>JALAZF010000073.1:0-5797500 GCA_022829125.1 Lathyrus tuberosus | reverse complement strand
CACAGATCAATTTGCTCTGCCTATAAAAGGAGACCATCTTTCCTTTGTTCAAAGACACCAGAAATGACCAAGAAAATTTCTCTCTACTTCTCCCTTCCATATTCCTGCAAGTAACCTTTAAAAACTTGCAAAGGAATTCACCACTTTTCAATCCTCCTGTAAACACTTCAAACCCTCAAACCTCCAACATCTTAACCACCAAAGCTCATGTTTTTTTTTTTCTGAGAGGGTTGGCTTTGTAGCCGTTGAGGAAGGAAAGCACATCCACCATTTCCAGAAACCCGTACCTGTGAAGAAGCAGTGGACTCTCTCCACTAGGTATCACTCTATTTCACTCTGTTTTTATACACGATGATCATTTGTTTCATATTTGCACCATACTGTTATCATATTTGTTATCTCATTATTGTCTGATTCCATGATCATTTTGCTCCATATTGTTATCATGTTTGTTATATTTATTGTTGTCTGATTATTGCTTGTTTCGGTGATGAAATCATTAACATGTTAGTTTCATTTTGTTAATCGTCAACTGGGTTCGTATTCGTTTGAAAGAAAACTGAACAAAAAAAAAATAAAAGAATTAAAGTAGCACTCGCCATGCTAACGTAGTGGCTCCCGCCACACATCACTAATACACAAAACAAATAAAAAAATAATAACACACACAGGTGGCGCAAGCCACCTTGTAACACACACACACACACAGGTGGCGCAAGCCACCTTGTTACACACACTAGGTGGCGTAAGCCACTTTGTTGCACACACTGAGTGGCGCAAGCCACTCTTTAACTGGCACCCGCCACTCTTTTTTTTTTTCTTTTTTGTTTTTTGTTTTTTATTTATTCGTTTTTACCACTTGTTTTTTATCTTATCTAAAAACAATAAAAATAAAAATATGTCTAACTTCTTTTTTATTCATCCTTAGACTTTTGTAAGGAAAATCAATTATTGTTTCTTAAAGACGTTAAAAGATTTTCTTTGGAACTTATGAAATTTTGTTTACAAACTGCTTCCAGACTGTATCATGAGAATGTGGATTTGGTTTTTCTGGCTTCTGATTGTTAAGTTGCATGATTTCAAATACATTTGTTTTCAAACCGTGAAAATGCTTTTTTGCCATACTTGGTATATGTATGTGACCACTGACTTTAAAACAAGTTGTTTTGGAAGTATTGTTGTGTTTCATAAGGCCTTGTGTCCTAACTTTAATAAACCTTACCATGAGAATACTGTTGAGATTGCATGACCTAAATCCAATTGTTTCTTGTGTCTTCCCGGCTATGTTTTATGTATTCATGTGACTACTGATTTTGATTGGAGTTTTCTGTGAAGTGTGTTTGCTTTGTGAAGTTTTGTTTCCTGACTTTAACAAAATCTTACCATGAAATGTTGTTTGTTTTGCTCTCTGTTGATAAGTTGCATGACTCCAAATGCATTTGATTCAAATTGTGAATGCCTTCTCTGCCATACTTGTCACATTTATTTGATCACTTACTCTTGCTATTTACTATGTTCACATTTAAAGTTCACTTCATGTGTTGATTAAATGCTTACTGTTTGGAATTCTTGAACTCATATGTTTCATTGTATTTCGACCCCACTGTAACTCTTGTTTACAAGAAGTTATTCTTCCCTTTCCTTCCAAAGGAAAAGTTTTTCTATTGACCTCAAAGTCATAGAAAGCTCATTGCTACCTTGGACCTCATAGTATTAGGCATCCTTCCCTCCATGACCTCTTAGGCATAAGATCCCCTCTTGACCTCATAGTCATAGAGTAAACTATTCAACCTTGACCTCATAGTCATAGGTAAAACCTTGACCTCATAGTCATGGCTCTTCCCCCTTTGACCTCATAGTAAAAGTCTCTCTATTGACCTCATAGTCATAGAAAGCTCATAACCATCCTTTGACCTCATAGTCATAGGATTCCATCTTGACCTCATAGTCATAAGGCCATCTGACCTTTGACCTCATAGTCATAGGCACAAATTTGACCTCATAGTCACAGCCCCTCTCCCTTGACCTCATATTCATAGTGCCATACCCCAAATTTTGACCACTTAGATTTCCCATCATTGTGCAAATCATCACCACAATATGGAGGAACCATCATACTTCATCAGTCTCCCCAAAGATGGGTGAGCATCCACTACAGTCAAAATTAGGGTTTCAAGCCCTCTCAGAGCCTTAGACAAAGGATCAATCAAGGAATGACATGATCTTCAACTTGTCTAACCTCTCAAACATTCACAATGGATCAAAAGGACTCCCACTTCAAGGATCAAGCACAGGGCTGCTCCCTTCTAGGTGGATCAAGTCTCAAGATAGACAGTGTCACCAAATTAGGGTTTTGGTCGACCAGGGCCTCCAGATGGAATTTTTTCATCTGGGCTCAAGCCAATGATCCAAAACATAATCTAATATACTTCATGGGACCTCATGGACCCAATCATCAAGTCAATTTTGCCTTAGGGGATGCATTCATCAAAAATCAGGAATTAGGGTTTCTTGACCTAATTCACCCCTAAGTAGACTTTTAGGGAAAATCATGAGCCAAGACCTCAAGAGAGGGTTTGAGGGTCTCTAATGAACTATATTGATCCATTTGGAACAATGGATTAATCCAAGAAGCTTGAGCAAAAAGTCTCAATTTCATCTGCACCACAATTAGGGTTTCGCGAGGAAAGTCAACTGTAACTTTGACTTTTGACCAGGACATGCTCCCAAACCCTAAGACATGATTCAATATACCTTATGACACCCATGGAACATGTCCATCAACTTTGATTTAGGTCAAGGACATGATTTCATGAAGAATTGCACAGCTTGGAATTCATCTGATAAAAAGTCAATTGTGCACAAAAGTCAACTTTGACTTTTTGAGATTTTTCACCAAAATGGATTTTTAACCCTAAAATGATGTTAATGTATGATTTGAATCATCATTCATCAAGAAAAATCAAAGAAAGTGGGATAACTTGTAAAAGGGATAACCTTAAAAACTTAGAAAAATTTCTAAGTTATGGAAAAAGTGACACTAATGTGCCAACTTTGGAGGACCATAGCTCGTAAACCACAAGGCCATTGGTCCCCATTCAAAGCTTGATTTGTAGATCAAATTGCCCTCTACAAAAGCTTCATACTAACCTATGTCCAAATTCCTCATGGATTTTGAGTTATGGAGTGATCAAAATCAAGAAAAGTCACTTTGTTCCAACACTTAGTGAAAATTTCACTAAGTCAGATTTTACCGTACTTTTTGCCAAATGTAGGGGGATTTTTCACTTGGATTCAAAAGAGATCAAAACCAAACATGTTCAAACAGTTGTTGTATCATGTAAGGGCTTTCCAAAATGGCCAAGAACATTATCAAATTCAATTTGAGTCATGAGATATGACATTGGCAAGTTGCCTTGTTAAAATCTGTCAAGGCAAGGCAGATTTTGCATTTTTGCTCGATTTGCCAAAATCAGCCAAATCCAAATGCTCCTATCCACTTGGACACCTCTGAGGATTGAATCTAAAGGGGACAATCACTGAGCCAAGCCTCCAAAGTCTTTGGAACAAGAAATAACATGTTGAACCTAGAATGGCCAAAATAGGGACAAGACTCCAATTTTGGATTGGAGCACTCAATGGAAGCATCAAGGTGGCATGGACTGAGCCATTCTCAACTGAATTCAGTCAAGACTTATCCAAGACCAAGGGAACCACAACCCTGTGCCCTAACCTCTAGTCAATGGCTAGAGGAGACTTGGATTTCCATTGGACAACATTGGTCAAACCTCTGCTGCAGTTGCCATTCACTGTGGATCCTAAAACAAACTTGCTCTACTATAAATAGAGCTCAATTGTGATCAGTTTGAGTACACCAAAGCCATCAAACAGATGCTTTCCTCAAAATATCTTCTTTCACTCCAATTTTGCCTTCTAAGGCAAGTCACTATTGGGTTTTGAGTTTGAGAGCTTTTCCAATCAAACCAATCACACACACAACTCACATACATCATATAGAAGTGATCCAAATACTCACATAACATCTGGAACACAGATTTCACAAAATCACCAGCCAATTGCTCAAGTTCTTGATAGATTTGCAGTTGGGGTACCATCTCAAGTTCCAGATCATTTCAATCCATTCCAAGCATTCATACACACTTCATGGAACCTAGGGAAGCTATCCAGATCATTGGAACCTAGCTGTAACACCTCTAACACAAATCACGATCACCAGCTGCAAGTGGTAAGCATGAGCTCTTCTAACTCTATGATCCATGCAATTTTTGTTGCACAATAATTTGGCCATATGTTCATAATCATGCATGGAATGTTTCCCCTCAATTAATTGCATTGTTTGAATCGTGTATCAAAAATCCTAGCCTTCATGCAGAAATTAGGGTTCTTCATCTGTTCTTGGCGCCATTTCTTTCAAATTCAAATATTTGAATTTTGTGATTTTATTTAATTGATTCAAAAATTAATTTCTCTCTGAGTTTTAATGATTTTGAGTTGATTCTTTTTTTAATAATTCACAAAAATGTTAAAATATTTTATTTTCCCAAAAAATCCCAAAAATATTATTTATTTTGTATAATTGATATTTTTGCAAAGAATTAATGTTTTAATTGTTTTTAACATTTAAAATATTTTTTCCACCATGATTTTGCAACTTTTAATGCTTTTTAATTATTTTGTAGGTCAATACGTAATTTTTGAAGCATTAATCCAAGATCACAATTTGTTTTCCATATGTTAAACAATTTTAATCATTTTAATTGAATTTTTATTCAATTAAATACATTTTTGAAAATAAATTAGGGTTTTTGGATTAATTCATCCCTCATAAATCATTTTCAAAACACTTTGGGTCTCTAATAGAGTGTAAGACCCAATCCTTTTTTTGACCAAATCATTTTTGGGCCTCAGTGTATTGTATAAGTCCCGATACCGTCAAAAACAAACGGCACGATCGTCACCTTTTGAAAAATAACCTTGGGCCTCTCCTTGAGCTATAAGACCCATTCAAAACTTTTGGGCCTCTAATAGAGTGTAAGCCCCAAATCTTTCTTTTTCAAAGCACTTTCTCCTTTGATTTTGAAATATACTGTTGTTTTCAATCTTTCTTTGTTGAACAACTAACCAAACAGCATGGAAGCTCTACAACCGAGTAAGTGTTTATCCGCTTTCATTTACCGCTTTCATATACATATAACTGTATTGTGGGGCTGTTTCACTGTAAGTCTTCTTTCATAAACTCATATCAACTGTGTAATAACAGTATAGATATTTAGAGTTTCCCCGGCAACCACCTCTAGAACTAGGTGACGCCGTTTCGTTTATTCATAGAAATAGACAACTAGATCCCCAATAGGATCACCAGATACAGTCTTCTCTTCGGCTGTCCTCATTAGGAATTGTCAAGAAACTCTACTCCCAGAGATGAATGTATTCTCCGTGAATGGCATCTTTGAGTTTCTTCCAAATTCTCGAACTTTCCTGACTTGATCTATTCCTTGTGAATAGCTTGCCTTGAATTTCTTGGGGTTTGGGGACCCACGAGCTTCTTAAAAGCATCGGCCTCCTCTTGGGCATCGTACAAGGACCCACAGGCTTCCTAAAAGCAACCCCGCCTCCTCTTGGGCTTAGTACAAGGACCCGCCGGCTTCTTAGAAGTATTCACATCCTCCTTTTAGGCTTCGTATAATGATTCTTCCTCCGGGAATGATAGCCTCCTCTTGGGCTTCATACAAGGACCGATCAGCTTCTTAAAAGTTTCCAGCCTCCTCTTGGGCTTCGTACAAATTGTCCCGACAACCTCCTAGAGGTATAGGAACAGAACTTAGTCATCTGCATAGAACAATCCTTTCAAAGAGTCTACTACTGTTTCTCAAAGCATAGTACAAAAGATAAAACTCTAGACTTGGACAGTCTAATCTCCTTGAGTCTCAAAGACATTCTCAAGTGACCCCTTCGTTAAATAGGAAGAAAACCCGTAGACTCTGACAGTCTCAATACCCTTCGGATTTCCCAATTCCTTAAAGAATAGGAATATGCCGGATCCTCAAATCAAATCCTCGAGTACAGTGTTGCTCATATAAGAACTGATTTTCTCTTTAAATCAACATACTGGACCTGTCACTCAACTGAAATAGTAACCATAGCCTCCTCTTAGGCTTTGTATAATGATCCTTCTCCAGTTACAATAGCCTCTCTCTTGGGCTTTATACAATGATTCTCCCCAGCGGAGTCAAACAACGTTTAGCCTCTCTCTCGGGCTTTGTACGAGACACACAAGAGACTCCCTCGTTGAGTCAATCACCTTTTCGCCTCCATCTTGGGCTTTATACGAGATACAAAAAGGTTCTTATTGAGCCAAACAAATTTCATCCTCCATCTCGGGCTTCGTACGAGATACAAAAAACTCTCTTGTTGAGTCAAATAGCCTCCACCTCGGGCTTTATACGAGATACCAAAAGACTCCATCGTCGAGTCAAAACCTTTTAGCCTCTCTCTCGGGCTTTGTACGAGACACATATTAGCCTCCTCTTAGGATTTGTATAAGAAAACCACTGGTTGATTCGATCAACCTTTTAGCATCAAAGATGTGCCTCGTTCACAGTACACAAACATCAACAACTCCTTCCTTCTCATCTAATTGCTGTAAGCGGCAAGCCTCTGGATCATCTACATCCATGCCAATGTCCCTAGTATGAGAAATTCCTAAGGAAAGATGGCATTGCTCTAAACTGAGTTAAAGTCTTCTCCTTCAGGTTAAAATCCCCTATAAAGGAAATTATGGCATTGCCGGATTCACACATCCCGGTTAAAGTAATTCTCCTTTATAAACAGTTGTGACAAACAAACCCCTCTTTAGAGATGACAAATTCTCTCTAAAAGTCAGACCCGTTCAGCTTCACATCTTGGGCTTTGAACAAGATACAAATCACTTTTTGCTTCATGTCTTGGGCTTTGAACAAGACACCAAAACACCCATTTCCTCCCATAGAATAGGAGGAACTACGAACGCTCTGATTTCCCTGTTTCGGTAAACGGGAATACGTAAGCATAAGATTGAAACATAAAATCTTAGCGAGCCCACTAAATAAAAACCCAAACTCCCATACTTTCATACATTCGTCCTAACATCATAACCGATAGCCTAAAGCACCCCTCATCAACAAAATAACCTAGGAGAAACCCCGAATCTTTGTAGCATCTGTAAACCAACAGTTTCAACTGTTTAATCTCAGTATGCAAGCAGGGTTAATTGGAGACATCAATTTCCCTTCCTTCATCAGCTTTAATAGGATAAAAAATGAATCGAGCTGTAGTACCAGAGCGATCGTGCTTCGCAACCACATCCAAAAATCACTCGCTACAGAAAAATGGCGACTCTGCTGGGGAGTCACATGAGGATCTGTTTTACCTTAGTCATCATCGTCCCCATTTTCCACAGAAAAATGGCGATTCTGCTGGGGAATGTCATTAGGACCTTTGTAGTAGGATCTTGTTCTCTTCCCATCTATCATGTGGAAACTTTAAAGGTGGCGCCCACCGTGGGGCCCTCTAACCTTTTTTTCTCTTCACTTGTGTGAAACCACAGATTGGGGCTTCCGCCGGGGAACCCATTTTCTGTCAGGAACTTAGGATTCATAGCTTTAAAGGTCTAGGATGATTAGGACAAATATATATACTGCTTTTCCTAATTGCTATACGTGTTTATTTTTCTGCTAATGGGAATGTGTGTGATGCCGCATGTGGAAAGATTGAGTATACACTTAAGATAAGAGATGGCGACGAGGTCGACCATCAACCTCAGTGGAGGCTGACCAATGCAACCCATTCTCTCACCTAGACAATGGGCCGATTGTGATGTCTGAGAAGCTGAGGAGCCAAACCCTTTTGTAGTGCAGAAACTATCGAGAATAGTTGTTACGCGATACTACCCTCATTTGAGGCTGGTGATCTATTCTCGGTGAATGGCACTTACTCTAAGACCGCTCTACAACTCGCTGGCGATCCGCTTGTTGTTTTGCTTTCCTGGGAGGAGCTGATGATAATGAGTACAGGTACAAAAATCACCCTAGTATAAACATTTGGGGATGGGTAGAGCCTTGACTTCATGACAACGACCCTTTGACCCCATGTTTTTTCTATGTTTTTGTGTGCTGCATTCATGCATTCATTTAAAAAAACATTAAAACATTCAAAAAATTTCTCTTCTAGTCTCTCTGTTTTTCAAATTAAACTAAGACTGTGATTGCAAATAGCAGAGAAAAGGATTGCGCTAATGGATTTCGGTAGAAGGAGAACTCATAGGTATACCTTCAAGGTTCCAAAACTAGAGGATTTAAGAGGTTTGGCGAGGATGATCACAAATCTTGAGGCTTTTAGAGCCAAGTACGGAGGTTTGCTATCTCTGTTAAGAGTCCAAGTGATTGAGGGGATCATGGATGCGCTCATTCAGTTTTATGATCCAGTTTATCACTGTTTCACATTCCCGGATTACCAGCTCGCACCAACGCTGGAGGAGTATTCTCATCTGATTGATCTATACATTACTGATCGAGCTCCATTTTCTGGACTGAAAGAAATTCCAAAGAATTAGACCATTGCAAGAGCAATTCATTTGGACAAGTCTGAGGTCAGGACTCACCTAACCACTAAGGGTGGCATCCAAGGTTTTCCAACCCAGTTCTTGACAAAGAAGGCCTTGTATTTTGCCAGTATAGGAAACGTGACTGCTTTTGAATGTGTCTTTGTCTTGCTCACCTACGGGTTATTTTTGTTTCCCAACATCAATAACTTCGTCGATATCAACTCCATTAAGGTTTTTCTCATTGGAAACCCTGTGCCGACTTTGCTCGCATATGCGTATCATTCTGTACACTTGGGAAATTTGTACCGCGGAGGGGAGATCACGTGTTGTGTACCTCTGCTTTACAAATGGTTTATCTCCCACTTGCCCAAGTCTGCTGCTTTTTGGGATTGCAAGAGTGCCTTACGTTGGTCGCAGAAGATCATGTCTCTTACCAACTCTGATATAGATTGGTGTAATAGGATCTATGATGGAATCAGAATCATTGATTGTTGTGGAAACTTCCCCAACGTACCCCATATAGGAACTAAGGGAGGAATTAACTATCATCCAGTTCTCGTTCGTCGTCAATTTGGATACCCGATGAGGCATATTCCACTGAATGCTCATCTGGAAGGTCTTTTCTTCAAGGAAGGAGAAAACGACAGGGTACTAAAGATGGAAATATTGCACGCTTGGAAACACGTGCATAAGAAAGGACGAGAGTCTCTGGGAAAACCGGACTGTGTCTCGGTGGAGCCTTATCTCCATTGGGTACAAACTAGAGCTCTCAAGCTAAAAATGCCTTATCCTCGTTACGGAATTCTTCCGCCGAGGGAATCTGTCATGTATTTCATGATGGAAACTGAAAAGCTTCAGGTTACTCTCAACAAAGTTCAAAAGGAGAGAAGGTCTTGGAAGAACAAGTACCGCATCCTCAACATAGAGTGCATCAAAATACAGCAATTACTGAAAGAGAAATATGCTCTGATCGAGATTTTAAAGCAACATGCTGTAGAGAATCAAGATGACCAAAGGAATTTGCTCGCTCCTTTCACTTGGCAAAGGAATGACAACCCGACAACGGCCCAAGAGCCCCGGTCAAAGAAAAGGAAAGTACCAGAATCAGCACCCGGTTTCTCCTCAGAGAGGACTCGGGACCCATTAGCTTAGGTTTCTGTTTCCGCACCTTGTAATCTACTGTATTTCCATTTTCGCAATACTTTGAATTTCAATAAAAAGGAGTTTCCCCATCGTTTGATATTTGCAATCTAATTGTCAAAGTTTATTTTGATTAAACCAAAAAACAATTAATATAATTATTGCATTCATCATTCTCACATCGCGTATTCTTCTTACCTACGAATCTCACATTTGTGTCTCGATTCTAGAGTCAAACTGTCTCATTCGTACAATACTCGGGCCAATCGTCAAAAAAAGATGGATGATCTTGAGGAAGAAAACAGAGAGTTAAAAGAAGAGATCGACGCTCTGAGAGAGGATATGAGAAAGCTTCGTAACGACATGCAAGCCATGGCAGAAGCTCAGCTACGAAGAACTGTGATCTCAGAGATCACCTCGACGCCCATAGTGGAGAAGTATGATCCTAGGTATCAGATGCCGAAAAATCGTCCTTGGGGCATGCCTGTTAACTATATCCCGGAAGGATATGTTCTGCCGATCACTGAAGATCAGGGAATCATAACAGAAGCTGCTGGGTCTAATGGTTACAAACTTCGGGAAAGCGAAGATGCCAGGGGCATACTGAAGACTCCTGAAGGTTACAAACTTCGGGAAACGCCAAGATTCACTGCCGTAGTCACGGTACCACCCCCTGTGGTGCACACTGTCCCGGAAGGACAGATTCCACAGATACCTTCTGATAAGAAGGAAACCATGTTCGATAGAATGGATGAATTCCAGGAACAGTTCTTGGAAATGCAGAAGGAACTGCAAGCCATTCGCGGTCAAGATTTATTTGGAAAGGACGCCGCAGACCTCTGCTTGGTCCCCAATGTGAAAGTTCTGCACAAATTTCAAGTGCCCGACTTTGAAAATTACAAGGGTAACTCTTGCCCTCAGAGCCATCTGGTGATGTAAGCTCGGCGAATGTCAGCTCAGACGGAGAATCAGGACCTACTGATTCACTCCTTTTAGGATAGTTTAACCGGTGCCGCATTAAAATGGTACATGGGTTTAAATCGTGCCACGATCAGCACATTCAGAGATCTTGGCACTGCCTTCGTCCAACAATACAAATACAATTTGGACATGGCACCCGACAGAGATCAACTCAAATCAATGTCGCAAAAGGACAAGGAAACCTTTAAGGAGTATGCTCAAAGGTGGCGTGAGATTGCCGCTCAAATTTGTCCACCTCTTGAGGAAAAAGAGATGACAAAGATCTTCTTAAAAACCTTAAGCTGATTTTGCTATGACCGAATGGTTGCCAGTGCACCCAGTGACTTCACCGAAATGGTCGGCATGGGCGTACGTCTTGAGGAAGCCGTCCGAGAAGGACGTTTGGTAAAAGACACTGGATCGACGAGGGGTACTAAAAAATACGGTAGTACTCTCCCTAAGAAAAAATAGCAAGCTATTGGGAATATCTCTCTCGGAAAGCAAAGGCGACGTTACCAACCAGTAGCAGCTATGACTCCTGCTATCAGCCCTGAGCCTATTCCTACGTATCAACCTCAGGTTGCGCAGAGCCAACCTAATCAGCAAAGGACACAACAGCCTCTTTAGCAGGCTCGTCCTCCATATATCAACAATCGTACAACACGACCATCAGGGTTTGATACCATACCCATGTTGTACGTAGAGCTGTTTCCATTACTACTGGCTAAGGGGCACATTCAGACTAAGTCTCCTCTTACAGTACCGGAAAATTCCGTCTTTCTGGTTTAAGGTGGATCAAACTTGCCCTTACCACCAAGGAGGATCAGAGCATAACATAGAGACTTGTCTCAATTTCAAGTCCGACGTGCAAAAACTTGTTAGGAGCGGGGTCTTATCCTTCAAGGATACAAATCTTAATGTTCTCACGAACCCACTGCCTCAACATGAGAAGGTTGCAGTCAATTTGATAGAAGGAGAGACTAACGATGTCAATCAAATTCACGATGTACTCTTGTCGAAAACCAATCTGGTCAAGATGCATTGTAGACAGAGTGGATATGGCCATGTGCTAACTCATAATTACCATCAATGTGATGTCTGCTCTAAAAATAATCAAGGATGCTCGGTAGTGCAATAAGCTCTACAGGAACAAATGGATCTCGGATGGATCCAGGAGCACTGAGTTCGTGGAGTTAACATGGTCTATACGAATTCTGATGTCATTCAAAACCACGACATCCGTGCGATGAATGCCAACCTGGTGGCGATGCACTCAAGGCAAAGCCAGTATCATAATCTGCCGCGGCACGATTACAGTTCTTGTCTGACTTGCTAGGTAAACAAACAGGGATGCTCTTTCATACAGGAGGCCCTCCAGCGTCAGATGGATCTTGGATAGATCCAAGACTACCATGATAGGAATTCTTATCAGATCAACATGGTTCAGATCTTCGATATTCACGTGATGAATACCAACCTGGTAGAGTCACATGCTGAGCAGGTCCGACTCGGATTCTTAATATCACATGACTATCAAAGCTGTAAAGTGGGTTGCGAAAACGATCGAGGTTGTACCCTTGTCCAGGAGGCATTTCAGCACTTGTTAAATCACTGGTGGATGCCAATCTACATGGATGAAGATACTCAGCAGATTAGTATCAATAACAGAAACCCCACTCGGCGTCAGAGTCAGGATGTCCGATCTATGGAAGCTAACCTAGTCAGGTTACATTGTATTCAAAGTGGGAGTGGCCAGGTGCTACCACACAATTATGATCGTTGTAGCGTCTGTTCGGAAAGTAACCAAGGGTGTTACCTTGTGAGAGCAACTCTTCAGGGTCAGGTGGATCATGGAGAGATTCGCCCATATCCGGGTTCTGGACCCATCAACTGGACGCCGAACTACCTTGCCAAGCAAGTCGAGGATGTTGTCACGATCTCTGGTCGTCACAGAACCAGGGATGTTTTTCCATCATCCCTCTACTTGACGAATCTAGAATTCCCAACCGGGAACGGATCGAGATTACTTATGATGGTCAGAAAAATCAGAAGGTTCCCATAGTCATCTATTTGCCAGGACCACTACCGTATGAATCAGCTAAGGCGATCCCTTACAAATACGGTGCAACGATAATTGAAAATGGAAAGGAAATTCCATTACCCTCCGTCGTGAATATTGCAGACATCAGTCGTGTAACACGGAGTGGTCGAATCTTCAACCGAGGAGTTGGAGAACCTAACAAGGAAAAGGAACTTCAGACAGAAGCTCCCGATCCACCAGTCGGTCAATCCAGTAATCCCGATCTTTCAAAAAATAATGATGAGATGCTGAAGCTCATCCAAAGGAGTGAATATAACATTGTGGATCAGCTGTTACAGACTCCTTCAAAGATCTCGGTATTATCACTGTTACTCAGTTCAGAAGCCCACAGGGAGGCTCTATGGAAAGTCTTGGAGCAAGCCTTTGTGGAACAGGATGTAACTATCAGACAGTTTGATAGTATTGTATCTAACATCACTTCCTGTAACAATTTGGGATTTAGTGATGAGGAATTACCTGAAGAGGATCGTCGTCATAACATGGCGCTCAACATTACAGTTAACTGCCAGGACGATGCTTTAGCCAGCGTACTGGTAGACACAGGGTCAGCCCTGAATGTTATGCCGAAGTCTACTTTGATGCAAATATCATTCAAAGGCCCTCCGATGAGAATCAGCGAGGTCGTCGTCAAAACGTTCGACGGATCTAGAAAAACAGTTATCGGCGAAGTTGATCTTCCTATAACTATCGGTCCTCATACTTTCCAAGTCACTTTCCAGGTCATGGACATCCGGGCAACGTACAGTTGTTTATTAGGAAGACCTTGGATACATCAGGCTGGGGCAGTTACTTCCACCCTCCACCAAAAGCTAAAGTTCATCCAGAACGACCAACTCATCACAGACTGCGGGGAGCAAGCCTTGCTGGTGAGTAACTTATCATCATCTACTTGTGTAGAACCCGAGGAGGTTATTCGAACTCAGTTCCAATCACTGTCAGTGAGCAAGAAGGAACTTCCATTTCTTCATACAACGATGCTATCAAAGCGGTCGAGAGTACCGATACAACCGGATGGGGATAACTTGTCATTCCTACTCGCAATACAACAAAGAAGGGTCTTGGTTTTTCTGCAACCTGTACCCAGACAGCTGCCAACGATGAAAGTCTTCATCCCATTCAGAACTTCTTCCACAGTGGAGGTTTCCTTCACCCGGTGTCTCAAGCAGTACATGCTATCAATGAGGAAGATCCCTCTGACACAGATGAAGAATGAAAGTCCTACCGTAATGAGGACGGTTATATGTCTCAGGAAGAGGTGCCTATACCATTTTGCTATCCCACACAGAGTCCGAGATTTATACCCAGGTCAGATGTCGAAATGATATACGGGGATTGTGATCCGGAAGGATGTCGTGCTCCGCCAAATTCATTAGAGGAAGACACTCCGATGAAAGACAATTTTGACTACACCTACTATGGCCCAATGGATGGTCTGCCAATGTGGCAGCCCTACCCAGGAAACTTGGCGCAAGAGAGTCAGCCGAATAATGAAACTCAGCTGACCATCATTAAACAGAATACCTGTGTCCCCACCATGTCATGGGATCAACACTCAGGCCATTCAGAAACTACTCAACATGAAGATGAATTCGCAATGTTTGCAGGACTTGAATTCATCAACTATGCTTTTCTCGAGGTCAACGTCATCAAGAGAGATGACTCCTCCAGTTCGAAAGAAGTGTGGGACACCTTGGGACAACCAAGTGGAAAATTCGATTTTGTGGTCAGGTACACCGCTCCCGAAAGCTCTCGTATCAGACTCAAAGATATCCAGCCTATTGGATGGGGAAATACAACTGAGAGCACAAATACTATGCAAAATACAACTGAGGAATCCTCCTACGACAATTCTGCCTGGGAGACAGATTCCAATGATCCCGCTCCACCAGAAATCAGCGTTATTTCTGAAGACAAATCAAGGAAGGTGCCAGACTTTGTGATTCACCGAGGAGTTCGCCGCTAATGGGTTGCTGTTGATGCTCCGAAGGTCGTTCGTCAGTCAAAGTAATTGCCATCTTTAACCTTTCACCCTGCCCAGGTGAAACGGATGTTTTGATAGGGCTCACTTTCTGTAAATTTCCCTCTTCGCTTAGCCCAAAGCGACAGAGTTTTGTTTTATAGGGCTGTAGTTTCAAGAATCGACTTGTTCATTAATAAAATAACGTCGTTCTGTAATTTCCGCATTAATCGCTGTTTTCTCCTTTTGCTTTTTCAGAAAATGGTAATCCTAAAAAAACAATTCAATAATAAAAACAAGCAGTAAAATAAAACACTGCACACACTTGCATTTTCTCTATCTCTTCTAAACACGAATCATCACATCATGCAGATTGCTTGTTTTAAACCCCATTCCAACTTTGAGTTCCCGATATTCGAGGCTGAAGAAGAAAATGACGACGAAATTCCAGAAGAGATCTCCCGACTACTCAGACAAGAGGAAGGGTCCATTGAACCTCATAAAGAGCCGTTGGAAACAGTAAACTTGGGTTCAGAATAAGAGAGAAAAGAAATCAGGATTGGGGCACTTCTCAGTCAAACTGCCAAAGAGAGTTTGATAAAGCTTCTCAAAGAATTTCCCGATGTATTCGCTTGGTGCTATCAGGATATGCCAGGGTTGGATACCAGCATCATGGAACATCACTTACCATTAAGATCGGAATGTCCGCCAGTAAAGCAAAGGTTGAGACGGACTCACCTGGACATGGCCATCAAAATCAAAGAGGAGGTACAGAAACAGATCGACGCAGGTTTCCTTGCTACGTCTGAATATCCTCAATGGTTAGCCAACATCGTACCCGTTCCCAAAAAGGATGGAAAGGTCAGAATGTGTGTCGACTATAGGGATCTAAACAAGGCTAGTCCAAAGGACGACTTTCCTTTACCACACATTGACATGCTGGTAGATAGTACAGTAAAGTTCAAAGTTTTCTCCTTCATGGATGGATTCTCGGGCTATAACCAGATCAAAATGGCGCCGAAAGACATGGAGAAAACTTCATTCATTACCCCATGGGGTACCTTTTGTTACAAGGTAATGGCGTTCGGTTTGAAGAATGCCGGGGCAACCTATCAAAGGGCTATGACTACTCTGTTTCATGACATGATACACAAAGAAATAGAGGTATATGTTGATGACATGATTGCAAAATCTAAGACAGAAGAGGAGCATATGACCCACCTGTCAAAACTATTCGAGCGTTTGAGGAAGTACAAACTCCACTTGAATCCCAACAAGTGCACCTTCGGTGTCCGTTCAGGGAAGTTACTAGGGTTCATCGTCAGCCAAAAAGGAATTGAGGTTGATCCTGACAAGGTCAAGGCCATTCGAGAAATGCCTTCTCCGAAAACTGAAAAACAAGTCAGAGGATTCTTGGGACGTTTGAACTACATCTCCAGATTCATATTCCTTATGACCGCCACGTGTGCGCCGATTTTCATATTACTAAAAAAGAACCAGGATTGCGTTTGGTCAGAAGATTACCAAACCGCCTTCGACGGTATCAAGGAATATCTGTTGAAACCGCCGATTCTATCACCTCCAGTGGAAGGAAGACCACTGATCATTTACCTCAAAATCCTAGAGGACTCAATGGGATGTGTACTTGGCCAACAAGACGAAACCAAATGGAAAGAGTCTGCCATCTACTATCTGAGCAAAAAGTTCACCGATTACGAGACTCGGTACACGATGCTTGAGAAAACTTGTTGCGCTTTGGCTTGGGCAGCCAAACGTCTTCGCCAATACATGATTCGTCATACTACTTGGTTAATCTCAGAAATGGATCCAATCAAGTATGTTTTCGAAAAGTCTGCTCTTACGGGAAGGATCGCCCGTTGGCAGATGCTGTTATCAGAATATGACATAGAGTACCACGCTCAGAAAGCCGTTAAGGGGAGTGTTTTAGCCGATCATTTGGCTCATCAACCGATTGACGATCAAGAATCAATCGGGTTTGACTTCCCAGACGAAGATGTCATGTATCTAAAAATGAAAGATTGCGATGAACCGTTACCCAGTGAAGGGCCAGAATCAGGTTCCCAATGGGGACTTATCTTTGACAGAGCAGTTAATCATTATGGAAACGGAATTGGGGCAATCATTGTTACCCCTCAGGGTACCCATATTCCATTCACTGCCAGACTTATGTTCAAATATACGAACAACGAGGCCGAATACAAAGCTTGCATTATGGGTCTCGAAGAAGCAATTGATTTAAGGATCAAAAACTTGGATGTATACGGCGATTCAGCCTTGGTTATCAATCAGATAAAAGGAGATTGGAACACATACCAATCAAGATTGATTCCTTACAAAGACTACGCAAGAAGGTTGCTACCATTCTTCAACAGAGTTGAGTTTCATCATATCCCTCGTGAGGAGAATCACATGGCTGATGCATTAGCCACTCTCTCTTCCATGATTAGTGTAGGTCAATGGAACGACCTACCTAAGATCGACATAATGCGCCTTGAACGGCCCGCTTACATCTTCACGATTGAAGCAGTCATAGACGACAAACCTTGGTATCACGATATCAAATGCTTCCTTAAAAAACAAGAGTACCCATCTGGGGCACTAAGAAAGGACAGAAAAACCCTCAGAAGATTGGCTAGAAGCTTCTTCCTGAGCGGTGACACTCTTTATAAGAGGAATTTTGACATGGTCTTGCTTCGATGCGTCGACAAACCAGAAGCAGACATGATGATGAAAGAAATTCATGAAGAATCCTTTGGCACTCATGCCAACGGACACACAATGGCGAGAAAAATTCTAAGAGCAGGGTACCATTGGTTGACAATGGAATCTGACTGCTACAAGTACATGAGGAGGTGTCGCAAGTGTCAGATATACTCCGACAAAATTCATGTACCGCCATCACATCTCAAAGTTCTTTCTTCCCCGCGACCTTTTTCCATATGGGGAATCGACATGATTGGCTTGATTGAACCTAAGGCTTCAAACGGAAATCGGTTCATCCTGGTCGCCATTGATTATTTCACCAAGTGGGTCGAAGCAGCATCATTCGCCAATGTAACCCGACAAGTGGTGGTCAGATTTATCAAAAACAATATCACCTGTCGTTATGGTGTTCCAAGCGAGATCATTACTGATAATGGATCTAACTTGAACAACAAGATGATGAAAGAGTTGTGTGTAGAGTTCAAGATTGAACATCATAACTCAACTCCCTACTGACCCAAGATGAACGGAGCGGTAGAAGCGGCCAATAAGAACATCAAGAAGATCGTTCAAAAGATGGTTGTAACCTACAAAGACTGGCACGAGATGCTACCCTTTGCTCTTCACGGTTATCGCACATCTGTCCGCACTTCAACAGGGACAACCCCTTTCTCTCTAGTGTATGGCATGGAAGTAGTGCTCCCCATAGAAGTAGAGATCCCATCAATCTGGGTATTGATGGAAGCTAAGCTTTTAGAAGCTGAATGGTGTCAAAGTCGACACGACGAACTGAATCTGATCGAGGAGAAGTGAATCACGACACTATGCCACGGTCAGTTGTATCAGCAGAGAATGAAGAAGGCGTTCGACAAAAAGGTCCGACCTCGCGTCTTTAGGAAAGGAGACCTTGTGGTCAAGAAGATACAATCATTTCTCACTGATTCTCGGGGAAAGTGGACTCCGAATTATGATGGCCCCTATGTGGTCACAAAAGCTTTCTCAGGCGGTGCCTTGAGACATGCAACCATGGACGGAGAGGAATTTTCCTACCCCACGAATGTTGATGTAGTCAAGAAATACTTCGCCTAAACTAAAAAAAAGTCTCGGTGGATTGAAAACCCGAAAGGGCGGTCCAGGAAAAAGTTAGAGACAGAATAAAAAAAATCATCCCGGTGGATTGGAAACATCATAGTACAATCCAGGAAAAAGTTAGGGATAATGGCAAGTAACTATGTTCAACAGAGGCAGTCCCTCAGCAGCAGTTACACCATCCATCGGAGGAAAACTCCAGTCAAGGTCATCTTCGACAGAAGCTCAGGATGCCCCGAATTCAAAGTTGGTAGAAGGATAGCGGTCGTTATGTTTCAACGTAGCCCTTATCCCTGTAAATTACCGTTTTCTAACTTTGTAAATAATCTTTGGAATCACGCGTTTGGCTGATCTCGATTTTATCAATAAAATTTGAGCCCTTGTGCTTTTGTTTGTAATTCTTATTTGTTTTAGCTTTACAGAACGACGTTGTTAACATGATTAACGATTCTTGAAATAAAACAAAAATGAATGTACTTGTTAAAACTTTTTCTGCTTTTTAATAAAGACGACAATCTCTTTTGACTGTTGAACATCAAAGGAACATCGGTCGCTTCTTTAGAAGTAATCGAACCTCAAAGTGCAGAATCAAAGTACTCCTTCTAACCCAGTACGCCTGAATGAAGGGATCAACTGTGTTAGAGACCTTGTGTCGTCTGACACGCTTCGACCGAGTTCTCATCTCCTAAGCCCGATCAACATAGCTCCCAACAGGGACTATCTCCCCTAAGAAAGGCAGAATTGCTATTCTGAACCAATGGTACTTCTGCGCCCCGCGATGGCCGAGTATCCAGTCGTGTTCACCTGTCATTTTGTATGTCGCGTCAGTTTTGTCAGCATATACATACATGCATCATGCATTATTGATTTACATTCACAGTCATATTGCATCACTATCACTCTAGTCGGTCTTGTCCCCTAGTGATAAAAGTCCTCTCAATCGAGTTGTCATCCCTTTCCTCGTCAGGAAGTGTTACGTCTGAACAATCTCTCTCCTGCAGTTTTATTTTTGGATTGAAGTTGGATCCTCGACCACTTTGATAACTTGAACCTCTGAAAGACCAGAGAGCCCTCAGTTAACATCACTCTTCGTCGTTGAAGATGATATCCTTGTTTTCCCGGATTAAAGAAAATCCCGAGAGGAAGCCTCCTAAATCGGAGATTCGGCAGTACGGCAGTTTTTCTCCGAAAAACCCACTGATGAAAAGGTCATCGGCACCTCAAAATTGGATCACATCATATGGCATTTCTCCGAGAAGATCTCTGAGAAAAGTATGATGTAAAGACCCCGAACGAAGGCAGTCTCTCAAGAGACTCGTTTTCCCTAGTAGATTCAACAAATGGCGTCTCCAAACAGAGAAGTTTGTGCACCTCTACAACTCAGACGACTGGGTCCCCCAGCAAGTCTGACATCAAAACTTTTTCCACTCAAATAGCATATCCCCAGGAAAATTCGGCGAGAAGTTTGAAGGAAAGCCGCTACGAATAGCGTCCCTTGTCAATAAAGTTTATTGACGAAAGAAACTAAGACTAGTTCCTTAGTAGGAAACCAGGATCAAGGGGAAGTTTACATCAGAAACTAAGACCAGTTCCTCGGTAGGAAACCAGGATCGAGGGGAAGTTTAAATCAGAAACTAAGACCAGTTCCTCGGTAGGAAACCAGGATCGAGGGGAAGTTTACCTTTTCTAAGCATCATTGCTTAGCGAAAGAAGATGAATGCGTAAGCTACCGTTCATAATCGCCGTCAAAATTTTGGGTATTCTGATATTTAATCCTCTTGCACCCCGAATGCCCGAATACCTTCGTCATTCACACCTTCGTGTCCAAGAAGATTAAATAGGGGCATCTGTCATACCCCAAATTTTGACCACTTAGATTTCCCATCATTGTGCAAATCATCATCACAATATGGAGGAACCATCATACTTCATCAGTCTCCCCAAAGATGGGTGAGCATCCACTACAATCAAAATTAGGGTTTCAAGCCCTCTCAGAGCCTTAGACAAAGGATCAATCAAGGAATGACATGATCTTCAACTTGTCTAACCTCTCAAACATTCACAATGGATCAAAAGGACTCCCACTTCAAGGATCAAGCACAGGGCTGCTCCCTTCTAGGAGGATCAAGTCTCAAGATCGACAGTGTCACCAAATTAAGGTTTTGGTCGACCAGGGCCTCCAGATGGAAATTTTTCATCTGGGCACAAGCCAATGATCCAAAACATAACCTAATATACTTCATGGGACCTTATGGACCCAATCATCAAGTCAATTTTGCCTCAGGGGATGCATTCATCAAAAATCAGGAATTAGGGTTTCTTGACCTAATTCACCCCTAAGTAGACTTTTAGGGCAAATCATGAGCCAAGACCTCAAGAGAGGGTTTGAGGGTCTCTAATGAACTATATTTATCCATTTGGAACAATGGATTAATCTAAGAAGCTTGAGCAACAAGTCTCAATTTCATCTGCACCACAATTAGGGTTTCGCGAGGAAAGTCAATTGTAACTTTGACTTTTGACCAGGACATGTTCCCAAACCCTAAGACATGATTCAATATACACTATGACACCCATGGAACATGTCTATCAAGTTTGATTTAGGTCAAGGACATGATTTCATGAAGAATTGCACAGTTTGGAATTCATCTGATAAAAAGTCAATTGTGCACAAAAGTCAACTTTGACTTTTTGAGATTTTTCACCAAAGTGCATTTTTAACCCTAAAATGATGTTAATGTATGATTTGAATCATCATTCATCAAGAAAAATCAAAGAAAGTGGGATAACTTGTAAAAGGGGTGACCATAAAAACTTAGAAAAATTTCTAAGTTATGGAAAAAGTGACACTAATGTGCCAACTTTGGAGGACCATAACTCCTAAACCACAAGGCCATTGGTCCCCATTCATAGCTTGATTTGTAGATCACATTGCCCTCTACAAAAGCTTCATACTAAGCTATGTCCAAATTCCTCATGGATTTTGAGTTATGGAGTGATCAAAATCAAGAAAAGTCACTTTGTTCCAACACTTAGTGAATATTTCACTAAGTCAGATTTTACCCTACTTTTTGCCAAATGTAGGGGGATTTTTCACTTGGATTCAAAAGAGATCAACACCAAACATGTTCAAATAGTTGTTGTATCATGTAAGGGCTTTCCAAAATTGCCAAGAACATTACCAAATTCAATTTGAGTCATGAGATATGACATTGGCAAGTTGCCTTGTTAAAATCTGTCAAGGCAAGGCAGATTTTGCATTTTTGCTCGATTTGCCAAAATCAGCCAAATCCAAATGCTCCTATCCACTTGGACACCTCTGAGGATTGAATCTAAAGGGGACAATCACTGAGCCAAGCCTCCAAAGTCTTTGGAACAAGAAATAGCATGTTCAACCTAGAATGGCCAAAATAGGGACAAGACTCCAATTTTGGATTGAAGCATTCAATGGAAGCATCAAGGTGGCATGGACTGAGCCATTCTCAACTGAATTCAGTCAAGACTTATCCAAGACCAAGGGAACCACAGCCCTGTGCCCTAACCTCTAGTCAATGGCTAGAGGAGACTTGGATTTCCATTGGACAACATTGGCCAAACCTCTGCTGCAGTTTCCATTCACTGTGGATCCTAAAGCAAACTTGCTCTACTATAAATAGAGCTCAATTGTGATCAATTTGAGTACACAAAAGCCATCAAACAAATGCTTTCCTCAAAATCTCTTCTTTCACTCCAATTTTGCCTTCTAAGGCAAGTCACTATCGGGTTTTGAGTTTGAGAGCTTTTCCAATCAAACCAATCACACACACACACCTCACATACATCATATAGAAGTGATCCAAACACTCACATAACATCTGGAACACAGAGTTCACAAAATCACCAGCCAATTGCTCAAGTTCTTGACAGATTTGCAGTTGGGGTACCATCTCAAGTTCCAGATCATTTCAATCCATTCCAAGCATTCATTCACACTCCATGGCACCTAGGGAAGCTATCCAGATCATTGGAACCTAGCTTAACACCTCCAACACAAATCACGATCACCAGCTGCAAGTGGTAAGCATGAGCTCTTCTAACTCTATGATCCATGCAATTTTTGCTGCATAATAATTTGGCCATATGTTCATAATCATGCATGGAATGTTTCCCCTCAATTAATTGCATTGTTTGAATCGTGTATCAAAAATCCTAGCCTTCATGCAAAAATTAGGGTTCTTGAGGATTTTTCATGATTCTTTGTTATATGTTTAATTTAAATGAAATTAAATACCATAGACATGATCGTGAGGTTGAGACGAGCATATTGATATGTGGATTGCGTGATATAATCAAGTATTCAGTGAGATTGGATAGAAAATGCAAATCAGCCAAACCCGGAACACGCGCGTGTTCTTCAGCTGTTCTTGGCGCCATTTCTTTCAAATTCAAATATTTGAATTTTGTGATTTTATTTAATTGATTCAAAAATTAATTTCTCTCTGAGTTTTAATGATTTTGAGTTGATTCTTTTTTTAATAATTCACAAAAATGTTAAAATATTTTATTTTCCCAAAAAATCCCAAAAATATTATTTATTTTGTATAATTGATATTTTTGCAAAGAATTAATGTTTTAATTGTTTTTAACATTTAAAATATTTTTTCCACCTTGATTTTGCAACTTTTAATGCTTTCTAATTATTTTGTAGGTCAATACTTAATTTTTGAAGCATTAATCCAAGATCACAATTTGTTTTCCATATGTTGAACAATTTTAATCATTTTAATTGAATTTTTATTCAATTAAATACATTTTTGAAAATAAATTAGGGTTTTTGGATTAATTCAACCCTCATAAATCATTTTTAAAACACTTTGGGCCTCTAATAGAGTGTAAGACCCAATCCTTTTTTTGACCAAATCATTTTTGGGCCTCAGTGTATTGTATAAGTCCCGATATCGTCACAAACAAAAGGCACGATCGTCGTCTTTTGAAAAATAACCTTGGGCCTCTCCTTGAGCTATAAGACCCATTCAAAATTTTTGGGCCTCTAATAGAGTGTAAGACCCAACCCCCTTTTAACCAAAATCATTTGGGCCTCACTTATTGTATAAGTCCCTCTGTGTTAAAAGAAAACCTCGGCGTGATCGCCATTTTAAACGAAAAATCATCTAGGCCTACCCTCGTGTTATAAGCCCCACTCTTTTTCTTTAAACCTTTTGGGCCTCTTGAGAGAGTGTAAGACCCATCCCTTTGTACAGAAAACCTTTTTGGGCCTCAGTCACTTGTATAAGTCCCCTGTACAAATTCAAACAGTGCGCTCACGGGTAAAACCCTGGGCCTCTCATTGAGCTGTAAGCCCAAAATCTTTTCATTTCAAAGCACTTTCTCCTTTGATTTTGAAATATACTGTTGTTTTCAATCTTTCTTTGTTGAACAACTAACCAAACAGCATGGAAGCTCTACAACCGAGTAAGTGTTTATCCGCTTTCATTTACCCCTTTCATATACATATAACTGTATTATGGGGCTGTTTCACTGTAAGTCTTCTTTCATAAACTCATATCAACTGTGTAATAATAGTATAGATATTTAGAGTTTCCTCGGCAACTACGTCTAGAACTAGATGACGCCGTTTCGTTTATTCATAGAAATAGACAACTAGATCCCCAATAGGATCACCAGATACAGTCTTCTCTTCGGCTGTCCTCATTAGGAATTGTCAAGAAACTCTACTCCCAGAGATGAATGTATTCTCCGTGAATGGCATCTTTGAGTTTCTTCCAAATTCTTGAACTTTCCTGACTTGATCTATTCCTTGTGAATAGCTTGCCTTGAATTTCTCGGGGTTTGGGGACCCATGGGCTTCTTAAAAGCATCGGCCTCCTCTTGGACATCGTACAAGGACCCACAGGCTTCCTAAAAGCAACCCCGCCTCCTCTTGGGCTTAGTACAAGGACCCGCCGGCTTCTTAGAAGTATTCACATCCTCCTTTTAGGCTTCGTATAATGATTCTTCCTCCGGGAATGATAGCCTCCTCTTGGGCTTCATACAAGGACCGATCGACTTCTTAAAAGTTTCTAGCCTCCTCTTGGGCTTCGTACAAATTGTCCCGACGACCTCCTAGAGGTATAGGAACAGAACTTAGTCATCTGCATAGAACAGTCCTTTCAAAGAGTCTACTACTGTTTCTCAAAGCATAGTACAAAAGATAAAACTCTAGACTTGGACAGTCTAATCTCCTTGAGTCTCAAAGACATTCTCAAGTGACCCCTTCGTTAAATAGGAAGAAAACCCGTAGACTCGGACAGTCTCAATACCCTTCGGATTTCCCAATTCCTTAAAGAACAAGAATATCCCGGATCCTCGAATCAAATCCTCGAGTACAGCGTTGCTCATATAAGAACTGATTTTCTCTTTAAATCAGCATACTGGACCTGTCAGTCAACTAAAACAGTAACCATAGCCTCCTCTTAGGCTTTGTATAATGATCCTTCTCCAGTTACAATAGCCTCTCTCTTGGGCTTTATACAATGATTCTCCCCAGCGGAGTCAAACAACGTTTAGCCTCTCACTCGGGCTTTGTACGAGACACATAAGAGACTCCCTCGTTGAGTCAATCACCCTTTCGCCTCCATCTCGGGCTTTATACGAGATACAAAAAGGTTCTTATTGAGCCAAACAAATTTCATCCTCCATCTCAGGCTTCGTACGAGATACAAAAAAACTCTCTTGTTGAGTCAAATAGCCTCCACCTCGGGCTTTATACGAGATACCAAAAGACTCCATCGTCGAGTCAAAACCTTTTAGCCTCTCTCTCGGGCTTTGTACGAGACACATATTAGCCTCCTCTTAGGCTTTGTATAAGAAAACCACTGGTTGATCCGATCAACCTTTTAGCATCAAAGATGTGCCTCGTTCACAGTACACAAACATCAACAACTCCTTCCCCCTCATCTAATTGCTGTAAGCGGCAAGCCTCTGGATCATCTACATCCATGCCAATGTCCCTCTTTTAGTATGAGAAATTCTTAAGGAAATATGGCATTGCTCTAAACTGAGTTAAAGTCTTCTCCTTCAGGTTAAAATCCCCTATAAAGGAAATTATGGCATTGCCGAATTCACACATCCCGGTTAAAGTAATTCTCCTTTATAAACAGTTGTGACAAACAAACCCCTCTTTAGAGATGACAAATTCTCTCTAAAAGTCAGACCCCTTCAGCTTCACATCTTGGGCTTTGAACAAGATACAAATCACTTTTCGCTTCATGTCTTGGGCTTTGAACAAGACACTAAAACACCCATTTCCTCCCATAGAATATGAGGAACTACGAACGCTCTGATTTCCCTGTTTCGGTAAACGGGAATACGTAGGCATAAGATTGAAAGATAAAATCTTAGCTAGCACACTAAACAAAAACCCAAAATCCCATACTTTCATACATTCGTCCTAACATCCTAACCGATAGCCTAAAGCACCCCTCATCAACAAAATAACCTAGGAGAAACCTCAAATCTTTGTAGCATCTGTAAACCAACAGTTTCGACTGTTTAATCTTAGTATGCAAGCAGGGTCAATTGGAGACATCTATTTCCCTTCCTTCATCAGCTTTAATAGGATAAAAATGAATCGAGCTGTAGTACCAGAGCGATCGTGCTTCGCAACCACATCCAAAAATCACTCGCTACACATAGGAACCTCTCTTGGCCTCATAGTCATAGTGTTACATCTTTAACCTTTGACCTCATAGTCATAGGTAGCCCCTGACCTCATAGTCATTGGCAATATCTTTAACCTTGACCTTATAGTCATAGGTAACCTTTGACCTCATAGTCATAGGCAAGCTTTGACCTCATAGTCATAGCCATCCTCCATTGACCTCATAGTCATGGAAAAGTCTCTTTATTGACCTCATAGTCATAGATAGCTCATTACCTTCCTTTGACCCCATAGTCATAGGATTCCCTCTTGACCTCGTAGTCATAGGGCCATCTTTAACCCTGGCCTCATAGTCATAGGAAAGCTTTGACCTCATAGTCATGGCCACCCTTCCTTGACCTCATAGTCATAGGATCTCACCTTGGCCTCATAGCCATTCCCCTTTGACCTCATAGTCATAGGATCTCATCTTGGCCACATAGGTACCTTACCTTTGACCTCATAGTCATAGGATATCACCTTGGCCTCATAGCCATCTTCCAACCTTGACCTCATAGTCATAGATAGCTCATTACCTTCCTTTGACCCCATAGTCATAGGATTCCCTCTTGACCTCATAGTCATAGGGCCATCTTTAACCTCTGACCTCATAGTTATAGGAAAGCTTTGACCTCATAGTCATGGCAACCCTTCCTTAACCTCATAGACATAGGATCTTACCTTGGCCTCATAGCCATTCCCCTTTGACCTCATAGTCATAGGATCTCATCTTGGCCTCATAGCCACCTTACCTTTAACCTCATAGTCATAGGATATTTCCTTGGCCTTATAGCCATCTTCCAACCTTGACCTCATAGTCATAAAAAGTCTCTCTATTGACCTCATAGTCGTAGACAACTCATTACCATCTTGACCTCATAGTCATTTTACCACCTTGACCTCATAGTCATAGGCCTCATAGCCATTCAATCTCACAACATAGACTTAGAGAGTTTCTTAAACTCTATATGAGCTCATACTCATCCCCCTTGGAACTTTGGCCATAGTCAATGGTTCCTCTTTCACCCTTAGTTAGGTGAACTACGGTTGCTCTGATTCTTTAGTCAGATACGTAGGCACAAGATGCGACGTCTTGGCGAGCACACTTAATGTACATACCCTTAGGTCTTTATCTTACCTTTAGCAGATTACTTTAGCAAGCAAACATAACATAACACAAACTAAACAAGAGGTTCCTGTAGAATACTACAGATGTTAAGGGTGCTAATACCTTCCCTTAGTATAACCAACCCCCGAACTTTAGATCTCCCCCCTTTAGGTTTTCTCGATCTTGAACCTTTCCTTTGGATAAATCAAAGTCGGTGGTGAATTCAAAGTTTTGTGATGCAAGTTAATAAATAGCTTGTTATCCGATTCTCACCGCAATAGAAATGGCGACTTCACTGGGGACATTCCATTTTTTGAGGGTTAAGCCTACCTTGTTTTGCTTATGTTAGTTATGCTTGCTTACTATATTTGTACATATATCTCTATATTTGTTTGGTTCCTTCTGTGGGCATGGTACTATTGAGTGGTGAGATAAGTCCTAACCCGGACTTGAGAGTACATTTGATTAGGATCGTGGACATAGTCAAGGAAACTTCGAGGGAGAAATCCCAAAGGAGTTAACTTGAAGTTCCACACTCAGTTGAGGTCCTCTTGGAAGTGGTATATGTTGAACGAGCAATCGTGAATGCGTTACTACCTTCAAATTTGGTGCCAGGGATACTGATGACCTTTAGTTACCCTTTTTACCCCACTTGGCCTATCTAGGATATAGTGCGATGACTATGAGGGAGTAATCCTAAATGGTTGCTACGCGATACTACACTCAAACGAGACTCTCTTGAGATTTTATTGATTACCGAGCAATTGGGAAGTTGATAAAATCCGAAAGATGGGTTGTCGACTCTGGGAAATTCTTAGAACCCTGTTCTGCAAACTGAGAACCCATAGTGCACACCTCTTGGGATGGGTAGACCATGGCTCCACGCTCATGACCTCCGACCCTAGGCTTTTTTGTGTTGTGTGTATATGTACTTATCTGTTTATGTGTGTTTATGTTGCATATATTCATCCATACATCATGCCACATTCAAGGAACTCAATTTTGTTTTGCAAACCTTATAGGATGGATTTTGGAAGAAAGAAAACGAAGAAATACACCTTTATTAGTCCAAAGTTGGAAAATCTGAAGAGTCTGGGTGAGCCGATCAACGAATCATC
Source organism: Lathyrus tuberosus (assembly GCA_022829125.1). Classification (NCBI taxonomy): domain Eukaryota; kingdom Viridiplantae; phylum Streptophyta; class Magnoliopsida; order Fabales; family Fabaceae; genus Lathyrus; species Lathyrus tuberosus. Next base: position 5,769,023 of record JALAZF010000073.1, on the reverse strand, counting down.
AACATTCCGAAGCAAATATGGGAATATTTTCTCCTTGATGAAGTTAAAGATGGTAGATGGGATGCTTCCCACTCTTGTACAATTTTATGATCCTTTGTGCCACTGTTTTACTTTCCCGGACTACCATCTAATGCCTACTCTTGAGGAATATGCTCTCTTGGTTGGTATTCCCATCACTCCAAATCCTCCTTACTCTGGTTTGGAAAGGACACCTAAGGAGAAGGACATTGCAGAAGCCGCTCACCTCAAGTTGTCAGACGTCAAAGCTAACTTGGTTATCAAGGGAGGAATTTTCGGTTTGCCCGCCAAGTTCCTGATGGAGAAAGCCCGTCATTATGTCAGTACAAAGAACATGGTGGATTATGAAGCTGTTATGGCTCTACTCATCTATGGGCTATTTCTGTTTCCCAACATCGAGAACTTCATCGACATGAATGCAATCAAAATTTTCATCCTTGGGAATCCGGTTCCTACTCTGCTTGCCGACGCTTACCATTTAGTACACCTAAGGAATTCCCATGAAGGGGGAATGATAACATGTTGTGCTACATTGTTATATAAGTGGTTCATTTCTCACTTACCTCATTCGACAACCTTCTGGGATCTCAAAGATGGCCTTCTATGGTCAGAAAATATTATGTCCCTCACGTACACTGATTTGGAGTGGTATAATCCGACACTCAAAGGCAAAGACATGATCGTTAGCTGTGGGGGTTTCGCTAACGTACCTCTTCTTGGTACAAAAGGGGGTATAAGATACAATCCAGCCTTGGCCTGTCGTCAACATGGTTACTCTATGGAGGCTAAGCCAAATAACATCTACTTAGAGGGACTGTTCTTTGAAGAAAACAAGGACCCCGTGCTCAAAGAGAGGATGGTGCACGCTTGGTGTCATGTCCACAAGAGAGGAATTTCCGCCTTAGGAAAACCTGAGTGTTTGGCTTCAGAATCTTATACTTGTTGGGTACAGGAAAAGGCTATTAATTTAAAGATACCATACAAACGTCATGAGCCTATTCCACTAGCTCCTCGAGACCCTGTTCTATTCTTCACGAGCAATGAGGACGAATTGAAAATTCGACTGGCTCAGGAAGAGCAAGAAAGGAACGCGTGGAGGAACAAGTACCAAATTCTTGACTTTGAGATGAATGCACTTCAAAAGAGTCTTAGGAGAAAGGAGGAAGAATATGCCAGGAAGAGGAAGGCGCAAGGAGATTTATTTTCTCCTGACACTTCATCTATACCTACTGCTAGCATATTGGCTCCACCAGAACCATGGAAGTCACATTTGTACGAACTTACTCTTGAGAATAAAAGATTGCAGAAGGAAAACCAGAGGCTCACAATGAGATTGATAGGAGAAGACTAATCAAAGGACCTAGGGTTTAGTTTCTCATTATGTTGCACTCTTATTTTGGCTTTTGAAGGTGTAATCATGTTTTTTTGTAATAAAAAAAAAAACCTTTATTAATGAAATGAGATCCTTCTTTATGGTTTACAAAAGTGTTCCTTATCCAATAGTGTTCGCAAAAATACAGTTTTGAGTTTCCTTGAATCACGCATATCATTTGCATTCCATACGCATTCGCATCTCATTTTCATTTCTGAGTCTTGAGTCTCTTCTTCTATGTCTGAAGGATACCTAGCACCTAGTCAAGACAATGGCAGTAATTCTGAAGAAACAGGAAGACTTGAAAGAGGAGGTCAGAATCCTCAAGTGCCAGATGAATTGGGTTCTCAAAACTTTGCAAGCTCTGATGAAGAAAGAAGAGTATGCTCCCCCTATCACTCCCAGAGAGGTTGTCAGTTCATCACCTCTTGTGGATCCTCCAACTCAAGGACCTCCTAAGTATCAAGGGCCAGACCGCCCTCAATCGCGTTAGCATGCACGACCAAGGCCAAGAAAGCCAGAGAGGCACTTCTCTCCATTACCAATGTCATACAGTCAAATTTTACCAGTCCTGATCGAAAGTGGATTGATAGTGCCAAAAGAATTGAGGCCAGTACCATTTCTATATCCACCAGGCTTTGACACTAATGCTCGGTGTGACTACCATGCTCGGGCACAGGGGCATTCCACTGAAGACTGTAAGGTGCTCCCGAGTAAGGTTCAGAATCTTTTAGACTCTGAGAGGATCTCATTCACGCCTCAAGGCATTCAAATCAATAATCCTTTGCCATCTCCTATGGTTCTCCCATACCAAGGATCTGCTTTTGAGGAAACTTCACGCCAGCCAACCTTTGGTCTTGGTCTCGCACCAGAATGTAATCGTCATCAGGTGTCTACCGAAAGGGTGTTTCAGCCTCCAACGTTTGTTTTTCCTTGAGGTTATCGAAACCAAAATAAAAAGAGGTGCTCTGTCAAAAGGGGCGAGGTTCACTACACTCCTATCTCAGTGCCGCTAAGAAAACTATTCCCACTGTTGATTCAGAACAAATTGGTGACTCCTCAACCTTACAACTCTATTCCTGGACCTTGGCACAATGCAAATCTGACTTGCGACTTTCATGAAGGGGCTGGAGGACATAATTTGGATGGTTTCCTGGTTTTAGAAGCTACTGTGCAAAATATGATCCACAACAAGGATTTGATCTTTGAAGAGGATCATCCAGAGATTGAATGCAAATTCCGCACTAAGACAATAGGGCACCCCATTGAAGAATGCAAAGAGTTCGAAACGAGACTGCTAAACCTGCTAAGAACACTGCAACCTCAGGAAAGTACGTCGGAAGCCAATACCTCAACTTCTGAAGCAAAAGGAAAAAGACTTGCAAGGCCTCTCAAGATTCTGTATCACAAGGAACTTGTGATTAGTGGAGAGGGTGTTCCCACGCTTGGGCCTGGAAACTGAAATCTTTTGAAAAAAATTCGCCAAAGCTGGCTGTATTTTGTTCATTTCAGTATTTTCAATTGTATTTCCTTCACTTTGAATTTATATTTGCTTATAAGCATTGTTGTACTTTCAAATTGGCAGCATTAATGAAATGTTTATGTATCTTTTGATTAAATCCACTCGTTTCACTCATTTTCTGTTATTTTCATAAAAGCAAATAAATATATCTTGTTCCACTCCCTTTATCAAACTGTTTGTTTAAGCAAAGATTGGGGAGGATGATGGAAACATCATATCCATAACTGCTGTGGTATGCTTTCGATTAAACCTTGCCGAGGATGTAAGGCATTGTTTCAATCCCTAAACACTAGAGAAATAAGGAAGATAATCCCTCGTTAACCCCTTCGAGCCTAGAAGTAGGAGTTTTCTTTCCTTACAAAAAAAACCCTTAAATCTCAACCTTGGGGCAGGGTAGTTCTCAGTTTAACTTGGTTATGCATTCGAATGCAAGCGCTTCATGCAAGACACCAGTCAGCTCTCTCAAATCAAGTGACAATCAAAAAGAGGTCTCAAAACCTCAACAAAAACAACGAAGAGGTCTTAAAACCTCAACAAAGACAAAGAAGAGGTCTTAAAACCTCAACAAAGACAAAGAAGAGGTATCCAAACCTCAGTGAAGACAAGAAAAGGTCTCAAAACCTCAGCAATAAAGGATAATTAAATGTTGTAAGAGAGTAATGACTACCCTAGGTGTCTTAATCATCACCAATTATCATCAGTTCAATTTCCAGCCTATGGGAATATGAATGTATAGCCTAAGTTAACTGAGCGTAGGATTGGAGTTTATCACGAAGTTTGGGTGGGGACAAATAAACTTTGAGCCTTTATCCTTTGTTTCATAAACCGTGAACCAGGCCATGTTACAACCCTTAAAAGACCTAATTGAGGCAAGGTTGTTTTGAAAAGTATACTACAACAAGGTTGATTAACCTGACTCCTAATAATCTTTGCTAATTGCGTGTGTTGATCACTTCATCTGTCATTCCGTAAATGGCTAGATCCACCTTCATTTTTTTTTCATTATCTAATCATTTCGCCATGTGTGTTTCACCAAAAAAACTTTGTTTTAAAAAATTTACATTAATTTTGCATTAAAATTTCCAATTAATGAACAATACTTGTTTGCAAAATAATTCAATTTCAAAGGAATCCCAACAAATGCAGCCAGCTAGGGAATTTGACTTGATAAAGGGCTCAGTCTGGGGCATATCCTCCATAGATCCAGCATCTCAAGAGCTACTAAATTAGAGGCATAACTCTTCAAATTCAGGATATTGGGGCAAGCCTTCTTGAGGTCATCTTATGACAAGTTTAGACTCCAATGACCTACCAATAGGGGCAAGAGTGTTCCCTAGTTGTTTCTACCGTAGTCTGAAGACTTTGTATCATGAATGCCGTTAATCGGGGGCAATCAGGTCGAGATTCGGTAAATCCCTAAAAGGTCAATTGGCCTGAGGCACCTCCTTTGCGAATCAACCAGTCTGAAGAACAAGTTCAAGGACCTTGTTGTATAAATGCAGTAAAACTGGGGCAGATATGTCAAGATCCATGAATCTCTTCAAAAGTTTGAGGATATTGGAGCATCTGGTATACCAATTCTTCTGTAAAATCCTTTTGATGACTTATCCTCATAGACCAGTTAATCAGAAGCAGTCAGGTCGAGATTCAGTAAATCTCTCAAAGGCCAGTTAGTCTGGGGCATCTACTTTACAGATCAACCACTTAGCGAGGGACAAGTTTGTTTCCCCGTTTTTACTCCCACAGTCTGAAGAGCAGGCTCAAAGACTTTGTTGTGCAAGCGCCGTCAATCTGGGGCAGTTATGCCGAGATCCATGAATCTCTCTAAGAGTTTGAAGATATTAAAGCATTTTGTATGCCAATTCTTCTGTAAAATCCTCTTGGTATCTTCTCCCAAAAGACCATGCAATCTAGGGCAGAGAAGATTTGAAGATTACCTGCTGAAACAGTCGTTGTTCATTATGGTGATCATCATGCAAGTCAGGATGTATAATGACTCTATTTTTGTGATATCCTCTGCCAGCTCCCCAGTAAATTGCTGCTTTAGTCGATCTTGGAAAATTTCCATGGATCTTCCTCATCCAGTAAAGAAATCAAGCTCATGATGCTATACCAAGTGGATCACTTTTTCCCCAGAGAAGTTTTGAGGTAGAACTAATTTTGCAAGTTCATCCCCAATGATGGTCCAATCTGTTGATGTTTGGCTGGGTATCCTTGTCAAGATGTCTATTTTATCTCCAGTCTCGTTTCCCTTTGTCTGTTTTGTTGGCATGAGCATAAGCATGGCATAAGCATTCATATGCATGACATCTTAGCATTTTTTTCCTGTTGTGTTCACTTTGGCGTTTATCTCTCCAAGTGACTGGGTCTATCCTTTCCCTCCAATAGAGTTGTTAGCCCTAAGCATAAAGTGCCCATCCTTCTAAATCCCCCACAGAGATTGGTTCTCGTGGATGATGGTTGGTTCAACTATCTTTTTCCATGCATAGGATAAGATAATCCCCATTTGAGTTCATTCCTCAATTGGAGTCTTGTTTGACCGTTTCTTTCTAGTTTGTTCCTAGATTGAACTTTAATCCCTGGCAGGTGTGGTTTCTGTGCCCATCTTGAATGTGCATTTATTTTGCACTGTGTCTCGCAGGAAGAATCTTTTGCAGACCCTCATTGAAGACAATTACTTCTCCAGCAGTGTTGTAATATCAACATCTCTTTGGAACTTATACCCAACAACAAGTGGCAATCTCCTTGAGAAGCTTGTTTTGCTATCATTACCTGTACAATGATAAGTGGCAATCTCTCTCCTGAGAAGCTTATCCGTCCTTGGTTTTATTCATACATCTACAGTTACTAATGGTGTTGCCTTCAGTCAGCCACTTTCCATCAACTTGTTTGATGTGATCCCTATTTGAGGTATTTCTTCCCGTCAATCTGTTTGATGATGTCTTCCGAGCTCAGGTTCTGTACCTTCGGATGTGTTATTATTCCTCGCCATCAATTGGTTTGATGGGGTGTTCCGAGCTCAGGTTTTGTACCTTCGGATATATATATATATATATTATGCCTTGTTGTTTGATGATGTGTTCCGAGCTCAGGTTTCGTACCTTCGGATATGTTATTATTCCTTGCCGTCAATCTGTTTGATGATGTGTTTCGAGCTCAAGTTTCGTACCTTCAGATATGTTATTATTCCTTGCCGTCAATTTGTTTGATGAGGTGTTCCGAGCTCAGGTTTCGTACCTTCAGATATGTTATTTTTCCTTGTCGTCAATCCGTTTAATGAGGAATTCCGAGCTCAGGTTTCGTACCTTCGGATATGTTATTATTCCTGGCCGTCAACCAATTCCGACGATATAAAAACCAGGTCAGATATGAACCTAAACCTCAGGTCAGATATGAACCCGAAGTTTGAAAACCAGGTCAGATATAAACCTAAAATCTAAGACCCAGCCATACTGGTATTCAAAGTCCAGCTCATACTGGTATCTAAGATTCGGCTCATATTGGTAGTCAAACCATAACCCCAAATTGGTGTCTTTTCCAACTCATATTGGTACTTGGGTCCAATCATTAACGATTCATTAACCTTATTCCCAGCTAAAGTCCAGTCATCTTTTCAACTGGCGCGCAAAAATTCATCTATGTCTTCTGGTTTTTTCTTGAAGATCCCGTTTGAACTCTTCAGTATAAGAAATCCACAGAAAATCTTTTATTTGGATGTCTATCCTTTTATTTCAAGTTAATCCCCAGTGGAGATCGTTGTCTTCTTTCTGGTTTCATGCCCAGTAAGAATGTGTTTTTCTTTCCCTAGTATCGTCCAGTCACATATAGACCTTGCGTCCACTTCCCCGAATCTTTTCCCAATGGAGAGCTCCTCTCTGGCGCCTATCTCTAGTGGGGACCTGTGGGGTTTTCCCTCTTTTACTTTCCGGTATTTCCCCCAGTGTCTCCCCAGTGAGTCTCTGTTGTCGGTTAGCCTGTATCCCCAGTGAGTTTTCCTCATGGATACTAACCTTCATCCTTCCCCGACAATGCCCGCCCGTGTTGTTTCGTTCTTTATCTTTGGTGTCCTATTTTGTCTGCATCTTTGCACTATCATGACATCATATCATCATACCAGAGTTCATGGCATGTCAGCATTTGCATGTCTGTCGCTTGTCCTTAGCATTTGCATGTCTGTCGCTTGTCCTTAGCATTTGCATTCCATCTAAGGGCAAAATTTCCGGTTTACTATATTTAAATACCTTTCACCTTGATGTCCCGAGGATTTCCATTCCTCGTGCCATCCGGTAAAGCTATTTAAATAGGGGCAACTGTTGTACCCCAAATTTTACCCCTTAGATGTCATATCATCTTGCACCTACATTTAGACCTCAATCATGTATGCATTGTTAACTAACCATTTCTTTTTGCAAGTTGTTTCTTTTTATTGTGGAAGATAGGGTTTACATAAAGAGGACAAGGTCTCCCTAATACATTTTTTGGCCAAATGCAACCATTTGAATCTACGTGCATCCAAGAAGTCTTTTTCGACAAGAAATCAAATGTTTCACCAAGACAAGTCAACCATTACCTTTCATGTCAAGCAAAGTGTGATCCCAAGTCTTGAGAAATTATGCCATGTGTTAATAAACATCCTTGGAATCCACCTTTGGGCCTTAAAAATTTTTCTCTTAAGTGCAAGAATTTTACATTGGGATAAATATTCACCAAGGTGCAACATCTCAAATTGGTGCCATGGGAGGATTTAATTTTGCAACTTGGAATTTCCTAAGTTTGTTCCCGTGACATTTCCTTTTGTTCATGGACATATGATTTATCTCAAAGATCTATAGGGCCCAAAATATGTCATTTGGATCAAAGGCCATAAAATTGTGAAAATTCAAAATGATGCTCCCGTATGGTTAAGCAGCAAGGCATTGTGCATCTAGTTTAGTCTATGTGCCACTTGTTATTTGAAAAATCTGAAGATGCTTTGCTTGTAAGACAATTTTTGTGAGGTCACTAAATATTACCTCTTTCTATCTTCTCTCCCATGACAAAAATAAAAGAGGTTTTGGAATAAACATTAAAGGATGAAAGGAGCAGACCTGCACCATGTCCTCCATTGTATTTGTCCAGCAAGTGAAGCACAACGATCTCCCAGGTTGACTAAGATCAACGGCTGAAAGGAGTGATACACAAATCCTAATTTTTTCTCCTGTGGACAAATCAATTACCCACTGTATCTCCAAGGCACGGATCAATTTGCTCTGCATATAAAAGGAGACCATCTCTCCTTTGTTCAAATACACCAGAAATGACCAAGAAAATTTCTCTCTACTTCTCCCTTCCATATTCCTGCAAGTAACCTTTAAAAACTTGCAAAGGAATTCACCACTTTTCAATCCTCCTGTAAACACTTCAAACCCTCAAACCTCCAATATATTAACCACCAAAGCTCGTGTTTTTTTTCTGAGAGGGTTGGCTCTGTAGCAGTTGCGGAAGGAAAGCACATCCACCATTTCTAGAAACCCGTACCTGTGAAGAAGCAGTGGACTCTCTCCACTAGGTATCACTATATTTCACTCTGTTTTTATACACGATGATCATTTGTTTCATATTTGCACCATACTATTATCATATTTGTTATCTCATTATTGTCTGATTCAATGATCATTCTGCTCTATATTGTTATCATGTTTGTTATATTTGTTGTTGTCCGATTATTGCTTGTTTCTGTGATGAAATCATTAACATGTTAGTTTCATTTTGCTAATCATCAACTGGGTTCGTATTCGTTTGAAAGAAAATTGAACAAAAAAATAAAAGAATTAAAGTAGCGCTCGCCATGCTAACGTAGTGGCTCCCGCCACACATCACTAATACACAAAACAAATAAAATAATAATAACACACACAGGTGGCGCAAGCCACCTTGTAACACACACACACACAGGTGGCACAAGCCACCTTGTTGTAACACCCCAAAATTTTCCTCTTGTTGTTGCCTATCTTATGTTTCATTGCATTGCATTTACATCTCATTTCATCTCATATTTCATACAAGTTGCAAAGGGCATGTGATCAGTTGATTTCAAAGCATTGACTATTCAAAGCAAGAGAGCTAGAGTCAAGGGTCTCCCAACAAGCCTCAAAGGTCTCTTATGTCATATATCATCTCAATTGATCCCACAAGTCATTGGAAAAAGAGAATTCCCCAAGAAGATTTGACAGTCCATCATCTCCTATAAAAAAGAGTCCAAATTAGGGTTTGTGATTCAAGCAGTCTCATGTTGAAATTTTGGTTCAAACTTGATCTAAAGGTTTTCTACATGATATCAAGTATCTAATGATGGAAGATTGGCCATTGGTTCATTTCAGAAGAGGTTCAATTGATCAGTTGCTTGAGAATCAAGAAATTGGGGAAAAAGTCAACTGTGCAGAGGAAAAAGTCAACTCCTGATTTTTTAAGGTCAAATTCATGAAATTCAAGTTACATATGTCCAATGGACAAGATTTGATCAAGAAATGATGGAGGAATCATCAAAAATCAAGAAATCACAAAACTGCCCAAAATAGAAACTTTAAGGTTTCTAAAAATGGAAAGTTTAGGCCATTTTGCACTACACTCCAAGGCACTCTTTCTCCATGATAAAAGCTTCAAACTTAAGGCCTAAGTTGAGCTAATTAAAGATCACACTCCAAGCTTCAAATCCATATAAAGAACTCTTCCATTGGATCAAAATTGAGAGAGTTATGATCAATCAAAATGGAGCAAAATCAAGGCAAATTCCAAGTCATGGCAAGGCAAGTTCAGGCCCCCAGGCCATAATTTCATCAAACACTTGGCGTGCCAAATGTCAAGCTGGTTTTATCCATCAAGAATGCTTCAAATGGAAAATTGTTGAACATCAAAGTTGTTCATCTCCATGTCCTCTTTAACTTTGATGTTGGGCATTTTTTCATTTGAACAAGTTATAGAGATCATACGAGGGCTCAAACATGATGGTATCACACTGAAAATCCATAGGCACCAAGGCCTTGCTTGCAGCCCAAGTCACACGCCCATACACCATTTGTGATTCCTTGTTTTCCAAGCATCTCCACCTTTGGATGTTGAATTTCACCTTGGGATTATCACCGAGTTGATCCTAACTAACCGAGTTAACCACCTTGACTCGGTGAGTTGAGTCTAACTAACTCCGACCCTAGCTCCAAACCCAAAGCTAAGTCCAAAGCTAATCCCAAACCTCCCACACTCCAAACCTAAAATCTATATAAGAAATACTTCACTCATTTTTAGGGGAGAGACCATTATTCACCATTTTTCACAAAATTTCTCACATCTTCATCTCAATTCTCTCTTCCAAACCCTCACAAAAAGCTCTTATTTCTTGAAGGATAATCACTTTTCACATTGAAAAGTGATTAATTCTTGAGCTCAAAATCCATCATTTTTCTTTCTTTGGTTGGATTTCTGGAATTTCAGATTATTCTACTTCAATCCAAGGGTTTCACACCATTTATTTTGGTGCAAGTTCGATCTCGGTGATTTTTCGCGATTTTGCTCGGTTTCGACGCGTTTCGGCTACTAATCGAGGAATCTCTGGTTTTCTTTAATTTTCTGCACCAAGATCACTTTGCAACAATTACCAAAGAAAATCTCCGCTTTGTAGGTTGGTTTTCCTCAAATCTATACTTGATTTAGCTTATTTGCAACTTATTCGATGTAGATCTTTGGTGATTTTTTATTTTGATCCATGTGCTTGATTTTGATTCTTAATGTTGATGATTAATGGATCTAAATGATGTTTGAATACTGTGTTTGAACGTAATTTTCGTGCATAAGTGATTACATGATCATTGGAGTTGTTTGAATAAGTCATTTGCTGCTAAAAAGTGCTTTTGGAACTGTTTTTTTTAATTCTGTTGTTGTGTAACCGGTTAGCAGTTATGCTGTAACCGGTTAACATGTTGTTTTTTACGTAGTTTCTGGCTGTTTTGAACTGTGTAACCGGTTACAGCATAACTGCTAACCGATTACCACTGAAGCAGATTGTGTTTTTCTTGCATTTTCTTGCTTGTTTGAGATCTCTTGCATGTCTAAACTTCATGGATTGATACATTGATGATTAGTGGACTTTCTTAAGCTGTTTCACTTCACATTATTGCATGAGCATGATTTTTCGACACGCGGTTCTTGATTGTTAATCGGCGAATATTGATGTTTGCGTTGTTGACTAATTGATGTAATGATCACATAATGCACACACATTGAGCTTGTTAATTGTTAATTGATGCTTGTGTTGCTGGAATTGTTATGTGCATGTTCATTTGCTTTCTATTTCAAGAGGTGCACATTTGTTTTAATTTTTTCACATGCTTAATAATGTGTATTCTCTTACAATGTGCATTATTCCATGGTGATTTCAACAATTGTTTACCATGATTTATGGTGTGATCGTGATCACGTTTGATTGAATAATGTGCAAGGCTTGAAGCATGTTTGTTCTTTTATGAATGAATCATTAGTGAATGCATGCTGTCCCTGATTTTTCATTGCTGTCTATACACATATATGTTGTTGTATGTGCTGCTATTTGTTTTTTACACCCATTTTATAGGCTGAACATGTGCTGTTAATTGCTGTTTGGTACAGGATGATAGATTTTACTGCTGCATTGCACTTATGAGCTGTAATTGTTGTTGTTTTCATTGTTTCCTTCCATTTTATTTTCTTATCTGGATAGCATGATATGTTGTTTTGTGTGGAATTTTCTTCACACCCTTCGGATCCTTCTTCCTTAGTTCCTAACTTGTTTGATCCTTACTTGCTATTCTTTCCTTATTTCTTTGCTTATAAGTTGTTTTGCTAGCATTTTCAAGGGCTAATGGTAAGTCAAGTGTGTGGGTGTGCACCCACATACAACCTCTTTTCTTATCTTTTAAAGCTTTCAATGTGTGATGGTGATAAGCATATTATGCTTCTTTGACATTACATCTCTTTCATCCCCTTTGAGTTCTTAACTTAGCTTCAATCTTTGAAGTAAGTTAGAACTCACTTTTCTCCTCTTTTCTTTTAGAGTTAGGTTTCTAAACCACTCTTAACCATTAGGATCATCCATGCATGACAACTCTTAGGGTTATTAGTCTCCCTCATTAGATTTTACCTTTCTTAACCTTTGAGTCTCTCTTCTTCTCATCTCAAAACAAAAGTAAAAACATTTAATAAGGGATTAACGCATATTGCACGTGAGCCTTGCATGTGGGAAATGGAAGGAGGAGGGTTTACCTCCGCCTTTCTAGAGTGTTTAGCATACGTCCTGTTAGGACGACCATGCGACGTATTCGATCCTATATCATAGACTTGAATGCAATACGTGTTACTAACACAAAAATGATCAAAACACTTCTTTCTAAAAGACAAAAACAAACAAATTCTCTTCTCATTTCCTTCATTCCTTTCTTAAGGACTCGTCATGTCCGTTCTACCGCAAACAGGTAACGCCTAAGTCTCCATACAGCGAGTTGCAACGCCTAACTGCTGGGACGCGCACTCTGACGTTTCCACTAAAAAACCACAAACCAAGCAACCCTTGTTGAGCCGAACTACATTTGCTCTGATTCTTCCTTCTCGTCTGATTGAAGATACGTAGGCACGAGATGCGATATCTAGACGAGCAACCTTCCCCGTAGTCCGTCGAACTACGTTGACTCTGACTTTCCCATTGCACTAAGGGAATACGTAGGCCTAGGACAACGATAACGTCCTATCGAGTCACTTCTTTCTTCTTTCCTTCCCCGTTTCCTCGTTCATTTTCGTTCCTGTTCCTTTTCCTTTCTAGTAGCAGTGGAGCTCCAGCCGACGACACCCTTTGATCGAACAGCAAGCGTGGATCCCATCGGGTACGATGAACGCGTGGGGGTGCTAATACCTTCCCCTCGTGTAACCGACTCCCGAACCCAGTTTTCTTGGTCGCAAGACCATGCTCTTTCCTTCCCTCAGGTTTATGCAGCATTTCCTTTCCCCTCTCTTGGGATAAATATACATTGCTGGCGACTCTGTTTCCGTGCCACTTTCGCGTTTGTACTTGGATGAAAATCCCGGGAGCGACAGCTGGTGACTCTGCTGGGGATCGAACCTAGAATCTTTGGTTCCCTAAGCGAGTCAATCCTAGCGCTTGTCTGTTTTTTCTTTCATTGGGTGTTTACTTTGGTGCTGTATTTTGCTGTATTTACTGTTTAACTGTATTGCTATTTATCATATTACCGCTTTACTGTACTTTATTGTATTTATCGCATTCACCGCATTACATATCATTATTATACTGGACTATGCTGTTGTTTTCTGTTTGGTGGGCAGGGTGTTCTGAGAGATAAGCCCACTACCCAGGCTTGAGCATACCCATTGGTATTAGAGTGGATAGTCATGACGCTTGCATGGTGGTGACCATGTATTATTGTTCATGAGACTCACAACCATACGAGGTTCTATCAGGAGCTATCTGCTACTGTATATTTATACAGGCCAGTAGTTATTCTCTTGAGGAACTGTCGACTCTGGTGGCCATTCCTGAGGACTCAGTTGCGGCACTCCTCCCGAGATGTGATAATGGCAGACCAGAAATGGAAAACCCATTACATATTCTTGATCCGAGGACCCAATGCTGGGAACTTGCTATAGGATATCCTTATTGAAAGAGAATCAGTGGAGGCACTCCTCGATTGGCAATAGTACTGTACCCCGAGGGATGAATGAACTATTGCTTCTCGACCTCAGTGCCAGAAGCTGAGGACCTTTCGTTTTGGAGAATCAGTTGAGGCCTTCTCGATTGATGATGATGCCAAACCAGAAAGGTGAGCGTATAATCATTTCTCGACCTGAGAACCCGGGATACTGAGGATCTTAGTACCCACACGTGAGAAGGGTGGGTTGTTTACAGGTTTGCAGGTAACCATGACCTCCTACATACCCAGTTTTCTGTTGACGTTACACAAAAGGAGAATTCATCCTATTGTATTCAGATGGTTCCTATCTATGGTTCTATATTGTTCTCAGAGCTACACTGACACCGTTCACAGTCCAGCACAGACACTTGGCACCTTGATACCATGCCCTTTGCATTGCATTTACATATCCTAACATACATGTTTACTCATTTCCAGGTGCATATTTTACCCTCGATTCCAGTCACCAGGTTCTCACAAGGATGAATGCTAAAGAGAAGAAGAATATCATCAATTACAAGTTCCTCACGCCTACTCTAGGTTCTATTATTGTCCTTAAAGGAATGGCGAGCCCTGAAGTGCTGGAAGCTTTCAAAGAAAAATATGGGTGGATTTTATCTTTTGTTTGCAATGTCAGTGATTACGAATACAGGGGTCTCCATACTTTGATGCAGTTCTATGATCCTCCTCTGAGGTGTTTTGTATTTCCAGATTATTTGTTGGTACCTACTTTAGAGGAGTATTCCAACATGCTAGGGATTGCTATCAAGGAGGAGCCTCCTTTCTTTGGGTCTACAGGTGATCTGGATTGTGGAAAAGTGGCTGGCGCTCTTTATTTGAGTAAGTCAGAATTAGAAGCCAATATCTCTAATAAAGGAAAGCATCGTGGTTACAAGCTGGGGTATTTGATAAAGAAGGCTCAGGAGGCAGCTGAAGGCGAGAAATGGGTTATTTTTAATGCATTGCTAGCCCTTTGTATATATGGTATTGTGTTGTTCCCCAACGAGCCTGACTTTGTTGATACGGACGCCATTAGGATATTCATGATGAAAAATCCAGTACCAACACTGTTGGGAGATCTTCACTATGCCTTATACAATAGACATGAAAAGAAAAGATGAGGGGTAGTTTGTTGTTGTGCACCTTTGTTCTAAAGTGGTTTGCAAGTCGCTTACCACAATCAGGGGCTTTTGTGGATTCTAAAGGTTTTCTAGAATGGTGTCAGCGCTTAATGGGGCTAGTTACCAAAGACATCATATGGATAGACCATGGGATAATCGGCAAGAATATTATCCATAGCTGTGGTGAGTTCCCTAATGTTCCACTAATAGGAAGAAAAGGGGGAATCAACTACAATCCTTCTTTGGCCATTAGGAAATTTGGGTACGCTCTGACGGGTCCGCCCATCAAGAGGGATGTAGAAGAGTCCCTGTATTTCTACACATCAGATGGTTTGGAAACAACACAAAAAGCCTCTGAAAGCTGGGCCAGTGTGCTAAAGAAAGGGAAAGTTGCTCAAGGTAAACCTAACAATCAGGCTTATCCAGCATATGAAGAGTGGGTGAAGAAAAGAGTTGAAGATTTTCACTTGCCTTTTGATAGGGCACCCCTGTTGTATCCTGAGGATGAGAGAGAAAGAAATACTGCCACTATGGAAGACATCGACAAATTGCAAGCCTCGATGAAAAAGCTTCAAGGAGAGAATTCTGAGTTGAGCAGCCGTCTTCAAGAAGCGCTACATACCAACAAAAGATTGGAACAGAAAGCCCAAGACGCCGAACAAATCTTAGCAGATATAGAAAGGGATTTTGCCGAAAGAGCTTAACATTTCCAGAAAATTAGTAAGGGTGTCGATGCTGCCACTCAAGCTCATAAGAAGACCAAACAGGCCTTAGCCCAGACTAAAGACACGTTAGCCAAGTTTCAGCAAGCTTGGGATGAGGTTAGAATGGAAAACTCAGAGTTGCAGGAACAACTGAAGATCAAGGATGACGAGCTCAAAAAGGCACACGAACAACGGAGGAAGTATCAAGAGAACCTTGGCCAAAGTCAAGAGCAATTGGAAAGTGCCAGAGAGGAGTTAAAGATTTCCAAGAAGAAGCTTGAAGAGGCTATGGCAGGTATGGGGAAACTCAAAATGCAAGCGGTGTGAAAAGGCATAAAGGAGTTTGTGATGATGAAGCTCTCCTTATGCATATGGATTCGCTGACTGAAGCTCTAGAAAAAAGAGATGTTATGATTAAGGAGTTAATCGAAAGACCAAATCACCAGCGCACTCGCATACTCTTCGAGGAAGTCAAGTATTCAAGTGAAAAGTTGAAGGGTTTAGAGTTGTCAGATTGACAGTTTTTTTTCATTCTCTTAATGTAATTTTTTGTTAATGGATATCATCAGGCTTGTTGATGAATCCACTATTTTGATGTATGATGTTTGAACTCATTGTTGAACGCTGTCGTATGTCTGGTTTCTTTTTAATTGAGACAAGCAGTTTATTCAAAAATATTCCCTTGGCAATTATCTGTACACAAGCACATAATCACGGCACGTATCTTCATATCGCGATCTTCAGCTTTCTGTGGTTAAGATTGGAATCAGGGTATAAGGAACCTCGGAAATGATAAACATGGCATTTGCATTGCATTGCATATCATTTTGCACATCATTTTTTGCATGACAGGTACTCGTTGCAGGTCCTCTAACCTTTATTTGGTTTCAGGCACTATAGCTGATAACCACGTTCACCGGTATGCAACTCGCAGAAACCAAGCTAAGATCATGGATCAAATGCAAACTGAATTGACTGAGCTGAGGAACAGGATGGACCAGTTCATGGCGTTAATGACTGGTATGGCCCAAAATCAGGAAAGACTCAGGGCAATGGTCGAGCGGCCACAAGTAGAGGTGCAGAATGGCAACGGTAATAATAGAGGTCATAGAATTATTGATGAGACTGGTAATCAGACTGGCGTTAATGCAGGCGGAGACCCTCCTAGAAATAATGGGGTTCGTCATGTTGTGGAAGACAACCAAGATGAGCAGTTTACTTTGTTAGATACTGAAGATGAGAATACTCGCAGATTCGATGAGCTCGCTGAAAACATTTGGTCCATTGAATCTCAAAACACTCTGGGTTTTGATGTTTCTGACTTGGGGTTGGTACCTGGAGTAAGAATTCCACATAAGTTCAAGCCACCAACATTTGACAAGTACAATGGCACTACTTGTCCTAAAACCCATCTTCAATCCTATGTGGGGAGGATAGCCGCTCATACTGATGATGAGAAATTGTGGATGTACTATTTTCAGGACAGCCTTACTGGGGCATCTCAAGAGTGGTATATGAAGTGGAGCAGGACTTCTGTAAGGAACTGGAAGGAGTTAGCCCAAGCCTTCGTCAAGCAGTATCAATACAACATAGACATGGCTCCAAACCGTACTCAGCTACAGGGTATGGCTCAGAATGCGAAGGAAAGTTTTAAAGAATATGCTCAAAGATGGCGCCAGTTGGCTGCCATGGTTCAGCCTCCTCTGCAGGACCGAGAGATGGTCGACATGTTTATGGGTACTCTTCAGGGAACTTATCTTGATAGGTTGGCCGCCTGTCCTTCAACTGGGTTTGCAGACTTTGTAATCGCTGGGGAAAGGATTGAAAGTTTGTTGAAGCTCGGAAAAATACAAGATGTCAGTGGTGCTAGTTCTTCAGGAGTGAGGAAGCCATTTGCTGGATCTACCAGAAAGAGAGATGCGGAGGCCAGTGTTGTTTATAAGAACAGAGAAAGAGGAAGAGGCTATCAAGATCCCTATAATCAGGTTGCTATTGTGACCATTCCTAGTCCACAAGTACAATCACAGCCGCAGCAACAGAATGTTCAGGCACAGAATAATCAACAGCCACGGAGATCATATCAGCAGAGACAAGCTGACAGGCGTATGGACCCTCTGCATTTGACTTACACAACTTTGTTACCTCAATTTTTGAAGCTTAATCTGGTGGAGCTTCGTACGATGGGTCCGGCTCCTGCTGTATTACCAAAGGGTTATGATGCTAATGCTCACTGTGAGTTTCATTCTGGGGCTCTAGGTCATACTATTGAAAAGTGTCAGGCATTTCAGCACAAGGTACATGATTTGATTGATTCCAAGGCAATTAATTTCTCAACTCCACCGAATGTGCTTCAGAATCCTATGCCTAATCATGATGTGCCAAAGGTCAACGCCATTGAAGATGGGAAAGTTTTGAATTTGGTAACTGATGTGAACAGGGTGAAGACTCCTTTGAGTTTTGTGGAGGCTTGGTTGTTGAAGAGGCAAGTGTTCCCAGGCTGTGAAGAAGGTTGTGTTGATTGCGAGAATCAGAGTAATGGTTGTGATAAACTGAAGGTCGGCATTCAAAATTTGATTGATGAGGGTTGTCTACAGTTTGATCAGGGAGACAAAAAGGATGATGATGTGTTAACTGTTACCATTTATTTTACGCCAGCTGAAATTCGAGTGCCAGCGCCTACTGCTATCATTGTGCCGGATTTAGTGAGTCCTGTTACTATTACGGTACCAGGACCAGTTCCTTATACTAGTGAGCGAGCTATCCCATGGCACTACGGTGCAGATGTTTACTACCAAGGAGAAAAGCAAGAGGCGGAAGCTCCATCTAGGGGTAGTTCCAGTATTGACAATGTTGGAGGTCTTGGTGGCTTTACCAGAAGTGGACGCTTGTTTGCTCCACAGACTTTGAGAACTAATGCTGAAACTGAGGCAGCAGCCAAAGCCAAAGGTAAACAGGTGGCTACAGAGGATGTTGTTGTTCCTGAATCTATGCAGAAAGGTACCTTTGAGAAAGAAGTCGAGGAGTTCATGAGACTTATCAAAAAGAGTGATTATAAAGTGGTTGATCAGTTGAATCAAACGCCATCAAAAATCTTTATCTTGTCGTTGCTTATGTGTTCTGCAGCTCATCGAGAGGCACTTTTGAAGGTTTTGAATATGGCCTATGTACCTCAAGAGATTACTGTGAATCAATTGGAGTCTGTTGTTTCTAATGTCAATGCTAGCCATGGGTTAGGTTTTACAGATTTTGATTTGACTACGGAGGGTCACAATCACAACAGGGCATTACACATCACCCTGGAGTGTAAAGGGGCAGTATTATCTCATGTGTTGGTGGACACAGGGTCTTCCCTGAACGTGTTACCAAAAAAGGCCTTAATGAAGTTAGACGCTGACGGAATTATTCTAAGACCAAGTGATTTGGTAGTAAGGGTTTTCGATGGTTCGAAACATTCTGTATTCGGAGAGGTGGAGCTCCCAGTAAAAATTGGTCCTCAAGTGTTTAAGTGCGTGTTCTACGTGATGGACATTCAGCCCGCATATAGTTGCTTGTTAGGCAGACCGTGGATTCATGCCGCTGGGGCAATGACATCTACGTTGCATCAAAAGTTGAAATATGTGGTTGATGGTCAAGTGGTGATTGTATGTGGAGAAGAAGACATCTTCGTAAGTCAGCTGTCTACCTTTAAGTACGTGGAAATGGATGGAGAGATCCATGAGATGCTGAGCCAAGAATTTGAGGCAGTCAATATTGGGGATTCGTCTTCACAGGCGGTATCTTCTCAGAGCGAAGAACAGGTGGGTACTTCTATTGCTTCTTACAGACAGGCAGTGGAAGTAGTCAAAGCAGGTAATGCCCAAGGCTGGGGAAAATTGATTGAAGTCTCTGCAAAGGAAGATAAGTTCGGTATAGGCTATAATCCGTATCAGGATGCTGCAACAGAGCACAAAGGGCCGATTACTTTCTACAGCGGGGGAATCATTAATCCAAATCAGATGTGTGCTGCGAGTGAAGATGGCGTCGACAGTGATTGTGACCTCGACAAGTGGGTGCGCCCGTGTGTACCGGGTCCAGAGCTGCGCAATTGGTCTGTTAAAGAAATTGTTCAAGTTACTCTTCAAACAGAGTAATTTTCTATGTTCTTCTTTGTTGCATGTTAAAATCTCGTGCTCTGCCCAAGGCGTGTAGATCCATTTGTAGGGCCTCATAATTGCATTTGCAAGGTTTTTTTTTATCATTAATAAAGGACGTTTTGCATTCAAATTTTGTGTTCCTTGTCTTTCATTTTTTATTTTTGCAGAAAAAACAATAAAATGGCAATGTTTTATTTTTGTTGTTTCTTTTTTCAAAAAA
Source organism: Lathyrus tuberosus (assembly GCA_022829125.1). Lineage (NCBI taxonomy): Eukaryota > Viridiplantae > Streptophyta > Magnoliopsida > Fabales > Fabaceae > Lathyrus > Lathyrus tuberosus. The sequence continues at coordinate 5,749,227 of JALAZF010000073.1, read as the reverse complement.
GGTCTCATTCTAAAATAAAGCATGACCCTCAATCATGCAGACTTAATCACCCGAATTTCATTGATAATGATTCTGCTATGGCCATGTATGACTTTGATAATCCAATCTATCAAGCCGAAGAGGGGGATGAAGAAGACTGTGAAGTTCCCGAGGAATTGGCCATATTATTGAAGCAGGAGGAGAGGGTCATTCAACCTCACCAAGAGACAATTGAGGTTATCAACATTGGTTCCGAGGACGCCAAGAAAGAGATTAAGATTGGAGCCAGTCTGTAGGCTAAGGTGAAGAAAGAGCTTATCAGTATGCTGCGGGAATATGTTGACATCTTTGCCTGGTCGTATCAAGATATGTCGGGGTTAGATACAGACATTGTCGTGCACACGTTGCCGTTGAAAAAGGGTTGTCCTCCTGTCAAACAAAAGCTCCAGAGAACTAAACCAGAAATGGCTCTCAAAATCAAAAAGGAAGTACAAAAACAGTTAGATGCGGGATTTCTGGCCGTCACCAATTACCCACCATGGGTTGCAAATATTGTTCCTGTGCCGAAGAAGGACGGTAAGGTTAGAATGTGCGTTGATTACCGGGATCTAAATAGAGAAAGTCTGAAAGATGACTTTCCTTTACCTCATATTGATGTACTGGTTGACAACACCGCTCAGTTCTCGGTATTCTCCTTCATGGATGGCTTCTCTGGGTACAACCAAATCAAGATGGCACCGGAAGACATGGAGAAGACAACGTTCATTACTCCGTGGGGTACCTTCTATTACAAGGTGATGCCTTTTGGGTTGAAGAACGTCGGGGCAACGTATCAGCGAGCTATGGTAACACTCTTCCATGACTTGATTCATAAGGAGATTGAGTGTTATGTAGATGATATGATTGCCAAGTCTCGAACAGAAGAGGAGCATCTAGTCAACTTGAAGAAACTGTTTGAGAGGTTAAGAAAGTTTTGACTAAGGCTGAATCCCAACAAATTCACTTTCAGAGTGCGGTCCGGTAAATTGCTGGGTTTCATCGTAAGCGAAAAAGGAATTGAGGTTGATCCCGCCAAAATAAAAGCGATACAAGAAATGCTTGTACCAAGAACAGAAAAAGAAGTACGTGGTTTCCTGGGTAGATTGAACTACATTGCACGGTTCATATCTCACCTCACAGCCACTTGTGAACCAATATTTAAGCTGTTAAGAAAAGAGCAAGCGGTCAGGTGGAATGACGATTGCCAAAGGGCTTTCGAGAAAATAAAAGAATATTTGCGGGAACCTCCAATTCTCATGCCTCCAGTTCCAGGGAGACCATTGATCATGTATTTGACTGTGCTTGAAGGATCCATGGGTTGTGTTCTCGGTCAACATGACGAGACGGGTAAGAAGGAGCACACCATCTATTACTTAAGCAAGAAGTTCAATGACTGCGAGTCACGATACTCAATGCTTGAGAGGACATGATGTGCACTTGCATGGGCTTCTAAGTGATTGAGGCAGTATATACTCACTCATACAACCTTGTTAATTTCAAAGATGGATCTTGTCAAGTACATATTGGAAAAACCAGCATTGATCGGACGGGTTGCACGTTGGCAGATGGTGCTGACTAAATATGATATCCAGTATACTTCTCATAAAGCCATCAAAGGAAGTATCCTGTCAGACTATCTTGCGCAGTAGCCTATTGATGATTACCAACCCATGAAATTTGATTTCCCTGATGAGGACATCATGTTTCTCAAAGTTAAAGACTGCGAGGAACCACTCCCGGAGGAGGGGCCAAACCCTGAATCCAAATGGAGTTTGATGTTTGATGGGGCCGTCAACATGAATGGATGTGGAGTTGGAGCCGTTCTTATCACGCCCGAAGGTGTTCATATGCCCTTCACTACCCGAGTAACTTTCGGATGCACCAACAATGAAGCATAATATGAAGCTTGTATAATGGGGATTGAGGAGGCGATTAATTTGCAAATTAAGACCCTCGATATCTTCGGTGATTTAGCTTTGGTAATCAATCAAGTGAATGGAGATTGGCACACTCATCAACCAAACTTGATTCCTTACAGAGACTATGCGAGGAGGATGTTGACTTTCTTTTCAACAGTGAAGTTGTACCATATTCCTCGAGACGAGAATAAGTTTGCTGATGCCTTGGCCACATTGTCTTCTATGGTCAAAGTGCAGAGGTGGAATCATGTACCCAAGATTGAGGTGTCTCGTCTTGACATGCCTGCACACGTATTTGCTGTTGACGCAGTGTCTGATGACAAGCCGTGGTTTCATGATATCAAATGCTTCTTGAAGAGTCAAGAGTACCCGCCTAGGGCATCTACCAAAGATAAGAAGACTTTGAGGAGATTGTCGGGTAGCTTCTTCTTGAACCAAGATGACGTGCTGTACAAATGGAACTTTGACATGGTTTTGCTCAGATGCGTGGATAGACACGAAGCAAACATGTTGATGTAAGAAGTTCACGAAGGCTCTTTTGGTACCCACGCCGGAGGACATGTAATGGCAAAGAAGTTGTTGAGATCGGGGTACTACTGGATGACCATGGATGTAGATTTTTGTTCATACGCCCGTAAATGCCACAAATGTCAGATTTATGCAGATAGAGTGCATGTACCTCCGAATCCGTTAAATGTCATTTCTTCTCCTTGGCCCTTTGCAATGTGGGGCATTGACATGATTGGAAAGATCGAGCCTACTGCTTCCAACGGCCATCGCTTCATCTTGGTCGCTATTGATTACTTTACCAAATGGGTGGAAGCAGCGTCTTATGCTAATGTCACCAGGCAGGTGGTAGCCAGATTTCTGAAAAGAGATATCATCTATCACTATGGAGTGCCCGAAAGAATCATTACTGATAATGGTTCTAATCTCAACAACAAAATGATGGAAGAATTATGTCAGGACTTCAAAATTGAGCATCACAATTCTTCGTCGTACCGTCCAAAGATGAATGGCACTGTTGAAGCGGCCAACAAGAATATCAAGAAGATTGTGCAAAAGATGGTGGTGACCTACAAAGATTGGCATGAAATGTTACTGTTTGCCTTGCATGGGTACCGAACATCAGTAAGGACATCTATTGGGGCAACACCGTTCTCACTTGTGTATGGTATGGAGGCGGTCCTACCAGTTGAAGTTGAGATTCCCTCGCTGAGAGTTATGATGGATGTCAAACTGGATGAGGCAGAATGGGTTCGCACCCGATTCAATGAGCTGAGCCTAGTTGAGGAAAAGAGACTAGCAGCTATTTTTCATGGTTAATTATATCAGAGAAGAATGAAGCAAGCATTTAATCAGAAAGTGCGACCTCGGGAATATCAAGTTGGTGAATTGGTACTTAAAAAGATCCATCCTCCAAACACAGAATACAGGGGAAAATGGACACCGAACTATGAAGGTCCATTCGTGGTTAAAAAGGTTTTCTCTGGCAGAGCCTTAATGCTTACAACCATGGATGGTGAAGATTTTCCATCCCCTGTCAACTCAGACGCAGTCAAAAAATACTTCGCATAAATAGACTCGCTGGACAAAAAAAAAGAGAAAGGTCCAGGAAAAAAAGGGCATCCCGGCGAACCATAAAAACAGAATAAAAAAGGTTCGGACAAAAATTAGGGATATAAAATAAATAAAAAAATTTGTACACCCAGTGAGTTGAAAATCCGCAAGGACAACTCAGGCAAGAAAGGGTATCCCGGTGGATTAAAAACCTGAAAAGGGCGGTCCACGCAAAAGAGGGACTAAGTGAAGACTGCGATCTGAGTTATCTGTACTATATCATCGTTTCACTCAAGCTGGAAATCTCCAAAGGATAGGAATCAGTCCAATCATTCTCTTCAGAAAGTGAAGATAATCGGAAAGTCTTGAAGACATACTGGTTATAGCAGAATTGAAACTCAGTGAAAGGACATTTTCACATTGCCATTAGGATAGTTTCTTTTCTCAATTTTCAGCGATCACCTCTTTCCAGGGATTGCTTCCTGATGTAATTGCCTATTCTGGGCATTTCAATCAATAAAGTTGGTTATTCAGTCAAAAAGCTTCTTATTTGTTTTCATTTTACTGTTTGTTTGCAAATATGTCCAAATTTTTGATAAAGAACATTGCATCTTTGAAAACATTGAGGCTTTATAATAACATGCGCAGGGAAAACATTTAAAATTGCTTTGAATGTTGATTAACCCCGGACGGTGGATTCAAACCATGAGGTCTCCGGGACATATGTGTGCATTTCTCTTGTTGCAGGTTTACATTCAGAAGCCTAGCATGGAGTCATTTTCAACGCCAAGCATGGTTAGGGGATATCCCCCAATAAGTGATAGTTCAGGGTTGGATTTTTTAGTTGCAGAAGTTATATCCAGCTCGGGGCATACGTGCACATCCTTTGTTTACAGGCAGCAACCTCATACTAGGCTCAAAAACAAGATTGAAGCCTTTTTGAGATCATGGATCATTTCTTCCAAACGAGTAATCACTTATCCCTATGCAGAATGGCGGGGCAATCATGTTCTGGAAAGGGTTCATATGTCACCCTTTTGTCACAACGTTTACTGATTGAGTCCATTCATCAGCTGACGGTCGCTCATGACAATTCGATATCGACAAGTTAATTGCCAGTGGGTATCGTGGTATCTTATTAAGTCGGTTCTCTCATTCAGTACTTCCAACAGTTACAAGCTTTTCTGTGTCGATAACGGTTGCAAATTCCCCAGTAGAGTTACTTTGCAGACCTCGCAGTTAATGTGCAAGACTCAGTGAGTGTCCAGGAGTTTGAAGATGCCAAATCTTCGGTAAAATCCTCTTGGGATGATTTCTTCAAATCAGCCGCGTAATCTGGGGCAAAAGCGAGTTTGTGACCCTCCCAAGCATGGGGCATCGTGAAATCCCTCCGGCAGGATGTGTTCCAGATCTATCATCTCCAGTAGAGTGACCTCTCAATTACTGTATTTTAGCTCAAGTCTCGGCATTTGTTTAAGAGTTTGAAGATACTTGGTCTTCTGTAAAATCCTCTTAAGGGGCATCCCCAGCACGAGACGATTTGAAGCGGTTCTCCCCAGTAGAGTTTGTTGTAAACTCATTATCCCCAGTGGAGTTGTCAAGCGGAAGGTTCGCCTACCATGGGGCATTATGGCACTTATTCTAAGCTCGATAGCTTTGTTCCTCAACAGATTACCGTGGATTTTCTTTGTGTTTTCCTAGCAGATATCTAGGATCCTTTCCCAGCATATCGCAACAGAACATCTTCCAACCAGGATTTGCGTATCCTCGACGGAGTAGCTGATCCCCAGTAAGATCGTATCCCCGACAGTTTGTTGTCAGCAAGAAGAGACTGTAAATTCGTTGCTTAGTAACAAGGGCTAAATACGGTTGTATCCCCCACAGAGTTCAACATTGAATCTTGTCAGCAATACTCCCCAGCTAAGTTATTTTTCTCCCCGTAAAGGTTTAGCAGATCAATAGAATCTCTTCCTCAGTAGAGTGTTAGTACATTCTTTCCCTAGCCAAGTCGGAAAGTTGTCATTCCTCCTTCGAAGTTGCTATGATCAGAATTCATCTCCAGACAGATGAAATAATTCTTGGCAGAGTCATCACTCCCCTATATCTCAAAGTCCAATTTACTTTTTTGCAGTCATGGTAATTCGAAGCAGACGGATTGTTCGCATTTTCTCCAGCAGAGATATTATCCTTTCAGGAGCTTCTGAGATCAAATCAGTGATCATTGTTCCCAAGCAGAGTTTTAATGACTCTTTTTCCTCAGCAGAACGTCATTCAAAATGTTCTCATCCCCAGCGAAGTTCCATGAGCAGAATAATCTCTCTCTAGGGCAGAGTCATTCCAGTGGAAACTTCTTCAACAGGATCATCATACATCAGTGCATCTGCAAGCCAATTTATTTTGGCTATTGGTGGCGAGCGTTATCCCAGGCAGAAGGGTTAATCCCCACAGAGCAATTGAAGGATCGAACAATGATCTTTTCCCCACGGAGTTGGATTCCTAGTTCGGAGTCTCTTTTGCATTGGCATATAGTTTGCATAGCATTTTATAAAGCGTAGCATTCCATTGATATGGGGCATTACAGTAAAACTCAAACATACGCATGCGAAACATAAGCCAGGTTCATCTGTTTACTTGCAAGCCAGAGCAATTCACACACAAAACATTGTCGTGCAACCCCAACAAAGCTTACTACAACACTTGATCGTACAATGTTAATTTAATACCCGTCCGTATTGACCTTGGACATCCGTCCATGTCCTTTCAACGCTCGTCCGTGCTTGAACCCCTTATTCTCAATATTCGTCTATATTGACCTCTTAGACACTCGTCCGTGTCCTTTTTAGCATTTTAATCCCCAGTGAGCTCACTTTACAAACTTTCAGTTTTCAATACCCGTCCGTATTTCCTTTGAGACACCCGTCCGTGTTCTTTCAGCACCCGTCCGTGTTTGAGTCCTTTATTTTCAATACCCGTTCGTATTGACCCTTTTCAACACCCGTTCATGTTTGAACTTTTAAGCCAATACTCGTCCGTATTGACCTTTGAGATACTCATCCGTATTTTATTAATCATCGTATTATACTCGTTCGTATCGTCGACTTGGTCACACGTCGTGTTCCTTTGATGATTGTCCGATGCTCGTTCGTATCGTTGACCCGAACACTGGTGTGTGTTCCCTTCTTAATCATCGTCCGATACTTGTTAGTATCGTTGACTTGGTCACTCGTCGTGTTCCTTTGATGATTGTCCGATGCTCGTTCGTATCGTTGACCCGAACACTTGTGTGTGTTCCCTTCTTAATCATCGTCCGATACTCATTTGTATCGTCGACTTGGTCACTTGTCGTGTTCCTTTGATGATTGTTCGATGGTCGTTCATATCGTTGACCTGAACACTTGTGTGTGTTCCTTATTAATCAATGTTTGATACTCGTTCGTATCGTCGACTTGGTCACTCGTCGTGTTCCTTTGATGATTGTCCGATGCTCGTCCGCATCGTTGACCTAAACACCCGTCTGTGTTTTCTTTCCATACTCGTCCGTTTGATCATTGATAACCATCTGTATCCCTATTTCGATACACGTCGTATCAATCTATGCAGTTATTTGCTGATACTTCTAGAAGGGTTTATATCCCTTTTCTTCTTCATTCAGCGTGCAAATTTTCTGGTTATTTTGGTATTCAATCGCAATTCACCTTGATTGTATGAATAGCCGTTGCTTTCATCCTTCTTAGGCTAACAGATGATTGAATAGGGGCAGCTGTAACACCCCAAAATTTGCCCTCTTGTTGTTGCCTATCTTATGTTTCATTGCATTGCATTTACATCTCATTTCATCTCATATTTCATACAAGTTGCAAAGGGTATGTGATCAGTTAATTTTAGAGCATTGACTATTCAAAGCAAGAGAGCTAGAGTCAAGGGTCTCCCAACAAGCCTCAAAGGTCTCTTATATCATATACCATCTCAATTGATCCCACAAGTCAATGGAAGAAGAGAATTCCCCAAGAAGATTGGACAGTTCATCATCTCCTACCAAAAATAGTCCAAATTAGGGTTTGTGATTCAAGCAGTCTCCTGATGAAATTTTGATTCAAACTTAATCTCAAGGTTTTCTACATGATATCAAGTATCTAAGGATGGAAGATTGGCCATTGGTTCATTTCAGAAGAGGTTCAATTGATCAGTTGCTTGAGAATCAAGAAATTGGGGAAAAAGTCAACTGTGCAGAGGAAAAAGTCAACTCCTGACTTTTTAAGGTCAAATTCATGAAATTCAAGTTACATATGTCCAATGGACAAGATTTGATCAAGAAATGATGGAGGAATCATCAAAAATCAAGAAATCACAAAACTGCCCAAAATAGAAACTTTAAGGTTTCTAAAAATGGAAAGTTTAGGCCATTTTGCACTACACTCCAAGGCACTCTTTCTCCATGATAAAAGCTTCAAACTTCAGGACCAAATTGAGTCAATTAAAGATCACATTCCAAGCTTCAAATCCATATAAAGAAGTCTTCCATTGGATCAAAATTAAGAGAGTTATGATCAATCAAAGTGGAGCAAAATCAAGGCAAATTCCAAGTCATGGCAAGGCAAGTTCAGGCCCCCAGGCCATAATTTCATCAAACACTTGGCGCGCCAAATGTCAAGCTGGTTTTCTCCATCAAGAAGGCTTCAAATGGAAAATTGTTGAACATCAAAGTTGTTCATCTCCATGTCCTCTTTAACTTTGATGTTGGGCATTTTTTCATTTGAACAAGTTATAGAGATCATACGAGGGCTCAAACATGGTGGTCTCACACTGAAAATCCATAGGCACCAAGGCCTTGCTTGCAGCCCAAGTCACACACCCATACACCAGTTGTTATTCCTTGTTTTCCAAGGATCTCCACCTTTGGATGTTGAATTTCACCTTGGGATTATCACCCAGTTGATCCTAACTAACCGAGTTAACCACCTTGACTCGGTGAGTTGAGTCTAACTAACTCCGACCCTAGCTCCAAACCCAAAGCTAAGTCCAAAGTTAATCCCAAACCTCCCATACTCCAAACCTAAAATCTATATAAGAAATACTTCACTCATTTTTAGGGGAGAGACCATTATTCACCATTTTTCACAAAATTTCTCACATCTTCATCTCAATTCTCTCTTCCAAAAACCCTCACAAAAAGCTCTTATTTCTTGAAGGATAATCACTTTTCACATTGAAAAGTGATTAATTCTTGAGCTCAAGCTCCATCACTTGGCTTTCTGGAAGTTCAGATTATTCTACTTCAATCCAAGGGTTTCACACCATTTATTTTGGTGCAAGTTCGATCTCGGTGATTTTTTGCAATTTTGCTCGGTTTCGACGCGTTTCGGCTACTAATCGAGGAATCTCTGGTTTTCTTTAATTTTCTGCACCAAGATCACTTTGCAATAATTACCAAAGAAAATCTCCGCTTTGTAGGTTGGTTTTCCTCAAATCTATACTTGATTTAGCTTATTTGCAACTCATTCGATGTAGATCTTTGGTATTTTTTATTTTGATCCATGTGCTTGATTTTGATTCTTAATGTTGATGATTATTGGATCTAAATGATGTTTGAATACTGTGCTTGAACGTAATTTTCGTGCATAAGTGATTACATGATCATTGGAGTTGTTTGAATAAGTCATTTGCTGCTGAAAAGTGCTTTTGGAACTGTTTTTTTTAATTCTGTTGCTGTGTAACCGGTTAGCAGTTATGCTGTAACCGGTTAACATGTTGTTTTTTGCGTAGTTTCTGGCTGTTTTGAATTGTGTAACCGGTTACAGCATAACTGCTAACCGGTTACCACTGAAGAAAATTGTGTTTTTCTTGCATTTTCTTGCTTGTTTGAGATCTCTTGCATATCTAAACTTCATGGATTGATACATTGATGATTAATGGACTATTCTTAAGCTGTTTCACTTCACACTATTGCATGAGCATGATTTTTCGACACGCGGTTCTTGATTGTTAATCGGCGAATGTTGATGTTTGCGTTGTTGACTAATTGATGTAATGATCACATAATGCACACACGTTGAGCTTGTTAATTGTTAATTGATGCTTGTGTTGCTGGAATTGTTATGTGCATGTTCATTTGCTTTCTATTTCAAGAGGTGCACATTTGTTTTAATTTTTTCACATGCTTAATAATGTGTATTCTCTTACAATGTGCATTATTCCATGGTGATTTCAAGAATTGTTTACCATGATTTATGGTGTGATCGTGATCACGTTTGATTGAATAATGTGCAAGGCTTGAAGCTTGTTTTTTCTTTTATGAATGAATCATTAGTGAATGCATGCTGGCCCTGATTTTTCATTGCTGTCTATACACGTATATGTTGTTGTATGTGCTGCTATTTATTTTTTACACCCATTTTATAGGCTGAACATGTGTTGTTAATTTCTGTTTGGTACAGGATGATAGATTTTACTGCTGCATTACACTTATGAGCTGTAATTGTTGTTGTTTTCATTGTTTCCTTCCATTTTATTTTCTTATCTGGATAGCATGATATGTTGTTTTGTGTAGAATTTTCTTCACAGCCTTCGGATCCTTCTTCCTTAGTTCCTAACTTGTTTGATCCTTACTTGCTATTCTTTCCTTATTTCTTTGCTTGTAAGTTGTTTTCCTAACATTTTCAAGGGCTAATGGTAAGTCAAGTGTGTGGGTGTGCACCCACATACAACCTCTTTTCTTATCTTTTAAAGCTTTCAATGTGTGATGGTGATAAGCATATTATGCTTCTTTGACATTACATCTCTTTCATCCGCTTTGAGTTCTTAACTTAGCTTCAATCTTTGAAGTAAGTTAGAACTCACTTTTCTCCTCTTTTCTTTTAGAGTTAGGTTTCTAAACCACACTTAACCATTAGGATCATCCATGCATGACAACTCTTAGGGTTATTAGTCTCCCTCATTAGATTTTACCTTTCTTAACCTTTGATTCTCTCTTCTTCTCATCTCAAAACAAAAGCAAAAACATTTAATAAGGGATTAACGCATATTGCACGTGAGCCTTGCATGTGGGAAATGGAAGGAGGAGGGTTTCCCTCCGCCTTTCTAGAGTGTTTAGCATACATCCTGTTAGGACGACCACGCGACGCATTCGATCCTATATCATAGACTTGAATGCAATACGTGTTACTAACACAAAAATGATCAAAACACTTCTTTCTAAAAGACAAAAACAAACAAAGTCTCTTCTCATCTCCTTCATTCCTTTCTTAATGACTCGTCATGTCTATTCTACTGCAAACAGGTAACACCTAAGTCTCCATACAGCGAGCTGCAATGCCTAACTGCTGGGACACGCACTCTGACGTTTCCACTAAAAAAACATAAACCAAGCAACCCTTGTTGAGCTGAACTACGTTTGTTTTGATTCTTCCTTCTCGTATGATTGAAGATACGTAGGCACGGGATGTGATATCTCGACGAGCAACCTGTCCCATAGTCCGTCGAACTACGTTGACTCTGACTTTCCCATTGCACTGAGGGAATATGTAGGCCTAGGACAATGATAACGTCCTATCGAGTCACTTCTTTCTTCTTTTCTTCCTCGTTTCCTTGTTCCTTTTCGTTCCTGTTCCTTTTCCTTTCCAGTAGCAGTGGAGCTCCAGCCGACGACACCCTTTGATCGAACAGCAAGCGTGGATCACATCGGGTACGATGGACGCGGGGGGTGCTAATACCTTCCCCTCGTGTAACCGACTCCCGAACCCAGTTCTCTTGGTCGGAAGACCATGCTCTTTCCTTCCCTCAGGTTTATGCAGTGTTTCCTTTCCCTCTCTTGGGAGAAATACACATTGTTGGCGACTCTGTTTTCGTGCCACTTTCGCGTTTGTACTTGGATGAAAATCCCGGGAGCGACACTTGTTACACACACTAGGTGGCGCAAGCCACTTTGTTGCACACACTGAGTGGCGCAAGCCACTCTTTAACTGGCACCCGCCACTCTTTCTTTTTTTCTTTTTTATTTTTTGTTTTTTATTTATTCGTTTTTACCACTTGTTTTTTATCTTATCTAAAAACAATATAAATAAAAATATGTCTAACTTCTTTTTTTTTCATCCTTAGACTTTTGTAAGGAAAATCAATTATTGTTTCTTAAAGACGTTAAAAGATTTTCTTTGGAACTTATGAAGTTTTGTTTACAAACTGCTTCCTGACTATATCATAAGAATGTTGTTTTGGTTTTTCTGGCTTCTGATTGTTAAGTTGCATGATTTCAAATACATTTGTTTTCAAAACATGAAAATTCTTTTTTCCCATACTTGGTATATGTATGTGACCACTGACTTTAAAATAAGTTGTTTTGGAAGTATTGTTGTGATTCATGAGGCCTTGTGTCCTAACTTTAATAAACCTTACCATGAGAATGCTGTTGAGATTGCATGACCTAAATCCAATTGTTTCTTGTGTCTTCCCAACCATGTTTGACGTATTCATGTGACTACTAATTTTGATTGGAGTTTTCTGTGAAGTGTGTTTGCTTTGTGAAGTTTTGTTTCTTGACTTTAACAAAATCTTACTATGAAGTGTTGTTTGTTTTGCACTTTATTGATAAGTTGCATGACTCCAAATGCATTTGATTCAAATTGTGAATGCCTTCTCTGCCATACTTGTCACATTTATTTGATCACTTACTCTTGCTGTTTACTATGTTCACATTTAAAGTTCACTTCATGTGTTGATTAAATGCTTACTGTTTGGAATTCTTGAACTCATATGTTTCATTGTATTTCGACCCTACTGTAACTCTTGTTTACAAGAAGTTATTCTTCCCTTTCCTTCCAAAGGAAAAGTTTTTTTATTGACCTCAAAGTCATAGAAAGCTCATTGCTACCTTGAACCTCATAGTCTTAGGCATCCTTCCCTCCATGACCTCTTAGGCATAGGATCCCCTCTTGACCTCATAGACATAGAGTAAACTATTCAACCTTGACCTCATAGTCATAGGTAAAACCTTGACCTCATAGTCATGGCTCTTCCCCTTTTGACCTCATAGTCAAAGTCTCTCTATTGACCTCATAGTCATAGAAAGCTCATAACCATCCTTTGACCTCATAGTCATAGGATTCCATCTTGACCTCATAGTCATAGGGCCATCTGACCTTTGACCTCATAGTCATAGGCACAACTTTGACCTCATAGTCATAGCCCCTCTCCCTTGGCCTCATAGTCATAGGAACCTCTCTTGGCCTCATAGTCATAGAGGTACATCTTTAACCTTTGACCTCATAGTCATAGGCAGCCCTTGACCTCATAGTCATTGGCAATATCTTTAACCTTGACCTCATAGTTATAGGTAACCTTTGACCACATAGTCATAGGCAAGCTTTGACCTCATAGTCATAGCCATCCTCCATTGGCCTCATAGTCATGGAAAAGTCTCTTTATTGACCTCATAGTCATAGATAGCTCATTACCTTCCTTTGACCCCATAGTCATAGGATTCCCTCTTGACCTCATAGTCATAGGGCCATCTTTAACCTCTGGCCTCATAGTCATAGGAAAGCTTTGACCTCATAGTCATGGCCACCCTTCCTTGACCTCATAGTCATAGGATCTTACCTTGGCCTCATAGCCATTCCCCTTTGACCTTATAGTCATAGGATCTCATCTTGGCCTCATAGCCACCTTACCTTTGACCTCATAGTCATAGGATATCACCTTGGCCTCATAGCCATCTTCCAACCTTGACCTAATAGTCATAGATAGCTCATTACCTTCCTTTGACCCCATAGTCATAGGATTCCCTCATTACCTCATAGTCATAGGGCCATCTTTAACCTCTGACCTCATAGTCATAGGAAAACTTTGACCTCATAGTAATGGTCGCCCTTCCTTGACCTCATAGTCATAGGAAAGCTTTGACCTCATAGTCATGGTCACCCTTCCTTGACCTCATAGTCATAGGATCTCACCTTGGCCTCATAGCCATTCCCCTTTGACCTCATAATCATAGGATCTCATCTTGGCCTCATAGCCACCTTACCTTTGACCTCATAGTCATAGGATATCACCTTGGCCTCATAGCCATCTTCCAACCTTGACCTCATAGTCATAAAAAGTCTCTCTATTGACCTCATAGTCGTAGACAGCTCATTACCATCTTGACCTCATAGTCATTTTACCACCTTGACCTCATAGTCATAGGCCTCATAGCCATTCAATCTCACAACTTAGACTTAGAGAGTTTCTTAAACTCTATATGAGCTCATACTCATCCCCCTTGGAACTTTGGCCATAGTCAATGGTTCCTCTTTCACCCTTAGTTAGGTGAACTACGGTTGCTCTGATTCTTTAGTCAGATACGTAGGCACAAGATGCAACGTCTTGGCGAAAAAACTTAGTGTACATACCCTTAGGTCTTTATCTTACCTTTAGCAGATTACTTTAGCAAGCAAACATAACATAACACAAACTAAACAAGAGGTTCCTGTAGAATACTACAGATATTAAGGGTACTAATACCTTCCCTTAGTATAACCAACCCCCAAACTTTAGATCTCCCCCCTTTAGGGTTTCTCGATCATGAACCTTTCCTTTGGATAAATCAAAGTCGGTGGTGAATTCAAAGTTTTGTGATGCAAGTTAATAAATAGCTTGTTATCCGATTCTCACCGCAACACGTACCATTACGCATTTCAGCAGAGGGTCGTGTAAAATGGGTTTCCATACGCGTAATGCCCTCATTTCGCCCTTGCCATACGCGTATTGCCCTACCTAATACGCGTATTGCCTTGCCCGTTACTCGTATGGGCAGCGAAAACCCATAATTTTTCCTACATAACTCCTGCTATGGAAATCACTCAATTTCTCTCCAAATCTCATCTAAACATCAGCATACTACCAATTAAATGCACGACAACCTATATCTATCAGGTTTCAACAATTAGGAACCTTAAATCATGATTTCCGACACAAAAGTTGTATCCAATTCTCACAATCTCAACATATTAATTGTTGTAGTTCTCTATTCAATTCAACCAAACTTCAAACAAATACATACATATACATATACAAGCAAGATATAATCGAAACTTCTCACCCTTACCCGATTAATCATGATTGAAACGGAGTTTTCTTCGATTTTCCTCTTCTCCTCTCTTTTCCTTCCTTTATCTTTCTCTTCTTTTCTCTCTTTTTCTCTCAAATCTCTATAAAAATATCTAATTTTTTTCTAAAATATCTAACCCCTCAAAATGACCATTTTACCCCTCAGCTCAAATATCTCGCAAACGCTCTCAAAACGCGATAAAACATAATAACGATAAAAAATAATATATTGCCAAATAAAAGTCAAGAATAAAATAATATAAAAATGAAAATAATTAAATCGACTCGATTAAATAAATCGGACAAAACGGGGCGTTACATCCTCTGTGCAACCTGATGAGACAAGAAGGAAAGAAAACTGTAATTTTTCTAGCTTTGTGTCAAATAACTCTCAAGATACTTTAGATCTCTCGGTTAAAGGTCATTCAGATCAGTTCAAGGATCTTACTACAAGACACTCTGTAGGAGAAAACATTACTAAGGTTGCAAAGAAAGTATCACACTCATCTGAGATAAGTCATATTGTCCAAGAGAAGAAAATATTGAATTGTTTCATTGGAACAAGGAAGTATGATATGGATTACTTCTACAGCATAAAGGTAATGATGAAAGAATTGTGCAAGGTAGAATGTGTAGGTGATATGACAACTAGTCTGACTGCCTTGGTTAATAAATAGCAGACATATGTGTCGTGGTGTACTACTGAAGTTGCATATGATGGAATTAGAAAGGGTTGCCTTCAGTCAGGTTGGATAAACAGGATAGTGAAGAAACATGATGACGAGAGTGATGTTTTAACATTATGGTGTAAGGATCTAAATGTTTTCAAATATTTCATTCAATCAGTCTGGAATAAGAATCCTGACATGTATAATCAGATGATCAGGAATCTTGATGAAGAAAATATAATGGGTGTTATTTTGAATTGGGTGGACACTGAGGATCAACTGACTATTTTGTTTAAAGTCCCTTATGGAGATGTTGCTGAAAACATAAATTGTGAAGTGAGAACCGACACTATTGAGGAGTTGTAGCAATTACAGAAATGGAGGAATGCAACAGATATTGCATCTTTCCTCTATCCTCTAATGCGTGGGAGGTTTGAGCAAGTGACGGTTGTAAGCAGATGGAGTAAGAGATCGTTGCAACATAGAATGACTATTTTGAAGAAGACATGTGACAACTTCAAGGAGTGCAGAAGGATCTTTGATAGAGGCAAGAGTTGGAGGATCATCTAAAAGTGATTTGGTTATATTTTTGTTTCCATCTGTTGTTTGTGTTTCCATTCGAACTTATGCTTTATGCATTATATGTGTTTTTGTGTTTCCATGTGTGTGATTCCATTTATTCTTATTTACATTTACTCTATTATCTTTGTGTCATTTTTTGGCTAAAAAGGGGGAGTAAAATGTTGTTGTTATTTCTGATGATAGATTAGATGTTATGACTTTATGTCATGTTTGTACTACTGCTTAGGGGGAGTAAGGATTATGTGTGACAGAGGGAGCTGTGTACCTGTCTGTTTTTACTGCTGCAAGATTGTAGTCTGTACAAAGATTACACGTTTTCATGTAGCTAGTGTTGGTTTGTGATGTCATATCTAATGTCTTGACATTGTGCTGTTAGTTTTTTTTCTTTTTGTTTTGACAGGATTGTGGTTCTTGAGGTTCTTTATTTTTGTTTCTGTTGTGTACCTCTGATATGTGTGCTAAGGTTGTTTTAGCCAAAATTTTCCAAAGGGGGAGATTGTAAGTCGTGTGGTTTTTGGATTGGCTACATTTTGGTAAAACAACATGTTGTTAGCAAGAAGTTAAACCAGATGGTCTGCCATGACAGTCAGACATCATGTTCTGCATGATGTTGTGACATGTTCTAGGACATGTTATACCAGATAGTTAGGGCATGTCTATTTTGGTATTTTTAGTGTGATTTTTGAGAGTGTTCTAATTCACACACGTGCGTTTTTCATAGGAGTATTTTGTGGGATTTTCTGTTATGACAGATTCTGTTACTTTTCATAAAAAGAATCCTTGAGCCTTTTTAGGAAAGTTTGTATTTTACTCCTATTATTATGCAGGTTAATTTGCATCCAATTTATACTGATTGCTGCTATTTATGCGCCTCATGAAGCCCAAGTCCAGTAGGTCTGAAGGCTATTTAAAGTGAAGAAAACCCCTATTGAAGGAGAAGAGCATATCGTGAAGAATTAAGGGAATTAGGATTAGCTGTTGTTTTGGTTGGTCTTTAGGGTTTTCTGTTTGTTAATTGTATGTCACTCATGTATCTTCTGATGCATTGAGGTTGACTGATTGTTTATTGTCCACTCTAAAGCTTTTAAGCAAGAGTGTATTGTTCTTGGTTGAAGCTTTTAAGCAAAATCGAGTATTGTCTTGGAAATGGGTTACTTCTATTGTTGGTTGTTGTTTATACAATCACTGGGATTGAGAATGTTTGATATCACTGAGGTGATTTAGAAGTGAGAGGGGATTCTCATGGAAGAAGTTGTTTGTGGATCCCCATTGAAGACAAATATTTATTCCCCGGCAGTGTTGTTGTGACACTTTAACACTAGGCAACAAGTGGAAGTCTCTTTATTTGAGCAACTTGTTATGTTCTTGGACTTTTATTGGGAATCAAATGGCAATCTCTTTTCAGGACAGTTTGTCTATCCCCAGTGAAATTATCAAGATTATCAACTTTTCTTTCAGCAAATGGCATCACTCCATAAATGCCGCCAGAGAAGTTTGTTGAGGACTTTTACAAATGGTTCTTCTCTTTATTTGAGATATCCTGTTACCAGAATTTTATTTGCTCCAATGCGGTTTTCCAAACTACATTTAACAATGCTCCCCAGTGAACTCATTATCAAAATTTGCTTCCATCAAATGGCGTCTCTTTGAAAAGTTTGGTGAGGACCCTTACAATTGATCTTTCTCTTCATTTGAAAAAACATGTTTTGCAAGTCAATCGACTCGCGTCTCTTCGGAAGATCCCTAGTGAAGTTATAAATATCCAATGAAATTCCTAATCCCTTGTGAAGATATTTTCCCATAAGTGACCACCTTCTAGGAGCTTGTATTATTACCCTTTTCAAGTGGAAGACTTGATTAGAAGAAACTGAGACCCGTTCGTGGCTTGTGACCCGAAGTGTGAGGAGGTTTATTATTACCTTTTTCAAGTGGAAGACTTGATTAGAAGAAACTAAGACCTGTTCATGGCTTGTGATCTGAGGTGTGGGGAGGTTTATTTTTACCCTTTTCAAGTGGAAGACTTGATTAAAGAAGAAAATAAGACCCGTTCGTGGCCTGTCACCCGAGGCATAGGGAGGTTTATTATTACCCTTTTCAAGTGGAAGACTTGATTAAAGAAGAATTTGAGACCCGTTTGTGGCTTGTGACCCGAAGCGTGGCGAGGTTTATTATTACCCTTTTCAAGTTGAAGACTTGATTAAATAAGAAATTAAGGCCCGTTCGTGGCTTGTGACCCGAGGCGCGGGGAGGTTTACTGTCTTTTCAAACATATTATTTAGTTATTTGAAGCTAAATCCCATTCTGGATATGGGAACTTGTTATTATTCAATTGTCAAAATTGTCAACCTTTCCCCAGTAGAGTTACAACCTTTTCCCAGTATGTTCATCTCCTGTGGCATCATTCCCCACGGAATCCTTGTCTTGAATTGATACTATATCATATCATATCATATCATATCATGAGCATCATTGTGGCATTAGGGCCGCAAATTGTGCATGTTTGTATTTAAGTCTCATATCTTATCAGGTCGAGACGAATATTTCAATCTCCATATCTCGGGATAGAAGAAACTTAAATATGGGCATTTGTCATACCTTAATTTTTAACCCTAATATTCCGTGTCATTTTCATCTTCTTGCATGACATCAAGCATCTCATGTGTATGTCTTTAATACATTACTAACCCCATTAAAAATACAAAATATGTGCCTTGCTTTACTTTGATTACAAGTTAGGGTTTAGCACCAAAGAGCTTAGAAGGTGATCAGTCAAGGACTTGTGTGATTCTCAATCTTTTCAGGTTCCCATTTCATCTCAATATGGTCAAAGGTTTCCTTTCATCTGCAATCAAGTACAAGACTACATCAATGCCCTTGAATAGCGTTCCCACAAATTAATTTTTCTAAACCCTCAAGCAAGCAAAACCCTAATTTTCCCCTCAACATTTTGACCAGATTTTTTATGCCACTAGTGAAGTTTAAGTTGTCACAGGATGCTGCCACAACATCTTATGTGACATTATGCCAAATCAACACATGTCTCAATCCTATAAACTGTGAGCAACTATCTCCTATTGTTATTCCTTCAGTTTCTGCGATTGAGTCATTAGTAATAGCATAAGTGCACCTTTTATGATCATCAACCATAGAGTCCCTATGAAGAAGTTCCTGAATCCTTGAGAAAGTATGATGTTGCAACTTCTTGTGTGATATCTTGGTTAACTTCCCAATCTGCCATTCATCAATGTTCAAATCTGAGGCAGGTTTCTGATGCTTCCCATTATCTTTATTTGCCATTGATGAGCACTCTATCTGTAAAGAAGTCCATACATAGCAATTATTTTTTGATCTGGCACCCTTCATGATAACTTTATCTTTATCATTCATAACCAGACATTCAGATTTGGTAAAGTTAACCTTTAGACCTTGTTCACAAAGTTGACTAATACTGATCAAATTAGCAGTCAGTCCCTTGACAAGCAGCACATTATCAAGTCTAGGTTGCCTAGCATGGTCCAATTTCCCAACCCCTTTAATTTTTCCTTTGGACTCATCTCCAAAGGTGACATAGTTGGAGGCATAAGATTTTATATCCACCAAAAAGTTCTTGACACCAGTCATATGTCTCGAACAACCACTATCAAAGTATCACCTCTCTCTAACAGAGGCTCTTTGAGAAGAATAAGCTATTAGGGCCACAGACTCATTTTTGGGAGTCCACTTCTTTCTTGCTTTACCAGCTTGCATCTTTCTGGATTGAGAACTAGACTTGGGATAGCCATGTAAATTGTAGCACTAAGGTTTAATATGACCATACTTACCACAATGATGACATTTCCAATCTTACTTCTTCTAACCTGAAGTATCTTTCTGATGTCTGTGGTTATGTTGAGACATCCCTTTTGACATCTTTTGATTTTGTCTTCTTTTGGGCCGAGCAGAACTCTATGCTGGCTCCTTTCTTTTGTTCATCACAACTTGGTCATTGTAACCAAGTCCTCTGATATCTCCAACATCCCTCTCAAATTAAAGGATCTCATCTAGCACATCAGAACTGTTGTCGAGCATTCTAACAGTTTTGGTTATATTGTCAAGTTTTGAGTTAAGCAATACAACTTCCTCCTTTAGATCAGAGATGATGACAAGGTGCTTCAATCTTTCAGCCTCAAGACGCATAATAACACTATGTTGATCCTCTCCTAGCAGACAAACTTCTGCAATTCTAGTGCACAGCTCCCTGTAAGAGTTGACCAGGTCATTATATGAGAGATCTCCAATATCTGATTCTCCATCAGAGTCAAATACCCCTGTAAAAGCAGAAACCTGTTTAGGTGATTCTCCTTCACTTGTAGAATCATCTTCAGACCATGATGCAGACAAGCCTTTCTTCTCATTCTTGAGAAAGGTAGGACACTCAGATTTAATGTGTCCAAAACCCTCACATTCATAGCACTTGATTCCTTTGCCTTTTCCAGCTTTCTCTCCATTTTTGGACTTTCTTCCAAAATCCTTCCTTTTGTTGTTGTCAGATGACTGAGTCTTTACATTTGTTTTGACTCCCCTTCTATCCTCTTCAGCGATTGATTGTACTGTTTTCCAAGAAGCATAACAACCTTAGACAATTCTTCCTTGGAATTTGTCTTGCCTCCATTTTGATTAGACACCAAGGCTAAGCTTTTCTTCATCTCAGTTTTCTCACTCAAGGCCATTTCAAAAGTTTGTAGAGAACCCATGAGTTCATCTACCTTTAGGGTATTTATATCTTGAGCTTCTTCGATGGCTGTCACCTTCATGTCAAACTTCTTGGGAAGAGATCTTAGAATTTTTTGGACCAGCTTAGCTTCTGGAATCTTTTCTCCAAGATCACTTGATGTGTTGGTAATATTAACAATGTTCATATGAAAGTCCTGAATACTTTCATCCTCCTTCATCCTCAAGTTCTCAAACTTGTTAGTGAGAAGTTAAAGTCTTGAAGATTTCCCCCTAGAAGTTCCTTCATGCGTTGTCTTCAAAATCTCCCAAGCATCCTTGGCAACAGTACAGTTTTTGATCAACCTGAAGATGTTTTAGTCAACACCATTGAACAAGGCATTAAAAACTTTGGAGTTACCTTGAGCAAGCTTGTCATCTTCATCATCTCAGTCTTCCTCAGGTTTTAACTCATCAGTGATCTTCCCATCCTTATCTTTGGCCTTTAGTGGGTCCCATCTTTTGACCACAAACTTCCAAGCTTTACCATTCATAGATTTGATGAATGCCACCATGCGCACTTTCCAATATTCATAATTGGAACCATCAAGAATGGGTGGTCTATTTAATATTCCTCATTCTTTATCCATTGTACCAGAAAGTAACGTCCCTGAATCTCACCCAGATGCAGAGCAGGATGCCAGCTCTGATACCAATTGAAGTTTTGGTAGCAGATCTCAGATATCCTGAGAGATGTTGAGACACTTGATCTGTGCTTCACACGCAAGGACAATAAGGAGCAGAATACAAAAAGCAGAAAATAAACAAACACACAAAGATTGTTAACCCAGTTCGGTGAACAACAACACCTACGTCTTGGGGCTACCACGCCAGGAATAAAATCTACTAAATAGTATTAATTCTAAGATAAACACCTCCGGTTTACAACTTATCACTTAATCACTACCCGTGCTTAATTTCTACCTAAGACACTTCCTAGATATGAGACCCTTCTCAATTTCCTTTCAATCACAGCAGTGAGAGAAATTACAACTCAATGTAAACAGTCCAACTCTAGTATCAACACGACACAAGAGAGGCTAACAAAATACAAACCCTAAACTCACTAGGCAACAATGTATTTTTTCCACACTTTTCCTAGGTTGAATCCATCCTATTTATAACCATAAACATGACTCGATTTGGGCTTCAAAAACGCAACAATTTTGTTCCACAGAATCTGCAACTAATTCTCCTCTAGAATAATTTCTTCAATCCTAAGTTTCCTAAATTGTCTCCACACTTAGAAACAGCATCTTTGAATTATACTCAGAATCATTGATTCCTCAATCTTGGATGCTACGTAGGAAAAACAATTAGTCCCAGATGTTGCTCCCGAGGATTTGCATCCATGGTACAAACGCGAAAGTGGCACGGAAAACAGAGTCACCAACAATGTGTATTTATCCCAAGAGAGGGAAAGGAAACACTGCGTAAACCTGAAGGAAGGGAAAGAGCATGGTCTCACGACCAAGAGAAACAGGTAAGGGAGTCAGTTACGTGAAGGGAAGGTGTTAGCACTCAACACGTCCATCGTACTCGGTGGGATCCACGCTTGTTGTCTCGATCAAAGGGTGTCGTCGTCTGGAGCTCCGCTGCTACTGGAAACGAGAACAGAACGAGAATGGCAAAGAACGAAGAAACGGGGGGGGGGGGGGGGGGAAGAAAAAGAAGTGAACGAGGACATCGCTCGTCCTACGCCTACGTACTCCCTCGTACAATGGGAAAGTCAGAGTCAACGTAGTTCGGACACGAACTAAGGGGGGAGGTTGCTCGCCAAGACATCGCCGTCTTGTGCCTACGTATCCTCATTCGGACGAGAAAGAGGAAATCAGAGCAGTCGTAGTTCGACCTAACGAGGTCGGTTAGTTTTTTTTATGAGCGACGTTAGATTCGCGTCCGGCAGTTAGGGTCGATGCCTGTTTGCGACGAGACGGAAGTACCGTGCCCTTTTCTGAAAATGAGTTTAAATTAACGATCCCGAAGGATGAAAAAGGTTTGAGTTTGTTTTTGTATTTTTTAGACAGAAGTGGATTGAAGTTAGTTCGTGACTTACATTGCACCAAAGTCTACCATGCGGGAACGAGTGAATCGCATGGTCGCCCCCAAATGGAACGTATGCTAAACACTCTAGAAGAGGAGGGGAGACCCCTCGTTCTTCACTTCCTACACTTAAGGCTCGAGCACAATATTCGTTATATTTATTAAGTGTTTTAGAAATGTTATGAGATGAGAAGAGAAGACACAAGGAAGAAGGGTGACTCTAAGGGAATCACTATCCTAGTGTTGTCATGCAAAAGGGTGGTCCTATGGTTAGTGAAGTTTAGGCGAGAAACAACTACCTAAGACCTAATGCTAATCCTACTCCAAGCTTAATCAAAACTTAAGTTGGACTAGGTAGCTCTAAGGGGAAAAGAATCCAAGACTTAAACAAGTCTTGAGATCCAAGGGAAGAAAAGAGTGAAAGAGACGAAAGAGGAAAGGAAGCGGAGAAATAAAAACAGCAGCTACCACAACGTTCCTGCACCAAAACAGTGGTAAAAAGCAGCACACTAGCAAGGCAGCATTCAACAGCATAAAATTCAGCACAACAAAGGGTGTGAAAAGTCAAACAGCCGTACATACAACAACGCACATGGACATAGACAGCCATGGAAGAACGAGGCAGCATGCATTCAAAAATGATTCACTCATGGAAAAGTACACATGCATCAAGCGTCACATATTCCTCTATCAAACATGATCACACATAATACCAAACATCATAGTGAACATTACAAAAGCACAATCATGGGATGTTGCACAACATTAGGCATATGAACAAAGTTGAACCAAGCATGTATCACATGAAATTAAGTGCACACAATCAAGTTCAAACAAACACCTCCAGCAATATTAACAACAAGTCACAATCAACATGCTTAATAAGTGTGTGTTATGGGTTCATAGCATCAATTACCCAACAACGCAAACATAAGCATAAACGATAAAAACCAAAACTCGCATGTCGAAGAATCGTGTTCATGCAATAGTGTGAGGTGCAACAGCTCAAGAATAATCCACAAATCATCAACATATTAGTCCATGAAGTTTAGGCATGCATCGGATCTCAAACAACCAAGAAAATGCAAGAAAATACACATTCTGTCCCAGAGTAACCGGTTAACAAATGGTGATTAACCGGTTACTTAGTTAAAAATCAGACCATTTATGCAAAAAATACACAGAGTAACTGGTTAACAAACGGTGAGTAACCGGTTACTCTGGGACAGCAGTCAAAAAAATCTGTTTCAAAAGCACTTTTCAGCATCCAATCACTTATGCAATCATATCCAATGACCATGTAATCAACAATGCACGAGAATTCACATCAAATATCAGTAACCAAACATCAATTTCATCAATCAAACAACAAGATCATAAATCAAGTCAAGCAAATGGATCAAATCACATCACAAACCAAAGATCTACATTGCATAAGTTGAAATTAAGCTAAATCAAACATAGATCTAAGGAAAACCAACCTACAAGGCTGAGATTTGCCTTGGTGATTGTTGAGCACGAAAATTAGTGAATCCAAGCAAGAAAACCAGAGATCTATTCAATAATATTCAAGATCCTAGCAAGAAACGTCAAGATCCAAGCAAGAACACTCTTAATAATCAAAAGCTGCTCCCAAAAGTGATTCCAAGATCCAAACCAGTAGCTATATCAGAATTGAACCAAGAATAATGATGTGATGGAGGTTTAGCTCAAGAATTCACAAATTCCAATGAAGAATTTGTGAATCTATGGATATGGAGCTTTGGTGAGAGGTTGAGGATGAAGATGAAAAGTGGAAAAAGTGAGAGAGAATTGAGAGCAAAATTCTGAAAAAATGAGAGTGAAAATGATCTAGGTTCGAGAGGTTTGGAATGAATTGGTTTAAATAACCCCTAGGTTAGGAGTTAAGTTTGGGTTTGGAGTGAGGTTAAGTGAGTGGAAATTGGGGTGAAAAATGGATTAGGAAATGAAATGAGGAATTAGAGTGGAAAAATGATGGAGAGAATTTGAATTTTGGGTGGAAAATGATGAAAATATCAATTCTAGATCCTTCCCCACGTGCACATGCCAAGCACATGATCACAAATGATGCAAACTTAATTTTTTTCAAACTTGGCTCAAAGTAACCGGTTAACAAACGGGGGAGTAACCAGTTACTCAGTTCAAATTTTGAATTTTGGCGCCTTTTGGAGGGAAACTTGGAAAAGTGACTTCTGACAGCTGTTTTGAACCCGTTAAACCTCTGAAACTCAAAACTTGATATTGCTACTGAGTGACACCTGAAAAGAACACAAATTCCTGCTGACACCTCAGAATATCCTGCTGAAATAATAATGCCTGATACCGGATCGCTTGATCAGAAAATGACTGTTGAAGCTCCTGATTATCAAAACGCCTAATGAGCAAAATAAATGCTTCAAAAGACCTTGAAAACCATCTGCTTGCCCCTGAATACTGCTGAAAATAATGCCGGAGCCGATAACGCCGTTAGCTGGTAGAAAATACCTTGATCCCATGCACAAAAGAAACATGCAAAATGCAGAAATGACGATGCAAATGAAATGAAACATAAGCCAAAAAGGTTAGCCACCATAGGGCAAATTTTGAGGTGTTACAGCTGCCCCTATTCAAACTTCTTGGATCTGAGGGTATGGAAGCAACGGCTTTCAGATAATCGGGATACATGGAGATTGAATACCAAAATAACCTGAAAAAATTGCACCCCGTGGGGAGAATGAAATAACGTGAATACGAGAACAGCCGAAGGCGAACTCAGAAAGACAGACCGGCCGAAGGCGGACTAAATTGGGGATATAAGGATAAACGAGGACGGCCGAAGGCGAACTCGAAAGGGTAGACTGGCCAAAGGCGGACCACACTGGGGAGGTACAAAGGATACAAGACCATGCCGAAAGTGGGCTCGAAAAAAGAAAGACCAAGCCGAAGGTGGGCTTTCAAAGAAAGACTACGAGACCATGCCGAAAGTGGGCTCGAGAAAGAAAGACTAAGCCGAAGGTGGGGTTTCAAAGAAAGACTATGCTGAAGGTAGACTCTCAAACAAAGGATACGAGGCCATGCCGAAGGTGGGCTCGAAAAAGAAAGAACAAGCCGAAGGTGGGCTTTCACAGAAAGACTAAGTCGAAGGTAGACTCTCAAACAAAGGATACGAGGCCATGCCGAAGCTGGGCTCGAAAAAGAAAGACCAAGCAGAAGGTGGGCTTTAAAAGAAAGACTAAGCCGAAGGTGGGCTCTCAAACAAAGGATACGAGGCCATGCCGAAGGTGGGCTCGAAAAAGAAAGACCAAACCAAAGGTGGGCTTTCAAAGAAAGACTAAGCCGAAGGTGGGCTCGAAAAAAGAAAGACCAAGCCGAAGGTGGGCTTTCACAGAAAGACTAAGCCGAAGGTAGACTCTCAAACAAGGGATACGAGACCATGCCGAAGGTGGGCTCGAAAAAAGAAAGACCAAGCTGAAGGTGGCTTTCAAAGAAAGACTAAGCCGAAGGTAGACTCTCAAACAAGGGATACGAGGCCATGCCAAAGGTGGGCTCGAAAAAGAAAGACCAAGCTGAAGGTGAGCTTTCAAAGAAAGACTAAGCCGAAGGTAGACTCTCAAACAAGGGATACGAGCCATGCCGAGGGTGGACTCGAAAAAAGAAAGACCAAGCCGAAGGTGGACTTTCAAACAAAAGATACGAGGCCATGCCGAGGGTGGGCTCGAAAAAAGGAAGACCAAGCCGAATGTGGGCTTTCAAAGAAAGACTACGAGACCATGCTGTAGGTGGGCTCGAGAAAGAAAGACTAAGTCGAAGGTGGGATTGAAAAAGAAAGACCAAGCCGAAGGTGGGCTTTCACAGAAATACTAAGCCGAAGGTAGACTCTCAAACAAGGGATACGAGTCATGCCGAGGGTGGGCTCGAAAAAAGAAAGACCAAGCCGAAGGTAGACTTTCAAACAAAGGATATGAGGCCATGCCGAAGGTGGGCTCGAAAAAGAAAGACCAAGATGAAGGTGGGCTTTCAAACAAAGGTTATACCAAACAAGATAACTCTACTGGGGATAACAAGATAACAGCGGGTGCGAGAACGGCCGAAGGCGAACTCGGGAAAAGGGAAAGACCAGGCCGAAGGTGGACTTTCAAAGAAAGACTAAGCCGAAGGTAGACTCTCAAACAAGGGATACGAGACCATGCCGAAGGTGGGCTCGAAAAAAGAAAGACCAAGCCGAAGGTGGGCTTTCAAAGAAAGACTATGCCGAAGGTAGGCTCTCAAACAAAGGATACGAGGCCATGCCGAAGGTGGGCTCGAAAAAGAAAGACCAAGCCGAAGGTGGGCTTTCAAAGAAAGACTAAGCCGAGGGTAGACTTTCAAACAACAATATGTAGAATCGACAGTTCTACAAAGATGACTCCGTCGGGGATAAGAGAAATCTAAACAGACGACTCTGCGGGGGAGTATAGGAAGGACCAACAAGAAGGACGAATCCAGTGGTTGCTGTGTAGCGTAAAACAACATCTTCCAAATTTTGTTACTTTCTGCTGAGGCAAGAAACTGGTAAAGGGAATCAAACTTGGCTTATGCTTCGAATGCATATGTTTGAATTTTGCCGTAATGCTCCATATCAATGGAATGCTACACTTCTGGGAGGATGCCATGCAAAAATGCTTATGCAATGCAAAAGAGGCGTCTCAGCAAAATAAATGCTGAAGATAAAGGCAACTCCACTGGGGATGACAAACTAAATTGTCCTCTGAAATAAAAGACCCTGCTGAGGAAGACTTCACTGAACGACTTCCTGATCACAAATTCTGCTGGAGATGAAAACTCCAGGAGAAAATCCACTCTGTTGGAGATGAATAAAAATGAATAGTGAAGATGGAACCCAAAGAGAAACTCTCTCTGCTGGGGATTACCAATGACTTTACCTGGATCTGAAAGAATGCCAGTAACAATTGGACTTAGGACCTGCTGGGGATTTCAACTGCTGTTGAACAAACCATTGAGAAGATCACCACCAAACTCTGCTTGGGGAAATAAATTGATAGTTCCGAACCTACTTGGGGATATTACTGGACTCAACCTGTTGTTGGGATGTGCCCTGCTTTTACCCTGCCGGGGAATATCATTACTTTTACCCTGCTGGGGAGTACCGACCATGACTAGCAGACCTGCTTGAGGAACGGTAAATGATGACATCAACTCTGCTAGAAGATAACATTAAGCTTACCCATATGAGGGGATTAATTCATATCGTTGCTGGTGAAGACGACATTTCTTGACTAGCTGAGGAGAATGAGTGCTCAGGCCCTGCGGGGAAAAATAACATCTTTGTCCGAAGAAGATATTCTATAAGTCTCTTGCTGGGGATGCAACAGCGTCAACTTCTGCTTGTTTGCTGAGAAAGTGATAAAACCACCACAACTCTAGCTGGGGAAATAATCCTCTGCACTCTGCCGAGGAAGATAATTCTCGACACCCTGGTTAGGGAAAGCAACAACCTGCTGTAGGGGGTGAACTTTTCGATGTCGAGGAGAGTAGCTCTACTGGGGAGAAAAGTCAACGAAACCTACCGAGGGATATCATTGAGCTTAACCCGCTGTTGGAGGAAAGAATTTACTCTGCTGGGGATTAGAGCATGCCTACGCTTCCTGTCCTCTTGAGGAAAGTGACTACCAGGACCTGTGGGGAACCCAAAGTCTTTTCAAATACATCCAACATACCTCCTGCTGAAGATACAACCACACTCACCTCGGAGCAATCCACTTTAAACTGCTTGCTGGGGGGGAATGGGTTTCGTTGAGGATGATGGACTTTAAGTGCTGGGGGAGGCGACTCCACTGGAGAAGAATGAACATGTTGTCCTGCAAACACAATCAACAGGAAGTTCTATACGCAAAAAGGTCACCTCTATTACCAATACAACGACCGTTACCTAAGCAATTTCCACTGTTTTCTGATACGTTTCGCAAAGCTTAACATTTTCGCATACAATGTTTTATCAAAATATCGAACGTTTTCACAAACAAAACAGTAAAAGTAAAAACACAAATGGAAAGCTTTTGAGTGAAATGAAGATTTTATTGAATGAAATTGGCCTGTGAATAGGCATTTACATTGGGAAGCAATTCCTGGAAAGAGGTAATTCCACAAAAAAGGAATAAAAGAAAATACACATGTCGGAAATGTGGGGAACAAATATCCACCATGATTCAATTCAGCTATGACCCAGTATGCTTCGCTTATCTGCAGATGCTCTGGCCTTCGAAAAGACTGACTGGACTGATTCCTTTCCTTCGAAATTTCCATGTATCGAAAATGTTCACAGATTGAACGCAGATCATAGCCTTTTGCTTTCAAATCCCTAACTTTTGCCTGGATCGCCCTTTTCGGGTTTTCAATCCACCGGGATACCCATTTTTGCCAAAGTTGTGTTTTTAGGTTTTCAACTTTGCGGGTTTATTCTTTTTTCTTTTATCTTTTTATCCCTAACGTTTTCCCGAACCTTTTTCTTTTTATGGTTCGCCGGGATGCTCCTTTTTTGCCTGGACTTTCTTTTTGTGTCCAGCGGGTCTCTTTTATGCAAAGTATTTTTTGACTACGTCTGCGTTCACAGGGGACGTAAAATCTTTGCCATCCATAGTTGAGAGTAATAAGGCTCCACCAGAGAAAACCTGTCTTACCACATATGGCCCTTCGTAGTTTGGGGTCCACTTGCCCCTGTGATCTGTTTGAGGAGGGAGGATCCTTTTCAAAACCAATTCACCAGCCTAAAAACACCGAGGACGCACTTTCTGATCAAAGGCTTTCTTCATCCTTCTCTGATACAACCGACCATGTGCAATGGCTGCCAATATCTTCTCTTCAATAAGGTTTAGTTGATCCAGTCTGGAACGCACCCATTCAACTTCATCAAGTCTCACGTCTGCCAGAATTCTTAAAGAAGGAATCTCAACTTCTAATGGTAGAACTGCTTCCATACCATATACCAATGAGAAAGGAGTTGCCCCAATTGATGTGCGTACCGAAGTACGTTAACTGTGTAACGCATAAGGCAACATCTCATGCCAGTCTTTGTAGGTCACTACCATCTTCTGCACAATCTTCTTGATATTCTTATTCGCTGCTTCAACAGCCCCATTCGTCTTTGGACGATAGGGAGAAGAGTTGTGATGCTCGATCTTAAAGCTCTGACATAAATCCTTCATCATCTTGTTATTCAAATTTGAACCATTATCAATGATGATTCTCTCCGGGACCCCATACCGGAAGATGATGTCCTTCTTGATAAATCTGTCTACCACTTGTCTGGTGAAGTTGGAAAACGAGGCTACTTCCACCCACTTCGTGAAATAATCGATGGCAACCAAGATGAAACGATGCCCATTGGCAGCAGTCGGCTCAATCTTTCCGATCACATCAATGCCCCACATGGCGAAGGGCCAAGGTGATGACAACACATTCAGAGGAGAAGGCGGCACATGCACCTTATCTGCATAAATCTGGCATTTATGACACTTTCGGGCGTATTTGAAACAATTAGATTCCATCGTCATCCAATAATACCCCGCTCTCAGCAGTTTTCTGGCCATAGCATGCCCATTGGCATGGGTACCGAAAGACCCTTCATAAACTTCTTCCATCAACAGGTTTGCCTCATGTTCATTAACACAACGTAGCAAGACCATGTGAAAGTTTCTCTTGTATAGCACGTCATCCTTATTTAGAAAGAAATTTCTTGCCAGCCTCCTCAGAGTTTTCTTGTCTTTAGTGGATGCACCTTCTGGATACTCTTGATTTTTCAGAAAAACATTAATATCATGATACCAAGGTTTGCCATCTGACACATCTTCAACTGCAAACACAAAAGCTGGTCTATCCAGACGCATGATCCTGATCGAAGAAGTTTCATTCCAACGATTCACCTGATACATCGAAGACAACGTTGCCAACGCACCGGCCATTTGATTCTCCAACCGGGGTATATGATGGAAATCAATTCTGTCAAAGAAAGGTAACAATCTCCTGGCATAGTTGTTATAAGGAACCAAGTTTGCTTGACGAGTTTCCCATTCACCTGTGATCTGATTAACTACCAACGCGAAATCACCATAAACATCGAGGTTCTTGATTCTCAAATCAATCGCTTCTTCTAACCCCATAATGCATGCTTCATTCTCCGCCTCGTTGTTGGTGCATATGAACGCTAATCGAGCAGTGAAAGGTATATGAGAACCCTGTGGAGTCGTAATGACTGCCCCGATTCCGTTACCGTATGAATTAACAGCCCCGTCAAAGACCAGCTTCCATTGGGATCCAATTTCAGGTCCTTCATCCGGTAGAGGCTCTTCACAGTCTTTCATCTTCAGATACATAATATGCTCATCAGGAAATTCAAACTTCATCGGTTGATAATCCTCAATTGGTTGTTCAGCGAGATATTCTGACAAAACACTTCCCTTGATGGATTTTTGGGAAACATATTGAATATTGTATTCTGTCAGAACCATCTGCCAACGGGCTATTCTTCCAGAAAGCGCCTGCTTTTCAAACACATACTTGATCGGGTCCATCTTCGAAATCAAGAGGGTTGTGTGGTTTAACATATATTGCCTCAACCGTTTAGCTGCCCAAGCAAGTGCACAACATGTTTTTTCCAGCATCGAGTACCTCGACTCACAATCAGTAAACTTCTTACTCAGGTAGTAGATGGCATGCTCTTTTCTACCTGACTCGTCGTGTTGACCGAGCACACACCCCATTGAGTTCTCAAGAACCGTAAGATACATAATCAATGGCCTTCCTGGCACTGGCGGCATAAGGACCGGAGGTTCCTGCAAATATTCTTTTATTTGTTCGAACGCCTTTTGACAATTCTCGTTCCACCTGACCTCTTGATCTTTTCTTAGCAACTTGAATATCGGTTCACACGTGGCTGTAAGATGAGAGATGAACCTAGAAATGTAGTTCAACCTCCCTAAGAAACCACGAACCTCTTTTTCTGTTCTTGGTTCAGGCATTTCTTGAATGAATTTCACTTTAGCAGGGTCCACCTCAATACCTTTTTCGCTGACAATAAAACCCAGTAACTTTCCAGATCTCGCCTCGAAGGTACACTTGTTTGGATTCAACCTTAGTCTGAATTTTCTTTACCTTTCAAACAATTTCTGAAGATTAACCAGATGTTCTTCCTCCGTCAGTGACTTCGCAATCATGTCATCAACATAGACCTCGATCTCTTTGTGAATCATATCATGAAAGAGTGTCACCATCGCCCGCTGATACGTTGCCCCAGCATTTTTCAATCCAAAGGGCATCACTTTGTAACAGAATGTTCCCCACGGTGTTATGAACGTTGTTTTCTCCATGTCCTCTGGGGCCATCTTGATTTGGTTATACCCAGAGAAGCCATCCATGAAGGAAAACACTGAATACTGAACGGTGTTGTCCAGTAACACGTCAATGTGAGGGAGCGGGAAGTCGTCTTTTGGGCTTGCTCTATTCAGATCCCTATAATCAACGCACATCCTGACCTTTCCGTCCTTCTTAGGTACAGGCACAATATTAGCAACCCACAGAGGATAATTTGTCACAGCAAGAAATCCAACATCCAACTGTTTCTGAACCTCTTCTTTAATCTTGACGGCCATTTCCGGTTTCGTCCTTCTCAGCTTCTGCTTAACCAGAGCACATCCTTCTTTGAGCGGCAGCCGGTGTACCACGATGTCAGTGTCGAGCCCAGGCATGTCTTGGTAAGACCAGGCGAAGATATCCACATACTCTCGGAGCATTTCAATCAATCTTCCCCTGACAGTGTCTTCCAAAGCAGCCCTAATCCGTACTTCTTTCTTTGCGTCCTCGGTTCCCAAGTTAACAACTTCGATTTCCTCCTGATGAGGCAGAATAACCTTTTCCTGTTGTTTTAACAACCTGGCTAACTCCTCTGGTAAGGCACAATCTTCATCAGTCCCCTCTTCAGCCTGATATATAGGATTATCGAAGTCATATCGAGCCATAGCTGAATCATGAGGGGTGGAATCTGAACAAGAAAACCTACATGATTGATGATATATGTTTATTATGGATGCATCAAACAAAAACGCATTGCCATTTTGATGTGATTTTAATGCAAAAATAAAAATATAAAAATAGGGATATAAACATTTGAATGCGAAAACGTCCTTTATTAATGATAAAGAAAAGTATACAAAACATTCAAGCCCTACAAACAAGAATCACTACATCTTGGGCAGAACGTAGGATTAACAGAGATGACAAACAGAAGCAATTACTCTGGTCCAGTCACTTGAATAACTCTCTCTGACGACCAGTTGCAAAGGCTCTGACCTATGACACATGGGTGGATCCAACTATCCATATCACAATCACTATCCCCCTCCTCCTCAATCGCATTGACTCTGTCGAAGAAAACACCAGCACTGGTGAAACGGACTGGGCCATAGAACTTAGGAGGCTCTTCAGGATGCCTGGGTGGCTTGTAACCTAGTCCATGCGTATTCCGCTTTTCCTAGATATCAATAACCTGACCCCACCTTTGTGAACCACCGGCTTCAACCACGGCCCGAGCATCTTTGAAGGAAGACATAGAAATCTCCGGCTGGTGTACCACTATAGGCTGAACCACTTCAGATTGGGTACCTTCTTTGAGAGGCTTCTTAGTGATCTTCACTGCTTCGAAACCCTGACATAGAGTTTCGTGTATTTCATCATCTACCTCCACATACTTGAAAGTAGATAGCTGGCTTATCATAATATCCTCTTCTCCACAAACCGTCACCACATGCCCGTCTACCATATACTTTAACTTCTGATGCAATGTAGACATCACAGCCCCAACACTGTGAATCCATGGACGACCCAGCAAACAACTGTAGGCAGGTTGGATGTCCATGATGTAGAAGGTAGCATCGAAAACTTCAGGCCCAACCTTAATCGGTAGCACAATCTCACCAAAAACAGACCTCTTCGAGCCGTCGAAAGCACGCACCACCAAATCACTAGGTGTGCATATCAACCCTCGGGTGTCCAGCTTCATCAAAGCTTTCTTAGGCAGAACATTCAAAGAGGATCCAGTATCCACAAGCACGTGAGACATCAACGAACCACGACATTCAACAGAAATATGCAAGGCATTGTTGTGGTTTCTCCCAGCTGGAGTCAAATCAACATCAGTAAAACCCCGACCATTGCCTGCATTGACATGGGCCACTACCCCTTCTAACTGATTAACAGAGATTTCTTGAGGTACGTAAGCAGCATTCAGTACTTTCAGCAACGCCTTTCGGTGTGCCTCGGAACACAATAACAGGGACAAGATGGAGATCTTGGACGGAGTATGATGCAACTGATCAACAATCTTGTAGTCGCTCTTCCTGATTAATCTCATAAATTCTTCTATATTCTCGGAGAACGAATTATTAACCGGTCCTGTCGTGGAGTCATTCACTACTGGTGCTTGTACAGAATTACCTACAATCTGTTTCCCTTTGTCTTGTCCAGAACTACCAGCTTGATCATTAGAAGGGGTAAAGACCCTACCACTTCTCGTGATAGCCCCTATCTCAACACTGCTTTCAACACAAGAGTTCAATACAGAAGTGCCCACCAGTTCTTGTTTCTGTCCATTGACAAACACTTCGGCTCCATAGTTCAAAGGAATGGCCTTGGTACTCTCATATGGCACGGGTCCGGGAGCTGTAATAATCACCGGCGATGGTCTGACTGGCCCTAAAATAGTGATTGTTTTGAAAGGGATAGTAATGGTAGCAACCTCATTTTTCCTGCTAACAACCTCTTTCCGTTGGTCACATCGGTCAAACTGCAATCGACCTTCATCTATCAGCTTTTGAATTCCTGACTTAAACAAATCACACCCATTCACTTGTGACATACAGTCTGAACAATTCTCATCACATCCGGGGGGCACCCCACCCCTCAATAACCTCTCCTTTATCACCATCAAAGGAGTCCTTAATTTATTAACATCCGTAACCAAATTCAAAGATTCATTCTCCTCTAACACAGCATTAACCCTTGGCCTACCATGGTTTGGTATTGGGTTCTGGATGACATTTGGCCCATCATTTGAAAAGTTAATGGCCTTTAAATCCACCAAGTCTTGGACTGCGTGCTTAAAAGCTTTGCAATCCTCAATATAGTGTCCGGGTGCCCCAGAATGAAAGTCACAGTGGGCATTAGGATTATAACCCGGAGGTGGATTACCGATGGGAGGAGCTAGAGTCCTTTTCTGGACTAACTGCAACTATAACAAATGCTGAAACAACTGTGAATATGGTAAAGGTGGAGTATCAAAATGTCGGTTCTGCTTAGGCCTTGGCTGATACTGACGAGGAGCCTGATTTTGCTGTTGCTGAGGTGGAAGCGCTGCTGGAATTGTCACTGATGCTACCTGCTGGTTATAACTCTGATGCTGATTTCCTTTACCTTGGTGAGACGACATAGAATTTGCTTCTTCCTTTTTCTTGTAATTAGCATAAGGTTTCTTCCCTTGACCAGAAGATGACCCATCACTACCTGCTACCTTCCCCGCTTTGATTCCTCTCTCTAACATTTCCCCGACCATGATCAAATCAGTAAACTTTCCTGACGTGCAAGGTAACAGCTTCTCATAATAACGTCCTGGAAAAGTATCCATAAACAAATTCAGCATTTCCTTTTCCAACATGGGCGGCTGCACCCTTGCCGCTAGTTCACGCCATCTCTGCACATATTCTTTGAAGCTTTCATTATTCTTCTGAGACATATTCTGTAACTGGGTCCTGTTGGGAGCCATGTCAGTATTAAATTGGTAATGCTTGATGAAGGCCTCGACCAACTCTCTCCAATTACGGACATGGCATCTCTCTAATTGCATATACCATTCCAAGGATGCCCCAGACAGGCTGTCCTGGAAAAAATGCATCAGCAATTTCTCATCTTTAGAATACGCGGCCATCTTCCTCGCGTATGCCCTGACATGTGTCTTAGGACAGGTGGTACCATTGTATTTCGCAAAAGTGGGTGCCTGAAATTTGTGTGGAATTACGACTCCAGGAACCAGCCCCAAATCCTCCAGATCCATTCCTACAGAATTCTGATTCACCACTCCCCTTAGTTGTTCTTCAATGAGTCTGAACCTCTGATAATTGTCATCCTGGGGACCAGCATCCCCGCCTGGCAGAGAGAAAACGTCATCTTGTTGGTCTTCAAAACGACGACCATGAACAGCACAAACACTTCCTCCCCCCATAACAGAAGGAATCACAAGCTGTTCTCCTTCGCCCGGAGGGATCACAGCACCAGGAATAGGGATCTCTACACCCACATGGCCTCCCTGAGTACCGTTACCAACAATGCCATTATGAACTCCGCCATGAAGAACCCCATCTTCATCCACTCTTGCCACTAAGGGTTGGACCAGAGTCCTCAATTGCTCTTGCCTTTGGGCAACACCTTGCATCAACTCCAGGAATTAGTCTATACGGGCCTGCATGGCAGCCATATCAGCCTGCATCTTCTCCATAATTCTCCTCTGATTTGATCTAGTAGAATACTGGTGAATCAGCTGGTTATCAATCCTGCCTACAACCAAATAAAGGTTAGAACAAACCGGAACGAGCACCTGCGATGCAAAAAAGATGATTATGATATGCAAATGCAAATGAACATGTTTGAATATTTACAGGGCGATCTACCCCTTGATTCCAGTTTAAAGACAAGATAGGATGAAACTGCTGCTCACATAAATCAGAGAAAACCACTGTCAGAGATTACAACCCAAAATAACAACAACAAGTCTGAAAACAGAAGAAGCAAAGATCCCAGCCAATAATTATGGTGGTGACCCGAGATACAAAGAAAAACAAACTACAGAGTGTCACCCACTGCCTGAGCTATAGCCTTCACTCCTAGGCCTTTTCACTTCAGCTTATATCTTCAGCTCTGCTATGGTTGCTATGGCCTCATTCAGTCACTCCTCGACTGCGTGTCTCTGGAACGTCCCTGATAAGATCTCCTCGTCTTTCTTCTTGAGCTTCGTCTTCAAACTCTCGATCTGATCCAGGAACTTATCTTCTTTCTGCTTGTTGGCTGTTATTGCAGTATCTTGGTAAGCGTTGAACTTGTGAATCTTTGACCAAGCTTTGGCTAGATCTTCCTTCTTGGATTTGAGGATTCTGCTAACCCCTTTCAGAGCTTGTCCTACCTTCTGTCTGGCCATGATCTCTTCAGCCAGCTCCTTTTCTTTCTTAGCGAGCAATTCTGTTTTCAACTTAGCGACATGAACAGCTTCACCTCGCTCATGTTTCAACTGGTAGATTTCTCTTTGCAGCTCACTGTTCTCCTCTCGAAGCTTCTCCTTTTCAGTCCACAGTTTGTTATACTTCTCTATTTCAACTGTGGTCGGAGGTTCAATCAGCAGGGGGTAAGATGGAGGTTCTCTGTAGAACGGTAGAAGTACACTCTCTACTCTCCTCTGAATCCAGTCCTCGTATGCAGGGAAGGCTTTGTTGTTACACTTTCCAAAAGAAGTCTTTCCTTTCTTGTGGCGGTCTCCCCAAGTATTTGCAGCTTCCTTTAGCACTTCCAGATTGGCTTCTCCACTCACATATAGAGACTCTTGAACATCTTGGTCCTTCGGCGGCTCCTTCAAAGCATACCCAAATTGCCTAATAGCAAGAATAGGGTTATAGTTAATTCCCCCTTTTCTTCCTATTAAAGGTACGTTTGGGTAACCTCCACAGCTGACCAAAACCTCTTGGCCCAGCAAGTCACGATTGATCCAAATCAAGTTATCATCCCTTAATCCCATAAATCTCCTCGACCAATCCAATGTTTCTTTGGTGTCTATGAATGCCCCAGAGTCGGGAAGGCGATCGGCAAACCATTTGTACAGAACTGGAGCACAAAAGTAAAGAGGTCCTCTTCTCCTCTTCTCATTCTTATAGTGCATCGAATAATACAGATCCCCAAGCAAGGTAGGTACCGGATTCTTCATGGTGAATATCCGGGCAGCGTGCACGTCTACAAAATCCTTCACATTAGGGAACAATGTCGTTCCATAAACACACATAGCCAGAATTACATTGAACACCGACCAACACTTAGCCTTAGCACAAATAGCAGCCTGCTCGATCAAAAACTTCGTGTGAAAGCCTTTATAACCCCCTTTACTCGCAACATTCTTCTTCAGCAAAGATTGATCCAGGCGTAATGCAGCAGCAACCTTTTCCAGATCGGGAAACTCCTTAGAAGGATAGAAGGGAACTTCTTCTTTGACAGAAACATCCAGAATGAGAGCATACTCTTCCAAGGTCGGAGCTAAAAGATAATCCGCAAACAGAAAACACTGCAGGTGAGGGTCATAGAACTGTACCAGGGTATGCAGAGCCCTGAACTCATAGTTGGTAACGTCTCGGGCGAAACTCAGAATTCTCCCATATTCTCCTCTAAAGTCTGCCAATACGCCAGGTTTTGCCATAGCCAAGATCTTGCACACAACATCTAAATGAAGCTCCAGGAACTTGTACGGGATGATATTCTTCCTCTCTTCAGTGCTCGTACTCATCATGGACAGTCTTCGGACAATCGGAATCAAAGTTAGGATGCAACCCTACAAATGAACAAACATGTTAGAATGCAAAATGATGATGCAAATGCAAACATGGGATCAAGGTATCCCTGATGCTCGAAACTGCTGTTGTTCTGATGACTGAATAAAACCCCAGATATCAGAAAACTAGAAGTCCAGAATAACAGCCCATTCAAGCTGCCAGAAAAATCAGAATAATAACAGTACACCGATGAGAAATCCAGAAAACCAGGTAGGTTGGAGGTTTTGGTTACCTGCAGACCTGCAAACACCCATCCCCTCTCACATGTGGGTTCTAGAAAACGGGATCCTTAGTCTCGGATTCTCGATTTGAGAAGCGATAGTACATTCATCCCTCGGGGTACAATACTATCGCCAAACAAAGAGGTCGTCCACTGATTCCCCCAAAAATAAGGGTCATCATATGGTAAGATCTCAGCATTGGGTCCTCGGATCGACAAGTGTAATGGGTTTTCCATTTCTGGATTGCCATTATCACATGCCGGGAGGAGAGGCGTTGCTGAGTCCTCGAGAGACGGTCGCTAGAGTCGACAGTTTTCCAGGTTATATTCCATCGTCTGCCCCAAATGCGCAGGATAGAATATTACCAAGAAAACCTCGTCTGGATGTGGAGTTTTCATGTATACTAAGTATGGCCAAATGCCAAACAAGTCACACTACTTTCCACGCTAATCATAGGTGTATGCTCAAGCCTGGGTATTGGGCTTTTCTTTCATGAATCCAACCCACCCTACAAACAGAAAATCCAGCAGCAGAACAGTATGACATAATAATGAAATGCAATACTATAAATGCAGTAAATACAGTAAAATAGTAGCAGTAATATACAACAAAATAAAGCACAACAGTAAACACCCAATGAAAACAAACAAACAAGCGCTAGGATTGACTCGCAAAAGGGGATGGACCAGCCAGAGGTCTATCTGTCCCCAGCAGAGTCGCCAGCTGTCGCTCCCGAGGATTTGCATCCATGGTACAAACGCGAAAGTGGCGCAGAAAACAGAGTCGCCAGCAATGTGTATTTATCCCTAGAGAGGGAAAGGAAACACTGCGTAAACCTGAAAGAAGGGAAAGAGCATGGTCTCACGACCAAGAGAAACGGGTAAGGGAGTCGGTTACGCGAAGGGAAGGTGTTAGCAACCAACACGTCCATCGTACTCGATGGGATTCACGCTTGTTGTCTTGATCAAAGGGTGTCGTCATCTGGAGCTCCGCTGCTACTGGAAACGAGAACGGAAGGAGAACGGCAATGAACGAAGAAATGGGGGGGAAAAGAAAAAGAAGTGACTCGATAGGACATCGCTCATCCTACGCCTACGTACTCCCTCGTGCAATGGGAAAGTCAGAGTCAATGTAGTTCGGACACGAACTAAGGGGGGAGGTTGCTCGCCAAGATATCGCCATCTTGTGCCTACGTATCCTCATTCGGACGAGAAAGAGGAAATCAGAGCAATCGTAGTTCGACCTAACGAGGTCGGTTAGTGTTTTTTATAAGCGACGTTAGATTCGCGTCCGGCAGTTAGGGTCGATGCCTGTTTGCGACGAGACGGAAGTAACGTGCCCTTTTCTGAAAATGAGTTGAAATTAACGATCCCGAAGGATGAAAAAGGTTTGAGTTTGTTTTTGTATTTTTTAGACAGAAGTGGATTGAAGTTAGTTCGTGACTTACATTGCACCAAAGTATACCATGCGGGAACGAGTGAATCGCATGGTCGCCCCCAAATGGAACGCATGCTAAACACTCTAGAAGAGGAGGGGAGACCCCTCATTCTTCACTTCCTACACTTAAGGCTCGAGTGCAATATTCGTTATATTTATTAAGTGTTTTTAGAAATGTTATGAGATGAGAAGAGAAGGCACAAGGAAGAAGGGTGACTCTAAGGGAATCACTATCCTAGTGTTGTCATGCAAAAGGGTGGTCCTATGGTTAGTGAAGTTTAGGTGAGAAACAACTACCTAAGACCTAATGCTAATCCTACTCCAAGCTTAATCTAAAATTAAGTTGGACTAGGTAGCTCTAAGGGGAAAAGAATCCAAGATTTAAACAAGTCTTGTGATCCAAGGGAAGAAAAGAGTGAAAGAGACGAAAGAGGAAAGGAAGCGGAGAAATAAAAACATCAGCTACCACAACGTTCCTGCACCAAAACAGCGGTAAAAAGCAGTACACTAGCAAGGCAGCATTCAACAGCATACAATTCAGCACAACAAAGGGTGTGAAAAGCCAAACAGCCGTACATACAACAGCGCACATGGACATAGACAGCCATGGAAGAACGAGGTAGCATGCATTCAAAAATGATTCACTCATGGAAAAGTACACATGCATCAAGCGTCACATATTCCTCTATCAAACATGATCACACATCATACCAAACATCATGGTGAACATTACGAAAGCACAATCATGGGACGATGCAAAACATTAGGCATATGAACAAAGTTGAACCAAGCATGTATCACATGAAATTAAGTGCACACAATCAAGTTCAAACAAACACCTCCAACAATATCAACAACAAGTCACAATCAACATGCTTAAGAAGTGTGTGTTATGGGTTCATAGCATCAATTACTCAACAACGCAAACGTAAGCATAAACGATAAAAACCAAAACTCGCGTGTCGAAGAATCGTGTTCATGCAATAGTGTGAGGTGCAACAGCTCAAGAATAATCCATAAATCATCAACATATTAGTCCATGAAGTTTAGGCATGCATCGGATCTCAAACAACCAAGAAAATGCAAGAAAATACACATCCTGTCCTAGAGTAACCGGTTAACAAACGGTGAGTAACCGGTTACTTAGTTGAAAATCAGACCATTTACGCAAAAAATACACAGAGTAACCGGTTAACAAACGGTGAGTAACCGGTTACTCTGGGACAGCAGTCAAAAAAATCTGTTTCAAAAGCACTTTTCAGCATCTAATCACTTATGCAATCATATCCAACGATCATGTAATAAAAAATGCACGAAAATTCACATCAAATATCAGTAATCAAACATCAATTTCATCAATCAAACAACTAGATCATAAATCAAGTCAAGAAAATGGATCAAATCACATCACAAACCAAAGATCTACATTGCATAAGTTGAAATTAAGCTAAATCAAACATAGATCTAAGGAAAACCAACCTACAAGGCTGAGATTTGCCTTGGTGATTGTTGAGCAGGAAAATTAGTGAATCCAAGCAAGAAAACCAGAGATCTATTCAATAATCTTCAAGATCCTAGCAAGAAACTTCAAGATCCAAGCAAGAACACTCCAAATAATCAAAAGCTGCTCCCAAAAGTGATTCCAAGATCCAAACCAGTAGCTATATCAGAATTGAACCAAGAATAATGATGTGATAGAGGTTTAGCTCAAGAATTCACAAATTCCAATGAAGAATTTGTGAATCTATGGATATGGAGCTTTGGTGAGAGGTTGAGGATGAAGATGAAAAGTGGAAAAAGTGAGAGAGAATTGAGAGCAAAATTCTGAAAAATGAGAGTGAAAATGATCTAGGTTCGAGAGGTTTGGAATGAATTGGTTTAAATAACCCCTAGGTTAGGAGTTAAGTTTGGGTTTGGAGTGAGGTTAAGTGAGTGGAAATTGGGGTGAAAAATGGATTAGGAAATGAAATGAGGAATTAGAGTGGAAAAATGATGGAGAGAATTTGAATTTTGGGTGGAAAATGATGAAAATATCAATTCTATATCCTTCCCCACGTGCACATGCCAAGCACATGATCACAAATGATGCAAACTTAATTTTTTTCAAACTTGGCTCAGAGTAACCGGTTAACAAACGGGGAGTAACCGGTTACTCAGTTCAAATTTTGAATTTTGGCGCCTTTTGGAGGGAAACTTGGAAAAGTGACTTCTGACAGCTGTTTTGAACCCGTTAAACCTCTGAAACTCAAAACTTGATATTGCTACTGAGTAACACCTGAAAAGAACACAAATTCCTGCTGACACCTTAGAATATCCTGCTGAAATAATAATGCCCGATACCGGATCGCTTGATCAGAAAATGACTGTTGAAGCTCATGATTATCAAAACGCCTAACGATGAAAATAAATGCTTCAAAAGACCTTGAAAACCATCTGCTTGCCCCTGAATACTGCTGAAAATAATGTCGGAGCCGATAACGCCGTTAGCTGCTAGAAAATACCTTGATCCCATGCACAAAAGAAACATGCAAAATGCAGAAATGACGATGCAAATGAAATGAAACATAAGCCAAAAAGGTTAGCCACCCTAGGGCAAATTTTGAGGTGTTACACCAGAATAATCTAAAATCTGGAATTAAAAAATAACATAATTAAA
The DNA here is from genome assembly GCA_022829125.1 of Lathyrus tuberosus. Lineage (NCBI taxonomy): Eukaryota > Viridiplantae > Streptophyta > Magnoliopsida > Fabales > Fabaceae > Lathyrus > Lathyrus tuberosus. The sequence continues at coordinate 5,706,669 of JALAZF010000073.1, read as the reverse complement.
ACTAAAAAGTAACAGACAAAGATGTTGAATCATCATGATAGGACATCTTGTCCAACATCTTGATCTTCAGTTAGTTCTTCATGTTAGGACATCTTGTCCAACATCTTGCTGTCAAGTTAGTTTTACCAAAATTGATGCCAACCTCAAAGGCTTGGACTCATCACCCTGGTTGACTTTTGAAGTAAGACATGATCCCACATATGCTTCAAAGATTTCAAATGCATTATATTAGTTTATTCATATGATTGGATTGATCCAAGGAGCTTGATTCATAAGCAATACAAGAATTCAAATTCATCTGGTCCACAAACTAGGGTTTTGATGAAAAGTCAACTGCACCTTTGACTTTTGACCAGTACATGATCTCAAACCTTGGGACATGATTCAAGACACTCAAAAATACCTTGGAAGACTATCTATAATGTTTAATTAACCCAAGGGTTTGATTTCATTAAAGATCACAAAGTTCAAGTTCATCTGATAAAAAGTCAACTAATGATCAAAGTCAAGTTTGACTTTTGACTTTTTTGGTCAAACATGGGTTCTTCAAGTCAAGAATGATGATAATGTGTGACTTCAATCATGATTGATTAAGAGAAATCAAGAAATATGATGTTACTTGTAAAAAGGGCAACATTGAAGAATTTGAATTTTTTCTAAGTTATGAAGTTCAATGATTTTTGTCTAACTTGCCAAGGACATAACTTCCAATCCAAGTAACCATTTTCTTTGCTCCAAAGAACAAATTGAAGAGCTTGTTACATACTACAACTTTGTCCCTGAGGTTGATTTCCCAAAAAATGCATAAATTGAGAGATATGAAGCCATGAAGTTGGAGGTTCCATACTTTTGAACTTAAACACTTAGAGAATTTTACAAACAGAATATGTCTTGTCTTGGAGCAAACTTTAGGGTCATTTTTCTCCATGATCCACATTGATTCAAGACAAACTTTAAACATCAAAGTTGAAGTATGGCATCTCAGCTTTCCTGAATAGCCAAGAACATCCATTTATCTTACTTGATCAAGGAGATATGATTTTCACAATAGGCCTAGTCAAAACTGAATTCTCAAGGCAGATTGGCTACATACTTGTGCTACGCGACTGTGGAGTGAGCTTTGGCTGCATTTCTTCACAAGATTAACAACAAAATCATCATGCACCATGTGCTCTGCAAGATCACAACGGTAATTTCAAAGTTCTATCCATTGGCATGTGATAAAAATCATTCAAAAGCTAGGAAGTGAAGTTTTGTCCTCTAGCATTAAAGTGCTATAGTGAATTTTCCAAAAACCACTCCAATATGTCCAAGGATGATAAAAACACCAAGGGATGATATCCAATATGAGAGAATCATGCTCAAAAGATCAGAATTGCTAGCCATGTGAGAATGGAAGCTATGTACCTTGGCACTCAAGTAATGGAGACATGACATCACCTATTGGATAATAACATGTATCATAATCCAAGATTTTTTTCACAAATATCTAAGACATTCTCCTATAAATAGGGCTCCATTTGATGGTTCAAAACACACCAAAATATTGCAAGAAGCTTGCTTTCTAAGAAATCTTTCTCTATTCAAAAATTAAAAGTTCAAAGAAGTGAGAATTTGGAACTTCAACTCCAAGCCATTTCCAATCAAACCATGCATCCAAACACTTCATATATATCATATAGAAGTGATCCAAACACTCATCCACTAACTGTAACACCAGAATCATCAACTCCATATCTCACTTCCATAAAGCTGCAGCTTGGTTTGGCCAGAAAGTTCCATAAGGTTTCAATTCATTCAAAGCATTGCAACACATACCTTGAAGGTCAAGGAAGCTGTTGACATCAACAAATTGCTTCTGTAACACCTCCAAGCAAGAATTCGATTTTCACTTTTTGCAAGGTAAGTTGCTCTAAACTGAACTCTATGATTTATGCATCATTCTTGATCATTTGAGTTACAGATATGTTTATCATGATGTGGTGATTGTTTTCCCTCAATTAATTGCATTATATCATGAACATATAGGATTTCATTTTGAATATTCAAATTAGGGTTCATATTGATTTCAATTTAATTGTCTGAGATATACTTAATATAAATTAAATTCAATAATACCATTCAATTCCTTGTTAAAATTCCAACAACTTTCATGTTTACATCGTTCCATTTCATTGAGTATTCAGAGAGATCGGTTTTCCAGAAATTGAAAAATGGAGGAAGAAGATGAAGATGGCCATGGCGCCATTTTTAAATATATAATGTATTTTTACTATATTATTTTGGTGAAAATAAATCAACGGATGTATCACCATCCCAGTGGTTAGAGCGTGTGTTTTCAAGGTTTGTGTGTGTGTGCAAGGTCTGGGGTTCAAATCCCCCTCGCCCTATACCTTTTGCTTTTATTTTTTAACCATTTTTCAACTTAAACATTCTATATTATTTTCACTGCATGCTATTAAACACCATGCAAAGACATGGTCCGGTGGTAAAGTTTTAGGCCCATCACATGGAGGGCGTGAGTTCAACCCTTGGTGGAAGTTTTCCCTTCTTTTTTATAACTATTTTTCTCACTTTTCTTCACAACTTCACTAAATTATTTCAATAAGCAAAATTAATTTTTTTGAGCCAAGTTTTTTGCACACTTCTCATTTATCTTCCCTATTTTAAGAATCCATAAAATAATCCCAAAAATAATATTTATTTTTGACATTTTTATTAGGTTGAAAACTAGTACCTTTAAAGTAGTTTTCGTGTCTTTTCTTGATTTCTTTTGATTCTTTTCTTGACCTAATTTAACATATGTGTCTTTATGATCATAATATACTTTGTCTAAGTCTTATTTAATATACATAACATGTTATCTTGACAAATACACCATTCATATACCATAATTAAATGTTATTTCTTTTGAAATTTTTTATTATTATTGGATGTTTAGTTGAAACCATAGGGTTTGCTCAACTAATCTTTTGAAAATATCTTGATACATGACTAAGGCTTCCAATTGAGTTTGGATTCCCCAAAGCCCTTGGCTCAATCATGCTTAAAAGTCTTGTTCATGTGCTTATCTCCATAAATTTCCATTAGGGTTTTGGTTTACCCTTTGCTACATTCATCTCATCTTTGATTCACCTTGAATACACGTTTACTTAAACTTTTTTATGATTGCTCCTATTGATCAAATCTTTGCTTACATATTCAAGTATTTCCTTTATAAACTCTCACAATGATGAACATATCTACTTGTCTGATGCTCATTCACATGTTGATATACCATGCTTGATCACAATCATGTTCATGTCATCCTTGATGACTACATTTGTTTAAAAGCTAAATCAATCTTGTCTTGTTAAGTTTATCTTGGCATTTACATTGATAACACTTGCATTCATACAACTGTTGCATTTCAATACTCATCCTTAGTTTAGACTTAGTTCAAACTTCAGGATTCAAACTACAACCTAGTCTAAACCCTAGGGATCCCCTTTGAGGTTCTCAATCTCAATAAAGCCTTAGGATTCCCCTTGAAGTTTTCAACTTCATTCAAGTCAAAATCATAGCCCCTTTGTGGATTTAAAACTCAACTTCAGGTCGAGCCCTAGCCAATCTTTGGCTTCCAATTCAAAACTTTCCTCCCAGAGATGAGACATGAATCATCACTGTAGAAGAGATATCTCTTCTATTCCCCCACAACATAAACCAAACATTTCAAACTCTTTTTCCCATTTAAGTGATGTAAGTGGTACACTTGTTTATTCAAAATCCAATTTGAAGTCCTTCTCTTATTATGGTACAAAAACACTTCTTTCATTTAAGTGATATAAGTGGCACACTTGTTGATTCTATATCCAAGTCAAAGTCTTTCTCTTAATATGCAAAGACTCATATAAAGGAAGATGTGGCATTGCTTTGGATCTTCTACATCCAAGTTTAAAGCTTCTTCCCTTATCATATTCTTTCTCAAAATGTTTAAGGTGAATAGGTGAGATATCTCCCTTAAGATGACAAATTGTCTCTTCTCTCAAACGCAATTCCACCCATTAGTAGGTGGAACTACGAATGCTCTGATTTCTCAACTTCCTTTTGTGAATACGTAAGCATAAGATTGCGAGATCTTAGCGAGCACAGTAATAAGTAAAACCTTTAGGTTCTTACACCTTTGTCTTAGTTTATTTCAACATACCCTGCAAAAAAAATTCCCACTCTTATCACTCACTCAAAACAATCAACAAATTCCCAATACACAACAGAAGACTTAAATCAACAGTAACACAAATATACGCAAGAGGTTCCTATAGGATACTATAGATACTTAGGGTGCTAGTACCTTCCCTTTGTATAACCAACCCTGATTCCCGGTCTCTTATTTGGATTGTTTTACTTTGCATCACTCACGGGTTTATTTAGATTTTTTCCCCTTCCCTCTTTTTTGGGATAAATTAAAAGTTTACATGTAAAAGGGCAACCTCGAAAATTGCGCTCGTGTACAGAAAAATGGAGACTCCACTGGGGAACTAGGGATTTCATCCCCCCTAAAAAGTTTAAGCCTACCTTGCATATATTTGTGATTTTTATTGTTGATATCATTTGCTTACTGTTGTATTTATCATGTTTATTTGGGTTGATCTCTAAGAGTGAGACAAATCCTAACCCGAATTTAAGAGTACATACATAAGATAAGATGTTGATATAATCAAAAGTTACATGTATGGAGTAATCCTACGCATGAGTGACATATGATATGATCACACTCAGTGGAGGACCCTTTGGAATTACTGATGCCATTGCGAGTAGTCGTAATGTCATTGCTTTTTCTGACTTGGGAGCCTGAGAAACTGAGAAACTTTAGTATCTCTTTACCCCACTTGGCTTTTTTAGGATGTAGTGCGGTGATTATTCGGGTGTATACTTGATACACAATACTACACTCAGACGAGTTTCTCTTGAGAATATTATTGATTCCTGAGTAGTCGGTGTGTCGATAATATCCGAAAGATGGACCTATGACTATTGGAACCATATTAGAACATGTTCTACAGGTACAATAAACCCCTAGTACATATTCTCTTGGTTTGGTTAGACCCACGACTCCATGCTCGTGACATCAAACCTTTGAACCCATGTTTGTTACTTTATATGTGTGTGCATCCATACATTCATACATTCATTCAAACATCGTTTTTTAACCAAATTTTTTTCAAGGAACTTAAAACCTTTATGGAAAATATCATAGGGTTTTAACATGGATTTTGGGAAAGGAAATACCAAGAAGTACAACTTCAAGGATCATGATACAACAAAATTGAGAAAGTTAGGTCGTATGATCTCTTGTCTAGAGGATTTCAGAAGAAGTTATGGAGGGCTCTTAGGTATTCTAAAGACTAATGTTGAAGAAGGAATTCTTGACTCCCTTGTACAATTCTATGATCCCCTATACCACTGTTTCACATTTCCAGATAATCAACTTACACCCACTTTGGAGGAGTATTCATATTGGATTGGTTTGCCAATATTAAACAAGATTCCCTTCAATGGCTCAAGGGAAATTCCTAAGTACTCAGTTATTGCAAAAGCCCTTCATTTGGAAACTTTGGATATGAAAGACAACTTCCCTTCCAAATGAGGAATCAAAGGGTTGACTTCCAAATTCCTGATAGAGAAAGCTACTGAGTTGGCTAAAGCCAATAGTATGAGTGCCTTTGAATCTATATTTGCACTACTCATCTATGGTCTTGTACTATTTTCAAACATCAACCACTATGTTGATCTTAATGCCATCCAGATATTTTTAAGTGGTAACCCAGGACCTACTTTACTTGGGGAAACTTACCATTCAATTCATCACAGGACTATAAAGGGTAGTGGAATAATCATGTGTTGTGTCCCTTTGTTGTACAGATGGTTCAAATCACACTTACTAAGAACCAGATTCTTTATTGAAAATCCTGGAAAACTTAGATGGTCTCAGAGGCTTATGTCTTTCACCCATACTAATATGAATTGGTATGACCCAGCTTATGACAAAGGAGTGATCATTGACAGTTGTAGAGAATTCCCCAATGTACCCCTTCTTGGTATACATGGAGGGATCAACTACAACCTCGCTCATACAAGACGTCAGTTTGGGTACCCCATGAAAGACAAAACTAGCAGTATCTTGGTATCAGGTTTCTTCTACCTTAATGAAGGAGGAAATCCAGATTTGAAAAAGGCAGTTATAAAGGCTTGGCGTACCATTCACAAAAAGAGCAAAGATCAGCTGAAAAATAAAAATTGTGTTGCTTTCATGCCATACACTTAGTGGGTCAATGCCAGAGCTTGTGAACTCAAGATGCCCTATCCTCTTGAGAAACCTTCACAGCCTTTCATTGATTTATCCTCCACTATCCCTATTGAGAATAGGGAATAACATCAATAACTCTTAACCCGGATGAAGGTGGAAAGTGACACTTGGGAAGATAAATTCCATACTTCAAGGGCTTAAAGAATAGAGTTAAAGAGGCAACTGAATGAAAAAGACAACTTGATAGAAATCTTGGAGCAGCATGCTTTAGAGAGACAAGAAGAACAAAATAATTTACTTTTTTCTGGTCATATTCCTCCTACCTCTGGCGCTTGGAAGAAGATCGTCGATCAACTTACAATGGAAAATGCATGACTGAAGAGGCAGAAGAAAAAGCAACAACAGGGGGTCGGGTCTTCGTCAACAAGATTCCCTTAGGACCTACATGCTTAGCATTGTCATCTTTGTGCTAGATCTTTTTGAAGTTGTATTTCCATTGTTGTAATCCTTTGTGTACATTAAATAAAATAAGATCTTTTCAGTTATTCAAATTGTTAACAATTTTTATGATACTTACAACATAATTGTTAAAAGTTCCTTGTAAAAAAATCATTTGCATTTTGCACATCATAAATGATTCAAGCATTTTGCATTACCAGAAACTTACACATGTTCTCACTTTGAAGCCAAACTGTCTCATTCATACAATACTCGTACCCGTCGTCAGAAGAAGATGAACGAACTTGAGCAAGAAAACAAGGAACTTAGAGATGAGGTAACTGCTCTAAAAGACAATATAGAAAGGCTCACTGTCGCGGTGAGAATCAGATACCAAGCTATTAGTTAACTTGAATCACAAATCTTAAAGCTCACCACCAAATTTTAATTTATCCAAAGGAAAGGGTAAAGGTCGAAACCCCTAATTGTGCTATGCAAGAACACAGCTAGAGATCTAGGGTTCGGGGGTTGGTTATACTTAGGGAAGGTATTAGCATCCTAAGTATCTGTAGTACACTATAGGAACCTCTTGTTAGTATTTGTGTTATTGTTATTATTTTCTTGCTATGGATAATGTGCTAAAGGATAGACCTAGGGGTTAGTATCTAAGTATGCTCGCCAAGATATCACATCTCGTGCCTACGTATCCTGACGGGAATGGAATCAGAGCATTCCTAGTTCCCCTCAACGAGGGTGAGGAACTCTTGACAGTAGTTAAGGTTCCAGGGGGAAGTAAGCATCCATGGCAAGACACTTACATGGAGTGTGGCGACTCCAAAGTTAAAGTTAAGTTGAAAGGGAGGTAAGTATTCATGGCAGAACACTTACATGAAGTGCGGCGACTCCGATCCTAAGGCTAGAGTAAAGGAAGTGAAAGCATTCACGGCGGAACATAAAGCACAACGACTCTAATCCTAAGGCTGGGATGAGACGAGAAGGACCTAAAGCTAAGTATGACGTGGTAGTCAACAAGAGGGGAAACCTTTCCTTTGGAGTTGATGGAAGAGGTAAACAACAACAAAAGGATGAAGCTTAAATCATGGAGATAATAATCACAACAATATGAACAAGGTATATACTCAAGAATCAATTATTATGAAATGTCAAGAGTTAACCAAAGATAAAATCGAGGATTAAATTAAGAATTAAGTAGAAATCAATAACTAAAATCTAACTTATAACTAATTAAATTAAAATTTAATTTAAAAACTAAATAAACTAAAATCAAAACCTAAATTCTAAATAAAACTAAATAAGCTTAATTATAACTAAACCTTAATTAAAACTAAATAAACTAGAATTAAATTAATTTTAATTAAGTTAAAAACTAGATTCTAAATAAGAAACAAAGGGGGTGTGATCTAGTAAAGGGAGCGGGTGAAAAGAAATAAGGAAACAAGTTGAGCCCATCATCACAAAATTCAAATTTATTTATTTATTATAATAATAATTATTATTATTATTTTTAGTGGTTAAATATGTATAAGGTCCCTGAAAATAACCCAACATTCAAGTTTGATCCCTATAATTATTTTCTTCAAGGTTTGGTCCTCTTAAAGTTTTCCGTTTGTAACTGTAATCCCTCCCGTTAGTTTTCACTAACGAAGGATGACCTGACGTGCCACATGTGTAACCATTCCTTGCCAACTGTGTTTTATTTCATTGACCAGTCAAAAATATTTATATGTTTGATTTATTCTTCTCTCCTCCTTGAACATTCACGACCTAATCCCTAAAACCCCAAATCTTCATAATCTCTCAGAGGAAGAGTAGTAGATACCTTTTCTCATTTCCGGGTCTCTTTGCTCCTATTGCTGGTGGCAAAATCGGTGATCTCAAAGATTTGGGAACCAAAAACCCCATTCTACAGCTTGATTTCCCTCAGGTTCTTATCTACTACTACTACTATGTATTAAAAATTCAATTTTTTAGGGTTTTGGTTTGTGGGTTTCAAATCATGACAAGGAAATTGAGTTTACTTTAATTTTTGTTTCGTGAATTAACTTTAGCTACCGTCTTCTTCTTCTCCTTTTGTAAAATTGATGTTGTTATGATATTCATGGTGAGAGAGTTGGTGAATTGCAATGAATTGAGAGAATAAATAGGTTAGCTGTGAAGTTGGAGGGTCGAAATTAGTTAGAGTTTATAGTTAAAAATGAATGAAATATTTAGAGAACAAATATGTTAGCTGTGAAGTTGGAGGATCAAAATTAGTTACTCTTGCAGTGTAGTTACAGTTGGATTGAAGCTAAATAGGAGGTGAAGAATGTTTGCTCCTGTATGAATAAGATACATAAATGAAACAACTATTCTTAAGTTATCCTGGAGCTACAAGACCTTGAATAAGCATTAGCCTCATTTGCCAAGGTCCAAAACTATGAGTAGGTGTGGTTATATTATATACTACATCAACTCCTCCATTTGATTATGTGTCAATTCTGGATTGCAATATATTGTCGAGCATAGCAGGTGGAATTTGTTGATGGCAGAATCATCAATTTTTAGACTGGAAATTGCTTACATGAACATTTGATTCATATGTTGCAGATAAACTCTATGAGGCATGATTATTAGATGGCTAAGGTTAATCACTTCATTCATAATGAGCATGATTTTTATTTCTATGTTTTGTATTTGTGAACATTTTATCAGGGGATCTCTCATTTTTTTTAATTCTAAATCTCTTGTGTTTTAGTGACTTTTCCTCAACAATCTACTTACTTATGCCACCAAGGTACTAATTGCAATTTTGCTCCACTAGTCAAGCTCTCAGTTATTGGGATTAAGGATGTTTCAGTGCAAAGATGTTGTTCTTGCTTGCATTATTAATCAAGTCGGTTTTAATAAGAAAGTTCTTGTAATGTTTTGGATTAATTTGTTTGTTTTGGATTAATTTGTTTAGGCTAAACCAAAACCCAAATATTTCAATACCATCAGGCTATCTTTTTGAGGTTGCATTGTAGTGCATTAATTTGTACTTCATAAGATGACACTAATAAATGTGTTAAATATTATGAATTTTTGTGAAATGATTTTTGTGTGTGCATGGTTTTACTGATAGAGCATGCTAATGTGTAAGTTTTGTTTGATGCAGGGCATGCTCGATGAAGCCTACACTTTATTTTCAGAGGCATTTTCCATTTTACAACAGGCACAAATTCAATATTTTTGTTTTTCTTATGGATTAGGTGCTTGTTCATAAAATAATTGTTGTTAAATGACCTGTAGGTTGCTGGTCCGGATCTTGCAGTTACAGGTTGATAAAACAATGAAGCCAAAGGTTACAAGACTATTTTTATAGATATGAAATTATGAATACTTTTCCAATGAAGTAAAAACTTTCCCAATCTATATTACAGCACAACTGTGTTCAAGTTATACACAACATACCCCACACATAAATTTTGAAGGCTAGTTTGTAGCTTTTGTTGAAGGCTAGTTTGAAGGCTGATGATTGTAAAATCAGTTACAAAAAAAGCTTCAACTATTTGAACATTCTATTTTTGAGTGTATAGTTTTTTTTCTTCCTTTTTTCTGTAGTTAGGGATTGATGATTGTAAAATCCTCATTTCTTAAGATTTTGCTGTAAATAGAAAAAGGAAAATATTAATTATAATGATTATGGATTTTCATAGTTTCTTTAGCAAGTTTGGTTGAGTGTATGTGATTCAAATTAAGAAGTTTCTGTTTAGAAATCCATTCGTTATTGAAAGCTTAATTTGAAAAGCTTTGTAGCTTAATTTTGTAAGGTGAGTGTTCAGTATGAATGGAAAATGAATCTGGAGGTTTTATGTCTTACCATAACATTGTTTTTCTTTTTTACATCTACTTAATATAATTAATCATCAATATTATCTTAATATAATTAATCATCAATAATATAATTTCACATTGTTTAAATTAGCTAGAGATTACCTATGAATTAGCTACAAAAATGATGTGTTTAAATTAGCTAGAGATTAGCTAGGAATTAGCTAGAAAGTAGCTGCAGATTAACTACAATTTCTGGATTCAAATATGATATAAATATTAAAAAAATTAAAATTGAAACAATTGTCACGTGGCATGCATGTCAGCAATTTTTGCCACGTTGGCATTGCCACATGTAAGCCACGTCATCAAAAAATTTTCACATGGCATCTGTTTACAGCGATTTTTTGGTAATGTAAACAATCATTATCCATCAACACTTTAGAACTAGATAAAATTCCTTTTACAATATTCGTTCAAGTCTCGCGATTTATGATACCAATTCATATGCATTCTCTAAGAACAAAATCATTGTTCTTCTTAGTGTCAGAAATAATTCCAACAACTTTTATCAAACAAGTTGTCTCATGGCAACTTAAAAGAAATAAAACTCAAGTGAGCATTCAAAAGAAAGAAAAATAAAGGAAATGAAAAGAAATGTAGAATTGCGAAATGAAAAGGAAAATAAAGCATAAACAAAACAATATTAAATTGAAGAGAATGTAAAGGGTGGATGGAATCCATCTTTATCCGTCCCTGAACCCGTTTGCTCTTGCGGCGTGGGTGTTACAAGACTTTCAAAAAATAGGATCCAACCTTTAATACATAGTACTTACAACTATTTATAGAGAAAAGAAAATAACTTCCTACATCTAAGATTTTAATAAGTGTCTTATTTAATAACTTCCTTAATCTAAGATTGACACATGTCCTTTTGGATAACTACTTTTAATAACTTCCTTGTAGGAGTTGTTTGCTTGATCGACGCAATACCTCAATATTCGACTCTTTGAGTGACTTCTTCGACTGTCTTATAGCACCAACTCGAATTCCTTCGACATCCATCAATTTGTTGCATATAAGTCGGTTGACAGTCGGAATACAAAGACTTTAATTTTACATATTAACAGAGGGCAACAAGAGTCGAAATAATGGGTGACTCTGAGTTGGTAATAAAGCAGTTGACCAAGGAGTACAAATGTGTGAAAAACTTGTACAAAAATTTCCTGCAATTACTCAAAGTACCCGTGTGAGAGAAAAGAGTTATTCGGAAAAATGTACGTGTAAACACCATCTTTCAATTTCTTTATCAATCAAAGTCTTTTTACCAATTTCTTTACATTACCAGCATCTTTATGTTTTCTTCGTCATTTTACTTTAAAGTTCTTTCTTCGCCATTTTACTTTAAAAGTTCTTTTCAAAGTCATTTTCTTTTATCTCAGACTTTTATCTAGAGTTAGTTGAAATATTTCATTCTAAAAGACTTAAATACATAAAACCAAGCACCAAGATATCACCCTTGACTTAAAATTATCACGTTGATCTAAGTTTTCGCCCGACGTCCTAGGATTTGTTTGGTTAATCCTGCAAGTAACCCAGACTTCACCATTCTGGTAAACCAGAGATTGTTCGCCAAGATCAACAGCGAACAAATTGGCACGCCCAGTGGGACTAGTGCAATATAAAACTTAAATAATTTTAAATTAAGGCTTTTTCTTCGTTGTATGATACTAAGAAGCGGTAAATTAGCCGTGTCTGACGTAGAGAGACCCAAAAGAACTAGAGTAAGGAAAATGGCGAATCAGTCAAATAATCCTAATCCCAATCCAAATCCAAATGAAAACATTCCAGTTTCCAACCCTATACCTTCGACAGGGGGAAATGTGGATTCAAACCCTGTTTTGGAGGAGGTTATGCCTTCGTCAACAAGATCTATACCAGCGGTTTCGCTCTCCCAAAGTATGCATAGTTCTTCCACAATGGGACATTCAAGGCCTATGGGGACGCCTCCTCCGGGAGGACAAAATTTTAGGCCATTCCAGACAAATTTTTCCATGCCTATGTTCGGAAGAGAACAACCATATGGAATGCCAACGTCAGTAATGGCAAACTTGCAAAGTGCACCACCCTTGTATTCTGACACCATGGTCCACATGTCTTCGCCACTGCAAGGGTCAGGATATGGTGGAAATATGAGTAGATTGAACCAATCCCTACCAAATTTCCAAATACCAGCAATTACCAATAATTCTGCGCAAGTAATTCGACAACAAATGGAAGAAAGTAATCATGATATGGTCCAAATGTTGACTCAACAAATGGGAGCAGTGTTTAACCCTTTAATACAAAACACTACCCAAACCAACCAATTGTTGGCTGCGCAAATGACGCGCATTGCTGACTTTTTTGGTTCCTCAAACACGACAAAGAGAACAAGTGATTCAAAACCAAGTAGTAAATGTCGAAGAGGAACCCACGATAAATCAAAGGCCTTTAGAGAATCCTCATGCAAACCCTAGAAACCAAGAGGCAGTGGTCGAACAGCCTCGTGTCGAAATCCCCGTTCAACAAGAGCCTAGGAGGGTAATAGTCCAGAGAGGCCAAGATGCTGATGATGTGTTGCAACAGCGAATACGATATAATAACTTGCCTGTCGAAAATAACGTAACAGCCATGGTCGAAAGGATAATGGCCCAAAACGGTGTAAATGTAGGGTTGCAAAGGCCTACTTATACTTCCCCATTGTCAGAATACATTCTGCAAGAGGAACTACCCCCAAGATGGAAAGTTCCTAAGTTTACTAAGTTTTCAGGAGATACTAGTGAATCTACTATAGAGCACATAGCACGTTATCTAATAGAAGCAGGAGAAATAGCCAATAATGAAAATTTGAAAATGAAGTACTTCCCAAGTTCTTTGACAAAAAACACATTCACCTGGTTCACATCCTTGCCTGCGAACTCTAAATTCACATGGACCCAATTAGAAAGATTGTTCCATGAATAATTCTATATGGTTCAGACTAAGATAAGTTTGAAGGAATTAGCCAGTGTTAAGAGGAAATTTTCAGAGCCTAGAGATGATTACCTAAATAGGTTCAGGTTGCTTAAGGCAAGATGTTTCACACAAGTGCCGGAACGAGAGTTAGTCGAAATGGCTGCAGGAGGTCTAGATTATTCTATAAGGAAGAAATTAGACACTAAATATTTAAGAGATATGGCACAATTAGCAGATAGGGTAAGACAGATTGAAAGGCTAAAAGCTGAGAAATTTAGATCAAATAAAAAGGAAAGAGTGGCCTATGTAGGAGTATGCCTGGATGATGATGGTGGCGAAAATGAACTAATTTTGTTCGACGAATAAGAAATTGATCTGGCAGAACTAAAGTCAGGCCCACCATACGCCTGTAAAGTACTAGCTCCGTCGAATGGAAAAAATCCAGTCGAACCTGAAAAGAATGATAAGTTTCCTAAACGAACTTATACGTTCGACGTCACCAAGTGTGACGAAATTTTTGATTTATTGGTCAAAGATGGTCAGTTAATAAAACCACCAGGCGCTAAAGAACCGCCTGTCGAACAACAGAAAAAGAGGGATTTTTGTAAGTACCATAACTTTTTGGGTCATAAACCATCTCAATGTTTTCTTTTCAGGGATCTAGTTCAAAATGCTATCCGTGATGGAAGGCTGAAGTTTGGCGAGAAGCCAAAACAACAAATGGGGATTGATTTGAATCCTATGCAGGTTGTCGAAGCACACTATGCTGAACCATCCACTGTGAATATGGTGGAGATTGAAGTTGCTTCTGATGGCAGTTTCGAGACGGTGGAGGTTATGGAAGGTTTCGACACCAGTGTCAACATGGTCGAGATTACTGAAGATCTTGCAGGCCAGAACGAAGTCGAAGGCACTGAAGCGTTCGACAACGATAATGAAGTCAAAGTCACTGAAGATCTTGACAACAAAAACATAGTTGAAGTCACTGAGGACTTCGACGATGAAGGTAAGGTCAAAGTTACTGAAAGCTTTGACAATCAAAAATTGGAGGAAACTACAGAGGGTTTCGACGAAAAGAACGATGACAGTGTTGCTGAAGACGTGGTGGTTCGACCAGGAGAAATCTGGGATTGCTTGGGACAGCCAAGTGGAAAATTCGACTACCTGGTGAAGTACACTATTCCTGCAACCTATCACACCGACATCAGCGAAATCCAACCAACTGGTTGGGGAAGTGATTTTGATGACGATGGTGATTCCCCTATCGCCAAGGAGGAAGTTACTGAGGACTTCGTTGCTGAAAACAAGGCTACTGAAGGCCTTGATCTTGACAACACGAAGGAAGCTGATGTTGCAAATTACTGCATGAACATCATGGGACCTTTCGACAAGGAGGTCACAGGGATGAAAGAAAAAGCTATGCATGGCCGTGGGGAACCTGGGACTTATGGGATCCTACGAAGAATAAAGGAGGATCCTAAAGAAGAGTCAAACAAGTGTTGCTGCAAGCATGCTCCTAGGAACATATCCTGGTGTTGCTGCCCAGAAGGGAAGTTCGACCTGACAAAAAAGAAGGACAGAGTCGAAGAGGAAAAGCTCATTGAAAAGATGAACAAACTAACCATTGCTGACAAACAAAATGCTGGAGTGAATATGGTAGAAGTGTCTCAGAAAACTCAGGCAGCAGTAGATGAAGATCAACATCGAGAGGAGTAACAAAAGCTGGCGTACCCCAAAGAAGATGAGAGTTTGGTCGAATTCATCAAAAGGTACCAGAGAAGGAAGAGTGACATGATGCTATGCCCTCGTTGCAGTTCCATTTTCGACAGAAAGGCTGCCACCAACTTGGAGGCAATAGATCAAGCAAGAAGGAAGGCAAATGGGGGAGCAACAAGATATGATCCAAGAAGGAGTGAGCACCACCAATGGAGGTGTGGAGACAGACACTATGGAACTTACAAGCCATCAAACAAAGTGATAGATGACAAATGGGTTCAACCCATCAGAGATGCCCAAGGCCAGAAGAAGTGGAAGAATTTTGAAGTGCAGAGAGGCACTTCAATGGAAAACAAGAAGGAGTTGGAGAAATATAAACCTAGGTCATATCCTTCAGAGAATTATAAAGGAAAGAACCCCATGTCGAGATCCCAGTGGAGGAGGTTCCAAAGGCAAAAGAGGGTTGAGAAAGAAGTTGCTGAAAAAGGTATGATGAGAAAAGTGGTTGGAAACAAGGACGAAGCAGAATGTAGCAGCAACGCTCAAATGGCAAACAAGAAGAAGCCTCTCCAGCAAATCAAACCAAACAGCGTAGCAGCGCAAAGTGTGTCCAAAGAGAAGAAGTTGGAGGATGACGAGATGACAGATGATTTCAAGTCAGATTCGGAGGCATCCTTCGACGTTGTCTGTAACGTGGTCTCGGTCCTTCCCAGAGACTATGATAGGATCATGGAAGTCGAAGACGAAGAGGATGGGATGGAAGAGGAAATGATGGTGCACAAGCCCGTGTGTTACTACGTAATGAATAATGGTTGTGTCGAAGAGCAAAATGCTTTCTTCGAAAGACCAGACGATTCCATGAAGGCGCACTTGAAGCCTTTGTTTATCAAAGGAAAAATTGAGAGTGTTGGTGTGAACAAGATCCTAGTGGATGGTGGTGCTGCTGTGAATTTAATGCCCCACTTCATGCTGAAAAAGATTGGCAAAGATGACTCGGATGCAAAGCCCCACAACATGGTTCTGTCGAATTACGAAGGAAAGGTAGGAACAACCATGGGAGTTATTCAAGTGGATCTGACAGTTGGCACTATAACAAGGCCAACAATGTTTATAGTTATTGCTTCTAGGGCAAACTACAACTTGCTGTTGGGAAGAGAATGGATCCATGGTATAGGTGCTGTGCCTTCGTCAATGCATCAGAGAATAGTTATTTGGAGGCCAGATAAAATCGTCGAGAACATAGAAGCATACCAAAGTTACTTCATGTCCGAAGTAAACAATGTAAGTGATCGAAGTTTTGACAAAAACTTAGCCCACATACCTCCTTGCAGTCCGGCGAAATTCGACTTGAAGGCAACGGACAACGCGTACTGTTCCATGTATCTCCATCCTACACATGGTTTTCAGTGGGATAAGGAAGTCATTGGTGACTCCAACTACATGTGGGGGACTACCAACATAGCACCAACAGGATGGGGGAGTGAGTTCGACAATGATGATGAGTGAACAAGCAGTGCTCGACAAAATTACGGCTTACATAGCCGAAAACAAATTCAAAGCGGCTCTGGAGGCCGAAGTAAAATACATGGCTGTCGAAGCCAATCATGAAGATTCAAATGAACAATGTCTTCAAAAAGACATTGAGGAAAATGATGATAGCAACCAAATAGACGAATGGCAACACCAGAAACTTGACGCCATTTATGACGACGAACCTTTGGGGTTCGAAAAAGATCCAGTGTCGAACAATTTGAAGATGGTGGTGCAGGATCCTTTAGAAGAAATCAACTTGGGACTGGGGGCAGAAAAAAGACCAACTTACATAAGTGCAAGGATGGATCCTCAGTTCAGAGTCGAAATAATCCAGTTGTTGAAGGAGTTCAAAGATTGCTTTGCATGGGATTATGACGAAATGTCTGGTTTGGACAGAAGTTTGGTCGAATTGAAGCTGCCAATCATAGAAGGGAAGAAGCCAGTCAAGCAAACTCCAAGGCGCTTTGCACCAGAAGTTCTGTCGAAGATAAAAGAAGAGGTCGAAAGACTTCTAAAATGCAACTTCATCTGCACTACCAGGTATGTTGATTGGATTGCAAATATAGTTCCAGTTATTAAGAAAAATGGCAAACTTAGGGTATGCATTGATTTTAGAGATTTAAATTCTGCTACCCCAAAGGACGAATATCCTATGCCAGTAGCAGAAATGCTTATAGATTCTGCAGCAGGTCATGAGTATCTAAGTATGTTAGATGGATACTCTGGCTATAACCAAATTTTTATTGCTGAAGAAGATGTTTCTAAGACAGCTTTTCGTTGTCCTGGAGCAATTGGAACTTATGAATGGGTAGTGATGCCTTTTGGTTTAAAGAATGCTGGAGCCACTTACCAAAGGGCTATGAATTCAATTTTCCATGATTTTATTGAGACGTTCATGCAGATTTACATTGATGATATTGTAATCAAGTCTGTTTCAGGAAAAGATCATATATACCATCTTCGACAATCCTTTGAGAGGATGAGAAAGTTTGGTCTAAAGATGAATCCCCTTAAATGTGCTTTTGGTGTGCAGGCGGGTGATTTTTTAGGTTTTGTGGTCCACAAGAAAGGGATCGAAATAAATGAAAACAAAGCCAAAGCTATAATGGAAGCGAAAGCGCCATCAACGAAAAAGGGATTGCAGTCTCTACTAGGGAAGATCAATTTTCTAAGAAGATTCATCTCCAACCTCAGTGGAAGAACACAAGCCTTTTCTCCTCTACTTCGACTAAAGAAAGAAGAATTCACATGGGGGCAAGAGCAGCAAGTGGCTTTCGACAAGATCAAAGAGTACTTGGCTAGTCCTCCAATCTTGATGTCCCCTTGTAGGAAAAGAAGCATGGGATTGTATATCTCTGCATCAGACAAGACATTAGGAAGTATGTTGTGTCAAGAGGATGAGAATGGCGTCGAAAGGGCCATCTATTATCTCAGCAGAGTCTTAAATGATGCTGAAACTAGATATAGTGCCATAGAAAAACTATGTTTATGTGTATATTTCTCTTGTATGAAATTGAAGCATTATATAAAGCCTGTTGATGTATATGTATCTTCTCATTTCGACGTAATAAAACATATGTTGTCTAAGTCTATTTTGCATAGTCGAATTGGAAAGTGGGCTTTGGCTCTAACAGAATACTCCTTAAAATATTTGCCTTTAAAGGCTATGAAAGGACAAGTGGTGGCTGATTTTATAGCCGACCACTCTATAGTCGAAACTATAGAGTACGTCGAATTAGCACCATGGAAACTGTATTTCGACGGTTCCAGGCATAAGAATGGAATTGGTATTGGGATGGTGATTATTTCTCCTGACAAAATTCCAACAAAGTTCAAGTACAAAGTCGAAGGGCTATGTTCGAACAATGAAGTCGAATATGAAGCTTTGATTGTTGGACTTGATATCTTGTTGGAATTGGGGGCAACAAGAGTCAAAATAATGGGTGACTCTGAGTTGGTAATAAAGCAGTTGACTAAGGAGTACAAATGTGTGAAAAACTTGTACAAAAATTTCCTGCAATTACTCAAAGTACCCGTGTGAGAGAAAAGAGTTATTCGGAAAAATGTACGTGTAAACACCATCTTTCAATTTCTTTATCAATCAAAGTCTTTTTACCAATTTCTTTACATTACCAGCATCTTTATGTTTTCTTTGCCATTTTACTTTAAAGTTCTTTCTTCGCCATTTTACTTTAAAAGTTCTTTTCAAAGTCATTTTCTTTTATCTCAGACTTTTATCTAGAGTTAGTTGAAATCTTTCATTCTAAAAGACTTAAATACATAAAACCAAGCACCAAGATATCACCCTTGACTTAAAATTATCACGTTGATCTAAGTTTTCGCCCGACGTCCTAGGATTTGTTTGGTTAATCCTGCAAGTAACCCAGACTTCACCATTCTGGTAAACCAGAGATTGTTCGCCAAGATCAACAGCGAACAGCATGCCACATAAGCCACCGTTAGTGGAAACTAACGGGAGGGACTAAAGTTAGGGACGGAAAACTTTCAGAAGACCATTGTTTGAAGGAAAATTTTAGCGGGACCAAACCAAAAAGGTGGGATATTTATAGGGACCTTATAATATTGAACCCTTATTTTTATAACAAAAACAAAATGTTGAACAAAGAATCTCACACGTTATGACCAATTCAAGTCAAAATAAAGCAGTAAAAAATCACCCAATTTATTTGGTTCAAAAACCTCTTCTCCCTCACACGTCCAACTTCCATCCATCTCTGCTTCGACTCGCTATCTCCTTCGTCGCACAAAATAGTTCCTCAATCTCTCTTTCCCTCTCGCGCGAAATTCATGATGAGGTTTGTCGTACAAAATGGTTGTGATTTATGGGATGGATTGTCAAAGATGGTTTGGTTGCAGAGTATTTGTGGTGTGTATTGGCTTCTATTTGGAAAAGCTGTTGTAATATTGCAGTGGGGTCATGTAGTCTTGTGTAATGGTTTTTGAATCATGATGTTCTACTGCAGGTTTGATTTTGTGGGGAGAACGGCTTGCAAACCAAGTTGTATTTACAGGTTAAAGTTGTCTATGTCAAGTTATAAAACTCTCTCGCCAAATTGATCTATTACAAATCTAACTTTTTTGAATAGGTCTTGTCAATTGCTCAATACTGTCAAAAAGTAGCAACTTTGTACCACACACTATGTTGTCATTTCAATACAGCGGTGTAAACAGAAAATCTGCTGCCAAAATCTACTTTCTGCATAATATTTCTCTATAAAATATTAATGTTATCTATATGTAATGTCACATACTGTTGTTATTTTTTAAATTAATTAAGTTGAATTTCATATTATTAAGATTTAATTATTTAATGTTATTAATTTAATTTTAGAATATGGGTGTGCTTTGTTACTTTTTAAAATCAAGTTAAATGAATATATTAATTACTAAAAGATACAAGCATATGTTGTGGTTATTTTATAAATTAAATGTCAATATTACTTATAAGTATAGATTAATGTTTAATAATAATAATAATGATATAATAATATTAGTTTTTTATGGTGTATAAGGAATTAATTAAAGAGAAAAAAATAGGAGTTAGGATGTGTTGTAGCCAGGAGAGATAATATTGGTACACATATAGTTGTTGGTTTGAATTTTAAGGTGGTCAAATATTGATTTTAAATACTAGGTTCCTATAATAATAATAGTAAATAATATTTATAATTAATAATAAGTGTAGTGTGGAAGTTAGAAAAAAAAGGATGAACTAAGTAGAATGAAAAGTTAAGACGTAAATATAGTGGTTGAGTTAGTCGAATTAACTTCTCCATATTTTTAGTAACGCCCATTTACTGCCAATCTATGCCCATTAAGCACGTAATTATTATTTAATTTAATTATTTGTTCCGCTTTCAATACCTTATAATATCAATGATATATTTCATTTTTATCATTTTTTACTTATATTTATTAATACTATAACAGATTAAAACATAATTAATGATATTAAAATTTAAAGTTTTTATAAATTAAAGAAATTATTTTATACTATTTTTTTTATAATAGTTTTAATAAATTTGTCATCTCATTTATAAGTTTTTTAAAAAATTAATATGTTTGCTTATGATCATTATTACAAATTATTTTTAATTAAAAGAGAAATTATGTTCATTTAAAATGATTGTTAATTTATGTGTAAATTAGCATTTAATTTTTTTTTAAATTATGTGAACTATACAAGTAATTCAATTTTTAGAATGAAGAAAAATAATTCAAAATTATATTTAACTTAAGATAAAATATTTAAAAAAAAAATATTATCTTAGTTTAAAATAATGATAAATTTTCAATTAAAATAAATTTGAAAATATTAAGAAATATAATATATTAAAAGATAATAAAATGATAAGATTATATTTGAATATATTTCTGTTCACAAGATATTATTTTTCTATGATATTCTTAGATGAAAAAATTTTAAAAAACTTATAAAACAAAAAAATTATTTTCAATACGTTTTCATAAAACATATTTTCACAAAATATTATTTTGAAAAAATATGCAGTATTTATTATGTTCAAGTGGTTTATAATAATTATTCAAGTCACTATATTTTAAAATTATTTTTAAAATTTATAACAAAAGATTTATAAATAATTTTTATTATTTTAAAGTAATAAATAACTAAAATTAAATTTATTATTTTGTCTTAAACTTTGAGAAGGAAAAAAATGAGTTTTGCTTATTTTTATAAATTAGGACGGTAGTGTTGCAGCAGTCGATGATGGGACATTTCACATCTAGGGGTGGGAATAGGTCAGGTCGGCCTACAGGGGCCTATAGCCTAGCCTACTTAAGGTCAGGTCAGACCAAGCTTTTTTAATAAAAAGGTCAGGCTTAGACTTTTTAAAAGCCTATTTAATTAAATAGGTCAGGCTTAGGCTATTAAAAAAAAGCCTATGAAGCCTTATAGGTCGGCCTATATTTTCATATATATTAAAAATATGCTAAATAGGTTGTCCTGTATATGCATATATATTAGAAAAAAGGATACTTATATATGCATATATATTAGAACAAAGGCTAAATAGGTCGGCCTATATATGTATATACAGGTCATCCTATAAAGCTTCTTAAGTAATATGGAATAATTGAGAACCATAATGAGAATAAGGCTTGTAAATAGGCTTTTAGGCCAGACCAGGCATTTAAAAAGGCCAGGCCAGGCCAAAAAAGAGAACATATAATAGGCCATAGGCCAGACTCAGACCTTTTAAGTTTATCGTAGGCTAGACCCAGGCCTTATAAAGCCTAGCCTAGCCTAGCCTATTTCCACCCTTATTCACATCCATACATATTTCTCTCTTTCTTTATTGTCCCAATCAGAAAATATATTATTGTCACTACAAGAAATAAAGTATATTGAATAATGTGCACACATCTACTATACAACTACTCTGTAAAATCTGAAATTGCCATAAATAAAATATCATAAAATATCATAGGTATTCTCTCTCATGCTTTATAAAAATTATAGATAGTAATGCACTACATGCATAAGTAGCATACATATTCATAAAGTTTAATAATGATTGAAATTAAATATTAAATAATTAACTAAAATAGAATATTACTCTACCACAAAACCAAACAAACACTTATATATATATATATATATATATATATATATATATATATATATATATATATATATATATATATATATATATATTTTATTTTATTTTTATATACTTTTATGGATAAGGTATTTAATTCAATATTTTAAACTATACTATATAAAAACTATTTTGATATAACAATTTTTTTTCTTATTTACATTTTTATTACATTTTAAAAACAAAAGTGTGCGTAGCACATCAGTGCTCGGGCGAACACACGGGTACTGGTATAGTACATGCATATAATAGTGATATTAAGCCAATGATTTAAATACTATATAATAACGGGAACAAATTTACTGTTGATATGGACATGCATAAGTGTTTGTACCGTATCAGTATCCGTAGAACGCACGGGTATTGATATGAACATGCATATGGTATTGTAAATACTTTTCTTTAAAAAAAACAACATATTTGATTTTATTTTATATTTATAAAATAAATTATTGCATAATTTTTTTTATAAAAAATAATTCTATTTTTTTTAATTCTATATTATATTTTTTATATTCACTGATTTTGATTAATTCTTTTTCAAATTGTCAATAAAAACAAATGCGTGTCGAAAACGGGTACCCGTGCGAAGGCACGGATATATGCTAGTTTTTATAAGGGTTAAATATGTTTAAGGTCCCTATAAATATCCCACCTTTTAAGATTGGTCCCTCTAAAATTTTTCTTCAAACATTGATCCTCCAAAAATTTTTCGTTTCCAAATGTAGTCCCTGACGTTAATTTCATCTAACGGAAGGTGATGTGGCGTGCCAACTGTGCATATTTCATTTGCTTTATTGCATTGACCAGTCAAAAAATGATTTTTTATGTTAAACTTAATCTCCTCCTTCTCTCTCTCACTCCTCTTCTTCTTTCCCTCTCCACCTTTTTCTCTACCCTCATTTCTCTTTCTCTCTCACACAATCCTTCTTGAAGGAGGGACAGAGCTTCAATTACAACTTCCCATACTACAAGTTATCACCACCATAACACGATTCACTTTCACCAGGCTCTTCACTATCACCCTTAATTCTTCAGAACTCTCCTCCATCTGCTGCTCAGTCTGTCGCTGGAGTGATTCTATGACACCCATCATTTCTCTGTTTACCTGACAAAAAAAAAAAAACCCACTTCACAGTGAAATCAAGCAGTGTTTTTTCATCAGCTATATCAGCTAATCACTTCACAGTTCACAGTGAAATCAAGATGTTTTTTTCATTAACATCTATTTTAACATATGTGCAGTAGTAGTACCTGCAGATTCTGAAGATAATCAGCTATATCAGTTTTTCTATATCCTATGATCACAAGGACAAATACAAATACAAGTAAGAATACAATTCTATATCCTATGATCAATAGTTTTTCTTTATCCTCTTAATTTTTCTAACTTTTTATTTCTATGTAAAGGATTTTTGTTAGTACATGGAACGTTGGTGGAATTGCACCAGAAGAAGATCTAAACATTGGTGATTTGTTGGAGACAGTGAGATTTAAATTACATGAAACAAGCTTCTGCTTTGTGTGTAGCCATCTAGCTTCTGGTGGCTAAGAAGGAGATGAAAAGTGTAGAAATTCTAATGTTGCTGAAATACTTTCTAGGACTACTTTTCTAGTAATATATATTAATCTTTTCAAAGTTTGATAAACTTTGAAAAATTGTGATTAAACAAATTGTTTGTTTGTTAGTATTATAATATAATGGGTCGTTGAATAATTAATTAACTACATTGTAAAGAGATTTTTGCACTTGCATTGCATTGCATGCATTTATAGAAATATATTAAATGTAACAGTTAATCATATAATAATTGATTAATGAAACATGGCTCTCTCAACTTGTAATTAATTATATATATTTTGTATTATTTTGCTAAATAATTAATCAAATCTTGATTTATGCAGTCATGTAATATTGCATGGAGAGGAAAGAGATTATGGAGAAGCTCACATGGTTATGGAGTTGGAGGAAGACGCGGTTTATTGGAAAATGGTGGAAAGTTGGAGAAGTGGAGTAAGGTTGAAGAAGAGGAAAAGGATAGGGTGGAAGTGTTATTGTTGTTGCCGCATGGTTTGGTTACTGTAATATAAAGGTTGGTGTACGTGAATTGAAGAGTGAAATAAATGTATGTTGCTTCATTCATGAGTTATAAGAATAGATATGGTGGGTGGTTGATGAACCAAAAAGTGGTGGAAGAATAATGGGTGTGGATTTGAGGTTGTTAGTAGTGGATGCAAAATGCTTTGTATGCTACTCGTTATTGCTCCGTTCTTCCCATCTATCTTTCCACAAAAACAGAGAAAAATGAAGAAAAGGAGTGAAGAAGAGTGAAGAAGGATTGTGTGAGAGAGAAAGAGAAATGAGGGTAGAGAAAAAGGTGGAGAGAAAAAGGTGGAGAGAGAAATGAAATCTGCACAGTTGGCACGCCACATCACTTTCCGTTAGATGAAATTAACGTCAGGGACTACATTTGGAAACGGTAAATTTTTGGAGGATCAATGTTTGAAGAAAAATTTTAGAGGGACCAATCTTAAAATGTGAGATATTTATAGAGACCTTAAACATATTTAACCCTTTTTATAACAAAAACAAAATGTTGAACAAAGGATCTCACACGTTATGACCAATTCAAGTCAAAACAAAACAGTAAAAAATCGCCCAATTTATTTGGTACAAAAACCTCTTCTCCCTCACACGTCCAACTTCCATCAATCTCTGCTTCGACTCGCTATCTCCTTCGTCGCGCAAAATCGTTCCTCAATCTCTCTTTCCCTCTCGCGCGCATCACTCAGTTCGTATCCTTCTCCTTCTCGCACATCCAACTCTCACACTGCGTCGACGGCCCCCTTTTCGCTACTCACTCTCAAGACGCCTCTTATTCGCTTCGAGCTTCGTCGCGGATTCACAATCAACGTGAAGTGGCAATGATTCAAATCAATAAAATTCAGAAATATGAAGGGAAACTTACTAATAGAAGGTGTGCTTCGTAATCGGTTACGATCTTCTTCGCTTTTTGGTTCTCTTTTTCTTTCATTTGCTGTGTTGTGTATTCGATGTGTTTGTGATGTCACGGCCTATTCATTACTGATGTTGTTGTTGCCTTTGTTTTTCTGCGTGATGTTCAGTTGATGGGGCGACTTTGAATCCGGGTTGATGTGTTCTGCACCTGTGATGTTGATACCTGTCTGTGTGTGGTGATCTCTGCTTCAGTTGGTTTGTGGTAAAGGCGTTAGGTGATCGAAAATGGAGGGTGTTTGTTGTAGCTTTATGCGTGTGGGCTCTGGTACGATTTCGAAACAAGAACTCTGAACATGTTTTTTCTGCTAATGTATGTATGTCTGTGAATGTTTTGGTGTGAAATTCTGTTACTGCTGCAAGTTTGTGACCATGTGCTGATTGGCGTGTATAAATGTGAATGATATTCTCCTTTGTATTTGTGTATGTGAATTTTGAACTCCTTGTGAATGCCGAAACCGTGTATGGCCTCCTTGCCAATGTGTGTATGTTCTCTCTCAGTTTTTCTTCACCGTGTATTATTGGTGTGTGATGCCATTTGTTTATATGGGTCTTGAATTTCTGAATCGTGTGAATCCCCTTTTATAAGCTCTGTGTGTTAAATGTTGAATCTTGGAATGAATGTTCAAAATCATGAAACTGATTCTTGCTATTTTGACTTGAATGCGTGATATTACTGTCCACTGTTGTTTTGGAAAAGAGTTATGGCTGAACTTTCTTGCTGGGATATTCATAAATTAGTTTCCGTTTTCGTGCCACCATGTTTGCATACTGTTTTGGAATGAATCAAAAATTGTCTGAAACATGTTAAGGATATGTTTGTGGCTGTTTTGGAATGAGTTTCAATGATGTTTGATTTTGTCTTGTAGGTCCAATTCTATTGAACAAAACCAACGAAACAAATACCTTAGATATCTGCTGAACTTTATGAATGCATTTTCCTGACCATTTATTTTTTCTTTTGGCAGTGTGTGGCGTTATATGATACATCAACAACATGAAGGCATGGTTTTGGAGCTTGTTGCGGTGAGCAAAGGTGTTGTTTGAAACATAGTTGATGAAGGTTGAAGATGGAAACAGGTGGATACACAGTGGCTCAGGGGATGAAGAAATGGCGGAGCAGGTCGATGTTTGACACAGGAGTGTGGGGTAGTATCAATGACAGAAAACGAACCTCTATCCACAGCTTTCCATTTTTTTCTTTTTTTCAGAATGAGTGTGGGAGCCGTGGAAGAAAAGATTGAGGTTGATCCCCTTATATGCTAACATTTTTTCTTTTCTTAAAAGAGATTTTTTTTGTCGTTTCTAGATAACATGGGTAGTGGTGACGGAGGTCTTGGCAAGCTAGCAAGCAAGAAGGATTTGAAAACTTTAGGCTATCTTGTGGGAAATCAAGCTAGAGTTTTAGGATTAGATTTTATTTTTCTTGTAATGAACGCTTGAGTGATGTAATGTTTCATGTTAAGGTTTGGATCACCTCTTGCATTTTGTACCTCGATGATAAATTCCAAACTATTCAAAATAACCTTCTCTCTCACAATGGTCTTGAAAATTTCAAATTCTTTTGATCTTGAATAAATCTTGACTTGTGTTATTGGTGTTTCTACCAAATTGAGCTTAACATGAAATCTTGCAACTTGAACTTTTGTAGCTTGAAGTGATGAATTTCTTCATGGTGGAACTTGAATAATTTCTGTATCTTTGTATCAAAGCTCACGAACTTAAAGATGGGAAACAAATGGCAACTTGAGTAAATTTTAACTTAACTTGAAGCTTGAAATGGACTTTACATGTTCACGGTGAAGTATGAATCATTATTTTCCAAAATTCATGACTTTAAAAAATGGAGAACATTGTAATTTGAACTTTGTAGAAACAAAAGTGAATCCATTTGAATCCATCACAAGAAAACCCAAACTTCAATCTCTACAAAAATATAAATGAAGAACTTAGCACAAGAAGCATGTGTCTTTGGAGGTAACAATACCACTTGTAATACAATTCGCCACGAAAACCCTGGCCAGTTTCCACATGACCACATTCAACACTTTGATTCTCTTTGAGAGTATACACTGAATCTTTCGAGAAATATCGAGGACAAGGACCCTAGAACCATTCTGAATCAGAACCGACTGGTCACGTCTTGAAGTATTCAACTGTGAAAACAAAACCATCTCCACTTGAAACCAGTGTTCCTGCACATATTGGTTAGTGATAATAAACGCACATACAAGACTCTATGACCTAAAGATGTCATGCGAGATGAAGTGCATGATATGCTATGCAGACAATGCGAAGCAAAAATAGAGAAAAAAAATGGAATCTCAAGGTCAAAAATTAGGGTATGACACTCACTAACATGGTAGAATTATTGACGACTACTCAAAATCAACCGTCATCTTCGATTCAAAGGACTGTCATCTAAGAAATTGTCTCTGCACCCGTCACATCTGTTGCCATTCCACAGTATTCCATGCCTCCCGGTTTTCCTTGGGGCATGCCTTTCAACTTTATAGTGGAGGGTGATAAACCTCCGGCTCCTGAAGCTTCAAAAGTTACAACAATCATGTCAGTACCACCTCCCGTGATGCATACTACTCCATACATTGAGGAACAAATCTTTCATGCTCCTCCAAGTGAAACTATGAGAGTAGATGAAATATGGGATGATTTTCAAGATAGGTTCTTAAATATGCAGAAAGAGATTAAAGCTCTTCAAGGACAAGACTTGTTTGGAAAGAACGCATCTGATCTATGTTTGGTTCCAAATGTCAAGATACCACTTAAATTCAAAGTGCCTGGCTTTGAAAAGTACAGGGGAAATTCTTGCCCTCAAAGTCACTTGGTTATGTATGCATGAAAGATGTCCACACAGACGGACAATCAGCAGCTTCTGATCCATTACTTTCAGGATAGTTTAACTGGAGTTGCACTCAAATGGTACATGGGATTAGACAGTGCAAAGATCCAGGATTTTTCTGATCTTGGCGAAGTCTTTGTAAAACAATACAAATACAACCTAGATATGGCTCCTGACAGAGATAAACTCAGGGCTATGTCTCATAAGGAAAAAGAAACTTTCAAAGAATATGCTTAGAGATGGCGTGAAGTCGTCACCCAAATTTGTCCTCCTTTCGAAGAAAAGGAAATGACAAAGATTTATTTGAAAACTCTGAATCCCTTCTACTATGATCGTATGATTGCTAGTGCACCAAATGACTTTACTAAAATTGTAAACATGGGAGTGCGACTGGAGGAAGCAGTCCGAGAGGGACGGTTGATAAAAGAGGCAAAATCGTCTAAGAAACATGGAAGTGGGTTCCAAAAGAAAAATGAGCAAGACGTCAGCACTGTGTTACAAAGCCAATCAAGACGAAGCTCCGGTCTACCAGCCGCAAATTTCTCAAAATAAGAACCAGCAAAATCAGCATCAGCAACAACAACCACAGTATCAGCAAAGACAACAACAACCTCTACAACAGGCTTTCCCATAATACAACAACAACAACAATCAGACTCAAAGGTCGCCTAGTTTTAATCTTATACTAATGTCGTACACAGAGTTGTTACCAGCATTGTTGGAAAAAGGTCATATTCAAACAAAGTCTCCTCTTGCTCTCCTAAAAGACCATCCTTATTAGTTCAAAGCCGACCAGTTTTTCCCATACCATCAAGGAGCACCCGGGCATGGTATTGAGAATTGTTTTAGCTTCAAAGCTGATGTTCAAAGATTTATCAAGAATGGAATTTTGTCTTTCAAAGACAGTAATCCAAATGTTCAAATGAACTCACTACCTTAACATGGAGAAGCTTCTGTCAACATGGTCTATGGATGCCCGGGCAGCTATAAGATCTATGACGTTCGTTTATTAAGGAGGAATTTGGTGAAAATGCACGCACGACATAACAGGTGGGGTCTTGTAGATCCACATGATTACGCAGCGTGCAGAGTTTGTTCTGTAAATAATCAAAGGTGCTACTTTGTACAAGCAGCTCTACAAGAAAAAATGAATCAAGGTTGGATTCAGGAGTATAGAATGAGGGATTACCGACCAATCAATATGGTACAAGGTTGTCCAAGAGAATACGCAGTTTATGACATCAAACATATCAGGGAGTCACTAGTCAAATTTCAAAAATGTTTGTGCAAACTTGATTATTTTGGTCGCAATCACCATAATCATGCAACTTGCAGAAAATGTCGCAGAAGCCGACGTGGTTGTATTTTTATCCAGAATGAGATTCAAGGGTTGTTAGACCGAAGAACCATCACAGTCCTCCATGAAAGAGAACCCATTGATGATGAAGCTAATGAGGATGTTTATACCATAACTCCCTGGTTTAATGAACCTTAACGCGGGGAAATTCCTTTTAACAGTAGAATGATTCCTAATGTTCCCAAGCTTGAACCAATAGAGATCATTTATGATAGTTAGAAGACCATCGCGAATCCTTTGGTCATTTATTTACCAGGTCCAGTCTCGTGCAAATCTGAGGAAGCCATCCTATACAAGTACGGTGCCACCATTGTTGAATATGGGAAGGAAGTGCCCTTACCATCAACTTTCAACATTACTGATGTGATTCGAGTCACCAGAAGTGGTCGTGTGTTCAAACAAAGAAGCTGAGGATGTGATTGTAAGAAAGGAGAAGCAAGTTGAGAATCCTTTTGAAGAGATTGGTCAATCAAGTGACACTAATCAAATGAAGGATAATGATGAGGTTTTAAAACTAATCAGAAAAAGTGAGTACAACATTGTGGATCAGTTGTTAAACACGCCTTCCAAAATATCCATACTATCCCTTTTAATGAGTTTTGAGGCTCACGGGGAAGCTCTAAAAAAAGTCTTGGAACAAGCTTTTGTAAACCATGAGGTAACAGTGGGGCAATTCGGCAATATTATTGCTAACATTACCATTTGTAACAACTTGAGCTTCTGCGATGAAGATCTTCTAGAGGAGGGAAACAATCATAATCTTACATTGAACATCTCAATCAATTGCATGAATGATGCTCTTTCAAGTGTATTGGTGGACATTGGTTCTTCATTAAATGTCATGTCAAAATCAACTCTTGTAAGGTTATCCTTTCAAGGCGCTCCTATGAGGGGCAGTGGAATTGTCGTAAAAGCTTTTAATGGATCCAAGAAGACAATTATTGGTGAAGTTGATCTCCCCATAACTATTGGCCCCCATACATTTCAAATTACATTCCAAGTGATGGATATCCAAGCGGCGTACAATTGCTTGTTGGGTCGTCCTTGGATCCATGAAGCAGGACCAATCACTTCAACTCTACATCAAAAGCTGAAGTTTGTAAAAATGAAAAGTTGATTACCGTATGTGGTGAACGGACTTTGATTGTAAGCAATATGTCATCATTTTCTTACTTGGAACCCAAAGATGTCATTGGAACTCAGTTCCAAGCAATTTCTGTAAGTAACGAAGATAGTAAGAGAAAAAGGGCATTTATTTCCTCTTACAAAGACGCGGTTCGAGTAGTGGAAAGTGGTAGCACTAAAGGAAAAAATCAAGGCAATCCCGATGGACTCAAAAAGCAAAATTAATCCATGCAAAAGATATGGATCAAAAGTAAAGTCAAAAGAGGTCCGTAAACCCTCAACAAAAACAAAATAAGATCCGGTGACCACCTTGTTAAATTCAAAAGATCACTGAAATCCATAAAAAAACAAAATAAGGTGACTGCCATTTCGAGCATACCTTGAATCACGCTTACATTGTCAACCCTTTTGGAAGACAAACATATGCAGAATTAACTGAACGTAGGGCTTGAGTTCATCACGAAGAAGGGGTGGGTACAAAATAAGTTTTGAGCCTAATATCCTTTGTTTCAACAACCGTGAACCAAACCACGTTACAACCCTCGAAAGACCTAATTGAGGTAAGGTTTATTATGAAAGCATACTATTGCAAGGTTGCATAAACTGACTCCCCGCATATTTGTTATTCTTCAGCATTGGTGTCATTTTCCTTGCTATATCTTTCATACACTAGCAAAATCGGCACAATGTCTAGACTAACGGTCCACACTATCACAAAACTTCAATAAACGACTTTTTCAAAACTTACATGAGCATTGCATTAAGATTACCATTTGTGAATGAGCAATTCTAACTGCGAATCAGTGCTTGACATCAAGGACATTCCAACAAGGGGAAATAAAAAAGGAACTCGAACTTTCAGTGGCATTGACCCGAATCAAGGCTACCTTAAAAGCCATAAGCTAGGGCAAATCCTCAATAGCTAAATCAGGGGCAAATCCTTCAACAACTCGATACGAGGAAGTCATCTCAGATCACATCAAAGATCAACTTTCAAAGATCAGACTACTTCATAATTAGGTAATCAGGGGCAGACCATTACCATATTCAATCTGGGGAAAATTGTGTTAAAGACCCTACAGACAGGGGCAGGACATGTTGTAGAGGGCAGATTCTCCCTGTACTTTCAAATTGGTCAAGCATACTTTTCCAGACATTAGCGATCATCAAGCTCAGAGCAAGAGCATGATCTTCATGAATTGATTATGTCGCTACGCTTATTTTCAAGTCATCTTGACCATCAAGCACAGAGTTATGGTTCTCTCTGAAACAAACACACGACAATCAATCAAGTAATTAAACTTAGGGCATCACTACTACGAAAAACCCATTTAACAACGATTGGGAATGACATATAATGACGCGGGCGAAGGCGTTGTTATGTAGATTGTCGTTGTAAGTTCGCTGTTTCTACAATAGTCTGGAAACCGTTGTAATAAATTGGAAAATGCGCTACCTATAATGACGGTTATTTTAAATACCCGTTGTTGTATGTCTTTTAAAAAAATGCAGCATTAGAACTACCTATTATGACGGTTATTTTAAATAACCGTTGTTGTAAGTCTTTTAATAAAATAAAAAAAAGGCAGCATTAGAACAAGAACATTAGCCAGAACAAGAACAACAACAAGAACAACAAGAACATCAAGAACAACAATAAGAATAACAACAACAACAACAACATCAATAACAACAACAACAACAACAACAACAACAACAACAACAACAACAACAACAACAACAACAACAACAACAACAACAACAACAACAACAACAGCAATATCAATAACAAAAAGAAGAAGAAGAAGAAGAAGAAGAAAAAGAACAAGAACAAGAACAAGAACAAGAACAAGAACAACAACAATAATAATAACAACAATAACAACAAGAACAACATTAATAAAAAAGAACAACAAGAACAACAATAATAAAAAAGAACAACAAAGAACAACAATAATTAAAAAAGAAAACCAACAACTAACATTGCTAACTCGAGTTCTAAAATTTGTTATGAAATTTGGTTTAGTGGAGAAATAGATTATCGTAAATGAAAGATGATGTTTAGAGGTAGAAGATGTCTAAGTTTTAGGTTTCACGTGGATCACTAATAGTAGTGTCTTGGCCGTTGATAATCACTAAATGGACGACCAAGATTTGTTTAAGGATAGTGAATAAACTCAATATGCACGCCACATATAATGTTGATATTGAGACTTGAAAAATGCTGGTGCTGGGACTTGAACCCATGACAAGACGATACCTATAATGACGGTTGGTTTTAATTACCCATGGTGAAAGGTCTGTAAGCATTTTGAAAAAATAAGTAAAAAACACCACCTATAATGACGGTTGGTTTAAATACTCGTGGTTAAAGGTCTGTCAGCATTTTGGAAAAATAGGAAAGAAGTAACATGATTAAAATAAATTCAGAAAAATCTAAAAACACGAAGTTTAATCTAATTAGGTAAAATAAGAATTTTGAGAATTTTTTTGGAATTTTTTGAGACTATGAAAACAGTAAAAAATTCATTAAAAATAGAAAAAAGATGAATTTGGGGTTTTGAGGGTGAAGACCCGTAACTCTTCTAGAGTAGGGGATTAATGACCGCATGATTTTTCTGCTTCAGATGCATGAAACAGATCTAAAAAAGGAGACGATTTTCCCTAAAACCGATTTTTTGAAGTGCAAGACCTAAAACTAAACTATAGGCTATAATGACGGTTGAAAACATAACCATGGTGAAAGGTTGTTGGCATTTTGAAAAAATATTTAAAAACCATAAATGCAGGTGCTGGGAATTGAACCCATGACCAGGCGCTACCTATAATGATGGTTCTTTAAATACCCGTGGTGAAAGGCCTCACATTTCACCACGGTTGGAATTTTAACCGTCATTTAAAAAACGTGCGAATATATTACAACGGTGTATAGGAAAGCCGTTATAAGCCTAGCATTGTTGTTTGCACGTTTTGTAGTAGTGCATCGAGAGCATCTTCATCTGCTTCGATAATGGCGTCTTCAATGAATTGAGTGTCGAGGAAATAAACCCTCCCAACACCCGAAGTCCAATCCGCATTAGAAACTACCCAAGTCCACCATGCTGGCACCTTCACTAAAGCATATCCAATCACCCGTCTGCAATCATAAGCATCATGTGCATCATATGCATCACATTCGTCATCATGTACATCATATGCATAAGCAAACTAAATCATACTTCCCCATCACTTGCATCTTAGCGCGTCATCATTTGCATGTGCATTTCCATTCGATATGGAGCATCATTACAAAATCAAGTATTCATACATGCACAAGTCAAGATCCAGGATCATTCACGAGATTCCAAGACGATCTCCAGCCCATCCAGGGGCATCTCTCTCAAGTCCGTGGGTGTTCCTCACGAAGTTTTTTCAACCTTTTGTTGATCAGGGTGAGATTCCAAGATGATCTTCAGCCCAGCCAGGAGCATCCTCTCCAAGTCGCTGGGTGTTCCT
Source organism: Lathyrus tuberosus (assembly GCA_022829125.1). Lineage (NCBI taxonomy): Eukaryota > Viridiplantae > Streptophyta > Magnoliopsida > Fabales > Fabaceae > Lathyrus > Lathyrus tuberosus. The sequence goes on along the minus strand of JALAZF010000073.1, from coordinate 5,672,394 downwards.
CATGGAGTTACTTCAACCTTTTGTTGATGAAGTTTTGATCTCCAAGCAAGTCAGTAGGCGTTCCTTATTGAGTTGTTCTCGTCAACCTTTTGTTGATAAAGTTATCATCCTCAGCTCAACCAGTAGCATTTCTCCGAGGCAGTGGGCGTTCCCCATTGAATTGGTTTTCTTCAACCTTTTGTCGATGGAATTGTTATCCTCAGACTAGTCAGTGGTTTTTCTCTGAACGAAATTCAACTTTTCTTTTGGGCGTTCCCTAGTGAGTTGGTACCTTTCAACCTTTTGTTGATAAGGATGGTGTTCTTCAGTGACTTTTGACTTCAACCTTTTATTGATGTCTCCAACAAATCTTACACATTGTACATCCAACAAACTTGACCTTTTGTCAATCCCTTTACTATCATCCTTTTGGTGATAGCCAGATCTTGTCAATTCAACCCGACCTTCTTCCTTTTGGTGTTGGCAATTCTCAAAGTCGGAAATTTACTATCATCCTTTTGGTGGTAGCCATTCATGTTGTTTTAACTTAACCTTCATCTTTTTGGTGTTGGTGGTTCTCAAAATTGGGAAGTTCCTATCATCCTTTTGGTGGTAGAAACTTGTATTGTTTGATCTTACCATCATCCTTTTGGTGTCCGCGATCTAGGAATCTTTGGTCTGTGTATCATGCTTTTGGTGAATGGAAATCTCTAATATCATTATGTGCTTACTATTATCCTTTTGGTAGTAGTAAGTTGTGACCTCACTTTCATCCTTTTGGTGAAGGGTCATTGTGTGTATGTGTTCTCTATCATCCTTTTGGTGATAGATCCGTCATCCTTTTGGTGTTGGAGTTGTGTCTACTATCATCCTTTTGGTGATAGATCCGTCATCCTTTTGGTGTCAGAGTTGTGTGTGTTCACTATCATCCTTTTGATGATAGATCCGTCATCCTCTTGGTGTCGGAGTTTGTGTCCTCTATCATCCTTTTAGTGGTAGACCCATCATCCTTTTGGTGTCGGAGCCGTGTGAGTACTTACTATTGTCCTTTTGGTAATAGCAAGTGTTAACCTCACTTTCATCCTTTTGGTGAAGGGTCATCGTGTGTCCGTTATCATCCTTTTGGTGATAGGTTTTTCATCCTTTTGGTGATAGATCTGTCATCCTTTTGATGTCGGAGTTGTGTCCACTATCATCCTTTTGGTGATAGATTCGTCATCCTTTTGATGTCAGAGTTGTGTCCACTATCATCCTTTTGGTGATAGACCCGTCATCCTTTTGGTGTCAGAGTTGTATGTGTTCTCTATCATCTTTTTGGTGATAGATCCGTCATCCTTTTGGTGTCGGAGTCATGTGAGTACTTACTATTATCCTTTTGGTAATAGCGAGTTTCGACCTCACTTTTATTCTTTTGGTGCCGGAGTCGTGTGTGTGTGTTTCACTATCATCCTTTTGGTGATAGATCCATCATCCTTTTGGTGTCAGATATCTGTGTGTTTTCTATCATCATTTTGGTGATCGTTCTGTCATCCTTTTGGTGTCATATATCTGTGTTTTCTATCATCCTTTTGGTGATAGGTCTATCATCCTTTTGGTGTCAGATATTTCTGTGTTTTCTATCATCCTTTTGGTGATAGGTCTGTCATCCTTTTGGTGTCAGAGTTGCGTGTGTTCACTATCACCCTTTTGGTGATAAGTCCGTCATCCTCTTGGTGTAGGAGTTGGGTGTGTTCTCTATCATCCTTTTGGTGGTAGATCCTTCATCCTTTTGCTGTCAGAAATTCTTGGATCTTTGGCTTGTGTATCATCCTTTTGGTGAATGACAACATCATATACCAATGCGTACTTACTTTATCCTTTTGGTAATAGCGAGTTTTGACCTCATTTTCATCCTTTTGGTGAAGGGCCTGTGTGTGTACTTACTGTTATCCTTTTGGTAATAACAAGTCGAGTCGTGTGAGTTTACTATCATCCTTTTGGTGATAGGTCTTCCATCTTTTTGGTGTCGAATTTCTTTATGCGTGTGTTTACTATCATCCTTTTGGTGATAGGCTTGTCATCCTTTTGGTGTCAGATTTTTTTGTTATCATCCTTTTGGTGATGACGACATTTGCATGTTATTTAATGTCCACTCGAGGGTCGACATTGATCTTTTATTCCATATCCTAAACATTTTCTTTCTTTTTGGACAAATTCAGAGTCTCCTTCATATCTAATTGACTTCTACCTCGAAAAAATAAACGCCTTAACAGTTCAACTTACTAGGTTTAAGCCAAATAGATAGGGGCATCTGTCATATCCCAAATTTGTCCTACTTACCCTCACCTGTATATTCGTCCACTAACCATATTCAGAAAAATCCAAAATATATGTTACTCTTGTTCAAGGTGTTACTAGGTTGAATCAAATCTCAGGCAAAGCTGTCAAGTCAGGTGTATGTGTAGTATGGACTGAGGTTCAGGGCTTTGGCTTAATATGTCAGTCATACAAGGGTTTATTTCAAAGATCAAGGCCATGGTGCATTGGTTCAGGTAATGTGTGTGAAGCTTCAGTTAGGGTTTGTGCCATTTCAAGTCAGTTGAGTATGGACCAAGTTATCCGACTGTGTCAAGGTATCATTACTTCATGGTTGAGGGTCATTAAAGATCAATGCATTCGCAGTCAGGGTTGTGGATAGTACAATTCATATTTTAAATCATGTCCCTCTGATTTCAAGGCATGATTCTTAATCAAGAAGTTTCACAATGAAGTTTTGGGTTCATCAGTTTTCAAGTGGTAAGATTTAGGTGGATTTATTGAAGGCATCAATTCATCTTTCAATCAAGGTTTTAACCAGTGCAATTCATGCTTCAAGTCATGTTATTCTAATTCCATTTCCAAGTCCATTTATATATTCATCATCCATTTTCGATTCAATGTCCATTCCATTCAAGTTCCAAATATCCATATTCACTTTTAATATCTATTTCGAAGAAAAAAAACATGTTGTTATTCAAGTCCATGCCCTTGTCCATTTTCATATTCCCAATTCCCATTTCTAATTTTTCTAATTCATTTTATATTGTTACTTTGAAGAAAAACAATTGTAAGTCCATCACCTCTTTATTATTATTCAAGCCCATGATACAACAAAATCTTTTAAACAAAAAAAAATCATTAAAGCCCATATAGGGAAATATAATAAAGCCCATGTCTTGAAAGAAAATTGGTCCTAAACAAACATAAACCCATGATTCAAGCATTGCTCATAAAAGGTATACAAAGGAAAAGACTCTTAGCCATGCTATGCGTCACATTACACTAGCCATCATACACACATCAGCAAACCAATAACATGCTGAAGCTTTGTGGATTCACAATACACGCGTATAATGATGAGACATATCCAAAATATTCTCATTAAAACAATTCTGTCAAGAGATATATATACAACAGAAGCACCTGCTGTACCAGACAAAGATGTCATGACATCTGTCTTCGACATCTGTCATAACAGCAGCACCTGCTGTACCAGACCAAGATGTCATGACATCTGTCATGACAGTTGATGAAGATGCTTTAACATCTTACTCAACATCTTGCCAAGTATTATCACCATATCTGTACTGATGTCTGATCAACCATGTTAGGACATCTTACCCAACATCTTGCTGTAAACTTGTTTTAGCCAAAATGTAGCCAATCAAAGACCTAACAATCTCCCCCTTTGGAAAATTTTGGCTAAAACAACCTTTGGATAACATATCCAGCTCCCCCTTATGGAAACAACCAAAGAACACTACTACTACTTACTTCTCCCCCTTTTTAGCCATAATATGCCAAACCAAGAAACTATGCCTTTAAGGGCAATCAGCCAAAAGCAAGAAAATCAGTATCAAGACTCCCTCTGTCATACACAATTAGTCCTCCCCCTCAGGGGAAAACCCCCACACCTCAGAATACATGCAGCGGAACAACAGAAGCAGCAGCAACACAAGCAGCACAAGCATGACAAACTATCATGCTCCCCCTAAGTAGTTGCCTACAGCAAGCAACCACAAATACTCCTCTCCCTGCATTTATAACCAGTGCTCCTTTGTAAGTAAAACACCTTGTTGATGAATGGAAAACATAAGACGCATCTTCATGTCTTCAAGAGCGCACCCTCTGTTCAACACACCTGCTGAACGCATTCACCTAATGCTTGACCCTCAAGCAAACCGTGTACCACACCAGTACACTTCACAGACAGAAGTTCTCCCCCTATCTTTCTCAACAGATGCTTCTTCAGCAAGAAACACCCAAAGCCACTACATGATATCCCATGACAACTTCATGATCATATAGTGTGTGAATACCCAAAACGCATCTGTGTACCACAACCAACAAACTCTTGGATTGAGATCAAAGCTCCATTGATCCCTCTTGTCCAGAAACCATCCATACACCTCACGAACTCCTCTTGAATTCCCGTGTATGAATCTCCTTATTCCCTGAGATACAACCCAATTGAATCAGAATGCTTCACATTCCTCAAAGAGACGCACAGGGCCCCTTAGTTTGCTAGCTCACCCAGATATTCTTCGCACTTGGTGAACGTCAAACACAATATCCAAAAATCTTCAGCCCATTTGCTTCACAAGCACCAACTGATTTACTTCTAGCATGTCCCATTCACATCAGACTTCCAAGACAATCCTTTACCCATCATTCTCCTGTATGATAAGATAAATACTTCTTAGACAAGATGTGAGTGTCAAGTTCCACACTCAGAACTTAGTATCCTACTTCAAGGATAACCAACCCAAAAATCTTCTAACATCAGTTAGGACATCCTTCACAAATCATAGATACCACACACCATGGTTCTTGATATGCTCCACCACTGGACTTACTATCAGCATAGTAATCCAAACTGAAGATCTTCACACAACACTGCGCCACCAGTTTGAACAAAGAGAACTTCAGAAACCCAGAGAGAAATAAACTCTCATCCTCCAAAAGAAGGTGTTGTGGTGAGAATCGGATACCAAGCTATTAATTAACCTGAATCCCAAAACATGAAGTTCACCATCGAGCTTTGATTTGTCCAAAGGAAAGCGTAAAGATCGAAAAAACCCTACGTGCGCTATGTAGGAACACAGCTAGAGATCTAAGGTTCGGGGGTTGGTTATACCTAGGGAAGGTGTTAGCATCCTAGATATATGTAGTACTCTACAGGAACCTCTTGTTAGTATTTGTGTTATGCTATAGTTTCTTGCTAAAGGGAAATCTGTGCTAAGGTAAAGACCTAAGGGTATATACACTAAGTATGTTCGCCAAGGCATCGCATCTCGTGCCTACGTATCCTGACGGGAATGGAATCAGAGCATTCGTAGTTCCCCTCATTACGGGGTAAAAGGGTGAGGAAAAGAAAGGTGGAAAAAAGAAAATGTAGAAAAAGAAAAAGGTAGAAAAAGAAAAAGGTAGAAAAAAGAAAAGGTAGAAAAAAGAAAAGGTAGAAAAAGAAAAACGTAGAAAAACAAAAAGGTGGAAAAAAGAAAAAGGTAGAAAAAAGAAAAGGTAGAAAAAAGAAAAGGTAGAAAAAAGAAAAGGTAGAAAAAGAAAAAGGTAGAAAAACAAAAAGGTGACTCGCTAGGATCTCGCAATCCTATGCCTACGTATTCTCAAGATGAACGCGAGAAATCAGAGCGTCCGTAGTTCCCCTCAATACGGGGTAAAAACACTTGACTGTGGTCAAGGTTCCAAGGAGAAAGTAGGGTCTAACTGCAAGACACCTACATGGAGTACGGCGACTCCAAACCTAAGGCTAGGTAAAATAGAGAAAGAAGTGTCCACGGGAAAGTAGGGTCTAACATCAAGACACCTACGTGGAGTGCGGCGACTCCAAACCTAAGGCTAGGTTAAAAGGGAAGGTAAGTCTCGATCGCGCGCCGGCGTGAGATAAGGGAATGATGGACAAGGCTAGCCTAAATGACATGGCAGTCAACAGAGGGACTCCTTTACTTTGGAATGAGGTATAAGAAATAGAGAAACAAAAAGGAAAACCTCGGGTATCAGGAGTAAAATGAATAGCAATATATACAGTTGATCGTACCTGGATCAGACAGTTTGACAGTGGCCAGCAACGTCGTATAGTCTTCAGCTCCGCTGGTGATGATACGGCAGAGGGGGGTGTACCTGCAAGGTACTCCGACGCTCAAGTCAGGTAAGGTCAGAGAAAAACAAGTACAGAAAGCAGGTGTGAGTTTAGAATATGAAGTAACCTGCCCTCTTAAGAGAGAGGGTATTTATAGAGAGCCCCCAACACGGGGCCAACGGTTACTTGCACTGGGCTGGATTGCAGGGCCCAATTCAAGTAACTGCCAGGGCTTACGTGGCGTAGTGAAGACCAGCGCGTGGTCTTCGCCCTGGGGTAACGGTCCCGAGATCTCCGGAAGATGGGCAGACCGAATCCTTCGGAGGTGGGAGGTTACAAGAGAACATGTTCTCGCGGGGGGAACCCTTGTGTGTCGGGGAGAGATATCAAGCCCTGCAAGGCTTGACGTCTTTGTTTGATGGTCTCTACTGCACGTGCCCGAAACTGCTGAAGGCTGGCACGTGCTCGATGCAGGTATTACATAAGGTCCTTGTTGGGCCGTCCCAGGCCGTGTGGGTTGGGCCTGCCCGTCTGAAGGGTAGGCTCCAGCCCAGTCCAAAATAAGAGCCCCCCAAGTCGTTGCTCCGAGGAGTCGGAGTAATGACTTAAGGGTCAGCAATCGTGTCGGGGACGTATTGGACTCGATCGTGGAACCGAGATGGTGGCAGTCGCGGGGACCTCTACGGCTCTGCCGGGATCATACTACGAGCGAGGAATGTCAAATGGGGCAGAAACCTTGACGTCTGCTCGAGTTTGATAGGTCACTGCTGGGCGACTCCATGGGGATACGAGAAGTTGTGGAGTCGGGCACCAGACATTATGAAAGGACGCGTGTGGGAGAACGAAAGGGCGTACGTGGGGAAGCGTGTGCCACGTGTCACGCGCCGTCATTACCTAGGGCGGCTAGGCTAGGGTAGCATAATCGAGTGCCTAGGAACTCCTCGAGTCCCGTGAGGGGCTTTATAAATAGTGGTCGTCCCGCCTCATTTGCACTTTTCGCTCTCCCTTGCTGAGATTCTATGTCTTTTCCTTCTCTGTCTTCACCGTCGTTCTCCGCCACCTACCGCCGTGCCAGAACTTCGTAACAGCCATTTTTCAAGTAAGTTTCTTAATCCTTTCTCTCTTTAAAGTGTTTTATATGATGTTCATCCGATGAACTGTTGAAGTTCTCGGGGAAACCATGAAATTTCTGGCGAAAACGATGGAATTTCTCTATGTTTTTGTTGAATATCGCGGGGAGATGGGATGAAAACCACGGGGACAAGAAGAATGTACTGAGGACACGAGATGAATACTCGAGGCTCTCATGGGACGAATTCTCCCGGGGTGATGCCCCGGTGACCTGATGTAGCGAGTGATTTTTGGATGTGGTTGCGAAGCCCAATCGCTCTGGTACTACAGCTCGATTCATTTTTATCCTATTGAAGCTGATGAAGGAAGGGAAATAGATATCTCTAACTAACCCTGCTTGCATACTGAGGTTAAACAGTCAAAACTGTTGGTTTACAGATGCTACAAAGATTCGGGGTCTCTCCTAGGTTATTTTGTTGACGAGGGGTGCTTTAGGCTATCGGTTAGGATGTTAGGACGAATGTATGAGAGTATGGGATTTTGGGTTTTTGTTTAGTGTGCTTGCTAAGATTTTTTCTTTCAATCTTATGCCTACGTATTCCCGTTTACCGAAACAGGGAAATCAGAGCGATCGTAGTTCCTCCTATTCTATGGGAGAAAATGGTCGTTTTGGTGTCTTGTTCAAAGCCCAAGACGTGAAGCAAAAGGTGGTTTGTATCTTGTTCAAAGCCCAAGATGTGAAGCTGAAGGTGGTTTGTATCTTGTTCAAAGCCCAAGATGTGAAGCTGAAAGGTCTATTTGTATCTTGTTCAAAGCCCAAGATGTGAAGCAGAAGGGGTTTGACTTTAGAAAGAATTTGTCATCTCTAAAGGGGTCTGTTTGTCACAACTGTTGGGTGACTGACTGTAAAGGAGGATTACTTTAACCGGGATATGCGAATCCGGTAATGCCATAATTTAATTTATAGGGGGTTTTAACCTGAAGGAGAAGACTTTAACTCAGTGTAGAGCAATGCTATCTTTCCTTAGGTAATTTCTCATGCTAAAAGAGGGACAGTGGCATGGATGTAGATGATCCAGAGGCTTGCCGCTTACAGCGATTAGATGGAGGGAAAGGAGTTGTTGATGTTTGTGTACTGTGAACGAGGCACAATTTTGATGCTAAAAGGTTGATCGGATCAACCAGTGGTTTTCTTATACGAAGCCTAAGAGGAGGCTAATATGTGTCTCGTACAAAGCCCGAGAGAGAGGCTAAAAGGTTTTGACTCGACGATGGAGTCTTTTGGTATCTCGTATAAAGCCCGAGATGAAGGCTATTTGACTCAACAAGAGAGTTTTTGTATCTCATACGAAGCCCGAGATGGAGGCTAAAATTTGTTTGGCTCAATAAAAACCTTTTTGTATCTCGTATAAAGCCCGAGATGGAGGCGGAAGGGTGATTGACTCAACGAGGGAGTCTCTTATGTGTCTCGTACAAAGCCTGAGAGAGAGGCTAAACGTTGTTTGACTCCGCTGGGGAGGATCATTGTACAAAGCCCAAGAGGAAGCTAACTTCACTGGAGAAGGATCTTTACACAAATCCTAAGTGGAGGCTATGGTTACTGTTTCAGTTGAGTGACAGGTCCAGTATACTGATTTAAAGAGAAAATCAGTTCTTATATGAGCAACACTGTACTCAAGGATTTGATTCGAGGATACGGGTTATTCCTGTTCTTTAAGGAAGTGGGAAATCCGAAGGGTATTGAGACTGTCCGAGTCTACGGGTTTTCTTCCTATTTAACGAAGGGGTCACTTGAGAATGTCTTTGAGACTCAAGAATATTAGACTGTCCAAGTCTAGAGTTTCATCTTTTGTACTATGCTTTGAGAAACAGTAGTAGACTCTTTGAAAGGACTGTTCTATGAAGATGACTAAGTTCTGTTCCTATACCTCTAGGTGGTCGTCGGGACAATTTGTATGAAGCCCAAGAGGAGGCTGGAAACTTTTAAGAAGCCGGAGAGTCCTTGTACGAAGCCCAAGAGAAATCTATCATTCCCGGAGGAAGAGATCATTATACGAAGCCTAGGAGGAGGCTGTGAATACTTCTAAGAAGCCGAGAGGTCCTTGTACTAAGCCCAAGAGGAGGCGGGGTTGCTCTTAGGAAGCCGATGGGTCCCCAAACCCCGAGAAATTCAAGACAGGCTACTCACGAGGAATAGATCAAGCCAGGAAAGTTCGAGAATTTGGAAGAAACTCAAGAGATGCCATTCACAGAGAAAAGATCATCTCTGGGGAGTAGAGTTTCTTGACAAGTGCTTTTAAGAAGCCTGTAGGTCCCCAAACCCCGAGAAATTCAAGACATGCCATTCACCTAGAATAGATCAAGCCAGGAAAGTTCGAGAATTTGGAAGAAACTCAAGAGATGCCATTCACAGAGAAAAGATCATCTCTGGGGAATAAAGTTTCTTTGACAACTTCTACGAGTGACAGTCTATGAAAGGGTTCACAGAGAATGTTGCCTTTCATGTCTCCATATTGGGGATATAGTTTTGACTATTTAAGAGTGATCAAAGGGCTTAGTGCTAAACGTAGTTGTCGGGGAAATTCTAAATATCTATACTATTATTACACAGTTGATATGAGTTTATGAAAGAAGACTTACAGCGAAACAGCCCCACAATACAGTTATATGTATATGAAAGCGGTAAATGAAAGCATATAAACACTTACTCGGTTGTAGAGCTTCCATGTTGTTTGGTTAGTTGTTCAACAAAGAAAGATTGAAAACAACAGTATATTTCAAAATCAAAGGAGAAAGTGCTTTGAAAAAGAAAGATTTGGGGCTTACAGCTCAAGGAGAGGCCCAGGGTTTTATCAGTGAGCGCACTGTTTGAATTTGTACAGAGGGACTTATACATGTGACTGAGGCCCAAAAAGGTTTTCTGTACAAAGGGATGGGTCTTACACTCTCTCAAGAGGCCCAAAAAGGTTTAAAGAAAAAGAGTGGGGTTTATAACACAAGGGTAGGCCCAGATAATTTTTCGTTTAAAAATGGCGATCGCGCCGAGATTTTCTTTTAATGCAAAGGGGCTTATACAATATCTGAGGCCCAAAAATAGTTTTGGTTAAAAGGGGGTTGGGTCTTACACTCTAATAGAGGCCCAAAAGTTTTGAATGGGTTTTACAGCTCGAGGAGAGGCCCAATTGATTTTTTTAAAGGCGACGATTGCTTCGTTTATTTGAAAATGTACAGAGGGACTTATACAACGAATGAGGCCCAAAAAGTTTTCTGTACATGGGGGTTGGGTCTTACACTCTAATAGAGGCCCAAAAGTTTTGAATGGGTCTTATAGCTCAAGGAGAGGCCCAGATGGTTAATTTTTGAATCAATTAAATAAAATCACAAAATTCAAATATTTGAATTTTCAACAAATGGCGCCAAGAACACACCAAGAACAAGCGCGTGTTCTGGGTTTGCCCAGATTTGCATTTTCTCTCCAATCTCAGTGAATACTTGATTATATCATGCAATCCATATACCAATCAACTCGTTTCAACCTCACGATCATGTCTATGACAATTAATTTCATTTAAATTAAACATATAACAAGAAATCATGAAAAATCCTCAAGAACCCTAATTTCTGCATGAAGGCTAGGATTTTTGATACACGATTCAAACAATGCAATTAATTGAGGGGAAACATTTCATGCATGATTATGAACATATGGCCAAATTATTGTGGAGCAAAAATTACATGGATCATAGAGTTAGAAGAGCTCATGCTTACCACTTGCAGCCGGTGATCGTGATTTGTGTTGGAGGTGTTACAGCTAGGTTCCAATGATCTGGATAGCTTCCCTAGGTGCCATGGAGTGTGTATGAACGCTTGGAATGGATTGAAATGGTTTGGAGCTGAAGATGGTACCCCAACTGCAAAACTGTCAAGAACTTGAACAATTGGTTAGTGATTTTGTGAAATCTGTGTTCCAGATGTTATGTGAGTGTTTGGATCACTTCTATATGATGTATGTGAGGTGTGTGAGTGATTGGTTTGATTGGAAAAGCTCTCAAACTCAAAACCCGATAATGACTTGCCTTAGAAGGCAAAATTGGAGTGAAAGAAGGGATTTTGAGGAAAGCATCTGTTTGATGGCTTTGGTGTACTCAAACTGATCACAATTGAGCTCTATTTATAGTAGAGCAAGTTTGTTTTGCAAGGAATAGTGAATGGCAACTGCTGAGTAGGTTTGGCCAATGTTGGCAAATGAAAATCCAAGTCTCCTCTAGCCATTAACTAGAGGTTAGGGCACAGGCTGCTGGTTCCCTTGGTCTTGGATAAGTCTTGATTGAATTTAGTTGAGAATGGCTCAGTCCATGCCACCTTGATGCTTCCATTGAATGCTCCAAGCCAAAATTAGAGTCTTGTCCCTATTTTGGCAACTCTAGGTTCAACATGCTATTTCTTGTTCCAAAGACTTTGGAGGCTTGGCTCAGTGATTGTCCCCTTTAGATTTAATCCTCAGAGGTGTTCAAGTGGATAGGAGCATTTAGATTTGGTTGATTTTGGCAAATCGAGCCAAAATACAATATCTGCCTTGCCTTGACAGATTTCAACAAGGCAACTTGCCAATGTTATATCTCATGACTCAAATTGAATTTGGTAATGTTCTTAGTCATTTTGGAAAGCCCTTACATGATACAACAACTGTTGGGACATGTTTGGTTTTGATCTCTTTTGAATCCAAGTGAAAAATCCCCCTACATTTGGCAAAAAGTAGGGTAAAATCTGACTTAGTGAAATTTTCACTAAGTGTTGGAACAAAGTGACTTTTCTTGATTTTGATCACTCCATAACTCAAAATCCATAAGGAATTTGGACATAGGTAAGTATGAAGCTTTTGTAGAGGGCAATGTGATATACAAATCAAGCTTTGAATGGGGAACAATGGCCTTGTGGTTTAGGAGTTATGGTCCTCCAAAGTTGGCACATTAGTGTCACTTTTTCCATAACTTAGAAATTTTTCTAAGTTTTTATGGTTACCCCTTTTACAAGTTATCACGCTTTCTTTGATTTTTCTTGATGAATGATGATTCAAATCATACATTAACATCATTTTAGGGTTAAAAATCCATTTTGGTGAAAAATCTCAAAAAGTCAAAGTTGACTTTTGTGCACAGTTGACTTTTTATCAGATGAATTCCAAACTGTGCAATTCTTCATGAAATCATGTCCTTGACCTAAATCAAACTTGATGGACATGTTCCATGGGTGTCATAGGGTATATTGAATCATGTTTTAGGGTTTGGGAGCATGTCCTGGTCAAAAGTCAAAGTTACAGTTGACTTTCCTCGCGAAACCCTAATTGTGGTGCAGATGAAATTGAGACTTGTTGCTCAAGCTTCTTGGATTAATACATTGTTGCAAATGGATCAATATAGTTCATTAGAGACTCTCAAATCCTCTCTTGAGGTCTTGGCTCATAATTTGCCCTAAAAGTCTACTTAGGGGTGAATTAGGTCAAGAAACCCTAATTCCTGATTTTTGATGAATGCATCCCCTGAGGCAAAATTGACTTGATGATTGGGTCCATGAGGTCCCATGAAGTATATTAGGTTATGTTTTGGATCATTGGCTTGTGCCCAGATGAAAATTTTCCATTTGGAGGCCCTGGTCGACCAAAACCCTAATTTGGTGACACTATCGATCTTAAGACTTGATCCACCTAGAAGGGAGCAGCCTTGTGCTTAATCCTTGAAGTGGGAGTCCTATTGATCCATTGTGGATGTTTGAGAGGTTAGACAAGTTGAAGATCATGTCATTCCTTGATTGATCCTTTGTCTAAGAACTCTGAGAGGGCTTGAAACCCTAACTCTTGATTGTAGTGGATGCTCACCCATCTTTGGGGAGACTAATGAGGTATGTAGGTACATCCATATTATGATGATGATTTGCACAATGATGGGAAATCTAAGTGGTCAAAATTTGGGGTATGACAGATGCCCCTATTTAATCTTCTTGGACACGAAGGTGTGAATGACGAAGGTATTCGGGCATTCGGGGTGCAAGAGGATTAAATATCGGAATACCCGGAATTTTGAAGGTGTCTATGAATGGTAATTCACGCATTCATCTTCTTTCGCTAAGTAATGATGCTTAGAAAAGGTAAACTTCCCCTAGATCCTGGTCTTCAACCAAGGAACTGGTCTCAGTTTCTGATTTAAACTTCCCCTCGATCCTGGTTTCCTACCGAGGAACTGGTCTTAGTTTCTTTCGTCAATAAACTTTATTGACAAGGGACACTATTCGTAGCGGCTTTCCTTCAAACTTCTCGCCGAATTTTCCTGGGGAGATGCCATTTGAGTGGAAAAAGTTTTGATGTCAGACTTGCTGGGGAACCCAGTCGTCTGAGTTGTGGAGGTGTACAAACTTCTCTGTTTGGAGATGCCATTTGTCGAATCTACTGGGGAAAACGAGTCTCTTGAGAGACTACTTTCGTTCGGGGTCTTTACATCATACTTTTCATCAGTGGGTTTTTCGGAGAAAAACTGCCATACTGCCGAATCTCTAATTTAGGAGGCTTTCTCCCGGGATTTTCTTTAATCCGGGAAAACAAGGATATCATCTTCAATGGCGAAGAGTGATGTTAACTGAGGGCGCTCTGGTCTTTCAGAGGTTCAAGTTATCAAAGTGGTCGAGGACCCAACTTCAATCCAGAAATAAAATTGGAGGAGAGAGATTGTTCAGACGTAACACTTCCTGACGAGAAAAGGGCTGACAACTCGATTGAGAGGACTTTTATCACTAGGGGACAAGACCGACTAGAGTGATAGTGATGCAATATGACTATGAATGTAAATTAATAATGCATGATGCATGTATGTATATGCTGACAAAACTGGCGCGACATACAAACTAAAAGATGAACACGACTGGATACTCGGCCATCGCGGGGCGCAGAAGTACCGTTGGTTCAGAATAACAATTCTGCCTTTCTTAGGAGAGATAGTCCCTGTTGGGAGCTATGTTGATCGGGCTTAGGAGATGAGAACTCGGTCGAAGCGTGTCAGACAAAACAAGGTCTCTGACACAGTTGATCCCTTCACTCAGGCATACTGGGTTAGAAGGAGTACTTTGATTCTGCACTTTGAGGTTCGATTACTTCTGAAGAAGCGACCGATGTTCCTTTGATGTTCAGCAGCCAAAAGAGATTTCCGTCTTTATTAAAAAGCAGAAAAAGTTTTAACAAGTACATTCATTTTTGTTTTATTTCAAGAATCGTTAATCATGTTAACAACGTCGTTCTGTAAAGCTAAAACAAATAAGAATTACAAACAAAAGCACAAGGGCTCAAATTTTATTGATAAAATGGAGATCAGCCAAACGCGTGATTCCATTGAGTATTTACAAAGTTAGAAAATGGTAATTTACAGGGAAAAGGGCTACGTTGAAACATAACGACCACTATCCTTCTACCAACTCTGAATTCGGGGCATCCTGGCTTCTGTCGAAGATGACCTTGACTGGAGTTTTCCTCCGATGGATGGTGTAACTGCTGCTGAGGGACCTGCCTCTGTTAAACATAGTTACTTGCCATTGTCCCTAATTTTTGCCTAGATTGTACTATGATGTTTCCAGTCCACCGGGATGATGATTTTTTTTTCTGTCTCTAACTTTTTCCTGGACCGCCCTTTCGGGTTTTCAATCCACCGAGACGTTTTTTTTTTTAGTTTAGGCGAAGTATTTCTTGACTACATCAACATTTGTGGGGTAGGAAAATTCCTCTCCGTCCATGGTTGCAAGTCTTAAGGCGCCGCCTGAGAAAGCTTTCGTGATCACATAGGGGCCATCATAATTTGGGGTCCATTTACCCCGAGAATCAGTGAGAAATGATTATATCTTCTTGAGCACGAGGTCTCCTTTCCTGAAGATGCGGGGTCGAACCTCTTTGTCGAACGCCCTCTTCATTCTCTGCTGATACAACTGACCGTGGCATAGTGTCGTGATTCGCTTCTCCTTGATCAGATTCAGTTCGTCGTGTCGACTTTGACACCATTTAGCTTCTGTAAGCTTAGCTTCCATCAATACTCGGATTGACGGGATCTCTACTTCTATGGGGAGCACTGCTTCCATGCCATACACTAGAGAGAAAGGGGTAGCCTCTGTTGAAGTGCGGACAGATGTACGATAACCGTGAAGAGCAAAGGGTAACATCTCATGCCAATCTTTATAGGTTACAACCATCTTCTGAACAATCCTCTTGATGTTCTTGTTAGCCGCTTCTACCGCTCCGTTCATCTTGGGTCGGTAGGGAGATGAGTTATGGTGTTCGATCTTGAACTCTGCACACAACTCTTTCATCATCTTGTTATTCAAGTTAGATCCATTATCAGTAATGATCTCGCTTGGAACACCTTAACGGTAGATGATATTGTTTTTGATAAATCGGACTACCACTTGTCGGGTTACATTGGCGAATGACGCTACTTCAACCCACTTGGTGAAGTAGTCAATGGCTACTAGGATGAACCGATGTCCGTTTGAAGCCTTGGGCTCAATCATGCCAATCATGTCGATTCCCCATATCGAGAATGGCCATGGGGAAGAGATAACTTTGAGATGTGATGGCGGTACATGAATTTTGTCGGAGTATATCTGACACTTGTGACACCTCCTCATGTACTTGTAGCAGTCAGATTCCATGGTCAACCAGCAATACCCTGCTCTCAGAATTTTTCTCGCCATTGTGTGTTCGTTGGCATGAGTGCCAAAGGATCCTTCGTGAATTTCTTTCATAAGCATGTCTGCTTCTGGTCTGTCTACACATCGGAGCAAGACCAAGTCAAAGTTCCTCTTATAAAGAGTATCACCGCTCAAGAAGAAGTTTCCAGCCAATCTTCTGAGGGTTTTTCTGTCTTTTCTGAGTGCCCCAGGTGGGTACTCTTGTTTCTTAAGGAAGCATTTGATATCGTGATACCAAGGTTTGTCATCTAGGACTGCTTCAATCGTGAAGATGTAAGCGGACCATTCAAGGCACATTATGAAGATCTTAGGTAGGTCGTTCCATTGACCTACACTAATCATGGAAGAAATAGTGGCTAATGCATCATCCATGTGATTCTCCTCACGAGGGATATGATGAAACTCAACTCTGTTGAAGAAAGGCAGCAACCTTCTCGCGTAGTCTTTGTAAGGAATCAATCCTGATTGGTATGTGTTCCAATCTCCTTTTATCTGATTGATAACCAAGGCTGAGTCGCCATATACGTCCAAGTTCTTGATCCTTAAATCAATTGCTTCTTCGAGACCCATGATACAAGCTTCGTATTCGGCCTCGTTGTTCGTACATTTGAACGTCAGTCTGGCAGTAAAAGGAATATGGGTACCCTGAGGGGTAACAATGATTGCCCTAATTCCGTTTCCATAATGATTAACTACTCTATCAAAGATAAGTCCCCATTGGGAACCTGGTTCTGGCCCTTCACTGGGTAGGGGTTCATCGCAGTCTTTCATTTTTAGATACATGACATCTTCGTCTGGGAAGTCAAACCCGATTGATTCTTGATTGTCAATCGGTTGATGAGCTAAATGATCGGCTAAAATACTTCCCTTAACGGCTTTCTGAGCGTGGTACTCTATGTCATATTCTGATAACAACATCTGCCAACGGGCAATTCTTCCCGTGAGAGCAGGCTTTTCGAAGACATACTTGATTGGATCCATCTCGAAAACCAACCAAGTAGTATGACGAATCATGTATTGGCGAAGACGTTTGGCTGCCCAAGCTAAAGCGCAACAAGTTTTCTCAAGCATCGTGTACCGAGTTTCGCAGTCGGTGAATTTCTTGCTCAAATAGTAAATGGCAGACTCTTTCCTTTTGGTTTCGTCTTGTTGGCCAAGTAACATCCCATTGAGTCCTCTAGAACTGTGAGGTAAATGATCATTGGTCTTCCTTCCACTGGAGGTGATAGAATCGGAGGATTCAACATATATTCCTTAATACTGTCGAAGGCGGTTTGGCAATCTTCTGGTCAAACGCAATCCTGGTTCTTTTTGAGTAATTTGAAAATTGGCGCACAGGTCGCGGTCATAAGGAATATGAATTTGGAGATGTAGTTCAAACGTCCCAGGAATCCTCTGACTTGTTTTTTCAGTTTTCGGAGAAGGCATTTCTTGAATGGCCTTGACCTTGTCAGGATCAACCTCAATTCCTTTCTGGCTGACGATGAACCCTAAGAGTTTCCCTGAACGGACACCGAAGGTGCACTTGTTGGGATTCAAGCGGAGTTTGTACTTTCGCAAATGCTCGAACAATTTTGATAGATGTTTAACATGCTCACTCTTTGTTTTTGATTTTGCAATCATATCATCGACATATACCTCTATCTCTTTGTGTATCATGTCATGAAACAGAGTAGTCATGGCCCTTTGATAGGTTGCCCCGGCGTTCTTCAAACCGAACGGTATTACCTTGTAACAAAAGGTACCCCATGGGGTAATGAACGAAGTTTTCTCCATGTCTTTCGGCGCCATTTTGATCTGGTTATAGCCCGAGAATCCATCCATGAAGGAGAAAACTTTGAACTTTGTTGTACTGACCACCAGCATGTCAATATGTGGTAAAGGAAAGTCGTCCTTTTGACTAGCCTTGTTTAGATCCCTATAGTCGACACACATTCTGACCTTTCCGTCCTTTTTCGGGACAGGTACGATGTTGGCTAACCATTGAGGATACTCTGATGTGGCGAGGAAACCTGCGTCAATCTGTTTCTGTACTTCCTCTTTGATTTTGATGGCCATGTCCGGGTGAGTGCGTCTCAACCTTTGCTTTACTGGTGGACATTCCGATCTTAACGGTAAGTGATGTTCCACGATGCTGGTATCCAACCTTGGCATGTCTTGATAGGACCAAGCGAATACATCAGGGAATTCTTTGAGAAGCTTTGTCAAACTCTCTTTGGCAGTTGGACTGAGCAGTGCCCCAATCCTGATTTCTTTTCTCTCTTTTTCCGAACCCACATTTATCGTTTCCAACGGCTCTTTGTGACGTTCAATGGACCTTTCCTCTTGTCTGAGTAGTCGGGAGATCTCTTCTGGAATTTCGTTGTCAACTTCTTCTTCATCCCCAAATATTGGGAACTCAAAGTTGGGAGAAGGCATCGGATCGTATGTTTCAACGGGGTTTAAAACAAGAAATCTGCATAACGTGACGATTCGTGTTTAGAAGAGATAGAGAAAATGCAAGTGTGTGCAGTGTATTTTGTTATTACTGCTTGTTTTTATTATTTGAGTTTGTTTTTTAGGATTACCATTTTCTGAAAAAGCAAAAAGAGAAAACAGCAATTAAAGCGGAAATTACAGAACGACGTTATTTTATTAATGAACAAGTCGACCCTTGAAACTACAGCCCTATAAAACAAAACTCTGTCGCTTTGGGCGAAGCGAAGAGGGATATTTATAGAAAGCGAACCCTATCAAAACATCTGTTTCACCTGGGCAGGGTGAAAGGTTAAAATATGGCAATTACTTTGACTGATGAACGACCTTCGGAACCTCGACGGCAACCCATTGGCGGCGAACTCCTCGGTGAATCACAAAGTCTGGCACCTTCCTTGATTTGTCTTCAGAAATGATGCTGATTTCTGGTGGAGCAGGATCATTGGAATCTGTTTCCCAGGCAGAATTGTCGTAGGAGGATTCCTCAGTTGTATTTTGCATAGCATTGGTGCTCTCAACTGTATCTCCCCATCCAGTTGGCTGGATATCTTCGAGTCTGATACGAGAGCTTTCGGGAGCGGTGTACTTGATCATATAGTCGTATTTTCCACTTGGTTCTCCCAGAGTGTCCCAAACTTCTTTGGAACTGGAGGAGTCATCTCTCTCGATGACGTTGACCTTGGGAAAAGTATAGTTGATGAATTCAAGTCCTGCAAACGTTACGAATTCATCTTCATGTTGAGTAGTTTCTGAATGACCTGAGTGTTGATCCCATGGCATGGTGGGGACACAGGTATTCTGTTGAATGAGACTCAGCTGATTTTCATTGTTCGGCTGACTCTCTTGCCCCAAGTTTCCTGGGTAAGGCTGCCACATTGGCAGACCATCCATTGGGCCATAGTAGTTGTAGTCAAAGTTGTCTTTCATCAGAGTGTCCTGCTCTAATGAATTTGGCGGAGCACGACATCCTTCCGGATCACAATCTCCATATATCATTTTGACATCTGACCGTGGTATAAATCTCGGACTCTGTACGGGATAGCAAAATGGTATAGGTACCTCTTCCTGAGACATATAACCGTCCTCATTGAGGTAGGACTTCCATTCTTCATCTGTGTCAGAGGGATCTTCCTCATTGATAGCATGTACTGCTTGAGACACTGGGTGGAGGAAACCTCTACTGTGGAAGAAGTTTTGAAGGAGATGAAGACTTTCATCGTTAGCAGCTATCCGGGTACAGGTTGCAGAAAAACCAAGACCCTTCTTTGTTTTATTGTCAATAGGAATGACAAGTTGTCCCCATCCGGTTGTATCGGTACTCTCGAACGCTTTGATATCATCGTTGTATGAAGAAATGGAAGTTCCTTCTTTGAACTGATTGTTCTTGCTCACCGACAGTGCTTGGAACTGAGTTCCAATAACCTCCTCGGGTTCTATACCAGTAGATGATGACAAGTTACTTACAAGCAAGACTTGTTCCCCGCAGACTGTGACAAGTTGATCGTTCTTGACGAACTTTAGCTTTTGGTGGAGGGTGGAAGTAACCGCCCCAGCCTGGTGTATCCAAGGTCTTCCTAATAAACAACTGTACGTTGCCCGGATGTCCATGACCTAGAAAGTGACTTGGAAAGTATGAGGACCGATAGTTATGGGAAGATTAACTTCGCCGATAACCGCTTTTCTAGACCTGTCGAATGCTTTGACGACAACCTCGCTGATTCTCATCGGAGGGCCTTTGAATGATAATTGCATCAAAGTGGACTTCGGCATAACATTCAGGGCTGACCCTGTGTCTACCAGTACGCTGGCTAAAGCATCGTCCTGGAAGTTAACTGTAATGTTGAGCGCCATGTTATGACAGCGACCCTCTTCGGGTAATTCCTCATCACTAAATCCCAAATTGTTGCAGGAAGTGATGTTAGAGACAATGCTATCGAACTGTCTAATTGTTACATCCTGTTCCACAAAGTCTTGCTCCAAGACTTTCTGTAGAGCCTCCCTATGCGCTTCTGAACTGAGTAATAGTGATAACACAGAGATCTTTGAAGGAGTTTGTAACAGTTGATCGACAATGTTGTATTCACTCCTTTGGATGAGCTTCAGCATCTCATCATTATTTTTCAAAAGGTCGGGATTACTGGATTGACCGACTGATGGATCAGGAGCTCCTGTCTGAAGTTCCTTTTCCTTGTTAGGTTCTCCAACTCCTCAGTTGAAGATTCTACCACTCCGTGTTACTCGACTGATGTCAGCAATATTCACAACGGAGGGTAATGGAATTTCCTTTCCATTTTCAATTATTGTTGCACCGTACTTGTAAGGGATAGCCTTAGTTGATTCATACGGTAGCGGTCCTGGTAGATAGATGACTATGGGAACCTTCTGATTTTTCTGACCATTTTAAGTAATCTTGATCCGTTCCCGGTTGGGAACTTTAGATTCGTCAAGTAGAGGGATAATGGCAAAAACATCCCTGGTCCTATGATGACCAGAGATTGGGACAACGTCCTCGACTTGATCGGCAAGGTAGTTCGGCGTCCAGTTGATGGGTCCAGAACCCGGATATGGGCGAATCTCTCCACGATCCACCTGACCTTGAAGAGCTGCTCTCACAAGGTA
This sequence comes from Lathyrus tuberosus, assembly GCA_022829125.1. Taxonomy (NCBI): domain Eukaryota; kingdom Viridiplantae; phylum Streptophyta; class Magnoliopsida; order Fabales; family Fabaceae; genus Lathyrus; species Lathyrus tuberosus. The sequence continues at coordinate 5,651,411 of JALAZF010000073.1, read as the reverse complement.
ACACCCTTGGTTACTTTCCAAACAGACGTACAACGGTCGTAATTGTGTGGTGGCACCTGGCCACGCCCACTTTGAATACAATGTAACCTCACTAGGTTAGCTTCCACAGATCGGACATCCTGACTTTGATGCCGAGTAGGATTCCTGTTACTGATACTAATCTGCTGAGTATCTTCATCCATGTAGATTGGCATCCACCAGTGATTTAACAAGTACTGAAGTGCCTCCTGGACAAGGGTACAACCTCGATCATTTTCGCAACCTGCTTTACAGTTTTGATAGTCGTGTGATATTAAGAATCCGAGTCGGACCTGTTCAGCATGTAACTCTACCAGGTTGGTATTCATCACGCGAATATCAAAGATCTGAACCATGTTGATCTGATAAGGGTTCTTATCATGGTAGTCTTAGATCCATCCAAGATCCATCTGATGCTGGAGGGCCTCTTGTATGAAAGAGCATCCCTGTTTGTTTACCGAGCAAGTCAGACAAGAACTGTAATCGTGCCGCGGCAGATTATGATACTGGCTTTGCCTTGAGTGCATCGCCACCAAGTTGACATTCATTGCACGAATACCGTGGTTCTAAATGACGTTAGAATTCATGTAGACCATATTAACTCCACGAACTCGGTGCTCTTGGATCCATCCGAGATCCATTTGTTCCTGTAGAGCTGCTTGCACCACAGAACATCCCTGGTTGTCTTTAGAGCAGATATCACACTGGTGATAGTTATGAGGTGGCACATGGCCATATCCACTCTGTCTACAATGCATCTTGACCAGATTGGTTTTCAACAAGAGTACATCGTGGATTTGATAGACATTGTTAGTCTCTCTCTCAATCAGATTGACTGCAGCCTTCTCGTGTTGAGGCAGCGGGTTCGTGAGAACATTAGGATTTGTATCCTTGAAAGATAAGAGCCCGCTCCTAACAAGCTTTTGCACGTCGGATTTGAAATTGAGATAAGTCTCAATGTTATGCCCTGGTCCTCCTTGGTGGTAAGGGCATGTCTGATCCACCTTAAACCAAAAAGGCAGATTTTCCGGTACTGTAAGAGGGGACTTAGTGTGAATGTGCCCGTTAGCCAATAGTAACAGAAATAGTTCTGCGTACAACATGGGTGTAGGATCAAACCCTGATGGTCGTATTGTACGGTTATTGTTGTATTGAGGACGAGCCTGCTGAAGAGGCTGTTGTGTCCTTTGCTGATTAGGTTGGCTTTGCGCAACCTGAGGTTATTACGTAGGCGCGGTGCTGATAGCAGGAATTACAGCTGCTACTGGTTGATAACGTCGCCTTTACTTTTCGAGAGAGATATTCCCAATATCTTGCTCTTTTTTCTTAGGGAGAGCACTACCATGTTTTTTAGTACCGCTCGTCGATCCAGTGTCTTTTACCAAACGTCCTTCTCGGATGGCTTCCTCAAGACGTACGCCCATGCCCACCATCTCGGTGAAATCACTGGGTGCACTGGCAACCATTCTGTCATAGTAAAATGAGCTTAAGGTTTTTAAGAAGATCTTTGTCATCTCTTTTTCCTCAAGAGGTGGACAAATTTGAGCGGCAATTTCACGCCACCTTTGAGCATACTCCTTAAAGGTTTCCTTGTCCTTTTGCGACATTGATCTGAGTCTATCTCTGTCGGGTGCCATGTCCAAATTGTATTTGTATTGTTGGACGAAGGCAGTACCAAGATCTCTGAATGTACTGATCGTGGCACGGTTTAAACCCATGTACCGTTTTAATGCGGCACCGGTTAAACTATCCTGGAAGTAGTGAATCAGTAGGTCCTGATTCTCTGTCTGAGCTGACATTTGCCGAGCGCACATCACCAGATGGCTCTGAGGGCAAGAGTTACCCTTGTACTTTTCAAAGTCGGGCACTTGAAATTTGTGCGGAACTTTCACATTGGGGACCAGACAAAGGTCTGTGGCGTCCTTTCCAAATAGATCCTGACCGCGGATGACTTGCAGTTCTTTCTGCATTTCCAGGAACTGTTCCTGGAATTCATCCATTCTATCGAACAAAGTTTCCTTCTTACCAGAAGGTATCTGTGGAATCTGCCCTTCCGGGACAGTGTACACCACAGGGGGTGCTACCGTGACTACGGCAGTGAATCTTGGCGTTTCCCGAAGTTTGTAACCTTCAGGAGTCCTCAGTATGCCCCTAGCATCTTCGCTTTCCCGAAGTTTGTAACCTTCAGGCTCAGCGGCTTTTGTTATGATTCCCTGATCTTCAGTGATCGGCGGAACATATCCTTCCGGGATATAGTTAACAGGCATGCCCCAGGGACGATCTTTCGGCATTTGATACCTAGGATCATACTTCTCCACTATGGGTGTCGAGGTGATCTCTGAGATCACAGTCCTTTGTAGTTGAGCTTCTGCCATGGCTTGCATGTCGTTACGAAGCTTTCTCATATCCTCTCTCAGAGCGTCGATCTCTTATTTCAACTCTCTGTTTTCTTCCTCAAGATCATCCATCTTTTTCTGACGATTGACCCGAGTATTGTACGAATGAGACAGTTTGACTCTAGAATCGAGACACAAACGTGAGATTCGTAGGTAAGAAGAATACGCGATGTGAGAATGATGAATGCAATGATTATATTAATTATTTTTTGGTTTAAATAAACTTCGACAATTAGATTGCAAATATCAAACAGTGGGGAAACCCATTTTTATTGAAATTCAAAGGATTACAGAAATGGAAATACAGTAGATTACAAGGTGCAGAAATAGAAACCTAAGCTAATGGGTCTCGAGTCCTCTCTGAAGAGAAATCGGGTGCTGACTCCGGTACTTTCCTTTTCTTTGACCGGGGCTCTTGGGCCGTTGTCGGGTTGTCATTCCTTTGCCAGGTGAAAGGAGCGAGCAAATTCCTTTGGTTATCTTGATTCTCTATAGCATGTTGCTCCAAAATTTCAATCAGAGCATCTTTCTCTTTCAGTAGTTGCTGTATTTTGATGCACTCTACGTTGAGGGTGCAGTACTTGTTCTTCCAAGACCTTCTCTCCTTTTGAACTTTGTTGAGAGTAACCTGAAGAAATTCAGTTTTCGTCATGAAATACATGACACATTCCCTCGGCGGAAGAATTATGTAACGAGGATAAGGTATCTTTAGCTTGAGAGCTCTAGTTTGTACCCAATGGAGATAAGACTCCACCGAGACACAGTCTGGTTTTCCCAGAGACTCTCGTCCTTTCTTATGAACGGGTTTCCAAGCGTGCACTATTTCCGTCTTTAGTGCTCTGTCATTTTCTCCTTCCTTGAAGAAAAGACCTTCCAGATGAACACCCCGTGGGATGTGTCTCATCGGGTATCCAAATTGACGACGAACCAATACCGGAGGGTAGTTGATTCCTCCTTTAGTTCCTATAAGGGGTACGTTGGGGAAGTTTCCACAACGATCAATGATTCTGATTCCATCATAGATCCTATTACACCAATCTATATCAGAGTTGGTAAGAGACATGATCTTCTGCGACCAACGTAAGGCACTCTTGCAATCCCAAAAAGCAGCAAACTTGGGCAAGTGGGAGATAAACCATTTGTAAAGCAAAGGTACACAGCATATGATCTCCCCTCCGCTGTACAAATTTTCCAAGTGTACAGAATGATACGCATCTGCGAGCAAAGTCGGCACAGGGTTTCCAATGAGAAAAACCTTAATGGAGTTGATATCGACAAAGTTATTGATGTTGGGAAACAAAAATAACCCGTAGGTGAGCAAGACAAAGACGCTTTCAAAATCAGTCACGTTTCCTATACTGGCAAAATACAAGTCTTTCTTTGTCAAGAACTGGGCTGGCAAACCTTGGATGCCACCCTTAGTGGTCATGTGAGTCCTGACCTCAAACTCATCCAAATGAATTGCTCTTGCAATGGTCTATTTCTTTGGAATTTCTTCCAGTCCAGAAAATGGAGCTTGATCAGTAATGTGTAGATCAATCAGATGAGAATACTCCTCCAGTGTTGGTGCGAGCTGGTAATTCGGGAATGTGAAACAGTGATAAACTGGATCATAAAACTGAATGAGCGCATCCATGATTCCCTCAATCACATGGACTCTTAACAGTGGTAGCAAACCTCCGTGTTTGGCTCTGAAAGCCTCTTGGTTTGTGATCATCCTTGCTAACCTTCTCAAATCCTCTAGCTTTGGAACCTTGAAGGTATACCTATGGGTTCTCCTTCTACCGAAATCCATTAGCGCAATCCTTTTCTTTGATATTTGCAATCACAGTCTTAGTTTAATTTGAAAAACAGAGAGACTAGAAGAGAAATTTTTTCTTGTTTTAATGTTTTTTAAATGAATGCATGAATGCAGCACACAAAAACATAGGAAAAACATGGGGTTAAAGGGTCGTTGTCATGAAGTCAAGGCTCTACCTATCCCCAAAGGTTTATACTAGGGTGATTTTTGTACCTGTACTCATTATCATCAGCTCCTCCCAGGAAAGCAAAACAACAAGCGGATCACCAGCGAGTTGTAGAGCAATCTTAGAGTAAGTGCCATTCACCGAGAATAGATCACCAGCCTCAAATGAGGGTAGTATCGCGTAACAACTATTTTCGATAGTTTCCGCACTACAAAAGGGTTTGGCTCCTCAGCTTCTCAGACATCACAATCGGCCCATTGTCTAGGTGAGAGAATGGGTTGCATTGGTAAGCCTCCACAGAGGTTGATGTTCGACCTCGTAACCATCACTTATCTTAAGTGTATACTCAATCTTTCCACATGCGGCATCACACGCATTCCCATTAGCAGAAAAATAAACACGTATAGCAATTAGGAAAAGCAGTATATATATTTGTCCTAATCATCCTAGACCTTTAAAGCTAAGAATCTTAAGTTCCTGACAGAAAATGGTTTCCCGGCGGAGTCACCATACTGTGGTTTCATTCCAGATTAACGGCATTTTAACCTAAGATCCTAGTGACGTCAAGGTTTCTACCTAGGGAACAAAAAGAGAACAAGATCCCTAAAGAGACCTGTGCACTCCCCAGCAGAGTCGCCATTTTTCTGTAGCGAGTGATTTTTGGATGTGGTTGCGAAGCACAATCGTTCTGGTACTACAGCTCGATTCATTTTTTATCCTATTGAAGCTGATGAAGGAAGGGAAATAGATGTCTCCAACTAACCCTGCTTGCATACTGAGGTTAAACAGTCAAAACTGTTGGTTTACAGATGCTACAAAGATTCGGGGTCTCTCCTAGGTTATTTTGTTGACGAGGGGTGCTTTAGGCTATCGGTTAGGATGTTAGGACGAATGTATGAGAGTATGGGATTTTGGGTTTTTGTTTAGTGTGCTTGCTAAGATTTTTTCTTTCAATCTTATGCCTACGTATTCCCGTTTACCGAAACAGGGAAATCAGAGCGATCGTAGTTCCTCCTATTCTATGGGAGAAAATGGTCGTTTTGGTGTCTTGTTCAAAGCCCAAGACGTGAAGCGAAAGGTGGTTTGTATCTTGTTCAAAGCCCAAGATGTGAAGCTGAAGGTGGTTTGTATCTTGTTCAAAGCCCAAGATGTGAAGCTGAAAGGTCTATTTGTATCTTGTTCAAAGCCCAAGATGTGAAGCTGAAGGAGTTTGACTTTAGAGAGAATTTGCCATCTCTAAAGGGGTCTGTTTGTCACAACTGTTGGGTGACTGACTGTAAAGGAGGATTACTTTAACTGGGATATGCGAATCCGGTAATGCCATAATTTCCTTTATAGGGGATTTTAACCTGAAGGAGAAGACTTTAACTCAGCGTAGAGCAATGCTATCTTTCCTTAGGTAATTTCTCATGCTAAAAGAGGGACAGTGGCATGGATGTAGATGATCCAGAGGCTTGCCACTTACAGCGATTAGATGGAGGGAAAGAAGTTGTTGATGTTTGTGTACTGTGAATGAGGCACAGTTTTGATGCTAAAAGGTTGATCGGATCAACCAGTGGTTTTCTTATACGAAGCCTAAGGGGAGGCTAATATGTGTCTCGTACAAAGCCCGAGAGAGAGGCTAAAAGGTTTTGACTCGACGATGGAGTCTTTTGGTATCTCGTATAAAGCCCGAGATGAAGGCTATTTGACTCAACAAGAGAGTTTTTGTATCTCGTACGAAGCCCGAGATGGAGGCTAAAATTTGTTTGGCTCAATAAAAAACTTTTTGTGTCTCGTATAAAGCCCGAGATGGAGGCGGAAGGGTGATACACTCAACGAGGGAGTCTCTTATGTGTCTCGTACAAAGCCTGAGAGAGAGGCTAAACGTTGTTTGACTCCGTTGGGGAGGATCATTGTACAAAGCCCAAGAGGAGGCTAACTTCACTGGAGAAGGATCCTTACACAAAGCCTAAGAGGAGGTTATGGTTACTGTTTCAGTTGAGTGACAGGTCCAGTATACTGATTTAAAAGAGAAAATCAGTTCTTATATGAGCAACATTGTACTCAAGGATTTGATTCGAGGATCCGGGTTATTCCTGTTCTTTAAGGAAGTGGGAAATCCGAAGGGTATTGAGACTGTCCGAGTCTACGGGTTTTCTTCCTATTTAACGAAGGGGTCACTTGAGAATGTCTTTGAGACTCAAGGATATTAGACTGTCCAAGTCTAGAGTTTCATCTTTTGTACTATGCTTTGAGAAACAGTAGTTGACTCTTTGAAAGGACTGTTCTATAAAGATGACTAAGTTCTGTTCCTATACCTCTAGGAGGTCGTTGGGATAATTTGTATGAAGCCCAAGAGGAGGCTGGAAACTTTTAAGAAGCCGGCGAGTCCTTGTACGAAGCCCAAGAGAAAGCTATCATTCCCAGAGGAAGAGATCATTATAGGAAGCCTAAGAGGAGGCTGTGAATACTTCTAAGAAGCCGAGAGGTCCTTGTACTAAGCCCAAGAGGAGGCGGGGTTGCTTTTAGGAAGCCGATGGGTCCCCAAACCCCGAGAAATTCAAGACAGGCTACTCACGAGGAATAGATCAAGCCAGGAAAGTTCGAGAATTTGGAAGAAACTCAAGAGATGCCATTCACGGAGAAAAGATCATCTCTGAGGAGTAGAGTTTCTTGACAAGTGCTTTTAAGAAGCCTGTGGGTCCCCAAACCCCGAGAAATTCAAGACATGCCATTCACCGAGAATAGATCAAGCCAGGAAAGTTCGAGAATTTGGAAGAAACTCAAGAGATGCCATTCACGAAGAATAGATCATCTCTGGGGAATAGAGTTTCTTTGACAACTTCTACGAGTGACAGTCTATGAAAGGGTTCACAGAGAATGCTTCCTTTCATGTCTCCATATTGTTTAACCCCAAGAGGACGGAAGACTGTGTCTGGTAATCATATGGGGATCTAGTTTTGACTATTTAAGAGTGATCAACGGCCTTAATGCTAAACGTAGTTGTCGGGGAAACTCTAAATATCTATACTATTATTACCTAGTTGATATGAGTTTATGAAAGAAGACTTACAGCGAAACAGCCCCACAATACAGTTATATGTATATGAAAGCGGTAAATGAAAGCATATAAACACTTACTCGGTTGTAGAGCTTCCATGCTGTTTGGTTAGTTGTTCAATAAAGAAAGATTGAAAACAATAGTATATTTCAAAATCAAAGGAGAAAGAGCTTTGAAAAAGAAAGATTTGGGGCTTACAGCTCAAGGAGAGGCCCAGGGTTTTATCAGTGAGCGCACTGTTTGAATTTGTACAGAGGGGCTTATACAAGTGACTGAGGCCCAAAAAGGTTTTCTGTACAAAGGGATGGGTCTTACACTCTCTCAAGAGGCCCAAAAAGGTTTAAAGAAAAAGAGTGGGGCTTATAACACGAGGGTAGGCCCAGATGATTTTTCGTTTAAAAATGGCGATCGCGCCGAGATTTTCTTTTAACGCAAATGGGCTTATACAATATCTGAGGCCCAAAAATGGTTTTGGTTAAAAGGGGGTTGGGTCTTACACTCTAATAGGGCCCAAAAGTTTTGAATGGGTCTTACAGCTCAAGGAGAGGCCCAATTGATTTTTTAAAAGGCGACGATTGCGTTGTTTATTTGAAAATGTACAGAGGGACTTATACAACGAATGAGGCCCAAAAAGTTTTCTGTACATGGGGGTTGGGTCTTACACTCTAATAGAGGCCCAAAAGTTTTGAATGGGTCTTATAGCTCAAGGAGAGACCCAGATGGTTATTTTTCAAAAGGTGACGATCGTGCCGTTTGTTTTTTATGGTATCGGGACTTATACAATATACTGAGGCCCAAAAATGATTTGGTCAAAAAAGGATTGGGTCTTACACTCTATTAGAGGCCCAAAGTGTTTTGAAAATCATTTATGAGGGTTGAATTAATCCAAAAACCCTAATTTGTTTTCAAAGTGTAATTTAATTGAATAAAAATTCAATTAAAATGATCAAAATTGTTTAACATAGGAAAAACAAATTGTGATCTTGGATTAATGCTTCAAAAATTAAGTATTGACCTACAAAATAATTAGAAAGCATTAAAAGTTACAAATCAATGTGGAAAAAATATTTTAAATGTCAAAAACAATTAAAACATTATTTCTTTGCAAAAATATCAATTATACAAAATAAATAATATCTTTGGGATTTTTTGTCAAAATAAAATATTTTAACATTTTTGTGAATTATTAAAAAAAGAATCAACTCAAAATCATTAAAACTCAGAGAGAAATTAAATTTTGAATCAATTAAATAAAATCACAAAATTCAAATATTTGAATTTTCAACAAATGGCCCCAAGAACACACCAAGAACACGCGCGTGTTCTGGGTTTGCCCAGATTTGCATTTTCTCTCCAATCTCACTGAATACTTGATTATATCATGCAATCCATATACCAATCAACTCATTTCAACCTCACGATCATGTCTATGACAATTAATTTCATTTAAATTAAACATATAACAAGAAATCATGAAAAATCCTCAAGAACCCTAATTTCTGCATGAAGGCTAGGATTTTTGATACACGATTCAAACAATGCAATTAATTGAGGGGAAACATTATATGCATTATTATGAACATATGGCCAAATTATTGTGCAGCAAAAATTGCATGGATCATAGAGTTAGAAGAGCTCATGCTTACCACTTGCAGCTAGTGATCGTGATTTGTGTTGGAGGTGTTACAGCTAGGTTCCAATGATCTGGATAGCTTCCCTAGGTGCCATGGAGTGTGTATGAATGCTTGGAATGGATTGAAATGGTTTGGAGTTGAAGATGGTACCCCAACTGCAAAACTGTCAAGAACTTGAACAATTGGCTGGTGATTTTGTGAAATCTGTGTTCCAGATGTTATGTGAGTGTTTGGATCACTTCTATATGATGTATGTGAGGTGTGTGAGTGATTGGTTTGATTGGAAAAGCTCTCAAACTCAAAACCCGATAGTGACTTGCCTTAGAAGGCAAAATTGGAGTGAAAGAAGAGATTTTGAGGAAAGCATCTGTTTGATGGCTTTGGTGTACTCAAACTGATCACAATTGAGCTCTATTTATAGTAGAGCAAGTTTGTTTTGCAAGGATTAGTGAATGGCAACTGCTGAGTAGGTTTGGCCAATGTTGGAAAATGAAAATCCAAGTCTCCTCTAGCCATTGACTAGAGGTTAGGGCATAGGCTGCTGGTTCCCTTGGTCTTGGATAAGTCTTGACTGAATTCAGTTGAGAATGGCTCAGTCCATGCCACCTTGATGCTTTCATTGAATGCTCCAATCCAAAATTGGAGTCTTGTCCCTATTTTGGCAACTCTAGGTTCAACATGCTATTTCTTGTTCCAAAGACTTTGGAGGCTTGGCTTAGTGATTGTCCCCTTTAGATTCAATCCTCAGAGGTGTCCAAGTGGATAGGAGCATTTAGATTTGGCTGATTTTGGCAAATCGAGCAAAAATGTAAAATCTGCCTTGCCTTGACAGATTTCAACAAGGCAACTTGCCAATGTTATATCTCATGACTCAAATTGAATTTGGTAATGTTCTTGGTCATTTTGGAAAGCCCTTACATGATACAACAACTTTTGGGACATGTTTGGTTTTGATCTCTTTTGAATCCAAGTGAAAAATCCCCTTACATTTGGCAAAAAGTAGGGTAAAATCTGACTTAGTGAAATTTTCACCAAGTGTTGGAACAAAGTGACTTTTCTTGATTTTGATCACTCCATAACTCAAAATCCATGAGGAATTTGGACATAGGTCAGTATGAAGCTTTTGTAGAGGGCAGTGTGATCTACAAATCAAGCTTTGAATGGGGAACAATGGCCTTGTGGTTTAGGAGTTATGGTCCTCCAAAGTTGGCACATTAGTGTCACTTTTTCCATAACTTAGAAATTTTTCTATGTTTTTATGGTTACCCCTTTTACAAGTTATCCCACTTTCTTTGATTTTTCTTGATGAATGATGATTCAAATCATACATTAACATCATTTTAGGGTTAAAAATCCATTTTGGTGAAAAATCTCAAAAAGTCAAAGTTGACTTTTGTGCACAGTTGACTTTTTATCAGATGAATTCCAAACTGTGCAATTCTTCAAGAAATCATGTCCTTGACCTAAATAAAACTTGATGGACATGTTCCATGGGTGTCATAGGGTATATTGAATCATGTTTTAGGGTTTGGGAGCATGTCCTGGTCAAAAGTCAAAGTTACAGTTGACTTTCCTCGCGAAACCCTAATTGTGGTGCAGATGAAATTGAGATTTGTTGCTCAAGCTTCTTGGATTAATCCATTGTTGTAAATGGATCAATATAGTTCATTAGAGACCCTCAAATCCTCTCTTGAGGTCTTGGCTCATGATTTGCCCTAAAAGTTTACTTAGGGGTGAATTAGGTCGAGAAACCCTAATTCTTGATTTTTGATGAATGCATCCCCTGAGGTAAAATTGACTTGATGATTGGGTCCATGAGGTCCCATGAAGTATATTAGGTTATGTTTTGGATCATTGGCTTGTGCCCAGATGAAAAATTTCCATTTGGAGGCCCTGGTCGACAAAACCCTAATTTGGTGACACTGTCGATCTTGAGACTTGATCCACCTAGAAGGGAGCAGCCTTGTGCTTAATCCTTGAAATGGGAGTCCTATTGATCTATTGTGGATGTTTGAGAGGTTAGAAAAGTTGAAGATCATGTCATTCCTTGATTGATCCTTTGTCTAAGAACTCTGAGAGGGCTTGAAACCCTAATTCTTGATTGTAGTGGATGCTCACCCATCTTTGGGGAGACTAATGAGGTATGAAGGTACATCCATATTATGATGATGATTTGCACAATGATGGGAAATCTAAGTGGTCAAAATTTGGGGTATGATACCTGAGGATGGTCTCGGGGACGCTCCTTCTTCGCCCTTTCACTTGATCAACAGTGGAGGGGTGAATTTGATACCGACCATCGAATTCACCGTTTCCTTTTGCTTTTCAGGTAAATGCAAGCCTAGGCCGTGGTCGTGGGATCTCTAGACGTTGACTATAACGACCCAGTTTTCATGTGCGTTTTATTTAATCGATTCGTTTGATTATTTTAGTATTATTTTATTTTATTTTTGACTTTTATTTGAAAATATTTTATTTTTCAATGTTGTGATATTTTATCGGGTTTTGGGATCGTTTGCGAGATATTTGAGTGTGGGGGTATTTTGGTCATTTTAGGATATTTTTCATTAAGTAAGAAAAATAGAAAATAGAAAGAGAGAAAAATAGAAAGAAAGAAAGGGGAAAGAAAGAAAAAGAGGAGAAAAGAGAAGAAGAAGAGAAATAGCGAGAAAGCTTGGGAAATCAAGAAAAATCAACTTCTAGAATCGATTTATTCGGGTAAGGGTGCGAAACTCAATTATTGTATGATTGTGTATGATTATGTATGTGTATTTGTGATGTTTGTTGGATTGAAATGAAGAAATTTAGTAAAACCCATTTTTGGTGAAATTGATTAAATGTGTTAGAAATCATGTTTTAAGTATCCATAATTGTTGGTACATGATAGATACTTGTTATTGGACATTGTATTGGCAATTTTCTGGTGTGTAGGTGGAATTTGGGGTGTTTTGGATTGGAACCCTTAAGAAAATTATGCGGAAGAAATTTTTCTGGTTTTTCCAGGTCATACGCGTATGGGGCATGTTCATACGCGTATGGAACTTGGCAATACGCGTATGGAGGGCGAGTCATGGGCCAATACGCGTATGAGATGGTATTTCACTCGGCCATCTGCCCATTTGCGTATGATACGCGTAGCATTTCAGGGCAATACGCGTACGAGGTTGGGCACTACGCGTACGGACTTTTACACGTGAACTTTGGGGAAAATGAGTCTCTGCTCATACGCGTATGGAGCAGGGTAATACGCGTATGGACAGGACAATTGCAAAATGGAACTTTTCGAAATATCGTTTTTTGTTTTCTTTCGTAACTTGAGTTCCGTTTGTCCGATTTTTACATTCTTGGTATCGTTGCGTAGCTATTGAGCTGTACTTTCTTGTTATGATGATTTAGAAATTGGTAGCCAATTTAATTATGTCGGAAAAATCGAGAATAGTGTCGGTCGTCGACTTTCGTCGTTGTAGTGATGCGTAATTGATATGTATTAAGCAAGGTGCTGTTGTATGATGTAAATATATCTATTTAGATGGGATTGAGATGATTTGTGGCCGTATGGCAATTAAATACATTGTTTTGGGCATAAATGCAAAGTGTCATTTTGTTGATGTAGATGAATGCATGTATGTGTGTGCATACTAAATGTCATGAGTCATTGTATGCCAAGCATCATGATATGCATTGTTGAGACGTCCTGAGTGACGGTTTGGATTCCAGAGGGAATTCACTATAACTTCTTGTGCCCATGTGGGGTGTGAGCGATGATTATAGACGATCGTGTGCCCATGTGGGGTGTGAGCGATCGGGTTGTGTGCCCGTGTGGGGTGTGAGCGATCCATAAACACCGTGTGCCCGTGTGGGGTGTGAGCGGTGGGGAACATCTTAGGCCCGACGGGGAGTTACAGTGATGTAACGAGCGATGATTCCAGCAGAGTTCCTGAGTGAACTAGTGATGAGAAACAATGGAAGTCGGTACCGCATGTGCATATGCATAGAGTCGTTGCGTCGGTCTCTTGCATTTGCATAAATCATTTATGGTTGGTTATGTGTGGATATGTGTTGGTGATGGAAATATATATTGTGTCTTGTAATGCCTTGTGGTTGAATTGTGGTGTGAGTTGTGGTGAGAACCGTATATATGTGTATTTTTGTGTTATATATAATTATATGAAACTGTATTATATTTTTTTTCTCACCCTTCTGCTGTTTTATAATGCTCTATAAGGCATTGCAGATTAGAGTTGCTGGAGGAATTTTTGTGAAGCTTTGCGTCTTTATTCTTTTGTCGGTCGGCTCTGATATGTGACACCGGGTAGTTAGGGAGGCCGTTAGTGATTATTGTGTATTATGTATATATATCTTTTGGCTTGTGCATGTACAACTCGATGTATGGAAAACTTTTCATGTGATATATATGTATGTTATTCAGTTTTAGATTTTCCGCTTTTATTCTAAATTCTGAAATGTGGGTGTAAGGAACTGAGTTCCTCTGTTGATTGCTACCCCACTATTGGATATCTTTATGAGCAGGTGTTGTATGAATTGTTTCAATTTGATGTGACCCCTCGGTCTATGCCATGATAATTAAAATATACTCTGACGAAATTTTGAATTTTCTTTTACTGTTTTAATTAATTAGGTGTATAGATTGGGGGTGTTACATTAAGTGGTATCAGAGCCAGTTTGTGTCAGTCCGTGTCATTTGTGTCAGTCCTTGTTGGTCGTTGTGGTTGGATGAGTTGTTTGTTTAACCATAGTTTCTGTTATTGGAAATGAACAGAATATGGCTGGTAGGAACGATGCTGCTTTGGCTGCTGCTATGCAAGCTATGGCTCGTGTTGTGCAGGGTGCACCTAATGCTGCAGGTAATGATGAGTTCAGGAAGAACAAACCGCCTGTCTTCAAAGGAAGATATGATCCGGATGGTGCACAGATTTGGTTGAAAGAGATTGAGAGGATCTTCCGAGTAATGGATTGTGATGAAGATCAAAAGATGAGACTGGGTACTCACATGTTATTGGAAGAAGCTGATGATTGGTGGGTTAGTACTCGACGTGTGTTGGAAGCTGCAGAGGAGGAGATTACTTGGGCAGTGTTTAGCATGGAGTTTCTGAGAAGGTATTTTCCTGAAGATGTGAGGGGAAATAAGGAGATTGAGTTCTTGGAGCTAAAGCAAGGTAATATGTATGTTGTCGATTATACTGCTAAGTTTGTGGAACTTGTGCAGTTTTATCCTCATTATGCTGAAGCGACTGCGGAATTCTCTAAGTGTGTGAAGTATGAGAATGGCTTGCGTCCTGAGATAAAGCAGGCGATTGGACATCAGAGGATTCGGAGGTTTTCTGATTTGGTAGATTGTTGTAGGATTTATGAAGAGGACAGTAAGGCTCGTGCTACACATTACAAGAGTGTGAGCGAGAGGAAAGGGAAACAACAGTTCTGTGGTGGTCCGTATGTGACACCAGCTGATAGGGGTAAACAAAGAGGGAATTTTGAGAAAAGGTCAAGTGGAGGAGGAATGTCTGGTCCTATGAGGTGTTATAAATATGGTGAGTTGGGGCATCGTCAGTTTGAGTGCAGGAAAGATTTGAGGAAGTGTACTAATTGTGGAGGTGTAGGACATGTTGCAGCTGATTGTGCCAGGAAGAATGTGGTGAAATGTTACAACTGTGGTGAACCTGGTCATATTATACGAAGTGTCCGAAACCAAAGCAGGCTCCAGCTGGTGGAAAAGTGTTTGCATTATCGGGAACTCAGACTTCAAGTGCAGATCGTCTGATTCGAGGTACTTGTTTTATTAATAGTACTCCTTTGATTGCTATTATTGATACTGGAGCAACTCATTCGTTTATTTCGTCTGAGTGTGCGAAGCGTTTGAATCTGGTGTTGTCTGTGATGGGTGGTGAGATGGTTATTGACACTCCAGCAATGGGGTCAGTAACTACTTCCTTGGTTTGTCTAAGATGTCCTTTGACCATTTATGGTAAAGACTTTGAGATGGATTTAGTGTGTTTGCCGTTGGAGGGTTTAGATGTGGTTTTGGGTATGAATTAGTTGCAATTCAATCGAGTTCAAATTGATTGTTATCATAAGCTAGTAAGGTTTCCTTCTCATGAGGAAGACGAAGACTCGAGTTTCTTATCTACCAAAGAGTTGAAGAAACTTTTGGCGGAGGAAGCTCAGTTGTTTGGATTGTTTGCATCTTTAATTATGGATAGTCGAGTTTCACTTGATGTGTTTCCTGTTGTGTGTGAATTTCCGGAAGTGTTTCCTGAGGATATTTCAGATTTGCCGCCAGAGAGAGAGGTGGAGTTTTCTATAGATCTAGTTCCTGGTACTAGACCTGTTTCTATGGCACCTTATCGTATGTCGGCATCAGAGTTGGTTGAGTTAAAGAGACAGTTGAATGAGTTATTGGAGAAGAGGTTCGTGAGACCAAGTGTGTCGCCTTGGGGTGTTCCAGTTTTATTGGTGAAAAAGAAGGATGGGAGTATGCGATTATGTATTGATTATCGCCAATTGAATAAGGTGACGATCAAAAATAAGTATCCTCTTCCAAGGATTGATGATCTGATGGATCAGTTAGTTGGTGCGCGTGTGTTCAGTAAGATTGACTTGAGGTCAGGGTATCATCAGATAAGGGTGAAGGAGGAAGACATTCAGAAGACGGCTTTTAGAACACGATATGGTCATTATGAATATTCTGTGATGACGTTCAGGGTTTCTAATGCACCAGGTGTGTTTATGGAATACATGAATTGTATTTTTCACGAACATCTGGATCGATTTGTCGTTGTGTTTATTGACGACATTTTGATTTATTCTAAGTCTCGGGAGGAGCATGCAGAACATTTGCGTATTGTTTTGCAGGTTTTGAAGGGGAGGAAGCCTTTTGCTAAATTGTCCAAGTGTGAATTCTGGTTGTCGGAGGTGAGTTTTCTTGGACACGTAATTTCAGGTAATGGTATTGATGTGGATCCATCTAAAGTAGAAGCAGTTCTACAATGGGAGGCTCCGAGATCTGTTACGGAAATTCGAAGCTTTTTGGGGTTGGCTGGTTATTATCGCAGGTTCATTGAAGGTTTTTCTAAACTAGCACTTCCTTTGACCCAGTTGACTTGTAAAGGGCAAGCGTTCATTTGGGATATTCGGTGTGAGGAAAGTTTTAATGAGCTGAAGAGAAGATTGACGACAGCTCCGATTTTGATTTTGCCGAATCCTAATGAACCATTTGTGGTTTATTGTGATGCTTCTTTGATTGGTCTAGGTGGTATTCTGATGCAAGAAGGTAAGGTGGTGGCTTATGCTTCGAGGCAGTTAAGAGTTCATGAGAAAAATTATCCTACTCATGATCTTGAGTTAGTGGCGGTGGTTTTTGTGTTGAAGATCTGGAGGCATTATCTCTACGGTGCAAGGTTTGAAGTCTTTAGTGATCATAAAAGTTTGAAATATTTGTTTGATCAGAAAGAGCTAAATATGAGGCAACGTAGATGGTTGGAATTCTTGAAGGACTACGACTTTGGCTTGAATTACCATCCTGGTAAAGCTAATGTGGTAGCTGATGCCTTGAGCCGGAAATCATTACATATGCCCGCTTTAATGGTTAAGGAGTGGGAACTTTTGGAATCGTTTAGAGATTTAAGTTTGGTTTGTGAAGTGACGTCGGATAGCGTTAGGCTTGGTATGCTAACAATTACTAATGATTTTCTGATGACTGTCTGTGAGAAACAGAAGTTAGACGTGAAACTTGTGGATTTGATGTTGGTTGGAGGAAAAGATGCGAATAGTGATTTTCAAGTGGATATTAATGGTGTTTTGAGATTCTGAGGTAGGATTTGTATTCCGGACGATGCGGAGTTGAAAAGGATGATTTTGGAGGAAGGACACCGGAGTAATTTGAGTATACATCCGGGAGCGAATAAGATGTACCAAGATTTGAAGAAGATTTTCTGGTGGTCTGGATTGAAAAGAGATGTGGCTCAGTTTGTTTATACATGTTTGATTTGTCAGAAATCGAAGGTGGAACATCTGAGGCCTAGTGGTTTGTTGCAACCGTTGGATATTCCGGAGTGGAAGTGGGATAGCATTTCCATGGATTTTGTAACAGGGTTACTGAATACTCAACGAGGGCATAATGTTATTTGGGTGGTTGTTGATAGACTGACTAAATTGGCTCATTTTATTCCGATTGATATCAGTTTCTCTTTGGAGAGGTTGGCGGAGATTTACATCAGTGTGATTTTGAAATTACATGGGGTTCCATTGAGTATTATTTCTGATCGAGATCCTAGATTTACCTCGAGATTTTGGGAAAGTTTACAGAAGGCTTTGGGTTCTAAATTGAGATTAAGTTCGGCTTATCATCCGCAGACGGATGGTCAGACGGAGAGGACGATTCAGTCGTTAGAAGATTTGTTGAGAGCTTGTGTTTTGGAACAAGGTGGTGCGTGGGATAGTTATCTTGCATTGATTGAGTTTACATATAATAACAGTTTTCATTCTAGTATTGGAATGACACCATTTGAAGCACTGTATGGACGAAGGTGTCGGACACCGTTGTGTTGGCACGAATCGGGTGAGAGAACGGTGGTTGGACCAGAGTTGGTGCAACAGACGACGGAGAAAGCGAAGTTTATTCGTGAGAAAATGAAAGCTTCTCAGAGTAGGCAGAAGAGTTATCATGATCGGAGACGGAAAGATCTTGAGTTTCAGGAGGGCGATCATGTATTTCTGAGGGTTACGTCGGTAACAGGTGTGGGTCGTGCATTGAAATCGAAGAAACTTACTTCTCGGTTTATTGGTCCTTACCAGATATCTGCGAGAGTGGGTTCTGTGGCTTATAGGGTGGCGTTGCCGCCGAATCTGTCAAATTTGCACTATGTGTTTCATGTTTCACAGCTTCAGAAGTATGTTCCAGATCCGTCGCATGTGATTCCGATGGATGAGGTCGAGGTAAGGGAGAACCTTACGGTCGAGGCATTACCAGTTGAGATTTTGGATCGCGAGGTGAAGCGGTTGAGAGGCAAGGACATTGCACTTGTGAAAGTGGCGTGGGGCGGCGCTGCTGAGGGCAATTTGACTTGGGAGTTGGAGAGTCGGATGCGGGAGTCGTATCCAGAGTTGTTCATCTCAGGTAATATTTTCGACGACGAAAATTTCTAAGTGGGGGAGAGTTGTAACGACCCAGTTTTCGTGTGCGTTTTATTTAATCGAGTCGTTTGATTATTTTATTATTATTTTATTTTATTTTCGAGTTTTATTTGAAAATATGTTATTTTTCAATGTTGTGATATTTTATCGGGTTTTGGGATCGTCTGCGAGATATTTGAGTGTGAGGGTATTTTTGTCATTTTAGGATATTTTTCATTAAGTAAGAAAAATAGAAAATAGAAAGAGAGAAAAATAGAAAGAAAGAAAGGGGAAATAAAGAAAAAGAGGAGAAAAGAGAAGAAGAAGAGAAATAGTGAGAAAGCTTGGGAAATCAAGAAAAATCAACTTCTAGAATCGATTTAATCGGGTAAGGGTGCGAAACTCAATTATTGTATGATTGTGTATGATTATGTATGTGTATTTGTGATGTTTGTTGGATTGAAATGAAGAAATTTAGTAAAATCCATTTTTGGTAAAATTGATTAGAAATTGATTAAATGTGTTAGAAATCATGTTTTAAGTATCCATAATTGTTGGTACATGATAGATACTTGTTATTGGACATTGTATTGGCAATTTTCTGGTGTGTAGGTGGAATTTGGGGTGTTTTGGATTGGAACCCGTAAGAAAATTATGCAGAAGAAATTTTTCTGGTTTTTCTAGGTCATACGCGTATGGGGCATGTTCATACGCGTATGGACCTTGGCAATACGCGTATGGAGGGCGATTCATGGGCCAATACCCGTATGAGATGGTATTTCACTCGACCATCTGCCCATTTGCGTATGATACGCGTAGCATTTCAGGGCAATACGCGTACGAGGTTGGGCACTACGCGTACGGACTTTTACACGTGAACTTTGGGGAAAATGAGTCTCTGCTCATACGCGTATGGAGAAGGGTAATACGCGTATGGACAGGACAATTGCAAAATGGAACTTTTCAAAATATCATTTTTCGTTTTCTTTCGTAACTTGAGTTCTGTTGTCCGATTTTTACATTCTTAGTATCGTTGCATAGCTATTGAGTTGTACTTTCTTGTTATGATGATTTAGAAATTGTTAGCCGATTTAATTATGTCGGAAAAATTGGGAATAGTGTCGGTCATCGACGTTCGTCGTTGTAGTGATGCGTAATTGATATGTATTAAGCAAGGTGTTGTTGTATGATGTAAATATATGTGTTTAGATGGGATTGAGATGATTTGTGGCCGTATGGCAATTAAATGCACTGTTTTGGGCATAAATGCAAAGTGTGATTTTGTTGATGTAGATGAATGCATGTATGTGTGTGCATACTAATGTCATGAGTCATTGTATGCCAAGCATCATGATATGCATTGTTGAGATGTCCTAGGTGACGGTTTGGATTCCAGAGGGAATTCGCTATAACTTCGTGTGCCAATGTGGGGTGTGAGCGATGATTATAGACGATCGTGTGCCCATGTGGGGTGTGAGCGATCGGGTTGTGTGCCCGTGTGGGGTGTGAACGATCCATAAACACCGTGTGCCCGTGTGGGGTGTGAGCGGTGGGGAACATCGTAGGCCCGACGGGGAGTTACAGTGATGTAACGAGCGATGATTCCAACAGAGTTCCTGAGTGAACTAGTGATGAGAAACAATGAAAGTCGGTACCGCATGTGCATATGCATAGAGTCGTTGCGTCGGTCTCTTGCATTTGCATAAATCATTTATGGTTGGTTATGTGTGGATATGTGTTGGTGATGGAAATATGTATTGTGTCTTGTAATGCCTTGTGGTTGAATTGTGGTGTGAGTTGTGGTGAGAACCGTATATATGTGTATTTTTGTGTTATATATAATTATATGCAACTGTATTATGATTGTTTTTCTCACCCTTCTGCTGTTTTATATTGCTCTATGAGGCATTGTAGATTAGAGTTGCTGGAGGTATTTTTGTGAAGCTTTGCGTCTTCATTCTTTTGTCGGTCGGCTCTGATATGTGACACCGGGTAGTTAGGGAGGCCGTTAGTGATTATTGTGTATTATGTATATATATCTTTTGGCTTGTGCATGTACAACTCGATGTATGGAAAACTTTTCATGTGATATATATGTATGTTATTCAGTTTTAGATTTTCCGCTTTTATTCTAAATTCTGAAATGTGGGTGTAAGGAACTGAGTTCCTCTGTTGATTGCTACCCCACTATTGCATATCTTTATGAGCAGGTGTTGTATGAATTGTTTCAATTTGATGTGACCCCTCGGTCTATGCCATGATAATTTAAATATACTCTGACGAAATTTTGAATTTTCTTTTACTATTTTAATTAATTGGGGGTATAGATTGGGGGTGTTACATTGACGACCAACCTGACTCCCCGATGGCTCCGATCAACCATGTCGAGGAACGGCCGCCCGAGGAGTGGGTCAGCGATGAGCCTCTAAATACGATTTCCCAGTTCATCAACGAAGATGAGGATGACATCTTCTGTACCGTTAAGCATCGCCTGGTGGGCTCCGCGAAGACATGGAAAGTGTTCCGACCTTAGGTGCACCATCGCATTTGCTCGACGTACCGAGGGATGTGGTTTCCCCTGTACGAATTTATGTTCGACGAGGCGGGGTGGCACCTGCCCATCATTGATTTTCAGCAATCGGTGTTCGTTTGGCTGCGGCTGGAGCCCTCGCAACTCTATCCCAACTCCCTCTCTTTTATCCGCGTCTTCGAGCTCTTCTGCAAATATCTCAAGATTAGGGCGACTGTACCCCTCTTCTTCCGTGTTTTCCACTTGCAGCGCCAGGCAACTGATGGTAGACACGGTTGGGTGTCTTTCAAACAGGTGACAGACTGTTCCAGACCTATATGGACTTTGTTCACAACTTTAAATACCGATACTACACCGTGAGGCCGGTTTCGCTCGAGGCCATAAATTCGGTGTATCGTCAAGTCTTCTAAGAAGTAGACGGGTAGCAGGAAGAAGCCCTCGAACTAAGATTCCCCTTATTCTGGACGGAGGAGCATTTCAAGAGGGGCACGGACAGTTACATCATCAGTCATGGCCGACTTTGCGAAGGAGACCGTCTGGCGTACGAGGCGATTGTGAACTTCGTCGCCGGATTTAACAAAGCCAAGATCGTGACACCGGATGGGAAATTTGTTCAGGGTGATGATGGGCAGGTCCTAACAAAACACCGGTTGATCAATACGAGGGCCCTCCTAGAGACATTTTCCGATGAGGATGCCATGGAGCTGTTAGGTGGTGGAATCTTCCTTGACTTACTTTTTCTACCCGTTCTGGGATCGATTTACTGACACATTTCTTTCTCTTTTGTAGGTAAGATGTCGAGTGTGGAGGAGCGCATCAAGAAACTGGCGGCTTCCCGAACGTCGAAGAAGGGTGGAAAGGGTCGGGTCGAGCAGATTCGGCCGCAGGGCTCCGGTCCCACTCCGGCAACCGGGGATTCTTCTAGCTCTCCCCAGGGCAGCCAATCTCCCAGCACTCAGGGGTCATTGAAGAGACAGCGACTCGTCGAGCAGGTGGACGTCGATCTCACCGAGAACGAGAGCCCTCCCGCTGTGAAGTTTGTGCTCCCGCCTTGTCACTCAAGGCCGAATTTATTTACGGTGAACAACTCCATGTGCATTGGTGCACCCGAAGTTCAGACCATCTTGGGTGTTGACAGGGTTTCTCGGTGAAGGGCGTTGGTGGAGGACGTGTCCGCAGTGATGCGGGTTTGCACTGCTGCCTTGGTCCTGAACGATGAGACATGCCCAGCGGCCGAGCTTAACAGGCTACAAGAAAACTTCAAGTATATAAGTGCTGAGATGGAGAAAGCGAGGAAGGAGTTGACCGAGTGCAAAGAGAAGAATAAGGCACAGGCCAAGCTTCAAGAGAAGTTGGTGGAGAGGCTGAAGAATACTGAGGAGGAGAAGAAGGGTTTCTTGGCGAGGATCGCCGAGCTGGAGGAAGTTGTTCTCCCAGCCGAGGAGGAAACCGAGGAAGACAAGTTGTTGACCTCCCGGGCATCTCTGATAGCGAAGCTCAGGTAGGCCGAGGAGGATATCCTCACGGCAGCGAACGTGGGCTTTAACAACGCCGTACAGCAGCTTCGGATTGTGAACCCCGATCTCGTCACTGAAGGGACTGGTCCTGACTATGAGGTGTTCGATGGTCAGATCGGGCAGCCGATGCAGGAAGATGAAGTCGATGGAGGGGTTACTGAGCACGAGCGGCCAGAGGAGGACGTAGTCGACTAGGTGTTTACCTGTTCTTTATGCTTGGCCTGCGAGCCACTTTCTTTTGTAATGACTTTTGCCCGGCCCGCGTGCCAGTGGCCTTTTTGACATGTTTGTAATATCTGCACAATGGGTTTTTGCCCGGTTTTAATACTTTTCTTGTTGTGCTTATTTGTGTGTGTGATTCTTGTGTATTTGATATACTTTACTTGTTTTTGTCTAACTAATTTGATGATTTTAGGAGTTTGCTCGACTTTGATGATCCTCGACTGCGTGGAGAGCTGGTCGAGTGGTCGGAGGTGTATTCCAACCTTCAACGAGGCTAAGAGCTCGGTCGAGGTCTTAACTTTGTGGCGTAACTTCCCATCGCAAGTTGGGTGTTCTGCCTAATTGGTACGGCGACGACGGAGCTCGTTCGAGGGGTCCTCGTCGGATCAAAGTCCTTGCGCACACACAAAACGACCCTTGATCGTCGTGTTTCATATAGAGGTGTCGCACCTGTACGCTAGCACTCCCCCGTAATCGCGACGTTGGTTTGTCATGGGCAGTGTCTAACTGTAGTATTGCTTAAGTTTCTCAGCGTTCCATGGTCGAGCAAGTTCTTCCCTGTGTAGATTTTTGAGGTAGTAGGCTCCTGTCCCCGTTTTTGCGCGGACGTGGTACGGGCCCTCCCAGTTCACGGCGAGCTTGCCCTCTCGCGAGTCTTTCTGGTTCCTTCATAGGACGAGGGTGCCAACCTAAAAATCTCGTTTAATAACTTTGTCGTTATAATGTAGAGTTATTTTTTGCTTAAATGAGGCCTCCAGGAGGGATGCGCCCATCCTTATCTCCTCGACAAAGTCGAGCTCTTCCCTCAGGGCTTCGTTATTCGTGTCCTCGTTGAGGGGGGGTCTCCGTCCTTCTCGAGGGTTCCCTGATTTCAACGGGGATCACCGCTTCAGTTCCGTAGGTCAGGCAAAAGGGGGTCTCCCCGGTCGTGGAATGCGGGGTTGTTTGGTAGGCCCAGAGGATGTTGTGTAGTTCCTCGACCCATCGTTGCTTGGCGTCGCCTAATCGGCGTTTCAATCCTCGAAGGATTACTCTGTTCTCCGCTTCGGCCTACCCGTTCGTTTGAGGATGCTCGACCGACGTGAAGTGCTGCTACGTGCCCAGTTTGGTGACGAAGTCCTAGAAGTTCCTGTCGGTGAACTGTGTCCCGTTGTCGGTGATGATCGCTTGGGGCACGCTGAATCAGGCAAGAATGTTCCTCTTGTAGAAACGGAGTATGTTGAGGGCCGTGATTTTGGCCAAGGCTTCCGCCTCGATCCATTTCGTGAAATAATCCACGCCGACGATGAGGTACTAGTTTTGGTATGACCCCACGACGAAGGGCCCGAGGATATCCATTCCCCACCACGTAAATGACCATGGGGACGACAATGTTTTGAGCTCGTTTGAAGGGCAAGGTGCATGTCCCTGTGTCGTTGGCATTGATCGCATTTCTTGACATGCTCCTTGGCGTCCTGCTGCATGGTGGACCAGTAATACCCCGCTTTGAGAGCCTTACGGGCTAAGGATCGCCCACCGAGGTGTTGTGCATTGATTCCCTCGTGGATTTCCTGGAGTATACCGGGGACCCTGGTCTCCTCGACGCACCTGAGGAGGGGGATAGAAAACCCGTGGCGGTATAGTTTGTCCTCGACTATTGTGTACGAGCACGCTTGCCGCTTAACCATCCCTGCTTCCTTGGGATCCTCGGGCAGTTTACCCGTCGTGAGGTATTCGTATACCGGGGTCATCCAGAAATTATTGTCCCCAATGGTGTTCACGTCCGTCGCCGGAACGGGTTTGTCGATGCTCAGGCGGGAAAACACTTCTTGTATGACGGATTTGTTTCCGCCTTTCTTCTTTTTGCTCGCCAATTTGGACAAGACATCTGCTCGAGTATTATGCTCGCGTGGGATGTGGGTTACTTCTGCGGAGGTGAAGTTTTTCATCTTTTCTTTCACCAAGGTCAAGTATTCGATGAGGTTGTCGTTCTTGGCTTGGTACTCTCCTCGGACTTGCGAGGCTATGAGCTGGGAGTCGGTGAATATTTTGACCTCTTTGGCGCCAAGGTCCTCGGCCAGTCGTAGCCTGGCGAGGAAAGCCTCGTACTCTGCCTGGTTGTTCGATGTTGGGAAGGATAACTCGAGGGAGACCTCGATCAGGATGCCTTCCTCGTTCTCAAGGATAATGCCCACCCCACTCCCTTTCGTACTGGATGCCCCGTCGACGTAGATTATCCATTTTTGGGATCCGTTGGTCGAAGGTTCTGGGACTGTCATTTCTGCCACAAAGTTGGCCAATACCTGAGCCTTCAGGAATTTCCTTCCCTCGTATAGGATATCAAACTCGGCGAGTTCGAGCGACCATCTGAGCATCCTTCCTGCCATGTCTGGTCGACTGAGGAGTTGCCTTATTGGCTGCACGGTTCGTACAATGACCGTATGGGCTAAAAAGTAATGGCGTAACCTCCTGGCCGTGGTGACGAGGGCCAGTGCGACTTTCTAGATCTGCTGATACCTAAGCTCGTGGCCTTGGAGGGCCTTTCTCATGAAGTAAATCGGCTTCTGCCTGTCTGGGGTTTCCCGGATGATAACAGTGCTGACCGCTTTGCTCGTGATTGCGAGATATAAGAACAGTCTCTCCATGTTCTCCGACCGTGAGAGGACCGGGGGTTGCGACAGGACTTGTTTGAGGTGAAGGAGCACCTGTTCGCACTCCTCACTCCATTCAAATGTCGCTTTTTGTCGAAGAAGCTTGAAAAACGGGAGTGCGTATTGTGCAGATTTGGCGACGAAGCGGGAGAGGGCGGTCAGTATCCCGTTCAGTGATTGTATTGACTTCTTCGAGTTTGGGGTTGGGATCTCAGAGAAAGCCCTACATTTGTCGGGGTTGGCCTCGATCCCTTGCTCCGTGAGGTATAAACCGAGGAACTTGCCTGCCCGAACGCCGAAGGTGCATTTGTCGGGATTGAACCTCATACGACATCTCCTCTCCGTGTCGAATACCTTCTTGAGATGAGCGGCGTAGTCGACTTCTTCTGCAGATTTGACTATCATGTCGTCCATATAGACCTCGAGCATGTCGCCGATCTCTCCCCAGAAGACTTTGTTCATCATTCGTTGGTAGGTCGCGCCGGCGTTCTTCAGGTTGAAAGGCATTACGTTGTAGTAGTAATTGCCCGACTCGGTCATGAAGGTTGTATGCTACTTGTCGGCCTTATCCATGGGGATTTGGTTGTACCCTGAGTAGGCATCCATGAAGGATAATAGCTTGTAACCTGCAGAATTGTCGACCAGCTGGTCGATGTTAGGTAAAGGATAAGAGTCTTTCGGGCACGCCCGGTTAAGATCGGTATAGTTAGCACACATCCTGCATTTTCCATTATTCTTTTTGACAAGTACAACGTTGGACAGCCAGGTTGTGTACCTGGCCTCCGAAATAAAATTTGCCTCTAGGAGGTCTTTTACAGCTTTTTCAGCAGCCTCCGCTTTTTCGGGAGACTGCCTACGCCTACGTTAAACTATGGCCCTAGCAGCCAGATCTACGGTGAGCTGATGGCAGGCCACCTAGGGGTCAAGGTCGGGCATCTCGGAGGTGCTCCATGCAAACAGATCAACGTTCTCTCAGAGACATGCCTTCAGCTGCTTCTTCTCTAAGTCAGGGAGTCCAGTGCCAATCTTCACGCTTCAGTCTGGGTCGTCTCCGAGGGCGACGACCTCGAAGTCTCTATCCGGGACGGGGAGCACTGGGTGGAGGGGCTGCCCGTTGTTTTCCTCCTGGAGGTCGAGGTCGACTGCTCCGCTTTCTTCATGCTCACCAAGGAACCTACTGTCGAGGTCGACCACGTTGACGCGCGGGAGTGGCTTTTGCATAGCTTCCGGGGATGACTTCGCTCCGGTCTTGGGCTTGGTGCTGATGGAACTCATGCCTTTGATTGCAGCGTCGAAGCATCTCCTGGCCCGTCTATATCCCTGTGCATCGTAACGACCCGGCCCCTGGCCGTGTAGTACTTCATCTTGAGATGGACCGTTGATGGCACTGACGTAAGTTCGGCCAGGGTGGTCCTCCCTGGGATGCAGTTGTAGAGGGACGAACATTCCTCGGTCCCGAATGTGACCATCAGTTCAACGTAGCACCACAGTCTGGTGGTGGTGCCATTGAACCCCAACAGATCTGAACCCACATAAGGGGTTAGATGTCTCTCGTCGAGCTGGAGAGTCCCGAACAGGTGAGCGTACATGATGTCGACCGAACTTCCCTGGTCGACAAGGATCATGCGAACGTCAAAATTCTCCATCTGTGCCCTAATCAAGAGGGGGATAGTGGCGTTGGGCGCTTCGCCTGGGAGCTCTTCAGGGTAGAAGGTGATGGGATTTGATTTCCGTTGCACCTTCTAGAGAGTGGTGGTCTTCGCCGATGTTGCGGACTCTAGTTCGTCAAACTTCCGCTTGATCGACCCTACCGACACCTTCTCGTAACCCCCTCCGGATATGACCATCGTCTTGGGGAAACTTTCCCACGTACTGCGGGCATCGACGGGGTCTTCGTGGGAGAAGTTTGCCCACATGCTGCGAACTGCCTCTTGGCCCTCGATGCCTTTGGGGACAAAGAAGTCTTTGGGTCGAGTGACGCTGTGGGTGACCTGCAGTCGAATCTCGTCAGAAGGAGGTGTCGTCTCCTCGACGCTTTGGGCTTCCCGGGCACCGGGACGAGGGGCGTCGTTCTTTTGGGCATACTTCTTTAGGTGCCCTTCCTTGTTCAGGATCTCAATTGCATCTTTGAGATGGATGCAATCCTCTGTGACATGTCAGTGGCTCCAGTGGAACCTGCAGTACTTGGACCTGTCCGTGTTTGATTTGGAGGGTGTTGGCTTGGGAAAGCGGACGCCCCCTTTCTGAAATTCTGAGTTGGCGCACTCGGAGAGGATTTGCGCATAGGGAATGTTGAGCGGCGTGTATTTTGTGAACCGGCATGCAGGACCTCTTGGTTCGCAAGAGTCCCGGGGGTGATCTTCCTTCCTTCTTTCTCCCCCACGCCGGGGGGGAGGAGAGTCTTCATCTCTGTGGCCGCGGGGACTATCTCATCTCCGTGAGTCAAGGGCTATTTGAGCGGCCTGCGTCTCCTCGAACTTAATGTACGATTGAGCTCGAAAGAGCAGGTCTTCCAAGTTGCGAGGCTTATGGATGCCCACAGCCTTAGCGAAGTCGGTACCAGTGCGTAGTCCCCGTGCGATTAGGAACTTTTTCATGTCGTCGGTCGCGTGGACCTCGATGGCTTCTTTGTTGAATCTCTCGATGTAGTCTCTGAGGGATTCATTCCGTCCTTGGAAGATGGCCTCCAGGAAGGCCACCGTTTTCGGGTGTCGATGAGAGGCGGTGAAATGCTTGGAGAACTGCGTTTTGAGCTGTCTCTAGGACGTGATGGATTCCGGAGCAAGCCTCTTGTACCAAGTCATGGCTCCTTTCCGGAGGGTAGTCGGGAAGAGCCTGCACTTGATAGCTCTCCTGACGTTTCTATAGTCGAGCAGGGCTTCGAAGTTCTCGATATAATCTACAGGATCGGTCGTGCCATCATAGGTCCCCAGTTGTGGGGGCTTCTCCATGCCCGCGGGGATAAGTATGTCCATAATTTCTCTGGAAAGAGGAGTCCTCTGGTCGTCTTCATCTCTTCTGGCCGGCGATCTTGACGGGGAGTGGTGACCCCGACCGGGTCCATGCCGCCGAGGAGAACTTCTGGGGCGGTTCTTCGGCCTTTCGCCTTCAGTTGCGCTCCTCTTCTTGGTCGGGGAACGTCGAGGCTCGCCCTGCAGAGGTGAGCGAGGGCGCTTCTGGGCGACTGCTTGTTGGGTACGTTCCAGGCGCGGCCGGCGGCCCTCGCGCTGCGGGGAGGGGCTGCGAGAGCCGGCCGGACGACTCCTTCGCGGGGAAGGGGAATGGTTGGGAGACTGTGGGTGACGATGCCTTCGCGGGGAAGAGCATCGTGGTCGCCCTCTCTCGAGCACTTCGATCCTGAGTTTCTGCTGGGCAATCAATTGGTTGGTCTAGTTAACCAATGCGAATAGGGCCACCGTGCCCGGGTCAGCGTTTGGTGGTGGAGCGGCTGGCTGGTAGATGACCGGCGGGATGTCCTGTTCGGCGGTGTCGTACGCCACGTCTTCAGAAAAAGGGGAAGCGGTCTGACCATCCCTTACACCTCCTTCTTCGATGTAGGCGGCAGTGTTGTCCTCACAGTGGTTTCCGTTGTCGAGCTGCGTGAAGGCGGTGTCCGGAGCGTTGTTCCCATGTTGGGTGCTGGTGCTGGCCATGGTAGTTATGAATAGAGAGATTGCTTTGGTTTAACGATGAAGGAAAAATGGGGAAGCAGTTGTTCCCACAAACGGCGCCACTGATCGTACTTGGATCAGACAGTTTGACAATGGCCAGCAACGTCGTATGGTCTTCAGCTCCGCTGATGATGATACGACGGGGGAGGGGGTGTACCTGCAAGGTACTCCGACGCTCAAGTCAGGTAAGTTCAGAGAAAAACAAGTACAGAAAGCAGGTGTATGTTTAGAATATGAAGTAACCTGATCCTCTCAAGAGAGAGAGTATTTATAGAGAGCCCCCAGCGCGGGGCCAACAGTTACTTGCACTGGGCTGGATTGCAGGGCCCAATCCAAGTAACTGTCAGGCTTACGTGGCGTAGTGAAGATCAGCGCGTGGTCTTCGCCCTGGGGTAACGGTCCCGAGATCTCCGGAAGGTGGGCAGACCGAATCCTTCGGAGGTGGGAGGTTACAAGATAACATGTCCTCGCGGGGAGGAGCCCTTGTGTGTCGGGGAGAGATATCAAGCCCTACAAGGCTTGACGTCTATGTTCGACGGTCTCTGCTGCACGTGCCCGACACTGCTGAAGGCTGGCACGTGCTCGACGCAGGTATTGCATAAGGGCCTTGTTGGGTCGTCCCAGGCCGTGTGGATTGGGCCTGCCCGTCTGAAGGGCAGGCTCCGGCCCAGTACAGAACAACAGTAAATGCAATGATGGTTAAATGAAAAATGAATATTAGAAATAAACTCAAAACATATCGGCAAGATTAAATTAGAAATTAAATAAAGTCTTAACAAACCAAAAATCTAAAAGATTAATATCTAATTTTTAAACAAATTCTAAAAAATTAGTTAATTAATTCTAAAATAAATAACTAAGTCTAATTAACTAATTCTAGATTAACTCTAAAGGGAAAGCTAAACTAATCCTAATTTAACTAATTAAATAAATTAACCTCTAACTTGATTAACCAATTAAACTAAATTCTAAAAAACTCAAACTTACTAAGTCTAAATACTAATTACTAATTACTAATTAAAAATTGATTAAAACTAATTATCTCAAAACTCTAACTAAACAAAATTTCTAATTAAACTTAAAATTATTTAGTTAAAAAAACTGATTAAAGACTAATTAAAACTAAAACTCTATTATAACTTATTAACTAAATTCTAAATAGCCAATTCTAAATAAAATTAGTTGATTAAATTCTAACTAAATTAAAACTAAAAACTAATTCTAGCCCTAAAGAAATAATACTAAGTAAAAATCTAAATAAAGCTAACTAACTAATAATTGTAATAATTAACAATAAAATAAAAACGAATTTATTTTTATGCTAGGTGTTTGGAAAGAAAAACGTAACTTTTCCTGGGATAACATTGAAGACATGATTAAAATGTTTTTTTTTTTTTTGTTTTTGATGATTTTTTAATATACAACTAACTAATGAAATAAAATAATTACAATCTTCTTTTGTTGTTTTTTCTTTTAGTAGATTATAAAAGATCAATTAAAAAGAGAAGAAAAGTTAAAAGTCAAAACCAACACTAAAAGGCATAGAAATTTGTCTGTTTAGATATCCTATAAATTAAAAGAAAATTAAACACCACTTAGCTAATAACTATTACCATTTAACTAATAACTATTACCATAAGTGATATATAACATTTGAAACGTTACCTTTTGCATTTGCACTAATATATTTTACAACTATTCAACAGACACCACACATGCCAATTAATACATAATTACAAATTACAACACACGCTATATTAAAACTCACACTATAATACATATAATAGACAAACAAACTATGCACATCACATTCAACAACATAAATATTCAGAAAAAAAACAACAACTCTCAAAATAATTTAACTTTAAACAAAACTATTCAACATAAGACATGCAGTATACTATCTATCAAGACCCTCTTACACACTAAGGTTCATGAATCAAACATTGATGTAACTAATAAATTTAACAGTACCATTTCAAAAACAAAACAAAACACTACACACATATCCATAAGCCATGATAAAACAAGAGACCAACATTTGAAACATAACATGAACATTTGCAACCTAGTATGCACCATTATATACAACATAACACAACATTTACATAAAACACATGGTTGAAAAGAAAAGAAAAAAAAAACATTCGAAATGTACCGGTAATGGCGAAAACAACCTTCAAATAGCAAGCTGAGTGGTGCAGAACGGAGATGGACGAGTGAGCTATAAGGTGTGTACATCTTTGTTGTGGTGTCAAGTTGTTGTGGTGTTGTGTCGACAACGAGAAATAACGTATCTGGGGTAAAGCTTCGTCAGAAATGGTTCTTCGAAGGGAGTATGTAGTAGTGTGAGGGCGGCTAACACGAGTTTGGTGTGGTTGTGGATTATTGAGGCGGATGGATTTTGGTTTAGCATGTGTCGTAGTGGTCGGTGTTTGTGAGTGTCGGAATGGATGAAACACTACAAAAAAAACCTCAAGTTGCAGGGTGAATAACACCCAGCAAAGGTAAAAAATACCCTGCAACAACACTTTTGCGGGGTAAACAGAGAGCCCCGCTAAAACGTTAGTCGCAAAAAGTTGCAGGGTGAAAAGCATGCCGCAACTTTTGCAAGGTGTATATCACGCTGCAACTTTGCTGGGTTTAAAACACCCTGCAACTTTGCTAAGTGCAAAACACCCCGCAACTCATTTTCTAAGAAATCAGAAAAGTACAGCAGCAGTGTGTCAGTCAGCTTGACATGATTTATCACGCAGCTTTGCAGTGCGTGTCAGGATATTTTGCTGGGTAATTTCCACCCCACAACTCTGTTTACAGCAGAGTGAAAAACACTTTGCAGACTGCGTTTACTATTATAAAAAAATAATATTTATATTATTACAAATATTAAATTCATATTTGTAGTAATATAAATATAATAAATAATTTAATTGCAAAATTTTAATTAAAAAAATTAATTTCAAAATTAATTAAAACCATTAAAATTTATAAATATTAAAATTTAAACATATTTAAATCATGTTATAATTAAATAAATCCATAAGAAATTCAAAATACTAATTAAATATTATTAATTATCCATAAAGTCGTCATTCTCGTTTTCTTCATCCTCATTTTCGTCTACCCATCCGCCATCCCCACCAGATTGTTGTCGCTGCAATAATTCTAGGATTTGTTGTTGTGTAGCTTTCATCTGCTCTTGTGAAACTCTCAATGCTTCTTTCAAGTCAAATTGTTTTTTTCTCATTTCTTCCATTTCAGCATTTCTTGCAGCTTCACGTGTTGCAGCTTCACGTGCTGCTTCAGATTGAGCTAACTGTCTAATATTCTCAGTTTTTTTTTTAATTCTGTTTTTTAATAAATAATAATAATTCATTTTTTAAAATAATAATAATAATTCGTTTTTAATAATAATACTAATAATATCATATTTTAAAATAATAATAATATATTTTAAAATAAAATAAGATTCAGTTTTTTTTTTAATTCTCTTTTTAATAATCACATAAAAACATACATATATTATTATTATTTTTAATTCTGTTTTTAATCACATTTAATATCATATTTTATCACATTTAATCACATATTTATAAATGTTTTTAACAACATTTAATCACATTTAATAATAATAATAATTCGTTTTTAATAATAATACTAATAATATAATATTTTAAAATAATAATAATATATTTTAAAATAAAATAAGATTCAGTTTTTTTTTAATTCTGTTTTTTAATAAATAATAATAATTCGTTTTTTAAAATAATAATAATTATTTGTTTTTTAAAATAATAATAATAATTCATTTTTTAAAATAATAATAATAATTCGTTTTTAATAATAATACTAATAATATCATATTTTAAAATAATAATAATATATTTTAAAATAAAAT
The DNA here is from genome assembly GCA_022829125.1 of Lathyrus tuberosus. Lineage (NCBI taxonomy): Eukaryota > Viridiplantae > Streptophyta > Magnoliopsida > Fabales > Fabaceae > Lathyrus > Lathyrus tuberosus. Next base: position 5,618,756 of record JALAZF010000073.1, on the reverse strand, counting down.
AAGATTCAGTTTTTTTTAATTATGTTTTTTAATAAATAATAATAATTCATTTTTTAAAATAATAATAATAATTCATTTTTAATAATAATACTAATAATATCATATTTTAAAATAATAATAATATATTTTAAAATAAAATAAGATTCAGTTTTTTTGTAATTTTGTTTTTAATAATCACATAAAAACATACATATATTATTATTATTTTTAATTCTGTTTTTAATCACATTTAATATTATATTTTATCTCATTTTTATCACATTTAATCACATTTAATCACATATTTATAAATGTTTTTAACAACATTTAATCACATTTAATAATAATAGTTTGTTTTTAATAATAATACTAATAATATCATATTTTAAAATAATAATAATATATTTTAAAATAATACAAGATTCAGTTTTTTTTAATTAGGTTTTTTAATAAATAATAATAATTCGTTTTTTTAATAAATAATAATAATTCGTTTTTTAAAATAATAATAATAATTCGTTTTAATAATAATACTAATAATATCATATTTTAAAAAAATAATAATGTATTTTAAAATAAAATAAGATTCAGTTTTTTTTTTTAATTCTGTTTTTTAATAAATAATAATAATTCATTTTTTCAAATAATAATAATAATTCTGTTTTTTAAAAAATAATAATAACCTGTTTTTAATAACAATCTATTTATAATAATAATTTGTTTTTAAAATCAAAATAATAATCTGTTTTAAAAAATATATATAATAAATTATTTCTAAAAAATATAACAAATCTATTTTAAAAAAGAAATTATGTTTTCAGAAATACGAAAAAAAACAAAATAAAAGATATAAAAAAATTTAAATCACAAAAAAAAAAATATACATAAATCCAGCAACAATAAATCCATCCCTAATTTTCTCAAACAAGAACAACTTAACAACAATAAATCCATCCGTAATTTTATCAAACAACCTAAAAAAAATTAAATCCAACAACAAAAATTAACAAAAATTAAATCTCTAATATGTGTGCCTTACAAGCAAGAACAACTTATGAAGAGATTCTTGAACAAATTTTCGGATTCACCCACTAACAGCAACAATACTTGCTTCTGATTCTAACACCAACAACAACAACTTCAAACATTACAAAAAAAATTAGAAGTTAGTTCTTATTATTTGAAGAAGAGGAAAAAAATTTATTGAGAATGAGAGACATACCATTAACAGATTATTATGAGAGAAATGAAGGAGAAGGAGAGAAATGAAGGAGGAGAGAAATAGGCTTATGAGAGATAGGAGAGAAAACGTGTTGGGGAAATCATACAGATTTATGAGTGTGGGGGAAAGCAAACGCGTTGGAAATATAAAAGAGGGTTGCGGGGTGAAAAACACCCAGCAACATTTATTACCGTTGAGGCTTGCGGCGTGGGAAACACCCCGCAAGTCTTATGTCAGAACTTTATGTTGCGGCGTGATATGCATCCCGCAAGTCTGAAATGGTCAGACCTTTTCAGAACGACCACCTGCTCCTCATTAAGTGAGCTTTTAATTTCCCACCAAATTTTTTTAAGAAACGTTGCGGAGTACTTTTCATCCCGCAACGTATATTTCAAAAAATTTGAAATTCCCCCCAACAGTTTCGTGATCTAAATTAATATTTAATTTTTTTTTTATTTTCCTTGTTGCGGGGTGAATAAAACCCAGCAAATACAATTATTTGCAGGGTGAAAATCACCCAGCAAAATACTTGTTTTCTTGGAGTGAAATATGTTGCGAAAATGACGATGGAGACGGAAGTTGTTGACAAGGAGGTTGTTGTAATGTCATTTTGATGGTGAGGTCCGGTTATGATTTTTTCGGTCGAGGGAGATTTAGAGAGAGAGAGAGAGAGAGAGAGAGAGAGAGAGAGAAAATGGTTGAGAGGGAATATATGCAGTGGTTATGTCAAAATGAAAAGAGGGAGATGGTATATGAAGTCTTGGTTGTTATGAATAGAAGAAAAGAAAACTTCATGAAGTAGTGTTATGGTTATGGAGCTTGGAAGTGGAAGAATAAGGGGAGAGGTTTTGTGTAGTTTGAAGTTACATGGAAGGAGATGAGAGAAGGTGATGATGATGAGGATTCATGAAACGATTATGGTGTGTGCATGTTGGGTAAGTAGCGACGAAAACGAACACTACAATTTGGTGGAACTGAAACAAGATATATGTACTTATGGAGGGTGCTACAGCGGAATCTTATGGATGAGAAAGGAACAAAGTTATATAATGGTTTATGTTTCTCAAGTGCAGTCAGCTGTGGAGAGAATTTTATTATAATATTCAATTAAAAAAGAGAAAAAGTAGGATACAAAGTGCATCATAAAAGAGGGAAAAGCTGTGATATGGGAGTGTCATGAGGGGTGGCGTGTCTGCGTTGTAGCTTATGCGTGTGTATAATACTCGAAAAATGGACAAAATCTACTTTATCTATAATATAGGAACATTAATGGTTCTGGAAATCCACTTCCTAACCCTTTCATTTAGCAAGCCAACTCAGCATTTGGGGGGTATTTAGTGTCTAAAACCAATAATTATCAACCAAATCAACACTTACTTGAATCCTAATGACAGTCTTTGTCATAGTTACACATGATTATTTCAAAATAGTAACCAATACATTTTGTTTCCAACCATCACTAGCTAGATGGTACGTTTTCTTTCTCTCTCTCCGTCCTTGTCTGCTTTCCTTATTTCTCTTTCTTTCTCTTTCTCTTTCGCTTTCTTTCTCTTTCCCTCTGCAGAACCAACTTCATCTTCTTCCTCATATTCTTGCTTCTCCTATGTGTTTGGGTTTTTTTGTCAATGTTTCTGTTCAGAAACTTCCAATACGGCCCAAGCTTCTTCGTTCCACTCCGCCACAAAAACCTAACACAAGCATCGGAGCAAAAACATCAGAGTTACAACAATGGAAACCAAACGCCGAAGTTGTATTCAAACCCGTATCAAAGCTCGATCTTCCACAAGGTTGTCCTTCTTCTGATTTAATGTTAGGTTGTTGTTTGCTTGTCCATCTTGATATTTGTTAGTTCTTGTTATTGGCTGGAATTTTAGTAAAACAATGGTGGTGTTAATGATGTCATATGTCTGATGTCTTAACTTGAGTTACTAACATTCAGTTTGTGTTAAGTTTGTTAGGGGTGCAGTGTTGTATGTTGATGTTATAAGTGATGTCTTGACATCACTATACCAGAACATCAGAACATCAGTTTGTGATGTTTTAGGTATGCACGTGTTTTGTTGTTAGTGAGATTTTCTGCTGAGAGATAGAGAGATTGCAGGCGAATTTATTGGAGAAGATTTATTTTGATACAATTAATTCTGCATATCTTGTAGAGAATAGTTTGTTACTATTTTTGTGCAAATAGACATGGAGAATTGTTCCTATTTATGTGGAGAAGATCTTGCAGCCGAATTAAAAAGTGAAGATTTAAAAGATACATAATATCCTGGAAATATTATGTGGAGATGATTTAAAGGTGTGGAAGATTAAAGATAAAATCTAGTAAAGATTGAGTATTTAAAATATGAAGATTTAATCATGAAGATTTAATTGAAGATCTATTAAGGAGAGAATCTGTTGCAGATTTGGTGGATATGATTTGAAGGCCCAAATCCAGTTGGGAAAAAGTTATAAATAGAATCATTGTAATCTAGAATAGGCACGGGTCCAAGATGTAGATCTTTAGGGCTTTGTCAAAGTGAACCACTCGGGTTGTGAGATGGTCACTGTGGTTAACTCAGAAACTTGTAGGTAATGATTTTGGGTTTGTTATTGGAGGAAGCTTTGAAGCAACTCCAATGTAAGTCATGGAAGTGTGTCTTCTGGTTTTCTGTGTTAGAAAAGTCGTGGTAAACAAGCTATTGATGCAGTGACGGTGTAGTTGACTGCTAGACATCATTGTGATGATAGGAAATGAGATGGAGTCTCTTACCTAGGGAGGACTTAGGTAGAAGGGTCATTGGGTAGTGATTAAATTAGGTAGATTGTCAACTGGTCTGTTGAGTCTGTAATTTGATACTACTAATAGTGGACTTCCTTCCTGGCTTGGTATGCCCCCAGATGTAGGTTGTTGAACCGAACTGGGTGAACAATTCAGTGTGTTATTTACTGTTTCTATTATTGCCTTGTTCAGCAGATTGCGATGTTGTGACATTGCACAAAGACATCACACATCTGTACCAGAATTTCAATTGGTATCAGAGCAGGCATCCTGTCTTTTTCTGGATGAGATCTTGGGAAGATACTTTCTGGTTCATGAGCAAGGAAGATAGTTTTGTTGTGTTATGGACTTGGTCAGCTCATATAGTTGTTTGTGTGATCCCTTTGAGTGAAGGATGGACTATTCATGATAGAATATTATTTGTAGTTCCGCTGCATAGTACCCTGGTTGATTTTTGTATCTCTGGTATTGAGATTCCATGAATGATTCTCTTGGAAATCCATTAGGGTTTGGTCTCCTCAGCAGGATATTCTCTGCAGGACAGCTTCAAAGATACTTGAGGATTGAGTGATCAAAAGGTGAATGGATCTTATGACATGGATGTTTCAGTTCAAATCAAACTTTGAAGATCGATCTGTCCGGAACAGTGATTTCTTATGGTAAAAGAAGAGGGTAGAGCCAAAGCATAAGAGTATCACTGTCAAATCTTTCATGCGGGAGTGAAGATCTTGATCAGTCATCTCTTAAGCTTATTGGTGGTTTCATCAAGAAAGAAGCTGAGCTCATATGTCAATGTCTCGACAGCGTGCTTCACATTAGCAGTTTTTGGTAAATGCTAAGTCAAAGACCTATTAGACTGTAGCTATTTTGAAGGATCACTGAAGCTATGAAGTTGAACAACTTTTGAGTTGCTTCCAAGAGTTTGTGTGCATTAGCAGGGTAATTCAGCCGGTGGTCAATTGAGCTCATTCTGTTTTGTGCCTTGAAGGATTCAGAGTAGCAGATTGTCTATAGAAGGATGGCAGTTATTACTCTTTGATTAGGAGATATGTCAGAACTGATGTTGAAACATCATTTCAGTTCTTTGTTTTCTTAGCCAAAGAAAGTTAGGGGTGCTCATGGTGAAGTATCAGGTGAAGCCACTTGCCTAATCTGAAGTGATCAGTGGTGTGGATTAGCAAAAGAAGGATCAACTAGTGCCTCAAGTCTGCAGGAAAAGGATGTCAGACCCGATCAAATGGTGTTTCTTGTGATAAATAGCTGGACAATTATTGAGGTCGTGCATTCAACTAACGACAATATACATTGACGGGAGACTATGTATATGTCTAAGGTAAAAGTGCAGGATTGCAGAAGGTTTGAGAATTTATTTTTCTCTATGTGGCTGTTTTGGAAGTATTTTCAAGGGTTAAGCACTTAGGAGTTGAATCAACTGGTGGGGTTGATTGGTGTCTATGGAGTTTAATCCAAATTTTCTAGGAAGAGTTTGGATTATGAGAGGCAGATTGATTGTGGAATGTTGATGACATCCAACATCTCAAGTCAGACAAGTTGTTGGCTTTAAGGCTGAAAGATATAAAGACATCACATCATGATGGTTACAGCTTGGATCAGGTTAGAGCATGGTGTTTGCTCTGGTTGTGAAGGTCGAGGATAAGTGGCAGGTATCTCTGGCTTTCTACTGACGGCTCTACTAAGAGAAGTGACTTTCTTTAGTATTGCTATGGGGTAGTCTTGAACTACTTATTTTCTGAAGATTCAGATGTGGTAGGTTTGAAGTCTTTGGAGTTTCTAAGCAGGATGGAGGTTGTCTACTCAAACTTGATTATTGAATCAAGTCTATGAGAGCATGGAAATCTGTTTCTGCAAAGGGAGGAGGTTCTTCTGAGTGGAAGAAGGAAGAGCTGAATTCAACAGTTGGATGTTCTGACATCTAGCTTAACATCAGGAGTCTCAGCTGGTGATGTGGCACATCAGCTAATGATAGGGTGATCTACAGGTATGAACAGAAGGATGCTTCAAAAAGATCATTCTCATGGCAGTTTGCAGGAGCTGCAAGAAGGAGAAGATGTTACATGACCATGGCTTAGGGAGTCTAAGTGTGTTTGCTTTTAAGCAAGTGAAACATGTGACTTGAAGATCAAGGTTCCTTGGTGGATCAAGATATCTTTGTGAGAGTTCTGACAAACGTGAATAAGGTCAAAATGTGGCATTTGCCTGTTTTCATATGAGGATTCGTGAATGAGGTGATCAAACTGTGGCCTATGGTTGATCTCAGTAGTGGATTCGAAGAATCAAGATAATCAGAGTGTGGCAGCTGATTATTATTGAGGATTGTCTTGGAACAAGTTACTCTTGGACAGAAAGGTGGATCAGAGGTTAATTCTCTAGTTCTTTGGATTACTATGCAATAGTAAGTCCAGTTAGTGGAGCATATCAAGAATCATGGTGATGATGTCTTGGTGTGTGGCAGATGTTCTAACTTGTGTTGGGACATTATCTGGTTGGATATCCTTGGTGAAGGATGATTATGCCCTGGTTCAGAAGATTGGTGCCTACATCATGCCTAAGGAGTGTCTACATAGTCATACGGGAGAATGATGAAGTAGAAGGTCTACCTTAGATGGAGAATGTAGAGAAGACTAAAGTAGATCAGGAAGTCTGAAGATGAAGAGTATGATAGAGAATGACTGCCTTTAGAAAGGGGCAGTGGTTCCCAAATGCATGTGCTCAAAAGTGTGCTCAAATGAGCATTAGTTAACCATGATTGAGGAAGTACTTGTCTATGGATTTTTCTGCAAAGGTACATACAATGTGAAGATTACATGCTGATCAAGAGTGTGAAGTTTGGTTGAATCTTATGTCGGATAACATTAGGCTGTTAGATGACATGTTGGTGTGGACATGAATGATTCTAGCCATGCGAAGCATATTGGTTGAATCATATGCACACATGCTTCTGAAGAAAAGTCGGAAGGGCAGCTTTGTCAGTGTCTAGGAGAATTTGCTTTTCTCTGCGATTTCTGGAAGAACTCAGTAGGGGTTTTTGTTGATGGGAGATGTCACACTTGTCTAGGTGTGTGTTTTAAGTAAGAAGACTTGTCTTAAAGTATAGTGGAAGGCGGTGTATTTGTGCCTCAGAACTTGTGGATGTTTGTGTGAAGCATTTCTGACAGGATGAATGAAGACTATGTCTGGATCGAGAAGTTGATCAGCTTGGCAAGATGTGAGTTTTGAAGCATGAGAAGATATCCAACCAAGAGGGAATCTTGTGAGTTCTGGTATTTGGATTGGTTGAGGATTAAGCATTAAGTGAATGCGTTCAGCAGGTGTGTTGAACAGAGGGTGCGCTCTTGAAGACATGAAGATGAGTCTTATGTTTTCCATTCATTTAAGGTGTTCTTCTTGCAAAGGAGCACTGGTTATCTTAGATAGGGAGAGTTGATCTTTTGTGGAAAAAGTGGTTTATCTAGATTGTAATGTCAGACAAGATGTTGTGACATTGTGTTACTGGTAAAGTTCATGGTGTACTTGACAGTTTAGATCTGGTTCTAGAGATTTGTGTGTCAATGGATCGAATCAGAAGTATACATTTACACCAATGTTTGTCAATTTTTGGCCATAAAGGAGGAGAGAATGTACAGTAGTAGCTACTGAGTCTGGATTTTGTTCTGAGTATATTGGTTGGATGATTCAGAGTTTGATTTTGGAATTTCTTTTGTGCTTGCTGCGATGTTCAGAGTTTGTCTATTTGTGGCTAAAAAGGGGGAGAAATAGCCAAGTGAGCCAAGAGTATCAAAGAGTACAAATGTCAAATGCTGCTAAAGTGATGTGATGCAGAAGTGCAGAAATTGAGGGGGAGTGTGCGTGTTGAACAGCTGGTTATACTGGTTCTTGCCTTGAGGGGGAGCTTGCCAATTGCTGAAGTATTGGAGTGTGTAGTTTATGCAGCTGTCTTGCTGGTTGCAGTTTTGAGGGGGAGTTGCTGCAGCTATTTGAGTGCTGATATGGCAGGTATCTCTGATGTTGGATGAGATTGTTTTAGCCAAAATTAGCCAAAGGGGGAGATTGTTAGTTCTTGTTATTGGCTGGAATTTTGGTAAAACAATGGTGGTGTTAATGATGTCATATGTCTGATGTCTTAACATGAGTTACTAACATTCAGTTTGTGTTAAGTTTGTTAGGGGTGCAGTGTTGTATGCTGATGTTATAAATGATGTCTTGACATCACTATACCAGAACATCAGAACATCAGTTTGTGATGTTTTAGGGCTGCACGTGTTTTGTTGTTAGTGAGATTTTTTGCTGAGAGATAGAGAGATTGCAGGCGAATTTATTGGAGAAGATTTATTCTGATACAATTAATTCTGCATATCTTGTGGAGAATAGTTTGTTACTATTTTTGTGCAAATAGACATGGAGAATTGTTCCTATTTGTGTGGAGAAGATCTTGCAGCCGAATTAAAAAGTGAAGATTTAAAAGATACATAATATCCTGGAAATATTATGTGGAGATGATTTAAAGGTGTGGAAGATTAAAGATAAAATCTAGTAAAGATTGAGTATTTAAAATATGAAGATTTTATTGAAGATTTAATCATGAAGATTTAATTGAAGATCTATTAATGAGAGAATCTGTTGCAGATTTGGTGGATATGATTTGAAGGCCCAAATCCAGTTGGGAAAAAGTTATAAATAGAATCATTGTAATCTCGATAGAATCATTGTAATCTCGAATAGGCACGGGTCCAAGATGTAGATCTTTAGGGCTTTGTCAAAGTGAACCACTCGGGTTGTGAGATGGTCACTGTGGTTAACTCAGAAACCTGTAGGTAATGAGTTTGGGTTTGTTATTGGAGGAAGCTTTGAAGTAACTCCAATGTAAGTCATGGAAGTGTGTCTTCTGGTTTTCTGTGTTAGAAAAGTCGTGGTAAACAAGCTGTTGATGCAATGACGGTGTAGTTGACTGCTAGACATCATTGTGATGATAGGAAGTGAGATGGAGTCTCTTACCTAGGGAGGACTTAGGTAGAAGGGTCATTGGGTAGTGATTAAATTAGGTAGATTGTCAACTGGTCTGTTGAGTCTGTAATTTGATACTACTAATAGTGGACTTCCTTCCTGGCTTGGTATGCCCCCAGATGTAGGTTGTTGAACCGAACTGGGTGAACAATTCAGTGTGTTATTTACTGTTTCTATTATTGTCTTGTTCAGCAGATTGCGATGTTGTGACATTGCACAAAGACATCACACATATGTACCAGAATTTCAACTTTTACTTTAGTGTTTTTGAGTCTTTAGTTCTTCAGTCTTTAGCTCCTATTATAGATTTCATCCTTTTCAAACAGACTTTTAACAAACATTGTTATTATTTTCAATGACATGTTTTAGGTCTTATGGTTTCCGGTGCTGTAACATGAGGGTTTTCATAAGGTACATCGTAATCCTTTGTCTATGGTTAATTATATTTTAGGAGAACACAGATTAGTTTTTAAAAGCATAACATTGATTTTTAGGTCTTATGGTTTCCGGTGCTGTAACATGACGATTTTAACTGTTGTTTAATTCATAAATTGACAAATAATGGAAGTTAGATGTATGGGACATCAATGGTGGACTTGCGATAAGAGAGTCAATGGGAGTTTCTCAATACAATATTCTTTGTGTTTGAAGTAGTGGCCTATATGCAGGTATGTTACAATGCCAGTTGAAATCATAGAACTTTCACAATGGAAGTGATAATTGTATTATAACGAGATCTTATTCATGATATATAATTTATTTGAAATCGTTGACAGATTAGATGATGCGACCATACAGACAGAAGCTGCCCCCTTTGATTATAAAGGTCTTTATAAGGTAATGTGATGCAACACAAATTGTAATATTATTAAATGTGATGATGGAATGTACACCTTTTTTATTTCAGAAACATTAGTGTTGCATTTGTTTTAAACCTAAACAAGTTGAGGATTGAAACATGAAAGATTGTGAGCATACATTTTGGTTCATCCATGGCATTTTCTTTGTTGAAGAATTAAACAAGGATATATGTACTGAAATATCTGTCAAATCAATTTCAGGAGTGTACAACATATTATTCAATATCATTTATGTTTCAACTGAATACTATGAAACTTCATAACTGTTACTTTTTGTTTAAGATTTCGGCTATTTAATGGTTTTATTTATATTAAACTTGCAGAAGGATGTAACGAATCCGTCGCATTCTGGCTGGACGTGGTCAGTTAGTGCTGATGTAGAGAGCTTGGCATGGGATCCACATGCTGAGTACCTTTTTATGGTACGTTATGGTTATTTCTGTCCCCTGTATATTTATGAAAGATTATACAAACTAAGCATCTTTTCTGATAAAGATCTACTCACTTCCCCTTATGCTATTTTTTATTTATTTATTTATTAACCGATTATTTTTCTATTAGATGAATGTTCTATTTTGATTTCTTGAATGCATAGATGCTAAATCACCACCAGTAATATGCTAAACATTTCTCTTCACAGATTTCCACACTGCAGATGTAACAAGGGTAATGCTAATGAATCATAGCATACTAGTTATGCTGCAAAAGATGAACTATAGGGCGGCATTTGATGTACTTTAGTAAGTGCATGAAATTTGTTAAAACAGTAGATGGACAACATCAGTGATATCAGACTAATAACAATTCATGGATTTGAGGTTTTATTTATATGGTGAGACAGCTTGACAACCTCTATTACATTTTTCTTAGCAGAATAACTGAATGTGCTGACTTAGCAGAATAACTGAATGTTTTTGTTTTGTTCGTAGGTTGTTTAATCAGCATTACTTTGTTTTCGTTTGATGATTGTTGTTGGAGGGGATTGTGTGTTTTTTCTAAGCTTTTTGTTTTTTTGGATCTCAGTTGTTGTTGTTTGTGATTGGATTTTGATTTTTGATTGGTGTAGGTTGAAGTGCAGGTGGAAATGGATCCTGGGAAGCTGTTCATTGGAGGGATTTCCTGGGATACTAATGAAGACCGACTCAAACAGTATTTTCAGAGGTTTGGTGATAGGGTTGAAGCTGTGATTATGAAAGATCGTAGCAGGGGACGTGCTCGTGGTTTTGGATTTTTTGTTTTTGCTGATCCTTCCGCTGCCGAACGAGTTGTTGTTAAAAAAATGCCATAGATGGTAGAACTGTAAGTTTGCTATAATTGATAACTGATATATGTTTATTTGTCACTATTGTATCACTTTCTTTTAGTGACCGAAAAGAATTATGATTCGTTGTCCTTTGTCGGGAAAGATCGATGCATTGAGCTGCAGATTCATTTTGCGAGAAGCTTTATAACTTCGTTGTGATAGTCTTTAATTGGGTTTTACCATGTAGGTTGAAGCAAAAAAACCTGTCCCTAGGGATGATCATAACATGTTTATCTCTAGGTCATGATAACAGGGTTGTCCCCAAGCAGTTGTCTCTATGTCCAACCAGAGGCCAGCTAGGTGGATTTTGTTACGGTACTATTAATAGGGTAAGTAGTTTTTTCTAATGGTTTCGCACAGGGATATAATCCAAACCTCATTGGAGGACACAAACTTAGAATAGACGGTAGATTGAGCCCTGCTAATGTCGGCCGTAATGGATATGATTAGTTGTTTGAAACTTTGTTATGCCTATGATTAGTTGTTTGTTGTCTCGCTTGACGATACAATTAAGGCTGGTTTCATATAATGTGAGGCTCGTGACGGGCATAACATGGCTAATATTCATCCTTTCTAACTTCAAAAATAAATGGATTATGTATTTGATATAGTGGCTTCCCCTAATGAAATTCAACCTCAATATGTCGGGGATATTATCATACAAGGAAATAGTATAAACATATATTATATTGTTGCAATTCTTGCATGGCTTAAGAGGCATACATGTGTTTACTATGCTTAACTTTCATATTTTTCTTTGATACAGGTTGGAAAATTTAATCTGAGAATTTTACGATCAATTATTCTATCTGGATATTTATACATCACCGGTGTACTTACGGTCCAAACCTCCATTAGTTTACTTTGCATACATAACAGGTTAATACTAACAGGATTTCTCTTTTTTTGATAGAGACATGGTCGACACTACCGGGTGAACCTCCAAGTATTGGTGATACCGATGTAGATTATTGGGTTCCTTGCATTTTTGTTCTTCAAGGTGAATGTTTATTCTTATATTTGTTGTGTACTGGTAGTCAATAAACTTCTATTTTATATGTTGAATTGTAGTTTTCGTCACACTTCAATGCCTTAATTTGGTGATCTTTCAATGTCAAAATAAGAAAAAAATTTAGTTATTGTACTTGATCTAAATTGGATGTGAGTTTGACTAACATGTGCCTTCAAAAACTTTTAGTCAAAAGAAGTTTGATGGATTGAAATTTCTAATAGAAATTGATTTCATTTGGTCTATGAATCACATACACCAAATAGGGCACCAACATCGGCACTGTTTGACAAAAAATATGTAATCACATGTTTTAGTTTGGTGTTTCTGTCATACATCAGCCATATCTTCCATACATTCTAACCATTTGTGTAGAGCATTTACCAAATCCAAATTTTGACAATGATTAACATAGAATGATGATTGTTTACAGGGAGAAACAAAACCATTCAAGCATTTTTCTCACCGATACCGTACTCCTTATAAAGCATCACAAAGTACTTCACCCTTTTCGTATTCTATCAAAAGAGCTTCAGCACACATCATTCTTTTGGCCTCATATTCAGCATACGGTATTGCTATATATCTTTTTGCCCCATAGATAATTAGATATAAGCTTACCCGTATTTGGTCACTCAGTCGCTATTTTCAAAAGTTGTTTATCTGACATTATAATGATCTTTATTTTTCTCAAGAATATATACACCGCAATACAAATGGCTTGAAATGGTGCTACCAAAACTTAACACGACAGAAACTTCTTGGTTGATTGTTCTCATGCATTCACCTTGGTCTAATACCTACATCTATCATTATATGCAAGGTGAAACAATGAGAGTAATGTACGACCCATGGTTAGTTACGTACAAGGTTGATGTTGTGTATGCTGGCCATGTCCATACCTATGAACGTGCTGTAAGTGCTAATATACTTACAAGCTGGTCAAAGTAGTTTCTATTATAATCGCATTTTAGAAAAATTTTCCATGTTCTGGTAGTTTCAAAAGTAGATTTATCATTTTGTTTGTGTGTCAGGAACGTTTCTCGAATGTTGCGTATAATATTGTAAATGGTATTTGTACTCCTATAAAATATGAATCAGCTCGTGTATACAAAACCATTGGAGATGGAGGGAACCTTGAAGGCTTAGCAACCAACTAAGGTCCATGCATAAAACTTTTCTGTCTTATATAACACTTTCTCTATTCATATTTTTGTCGTTTTAAGGTTCGGTAACAAATTTTTTTTATTGACCTCAGTCTGATTCAAACATGGTTTGAAAACATGATTTCAGTACGCTATACATTCCAATTACATTTTGATGAGCTGACAACTACTACATATTTATGTTTCAAATTGATGTATTCTTGCTGAAGTGATATAAATGCGTTGTCTCAATATTCGGTGTGTGTCTTATGGTGCTCTGTTGATGGTTTTGATTCGTGTCAATGATTCGACATCCCGATAATATTATGAATACGATTTCGGTGTTTCTTTGAATTCTCTTTTGTGTGATTTGTTGTTGATTGGTATGCAACTTTGACATTTGTTGCTATTTTGCAGCGGATGCTTCCTGACAGTTAGAGTACAAGTGTTGCTCATTAAGTACAATGGATTCCAGCAAACAAGCAAGGCATAACGGTAACCCCCGTATTTAAGTGTTTAGTTTTAACACTGATACATTTCTTTCAACTGACATCAGCAGGAAACAAATTTGGGAATGCTCCTTTTTACTTCAATCTCTATGATTTGATCATTGTTTTGTTGCATTTTATGTGGTGATTTTTGTTGAGCTCGAGCCAATTCTAAGATCTGCAATGGACGCGAACAATGTCTGCATTTTCGTTTATGGTAAAACCGGCACAGGCAACATATTCATCATGGTTAGTGATGTCAACATTGTGTCCATATTGTGTCCATCTGTTAATTAATGTTACTACTCAAACTGTGCCTGTGTAGCAGTTAGCTAATAAAAATATTATCTAATGTGTGTTTTGGTTTCTGATAGATTTTAAAGTGACCTTTATTTTGATCCATCTGCATCAAGTTGCACTAACATGCATAGATTTTGGGAATGCTCCTTTATTTTCATATTCCAAATCATTCGTAGAATTTTGCCTGTCATTAATAGACTTAAGGTACCTACATTAATATCTCAAGTTTTTTATCCATAATATATTTTATGCATACTTCAAATTTTCTTTAATGCCCAATCACATTATACATTGTATTTGCAAGTAAATGGAATTCTTTACCATCACCAGTCTTTATTATTCTGCCTTTCATTATTCCAACTATACAGTTTCAAGTGTATTAATGCATTTCCATTTCCAATGTAGGGAGAAGCTCCACAGTCACAACCCTCATTATTTAACCCTTCCTCCTATTCTCTACTTCAGACACCACTCTTCAGAAATACCCAACTTTTCTATGGCATCCAACCAAAATATCCAACCCCCTGCCCCTATTCACGTCGAGACGGCAACTGACCAACCACCTTCTCCGGAGTTGCAACGACCTCAGCCTGTCCATCATCCTCTAGACCCCCAACTAACTCTTCAGGTTCAGGAAATAGTTTTACTGCAGCATATTATTCCCACTTATATTATCTGTCCCATATTCTTTCATTCTGATTAAATAGTTTAATTTTCTTAACGTCAACAGACCCAACAACATGTCGAACCTGCGGTCCACCTACAACCCGATACTCAGAACCGACCACCTACAGAGGTTCAACCATTGCCGCATTCCGAGCGCTGTCAACCGCACCAACAGGGACCCCACTTTCAACCAACTCTGCAGGTTCCCCTGGTACATTTCAGTTTTCCCTCCATATCTCAGACGATCTGTAAATTTTTTCTTTTCATGTTAACACACACAGTATATTCATTTTGGATGAACTCAGTTCTCCAATTTCCTACAATACATCATGATTTCAGTTTTTCCTGCATATCTGTTGACAATACTTATTGACTGGTTTTTTTTTTCTACAGGTCCATGACCCTCCTGCAGTTCGAAATTCAAGAAAGAGGAGAAGAAGAACGACTTCGGCTACATTCGTGAGCCGAGTAATTTATTTGGATTCAGATGATGACCAACAACCTGACTACGAACCGGTTGATTCCGATGATGACGATGAGCGGGACTATACATGGGAGAACTTTATGTATGTAAGGAGTTACACAGATAGTGATTAATTATGCAAGTTTTATTTCAATTTGTTTTAAGTCATTCAATATGTATTTTGTATTTCAGTCCAAACTCAACTTTAGTTTGACCTGTACTGCTACTATTCGTATCCCATGAACTTTATTTCAATGAACTTTTTGTCTTCTTCAATTATAAATCACAAATTTTGAAGCATTACTTTTAATTGCATAATTAAATACAAGAATAATTAAAACTCTATTTAATATTAGTTTTTGATTTAATACACATGAAAATAATAAATTATCAAAATAAAGATAATCAACTATTTAATTATTATTTTAGATTTTAGTTTATAATTTATTAACATTATATAGTTAAAATAATTGTGTTTTTTTTTTATCTTCTATATACTACAACATTCATTATTAATTTCTCCAAATATTTCTTTAAAATATTCAGAGTATAAATATTTTATTACCAAATCTTTTTTTTCAATATTTTAAGTTGCGTGTGTAGCGAGCGATTTTGGACGCGGTTCTTAAGCGCTGGTCGCTCTCTGCGGTTGAGCTTAAAACTACAGGTCGATTCATTTTTATCCTATTGTGAGCTGAATAAGGAAGGGAAATAGATGTCTCCAATTAATCCTGCTTGCATACTGAGTTTAAACAACGGTCTATTAGGTTACAAATGCTATCAATGTGGAGGGGGGCCTTTCTTGTGTTATTTTGACAGACGGGTTTCTGGCGGGGAACAAGGATTAAGATGTTAGGACTGGTGCTTTTGAATTACTGCTTTTGATTGATGGAGATATGGGATTTGGGTTTTTTTGTTTAGTGTGCTCGCTAAGATCTTTTCTTTCGATCTTATGCCTACGTATTCCCGTTTACCGAAACAGGGAAATCAGAGCGTTCGTAGTTCCTCCTATTCTATGGGAGGAAATGGGTGTTTGGTGTCTTGTTCAAAGCCCAAGACGTGAAGCGAAAAGGTAGTTTGTATCTTGTTCAAAGCCCAAGATATGAAGCTAAAAGTTCTCAACTTTAGAGAGAATTTTTCATCTCTAGAGAGGGGGTTGTATGTCACAACTGTTGGGTGACTGGTTATAAAGGAGAATTACTTTAACCGGGATACGCGGATCCTAGCAATGCCATAATTTCCTTTAAAGGGGATTTTAACCTGAAGGAGAAGACTTTAACTCAGTGTAGAGCAATGCTATCTTTCCTTAGGAATTTCTCATGCTAAAAGAGGGACAGTGGCATGGATGTAGATGATCCAGAGGCTTGCCGCTTACAGCGATTAGATGAAGGGGAATGAGTTGTTGATGTTTGTGTACTGTGAACGAGGCACAACTTTGATGCTAAAAGGTTAATTGGATTAACCAGTGGTTTTCTTATACAAAGCCTAAGAGGAGGCTAATATGTGTCTCGTACAAAGCCCGAGAGAGAGGCTAAAAGGTTTTTGACTCAACGAGGGAGTCTTTTGGTATCTTGTATAAAGCCCGAGATGGAGGCAAAAGGGTGATTGACTCAACGAGGGAGTCTCTTATGTGTCTCGTACAAAGCCCGAGAGAGAGGCTAAAAGTTGTTTGACTCCGCTGGGGAGAATCATTGTACAAAGCCCAAGAGGAGGCTAAGGTTACTGTTTCAGTTGAGTGACAGGTCCAGTATGCGGATATTGAAAGAGAAAATCAGTTCTTATATGAGCAACACTGTACTCATGGATTTGATTCAAGGACCCGGGTTATTCCTGTTCTTTAAGGAAGCGGGAAATCTGAAGGGTATTGAGACTGTCCGAGTATGCGGGTTTCCTTCCTATTTAACGAAGGGGTCACTTGAGAATGTCTTTGAGACTCAAGGAAGTTAGACTGTCCGAGTCTAGAGTGTCATCTTTTGTACTATGCTTTGAGAAACAGTAGTAGACTCTTTGAAAGGACTGTTATATGAAGATGACTAAGTTCGGTTCCTATACCTCTAGAAGGTCGTCGGGACAATTTGTATGAAGCCCAAGAGGAGGCTGGAAACTTTTAAGAAGTCGATGGGTCCTTGTACTAAGCCCAAGAGAAGGCTATCATTCCCGGAGGAAGAGATCATTATACGAAGCCTAAGAGGAGGTTGTGAATACTTCTAAGAAGCCGTAGGGTCCTTGTACTATGCCCAAGAGGAGGCGGGGTTGCTTTTAGGAAGCCTGTTGGTCCTTGTACAATGCCCAAGAGGAGGCCGATGCTTTTAAGAAGCCCGTGGATCCCCAAACCCCGAGAAATTCAAGGCAATGCTATTCACCGAGAATAGATCAAAGTCAGGAAAGTTCGAGAATTTGGAAGAAACTCAAAGATGCCATTCACGGAGAATACATTCATCTTGGGGAGTAGAGCTTCTTGACAATTCCTAATGAGGACAGCCGAAGAGAAGACTGTATCTGGTGATCCTATTGGGGGATTTAGTTGTCTATTTCTACGAATAAACGAAACGGCGTTTCCTAGTACTAGACGTAGTTGCCGGGGAAACTCTGAATATCTATACTATTATTACACAATTGATATGAGTTTATGAAAGAAGACTTACAGCGAAACAACCCCACAATACAATTATATGTATAGTAAAGCAGTAAATGAAAGCGTATAAACACTTACTCGGTTGTAGAGCTTCCATGCTGTTTGGTTAGTTGTTCAACAAAGAAAGATTGAAAACAACAATATATTCAAAATCAAAGGAGAAAGTGCTTTGAAAAAGAAAGATTTGGGGGCTTACAGCTCAAGGAGAGGCCCAGGGTTTTATCAGTGAGCGCACTGTTTGAATTTGTACAGAGGGACTTATGCAAGTGACTGGGCCCAAAAAGGTTTTCTGTACAAAGGGATGGGTCTTATACTCTCTCAAGAGGCCCAAAAAGTTTTAAAGAAAAAGAGTGGAGCTTATAACACGAGGGTAGGCCCAAATGATTTTTCCGTTTGAAATAGCGATCGCGCCGAGGTTTTCTTTTAACGCAGAGGGACTTATACAATAAGTGAGGCCCAAAATGATTTTGGTTAAAATGGGATTGGGTCTTACACTCTAATAGAGGCCCAAAAAGTTTTGAATGGGTCTTATAGCTCAAGGAGAGGCCCAAGGTTATTTTTCAAAAGGGCGAAGATCGTGCCGTTTATTTGAAAATGTACAGAGGGACTTATACAACGAATGAGGCCCAAAATGATTTTGTACAAGTGGGTTGGGTCTTACGCTCTCTCAAGAGGCCCAAAAGGTTTTGAAAATGATTTATGAGGGTTGAATTAATCCAAAAGCCCTAATTTGTTTTCAAAAATGTATTTAATTGAATAAAAATTCAATTAAAAATGATCAAAATTGTTTAACATAGGAAAAATAAATTGTGATCTTGGATTAATGCTTCAAAAATTAAGTATTGACCTACAAAATAATTAGAAAGCATTAAAAGTTGCAAAATCAATGTAGAAAAAATATTTAAAATGTCAAAAACAATTAAAATATTAATTCTTTGCAAAAATATCAATTATATGAAATAAATAATATTTTGGGGATTTTTTTGATAAAATAAAATATTTTAACATTTTTTTGAATTATTAAAAAAAGAATCAACTCAAAATCATTAAAACTCAGAGAGAAATTAATTTTTGAATCAATTAAACAAAATCACAAAATTCAAATATTTGAATTTGTGAAAAAGGCGCCAAGAACACAAGCAAGAACACGCACGTTTTTCTGGGTTTGGCTGATTTGCGTTTTCCATCCAATCTCACTGAATACGTAATCATATCATGCAATCCACATATCATTATGCTCGTCTCAACCTCACGATCATGTCTATAACACTTAATTTCATTTAAATTAAACATAAAACATGAAATCACGAAGAAACCTCAAGAACCCTAATTTCTGCATGAAGGCTAGGATTTTTGATACACGATTCAAACAATGCAATTAATTGAGGGAAAACATTCCATGCATGATTATGAGCATATGGCCAAATTATTGTGCGAGGAAATATGCATAGATTGAGAGATGACCAAGTATATGCTTACCTCTAAGCCGTGACAGCAAGTGCAATGTGATTTTTGATTTGGAGGTGTTACAGATGAGTGGTGATGATCTGAACAGCTTCCCTACACCCTATGGAGTGTGTTTGAATGCTTGGACTTGATTGAAAATGGTTGGAACAATTTGTGGTACCTCAGCTGCAACTTGATTGAAAATTTGAGCAACCAGCTGGTGATTTTGTGAAATTGGTGTTTCAGAAGTGATCTAAGTGTTTGATCAGCTCATATGTGATGTATGTGAGGTGTGTGAGTGATTGGTTTGATTGGAAAAGCTCTCAAACTCAAAACCCGATAGCTACCTTGCTAAGAATGGCATTTTTGCCAAGAGAAAGAGATTTTGAGGAAAGCATCTGTTAGATGGCTTTGGTGTACTCAAACTGATCACAATTGAGCTCTATTTATAGTAAAGCAAGTTTGTTTTGCAAGGAATAGTGAATGGCAACTGGTAAGTAGGTTTGGCCAATGTTGTCCAATGGAAATCTAAGTCTCCTCTAGCCATTGACTAGAGGTTAGGGCACAGAGTTGTGGTTCCCTTGGTCTTGGATAAGTCTTGACTGATTTCAGATGAGAATGGCTCAGTCCATGCCACCTTGATGCTTCCATTGAATGCTTCAATCCAAATTTGGAGTCTTGTCCCTATTTTGGCCATTCTGGTTCAACATGCTATTTCTTGTTCCATGGACTTTGGAGGCTTGGCTCAGTGATTGTCCCCTTTAGATTCAATCCTCAGATGTGTCCAAGTGGATAGGAGCATTTGAATTTGGCTGATTTTGGTAAATCGAGCAAAGTTGCAAATTCTGCCTTGCCTTTGACAGATTTCAGCAAGGCAACTTTCCAATGTCATATCTCATGACTCAAATGGAATTTGGCAATGTTCTTGGGCCATTTTGGAAAGCCCTTACATGATATAACAACTGTTTGAACATATTTGGTTTTGATCTCTTTTGAATCCAAGTGAAAAATCCCCCTACATTTGGAAAAAAATGAAGACAGATTTTGACTTAGTGAAAATTTCACTAAGTGTTGGAAAAAGTGACATTTTCACTTTTCAGCCATTTTGATCACTCCATAACTCAAAATCCTTAATGAATTGGACTTAGGTCTAGTTGAAGTTTTTGTAGAGGGTAATGAGGGCTACAAATCCATCTTTGGATGAGAAAAAATGGTTTTGTGGTTTAGGAGTTATGATCCTTCAAAGTTGGTACCCTTGTCACTTTATTTTTAACTTAGAAAATTTTCTAAGTTTTTATCGTTACCCCTTTTACAAGTTATCCCATTTTTCTTGATTTTTCTTGATGAATGATGATTCAAATCATACATTAACATCATTTTAGGGTTAAAAATCCATTTTGGTGAAAAATATCAAAAAGTCAAAGTTGACTTTTGTGCACAGTTGACTTTTTATCAGATGAATTCCAAACTGTGCAATTCTTCAGGAAATCATGTCCTTGACCTAAATCAAACTTGATGGACATGTTCCATGGGTGTCATAGGGTATATTGGGGCATGTCCTAGGGCTTGGGAGAATGTCCTGGTCAAAAGTCAAAGTTACAGTTGACTTTCCTTAAAACCCTAATTGTGGTGCAGATGAAATTGAGACTTGTTGCTCAAACTTCTTGGATTAATACATTGTCCCAAATGGATCAATATGGTATATTAGAGATCCTCAAACCCTCTCTTGAGGTCTTGGCTCTTGATTTGCCCTAAAAGTCAACTTAGGGGTGAATTAGGTCAAGAAACCCTAATTCCTGATTTTTGATGTATGCATCCCCTGAGGCAAAATTGACTTAATGACTGGGTCCATGAGGTTCCATGGAGTACATTAGGCTATGTTTTGGATCTTTGGCTTGTGTCCAGATGAAATTTTTCATCTGGAGGCCCTGGTCGACCAAAACCCTAATTTGGTGATACTGGCGATCTTGAAGCTTGATCCACCTAGAAGGGAGCAACCTTGTGCTTAATCCTTGAAGTGGGAGTCCTCTTGATCCATTGTGGATGTTTGAGAGTTTAGAAAAGTTGAAGATCATGTCATTCCTTGATTGATCCTTTGTCTAAGGCTCTGAGAGGGCTTGAAACCCTAACTTTGATTGTAGTGAATGCTCAACAACCCTTGAGGCATTTGATAAGGCATGATGGTTCATCCACATTGTGATGATGATTTGCACAATGATGGGAAATCTTAGTGGTCAAAATTTGGGGTATGACAGATGCCCCTATTTAATCTTCTTGGACCCGAAGGTGTGAATGACGAAGGTATTCGGGCATTCGGGGTGCAAGAGGATTAAATATCGGAATACCCGAAATTTTGATGGCTATGAATGGCAGCTTACGCACTCATCTTCTTTAGCTAAGCAATGATGCTTAAAAAAGGTAAACTTCCCCTCGATCCTGGTTTTCAGCCAGGGAACTGGTCTCAGTTGCGGAAACGAACTTCCCCTCGATCCTGGTTTCCTACCAAGGAACTGGTCTCAGTTTCTGTTGTAAACTTCCCCTCGATCCTGGTTTCCTACCAAGGAACTGGTCTTAGTTTCTGATTTAAACTTCCCCTCGATCCTAGTTTCCTACCAAGGAACTGGTCTTAGTTTCTTTTGTCAATAAACTTTATTGACAAGGGACGCTATGCGTAGCGGCTTTCCTTCAAACTTCTCGCCGAATTTTCCTGTGGAGATGCCATTTGACGGAAAAAGTTTTGATGTCAGACTTGCTGGGGAACCCAGTCATCTGAGTTGTAGAGGTGTACAAACTTCTCTGTTGGAGACGCCATTTGCTTCTACTGGGGGGAAAGCAGGTCTCTTGGGAGACTGTTTCCACTTGGGATCTTACATCATACTTTTCTCGGGATCTTCCCGGAGAAATGCCATATGATGGGGTCCAATTTTGAGGTGCCGATGACCTTTTCATCGGTGTGTCTTTCGGAGCGAAGTTGGCATGCTGCCGAATCTCTGATTACGAGGCTTTCTCTGTGGATTTTCCTTAATCTGGGAAAGCAAGGATATCATCTTCAACGGCGAATAGTGATGCTGACTGAAAGTTCCTCTGGTCTTTCAGAGGTTCAAGTTGTCAAAGTGGTCAAGGGCCAACTTCCTTCCAGAGATAAACTGGAGGAGAGAGAATGTTCAGACGTAGCGTTTCCTGACGAGGCAAGAACTGACGACTCGATTGAGAGAACTTCTATCACTAGGGGACAAGTCCAACTAGAGTGATAGTGATGCAATATGAAATGTGAATGCAAATCAATAATGCATGATGTGTGCATGTTTATGCTGACAAAACTGACGTGACATACAGACTGTCAAGTGAATACGACTGGATACTCAGCCATCGCGGGGCGAAGAAGCACCGTTGGTTCATAATAGCAATTCCACCTTGCTTAGGAGAGATAGTCCCTGTTGGGAGCTATGTTGATCGGGCTTAGGAGATAAGAACTCGGCCGAGGGGTGTCAGATGAAACAAGGTCTCTGACACAGTTAATCCCTTCTTTCAGGCGTACTGGGTTAGAAGGGGTACTCTGATTCTGCACTTCGAAGTTCGCTTACTTCTGGAGAAGCGACCAATGTTCTTCTGATGTTCAACAGTCAAAAGAAATTGTCGTCTTTATTTTAAAAGCAGAAAAAGTTTTAACAAGTAAATTCATTTTTTGTTTTATTTCAAGAATCTTTAATCATGTTAACAACGTTGTTCTGTAAAGCTAAAACAAATAAGAATTACAAACAAAAAGCACAAGGGCTCAAATTTTATTGATAAGATGGAGATCAGCCAAACGCGTGATTCCAAAGAGTATTTACAAGGTTTAAAAATGGTAATTTACAGGGAAAAGGACTACGTTGAAACATAGCGACCACTATCCTTCTACCAACTTTGAATTCGAGACATCCTGAGCTTCTGTCAAAGATGACCTTGACTGGAGTTTTCCTCTGATGGATGGTGTAACTGCTGCTGAAAGATCTGCCTCTGTTGAACATAGTTACTTGCCATTATCCCTAATTTTTGCCTGATTGTACTATGATGTTTTCAATCCATCGGGATGATTTTTTTTCATGTCTCTAACTTTTGCCTGGACCGCCCTTTCGGGTTTTCAATCCACCGAGACGTTTTTTTTAGTTTAGGCGAAGTATTTCTTGACTACATCAACATTCGTGGGGTAGGCAAATTCCTCTCCGTCCATGGTTGCAAGTCTCAAGGCGCCGCCTGAGAAAGCTTTCGTGACTACATAGGGGCCATCATAATTTGGGGTCCACTTGCCCCGAGAGTCAGTGAGAAATGATTGTATCTTCTTGAGCACGAGGTCTCCTTTTCTGAAGACACGAGGTCGGACCTTTTTGTCGAACGCCCTCTTCATTCTTTGCTGATACAACTGACTGTGACATAGTGTCGTGATTCGCTTCTCTTCGATCAGGTTCAGTTCGTCGTGTCGACTTTGACATCATTCAGCTTCTGAAAGCTTAGCTTCCATCAATACCCGGATTGATGGGATCTCTACTTCTATGGGGGGAACTGCCTCCATGCCATATACTAGAGAGAACGGGGTTACCCCTGTTGAAGTGCGGACAGATGTGCGATAACCATGAAGAGCAAAGGGTAGTATCTCGTGCCAGTCTTTGTAGGTTACAACCATCTTTTAAACGATCCTCTTGATGTTCTTGTTAGCCGCTTCTACCGCTCCGTTCATCTTGGGTCGGTAGGGAGATGAGTTATGGTGTTCGATCTTGAACTCTACGCACAACTCCTTCATCATCTTGTTGTTCAAGTTAGATCCATTATCTGTAATGATCTCGCTTGGAACACCATAACGGCAGATGATATTGTTTTTGATAAATCGGACCACCACTTGTCGGGTTACATTGGCGAATGACGCTGCTTCGACCCACTTGGTGAAGTAATCAATGGCTACCAGGATGAACTGATGTCCGTTTGAAGCCTTAGGTTCAATCATGCCAATCATGTCGATTCCCCATATAGAAAATGGCCATGGGGAAGAGAGAACTTTGAGATGTGATGGCGGTACATGAATTTTGTCGGAGTATATCTGACACTTGTGACACCTCCTCATGTACTTGTAGCAGTCGGATTCCATGGTCAACCAATAGTACCCTGCTCTTAGAATTTTTCTCGCCATTGTGTGTCCGTTGGCATGAGTGCCAAAGGACCCTTCATGAATTTCTTTCATAAGCATGTATGCTTCTGGTCTGTCTACGCATCGGAGCAAGACCATGTCAAAGTTTCTCTTATAGAGAGTTTCACCGCTCAGGAAGAAGTTTCCAGCCAGTCTTCTGAGGGTTTTCCTGTCTTTTCGGAGTGCCCCAGATGGGTACTCTTGTTTCTGAAGGAAGCATTTGATATCTTGATACCAAGGTTTGTCGTCTATGACTGCTTCAATCGTGAAGACGTAAGCGGGCCGTTCAAGGCGCATAATGTCAATCCTAGGTAAGTCATTCCATCGACCTACGCTAATCATGGAAGAGATAGTGGCTAATGCATCAGCCATGTGATTCTCATCACGAGGGATATGATGAAACTCAACTCTGTTGAAGAAAGGTAGCAACCTTCTTGCAAAGTCTTTGTAAGGAATCAATCCTGCTTGGTATGTGTTCCAATCTCCTTTTATCTGATTGATGACCAAAGCTGAATCACCGTATACGTCCAAGTTTTTTATCCTTAAATAAATCGCTTCCTCGAGACCCATAATACAAGCTTCGTATTCGGCCTCGTTGTTTGTACATTTGAACGTAAGTCTAGCAGTGAAAGGAATGTGGGTACCCTGAGGGGTAACAATGATTGCCCCAATTCCGTTTCCATAATTATTAACTGCTCCGTCAAAGATAAGTCCCCATTGGGAACCTGGTTCTGGCCCTTCACTGGGTAACGGTTCATCGCAATCTTTCGTTTTTAGATACATGACATCTTCGTCTGGGAAGTCAAACCCGATTGATTCTTGATCGTCAATCGGTTGATGAGCCAAATGATCGGCTAAAATACTTCCCTTAACGGCTTTTTGAGCGTGGTACTCTATGTCATATTCTGATAACAGCATCTGCCAACGGGCAATCCCTCCCGTAAGAGCAGGTTTTTCAAATACGTACTTGATTGGATCCATTTCGGAGACCAACCAAGTAGTATGACGAATCATGTATTGGCGAAGACGTTTGGCTGCCCAAGCCAAAGTGCATCAAGTTTTCTCAAACATCGTGTACCGATTCTCGCAGTCGGTGAATTTCTTGCTCAGGTAGTAAATGGCAGACTCTTTCCTTTTGGTTTCGTCTTGTTGGCCAAGTACACACCCCATTGAGTCCTTTAGGACTGTGAGGTAAATGATCAGTGGTCTTCCTTCCACTAGAGGTGATAGAATCGGCGGATTCAACAGATATTCCTTAATACTGTCGAAGGCGGTTTGGCAATCTTCTGACCAAACGCAATCCTGGTTCTTTTTGAGTAATTTGAAGATCGGCGCACAAGTGGCGGTCATAAGGAATATGAATCTGGAGATGTAGTTCAAACGTCCCAAGAATCCTCTGACTTGTTTTTCAGTTTTCGGAGAAGGCATTTCTTGAATGGCCTTGACCTTGTCAGGATCAACTTCAATTCCTTTTTGGCTGACGATGAACCCTAGTAGTTTCCCTGATCGGACACCGAAGGTGCACTTGTTGGGATTCAAGCGGAGTTTGTACTTTCGTAAACTCTCGAATAGTTTTGACAGGTGGGTCACATGCTCCTCTTCTGTCTTAGATTTTGCAATCATATCATCGACATATACCTCGATTTCTTTGTGTATCATGTCATGAAACAGAGTAGTCATGGCCCTTTGATAGGTTGCCCCGGCGTTCTTCAAACCGAACAGCATTACCTTGTAACAAAAGGTACCCCATGGGGTAATGAACGAAGTTTTCTCCATGTCTTCCGGCGCCATTTTAATTTGGTTATAGCCCGAGAATCCATCCATGAAGGAGAAAACTTTGAACTTTGCTGTACTGTCTACCAGCATGTCAATGTGTGGTAAAGGAAAGTCGTCCTTTGGACTTGCCTTGTTCAGATCTCTGTAATCGACACACATTCTGACCTTTCCGTCCTTTTTCGGAACAGGTATGATGTTGGCTAACCATTGAGGATATTCAGATGTAGCGAGGAAACCCGCGTTGATCTGTTTTTGTACCTCCTCTTTGATTTTGATGGCCATGTCCGGGTGAGTGCGTCTCAACCTTTGCTTTACTGGCGGACATTCCGATCTTAACGGTAAGTGATGTTCCACGATGCTGGTATCCAACCCTGGCATATCCTGATAGGACCAAGCGAATACATCGGGGAATTCTTTGAGAAGCTTTATCAAACCCTCTCTGGCAGTTGGACTGAGCAGTGCCCCAATCCTGATTTCTTTTCTCTCTTGTTCTGAACCCAAGTTTACCGTTTCCAACGGTTCTTTGTGAGGTTCAATGGACCTTTCCTCTTGTCTGAGTAGTCGAGAGATCTCTTCTGGAATTTTGTTGTCAACTTCTTCTTCAGCCTCGAATACCGGGAACTCAAAGTTGGGAGAAGGCATCGGATCGTATGTTTCAACGGGGTTTAAAACAAGCAATCTGCATGACGTGATGATTCGTGTTTAGAAGAGATAGAGAAAATGCAAGTGTGTGCAGTGTTTTATTTTACTGCTTGTTTTTATTATTGAATTGTTTTTTAGGATTACCATTTTTTTGACTGATGAACGATCTTCGGAACCTCGACGGCAACCCATTGGTGGCGAACTCCTCGGTGAATCACAAAGTCTGGCGCCTTCCTTGATTTGTCTTTAGAAATAACGCTGATTTCTGGTAGAGCGGGATCATTGGAATCTGTCTCCCAAGCAGAATTGTCGTAGGAGAATTCCTCAGTTGCATTTTGCATAGTATTTGTGCTCTCAGTCGTATCTCCCCGTCCAGTAGGCTGGATATCTTCGAGCCTGATACGAGAGCTTTCGGGAGCGGTGTACTTGACCATATAGTCGTATTTCCCACTCGGTCGTTCCAAGGTGTCCCACACTTCTTTCGAACTGGAGGAGTCATTTCTCTCGATGACGTTGACCTCGGGAAAAGCATAGTTGATGAATTCAAGTCCTGCAAACGTTGCAAATTCATCTTCATGTTGAGTAGTTTCTGAATGACCTGAGTGTTGATCCCATGACATGGTGGGGACACAGGTATTCTGTTCAGTGATGCTCAGCTGAGTTTCATTACTCGGCTGACTTTCTTGCCCCAAGTTTCCTGGGTAAGGTTGCCACATTGGCAGACCATCCATTGGGCCATAGTAATTGTGGTCAAAGTTGTCTTTCATCAGAGTGTCCTCCTCTAATGAATTTGGCGGAGCGTGACATCCTTCCGAATCATGATCCCCGTATATCATTTCGATGTCTGATCGTGGTATAAATCTCGGACTTTCTGTGGGAAAGCAAAAAGGCATAGGTACCTCTTCCTGAGACATATAACCGTCCTCATTAAGATAGGATTTCCATTCTTCATCTGTGTTAGAGGGACCTTCCTCATTGATAGCATGAACTGTCTGAGACACTGGGTGAAGGAAACCTCCACTGTGGAAGAAGTTTTGAAGGGGATGAAGACTTTCATCGCTGACAGCTGTCTGGGTACAGGTTGTAGAAAAACCAAGACCCTTCTTTGTTTTATTGTCAACAGGAATGACAAGCTGTCCCCATCCATTTGTATCGGTACTCTCGACCGCTTTGATAGCATCTTTGTATGAGGAAATCGAGGTTCCTTCTTTGAACTGATTGTCTTTGCTCACCGACAGTGCTTGGAACTGCGTTCCAATAACCTCCTCGGGTTCTATTCCAGTAGATGATGACAAGTTACTCACAAGCAAGGCTTGTTCCCCACAGACTGTGACAAGGTGATCGCTCTTAACGAACTTTAGCTTTTGGTGGAGGGTTGAAGTAACCGCTCCAGCCTGATGTATCCAAGGTCTTCCTAATAAACAACTGTGCGTTGCCCGGATGTCCATAACCTGGAAAGTGACTTGGAAAGTGTGAGGACCAATAGTTATGGGAAGATCAACTTCGCCGATAACTGTTTTTCTGGATCCGTCGAACACTTTTACGACGACCTCGCTGATTCTCATCGGAGGGCCTTTGAATGATAATTGCATCAAAGTGGACTTCGGCATAACATTCAGGGCTGACCCTGTGTCTACCAGTACGCTGGCTAAAGCATCGTCCTGGCAGTTAACTGTAATATTGAGCGCCATGTTATGACGGCGACCCTCTTCGGGTAATTCCTCATCACTAAATCCCAAATTGTTGTAGGAAGTGATGTTAGAGACAATGCTATCGAACTTTCTGATTGTTACATCCTGTTCCACAAAGGCTTGCTCCAAGACTTTCTGTAGAGCCTCCCTGTGGGCTTCTGAACTGAGTAACAGTGATAACACCGAGATCTTTGAAGGAGTCTGTAACAGTTGATCGACAATGTTATATTCACTCCTTTGGATGAGCTTCAACATCTCATCATTAATTTTTGAAAGGTCGGGATCACTGGACTGACCGACTGATGGATCAGGAGCTTCCGTCTGAAGTTTGTTTTCTTTGTTAAGTTCTCCAACTCCTCGGTTGAAGATTCGACCGCTCCGTGTTACACGACTGATGTCTATAATATTCACGACGGAGGGTAATGGAATTTCCTTTCCATTCTCAATTGTTATCGCACCATATTTGTAAGGGATAGCCTTAGTTGATTCATACGGTAATGGTCCCGGTAGATAGATGACTACGGGAGTCTTATGATTTTTCTGACCATCATAAGTAATCTCGATCCGTTCCCGGTTGGGAACCTTAGATTTGTCAAGTAGAGGGATGATGGCAAAAACATCCCTGGTCCTGTGATGACCAGAGATCGTGACAACATCCTCAACTTGCTCGGCAAGGTAGTTCGGCGTCCAGTTGATGGGTCCAGAACCCGGGTATGGATGAATCTCTCCACAATCCACCTGACGCTGAAGAGCTGCTCTCACAAAGTAACACCCTTGGTTACTTTCCGAACAGACACTACAACTGTAATAGTTGTGTGGTGGCACCTGGCCACGCCCACTTTGAATACAATGTAACCTTACTAGGTTAGCTTCCACTAATCGGACATCCTGACTTTGACGTCGAGTAGGGTTCCTGTTACTGATACTAATCTGCTGAGTATCTTCATCCATATAGATTGGCATCCACCAGTGATTTAACAAGTGCTGAAGTGCCTCCTGGACAAGGGTACAACCTCGATCGTTTTTGTAACCTACTTTACAGCTTTGATAATTATGTGACACCAGGAATCCGAGTCGGACCTGTTCAACATGTAACTCTACCAGGTTGATATTTATCACGCGAATATCGAAGATCTGGACCATGTTGATTTGATAGGAGTTCCTATCATGGTAGTCTTGGATCCATTCAAGATCCATCTGACGCTAGAGGGCCTCTTGTATGAAAGAGCATCCCTGTTTGTTTACCGAGCAAGTCAGACAGGAACTGTAATCGTGCCACGGCAGATTATGATACTGGCTTTGCCTTGAGTGCATCGCCACCAAGTTGGCATTCGTCGCACGGATATCGTGGTTTTGAATGACGTTGGAATTCGTATAAACCATGTTAACTCCACGAACTCGGTGCTCCTACATCCTTGGTTGTCTTTAGAGCAGATATCACACTGATGATAGTTATGGGGTGGCACATGGCCATATCCGCTCTGTCTACAATGCATCTTGACCAGATTGGTCTTTAACAAGAGTACATCGTGAATTTGATAGACATTCTTAGTCTCTCCTTCTATCAAATTGACTGCAGCCTTCTCATGTTGAGGCAGCGGGTTCATAAGAACATTAGGATTCGTATCCTTGAAGGATAAGACCCTGCTCCTAACAAGTTTTTGCACGTCGGACTTGAAATTAAGACAAGTCTCAATGTTATGCCCTGACCCTCCTTGATGATAAGGGCATGTATGATCCACCTTAAACCAAAAAGGCGGGTTTTTCGGTACTGTAAGAGGAGATTTAGTATGAATGTGCCCCTTAGCTAGTAGTAATGGAAATAGTTTTGCGTACGTCACGGGTATAGGATCAAATCCTGGTGGCCGTGTTGTACGGTTGTTGTTATATGGAGGACGAGCCTGCTGAAGAGGTTGTTGTGTCCTTTGTTGGTCAGCTTGGCTCTGCGCAACCTGAGGTTGATACGTAGGAATAGACGCAGGGTTGATAGCAGGAGCCACAGCTGCTACCGGTTGATAACGCCGCCTTTGCTTTTCGAGAGAGATATTCCCAATATCTTGCTCTTTTTTCTTAGGGAGAGCACTACCATATTTTTTTAGTACCACTCGTCGATCCAGCGTCTTTTACCAAACGTCCTTCTCAGACGGCTTCCTCAAGACGTACACCCATGCCGACCATTTCGGTGAAATCACTGGGCGCACTGGCAACCATTCAGTCATAGTAAAATGAGCTTAAGGTCTTTAAGAAGATCTTTGTCATCTCTTTTTCCTCAAGAGGTGGACAAATTTGAGCGGCAATTTCACGCCACCTTTGAGCATACTCCTTAAAGGTTTCCTTGTCCTTTTGCGACATCGATCTGAGTTGATCGTTGTCGGGTGCCATGTCCAAATTGTATTTGTATTGTTGGACGAAGGCAGTGCCAAGATCTCTGAATGTACTGATCGTGGCACGGTTTAAACCCATGTACCATTTGAGTGCGGCACCGGTTAAACTATCCTGGAAGTAGTGAATCAGTAGGTCCTGATTCTCCGTCTGGGCTGACATCCGCCGAGCGTACATCACCAGATGGCTTTGAGGGCAAGAGTTACCCTTGTACTTTTCAAAGTCGGGCACTTAAAATTTGTGCGGGACTTTCACATTTGGGACCAGGCAGAGATCTGCGGCGTCTTTTCCAAATAGATCCTGACCGCGAATGGCTTGCAGTTCCTTCTGCATTTCCAAGAACTGCTCCTGGAATTCATCCATTCGGCCAAACATAGTTTCCTTCTTACCAGAAAGTGTTGGTGGAATCTGTCCTTCCGGGACAGTGTGCACCACAGGGGGTGGTACCGTGACTACGGCGGTGAATCTTGGCGCTTCTCGAAGTTTGTAACCTTCAGGAGTCTTCAGCATGCCCCTGGCATCTTCACTTTCCCGAAGTTTGTAACCTTCAGGCCCAGCGGCTTCTGTTGTGATTCCCTGATCTTCAGTGATCAGTGGAACATATCCTTCCGGGATATAGTTAACAGGCATGCCCCAGGGACGATCTTTCGGCCTTTGATACCTAGGATCATACTTTTCCACTATGGGCTGAGCTTCTGCCATGGCTTGCATGTCGTTACGAAGCTTTCTCATATCCTCTCTCAGAGCGTCGATCTCTTCTTTCAACTCTCTGTTTTCTTCCTCAAGATCATCCATCTTTTTCTGACGATTAGCCCGAGTATTATACGAATGAGACAGTTTGACTCTAGAACCGAGACACAAACGTGAGATTCGTAGGTAAGAAGAATACGCGATGTGAGAATGATGAATGCAATGATTATATTAATTGTTTAAGGTTTAATCAAAATAAACTTCGACAATTAGATTGCAAATATCAAACGGTGGGGAAACCCCTTTTTATTGAAATTCAAAGGATTACAGAAATGGAAATACAGTAGATTACAAAGTGCAGAAACAGAAACCTAAACTAATGGGTCCTGAGTCCTCTCTGAAGAGAAATTAGGTGCTGATTTTGGTATCTTCCTTTTCTTTGACCGGGGCTCTTGGGTCGTTGCCGGGTTGTCATTCCTTTGCCAGGTGAAAGGAGCGAGCAAATTCCTTGGTCATCTTGATTCTCTACAGCATGTTGCTCCAAAATTTCAATCAGAGCATCTTTCTCTTTCAGTAATTGCAGTATTTTGATGCATTCTACGTCGAGGGTGCGGTACTTGTTCTTCCAAGACCTTCTCTCCTTTTGAACTTTGTTGAGAGTAACCTGAAGCTTTTCAGTTTCCGTCATGAAGTACATGACAGATTCCCTCGGCGGAAGAATTCCGTAATGAGGATAAGGCATTTTTAGCTTGAGAGCTCTAGTTTGTACCAAATGGAGATAAGGCTCCACCAAGACACAGTCCGGTTTTCCTAGATACTCTCGTCCTTTCTTTTGAATATGCTTCCAAGCGTGCACTATTTCTGTCTTTAGTGCTCTGTCGTTTTCTCCTTCCTTGAAGAAAAGACCTTCCAGATGAACACCCAGTGGGATGTGCCTCATCGGGTATCCAAATTGACGGCGAACCAATACTGGATGGTAATTGATCCCTCCTTTAGTTCCTATGAGGGGTACGTTGGGGAAGTTTCCACAACGGTCAATGATCCTGATTCCCTCATAAATCCTATTACACCAATCTATATCAGAGTTGGTAAGGGACATGATCTTCTGTGACCAACGTAAGGCACTCTTGCAATCCTAAAAAGCAGTAGACTTGGGCAAGTGAGAGATAAACCATTTGTAAAGCAAAGGTACACAGCATGTGATCTCCCCTCCGCTGTACAAATTTCCCAAGTGTACAGAATGATACGCATCTGCGAGCAAAGTCGGCACAGGGTTTCCAATGAGAAAAACCTTAATGGAGTTAATATCGATGAAGTTATTGATGTTGGGGAACAAAAATAACCCGTAGGTGAGTAAGACAAAGATGCTTTCAAAAGCAGTCACGTTCCCGATACTGGCGAAGTACAGGGCTTTCTTTGTCAAGAACTGGGCTGGCAAACCTTGGATGCCACCCTTAGCGGTCATGTGAGTCCTGACCTCAGACTCGTCCAAATGAATTGCTCTTGCAATAGTCTGATTCTTTGGAATTTCTTCCAGTCCAGAAAATGGAGCTCGATCTGTAATGTGTAGATCGATCAGGTGAGAATACTCCTCCAGCGTTGGTGCTAGCTGGTAATCCGAGAATGTGAAACAGTGATAAACTGGATCATAAAACTGAATGAGCGCATCCATGATTCCCTCAATTACATGGACTCTTAACAGTGGTAGCAGACCTCCGTGCTTGGCTCTGAAAGCCTCTGGGTTAGTGATCATCCTCGCTAACCTTCTCAAATCCTCTAGTTTTGGAACCTTGAAGGTATACTGGTGAGTTCTCTTTCTACCGAAATCCATTAGTGCAATCCTTTTCTCTGATATTTGCAATCACAATCTTAGTTTAATTTGAAAAACAGAGAGACTAGAAGAGAAGTTTTTTGAATGTTTTAATGTTTTATTAAATGAATGCATGAATGCAGCACACAAAAACATAGAAAAAACACGGGGTCAAAGGGTCGTTGTCATGAAGTCAAGGCTCTACCCATCCCCAAAGGTTTATACTAGAGTGATTTTTGTACTTGTACTCATTATCATTAGCTCCTCCCAGGAAAGCAAAACAACAAGCGGATCGCCAGCGAGTTGTAAAGCAATCTTAGAGTAAGTGCCATTCACCGAGAATAGATCACCAGCCTCAAATGAGGGTAGTATCGCGTAACAACTATTTCTGATAGTTTCCGCACTACGAAAGGGTTTGGCTCCTCAGCTTCTCAGACTTAACAATCGGCCCATTGTCTAGGTGAGAGAATGGGTTGCGTTGGTCAGCCTCCACTGAGGTTGATGGTCGACCCTGTTGCCATCACTTATCTTAAGTGTATACTCAATCTTTCCACATATGGAATCACCCGCATTCCCATTAGCAGAAAAATAAACACGTATAGCAATTAGGAAAAGCAGTATATATATTTGTCCTAAACATCCTAGACCTTTAAAGGTATGAATCCTAAGTTCCTGACAGAAAATGGGTTCCCCGACCGAAGCCCCACTCTGTGGTTTTCACACAAGTGAAGAAAAGGAAGACCGTGCCTAGATCTAACTTTGAACGGCCCCACGGTGGGCGCCATTTTTCTGTAGCGAGCGATTTTGGACGCGGTTCTTAAGCGTTGGTCGCTCTCTGCGGTTGAGCTTAAAACTACAGGTCGATTCATTTTTTATCCTATTGTGAGCTGAATAAGGAAGGGAAATAAATGTCTCCAATTAACCCTACTTGCATACTGAGTTTAAACAACGGCCTGTTAGGTTACAAATGCTATCAATGTGGGGGGGCCTTTCTTGTGTTATTTTGACAGACGGGTTTCTGGCGGGGAACAAGGATTAAGATGTTAGGACTGGTGCTTTTGAATTACTGCTTTTGATTGATGGAGATATGGGATATGGGTTTTTTTGTTTAGTGTGCTCGCTAAGATCTTTTCTTTCGATCTTATGCCTATGTATTCCCGTTTACCGAAACAGGGAAATCAGAGCATTCGTAGTTCCTCCTATTCTATGGGAGGAAATGGGTGTTTGGTGTCTTGTTCAAAGCCCAAGACGTGAAGCGAAAAGGTAGTTTGTATCTTGTTCAAAGCCCAAGATATGAAGCTGAAAGGTCTCAACTTTAGAGAGAATTTTTCATCTCTAAAGAGGGGGTTGTATGTCACAACTGTTGGGTGACTGGTTATAAAGGAGAATTATTTTAACCGGGATACGCGGATCCTAGCAATGCCATAATTTCCTTTAAAGGGGATTTTAACCTGAAGGAGAAGACTTTAACTCAGTGTAGAGCAATGCTATCTTTCCTTAGGAATTTCTCATGCTAAAAGAGGGATAGTGGCATGGATGTAGATGATCCAGAGGCTTGCCGCTTACAGCGATTAGATGAAGGGGAAGGAGTTGTTGATGTTTGTGTACTGTGAACGAGGCACAGCTTTGATGCTAAAAGGTTAATTGGATTAACCAGTGGTTTTCTTATACAAAGCCTAAGAGGAGGCTAATATGTGTCTCGTACAAAGCCCGAGAGAGAGGCTAAAAGGTTTTTGACTCAACGAGGGAGTCTTTTGGTATCTCGTATAAAGCCCGAGATGGAGACGAAAGGGTGATTGACTCAACGAGGGAGTCTCTTATGTGTCTCGTACAAAGCCCGAGAGAGAGGCTAAAAGTTGTTTGACTCCGCTGGGGAGAATCATTGTACAAAGCCCAAGAGGAGGCTAAGGTTACTGTTTCAGTTGAGTGACAAGTCCAGTATGCGAATTTTGAAAGAGAAAATCAGTTCTTATATGAGCAACACTGTACTCATGGATTTGATTCAAGGACCCGGGTTATTCCTGTTCTTTAAGGAAGCGGGATATCCGAAGGGTATTGAGACTGTCCGAGTCTGCGGGTTTCCTTCCTATTTAACGAAGGGGTCACTTGAGAATGTCTTTGAGACTCAAGGAAGTTAGACTGTCCGAGTCTAGAGTGTCATCTTTTGTACTATGCTTTAAGAAACAGTAGTAGACTCTTTGAAGGGACTGTTCTATGAAGATGACTAAGTTCTGTTCCTATACCTCTAGGAGGTCGTCGGGACAATTTGTATGAAGCACAAGAGGAGGCTGGAAACTTTTAAGAAGCCGATGGGTCCTTGTACTAAGCCCAAGAGAAGGCTATCATTCCCAGAGGAAGAGATCATTATACGAAGCCTAAGAGGAGGCTGTGAATACTTCTAAGAAGCCGTAGGGTCCTTGTACTAAGCCCAAGAGGAGGCGGGGTTGCTTTTAGGAAGCCTGTGGGTCCTTGTACAATGCCCAAGAGGAGGCCGATGCTTTTAAGAAGCCCGTGGGTCCCCAAACCCCGAGAAATTCAAGGCAATGCTATTCACCGAGAATAGATCAAAGTCAGGAAAGTTCGAGAATTTGGAAGAAACTCAAAGATTCCATTCACGGAGAATACATTCATCTTGGGGAGTAGAGCTTCTTGACAATTCCTAATGAGGACAGCCGAAGAGAAGACTGTATCTGGTGATCCTATTGGGGGATTTAGTTGTCTATTTCTACGAATAAACGAAACGGCGTTTCCTAGTACTAGACGTAGTTGCCGGGGAAACTCTGAATATCTATACTATTATTACACAATTGATATGAGTTTATGAAAGAAGACTTACAGCGAAACAACCCCACAATACAGTTATACGTATAGTAAAGCAGTAAATGAAAGCGTATAAACACTTACTCGGTTGTAGAGCTTCCATGCTGTTTGGTTAGTTGTTCAACAAAGAAAGATTGAAAACAACAATATATTCAAAATCAAAGGAGAAAGTGCTTTGAAAAAGAAAGATTTGGGGGCTTACAGCTCAAGGAGAGGCCCAGGGTTTTATCAGTGAGCGCACTGTTTGAATTTGTACAGAGGGACTTATGCAAGTGACTGGGCCCAAAAAGGTTTTCTGTACAAAGGGATGGGTCTTATACTCTCTCAAGAGGCCCAAAAAGTTTTAAAGAAAAAGAGTGGAGCTTATAACACGAGGGTAGGCCCAAATGATTTTTCCGTTTGAAATAGCGATCGCGCCGAGGTTTTCTTTTAACGCGGAGGGACTTATACAATAAGTGAGGCCCAAAATGATTTTGGTTAAAAGGGGATTGGGTTTTACACTCTAATAGAGGCCCAAAAAGTTTTGAATGGGTCTTATAGCTCAAGGAGAGGCCCAAGGTTATTTTTCAAAAGGGCGATGATCGTGCCGTTTATTTGAAAATGTACAGAGGGACTTATACAACGAATGAGGCCCAAAATGATTTTGTACAAGTGGGTTGGGTCTTACGCTCTCTCAATAGGCCCAAAAGGTTTTGAAAATGATTTATGAGGGTTGAATTAATCCAAAAGCCCTAATTTGTTTTCAAAAATGTATTTAATTGAATAAAAATTCAATTAAAAATGATCAAAATTGTTTAACATAGGAAAAATAAATTGTGATCTTGGATTAATGCTTCAAAAATTAAGTATTGACCTACAAAATAATTAGAAAGCATTAAAAGTTGCAAAATCAATGTAGAAAAAATATTTAAAATGTCAAAAACAATTAAAATATTAATTCTTTGCAAAAATATCAATTATATGAAATAAATAATATTTTTGGGATTTTTTTGATAAAATAAAATATTTTAACATTTTTTTGAATTATTAAAAAAAGAATCAACTCAAAATCATTAAAACTCAGAGAGAAATTAATTTTTGAATCAATTAAACAAAATCACAAAATTCAAATATTTGAATTTGTGAAAAAGGCGTCAAGAACACAAGCAAGAACACGCACGTTTTTCTGGGTTTGGCTGATTTGCGTTTTCCATCCAATCTCACTGAATACGTAATCATATCATGCAATCCACATATCATTATGCTCGTCTCAACCTCACGATCATGTCTATAACACTTAATTTCATTTAAATTAAACATAAAACATGAAATCACGAAGAAACCTCAAGAACCCTAATTTCTGCATGAAGGCTAGGATTTTTGATACACGATTCAAACAATGCAATTAATTGAGGGAAAACATTCCATGCATGATTATGAGCATATGGCCAAATTATTGTGCGAGGAAATATGCATAGATTGAGAGATGACCAAGTATATGCTTACCTCTAAGCCGTGACAGCAAGTGCAATGTGATTTTTGATTTGGAGCTGTTACAGATGAGTGGTGATGATCTGAACAGCTTCCCTACACCCTATGGAGTGTGTTTGAATGCTTGGACTTGATTCAAAATGGCTGGAACAATTTGTGGTACCTCAGCTGCAACTTGATTGAAAATTTGAGCAACCAGCTGGTGATTTTGTGAAATTGGTGTTTCAAAAGTGATCTAAGTGTTTGATCAGCTCATATGTGATGTATGTGAGGTGTGTGAGTGATTGGTTTGATTGGAAAAGCTCTCAAACTCAAAACCCGATAGCTACCTTGCTAAGAAAGGCATTTTTGCCAAGAGAAAGAGATTTTGAGGAAAGCATCTGTTAGATGGCTTTGGTGTACTTAAACTGATCACAATTGAGCTCTATTTATAGTAGAGTAAGTTTGTTTTGCAAGGAATAGTGAATGGCAACTGGTAAGTAGGTTTGGCCAATGTTGTCTAATGGAAATCCAAGTCTCCTTTAGCCATTGACTAGAGGTTAGGGCACAGAGTTGTGGCTCCCTTGGTTTTGGATAAGTCTTGACTGATTTCAGATGAGAATGGCTCAGTCCATGCCACCTTGATGCTTCCATTGAATGCTTCAATCCAAATTTGGAGTCTTGTCCCTATTTTGGCCATTCTAGGTTCAACATGCTATTTCTTGTTCCATGGACTTTGGAGGCTTGGCTCAGTGATTGTCCCCTTTATATTCAATCCTCATATGTGTCCAAGTGGATAGGAGCATTTGAATTAGGCTGATTTTGGCAAATCGAGCAAAGTTGCAAATTCTGCCTTGCCTTTGACAGATTTCAGCAAGGCAACTTTCCAATGTCATATCTCATGACTCAAATCATACATTAACATCATTTTAGGGTTAAAAATCCATTTTGGTGAAAAATCTCAAAAAGTCAAAGTTGACTTTTGTGCACAGTTGACTTTTTATCAGATGAATTCCAAACTGTGCAATTCTTCAGGAAATC
The DNA here is from genome assembly GCA_022829125.1 of Lathyrus tuberosus. Taxonomy (NCBI): domain Eukaryota; kingdom Viridiplantae; phylum Streptophyta; class Magnoliopsida; order Fabales; family Fabaceae; genus Lathyrus; species Lathyrus tuberosus. The sequence goes on along the minus strand of JALAZF010000073.1, from coordinate 5,579,992 downwards.
ATGTCCTTGACCTAAATCAAACTTTATGGACATGTTCCATGGGTGTCATAGGGTATATTGGGGCATGTCCTAGGGCTTGGGAGCATGTCCTGGTCAAAAGTCAAAGTTACAGTTGACTTTCCTTAAAACCCTAATTGTGGTGCAGATGAAATTGAGACTTGTTGCTCAAACTTCTTGGATTAATCCATTGTCCCAAATGGATCAATATGGTATATTAGAGATCCTCAAACCCTCTCTTGAGGTCTTGGCTCTTGATTTGCCCTAAAAGTCAACTTAGGGGTGAATTAGGTCAAGAAACCCTAATTCCTGATTTTTTATGTATGCATCCCCTGAGGCAAAATTGACTTAATGACTGGGTCCATGAGGTTCCATCGAGTACATTAGGCTGTGTTTTGGATCTTTGGCTTGTGTCCAGATGAAATTTTTCATCTGGAGGCCCTGGTCGACCAAAACCCTAATTTGGTGATATTGGCGATCTTGAAGCTTGATCCACCTAGAAGGGAGCAACCTTGTGCTTAATCCTTGAAGTGGGAGTCCTCTTGATCCATTGTGGATATTTGAGAGTTTAGACAAGTTGAAGATCATGTCATTCCTTGATTGATCCTTTGTCTAAGGCTCTGAGAGGGCTTGAAACCCTAACTTTGATTGTAGTGAATGCTCAACAACCCTTGAGGCATTTGATAAGGCATGATGGTTCATCCACATTGTGATGATGATTTGCACAATGATGGGAAATCTTAGTGGTCAAAATTTGGGGTATGACAGCGTGTTATAAAAGATTATTTATATAGTGTTTTCGATTAAACATTGAAATATAAGTAACTTAATAATTTCAATAATAAATCTTTAATTAATTTATCTATAATTTCAAATAACTATATAAATAATAAATGTATGACTTACTATGTATTTTTTATTTATTTTGTATTTTATTGTTGCTTATTATTTATTTTAAATATGTTCAATGTATTTTATTTTATATCCTAAGAAGTTAACCATAAACATTCATATCAAAACTGTTAATGTTTGAAAATAAATGTGATGACTAAAATAATTTTCTTAATAATAAATATGTGTTTTTTAGGTTTCTAATATTTTCCAAGTCTTTAAAGTAACTGGTTAAAGTAAGTGTTACTCTATTTTTTTAATCCACTGTCTTTAATATTTATACGCGACTAAAAATTATTAAGCCTTTTTGTAAGTTAACACAAATTATAAACGGTAGACAAATATAAATAATTAAAATACGTTAAATTACACATTACGTATACTAACACCAGTACCCATCAAAATCCACTGGTATCTATACTATAATTGTTACCAACGCACATGTTATTATAATTTTTGTGCAATTAAAAAAATTAAAAAATTTTATATTTTAAATAATATATGATTCCAAACATGGGCAAAATAGGTTTATTTGTTACTAATAATTTTAGTTACAATTAAATTAATATTTACAAATACTAAATAATCACATTAATAGTTTTATCAATAATTTCAAAATAAATTAATATTTATGCTCCAAATATACCGTTTTTTCATACTTATTTATATACGGGCAAACTATAAATATGCTCCAAATATATATAATAATAAGTTTGTATTTCAACAAATTAACTTCTTTAGTTAAATAATAATGTTTTTCTTTTTTTTTTCTTTCTTATTACATTTTAACCAACTATCTGTGTAACACACCAGTCTTCGTGCGAACGCACGAGTATCCACGCCAGTATCCGTGGGAACGCATATGTTTTTATACGGGGGCAAATTCGTTGTTGATTCTAGCCACTATATTATTATATCTTTTACAAATAATTACTTTTTTACTTTGACAATTTAAATTTTTGATTTTGATTTTTATTTTTATTTGAAATAAATGCGCGAATGCACGAGTCTCCCACTAGTTAGTACTATAAGATTAGAAGATTTTAGAAGCTTATCAATCAAGTTTTTATAAAATTAAAAAATATAAAAATAAAAAATAATAGTAATAATAATAATAATAAATAACAATAAATAAAAATGAAAATTAATATAATTAAACTAAATTAAGTTAAATTAAAAATTAATGTTAAACTAAACTAAAATAATAAAATTAATCTAATTAAATTAAATCAAATTAAAATTAAAAGTGAATTGAATTAAAAATTAGCCTAATTACCAAACTAAAAAAAAACTAAACTGAAATTAAAATTAGATTAGATTACTTCTAAATAACTCAAAAATAAATATTTAAGTAAATATAAATAATATAAATAAATAAAATCAAGCATGACAGGGAATAGAAAAAGAAGCATGACTAAAGATCAAAGGGACATTTATCAAGAATGAGAAAATGGCCGACTCATGATGATATGAAATGATCAGAATCTGAGGGTAAAATTTGGAGTATGACTGAAGGTATACTTCGATCCTCAACCCAGAACTTCTGCCACAAGCTCCCAGAGAACCAGAATCTCCTTACATTTTCAACTAACTACTCTTCTGCACAAGAGCAATCAGTTTCAAGTATCCTGCTTGAATGCACACTATGAAACCAACCAAATGCCACCTTTTGATTAATCTCAATCTTCTTTAAAATTCCCACAAGATACATTGATCCACCAATGAAATCGGATCTTCAAGTCACATGAACTACTTGCCCCATAGAAAGACATCTTGGATCCACCAAGCCTCTTAGTCATGTAACATCTTCCCATCCACAACTCCCGCAAACTGCATGAGATAGACCTTTTTGAAGCATCCACAACTTCAATTCTCTTGTAGATCACCTTATCTTAAGCTGATGTGCCACATCACCAGCCGAGACTTCTGATGTTGAGCTAGATGTCAGAACATTCTGATATGACATCTAACTGTTGAATTCAGCTCCTCCTTCTGCCACTTAGAAGAACCTCCTCCCTTCGCAGAACAAGAGTTCCATGCTCTCATAGACTTGATTCAACAACCAAGTTTGAGTAGACAACCTCCATCCTGCTTTAGAACTCCAAAGACTTCAAACCTGCCACGTCTGAATCTTCAGAAAATAAGTAGTCCAAGACTACACCATAGCCATACCAAAGAATGCCACTTTCCTTAGTAGAGCAGACTGTAGAAAGTCAGAGATAACTGCCACTTAACTTTGACCTTCAACAAGAAGAGCAAGATCCATGCTTCAAAGCACCTAGATCAAAAATAAACTGGTCCAAGCTGTAACCATCAAGATTATGAGTGGACTTGAGAGAATTATCAAGTATCTTTGACAACCTAGTCAATCAATAGTTTATCAAACTCATAGAGCAAGAACCTGATAAACTTAAACTCAACTCCTCTCCTCTTCAACTGACTTCAACTACACCAAGAAACCAAGCTTCCAAGTATCAAGTCATCATACCAGATATCTAATCACAACTCCCTTCACTCCATCGCTCCCGACTTTGGAATAAAAGAATGTAGATATCTTCAAATATAGAGGCCGACAATTGAGACCTTCCACTAACTGTCTTCAGTAACAACTCCAGAATCCCATAATTCTAGAGTTCTTCCATCAGAAACACATGCAGCGGAACCACCAAGGAACAGATCCTGCTTGCCCTAATAAGATGTCATAACATCTTATAAGGCACACCAGCAAGAGGAATAGCCACTTCTCCTGTAGTTGTTGTAGAATCTCCTCAGCAACATGAATAACCTCTGGGTTGCTCCCTTCGATCCAGAACATCCATATCATCCATTAATACCCTTGAGTATGTCTGAGTTAATTGATCTGATCTTCAAAACTCCTCCTTGTTTAAACGCTAGAAAGTATCTCCCAAGGATCTCATCCAGAACCAGACAGGATGCCTGATCAGATACCAATTGAAATTCTGGCCTATGCAGACAACAGATGTCCTAACACGTGTCAAGATATTGTGCTACATAATCTTTTAAACTCAGAGGCGCAACAGCAGACTGATACCTTGAATATCAGAACTGCAGGGTCACAGATGTCACGACATCTGATCCAACATGTTAATCAAGACTGAACTGAAAAAGCAGAATGATAAACAACACACAGAAATTGTTAACCCAGTTCGGTGCAACTCACCTACATCTGGGGATACCAATCCAGGAAGAAGTAATCACTATCAGTAGTATAGTTTTATGCAAACAACCTCAGGTTTGTAAAAAGCACCCACGTTAACCTATCACTACCCAATGAGGACTTTATCATTAGAAGTCACATCTAAATGATAAGAGAACCCCCTCTCACTTCCTAAATCACAACCTGTGATTGTCTAACAGTTACTACACCATAACTTTATCTACACTATTGAAAGACACCCCTTCCAATACAAAATTCAGTCAAGAATTCTTGACTAACAACAATACTCGGTTTTTCTTAAAAGCTTCAACCAAGAACAATACTCAACTCTTGTTTCAAAGCTTCGAGTGAGACCAATTTACAATAACCTATGTCGACCACATAGTATCAAAAGATACATGGGTGACTTAGAAACTACACAAGAGACTCTCAAAACCCTTATGTTGCACCGACGACTTGTTGTTGTGAGTGCTTGCTATTTTAGGTATAGCAAGTCCTTATTTATATACTCCTGCAATATGAGCTTGGACTCTTCAATCAGATCCAATCTTCACGTTTTAAATCAGGTGCAGAATCTCCTCCAAAAAAATAGGAACAAATCTCCAAATAGCTTCCTAAAAAGTCTCCAAGATCCTTTTTATGAAACCCAATTAAATCTGAACTTTGTTCCTAATAAATCTCCTTGACCTGCGTATAATGATGAGACATATCCAAAATATTCTCATCAAAACAAATCTGTTAAGAGATATACAACAGCAGCACCTGTTGTACCAGACAAAGATGTCATGAAATCTGTCTTCGACATCTGTCATAATAGCAGCACCTGCTGTACCAGACCAAGATGTCATGACATCTATCATGACCGTAGATGAAGATGCTTTAACATCTTACTCAACATCTTGCCAAGTATTATCATCATATCTGTACTGATGTCTGATCAACCATGTTAGGACAACTTACCCAACATCTTGCTGTAAACTTGTTTTAGCCAATATGTAGCCAATCAAAGACCTAACAATGGTGGTTGGTGTCATACCCTAATTTTTGACCCTAAGATCCCACTTCTTTGTGCATCGTCTTGCATAACATTTCTAGGTCAATCATACATGCATAGCTAACCAAGTCTTTATGCTGCGCTTTGTTTGTTTATGCACGGGTGAATTAGGGTTTACTTCAAAGGAACCTCAAGGGGGTAGTCAGTCAAATTTTGAGTATACCATCAACCAAGTACACTGGACTCAAGTGAATACTCATTCTCACAAGTCTTTCAAGACGTGACTAACGGGTTATGATCCTAGAGTTTTCTACTGGTTATTATACTCAAGAAGAATTAGGGTTTCCATCCCACTGATGCTAAGCATGGGAATCTGAGAATCGTTTAAGGTTTTCATGGCAAATGGAATTACAAGTTGCATCCTCATTTCAAGGAATGGTTCATGTGTTGAGTTCGTCATCATTTAAATCTTTGACTGTGCGGGTGATAAAGGTCAAGCAAGGCTTTGTTCTTAAAGTTAGATCATGGTTTAAGTTCTCTTGAATCTTAAGAGAAAGACTGTGGATTGCCTTGTTGGTAGTTTATGATCAAGAGTTTTGGATAAGAAATACGAGAATGATTCAAATTGTACCATAAAGAATTCAACATTCAAGAGATTAAGTTACAAAGAGGCTTTATGTGACTTACATAGTGTTTTAGTCTTAAGATTCAAGGTTGCAAGCTAAGTGCAAATTAGCTCTAAAGATTCGACATTACAAATTTAAGTAAGTGCCAACTTTCAATCAATGTTATTCATCCTCATTCAAGACTCATGGTTCTAAGTACAAGATTCAAGTTATGGTTTAAACATGTGTAGTCATGATTGGGTTCATAAGATTCAAAGAGTGTCATTTAAATAAAGTTCAAATAATGTTCAAAGAGAACAAAGTTTCGGAAATGTGCAAACTCAAGGATTAAAAAAATTCATAAGAAGTTCACATGCTACAAAAATTTATTTTAGAGTACAAAGTGTTTCTTTACAAGCTTACATTAAAATCCAAATTTCTCATTACACACCATTGCAAGAAAATATATGTTATTCCTTACAAGTCATGAGTACAAATCCAAGCTTAAAGTGTCAAGTTTGAATTCATTCAAAATGATAAGTTTCAAGACTCATGATTACATCCATATTCAACAACAACAAGCATTGACAAACAGAGTCACAATTTCGTGTGCACTTCTACTATAACAATAAGAAACCATCCCATTTCCAAGAAATTACTTCCAGTGGCACCTTCTGAGGATATGAGCCTAAGAGTCGTAGTAGACCTTGAAGATGAAAGTGAGGAGGAAGAGAGTTTGGTGCAGAAGCATCAATTTGTTGAAAATAATGACATGGGGTCTTCATCATCCGCATCATTATCATCATGTTCTATACCAGTACAGACATTCATTGTAGAATTCTGGCAGAAGAAACCAAAGTCTTATAACTTGTTGCTAATACCGTGATTTCCGCACCACTCCGTTTCATGACAACCAGTTTCGGTGGATTGGCTGCTGTTGGATACGGCATATACTGCATGAGCCAGTTGGTTTCTAACATTGGTGTTCGCCACAATGTTTCCACAGTTCCCGTGAAATGACTTACAGCTTCACCATACAGAGACGAATCAAAGAAAATGGTGGTTATACTGGTACAGTAGCAAATTTGCATTACCATGGAGCTCTAGTTGACCTTGTCACAGTTCTTGACATAAGTGGTAGCATGACAAGTTCAAAGGTTGTGTTGCTAAAATAACTATGAGTTTTTTCCTACAAAATCTAAGTTCTTCAGACTGTTTTCTATCGTTGTGTTCACCTCAACAACCCTGCATATGAAATCAAGACAAGAGAACAAGAGTCATAAAATATTTCCAAACACAATCCAAACATGATCAAGACAGGTGTTATTACTTTCCAAAACAAGTTAAAAACATGTCCAATACAATTTTGAAAACTTTCCAAAACTAATTCCAAACATGTTCCGAACATAAAATCGGCAGCGTTTATTTCTTGCCAAAACTAAAAGCTGACATGTTTCTTTCTGTCATCAAGGGATGAAAGCCTATATAACCGTATCAACACACATCAGTAAGGACAGAAAAAAAACACAAACCATACACATAAAAAACCCAGAACGATACCACACGCCACAGCAGATTGAAATCAACACAAAACCGCCCATAACATCATCAACACATAACAAATATCACACATTCAGAAACATCGACAGAAAAAATCGCAACACGCAAACATTTTTCACACAAAGCAAATCAGTACCATACGCAACTTGAAAGCGCATCATAGAAATTCACAAAAAAATACCTTCAGAAAAATCACAACAAAAATTCACATTCATATCAGTCATTACAATATCACAAACAGCAGAAGGAAGCATACGATTTTGCAGGAAGGGATACACACGATATTCAGAACATAGAGAATTGAGAGCTCATATATGATTCACCAAGTTCAGAACTGAAAGTCACACAAAGGCATACTCGGAGATTGAAAGAACAAAGAGCAGAGGCTTACGTCGAAATTGTCGGCCATGTCGAAACCGCGAAGGTATGTATTTGATTCTTATGGTTGAACTTGGGACATTTTGATTTGTTGCATCGAGTCGTAACGAGATGGACGCGAAAACTCGTCGATGGAGGAGGACCGCCCGTGTGAGCAAGGGAGAGAGAGCCATCGCGATAGAGAGAGATGGAGGGAGAAGATGAAGATGGCGGATATTCGTTCGAAGATGGCGACGTTGTGTAGACGACGAAGAGAAAATGGATGGCCGGAGGAATACGCGATTGAAGTAGGGAGAAAGTGAAACGAGGTCACGAAAGAGAAGGAAAGGGTCCGTGAGAGAATGACGAGAAAGAAGGTTGAGGATATCTGATCCTCTTTTCAGCTTGCAATACCCGGCCCGATTATCCTTTTTTTTTTCACAATTTTTATGGGCTTAGAAGGTTGGCACAACCGTTTTTAACACCCCCTCCTTGGCTGCAACCTTTTTCTCTTTTTATTTTATTTGATTTTATCCTAATTTTTTCTTTATAATTTTTATTATTTCATTTCTAATATATTATTATTATAAAAACCTTTTACTAATAAAATAATAAAAAACTTTTATTTTATTAAAATATTAAAGACCTTTTTTATTTCATTTAAAATAATAAGTGCTCCTAATTCTATAGGTTTTTGGTTTTCAATTTAATTATAATTTTATTAAATGTTATATTTTTAACATATTTAATTTCTTTTATAACCAAAATAAAAATAGTTTTTTTTTAGTTTTTATTCAATATTTCTCCCAAAAATTAAATAAATTCATAACTAAATTTTGTGCTTACTTCTTATTAAAATTTCTAATTACGTACTTATAATTATCATTTTCTTTCGATAGTAATTACGATGTAAGTATAGAACCTTAGTCTTGATCCATTTCGTGCCTTTTCATATCCTTGTGCGTTTATACATTCTCAATTTTTATATGTGCCTGACATGATGCATATTTAGTTCCTAACATAATATCTTGATTGTACGTTATGGTTGCCTGCCTTTTATGCTGAATATTCGGTCATGATTTTATGCTTTACACCTTTATCCGCATACTTATAATAATATGATTGCATATGTCTGTATCCAAGGGAAGAACCTGTGTATGACTATTACACCATACACATTGGTGGCTTCTATGCCCTTTTAAATTGAATACTTAGATAACTATACCTTAAGATAGTTTCCCTTAAGTTGATTTAGACAACTTACAATTAAGTTCAATTCTCCCAAGAGAATTAGACATGAGTCATCCCTAGCTTAGATGTGATTCTCCTACCCCACAACACAATCGGGAAGGACGTGGACTCATTTTCCACTTAAGAGAGGTAAGTGGCATACTCGTTGATTCAATATCCGAGTTGGAGCCCTTCTCCTAAGATGAAGCAAAGGTCCATTCCCCACACGTTTGTGGCGGTTTAAGTCGAGTATTCTCCTTAAGATGACGAGTCATCTTTTCTCCTAAAATTAATCAACAACTTTCACCATTTGAGGGGAACTACGAATGCTCTGATTCCACTCCCGTCAGGATACGCAGGCACGAGATGCCCTTTTAAATTGAATACTTAGATAATTATACCTTAAGATAGTTTCCCTTAAGTTGATTTAGACAACTTACAATTAAGTTCAATTCTCCCAAGAGAATTAGACATGAGTCATCCCTAGCTTTGATGTGATTCTCCTACCCCACAACACAATCGGGAAGGACGTGGATTCATTTTCCACTTAAGAGAGGTATGTGGCATACTCGTTGATTCAATATCCGAGTTGGAGCCCTTCTCCTAAGATGAAGCAAAGGTCCATTCCCCACACGTTTGTGGCGGTTTAAGTCGAGTATTCTCCTTAAGATGACGAGTCATCTTTTCTCCTAAAATTAATCAACAACTTTCACCATTTAAGGGGAACTACGAATGCTCTGATTCCACTCCCGTCAGGATACGCAGGCACGAGATGCCCTTTTAAATTGAATACTTAGATAACTATACCTTATAGTTTCCCTTAAGTTGATTTAGACAACTTACAATTAAGTTCAATTCTCCCAAGAGAATTAGACATGAGTCATCCCTAGCTTAGATGTGATTCTCCTACCCCACAACACAATCGGGAAGGACGTGGATTCATTTTCCACTTAAGAGAGGTATGTGGCATACTCGTCGATTCAATATCCGAGTTGGAGCCCTTCTCCTAAGATGAATCAAAGGTCCATTCCCCACACGTTTGTGCCGGTTTAAGTCGAGTATTCTCCTTAAGATGACGAGTCATATTTTCTTCTAAAATTAATCAACAACTTTCACCATTTGAGGGGAACTACGAATGCTCTGATTCCACTCCCGTTAGGATACGCAGGGATGAGATGCGATATCTTGGCGAGCATACTTAGAAATAATACCTTAGGTCTCCCTTTATCCTTTTCACCCTTTGCAAACAGATAACAATTAGCAAATAATACATTAAAACAAGAGGTTCCTGTAGAGTACTACAAATACTTAGGATGCTAACACCTTCCCTAGGTATAACCAACCCCCGAACTTTAGATTCTCTCCGCATTGCATTCCATTGCATTCTTTTGGATTATTTGTTCTTTTTCCATTCCCTTGGATAAATTAAAGACCGCTGATGAATAATGATTTGCGATTCAAGTTTATTCAATAGCTTCATATCCAATTCTCATCGCGACAGAAATGGTGACTTCACTAGGAAAAATCCTTAAGAGGTTTACCTCTAACTTGTTTTATAATGTTATTTGTTATATATCTGTATATTGGTATATCTGTATATCTTTATATTTGTATATTTGTTGCTATCTGCTTGGGTTTTTTTGTTTGTAGGGTTGCTACCTTGAGTAGTGAGATAAGCCCTATACCCGGACTTGAGTGCACTTAAGATAGGAAGGTGGTATATTCAAGGAGACTTTGAGGGAGTCGATTCCCGAAAAGGTTGAATTGAGAAACCACCACTCAGTGGAGGCCCTCTTGGGAGTAGTCATGTTGAACGATTAATTCGTGAAAACATTACTACTTTTAACCTAGGAGCCCGTGACACTGATGACCATTTATCACCTTTTAACCTCACTTGGCCTCTTAGGATGTAGTGCGACGACTATGAGGGAGTAGTCCCAAAATAGTTTATACGCGATACTACACTCGAACGAGACTCTCTCGAGAATATTATTGACTACCGAGTTACTTGGAAAATCGATAATATTCGAAAGATGGGTTGTTGACTCTGGGAATTTCTTAGAACCCTATTCTACAGAGATGGAAAAACCTAGTACACACCTTTTGGGATGGGTAAACCATGGCTCCACGTTCGCGATCTTCAAACCTAGGCCTTTGTTTGTTTGCATGTATATATGTGAATATGTGTATACATGTTTGTGCATTCATCCATCCATGCAATCATGCACCATCTTTCTAACCCTCTTCAAGGAACTTAGAGTTATCTTGCAAACACCATAGGTTTTACCATGAATTTTGGAAACTGTACTCTATTTTGTAATCCTTCAAATTTTTTAAAATGAGATTTTCAGCCATTTAAAGTGTTATCCACTTTATGGTATTTGTAACATAACCTTTGAGTTCCTTGAAATTCATTTGCATTTGCACAACATACACCATGTAGCATTGCCTCATTTGCATACATGCTTCTCCTTGAACACAGCTCATTTGGTCTCCGGTCCTTGTGTCACTCAGCTGATCTTCTGGCATTCATACCGAGCTTGAAGTAGTTACTGAAGGATGATGGAGAGAACAGAGAATGTTGATCTCATGTCAGGCTTCAGAATGATGACTAACCCGATATTTAATTTTCCTCTTGACGACAATGCTCCACAAATGGATGTTCCTATTCGCTCTCGACCTATGCAGGATAACCTAGATGTTCAAGTGGATGAAAGAGATTCCCGGTTTCTGAGGTATATGTGAAATCCTCAGAATGTCTGCCATGTGATAAAGGTTAATGATCCTAGAGTTACAAAAATCGAGGAAGGATTTCGTGATCTCAAGGAACAATTAAAGATGATGAAAGGACTTAATGCATCTGGCCTTAGGGCTCATGACTTATGTCTAGTTTCGGGCTTGGTTATTCCCCCAAAGTTCAAAATGCATGTCTTTAAAATATACAAGGGTGTTAGTTGTCTAAGGTACCATTTGACGATGTTCTGTCAAAAGATGACCGCTTATATTGACAACGACAAGCTGATGATTCACTGCTTTCAAGAAAGTTTATGTGAGGCATCCTTGATGTGGCATATGAAGCTAGAAAGGAACCGTATTCAATCTTGGGAAAACCTAGCTGACGCTTTTGTGAAGCAGTACAATTACAACTTAGACATGGCTCCAGACAATGATCAGTTGATGAGTATGAGTCATAAGAACAACGAATCCTTTAGGGAGTACGCACAACGGTTTAAAGAATTGGCAGCCCAAGTTCATCCACCACTTCAAGAGAAAGAACTGGCCAAGATATTTCTAAGAACATTGTCAGACTCTTATTATGTCAGGATGGTAGGCAGTGTGCCATTAGAGTTCTCTAAAATTGTGGAAGTCGGAGTAAACATCGAAGACGCATTCAAAAGTGGAAGAATCCAAGATGACTCGAATCGCCAAGCTAGTGAAAAGAAATCTGTTAGTGATTCCCAAAAGGAAGGAAATGCTGAAGTTAATGCAATTTTGGATTCTCCTCAGATCCTGCAAGCTCCAGTTTCGGTGCCTTATCACCAATATAAGCATGCAGCACCTGTTCAGCGCCAGCGACCACTACGTCGTAGACTTCCATTCCAATGACGAAGGTTGACTCCTCAGGATCAACGTCAGAATCGACCAGCTCAGAATTTGAATTATCTGAATCAGCGCCAGAATCAGCAGAGACCTTCGAATATCCCAGAAGGAGAGACTCTCCAGTTTGATCAATTCCCAATGACTTACAGTCAATTGTGGACTTATTTTGCTCGAAACTCGGTGATGACACCCAGAAAGACTATAGCCATGAAATATCACCCTCCTTGGTTCAATCCAAATGCCAATTGTGAATTTCATGATGGAGCAGTGGGGAATTCGATTGAAGAGTGCAAGGTTTTCCAAGAAAAGGTTCAAGAGATGATCGACGATGAGGTGCTGACCTTCAAGGGAGGAAGCCCATTTGTGAATGGAATACCTTTATGGTGATAGATGTAAAGACTCAAGAAAGTCCTTTCAAGCCAGAGAAATCAAGAGGAGAGCTCATTCCCAAGATCATCAGGCCTTTTTGTTTGTTTGCTTGCATTTGTTGTTATTTGTTGATTGTAAAAGCATGACTTGCATGTAAGAACTTGTTAATTTTGAATGATTAATGCAATGATAATGTTTGTCTTGAAGAGGTCCATTCGTTGTCACTCATTTTAAAATGCTTTTTCCGTTTTGTAATGCCAATGCCACCCAATCTCTTGCCTTGGCAGAGAATTGGAAGGAGGATGACGAAATCACAAACGCAGGATCTCTTGTTATATGCTTTTGAATAAAACTCTGCTGATGATGTAAGGCATTATTTCATATCCCCAAACACCAGAGATATAAGGGAGTTAAACCCTCATTAACCTCTTTGAGCCTTGAAGTAGGAGTTTCCTTATCCAAGTCAAGAAAACCTCATTTTTAACCCGGGGCAGGGTAGTTTTCAGTTAAGATGATCGAGCGCCTAAACCTTCAAAAAAAGAGTGAACATCACGAATATTGGGTGGGTACAAATAAACTTTGAGTCTTTATCCTTTGTTTCTTAAACTGTGAACCACGCCATTTTACAACCCTCAAAAGTCCTAATTGAAGCAGGGTTTATTTTGAAAAGCGTACTCAATGAGATAACGTTTCCCGACTCCTATGAGCTATGCTCAACATTTTGTGTTGGCTTTGTAAAATTAATCAATGTCATATCCTAACTAGTGATTCGGTCATAAGTTATTTGCGATATCCTTTTCAATAAAAACTTAAAGACAAACATATGTTGCATTAGCAGTTTCAGAATTAACATTTTTCTGCTTGCTAACATTGCTTGACATCATAGAAGCTAGCATACGAGCATCAGCGATGATCTCAATCTTTTGAGACTTGAAACTCTGATGAGTAAATGGCAGATCATTTCAAAAATGACCATACCAAGGGGCACTTTACCTGAAGGCTCTGCTAAACAGGGGCAAGTTGTTTCTAAGTTGTTGCTTTCACAGTCTGACCACCCCTAGGGGGAAAATTTGAAGACTCAGTGTGCAGAATACCGTCAATCTGGGGCAGTTATGTCGAGATTCAATAAATCTCTCCAAGAGTTTGAAAACATTGGAACATTTTGGATGCCAAGTTTTCTGTAAAATCCTCTTGAGATGACTTCTTCTCATAGACCATGTACTCTGGGGCATTTTAGAATTGAAGATTACTTTATCCATTCATAACAACTGTTATTCGAAATGGCGACTACCATGCAGTTTATCAATGCAGAGCTACATTTTTCTCATAATATTCTTCACCCATACTCCAAAGAGTTTTTGTCTCAAGTGGTGTGATGATTCCCCAGTAAGTCTCTACTTCAAGTGGTTGTGACAATCCCCCGATGAATCTCTACTTCAAGCAGTTATGGCATGTTGGTACAAGATTTCCTCTATTGGTAACCTAAGCATCCGCTAGTGAATTTCCTTGGCTTCAACCTGCCCCAGTGAAGTGAGTGTTTATTTCACTCCTCAGTGAATCTCTTACAACTTTAATTTTCCTCAGTGAAATGGATGTTTATTTCATCTCCATGAAGTCTCAACTTTGGCATCTTCAGCTGCCACTTTGATCTAAGCTTCCCCATGAAGTGGATATTTATTTTATCCCCTATGTGGCCTCAGCTCTGGCATCTCCAGTTACAACTTCCTTTCAGACTACTTCAGTTCACAGTGGATAATTATTTTATCCCCCATGAAATCTCTCCAATCATAAGTTTGATCATTTCCCAGTGGATCTTTCTCATCACCAATAGAGTAGCAGGATTCATCTTGACAATCCCCTAATTGAAGTCATGATGTTTATCCCCAAGTGGAGTGCTTTCTTTTCCCCAGAGAAATGTGAAGTCTTAATGCAAGAATATGGTTCCAGATGTGGCTTCCCATTCATCCCCAGTGATGCTTCTATCTTGCAAAGATTAGTCGAGTATCCTTGTCGAGATATTTATTTCATCTCCAGTTTACTTCTTGTTTATTTTGTCAGCATAAGCATAGCATGACATACATTTATTCATATAAATACATGGAATTTGTGCATTTTGCATTTTTTTTGTGATGTTTGTTTGTTCACTTGGGCCGTGTTTATCCCCGAGTGACTGGGTTTGTCTCCTCCTTCCAAGTAGAGTCGTCAGCTCTACGCAGAAAGAGCACA
Source organism: Lathyrus tuberosus (assembly GCA_022829125.1). NCBI lineage: Eukaryota > Viridiplantae > Streptophyta > Magnoliopsida > Fabales > Fabaceae > Lathyrus > Lathyrus tuberosus. The sequence continues at coordinate 5,564,985 of JALAZF010000073.1, read as the reverse complement.
TCTTTTCTAATTCCCCACTGAGTTCGATCCTCGTGGAAGATGGTTGCTTTAGTTTTCTTTTCCATTTCTGGATAAAGATAAACCCCAGTTGATTTCATTCCTCATTAGATAGAGTCTTGTTTGATCGTTTCTTTTGAGTTATTTCCTGGATTGAACTTTGGTCCCTGATAATCTCAAGTTTGAATCTCTCTAGGTTGTTGAACCTGGATTGAGTATGCATTTATTTTTCACTTTGACTCCCCAGGAAGAATCTATTTGAAGATCACTATTGAAGATAAAATCCTTTCTCCCACAGTGTTGTTATAACATTCTCTTGGAACTTATACCCAGACAACAAGTGGCAGCCTCTTTATCTGAGCAACTTGTTTTGTTCTCAGGTTTTATATTCGGATGATAAATGGCAGTCTCTTTCCAAGACAGTTTGTCTATCCCAGAATTTATCAAGATTATCAACTTCTTCTCCATCAAATGGCATCTCTCTGGAAATCCGTCAGAGAAGTTTGTTGAAGACTTTACAAATGTTTCTCTTTATTTGAGAATTCTTGTTACAAGGATTTTATTTCAAACTACAATAATATTACTCCTCAGCGGTGTTCTCCCCAGCAAGTCCATTATTCAAGTTACTTCCATCAAATGGCATTTCCTTTGAAAAAGTTTGGTAAAGAGTCTTATAGCTGATCTCTCTCATTATTTGAGAAGACATATTTTGCAAATCAACCGGCCTGCACCTCTTTTGAAGATCCCCGGTGAATTTTCCTAATCTCCAATGAATTATGGGTTCCCGCTAAAGTCTTCAATCTCTAGTGAAACTCCAATACCCTGTGAAGATACTTTCCCACAAGTATTCACCATTCCAAGAAGAACCTGAGATTTGCTCGTGACATACAACCACGAAGCATTTTCATGACCCGCTCGTGGCATAGAACCTCGAAGGGTTTATTTTCATACTTGCTCGTGACATACAACCTCGCAGCATTTTATTTGGAAACCTGTTCGTGGCATAAAACCTCGAAGCGTTGAAAGGTTTATTTTTACCCTTTTCAAGTAAAAGAAGAAACTGAGACTCGTTCGTGGCTTGCGACACGAGGCGATGGGAGGTTTATTATCCCTTTAAACAGGTTATTTGATTATCTGAATGTGGCTCTATTTCAGATTCTTTGGTTAATCTTGGTAGTAGATTCTCCGATAAAATTTAAAATAGAATTCTCGGTAAACCTTGGCAGCAGGTATTTTTCTTATTTCCTGGAAAGTCTCGGCAGAAGATTTCCAGAAGACTTCGACAGAAGGTATTTCTTGGCAAGTCTCGGCAGAAGATTTCCAGAAGACTTCGGCAGAAGGTATTTCCTGGCAAGTCTCGGCAGAAGATTTCCAGAAGACCTCGGCAGAAGGTATTTCTTTTTTTCCTGGCAAGTCTCGGCAGACGGTTTCTAGTAGACCTCGGCAGAAGGTATTTCATTTATAAATTCTCTGGTTATTCTCGGCAGTATATCTCCAGCAAACATCAATAGAAGATATTTCTCTTTCCAGGATCTTGACAGTAGATTATCTGGTTAACTTTCATGCTCCTTTGAACTTCGATAGACAATTGTTTCTTCTCAGAAACTCGGCAGTAGATTCCCTAGTTAATCTCGGCAGCAGATTCCCCAGTAATTTTGGTAACTGACACCTTTTCGATAAAACCTTGGCAAAAGGTATTCCCAAATGAGGTTCTAAGTCTCGACAGTAGACTCCTCCAATTGACATCTCTTGAAATTCCCACGGTTGACCACAATAGTAGGTTTTTCAAGTTGATTTTGTTTGAAGATTTCGTAACAAGTTCACCACCCTGTGCTTAAGATACTTTGTGATTGTCAGTTGGTAGTCTCTTCCCTAGTGGAGTTGAGTCTCATCCGTAATGGAGTTGGATCTTTCCCCGTGGAGTCTTGTTTTGTTTGCTAAGTCGTCTTCGTCGGGCCTTTCTTCCTTTAGTTGTGCTTTCAGCAACTTTTCCGTAAACAGTTATCCCCTGTGGCATCATTCCCCCACAGGATCTTCGTCTTGAATTCATATCATTTCATGTCATATCATAGGCATTTGGTGGCATCATAAGGCCAAAAATTGGGCATGTTTGTATTTAAGTCTCTCCTATCACATCGAGACGAAGATTTCAATCTCCATATCTCTAAATAGAATAAACTTAAATAGGGGCATTTGTCATACCCTAATTTTTGACCCTAAGATCCCACTTCTTTGTGCATCGTCTTGCATAACATTTCTAGGTCAATCATACATGCATAGCTAACCAAGTCTTTATGCTTCGCTTTGTTTGTTTATTCACGGGTGAATTAAACAAAGGAACCTCAAGGGGATAGTCAGTCAAATTTTGAGTGCACGATCAATTAAGTACACTGGACTCAAGTGAATACTCATTCTCACAAGTATTTCAAGACGTGACTAACGGGTTCTGATCCTAGAGTTTTCTACTGGTCATTCTACTCAAGAAGAATTAGGGTTTCCATCCCACTAATGCTAAGCATGGGCATCTGAGAATCGTTTAAGGTTTTCGTGGCAAATGGAATTACAAGTTGCATCCTCATTTCAAGGAATGGTTCATGTGTTGATTTCATCATCATTTAAATCTTTGACTGTGCGGGTGATAAAGGTCAAGCAAGGCTTTGTTCTTAAAGTTAGATCATGGTTTAAGTTCTCTTGATTCTTAAGAGAAAGACTGTGGATTGCCTTGTTGGTAGTTTATGATCAAGAGTTTGGGATAATAAATACGAGAATGAATCAAATTTTACCATAAAGAATTCAACATTCAAGAGTTTAAGTTATAAAGAGGCTTTATGTGACTTGCATCAAGTTTTAGTCTTAAGATTCAAGGTTGCAAGCTAAGTGCAGATTAACTCTAAAGATTCGACATTACAAATTTAAGTAAGTGCCAACTTTCAATCAATGTTATTCATCCTCATTCAAGACTCATGGTTCTAAGTACAAGATTCAAGTTATGGTTTTAAAATGTGTAGTCATGATTGGGTTCATAAGATTCAAGAGTGTCATTTAAATAAAGTTCAAATAAGGTTCAAAGAGATTCAAAGTTTCGGAAACTTGCAAACTCAAGGATTAAAAAAATTCATAAGAAGTTCACATGCTACAAAAATTTATTTTAGAGTACAAAGTGTTTCTTTACAAGCTCACATTAAAATTACCATTTCTCATTACACACCATTGCAAGAAAATATACATTATTCCTTACAAGTCATGAGTACAAATCCAAGCTTAAAGTGTCAAGTTTGAATTCATTCAAAATGATAAGTTTCAAGACTCATTATTACATCTGTAACACCCCAAATTCCGTAAGAATATTTATTTAATTTATTTAAATATAATATCCGTGATTTTTGTGAATTTTGGTGGTTTGTGTTGACATTGGCATTTTGTGGAGTTTTGGTTATTGAATTAAATAATAGTATATAATATGAATATATTAGTATTATTATTGATTTAAATAATATAAGAGGAATTAAGGGTAAGATGGACTTTTGAGGAGGATTAGTGAGGGTAATATGGGGAAAGCCCATTTTAGAAGCCCAAGAATTAGGTTTAACAAAAAGGAGAATTTGAGAATAGGATTCATTTTGTTAGACCGTGAAAGGAAGGAAAGAAGGCGAGAGCTCTGAGGAAAAAGGGAAAGGTAAGGATTCGAGAAGGTTTCCAAAGACTCAATAGAGAAAGCTCTGAATCGACAATCTAAGGTATGGGGAGTATTGCCTTTCATTGTTTTCAATATAGGAATTCGATGTGTTTAAAGCAGATTTTGAGGTTTATATGGGTTTGTGGGTTTTTGAGTAAATTGGTGCTTTAGGGTATTTTTGTGGATTTATTATTAAGGGTTGAATTGAATCGGATAAAAGTAGGCCTTCGAGGATAAACCTTCTATTGATGATATGATGATATGTGGGATCTTGTAGGGAAAGAGATTTATGGGGTTTATGAGAATCTTTGGGGTTGTGAAGGTTTAGGTGATTTTGAGGTCAAGATAGTATAATTAATTGACCTAATAGTCGTAGGTTTTGTGCCTTTGATTGTCGAAATACCTTAGGAATGTTTGGGGATGTCGTTGAGGTAAAAGGAGGATGAATTCGTGAGGTTTTTGGGTCTGTTATGCTACTGATGCGTAGCAGCGATTTCCTGAAATTGCGAGTTTGCAAAGCGAACAATTCCTTCGCAAGTCAAACATTCGCCCCAGACTCGCAAAGCGAGCAGCCCAGTGAATGCGCGATGATTTTGTTTGATGATACTGAGATGAACTCTGATTATGATTTTTAGTTCACACGGCGAACTTCCCAGCGAATGACTTTGCAAAGCGAACAGGGGTAGCGAGGGAGACGGAGTAGGGTCCTCTGGTTTTTGTAAGGGAATTTGGGGATTCGCTGGCAACTCGCAAAGTAAATTCCAGAGCGAACGAGTTCGCAAAGCGGATATTCTAGCGAACGCCTGCCGTTCGCGAATTTGTTTTGTGATTTCTATGTTGTCTTGGTGTTTTGAGCTGTGATTATTCTGATGATCTACAATGATGTTATTGATGATTTTGAGGTGATGATTTCATGATATTTTGATGATATGATTAACATGAGATTTTGATGAATGATGATGCATGTGATGACTTTTATTGATGATGATTATATTGACGTTGTGTATCATGCATTCATTGCATTTTAGGGCTTCGGTCCAGTGGTGGCTCTAATCCCATTGTGTGGATTGGAGTGTATGACGTGCTTTGGTTCTTGTGTTGAATTGATCCTAATGACGGGGATCTTTAGAGGGTGATGACCTAGTGTCTATCGATTGTGACGATTGGTACCATATGCACGAGTCTTGTTGTGCATTGCATTTATTTGGCATTGATGTATTTTATGATGTTGTGATTTTGATGTTATCCTTGTGATATCCTTGATGATGTTGTATATGATGATGACGCCATTTTATGCATATCTTGTTTTTATATTGATCATAATGAATTATGATTACTCACCCTGCCTGTTTGAATGTTGCCTCCACGTGGATAACGTGCAGGTGATCAGGCTTAGTTTTGGATGCCTTCGAGGACTTTTGGGAGTTTATTTGCTTTTGGTCGATGTAGAGGGTCTAGCTCCGATATTGTAACATCAGGTTGGGTCGTTGAGTCGAACCATGTTGAGTTGTTATTTTTGTTGTTATTTGATTATTATGGCTTTTAATGAAAACCCTTTTGATTTTGGATTTTTGTGGTTATGGTGGTTCCGCTGCTATTTGATGGCTTTTTGATTATTTTGAGGAAAAACCTGTTGTTTACGGAGCAAATGTTTTATTTTGAGTTTATTGATAAATGTGCACCCTTCTGAGGTAATTTTTACTCTGATAATTGTGTATTTTGCCGTGTATTTTCGTGGGGTAAAAAAGGGTGTTACATTAGTGGTATCAGAGCCTGGTTGGTCCGTCTGATCAGGTTTTTACATGATGTCAGTCCCCTGTCAGTCGACGAGTGTGTGTACACTGTCGATGTTTTGTTTCTTCTAACCTTGTTGGTGGTGTGCAGGATGGCTGGAAGAAATAATTGTGTTATCGCTGATGCATTGGAATCAGTTGCTAATGTAGTGGCTCAACTCAATCCGAATAGTGGAGTTCAGGATGAGTTTCGTGCTTTGGGAAAGTTTCAGAGGAACAATCCACTGACTTTTATGGGTGCTCATGATCCAGCAAGTGCACACAAGTGGCTAAAGACGATCGAGAAGATCTTCCGAGTGATGGGGTGTACTGATGAGCAACAAGTTCAGTTTGGAACACATATGCTGGAAGAAGAGGCCGAGGATTGGTGGGATAACACCCGTCAGAGACTCGCAGATGTTGGCACTGTGATAACCTGGGCTGTGTTTAAGCAGGAGTTTTTGGGAAAGTATTTTCCAGAGGATGTGCGTGGCAAGAGAGAAGTGAAATTCCTTAAGCTGAAGCAAGGAGACATGACTGTGGCGGAGTATACCGCGAAGTTCGAGGCACTGGTGAAGTTCTGTCTGCACTACAACCGTGCTGATGCTGAGATGTCCAAGTGTCTCAAGTTTGTGAATGGGCTGAGGCCGAAAATTAAGCAGGGTATTGGGTATCAACAGATCCGCAAGTATGCTGAGTTGGTGGACAAGAGCAGAATCTACGACGAGGATAGCCGAGCTCGATCTGCTCACTACAAGCAGTTGAGTGAGAAGAAAGGGCAATATAGTAATATGGTAATAGAAACTCTAGCTAATGGTTCTGTTACTACTACCTTTGTGTATTTGAGATGTCCTGTGACGATTTTTTAGAAGAGTTTTGTGATGGACTTGGTGTGCCTAACCTTGCACCAAATCGATGTAATCTTTGGAATGAACTGGTTGGAGTTCAACCGTGTTCACATCAACTGTGATAAAAAGACTGTGGAGTTTCCTGAGTTTAGTGATAGTGTAGAGTTGATGTTTTTATCTTCTAGGCAAGTAGACGAACTTATGGAAGACGAAGCCCTGGTGTTTGCAATGTTTGCATCGTTGCAGATTAATCGTGAAGCTGCGAATGTCGATTTACCTGTTGTGTGTGAATTTCCATATGTGTTTCTGGATGACATCAGTGATTTTCCTCCAGAACATGAAGTAGAGTTTGCAGTGGACTTAATACCAGGTATGAGTCCAGTGTCGATGGCTCCTTATCGGATGTTAGCTTTTGAGTTAAGTGAACTGAAGAAACGGTTGGAAGAGTTGCTTGAGAAGAGGTTTGTTCGACCAAGTGTTTCTCCGTGGGGTGCTCCTGTGCTGTTAGGGAAGAAGAAGGACGGAAGTATGAGGTTGTGTGTTGATTATCAGCAGTTGAATAAAGTGACTATCAAGAATAAGTATCCACTTTCGAGAATCGACGATTTGATGGATCAGCTAGTAGGTGCCTGTGTGTTTAGCAAGATTGATTTGAGGTCTGGTTATCATCAAATTCGTGTTAAGCCTGATGATATTCCGAAGACGGCTTTCAGGATGAGGTATGGTCACTATGAATACACTGTGATGCTGTTTGGAGTGTCCAACGCACCTGGTGTGTTCATGGAGTACATGAATCAGATCTTTCATGAGTATTTGGACAAGTTTGTGGTGGTGTTTATCGATGATATCTTGATATATTCTAGATCTGAAGAAGAACATTCTGAGCATTTGAGAACTGTGTTGCAAGTACTGAAGGAGAAGAAGTTGTGCGCAAAGTTGTCCAAGTGTGAGTTTTGGTTGAAGGAAGTGAGTTTCCTTGGCTATGTGATTTCAAGTGGTGGGATTGCTGTTGATCCTTCTAAGATTGATGCGGTGTTACAGTGGGAGACTCTGAAGTCTGCTACCGAGATACGAAGTTTTATGGGATTGGCGGGTTATTACGACAAGTTTATCGAAGACTTTTCTAAGTTGGCATTACCTTTGACTCAGTTGACTCAAAAGGGTCAAGCTTTTGTGTGGGATGTAGCTTGTGAGGAGAGTTTTGTAGAATTGAAGAAGAGGTTGACGACAGCTCCAGTGTTGATTTTGCCTAATTCGAGCGAATCTTTTGTGGTGTATTATGATGCGTCGAAGATGGGTCTTGGAGGAGTATTAATGCAGAATGGACAAGTTGTTGCCTATGCTTTGAGACAATTGCGAGTTCATGAGAGGAATTATCCTACACATGATTTGGAATTGGCCGCTGTGGTGTTTGTGTTGAAGATTTGGAGACATTATATGTTTGGCTCTAAGTTTGAAGTGTTCAGTGATCATAAAAGTCTGAAGTACCTATTTGATCAGAAATAATTGAATATGAGGCAGAGAAGGTGGTTAGAGCTGTTGAAGGATTTCAATTTTGATTTGAGTTATCATCCGGGCAAAGCAAATGTATTGGCCGATGCATTGAGCAGAAAGTCATTGCATATGTCGATGCTCATGGTGAAAAAGTTGGAGTTACTTGAACAATTCCGAGATTTGAGTTTGGTGTGTGAAGCGACTCCCGACAGTGTGAGGGTGGGAATGTTGAAGTTGACTAGTGGTATTTTGGAGGAAATAAGAGTGGGACAACAATCTGACTTGAAGTTGGTTGACCAGTTGACATTGATCAATCAAGGTAACGAGGGAGAATTCCGGATTGACGAGAATGGTGTGATGAAGTTTCGGGATAGAGTATGTGTCCCAGATGTTCCAGAAATCAAGAAGAGTATTTTAGAAGAAGGACACCGAAGTAGGTTGAGTATTCATCCCGGTGCTACGAAGATGTACCAGGATTTGAAAAAGTTGTTTTGGTGGCCGAGTATGAAGAAGGATATTGCGGAGTTTGTTTATGCATGCTTGACTTGTCAGAAGCCGAAGATTAAGTATCAAAAGTCTTTAGGTATGATGCAGCCATTGAATATTCCATAATGGAAATGGGATAGCATTTCCATGGATTTTGTGTCGGGATTACTGAGAAATGCTAAGGGAAATGATTCAATTTGGGTGATCGTGGATAGATTAACTAAATCGGCTCATTTCTTGCCGATGAAGATTAATCATTCTATGCAGAAGGTAGCCGAGATGTACATCGAGGAGATTATGAAGTTACATGGGATGCCTTCGAGCATTGTGTCGGATAGAGATCCAAGATTTAAATCTAGGTTCTGGAAGAGTTTACAAGATGCTTTGGGTACTACGTTGAGGATGAGTTCTGCCTATCATCTGCAGACGGACGGACAGACAGAAAGGAATATCCAATCCTTAGAGGATTTGCTGAGGGCTTGTGTGTTGGATCACGGAGGATCTTGGGATAGCCATTTACCATTGATTGAGTTCACGTACAATAACAATTTTCATGCTAGTATTGGAATGGCGCCCTATGAAGCTTTGTATGGGAGAAGGAGTAGGACTCCTTTGTGTTGGTATGAGTCGGGCGAGAGTGTTGTACTCTGACCTGAGATTGTACAAGAGACAACTGTGAAGATTAAGACGATCCAAGAAAGGATGAAAGAGTCGTAGAGTCGCCAAAAGAGCTATCATGATAAGAGAAGGAAGACACTTGAATTCCAAGAGGGAGATCACGTGTTTTTGAGGGTGACGCCAGTGACTGGTGTGGGTCGAGCTTTGAAGTCTAGGAAGCTCACTCCGCATTTTGTTGGTCCATATCAAATCTCGCAGAGGATAGGAGAGGTATCCTATCGAATCGCTTTACCGCCGTCACTTGTGAATTTGCATGACGTGTACCATGTCTCTCAGTTGAGGAAGTACATTCCAGATCCGTCGCATGTGATACAGATGGATGATGTACAAGTGAGGGATAACCTGATAGTGGAAGCTCTACCTGTGCGGATTGACGGTTGAGAGATGAAGCAACTGCAGGGTAAGGACATAACTTTGGTGAAGGTGTTGTGGGGTGCACCGGCTGGCGAGAGTTGGACATGGGAACATGGAGATCAGATGAGGGAGTCGTATCCGACTCTATTTCCTTGAGGTAATTTTTTAGGGCAAAAATTCTTTAAGTGGGGGAGAGTTGTAACACCCTAAATTCCGTAAGAATATTTATTTAATTTATTTAAATATAATATCCATGATTTTTGTGAATTTTGGTGGTTTGTGTTGACGTTGGCATTTTGTGGAGTTTTGGTTATTTAATTAAATAATAGTATATAATATGAATATATTAGTATTATTATTAATTTAAATAATATTAGAGGAATTAAGGGTAAGATGGACTTTTGAGGAGGATTAGTGAGGGTAATATGGAGAAAGTCCATTTTAGAAGCCCAAGAGTTAGGTTTAACGAAAAGGAGAATTTGAGCATATGGTTCATTTTGTTAGACCGTGAGAGGAAGGAAAGAAGGCGAGAGCTCTGAGGAAAAAGGGAAAGGTGGGGATTCGAAAAGGTTTCCAAAGACTCAATAGAGAAAGCTCTGAATCGACAATCTAAGGTATTGGGAGTATTGCCTTTCATTGTTTTAAATATAGGAATTCGATGTGTTTAAAGCTGATTTTGAGGTTTATATGGGTTTGTGGGTTTTTGAGTAAATTGGTGCTTTAGGCCATTTTTATGGATTGATTATTAAGGGTTGAATTGAATCAGATAAAAGTAGGCCTTCGAGGCTAAACATTCTATTGATGATATGATGATATGTGGGATCTTGTAGAGAAATGGATTTATGGGGTTTATGAGAATCTTTGGGGTTGTGAAGGTTTAGGTGATTTTGAGGTCAAGATAGTATAATTAATCGACCTAATAGTCGTAGGTTTTGTGCCTTTGATTGCCGAAATACCTTAGGAATATTTGGGGATGTGGCTGAGGTAAAAGGAGGATGAATTCGTGAGGTTTTTGGGTTTGTTATGCTACTGATGCGTAGCAGCGATTTCCTGAATTCGCGAGTTCGCAAGGCGAACATTCGCCCCAGGCTCGTAAAGCGAGCAGCGCAGTGAATGCGTGATGATTTTGTTTGATGATACTGAGATGAACTCTGATTGTGATTTTTAGTTCGCACGGCGAACTTCCCAGCGAATGACTTTGCAAAGTGAACAGGGGTAGCGAGGGAGACAGAGTAGGGTCCTCTGGTTTTTGTATGGGATTTTTGGGATTTGCTGGCAACTCGCAAAGCGAATGCCAGAGCAAACGAGTTTGGAAAGCGAACATTCTAGCGAACGCCTGCTGTTTGCGAATTTGTTTTGTGATTTCTGTGTTGTCTTAGTGTTTTGAGCTGTGATTATTCTGATTATCTACCATGATGTTATTAATGATTTTGAGGTGATGATTTCATGATGTTTTGATGATATGATTAACTTGAGATTTTGATGAATGATGATGCCCGTGATGACTTTTATTGATGATTATGATATTGATGTTGTGTATCATGCATTCATAGCATTTTAGGGCTTCGGTCCAGTGGTGGCTCTAATCCCATTGTGTGGATTGGAGTGTATGACGTGCTCCAGTTCTTGTGTAGAATTGATCCTAATGACGGGGATCTTGGAGGGTGATGGCCTAGTGTCCATCGATTGTGACTTTTGGTACAACATGCATGAGTCTTGTTGTGCATTGCATTTATTTGGCATTGATGTATTTTATGATGTTGTGATTTTAATGTTTTCCTTGTGATAACCCTGATGATGTTGTATATGAAGATGGTGTCATTTTATGCATATCTTGTTTTTATATTGATTATAATGAATTATGATTACTCACCCTGCCTGTTTGAATGTTGCCTCCACGTGGGTAACGTGCAGGTGATCAGGCTCAGTTGGGGATGCCTTCGAGGATTTTTGAGAGTTTATTTGCTTTTGGTCGATGTAGAGGGTCTTGCTCTGATATTGTAACCTCGGGTTGGGTCGTTGAGTCAAACCATGTTGAGTTGTTATTTTTTTTGTTATTTGATTATTATGGCTTTTAATGAAAAGCCTTTTGATTTTGGATTATTGTGGTTATGGTGGTTCCGCTGCTATTTGATGGCTTTTTGATTATTTTGAGGAAAAACCTGTTGTTTACGGAGCAAATGTTTTATTTTGAGTTTATTGAGAAATGTGCACCCTTCTAAGGTATTTTTACTCTGATAATTGTGTATTTTGCCGTGTATTTTCGTGGGGTAGAAAAGGGTGTTACAACATCCGTATTCAACAACAATAAGCATTGACAAACAGAGTCACAATTTCGTGTGCACTTCTACTATAACACTAAGAAACCATCCCATTTCCAAGAAATTACTTCCAGTGGCACCTCCTGAGGATATGAGCCCAAGAGTCGTAGTAGACCTTGAAGATGAAAGTGAGGAAGAAGAGAGTTTGGTGCAGAAGCATCAATTTGTTGAAAATAATGACATGGGGTCTTCATCATCCGCATCATTATCATCACATTCTATACCAGTACAGACATTCATTGTAGAATTATGGCATAAGAAACCAAAGTCTTATAACTTGCTGCTAATACCTTGATTTTCACACCACCCGTTTCATGACAACAAGTTTTGGTGGATTGGCTGTTGTTGGATACGGCATGTACTGCGTGAGCCGGTTGGTTTCTGACATTGGTGTTCGCCACAATGTTTCCACAGTTCCCGTGAAAAGACTTACAACTTCACCATACAGAGACAAATCAAAGAAAATGGTGGCTATACTGGTACAGTAGCAACTTTGCATTACCATGGAGCTCTAGTTAACCTTGTCAGAGTTCTTGACATAAGTGGTAGCATGACAAGTTCAAAGGTTGTGTTGCTAAAACAACTATGAGTTTTGTCCTACAAAATCTAAGTTCCTCAGACTGTTTTTTATCGTTGTGTTCACCTCAACAGCCATGCATACAAAATCAAGACAAGAGAACAAGAGTCATAAAATATTTCCAAACACAATCCAAACATGATCAAGACAAGTGTTATTCATTTCTAAAACAAGTTAAAAACATGTCCAATACAGTTTTGAAAACTTTCCAAAACCAATTCCAAACATGTTCCGAACATAAAATCGGCAGCGTTTATTTCTTGCCAAAACAAAAAGCCGACATGTTTCTTTCTGTCATCAAGGGATGAAAGCCTATATAACCGTATCAACACACATCAGTAAGGACAGAAAAAAAAAACATAAACCATACACATAAAAAACCCTGAACGATACCACACGCCACAACAGATTGATATCAACACAAAACCACCTATAGCATCATCAACGCATAACAAATATCGCACATTCAAAAAAATCGACAGAAAAAATTGCAACACATAAACATCTTTCACACAAAGCAAATCAGTACCATACACAATTTGAAAGGGCAGCATATAAATTCACAAAAACAAAATACCTTCAGAAAATCAAAACAAAAATTCAATTTCATATCAGTCATTACAATATCACAAACAACAGAAGAAAGCATACGATTTTACAGGAAGGGATACACGCGATATTCAGAACATAGAGAATTGAGAGCTCATATACGATTCACCAAGTTCAGAACTGAAAGTCACACAAAGGCATACTCGGAGATTGAAAGAACAAAGAGCAGAGGCTTACGTCAAAATTGTCTGCCATATCGAAACCGCGAAGGTATGTATTTAATTCTTATTATTGAACTTGGGACATTTTGATTGTTGTTGTTGTATCGAGTCGTAACGAGATGGACGCGAAAACCCGTCAATGGAGGAAGACCGGCCGTGTGAGCAAGGGAGAGAAAGCCATCGCCATAGAGAGAGATGGAAGGAGAAGATGAAGATGGCGGAGCTTCGTTCGAAGATGGCGACGTTGTGTAGACGACGAAGAGAAGTAGGATGGACGGAGGAATACGCGATCGGAGTAGGGAGAAAGTGAAACGAGGTCACGAAAGAGAAGGAAAGGGTGCGTGAGAGAATGACGAGAAAGAAGGTTGAGGATATCTGATCCTCTTTTCAGCTTGCAATACCCGACCCGATTTACTTCTTTTTTTTCACAATTTTTATGGGCTTAGGAGGTTGGTCCCACCGTTTTTAACACCCCCTCATTGGCTGCAACCTTTTCTCTTTTTATTTTATTTGATTTTATCCTAATTTTTTCTTTATAATTTTTATTATTTCATTTCTAATATATTATTATAATAAAAACCTTTTACTAATAAAATAATAAAAAACTTTTATTTTATTAAAATATTAAAGACCTTTTTTATTTCATTTAAAACAATAAGTGCTCCTAATTCTATAGGTTTTTGGTTTTCAATTTAATTTTAATTTTATTAAATGTTATATTTTTAACATATTTAATTTCTTTTATAACCAAAATAAAAATATATATTTTTTAAATTTATTCAATATTTCTCCCATAAATTAAATAAATTCATAACTAAATTTTGTGCTTACTTCTTATTAAAATTTCTAATTACGTGCTTATAATTATCATTTTCTTTCGGTAGTAATTACGATGTAAGTATAGAACCTTAGTCTTGATCCATATCGTGCCTTTTCATATCCATATGCGTTTATACATTCTCAATTTTTATATGTGCCTGACATGATGCATATTTAGTTCCTAACATAATATCTTAATTGTACGTTATGGTTGCCTGCCTTATATGTTGAATATTCGGTCATGATTTTATGCTTTACACCTTTATCCGCATACATATAATAATATGATTGCATATGTATGTATCCAAGGCAAGAACCTGTGTATGACTATTACGCCATACACATTGCATGTCATTTGCATTTCTCATTTCCCCCTTGGTGGCTTCTATGCCCTTTTAAATTGAATACTTAGATAATTATACCTTAAGATAGTTTCCCTTATGTTGATTTAGACAACTTACAATTAAGTTCAATTCTCCCAAGAGAATTAGACATGAGTCATCCCTAGCTGAGATGTGATTCTCCTACCCCACAATACAATCGGGAAGGACGTGGATTCTTTTTCCACTTAAGAGAGGTATGTGGCATACTCGTCGATTCAATATCCGAGTTGGAGCCCTTCTCCTAACATGAAGCAAAGGTCCATTCCCCACACGTTTGTGGCGGTTTAAGTCGAGTATTATCCTTAAGATTACGACTCGTCTTTTCTCCTAAAAGCAATCAACAACTTTCACCCTTTGAGGGGAACTACGGATGCTCTGATTCTACTCCCGTCAGGATACGTAGGCACGAGATGCTATATCTTGGCGAGCATACTTAGAAATAATACCTTAGGTCTCCCTTTATCCTTTTCACCCTTAGCAAACAGACAACAATTAGCAAATAACACATTAAAACAAGAGGTTCTTGTAGAGTACTACAGATACTCAAGATGCTAACACCTTCCCTAGGTATAACCAACCCCTGAACTTTAGATTCTCTCTGCATTGCATACTTTTGGGTTATTCATTCTTTTTCCCTTCCCTTGGATAAATAAAAGATCGGTGGTGAATAATGATTTGCGATTCAAGTTAATTCAACAGCTTGATATCCAATTTTCACTGTGACTGTTGGTAGTATTAACTCCTTTTGAGTTAATAAGAAAGCCACAATCAGATAAGACCCCTTGAACGTATTACTTCTTGACAGTAATATTTTCAACCTCGATTTATGACTTTGAGAACCTTTCTTAGCACCCGTGTGTCGATGGTTGTGTAGTTGAAGTCTCCGAGGAGTCTTTCTCGTGGGGAAGATACGAAAACGTCACCTAGAAGAGATTATTTTAAGGATATTATCGTTTGATGAGGCTTTTTCATGGCTATGATATCTTTGAAAGATATCCATGACTCTGGGAACCTACCCGTCTTTGAATCCACCTGTGGGGTTTCTTTGATCAGAGACTTTGGTTGTTGACCCGTTCCTCTGGCCTACCTCAGAATCGATCGAACCTACGATCCTGGATCTTGCATCTTGCATTGCATCCAATTATGACAAGTCATTGCATTGCATTGCATTGCATCAGTTATGCATCTTGCATTTCATTTCAATATCATACACTCATTTCTCGTTCCTTCATCTCCAGTAAATCAAGCTAATTCCTCGACACCAGTATGCAACTCGAGCCAACACTAGATGACTGATGGAGAAAATTCAAAAAGAGTAAGTCGCCTTCAGAGAAGAGTTGGACTCCATCAAAGGAAAGATCGACCAGATTCTCGAAGGCATCACTATGGCCAGAAATGAGGAAGAACTGTGTGAGGCCGCTGCCGCAAACAACAATGTTACTGTGCAAGGATCTACCTCAAGGCTCTCAGTTCCTGTTCCCAATTCTATCACTTATGGGATACCTATGAACTTCACTACCGCAGTCGAAGGAGCTACTTCTCAGCCATTTCCAACGTCTAGAGTCACTATTGGAGCTATCTCGCAAGCCCAACCTGCTGTCACTCAAATTCCCATCCCTTCTACTGAGGAAAATCTGCGAGATGAGTATGATGAGGTGCAAAACTATCATGTTGTTATCCCAATTGCTAATCCTGATGCTGCTTAGGATTCTGAAGCCATCAAAATATGTTGCGATTTAGCTTAAAAACTTCGAGTCATGGAAGGGTACAACTCAACTTCTTTGAGTTCCTTGGAGATGTGCTTGGTGCCAGATGTTGTCATTCCTCCCAAGTTCAAGGTGCCAGAAATCTCGAAGTACAAAGGTCTCAGCTATCCCAACATTCATCTAAAGATGTACTGTAGCAAAATGGCTGCATATGCCAGAGACGAAAAAATGATGATTCATTGCTTCCAAAATAGCTTGTCTAGAGCGTCTCTCGAATGGTATATGCAACTGGAGTGTAACAGTGTGCACACTTGGGATGAGTTAGCTGATGCTTTTGTTAAGCAATACAAATACAACACTGACCTCGCTCTGAATCGTACTAAACTTCAGAGTATGGCTCAGAAGGACAACGAATCCTTTAAGGAGTACGCACAGCACTGGAGAGAGTTAGCTGCAAGAGTGCATCCACCATTGGTTAACCGTGAACTGGTTGACATCTTTATGGGCACCTTGCAAGACCAATACTACGAGAAGCTAATTGACGGTGTTTCTTATGGATTCTCTGACTTGGTAATCGTCAGTGAAAGAATCGAAGAGGGTTTAAAGAGCGGAAAGATCCAAGAAGGTTCTAGCAGTCAGACTGGAGCTAAGAAACCTCTCAATGGATACAAAAAGAAAGAGGGCGAAACAAATGTCGTCTCTGCTCAGAAAGGGCAAGCTCAATAAATATCTCCCGCTCCAATTCCTGTTCAAATCCCCTACTTTCAATATTCGTATGTTGCTGCTGCGCAATATGCTCTGATGCCTTATCAACCAGCTGTTCAAGCTCCAATACCTCAACAATAAGCTCCTCAACAACCGTCATATAATCAGCAAGGGTATCAGTATCCGCCACAGAATCAACAACAACGAGTCACTCAGCAACAACGTCAGCCAAATCAACAAAGGACGAGGAGGCCAGAGAGAAACTTTGATCGTCTACCAATTACATATGCTCAAATCTTCCCTGAACTGCTGAAGGATAGGGTGATCACCCCGAGAGACTTAACTCCTCTAACTGTCATTCCTCCAGATTATGGTGCTAATGCTCACTGAGAGTATCATAAGGGCGCTCCAAGACACACGATCGAGGACTACAGAGCCTTCAAACACAAAGTTCAAGACCTGGTCGACTTGAAGTTTCTCACATTCAAAGGGAGGTCTCCAAATATCACAAACAACCTTATGTCGCCGCCAAGCTAGTGCTAACATCAATTCAATCAAGTCAAGTTTAACTTCCCCGAAGAAGGCAATCATCATGCCATCCCGTCATTTGCATTCTTGTATTTTGTCTTTGTTTGTTTAAGTATTGTTTGCTTTAAACATTGTCGTTTGTATTTGGTTTATTAATGTAGTGATTATGCATGTTCTGAATTAGTTATGTCGCACTCACTCATTTCTTCCATTTACTGCAAATCACCGACATGCATTTATCCACTTCACTCTCTTTATCAATTGTTGTTTAGCAATAATTGGAGGGAGGATGATCAAAATGAAATACCCATAATTGCAAATTGTATGCTTTCATACAAAATCTTTCCGATGATGTACATGCATTGTTTTTATCCCCAAACACTGGAGAGACAAGGAGTTAATCCCTAGTTAACCACTTCGATCCAAGAAATAGAAGTTTCCTTCGGATCTACAAACCCTTACACTCAACTTGGGGTAGGGTAGTGTTCAGTTAACCCGACTATGCACACAAATCACAAATCAAAATCCAAAAGATATGTCGGTTGTTCTTCAAAGATCCATGACTTGGCAGTCGAAAATTTTCGAATTGTTTTAGAGCCATTCAAAAAATATACTGTAACCAGAAAAAATTTTGTGCTGATGTAAGATACCTATCCAGAAGTTTTTGCAATTCAATGATGTAGGATGGAATCATCAATGATTTGACCTGTTCGAACTCTGTCTGTAACTCATTAGAGAATCGAGAAACAAAGGAAAGATGTGTATGAACTAAATATCCAGTAATAAGAAGAAGTAAAAGGATTAAAAACAGGAACTCCTCAATATTTAGTGATCTCAGATGTGTCGATATGAATGATGACTCATTATTTGTCACAATCCTCCAATAAAATCAAAAAAATAAAAAATATATATATAAGCCTACTAAGTCGAACACCTCAAAAGGAGACTTAGGCAAAAATCAAGGCAATCCCGATGGACTCGAAAAGCAAAATCAATCCATGCAAAAGATAGGGATCAAAAGCAAAGTCAAAAGAGGTTTGTAAACCCTCAACAAAAAAAAAAGATCCAGTGACCACCTTGTTAAATTCAAAAGGTCACTGACATCCATCAAAAAATAAATTAAGGTGACTGCCATTTCGAGCATACCTTGAATCACGCTTACATCGTCAACCCTTTTGGAAGACAAACATGTGTAGAATTAACTGAACGTAGGACTGGAGTTCATCACGAAGAAGGGGTGGGTAACGAACAAGTTTTGAGCCTAATATCCTTTGTTTCAACAACCGTGAACCAGACCACGTTACAACCCTCGAAAGACCTAATTGAGGCGAGGTTTATTCTGAAAGCATACTATTGCAAGGTTGCGTAAACTGACTCCTCGCATATTTGTTAATCTTCAGCATTGGTGTCATTTTCCTTGCTATATCTTTCATACACTAGCAAAATCGGCACAATGTCTAGACTAACGGTCCACACTATCACAAAACTTCAATAAACGACTTTTTCAAAACTTGCATGAGCATTGCATTAAGATTACCATTTGTGAATGAGCAATTCTAACTGTGAATCAATGCTTGACATCAAGGACATTCCAACAAGGGGAAATAAAAAAGGAACTTAAACTTTCAGTGGCATTGACCCGAATCAAGGCTACCTCAAAACCCACAAGCTTGGGAAAATCCTCAATAGCTAAATCAGGGGCAAATTCTTCAACAACTCGATCAGGCGCAAGTTATCTCAGATCACATCAAAGCTCAACTTTCAAAGATCATACTACTTCAGAATTAGGTAATTAGGGGCAGACCATTACCACATTCAATCTGGGGAAAATTGTGTTAAAGACCCTACAGACTGAGGCAGGACCTGTTGTAGAGGGTAGATTATCCCTGTACTTTCAAATCGGTCAAGCAAACTTTTCCACACATTAGCGATCTTC
Source organism: Lathyrus tuberosus (assembly GCA_022829125.1). Classification (NCBI taxonomy): domain Eukaryota; kingdom Viridiplantae; phylum Streptophyta; class Magnoliopsida; order Fabales; family Fabaceae; genus Lathyrus; species Lathyrus tuberosus. Next base: position 5,545,935 of record JALAZF010000073.1, on the reverse strand, counting down.
AAGCTCAGAGCAAGAGCATAAGCTTCATGAATTGATTACGTCGTTACGCTTATTTTCAAGTCATCTTGACCATCAAGCACAAAGTTGTGGTTCTCTCCGAAATAAACACACGACAATCAATCAAGTAATCAAACTTGGGGCATCGAGAGCATCTTCATCTACTTCAATCATGGCGTCTTCAATGAATTGAGTGTCGAGGAAATCAAACCCTCCCAACACCCGAAGTCCAATCCGCATTAGCAACTACCAAAAGTCCACCTTGCTGGCACCTTCACTAAAGCATATCCAATCACCTGTCTACAATCATACGTATCATACGCATCATATACATCACATTCGTCATCGTGTACATCATATGCATAAGCAAACCAAATCATACTTCCCCGGCACTTGCATCTCAGCGCGTCGGCATTTGCATGTGCATTTCCATTCGATATGGAGCATCATTACAAAATCAAGCATTCATACATGCACAAGTCAAGATCCAGGATCATTCACGAGATTCCAAGACAATCTCCAGCCCATCCAGGGGCAACTCTCTCAAGTCCGTGGGCGTTCCTCACGAAGTTGTTTCAATCTTTTGTTGATCAGGATGAGATTCCAAGATGATCTTCAGCCCAGCCAGGGGCATCCTCTCCAAGTCCCTGGGCGTTCCTCATGGAGTTACTTCAACCTTTTGTTGATGAAGTTGTGATCTCCAAGCAAGTCAGTGGGCGTTCCTCATTGAGTTTTTCTCTTCAACCTTTTGTTGATAAAGTTATCATCCTCAGCTCAACCAGTAGCATTTCTCCGAGGCAGTGGGCGTTCCCCATTGAATTGGTTCTCTTCAACCTTTTGTTGCTGGAATTGTTATCCTTAGACTAGTCATTGTGACATCACTTTCATCCTTTTGGTGAAGGGTCATTGTGTGTGTGCTCTCTATCATCCTTTTGGTGATAGATCCGTCATCCTTTTGGTGTTGGAGTTGTGTCTACTATCATCCTTTTGGTGATAGATCCATCATCCTTTTGGTGTCAGAGTTGTGTGTGTTCACTATCATCCTTTTGATGATAGATCCGTCATCCTTTTGGTGTCAGAGTTTGTGTCCTCTATAATCCTTTTGGTGGTAGATCCGTCATCCTTTTGGTATCGGAACCATGTGAGTACTTACTATTGTCCTTTTGGTAATAACAAGTTTTAATCTCACTTTCATCCTTTTGGTGAAGGGTCATCGTGTGTCCGCTATCATCCTTTTAGTGATAGGTTTGTCATCCTTTTGGTGATAGATCTATCATCCTTTTGATGTCGGAGTTGTGTCCACTATCATCCTTTTGGTGATATATCCGTCATCCTTTTGATGTCGGAGTTGTGTCCACTATCATCCTTTTGGTGTCAGAGTTGTATGTGTTCTCTATCATCTTTTTGGTAATAGATCCGTCATCCTTTTGGTGTCGAAGTCATGTGAGTACTTACTATTATCCTTTTGGTAATAGCGAGTTTCGACCTCACTTTTATCCTTTTGGTGCCGGAGTCGCGTGCGTGTGTTTCACTATCATCCTTTTGGTGATAGATCCATCATCCTTTTGGTGACAGATATCTGTGTGTTTTTTATCATCATTTTGGTGATAGGTCTGTCATCCTTTTGGTGTCAGATATCTGTGTGTTTTCTATCATCCTTTTGGTGATAGGTCTGTCATCCTTTTGGTGTCAGATATCTCTGTGTTTTCTATCATCCTTTTGGTGATAGGTCTGTCATCCTTTTGGTGTCGGAGTTGCGTGTGTTCACTATTACCCTTTTGGTGATAAGTCCGTCATCCTTTTGGTGTAGGAGTTGGGTGTGTTCTCTATCATCCTTTTGGTGGAAGATCCTTCATCCTTTTGCTGTCGGAAATTCTTGGATCTTTGGTTTGTGTATCATCCTTTTGGTGAATGACAACATCAGATACCAGTGCGTACTTATTGTTATCCTTTTGGTAATAGCGAGTTTTGACCTCATTTTCATCCTTTTGGTGAAGGGTATGTGTGTGTACTTACTGTTATCCTTTTAGTAATAGCAAGTCGAGTCGTGTGAGTTTACTATCCTCCTTTTGGTGATAGGTCTGCCATCCTTTTGGTGTCGAATATCTTTATGCGTGTGTTTACTATCATCATTTTGGTGATAGGCTTGTCATCCTTTTGGTGTCATATTTTTCTGTTATCATCCTTTTGGTGATGATGACATTTGCAAGTTATTCAATGTCCACTTGAGGGTCGACACTGATATGTTATTCCATCTCCTAAACATTTTCTTTCTTTTTGGACAAATTCGGAGTCTTCTTCATATCTAATTGACTTCTATCTTGAAAGAATAAACGCCTTAACAGTTCATCTTACTAGATTTAAGCCAAATAGATAGGGGCATCTGTCATACCCCAAATTTGTCCTACTTACCCTCACCTATATATTTGTCCACTAACCATATTCAGAAAAATCCAAAAAATATGTTGCTCTTGTTCAAGGTGTTACTAGGTTGAATCAAATCTCAGGAAAAGCTGTCAAGTCAGGTGTATGTGCAGTATGGACTGAGGTTCAGGGTTGTAGCTTAATCTGTCAGTCATACATGGGTTTATTTCAAAGATCAAGGCCATGGTGCATTGGTTCAGGTAATGTGTGTAAAGCTTCAGTTAGGGTTTGTGCCATTTCAAGTCAGTTGAGTATGGACCAAGCTATCCAACTGTTCCAAGGTATCAATACTTCATGGTTGAGGATCATTAGAGATCAATGCATTCGCAGTCAGGGTTGTGGATAGTACAGTTCATATTTTAAATCATGCCCCTCTAATTTCAAGGCATGATTCTTAATCAAGAAGTTTCACAATGAAGTTTTGGGTTCATCAGTTTTCAAGTGGTAAGATTCAGGTGGATTCATTGAAGGCGTCAATTCATCTTTCAATCAGGGTTTTAACCAGTGCAATTCACACTTCAAGTCATGTTATTCTGATTTCGTTTCCAAGTCCATTTATATATTCATCATCCATTTTCGATTCCATGTCCATTCTATTCAAGTTCCAAATATCCATATTCACTTTTAATATCCATTCGGAAAAAAAAAACATGTTGTTATTCAAGTCCATGCCCTTGTCCATTTTCATATTCCCAATTCCCATTTCTAATTTTTCTAATTCATTTTAGATTGTTACTTTGAAGAAAAACAATTGTAAGTTCAACACCTTTTTTAGTATTATTCAAGCCCATGATACAACAAAATCTATTACACAAAAATAAAATAAAAAATCATTAAAGCCCATATAGGGAAATGTAATAAAGCCCATGTCTTGAAAGAAAATTGGTCCTAAAAAACCATAAACCCATGATTCACGCATTGCTCATAAAAGGTATACAAAGGAAAAGACTCTTAGCCATGATATGCATCACATTACGCTAGCCATCATACACACATCAGCAAACCAATAACATGCTAAAGCTTTATGGATTCACAATACACGTGTAACGACCCAGTTTTTGTGTGAGTTTTATTTAATCGAGTCGTTTGATTATTTTATTATTATTTTATTTTATTTTCGACTTTTATCTGAAAATATGTTATTTTTCAATGTTGTGATATTTTATCGGGTTTTGGGATCGTTTGCGAGATATTTGAGTGTGGGGGTATTTTGGTCATTTTAGGATATTTTTCATTAAGTAAGAAAATAGAAAATAGAAGAGAGAAAAATAGAAAGAAAGAAAGGGAGAAGAAAGAAAAAGGAGAGAAAAGAGAAGAAGAAGAGAAATAGTGAGAAAAGCTTGGGAAATCAAGAAAAATCAACTTCTAGAATCGATTTAATCGGGTAAGGGTGCGAAACTCAATTATTGTATGATTGTGTATGATTATGTATGTGTATTTGTGGTGTTTGTTGGATTGAAATGAAAATATTTAGTAAAACCCATATTGTGTCAAATTCATTAGGAATTGATTAAATGTGTTGGAAATCATGCTTTTAGTGTTCATTATTGTTGGTATATGATAGATACATGTTGCTATGCATTGTATTGGCAATTTTTTTGGGTGTAGGTGAAAATTGGAGGATTTTTGGTTAGAAAACGCATAACTTCATTTTGTAGAAATTTTTCTGGTTTTTCCAGGTCATACGCGTATGGGGCATGTTCATACGCGTATGGACCTTGGCAATACGCGTATGGAGGGCGAGTCATGGGTCAATACGCGTATGGAATGTTATTTTGCTCGGCCATCTGCCCATTTGCGTATGATACGCGTAGCATTTCAGGGCAATACGCGTACGAGGTTAGGCATTACGCATACGGACTTTTACACGTGAACTTTGGGGAAAATGAGTCTCTGCTCATACGCGTATGGATCAGGGTAATACGCGTATGGGCAGGACAATTGCAAAATGGGACTTTTCAAAATATCGTTTTTCGTTTTCTTTCGTAACTTGAGTTCCGTTTGTCCGATTTTTACATTCTTGGTATCGTTGTGTAGCTATTGAACTGTACTTTCTTATTATGATGGTGTGGAAATTGCTAGCCGATTTAATTATGTCGGAAAATTGGGAATAGTGTCGGTCGTCGACTTTTGTCAGTATAACTGTGCGTAATTGATGTGTATTATGCAAGGTGTTGTTGTATAAGGTAAATGTATGTGTTTAGATGGGGTTGTGATGATTTGTGGCCGTATGGAAATTAAATGCATTGTTTTGGGCATAAGTGCAAAGTGTGATTTTGTCGATGTAAATGAATGTATTTATGTGTGCATATTAAATGTCATGGGTCATTGTATGCCAAGCATCATGATATGCATGGTTGAGATGTCCTGAGTGACGGTTTGGATTCCAGAGGGAATTCGCCATAACGTCGTGTGCCCATGTGGGGTGTGAGCGATGATTATAGACGATCGTGTGCCCATGTGGGGTGTGAGTGATCGGATCGTGTGCCCGTGTGGGGTGTGAGCGATCCATAAACGTCGTGCGCCCATGTGGGGTGTGAGCGACGGGGAACATCGTATGCCCGACGGGGAGTTACAGTGATGTAACGAGCGATGATTCCAGCAGAGTTCCTGAGTGAACTAGTGATGAGAAATAATGGAAGTCGGTACCGCATGTACATATGCATGGAGTCGTTGTGTCGGTCTCTTGCATTGCATAAATCATTATGGTTGTTTTATGTGTGGAATTGTAGATAGAATTGATATATGGATATGTGTTGGTGATGGAAATATGAATTATACATTGTTTTGCATTGTGTTGGAAGTATGGTGTGAGTTGTGGTGAGAAACGTATATTTGTGTATTTTTGTGTTATATATGATTGTATGCAATTATATTATGGTTGTTTTTCTCACCCTTCTGCTGTTTTATAATGCTCTATGAGGCATTGCAGATTAGAGTTGCTGGAGGTATTTTTTTGTGAAGCCTTGCGTCTTCATTCTTTTGTCGGTCGGCTCTGATATGTGTCACCGGGTAGTTAGGGAGGTCGTTTGTGATTATTGTGTATTATGTGTATATATCCTTTGGCTGTGCATGTACGACTTGATGTATGACAAACTTTGCATGGTATATATATATATATATATATATATATATATATATATATGTTATTCAGTTTTAGATTTTTCGCTTTTATTCTAAATTCTGAAATGTGGGTGTAAGGAACTGAGTTCCTCTGTTGATTGCTACCCCACTGTTGCATATCTTTATGAGCAGGTGTTGTATGTATTGTTTCAATTTGATGTGACCCCTAGGTCTATGCCATGATAATTTAAATATACTCTGACGAAATTTTGAATTTTCTTTTACCGCTCTACTTATTTGGGGGTATAGATTGGGGGTGTTACATTAAGTGGTATCAGAGCCATTTTGTGTCAGTCCGTGTCAGTTGTGTCAGTCCTTGTTGGTCGTTGTGGTTGGATGAGTTGTTTGTTTTACCATAGTTTCTGTTATTGGAAATGAACAGAATATGGCTGGTAGGAATGATGCTGCTTTGGATGCTGCTATGCAAGCTATGGCTCGAGCTGTGCAGGGTGCACCTAATGCTGCTGGTAATGATGAGTTCAGGAAGAACAAACCGCCTGTCTTCAAAGGAAGATATGATCCAGATGGTGCACAGATTTGGCTGAAAGAGATTGAAAGGATTTTCCGAGTAATGGATTATGCTGAAGATCAGAAGGTGAGACTGGGTACTCACATGTTATTGGAAGAAGCTGATGATTGGTGGGTTAGTACTCGTCGTGTGTTGGAAGCTGCAGAGGAAGAGATTACTTGGGCTGTGTTTAGTATGGAGTTTCTGAGGAGGTATTTTCCTGAAGATGTAAGAGGAAAGAAGGAAATTGAATTTCTGGAACTGAAACAAGGTTATATGTCTGTAGTTGATTATACTGCTAAGTTTGTGGAACTTGTGCAATTTTATCCTCATTATGCTGAAGCGACTGCTGAATTTTCAAAATGTGTTAAGTATGAGAATGGCTTGCGTCCTGAGTGTAATACCCCAAATTTTGACCACTTAGATTTCCCATCATTGTGAAAATCATCATCACAATATGGATGTACCTTTATGCTTCATTAGTCTCCCCAAAGATGGGTGAGCATCCACTACAATCAAAATTAGGGTTTCAAGCCCTCTCTGAGTGCTTAGACAAAGGATCAATCAAGAAATGACATGATCTTCAACTTTTCTAATCTCTTAAACAACTACAAAGGATCAAAAGGACTCCCACTTCAAGGATTAAGCACAAGGCTGCTCCCTTCTAGGTGGATCAAGTCTCAAGATCGACAGTGTCACCAAATTATGGTTTTGGTCGACCAGGGCCTCCAGATGGAAATTTTCATCTGGGCACAAGGCAATGATCCAAAACATAACCTAATATACTTCATGGAACCTCATGAACCCATGCATCAAGTCAAGTTTACCTCAGGGGATGCATTCATCAAAAATCAGGAATTAGGGTTTCTTGACCTAATTCACCCCTCAGTTGACTTTTGGGACAAACCATGAGCCAAGATCTCAAGAGATGATTTGAGGGTCTCTAATATACCATATTGATCCATTTGGAACAATGGATTGATCCAAGAAGCTTGAGCAACAAGTCTCAATTTCATCTGCACCACAATTAGGGTTTTAAGGGAAAAGTCAACTGTAACTTTGACTTTTGACCTGGACATGCTCCCAAACCCTAATACATGATTGAATATACCCTATGACACCCATGGAACATGCCCATCAAGTTTGATTTAGGTCAAGGACATGATTTCCTGAAGAATTGCACAGTTTGGAATTCATTTGATAAAAAGTCAACTGTGCACAAAAGTCAACTTTGACTTTTTGAGATTTTTCACCAAAATGGATTTTTAACCCTAAAATGATGTTAATGTATGATTTGAATCATCATTCATCAAGAAAAATCAAGAAAAGTGAGATAACTTGTAAAAGGGGTAACCATAAAACTTAGAAATTTTTCTAAGTTAAAAATAAAGTGGCAAAGGTACCAACTTTGGAGGACCATAACTCCTAAACCACAAGGCCATTTTTTCTCATCCAAAGATGGATTTGTAGCCCTCATTATCACCTACAAAAACTTCAAATACAAGTCATTCCAATTCATTAAGGGTTTTGAGTTATGGAGTGATCAAAGTGGCTGAAAAGTGAAAATGTCACTTTTTCCAACACTTAGTGAAATTTTCACTAAGTCAGATTCTGCTTCACTTTTTGCCAAATGTAGGGGGATTTTTCACTTGGAATCAAAAGAGATCAAAATCAAACATGTTCAAACAGTTGTTGTATCATGTAAGAGCTTTCCAAAATGGCCAAGAACATTGCCAAATTCAACCTACACCATGAGATACAACATCGCCAAGTTGCCTTGCTGAAATCTGTCAAGGCAAGGCAGAATTTGCAACTTTGGTCGATTTGCCAAAATCAGCCAAATTCAATTGCTCCAATCCACTTGGACACCTCAGAGGATTGAATCTAAAGGGGACAATCACTGAGCCAAGCCTCCAAGCCTCCAAGGTCCAAGGAACAAGGAATAACATGTTGAACCTAGAGTTGCTAAAATAGGGACAAGACTTCAAATTTGGAATGCGGCATTCAATGGAACCATCAAGGTGGCATGGACTGAGCCATTCTCATCTGAAATCAGTCAAGACTTATCCAAGACCAAGGGGACCAAAGCTCTGTGCCCTAACCTCTAGTCAATGGCTAGAGGAGACTTGGATTTTCATTTGCCAACATTGGCCAAACCTACTTACCAGCTGCCATGCACTATTCCTTGCAAAACAAACTTGCTCTACTATAAATAGAGCTCAATTGTGGTCAGTTTGAGTACACCAAAGCCATCTAACAGATGCTTTCCTCAAAATCTCTTTCTCTTGGCAAAAATGCCTTTCTTAGCAAGGTAGCTATCGGGTTTTGAGTTTGAGAGCAATTCCAATCAAACCAATCACTCACACACCTCACATACATCACATATGAGCTGATCAAACACTCACATAACATCTGGAACATCAAAATCTCAAAATCACTTGCCATCCACACAAGTTTGAAGTGAAGTTGCAGCTGAGATGCCATAAACTGATCTAGTCCATTTCAATTCAATCCAAGTGTTCAAACACACTCCATATGGTGTAGGGAAGCTGTCCAGATCATCACCACTCATCTGTAACACCTCCAACTCAAAATCACATCTGCTCTTGCTGTCACGACTTGGAGGTAAGCACATGCTTGGTCATCTCTCAATCTATGCATATTTCCTCGCACAATAATTTGGCCATATGTTCATAATCATGCATGGAATGTTTTCGCTCAATTAATTGCATTGTTTGAATCGTGTATAAAAAATCCTAGCCTTCATGCAGAAATTAGGGTTCTTGAGGTCTCTTCGTGATTTCTTGTTGTATGTTTAATTTAAATGAAATTAAAGTACATAGACATGATCGTGAGGTTGAGACGAGCATAATGATATGTGGATTACATGATATGATTACGTATTCATGGAGATTGGATAGAAAATGCAAATCTGAGAAACCAAGAACACGCGCGTGTTCTTCAACCTGTTCTTGGCGCCATTTTTCATATATTCAAATATTTGAATTTTGTGATTTTGTTTAATTGATTCAAAAATTAATTTCTCTCTGAGTTTTAATGATTTTGAGTTGATTCTTTTTTTAATAATTCACAAAAATGTTAAAATATTTTATTTTCACAAAAAATCCCAAAAATATTATTTATTTCATATAATTGATATTTTTGCAAAGAATTAATATTTTGATTATTTTTGGCATTTTAAATATTTTTTCTACATTGATTTTGCAACTTTTGATGCTTTCTAATTATTTTGTAGGTCAATACTTAATTTTTGAAACATTAATCCAAGGTCACAATTTGTTTTCCATGTGTTAAACAATTTTTGATCATTTTAATTGAATTTTTATTCAATTAAATACATTTTGAAAACAAATTAGGGTTTTGGATTAATTCAACCCTCATAAATCATTTTCAAAACTCTTTTTGGGCCTCTTGAGAGAGTGTAAGACCCATCCCCCCTTGTACAAAAACTTTTTGGGCCTCACTCATTGTATAAGTCCCTCTGTACAAGTAAACGGCACGATCGTCGCCCGTTTGAAAATAAAAATCACCTGGGCCTCTCCTTGAGCTATAAGACCCATTCAAAACACTTTGGGCCTCTATTAGAGTGTAAGACCCAATCCCCCTTTTAACCAAAACATTTTGGGCCTCACTTATTGTATAAGTCCCTCTGCGTTAAAAGAAAACCTCGGCGCGATCGCCATTTTTAAACGAAAAATCATTTGGGCCTACCCTCGTGTTATAAGCCCCTCTCTTTTCTTTAAAACTTTTTTGGGCCTCTTGAGAGAGTGTAAGACCCATCCCTTTGTACAGAAAACCTTTTTGGGCCTCAGTCACTTGTATAAATCCCTCTGTACAAAGTCAAACAGTGCGCTCACTGATAAAACCCTGGGCCTCTCCTTGAGCTGTAAACCCCAAATCTTTCTTTTTCAAAGCACTTTCTCCTTTGATTTTGAATATACTGTTGTTTTCAATCTTTCTTTGTTGAACAACTAACCAAACAACATGGAAGCACTACAACCGAGTAAGTGGTTATCGCTTTCATTTACTACTTTCATATTATAAACTGTATTGTGGGGCTGCTCACTGTAAGTCTCCTTTCATAAACTCATATCTACTGTGTAATAATAGTATAGATATTTCGAGTTTCCCCGGCAACTACGTCTAGAACTAGGTGACGCTGTTTCATTTATTCGTAGAAATAGACGCCTAGATCCCCAATAGGAGCACCAGATACAGTCTTCTCTTCAGCTGTCCTCTTTAGGAATCGTCAAGAAACTCTACTCCCCAAGATGAATGTATTCTCTGTGAATGGCATCTTTGAGTTTCTTCCAAATTCTCAAACTTTCCTGACTTGATCTATTCCTTGTGGATAGCTTGCCTTGAATGTCTCGGGGTTTGGGTACCCACTACGGTCATAATCTTGGACCTTAACTAAGGAACCCTCTTTAAAAGTTAAAAGTCGTTGGATAGTAAACCTCGCACATTTACCAGTGGTTTTTATCTTTAAAAGAGTTATCTCTCCTAATGGAAAGGAGATGATAGACCCACGGGCTTCTTAAAAGCATCGGCCTCCTCTTGGGCATTATTCAAGGACACTACGGCTTCTTAGAAGTATTCACAGCCTCCTCTTAGGCTTTGTATAATGATCTATTCCTCCGGGAATGATAGCCTCCTCTTGGGCTTCGTACAAGGACCCGTCGGCTTCTTAAAAGTTTCCAGCCTCCTCTTGGGCTTCGTACAAATTGTCCTGACGACCTCCTAGAGGTATAGGAACAGAACCTAGTCATCCTCATAGAACAGTCCTTTCATAGAGTCTACTACTATTTCTCAAAGCATAGTACAAAAAGATAAAACTCTAGACTTGGACAGTCTAACTTCCTTGAGTCTCAAAGACATTCTCAAGCACCCTTCGTTAAATAGGAAGGAAACCCGCAGACTCGGATAGTCTCAATACCCTTTGGATTTCCCGTTTCCTCAAAGAGAAGGAAATATCCCTGATCCTCAAATCAAATCCCTGAGTACAGTGTTGCTCATATAAGAACTAATTTTCTCTTTTAAAATCAGTATATTGGATCTGTCACTCAACTGAAACAAACCTTTAGCCTCCATCTCGGGCTTCGTACGAGATACAAAAACACTCTCTTGTTGAGTATCAAAGACTCTCTTGTTGAGTCAAACGTTTAGCCTCTCTCTCGGGCTTTGTACGAGACACATAAGAGACTCCCTCGTTGAGTCAATCACCTTTTCGCCTCCATCTCGGGCTTTATACGAGATACAAAAAGGTTCTTATTGAGCCAAACAAACAACAACCTCCATCTCGGGCTTCATACGAGATACAAAAAAAACTCTCTAATTGAGTCAATTAGCCTCCATCTCGGGCTTTATACGAGATACCAAAAGACTCCATCGTCGGGTCAAAAACTTTTAGCCTCTCTCTCGGGCTTTGTACGAGACACAAAATAGCCTCCTCTTAGGCTTTGTATAATGATTTTCCTAGCGGAAATTAGCCTCCTCTTAGGCTTTGTATAAGAAAACCACTGGTTGATCTAATCAACCTTTTAGCATCAAAGTTGTGCCTCGTTCACAGTACACAAACATCAACAACTCCTTTCCTTTCATCTAATCGCTGTAAGCGGCAAGCCTCTGGATCATCTATATCCATGCCACTGTCCCTCTTTTAGCATGAGAAATTCCTAAGGAAAGATGGCATTGCTCTACACTGAGTTAAAGTCTTCTCCTTCAGGTTAAAACCCTTTCTTCGGAAATTATGGCATTGCTCGGATCCGCGTATCCCAGTTAAAGTAATTCTCCTTCTCCCTCTTTAGAGATGACAAATTCTCTCTAAAGTTAAGGTCATTCAGCTTCACGTGTTGGGCTTTGAACAAGACACAAATAGACCTTTCAGCTTCACATCTTGGGCTTTGAACAAGATACAAACCACCTTTCGCTTCACGTCTTGGGCTTTGAACAAGACACCAAAAACACAATTTCCTCCCATAGAATAGGAGGAACTACGAACGCTCTGATTTCCCTGTTTCGGTAAACGGGAATACGTAGGCATAAGATCGAAAGAAAAGATCTTAGCGAGCGCAATCAACAAAAAACCCAAATCCCATATCTCCATCAATTAAAAGCAGTATTTCAAAAGCATCAGTCCTAACATCCTAATCCTTGTTCCCCGCTAGAAAGTCCTAGAAAGAAAGAAAACCGTATTGGCGAAAATACAAATAACCAGTACAAAGGCCCCCCACATTGATAGCATCTGTAACCTAACAGACCGCTGTTTAAACTCAGTATACAAGCAGGGTTAATTGGAGACATCTATTTCCCTTCCTTATTCAGCTCACAATAGGATAAAAAATGAATCGACCTGTAGGTTAAAGCTCAAACCGCAGAGAGCGACCAGCGCTTAAGAACCGCGTCCAAAATCGCTCGCTACAGAAAAAGTGGCGCCCACCGTGGGGCCAGATTCTTTATTTATTACAATTTAAACCGTGGGGTTTCCCTTGTTTTTCTTTCTTTCTGTTTTCCTTGTAAAATGGCAACTCTGCTGGGGAGTCTTTGCCAAGATCTTGTTGCCTTAGGGCATCATCCCCGTTTTCCACGGAAAATGGGAACTCTACCGAAGAGAAAGATTGACCTATGCTGGTCCATCTCTTAGGCAGGGAACCACAGATTGGGGCTTCCGCCGGGGAACCCATTTCTGTCAGGAACTTAGGATTCTTAGCTTTATAAGTCTAGGATGATTAGGACAAATATATATACTGCTTTTCCTATTTGCTATACGTGTTTATTTTTCTGCTACTAAGAATGCGTGTGATGCCGCATGTGGTGAGATTGAGTATACACTTAAGAAAAGCCAACCTTTTTCGTAGTGCGGAAACTATCGGAAATAGTTGTTACGCGATACTACCCTCATTTGAGGCTGGTGATCTATTCTCGGTGAAAGGCACTTACTCTAAGATTGCACACAACTCGTTGGCGATCCGCTTGTTGTCTGCCTTCCTGGGAGGAGCTGATGATAATGAGTACAGGTACAAAAATCAGCCTAGTATAAACCTTTGGGCATGGGAATAGCTTTGACTTCATGACAACGACCCTTTGACCCCATGTTTTTTCTATGTTTTTGTGTGCTGCATTCATGCATTCATTTAATAAAACATTAAAACATTCAAAAAAAAATTTCTCTTCTAGTCTCTCTGTTTTTCAAATTAAACTAAGACTGTGATTGTAAATATCAGAGAAAAGGATTACGCTAATGGATTTCGGTAGAAGGAGAACTCGCCAGTATACCTTCAAGGTTCCAAAACTAGGGGATTTGAGAAAGTTAGCAAGGATGATCGTTAACCCAGAGGCTTTCAGAGCCAAGCATGGTGGTTTGCTACCACTGTTAAGAGTCCATGTGATTAAGGGGATCATGGACGCGCTCATTCAATTCTACGATCCGGTTTATCACTGTTTCACATTCCCGGATTACCAGCTAGCACCAACGCTGGAGGAGTATTCTCATCTGACTGATTTACATATCACTGATCGAGCTCCATTTTCTGGACTGGAAGAAATTCCAAAGAATCAGACTATTGCAAGAGCAATTCATTTGGACGAGTCTGAGGTCAGGACTCACCTGACCACTAAGGGTGGCATCCAAGGTTTGCCAGCCCAGTTCTTGACAAAAAAGGCTCTGTACTTTGCTAGTATAGGGAACGGGACTGCTTTTGAAAGCATCTTTGTCTTACTCACCTACGGGTTATTTTTGTTTCCTAACATCAATAACTTCGTCGATATCAACGCTATTAAGGTTTTTCTCATTGGAAACCCTGTGCCGACTTTGCTCGCAGATGCGTATCATTCTGTACACTTAGGAAATTTATATAGCGGAGGGGAGGTCACATGCTGTGTACCTTTGCTCTATAAATGGTTTATCTCGCACTTGCCCAAGTCTGCTACTTTTTGGGATTGCAAGAGTGTCTTACGCTGGTCGCAGAAGATCATGTCTCTCACCAATTCCGATATAGATTGGTATAATAGGATTTATGAGGGAATCAGAATCATTGACTGTTGTGGAGACTTCCCCAGCGCACCCCTCATAGGAACTAAAGGAGGAATCAACTATCATCCGATATTGGTTCTTCGTCAATTTGGATACCCGATGAGACACATCCCACTGGGTGTTCATCTGGAAGGTCTTTTCTTCAAAGAAGGAGAAAACGACAGAGCACTAAAGATGGAAATAGTGCAAGCTTGGAAACATGTTCGTAAGAAAGGATGAGAGTCTCTGGGAAAACCGGACTGTGTCTCGGTGGAGCCTTATCTCCATTGGGTACAAACCAGAGCTCTCAAGCTAAAAATGCCTTATCCTCGTTACGGAATTCTTCCGCCGAGAGAATCTTTCATGTACTTCATGACGGAAACTGAAAAGCTTCAGGTTACTCTCAACAAAGTTCAAAAGGAAAGAAGATCTTGGAAGAACAAGTACCGCACCCTCGACGTAGAGTGTATCCAAATACAGCAACTACTAAAAGAGAAAGATGCTCTGATTGAAATTTTGGAGCGGCATGCTGTAGAGAATCAAGATGACCAAAGGAATTTGCTCACTCCTTTCACTTGGCAAAGGAATGACAACCCGACAACGGCCCAAGCACCCCGGTCAAAGAAGAGGACTCGGGACCCATTAGTTTAGGTTTCTGTTTCTGCACTTTGTAATCTACTATATTTCCATTTCTGTAATCCTTTGGAATTCAATAAAAAGGGGTTTTCCCACTGTTTGATATTTGCAATCTAATTGTCGAAGTTTATTTTGATTAAACCAAAAAACAACAATTAATATAATCATTGCATTCATCATTCTCACATCGCGTATTCTTCTTCCCTACGAATCTCACGTTTGTGTCTCGATTCTAGAGTCAAACTGTCTCATTCGTATAATACTCGGGCCAATCGTCAGAAAAAGATGGATGATCTTGAGGAAGAAAACAGAGAGTTGAAAGAAGAGATCGACGCTCTGAGAGAGGATATGAGAAAGCTTCGTAACGACATGCAAGCCATGGCAGAAGCTCAGCTACAAAGAACTGTGATCTCAGAGATCACCTCAACGCCCATCATAGAAAAGTATGATCCTAGGTATCAGATGCCGAAAGATCGTCCTTGGGGCATGCCTGTTAACTATATCCCTGAAGGATATGTTTCGCCGATCACTGAAGATCAGGGAATCGTAACAGAAGCCGCTGGGCCTGAAGGTTACAAACTTCAGGAAAGCGAAGATGCCAGGGGCATACTGAAGACTCCTGAAGGTTACAAACTTCGGGAGGCGCCAAGACTTACTGCCGTAGTCACGGTACCACCCCCTGTGGTGTACACTGTCCCGGAAGGACAGATTCCACAGACACCTTCTGGTAAGAAGGAAACTATGTTTGACAGAATGGAGGAATTCCAGGAATAGTTCCTGGAAATGCAGAAAGAGCTGCAAGCCATTCGCGGTCAGGATCTATTTGGAAAGGACGCCGCAGATCTCTGCTTGGTCCCAAATGTGAAAGTCCCGCACAAGTTCCAAGTGCCCGACTTTGAAAAATACAAGGGTAACTCTTGCCCTCAAAGCCATCTGGTGATGTACGCTCGGCGGATGTCAGCTCAGACGGAGAATCAGGACCTGCTGATTCACTACTTCCAGGATAGTTTAACCGGTGCCGCACTCAAATGGTACATGGGTTACAACCGTACTACGATCAGTACATTCAGAGATCTTGGTACTGCCTTCGTCCAACAATACAAGTACAATTTGGACATGGCACCCGACAGAGATCAACTCAGATCAATGTCGCAAAAGGAAAAGGAAACCTTTAAAGAGTATGCTCAAAGGTGGCGTGAAATTGCCTCTCAAATTTGTCCACCTCTTGAGGAAAAAGAGATGACAAAAATATTCTTAAAGACCTTAAGCTCATTTTACTACGGCCGAATGGTCGCCAGTGCACCCAGTGATTTCACCGAAATGGTCGGCATGGGTGTACGTCTTGAGGAAGCCGTCCGAGAAGGATGTTTGGTAAAAGACACTGGATCAACGAGCGGTACTAAAAAATACGGTAGTGCTCTCCCTAAGAAAAAAGAGCAAGATATTGGGAATATCTCTCCCGGAAAGCAAAGGCGTCGTTATCAGCCAGTAGCAGCTGTTACTCCTGCTATCGGCCCCGCACCTGTTCCTACATATCAACCTCAGGTTGCGCAGGGCCAACCTGACCAATAAAGGACACAACAGCCTCTTCAACAGGCTCGTCCTCCATATAACAACAACCGTACAACACGGCCACCAGGATTTGATCCTATACCCATAACGTACGCAGAGCTGTTTCCGTTACTGCTGGCTAAGGGGAACATTCAGACTAAGTCTCCCCTTTCAGTTCCGGAAAATCCGCCTTTTTGGTTTAAAGCGGATCAAACATGTCCTTATCATCAAGGAGGTTCAGGGCATAACATTGAGACTTGCCTCAATTTCAAATCCGACGTGCAAAAGCTTGTTAGGAGCGAGCTCTTATCTTTCAAAGATACAAATCCTAATGTTCTTACGAACCCGCTGCCTCAACACGAGAAAGCTGCAGTCAATCTGACTGAGAAAGAGACTAACAATGTCTATCAAATTCACGATGTACTCTTATTGGGGACCAATCTGGTCAAGATGCATTGTAGACAGAGTGGATATGGCCATGTGCCACCTCATAATTATCACCAGTGTGATATCTGCTCTAAAGACAACCAGGGATGTTCGGTAGTGCAATAAGCTCTACAGGAACAAATGGATCTTAGATGGATCCGAGAGCACCGAGTTCGTGGAGTTAACATGGTTTACACGAATTCCAGCATCATTCAAAACCACGACATCCGTGCGATGAATGTCAACTTGGTGGCGATGCACTCAAGGCAAAGCCAGTATCATAATCTGCCGCGACACGATTACAGTTCCTGTCTGATTTGATCGGTAAACAAACAGGGATGCTCTTTCATACAAGAGGCCCTCCAGCGTCAGATGGATCTTGGATGGATCCAAGACTACCATGATAGGAACTCCTATCAAATCAACATGGTTCAGATCTTCGACATCCGCGTAATGGATACCAACCTGGTAGAGTTACATGCTGAGCAGGTCTGACTTGGATTCTTAATATCACATGACTATCAAAATTGTAAAGCGGGTTGCGAAAACGATTGAGGTTGTACCCTTGTCCAGGAGGCACTTCAGCACTTGTTAAATCACTGGTGGATGCCAATCTATATGGACGAAGATACTCAGCAGATTAGTATCAATCACAGGAATCCTACTCGTCGTCAGAGTCAGGATGTCCGATGAATGGAAGATAACCTAGTGAGGTTACATTGTATTCAAAGTGGGCGTGGCCAGGTGCCACCACACAACTATGACAGTTGTATCGTCTGTTTGGAAAGTAACCAAGGGTGTTACCTTGTGAGAGCAGCTCTTCAGGGTCAGGTCGATCATGGAGAAATTCATCCATATCCCGGTTCAGGACCCATCATTTGGTCGCCGAACTACCTTGCCGAGCAAGTTGAGGATGTTGTCACGATCTCTGGTCATCACAGGACCAGGGATGTTTTTGCCATCATCCCTCTACTTGACGAATCTAGAGTTCCCAACCGGGAACGGATCAAGGTTACTTATGATGGTCAGAAAAATCAGAAAGTCCCCATAGTCATCTATCTACCGGGGCCACTACCGTATGAATCAGCTAAGGCAATCCCTTACAAATACGGTGCAACAATAATCGAGAATGGAAAGGAAATTCCATTACCCTCCATCGTGAATATTGCAGACATCAGTCGTGTAACACGGAGCGGTCGAGTCTTCAACTGAGGGGTTGGAGAATCCAACAAAGAAAAGGAACTTCAGGCGGAAATTCCTGATCCACCAGTCGGTCAATCTGGTAATCCCGACTTTTCAAAAGACAAAGATGAGATGCTAAAGCTCATCCAAAGGAGTGAATATAACATTGTTGATCAAATGTTACAGACTCCTTCAAAGATCTCAGTATTATCACTGTTACTCAGTTCAGAAGCACACAGAGAGGCTCTACAGAAAGTCTTGGAGCAAGCCTTTGTGGAACAGGATGTAACAATTAGACAGTTCGATAGTATTGTCTCTAACATCACTTCCTACAACAATTTGGGATTTAGTGATGAGGAATTACCTGAAGAGGGTCGCCGTCATAACATGGCGCTCAACATTACAGTTAACTGCCAGGGCGATGCTTTAGCCAACGTACTGGTAGACACAGGGTCAGCCCTGAATGTTATACCGAAGTCCACTTTGATGCAATTATCATTTAAGGGCCCTCCGATGAGAGTCAGCGAACTATTGGTCCTCACACTTTCCAAATCATTTTCCAAGTCATGGACATCCAGGCAACATACAGTTGTTTATTAGGAAGACCTTGGATACATCAGGCTGGAGCGGTTACTTCAACCCTCCACCAAAAGCTAAAGTTCGTCAGGAACGACCAACTTGTCACGGTTTATGGGGAACAAGCCTTGCTTGTGAGCAACTTATCATCATCTACTTGTGTGGAACCCGAGGAGGTTATTGGAACTCAGTTCCAAGCACTATCGGTGAGCAAGAACGATCAATCCGAAGAAGGAACTTCAATTTCTTCATACAAAGATGCTATCAAAGCGGTCGAGAGTACCGATACCAAAGGATGGGGACAGCTTGTCATTCCCACTAACAATAAAATAAAGAAGGGTCATGGTTTTTCTGTGACCTGTACCCAGACAGCTGTCAACGATGAAAGTCTTCATCCGCTTCAAAACTTCTTCCACAGTGGAGGTTTTCTTCACCCAGTGTCTCAGACAGTTCATGCTATCAATGAGGAAGATCCCTCTGACACAGATGAAGAATGGAAGTCCTACCTTAACAAGGACGGCTATATGTCTCAGGAAGAGGTACCTATGCCTTTTTGCTTTCCTACAGAAAGTCCGAGATTTATACCAAGAAATGATCTATGGAGATTATGATCCGGAAGGATGCCGTGCTCCGCCAAATTCATTAGAGGAAGACACTCTGATGAAAGAAAACTTTTATCACAATTACTATGGCCCGATGGATGGTCTGCCAATGAGGCAGCCTTACCCAGGAAACTTGGGGCAAAAAAAGTCAGTCGAGTAATGAAACTCAGCTGACCGTTATTGAACAGAATACCTGTGTCCCCGCCATGTCATGGGATCAACACTCAGGTCATTCAGAAACTACTCAATATGAAGATGAATTCGCAACGTTTGCAGGACTAGAATTCATCAACTATGCTTTTCCTGAGGTCAATTTCATTGAGAGGGATGACTTCTCCAGTTCCAAAGAAGTTTGGGACACTTTGGGACAACCAAGTGGAAAATACGACTTTATGGTCAAGTACACCGCTCCCGAAAGCTCTCGTATCAGGCTCGAAGATATCCAGTCAACTGGATGGGGAGATACAGCTGAGAGCTCCAATGCTATGCAAAATGCAACAGAGGAATCCTCCTACGACAATTCTGCTTGGGAGACAGATTCCAATGATCCTACTCCACCAGAAATCAGCGTCATTTCTGAAGACAAATCAAGGAAGGTGCCACACTTTGTGATTCACCGAGGAGTTCGCCGCCAGTGGGTTGTCGTCGAGGTTCCGGAGGTCGTTCGTCAGTCAAAGTAATTGCCATCTTTAACCTTTCACCCTGCCCAGGTGAAACGGATGTTTTGATAGGGCTCGTTGTCTGTAAATTTCCCTCTTCGCTTTGCCCAAAGCGACAGAGTTTTGTTTTATAGGGCTGTAGTTTCAAGATTCGACTTGTTCATTAATAAAATAACGTCATTCTGTAATTTCCGCATTAATTGCTGTTTTCTCTTTTTGCTTTTTCAGAAAATGGTAATCCTAAAAAACAATTCAAAAATAAAAACAAGCAGTAAAATAAAAACACTGCACACACTTGCATTTTCTCTATCTCTTCTAAACACGAATCATCACGTCATGCAGATTGCTTGTTTTAAACCCCGTTGAAACATACGATCTGATGCCTTCTTCCAACTTTGAGTTCCCGATATTCGAGGCTGAAGAAGAAAATGACAACGAAATTCCAGAAGAGATATCCCGACTACTCAGACAAGAGGAAAGGTCCATTGAGCCTCACAAAGAGCCATTGGAAACGGTAAACTTGGGTTCGGAAGAAGAGAGAGAAGAAATCAGGATCGGAGCACTGCTCAGTCCAACTGTCAAAGAAAGTTTGATAAAGCTTCTCAAAGAATTCCCCGATGTATTCGCTTGGTCCTATCAGGATATGCCAGGGTTGGATACCAGCATCGTGGAACATCACTTACCGCTAAGATCAGAATGTCCGCCAGTAAAGCAAAGGTTGAGACGGACTCACCCGGACATGGCCATCAAAATCAAAGAGGAGGCACAGAAACAGATCGACGCGGGTTTCCTCGCTACATCTGAATATCCTCAATGGTTAGCCAACATCGTACCCGTTCCCAAAAAGGATGGAAAGGTCAGAATATGTGTTGATTACAGAGATCTAAACAAGGCAAGTCCCAAGGACGACTTTCCTTTACCACACATTGACATGCTGGTTGACAGCACAGCAAAGTTCAAAGTTTTCTCCTTCATGGATCGATTCTCGGGCTATCATCAAATCAAAATGGCGCCGAAAGACATGGAGAAAACTTCGTTCATTACCCCATGGGGTACCTTTTGTTACAAGGTAATGCCGTTCGGTTTGAAGAATGCCGGGGCAACCTATCAAAGGGCCATGACTACTCTGTTTCATGACATGATACACAAAGAAATCGAGGTATATGTCGATGATTTGATTGCAAAATCAAGAACAGAGGATGAGCACGTTGAACATCTGTCAAAATTGTTCAAACGTCTAAGAAAATTCAAGCTCCGCTTGAATCCTAACAAGTTCACCTTCGGTGTCCGTTCGGGGAAATTACTAGGGTTCATCGTCAGCCAGAAAGGAATTGAAGTTGATCCTGACAAGGTCAAGGCCATTCAAGAAATGCCTTCTCCGAAAACTGAAAAACAAGTCAGAGGATTCCTGGGACGTTTTAACTACATCTCCAGATTCATATTCCTTATGACCGCGACATGTGCGCCGATTTTCAAATTACTCAAAAAGAACCAGGATTGCGTTTGGTCAGAAGATTGCCAAACCGCCTTCAACAGTATCAAGGAATACCTGTTGAATCCGCCGATTCTATCACCTCCAGTGGAAGGAAGACCACTGATCATTTACCTCACAGTCCTAGAGGACTCAATGGGATGTGTACTTGGCCAACAAGACGAAACTAAAAGGAAAGAGACTGCCATTTACTATCTAAGCAAGAAATTCACCGACTACGAGACTCGGTACACAATGCTTGAGAAAACTTGTTGCGCTTTGGCTTGGGCAGCCAAACGTCTTCACCAGTACATGATTCGTCATACTACTTGGTTGGTCTCCGAAATGGATCCAATTAAGTACGTTTTCGAAAAACCTGCTCTCACGGGAAGGATTGCCCGTTGGCAGATGTTACTATCAGAATATGACATAGAGTACCATGCTCAGAAAGCCGTTAAAGGAAGTATTTTAGCCGATCATTTGGCTCATCAACCGATTGACGATCAAGAATCAATCGGGTTTGACTTCCCAGACGAAGATGTCATGTATCTAAAGATGAAAGATTGCGATGAACCGCTACCCAGTGAAGGGCCAGAACCAGGTTCCCAGTGGGGACTTATCTTTGACGGAGCAGTTAATCATTATGGAAACGGAATTGGGGCAATCATTGTTACCCCTCAGGGTACCCACATTCCTTTCACTGCTAGACTTACGTTCAAATGTACGAACAACGAGGCCGAATACGAAGCATGTATCATGGGTCTCGAAGAAGCGATTGATTTAAGGATCAAAAACTTGGACGTATACGGTGATTCAGCCCTGGTTATTAACCAGATAAAAGGAGATTGGAACACATACCAATCAGGATTGATTCCTTACAAAGACTATGCAAGGAGGTTGTTACCCTTCTTCAACAGAGTCGACTTTCATCACATCCCTCGTGATGAGAATCACATGGCTGATGCATTAGCCACTCTCTCTTCCATGATTAGTGTAGGTCGATGGAATGACATACCTAAGATCGACATAATGCGCCTTGAACGGCCCGCTTACATCTTCGCGATTGAAGCAGTCATAGACGACAGACCTTGGTATCACGATATCAAATGTTTCCTACAGAAACAAGAGTACCCATCTGGGGCACTCAAAAAAGACAGGAAAACTCTCAGAAAATTGGCTGGAAACTTCTTCCTGAGCGGTGACACTCTTTATAAGAGAAATTTTGACATGATCTTGCTCCGATGTGTCGACAGACCAGAAGCATACATGCTCATGAAAGAAATTCATGAAGGATCCTTTGGCACTCATGCCAACGGACACACAATGGCGAGAAAAATTCTAAGAGCAGGGTACTATTGGTTGACAATGGAATCTGACTGCTACAAGTACATGAGGAGGTGTCACAAGTGTCAGATATACTCCGACAAAATTCATGTACCGCCATCACATCTCAAAGTTCTTTCTTCCCCGTGGCCTTTTTCCATATGGGGAATCGACATGATTGGTATGATTAAGCCCAAGGCTTCAAATGGACACCGGTTCATCCTGGTAGCCATTGACTATTTCACCAAGTGGGTCGAAGCAGCGTCATTCTCCAATGTAACCCGACAAGTGGTGGTCCGATTTATCAAAAACAATATCATCTGCCATTATGGTGTTCTAAGCGAGATCATTACTGATAATGGATCTAACTTGAACAATAAGATGATGAAAGAGTTGTGTGCTGAGTTCAAGATCGAACACCATAACTCATCTCCCTACCGACCCAAGATGAACGGAGCGGTAGAAGCGGCTAATAAGAACATCAAGAAGATTGTTCAAAAGATGGTTGTAACCTACAAAGATTGGCACGAGATGCTACCCTTTGCTCTTCACGGTTATCGTACATCTGTCCGCACTTCAACAGGGGCAACCCCTTTCTCTCAAGTATATGGCATGGAGGCAGTTCTCCCCATAGAAGTAGAGATCCCATCAATCCGGGTATTGATGGAAGCTAAGCTCACCGAAGCTGAATGGTGTCAAAGTCGACACGACGAACTGAACCTGATCGAAGAAAAGAGAATCACGGCACTATGCCACGGTCAGTTATATCAACAGAGAATGAAAAGGGCGTTCGACAAAAAGGCCCGACCTCGTATTTTCAGAAAAGGAGACCTAGTGCTCAAGAAGATACAATCATTTCTCACTGACTCTTGGGGAAAATGGACCCCAAATTATGATGGCCCCTATGTGGTCACGAAAGCTTTCCCAGGCGGCGCCTTGAGACTTGCAACCATGGACGGAGAGGAATTTGCCTACCCCGCGAATGTTGATGTAGTCAAGAAATACTTCGCCTAAAACTAAAAAAAAAAACGTCTCGGTGGATTGAAAACCCGAAAGGGCGGTCCAGGCAAAAGTTAGAGACATGAAAAAAAATCATCCCGATGGATTGGAAATCTCATAGTACAATCCAGGCAAAAATTAGGGATAATGGCAAGTAACTATGTTCAACAGAGGCAAGTCCCTCAGCAGCAGTTACATCATCATCTATCGGAGGAAATCTCCAGTCAAAGGTCATCTTCGACGGAAGCCCAGGATGTCCCGAATTCAAAGTTGGTAGAAGGATAATGGTCGTTATGTTTCAACGTAGCCCTTTTCCCTGTAAATTACCATTTTCTAACTTTGTATATACTCTTTGGAATCACGCGTTTGGCTGATCTCCATCTTATCAATAAAATTTGAGCCCTTGTGCTTTTGTTTGTAATTCTTAACTTGTTTTAACTTTACAGAACGACGTTGTTTAAACTTAATTAGTGATTCTTGAAATAAAACAAATTTACTTGTTAAACTTTTTCTGCTTTTAAATTTAAGATGGCATTTCTTTTGACTGTTGAACATCAGAAGGACATCGATCGCTTCTCCCGAAGTAAGCGAACTTCAAAGTGCAGAATCAAAGTACTCCTTCTAAGCCAGTACTCCTGGATGAAGGGATCAACTGTGTCAGAGACCTTGTTTCGTCTGACACGCCTCGGCCGAGTTCTCATCTCCGAAGCCCGATCAACATAGCTCCCAACAGGACTATCTCTCCTAAGCAAGGTGGAATTGCTATTTTGAATCAACGGTACTTCTTCGCCCCGCAATGGCCGAGTATCCCAATTGTGTTCATCCATTAGTCTGTATGTCGCGTCTGTTTTGTCAGCATATACATACATACATCGTGCATTTTTTTATTTGCATTCACATTTCATATTGCATCACTATCACTCTAGTCGGTTTTGTCCCCTAGTGGTAGAAGTCCTCTCAATCGAGTTGTCAGTTCTTGCCTCGTCGGGAAATACTGTGACTGAACAATCTCGCTTCCGGTTTAATTCTGGAAAGAAGTTGGTCCTTGACCACTTTGATAACTTGAACCTCTGAAAAGCCAGAGAAAACTTTCAATAAGCATCACTCTTTGCCATTGAAGATGATATCCTTGCTTTCCCGGATTAAGGAAAATCCACAGAGAAAGCCTCGTGATCAGAGATTCGGCAGCACGCCAGTTTTGCTCCGAAAAACCACTGATGAGAAGGTCATTGGCACCTCAAAATTGGACCCCATCATATGGCATTTCTCCGGGAAGATCTCGAGAAAAGTATGATGAAAGATCCCAAACAAAAACAGTCTCTCAAGAGACTCGCTTTCCCTAGTAGAATCGACAAATGGCGTCTCCAAAACAGAGAAGTTTGTGTACCTCTACAATTCAGACGAATGGGTTCCCCAGCAAGTCTGACATCAAAACTTTTTCCACTCAAATGGCATCTCCCCAGGAAAATTCGGCGAGAAGTTTGAAGGAAATCCGCTACGAATAGCGTCCCTTGTCAGTAAAGTTTATTGACCAAAAGAAACCGAGACCAATTCCTTGGTAAGAAACCAGGATCGAGGGGAAGTTTAAATAAGAAACCGAGACCAGTTCCTTGGTAAAAAACCAGGATCGAGGGGAAGTTTAAATCAGAAACTAAGACCAGTTCCTTGGTAGGAAACCAGGAACGAGGGGAAGTTCATTTCAGAGACTGAGACCAGTTCTTGGTAGGAAACCAAGAACGAGGGGAAGTTCAAAAGAAACCAAGACCAGTTCCTTGGCTGAAGACCAGGATCGAGGGGAAGTTTACCTTTTCTAAGCATCATTTCTTAGCTAAAGAAGATGAATGCGTAAGCTACCATTCATAACCACCATCAAAATTTTGGATATTCCGATATTTAATCCTCTTACACCCCGAATGCTCGAATACCTTCGTCATTCACACCTTCGGGTCCAAGAAGATTAAATAGGGGCATCTGTAATACCCCAAATTTTGACCACTTAGATTTCCCATCATTGTGAAAATCATCATCACAATATGGATGTACCTTTATGCTTCATTAGTCTCCCCAAAGATGGGTGAGCATCCACTACAATCAAAATTAGGGTTTTAAGCCCTCTCTGAGTGCTTAGACAAAGGATCAATCAAGAAATGACATGATCTTCAACTTGTCTAATCTCTTAAACAACTACAAAGGATCAAAAGGACTCCCACTTCAAGGATTAAGCACAAGGCTGCTGCCTTCTAGGTGGACCAAGTCTCAAGATCGACAGTGTCACCAAATTAGGGTTTTGGTCGACCAGTGCCTCCAGATGGAAATTTTCATCTGGGCACAAGACAATGATCCAAAACATAACCTAATATACTTCATGGAACCTCATGAACCCATGTATCAAGTCA
Organism: Lathyrus tuberosus; assembly: GCA_022829125.1. Classification (NCBI taxonomy): domain Eukaryota; kingdom Viridiplantae; phylum Streptophyta; class Magnoliopsida; order Fabales; family Fabaceae; genus Lathyrus; species Lathyrus tuberosus. Next base: position 5,520,030 of record JALAZF010000073.1, on the reverse strand, counting down.
ATTTTGCCTCAGGGGATGCATTCATCAAAAATCAGGCATTAGGGTTTCTTGACCTAATTCACCCCTAAGTTGACTTTTAGGACAAACCATGAGCCAAGACCTCAAGAGATGATTTGAGGGTCTCTAATATACCATATTGATCCATTTGGAACAATGGATTGATCCAAGAAGCTTGAGCAACAAGTCTCAATTTCATCTGCACCACAATTAGGGTTTTAAGGGAAAAGTCAACTGTAACTTTGACTTTTGACCTGGACATGCTCCCAAACCCTAATACATGATTGAATATACCCTATGACACCCATGGAACATGTCCATCAAGTTTGATTTAGGTCAAGGACATGATTTCCTGAAGAATTGCACAGTTTGGAATTCATCTGATAAAAAGTCAACTGTGCACAAAAGTCAACTTTGACTTTTTGAGATTTTTCACCAAAATGGATTTTTAACCCTAAAATGATGTTAATGTATGATTTGAATCATCATTCATCAAGAAAAATCAAGAAAAGTGAGATAACTTGTAAAAGGGGTAACCATAAAACTTAGAAATTTTTCTAAGTTAAAAATAAAGTGGCAAAGGTACCAACTTTGGAGGACCATAACTCCTAAACCACAAGGCCATTTTTTCTCATCCAAAGATGGATTTGTAGCCCTCATTATCACCTACAAAAACTTCAAATACAAGTCATTCCAATTCATTAAGGGTTTTGAGTTATGGAGTGATCAAAGTGGCTGAAAAGTGAAAATGTCACTTTTTCCAACACTTAGTGAAATTTTCACTAAGTCAGATTCTGCTTCAATTTTTGCCAAATGTAGGGGGGTTTTTCACTTGGAATCAAAAGAGATCAAAATAAAACATGTTCAAACAGTTGTTGTATCATGTAAGAGCTTTCCAAAATGGCCAAGAACATTGCCAAATTCAACCTACACCATGAGATACAACATTGCCAAGTTGCCTTGCTGAAATCTGTCAAGGCAAGGCAGAATTTGCAACTTTGGTCGATTTGCCAAAATCAGCCAAATTCAATTGCTCCAATCCACTTGGACACCTCAGAGGATTGAATCTAAAGGGGACAATCACTGAGCCAAGCCTCCAAGGTCCAAGGAACAAGGAATAACATGTTGAACCTAGAGTTGCCAAAATAGGGACAAGACTTCAAATTTGGAATGAGGCATTCAATGGAACCATCAAGGTGGCATGGACTGAGCCATTCTCATCTGAAATCAGTCAAGACTTATCCAAGACCAAGGGGACCAAAGCTCTGTGCCCTAACCTCTAGTCAATGGCTATTGGCTAGAGGAGACTTGAATTTTCATTTGCCAACATTGGCCAAACCTACTTACCAGCTGACATGCACTATTCCTTGCAAAACAAACTTGCTCTACTATAAATAGAGCTCAATTATGGTCAGTTTGAGTACACCAAAGCCATCTAACAGATGCTTTCCTCAAAATCTCTTTCTCTTGGCAAAAATGTCTTTCTTAGCAAGGTAGCTATCGGGTTTTGAGTTTGAGAGCAATTCCAATCAAACCAATCACTCACACACCTCACATACATCACATATGAGCTGATCAAACACTCACATAACATCTGGAACATCAAAATCTCAAAATCACTTGCCATCCACACAAGTTTGAAGTGAAGTTGCAGCTGAGATGCCATAAACTGATCCAGTCCATTTCAATTCAATCCAAGTGTTCAAACACACTCCATATGGTGTAGGGAAGCTGTCCAGATCATCACCACTCATCTGTAACACCTCCAACTCAAAATCACATCTGCTCTTGCTGTCACGACTTGGAGGTAAGCATATGCTTGGTCATCTCTCAATCTATGCATATTTCCTCGCACAATAATTTGGCCATATGTTCATAATCATGCATGGAATGTTTTCCCTCAATTAATTGCATTGTTTAAATCGTGTATCAAAAATCCTAGCCTTCATGCAGAAATTAGGGTTCTTGAGGTCTCTTCGTGATTTCTTGTTGTATGTTTAATTTAAATGAAATTAAAGTACATAGACATGATCGTGAGGTTGAGACAAGCATAATGATATGTGGATTACATGATATGATTACGTATTCATAGAGATTGGATAGAAAATGCAAATCTGAGAAACCAAGAACACGTGTGTGTTCTTCAGCCTGTTCTTGGCGCCATTTTTCATATATTCAAATATTTGAATTTTGTGATTTTGTTTAATTGATTCAAAAATTAATTTCTCTCTGAGTTTTAATGATTTTGAGTTGATTCTTTTTTTAATAATTCACAAAAATGTTAAAATATTTTATTTTCACAAAAAATCCCAAAAATATTATTTATTTCATATAATTGATATTTTTACAAAGAATTAATATTTTGATTGTTTTTGGCATTTTAAATATTTTTTCTACATTGATTTTGCAACTTTTGATGCTTTCTAATTATTTTGTAGGTCAATACTTAATTTTTGAAACATTAATCCAAGGTCACAATTTTTTTTCCATGTGTTAAACAATTTTTGATCATTTTAATTAAATTTTTATTCAATTAAATACATTTTGAAAACAAATTAGGGTTTTGGATTAATTCAACCCTCATAAATCATTTTCAAAACTCTTTTTGGGCCTCTTGAGAGAGTGTAAGACCCATCCCCCTTGTACAAAAACTTTTTGGGCCTCACTCATTGTATAAGTCCCTCTGTACAAGTAAACGGCACGATCGTCGCCCGTTTGAAAATAAAAATCACCTGGGCCTCTCCTTGAGCTATAAGACTCATTCAAAACACTTTGGGCCTCTATTAGAGTGTAAGACCCAATCCCCCTTTTAACCAAAACATTTTGGGCCTCACTTATTGTATAAGTCCCTCTGCGTTAAAAGAAAACCTCGGCGCGATCGCCATTTTTAAACGAAAAATCATTTGGGCCTACCCTCGTGTTATAAGCCCCTCTCTTTTCTTTAAACCTTTTTTGGGCCTCTTGAGAGAGTGTAAGACCCATCCCTTTGTACAGAAAACCTTTTTGGGCCTCAGTCACTTGTATAAATCCCTCTGTACAAAGTCAAACAGTGCGCTCACTGATTAAACCCTGGGCCTCTCCTTGAGCTGTAAGCCCCAAATCTTTCTTTTTCAAAGCACTTTCTCCTTTGATTTTGAATATACTGTTGTTTTCAATCTTTCTTTGTTGAACAACTAACTAAACAGCATGGAAGCACTACAACCGAGTAAGTGGTTATCGCTTTCATTTACTGCTTTCATATTATAAACTGTATTGTGGGGCTGCTCACTGTAAGTCTCCTTTCATAAACTCATATCTACTGTGTAATAATAGTATAGATATTTCGAGTTTCCCCGGCAACTACGTCTAGAACTAGGTGACGCCGTTTCATTTATTCGTAGAAATAGACGCCTAGATCCCCAATAGGAGCACCAGATACAGTCTTCTCTTCGGTTGTCCTCCTTAGGAATCGTCAAGAAACTCTACTCCCCAAGATGAATGTATTCTCTGTGAATGGCATCTTTGAGTTTCTTCCAAATTCTCGAACTTTCCTGACTTGATCTATTCCTTGTGGATAACTTGCCTTGAATGTCTCGGGGTTTGGGTACCCACTACGGTCATAATCTTGGTCCTTAACTAAGGAACCCTCTTTAAAAGTTAAAAGTCGCTGGATAGTAAACCTCGCACGTTTACTAGTGGTTTTTATCTTTAAAAGAGTTATCTCTCCTAATGGAAAGGAGATGATAGACCTACGGGCTTCTTAAAAGCATCGGCCTCCTCTTGGGCATTATTCAAGGACACTACGGCTTCTTAGAAGTATTCACAGCCTCCTCTTAGGCTTCGTATAATGATCTCTTCCTCCGGGAATGATAGCCTCCTCTTGGGCTTCGTACAAGTACCCGTCGGTTTCTTAAAAGTTTCCAGCCTCCTCTTGGGCTTTGTACAAATTGTCCCGACGACCTCCTAGAGGTATAGGAACAGAACCTAGTCATCCTCATAGAACAGTCCTTTCATAGAGCCTACTACTGTTTCTCAAAGCATAGTACAAAAAGATAAAACTCTAGACTTGGACAGTCTAACTTCCTTGAGTCTCAAAGACATTCTCAAGCACCCTTCGTTAAATAGGAAGGAAACCCGCAGACTCGGATAGTCTCAATACCCTTTGGATTTCCCGTTTCCTCAAAGAGAAGGAAATATCCCTGATCCTCAAATCAAATCCCTGAGTACAGTGTTGCTCATATAAGAACTGATTTTCTCTTTTAAAATCAGTATATTGGATTTGTCACTCAACTGAAACAAACCTTTAGCCTCCATCTCGGGCTTCATACGAGATACAAAAACACTCTCTTGTTGAGTATCAAAGACTCTCTTATTGAGTCAAACGTTTAGCCTCTCTCTCGGGCTTTGTACGAGACACATAAGAGACTCCCTCGTTGAGTCAATCACCTTTTCGCCTCCATCTCGGGCTTTATACGAGATACAAAAAGGTTCTTATTGAGCCAAACAAACAACAGCCTCCATCTCGGGCTTCATACGAGATACAAAAAAAACTCTCTAATTGAGTCAATTAGCCTCCATCTCGGGCTTTATACGAGATACCAAAAGACTCCATCGTCGGGTCAAAAACTTTTAGCCTCTCTCTCGGGCTTTGTACGAGACACAAAATAGCCTCCTCTTAGGCTTTGTATAATGATTTTCCTAGCGGAAATTAGCCTCCTCTTAGGCTTTGTATAAGAAAACCACTGGTTGATCCAATCAACCTTTTAGCATCAAAGTTGTGCCTCGTTCACAGTACACAAACATCAACAACTCCTTTCCTTTCATCTAATCGCTGTAAGTGGAAAGCCTCTGGATCATCTATATCCATGCCACTGTCCCTCTTTTAGCATGAGAAATTCCTAAGGAAAGATGGCATTGCTCTACACTGAGTTAAAGTCTTCTCCTTCAGGTTAAAACCCTTTCTTCGGAAATTATGGCATTGCTCAGATCCGCGTATCCCAGTTAAAGTAATTCTCCTTCTCCCTCTTTAGAGATGACAAATTCTCTCTAAAGTTAAGGTCATTCAGCTTCACGTGTTGGGCTTTGAACAAGACACAAATAGACCTTTCAGCTTCACATCTTGGGCTTTGAACAAGATACAAACCACCTTTCGCTTCACGTCTTGGGCTTTGAACAAGACACCAAAAACACAATTTCCTCCCATAGAATAGGAGGAACTACGAACGCTCTGATTTCCCTGTTTCGGTAAACGGGAATACGTAGGCATAAGATCGAAAGAAAAGATCTTAGCGAGCGCAATCAACAAAAAACCCAAATCCCATATCTCCATCAATTAAAAGCAGTATTTCAAAAGCATCAGTCATAACATCCTAATCCTTGTTCCCCGCTAGAAAGTCCTAGAAAGAAAGAAAACCGTATTGGCGAAAATACAAATAACCAGTACAAAGGCCCCCCACATTGATAGCATCCGTAACCTAACAGACCGCTGTTTAAACTCAGTATGCAAGCAGGGTTAATTGGAGACATCTATTTCCCTTCCTTATTTAGCTCACAATAGGATAAAAATGAATCGACCTGTAGTTTAAAGCTCAAACCGCAGAGAGCGACCAGCGCTTAAGAACCGCGTCCAAAATCGCTCGCTACACTGAGATAAAGCAGGCGATTGGATATCATAGGATTCAGAGGTTTTCTGATTTGGTGGATTGTTGTAGGATTTATGAGGAGGGTAGTAAGGCTCGTGCTACTCACTATAAAAGTGTAAGTGACAGAAAAGGGAAGCAACAGTTCCGTGGTGGTCCGTATGTGACACCAGCTGATAAAGGTAAACAAAAGGGAAATTTTGAGAAAAGGTCAAGTGAAGGAGGAATGACTGGTCCTATGAGGTGTTATAAATATGGTGAGTTGGGGCATCGTCAGTTTGAGTGCAGGAAAGATTTGAGGAAGTGTACTAATTGTGGAGGTGTAGGGCATGTTGCAGCTGATTATGCCAGGAAGAATGTGGTGAAATGTTACAACTGTGGGGAACCTGGTCATATTAGTACCAAGTGCCCGAAACCAAAGCAGGCTCAGTCTGGTGGGAAGGTATTTGCTTTAGTGGGGACTCAGACTTCAAGTGCAGATCGTCTGATCAAAGGTACTTGTTTTATTAATAGTACACCTTTAGTTGCTATTATTGATACTGGAGCGACTCATTCGTTTATTTCGTCTGAGTGCGTGAAGCGTTTGAATCTTGTGCTGTCTGTGATGGGTGGTGAGATGGTTATTGATACTCCAGCGATGGGGTCAGTAACTACTTCCTTGGTTTGTCTAAGATGTCCTTTAACCATTTATGGTAAAGACTTTGAGATGGATTTGGTGTGTTTGCCGTTGGAGGGTTTAGATGTGGTTCTGGGTATGAATTGGTTGTAATTCAATCGGGTTCATATTGATTGTTATCATAAGCTGGTACGGTTTCCTTCTCTTGAGGAAGACGAAGACTCGAGTTTCTTATCTACCAAAGAGTTGAAAAGACTTTTGGCGGATGAAGCGCAGTTGTTTGGTTTGTTTGCATCTTTAACTGTGGACAGTCAAGTCTCACTTGATGTGTTTCCTGTGGTGTGTGAATTTCCGGAAGTGTTTCCTGAGGATATTTCAGACTTGCCGCCAGAGAGAGAGGTGGAGTTTTCTATAGATCTAGTTCCTGGTACTAGACCTGTTTCTATGGCACCTTATCGTATGTCGGCGTCTGAGTTAGTTGAGTTAAATAAACAGTTGAGTGAGTTGTTGGAAAAGAGGTTTGTGAGACCTAGTGTTTCTCCTTGGGGTGCTCCAGTTTTATTGGTGAAAAAGAAGGATGGAAACATGCGGCTATGTATTGATTATCACCAGTTGAATAAGGTGACGATCAAGAATAAGTATCCTCTTCCAAGAATTGATGATCTGATGGATCAGTTAGTTGGTGCGTGTGTGTTTAGTAAGATTGACTTGAGGTCAGGGTATCATCAGATAAGGGTGAAGGAGGAAGACATTCAGAAGACGGCTTTTAGAACACGATATGGTCATTATGAATATTTTGTGATGCCGTTCGGGGTTTCTAATGCGCCAGGTGTGTTTATGGAATACATGAATCATATTTTTCACGAGCATCTGGATCATTTTGCAGTGGTGTTTATTGATGATATCTTAATTTATTCTAAGTCTCGGGAGAAGCATGCAGAACATTTGCGTATTGTTTTGCAGGTTTTGAAGGAGAGGAAGCTTTTTGCTAAATTATCCAAGTGTGAATTATGGTTGTCGGAGGTGAGTTTTCTGGGACACGTAATTTCAGGTAATGGTATTGTTGTGGATCCATCTAAAGTAGAAGCAGTTCTACAATGGGAGGCTCCTAGATCTGTTACTGAAATTCGAAGCTTTTTGGGTTTGGCTGGTTATTATCGGAGGTTTATTGAAGGTTTTTCGAAACTAGCACTTCCTTTGACCCAGTTGACTTGTAAAGGGCAAGCATTCATTTGGGATATTCGGTGTGAGGAGAGTTTTACTGAGCTGAAGAGAAGATTGACGACAGCTCCGATCTTGATTTTTCCGAATCCTAATGAACCATTTGTGGTTTATTGTGATGCTTCTTTGATTGGTCTAGGTGGTGTTCTGATGCAAGAAGGTAAGGTGGTGGCTTATGCTTCAAGGCAGTTAAGAGTTCATGAGAAAAATTATCCTACTCATGATCTTGAGTTAGCGGCTGTGGTGTTTGTGTTGAAGATTTGGAGGCATTATCTCTACGGTGCAAGATTTGAAGTCTTTAGTGATCATAAAAGTTTGAAATATTTGTTTGATCAGAAAGAGCTATATATGAGGCAACGTAGATGGTTGGAATTCTTGAAGGACTACGACTTTGGCTTGAATTACCATCCTGGTAAAGCTAATGTGGTAGCCGATGCTTTGAGCCGGAAATCGTTGCATATGTCCGCTTTAATGGTTAAGGAGTGGGAACTTTTGGAATCGTTTAGAGATTTGAGTTTGGTTTGTGAAGTGACGTCAGATAGTGTTAGGCTTGGTATGCTAACGATTACTAATGATTTTCTGATGACTGTTTGTGAGAAGCAAAAGTTGGATGTGAAACTTGTGGATTTGATGTTGGTTGGAGGAAAAGATGCGAATAGTGATTTTCAAGTGGATGTTAATGGTGTTTTGAGATTTCGAGGTAGGATTTGTATTCCAGATGATGCGGAGTTGAAAAAGATGATTTTGGAGGAAGGACACCGGAGTAATTTGAGTATACATCTGGGAGCGAATAAGATGTACCAAGATTTGAAGAAGATTTTCTGGTGGTCTGGATTGAAAAGAGATGCGGCTCAGTTTGTTTATGCATGTTTGACTTATCAGAAATCGAAGGTGGAACATCTGAGGCCTAGTGGTTTGTTGCAACCGTTGGATATTCCTGAGTGGAAGTGGGATAGCATTTCCATGGATTTTGTGACAGGGTTACCGAATAATCAGCGAGGGCATAATGTTATTTGGGTGGTTGTTGATAGATTGACTAAATCGGCTCATTTTATACCGATTGACATCAGTTTTCCTTTGGAGCGATTAGCTGAGATTTACATCAGTATGATTGTGAAGTTACATGGGGTTCCATTGAGTATTGTTTCTGATCGAGATCCTAGATTTACATCGAGATTTTGGGAAAGTTTACAGAAGGCGTTGGGTTCTGAATTGAGATTGAGTTTGGATTATTATCCGCAGACGGGTGGTCAGACGGAGAGGACGATTCAGTCTTTGGAGGATTTGTTGATAGCTTGTGTTTTGGAACAAGGTGGTGTGTGGGATAGTTATCTTGCATTGATTGAGTTTACGTATAATAACAATTTTCATTCTAGTATTGGAATGGCACCGTTTGAAGCATTATATGGACGAAGGTGTCGGACACCCTTGTGTTGGCACGAATCTGGTGAGTGAACGGTGGTTGGGCCAGAATTGGTGCAACAGACGACGGAGAAAGTGAAGTTTATTCGTGAGAAGATGAAAGCTTCTCAGAGTAGACAAAAGAGTTATCATGATCGGAGACGGAAGGATCTTGAGTTTCAAGAGGGCGATCATGTATTTTTGAGGGTTACGCCGGTAACGGGTGTGGGTCGTGCATTGAAATCGAAGAAACTTACTTCTCGGTTTATTGGTCCTTACCAGATATCCGCGAGGGTGGGTGTTGTGGCTTATAGGGTGGCGTTGCCGCCGAATCTGTCGAATTTGCACGATGTGTTTCATGTTTCATAGCTTCGGAAGTATGTTCCAGATCCGTCGCATGTGATTCCGATGGATGAGGTTGAAGTAAGGGAGAACCTTACGGTCGAGGCAGTACCAGTTAGGGTTTTGGATTGAAGCGGTTGCGGGGCAAGGATATTGCACTTGTGAAGGTGGCGTGAGGAGGCGCTGCTGAGGGCAATTTGACTTGGGAGTTGGAGGGTCGGATGCGGGAGTCGTATCCAGAGTTGTTCATCTCAGGTAATATTTTCGAGGACGAAAATTTCTAAGTGGGGGAGAGTTGTAACGACCCAGTTTTTGTGTTAGTTTTATTTAATCGAGTCGTTTGATTATTTTATTATTATTTTATTTTATTTTCAACTTTTATCTGAAAATATGTTATTTTTCAATGTTGTGATATTTTATCGGGTTTTGGGATCGTTTGCGAGATATTTGAGTGTGGGGGTATTTTGGTCATTTTAGGATATTTTTCATTAAGTAAGAAAATAGAAAATAGAAGAGAGAAAAATAGAAAGAAAGAAAGGGAGAAGAAAGAAAAAGGAGGGAAAAGAGAAGAAGAAGAGAAATAGTGAGAAAAGCTTGGGAAATCAAAAAAATCAACTTCTAGAATCGATTTAATCGGGTAAGGGTGCGAAACTCAATTATTGTATGATTGTGTATGATTATGTATGTGTATTTGTGGTGTTTGTTGGATTGAAATGAAAATATTTAGTAAAACCCATATTGTGTCAAATTGATTAGGAATTGATTAAATGTGTTGGAAATCATGCTTTTAGTGTTCATTATTGTTGGTATATGATATATACATGTTGCTATGCATTGTATTGGCAATTTTTCTGGGTGTAGGTGAAAATTGGAGGATTTTTGGTTAGAAAACGCAGAACTTCGTTCTGCAGAAATTTTGCTGGTTTTTCCAGGTCATACGCGTATGGGGCATATTCATACGCGTATGGACCTTGGCAATACGCGTATGGAGGGCGAGTCATGGGCCAATACGCGTATGAAATGTTATTTTGCTCGGCCATCTGCCCATTTGCGTATGATACGCGTAGTATTTCAGGGCAATACGCGTATGAGGTTGGGCATTACGCGTACAGACTTTTACACGTGAACTTTGGGGAAAATGAGTCTCTGCTCATACGCGTATGGACCAGGGTAATACGCGTATGGGCAGGACAATTGCAAAATGGGACTTTTCAAAATATCGTTTTTCGTTTTCTTTCGTAACTTGAGTTCCGTTTGTCCGATTTTTACATTCTTAGTATCGTTGTGTAGCTATTGAACTGTACTTTCTTATTATGATGGTGTGGAAAATCCTAGCCAATTTAATTATGTCGGAAAATCGAGAATAGTGTCGGTCGTCGACTTTTGTCAGTATAACTGTGCGTAATTGATGTGTATTATGCAAGGTGTTGTTGTATAAGGTAAATGTATGTGTTTAGATGGGGTTGTGATGATTTGTGGCCGTATGGAAATTAAATGCATTGTTTTGGGCATAAGTGCAAAGTGTGATTTTGTCGATGTAAATGAATGTATTTATGTGTGCATATTAAATGTCATGAGTCATTGTATGCCAAGCATCATGATATGCATGGTTGAGACGTCCTGAGTGACGGTTTGGATTCCAGAGGGAATTCGCTATAATGTCGTGTGCCCATGTGGGGTGTGAGCGATGATTATAGACGATCGTGTGCCCATGTGGGGTGTGAGCGATCGGGTCGTGTGCCCGTGTGGGGTGTGAGAGATCCATAAACGTCGTGTGCCCATGTGGGGTGTGAGCAACGGGGAACATCGTATACCTGACGGGGAGTTACAGTGATGTAACGAGCGATGATTCTAGCAGAGTTCCTGAGTGAACTAGTGATGAGAAACAATGGAAGTCGGTACCGCATGTGCATATGCATGGAGTCGTTGTGTCGGTCTCTTGCATTGCATAAATCATTATGGTTGTTTTATGTGTGGAATTGTGGATAGAATTGATATATGGATATGTGTTGGTGATGGAAATATGAATTATACCTTGTGCTGCATTGTGTTGGAAGTATGGTGTGAGTTGTGGTGAGAAACGTATATTTGTGTATTTTTGTGTTATATATGATTGTATGCAATTATATTATGGTTGTTTTTCTCACCCTTCTGCTGTTTTATAATGCTCTATGAGGCATTGCAGTTTAGAGTTGTTGGAGGTATTTTTTTGTGAAGCCTTGCGTCTTCATTCTTTTGTCGGTCGGCTCTGATATGTGACACCGGGTAGTTAGGGAGGCCGTTTGTGATTATTGTGTATTATGTGTATATATCCTTTGGCTGTGCATGTACGACTTGATGTATGACAAACTTTGCATGGTATATATATATATATATATATATATATATATATATATATATATATATATATATATATATGTTATTCAGTTTTAGATTTTCCGCTTTTATTCTAAATTCTGAAATGTGGGTGTAAGGAACTGAGTTCCTCTGTTGATTGCTACCCCACTGTTGCATATCTTTTTGAGCAGGTGTTGTATGTATTGTTTCAATTTGATGTGACCCCTCGGTCTATGCCATGATAATTTAAATATACTCTGACGAAATTTTGAATTTTCTTTTACCGCTCTACTTATTTGGGGGTATAGATTGGGGGTGTTACAACACGCATCATCAAGATCTGCTTCCATGATGACTCTGAGCTATGGGATTTCGAATTCAATGGGTAGAACAACCTTCATACCATACACAAGTGAGTACCGAGTTGCCCTAGTGGAAATGAAAACTGAAGTTTTGTAGCCATGCAATGCAAAGGGAAGCATTTCATGCAAATCCTTATAAGTCTTGACCATTTTCTGGACAATCCTCTTGATGTTTTTGTTTACTACTTCGACGACGCCATTCATCTTGAGCCGATATGGTGAAGAGTTATGGTGTTTGATCTTGAATTCTTGACACAACTCTTTCATCATCTTGTTGTTCAGGTTGCTTGCATTGTCAGTGATAATACTGCTAGGGATACCATAGTGACAAATTATCTCTTTCTTGATGAATCTGGCAACCACTTGTTGTGTAACATTTACGTAAGAAGCAACTTCAACCCACTTGGAAGCCTTCGGCTCGATCATCTCAATCATATCGATACCCCACATAGAGAAGGGCCAAGGAAAAGTTAAAACATTCAATAAAGTTGAAGGTACATGGATCTTGTCGCCATAGATTTGGTATTTGTGGCATCTTTTGGAAAATTTGTAACAATCTACCTTCATTGTTGTCCAGTAATAACCAGCTCGAAGGATCTTCTTAGCCATGGCAGGCCCTTTGGCATGTACACCTTCACAACCCTCGTGTTTGGACTTTATGATTGTGGTTGCTTCGTGTCTATCCACGTATATGAGCAACACATAATCATAATTCCTCTTGTACAGTACACCACCGCTCAAGAAGAATTTGGCGCAAAGCCGTCTAAGAGCCTTCTTGTCAGTGATAGTGATACCCTCGGGGTATTCCTGTTTTTGCAAATATCTCTTGATGTCGTAGAACCAAGGGTTGTCGTCAGACTCGTCCTCGATTGCTAAACAATGCGCTGGTTCGTTCAAGTGGGTTGTCATCAGAGCTTCAGTCTTCCACTTGACTTTGAACATGGATGCTAGGGTGGCAAGAGCATCAGCTAGTTGATTTTCCTCCTAAGGAATGTGAAGAAAAGAGATTTAATCAAAGTAGGGAATCAATTTCATGATATGTTTTTGGTACGGAACCAGCTTGGAATCCCGAGTTACAAAGTTCCCTCTGACTTGGCCAATCGCCAAAGCAGAATCTCCATAGACCTCAAGAATCTTGATTCTCATGTCAATTATCGCTTTAATACCATAGTTACATGCTTCGTATTCAAGCATATTATTGGTGCATGCAAAGCATAATCTGGCGGTGAACGGAAGATGAAAACCTGTCGGAGAGATGAGGATAACACTGATTCCCCGACCTTTAGCATTGGAGGCACCATCGAACACAAACGTCAATCGCGCCCCTAGTTTGGGTCCTATGTCAGGGTCTGGAGTCTCATAATCTCTGATAAACAAAACATCCTCATCTGGAAAGTCAAACTTCATTGGTTGATAACCTTCCATAGGTTTATGAGCAAGGTAGTCAGACAAGACGATCCCTTTTATTGTTTTATGGGTAACATGTTGGATATCATACTCAGTTAACAACATTTGCCACCGAGCAATTCTTCTACAGACAACAAGCTTTTCGAATATGTACTTTATCGGATCCATTTTGGATATCAATAAAGTAGTATGGAAACTCATGTATTGTCTTAGGCATCGAGCGGCCCAGACCAGAGCACTATAAGTTTTTTCCAAGAGGTAGTATCTGGTCTCACAGTTGGTGAACTTCTTGCTCATATAGTAAATTGCATGTTCTTTTCTGCCAGTGTTGTCATGTTAACCCAATACATGGCCCATAGATTCATTGAGAACAGTGAGATACATGATTAAAGGCCTACCAGGAAACGACGTATTAAGATCGGTGGTTCTTGCAAATATATTTTTATATTGTCAAAAGTTTCTTGACAATCATTGTTCCATTCAACCAATTGATTTTTTCTTAGTAATTTGAATATCGGATCACAGGTAGTCATCAGGTGAGAAATGAATCTTGAGATGTAATTAAGTTTGCCCAGAAAGCCACAGACTTCTTTATCTATTTTGGGAGGCGGCATGTTCTGAATTGCTCGAACCTTGTCAGGATCAACTTCAATGCCCTTCTGACTCACAATAATGCCCAACAGTTTACCAGATCGAACCCCAAAGGTGCATTTCCTAGGATTCAATTGTAGTCTGAACTTTCGGAGTCTGTCAAATAGTTTCTTCAGATGGACCAAGTGATCATCTTCAGTCTTGGACTTGGCAATCATATCGTCCACGTAAACCTCGATCTCATTATGGATCATATCGTGAAAGAGGGTTGTCATGGCACGTTGGTATGTTGCCCCTGCGTTCTTCAAACTGAATGGCATGACTTTTTAGAAATATGTACCCCAAGGTGTGATGAAAGTGGTCTTCTCCATATCAGTTGGGGACACCTTGATTTGATTATATCTCGAGAAACCGTCCATGAACGAAACGACAGAGAACTGCGCAGTGTTGTCTACCAAGACATCAATATGAGGTAGAGGAAAATCATCTTTCGGGCTTGCCTTATTGAGATCTCAATAATCAACACAATTCTGACATTCCCGTCTTTCTTAGGAATTGAGACGATGTTAGCAATCCATTCAAGATATTCGAAAGTGGCTAGGAATCCAGCATCAAGCTATTTCTTTACCTCTTCTATGATTTTAAGTTCCATGCCGAGTCTGGTCCTTCTGAGTTTCAGCTTGACAGGAGGACATTCGGGCTTGAGTGGCAAGTGATGTTCAACGATGTTGGTATCCAACCCAGGCATATCTTGATAAAACCAGGCGAAGATATCAACATACTCTTTGAATAACTTGACCAACTCGGAGTGTACATGCTTAGTGAGGGATGCTCCAACCTTGACTTCTTTTCTGATGTCATCAGTACCAAGATTGATATTTTCTACTGGCTCTTTGTGTGGCTAAATCTCTTTTTGCTCGTGCTCAAGGAGCCTTGCTAGTTTAGCCGGTAATTCACAATCTTTCTCACCATCTTCTTTGACTTGGTTGATTGGAATCCCAGAATTTCAATGGATGTTTGCCATGTTGTTATCAATGCATTTATTTGTTCTGCATGTTTATGAATTTGTTTAGAATGAGCTATTTTGAAAGGTGAAAATAAAAAGAAACTTTTTCCATTTGTTTGTGAAAAAGTAAAATAAAAAAAGAAAATAGAGCAGATTTGAATGCAAATAAAACTTTTTATTTATTGATCACATAATATTTCAAAAGCAGGAGGCCCTTTACAAGCTATCTACTCGTCTCGGGCGAGGACGAGGGAACAAGAAAGCAAAATGCATTACATGTTTGTTGGGAAAACCATAGGAACCACAGTAGATGTCCAATTGTTGAGCTTGAAGCTAGGCGGGCACTTGCGCACAAAGCTTGCACTCTGGTTACTAGGACCAGCATCATCAATGGCTGCCACGATGTAACCCTTCTGGAAACCCGCGCTATTGAACTTGATCAAATTGCACTGCTTCTGACCACATGAGCTGTTCTGTTGACCAAGACGATAACCCATCCCAAAGCGATCATGCTTCTCTACCACATCCAACACATGCCCCCATCAAGGCAAGGAACCTCTCTCAATGGTCTCTTTAGCATTCTTGGCAGATGACAAGGTCATTTTTGGTAATCTACTTTGACTAGTTGAAGCGGAGCTGACATCTTCGAACTCAAGACACTGTAATGGCACCTCAACTATGCCTTCATCGATCTCGACATATCACAAGGATGATAATTTGCTTACTAGCAAATCCTCTTCACCACAAATGATGATCAGTTGATCGTCAATCATGAATTTCAATTTCTGATGCAATATGGAAGTAACTGCCCTTACAACATGGATCCAGGGTCAACCCAATAAGCAACTATATGCAAGATTGATATCCATAACTTGGAAAGTAATGGTAAACAAATGCGGTCCGATCTTAATGGGCAAATCCACTTCGCCAATAACTTGCCTTCTAGATCCTTCAAAGGCTCTGACAATTAAAGCGCTCGGCCTCATATCGCTCCCTTCCGCCGGTAGTTGACTCAACGTGCCCTTAGGCATCACGTTGAGAGAAGAACCAGTATCCACAAGGACGCGAGATAACAGGGCGTCCATGCAAGTCTCTGAGATATGCAAAGCTCGATTGTGGGCAGTTCCTTCAGGAGGTAACTCTAACTCGTTAAAACCCATATACCGGCTTGCAGTAATATTTGCAACCATGTCATCAAACTACTCTACGGGGATGTCATGCATTATATGAGCAGCATTCAAAACTTTTAGCAAAGCCAATCAGCAAAGGTAAGATTGAAATCTTTGAGGGTGTTTGCCCCAGCTGATCCACAATCTTAAAGTCACTCTTCTTGATTGGCTTGAGAAATTCTTGATCATAAATTACCTCTTTGCTTTTGGCAATATCTTCAGACAGAGTGACTAGTACTGATGCAGCAGTAGATGCCCCTTGTTGCACAACAGGGGTTGTTGAAGTAGACTTTTCCTTGAGAGGAACAACAGTTGGAATTTGCACAGGCTTAGATGTTACCTTTGGAGCAAACACTCGCCCACTACGAGTCATGCCACCAGCGGTAGTTACATTAACAATCTCTGATTCAAAGAACTGAATTTCTCGGGCCCTAGAAAACACGGTAGAACCATACCTCCTTCGAATTTTGATACAGGAAAGGCTTTGGCGTACAAATAGTGATCGGCTGTATCTTCTTCTTAGGAGCTTCCACTGGAACCTTCCTATATATGATCGTGAACGGCTCAATGGTAGCTACCTCATCTCCAGACTTAGACCTCGCAAACTGAACCACACCTCGGTTCATAAAGATCTGAACATAACCTTTCAACCTTCGACACTGATTGGGATTGTCATCACAAATCTGGCACTTACCATGAAGACCTTTCAACAACCCTTGCTCATTCAATTTCTTGAACATAACAGTCATCAGATTTTTCATTTTGTCGACATCTCGGATCAATTCAACCCTTTTATTGTCTTTGACCATGTTAACCCCTGGTCCACCATGAGTAGGCAAAGGTTTACTCTGTATGTTACGCTGATCTTCAGCAAATGTCAGGATTTTCCGATCAATAAGCTCTTGAACCTTGGTCTTTAGAATAATGCAATCTTCAGTAGCATGTCCTATGTACACAGAATGGTAAGCACGAGATGCATTTGGATTATGTTTCAGATTATAAGGAGGAATTGCAGGTGCGATCTCCTTTGGAACAATTGCCCCTTGATGAACCAGATAAGGGAACAACTCTGTATACGACACATGTATTTTGTTGATTACCATTCTTTTGCTGAGATTGTTGACGTTGCGGCTGTTGCTTCTGAGAATTCTGAGCTTGTTGTTGTGAATGATACTGAATTGCGGTTGTTGATACTAGGAAGCAACAATGTAAGGATATGGGTAGTATGGCATGGGAGCCATAAGAGCCTGATACTGAGGAGGGGCTTTTGCCATCACAGCATTCGCCTTACCTTCTTTCTTCTTCGAATGACTGCTCTGAGGTTTCTTGTTGCTTGACTGTTGACTCGCGGAACCATCAATCTTACCAATTTTCCAATTGTTCTCAATTCTTTCACCAATGGCCATGACATCAGCGAAGTTTGAAGAAGAACTACCCACCATTTTTTCATAGTACATCCCTTGCAAAGTGCCCATAAAGATGTCAACTAGCTCAATGTAAGAAAGAGTAGGTTGCACACGAGAGACCATCTCACGCCACCTTTGTGCATATTCTTTAAAAGTTTTCGTCGTGCGCTGGGAGTGATTTGGCATTCTTGCAATCTGGTAGGAGCCAAATCAAGGTTATACTTGTATTGTTTCAAGAATGCCTCGGATAAGTCTTTCCACGAGCGAATCTTGCTAAGCTCTAAACCCATGTACCAATCCAAAGAAGCTCCAGACAAGCTATCTTGGAAGTAATGCACTAGCAGTTCATCATTTTCAATGTAGGATGCCATCTTCCTACAGTACATTGTCACGTGACTTCGTGGACATCTCGAACCTTTGTATTTTGGCAGCTCGGGAATCTTGAACTTTTGTGGCAGCACAACATTGGGAACCAAACACATATTTTTGGCATTCGTGCCAAAACCAGAATAACCTTCGATAGCTTTGATCATTTCATCTAGTAACTTATAATCAGTAGGTCTGTTATGATCAGCAGGTCTGACAAGAGTCTGTGGATTAGGAAGTTGTAATACAGCTGGAGCAGGCACCTACGAGGAAGCAAACTGAGACGGATATACTATCCCAGGATTCACCATCTGACCAGAATTCTGACCCATCTGAAAACCATAATGATAACCCGGAGGAGGTACCACGACGGCCGAAGATACCCCAGGATAAGGCATTCCAGAATGAACATTTTATACAACTGTTTGAGCAGATTGAGACAAGACCGGAACATGAATCAGAAGACCTCTGTAAACATGTGCATCTTTATCATGGGTCTCAACATCAGTAGGCACAAGAGTCTGGCGAGTTTGTGCCTGAAGAATCTCATGATCATCATCCTCCACAGGAGGCAGAATTGGAGTAGGCATGCCCCAGGGGGAAGCAATAGAATTCCCATTGGGCATGGGTGCAACAAAAGGTTGATATGGCACAAAGGTGCTACCACCGGTAATCTGAGGCGTGAAATTCGGGGGTATTCCCCAAGGAAAATAAGCAGGCATCCGATTCGGACCAGGCTGAGAGCTTGGCAAGTTGACAGTTGGTTGAACAACAGTCTCAACTGGTGGTTCAATAACAGTAGGAGAAGAAGTAACAACAGGTGGAGAAATCACCACAGGAGTGACAACAGTTGCATCAGTAGCGGTTGCAACAATAGAAGTAACGGCAGCAGCGTCCTTCTGAGCGCGAAGATACTCCATAATAACGTCCATGTTGGTTTGGAACTGATCCATCCAACCTTGAAATTGAACCAGAGTTTCCTTGTAGGCAGCGTTCTCAGCTTCGAGATCAACCATGATCTTAGATTTGCATGAGCGAGTGAAATATCGATGTTGAGTCGTCGTCTTGTTACAAGGCGGAGACGGACAGTGTAAACATTTGTTTTCTGGATGAGGGATGTGCATATGTGTGCATGAATGAATTCAATGCATGCAAAAATAAAGTTTTAATGCATATGCAAAACTTATTGAACATGATGAAATGATATGCAACACAAGAATCAAGAAGCCAACACAATCTAAATAATAAAATATGCACAATCTGAACATCTGCATATATAATTTTGTGTCGGTGCCAAAATTTGAGGTGTATGAGAGAACAAAGGTATGAAGAGTCTTGGTTTCATGCAAAAACCCAATACTCCTCTCACAGGTGTGATTCAAACTCTACAAGGTGGTCCCTATAAGGTCTCCCAAACCATAGGACTCAAGTGAAAATCCCCCGCCGTAGCGAATTCTCACAGGACAAAGGTATTCTCAAGCGAATCACAGTCTGTGATGTGGCTCTCGTGACAACCCAATGCGCAAGACGCAGGCGTCACGACTATCCACTTTCTATCCTATGTGCATGCTCAAGCCCGGTGATAGAGCTTATCTCTCCAATAATATCTACCCATCCCAACAATAGTAGAATATATAGCAGATATCCAGAATATACAACTTATGAATATTTAAAGCGGTAAGGAAATGCAGTAAATAACATAAAGATAAAGCAAGTAAAACATAAAAATGAAGCGAGTAAAACGCAAAAGATAAACACCCAAACAAACAAGAAAACAAACAAAACTAGGCGAGACCCCAACTTGCAAGAGCAAGGAATCCCCAGCAGAGTCGCCAGCTGAAGCTTGCGGGATTATACCTGAGTGAATCGCACACTCAAAGATACAATAGAGTCACCACCGAACTTTATTTAGTCCCAAAGGACAGGGAAAATATCGATAAACCCCAAGGGAAAGAGAAACAGGTAAAGGGGTCGGTTATGTGAAAGGAAGGTACTAGCACCTTACGCATCTGTCGTACTTGACAGGAACCATTTCGCTTGCTTCTAGGCTTGGATGGGTTATCTATCTAAAGGCTTCTAGCTAAAGAAAGGCGAGAGAGAAGAGAAAAAAGAAAGATAAAAAGAGTGCTCGCGGAGGATTAGGGCCATCGTGCCTATGTACCCTCATAGTGCAATGAGGAAATTAGAGCGATGTAGTCCATGGAACCAGGGAAAGAGAAAAAGAAGGTGGCTCGCCAAAATTTCGCAATTTCGTGCCTACTTATCCTCATAATGCAATGAGAAATTTAGAGCCTACGTAGTTCAGGGAACGAAGACAGAAAAGGAGAGGAAAATGGTGTCAAAACCAAGAGCAAAAAAGGTACAAAGATTCCACTGGGGAAAGCAAAAGAACCGGTGTCAAAACCAAGAAAGAAAGGCAAAGGGAAGGTAGCAACTCAAATGAGGATAAAACGAAGGAATGGTGTCAAAACCAAGAGGATAAAGGAACAAAAGAACAATGGTGACTTTACTGGGGAATAAACAAAAGGATTGGTGTAGAAACCAAGAGAATAAATGCAAGGGGTATTGAATCGAGACAAAGTAGGATACACTGAGGACTCGGTATATTAACTGACAGGTAGTGGTTAACCGAAAAAGAGATTCAGAACTTTGTGGGGAAAAAGAGTTGATGTCAACAGACAGGCTGTGATGAACCAGAAGGAGAGAGTAATGAACCAAGAGAATGTGTTTGACTCTGAGGGGATTTCGGTATATTAACTGATAAATAGTGATTAACCGAAAGAACGGGTGTGGAACCAAGCGAAGGTTGTGACCCAAAGGACGGGTGTGGAACCAAGCAAAGGTTGCTAACCGTTGGGGATTCGGTGCTAACAGAAGGACTATTATTAACCGAAAAGAAATAAGTAATTAACCAAGAGAATGTGATTAACTCAACAAGCTCACTATGTTACCAGAAAAACTATTTTAACTGACAGGCAATGGTTAAAAAAAAAATAGGGAGAGAACCAAGGCAAGGTTGCGAACTCCACTAGGGATTTGGTGTTTAACAGGAAGACTGTGATTAACCGAAGAAAAAGATTGAGACTTCGTTGAGGAAGAAGAGCGTTTGATTTTAACATAATGACTATGATTAACCAAAGAAAGAATGGTTACGATTCTGATGGAGAGTCAACAAGCAACGATTGACCAAAGGAAAGGGTGTTGAATTAAAAGGAAGTTGTTAACCCAAAGTGACAAAGATCTTTAACCAAGGAAATGGTGGTTGATCAAAGCAGAGATTGAAAGGGGCAAGAGTGATCAAGTATCGACTCGAATAGGGATCGAGAAACACTACAGTCTGGAGATAGAGACGATTATTCCAGGCACATGGTCATTCGTCCCCTACCCAAAATAATCAGGATGAGTGTAGGAATTCTCCACTCTCATCCCTTCTCTAGCACCAGAGTATAATGCGGAAATTAAAACTGACAAAGTAACAACGCCAACTTGTACAGTGCTTCAGTGCATCGTGCAGACCTCCGGCTCAGCAGGAGATTAAGAGAAAAGGCTCTAAAAGATCCTAAAGAAAGAAGCAAGGGGAGATTGACTAATCGAAACAAGGTTTCGATCAAGGGAAATGATAAAGCCAATAATCTTCCAAACGGATCGGAAGATCGTCAAAGCAAACATGCGGATTAATGATTATACAAAATTAAATTTGCTTAATAAAGAACAAACTTAATGTGATCAAGAATGAAATTGTAAGGCAGTACCAAATGTCAATTAGCATGCATCACAAATCATGTCATCAAGTAAGAAAAAATGTGAAAGAATCAACATGCTCATATAATCTCAAGAATGCAAACAATTCCAAAATCAATAAATCGTGCATCGAAAGTTTGCATAAATGCTTCAAATAGAGGCTAAACAGCTCATAAAACATCCACAAATATCAAACATATCAAGCCATGGAAGTTAAATGAGGAAATAATATCAAACAAGCTTGAAAAAACACAAAAATGGCATTCTATCACAGCGGTAATCGATTACTTGCATATGGTTAATCAATTACCCGCTTGAAACTTCAGAAAAACGTGAGAAAAAAAGGCAGGGTAATCGATTACCCATATATAGGTAATCAATTACCATTGTGACAGTGGCAGAAAAACAACTTTTCAGAAGCACTTCCAGCAACTAATCACTTATTCAATCATCCACATGTTATGGCATGCATTTGCGCATGAAAATTACATCAAGTAGGAGCAAGTAATCATCAGTTGAAAGCATCAAACATGAAGATCTAACAATCACATGATTAATCAGCACCAAAAAGCTATTGGAACTACATCGTAAATGCACGAAAATGATCGAAAACAGTAAATCGAGCAAGAATGACCAACCTACAAGCCGGAGAATTGCCTTGGTGTGATTGTTGTGAGTAAAATATAGTGAGAATAAGCCAAGAAAACCAGAGAACTCCAAGCTTGTGATCAAATCATAGTAAAACCGATCAAAATGCGATAAAAGCTCCAAAATCAAATTCGCACCGAAACGATTGAATCAATCACTTGAATTGAAATAGAAGTTGTTGTAATTGCAGAGATCCAAGAAGAAATGCAATGTGATAGAGGTTTAAGCTCAATAGAAAAGCAATTTCAATGTGAAATTTTCTACTTTTCAATGGTGGAAAATTGAGCTCTAATATGGTTTTGTGAGGAAGATGGAGATGAATGTGAAGAAGTTGCAGAAAATGCAGAGAGAATTGAGAGAAATGAGAGAGTGAAAAGTGAAGAATTGGGAGAATGAATTAGGGTCCTTTGTGAAATGGTAAAGGTTTCTTTATATAGAGGCTAACTTTGGAGTAGGCTAGGTTTGGAATGTGCTTTGGAGCTTGCTTTGGAGCTAGCTTTAGAGTTAGTTTCACTTAACTCACTGAGTTGGAAGTTAACTCAGTTAATTATTTGTTAACTCGGTGGAGCAATCCCAATGCAAGTCCAGATCAAATGGTCCTCATGCTTGGAAATGAAGTTACATGGTAGTCGTGATTCAAAGTGATGTATTGGAATAAATGCCTTGAAGTGTCTTGAAAGGTCTTGAAGTATCTAGAACATTCCACACAATGCTGGAACCAAGTAGACCCCAAAAAGGTAGAGGAAAAGTTGTTGTTATGAAAATGAAGCAAAAATCTGCCAATTTACATGTGGTAATCGATTACTCCATTTTGCCTAGCAAAGTGGTAATCGATTACCACAGGCAAAACTTACCCAGTTTGCTAAAAAAATGGTGCTATGGCCATGATTCTGATTTTCACGCTTTTACTTTGATGAATAGGCATGGAAACCGTTATATTTAGCTCGTGTTGATGATGTGATGACCTTGTGAGGATATGATTAATCAGGCTTTGAAAACCTGAATATTCCTGCAACAAAACCATAGAGAAAAAAGATGCTAATGCATATGCCAGTGACGCGAATGCACATGCTTATGCAAAACGCAACGGGGGAGGTCAAATTTCGGGTTACGACAAGAGCTAAATCGCGCGAAAAAGGTTGGATTGAGAACCACGACGACATTTCCTGAACTCGTTGTTGTTTAATTTGTTTTTTACTCTGATGATTGCACATTTGTTTGAAGTGGGAAAAGAAAAAGAGGATTTTCATTTGATGTTGTTTGTTTTGCCATTTTTTATAACCAACCGTGTCATTTTAGTTTTTTTCCTCTGATGGTCTTTTTTTTAAATGGTGGATGAAGCATAGCCTTGAGTAACTTCAGGATTTTTTTTGCTTTCAAACTTATACTTTAACCTTATTTCTTTTTAAAGTATGGTTGTTTTCTAATGGGCTTCTGAGCCCACGTCTGGATCTACACACCCACGTTTCAATTATCATACCTCCCTTTGTTTGCCTTTCAAACTGTGTTGGTTTGTTCCTAGATGGGTGATAGGCTTCAAGCCCATATGATCCCATCTTGTTTCTATTAACACCTATTTGTTTTAATCACACACCCTTCCTATTTTTATTTCTCTTTAATATTTTTTATTATTGTATTTTGTTAAACTCTTTAGAAAACATTTTGTTACTTTGATTAGTGTTTTGTTAATAATGTTTTTTGTAAATTTTTAGTCACTTTATTAAAATTCTAGTTAAATATTTCATTAGATATTTTGTTAATAATATTTCATTAGATATTTTGTTAATCTTATTTCATTAGATATTTTTTTAAAATATCATTTTATCTCCTCAAACCTTTTTCAATTACATTTTGATTATCATATTGTTTGGATTTTATTTCTTGATTGATCTTCACTTTGATTTTAATCTTCGATTTTCTTTTCGATTTTATCTTTGGTCTATGAAGTCTTTAGAATTGCGAATGTTGATTGTTGAGGTTGTTTAACCTTTATTATTTCAAATCTGTAGTGAGTGATCATCGAGATCGCTTTCTATACTTTGGGATCGTGATAGGTTACTCTCGATTAATCGAAAAAAGTTTGTGATTAATACGAGACAGTTCAATTTACATATAGTTTCTCCATCATGTATTAACACAAACATCATACTTGCACAACCTCCTATAACATGATCTTCATCATAGATCGTGCTACGATTGCTTAGCACTATAGTAGACCCGATTCATCTGATTAATAACTAACCACTGACTTTAATTTTTGTTCAAAATACTATTGCTTTACATTTCTTGTTCATATCATACGGTTCATATATTATTATTAATATTGTCTTGCTCATATTATTGTTCATATTATTCATATCTTGTTCATCTAACCCTTTTCTTGTTTCTTATCTCATCCAAAAACACAAAAAACACAATAAAACTATTGAAACCATAAAAACTCTCAACTGGTGGATTGTGGTTACGATCTTGAGTATTATAGTTTGGACTCTCTACAGAAGCCCTAACTAGGAGATTTTTGTCTGAACTCTTGTTCATTACTTAATTTAGGACACCTCGCACACACACGGCTTCCTCTTGGGCTACCTAACAATAATACCTTTTATTTCTCGCAATCTCGTGTATTGTACATCTATTCCTCTCCCATTACAATGTAATAGTCTAGTTATTTTTGCTTTTTATGCTTGCTTGCTTGTTGAGAAAGATAAAATTGAACTAGGCTAGGACACCTTTTCAAAATAAAGAACAAATAAGGCTTGATCCAACGTCAAGTCATTTTTCAAACTCATTAACTTGGTTACACCTTAGGTTTTCTCTTCTCTTCTCATTCTCATCTCTTATCTCTTCCATCAAACCCCACACTAACCTTGTATGAATTTCACCCTTGTATGTCGATTGCCTTGTGCATCGCCATCAACCTACTTTGCTCTATTCACCACCCATTTTTTCAAAATCTTTTCTCTCTTTCTTTTGTCTCCTTGAGTCTTAAAACCTTAGTCTTACACCAAGTGCATCTTCAAAACTTCTTTTCTCAATAAACTTGGATGGTTGTGGAGTGGTTAGACGAAGGCCTTGTCCTATCCCGAGTGCTTGACATTAGCTTTAGGGTTCACTGTCATAAAGCACTTACCATCTAAATCAGACACTTTAAATAAGAGAATAAGGTTCTCTTTGTATTGAACTAAAGAGAGAGGATTGAGTGAAGACTTCTTCCTCCCCGAGTATTTGGATGTTCACTTTAGAGTTTGTGGTCTCGATACTCATCTTTCAATATGAATACGTGACTATATTCACCACACAATTTTCATAACAAATATTTTGAGATAAAGAATTGGGTACTACCCGCAGGGGTTCATATCTGAGGACTTATTTAACCCCTAAAATCAATATCAACAAATCAAATGTGACATCTTTCCTTGATGGAAAAAACTCCTCCTTTTCAAAAAGGGCATGTTACGTTCGTTCTACTGCAAATAGGTAGAATAAGACTCCAAGAGCGAGCTGCAATACACCTAACTGATAGAACATGAATGATAACATCATCCATAAAAAACACCAACAAACTGTAGTCCCACGAACTACGAATGCTCTAATTCTTCACTTCTATTAAGTGAAGATGCGTAGGCACAAGGGCCCAAATCCTTGGCTAGCACCCTTCCATTTTCTTCACCCGTAGTCCTTCGAACTACGTTGACTCTGACTTTCTCATTGCACGAGGGAATTGTCATACCCCATATTTTGACCACTAAGATTTCCCATCATTGTGCAAATCATCATCACAATATGGATGAACCATTAGTCTCCCCAAAGATGGGTGAGCCTTCACTACAATCAGAATTAGGGTTTCAAGCCCTCTCTGAGCTTTAGACAAAGGACCAATCAAGGAATGACATGATCTTCAACTTGTCTAAACCTCTTAAACATACCCAATGGATCAAGAGGACTCCCACCTCAAGGATTAAGCACAAGGCTGCAACAATCCCAGTGGATCAAGCCTCAAGATCGCCAGTGTCACCAAATTAGGGTTTTGGTCGACCAGGGCCTCTAGATGGGAATTTTCCTCTGGGAATGAGCCAATGCTTCAAAGAATAACCTAATATACCCCATGGAACCTCATGGACCCAATCATCAAGTCAATTTAGCCTCAGGGGATGCATGAGCCAAGGCCTCAAAGGGGGATTTAAGGGTCTCTAATAAACTACATTGATCCATTTGCAATAATGGATTGAGCCAAGAAGCTTGAGCAACAAGTTTCAAATTCATCAGAACCACAATTAGGGTTTCGCGAGAAAAGTCAACTGTGCCTTTGACTTTTGACCAAGACATGCTCCCAAACCCTAGGACATGATTTAATACACCCTATAACACCTATGAAATCAATCCATCAAGTTTGATTTAGGTCAAGGACTTGATTTCATAGAGGATCGCACAGTTTGGAATTCATCTAATAAAAAGTCAACTGTGCACAAAAGTCAACTTTGACTTTTTGAGATTTTTCACAATTATGGTTCCTTAACCCTAAAATGATGTTAATGTGTGATTGGAATCATCATTCATCAAGAAAAATCAAGAAAAGTGGGATAACTTGTAAAAGGGATAACCATAAAAACTTAGAAATTTTTCTAAGTTATAAAACAAAGTGGCTAGGGTACCAACTTTGGAGGATCATAACTCCTAAACCACAAGGCCAATTTTCCCCATCCAAAGCTGGATTTGTAGCTCTCATGGCCTTCTACAAAAGCTTCAACTACAATTCATTCCAATTCCTCATGGATTTTAAGTTATGGAATGATCAAAATCACAAAAAGTGAAAATGTCACTTTTTTCCAACACTTAGTGAAATTTTCACTAAGTCAGAATCTATCTTACTTTTTTCAAAATGTAAGGGCATTTTTCACTTGGATCCAAAATGTATCAAAACCAATTATGATCAAACAGTTGTTGTATCATATGAGGGTTTTCCAAAATGACCAAGAGCTTCACCAAACTCAACTTGAGCCATGAGATATGACAATGGCAATATGCCTTGCTGAAAATTGTCAAAGCAAGGCAGATTTGTGTATTTTGCTCGATTTGCCAAATTTGTGCAAATGAAAAACATACTTATCCATCTGAACACCTCAAGGGGAGACCAAGGAGGAACCAACTCTGATCCCAAGCCTCCCAAGCCTTTGGAACCAAAAGTAGCATGCCAAACCTAGAAATCCCTAAAGAGGGGACAAGACTCCAATTTTGTTTTGGAGCATTCAATGGATGCACCATGTCATACCCCAAATTTTGACCACTAAGATTTCCCATCATTGTGTAAATCATCACCACAATATGGATGGAGCATCATACCTCATCAGTCTCCCCAAAGATGGGTGAGCACTCACTACAAACAAAAATTAGGGTTTCAGGCCCTCTCAGAGTTCTTAGACAAAGGATCAATCAAGGAATGACATGATCTTCAACTTGTCTAACCTCTCAAACATCCACAATGGATTAAGAGGACTCCCACAGCAAGAATCAAGCACAAAGCTGCAACATTCCAGGTGGATTAAGCCTTAAGATCGCCAGTGTCACCAAATTAGGGTTTTGGTCGACCAGGGCCTCCAGATGGAAATTTTCCTCTGGGCATGAGCCAATGCTTCAAAGCATAACCTAAGATGCTCCAAGGGACATCATGAACCCAATCATCAAGTTAATTTAGCCTCAGGGGATGCATTCACCAAAAATCAGGAATTAGGGTTTCTTGACCTAATTCACCCCTAAGTTGACTTTTGGGACAAATCATGAGCCAAGACCTCAAAGGAGGATTTTAGGGTCTCTAATACACCAAATTGATCCATTTTCAACAATGGATTGATCCAAGAAGCTTGAGCAGCAAGTTTCAAATTCATCAGAACCACAATTAGGGTTTCGCGAGAAAAGTCAACTGTGCTTTTGACTTTTGACCAGGACATGCTCCCAAAACCTAGGACATGATTCAATACACCCTATAACACCTATGAATTCAATCTATCAAGTTTGATTTAGGTCAAGGACTTGATTTCATAGAGTATCGCACAGTTTGAAATTCATCTGACAAAAAGTCAACTGTGCACAAAAGTCAACTTTGACTTTTTGAGATTTTTCACAATTATGGTTCCTTAACCCTAAAATGATGTTAATGTGTGTTGGAATTATCATTCATCAAGAAAAATCAAGAAAAGTGGGATAACTTGTAAAAGGGGTAACCATAAAAACTTAGAAATTTTCTAAGTTATGAAACAAAGTGGCTAGGGTACCAACTTTGGAGGATCATAACTCCTAAACCACAAGGCCATTTTTCCTCATTCAAAGCTGGATTTGTAGCTTTCATGGCCCTCTACAAAAGCTTCAACTACACCTCATTCCAATTCATCATGGATTTTGAGTTATGGAATGATCAAAATCACAAAAAGTGAAAATGTCACTTTTTTCCAACACAGTGAAATTTTCACTAAGTCAGAATTTGCCTTCCTTTTTTCCAAATGTAGGGGCATTTTTCACTTGGATCCAATCAAAACCAATTATGATCAAACAGTTGTTGTATCATATGAGGGCTTTCCAAAATGGCCAAGAACTCCATCAAAGTCCACTTGAGCCATGAGATATGACAATGCCAATATGCCTTGCTGCAAACTGTCATGGCAAGGCAGATTTTGGAGTTTTACTCGATTTGCTCAAATTTTACAAAGGGCAAGCAACTCTATCCATCTGAACACCTCAAGGGGGGACCAAGGAGGAACCAACTCTGATCACAAACCTCCCAAGTCTTTGGAACCAAAAATAGCATGCCAAACCTAGAAATGCCTAAAAGAAGGACAAGACTCCAATTTTAGATTGGAGCATTCAATACATACACCAAGGTGGCATGGACTGAGCCATTTCCAACTGAATTCAGTCAAGACTTATCCAAGACCAAGGGGACCAGCAGCCTGTGCCCTAACCTCTAGTCAATGGCTAGAGGAGACTTGGATTCTCATTGCTCAACATTTGCCAAACCTATGCAGCAGTTGCCATTCACTATTCCTTACAAAACAAACTTGCTCTACTATCAATAGAGCTCATTTGTGATCAGTTTGAGTACACCAAATCCATCAAACAAATGCTTTCCTCAAAATCTCCTTCTTCACTCCAAAATTGCCTTCCAAAGCAAGTCACTATTGGGTTTTGAGTTTGAGAGCTATTCCAACCAAACCAATCACACACACACCTCATAAACATCATATAGAGGTGATCCAAACACTCACATAACATCTAGAACATCAAAATCACAAAATCACCAGCCAACTGCTCAAGCCTTTGACAGATTTGGAGTTGAGGTGCCAAATCAAGTTCCAGCTCAAATCAATCCACTCCAAGCATCCAGACACACTCCATAGCACCTAAGGAAGTTGGCCATAACCTTGGAACCAAGCTGTAACACCTCTAACACAAAACGCGATCACCAGCTGCAAGAGGTAAGCATGAGCTCTTCTAACTCTATGATCCGTGCATTTTTTGCTGCACAATAATTTGGCCATATGTTCATAATCATGCATAGAGTGTTTTCCCTCAACCAATTGCTTTGTTTGAATCGTGTATGGAATTTATGAACCTTCATGCAAATTTTAGGGTTCTTGAGGTTTCTCTTTGATTTCTTATTCCATGTTTAAAATAAATGAAATTAAAGACTATAGACATGATCGTGAGGTGAAAACGAGTAGATTGATATGTAGATTGCATGATATCATCAAGTATTCAGTGAGATTGGATGGAAAATGCAAATCTACAGAAACAGAGGGTGGCGCGTGTTCTTGCCCTTGTTCTTGGCGCCCTTTTTTGAAAATTTGAATTTTGTGATTATATTTAATTGATTCAAAAATTAATTTTTCTCTGAGTTTTAATGATTTTGAGTTGATTCTTTCTTTAATAATTCACAAAAATGTTAAAATATTTTATTTTCCCAAAAATATTATTTATTTCATATACTTGAAATTTTTGTAAAGAATTAATATTTTAATTGTTTTTGACATTTAAAATATTTTCTTTTTCTTGATTTTTCAAATTTTAGTGATTTCCAATCATTGTGTGGATCAAAACCTGATTTTTGAAACATTAATCCAAGGTCACAATTTGTTTTCCATATGTTTAACAATTTTGATCATTTTAATTGAATTTTTATTCAATTAAAATACATTTTGGAAACAAATTAGGGTTTTTGATTAATTCAACCCTCATCAAACTTTTTCAAACCTTTTGGGCCTCTAATAGAGTGTAAGACCCAATCCTTCTTTGAAACCAAAACTCTTTGGGCCTCAATCATTGTATAAGACCCGCGGTGTTTTAAAAAAATCTCGGCGTGATTGCCAGTTTAAAATAAATTTATTTGGGCCTCTCCTTGAGTTGTAAGCCCCATCTTTTCTTTTAAAATCACCTTTGGGCTTCTAATAGAGTGTAAGACCCAACCCCCTTTTAACTAAAACAATTTTGGGCCTCAGATATTGTATAAGTCCCTCTGCGTTAAAAGAAAATCTCGGTGCGATCGCCAGTTGAAAAATCAAACCCTTGGGCCTACCCTCGTGTTATAAGCCCCATTCTTTAAAAATCATTTGGGCCTCTAATAGAGTGTAAGACCCAACCCATTTTTGAACCCAAAATAATTTGGGCCTCAGTGTATTGTATAAGTCCCGATACCACCAAAAAGTTCGGCGCGATCGTCACCAGTTTAAAATAAAACCTTATTGGGCCTCTCCTTGAGCTGTAAGCCCCACCACTTGTACAAAAATAAATCTTTGGGCCTCTTGAGAGAGTGTAAGACTCATCCCTTTGTACAGAAAACCTTTTTTGGGCCTCAGTCACTTGTATAAGTCCCTGTATAGTTTTAAACAACAGTACAATCACTGATAAAACCTTGGGCCTCTCCTTGAGCTGTAAGCCCCAACAATCTTTTCAAAGCACTTTCTCCTTTGATTTTGAATATAATATTGCTATCAAAGCTTTCTTTGTTGAACAACTAACCAAATAGCATGGAAGCTCTACAACCGAGTAAGTGTTTAACTGCTTTCTTTATCCACTTTCATATATATAACTGTATTGTGTGGCTGCTCACTGTAAGTCTTCTTTCACAAACTTTTATATACTCGTCAAATATCAACTGTGTAATACTAGTATAGTTATTTAGAGTTTTCCCTGGCAACTACGCTAGTACTAGGTAAAGCCCTGTTGGTCACTCTTAAATACAAACAACACTAGATCCCCATAGGATTACCAGACACAGTCTTCCCTCCTCTTGGGGTTAAACAATATAGAGACGTGAAAGGCAACATTCTCTGTGAACCCTTTCTCAGACTGTCACCCTTAGAAATCGTCAAAGAAACTCTAACTCCCCAAAGATTATCTTTTCTCCGTGAATGGCATCTCTTGATTTTCTTCCAAATTCTCAGACTTTCCTGGCTTGATCTATTCTCGGTGAATGGTATGTCTTGAACTTCTCGGGGTTTGGGGACCCATAGGCTTCTTAAAAGCATCCCCGCCTCCTCTTGGGCGTTGTACAAGGACCCTTCGGCTTCTTAAAAGCTCTCATGCCTTCTCTTGGGCTTAGTACAAGGACCCAAAGACCTCTACAGGTATAGGAACAAAACCTAGTCATCAATTTGCTAGAGCTGTCTTTCTGAGTCAAGTGTCAGACCTGTTAATGGGTTGACCTTCATCCCTTAACATACCAGCCTTCTCTTGGGCATCATACAAAGATCCTTCACTATCCGAGAATCGACTTCTCAAAACACCCGTAGACTTGGACAGTCTCAATACCCTTTGGATTTCCCTTTTCCTTAAAGAACAGGAAATAACCCTGATCCTCTGATCAATCCTAAAGCACAACAAATACCTTTAATCGTTCCCTTCATAAGAACTGATTTTCTCTTTATCCAACATACTGGACCTGTCACTCAACTGAAACAGTCACCAGTACACTAGCCTCCTCTTGGGCTTTGTACAATGATTCTCCCCAGTGGAGCTAACCTTTTCAGACTCTCTTGTTGAGTCAAAGCCTTTCAACCTCCATCTCGGACTTCGTACGAGATACAAAAACACTCTCTTGTTGAGTATAAAATACTCTCTTGTTGAGTCAAAAGCCTTTCAGCCTCCATCTCGGGCTTCGTACGAGATACAAAAACACTCTCTTGTTGAGTATAAAAGACTCTCTTGTTGAGTCAACCACTTTTAGCCTCCATCTCGGGCATCGTACGAGATAAAAAACACTCCCGTGTTGAGTATAAAAGACTCTCTTGTTGAGTCAAACATTTTCAGCCTCCATCTCGGGCTTCGTATGAGGTACAATGACTCTCTTGTTGAGTCAAACACCTTTAGCCTCCATCTTGGGCTTCGTACAAGACACATACAAAAGCACTCTCTTGTTGAGTCAACCCTTTTAGCCTCTCTCTCGGGCTTCGTACGAGACATACATAAAAACACCCTCTTGTTGGGTCAATAGCCTCCTCTTAGGCTTTGTATAAGAAAACCCCGGTTGAGTCAATCAACCTTTTAGCATCAAAATCTGTGCCTTGCTCACAGTATACAAACATCAATAACTCCTTTTCCTCCATCTAATTGCTGTAAGCGGCAAGCCTCTGGATTATTTACATCCACGCCACTGTCCCTCTTTTAGCATGAGAAATTCCTAAGGAAAGATGGCATTGCTCTAAACTGAGTTAAAGTCTTCTCCTTCAGGTTAAAAATCCCCTATAAAGGAAATTATGGCATTGCTGGATTCACATATCCCAGTTAAAGTAATTCTCCTTTACAACCAGTCACCCAACAGTTGTGACAAACAGACCAAATATCCCCTTTTAGAGGTGACAAATTCTCTCCAAAGTCAAACCCCTTTAGCTTCATATCTTAGGCTTCGAACAAGATACAAATAGACCCTTCAGCTTCATATCTTGGGCTTTGAACAAGATACAACCCACATTTAGCTTCACGTCTTGGGCTTTGAACAAGACACCAAAACGACCTTTTTCCTCCCATAGAATAGGAGGAACTACGATCGCTCTGATTTCCCTGTTTCGTTAAACGGGAATACGTAGGCATAAGATTGCAAAAGAATCTTAGCGAGCACACTAATCAAAAACCCAAAATCCCATACCTTCATACATCAATTGAAAAGCATCAGTCCTAACATCTTACCAATAGCATAGTCCCATCATTTCATTCTTAGCAAAATAAGCAGAGAGAGGCCCACAATCTAAACCGCATCTGTAACCTAACAGTCATCTTTTTAAACTCAATATGCAAGCAGGGTTAATTGGAGACATCTATTCCCCTTCCTTAGTCAGCTTAATAGGATAAAAAATGAATCGACCTGTAGTACCCCAGAGCGACAGTGCTTAAGAACCACGTCCAAAATCGCTCGCTACAGAAAAATGGCGCCCACCGTGGGGCCAAGAAGTGCATTTTGTCCCTCTTATCTCTCTGGTTGAAACCCTAAATTCATGTCACAGAAATGACGACTCTTCTCGGAAGTCATTATCTGTATAGGATCATAAGACTAGAGGTCTAGGATGATTAAGACAAATATATATACTGCTTTTCCTAATTGATATCTGTGTTTATTTTTCTGCTAATGGGAATGCGTGTGATGCCGCATGTGGAAAGATTGAGTATACACCTAAGATAGGTGATGGCAATGCGGGTAATCTTACTGGGAGTGAATTCCAGTTAAGAGTCCCCGATCGACCATCAAACTCAGTGGAGACTCCCTTTGCAGATACATTGCCTATACGACTTCGGTTGTTGAAAGTAGTGTGGTCGACTGGGATATCTGAGAAGTTGAGGTTTTTAGTAGACTTGAGCCATTTTGTAGTGCGGAAGCAATCGGAAATAGTTGTCACGCGATACTACCCTCATCTGAGATCACTCCAGGATACATCAGCTCGCTGGTGATCCGCTTGCTATTGTTATCCCAGAGGGGTCAATGATTTTGCGAATAGGTACAAAAAATCACCAGTATAAACCTTTGGGGGGGTAGAGCCTTGACTTCATGACACCGACCCTTTGACCCCATGTTTTTTCTATGTTTTTGTGTGCTGCATTCATGCATTCATTTAAAAAACATTAAAACAAAAAAAATCTTCTCTTCTAATCTCTCTTTTTCAAATTAAACTAAGACAATGATTGCAAATGTCAGAGAAAGGAGATTACGCTAATGGATTTCGGTAGAAGGAAAACTCATAAGTACACCTTCAAGGTTCCAAAGTTAGAGGATTTAAGAGGTTTGGCGAGAATGATCACCAACCACGAGGCTTTCAGAGCCAAGTATGGAGGACTGCTGTCTCTGTTAAGGGTTCACGTAATTAAAGGAATCATGTCCACGTTAATCCAGTTCTACGATCCGGCTTATCACTGTTTCACATTCCCGGATTATCAGCTTGCACCAATGCTGGAGGAGTATTCTCACCTGACTGGTTTACATATTACTGATCAAGCTCCCTTTTCTGGACTGGAAGAAATTCCAAAGGATCAGACCATTGCAAGGGCAATTTATTTGGACGGGTCAGAAGTCAGGACTCACATGACCACTAAGGGTGGAATCCAGGGCTTTCCAGCCCAGTTCTTGACAAAGAAATCCCTATACTTTGCTAGTATAGGAAACGTGGCCGCTTTCGAGAGCATCTTTATTTTGCTCACCTACGGGTTATTTTTGTTTCCCAACATCGATAACTTTGTAGATATCAACGCCATTAAGATTTTCCTGATCAGAAACCTCGTACCGACCTTACTCGCAGATGCGTATCATTCGGTACACTTAAGGAATTTATACAGCGGAGGAATGATCACGTGCTGCGTACCCCTGCTATACAAATGGTTCACTTCCCACTTACCCAAGTCTGCTGCATTTTGGGATCAAAAGAATACTTTACGTTGGTCGCAGAGAATCATGTCTCTTACCAACTCTGACATATATTGGTATAATCGAATCTATGACGGGATCAGGATCATTGACCGTTGAGGAAATTTCCCAAATGTACCCCTTATAGGAACTAAGGGGGGAATCAACTATCATCCAGTGTTAGTTCGTCGTCAATTCGGATACCCGATGAGGCACGTCCCACGGAATGCTCATCTGGAAGGTCTTTTCTTCAAGGAAGGAGAAAATGACAGGGCACTAAAGACGAAAATAGTGCATGCCTGGAAACACGTTCATAGGAAAGGACGAGAGTCTCTAAGAAAACCAGACTGTGTCTTGATGGAGCCTTATCTCCACTGGGTAGAAACTAGAGCTCTCAAGCTGAGGATGCCTTACCCTCGTCAGGAAGTTCTTCCATTAAGGGACTCTGCCCTTTATTTTATGTCTGAGACGGAAAAACTTCAAGTTACTCTCAGCAAAGTTCAGCAAGAGAAGAGGTCTTGGAGGAACAAGTAATGTATTCTCAATGTGGAGTGTAAGAAAACACAGCAACTGTTAAGAGAAAAAGATGCTCTGATTGAGATTTTAGAGCAACATGCTGTAGAAAATCAAGATGACCAAAGGAATTTACTCGCTCTTTTCACTTGGCAAAGGAATGACAACCCGACAACGGCCCAAGAGACCCGGTCAAAAAAAAGGAAAGCACCAGAACCAGCACCTGAGCTCTCCTTAGAGAGGACTCTAGATCCATTAGTTTAGGTTTCCTTTTTCAACACTTTGTAATTTACTGTATTTCTGTTTCCGCAATCCTTTGAATTCAATAAAACGGGATTTCCCCACTGTTTGATATTTGCAATCTAATTGTCAAAGTTTACTTTGAATAAACAAAAATAATTAATAATCATTGCATTCATCATTCTCGCATAACGCATTCTTCTTACCTACGAATCTCACGTTTGCGTCTCGATTCTAGAGTCAAACTGTCTAATTCGTACAATAATCGGGCCAATCGTCAGAAAAAGATGGATGATCTTGAGGAAGAGAACAGAGAGTTGAGAGAAGAGATCGACACTCTGAAAGAGGATCTGAGAAAGCTTCATAATGACATGCAAGCTCTAGTAGAAGCTCAGATGCAACAACAAAGGACTGTGATCTCAGAGATCACATCAACGCCCATAGTGGAGAAATATGATCCTAGGTACAAGATGCCGAAAGATCGCTCCTAGGGCATGCCACTTAACTATATCCCGAAAGGATATGTTCCACCGATCGCTGAGGATCAGGGAGTCGCCAGGGGCATGATCGCGACTTTCTAAGTCTAACGGTTACTAACTGCAAGTGCACAGCCTATCGCGTAGTAATAAAGATATTGATCCCACAGAGACCTGATAATCAACCTAGTGTTACGGTTTTGTTACTGTGTTTAGCTAAGGCGAAGATGTTTTGGTTTTAAGTTCAAAAAGGGAAACTAAAGGGAATCTAAATATTAGAAATAAACTAGTTAAGATTAGGATATTGGTACATAATTTAGTATACCATCGTGGATTCAATGAAACATAAGCATATAAAAATTAGTCACAATATAATTCTGTAGAAAATACCAGTTTAAAAGCCCTCACCTCACACTCTCGTGGTTATTGCTTCGGACTATACCTTTAAATCATAATGTCTGCTCTCGCTAGCCTATTTGAGTTTAAAAATAATTTTTGAAAACTAATAAGTCCTAATTAACTTTAAAGCGCTCTCGATGTTTTTAAAACCAATGTCCGATTTCAGCTATCCGGGTAAAATCTCACACTCTCGTGGTCTTGACCTTAACATTTGCTACCTTTTTACTCTCATAATAAAAGTTGATTTTAAATTAAGAAATCGAAGCCAGAAAATAAGTTGATTTATGATTTTAGCTTAGAATTATTGAATCCATTCCGGTTACTCAATTACATACCGATAAAATGAGTTTAGCTCGACATACTAATTAAAGCAAACATAAATACACATGAACAATTAAACATTAACACAAACATGGTAAAAAAACAAATAATACTATTATTGAATTACGATAAAAACCTTGTGAATGCGGTTCCAGCAATTCCTTCACAAGTCGGCAGGCTTTTGCTTGAATTTACGAAACGAATGTATAATAAAGGCAAACTTAAAACTAAACTAAGGTGTGATAGCCCCTCGATGTGAGAAACTATCACTGTTCGGTAATGAATGGACAAAAGAAGGGTAAAGGAAAGCAAAAACGGGAATGTAAAAATTCTGGAAACAAAATTCAAAAATATGGAATTCTCGAGTAAAAGTTGTGTGTTACGTCCTTTCCAAAATGCACTATATGTAGACCTCCAGTATGAGAGAATATAGGGGCACTAGTTGGAACTGCTACTGCGTTGAGTCTGAGGGAATATAGGAGAAAATGTTGAACGTGTGAAACTGTAAACTTCTCTCTTCGTGACCACGTCTGTCTCCAATGTCACGTTTCTATTTTTGAACCTATGACGATCGTGGGGGCTGCGTAACGGTCGTGATGGCTTTGGTCTTCATGACGGTCGTGATGGCTTTGGTCTTCATGACTGTCGTGGCACTATGTGTGACGGTCATCACACATACAAAATCTGATTTCTCTGCTTTTTCTGCTATTTTTCTCTGTTCTTTCCTTATTCTGCTACTTTTCTGCTCTTTTCTCATTCTTGGCTTGGAAACTGAAATACCTGCGAAAACACTTGAATATCCTCGGAATAATCGAAAATTAGACGGAAATGGGATAAGATTTGAACATAAATCAAGGTAAAAAATACGATATGTTTTCGTGTTATCAAACTCCCCTACACTTGAATCTTTGCTTGTCCTCAAGCAATCAATCAGTTAAAATCGTACAAACTTTATCAAATGCACATACATGGTACACCTATGGATTTGAAAATGTTAGAGGGCTTCTCGCTAGTAAGACAGGTACTTGTATAGAACATTAAAGATACATTAATGACACATAGCAACAAGCATGATCATAGACCTCTCTTTTGTACAATCCAGTTCTAATCATTCTATTATAGTTCAACCCAAAGCTTTCGTGTCTGTTTCACCCGGTTTCATTCTAACGCAATCACATTAAGCCCTTTGTCTTTTTTCACGCACGTAGTGGAGTAGCCGGTTAGTGACTTTGATCCCTTTCTTGCACGGGGCCTGATACACGAGTGTGGTAACCCTTTATACATCCTATTCGTAGATTGCGGGGGATCGAACCGTAGTTCGCCCTACCAAGTCCAGAATCAGGTACCTCTGAACCAATCGACAACGGATTTCTTTCTTTTCTTGTAAGTTTTCGCAACCTTAAGATTTGGTGCATCTTCTATTTTTCTCAGCAGACAGAAATAAGAAAGATTCTTCTTTTCATGATTGGGCATCAAACACTTATATTCATCGGCTCCCCACGTGGTTTGTGATTAAGACGGTGCTGACTGCTAATATAAACTATTGGGGGTTACTTTAGGACTGAACACGAGGTATCGGTATAATAAGTATTGAAACTGATATCGCATACGCAAGAGGTCTAAGGTGTCAAGACGGTATCGATCTTGTTAGAACTTTCCCAACTTCCTAACATAGCCTATATCTTGGTATGTCACGTTGTGCATTGATCGTAAAAAAAAATTTATATAGCAGAGTAAAGCGGGGGAATCAAATATTAAACGAAAATTCTCATATATATAAACTTTGATAAAAGGGAAATATGAAAAAGGGAAAATAAAAAGGGAAATAAAGTGAAAATAGACTAGCTCTCCCACACTATATCGGACATTGTCCTCAATGTTGCGATATAAAGGGGAACAATAAGAAAAACTAGTAAAAGAAACAAAAAAATCAAGGAGCCCCACGTCCTCTTCCTCTAGAGCGCCCTCGTCCATGCTATG
The DNA here is from genome assembly GCA_022829125.1 of Lathyrus tuberosus. Taxonomy (NCBI): domain Eukaryota; kingdom Viridiplantae; phylum Streptophyta; class Magnoliopsida; order Fabales; family Fabaceae; genus Lathyrus; species Lathyrus tuberosus. Next base: position 5,480,999 of record JALAZF010000073.1, on the reverse strand, counting down.
CCACATGATCTGGAATGCCGACGTGATGGATGTAATCATGTAAGTCCTGCACTCGCAATGTCAAGGCACCCATCTCATTGATGACGCCGTCAAGCCTCTGACCTTGGTTGACTTGCCCTTGCTGGATTTGACACATGAGAGTCATTAGTTCATTGTGTTGCTCCTGTTGCTGTGCTTCTATCTGGGCAGCCAGCTGGTTTTGTTGCCATATTGCTCTTAAGATTTTTTCATTTGTAACGGGGCCTTGGTCGGGTCGGCTGCGACGTCGGGAGGTCGAAGGAGCATCATGGGCAGGCGGTGGTTGGTTTTCTGGGGCGGTTTGGTCCATCTCTTGTTCCATCTCATCAACAGGTGCATGATTTTGATCATCATGTGCAGCCGTATTTTGCTCGGGAGCATTCAAATCAAAGATCCAATTCGTCATATTCTGAGGGTCAATGCGGTTCCTGCAAGGCAGAATGATACTTCTAACTGTTCTTGTGCGGACCATTGGATGGTATTTGCCATCTCTTCTTAGTTTGATGAGGTGTGAGTTGCGGCAGTAGTTGATGTCGAGCAACACCGGAGGCATGGAAGGTAATCTATTAAGCTCGTCCCCCAAGTTCAAACTTAGAGCAATAGAATTGACAATCCCTCCAAAATAGAAGGGTTTAGAGCCTCTAGCACAGTTTGCTTGGATGTGTGCTAATAGAAAAGGAGCGGCGTTGATAGGCTCGGGGTTGAACACACAATGGAGGAAAAAGAGTTCTTTTGAGTTCACCTTGTGGTTGATGTCCCTTACAAATATAGTGTTTCCTAAAATGCGGTGGAAATATCTGATAGCCGGGTTGTGAATGTATGTTGCGTTGAGGCTGTCCCAGCTATCGACCGTAGTCCCGGTCAATCTATTCCAAAGATCAAATGCTGCTTAGAAAAATGTTTCCTGTGGCACCCGGCAATGAACATTCTCGCCATGGTGGAAACCAAGCATCTCGGCAAGTTGATTTTGGCCGATAGAATACTCAGAACCAAACATGTGGAACGTGGCTATACCGTTGAGTTGGTTCGTTTCTCCAGGAGGTGTTACGTATGTGAACGAACTCAGAAACTCGAGCGTCAGGGCTTCGTAGGTAGGTTGGCTTTGAGTACAGAGCTGCCATAGGCCAGCATTCTGGAGTATCCATCTAACTCCTTCAAGCATCCCCAATTCTTCAAGACATGCAATGTCTACATATCGAGTGGGTTGCATGGATCGTTGGTGGAAACTGATGTAGTTGGTCCTCTGACGTTCACCGGCTTCTCCTGCTCTGAAATTTACAGTCGTAAGGTCTGGAGCTTGCCTTTGTTGTCTAGCCATTGTGCATGCACAGGGAAACAAGAGGTATAGAAGAAGTAGGTTTTCGGAGAAAGTGGGTGTATGTGGAAATGGGTTACTGTGATGTTTAAATAGAATGTGGGAAGATGAATTTTTGTGGAAGTTTTTAATTTTGGTCAATGGAATAATGGAATAATGGAATTTGAAAGATGGGGGTTAATGGGACGGTGGGAAAACGAATGGGAAGAAAAGAAGAAGAAGAAGAGGCAGCATCTCTGTTTTAACAGAGACCGCGCTCTTAACCCGTGTGACGCTCGTCACAGACCTGTCACGGTCGTGACAGCTTCAAAAACTGGGATTTTTAACAGTTTATCAGCAAGCATGTTATTCTTTTCTTTTCCGCATAAGGATTGTTAGCAGTAGATAGGTAACACTATAATGCAGAAATTAAAAATGTATAAATGACAGAATAAATTAAAAGCAAAGTAAAATGACAAAAACAATTAAATACCATCAAGATCAATAATAATGATTGAAAATTTGAATAATTTATTAAACCCGGAAAAATGCTAGCAAAGACCAGCAGTGTATTCATGCAGTAGAAATTAAAATTGAAGGTAAATTATTTTGTTCCTGAACATAAAAAAGGCAGAATGAAAGCAAAGTAAATTGTTTCAAAATAAAGCAGTAAAGTAGGAAAAAGCAGTGCTTCAAAATCTAGCCAAGGCGTTTCTTCAAAGATGCCACGGCTTGATTTAGGTGATCAAATTGTGCTACCGTGAGATCCATAAGGCCGACAATATCTTGTCGCATGGTCTTCAGTTCACCCTTTACGGCGGTGATCTCTTTGTGATAATCATCCAAAGTTTTAAGGATGGTAGTCAGATTTGCAGCATAAGTATTAGCATCAACCTTAGGAGTGGCAGTGTCATCTTCATTTTGGTCTTCCATAAAGTAAAAGTCATAATAATTAGAAGGTGTCTCAGGGTCAATATCAGGCTCGGGAAATGTTTCTTCGGGTTCAGGCTGTGGTTCGTCCAGGTCGTATAGCCAGTTATGTTCGTTATGCACACTCGTGCGCTCATGATTGGGTAAAGTAAAATGTGGCACAACTACATTATTTATTAGGAGCTGGAAATGATGTGGACCACGGTCTCTAATCATGGCACTATTGAAACAGAAGGTAATATTCATAGGCCTAAAGTTTCCAAAAGGGTTAATTTCAGAGAGACGTGTCCTGAATCCCATAGCATCGGCTATTTTAGTCACTAGACCACCTATTAGAATCAGGTTGTTTTCATCTCGGATAATTTTGCAAAAGTTATTAAACATGAAGGTAAGTCCGTTAACCTCTCGAGACTGAAATGCACAAAAGATAATGAAGAGTTCATCCTTAGAAACGGTATTGTCATTCTCAGGCTTTCCAAATAGGGTGTAGGCTAGGATCATGTGGAAGTATCGGATGGCTGGGTTATGAATCTCAGTTGACAGCATAGGGTTCATGTCATCATCATATTTTCCTGAAATCCTACCCCAAAAAGCATTAAGCTCACCTACCAACATCAAATCCTCTTGTACCACGGAGAAAACGGTGGGTCCTTCAGGGAAACCTAAAAGATCCGACAGTTCCTTAATGGTAAACTGGCAGTGGTATCCAAACAACCTAAAAGTAATTCGGCCCCTAGTAAAGCCTTTTCCACAGTAAGGGTTGTAACTCAATGAACTTAGGAATTATAAAAGTCAGACTATGATAAGTTATGTGTTTCTTCTTAGCAAAACCCTCCCATCCTAGTTGGCTAAATAGGAAATCAATACTCTCACCTAAACCTAAGGAGGTCATGGTGGGTCCGTGGGCAAATTTTGTCAAGGCGAAGGGTCGAAGAGACAGAGCGTCAAAGCGATGCCACTGAGCTGCATCTCTGAATTCTACCAACATATTATCTTCGTTCTCCATTTTTTAAGTGATTAAGCAAGAATGAAATCAGATGAGGAGAACAGAAAATGTAGAAAGACTTTGTAATCCTGTATTTTGCAATTATATGATTAGCACAGCAATTTCCAAAAAATTTAAGAAAATATAAATGAAACTAGAAATTTGAAAACAAAGTAGAATTTAGACAATGTAAAGAAATAAAAAAATAGAAAGAAAGAAAAGACAATCATCATGGGTTGCCTCCCACTAAGCGTTGTTTTTAACGTCGTAAGCCTGACGAAAGCAAATAGATAGTTTAGTTAGGGGGTCAGCGGGCAACTCCAAAAGTCTAAGACTATTTAAATAGTCCCTATTTTCAATACTATGATAATGCTTTAAACGTTGCCCGTTTACTATGAATGGTTCTCTATTCCTACCCTTAATTTCTATCGCTCCGCTTTGTAACACTTTGGTTATTTCAAAAGGGCCGGACCATCTTGATCTCAGTTTTCCAGGAAAAAGTTTAAGTCTTGAGTTAAATAGGAGCACAACGTCTCCCACACTGAATTCTTTTCTAGATAGATGCTTATCATGCCATTTCTTAGTTCGTTCCTAGTATATTTTGGCGTTTTCATAAGCGTCTAGCCTTAGTTCTTCTAGTTCGTGCAGATCTAGGATTCGCTTTTCACCTGCGGTTTCGTACCTTAAGTTTAGGGTTTTAATAGCCCAATAGGCTTTGTGCTCTAATTCTACTGGTAAGTGGCAGGATTTACCATAAACTAGTTTCAAAGGTGTAGTTCCGATTGGTGTTTTGTAGGCCGTCCTATATGCCCATAAAGCTTCATTAAGTTTAGATGACCAATCTTTCCTAGAGGTGGTGACGGTCTTCTCTAAGATTTGTTTTATATCTCTATTTGAGACCTCAGCCTGTCCACTAGTTTGTGGATGATATGGTGTTGCCACGCGGTGTCTTACTCCATACTTCGATAGGAGCTTGTCAAATATTTTTTATATGAAATTGGAGCCACCATCACTTATGACAAGTCTCGGCACACCAAATCTGGGAAAGATCGTGTTTTTAAAAAGCTTTATGACTACTCGTGTGTCATTTGTAGGAGAAGTTATAGCCTCAATCCATTTTGAAACATAGTCGACAGCCACGAGTATATATTTATTTCCAAAGGATGATGGGAAAGGTCCCATGAAATCAATCCCCCATACATCAAAGACTTCTACTTCCAATATGCCTTTTTGGGGCATCTCATCGCGTCTTGATATGTTACCAGTGCGTTGGCACCGGTCGCAGTTTAGTATTGCAATGTGGACATCCTTCCAAAGGTTAGGCTAGAATAGGCCGATTTGCAGAATCTTAGCGCATGTCTTTGAAGTACTTGCATGTCCTCCATAAGGAGCAGAGTGACATTGAGAGATGGTGTCTTCTATTTCAGTCTCAGGGACGCAACGACGGAAAATACCGTCGGCTCCTCTCTTAAAGAGCAGAGGTTCATCCCAATAATAATGTTTTAGATCATGAAAGAATTTTTTCTTTTGTTGATAAGATAAGTCTGGTGGAAGTGCTCCAGCTGCTAAGTAGTTGACTATGTCAGCATACCATGGCAGTATTGTGTGTGAGTTAATTTCTTCCACGGCTTCTTCTATTTTTGGTTCATTTAAGTGTAGTTTAGACATATCACTTTCAAGTTAGGTTATGAGTCGTTCATATAGGAAATCGTCATTAATAAGGACTGGCTCTGGTTTGATGCCATCTAATCGGGATAAGTGGTCTCCTACTACATTTTCAGTTCCTTTCTTATCTTTGATCTCTAAATCAAATTCTTGTTAAAGCAGGATCCACCTTAGCAGTCTAGGTTTTGCATCCTTTTTGCTTAATAAATACCTAATAGCCGCATGGTCTGTATAAATGATGATCTTCGTTCCCACTAGGTAAGAACGGAATTTGTCAAGGGTAAAAACCACGGCTAGAAGTTCTTTTTATGTGGTGGCGTAGTTCATTTGAGCAGGGTCTAAGTTTCTACTTGCATAGTAAATAGCATGGAGTTTTCTATCCCTCCTTTGTCCTAAAACTGCACCTACGGCAAAATCACTCGTATCACACATGATTTCAAATGGTAGTCTCCAATCTGGTGGTTGCATGATAGGTGCGGTGATGAGAGCCGTTTTTAACTGTTCAAACGCTTTTAGGCGTTTCTCATCAAAGATAAATTCAGTGTCTTTCATTAATAGACCGGTAAGAGGTTTGGTAATTTTCGACAAATCTTTTATGAATCGTCGGTAGAAACCTGCGTGTCCTAAGAAACTTCGTATTTCTCGTACGGTTTTCAAAGGTTGAAGATTTTCTATAATCTCTATCTTAGCTTTATCAACTTCAATCCCTCTGTCAGATACTACGTGTCCAAGTACGATTCCTTGATTGGCCATGAAATGGCATTTCTCCCAGTTTAATACGAGATTGACTTTTACTCATCTTTCAAGTACCATTTCTAGGTTCGATAGACATCCTTCAAAGCTCTGCCCACAAACAGAAAAATCGTCCATAAACACTTCCATAATGTCGTCTATAAAATTAGCAAAGATTGACATCATGCATATTTGGAATGTTGCGGGAGCGTTACATAGTCCAAACGGCATTCGTCGATAAGCAAATGTACCATAGGGACATGTGAAGGTTGTCTTTTCTTGGTCATCAGGATGTATCGGGATTTGAAAGAATCCTGAATAACCGTCTAAATAGCAGAAGTACGAGTGTTTGGCCAATCGTTCCAACATCTGGTCGATGAAAGGTAATGGGAAATGATCTTTACGAGTAGCTTTGTTCAATTTTCTATAATTGATGCACATTCTACTTCCAGTTACAACTCTTTGTGTTATAGATTCACCTTTTGCGTTCTTAACAACTTTAACACCTCCCTTCTTCGGTACAACATGTACTGGGCTAACCCATTTACTGTCTGATATCGGGTATATAATTCCTGCTTCTAAAAGTTTTTTCACTTCATCCTTGACTACAGTGCTTAGGATTGGATTAATCCTTCTCTGATGTTCTCTAGAGGATTTACAGTCTTCCTCTAGCATAATGCGATGCATACAAATAGAGGGACTTATTTCTTTAAGGTCAGCGATGTTATAGCCTAACGCAGTTGGGTATTTTCGTAAGACATCTAAAAGTTTCTTAGTTTCGGTCTGTCCTAAGTCTGCATTGATATCACAGGTCGTTCGAGTTCTGTGTCCAGGAATTCATACCTTAAATTATTGGGTAGTGTTTTCAGTTCTAGGGCTGGTTTCTTCGGGCAAGGCAGATGATCTGGTGTAAGTGCTAAACATTCGCTTAGGCTATCGTCTTGATAAGGTTCACACCAGTTGTCATCTTCAAAAATCGGAGGTATTGGAATTTTTAGAATATCTGAGTATGTGGTTGGTTCCATCTCTATTTCTCTTACACACTCATCTATGACATCTAGTAGATAACATGTGTCGTCTATAGCTGGAGCTTGTAAGAATTGTGTCAAAATAAACTCAACCTTCTCTTCACCAACTTCAAAAGTTAGCCTACCCCTCTTCACGTCTATATTGGCTCCAGCGGTAGCTAAGAATGGTCTTCCTAGTATGATAGGAGTAGTGGAGTCTTCTTTAATATCCATGATTATGAAATCGGTAGGGATATAGAATTGTCCTATGCGAACTGGAACATTTTCTAGTATACCAACTGGGTATTTAATAGAGCGGTCAGCTAATTGAACAGACATCTTAGTTGGTCTTAATTCTCCCATATCAAGCTTCTTGCATATGGATAAGGGCATTACACTAATATTGGCTCCTAAGTCGCATAGAGCTTTGTCTATGACGAACTTTCCAATTACACAAGGTATGGAGAAACTACCTGGGTCTTTCAGCTTAGGAGGCATATTGTTTTGAATTATTGCGCTACACTCAGCAGTAAGTGTAACTGTTTCGTTATCCTCAATCTTTTTCTTATTGGATAGGATTTCTTTAAGGAACTTAGCATATGCGGGCATCTGAGTGATAGCTTCTGTAAAAGGTATCGTGATGTTCAATTGTTTTAGAAGTTCAACAAATTTCTTAAATTGCCCTGCAGTTTTGGAGTTTGCAAATCTTCGAGGATACGGAATAGGTGGTTTATAGGGTGGTGGAGGCACATAAGGTTTTTCTTTGTTTACGGCCTCTTGTTCATTATCTTCCTTTTCCTTGGGTTCATTTTCCTTCTCAGTTGTTGTGCTATCAGACCTTTGGTACATGGCTGGATTCTGAAGTCTCGGATCAATGGGTCCATCTAATTCTTTTCCACTTCTCAATATAACAGCATTTGCATGTCCTTTTGGATTAGGTTGCAGCTGTCCAGGAAATGTCCCAGCAGGAGTAGTAGTGGGTACTTGTTGTTGTGCCACTTGTGAAATTTGTGTTTCAAGCATTTTGTTGTGGGTGGCTAAAGCGTCTACTTTGTTTGCTAATTGCTTAATTTGCTCACTAGTGTGTATGTTTTGATTCAGGAAGTCTTTGTTTATTTGAGCCTGGGTAGCTATAAAGTTTTCCATCATTAGTTCAAGGTTGGACTTCCTAGGAACATTAGGAACAGTTACGGCAGCCTTTTGGTAGCCTGGTGGTGTAGTAGGTGCTTGACCAGGTGCATACAATGCGTTGTTGTTTTTGTAGGAGAAGTTTGGATGATTCTTCCAGCCCGGATTGTAGGTATTTGTATAAGGGTTCCCTTGAGCATAATTCACTTGGTCATTGGAGACTCCTGCCAAAATTTGACATTCAGTGGTGGCATGTCCAGGTGTTCCGTATAATTCGCAATTTTGAGCTACGGCAGCCACGGTGGCTGCAGGCGTTATGGTCAAGTTATCAATCTTTTGGGCAAGGGCATCTACCTTAGCATTGACATGATCAAGGCTACTAACCTCGTACATTCCACCTTTTGTTTGGGATTTTTCCATTGCAGTTCTTTCTCCTCCCCATTGGTAGTGGTTTTGAGCCATGCTTTCGATTGGTTGATAGGCTTCTTCATATGGTTTATCCATAAGCGTACCACCAACGGCGGGATCTATTGTCAATCTTTTATTGTACAAGAGACCATTGTAAAATGTGTGGATGACTAACCAATCTTCAAGACCGTGATGCGGACACATCCTCATCATATCTTTGTATCTTTCCCATGCATCATAAAGAGATTCGTTGTCCTTTTGTCGAAAACTATTAATTTGGGCTCTCAGCATAGCTGTTTTGCTTGGGGGAAAATATCGTGCTAAGAATACCTTTTTTAACTCATCCCACGTAGTAACGGAGTTTGATGGCAAGGATTGCAACCAAGCCCAAGCTCTGTCTCTTAATGAGAAAGGAAAAAGACGTAGTCTTATCGCGTCTGCAGTTACACCATTTGCCTTTACTGTGTCTGCGTACTGTACAAACTTGGTCAAACGTTCGTTAGGATCTTCTGTAGGGTTTCCAGAGAATTAATGTTGTTGTATGGCTGACAACAATGAAGGTTTCAACTCGAAATCGTTTCGGTTGATAGCAGGGGCAGCAATGTTGTTATGTGGTTCTTGCTCAGATGGGGTAGCATAGAACTTAAGAGGACGGTTATGTGGTCTTTCTCCCATATTTTGTTCTTTGACTGGTTCAGGAGTATGAGCAAGGAGATCGGGAATATTGTACTTGCGTTGATACTCTAGTATTCTGCGTCTTAAATGTAAGAAACGCTCTAATTCGGCGATTGGTGGTTGCAAGTCTTCGCTTTGTGAGCGAGTACTTGGCATGCAATCGAGAAAAAGGAAAATAAAATTTGTTGCCTTAGTCTATACTGCGCAACAAAGAATCGCACTATTGACTAATTCAAAGTCCCCGGCAACGGCGCCAAAAACTTGATCGCGACTTTCTGAGTCTAACGGTTACTAACTGTAAGTGCATAGCCTATCGCGTAGTAATAAAGATATCGATCCCACAGAGACCTGATAATCAACCTAGTGCTACGGTTTTGTTACTGTGTTTAGCTAAGGCGAAGATGTTTTGGTTTTAAGTTCAAAAAGGGAAACTAAAGGGAATCTAAATATTAGAAATAAACTAGTTAAGATTAGGATATCGGTACATAATTTAGTATACCATCGTGGATTCAATAAAACATAAGCATATAAAAATTAGTCACAATATAATTCTGTAGAAAATACCAGTTTAAAAGCCCTCACCTCACACTCTCGTGGTTATTGCTTCGGACTATACCTTTAAATCATAATGTCTGCTCTCGCTAGCCTATTTGAGTTTAAAAATTATTTTTGAAAACTAATAAGTCCTAATTAACTTTAAAGTGTTCTCGCTGTTTTTAAAACCAATGCCCGATTTCAGCTATCCGGGTAAAATCTCACACTCTCGTGGTCTTGACCTTAACCTTTGCTACCTTTTTACTCTCGTAATCAAAGTTGATTTTAAATTAAGAAATCAAAGCCAGAAAATAAGTTGATTTATGATTTTAGCTTAGAATTATTGAATCCATTCCGGTTACTCAATTACATACCGATAAAATGAGTTTAGCTCGACATACTAATTAAAGCAAACATAAATACGCATGAACAATTAAACATTAACACAAACATGGTAAAAAAACAAATAATACTATTATTGAATTACGATAAAAACCTGGTGAATGCGGTTCCAGCAATTCCTCCACAAGTCGACAGGCTTTTGCTTGAATTTACGAAACGAATGAATAATAAAGGCAAACTTAAAACTAAACTAAGGTGTGATAGCCCCTCGATGTGAGAAACTATCACTGTTGGGTAATGAATGGACAAAAGAAGGGTAAAGGAAAGCAAAAACGAGAATGTAAAAATTCTGGAAACAAAATGCAAAAATATGGAATTCTCGGGTAAAAGTTGTGTGTTACTTCCTTTCCAAAATGCACTATATATAGACCTCCAGTATGAGAGAATATAGGGGCACTAGTTGGAACTGCTACTGAGTTGAGTCTGAGGGAATATAGGAGAAAATGTTGAACGTGTGAAACTGTAAACTTCTCTCGTGGCACTATGTGTAACGGTCGTGATGGCTTTGGTCTTCATGACGGTCGTGGCACTATGTGTGACGGTTGTGATGGCTTTGGTCTTCATAACGGTCGTGGCACTATGTGTGACGGTCGTCACACATACAAAATTTGATTTCTCTGCTATTTTTCTCTGTTCTTTCCTTATTCTGCTACTTTTCTGCTATTTTCTCATTCTTGGCTTGGAAACTGAAATACCTGCGAAAACACTTGAATATCCTCGGAATAATCGGAAATTAGACGGAAATGGGATAAGATTTGAACATAAATCAAGGTAAAAAATACGATATGTTTTCGTGTTATCAGGGCATGACAGCAACTCCTGAAGGTTACAAACTTCAGGAGGCACCAAGAGTCTCGACCATAATGACTATACCACCGCCCGTGGTACACACTGTCTCGGAAGGACAGATTCCCCATATACCTTCTGGTGGAAACGACAGCATGTTCAACAGGATGAATGATTTCCAGGAACAGTTCTTGGAAATGCAGAAAGAACTGCAGGCCCTTCGCAATCAGGATCTATTTGGAAAGGACGCCGCAGACCTCTTCTTGGTCCCCAATGTGAAAGTTCCACACAAGTTCCAAGTGCCTGACTTTGAAAAATACAAGGGCCCTCAGAGTCATTTAGTGATGTACGCTCGGCGGATTTCAGCTCAGACAAAGAACCAGGAGCTACTGATCCACTACTTTCAGGATAGTTTAACCGGTGCCGCATTATAATGGTACATGGGTTTAAACCGCACTACGATCGGTACGTTCAGAGATCTTGGCGCTGCTTTCGTTCAACAATATAAATACAATTTGGACATGGCACCGGACAGAGATTAACTCAGATCGATTTCACAAAAGGACAAGGAAACCTTTAAGGAGTACGCTCAGAGATGGCGTGAAATTCCCGCCCATATTTGTCCACCTCTTGAGGAAAAAGAGATGACCAAGATCTTCTTAAAGACCTTGAGCTTATTTTACTATGACCGAATGGTCGCCAGTGCGCCCAGTGACTTCACCGAGATGGTGGGCATGGGGGTTCGTCTTGAGGAAGCAGTCCGAGAAGGACGTTTAGTAAAAGACGTTGGATCATCAAGTAGTACTAAATGATACGGTAGTGCTCTCCTTAAGAAAAAAGAGCAGGATATTAGGAATATCTCTCTCGGAAAGCAAAGGCAGCGATATCAACCAGTAGCACCTGTAACTTCTGCTATTAATCCCACGCCTGTTCCTACGTATCAACCTCAGGTTGCGCCGAGCCAACCGAATCAACAACAATTTCAGCAAAGGACACAACAGTCTCTTCAGCAGGCTCGTCCTCCATACAGCAACAACCGTACAACGCGACCTCCAGAGTTTGACCCTATACCGATGTTGTATGCAGAACTGCTTCCATTATTACTAGTCAAGGGGCATGTCCAAACTAAGTATCCTCTTACAGTACTGAAAAAATCCGCCTTTTTGGTTCAAAGCGGATCAGACTTGTCCTTACCATCAAGGAAGACCAGGGCATAACATAGAAAACTGTCTCAGTTTCAAATCCGATGTGAAAAAGCTTGTTAGGAGCGGGGTCTTATCTTTCAAGGATACGAATCCTAATGTTCTCACAAACTCGCTGCCTCAACATGGGAAAGCTGCAGTCAATTTGATAGAGGGGGAGTCTAACAACATCTATCAAATTCATGATGTACTCTTATTAAGGGCCAACTTGGTCAAGATGCATTGTAGACAGAGTGGATATGGCCATGTGCCACCTCATAATTATCACCACTGTGATATCTGCTCTAAAAACAATCAGGGATGTTCTGTGGTGCAATCAGCTCTACAGGAACAATTGGATCTCGGATAGATTCAAGAGCATCGAGTTCGTGGAGTCAGCATGACCTATACGAATTCCAACGACATCCAGAGCCACGACATCCGTGCAATGAATGTCAACTTGGTGGCGATGCACTCAAGGCAAAGCCAGTATCATAATCTGTCGCGACACGATTATAATTCCTGTCTGACTTGCTCGGTAAACAAACAGGAATGCTCTTTTGTACAAGAGGCCCTCCAGCGTCAGATGGATCTTGGATGGATCCAGGACTACCATGATAGAAATCCCTATCATATCAACATGATTCAAATCTTTGATATTCGTCTGATGAATACCAGCTTGGTGGAGTTATATGCCAGGCAGGTCCAACTTGGTTTTCTCACTTCACATGATTACCAGAACTGTAAAGGATATTGTGAGAGTAACCAAGGGTGCGCTCTCGTTCAAAGAACTTTACAACACTTGTTAAACCACTGGTGGCTTCCAATCTATACGGATGAATACGCGCAACAAATCAGTGTGGTTGATGGAAACCCTACTCGGCATCGAAGTCGGGATGTACAATCTACAGAAACAGATCTAGTGAGGTTACACTGCATTCAAAGCGGGTGTGGCCAGGTTCCACCGCACAACTATGAACGTTGTAGAGTCTGTTCGAAAAATAACCAAGGATGTTACCTCGTGCGAGCAGCCCTTCAGAGTCAGTTGGATCGCAGAGAGATTCACCCATACCTAGCTTCGGGGTCCATTGACTGGACGCCAGACTACTTCGCAGATCAAATCAGAGACGTGGTTGTAATCTCTGACCCTGAGAGGAACAAGGATGTTTGTACCATCATCCCTCTACTGGACGAATCAAAGGTTCTTAGCAAGGAACTGATTGAAGTTACTTACGAAAGTCAGAAAAATCAGAAGGCTCCTGTAGTTATCTATCTACCGGGACCGTTACCATATGAATCAGCTAAGGCGATCCCTTACAAATACGGTGCAATAATAATTGATAATGGAAAGGATCTTCCATTACCCTCCGTCGTGAATATTGCAGACATCAGTCGAGTAACACGGAGCGGTCGAATCTTCAACCGAGGAGTTGGAGAACTTAACAAAGAAAAGGAACTTCAGACAGAAGCTCCCAATCCACCAGTCGGTCAATCCAGTGATCCCGACCTTTCAAAAAAACAATGATGAGATACTGAAGCTCATCCAAAGGAGTGAATACAACATTGTTGATCAACTGTTACAAACTCCTTCAAAGATCTCTGTGCTATCACTTTTACTCAGTTCTGAAGCGCACAGAGAGGCTCTACAGAAAGTCTTAGAGCAGGCCTTTGTGGAACAGGATGTGTCAATACGACAGTTCGATAGCATCATCTCTAACATCACTTCCTGCAACAACTTAGGATTCAGTGATGAGGACTTGCCAAAGGGGGGAAAAAGCCACAACATGGCGCTCAATATCACAGTTAACTGCCAGGACGATGCTTTGGCCAGCGTACTGGTAGACACAGGATCGACCATCAACGTTATGCTGAAGTCCACTTTAATGCGACTATCATTCAAAGGATCCCCGATGAGGGGCAGTGAGGTCATCGTCAAAGCATTTGACGGATCTCGGAAAGCAGTTATCGGCGAAGTCGACCTTCCCATAACTATCGGTTCTCACACTTTCCTAATCACTTTCCAGGTCATGGATGTCCGGGCAGCGTACAGCTGTTTATTAGGAAGACCTTGGATACACCAGGCTAGGGCAGTCACTTCGATGCTGCACCAGAAACTGAAGTTCGTCAAGAACGATTAACTCATGAGTAACCTGTCATTATCTACTTGTGTAGAACCCGAGGAGGTTGTTGGGACTCAGTTCCAAGCACTTTCAGTGAGCAATGAGAATCCATCAGAGAAAGGAACCTCGATTTCCTCGTACAGAGATGCTCTCGAAGTGATCAAAAATAAAAATACAAAAGGATGGGGACAACTTTTCATTCCCACTGATAACAAAACATAGAAGGGTCTTGGTTTTTCCATAACCTGTACCCAGACAGCTGCTAACGATGAAAGTCTTCATCTCATTCAGGACTTCTTCCACAGTGGAGGTTTCCTTCACCCAGTGCCTCAAGCAGTCCATACTATCAACAAGGAAGATTCCTCTGACACAGATGAGGAATGGAAGTCCAATCTCAACGAGGACGGTTATACGTCTCAGGAAGAGGTGCCTACGCCATTTTGCTATCCCGCACAGAGTTTGAGATTTATACCCAGGTCAGACGTCGAAATGATATATGGAGATTATGATCCGAAAGGATGCCGGGCTCCGCCGAATTCATTAGAGGAAGACACTCCGATGAAATACAACTTTGACCACGATTGTTATGGCCCAATGGATGGCCTGCCTATCTGGCAGCCGTACCCAGGAGACTTGGAGCAAGAAAATTAGTCGAACAATGAAAATCAGCTGAGTGTCATTGAAAAGAATACCTGCATCCCCACCATGTCCTAGGATCAACACTCAGGTCGTTCAGAACCTATCCAGTATGACGATGAATTGGCAAAGCTTGTCGGACTATAATTCATCAATTATGCTTTTTCGGAGGTCAACGTCATCGAAAGGGATGACTCCTCCAGTTCCAAAGAAGTGTGGGACACCTTAGGACAACCGAGTGGAAAGTACGACTTCTTGGTCAAGTACACCGCTCCTGAGAGCTCTCGTATCAGGCTCAAAGATATCCAGCCAACTGGATGGGGAGATATACCTAAGAGCATAAATACTATGCAAAATACAATGATCTGGCTCTGCCAGAAATCAGCGTTATTTCTGAAGACAAATCAAGGAAAGTACCAGATTTTGTGATTCACCGAGGAGTTCGCTGCCAATGGGTTGCTGTCGATGTTCCGACGATTGTTCATAAGTCAAAGTAATTGTCATCTTTAACCTTTCACCCTGCCCAGGTGAAACGGATGTTTTGATAGGGCTCACTTTTTGTAAATTTTCCTCTTCGCTTTGCCCAAAGCGACAGAGTTTTGTTTTATAGGGCTGTAGTTTCAAGAATCGACTTGTTCATAAATAAAATAACGTCGTTATGTAATTTCCGCATTAATTATTATTTTCTCTTTTTGCTTTTCTCAGAAAATGGTAATCCTAAAAAAACAGATAATAAACAAGCAGTTTTTAAAAAAAATACACTGCACACACTTGCATTTTCTCTATCTCTTATAAACACAAATCATCACATCATGCAGATTGCTTGTTTTAGACCCTGTTGAAACATACAATCCGATACCTTCTCCCGACTTTGAGTTCCCGGTATTTAGGGCTAAAGAAGAAGTTGACGACGAAATTCCAGAAGAGAACTCCCGATTAATCAAACAATAGGAAAGGTCCATTGAACCTCACAAAGAGCCGTTGGAAACGATCAACGTGGGTTCAGAAAAAGAGAGAAAAGAAATCAGGATTGGGGCACTGCTCAGTCCCACTGCCAAAGAGAGTCTGACAAAGCTTCTCAGAGAATTTCCCGATGTGTTTGCTTGGTCCTATCAGGACATGCCAGGGTTGGATACCAGCATCGTGGAACATCATCTACCGTTACGATCGGAATGTCTGCCAGTAAAATAGAGGTTGAGACGGACTCACCCGGACATGGCCGTCAAAATCAAAGAGGAGGTACAAAAACAGATTGATGCGGGTTTCCTCGCCACGTCAGAATATCCTCAATGGTTAGCCAATATCGTACCCGTTCCAAAAAAGGACAGAAAGGTCAGAATGTGTGTCGATTACAGAGATCCAAACAAGGCTAGTCCAAAGGATGACTTTCCTTTACCACACATTGACATGCTGGTTGACAGTACAGCAAAGTTCAAAATTTTCTCCTTCATGGATGGGTTCTCGGGCTATAATCAAATCAAAATGGCGCCGAAAGACATGGAGAAAACTTCGTTCATTACCCCATGGTGTACCTTTTGTTACAAGGTAATGCCATTCGGTTTGAAGAACGTCGGGGCAACCTATCAAAGGGCCATGACTACTCTGTTTCATGACATGATACACAAGGAAATCGAGGTATATGTCGATGACATGATTGCCAAATCTAAAATAGAAAAGGAGCATGTGACCCACCTGTCAAAACTATTCGAGCGGTTGAGAAAGTACAAACTCCGCTTAAATCCCAACAAATGCACCTTCGGTGTCCGTTCAGGGAAACTTTTAGGGTTCATCGTCAGCCAGAAAGGAATTGAGGTTAATCCTGACAAGGTCAAGGCCATTCAAGAAATGCCTTCTCCGAAAACTGAAAAACAAGTCAGAGGATTCCTGGGACGTTTGAACTACATCTCCAGATTCATATTTCTCATGACCGCGACATGTGCGCCGATTTTCAAATTACTCAAAAAGAATCAGGACTGCGTTTGGACAGAAGACTTCCAAACAGCCTTCGACAGTATCAAGGAATACCTGTTGAATCCGCCAATCCTGTCACCTCCAGTGGAAGGAAGACCATTGATCATATACTTAACAGTATTTGAAGACTCCATGGGTTGTGTACTTGGCCAACAAGACAAAACAAAAAGGAAGGAGTCTGCCATTTACTATCTGAGCAAGAAATTCACCGACTGCGAGACTCGGTACACTATGCTTGAGAAAACTTGTTGCGCTTTGGCTTTGGCAGCCAAACGTCTTCGCCATTACATGATTCGTCACACTACTTGGTTAATCTCAGAAATGGATCCAATCAAGTATATCTTTGAAAAACCTGCTCTCACGAGAAGAATTGCCCGTTGGCAGATGTTGCTATCAGAATATGACATCGAATACCATGCTCAAAAAGCCATTAAGGGAAGTATTGTAGTCGATCATTTGGCTCATCAACCGATTGACGATCAAGAATCAGTCGGATTTGACTTCCCAGACGAACCTCTACCCAGTGAAGGGCCAGAACCAGGTTCCCAATGGGGACTAATCTTTGACGGAGCTGTCAATCATTATGGAAACGGAATTAGGGCAATCATCATAACACCTCAGGGTACCCACATTCCTTTCACCGCCAGACTTACGTTCAAGTGTACAAATAACGAGGCCGAATATGAAGCTTGTATTATGGGTCTCGAGGAAGCGATTGATTTGAGGATCAAGAACTTGGATGTATATATCGACTCAGATTTGGTCGTCAATCAGATCAAAGGAGATTGGAACACATACCAATCTGGGTTGATTCCTTACAAAGGCTATGCGAGAAGGTTGTTACCAATCTTCGACAGAATCGAGTTTCATCATATCCCTCGTGAAGAAAATCACATGGTTGATGCCTTAGCCACCCTTTCTTCCATGATTAGTGTAGGTCAATGGACTGACTTACCTAAGATCGACATAATGCGCCTTGAACGGCCTGCTTACATCTTCACAATTGAAGCAGTCATAGACGACAAACCTTGGTATCACGATATCAAATGCTTCCTTCAGAAACAAGAGTACCCACCTAGGGCACTAAGGAAAGACAGAAAAACCCTCAGAAGAGTGGCAAGCAGTTTCTTCTTGACCGGTGATACAATTTATAAGAGAAACTTTGACATGGTCTTGCTCCGATGCGTAGACAGACCAGAAGCAAACATGTTGATGAAAGAAATTCATGAAGGATCCTTTGGCACTCTTGCCAACGGACACGCAATGGCGAGAAAAATTCTGAGAGCAGGGTACTACTGGTTGACCATGGAATCCGACTGCTACAAGTACATGAGGAGGTGTCACAAGTGTCAGATATACTCCGACAAAATCCATGTACCGCCTACACATCTCAAAGTTCTTTCTTCCCCATGGCCTTTTTCCATATGGGGAATCGACATGATCAGAATGATCGAACCTAAGGCTTTGAACGGACATCGGTTCATCCTAGTAGCCATTGATTACTTCACCAAGTGGGTCGAAGCAGCGTCATACGTCAATGTAACCCGACAAGTGGTGGTCCGATTTATAAAAAACAATATCATTTGCCGTTATGGTGTTCCGAGCCAGATCATTACAAATAATGGATCTAACTTGAACAACAAGATGATAAAAGAGTTGTGTGTTGAGTTCAAGATCGAACACCATAACTCATCTCCCTACCAACCTAAGATGAATGGAGCGGTAGAGGCGGCTAATAAGAACATCAAGAGGATCGTTCAGAAGATGGTTGTAACCTACAAAGACTGGCACGAGATGCTACCCTTTGCTCTTCACGGTTATCGCACGTCTGTCCGCACTTCAACAGGGGCAACCCCTTTCTCTCTAGTTTATGGCATGGAAACAGTGCTCCCCATCGAAGTAGAGATCCCATCAATTCGGGTATTGATAGAAGCTAAGCTAACAGAAGATGAATGGTGTCAAAGCAGACACGAGGAACTGAACCTGATCGAAGAAAAGTGAATAACGGCTCTGTGCCATGGTCAGTTGTATCAACAGAGGATGAAGAAGGCGTTTGACAAAAAGGTCCGACCTCACATCTTCAGAAAAGGAGACCTTGTGCTAAAAAAGATACAATCATTTCTCACTGACTCTGGGGGAAAATGGACTCCGAATTATGACGGCCCCTATGTGGTCAAGAAAGCTTTCTCAGGCGGTGCCTTGAGACTTGCAACCATGGATGGAGAAGAATTTTCCTACCCCACGAATGTTGATGTAGCCAAGAAATACTTCGCCTAAACTAAAAAAAAAGAGAAAAAACGTCTCGGTGGATTGAAAACCCGAAAGGGCGGTCCAGGCAAAATTTAGAGACATAATCAAAAATCATCCCGGTGGATTGGAAATCTCAAAGTACAATCCAAGCAAAAGTTAGGGATACTGGCAAGTAACTACTTCCAACAGGGGCAAGTCCCTCAGCAGCAGTTACACCATCCGAGAAAAACTCCAGTCAAGGTCATCTTCGACAGAAGCTCAGGATGTCCAGAATTCAAAGTTGGTAGAAGGATAACGGTCGTTATGTTTCAATGTAGCCCTTTTCCCTTGAATTACCATTTTCAAACTTTGTAAATACTCTATGGAATCACGCGCTTGGCTGATTTCCATCCTATCAATAAAATTTGAGCCCTTGTGCTTTTATTTGCAATTCTTATTTGTTTTAGCTTTACAGAATGACATTTTAACATGATCAACGATTCTTGAAATAAAACAAAAATGAATTTACTTATAAAATTTTTCCGCTTTTAAAATACAGATGGCAATTTCTTTCGACTGTTGAACATCGAAAGAACAGCGAACGCTTCTCTAGAAGTAAGCGAACTTCAAAGTGCAGAATCAAAGTACTCCTTCTAAACCAGTGCGCCTGAACGAAGGATCAGTTATGTCATATGTGAATACTCCATCTGATATCTTCGGCCGAGTTTTCATCTCCTAAGCCCGACCAACGGTTGTTCCCCCACAGGGACTACTTCTCCTAAGCAAGGCAAAATTGCTATCTTGAACCAGCGATACATTTTATCTCCCACTGTGGCCGAGTATCTAGTCGTGTTCATCTACTAATCTGTATGTCGTGTCAGTTTTGTCAGTATATACATACATGCATCATGCATTATTGATTTACATTCATATTCATATTGCATCACTATCACTTTAGTCGGTCTTGTCCCCTAGTGATAAAAGTCTTCATAATCGAGTTGTCGGTTCTTTCCTTGTCAGGAAATGTTGCGTCTGAACAATCTCTCTCTTCCAATTTATTTCAGGATTAGAGTTGGCCCTTGACCACTTTGATAACTTGAACCTTTGAGAAAACTAGAGAAACTTTCGGCAAATGTCACTCTTCGCCATTGAAGATGATATCTCCGCTTTCCCGGATTAAGGAAAATCTTCAGAGAAAGCCTCACAACTAAATACTTTCAGTAACACATTGATTTTCCTCTCCAGAGAGTCGATGTTAATGAAGTCATCAGCACCTCAAAATTGGATCACATCATATGGCATTTCTCCGAGAAGATCTCCGAGAAATGTATGATGTAATATCCCTAAGCGAAAGCAGTCTCTCAAGAGACTCATTTTCCTCGATAGAATCGGCAATGGCATCTCCAACAGAGAAGTTTTTACCCCTCTACAATTCAGACAGGCGGGTTCCCCAGCAAGTCTGACATCAAAAGTTGTTCCCATCAAATGGCATCTCCCCGGGAAAATTCGGCGAAAAGTTTGAGGAAAACCGCTACACATAGCGTCCCTTGTCAATAAAGTTTATTGACAAAAGAAACTTAGACCAGTTCCTTGGTAGGAAACCAGGATCGAAGGGAAGTTTATATCAGAAACTTTGATCAGTTCCTTGGTAGGAAACCAGGATCGAGGGGAAGTTTATTTCAGAAACTGAGACCAGTTCCTTGGCTGAAGACCAGGATCGAGGGGAAGTTTTTACCTTTTCTAAGAATTATTGCTTAGCAAAAGAAGAAGGATGTGCAAACTACCATTCATAACCACCATCAAAATTTCGGGTATTCCGATATTTAATCCTCTTGCACCCCGAATGTCCGAACACCTTCGCCATTCACACCTTTGGGTCCAAGAAGATTAAATAGGGGCATCTGTCATACCCTAAATTTTTACCACTAAGATTTCCCATCATTGTGCAAATCATCATCACAATATGGATGAACCATTAGTCTCCCCAAAGATGGGTGAGTCTTCACTACAATCAGAATTAGGGTTTCAAGCCCTCTCTAAGCTTTAGACAAAGGACCAATCAAGGAATGACATGATCTTCAACTTATCTAAACCTCTCAAACATCCGCAATGGATCAAGAGGACTCCCACCTCAAGGATTAAGCACAAGGCTGCAACAGTCCCAGTGGATCAAGCCTCAAGATCGCCAGTGTCACCAAATTAGGGTTTTGGTCGACCAGGGCCTCCAGATGGGAATTTTCCTCTGGGAATGAGCCAATGCTTCAAAGCATAACCTAATATACCCCATGGAACCTCATGGACCCAATCATCAAGTCAATTTAGCCTCAGGGGATGCATTCACCAAAAATCAGGAATTAGGGTTTCTTGACCTAATTCACCCCTAAGTTTACTTTTGGGACAAAACATGAGACAAGGCCTCAAAGGGGGATTTGAGGGTCTCTAATAAACTACATTTATCCATTTGCAACAATGGATTAAGCCAAGAAGCTTGAGCAACAAGTTTCAAATTCATCAGAACCACAATTAGGGTTTCACGAGAAAAGTCAACTGTGCCTTTGACTTTTGACCAAGGCATGCTCCCAAACCCTAGGACATGATTTAATACACCCCATAACACCTATGAAATCAATCCATCAAGTTTGATTTAGGTCAAGGACTTGATTTCATAGAGGATCGCACAGTTTGGAATTCATCTGATAAAAAGTCAACTGTGCACAAAAGTCAACTTTGACTTTTTGAGATTTTTCACAATTATGGTTCCTTAACCCTAAAATGATGTTAATGTGTGATTGGAATCATCATTCATCAAGCAAAATCAAGAAAAGTGGGATAACTTGTAAAAAGGGTAACCATAAAAACTTAGAAATTTTTCTAAGTTATGAAACAAAGTGGCTAGGGTACCAACTTTGGAGGATCATAACTCCTAAACCACAAGGCCATTTTTCCCCATCCAAAGTTGGATTTTTAGCTCTCATGGCCTTATACAAAAGCTTCAACTACAACTTATTCCAATTCCTCATGGATTTTAAGTTATGGAATGATCAAAATCACAAAAAGTGAAAATGTCACTTTTTCCAACACTTAGTGAAATTTTCACTAAGTCAGAATCTGTCTTACTTTTTTCAAAATGTAAGGGCATTTTTCACTTGGATCCAAAAAGTATCAAAACCAATTATGATCAAACAGTTGTTGTATCATATGAGGGCTTTCCAAAATGACCAAGAGCTTCACCAAACTCAACTTGAGCCATGAGATATGACAATGGCAATATGCCTTGCTGAAAACTATCAAAGCAAGGCAGATTTGTGCATTTTGCTCGATTTGCCAATTTTGTGCAAATGACAAACACACTTATCCATCTGAACACCTCAAGGGGAGACCAAGGAGGAACCAACTCTGATCCCAAGCCTCCTAAGTCTTTGGAACCAAAAGTAGCATGCCAAACCTAGAAATCCCTAAAGAGGGGACAATACTCCAATTTTGTTTTGGAGCATTCAATGGATGCACCAAGGTGACATGGACTGAGCCATTTCCAACTGAATTCAGTCAAGACTTATCCAAGACTAAGGGAACCAACAGCCTGTGCCCTAACCTCTAGTCAATGGCTAGAGGAGACTTGGATTCTCATTGATCAACATTGGCCAAACCTATGCAGCAGTTACCATTCACTATTCCTTGCAAAACAAACTTTCTCAACTATAAATAGAGCTCATTTGTGATCAGTTTGAGTACACCAAAGCCATCAAACAGATGCTTTCCTCAAAATCTCCTTCTTCACTCCAAAATTGCCTTCCAAAGCAAGTCACTATCGGGTTTTGAGTTTGAGAGCTATTCCAACCAAACCAATCACACACACACACCTCATAAACATCATATAGAAGTGATCCAAACACTCACATAACATCTGGAACATCAAAATCACAAAATCACCAGCCAACTGCTCAAGCCTTTGACAGATTTGCAGTTCAGGTGCCAAATCAAGTTCCAGCTCAAATCAATCCACTCCATAGAACCTAGGGAAGCTGTCCATAACCTTGGAACCAAGTTGTAACACCTCTAACACAAAACATGATCACCAGCTGCAAGAGGTATGCATGAGCTCTTCTAACTCTATGATCCATGCATTTTTTGCTGCACAATAATTTGGCCACATATTCTTAATCATGCATGGAGTGTTTTCCCTCAATCAATTGCATTGTTTGAATCGTGTATGGAATTTCTGAACCTTCATGCAAATTTTAGGGTTCGTGAGGTTTCTCTTTGATTTTTTATTCCATGTTTAAAATAAATGAAATTAAAGACCATATACATGATCGTGAGGTTGAAACGAGTAGATTGATATATAAATTGTATGATATAATCAAGTATTCAGTGAGATTGGATAGAAAACGCAAATCTGCAGAAACAGAGGGTGGCGCGTGTTCTTGCCCTTGTTCTTGGCGCCCTTTTTTGAAAATTTGAATATTTGAATTTTGTGATTTTATTTAATTGACTCAAAAATTAATTTCTCCCTGAGTTTTAATGATTTTGAGTTGATTCTTTTTTAATAATTAACAAAAATGTTAATATATTTTATTTTCCCAAAAAAAACCCAAAAATATTATTTATTTCATATACTTGATATTTTTGTAAAGAATTAATATTTTAATTATTTTTTACATTTAAAATATTTTCTCTTTCTTGATTTTTCAAATTTTAGTGATTTCCAATCATTGTGTGGATCAAAGCCTGATTTTTGAAACATTAATCCAAGGTCACAATTTGTTTTCCATATGTTTAACAATTTTGATCATTTTAATTGAATTTTTATTCAATTAAAATACATTTTGGAAACAAATTAGGGTTTTTTATTAATTCAACCCTCATCAAACTTTTTCAAACATTTTGGGCCTCTAATAGAGTGTAAGACCCAATACTTCTTTGAAACCAAAACTTTTTTGGCCTCAGTCATTGTATAAGACCCACGGTGTTTTAAAAAAATCTCGGCGTGATCGCCAGTTTAAAATAAAATCATCTGGGTCTCTCCTTGAGTTGTAAACCCCATCTTTTCTTTTAAAATCACCTTTGGACCTCTAATAGAGTGTAAGACCCAATCCCTTTTTTAACCAAAACAATTTTGGGCCTTAGATATTGTATAAGTCCCTCTGCGTTAAAATAAAATCTCGGCGTGATCGCCAGTTCAAAAATCAAACCCTTGGGCCTACCCTCGTGTTATAAGCCTCATTCTTTAAAAATCATTGGGCCTCTAGTGGAGTGTAAGACCCAACCCTTTTTTAAAACCAAAATAATTTGGGCCTCAGTGTATTGTATAAGTCTCGATACCATCAAAAAGTTCGGCGCAATCGTCGCCTTTTAAAACAAAACTTTTGGGCCTCTCCTTGAGCTGTAAGCCCCACCACTGGTACAAAAATAAACTTTTGGGCCTCTTGAGAGAGTGTAAGACCCATCCTTTGTACAGAAAACCTTTTTTGGGGCCTCAATCACTTGTATAAGTCCCTGTACAATTTCAAAACAACAGTGCAATCACTGATAAAACCTTGGGCCTCTCCTTGAGCTGTAAGCCCCAAACAATCTTTTCAAAGCACTTTCTCCTTTGATTTTGAATATAATATTGTTATCAAAGCTTTCTTTGTTTTACAAACTAACCAAACAGCATGGAAGCTCTACAACCGAGTAAGTGTTTACCCGCTTTCTTTATTCACTTTCATATATATAACTGTATTGTGGGGCTGCTCACTGTAAGTCTTCTTTCACAAACTTTTATATACTTGTCAAATATCAACTGTATAATACTAGTATAGTTATTTAGAGTTTTCCCCAGAGATGATCTTTTCTCCGTGAATGGCATCTCTTGAGTTTCTTCCAAATTCTCGGATTTTCCTGGCTTGATCTATTCTCGGTGAATGGCATATCTTGAACTTCTCGGGGTTTGGGGACCCACAGGCTTCTTAAAAGCATCCCCGCCTCCTCTTGGGCGTTGTACAAGGACCCTTCGGCTTCTTAAAAGCTCTCTTGCCTTCTCTTGGGCTTAGTACAAGGACTCAGAGACCTCTACAGGTATAGGAACAGAACCTAGTCATTAATTTGCTAGAGCTGTCTTTCTGAGTCAAGTGTCAGACCAGTTAATGGGTTGACCTTCATCCCTTAACATACCAGCCTTCTCTTGGGCATCATACAAAGATCAGTCACTACCTGAGAATCGATTTCTCAAAACACCCATAGACTTGGACAGTCTCCATACCTTTTGGGATGTCTCATTTCCTTAAAGAACAGGAAATAACCCTGATCCTCTTATCAATCCCTGAGCACAACATTACCCATATAAGAACTGATTTTCTCTTTTATCCAATATACTGGACCTATCACTAAACTGAAACAGTCACCAGCACACTAGCCTCCTATTGGGCTTTGTACAATGATTCTCCCCAGTGGAGCTAACCTATTCACACTCTCTTGTTGAGTATAAAAGACTCTCTTGTTGAGTCACACCCTGTTCAGCCTCTATCTCGGGCTTCGTACGAGATACAAAAACACTCTCTTGTTGAGTATAAAAGACTCTCTTGTTGAGTCAAACATTTTTAGCCTCCATCTTGGGCTTCGTACGAGATAAAAATCACTCTCTTGTTAAGTATAAAAGACTCTCTTGTTGAGTCAAACATTTTCAGCCTCCATCTCGGGCTTTGTACGAGTTACAAAGACTCTCTTGTTGAGTCAAACCCCTTTAGCCTCCGTCTTGGGCTTCGTACAAGACACATACAAAAGCACTCTCTTGTTTAGTCAACCCTTTTAGCCTCTCTCTCGGGCTTCGTACGAGACACATAAAAACACCCTCTTGTTAGGCCAATAGCCTTCTCTTAGACTTTGTATAAGGAAAACCCATGTTGAGTCAATCAACATTTTAGCATCAAAATTTGTGCCTCGCTCACAGTACACAAACATCAACAACTCCTTTTCCTTCATCTAAATTGCTGTAAGCGGCAAGCCTCTAGATTATTTACATCCACGCCACTGTCCCTCTTTTAGCATGAGAAATTCCTAAGGAAAGATGGCGTTGCTCTAAACTAAGTTAAAGTCTTCTCCTTCAGGTTAAAAATTCCCCTATAAAGGAAATTATGGCATTGCTGGATTCACATATCCGAGTTAAAGTAATTCTCCTTTATAATCAGTCACCCAATAGTTGTGACAAACAGACCAAATACCCCTCTTTAGAGATGACAAATCCTCTCTAAAAGTCTAAACCCCTTTAGCTTCACATCTTGGGCTTCGAACAAGATACAAATAGACCCTTCAGCTTCACATCTTGGGTTTTGAACAAGATACAAACCACATTTAGCTTCACGTCTTGGGCTTTGAACAAGACACCAAAACGACCTTTTTCCTCCCATAAAATAGGAGGAACTACGATCGCTCTGATTTCCCTGTTTCGTTAAACGGGAATACGTAGGCATAAGATTGAAAAATCTTAGCGAGCATACTAATCAAAAACCAAAAATCCTGTACCTTCATACATCACTCAAAAAGCATCAGTCCTAACATCCTACCAATAGCCTAGACACTATTTTTTTTAATAAGCAGAGAGAGACCCACAATCTAAACCGCATCTGTAAACCAACAGTCATCTGTTTAAACTCAGTATGCAAGCAGGGTTAATTGGAGACATCTATTTCCCTTCCTTCATCAACTTCAATAGGATAAAAAATGAATTGACCTGTAGTACCCCAGAGCAACAGTGCTTAAGAACCACGTCCAAAATCGCTCGCTACAGGAATACGTAGGCATAGGACCGCGAAGTCCTATTAAGTCTCCTTTTTTCCAACCTTTCCTTTTCCTTTTTTCATTTCATTTTATTTAACAATGTTTGTTCCTTCCCTTTATCTCTCCCTCTTAGAACACTCTTCTTAGCAATCCTTTAGCAAACATCCTTACACATAAGACAAGCAAATGGTTCCCATCGAGTACGATGGATGTGGGGGGTGTTAATACCTTCCCTTCGCATAACCGGCTTCCGAACCCATAATTTGGTTGCGAGACCATATTATCCTTTCTTCTTGGGGTTTTCTCGATGTTTTCCCTTCCCCTCATAGGATAAATAAAGTTCGATGGCGAATCTCTATTCCTTTTCGCCTCACGTCGTCTATTTTTTGAGTAGCGGCACCAGTGGGCACACAATGGTTAAAAAGATCTTGATGGCGGGATACTATTGGATGACAATGGAAACTGATTGTTATCACCACGTGCAAACATGCCATAAATTCCAGATCTACGCAGACAAGATTCTTACTTCACCACTTCCTCTAAATGTGCTAACATCGCCTTCGTCATTCTCCATGTGGGGCATAGACGTGGTCAGATGTATCGAGCCCACTAATTTTAACGGACATCATTTCATCTTAGTGGCCATTGACTACCTCACTAAGTGGGTGGGGGCCGTATCTTATGCCAACGTCACTAAGCAAGTGGTGGCTCGCTTCATTAAGAAAGAGATCATCTGCAGATACGGGGTTCCAAATAAAATCATTACTGACAATGGTTTAAACCTCAACAACAAAATAATGAAGGATTTATGCGGGAGCTTTAAAATTGAGCACCGTAATTCAATGCCATACCGTCCAAAGATGAATGGAGTTGTTGAGGCGGCCAACAAGAACATCAAAAAGATTGTTCAGAAGATGGTGAAGACATATAAAATTGGCATGAGATGTTGCCCTTTGCTTTGTATGGATACCGCACTTCAGTGCGTACTTCCACTAGGGCAACCCCGTTTTCTCTTGTGTATGGCATGGAAACAGTGATGCCTATCGAAGTAGAGATTCCCTCCTTGAGGATTTTAGCATATTTCAAATTAGACGAAGTTGAATGGGTGCAAGCAAGACTCGACCAACTTAGTCTCATTGATGAAAAACGTATGACGGCCATCTGTCACGGTCAGTTATACCATAAGCGGTTAAAGAGAGCCTTTGAAAAGAAAGTTCGACCTCGACATATTGAAGCAGGAGATCTGGTTTTGAGGAAAATTCAACCAATTTACACCGGCCTAATGGGCAAATGGGCACCGAACTATGAAGGTCCATATGTGGTGAGAAAGGTTTTCTCCAGAAGAGCCTTGATTCTCTCAAATATGGACGGCTATGATCTTCCATCCCTTGTGAATTCTGATGCAGTTAAAAAATATTATGCCTAAAGATAGACCCGG
Organism: Lathyrus tuberosus; assembly: GCA_022829125.1. Lineage (NCBI taxonomy): Eukaryota > Viridiplantae > Streptophyta > Magnoliopsida > Fabales > Fabaceae > Lathyrus > Lathyrus tuberosus. Next base: position 5,453,105 of record JALAZF010000073.1, on the reverse strand, counting down.
TGGACCAAAAATAAAATCCACGCAAAAATGAGCGTCCTGGTGGACCATGTAAAATGAAGAAGGTTCGGGCAAAAATTAGGGACAAAAAACAAAAGAAATAACCCGCTAAGTTAAAAACCTACAAAGGTAACTTAGGCAAAAAAGGGTATCCCGGTAGACTGAAAACCCTAAGGGGCGGTCTATGCAAAAATTAGGGGTTCAAAAGGAAAAACCTGCATTATGTGAGACCAGGTGAATTTTCCTCCTTAATCACGAAACTCCAAATGGGAAGAATCAATGCAATCGTTGCACTTAAAAGCAAGGTATACAGGGTTTTCAGAGATATATGGATCATAGCAGAATTGAAACTCAATGGAAACCAGTTTCAAAATTGTCATTGCTATTTTTATCCATTTTTCTTTCAAAGCAATTACCTCTTTTAGGAATTGCCTCCTCTTGTAATTTGCTCGTTTAAGGGTCTTCATCAATAAAGACTATTTTCATCAAAAGTTTTCCCACTTTTAATTTTTTTACTTTATGATTGCAAAACTTGTTTTATCTGTGATAAGCAATGCATTTGAATTTTTAGGGATAATAATATTGTGGTGGAAAGAAAATGCGAGGTTATTCTTTCTCTTAGGGTGTCTGTAGGGTGACCATGATCCCTGAGTAGCATGCAAAAACACCATTGAAACCACAAAATGACTTGGCCAAAGCAAGAGTCTTCTAGCCCAGGGTGAACTGGCACAAAACAATTTGGAGTCCTAGCATCTCCAGAACCTGATTGCATAATGAAGAAGAGGTGTCGGGAAGTTAAGCTCATTCCACATCCAACCCAAAGCCAAATCATATTTGGCACCTTTTGTTGTAAAGCAGCCTTCGGCCGACATTCTCTTGTAAATCCATCTCTAACTAGTACCCTTCACCTTACATATATCCTTCCCCCAGCAAATATTCTAACCATTCCTTGACACTTCCAACCATAAGCCCAACCATTCCTCGGCACGCCAAAACCAAAGCCTAACTATTCCTTGGCACTTCCAACCATAGGCCCAACCATTCCTTGGCACCTTAACCAAAGCCCAAATGTGTTTGGCATTATCATCACTCCAGACTCTCATATCCTTTTATCCCCAGCATTTTGCATACATTTCCGCATCATTTGCATGCTTGTATAGCCAGTTCCTGTAGAGGGTAGGGCATTCCTATGGACATTGTCTCCCCCACCACTTGTGGTTGTAAATCCTTCTATGCCTTTTACACAGGTTCTTTTCACTTACTATTTGTAACTCCTTTTGTGCCTTTTACATAAGGTACCTCCATACCTTACCTTTCATAAGGGATTTCATTGCCTTACGCGTGAAATCTTATTCTTTCGCTTTCCTTTCGTAAGCGTTCTCGCTGTCTTTTACACGCGACAAAACTTTGTATTGGGCATTTACAGTCAATTTGGACGCTTGATGCATGTGTGGCCAAGAACTGAATGGTCACCATGCCCAAAGAATGTCATCTCCGCTGTTGTGCCTGTGAGGTCAAATGATGTTCTAATACCCTATACAAGTTTCATCTGCCTTTTGTATGATAATGGTTATTACCTCTTCACTCACTTGTTGTAAATTCTTTCGTGCCTTTTGCACAAGTCTCTTTCACCTTACCTTTTGTAAGTCCATTCTGTGTCTCCTTACCTTTCGTAAGGGATTTCATTGCCTTTCGCGTGAAATCTTATCTTTTCGCTTTCTTTTCATAAGCGTTATCGCTGCCTTTCGCACGTGAAAGAACTTCGTATCGGGTATCTTCGATCAATTTGGACGCTTGATGCCTGTATGGCCAAGAACTGAGTGGTCGCCATACCCAGAGGATGTCATCTCCGCCGTTGTACCTGTGAGGTCAAATGATGTTCTAATACCCTTTGCAAGTTTCTTCTGCCTTTTGCAAGAAGATGGTTATTGCCCTTAACTTACCTTTTATGAGTCTTTTCCTATCTTTTTTCATGAAGTATCTCATCCTTGTCGTTCGCAATGAATTCGTCTTACCTTTTGTAAGTCCCTCCGTGCCTTTTGCACAAGGTCTCTTCAAGTTACCTTTTGTAAGAATCCTCTCGTGCCTTTTACATAGTTTCTTTTCACATTACCTTTTGTGGGCATCCTCTTTGTCTTTTGCAGGAGCAGTCATGTCTCTCCCAACCTTTTGTTATGGGGTTCTCTCTACCTTTTGTAGAAGGAAATGTCTCTAAACCTTTTATTCTGGGGTCCTCTCAACCTTTTGTAGAAGGAATTATCTCCAAGCCTTTCGTTCTAGGGTCCTCTCTACCTTTTGTAGAAGGAATTTGTCTCTAAACCTTTTGTTCTAGAGTCATTTCTGCTATTCGCAGAAGTAAGTACGATCGTCTTCTCCCAAGGGAGTCTCCTCTATCTGTTGTAGAAGGAGTTTGTTATTTCTCCAAGCCTTTTGTTCTGGGGTCCTTCCTACCTTTTGTAGAAGGAATTTTCTCCAAACCTTTTGTTCTGGGGTATTTCCTACCTTTTGTAGAAGGAATTGTCTCCGAACCTTTTGTTCTGGGGTCCTATCTACCTTTTGTAGAAGGAATTTGTCTCCAAGCCTTTTGTTCTGGAGTCCTCTCTACCTTTTGTAGAAGGAATTTGTCTCCAAGCCTTTTGTTCTAGAGTCCTCTCTACCTTTTGTAGGAGGAATTTTTCTCCAAGCTTTTTGTTTTGGAGTCCATTCTGCTTTTGCAGAAAATAGTACGATCATCTTCTCCCAATGGAATCTCCTCTACTTGTTGTAGCACGAATTTTTCTCCAAACCTTGTTCTGGGGTCCTTTCTGCCTTTTGTAGAAGAAAACTTTTTCTCCTAACCTTTTGTTCAGGAGTCCTCCTTTCCTTTCGCAAGAGGATAACCAATTTCTATCCTTTATTTCTTGAGTCCTCTTTACCTTTCATAGGAGGAATATCTCACTCTTTATTCTAGAGTCCTCTCTACCTTTCGTAGGAGGAATATCTCATCCTTTATTTCTTAAGTCCTCTCTACCTTTCGTAGAAGGAATATCTCTTGTAACTCCTTTATTTCTTGAGTCCTCTCTACCTTTCGTAGAAGGAATATCTCTTGTAACTCTTTGTTCTTGAGTCCTCTCTACCTTTCGTAGAAGGAATATCTCTCGTAACTCTTTATTCTTGAGTCTTCCTTACCTTTTATGGAAGGAGTATCTCACCAATCAACTTCTAGAGTCCTATCTACCTTTTGTAGAAGTAATATCTCATAACATTTTATATGTCACCAGAATGCTACAGGGATACCCCCCTTTGAAGACTGGAAAATCACTCATGTTCATTTCCCATTGCATCTCAAGCATATCATCATATCCCTCATAACCAACTACCTTTTCCCACTGACAGATGCCTTTTTCAAGTTATCCTACTGATTCATTACTTTCATTCCACTCCGTTTCTAGTTGAAAATTCTGGGTATTCTTATATTTAATCCCCTTGTACCTTGACTGTAAGAAAGCCTCTGCCACTCTCACCTTCAAGTCCAAGAAAATTAAATAGGGGCATCTGTCACACCCTCATTTTCACCCTACCCTTTTCATAGCATTTCCATCATATAAGCATCCCTCTATGTCATAATCATTCATGATTTGCTCTGGTTCTAAGGCTTGAGATTATGGATCTTGGGTATCATCAATCAGGGAAGAAGAGTTGATCTTTCAAAGCAATGAACAAGAAGACATTCTCAAAGGCTCTCTCAAGCTACAAGGTCCTCACACACCTCAAAGTGTTTCAACAAGGTCACATGTGTGCTTAGCAACAAGAGTTTCAAGAGGTTGAAGGTTGATCAATGCTCATATCTTATGGCTCTGGACTAGGGTTTCTTGGCAAAGCAACCTATGGTGTAATACTCAAGCAAAACATGTCCCCAGTTTAAAGTACACCTCAAGGCATCCATACAAGAATCTTGGTTCATCACTAGTCATGTCAAGAACTTCTCAAGTGCATAGAGGAAGTTTTGGATTCATCTGGCCAAAAGTCAATTGTTGCCTTCATAAAAGTCAACTCTTGGGATTCTAAGCCAAACATAAGCTTCTTAAGTCATCATTTATGATCTCATGAAGTTTGATCAAGGGAAAGTGAGTGGAATCATTTAATCAGGAGAAATTACCAAGATTAGGGTTGGAATTTTTTCTAAATCATGAAGAAAAACCTAATTTGGTGCCAACTTGCCAAGGGCATAACTCACAATCTAGACATCCATTTTCCTTGATCCAAAGATCAATTTGAAGAGCATTTCCCATACTACAACTTTTTCAATATGGGTGGATTCCCAAAAAGTGCATGGATTTCAAGTTATGAGGGCATAAAGTTATGAAAAACAAGATTTTGGAACTTTGTACTTAGATTTTTTTCTAAGTATGGAATTTTAACTTGGAGGGTGAGTTTTCAAAGCTTTCTATCTCATGGTTCTAGGCTTCAATTCAATTTTCTTGTAACATGAAAGTTGTTGTGTGTCATCCAAGGTTTCCATCCATACCAAGAACTCCTTCATTAGATCAACACAACTAAAGTTATATGGTCTTAAAGTTAGGATGATCAAGATGTCCAATTTTTTTAGGTCAACTTCAAGTGCATTTTAGATGGACTTCCAAGTTTCAAATCAATTTTCTTTCCACGTGAAGTTTGTTCCTCTTGTTCCAAGATTTCCATGGATAATAAGATCTCCTTCATTGGATCAATAGAACCCAAGATATGTGGCTTCAAAGATGATGTTCCAAAGTTGCCAAAGTTCAATAACTTAGAAAAAAATTCTAAGTTATTTGGAAAAGATTTGTGAACACAACTTCCAACCATTTTTTCTCATGGATCCAAGCCTATTTCAATTCATTTTGGACATGGAACTTGATCATTATTCTCCCTAGTTCATTTGAGCCAAGAATCTCATATATTGGATCAAAGCCTAGCAAGATATTATGGTTCAAAGTGGATCATGTGACTTGTTTTTAATGCTTATTTCTTGGACTCCTATTTCATGCAACTTGAAATCTTCATTCAAGAAAATTAGGTACCATGTTTATGCACATCAAAGCTCACCTTTTTCTTCATCAAAATATTATCACAAGTGGACAAACACACCTACATTCTTCATGTACAAATTTGTGGAGTTTTGGCCAAAAGAGGAAAATGACAAAAAAGAAAGAAAACTTGCTCACCAAGATTATTCCTTCACCATTCTTATTTCATTCTCCTTCCACTCCACAAAAGGACAACCTTAACAACCTCTCTCATGTTCCATATGTACCATGTCCATCACACACCATCCATTTTACAAATTTATTTCACTGCTCACTAACCAATGATTTAACCATAGTAACTTGATTTTAAACACTAAAAAACCCTCATATATAAACTAAAAGAAAACCCTAGAGAAAGAAGGGGTTCATTTCTGCAGCCAGATACCACAAACTCTCTCACTCACTTTCACATTTTCTATCTCTTCGAACCACGCTCTACAAGTATTATTCCTCTATTTTCTTGCTTCCATCTTCATCTTTGGAGTTCTTAAGAGCTAGAGAAGGAAGGTTTTGAAAGGTTTAAGCAAGGATCAGAAGCTGCAAGAAGCTCCATATAGGTAACTTTTCTCCAATCCATTTCTCTCTGTGTGATTCTCATTTTGATGTTTGTTTTACATATTTGAAGCCTTGAAGTAGTGTAGATCAAATATAGGTTGGTGTTGTTCCATTTTATGAAAGTTCATTTTATGCACTTCAAGTTTCGTGGCTTTGTTTCACCATGATAGAGCATGTATTTTGAAATTCTAAGCTTGGATTCGTGATCAGTGTTGAAAATCGTGTGGAATGATGTTTAATTTTGTACGTTTTGGTGATGTCTGGCTTTGAGCTCCGGTGACTCCTCTCGGAGAAGACGACCGGAGCCCTAGCTCCAGCGTCTCTACGTGGCCAAGTTTGAACGTTTTGACCGCTTGCATGGCTAGTGATTTGGCACTGATGAGCCTGCGTGGATAAGTGACGCCATATCACTTTTCTCTTTTCTGTTTATTTTGTTTTTTTTTAATCAGATTATATTGAAAAGAACTTGGGCTTTGTTTTTTTTCCTTTTCGCACCCTCCTTCTTAGGCCCAAGAGGCGCCTTGAACTGAATTTAGTTCATTCCCTTTTACTGATGACACCCCTCTCCATTATCTTTCTCTTTTATTTATTTTTTCATTCTATTTTATTTTTCATTTTATTTTTAATAGTTCCAATAACCCAAAAAATGATCAAAAATATATTTTATCTCCTTTTATGTCTTATGTTATTTTTTACAATTTTTATTTTATTTTTCACTTTATTTTACTATTTTATTTTGATTTATGTTTAAAAGGTATTTCCTAATTTGCCTTTGAATTAGGGTTTAGGTTTTTAATGCTTTGTACACCTCTCCTTTAGACAACTTTTTGCTACGTTTTGACACATGTTGTAGTAATGTTTGGGTGCTTTTGATGAGCTTTGATGATGCTGTTTGGTATGCTTTTCATTTGGTTATTTGTGACCCTCGATTTATGCTCGACTTGTGAGATACCCTAAGCTTGTTGGTTAGTTTTGTGTATGCTCTTGTGCCTTAATTTTAGCAACCTTTTGCACACACACACTTGAGTGTATGACCATAAGTTTGAGCTTTTAGTTTGAATTTATTTGATCATTATGCTATTTTTGAGTATTGCTTCAAGTTGGTGATGTTTTGATCATGATATTATGCATACTTTGACCTAGTTCTTGAGCATTGTTCTTGCATGAATCCATTTGATTTTTGATGATCTTAATTGACTTGAAAAGCCATGTTTAAGCTTTTAGTTTCTTTTGATTCATTATGTATGGCTTTCCTTTTGAACTCCTTTGCTTGTATGTGAATGATCGAATCCTTTTGAGGTTGATAAGAAATGATGCATGCCTAGTTCTTTGATCATGTTTTGCGCTTGATTCTTATTGAACTTCTTAGATGTCTTGGTGATGAATAAACATTTAAATGCTTGTGTTTGCTTCTGATCCCCCATGTTCACATGCTTTAATCACATAAGCTTAACCATTGTTGTTTTGTTTTCATGAGATAAATGTTAGCATATGCCTAACCCTTGCTTTGATTCATGATGAATGCTCTTGTGCATCTTTTCTCATCTTTGAAACATGTTGAACATTGTCGTAACCCAAAATTTGACCTCCTTTTTTTGCATTTTGCATAAGCATGTACATTTGCATCGCCGGCATACGCACTCGCACTTTTTTCTCTTTGATTTTTGTTGCAAGAATATTCAGGTTCTCCAAGCCTGATTAATCGCATCCTCACAAGATCATCACATCATCAAAACAAGCACAAAATAAGGGTTTCCATGCCTATTCATCAAAACAAGAGGTGGAAAATCGAAATCAAGGCTTCAGCACTTGTTCCTAAGCAATCTGGGTAAATTTTGCCTAGAGTAACCGATTACTCAAATAGGGTAATCGATTACTCTGTATAATTTTGCAAATTCTGCTGCATTTTTCGGGACAGCAACCCTGCACTCTCTTTGTTCTTGGATTTTGCATAGTTCTAGCATTGTGTGGAACATTCTAGACAGTTCAAGACCATTCAAGACATTCCATTTACATTTATTCCAATGCATCACTTTAAATTAAGTGCACCATGTTCCTTGACTTCCAAGCATGTGAGCCTTTGATTTGGATTTACATTGGGATTGCTCCACCGAGTTAACTACCTAACTAACTGAGTTAACCGCTGACTCGGTGAGTCAAGTGTAACTAACTCCCAACCTAGATCCAAAGCTAAGTCCAAAGCACATTCCCAACCTATCAACTCCAAGCCAAAACTCTATATAAACAAACCTTCAATCATTTTTCAAGGACCTTCAACCATTTCACACATTTCTCACACTTCACTCTCAATTCTCTCACATTCTCTCTGAATTTTTCTGCAACTTCTTCATCTTTATCTACATTTTCTTCCTAAACCTCACTATAGCTCTTCACCATTGAAGATTAATCACTTTCACATTGGAGGTGATTATTTCATGAGCTTAACCTTCATCACCTTGCAAATTATATTTTATTTTCTGGAGTTTTATTAGCTTTTGGATTCATCTCAAGTGTTTGCTTCAAGATTCTATGGTTCGAATTCGTATTTCGGAGTTTCGTCGTAATTTGTTCGGCTTCGGTAAGATTCGGCTACAATTGAAGATTCCTCTAGTTTTCTTTGATTATCTTCATCAAGATTCTTTGCAACAACATCCAAGGCACATCTCAGCCTTGTAGGTTGGTCTTTCTTTGCACATTTTACTGTTTCGAACGTTTTCGTATCATTCATGATGTAGTTTCGATGCTTTTTTGTGTGTGAATTGATTATGCCATTACTTGATCCATGATCTTGATGATTTAATTGATTCCATTGCTATTTATTTGTGGTTATTAAGCTTGATTTTCGTGCACAAATTCATACCCTAGCATGTGGTAGTTTAAACAAGTGATTTAGGTGCTCATAATGCTTTTTGAAAAGCTATTTTTGCCACTGTTATGGTGGTAATCGATTACTCAAAGAGAGTAACCGATTACTCTACACAAATTTACACCAGCACTGCTTTTTTTAACTAAGTAACCGATTACTCAAATAGAGTAACCAATTACTCTGCACAATTTTCACCAGATTTGTTGTTTTTCAAGCAAGTAACCGATTACCTACTTAGGGTAATCGATTACCACTGTAACAGAGTGTCAATTTTGATGTTTCTCAAGCTTGTTTTCCATGCTTTATTCCTCCAACTTCCATGGATTTATATGATGGATTTGTATGGACGTTTTAGGTGTTGTTTCACTTCAATTTAAAGCATGATTATGAATTTTCCGGTGCTCGGTCTTTCGATTCTATAATCATGCTCATTCATGGGATTGTATGAACATGATCATTCTTACACAATTCTATTCACACAATAACATGATTTTATGAGTATCATTTGGTACCGCTTTGCACTCTCATTCATGTTTGAATTAAGTTTGTTCTTCAAGGAATAAGCTTAATCTTGTGTAATCAATAATGCACCCCTTGCTTTAATAATTTTTTAATTCATTTTGGAAAATTATTAGCATTTTCCTCCCTTTTGATTAATTAATCGAAACTTTATTTCGATTATTAATCTTCCTGTTGGCGCTTCTCTTTAGGCTTCCTTTAGAGCTTTCTCTCTCTCTTCCCTCCCTCGGAGTCGGAGTTTCGCACGACACTGGAGCACTGTATAACTTAGAGATGTTACGCTGTCCGTTTTAACTTCTGCACTACACCCTGTGTGTTAGAGAAGGAATGAGAATTGAGAATTCCTACTCTCATCCTGACTACTAAAGGTAGGGGACGAATGACCCTGTGTCTGGTTTAGTCACCTCTATCTTCAGGCGGTAGCGTCTCCATCCCCAGTTGAGTCGATCCATGATCACTCTTGTCTCTTTCAATCTCTCTCTTGATCAATCACCATATTTTTTGGTTAAAGATCATTGTCTCTTGGGTTAACATCCATCTATCTCTTTTCCAATATTCTTTTCTGGTGGTCAATCATCGTCTTTTGATTCCCCAGAAGAGTCTCAATTCCTTTTCCTTTGGGTCTACACAGTCTTCCTGTTAAACACCGAAACTCTTGCGGAGTTCGCAACCGTCTCTAGGTTCTTCTCCCTTTGATTGGTTAACCACTGCCTGTCAGTTAAAACACCAATTTGTACTTCTTCTCAGTTAACCACGGTCTATCTGTTAATACTGATTTCCTCTTGGGTTAATCACCTTCTCTTGGTTAATCACTGTAGCGAGCGATTTTGGACGCGGTTCTTAAGCGCTGGTAGCTCTCTGCGGTTTGAGCTTTGACTACAGGTCGATTCATTTTTTATCCTATTGTGAGCTGAATAAGGAAGGGAAATAGATGTCTCCAATTAACCCTGCTTGCATACTGAGTTTAAACAGCGATCTGTTAGGTTACGAATGCTATCAATGTGGGGGGCCTTTGTACTGGTTATTTGTATTTTCGCCAATACTGTTTTCTTTCTTTTTTACCTGGGCAGAAGGTTTCTGGCGGGGAATAAGGATTAGGATGTTAGGACTGATGCTTTTGAAATACTGCTTTTGATTGATGGAGATATGGGATTTGGGTTTTTTGTTGATTGCGCTCGCTAAGATCTTTTCTTTCGATCTTATGCCTACGTATTCCCGTTTACCGAAACAGGGAAATCAGAGCGTTCGTAGTTCCTCCTATTCTATGGGAGGAAATTGGTTTTTGGTGTCTTGTTCAAAGCCCAAGACGTGAAGTGAAAGGTGGTTTGTATCTTGTTCAAAGCCCAAGATGTGAAGCTGAAAGGTCTATTTGTGTCTTGTTCAAAGCCCAAGACGTGAAGCTGAAAGACCTCGGCTTTAGAGAGAATTTGTCATCTCTAAAGAGGGGAGAAGGAGAATTACTTTAACTGGGATACGCGGATCCGAGCAATGCCATAATTTCCGAAGAAAGGGTTTTAACCTGAAGGAGAAGACTTTAACTCAGTGTAGAGCAATGCCATCTTTCCTTAGGAATTTCTCATGCTAAAAGAGGGACAGTCGTGTGGATATAGATGATCCAGAGGCTTGCCGCTTACAGCGATTAGATGAAGGGGAAGGAGTTGTTGATGTTTGTATGATGTGAACGAGGCACGGCTTTGATGCTAAAAGGTTAATTGGATCAACCAGTGGTTTTCTTATACAAAGCCTAAGAGGAGGTTAATTTCCGCTAGGAAAATCATTATACAAAGCCTAAGAGGAGGCAATTTTGTGTCCCGTACAAAGCCCGAGAGAGAGGCTAAAAGATTTTGACCCGACGATGGAGTCTTTTGGTATCTCGTATAAAGCCCGAGATGGAGGCTATTTGACTCAACAAGGGAGTTTTTTGTATCTCGTATGAAGCCCGAGATGGAGGCGATTGTTTGTTTGGCTCAATAAGAACCTTTTTGTATCTCGTACAAAGCCCGAGATGGAGGCGAAAGGGGGATTGACTCAACAAGGGAGTCTCTTATGTGTCTCGTACAAAACCCGAGAGAGAGGCTAAACGTTGTTTGACTCCGCTGGGGAGAATCATTTGTACAAAGCCCAAGAGAAGGCTAAGGTTATTGTGTCAGTTAAGTGACAGGTCCAGTATACTGATTTTGAAAGAGAAAATCAGTTCTTATATGAGCATCACTGTACTCATGGGTTAGATCTGAGGATCGGGGTTGTTTCCTTTTCTTTGGGGAAACTGGAAAACCAAAGGGTATTGAGACTGTCCGAGTATGCGGGTATCCTTCCTATTTAACGAAGGGGTCACTTGAGAATGTCTTTGAGACTCAAGGAAGTTAGACTGTCCGTGTCTAGAGTTTTATCTTTCGTACTATGCTTTGAGAAACAGTAGTAGACTCTATGAAAGGACTGTTCTATGAGGCTGACTAGATTCTGTTCCTATACCTCTAGGAGGTCGTCGAGACAATTTGTACGAAGCCCAAGAGGAGGCTGGAAACTTTTAAGAAGTCGACGGGTCCTTGTACGAAGCCCAAGAGGAGGCTATCATTCCCGGAGGAAGAGATCATTATACGAAGCCTAAGAGGAGGCTGTGAATACTTCTAAGAAGCCGTAGTGTCCTTGAATAATGCCCAAGAGGAGGACGATGCTTTTAAGAAGCCTGTGGGTCTATCATCTTCTTTCCATTAGGAGAGATAACTCTTTTAAAGATAAAAACCACTGGTAAACGTGCGAGGTTTACTATCCAGCGACTTTTAGCTTTTAAAGAGGGTTCCTTAGTTTACTGTCCAAGATTATGACCGTAGTGGGTACCCAAACCCCGAGACATTCAAGGCAAGCTATCCACAAGGAATAGATCAAGTCAGGAAAGTTCGAGAATTTGGAAGAAACTCAAAGATGCCATTCACGGAGAATACATTCATCTTGGGGAGTAGAGCTTCTTGACGATTCCTAAGGAGGACAGCCGAAGAGAAGACTGTATCTGGTGCTCCTATTGGGGATCTAGGCGTCTATTTCTACGAATAAATGAAACGGCGTCACCTAGTTCTAGACGTAGTAGCCGGGGAAACTCGAAATATCTATACTATTATTACACAGTAGATATGAGTTTATGAAAGGAGACTTACAGTGAGCAGCCCCACAATACAGTTTATAACATGAAAGCAGTAAACGAAAGCGATAACCACTTACTCGGTTGGAGTGCTTCCATGCTGTTTGGTTAGTTGTTCAACAAAGAAAGATTGAAAACAACAGTATATTCAAAATCAAAGGAGAAAGTGCTTTGAAAAAGAAAGATTTGGGGCTTACAGCTCAAGGAGAGGCCCAGGGTTTTATCAGTGAGCGCACTGTTTGACTTTGTACAGCGGGACTTATACAAGTGACTGGGGCCCAAAAAGGTTTTCTGTACAAAGGGATGGGTCTTACACTCTCTCAAGAGGCCCAAAAAGGTTTAAAGAAAAAAGAGTGGGGCTTATAACACGAGGGTAGGCCCAAATGATTTTTCGTTTAAAAATGGCGATCGCGCCGAGGTTTTCTTTTAACGCAGAGGGACTTATATAATAATTGAGGCCCAAAATGATTTGGTTAAAAGGGGGATTGGGTCTTACACTCTAATAGAGGCCCAAAGTGTTTTGAATGGGTCTTATAGCTCAAGGAGAGACCCAGATGATTTTTATTTTTAAACGGGCGACGATCGTGCCGTTTACTTGTACAGAGGGACTTATACAATGAGTGAGGCCCAAAAAGTTTTTGTACAAGGGGGGATGGGTCTTACACTCTCTCAAGAGGCCCAAAGAGTTTTGAAAAAGATTTATGAGGGTTGAATTAATCCAAAACCCTAATTTGTTTTCAAAATGTACTTAATTGAATAAAAATTCAATTAAAATGATCAAAAAATTGTTTAACACATGGAAAAAAAATTGTGATCTTGGATTAATGCTTCAAAAATTAAGTATTGACCTACAAAATAATTAGAAAGCATTAAAAGTTGCAAAATCAATGTAGAAAAAATATTTAAAATGCCAAAAACAATCAAAATATTAATTCTTTACAAAAATATCAATTATATGAAATAAATAATATTTTTGGGATTTTTTGTGAAAATAAAATATTTTAACATTTTTGTGAATTATTAAAAAAAGAATCAACTCAAAATCATTAAAACTCAGAGAGAAATTAATTTTTGAATCAATTAAACAAAATCACAAATTTCAAATATTTGAATATATGAAAAATGGCGCCAAGAACAGCTGAAGAACACGCGCGTGTTCTTGGTTTCTCAGATTTGCATTTTCTATCCAATCTCCATGAATACGTAATCATATCATGTAATCCACATATCATTATGCTCGTCTCAACCTCACGATCATGTCTATGTACTTTAATTTCATTTAAATTAAACATACAACAAGAAATCACGAAGAGACCTCAAGAACCCTAATTTCTGCATGAAGGCTAGGATTTTTTATACACGATTCAAACAATGCAATTAATTGAGGGAAAACATTCCATGCATGATTATGAACATATGGCCAAATTATTGTGCGAGGAAATATGCATAGATTGAGAGATGACCAAGTATGTGCTTACCTCTAGGCCGTGACAGCAAGTTCAAAGTGATTTTTTATTTGGAGGTGTTACAGATGAGTTGTGATGATCTGAACAGCTTCCCTACACCCTATGGATTGTGTTTGGATGGTTGGACTTGATTGAAATTAGCTGGATCATTTTGTGGTACCTCAGCTGCACTTTGGTTAAAACCTTGAGCAACCAGCTGGTGATTTTGTGAAATTGATGTTTCAGAAGTAATCTAAGTGTTTGATCAGCTCATATGTGATGTATGTGAGGTGTGTGAGTGATTGGTTTGATTGGAATTGTTCTCAAACTCAAAACCCGATAGTGACTTGCCTTAGAAGGCAAAATTGGAGTGAAAGAAGAGATTTTGAGGAAAGCATCTGTTAGATGGCTTTGGTGTACTCAAACTGACCATAATTGAGCTCTATTTATAGTAGAGCAAGTTTGTTTTGCAAGGAATAGTGCATGGCAACTGGTAAGAAGGTTTGGCCAATGTTGGCAAATGAAAATCCAAGTCTCCTCTAGCCATTGACTAGAGGTTAGGGCACAGAGCTTTGGTTCCCTTGGTCTTGGATAAGTCTTGACTGATTTCAGATGAGAATGGCTCAGTCCATGCCACCTTGATGGTTCCATTGAATGCCTCATTCCAAATTTGAAGTTTTGTCCCTATTTTGGCCATTCTAGGTTCAACATGCTATTTCTTGTTCCATGGACTTTGGAGGCTTGGCTCAGTGATTGTCCCCTTTAGATTCAATTCTCTGAGGTGTCCAAGTGGATAGGAGCAATTGAATTTGGCTGATTTTGGTAAATCGACCAAAGTTGCAAATTCTGCCTTGCCTTGACAGATTTCAGCAAGGCAACTTGGCAATGTTGTATCTCATGGTGTAGGTTGAATTTGGCAATGTTCTTGGCCATTTTGGAAAGCTCTTACATGATACAACAACTGTTTAAACAAGTTTGGTTTTGATCTCTTTTGATTTCAAGTGAAAAATCCCCCAACATTTGGCAAAAAGTGAGGCAGAATCTGACTTAGCGAAAATTTCACTAAGTGTTGGAAAAAGTGACATTTTCACTTTTCAGCCACTTTGATCACTCCATAACTCAAAATCCTTAATGAATTGGAATGACTTGTAGTTGAAGTTTTTGTAGGTGATAATGAGGGCTACAAATCCATCTTTGGATGAGAAAAAATGGCCTTGTGGTTTAGGAGTTATGGTCCTCCAAAGTTGGTACCTTTGCCACTTTATTTTTAACTTAGAAAAATTTCTAAGTTTTATGGTTAACCCTTTTACAAGTTATCTCACTTTTCTTGATTTTTCTTGATGAATGATGATTCAAATCATACATTAACATCATTTTAGGGTTAAAAATCCATTTTGGTGAAAAATCTCAAAAAGTCAAAGTTGACTTTTGTGCACAGTTGACTTTTTATCAGATGAATTCCAAACTGTGCAATTCTTCAGGAAATCATGTCCTTGACCTAAATCAAACTTGATGGACATGTTCCATGGGTGTCATAGGGTATATTCAATCACGTATTAGGGTTTGGGAGCATGTCCAGGTCAAAAGTCAAAGTTACAGTTGACTTTTCCCTTAAAACCCTAATTGTGGTGCAGATGAAATTGAGACTTGTTGCTCAAACTTCTTGGATTAATCCATTGTCCCAAATGGATCAATATGGTATGTTAGAGACCCTCAAATCATCTCTTGAGGTCTTGGCTCATGGTTTGTCCCAAAAGTCAACTTAGGGGTGAATTAGGTCAAGAAACCCTAATTCCTGATTTTTGATGAATGCATCCCCTGAGGCAAAATTAACTTGATGCATGGGTTCATGAGGTTCCATGAAGTATATTAGGTTATGTTTTGGATCATTGCCTTGTGCCCAGGTGAAAATTTCCATCTGGAGGCCCTGGTCGACCAAAACCCTAATTTGGTGACACTGTCGATCTTGAGACTTGATCCACCTAGAAGGGAGCAGCCTTGTGCTTAATCCTTGAAGTGGGAGTCCTTTTTTATCCATTGTGGATATTTAAGAGATTAGACAAGTTGAAGATCATTTTATTTCTTGATTGATCCTTTGTCTAAGCACTCAGAGAGGGCTTAAAACCCTAATTTTGATTGTAGTGGATGCTCACCCATCTTTGGGGAGACTAATGAAGCATAAAGGTACATATATATTGTGATGATGATTTTCACAATGATGGGAAATCTAAGTGGTCAAAATTTGGGGTATTATAGATGCCCCTATTTAATCTTCTTGGACCCGAAGGTGTGAATGACGAAGGGATTCGGGCATTCGGGGTGCAAGAGGATTAAATATCAGAATACCCGAAATTTTGATGGTGGTTATGAATGGTAGCTTACGCATTCATCTTCTTTAGCTAAGCAATGATGCTTAGAAAAGGTAAACTTCCCCTCGATCCTGGTCTTCAGCCAAGGAACTGGTCTCAGTTTTCTTTTGAAATAAATCTCCCCTCGTTCTTGGTTTCCTACCAAGGAACTGGTCTTAGTTTCTGATTTAAACTTCCCCTCGATCCTGGTTTCTTACCAAGGAACTGGTCTTAGTTTTTGATTTGAACTTCCCCTCGATCCTGGTTTCTTACCAAGGAACTGGTCTCAGTTTCTTTTGGTTAATAAACTTTACTGACAAGGGACGCTATTCGTAGCGGCTTTCCTTCAAACTTCTCGCCGAATTTTCCTGGGGAGATGCCATTTGAGTGGAAAAAGTTTTGATATCAGACTTGCTGGGGAACCCATTCGTCTGAATTGTAGAGGTACACAAACTTCTCTGTTTTAGAGACGCCATTTGTCGATTCTACTAGGGAAAGCGAGTCTCTTGAGAGACTGTTTTTGTTTGGGATCTTTCATCATACTTTTCTCGGGATCTTCCCGGAGAAACTCCATATGATGGGGTCCAATTTTGAGGTGCCAATGACCTTCTCATCAGTGGTTTTTCGGAGCAAAACTGGCGTGCTGCCGAATCTCTGATCACGAGGCTTTCTCTGTGGATTTTCCTTAATCCGGGAAAGCAAGGATATCATCTTTAATGGCGAAGAGTGACATCAGTTGAAGGTTCTCTGATCTTTCAGAGGTTCAAGTTATCAAAGTGGCCAAGTGCCGACTCTGATTTAAAGATACACTGGTGGCGAGATTGTGCAGACGCAACACTTCCTGACGAGGAAAGAACTGACAAACTCGATTGAGAAAACTGTTTATCACTAGGGGACAAGACCGGCTAAAGTGATAACGATGCAATATGAAATGTAAATGCAAATCAAAAATGCATGAAGTACGTATGTATATGCTGACAAAACTGATGCGACATACAGACTAATGGATGAACACAATTGGATACTCGGCCATCGCGGGGCGAAGAAGTACCGTTGGTTCAAAATAGCAATTCCACCTTGCTTAGGAGGGATAGTCCCGTTGGGAGCTATGTTGATCGGGCTTAGGAGATGAGAACTCGGCCGAGGCGTGTCAGACGAAACAAGGTCTCTGACACAGTTGATCCCTTTATTCAGGAGTACTGGCTTAGAAGGAGTACTTTGATTCTGCACTTTGAAGTTCGCTTACTTCGGGAGAAGCGATCGATGTTCTTCTGATGTTCAACAGTCAAAAGAAATGCCATCTTTAATTTAAAAGCAGAAAAAGTTTAACAAGTAAATTTATTTTTGTTTTATTTCAAGAATCGCTGATTAAGTTTAAACAACGTCGTTCTGTAAAGCTAAAACAAGTAAAGAATTACAAACAAAAGCACAAGGGCTCAAATTTTATTGATAAGATGGAGATCAGCCAAACGCGTGATTCCAAAGAGTATATACAAAGTTAGAAAATGGTAATTTACAAGGAAGAAGGCTACGTTAAAACATAACGACCACTATCCTTCTACCAACTTTGAATTCGGGACATCCTGAGCTTCTGTCGAAGATGACCTTGACTGGAGTTTTCCTGACGGATGATGATGCAACTGCTGCTGAGGGACTTGCCTCTGTTGAACATAGTTACTTGCCATTATCCCTAACTTTTTCCTGGATTGTACTATGAGATTTCCAATCCATCGGGATGATTCTTTTCATGTCTCTAACTTTTTCCTGGACCGCCCTTTCGGGTTTTCAATCCACCGAGACGTTTTTTTTTTAGTTTTAGGCGAAGTATTTCTTGACTGCATCAACATTCGTGGGGTAGGAAAATTCCTCTCCGTCCATGGTTGCAAGTCTCAAGGTGCCGCCTGAGAAAGCTTTTGTGGCCACATAGGGGCCATCATAATTTGGGGTCCATTTGCCCCGAGAATCAGTGAGAAATGATTGTATCTTCTTGAGCATAAGGTTTCCTTTCCTGAAGACACGAGGTCGGACCTTTTTGTCAAACACCCTCTTCATTCTTTGCTGATACAACTGACCGTGGCATAGTGTCGTGACTCGTTTTTCCTCGATCAGATTCAATTCGTCGTGTCGACTTTGACACCATTCAGCTTCGGTGAGCTTAGCTTCCATCAATACCCGGATTGATGGGATCTCTACTTCTATTGGGAGAACTGCCTCCATGCCATATACTAGAGAGAAAGGGGTTGCCCCTGTTGAAGTGCGGACAGATGTTCGATAACCGTGAAGAGCAAAGGGAAGCATTTCGTGCCAATCTTTATAGGTTACAACCATCTTTTGAATGATCTTCTTGATGTTCTTGTTAGCCGCTTCTACCGCCCCGTTCATCTTGGGTCGGTAGGGAGATGAGTTATGGTGTTCGATCCTGAACTCTGCACACAACTCTTTCATCATCTTATTGTTCAAGTTAGATCCATTATCAGTAATGATCTCGCTTGGAACACCATAACGGCAGATGATATTATTTTTGATAAATCGGACCACCACTTGTCGGGTTACATTGGCGAATGACGCTGCTTCGACCCACTTGGTGAAATAGTCAATGGCTACCAGGATGAACCGATGTCCGTTTGAAGCCTTGGGCTCAATCATACCAATCATATCGATTCCCCATATGGAAAATGGCCACAGGGAAGAAAGAACTTTGAGATGTGATGGCGGTACATGAATTTTGTCGGAGTATATCTGACACTTGTGACACCTCCTCATGTACTTGTAGCAGTCGGATTCCATGGTCAACCAATAATACCCGGCCCTGAGAATTTTTCTCGCCATTGTGTGTCCGTTGGCATGAGTGCCAAAGGATCCTTCATGAATTTCTTTCATGAGCATGTCTGCTTCTGGTCTGTCGACGCATCGGAGCAAGACCATGTCAAAATTTCTCTTATAAAGAGTGTCACCGCTCAGGAAGAAGTTTCCAGCCAATCTTCTGAGGGTTTTCCTGTCTTTTTTGAGTGCCCCGGATAGGTACTCTTGTTTCTGAAGGAAGCATTTGATATCGTGATACCAAGGTCTGTCGTCTATGACTGCTTCAATTGCGAAGATGTAAGCGGGCCGTTCAAGGCGCATGATGTCGATCTTAGGTATGTCATTCCATCGACCTACACTAATCATGGAAGAGAGAGTGGCTAATGCATCAGCCATGTGATTCTCATCACGAGGGATGTGATGAAAGTCGACTCTGTTGAAGAAGGGTAACAACCTCCTTGCATAGTCTTTGTAAGGAATCAATCCTGATTAGTATGTGTTCCAATCTCCTTTTATCTGGTTAATAACCAGGGCTGAATCGCCGTATACGTCCAAGTTTTTGATCCTTAAATCAATCGCTTCTTCGAGACCCATGATACATGCTTCGTATTCGGCCTCGTTGTTCGTACATTTGAACGTAAGTCTGGCAGTGAAAGGAATGTGGGAACCCTGAGGGGTAATAATGATTGCCCCAATTCCGTTTCCATAATGATTGACTGCTCCTTGAAAGATAAGTCCCCACTGGGAACCTGGTACTGGCCCTTCACTGGGTAGCGGTTCATCGCAATCTTTCATCTTTAGATACATGACATTTTCGTCTGGGAAGTCAAACCCGATTGATTCTTGATCGTCAATCGGTTAATGAGCCAAATGATCGGCTAAAATACTTCCTTTAACGGCTTTCTGAGCATGGTACTCTATGTCATATTCTGATAGTAACATCTGCCAACGGGCAATCCTTCCCGTGAGAGCAGGTTTTTCGAAAACGTACTTGATTGGATCCATTTCGGAGACCAACCAAGTAGTATGACGAATCATGTACTGGCGAAGACGTTTGGCTGCCCAAGCCAAAGCGCAACAAGTTTTCTCAAGCATTGTGTACCGAGTCTCGCAGTCGGTGAATTTCTTGCTTAGATAGTAAATGGCAGACTCTTTCCTTTTAGTTTCGTCTTGTTGGCCAGGTACACATTCCATTGAGTCCTCTAGGACAGTGAGGTAAATGATCAGTGGTCTTCCTTCCACTGGAGGTGATAGAATCGGAGGATTCAACAGATATTCCTTAATACTATCGAAGGTGGTTTGGCAATCTTCTGACCAAACGTAATCCTGGTTCTTTTTGAGTAATTTGAAAATCGGCGCACACGTCGCGGTCATAAGGAATATGAATCTGGAGATATAGTTCAAATGTCCCAGGAATCCTCTGACTTGTTTTTCAGTTTTCGGAGAAGGCATTTCTTGAATGGCCTTGACCTTGTCAGGATCAACTTCAATTCCTTTCTGGCTGACGATGAACCCTAGTAATTTCCCCGAACGGACACCGAAGGTGCACTTGTTGGGATTCAAGAGGAGCTTGAATTTTCTTAGACGTTCGAACAATTTTGACAGATGTTCAACGTGCTCATCCTCTGTTCTTGATTTTGCAATCAAATCATCGACATATACCTCGATTTCTTTGTGTATCATGTCATGAAACAGAGTAGTCATGGCCCTTTGATAGGTTGCCCCGACATTCTTCAAACCGAACGGCATTACCTTGTAACAAAAGGTACCCCATGGGGTAATGAACGAAGTTTTCTCCATGTCTTTCGGCGCCATTTTGATCTGGTTATAGCCCGAGAATCCATCCATGAAGGAAAATACTTTGAACTTTGCTGTGCTGTCAACCAACATGTCAATGTGTGGTAAAGGAAAGTCGTCCTTTGGACTTGCCTTGTTCAGATCTCTGTAATCGACACACATTTTAACCTTTCCGTCCTTTTTGGGAACGGGTACGATGTTGGCTAACCATTGAGGATATTCAGATGTAGCGAGGAAACCCACGTCGATCTGTTTCTGTACCTTCTCCTTGATTTTGATGGCCATGTCCGGGTGAGTGCGTCTCAACCTTTGCTTTACTGGCGGACATTCTGATCTCAATGGTAAGTGATGTTCCACGATGCTGGTATCCAACCCTGGCATATCCTGATAGGACCAAGCGAATACATCGGGAAATTCTTTGAGAAGCTTTATCAAACCCTCTCTAGCAGTTGGACTGAGCAGTGCTCCGATCCTGATTTCTTTTCTCTCTTTTTTTGAACCCAAGTTTACCATTTCCAACGGCTCTTTGTGGGGTTCAATGGACCTTTCCTCTTGTTTGAGTAGTCGGGAGATCTCTTCTGGAATTTGGTCGTCATTTTCTTCTTCAGCCTCGAATAACGGGAACTCAAAGTTGGGAGAAGGCATCGGATCGTATGTTTCAACGGGGTATAAAACAAGCAATCTGCATGACGTGATGATTCGTGTTTAGAAGAGATAGAGAAAATGTAAGTGTGTGCAGTGTTTTGATTTTACTGCTTGTTTTTATTATCGAATGTTTTTTAGGATTACCATTTTCTGAAAAAGCAAAAAGAGAAAACAGCAATTAATGCGGAAATTACAGAACGACGTTATTTTATTAATGAACAAGTCGAATCTTGAAACTACAGCCCTATAAAACAAAACTCTGTCGCTTTGGGCAAAGTGAAGAGGGAAATTTACAGAAAACGAGCCCTATCAAAATATTCGTTTCACCTGGGTTGGGTGAAAGGTTAAAGATGGCAATTACTTTGACTGACGAACGACCTTCGGAACCTCGACGGTAACCCATTGGCGGCGAACTCCTCGGTGAATCACAAAGTCTGGCACCTTCCTTGATTTGTCTTCAGAAATGACGCTGATTTCTGGTGGAGCAGGATCATTGGAATCTATCTCCCAAGCAGAATTGTCGTAGGAGGATTCCTCTGTTGTATTTTGCATAGCATTTGTGTTCTCAGCTGTACCTCCCCATCCAGTTGGCTGGATATCTTCGAGCCTGATACGAGAGTTTTCGGGAGCGGTGTACTTGACCATATAGTCGTATTTTCCACTCGGTTGTCCCAAGGTGTCCCACATTTTTTTGGAACTGGAGGAATTATCCCTCTCGATGACGTTGACCTCGGGAAAAGCATAGTTGATGAATTCAAGTCCTGCGAACGTTGCGAATTCATCTTCATGTTGAGTAGTTTCTGAATGACCTGAGTGTTGATCCCATGACATGGTGGGGACACAGGTATTCTGTTCAATGACGCTCAGCTGAGTTTCATTGTTCGGCTGACTTTCTTGCCCCAAGTTTCCTGGGTAATGCTGCCACATTGGCAGGCCATCCATCGGGCCATAGTAATTGTGATCAAAGTTGTCTTTCATCGGAGTGTCTTCCCCTAATGAATTTGGCGGAGCACGGCATCCTTTCGGATCACAATCTCCGTAGATCATTTCGACATCTGATTTTGGTATAAATCTCAGACTTTCTGTAGGAAAGCAAAAAGGCATAGGCACCTCTTCCTGAGACATATAGCCGTCCTTGTTAAGGTAGGACTTCCATTCTTCATCTGTGTCAGAGGGATCTTCCTCATTGATAGCATGAACTGTCTGAGACACTGGGTGAAGGAAACCTCCACTGTGGAAGAAGTTTTGAAGGGGATGAAGACTTTCATCATTGGCGGCTGTCTGGGTACAGGTCGCAGAAAAACCAAGACCCTTCTTTATTTTATTGTCAATAGGAATGATAAGCCGTCCCCATCCTGTCGTATCGGTACTCTCGACCGCTTTGATAGCATCTTTGTATGAAGAAATTGAAGTTCCTTCTTTGAACTGATTGTCCTTGCTCACCGATAGTGCTTGGAACTGAGCTCCAATAACCTCCTCGGGTTCCACACAAGTAGATGATGATAGGTTACTCACAAGCAAGGCTTGTTCCCCACAAACCGTGACAAGTTGATCGTTCTTGACGAACTTTAGCTTTTGGTGGAGGGTTGAAGTAACCGCTCCAGCCTGATGTATCCAAGGTCTTCCTAATAAACAACTGTATGTTGCCAGGATGTCCATGACCTGGAAAGTGATTTGGAAAGTGTGAGGACCAATAGTTATGGGAAGATCAACTTCGCCGATAACTGTTTTTCTGGATCCGTCGAATGCTTTGACGATGACCTCGCTGGTTCTCATCGGAGGGCCCTTGAATGATAATTGCATCAAAGTGTACTTCGGCATAACATTCAGGGCTGACCCTATGTCTACCAGTACGTTGGCTAAAGCATCGCCCTGGCAGTTAACTATGATATTGAGCACCATGTTATAACGGCGACCTTCTTCAGGTAATTCCTCATCACTAAATCCCAAATTATTGCAGGAAGTGATGTTAGAGACAATGCTATCGAATTGTCTGATTGTTACATCCCACAAAGGCTTGCTCCAAGACTTTCTGTAGAGCCTCTCTGTGTGCTTCTGAACTGAGTAACAGTGATAATACTGAGATATTTGAAGGAGTCTGTAACAGTTCATCAACAATGTTATATTTACTCCTTTGGATGAGCTTTAGCATCTCATCTTTGTCTTTTGAAAAGTCAGGATTACTAGATTGACCGACTGGTGGATCAGGAATTTCTGCCTGAAGTTCCTTTTCTTTGTTGGATTCTCCAACCCCTCGGTTGAAGATTCGATCGCTCCGTGTTACACGACTGATGTCTGCAATATTCACGACGGAGGGTAATGGAATTTCCTTTCCATTCTCGATTATTGTTGCACCGTATTTGTAAGGGATTGCCTTAGCTGATTCATACGGTAGTGGCCCCGGTAGATAGATGACTATGGGAACCTTCTGATTTTTCTGACCATCATAAGTAACCTTGATCCGTTCCCGGTTGGGAACTCCAGATTCTTCAAGTAGAGGGATGATGGCAAAAACATCCCTGGTCCTGTGATGACCAGAGATCGTGACAACATCCTCAACTTGCTCGGCAAGGTAGTTCGGCGACCAAATGATGGGTCCTGAACCTGGATATGGACGAATTTCTCCATGATCGACCTGACCCTGAAGAGCTGCTCTCACAAGGTAACACCCTTGGTTACTTTCCGAACAGACGCTACAACTGTCATAGTTGTGTGGTGGCACCTGGCCACGCCTTCTTTGAATACAATGTAACCTCACTAGGTTATCTTCCATTGATCGAACATCCTGACTTTGACGACGAGTAGGATTCCTGTGATTGATGCTAATCTGCTGAGTATCTTCGTCCATATAGATTGGCATCCACCAGTGATTTAACAAGTGCTGAAGTGCCTCCTGGACAAGGGTACAACCTCGATCATTTTCGCAACCTGCTTTACAGTTTTGATAATCATGTGATATTAAGAATCCGAGTCGGACCTGCTCGGCATGTAACTCTACCAGGTTGGTATTCATTACGCGAATGTCAAAGATCTGAACCATGTTGATTTGATAGGATTTCCTATCATGGTAGTCTTGGATCCATCCAAGATCCATCTGACGCTGGAGGGCCTCTTGTATGAAAGAGCATCCCTGTTTGTTTACCGAGCAAATCAGACAGGAACTGTAATCATGCCGCGGCAGATTATGATACTGGATTTGCCTTGAGTGCATCGCCACCAAGTTGACATTCATCGCACGGATTTCGTGGTTTTGAATGACGTTGGAATTCGTGTAAACCATGTTAACTCCACGAACTCGGTGCTCTTGGATCCAGCCAAGATCCATTTGCTCCTGTAGAGCTGCTTGCACCACAGAACATCCCTGGTTGTCTTTAGAGCAGATATCACACTGGTGATAATTATGAGGTGGCACATGGCCATATCCACTCTGTCTACAATGCATCTTGACCAGATTGGTTTTCAACAAGAGTACATCATGAATTTGATAGACATTGTTAGTCTCTTTCTCAATCAGATTGACTGCAGCTTTCTCATGTTGAGGCAGCGGGTTCGTAAGAACATTAGGATTCGTATCTTTGAAAGATAAGAGCCCGCTCCTAACAAGCTTTTGCACGTCGGATTTGAAATTGAGACAAGTCTCAATGTTATGCCCTGAACCTCCTTGATGATAAGGGCATGTTTGATCCGCTTTAAACCAAAAAGGCGGATTTTCCAGAACTGAAAGGGGATACTTAGTCTGAATGTGCCCCTTAGCCAGCAGTAACGGAAACAGCTCTGCGTACGTTACGGGTATAGGATCAAATCCTGGTGGCCATGTTGTACGGTTGTTGTTATATGGAGGACGAGCCTGCTGAAGAGGCTGTTGTGTCCTTTGTTGGTCAGGTTGGCTCTGCGCAACCTGAGGTTGATACATAGGAACAAGCACGGGGCCGATAGCAGGAGTAACAGCTGCTACTGGCTGATAACGTCGCCTTTGCTTCTCGAGAGAGATATTCCCAATATCTTGCTCTTTTTTCTTAGGGAGAGCACTACCGTATTTTTTAGTACCGCTCGTTGATCCAGTGTCTTTTACCAAACGTCCTTCTCGGATGGCTTCCTCAAGACGTACACCCATGCCGACCATTTCGGTGAAATCACTGGGTGCACTGGCAATCATTCGGTCATAGTAAAATGAGCTTAAGGTCTTTAAGAAGATTTTTGTCATCTCTTTTTCCTCAAGAGGTGGACAAATTTGAGCGGCAATTTCACGCCACCTTTGAGCATACTCCTTAAAGGTTTCCTTGTCCTGTTGTGACATTGATCTGAGTTGATCTTTGTCGGGTGCCATGTCCAAATTGTACTTGTATTGTTGGACGAAGGCAATACCAAGATCTCTGAATGTACTGATCGTAGTACGGTTTAAACCCATGTACCATTTGAGTGCGGCACCGGTTAAACTATCCTGGAAGTAGTGAATCAGCAGGTCCTGATTCTCCGTCTGAGCTGACATCCGCCGAGCGTACATCACCAGATGGCTCTGAAGGCAAGAGTTACCCTTGTATTTTTCAAAGTCAGGCACTTGGAACTTGTGCGGGACTTTCACATTTGGGACCAAGCAGAGGTCTGCGGCGTCCATCCCAAATAGATCCTGACCGTGAATGGCTTGCAGCTCTTTCTGCATTTCCAAGAACTGCTCCTGGAATTCATCCATTCTGTCAAACATAGTTTCCTTCTTACCAGAAGGTGTTGGTGGAATCTGTCCTTCCGGGACAGTGTGCACCACAGGGGGTGGTACCGTGACTATGGCAGTAAGTCTTGGCACCTCCTAAAGTTTGTAACCTTCAGGAGTCTTGAGTATGCCCCTGGCATCTTCGCTTTCCCGAAGTTTGTAACCTTCAGGCCCAGCGGCTTCTGTTGCGATTCCCTGATCTTCAGTGATCGGCGGAACATATCCTTCCGGGATATAGTTAACAGGCATGCCCCAAGGACGATCTTTCGGCATCTGATACCT
This sequence comes from Lathyrus tuberosus, assembly GCA_022829125.1. NCBI lineage: Eukaryota > Viridiplantae > Streptophyta > Magnoliopsida > Fabales > Fabaceae > Lathyrus > Lathyrus tuberosus. The sequence continues at coordinate 5,426,960 of JALAZF010000073.1, read as the reverse complement.
AGGATCATACTTTTCTATGATGGGCGTTGAGGTGATCTCTGAGATCACAGTTCTTTGTAGCTGAGCTTCTGCCATGGCTTGCATGTCGTTACGAAGCTTTCTCATATCCTCTCTCAGAGCGTCGATCTCTTCTTTCAACTCTCTATTTTCTTCCTCAAGATCATCCATCTTTTTCTGACGATTGGCCCGAGTATTGTATGAATGAGACAGTTTGACTCTAGAATCGAGACACAAACGTGAGATTCGTAGGTAAAAAGAATACGCGGTGTGAGAATGATGAATGCAATGATTATATTAATTGTTGTTTTTTTTTGTTTAATCAAAATAAACTTCGACAATTAGATTGCAAATATCAAACAGTGGGGAAACCCCATTTTATTAAATTCCAAAGGATTACAGAAATGGAAATACAGTAGATTACAAAGTGCAGAAACAGAAACCTAAACTAATGGGTCCCGAGTCCTCTTCTTTGACCGGGGCGCTTGGGCCGTTGTTGGGTTGTCATTCCTTTGCCAGGTGAAAGGAGCGAGCAAATTCCTTTGGTCATCTTGATTCTCAACAGCATGCTGCTCCAAAATTTCAATCAGAGCATCTTTCTCTTTTAGTAGTTGTTGTATTTGGATACACTCTACGTCAAGGGTGCGGTACTTGTTCTTCCAAGATCTTCTTTCCTTTTGAACTTTGTCGAGAGTAACCTGAAGCTTTTCAGTTTCCATCATGAAGTACATGACAGTTTCCCTCGGTGGAAGAATTCCGTAACGAGGATAAGGCATCTTTAGCTTGAGAGCTCTAGTTTGTACCCAATGGAGATAAGGCTCCACCGAGACACAGTTCGGTTTTCCCAGAGACTCTCGTCCTTTCTTATGAACATGTTTCCAAGCTTGCACTATTTCCATCATTAGTGCTCTGTCACTTTCTCCTTCTTTGAAGAAAAGACCTTCCAGATGAACACCCAGTGGGATGTGTCTCATCGGGTATCCAAATTGACGAAGAACCAATATCGGATGATAGTTGATTCCTCCTTTAGTTCCTATGAGGGGTACGCTGGGGAATTTTCCACAACGGTTAATGATTCTAATTCCCTCATAAATCCTATTACACTAATCTATATCAGAGTTGGTAAGAGACATGATCTTCTGCGACCAACGTAAGACACTCTTGCAATCCCAAAAAGCAGCAAACTTGGGCAAGTGAGAGATAAACCATTTGTAAAGCAAAGGTACACAGCATGTGATCTCCCCTCCGCTGTACAAATTTCCCAAGTGTACAGAATGATACGCATCTGCAAGCAAAGTCGGCACAGGGTTTCCAATGAGAAAAACCTTAATAGAGTTGATATCGACGAAGTTATTGATGTTGGGAAACAAAAATAACCCGTAGGTGAGCAAGACAAAGATGCTTTCAAAAGCAGTCCTGTTCCCTATACTAGCGAAGTATAGAGCCTTTTTTGTCAAGAACTGGGCTGGCAAACCTTGGATGCCACCCTTAGTGGTCATGTGAGTCCTGACCTCAGACTCATCCAAATGAATTGCTATTGCAATAGTCTGATTCTTTAGAATTTCTTCCAGTCCAGAAAATGGAGCTCGATCGGTGATATGTAGATCAATCAGATGAGAATATTCCTCCAGCGTTGGTGCAAGCTGGTAATCCGGGAATGTGAAACAGTGATAAACCGGATCGTAGAATTGAATGAGCGCGTCCATGATTCCCTCAATCACATGGACTCTTAACAGTGGTAGCAAACCACCGTGCTTGGCTCTGAAAGCCTCTGGGTTAACGATCATCCTTTCTAACCTTCTCAAATCCCCTAGTTTTGGAACCTTGAAGGTATACTGGTGAGTTCTCCTTCTACCGAAATCCATTAGCGTAATCCTCTTCTCTGATATTTGCAATCACAGTCTTAGTTTAATTTGAAAAACAGAGAGACTAGAAGAGAAAGTTTTTTGAGTGTTTTAATGTTTTATTAAATGAATGCATGAATGCAGCACACAAAAACATAGAAAAAACATGGGGTCAAAGGGTCATTGTCATGAAGTCAAGGCTCTACCCATCCCCAAAGGTTTATACTAGGGTGATTTTTGTACCTGTACTCATTATCATCAGCTCCTCCCAGGAAAGCAAAACAACAAGCGGATCGCCAGCGAGTTGTAGAGCAATCTTAGAGTAAGTGCCATTCACCGAGAATAGATCACCAGCCTCAAATGAGGGTAGTATCGCGTAACAACTATTTCCGATAGTTTCCGCACTACGAAAGGGTTTGGCTCCTCAGCTTCTCAGACTTAACAACCGGCCCATTGGCTAGAAGAGTGAATGGGTTGCGTTGGTCAGCCTCCACTGAGGTTGATGGTCGACCACGTCGCCATCACTTATCTTAAGTGTATACTCATTCTCACCACATGCGGCATCACACGCATTCCCAGTAGCAGAAAAATAAACACGTATAGAAATTAGGAAAAGCAGTATATATATTTGTTCTAATCATCCTAGACTTATAAAGCTATGATTCCTAAGTTCCTGACAGAAATGGGTTCCCCGGCGGAAGTCCCAATCTGTGGTATTCACACAAGTGAAGAGAAAAAAGGTTTATCCAAGGTTTCCACCTTAAACGTTTAAGAAAAAAAATTTGGCCCCATGGTGGGCGCCACTTTTCTGTAGCGAGCGATTTTGGACGCGGTTCTTAAGCGCTGGTCGCTCTCTGCGGTTTGAGCTTTGACTACAGGTCGATTCATTTTTTATCCTATTGTGAGCTGAATAAGGAAGGGAAATAGATGTCTCCAATTAACCCTGCTTGCATACTAAGTTTAAACAGCGGTCTGTTAGGTTACGAATGCTATCAATGTGGGGGGCCTTTGTACTGGTTATTTGTATTTTCGCCAATACTATTTTCTTTCTTTTTTACATGGGCAGAAGGTTTCTGGTGGGGAACAAGGATTAGGATGTTAGGACTGATGCTTTTGAAATACTACTTTTGATTGATGGAGATATGGGATTTGGGTTTTTTGTTGATTGCGCTCGCTAAGATCTTTTCTTTCGATCTTATGCCTACGTATTCCCGTTAACCGAAACAGGGAAATCAGAGCGTTCGTAGTTCCTCCTATTCTATGGGAGGAAATTGGTTTTTGGTGTCTTGTTCAAAGCCCAAGACGTGAAGCGAAAGGTGGTTTGTATCTTGTTCAAAGCCCAAGATGTGAAGCTGAAAGGTCTATTTGTGTCTTGTTCAAATCCCAAGACGTGAAGCTGAAAGACCTCGGCTTTAGAGAGAATTTGTCATCTCTAAAGAGGGGAGAAGGAGAATTACTTTAACTGGGATACGCGGATCTGAGCAATGCCATAATTTCCGAAGAAAGGGTTTTAACCTGAAGGAGAAGACTTTAACTCAGTGTAGAGCAATGCCATCTTTCCTTAGGAATTTCTCATGCTAAAAGAGGGACAGTGGCGTGGATATAGATGATCCAGAGGCTTGCCGCTTACAGAGATTAGATGAAGGGGAAGGAGTTGTTGATGTTTGTATACTGTGAACGAGGCACGGCTTTGATGCTAAAAGGTTAATTGGATCAACCAGTGGTTTTCTTATACAAAGCCTAAGAGGAGGCTAATTTCCGCTAGGAAAATCATTATACAAAGCCTAAGAGGAGGCAATTTTGTGTCCCGTACAAAGCCCGAGAGAGAGGCTAAAAGATTTTGACCCGGCGATGGAGTCTTTTGGTATCTCGTATAAAGCCCGAGATGGAGGCTATTTCACTCAACAAGGGAGTTTTTTGTATCTCGTATGAAGCCCGAGATGGAGGCGATTATTTGTTTGGCTCAATAAGAACCTTTTGGTATCTCGTACAAAGCCCGAGATGGAGGCGAAAGGGGGATTGACTCAACGAGGGAGTCTCTTATGTGTCTCGTACAAAGCCCGAGAGAGAGGCTAAACGTTGTTTGACTCCGCTGGGGAGAATCATTTGTACAAAGCCCAAGAGAAGGCTAAGGTTATTGTGTCAGTTAAGTGACAGGTCCAGTATACTGATTTTGAAAGAGAAAATCAGTTGTTATATGAGCATCACTGTACTCATGGGTTAGATCTGAGGATCGGGGTTGTTTCCTTTTCTTTGGGGAAACTGGAAATCCAAAGGGTATTGAGACTGTCCGAGTCTGCGGGTTTCCTTCCTATTTAACGAAGGGGTCACTTGAGAATGTCTTTGAGACTCAAGGAAGTTAGACTGTCCGTGTCTAGAGTTTTATCTTTCATACTATGCTTTGAGAAACAGTAGTAGACTCTATGAAAGGACTGTTCTATGAGGATGACTAGGTTCTGTTCCTATACCTCTAGGAGGTCGTCGGGACAATTTGTACGAAGCCCAAGAGGAGGCTGGAAACTTTTAAGAAGCTGACGGGTCCTTGTACGAAGCCCAAGAGGAGGCTATCATTCCCGGAGGAAGAGATCATTATACGAAGCCTAAGAGGAGGCTGTGAATACTTCTAAGAAGCCGTAGTGTCCTTGAATAATGCCCAAGAGGAGGCCGATGCTTTTAAGAAGCCCGTGGGTCTATCATCTCCTTTCCATTAGGAGAGATAACTCTTTTAAAGATAAAAAACCACTGGTAAACGTGCGACGTTTACTATTCAGCGACTTTTAGCTTTTAAAGAGGGTTCCTTAGTTAAGGTCCAAGATTATGACCGTAGTGGGTACCCAAACCCCGAGACATTCAAGGCAAGCTATCCACAAGGAATAGATCAAGTCAGGAAAGTTCGAGAATTTGGAAGAAACTCAAAGATGCCATTCACGGAGAATACATTCATCTTGGGGAGTAGAGCTTCTTGACGATTCCTAAGGAGGACAGCCGAAGAGAAGACTGTATCTGGTGCTTCTATTGGGGATCTAGGCGTCTATTTCTACGAATAAATGAAATGGCGTCACCTAGTTCTAGACGTAGTAGCCGGGGAAACTCGAAATATCTATACTATTATTACACAGTAGATATGAGTTTATGAAAGGAGACTTACAGTGAGCAGCCCCACAATACAGTTTATAATATGAAAGCAGTAAACGAAAGCGATAACCACTTACTCGGTTGGAGTGCTTCCATGCTGTTTGGTTAGTTGTTCAACAAAGAAAGATTGAAAACAACAGTATATTCAAAATCAAAGGAGAAAGTGCTTTGAAAAAGAAAGATTTGGGGCTTACAGCTCAAGGAGAGGCCCAGGGTTTTATCAGTGAGGCACTGTTTGACTTTGTACAGCGGGACTTATACAAGTGACTGGGGCCCAAAAAGGTTTTCTGTACAAAGGGATAGGTCTTACACTCTCTCAAGAGGCCCAAAAAGGTTTAAAGAAAAAAGAGTGGGGCTTATAACACGAGGGTAGGCCCAAATGATTTTTCGTTTAAAAATGGCGATCGCGCCGAGGTTTTCTTTTAACGCAGAGGGACTTATACAATAAGTGAGGCCCAAAATGATTTGGTTAAAAGGGGGATTGGGTCTTACACTCTAATAGAGGCCCAAAGTGTTTTGAATGGGTCTTATAGCTCAAGGAGAGACCCAGATGATTTTTATTTTTAAACGGGCGACGATCGTGCCGTTTACTTGTACAGAGGGACTTATACAATGAGTGAGGCCCAAAAAGTTTTTGTACAAGGGGGGATGGGTCTTACACTCTCTCAAGAGGCCCAACGAGTTTTGAAAATGATTTATGAGGGTTGAATTAATCCAAAACCCTAATTTGTTTTCAAAATGTACTTAATTGAATAAAAATTCAATTAAAATGATCAAAAAATTGTTTAACACATGGAAAAAAAATTGTGATCTTGGATTAATGCTTCAAAAATTAAGTATTGACCTACAAAATAATTAGAAAGCATTAAAAGTTGCAAAATCAATGTAGAAAAAATATTTAAAATGCCAAAAACAATCAAAATATTAATTCGTTACAAAAATATCAATTATATGAAATAAATAATATTTTTGGGATTTTTTGTGAAAATAAAATATTTTAACATTTTTGTGAATTATTAAAAAAAGAATCAACTCAAAATCATTAAAACTCAGAGAGAAATTAATTTTTGAATCAATTAAACAAAATCACAAAATTCAAATATTTGAATATATGAAAAATGGCGCCAAGAACAGCTGAAGAACACGCGTGTCTTCTTGGTTTCTCAGATTTGCATTTTCTATCCAATCTCCATGAATACGTAATCATATCATGTAATCCACATATCATTATGCTCGTCTCAACCTCACGATCATGTCTATGTACTTTAATTTCATTTAAATTAAACATACAACAAGAAATCACGAAGAGACCTCAAGAACCCTAATTTCTGCATGAAGGCTAGGATTTTTGATACACGATTCAAACAATGCAATTAATTGAGGGAAAACATTCCATGCATGATTATGAACATATGGCCAAATTATTGTGCGAGGAAATATGCATAGATTGAGAGATGACCAAGTATATGCTTACCTCTAGGCCGTGACAGCAAGTTCAAAGTGATTTTTGATTTGGAGGTGTTACAGATGAGTTGTGATTATCTGAACAGCTTCCATACACCCTATGGATTGTGTTTGGATGGTTGGACTTGATTGAAATTGGCTGGATCATTTTGTGGTACCTCAGCTGCACTTTGGTTAAAACCTTGAGCAACCAACTGGTGATTTTGTGAAATTGATGTTTCAGAAGTAATCTAAGTGTTTGATCAGCTCATATGTGATGTATGTGAGGTGTGTGAGTGATTGGTTTGATTGGAATTGCTCTCAAACTCAAAACCCGATAGTGACTTGCCTTAGAAGGCAAAATTGGAGTGAAAGAAGAGATTTTGAGGAAAGCATCTGTTAGATGGCTTTGGTGTACTCAAACTGACCATAATTGAGCTCTATTTATAGTAGAGCAAGTTTGTTTTGCAAGGAATAGTGCATGGCAGCTGGTAAGTAGGTTTGGCCAATGTTGGCAAATGAAAATCCAAGTCTCCTCTAGCCATTGACTAGAGGTTAGAGCACAGAGCTTTGGTTCCCTTGGTCTTGGATAAGTCTTGACTGATTTCAGATGAGAATGGCTCAGTCCATGCCACCTTGATGGTTCCATTGAATGCCTCATTCCAAATTTGAAGTCTTGTCCCTATTTTGGCCATTCTAGGTTCAACATGCTATTTCTTGTTCCATGGACTTTGGAGGCTTGGCTCAGTGATTGCCCCCTTTAGATTCAATCCTCTGAGGTGTCCAAGTGGATAGGAGCAATTGAATTTGGCTGATTTTGGCAAATCGACCAAAGTTGCAAATTCTGCCTTGCCTTGACAGATTTCAGCAAGGCAACTTGGCAATGTTGTATCTCATGGTGTAGGTTGAATTTGGCAATGTTCTTGGCCATTTTGGAAAGCTCTTACATGATACAACAACTGTTTGAATAAGTTTGGTTTTGATCTCTTTTGATTCCAAGTGAAAAATCCCCCTACATTTGGCAAAAAGTGAGGCAGAATCTGACTTAGTGAAAATTTCACTAAGTGTTGGAAAAAGTGACATTTTCACTTTTCAGCCACTTTGATCCCTCCATAACTCAAAATCCTTAATGAATTGGAATGACTTGTAGTTGAAGTTTTTGTAGGTGATAATGAGGGCTACAAATCCATCTTTGGATGAGAAAAAATGGCCTTGTGGTTTAGGAGTTATGGTCCTCCAAAGTTGGTACCTTTGCCACTTTATTTTTAACTTAGAAAAATTTCTAAGTTTTATGGTTACCCCTTTTACAAGTTATCTCACTTTTCTTGATTTTTCTTGATGAATGATGATTCAAATCATACATTAACATCATTTTAGGGTTAAAAATCCATTTTGGTGAAAAATCTCAAAAAGTCAAAGTTGACTTTTGTGCACAGTTGACTTTTTATCAGATGAATTCCAAACTGTGCAATTCTTCAGGAAATCATGTCCTTGACCTAAATAAAACTTGATGGACATGTTCCATGGGAGTCATAGGGTATATTCAATCATGTATTAGGGTTTGGGAGCATGTCCAGGTCAAAAGTCAAAGTTACAGTTGACTTTTCCCTTAAAACCCTAATTGTGGTGTAGATGAAATTGAGACTTGTTGCTCAAACTTCTTGGATTAATCCATTGTCCCAAATGGATCAATATGGTATATTAGAGACCCTCAAATCCTCTCTTGAGGTCTTGGCTCATGGTTTGTCCCAAAAGTCAACTTAGGGGTGAATTAGGTCAAGAAACCCTAATTCCTGATTTTTTATGAATGCATCCCCTGAGGCAAAATTGACTTGATGCATGGGTTCATGAGGTTCCATGAAGTATATTAGGTTATGATTTGGATCATTGCCTTGTGCCCAGATGAAAATTTCCATCTGGAGGCCCTGGTCGACCAAAACCCTACTTTGGTGACACTGTCGATCTTGAGACTTGATCCACCTAGAAGGGAGCAGCCTTGTGCTTAATCCTTGAAGTGGGAGTACTTTTTGATCCATTGTGGATATTTAAGAGATTAGACAAGTTGAAGATCATGTCATTTCTTGATTGATCCTTTGTCTAAGCACTCAGAGAGGGCTTGAAACCCTAATTTTGATTGTAGTGGATGCTCACCCATCTTTGGGGAGACTAATGAAGCATAAAGGTACATCCATATTGTGATGATGATTTTCACAATGATGGGAAATCTAAGTGGTCAAAATTTGGGGTATTACAATCACCTATTTTTCAGTTAACCACAGTCTATCTGTTAATACTGATTTCTTCTTGGGTTAATCACCTTCTCTTGGTTAATCACCCATTTTTCAGTTAACCACAGTCTATCTATACACACTGAGCTTCTTTTGAGTTAATCACCTTATCTTAGTTAATCACTCATTATATTCGGTTAATCACAGTCTTTATGTTAAAACTGAATCCCCAACAATTAGCAACCTTATTTTGGTTCGAATACTCGCACCTTTGGGTTAGTAACCTTTTTTTGGTTCAAATACCCTTTCTTCGGTCAGGTATTGCTTGTTCAGACAGTGTACCGAAGTTCTTTGGGTCACGACCTTCGCTTGGTCCCACACGTGTCCTTTAGGTCACGACCTTCGCTTGGTCCCAACCCGTCCTTTGGGTCACGACCTTCGCTTGGTCCCATACCCGTCCTTTGGGTCACGACCTTCGCTTGGTCCCACACCCGTCCTTTGGGTCACGACCTTCGCTCTGTCCCACGCCTGTCCTTTGGGTCACGACTTTCGCTTGGTCCCACACCCGTCTTTTGGGTCATAACCTTCGCTTGGTCCCACACCCGTGCTTTGGGTCATGGCCTTTGATTGTTCCCACACCCGTCCTTTGGGTCACGACCTTCGCTTGGTTTTATACCTATCCTTTGGGTCACGACCTTCGCTTGGTTCTACACCCGTTCTTTTGGTTGATCACGATATATCTGTTAAAACCTTTCTCCCTGCACGTTGGCAATTATTTCTTTCCTCGGTTAACCACTGTTTATCAGTAAATATACCGAAGTCCCTTTAGAGTCAAACACCTTCTCTTGGTTCAGTACTCTCTTCTTTTGGGTTCATCACATCCTGCCTGTTGACACCAACTTCTTTCTCCCTACAGAGCCTTAATCTCATTTTCTCTGGATAACCACTGTTTATCAGTTAACATACCGAATCCTTTATTCTTCTGGGTTTTGACACCACTCTTGCATGTTATCTTCAACACAATCTCTATTCTTTTCCTTTCCACTTCTTTCTTGGTTTCGACACCAATCTTTTGCATCCCCAGCGGATTTTTCTCTACTTTCTTTCACTCTTGGTTTTGACACCACTTTCCCTTTCCTTTTCCGTCTTAGTTCCCTGAACTACAGATGCTCTGATTCTGCATTCATTCGAATGTAAGATACGTAGGCACGAGATCACGATGATCTTGGTGAGCACTCTTCCACCTTCTTCCTTTTCCCTTTCTTTTCCCTGGTTCCTTTGAACTACGACACTCTGATTTCCTCATTGCACTAAGAGGGTACGTAGGCACGAGGGCCCTAATCCTCCCCGAGCACTTTCTTTCTTTATTTCTTTTCTCTTTTATTCTCTCTCTTCTTTTAGCTTGAAGCATTTAGATAGATAACCCATCCAAGCCTAGAAGCAAGCGAAATGGTTCCCGTCGAGTACAACAGATGCGTAAGGTGCTAGTACCTTCCTTTCGCATAACCGACCCCCTACCCGTTTCTCTTCCCCTTGGGTTTTATCGATATTTTCCCTGTCCTCTGGGACTAAATAAAGTTCGGTGACGACTTTGTTTTATCTTTGAGTGTGCGATTCACTCAGGTATAATCCAGTCATCTACAGCTGGCGACTCTGCTGGGGACCACGAGTCTCTCGCAAGTTGGGATCTCGCCTAGTTTTGTTTGCTTTCTTGCTTGTGTGGGTGTTCATCTTTTTGCACTTTACTCGCTTTATTTTCTCTTTACTTACTTTATGTTTATTTACTGCATTTCTTTACTGCTTTGAATATTCATATGTTGTACATTCTGGATATCAGTTGTATCTTCTGTTGTTGTTGGGATGGGTAGATAATATTGGAGAGAAAAGTCCTAACATCGGGCTTAGCATACACATAGGCTAGAGCGTGGATAGTCGTGAGGCCTGCGTTTTGCGCGTTGGGTTACCAAGAGAGCCACATCCCAGATCGTGATTCGCTTGTGAATACTTCCGCCCTGCCAGAATTCGCTATGGCGGGGGATTTTCATTCTGAGTCCTATGGATTGGGCGACCTTTCTAGGGACCACCTTGTTGTGTCTAGATCATACCTGTGAGAGGGATATGGGTTTTTACAGGAAACCAAGCCACTTCATACCTTGATTCTCTCACGCACGTCAGATCTTTGCACCTGCACAAAGCTACATATGCAGACTATCCAGAAGATATTGCATCTCTAGCCTACATTATTGCATACTGTTACTGCATCATCATGTATGCCGAACTTTTGAACTTAAGTTATTGCATCACCATATGTATGTTGAACTTTTGCATCATCTAACCTTTGCATCATTGGGTGTTGAATGTCTCATTTGCATTCCGTCTGTATAAACAACATATGCATATATACATTTGCATTACATACATCCAAACCAGAGAAAGCTCGCTTTCTTCCCTTCATCAGCCCAAAGACAACGATTCTCCGATGCCGAAAGCCAAAGAATCATGGAACAGGTTGGGTATGAGAACACAATGCACAAGGAAGACAAGGTTGACATGGTCATGGAACTACTTCTGGACAGTTTGACGATGAACTCCTCTGATCAGGTTGTGAAGGATGAGCAAGCCCAGAGTAGACCAATGGTGGGTAAAATCATGAATGCAACTACAAGCAGTTTTCCAGTTTACCCCTTGTCGAATCAGAAGACCATTCAGGGCAATCAGAAACAAAAGCGTAAGCAAATCAGCAAAGGGAATAACAATCAAGGGAGGAGACGTCCTCGTCTTGATCCAATTCACGTGACTTACACGCATCTACTGCCTGTTCTAATTCATGCTGGGGAAATTGTTCCTAAAGAGATCGAGCCAGCCAAGTTTCCTTATCATCCTAAGCATGATCCTAATGCCACATGTGGATACCATGCTGGGTGTGAGGGGCATTCTCAGAAGAATGTGTCGTCTTTAAGAACAGAGTCCAAGAGCTCCTCGGTCAGAAATTGCTTTGTTTTACAGAGAAACCTTGCCAGAATTCCGCACCTATGGTTGTTGGAATATCTGCTGAAGATGAGAATAGAGGCCCACCTACTCATGTGCTAATTCCATCAATTGTTCAACCTCTTGGGTAATACCTGTAGCACCCTAAAATTTGCCCTACCTTTTTCTAACCTTAACTGGATTATGTTTCCTTTTCATTTGCATCATTAGGTCATAATTCATAATCATATAGTGCATTGGACTTCTAAGACATGGGATTACAGCATTTCATTAAATAAGGGTTTTCTATTTTGCAAGAGTTTGAAGTTTGGTTCTTGTAATATTCTTATTCAGAGGATTCATCAAAGGTTTTGGGTCAGAGGTTCATTGCTGTGAATCAGGGTTTAATCTTTTCTCAGTTCAAGTCATCTTCTTCAAGATTTATCAGTGTACATCAAGGTGAATTAGGGTTTGTTTTCAAGGTTGAGTTGTAGACTTCATCAAGTTGTCAAGCAAGAGTTCATGTGAGGATTCACTTGATCAAAGATTCAGAGGATGTTTGATTCGGATGTTTTGTTTCAATGGCAAGATTATTCAGTGGTAGATGTGTGCACTTTATCAGAGGCTCGTGAAAAAGTTTGGGATTGGTTTTGGATTCATCTGGCTATCCATTTGCTAAACCATGTTCTTATCCACCTTTTGATTTTCAAATCCATTGTTCATTTCCTAATATCCATATCCATATTTCTAAACCCCTTTTATCTTATTCACATTTTTTTTATCCAAATTCCAATTTATCCATATTTCATATCCATTTTTTATAAACAATTATTCATTCCTAAATTCCAAAAATCCATTTTCCATTTATATTCATATTCCAAAATTCATTTTATCCAATTTAAATTCAATTATCCACCTCCATAAATATTTTAATCACCATTTTTATCCATTGTCCAAGATTCCAAAATCTACATTTTAAGCCCATGGTTTACAAAAAGTTCCCAAAAAAATAATAAGCCAACAAGCTGGTGATTGATGCCAAAGTCTTGCAAATCTCTTCCAAGGCATCACGTGAGCTCCCCTGCTACACTAAGGCCCACACAAAAGTACCACAAGCTGCATACTCCTTGAAGCCAAAACAATACGCCAAAATGCAAGCTTAAATGAAGGTCCATCACTAGCAAATGTGTCGCAAGCCACGCTGTAACTTCATGTATTACTCCAAGCCGTGAGAGCCACCCAAGTTCACGCATCAAGCCATATCCAAGTTGTTGTTACAAACCACTGCTCACAGAAGAAAAACACATTGCAGAGTGTATACACAGTAAATAAAAAGAGAAAAATAAATAGCAGGAAAATTAAAAGTGGAAAAGTGAAATACACGAGAATAACAAAGCTCAAGTACCAAGCTCGTGACTCTTTACACGGCCAATTCACCAACAGTTTTTTTTCAATTCAAAATCAATCCCTATAACATAATTACAAACCCAAATACCTATTCTACCCTCTCCCAAATCTGTGTATAAAGCTGAGAGCATCATCTCTATTCTTCGACGAAAAAAGCAGCTCACGAACCACCTTCATCTTTCCAATTCACTCTTCTGCAGACTTCATCAATTCACGCCTCATTGTGCTGAAAAAGCGGGTGATGAACAGAGTTGCAATACTCATCTCTATCACCAATTCCCTCCTAAATATCCATCACCAATTCTGAAACAATCCTTCAATTCATCATCATCACAAAACCTGCAAGTTCAATAACAACAACTCAAGAACTCAATAAGATTCTGCATCAATAACACTTCCAGAAATGATTCAAAGCACGGTGCTCAGAAATTCAGTTCGCAACAACAACAATTGAGAATAGCAAGAAGATGAAGTAGAAGAAGCAAGGTGTACCAGAAATTCAGCAGATCGCATACCTGAACAAGAGGCTAAAGATCTCCGAATTTCTCGACGATTTCTTTTTGTCTGAAAAAGCATCGGACTCTCTCCGGTAGGTACGTAGATTTTGCTCCAAATTTTATTGTTGCAATGCAATTGTTTATCACTTTGTTTTGCGTCCGCATTGAGTATGCAATTATTTATGCATTCGCGTTGAGTATGCATCTGTTTATCAGTTTGTTATCGCGAATCGTATCAACGAAGTCAGGTCATGTGACGCCGTATTTGAACAAGTGCGATTTGGACGAGGAGAAAGCCACTACGACATTGTGAGAATGAAGGCGGTATGGCTAAGGCTGAGACGTTGAAGGAGAGAAGGGAGGATGACGGAGTGGAGGTCCTCGTGGATGTCATTTTTTCCCGCGAGGTAATGTGGCGGCCATTGTTGAAAGTGAGAAACCACCGATGATTTGAACAGAGAAGAGGACGAGAGGAGTTTGTTCCCAGGGCGACGACGTTGTGAGATGTGTTGGAGAACGTGGATGTTGTAGAACGTGGAAAGGGTGACGCCATGGAATCAGATTGAAAGAGGTTGAGCGAAAAAGCGAGGTTGTGGTGGATGTTTGTTGAGACTGAGGCGAACGGAGAGAAGAGGATGTCGGCGCAAGGCAGTGAGAAATAAGGAGAGAGTGAGAGTTACTCATGGAGGAACTTAGGGTTTTTTTAAGAAGAACTTATCTGTTTCAATATCGGACCGGGTTGCTTTCAAGGCCCTAGTTGTTTCTTTCCACACCCGGTTTTCACTTTCTGAACCTTCTTTGGTTTTTTTTTTTAAACTATTGGGCCTAGGTTGATGGCCCATGCGCCTGGGCTTCTGACTGAACATCACTTCCCTACGGCACCCCACCTCTATTTTTTAGTTTTACTTTTTAACTAGATAATTGATTTTGGTTAATTAATTTTGAGTAATTGATTTTGGATTAGTTTTAGATTAGTAATTAATGTTAGATTTAGATTTCTAATTAGGAATGGATTAATCTTTAACTTTAGTTTTAATATTTTAATTTAGATTAATTAGATTAGAAATTAACTTGAATTAATTTTAGGATTAACTTTAGATTTAATTTTTAATTTTAGGTTAACTCTTTTACTAGCTTTTAATCTTGACTTTTAATTTGTACTTTATTCTTGATTAATTGTTGATCTTGATGTTGATGCTTATTCTGATTAATTTCTGATTAAATACTTGATTGCCTTTTGTTTGATTTTCTCTATGTGATTGAGCCGTCTAGTGTTTACTTGTTGATTACTCTGTATTCACGTGCTCCCTAAGGCTCGTAGTCCAACTTAATTTCTGATTAAGTTCAGAGTAGGATAGACATTAGGCTCTCAATCCAAGCATGATAACATTAGGATAAAATTCCCCTTAGTGTTTTCTTTTCTCTTGAATCTTCTCTTCTCATCTCATAATAACTCTAACACACTTAATAAAATTAACGCGTATTGCACATGAGCCTTGCATGTGGGAAGTGAGAAATGAGGGGTTTCCTCTCATTTTTCTAGAGTGTTTGGTGGACGTTCCATCTTGGAACGATTTGCTAAGCATTCGTTCCTATGCCATAGACTTCGGTGCAATGCAAGTTATGAACTAACTTCAATCCACTTCTGTCTAAAAAACACAAACAAATTCAAAGCCTTTTTCATCCTTCGGGATTGTTGAGTTTCCAACCATTTTCAGAAAAGGGCACGTTACTTCCGTTTCGTCGCAAACAGGCATCGGCCCTAACTGTCGGACGCGAACTTAACGTCGCTCATAAAAAACACTAAGACCTCGTTAGGTTGAACTACGACTGCTCTAATTTCCTCTCTCTGGTTAGATTGAGGATACGTAGGCATAAGACGGCAATGTCTTGGCGAGCACCCTTCCACCTTTTCGACCCGTAGGTCGAACTACGACTGCTCTGATTTCCTCTCTCTTGTCCGATTGAGGATACGTAGGCACAAGACGACGATGTCTTGGGGAGCAACCTCCCCCGTAGTCCGTCGAACTACGTTGACTCTGACTTTCCCATTGCACGAGGGAATACGTAAGCCTAGGACGGCGATGTCCTATCGAATCTCTTTTTTCCTTTTTGTTTTCCGTTTCCGTTTAGCAGTAGGCTTTAGATAACTCATCCTTTGATTAGACAACAAGCGTGGATCCCATCAAGTACGATGGATGCGTGGGGTTCTAATATCTTCCCCTCGCGTAACCGACTCCCTTACCCATTTCTCTTGGTCGCGAGACCATGTCTTTTCCCTTCCCTCAGGTTTACGCATTGTTTCCTTTCCCTCTCTTGGGATAAATACACATTGCTGGCAACTCTGTTTCTGCGCCACTTTCGCGTTTGTACATGGATGAAAATCCCAGGAGCGACAGCTGGCGACTCTGCTGGGGAAGAGTTGACCTCTTGCTGGTCTATCCCATATGCGAGTCAATCCTAGCATTTGTTTGTTTTTATTTCATTGGGTGTTTACTGTTGTGCATTATCTGCTGTATATTACTGTATTACTGTATTCTTACTGTATTTTATTGCATTTGATTATTGTTATCTGTCCTGGACTGTGTTGTGTGTACTGGATTTTCTGTTTGGCAAGTTGGGATTTCTGAGAGGTAAGCCCAATACACAGGCTTGAGCATACACTTAGGACTAGAGTGGAAAGTAGTGGGACCTACGTGTCGTCTTGGTATGTTTGGTGTTCACGAAATTCACGTCCAGACAATGCTATCTTGGGAGATATTATGACGTGCGTGTCTTGCGCATTTCAGGGTGTTGATCTAGAGAGCTGTCGACTGTGGCAACCGTTTCCCCGAGGACTCAGTTGAGGCACTCCTCCTGAGATGTGATAATGGCAGACCAGAAATGGCAAACCCATTACACTTCTCGATCCGAGGACCCAATGTTGGGAACTTGCTATAGGATATCCTTTTTTAGGGGAATCAATTGAGGCCTCCTCGATTGATGATGATGCCAAACCAGAAATGGTGAACGTATCATTATTTCTCGACCTGAGAATCCGTGATATTGAGAATCATCGGTTTTCTAGTACCCACATGTGAGATGGGCAGGTGTTTACAGGTTTGCAGGTAACCTTGACTTTCATCCTACCTGGTATTCTGGTTCTCTTATCAGTGTGAACTTATCAGCCTGGTATTCTGGTTATTCTAGTATTCTGGTCATTCGAATATTCTGGTCATTCGAATATTCTGGTATTCCCGTATTCTCTCCAGAGCAGACCTTTGAACCTATCCATTCAGCAACACAGTAGTACAGAGCTTTATGGAAGCCTTGATCCCATGTCTGTTGCATCTGCATCTTCATTTTTGCATACATGTTCTTGTATTTCCAAGGGATATTAACTTTGAGACCCGTTGTTGAGCATTTCTATCTTTTTCTTGTGGTTTGTATGAGAAAAAACTTGAATCAAAGCAGAATGATTCCTTGGAAATATTTGAACATGGCATTAGCATTGCATTTCCATACTCATATGCATGGCAGGTGTTTGAGGTTGGTCTTTTGATCCCGATCGGGTTTTCTTCATGGTTGCAGATTCAGTCTTTTTCAGTCGTATCCTACTTGAGTAAATCAAAAGAGAGCTATAGAATATATGCAAGCTGAGATGATTGCGATGCAAGCTCGCATGGCTCAGTTCATGAAGTTAATGCAAGGTGTTGCTCAAGGGCAAGAACAGCTGAGGACCCTTGTCCAGCCTCTGATTGCTAGAGTCTATGAGGATATGGTTATGCATGGAGGTGTTCATACTGGTGTTATTCCTCCGGGGGAAGGTGTTAACGGTAATGGTGTTCATACTGGTCCTCCAGGCGGAGGTATTCTCGGTCCTTCTGTTGTTATCCCTCCAGGCGGAGGAGAGAATGTTGTGACTCCTTCTATTGTGGGAGGAGGAAACAATATCTGGGCAGTACATGGTCGTCTCTATGATGATCAACAGGATGATGTGTTTTCTCTTCCAGGTGGAGATGCTGACCCTCGACTTGATAATGATCAAAGAATTAGGATGATTGAAGAGCAGTTGAAAGGGGTTGTGAATCAGAATTCCTTGGGTATGGATTTGGATGATTTGGGACTGGTCCCTGGTGTCAAGATTCCACACAAGTTTCAGGTGCCTACTTTCAAGAAATATAATGGGGCTACTTGCCCAAAGACTCATGTTCGGGCCTATACGAGGAAAATGGTTGCATATTCTAATGACAAAAAGTTATTGATGCATTTCTTCCAA
This sequence comes from Lathyrus tuberosus, assembly GCA_022829125.1. Taxonomy (NCBI): domain Eukaryota; kingdom Viridiplantae; phylum Streptophyta; class Magnoliopsida; order Fabales; family Fabaceae; genus Lathyrus; species Lathyrus tuberosus. Next base: position 5,409,184 of record JALAZF010000073.1, on the reverse strand, counting down.
GATAGCTTGGCTGGGGTGTCTTTGGAATGGTACATGCAGTTGGAGAGGCCCCATGTTTGAAACTGGAGGGAGTTGGTAGAAGCTTTTGTTATGCATTATCAATACAATACTGATATGGCTCCAAATAGGACACAGTTGCAAAACTTGTCGCAGAAGAATAATGAAAGCTTTAAGGAGTACGCCTAGAGGTGGCGGGAATTGGCAGCAAGGGTACAGCCTCCCATGTTAGAGCGGGAGATGATAAGTATATTTATGGCTACCCTGCAAGGTCATTATTATGAAAAGCTGGTACCTTGTATGCCCAGAAAGTCTGCCGACTTGATCTTAGTTGAAGAAATGGTCGAAAGCGGTATCAAAATGGGAAAGATTCAAGTTGCTCCCGGTTATTCTGAAAATGCAAAGAAACGTTACAGGGGGAAGAAGGAGAGACTAATGTCATTCAGTACCAACAACCTCATGCTCCTCAACAACAGAACTATCAGCGTCAGAATCAGCATAGGCCTCCAACAACCTGGAAAGAAGGAATGCTCATCTTCATCCAGTTCCCATGTCGTACAGTCAACTCTTGCCACACTTGGTTCGAAATTCATTGGTGGAGCCTAAGACTTTGAAGCCTGTTCAGGAACCATACCCTCAGGGGTACAATCCCCATGTGCAATGTGGATATCATGGAGGATCTATGGGGCACTCAACTGAAGATTGCAAAGCCTTCCAGGCCAAAGTGCAACAATTGATTGACAAAGGGTACATATCCTTTCCAGAAGGAGACTTGGTTGTGCATGTCAACCTCTTATCTATTTGAAGACTTCAAACATCATCAGAAGCAATAAGTCCAGGCGGAGTCAAGTCTCCTCAACAATGGCAATCTTCGGATTCTTTACTGCATTTTCATATGTAGCTTTTATTTGTTTGTTTAAACACAGTCTGCATGTAAAAACTTGTTTGTGTTTTGAATGTTGATTTTAATGCAATGAATGTGTTGTTCTTGAAGTAATTTACTTTTATGCACTCATATCATGTTTATATGCACTGCAATACCAACTTTTTTGTCTAGAACTCTTGAGGGAGGATGATGAGATGAAAACGCAAAATCTCTGGTTGTATGTTCAAGGATAGAACCCTGTTGAGGATGTGCAGGTATTGTTTCAAATCCCTAAACATCGGAGATATAAGAGAGATAGACCCTCGTTAACCCTGTTGAGCCTTGAAGTAGGAGTTTCTTTTCATTCAAAAAAACCCTCACTTCTAACCCAGAGGCAGGGTAGTTGTCAGTTGATTTGACTAAGCGTTCAAATTTCAAAAGGAGTGTGCATCTGAGGATCCATTACCTTCTATTCCGCCGTCAAGAGGTTAAGAAATGTGAAACCACAATGGTTATCCATCAACAATCAAGGAGTGAGGCAGTCACAACCCTTTCAAGCAAGTTAGACAAAACGGTGTCACACGATTTGTTCAAGAAAAAAAAGAAAGGAAAAAATAGAAGAAAAAGCCCGCTAAGTCCAAACTTGAAAACAAGCGACTTAGGCAAAAGTTAGGGCATCCCGCTGGACTTCAAAATCAAAACATTAAAAAAGAATCAATCCAGGCAAAAATCAGGGAAACGAAAAAACAAAAGAACGAAAAAGCGAAAAGAAAAAGGATTACAAAAGAAAATCCTCGATAAGAACAAAGTCGTGTGGCTACAGACACAACAGACAAAAGGGGTGATTGTTACTCCAAAACCTCATTAGGTCTCAAACCATCAATGGCATGGGTTCCTTAAAGATCACAAATCCTTTTGAGAGATGAGCGCTTATGTCAGATTAGCTGAACGTAGGACTGGAGAACATCACGAAGAGTGGGTGGGCACCGATAAACTTTGAGCCTTAAATCTTTTTTCTCAAAACCGTGAACCAGGCCACATTACAACCCTTAAAAGTCCTAATTGAAGCAGGGTTTATTCCGAAAGTGCACTTCAGCGAGATAGCGTTCCTGACTCCTATGATTTATGCTAATAAGATTTTTGTTGGTATTGCATGTGCGTATTGTTTTCCATTCAAAAATCAATGTCGCATCCCAGATAGTGATTCGTTCACAAGGCTTAGCGATGCATTTTCAATAAAACTTCAAGGTTAACACGAGTGTTGCATTAGAATTGTCATTCTCACAATAAACATTTTCTGCTTGCATGTGTTTGACATCAGAGAAGCATACACAATGAACGTCAGTCGAGAAGCTCGATCACGCCAAGTTGAGATGGTGAAAACTCCGAAGGAAAGTCATGCCAAGGGGTATGTGGCCAAGAAACTGTGCGCATCCTGGGGGTTCCCGATAAATGGTGATAAGATGCAGCCAATCTGGGGCAGTCACACTAAAAACTCTCCCTAAAGCATCCAAACAGGGGCAATCAGGTTGATATGACAAATCTCTGTAAGATCAGTCAGGGGCAAAGTTTCTTCAAGACTTGGGGCAGGCCACCTCTAGAGCGTAAGAAGTTGTCCACTCCTGAAGATGGTTAATTGAAAACACCTCTTCAAGGTTCAAAATACCGGGCAGAGTATTTTCAAGTCATTACAAATCTTTTTGAGGTAAGTTACTTCATGGACTATGAAGTCTGGGGCAGTTGTGTCGAGATCTGATACATCTCTAAGAGTTTGAAGACCCTGGGGCAGTGTGAATGCCCGGTCTTCTATAAAATCCTCTTGAGATGATTACTTTCTTTAGACCTGGTGGTCTGGGGTAAGTGGAGAGTTTAAAGGGCCGTTTATGACCATAGAGGCAGGTCAGGCTGAGTAACAAGTTTGTTTTTCCCCAGTAGCGTTACTCTCCCCAGCACTAAAAGTTCATCATCCTCAGCAGAACTTATTCTCCCCAGCAAGAGTACAGAGGATTGTGTTCCCCAACCGAAGTCATGGTTGGTTTATTATTACCCAGCAAGCAGTCAGAAGTGGATTGCTCCAAGGTGGATATTGTTGTATCTCCAGCAGGAGATATGCTGGATGTCTCTGGTAAAGACTTTATTTTCCCCACAGAGTCTGGCACTCACTTTCCTCAGCAGGTCAGGAAGTATAATTCCGTCAGGAACGACATGCTATAATCCCCAGCAGGGTAAATTCTGTCCTCCAACAGCGGGTTTAGGTCAATGATATCCCTCAGCAGGTTTCGTTGACTTTCGTCCCCAGCGGAATTATTCTCCCTAGCATTGAGGTTTCACCATCCTCATCAGACTGTCACTCTCCCCAGTCAGAGTACAAAAGATTGTTCCTCAGCCAGCATCTAAAGTGAATTGCTTTAGGATGGTTGTTGTTTTGTTACCACAGGAGATTTATGGAACAGATTACCGGGACAAAGATGTTGTCTTCCCCGCAGAGTATTGGTGTCTACTCCCCTCGGCCAGTCAGGAAATGGGTTTTCACCAGCAACAGCGGGATAAGGGCGAAGTCATTTCCCAGCAATGGGTTAAGTCCAATGGCGTCCCCAGCAGGTCTAGTACATGTGATATGTCTCCCCAAGCAGAGTTTGGTGGTAGTCTTTGCAGCAGGTTTGATCAGCGATGGTTAACATCCCCAGCAGGTTTTAAGTCCAAGTGATATTTGGCACTCTTCTGATTCAGGTCTTGGTTTCCTTTTTCAAAGAGTTATTTATAATCCCCAGCAGAGTGGATTTTCTTTTGGATTTCATCTCCAGCAGAAGTTGTGGATCAACGGAGTTGTTCAATGTGATCCTTCTTAGTAGAGTTCTTGGACTCAGAGGACAATTTATTTTGCCATCCCCGGTGGAGCTACCTTCGTTTTCAGCATTTATTTTGCTGGAGCGTTTCTTTTTGCATTGCATAAACATTGTTTGCATGGCATCCTCCCAAACGCGTAGCATTTCCATTTCGTATGGAGCATTACGCCATAGAAAAATTCAAACATATGCATTTGAAGAATAAACCAGGTTTGATACTTTCTTTGCCAGTTCTTTTTCTCAGCAGAGATGGCATAACATAGGATATTTTGTTTTACCCTCTGTGACCTCACCAGGGGATGTGTTCATCCTACCCGTGCTCCCCGGCAGAGTCTTCTATTTAGACTTCTCTTATCCCCGGCGGAGTCGTCTTATCTTTGGGTTGTAAGTCCGTTGATTTTACATCTCGCCCTTTCGGTTCACGGCCGTATCTTTGTTGGGAATCTGCCTTTGATTGGCCAACCCCTTTTGTAAACCCAGTTCTCACCTGGTAGTCAGTTATCGTCTGACTTATTTCATTAAACCCAGTTCTCGCCTGGTAGTCAGTTCTCATCTGACTTATTTTGTGAAATCCAGTTCTCGCCTGGTAGTCAGTTCTCGTCTGGCTTATTTCGTGAAACCCAGTTCTCGCCTGGTAGTCAGTTCTCGTCTGACTTATTTCGTGAAACCCAGTTCTCGCCTGGTAGTCAGTTCTCGTTTGACTTATTTCGTGAAACCCAGTTCTCGCCTGGTAGTCAGTTCCCGCCTGACTTATTTTATGAAACCCAGTTCTCGCCTGGTAGTCAGTTCTCGTCTGACTTATTTCGTGAAGCCCAGTTCTCGCCTGGTAGTCAGTTCTCGTCTGACTTATTTCGTGAAACCCAGTTCTCTTCCTCAGTAGAGATGGCATAACTCAGAAGAGTTTGTTTCACTTTATCCCCAGTGAGATCTCCAGTGGATTCGTCCTTCATATTGTTGTAAATTCTGGTACACCCCTGCAGAGTTATCTGTTTAGACTTCTCTTTTCCCCAACTTTGATTCCAGATAAATTCGAGGGTCGTAAAATTGTGGCTTTTACCCTTGGTTGTCCTGTTATCCCCAGTGAAGTCCACATTCGGCTTGGTCTTTCGTTTCGAGTTCGTCTTCAGCCGTCCTCGTATTATTTTGTTGGGTAGAGTGCCTTCGGTCGGTCTTCCTTTTCGAGTTCGTCTTTGGCCGTCCTCGTATTATTTTGTTGGGTAGAGCGCCTTCGGTCGGTCTTCCTTTTCGAGTTCGTCTTCGGCCGTCCTCGTATTATTTTGTTGGGTAGAGCGCCTTCGGTCGGTCTTCCTTTTCGAGTTCGTCTTCGGCCGTCCTCGTATTGTTTTGTTGGGTAGAGCGTCTTCGGCCGGTCTTCCTTTTTAAGTTCGTCTTCGGCCGTCCTCGTATTGTTTTGTTGGGTAGAGTGTCTTCGGCCGGTCTTCCTTTTCGTGTTCGTCTTCGGTCGTACTCGTATTATTTTGTTGGGTAGAGCACCTTCGGTTGGTCTTCCTTTTCGAGTTCGTCTTCGGCCGTCCTCGTATTATTTTGTTGGGTAGTCCGCCTTCGGCTGGCAAACACTCTATTTCATTGTCCCCACAGTTTGCAAATTTCAGGGTTCTTTTGGTATTCAATCTTCGTGTATCCTTGAATGTCTGAAAGTCATTACTATCATACCTTCAGAACCAAGTTGATTGAATAGGGGCAGCTGTAGCACCCTAAAATTTGCCCTACCTTTTTCTAACCTTAACTGGCTTATGTTTCCTTTTCATTTGCATCATTAGGTCATAATTCATAATCATATAGTGCATTGGACTTCTAAGACATGGGATTACAGCATTTCATTAAATAAGGGTTTTCTATTTTGCAAGAGTTTAAAGTTTGGTTCTTGTAATATTCTTATTCAGAGGATTCATCAAAGGTTTTGGGTCAGAGGTTCATTGCTGTGGATCAGGGTTTAATCTCTTCTCAGTTTAAGTCATCTTCTTCAAGATTTATCAGTGTACATCAAGGTGAATTAGGGTTTGTTTTCAAGGTTGAGTTGTAGACTTCATCAGGTTGTCAAGCAAGAGTTCATGTGAGGATTCACTTGATCAAAGATTCAGAGGATGTTTGATCCGGATGTTCTATTTCAATGGCAAGATTATTCAGTGGTAGCTGTGTGCACTTTATCAGAGGCTCGTGAAAAAGTTTAGGATTGGTTTTGGATTCATCTGGCTATCCATTTGCTAAACCATGTTCTTATCCATCTTTTGAAGTAGGAAGATATAAGGAAGATAATCCCTAGTCAACCCCGTTGGGCCTTGAAGTAGGAGTTTTGTTTTGTACACACAAAAAAACCCTCAATCTTAACCAGGGGCAGGGTAGTCTTCAATTAGTTTGACCTTGCGTTCAAATCTCAAAAGAGGATTACCCCATTTGCGGATCAACCACATCCGATCAAAAAAATCACAGATCCACAACAGTTATTCCTCACCGACCAAAGGAATAAGGCAGTCGCAACTCACCCTTACAAATCAAGCAAACACATGACACACGATTTTGTTCAAAAAAATGCAAAATCACAAAAGTAAAGAAAAAAGCCCGCTAAGTCAAAAGCAAATGACTTAGGCAAAAATTAGGGCATCCCGGTAGACCGCAAATTCCAAAATAACCAGTCTACGAAAAAATTAGGGAAAACAAAAAGAACAAAAAGAAGAATCAATGAGAAAAAATCCTCAATGAGAACAAGTTTGTATGATTACATGTGACAAAAACAAAAGGTGAGTGGCTGCCGCTCCGAAACCCTTGTCGGTTCCTCTACCATCACATCTACCATTCAAAATCCTTTTGAAAGGTGAACGCTTGTGTTAAACTAGGTGAACGTAGGACTGTAGAACATCAAGGAGAATGGGTGGGTTAAAATAAATTTTGAGCCTTATATCTTTTCTTTCTTAAACCATGAACCAGACCACGTTACAACCCTCAAAAGACCTAACTGACATGGCATTCTAAATGGTGATCCATTCACTATATGTCATAATCTTAGTGAACATACTTGGATTTCAAAGCTGACATATGTATGACATTAGCATTATCATTATCATTTTCAAAACAAACACTTTTTACTTGCGAACAAGCACTTGACATCAAGAAAGTTTCCACAATGGAAAGTTTGGATATCTCAAGGGGCAAAACGTTTGAAAACTCTGTTGAGCAAAAGGGCAAGCTGCTCTAAGATTCAGTCAATCTGGGACAATCACGTCGAGATTCGACAAATCTCTCAAAAATAAATTCATCAGGGGCATTCCTCCAAAGATCGATCAGCCAGTGGCAAAATTACTTCGAGGCTCACACTGGGGCATGCCATCTCAAGAGCACAAGAAAACCTCTCCAAGAGACGACTAATCAGGGGCATGCTGTTCCGATACACTGGGGCAAGTCTAACTTGTGACTGGGGCAATCCATGCAGATCCCCAATAGACTGGGATAGAGACAGGCTACCAAAGTACATGTTCTCTCCCTATTTTGAAGCAAGAGCAATGATACATCAATAACTGCTGATCCTGAAGTAGGTGTCGGGGAGTCACGTCTTTATGGCTTATACCCTAACCTCAACTCTTCTGTCTCCCGCAACAAAATCACTTGACATATTCTCAAAACCATTGCATAGACCACTCTCATACATTAATCATGTCACTCCACGCATGCACATCTTTCATCTAGCATAGCATGAAGCCTTGATATAAGCCTGATCATACTTGACATTTCCTCAAAACCTGATCACTGGCATTCTACATATCGTAATCATCATCGCATAACACTGGATCCTCAAACGTATAGCATATTCATCAAGTTGGAACATTACGCCATACAGGTTCAAGCATGCGTCCCAATCAAAATCCAGCTCTTGCCTGGTAGTCAGTCCTTGTCTGACTTATCTCTGGTGGTCAGTTCTCGTCTGACCTGTCCTTGCAAATCCCAGTGCTCTTCTGGCAACTTTTTCAAAGTCCAGTCCTCATCTGGCAAACCTTTTCTATTCTTTGGTCCGTTCAAAACCTTTCTAATTCTCTTTGGTTCGTCCATAACCTGCAAACTTGCGACACTATATCTTAACTTGCATCCTTGCATCACATGATATCAATCATGATGTAGAATAACACATACATAACATATGCATTGAGCATACTCCTTTTGACTAATTCATCTCCCCAGCAGATATTCAGCCAAACCTCTCACCTATCAAGCTCTCTACACTTGCACCTCTCTTTTTGCCGTCGTCGGCCAAATTTTTGAGCTACTCTTTTATTTAATCCCTTTCTACCTCGAATCATCGAAAAGCTGGCGCAATTCGAGCATTCAGGTCCAAGAGGATTAAATAGGGGCATCTGTCGTAACCCGAAATGACCTCCTTTTTTTGCCTTTTGCATAAGCATGTGCATTCGCATCACCGGCATACGCACTCACACTTTTTCCTCTTTGATTTTTATTGCAAGAATATTCAGGTTCTCCTAGCCCGACTAATCGCATCCTCACAAGATCATCACATTATCAAAACAAGCACAAAATAAGGGTTTACATGCCTATTCATCAAAACAAGAGTTGGAAAATTGAAACTGAGGCTTCAGCACTTGTTCCTAAGCAATCTGGGCAAATTTTTCCTAGAGTAACCGATTACTCAAATAAGGTAATCGATTACACTATACAGTTTTGCAAATTCTGCTGCATTTTTTGGGACAACAACCCTGCACTCTCTTTGTTCTTGGATTCTGCATGGTTCTAGCATTGTGTGGAACATTCTAGACAGTTCAAGACCATTCAAGATATTCCATTTACATTTATTCCAATGCATCACTTTAAATTAAGTGCACCATGTTCCTTGATTTCCAAGCATGTGAGCCTTTGATTTGGATTTACATTGGGATTGCTCCACCGAGTTAACTACCTAACTAACTGAGTTAACCACTGACTCGGTGAGTCAAGTGTAACAAACTCCCAACCTAGATCCAAAGCTAAGTCCAAAGTACATTCTCAACCTATCAACTCCAAGCCAAAACTCCATATAAACAAACCTTCAATCATTTTTCAAGGACCTTCAACCATTTCACACATTTCTCACACTTCACTCTCAATTCTCTCGCATTCTCTCTGAATTTTTCTGCAACTTCTTCATCTTCATCTACATTTTCTTCCCAAACCCCACTATAGCTCTTCACCATTGAAGATTAATCACTTTCACATTGGAAGTGATTATTTCTTGAGCTTAACCTTCATCACCTTGCAAATTATATTTGATTTTCTGGAGTTTTATTAGCTTTTGGATTCATCTCAAGTGTTTGCTTCAAGATTCTACGGTTCGAATTCGTATTTCAGAGTTTCGTCGCAATTTGCTCGGTTTCGGTACGATTCGGCTACAATTGAAGATTCCTCGGATTTTCCTTGATTATCTTTATCAAGATTCTTTGCAACAACATCCAAGGCACATCTCAGTCTTGTAGGTTGGTCTTTCTTTGCACATTTTACTGTTTTGAACGTTTTCGTATCATTCGCGATGTAGTTTTGATGCTTTTTTGTGTGTGAATTGATTATGCTATTACTTGATCCATGATCTTGATGATTTAATTGATTCCATTGCTGTTTATTTTTTATTATTAAGCTTGATTTTCGTGCACAAATTCATACTCTAGAATGTGGTAGTTTGAACAAGTGATTTAGGTGCCCAAATGCTTTTTGAAAAGCTATTTTTGCCACTATTACAGTGGTAATCGATTACTCAAAGAGAGTAACCGATTACTCTACACAAATTTACACCAACGCTGCTTTTTTAACTACGTAACCGATTACTCAAATAGAGTAACCGATTACTCTGCACAATTTTCACCAGTTTGTTGTTTTTCAAGCAAGTAACCGATTACCTGCTTAGGGTAATCGATTAGCACTGTAACAAAGTGCCAATTTTGATGTTTTTCAAGCTTGTTTGCCATGCTTTCTTCCTCCAACTTCCATGGATTTATATGGTGGATTTGTATGGACGTTTTAGGTGCTGTTTCACTTCAGTTTAAAGCATGATTATGAATTTTCTGATGCTCGATCTTTCAATTCTATAATCATGCTCATTCTTAGCATTGTATGAACATGGTCATTCTTGCACAATTCTATTCACACAATAAAATGATTTTGTGAGTAGCATTTGGTACTGTTTTGCACTCTCATTCATGTTTGAATTAAGTTTGTTCTTCAAGGAATAAGCTTAATCTTGTGTAATCAATAATGAACCCTTTGCTTTAATAATTTTTCAATTCATTTTGGAAAATTATTAGCATTTTCCTCCCTTTTGATTAATTAATCGAAACTTCGTTTTGATTATTAATCTTCCCGTTGGCGCTTCTCTTTAGGCTTCCTTTAGAGCTTTCTCTCTCTCTTCCCTCCCTCGGAGTCGGAGTTTCGCACGACACTGGAAAGCACTGTACAACTTGGAGCTGTTACGCTGTCCATTTCAACTTCTACACTACACCCTGTGTGTTAGATAAAGAATGAGAATAGATAATTCCTACTCTCATTCTGACTACTTCAGGCAGGGGACGAATGAACTTGTGCCTGGCTTAGTCACCTCTATCTCCAGGCGGTAGCGTATCTCCATCCCTAGTTAAGTCAGCCCTAATCACTCTTGTGTCTTTCAATCTCTCTCTTGATCAATCACCATCTTTTTTAGTTAAAGATCTTTGTCTCTTGGGTTAACACCCATCTATCTCTTTTCCAATATTCTTTTCTGGTGGTCAATCATCGTCTTTTGATTCCCCAGAAGAATCTCAATTCCTTTTCCTTCGGGTCTACACAGTCTTCCTGTTAAACATCGAAACTCTTGCGGAGTTCGCAACCTTCTCTTGGTTCTTCTCCCTTTGATTGGTTAACCACTGCCTATCAGTTAAAACACCAATTTGCACTTTTTCTCAGTTAACCACGGTCTATCTGCTAATATTGATTTCCTCTTAGGTTAATCACCTTCTCTTGGTTAATCACCCATTTTTCAGTTAACCACAGTTTATCTGTTAATACTGATTTCCTCTTGGGTTAATCACCTTCTCTTGGTTAATCACCCATTTTTTAGTTAACCATAGTCTATCTGTACACACTGAGCTCCTTTTGAGTTAATCACCTTCTCTTGGTTAATCACTCATTCTTTCGGTTAATCGCAATCTTTCTGTTAAAACCGAATCCCCAGCAGTTAGCAACCTCCTTTAGGTTCGAATACTCTGACCCTTGGGTTAGTAACCTTCTTTTGGTTCAAATACCCTTTCTTCGGTCAGGTACTGCTTGTTCAGACAATGTACCGAAGTTCTTTGGGTCACAACTTTCGCTTGGTCCCACACCCGTCCTTTAGGTCACGACCTTCGCTTGGTCCTACACCCGTCCTTTGGGTCACGAACTTCGCCTGGTCCCATACCCTTCCTTTGGGTCACGGCCTTCGCTTGGTCTCACACCCGTCCTTTGGGTCACGACCTTCGCTTGGTCCCACACACGTTATTTGGGTCACGACTTTCGCTTGGTCCCACACCCGTCCTTTGGGTCACGAACTTCTCTTGGTCCCACACCCGTGCTATGGGTCACGACCTTTGCTTGGTCCCACACATGTCCTTTGGGTCACGACCTTCGCTTGGTCCCACACCCGTCCTTTGGGTCACGACCTTCGTTTGGTCCCACACCCGTCCTTTGGGTCACGACCTTCGCTTGGTTATACACCCGTTCTTTTGGTTGATCACGATATATCTGTTAAAACCTTTCTCCCCGCACGCTGGCAATCATTTCTTTCCTCGGTTAATCATTATTTATCAGTTAATATATCGAAGTCCCTTCAGAGTCAAACACCTTCTCTTGGTCCAGAACTCTCTTCTTTTGGGCTCATCACAACCTGTCTGTTGACACCAACTTCTTTCCCCCGACAGAGCCTTAATCTCATTTTCTCTGAATAACCACTGTTTATCGGTTAACATACCGAATCCTTTATTCTTCTGGGTTTTGACACCACTCTTGCACGTTATCTTCAACACAACCTCTATTCTTTTCCTTTGCACTTCTTTCTTGGTTTCGACACCAATTCTTTTGCATCCCCAACGGATTTTTCTCTACTTTCTTTCGCTCTTGGTTTTGACACCACTTTCCTTTTCCTTTTCCGTCTTAGTTCCCTGAACTACGGATGCTCTGATTCTGCATTCATTCGAATGTAAGATACGTAGGCACGAGATCGCGATGATCTTGGCGAGCACTCTTCCACCTTCTTCCTTTCCCCTTTCTTTTCTCTGGTTCCTTTGAACTACGACACTCTGATTTCCTCATTGCACTATGAGGGTATGTAGGCACGAGGGCCCTAATCCTCCGCGAGCACTTTCTTTCTTTCTTTCTTTCTTTTCTCTTCTCTTCTCTCTCTTCTTTTAGCTAGAAGCCTTTAGATAGATAACCCATCCAAGCCTAGAAGCAAGCAAAATGGTTCCCGTTGAGTACGACGGATGCGTAAGGTGCTAGTACCTTCCTTTCGCATAACCGACCCCCTTATCTATTTCTCTTCCCCTTAGGTTTTATCGATATTTTCCTTGTCCTCTGGGACTAAATAAAATTCAGTGGCAACTCTGATTTATCTTTGAGTGTGCGATTCACTCAAGTATAATCCAGCCATCTTCAAACATGATGTAATATAGATTCTGACCTTGATTATTTTTCTTCTTGCTTGATTCACTTTGTCTTGGTTTTCTCATAGTTGATATGTGGTTAACTTCTTAAGGCATGTCCACTTGTGCACAATTTGATTTGCCTTTATCTAAATGCTTGAGTGTTGTTGTGTGACTTCTTTGAGCATGTTTGTATGATTTAAATGTGTATGAATGTTCACTTGTATGCCTCCTTGTTGCTTTGATTTAAGTTTGAAACATGTGTTGTCTTGTATACTTGCTTGTTTCTTCTTACTTAGTTTGTTTAAGTCTTTTTTGCTTTGGTTGCTTGAGATGAATTCTTGTTGACTTATTTCTTTCATACTTGATGCATTTCTTTACCTCTTTAATACTTTACATCTCATTTCCCCCCTTGGTGGGTATTATGTATCCCTCTCCCCCATTACAATATAATAGCTTAGTTTCTTTTTATGCTTGCTTGCTTATTAAGAAAGATAAAATCAACTAGGTTAGAACACCATTTCAAAATAAATAACAAATAAGGCTTGATCCAACGTCAAGTCATTTTTCAAACTTATTAACTTGATTCACCTTAGGGTTCCTCCTCTCTCCTCATTCTCATATCTCTTATCCCTTCCATTAAACCCACACTAACTTTGTATGTATTTCACCCTTGTAATTCGATTGCCTTATGCATCGCCATCAACCTACCTTGCTATATTCACCACTCATTCTTTCAAGACATTTTCTCTCTTTCTTTTGTCTCCTTGAGTCTAAAAACCTTGTTCTTGTACCAAGTGCATTTTCAAAACTTCTTTTCTTAATAAACTTGGATGGTTGTGAAGTGGTTAGGCGAAGGCATTGTCCTATCCCGAGTGCTTGACACTACCTTTAGGTTTCACTGTCATGAAGCACTTACCATTCAAAATCAAAACATCTTAAATAAGAGAATAAATTTCTCTTTGTATTGAACTAAAGAGAGAGGATTGAGTGAAGACTTCTTCCTCTCCGAGTATTAGAATGCTCACTTTAGAGTGTGTGGTCTCGATACTTGTCTTTCAATACGAAGACGTGACTATATTCGCCACACAATTTTCATAATAAATCCTTTTGAGATAAAGAATTGGGTACTACCCGCAGGGGTTACTATCTGAGGACTTATTTCACCCCTAAAATCAACTTTCACCAATCAAATATGACATCTTGCCTTGATGGCGAAAAATCAACCTTTTTCAAAAGGGCATGTTATGTTTGTTCTATCACAAACAGGTAATGCATAAGACTCCATAAGCGAGCTGCAATACATTTAACTACTAAAATGTGCACGTTAGCATCGTCCATAAAAAACACCAATAAACCGTAGTCCCACGAACTACAGATGCTCTGATTCTTCACTTCTTTTAAGTGAAGATACGTAGGCACAAGGGTTCCAATCCTTGGCGAGCACCCTTCCATTTTCTTCACCCGTAGTCCTTCGAACTACGTTGACTCTGACTTTCCCATTACACGAAGGAATACGTAGGCATAGGACCATGAAATCCTATTGAGTCTCCTTTTTGTTTCTCCTTTTCTTTTCCCATCCTTTTCTTTTATCTCATTTTCTTTCGCATTCTTTGTTTACAACCTTTCTCTCTCCCTCTTAGAACACTCTTAGCAAGCAATTTCATTAGCAAACATCCTAACACATAGACAAGCGAATGGTTCCCATCGAGTATGATGGATGTGGGGGTGCTAATACCTTCCCTTCGCATAACTGACGAGTGCTAATTTGTTGTGAATTTGAGTGTGAATAATTAGCATTCATCAGCTTAATTCATTTGCTTTTTGTCAATGAACCTCAACTTTAGTATATATTCGGTATACATTATAGTGTATATATTGCGTTATTGTGTAAATATCATTGAGTTTAATTGTTTTTATCTCATTTTTGTAGGTATTAAAGCATTGATATTTATTCATTGTTAGATAGAGCATTTAATAAGCTTTCCAACGCTTCGAACCGGGCAAAAAACGAAGTTACGGCTCAAAAGTTACGAAGAAAATAATGCAGGATTTTTGCTGTCCTGTCAGCGCTCGCCCTATGCTCGCCAGGCAAAGCAGGGGCGAGCAAGAAGAGTGAACTTTACTGTAGAGGCAGTAGCAAATGCCGCCTTGGTTCGCCAGGCGAATTTTGACGGACAAAAACACCATTTAAGGGCCAAAAACACAATTTTTAGGTGATGGTTTTGGGGATTTTTGCTCCCACCTCCATCAAACTCATTTTTCAGTAGGATTAGCTTAGAAAACAACATTGGAGCTTGCACACTGATGATTTGGGGTGGATTTCTCATCGACCGACGCTGATATACCGCGAGATGTTTGGTTCATTTCTCTTCTTCTTTGTGTATTCTTTTTTGTTGGGTTGTTGTATATGTATTTACTTTGAACTCATGTATATTTATCGCCCATGGCATTGTATAAAATCTGCTTTACAAATCTTTATCGGTGATTGCCCTTGATTTTTTCTTTATGCTCGGGGTTTGGGTTGTGTTAGAGATAAACATCACAAACCTTGATTAGGGATGATTATCTGTTAGTTTATGGATGCTAGAGATAGATTTAGAGCTAACAATCTTTATGGGTATCGGAGCTTAATGCCTCTGTGTTGTTTGAGTCGGGTGCGAGAGTGTCGACGAGAGTAATACGGTTATTCGCTCAGCTCGCTGTGTTATAGATGGACACTGCTGTGAGCGATGCTGGATTATATTGAGGAGTATTGTAGGTTGAGTATAACTGGTCGATAGGTTTAAGTTTGTGGCGATTGGATTATATGCATGCCGGATAAGTTTCTTCTCTCTGAAGAATGAATTCTTTTTGTGTTAATATTTACTTTTCTGTTTCTATATTTGAAACATTTTAAACCAAACTCAGAATTGCGGAAACTGTCGAACAGCAGTTCAATAACACCGATATCTGTGGACACGATAAATTCCTGGAAAAATACTTCCAAAAACTTTTGTTGCTTGCCGCTATACCGCTCCAACAATAACCGGCTTCTGAACCCATAATTTGGTTGCGAGACCATCTTATCTTTTTCTCCTTAGGGTTTTCTCGATGTTATCCCTTCCCCTTTTGGGATAAATAAAGTTCGATGGCGACTCTCTGCTTCTCTTTTCACCTCACGTCATCTATTTTTCGAGTAGCAACAGCTGGCACCCTTTGTTGTAAGCCCGCCTTCGGCCGGCGAACTCCTTTTTAAACCCACCTTCGGCTAGGACCATTGGTTGTAAGTCCGCCTTCGGCCGACATTCTCTTTTAAAGTCCACCTTCGGCTGGCACTCTTGTTGTAAGTCTGCCTTCGGTCGATATTCTCTTTTAAGCCCGCCTTCGACTGGCATCATCTCCTTTGAAGTCCACCTTCGGCTGGAATCCTTGTTGTAAGTCCGCCTTCGGACGACATTCTCTTTTAAGTTCACCTTCAACTGGCACCCTTTGTTGTAAGTCTGCCTTCGACCGACATTCTCTTTAAAGTCCACCTTCGGCCGACACCATTCTCTTTTAAGCCCACCTTCGACTGACACCATTTTCTTTTAAGTCCACCTTCGGTTGGCACCCTTTCACGTTGCATATTTCTTTTTCCCACAGAGTGCAAATTTCTAGGTTCTTTTAGTATTCAATTCCCCTTATACCTCGAATGTCTGAAAACTTTTATTTTTCATACCTTCGGGTTTAAAGTGATTGAATGGGGGCAACTGTTGCACCTCAAAAGGTGTCATCCTATTATTAACCTTAAATGGCTTATGCTTTGCATACATCTACATCTCCATTAGGTCACAATAATCATTCATACATTACATTGGTTCTATGGTCATGGGATCAAGGTATCTTGTGTTGTTGGCTTTCATCAGTCAAGAAAGAAGAGATGATGTTCAAAGCAACAAGAGAGGAGTTGTCCTCAACCTAATGGTATTCTTAAGCTACTAGAGCTTCATACTCTTTAAAGTGTCTCAACAAGCTCACACAACCATCTGGTGATTAAGGTTTTGAAGGATTTGAAAATGTCACAAACTCCTATCTATTGGCTCTTGCGATAGGGTTTTTGATCAAAGGCATCAAGTGACTGACTTTTTGGAGCAAAACTTGATTCTATGGTTCAAATTACCTTTCAAGGTATTCATGTGTTCCCTGTGGATCATCACAAACCATTTCAGAGGATTCAAATTGATAGAAGAAGAGAGATCTAATGCACTGAGGAAAAATTAATAGTTGGTCACAGCTGAAAGTCAACTCTTGAGTTTTTGGTCAACCATGCATGCTTCAAGTCATCATTCATGTCATCTTAAGGTTTGATCAACTTATATCAAGAGAAATCACAAAATCTCTACAAGTTGCTAAATCGGGGATTTCTAAATTTTTCTAAGTATGGAAAATCATGTTCATATCACCATCTGGCAAGATTTGTATCTCTCTCCACATTAAATCAAATTGCTCAGTCAAGGGCTTTCCAAGATTTGTATCTCTCTTCCTTTTTTGTTTATACGTTAAAGTGAATTGAATAATTAAAGTTGAATTAGGGGTATCGGGCCAAATGGTTCTACCATTCAAAAATTGCTCCAAATGATTCAAAATTCTTAGGATACATGCGTTGTTCAGCAAAATTTGATTCATGCTAGGTTTGGAAGAAAATCTCATATGGATCACTAGTAAAAACAAGTTACATACTTCAAACCATCCACGCTTTAAGGGGCATATATCATTATTCATCCAAGTTAACTCTAAAATTCAAGTTTACATCCTTATAAATTACACAAAAGGAGTTCTAGACCCTAGTTGTTTCTACATCTTCACGAATGCTCCATGATCAAGCTTTCAAGCCTTCAAGTTTACAACCATGATCCATGCCTTGACCGGAACTTTCATAAGCGCATTTCCAATAACATTCGACCAGGTAGAGAAAAAAAATGAGAAAATCATCAAAATGTGACAGTAACAACAATTGGTGCACAAATAGAAGGTTTCAAGCAAGAATTATCACGTTTTCTAATTCATCAATTCACATGTTGTCTTGACAAGACACACATACTCACATTCAGATTCATTCAAACAATTCAAACAAAAACTCAAGGTTCATTCATCCATCATGTGATCGTTTCAATCCGGGCCATAATTCATGTCTCATGATAGATTTCAAATTCATCATAGACCAATTCAGTTCACATTACATGTTACGTTTCATACACATCCACAAGCCTATCTTAATCAAAAGTAATATTGAGCAAAAAGAAGGGGGACCACACGTTCATAATTGGTAAAAAAAGAAGGACACAGCAAGAGCAGTAACAAGAATTCATGGTACACTAGTCTTAACACTAAAACAGAAAAAAAAACAAACTCATGGCAGACAAACACAACCATAGCAGAGCAGGATGTTCAGAATTATCCATAAGGTTGTCTGCTAAACCTAATTTGATCCAGTATATAAGAGGGTCATTTTCTGAGAAATTGGAGGAAGGAGAGGTCTCTACATCATAAAAGAAAACCCTAGCGGCCGTTGCAAGGAGAAGAGAATGAGGAAATTTGTACCTGAAGCTTAAAGGGTGAGCCTTCTATTTTCTAACTTCCTGAGCGTATTTGCTCGTATACGACATGTTGGTCACCTTTCCTTTTCATTTCTGCTGCGAATTGAGGAGTTTTTGTGGGTTTAGGGGTTTTAAGGAAGGGTTTCAATCTGTTCGTTTCTTTATTTTTTTGGAGAAATCAATGGTAGATTTGGGTTTAAGATTAATTTTTGATGGGGGTTGGTGTTTGAAAAAAGGTAAAACGAGCTACCTTTGCCGGAGAACACGGTGGATTCCGCTGTGACTCATCTTCTCCGGCGATTCTCTTTTTTCTCCGGCAGTGTTTATTTCAGAAGAGTGGAGAGCGTAAGAAATAGGAGGGTACACGTGAAGGTTTCGTTCTTCATGTTTTTTTTGCATTATTATTTTCTTTATCTTTTAATCATATATATGAATTAGGGTTAGCATGAGTCTTGATTCAAGTTGGTTAATGTTTGGATATTTCTTTTTTATTTCCCACGTGTTTAATGTTTGGTCATGGTTGTGGTTAATGTTTGTGGTGCGTCTTTTGAATTTGAAACTTTGATTGACATCTTTGAAATTCATGTTAGGTTAACTTTTGACTTTGCTTATTTGCCATTGATTGTTATGATTTATGTTGGCTTCCTCTTTTTAATTTCCAATACATCTTATTACATCTCATGTGCTAACCATGTTACTTTGTGTTGTGAGGTATCTTTGAGGAGAATTCACCACTTAGACATTATGCTAACTTTTGTTCATCTTGTTAAACATATGCCGGTCCACCCCATTTACTTTTCCATGCTTTACCTCTCATGTCATCCCCCCCTCCTTGGTGGGTTTATCATGCTCCCCTTCCCCCCATTACAATGTAATAGCTTAGGTTTTCTTGCTTTTCATTATTGATTGCTTGTTTGCATATTAAGAGAGATAAAATTGAAAGCGTTTAGAAAACAATTTCAAAATAAGACAAATAAGACTTGACCTAACGTCAAGTCACTTTTCAAACTTATTAAATTGAATTGTGTCTCATACCTCACCTTAGGGTTTCCTCCCCTCTTCTCATTCATATTCTTCAATCATTCCATTGAGCCTAGCTGGCCTTGTATGTTTTCACCCTCGATTACCTTTGTGCATCGCCATCAACCTACCTTGATCTAATCACCACCCTTTCAACTCATTCCTTTTCTTTCATCATCTTTTCTTCCTAGGCAAAAACCTTGGTCTTGTACCAAGTGAATTTTCAAAACCACTTTCTCAATAAACTTGGATGGTTGTGGAGTGGTTAGACGAAGGCCTTATTCTATCCTGAGTGTTTGACATTACCTTTAGGGTTCACTTTCTAAAAGCAATTACCATCTAAAATAAAACATCTCTTAAATAAAAGAATAAGATTTTCTTTGTATTGGACTAAAGAGAGAGGATTAAGTCAAGACTTTTTCCTCTCCTAGTATTATGATGCTCACTTTAGAGTGTGTAGTCTCGATACCCGTCTTTCAATACAAAGACGTGACTATATTCGCCACACCATTTTTTAAAGCAAATATTTTGAGATAAAGAATTGGGTACTACCCGCAGGGGTTCCTATCAGAGGACTCATTTCACCCCTAAAATCAATCTTCAGAAATCAAATGTGACATCTTGCCTCAATGGCGAAAACTTAAGTCTTTTCAAAAAGGGCACGTTATTCCCATCCTACCGCATAATAGGCTAAAACATAAGTCACCTTGCGGGCGAGCGGCAAAACCTATTGCTAGGATGAGAACGTTAATGTCGTCCATTAAAAGCAACAAACATGTGGTTCCACGAACTACAAGCGCTCTGATTCTTCATTGGTTAATGAAGATACATAGGCACAAGATTGCGAGATCTTGACGAGCAACTTTCTTCCAGAATCTTCATTTTCTTTTCGCCTTTAGTTCTGCGAACTACGAGGCTCTGACTTCCTCATTGCACCATGAGGGTACGTAGGCACGAGGGCCCCAATCCTTGGCGAGCACTTTATTTCTAAACCCTTTTCTTTTCCTTTTTAGAGCATTCATAGAAATCAAGATCATTAGCAACATCCTTAAACATAAGACAAACAAATGGTTCCCATCGAGTACGATGGATGTGAGGGGTGCTAACACATTCCCTTTGCATAACCGGCTTCTGAACCCATCTCTTGGTCGCGAGACCATCTTATCATTTCTCTTGGGATTTTCTCGATGTTTTCCCTTCCTTTTTGGGATAAATAAAGTTCGATGGCGAATTTGTGATTTTTTGCGTAGCGACAATATATATATATATATATATATATATATATATATATATATATATATATATATATATATATATATATATATATATATATATATATTGACTTACGTGAGTTTTATGTATATATATTAGTAATATTTTAATATTGTTTTCATATTTTATTTTATTTTATTTTATTTCGATTTTATATTAATACGAATTTATTGTGGGTAGTGCGTGTGTGTTGTGTTTAACTTTTTATTTTTTGATTACTTTGAGTCGATGTAAAATTTGTGACACTGCTGTAATAATGATAATATGCTTGATTATTGCCTCGATTTCATTGCATTGCGATTTAAGAGTTAAAATCCAATTATACTTTCGAGAACCATTTGGACGCATAGGTTCACTTTGCTCGACTTCTTATAGAGTGATTCTTACATGGATCTATTCTAAGTTAGGATAGAGCTAAATTCAGTTGCCTTTGATTTCAGTTTATTTCTCAAGACCTGTAGCTTACCCATTTTCAAAATCAAATCAGACACAACTTTAAAACTCTTTTCTTAATAAACACGAAAGAAGTGGACTGTTAGAATCTAGCATTCTAGCAGAACCCTCAAATGATCGGTCTTGAGCCTTGTGCATTGGGATAGTTGTTCATTCTTTTATTTTATTTCTTAAAACATTTAATAGTTAACTTGAACAAATAAGACCCGTTGAGATCTAGCATCTTGGCATAACTCTTTGAATAATTGATTATTATCTTTGAATGAAAAGGACTATTGGAATCTAGCATTCCAGTAGGAACCCTCGAATGATCAGTCCCGAGCCTTCCGCATTGGAATAGCCATTCATTATTTTCCTTCATTCCTAAAATACTTAATTTTTAACTTGGACAAATAAGGGCCATTAAGATCTAGCATCTTGGCGTAACACTTTGAACAATTGATTGTCATCAAATGTTCGTTATCCATCAAACAATTTTCACAACAACTTGAATGAATAAGGGCCGTTAGGATATAACATTCTGGTGTAACTCTTTGAACATTTGATCAAATGTTCGTCATTCTCTTAAAATACATCCAACCAATCAAACTATATTTTTCTCCCCGCCGTGCGAATAACCCTAAAAACTCTTTTTCATAAACGTGAAATATTGTGTCTTGAGACGACGCAAACCATTGCTTCATCCATAAACTAATTTGAGTTGAGATAAAAGGCATTTTCCGCGAATGTTGATTTGTAAATTCATTATGTTGTGATGCAAACGTCCACTCCTCACCTGTTTTGGGTAAAGCAATGTTTTTTGTCGAATGCAACTAAATATCTTTCGCTAAAATTGACCAACAAACAAGCTCTTTTTAAACAGAACTACAGACGCTATGATTTCTCATTTTTACAATGAGAATACGTAGGCACAAGGGCCCTAATCCTTGGCGATCCACCTCCTACCTTTTTCTTTTCAACCTTCAACCTTTTTCTTTTTTCACCGTAGTCCTCAAACTATGAAGGCTATGTGTTCCTCATTGCACTATGAGGATACGTAGGCATGAGATTGCGAAGTCTTGCCGAGCCTCCTAGTAATAAAAACCCTTAGGTCCCATTTCTCTTTAATAAAAAACCAAAAACATTTCTCTTCTCTCTCTTTTCTTACTTAATAAGTATAAGATTAGAAATTAACTTAAGCTAACATCCATTTGACCCTAACTAAATGGTTCCCGTTGAGTACAAGAGATGTGAGGGGTGCTAATACTTTCCCTTTGCATAACCGACTACCGAACTCAGATATAGGTTGCGATGATCATATCATTGTCTTTTGTTTTAGGGATTTTATTTGATATTTTCCCATTCCCTCTATGGGAATAAATAAAGATCGGTGCGACTCTGTTAAGTCTATCCTGTGAGCGTGCGATTGCGCTTTGCGAGGTCATTCTCATTTTTTGAGGTACGACAGATGGCGACTCTACTAGGGACTTTCCCATCCCTAAGTGAGTCAACCATAATTTAGTTAGGTGTTATTGTATGTGTGTTAGCTTTGATTGTTTCTTTTTCTTCTTTATTATATGTCGTGCTGCATGGTGGGCCAATAGTATCCTGCTCGCAGGGCCTTTTGAGCAAGGGATCTTCCTCCAAGGTGTTGGGCGTTTATTCCTTCGTGGATTTCCCGCAACACGTGGGGGACCTTGGATTGCTTGATACATTTTAGGAGGGGGATGGAGAACCCTCATCTGTAGAGCTTGTCTTCGACTAAGACGTAGGAGCAGGCCCTGCATTTTGTAATATTGGTCTTCTTCTGGTTGAAGGGCAGTTCTCCTGAAGCGAGGTAATTGTACACCAGGGTCATCCAACAGTCGTTGTCGCCGATGGCGTTCACATCGAGTGACGCAGAGGGTTTTTCAATGCTCGGGAGAGAGAGTATCTCTTGGATGACGGACTTGCTTCCGCCCTTTTTCCTCGTGCTCGCGAGTTTTGACAGGATGTCCGCCCGGGTGTTGTGTTCGCGAGGAACATGTTTTACTTCCACAAAGTTAAACTTTTTCATCCTTTATTTGACCAGGGTCAAGTACTCAACGAGATTGTCGTTTTTGGCTCGGTATTCTCTGCGTACCTGAGAGACGACGAGCTGAGAATCGGTGAAAATCCTTACCTCTTTCGCGCCTAGATCCTCGGCTAAGCGTAGTCTTGCGAGGAAGGCTACGTACTCGGCTTGGTTGTTCAAGGTAGGGAAGGATAACGCGAGTAAGACCTCGATCAGGACGCCTTCTTTGTTTTCAATAATGATGTCGGCACCGCTCTTTGTCGAGCTGGATGTTCCGTCTAAGAAGATGGTCCACTTATGGGCTCCACTCGTCGGGGAGATCAGCACGGTCATATCTTCCATGAAGTCGGCTAGTACTTGAGCTTTGAGGGCTTTTATGCTTTTGTACAAGATGTCGTACTCAGAGAGTTCGAGCGACCACTTGAGTATTCTACCGGCCATATTGGGACGACCGAGCAGTTGCGTTACAGGCTAGTTAGTTTGCGCCACGATCGTGTGAGCTAGGAAGTAATGTCGTAGCCTTCTGGCTGCATTGATGAGGGCCAGAGCCATTTTTTCGATCTAATGATATCTAAGCTCTGGGCCTTTCAAGGCTTTACCAGTGAAGTATATAGGATTTTGCTCTTCAAGAGTTTCGCGAATAAGCGTCGCGCTAACAGACTATGTTGCGACGACGAGATAGAGGTACAAAGTCTCCCCATTTCCTGGTCGGGAGAGGACGGGGGGTTGCGAAAGAACTTGTTTAAGATGGAGAAGGGCTTGCTTGCATTCCTCGGTCCATTTGAACATCGCTTCCTTGTGCAGAAGTTTGAAAAATGGAAGTGTGTGCTGGGTGGATTTGGCTACGAAGCGAGACAGCGAGGTGAGTATCCCGTTTAGGGATTGGATCGATTTCTTTGAGCTCGGTGTTGGGAACTCAGAGAAAGCCCTTTATTTGTCGGGGTTCGCTTCGATTCCTCATTCTGTCATGTAGAATCTGAGGAACTTACCTGCTCGGACGCCAAAGGTTTATTTCTCCGGGTTGAACCTCATCTTGCATCTCCTCGTCGTGTCGAAGACCCTTTTGAGATGAAGGGTGTGGTCGATTTCTTCTCGGGATTTCACGATCATGTTGTCCATGTAGACCTCGAGCATGTCCCCGATCTCACCTCGAAAGACTTTGTTCATTATCCGCTGGTAAGTAGTGCCGATGTTTTTCAGGCCGAAGGGTATTACGTTGTAGTAATAGTTGCCCGACTCGGTCATGAAAGTCATGTATTGCTTGTCCGTTTTTGCCATGGGGATTTTGTTGTACCCCGAGTATGCGTCCATGAATGACAATAGTTTGAAACCTATAAATTTTTTGACTAATTTGTCAATGTTAGGTAAATGATATGCATCTTTGGGGCAGGCCATGTTAAGATCGATATAGTCAACACACATTCTCCATTTTCCATTAGATTTTTTAACTAGTACAATGTTAGACAACCAGGTTATGTACTGGGCTTCAGAAATAAAATTTGCCTCTAGGAGATCTTTTATAGCTAATTAAGCAGCCTCCGCTTTTTCGGGAGACTGCCTACGCCTACGTTGTACTATGGTCCTAGCGGTCGGATCTGTGGTCAGCTGATGGTAGGAAACGTCGGGGTCCAGCTCGGGCATCTCTACAGCGCTCCACACAAACAAGTCAGCGTTTTCCCTTAGGCAGGCCTTCAGTTGCTTCCTTGATAAGTCGAGGAGCCCCGTGTCGATCTTCACGCTTCTGTCCGGGTCATCGTTGTGGGTAATGAGCTCGAACTCGCCATTTGTAATGGGGCACATATGATGGAGAGGTTTCCCGTTGCTACCATATGCTGGAGAAGTGTTTAATGCTGCTTCGTTCTACTCCTGTCCATTGGTGAAGCGACTGTCGAGGTCGACCGAGTTGACGCGAGGCAACAACTTTTGCTCCTCAGAATAGGCTGAGTTGCTGGCAGTCTTGGGCATCATATTGATCGAGTTTAGCCCCTTTGTGGCCGCTTTGAAGCATCTTCTCGCGACTTCAATGTCCCCATGAAGAGTGACAATGTGACCCTTGGTCGTATATTACTTCATCTTCAAGTGGACCGTGGATGGTAATGCGGTCAGCTCTGCCAAAGTTGGTCTTCACCGTGGCAGCTCCTTGTGGTAGAAGGTGATGGAATTTGATTTTCCCTAAAATTTGTCGAGGGTCGCATTCTGGTTCGAGCTAGCGTCTATCAGCTCATCAAATTTTCTCTTCACCGACCCCACAATGAACTTGTCGAATCCTCCGCTAGATATGACCATAGCGGAGGGGAAGTTTTCCCATGTGCTGTGAGTGGACATGGGCATGACGGCCTTGTCGGGGACGTAGAAGTCCTCCGGCCGAGAGACGCACTAAGTGACCTGTAAGCCCGCGTCGTTGGAATATGGCGTTTCCTCCTCGTCCTTCTTCGTCTCGCGGACGTCCTGACGAGGAGCCTCGTTTCTCTTGATGTACTATTTCAGGCGTCCTTCCTTGATCAAGATTTCGATTGCATCCTTGAGATGATGCAGTCTTCCATGACCTGCTCGTAGCTCATGTGGAATCGACAGTACTTGGATTTGTCGACGTTCGGCTTGGGGGGCATCGACTTGGGGAAACGAACCCTACTCTGTTTGTAATATGAGTTTATACACTCGACCAGAATGCACTCGTGGGGAGCGGTCAGCAGCGTGTACTCAGCGAAATGACTTGCTGATCCTCTGTGCTCGCGGGATTCACGGGGCTTATCGTCTCTTCTTTTCTCCCCGCCCCGTCGAGGGGCCTCAAGGTCGTCGTACTTCGAGATTTTGGTGTTCTCTTGGTTCCACGAGTCGCGGGCATTGTTGGCGGCCTCTTTCTCCTCATATTGAATGTAGGTCTGGGCTTTGCGGAGGAGGTCGTCCAGCGAATGAGGTGTCTCAATGCCAACTGTTTTGGAAAAGTCCCTGCGTGGCGTAGCCCTTGCTCGAGTAGGTATCTCTTCATCCGGTCAGTCCTGGCGATCTAAACGACCTCTCGATTGAACCTCTCTATGTAGTATCGGAGAGATTCGTCCTTCTGCTGAATGATGGCCTTAAGCGACGCCTCAAATTTTGGGTGTCGTTGAAAGGTGGTGAAGTGCCTGGTGAACTGCGTTTTCAGATCCTTCTAGGAGATGATGGACTCAGAGTCAATGCTCTTATACCATGCCATGGCAGTCTTCCTCAGAGTCGTGAGGAAGAGTCGACACTTGATGGCACCTCTGACGTTGCGGTAGTCGAGCATTGCATCAATGTTTTCGATGTGATCCTTTGGGTCTGTCGTGCCATCGTAGGTTGCCAGAATCAGCAGTTTTTCCATCCCGATGAGGAGGGAGTCTCCATAATTGCTCGGGACAGTGGACCGCGGGGGTCGTCTTCGTCGCTTCGGACTGGTGAGCATGACGAGTAGTGGTCGTACCGTGGGCTTTTGTCGCGACGCGGCGAGTTTCTTGGTCGACCCTTTGACTTATCTAGTTGCCCGCTGACTTTGCTCCTTTTGGGAGCCGGGGAGCCCCGTTCTCTGCGCGCGCGAGGGGGGGGGGAGTGCAATCACGTTTCTGGGTAATCATAGGTTGTTGTCTCTCTAGCCGCGGGGGACGCCCGGGTTGTCGCGGGGAGAGGCTTTGAGACTGATCACGTTGGTGTCTCCGCGGGGAAGAGTGTGGACGGGTGTCTCATCATCGCGGGGACAGACTACAAGGGTCACGTCGTCAGTGTCTCCGCGGGGGAGAGCGTGACTGACGGTCTTTCTCCTGTATTTAAATCCGTTTATTCTCCTAGAAAATTATAAAGTTGGTTCTGTTGATCGCAGCGAACAGGGAATTGGTTGAAAAACTCTTGGATTCTCAAAGTGCTGGACGGCGTTGTAGGCCACATTGTCGGAGGAAGGAGAGGCGGCGAGTCCGTTCCTAGGGTCACCCTCTTCAGCCGCGACCATCACATTGTTGTCGTGGTCATCATTGACAGTGAAGATGGTGAAGGCAGCTTCGTGAATGTTATCGTCGTTGTGTTGATCATCCATGATGATCAGTAGGTTTTCAAAGTTTGCTTTGGTCTTTAGGTTTCAGAGAAAGAAAAGACGGGGGAGCAAAGGGTTCCCACAGACGGTGCCACTGATCTTACCGGGACCAGAGATCAATCAGCGGCCAGCAACACGTCGTGGACTTCAAGTTTGCCGATGAGGAGAAGAGGAGGGGGTGTACCTGCAAGATACTCCGATGCCAAAGTGAGGTTCAAAGTGAAGAGAGAAAGCAAGTACAGGGTAAGCAAGAATGAGTTAGAATACCTGACCCTCCTGTGGAGGAATGTATTTATAATGTTCCCCCAGCGCTGGGCCAACAGTCATTTGCTGTGGGCTGGATCATCAGTCCCACTATGGATGACTGTCAGGATTCTACGTGGGAGTAGGGAAGACCAACACGTGGTCTTCGTCTTGGGTCAATTGCCCTGCGAAAGACGCATGTTCAGTTGGTGAAGTGTCCCCGCATGAGGGGCACGTGGAGAACGTGTGTGGAACGTTTTATCCCGCAGTGATGGTGGATTGAGCCTGTGTTAGGCCCGGCCCGACGCGGAGCTAGGTTGGGCCGTGTCCAACGGTGGGCCAGCCCCAGACCCAGTCCAAAACACATTGTATGTTAGTGACTTCATAAATCAGCTTTTCATTATATTGTCTGATCATTAAACAATTAGTCAATTCGGTCCATAACGCATATTTTCTAAAAACTCCCACTCCCCCGCATTTTGAAAACTCTAATTTTAAAATATTTTTGAAAATAAATTTTATTATGGGAATGTCTATTCACCCCTTCTTCTAGACCATTATGCTCCCATATTCAACCTAACACTCTGATTTGGAAAATGCAGATGCAATATACCAAATGATGATGAATAAAATATCCGAATAAGAGATTGACGATATGATGGACAATATGATATTCATGTATGATGAGAAAGAACTTCATGAAAACCATCTTATCGTAATATTCAAGATTTGTCCATCATGTTATTTCATTCTACAAACTACTATGGAAGGAAATATAATTTAAGTGAACGTCAAATCGCAGACAAGCCTTCATGCAATTGAAGGTAAATATCTCTGACCCCAATTCTATTAAGGTTCATGACTAGATAAATACAATTAATCTATTTTGCAATTTCATCAGAAATAATAATTGTATTTTCGTTAAAGAGGTAGGCAGACACCAACCAAAATTATGTATACTTTATCTCAAAGGCGTTAGCAAGTTTTGAAGTCTGCTGTCAAAAGATTAAAAAAAACTTTTATCCTAGTGACAACTTCTAGAAAGTTGAGACACAATTTTCTAACAAACTAATAGCTACTAATAAATCGTAGAAGCAATTTCTCTTCCAATCAAATTTGGAAGTACAAAAAACTAAGTGGTTTTTAAAGATCTATGAATTTGAAATCTTCTTCAAACCCAAAAGGACTTCAAAACCCAAATATTCACAAATTTTATTGATGAATTGACAAAGACTTTGAATTTTTTTTTACATATTAATAACATAGAAAATCGTTTAAAATGGTTAAAACATGTTTTGTAGTTTGTTCTATAGTGTTTGTTTATAAAGTAGTATTATTTAAAAAAAAACAAGTCGGTTTGTCGGAGAAAACCGAGAAAAACAATTAAAAACAGAGAAAAACCTTGAAAACCCTAGAAGCCATTTTGTATATAACTGGCTAGAAATTCCCATTTCTTCCATTCCCCACTCCCTTCTTCGGCTTGTTCACAATTCACAATGGTGCATTGTACAGTTCAGCCTCTCACTCTTTCCAAACTCCCCAATTCCTTCGCATTTCTCCATAAACCCTCTCTTACTCCCAATCGTATACTCTCATCTCGTAAGTTCTCCAATCTTTTTCAATTAATTTTCATTCTTAACCAGAAACTAGGGTTTAGTTATTTTTTCCTCCATTTCACTGTCGTTTTATATATTATTCTTGTTTAACTGCTAGTCGTTTTACTTGTGTGTAACTCAATTGAATCCTACTCGTGTTAATTATGCTTTTTAGCAAATGGGTTGTTGTGTTTATTGTCAAAATTTCTTTTTTAATTGCGTTTTAATTTGCGTGTTATGTATTATTTCAGGCTCAGTTTTGCTTAGAAATGTAAGGGCAGCGTCTGAGGAAACATCAAGTGGTGCAGGAACATTTTTCAACGAGAAACGTGATGGTGTGATAACTTTAGAGGCTGATAAAAATGGCTACAATGGAACTGTGGAGAATGAAGAACCAAAGGAAGAGTTGTCTTCTGATGGAGAAAGCCTGCCGTTGGATTTGCTTGAAAAGCTTAATTTAAAGGTTGCTTTACCTTTCCCTTTAGTATTTATTTGAGTATTGAATGTGTATTTGAATCTAAGAGAAGTGACTGATTTTCGATTCATGTGTTTTTTCTGTCTATTGTTTTATTGCCATGTTGAGTTGCTAGTATGATATACTACAGTTTATTGACAGTATTCATAGAATGCTTGGTGACACCTCGGCTTTATGTGGAACCTGAGCTGTTACCTGAGAAACTCTAATTTTTTTTTTTGTTTTTCCACTGTTTTATATTGGTTTCTATTTCCATGTTATGTTGCTATGATGAAACTCAGTTTATTGATTGCATTCATAGGTTGCTTGATGATACTTCAACATTTATGTTGAATCTGAGCGGTTACCTGAGCAACTCTTCTAAATTAGTTATCATGTGATAATATGAAAACTGACTGCTTTTCTTTCCATTTGGGGATAGATGGTTAAGTGTAGTTTTTTCTGGATAAGCATAATGCATGGGCCACTTTAATCGGGTTACCTTAACTCTATGCACACTTGTGTAGTGAGAGTTTTGACGGATTAATGAGGATTTTGCGTTTGTTTTTATACTTTTATAATATGGTTTATGTTTCCATGTTGTGTTGCTATGATGAAACTCAGTTTATTGATGGCATTCATAGAGTGCTTTGTGATACTTCGGCATTCATGTCGAACCTGAGCGGTTACCTGAGCAAACTCTAAATTCTATTAATTTTCACGTATTTTATGTTTCCACTGTTTTATATTGATTTGATTTCCATATTCTGTTGCTATGATGAAAACTCAATTTATTGATGGCATTCATAGAGTGCCTTATGATACTTTGGCATTCGTGTTGAACCTGAGCGGTTACCTGAGCAAACTTTTAATTTTATCAATTTTCATGTATTTTATGTTTCCACTGTTTTAGATTGTTTTGATTTCCATATTCTGTTGCTATGATGAAAACTCAGTTTATTGATGGCATTCATAGAATGCTTTATGATACTTCAGCATTCTTGTTGAACCTGAGCGGTCCTGAGCAAACCCTATATTCTATTAATTCTCACGTATTTTATGTTTCCACTGTTTTAGATTTGTTTGATTTCCCTATTCTGTTGTTATGATGAAAACTCAGTTTATTGATGGCATTCATAAAGTGCCTTAAGATACTTGGGCATTCGTGTCGAACCTGAGCAAACTCTTAATTTCATCATTTCTCATGTATTTTATATTTCCACTGTTTTAGATTGGTTTGATTTCCATATTCTGTTGCTATGATGAAAACTCAGTTTATTAATGGCATTCATAGAGTGCCTCATGATACTTCGGCATTCATGTCGAACCTGAGTGGTTACCTGAGCTAACTCTAAATTCTATTAATTTTCATGTATTTTATGTTTCCACTCTTTTATATTGGTTTGATTTCCATATTCTGTTGCTACGATGAAATATCAGTTTATCAATGGCATTCATAAAGTGCCTTATGATACTTCGGCATTCGTGTCGAACCTGAGAGGCTACCTGAGAAAACTCTTAATTTTATCAATTCTCATGTATTTTATGGTTCCACTGTTTAGATTGGTTTGATTTCCATATTCTATTGCTATGATGAAAACTCAGTTTATTGATGGCATTCATAGAATGCTTTATGATACTTTGGCATTCTTGTCGAACCTGAGCGGTTACCTGAGCAAACTATATTCTATAAATTCTCACGTATTTTATGTTTCCACTGTTTTAGATTTGTTTGATTTTCCTATTCTGTTGTTATGATGAAAACTGAGTTTATTGATGGCATTCATAGAATGCTTTATGATACTTCGGCATTCATGTCGAATCTGAGCGGTTACCTGAGCAGACTCTAAATTTTATTAATTTTCATCTATTTGCTCGATTGTTTAAGATGTTTTTCTATGTTTCCACTGTTTTATGTTGGCTTGATTTTCATATTCGGTTGCTATGATAAAACTCAGTGTATTGATGGCATTCATAGAGTGCTTTATGATACTTCGGCATTCATGTCGAACCTGAGCGGTTACCCGAGCAAACTCTAACTTTTATTAATTATCATGTGTTTGGTGGATTGATGAAGATGCTTGTGATTGTTTATGTTTCATGTGTTTTAGATTAGTCTGTATTTCCATTTTGTGTTGCTATGATGAAACTCAGTTTATTGATGGCATTCATAGAGTGCTTTATGTTACTTCGATATTCATGTCGAACCTGAGCGGTTGGTTACCTGAGCAAATTTATTATTCTCATGTATTTTATGTTTTCACTGTTTTAGATTGGTTTGATTTCCTCATTCTGTTGCTATGACGAAAACTCAGTTTATTGATGGCATTCATAGAGTGCTTTTTGATACTTCTATATTCATAGAGTCTTTCTTAAGTTATTATTCCTCCACTCTGAATCCACCGCCGTGGTGTGATTTAATGTTGTCTTTGAATGAATGACATGTCATTCAAAATTGTTTCATATCTGATCTTGTGAACATGGACTTAGGACTGTTATAGTCCATAACAGTCCTACATATGAGTGTCTAATTTTCTGTTATCTTTCTGTTATCTTTGCTAACTGTCTTAACACTATTTTTAATTTTTACAGATTGACTTAGATGACACCACTTCTCTTGCTGTTTACGGTGGCGGTGCTATAGTGACTCTGTGGCTAACTTCAGCTGTCATTGGTGCTATTGATTCTATTCCATTGGTGTGTTTCTGTTATTAGCTCAGCTAAGATTTCTAATTCATAAAACCAACTTTGTTAATACTAAGTTTTTGTGGTTTATTCCTTTGCCAGATTCCCAAACTGTTTGAAGTTGTCGGGCTTGGATATTCGTTATGGTTTACTTACCGATATTTGCTTTTCAAGGTGAGTACCTAATTTTAGTAATATTTTATGATTCGTGCTTGTTATATCCAAGATTATTAACCAGATGCCTTAAACTGCAGAGAAATAGAGATGAACTGTCCTCTATAATAGAGGGACTCAAGGAACAAGTTCTTGGTTCAGAAGATTAATAGTTGTTATGAAAGGATGAATTTACATGTACACTGTATAGTTACATTTGGTCTAGTTAACAGAGCTTGTTGATCAGCTCCTTTTCTTGATAAGAATGACGTTTTGTTCCAAAGTGCATTGTTGCAACTTGCAACTTGTTAATCAGCTCCTTTTCTTGATAAGAATGACGTTTTGTTCCAAAGTGCATTGTTGCTGCGATTCTTGTGTTAATAAAAATGTTTCATTTGTCATTTTATAATTTAAATTAAGGTTAGAAGTCCTTTTGCCCTTGTCATTTGGAAAGTTCTGGTTCTCCCTATAATTTGTGATTTCACCATGACTTGTTAATCTCAAATATTTATTATTTTGTTAAAACAACTTATTTGTCTTTGTCCGAGTCCTACCACATCTTATTTGTAATTATAGTCTTATATTATAATTGATCGTGAAGGTTGATCAGATCCTAAAGTGGGTCAAGAGGAATGTCTGATGTTGGGTGTGTGAGATGAGGAGGGGGTGTATCTGCAAGACATTTCGATGCTAAAGTAAGAATCCGGAGAAAGAAGAGCAATATGAATTTTTTAGGATGATTTTGAATACCCGCCGACCCAAATGGTCTTTATTTTCTGGGCGGAATAACTATTTCTTGAAAAATAAGTAATTTATTAATTGCAAAAAACTAGCCGTTATGACGGGAAAGGCGTAGTTCTGAACATATGCGTCATGACCGTTCTTGCATGGGCATGAATGTGGAGATGAGCAAATGACCTTGAGATTCATATGTTCATATGTGCCCGGTAAAGGGGCAGAAAGGTAAATGCTGCCCCGCACCAGCTGGACTTAGACAATTGGGCCATTCCAGAAGCAGAGGTGGATTAAGCTATGTCTAGCTATTGATCCAGTCCGGAACAGGTGCCTCCAAGTCGTTGCTTCTGAGCATGAGAGTGATGACTTAAGGATAGCTTGCAGCCCGGAAGAATTCTGAAAGGGTCGTCGTCGAGACGGAATTGTCCCTGGATTCTGAGAGAGATTCTAATAGACTCGTCTGTGGAGAGCTCCTCAGAGAGCAGGGACACTGAGGTTTCAACTGCCCCCTGTGAAGTCGGGGAAGATCCCGAGCAAACTTCCTCGGAGGAATGGGCGATTGCGGGGCCTGCCGAGCATGCCTCTACTTTTGCGTTTTATACTGGGGATGTCTTCACAAACGTAGGGCCGGAAGGGGAGTGGAAGGTACACTTCCCCAGTCAGGACGACCGTATATGCACACTACGGAGAGAGATTCCCAATGTATGAATATGCTTTCAAGGATATAGGGCTAAGGCTGCCTTTCACTGACTTTCAGCAGTCTATCATTGTTTATCTGGATTTGGCCCCGTCGCAATTGCACCCGAATTCGTTGGCGTATATCCGCACCTTCGAGCTAACCTGCGAGTTTCTGAAGATAGGAGCTACCTTGCCCTTGTTCTTCACCATCTTTCACCTCCAACGACAAGTTTCGGAGAAAAGGTACAGTTGGGTTTCGCTGAAGCAAGCGAGAAAACTGTTTAAGCCCTTTTCAGAGTCTATCCGAACCTTCAAGGAGAGGTTCTATGTCATCGAACCTGTGTTAGAGAAGGCTTAGGACACCACGTATGCTTGGGCGATGACCATTGACGAGGACGACAATGATATGCGCGACGAGCATGGGAAGTAGCTGGCGGACAGGGTGTTTAAGGTTCCCTTCTGTTGGAGTGGGAACCATTTTACCCGGGGTACTGACCATTACCTCGCCCAACCGAATATGCTAGATGAGCAAGACACAGTCAGTTATGAGACATTGGTCAAATATGTTAATAGTTTTAAGCTCGCGGAGTGCTGGACGAAAAAGGGGGACCCGATCTATGACGAAGATGGTGGGCAAAGAGTGGAGTACCGCTATATTAACACGAATGCGCTTCTGGAGTGCAAGACTCATGCTGACGCTCTTAAGTTGCTTGGTAGTTTACTTTTTTAGCTTGTCTGAATTATAACTTCTTCGGTGTCTAATGTGTTTGTAATGTTTTTGCAGGTGAGATGCCTTCTGTCCACGAGAGGATGGTGAAGAATGCCCTGGCGAGGGGGAAAGCAGGTGCGGCCACCTCAAAGTCTCGGTTTATTCAGCGGGTGCCTCCTCCTCAACCGGCTGCGGGGAACTCCTCGCCCGTTCGTTCACCTGCTCAGGGATCTCCAGTGCCTGGGGCCTTAAGGTTTAAGTAGACCAGAGCGAACAAGCTGGTGGATCTCAGTCGGGCGGCTGAGAAGGGCAAGTTTGAACTTCCCACTTGCCTCCACGATAGGAAATTTTTCGAGGGGACGTCCCTGGTGGTTCCTCGGGCAGAGTCCCTCAAGCTGGAGGGTATGGATCACCCGAGTAAGAGGACATTGCTGGCGCAAGTTGCCTCCACGTTGGTCTGGGTCTTGGAGATGGCGGCGGTATACGCCGAGGGAGACTCCTCCTCCGAATCT
This sequence comes from Lathyrus tuberosus, assembly GCA_022829125.1. Taxonomy (NCBI): domain Eukaryota; kingdom Viridiplantae; phylum Streptophyta; class Magnoliopsida; order Fabales; family Fabaceae; genus Lathyrus; species Lathyrus tuberosus. The sequence goes on along the minus strand of JALAZF010000073.1, from coordinate 5,374,696 downwards.
GAGCTTAAGAAGGCCCAGGCGAAAATATATGCTCTGGAGGAAAAAGTGAAGAAGGCCAAGGAGGAGGCCAAAGCTACCAATGACGCGAGGAAGAAGTCTGACGAAGAGGCCACTAGACTGAAAAGGGAGAATGATACCCTGGTTGCTGAGAGGACGACTGCCGAGGATCTGGTTGAGCAGATGAGGTCTACGGCTGCCCGGACAGAAGACGAGCCTGAGGGGGTAAAGGTGTTGAAGACTAGGGCCGAGCTGGTTGCTCGTATTGCGCGGGCGGAAGAGGATGTGTACGCCATCGGAGAAGAGTCATTCAACAACGCCGTGACCCAACTCAAGCTGGTGAATCCCGAAGTACAAATATCTACGGAGGGTACTAACTTTCTGGGCAATGTTGAGAATGGCAAGATAGTTACTCCAGACTTCTTCAATATCGGCGATGAGCATGCCCGACTCTTGAAAGAGGAGACCCAGCCGCCGCAGCCTAACCCTGAGCAGCAGGACCAGATGGAAGAGTGAAATCTTCTTTTGTCTTCTGTTGTAATTGAAATTCTGGTATCAGATATGTGATGTCAAGTGAGATATCACAACATCAATATCTGTTGTATGAACAAGGCAATAACAGAAACAGATAAAAGCAGTAAACAACACAAAGGGATTGTTCACCCAGTTCGGTCTAACAACCTACGTCTGGGGGCTACCAAGCCAGGGAGGAAATTCACTATTAGTAGTATTAATTCATAGACTCCACAATCAACACACAAGTTGATAATCTACTCACTTAATCACTACCCAATGATACTTCTACCTAAGACACTCTTAGATATGAGACGCCTCTCACTCCCCCTCAATCACACCAGTGATAACAACTAACAATAATGAGAATAGAAGACACACTTCAAGGACAATACTTGATCTTGCTTAAAAGCTTCAATCAAGAACAATACACTCGTGCTTAAAAGCTTAGAGTAGACAACATACAACTCAACTAAATCAGTCCAATTCAAACATCAAAATAGATGAATGAATGGCTCACAATACACAGACGAAAACACAAACCCTAATACTTGACACTCAGTACACAATCTCTTGTCTTCGTATCTTCCAAGTAGGGTTGAGGCTGCTTTAAATAGAAACTTATTCTTGGGCTTGGACTCCTTGAAAATCTCAGATTTGATTCACAATTAAAACTGATTTTTTTCTTCAAAACTTTTCGCCCTAAAACAGTAACAATATATACTCCACAAATGATTGCATCAGAACAGATCTTCTCCAAGATTTTCGCCTGCAATCTCTTAAACAGAATCTCTCAAAACATAACAAAAACGCGCAACCCTAAAACATAACAGACTGAACACAATGTTCTGTCAACAGATGTTAAGACATCAGTCTTGACATCATGCACAAAACTGCAATCCTAAGTAACACACCACAAGCAGAATGTTAGCAACACATATTAAGACATCAGACATGACATCTTGAACCAACACATTGTTTTACCAAAATTGCAGCCAATAACAGAACTAACAGTAATGTATCTGGCCTGCGTGCCCTATTCGATGTAACTTTATTGTTGTTTGGGGCGTGGTCCCCTTGTCATATAATATGCACAGTTGTGGTCCTTGTGGCCACTTAATTATTTTGGTATGTATGTATTCGGCCACCGTGGCCGGTTTTGTATAATCGTGCATGAATTTCTTTGCTGTTTATTTTTGTTAAGTGTTATATCTTTGCTCGATACACACGCGTGCCCGTAATAGGGGTGACTTTGACTCGTTTGCTGTTTTTGGGGAATTGCTCGACTTAGATGTGTTCGACAGTGAGGGGGACTGGTTGAACGGTCTGGGGAGTTTCCGGGAATGATAGCGGAGCTTAGGTCGTGTTTGAGGCCTGAGTTTGCGGCGTGAACCTCCCATGGCGAGCTGGGTGTTCTACCTATCATGGTACTTTGACGACGGGGGGCTCAGTTGAGGAACCGCTGCCGAACAGAGACCTAGCTCGATCCTGAGCGGGGTCCTGCCTTGGCTGGCATGCGACGCTTGTACCTGGGGGCGCATCGTGGTCGGGATGTTATGTTCGTTGTTTTGACGAAGCATACCGACGATTAAGGCCTTAGCTATAATATTGTTTTAGCTTTTTGGCGTTCCATGGTCGAGCAAGTTTTTCCCCGTTGAGGTGTTCTAGGTAGTAGGCTCCATTCTCTGTCTTTGCACGGATGCGATAGGGTCCTTCCCAGTTAGCGGCGAGTTTGCCCTCTCGAGAATTCTTGTGGTTCCTTCTCAAGACGAGGCTGCCCACTTGGAATTCTCGCCGTATCACTTTGGCGTTGTGCCTGATTGCGATTTTCTGCTTTAACGAGGCTTCACGGATAGCTGCTCCTGACCGGACCTCTTCGACGAGGTCGAGCTCTTCCCTTAGTGCCTCGTTGTTTGCTTCTTCGTCCAGGGGTGACTCAGTCCGCTTGGATGGTACGTGTATCTCGATAGGGATTACTGCCTCAGTCTCGTAGGCCAGGCGAAATGGAGTTTCCCCGGTTCAAGAGTGGGGATTTGTGCGGTAGGCCCATAGGACGCTGTGCAGCTCCTCGACCCAAGCTTTCTTTGTTTCGTCTAGCCTTCGTTTAAGGCCCCGTAGGATTACCCGACTTGCTGCTTCGGCTTGCCCGTTAGTCTGGGGGTGTTCGACGGATACGGAGTGTTGTTTCGTGCCCAGTTGAGTGACGAAATCCTGAAACTTCCTGTCTGTGAATTGTGTCCCATTGTCTGTGACTATCGCTTGGGGAATGCCAAAGCGTGCGAGGATGTTCCGCTTGTAGAAACGAAGTATGTTAAGGGCTGTTATTTTGGCCAGAGCCTCCGCTTCTATCCACTTTGTGAATTAATCAACGCATACTATTAAGTACTTATTCTGGTTTGATCCTACTACGAATGACCCTAGGATCTCCAGGCCCCACCAGTCGAATGGCCACGGGGAGGACATAACTTTGAGCTCGTTAGGTGGAGCTAGGTGCATGTCCCCATGCTGTTGGCATTTGTCGCATTTCCTCATGTGCTCTTTTGCGTCCTGCTACATGGTTGGCCAGTAGTACCCTGCTCGAAGGGCTTTCCGGGTGAGGGATCTTCTCCCGAGATGTTGGGCGTTGATTCCTTCGTGGATCTCGCGCAGGACATGGGCGACCATCTCTTCCTCTACGCATTTGATAAAGGGATGGAGAACCCTTGTCTGTAGAGTTTATCTTTGACCAGGAGGAAGGAGCAGGCCCTGCGCCTGACTGTGCTGGCTTCTTTGGGGGTCGGAAGTTCGTCCCTAGCGAGGTAGTTGTAAACGGGGATCATCCAGCAGTTGTTGTCGCCGATGACCTGCACGTCGAGGGTCAGAGATGTCTTCTCGATACTAGGTCGAGGAAGCACCTCCTAGATGACGGACTTGTTTCCGCCCTTTTTCTTCGTGCTCGCCAGTTTAGACAATACGTCTGCTTTGACGTTATGTTCGCGGGGAACATGTTTTACTTCTACTGTAGCGAACTTCGTCATTTCTTCTTTGACCAGGGCTAAGTATTCAGATAGGTTGTCGTTTTTGGCCTGGTATTCTCCTCGAACTTGAAGGGCCACGAGTTGTGAATCTGTGCAGATGACGACTTCCTCTTCCCTTAGGTTTTCGGCCAGGCCCAGACCGGCGAGGAAAGCCTCGTACTCAGCTTGGTTATTAGACGTGGGGAAGGATAAAGTGAGCGATACCTCGACGATGATTCCTTCGCCATTCTCCAAGATGATACCCGCCCCGGTCCCTGCCGAGCTGGATGCTCCGTCAACGAAGATGGTCCACTTGCGTGCCCCGCAGGTGGGGGAATCTGCGAATGTCATCTCTGCAACGAAATCAGCCAAAGCCTGGGCTTTGAGGGCTTTTCTGCTTTCATACTGAATATCGAACTCGGACAACTCTAATGACCATTTGAGCATTCTGCCGGCCATATCTGGTCGCCCCAACAGTTGTTTCACGGGTTAGTCTGTCCGGACCACGATCGTGTGCGCCAGGAATTAGTGTCTCAGTCTTCGCGCGACGTTAATGAGGGCCAGCGATACATTCTCTATCTGCTGGTATCTCAGCTCTGATCCCTGCAACGCTTTGCTTGTGAAGTATATAGGGTTTTTCCCGTCGGGCGTTTCACGGACGAGGGCGACGCTAACGACCTCGGTTGCTACGACGAGATAAAGGTCTAGAGTTTCGTCGTTATCTGGCCGAGAGAGGACTGGTGGTTCTAACAGTGCCTGTTTCAGATGGAGGAGAGCCTGGTCGCATTCCTCTGTCCATTCAAACGCAGCTTTCTTGCGGAGGAGTTTGAAGAAGGGCAGGGCATGCTGGGTAGACTTAGCCACAAAACGAGATAGAGAAGCGAGCATCCCGTTGAGGGATTGAATGGACTTCTTCGAGTTAGGTGTTGGAAATTCGGAGAATGCCCTGCACTTGTCGGGGTTGGCCTCGATTCCTCGCTCTGTCAGATAGAAGCCGAGGAACTTGCCCGCCCGTACCCCGAACGTGCATTTTTCTGGGTTGAAACGCATCCGGTATTTCCTGGACTGTTCGAAGACTTTTCTTAAATGGGCCGTGTGACCGGTCTCCTCGTGGGATTTCACGACCATATCGTCCATATAGACTTCGAGCATGTCGCCTATCTCTCCCCGAAAGACATTGTCCATTATCCTTTGGTAGGTCGCACCTGCGTTCTTCAGGCCGAAGGGTATTACATTGTAGTAATAATTTTCCGATTCGGTCATGAAGGCCGTGTATTTTTTTTATCACTTATCGCCATTGGTATTTGGTTGTAGCCCGAATAGGCGTCCATGAATGATAATAGTTTAAAACCGACAGAGCAATCAACAAGTTTATCAATATTGGGGAGGGGGTAGGCATCTTTAGGGCATGCCTTATTGAGACTAGTTTAATCAACACACATGCGACACTTTCCATTAGATTTTTTCACAAGTACAACGTTGGACAAACAAGTGGTGTACTTGACTTCCGAAATAAATTTTTCCTCGAGGAGGTCTTTCCTCGGCTGAGGGGATCTTGGATGGGCAGACTCTTCCAACGCCCCAATCCTCTCGTTTTGTTGGAGGATCAAGAAGTTGGCCTTGTTGATTACTTCAAGGAGGGCCACCACGGTCGGGTCGACGTTGGGTGGAGCTGGAACGGGCTGGAGGGCTAGCGCGGGCTGGTCGTCAACACGGTCAGTACGAGTGGGGGAGGGAGACGCAGTAGCTCCGTCTCTCAGACGACGAGTGTCTCCTCTAAGGAAGGATGTAGATCCGTCATCATCAGTTTTGTTGTCGGAGAGAAAAGCAGGATTGCGAGAATCTTGGATGTGATCTTGGCAAGCCATGATCGGAATCTTGGACAAAGAGCTGTTTTGGTTTTTGAATCTGAGGTGGATGTTAAGACGGGGATAACAAGCTTCCCACAGACGGCGCCACTGATCGTGAAGGCTGATCAGATCCCGAAGTGGGTCAAGAGGAACGTCTGTGATGCTGGGTGTGTGAGATGAGGAGGGGGTGTACCTGCAAGGCACTCCGATGCTAAAGTAAGAATCGGGAGAGAGAAAAGCAAGTACAAAAGTATGAGTTTCTTAGGATGATTTTGAATACCTGACCCTTTCAAATGAGAGGGTTTTTATAATGCCCCCAGCGCGTGGCCAACGGTCCTTATTTTCGGGGCGGAATAATTGTTTCCTAAAGAATAGGTAATTGCCAAAAACTAGCAGCTATGACGGACAGAGGTGCCCAAACTAGTCGTTGTCGCGGGCAAAGACGTAGTTCCGGGCACAGGCGTCATGCCCGTTCTTGGATGATGGAGCCGTGCGTAACGGGCAGGAATGTCGGGGGGGAACAAATGACCTTGAGATTCATCTGTCCATATTTGTCCGGTAGAGGGACAGAAAGGTAAATGCTGCCCCACACCAGCTGGACTTAAGCAATTGAGCCGTTCTGGAAGCAGAGGTAGATTGAGCCATGCCTAGCTATTGGTCCAGTCCGAAACAACACTATTAGAATGAATTTGTTAAAACAACTTTAAATTAGTTCATTTCAGTAGATAGTTATATATCTGATGTAGAGGCATGTGTTTGAATATGCAACCTTCTATTTTTTTCACCTTTAAATAGTGAATTTAAAAAATATATGTATTCTACTAACTTTCATTTATTTATTATATCTCAATCTCAATTTTTTTCTTAAAATTATTCCATTAACCATAATATACAACTATAATTTATAAGAAAATTTAAATAAATGAAAATAAAAATTTGATACTTTTAATATTCATAAAGTCTTCTTTTTATCATGGGATTAAAGTATAAACTTTTGTTGAAACGTTGGAACTTGGACTTTTACGAATTTGATTTCAATGTTAAATTCAAATGGGCGGGAGGGTAGAGTTATTTTAAAATTAATCAAGGGTCTTACTTTAGTGTCTTTGCCATATTTTGGAACTTTATACTCGTGCCTTAATTATACATTGGCACTTTATAAGCAGTCATCAACTTCATTTTGTTCGTATTTTTGCCCCCCAAACTAACTCTTGAAAGGATTTTAAGTTGATGGAAGACTGTTTTGCATAGTTTTCCGTGATTATTTTGGAAGTGTATAGAAAACCCTCAAAATAGAGAACATTAGTCCTAGGTAAGGAAATTGGTATTTTTTTTTAGGCCAGTTGATATTTTAGGTCATTTATACTAATGATATCATAACACTATACAATAAGTATAATTTAAGGATGTCATTAGAGGTGGCAAAACGGATCCGGCTTATTGAACATATCTGTTTTCCATGTACTTTAGTGCAGAGCAGTCTAAACGTTTTGGCCTGCATCCTTTAATGTGTCCATCCCGTCTTACTCTGTTTTTTTGAGGATTTTTGCAGAGACAGACAATATAAATTTTTGTATTTTTATGCTTAAAAAGTGAAATGTCTGCGGGTTTGCCCCATCCCGCCCACACTTTAGTGCAGGAAAGACTTAAGTTTTAGGCTTGCCCCTCAACTATGTCTATTCCGCCCTGTTTTTTTTTGTTGGATTTTGCAGGGCGTACATGCCCGTTTGCCACCCCTAAATGTCATATGTAAATTCAAACAATGGCACTAAATCAAACATTAATCAATTAATCGAAAACGTTACCACGATACATAATTTGTTAAAAAGATACAAATAATACAATTGTTACCAAAATACAAATAAAAATGAACTACAGTGTATATCTAACCCCTCTGTTTCTCATTTGCCTCATGTACTGCAAGATATTCTGTGCCTCGGGAAAGATGGCTTGTACGATGGCTATACCAAAATTGCCTTCCTCGAAATCTCTACACTATAGGGCATCTCTTGCTAGCGTCGCAATACACCGACATGACAACAACACATCTTAGGCGTGGTCATCTCTAGCCTATTCCTCTTCCATTATCTCCTAATGAGCTGACCTAGAAGGTGTTACCGTAGTATCGTGTGTCATGTAAGGATGTGACACATTATAAAACCATCAGATGAAGCCGAATGCAGCAACCAATGGTCAGGTGATGACACACTGCATGCATTATTTGGAACTAAATGATTATAGAAAGCATCAAGTATGACATCAAGATCTCTACGATGAACTGTCGGAGGAGCAGACACAGAGGAATGTCTTGGGATAAAATTAAGAAATCCAAACTGGCACATGACCTGTTCGGGTATATGTGGACACATCAGGCGCGACCCACAAGCCAATCATTTAGAGTAGAAGGCTATCCCTTCTAAGGGAGGTGTCTGACAGTGATCTTCGTACGACCAATAACACATCTCATCTTCTATAGTGCGGTCAATAAACACCCGGAACGACTCTATCACCTAATTCTCTCTAAGCGAAATATAAGAGCAAGCACATAGCCAATCCTCAGGGTAGTTATCATTAAGTGCCCAACCAAATATGCGAGAAAAGTGAGAGAATATCATTTCTTGAAAATGATTCAGATAATATGTTAGTAACGTAGTAACATAAATATTATGAAATATTAGTGACAGTTAAGGTGCAAATATATTTCCGTAAGCAGCATTCAACTTCATGTCAACCGTCTTATCTTCCAAAGATAAATTTCACCTAGCTTCGAGTACAAATAAATCAAATACGGCCCTCAATTGTGCTCGTGGATCCACTCTAAGTCGATGAAGTATGTCAAGTAGACTACATCGGTGTAGGTTGCACTTGTCCACAAATATGCCCATGCTAACCAAGTAGATGAGGTATGACCTCAATGCACATTGTCTGTGATACAAAACATGTTCATCACCACCTTTTGCCTCCATTGCCACAGTCAAGTGGTATTTGTACAACTTTTCTAGATATGAAAATCTAGCATCAACGCCTCTCGTGACATCAATCTCTATTTGCATATCACCTGAACCAACTCCCAAATAGGTCACCACCATGTCCAATGCATCAAGTATATACATTATGTAGTGGTTTAGTATTCCTCCCTTGATCAAAAGATGTAGTAGGCACAAACGTGATGGACATCTCACCAATAGGAATATGAAAAGATGGTGTCTTCAAGTGCCATATATCTACCAAAGTTGCCAACATGCCATGGTTAATGGTCTTATACCCAGTCACACATAAACTTTGCAACTCAGGTAGCTGCAATACATCCTGAAACCATGCATATTCATGCTATGGTAGATTCAAAATCTTTCTGCCGTGGTTTATGCTTTTTATAGTTTTGCGAAACTGTAAAAAAATACAACAACATCATTCAATTCAATTACTATAAAGCATATGTAATTCAAAAGTAATTAAATACTTATGCTACCTCTCATTCCCACACATGCCTATCAATATGGTCCGCATAAAGAGGAAGTAAGGAGGTGTCATAAAGGCCTCTTGGAAAACTATCAGGAACAGCAACATCAATAACAGGTTCCTCCTATTGGGCTTTAGGGACAACATAAGAAGTAGGGGAAACATGCCTTATGGAAGACGACGCCAGAGACACGTGAGCTTAGGAAGTCGACGCTTCTGGATCAAATAAAGTCGCGCTAACTGGTGGTCGCGACCCTCTCCCTGCCAATCGATCATGTTGGGCCACTCGACCATGCCTTAATGTGTTACGGTTTTCAACCATTGTACCTATAGTAAAACTAGAAAATCATATCACAGTCAAATAAGAAAAATATAGATGACATATATGGCAAATCAAACAAGTTTATGTGTGTAGAGAAATTACGGAAGTGCATCTTCATAATTTGGAAAAATCAAAAACTGGAAAATTTCAAAGATACATTTTCTTAAACTAGTAACATAAAAATGACAAGAAACACATAAACCTAACATTGCTCTATGCCATAATCTTCAAACAATGTGAATGCATGTTTCAATAAACTACGTATTACGAATGTAACTACATCCTAACACACCTTAAACAACCTATTAACTAATGCATGTATCACATCTAAAAAAAAGGAAGTGGGGAGAAACTTATCAAATGTGAGTAGTTGAAAAGGTTTGAATGGAGTGAAGTGTATGTCTTGGGATTGAATGAAATGAGGTAGAAGTAATATTATAACTTAAAAAATGACCTAGTTGCAATTTTCTCACGAGTTTTTTTTGGTGTTTTGAAAGTTTAACAAATGAAGAAGAAAGAAGGAGGAGTCTGGCGCGAGATATATGAATTAAAATCCGTTCGGAGATGCATATTTGTAAAAACTACTGACTTTTGAAATCAGGGTTATCTCGGAAGTGCACTTACGAAGTCACCATAACATTGATATGAAAATGCATCTCCAGATAAAATTTTAGGCAAAATGGAGATGACTCACTTGCAAAGTGTTGAGGTGTGTGTATTGTAAGTGTGTCTGAAGATGCATTTTTAGATTAGAGAACATTTATGATTTTTCACTAGGGTGCGTTAGCATCCATGAGATGTACAAAGTAGCCTCTTAATTAATGTTTGTATTATGGGCACAACTTGGACCTATAACGTTTTACTCAAGTTTATTAGAGAATTTCTTAAAGCACAATATACGTCTCTAATGCACCACGCGAAATTTTAAAAGCGTCATCCGTTTTCAGAGATGCATCTCCGGACACACCCAAATACACATTTAATTCGTTTTTAAAGTACACCTCAATTTTATAAATACATTTATTTCAGAAATACATCTCCAAAAATTTTTAAAAATGTATTTTCGAAAACAAAAAACAAAAATATAATTACTACCGCCACAAACACGTATATATATTACTGTCTCCACAATTTAATTTAATTACTGCAAGTGCAAATGGTTTCTTCTAATTAACATTTTATTAGTTTCCGGAAATCCTGAAAATGCAAGTGACATTTAATTACTGCAAGTGCAAGTGGCTTCTTCCAAGTGCAAGCTTTTAGATCAATTGTGTCATTATTTGAAGCTACTGCAAGTGGCTTCTTCCCATTGACATTTTATTAGTTTTTGAATATGTATTTTTGAAATAAATTTGTTTATAAAATTGAGGTGTGCCTAAAAAACAAATAAAATATATATATTTGAATGCATCTATAGATACATCTCTAAAAATGAAATACATTTTTAAAATTTTGTATGAAATTAGAATGCTTTAAGAAATTCTCAATTTATTATTCTCGTAGAGAAATACTTATTTGGGCACAACCCCAAATAAGTGCTATTTAGACATTTCACATAAATATATAAATTTAAATAAAAAATAAAATAAATAATGTAAAATGATTTGACTAAATTAGTTTTAAATTTTATTTTTTCATTTTTGTGAGTGTGCTCATCCATTTTCATTTGTATTGGTGCCCAAGGAAGAATAGCTCATTCTCGTATAGTTTCTATATAAATTTTGGGTCTTGTTAATTTTTTTTTCTTATAGGCACAAGTTAAGAAAAGTAGAAGATTAAAAAAAATGAGTATTTAAAAAATCACACTTAAATTTTTGAAAAATTAATGAACAATTTACAAAATTAGAACTTCTAGTTTTTTAATTTATGTCTGGACATAAGGTTAGCATTACCCTATTTATAACATACCTTCATTTAAAATGTACCTTCACTCAAAAAGTTTTATTCAAATTGTAAAATTAAGAGAGAAATATGCACAACCATTTTCCCAAAAGATAGAGTAAAAGGAGAAAGAAGAAGAAGAGAAAATAGAAAGAGATGATTCATGTTGAATATAATATTTGCCAATTACCCATTGATAATAATACACTAGTGGGATACCTGTGCGTCCGCATAGGTACCGCTGTAGACTGCGGATATGTTACTCAGTTTGTTATGAGAATTCAAACAAAATTTAAAAAATATTAAAATATTATTGAAAAAAACCATTAAACACATAATTTGTAAAAAAACAATTGTGAAAAATATAAAAAAAATATGTTTTTTTTAAGATTGATAGAGTTGTAATAATAAAAGGATTTCTAAATTTTAATAAATTAGACAAATAAATATCCAAAATTAAAATTAGTTGAAAATAAGTAGAAACATAATTTTACCTAACAGTCCAAAAAGATAATGATATAAAAAAATTAAGTTTAATATTGTATTTATTTAAATTTGGACTATGGTTTAAAATATAAAAAAAATGTTAAAACCCGTGCGTTCGCACAGATATTGGTATGATTAACCGTGCGTTAACACGGTACTGGTGTGTTACCCGTGAGTTCACACGGTACTGGTGTGTTACCTGTGCGTTCACACGGTACTGGTGTGGTACGCACGCTTTTGTTTTCAAAATGTAATAAAATAGAAAAATACCAAATTTGGACCGTGCGTCCGCACGGGAATGAGTGTGGACTGCGGAATTCTCACCAGTTTGATTTTGAAATTTAAATAAAATAAAAAATATTTAAATTTAATTATACAAAAGGAAAAATTAAAGAAGTAGTCAATGATAAAGATAAATTGTATAAACAAAATCATTATAAGATATTTTATTAATGGAATGTATTATCTTATAAATATGTTTAAATATTTTAAAAAAACATAACTTGTCTGTTCATATAATTTCTTTAAACTCGTGGCTACGCCCAGATAATGATATGGTAGTTTCATTTAAATTTATGGATACACGTGAATTATTTTCTATTGTATAGAATATTTATTTTATACTAAACTTTAATTTTTATCTTATAGCATAATTATCTTAAAGATTTTTATTTTTTATAATTATATATTAATTATTAGTATAATTATTTATTCTTTTCTTTAATGTGAATTTAAATTGGTTTATTTTATTAATTATATTCATAAATATAACTTAGTTTTCATTTAAAATATATTTATGTTTTAGATACACATTATGACCATTTTAAAAATACGGATTCAAAATTAATTTATATTTGATGACAAATAATTGAATAACAATAAAATAGATCAAATTAATGGGTTGATCTTCATTAATTACGTTAAAAGAATATAAACTACTCAAATTTCGGTTTATTATCACACTACAAATAAATTAATATGAATATATTTAAAATATATAAATTCATAATTATACCCTTTAAAAATAAAGTTATTAATTATGAGACCTAATCATTAAACATTGATTATGATGATGCTATTTCTATTAAATTTTAGGAAATTTTGATTAGTTCATTAAAATATAATGTATAATAAAAAAAATATCTCTAATGAAATAATAATTTTTTAAAACTACTTATACTAGGTCCAATATATGTTTTAAAAGAATAATAAGTTATATATCACTTTTGCAAAGTATACATCACTTATAAAATATATTTTTTAACGTTTATAAATTATATATCACTTTTGCAAAGTATACATCACTTATAAAATATTTATATCAACAATATTTTTATTACGTTTATAAAATTATATGTAACAAAAAAAATATTAAAATTATATTTCATTCATTAAAATAAAAACAAAAATCACTTATAAAAGAAATAGATTTTTATAAACTGAAAAAAATATATTGTATGACAAAAATATTTATTGCATTAATATTAATATTTTAAATGTATACTTTTGTTTTAATATTTCTCAATTTATAAAAGTACTAAAAAACAAAGTCAAACTAACTTTAATATTTAGAAATTGAAGATTCATTTTATAATAAATTAGAAATAAATGAATGGTGAGTATTTATTGCATATTTAAATAAATTTAAAGATGAGATTTTGTATAATTGAGTCAAGGAAAACAAAATAAATAAAAAAGTGAACTATAATTAATATTATTAATTAAAATGTATATGATTAAAATAATTATTGCAAATTTTTTTTCCGTTTAACAACAATACATTCCACATAGGAGTGGGAATATGCCAGACCAACTAACAGGGTCCTACAACCTAACCTACATAGGCCAAGGCCAGACCAATTTTTTTTTTAAATAGAAAATACCTAAGTTTTTTTATAAGCCTATTTAGTTAAATAGACTAGGTCGCAGACAATACAAAAAGCCTTATAAGCATATCAGACTAACCTATTTATTGGATATAAATGAATTTATTATTTTTATATTATATTTTATACTTTATGTTAAAATACAAAAGTAAAACTTAGTTATATTTAAGAACTTATGAAAATAAGTTAAAAGAAATCCTATGAATAATGTTATAAGGTGTATTCATAAGTTCTCTCAAACAAATCATCTCACAAAATATGCTACAAAGTAAGTTCAGATAAGTCAATGGAAACAAACATTTAGTCTCATTGTACTTTTCATTCTCTAGTCTATTTAAACATTAGTTGAATTTCTTATTTACATATGTTCAAATGATATAGGCTTTTTAAGTAGGCTAATAGATCAATTAGGCCTTCGAAAAGGCTAGGCTCAGACCAAAAAATAAGCATTTGATAGGCCAAAGGCCAGACTTAGGCTTTGAATTTTTTAGCAGGCCAGACTCAGACTTGGTAAAGCCTAACTCGACCTACCCTATTCCCACCCCTAATTCCACATTAAAAAATAAATAATTTTTATTAAATTTTTATTGCAATTCCCAGTTTCATATTTTTTTTTATATTTTATTATATTATCTTTCTTAATATTTAATTTTTGCACTATCTTATTTTATGCTTGTTCTATTACTATTTATATTGAAATTTATTTAATTTATTTAATTAATAAGATATTTATAAATGTACAACTCACATAATTAATTAATGAAATGAAAAATATATAAACATATAATATTATTATTTTTTAATAATAAAATAATAATGTGTTATTCATATTAATTATTATACAATTTATTTTATACAATATCCCTTATTTATTTAACCATTATATGGTCATATAGATTAAGTTTATTTGTGTAAGTTAATTTATAAATATTCGTCTTTAGGTTATTAAAAATGACTATTTTTGAATATTCGACAAATAAAAAATACTTATAATTTATGCAATAATCAATATAAAAGAGTTGCAATGGTGTCGAAAAAGTTATAAAAAATTTCTTTAATTTTATTTAATTGTTTAAGAAACTTCTTTTGAACAATTATTAATGAAAAATTACGGAAAGATTATGCACATTATTTTCAAATATTTCTTCACATGTTGAAAACAAAATAAAAGTTATAAATGCCCATATTTTTGGGCTCTTTTATTTTTGTGAGTGAATTTTAATTAAAAATAAATGATAATATTAAACATTGAAAGCAAACAATGTATAATAATATTAAAAGTACACATAAAAGAAGAAAAGGATACAAAAATGTAAATTTAAAATTTCAAATTAAATTGTATTTTAATACACTTGTGAACAACAACATTATCAGTACAAGCACATAAATATTGTGATAGTGCTTGTATTTTGTAATCAACATTATATGATGTGACAATATTATATATATATATATATATATATATATATATATCAACTATCAACCCATTAAAAATCAATTGCATTAATTCTCTAAATTACCCTTACATAATAAAATTTGTACACTAATAAAAGGACAATTAAGTAATCAACTAATGTTTACATTTTATCATTCTCATCCCTTATTAGATCATGTCATATGTCCAATTTCAAATCATTCATTTCTTACTTTTTACTTTTAACTTTCTCACTCTTCATTTTCTTTTCTTCATTCAAATTTTAAATTTCTCCCACTTTTTTTTTTTTTACACTTCTCACTATCATTTTAATTTTTTCTCTCCATTTTCTTTGCTTAAAAAATTAATGAAGAAGAACACAAATTTTGAGAGAGTTCATGCAATTGATTTTTAATGGGTTGATAGTTGATAACAAATTATGAACCTCTTTTAATTTAATGAAGAAGAACACAAAAAAATGTTTAATGTTTAAAACACAAAATTTATTTAAAATAAAAGCATAATTATTTTATAATTATTATATATAAAAAATATTCATAATTTATCTGATTATTGGATAGCATTCAATAAGAGTGCACACAACTAACTTTTCATTTCACGAATCATTATCAGGACAGTATCTATTTTATTTTAATCAACAATTGTCTTTATTTAAGAGCGAAATTTTTTAAATTTTCAAATGTGAATTTTTTTCTTTCTGCATCTCACGGGTCTCTTTTTTATATGATTATTTAATACAATTGAGTTTGTATGATCATTGTTCATTTTACAATTAAGCAACACATTATAAATTGATATATGTTTTTAAATATATTTTATATTATAACAAATTGAATATCACTCAATAATTGTGCTTGACACTAACTTTTTATTTCACGGGTCATTATCAGAACAATATCTATTTTATTTTAACCGCCTTTAATTGTGAGATAAATTTTTATTTTTAAATGTGAAAATTTTATTTTTTTTCAAATTCCTTTATTTTTATTTCAAATTTACACTAATATCTAAATATATTTTATACCGTCTTAAATAAATTTACCCGTGCGGACGCACGGGTATCTTGCTAGTATATATATATATAAGATCATGCTAATACGCACCCATGTAGGTGTGTATTAGCAACATACATCATAGTGTATTTTTGTGTGGGACCCATCATTTTTGAGTTGAATCCGCATTAAAAAGATAAAGAAAAAATAGAAAGAAAATACACTTAGTGTATTTTTGTGTGGAACCCACCAATTTTGGGTGTATATTAGCATTTTATATATATATATATATATATATATATATATATATATATATATATATATATATATATATATATATATATATATATAGGAGAGAATCAAAGTCTAATGACATAAGTACTCAACTATGATATTAAAAGTAGGAAACAATATTGAGGAATTGTGTTAAAAGATTAAAATAACTTATCAAATATTGAAAATTATTTCTAAAATCAAAGGACCATAAGGATTTCAAAAATAAAGGTTGAGATTCCTGATGAATCCACCAAACTGATTAATGTTCCAAATGACTTAATTGAATCAAACACCAAATTACATGTTTTAGCAGTAGATAGTAAAAATTCATCTTAAAGTAACAAATTGCATACTGCATTTTTTCAAACTCCTGCCTAATCCAAGAGGAAATATTAGCTCAAGAAAAGAAAATCAATCTACGTTCTTGCATTATTGAAAATGTGACGGTAGTAAGTTTTTTAAAGTTGAAATCCTACTATAGTCTAAAAAAAGTCAAACAAATATTTTTTTAAACACTTGTAATAATTAAAACATTCACATGAATGCTCATTATTAGTAAGGAAATAGAAAAAATAAAAATCATAGATAATAATTATATTTTAAACATAGTTTCTTTTCATCACGAGGCTTGACGCTAACAACTTCAAGAGCTTTGCCTGCCATTCAAATTCATTAAACATATTTAATGAACATAATGACACACATAAAAGATTATATGACACATCTGGCAGATTAAAACACATATTTTAGCCAGAAAATTATAAAAGGGGATAAGGAGTTACCTGATTCCTCAACTGAATAACTTCACATGGATGGTGTTAATAGAAGTAGTTTTGGTATAAAAGAATATTTGGACATCCGATATTAATAATGAAAGAAGATAACAAATTGGTCACCAAAAAACAGGGAAAATGAATTCAAGCTATTTGTGTAGATGATTTCAAGTAATTAGTGTTTGAGGTAAAAACTTCAAACAAGATCTGAACATGAAAGTTGTTGTGGATATTGTCAAACCCTAAATTTTAACCACTAAGATTTCCCATCATTGTGCAAATCATCATCACAATATGGATGTGCCTTCATGCCTCATCAATCTCCTCAAGGATTGTTGAGCATTCACCACAAACAAGAATTAGGATTTTAAGCCCTCTCAGAGCACTTAGACAAAGGATCAATCAAGAAATGACATGATATTCAACTTGTCTAACCTCTCAAACACCCATAAAGGATCAAAAGGACTCCCATATCAAGAATCAAGCACAAAGTTGCCACATTCCAAATGGATCAAGCCTCGAGATCGCCGGTGTCATCAAATTAGGGTTTTGGTCGACTGAGGCCTCCAGATGAAATTTTTTATCTGGGCATAAGCCAATGATTCAAAGCACAATCCAAGATACTCTAAGGAACCTCATGAACCCAATCATCAAGTCAATTTAGCCTCAGGGGATGCATTTACCAAAAATCAGGAATTAGGGTTTCTTGACCTAATTCACCCCTAAGTTGACTTTTGGGACCAAACATGAGCCAAGACCTCAAGACATGATTTTAGGGTCTCCAATACACTACATTGATCCATTTGCAACAATGAATTGATACAAGAAGTTTGATCTACAAATTTCAATTTCATCAGGACCACAATTAGGGCTTTGAGGGAAAAGTCAATTGTACCTTTGACTTTTGACCCAGACATGCTCCCAAACCTTGGGACATGATTCAATACACCCTATAACACCTATAGAATATACCCATTAGGTTTGATTTAGGTCAAGGACTTGATTTCACCAAGGATCGCACAGTTTGGAATTTATCCGATAAAAAGTCAACTGTGCACCAAAGTCAAGTTTGACTTTTTGAGATTTTTTACAATTATGGTTCCTTGACCCTAAAACAATGTTAATATATGATTGGAATCATCATTCATCAAGAAAAATCAAAGAAAGTGAGTTAACTTGTAAAAGGGGTAACCATAAAAAACTTAGAATTTTTCTAAGTTATGGAACAAAGTGGCTAGGGTACCAACTTCCAAGGATCATAACTTGAGATCCAAGCAACCATTTTGGATGGTCCAAAGCTGGATTTGTAGCTCTCATGGAATAATTTAAAAGCTTCAACTACAACTCATTTCAATTTCTCATGGATTTTAAGTTATGGAGTGATCAAAATGGCTGAAAGCATGAAAATGACATTTTTCCAACACTTAGTGAAATTTTCACTAAGTCAAAATCTGCCTTACTTTTTCCAAAATGTAGGGACATTTTTCACCTTGATCCAAGTCAAGCCAGGTCTAGGGGTGGACATCAAAGTTAAAGTATGCCATGAGGGCTTTCCAACAAGTACCAGATCATCTCCAAATTCCATTTGAGCAAGGAGATACAACCCTTGAAACATGGCATCATGAACTGATTTTTTCAAGACAGATTTGGCAGATTTTGTGCATTTTGCTCGATTTGTCCAAATCTGATAAATCTAAGCCTTGTCATAAATTTGGAGACATCTGAGGATTAAATCCAAGGGGGATGATATGATCTCAAGCCTCAAAAGTCCAAGAATCTACAAGTAGCATGTCAAACCTAAAAGAGCTAAAAAGGTGCCAAGACTCCAATTTTGTTGCAATGCATTTAATGGATACACCAAGGTGGCATAGACTGATACATTCCTAACTGAATGAGTCAAGGATAAGCTCTGAATCAAAGAACCATAGGCCTGTGCCCTAACCTCAAGTCAATGGTCATGGAAGACTAGAACACCTTTATGCTACAATTGGCCACAGACCTGCTGCAGCTGCCATTCACTATTGCTTGCAAAACAAACTTGCTCTACTATAAATAGAGCTCATTTGTGTTCAGTTTGAATACACCAAAGCAACCAAACTGATGCTTTCCTCAAAATCCCTCTCTTTAGGCCAAAATGCATTCTTTAACAAGGTATCTCTGAGTTTTTGAGTTAGAGAGCATTTCCATCACAGCTCATGATCCAAACATATCCAATATGTCATATATAAGCCGTCCAAACTTTCATATGTGACCTGTAACACCAAAAGCACCAAGTCCCCTCTCAAAACCTCAAAATTGGACTTTTTTTTTGCATTTTTCAAGCCATGTCTTGATTCAGTCACTTTCAAAACCATATAAAACCTCAAACACACTCCAAATATCATCCTTGAACTGTCCCAAATGGTTCCCCACATCTGGAACACCATTTGAGAGAGTTGCCATATTGGTCACTTTTGCCCCTTTTGCAAGAAAGAGCTCAAACTTGTTCTTGAGGATTCCAGCTGGTTCTAACAATTCTAAAAGCTTCTAAGGGATCAATTGAGAGTGTCCAAAGCATCAAATTACTTCTGGCACAAGAAACTTGGCAGATTGCACTACAAGCTCCAAGAGGTAAATGCATCATCACTTGAACTTTCTAAATTATGCATTGCTTTGAAGGCCACTGATCATAAACATCTCATACATGTTATATATGTTGTGTTTGAACCAAATTGTCATGTAATTCTTGCCTGTACCATGTGTTAGTATAGAAAATGCAATTATAGGCCTATTTCAAAAACACTATCGGGTTTTTAAATAGGGGCCTCATCTGAAAAAACCACCACCACCATTGGATTCCTTAGGAAATTCTAGGCCAGATGCATATAAATTTTGTCCCAATCCATGGAGAAATGAGAAAGTTATGGCCTTTACGTTTTTGGTCCAAAACCTTGCCTTGGCCAGGCCTAAAACAAGGCATGCCTTATGTATTTATAGGGTGGCTTTGATACATGGATGTATCACCACCCCAGTGGTAGAAGGCGCGCACTGCAACCTTGAGGTCTGGGGTTCGAATCCCCCTCGCCCCAGACTCTTTTTTACCACTTTTTCCACTTTTTTTTTTAATATTTTTCATATTATTTTTAATGATTTGGAAAATTAATTTCTCTCTCACTTTTAATCATTTTTGATTGGTTCTTTTTGCAAAAAATCACAAAAATGTTAAAATATTCTATTCCACAAAAAATTCAATTTATATTATTTATTTAATATAATTAGAATTTTTGTAATTAATTTCATTTTAATTGTTTTTAAACATTTTTTAAATGAAATTCACACTTTGATCTTTCAAAATTAATTGGATTTTAAGCTTTCATATGATTAAACTTGATTTTCCAAAATATTTTCCAAAGTGTACAACTTGTTTTTGAATATAATTGATATTTTATCATTTATTATTTAAATTACCTTTGAAAAATGCAATTTTAATTCAAAAATTAGGGTTTTCTTTGATGTTCACCCTAACAAATCTTTTTTCAAACACTCATGGGCCTCTAATAGAGCGTAAGACCTAACCCCCTTTTAACCAAAACCATTTTGGGCCTCAGATATTGTATAAGTCCCTATGCGTTAAAAAAAAATCTCGGCGCGATCGCCATTTCAAAACAAAAATCATCTGGGCCTCCCCCCGTGTTGTAAGTCCCATCTTTCATTTTCAAAACACTTTTGGGCCTCTCCTTGAGTTGTAAGACCTATCCCTCTGTACAGAAAACCTCTTTGGGCCTTAGTCATTGTATAAGTCCCGATATGATCTTCAAAAAAACGATGCGATCACTGTCAAACCTTGGGTCTCTCCTTGAGTATAAGCCCCAACAGTATTTTCAAAAGCAACTTACCTTTTTGATTTAGATTCAATATATAGTTGTTATCAAAACTTTCTTTAATTTCTTTGAACAACTAACCATACAACATGAAAGCTTGCTCACCTGTAAGTTTTAACAACTTTCATTTACTCGCTTTCATATATATATATATATATATATATATAGACTTGGACAGTCTAGATCCCCTCTTGAGTCTCAAAGACATTCTCAAATTCTCTACAAACATAGGAAGTGTAGCGAACGAAACTGGACGTGTTTCTTAAGCACTGTCGCTCTTTTGGGGGTACTACAGGTCGATTCATTTTTTATCCTATTAAAGCTGATGAAGGAAGGGAAATAGATGTCTCCAATTAACCCTGCTTGTATACCGAGTTTAAACAGCGATCTGTTAGGTTACAGATGCGATATGGAAGTGGGGCCTCTTTCTTATTTCTTTGTTTATAACGGAACACCGGGAATGTTCATGGGTAGGGGGTTAGGACTGATACTTTTTAATTGATGTATGTGGGTATGGGATTGTGGGTTTTTGTTGAGTGTGCTCGCTAAGATTTTTATTTCAATCTTATGCCTACGTATTCCCGTTTACCGAAACAGGAAAATCAAAGCGATCGTAATTCCTTCTATTTTAGGGGAGGAAATGGTGTTTTGGTGTCTTGTTCAAAGCCCAAGACATGAAGCTAAAGGTGGTTTGTATCTTGTTCAAAGCCCAAGATGTGAAGCTGAAAGGTCTATTTGTATCTTGTTCGAAGCCCAATATGTGAAGCTAAAAAGGTGTTGACTTTAGAGAGAATTTGTCATCTCTAAAGGGGGTCTGTTTGTCACAATTGTTGGATGACTGGTTAAAAAGGAGGATTACTTTAACTGGGATATGTGAATCCAGCAATGCCATAATTTCCTTTATAAGGGTTTTTGACCTGAAGGAGAAGACTTTAACTCCGTGTAGAGCAATGCCATCTTTCCTTAGGAATTTTTCATGCTAAAAGAGGGACAGTGGCATGGATATAGATGATCCAGAGGCTTGCCGCTTACAGCAATTAGATGAAGGGAAAGAAGTTATTGATGTTTGTATACTGTGAACGAGGCACAACTTTGATGCTAAAAGGTTGATTGGTTCAACCGGGGGTTTCCTTATACAAAGCCTAAGAGGAGGCTATCGGCCCAACAAGGGGGTGATTTTTGTGTGTCTCGTACGAAACCCGAGAGAGAAGCTAAAAGGGTTGACTCTACAGGAGAATCTTTTATATGTGTCTTGTACGAAGCCCAAGACGGAGGCTAAAGGTTGGACTCAACAAGAGAGTCTTTTATACTCAACAAGAGAGTGTTTTGTATCTCGTACAAAGCCTGAGATGGAGGCTAAAAGGGTTTTGACTCAACAAGAGAGTCTTTTATACTCAACAAGAGAGTGATTTTGTATCTCGTACAAAGCCCGAGATGGAGGCTAAAAGGGATGACTCAACAAGAGAGTCCGAAAAGGTTAACTCCGCTGGGGAGAATCATTGTAAAAATCCCAAGAGGAGACTAGGGTTACTGTTTCAGTTGAGTGACAGGTCCAGTATGCTGATTTAAAGAGAAAATCAGTTCTTATATGAGTACTGTTTGCACTCAGGGATTTGATTCGAGGATCAGGGTTATTTCCTGTTCTTTAAGGAAATGGGAAATCCAAAGGGTATTGATACTGTCCGAGTCTACGGGTTTCATCTCCTAGTTTTGAAAGGAGCTTGAGAATGTCTTTGAGACTCAAGGGAATTAGACTGTCAAAGTCTAGAGTTTCATATTTTGTAGCAGTAGCAAGATCTAGACTTTTTGAAAGACTGTTCTATTAAGATGACTAATTTCTGTTCCTATACCTCTAGGAGGTTGTTGGGACAATTTGTACGAAGGCCAAGAGGAGGCTGGAAACTTTTAAGAAGCCGAGGGACAATTTGTACGAAACCCAAGAGGAGGCTATCATTCTCGGAGGAAGAAATTATTTATACGAAGCCTATGAGGAGGTTGTGAATACTTCTAAGAAGCCGACGGGTCCTTGTACAATGCCCCAGAGGAGGCGAGGATGCTTTTAAGAAGCCTGTGGGTCCCAAAACCCCAAGAAATTCAAGACAGGCTATTCACAGAGAATATATCAAGCCAGGAAAGTTTGAGAATTTGGAAGAAACTCAAGAGATGCCATTCACGGAGAAAAGATCATCTCAGGGGAATAGAGTTTCTTTGACGATTTCTAAAGGTGATAGTCTGTGAAAGGGTTCACCGAGAATGCTGCCTTTCACGTCTCCATATTGTTTAACCCCAAGAGGAGGGAAGACTGTATCTGAAAATCCTATGGGGATCTAGTTTTGTCTATTTTAAGAGTAATCAACAGGGCTTAGTGCTAGACGTAGTTGCCGGGGAAACTCTAAATATCTATACTATTATTACACAGTCGATATGAGTTTATGAAAGAAGACTTACAGTGAAACAGCCCCACAATACAGTTATATGTATATGAAAGCGGATAAAGAAAGCATATAACCACTTACTCGGTTATAGAGCTTCCATGCTGTTTGGTTAGTTGTTCAACAAAGAAAGATTGAAAACAACAGTATATTCAAGATCAAAGGAGAAAGTGTTTTGAAAGAAAAATTGGGGCTTACAACTCAAGGAGAGGCCCAAAGTTTTATCAGTGATTGCACTGTGGTTTTGACTTTGTACAAGGACTTATACAAGTGACTGAGGCCCAAGAAATGTTTTTTTCTGTACAAAGGGGTGGGTCTTACACTCTCTCAAGAGGCGCAAAAGGTTTAAAGAAAAAGAGTGGGGCTTATAACACGAGGGTAGACCCATATAATTAGTTTTTGAATTGGCGATCACGCCGAGATTTTTGAAAACGTAGTGGGTCTTATACAATGACTGAGGCCCAAGATAATTTGGTTTTAAAAAAGGGTTGGGTCTTACACTCTAATAGAGACCCAAAAGTTTTGAATGGGTCTTATAGCTCGAGGAGAGGCCCTGATGGTTTATTTTAAACGGGCGACGATTGTCGAACTTTTCTTTTAACGCAGAGGGACTTATACAATATCTGAGGCCCAAAATTGTTTTGGTTAAAAGGGGATTGGGTCTTACACTCTAATAGAGGCCCATGAGTGTTTGAAAATGATTTGTGAGGGTGAAAATCAAAGAAACCCTAATTTGTTTTCCTTTAACAGTAAATATTAAAAGAAAATCAATGAAAAATACCAAATAAATTTGAATAAACCACTTGTGATTTTTGTTTAAGGTTTGAAAAATGAAGTTTTAATCACAAGAGATATTAAAACTCATTTGGTCTTGATTTTTCAAGATGAATGTTCATTTTAAAATGTTTAAAAACAAATAAAAATGAATTTATTCACAAAAATACTAATTATATTAAATAAATAATATAAACTTAATTTTTTTGTGGAATAAAATATTTCAACATTTTTGTGATTTTTTACAAAAAGAACCAATAAAAAATAATTAAAATTGAAAGAGTTATTAATTTTCCAATTAATTAATAAAACATAAAAATATTGGAAAAAATGGCAAAATGTGAAAAAACACAAAATGGCATGGGTGGGGTTTGAACCCACGACCTCAAGGTCACAAGGCGCGCGCCTTACCACGGGGGTGGTGATACATCCATTGTTTTGAGTGAAAACACAAATATACAAGTCATGCCTTGGTTTTAGGCCTGGCCCAAGGCAATGCAAGGCAAGCTTTGGCTCAGAAACGTGAAGGTCATAACTTTCTCAATTCTTAATGGTTTGAGACAAAATTTATATGCATCTGGACCATAATTTCACAAGGAATCCAATGGTGGTGGTATTTTTTTCAGATCACACTCCCTCCTCAAAACCCGATAGTGGTTTTGAAAAAAGGCCTATAATTGCATGTTCTATGCTACACTTTGATACATGCATGAATTACATGATCAATTGGTTCAAACACAACATATATAACATGTATGAGGTGTGCATGATCAGTGGACTTCAAAGCATTGCATATTTTGGAAAGTTCAAGTCATGAGGCTTACCTCTTTTTGAGCTTTTTGGAGTTTTTGTGCAATCTGTCAAGCCTCTTGTTCCAAAAATGATTTGATGCTTTAGACACGCTCAAATGATCCCTTATAAGCTTTTAGGATGATTGGAATCAGCTGGTACCTGCAAAAACACAAACTGGCCCTTTCTTGCAAAAGGGGTTAAAAGTGACCAAAATAGCAACTCTCTCAAATGGTGTTCCAGATGGGGGGAACCATTTGGGACAGTTCAAGGATGATATTTGGAGTGTGTTTGAGGTTTTATCTGGTTTGGAAAGTGACTGAATCAAGACATGGCTTGAAAAATGCACAAAAAGCCTATTTTGAGGTTTTGAGATGTGACTTTGTGATTTTGTGATTACAGGTCACTTGTGAAAGTTTGGATCACCTACATATGATGTTTACGAGGTGTGTGTGTGATTGGTTGATTGAAAAAGCTCTCAAACTCAAAAACTCAGAGTTACATTGCTAAAGAAGGTATTTTTGCCTAGAGAAAGGGATTTTGAGGAAATCATCTGTTTAATGGCTTTGGTGTACTCAAACTGAGCACAAATGAGCTCTATTTATAGTAGAGCAAGTTTGTTTTTGGATCAATAGTGAATGGCAACTGCAGCAGAGGTTTAGCCAATGTTGGCAAATGAAAATCCAAGTTTCCTCTAGCGATTGACTAGAGGTTAGAGCACAGAGCTTTGGTTCCCTACTTGTTGGAGGAATCTTGACTGAATTCAGTTGCAAATGTGTCAGTCCATGCCACCTCAAAGCATCTATTAAATGCTATAATCAAAAATTGGAGTCTTGTCCCTCTTTTAGGCAATTATAGGTTTGGCATGCTACTTCTTGTTCCAAGGACTTTGGAGGCTTGGCTCAGTGATTGTCCCCTTTAGATTTGATCCTCAGATGTGCCCAAGATGATGGCAAGGCTTGAAATTGGATGATTTTGGCAAATCGACCAAAAATCCTAAATTCTGACTGCCTTGGCAGTTTTCAGCAAGGCAACTTGCCAATGTCATATCTCATGGCTCAAGTTGAATTTGGTGATGTTCTTGGCCATTTTGGAAAGCCCTTATATGATACAACAACTGTTTGATCATATTTGGTTTTGATAATTTTTGGATCCAAGTGAAAAATGTCTCTATATTTGGAAAAAAGTGAAGGCAGATTCTGACTTAGTGAAAATTTCACTAAGTGTTGGAAAAAAGTGACATTTTCACTTTTTGTGATTTTGATCAATCCATAACTCAAAATCCATGAAGAATTTTTGTAGAGGGCCATGAGATCTACAAATCAAGCTTTGGATGGGGAGAAATGACTTTGTGGTTTAGGAGTTATGATCCTCCAAAGTTGGTACCCTTGCCACTTTGTTTGATAACTTAGAAAATTTTCTAAGTTTTTATGGTTACCCCTTTTACAAGTTATCCCACTTTCTTTGATTTTTCTTGATGAATGATAATTCAAATCAGACATTAATATCATTTTAGGGTTAAAAATCCATTTTTGTGAAAAATCTCAAAAAGTCAAAGTTGACTTTTGTGCACAGTTGACTTTTTATCCGATGAATTCCAAACTGTGCAATCCTTTAGGAAATCATGTCCTTGGCCTAAATCAAACTTGATGGACATGTTTCATGGGTGTTATAGGGTATATTGAATCATGTATTAGGGCTTGGGAGCATGTCCTGGTCAAAAGTCAAAGCTACAGTTGACTTTTTTCCTCAAAACCCTAACTGTGGTACTGATGAAATTGAGACTTGTTGCTCAAGCTTCTTGGATCAATCCATTGTTGTAAATGGATCAATGTGGTGTATTAGAGACCCTCAAATCCTCTCTTGAGGTCTTGGCTCATGATTTGTCCCAAAAGTCAACTTAGGGGTGAATTAGGTCAAGAAACCCTAATTCCTGATTTTTTATGTATGCATCCCCTGAGGTCAAATTGACTTGATACTTAGGTCCATGAGGTTCCATTGAGTATATTAGGTTATGCTTTGAAGCACTGGCTCATGCCTAGAGGAAAATTTCCAACTGGAGGCCCTGGTCGACCAAAACCCTAATTTGGTGACACTGGCGATCTTGAGGCTTGATCCACCTAGAAGGGAGCAACCTTGTGCTTAATCCTTGATGTTGGAGTCCTCTTAATCCATTGTGGATGTTTGAGAGGTTTAGACAAGTTGAAGATCATGTCAATTTTTGATTGATCCTTTGTCTAAGAACTCTGAGAGGGCTTGAAACCCTAAGTTTGATGGTAGTGGATGCTCACCCATCTTTGGGGAGACTGATGAGGTATGATGGTTCATCCATATTGTGATGATGATTTGCACAATGATGGGAGATCTTAGTGGTCAAAATTTGGGGTATGACAGATGCCCCTATTTAATCTTCTTGTACCTGAAGGTGCGAATGACGAAGGTGTTCGGGCATTCGGGGTGCAAGAGGATTAAATATCGGAATACTTGAAATTTTGATGGTGGTTATGAATGGTAGCTTATGTAACACCCCATTTTCTACCCAACGTTTATTAAAAATCAGAGTGCAAAATTTTCAACATAAAACAAATGAGATGTCACATTTTCAACTTGAACAACAAAACCAATAACATAAACCTGTATTTCTTTTTAAAATAGATACATAGCATTCGGCCTTCACAACTTATAAATCATATTCACTTTATTCAACTAGATCAAAACTTCAATTTATAATTATTCAAGAATTATTGTAATAACAACAATTAGGAACAACAACATAAACAAAACATTTCCCCCCGAGTGCTACGTATCAGAGCATGACACCAACTTGAACTAACAGCGACTAAGACTTCAAACCTTCACAGCTATTCTTGAGTACCTGCTCAGTTACCCATAATAGGTAACATCATTACAGAAGGGGTGAGATATCGAAAAATATAATCAAAGGCATGATAATTAATATATTAGATTAGAATCACACAAATTTCACCGCTTCATACAACAGTCAAACAACAACTATTAGTAAACAAATTAAGAGCAACCACAACTTATAACAAACAACAACTTATAACAACAACCTGTATCAAGCGACAACTTACAGCAATAACAATTTATAACAACAATAACTCAGAACAATAACAACTTATATCAACAACACCAACAATCAACAACAACGTAATAATATTAACAACTTCAACATGTAACTCAAATGCGACTCAACTATGCAAATGCATGTGGTACCATTTGGAGTAAACTCCCAACTTAAACATATGCCAGGTTATCGAGGCATTTTCAACTTAATCGGATGCCATCAAGGCCAACTTAAACAGGTGCCATCAAGGCCAACTTAATCAATGCAAATGTATGCATGCAACAATAACCACAACGTCACAACAACAACAACGCAATAACAACAACGAGAACAACAACTTAAACATGCACCACTTGCATCAACTTAATCCAACATTGGTCGTTCGACCTACAACTTAATCAACAACATATTCAACATCACATCACCAACATCACCACATCAACAACGTATTCAACATCAACATAAAACATTGGTCATAACACCTACAACTTAACAGTGCCCATAAACCAGGACAATTCAACCTATTCAACTGTACCTGCAAATCAACTTAATCGACATAATTACCACAAAACAAACCAACCAAGAATACCTACTAATTTATATTAGTTATCCCGCCAATTTTCATTAAATTCCGGACAACTAATTTTCCGCTTAATTCTACTTAATCGACTAACTCCATACATCAACTAACCAAAAATAACTACAACCACTTACGAATTACTTCTGCAAAATTTCAACTAATTTCGGTTAAACAATTATATCGGTTAAAACTACTAATATCACTATTCGGTACTATTTTCATCAACCTCCATTATTGCTACTAATTTCCACTGTTTCTATTTATTTGATTCCCTGATATCAAATCTCAAATGCTACTAAATCATGTTACTGTCATTAAATTCAACTTTGATACAAAACCTGCTATTGTTATTTCTAAGTCCCCACATTATTGCTATTCCTCTGCATTATTAATCGGTTAACATTGTTGAGGCATATTGCACGATAACACCTCAATCGCACACATTCACGACGGTAAAAATCAACACAACGATACGGTTACAATTTTCTGCTATAATTGAACTAGATACAGACCTCAAAACCATTTTTCCTAGAAAGAACATCTCGTTAGCTTTCCAACGCTTCGAACGGGGGTCAAAACTGACTTACGGATCAAAAGATATGAATTTTCCAAACTTTCCGAAACCAGAATTTTTCTGCATAACAGCCCTACGGGATTTTGCATTTTCGTCCGAAAATCTGACCGATTCAATTATTTTCTTCGAAACAAACACCTACTCATTCATACCAAACATATAGTAGTGATTTGGAACCATCAAACGTGAATTCTACGACTTTCGATTTCAATCCGAATCTTAAACCCCCAAATCTCCAAAAATGCAAAAACTTACAAAATCAACCAAATTCGATGAACCAAGCATACTCGATCACGGCCTAACATTTCTCAACACAACTACGCAATCTATTCCGGCTTTCGTCCGCGAAAACATCGGTTTCTATCGATTTAACCAAATTCCATCCTAAGTTTAACACTATAGAACAATAACCAAACAATCTAGCAAACATCAAATTCCACAAAAACAAAACCAATTCATCAATACACTTCAACACATTCAGTAGAAAATTATATAAATCCCAATCCCACGTATCAATTATCATATACCCGGTTATAAAATTCGAACCCCACCCTTACTTAGATTGATGGCCGCTCGAATTTCCGATCGAATTTTCCGACTTGGCTCCGACGACAATTCTCCCGTATCCCCTCTACAAAACTCCAAGCCTAACTGCTTCTCTCTTCGCTCTGCCTCTTTTCCTCTCCTCTTGCATCCATGGAGATTAGAAATATGAACATGCTGCCATTGAGTTCCTATCTTGACCAAAATTCAGCCTTCATCATCATCAATCCCGTAACTACTATTTGACCCATTTCCAGCATGAACTCCCAAACTTCAAATGCGTTTTTCTCCTTTAATACCGAACTTATTGACACCAAATCATATATCAAATTGAAGAGAATTTCGTAAGCTTTCCAGAAATTCAAGAATCGCTTTAATCGGAATTACAAGTAAAAAGTTATCACCTGTTTAGTGGAGGCTGTACCATAAGTGCGAAAATAGAGATATGATCATGAGTTCTTCTTTCTCCTTCTTTGCTTCCAAGCTATTTTCTCTCCTCCAAAACCCTTATTCTTCTCTAAGACTTTTTCCTCTGTAACTTCCACGATCAATTTCTCCAAAACTTCCTCTTTTTTTTCTCAACCAACCCAATTAATAATAATACTAATAATAATAATACTATTATTTTATTATTCTTATTGGGCCTACTATCTTCACCCCCCAATCTTACTACACACAACCATAAAATAAGCCCACTTAAATAAAATACGCTTCTATTCCATAATATTAATTCTAATATTATTTCTCTCGACTAAATCGACTAACTACCGACTATCAAATAAATCGTCCAAACCACCAAATCAACATATTTAACCATAGACGGAAAATATCCAATATTATTTCCATAACTTAAATCAATTCAACTCGAACCAACTTAGAAACATCAACATAATATTCCAATATTCCGAAATCAACTTAAATCGACACAAATACTCAAATCAACACAACATGCTACAATTATATTTAATTAAATACTTAATTAAATAAACGGGCGTTACAACTCTCCCCCACTTAGAACATTTTCGTCCTCGAAAATTCATCCGATACAACTACTCCAACTATGTGATTCCATCCGACTAATCCACTCTCATCTCCAAAGGAAACCTACGTATAATACAAACAATTCATAACATCGACGGCGAAAACAACCCGAATACTACTCATGCGACACACTTGACAACTTAACATCATAACATAAAGAGTAACCTACTTAAGAATTCGCCGGTTTAAGAACTAGAACGCAACAACATACGATCACACAACTTAAACACGACATCAATACAACCAAACTACCAACATCGTTGTTGCTCACGCATGAACAACTGTACAACACCACGCGTTCGCTGCGCACTCTGATTACTTGCAAAGTATCAAGTCTACCCATTTTTCCCAACTTCTCAATCGCCAAAACCGACATAACAAAAGACTTTCGACTTAACTCTTCGGAAATTCCATCCCAACAGGTATTCTACACTTTTGTAGTTACCGAATACTTCGAACTTAGATCCGTAAGACAACACCTCTGAACGTTCAACATAATTACAACGGCGACTACTTCCCAATTATCATAAAACATAACTACAACTTTACCATCTCCTATTTACACGTTCCTCGAAAATCATCTTAAACACGCAACATCATTACAACAACATAGGGTACCTGTGTACAATTAACTTCAACCAGATAAATCATCTTTTCCTTTCCAACTAATCCAACAAACAAAATTATCGACTTTTACTCATACTGACACAATTCTTCATAAATTCTTTTCTGAATTAACACAACCAAGTAACTCATCTTTACCAACCAAAAGTTCCACTTTTACAATTCAACTTATAACTTCACTTCTTTTTCTACTTGCAACTTAATTCTCAAATTACCCAGAACTCAACTGCGAATTTCCATACTACTCATCAATTAAATCGCAACCTCATGCCATCATCCTTAAATTCAACTAATATGCTCATATATGAATCTACATCGACAAAATAAAC
Organism: Lathyrus tuberosus; assembly: GCA_022829125.1. Taxonomy (NCBI): domain Eukaryota; kingdom Viridiplantae; phylum Streptophyta; class Magnoliopsida; order Fabales; family Fabaceae; genus Lathyrus; species Lathyrus tuberosus. The sequence continues at coordinate 5,343,196 of JALAZF010000073.1, read as the reverse complement.
AATCCACAAGCACTTGGCTTGACTTCAACCAATTCAAATACGTACTATACTAGTTGGCACGACACATCTATCCATCAATTATGATTCCGTCTACTATCAACAAGAGATTAAGGGTGATCAGTTCCTCAATTTGTCAATAGACAGCCGACAACCATAACAGTGGCATAAATCATCATTACCCAACACAATAGCGTACTACAACTTGTGCCCAAAGTCCGTAAGCACAATGCTCCGCCAACTCTCTGAGGCTTATCAACGTCTTCTTAGTTTCCTTAATTTCAACTTCGTTAATTATACCAAAACGTCCAAAATCCAATACGTAATCTCTTATACATGCTCGTAGCACAACACAATTATTAAATATCTTCCCAACACCGAAATCGCTACTACTTCAAGTACTATCCAACTCGGCTCGCTCCAATTACAACTCTTATCCAAGTTAAAATTTTTAACGTTGCAAATCAACCATCCGTCTTTTTCTCAACATTACTATCACATGACATCATCAATTATTTCTCCTTATTCAACATAAATTGCATCTCGATGCATTCTCAGATACCGTCACATCCTTATAATTACCAACATATTATTCTTATCAAAATTTCACACTAGGCTTCATCTTTCCAAATTTTTCAGCAGTAGTCGCTCAACTTCAATCACAGATATCTCTTTCAATACAGACCTCTCAATCACAAAATCATATTCTAAAATGAAGAGAATTTCGTAAAGATTCTATAACTTCAAGAATCGCTTGAATCCGAGTTACGAGTAAAAGGTTATCATCCTTACAACGGGACTGGTTCAGAATTTGCATATGCAGAATTTTCCAAAAATCAGCATCAGACCCAAATATTAAAACGCACTTTTCTCCCTCTTCACAAACTTCCTGAAGACGAATCGTATATGCAAACTATAGGGAATTTCGTAAACTTTCCGAAAAGTCCAGAATCGCTTTCATCGGAGTTACGAGTAAAAAGTTATGCCTCTTATACTGAAGGCTGTTCCATAAATGTGAAAATAAAAACCGAAATGGGTGAACATGTGCTCTACCTCTTTCTCTTGCTTCCAAACTCTTCCAATAATCCTTGTTTTTCACTCAACTCTGAAAATCATCTGACTTTACTCCAGTTATACTCCACTTACATATCACTATTCGTCACGTTGCCCTCTCTTCTCTGAGAAGCAAGCATCGATCATACTGACTTGTCCTCCTTCAAAGGTCTCAACTGGACCAACAGATAAAATCATGAGTCTATACTCTCGTCGATTCGCAACAACACAGTTCTGACAACACTTACACTCCTACGATCAATATCACCTTGATTCAACTTCACATACTACAAACATCTCTGAGAAGTAAACTTCTCCCCCACTTGTTTCAAACCAACTCATGCATACCATCGATTAGGAATACAAACAAGTACCGACAGTGTTCCACACACTTGTCGCCTACTAAGGGATAAACAACATTAGACAACTTGGCCGGACAGACCGACCTGCTCTGATACCACTAATGTAACACCCCATTTTCTACCCAGCGTTTATTAAAAATCAGAGTGCACAATTTTCAACATAAAACAAATGAGATGTCACATTTTCAACTTGAACAACAAAACCAATAACATAAACCTGTATTTCTTTTTAAAATAGATACATAGCATTCGGCCTTCACAACTTATAAATCATATTCACTTTATTCAACTAGATCAAAACTTCAATTTATAATTATTCAAGAATTATTGTAATAACAACAATTAGGAACAACAACATAAACAAAACATTTCCCCCCGAGTGCTACGTATCAGAGCATGACACCAACTTGAACTAACAGCGACTAAGACTTCAAACCTTCACAGCTATTCTTGAGTACCTGCTCAGTTACCCATAATAGGTAACATCATTACAGAAGGGGTGAGATATTGAAAAATATAATCAAAGGCATGATAATTAATATATTAGATTAGAATCACACAAATTTCACCGCTTCATACAACAGTCATACAACAACTATTAGTAAACAACTTAAGAGCAACCACAACTTATAACAAACAAACACTTATAACAACAACCTGTATCAAGCGACAACTTACAGCAATAACAATTTATAACAACAATAACTCAGAACAATAACAACTTATATCAACAACACCAACAATCAACAACAACGTAATAATATTAACAACTTCAACATGCAATTCAAATGCGACTCAACTATGCAAATGCATGTGGTACCATTTGGAGTAAACTCCTAACTTAAACATATGCCAGGTTATCGAGGCATTTTCAACTTAATCGGATGCCATCAAGGCCAACTTAAACAGGTGCCATCAAGGCCAACTTAATCAATGCAAATGTATGCATGCAACAATAACCACAACGTCACAACAACAACAACGCAATAACAACAACGAGAACAACAACTTAAACATGCACCACTTGCATCAACTTAATCCAACATTGGTCGTTCGACCTACAACTTAATCAACAACATATTCAACATCACATCACCAACATCACCACATCAACAACGTATTCAACATCAACATAAAACATTGGTCATAAGACATACAACTTAACAGTGCCCATAAACCGGGACAATTCAACCTATTCAATTGTACCTGCAAATCAACTTAATCGACATAATTACCACAAAACAAACCAACCAAGAATACCTACTAATTTATATTAGTTATCCCGCCAATTTTCATTAAATTCCGGACAACTAATTTTCCACTTAATTCTACTTAATCGACTAACTCCATACATCAACCAACCAAAAATAACTACAACCACTTACGAATTACTTCTGCAAAATTTCAACTAATTTCGGTTAAAGAATTATATCGGTTAAAACTACTAATATCACTATTCGGTACTATTTTCATCAACCTCCATTATTGCTACTAATTTCCACTGTTTCTATTTATTTGATTCCCTGATATCAAATCTCGAATGCTACTAAATCATGTTACTGTCATTAAATTCAACTCTGATACAAAACCTGCTACTGTTATTTCTAAGTCCCCACATTATTGCTATTCCTCTGCATTATTAATCGGTTAACATTGTTGAGGCATATTGCACGATAACACCTCAATCGCACACATTCACGACGGTAAAAATCAACACAACGATACGGTTTCAATTTTCTGCTATAATTGAACTAGATACAGACCTCAAAACCATTTTTCCTAGAAAGAACATCTCGTTAGCTTTCCAACGCTTCGAACGGGGGTCAAAACTGACTTACAGATCAAAAGATATGAATTTTCCAAACTTTCCGAAACCAGAATTTTTCTGCATAACAGCCCTACGGGATTTTGCATTTTCGTCCGAAAATCTGACCGATTCAATTATTTTCTTCGAAACAAACACCTACTCATTCATCCCAAACATATAGTAGTGATTTGGAACCATCAAACGTGAATTCTACGACTTTCGATTTCAATCCGAATCTTAAACCCCCAAATCTCCAAAAATGCAAAAACTTACAAAATCAACCAAATTCGATGAACCAAGCATACTCGATCACGGCCTAACATTTCTCAACACAACTACGCAATCTATTCCGGCTTTCGTCTGCGAAAACATCGGTTTCTATCGATTTAACCAAATTCCATCCTAAGTTTAACACTATAGAACAATAACCAAACAATCTAGCAAACATCAAATTCCACAAAAACAAAACCAATTCATCAATACACTTCAACACATTCAGTAGAAAATTATATAAATCTCAATTCCACGTATCAATTATCATATACCCGGTTATAAAATTCGAACCCCACCCTTACCTTAGATTGATGGCCGCTCGAATTTTCGATCGACTTTTTCGACTTGGCTCCGACGGCAATTCTCCCGTATCCCCTCTGCAAAACTCCAAGCCTAACTGCTTTTCTCTTTGCTATGCCTCTTTTCCTCTCCTCTTGCATCCATGGAGATTAGAAATATGAACATGCTGCCATTGAGTTCCTATCTTGACCAAAATTCAGCCTCCATCATCATCAATCCCGTAACTACTATTTGACCCATTTCCAGCATGAACTCCCAAACTTCAAATGCATTTTTCTCCTTTAATACCGAACTTATTGACACGAAATCATATATCAAATTGAAGGGAATTTCGTAAGCTTTCCATAAATTCAAGAATCGCTTTAATCGAAATTACAAGTAAAATGTTATCACCTGTTTAGTGGAGGCTGTACCATAAGTGCGAAAATAGAGATATGATCATGAGTTCTTCTTTCTCCTTCTTTGCTTCCAAGCTATTTTCTCTCCTCCAAAACCCTTATTCTTCTCTAAGACTTTTTCCTCTGTAACTTCCACGATCAATTTCTCCAAAACTTCCCCTTTTTTTTTCTCAACCAACCAAATTAATAATAATACTAATAATAATAATACTATTATTTTATTATTCTTATTGGGCCTACTATCTTCACCCCCCAATCTTACTACACACAACCATAAAATAAGCCCACTTAAATAAAATACGCTTCTATTCCATAATATTAATTCTAATATTATTTCTCTCGACTAAATCGACTAATTACCGATTATCAAATAAATCGTCCAAACCACCAAATCAACATATTTAACCATAGACGGAAAATATCCAATATTATTTCCACAACTTAAATCAATTCAACTCGAACCAACTTAGAAACATCAACATAATATTCCGATATTCCGAAATCAACTTAAATCGACACAAATACTCAAATCAACGCGAATCAACACAACATACTACAATTATATTTAATTAAATACTTAATTAAATAAATGGGCGTTACAACTCTCCCCCACTTAGAACATTTTCGTCCTCGAAAATTCATCCGATACAACTACTCCAACTATGTGATTCCATCCGACTAATCAACTCTCATCTCCGAAGGCAACCTACGTATAATACAAACAATTCATAACAGCGACGGCGAAAACAACCCGAATACTACTCATGCGACACACTTGACAACTTAGCATCATAACATAAAGAGTAACCAACTTAAGAATTCACCGGTTTAAGAAGTAGAACACAACAACATACGATCACACAACTTAAACGCGACATCAATACAACCAAACTACCAACATCGTTGTTGCTCACGCATGAACAACTGTACAACATCACGCGTTCGCTGCGCACTCTGATTACTTGCAAAGTATCAAGTCTACCCATTTTTCCCAACTTCTCAATCGCCAAAACCGACATAACAAAAGACTTTCGACTTAACTCTTCTGAAATTCCATCCCAATAGGTATTCTACACTTTTGTAGTTACCAAATACTTCGAACTTAGATCCGTAAGACAACACCTCTGAACGTTCAACATAATTACAACGGCGACTACTTCCCAATTATCATAAAACATAACTACAACTTTACCATCTCCTATTTACACGTTCCTCAAAAATCATCTTAAACACGCAACATCATTACAACAACATAGGGTACCTGTGTACAATTAACTTCAACCAGATAAATCATCTTTTCCTTTCCAACTAATCTAACAAACCAAATTATCGACTTTTACTCATACTGACACAATTCTTCATAAATTCTTATCCGAATTAACACAACCAAGTAACTCATCTTTACCAACCAAAAGTTCCACTTTTACAATTCAACTTATAACTTCACTTCTTTTTCTACTTGCAACTCAATTCTCAAATTACCCAGAACTCAACTGCGAATTTCCATACTACTCATCAATTAAATCGCAACCTCATGCCATCATCCTTAAATTCAACTAATATGCTCATATATGAATCTACATCGACAAAATAAACAATCCACAAGCACTTGGCTTGACTTCAACCAATTCAAATACGTACTATACTAGTTGGCACGACACATCTATCCATCAATTATGATTCCGTCTACTATCAACAAGAGATTAAGGGTGATCAGTTCCTCAATTTGTCAATAGACAGCCGGCAACCATAACAGTGGCATAAATCATCATTACCCAACACAATAGCGTACTACAACTTGTGCCCAAAGTCCGTAAGCACAATGCTCCGCCAACTCTCTGAGGCTTATCAACGTCTTCTTAGTTTCCTTAATTTCAACTTCGTCAATTATACCAAAACGTCCAAAATCCAATATGTAATCTCTTATACATGCTCGTAGCACAACACAATTATTAAATATCTTCCCAACACCGGAATCGCTACTACTTCAAGTACTATCCAACTCGGCTCGCTCCAATTGCAACTCTTATCCAAGTTAAAATTTTTAACGTTACAAATCAACCATCTGTCTTTTTCTCAACATTACTATCACATGACATCATCACTTATTTCTCCTTATTCAACATAAATTGCATCTCGATGCATTCTCAGATACCGTCACATCCTTATAATTACCAACATATTATTCTTATCAAAATTTCACACTAGGCTTCATCTTTCCAAATTTTTCAGCAGTAGTCGTTCAACTTCAATCACAGATATCTCTTTCAATACAGACCTCTCAATCACAAAATCATATTCTAAAATGAAGAGAATTTCGTAAAGATTCCAGAACTTCAAGAATCGCTTGAATCCGAGTTACGAGTAAAATGTTATCATCCTTACAACGGGACTGGTTCAGAATTTCCATATGCAGAATTTTCCAAAAATCAGCATCAGACCCAAATATTAAAACGCACTTTTCTCCCTCTTCACAAACTTCCTGAAGACCAATCGTATATGCAAACTATAGGGAATTTCATAAACTTTCCGAAAAGTCCAGAATCGCTTTCATCGGAGTTACGAGCACAAATGAGCTCTATTTATAGTAGAACAAGTTTGTTTTGGGATCAATAGTGAATGGCAACTGCAGCATGATAATACGTAAATGTGTCGTATTTTTAGACCCGATTTGCATGCAATTTAGTTTCGTTTTATTTATTTTCTTTGATTTATGTTTTATTATGCCGGTATTTATTGTCTTTTTCAGGTGACTTGGATTAATTCACAAAAGAAAGAAAAGAAAAGAATTACAGGAGGAAATGTGGAGAAAAGAAGATGTTTTGAAGAAAATATGAAAAAAGAAGAAAAGAAGAATTATTAAAAAAAAAAAAAAACAGGTGGGGCCCACCACACAACATAAGTGTGACGAACGTCACACCTTATGGTGGCGCCCAACATTAAATAAATATAGGACTGTGACGACCGTCACAGGTCCATGGCGACCGTCATAGTACTTCAAGTTGTGACGACCGTCACGTATTGCGTGACGACCGACACATGAATAATTCCCAGAATTCACGTTTAAGTACGTGGACCACTCAACGGTGTAAATTCCACTCAACCCACGTTCCACCAGTCAAGGGGTGCTTGAGATATTTTTGGCCACTAACTTCCACTTGAGATTTTTTCTCTCTTTCACAACAACTTCTCAAGCTATAAAAGGAGGAGTTTGCTACACGAGGGATCTCTCTCCTTTTTTTCTCTTTTCGCCAGATTTTTCTTGTTTAGTTTTTAGCAGTTCTCATTGATGTAAAAGTAATAGTTCTCCACATCGGGGGACTATTACAAATATAGATTTAGGATTTATTTTTATAGTTTAATTTATGTATTTGATTCAAAACCTGCGGCATATTACGACTTCAGTTCGAGCATTGTTTCCAGTTCCATTTAATTACAGGTTCTATTTTATTGTTTACTTTACTGTCTTCAATTAATTGCTTAATTATGTCTTGCCTTATATTAAATTATTTTAAATCGCTTATCATGTTTTTTGTTTAATCTAAAGATCCAAAATTGCTTATTCTTTCGGTCATTATGTCTAGCTAAATAGTTTAGAGTCCGGTGTATAAGGACCGTCGTTACCGACGGGACTTGGTAGAAAATAATAGGTGCGAACTTATGATTAAAATCTTGTTTTGGTTTTAATTTCCAAGTCTAATTTAAATAACTTTGTCATGAGAGTGAGAGGGTATTTAACACGATTTTGTCACGAGAGTGAGAAATTAATTAAGGTTAGAGCCGACACTGCGAGAGCGTGGGGGTCAAACCAGATAGTGGAAATTAGGCAACAAATCTAAATACAGCGAGAGCGCTTTAGATACGTTTAGGATATTATTAGCTTTCAAAATATATTTCCTAGTTACCGGGCGAGCGAGAGCAAAATCTTGGGATTAGGGAACATGACTTTAGTTAATACCGCGAGAGCGTGAGGCGAAGTCTTTAAGTTGATATATTCTACGGAACTAAGTTATAGTTATAATTAGTACCCAAATTCTACAAAGTCCTTTAGGAACGCGGAATCCATATTCCGGCTTCTCTTTATTATCAAATTTTTTTAGTTTTATTTTAGTTCTAGTTTTAGTTTCCCTTTTATCAATTATCATTAGCCTTAGCTTTACAAAGTAACGATAGATTGCGGTAGGTTGACATTGGTCTCTGTGGGTTCGACAATCTTTTATATTACTTCGATATTTTCGTGCACTTGTGGACGCATCAAGTTTTTGGCGCCGTTGCCGGGGACCAACAGTCAATATTGTTATTCCGTTGTTGCACCGTATAGACTAAGGCACTCCTATAAATATATATATATATATATATATATATATATATATATATATATATATATAAAATAAAGAAATTAAAAAAATTAAAAACTATGTATCACCCAAATTTTCTCTATGATAACCACTCAGAATATCTTGAGGAGCCGCACCCAAATTTTCTCTACAATTATCAACCGCAATACACCCAATATTTTGAGGAACCGCAACCAAATTTTTCCTATGATTACCATTCCCAAAATTTTGAGGAACCACAAGAATCACATAATTCCAGTCTCGAAATACTAATGGAGGATTTCAACGCCACACTAACTCATTTCCACCCAAATTACCACTCCCAATATTTTGAGGAATCACAAGAATCCGCCAATTCCAACCTTGAAGCATTAATGGAGGATTTCATTGAAACAACAATTATTTCGAGGTTAGAATCTATGATGGAGCACTTTGTGGAGACACAAACTCTCCAGAATAAAGAACTTAGAAAACAACATCTCGATACTTATGAAACCCTTAGGCGGATGAACACTATGGTCGAGTCCCTCGTGACTCACACTGAGGCATTGGAGACCCAAATCTTACTACTTGCACTGACACCTATATGACCCTCCCCTGAGGAGCATGTGGATGTTGTAATAATCATTAATGAAGAACAAATCGAGAATCCCGAGGAGAGTGATAATGAGGTCGAGGAGAGTGATATTGAGGTTGAGAAGAGTTCTGGTGAGAAAGAAGTAGAGATTGAGAAAAATTCACTAGGACCACCTGAAAGGGAGGTCGTCAAAGAGGTAGAGAAAGTATCCCCTAAGATTGTTCCTCATCCCTATACCCCACCAATTCTTTTCCCGCAAAGGTTTGTAGAGACTAAGGTAGACTCCCAATCCAAAATGTATGTGGAGATATTGGAAAATATCCACACTAACACACCTTTGTCTGAGGTCCTATATAAAAAGGAAACTTCGAGGACCATGAAACTAGGGATATCATTACTGTTAAGAGAGTAAGGTTCAACTTTGAGGTGATGGATCAAATAACTAAGCCTAAACTTGAAAAACTAATACTTAGGATAGATCCAGAACCACCACCACAAGTTCAAAAGAATGAACCACCCCACAGAAGGAAGAGAAGAAAAGGTGAGGGATATGTGAGATGGCTTGATAAATGGCCATGGAAACCGAAGATTAACACTCCTAACCGTCGAGCTATCGACGTTAAACAAAGCCCTGCGTGGGTGGCAACCCACGAGATTTTAATTTAATGTTTTACTTTTATTGTTTGTGTTTGCAGAAAATAAAGAATTGTATCGCTTGTCACGTCTCAGCTACATTTAGGCGAACGGTCTCTCGATGACAATCTCTTAAGATGAGTCGGTGCCCACGGACATTCCTACGAATGTCGCTGCTGGTGGTGACACCAATGATGAGTATGATAGGAGAGGGAATATCTCTCCCATTCGTGACTCACCTTCTCCTTGTTCTTTGCATGGTCAGGTTCCACCTGCACACACTGCACCGTATTTTTCTAACAATTTTTGCAGGTACTTCCTTCGGCATTATGCAATATGATGAGCGGCTTCAAGAAAATGAAGTTTCAGTAAATTCAGATAACTCATAGTACAAGACACCGGAGTAGAAGTGGCCAGCGAAGACAGGGACAACAAGGGAAGAATCAGCGCGAATTTGGTCGTGGTAGCACGCAATGGCATTCATACAGGTTCTATCTTTCCTTTTTCACCTTTTATCAAAACATTGAGGACAATGTTTGGTTTAAGTGTGAGGGAGGAACAATTACCGCTTTCATTTTACCGCTCTTTAGTTAGAGTTACTGTTTTCTAGCATGATTTTAAAATTTTTTCTGTTTTAATGTTTCGTGCGTCTGTGCATGTGCTGTCGAGTCTTTATGTTGATTTTATGTTGTTTATCGATTTTCCCATTCTCTTGAGCCATACCAAATATTTTGAAATTTTTTTGAGTTAAAAACAGGGTTTCTTTTGAAAATCTTAGGTTACAAACGAAATTGAGGTTGAATTTTAAGACTTGGGAAAATTCCGCAAGTTCGGTATCGTTCTAACACCATGAGCCTCCCAGTTATGGAAATCAATTTGAGTACTTGTTATGTCGTAGCCTTAAGTTCTCACCCCTTTAGTAGTCCCTAAGTAGTTTATTTAGCAGCCAGCACCATCCTAAGCACACACTAAGTAGGAAGCCGATGCAAATAAGTGTATGATCTCAAGCTTAAAAGGTAAAAGAAGAAAAAAAATGAATGAATGAAAATGAATGCTCCTTCTAAGTTAGGTGATCCTCACCCTATCATTTAGCCCAACGGTGCAAACTTCTCTATTTTATTGATATTTAAGCCAATGTGCAAAAGAAAAAAAATGATAATAATGAGATCATAGTCATTAACAGGCTATCCTACCATGAATGTGAAAGGATAACGGGCTTAATGTGATTGTGCCAGAATGAAAAGGGACGAAAGAAGGATGAGTAAGTTAGGTTTAGGTATAATGACATGATTCAGGTTGGTTTGTATAGGAGGGAGGTTGATGACCGCAAAAGCGGAATTGTGTTGTTACGATATCCTTAGTGTGTGAGCAAGTACTTATCCACACAAACTTAACCAAAGTAGAGTTGGCATCCTAGGATGAGTATCCGTATACACTATTTCTTTCTCGCGAGTCATAGTTTACTTGAGGACAAGCAAAGGTTTAAGTGTGGGGGTGTTGATAACACGTAAATGTATCGTATTTTTAGACCCGGTTTGCATGCAATTTAGTTTCGTTTTATTTATTTTCTTTGATTTATGTTTTATTATGCCGGTATTTATTGTCTTTTTCAGGTGACTTGGATTAATTCACAAAAGAAAGAAAAGAAATGAATTAAAGGAGTAAATGTGGAGAAAAGAAGATGTTTTGAAGAAAATATGAAAGAAGAAGAAAAGAAGAATTATTTATAAAAAAAGAAAAAAACGGGTGGGGTCCACCACACAACATAAGTGTGACGAACGTCACACCTTATGGTGGCGTCCAACATTAAATAAATATAGGACTGTGACGACCGTCACAGGTCCATGGCGACCGTCATAGTACTTCAAGTTGTGACCACCGTCACGTATTGCGTGACGACCGACACAGGAATAATTCCTAGAATTCACGTTTAAGTACGTGGACCACTCAACGGTGTAAATTCCACTCAACCCACGTTCCACCAGTCAAGGGGTGCTTGAGATATTTTTGGCCACTAACTTCCACTTGAGATTTTTTCTCTCTTTCACAACAACTTCTCAAGCTATAAAAGGAGGAGTTTGCTACACGAGGGATCTCTCTCCTTTTTTTCTCTTCTCGCCAGATTTTTCTTGTTTAGTTTTTAGCAGTTCTCATTGATGTAAAAGTAATAGTTCTCCACATCGGGGGACTATTACAAATATAGATTTAGGATTTATTTTTATAGTTTAATTTATGTATTTGATTCAAAGCCTGCCGGCATATTACAACTTCAGTTCAAGCATTGTTTCCAGTTCCATTTAATTACAGGTTCTATTTTATTGTTTACTTTACTGTCTTCAATTAATTGCTTAATTATGTCTTGCCTTATATTAAATTATTTTAAATCGCTTATCATGTTTTTGTTTAATCTAAAGATCCAAAATTGCTTATTTCTTTGGGTCATTATGTCTAGCTAAATAGTTTAGAGTCCGGCGTATGAGGACCGTCGTTACCGACGGGACTCGGTAGAAAATAATATGTGCGAACTTATGATTAAAATCTTGTTTTGGTTTTAATTTCCATGTCTAATTTAAATAACTTTGTCACGAGAGTGAGAGGGTATTTAACACGATTTTGTCACGAGAGTGAGAAATTAATTAAGGTTAGAGCTGGCACTGCGAGAGCGTGGGGGTCGAACCGGATAGTGGAAATTAGGCAACAAATCTAAATACAGCGAGAGCGCTTTAGATACGTTTAGGATATTATTAGCTTTCAAAATATATTTCCTAGTTACCGGGCGAGCGAGAGCAAAATCTTGGGATTAGGGAACATGACTTTAGTTAATACCGCGAGAGCGTGAGGCGAAGTCTTTAAGTTGATATATTCTACGGAACTAAGTTATAGTTATAATTAGTACCCGAATTCTACAAAGTCCTTTAGGAACGCGGAATCCATATTCCAGCCTCTCTTTATTATCAAATTTTCTTAGTTTTATTTTAGTTCTAGTCTTAGTTTCCCTTTTATCAATTATCATTAGCCTTAGCTTTACAAAGTAACGATAGATTGCGGTAGGTTGACATTGGTCTCTTTGGGTTCGACAATCTTTTATATTACTTTGATATTTCTGTGCACTTGCGGACGCATCACAGCAGAGGTTTGGCCAATGTTGATCAATAGGAATCCAAGTCTCCTCTAGCCATTGACTAGAGGTTAGAACACAGAGCTGTGGTTCCCTAGTTGTTGGATCATTCTTGACTGAATTCAGTTGCAAATGTGTCAGTCCATGACACCTTGGTGCATCCATTAAATGCTCCAATCCAAAATTGAAGTCTTGTCCCTCTTTTAGGGATTTCTAGGTTTGGCATGCTACTTCTTGTTCCAAAGACTTTGGAGGCTTGGATCAGTGTTTGTTTCCTTTATATTTGATCCTCAGATGTGTCCAAAGTGATGACAAGGCTTGGAATTACCTGATTTTGCCAAATCGAGCAAAAGTGCAAAATTCCGCCTAGCCTTGGCAGTTTTCAGCAAGGCATATTGCCATTGTCATATCTCATGGCTCAAGTAGAATTTGATGGAGTTCTTGGCCATTTTGGAAAGCCCTCATATGATACAATAATTGTTTGATCATAATTGGTTTTGATACTTTTTGGATCCAAGTGAAAAATGCCCCTACATTTTGAAAAAAGTGAAGGCAGATTCTGACTTAGTGAAAATTACACTGTGTTGGAAAAAAGTGACATTTTCACTTTTTGTAATTTTGATCATTCCATAACTTGAAATCCATGGGGAATTGGAATGAGTGGTAGTCGAAGCTTTTGTAGAGGGTCATGAGAGCTACAAATCCAGCTTTGGATGGGAAAAAATGGCCTTGTGGTTTAGGATTTATGATCCTCCAAAGTTGGTACCCAAGCCACTTTGTTCCATAACTTAGAAAATTTTCTAAGTTTTTTATGGTTACCCCTTTTACAAGTTATCCCACTTTTCTTGATTTTTCTTGATGAATTATGATTCCAATCATACATTAACATCATTTTGGGGTCAAAGAACCATAATTGTGAAAAATCTCAAAAAGTCAAAGTTTGACTTTTGTGCACAGTTGACTTTTTATTAGACGAATTTCAAACTGTGCGATCCTCTATGAAATCAAGTCCTTGACCTAAATCAAACTTGATGGATTGATTTCATAGGTATTATAAGGTGTATTGAATCATGTCCTAGGGTTTGGGAGCATGTCCTGGTCAAAAGTGAAAGATATAGTTGACTTTTCTCTAGAAACCCTAATTGTGATCCAGATGAAATTGAAACTTGTTACTCAAGCTTCTTGGATTAATCCATTGTTGCAAATTGATCAATTTAGTATGTTAGAGACCCTCAAACCATCTCTTGAGGTTTTGGCTCATGTTTTGTCCCAAAAGTCAACTTAGGGGTGAACTAGGTCAAGAAACCCTAATTCCAGATTTTTGATGTATGCATCCCCTGAAGCTAAATTGACTTGGTGATTGGGTTTAAGATGTCCCTTGGAGCATCATAGGTTATGCTTTGAAGAATTGGCTCATGCCCAGAGGAAAAATTCCAACTGGAGGCCCTGGTCGACCAAAACCCTAGTTTTGTGACACTGGCGATCTTGAGGCTTAATCCACTTGGAATGTTGCAGCCTTGTGTTTGATTCTTGAAGTGGGAGTTCTCTTGATCCATTGTGGATGTTTGAGAGGCTAGACAAGTTGAAGATCATGTCATTTCTTGATTGATCCTTTGTCTAAGAGCTCTGAGAGGGCTTGAAACCCTATGTCTGATTGTAGTGGATGCTCACCCATCTTTGGGGAGACTAATGGTTCATCCATATTGTGATGATGATTTGCACAATGATGGGAAATCTTAGTGGTCAAAATTTAGGGTATGACAGGATGCATTGAAGTTTTCCATCATTCGATTTTCTAGGAGCGGGAGGAGCAGCAGGGGCTCCATTTTGAAAATGTTGAGAATTGAAAGGTGGAGGACTTGGAGCAAATAATGCATTATTGTTCTTGAATGAGAAATTAGGATAATTCTTCCATCCAGGATTCTACGTGTTCGAATAGGGGTTACCTTGGGCATAGTTAACTTGATCATGGATAATCCCTGTCAATACTTGGCAATCACCCTTGGACTCCACAAATCTCACAATTTGGAGCTACAACAGCCACAATGGATGGAGCGGTAATAGTTAGATTGTTGATCTTTTGGGTAAGTGCCTCGACATTCGCATTCACATGATAAATACTATTAACTTCAAACATTCCTCCTTTCGTTTGGGTTTTCTCAACTTGAACTCATTTAGTTCCCCACTAGTAATGGTTTTGAGCCATGTTTTCGATAAGATGGTAGGCTTCATTGAAGGATTTATCCATTAAGTCTCCGCTAGCAGCATCGTCTATGGTCTTCCTTGTGTTGTAAAGTAAACCATTATAGAAGGTGTGGATTATTATCCATTGTTCTAAACCATGATGAGGACATAGTTCTATCATGTTCTTAAATTGTTCCCATGCTTCGAAGAGTGATTCTCCTTCGGCTTGTTTAAACGTAGTTATGTGACTTCTCAGCACTGCCGTTTTGCTTGGTGGGAAATATCTGGCTAAGAATACCTTCTTAAGTCCATTCCAAGTTGCAATTGAATTCATATGTAGAGACTGTAGCCATGCTCTGACTCTATCTCTTAGGGAAAATGGAAATAGACATAGTCGAATGGCTTCGGAATTTACACCATTACATTTTAGTGTGCTTGCATATTATACAAACATTGATAAATGAAGATATGGGTCCTCAGTGGGATTTCTTGAGAACTGGTTCAGTTGCACTATTTGCAGCAGAGACGATTTCAATTCAAAAGTGTTCGTCTGGATTGCAAATGGAACAATGCTTGAATGTGGCTCTTCCTCGGATGGAACATCATAATCTTTAAAAGGTTTAGTATCAAGTGCGGCCATAGGTGCAAATATGGCTCGATATTGTTCAATCTTGCGTCTTATACAAAGGAAATGCTCTACTTCGTCGATCAATTGCTCTAACTCCTCTCCTTGTGAGTGAGTGCTTGGCATACAACCGATAAATAAAAGGGAAAATTTGTCTTATTCTATACGGTGCAACAATAGAGTTACGATATTTGACTAAATTGGTCCCTGACAACGCAAAAAAATTGTTGTGTCTACGTGTGGTAGCTTATCCAAAAGTGCACGGATATTATCACAGTAATACAAAAGATATCAAACCCACAGAGACCAGTAGTCAATCCTATCGTTTTTATACTATCGCTATGTAAATCTAATGCTAAAAGGAATTTCTTTTTTGTGAGAAGGAAATTTAAAACGAGAAATAAAGTTTGGCTTGGGAGAATATTAATAAAAACAAGACCGAAATGTAATTCCAATCGCACCTCTAGGACTTAATAAATTTTTGGCATTTGTTTTGATTCTCAAAATATTTTTTCGGAAGAAAATATCAACTTAAGAACACTACTCACTTTCGTGCAACCCGTGTTATGTTTTGAAACCGTAAATGTTTTGTTGTCGCTCACCCAGTTGCAATTTCGAAATAATTTTTGAAAACTAATAAATCCTAATTAATCACTAAAGTGCTATCATTGTTGTTAGAAATGAAATCCAATTTTTATGATCAGGTATGGGTCTCATAGTGTCGCGCTGTTGACCAGTACTTGTGTTTTTGCTTTCGCGCAAAACCTTTTTTATTTTAAAACTAAAAATCAGAACCAGAAAAATAAATTAATATTAAAATTAAATGCCAAACTAATTTGCTGAGTCCCATCAGAACGACGATCCTCACATCCGGACTTTAGAAATTTAGCTGGACATGGTTGCAGAAATAAACATGCTATTATAAATTATCATTTCAAACAGAGTTCCAAACATGATATATAATTGAAAACGATTAATAACAATGAGTGCTAGTGTGTTAAACAGATCAATCATGCAATAAATTATAAAGGAATGAAAGAGAAGACAATAACAATAATGGGAGTGAAATAATAAAGCATAATTTAAATGATTTAAAATAAAAGCTAAAAATTAAAAGCAATTAAATTGAAATGAACCTGAAATGTAAAGCTGAAAATAAATGGAACTAAAACTTCGAATGACCACAAGATTGTTTGATCCCAGCAAGTTACAATGAATGGATAAAACACTAAGGTGTAGTAGTCCCTCGATGTGAGAAAGCTACTACTTTTCAAAAGTGATTTCTGCTTAAAACTAAAACTGCTAAAATTTGCATAAGACTTGGATGCCAAAAATCTAATAAAACTACCTATTTATAATGCTATAACTGCAGAATGTGAGGTCAAAATGTGTAGAAGTCGTGGGATAAAAATACAGTGGAATTGGAGAAGATTGGGTCATTTTTCTGTTGCTATTTTTCAGAGAACGAAGTGCATGACGGGTGCCATGCACTATGGCGGTCTCCACCAGTGTAAATGAGTGATCGTGGCTGGTTGGCAAGGGGTGGCGGATGCCATGGCATCTGTGGCGGGCTCCATGGGTCATTGACTCCGTCTCTTAGCTTATTTTCTCTCTCTAGTGGACCCCATGACTACCTAGTCATGGCTAGTACCATGGTAGGTGCCATGGAGGTTGCCGCCAGTGTATTTTTGCCATATTTCTCCGCTTTGCGTCATTTTTCGTCTGGTTTCTACCTGTAAAGTACCTGAAACATACACAAACTCCCAGCATAACACTAAAAAATGTGGTACAATGACACTAAAACATATGCAAATCAAGTCAAAATGAACTATGTATTTTAGTGTTATCAATCTCCAACACACGTATAAAACATTTTCTCAAATCCCATTCAGAATGTTAATGTCATACACATTCACTTAATGATTTAAACTCATAACACACATTTTCACTCAACTTTGAAAAAGGATTTTGAATCTTGTTTTGATTTTAGCAAACATAATCTCTCCATCTTTAATCTCTTGCATCGTTCATTATCGTTTGGATCATGCTTTCATCTTAGGGTGTTAGGTATGTGAGAAAGACTGTTAGTGTTATTACCGTTTTTGTGAATATTTCTTGTTGATTTCAAGGGCTTGCATCTATGTGAGTGGTTGTGGCTGGGATTGAAAAATCCAAAGGAAAAGATGGAGGTTCTTTTTTCTATGATTAATTTGGTAGAGCTGTGTGGAGGCCTACATACAAATTTGGAGTTTTTCTCATCTTTAGATAGTCTAAGGCTCAAGGGACCAATATGATTGAGTAAAGATTGTTGTAGAATGGAGGCTTGAAGCAACATTCTTGGAGATGGAATATTTAAGTCGAATTCAGGGGATGATTTTGCAAGAGCTCAGTGTCATAAATTGTGTTCATGCCAAAGAGGATTCATATAGAAGATCTTTATTTTTAGCATCATTCAAATCATGATTGTACAAAACGATCTACATAAAATTTTCAAAATCATTATGAAAGAACAATAAAATTTCAATGGACAACCATTGAAGAGTGGAGCTGGCATAGAGAGGACAAATTACGGAACCACTATACAAATTATCTCTATTTTAATTTTGATTAGAATTGCATGTTTAGGTATATTGCTTTGTTAGATTTGCACGTGGTTAGGGTTTATTGATAGTGATTTTTTTTATAAATTTAATTTTCGTTAGATTGAGACTTCAAATCATTCTTGTTGTTGGTTAAATCTTAATACTGCAATATTATATTTCTTATTCTTTTGAAAATATTTGTTTTACACAACTCGTGTAAGTCGATTGTAATTCTATAAACATATTGACTGTTTTGGGTATGTGTTTCATTTAGTTTTCATTTTGTGTTCTGATTGAGTGTTGTGTATATTCCATACAAAAGCATAATTTTGTACACGCATTTTCTACTTCACCTTATAAACTATTAATCCCATATTCTTGCCTACCACTTTTCAGTACAAGACATATCATTAGTTACAAAACTATGTTACTAGTGTTTGTGAAATCAGTTTCACTATGATTACTACTTTACAAGGCAAACTCAATTTCAAAGCATGTGAAACATAACTGAACATCCTTGCAATCATCACAAATATAAATTTCATTAAGAACAATGTTTGTGCCCTCAATAACATTGTGATTATAGCATAATCAGTTTCAGAGCATACAAAGAATAACTGATCATTAGTGCTATCATCTCAAGTGGTTGGCAACATCTAAATGTCTCCACCTAAAATTTCATAAAAAAATTGTATTACTTTAAGCTATCTCAAATGGAATAGTAGGTTATTCAATGTCACACAACATATTGTTAGCCTCAATATGATAAAGGTTGATGCTAGTTTTTCACACTTGGTTCTTGAATCCTAAAAGACTACATCTATTCTTTGTTGGGATCAGAGAGTGTGGTCTGCCAAGTGTTTGACGGGATCGTCCAAATATGAAGAAAAATCCGCAACTACTGCATTCAATTCATTATATTGAGAAAATTCTCATTTTTATGAAAATGTTGATATGGCTAAGTAGGTTGTTCTTCTAAATATATTTTTTCTCCCCAATCTCGTATTAATCAGAAATACAGTTCCTGTTTATGGTGGAAACAACGAACCAAACATTTTTCAGCAAACTAGAGCATTCACGCCTAGCGAGACTCAGCGAGCCTCCCAACGAACTCTCCCTCAGCAAGCCTCAATCAATCTCCCAACGAGACTAAACAAAATGCCTCTCTTCACAAAATTCTGCTACCTCGCTTGGTGAGGACCGGAGAGCCTCAAGCAAGACCTCGTTTAGAGACACATTCCTCCCGCTTTGCGAGAGTAATAGAACATCACATCCCAACAACATGAACTCTCTCTTGGCGAGGATGACAGGTCATAACCAATGATAAAAGTTAACAGGAAGGGAAAAACAAGCAATAACATCATCCTTTAACACTATATATCCTAAATAAACACTAACAACATGGATTGACAAAAGAAAACATGCAATGCATCAAGAACATCATGTATGACACAAGATAATCACATACAACATATTTTCACACAAACCCTAATTTCCTAGAACATGGATCCTGTAACACCCTTCTACCCAAAATAACATTCTCGATAAATATAAATAAGTATATCAGAGTACATCACCAAAAGGGTGCCACATTTCGGCATAAAACTTCATAAAAATGTCCTACTCCGTAACACGGGTTCTATCATCATAAATTCAATCAAATACTACGCAGCGAAAAATCAAAATAAAATCATAACACAGTTTATAACTCAAAATGTCTTAAAAACAAGAAACTCATAGCATCATGACGTCAACAAGAAAAGAACACAATGGTTCGACTCCAACGTCCCAACCCGATGTTACATATCAAAGCAAGACCCTCTACTCAACGGAAATAACCAAAATACTTCAAAGCTAAGTCTTTATACTAGTCACAAATATCATCATTTATTCATTCACACATCATCTTACTATCAATTCACCATCATCGTTAAACATCAATCAAATTATAACACCATCAACACGTCATTTATTTAATCATTTATGCAATGTCACATAGTATGGAATGCAACACATAGACTCATGCATGTGGTACCAATTCATCATGTTGATGGACATTGGGCCATCACCCTCCAAAGATCCCCACCAATAGGATCGATACTACACAAGAACCGCAACACATCATAAACACCCCAATCCACATAATGGGATTGAAGCCACACCACTGGACGGAAGTCCTAACATCGTTACTGGACCGAAGTCCTAACACGTTATGAATGCATGATGCAAAACATCAAAGTCAATCATCGCCACGGTTTGCCAAAGTTGCATCATAATTCATAAAAGTTCACCAAAGCATCATAGTATTACATCGTTATTATGCGTCACAATTCATCACATTACTTCACACATCATCAGGTTATAGTCATCAAAATACATCACATAGATTACTCAAGGCATACGGACAACAAGACCCGAGACAACACGAAAAAGAAAAGATAAAAAACTACTGCTCCTGCTCGCCTGGTGCTCGCCCGACGAAGTAGCTCGCTCGCCCGGGTTTCGCCCGGCGAAGCAGGGGAGAATCCCCTCCCCCATACAAATTCTAGTAGCTCCTATTCTTCACCCCTCATTCGCCTCTCTTTTCTCCTGGCGACTTCCAAGCGAACCTGTTTCGTCCAACGAAGCACCTCACTCGCCCGACGAAACCTGCGCATCAGCAAGTTCCGCTTCTGCGTTTCTGCATCAAACCAGACCCATAACCCCTTGCGATTTTCACCTCTCACAGTACGAAAATGCACACAAATCACATAGTAATTACAATCCAATAACAACAAATCATCATAGACTTCATATATATATATATATATATATATATATATATATATATATATATATCATCTTATACTTCTAGAAACCCCAATTTCACCATAATCCATCTCACTCTCATTAAAATCTCACCATTCCCTAAAACCCCAACTAACTATATACATCTACAATCTATATTCATTAGAATGAAAAGCAATACTCTCCATACCTTAGATGATTCAATTTCGATCTTCCTCTTTAGTGCTTCCAGAATTGCTCTGAGTCTTAGCTTCCTCCTTTTCCTTTCCTCAGAGTCGCTCTCCAAAACACGATTGTTCAGAATGAATTCCTCACTTCCTTATTTTCCTTTTTGTCCAACATACCCCTAGGACCCCTATTATGATTTCCCAACTTCGTCCTCACTTATCCTCGCACAATTGACCACTTTGCCCCTCATTTTTTTTTAAATAATCATAATAGTCTAAATAATATTATTCACATTATTCCACTATTATCATTATCAAAATAATTCTAATAAATCATACACTTCTAAATATCCTCAACACTCTCTTAACATCATCAATACCCCACAACACAAATCATCAGGCATCAAAATATTTCACCAAAATTCACCGAAAATCATGAATATTTATAATAAATAAATTAAATAAATATTCTAATTATTTTGGGGTGTTACAACTCTCCCCCACTTAAATAATTTTTGTCCTCAAAAAATACCTGAAGGAAATAGAGTCGGATACGACTCTTTCATCTGATCTTCGCGTTCTCAAGTCCAACTCTCACCTACTGGTCCACCCCATAACTCCTTCACCAAAGCTATGTCTTTACCCCCACAATTGTTTCATTTCTCATCCATCTATCCGCACAGGTAACACTTCAACAGCCAGGTTATCTCTCACATGTACGTCATCGATTTGGATAACATGATACGGATCTGGAATGTATTACCTCAACTGAGATACATGAAACACATCGTGATAATTCATAAGCGACGACGGTAAAGCAATCTGATAGGTTACCTCCCTTATCCTCTGCGTAATCTGATACGGACCAACAAAACATGGAGTGAGCTTCGTAGACTTCAAAGCTCGACCCACCCCAGTCACCTGCGTAACTCCAAAAACACGTGATCTCCCTCTTGGAACTCAAGTGCCTTCCTTCTCTTATCATCATAACTCTTTTGACGACTCTGCGAAGCTCTCATCCTTTCTTGGATCATCTTAATCTCCTCAATCATCTCCTGCACAATCTCAGGCCTGAGTACAGCACTCTCGCCTGACTCATACTAACACAATGGGGCTCTACACCTTCTTCTATACAAAGCTTCATACGACGCCATCCCAATACTAGCATGAAAACTATTGTTGTATATGAACTCAATCAACGACAAATGGCTATCCCAAGATACTCCTTGGTCCAGTACACAAGCTCTCAGTAAATCCTCTAAAGACTGGATAGTCCTCTCTGTCTGACCGTCTGTCTACGGATGATATGTATAACTCATCCTCAACTTAATGCCCAAAACGTCTTGCAAACTTGTTCAGAACCTCGACGTAAACCTCAGGTCTCTATCCGACACAATACTCGAAGGTATCCCATACAACTTCACAATTTCCTTAATGAACAACTCAGATAACCTCTCCATAGAATGATTAATCTTCATCAGCAAGAAATGAGCCAATTTAGTCAATATATACACAATCACACAAATCGAATCATTTCCCTTTGCAATTTTCGGCAATCCCGACACAAAATCCATGGAAATACTATCCCATTTCCATTTTGGAATATTCAACGGCTGCATCATACCCGAAGGCTTCTGATGTTCAATCTTTGACTTCTAACAAGTCAAACAGCCATAAACAAACTCTGCAATATCCTTCTTCATACCTGTCCACCAAAACAATTTCTGCAAATCCTGGTACATCTTCGTAGCACCGGGATGAATACTCAATCTACTTCGATGCCCTTCTTCAAGAATACTCTTCTTAATTTCCAGAATATCTAGAACACACACGCTATCTCTGAGCTTCATCACACCATTCTCATCAATTCAGAATTCACCTCCGTTACCTTGATTAATTAAGGTTAACTGTTCAACCAACCTCAAATCAGATTGCTGACCCACTCTGATTTCTTCCAGAATACCACTAGTCAGTTTCAACATACCCAATCTCACACTGTTAGGAGTCTCTTCACATACTAAACTCAGATCTCGGAACTGCTCAATTAACTCTAATTCTTTCATCATAAGCATCAACATATGTAATGAATTCCTACTCAATGCATCAGCTACCACATTTGCTTTACCAGGATGGTAACTCAAATCAAAATCATAATCCTTCAATAATTCCAACCACATCCTCTGCCTCATATTAAACTCTTTCTGATCAAATAAGTACTTCAAACTCTTATGATCACTGAACACTTCAAATTTAGAGCCAAAAAGATAATGTCTCCAAATTTTCAACATGAACACCACAGCAGCCAACTCTAAGTCATGCGTAGGATAATTCCTTTCATGCACTCTCAATTGTCTCGACGTATAAGCAATAACTTGTCCATTCTACATTAACACTCCACCAAGACCCATCTTCGATGCATCACAATACACCACAAAAGATTCATCCGGATTAGGCAAGATCAATACCGAAGTGGTCGTCAACTTCTTTTTCAATTCCACAAAACTCTTTTCACGTGTAACATCCCACACATAAGCTTGACCCTTCCGAGTCAACTAAGTCAAAGGTAACGCCAACTTAGAAAAACCTTCCATAAACTCGCGATAATAACCTGCCAACCCAAGGAAACTTCGTATCTCAGTAGCAGACTTCAGAGTCTCCCACTATAACACAACATCAATCTTGGAAGGATCAATAACAATTACACCACTTGATATCACATAGCCAAGAAAACTCACTTCTTTCAACCAAATCTCGCACTTTGACAATTTTGCATACAACTTCTTCTCTTTTAACACTTGCAACACAGTTCTCAAATGCCCAGCATGCTCTTCTTCAGATTTGGAGTATATTAGAATATCATCAATGAAAACCACAACAAACTTATCCAAATACTCATGGAAAATCTGATTCATATACTCCATGAACACACCTCGTGCATTGGATACACCAAACTGCATCACAATATATTCATAGTGACCATACCTCGTCCTGAAAGCTATCTTCGGAATATCATCAGTCTTTACACGAATCTGATGCTAACCAGACCTCAGATCAATCTTGCTAAACACACAAGCGCCCACTAGCTGATCCATTAAATCGTCGATTCTCAGAAGTGGATATTTATTCTTGATAGTCACTTTATTTAGCCGCCTGTAATCCATGCACAACCTCATACTACCATCCTTCTTCTTAACTAACAGCACATGAGCACCCCACAGAGAAACACTCAGTCCAACAAACTTCTTCTCAAGCAATTCATCCAATTGTTTCTTTAATTTAGTTAACTCAGAAGCGGATATCCGGTAAGGAGCCATTGACACCGGACTCGTACCTGGTATCAAGTCCATTGCAAACTCTACTTCACGCTCTGGAGGCAAATCACTTATTTCATCTGAAAACACATCTGGAAATTCACGCACAACAGGTAATTCGACACTCGCAGCTTCACAATCAACTTGCAACAATGCAAACAATGCAAACATCGAGGCTTCGTCTTCTAAGAGTTCATCTACTTGCTTAGCAGACAAGAACATCAACTCTCCATTATTACCAAACTCAGGAAACTCCACGGTCTTATTATAATAGTTGATATGAACATAGTTGAACTCCAACCAGTTCATTCTCAAGATTACATCGATTTGGTGGAAGGGTAAACACACCAAATCCATCACGAAACTCTTCCTAAAAATCGTCAAAGGACATCTAGAACACACGAAGGTAGTAGTAATAGAACCATTAGCAGGAGTTTATATTACCATACTGTCATACCCCAAATGTTGACCACTAATATTTCCCATCATTGTGCAAATCATCATCACAATATGGATGTACCTTTGTGCCTCATCAATCTCCTCAAGGAATTGTTGAGCATTCACCACAATCAAAATTAGGGTTTCAAGCCCTCTCTGAGTGCTTAGACAAAGGATCAATCAAGGAATGACATGATCTTCAACTTGTCTAACCTCTCAAACATCCACAATGGATCAAAAGGACTCCCACTTCAAGGATTAAGCACAAGGCTGCTCCCTTCTAGGTGGATCAAGTCTCAAGATCGCCAGTATCACCAAATTAGGGTTTTGGTCGACCAGGGCCTCCAGATGAAAAATTTCATCTGGAAACAAGCCAAAGATCCAAAACACAACCTAATATACTCCATGGAACCTCATGGACCCATTCACCAAGTCAATTTTGCCTCAGGGGATGCATACATAAAAAATCAGGAATTAGGGTTTCTTGACCTAATTCACCCCTAAGTTGACTTTTGGGACAAATCATGAACCAAGACCTCAAGAGAGGGTTTGAGGGTCTCTAATGAACTATATTGATCCATTTGGAACAATGGATTAATCCAAGAAGTTTGAGCAACAAGTCTCAATTTCATCTGTACCACAATTAGGGTTTTTAGGAAAAAGTCAACTGTAACTTTGACTTTTGACCAGGACATGCTCCCAAACCCTAGGACATGCCTCAATATACCCTATGACACCCATGGAACATGTCCATCAAGTTTGATTTAGGTCAAGGACATGATTTCCTGAGGAATTGCACAGTTTGGAATTCATCTGATAAAAAGTCAACTGTGCCAAAAGTCAACTTTGACTTTTTGAGATTTTTCAACAAAATGGATTTTTAACCAAAATGGATTTTTAACCCTAAAATGATGTTAATGTGTGATTTGAATCATCATTCATCAAGAAAAATCAAGAAAAGTTGGATAACTTGTATAAGGGGTAACCATAAAAACTTAGAAAATTTTCTAAGTTAAAAATAAAGTGACAAGGGTACCAACTTTGGAGGATCATAACTCCTAAACCACAAGGCCATTTTTTCCCATCCAAAGATGGATTTGTAGCCCTCATTACCCTCTACAAAAACTTCAATTAGACCTAAGTCCAATTCATTAAGGATTTTGGCTTATAGAGTGATCAAAATGGCTGAAAAATGAAAATGTCACTTTTTCCAACACTTAGTGAAATTTTCACTAAGTCCAAATCTGACCTCACTTTTTGCCAAATGTAGGGGGATTTTTCACTTGGATTCAGAAGAGAACAAAACCAAACATGTTTAAACAGTTGTTGTATCATGTAAGGGCTTTCCAAAATGGCCAAGAACATTACCAAATTCAATTTGCGTCATGAGATATGACATTGGAAAGTTGCCTTGCTGAAATCTGCCAAGGCAAGGCAGAATTTGCACTTTTGCTCGATTTTCCA
The DNA here is from genome assembly GCA_022829125.1 of Lathyrus tuberosus. NCBI lineage: Eukaryota > Viridiplantae > Streptophyta > Magnoliopsida > Fabales > Fabaceae > Lathyrus > Lathyrus tuberosus. The sequence goes on along the minus strand of JALAZF010000073.1, from coordinate 5,316,783 downwards.
AAATCAGCCAAATCCAAATGCTACTATCCACTTAGACACATCTGAGGATTGAATCTAAAGGGGACAATCACTGAGCCAAGCCTCCAAAGTCCATGGAACAAGAAATAGTATGTTGAACCTAGAATGGCCAAAATAGGGACAAGACTCCAAATTTGGATTGAAGCATTCAATGGAAGCATCAAGGTGGCATGGACTGAGCCATTCTCATCTGAAATCAGTCAAGACTTATCCAAGACCAAGGGAACCAAAGCTCTGTGCCCTAACCTCTAGTCAATGGCTAGAGGAGACTTGGATTTCCATTGGCCAACATTGAACAAACACCTGCTGCAGTTGCCATTCACTGTGGATCCCAAAACAAACTTGCTCTACTATAAATAGAGCTCAATTGTGATCAGTTTGAGTACACCAAAGCCATCAAACAGATGCTTTCCTCAAAATCTCTTCTTTCACTCCAATTTTGCCTTCTAAGGCAAGTCACTATCGGGTTTTGAGTTTGAGAGCTTTTCCAATCAAACCAATCACTCACACACTTCACATACATCATATAGAAGTGATACAAACACTCACATAACATCTGGAACACAGATTTCACAAAATCACCAGCAAATTGCTCAAGTTCTTGACAGTTTTGCAGTTGAGGTGCCATCTTCAACTCCAAACCATTTCAATCCATTCCAAGCACTCAGACACATCACTTGGCACATAGGGAAGCTATCCACATCATTGGAACCTAGCTGTAACACCTCCAACACAAATCACGATCACCAGCTGCAAGTGGTAAGCATGAGCTCTTCTAACTCTATGATCCATGCAATTTTTGCTGCACAATAATTTGGCCATATGTTCATAATCATGCATGGAATGTTTCCCCTCAATTAATTACATTGTTTGAATCGTGTACAAAAATCCTAGCCTTCATGCAGAAATTAGGGTTCTTGAGGATTTTTCATGATTTCTTGTTATATGTTTAATTTAAATGAAATTAATGGACATAGACATGATCGTGAGGTTGAGACGAGAATAATGATATGTGGATTGCATGTTATAATCAAGTGTTCAGTGAGATTGGAGAGAAAATGCAAATCTGGCCAAGCCCAGAACACGCGCGTGTTCTTGGCGCCATTTTTAGAAATTTGAATATTTGAATTTTGTGATTTTATTTAATTGATTCAAAAATTAATTTCTCTCTGAGTTTTAATGATTTTGAGTTGATTCTTTTTTTAATAATTCACAAAAATGTTAAAATATTTTATTTTATCACAAAATCCCAAAAATATTATTTATTTCATATAATTGATATTTTTGTAAAGAATTAATATTTTAATTGTTTTTGAAATTTTAAATATTTTTTCCACATTGATTTTGCAACTTTTAATGCTTTCTAATTATTTTGTAGGTCAATACTTAATTTTTGAAGCATTAATCCAAGATCACAATTTGTTTTTCATATGTTAAACAATTTTGATAATTTTAATTGAATTTTTATTCAATTAAATACATTTTTGAAAAACAAATTAGGGTTTTGGATTAATTCAACCCTCATAAATCATTTTCAAAACACTTTGGGCCTCTAATAGAGTGTAAGACCCAATCCTTTTTTTGACCAAATCATTTTTGGGCCTCAGTGTATTGTATAAGTCCCGATACCGTCAAAAACAAACGGCGCGATCGTCGCCTTTTGAAAAATAACCCTGGGCCTCTCCTTGAGCTATAAGACTCATTCAAAACATTTTGGGCCTCTAATAGAGTGTAAGACCTAACCCCCTTTTAACCAAAACCATTTTGGGCCTCACTTATTGTATAAGTCCCTCTGCGTTAAAAGAAAATTTCGGCGCGATCGCCATTTTTAAACGAAAAAATCAACTGGGCCTACCCTCGTGTTATAAGCCCCACTCTTTTTCTTTAAACTTTTTGGGCCTCTTGAGAGAGTGTAAGACCCATCCCTTTGTATAGAAAACAATTTTTGGGCCTCAGTCACTTGTATAAGTCCCTCTGTACAAACTTCAAACAGTGCGCTCACTGATAAAACCCTGGGCCTCTCCTTGAGCTGTAAGCCCCAAATCTTTCTTTTTCAAAGCACTTTCTCCTTTGATTTTGCATATACTGTTGTTTTAAATCTTTCTTTGTTGAACAACTAACCAAACAACATGGAAGCTCTACAACCGTGTAAGTGGTTATTGCTTTCATTTACCACTTTCATATACATATAACTGTATTGTGGGGCTGTTTCACTTTAAGTCTTCTTTCATAAACTCATATCAACTGTGTAATAATAGTATAGATATTTAGAGTTTCCCCGGCAACTACGTCTAGCACTAGGTAAAGCCGTTTCGATCGCTCTAAGAAATAGTCTAAACTAGATCCCCATAGGATTACCAGACACAGTCTTCCCTCCCTTTGGGGTTAAACAATATGGAGATATGAAAGGCAGCATTCTCTGTGAACCCTTTCATAGACTGTCACTCGTAGAAGTTGTCAAAGTAACTCTATTCCCCAGAGATGATCTTTTCTCCGTGAATGGCATCTCTTGAGTTTCTTCCAAATTCTCGAACTTTCCTGACTTTGATCTATTCTCGGTGAATAGCATTGCCTTGAATTTCTCGGGGTTTGGGGACCCACAGGCTTCTTAAAAGCACTTGTCAAAGAAACTCTACTCCCCAGAGATGATCTCTTCTCCGTGAATGGCATCTTTGAGTTTCTTCCAAATTCTCGAACTTTCCTGACTTGATCTATTCCTTGTGAATAGCTTGCCTTGAATTTCTCGGGGTTTGGGGACCCATCGGCTTCTTAAAAGTAATCGGCCTCCTCTTGGGCATTGTACAAGGACCCGTCAGCTTCTTAAAAGTTTCCAACCTCCTCTTGGGCTTCGTAGAAATTGTCCCGACGACCTCCTAGAGGTATAGGAACAGAAATTAGTCAACTGCATAGAACAGTCCTTTCATAGAGTCTACTACTATTTCTCAAAGCACAGTACAAAAGGTTAAAACTCTAGACTTGGACAGTCTAATCTCCTTGAGTCTTTAAGACATTCTCAAGTGACCCCTTCGTTAAATAGGAAGGAAACCCGTAGACTCAGACAATCTCAATACCCTTTGGATTTCCCGCTTCCTTAAAGAACAGGAATAACCTGGATCCTTGAATCAAATCCATGAGTACAGTGTTGCTCATATAAGAACTGATTTTCTCTTATCAGTATACTGGACCTGTCACTTAACTGAACAGTCACCATAACCTCCTCTTGGGCTTTGTACAATGATTCTCCCCAGTGGAGTCAAACAACGTTTAGCCTCTCTCTCGGGCTTTATACGAGACACATAAGAGACTCCCTCGTTGCGTCAATCACCCCTTTCGCCTCCATCTCGGGCTTCGTACGGGATACCAAAAAACTCTCTTGTTGAGTCAAATAGCCTTCATCGCGGGCTTTATGCGAGATACCAAAAGACTCCATCGTCGGGTCAAAACCTTTTCGCCTCTCTCTCGGGCTTTGTACGAGACACATATTAGCCTCCTCTTAGGCTTTGTATAAGAAAACCACTGGTTAATCCAATTAACCTTTTAGCATCAAAGTTGTGCCTCGTTCATAGTATACAAACATCAACAACTCCTTCCCCTTCATCTAATCGCTGTAAGCGGCAAGTCTCTGGATCATCTACATCCATGCCACTGCCCCTCTTTTAGCATGAGAAATTCCTAAGGAAAGATAGCATTGCTCTACACTGAGTTAAAGTCTTCTCCTTCAGGTTGAAATCCCCTATAAAGGAAATTATGGCATTGCCGGATTCACAAATCCCGGTTAAAGTAATTCTCCTTTATAACCAGTCACCCAACAGTTGTGACAGACAAACCCTTCTTTAGAGGTGACAAATTCTCTCTAAAGTCAACACCCTTTTAGCTTCACATCTTGGGCTTTGAACAAGATACAAACAGACTCTTCAGCTTCACATCTTGGGCTTTGAACAAGATACAAACTACCTTTAGCTTCACGTCTTGGGCTTTGAACAAGACACCAAAAACACCCATTTCCTCCCATAGAATAGGAGGAACTACGAACGCTCTGATTTCCCTATTTCGGTAAACGGGAATACGTAGGCATAAGATCGAAAGAAAAGATCTTAGCGAGCGCAATCAACAAAAAACCTAAATCCCACATCTCCATCAATCAAAAGCAGTAATTCAAAAAGCATCAGTCCTAACATCCTAATCCTTGTTCCCCGCCAGAAACCTTCTGTCAAAATGAAAAGAAAGAAAACAGTATTGGCAAAAATACAAATAACCAGTACAAAGGCCCCCCACATTGATAGCATCCGTAACCTAACAGACAGTTGTTTAAACTCAGTATGCAAGCAGGGTTAATTGGAGACATCTATTTCCCTTCCTTATTCAGCTCACAATAGGATAAAAAATGAATCGACCTGTAGTTTAGGCTCAACCGCAGAGAGCGACCAGCGCTTAAGAACCGCGTCCAAAATCGCTCGCTACACATACTACCATTCATATCAGACAATTTCAAACACAATCTATTAGCACATTTAAGCGAAATAAATGAATGGGTAGCACCAGTATCAATAATAGCGACCAACTCAACATCATTAATAAAACAAGTACCTCAGATCAAGTTATCTTTCTTGGGAACTTCTGCACCACTCAGAACAAACACTCTGTCATTAGTCTGAACAGCAGTAGCAGTCTTCTTCAGCTTCTGACACTGGGTACTAATGTGACCTTGTTCACCACAGTTGAAATAAGTCAGACCCTCATCCTTGTAGTCGGTAGCTCTATGGCCTCTCTTACCACATCTGTAACACCTCAACACATTATTGTTACAAACTTCAGCAGTGTGGCCTTGCTCGCCACACCTGTAACAATTAACAGAATCGGGAGCTGCTCCCCCACTTATTTTTTCCCATCTAAAGCCTTTTGTTTCCCTTTGTTAGCTGGAGTCACATAAGGCTTTCCTCTAAACCGTCCCTTCTCTTTCTTCTCAATAAAATGCTTGTAGTGAGCAGATCGAGCTCAGCTATCCTTATCAAAGATCCTACTCTTATCCACCAGCTCAGCATACATGTGAATTTGTTGGTATCCAATACCTTGTTTGATCTCTGGTCTCAGCCCATTCTCAAACTTGAGACATTTAGACATCTTAGCATCAACACGGTTGTAATGCGGACAAAACTTCACCAACGCCTCGAATTTTGCAGCATACTCTGCCACAGTCATGTTTCCTTTATTCAATTCAAGGAATTCTATCTCCTTCTTGCCGTGGACATCTTCAGGAAAATACTTCCCCAAAAATTCTCTCTTGAATACAACCCAAGTTATTTCGGTACCAACATCTTCCAATCTCTGAAGCGTATTATCCCACCAATCTTCAGCCTCTTCCGACAACATATGAGTACCAAATTATACCTGCTGCGCGTTAGTGCATGCCATCACTCGGAAGATCTTCTTAATCACCTTGAGCCACTTCTGCGTACTCTCTGGATCATGGGTGCCCACAAAAGTTGGCGGATTGTTCCTATGGAACTTCCCCAAAGCACAAAACTCATCAGGAGCTTCTCCATTCTAATTATTCTGAGCCATCACTTGAGCCAGTGATTCTAATGCGTTAGCAATAACACGATCGTTTCTCCCAGCCATTCTGCACACCATCAACAATGTTAGAAGAAACAATCCATTGACAATATACACACACTCGTCGACTGACAGGTATTGACATCATATACAACCTGGCCGGACATACCGACTTGCTCTGATACCACTAAAGTAACACCCTTCTACCCAAAAGAACATTCTCGATAAATATAAATAAGCATATCAGAGTACATCACCAAAAGGGTGCCACATTTTGTCATAAAACTTCATGATAATGTCCTACTCCGTAACACGGGTTCTATCATCATAAATTCAATCAAATACTACGCAGCGGAAAATCAAAATAAAATTATAACACAGTTTATAACTCAAAACGTCTTAAAAACAAGAAACTCATAGCATCATGACATCAACAAGAAAAGAACACAACGGTTCGACTCCAACGTCCCAACCCGATGTTACATATCAGAGCAAGACCCTCTACCCAACGAAAATAACCAGAATAATTCAAAGCCAAGTCTTCACGCACCAAGAGAGCTAATCTTGATCACCTGCACATTACCCACGTGGAGGCAACATTCTGTAGCTCCAATTTTTTTGTGATGCGACCACTACCGCTTTTAGTGCTACTTTCTGATTTCTATATTTATCCTATGAAGCTTAAAAGGAAGGGGAAGATATCTTAAACTAACCATGCGCGCAAGTGTTTTCCCTACAAATGCGAAGAGATCTGGAATTGGGGGTTGGTTATACAAAGGGAAGATATTAACACCCAGAGTATCTATAGTAATATATAGGAACGTTTATTTGCATATATTTCTACTGTTGAATTGCTCGGTTGCTTAAATCCACTTGCTGTTGAAAAAGGGAAAGTTTCTCCTTTGTGAAAGTTGAGGAGGTGTTTTTGTTGTTTTAGGGTTTTCTATTGTTTTTGGAAGGTATTTGACCTAAGTTTTTTTTTATTAGTGTGCTCGCTAAGATTTCGCAATCTTATGCCTACGTATTCTTGTAAAGAGATTTTGGGAAATTAGAGCGTTCATAGTTCCTCCTATTCTATGGGAGGAAAAATGTTTGTTTGGTGTCTTGTTCAAAGCCCAAGATTGAAGCTAACAGAGTATTTGTGTCTTGATCAAAGCCCAAGATTAAAGTTAAAAGTTTGACTGAGAGAGAATTTTTCATCTCTAAAGGGAGATATCTCACCTATTCATCACAAACATTGAGGAATTGATTATAAGGGAAGTTGCTTTAACTGGAATATGTGGAATCCAGCAATGCCACATCTTCTTTTATAAGTCTTTGTATGCTAAGAGAGGGACATTGACTTGGATGTGTAGAATCTAGACGTTTGCCACTTACATCACTTAGATGGAAGGGAAATTTATCCATGATAAGGGAGGGACTCCAGCTTGGATTTTGAATCAACAAGTGTGCCACTTACATCAACTATCTGGAAAAAAATTTTATTATTGGTTTTGAAATGTGATGTATAGAGGATATATCCTCCTACAGAGAGGACTCGGGCTCTCATCTTTGGGGATGTTGAATTTTATGCCTTGATCAAAGCCTAAGGTTAAGGCTTAAAGGGGTTGAGAATTGACTCAACTGGGGGAATTTTATTTGAGTATCTTGTTTTAATCCCAAGATGATGAAGTTGAAGAGTTTGAGTATAGTTTTAAAGAAGACTGACTCAACTGGGGAGTGTTATATCTGTCTTGTACAAAGCCCAAGATTGAGGCTGACTGGGGAAGTCATTATATGAAGCCTAAGAGGAGGCTGAGCGAATTTAAGTGGAGATTGACTCTTGCTGAGGATTAGAAGAGAGTTGAATTATTAAATGCCACAAGGGCCTTGATTCTTTTGGGGTTTATTGATTATGAACTGACCCTGGATGAGGATTTTAAAGTGAAAACCTTAGAGGATGAGATTGAACGTCTTAGAGGTTTTGACTCTCCTGGGGATTGGTGTATTGATAAGGATGACTAGGATCTAACCTATGCTTTTAGGAAGCCTGAGGGTCCTTGTATGAAGCCCAAGAGGAGGTTGGGGATGCTTCTAGGAAGCATGAGGATCCTTGTATGAAGCCCAAGAGGAGACTGGGGATTGAGACTTTCCAAGTCTAGGAAGAGATCAAGAAAGATTTCAATGGGAAATAATCATTTCTTTGTGGAACTGTCCCAGGGTTAAAGGGGTTAAAGAAAAGGTTTCACCGGGAAATAATCCTCCCTTTACTAAAATGTTTCAAGGTTGAGTAAATTGAACAAAGACCAAGATGAGGCTGACTGTATTGGGGTGAAGAATTCCCTTGTACAAGAGGGAACTAGTTGTTTGAACTAAGTTATAATGATTGAAAAGATCCTATTGTTTAAACTAGTCTAAAGTAAGGATGGTTTAAATTCTAAGAGAAACTTAACAAGATATGTACAAGTATATATACAGATGTATGAATTGAATTGAGAAAGGTGGTGGGTCTTACACTCTGGGTAGAGGCCCAAGTGTATTGTGATTGATTAGATGTTTTCTTCAAGATTGGATGGGATTAAGGTTTTGAGAAATTGAAGAAATTTTTGAAATGATTTTGAATTTGAAGATGACTTGATCTTAAGTAGGAGAGGAGCAAAAGTTTTGGGTCTTACACTCTAGATAGAGGCCCAGATGATTTATTGTATCCTGTACAAAGCCCATGATGAATGAGGCTAAAAGATTTTTTTTTTACTTACAAAAGGTGTTGGGTCTTACACTCTAGATAGAGGCCTAAGTGTATGTTGAAGACACAGTGATTTTGAACACTGATAGGAGGGACTTATACTATAGTAGGGGCTCTAAAATGTTTATTTATGTACAAAGGGATGAGACTTACACTCTATTAGAGGCCCAAGATTTATTATGAAGGGAAAAAATGATGATGGGGCTTACACTCAAGGAGAGGCCCAGATGATTTATTTTGAAAATACAGTGATCGCACTGTGATTTCGAAAAGCGCAATGGGACTTATACTATAGCAGAGGCCTATGAAGTGGTTTATTTACAGAGAGGGTTGGGTCTTACACTCTAATAGAGGCTCAAGTGTATTGAAATGAAGTTTGAAAGATTGAATCAAAGTAAAAACCCTAATTTCATTTTTTAAGATATTTTTTCAAAAAATAAAAATAAAAAAAAGGTATATTTTATCAAATGAATCCGTTAACCATGTCATGAACAATGATTAAGGTTTATAAAAAAAGATGCTTTATTCACATGAATATTTAAAATCATTTAGGTTTAAGAAAAATCAAGAAAATAAATTATTTTAAAATATTTAAAACAATTTAAAATAATAATTTTTTAATATATTAAAAATATATCAAATACAAAATATTTTTGTGATTTTTTTTTGTGGATTAAAATAATAGAGTATTTAAATGATATGTGTGAAAAAATTGGGATTAAAAATAATTAATTTGATAGGAGAAAATAACTTTTAAAGTTGTGATGAAATTGAAGAAAATAGGTGATAAAAAAGAAGGTTGGCCCTCCCAAGGATTGAAGCCACACCCTTGGGGTGGAGGGTACAAAATTCTACCATCTGGGCCATGTGCGTGTGGTGATACAGAATGGAAAGAGTGAATAATATATGAAAAACCCTTTTGAAAATAGTTTAAAAAATAAAACCAAAAGCTCTAGGGCGAGGGGGATTCGAACCCCAGACCTTGGACTCGCTCACATACAAATACTGGTGTGTCCACTAGGGTGCAATGCCAATTCAAGTTTTAAGTTGGAAACCAAATAATATATATATATTAAAACTTCATTTTATTTTGGAAAAATGGTGCCATGGCCTTCATCTTCAACCTCGTGCCAGACTAACTTCAACAATTTTGCAAAATCTATGCTATCTCACTCGTTTCTTAACCATTTTGAAAAGTGTAAAAACGAAAGTTGTGTGTTTTTTAACAAGGAATTGATTGGTGGTATTTAATTTTATTTAAATTAAGTGTAGCACGAGTTATTTTGTATGAACCTGATGAACCCTAATTTTTGCAAGAACACTATGTAATCTCATATAGACATGATTAATAACAATTAATTGATGGAAAACGATCACAACAATATAACAAACATGTTTGGGCTTTGAAATTTTAAAAATGATGCATGGATCTTGGAGATTGAAAAGGTTCAGGATTACCTTGCAAGAAGAACTCAAATTCTACCTTGGAGGTGTTACAGATGCAAGGTGATGATCCAGATAGCTTCCTTGACCCTCAAGGAATGTGTTGATGTGCTTGGAATGGTTTGAAAACTCCTGGATTGAGTAGTTCGAATTCAACTGCAACTTGATCAAGTGAACTATGGAGATGATGATTTGGATGTTATAGATGGGCTACAAGTGTTTGGATCACTTCCACATAGTGTATGTGAAGTGTTTGAAGGCTTGGTTTGGATAGAATTGCTCTGGTTTGAGAAATTTGATTTCTCTATCTCTTGGTGTTTTGAAATTTGAGACAAATATGAATTTGGAGAAAACAAGTATTGGAGTTGTTTTGGTGTGTTTGAAATGAGTCAATGTGACCTCTAATTATAGGTGAATGGATTTGTCTTGGATGAATAGTTACAGATTGAAGGATAAAAGCTTGGTTCAATGATTTTGGACTTGTGTCATTACTTCTTATGCAAGGTACAATATCTCCTCCAAATAGCACAGCTACCAATTGACCAATTCCACATTCCTCAGTCATTTTTATTGTTGTTTATGCGAGCATCTTAACTGAAAAGAGTACCTTTGTTGAATGTGCACTATTGAACATAAATGCCTTTGAATTTAAGGCATAATGTGACAAAATCCATTAATCTAATTTGAGATATCTCTTGACCTTTTCACCTAATTTTGTAGGTTTGTTATGACTCAACCTGATCACATTGAATTAGCTTAGCAACATGATCATTGCACTTGACAAAACTATCATGTACCATAAGAAATGGCCAATCTGATCTTGGCAAAACAGTTGCATCAAGGTGTCTTGCAACCTCCATAATTCTTTGCTCAAGTGGAGCTTTCTCATGCTCTTGGGCTCTTTGGAAAGCTGGGATAATGTACTTCAACTTTGATGTTCATAATTGGACTATATTCATCTTGGATCATGGTGAAAAATCCCTCCACATTTTGATGTTTTGACTGATCTTACCTTAGGAAGAATTTCACTAAGTGTTGAAGTTCATTTCCTATTTTTCTTAATTTTGATCATTTCATAACTTAAAATCCAAGCATTTTTTGATCATGGCTTAGTTTAGCACTTTTGTAGTATGTGATGAGATTTATCATTCAAGCTTTGGATCCAAGAAAATGGTTGCTTGGATCACAAGTTATGGCTTTTGGAAGTTGGGTACTTAAACATTTTTTCAATAACTTTCTCAACATTACCCCTTTTACAAGTTATCTTGATTTCTTTATCAAATCTTGTTAAAATGCCACAATGGGTCATGTTTTCTTGTATAATGGCTTATGAGGATCAATTTTAGTCAAAAAGTCAAACTTTGACTTTTGGTCTCAGATGAATTTTGTGCAGAGAAACCCTAATTTCTGATTTTTGATAGATGAATCCTCTGAGGCTATTTTGGCTTTATGAATGGACACTTGAGGTCCTTTTGAGCTTCTTGAATCATATATTAAGGTATTTGCTCATGCCCAGATGAAAATTTCTTTCTGGAGGCCTTGGTCGACCAAAACCCTAATTTGGTGACACTGATGATCTTGAGGCTTGGTCAACTTGAAATGATGCAATCTTGTGCTTGATTCTTGATGTTGAGGATCTATTGACCTCCATGGATGATTGAGAGACTTGATAAGTTGAAGATTATGTTAATTCTTGATTAATCCTTTGCCTGAATCCTCTGAGAGGGCTTGAAACCCTAATTCTTAGCTAGAGTGAACACTCAACAATCTTTGAGAGGATCAGTGATACATAAAGATAGATCCATATTATGGTGATTATTTGCACAATGGTGTGAAATATTATGGTCAAAATTTAGGGTATGACAGATGCCCCTATTTAATCTTCTTGGACCTGAAGGTATGAATGATGAATATATTCAGACGTTCGAGGTAAAAGAGGCTTAAATATCAGAATACCCGAAATTTTAATTGTGGATGTGAATGGTAGCAAATTTCCAATTTGCTTATCCATCTTATTTTACTAAGTAATCTTACTTAGAAAAGGGTAAAACTTCCCCTTGATCCTGGTCTTCAGCCATGGAACTAGTCTCAATTTTCTTGAAATAAACCTCCCCTCGATCCCGGTCTTCAGCCATAGAACTAGTCACAGTTTCTTGAAATAAACCTCCCCTCGATTCCGGTCTTCAGCCACGGAACTGGTCTCAGTTTCTTCTTATCAAGTTCTTCTCTTGACAAGGAATGTTATCTGTGAGGGTTTTCATCAAAATTCTCATTGAGATTTACTGGGGAGATGTCGTTTGATGGAAAAACATGCTTCATCATATTTCTCTTTGAGACTTCTTCGGAGAGATGCCATAGGATGAGAAAAGATTTTGATGTCAGACTTGTTGGGAGGACCATTTGTCTGAACTGCAGAGGTGTGCAAACTTCTCTGTTAGTGAAATTCTGGTACCAGATATGTGATGTTACGTGTGATGTTACGTGTGATGTCACAACAACACACTCATCACACTCTGCAATGGACAATATAAAACAACAGAAGAGTACACAAAGAATTGTTCACCCAGTTTAGTTAAACAACTTACTCCGGGGGCTACCAAGCCAAGAAGGAATTTCACTATTAGTAGAATTAATTTACAGACTCAACAACCCAGTTGACATCTCCTAAACTTAATCTCTACCTAAGAGACCACTTAGGTATGAGAACACTACTACTTCCTAAAACACCTCAAAGATCACACTTTGAAAAACACCTTGATCCTGCTTATTAGCTTTGATCAAGTAATAACACTCCCTTGCTTCACAGCTCTAAGAGAATACACCTTACAACTCACCAATTCAACCTAGAATGGTTTACAAAATACTCATACAAAGACAATGATTGACACTCAGTTTATGCTCGCTCTCTTCTGTACTTTTCCTTCAAGATTGATGCGCTTTATATAGCTATTTGATTTGGGCTAGGAACTACTACAATATCTGACATGATTTGTTATTTAAAACTGAATCTTCAAAAACAGATTTTCTCTCTCAAAATCTTCTTAAATCTTCAACCTTTAAACACTCCTACAAATATGCATCAAATCTGTTTGCAACAGAAAATATCTCCTCCAAGATATTCGCATCCAACAACTCTAACAGCTCTCCCAAAATCCAGCTAATACGCTTAACCCTAAAAACATCTCAAACCTGATGTTTTAATGATCTGCATATCTGATGTCATGACATCGCATGTGACATCAGACTTCAAAACTTCAACAACTTAACATTAACCAATGTTAAGACTCAATGTTAAGACATCACCCATGTGACATCAACATTGAACAACTTTGTTTTACCAAAATTCTAGCCAATCCAAGAACTAACAATCTCCCCCTTTGGCTAATTTTGGCTAAAACAATCTCTGCAACATCAGAGACTTCAGCAGCTGATAAAAATTGAAAAATGTTAAAAACTCCTAGCAGCACTTCTTCGGATAAAACTTGAAAAATGTTAAAGACTCCTAGCAGCAGTTCTTCAAAACATCTCCTACTCCAAAATGCTGCACATACTCCATCAGCTCAGCAAAGGGTCAAGCTCCCGCTCAAAACCAACATACAAACACTCTCCCCCTCAACTTCTGCACCACATCAGAAATAGGATTCACAACCACACCTTGGCTTGGCTAACTCTCCCCCTTTTTAGCCATAATTGGACAAACACCTACTAACTACCAGTTAGTCCTAAGCTAGCTCTCATTGTCAGTCTAAAGTCAGCATTCAAGACAAGACAAATCATAGAACAAAAACATAAAAAGTGCTTAAAACACAATATTCAGGTTACAAACCAAACACATCAAGTGCAAAACAACAAAAGCAAAAAAAGCTACTGTCTAGCAGAACCAACAAAAGAAACTTAATCTTCATCAGAGCTAGGCCCATCTTCATCATCCTCATCATCTTCCTCAAAATTGACACCTTTAGCATTGACATCATCATTATCATCCTTTTCCAAGGACTGGATCAACTTCTCAATTTCCTTCTTTCTAGTCATGCTGGTACTGATCACAATATCCAGATCCTTGCAAGTAGCCTTCAATTTAGCAAGCAAATCAGCTTTGGTACTTTTCTTCTTGACACCAGCATCTGATGTTGAGACAATGTCTGGAACATGACTCCCAACAAACAATTTTGGATGTAGAGATAATGTAGACTCCCTCTTGCAGGCTGTGTCTGAACTTGTCAATATGCCAGGATGTTGTTTCAGAATTACTCCACAAATGAGAGATGGGAATGCTATAGGCATTTTGATAGCATTAGTGGTGGCATGTTTCACAGTCTGTTAAAAAATATATGCTCTATAGTCAAATTTCTTCTTAGTGCCAACAGCATAAATGAACCTTCCTAAACCCACAGCTGTTGTGGTTTTATGATTAGTAGGCACCCAATTTGCAGCTCCAATTTTGTGGAAGATAGCATACTTAACACTAAGTTTTCTAGTTGTCAGTTTTCCTTTCAAGGGCCACACCTTTACTTGACCAGCAGTTATCTCCTTGCAGACATCATTATCAGTAACTTCTAACTCTGTAAACTTTTCTTCTTTTCTTCCTAGGTAATTGTTGATAACCTCAGGAGAGAACTTAATACATTTTCCTCTAACAAACACTTTCATGAAATCCACACTTCTTTTGTCAGAAATATTCACAGGAATGTTAACCATAAATTCCTTAACCAGACTGTCATAACACTTGGAGAACCCACACACAGTGTTCATCAATCCAGCAACCTTTATCACCTCTATGACTTCTTTAATTTCCATAGCCTCTTTGCCAATCTCTCTTTAAAGAGCAAGTCTTCTTTGATAAACAAATTTCCACATGGAAGCACTGCTTGCATAATGGAATGAAATGTTGTCAACAGGAACATCAGGTATCTTGTCAGCAATTCTCTTCAAGATTGACTTTCTCACAGGAGTGATGTCTTGAACATCATCCTCAACATTATACTCTGATTTAGATTCTTCCAACAGCTTCCTCTTTCTGGGATTCACAGCAACTTTACTCCATGTTTTTGTTGGACTAACAACAGAAGTCTTTTTCTTCTTTCCTTCAGCTGACTTCTTAGGAGAAGATTCCACATTCTTTCCTTTTCTAGTTTTAAGTCTTTTGGCAAGACTAGGTACAACATTTCCAATCACTTCATCATCAGACAGGTCAACAACATTTACCACATCTTCATGCTTCTTTCCACCAGGGCTAGTTTCAACATCCCTATCAGGCGATGTTCTGACATTTGTTTCAACATCAGCTTCCTCATGAACACCTTCTTCTTCAACACCTACTTCAGCATCTTCAATGACAGATATAGCCAGTCTGTGAAGATTTGTATCAGTACTTTGCATGTCCTCCTTTTCAGCAGGCATTTGTCTAAGGGGAATAGAAATGCCTTTTACAGATAAACCCTTGTCCAAAATTTTGGTGGCAATCTGATTAAGACTGCGATCAACATCAAACCTCTCTTCAACAACTTGAGATGTAGATGACCTAGATGCAAATTTATCACTAAAAAGCACACTAGTGACTAGCCTCTTAGTTTCATTATCATTAAATTTAGTTGCAGCCCTTTTGGGTTGAAGTTTGGAAGGTCTTGACTTACCAGATTCAGGAACCATCATGGAGATGGGTGCTACATTCAAAGCTTCTTCAACAGAACCCTCTTCTGTAGAAACCCTAGCTTTTTTGCGCGATGAACTTTGTGAAGCAGATTTCTTAGATAGAGATGATATATGTTTTGACATTGTTCCTGTGAAGCACTTTAGATTCAGAGATGAATGACAATAATTGTTGATGGAGAAGGAGATGAACCGTCTAGGAGTATGGTGTTTGATGAAGCGTGTGATAGCTACAATAGGTAATGATAGCCTAAAGTATGGGGCCTGATTTTGTGGATCACATAAACGCCAATAAATGAGTTTCTCCCTCCAAAATAACTTTCCTTTTAAATTTTCAAAAGAATTCACACCATAAGTTATTAACCCTAATTGACCTTTCAACATGCTCAGACTTTCACACTTAATGTTACAGTCTGATGTCACAACATCAACCTTAACATCATTAGATAAGCTGACCTCTTGAGGTACCTATTGATAATAATTATCTCTGGATCTGACTCCCTTCATAACAACCTCATTATTCTCATTAGTCACCAAACACTCATCTTTAGTGTAGCTGACTTTGTATCCTTCATCACAAAGCTGACTTATACTAATCAAGTTAGCACTCAAACCTTTGACAAGAAGCACATTGTCAAGATCAGGTCCATCATGACACTTCAATTTTCCAACTCCTTTTACCTCCCCTTTCTCTCCATTACCAAAAGTAACATCATTTGAGGAGCAAGAATTGATCTCCACCAAATGATTTTTGGACCCAATATCTGATGTGTGAGCCAATAGACATGTAACCTCAGCTTTAGGAACCCATTGTTTAACAACCTTAGTCCTGTTCTCCTTCTGTCTAGGTTGAGGGACGGATTTTGGATATCCATGCAGTTTAAAGCAAGAAAACTGCATATGACCAAATCTTCCACAATAGAAGCACCTTACTATCTCTTCTCTGAAGTTGTTAAACTTCCTGCCACCTTGATGATGAAACTGCTGTGGCTGCCATCCATAGTACTGGTGCTGTCTTCTTCCATAGTTTGCCTGTCTTCTGTAGTGAGGATTCTGTCTCTTAGGCTGTCTTCTATGATGATGTGGCTTCCTTCTACCATAAAAATGAGGCACAACATTATTATATCAAAAGCCATACATATTCCCCTGATGTTGAGACATCTGATGGAACATGTTAAACCTAGAAGCCTGCATGCTCCTATGGTATTGAGGAGGCATATACTGCCTAGCTCCAGAAGTATGAACCTTCTTTTGATGAGGACCATGAGCATACCTTTTCCCAACATTTTGAGGCTGTTGGTGAGCAACCTGCTTGGGTTTAGGATTATGTCTCTTTTTGTTATGTTGAGACATGTCCTTTTTGGTTCTTGAAGTACTAGCTTCAGCAGAAACCTTCTCCTCAATAACAAATCCTAAGCCAGATTTGTCTCATACTACCTTTTCTTCCTGAAGGATCTTATCAAGAGTATCAGATCCACTGTTCAACATTCTAACAGATTTGTCATTTGATTAAGTTGATATTTAACCAACAAGACTTCATCTTCAAGATCAGATTTAACAGTCTCAAGCTGGACAATTTGTTTCTTTTGTTTCTCACTTTCTTGACAAACCTCTGCACTCCTCAGACATAACTCATGATAGGAGGCTGCTAACTCCTCAAAAGTCAGTTCCTCATCACATGATTCTCCATCAGACACACATGTCCCTGTCAATGCTCTGACATGCTTGGAAGACTCTTCTTCACTTTCACTGTCAGTATCAGACCAGGAAATAGTCATGCCCTTCTTCTGCTTCTTAAGGAATGTAGGACATTCTTTCTTGACATGTCCATAACCTTCACACTCAAAGCATTGAATCCCTTTGTCTTTAGCAGTCTTCTCTTCATCCTTTTCTTTTGACTTGCTGATGTCAGAGGAGATGTTCTTAACATCAGGTTTGTAGTTTATATTCATTCTCTTGAACACCTTGTTGAACTGTCTTCCCAGCATAGCTATAGCCTGTGATAGCTCCTTCTGAGATTCAGCACCATTCCCTTTCTTCTCTTCTTGAGTATTAGATACCAAGGCTATACTCTTGGTCTTCTTTTTAGGTTCCTCCTCAATCAACCCTAACTCAAAAGTTTGAAGAGATCCAATAAGCTCATCAGCCCTCATTTTGCTGATGTCTTGAGCTTCTTTAATTACAGTCACCTTTATCTTATACCTCTTGGGAAGGGATCTAAGGATTTTCCTCACCAGCTTTTCTTCAGTCATCTTCTCTCCAAGAGCACTAGAGGCATTAGACAACTCAAGAATACTCATATGAAAGTCATGAATAGTTTCATCTTCCTTCATCTTTAGACTTTTAAACTTTGATGTCAGAAGTTGAAGTCTTGACATCTTAACCTTTGAAGTTCCTTCATGAGTAGTCTTCAAGATGTCCCAAGCTTCCTTAGCAACTTCACAGGTATTGATCAACCTGAATATGTTCTTATCAACTCCATTGAAAATAGCATTTAAAGCTTTGGAATTACCAAGGGAAAGCTCATCTTCTTCCTTGGTCCATTCTTCTTCAGGTTTCAGTCTTGAGTTGCCTTCTTTTTCTTTCCCAGCATCATCTTTCCCAACAACAACACGTGTTTTCCATTCTTTTATGATAGCCTTCCAAGCCCTGCTGTCCAAGGATTTCAAAAAGGTAATCATCCTTGGTTTCCAATAATCATAATTAGAGCCATCCAGAATAGGGGGTCTATTCACAAATCCACCAACTTCCTTGTCCATCTTACCAGAAAGTATCAGCCCTAGATCTCACCCAGATGCAGAGCAGGATGCTTGTTCTGATACCAATTGAAATTCTAGTACCAGATATGTGATGTTACGTGTGATGTCACAACAACACACTCAGCAATGGACAATATAAAACAATAGAAGAGTACACAAAGAATTGTTCACCCAGTTCAGTTAAACAACTTACTCTGGGGGCTACCAAGCCAGGAAGGAATTTCACTATTAGTAGAATTAATTTACAGACTCAACAACCCAGTTGACATCTCCTAAACTTAATCTCTACCTAATGAACCTTCTACCTAAGAGACCACTTAGGTATGAGAACACTACTCACTTCCTAAAACACCTCAAAGATCACACTTTGAAAAACACCTTGATCCTGCTTACAAGCTTTGATCAAGTAACAACACTCTCTTGCTTCACAGCTCTAAGAGAGTACACCTTACAACTCACCAATTCAACCTAGAATGGTTTACAAAATACTCGTACAAAGATAATGATTAACACTTAGTCTATGCTCTCTCTCTTCTGTACTTTTCCTTCAGGATTGATGCGCTTTATATAGCTATTTGATTTAGGCTGGGACCTGCTACAATATCTGACCTGATTTGTTATTTAAAACTGAATCTTCAAAAACAGATTTTCTCTCTCAAAATCTTCTTAAATCTTCAGCCTTTAAACACTCCTATAAATCTGCATCAAATCTGTTTGAAACAGAAAATATCTCCTCCAAGATATTCGCATCCAACAACTCTAACAGCTCTCCCAAAATCCAGCTAATACGCTTAACCCTAAAAACATCTCAAACCTGATGTTTTAATGATCTGCATATCTGATGTCATGACATCGCATGTGACATAAGACTTCAAAACTTCAACAACTTAACATTAACCAATGTTAAGACTCAATGTTAAGACATCACCCATGTGACATCAACATTGAACAACTTTGTTTTACCAAAATTCTAGCCAATCCAAGAACTAACAGTTAGAGATGCTATTTGCTAGAGAAATTACATCATACTTCCCTTCAAGACTTCTTCGGAGAGATGCCATGTGATGTAATTCAATTTTGAGGTGCTGATGACTTCCTTAAAAGTAGGATAAACTTCTCGGGGAGAGACTGCCATTTGACGACTTATTGGGAATTCATAGGGTAAAAACATACTTCTTTGTTTGCCGATCTGTAGAGATTTCTTGGGGGATGTGATGCCCATATTGCCAAGAGTATTTTGTTGAGAAGCTTCCACGGGGGATTTTCCTTAATCTGGGAAAGCAAAATATCATCTTCAATGACGAAGAGTGAAGTTCCGAAGGTGTATAACCAAATGTCTTCTTTGCCTTTCAGAGGTTAAAGTTATCAAAGTGGTCGAGGACCGATTTCAATCCAGGAATAAATTGGAGAGAGATTTTTTAGACGAGACATTTCTCAATGAGGAAAAAACTCAAACTAGGATTTTATCCTATCCAAGTGTGGAAAGGAAAACTGAAGGAAAATCTTACACGAGGATCAAACTCAGTGGGGATTTAGAAAGAATATATCCTTTCTTCCTAATGTCATACCCCAAATTTTGACCACTAATATTTTCCATCATTGTGCAAATTATCATCACAATATGGATGTACCATCATACCTCATCAATCTCTTCAAAGATTGTTGAGCCTTCACTACAATCAAATTTAGGGTTTCAAGCCCTCTCAAAGCTCTTAGACAAAGGATCAATCAAGGAATGACATGATCTTTAACTTTTCTAGCCTCTCAAACATCCCCAATGGATCAAGAGGACTCCCACAGCAAGAATCAAGCACAAGGTTGCAGCATTCTGAATGGATTAAGCCTCAAGATTGCCAGTGTCACCAAATTAGGGTTTTGGTCGACCAGGGCCTCTAGATGAAAACTTTCCTCTGGGCATGAGCCAATGATTCAAAGCATAACCTAAGATGCTCCAAGGGACATCACAAACCCAACCATCAAGTCAATTTAGCCTCAGGGGATGCATTCATCAAAAATCAAGAATTAGGGTTTCTTGACCTAATTCACCCCTAAGTTGACTTTTGGGACAAAACATGAGCCAAGACCTCAAGACATGATTTGAGGGTCTCTAACCCACTACATTGATCCATTTGCAACAATGGATTGACCCAAGAAGCTTGATCAACAAGTTTCAAGCTCATCAGAACCACAATTAGGGTTTTGCGGGAAAAAGTCAACTGTATCTTTGACTTTTGACCCAGACATGCTCCCAAACTTTGGGACATGATTCAATACACCCTATAACACCTATGAAATCAATCCATCAAGTTTGATTTAGGTCAAGGACTTGATTTCATAGAGGATCGCACAATTTGGAATTCATCTGATAAAAAGTCAACTGTGCCCAAAAGTCAAAGATTGACTTTTTGATTCCCTAAAATGATGTTAATGTGTGATTGGAATCATCATTCATCAAGAAAAATCAAGAAAAGTGGGATAACTTGTAAAAGGGGTAACCATAAAAAACTTAGAAATTTTCTAAGTTATGGAACAAAGTGGCTAGGGTACCAACTTTGGAGGATCATAACTCCTAAACCACAAGGCTATTTTTCCCCATCCAAAGCTGGATTTGTAGCTCTCATGGCCCTCTACAAAAGCTTCAAACACAACTCATTCCAATTCCTCATGGATTTTAAGTTATGGAATGATCAAAATCACAAAAAGTGAAAATGTCACTTTTTTCCAACACTTAGTGAAATTTTCACTAAGTCAGAACCTGTCTTACTTTTTTCAAAATGTAGGGGCATTTTTCACTTGGATCCAAAAAGTATCAAAACCAATTATGATCAAACAGTTATTGTATCATATGAGGGCTTTCCAAAATGGCCAAGAACTCCATCAAATTCCACTTGAGCCATGAGATATGACAATGGCAATATGCCTTGCTGAAAACTGTCAAAGCAAGGTAGATTTGTGCATTTTGCTCGATTTGCCAAATTTGTGCAAATGACAAACACACTTATCCATCTGAACACCTCAGGGGGAGACCAAGGAGGGACAAACACTGATCCATAAGCCTCCCAAGTCTTTGGAACAAAAGTAGCATGCCAAACCTAGAAGTGCCTAAAAGAGGGACAAGACTCCAATTTTGTTTTGGAGCATTTAATGGATGCACCAAGGTGGCATGGACTGAGCCATTTCCAACTGAATTCAGTCAAGACATATCCAAGACCAAGGGAACCAGCAGCCTGTGCCCTAACCTCTAGTCAATGGCTAGAGGAGACTTGGATTCCCATTGATCAACATTGGCCAAACCTCTGCACCAGTTGCCATTCACTATTGCTTGCAAAAAAAACTTGCTCCACTATAAATAGAGCTCATTTGTGATCAGTTTGAGTACACCAAAGCCATCAAACAGATGCTTTCCTCAAAATCTCCTTCTCACTTCCAAATTTGCCTTCCAAAGCAAGTCACTATCGGGTTTTGAGTTTGAGAGCAATTCCAACCAAACCAATCACACACACACTTCATAAACATCATATAGAAGTGATCCAAACACTTAAACAACATCTGGAACACTGATTTCACAAAATCACCAGCCAACTGCTTAAGGTTTTAACCAAGTTGCAGTTGAGATACCATCTTCAGTTCCAACTTGTTTCAAACCATTACAAGCACTCAGGCACATCACTTGGCACCTAGGGAAGCTATCCACATCATTGGAACCTACCTGTAACACCTCTAATAGAAAACACGATCACCGGCTGCAAGAGGTAAGCATGAGCACTTCTAACTCTATGATTCATGCATTTTTTGCTGCACAATAATTTGGCCATATATTCATATTCATGCATAGAGTGTTTTCCCTCAATCAATTGCTTTGTTTGAAATGTGTATGGAATTTCTGAGCCTTCATGCAAATTTTAGGGTTCTTGAGGTTTCTCTTTGATTTCTTATTCCATGCTTAAAATAAATGAAATTAAAGACTATAGACATGATCGTGAGGTGAAAGCGAGCAGATTGATATGTAGATTGCATGATATAATCAAGTATTCAGTGAGATTGGATAGAAAATGCAAATCTGCAGAAACAGAGGGTGGCGCGTGTTCTTGCCATGTTCTTGGCGCCCTTTTTGAAAATTCAAATATTTGAATTTTTGTGATTTATTTAATTGATTCAAAAATTAATTTCTCTCTGAGTTTTAATGATTTTGAGTTGATTCTTTTTTTAATAATTCACAAAAATGTTAAAATATTTTATTTTACCAAAAAACCCCAAAAATATTACTTATTTCATATATTTGATATTTTTGCAAAGAATTAATGTTTTATTTGTTTTTAACATTTGAAATATTTTTTCTCCCTTGATTTTCCAAACTTAATTGATTTCCAATTATTTTGTGGGTATAAACATGATTTGTCAAACATTAATCCAATACCACAATTTGTTTTTCACACATGTTTAACAATTTTGATCATTTTAATTGAATTTTTATTCAATTAAAATATATTTTGAAAAACAAATTAGGGTTTTGATCAATTCAACCCTCATCAAATCTTTTTCAAACACTTTGGGCCTCTTGAGAGAGTGTAAGACCCATCCCTTGTAAATAAAAATTTTTGGGCCTCAGTGCATTGTATAAGTCCCAATACGTTAAAGAAATCCTGGCGCGATCGTCATTTTTCAAACAAAACCCTTGGGCCTCTCCTTGAGTTGTAAGCCCCATATTTTCATTTAAAATCATTTTTGGGCCTCTAATAGAGTGTAAGACCCAACCCCCTTTTAACCAAAACTATTTTGGGCCTCAGATATTGTATAAGTCCCTCTGCGTTAAAAGAAACCTCGGCGCGATCGCCAGTTCAAAAATCAAATCATCTGGGCCTACCCTCGTGTTATAAGCCCCATTCCTTTTCTTTAAACACCTTTGGGCCTCTTGAGAGAGTGTAAGACCCATCCCTTTGTACAGAAAACTTTTTTGGGCTTCAGTCACTTGTATAAGTCCCTGTACAAACAGTGCAATCACTGATAAAACCTTGGGCCTCTCCTTGAGTTGTAAGCCCCAACAATCTTTTCAAAGCACTTTCTCCTTTGATTTAGAATATAATATTATTATCAAAGCTTTCTTTGTTGAACAACTAACCAAACAGCATGGAAGCTCTACAACCGAGTAAGTGTTTACCCGCTTTCTTTATCCGCTTTCATATATATAATTGTATTGTGGGGCTGCTCACTGTAAGTCTTCTTTCAGAAACTTTTATATACTTGTTATATATCCACTGTGTAATACAAGTATAGTTATTTAGAGTTTTCCCCGGCAACTACGTCTAGCACTAGGTAAAGCCCTGTTGGTCACTCTTAAATACAAACAAAACTAGATCCCCATAGGATTACCAGACACAGTCTTCCCTCCTCTTGGGGTTAAACAATATGGAATCGTGAAAGGCAGCATTCTTGGTGAACCCTTTCTCAGACTGTCACCCCTAGAAATTGTCAAAAATCCTACTCCCTAGAGGTGATCTATTCTCGGTGAATGGCATCTCTTGAGTTTCTTTAAACCGCAGACTTTCATGAAATGATCTCTTCTCGGTGTATTGCATTTCTTGAACTTCTCTCGGTTTAGGACCCACGGGCTTCTTAAAAGCATCCCCGCCTCCTCTTGGGCGTTGTACAAGGACCCTTCGGCTTCTTAAAAGCTCTCATGTCTTCTCTTGGGCTTAGTACAAGGACCTAGAGACCTCTACAGGTATAGGACTAGAACCTAGTTATCAATTTGCTAGAGCTGTCTTTCTGAGTCAAGTGTCAGACATGTTAATGGGTTGACCTTCATCCCTTAACATACCAGTCTCTTCTTGGGCATCATACAAAGATCATTCACTATCTGAGAATCGATTTCTCAGAACACCGGTAGACTTGGGCAGTCTCAATACCCTTTGGATTTTCCATTTCCTTAAAGAACAGGAAATAACCCTGATCTTCTGATCAATCCCAAAGCACTACAATACCTTTAATCTTTCCTTCATAAGAACTTATTTTCTCTTTTATCCGACATAATGGACCTGTCACTAAACTGAAATAGTCACCAGCACAATTGTCCTTCTCTTGGGCTTTGTACAATGATTCTCCCCAATGGAGCTAACCTTTTCAGACTCTCTTGTTGAGTCAAACTTTTAGCCTCCATCTCGGGCTTCGTACGAGATACAAATCACTCTCTTGTTGAGTATAAAAGACTCTCTTGTTGAATTACCTCCCTTTAGCCTCCATCTCGGGCTTTGTACGAGATAGAAAAACACTTTCTTGTTGAGTATAAAAGACTCACTTGTTGAGTCAAACCCTTTTTTTTAGCCTCCGTCTTAGGCTTCGTATAAGACAGATAAAAATAACTCTCTTGTTGAGTATAAAAGATTCTCTTGTTAAGTTAACCACTTTTAGCCTCCATCTCAGGCTTCGTACGTGATAGAAAACACTCTCTGGTTAAGTATATAATACTCTATCATTGAGTCAAACCACCTCCAGACTCTCTTGTTGAGTCAATCACCTGTTCAAGACTCTCTTATTGAGTCAAACCTCTTTAGCCTCCGTCTTGGGCTTCGTACAAGACATATAAAAACACCCTCTTATTGGGTCACTAGCCTCCTCTTAGGCTTTGTATAAAGAAAACCCTGGTTGAGTCAATCAACCTTTTATCATCAAATTTGTGCCTTGCTCACAGCATACAAACATCAACAACTCCTCTTTAGAGATGACAAATTCTCTCTCATCCAAAACCCTTTAGCTTCACATCTCGGGCTTTGAATAAGATATAAACCACCTTTAGCTTCACGTCTTGGGTTTTGAACAAGACACCAAAACAACCTCCTTTCCTCCCATAGAATAGGAGGAACTACGATCGCTCTAATTTCCCTATTTCGTTAAACAGGAATACGTAGGCATAAGATTGAAAAATCTTAGCGAGCATACTAATAAAAAACCCAAAATCCAGTATCTCCACCGAATCAACCCAAAAGTAGCAAATCTAAACACATCATCGATAACCTCACAAATAATCCAGACATTGTGTTCTTAGCAAAATAACCAAAGATTGGGCCCCACATCCACATAGCATCTGTAACCTAACAGACCGCTGTTCAAACTCAGTATGCAAGCAGGGTTAATTGGAGACATCTATTTCCCTTCCTTAATTAGCTTAATAGGATAAAAAATGAATCGAACTGTAGTACCCAAGCGATCGTGACTCAGGACCACAAAAATCGTGCTACACCTAAGGCTGACAACTCTAATAGAGAGAGGACATTTATCACTTGGGGATAAACGTGACCAAAGTGATTGAAATATGAGATGCAAAATGAATATGAATATGAATCAATTATGCATGATGTATGTATGAAATTCTTATGCTGATAAAACAGACATGATATACGGACTGGTGATGAGCACAATTGGACACTCGACCACTTTAGGGGATAAAAAGCATCACTAGTTTGTTGAGGGAACAAAGCCCTGTTGCTAAACTTTACCTACTTTCGGTGGTAGAAATAAGATGCGACTCCTAGGGAGTGAAAAATTTTACCGGTGTTTTCTGAAGGTAGCAGCCTGTTGGAGGAAGGGATTCCTGCTCATATCTCAATTATTGAAAATAATACTCTACTGGGATAGAAACCTGATCCTGATTCCATCGTTTGTCTGAGGGAATATGAAACTCGACCCTTACTAGGGGTGATAGATGGGATGCACCAACTTATCAATCTAAAGTAATTGATCCTCCATTCGGGGATTTACTGATCACAAAAAATATTTTGATTCTGCATTTTGAAGATTAATTGCTTTCGGAGAAGCTTTCGATGTTCCTTCTTGTGTTCATCAATCAAAAGGAAATTGCCATCTTTATTTTAAAAGCAGAAGTAAATTCAAAATTTCTGTTTTGAAAACAAAATTAAATTCATTTTTGGGTTTCAAGAATATTAATCATATCAAAATGTCATTTTGCAAAGCAGAATAAATGAGAATTGCAAACAAAGGGCACAACAGCTCAAAATTTTTATTGATATAATGGTAATCAGCCAAGTGCGTGATCCCATGGAGTGTTACAAAGTTTTAGAAAATGGTAATTTAAAGGGAAATGGGCTACATTGAAACATAACGACCACTATCCATCTACCAACTTTGAATTCTGAGTAACTTCGTTTGAGGATTTCTTGACAAATGACGTTGCTTATGAGGACCCAGTCTTATCGGATGCAGTTACTTGCCATAAATCCCTAGCTTTCACCTAGATTTTCCTATAATTTACTGGGATGCTTTTTTTATGTCTCTAATTTTTGTCTGGACCGCCCTTTCGGGTTTTCAGTCCACCGAGACGCTCTTTAGTTTTTGCCAGGGTTGCACTTTCGGGTTTTCAACTTAGCAAACTGTTTTTTTTTATTTATGCGAAGTATTTCTTGACTGCATCAACATTTGTGGGATAAGTAAACTCTTCTTCATCCATGGTTGTAAGTATTAAGGCACCTCCTGAGAAGGCTTTCTTAACAATATAAGGGTCATCATAATTTGGAATCCATTTGCCCCTAGAATCAATGAGGAAAGATTGGATCTTTTTGAGTACGAGGTCACCTTCTCTGAATACACGAGGTCGGACCTTTTTGTCGAATTCTTTCTTCATTATCTGCTGATATAACTGACCATGGCATAAAGCTGTCATCCTCTTTTCTTCGATTTGATTCAGTTTATCGTATCTGCTTTGACACCATTCAGCTTCTGTTAGCTTGGCTTCCATCTATGGGGAGCACTGCTTCCATGCCGTATACTAGAGAGAAAAGGTTTGCCCCTGTTGAAGTGCGGACGGATGTACGATAACCGTGAAGAGCAAGTGGTAACATCTCATGCTGATCTTTGTAGGTCACAGCCATCTTTTGAATGATCTTCTTAATATTTTTATTAGCTGCTTCTACCACTCCATTCATCTTAGACCGGTAGGGAGACGAGTTATGGTGTTCAATTTTGAACTTTACACATAATTCTTTCATCATCTTATTGTTCAAGTTCGACCCATTATCAGTAATGATCTGGCTTGGAACACCATAATGGCAAATGAGATTGTTCTTGATAAATCAAACCACCACTTGCCTGGTCACATTGGCGTATGATACCGCTTTGACCTATTTGGTGAATTAATTAATGGATACCAGGATGAACCGATGTCCGTTTGAAGCTCTGGGTTCAATCATGTTAATCATGTCAATTCCCCATATAGAAAAAGGCCATGGAGAAGAGAGAACTTTGAGATGCGTCGGAGGCACATGAATCTTGTCGGCATAAATCTGACATTTGTGACATTTCCTCATGTATTTGTAGCAATCAGATTCCATTGTCAGCCAATAATATCCTGCTCTCAATATCTTTCTTGACATTGCATGTCCATTGGCATGAGTGCCAAAGGAGCCTTCATGAACTTCCTTCATCAGCATGTTTGCCTCGTGTTTATCCATGCATCTGAGCAAAACCATGTCGAAGTTTCTTTTGTATAGAATATCATTGTTCAGAAAGAAGTTACTAGCTAGTCTTCTGAGAGTCTTCCTATCTTTACTGGATGCCCAGGCGGGTATTCTTTTCTTTGAAGGAAGCATTTGACATCATGATACCATGGTTTGTCATCGATGAGGACTTCCACTGCAAAGATGTAAGCGGGTCTATAAAGGCTCATTATGTCAATCTTGAGTACGTCATTCCATCGATTCACACTAATCATGGAAGATAGAGTAGCTAGTGCATTAGCCATGTGGTTTTCTTCACGAGGAATGTGATGAAACTCAATCTTGTTGAAGAAAGGTAACAATCTTCTTGCGTGGTCTTTGTAAGGAATCAATCCAAGTTGACGTGTGTCCCACTCTTCTTTGATCAGATTTATAACCTGAGCTAAATCTCCATACAAATCCAAGTTCTTTATCCTTAAGTCAACAGCTTCTTAGAGACCCATGATGCAAGCTTCATATCCGGCCTAATTGTTTGTACATTTGAATGTCAATCTGATGGTGAAAGGAATATGGGCACCTTGAGGGGTAACAATGATTTCCCCAATTCCGTTTCCATAAGCATTGATAGCTCCGTCGAATATTAGTCCCCATTGGGATCCCGACCCTGACCCTTCGTCTGGTAGCGGTTCATCGCAATCTTTCATTTTTAGGTACATTACATCTTCGTATGGGAAGTCAAATCTGATTGATTCATTATTTTCAATTAGTTGGTGAGCCAGATGATCAACTAAAATACTTCCCTTGACGGCTTTCTGAGGATTGTACTGGATGTCGTATTCTGATAACAACATCTGTCAACGGGCAATTCTTCCCGTTAAAGCAGGCTTTTCAAAGACGTACTTGATCGGATCCATTTCGTTGATTAACCAAGTAGTGTGACAAACCATGTACTGGCGAAGAAGTTTAGCTGCCCAAGCTAGAGCGCAATAAGTTTTCTCGAGCAAAGTGTATCAAGTTTCACAGTCCGTGAACTTCTTGCTTAAGTAATAAATGGCAGACTCTTTTATTTTTGTTTCATCTTGTTGGCCAAGCACACAGCCCGTGGAGTCTTCCAAGACTATTAAGTAGATGAAAAGTGGTCTCCCTTCCATTGGAGGGGACAAAATAGGCGGATTTAACAGATATTCTTTGATGCTATCAAAAGCTTTCTGGAAATCCTCTGTCCATATACAACTTTGGTTCTTTCTGAGTAGTTTGAAAATTGGCGCGCATGTCGTGGTTATGAGGAATATGAATCTCGAGATGTAATTCAGATGTCCCAAAAATCCTCTTACTTGTTTTTCAGTCTTTGGAGAAGGCATCTCTTGAATGAACTTGACTTTGTCGAGATCAGCCTCAATTCCTTTTTAGCTGACAATGAATCCCAAGAGCTTTCCTGAACGAACACCGAATGTGCATTTTTTGGGATTCAAGCAGAGTTTGTATTTTCTCAGACACTGGAATAGCTTTGATAGGTGTTCCACATGTTCTTCTTCTATTTTAGATTTGGCAATCATGTCGTCCACATACACTTTAATTCCTTTGTGTATCATGTCATGAAATAAAGTCGTCATAGACCTTTGATGAGTTGCTCCTGCATTCTTCAGGCCAAACGACACTACTTTGTAGCAAAAGTGCCCCATGGGGTGATGAATGAAGTTTTCTCCATATCTTTTAGTGCCATTTTGATTTGATTATAGTCCGAGAACCCATGCATGAAGGAGAAGACTTTGAATTTTGTTGTGATGTCAACTAGCATGTCAATGTGTGGTAATGGGAAGTCATCCTTCGGACTTGCTTTGTTTAAATCCATGTAGTCTACACACGTTCTGAATTTTTCATCTTTCTTGGGAACTGGCACCATGTTGGCCAACCATTGAGGATATTCTGAGGTGGCAAGGAAACCTGCATCGATCTATTTCTGCACTTCTTCCTTAATGTTGATGGCCATATCTGGGTGAGTCCTTCTCAATTTTTGTTTGACCGAAGGACATTCTGGTTTTAGTGGCAAGTGATGTTCCACGATGTTGGTATCCAACCCTGGCATGTCTTAGTAGGACCAAGCAAACACATATGGAAATTCTTTGAGTAGTTCTATCAAGCCTTCTTTGACAGTTGGACCGAGTAGTGCTCCAATTTTAACTTCTTTTCTCTCCTCTTCAGAACTCAAGTTAACCATTTCCAACGGTTCTTTGTAATTTTGAATGGACTCTTCCTCTTGTCTAAGTAATCGAGAGATCTCATCTAGAATTTCTTCGTCCTCTTCTTCTTCATCTTTAAATACCGGGAACTCAAAGTTGGGAGAAGGCATTGGATCGTATGTTTTGTAGCGGGGAAATTTGTGAGTATAAGCTATTGATTAACTTAACTCAAAAATAAGCAAGAGTCACCACCACACTTTTATTTTATCCACAAAGGAAGGAAAAAGAGCGAACAAAACCTAAAGAGTTCTAAATTAACAAGAACAAACAGAGAATGGGTAAGGGGGTTGGTTACGCAATGGGAAGGTGTTAGCACCCAAAACGTCTATAGTACTCTATAGGAGCCCTTTGAAATATCTACCGCATTTTGGTCTGAAAATGGTTTGCTTGTAAAGAGATTGAGGAGATGAGAGGAGAATTATTTTTTAAGATTTTTGTCTTTGGAGAGACTTATCGCCTCATGCCTAGGTACCCAAAATGTGCAATGTAGGATCAAAACCCCGTAGTTCGTGGTACAAGGAACAAAAATTTATTTGTTTTGGTTGATTTTAAGTGTAAAGACAAATCGTCATTTCTAAGGAAATAATTCCGCTTAAAGAAATGAATCATGTCTAAACTTATGAAAAAAGTTAAAGGAAAAAGTGCACGAGGGCACAAAAAGAGAGTTTGATGAGTTTGATGTTTTTTAAAGTCTTTTTAAAAAAGTGTCAATATGCTTATGTGGTTTAGCATTTGTTAAGAAATGAAAAGAAAAGAGTAAAATCATTTGACAAAGTCAAGGTTTGATTATGAAAGAGGTGATAGTTTGAAATCAAGAAAGTTTTGAAAAAGAGAGAGAGTTTTGAAAATTGAAGGATGGTTGGAGAAGAAGTGACTATCCTAGTGCATAAAATAAAAGCTAGGGAAAAGAAGGATCTAACCAAAATGGAGTCACTTCAAAGCAATATTAAAAGAATTCCATCCTTAAGTAAATTGGTCAAATAAAGGCAAGTCTTCATCAATACTCCAAGCAAAGGGATAAGAAGTCCTAAATCTAGGTCCATAAGTCTAATATTACTTCAAAAGAGGTCCATAAAGAGATCACTCCAAAGTATAGGATAGTAACCAATAGTCCAAGATGAGGAGAATTAAGTTTTTTATGGTTTAAGCCTTTATTAATGTCTTTGAGTCCAAATGGACAAAGAAAAAAAAAGCATAAGCATAAACATGTGTCCAACGGACAAAGGAAAAATTGCGAAAACATAAACACGTGTCCAACGGACAAAGGAAAAATTGCGGAAGCATAAACATGATATGAAATGAAGTATAAAAATAAAAGAGATGGGGAGCGAGAAGGAAATATAAACAAAATTAATACAAAATATTGTTAGTAAGTTAGTGATTAGTTGTTAGTGTTAATGATCAATAACAATTGAATAGTCGCACTTAGGTCAAGGTTGATGAAACTCATTAGAGGATTGATAAGACCAAGCCTCCTAACAACAAGTTTCATGAGTTTTGAACTATGAGACAAATAATCAATATTCTTGATCGTTTTCCGAAATAGGACAAATATTGCGCTATGTTAAGCAATCGCCGAGTAATTTATGAAGTAATTACCCTACAATGAGGCCTGTCAATAGCTCTTTGTGCTAATGTATGCTAGATGAACGATGTATAGATCGTCATCTGAAAGCAATATCGCACGAAAAGAAAAGTGGTAACGATCTAGTCTTGATCGAAATTCAACAACGGAATTCCAAGATCTTTGACTTTCATCGATCAAAAAGAAAAAGAGAAATAGATAAAGAAAAGCCAAATTAAACCACACAATTATGTGATCTAAGGCTAAGAACAAAGAAAAGGGGAATAACAAGGCAAAAAAACCAAAACAGTCCCCAAACAGAACCAAAATAGCATTCTGGACACTGGTTAATTGGTTAACACATTGGTTAATCGGTTAACCAATGCAGATTTTGAATTTCTGCGAAAAACAGGGTGTTAATCGGTTAACCAATTTACACTATGTTTGGTTAATCGGTTAACACTGCACCAGAAGCAAAAAAATGTGCAAAATTCAGCATGAACTTCTTTCAAAACATTTTTCAAACACCTTATGATCATGAATTGAATTTGCACGAATTTTAAAGTAAAAATAGACAGAGAAACCTGCAATCAAACAACAATATACAATCCAAAGGATCAACAACAAGCACACCAAGGATCTACATCTTGAATGATGAACATGAAGCTTTAACAATGGTGGAAAGTGAATTACCACTCCAAATCAGAAAATTCTTCCAATTTGCAGCAAGATCTACACTTCAAAGCCTTGATCTATGAACAAAACAAGAATGGATGAAGGTTTAGCTCTAAATTAGTAAGAATCAATGTGAATTCTTACTAACTTATGAAAGAAGAAATTGAGCTTTTGGTGAATTTTGGTAGTTAGGGAGAGAATTTGCAAGAGATTTTTTGGCTATCAAAAGCTTGAATGAAATTTTAGCAAGGTGAATTTGGCTCTCCAAAGCTTATGAAATGAGTGAAATGAAGCCTCTATTTATAGAGTTTAGGCTTGGGAATTTGGTGGTTTGGAATTAGGCTTGGGTGATCAAAAATTAGGATTGGAATTCAAATTTGGGGGGAAATTAAAAGAGTGGTGATTAGTGGAGGTGTATGATAAGAATTAATATTGATGATGTAGGGAATAAAACTGAGATGGAATATTCCAAAATGATGAATATTGGTGCCAATTACTGAAAATTTGAATTTGCTGCCATTTTTTGCAAAATTCGCACGTGTTAACTGATTAACCAATGTGTCAATCGATTAACACTGTGAAAATTTATGAAATTTGGCTTTTTGACATGCTGTCTCGGCTCCGGCCCGATTTTTCTTGCTTGTCAAAGAAGGCATGGAAATAAACACATGAACCTTGGAATCTCTTGAATAAAAATCGGCTAAATCTTAGAGACTCTTGATCAGATGAATTTTTGAATTGTTTGCAGATCAACTTTGACTTTATTCAGGTGAAATCCATTCGAGCTGCGGGACTGATTTTTTGTATTTTTAACCTGTTCATCCTCTGAAAGTGTTAGTGAAAGAAAACAAAATATTTTTACATTTTAATTAATGGTTAGTAAACATAAACAATTAAATAATAAAACAACTAACAAACACACACAAACCCAAAGATCCCTGCAAGGCATTATCCTATAAAAGAGGGAACCAATGTGTGATCTTGTTTGTGGTATGAAATGCAAAAGAAAAGCAAAGAATCTTAGGGGCAAAAATTAGGGTATTACAGCTGCCCCTATTTAAGTTTCTTCTATCCGGAGGTACGAAAATTGACATCTTTGTCTCGACGAGATAGAAGAGACTTAAATAGAACAATAAACCAAATTTTTGGCCCTAAGAGACCACAAAATGATATGATCATGCAAATGATATGCAGACACAAGACCAATGTGGGAAGAAACGCCACAGGAGATAAACAAACTGGGGAGCAAAGAGAAAAGACTCCACCGGGGGAAAACAAAAGAGGGAAAACACATCCCAACAGGGGAGGAAACAAATCTCCACTAGGGAAGAGCAAAGAGTAAGATTCCAACTGAGGGAAAATTACCGACACCAGAAACACCCGAGGAAAAAACCGTCCCAACATGGAGAGAAAACTCTTCACTGGGAACAGATCGTCTAATACCAGACATCCGGTAATAGCATGATCAAAAGGAAAGATCGCCAACTACCAACCAAGTGATAGCTACAACATGGCAGTCAAGGGTGTGAGAAAGATTACCTACTACCAACAAAAGGGTAGGACGACAAAGGTAATAACCTCAAAAGGGGTCGAGAAATATCGCCTACTACCAACTAAAGGGTAGGACGACAAAGACGATAAACTCGAGCGTGGAGAGATTACCAACTATCAAACGAGTGATAGGTACGACGAGGTAACCAGACCGGGCTATATTAACTATTACCAACAAAGGGCAGGATGACAAAGGTAATAAGCTAGCTATATCACCCACTACCAACAAAGGGCAGGACGACAAAGGTAATAAGCCAAAAGAAGGATTACCAACTATCAACCAAGTGATAGTTACGACGAAGTAATCAACCAAGGGTGTGAGAAAGATTACCTACTACCAACAAAAGGGAAGGACGAAAAAGGTAATAACCTCAAAAGGGGTCGAGAAGTATCACCTACTACCAACACAGGGCAGTACGACGAAGGTAATAAACTCGAACAAAGAATGGAGAGATTACCAACTATCAAACTAGTGATAGCTACAACAAGGTAATCAAACCTGACTATATTACCTACTACCAACACAGGGCAGGACGACAAAGGTAATAAGCCAGCTATATCACCCACTACCAACAAAGGGCAGGACGACAAAGGTGATAAGCACAAAGCAAGGGACCAAAATTCAATCCAGAAAAAAAAACAGAGAGAAACGGTCAAACAAGACTCATCCCGAGGAGGAAATATCTCGACTGGGGATTACTTCCATCCCGACAAATGAACTGGGGAGGAAACTGAATCAAAATCTTCCACGAGAAACAAACTCAGGGGGGAATTAACAAAGATATGCATTTTCTGCTTATGGGTCGACACTCTAATGGAGGGAAGACACACACGCTCTGCGGGGATAACAACACCAGAGAGCAAAGAAACACCAGCACAAATGCAAAAATCCACAATGCAACAACATGTTATGCACAACAAAAGAAATGCATATGCAATGCGTATAAGTATGAATATGCTGACAAAACAGACACAAAGATAAACAAAGGGTGGAAAAACATCACAACACCGCTGAATACTCGGTTAATCTCAACAAGATGGAGCTATCATCAGCAACTCTACTAGGGATTCATTTGACGGAATCCTGCAAGAGATAAACAAAAGTCATCAAAGGAAAATAAATCCTACTACAAGGCTCAAATCTTGCTGGAGAAAGGAAGATACTCCTTGGGGAAAAACATAAATATCAATCTTCTAACATTAACGATCCATGAAGAGGATAATAACATAAACTCTGCTTCGGGGATGGAAGGAAAGCTGTTGGGGAATCATAACAACCCAGATCATTCGGACATTTCCTGGGGTTCATAAAGAATTCACAGGAACTTCCATTCCAAAAGGATGAAGAGATTTGCTGCAAAAAAATAATGCATCCGCTGGGGATCTGTAGACATATAAACATCTTCGCCAAATCCATCGAAAATACCAGGCAGATCTGCTGGAGACACAAGAGAAAAGCTCTCTGAAGATTAATCAATTCTGAGCAAAACAACCTGGACTTGTTGAGGAAAACTGCAACAAGGTCAAATTGTGGGGGATTTTAGATCAATACTCATCATGAATGAGAGAAAACCCAACAGGTGACTAGTATATCAATATTCCTCGAATAGATATATCATCGGCAACTTAACTGGGGAACACCCGAAATAGTGATGCACAATTTTCTCTGAAAACAAACAATCTGGAGAGAAATACGTCCTGGATTTGCCGGGGAAGATAACGCTGCTCTGCTTGGGAATATCCAAAGCAACAACAATACACCTAGGAGGTAAAACACTTAGTGGAGATTCCTCATATGATTTCTGCTATGGACAGCGAAAACGAATCTCTGCGTGGGGACCACCATTAAGGAGAAGGGGACCTCAAAACTACTCAACTGCCTGACCATAACATAATCAGCTGGAGAGGATTCGGATCAAAACCTAGCTGGGGAAAAACCAAACAGCATTGACCCTTATGAATTCAACGCATCATAACACAACCTTGAAGGGACCTATCATCTTGTCAACAACTTATCACATTCATAGGAACAAACTCTGCTGAGGAAATATCAACAAACTCTACTGGGGAATATCGACAAACTCTACTAGGGAGCTGTCAATAAATTCTGCCAAAGGGGCGAAAACGAACCTTGCTGAGGAAAACATTGATCCTACCAGTCTTGGAATAACTGTTGATGTTCCTTTTTGCATTCATAAATCAAAGGGAAATGTTTTTATGGTTTTCAAAAATTTAATCAATTATTTGCATTTTGTTTCAAAAATCATCATAAAAAATAAATGAAATTTTGCAAACGGAAACAAAATAAGAATTCCAAACAAAGGGACAAAGGCCCAAATTTTATTAATAGAATGGAAGTCCGCAAATGGCATAACTCCATAGATCATTAAAAAGTTTGAAAAATGGTAAATACATGGAAAGGGTTACATTGAAATACAATGACCACTATTCTCCCTAACAACTTTGAATTCCGCTGTGCTCAAAACTTCAGTTGAGGATGATTGAAGCAGAATCCTTGACGGATAATGTTGCTTTCAAATGATCAAGACTGGCTAGATGCAGTTACTTTCCATAATCCCTAACTTTTGCCTAGATTGCCCTTTCTGGTTTTCAATCTACCGGGATGATTATTTCTGTTTTTGTCTCTAATTTTGCCTGGACCGCCCTTTCGGGTTTTCAGCCCACCTAGACGCTCATTTTTGCCTAAGCTGCCCTTTCGGGTTTTCAACTTAGCGAGTTGTTCTTTTATTTTTTAGGCGAAATATTTCTTGACTACATCGGCATTCACGGGACGAGTGAACTCTTCACCATCCATAGTTGTAAGAAGTAATGCACCGCCAGAGAAGGCTCTCTTGACAACATATGGGCCTTCATAATTAGGAGTCCACTTGCCCCTAGAATCATTGGTAGAAGTCGAGATCTTTTTGAGCACAAGGTCGCCTTCTCTGAACACACGAGGTCGAACCTTCTTATCAAAAGTTTTCTTCATTCTCTAATGATATAATTGGCCATGACACAAGGCCGTCATTCTTTTCTCTTCAATAAAATTCAACTGATTATATCTACTCTGACACCATTCAGCCTCAGACAATTCAGCTTCCATCAAAATTCTCATAGAAGGGATTTCAACCTCTACCGGGAGCACTGCTTCCATACCATACACAAGAGAGAAAGGGGTTGCCCCTGTTGAAGTGCGGACGGATGTACGATACCCATGCAAAGCAAAAGGGAGCATCTCATGCCAATCCTTGTAAGTAATAACCATCTTTTGAACAATCTTCTTAATATTCTTATTAGCAGCTTCAACAACCTCATTCATCTTAGGTCTGTAAGGAGAAGAATTATGATGCTCAATCTAAAACTCATCACATAATTCCTTCATCATCTTGTTATTCAAATTTGACCCATTATCAGTGATAATCTTGCTCGAAACACCATACCGACAGATGATTTGGTTCTTGATAAACCGGACCACTACTTGCTTGGTACATTGGCATATGATGCCGCTTCCACCCACTTGGTAAAATAGTCAATAGCCACCAATATGAAATAGTGTCCATTCGATGCTTTAGGCTCAATCATTCCAATCATGTCAATGCCCCACATGGAGAAAGGCCATGGAGAAGAGATAACATTGAGAGGAGTTGGAGGCACATGAATTTTGTCAGCATAAACTTGGAATTTATGGCACTTCTTCACAAATTTACAACAATCAGATTCCAGTGTCAGCCAATAGTAACCTGCCCTCAACATCTTCTTAGCCATTGCATGCCCATTGGCATGGGTACCAAAAGATACTTCATGAATTTCTTTCATCAACATGTCCACTTCGTGTCTATCCACGCATCTAAGCAAGACCATGTCATAATTTCTTTTATACAGCACATCATCAATCAAGAAGAAACTACAAGCCAACCTTCTCAAAGTCTTCTTATCTTTCTTGGATGCCCCAAGCGGGTACTCTTAATTTTGAAGAAAGCATTTAATATCATAATACCACAGTTTATCATCAACAACCTCTTCAACCGCGAATACATGAGTTGGCCTATCAAGCCGCATAACATCGATTTTGGGCACACCATTCCACCGATTCACTATAATCATGGAGGATATAGTGGCAAAAGCATCCGCCATTCGATTTGCTGCTCTAGGTACATGGTGAAACTCAACCTTATTGAAAAAAGTTAACAACCTTCTTGTGTAATCTCGATAAGGAATCAAATCGGGTTTACGTGTCTCCCATTCTCATTTAATCTGATTAATCACTAGGGCTGAATCTCCGTATACATCAAGAATCTCGATTCTTTAATCAATGGCTTCTTCCAAGCCCATAATACACGCTTCATACTCAGTCGCATTATTTGTGCAAGTGAACATCAATCTTACATGCGGAGTAACAATTATTGCCCCAATACCATTGCCATATTCAATAACAGCTCCATCAAAAATCAAACCCCAACGGGATCCAGGATCAGGCCCTTCATCAAGTAATGGTTCTTCACAATCTTTAATCTTTAGATACATCACATCTTCATCAGGAAAATCAAACCTGATAGGTTGATAATCATCAATTGGTTGGTGTGCCAAAATGGTCAGCCAAAACACTTCCTTTTATCGCTTTTTGAGTTCGGTACTCGGTATCATATTTTGACAACAACATTTGCCAATGAGCAATCCTCCCAGTTAAAGCAGGCTTTTCAAAGATATACTTGATTGGATCCATTTTGGATATCAACCAAGTTGTATGATTCAACATATACTGGCGGAGGCGCTTGGCAGCCCAAGCTAAAGCACAACATGTCTTTTCAAGCATTGAGTACCGAGACTCGCAATCGGTGAACTTCTTGCTCAAATAATAAATGGCAAATTCTTTTCGACCGGATTCATCTTGTTGACCCAGAACACAGCCCATAGACTCTTCCAGCATAGTCAAATACATGATCAAAGGTCTTCCTTCCATGGGAGGAGACAAAATCGGAGGTTCAAGCAGATACTCTTTAATTCTTTCAAGAGCTTTATGACAATCCTTTGTCCAGACACAACCCTGATCTTTGTGAAGAAGCTTGAAGATCGGCGCACAAGTGGTAGTCATATTGGATATAAATCGGGAGATGTAATTCAAACGTCCCAAGAATCCTCTTACTTGTTTCTCTGTTTTGGGCGCAGGATTTCCTAAATAGCTTTAACTTTACCAGGGTCAACTTCAATGCCTTTTTGGCTGACAATAAAGCCTAACAATTTTCCAGAACGGACACCAAAAGTGCATTTATTAGGATTCAAACGGAGCTTAAACTTTCTTAAACGCTGAAACAACTTCAATAAGTACTCAATATGATCTTCTTCAGTCTTCAACTTACAAATCATATCATCCACATAGACCTCAATTTCTTTATGCATCATATCATGAAACAAAGTGGTCATAGCACTCTGGTACGTTGCACCAACATTTTTCAAACCGAAGGGCATCACTCTGTAACAGAATGTTCCCCAGGGTGTAATGAATGTTGTTTTTTTCATATCCTCGGGTGCCATCTTTATTTGATTATAACCGAAAAATCCATCCATAAAAGAAAAGATACTGAATTTAGCAGTATTATCTACCAACATGTCAATGTGTGGCAGTGGAAAATCATCTTTTGGACTCGCTTTATTCAAATCTCTATAGTCGACGCACATTTGGACTTTTCTGTCTTTCTTTGGAACATGCACAATATTGGCCACCCATTGAGGATACTCAGAAGTCACAAGAAAATCAGCATCAATCTGCTTTTGAACCTCCTTTTTGATCTTCACAGCCATGCCAGGATGAGTTCTTCTTAATTTCTGCTTCACAGGTGGACATTCAGACTTTAATGGCAATCTATGCTCCACAATATTAGTATCAAGACCAGGCATGTCTTGATAGGACCAAGCAAAAACGTCAACATATTCTCTAAGAAGCTCCACAATCCTCTTCTTAATATTTGACTGAAGCAGTGCCCCAATCTTGACTTCTTTTATATCATCAATCGAACCCAAATTAACCAATTCCATCGGCTCTTCATGAGGCTGAATGGCTTTTTCCTCGTGCTCAAGCAACCGAGAAATTTCATCTGGAATCTCTTCAATATCCTCTTCTTCAGCTCCAAACACAGGGAACTCAAAGTTGGGAGAGGGCATAAGGTAATTATTTTCAATGGGTTTAACAATCAATATGCACAATGGTTTATGTTTGATTTTAGAATATGAACAAAAATGCAAGTACCATGCAGATAAAAGTGATCATCACATTATTATTATTTTTGGTTTTTTATGTTACCATTTTTCAGAAATAAAGCAAAAAGGGAAAACATAACACGGGTAAACAAAATAATATTTTATTGATGATGATAAAATTTGAAACAAAGCCATCACAAATTCACTTTCACCTTGGGCAGAGTGAAAGGATTTTTGAAAGAAACAAAAAACAAATTACTTTGAAATATGAACAATAGTAGGAACATCAACAGCTGTCCAATTCTGGGAGACTTGTCCTTGTGTCATGAAGTTGGGAAGCTCTTCCTCTTCATCTTCTTCAATGATGACATTGACTTCATATTCAGGTTCCTTAAACTTCTTCCGAGGGGAATAAAAAGGCACATATTCATCCTCCGGGGACATATATCCGGGGTCTTCCAAATAAGGCTCCCAATCTTCAACAGGAATGACATCATCTTCAGAACCAAACGGGATGTAACCTACAGAGTCATCTTCAAGAATTGCAGCCGTAGAAAGATCTTCATTAGGACAATCTTAAACCATATTGACAGATGTCTTGCCATGATTAGGCAAAGCGCAATGAGCTTCGGGCTTATACCACCATGGCAAATCTTTTGGAACAGCAGGCGGTGGACGGGTCTGAACAAGATTCTTCTAAATTAAGCAAGGAAGCAAATATGTATAGGTCATCGGAATCGGATCAAAATCCTTCTGAAAACGGCCTCGTTGGTTGTTTGGCTAATTAAAATGTTGTTGCTGCATAGGAGCTGCCTGAACAATAAGAGCTGAACTGATAATAGGAGTAACAGATGCAACATGTTATTGACACTGATTATTCTTTCTGTAACTCTTTTTGCGCCCTCCATGGGAAATAACATGGGTCTCACCCTCTTTCTTCTTGGCAAATCCTCCGCCATACTTCTTGGAATTACCAGCAGAATTATCCTTTTTTGACATACTTCCCTCGCGAACACCTTCTTCTAATCTCATCCCCATATTAACCATCTCAGTGAAATCACTTGGGGCACTAGCAATCATACGCTCATAATAGAAAGGACTCAGAGTTTTCAGAAAAATCTTAGTCATCTCCTTTTCTTCCAAAGGAGGGTTGATCTGAGCAATAGTCTCGCACCACCTCTGCGCGTATTCTTTGAATGTCTCCTTATCTTTATGAGCCATTGCCCAAAGCTGGTCACGATCAGGAGTCATATCCACATTATACTTATATTGTTTCACAAACGCCTCACCCAAATCTTCGAAAGTACGAACTCGAGTACTGTCAAGTCCCATGTACCATTTCAAGGCTGCACCAGACAAATTATCTTGAAAGTAGTGAATGAGAAGCTGATCATTATCCTTTTGAGCCGACATCTTACAAGCATACATAGTCAAATGACTCATCGGACAAGAGTTACCCTTATACTTTTCAAAGTCAGGGACTTTGAACTTATGCGGGATCTTCACATTAGAAACCAAGCATAACTCAAGAGCATTCTTTCCAAATAGCTCTTTGCCTCTCAGAGCTTTGATCTCTTTCTGCATCACAACAAACTGGTCCTGAATCTCTTTCATTCTATCATACGCACTAGCATTCTCACTTAGAGCAGTATAAATATCTGTTCTTCACCAAAAGGAACAGTATGAACCATAGGCGGTGGTACAATCATCACAGGTTGAACAGTAGGAACAACTGGAACTTCAGGAGGTGGTGGTGGTTAATAACCCTCAGGAACAAAGTTAACAGGCATGCCCCAGGGGAAACCAGGAGGCATGGAGTATTGAGGAACACTAGCAGGCGCCACAGAGATGGGCGTGGAGACAACTTTAGAAATGACTGTCCTTTGCATAGGAGTTGAAAGCGGAGGAGGAGGAGGTGGTAGCTGATTCTGAGTATCCACCAGAGCTTCCATCTTAGCAGTGAGTCTTTCCAAACCATCCTTCAGAGTTGTCACTTCTTCACGAAGCTCGCGGTTCTCTTGTTGCAACTGATCCATCTTCTTCTTCATATTAGCCCGAGTATTATGCTGGTGCGACAGCTTGGCTGAATGAAGACCAAAGAGAAACAATAAGACACCTGAAAAAGGCAAGAAACAATGCAGAATGATGCTTGATATGTAAGATGCAAATGCAAAGTTTCAAGGAACTATAAGGCATATTGCAAACATTGTTATATGAAATACCAAAATCTCATTCATTAATGATGGAAAATATTACATCTCGGAAGTACAAATTCAAGAATCCTAAAACAATAGAGAATAAATAAAGCTAGATCCCTAGAGAATCCTATGATAATAAGTCCCAACTCTATCTTCCAGCTTCTTGATGTGGGCCTGCATCTGAGTCTTCTCAATCAGCAACTGATCAACGATCAACTTCCAAGGAGATTCTGAACTTTTCGGAATATCGAAAACTGGCTGAATGCGAGAGGAAAATAAATCCTCTTGTGCCTTTCTCTTCTTGTTGGGAACTTCATCTTCATTCTTCCTCTTGAAGTGCTCTTGAAGTCTTGCATTCTCTAACTCAACAATTTGATAGTTGTTCTTCCAAGCATCTCTCTCTTGTTGCATCTCGGCCAAAGCAATCTGAAGCTTCTTTGTGTCTTCCATTAAGTAGAGGATAGGCTTCTTAGCAATTAGAGATAAAGGTTACTGACGCGCATAAGGCATCTTCAAAGTAATAGCTCTATTTTTAACCCACTGGAGGTAAGGTTCCGAAGAGACACAATTCGGATTTCCCAAACTTTCCTTTCCTTTTCTACGAATATTGCACCAAGCTTCCACAATTTCTCTCTTGAGAGCAACCAGAGATTCTTCTTCCTTGAAAAAGAGACCGGCCAAATGAATGTTCTTCGGTACCTCTCGCGAAGGATATCCCAACTGACGACGGGCTAACACTAGATTGTAGCTTATTCCACCATTTATACCAAGAAGAGGCACATTTGGAAAATCACCACAACTATCAACAATCATCGCTCCAGAAGGAACACGGCTACACCAAGCAATATCAGAATGAGTGAGAGACATAATTTTCCGCGAACAATACAAACCATCCTTTAGATTCCCGAAAGCTGCAGACTTTGGCAAGTGAGAAATAAACCACTTGTAAAGCAAAGGTGCACAACAGATAATCATCCCTTCACCATGGAAATTCCTGAGGTGAATAGAATGGTAAGCATCGGCAAGCAAAATGGGAATTGGATTCCCAATCAAGAAGATCTGAATAGCGTTGATGTTGACAAAGTTTTGAACATTCGGGAAGAGGAACAGTCCATAAATAAGCAAGACAAGAATAGCCTCGAAAGCAACTGTGTTCTTCACACTAGCAAAGTGACGAGCTCTATCCATCAAGAACTTAGCGGGTAACCCAAGAATTTTTCCTTTGGTATCCATGCGAGCCTTAATCTAAGAAACCTTCAAGTGAGTAGCCTTCACAATAACATCATGCTCGGGAGCGGGATCCAAACCGGAGAAAATCTGACCGTGAACAGGCAAACCAAGCAGGAGAGAATACTCCTCTAGCGTAGGTACCAACTGATAATCAGGAAAGGTGAAACAATGCAGCAAAGGGTCATAGAACTGGACCAAAGTAGTAAGCAATCCTTCAGCCATATCAACCTTCAAGAGAGATAAAAGCCTTCCATATCTGGATTCGAACTTCTTAGTATCGACAACCAAAGATACTAGCGCTCTCAAACCCTCTAACTTAGGACTCTTGAAAGTATACTTCTTTGTACTTCTCCTTCCAAAATCCAAAACAAAAGTTCCTGCAATGTTTGCAATAACACCTTTAAGTTCCTTGAAACCTTCCAAAAGAATGCTCATGAATGCATGAGTGCATGAATGCAACACCCACAAACAAGATCACACAAAGCACACGGGTCAAGGTTCAAGTCACGAGCATGATGCCGAGGGTAAGAACCAATCCCACAAAGGTGTGTACTAAGGTTTTGTCTTCATTGTACCTGCAGAAAACAGTGGTTCTAACAAAGTACCCAGGGTCCACAATCCTCTATCAGACACACCAGCGCACCGATTTGCTCAGAGGTTGGTAGTTATCCTCAAGAGAATCTAACCTGAGTGTAGCATCGCGTGACAGATAAGTC
The DNA here is from genome assembly GCA_022829125.1 of Lathyrus tuberosus. NCBI lineage: Eukaryota > Viridiplantae > Streptophyta > Magnoliopsida > Fabales > Fabaceae > Lathyrus > Lathyrus tuberosus. Next base: position 5,272,821 of record JALAZF010000073.1, on the reverse strand, counting down.
AGATTTGCATCTTCATAGCTTCCGCACTACGATCCTAAAAAGGCTAAGATGGGTTAAGGGTTACTACGGTTCTCAGAGTTATAGGCTTCTATGGAAAAAGTAATGCCTTCTCAATTGCTCGATCGGCATCAGTAATTCCAAAGCGGCAACCACCGAGTGGATAGATTCTCAAGTTCTTCTTTTTTAGGATTCGACTCCTTCAAAGTTTCCTTGACTATACTATCCTCCTATCTCAAAGTGCACTCTGGTCCGAGTATAGGACCTATCTCACACACAGAGGAACTCCCAAACAGAACAAACAAATAACAAGCAAATCAGATGAAAAGCAATAAATAAATCAAAGTAGGCTAAACCCCTCAAGGGAGATGCTCTCCCCAGCAGAGTCGCCACTTTTCTGTAGCGGGGAAATTTATGAGTATAAGCTATTGATTAACTTAACTAAAAAATAAGCGAGTCGCCACCGCACTTTTATTTTATCCACGAAGGGAAAGGAAAAAGAGCGAACAAAACCTAAAGAGTTCTAAAACAACAAGAACAAACAGAGAATGGGTAAGGGGGTTGGTTACGCAATGGGAAAGTGTTAGCACCCAAAACGTCTATAGTACTCTATAGGAGCCCTTTGAAATATCTACCGCATTTTGATCTGAAAATGGTTTGCTTGTAAAGAGATTGAGGAGATGAGAGGAGAATTATTTTTTAAGATTTTTGTGTTTGGAGAGACTTATCGCCTCATGCCTACGTACCCACGATGTGCAATGTAGGATCAAAACCCCGTAGTTCGTGGTACAAGCAACAAAAATTTATTTGTTTTGGTTGATTTTAAGTGTAAAGACAAATCGTCATTTCTAAGCGAATAATTCCGCTTAAAGAAATGAATCATGTCTAAACTTTTGAAAAAAGTTAAAGGAAAAAGTGCACGAGGGCACAAAAAGAGAGTTTGATGAGTTTGATGTTTTTTAAAGTCTTTTTAAAAAAGTGTCAATATGCTTATGTGGTTTAGCATTTATTAAGAAATGAAAAGAAAAGAGTAAAATCACTTGACAAAGTCAAGGTTTGATTATGAAAGAGATGATAGTTTGAAATCAAGAACGTTTTGAAAAAGAGAGAGAGTTTTGAAATTTGAAGAATGGTGGAGAAGAAGTGACTATCTTAGTGCATAAAATAAAAGCTAGGGAAAATAAGGATCTAACCAAAATGGAGTCACTTCAAAGCAATATTAAAAGAATTTCATCCTTAAGCAAATTGGCCGAATAAAGGCAAGTCTTCAATCAATACTCCAAGCAAAGGGATAAGTCCTAAATCTAGGTCCATAAGTCCAATATTACTTCAAAAGAGGTCCACAAAGAGATCACTCCAAAGCATAGGATAGTAACCAATAGTCAAAGATGAGGAGAATTAAGTTTTTTATGGTTTAAGCCTTTATTAATGTCTTTGAGTCCAAATGGACAAAGAAAAAAAAAAGCATAAGCATAAACATGTGTCCAACGGACAAAGGAAAAATTGCGGAAACAAAAACACGTGTCCAACGGATAAAGGAAAAATTACGGAAGCATAAACATGATATGAAATGAAGCATAAAAATAAAAGAGATAGGAAGCGAGAGGGAAACACAAACAAAATTAATACAAAATATTGTTAGTAAGTTAGTGATTAGTTGTTAGTGTTAATGATCAATAACAATTGAATAGTCGCACTTAGGTCAAGGTTGATGAAACTCATTAGAGGATTGATAAGACCAAAGCCTCCTAACAACAAGTTTCATGAGTTTTGAACCATAAGACAAATAATTAATATTCTTGATCGTTTTCTGATACGGGACAAATATTGCGCTATGTTAAGCAATCGCCGAGTAATTTACGAAGTAATTACCCTACAATGAGGTCGGTCAATAACTCTTTGTGCTAATGTATGCTAGATGAACGATATATAGATCGTCATTCGAAAGCAATACCGCACAAAAAGAAAAGTGGTAACGATCTAGTCTTGATCGAAATTCAACAACGGAATTCCAAGATCTTTGACATTCATCGATAAAAAAGAAAAGGAGAAATAGATGAAGAAAAGCCAAATTTAACCACACAATTATGTTATCTAAGGCTAAGAACAAAGGAAAGAGAAAGAAAAAGGCAAAAGAACCAAAACAGTCCCAAAACAGAGCCAAAATAGCATTCTGGACACTGGTTAATCGGTTAACACATTGGTTAATCGGTTAACCAGTGCAGATTTTGAATTTCTATGCAAAACAGGGTGTTAATCGGTTAACCAATTTACACTGTGTTTGGTTACTCGGTTAACATATACCAGAAGCAAAAAAATGTGCAAAATTTAGCATGATCTTCTTTCAAAACATTTTTCAAACACCTTATGATCATGAATTGAATTTGCATGAATTTTAAAGTAAAAATAGACAGAGAAACCTGCAATCAAACAACAATATACGATCCAAAGGATCAACAAGAAGCAACACCAAGGATCTATATCTTGAATGATGAATATGAAGCTTTAACAATGGTGGAAAGTGAATTACCACTCCAAATCAGAAAATCCTTCCAAATTGCAGCAAGATCTACACTCCAAAGCATTGATCTATGAACAAAACAAGAATGGATGAAGGTTTAGCTCTAAATTAGTAAGAATCAATGTGAATTCTTACTAACTTATGAAAGAAAAAATTGAGCTTTTGGTGAATTTTGGTAGTTGGGGAGAGAATTTGCAAGAGATTTTTTGGTTATCAAAAGCTTGAATGAAATTTTAGCAAGGTGACTTTGGCTCTCCAAAGCTTGTGAAATGAGTGAAATGAAGCCTCTATTTATAGAGTTTAGACTTGGGAATTTAGTGGTTTGGAATTAGGCTTGGGTGATCAAAAATTAGGATTGGAATTCAAATTTGGGGGGAAATTAAAAGAGTGGTGATTAGTGGAGGTGTATAATAAGAATTAATATTGATGATGTAGGGAATAAAACTGAGATGGAATATTCCAAAATGATGAAAATTGGTGCCAATTGCTGAATACTTGAATTTGCTGCCATTTTTTTCAAAATTCGCATGCGTTAACCGATTAACCAATGTGTTAATCGATTAACACAGTGAAATTTTGAGAAATTTGGCTTTTTGACGTGCTGTCTCGGCTCCAGCTCGATTTTTCTTGCTCGTCAAAGAAGGCATGGAAATAAACACATGAACCTTGGAATCTCTTGAATAAAAATCGGTTAAATCTTGGAGACTCTTGATCAGATGAATTTTTGAATTGTTTGCAGATCAACTTTGACGTTATTCAGGTGAAATCCATTCGAGCTGCGGGACTGATTTTTTGTATTTTTAACCTGTTCTTCCCCTGAAAGTGTTAGTGAAAGAAAAAAAAATATTTTTGGATTTTAATTAATGGTTATTAAACGTAAACAATTAAACAATAAAACAACTAACAAACACACACAAACCCAAAGATCCCTGCAAGGCACAATCCTATAGAAGAGGGAACCAATGTGTGATCTTGTTTGTGGTATGAAATGCAAAAGAAAAGAAAAGAATCTTAGGGGCAAAATTTAGGGTATTACATGTTTCAATGGGATTTTAACAAATAATCTGCATAATGTGATGATTCTTTTTAGAAAAGACAGAGAGAATGCAAAAGTGTGTGCAGTGTATTTTGAAAAACGTTTATTTTTATTTTGGGTTGTTTTTTAGGATTACCATTTTCTGGAAAAGCAAAAAGTGAAAGTAGCAATAAATTCAGGAATTTAGAATGACATTCTTATTTATGATTTGTCGATTCTTAAAACACAAACACTATAAAACAAAACTCTTTCGCTCTGGGCGAAGTGAAGAGGGATATTTACAGAAAAGCAAGCACTATAAAACATCCCTTTCACCCAGGCAAAGTGAAAGGTCAAAACAAAGACGAGACAATTACTTTGAAACATGGACAACATCTGGGACATCAACAGTGACCCAGTTGCGATGAACTCCTCTGTGGATCACAAAGTCTGGTATTTTCCTTCCAGGATTGTCTTTAGTGATAGTACTGATTTCTGGCGGAGTCTGATAAGTTGAGTCTTCTTCCCAAGCAGAGTTACCGTAAGAGGTCTTTTCTGTTGTATTTTCATTAGTATCTTCATTTTTAGGAGAATCTCCCCATCCAAATGGTTGGATGTCTTCATATATGATACGAGAGCTTTCAGGAGCCCTGTACTTCACTAGAAAGTCGTATTTGCCGCTTGGCTACCCCAAAGTATCCCAAGTTTCTGAGGGGATGGATGAATCATCTTCTTCAATGACATTAACTTCAGGGAATGCAAAGTTGATAAGTTCTTGTCCAGAAATTCGTACAACTTCATCAATATGATGGTGGACATCTTTAGGATTTTCCTGATAAGGTTTCCACGACTCTGGGAGAACAGGTGGATTTTTGTCATGGTCATTTAGCAGATATGCATTCTCTGGCTGACTCTTATACCCTGAATCTTCCATGTAAGGCTCCCAAATGGGAAAATCATCCATGGGATCATATGAGTTGTAATCGAAGTTGTCATTCGTCAGAGTATCTTCTTCCAATGAGTTGAGAAAGGCTCGACATCCTTCGGGATCGCAATCCCCGTAGATCATTCTGACATCTAATCTTGGTATATATCTAGGAGTTTGCTTTGGAGAGATTACCAACTATCAAACGAGTGATAGCTACGACGAGGTATCCAGACCGGGCTATATTAACTATTACCAACAAAGGGCAGGATGACAAAGGTAATAAGCTGGCTATATCACCCACTACCAATAAAGGGCAGGACGACAAAGGTAATAAGCCAAAAGAAGGATTACCAACTATCAACCAAGTGATAGTTATGATGAAGTAATCAACCAAGGGTGTGAGAAAGATTACCTACTACCAACAAAAGGGTAGGACGACAAAGGTAATAACCTCAAAAGGGGTCGAGAAGTATCACCTACTACCAACACAGGGCAGTACGACGAAGGTAATAAACTCGAACAAAGAATGGAGAGATTACCAACTATCAAACTAGTGATAGCTACAACAAGGTAATCAAACCCAACTATATTACCTACTACCAACACAGGGCAGGACGACAAAGGTAATAAGCCAGCTATATCACCTACTACCAACAAAGGGCAGGACGACAAAGGTGATAAGCCCAAAGCAAGGGACCAAAATTCAATCTAGAAAAAAAAACCAGAGAGAAACGGTCAAACAAGACTCATCCCGAGGAGGAAATATCTCGACTAGGGATTACTTCCATCCCGACAAATGAACTAGGGAGGAAACTGAATCAAAATCTTCCACGAGAAACAAACTCAGTGGGGAATTAACAAAGATAGGCATTTTCTGCTTACGGGTCGACACTCTAATGGAGGGAGGACACACACACGCTCTGCGAGGATAACAACACCAGAGAGCAAAGAAACACCAGCACAAATGCAAAAATGCACAATGCAACAACATGTTATGCACAACAAAAGAAATGCGTATGCAATGCGTATGAGTATGAATATGCTGACAAAACAGACATAAAGATAAACAAAGGGTGGAAAAACATCACAACACCGCTGAATACTCAGATAATCTCAACAAGATGGAGATATCATCAGCAGCTCTGTTAGGGATTCATCTGACGGAATCCTGCAAGAGATAAACAAAAGCCATCAAAGGAAAATAAATCCTACTACAAGGCTCAAATCTTGTTGGAGAAAGGAAGATACTCCTTGGGGAAAAACACAAATATCAATCTTCTAACATTAACGATCCATGAAGAGGATAATAACATAAACTCTGCTTTGGGGATGGAAGGAAAGTTGTTGGGGAATCATAACAACCCAGATCTTTCGGACATTTCCTGGGGTTCATAAAGAATTCACAGGAACTTCCATTCCAAAAGGATGAAGAGATCTGCTGCAGAGAAATAATGCATCCGCTGGGGATCTATAGACATATAAACATCTACGCCAAATCCATCGAAAATACCAGGCAGATCTGCTGGAGACACAAGAGAAAAGCTCTCTGAAGATTAACTAATTCTGAGCAAAACAACCTGGACTTGTTGAGGAAAACAGCAACAAGGTCAAATTGTGGGGGATTTTAGATCAATACTCATCATGAATGAGAGAAAACCTAACAGGTGACTAGTATATCAATATTCCTCGAATAGAGATATCATCGGCAACTTCACTGGGGAACACCCGAAATAGTGATGCACAATTTTCTCTGAAAACAAACAATCTGGAGAGAAATATGTCCTGGACTTGCCGGGGAAGATAACGCTACTCTGCGTTTGGGAATATCCAAAGCAACAACAATACACCTAGGAGGTAAAACACTGAGTAGAGATTCGTCATATGATTTCTGCTAGGGACAGCGAAAACGAATCTCTGCATGGGGACCACCATTAAGGAGAAGGGGACCTCAAAACTACTCAACTGCCTGACCATAACATAATCAGCTGGAGAAGATTCGGATCAAAACCTAGCTGGGGAAAAACAAAATAGCATTGACCCTTATGAATTCAACGCATCATAACACAACCTTGAAGGGACCTATCATCTTGTCAACAACTGATCACATTCATAGGAACAAACTCTGCTGAGGAAATATCAACAAACTCTACTGGGGAATATCGACAAACTCTACTGGGGAGCTGTCAATAAATTCTGCCAAAGGGGCGAGAACGAACCTTGTTGAGGAAAACATCGATCCTACCAGTCTTGGAATAACCGTTGATGTTCCTTTTTGCATTCATAAATCAAATGGAAATGTTTTTATGATTTTCAAAAATTTAATCAATTATTTGCATTTTGTTTCAAAATTCATCATAAAAAATAAATGAAATTTTCTAAATGGAAACAAAATAAGAATTCCAAACAAAGGGACAAAGGCCCAAATTTTATTAATAGAATCGAAGTTCGCAAATGGCATAACTCCATAGATCATTACAAAGTTTGAAAAATGGTAAATACATGGAAAGGGTTACATTGAAATACAATGACCACTATTCTCCCTAACAACTTTGAATTCCGCTGTGCTCAAAACTTCAGTTGAGGATGATTGAAGCAGAATCCTTGACGGATAATGTTGCTTTCAAATGATCAAGACTGGCTAGATGCAGTTACTTTCCATAATCCCTAACTTTTGCCTAGATTGCCCTTTCGGGTTTTCAATCTACCGGGATGATTATTTCTGTTTTTGTCTCTAATTTTGCCTGGACCGCTCTTTCGGGTTTTCAGCCCACCGAGACGCTCATTTTTGCCTAAGCCGCCCTTTCGGGTTTTCAACTTAGCGAGCTGTTCTTTTATTTTTTAGGCGAAGTATTTCTTGACTGCATCAGCATTCACAGGACGAGTGAACTCTTCTCCATCCATAGTTGTAAGAAGTAATGCACTGCCAGAGAAGGCTCTCTTGACAACATATGGGCCTTCATAATTAGGAGTCCACTTGCCCCTAGAACCATTGGTAGAAGTCGAGATCTTTTTTAGCACAAGGTCGCCTTCTCTGAACACATGAGGTCGAACCTTCTTATCAAAAGCTTTCTTCATTCTCTGTTGATATAATTGGCCATGACACAAGGCCGTCATTCTTTTCTCTTCAATCAAATTCAACTGACCATATCTACTCTGACACCATTCAGCCTAAGATAATTCAGCTTCCATCAAAATTCTCATAGAAGGGATTTCAACCTCTACCGGGAGCACTGCTTCCATACCATACACAAGAGAGAAAGGGGTTGCCCCTGTTGAAGTGCGGACTGATGTACGATTCCCATGCAAAGCAAAAGGGAGCATCTCATGCCAATCCTTGTAAGTAACAACCATCTTCTGAACAATCTTCTTAATATTCTTATTAGCAGCTTCAACAGCCCCTTTCATCTTAGGTCTGTAAGGAGAAGAATTATGATGCTCAATCTTAAACTCATCAAATAATTCCTTCATCATCTTGTTATTCAAATTCGACCCATTATCAGTGATAATCTTGCTCGGAACACCATACCGACAGATGATTTGGTTCTTGATAAACCGGACCACTACTTGCTTGGTCACATTGGCATATGATGCTGCTTCCACCCACTTGGTAAAATAGTTAATAGCCACCAATATGAAACGGTGTCCGTTCAAAGCTTTAGGCTCAATCATTCCAATCATATTAATGCCCCACATGGAGAAAGGCCATGGAGAAGAGATAACATTGAGAGGAGTTGGAGGCACATGAATTTTGTCAGCGTAAACCTGGAATTTATGGCACTTCTTCACAAATTTGCAACAGTTAGATTCCATTGTCAGCCAATAGTAACCTACCCTCAACATCTTCTTAGCCATTGCAATCCCATTGGCATGGGTACCAAAAGATACTTCATGAATTTCTTTCATCAACATGTCCGCTTCGTGTCTATCCATGCATCTGAGCAAGACCATGTCATAATTTCTTTTATACAGCACATCATCAATCAAGAAGAAACTACAAGCCAACCTTCTCAAAGTCTTCTTATCTTTCTTTGATGCCCCAAGTGGGTACTCTTGATTTTGAAGAAAGCATTTAATATCATAATACCAAGGTTTATCATCAACAACCTCTTCAACCGCGAATACATGAGTTGGCCTATCAAGCCGCATAACATCGATTTTGGGCACATCATTCCACCGATTCACCACAATCATGGAGGATATAGTGGCTAAAGCATCCACCATTTGATTTGTTGCTCTGTGTACATGGTGAAAGTCAACCTTATTGAAGAAAGTTAACAACCTTCTTGCATAATCTCGATAAGGAATCAAATCGGGTTTACGTGTCTCCCATTCTCCTTTAATCTGATTAATCACTAGGGCTGAATCTCCGTATACATCAAGAATCTTGATTCTTTAATCAATGGCTTCTTCCAAGCCCATAATACACACTTCATACTCAGCCGCATTATTTGTGCAAGTGAACATCAATCTTGCAGTGAAAGGAATGTGAGAACCATGCGGAGTTATTGCCCCAATACCATTGCCATATTCAATAACAGCTCCATTAAAAATCAAACCCCAACGGGATACAGGCTCAGGCCCTTCATCAAGTAATGGTTCTTCACAATCTTTAACCTTTAGATACATCACATCTTCATCAGGAAAATCAAACCTGATAGGTTGATAATCATCAATTGGCTGGTGTGCCAAAATGGTCAGCCAAAACACTTCCTTTTATCTCTTTTTGAGTTCAGTACTCGATATCATATTCTGACAACAACATTTGCCAACGAGCAATCCTCCCAGTTAAAGCAGGATTTTCAAAGATATACTTGATTGGATCCATTTTGGATATCAACCAAGTTGTATGATTCAACATATACTGGCGGACGCGCTTGGTAGCCCAAGCTAAAGCACAACATGTCTTTTCAAGCATTAAGTATCGAGACTCACAATCAGTGAACTTCTTGCTCAAATAATAAATGGCAAATTCTTTCCGACCGGATTCATCTTGTTGACCTAGAACACAACCATAGACTCTTCCAGCACAGTCAAATACATGATCAAAGGTCTTCCTTCCACGGGAGGAGACAAAATTGGAGGTTCAAGCAGATACTCTTTAATTCTTTCAAAAGCTTTCTGACAATCCTATGTCCATACATAACCTTAATCTTTGTGAAGAAGCTTGAAGATCGGAGCACATGTAGTAGTCATATTGGATATAAATCGGGAGATGTAATTTAAACGTCCCAAGAATCCTCGTACTTGTTTCTCTGTTTTGGGCGCAGGCATTTCCTGAATAGCTTTAACTTTACCAGGGTCAACTTCAATGCCTTTTTGGCTGACAATAAAGCCTAACAATTTTCCAGAACGGACACCAAAAGTGCATTTATTAGGATTCAAACGGAGCTTAAACTTTCTCAAATGCTGAAACAACTTCAATAAGTACTCAATATGATCTTCTTCAGTCTTCGACTTACAAATCATATCATCCACATAGACCTCAATTTCTTTATGCATCATATCATGGAACAAAGTGGTCAAAGCTCTCTGGTACGTTGCACCAGTATTTTTCAAACCGAAGGGCATCACTCTGTAACAGAATGTTCCCCAGAGTGTAATGAATGTTGTTTTTTCCATATCCTCGGGTGCCATCTTTATTTGATTATAACCGGAAAATCCATCCATAAAAGAAAAGATACTGAATTTAGCAGTATTATCTACCAACATGTCAATGTGTGGCAGTGGAAAATCATCTTTTGGACTCGCTTTATTCAAATCTCTATAGTCGACGCACATTCGGACTTTTCCGTCTTTCTTTGGAACAAGCACAATATTGGCCACCCATTGAGGATACTCAGAAGTCACAAGAAAATCAGCATCAATCTGCTTTTGAACCTCATTTTTTATCTTCACAGCCATGCCAGGATGAGTTCTTCTCAATTTCTGCTTCACAGGTGGACATTCAGGCTTTAATGGAAATCTATGCTCCACAATATCAGTATCAAGACCAGGCATGTCTTGATAGGACCAAGCAAAAATGTCAACATTTCTCTAAGAAGCTCCACAATCCTCTTCTTAACATTTGACTGAAGCAGTGCCCCAATCTTGACTTCTTTTATATCATCATCTGAACCTAAATTAACCAATTCCATCGGCTCTTCATGAGGCTGAAAGGATTTTTCCTCGTGCTCAAGCAACCGAGAAATTTCATCTGGAATCTCTTCAATATCCTCTTCTTCAGCTCCAAACACAAGGAACTCAAAGTTGGGAGAGGGCATAGGGTCATTGTTTTCAATGGGTTTAACAATCAATTTGTACAATGGTTTATGTTTGATTTTAGAATATGAACAAAAAGTGCAAGTACCATGCAGATAAAAGTGATCATCACATTATTATTATTTTTGGTTTTTTATGTTACCATTTTTTAGAAATAAAGCAAAAGGGGAAAACATAACACGGATAAACAAAATAACATTTTATTGATGATGATAAAATTTGAAACAAAGCCCTCACAAATTCACTTTCACCTTGGGCAGAGTGAAAGGATTTTTGAAAGAAACAAAAAACAAATTACTTTGAAATATGAACAATAGTAGGAACATCAACAGCTGTCCAATTCTGGGAGACTTGTCCTTGTTTCACGAAGTTGGGAAGCTCTTCCTCTTCATCTTCTTCAATGATGGCATTGACTTCACATTCAGGTTCCTTAAACTTCTTCCGAGGGGAATAAAAAGGCACATATTCATCCTCCGGGGACATATACCCGGGGTCTTCCAAATAAGGCTGCCAATCTTCAACAGGAATGACATCATCTTCAGAACCAAACGGGATGTAACCTACAGAGTCATCTTCAAGAATTGCAGCCGTAGAAAGATCTTCATTAGGACAATCTTAAACCATATTGACAGACGTCTTGCCATGATTAGGCAAAGCGTAATGAGCTTCGGGCTTATACCACCATGGCAAATTTTTTGGAACAGCAGGCGATGGACGGGTCTGAACAAGATTCTTCTGAATTAATCAAGGAAGCAAATTTGTATAGGTCATCGAATCGGATCAAAATCCTTCTGAAAACGGCCTCGTTGGTTGTTTCGCTGATTAAAACATTGTTGCTGCACAGGAGCTGCCTAAACAATAGGAGCTGAACTGATAATAGGAGTAACAGATGCAACATGTTGTTGACACTGATTATTCTTACTGTAACTCTTTTTGCGCCCTCCATGGGAAATAGCATGGGTCTCACCCTCTTTCTTCTTGGCAAATCCTCCGCCATACTTCTTGGAATTACCAGCAGAATTATCCTCTTTTGACAAACGTCCCTCGCGGACACCTTCTTCTAATCGCATCCCCATATTAACCATCTCAGTGAAATCACTTGGGGCACTAGCAATCATACGCTCATAATAGAAAGGACTCAGGGTTTTCAGAAAAATATTAGTCATCTCCTTTTCTTCCAAAGGAGGGTTGATCTGAGCAGTAGTCTCGCGCCACCTCTGCGCGTATTCTTTGAATGTCTCCTTATCTTTCTGAGCCATTGCCCGAAGCTGGTCACGATCAGGAGCCATATCCACATTATACTTATATTGCTTCACAAACGCCTCACCCAAATCTTCGAAAGTACGAACTCGAGTACTGTCAAGTCCCATGTACCATTTCAAGGCTGCACCAGACAAACTATCTTGAAAGTAGTGAATGAGAAGCTGATCATTATCCTTTTGAGCCGACATCTTACAAGCATACATAGTCAAATGACTCATCGGACAAGAGTTACCCTTATACTTTTCAAAGTCAGGGACTTTGAACTTATGCGGGATCTTCACATTAGAAACCAAGCATAACTCATGAGCATTCTTTCCAAATAGCTCTTTACCTCTCAGAGTTTTGATCTCTTTCTGCATCACAACAAACTGGTCCTGAATCTCTTCCATTCTATCATACGTACTAGCATTCTCACTTAGAGCAGTATGGAAAATCTGTTCTTCACCAAAAGGAACAGTATGAACCACAGGCGGTGGTACAATCATCACAGGTTGAACAGTAAGAACAACTGGAACTTCAGGAGGTGGTGGTGGTTGATAACCCTCAAGAACAAAGTTAACATGCATGCCCCAGGGGAAACCAGGAGGCATGGAGTATTGAGGAACACTAGCAGGCACCACAGAGATGGGCGTGGAGACAACCTTAGAAATGACTGTCCTTTGCACAGGAGTTGAAAGCGGAGGAGGAGGAGGTGGTAGCTGATTCTGAACATCCACTAGAGCTTCCATCTTAACAGTGAGTCTTTCCAAACCATCCTTCAGAGTTGTCACTTCTTCACGAAGCTCGCGGTTCTCTTGTTGCAACTGATCCATCTTTTTCTTCAGATTAACCCGAGTATTATGCTGGTGCGACAGCTTGGCTGAATGAAGACCAAAGAGAAACAATAAGACACCTGAAAAAGGCAAGAAACAATGCAGAATGATGCTTTATATGCAAGATGCAAATGCAAAGTTTCAAGGAACTATAAGGCATATTGCAAACATTGTTATTTGAAATACCAAAATCTCATTCATTAATGATGGAAAATATTACATCTCGGAAGTACAAATTCAAGAATCCTAAAACAATAGAGAATAAATAAAGCTAGATCCCTAGAGAATCCTATGATAAGAAGTCCCAACTCTATCTTCCAGCTTCTTGATGTGGGCCTGCATTTGAGTCTTCTCAATCAGCAACTGATCAACGATCAACTTCCAAGGAGATTCTGAACTCTTCGGAATATCAAAAACTGGCTGAATGCGAGAGGAAAATAAATCCTCTTGCGCCTTTCTCTTCTTGTTGGGAACTTCATCTTCATTCTTTCTCTTGAAGTGCTCTTGAAGTCTTGTATTCTCTAACTCAACAATTTGATACTTGTTCTTCCAAGCATCTCTCTCTTGTTGCATCTCGGCCAAAGAAATCTGAAGCTTCTCTGTGTCTTCCATAAAGTAGAGGATAAGCTTCTTAGCAATTAGAGATAAAGGTTCCTGACGCACATAAGGCATCTTCAAAGTAATAGCTCTATTTTTAACCCACTGGAGGTAAGGTTCCGAAGAGACACAATTCGGATTTCCCAAACTTTCCTTTCCTTTTCTACGAATATTGCACCAAGCTTCCACAATTTCTCTCTTGAGAGCAACCAGAGATTCTTCTTCCTTGAAAAAGAGACCGGCCAAATGAATGTTCTTTGGTACCTCTCGCGAAGGATATCCCAACTGATGACAGGCCAACACTGGATTATAGCTGATTCCACCATTTGTACCTAAAAGAGGCACGTTGGGAAAATCACCACAACTATCAACAATCATCGCTCCAGAAGGAACACGGCTACACCAATCAATATCAGAATGAGTGGAGACATGATTTTCCACGACCAATACAAACCATCCTTGAGATTCCCGAAAGCTGCAGACTTTGGCAAGTGAGAAATAAACCACTTGCAAAGCAAAGGTGCACAACAGATAATCATCCCTTCACCATGGAAATTCCTGAGGTGAATAGAATGGTAAGCATCGGCAAGCAAAATGGGAATTGGATTCCCAATCAAGAAGATCTGAATAGCATTAATGTTGACAAAGTTATGAACATTCGGGAAGAGGAACAGTCTATAAATAAGCAAGACAAGAATAGCCTCGAAAGCAACTGTGTTCTTCACACTAGCAAAGTGACAAGCTCTATCAATCAAGAACTTAGCGGGTAACCCAAGAATCTTTCCTTTGGTATCCATGGGAGCCTTAATCTCAGAAACCTTCAAGTGAGTAGCCTTCACAATAACATCATACTCGGGAGCGGGATCCAAACCGGAGAAAATCTGACCGTGAACAGGCAAACCAAGCAGGAGAGAATACTCCTCTAGCGTAGGTACCAACTGATAATCAGGAAAGGTGAAACAATGCAGCAAAGGGTCATAGAACTGGACCAAAGTAGTAAGCAATCCTTCAGCCATATCAACCTTCAAGAGAGATAAAAGCCTTCCATATCTGGATTCGAACTTCTTAGTATCGACAACCAAAGATACTAGCGCTCTCAAACCCTCTAACTTAGGACTCTTGAAAGTATACTTCTTTGTACTTCTCCTTCCAAAATCCAAAACAAAAGTTCCTGCAATGTTTGCAATAACACCTTTAAGTTCCTTGAAACCTTCCAAAAGAATGCTCATGAATGCATGAGTGCATGAATGCAACACCCACAAACAAGATCACACAAAGCACACGGGTCAAGGTTCAAGTCACGAGCATGATGCCGAGGGTAAGAACCAATCCTACAAAGGTGTGTACTAAGGTTTTATCTTCATTGTACCTGCAGAAAACAGTGGTTCTAACAAAGTACCCAGGGTCCACAATCCACTGTCAGACACACCAGCGCACCGATTTGCTCGGAGGTTGGTAGTTATCCTCAAGACAATTTAACCTGAGTGTAGCATCGCATGACAGATAAGTCAGATTTGCATCTTCATAGCTTCCGCACTACGATCCTAAAAAGGCTAAGATAGGTTAAGGGTTACTACGGTTCTCAGTGTTATAGGCTTCTATGGAAAAAGTAATGCCTTCTCAATCGCTCGATCGGCATCAGTAATTCCAAAGAGGCAACCACTGAGTGGATAGATTCTCAAGTTCTTCTTTTTCAGGATTCGACTCCTTCAAAGTTCCCTTGACTATACTATCCTCCTATCTCAAAGTGCACTCTGATCCGAGTATAGGACCTATCTCACACACAGAGGAACTCCCAAACAGAACAAACAAATAACAAGCAAATCAGACAAAAAGCAATAAATAAATCAAAGTAGGCTAAACCCCTCAAGGGAGATGCTCTCCCCAGCAGAGTCGCCACTTTTTTGTAGCGGGGAAATTTATGAGTATAAGCTATTGATTAACTTAACTCAAAAATAAGCAAGAGTCACCACCGCACTTTTATTTTATCCACGAAGGAAGGAAAAAGAGCGAACAAAACCTAAAGAGTTCTAAAACAATAAGAACAAACAGAGAATGGGTAAGGGGGGTTGGTTACGCAATGGGAAGGTGTTAGCACCCAAAACGTCTATAGTACTCTATAGGATCCCTTTGAAATATCTACCGCATTTTGGTTTGAAAATGGTTTGCTTGTAAAGAGATTGAGGAGATGAGAGGAGAATTATTTTTTAAGATTTTTGTGTTTGGAGAGACTTATCGCCTCATGCCTACGTACCCACGATGTGCAATGTATGATCAAAACCCCGTAGTTCGTGGTACAAGCAACAAAAACTTATTTGTTTTGGTTGATTTTAAGTGTAAAGACAAATCGTCATTTCTAAGCCAATAATTCAACTTAAAGAAATGAATCATGTCTAAACTTTTGAAAAAAGTTAAAGGAAAAAGTGCACAAGGGTACAAAAAGAGAGTTTGATGAGTTTGATGTTTTTTAAAGTCTTATTAAAAAAGTGTCAATATGCTTATGTGGTTTAGCATTTATTAAGAAATGAAAAGAAAAGAGTAAAATCACTTGACAAAGTCAAGGTTTGATTATGAAAGAGGTGATAGTTTGAAATCAAGAAAGTTTTGAAAAAGAGAGAGAGTTTTGAAAATTGAAGAATGGTGGAGAAGAAGTGACTATCTTAGTGCATTAAATAAAAGCTAGGGAAAAGAAGGATCTAACCAAAATGGAGTCACTTCAAAGCAATATTAAAAGAATTTCATCCTTAAGCAAATTGGTCGAATAAAGGCAAGTCTTCAATCAATACTCCAAGCAAAGGGATAAGAAGTCCTAAATCTAGGTCCATAAGTCCAATATTACTTCAAAAGAGGTCCACAAAGAGATCACTCCAAAGCATAGGATAGTAACCAATAGTCAAAGATGAGGAGAATTAAGTTTTTTATGGTTTAAGCCTTTATTAATGTCTTTGAGTCCAAATGGACAAAGAAAAAAAAAAGCATAAGCATAAACATGTGTCCAACGGACAAAGGAAAAATTGCGGAAACATAAACACGTGGACAAAGGAAAAATTGTGGAAGTATAAACATGATATGAAATGAAGCATAAAAATAAAAGAGATAGGAAGCGAGAAGGAAACATAAACAAAATTAATACAAAATATTGTTAGTAAGTTAGTGATTAGTTGTTAGTGTTAATGATCAATAACAATTGAATAGTCGCACTTAGGTCAAGGTTGATGAAACTCATTAGAGGATTGATAAGACCAAAGCCTCCTAACAACAAGTTTCATGAGTTTTGAACCATAAGACAAATAATTAATATTCTTGATCGTTTTCCGATACGGAACAAATATTGCGCTATGTTAAGCAATCGCCGAGTAATTTACGAAGTAATTACCCTACAATGAGGCCGCTCAATAGCTCTTTGTGCTAATGTATGCTAGATGAACGATATATAGATCGTCATCCGAAAGCAATACCGCACAAAAAGAAAAGTGGTAACGATCTAGTCTTGATCGAAATTCAACAACGGAATTCCAAGATCTTTGACATTCATCGATTAAAAAGAAAAGGAGAAATAGATGAAGAAAAGCCAAATTAAACCACACAATTATGTGATCTAAGGCTAAGGACAAAGGAAAGAGGAAGAAAAAGGTAAAAGAACCAAAACAGTCCCAAAACAGAGCCAAAATAGCATTCTGGACACTGGTTAATCGGTTAACACATTGGTTAATCGGTTAACCAGTGCAGATTTTGAATTTCTGTGCAAAACAGGGTGTTAATCGGTTAACCAATTTACACTGTGTTTGGTTACTCGATTAACACTACACCAGAAGCAAAAAAATGTGCAAAATTCAGCATGATCTTCTTTCAAAACATTTTTCAAACACCTTATGATCATGAATTGAATTTGCACAAATTTTAAAGTAAAAATAGACAGAGAAACCTGCAATCAAACAACAATATACGATCCAAAGGATCAATAAGAAGCAACACCAAGGATCTATATCTTGAATGATGAATATGAAGCTTTAACAATGGTGGAAAGTGAATTACCACTCCAAATCAGAAAATCCTTCCAAATTGCAGCAAGATCTACACTCCAAAGCATTGATCTATGAACAAAACAAGAATGGATGAAGGTTTAGCTCTAAATTAGTAAGAATCAATGTGAATTCTTACTAACTTATGAAAGAAGAAATTGAGCTTTTGGTGAATTTTGGTAGTTGGGGAGAGAATTTGCAAGAGATTTTTTGGTTATCAAAAGCTTGAATGAAATTTTAGCAAGGTGACTTTGGCTCTCCAAAGCTTGTGAAATGAGTGAAATGAAGCCTCTATTTATAGAGTTTAGACTTGGGAATTTGGTGGTTTGGAATTAGGCTTGGGTGATCAAAAATTAGGATTGGAATTCAAATTTGGGGGGAAATTAAAAGAGTGGTGATTAGTGGAGGTGTATGATAAGAATTAATATTGATGATGTAGGGAATAAAACTGAGATGGAATATTCCAAAATGGTGAAAATTGGTGCCAATTGCTGAAAACTTGAATTTGCTGCCATTTTTTTCAAAATTCGCACGCGTTAACCGATTAACCAATGTGTTAATCGATTAACACAGTGAAAATTTGAGAAATTTGGCTTTTTGACGTGCTGTCTCGGCTCCGGCTCGATTTTTCTTGCTCGTCAAAGAAGGCATGGAAATAAACACATGAACCTTGGAATCTCTTGAATAAAAATCGGTTAAATCTTGGAGACTCTTGATCAGATGAATTTTTGAATTGTTTGCAGATCAACTTTGACTTTATTCAGGTGAAATCCATTCGAGCTGCGGGACTGATTTTTTGTATTTTTAACCTGTTCTTCCCCTGAAAGCGTTAGTGAAAGAAAAAAAAATATTTTTGGATTTTAATTAATGGTTAGTAAACATAAACAATTAAACAATAAAACAACTAACAAACACACACAAACCCAAAGATCCCTGCAAGGCACAATCCTATAGAAGAGGGAACCAATGTGTGATCTTGTTTGTGGTATGAAATGCAAAAGAAAAGAAAAGAATCTTAGGGGCAAAATTTAGGGTATTACATGTTTCAATGGGGTTTTAAACAAATAATCTGCATAATGTGATGATTCTTTTTAGAAAAGACAGAGAGAATGCAAAAGTGTGTGCAGTGTATTTTGAAAAACGTTTATTTTTATTTTGGGTTGTTTTTTAGGATTACCATTTTCTGGAAAAGCAAAAAGTGAAAATAGCAATAAATTCAGGAATTCAGAATGACATTCTTATTTATGATTTGTCGATTCTTAAAACACAAACACTATAAAACAAAACTCTTTCGCTCTGGGCAAAGCGAAGAGGGATATTTACAGAAAAGTAAGCCCTATAAAACATCCATTTCACCCAGGCAAAGTGAAAGGTCAAAACAAAGACGAGACAATTACTTTGAAACATGAACAACATCTGGGACATCAACAGTGACCCAGTTGCGATGAACTCCTCTGTGGATCACAAAGTCTGGTATTTTCCTTCCAGGATTGTCTTTAGTGATAGTACTGATTTCTGGCGGAGTCTGATAAGTGGAGTCTTCTTCCCAAGCAGAGTTACCGTACGAGGTCTTTTCTGTTGTATTTTCATTAGTATCTTCATTTTTAGGAGAATCTCCTCATCCAGATGGTTGGATGTCTTCATATATGATACGAGAGCTTTCAGGAGCCGTGTACTTCACTAGAAAGTCGTATTTGCCGCTTGGCTACCCCAAAGTATCCCAAGTTTCTGAGGGGATAGATGAATCATCTTCTTCAATGACATTAACTTTTGGGAATGAAAAGTTGATAAGTTCTTGTCCATCGATTCTTACAACTTCATCAATATGATGGTGGACATCTTCAGGATTTTCCTGATAAGGTTTCCCCAACTCTGGGAGAACGGGTGCATTTTTCTCATGGTCATTTAGCAGATATGCATTCTCTAGCTGACTCTTATACCCTGAATCTTCCATGTAAGGCTCCCAAATGGGCAAATCATCCATGGGATCATATGAGTTGTAATCGAAGTTGCCTTTCGTCAGAGTATCTTCTTCCAATGTGTTGAGAGGGGCTCGACATCCTTCGGGATCGCAATCCCCGTAGATCATTCCGACATCTAATCTTGGTATATATCTAGGACTTTGCTTTGGAGAGAAAAATGGTACGTATGTTTCTTCCTGTGATATATAACCTTCATCGTTGAAATATGATTTCCATTCTTCATCTGTATTGAAAAAATCATTTTCCTCGATGGTGTGGACTTCTCGAGAAGTTGGGTGGAGGAAGCCTCCACTGTGGAAGAAATCTTGAATAGGACGAATGCCTTCATCCTTCTTTGTAGTCTTGGTAAATGCTGGAGAAAAACTAAGACCTTTTCTTGTCTTGTTATAAACAGGAACCACAACTTGTCCCCGTCTTTTTATGTCGCTGCTTCCCATTACTTGGAGAGCATCTTTGTGCGAGGAAATTGACTTTCCTTTTTCTTGATGATTCTCATTGCTCACAGAGAGTGCTTAAAATTGAGTTCTAATGACTTCTTCTAGCTCAAAATATGAGAATGATGATAGGTTGCTCACGATTAAAGCTTGTTCTCCACATACTGTGATCAACTTGTTGTTCTTTACAAACTTTAGCTTTTGGTGAAGTGTTAAAGTAACTGCTCCTGCTTCATAGATCCAAGGTCGTCCTAATAAACAACTGTAAGCTGCTAGATTATCAATTACTTGGAAGGTGATTTGGAAAGTGTGAGGACTAATGGTTATGGGAACATCAACTTCACCGATAACTGTTTTTCTGGATCCGTCAAAAGCTTTGACTATGATCTCACCGCCTCTCATGGGGTTGCTTTGAAAAGATAATCGTACCAGAGTTGACCTTGGCATGACGTTCAAGGATGAACCTGTGTCTAAGAGCACACTGGTTAAAGCATCATCCTAGAAATTGACTATGATGTTGAGTGCCATGTTATAATTCTTGCCTTCCTCTGGAAGTTCTTCATCACTGAAACCCAAATTATTGCAGGAGGTGATGTTGGAAATAATGCTATCAAACTAACCCACTGTTATGTCTTGTTCTACAAAGGTCTGTTCCAAGATTGTGATACTGACTTTTTCTCGAGTGCATTTCCACTATATTGACATTCATTGCGCTGATGTCATGATTTTGAACAATGCTTGGACAGTCATAGACCATATTTATTCCATGAATCCTGTGATATTAGATCCAACCTAGATCCATCTGCTCTTGAAGGGATGCTCGTACAATGATGTACCCTTGATTTTTCTTGGAACACATGTCGCATTGATGATAGTTGTGGGATGGCACACGACCATACCTGCTTTTCCTTCAATGCATTTTTACCAGATTTGTTCCTAGTAGGCGTACATCCTGAATTTGATAACTGCTGCCAGGTTCTTCATCTATCAAGTTTACTGAAGCTTTTTCATGTTGTGGCAACGAGTTTGTTTGAACATTCAGATTCATATCTTTGAAAGATAAAACTCCATTTTTGACGAGCCTTTGTACATTAGATTTGAAGTTGAGGCCGTTCTCAATGTTATGCCCCGGTCCTCCTTGATGATAAGCACAAGATTTATCAGCTTTGAACCAATAAGGGGGATTTTCCGGCACTGTAAGAGGAGTCTTGGTTTGAACGTGCCCTTTTGCTAGCAAAAGTGGAAACAGTTCTGCATATAACATTGGTATGGGGTCAAACCCTGGTGATCAGGGAAAATAATTGTTGTTATTATATTACGAGCGAACCTGCTAAAGATGTTGTTACTGCCTTTGTTGATACTGTTATTGATTTGGCTGGCTCTGAGCAATCTGTGGTTGATATGTCGGAGTTGGTGTTGGGTTGATAACAGGAGATACCGTTGCTACCTGCCTAGGTTGGTATCTTCGCCTTTGCTTACCCTGTTAGATATTACTGATATCCTGATCTTTCTTCTTTTAGAAAACACTCCCATATCTCTTACTACTACTGGATGGCTCTGCGTCCTTAACCAATCGACCTTCTCAGACTTCTTCCTCAAGGTGTACCCCCATGTTTACCATCTCGGTAAAGTCACTAGGTGCACTGGTGACCATTCGCTCATAATAAAATGAGCTTAATGTTTTCAAGAAGATTTTTTTCATTTCTTTCTCCTCGAGAGGAGGACAAATCTGGGCGGCAATTTCACGCCATCTTTGAGTGTACTCCTTGAAGGTTTCTTTATCTTTTTGGGACATAGCTCTGAGTTGATCCCTATCAGGCACCATATCTAATTTGTACTTGTACTGCTGAACAAAAGTTTCCCCGAGATCTCTGAAGGTACTGATCTTTGCACGGTTTAACCCCATGTACCATTTGAGCGTGACACCGGTTAAACTATCTTGAAAGTAGTGGATTAGTAGCCGTTGGTTTTCTGTCTGGGTAGACATCTTCCGGGCATACATTACTAAGTGACTTTGAGGGCAAGAGTTGCCTCTGTACTTCTCAAAGTCGGGCACCTTAAACTTGTACGGTATTTTTACATTAGGCACAAACAAAGGTTTGAGGCATCTTTTCCAAACAAGTCCTGTCTGCGAATGACATGCAGTTCTTTTTGCATTTCCAAGAAGAGTTCTTGGAATTCATTCATTCTTTCGTATACTTCTTCATCCTTGCCAGGGGTGGTCTGAAGAATCTGTTCCTCTGGGATAGTATGTATCACAGGTTGTGGTATAGACATTATTGTGGTAACTCTTGGTGCTTCGATGACCTGAAGTTTATAACCTTCAAGTACAGGAGTCTCTGTCCTAGCCCTTGGATCTTCATTCACCTGAAGTTTGTAACCTTCAGGTCTGGAGGTTCCGGCTGTGGCTCATAGGTCTTCAGTGACTGGAGGTATATATCCCTCAGGTATAAAATTGAAAGGCATGCCCCAGGGAAAACCTTTAGGCATGTTGTACTGAGGAAGACTGACGGGTATTTCAAATGTTGGTGTAGACATAATTTCTGAGATCACAGTTCTATGAGGTGGTTGATTCTGAGCTGTTGCTAGGAATTCAATCATGTCGTTGAGTCTTTCCAGACTTTCCTTCAGAGTGTTAACTTCCTCTCTTAGCTCTCTGTTTTCCTCCTCAAGATCGTCCATTTTCTTTTGCCGATTAGCCAGAGTATTGTATGAATGACACAGTTTGACTCTAAAGTGTGACACATGTGTGAGACTTTATGACAAAGATGTGTAATGCAAGAATGATGAATGACATGCAAAGAATGAAATGATTTTTTTGTTTTGTTTTCAAACTAACTTTTAACAATTGTGTTGCAAATATCATACAACAATAGATACTTTTTATTGAATTCAAAGGATTACAATATCTTACAGGGAAAAGTACATTATTTTACTAAGTGCAGGAAGGAAAACTAGGTTTATGAATCCTAAGGAATCCCTAACGAAGGCCCAGATACTGGTTGCTGACTCCTTTTTTGCCTCTTTGATCAGGCCTCCTCCACTGTTGGCGGGTCGATGACCCTTTGATAGGTGAAGGGAGAGAGTAAATTTTTCCGTTCCTCTTGACTTTCTATAGCATGCTGCTCCAATATCTCAATCAGAGCATCTTTTTCTTTCAGTAGTTCTTGGATCTTTGTGCATTCCAAATTGACAATTTGATACTTGTTTCTCTAAGAGTTTTTTTGACATTGGACTTTGTTAAAAGAGATATGAAGTATCTCCGTGTCGTTCATGAAGTAGAGGATAGATTCCTTTAGGGGGAAAACTTCCTGACGAGGGTAAGACATCCTCAATTTGATGGGAATGATGGTTCTAATAGTTCCTGAGTGAACTAATGATGAAAATGATGGATGGAACGGTACCGCATTGCATTTGCATAAAGTCGTTGTGTCGGTCTCTTTGCATTTGCATAAATCATGAATGGATTGATTATGTGTGGAAAATCATGAATTGATTGAGTATGTGTTGAGATTTATGTTTGAATTGGTGAATTGATGTGCATATGTGATAAATGCATTGGTTGTGGATAATATGTTTTATGCATAGACATATGCTATGTGATGTGGTGGGGTGTTTCCATATGTTATGACTTTGGTGTGCCTTATGTGTGAATATGTGATTATGTTGGTGTAATTGATATATGCTATGATGTTGGATTATCAGAAATATGTTATGTATCTGTGGCACGCTATATGTATTAGTATGTGATGCTTGTGGTGAGAATAACTATGCATGTGAATTTTTATGTGTTTGCATATTATTATGCAACCTTGATTTAGTTGTTATTTCTCACCCTTCTGTTGTGGTTTGTTGCTCTATGAGGCAATTGCATATCTGTGTCTTGGAGGCTTTTGTGAAGATTAGTTCTCCATCCCTTTGTCGGTCTGTCTGCTCTGATACGTAACACGGGAGTCGGGGAACGCTTTTGTTATATGTATATTTTTGTTGAATATATTTTGTATTA
Organism: Lathyrus tuberosus; assembly: GCA_022829125.1. Classification (NCBI taxonomy): domain Eukaryota; kingdom Viridiplantae; phylum Streptophyta; class Magnoliopsida; order Fabales; family Fabaceae; genus Lathyrus; species Lathyrus tuberosus. The sequence continues at coordinate 5,248,986 of JALAZF010000073.1, read as the reverse complement.
CCTTTATATGTATATTTTGATGTTATAAAACAATTTATTTTGTAAAACATGTCAGTTATGGATCTTTCTGCTTTATTCTATAATTGACCTTTCCTTTTATATGGAAAAAGTTTCCCTTCTACATTTATTCCATTTTGTGTTATGTATCAAATAATTGAGCAGGGATTGTGTTTTCTTTCCTTAATTGTGGCATCCTTGTTTCTGTCGGAAAAATAAATTTATATTTACTTTGATTTAATTATGTATTATTTATTCGCGTTGGGAATTGGGGTGTTACAATAGTGGTATCAGAGCAGGTCGGTCTGTCCGGCCAAGTTGTTGAGTCAGTTGGTGTGACAGTTGAATACTGTCGATGTTGTTTGTCCCTTAGTATGTGATATATGTGCGAAACACTATCAGTAATTTTTTATTCTTTTAATCCTTTGTCTGCAGGATTGAGAATGAGATAAGTGGGGGAGAAGCTTGTGCTTCTCCAAGTTGCTTCAGTTGTGGAGTGTTGGGTCAGTGTATCGTTGGTTGCAAGATTTTAAGTGTTGTTTGGACAGTGTGGTTCCCGGTTCTGGAGGGGATGCGGAGGTAAGGTTTATGTCGACTAAGGATTTGTGCCTTAGGTAGTTTTGTGCACAAGATGCAAGGAATGCTATTATAGTTTGGTAAAGACGGTTTATGCCCCATCGTGATTGTCGGCTGTCTATTGACAAATTGAGGAACTGATCACCCTTAATCTCTTGTTGATAGTATACGGAATTATGTTGGATGGAATAGACGTGTCTTTTCGGCTTTGATAGTGTGTGCAATGAATTATTTGGAATTAAGAAAATGATTATGGATTGTTTTGATGAGTCGATGAAGATTCTAATATCAGAAGATGAGGCGGATTCGAGGTTTTTGTATGTTGGTCAAGTTGGGAAGTCATTGAGAGAGAACGATTGGGTATTGTTAAAGGTTGTTCTCAGAGAGTAGAGTGTGAACTCAAATTTGACGAAGGGGGAGATTTGAGGTTTGGATCTGCTAAGTAAGTAGGAGAGCTTTTAGGAAGTGAAACTCAGATATTTGTTATGTTTGTGATGATAGTGCTCTGGATATTGGCAGAAAGGCCACAGTGTTGGGATACCAGTTGTGTGTGATTCCAGATGTGTTTCCGGATGGAATATTGGATGTTAGCGTTAGAATTACTCAGATTGAAAGAGCGGTTGGAAGATTTACTGGAAAGGAGAATTATGAGGATGTGTCGTCTTGGAGAGCTCCAGTATTGTTAGTAACAAAAAGGAAGGATGATTGAACGGAATAATAAGCATGAAATGTATGATGGTATTGAGACTTTGGAAAGTAAAACGTAGAGTTCTGGTGAGGTTTGGAGTCTTTGGAGTTTTAGGGCATTAATGAAAATCTTGAGAAAACCCTTAGGTGTGGATGTAATATTTGACAGTTCTTTTTGGTTGGTTGTTGCTACATGTTGGGATTTATGGAATTTGGACTGTTAAGAGAAGAAATTATGTATGGATTACTGACAGTTGAATAAGGTAACGATTGAGAATAAGTGTCCACTTTCATGAATAGATGACTGGAATGATTTGGTTGAGTTTGATTGAAATTATAATTGTTTGGAACGTTTGATAAGAGTGGTGAATTTGTGTGAGTTGAGGCTTTGATCGATTTCATGTGACTGGTTATGTTTGTTATCATCGAAATAAACTATTATTTACTCGGTTAAGCTTGTATGTGAGTAACCAGTTACCCAATGAAAATTTTTGCAGAAGCTTTAAGAATTTATATCTTTTGGAATTTGGTTGGGCATTACGAGGTGCAGTGATGTTGTTCGGTGATAGTAATGCGCCTGGAATGTTTGTGGAGTAGAGGAGTCGTATCTTCCATATTTATTTGGATAAGTTCGTAATGGCTTTGATTGAGGATATTCAGATCTGTTATAAACTTAGAGGAAGAACAGGTAGAGTGTTTGGGATTTGAATTACAAGTGTTGAAAAGAGACGAAGTTTTATGCTAAGTTATTCAAGTGAGAATTTGGGTCGAAAAAGGTTATTTTTCTTGGATATGTTATTTCAGATGAGAGTATAGTTAATGGATCCATCGGAAATAGATGCAGTTCTACATTGAGAGGCTCCGAAGTTGGTTAAGGTGATTAGAAACTTTTTGGACCTTAGTGGTTATTACCGGAGGTTATGGAAGGCTTTTCCAAGTTAGCATTTTCGTTACTTCAGTTGACTTGCAGAGGGTAAGTCGTTTGCTTTGGATGTTTATTGTGAGGGAAGTTTGAGAGGGCTAAAGTAGAAGTTGTCTATGGCTCCAGTTTTGATTTTGTGCGATCCTAATAAACCGTTGGTGAGGTATTGTGATGTGTCCTTGATGAGTTTAGTCAGTGTGTTAATGCAAGATGGTAAAGTCGTGGCTTATGCTTTACAACAATTGAGGATTCATAAAAGGATCTATACTATTTCGGATTTGGGATTGGTTGCGGTTGGATTGTGTTGGAATATTTAGAGGTATTATCCTTATGGTTCTTGGTTCGAGGTGTTTGGTAATCACAAGAGTTGAGAGTACTTGTTTGGTCTGAAGGAATAGAGCATGAGACAGCGAGGATGGTTGGAATTTGTGATGAGTTATGACTTTAGCTGGAATTATCTTATTGGTGAAGTTAATGTCGTGCGTGATGAGTTAAGTCGGAAGTTTCTATACATGTCTGTTTTGATGGTCAGAGAATTAAAATTATTTGAGCAGTTCAGAGACTTGGGTCTGGTGTGTGAGATAACACACGAGAGTGTGAGGTTGGGAATATTAAAGTAAACAGTGATTTTTGGTGAATATGAGAAAGAGTTAGACTTTGGACGTGAGATTGGTAGATTTGATGGTTACGAGTAATTAGAGTGCGCAGCGTAAGCGTGATGTGGCACATTTTGTATATGCGTGTGTGACTTGTAAGAGTTCATAGGTTGAACATTGGAAACATGTAGGAATGATGAGACTATTAGACGTTTTAGAATGGAAGTGTTAGGTGAAAGGTTTAAATATTATTCATGGGCTACTATGTAGATGGATGTTTTGGTTATATGTTCGGTTGGCAAATCATAGCATTGTTGTAATATTGTTGTGTGACAAGGATGTTGGTATTGTGGTTATGTAGAGGTTGTTGAATCGATGTTGTGTCGTGGAACTTTCTGTTCTTGTTTGTGTTGTTTCCTCGTTTCCATCGTGTTGGTTCGAGTGCGAGTAGCTGATTCCTGTGTGTGTTCGTAACTTGGGTATTCTTTGAGTTATGAGTTGGTCGTCAAGTGCATTGTATGGCCATTGCATCTTCTCGTTGTTGTAGTTGTGGTTAGCGAGGTGGTTTGTCAGTTGTGTTATTCGTGGTGTGCCTTTGGTTGGCATGTTGGTTGGTTAATCGGATGCGAGAGTCGTATCCCGAGTTGTTCGTATCAGTTATATTTTTGAGGACGAAAATGTTTAAGTGGGGGAGAATTGTAACGCCCCGTTTTGTCTTATTTATTTAATCGAGTCGATTTAATTATTTTCATTTTTTATATCATTTTATTCTTGACTTTTATTTGACAATATATTATTTTTCATCGTTATTATGTTTTATCGCGTTTTGAGAGCGTTTGCGAGATAATTGAGCTGAGGGGTAAAATAGTCTTTTCGGGGTTTAGATATTTTTATATAAATAGAGATTAGAGAGAAGTAGAGAGAAAAGAAAAAGAAGAGAAAGAAAAGAAAGAAAGAAAGAAGGAAAAGGAGAAGAAAGAAAGAGAGAAGAGGAGAAAGAGGAAAATCGAGGAAATCTCCGTTTCAATCATGATTAATCGGGTAAGAGTGAGAAGATTCAATTATATCTTGCTTGTGTATGTATATGTGTTGTTCGTGGTAATTGTTTTGGTTGTTTTACAACTTTTTCTCATTTGATAAATTGATGAACAAATGATTAGAAATCGATGTTTTCAAGGTCGGAATTCGATATAAATTGCGTTATATGATCACACTGTGTTTATGAACAATCGTTGATACTTGTTTTGCCGTTGGAATTGATTTGGGATGAAAAATGGGATTTTTGGGGGTTTTGGAACCATATAACCCGCAGCAGAAAATTCTGGTTCTGGTACGATTCGCCAGGCGAATTAGGTCTCGCCGCTAGTTCGCCAGGCGAAGTGCTGGCGAAGGGGGATTCGCCAGGCGAAATTGTAAGTCGCCAGGCGAAATCGGAGAGACAGAAATGAGTTAGCTTCTGTAAATCTTGGGGTTTTTCTAGATTTGTGGTTCGCCACTAGTTCGCCTGGCGAAGGGGGATCCGCCAGGCGAAATCCTAAGTCGCCAGGCGAATCTGGTTGTTTCTCAATAAATTCTTTTCTTTGTAAATTCATAACTTTTGATCCATAACTCGGATCGAGGCGTTCTTGGTACCGTTAGAAAGCTAATAAAATGTTCTTTCTTATAAAAATGGTTTTGAGATTGTTGGCCAGTTTAATTATGTCAGGAATTTGGAAATGTGTCGTTTTGTCGACTTTTACCGTTGTAATTGCTGGATTATCATGCAATGTGCTTTTGATATATATCGTATGACTTGTGTGATGTTGTATGATGTAAATGCATGTGATAAAATGTTGAGATGATGGTTTGTGGCCTAAGGGCAAGAAAATGCATTGTGTTGTGTTTGATTGTATATGCATGATTATGGATGTGTATATGTGTGCATTTGAATGTCATGAGTCATTGTATGCCAAGCATCATGATATGCATTCTTGTGATGTCGTGTGCCCTAGTGGGTGTGAGCGACGAAACGATTCCCGAGGGAATCCGCTATAACATCGTGTGCCTTATACAAAGAGGTGTGAGCGATGATTATGGACGATCGTGTGCCTTATACAAAGAGGTGTGAGGGATCGGGTCGTGTGCCTTATACAAAGAGGTGTGAGCGATCCATAAACGTCGTGTGCCTTATACAAAGATGTGTGAGTGACAGGGAACATCGTTTGCCCGACGGGGAGTTACGCTAAGTAACAAGCGATGGTTCCAATATTTCCTGAGTGAACTAATGATGAGAATGATGGATGGAACGGTACCGCATTGCATTTACATAGAGTCGTTGTGTCGGTCTCTTTGCATTTGCATAAATCATGAATGGATTGATTATGTGTGGAAAATCATGAATTGATTGAGTATGTGTTGAGATTTATGTTTGAATTGGTGAATTGATGTGCATATGTGATAAATGCATTGGTTATGGATAATATGTTTTATGCATAGACATAAGTTATGTGATGTGGTGAGGTGTTTCCATATGTTATGAATTTGGTGTGCCTTATGTGTGAATATGTGATTATGTTGGTGTAATTGATATATGCTATGATGTTGGATTATCAGAAATATGTTATGTATCTGTGGCACGCTATATGTATTAGTATGTGATGCTTATGGCTAGAATAACTATGCATGTGAATTTTTATGTGTTTGCATATTATCATGCAATCTTGATTTAGTTGTTATTTCTCACCCTTCTGCTGTGGTTTGTTGCTCTATGAGGCAATTGCAGATCTGTGTCTTTGAGGCTTTTGTGAAGATTAGTTCTCCATCCCTTTGTCGGTCTGTCTGCTCTGATACGTAACACGGGAGTCGGGGAACGCTTTTGTTATATGTATATTTTTGTTGAATATATTTTGTATTACCTTTATATGTATATTTTGATGTTATAAAACAATTTATTTTGTAAAACATGTCAGTTATGGATCTTTCTGCTTTATTCTATAATTGACCTTTCCTTTTATATGGAAAAAGTTTCCCTTCTACATTTATTCCATTTTGTGCTATGTATCAAATAATTGAGCAGGGATTGTGTTTTCTTTCCTTAATTGTGGCATCCTTGTTTCTGTCGGAAAAATAAATTTTTATTTACTCTGATTTAATTATGTATTATTTATTCGCGTTGGGAGTTGGGGTGTTACAAGGAGGTTTTGATTTCTAAATTCTTTATTCAGGAAAGTTTATGTTTCCTCAAAACTCTCCATCATAGATTCCAGTTTATAGTGAGTTTGTGTCTCAATAAAATTCTCCATTAACATTTCAAGGTTTGATTGTTGGGAATTTGGTAGTTCCTCAAAATACTGGGAATGGTTATTATAGAAAAAATTTGGGTGATCTAACCACCATGGATTATAGGTATTGAGATAAGTATCTTTATGGTTATAGTTCATATAACTGAACATATTTTGGATAGACCCCATGCACACCATAAAAGAAACAACAAAAAAGAAAAAGTTTCTCTAATCTCTACAATAGAAAAATAGAATAATCAAAATGAATTCTTCGCATACAAGGGCAGGGAGAGAACTACAACAAAATATAAATAAAAAAAATAAAAAGAAAAGTAAATCTCTAGTCTATACAGTGATTGAACATAAATTCAGTATTAAATGCAATTGGTCCCCAACAACAGTGCCAAAAACTTGATGCAGCCGCAAGTGCACGATTGTCGCAAAGTGATAAAATAGATATCGAACCACATAGACCAATGGTTGAAGTGCCTAATTCTTGTTATATCGGTGTATATCTAGAGGAATCAAAATAAGGATTTTAGTAAACAACTTAACAGAAAAAGCAACTAAATTAAAAAAGCTTAACAAAAAAATCACTTAAATCTCAAATTTGGAAAAACAGGACTTGAGGATACAGTTAATATTTCTACCACAATCACATGATCCTTGTTACATATATTGTGAGAACTTTGCATAAATCATAAAAAATAGATAAAGTTGGGCACCACACGCTTTCACCCGCGCATTGCCCCTATCGACGCAAATAATCTGTTGGCTTTCGCATCATCTGGATTATTCTTTGACAATCATTACTTTTGCCTAGCTATACGTTTTCTCAAATTCGTCCAAGCGCTTTTGCTGCTTTGGATTAGATTGTTTAAAAATCTGCACTCCGATATCGGCACATATCCTTTCAGACTACGGTTTATACCTGAGAACCAGTTACTTTCGTAACGAAGTTGGAATGCATGAACTCAGATTATAAAATAAGTTTAATTAAAAGTCTCACAATCGATAGTAACAGATCATACAATAGGTTACAAAATAATCCCCATAACCCCTAGTCCATAGAGAACTACTCACTCATGGTGAGGGCGAGCATAATCACAACGGTGTTCATCGTTAAACTCATACCAATCAATTACAACAAATGAATAATAGAAAGAATGAATTATAAAACCTTAATTATTATTAAACTTGAATCCATAATTTCTCCATCGAAGACTTGAGTAACAGAGAAAAGTAAAACAAAAAAGTGTAGAAGCTAGGAATGAAAATTGAAATAAAAGTTGGGATCCCTAAACTCATAACAGGATATGGGTTTTATAGAAAAATAGTAAAAGTGCATAATATCTTTGGTTCAATGTGACTTATTCAGATTAGAGACAAATCAAATATTGCCTAAGAGCCACAATTAAGAGAGAATCAACCAAATTAAGGAAACAAATTTTTTTTGAAAACTTTCTCTCGCCTCCCTGCTACGGCCCATAGCAGGCCTTTGACATTATTACTAGGAAGCTTTAAATGGGGGCATCTAGGGCTTCTGCTGCTATGGCCCGTAGCAGCTGCTATGGGTGGTTGTAGCAACTTCTAGTTTTATATGGAAGAAAATATCTTTTTTCAGTTTTGCTCTGTTTTGCTTGCCTTTGACCCCTCTTGGTCTTAAATGCTCATTAGACCCCGAAATTAGCAAGAAAGCACAAACAAAAGCATAAAACATGATAACTGAATTTAAATCGAACAATATGCGGTAAAATACTAAAGGAAGATGACTAGAAATAACGATGTAATGACCATTTATCAGACACCAAATAGAATCACAAGTTTCACAGTTAAATCACACTACGATATTTTGCTGAATTCTTCGTCTTCCTTGCAATTGGATGTTACACACAAAATAACTCATATCAAACATATGGGAAAGCAACACTCCATCCAAAATCAGTGCCTTTGGCTGACACATCCTATTAGACAAACTCCCATAAAAAAAATAACATTTGGAAAAGAGGAATATTGGTTGACCTTGATGATATTATTTGTTCATTTTGGGGGATGCATTATGAAGCAAACACACACCTTTTATTCTCTTGCAGCAAAGTTAAAAGAATTTGGAAAGAAATACATGATTAGATGTGTATATTAGTAGATAACAACTTAGAAGGTGCATCTCATGGCATACAACACATATAAAAGCTAAAGGAGGAGAATTACAAAAAAGAAAGAAATACATTCCTATATCGTTTTATTTTGTTACCTCATGGGTTATATTTTCTGTTATCCTATATCTGGTATTAGTTTCCATGTGGTGTTGGTATGGATCATTTCCCACAATGTGTTAAAGTAATCGAGCCTCAAGAGAAAAGCAATGTGTTAAAGCAATCAGAATATCCATACCAACACCACATGGAAACTAATAACAGATATAGGATAACAACAAATATCACACATGAGCTAACAAAATAAAATGATATAGGAATGCCAAACAAATAAATCAAACACTTAGCACAAATCAAACTAAACTATGCTTGATTCACTTTAAGGAACCAGGGTCCCCAGCAGAGTTGCCAGCTGTCGTATCACGAAAAAATACGACCTCAAGTGAAATTCACACTCACATGTGATAAATAGAGTCGCCAACGAACTCTATTTATTCTAGAAGGAAAGTGAAAATATCAATAAAACCTTTAAAAGAAAAAGAAAATGGTCGTCGCAACCAAATTCGAGTTCGGGAGTCGGTTATGTGAAGGGAAGGTACTATCACCCCTCACATTTGTTGTGCTCAACGGGAACCATTTAGTTTGATTTATGAATAAGTGTTAGCTTTTGTTAATTTCTTTCTTCTAGTTATTAAAAGTTTGAGAGCAAAAGAGAAAAGGACTAAAAATACATTTTTTTATTAGGGTGCCTGACAAGATGTTGTATCTCGCTCCTACGTATCTCCGGATGCGATGAAGAACTCAAGGTTATGTAGTTCTAAGTAGAAAATGTTTATTTGTTGGTCGATTTTAGTGAATTATATTTTGTCGCAATCGAATGGAAAATATTTCTTACTACCTAAAACAGTGGAGAAAGGGATCGTTTGCATCATAGCATAATAGATAGACATATCATATTCGCTGGAAAACGTCGCTAGATTACTTACACATATGAGGATAATGATTTATTTTGCATCGTCTCGAGATGAAACATATTTCGTTTATAAAAGTTTTTGACATCGCACTAAAGCATAAATTTTTTCGATTGGTTGAGATTGTTTTTAGGCTGACGACAAATAATCAAGCAATGAAGCGTGCGTCAACTATTCGATTATTCGAGGAGCAGAAAAGTGTAAACCCATATTCCCTTTTCATCCAAGTTATTTGAAAAACTTATTAGCAGAATACGAATAATCGACAAATATGGCGCTTGTGAATCATTCGATTATTCAAGGAGTAGGAAAGTGTAAACTCCAATTCCTTTTTAACCAAGTTTGATTAAAATGTTTTATTCGGATGACGAAAGCTCGAGCAATATGGTGTACACCAACCATTAAATCATTCAAGGAGCAAGAAGGTGTAAGCCCCTCATTCCCTTTCAACCAGGTTTGATTAAGAAAAGGGTTTTAAATGCTTCGAGTAAGCGAAAAAGAAACTCGATGTTGATCGGTTATTTTATTTGTGTTAGTTTATAAATGATTTGTGTGAGTGCTAAGTATTTCTAACTACAAAGTCAACCGGGTTTTGAAGGATGTCAAACAAGGGACAAGGTAGTATAGTAAATAGTAGCTAGATCTTTTGTATATTGGACGGTATCAACCTACATTTAGATGCTCAGTTGTTCCCTTAGCTTTAGGATGCATAAAAGAGTATTTGAACAAGTTTGATAGGCCTTAGGCATGTCATACACATCAAAAATCAAGTTTGTGTGTCAAAACAACAACATAGGCCGACCTATACGTAATCAGGCTGACCTATGGAAGCCTCAACTTCAGTATAGGCCGACATATCCATGTTTCAGGTCGGCTCCTACGCTCCAAGAACGAAGCTTCTAGATTCTGCCCACAGGCTGCATTTTAGGTCGCCTCACAGGCCGACCTGAACACCTTCATAGGCAGACCTATGACCTTCATAGGCCGAACTATGCAAGTTAAAACTTGAGATTTTCTTTTTGCATCTTATTTTTCTTGCATTCTTTTGTCCATTTTCTTCACATACCTATATATAGTCATACATGTATCTTCTTCTAAGCAAAGTTTCCTAGTGAATAAAACATAAACGAAATCAGATTACAAAGTTACCCATCATCTTCATCCATTCTTCTATGCATACATACAATTCAACTACACATAATCATTTTTCGATGGGGTGACCATCTAGATTAGGGTTGATAACGTCCAATTAGGTTTGGTGTAACCAAGAATATTGGGTTAGGAGCTTTGTGTGTTTCAAATAAGAAAACCAAGGTGGGGTTTTCCTTCAAGATCAGTTTGATTTGAAGGTTTCAGATGAGATCGTGTCAACATAGATTCGACCGAGTGAAAGCCTTGGGACAAGGTGGTTTCCTTGCAAGGGAGTAGCGCAAGACGGTGAATTATATTCGGGAATCTCGGGTTTCAACAAGTTGCGTGCTCGGGATAATAGGAGGATTGTAGCCGCATTGTTGGTCACTTGATCAAGCTTTGATCAAAGGTTTGAAGGTGGATTAATCAACACAAAATAATAGGGTTTTTTGGGTTTGCATTCTTAATCTCTTGTATAAACATTTTTACAAAGAAAAGGTTAATAGCACTATCTCAAATCGATTTTGAATTGAGGGCAGACGTACCCATAGCGAGGCTGATTGGGAAACTGCCTAAACAAATCTTGGTCTCTCTCTCTCTCTATCTCTCTCTCTCTCTATCAATCTATATATCTATCTATCTATCTATTTATTTCTTTTATTGTTGATTACGCAATTTATCGATTTCGTAGTTGTTTGATCAATTCGATTAGAAATTTTTTCTACTATCTTTTAAAGGTGTTGTTGTTGATATAATCACAATCACTTTGATTGTGATGGGTTTTAACATCAACAAAATAAACTATATTTCCAATTGCTATCGATTGCACATCAAGTGTTCGATAAATTTTTTGTGTGTATTTTGTTTACGATTTGGTTCATTGGATATACGAGCTACGATTAACATTGCATTTAATTGATTTGTAGCTTGATCATTGTTGAACATTTACGTTCGTTATCACTCTGTTTGGTTTGTGATACATATATTGCTTTTCGATAGTAGGTTCGGTTAGATGATTCGATCAGGGTCGTTTTTCCGCTGCACCTTATTTTGAATACATATTTTTGCCAAAAGTTTTTGGTTGTAAAATTTGTGATCTATTCACCCCCTCTAGATCGAAGTCTATCTTCTAATAGTTTAAAACCTAATTGAAAATATTTTAAATATGTTAGTGAAATGCTTAGATGATGAAGTGGTGAAAACACAAATGAAAGGCGTGAAATGTACCACGGTCGCGAAATGCATCGCATGGGGCGTGAATTCAAGAATGATGACGTGAACTCTAACATGAGGCGTAAATTAATGCTACAAACCATTTGAATCACAATATGACAAGATAAATGATTCACATACAATATAATTACAAAAAATACACATTCATCACAATCGAGTCAAAAAGTAAACAAACACAAACTGTGCACGTGTCAAATTATCATAACACGAGGTCGCGAATTGAGTTTCATTTAAGGAGAAAACGTGCGATGCAAAGCTACTAAATACGGAATTTAAATTCGATTTAAATGTAACAAAATTAAATCGTTGTATGTCAACATATATTAAATTACAAGTAAACAAGCTCAAAGCGTGCACGTATCAGATTATCCTAACGCGAGGGCGTGAATTGAATTTCACATAACCAGAGAACATGTGATGAAAAGCTACTAACGCAGAATTTAAATTCAATTTAAATATATAAAAAATTGAATCGTTGTATGTCAACACAAATTGAATCACAAGTAACTAACGCGAAGCGCGATCATCGCAAATGAATTAAAGGCAAGTATATATCATAACAAAAGCAAAAGTTATGTGTCGAAAACATAAAATAACGAAAAGAAAATGCAAATTGTTGCTATGAAAAATTATCAAAAGTGCATATAAATTTGAATCAAAACGTGACGACAACCGAATTGAAAATTTTGCACATAAATAAAAGAAAAACACCAGCAATTTGCTACCGCCAAATGACGACAACCGACTGAAATTTTATTCTTGTTAACTTTTTAGAAATTAGGCCTAAAGAAATGCATGTCATGATATGCAGATAATGCAAATGCCATGTGAATGAATCAGTTTATTAATCTAGGGGTGAAATTAGGGTTTGACAACTATACACTAACAGAGCAGAAAATCACAACACGGCAGTACAGAATGGCCATTGAAAAAATGGAAGATGTAGATGGAATTTAAACACTTCACACTGAATTTTACAGGTTGCTGCACAAGAATGCTTAAAAATTAGAGCAATCTTGGAGGGAGTATCATCATCGAGAAACGAGAGGGATTCTTGGAGTTAGACACCAAACATAATCACAAGTTTCATAGTTAAATCACACTATGATATTTTGTTGAATTCTCTGTCTTCCTTGCAGTTGGATGTTACAAAAAAATCATATCAAACATGTGGGAAAGAAACACTCTATCCAAAATAAGTGTCTTTGGCTGACGCGTCCTATTAGAAAAACTCCCGTAAAAAGTAATATTTGGAAACTAGGAATATTGGCTGACATTGATGACATTGTTGGTTCCTTCTGCGAGACGCATTATGAAGCAAGCACACACATTTTATTCTCTTGCAACAAAGTTATTAGAATCTAGAACGAAATACATGAATGGATGTGCATACTAGTAAACAACAACTCGGAAGGTGCATCTCATGGCATACAACACATATAAAAGCTAAATGAGAAGAATTGCAAAAAAAACTAAGACTGTTAATATGACTAGCAACTATTTGAAAAATATGGTAACAATGTATTTAGAGGAAGGCAAGCAGTGCTCTCGGAACTTAAAATCAAAATACTAACCATATCATGGAGCAGGTTGATAAGTAGGAGAAAGTTAGCCATAAATTTTGTATTTGAAGATTCAAAGGTCGATGTTATTCAATGTCTATGTAATATCTAAAATTTTAATCCGATAAACTATTTCTAAGGCCGTAACTTAATCTCGTTTGTATTATTGTAAGGGTCTAAGTATCCCTTATACTCCTTTCAATAATACTCATTTGCTTATAAAAAAACATTAAAAGAGATAAAGGATCTGTTAGGACTGACAATGAGAGACAACAACCTTCCAAAATAAAGTGATGATTTTAGCAAAAACATCCTCAACGAAACAAAAAAGAAGATAATAAAAATGACCTCCTTGCCTCACTCTTCTTTTACAAAAAGACTAACCAATAGTCTTACCCTTGTCATAAATATATATGAATTGAATTTTACTTTTTTTTTTTAATTTTGGATTGTAAATAGAATAATGAATTATTTTAATTTATCCATTACAATCTAAATTCAGACGTGACCAATGACTCATGTTAACATCAAAATCAACAAAATGTTCAGAACACACTTTTTGGCATCAGTCCTTGTAAATTAGAGATTTCCATATTTGGGAGGAGAAGTGTGGTGACCATTGGAGAACAGGGGAGGCGAATGTGAGACGACAACCACAATACGACGACGACACCGTTCTGGTTGACAATCTCATCTGTGGTATTTAGCATTTATCTTTCATTCTTGATTTGTTCTTACTCTGCATCTATCTCTGTTCTATTCGTTGAAAGTGATGAGTTTCAATTTGATACTCCATTACGAGGGTGGTTTTTTAAGGGACTATGTAGTATACTACACAGGGGGTTATGAGCATTTAGTAGAGATTGATCCTGATAGATGGAGCTTATTTGAGGCAATTGGTATAATGAAAGACATTACTCAGCTTGAGCATTAACAATAAATGTTGTGGTGGTATAACAATGAGAGAGACAAGTATAGTACAATGGTTACTGATGCTGATGCTGATGAGGTATATCAATATGCCATGAGAATGAAAACTGCAGTGCACCTATATGTTGATCCTAAAGGTAACACGGGTGTTCAAGTTAATGATGTTGGTGGTGTTCAAGTTAATGATGATGTTGATGTTCAAGTTAATGATGTCGGTGGTGTTCAAGTTAATGAAGCTAATGATGTTCAAGGTAATGAAGCTAGTGATGTTGGTGATGTTCAAGTAAATGAAGCTAATGATGTTCAAGGTAATGAAGCTAGTGATGTTGGTGGTGTTCAAGTTAATGAAGCAAATGAAGTTGATGATGTTCAAGGTAAAGATGTTAATGGTGTTGGTGGTGTTTAAGCTGATGAAGCAAATGAAGTAGATGATGTTCATACACATGAAAATGAGGATAATGATGATAGTGACATTGAATTTGATGGTTTATCATTTGATGATAGTAAGATTAGAGGGCGCTTGGGTAGGATGATTGATTTTATCTTAACGAAAAATAAGATACTTTAAAGAAAAAGGTCAAAGTTGCTGCAAGGAAGCACAGACCCAAGCAAGTCAAGAACAAACCCAAGCAAGTCAAGAACAAACCCAAGCAACTCAAGAACAAACTAAAGCAACTCAAGAACAAAACCAAGCAAGTCATCCAACTAAGGTTGCTACCAATGAACATCCTTAAGCAAATGCATCTCAAACAGATGTTAACATTGAGTTTGAAATGCCAGTTGCAAATCTTGCAGCAACATTTAAGGCTACTCAAACTCAACCAAATCTTGTTGCATTATCTCAGAGTGTACCTGCTACATCATCTCAAAGTGTCTTTGTTACATCAGTTCAGAGTGTCCCTGCTACATTAACTTAGAGTTCTCATGTTCCATCTGGTATAATACTTTCTGCACCTGACTATATTTTATCTGCACCTGTTCTGACAACAGATGAAGTACCTACTGCACCTAGTTCATCTACTCCTAGATGTCTTAAACTAGTTGAGTACCAAACCTAAATTTTCAAGGAAATTATTCTAATGATTTGTGCTATATGAACACCTCTAATTATTATATTTATTGCAGAAGAAGAAGAGTACCAGACCTAAAGTTTCAAGGAAATTGAAATTGAGGAGAAGCCCTGGGATAAGGAAATCATGAAGAAGGTTCTGTTGTCATGAAGAAGACATTGTGGCTCTGGCATTTGTGTGTTTTGGCCTCTATGGCATTATGTTATGTATATGTAATCCTAAGACAAATTATGCTTTTGAGACAAGTTATGTTCTGTTTGTGTAAGTCTTAGACAAGTTATGCTTTTGAGACAAGTTATGTTATCTTTATGTAATTCTAAGACAAATTATGCTTTTGAACCATTTATTGTGTATTTTGCAACCTTGTGCCTTTTGGCTTTATGAAATTATGACATAACTAGGTATGCCTTTTAGCATTATATTCTATTTTTACAACCCACTAACATAAGTAAGAAACAAGAATTAAATAGAAACATTTTATTAAGATTAAGGGATGACATACAAACAACATAATATGAAATAGGGACGAAATGTAAAATGCCAAAACATTTCAGGGGCAAAATTCTTAACTAATTAGCCAATACAGAGATGAAATTCAACAAACAGCCATCTTATAGGGACTAAACCATAAAAAATTACAGACACCGTGAACATGGAACTCACTACCATTTCTGGTAAGTAAAAAATAATACCCATGACAAAATCAACAACATCCTAAACAAATTGGCCTTCTTCCTTTCGTTTTCCAAATTCAATTTCATCTTTTCTTTTTTCCTAGCTTCAACGTCTTTGATGATGCAACCTAATTCATGCACAACTTCTGAGCAATTGCAACCAATTGAGATTTTTGGTTCAGTTGATATATTGCGCTCAATTTCATCATCCCACAAGAATAGCTTGCAGCTTGACATTCCACCCGAATTTGCACATTTCCAAAATCTTTGTTTAGGGTTTTCACTTGAACTTGAGATGAACATCCGCGTTGCTCTATTGCAACCACAAACTGCGATTTGAGACTGAGAGTTATTACTTACAGATGACGTTGCCATGTTACAGAGAAGAAAAACGCAACACCTATTACAGAGAAGAGAAGAAAAAGTGCAGAAAAATATTTGAAGAGGAAGAAGATGATGCAAATGGTAAATTTTTTGGATTTAGTCCTCCTTTAAATGACCTCCAAAGCATTGATTCCACGTCTGCAAAATATTAAAGAAAATAAAAATAAAATGTCATTTCATGTCAACGCCATTAGCAAACTTCGCGTTATTTTAACAGGCTACTAACAGCAGTGACGGAAATCAATACAAACATAAGATATTAGAACTCAGACCTGAAGAAGAAAAAAAGATTTAGAGACCAAACGTAAAAACTCACTAATTATCCGAGAGTGAGACCACATCACTATTTAAGTCTAAACTTAATTATTAAAATTCAACAAAATGGATAGTTGTCTCCACCTTGTCCGATGGTGAACCTCCTTTATCCAAAGTATCTATGTTTTTATATATAAAAAAGAAACAACATATAGTGCAAAAACACTTTGTTAAATGTAACTTTGAAATCACTTTTTTGATATGAATAACCTAACATGGTCAAAAGTAGAATAACAAGACACACACCTCCTAATTCATCTTTTGATAATGAGTGGGATTTTCAGCGGCCAGTTTACCAATATTCGATAACTCACCTTAAAGGGACAAGATTACCCATGGTCCCAGGTACATGGATATATATTATTTAAAATTGTAGTTTTTTTTTATTATTATATTATAAATTTAATGGTCTTGATTCCTTGCCGTTCTTGCTCCATATAGTAATGACTTGTAGTCAAGGATTGGTTGTTTTTCTTGGTAATTTATTGCAGGTCGAACCACTGGCACAAAATTCCCATAGAAAATAAGAATTTTGGGACAATATATGGAATCCACTTGATACTTCACCATCAGAGTAATTTGCAATTGGCCTACTTTGGTTAATTTCAAGAATTTGAAAATGATTGGTCGACATAATAATGAATCTTTGAAAATCCATAAGAAATTTGAAGTGACTCTCTAATTGCCAATTTCCTTTAATTTAATTAGTCGGTGAATGTGTATCCAACAATCCAAAATTTGATAGGCTAAATATACTAAGAGGGCGTTTAAAAAAGAGAAGGAAAAAAACGGAAGACTTTGAAAAAAAAATAAAGTTGAAAATAATTGAGAATTTTGAGAAGACGAAAATTTCAAATATATATATTTTTTAAAGAGAAAATAAATGATACATTGACAATATGTAAATTAATTTTATATTATTAATTAATGATATATTTAGTCAAATCATACTGAAAATTTTAAATTTGTTGTATAATATAATAGAATAATATATTTTATTAGACAACAATATAAAATATTGTTAATGCATCTTCATTAAACTCGTTTTTTACTATAAAAACTTTATAATAAAAACAAATTAAAAAATTATACTGAAAAAGAATTTTGCAATATTGTAAAAGATTTGATAAAATATTTAAATTTAATTTAGATTTTAAATAATTTTTTAATATTAAAAAATATTAATCTCACATTCATTTATCGTTATATATAAAATTTGTTGATATATATAAAAGTATTTTTTATAAAAATATTAAAAAAACTTACCTTTTTTTTTCTATTTCTTTATTTCTAAATATTTTCAATCTCCTCTCCTCAAAATGATATATATTACTCTAATAGATAAGAGTTGAAAATAAACCCTATAACAAAGAAAACAAAAAAATGACACAAGGGTCAATAAAAAGAAACATAACCAGTCAAACGATAAAAAAGTAGGGAAAAAACAACAACGGCAAAGTTGCAGTAAAAAAAGAGCAACCAATAAAAGATAAAGCTTTTAAAACAGTACCCGTTCACCGAAGTACCACCCACTAGAAAACCCGACTATAGCTCAGACCACCATACTCACCATCAAAAGAATAGGAACATTGCTAGCATAACCAAAACCACTTAACACCTCTAAAACAGGTCTGGACTCTTGACCTGCTATTAACTTGGACATAAGATTGGGTATTGAAGCCAATCAAAGAAGGAGATTGAGTTCAATGAAGACCTACTTGAAAACCAATTTAAAGACAAAAATTACTCTTCTCTTCCATTTCTTGTACCTTTGTTGACGAATCAGAAAAAAGATTATCATTACAAACCGACCAAATGGTCCACACCTAGGGATGTTCGCGGTGTGGTTTGGGCGATTTTGACGCTAAAAGTCATCTAAACCGTAAAATAAAAATGCGTGCAGTTCAGTTTGGTTCAGTTGACTTTTAGAAATAAAACTGAACCAAACCAAACCAAACCAATGCGGTTTGGGTTGGTTCGGTTTTTTGCAAGATTTTTGTTGAGATATACATACACATATAGAGAACAACATAACTATGTGATTAATCATTCATACATTACCAAATAACTATAAAACTCGTCACATTTGGACAACAACTTCCCATTCAACATACACAAATTAGATTAGACAATAGTGGAATAAAAAACATAAAATATTTGTATAAAACAATATCAAAAATATTATAATGAAACAGAAAAAACATACGAGATGAGATATTAGAGAAGATGAAAAAGAAAGAATATAAGAGATGTGAGACTAGAGAGTAAAGGTGCGATAAAAACGTAATTGGAAAAGAGAACAATAGCCTAAAAATGAGTAGATGAACAGGAAAGAACATAAGATAAGAGAGATTAAAGTAGAAGATAAGAGATGTACATGGCAAAAAAATGAGAAGAAGTCGCAATAAACCCTAAGTTTGAGTAAGAGAAAATCATTCGTAATCTTAAGGCTAAGGCATAATAGGTTTTGGTTTTGGGTTGGATGTGGGATAAGTAAGGCAAGATTTGATTGATAAATTATGCTAACGCCTTTTGATAAGGCAAGAGTATAAATGTTATCTTATAGCATAGGGTTTCGCCTATAAAATCATAAGGCAAGGGGATGAGGATCATAATAATATTGGTGAGTTGATTATTGTTGGAGTAATTGATAAATCATGTTAAATTGATAAAATGCGTTGATGCTTTTCATGGTCAAATTTGTTGAGTGTTTGGGGCGGTTAGAACTCAAGTAGGCGACTTTTAAATATGTTCAATAGGGGGAAAATCGCAGAAAATCGCATGTAGACATAGAAGGGGATTGATCATCTTAATTCAGGAATAACTCAAGTTTCGTAAGTCTGTTTGAGGTGCCGTCAGTTGCATTGGAAAGTTAACGCAATAATACTTCTTTTGAAGTAGAGAAATTGGGTCTACAAGCGCTACACCAGTAGCAACTTTGTTGGTTTTTATACCAGAGGCGTAGTCAAATTCAGTCATGCGTTGGTCATCGTGTTTCATGCGTAACTTAAGTTTCGTAAGTCCATTTGTGGTGTTTTCAGTTGCATTAGAAAGAGAGTTTAATGATCTTTTAGTATAGAGATTTTCATAATTTTTTAATATGTCTGTAATATTTTTTCTATTTTGAATTCAGACGAAACATTCTGCCTAGTGTCAGTACCAGTTCATGTCGTTTGATTAAAACTGAATCGATTGGGATATTAAGTCCTAAAATAAAAATTATATTCTTAAAATAAACATTCTAATATTTCCAAAACATTTTCATTTGATTGATTCTGACTTCATTTTATATTTTAAATAATTATTCGAATCTGAGGTATAATTAGTAGAAAACATGATTTCGATGCGGTTTTGATGTTATTTATGAGTATTGATGAGAAAATAATATGTTTTGATTATTATGATGAGTTATGATGAAAAGGGTTGAGTTATGTTGAGTTGTAGATTCAGAGAGGAACCAGTGTTGTAGGACTTCGGTCCAGTGCTGCAAGACTTCGGTCCAATGTTATAGGACTTCGGTCCAGTGTTGAAGGACTTCGATCTAGTATTGTGATTGATAATTGATAACGGGAGTAGGAGGTTCATATGGAGATTGTTTTCATTTGTTTCTACAAGCATACATCATGTATATCGAAGATTAGCTTAGGACTTTGGTCCAGTGTTGTATGACTTCGGTCCAGTGTTGAGGATCCCTCGGTAACATAACTCTGATATCCAGTGTTGTAGGATGGTATCACATGCAAGAGAGTATAGAAATTACACATTGCATAATGATTGTATGTTGTACATTGTGTGTATTGATTATATGTTGATGTGGATTATTCTTCTTGTTTTATACACCATTAACATATGTGAATGCATTCTCACCCCCTGTTTGTTTCATGCGTTGTTCTTTACACGTATGGTGCAGATACTGAGGTAGAGTCCGAGGAGCATTAGATGTTACTTATGTTGCAGGATGGCATAGTTTGTCTTCTTTGTTTATTGTCTTGGCATTATTTAGTTTCCATGAGTCGCTCAGATAGTGTAACAATTGGGTTGGGATTATTTGATGATGTTTTATGCGAGTTGTTGAGTTTATTTGACTTATGATTTTAATGAAGTTGAGTTTTAATTTATGAATCAATTGAAGATATTTTTAATTGTTTATTTCTGTTACAATTATACCTTTTTTAGAAATATGTTTATGCTGAGAAAATATGACACCCTTTGTGAGTTTTTATTTCCGCATTATGTTTTAAAATCGTACATTGGGGTTTAGGGTGTTACAACATACCCCTTAAAAACTTCTTTCCAAAGTTTTAGCCTTTGTGATCCATCTACATTATTATATGTTTAAGTGGCTTGTGCCAAACGATTCATGTAATCTTCGTGTACAACACAAGATAAACGTGTCAATATGAATGAGTAATCAACTTTGTAAAAGTGGTTATCAAATAATTGATTCCTGCATACTAAATTAGTTGAGATACACTTATCAAATGTTTTAAACTCTAAAGTATGAACTGCACAATTAATTCCTGCAACATAAAGTATGAACTGCATATAATTCAGTGGTCATCTATCTACAACTAAAAAAGTGAAAAGGACATTGTAATTATAATTATAATGCACTCAACAATGTCAAGACAGAGAGTAAAACTTCATAGTTTTGACAGAAAATACTTCTTCCTAAAATTGGATCCTCTACTACTACATCAAAATATTGTAACTTCTTCTAGAGATTGGATTCTCTAGAGAAAGAAAAAAAACTTTGAAGTTTGATTTATTATTGTTCAAAGAGTGATGACAACACATGGGAAAGAATACTATTCTAGTGCCATATAACTTTTCAGCTGTTAAGCTATTAAAACACTCTCAAATGCAAAGAATATTTTATACTAGTTCTTCTTTTTCAACTAATAAATAGCATATGAAATTTGTAAAGTATGCAATAATGCATCTTAATAATGATATAAACTTATAAGTTACTACATTCCTTTAATAAAATATAACTAAACTTACTATTTAATTATTTGTATGAGTTAACTACTCAATATTTATATATTATAAAGAAACAAAACAAAGAAAATTAACACAATTCTCAAAGGCAGCACACCAGCAATCATATTACATAGTTCTTAAAATTCACATATTGGATATCATAAAATGCACACAGTTCTTAAAATTCACATATTGGATATTATATTGGATATCATATTACATAACACTCATTTGAAGACACACACCAGCAATCAAAATTTCCAAAGATTTCAGAGCGATTACAAATTAACTTAAAGACATCGTGACATATCTCAATGGCAATAGGATAAAACTTAAATCCAATAGGAATAAATTCAAAGCCAACATGAAAATCAGAGGCAGGGCACCTTGGTTGCATACATTGGTTAAAGTGGTGTCGTGCATTGGTTGCACAAATCAAATCAAACATCACAAAGAAATGAGATTCAATTAAAGTTAATTTAAGTGTATTACATATTCACCAACAATTATGTAGAAAATATAATCATGCTTCCTACAAATCATTTAAGTCATAAACTATAAAACAAGAAAGGACTTACATGTGTTTTCTATGCACGACGGTCAACCCACTGTCTGTCCTTCTTTTATGGGTGACTTTGAAGAGCTCGTCGAGATTGGGTGGTCGATTTAACTTATTCTCATATAAATAAAGACAACGCATATGGTTAAAATTATATGCTTAGTATCCAATTTGGTCTACAAATATTTCATTAGAAATGCTCTTTCCACTCTTATATGTGTTGTCCCACCATCGTGAAAAGCCACCATTGTCCCTAGCATCCGGAGATGCATCTTCGAAAGCACCTTTATTAATCCATTATTTAGATCAAATTGAAGAGGCGCTCTATTATGCCAAAATTTAATTCGGAGATGCATCTTCGTATACATAAAAGGTACGTTCGAAGATGCATATCTGTAAACAAAATTTATTCAAAAATTAGTGGGTGGTCAGAAGATACATCTCCATACGCTTTTGTTTTATATCATGCACCATACCCTTCCATCTCCCCCATTCTTCATTTTCTAAAAAGTTGTCAAAACAAATAATTTGAGCTCTGTAACATTCAAGCTTCTCATACATTCATTCAAGCTTCTGCCATGGGAGCTCTTTCTCCTCCTTTCCTGCATCTCAAACATTCAAGCTTCTACTTCTCAACAATTGGATTTGGAAAGTTTTGCAAAATTCTATCTCTTTTTATGTTTTGATTTTGTAGTTAGTTATTTAAGCTACATGAGTTGTTTTAGGTACATTACATAGTAGTGTAAATGAAATTGATAGCCTACAATAACATGCATATTTTTTTAGGGTTAGGGCAGCAATGGCGTTTCTTCCATGATTGAGAATCACAAAATTTTCTAGAGATGCATCTTCAGATTTTCTTTGTCCTATTTTCGGAGATGCATCTTTGAATTTGACTCAGGCTAAAATTTTGTTAATTTTGTGGAATTTGTCGATTTTTCTTGACATGTTGTTTTTCTTTGTGTCTGTTTTTTACATAGGTGTAGTGGTTGAAAACAACCCTGGCAGAACTATTCTTGGTCGTGTGTCCTAAACCGCGTCGGTACGACGTGGGAGGACCGCGTCCAAAACCACGAGGTCGTGAGTTGATGATAACTCGTTTGATGGTTCGCAGCGCCAAGGTACCTAACCATCTGGTTTTTCTTTTCATAGTCGCCTATTTGACTTACCTGTACTCGAAGTTGGGCGAGGGTTTACTTTGAAAGACAAAGCATATGACAAGGATCCACACGCTGCTTACAGTAATTTACTGTTACTAATATTTTCATAATTCATTTGTTACACTTGTTATCAACATTGTATCTAAACCATTTTCAGGGATAAATCATCTCCCACTTCCCTCATAATACCAGGTGGGAATTTGTGATTACCTTAAATGGAGATTGGTCATGTGCTTCCGCATTTCTTCCGTACAAGGGGAATAACGCGTTCGAGCCATTCAAAGTGTATGTTAACCATCATGTACCGGATGATGTTGCTTTTTGCCCATACAAGGGTCACCACGAGATGCGCCCGTAGGACCTGATATCTTTATACTCTAGATGGTTGGCATGTAGGTCATCTCTTATGTATCCTTATCTACCCAAGCGAGTGATGTGCAAGTTTAGCTATTTGCAGATTATTCCTAGATGCCCCTATGAGTCCGCTCCTCCTATCGTCCTCTGCACAAATCTCAATGTGATACTTGACAGTTTCGAGAGTCACTTGGTACCAAATAAGTATTGAAAGGTATATGTTCTTGTACATTAGGCCTTTGGAGACGGCTACATGACATGGTTCTATAGGGTGTCACACCCTATCATGACACCAGACGCTATTGGAAGACCACCTATGTCTGCTAATCAGGAGGTACTCAAGGTTAGGGATGCCCACACGGAGGACGTGTCTGTAGGCGTGTTGTAGAGATGGGTAGAGCAGGCATTGAGGCAGGACTCTTTGAGGATGACAGTCCCCATTTGGCCCTCGTGGAGAGTGTAACACCCCGTTTTTATTATTTAATTATTTATACTATTTTAATTAAAATTTTGATGTGTTGGTAAACTATTTGATTTTATGTGTTTGGGGTAGAAATTAGAAGTTTAGTAGAGTTTTTGGGTGTGGAGGTAATTAATGAGAAATGGGTATCATTAGTAAAATTATAAATAAGTAGGTTTTATTTAATTTATTTAAATAGAAAAGTTGAGAAGAAAATAGGTTTTGGGAATTAGTAAGTGAAATTTGGCAAGAGTTAGAGCAAGAGTTTGGAAGAGGAAAAGTTGGGAGTAGACACTATAACCAAAAGCTAAGGAATTCTGCAAATTCAAGGTAAGGGGGAGAAACTGTTCATGTGTGGGTGCTTAGGCAAAGAGAATAGAGAGGGTTCATTGCCCTCCTCCTTTGGGGTTTTTCCTTTTCACCATTGTTGGATGTTTTAGAGCTCGAGATGAGTTTTCATTAAAATTCTTTCAAGAATTATGTGCCATTGTGTTAATTTCGTGTACTGATTGCATGCCAAATTTGTGTGAATTTAACTTGTTAATTATGTTATTTGTTGTTCATGATTGGCTATTCCAAATTGATGATGTTAATGATGAATTATGATCAATTTAATGCCATATGTGTATATCTGTGATCAATTAATGTTATAAATGTCTTATTATTCATATATGGTCATTTTTTGTGAATTCTGGGTGAATCAAAATCGATATCAGAGCTTTGATAGGGCTCTAATGGTGGAAATTGTACTTTTTAACGATGTTGTTTCTCGGCTCTCACGCTTAGAGTGGTTGAAGTGTAACACCCTACTTCCCGACTCAATAATTAAATAATAAAACATAAAGAAAACATGAATATTCACCAAACAGGATGCTACTCACAACCATTAAACTAATTTGAACCACATGATAAAGAGACATAACTCGTTTAATAAGCAGTGGAATTACAAAAACTTTTTGCATAAAAGCCTGAACAACATTATTAGTTTGAAAAGGTAGTTCTTCGCAAAACAAACCATACAGAAAGATACACATCATAAACAAATATAGAACATCCCAATCCCCTCGTATTACGTATTAGAGCGACTCCAACTATAGACTCGGACGACAAGCAACTAAAGAGACATAACACCGTCCTCAACCGCAAGCTCTTACTCAGGTACTTGATTATTTATACTCCAGAGGAGCACAGAAGCAACAACACAAAAAGGGGGTGATAATAAATTTAAGGGTTAATACCTATTTTCCCCCCTGCCATATGGGCGTGTTTTGAAAAACCCCCCTGCGAAAAAAAAAGTTGCAAGACTGACCTTAACAAATTTTAAAAGTTTTGATTTAAACCTTTGTCAGGCCACATCATCAAAAATGCTTATGTGGCAATCATTTTTTTAATTTTTAATTGGAACATATTGCCACATCAATTAAATAGGACATGCAATGACTATTTTACCCTCAGCATTTATTTTATTTTATTTATAATTTTTTTATTTATTTAATTTTTGAATAAATTTATCAAATGCACGTATTAATATTTTTTTTGAATTATTATTTTAAATTTATCAAAATTTTTTTTTTCAAATTGTTATTTTAAAAATTATTTAAATTGAGCCAAGACCAATAGACACAAGACAAACTCCACCATTGTTTTTGGCACATGTGATATTTCATTTACAAACTAATGTACATGTAAGTAATATATACACTAAATTCATTGCAAAACTATCCGATGTGGGACAAACTCCACCATTGTTTTCTCCATCCCAACATGTCTGAAGAACAAACTCCATCATCACCCATTCTCAAAGCACCACTTCTACCTCTTCATGAACCAATCCAACAAACACAAAACAATTCCTTTACAGTCACATCATCCACTTCTACCAGATCCAACGTTTCACCTTGTTCATCCCTCTTTTCATACAGCCATCTCCCTCACGCTCTCAAATGCTACAGCGGCAACGACACAATCCTCCGCCACGCCGGAATTCATCACCGGCATCAGTGAATTTCAATCTGAATCTCAACTCAACTCAAATCCATCGTTTCAATTCTTCCGTGTTTTTAAAATTCGAACTCCATGCCACGAAATGGAATTAGACGGTGACGAAATCAAAAAACGATTTCGAAGGAGCAAGAAAATAACCTTTGAAGTTGAAATTGGATACTGTGTTAGTCCTTTCTCTTCTCCCTCGCTTATTGATGTTGTTTGTGGTGAGTTTTTCTTGTTGTGGTTCTGAGTCTGTGATGTTTTTCATGTAGAATGTTGTGATTCGCGTTATGGCCGTTGTTATTTGCGTCGATTTTTGTTGTGTGTTCTTGGTAAAGTGAAGAAAGTTTTGCAATGATTGTGTTATGGTGCTGAGGATTGTGGTGTATGAAGTTGCGTGAAGATGTGTGTTATGTTGTAGTGAAGATGAGGTTGGGATTTTCTGTCAATTTGATTTCTGCATAATGATATAGGTTTGTGAAGAATACAATGTTGTTATGGTTTGTGTTTGTGAATGATTGAGCTTTTGCAGGTTTGTATGAGGAAGGTTTATTGAAGTGTAGCTGAAGGTTGAAGGAAGTTTGGGCAGAGTAAAATGTTGAGCATACAAGCTATAGAACATTAACAACACAAGCTGCCAGCAAAAGGATTTTTAATTCCAATTTTCATGGAACAGACTGAAGTGGTCACACAAAGCTCTCAGCAGAAATCAGAATTGGTAGTAACTATTTTCTGTTATCAATAATAGATAAACAGTTCGATAAACTGTGCCAAATATTTAATTTAATAGTTTTTTTATTATTTTTAATTTCTAGTTTACATTGGACTCAATTGTTGTAAAGATGCATGAGTGATTTCTGAACTTGGTTTTCCATTGCAGGTGAAATGTGGAGTTGAAGTGATGGAGTTGAAGTTGATTAAGTGGGTTTGGGTGTAATATAAGTCCCACATTGAAAGTACTGAACATACTAGTAGTGTTTATATATCAAACACACACTCATCAATTTGAAATGAAATTACACCAAAAGGGGTAGGAATGGGCTTAGGAATGGGCTTACACCAAAAGGGGTAGGAATGGGCTTATGTCCAAGTTTAATATTTTGATAATTTAAATAAATAAAATTAATACGAAAATTAATTAAAGAAAAAATTAAATAAAAAAAAATTATAAATAAAATTAAAAAAAATGCTGAGGGTAAAATAGTCATTGCATGTCCTATTTAATTGATGTGGCAATATGTTCCAATTAAAAATTAAAAAAATGATTGCCACATAAGCATTTTTGATGATGTGGCCTGACAAAGGTTTAAATCAAAACTTTTAAAATTAGTTAAGGTCAGTCTTGCAACTTTTTTTTTTGCAGGGGGGTTTTTCAAAACACGCCCATATGGCAGGGGGGAAAATAGGTATATGCTCATTACGATCCCCACTCTGAACTGGACTCACAACTCAACTTAATATGCATGCGGGTACCGACTCAATGTTTGGTTTTTCATACGAACCGGGTCCCAATCTTTGTGAATCCCGAGCCCCCACTCAAGGCTTGGGATAAGCCACTAGTCCCCACTTTGAACTAGCGAACATGCCTCTTTCACAACAATTACACATATGATGAATGTCATACAAAATGTAATACAACCCCACTCTGACTATACATGAATACTCAACTCAACAGATGCAATACAACCTCACTCTGACTGTAAACAAATATATTTTTAATGCATCAACATTAGCTCATACACATTTCATCAACACAATCAGCATCACATCATACTTTCACTCTTATCACACATATTCACAAATTACACATAAATCACATGTATGAATAATATTACTCAATGAATTATAAAAATTAATTAGTCAACTCATACTCATCACAAAACATCAAACAACAGCTAATCATTGACTACACGACAATACCACCCTAAAAAACCCAACATGTAATGCCCCGATAATTATAATTTGTTTGATTGATGATTAATTGTGTTTAATCTCGGGTATTTGTGAATTACGTGATATGTGGTGTGTTTTGGTATGTTGATGCGTTGGGTAGTGTAGGGCTATAGGAGTATTGTGGCTTAATATTAATTTAAATAATTTAAATTAGATTATTTAGATTTAAAAACAATTAATTTGGAATTTTAGTAATAATAATTGGATAATTATTTTATTCAAATAATTTAGTTGGAATTAGTAGATTTAAATAATTAGTTATAATTATTTTACTAATTAAAAGTGGATAATATAAGAGCAGAGAAATAGTAAGAGCAAAGTGGTTCATTCATGATGTTTAGTAAGGGTAAAGAAGG
The DNA here is from genome assembly GCA_022829125.1 of Lathyrus tuberosus. NCBI lineage: Eukaryota > Viridiplantae > Streptophyta > Magnoliopsida > Fabales > Fabaceae > Lathyrus > Lathyrus tuberosus. Next base: position 5,220,711 of record JALAZF010000073.1, on the reverse strand, counting down.
AAGAGCATATTAGGGGTCTAAGGGTTATAGTAGGAAAAAGGAGAAAATTAGAAGGAGGGAATTTTTGGAGAACGATCGTATTCTGGAGAAAAGAGGAACGGAAGAGAGAAGCAGAGTTAGGGCTTAGAGAACATCCGAAGAATCATCACTAAGATAAGGGTGGGGTTCTTTGATCACTTAAGGGATGAATAATATATGTATGAGGGTGGGTAAATCGTTAGGTTCATCTCTATGCATCTCTCTAATTGTTTGGTTGTTCTTGGTTGCGTGTCGGTGTCCGTAATAACATGTAAATGGTGCAAATTGATTTTTGGTTGAGTTGTGATTTTATATAAATGATGTGTGTTCTAGTGCATGATGATTGATGTGGATTCTATGTGCATTCCCAGGCTATATGTTATTGGAATTAGAAGGTGTTGGGGGGTTTGGATTGTGCAAAATCGCAACTGCAGGGTTGCTGATTCGCACATTTTCGTCGGGCGAACGGGGTGTCTCGCTTGGCGAATCAATCTCGCTTGGAGGTCGCCGGACAAAACTGAGAGGCAAGTGAAGGATGGAAAGTAGGGGCTACTGGAATTTGTAAGGGGGAGGAAATTCGCTTATGCTTCGTCGGGCGAGCAGTGGGCGAAAAAGGAATTTCGTCAGGCGAATGGGGATTTTTCTGGGCAAAGGTGTTCGCTGGTAAATTTAACGAACAATCTCTAGTTTCCTAATTTATGAAAATTAGTTTACTAACAGGACCAACCACACAAATCCTAGGACAAAGTGCTTTTGAAAGTGTCTTTGATTTGAATAGGAAGGTATTCGTTTTATATTTGCTAAGGTTTCATTTAATGGTTTTTGACTAAAAGAACAAAGGTATAATATGGCGAAAAGATAATTGAAGATAAGTTTAAACAAGAAATAAAGTAAATTGTCGAAGTAAAGGAAATGACTTGAATGTAAAAAAAATGAAGAAAAACTTGGAATTTTATTAAAGTGCATAAATGTAAACTGGTGTTTTCCATACATACATTTTCCAGAAAACTCGTTTCTCTCACACGGTTACTTTGAGTAATTGTGGTAATTTGTACAAAGTTTGGAACACACCCCGATTCCTATCACAACTATCCTATTTATATACAAATAAAATAACTGCTAATAATAGTTACTTCCTAAAAATACGACACATGGCTTCTTGCATGTCTTTTCTCCATCAGATTTGCTCCACGCGTAATCTGCCAAAGGTAACGCCCTTTTACATTCAAATTTCAAACTTCATGTCGAAACAACACACCCTTCCAGCAGTGTCGAAATGTCGAAGTCTTATATTTCAAATATCTTCTTCAATTTATACTTCCAGCTGTGAATAACAATAGCCTGTCGAAAATACTAAAAATCTCAAATCATTTAATGGCGTCGAAAAATACCCATATACAAATTGCCCCCCAATAAATGATTTTTCGATCAATCCAAGAGAAAAAGTATTTGTTGCCAATACTTATTTGATGCCTTTAATGACTCAGCAAGTCAACTGTTTCCATGGCTCTATTTCGACATATTCAACATAATCTTCATTTATGGCGTGGTCAGCTATAAAGTCAGCGACCACTTGTCCCTTAACAGCCTTCAAAGGCAAATATATTAAGGAATATTCAGTCAATGCCAAAGCCCATTTCCCAATTCGACTATGTAAAATTGAATTTGATAACCTATGATTTATTACGTCAAAATGAGAAGAAATATATACATCAACTGGCTTTATATAGTGTTTTAACTTCATACATGAAAAGTAAACACACAGACATAGCTTTTCTATTACACTATACCTAGTTTCGGCATCATTTAAGACTCTACTGAGGCAGTAGATGGCTCTTTCGATGCCATTTTCATCCTCTTGACATAACATACTTCCTAATGTCCTATCTGATGCCGCTATATACAACCTCATACTTTTACTTCTACAAGGAGACATTAAGATTGGGGGATGGGTCAAGTTTTCCTTAATTTTTTCGAACGCAGCTTGTTGATCCTGCCCCCATGCAAAATCTTCCTTCTTCAGTCGAAGTAGAGGAGAAAAGGCTTGCGTTTTTCCACTAAGGTTGGAGATGAACCTTCTGAGAAAGTTGATCTTCCCAAGCAGAGACTGCAACTCCTTCTTTGTCGATGGCGCTTTCGCCTCCATTATTGCTTTGGCTTTGTTTTCATTGATTTCGATCCCTTTCTTGCGGACCACAAAGCCAAGGAAATCTCCCTCCTGCACACCAAAAGCACATTTGAGAGGGTTCATTTTTAAACCAAACTTCCTCATCCTTTCAAATGACTGTCGAAGATGGTCTACATGATTTTCTCCTGAAACAGACTTAATTACAATGTCATCTATATAGATTTGCATGAAAGTTTCAATAAAATCATGAAAAATTGAATTCATGGCTCGCTGATAAGTTGCCCCAGCATTTTTTAAACCAAAGGGCATTACCACCCATTCGTAGGTGCCTATGGCTCCAGGACAACGAAATGCTGTCTTAGGGACATCTTCTTCAGCAATAAAAATTTGATTATAGCCAGAGTATCCATCTAACATACTCCGATACTCATGGCCTGCAGCAGAATCTATAAGCATTTCTGCCACTGGCATAGGATATTCGTCCTTAGGGGTAGCTGAATTTAAATCTCGAAAGTTAATGCATACCCTTAATTTGCCATTTTTCTTTATTACAGGAACAATATTTGCAATCCATTCGACATACCTCGTTGTACAGATGAATTTACATTTCAGAAGTCTTTCGACCTCCTCTTTGATCTTCGACAAAATCTCTGGTGCGAAGCGTCTGGGAGTTTGCTTCACAGGTTTCTTTCCTGCTATGATAGGCAACTTCAATTCAACCAAACTCCTGTCCAGCCCAGGCATTTCGTCGTAGTCCCACGTGAAACAATCTTTAAATTCTTTCAGCAGTTGGACTATCTCGACTTTTAACTGAGGGTCCATCTTGGCACTTATGTAGGTTGGCCTTTTTTCTGCCCCCAGTCCTAAATCGACTTCTTCCAATGGATCCTGCGCCACCATCTTCATGTCTGTTGATGCTGGATCCTTTTCAAACCCCAAGGGTTCGTCATTATAAATGGCGTCAAACTTTTGATGTTGCCATTCGCCAACTTCTGCGTTGAACAGATCCTCTTCAACGTCCCTTTGAGAACATTGTTTGTTGAAATCATTTCTATTGGATTTGACAGCCATGTATTTTACTTCGGCTTCAAGAGCCGCCTTGAGTTTATTTTCGGCTATATAAGCCGTAATCTTTTCGAGTACTGATGACTCACTCATCGTCACCAAACTCACTTCCCCAGCCCGTTGGCTCTATATGTGCAGTCCCAAAGACATAGTTTGCCTCATCGACCACTTCCATATCCCACTGGAAACCATATGTGGGGTGGAGATACAGCGAACAGAAAGCATTATCAGTTGCCTTCAGGTCGAAAGTTGCTGGACTGCATGGAGTATATGGGACAAGTGTTTGTCGAAGCTGCATCGATCCACATGGTTTACCTCAGCCATGAAATAGCTTTGATCCACCTCTATGTTTTCGGCAATTCCATCAGCTCGCCAAATAGCTATACGCTGATGCATCGACGAGGGCACAACACCCACGCCATGGATCCATTCTCTACCCAGAAGTAAATTATAATTAGTCTTTGAGGCTATGACCATGAACATCGTTGGTCTAGTTATAGTCCCAACAGTTAAATCCACTTGGATAACACCCAAAGTGGTTCCCACTTTGCCTTCATAGTTTGATAATACCATGTTGTAGGGTTTTGCATCAGACTCATCTTTCCCTATCCTCTTCAACATATAATGGGGCATTAAGTTAACTGCAGCCCCTCCATCAATCAGGATTTTGTTCACTCCCACGTTCTCCACTTTCCCCTTTATGAATAGAGGCTTGAGGTGGCCACGCATGGAGTCATCTGGCCTTTCGAAAAAGGCATCTTGTTCCTCAACACAGCCGTTGTTCATAATATAGTAACATACTGGCCTGTGCCCTATAACTTCACTCTCCATAACATCCTCCTCTTCTTCGACCTCCATGACTTGGTCGTATTCTTTTGGAAGGAGAGAGACCACGTTGCATACGATGTCGAGAGACATGTCTGACTCAGACCTGAAGTCGTCAGTCATTTCGTCATCCTCTCCCACTTTTTCTTTAGATGGTACTGGTTCAATTGCATTGCAGGAATTGTTGCTGTAAGATTCCTCTTTTCGATTCACTACTTGGACATTGCTACTTGACTCTGGTTTGCTTCTTTCGACAGAAACTTTCTCAGCAGCTTCCTTTTCCGCCCTTTTTTGTCTTTGGAATCGCCTCCATTGGGACTTCGACATGGGATTCTTGCCTTTATAATTCTCTGAGGGATAAGGCCTTGGTTTTAGCCTTTCGCCTTCTTTCTTGCCAGCCATTGAAGAACCCCTCTGAACTTCAAAAATTTTCCACTTTCTCTGTCCCTGGGCCTCCCTGATTGGTTGAACCCACTTATCACTAGGAGCTTTGTTGGTGGGTTTGAAGGTATTTGGGTGCCTTCCTCTAAACTTTTGCTGGTTTTGATCATTTCGCCTTGGGTCGAACCTCTCTGTTCTAGCAGGTGGAACTGCCCCCCAGTTTCCTTTCCTTTTTGCTTTTTCCATTCCCTCCAGATTATCTGCTGCCTTCTTGTCGAACACAGTGCTACAGTGGGGGCACAGCATAACCTCAGATTTTTTCTTATGACACCTTTGAAGGAACTCAATCAGATTCTCTTCCTCTTTAGGATACGCCACTTTTTGATATTCCTCTCTATGGCGTTCTTCATCAGTCTGCATTGGAGCTTTCTGGGATACCTCCACCATATTAACATTGGTTGTTTGCCCATCTCCAATACTTAACTTGTTCATCTTCAGAGTGAGCCCCTCCTCAATTTCATGCTTCTTCTTTGCCAGGTCAAAATCTCCCTGGCCCTCTTTTTTATCTCCTTCTGGAGATGGCTTCTTAATGTCATGTTGACAACAGAAACCAACATATTTCTCTCTGGGGTCCTCTATTATCCTTCGTAGAATCCCATAAACAGTTGGCTTCGCATGACCATCAGTAGTCTTTGCGTTAACCTTAGAGATACCTTCGCCAACCTCAGTATTGGCTTGGTCGAAAGTATCGCCAAACTCCATGTTGTCTCTATTAAGGCCCTCAGTAGCCTTATTCTTGTCTTTGACAATACCTTCAGTAGCTTCGTCATTCTTTATAATGTTGAGACCCTCAGTGGCCTCCTTCTCTTTCTCGATGGAACTTTCAGAAGTTTCTCCATTCTTTGCATTGTTGAAACCCTCAGTGGTTTCATCCTTGTTCACGTTGTTGAGACCTTCAGTGGCCTCCTTGTTGATGCAATTCTTCAAGCTTCCTTCGCCAAGGTATTCAGTAACCTTGATTATCACTGGTTTATTGACGAAGTCTTCGGATATTTCCTCCACATCACTTTCATCTGTAGGGATGTCAGTGATCTCTACCATGTTCACATTTGTGTCGAAACCTTCAGTGGCTTCTATCATTTCAAAGTTGCAGTCAAAACCCTCTTCGACCTCTACCATGTTCACTGTGGATGGTTCAACATAGTGGGCTTCGACCATCTGCATTGGATTTGAACCAATCCTCATTTGTGGCTTCGACTTGTCGCCGAACTTCAATCTTTCGTCACGAATGGCATTTTGCACCAGATCCCTGAAAAGGAAACATTGAGATGTTTTATGACCTAAAATATTATGGTACTTACAAAAACCTCTCTTTTTCTGTTGTTCTATAGGAGGCACTTTAGTGCCAGGTGGCACTATCGTTTGGCCATCTTTAACCAACAAGTCAAATATTTCGTCACACTTAGTGACGTCGAATGTATAAGTCCTTTTAGGAAACTTATCATTCTTTTCAGGTTCGACTGGGTTTTTTCCATTCGATGAAGCCAATACTTTACAGGAGTATGGCGGACCCTGTTTCAATTCTGCTAAGTCAACTTCTTGTTCGTCGAAACTAAATGATTCGCTCTCGTCATCATCATCTTCTTGACATACCCCCACATAAGCCACTTTTTCTTTCTTATTTTTAGTTACTCTAGCTTTTTCGGCTTTTAAACGTTCGACCTGTCTCACCCTATCCGCCAATTGTGCCATATCCCTCAAATATTGAGTGTCTAATTTCTTTCTAATTGAATAGTCAAGACCACCTGCTGCCATTTCGACTAATTCATGCTCAGGAACTTGCGTGAAACATCTCGCCTTAAGTAATCTAAACCTATTTAAATAATCGTCAATTGGCTCAGAGAATTTTCTTTTAACACTAGCCAACTCCTTCAAACTTATTTTCGTTTGTCCCATGTAAAATTATTCATGGAACGACCTTTCTAACTGGACCCACGTATGGATCGAATTTGCAGGCAAAGACGTAAACCAAGTAAAAGCATTTTTTGTTAAAGAACTTGGAAAATATTTCATTTTTAAATTTTTATTGTGTGCAATTTCCCCTGCTTCGATCAAGTAACGGGCCACATGTTCGACAGTGGATTCGCTAGTATCCCCTGAGAATTTGGTAAACTTGGGGACTTCCCATCTTGGGGGTAATTCTTGTTGCAAAATATACTCAGATAATGGGGATGTATAACTGGGCCTTTGCAGCCCCACATTCACACCATTTCTGGCCATAATCCTTTCGACCATGGCTGCTAAATTATTTTCTGCTGGCATGTTGTTATAACGCAATTGTTGCACAACATCATCAGCATTTTGGTCTCTATGGACTAACACCCTTCTAAGCTCTTGTTGGACAGGAATTTCGACATGAGGATGTTCGACCACTACCTCTTGGTTTCTAAGGTTCACTTGAGGAACATTCGCTGGCATCTGGTTTATTGTGGTTTCCTCTTCGACAACTACTCTGGGATTCTGAACTATTTGTTCCCTTGGTTGGGTTTGAGGAACACCAAAGAAGTCAGCAATGCGCGTCATTTGCGCTGCTAATAACTGGTTCGTTTGGGTGGTGTTTTGTATTAAAGGATTAAACACAACCCCCATTTGTTGCGTTAGCATCTGCACCATATCATGGTTACTTTCGTCCATTTGTTGCCTAATTACTTGTGCAGAATTATTAGTGATTGCAGGCATATAAGTTTGGTATCCCGTTGACACAGGCTGACCCATTCTGCCTATGTGGTTTGCACCAGACCCTGATCCTTGTAGGGGCGAAGTAACATTAACCAAAGGATCAGAGTATAACGATGACGCATTGTGCAAACTTGCCATCATAGTTGTTGGCATTCCATAAGGTTGTTCTCTATTATGTAGAGGCATTGAAAAATTCGTCGGAAATGGCCTATGAACACCCCCTAAAGGAGGAGGGGTCATATGAGGCATTTGGGGTCCAACTGTAGAGACACTAGGCGCGTTTTGGGAGGCCGAAAACACTGGTGTTGACCCCGTTGATGATGGTATCGCCTCTAATACAGAAACTGATGCCGTATTTTCTCCTGTCGAAGGAATAGGCGTTAGGTTGTTAACATTTTAATTAATAGGCGCGTTTTGATTCGCCATTCTTCTTATTCTTGTTCTTTTTGGTCTTTCTTCGTTGTTCACGGCTAACTTGCCACTCCTTAGAATCATACAACGAAATGAAAACTTTTTCTTCTAAGAATTTGCTATAAGAACAAAAGACAAACTAAACAAATGCACTAGGTCCCACTGCTGGTAAATTTGACGAACAATCTCTGGTTTCCTAATTTATGAAAATTAGTTTACTAACAGGACCAACCACACAAATCCTAGGACAAAGTGCTTTTGAAAGTGTCTTTGATTTGAATAGGAAGGTATTCGTTTTGTATTTGCTAAGGTTTCTTTTAATGGTTTTCGACTAAAAGAACAAAGGTATAATATGGCGAAAAGATAATTGAAGATAAGTTTAAACGAGAAATAAAGTAAATTGTCGAAGTAAAGGAAATGACTTGAATGTAAAAAAAATGAAGAAAAACTTGGAATTTTATTAAAGTGCATAAATGTAAACTGGTGTTTTCCATACATACATTTTCCAGAAAACTCGTTTCTCTCACACGGTTACTTTGAGTAATTGTGGTAATTTGTACAAAGTTTGGAACACACCCCGATTCCTATCACAACTATCCTATTTATATACAAATAAAATAACTGCTAATAATAGTTACTTCCTAAAAATACGACACATGGCTTCTTGCATGTCTTTTCTCCATCAGATTTGCTCCACGCGTAATCTGCCAAAGGTAACGCCCTTTTACATTCAAATTTCAAACTTCATGTCGAAACAACACATCCTTCCAGCAGTGTCAAAATGTCGAAGTCTTATATTTCAAATATCTTCTTCAATTTATACTTCCAGCTGCGAATAACAATAGCCTGTCGAAAATACTAAAAATCTCAAATCATTTAATGGCGTCGAAAAATACCCATATACAGAAGGAGAGTTCGATGGCGTCTCGCTGGGCGAACATCAGGCGAGCAGAACTGGAACGAACAGAAATTTCAAAAACTTTAATAATTCACATCTTTTGATCCGTAGGTCCGTTCCAGTCGTCGTTTGAATCGTTGGAAAGCTGGTTTCATGTACCTTCTATTAAAATTATTTTCGATACCAGAATTCCAACAATTCGATGCGTTAATTATGTTTCCATATACGTTGTGATGTGTTGAACGTTGGAATGCTGAGTTCGGTTGTGCGAATGCGTGTTGTAGTTGTGGATTGCAATTGTTGCATGTTTTGGCAGGTATATGCTGCATGTTTGACAATTGTGGTGTGATGTATTGGTTGTATGATAGTTATATGTGTTGGTCGTCGTTGTATATTGTCATTGATGCATAGCATGTTTGTATAAGTTGTATGCTCAGTTGTGTGCCCATGTGGGGTGTGAACGCCTTATCTGGATTCCTTTTAAGGGAATTGTGTTGTTGTTGTTGAGGTAATTGTGTTCCCATGTAGAGTGTGAGCGATTACGGGTGTTCGTGTGCCCATGTGGGGTGTGAGCGATCATGAATGTCGTGTGCCCATGTGGGGTGTGAGCGACTCATATGGAAATTCCAATGGGGATTATGATCGTGAAAAAGGGATCGAATTGGTACCACATGCATTGAGTCGAGTTGTGAGTTTCATTGTATTGCATCGTGTTATGTTGTGTTGTTGATTATGTGATTGTCTGCTTGTGTGGGAAATTGTAGTCGTGTTGATGATTTGATGATAGGGTGAATTGTATAATGATTATATGCTTTTGTATTTATATTATGCATTTCTTTTGTCAATTGAGAATCTCACCCCTCCTGTTTGAATGTTACCTCCACGTGGATAACGTGCAGATAATCAAGAATAGTACGGAGTTGTGGTTAGTGAAGACGAAGTCCTTCACTTTATGTGTTGAGTCGGCGTCTGCTCTGATATGTAACACTGGGGATATGGAACGCTTGTTGTTACTTATTTCATTGCCGTTACTATTTTCCTTTAATTGATGTTGGTTATGGAGTTTAAACATGTTGTGTTTTTAGTTGAGTTTCCGCTGCTACTTGAGAAAATTATTTAAGTATGATTTTGTTGGTACCGTTAATGATAATTATGTGTTACATGTCGTATGCACGAGGAGATTTATGGTGAATGTGACATTCTATATGTTGAATTTTTACTCTGATGATTGTATTATTTTACGCGGGGGTTTAGGGTGTTACATAGTGGTATCAGAGCAGGTCAGTCTGTCCGGCCAAGTTGTCGAGTCATTGTTATGTGACAGTTGATTACTGTCGATGTCGTTTCCTTAACCATTGTGTTCTGTTATTGATGTGTAACAGATTTAGAATGGATTGAAGGAATGATGCTTCTATTGCTGCTGCTTTACAGGCTGTTACTCAGGCGGTACAGAACCCTCCTCATACTGGTGAGAATGATGAGTTTCGGAAGAACAGACCGCCTACCTTCAAGGGTAGATATAATCCGGATGGAGCGCCGGCTTGGCTCAAGGAGATCGAGAGAATTTTTCGGGTTATGGAATGGCCTGAGGCATAGAAGGTGCGGTTAGGTACTCACATGCTGGCTGAGGAGGCTGAGGACTGGTGGGTTAGCAATCGTCAATTGTTGGGAGCAACAGGAGAGGTAATCACTTGGGCTGTGTTCAGCAGGGAGTTCTTAAGGAAGTATTTTCCAGAAGATGTCCGAGGGAAGAAAGAGATTAAGTTTCTGGAGTTGAAGTAGGGTAACATGACGGTTACGGAGTATGCTGCCAAATTCGCAGATCTGGTTATGTTTTACCCTCATTACAGTGCGGCAACTGCTGAGTTCTCAAAATGTGTCAAGTTTGAGAATGGATTAAGACCTGAGATCAAGCATGCGATTGGTTATCAGGGAATCAGAAGGTTTCCAGATTTGGTGGATTGTTGCAGGATCTTTGAGGAAGATAGCAAGGCTCGATCGACTCACTATAAAGAGTTGGCCGAGAGAAAGGGAAAACAACCGATGAACCGTGGGAAGCCTTATGCAGCTCCAGCTAAGAAAGGTAAACAGAAACACGCTGATGACAAGAAGCCGAGTAGGGGAGGTGCCCCTTCTCCTCTTAAGTGTTACAGGTGTGGTGAGCTAGGCCATCGTGTCAGTGAGTGCACGAGTGATGTAAAGAAATGCTTCAAGCATGGGCAGGCAGGACATCTGATTGCTGACTGCAAGGTTAAGGTGGTGACTTGTTACAACTGTGGAGAACAGGGCCATATTAATACTCGTTGCCAGAAGCCGAAGCAAGCTTCAACTAGAGGAAAGGTGTTCGCGCTGACATGGACTCAAACTTCCTGTGATGACAGACTGATCAGAGGTACATGTTACATTAATAATACGCCTTTGATTGCTATTATTGATACTAGTGCTACTCACTCTTTTATTGTTGTTGATTGTGTGAGAAGGCTAGGCCTTGTTGTTTCTCCTATGAAGGGAAAGATGGTTGTCGAAACTCCTGCAAAGGGATCGGTGACCACTTCCCTAATTTGTTTGAATTGTCCACTATCAATCTTTGATAAGGACTTTGGTGTGGACCTTATTTATTTTTCGTTGAGAAATCTTGGTGTGATCTTGGGTATGAACTGGTTGGAGTTCAATCATGGTCATATTAACTGTTTTTACAAGTCGTTGCAATTTCTTGCTCCTGAGGAAGAGGAAGAAGATGGTTTTCTATTCACTAGAGAGTTGAGAGAGCTCTTAGAAGAAGAAGCTCAATTGCTTGCATTGTTTGCATCCTTGTCAGTGGAGAGTGAGTCGGTGATTAATGAATTGCAAGTAGTGCGTGAATTTCCAGAAGTGTTTCCAAATAATATTACTGATGTACCGCCAGAGAGAGAAGTGGAGTTTACTATTGATCTTGTCCCTGGTACCAGACCTATTTCTATGGCACCATACAGGATGTCGGCATCAAAATTAACAGAGTTGAAGAAGCAATTGGAAGAGTTGTTAGAAAAGAAATTTGTGAGACCAAGTGTATCTCCTTGGGGAGCTCCGGTGTTGTTGGTGAAGAAAAAGAATGGCAGTATGAGGTTATGTGTCGACTATAGACAGTTGAATAAAGTGACGATTAAGAACAAGTATCCACTTCCAAGAATAGATGACGTGATGGATCAGTTAGTGGGAGCCCGTGTGTTTAGCAAGATTGACTTGAGGTCGGGTTATCATCAAATACGAGTAAAGGATGAAGATATTCAGAAGACTGCTTTCAGGACCCGATATGGACATTATGAGTATGTAATGATTCCGTTTGGAGTTACTAATGCGCCTGGTGTATTCATGGAGTATACGAATCGAATTTGTCATGCTTACTTAGATCAATTTGTGGTTGTCTTTATTGACGACATTCTAATCTATTCTAAGTCAGAAGAGGAACATGTTGAGCATTTATGGATTGTGCTGCAAGTGTTAAAAGAAAAGAAGCTCTATGCTAAGTTATCTAAGTGCGAATTCTGGTTGAGAGAGGTAAGTTTTCTTGGTCATGTTATTTCAGGTGATGGTATTGATGTGGACCCATCCAAGGTAGATGCAGTTCTACAGTGGGAGACTCCGAAGTTGGTAACTGAGATTAGAAGCTTTTTAGGCTTGGCTGGTTATTATCGGTTTATTGAAGGCTTTTCGAAGTTGGCATTTCCGTTGACTCGGTTGACTTGCAAAGGTAAAGCGTTTGTGTGGGATGTTCACTACGAGAAGTGTTTCATTGAGCGGAAGAAGAGGTTGACTACATCTCCAGTTTTGATTCTACCCGAACCAAATGAACCGTTTGTGGTGTATTGCGACGCTTATTTGATGGATTTGGGAGGTGTGTTAATGCAGGATGGTAAGGTCGTGGCTTATGCTTCACGACAGTTAAGGGCCATGAGAGGAATTATCCAACCCATGATTTCGAATTAGCTACAGTGGTGTTCGTATTAAAAATATGGAGGCACTATCTTTATGGTTCCAGATTTGAAGTGTATAGTGATCATAAGAGCTTAAGGTATCTGTTTGATCAGAAGGAGTTGAATATGAGACAAAGAAGGTGGTTAGAATTCTTAAAGGATTGTGATTTCGGCTTGAACTATCATCCCGGTAAAGCTAATGTCGTGGTTGATGCTTTGAGTCGGAAGACCTTGCATATGTCTGCTATGATGGTCAAAGAGTTGGAATTGATTAAGCAGTTCAGAGATATGAGTTTAGTTTGCGAACAGACACCGCATAGTGTGATGTTGGGTATGCTAAAGATCAATAATGAATTCCTTAATAGTATCAGAGAGGGTCAGAAGTTAGATGTAAAACTGGTGGATTTGATGATTGGAAATGAACAGGCAGAAAGTAACGAATTCATAGTGGATGAACAAGGTGTGTTGAGGTTCCGTGGTAGGATTTGTATTCCTGATGATCCTGAGTTGAAAAGAATGATTCTAGAAGAAAGTCACAGGAGTAGCCTGAGTATCCATCCAGGAGCTACAAAGTTGTATCAAGACTTGAAGAAGAAATTTTGTTGGCCTGGATGGAAGCGTGATGTGGCTAAGTTTGTATATGCTTGTTTGAATTTCCAGAAGGCGAAGGTAGAACATCAGAAACCTGCTGGTTTAATGCAACCGTTAGATATTCCAGAGTGGAAGTGGGACAACATTTCTATGGATTTTGTGACTTGGTTTCCTAATACTCCAAGAGGGCATGATGCCATTTGGGTAGTGGTGGATAGACTGACGAAGTCGTCTCATTTTATTTCGATTAATATCAGTTTTCCTTTGCAGAGGCTGGCAGAGATTTATATTCAGGTGATTGTGAAGTTTCATGGAGTTCCGTCGAGTATTGTGTCAGATAGAGATCCAAGGTTCACTTCCATATTTTGGGAGAGTTTGCAAGAAGCTTTGGGATCGAAACTGAGATTGAGTTCAGCTTATCACCCGCAGAAGGATGGACAGGCGGAGAGAACTATACAATCTTTGGAGGATTTGTTACGGGCTTGTGTGCTGGAACAGGGAGGTGCTTAGGATAGCCACTTGCCATTGATTGAGTTCACTTATAATAACAATTATCATTCCAGTATTGGAATGGCACCTTCTGAAGCTTTGTATGGTCGGAGGTGTCGGACGCCGTTGTGTTGGCATGAATCTGGTGAGAGTGTAGTACTTGGACCTAAGATTGTTCAGCAGACTACTGAAAAGGTGAAGTTGATTCGGGAAAAGATGAAAGATTCACAGAGTAGGCAGAAGAGCTACCATAATAAGGGGAGAAAAGATCTTGAGTTTCAAGAAGGAGACCATGTGTTCTTGAGAGTCACTCCGGTGACCGGTGTTGGACGTGCATTGAAGTCGAGGAAGCTTACTCCTCGGTTTATTGGTCCATATCATATTTCTGCAAGAGTTGAACCGGTTGCCTACAGAATGGCGTTGCCACCCAATTTTTCGAACTTGCATGATGTGTTCCATGTGTCACAGCTTCGGAAGTATGTTCCGAATCCGTCACACGTGATCCTGATGGATGAAGTGGAGATAAGGGATAACCTTACGGTTGAGGCTTTACCAATACGGATTGAATACCGTGAAGTGAAGCAATTGAGAGATAAAAAGATCACTCTTATGAAGGTAGTGTGGGGAGGCGCTGCCAGTGGAAATATGACTTGGGAGTTAGAGAGCATGATGCGAGAGTCGTATCCGGAGTTATTCGTATGAGGTAAATTTTCGAGGATGAAAATATTTTAAGTGGGGGAGAGTTGTAACGCCCCGATAATTATAATTTGTTTGATTGATGATTAATTGAGTTAAATCCCGGGTATTTGTGAATTACGTGGTATGTGGTGTGTTTTGGTATGTTCATGTGTTGGGTAGTGTAGGGCTATAGGAGTATTGTGGCTTACTATTAATTTAAATAATTTAAATTATATTATTTAGATTTAAAAACAATTAATTTGGAATTTTAGTAATAATAATTGGATAATTATTTTATTCAAATAATTTAGTTGAAATTAGTAGATTTAAATAATTAGTTATAATTATTTTACTAATTAAAAGTGGATAATATAAGAGTAGAGAAATAGTAAGGGCAAAGTGGTCCATTCATGATGTTTAGTAAGGGTAAAGAAGGAAGAGCATATTAGGGGTCTAAGGGTTATAGTAGGAAAAAGGAGAAAATTAGAAGGAGGGAATTTTCAGAGAACGATCGTATTCTGGAGAAAAGAGGAACGGGAGAGAGAAGCAGAACTAGGGCTTTGAGAACATCCGAAGAATTGTCACTAAGATAAGGGTGGGGTTCTTTGATCACTTAAGGGATGAATAATATATGTATGAAGGTGGGTAAATTGTTAGGTTCATCTCTATGCATCTCTCTAATTGTTTGGTTGTTATTGGTTGCGTGTCGGTGTCCGTAATAACATGTAAATGGTGCAAATTGATTTTTGGTTGAGTTGTGATTTTATATAATTGATGTGTGTTCTGTTGCATGATGATTGATTTGGATTCTATGTACATTCATAGAATGTATGTTATTGGAATTGGAAGGTGTTGGGGGGTTTGGATTGTGTAGAATCGCAACTACAGGGTTGCTGATTCGCACATTTTCTCGCTTGGAGGTCGCCGGGCGAAACTGAGAGGCGAGTGAAGGGTGGAAAGTAGGGGCTACTGGAATTTGTATGGGGGAGGAAATTCGCTTCTGCTTCGCCGGGTGAGCAGTGGGCAAAAAAGGAATTTCGCCAGGCGAATGGGGATTTCGCCGGGCGAAAGAGAGTTCGTTGGTGTCTCGTTGGGCGAACATCAAGCGAGAAGAACTGGAACGAACAAAAATTTCTAAAACTTTAAAAATTCACATCTTTTGATTTGTAGGTCCGTTCTAGTCGCCGTTTGAATCGTTGGAAAGCTGGATTCGTGTACCTTCTGTTAAAATTATTTTCGATACCAGAATTCGAACAATTTAATGCTTTAATTGTGTTTCCGTATACGTTGTGATATGTTAAACGTTGGAATAATGAGTTTGGTTGTGCGAATCTGTGTTGTAGTTGTGGATTGCAATTGTTGCATGTTTTGGCAGGTATATACTGCGTGTTGGACAGTGTGGTGTGATGTATTGGCTGTATGATAGTTATATGCATTGGTCGACGTTGTATGTTGTCGTTGATGCATAACATGTTTGCATAAGTTGTATGATAAGTTATGTGCCAATGTGGGGTGTGAACGCCTTATTTGGAATCCTTGTAAGGGAATCGTGTTATTGTTGTTGAGGTAATCGTGTGCCCATGTGGGGTGTGAGCGATTACGGGTGTTCGTGTACCCATGTGGGGTGTGAGCGATCACGGATGTCGTGTTTCCATGTGGGGTGTGAGCGACTCATATGGAAATTCTGACGGGAATTATGATCATGAAAAAGGGATCGAATTGGTACCACGTGCATTGAGTCGAGTTGTGAGTCTCATTGCATTGTGTTATGTTGTGTTTTTTATTATGTGAGTGTCTGCTTGTGTGCGAAATTATAGTCGTGCTGATGATTTGATGATAGGGTGAATTGTATAATGATTATATGCTTTTGTATTTATATTATGCATTTCTTTTGTCGATTGAGAATCTCACCCCTCCTGTTTGAATGTTACCTCCACGTGGGTAACGTGCAGATAATCAAGAATAGTGCGGAGTTCCGGTTAGTGTAGACGAAGTCCTTCACTTTACGTGTTGAGTCGGCGTCTGCTCTGATGTGTAACACTAGGGATATGGAATGCTTGTTGTTATTTATTTAATTGCCGTTACTATTTTCGTTTAATTGATGTTGGTTACAGAGTTTAAACATGTTGTGTTTTTAGTTGAGTTTCCGCTGCTACTTGAGAAAAATATTTAAGTATAATTTTATTGGTACTGTTAATGATAGTTATATGTTACATGTCGTATGCACGAGCAGGTTTATGGTGAATGTGACATCCTACATGTTGAATTTTTATGAATTTTTACTCTGATAATTGTATTATTTTACGCGGGAGTTTAGGGTGTTACACAACACAACATCATTCTCCACACCAAAAAAGTGAATTAAATCAATCAACATGATAAATAACATCAAACGCCTCCAAACAGTGACCAAACAATAGCACCACATCAAATATATATTCACAAACAACACTCAATCATGTTAAATCATCTCAACATTAATTCACCATCAAACGTGTACAATAAGTCATACAATTTTACACACATTTCACAACATATACTCATACATCATTCAAACATGGCAATTCATCTCATAAGGCACTACCATGATGTAGCTCTGTGTGTTAGCTTTCCAACACTTCGAATCGAGTCTCATTCTGAGTCCCGAAACTCAAGTTATAATAAAAATCGTATTTGAACAATGTCTGCCTGGTCGTGACGGGTGGACCGCCACAAAGCCGGTGACCTTCACAAGGATGGATGCAATGACGGACAGTCTGTCACAAGGGTGACGTCCGTCACAGCTGCAGAATGCAGAATTATGCGTTTTTTCACCATTTGAGGCCTTTCGGACCTCCAATTTCGATTCCGTAAAAAGGAAAACGCACAAAATTTGGCACACAATAACTATTTAACAATTATACAATAACCAACACAAATTATATAGACTCAAGATCAAAAAATAATCAATCAATCATTGAATTTAACTGTTGTTTCATCAAATTCGCAACAACACATAAACACACTTTCATAAACAAGAACGCATAATTTTTCATAGAAAAAAAGTGCACGAATTTGCAAGAAAATCATGGTATAAAAACATAATTTCAATCAATTATTCATCATACAACACAAAACAACAAAGAGATAAAATCATGTTCGAAGTTAAGGAAAACCTCTACCCTTTCATGAACTAAGCACCCATAGATGAAGAATCTCCCCCTTACCTTGTAATCCCAGAAAATTTAGCAAGGCAAACTTCAATTGATTTCTTCTCTCAAACCCTAGCACTCCCTTCCTAAGCTCTTTCTCTCATTTTCCTTTGTTTTCACATACTGAAGAAAAAGCCTCTAAAACCTAATTTTCTTCTAACTTTTAAGATATATACAGTTTTATTTAGTTCTCTAACTTACACTTTTTGCCCAACTCAATTTGAGTTTTCCTCCACTCACTTCTAAATTCTTCCAATTCCCAAAATTGACCCAAATCTACATACTCTCTCTAATTTCTAATTAATTAATTAATTAATCAATTAATTAAATACCACTAATCTAATTAATTAACACAAAACACCACAAATATCGTTATCGGCCAAACATGTCACATATTCACAAAAATAATTATTTAGATAAAATACTCTATTAAATTAAATAAATAATAAAATAAGCGAATACTTAAATCGGGGTGTTACAGTTGAAGCCCCGCTTAGCAAAATTTTGCTTAGCCTTATGAGGGATCGCCCAGCGAGATGCCCTGTTTTTGGTTTTTGAGACTTTTTGGAGAATGCGCTTAGCGAGCCCTGGTTGCGGTTAGCGAGGATGACAATTCATAGTTGGCTGTTTTCGAATCAATTTTTGTGGCAGAGTGAGTGTTCTGCTTTGTCTATGAATCTCTCTTAGCGAGCGATTCGTCACTCAGCGAGCAATGTTTCGCTAGGCGAGATGTGCACAGCGAGGAATTTTCTGGGTTCTAAAACGTGCGCCTAGCGAGAGAGAAACTCGCCAAGCGAAGGCTCGCTCAACAAGCTATAGGTCGCTCAGCGAGAGTGACAATGCATAATTGAGTTGTTTTCGAGTTAATTTTGTGACAGTGTGTTATTTTGACGATTAATTGGTATGGTCTTGTACTGTTTGATATTATTTGGTACTTTTTTTATGTGAATCGATGCATTTTATGGAATTTATCATTATTGTGCATGAAATTGTTGAGTTTATGTTGAGTTGTGATAAATTGATTGATAATGAGCATTGTTGAATTTCATGGTGAGTGGTCGTGAAAGAGTAATGGTTGAGATGTGATGAGTCTGATTCAGAGAGGGGACCCTGACGAGCATTGATAGAGTTGAGTTTCTTTACATGCATTCATTAGTTGTAGAGTTGCGTAATTCAAGAGAGGCATGCTTTGGGGAGGCCCGGTTCAGAGAGTGGATCGTGGCGGGATGACAATCAGTAACATAACTCAAACCATCCAAAACTTGGTACCACATGAATATAGAGTTGAGGAGTCGAGAATTAAATACACATCTGCATTGAGTATGAGTCATTTACTTATATGAGTTGATGTGAGTGAGTAATTTAATTGTATCAGTTGCTGTGAGTGAGTAATTTAATTGTATGAGTTGATGTGGTTGTTTTGTATGAGTTTATGTTATCAATGTTGTCCTGGTAGCTGATATGAGTTGCGAGACTGATAACATGTTGTTTATTTATCCTTGTTGTTTATGCATGCTATCCATATATGAATGTATTCTCATCCCCTATTATTTTTTGTGTTTGTATTTTACCCCGATGGTGCAGATACTTAGGTAGAGGAAGGAGCCTTAATGGCTGTTGGCTTAGAGGATAGCGTAACACTTATTCATATATGTGGGTTTATTTATTCTTCATTTATCTTTTTATTTTGATTTAATAGTTGAGTTGCTCTTATAGTGTAACACTTGGGGAAAACATGTCTATTTTGTTTCGAGTTTGAGAGTATTTTGTTTTGAGCACTATCTATTTGAGAAGTTTTGAGATAAGTTTTGATTATGAGATATGTGAATTATTTTATGAGATTACTAGAGTTATTTTATTTTGTTAATTCCGTTGTGATTAATTTAATAAAGATGAGCATGTGATGATAGAGTGTGTGTGGGATACCTTATGTTTGAATATTTGAAACTACTTATAGTTATATATTTGTGAGTGAGGTTTTTAGGGTGTTACAGAGAGCATAATTGACGAGTTACAGAATGCAATGCAGTACAGTCAGAGGAGAAGGTAGGGGTTAGACATACCCAATAGTTTGTGTTTAAATGTATTTTTTTTCGGACAAATGTTACTCCATCCGTCTCGTAAAATTGTCCTTATTTGAACAATACACGGTTTTTAAAAAATGATCAGATGTATTGATTTTAATTGAAAAACTTATATCATTTACTAGAATACCTTTATTAAATGTAGTTAATAGAATTGTTGAATAAAGTGAAAGCTAGTGAATAAGGGTATAGTAGTGAAAAAATAATAATTATAAATGATGTATTAGTAATGTAAATGAACAATTATTTTGAGTCTAAAAAAAATACAAATGAGATACTTTTTATGAGACGGATGAAATATGTATGGTCTCGACTTTTTTAGATTTATTTTAATTAATGTATGGCCTTTTACTTTTATTTCACTTTAATTTAACTTGAGTTTACTTTAATAAAAGTTGACATAAAAAATTACAAAGGGTTATGGTGTTGGTCTGAATGATTCGGGAGAGTTTCCTGAAATACATCTTTGAAACATTCTTCCTTCAATTAACACGCTTCTAAGATCTTTTAAAGAATTTCAAAAAAATATTTCAGAGATACATATTCAGACATCCAAATTTTATATAGAGATATATCTTTAAATCATATTTTGTTCAAAATGTGGTGGTTCTCAAAAAATTTAAAATTAATATAATTTAAGTTCGTCTCAAAATGTATCATCCAACCTATAAAATACATTTTTAATTTTCTAGACACGTGGGATGCACCTCACAGAATGAGTTTCGCCCATTTTTCAATTATTTGGAAATTTTACATTACATAAAATAATATTTGAAAAATGAGGTTATAAAATGAGACTAGTTCTCATTTACTAGTTCATAATATCATCCGCCAGCGCACCATGTACCTTATGTCAAATCATAAATATAATGGTTTAGTGTAGGGGTGTTTATGAATGCGGGTCGACCCACGAATTTGTTGACCCAAACCAAACTAATCTATAAATTACCTAAACTCATTCATTTACGGGTATATTCAACCCAACTCATAACAACTCGTATAGTTTTGGATCGGATATTGGGTTTGACTTTTGCAACCCGCAGATCCACTAACCCAACCCATTGATGTGACTTTAGTAATTTCTTACTATTTTTATTTTTATTTTCAATAAAAATATAAAACTAATATCTCACTAATAACCATAATTTTTTTTAAAAAAATATTATTCTGCTCCAATAATACTACTAGACGAATGAGTTTACGTAATTTTAATTTTAAGTGTTGTTTCTTATTTTATTTTGTATCATTTCCAACTTATCTATTTTATGAAAATAACGTGTTTTGTTGAATTTTATACTAATATCAAGTGTTATGTCGTGTTGATGAATTTTATTTGAGATTTTATGATGTGTTTCATCGAATTTGAGTGTTATACGTGAGTATGATTATATTGAGTTGTGTTAATTTTTTTAAACCGAAAAAAAAATCATAAAAATATATATTTTTTATTTGAAATACAACCCGCGAACCCAATCCAACCCAACTCATAAATGAACGGGTCGGTTTGGGTCGGTTCTGACAATAACATTGTGGGTTGGACGACGAACCCAACCTATTAAAGTTTGAATGTGTTAGGTCAAATCCAATCCAACCCAACCCGTATACACCCCTAACTTAGTGTGTGCTTAGAATTTTTTTTTCAGAATAATATATAATTTAGGAATAACTTTATTTTGATAGACATAAGTCACCTTATAAGTCTTGGATGAGTTAGCCTAAAATCCAAAAGCATTAGTATATTTTTGTTTTCTCTGTAACAAATATATATATATATATATATATATATATATATATATATATATATATATATATTCGTTCTCGGGAAAATTCAAAATAATTTTTTTTTCTTGTTTTTTCTTTTCATACAAAGCAAAAGAGTAGATTACGTTCGTGATGCACGTTCATGAGAAACAGCTCATTTCGTTCCATAAAATGATAATGGGTGGTGTTACAGAGCTAGACAAATATATCAAATTATTCTTGGCAGAGGATAGAGTCCTTGTGGCATGTAATTGTCTAATTCGTATATTGTGTTTATGGTCTAGAATCGTCTAATTGCCTCATTGGTATGTAAACATTATTTAAGAAAAGTGAATTGAAGTAGAATTTTGTTCTTGATAAATAATAATTCTAATTATATAGAGAAAAATTTTTAATTTTTTTTGGAGTAATTCTTTATTGGAACAAACATGGAGAGTACTAGAGCGCTAAGGCAAAAAAGTGGAAACCACTCAAATCAAACAGAGGAAGAAAGAATTAAACGAGTCAAAGAGAACACACAACCTAGTGTGTAGGAAGATCCTATCTTTTCACACAATTGTGTGCATTCGACAGAAGCTATATCATAGAATGGTACAATGCCGAGAGAAAAGAAAATTTATCAAACAGATGGAACTGAGGAAAACCAAGACTTATCAGATTCGCATGAAGAAGATGACACGATAGAAAGACTCGGAGTAGAGGAGAGGAATTTTGGAGAATATGAATGCCCTAAATTCATACTCTCGGAAAAGGAAGAGAAGTGGATAGTTTCTCCATGGAAGAAAGGTATAATTGTCAAAATGCTAGGAAGGAGAATTGGCTATAAAGCTTTGGAGAACAGACTGCGACAAATATGGGCGAGAAGAGGGACCTTGAACATTGTGGATCTAGGGCAAGAATACTACTTGGTAACTTTCACATGTGAGGAGGATCAATATGCTGCTTTAATGCAAAGGAAATGACTCATCTATGACCATTTCCTTTCTGTTAGAGAATGGAGACCAAACATTTGTCTAACCAATGATGCAATCGAAGAAGTAACTGTTTGGGTGCGTGTTTTCGGTCTTCCTATTGAATACTATGATGAAAATGTTCTAACTTTTATCGAAAACCGCATAGGTACTACAATGAAGGTTGATAGAAATACTCTATCAGAGGAATGGGAGAAGTATGCTAGATTATGTGCCCGAATTGATTTAACGAGGCCACTTTTAATAATGGTTTCCATCAAATAAAGGCACTACAAAGTGGAATATGAAGGTTTACACCTGTTATGTCTAACATATGGACGTTTTGATCATTGCAAAGAAATGTGTGGAGAAAAAAGATCGCAAATGTATACTCAAATGGAGGAGGAAGAAGGATCGGGAAAGGGAAATGTGACAAAAAAAATTACAAGGAAGGTGATGAACCTTGGATGGTGGTGCGGAAAACAAGACACTCTCGTAAAGGAAAAGAGGTGGATGATCAATGAATAGAAAATATGTCGGTTGGGAGTGTTGCACCTGCGAAAATCAACCGGCGGAAAAGAACAGAAGAGTCGCTACCGAACGTTATTTATCCAGACGCAGGAAAAGGAAACGATCGAAGTTAACCTCAACAAAGGGAAAGGAATGGTCATCGCAACCATAGCCTGGGTTTAGGAGTCGGTTACGCGGGAGGAAGGTATTAGCACCCCCTCGCGTCCATCGTACTCGATGGGATCCACGCTTGTTGATCTAATCAAAGGGTGAGTTATCTAAAGCTCTAATACTAACTAGAAAAGTAAGCAACAAAGGTGACTCAGTAGGACATCGTCGTCCTAGGCCTACGTATTCCCTCGGGAATGGAAAAATCAGAGTCAGCGTAGTTCAGAAACTACAAGATTGTGGGGGAAGGTTGCTCGCCGAGACATCGTCGTCTCGTGCCTACGTATCCCCAATCTAACGCGAAGGAGGAAGTCAGAGCAGTCGTAGTTCGACCTACAAGGTCATTAAGTGTTTTTTATAAGCGACGTTAAGTTCGCGTCTGACAGTTAGGGTCGATGCTTGTTTGCAACAAAATGGAAGTAATGTGCTCTTTTCTGAATATGATTTGAAACCCTGTTAATCCCGACGGATAAGATGATTTGAACTTTGTTTGTGTTTTTTAGACAAAAGTGGCTTAAGTTAGTTTGAAACTTGTATTGCACTAAAGTCTATGGCATAGGATCGAATGCGTCGCAAATCAACCCAAGACGGGACGCATGCTAAACACTCTAGAAAAGTGAAGGGAAACCCCTCATTCTTCATTTCCCATGTACTTAAGGCTCGTGGCGTACAATACTCGTTGTCTTTATTATGTGTTTTGAACTTGTTTTGAGATGAGAAGAGAAAGGACTCAAAGGTTGCAAAGAAAACAACCAAGGGGGACTAGGTCATAATGTTGTCATGCATATGGTCCTAAGATTGAAGTTAGGGGACTATCCTACTTGTTATCATACATGGATTGAAAACCTAATGTCTCTCCACCTCCATCTTAATCGAAAATTAAGTGGAGCTAGGAATCCTAAGGGATCATGTGAACAACACAAGTAAACATTAGATTAAACAATCCCCAAAGATAAAAGAGAAGGGAGGAGTAAGATGAAATAGAATTCATGTGAGTGTAAACATCAATGTAAATCACCACAACCACTTACCATCTCCAAGTCAAGCTCAACTAATGAATAGTTGAAAGCAAAGTGTGCAAACATGCAATTATGATTATGTTAGAGTCCTAAGACTACACTAAGATGAATATCCAACAGCAACCAAAGTTAGAAGTGTCCTAGAGGTATGAGATCCTACTAGGGGCAGTAGCTAAACACACCTAATCATCCCCACATTAATGTCCTAAGGGAGCATGCAAAAGATGTCAAGTTTTATCTTACACCATCACCTAAACATGTATCACTTACAAGCAATGCCAAATGAACTTCTCAAAGTTAACACAGGTGGGATCAAACTATGGATAAGCAATATACATCATGGAAACAAGTCAAATTAATGCTTGAAGCATTGAGGGTTGATTATGAAATGCACTTTAGGTCATGTTCAAATAATTTGCAAGTTATGCACAAAGATCTTATCTTAAGCATGTTTTGGACAATTATGAACATATGATGAACAACCAAGTGTGAAAGGAACCCATGCAAGCCTAAGGTCAGAATTTAATCATGTCATTCAATGTGTAAACATGTCAAGTTATCATTCATGTCATCATGGCAAACCAATATCCAAATACAATACAAACAATTGTCAAACTAGCATCCACACAATTTCACAAAATCATGTTAAATGGCAAGCAAGGAAAGTGAATCCAAATCATGTTAAATGTGTATCTAAGTAAAAGAGGCAGTGGTAAATTACATATAAATGATGTTTGAAATGTCAACAAATCATCATGGGATTCACACCAATTAGCATTCAAGAAGTTAGGCAATTCTAAGCAAAGAAAGTACCTAAGACATGTTTCAAGTGTTCATGAATCAAACCATGATTAAGCAACCACTAAGTTGGTATATGAAGACCAAGGTCAGAATTGAAATAACATGTATAAATTATTGAAATCAATTTTGAAATGTCACACAAGTTTGCAACAAATATCCTCTCCAAATCCCATTCAAGTTAGGCAAACAAATCACCTAAACATCTTCCTATAAGCATGTATCTTATTATTCAAGCAAAAGGAATGAAATGGCATGGCAATGTAAGGTCAAAGAATCCAAGTCAGAAGTGAATGACCTATAATATTTCCTAATTGAACCCCAAAGCAATTGTGCAAATATGCATTTAAGTGGTGTCAAAAAAGTAGGCAATGTGGAAGCACCATTCAAGTTTTCATTCACACAAAGGTAAGCATCATTCAAGGCATGTGAAATGGCATGTGAGTCCATGTGATCAGGCCCTATATTATGCTAAAACATAGTTGAAATAGTGCATAAAGTATCCCTAATGGAGGGTAGCATGAAGGCATGATCAAGTCAAGACATCTAGGCAAGTATCAAGTAGCATCGAGCATTCTATTAAGTTCATACAAAGCATGTAATTCATGATCAAATGCAACATTCAATTATGTCTCAATTATGCGTCAAAATACACTTATGAATGTGTTAAAACTCATCCCCAAAGTTGGCCCCAGGAGGCTTCACACAAATGCCAATCCAAACCTAGCTCTAGGCATGCTTACATATGACATGTTCACATTGGAAAATTGATGAAAAATAACAAATGACCTTTAAAAATTATGAAAAATCAATCAAGTCATATCAAGGCCTGTGATTAATCACATGACAAATATTGGATCCAAATCATGCATCAAAAGCATTCAATTAATTGCAAACATCAAGCACATGTCAAGGATGATTATTACAAAGTAAAGCTCAAAAGATAAAATTCAAAAGTATTCCAAAATTCATGGAAAATGCACCAACCAAGCATAAACATGTTAAAAAATCCAAGGGATAATTTCAAACCAAAAATCAGGCTCAAAACATTAGAGGAAGGTTCCCTTTCTATGGCTTGCATCACAAGGTATCCCAAAATAAACATATCATAGTCAAGAAATTGAGAAAAAATACTAAATGCACCCAAAATTGAAAATAAAATTCACTAAAAATTAAATAAAACCCTTAGATATCTCCATGAAATTTTTCAGGATTTTATGGCAATATTTGTCTATTTTTAAAAATCATTTTTGAAACGCATTCAAAAAAAGAAAATAAAGAAACAAAGAAAAGGGAGGGGAGTGATACAATGGGAAGATCCTAGTTTAATACTCATGTGGGCTTATGATGGGAGTGGTGCGAATTATCAATTCATTAAGCCCATTTCGCAACAAAAACTCTCTTTGTCCAAGATGTTCAGCCAAAAAAAACACATGGAAAGGGTGGCAAGAGGGAGCACGTGAAGGGGGGGGGGGGGGGGGGGGGGGGGGGGGGGGGGGGGGTGGTGGGTGTATACATTAATTGAGTTGGCCCTCCCTCGTTCTCTTGATCTAGATCCTACGGCCAAGATCTTATTCGCTGCTATCACCACATTATATTATATGCCATTAATTGTTATTCCTCAGCATTTATCACATGCCCCTATTTATTATTCTCTCCCGTTCCTTTTTAAGTGTCATTTTAGCATTAAGCTCTTCAACCAAGATAGTGAATTGTTAGAGTTAATTTTCCTTTTATACCCTCATTTATTTTCTCTTTTCAAATAAATTCAACCATACACTCTCTTTTTCCAATAACTACAATTGAAAAAATAATTAATTTTATGGATAATATGAGTGGAGTTATTGAGAAAGTAAGGACATAATTGACAAATTATAACATTAAATTATAAAACGACACTTAAATGGAAACAAAAAAATTCTTCTAAAACGACACTTAAAAAGGAACGGAGGGAGTATTTAATTGTTCAGCATGAAGAGCCAAATGCAGCGCTACATTAACATTTCCTCAATCGGTCAAGCTCATTTTTAATGAGGAAAAAGACAAAGCTATACGCTGGCGAATGAGAGGACGACACGTGGTCGTCTTCTCCAAAACTCATGCAAAAAAACGTGAATTACAGACTCCATGGCTAGAACATGCGCAAAACTCATGAGTGAAAATAACAAACTTTATCCACCTCTTACTCAACCAATTCTTGACCGTTTTGCATGAAATAAAAGTCAAAATTGATGTACACGAAACTTAGATTAATAAATATAGTCTCAAAATCTCCATTAAAGCATCATACAAGAAAATATAAAGGAGATAAATTAGCACCACATACTTTGAACTCTCACTTTTTAACCAATCTTTATCCAAACACACTGCCTCTTCATAGAGGACTTCAGATACACATTAACCACGTGATTCCAAGGCCTATGTGAGTACTAAAATGAAGCTAAAGTTTCAAGAATCACAAACCTGTATGAAGCTTTTCTCACATACAAGAAACCCTAATACTTCATGCAAGTCTCTAATCAACACCACCTAGAGCAAAATAAATGCTCTAATCTCCTTGAATCTTGCCAAAATTCCAAAATGAGGTTGAAGTTGTTGCACTTTTATGGTGGATCTAACTCAACAATAATGCATACAGTAGAGAGATTGTGTTATGGAGATGAAGATAGTGAAGAAAGAATGAAGAAATCTCCAGAAATGGTGCAGATTCGCAACCCCTAAAAATAGGTGTCAATGGAGTTTCTTCAAGTTTTTTTATCTGATTCTATGAAGAATGGACTATAACTGAATTTGTTAGGGTTTTAGAGTTTATATATGGGGTGGTTAAAGAGATTTAATCATGGTTACTTAATGGTTAAAGTGAGGTTTAGAAAAATGAAAATGGGGAGAGTTACAGAAGTGTACATGGGTAGAGTTTATTTTGTGAGTTTTATGATGATTATCATGGCATGATATGGATGATGGTGATGGTGTGTCATGTATTAGTGTGTAGAAAACAACAACTTGTTTGTTAAGTTTCCATTTTTTCATGCATGGTATAAGTGGAATGATAACATGGTGCATGGAATTGAAGAACTAGTCTTGGTTAAAAGTGGAAAAATGACATGTTGGTGTTGGGGTGTTTTCATGCGCATGGTAGAGTAACAACATCACCTTGGATTTTGACAATTACATGAACTATAACAATGAAGATTTTGTTTCATGAAGGTGATTTTTAGTGATTTTGGAAGGTGAGAAATCCTTGAATTATGATCCAAACTCCATGGTTCTTGTAACCATTTTGACTGGAGGGGGGGGGGGGGGGGGGGGGGGGGGGGGGTTTACACTACATTTTTCATGTTGGAGAAAAGTGGAATTGAAGCTTCAATCATCATGAAAATTGGACTGGAAATCATGACCACTAACTGAATTTTGAGACTTAGAAAAAATTCTAATTTTTTTCAATTAGACAACTTAATGATCCTAACTTCAAATTGATCATAACTCTTGATCTATAAATCCAAATGAGAAGTTCTTTATATGGTTGGAAAGGTGAAAGATCATACTACAACTTTCATTCAAAAAAATTTCCAAATGAGGCTTGTATCATGCTCAAATATGGGCTTAAAGATGGATGAAACTTGAGAAAAACTTTCCCAAAATGGAAAGTTCTTAAGAAACTCTAATTTCCAAAAATGGTAAGTTTTTACAACTTTTGAATTTTCTTGATTTTTTGGACATTTCCTGATCAAATTCCACTCATGGACCATATTTGACATGAGGGTCATGATTTGACCTCAAAAAGTTAGGAGTTGACTTTTTCTTTGATCAGTTGACTTTATCTCCAATTCTCTTGATTTTCAATCACCTATCCAATTGAAACCCCTGTGAATGACATTGATGGCTCATATTCCAATCTTAGACACTTGGAAACACATAGAACACCATGGAATTAAGTCTTGCTCAAAAAATCAGAAATAAACTGAGTCTTGGCAAAACCCTAATTTGGTCCCCAGAAGAAGTCAGGAGAAATTGACTGATTCTTCAAACCCAAATTCCTCTGACCATGATGTAGATTTCATTAAACCAAGATGATTCATGTGATAATGAGTTGTTAAAGACCCAAGATCCTTGCTCATGAAGGTGTCCCAAGCATGGACATCCAAAACCCTAATTGAGGATCAACAGTTAGGAGGGTGTGATCCTCTCCAATTCCCTTACCAATCTTAATCTCTTGATGACATGGTGATCCATATGACGTGCCTTGAGCCATGATGAGCCTTTGTGGCTTGAGTATTTAAACACATCTTATTCTCTTTACTTTGCTCAATCAATGATAGTTGTACCCTTGATACCATGCCTTATGAAAGCCAATGATGCATATGCAATGTCTATGACCTAAAAGTACATGACGTGTGAAACATAAGACACCAATGGGGGTATAAATAGGAGGGCAAATTTTGGGGTGTTACAGCTGCCCCTATTCAATCGACTTGGACCTGAAGGGTCGATAGCAGCAGCTTTCAGACATTCGAGGTACACGGAGATTAAATACCAAAAGAACCCAGAAATTTGCACTTTGTGGGGATATATATTATAAAGTGTTTGCCAGCCGAAGGTGGACTCAAAGTAACGATGCCACTCGAAAGCGGAATCGAAAGGGATGCTGGCCGAAGGCGGACTTGCAATGAATTGGTTTAAGAAGGAAAGAATGTCGGCCAGAGGCGGACTCATAACCGAAGGATAAACGAAACAAATGTCGGCCGAAGGAGGACTCACAACACAACGAAGGTGAAATTTATAAGAAGAATGTCGGTCGAAGGCGGACTCGCAACGAGTGATTTGAGAGGGAGGAATATCGACCGGAGGCGGACTCACTACGAAAGGATAATAACCAAACGTGACTTCATCAAAACACAAAGGTAGGCTGACACGAAGGCGGTCTCATAACCAGAGGTTACCGTCACAAGATGGATTTTCAGAAGAAAGGCCGACACGGGGGCGGACTCTGATCCAAACACAAAGGTAGGCCGACACGAAGGCGGACTCATTACCAGAGGTTACCATCACAAGATGGATTTTCAAAAGGAAAGCCGACATGAGGGCGGACTCAGATCAAAACACAAAGGTAGGCCGACACGAAGGCGTCTCATAACCAGAGGTTACCATCACAAGATGGATTTTAGAAAGGAAGGTCGACACGAAGGCGGACTCAGATCCAAACACAAAGGTAGGTCGACACAAAGACGGTCTCATAACCAGAGGTTACCATCACAAGATGGATTTTCAAAATGAAGGCCGAGACGAAGGCGGACTCAAATCCAAACACAAAGGTAGGCCGACACGAAGGCGGTCTCATAACCAGAGGTTACTATCACAAAATGGATTTTCAAAAGGAAAGCTGACACGAGGGCGGACTCAGTTCCAAACACAAAAGTAGGTCGACACGAAGGCGGTCTCATAACCAGAGGTTACCATCACCAGATGGATTTTCAAAAGGAAGGCCAACACGAAGGTGGACTCAGATCAAAACACAAAGGTAGGTCGACACGAAGGCGGTCTCATAACCAGAGGTTACCATTACAAGATGGATTTTTAAAAGGAAGGTCGGCACTCAGGCGGTCTCATATCCAAAGGTTAGTAGAATCAACAGATCCACAAAGATGGCTCCGCTGGGGAAAAAAGAAACCTAAATAAATAACTCTACAGGGGAGTATAAGCATGATGGACGAATTCATCATCAACTTCATCAAGGATAACGTAAGATTGAATCTCCTGAAATACACCATTTTTGCTGGGGAAAAGCCCTGAAAATAAAGTATCAAACCTGGCTTATGCTTTGAATGCATATGTTTGAATTTTTCTATGGTGTAATGCTTCATACGAAATGGAAATGCTACGTATTTGGAGGATGCCATGCAAAGATGTTTATGTTATGCAAAAGAGGCTCCTCAGCAAAATAAATGCTGAGGATACGAAGGCAACACCACTGGGGATGATAAATCGAATTGTCCTTAGGGCACAACCCTTGCTGAGGAAGACAAACTTCCTTATCAAAACTTCTGCTGAAGATGAAACCCGAAGAGAACTCTCACTCCATTGGGGATTACGAATACGTGCTAAAGATGGAACCTAAATTGATCTGATACGAAAAAGGTGTCAATAACCATTGGACTCGGAAACTGCCGAGGATGTCAACCACTGCTGACTAAACCGTTGAGATGACTACACCAAACTCTGCTTGGAGAATGAAGTCAATCACACCGAACCTGCCGGAGACTACCCTTGAACTCAACCTGCTGCTAAGGAAACGACTTTAACCTGCTGGGGAATGGTAGCATACATTTGCTGACGAGATTACCCTTCCTAACTTGATGAGGAAAGTAGACGCCACAAAATCGCGGGGTGTATTGGACCTCTGCCGCTGAGAGACATCTAAACAAATCTCTTGTTGGAGATGCAGCATTATCATGTCTACGACGGTCGACTTCTGAATGCTCGCTAGGGAGTAATAAACCATTTTGACTGGGGAAAAGCAATCATGTACACTCATGCTGGGGAGAGAAAAATTCTCAATGCTCTGCTGAGGATGCTAGATCTTCCATGCTGGAGAGATAAACTCTACTGGGGAGAATAAATCATGCCATCCTGCAAACACACATCAATCAGCAAAATGTTCTATAGGCGAAATGGCCACCTCGGTTCCCATCCATAATCCCTTGCTTAAGCAATTTTCATTGTCTCCGACGTGCTCTGTAAAGCTTAATGTTTTCACCTGCAATGTTATCAAAAATACCGACCATTTTTGCAAACAAACTAGTAAAAGTAAAAAATGAATGAATAGCTTTTTGAGTGAAATGAAAATTTTATTGATTGGATCGGCCTATAAATAGGAATTTACAACAGTAGCAATTCCTGAAAAGAGGTAATTGCGCAAAAAAATGAAAAGAAAAATACATATGTCGGCAACTTGGGAACAGATATCCACCATGTTTCTACTCAGTTATGCCCTATATGTCTTCTATATCCGCGGATGCTTCGGCCTCTGAAAAAACTGATTGGACTGATTCCTTTCCTTCGAAATTCCCAAGTAGCAAAAGTGTTCATAGATCGAATGCAGACCGCAGCCTCTTGCTTTCAAATCCCTAATTTTTTCCTGGATCGCCCTTTTGGGTTTTCAATCCACCAGGAAACCCATTTTTGTCAAAGTTGCCTTTTCTGGTTTTCAACTTCGAGGGTTTATTCTTTTCTTTTCTTTTATCCCTAATTTTTGCTCAAACCTTTTTCTTTTTGTGGTTCGCCGGAATGCCCTTTTTTTCCTGGACTTTTCTTTTTGTTGTCTAGCGGGTCTTTTTCATGCGAAGTATTTTTTTACTGCGTCTGCGTTCACAGGGGATGTAAAATCTTCGCCGTCCATGGTTGAGAGTTGCAAGGCCTCCACCAGAGAAAACTTGTCTCACAACATACGACCCTTCGTAGTTTGGAGTCCATTTGTCCATGTGATCTGTTTAAGGAGGAAGGATCATTTTCAACACCAATTCGCCTGTCTGAAAACACCGAGGATGTACTTTCTGATCAAAGGCGCTCTTCATCATACTCTGATACAATTGCCCATGTCCAATGGCTGCCAATCTCTTCTCCTCATTGAGGTTCAACTGATCTAACTTGGATCGTACCCATTCGGCTTCATCGAGTTTCACGTCTGACAGAATTCTCAAAGAAGGAATCTCAACTTCTAGTGGTAGGGGTGCTTCCGTACCATACACCAGCGAGAAAAGGAGTTGCCCCTGTCGATGTACGCACCGAAGTGCGATAATCGTGTAAAGCGAAAGGCAACATCTCATGCCAATCTTTATACGTTACCACCATCTTCTGCACAATCTTCTTGATGTTCTTATTTGCTGCCTCAACAACGCCATTCATCTTCGGACGATATGGAGAAGAATTGTGATGCTCAATTTTGAAGCTCTGGCATAGATCCTTCATCATCTTGTTGTTTAAATTTGAACTATTATCAGTGATGATTCTCTCCGGGATACCATAACGATAGATGAGGTCCTTCTTTATAAACCAGGCTACCACTAGTTTGGTGACGTTGGCAAATGAGGTTGTTTCTACCCACTTCGTGAAGTAATCAATGGCGACTAGAATAAAACGATGCCCATTGGAAGCAGTCGACTCAATCTTACCAATCATGTCGATGCCCCACATAGCGAAGGGCCAAGGAGATGACAATACGTTCAGAGGAGTAGGCGACACATGCACCTTATCATCATAAATCTAGCATTTATGGCATTTCTTGACGTATTTGAAACAATCGGACTCCATAGTCATCCAGTAATACCCTGCCCTCAATAGCTTTCTGGCCATAGCATGCCCATTGGCATGAGTGCCAAAAGAACCCTCATGAACTACTTCCATCAACTGGTTTGCCTCGTGTTCATCAACACACCGTAGTAAGACCATGTCGAAATTCCTTTTGTACAGCACATCGTCTTCATTTAACAAGAAATTGCCCGCTAACCTCCTCAGAGTTTTCTTATCTTTGGCGGATGCCCCAACCGGATACTCTTGACTTTTGAGAAAACGCTTGATGTCATGATACCAAGGCTTGCCGTCTGACACTTCTTCGGCTGCAAACATGAAAGTCGGTCTGTCCAGACGCATAATTCTGATTGATGGAGTTTCATTCCACCGATTCACCTTGTACATGGAAGCCAGCATTGCCAATGCATCGACCATCTGATTCTCAGCCCCGGGTACGTGATGAAAGTCCACCCTATCAAAGAACAGTAACAACCTTCTGGCATAATTCTTGTACGGCACCAAGTTCGCCTGACGAGTTTCCTATTCTCCTTTGATCTGATTAATCACCAATGCATAATCACCATATACATCGAGGTTCTTGATTCTCAAATCAATAGCTTCTTCTAACCCCATGATGCACGCTTTATACTCTGCCTCGTTGTTGGTGCATATGAACACCAATCGGGCGGTGAAGGGTATATGAGAACCCAGCGGAGTAGTAATGACCGCCCCTATTCCGTTACCATATGAATTTACAGCTCCATCAAAATCAAACTCCACTGAGAGCCAATTTTTTGTCCTTCGTCAGGCAAAGGCTCATCACAGTCTTTAATCTTCAAAAACATGATGTGCTCATCTGGAAATTCAAACTTCATAGGTTGATAATCCTCGATCAGTTGTTGAGCTAGATATTCTGAAAAAACACTTCCCTTTATGGCTTTCTGGGAAACATATTGAATATCGTACTCTGTCAAAACCATTTTCCAACGGGTTATTCTTCCGAAAAGTGCTTGCTTCTCAAACACATACTTGATCGGATCCATCTTCGAAATCAACAGGGTCGTGTGATTTAACATATATTGTCTTAAACACTTAGCTGCCAAAGCGAGTGCATAACATATCTTCTCCAGCATTGAGTATCTCGATTCACAATTAGTGAACTTTTTACTCAGGTAGTAGATGGCATGCTCTTTCCAACCTGTCTCATCGTGCTGACCGAGTACACACCCCATCGAATTCTCAAGAACCGTAAGATACATAATCAACGGCCGACCTGGCACTGGTGGCATGAGGATCGAAGATTCCTGCAAATATTCTTTTATCTTATCAAACGCCTTTTGACAATTTTCATTCCACCTGACCTCTTGATCTTTTCTCAACAGTTTGAATATAGGTTAATACGTGGCTGTGAGATAAGAGATGAACCGGGCTATGTAGTTCAGTCTCCCCAAGAAACCACGAACCTCTTTCTCCGTTCTCGATTCAGGCATATCTTATATGGCTTTTACTTTAGCATGATCTAC
The DNA here is from genome assembly GCA_022829125.1 of Lathyrus tuberosus. Lineage (NCBI taxonomy): Eukaryota > Viridiplantae > Streptophyta > Magnoliopsida > Fabales > Fabaceae > Lathyrus > Lathyrus tuberosus. Next base: position 5,186,245 of record JALAZF010000073.1, on the reverse strand, counting down.
CTCGATACCTCTTTCACTAACAATGAAGCCCAGTAATTTACCAGATCTAACCCCGAAGGTGCACTTTTTCGGATTCGACCTCAGTCTGAATTTCCTTAACCTTTCAAACAGCTTTTGAAGATTCACCAAATGCTTTTCCTCCTTCTGTGACTTCGCGATCATGTCATCAACATAGACCTCAATCTCCTTATGAATCATATCATGAAAGATAGTCACCATAGCCCGCTGATAGGTTGCCCCCGCATTTTTTAATCCAAAGGGCATTACCTTGTAGTAAAAAGTTCCCACAGTGTAATGAAAGTCGTCTTCTCCATGTCCTCTGGGGCCATTTTGATTTGGTTATACCCAGATAAGCCATCCATGAAGGAAAATACAGAATATTGAGCAGTGTCGTTAGCTAACACGTCAATGTGGGGGAGCGCGAAATCATCTTTTAGGCTTGCTCTGTTCAAGTATCGATAATCGACGCACATCCTGACCTTTCCATCTTTCTTAGGTACAGGAACAATATTTGCAACCCGCGGAGGATAATTCGTCATGGCGAGAAAACTAGCATCCAACTGCCTTTGAACCTCTTCTTTAATTTTAACAGCCATGTTCGGTCTTGTTCTCCTCAACTTCTGCTTAACTAGAGGACAATCCTCTTTGAGCGGTAACCGGTGCACAACAATATTCGTATCGAGCCCAGGCATGTCTTGGTAAGACCAGGCAAAGATGTCCACACACTCTCGTAGCATTTCAACCAATATTCCCTTTACCCTATCTTCCAAGGCGGCCCCGATTCTGACTTCTTTCTTCACATCCTCGGTGCCCAAGTTGATAACTTCAATGTCCTCCTGATGAGGTAAGATGATCTGCTCCTCCTGTTTTAGAAGTCTGGCCAATTCTTTGGGCAAGTCACAGTCTTCGTCAGCCTCTTCTTCAGCCTGATAAATGGGATTGTCGAAGTCATACCGAGCGATAGCTAAATCATGGTCGGTGGAATCTGAACTAATAAACCTGCATGAGGGATGTTTTATGTTTATTATGAATTCAATCATGAACAAACAAAAACACATTGCCATTTTACTTTTAATAAATGCATAAAAGTAAAAATGAAAGACAGGGATCACAATATTTGAATGTGAAAACGTTCTTTAGTAATGATAAAAACTGAAGGTAAGACATCGTGGCCCTACAGAAATAATCGCTACGTCTTTTCCAGAATGTAGGATTGAACATATACAAAAACAAGAACAATTACTCTTTGCACGAGACTTGAACAACTTCCTTGGCGGACCAATTACGCAGCTCCTGGCCTGGAATGCACAGATGGATCCATTGGTCCATGTCACAATCACTGTCACCCTCGTCGTCTCCAATGGCATTGATTTTGTTAAAGAAAACTCCCGTACTAGTGAACTGAATCGGGCCACTATACTTTGGAGGCCCTTGAGATGACTTTGACGGCTTATATCCCAGTCCATACTTATTCTTCTTCATCTGCACATCTATTACCTGGCCCTATTTCTGAGAATTACCAGAATCTACCACAGCGCGTGCATCTTTGAGCGAAGACATAGAAACTTCGGGTTCATTAACCTCTACCGGAGGCTCATTCGAGATTCGGACAGCTTCAAAACCCTGGCATAAAGTCTCATATATCTCTTCATCCACCTCCACGTACTTGAAGGTTAACAGGTGACTGATCATTATATCTTCCTCCCCACACACCGTAACAACCTTTCCCTCAGCCATATACTTCAACTTCTGATGTAGGGTAGACGTTACTGCCTCAGCGTGGTGAATCCAGGGGCATCCAAGCAAACAACTATATGTCCATGATATAGAAGGTCGCGTTAAATACTTCGGGTCCCACTTTGATGGGCACCACAATTTCTCCGGACACCGACCTCTTAGATCCATCAAAGGCCCGCACTACCAGATCACTGGGTGTACAAAACCGCCCTTGAGTATCCAGTTTCATCAGCGCTTTCTTCGGGAGAACATTTAATGAAGAATCGGTGTCTACCAACACGTGGGATAACAACGAGCCTCTGCATTCTATAGAGATATGTAAAGTGTTATTATGGTTTCTCCCCGCGAGGGTCAAGTCCAAGTCTGTAAAGCCCAAACTGTTTCCAGCATTCAAATGCACTACCACGCCCTCAAGCTGATTCACTGATATTTCATACGGTACATACGATGTGTTCAACGCCTTCAATAAAGCATTCCTATGTGCCTCTGAGCACATCAACAAAGACAGAATAGAAATTTTGGACGGTGTTTGATGTAAGTGGTCTACAATTTTGTAGTCACTTTTCCTGGTTATTCTCTTGAATTCATCAACTTCTTTCGAGAAAGCCTCGTCAGCGTTCTTTTGTACAGAATCCTCCACAACTAGCCTCTGCCCAGAACTGTCAACCACCTGTTTACCTTTGTCCTGACTTGTACTACCCGTATTGTCATTAGCCGGAGAAAAGACTCTGCCACTTCTGGTGATAACCCTAGCTTCCACAACATTTTCAGCAATAGATCCTACACCCGACGGGCCTACCAGTTCCTGTTTCTGCCCGTTCCAAAATACCTCGGCCCCATAGTTCCATGGTATGGCCTTAGTGCTCTCGTAAGGTATCGGCCCTGGAACGGTGATAATGACCGGCGCCTGCCTTGCCGGTGCTGAAATATTGATTGTCTTGTACGGAATGGATATTGTGGCGACGTCTTCACTGTGATTAACAACCCTTTTTTCACTATTGACCCGATCAAATTGTAACAGCCCCTCATTCATCAAACTCTGAATACTCGTCTTCAACGAAACACAACCCTCAAGTTACACCAAACACTCTTGGCAATTATCAGAACATCCTGGAAAGACCCCATTTTTCAACAACCTCTCCTTGACTACAGATAGAGAAGTCTTCAACTCCTTCACATCCATTATCAGATCCTGCGGTTCCCCCTGCTCTGCGGCATTCGCCCTCGCCCCACCATGATTGGGCATAGGGTTTTGGATTATATTCAGACCGCCATTCGTAAAATTGATGGCTTTGGAATCAAGCAAATGTTGAACTTTGTGCTTGAAAGCCTTGCAATTATCGATGTTATGATCCGGAGCTCCTTAATGAAACTCGCAGCGTGCGTTGGCGTCGTACCCAGATGGAAAATCACCTGTGGGTGGTGCCAGAGTTATTGTTTGCACCAACTAGAGTTGTAGTAGGTGTTGGAATAACTGCGCATACGACATTGGAGGTGCATTAAAATGCCTGTTTTGCTTAGGCCTATCTTGATACCTGCGTGGGGTAGGGTTTTGCTACTAAGGCGTGGTCGGAATAGCCACGGTAGCAACCTGTTGGGTGTAATTCTGATGGGCCTTGCCCTTACGACGAATTGAAGAAACTAAATTCGCATCTTCTTCTCTTTTCCCCCCATATACTTTCTTGTATCCTCCAGTCGAGGATCCATTAATGCTTGGTATCTTACCAGACTTGATACCGCTTTCAACTCTTTCACCAGCCAAAACTAGCTCAAAAAATCCTGCCGATAAATATCCCACCAGTATCTCATAATACAGCCCTTGCAGTGTGGCCATGAACATATCCACGAGTTCCCTCTCCATCATTGGAGGTTGAACCCTAGAAGCCAGCTCACGCCACCTTTGGGCGTATTCCTTGAAGCTTTCATTATTCTTCTATGATAAACTCTACAACTGCATACGATTCGGAGCCATATCTGTGTTATACTGATAGTGTTTAACAAACACCTCGGCCAATTCACGCCAGCTACGGATGTGACTCCTTTCCAACTGCATATACCACTCCAGGGGCGCCCCAGCCAGGCTGTCCTGGAAGAAATGCATCAGCAGCTTTTCATCCTCAGAGTGAGCAAACATCTTTCTGTAGTAAGCCCTGATGTGGGTTTTAGGGCACGAGTACGGGTATATTTGTCGAAAGAAGGAACCTTGAATTTAGGGGGAATTTTTACTCCGGGAACCAATCTCAGGTCAGCCATATTGAGCCCCAAGGAATTCTGATTCTCATACGCCTTCATTCTCTCCTCAATCAACTTAAACTTCTCATCAGCCTCAATCAAAATACCAGCACCAACCTCTTGCATCGAGAACACATCGTCTTGATGATCCTCCCATTGAGGGCCTCCCGCCCCATGTACCGCCCCTATACTTCCAGCCCCACCAACAACAAATGGAATAGCTTCAGCTGGTCCTCCGCTCAGAGGAATGACAACAGTAGGAATTGGAGCGCCTCCGCCTGGAGAAACAACATGAGCACCAACTTGACTTCCTCCGCCTGGAGGGACGACATAAACACCACCGTGAAGAACGCCTTCCTCATCAACACGTGCAACGAGAGGTTGCACCAAAGTTCTTAGTTGCTCCTGTCCTTGAGCAACACTTTACATCATCTCCATGAATTGGGTCATGCGGGTGCGAAAGTTCTGGAGTTCGGCTTGCACTTGTTCCATTGGCTTTTGCTGGTTTTGACGAGTAGAGTAACGGTGGAGATGATGATCAGTAATCCTGTCTGGAAAAATTGAACAAGATAACAAATCCAGAAGTGAACACTTGTTATGCAAATGAGTATGGAAATGCGAATGTAAATGTGAATGCCATGTTTAATCATTTCCAGGGTATACCCATATTTTGATTCCAGTTCTGATCGGGCAAGGGATCAGATACAATAGCGGGAAAATAAAGCCGAAACAGATAGATATTGTAGAGGAAATATAATTGGAACAAACACCATTGAGAAAATATTGCTGAAATAAGACGTGGCTGAAGCAAAAATCTCATTATATTATGCTTTGGAAAGTCATACAACTGATTCTGATACAATTAAAGGTGAGTCCATCAATAAGCCTGATGGTAATCACAATATACAGAGATACAAATACAAATCAATCCCACACCCCTAACCCATACAAACTGGTCTTGACCTCTTCGAGTAGGGCTTCGGTGTCAGGGTGAGTTGGTTGTTCTATCAGCCCTTTGATCAACTTGTTCTCATCCCAATGCCTTGGTTCAACTTGACAATGTGCTATGCGCTATCGTCGTCTTCGAAGACGTCTCTGAGCTTTGACTTCTTAATCACAACCTAAACCTTGAGCTCTTCAATCTCCTTCTGAGCTTCCTTCAGTTTGTCGGAGAAGTGCTTCTTGCCTTTTTTCGCCTTTTGGAGTTCCTCCTTTAATTCCCCATTTTCAGCCATGATTTCAACCCACTTGCTCTGAGAGTCAGCAAGCTTAGCATTTTCCTCGGCCAAGTGTTGCTTAATTTGCTTGTGGGTCTTCGCGGAGGATTCAACAGCTAACTTAAATTTTTGGTAGAACTGAGCCCTGTCTGTGAGGTCCCTCTCCTTCTCTGCCAGCAGTTTTGTTGCATTTTGAGCCTTCCATTCCAATCCCAGGTTGGTATGCAAAGCGTCTTGAAGACGACTACTCAGATCATAATTTTTGACGCAGAGCTCATTCACCAGAGCTTGCAGCTTATTAAACTCTTCAATAGCAACGGTAGCGGGTTTGCTCTATCATTAAGGGATACAAAGGTGGCTCCTTTGAGAATGTTAAGAGCACCTCCTCTGCTTTCCTCTGGATCCACTCAACATAAGGAGGATAGGCCCTACAGTCACCCTTCCCCAGAACAGTCTTCCCCTTCTTGTGAATATGTGCCCAAGCACTCACAACTCCCCTTAACATCTCCTGATCTTCAGTGTCGTTAAAGAATAAAGATTCCACAATGTCTTGGTCTTCAGGAGGACTATTCAAAGCATATCCAAACTGTCGGATGGCCATAATAGGGTTTAAGTTTATTCCACCCTTCCTACCCACCCGAGGCACATTTGGAAAGTTTCCGCACTTAGAAATAATCTCCGTACCCAACAGATGATGATCAAACTAGACGATGTTGTCAGCAGTCAGCCCCATTATCCGCTTAGACCATTTCAGAGAAGTCTTGGTGTCGACGAATGCACCAGTCTGAGGCAGATGATTCAAAAACCAATCGGACAAGAGCGGTGTGCAACAATTCACGGACCCACCTCTTCTCTTCTCGTTTTTGAAATGCACTGAATGATAGAAGTCGCCAAGCAGAGTAGGAATTAGATTTTTCATAATGAAGATTCTCACAACGTTCATGTCCACGAAGTCATGTTGATTGGGAAACAGAACAATCCCATAGATGCACAGGGCTAAAATAGCATTGAAAATAGTCCAACTCTTGGTGTTGGCATATTATCGAGCTTGGCTAACCAGGAATTCCAACTGAAAACCTTTAATTCCACCCCTGTCAGCAATATTGTCCTTCAGAACTGACTGACCCACATGCAGGACAGCTGAGATTTCCTCTAAACTCGGGCACTCTTCGAAAAAGAATGGTATTCTTGGCTTGATAGAGATCCTCCGGATGAAAGAGAGCTTTTCCAACGTTGTCGCTAGAATATAATCTGCGAAGACGAAGCACCGCAACGGAGGCTCATAAAACTGCAATAGTGTATGAAGAGCGTCGTGCTCGTACTTCCTGATGTTGCGGACCATGCTCAATAATCTCCCATACTATTTTCTGAAGTCGGTAATGACACCTAGATGGGCCATGGCAACCACTTTATGAAGCAAATCTAAAGTTTGTCTTGGAAATCTGTATGCCACATTATTCTTCATCTTAGTATTGATCCCTGTTGAACCCATTGACCAGAATCAAAGGTAAGATATACACCTGGAAATGAAAAATATGAATGTTAGGGCATGATAATGCAATGCAAAGGCATGGTATCATAGGTGCCATATATATTTGGATATGTCTGTGATGAACTGTGCAGAACTGTGAATAACAACTGACTGAGTATAACAGGATGAATTGTCCACTTCTGTAAGAATACCAGAAAACCGGGTAGGTTGAACGTCATGGTTACTTGCAAACCTGTAAACACCCAACCCTTCTCATGTGTGGGTTCTAAGACTGAGGCTCCTCAGTGTCACGGACTCTCAGGTCGAGAAATAATGATACATTTACCATTTCTAGTTTGGCATCATCATTAATCGAGGTGGCCTCAACTGATTCCCCTAAAAAAGGTCATCATATAGCAAGTTCTCAGCTTCGGGTCCTCGGATCAAGAAGCATAATGGGTTTTCCATTTCTGGTCTGCCATTATTACCCTTTGGGAGGAGTGCCTTAACTGAGTCCTCGGGAATGGTCACCAGAGTCGACAGCTTTCTAGGTTAACACCCTGAAATGCACAAGACGCACAAATCAGAACATCTCCCAAGAAAACCTCGTATGGGTGTGGGTTTCGTGTAAACCAAACGTACCAAGACGCTACGTAGGCCACACTACTTTCCACTCTAGTCCTAGGTGTACACTCAAGCCTGGGTAATGGGCTTATCTCTCAGATCACCCGTCCAACAAAAAAAAACAACAGTCCAGCACAGTCCAGAATATATGGCAATAGTGAAATGTAAAGCAAGTAAATGCAATGAAAGCGATAAACATGCAACAATGCCATAAATAAAGCGAGTAAAACAATTAGATAAACACCCAATAACTGAAAACAAACAGGCGCTATGATTAACATGCTTTGGGAACCAGAGTCCCTAACAGAGTCGTCAGCTGTCGCACCTGCGAAAATCAACCGACAGAAAAGAACAGAAGAGTCGTCACCAAACGTTATTTATCCCGACGCAGTGAAAGAAGCGATCGAAGAAGACCTCAACAAAGGGAAAGGAATGGTCATCGAAACCATAGCCTGGGTTCGGGAGTCGGTTAAACGAGAGGAAGGTAGTAGCACCTCCTCGCGTCCATCGTACTCGATGGGATCCACGCTTGTTGTTCTAATCAAAGGGTGAGTTATCTAAAGCTATAATACTAACTAGAAAAATAAGAAAGAAAGGTGACTCGGTAGGAAATCGTCGTCCTAGGCCTACGTATTCCCTCGAGAACGGAAAAATCAGAGTCAACATAGTTCGGAGACAACAAGATTGTGGGGGAAGGTTGCTCGCCGAGACATCGCCGTCTCGTGCCTACGTATCCTCAATCTAACACGAAGGAGGAATTCAGAGCAGTCGTAGTTTGACCTATAAGGCCATTATGTGTTTTTTATGAGCGACGTTAAGTTTGCGTCCGGCAGTTAGGGTCGATGTCTATTTGCAACAAAACGGAAGTAACGTGCTCTTTTCTGAAAATAATTTGAAACCCTGTGAATCCCGACGTATAAAATGATTTGAACTTTGTTTGTGTTTTTTAGACAGAAATGGCTTAAGTTAGTTTGAAACTTGTATTGCACTAAAGTCTATGACAAAGGATCGAATGCGTCACAAATAGACCCAAGACGGGACACATACTAAACACTCTAGAAAAGTGAAGGGAAACCCCTCATTCCTCATTTTCCATGTACTTCAGGCTCGTGGCGTACAATACTCATTATCTTTATTATATGTTTTGAACTTGTTTTGAGATGAGAGGAGAAAGGACTCAAAGGTTGCAAACAAAACAACCAAGGGGGACTAGGTCCTAATGTTGTCATGCATATGGTCCTAAGATTGAGGTTACCGGACTATCCTACTTGTTATCATACATGGATTTCAAACCTAATGTCTCTCCTACCTCCATCTTAATCAGAAATTAAGTGGAGCTAGGAATCCTAAGGGATCATGTGAACAACACAAGTAAACATTAGACTAAACAATCACCAAAGATAAAAGAGAAGGGAGAAGTAAGATGAAATAGAATTCATGTGAGTGTAAACATCAATGTTAAGCACCACAATCACTTACCATCTCCAATCCAAGCTCAACTAATGAATAGTTGAAAGCAAAGTGTGCAAACATGCAATTATGATTATGCTAGAGTCCAAAGACTACACTAAGATGAATGTCCAATAACAACCAAAGTTAGAAGTGTCCTAGAGGTATGAGATCCTAATAGGGGCAATAGCTAAACACACCTAATCATCCCTACATTAATGTCCTAAGGGAGCATGCAAAAGATGTCAAGTTTTATCTTACACCATCACCTAAACATGTATCACTTACAAGCAATGCCAAATGAACTTCTCAAAGTTAACACAGGTGGGATCAAACCATGGATAAGCAACATAAATCATGGAAACAAGTCAAATTAATGCTTGAAGCATTGAGGGTTTATTATGAAATGCACTTTAGGTCATGTTCAAATGATTTGCAAGTTATCCACAAAGATCTTATCTTAAGCATGTTTTGGACAATTATGAACATATGATGAACAACCAAGTGTGAAAGGAACCCATGCAAGCATAAGGTCAGAATTGAATCATGTCATTCAATGTGTAAACATGTCAAGTTATCACTCATGTCATCATGGCAAACCAATATCCAAAGATAATACAAACAATTGTCAAACTAGCATCCACCCAATTCCACAAAATCATGTTAAATGGCAAGCATGGAAAGTGAATCCAAATCACGTTAAATGTGTACCTAAGTACAATAGGCAGTGGTAAATGACATATAAATGATGTTTGAAATGTCAACAAATCATCATGGGATTCACACCAATTAGCATTCAAGAAGTTAGGCAATTCTAAGCAAAGAAAGTACCTAAGACATGTTTCAAGTGTTCATGAATCAAACCATGAATAAGCAACCACTAAGTTGGTATATGAAGACCAAGGTCAGAAGTGAAATAATATGTATAAATGCTTGAAATCAATGTTGAAATGTCACACAAGTTTGCAACAAATATCCTCTCCAAAGCCCATTCAAGTTAGGCAAACAAATCACCTAAACATCTTCCTATAAGCATGTATCTTGTTATTCAAGCAAAAGGAATGAAATGGCATGGCAATGTAAGGTCAAAGCATCCAAGTCAGAAGTGAATTACCTATAATATGTCCAAATTGAACCCCAAAGAAATTGTGCAAAGATGCATTTAAGTGGTGTCAAAGAAGTAGGCAATGTGGAAGCACCATTCAAGTTTTCAATCACACAAAGGTAAGCATCATTCAAGGCATGTGAAATGGCATGTGAGTACATGTTGGCAGGCCCTATATTATGCTAAAATATACATGAAATAGTGCACGAAGTATCCCTAATGGAGGGTGGCATAAAGGCATGATCAAGTCAAGACATCTAGGCAAGTATCAAGTAGCATCGAGCATTCCGTTAAGTTCATACAAAGCATGTAATTCATGATCAAATGCAACATTCAATTATGTCTCGATTTTGAATCAAAATACACTTATGAATGTGTTAAAACTCATCCCCAAAGCTGGCCTCAAGAGGCTTCACACAAATGTTAATCCAAACCTAGCTCTAGGCATGCTTAGATATGACATGTTCACATTGGAAAATTGATGAAAAATAGCAAATCACCTTTGAAAATTATGAACAATCAACCAAGTCATGTCAAGGATAATGAGTAATCGCATGAAAAATGTTGGATCCAAATCATGCATCAAAAGAATTCAATTAATTGCAAACATCAAGCACATGTCAAGGATGATCATACAAAGTAAAGCTCAAAATATGAAATTCAAAAGTATTCCAAAATTCATGGACAATGCACCAACCAAGCATCAACATGTTAAACAATCCAAGGGGTAATTTCACACCAAATATCAGGCTCAAAACATTAGAGGAAGGTCCCTTTCTATGGCTTGCATCACAAGGTATCCCAAAATGAACCCAAAAGTGAAAATAAAATTCACTAAAAATTAATTAAAACCCTCAGGTATCTCCATAAATTTTTCAGGATTTTATGACAACATTTGGATATTTTTAAAAATCATTTTTGAAACGTATGCAGAAAATGAAAATAAAGAAACAAAGAAAAGGGAGGGGTGATACAATGGGAAGATCCTAGTTTAATACTCATGTGGGCTTATGCTGGGAGTGGTGCGAATATCAATTCATTATGCCTATTTTGCAACTTTTGAATTTTCTTGATTCTTTGGACATTTCCTGATCAAATTCAACTCATGGACCATATTTGACATGAGGATCATGATTTGACCTCAAAAAGTCAGGAGTTGGATTTTTCCTTGATCAGTTGACTTTTTCTCTAATTCTCCTGATTTTCAATCACCTATCCAATTGAAACCCCTGTGAATGACATTGATGGCTCATATTCCAATCTTAGACACTTGGGAACACATAGAACACCATGGAATTAAGTCTTGCTCAAAAAATCAGAAATAAACTGACTCTAGGCAAAACCCTAATTTGGTCCCCAGAAGTCAGGAGAAATTGACTGATTCTTCAAACCCAAATTCCTATGACCATGATGTAGATTGCCTTAAACCAAGATGATTCATGTGATAATGAGTTGTTAAAGACCCAAGATCCTTGCTCATGAAGGTGTCCCAAGCATGGACATCCAAAACCCTAATTGAGGATTAACAGTTAGGAGGGTGTGATCCTCTCTAATTCCCTTACCAATCTTAATCTCTTGATGACATGGTGAGCCATATGAGGTGCCTTGAGCCATGATGAGCCTTTGTGGCTTGAGTATTTGAACACATCCTATTCTCTTTACTTTGCTCAATCAATGATAGTGGTACTCTTGATACCAAGCTTTTTGAAAGCCAATGATGCATATGCAATGTCTATAACCTAAAAGTACATGAAGTGTGAAACATAAGCCACCAATGAGGGTATAAATAGGAGGGCAAATTTTAGGGTGTTACAGGGAGTAACCATAAAGTGATCACTAACATGAGTTAATAGCATTCGTGCAAATGAGACAATCAAGGGATCACATTACGTTGTCATTGATGAGGTGAGTCCGAAATTAGAAATTGATAATATTCCTAAAACGGTTATGGAAAAGACAATTACATCAGTGGCGACAACATTAAAAGGAAATAATAGGATGAGACAAAATTTGTAAACCCAATAAATAGTCAACACATGAAGGCGAGGAAAGATAGGACCAAAAAAGAAAGCAAGAAAACATTGGCAAAAAAAGTGATACTAGGAACACGTGGTATTATTAAGGAAAGGAAAAGAGTGGGTCCACAAGGAAAAACAAAAAATATCCTGAAGAAAATGTGGAGGCAAAACGGTTGACTGAAGCAATATATGGGCTTGACATTGATGCTAGTAAGTAAGGAGAACATGGCCTCATGAAAATACCAGGTGGGTTAGAAATCCACAATAAACATAATCTGGAGCAGTTAGGCCCAAAAGTGCTTAGAGCGCAAGGGGTAATAGATGGTAGCAAATACAATTAAGAACCTTGAGCGCCTAATGAGCAAATTCCTCCTACTCAATCTCAGGAAGAGACCAACAAGAGAAATAAAGCTTCTTGTGGCTCTGAGGAAAGTAATGAAAATGGTGAGGAAGGATCAGATATATAAGTGGTTGAAGAAACACTAAGCATCAAGCTTTGACCCTTTATTTAATTTGTTTTTATGGATAAACAAAACATCATAATTTTTGTTTGGAATTGCAGAGGAGTAGATAATAAAGCTTTCCTGAGAGTTTGTAAGAAATATATGAAGGACAATAAACCAGACATTTTTTATTTATTTTATAGACTCGAGTTAGCCTAGAAAAGCTTGATAAACCTTTCAGAGCAATGGGTTACGATAGATATAGTTTCACTCAAAAACAATGTTATTCAAGAGGGATGGCAATGGCTTGGCATCAAAATAAAATTAATATTGAAATCATCGAGACACACTTTTAATATTTGCATGTGAAGATTATATTGGACAACGAGGATGAATGGCATTTCTCTCATATCTATGCAAGCCCTCGAGACTATTGCAGGATCAACTTATGGAATGAGATTAAGAGGATCCCATATTAGATGAATAAAAGCTGGTTGTTGGTAAGATATTTCAGCGAAATCTTGAATGCATTAGAAAATATAAGGGGAGCTCAAGTGTCGAGAAGGAAATGCAACATCTTCAGAAGTGTTGGTGTACAAGGTGAATAATGGATGAAAAAGAGTAGAATATATTATTATAGAATGACGGCTACAAAAGGATTACAAAATCACTCACTACCACTAGTCTATTTATAAGCTAAAACTAGGGTTACAAAAGCAACAAATAAAATACTAAAATACCCTCTAACAAACTTAATGACTAAGTTTGGGAATATAAATTAAAATATAAATTATTATTTCTAATACCATCCCTTAATTTATATTTACTCAAAACTAACAACACCAATTCCATCCCTTAAGCGAAGAAATTGATCAGTCTTGATAGCCTTCGTCAGAACATCTGCCAACTGTTTCTGAGTGCTACAGTGCACAACTTCTAACACTCCATTCTGAACCTGATTTCTCAGAAAGTGATACTTGGTCTCAATATGCTTGCTTCTCCTATGCAACATTGGGTTTCTGGCAAGATTGATTGCAGACTTGTTATCAATCATCAGCTTCAGAGGCTTGTCAACTTTGATCTTCAGATCCTACAGTAAATTCAGAATCCACACAGCTTGGCATGCAGTAACAACACCTGCAATATATTCAGCTTCATAGGTTGACAACGCAACAACAGGTTGCTTTTTAGAACACCAAGAAATAGGGCCTCCCAGGAACTTGAACAAGTACCCAGAAGTACTTCTTCTGTCAACTCTGTCTCCACACCAATCAGAATCTAAATAACTCAGAAGTTCTGATTCAATTTTTCTTCCAGAAGGGAATAACACTCCATACTTCAGAGTTCCCTTGATATACCTCAGAATTCTGACAGCAGCTTGGTAATGGGACCACTTGGGTTTACTCATGAATCTGCTAACCATTCCAACTGCATAGCAAATATCAGGTCTGGTATTGCACAAATACCTCAGAGAACCAACCAACTGTTTGAAGGTTGTAGCGTCCACATCTTCACAATCAGAATCAGAATCTAGTTTCTGATTTGTATCTGCAGGTGTGATAGTAACCTTACAATTCTGCATCTTAAATCTCTTCAGAAGTTCTCGTTCATAGTTCAGCTGATGCAAAATGATACCTTTCTCAGAATATCTGAACTCCATCCCTAAAAAGTATGTCATTTTCCCGAGATTAGTCATTTCAAACTCATTCATCAGCACCTTCTTGAACATAGCTAATTCTTGTTCAGAACTTCCGGTCAGCAGTATGTCATCAACGTACAAACACACCAGAATCATATTGCCTTCAGAAATATGCTGAACATAAACACCGTATTCCATCTCACATTTCTGAAAACCCTGCTTCTTGAAAAATGAATCAATCTTCTGATTCCAAGCTCTGGGCGCTTGCTTCAATCCATACAAAGCTTTATGTAATCTGTACACCATCCCGTCCTGATTCTTTTTCACAAATCCAGGAGGTTGTGACACATAAACTTCTTCTTCTAATAGACCATTTAGAAATGCAGATTTCACATCTAAATGCATCAGAGGCCAATTCCTGTTAGCAGCTATTGTAATCACCAATCTGATTGTTTCATGTCTCACTACAGGTGTAAACACTTCAGAATAATCCAGCCCAGGTATCTGCAAAAATCCTCTTGCTACTAACCTCGCTTTATGTTTGCCAATTGATCCATCTGGCTTTAGATTTTGCTTGAAAACCCATCTGACGCTGATGGCCTTCTTGTCCTTTGGAAGTTCTGTCAGCTTCCAGGTCTTGTTTCTCTCTATGGCATCAAGTTCTTATTTCATGGCCTTCAGCCAGAACTTCTGCTTGAGAGCCTCTTCTGTACTTACGGGTTCAGAGTCTACTAGCATGGCACACTGAATAATTTCTCCTTCAGAATCTACTTCAGTGTCTTGCAGCATGTCAAACTCTGAAAATCTTCTTGGAATGTTTCTGATTCTCTGTGGCCTCTGACCTTGGTCAGAATCTCGTTCTTGAACCCCAGAAGTTTCTCCTTCAGAAGTTCTTGCTTCAGAAGGTTGACTTCCTCCATAACCTTGACCATCTTCAGAGTCTGGCATATTCCCAGAGTCTGAATCACCACCAGAATCTGGATCATCATCGGAATCTGGATCATCAGAGTCACCTTCATCTTCTGAGTCTCCTTCAGAATCAGAATCACCATCAGTTTCAGAAACTCTTAGTTCTGACCTTTCTTCAGAAGTTCTCACATCAGAATCAGATTGAGACTTATCCCAATTCCAAACTTCTGATTCCTTCACAACAACGTCTCTGCTGAATTCAACTTTATTAGTTTCTGGACAATAAAGCTTGTACGCACCTGTACTGTGGTACCCCACCAGTAACATTACTTTGCTTCTATCATCCAGCTTCTGTCTTCTAGCTTCTGGAACATGTTTGTAACAAACAGAACCAAACACCTTCAGATGACTGACACTTTGCTTTTCTCCAGTCCACTTCTGAATAGGAACTATTTCCTTCAGCTTCTTCGTTGGACATCTGTTGAGCACATATGTTGCGGTGGCAACAGCTTCTCCCCACAAGTTCTGAGGAAGCTTCTTCTCATTCAGCATGCTTCTCGTAATATCAAGCAAAGTACGATTTCTTCTTTCAGCAAGACCATTGTGTTGAGGAGTATAAGGAGCAGTAACCTCATGCTCAATTCCATTCTCCTCACAGAACTTCTGAAACTCTTTGGAGTTATACTCACCCCCACCATCGGTTCTGAGAATCTTCAGATTCTGACCACTCTGATTCTGATCCTTCATTCGGAACTTCTTAAATTCAGCAAACACCTCGTGTTTGAACTTAATAAGGGATACCCATGTCATTCTCGTGAATTCATCAACAAATGACACGAAGTATTTTTTCCCTCCAAGCGATGCTACTGGAAATGGATCGTACACATCAGAATGTACTACTCCCAAGGCATGTTTTGCTCTTGGAGTAACTTCTGATGCAAATGGCAATCTTGGTTGCTTTCCTTCCATGCACACTTTGCATGACTTCTCAGGCTTCTTAATTGTAGGAATTCCATGTACCAGCTTCTTCGAATTCAGATGTTCTAAGCTTCTGAAATTCAGATGACTAAATCTTTTGTGCCACAGCTCACTTTCTTTCACAACACTTGTTGCACTAAGACATTCAGAGTCAGAAGTTCTGACATTCACCTTGAATGTTCTATTCCTTCCCTGTTCTGACTCTATAATCAGCTTCTGATTACAGTCATACAGCTTCAGAAGATTGTCCTTCATGGTAACTGAAAAACCTTTCTCAATTAATTGTCCCACGCTCATCAGATTGCTTTTTATGCCAGGTACATACCACACTTTCTGAATCAATGCTGTTTTCCCATTGTTCAGAACAACTCTGACATTTCCCATACCTTCAGCATTAAGATATTTGTCATCAGCACATCTGATCTTAGTCCTCTTCTCAGAGTCAAAATTAACCAGCCATTTCTTATTTCCAGTAAGATGATTTGAGCAGCCAGTGTCCATATACCACCAGTCTGTCAAATTCGTATCATTAGATTCAGAAGCCATCAGTAGCACAGATTCATCATCAGAACTTCTGGCTATATTTGATTCTTCTGACTTCCTTTCTTTGTTTGACCAACAATCTCTAGCAAAGTGACCAAACTTCTTGCAACAGTAACATTGGATCTTCTTCTTGTCATACTTCTCTTTTCCCTTCTGAGCATTCTTTTGCCTATCAGAAGTTGAGGTTTCTGACTTCTGACCACCATTAGATCTTCTCCTGACTTCTGACCAAGACTGCTTCTGATGCTTCTTATCAGAAATTGCTTTCAGAGCCTGCTGCTCTACTTCCCTTTCAGAAGTTCTCTCAGTCAGACGTAACTCTTGCGCCTCTTGACTGCTTTGCAGCTCTTCAATTCTCATGGTGCTCAGATCCTTAGAATGTTCTAATGCTACCACAATGTAATCAAACTGAGGAGTAAGGGATCTCAATACCTTCTCAATGATTACTTGTTCAGAAAGAGTTTCTCCACACGCCTTCATCTCATTAGTGATCAGAATCACTCTGGAGATGTACTCAGAAATTTTCTCATTGTTCTTCATGTTGAGATTCTCATACTACTTACGTAGAGACTGAAGCTTCACCTTCTTCACTGATGCGTCACCACCGTAACATCTGACCAGTGTGTCCCACGCAGCCTTTGTCGTCGTTGAATCTGCAATCTTCTCAAACACATTTGCATCCACACACTGATGGATGTAGAATAATGCTTTCTGATCTTTCTTCCTTGTATCCTTCTGCGCGTTCTTCTGTTCCTCCATTGCATCTGCTGCTACTGGAACGTAACCTTCAGTGACAAGATCCAGAACATCTTGAGCACCGAACAGTACACGCATCTGAATCATCCAACGAGTCCAATTTTTGCCATCAAATACTGGAAGCTTGGTGTTCATGCTGTTGTTTCCGTTCATCATCTTCAACCTTGTACAGTCACTCAGATCTCACACAGTGTTTCCCAACCCACAGAATCAGAAATTCTGATTCTGATCAGATTTTTGTTCAAGATTCAACACGAATCCAAGAACCAAAAATCAATCACACAAAGCCTCACGTTTCACTCGTGTTTCCCGTGTTTCCCCGTGGATCTGAACCGGAGCTCTAGATACCAATTGTTGGTGTACAAGGTGAATAATGGATGAAAAAGAGTAGAATATATTATTATAGAATGACGGCTACAAAAGGATTACAAAATCACTCACTACCACTAGTCTATTTATAAGCTAAAACTAGGGTTACAAAAGCAACAAATAAAACACTAAAATACCCTCTAACAAACTTAATGACTAAGTTTAGGAATATAAATTAAAATATAAATTATTATTTCTAATAAGAAGAACAATTAATAGTTGCAATCTTATGTACCTAGGTTCAGTGGGTCATCAATTCACTTGGAGTGGTCCTATCTACCATGGAGGGTAAAGAGTTTATGAGAGGTCAGAACGATCACTTTGTAATAACTCTTGGCGTATCCAGTTCCCTAATGCTCTTGTTAAAGTCCTTACCAGGTTAGATTTCTTCGACCAATATCCTATTTTAATAAATCTGAAAGAGACATATTCAAGCTACAATGAGAGGAAACTCTGCTTCGAAAGTGCTTGGATCATTGAAGATACTTATGAAGATATGGTTAAAAGTATTTGGAAAAATGTTGACAATGTTTCAAATAATCTTAATCAACTGAGGGAAGAAATTGGCAAGTGGAAACAAATTACAATTAACAGCAGTTAGAGACAAAAGATAAAAATCATGGGGAGGCTAAAAGGGATACAAAATGCCTTACAAAATGGTAGATGGCATCCTGGACTTCAATAGTTGGAAAAAGAGCTTCAAAAACAAATGAACCTTGTTTTGCACCAGGAAGAGCTCATGTGGTATCAAAGGTCTCGAGCTAACTGGTTATTGATGGAGTTCACAATACTAAATACTATCATGTCAAAACAATTCAAAGGAGAAGAAAAAACAAAGTTACTCAAATAAAGAATACTAGAGGTGATTGGATTGAAGATAGTGGTCAAATAAAAAATTTGTTCACTGATTTCATTCAGAATCTTTTTACAACAAACCTAGAAATCAGTTATTGGTTTCAAACCGATATCCCTTACCCTAAGTTTTAGAGGTATGTCCATTATGTCCTACAGAAATATCTTAGAGATTCTGAGATTAAGGCTGCCATATTTGAGATGTCTCAATGGAAAGCTTCTGGGCCAGATGGCTTCCCTGTAGGATTTTATCATAAAACATGGAAGGTCATTGGAGATAGAATATGCAAAAACATCAGAAGCTTATGGAATAATCTTGATTAAATAGAAGAGGTAAACTTCATTGATTTGGTCCTCATTCCTAAAATGCACAATCCTCAGTATGTGAGTCAATTTGAACCAATATCCTTGTGCAGTATTGTGTATAAAATTTTGAGTAAGAGTGTAGTGAATAGACTCAAAATTTTAATTGACAAGATTATTGGTCCTTTTCAAACGAGCTTCATATTAGGTAGAATCATTCATAAGAACATCATTATAGCTCAAGAAATTATTCATAGTATGAACCATTTGAAAGGCGAAAGGGGATTTTTTGTGATTAAAGTATATTTAACAAAAGCATATGATAATTTGAACTGGGATTTTGTGCATAATGTTCTGGTAGAGATATGAATTCCAAACCATCTTACTATAATTATTATGAAGTCAATTACCACTATTAAAATTAATGTCTTATGGAGTGGTAATGAAGATAACATGTTTGCTACTAAAAAAGGATTGAGACATGGTGACCCAATCTCTCCTTATTTATTTGAAATGTGTATGGATAAACTTTCCCTCGTGGTATATGTAGCATTTAATAAAGGAAAGTGGAAGAGTTTGAAAGCAGGGAGGAAAGAGTCCATGATATCACATATTATGCTTGATGATGACCGTTTGTTGTTTGGGAAAGCTATTAAGAATCAACCAAATTGTGTCAATGAAGTGCTAAACTAGTTGTATGCTATGTCAGGACAAAGAATCAACAAATAAAAAACTAAAATTCTCTTCTCAAGGAATAAGAGTGAACATGTCAAGAGGAGTTTGGCTTAATTGTTAGGCTTCAAATAAACCAAGGATTTGGGAAAATACTTGGGCGTCCCTTTGACAAGTAGAAGCCCAAAGAAGAAAAGTTTTCATGATATGATGGATCAAATTAATTCCAAGTTGATGTTATGGAAAGGAAAGCATCTCTCATTTGCTGGCAGGTTACTTTAGCCAAATCAATTATTGAAGCTATTCCCACTTACACTATAATGAATTTTGACCTTCTAAAAGAGTTTTTAAAAGACATACCAAAAATTCAAAGGGATTTCGTATGGGGATATTTAGAAGAAAAGAAACATGCTCACACTATCAAATAGGACAACATCACCAAGCCCAAAGTCATGAGTGGTTTAGGGATGAGGGATCTAATTGACATGAACAAGGCTTGTCTTTTCAAACTATGATGGAAGCTAAAATGTGGAGATAATTATCTTTGGTCTCAAGTTTTGAGAGGTAAATATGATAGAAGTTAAATTTTTTTAAAGTTATTGAATCCAAACCTCATGACTCGAGCCATTGGAAAATCATAGTGAAGCTTTGGCCTAGAATGAATGAGATGGCTTATTGACGTAATAGGAATCGAGAAAGTATAAATGTGTGGACTGACTATTGTGTAAGCCCGAAACTGAAACTGGACCAGCAGAGAACTGTATCATTAAAGGATCTTCAAGTTCATAAAGTTATTTACCTGATTGATGATAGAGGCAACTGGGACAAAAGCATAATCAAGAATTTGATACAATCCATTATTCTAAATGAAATAAAAAAACTTAAACCCTTCTAATGCTGAGAATGGTAATGATGTCTACATTTGGAAAGGAAACAAGGTAATTACTTTCAATGTGGCAAGTGCGTACCAACTAATAAACTTGAATAACAATGATCATAACACCTCCGAATCTTGGAAACTTATTTGGAATCTAGCAATACCCGAAAGAATTAAATTATTTATATGGTTGGCAAAGCATGAGAGTCTAATCACCAATGAATGGCTCTCAAAAATAAGTCTAAGCCAACCATATTGTGTAAATTGTCCTGACAAAGAAGAAATAGTCATGCATGCTCTGAGGGGCTGCATAATAACAAGGCAGGCTTGGACAAATCTGAGTATACTCATAACCTTAGTCTGTATATTGATTGTAACTTACAGGTGTGGATGGATCTTAATCTAAATTCAACAGACAAGCAGTGGACAAATCTTTGGGCCATTACCTGCCATTTGATTTGGTACTGGAAGAAGAGGAAACATAACATGGAATTCATCATGCTAACCAATCTAACAACTGAGAGTAAAAGAAAATGTAATGTCTATTGGTACAATTCCCTCATGATACACAAGTTGCAATACAAGCAATAACATATTCCGAATATTCATTGGATTGCTCCAAACCAAAACTGAATTAAGCTTAACACAGGTGGCACAGTCAAAGAGCAAGGAAAAGTTGGATGGGATGAGTTCTAAGGGATACTAATGGCTTATGGTGT
Source organism: Lathyrus tuberosus (assembly GCA_022829125.1). NCBI lineage: Eukaryota > Viridiplantae > Streptophyta > Magnoliopsida > Fabales > Fabaceae > Lathyrus > Lathyrus tuberosus. The sequence goes on along the minus strand of JALAZF010000073.1, from coordinate 5,165,332 downwards.
GTGTAATAGCCCATATTCCCTTAAATGCTTCATTGTGTGCCAGTTGAGATCAACTGAGTTCCTATGTACTCTATCTTTTGTCAGTTAGAACAATTGGAACTCCTAAGTGCTCTAAACGTTATCAGTTGAGACCAATAGAGTAACTAGTGAACTCTAAAGATAGGTCAATTATAAATAAAAGAGACATACCAATATTAATAAGCATGTGAGGAGACATTTTGGTAACATTAATAATTGGTCAATTGGTGTTAGATGACAAAATATCAATGGAGACATTTTGTATCATTACATAATATTATTATATAATATTTTTGGTGGATGAGAATTAAAAGAAAATAGAAAAGAAGAAGTTAGTAAGAAGAGAAAGAAGGAAAGATAGAAAGAGGAAAAGAGAAAGAGAAGAGAAAAGAGAAAAAAGAGAATAAGAACTCATGGAAGAGAATGAGGAGGTTCGGGGATTCATCATCTTCATCTCGTTTTCTTTATCTTCAAGGTGAGTTCCATAGATAATGTAGCCTTGGGGGGAAAAGTATGAGAACATTAGTGGGTTACGGTTTTGTGTTGAAATTGGATTGATGTTGTTTCCATGTTATAGTTGTTGAATTGCATGCTTAATTATGATATAACATGTTTAAGTGAGTGTTTGGATGCATTATGGACATGTGAGTTTGGAGTTTGGCCATGTTTACCTTCAAATTCGCGTTCTGCAGATTCTGAGTTTCGTTTGAGTCTCCGGGTGAGCTCTAGCGAGCTCGAGGCGAGATGAATTCTGTCAGCATCGTCAGGCGAGCATTGGCGAGTTGTATTTTCTGCTTGCGTCGTCGGACGAGCCTTGGCAAACAAAAAGCGAGTTACTCGCTAGTTGGTTGTCGGGCGACCATGATGCAATTTTGGTTCTGTCTGGGGTTCGCCGGGTGAATCAAAGGCGAGCCAGCGAGCGGGTGACCATGATAGTATGCAAAATTTTGGTTTCTTGTTTTCCCCATATCTTGAGAACCGTAACTCTAATTGGAACACTGTCGGAAGCGTTGGAAAGCTATTCCAATGCTCTACGTGATATAAAGTAGAAATATGGGTATATGTCATTGATTGATAGAAAGGAAATGAATTAAAGTGAATGTGGAATAATATGTGAATAGGGGAAGATGAACACCTAGTGTTTGTGATGAACACCATGAGTATTGGTTTGATATTTGGTGAGGAACCATTGTTCCAAAAGTTCTATTTGGTGAAGGGCTTAGCTCAGAAAGTCCTATTTATTGCGAGATCAAGAAGTAACCAAGAATGTTTGGTAGAGGATAGTGATGATCATATGCATTATGTGAAATATTTATGTTTGACTTGTTTATGCTATGCTACTATATGTGTTATATGTATGGTATTGTGCTATGATATTATGCATTATATATGAATATGGATTAGATGTTTTGATTGTGAAATAACATGCTTAAAACATTGTGAAGATGAGTGAGGAAACCTAGGCTTATAACTAGGTAAATGGATTAAAAAGATAACTAGGGTGCAAGTATGACTTAGATAACACTAGAAGGTGACATTCATGCAATATGATACCTAGGTGAGTGTCATGGACGAATGGTTACCATAGTTGTAAGTGAGATCTATTGTATCGAACATGTGATGTTATGTGATTAAGATGAATGTGATCACCTTGTGACTGTCGAATACGATCATGTTATGTTATATTTTATCACGTAGTCAGAAACAACCCCTTGAGTGTGATGTCCCAAGTCATGATACTTATATAGAGTAAGATTGGGATGTACGCACGAATACCTGAATGACCTGAGCTTAGTCCCAAAAGCGGTGGATTAATTCCATGTGTATGTCAAGGTATACTTATGACCTAGGCTTAGTCCCAAAAGAAGTGGATTAATTCCATGCGTATGTTAAGGTATGCACTCATACTTGAATGACCTGGGCTTGAGTCCCAAAGGCGGTGGGTCTCATGGTGGGTGAAAATCCCATAAGGGTAAAAGGCTTAAAATGGGTTAAGAGTCCCATAGGAAGCGACGATTCTTAAGGTTGAGGAGTCCCTTAGAATTCGAAATCAATGTGTATGTCAAAGTATGAGATACAAGAATCGATGACCCGTGTTGAGAATCCTAGACGTAAGATTGGCCGGGGAAAGATGCCTTGGTACGATTACCGATCTAGTGATTGTTTGAGTTGATGAACTCAAGAAACGTGTTTCCATACATTGCGAGTTTTGTGAACTCAAGTTTTATTCCCTTTCCCCTTTTGACTTGAGCTATATTTTGATTAAAACCCTGTAGAGTCGAGTGAACCCATAGGATAGGGGAACTCACTGAGATTATTATCTCACCCCAATATTTTTGTTATTTTTCAGGTGTTGTTTGCAGGTTTAGTATACGAGAAGAAGTTGTGCATTGATGTTTCAAGGGAAGCTTATATTGTGATTTTTTCCGTTGTGTATTGTGTACAATGAAGGATATTATACTTAGATCTTAGATTTTTATTCTTGACATTTTTCCATATCTTGTACCATATGTTGTTTCTTTTATGTTTTGTAAAATGGTCACGTATGTAAATGATGCCAATAGGCACTTCTGATTGTATCAGTACCAAATAATAACACTTGTATGATATTATTTCTAGATGTATATTATACGGGTCATTACACTATGGAAGCTTCTCAAAAATATATAGGAGCATGTGGAGTTTATTTATTTGGAAGAGTTTCATGGTGTTTATGAAAGGTTAACTATAGCATGCGAAATAAGCCAACGCAAGGTTGAAGTGCATATAGATAGCATAATTACTTACCAAGCAATCATTATAAATAACACGAAAGAACAATTCGGGAAAACTATTCTCCAAGAAATCAGGAACATGTTGAATCGTGATTGGGAGGTGAACTTAGACCATGTCTAAAAAGAAGCGAATCGTTGCACATACGAGTTAGCCAAGATGAGTCTTCAACACGTGTTGGGAATCAAGCTCTATGAAAATTGCCCTTCAGAGATTTATCATGTGTACAATATGGATTGTAATGGAGATCCAATTTCTCATTTGATTTTTGTCTTGTTATCTTTTGGCCTTTTGACCCTCCCATATTAAAAAAAAAAAAATAGTTAAGTTTTGTTACCATGAATGTTATGAATATGGACGGGAGTATCCATGGAAACGATACTAGTTTTCCGCTATCTGTCTCATTAAATAAATATGATATTAGTATTTGATATATCCAAGTATAGATATCCATAGCAAGTATCTTGGATTTTAAGATATGTGTGGATATTTACGAATATATATATATGTATATATATATATATATATATATATATATATATATATATATATATAATTAAAAAATCATCTTTAAATATATAATAATAATTTCAAATTTAGCAGATAATATAATAATAAAATAAATCACATTTATTTTATTATTTATTTTAATGTAATTATACTATATTTAATAAAATAATAATAATAAATATAACAATAACAATTTCATATTCAATAAATAATAATAATAATAATAATAATAATAGTTGTATATTCAATAAAGTAATAATAATAGTTTTATATTTAAGAAATAATTATAATTATAATTAGGAAAATGCTAACAAATATCCTATGCCTTAAAATAGAAAAAATAAATTAAAAACATGCGTATTTAAAAAGTGAAATTGTTAACTTATAATTATAATAATAAATTTTATATATTTAACAAAATAATATTTAAATAATTTTGACAATAATTATCAATACATATACCCACAAATACAAATATCTTCAAATCTGTATGTGAATTATCGAATTATGAAATACTACTATGTCCCATATTATAAGCAAAAGTTACTTTTTAGATAAATTGAATAATTAATGTATCTGACCTATATATAAATTAGATATATTAATTATTTAATGTATCTAAAAAGTAACTTTTGCTTATAATATGAGACGGAATGTGTACCTTTTAATTTTACTCCATGTTTTAATTTTGAGATTGAATTTGTACTCATAAGGGTTAATTTTAACCGTAAATATCGAGAACCATTGAATTAGTACTTGTAACGGGTTATTTACGAGAACCATTGAATTAGTACTTGTAACGGGTTTAACCCGCGGATATTCACGGGTAACCGTTTTTTTCCATCGCTAACCTCCAAAATTCTCGCACATTAACAAGCACCCAGTAGTTTTGTCACACGCATTATTTGGGTCCCAATGCCCAAAATTATGGGCATCAAGAGATATGAATATCTTGAATTATTCCACTAATAATGAGTGTAGTGACGCCCATGTAAGTTGTGGAATGGGAATACTTCATTTCCAAAAATTATATGAAAAAACAAGTTCGAAACTTCCACCTAACGTATAATTACGTACACGCAATTCCTTTCTTGCATTCAAAAATACCTTAATGCTGTTTCAATGCTTTTAAATAATAATTTTAAAGGTGAACACAAATATCCTTAGATTTAAAAATAATATTTAATACCATGTGACTTTTATAATAAATTCCCTAATACTTTTATAATAAATTCTCACAACTGCCATTGTCAAGAATTGATATTGCTTTTAAAACCATAGTTTTCATTCATCAATAACTTTATCAAAATAACCGTCTCAGAACAACCACATCACAAAACATAAATTAAAACATAGTTTTTGGAATCGAAATATAAAGTAAATAAACATCTTCGTCATCATCCTCTACTAACTCAGAAATCCTTCAACAACTTGCGAACCTGCTCCAGAGTAACAAACAGAACAACAGTGAAAGGACCCTGCCTCGAAATCGTAGGTATAAACCCTTTGTAAAGAGCCATAGGACCCTCAGCACGAACCGTTTTCAATGCACAATCCAAAGCACCAGCATAAGGTGGTTCCTTACCAGGTTCCACCCTCATGTTCATCACCCTCGTTTTAATCACATCAACTGGATTAGTCACAACCGCCGCCACAAATCCCGCCGCGAAACTCGCTGTCACGTGGGTCCCAAGCCCGTCTTTCATCACTCCCTTCTCGAGAATAATCTCCTTAAACTGGTCGTAAGATGCCAGCTGTGAAGCGGTAACCAGCATGGCCCGGTTCACAGTGAGAGATGAACCACGCCAGAGACTGGTTACACCTTCTTGCTTCGCCATTCTGGTAATGGCATCGACCACTGATTTGTAGTTTCTCCGCTGAGATGCCGGGAGTCTCCCGTCGGCTTGCATTCGGACCATGGCGACATCGGCTGGGTTTCCGATTGCGGCTCCGACTCCACCGGCGATGAGTCCAGCTTCGATCTTGCGAAGCAGCGGCATAGTGCCGGCTTCACGATCTGACCACTTGTTTTTCAGGATGTCGTAGAGACCCATCCTGGTGGTGGAGTAAAGTGTCTGCCGGAGAACAGTGGCGGAGACGCCGGAGAACAAGGCTCTAACGCCTTCTTGTTGGACGAGACGGACTCCAACAGAAATCGGACCCACGCGTGGCTGAAGAGCCGGAGTAGGCGGCGCCACGTGGATTGAAGTTGTTCCGGTTTGACCGAAAGCAAGAGCGGGTCGGAGATTCTGAACCGGGTTCGGTTTTGGAGCGTTTTCGCCCTGGAGTTGCATGCGAACCTTAATTAGGTCAAGCGGGTGGGTGGAACATCCTGCTATGATAGAAGCAACACCACCTTCAACAAAACCTTTAACTCCCATGATGATTCAGGTTTTTGAGTTAGTAGGAAAAAAAGGGTTTCAAAGAATTTTGGGAAAAGAATAACTAATTGAATGAATAGTGATATGAATTAGAGATATGACCAATTGGAATTAGAGGACATCTCACTGGAAACCAGGAGATGGGAATGGAGGCCACAAGCTATGGAAGAAGCGTGAGGAACAGAAGGCCTTTGAGACATATGCTAGCAACAATTACGTTGTTGTTTTGTGTTATGGTGTGAAGAAAATAAGAGATGGTGTGAGAGAATTTATAGTTGGTTTTTTGGGATGCGGCTAGGTTAAGTGTTTCTACGCGATTACAGGGTGCACTACCTAGTCCAAATCTTTTCATTAATTAACGCGTTTGTGGAAGAGTCTTTCTTTGAAAGGCACAAATTAAAGTTTTCCTTTTAATTTTGATTTTTTAAAAAGAATTATTTCGAAAAGATACCACTAATAAATATATAACAAAAAAAGGTTTTTATTAGATTTCCGATAAACTATAAATAATTTATTATTTGAAAATTATTATACTTAATTAATTTGATATTTACTTAAGTTAGTTTCTGAAATTTGAATTTTTTTACTAGTATTTTAATACAAAATTTCAAAAACAAATAATAATTTCTTAAGAAAATATTAATAATTTGATTTGACTATTCAAATAATAATATTAAGAAAAAATTATTTCTTAATTTAACGAAAAATCTACGTATTTAAATTATATATAATATTCTTCAATAAATTTAAAAAAAAATTAAATTAAAGATAAGAGAGAATATTAAATTACACATTCATTCAATCATTTATCAATATACAGATATTTTAAAAAATTAATATAATTAATTATTTCACAGTGGTGTTATTTAATTCAATGACGTATAAAATATTTTATATTTTACTTGTGTAAAAACCAATCTCAATAAAAATTCAAATGAATCATATTTTATAGGGTTTGATTAAAAAATTGTATTTAATTCAAATTTTTGTATTTGTAAAACATAAATTGTTTATTTTTTATTCAAATTTTATAAAAACAAATTTAAATTTATTATCGTTTTTAACTTCATTCATATATTATAAAATCTAAACCATGATTTAATTAATTCCAAATATTTTAACCAAACTCCAATTGAATGTCATTCAATACGTACATCCAATCTTCCATTTATTTAATGCACAGTAGATCCAATCTTACAGTCAAACAAATATATATTAATATCATATATTTCAAAAATATAATCATCAAATGATTTTAAATATTGGGTCATGCTAGCTGTATTAATATCATATATTTCAAAATTATAATCATTAGATGATTTTAAATATTGAGATTAAAAATTTTAAATAAAGATAATACACACAGTATTTTTTTAAAAAAGTTGCTTATTTTAATTTTCAATACATTGAATACATATATTTAGAGAAAATATATCTTTTTAATTTCTTAAATAATACATAATTTATTATTTTAATCTCTTAACTAGTGACCGGGAACACTCATTAATATTTCTCTTAAATATTTTAAAAATTGAGTAAATGTAAAATTACTTAATGTATTTTTAACCAATGTCTTTAAAACGCTTATCGCAACAATGTCGATAAAGAATATTAAAAGATAACGTGCTCGTCTCTTCTTTTTTTGAAAATGAAAAATGTGGCCATTTGTATATATTTTGAGGATTTCTTAATACACCCCAAAGATTTTTTTAGCCACCGCACGAAATTTCTTTTTTGCTTCCTGATTCTGGATGTGCACATCTGGACGCACCATTTTTTTTAAAACGTTGATTTGTTTCGGATGTGCAAATCCGGAATGTTTACTCATGTGCACATCCGGAAGAAATTCTTATAACTTCGCGCCAGAGCCTTCTCCTCCCTCATTCTTAACTTTTCAGAAGGCTCTGGCGCGAAGTTATAAGAATTTTTTTCAGATGTGCACATGAGGAAACATTTCGGATTTGCACATCCGGAACAAATCAACGTTTTTAAAAAAAATGGTGCGTCTGGATATGCATATTCGGAATCAAGGGGCAAAAAAGGAATTTCGTGCGGTGCCTAAAAAACCTTTGAAGTGTATTAAGAAATTCTTTATATATATTTTTTAATATTATAGGGATAATTTATTCAAAACTCAATTCTAAAATAGATCAGAACAAAAGTAATTATAAAGATTCCTACATCTGGATTATTTACAATATGTGCATGTTTATATTATTCAAAGAATCTAAATGCATGTTTCACTAAATAATCTATTATGTGTATTAATGCGACAACATCAACCTATTATGCATTTAATTTTAAATAATGTATCAAAAACCAAAAATAGTAAGAAAATAAAAAAAATTATCGAATGTGGGAAGTCAAGTTTGAAAATGATGGAAGACAAGCTTTCTCACAAGCTCTATCTTGGATTCTGAGTAAACTTTGAAATGAAATGAAGAAGGAATGGGGAATGTCTCGTACGTTATATGAGTCAAAATGTACGGAAGTTAACCTCCGTGAAAATACATAACTTAACCTTCATATATTTTATTTTCATACCTAGGTCTGAGACTTGACTTTGGTTGCATTTTGAGTGCATTTGGAGGTTAAGTTCCAGATTTTATGGGTATTTTTGGCTTTTCACTATGGTATGTGAGCACCATTAAGACTGCTAAGTATAATCCCCAACAACTATAATGGCTTTTGTAAAACCTTTTGGTTTTTCAATTGCATTCTTTATCATCTAACCCTAGCTATTCATAGGGTTTATCTTAACTCAATCGCTTACACTACTGCATGCGATTGGTTTTGAATATCATGTGAGTAAATAAGCAATCACTAGAAGAATTCATTGACATAAACATGGGTCAAGCCTCTATTAATATGAGATCATTCGACCCTAACTGAATCTATGTCGCTATTATTCCTATATAATCTCGAATCACCGCTCAAATCTCTTATTCACATTCCACAACTAAGTTAACATCTACGATGTATTTGAACCAACCTGGATTTGGTGGTTCCCATTCTAGGTTATTAGGATTTCTCTTATTGATGTTGCTGATATAATGTTTCTCTTTTAGATTTTAAGCTTTTTTTAAGTTGAGGACATTATACATGACTTGGTCAATGGTTTTGATAACAGGTAAATCCTTAGCACTAGGCACATATCAATAGCATCGAGCCCAGGAGTATTGTGTGCTTCTATAGCTCAGAATTTCTCCTCAAGAGTATAAAGCCTTTCATTAGCAAGATCAATTAATGGCATCATCTAGGGTTCACCCTGAGAATTTGGAATAAAGAATGCATATCGAGGGTCTTCCTCAATAATATGAATAACGGGACTCTCCTGCCTAATGCGGACCTCATTAGATACTGTGAAATGCACGGACTAAGGCTCAGTATGGATATTCACTTGTGGAGGAGCATAGTCAGGTGGAAGACCATACATTAGGTTAGTCATCACGGTAAAGCCTGACGTGGGGTCGGCGTTCTCTATAACAGCATGTTGGAGATTGTTCTTTGATTGAGTTAGCAGAGCTTCCAACATCTGGTCTACCTTGTCTTTCATGTCATTCATATCTTTTTTTTAGCTCACATTTGACCCTTCAGGTCTTGGTACAAGATCCCAGTCTTCATGCCTTTTGAATTGCCACAGTTTCTCTTGCATAGCATTGATCCAGAATTCATCAGTCAAGGCATCCTTGACATTCTTGGGTTCCAACTTTGAGAGAAAACAAGCGCCAGCAACAACATCTTGTGACCTGGTCATTCTTCCACCATTTGGATCTCCTATTATAAGCTCCTTAGGATGATCTTTTTGAAATCTGGTGGAGGGTCCCTTGTCAACCTTTTCAGTTTCTGCAGATTCAGGATTAACATCATTTGAGTCTGTAGCACCTTCAGGAGCATCATGTGATGTTCAAACATTTTCTGTGACATCTTCATTACCCATGGGAAAGAATGCTCCAATATCATCAGTGACACCAGCTTCTATAGTTGAGTCATCAACCACAACATTTATGGATTCCAGCACAACCTTAGTTCTTGAGTTGAAAATTTTATAAGCTCTGCTATTTGTAGAGTATCCTAGAAAGATTCCGTCATCACTTTTGGGATTCATCTTCCTCCTTTGCCCACGGTCAGCCAAGATGTAACATTTGCTTCTAAAAACATGGAAGTATTCCACAGTTGGCTTTCTTCCTTTCCACATCTCATATAATATGGCAGATGTGCCAGATCTGATGGTTACTCTGTTTAGAATATAACAAGTTGTATTAATGGCTTCAGCCCAAAAATGATATGGAAGTTTCTTGGCATGAAGCATGACCCTTGCACATTCTTGAATTGTCCTATTCTTTCTCTCAACCACACCATTCTGTTGAGTAGTGATGGGTGAAGAAAACTCGTGACTAATTCCTTCAGAGGAACAGAAATCATTAAACATGATGTTTTCAAATTCCTTCCCATGGTCACTTCTGATTCTAACTATGTCACAATCCTTCTCCCTTTGAAGTTTTTGACACAGACCTTTGAACACTTCAAATACTTCTGACTTCTCCTTGATGAAATGCACCCATGTGTATCTAGAGAAGTCATCCACCACAACATAAGCATACCTCTTTTCGCCAAGACTTTTAACCTGCATAGGTCCCATCAAGTCTATATGAAGTAGCTCCAAGATTTTTGAAGTGGTCAGATGTTGAATCTTTTTATGTGACATCCTTGTCTGTTTTCCAATTTGACATTCGCCACATACTCTTCCTTCATCTATTTTTAGATTAGGGATACCTCTGATAGACTCCTTAGACAAAATTTATTTCATTCCCTTTAAGTGCAGGTGGCCAAGTTTCTGATGCCACATCTTCACCTCATCTTCTTTTGACATCAAGCAGGTGAAGGGATACTTTGTTTCAAGGGGAGTCCACAAGTAACAATTATCTTTGGATCTGGTACCCTTCATGATAACTTCCTCTTTATCATTTGTTACCAGACACTCAGATTTAGAGAAGTTAACCTTGAGGCCCTGGTCACACAATTGGCTAATACTTATCAGATTAGCAGTCAATCCTTTGACAAACAACACTTTATCCAGGTTAGGTTGCCCAGCATAATTCAGCTTCTCAACACCTTTTATCTCACCTTTTGACCCATCTCCAAAGGTGACATAGCTAGTGGAATGAGGTTTAATATTCAACTAAGAACTTCTTGACACGAGTCATGTGTCTAGAACAACCACTATCAAAATACCAGTCTTCTCTGGCAGAGGCTCTCAGAGAGGTATGAGCTATGAGGGCGACAGTTTCATTCTTAGGAATCCACTTCTTCTTTTCTTTAGCAACTTCCTTTCTCCTTCTGGGTCGAGTTGATGATTTGGGATAACCATGTAACTTGTAGCAGTAAGGCTTTATGTGACCATACTTACCACAGTGATGACACTTCTTGTCTTGATTATTTCTTTCTGAGGAGTTCTTCTGAGGTCTTTGAAGATGTTGAGACATCCTACTTGAAACTGTTTGATCCTGTTTTCTTTTTTGTTGAACAGAGTTCATACCAATCCTTTGTCCAACTTGATCATTGTAAACAAGTCCTCTTCCATTTCCAGCATTTCTTCCTGATTTAAGAATTTCATCCAGCACATCTGAACTGCTATTGAGCATTCTTATGTACTTAGTCATATTGTCAAGTAAAATTCTGGCACAGATATCATATGTCCTACACAGATGTTGAGACACGGATATCCAACACAATGAACAAGATAACAATAATAATAACAGTGCAGAAAGTAAAGAACACAGTGATGTGTTTACCCAGTTCGGATCAACAATCCTACTCTGGGGGCTACCAAGCCAGGGACGAAATCAATATACGATAGTATCAATTCACAGATCATACAGCAACCACACCCGGTTACAATCTGCTCACTTAATTACTACCCTTCTTATGACTTCTACCTAAGACTCACCTAGGTATGAGGCCCTCCTCAAATCCCTCTTCAATCACAAACCGTGACTGGTTCCTTTCAACACAAGTAACAAAACGAAAGACACACTTTCAAAAACACATAATTCTCAATACTTCAAAGCTTATGAGAACTGACACACAAGAAACTCAATGCTTAAAAGCTTATGAGTAACTGACAGAACTTACAACACAAAACCAGTCCTTATACTGTTATCAGAATGATACCAGTTAGGCTCACAATTAACAATCAAAAACCCTAACAAAAACACACGTAAGTTCCACACCTAAACTAGGTTTACACTAGTCAATATATAGCATTAAATCTGGACTGGGTTGGGCTTCAAAACACAGCAGAGAGACTGCACACAGTTCTGCAAAATAATCTCCAAGAAAATAGGTCTTCAATCTAAAGTTTCCTAATATGTCTCCATATTTAGAAAGTAGTGAAAATGCAAAAACCAACACAAAATCTCAACTCAATTACTTTGGACGCCACATAGGATAACTAAATATTCACAGAATATTCAGTAACAAATAACAACAAACAAAATCTTCCTTGTAAGCCAATAACAGACGCGATGTCCTATGATCCAGGATGGGACATCTTTATCCGACATGTTGAATGCAGTAAGTTAGAACATCTTGTTTCAACATCTTGCTGCTAGAATAGTTTTAGCAAAATAAATGCAAACCACATAATCAAAGAAATAACAATCCCCCCCTTTGGCTTATTTTGGCTAAAACTACACAACAAACAATCTTGCAAAGATAAATCAAGCAAAACAAAAATATCAGAGACAACGGCGAAAGAAAACACAGCAGCATAGCAGCAAAAAAAAAAACTCCCCCTCAACTGCAGAAACACAACAACATTCTCCCCCTCAACTGCAGCACCAACACAAACACACCACAAGCACCCTACTCCCCCTTTTTAGCCATAAATATGACAAAGGCAAGTAGAACAATTCTTAATTTTGAGAAATGATCAAATCATACACCAGAATAAACAGCATCAGAAAGTAGATGCACACACAATCACATGACCAAATGTCATGCACAAACTTCAGCATCTTTCCCTTCATAAACACCTGCACCAGCTGCACTACCAGAATTACCTTTATACTTTTTAATCTGGCAGCCACAAAGAACATTAAATGCTATAATTCTTCATGAATACAAACCCCAAGTCTTCTCCTCAGGTTTTCAAACTGAACTGCATCCAAAGCCTTGGTAAATATGTCAGCAAGCTGGTTTTCTGTGCTAACATGCTCAAGAGTTATGACTTTGTCCTCCACAAGTTCTCTGATGAAATGATGCCTGATATCAATGTGCTTAGTCCTGCTATGTTGAATAGGATTTTTAGAAATATTAATAGCACTCAGGTTGTCACAAAATAATGTCATGACATCTTGTGTGACATTATACTCATATAACATTTGCTTCATCCACATCAGTTGAGCACAACTACTTCCAGCTGCTATGTACTCAGCTTCAGCAGTAGAAAGAGATATAGAATTTTGCTTCTTACTAAACCATGAAATAAATTTATTTCCCAAAAAGAAACAACCTCCAGAGGTACTCTTCCTATCATCAGCACTTCCAGCCCAATCAGCATCACAATATCCTACTAAAATGGAACTTGAGTCATGGGAATACAACAAACCATAATCACATGTACCACTCACATACTTAAGAATTCTCTTAACTTGATTGATGTGACTGACCTTGGGTTCTGCTTGGTATCTTGCACATACACCAACTGCAAAGGTTATGTCTGGCCTACTTGCTGTAAGATACAGCAGACTGCTAATCATGCTTCTGTATAAACTCTGTTCAACATTCACTCCCTTTTCATCTTTGGATAACTTCAAGTGAGTAGGAGCAGGAGTTCTCTTGTGCTTGGCATTATCCAATCCAAATTTCTTCACAATATTCCTAGCATATTTGCTCTGACAAATAAAAATGGAATCTTCCATCTGCTTGACTTGCAATCCAAGGAAGTAAGTCAATTCACCTACCAAGCTCATTTCAAATTCAGATTGCATTTGTTTGACAAAATTTTGGACCATTTCATCTGACATCCCCCCAAACACAATATCATCTACATAAATCTGAGCAATCAACAGTTTCCCATCTTTCTCCTTGACAAAGAGTGTTTTATCAATACCACCCTTTCTGTATCCATGTTTGACTAAGAACTCAGTCAGCCTTTCATACCAAGCTCTTGGAGCTTTTTTTAAACCATATAAAGCCTTCTTTAACTTGAAGACATGATCAGGAAAATTTGGATCAACAAACCCTTTAGGCTGCTCAACATAGACTTCTTCATTAAGATAGCCATTCAGAAAGACACTCTTAACATCCATTTGAAACAATTTGAATTTCAAAAGGCATGCCACTCCTAGCAACAATCTGATGGATTCCAAGCGAGCCACATGAGCAAATGTTTCATCAAAATCTACTCCTTCAATCTGTGTGTATCCTTGAGCAACTAGTCTGGCTTTGTTTCTGGTAACAACTCCTTGTTCATCAGACTTATTCTTATATACCCACTTTGTTCCAATCACATTTGTTCCTACTGGTCGTGGTACCAGTTCCCAGACTTCATTTCTCTTGAATTGACAAAGCTCATCCTGCATAGCACTTATCCAGAACTCATCTGTCAAAGCCTCTTTAACATTTTTTGGTTCAAGCTTTGAAACAAAACATGCATTTGACACAGCCTCCCTCGATCTGGTTCTTACACCTTTATTCATATTTCCAATAATCAACTCCTTAGGGTGATCCTTCGGAATCCTTATAGAGGGTCCCCTGTTAGCATCCTCTACCTCTTTATTCTCAGGTCTAGTACTAGTCTCTTGAACATTATCTTCTACGGACTCAGTGTCTTGTGAGATTTTATTGTTCATGGGAAAGGATGTTCCAACATCATCTGGGACATCTTCGTCTCTGCCAGAGTCATCAACCACTACATTTATGGATTCCATCATTACCTTAGTTCTGGAATTAAATACCCTATATGCTTTGCTGTTTGTAGAGTATCCCAAAAATATCCCTTCCTCACTCTTAGGATCCATCTTTCGCCTCTGCTCACGATCCGCCAAGATATAGCACTTACTCCCAAATACATGGAAATATTTCACATTTGGCTTTCTTCCTTTCCATAGCTCATAAAGAGTAACAGAAGTACCTGATCTGATAGTCACCCTATTATGTATATAGCAAGCAGTATTCATGGCTTCAGCCCAAAAATGATATGGAAGCTTTTTGGCATGAATCATGACCCTTGTACACTCTTGAATAATCCTATTCTTGCGTTCCACCACACCATTTTGCTGAGGAGTGATTGGTGATGAGAATTCATGAGTGATTCCTTCAGATGAACAAAACTCTTCAAACCTGCTATTTTCAAATTCCTTCCCATGGTCACTTCTGATTCGAACAACGCCACAATCCTTTTCTCATTGAATCCTTTGACACAATTCTTTGAAAGCTGCAAATACTTCAGACTTTTCTCTGATAAAGCTTATCCAGGTGAATCTGGAGTAATCATCAACGACAACATAGGCATACTTCTTCCCTCCAAGACTTTCAACCTGCATAGGTCCCATTAAGTCCATGTGAAACAGCTCTAGAACTCTAGAAGTTGTGGTAAGATGTTGAAGCTTTTTGCGTGACATCCTTGTTTGCTTCCAAACTTGACATTTACCACATATTCTATCCTCATCAATTTTCAACTTGGGAATACCTCTAACAGCCTCACTTGACAGAACTTTCTTCATCCCTTTCAGATGTAAGTGACCCAATTTCTGATGCCACAGTTTAGTTTCATCTTCCTTTGACATCAAACAGGTAGACAAACTTTCTAATTCTTGAGGATTCCACATATAGCAGTTATCCTTAGACCTGGTTCCCTTCATGACAACTTCATTTTCTTCATTGGTTACTAGGCATTCAGATTTTGTGAAATTTACTTTGAGCCCTAGATCACACAGTTGGCTTATACTAATCAAATTTGCAGTCAGCCCTTTGACATATAGAACACGATCCAGATTTGGTTGTCCTGTGTAGTCCAGCTTTCCAACACCTTTTATTTCACCTTTTGATCCATCCCCAAAAGTGACATAATTGGTAGAGTGAGGCTTGATATCTGACAAAAATTTCTTCACACCAGTTATGTGTCTTGAACAACCACTGTCAAAGTACCAATCTTCCCTTGCAGATGCTCTGAGAGAGGTATGCGCTATGAGACCAGCCACCATATTTCTAGGAGTCCATCTTTTCTTTACTTTAGCCCAAATCTGTTCTTTATTTGGTTGATGAACAGTTTTGGGATAACCATGCAAATTGTAGCAAAAGGACTTTAAGTGACCAAACTTTCCACAATAGTGACATCTCCATGGTTTATACTTTGAACTATATACTATTTTCTGATGTTTCAGCTGATGTTGAAACATGTGATTTGACATCTTCTCCTCTTGCTTTATTTTCTGAGGAACAAACTTTACTACAGACTGCTTATAGTTCTCCGCTTGATTGTTAAAACCAAGACCTTGTACATTTCCAGTATTTCTCCCAGTCTGAAGAATCTCATCTAACACTGTGGAACCATTGTTCAACATTCTTATAGATTTGGTCATATTGTCAAGTTTTGACTTTTGTAATACAACCTCCTTTTTAAGATCAGCAATGATCGATAGATGTTCTTCCTTCTCAGCTTCTAGTTGAGCTATCAGAACCTTCTGTTCTAATATTATCTGGCACCTCTCTTCATTCTTGATACACAACTCTGAGAACCCAATGATAACTTCCTGTTTAGTAAGTTCTCCAATGTAAGATTCTTTGTCAGAATCACAACTTGTTCCTTCATCAGACTCATAAGTTGTTTCTCCATCAGATTTACAATTCCAGTCAAGGTTGTCACCAATTTTGTTGATTCTTCTTCAAGATCACTCTCAGACTCTCCTTCTGACCAAGACACAGATAAGCCCTTCTTCTGCCTTTTGAGATACGTGGGACACTCAGTTTTTATGTGCCCAAATCCCTCACATTCAAAACACTGAACTCTCTTCCCTTGATTGGAGTCTTCTTCAGTTCTGGACCTTGTGCCTCCATCCTGGTTTTTACTGATGTCGAGTGACTTGTTCTGAACATTAGCTCTTGACTTCCAGTCCATCCTTTTCAACACTTTGTTGAATTGTTTTCCAAGCAATACCAGATCTTTAGACACCCCTTCATCTCTGACCAGGTTACCTTCATCTTCTGAATCACCAGTATTTGACACAAAAGTTATACTATTCTTCTTTTCAGACTTTTCACTGATCCCCAATTTAAATGTTTGAAGTGATCCCACAAGTTCATCCACTTTCATCTTATCTATGTTCTGAGCTTCCTCTATATCAGTCACTTTCATGTCAAATATCTTAGGTAGAGATCTGAGGATTTTTCTGACCAGTTTGCTATCAGACATCTTTACACCTAGGGCACTTGAAGCATTAGCTATCTCAATAATGTTCATGTGAAAATCATGAATGCTCTCATCTTCCTTCATCTTCAAATTCTCAAACTTGGTAGTGAGAAGCTGAAGTTTTGACATCTTCACCTTTGTAGTTCCTTCATGAGCAACCTTCAAGACCTGCCAAGCCTCTTTAGCAATGGTGCAATGTTCAATCAACCTGAAAATATTTTTGTTAACACCATTAAATAAGGCATTCATGGCTTTGGAATTTCCCAAAGACCCTTTGTAGTCTGCATCATCCCAGTCTTCCTCTTCCTTCACCACATCAGTAGGATTACCTTCTCCATCTCTAACCTTTGGGGGTTCCCATCCTTTGATAATAGCTTTCCATGCTTTATCATCCATGGATTTGATGAATGCTATCATCCTTGGTTTCCAATAGTCATAGTTGGAACCATCAAGCAGAGGTGGTTTGTTCAAAAATCCTCCATCCTTGTCCATTGCACCAGAAAGTACCTTCCCTGAATCTCACCTAGAAACAAACTAGGGTGCAAGCTCTGATACCAATTGAAATTCTGGCACAGATATCAGATGTCCTACACAGATGTTGAGACACGGATATCCAACACAATGAACAAGATAACAATAATAATAACAGTGCAGAAAGTAAAGAACACAGTGATATGTTTACCCAGTTTGGATCAACAATCCTACTCTGGGGGCTACCAAGTCAGGGACGAAATCAATATACAATAGTATCAATTCACAGATCATACAGCAACCACACCCAGTTACAATCTGCTCACTTAATCACTACCCTTCCTATGACTTCTACCTAAGACTCACCTAGGTATGAGGCCCTCCTCAAATCCCTCTTCAATCACAAACCGTGACTGGTTCCTTTCAACACAAGTAACAAAACGAAAGATACACTTTCAAAAACACATAATTCTTAATACTTCAAAGCTTATGAGAACTGACACACAAGAAACTCAATGCTTAAAAGCTTATGAGTAACTGACAGAACTTACAACACAAAACCAGTCTTTATACTGTTATCAGAATGATACCAGTTAGGCTCACAATTAACAATAAAAAACCCTAACAAAAACACACGTAAGTTCCACACCTAAACTAGGTTTACACTAGTCAATATGTAGCATTAAATCTGGACTAGGTTGGGCTTCAAAACGCAGCAGAGAGACTGCACACAGTTATGCAAAATAATCTCCAAGAAAATAGGTCTTCAATCTAAAGTTTCCTAATATGTCTCCATATTTAGAAAGTAGTGAAAATCCAAAAACCAACACAAAATCTCAACTCAATTACTTTGGACGCCACATAGGATAACTAAATATTCACAGAATATTCAGTAACAAATAACAACAAACAGAATCTTCCTTGTAAGCCAATAACAGACGCGATGTCCTATGATCCAGGATGAGACATCTTTATCCGACATGTTGAATGCAGTAAGTTAGAACATCTTGTTTCAACATCTTGCTGCTAGAATAGTTTTAGCAAAATAAATGCCAACCACATAATCAAAGAAATAACATCAAGTTTTGAATTGAGCAAAACAACTTCATCTTCCAGATCAGAAATGGGGGCCAAGTGCTTTAGTCTTTCATCACAAAGTTGAGCAATAAGATTCTGCTGATCCTGCCCTAATTGACACACTTCAGCACTTCTGATTCACAGCTCCTTATAAGAGGCAGCTAGTTCATCAACAGTGAGATCTTCAACATCTGGTTCCTTATCTGAATCATATACTCCAGTAAGTGCAGAAACATGTTTAGCAATCTCTCCGTCGCTCGAGGAGTCATCTTCAGACCAAGAAGTAGATAACCATTTCTTCTCCTTCTTGAGAAAGGTAGGACACTCTGCTCATGTGTATCCAAACCCCTCGCACTCATAACATTGGATTCCCTTTCCCTGTTGGATTTATTATCATTATTAGTTCTTCTTCCAAAATCTTTCCTTCTATTGATGTCAGAAGACTGAGCTTTAACATTAGATCTTGACGTCTCGTCCAGTTTCTTCAATAGTTGGTTATATTGTTTTTCAAGAAGTCCCGCAACCTTGGATAATTCCTCATTGGAATTAGGATCACATTCTTTTTGATTAGACACCAAAGCTATACTTTTCTTCTTCTCAGATTTCCCACTGATTTCCATCTCAAAAGTATGAAGAGATCCCATGAGCTCATCCACTTTCACAGTGTTTATATCCTGGGCTTCTTTAATAGCAGTCACCTTCATATCAAATTTATTTGGAAGTGACCTTAGGGGCAGACGATAGAATGTAACCTAGAGAGGTCTTGACTCTGGCGACCATTCCCGAGAACTTAGTTGAGACACTCTTCCCAAGAGGTAATAATGGCATACCAGAAATGGCGAACCCATTATGCTTCTTGATCCGAGGATCCAAAGTTGAGAACTTGTTGTAGGATGCCCTTTTTTAGGGGAATCAGTTGAGACCTCCTCGATTGATGATGATGCCAAACCAGAGATGGTGACCGTATCATCATTTCTCGACCTGAGAGTTCGTGACGCCGAGGATCCTCGATTTTCAAACCCACATGTAAGAGGGAATGGTTTTTGCAGGAAACTTTGACTTTCATCCTACTTGATATTCTAGTTTTTCTTGTCAGTGTAGACTTATCAGCCAGGTATTCTGGTATTCTGATTATTCGGATATTATGATATTCTGGTATTCTCGTCAGAGCAGACTTGTGGACTTATTCAGTCAGCAGCACAACCGTTATTCAGAATTTGTGGAAGCCTTGATCCCACGTCTCTGCATCCATACCATCATAACATGTTTGCATTCTGACATACATGTTCTTGTATTTCCAAGGATCTTAACTTTGAGACTCGTTGTTGAGCATTTCTTCCATTTCTTATGGTTCTTCTGTGAAAAAAAAACTTGAATCAAGGAGAATGATTCCTTGGAGATATTCGAACATGGCATTTTTACATTGCATTTCCACACTCATTTACATAACAGGTGTTCGAGGCTGGTTATTCTTGTCCTGATCTGGTCTTCTTCAAAATTGCAGACTTAACTTTTCAAGCCAGTCAGAAGTTGATCATGGAGCAAATTCAATCAGAGTTAAGGGAAGTACGAAGCCAAATGGGGCAGTTTATGAGGGACATGCAAGCTTTGATTCAAGACCAACAATTGCTGAAGGAAGAGGTCAATCAACTGAAGACTCAAATGAGCCTGGTTATGGAAGTTGTGAGAAATGTGCTCAGAAAGGATGGCAAGTCCATGCCGGAGCTATAACAGAATTAATTTTCGTTTCACCCTTGCCTGTGGGGTCTTCCCCAAGTCGTGAGTTGACTCGCGGATCTTCGGCACAACCCGAGGTTCCAGAACGTTCCCGACAGCAACCAGATCTTGTTTCCCAAGAGAAGCCCAAGACTAAGAAGTACGCACAGAGGCCGAAGAAGCCTGACAGAATCTTTGATTCGCTCCCTATGTCATATTCTCATCTATTATAGCATCTCCTTCAGTTTTAACTGGTACAGAAAAGGACTTTACCTCCTCTGACTGGTACTCCCCCACCAGGCTACGATGCAAGAGCCCATTGTGATTTCCAGTCTGGTGCGCCGGGGTATAATATGGAAAATTATAGGGCCTTTCAGCATGCTGTCCAGGATCCGATCGCTTCGAAGGCAATTGAATTCACGCGGGGCAGCATGAGCGTTCAAGATGGTCTTACTCCTACTGCTGCAAAAGAGGTGAATATCCCTATTTTCTCTCCTAAAGCTGCACCAAACCAGGGGCATATCTTGCAGTCATTGTTCTTAGAATCTCCACGTCTGCAACTGTTGCCTGTTCCTAAGCCAAGTCTAAAGATGACAGTGCCTAAACGAGAGGAGCACCCAAATCGCTATCAGCAATAGGCTAGCTCCCAGAAGAAACACCAAGGACCGAGAAGTCCCGAGAGAAAGTTTAATCTCATTACCGTTCCTCGCAGTCAGCTGCTTGCTCGCTTACTTCAGGACTCTTTGATTCAGCTAAGGGAAGTTGCGCCTGTTCCAAATCCCCTCCCTTCAGATTATGACATGAATGCTAGGTGCGAGTACCACTCAGGGACACAGGGGCATGCAATTGAAAATTGCAATGTGTTCAAACACAAGGTGCAAGATCTGATTGACGCCGGAGTCATTATTTTCACTGCAGACGATATGTATGTTAACTGAAGCTTCCCAAGTGAGCACTTGAGACTGGAAAGACATCTCCTGAAGTAATCAGTCCAATCGGAGCCAAGCCTCAGTAATGGCAAACATCAGCTTTCTTTACTGCATTTTCATTTGTAATTTTTCCTTACTGGTTAATGTCTTTGCATGTAAAAACTTGTTTGTTCTTGTATGATGATTTTAATGCAATGGGTATGTTTTTCTTGTAGAAGTTCATTCCTGTTCACTCATTTAATATTCCTATGCATTGCAATATAAACTTTCTTGCTTAAACTCTTTGAGGGAGGATGATGAAGTAAAAATGCAAAATTTTGGTCATATGCTTTTGGGATAAAACCCTGCTGATGATGTACAGACATTGTTTCAAATCCCTAAACACCGGAGATATAAGGAAAATAATCCCTTGTCAACCCCGTTGAGCCTAGAAGTAGGAGTTTCTTTCCGAAAACGAAAAAACCCTTAATCTTATCCTGGGGTAGGGTAGGTGTCAGTTAATTTGACTGAGCGTTCAAATTTCAAAAGGAGTGCGCATCCAAGGATCCATTACCTTTTATCCTTCACAATCCCACAATGTTCATCCCTTACCAACCAAAGGAAGGGGCAGTCACAACCCTTTCAAGACAGACAGTGTCACACGATTTGTTCAAAAGAAAAAAAAAGGGAAAAAGCCTGCTAAGTCGAAACTTGAAAACAAGTGACTTAGGCAAAAGTTAGGGCATCCCACTAGACTTCAAAATCGAAAAAAAAAAAAAACTCAAAAGAATCAGTCCAGGAAAAATCAGGGGAATCAAAAACAAAAGCAAAAAGAAAGGATCAAAAGAAAAATCCTCGATAAAGAACAAGTCGTGTGACTACAGACACCAGAGACAAAAGGGATGATTGCCACTGCGAAAACCTTATGGGCTCTTTAACTATCACTCATACCATTCAATAAATGTTTGATAGATGAGCGCCCGTGTCAAGTTAGCTGAACGTAGGACTGGAAAACATCAAGAAGAATCGGTGAGTACAAACAAAATTTTGAGCCATAAATCCTTTTTTTCTCAAACCGTGAACCAGACCACGTTACAACCCTCAAAAGTCCTAATTGAAACAGGGTTTATTCTGAAGGCGTATTTCAGCAAGATAGCGTTCCTGACTCCCATGAGTTGTGCTAAAATATTTTTGTTGGTATTACATGTGCATGCTATATTCCATTCAAAAATTTACGTCGCACCTTAACCAACGACTTGCTCACAGGTTTTCGCGATATATTTTCAATAAAAACTTCGAGATTAACATGTGTTACATTAGAATTCTCATTCTCGGAATAAACATTTTCTTCTTGCTTACATGTATTTGATGCCAGTGAGGCTTACATAGTGAACATCAGTCGAGAATTTTGATCCCGCTAAAAGGAGATGCTTGAAGACTCTGAGGGACATGTTGCCACAAGACTTTGTGGAATGTGGGCTCTCCCGGTTAAGTCGTGTTAAGAAGTTGCAAATCTGGGGCAGTCGAGATTCGAGAAATATCTCTGAAGTTTAGTTAAACTGGGGCAATCACATCAAGATTCGACGAATTTCTCTGAGAGCATTTAGTCTGGGGCATGCTTTCAAAGATCGGTCAGACAGGGGCAAAGTCAGGTCGAGGCTCGTACTGGGGCAAGTCATTTCAGGAGCACAAGAGGTTATTCTCTCCGGAGAATGGTTAATCAAAGTCATGAGGCAAGATATGTCAGATCTTCATGATACTTCCTGAAGGCAAGTTCCTTTGCAGGTTAGGCTGCATCAAGGAACCTCTTTTTTCCATATCACATCTGCAGGGTTCATGTTGATAGCTAACAAGCGACGTCTCCAGTAGATTTTCTATCCCCGACAGAGAGTGCTAAAGTTTTATTACTCTTGGCAGAGCATTATAGAGAGTGGGATTATTCTCCCGAGCAAGGGTTCAGGAGTTCGCTCTCCCCTAGCCAGTTTGGTGAAGTTTGTTGCTCTTCAGCAGGAGTTCGTATTCCCCGTACAGGATAAGAGTGTTGGGTTTATGCTTCCCAATCGTGTTTGATGTAAGGTTGTTTCCGTCTCCCCAATAGATCAAGGGTAGAAGGTAGATCTCCAACAGATGAGTAAGCTCAATGTGGTCCCCTAGTAGAGTTGGTATAGTCAACCATTGTTCCCCAAGCAGATTTGTTGGTAGTGGTTGGCTTTCCCCAACAAGTCAAAGGCCAATTGCCGTTGGTACTTCTCTTTAGCGGGTTTCTGGGGCACTTGGTTGGGTTCTCTAGCAGAGTCTATGACTATAGAGACAATTCAGTTTGTCGCATATCTGTAGGTTATCATGATTTCTTCTCCCTAGTAGAGTTTCTCTCTGGCATAGAAGATCCAGCATCCTCAGCAGAGCCTTAAGGATTTCTCTCTCCCCAGCATGAGTGCAGAGGATTGCTTCCCCCTGGTCAGATTGGTTTATTACTCCCTAGCGGGTATTCAGAAGTCGTCTGTCTTAAACAGGATAATGTTGCATTTTCGACAGGAGACTTGCTAAATGTCTCTCCTTGGCAGAGATCTTGTATTCCCAACAGTGTCGTGGTGTCTACTCTCCTCGTCAGGCCAGGAAGTGTAATATCACTAGCAAAGGTATGCTATCATCCCCAGCAGGTTAAGGTGGTTTCCCCAGCAGAAGGCTAAGTTCAATGATATTCTCTGGCAGGTTCCGTGTTATTGATCTCATTCCCCAAGGAGAGTTTGGTGGTAATAATCTTAACGGTCTAGTCAGCAGTGGTTGACATCCCCGGCAGATTCCTAGTCCAATGGTTATTGGCGATTCTCCGCATCAAATTATTTTGGGTTTTATCTTCGGCAGGTGTTATTCGTGATTTCCAGCGTAGGGGAAGTTCAGTTTGGAATTCTATCTTCAAGGGTTATTTCTAATCCCCAATGGAGGGGGAGTTCTCTTCGGGTTTCATCTCCAGCAGAGGTTATATCAGGACGGCCGTTTGTAGCGCGGTTTTTGTGGTTTTGAATCACTATCGCTTTGGTACTACAGTTCAATTCATTTTTTATCCTGTTGAGCTGATTAAGGAAGGGGAATAGATGTCTCCAATTAACCCTGCTTGCAAACTGAGGTTAAACAGTCAAAACTGTTGGTTTACAGATGCTATCAAAAGGGGGGTTCGTCTTTTAAGGTTATTTGCTTAAACACAAGGTCTAGACTAGGGAGTTGGTTTCTATGTTAGGTCTGATGCTTTTGATGGATATATGAAGGTACTGGATTTTGGGTTTTTTTATTAGTATGCTCGCTAAGATTTTCCAATCTTATGCATACGTATTCCCGGAACAGGGAAATCAGAGCGATCGTAGTTCCTCCTATTCTATGGGAGGAAAAAGGTTGTTTTGGTGTCTTGTTCAAAGCCCAAGACATGAAGCTAAAGGTGGTTTGTATCTTGTTCAAAGCCCAAGATGTGAAGCTAAAGGGTTTTGGATGAGAGGGAATTTGTCATCTCTAAAGACGAGTTGTTGATGTTTGTATGTTGTGAGCAAGACACAACTTTGATGCTAAAAGGTTGATTGACTCAACCGGGGTTTCCTTATACAAAGCCTAAGAGGAGGCGGGAAGTTTGACTTTTCCGGGACAAACGTTCTTGTGAGGGCTATGGTCTTTCATCTATTTTATTTTAATGATGTCAACATATATGCTGAGTATTAGATTGTAATT
Source organism: Lathyrus tuberosus (assembly GCA_022829125.1). Lineage (NCBI taxonomy): Eukaryota > Viridiplantae > Streptophyta > Magnoliopsida > Fabales > Fabaceae > Lathyrus > Lathyrus tuberosus. The sequence continues at coordinate 5,140,346 of JALAZF010000073.1, read as the reverse complement.
TGAGCGGTATCACTTCACTTGTCGGGCAAATTGCGTCTAATCATTGTTGTTCATGTGTCTAGATGTATAGGACTTTGTCTTTCCCATAAATAAATGTCCATTATCATTTTACTAGTGTTTAGCATGTTTGTCTGGACTTTGGTCAGTTGAAAATGTGCAAAAAATTGCATTTCCTGTAAAAAACACAGTTCATGCGCTAACCTTCCTAGTACATGAGTCGACGCATAAATAGTGGTCAAAACTAGTGAAATATGCGGGTAAGCGCATGATTCTGGGAAGTCACAAAAAAACCAACTATGCGTCGACGCATGACGCTTGTGGGTCGACGCATAAAGACCAATCTTGCATAGCATTTTCCACGGGTCAGCGCATGTTGTACCTCATTAAGTCACGTGTCGACCCAAACACTCCTGAGCTGCATTTTTCACATAAATTTTTTCTGTTATTTCTGTTATAACTTTTAGTGGGTCAATTAATTCTCAATAAATAGTTTGGTTATCTTATTTTACAATAAAAAACAAGAAACGTGAAAATATATGCCATTTCTCTCTTCATCTTCATCTTCTTCATTGAATAAACAAACAATCACACAAAATCATCTTTGTTTGTGTCGCCCATTGTTCGAAGTGATAACGTTCATAATTTAGGATGTGTGATCTTCATTTTCTGGGTTGAGAGCTTGTCAGGTGTTTCTTGAATAAAACCAGTTGGTTTTATCCTCCAAGAATCGAGTAGATTTTGGGGGGTTTTGCACAAACTATTTCGTTCTACAGGGATTCAGCCGGGCGAAGGTAACCGAAGATTGAAGCAATTGTTCAGTTTAGTAGCTGTAATCGGAGGATCGTAGAAGAGAGGTTTGGGTTCAAATTTTTGGTATATCGCAATTGATCGAGTGAAGGTAACCGAAGATCGGTGGGTTCTTTCGGTTTAGTAGCGTGGGACGGTAATTGGATCAACCATATTCGAAGGACTTGATTCATCTTGAATCAAGGGGAGAGAAGACTCTGCATCAATGATCGAAGACATTCGAGGGTTTGGATGTTCATTGTTCTTCTCTTGTAATAAACAATTTGCAACAACTACATATATATATATATATATATATATATATCTCAATTCCATTTGTGGAGTTGGGGGCAGACGTACCCAAAGCGAGGACGATTGGGGAACTGCCTAATCAAATCTCGTTTGTTCTCTCTTTCCTTAAATCTTTTACATTTCAGTTTGTTCGAATTTGTGAAGTCGCAAGATATTGAAATTTTTGTCGTAGTGTAATCGTAAGCTGATAAACTGTTTTGTTAAATTGATACAATTCCTTGAATTGTATCTTGGAGCAGCTTTACATTACCTTCCATAGAAATTTTGCACTTAGTGTGTTTACACACACCTGGTGTTTGATAATCTGTCTCAAAGCAAAAAATCGAACGCATTGCTTTTAATTGTTTATCATTTTATCTCATTGGTTTGGATTAAACATCAAGCAAGCGATATTTTGTTGATTGCGTTATAAGTGTAGTAATTGGACTGAATTTTTCTCTTCCGTACTCATTCTCAATATATTCGTCCATATCCGATCCTTTTAGTAGAAGGTTCATGGTAGACGTACAATCCAGTGGTGTGCTTCCCTTAAATTTTTTAAAACAGACCTTTGTAACCATTTGCGCGTAAAACTCTAGGGATCAATTCACCCCCCCCCCCTTTCTAGATCCATAGCCATCGTCTAACAAGTGGTATCACGAGCTCCGGTTAATTCTGGTGCTTCGATAAAACTTCTTGGATCATGGCGAACGAACCTAAAGGGGCTTATAATAGAGCTCCAGTTTTTACAGGCGAAAATTACAGCTACTGGAAGGATTGTATGCGCGTCCATATTAATTCCATAGATCGGAATGTTTGGAACGTTATTTTAAACGGTCTCATGGAAATTACTATGACTAATGCGGCAGGTGTTGTCGTTCCTAAACCCAAAGCTCAATCGACTGAGGAGGACGATAAAAAGTACAGCTATGATTAGAAGGCTCGTAATATGATCATCTCCTCCTTGGGAGTTGACGAGTATTATCGAGTCTCCCATTGTGAAACGGCCAAAGCCATGTGGGATGCTTTACAAGTAGCCCACGAAGGCACTAATGATGTTAAGATGGCTCGTATTAAGACACTAACGTAAGAGTTTGATTTGTTTTACATGAAGCAAGGGGAAACCATTGCGAATATGCAAAAACGATTTACTCACATTATCAACAAATTGCATGTTCTTGGTAAACCAATTCCAAATGAGGTTGCTACTAACAATATTTTGAGGTGTTTAAACAGGGAATGGCAACCGAAGGTCACCGCTATCAAGGAGGCCAACAATCTTGCTACACTAGACCTCACAACACTTTTTGGCAAACTCGATGAGCATGAGCAAGTGCTCATTGGCTTGGATAAACATGAAAAGAGCATAAAGAAGGAGAAGACAAAAGATACGGAGAAGAAGTCGATTGCTCTTAAGACTTCTTGTTCTAATTCCACACACCAAGAGCTTAGTGATAGTGAAACCAACAACGACGAAGATGATGAATCCGGTGAAGACATGGGCCTATTTGTGAAGAAATACAATAGGTATATACGGAAAAACGAGATCCAACACTCGCATAAGAATCTAGTCAAGTTTAGAAAGCAATCTAGAAACGAAGGAAACAAGAGTAGCAAAGCCAAATAATCTTGTTTCAATTGTGGGAAATCTGGGAACTACAAGCCAGATTGCCCATTGCTTAAGAAGGACAAAGACAAGGACATGGGCCGTCAAAATAAGAAGTCAAATAAGTCAAGACGAGCTTACATCGCTTGGGAAAGCGATAGTGAGTCCGAAAAAGGGGACAACTCAAGTGACGAAAGCGAGTCCGTAAATCTATGTCTTATGGCTCAACGAAGCAAGAAAAAGGAGGTAAAGCACTCTAAATATGAAAATTCTCATAATATGTCTCATGCTGAATTAATAAGAGCTTTTGATACATTGCACCATGAGGCTAAGGAAGCTTTTCAACGCTTAGCCTCAAACAAAAAAATTTTTAGATACTTGGAGAAAAAGGTTGCCGATTCCGAAAAGAAATTGGAGGATCTTAAAAACTCCATGGTGGATGTATCAAAAACTAAGATTGATGAGAATAAGTCTCCATGGTTCAAGTTTTGGGGTTGTGATACTTGTCGTATTTGGCAAGAAAAGGTGAGAACCCTCAAAGCCAAGTTAGACAAGGCTCTTAAGCCAAAAATTACATTTGCTATTGATCGATCACATTATCAAGAAAGTATGAATAATTCGTATCATAAGTATACATATGTGATTCGAGATAGTGATAGCAAAGGTAAGTTCTAAATGAACCGTGATTGCTTATATTGTTGCAAGCCTGGTTATACTATTGCTAAATGTCGTTTTAGAAGATTTCTTGTTCCAAAAGGTATTTATCAATGGTTACCCAAGTGCAGTCTTGGTTTCACTCACCTTAAAGGACCCAATGAGATTGGGTACCTACTCTCCCTTGATTGTTTTTGTAGGTACAAAGTCTTGAGACCACCGAAAGAAGATGGGTTATGGATAGTGGCTGCTCAAGACATATGACCGGCGACATATCTCTTTTCATCGACTTTGTGGCGAAGAAAAAGGGGTTTGTCACCTACGGAGATAACAACAAGGGACAGATTCTCAGCAAAGGTAGTGTAGGTAACCCCTCATCTACTACTATCTCTGATGTTCTACTTGTGGAAGGCCTTAGACACAACCTTTTAAGCATTAGTCAACTATGTGACAAGAATTATAAAGTATCTTTTTCAAAAGATTGTTGCATAGTTGAAGATAGCGACAAAAAGAATGTGTTTAAGGGCTTGAGGGTGAACAACGTCTATATGCTAGACATAAATGAGGTATCGTTGAATGGAGACAAATGTCTAGTCGCTATGAATAAAGATTCATGGTTGTGGCATAGAAGGTTGGCTCACATCAACTTTGATTTACTTAACAAAATAGTCTCTAAAGACCTAGTCATCGGTTTGCCCAAAATTAAATTCACAAAGGATCACCTTTGTGATGAGTGTCTGTAGCGAGCGATTTTGGACGCGGTTCTTAAGCGCTGGTCGCTCTCTGTGGTTTGAACTTTGACTACAGGTCGATTCATTTTTTATCCTATTGTGAGCTGAATAAGGAAGGGAAATAGATGTCTCCAATTAACCCTGCTTGCATACTGAGTTTAAACAGCGGTCTGTTAGGTTACGAATGCTATCAATGTGGGGGGCCTTTGTACTGGTTATTTGTATTTTCGCCAATACTGTTTTCTTTCTTTTTATCTGGGCAGAAGGTTTCTGGCAGGGAACAAGGATTAGGATGTTAGAACTGATGCTTTTGAATTACTGCTTTTGATTGATGGAGATATGGGATTTGGGTTTTTTGTTGATTGCGCTCGCTAAGATCTTTTCTTTCGATCTTATGCCTACGTATTCCTATTTACCGAAACAGGGAAATCAAAGCGTTCGTAGTTCCTCCTATTCTATGGGAGGAAATGATGTTTTGGTGTCTTGTTCAAAGCCCAAGACGTGAAGCGAAAGGTGGTTTGTATCTTGTTCAAAGCCCAAGATGTGAAGCTGAAAAGTCTATTTGTGTCTTGTTCAAAGCCCAAGACGTGAAGCTGAAGGACCTCGACTTTAGAGAGAATTTGTCATCTCTAAAGAAGGGTTTGTCTGTCACAACTATTGGGTGACTGGTTATAAAGGAGAATTACTTTAACCGGGATACGCGGATCCTAGCAATGCCATAATTTCCTTAAAAGGGGATTTTAACCTGAAGGAGAAGACTTTAACTCAGTGTAGAGCAATGCTATCTTTCCTTAGGAATTTCTCATGCTAAAAGAGGGACAGTGGCGTGGATGTAGATGATCTAGAGGCTTGCCGCTTACAGCGATTAGATGAAGGGAAAAGAGTTGTTGATGTTTGTGTACTGTGAACGAAGCACAGGTTTGATGCTAAAAGGTTGATTGGATCAACCAGTGGTTTTCTTATACGAAGCCTAAGAGGAGGCTAGTATGTGTCTCGTACGAAGCCCGAGAGAGAGGCGAGAAGGTTTTAACTTGACGATGAAGTCTTTTGGTGTCTCGTATAAAGCCCGAGAGAGAGGCTAAAAAGGGTTGATCCTACAAGAGGATCTTTTATACTCAACAAGAGAGTGTTTTTGTATCTCGTACGAAGCCCGAGATGGAGGCTAAAAGGTTTGACTCAACAAGAGAGTCTTTGTATCTCGTACGAAGCCCGAGATGGAGGCTAAAATTTGTTTGGCTTAATAAGAACCTTTTTGTATCTCGTATAAAGCCCGAGATGGAGGCGAAATGGGTAATTGACTCAACGAGGGAGTCTCTTATGTGTCTCGTACAAAGCCCGAGAGAGAGGCTAAAAGGTTTAACTCAACAAGAGAGTCTTTGTATCTCGTACGAAGCCCGAGATGAAGGCTATTGTAACTGTTTCAGTTGAGTGACAGATCCAATATACTGATTTTAAAAGAGAAAATCAGTTATTATATGAGCAACACTGTACTCAGGGATTTGATTTGAGGATCAGGGATATTTCCTTCTCTTTGAGGAAACGGGAAATCCAAAGGGTATTGAGACTGTCCGAGTCTGCGGGTTTCCTTCCTATTTAACGAAGGGGTCGCTTGAGAATGTCTTTGAGACTCAAGGAAGTTAGACTGTCCAAGTCTAGAGTTTTATCTTTTGTACTATGCTTTGAGAAACAGTAGTAGACTCTACGACATGACTGTTCTATGGAGATGATTAAGTTCTGTTCCTATACCTCAAGGAGGTCGTCGGGACAATTTGTACGTAGCCCAAGAGGAGGCTGGAAACTTTTAAGAAGCCGACGGGTCCTTGTACTAAGCCCAAGAGGAGGATATCATTCCCGGGGGAAGAGATCATTATACGAAGCCTAAGAGGAGGCTGTGAATACTTCTAAGAAGCCGTAGGGTCCTTGTACGAAGCCCAAGAGGAGGCGGGGTTGCTTTTAGGAAGCCTGTGGGTCCTTGTATAATGCCCAAGAGGAGGCCGATGCTTTTAAGAAGCCCGTGGGTCCCCAAACCCCGAGAAATTCAAGGCAAGCTATTCACAAGGAATAGGTCAAGTCAGGAAAGTTCGAGAATTTGGAAGAAACTCAAAGATGTCATTCACGGAGAAGACATTCATCTTTGGGAGTAGAGTTTCTTGACAATTCTTAATGAGGACAGCCGAAGAGAAGACTGTATCTGGTGATCCTAGTGGGGATCTAGTTGTCTATTTCTACGAATAAACGAAACGGTGTCACCTAGTTCTAGACGTAGTTGCCGGGGAAACTCTAAATATCTATACTATTATTACACAGTTGATATGAGTTTATGAAAGAAGACTTACAGCGAAACAGCCCCACAATACAGTTATATGTATATGAGTTTATGAAAGGAGACTTACAGTGAAACAGCCCCACAATACAGTTATATACATATGAAAGCGGTAAATGAAAGCGGGTAAACACTTACTCGGTTGTAGAGCTTCCATGCTGTTTGGTTAGTTGTTCAACAAAAAAAGATTGAAAACAACAGTATATTCAAAATCAAAGGAGAAAGTGCTTTGAAATAAAAAGATTTGGGGCTTACAGCTCAAGGAGAGGCCCAGGGTTTTATCAGTGAGTGCACTGTTGAATTTGTACAGAGGGACTTATACAAGTGACTGAGGCCCAAGAAAGGTTTTTTTGTACAAAGGGATGGGTCTTACACTCTATTAGAGGCCCAAGTGAGTTTTAAAAAAAGAAATGGGTCTTACTACTCGAGGGTAGGCCCAATGGTTAATTTTAAAAAGGGCGACGATCGCGCCGAGGTTTTGTAAACACCGTGGGACTTATACAAGTGACTGAGGCCCAAAATTTTGGTATTTACAAAGGGATTGGGTCTTACACTCTATTAGAGGCCCAAAGAGTTTAAAGAAAAGAAATGGGGCTTACAACACGAGGGGAGGCCCATAGTCTTTATTTTCAAGATGAATATTCATTTTTAAAATGCTTAAAAACAATTAAAAATGAATTTATTCACAAAAATACCAACTATATTAAATAAATAATATAAATTTGATTTTTTTGTAGAATAAAATATTTTAATATTTTTGTGATTTTTCAGAAAAAGAACCAATAAAAAATAATCAAAATTGAAGGAGTTATTAATTTTCCAAATCATTAAAAAAAACAATATGAAAAATGAGAAAATAAAAAAAAAAGAGGGGTTGGGTCTTACACTCTATTAGAGTCCCAAAGTGTATTTTTGTACAAAAGATGGGGCTTACAACTCAGGGAGAGGCCCAAAATATTTTCAGTTTGAAAATGGCGATCGCGCCGAGATTTTTAACGTATCGGGACTTATACAATAGTTGCGGCCCAAAATTATTTCGTTAAAAAAGGGTTGTGTCTTACACTCTAATAGAGACCCAAAGAGTTTAAAAAATGAAAAGAAATGGGACTTACAGCTCAAAGAGAAGCCCAGTTGATTTTCGTTTGAAAATGGCGATCGCGCCGAAGTTTTCTTTTAACACAGAGGGACTTATACAATAAGTGAGGCCCAAAATAGTTTTGGTTAAAAGGGGGTTGAGTCTTACACTCTAATAGAGGTCCAAAAGTTTTGAATGGGTCTTATAGCTCGAGGAGAGGCCCAAAATTGTTTCTTAAAAAGGTGACGATCGCGCAGTTTGTTTTTTACGGTATCGGGGCTTATACAATGAATGAGGCCCAAAAATGATTTGGTCAAAAAAGGATTGGGTCTTACACTCTATTAGAGGCCCAAGTGTTTAAAAAAGATTTGTTAGGGTGAAAATCAAAGAAAACCTCAATTTCATTTTTTATGCATTTTTTCAAGAAAAATTAAGTAAAAAATGATAAAAATATCAAATAAAATCATTAAATAATGATTAAAGTTTATGAAAAAAAAATATTTTATCAACATAAATATTTAAAATCATTTTGGTTTTAAAAATCAAGAAAAAAAAAGAAATCATTTTAAAAGCATTTAAAACAATTTAAAACACTATTTTTAAATATATTAAAAATAATATTTTTTTTGTGATTTTTTTGGATTAAAATATTATGGGGTACGAATTGGAAAATGATGATTTTTTGCTATGTGAAAAAAATTGGTTGAGTTTTGAAAATAAAAAGTAAGAAAAAGAGGAAAGATATCAAAATATCATCTCCGACATTTTTTTGGGGTAAAAACGAGTACCGAAACTTTAATTTTCAACACGTTTTTATCAAATTTCAAACACTCATAAATCTCTCAATTTTTATCGGAATCAAAATCCGAAAGTACCTACCTGACCGATTTTTCGCAAGGAATCCAATGGTGTTATTCACGCACTCGGAAATTCACTGTACAAAGCAAAAAAACAGAACATCTATCGTTAATTCGACGCCGTTTCGCGTAAAATTTCCAACGCGCGTAACTCTCTCAATTTTCATCGGAATTGAAATCCGTAAAAACCTATCTTGACCGATTTTTCGCAAGGAATCCAATGGTATTATTCACGCACTCGGAAACTCACTGTACAAAGCGAAAAAACAGAACCGCTATCGTTAATTCGACGCCATTTCGCGTAAAATTTCCAACGCGCGTAACTCTCTCAATTTTCATCGGAATTGAAATCCGTAAAAACCTATCTTGACCAATTTTTCGCAAGGAATCCAATGGTGTTACTCATGCAAACTAAAACTTAATGTATAGAACACACCAATGAAGAAAAGACAGAACTGAACATGGTTTCAAAACAACCAAAATTCCACATAAAAACATGTCAGAATGCAAACAGTGGGAGGATCACAACATACACATTAAGGACTACATTTTTACCTCAAGAATTGTTCAATATGATGCATGTATGTGGACAACAAAGGAAAGCATGATTCAAAGAATTCAAGTTGTGGATTTTACCTCTTTTTTGGAGATTTTGGGCAACCTTTCAAGTGCTTTGTTCCAGAAATGATTTGATGCTTTGGACAACCTCAAATGACCTCTTAGAAGCTTTTAGGATGGTTGTAATTGGCTGGAAACCTCTGGAGCAAGTTTATGCACTTTCTCGCGAAATGGTCAAAAACGGCCAAAATGCCAACTCTCTCAAATGGTGTTCCAGATGTGTGGCACCATTTGGGATAGTTCAAGGATGATATTTAGAGTGTGTTTGAGGTTTTATCTGGCTTGGAAAGTGACTGAATCAAGACATGGCTTGAAAAATGCAAAAAAGTGTCATTTTGAGGTTTTGAGAGGTGACTTTGTGATGTTGTGATTACAGGTCACTTTTGATGGTTTGCACAGCTTACATATGATATATATGAGGTGTGTGTGTGATTAGTTTGAGTGGAATTGCTCTCTAGCTCAAAAACTCAGAATTTCCTTACTAATGAAGGCATTTTGGAGTGAAAGAGAGAATTTGAGGAAAGCATCTGTTTGATGGCTTTGGTGTACTCAAACTGAGCACAAATGAGCCCTATTTATAGTAGAGCAAGTTTGTTTTGGGATCCACAGTGAATGGCAACTGCTGCAGGTGTTTGTTCCATGTTGGCCAATGGAAATGCAAGTCTCCTCTAGCTATTGACTAGAGGTTAGGGCACAGGCTGCTGGTTCCCTTGGTCTTGGATAAGTCTTGACTAATTTCAGATGAGAATGGCTCAGTACATGCCACCTCTAAGCATCCATTAAATGCTCCAAACCAAAATTGGAGTTTTGTCCCTCTTTTAGGGATTTCTAGGCTTTGGCATGCTTTTCTTTGTTCCTTGGACTTGGGAGGTTCATGGATCAGATCATCCCACTTGGATTTGATCCTTAGATGTGTCGAAACTGATGACAAGGCTTGAAAATTCGTGTGACACAAAAAATGTGCAAATCTGCCTTGAAAAATTCAGCTTCAGCAAGCCATTTTGTAAGATCCATAACTCCCTGCTCGAGTATGCTATATGGACGTTCTAGGACTTTTCGGAAAGCTTAGATGACGTACTTCAACTTTGATGTTTAACATTAGACCTGGTTCAACTTGGATCATGGAGAAAAACAGCCTTGAAGTTGGGACATTGTGCTAAAAAATGTCAATTTTAACTTTTTAGCCATTTTGATCCAAGCATAACTCAAAATCCTTAATGAATTGGACTTAGGTCTAGTTGAAGTTTTTGTAGAGGGTAATGAGGGCTACAAATCAAGCTTTGGATGGAGAAAAATGGCTTTGTGGTTTAGGAGTTATGATCCTCCAAAGTTGGTACCCTTGCCACTTTTTTTCATAACTTAGAAAAATTTCTAAGTTTTTATGGTTACCCCTTTTACAAGTTATCCCACTTTCTTTGATTTTTCTTGATGAATGATGATTACAATCACACATTAACATCATTTTAGGGTTAAAAAACCATTTTTATGAAAAATCTCAAAAAGTCAAAGTTTGACTTTTGTGCATAGTTGACTTTTTATCAGATGAATTCCAAACCGTGCGATTCTTCAGGAAATCATGTCCTTGACCTAAATCAAAATTGATGGACATGTTCCATGGGTGTTATAGGGTGTATTTAATCGTGTCCCACGACTTGGGAGCATGTCCTGGTCAAAAGTCAAAGCTACAGTTGACTTTTCCCGCGAAACCCCAACTGTGGTTCAGATGAAATTGAAACTTGTTGCTCAAGCTTCTTGGGTCAATCCATTGTTGCAAATGGATCAACGTGGTATGTTGAAGACCCTCAAATCATGTCTTGAGGTCTTGGCTCATGATTTGTCCCAAAAGTCAACTTAGGGGTAAATTAGGTCAAGAAACCCTAATTCCTGATTTTTGATGTATGCATCCCCTGAGGCAAAATTGACTTGATGATTGGGTTTATGATGTTTCATGGAGCATTTTAGGTTATGCTTTGAAGCATTGGCTCATGCCCAGAGGAAAATTTCCATCTGGAGACCCTAGTCGACTAAACCCTAATTTGGTGACACTGGCGATCCTGAGGCTTGATCCACCTAGAAGGGAGCAAACTTGTGCTTAATCCTTGAAGTGGGAGTCCTCTTGATCAATTGTGGATATTTGAGAGGCTAGACAAGTTGAAGATCATGTCATTCCTTGATTGATCCTTTGTCTAAGAGCTCTGCGAGGGCTTGAAACCCTAAATCCTGTTTGTAGTGAATGCTTACCCACTTTTGGGGAGATTAATGAGGTACAAAGGTACATCCATATTGTGCTGATGATTTGCATAATGATGGGAAATCTTAGTGGTCAAAATTTGGGGTATGACAGTGTCAAATGGGGAAGCAAACAAGGATCTCATTCAAATCTAAAAACATCGTTTCAACTATGAGACCCCTTGAGCTCCTCTATATTGACCTCTTTGGACCATCTAGGGTTAAAAGCCTAGGTGGTAACTATTATGGGTTTGTAATAGTCGATGATTTTTCTAGGTTTTGCTGGACTATTTTCTTAGCAAATAAGAGTGATACCTTTTCGGCCTTTGAATGATTTGCTAAGTTATCACAGAATAAGTTAAACATAAACATTGGGTCAATTAGAAGTGACCATGGGGGTGAGTTTGAAAATCATTTATTTGAAGCATTTTGTGATTCCAACGGAATTGATCATAATTTTTCCGCACCATGTACCCCTCAACAAAATGGGGTAGTGGAACGTAAAAATAGAGTTTTGGAGGAACTTGGAAGAACTATGATCAATAATAGTGGATTACCAAAATACTTTTAGGCCGACGCCATAAGTACGGCTTATTATGTTTTGAATAGGGTGCTCATCCGGCCTATTCTAAACAAGACATCGTATGAGCTTTTAAAAGGGCGTAAGCCAAATATCTCTCACCTTCGTGTATTTGGTTGCAAATGCTTTGTGTTAAACAATGGGAAAGAGACTCTTGGTAAGTTTGATGCCAAGGTCGACGAGGGTATTTTTCTTGGATACTCTCAGTCAAGTAAAGCGTATAGAATTTATAATAAAAGGTTACCTGTAGTTGAAGAGTCAATTCATGTTACCTTTGACGAGTCTTATCCGATAAATGTCGGAGAAGTTAGTTCTTTTTATGGTGCAGGTGTACCTACTGAAGACATACTCAAGGACACTGATAAGGGAACTGATCAGCCTGAAGCAGTGCGTATTGAGGAGGAAAAAGATCACTAACCAGTGAAAAGTGAGGATGATCATCATGCTGATAAAGATAAACTTCCTCCAACTTGGAAGTCTTCAAAAGACCATCCAATTGACAACATTCTCGGTGATATCTCTAAGGGAATAACCACTCGCTCTAAACTTAGTAATTTTTGCTATTACTCTGCTTTTGTCTCCCAAGTTGAACCTAAAAACGCAAAGGAGGCGTTACTCGATGAGCATTGGTTTTTGTCAATGCAAGATGAACTAAACCAATTCAGGAGAAATGAGGTTTGGGACCTTGTTCCCCCTCCGCGAGATCATCGAGTAATCGGCACCCGATGGGGGTTTAGGAATAAACTTGATGAAAATGGAGTAATAACACGTAACAAAGCGCGGCTTGTAGCGCAAGGCTATAACCAAGAGGAAGGAATCGACTATGAGGAAACTTTTGCGCCGGTTGCCCGACTCGAGGCTATACGCCTTTTACTTGCTTATGCTTGCACTAAGAACTTCAAATTATTCCAAATGGACGTTAAAAGTGCATTCCTTAATGGATATATAAATGAAGAGGTTTACGTTGCCCAACCTCCGGGTTTTAAATCTCATGAATATCCTGATCATGTCTACAAACTCAAACGTGCTTTGTACGGACTTAAACAAACCCCTAGGGCTTGGTATGAACGTCTAAGCAATTTTTTACTTGATCAAGGGTATTCAAGAGGGAAGGTTGACACAACTCTCTTCATTAAACGTAAAGGAAAGCATTTAATTTTGGTACAAATTTATGTTGACGATATTATTTTTGGGTCTACTTACATGTCCTTGGTCAAGGAGTTTTCTAGTTTGATGCAGGGGGAGTTTGAAATGAGCATGATGGGGGAGCTCAACTATTTCCTCGGATTGCAAATCAAACAACTCGAAGAGGGCACATTCGTGAGTCAAACAAAATATTGTCTTGAGATTCTAAAATGTTTCGATATGCTAAACTGCAAAGCAATAGATACTCCAATGCCGACTAGTGCGAACCTTGATCGTGACGAGAATGGTAAAGACGTAGAGGTAAAAAGGTATAGAGGTATGATAGGATCCCTTCTCTATCTTACCGCATCACATCCCGATATTATGTTCAGTGTATGCATGTGTGCGAGGTATCAAGCACATCCCAAGGAATCCACTTAAAGGCAGTTAAGCGCATACTTTGATACCTCTCCGGTACTCTAAAGTATGGGCTATGGTATTCCAAAGGTAGTGTTTGTTCCTTAGTTGGTTATTCCGATTCCGACTTTGTCGGGTGCAAGTTGGATAGGAAAAGTACTAGTGGCACGTGTCACCTTTTTGCAAATTCCTTGGTGAGTTGGCACAACAAGAAATAGGTTTTGGTTGCTTTGTCAACAGCCGAGGCAGAATACGTTGCCGCAGGAAGTTGTTGTGCTCAAGTCTTATGGCTTAAACAACAATTGCTTGATTTCGATTTAAAACTTGAGCGTATTCCTATTTTGTGCGATAACACTAGTGCAATAAACCTAACTAAGAACCCCGTATTACATTCACGCACCAAGCATATCGAAATACGCCATCATTTTCTTAGGGATCATGTAGAGAAAGGTGATGTGATCTTTGAGCATGTTGATACTAAAAATTAACTTGCTGACATTTTTACAAAACCATTAGCCACTGAGCCTTTCTTTCACATCCGTAGGGAACTTGGCATTCTTGATATCTCGGATCGTGTTTGATAATCCTTTACGATAGTGATCTTCACACACACACACACACACACACACACACACACACACACACACACACATACACACATATATATACATGCTTGTTTATTCTTTTAACTAACAATGTAAAGAGATAGTCATCCATATGTGAGGGCTCTTATCGTCATGGTGATCAAGGTAATATCGTTCCGTTTAACATATTTTTGCCATATTAAGTACCTTAAACTTGATGTTTATTGCTTTTTGAGCACATATTGTTCATATGGATGTTTGTTCTATGTGTATGCATGTTTATTTATCCTTTGGAACTTAGGTGTGCAAAATTTCAATTTTTTTCATTTTTTTTGCCTTGCATGCGTCGACGGGGCCATATCATGCGTCGACGCATAAACTGTTGCATTTTTAAAAAGAAACAGGCGGGTTAGCACATAACAGCCCGACGTCGGCGCATCCTGTCCATGGGTCGATGCAAAACTGACGCGTTCTGACTTCCTGCTTTAAATTGGAACGTGTGCGCCGACCAAATGTTCCTATTTTCACTACATATCTTTATAACACATTAATCTATGTTCATTGCATGCAATCTCATCAGATTTTGTGGCCTCTCTCTCTTTATTTCTTCCATTAAACCTCATCAATACCCATGGAGGCCATAAAGATTAGGGCATCGCATCATTTGTGTTTTGCAGTTATGTTTTGTTATTTTGTTTGCATGTTTTGTCCTGCTGTTTACCTTTGACAATTTGTATCGGTTTGTTTTGAATGTTTTCACTATGGAATTAATTGTCTTTGCATTTGAGGTTCCGTATTTATATGTTTCCAATTTTACATTAATTGTATCATATGTGGATGCGTGTTAATGTTGTTGTGCTGCAAATAAATGGATGCATCTTTACTTGTTGTAGAGTTAATCTTTTGACCACATCTTCTCTTTTTTTTGATGTTGACAAATGGGGAGAAGGATAGCAGAAAATTAGCAGGAAATTAACCAAGTGTTAAAGACAGGGGGAGCTTGTTCGTTCTCAAATTACAAATCACGTGAAAGCTAAAACAGTGTTGCCATCATCAAAAAGGGGGAGTATGTGAGGGCTATGGTCTTTCATCTATTTTGTTTTAATGATGTCAACATATATGCAGAGTATTGGATTGTAATTTGAGTGGTATCACTTCACTTGTCGGGAAAATTGCATCTAATCATTGTTGTTCATGTGTCTAGATGTATAAGACTTTGTCTTTCCCATAAATAAATGTCCATTATCATTTTACTGGTGTTTAGCATGTTTGTCTGGACTTTGGTCAGCTGAAAATGTGCAAAAAATTGCATTTCCTGTAAAAAAACACAATTCATGCGCTAACCTTCCCAGTACATGAGTCGACGCATAAATAGTGGTCAAAACTAGTGAAATATGCGGGTAAGCGCATGATTCTGGGAAGTCACAAAAAAACCAACTATGCGTCGACGCATGATGCTTGTGGGTCGACGCATAAAGACCAATCTTGCATAGCATTTTCCACTGGTCAGCGCATGCTGTACCTCATTAAGTCATGTGTCGACCCAAACACTCCTGAGCTGTATTTTTCACATAAATTTTTTCTGTTATTTCTGTTATAACTTTTAGTGGGTCAATTAATTCTCTATAAATAGTTTGGTCATCTCATTTTACAATAAAAAACAAGAAACGTGAAAATATATGCCATTTCTCTCTTCTCTTCATCTTCTTCATTGAGTAAACAAATAATCACACATAATCATCTTTGTTTGTGTCGCCCATTGTTCGAAGTGATAACGTTCAGAATTTAGGAAGTGTGATCTTCATTTTCAGGGTTGAGAGCTTGGCAGGTGTTTCTTAAATAAAACCAGTTGGTTTTGTCCTCCAAGAATCGAGTAGATTTTAAGGGTTTTTGCACAAACTGTTTCGTTCTACAGGGATTCATCCGAGCGAAGGTAACCGAAGATTGGAGCAATTGCTCGGTTTAGTAGCTGTAATCGGAGGATCGTAGAAGAGAGGTTTGGGTTCGAATTTTTGGTAGATCGCAATTGATCGAGTGAAGGTAACCAAAGAACAGTGGGTTCTTTCGGTTTAGTAGCGTGGGACGGTAATTGGATCAACCATATTCGAAGGACTTGATTCATCTTGAATCAAGGGGAGAGAAGACTCTGCATCAACGATCGAAGACGTTCGAGGGTTTGGATGTGCATTGTTCTTCTATTGTAATAAACAATTTGCAACAGCTATATATATATATATATATATATATATATATATATATATATATATATATATATATATATATATATATCAATTCCATTTGTGGTGTTGGGGGCAGACGTACCCAAAGAGAGGACGATTGGGGAACTGCCTAATCAAATCTCATTTGTTCTCTCTTTCCCTAACTCTTTTACATTTCAGTTTGTTCGAATTTGTGAAGTCGCAAGTTATTGAAATTTTTGTCGTAGTGTAATCGTAAGCTGATAAACTGTTTTGTTAAATTGATACAATTCCTTGAATTGTATCTTGGAGCAGCTTTACATTACCTTCCATAGAAATTCTGCACTTAGTGTGTTTACACACACCAGGTGTTTGATAATTTGTCTCAAAGCAAAAAATCGAACGCATTACTTTTAATTGTTTATCATTTTACCTCATTGGTTTGGATTAAACATCAAGCAAGCGATATTTTTTTGATTGCATTATAAGTGTAGTAATTGGACTGAATTTTTCTCTTCCGTACTCATTCTCAATATATTCGTGCATATCTGATCATTTTAGTAGAAGGTTCGTGGTAGACGTACAATCCAGTGGTGTGCTTCCGTTAAATTTTTTAAAACAGACCTTTGTAACCATTTGTGCGTAAAACTCTAGGGATATATTCAACCCCCCTTCTAGATCCATAGCCATCGTCTAACAGTTCTTTCTGTGTTGTACAACACCCAAGATTAAGTCTAAAAGGGATTTTGACTCCGTTGGGGAGAATGTATCTTGTATAAAGCCCAAGATGGAGACTGAAAGGGTTTGACTCAACAAGAGAGTACGTTTATTTGTCCTGTATAAAGCCCAAGACGGAGGCTAAAAAGGTTGACTCAACAAGAGAGTCTTGAACAGGTGATTGACTCAACAAGAGAGTTTGTTTGACTCAACAAGAGAGTCTTTTATACTCAACAAGAGAGTGTTTTGATGTCTCGTACGAAGCCCGAGATAGAGGTTAAAAGGAGATCGACTCAACAAGAGAGTCTTTTATACTCAACAAGAGAGTGTTTTAGATGTGTCTTGTATGAAGCCTAAGACGGAGGTTAAAGGTTGACTCAACAAGAGAATCGTTTATACTCAACAAGAGAGTGTTTTATATGTGTCTTGTATGAAGCCCAAGACGGAGGCTAAAAGGAAGACTGACTCAACAAGAGAGTATGAAAAGGTTAGCTCCGCTGGGGAGAGTCATTTGTACAAAGCCCAAGAGAAGGCTATCTTACTGCTGAGGATTAGATCCATAGGCAGGCCCAAGGGTGGGGAACTCTCATGAGAGAGACCGGGTTTCAGAGTGATCAGTGTTTTTTCCTATGTTTGAAAGGAAATTGAGAATGTCTTTGAGACTCAAGGGGGCTTAGATTGTCCAAGTCTAGAGTTTTATCTATTGTACAATGCCCAAGAGGAGGCACGGGTATTAAGGGATGAGTATCAACCCTAAACTAGTCAGCGGTTTGACACTGGAAAGACTGCTCTAGCAAAGGATGACTAAGTTCTGTCTTATACCTTTAAGAGGTCGTCAGGTTCCTTGTATTAAGCCCAAAAGAAGGCATGAGAACTTCTAAGAAGCCGAAGGGTCCTTGTACAATGCCCAAGAGGAGGCGGGGATGCTTTTAGGAAGCCTGTGGGTCCCCAAACCAAGAGAAGTTCAAGAAATGCAATTCACAGAGAAGAGATCATTCCAGGAAAGTTCGAGAATTTGGAAGAAACTCAAGAGATGCCATTCACGGAGAAAAGATCATCTCTGGGGAATTAGAGTTTCTTTGACAATTTCTAAGGGTGACAGTCTGAGAAAAGGTTCACCGAGAATATTGCCTTTCTCTTTGTTCCATATTGTTTAACCCCAAGAGAAGGGAAGACTGTGTCTGGAATCCTATGGGGGATCTAGTTTTGACCGTATTTAAGAGTGACCAAGAAGGCTTTACCTAGTGCTTGACGTAGTTGCCGGGGAAAACTCTAAATAGCTATACTAGTATTACACAGTTGATATATGACAAGTATATAAAAGGATGTGAAAGGAGACTTACAGTGAAACAGCCCCACAATACAGCTATATACATATGAAAGCGATAAATGAAAGCGGATAAACACTTACCCGTTGTAGAGCTTCCATGCTGTTTTTTTAGTTGTTCAACAAAGAAAGTTTTGATAACAACAGATATTTGAATTCAAAATCAAAGGAGAAAGTGCTTTGAAAATATTGTTGGGGCTTACAGCTCAAGGAGAGGCCCAAGTTTTGACGATGATCGCACCGTTGTTTTGAAAACTGTATAGAGGAACTTATACAATATGTGAGGCCCAAAAGTTTTTATGTACAAGGGGATGGGTCTTACACTCTATTAGAGGCCCAAAGAGTTTTAAAAGAAATGGGGCTTATAACACGAGGGTAGGCCCAGATGATTTTTGCTTTGAAATGGCGATCGTACCGAGATTTTTTTAACGCAGAGGGACTTATACAATATCTGAGGCCCAACATGGTTTTGGTTAAAAAGGATTAGGTCTTACACTCTATTAGAGGCCCACAAGTGTTTTTGTACAAGTGATGGGGCTTACAACTCAGGGAGAGGCCCAGTTGGTTTCGTTACAAAGGCGACGACCGCGCCGTACTTTTGAAAATATACAGAGGGACTTATACAATGTGTTAGGCCCTAAAAGGTTTATTTACAAAAGGATTGGGTCTTACACTCTATTAGAGGCCCAAAGATTATTTTTGTACAAGTGATTGGGCTTACAGCTCAAGGAGAGACCCAGATGATTTGTTTGAAAATGACGATCGTGCCGAGGTTTTTGAAAGCGCAGTGGGTCTTATACAATGACTGAGGCCCAAATTATTTTGGCTTTCAAAAAGGGGTTGGGTCTTACACTCTATTAGAGGCCCAAAAGTGTTTTAAAATAACTGATGAGAGTTGAATTAATCAAAACCCTAATTTTGCTTAAAAAGGGATTAATTTTGTTAAAAAATTAATAAAAAGTGATGAAAACATGTGAAAAATGAGTGGTGATCTTGGATCAATGTTTCAAAAATCATGTTTATATCCACAAAATGATTGGAAACCAATTAAATTTGGAAAATCAAGGGGGGGATATTTCAAATGTTAAAAACAAATAAAACATTAATTCCTTGCAAAAATATCAAATATATGAAATAAATAATATTTTTGGGATTTTTTGGTAAAATAAAATATTTTAACATTTTTTTGAATTATTAAAAAAAGAATCAACTCAAAATCATTAAAACTCAGAGAGAAATTAATTTTTGAATCAATTAAATAAAATCACAAAATTCGAATATTCAAATTTGTGAAAAAGGCGCCAAGAACATGGCCCAAGAACACGCGCGAAGGGAGTTTTGCTCAGATTTGCATTTTCTATCCAATCTCACTGAATACTTGATGAAATCACACAATCCACCTATCAATCTGCTCGTTTTCACCTCACGATCATGTCTATGGTCTTTAATTTCATTTATTTTAAGCATGGAATAAGAAATCAAGACAAAACCTCAAGAACCCTAAAATGTGCATGAAGGTTGAGGATTTTGATACATGATTCAAACAAAGCAAGTAATTGAGGGGAAATATTCTATGCATGATTATGAACATTTGGCAAAAGTATCGTGCGAGGAAATATGCATAAATTAAAAGATGACCAAGTTTAGGCTTACTTGAAGGTCGTGACAGCAAGAGCAATGTGATTTTTGAGTTGGAGGTGTTACATGTGAGTTGTGATGATCTAGACAGCTTCCCTACACCATATGGAGTGTGTTTGAATGCTTGGACTTGATTGGAAATGGCTGGATTACTTCATGGCATCTTAGCTGCAACTTGGTTAAAACCTTGAGCAACTAGATGGTGATTCTAAGAAATCAGTGTTACAGTTGTTGTTTAAGTGTTTGGATCACTTCTATATGATGTTTACGAGGTGTGTGTGTGATTGGTTTGGTTGGAATAGCTCTCAAACTCAAAACCCGATAGTAACTTGCTTTGGAAGGTAAATTTGGAAGTGAGAAGGTGATTTTGAGGAAAGCATATGTTTGATGGCTTTGGTGTACTTAAACTGAGCACAAATGAGCTCTATTTATAGTAGAGTAAGTTTGTTTTGTAAGGAATAGGGAATGGCAACTACAGCATAGGTTTGGCAAATGTTGATCAATAGGAATCCAAGTCTCCTCTAGCCATTGACTACAGGTTAGAGCACAGGCTGCTGGTTCCCTTAGTTCAGATCTTATCCTTGACTCATTCAGTTAGAAATGGCTCGGTTCATGCCACGTTGGTGCATCCATTGAAGGCTCCAAAACAAAATTGGAGTCTTGTCCCCTCTTTAGGCATTTTAGGGTTGGCATGCTACTTTGGGCATCTTGGACTTGGGAGGCTGATGGATCAGTGTTTGTCCCTCCTTGGTCTCCCCCTGAGGTGTTCAGATGGATAAACTTGTTTGTCATTTGCAAAAATTGCTCAAATCGAGCAACATGCACAAACCTGCCTTGCCATGACAGTTTGCAGCAAGGCACATTGTCATTGTCATATCCCATGGATTAAGTGGAGTTTCATGGGGTTCTTGGCCATTTTGGAAAGCTCTCACATGATACAACATATGTGTGATCATAGTTTGTCTTGACACTTTTTGGATCCAAGTGAAAAATTCCCTTACATTTTGGAAAAAGTGACATTTCATGTTTTCAGCCATTTTGGTCAAACCATGACTCAAAATCCATGATGAATTAGAATGAGGTGTAGTTGACACTTTTAAACTATGCCATGAGAGCTACAAATCCATCTTTGGATCAGCCCAAATGGTTGCTTGGATCTCAAGTTATGATCCTTGGAAGTTGGTACCCTAGCCACTTTGTTCCATAACTTAGAAAATTTCTAAGTTTTTTTATGGTTACCCATTTTACAAGTTATCCCACTATTCTTGGTTTTTCTTGATGAATGCGGATTCAAATCACACATTAACATCATTTTAGGGTTAGGGGACCATAATTGATCAAAAAATCAAAAAGTCAAACTTTGACTTTTGGGCAAAGTTGACTTTTTATTAGATGAATTTCAAACTGTGTGATCCTCTATGAAATCAAGTCCTTGACCTAAATCAAACTTTATGGATTGATTTCATAGGTGTTATAGTGTGTATTGAATCATGTCCCAAGGTTTGGGAGCATGTCTTGGTCAAAAGTCAAAGGCACAATTGACTTTTTTCGCGAAACCCTAACTGTGGTTCTGATGAACTTGAAACTTGGGAATCAAGCTTCTTGGATTAATCCATTATTGTAAATGGGTCAATTTGGTGTGTTGGAGACCCTCAAATCCTCTCTTGAGGTCTTGGCTCATGTTTTGTCCCAAAAGTCAACTTAGGGGTGAATTAGGTCAAGAAACCCTAATTCCTGATTTTTGGTAAATGCAGCCCCTGAGGTTAAATTTACTTGATGGTTGGGTCCATAAGGTCGCATGGAGCATTTTAGGTTATGCTTTGAATCATTGGCTCATACCCAGAGGAAAATTTCCATCTGGAGGCCCTGGTCGACCAAAACCCTAATTTGGTGACACTGGCGATCTTGAGGCTAATCCACCTGGAATGCTGCAACCTTGTGCCTGATTCTTGCTGTGGGAGTCCTCTTGATCCATTGTGGATGTTTGAGAGGTTAGACAAGTTGAAGATCATGTCATTCCTTGATTGATCCTTTGTCTAAGAGCTCTGAGAGGGCTAGAAACCCTAAGTCTGATTGTAGTGGATGCTCACCCATCTTTGGGGAGACTAATGAGGTATTATGGCCCATCCATATTGTGATGATGACTTGTACAATGATGGGAAATCTTAGTGGTCAAAATTTGGGGTATGACAGATGCCCCTATTTAATTTTCTTGGACCCGAAGGTGTGAATGACGAAGGTATTCGGGCATTCGGGGTGCAAGAGAATTAAATATCGGAATACCCGAAATTTTGATGGTGGTTAGAAATGGCAGTTTGTGCGTCCTTCTTCTTTTGCTAAGCAATGATGCTTAGAAAAGGTAAACTTCCCCTCGATCCTGGTTTCCTACCAAGGAACTGGTCTAAGTTTCTGAAATAAACTTCCCCTCGATCCTGGTTTCCTATCAAGGAACTGGTCTAAGTTTTTGATGTAAACTTCCCCTCGATCCTGGTTTCATAGCAAGGAGCTGGTCTAAGTTTCTGAAATAAACTTCCCCTCGATCCTGGTTTCCTACCAAGGAACTGGTCTAAGTTTCTTTTGTCAATAAACTTTCTTGACAAGGGATGCTATTCGTAGCGGTTTTCCTCAAACTTCTCGCCGAATTTTCCTGGGGAGATGCCATTTGATAGAAAAAATTTTGATGTGAGAGTTGTTGGGGAACCCAGTCGTCTAAGTTGTAGAGGTGTACAAACTTCTCTGTTGGAGACGCCATTTATCGACTCTATCGGGGAAAATGAGTTTCTTGAGAGTCTGTTTCCGCTTGGGGATATTACATCATACTTTTCTTCGAGATCTTCTTGGAGAAATGCCATATGATGTGATCTAATTTTGAGGTGCTGATGACCTCTTCTGATAGCAAATTTTCAGAGGGAAACTGTTGTGTTGTCGAATCTCTGATTAAGAGGCTTTCTCTGGGGATTTTCCTTAATCCGGGAAAGCGATAATATCATCTTCAATGGCGAAGAGTAACATTTTTCGAATGCCTCCTTGTTTTTCGGAGGTTCAAGTTATCAAAGTGGTCAAGGACCGGCTCCAACCCATAAATAAACTGGGGGAGAGATTGCTTAAATGATTCGCTTCCTGACGAGGAAAGAACTGACAACTCGATTCAGAGGACTTTTATCACTTGGGGATAAGACTGACCAGAGTGATAGTGATGCAATATGAATGCGAATGTAAATCAATAATGCATGATGTATATATGTTTATATTGACAAAACTGACGCGACATACAGATTAGTAGACGAACACGACTGGATACTCGGCCATAGTGGGAGATGAAAAGTATGACTGGTTCGCGATAGCAATTCTGCCTTGCTTAGGAAAAATAGTCCCTTTGGGGAACAACCGTTGGTCAGGCTTAGGAGGTAAGAACTCTGTCGTGGATGTCGGATGGAGTATTCGTATCTGACATAACTGATCCTTCATTCAGGCACACTGGTTTAGAATGAGTACTTCGATTCTGCACTTTGAAGCTCGAATACTTTGGGAGAAGCGATCGATGTTCAACAGTCAAAAGAAATTGCCATCTTTATTTTAAAAGCAGAAAATTTTGACAAGTAAATTCATTTTTGTTTTATTTTAAGAATCGTTGATCATGTTAAAATGTCGTTCTGTAAAGCTAAAACAAATAAGAATTGCAAACAAAAGCATTAGGGCTCAAATTTTATTGATAGGATGGAAATCAGCCAAACGCGTGACTTCATGGAGTATTTACAAAGTTAGAAAATGGTAATTTAAGGGAAAAGGGCTGCATTGAAACATAACGACCACTATCCTTCTACCAACTTTGAATTCTGGACATCCTGAGCTTCCGTTGGAGATGACCTTGACTGTAGTTTTTCCCGGATGGTGTAACTGCTGTAGAGGGATTTGCCCCTGTTGGACGTAGTTACTTGCCATTATCCCTAACTTTTTCCTGGGTTGTACATTGAGATTTCCAACCCACCGGGATGATTTTTGATCATGTCTCTAATTTTTTCCTGGACCGCCCTTTCAAGTTTTCAATCCACCGAGACATTTTTTTTAGTTTAGGCAAAGTATTTCTTGACTACATCAACATTCGTGGGGTAGGCAAATTCTTCTCCATCCATGGTTACAAGTCTCAAGGTGTCGCCTGAGAAAGCTTTCTTGACCACATAGGGGTCGTCATAATTCGGAGTTCATTTACCCCGAGAATCAATGAGAAATGATTGTATCTTCTTGAGCATGAGGTCTCATTTCCTGAAGACGCGAGGTCGGACCTTTTTGTCAAACGCTTTCTTCATCATTTACTGATACAACTGACCGTGGCATAGTGTCGTTATTCTCTTTTCTTTGATCAGATTTAGTTCGTCGTGTCGACTTTGACCCCATTAAGCTTCTACAAGCTTAGCTTCCATCAATACCCTGATTGATGGGATCTCTACTTCGATGGGGAGCACTGCTTCCATGCCATACACTAGAGAGAAAGGGGTTGCCCCTGTTGAAGTGCGGACAGATGTTTGATAACCGTGAAGAGCAAAGGGTAGTATCTCGTGCCAGTCTTTGTAGGTTACAACCATCTTCTGAATGATCTTCTTGATATTCTTGTTAGCCGCTTCTACTGCTCCGTTCATCTTAGGTCGGTAGGGAGATGAGTTATGGTGTTCGATCTTGAACTCAGCGCACAACTCTTTCATCATCTTATTGTTCAAGTTAGATCCATTATCAGTAATGATATGGTTTGGAACACCATAGTGGCAGATGAGATTGTTTTTGATAAAGCGGACCACAACTTGTCGGGTTATATTGGCGTACGACGCTGCTTCGACCCACTTGGTGAAGTAGTCAATGGCAGGATGAACCGATGTCCGTTCGAAGCCTTGGGTTCAATCATGCCAATCATGTCGATTCCCCATATGGAAAAAGGCCATGGGGAAGAGAGAAATTTGAGATGCGTTGGCGGTACATGGATTTTGTTTGAGTATATCTGACACTTGTGACAACTCCTCATGTACTTGTAGCAGTTGGATTCCATGGACAACCAGTAGTACCCTGCTCACAAAATTTTTCTCGCCATTGTGTGTCCGTTGGCATAAGTGCCAAAGGATCCTTCATGAATCTCTTTCATTAGCAAAACCATGTCAAAGTTTCTCTTATTGAGTGTATCAGCACTCAGGAAGAAGCTGCCAGCCAGCCTTCTGAGAGTTTTTATGTCCCTTCTTGATGCCTCAGGTGGGTACTCTTATTTCTGAAGGAAGCATTTGATATCGTGATACCAAGGTTTGTCGTCTATGACTACTTCAATCGCAAAGATGTAAGCGGGCCGCTCAAGGTGCATTATGTCAATCTTAGGTAGGCCGGTCCATTGACCTACACTAATCATGGAAGAGAGAGTGGCTAATGCATCAGCCATATGATTCTCTTCACGAGGGATGTGATGAAACTCGATTCTGTCGAAGAAGGGTAGCAACCTTCTTTCATAATCTTTGTAAGGAATAAATCCTGATTGGTATGTGTTCCAATCTCCTTTGATCTAATTGATAACCAGGGCTGAGTCGCCATATACATCCAAGTTCTTGATCCTTAAGTCGATCGCTTCTTCGAGACCCATGATACAAGCTTCGTATTCAGCCTCGTTGTTTGTGCACTTGAATGTCAGTCGGGCGGTGAAAGGAATGTGGGTATCCCGAGGTGTTATGATGATTGCCCCAAATCTGTTTCCATAATGATTGACAGCTCCATCAAAGATTAGTCCCCATTGGGAACCTGGTTCTGGCCCTTCACTGGGTAGCGGTTCATCGCAATCTTTCATTTTCAAATACATGGCATCTTTGTCTGGAAAGTCAAACCCGACTGATTCCTGTTCGTTAATCGGTTGATGAGCCAAATGATCGGCTAAAATACTTCCCTTAACGGTTTTCTGAGCGTGGTACTCTATGTCATATTCTGATAACAACATCTGCCAACAGACAATCCTTCCCGTGAGAGCAGGTTTTTCAAAGACATACTTGATTGGATCCATTTCTGAGATTAACTAAGTAGTGTGATGAATCATATACTGGCGAAGACGTTTGGCTCCCAAGCCAGAGCGCATCAAGTTTTCTCAAGCATAGTGTACCGAGTCTCGCAGTCGGTGAACTTCTGGCTCAAATAGTAGATGGCAGACTCTTTCCTTTTTGTTTCGTCTTGTTGGCCAAACACACAACCCATTGAGTCCTCTAGGTCTGTTAAGTAGATGATCAGTGGTCTTCCTTCCATTGGAGGTGATAGAATCGGTGGGTTCAACAGGTATTCCTTAATACTGTCGAAGGTGGTTTGGCAGTCCTCCGTCCAAACGCAATCCTGGTTCTTTTTAAGTAATTTGAAAATCGGCACGCATGTCGCAGTCATGAGGAATATAAATCTGGAAATGTAGTTCAAACGTCCCAGGAATCCCCTGACTTGCTTTTTAGTTTTTGGAGAAGGCATTTCTTGAATGGCCTTGACTTTGTCAAGATCAACCTTAATTCCTTTCTGGCTGACGATGAACCCTAAAAGTTTCCCTGAACGAACACCGAATATGCATTTGTTGGGATTCAAGTGGAGTTTATACTTTCTCAACTACTCGAATAGCTTTAGTAGGTGGGTCACATGCTCCTCTTCTGTCTTAGATTTGGAAATCATGTCATCGACATATACCTCGATTTCTTGGTGTATCATGTCATGAAAAATAGTAGTCATGGCCCGTTGATAGGTTGCCCCGGCGTTCTTCAAACCGAACGACATTACCTTGTAACAAAAGGTACCCCATGGGGTAATGAAAGAAGTTTTCTCCATGTCTTTCGGTGCCATTTTGATTTGATTATAGCTCGAGAATCCATCCATGAAGGAGAAGACTTTGAACTTCGCAGTACTGTCGGCCAGCATGTCAATGTGCGGTAAAGGAAAGTCATCCTTTAGACTAGCCTTGTTTAGATCTCTGTAATCCACACACATTCTGACTTTTCCATCCTTTTTCGGAACGGGTACGATGTTGGCTAACCATTGAGGATACTCCGATGTGGCGAGGAAACCCGTGTTAATTTGTTTCTGTACTTCCTCTTTAATTTTGATGGCCATGTCTGGGTGAGTTCTTCTCAACCTCTATTTTACTGGTGGACATTCTGATCGTAACGATAGATAATGTTTCATGATGCTGGTATCCAACCCTGGCATGTCCTGATAGGACCAAGCAAACACATCAGGGAATTCTTTGAGAAGCCTTATCAAACTCTCTTTGGCAGTTGGACTGAGCAGTGCCCCAATCCTGACTTCTTTTCTCTCTTTTTCTGAACCCAAGTTGATCGTTTCCAACGACTCCTTGTGAGGTTCAATGGACCTTTCCTCTTGCCTGAGTAATCGGGAGATCTCTTCTGGAATTTTGTCGTCATCTTCTTCTTCAGCCCCAAATACCGGAAATTCAAAGTTGGGAGAAGGCATCAGATTGTATGTTTCAACGGGGTTTAAAACAAGCAATCTGCATGACGTGATGATTTGTTTTTAGAAGAGATAGAGAGAATGCAAGAGTGTGTGCAGTGTATTTTCTGAAAACTGCTTGTTTTTATTATTTGAATGGTTTTTTAGGATTACCATTTTCTGAAAAAGCAAAAAGAGAAAACAACAATAAATGTGGAAATTATAGAACGACGTTATTTTATTTATGAACGAGTTAATTCTTGAAACTACAGCCATATAAAACAAAACTATGTCGCTTTGGACGAAGCGAAGAGGGAAATTTACAGAAAGTGAGCCCTATCAAAACATCCGTTTCACCTGGGAAGGGTGAAAGGTTAAAGACGGCAATTACTTTGACTTATGAACAATCTTCGGAACATTGACAGCAACCCATTAGCGATGAACTCCTCGGTGAATCACAAAGTCTGGTACCTTCCTTGATTTGTCTTCAGAAATTACGCTAATTTCTAGTGGAGCAGGATCATTGGAATCTGTCTCCCAGGCAGAGTTGTCGTAGACGAACTCTTCTGTTGTATTTTGCATAGTATTTGTGCTCTCAGGAGAATCTCCCCATCCAGTTGGCTGGATGTCCTCGAGCCTGATACGAGAGCTCTCAGGAGCGGTGTACTTGACCAAGTAGTCGAACTTTCCACTCGATTGTCCTAAGGTGTCCCACACTTCTTTGGACTGGAGGAGTCATCCCTTTTGATGACATTGACCTCAGGAAAAGCATAGTTGATGAATTCTAGTCCTGCAAACTTTGCGAATTCATCGTCGTGCTGGATATTTTCTAAATGACCTGAGTGTTGATCCCATGACATAGTGGGGACGCAGGTATTCTGTTCAATGATGCTCAGCTGATTTTCATTGTTCGGCTGATTTTCTTGCCCTAAGTCTCTTGGGTACGGCTGCCAGATAGGCAGGCCATCCGTCGGGCCATAATAGTCGTGGTCAAAGTTGTCTTTCATCAGAGTGTCTTCCTCTAATGAGTTTGGTGGAGCACGACATCCTTCTGGATCACAATCTCTGTATATCATCTTGACGTCTGACCTTGGTATATATCTCAGACTCTGTGCGGGAAAGCAAAATGGCGTAGACACCTCTTTCTGAGAGATATAACCGTCCTCGTTAAGATAGGACTTCCACTCCTCATCTGTATCGGAGGAATCTCCCTCGTTGATGGTATGAACTTCTTGAGATATTGGGTGAAGGAAATCTCCACTATGGAAGAAGTCCTGAATGGGATGAAGACTTTCATCGTTAGTAGTTGTCTGGGTACAGGTTGAGGAAAAACCAATACCCTTCTTTGTTTTGTTATCAGTAGGAATGACAAGCTGTCCCCATCCCTTGGTATTTTTACTTTTGATCACTTCGAGAGTATCTCTGTATGAGGAAATCGAGGTTCCTTTCTCTGACTGATTTTCATTGCTCACCGAAAGTGTCTGAAACTGAGTTCCAACAACCTCCTCAGGTTCTACACAAATGGATAATGAAAGGTTACTCACGATCAAGGCTTGTTCTCCACAGACCGTGACGAGTTGATCGTTCTTGATGAACTTCAATTTCTGGTGCAGTGTCAAAGTGACTGCCCCAGCCTGGTGTATCCAAGGTCTTCCTAATAAACCGTTGTATGTTGCTCGAATGTCCATGACCTGGAAAGTGTGAGGACTGATAGTTATGAGAAGGTCGACTTCGCCGATAACTGTTTTCCGAGATCCGTCAAATGCTTTGACGATGACCTCACTGCCCCCCATCGGGGATCCTTTGAATGATAGTCGCATTAAAGTGGACTTTGGCATAACGTTGAGAGCCAATCCAGTATCTACCAGTACACTGGATAAGGCGTCGTCCTGGCAGTTGACTATAATATTGAGCGCCATGTTATGACTTTTTCCTTCTTCTGGCAGTTCCTCATCACTAAACCCCAAATTGTTGCAGGAAGTGATGTTAGAGACGATGCTATCGAACTGTCGTATTGATACATCCTGTTCCATGAAGGCCTGCTATAAGACTTTCTGTAGAGCTTCTCTGTGAGCCTCGGAACTGAGTAAAAGAGACAACACAGAGATCTTTGAAGGAGTTTGTAACAGCTGATCAACAATGTTGTATTCACTCCTTTGGATGAGCTTCAGCATCTCATCATCGTTCTTTGAAAGGTCGGGATCACTGGACTGATCGACCGGTGGATTGGGAACTTCTGTTTGAGGTTCCTTTTCTCTGTTAGGTTCTCCAACTCCTCAGTTGAAGATTCGACCACTTCGTGTTACTCGACCGATGTCTGTAATATTCACGACGGAGGGTAACAGAATTTCCTTTCCATTCTCAATTATTGTTGCACCGTATTTGTAAGGGATCGCCTTATCAGATTTGTACGGCACTGGTCCCGGTAGATAGATAACTACAGGAGCCTTCTGATTTATCTGACTGTCGTAAGTAACTTCAATCAGTTCCTGGTTAAGAACCTTCGATTCGTCAAGTAGAGGGATGATGGCACAAAAATCTTTGGTCCTCTCGCGATCAGAGATTACAACAACATCTTTGATCTGATCAGCGAAATAGTCTGGCGTCCAGTTAATGGACCTCGAAACTGAATATTGTTGAATCTCTTTGCGGTCAAACTGACCTTGAAGAGTTGCTCGCATGAGGTAACATCCTTGATTATTTTCCGAGCAGACTCTACAGCGCTCGTAGTTATGTGGTGGCACCTGGCCACGTCCGCTTTGAATGCAGTGTAACCTCACTAGATCTATTTCCATTGATCGAACATCCTGACTTTGATGCCTAGTAGGGTTCCCATTAACCACACTGATTTGTTGCGTGCCTTCGTCCATATAGATCAGAAGCAACCAGTGGTTTAACAAGTGTTACAAAGTTATTTGAACGAGAGTGCACCCCTGGTCACTCTCACAACATCCTTTACAGTTTTGATAATTATGCGAAGTCAGAAAACCGAGCTGGACTTGTGTAGCGTGTAACTCCACCAAGCTGGTTTTCATCAAGCGAATATCAAAGATTTGAATCATATTCACTTGATACTAATTTCTATCATGGTAGTCCTGGATCCATCCAAGATCCATCTGACGCTGGAGGGCCTCTTGTACAAAAGAGCATCCCTGTTTGTTTACCGAGCAAATCAGACAGGTATTGTAATCGTGCCGCAGCAGATTATGATACTGGCTTTGCCTTGAGTGCATAGCCACCAGGTTAGCATTCATCGCACGGATGTCGTGGCTCTGAATGATGTTGGAATTCGTATAAGTCATGTTGACCCCACAAAATCGATGCTCTTGGATCCACCCAAGATCCAATTGTTCCTGTAGAGCTGATTGCACCACAGAACATCCTTGATTGTCTTTAGAGCAGATATCACACTAATGATAATTGTGAGGTGGTATATGGCCATATCCGCTCTATCTGCGATGTATCTTGACTAGATTGGTCCTCAATAAGAGTACATCATGAATTTGATAGCTGTTGTTAGACTCTCCCTCTATCAAATTTACTGCAACTTTCTCGTGTTGAGGCAACGGGTTCGTGAGAACATTCGGATTCGTATCCTTGAAAGATAAGACCCCGCTTTTAACAAGATTTTATATGTCGGATTTAAAACTGAGATAGTTTTCTATGTTATGCCCTGGTCCTCCTTGATGGTAAGGACAAGTCTGATCCGCCTTGAACCAAAAAGGAGGATTTACCGGTACTGTAACAGGAGACCTGGTTTGGACATGCCCCTTGACCAGTAGTAGTGGAAACAGTTATGCGTACAACATTGGTATAGGGTCGAACCCTGGTGGTCGCGTTGTACGGTTGTTGTTGTATAGAGGACAAGCCTGCTGAAGAGGCGGTTGCGTCCTTTGCTGATATTACTGTTGATTCAGTTGGCTTTGCGCAACCTGAGGTTGATACGTAGGAACAGGCGCAGGGTTGAAAGCAGGAGTTACAGCTGCTACTGGTTGGTACCGTCGCCTTTGCTTTCCGAGAGAGATATTCCCAATATCCTGCTCTTTTTTCTTAGGGAGAGCACTACCGTATCTTTTTGTACTACTTGATGATCCAGCGTCTTTAGCTAAACGTCCTTCTCGGACCGCTTCCTCAAGACGAACTCCCATGCCCACCATCTCGGTGAAGTCACTGGGCGTACTGGCAACCATTCAGTCGTAGTAAAATGAGCTTAAGGTTTTCAAGAAGATCTTTGTCATCTCTTTTTCCTCAAGAGGTGGACAAATCTGGGCGGCAATTCCATGCCATCTCTGAGCGTACTCCTTAAAGGTTTCCTTATCCTTTTGTGACATCGATCTGAGTTGATCTCTGTCCGGTACCATGTCCAGGTTATACTTATACTACTGAACAAAAGCAGCGCCAAGATCTCTGAAAGTAGCGATCTTAGTGCGGTTTAAACCCACGTACCATTTGAGTGCGGCACCGGTTAAACTATCCTGAAAGTAGTGAATCAGTAGCTCCTGTTCTTTGTCTGAGTTGACATCCGCCGAGCGTACATCACCAAATGGCTTTGAGGGCAAGAGTTACCCTTGTACTTTTCAAATTCCGGCACTTTGAATTTGTGTGGAACTTTCACATTGGGGACCAAACAAAGGTCTGTGGCGTCTTTTCCAAATAGATCCTAACCGCGAATGGCTTGCAGTTCTTTCTGCATCTCCAGGAACTATTCCTGGAACTCATTCATTCTGTCGAACATGATTTCATTTCCACCAGAAGTTATCTGTGGAATCTGTCCTTCCGGGACAGTGTGTACCACAGGTATAGTCATCATGGCAGTGACTCTAGGTGCCTCCCAAAGTTTGTAACCTTCAGGAGTTGTCGTCATGCCCCTGATATCTTCACTTTCCCGAAGTTTGTAACCTTCAGGCCCAGGGGCTCCTGCTATAGTTTCCAGATCTTCCATGATCGGTGGAATATATCCTTCCGGGATATAGTTGAGTGGCATGCCCCAGGGACGATCTTTTGGCATTTTATACCTAGGATCATACTTTTCCACTATGGGCGTAGATGTGATCTCTGAGATCACAGTCCGTTGTTGTTGCATCTGAGTTTCTGCTAGAGCTTGCATGTTGTTATGAAGCTTCCTCAGATCTTCTTTCAGAGTGTCGATCTCTTCTCTCAACCCTCTGTTCTCTTCCTTGAGATCATCCATCTTTTTCTGTCGATTGGCCTGAGTATTGTACGAATGAGACACTTTGACTCTAGAATCGAGACACAAACGTGATATTCGCAGGGAAGAAGAATGCGTTTATGCGAGAATGATGAATGATATGCAGTGATTATATTAATTAATTTTTTATTTAATCAAAATAAACTTTGACAATAGGATTGTAAATATCACACAGTGGGGAAACCCCGTTTTATTGAATTCAAAGATTGCGGGAATGGAAATACAGTAGATTACAAAATGCTGTAAAAGGAAATGTCTAAACTAAAGGATCCTGAGTCCTCTTTGAAGAGAGCTCAGGTGCTGGTTCTGCTGCTTTCCTTTTCTTTGACCGGGGCTCTAGAGCCGTTGTCGGGTTGTCATTCCTTTGCCAAGCGAAAGGAGCGAGCAAATTCCTCTGGTCTTCTTGATTCTCTACAGCATATTGCTCTAAAATATCGATTAGAGAATCTTTTTCTTTCAATAGCTGCTGTATTTTTTTACACTCCACATTGAGAATGCGGTACTTGTTCCTCCAAGACCTCTTCTTCTGCTGAACTTTGTTGAGAGTAACTTGAAGTTTTCCGTATCAGACATAAAATAAAGGAAAGGGTCCCTTAATGGAAGAACTTCCTGACGAGGGTAAGGCATCCTCAGCTTGAGAGCTCTAGTTTGTACCCAGCGGAGATAAGGCTCCACAGAGATACAGTCTAGTTTCCCTAGAGATTCTCTTCCTTTCCTGTGAACATGTTTCCAGGCATGCACTATTTCTGTCTTTAGTGTCCTGTCGTTTTCTCCTTCCTTGAAGAAAAGACCTTCCAGATGAGCATTACGCAGGACATGCCTCATTGGGTATCCAAATTGACGACGAACTAAAATCGGATGATAATTGATTCCGCCTTTAATTCCTATGAGGGGTACATTTGGGAAATTTCCACAACGGTCAATGATTCTGATCCCATCATAGATTCGATTGTAACAATCGATGTTAGAGTTAGTAAGAGGCAGGATTCTCTGCAACCAACGTAAAGTATTCTTTTGATCCCAAAATGCAGCAGACTTGGGCAAATGGGAAATGAACCATTTGTATAGCAGGGGTACACAGCATGTGATCATTCCTCCGTTGTACAAATTCCTTAAGTGTACAGAATGATACGCATCTGCGAGCAAGTTCGGTACATGGTTTCCAATCAGACATATCTTAATGGCATTGATATCTACAAAGTTATCGATGTTGGGAAACAAAAATAACCCGTAGGTAAGCAAAATAAAGGTGCTCTCGAAAGCGGCCACATTCCCTATACTAGCAAAGTACAGGGCTTTCTTTATCAAAAACTAGGTTGGCAAACCCTGGATACCACCTTTAATAGTCATGTGAGTCCTGACTTCTGACTCGTCCAAATAGATTTCTCTTGCAATGGTTTGATCCTTTGGAATTTCTTCCAGTCCAGAAAAGGGAGCTTGATCAGTGATATGTAAATCAGTCAGGTGAGAATACTCCTCCAGTGTTGGTGCTAGCTGATAATCCGGGAATGTGAAACAGTGATAAACCGAATCGTAGAACTGGATGAGTGTAGACAGGATTCCTTCAATTACATGGACCCTTAATAGGGACAACAGTCCTCTATACTTGGCTCTGAAAGCCTCAGGGTTGGTGATCATCCTAGCCAACCCTCTTAAATCCTCTAACTTTGGAACCTTGAAGATATACTTATGAGTTTTCCTTCTACCGAAATCCATAACGCAATCTCTCTCTCTCTGACATTTGCAAACATTGTCTTAGTTTAATTTGAAAAAGAGAGACCAGAAGAGAAATTTTTCTTTGTTTAAATGTTTTTTAAATGAATGTATGAATGCAGCACACAAAAACATAGAAAAAACATGGGGTCAAAGGGTCAGTGTCATGAAGTCAGGGCTCTACGCATCCCCAAAGGTTTATATTGGTGATTTTTTGTACCTGTCCGCAAAATCATTGACCCCTATTGGGATAACAACAACAAGCGGATCGCCAGCGAGCTGATGTATCTTAATGTGATCTCAAATCAGGGTAGTATCACGTGACAACTATTCCCGATAGCTTCCGCACTACAAAATGGTTTCAGTCTACTAAAAACCCCAGCTTCTCAGATAACCCAGTCGACCACACTACTTTCAACAACCAAAGTCGTATAGGCAATGCATCTGCAAAGGGAGTGGACCGGGGACTCTTAACTGGGATTCACTCCCCATAAGATTACCCGTACAATGCCATCCCCAATCTTAGGTGTATACTCAATCTTTACACATGCGGCATCACACGCATTCCCATTAGCAGAAAAATAAACACAGATATCAATTAGGAAAAGCAGTATATATTGGTCTTAATATCCTAGACCTCTAGTCTTATGATCCTATACAGATAATGACTCCCCAGCAGAGTCGCCATTTCCGTAGCATTTGGTGAATTTAAAGCCTTCACCTTAACAGAGGCTAGAAAGAACGCCTCCCTGTGTGGTCGCCATTTTTCTGTAGCGCGGTTTTTGTGGTTTCAAATCACTATCGCTTTGGTACTACAGTTCGATTCATTTTTTATCCTGTTGAGCTGATTAAGGAAGGGGAATAGATGTCTCCAATTAACCCTGCTTGCAAACTGAGGTTAAACAGTCAAAACTGTTGGTTTACAGATGCTATCAAAAGGGGGGTTCGTCTTTTAAGGTTATTTACTTAAAAACAAGGTCTAGACTAGGGAGTAGGTTTCTGTGTTAGGTCTGATGCTTTTGATGGATATATGAAGGTACTGGATTTTGGATTTTACTTCAACATGGATGAATCTAACTCAAGGTATGTTTCTGCATGATTTTCCATTCATTTTGGTTTCCATGTTCTTTTGGTTTTTCAACGTTTTTATTTCCTTGCAAACTAGCCTTTGGGTCATTCCAATGCTGCTTTTTTCCTTTTGTTGTTTAGATTAATTAAGTTTCATAACCTGCTACATTTTTCATGTGTGTTTCAGGTTCATTAAGATGTTGTTTTGAATGCTACTTTTTACTGCTGCATTTTTCATGTATGTTTCAGGTTCATTCCAATGATGCTTTTTACCATTGCAATTTTCTGCTTATATCTATCTACTTGTGAATTTCCATTTGTAGTATTTCTTTTATCAGCCTTTCATGGACGAAATTGACAGTATTGGATCAGCCCAAATGGAATCTGGAAGTGGCAACGGTGATAGCGAGGTTCAGCGTACTATGTTGGAACTTCTAAATCAGTTGGATGAATTTGAAGCTTCAAATAAATCAATGTTATTTGTTTTATAATGATACTATAATAGTTAGTTTCCCTTTGTTGCACCATGTTTCCAAAGTTTAGGGTTGAATTTATAAGTCCTTTTAATTAGCAAATAACAAAAGGGATCACTTTAGGGATCAAGACAAGTTGGTAGAAAATTTGTTATTCTGAGAAAAATACCATAATTTCTTATTGATTGTAGATATGGGAGCAAGACTTTAAGTTGCTCAACATCAATCTGCAGATTTGAATCAGTTTTTAGAACTTGAAGAGCTTTTGGTGAAAGAAAAACAAGGTAACAATGCATCAGATGAAAATAGCATTGTCCGATCAGAGGAACGGGCAGGTAGTGATCTTGCTGATGACGCTGCTTCAGAAGCTAGCAGTAATTTTAGTGGAATGAGTGCATACACAACAGGGTACGTAATTTTCTTCAATCCTATATACATTGCTATATACTTTAAGAGATGTAAGACATCAATTTAACATCATTCAGTTATATTCTGAATCATATTTCTCTGTCTGAGGATGTATGTAACGCCCCAGTTTTTGTGTGAGTTTTATTTAATCGAGTCGTTTGATTATTTTATTATTATTTTATTTTATTTTCGACTTTTATCTGAAATTACATTATTTTTCGATGTTATGATATTTTATCGGGTTTTGGGAACGTTTGTGAGATATTTGAGTGTGGGGGTATTTTGGACATTTCACAATATTTTGTTAAGTTAGAATAGAAGTAGGAAGAGAGAAAAAGAGAAAGAAAGAAAAGGAGAAAAGAGAAGAAGAAGAGAAATAGTTAGAAAACTTGGAAAATCAAAGAAATCAACTCCTAGAATCGATTTAATCGGGTAAGGGTGCGAAACTCAATTATTGTATGATTGTGTATGATTATGTATGTGTATTTGTGGTGCTTGTTGGATTGAAATGAAAATATTTAGTAAAACCCATATTTTGTCAAATTGATTAGAAATTGATTAAAGGTGTTGGAAATTATGTTTTTAGTGTTCATTCTTGTTGGTACATGATAGATACATGTTGCTATGCATTGTATTGGTAATTTTATGAGTGTAGGTGGAAAATTGGATGAATTTGAGTAAGAAAACGCATAACAAAGTTCTGCAAAAAAATTTCTGGTTTTTCTAGGTCATAAGCGTATGGGGCATGTTCATACGCGTATGGACCTTGGCAATACGCGTATCGTGGGCGTGTTTTGCCCAATACGCGTATGGGATGGTATTTTGCTCGGCCATCTGCCCATTTGCGTATTGTACGTGTAGCATTTCAGGGCAATACGCGTACGAGGTTGGGCATTACGCGTACGAACTTTTACACGTGAACTTTGGGAGGAATGAGTCTCTGCCCATACGCGTATGGCTCAGGGCAATACGCGTATGGACAGGACAATTGCAAAATGGGACTTTTCAAAATATCGTTTTTCGTTTTCTTTCGTAACTTGGGTTCCGTTTATCCAATTTTTACATTTTTGGTATCGTTGTGTAGCTATTGAACTGTACTTTCTTATTATGATGGTTTGGAAATTATTAGCCGATTTA
Organism: Lathyrus tuberosus; assembly: GCA_022829125.1. Classification (NCBI taxonomy): domain Eukaryota; kingdom Viridiplantae; phylum Streptophyta; class Magnoliopsida; order Fabales; family Fabaceae; genus Lathyrus; species Lathyrus tuberosus. The sequence continues at coordinate 5,103,145 of JALAZF010000073.1, read as the reverse complement.
GTTATGTCGGAAAATCGAGAATAGTGTCGGTTGTCAACTTTTGTCGTTATGACTGTGCGTAATTGATATGTATTAAGCAAGGTGCTGTTGTATGATGTAAATGTATGTGTTTAAATGGTGTTGAGATGAGTTGTGGCCGTATGGCAATTAAATGCATTGTTTTGGGCATAAGTGCAAAGTGTGATTTTGTCGAGTGGGATGAATGCATATATGTGTGCATATTAAATGTCATGAGGCATTGTATGTCAAGCATCATGATATGCATTGTTGAGACGTCCTGAGTGACGGTTTGGATTCCAGAGGGAATTCGCTATAACGTCGTGTGCCCATGTGGGGTGTGAGCGATGATTATAGACGATCGTGTGCCCATGTGGGGTGTGAGCGATCGGGTCGTGTGCCCGTGTGGGGTGTGAGCGATCCATAAACGTCGTGTACCCATGTGGGGTGTGAGCGACGGGGAACATCGTATACCCGACGGGGAGTTACAGTGATGTAACGAGCGATGATTCCAGCAGAGTTCCTGAGTGAACTAGTGATGAGAAACAATGGAAGTCGGTACCGCATGTGCATATGCATGGAGTCGTTGTGTCGGTCTCTTGCATTGCATAAATCATTATGGTTGTTTTATGTATGGAATTGTGGATAGAATTGATATATGGATATATGTTGGTGATGGAAATATGAATTATACCTTGTGTTGCATTGTGTTGGAATTATGGTGTGAGTTGCGGTGAGAAACGTATATATGTGTATTTTTGTGTTATATATGATGGTATGCAATTATATTATGGTTGTTTTTCTCACCCTTCTGCTGTTTTATAATGCTCTATGAGGCATTGCAGATTAGAGTTGCTGGAGGTATTTTTGTGAAGCTTTGCGTCTTCATTCTTTTGTCGGTCGGCTCTGATATGTGACACCGGGTAGTTAGGGAGGCCGTTTGTGATTATTGGGTATTATGTATATATATCCTTTGGCTGTGCATGTACAACTTGATGTATGACAAACTTTGCATGATATATATATATATATATATATATATATATATATATATATATATATATATATATATATATATATATTGATATTCAGTTTTAGATTTTATTTTCCGCTTTTATTCTAAATTCTGAAATATGGGTGTAAGGAACTGAGTTCCTCTGTTGATTGCTACCCCACTGTTGCATATCTTTATGAGCAGGTGTTGTATGTATTGTTTCAATTTGATGTGAGCCCTCGGTCTATGCCATGATAATTTAAAGATACTCTGACGAAATTTTGAATTTTCTTTTACTGCTTTAATTAATTGGGGGTATAATTGGGGGTGTTACAATGTATTATGGCCTTTTAACATGTTATAATGGACAAAACCAAGAGGCCCTATGCTCTTTCCATAACCATCTTATATTCTGAGATTCTAAACCATATTAAATAAGTGTTTTGTTTTATATTCTTATGCTTATGCAGAAGACTGACAGTTAGATGTTGTTTTGGTTTTTAAAATTGTAGTTTGTATCATAATATTCACAATAAATGAATTACTTTGTCTTCATTTATATGCTGCAGTTGTATATTATTTTCTAAAAATTCCACCTTGAATATAAAACGTTGCTACAGGTTGGGCTGATTGAATAACTCAAACTTGATACTTGAAAGATATTTTTCTATGTAATTTTCTAATGCTTCTTCACTTTATTACTTGTATCTCTTTCTTTCTGTTTTTGAAACCATTTCTCCTTCTAAAACCACTTCCATCATGGACAAATGAGGTGAGGTTGATCTCCCTTTTGTTTTACAAGGACTTGTGTGTCAAATCCATTTCTAAGTTGTTAAGGAAGATGTTTGTTTCAAGAATGTCTTTTGTGAAGAAGAGACTTGTTTCGAAAGTAGAGAATGTCGAGGAGGAGGAGAAAGACTTGTCGCAACACGATTGTTTGTGTTGGATTTGCCTGAGCTTGTGTTGGATAGAATTCTTGAAAGGCTACCTTCGTCTTCACTTTGTCAAATGGCTGGCGTTTGTCAGTCGTTGAGGGAGAGGTGTGTGAGTGATCACCTTTGGGAGAGACACATGAAACAGAAATGGGGCAGAGTTATTGGTTCTGTTGCTTATAGGGAGTGGAAATGGCATGTTGCTTCTAAAAAGAATGTTGGAAGCCTCATACATGGTAAACAAAGGAGCTTGATTAAGTTTATGTCCCTTCGTTGGCCTTTTACATGGATCAGAATGAAGCTAGATGCAGCATATATTAACGGTGCTAAGAAGCAGAGTAGTTATTTGCTTCCTGATTCTTTCATGACTTGGTATCTTGCTCTTGAAAATGGAAATTTCTCTTTTCCTGCTCAAGTATATAATCGCGAGGTAATAACACATATTTTGATTTTCAATAGTACATATAAAGTAGATGGTTGTGTTTTTTTATCAATATCTGGTTTCGAAAAAATTAGAATCTGATTTTATCCATGGTGATAATTCCACTGATTCTGACATGAAATGGTGGCTACATGTCAAAACCAACTTGGGCAGTGATGCAAATTATTCCTGGGAGTCTAAGTTCTATGCTTTTAATATCGATATCAGGAGCGATCAATCAGTCAAAAACGTTGATTCTCTTTCATGTGTTGGAAGTGTTACTAATACTATAGCTTTAGAGCAGCAATGGAATGTGTATCCTAAATGTATGAAGAAAACCAATGATACTCGAATGACGAAAATCGAGGCTGCTTCGCGAGGTAATAACACATATTTTTATTTTCAATAGTACATATAGAGTAGATGGTTGTGTTTTTTTATCAATCTCTGGTTTCGAAAAAATTAGAATCTGATCTTATTCATGGTGATAATTCCATTGATTCTGACATGAAATGGTGGCTACATGTCAAAACCAACTTGGGCAGTGATGCAAATTATTCCTGGGAGTCTAAGTTTGATGCTTTTAATATCGATATCGGGAGCGATCAATCAGTCAAAAATGTTGATTCTCTTTCATGTGTTGGAAGTGTTACTAATACTATAGCTTTAGAGAAGCAATGAAATGTGTATCCTAATTGTATGAAGAAAACCAATGATACTCGAATGACGAAAATCGAGGCTGCTTTGAACAATGAGTTATATTTAGCACCTAAGAAGAAAATCGAAGGGGAATTCTAGTTTTCGGATGATGATGATGTTAATAGTGTCTTGGTCTCAAAACAATGTTAAAGTACATCGTCTAATTTGGAATCGCATTGGTCGCGAGGTGAAAAAGCTCGACCTTGGTAGGACACTATAGGAAAAGACGACTTAGGTTACTTGTTTGTGAAGAAATCTCATGAGTATATCGAGAACTGCGATCTCCCAAAGCCGAACATTAGGAAAATACCGACCCATCAGCCTAGAGTCATTGAGAGTGACAATGACAAGAATCTTGCATCCTCTTTGAGCCAAAAATCTGAGACGTGTTCTTCCGAAGCGAACGGTTGCACGTCTACAACCTTGACTTCTGGCTATTCATTTCAGGATTCAAACAGAACTTTCAGGTAATGCTATAAAAGAACACTATGCTTACTTTTATTGATTAGTATGATTACTATGCCATAAGACTTTGTATGAAACAGTTATACACATTTTCAGTTCGAGCGAGAGCAAAGACTCTGATTCAAGCCACATGTGTACCGAGAGCGCGACCAAGGCAGAGCTACTGAAAGCCTTATGTCGATCCCAAACTCGGGCGTGAAAAACACAAGAAAGGGGGGTTTGAATTGGTTTTTCAAAAATCAAATTGTATCTTTTATGAAAACTTGTTTTTATAAGACTATTACGTTTATCACTAAAAACCTTTCTGAATCACAACACAATGACACGTTATGTTTATACTAGTTCACTTGAGAAACACTCAAGTTAGTCTAGTCCACCCGCCAAGGTGATTTTGCCTCTCTCAACGAGGTCTTAATCCACTATCCAATCAAAACAGTACAATGCACTAGCCAAAATGCTGGTGACTAACACAACCTCTAAAACTCTCAAGTTTTAAACTTCTCAAGTAATACAACCTCATAGGTCTTACTCAAGGAACAACCTCTAAGACTACACGTCCTAGACTTCTCAAGAAATACGACCACACGGTCTTTCTCAAGAAACACAAACCTAAGTTTGAATAAATTTTGTTTACAGATAAGTGCTTCTATGCAAGCTGATAATGTAAACAAGTTACGACCAGAATGACTTAAGAAAGATTTCAGATGGAAAGAATATTGCAGTAGCATTCGTGTGTATCTTTCTTCAAGTCTTTTGCTTCCTTTTATAGCCGAGTAGAAAGACCCGTTGAAATGTAATCATGATAGCTTAACTAGACTGGCGGCTAGAAGCGTGAGGACAGATAAAAACTTTTGCGTGTTGCGTGTCCTGTTATTGTCAGAATATCTTTGATTGTACCATTGCACTGTTACCAAGATATTTTCGCTTTGTATTGAGGTACAGCTGTACTAAGTAGCTTTGTCTTATTGGCTTCTCAACTTCAGAGGCTTTTTACGAGCATGAGTAAGAAGGGAAAACATCGCTTGGTTCTTGAGATTATCAAGTCTTCAAATCTTCAGAGCTGCGTCTTCAGAGTCTTCAGAACCTTTTTCTCATGGTGCGTCGTCTTCATATCTTCAGAGGCTTCTGATAGTATTTGGTTGAAGCATGAGTAGAGACTTGATTTAGGTCTTTAGAACCTTGATCAGAGAGCTTAAGTTTTCAGCATCTGGACTCCGTTCGATCAGAACCTATGTCTTCAGATCTTCACAACTCGTTCTCTTTTCCTTTTATATCAGAGTCTTGAGAGCTTCATATTATCTTAAAATGAGTTCTGCTTTTCAAGAGCGTAGGCGGAGTATTTTCCTTTAAGCATTGTGTTCGCGCCAATTTACGGAAGCATAACCTGTTTGTTAAGTTCTCACAAATAACAAACATTAGTTGTACAAAATTGTTCATACACAAATACTCATTTGATATCATCAAAACTTAAATATAAAATTGCAGAACCAAATCTTGTTCTCACAATCTCCCCCTTTTTGATGATGACAAAACTATGTATTTTGATGACACAATTTTGATATATATAAGATGCAGGGAAAATAATAGATTCAAAAGATAGCTTATGCTTCATATGAAGTGCTCCCCCTGAGTCTTAGACTTGATGAATTTCTGTGCTTGGGCTCCCCCTGACTTTAATAAGTCGTGAGATCCTAGTCTTGATTCTCTTTTCAGCAGAGTTCTGATTTTCTTAATGAATCTTGATTTGGATCAGAATTCCTGAAAAAGAAAAACACTCTAATAGAAATAGCAGTTTATCTGTTAGCATGTAAACAACATTGTTTTCAGAGATTGACTATGGAATCAAAATATCACATTCATATTACTTCTCCCCCTTTTTGTCATTGATAAAAAAGATTAGGTGTAAGGGTGAAAAACAAAGATCTAAAGTGTTAAGGACAATATAGACTTAAGAATTAGGTGCTTCTAGAGGACATCTTGTCCCATATTTTCTGAAGCATGCCTTGAAGATTAGCATTGGCAGTCTTTTGTTCCTCAAATCTTTTTCTGAACTTCTGTTGTTCTTGTCTGATTTCTCCAATTGCGTCTTCCAAACGCTTTACAGCAGGATCAGATGTAGAAACAACTGCAGCATCATACTTGGCCTTTTCCATGGCTTCAGCTTCTTGTGCTATTCTGGCTTCTTCAGCAGCCTTTTCTGCAAGAAGTCTTGCTTCCTTAGCAGCCTTTTCTTCAACTTCTTTCTGCTTTGCAGCCAGGAACTTAAGTATCCTGATCCGTTCTTCAGCTTCTTCTCTCTCCTTTGCCCATTGAATTCCACCAGTGAAGGTTCCATCTAAGAAGCTTACAATTCTTGCAAGCTCACTTCCCAACCATTTCTGGAAGTTTTGACAAGATCTTTCAAGTTCCAGAGGCTTGGTACTTGTGTTAAGGTATTTTCTCAAGTTAGCAAACTTGTTTAATGCCTTTTCACTGAATTGACCTATGCTTTCTTCAAAAGATTTTGGAGGTGGTACATTATAGATAACCAAACCAAGGCTAGGCTTGGCAGAATTTGTTTCAGGTGGTGCTTGCTGAGATGAAGCAATCTCAGTAGATGGATGTTGATTGGTTGGTTGCTCAGCAGGAGATGATACTTCTATAGTGTTTGAAACCATGAGAGGTTCAGAATATGGGGATGGAGGATCAAAGTGTTGAATCGAGGATTTAGCAACAGTGCTCTGATAAAAAGTGTAAGATATTGATGAGACAGACATGTCTGATTGGATGATTGAAGTGGTTGTTGATGGAGTGTATGTACTGATTGATGGAATAGAAATTGTTTTATTTACAGGAATAGAGATTGGTGATGATGGCATTGAAAGAGATGGAAGTTCGAAACTGACTTGTGGATGTGAAGTGGAGATGGAGATAGTTTATTGTGAAGATGGGTTAGAAACTGATTCAGATGGAGCAGAAACAGACTTACTGGTTTTCTTTAATGTAGAGGTTAGAGTAGTAGCTTTGAATATTTTTGATTTGTCATTCTTCTTCCTTTTATGGGGCTCAGAAATAATAGTAGCTTGCTTTCTTTTTCTTCTGAAGGATTCTGCAAGAGTTAGTTCAGAAGCAGATTCATCCACCTTTTTAGTTTGCTCTTCCTCTTCTTTGTCAAGTTCAACTTCTTCATCCTTGACTTCAGATACATCATATCCTCGTGCTTTCAGTGCATCTATAGATGCAGCAATTTCTTCAATGAGATCGCTTCTATAATATGAAGGATAATCTGGTACTGCTATCCTGCGTTTGAATAAGTCCTCAGAGATAGAAAAAGGTTCCACTCTTACTTTATTAATTATTCTCATATGCTTGAGTGTTTTGACGTTGACTGACTCTCCAAGTGTTGCAGTCAGATCTTCTGAGTGTTGAACTTCTGTAACCAGAGTGTCCACTATACCGCTTTCATATAAAATGTCTGAAAGCATTCTTCCAAAAGGTATATACTTAGGTGTATCACTTTTTGGTTTTCCTGTTGTTCTTGTCTTCTTTACCATATCTCTCAAATGGTAAAATAAGATTGAGGGTAAGCACATTCTTTCCTTGGTGAGCAAGTAATATAGCATATACTTCTGATTTGCATTAAAGTAATTTGCAGCATATGATGAAGGTCTTGGATTGATGCAACCAAGAATGATTTTGTGCCAGATTTTCAGATTTACATGCAGATCTTCTCTCTTGTACTCTGTTTTATTTGGTTGATGGTTGGTGAAAATAGTTGGGTTGATTACCTTTTTCACAAATGGAGATCTATTTTCCCTTCCATAAACTCTCTTGTTCTTTAGAAAATCCAGTTTGTAGAGTTCAGCAATTGATTTCTCGGTGATGACAATTTTTCTTCCCAAGACATAAGAGACGACGTGGAGTTTGTCACAAACATCTTGTCTCCAAAAATCTTTTACAAGTGCTTCAAAAACTGGACCTTTAAGCCAATCAAAGAAGTTATTCCAGCCTTGAGTTTCTGCATCATTGATCAGATTAAATCCATTGTCAGCAAGATTTTCGAAATCTACATGTAGTTCCTTGAGTACAAGTAGATTCTCAAGAGTGCAGGTAACTGTGGCTTCTCTTTGAGTTACATGATCTTTATCTATCTTAGAAGACTACGAAGAAGAGGGTGTAACTGTCGCAGTGGCTGTAGACATTGTTGAAGTTGTGGACGACACTACTGACGAGGATGATGACCCTTTCGAGGGATTCAAAGACGCTTCTGTTTCTTTGAAGAAATTGACAGTTTCTTGTTGAATGTGATTCATCAGATGGTAGTTAAAATCGGAGAGGATTGAAGACTGGGATTGAGTTTGTTCGAGGGAGAAATAGTGCTTAGGGTTTCCGTTTGAGTGAGAGTGGGAATAGGAATGGTTTTTGAAATTTCAAGAGATAGACATCGTACAGGGGATGAGTGAATAAATGCAATAAAGTTTTGAGTCAATCCCAAGAAAATTGATGTTCGTTTGATTTGAATAGATATAGTGAATTTGATATAATCTAATCACATGCAAAAATTATTTTCTAATTAAATGACACGTCAGAACTGTCTTTAAAAGAAAAATTTATCAGAACTGAGACACATCTCACAAAAGTGATTCTGATGATTTAAAGAAATATTTGTTTCTTCTGACTTAAACACATTGGGTTCTGAAATAATTTTATTCTGAACAGTACTCCATTTTTCAGATGTTTTAAAATAATTTGAAATCTATCTTCAGCTAAGGGTTTTGTAAAAATATCAGCCCATTGATGGTCTGTATCAATGAATTTTAAGCATAAGGTTCGGTTCTGAACATAGTCTCTGATAAAAACGGTGTTTTATTTCAATGTGTTTAGCCCTAGAATGTAAAATTGGATTTTTACTTAAACAAATAGCAGCAGTATTATCACAGAAGATATGGATGTTACTCTCATATATCTGATAGTCTTCCAGCTGATTTTTCATCCAAAGCATTTGTGTACTGCATAGAGAGACAAAGATGTATTCAACTTGTGCTGTAGAGAGAGCAATTGTAGATTGCCTTTTACTTGACCATGAGATTAGATTGTTCCCTAGGAACTGACAGTTTCCAGATGTGTTCTTTCTTTCCAATCTGTCTCGAGCATAATCTGCATCGCAGTAACCAGAAAGAGTATACTCTGATGTTTTCTCATACATCAAGCCAAGGTTAGTTGTTCCTTTCAGATACCTTAAAATTCGTTTAACAGCAGTTAAATGAGATTCTCTTGGATCTGATTGGAATCTAGCACATAAATGCACACTGAATAATATATCAGGTCTAGAAGCAGTTAGATATAAGAGAGATCCTATCATACCACGATAGAGCTTCTGACAAACCTTAACTTCAGTTTCTTCTTTCCTCATGACACTTGTTGGATGCATTGGTGTTTTAGCTGTATTACAATCCATCATGTTGAATTTCTTCATAAGTTCTTTTGTGTACTTACTTTGATGAATGTAAGTGGCTTCTGGTTTCTGATCTATTTGAATTCCCAGGAAGAACTTTAACTCACCCATCAGACTCATTTCGAATTCTGCTTGCATTAACTTTGAAAATTCTTCACATAAAGAGGAGTTAGTAGAACCAAAAATAATATCATCAACATAGATTTGAACTATAAGAATATCATACAAAAGAGAGTTGTGTCAACCTTTCCTCTGGTGAAATTATTTTCTAAAAGAAATTTGCTCAATCTATCATACCAAGCTCCGAGAGCTTGCTTTAAGCCATAGAGTGACTTTTTGAGTTTAAAAACAAAATCTAATTTTTCTGAATTTTTAAAACCAGGAGGTTGTTTGACATAGACTTCTTTTGATATATAACCATTTAAGAATGCACTCTTAACATCCATATGATATAGGGTGATGTTATGGTTTACTGAGAATGAAATTAGTAACCGTATTGCTTCAAGTCTAGGAAATGGAGCAAAGGTTTCATTGTAATCAATTCCTTCTTTTTGACTGTATCCTTGAGTAACAAGTCGTGCCTTGTTTCTGACAACTTCTCCCTTCCCATTCATCTTGTTCCTGAATACCCACTTGGTTCCAATAACATGAGCATTCTTAGGTTTTGGAACTAGATCCCAAACATCATTCTTTGAGAATTAATTTAGTTCTTCTTCCATAGCCAGAACCCAGTCCTTGTCCATAAGAGCTTCTTCAACTGTAGCTGGTTCGATCAACGACACCAGTCCCAAGAGTGTTTCTTCTGATGGTCTGAAAGCTGATATGGTTCTGATTGGAGCATCCTTGCTACCCAGAATTAGTTCCTCAGGGTGAGATATAGACATTCTTCTTTTCTTTTGCTGTGGAGTATTCAGAGTTACGTCAGAGGTATCTGGCGTAGGATCTTGCTGGTCTTTGACTTCATCTGCCTTTTCTTTAGGTTCTGAGAAGCTAATTTCCAAACCTGCAAGTTTTTCAGCTAGCTCTGACTTTTCAGGGACAGGCTTGTCATCGAATCTAACATGAATTGATTCTTCCACAATCCGTGATTCTGTGTTGTAAACTCTGTAGCCTTTTGAGCGTTCAGAGTATCCTAACAGCAGACACTTATGTGCTTTGGAGTCAAACTTGCTAAGATTCTCTTTAGTGTTAAGCATATAACAAGTACATCCAAACGAATGAAAGTAAGAAACATTGGGAATCTTATTCTTCCATAATTCATAGGGAGTTTTATTCAAGATATGTCTAATAGAGATTCTATTTTGAATATAACATGTTGTGTTAATTGCTTTTGCCCAAAAATGCTTAGCCATGTCAGTTTCTTGGATCATGGTGCGAGCCATTTCTTGTAAAGTTCTGTTCTTTCTTTCTACAACTCCATTTTGTTGTGGAGTCTAGGACAAGAAAAATCATGGGATATCCCATGTGAATCAAAAAGGTTTTCAAAGTCTTTGTTTTCAAATTCTCCACCATGATCACTTCTGACTTTGATGATTTTGCAATTTTTCTCATTTTGAACCTGAGTGCAGAAGGAAATAAACACAGAATGTGACTCATCCTTGTGTTTTAAGAATTTCACCCATGTCCGGCGACTGTAATCATCAACGATGACTAGTCCGTATTTCTTACCATTGATAGAGGTAATTTTTACTGGTCCGAAAAGATCAATGTGAAGAAGTTCTAACAGTCTGTAGGTGGAAACAATATTCTTTGCTTTAAAAGAGATTTTTGAAAACTTGCCTTTCTGACATGCTTCACAAAGAGCATCTGAAGAGTACTTCAGATTGGAAAGCCTCTGACAAGTCCAAGCTTGTTCAGCTGAGAAATTCTTCTCAAGCTAACATAACCAAGATGTCTATGCCAGACCCATTGCTCTTCATTTACAGAAAGAAGACATTTTACATTTTGATGTTTTAAATCTGATAATTTAATTTTATAAGTATTGTTCTTCCTCTTTCCGTTGAACATGACAGATCCATCCTTTTGACTTACAGCTTTACAGGATGTCTGATTAAAAATAACGTCATAACCATTGTCACTAAGTTGACTAATTGACAATAGATTATGCATTAGACCTTCAACTAGTAGAACATTATTAATAGACGGAAGCTTACCATTTCCAATAGTTTCGGAGCCAATAATTCTTCCTTTTTTATTTCCTCCGAAACCAACGACACCTCCGGGTTTAAGTTTCAGATCTTGGAACATATGCCTTTCTCCCGTCATGTGTCGCGAGCATCCACTATCCCGGTACCATGACTGGTGTTTCAATGGTGCCATTAAGGATGTCTGCAACATAAATTATCTTATTCTTAGGTACCCATTTTGTGGGTCCTTTCACATTAGCTTTTCCAGAGGTTCTGACACCTTTGGACTTCCTTATATTGGATTAATAGTGTGGAATTTGTGCATAGTGTTTAAGTTTGGGAGTTTTCTTTAGTGTCTGTGGTTGTGTAGTGATAGATTTTGAACCTTTTTGTTCAAAACATTTCAAGATAGTGCCAGAGGGCACAAAATGTTTGGACAGAGGTGTTATCTTAATACTCTTAGTCTCATCATATGGATATGATGGTCCTGAATATCCTAGACCTCTGTTACCATTTCTGCTGACTCCATAGATTATTGAAGCCATTTTCCTTCTGTCTATGCTCTTAGCGAGAAAGTGTTGAAAAACTTTATCATACTTGGTTACTTCATTAGTATTGGTTATGTTAGAGGTGATTTCTTCTTCAAACCTAGAGATTTTACTTTTTAATGCAATATTTGAATTTTCTAGAGAAAGTAGTTTTTCATTTAATTCAAAGATAGTTTGTTTGCTTTCAGTAAGATCTTCTGAAGGAACCACAAGAGTCCTTTTCAGAGTTTTGTGTTTTCTTCGAAGAGTTTGATATCTTTCCATAAGTTCATATAATCCTATTTCAAGTTCAGAGCGAGACAGGGAAGAAAGTACCTCTCTTTCGTCGTCAGAATCTGAAGGTTCTCCTTCTGATAGAGCATCAGTAGTTTTAGCCATGAATGCTATGTTAGCACGTTCTCCATCAAAATCATCTTCGGACTCTGAATCATCCCAAGTTGCCATAAGACCCTTTTTAGTTTTCTTGGGTCTTTCATCTTTCTTAAACTTTGGACAGTCATTTTTAATATGTCCAGGTTCCTTACATTCAAAGCACGTAACGTCTCTTCCATAAGTTCTCTTTGACCATATGTAGACTCAGATCATCTTTTTGGTCCTCTGAACTTATTTCTTCTGTATTTCCATAGTTGACAAATTTTTCTTGATATGAGAGATATGTCATCTTCGTCTGATTCTTCTTCAGATTCTTCCATTTCCTCCTCTGCTTGATACGCCTTTTTCTTTTCAGATTTAGCTTTTAGAGAAATGGATTTGCTTTTCTTTTGGGGTTCATCTTCTTGGAGCTCTATTTCATGACTTCTTAAAGAACTGATTAGTTCCTCAAGACTTATATTATTCAGATCATTTGTTAGTTTCAAGGCAGTCATCATTGGTCTCCATTTGACAGGAAGACTTCTGATAATTTTCTTGACATGATCAGCAGTAGAATAACCTTTGTCCAGAACTCTGAGTCCTGCAACAAGCATCTGAAATCTTGAGAACATGGTTTCCACAGATTCATCATCTTCCATCTTGAAGACCTCATATTTTTGAATTAATGCAAGAGCCTTCGTCTCCTTGACTTGAGCATTGCCTTCGTGAGTCATACGAAGAGAGTCAAAGATGGACTTTGCAGTTTCTTTGTTTGTAATTTTCTCATATTCTGTATAAGAAATTGCGTTTAACAAAATCTTTCTTGCTCTGTGATGATTTTTGTAAGTTTTCTTCTGCGCATTTGTAAATGCACTTCTATCAATCTTTTTGCCTGCAGAATCTATAGGGTGACTATAGCTATCAACTACCAGATCCCATAGATCTAAGAAAGATTTCAGATGGAAAGAATATTGTAGTAGTGTTTGTGTGTATCTTTCTTCAAGTCTTTTGCTTCCTTTTATAGCCGAGTAGAAAGAGCCGTTGAAATGTAATCATGATAGCTTAACTAGGCTGGTGTAGTGGGGAAATTTGTGAGTGTAAGTTATTGATTAACTTAACTAAAAAATAAGCAAGAGTCGCCACCACGCTTTTATTTATTCCACAAAGGAAAAGGAAAAAAGAGCGAATAAATCCTAAGAAGTCTAAAAAAAAGACAAAGAGAAATGGGTAAGGGGGGTTGGTTATGTAAAGGGAAGGTTTTACGCACCCAATACATCTATAGTACTCTATAAGAACCCTTTGAAATATCTATCGCTTTTTGGTCTGAAAATGGTTTGCTTGTAAAGAAATTGAGGAGATGAGAAGAGAAATATTTTTTAATATTTTTGTGTTTGGAGAGACTTATCGCCTCATGCCTACGTACCCACGATGTGCAATGTAGGATCAAAACCCCGTAGTTCATGGTACAAAGAACAAAAAATTGTTTGTTTTGGTTGGTTTTAAGTGTAAAGACAAGTCGTCATTTCTAAGCGAATAATTCCGATTAAAGAAATGAATCATGTCTAAACTTATGAAAAAGAGTTTTAAAAGGAAAAAAAAAGTGCACAAAGCACAAAAAGATTTGATGAGTTTTTGTATTTTTTTTTTTTATGTTTTTATGAAATGGTCAAAGTATGATTAAGATGGATTGAAATTTATTAAAGAAAACAAAATTTAAAAAAATCACTTGACCAAAGTCAAGGTTTTATTATGAAAGCGGTTTTAAGTTTGAAAACAATAAGGTTTTGAAAAAGGGAGAGGATTTTGAAAATTTAAGAATGGGGAGGAGAAGAAGTGACTATCCTAGTGCATAAAATAAAAACTAGGGAAAAGAAGGATCTAACCAAAATGGAGCCACTTCAAAGCAATACTAAAAGAATTCTATCCTTAAGCAAATTGGCCAAATAAAGGCAAGTCTTCAATCAATACTCCAAGCAAAGGGATAAGAAGTCCTAATTCTAGGTCCATAAGTCCGATATTACTTCAAAAGAGGTCCATAAAGAGATCACTCCAAAGCATAGGATAGTAACCAATAGTCCAAGATGAGGAGAATTAAGTTTTTTATTTATTTTTTTTTTAGAGTTTAAGCCTTTATTAATGTTTTTGAGTCCAAATGGACAAAGAAAAAAAAATGCATAAGCATAAACATGTGTCCAACGGACAAAGGAAAAATTGCGGAAGCATAAACATGTGTCCAACGGACAAAGGAAAAATTGCGGAAACATAAACATGATATGAAATGATAATAATGAAGCATAAAAGTAAGAGAGGTAGGGAGCGAGAAGGAAACATAAACAAAATTAATATGATAATATTGTTAGTAAGTTAGTGATAAGTTGTTAGTGTTAGTGATCAATAACAATTGAATAATTGCACTTTGGTCAAGGTTGATGAAACTCAATAGAGGATTGATAAGACCAAAGCCTCCTAACAACAAGTTTTATGAGTTTTGAACCATAAGACAAATAATCAACCATTCTTGATAGTTTTCTGATACGGGACAAATATTGCGCTATGTTAAGCAATCGCCGAGTAATTTATGGAGTAATTACCCTACAATGAGGCCGATCAATAGCTCTTTATGCTAATGCATCCTAGGAGAACGATATGTAGATCGTCATCCGAAAGCAATACCACACGAAAAGAAAAGAAGGTAGCGATCTAGTCTTGATCAAAATTCAACAACGGAATTCTATGATCCAAAAGACTTTCATCAATCAAAAGAAAAGAGAAATAGATGAAGAGAAAGCCAAATTAAACCACACAATTATGTGATCTAAGGCTAAGAACAAAGGGAAGGGGTTAGGAATGAAGAAACAACCAAAACAGCCCCAAAAATAGGTGAAAAACACCATTCTGCCTCTGTGCAGTCGATTGCACAAAAGGTGCAGTCGATTGCACACTGACAGATTTGCAAAAACAAGGCAAAAAACAGCATTGTGCAGTCTATTGCACAAAAATGCAAATCGATTGCACCCTGCTGTGACAGCAAAAATTCAACAAAATTCAACATAATCATGATCTAAAACTTTCTTCAAACACCTCATGATCATGGAATCAAAAGTGCACGAAAATGCAAAGCAAATAGCAACCAATATAGTAATTAAACACAAATTGCAAGATCCAAAGATTAAGCCAACAAGATCAACAAAGATCTACATTGTGGATGATGAAATTGAAGCTTCAACAATGGTGAAAGATGAATTACCACTTCACATCTGAAAATTCCTTCAAATTGCTTCAAGATCAAAACTCCAAAGCCTTGATCTATGAGAATTGGTAAAGAAAACAAGTTTGGATGAAGGTTTAGCTCAAAGTTGAACAAGATTCAATGTGAATTCTTGTTAACTTTCAAGAGAAGAAAAGTGAGCTTTGAGTGAATTTTGTGGTTGAGGAGAGAAATTGCAAGAGGTTTGTTGGCTATCAAAAGCTTCAAGAGAAATTTTAACAAGGTGAATTTGGCTCTCCAAAGCTTGAAGAATGAATGAAATGAGGCCTTTATTTATAGAATTTAGGCTTTGAAATTTGGTGGTTTGGAATTTGGTTTGGAAGATCAAAATTAGGATTGGAATTCAAATTTGGAGGGAAATCACGAAAGAGTGGTGATTAGTGAGGGTGTATGGTGGGGAATGATCAAAATGATGTAGAGGAGTTAAAATGAAGTGATCTAGAATATTCCACATGTGATCAATGGTCAAGATTGGTGCCAAATGCTTCAAAACTTGAAAAATGCTAATTTTGGCCAAATCTGTCTTCGTTCAGTCGATTGCACTGTAGCGCGAATAGACTGCACTGCTGAAAATTTCAAAATCTAGGCAAAAAATGTAGGGTACAATCGATTGGACCATTAGTGCAATCGATTGCACAGTTGAAAATCTTCAAAAATGCCATTCTTGCTATATTGTGCTGGATCTTGGCTCGATTCTCTTGTTTGTCAAAGAAGGCATGGAAATAAACACATGAACCTTGGAGTCTCTTGAATAAAAATCAATTAAATCTTGGAAACTCTTTATCAGATGATTTTGAATTGTTTGCAGATCAACTTTGACTTTGTTCAGATGAAATTCATTCGAGCTGAGGGACTGGTTTTTTTGGTATTTTTAACCTGTTCTTCCCCTGAAAATGTTAGTGAAAGAAAACAAACTATTTTTGGATTTTAATTAATGGTTAGTAAACATAAACAAACTATTCATCGGAGTAACAAATCTCAACAACAAACTGTCCCATCAAACCGAAGAGACTTACCATTCATCAGAGTAAAAAATCTCAACAACGAACTGTCCCATCAAACCGAAGAGACTTACCATTCATCGGAGTGACAAATCTCAACAACGAACTATCCCATCAAACCGAAGAGACTTACCATTCATCGGAGTAACAAATCTCAACAACGAACTGTCCCATCAAGCCGAAGAGATTTACCATTCATTGGAGTCACAAAATCACAACAACGAACTGTCCCATCAAACCGAAGAGACTTACTATTCATTGAAGTAAAAAATCTCAACAACAAACTGTCCCATCAAACCGAAGAGACTTACCATTCATTGGAGTGACAAGAATCTCAACAACGAACTGTCCCATCAAACCGAAGAGACTTACCATTCATCGGAGTGGAAGAATCTCAATAACGAACTGTCTCGTCTAACCGAAGAGACTTACCATTCATTGGAGTCACAAGATCTCAACAACGAACTATCCCATCAAACCGAGGAGACTTACCATTCATTGGAGTCACAAAATCTCAACAACGAACTATCCCATCAAACCGAAGAGATTTACCATTCATTGGAGTCACAAAATCTCATCAACGAACTGTCCCATCAAACCGAAGAGACTTACCATTCATTGGAATACTTTCTACCAAGATTTTTTTTTGGGAAATGTGTCAACCATTAAAAATTTACTGGGGAATCTATTGCCAAGATTAACCAGAGAACCTTCAAATGAAACACCTTCTGCCGAGATTTTATATGTAATTTCTACTGCCGAGGAATAATCGAAAACATGCCTGTTGCCGAGGCTTTACTGAAAAATCTTTTAAGGATTCTACTGCCGAGATCCTAAAAGAAAATACCTTCCGTCGAGGTTGCTGTAATAATTTTTTGAAATTTTTCGAGAAATCTACTGCCGAGATTCTTGGAAAGAAAATACCTTATGTCGAGGCTTGTTGCAAATTCTATTTTAAAACTCACTGGAGAATCTACTGTCGAGATCAACCAAAGAAACCTAAAATAAAGCCACCTTATGCCGAGGTTTGCTGGAAATCTTTTGAAAATATCCAAGAAATCTACTGCCGAGAGTCTTGGAAAGAAAATACCTTCTGCCGAGGTCAATTGGAAATCTTCTGCCGAGACTTGCCAGGAACTAGGAATCAATAACTCTACCAGGGATCTTCATAGGAGATATGGGCAAGTTAGATCACGCAACAGACTTCTCAAATAAAGAGACAACCATCTGTTGGAAATTCACAACAAACTTCTCTGACGGGCACAACCTGAGAGATACCATTTGATGGAAAAGATAACGTCTGATAACTGGAGACACACAAGCTCCTCAAATAAAAAGACTACCACTTGTTGTCACGTAAAAAATTCCAAAAGAGTGTTGTCACAACCCTGCTGGAGAAACAAAAACTTCATCTTCTGATGGTAATCACAAACAGATCATCTGCTGAGTAATACAAAATCTTCGAAGGTGCAAAATAAATGCACTCCCAATCATCTAGGTTGCACAGCCTAGAAAGCTTCAAAATAGTCACCGCCGGAGACCAAAGCTCAATCCAGGAACAAACTGGAGGGAAATGGTCAAACAAGACTCATCCCAAGGAGGAAATAACTCAACTGGGGATTGGTCCCATCCAGATAATAAACTGGAAAGGAAAACTTAAGCAAAAATTTCCACGAGGAATAAACTCAGTATGGAATTAGAACGGATAAACGCTTTCTGCTTAGGGTCAACACTCTAATGGAGAGAGGACACACACACACCCTGCGGAGGAAACCACATCAGAGAGCGGAGAAGCACTAAAACAGATGCAAAATGCACAATGCAACAGCAATATGCTATGCACAACAAAAGAATGCGTATGCAATGCGTATGAGTATGAATATGCTGACAAAACAGACACACGGATGAACAGAGGATGAATAAACACCACAGTTCAGCTGAATACTCGGCTAATCTCAACAAGATAGAGATACCAAAAGAGATCCTGTCAAGGAGTACACACAAAGCCAACCCTAATGGGGATATCAACCAATTGGGGGAATAAGAAGTCAACATTACTCTTTGCTTGGGGAGTGATCAAAGCAATCACAACGAGAGGTAAAACTTTGTGCGAGGATTCCACATCAAGGGGAAACATCACACCAAAGCTTCACAAATGCTTGATCATAACCTGGCTGGAGAATAGAATCATACTCAGTTGGGGAAATCTGAATTAAGACTTAGCCGGAGGAATACCCAAAATAGTACTCGGACTGATAATACCTGAACTGGCGCTCAATTGGGGAATAATGGATTTCAAGAGTCCAACACCTCACAACAATCCATCATCTCATTAACAACTTGATTACATCCACAAGAACAAATTTGCTTATGTGCGTCGAATTCACCATTTAACTTTTGCCCCAGACTGCAGGGTCTACAAAGGATTTTACACCAAAAGGAAACTTTGTACCATAACGACTTGAGATAATCTGCCCCAGTGTTTTCAAACTCTTGGAGAGATTCATCGAATCTCGACGCAACTGCCCAGATTTACTGAACTTGGCATACTCTTCAATCAATAGAGTCTTTCAGCTTTGCCCCATGCGAAAGCATCAACTGGGAAAACAAGTTTGCTCATACTCAACAAAGCCTTCAAGCAACATGCCCCTGGATAGGATCATCCTTGAAATGATTTGCCAATTACTCATCAGAGTTTCAGGACCCAAAAAAGATTAGACTCGTCACTGATTCTCAAATGTAAACTTCCACGATGTCAAACAAATGTATGCAAGCAGAAAATGTTAATTCTGAGAACGATAATTCTAATGCAACAGACATGTTAATCTTGAAGTTTTTACTGAAAAGATGTCGCAAAACCTTGTGAATGAATCATAAGTTTAGATACGACATTGATTTTTGAATGCATATGCAATACCAACAAAGATCTTTTAGTGTAACTCATGGGAGTCATGAACACTATCTCAATTGAAGTACGCTTTCAAAATAAACCCTACTTCAATTAGGTCTTTTGAGGGTTATAACTTGGCTTAGTTCACGGTTTTCAGAAAAAAGGATTTTTAGGCTCAAAATTTATTTGTACCCACTCAATCTCCGTGATGTTCTTCAGTCCTACATTAAGCTAATTTGACACAAATGTTCATTTTTCAAAAGGATAAAACTGATGGTTAAGAACCAATGAGGTTATTTGGGGAATAACAGTCACCCTTATCGTCTTTCGACTTGTAGTCACACAAATTTGTTCTTTGGATGAAGATTTTTCTTTTATTTTTTTGCGTTTCACATTTTCATTCTTTTATTTTCCCTAACTTTTGCCTGGACTGATTCTTTTGAATGTTTGATGTCCAGCGGGATGCCCCAATTTTTGCCTAAGTCACTTGTTTTCAATTCTTCGACTTAGCGGGCTCTTTTTTTTTATTTTTTTCTTTTTTTGAACAAATCATGTGACATTGGCTTATTTGACTTGTTTGAAAGGTTGTGACTGCCTCTTCCCTTTTGAATGAGGGATAACCATTGTGGCTTTTGAAATGTGGACACTTGGTCAAATTAACTGAAGAGTACCCTGCCCTAGGTTAAATGTAAGGGTTTTTTCATTTAGAAAAGAAACTCCTACTCCATGGCTCAAAGGGGTTAACAAGGGATTATCTTCCTTATATCTCCGGTGTTTGGGAATTTGAAACAATGCATGTACATCATCAGCAGGGTCTTATTCAAAAGCACACAACCAGAAATTTTGCGTTTTCACTTCATCATCCTCCCTCCAAGAGTTTAAACAAGAAGTTGGTATTGCAAATGCAGGAAAATAATTTATGAGCGAATGCGAATGGATTACTTCAAGACAAACATACTCATTGCATTATGATTAATATTCAAAATCAAACAAGTTTCTACATGCAAATAAAGCATTAACAATCATAAAAGAATACAAATAAAATTGCAGTAATAAACTTGAGATTTGAAGAGATTGTCTCAATCTGAGCTTGAAAGGACACCTTCAACTCTCTTGGGAGACACAGAAGCAAATGCACGACCGCTGAGGGTTACTCTACTAACATCGGCAATAAAAACCTCCTTGAGTTTTTATCTTCATCATTATAAAGGTGTTCCATCCACAAATGGGCTTCCTCTCTTGAAGGTCAAAAACCTCATCGTCGATCATCTCTGTCACAGGGTGGACATTCTGAGGATTTGGCATATACTTCGAAAATCGAGAATCTTTTTCAACAACTTAACCAACTAGATCATTTTGCACAGGTCAGGATCGAGTAGGAACATCCACTTGTGGAGCACTGTCGTCCGGAGGAAAACTGTACATCGGATTGGTCGTCACTGTGAAGCCTGACATGGGATCTCCATTGTCCTTCAGTAACTGCTTTGAATTCAGTATAAATGATAAGAAATTAGCTAAATCCCCTTCTTTCTCTGATTAGCCCGAGTATTATATCGGTGATACAGCTTGTCTGAACGAAGACCAAGAAAAGGAAGCAAATAAGACGCCTGAGAAAGGCAAGAAACAATGCAAAATGATGCTTGATGCAAATGCAATGCAATATGAATGCAACAGACATGGGATCAAAGCTTCCATAAATTCTGAATAACTGCTGCGCTGATGACTGGATGAGCTCAAAGGTCCGCTCTGAAGAGAATACCGGAATACCAGGTCGATAAGTCCACACTGATAAGAAATCCAAAGTACCGGGCATGCTGAAAGTCAGGGTTTCCTGCAAACCTGTAAACACCCGCCCATTCTCACATGTGGGTACTAAAAAGCCGGGATCCTCAGTTTCAGATTCTCGATTTGAGAAGCAATAGTACATTCATCTTTCGGGGTACAATACTATCGCCAAACAAAGAGGTCGTCCACCGATTCCCCAAAAAAGGATATCCTATAGCAAGTTCCCAACATTGGGTCCTTGGATCGACAAGTGTAACGGGTTTGCCATTTCTGGTCTGCCATTATCACATATCGGGAGGAGAGGCGTTACTGAGTTCTCGGGGAAACGGTCGCCAGAGTCGACAGCTCTCTATATCAACACCCTGAAATGCGCAAGACACGCACGTCAGAACGTCTCCCAAGATAGCCTCGTCTGGATGTGAATTTCGTGAACACCAAACGTACCAAGACGGCGCGTAGGACCCACTACTTTCCACTCTAGTCCTAAGTGTATACTCAAGCCTGTGTATTGGGCTTATCTCTCAGAACATCCTAACCAGAACAAACAAATAACAAGCAAGTCAGACAAAAAGCAGTAAATAAATCAAAGTAGGCTAAACCCCTTAAGGGATGGACCAGCAAGAGGTCAATCTGTCCCCAGCAGAGTCGCCACTTTTCTGTAGCGGGGAAATTTATGAGTGTAAGCTATTGATTAACTTAACTCAAAAATAAGCAAGAGTCACCACCGCGCTTTTATTTATTCCACAAAGGAAAAGGAAAAAAGAACGAATAAATCCTAAGAAGTCTAAAAAAAAGCAAAAGCTAAAAAAAGACAAAGAGAAATGGGTAAGGGGGGTTGGTTATGTAAAGGGAAGGTTTTACGCACCCAATACATCTATAGTACTTTATAGGAACCCTTTGAAATATCTATCGCTTTTTGGTCTGAAAATGGTTTGCTTGTAAAGAGATTGAGGAGATGAGAAGAGAAATATTTTTTAATATTTTTGTGTTTGGAGAGACTTATCGCCTCATGCCTACGTACCCACGATGTGCAATGTAGGATCAAAGCCCCATAGTTCATGGTACAAAGAACAAAAAATTGTTTGTTTTGGTTGGTTTTAAGTGTAAAGACAAGTCATCATTTCTAAGCGGATAATTCCGCTTAAAGAAATTAATCATGTCTAAACTTATGAAAAAGAGTTTCAAAAGAAAAAAAAAGTGCACAAAGCACAAAAACATTGATGAGTTTTTGTATTTTTTTATGTTTTTATGAAATGGTCAAAGTATGATTAAGATGGATTGACATTTATTAAAGAAAACAAAATTTAAAAAAATTACTTGACCAAAGTCAAGGTTTTATTATGAAAGCGGTTTTAAGTTTGAAAACAAGAAGGTTTTGAAAAAGGGAGAGGATTTTGAAAATTTAAGAATGGGGAGGAGAAGAAGTGACTATCCTAGTGCATAAAATAAAAGCTAGGGAAAAGAAGGATCTAACCAAAATGGAGCCACTTCAAAGCAATATTAAAAGAATTCCATCCTTAAGCAAATTGGCCAAATAAAGGCAAGTCTTCAATCAATACTCCAAGAAAAGGGATAAGAAGTCCTAATTCTAGGTCCATAAGTCCGATATTACTTCAGAAAAGGTCCATAAAGAGATCACTCCAAAGCATAGGATAGTAACCAATAGTCCAAGATGAGGAGAATTAAGTTTTTTTATTTTTTTTTAGAGTTTAAGCCTTTATTAATGTTTTTGAGTCCAAATGGACAAAGAAAAAAAAAAGGCATAAGCATAAACATGTGTCCAACGGACAAAGGAAAAATTGCGGAAGCATAAACATGTGTCCAACGGATAAAGGAAAAATTGCGGAAATATAAACATGATATGAAATGATAATAATGAAGCATAAAAGTAAAAGAGGCAGGGAGCGAGAAGGAAACATAAACAAAATTAAAATAATAATATTGTTAGTAAGTTAGTGATTAGTTGTTAGTGTTAGTGATCAATAACAATTGAATAATTGCACTTTGGTCAAGGTTGATGAAACTCATTAGAGGATTGATAAGACCAAAGCCTCCTAACAATAAGTTTCATGAGTTTTGAACCATAAGACAAATAATCAACCATTCTTGATAGTTTTCCGATACGGGACAAATATTGCGCTATGTTAAGCAATCGCCGAGTAATTTACGGAGTAATTACCCTACAATGAGGCCGGTCAATAGCTCTTTGTGCTAATGCATGCTAGATGAACGATATGTAGATCGTCATCCGAAAGCAATACCACACGAAAAGAAAAGAAGGTAGCAATCTAGTCTTGATCAAAATTCAACAACGGAATTCTATGATCCAAAAGACTTTCATCGATCAAAAGAAAAGAGAAATAGATGAAGAGAAGCCAAATTAAACCACACAATTATGTGATCTAAGGCTAAGAACAAAGGGAAGGGGTTAGGAATGAAGAAACAACCAAAACAACCCCAAAAATAGGTGAGAAACACCATTCTGCCTCTGTGCAGTCGATTGTACAAAAGGTGCAGTCGATTGCACACTGACAGATTTGCAAAAACAAGGCAAAAACTAGCACTGTGCAGTCTATTGCACGAAAATGCAAATCGATTGCACCCTCCTGTGACAGCAAAAATTCAGCAAAATTCAACATAATCATGATCTAAAACTTTCTTCAAACACCTCATGATCATGGAATCAAAAGTGCACGAAAATGCAAAGCAAATAGCAACCAATACAGTAATTAAACACAAATTGCAAGATCCAAAGATCAAGCAAACAAGATCAACAAAGATCTACATTGTGGATGATAAAATTGAAGCTTCAACAATGGTGAAAGATGAATTACCACTTCAAATCTGAAAATTCCTTCAAATTGCTTCAAGATCCAAACTCCAAAGCCTTGATCTATGAGAATTGGTAAAGAAAACAAGTTTGGATGAAGGTTTAGCTCAAAGTTAAACAAGATTCAATGTGAATTCTTGTTAACTTTCAAGAGAAGAAAAGTGAGCTTTGAGTGAATTTTGTGGTTGAGGAGAGAAATTGCAAGAGGTTTGTTGGCTATCAAAAGCTTCAAGAGAAATTTTAGCAAGGTGAATTTGGCTCTCAAAAGCTTGAAGAATGAATGAAATGAGGCCTCTATTTATATAATTTAGGCTTGGAAATTTGGTGGTTTGGAATTTGGTTTGGAAGATTAAAATTAGGATTGGAATTCAAATTTGGAGGGAAATCACGAAAGAGTGGTGATTAGTGAGGGTGTATGGTGGGGAATGATCAAAATGATGTAGAGAAATTAAAATGAGGTGATCTTGAATATTCCAAATGTGATCAATGGTCAAGATTGGTGCCAAATGCTTCAAAACTTGAAAAATGCTAATTTTGGCCAAATCTGTCTTCGTTCAGTCGATTGCACTGTAGCGCGAATAGACTGCACTACTGAAAATTTCAAAATCTAGGCAAAAAATGTAGGGTGCAATCTATTGGACCATTAGTGCAATCGATTGCACAGTTGAAAATCTTCAAAAATGCCATTCTTGCTATATTGTGTTGGATCTTGGCTCGATTCTCTTTTTTGTCAAAGAAGGCATGGAAATAAACACATGAACCTTGGAGTCTCTTGAATAAAAATCAATTAAATCTTGGAAACTCTTGATCAGATGATTTTGAATTGTTTGCAGATCAACTTTGACTTTGTTCAGATGAAATTCATTCGAGCTGAGGGACTGGTTTTTTTGGTATTTTTAACCTGTTCTTCCCCTGAAAATGTTAGTGAAAGAAAACAAACTATTTTTGGATTTTAATTAATGGTTAGTAAACATAAACAAATTAAGCAATAAAATAACTAACAAACACACGCAAACTCAAAGATCTCTGCAAGGCACAATCCTACAAAAGAGGGGACGAATGCGTGATCTTGTTTGTGGTATGAAATGCAAAAGATATGTGGGATCTTAGGGGTAAAAATTAGGGTATTACAGCTGGCGGTTAGAAGCGTGAGGACAAATAAAAACTTTTGCGTGCTGCGTGTCCTATTATTGTCAGAATATCTTTGATTGTACCGTTGCACTGTTACCAAGATATTTTCGCTTTGTATTGAGGTACAGTTGTACTAAGTAGTTGTGTCTTCTTGGCTTCTCAACTTCAGAGGCTTTTTACGAGCATGAGTAAGAAGGGAAAACATCGCTTGGTTCTTGAGATTATCAAGTCTTTGAATCTTCAGAGCAGCGTCTTCAGAGTCTTCAGCACTTGGTCTTCAGAAACTTGTTCTCATGGTGCGTCATCTTCATATCTTCAGAGGCTTCTGATAGTATTTGGTTGAAGCATAAGTAGAGACTTGATTTAGGTCTTCAGAACCTTGATCAGAGAGCTTAAGTTTTCAGCATCTGGACTTCGTTCGATCAGAACCTATGTCTTCAGATCTTCACAACTCGTTCTCTTTTCCTTTTATATCAGAGTCTTGAGAGCTTCATATTATCTTAAAATGAGTTCTGCTTTTCAAGAGTGTAGGCAGAGTATTTTCCTTTAAGCATTGTGTTCGAACCAATTTACGGAAGCATAACCTGTTTGTTAAGTTCTCACAAATAACAAACATTAGTTGTACAAAATTGTTCATACACAAATACTCATTTGATATCATCAAAACTTAGAGATAAAATTGCTGAACCAAATCTTGTTCTCACAATGGCTGCATGTTTTGCAGCTGGAGAATCTATGTCTTCAGTTCAAGAACAAAAACCAGCCATTAATGGACAACCTGTTTTCCTATAGGGTCGGAAAACAACACAGGAAGAATCGACAAAAGGTTAGGGGTAGAAGAAAATGTGTTTTCGCTTTAGCTGTTGGTTTGGCTCTTGCTGGTGCAGGTTTGCTTCTTGGTTGGACCATTGGATGCATGTTTCCATCCTTTTAAATGCCACTACTTCTTCTGCAGAATGGCCATGTTGGGTTTATGCTATCATGCTATGATGCCGAGGTTACATATGATCCTCACACCGACACCTTCCAAGCAAGGTAACTGAACATGATTCACACTAATCATATGTTTTTCTGATGTATCCATTATGTTACCATAGTTCATAGAAATGTAAATTATACCAATTTTCATCTGAAGAGTTTCCACAAGGAAAATAATCAATAAAAGTTAATTAAAAGGAGGGATTTAGATTTTGTGTTGTTGTGGTTTATATAGTTGTCTGTTACAGGTATCCGCCACATGGAAGAAGGCCTGCAGTAGTAGAGCATGGCATCCAATGGGAAAGACTAAGAGCACCACCTGTCGATAGTCCTCCGCACAATCTTTATATCGCTGATTGTCTACATGATTTGCATCCTGGTGATCACATAGAGATTCAATGGAGGAGAAACAAAAATTTTCCTTACGGTTTGTTCCTTTATTCAACATATTCTTAAATCTTTACTTATTTGTTTCTCTGGATGGAGTAAGGTTATGTATATTTACAGCAAAATGGGATCCAAATATAAAACTTTGATAAAAATAATCACTTCTTCAATCTTAATTATGTATTTCCGTTTACATATACCCTTCTTGTGATAAGATTCTATTAGTGGTTTGATGAGATCCATCTTTATTAGTGCTGTTTCTTTGAAGTATTTATAATAAGCGGTTTCCATTCATTGATGATGATTGAAAATGTTGTATGATCAACATTCATTCTTGGAAGAACTTTAACATCTGTATTATGGGGAATGATTTCTGACCGATGCCGTCAAAAACCTGTCATGGTTTTCAGTGTTTCCTCGGTGTAAGTAGATATTTTCTGTAGCATATGAATGTGTTGTTTTCTATAATCACTAATGCTTATTTGTTTTTCAATTTCATTTTCAACACACTATTTGGCCTTAGTACGAGTTTTTGGATGATTGTTATCACGAGATTTCTTGTCGGATGCTTGAATGGTGCGATTGGACCAACTAAGGTACTAAAAGTTATTAATATTTTTTCATCTGCTGCACCAGGTGTTTGAAAAACTCCTCTGTTTGTGACTAGATAATATTAATATTATTATTCAAATGTATTCTTTATTTTCTTTTCATTGCTTTGTGACTAGATTTTATGCTGGTTTGTTTTTCACAGGTATTTTACTTGTAGCAAACAAATGCCTGGTTCACTAGACCACGAGTTCTAAGATGCCAAAACTTTTGCATCATGGGTACTTCAAATATTTGTGGCTTTTTCATCTTTTCTTTTCTTGCATCTATCTATCAATCCGTATATAATCAATGATTATTTTGTTTGATTACAGGGCATTGATTATTTGAAGTATGATAACTGTTTCAATGGTGGATCAAAGCCCACTGAAAGGTAGTCAAAAATATATTTTCAATTTTGCATACTACTATGTTGCATCTACACTTGAAGATGTGTCTTTGTGTCTGACATGTGGTTAAATTCAACCACTTCTATGTTTTGTATCCGGGTTTGTGTCTATATCAGTGTTTCATTAGCTAAGACTTATGTTTTAGTTTCCTTGATATAATGGTATCTTCATGCATAATTTTGAAAACTATGGCGTTCTTATATATAGGTACCCCGTTATGACTCATGCTTTAATGAAGGCAGGTCGTCCGATCTTCTTTTCGCTATGTGAATGGTATTTATTCTATTTTAGCATCTTATTGTTCTTCAAATTTTAAGTATTTCCCTCTAATTAAAGTTTCTTTGTTAGGGGAGATTTGCATCCAGCTTTATGGGGTGCTAAAGTGGGAAATAGTTGGAGAACTACCGGTGACATAAGTAATACATGGGAAAGGTAAAAACTACGCACTTAATTTGTCGATACTAGCTATTCTTAAACATGAACAACTATGGTTTGTAATGTGTATAGTTGTTTGATGCAGTATGATTTCAAAGGCGGATATAAATTAAGTTTACGCCGAGTTAGCAAGACCCGGTGGCTGGAATGGTTAGAACTCCATTATCTTAGACATTAGATTTTTATTGTTTTTTCATATAAAATTAATGAGTTAAGATATTCGTTAAGCATTTTAACTCAACAGATCCTGATATGCTTGAGGTTGGAAACTGAGGCATGACGAAAAACGAATACATTGTTCACTTCAGTTTATGGGCCATTTCAAAGGTTCTATCTCTCTCTTGACTTCAAGTATCTTAATTCATGTGAAAGCATATATTGACTTTGGTTTTTTGCAGGCTCCACTTCTTCTAGGGTGTGATGTAAGAAATGTGACTAAAGATACCATGGAGATAATCTCTAACAAAGAAGTTATTGCAGTTAACCAAGGTGATACTTAATTTAAGTCATTTTGAGATTGCGTAATTGTTGTAAATTTGTAATATGATACTAACGTTAAGTTTTATCTCTTATATTATCTCAATAGAGTCGCTTGGTGTACAAGCTAAAAAGGTTAGGATGGAAGGTGGTCAAGAGGTAATTTCTCGACACTCTAGCACCATTCCTATGAAGATTAAACTACTCATGTTTTGAATTGCATACGCATGAATGCTTAAATTTTGATAGGCTGGACTAATCAACCATTGGCATTATTTTTGGATATATATGGGCAGGTCTCCTTTCAGGATACAGGGTAGCCGTCGTGTTGCTTAACAAAGGTGCGCAGCGTATCATTGTAACAACGAATTGGGATGACATTGGCATTCCACCTAAAAGTGTTGTTGAAGCAAGAGATCTTTGGGAGGTATTCATTCTACTATTGTATACATTCAATTTATGTTTGTTGGATACTGAGTTAATTGTTATGGATGCAGCACAAGACATTGGAGAATTATTTTGTGGATAACTTGAGTGCGATAGTAGAATCACATGCGTGTAAAATGTATGTGCTGAAACCAGTAGCATGAGTTCTACAAGACAAGAACACGGTAGTTTAGATTTTGCAGCTTTTGGAAGCATTGTGGTTAAGCGGAAATGGAAATAAGTTTGTTTGTTTCTGAGTAAAATCAATGTTAATTTTCTGTATGATGACTTCATTTTACTCAATAAAGATTGCTCATCTGCTTCTGTTGGTTTAAGTTTGCTTCCTTATTTTTGTGGAATTAAATAAAAATGATTTGTATCATAGGACAGGGATGCTTCGGGAATAGAAATCTTATTGCAAAAATGCTCTTAGAATATACTCTAAACCAACTCCCGGGACTACCGCGGAGGAGATTGTCGGTGATTTGACGGTGGTTGGCCATATATTTGAATCTGTCGATAATCTGGACGAGGTGTTGAAGCTGTTGCAGAAAGCTATGAAATTGTTGGAGGATAAACCTGGACAGCAGAGCACGATTGTGATGTTGTTTTGAACCTAATGGAAATCTTCATTTTTTGGTGTTGTTTTGAACCTAATGGAAAACTATTTAAAACTTTAATTATTTTGATTAGACATAAAAGTTTTTAGTGACTAATGGAGTAGTTACGGAATAGGAAAAATTCAATAAATATTTCAATTTAATTATAATCAATATTTTAATTCTTATAAATCAAAAGATCATTATTGATTTGAGAAAAAATGATTTTTTTTATAATAAAACAATTTATTGACTATAAACTTTTTAAAAACTTATAAATTTTTCGAGCTTATAATGTGAAAACACCACATAATAAATAATTGAATTCTAATTATTTAAAATTAAATATTATTTAAAAAAATTCAAAAGCTTTTAATCATTATTATTACCATTATTAATATTAGCTTTTAATTATTATAATTATTATTATTACCAATATCATCGTGTTCCTTTTTATTATTATTACCATTATAATGAATAAACTGTGATTTTAAAATAATCACAAAATATATAGAATATTGCAATTAATGGTATATTTTTGCAATTATTGTATTATTGATTTGTACCACTAATATATAGTAGTATTTTGGAAAGACATTGATATAAGAAAAATCTATTCAAGAAAATGTTCTTTCCATTTTTTATTACAAATAAATTTAATCTTTAATTTAAATATGATAATGGTTTATGTCAGCCATATATATATATATATATATATATATATATATATATATATATATATATATATATATATATATATATATATATATATAACATTCAGATTGAGAGGGATAAATACATTAAATAGTCAAAACATCATTAGACAAGATATTGAATTGTCAGACATTGAAAAATAATAATAATAATAATAAGAAATAAATGCTCTATAATTTTGATTGCAAGATAAATATTTATATTAATTAGTAAAAGATTAAGGTTTTAAAATTTTCAATATGTAATGTTTATAGAGTTAGAAATTGAATGGATGGATAATCATTTATAATTAATAGGAGATATTGAGTTTCAATTTTTTTAATATGACACTAATTATAGAGTTTCAATTTTTTCCTAATATTACATTAATGGTAAACAATGTTTCATGATTTTTTTTATTTAATTTATCCACAAAATAAATTTATCAAAAAAACATTTTCATAGAGAAATAAACATTTTCTTCTAACTAAGTAAAAATAATGTTATAAAAAATGATTTTTATAAATCCTATCTAATAAAAATAATGTATATAATTATCAATTACTTTTATATGACATTTTTTTTCTATTATAAAAAATATTTATTTTATATTAAACTTTAATTTGTTAATTTATATCCATTACTTTTTTAGCATTATTACCTTAAATATTGTCATCTTTTATAATTATATATTAATTAGTTTCATAAATATGGATTTAAATTGATTTATTCTTTTAATGGTATTAAGAAATGTAACTTAATTGTTATATAAAATATAATCTTTTTTGCGATACAACATTATCTCAATTGTGTTATTGGACATACAGGATTTTCATGAAATTCTTAACATTATATATTTAGTCATCATTATCTCTATGTGTCAAACATCAGCCTCTAATCTTGCATTTCACACCATCATTTCAATAGTCATACTCAAAAGTTATATTGGAACTTATTTATTAGTATGAGTAAATTATAATAAAATTCAATTATATTGTCTAACTTTCAAAATATTATGACATTTATTAGTGATTGATCATGTGCATGCTATTATATTGTGCACATCAAATTTATCTATTAAAATACTAAGCAACCTATAAATGGTATATTTTTGCAATTATTGTCTTATTGATTTGTACCACTACTATCTTTTAAGATTATTTTACAGATTAAAAAATATGTAATAATAATTGTAAGATATTATAATTTTATTAATATATTAGGAATAGTGTACATAGTAATAATAATTAAAAATATAATTGAAAAAATAGTACTATCTCTGATTTTATTTATAAGAAAAATAAAACATATTTTTACAAAATATTATTTTAAAAAAATATGCAGTTTTTATTATGTTAAAGTGGTTTACAATAATTATTCAAGTCACTAAATTTTAATTTTTTTTATAAATTTATAACAAAACAGTTATAAATTGTTTTTATTTTTTTTAAGTAATAAATAATTAAAATTAAATTTATTATTTTGTGTTAAACTTTGAGAGAAAAAAAAAGTTTTTTTTTTTATTTATAAATTAGGACAGTAGTGTTGTAGGTTAATCAGTACCCGAGCGAACACACGGATACTGATATGAATATCCCAAAAAATAGATATTTGTAATAATATTGACATAAAATATATTTATTTATGTTGA
The DNA here is from genome assembly GCA_022829125.1 of Lathyrus tuberosus. Lineage (NCBI taxonomy): Eukaryota > Viridiplantae > Streptophyta > Magnoliopsida > Fabales > Fabaceae > Lathyrus > Lathyrus tuberosus. The sequence continues at coordinate 5,071,629 of JALAZF010000073.1, read as the reverse complement.
TGATATTTATTTATTAAATTAAAAAAATATTTACAAATACTATGATATTATTTGATATTTATAAAACTAAATCATTGCATAAATATTTTTATAAAAAATATCAAACGATGCCTGCGGGTATTGATTTTTTTTAAAATATAAATTATATTTTTGTATTTATTAATTTTTATTAATTCTAATTTTAAAAAAATAAAAACAAATCTGGATAACAGACCAGTACTCGGGCGATCACATGGGTACTGATATGAGTATCACACGAAATAAATATTTGTAATAATACTTACATAAAATATATTTATTTATATTAATAATATTTATTTATAAAATTCAAATAATATTTACAAATACTATGTTATTATTTGATATTTATAAAAGTAAATTATTGCGTAAATATTTTTATAAAATATATCAACCGATGTCTGCGGGTATTGATTCTATTTTTTTAAAAATATAAATTATATTTTTTTATATTTACTGATTTTTATTAATTGTATTATTTTTCAAAATTTTAAATGAAAACAAATGCGCGTCACCGACGGTTACCCGTGTGAACGCACGGATATCATATTAATTTTTAATAAATAAGAAATTTACTAATTTTTATTATATTTTGTTTTTTTTTTTCAAATTTTAAATATAAATAAATACATTCTAAGAACAAATACATTCTAAAAAAAATAGGCTTAATTACACTTTTGGTCCCTATGTTTTGGTCGACTCACGAAATTGGTCCTTATGTTTTAAAATTGAACGAATTAGTCCCTATGGTTTAATGTTTTGTGCAGTTTTAGTCCCCATTCTAATTTTGATCAAATTGTTCGTCCACTGTTCATGTACGGACTTGCACTGTTCATGTACGGACATGCATTGTTCATGTACGTTTTTGGATCAAAATTGGGATGAGGGACCAAAATTGCATAAAACATTAAACCATAGGGACAACAAATATATTCTGATAATAAATGCGCGTCACCGACATACACCTATATTAACGCAGAGGTATTATACTAGTTGTTCTAAAGAAGCATAGGATATTCATCCCACGTGTCCTTGATGCTAGGAATGGCTGACCTAAAGATGATGACCAACTTGAAAAATATACTTGTATGTCATTTTAGCCTAATTGTTAATTTCACCTAATAGAATACTAGTAATAGCTGAAAAAGTCAAATCCGAAAGAATAAAACGAGGCATTTATTTACGTATAGAGGTAGTGTCTAGGGCCGGCAGGAGACAATTATGAGAACCAACTAACTCGTAAACGAAACCTTCCCCAGTTAGTTACAACTCTCACCTGTTGTGGTCCCTACCTCTAAATTTTCTCAAAAAACAATATAATTAAAACGTCGCCTGAGAGATTCGAACTCTCGCGGGGAAACCCCATGTACTTAGCAGGCACACGCCTTAACCACTCGGCCAAAGCGACGTTGATGTCTATGTGTGCTAGTTTTAATTATTTATTATAGGAACCTATAACTGATCAAACAAACGTTATAATCCATAAATGTATATGCTATAGGATGTAACTATAATCTTTAAACGCATTGGAAACTGTAGGCACGTCTATAAATTTAATATTTTAATTATTTTAATGCGACCGGCCAAACTAGTTTCTAAGCTTTTTTCAGCCTAGGACAAAAATTCACATCAAATAGGGCTCTAAAATTGCTATCCAAACCAAACCTATCTAACCTATACAGTTTATTTTTATAGACTGATTCATACATTTCATTTATAATTTTAAAGATTAAAGTTAGGAAATTATTGGATAAAATGATTTTAGATCATCATTGAATAAAATTGTATCATTCAATTACGTCATATTATTTTGCGCAAATACGGACATACGGTGTAGTGTCAAATGGGGTGTCAAGATAGCAATGTTGTTTCAATAAATATTTAATTTGCGCAATACTTGTATAAAAGCAAAGTTCAATAAGTATTTGATATGTACATGTGAATGCCGTAGTAATTTTTATGTATTTTTAATTTTATCTTTGATTAATCACGGGTAAAATTATACTTAATTTAATTGAGTAAATAATTAATCTAATTCACAAAAACAGTAATATATATTAATCACAATTTTTACTATTGATTAAATTAATTATTTGAACAACTGACTTCAGTGGCGGAGCCAGGACCTTGGGGCAGCCGGTAGGGGTGTAAGATTTTTTTAATTTTAAAGTGAAATATAATTTTTTTATTGGTTCAAATTTTATTTATAAAAATGAATAAGTAGTGTCACCCTAATCTGAAATCGCATCTTTTTAAGTGAATGTCTCTAGTATTCAGCACTAAAAATTTAGTAAAATAGACAAATATAAATGAGAGATAAAATAATTATAATAAATAAAATAAAGTTAATTTTGTTTGCCTAAAGAAAATTTGCAAGTTATGTATTGGCCTAATGATAATGGAAATAAATTTTATCTCTCAAGTTTAAATTTCATTAGTGTTAAACTAGAAAGTTAAACTAAAAATAGAAAAGAATAAAAAAAGATGGTAGCAAGAAAGAGAGAAAATAATAGAAAAAATATGATATTAATGGACATATTAATATTAATATGAGATATGAAACTTTAAATAAGAATAGAGAAAAAATAGTAGGAAAAGATGTGACATTAATGGACGTATTAATAGGAGAGAATTTTAATTCATAAAAGAGAAAAAATAATAGAAAAATGTGATAGGACAGATAAAATTGTGACATTGGAAAGAGAAAAAAAAAACATGAGAGCAAACATATAATTTGAAGGGGTTCAAAGTGCATAATATTTAAAAATATAGGAGTGAATTTATAAGTTGAGGGGGTGCAGTTGCATCCCCTGAATTGCTGCTGACTCCGCCCCTACTGATTAGGGGTGTTCAAAACCGAACCAACCCAATAGAAAACCGCAAACCAAACCAAACCAAACTGAAACCGCAAAAAACCGCATTTAGTTCGGATTTGTTCGGGCCATCTTTTAACAAAACCGCACGGTTCGGTTTGTATTTTGCAAACCGAATTAAATCAAACCAAACCGCATTATGTTACAACCCAAACTTCACTTATCTCACATCTAACCCAAAACTTAAACCCATTATGCCTTAATCTTACAATTACGAAATATTTTCTCTTACTCACACTTAACTTTTCAGTTTAAATCTTCTCAAATCTCTCCTAATAATATTGCGCATTCTTCTCATCTTCTTTGTCATGTACGTCTCACCTCTTCTACACTAATATCTCATCTCACATGTTTTTTCTTTTTCATTTTCTCATTTTTATGTTACTATTTTTTCTTCTAATTATATTTTTACCGCACATTTCTTCTCTAATCTCACATCTCTTATGTTCTTTCTTTTTCATCTTCTCTAATCTCCCTTCTCCTCTATTTTCTGTTTTATTATAATATTTTTGATATTGTTTTATGCTACTATTTTTTTTCACTTTTGTTTAAATTGATTTTTGTATATTGAATGAGAACTTTTTGTCTAAATATGATGAGTTTTGTTGTTATTTGGCAATGTATGAATGACTAAACACAAAGTTATGTTGTTCTCTATATATGTAAATATCACTCAATAAAAATCTTGTAAAAAACCGAACCAACCGAACCAATCCAAACCGCATTGGTTTGGTTTGGTTTGGTTCGGTTTTTTTTTTAAAAGCCAACCGAACCAAACCAAACCGCATGCTTTTTTTCTCTTGCGGTTCGGATGATTTTTAGCGTCAAAACCGCCCAAACCGCACCGCGAACACCCCTACTACTGACTTAACTACAAATTTTTAATATGTGATTAAGCATCTGTTTGAGGGGTGTATGAAAAATGAGCATACATGTATCATTGTCTTATAAAACTATTTTTGTAGAAATTGGACATCTTTTATACCCAAAATAAAGACTAATAAGGAGAATTATAATGGATGGTAAAAAAAAAATTTCAAGTGGATTTAACACTACTCCAGGACTATGGATATTAATTTATTATTCGATAATATATATTTTTTAATATTATTTATTAATTTAGTTTAATTTATTTATTTTTATTATTTTATTTGTTTCAATAATAATCGATCATTCTTATTTTGTAACATTAATTTTTAATATTATATGTTATATATTATATCAAATATATTATTTATTAGTATTTTTATAATCTTAATAAAAAATATAATTTGTATTTGGACATAAAAAAATCAATTCAAATCAAATTGCATGAAATTGGATGAGGGTCAATTTTTTTTATCAATCATAAAAAATCAAACGGAATCGCTGAGTAAATTTATATTTGAATTAAGGGGCGTATGAAAAATGAGCATACATGTATCATTGTCTTATAAAACTATTTTTGTAGAAATTAGACATCTTTTATACCCAAAATAAAGACTAATAAGGAGGATTATAATGGATGGTAAAAAAAAAAATTCAAGTGGATTTAGCACTACTCCAGGACTATGGATATTAATTTATTATTCGATAATATATATTTTTTAATATTATTTATTAATTTAGTTTAATTTATTTATTTTTATTATTTTATTTGTTTCAATAATAATCGATCATTCTTATTTTGTAACATTAATTTTTAATATAATATGTTATATATTATATCAAATATATTATTTATTAGCATTTTTATAATCTTAATAAAAAATATAATTTGTATTTGGACATAAAAAAATCAATTCAAATCAAATTGCATGAAATTGGATCAGGGTCAATTTTTTTTATCAATCATCAAAAATCAAACGGAATCGCTGAATAAATTTATATTTGACTTAAGGAGTTTTTACCTCAAAACCAATCTAAAGTGTACCGCAAACACCCATATTCAAGACTAAATTTAAACCCAAAACTTTAATTAAATTGAAAGATATCTATTTTCATCTCGTCCAATAACACTTAAGTGTATAAAAACAAAATTCAACAAATATTTAGCTGTTAATACTGAAATAAAACCTTAATAAATATATGTTAATTATTTTTGTTAATATCTTTTTCTAATATTTATTTTTAATCACAAAAATTATTTGAAGTTTTATTTATTTCGTCATTAAATGAGACTGAATATATTTAAACTAATTTGGCCTTTAGACAAATATATTTAAACTAATTTTTTTCTCACCTTTTAAATATCTTAAAAACCTCTGGTTTTGTAAAAAAAAAAAAAAAAACATTGTCATTTTATGCTAGAATTTGGAACGTGTTTTTGATGCTTTAGTATTTTAGAATTCGAAAATTTCTTTTACAACACAATTTTTTTTATAAACAAATTGAATTGAAAATAAGTATTAGGGGTGTTTAACCCAAAGGTACAATCAAATAAGAAAAGAGGGACAAACATAAAAAAAAAAACAATGAATACACCTATCCGAATTTACATAAAACAAATACTAGGATCGTTACACCAATCCGACAAAAACACATTAATTTCCACTCTAAAAAACACACGAACCACTCCCACGAGAGCTTCTTAATTAACTCCACTCCATTGAAATTCGATAAAATAAGATGCTTAAAAAGTATGTCGTTCCCACAACTCCAAATAACCCAAAAAGTAATCAAACCAAAAATCCAACTCCTATCCAAAAACCAAATCGACTTACAAGATTTATCCAACAAGGCATTCCAAAATAGAGCTAGCCAAAGAAACATCGTCGATTATAAGCCAAAGACAAATTTTGCTCCACCACATCTTGGATATTAGACAACCAAGGAAGAGATGATCCAAATCCACATCAACCCCAAAATACAAAGGACAAACCAAAAAATGAGGCCCTGTCAAAATTCCACGTTTCGACAATTCCGTCTTCGTAGGGAGCCTATTCCAAATCAATCTCCAACCGAAAACTAAAATTCTACTAGGAATTTTAGAGTTCTATTAACGAGATAAAGCTATGGAAATAAGCTCGTTTGCGGCCTGCCTCGGAGCATCAAAAAGCATAATTGTAGAATAAGCACTAGAAACCGAAAAACCAAAAGCATGTTTCCACCAAACAAAATTATCGGAAACCGAACGTCAGGGCTGCACCTGCTGTAATAATAGCAGCAGCTCGGACTGCTGAGCAGCCGCAGTCTGCTCAAGGTGGAGGCCGCCCGTTCGAACCGACCAAGACCAAAGGGCACCACACCATTCTCCCATATTTGCAACCTTAGCAAAACGATCATCCACCATCAGAAATAAATCTGGAAAAATAGTGCTAAAAGGAATAGTACCTAGCCAACAATCATTCCAAAATTCCAAGAAGAAATCGGATCCATGTTTGAGAGAAATAGACGAAGAGAACCAATTTGAAAATTGCCCCGAATTCATGCCACCAATTGTGCAAAGATCCCTCCACCAAAGAGAAACCTTGCTCCTTGAATTAAAAGATGGTGGACTAAGCATAACCCTTTTAATATCCCCGTACCTGTAAGAATGAAGGTTAGTCCATAAAGAGTTTTCCTCATTCAAAATTCGCCACTTCCATTTGCTAAGAAGAGCGAGGTTGAACTTCCCACAATGCTTCACACCAAGCCCTCTGTCTTTCTTTGAACGACAAACATGATCCCATTTAATCCAATTCACCTTCTTCTTCACCTCATCTCCCCCCATAAAAAAGATATTTGAAGCATGATAATCTCCTTAATAATCGCTTGAAGGGCCTTGTAAAAAAGAGAAGAAGAAAGTCAGAAGTTTTGACAAAAAGGAATTCAAAAGAACCAACCTACCACCAATAGAAAGGTGTCTATTGTGCCAACCTCCAAGTCTTCTTCTAAGCTTGGAAACAATAGGGTGTCAAACCTCACATCTCCTAGGATTAATTCCAACCAGAATTCCAAGGAACAAAAAAGAAGAAGAACCAATCTCGCAATTAAGAAAAGAGGATGTCGCTTGAATAAAATCCAGAGACAAATTAACACCAATGAGTTTACTCTTATTCAAGTTGACACGCAAACCCGAAACTAACTCAAAACCCTGAAGAATGGCCTTCCACGCCCAAAGATTATTCCAAAAATCTTCACCAATAAAAATGGTGTCATCGGTAAATTGAAGGATTTCAAAATGAGTCCGTTCATCCAAACGAAAACCCTTAAAATCTCCCAAGGAAGAAGCCACTTCTACCATCCTCGATAATCTTTCCGCTACTAACAAGAAAAGGAAGGGTGAAAGCGGATCCCCTAGCCGTAAACCTCTAGAAACCGAGAAGTCCCGAGTCGGACTACCATTCACAAGAATAGACATCGAGCTATTAAAGACCAACGCTTCAATCCAACTTCTCCACTTGTGACCAAAACCCATTCTTCTCAACAAGTATCTTAGAAAGTCCCAAGACACACAATCATACGCCTTCTCAAAATCAACCTTCACCACCATACAACTCTTCTTAAACCTCTTGGCATAATCCAATAACTCATTAACAACTAACACATCATCCAACATATTTCTATTAGGAATAAAAGAGGATTGATAAGTCGACACAAGCTTACCCATCACCAACCTTAATCTATTGGCAAGTAACTTGGCCAAAATGTTATACATACTTCCAATTAGGAAAATTTGTCTAAAATCATCCAAGGAGATAGGATTATCAATCTTAGGAATTAAGGCCAAGAAGTAAGAGGTTACCGCTTTAGGCAAAATAGAAAAAGAATGGAATTCATTAACAAACTCCAACACCTCAAACTTCAAGAACACCCAACAAACTTTGAAAAAAGTCATAGAAACCCATCCGACCCTGGACTCTTATCCTCATCACAATTCCAAATGACATCTTTCACTTCCTCCTCTGAAAATAGAATCTCCAAGAGAGCGGCATCCTTAACCGAAAGAGATTTGAACGAAATACCATCCAAAAGAGGTCTCGAAGATAAGATTTCCGAAAACCTCTTCTCAAAGTGAGATCTAACCTCCTCTTTAATAAAATTCCATTTGTCAATCCAAACATTATTAGTATTTAACCCTAAAATTGAATTTCTCCTTTGGCGAAGCTTAATGGACTTATGACATTTTTTTGAATTAGAATCACCTTCCACTAGCCACAAGTACCTAGCTTTTTTTTGAAGGACACTCTCCTTGAAACGCAAAGAATCCCACACTCTAGAAGAGGCCAAAGCCCTCTTAGAGGTTAAGTTCTCCCCACCAACGAACTCAAAGTCGAAGACAATAAATCCAAATCGTTCAACTCTTTAATAGCGGAATCCACCTCAAGATTCAAGTAGCCAAAAACCTTTACATTCCAATCCCTTAAGCAACCTCTCAAAAGTTTCAATTTCTCTTTGAAAGAAAAAATCGCTTTTCCCTTAACATTCAACTTCTTCCAACTCTTCTCCACAAAAGCCAAGAATTCGTCATGTTTAGTCCAACAATTGAAGAATTTAAATGGTTTCGGTCCCCAATTAAGAAAACCACTTTTGAACCAAACAGGACAATGGTCCGAAAGATCTCTATTACCCACCACCTGACCCCCGACTTTCCAAGCCTCCATAAATCCATCCAAGATTAAAAATTTGTCCAAACGACTCATGGCTCTCCCATCCAAATTGAACCAAGTGAAATTTCTACCAATCGGCGGGGGATCACAGAATTCCACCCTCTCAATGAAAACATTGAAATTGTTCATCTCACGCCTGTTTACCCAAAGCCCACAACCTTTCTACTCAGAATTGAATCTCACCACATTAAAGTCACCCCCAATATCCACTCCCCAACCTGGAACCTCTCCTTATAAACTTCCAACTCCCTCCAAAAACATCTCTTCTTAGCATAAAAGTAATAGGAGTAAACATTAACCACTTAAATTTAAGTGTTATTCTAAATACCACCCACTCCCATAAAACCTTCCCCTGAAAAACTGAAGCAAGAAGAAAAAGAGCCTTGTTTCCAAAGAATTAACATACCACCAGAATTTCCAATAGCAGATTTAAAAGTCCACTCAACATTTGTACCCCCTCCCCAATAATTCAAACACTGTTAAAGCCAAAATCTGAATCAACTTTGTCTCTTGCAGCAAGCAAAAATCAAAACAGTCTTTCCTAATTAACGAACCCAGCTGCTTCCACTTCAGAGATATGCTCAACCCACAAACATTGTAAGAAAGAAGATTCATGACTGACCTGATTTGTTCACATCCTTCTGATTCTTGATTCTCCAATATCTGGTTTCCATAGAATTAATTGCTTCGATCACACCTTCTTTAAATGCTCTTCCCCTCATCCCGAAAGCTGAAGCTTTAGCCAAAGTTTTGAAGCAATTTCCTCCCTCTCTTTTCCCCAAAACCTTCGATTTCCTTACACCAGACATGAATCTAATATTTTGTCGCATGTTGGAAATTCCAATGAATCCTCTTAACCTACCTCGATAGAATTAGCACGCTTAGGAACGCAGCTTGAAACAAAGTCACCCGCCTTCACAGAATCAGCAGACGTGGTGGTTTTGAGAGAAGCGTTGCTGTTAATTCACGATCTCCTCATAGGCTGAAAAAAATTGTTGACGACCAACGGTGAACCATGAACAACAGCCTTGCTAATTTGGTTTCCAGACGTTAAAAGCCTCGATTCTGCACAGAAGGACGAAGACGAAGAACCCAAAGTCCTCTGTTCACTAGCGTTGGATGAGAAAGGAATTTCTTCAAAAAGGGATTCGTCGTCAACAGGTGAATTAATTCCAACTAAGTCAGATTGACTAAAGCCTACTTGTGCATGGGCCTTGAGCTTACGAGGCTCAATTTCCTTAACTGCTGTGTCAAAACGGCCCAATTCTGCTGAAGAGGCCCTCATTTTCAAACCCAAATCCTTAGAAACCACGTGCTTCAAAGGAACCGAACTAGAAATGTATGTATCCAACTTAGTGGGTCCCAGCTCAGCCACCTGTAACCTAGGAAAAGTTGATCCAACAACTGGCTCCTTTACAGCTGACACATACCTACTCCTTGGATTAGGATCTACAGGAGGTATACTGGAAAAAAACAATATGAGCATCAGTATCCTCAAGATCTAAGAGCACCATTATCAGTTACTTTTTACCGTTTCTACACATAAATCAAAGTGCCTTGTGTCAGAACTAATTGATATTTACCAAAAAATGTTGTCTCTACATATGCCAACGTTGGCTAGTGTAATAACGATTCTACATGTGCCAAGCTGTAAAATTTAATGATGGAATAGATAATTTGACTTTTCAACATATGTGAAAACATATTAAAATACAAGTAATGTTTAGAAACTGCTATATTAAATTATTTCAATGCTTAACGTTAATATTTTGAAACGGCTATAATAAGCTAACGGTAACATTTTCACAGCTTGAAAAATTAACCGTAATATTTTGTAAATTTATAAATAGATTATTAATTTTACTATAATTTTCATTCACAACTAGTCCAATTTTAAATTAGTGATTTATCTCATTCTAATTTTTTTCTTCTACACATTTATTTGTTAATGGATCCCAATCAACATAACTCTTGGTCTAATTTTATGCAAAATGTTGGTAGTCCTTCTTCTACTCCAAATCAACAAAGCAGCTCATACTTTGGAAATGCACCTTTTATCTCAAATCCACACCATAGAAGATTTGATGTTCGTGATAAACAAATTCATCGACACCTTCAACAAGACTTGATAGAACACATATGGCAACGTTATGGGCAGGAGAATAACAACAATTAAAAAATATTTTAAATATATCATTTTCTTGTATTTTGTACTAGTAATTTATTTTAACATTTATATTTTTTAATGTATTTTTTAATAAATTATTTGTGTCATGTATTGTGTTTTTAATATATATTTATTTTACTTTGATTTATTTTAAATGTATAATTTTTTAATATAATAAATTATTTCAATTATATTTTTATATAATATAAATGTGGGGTATATTGTGAGATTTAATGGGACCCATTTTAGAGTTTTTGATGGGTTGTATGGATATTTGAGAAATGTAGTTGAGTTGTTTAAAATGTATGAAAGTGTAGTATAATATAAACAATTGAGTGGGTCCCATTTAAACAACTTAAATGAGGATAATGGATGTGGGTGCTCTAAATTCATTCAATCAGACACGTCAACCCCTAGACAAGGCGGAAGAAAGTCAAACTGGCTCGTCTTCACAGAACCGTCCAAATCGACGTTGATATCACCGCCCTCCGATCCTCTGGCAGAACGAACATCGTTGGAGAACAAATCTGAATAAACAGTTTCAGAATCATTGGAACCCATAGAAACGATTCTCAAAGGTCCCTAAATTCTTCAATCATCTTTAACCTCAACGATAAACCATTGACATTGACACAGAAAAACTCATCAACCATAAACAAGAGTGGTTTGAAAGAAGAAGAAAAACTTGTCACCATCGCATTATTAGGAACCAGATTCATAGTTTGCAAACTCATAATACAAAGTGTATAACCCTTGATCATTATTAGAAGAAGACCACTTGGCCCATCCCATTGGATCCATGAACATAGCAGACGGTTATAATATATCACGTCATCGATAGTTAAATAGCTAAAGAGGACGCGGAGGGGTGGACGGAGGTGGGGGGTCGGAGAAAGTTCTCGTCAAGAAAGCGTTGGGATCTTGATGGCAATGCGGGCTTCAAACTTAAAGGCGCAACAACATCTTATTTCTTCACTTCTTTTCTAGATAGAATGGGAGCCAGGGATTTGTACAAGATTTTTGTAGATTACGGGAAGGTGGGCGAGGTAGTCATCCCGGGGCGGAGGGATAAACATGGCAAAAAGTTCGGGTTCCTGCGTTTCTTCAATGTTATGGATGAGGATCGTTTGGCGGTGAAGCGTGAAAAAATTTTCCTTGATAACCTGAAAATGTTTGTCAATCTTCCTTGCTATGATAGAAGCTCGAAGGGGGCGACAAAGGCGGAACCAAGGCCTAGGGTTCCAACTGATGGTAACTTAAAACTGGGTTTCTTTGGGAATCAAGTTGGTAGGGATGCCAGATCCTTTACTGCGGTTGTGCAGAATCATGAGGCGTCTTCGAAACTTTTTCCTGCATTCTATTGAGTTCAACTTTAATGCTTCCTCAGTCATGCATCAGTTCTCTAAGGCTTACGTGGGGAATGTGGTGGAGGTGGGCATGACGTACAATATGAAGGACATTTTTGAGATGGAAGGTTTATTTGGCATTATGATCACACCCTTAGGTGCTAACTTATGTTTATTAGAATATAGAGAAGAGGGGGCTTTAGTGAATCTTCTGTCAAACAAAATCAATCACACCCTTGGATACATGATATGATGATGTTTGGGTATGCTTGTTGTCCTTTGATGATGTTATTTGGATTGACTTTAATTTGACTTTTGTGACCCTCGATTCATGCTCGACTAGTAGGATACCCTAAGCTTGTTGATTGATTTTGTGTGAGCATTTGTGCATTTATTTTAGAGATCTTTTCCACACACATTCTTGAACATATGGCCATAAGATAAAGCCTCTCATTTGAATTTATTTTGTCATTTCACTATTTTTCATTGATGCCTTAAGTTAGGGTTACTTTGAACATAACCTTGGTTTGTTTTGACCTAATCTTTTGGACATGCTTCTTGTATGAATGTTTTGATGCTTGGTGCTTCTAGATGACTTGAAATACCATGTTTTAACTTCTAACTTCCCTTTGCTCAATACTTTTTGCTTGAACATTTGCCTCATTTACTTGCTTTGTATGTTTATTTCATTTCGGTGGATGATTTGGATTGATGAATGCTTAGTTTTGATGCATGATTTTAACATGAAGTTTGTTATTTCTTTCTTGGAATTTTGAGTGTGATCTTTAGTTGATGACGATGTTTGTGCTACCCCCCCGTCTTGGTTGTATGCTTTAACTTCAATGTTTGAACCATGTTGGACCTTGTTTTGTGCGAACTTATTATTTGCAAGCATGTGGCTATGCTTTGATAATTGTTTGATGTATTTGTGCTTATTTCCTAATCTTGGAAAGGTGTTAAATGTATGATGATGTAGCTACTGACCTCCTTTGGTTTTCATCTTATTTGATCCCTTTGTGCTTTGATGCCTTGACTGATGATGTCTGATTAGGGTTTCATATCCTTATGTGCTTATGCATTCTTGTTTCTCATCAGTGCTTGACATGACACATATCTGACTCATGATGTGATACTTTGCTTTACAAGTTGATTGAATGTTATTTTATTTGTCTCACATGTTGATATTTATCATCTATCTTTGACTATGACTTTTGATGTCCATCATCTACATTTCTTCTGATGTTTTGGCTGCCTCTGTTGTGAGTCCAAGGGAAGGACTTTTGGTTGACTATACTGTCATGTGTATATCTTTTGCATTTCCCTCTTCTTCTTCTCACTTCATTTCTTGATCCTTATTCCCCTTTTAGTTTACTACCTTAGTGTATACACCTAGATTATTCCCTTAGATTAACACTTAGTTTGGATCCTTAGGCTAGTTTCCCTTAGGATATTTTCAACTTTATATAACCTACAATTAGGTTCCCTTCTTCTCCCATGAGAGAATTAGACATGATTCATCCCTATTTGGGATGTAATTCTCCTACCCCATGAAATAGTTGAGAAAGATGTTGATTTCTTTTCCACTTGAGAGAGGTATGTGGCACACTCGTTGATTCTATATCCGAGTTGGAGTCGTTCTCTTAACGTGAAGCAAAGATCCATCTTCCATATGTTTGTGGTGGTTTTAGTTGAGTATTCTCTTTAAGATGACAACTTTTCTCTTCTCCTAAAACCAACCAACAAACTTTGTTTACCCTTAGTGAGGGGAACTACGAATGCTCTGATTCATTTAGTCAAGATACGTAGGCACGAGATGCGATGTCTTGACGAGCATACTTAGGAATATCACCTTAGGTCTTCCTTTTCTTTTCAACCTTAGCAAACAGATAACAAATAACAAATAACACAATAAGACAAGAGGTTCTTGTAGAGTACTACAGATACTTAGGATGCTAGCACCTTCCCTAGGTGTAACCAACCCCGAACCTTAGATTCTCATTTGCTTTGCATTGCATTGCATATTTATGGATTATTCGTTCTTTTTCCATTCCCTTGGATAAATTAGAGATCGGTGGTGAATTAAGATTTGTGAATCAAGTTAATCAATAGCTTGATATTCGATTCTCACCGCGACAGAAATGGCGACTTCACCGGGGTCTCATCTTGAGGGTTACACCTAACTTGTTTTATATGTGTTATTTGTTATATATTTGTATACCTGTATATGTGTATATCTGTATCTGCTTGGGTTTTTCTATGTGCAGGGTGGTTACCTTGAGTGGTGAAATAAGTCCTAACTCGGACTTGAGTGCACTTATGATAGGATGGTGGGTATAGTCAAGGAGACTTCGAGGGAGTAATCCCAAAGGAGTTGACTTGAGATTCCCCGCTCAGTTGAGGCCCTCTTGAGGGTAGTATATGTTGAACGAGTAATCGTGAATGCATTACTACTTTCGACCTAGGAGCCCGTGACACTGAGGACCTTTAGTTACCTTTTACCCCCACTTGGCCTTTTAGGACGTAGTGCGGTGACTATGAGGGAGTAGTCTAGAAGTAGTTGATACGTAATACTACTCTTAGACGAGACTCTCTTGAGAATATTATTAACTACCGAGTAATTGGGAAATTAATAATATCTGAAAGATGGGTTGATGACTTTGGGAACTTCTTAGAACCTTGTTCTACAGATACAAGAACCCTTAGTACACACCATTTGGGATGGGTAAACCATGGCTCCATGCTCGTGATCTTCACACCTAAACCCTATTTTTGTATGTGTGAATATGTGTATATGTGTGTTTGTGCATACATGCATCCATGCATTATTTTTCATACCATCTTTAAGGAACTCAGTGTTATTTTGTAAACCTTATAGGATGGATTTTGGGAGAAGAAGAACACAGAAGTACACCTTCAAAAGTTCTAAGTTGGAAGACTTAAGGAAGCTAGGAGAGATGATTAAGGACCCTTTGGCATTCAATGACAAGTATAGGAGAATCTTCTCCCTAATGAAACTCAAGATGGTGGATGGAGTGCTTTCTACTCTCGTGCAGTTTTATGACCCGTTGTACCATTGTTTCACTTTCCCTAATTACCAATTGATGCCTACTCTAGAGGAATATTCTGCCTTGGTTGGACTTCCTATTTCCTCAAGACCTCCTTTCTCTGGCTTGGAAGACATACATAGTGGAAAGGATATTGCAGAAGCTACTCACCTCAAGTTGTCTGACATCAAAGCTAATATGGTTACTAAATGAGGAATCACTTGGTTACCTGCTAAGTTTCTAATGGAGAAAGCTTGACATTATATTGGTATGAAGAATATGGATGCTTATGAAGCTATTCCAGCTTTGCTCATAAATGGACCTTTTCTCTTCCCAAATATTGACGATTTCGTTGGTATAGATGCAATCAAGATCTTCATACTAGGGAATCCAATCCCAACTCTGCTCGTTGACGCTTATCATTCTGTGCATTTAAGGAATTCTCATGAAGGAGGGATGATAACTTGCTGTGCTACCTTGCTATACAAGTGGTTTATTTCGCACTTGCCTCGCTCAGCCACATTTTGGGATCTTAAAGATGGTTTTCTTTGGTCGCAGAAAATTATGTTGCTCACGTATTCCGATATTGAATGGTATAATCCCATCTTTGGAGGAGTGCTATGATTGACAACTATGGTGATTTCCCCAACGTGCCTCTTCTTGGTACGAATGGGTGTATAAGCTGTAACCCGACCTTAGCTCATCGTCATCTCGGTTATCCTATGAAGGACAAGCCAAACAACATCTACTTGGAGGGATTGTTCCTTAAAGAAGGTGAGAACCCTGCACTCAAGGAGAAGATCGTGCACGCCTGACGTCACATGCATAGGAAGGGAATGATTGTTCTGGGAAAGCCCGATTGCTCTGCTTCAGAGTCTTATACCCAATGGGTGCAAGAAAGGGTTGTCAAGCTAAAAATGCCACATCCTCATCATGAGACTACCTCTTTAGCTCAGAGAGACCCTGTTTGATCTTTATGAGTAATGAAGAAGAGTTGAAGATTAATTTGGATAAAGCATAGCGATAAAGAGATGCTTGGAAGAATAAGTATCAAGTCCTCAACTATGAGATGGGAAAACGTCATAAGCTCCATAAGCAAAAGGAAGAGAAAGAGTCTGCCAAAAAAAGGAAGGTGCGAGAGGATTTATTTTCCTCTAGCATACCATCAGTGCCTATTGTCAGTTCTGACATTCTTCCTACTTCAGGTGCATGGAAGCTATATGTGGACAAGCTGATCCTCGAAAAGGAGAAGATGTAAGAGGAAATCAAGAAGCTCACAAAGAAGTTGCAAAAAGGAGAAGGATCGTCTCGTCAGATGGCTTAGGATTTATTTTCCTTTATTTAGTACTATCCCACTTTGTTTGACTTTTGAGGGTGTAATTCATTTTGCAATCTTTAAAAGTTTGTTATCAATGAAATGAGATTCCCTTTTTTTATTTAAAAAGTTTGTTCTCTATCTTGTATCATTTGCAAATATAACCTTCTTGAGTTCCTTGATCTGTTTGCATTGCGCATTTGCATACATCATTTGCACTGCATCCTTTGCATTCTAGGTTCTCACTCTTGCTTCTTCCTTCAGTTGACAAGCTGAATCACCGGTACAATACCCGAGCAGGTCATCAGAGAAGAATGGATCAACTAGAATAAGAGAACAGAGCACTCCGTGAAGAGGTCACAACATTGAAAGAAATCTTAGAGAGACTTAGTGGTATGATGAAAGCGTTGGCGGCTGCCCAGAATCAGTCGTCACACAACTCACAAGAGCATATCTAGAGAACTGTAATCTCAGAATTTGTATCAGCACCGATCCCAGTGGCGCCAACCAGTGAACCACAATACATTATGCCTCCTAGTTTTCCATGGGGAATGAATCCTCATTTTATTCCAACTGGATACTGTCCACCAGTTTTTGAAGTTCCGGTCGTAAATGTTGTAACGACTATGCCGCCACCTGTGGTGAATACTGTTCCTTACAATCTGGAAGAGCCTGTGTTCCATACTGCACCTAGTGAGAGTGTTGGGTTTGATGAAAGGACGAATGAGTTCCAAGATAAGTTCTTGGAGATGTAGAAAGAGATTAAGGCCCTCCGTGGGAAAGAGCTATTTGGAAAGAGCGCTTCTGATCTTTGCTTAGTCCCGAATGTCAAGGTTCATCCCAAGTTTAAGGTTCTTGACTTCGAGAAGTACAAAGGTAGCTCTTGCCCTCAGAGTCATCTTGTCATGTATGCCCGTAAAATATCAACTCAGACAGATAATGACCAGCTGCTTATTCATTACTTCCAGGATAGTTTGACAGGTGCAACTCTTAAATGGTATATGGGGCTGGATAGTATGAAGATCCATACCTTCAATGATCTATGTGATGCTTTTATTAAACAATACAAGTATAACATTGATTTGGCACCTGACAGAGATCAGTTGAGGGCCATGACTCAGAAGGATAAGGAGAATTTCAAGGAGTATGCTCAACGCTGGTGCGAAGTGGCTGCTTAGGTCACACCACCCCTAGAGGAAAAAGAAATGACTAGGATTTTCTTGAAGACTCTAAGACCGTTTTTGTATGAGAGAATGATGGCTAGAACACCTAGTGATTTTACCGAAATGGTAAACATGGGGATGCGTCTAGAAGAGGGAGTTCGCGAAGGTAAGCTAGCTAAGGAAGTTGGTACTTCTAGCAATGTAAAGAAACATGGAAGTAACTTTACGTAGAAGAAAGAGCAGGAAGTGAGTGTCGTACATGGTCGACCGAAAATAAGACACCAATAACATCAACATATTGCAGCTGTGTAACCAGTTATCAATACTCCTGCCTATCAACCACAGTTTTTGCAGCAGTATCAACCACCACCACAAGTACCACAACAACAACAACATCAACGTTACTAAAATCAACAGCCTTTCCAACAGGCTCAACAATCATTTAACAATCAGAACCGCGGGCAGAGAAAGCCAAACTTTGATCTTATCCTGATGTCTTATGCAGAGCTATTCCCAATTTTTTTGCAGAAGGGACACATTCAGACCAAATCTCTGCCAAAAGTACCTAAGGATCTTCCCTATTGGTACAAAGCTAATCAATTTTATTCATATCATCAAGGCGCGCCAGACCATAATATTGAAAATTGTTATGGATTGAAGGCAGGTGTTCAGAGATTGGTTAAATGTGGAATTTTATCTTTCAAGGACTCCATGAAGCATGATGCGAAAGATCACGTGAAGAAATGCGACAAATGCCAATGACACAGGGACATGCACCTGGCTCTGCCTAACGAGCTCAAAGCAATGTCCTTCCTGTGGCCCTTCGCATGGTGGGGCCTAGACATATTGGAACCATTCGTCGTGGGGTCAAACCAGAACAAGTACTTGATAGTGGGCGTTGACTACTTCACCAAGTGGATAGAAGCAGAGGCTCTGGCCAAAATAATGGCACACAACATACTTCACTTCTACAAGAGGAACATCCTTGCTCGCTTCGGTATCCCCCAAGCAATAGTCACCGACAACAGGACGTAGCTCACAGACAGAAAGTTTCAGGACTTCATCGCCCAACTAGGCACGAAATAACTCTTCGCGTCCGTCGAACATCCCTAAACTAACGGGCAGGCCAAAGCAGCGAACAAAGTAATCCTACAGGGCCTAAAACGAAGGCTGGACGAAACAAAGAAAGCCTGGGTCGAGGAACTGCACAGCGTGCTCTGGGCCTACCGCACTACGCCCTACTATTTGACCGGGGAAACACCTTTTTGTCTAGCTTATGGGACTGAGGCAGTGATCCCCATCGAAATACACGTGCCATCTAGGCGGACTGAACCCCCCTGGACGAGGAGACAAATAAAGAGGTCAGATCAGGAGCAGCTCTCCACGAAGCCTCGTTAAAACAAAAAATCGCAATCAGGAACAACGCCAAAGTTATACGGAGAGAATTCCAAGTGGTCAGCCTTGTCTTAAGAAGGAATCACAAAGATTCTCGAGAAGACAAACTCACCGCAAACTGGGAAGGACCCTATCGCGTCCGGGCGAAGACGGAGAATAGGGCCTACTACCTAGAATACCTCAACGGGGAAGAACTTGCTCGATCATGGAATGTAAAAAAGCTAAAACAATATTATAGCTAAGGCCCTAATCGCCAGCTTGCTTCGTCGATACGATGAGCATAGCATCCCGACTACGAATGCGCGCCCAGGTACAAGCGCTGCATACAAACTAAGGCAGGCTTTCGCTCAAGAAAGAGCAGAACCCATGTTCGACGGCGGTTCCTCGACAAAGCCCGCCCTTGTCAAAGTACCATGATAGGCAGAACACCTAGCTTGCGATGGGAAGTTCACGCTGCGAACTCATACCTCAAACGCGGCCTGAGCTCCGCTCTCATGCCCGGTAACTACCTTGACCGTTCGATTAGTCCCCATCACTGACGAACATATCTAAGTCGAGCAAACCCCGAACTACAAATTATTAAGTCACCCTTATTACGGACACATACTTGTATCGAGCAAAGTTACTATACTTAGCAAAAATAAAAACGCATAAAGCCATGCACGAACACAAATCATACAAAACGGGCCAGAGCGGCCAAAAACATATGTATTTCATTAGCATGTGGTCACGAGGACCACATATTGTACTTGTTAAATAATAAAGGGGGCCATGCCCCACACAACATAATAAATTACAAAACATGGTGCGCATGCCAGAAATATAACAAAAGATATCATTCTTCCATCTGTTGGGCCTCCTCGGGGACAGTCTGCGTCGGCTGAAGCTCCTCCTGGAGAATCCGGGTATGCTCCTCTCAGATCAGGAGAAAATCGGGGATGACAATCTTCTCATTCTCCACGTGGTACAAGAAACTAGTCCCCTCGGTGGACAGTTGGACCCCAGGGTTCACCAGTCTCAGTTGTGACACGACATTGTTGAAGGAGTGTTCCCCAATAGCTTCGACGCCTTCTTCCGCCTGCACAATACGAGCAATCAACTTTGCCCGAGTCTTCAGCTCCTAGAGACTCTCGTGCTCGTCTTCAAAAGGAGCAACAACTTACCTCATTTGCTCGACCAAGTCCTCTTCAGATTTCTTCTCCGCAACCAGGGTGTCATTCTCCCCTTTTACCTTAGTCAGCTCCTCCTGAGATTTTCTCTTCGCCTCCTCGACAACCCTGACCTCCTTCTTGGCCTTCTTCACCTTCTCCTCCAGGGCCGATATCGCGGCTTGGACCTTCTTCAGCTCGGAATCGTGAGGGGAATCTTCTTCGGCATAGACCACCACCATCTCTAGGACCCTAATCAGGGCAGAAGCATCTTGCGCTAACATCGCCCTCTTGCTCGGGCGGTCCATCATCTCAAGCTTCAGATACTCTGCCCGAGGAACCGTCAATGAGGAGCCTTCGAAGAATTTTTTGTTCTGAAGGCATGGGGCTAGCTCGAACCTGCTTTTCTCCCCCGCCTGACTAAGGTCTACCAACTCATTCTGCTGGACTCGCTTGATCCTCGAAGTTCCAGGCACCGGGGAACCCTGGGCAGGAGGAGGAATAGGCGAAGAGCTCCCAAACCTCGTCTGTAAAGGTGGCACTCGTTGGGTAAGCCGATTCTTCGGGTTCATTGCACCAGCCTTGCCCTTCGCCTGAGCATTCTTAACCATCCGCTCGTGTGTTGAAGGCATTTCACCTGCAAAAACATAACGGGCATGTTAATAAACGAGGAAAACAATAATCTTGACAAACTAAAAAACAAAGACTACCAAGCAATTTAAGGGCGTCAACATGAATCCTGCACTCAAGGAGCCCCTTTGTGTTGATGTAACGACTCTCCACCTTCTGCCCGCCATCTTCCTAGAAGATCGGGTCCCCGCTCATGGTCCAGCACCCCGCAGGAGTAAAACTGTTGACATAATTCACCAGCGCCGCGTAGCCGGCTTTATCGTCATCTTCTAGCATCTCCGGTTGGGCTAGATACTGGTCGGTTCCCTGGGATAAATGAGACCCGCTCCAATAGAATGGAAATTTCAGCACTCTGTCCGCCACAACTTTGCCATACTCGTCATGCAGATCCTCCTCGTTTTCATCCGTCGACATCTCCCAGACGTAGGTAAAATCCTGGGCTTTCTCCGACATGGGCTCGATAACGTAGAAACTCTCCTTAAAAGACCGTATGGACTCGGAGAACGGCTTGAACAACTTTCTTGCTTGCTTCAGCGAGACTCAACCAAACTTCCTCCCCGGGACTTTCCTCTGAAGATGGAAGATTATAAAGAATAAGGGAAGGGTGGCTCCTATCTTCAGGAACTCACACGTCAGCTCGAATGCGCGGATAAATGCCAAGGAGTTGGGATGCAGCTGTGAGGGGGCCAGATCCAAGTGCACGAAGACAAATCTCTGGAAGTCGGTGAAGGGCAGCCTCAACCCAATGTCCTTTAAGGCGTACTCGTACATCGGGAACCTTTCCTCGTAATTCGTACAGATACGGTCGTCTTCACGGGGAAATTACACCTTCCATTCTCCTTCGGGCCCCACGGTCGTGAAGGCATCCCCTGTAAACAAAGCGAAAACAGAGGCATGTTCCACAGGCTTTGCGACTGTCCACTCCTCCGCGGAGGTCCTCTCAGGGGGAGTCTCACCGACATCGCTGAGAGTGGCCGAAACTTCTGTGTCGCTGCTCTCCGAGGAGCTCTCCTTGGACGAGTCTATAAGAATCTCTTGTTCAGGTTCGCGGGCCATCTTTTTCACCTAAAAAGCAGAGGACAAAAGTGAATTCGATGACAAAATCAAATCCACCCTTCCACCGCTAGTCAAGTGAATGGGCGAACGAAGGCCTGAGGACGACGTCCCCGACCTAAGCCCTACTCAAATGACACAAGGGTTGCGCGAGGAGATGCCTAGGAACAACCCCTCCAACACACACGAGGAGGTTTTCCCCGATTCGCTACCCAGAATTCTGTTTGAATGTCCGCCAGAAAACTCATGAATCTACCAGAAAACCCATAGGTACATCGGAAAACTCATGAACTCCGCCAGTAACACTCACGCTCATCGTCGCAACGGCGTTAGAAACAACCTAAACCTATAGGCTCCTAAAGCTCCGGCGACCGCGACAACAGCAGAAAGTGGGCAAACCACCGTCTACCACCAACAATCACCGGAAACTACTACTGTACTACCTAGAATTGTCCTAACCGCATGCATTCTAGAAAAACAGGAAGCAAAAAAGCTGGAAACTAGAGTAGAGGGGAATAACTTATGTGGTCGAGGAAGTTTCAAAGGGTCAAAGACGGTGCTCGGAGCTCGTACGACGGCGAAACGACGCTTGAAGGCGGCTTAAACGGTGACGAACTAGAGAACCCAGACAAAGAAGTGAAGGAGGAGAAAGAAGCGAAAAGTGCATATGAGTAGCTTCTCCATCTATTTATAGGCATTCTGAGGGCACGTGCACGGGCACACGCGGCTAGGGGCATCTTCAGGACCTTAGCCTAGCCATCATGACACATTTAATACAACACAAGGCTCGAGGCACACGTGGCGCCCCACCTCTTCAGATCACATCAACCGTTGGGCTCCCCGTACGTCGAGCACGTCAGACAACGTTACATATCCCGCGGGCACCAACTCCCTCGGGCATCGTAAAACAACTTCATCTCGTCGGAAAGCGACGACCCCTTTTAGATCTCCCCGGGATTGCGAATTACCCTTAAGTCATCACTCTCATGCTCGGGAGTAACGACTTGGGGGGCTCCTGTTCCTGACTGCACCAATGACTAGGCATGACTCAATCCACTTCTGCTCGCAGAACGACCCAATTGCCTAAGTCCAGCCAATTTAGGGCAGCATTTACCTTTCTGCCCCTCTACCGGGCAAAGATGGTCGGATGACCCCAAGGGTCACCTGTTCCTCCTCGGTATTTCCTGCCCGTTACGCACGGCTCCACCATCCAGAAACGGTCATGACGCCCATGCCCGGAACTGCATCTTTGCCTGTAGCAACGACTAGTTTAGGGCACCTCTGCCTGTCCTAACGGCTAGTTTCCGGCAGTTACCTATTCTTTGGAAAACGATTATTTCGCCCCAAAAATAGAGACCGTTGTCCACGCGCTAGGGCACTATATAAACCCTCTCATTTGAGAGGGTCAGATATTCCAAATCATCCTACGAAATACATACTTTGGTACTTGCCTTTTTCTCTCTCCTGATTCTTACTTTAGCATCGGAGTGCCTTGCAAGTACACCCCTCTCTTCATCTCATGCACCCAGTATCACAGACGTCATCTTTGTCTCACTTCAGGTTCTGATCAGTCGTCAAGATCATAAATATTAATAATTATTGTTTTGTTATTACTAGAAATTAAATTACAACTCTTTATCATTTTAATCTCTATTAATCATTTTAAATTAGTTTTTTTACACAAATAACTTCAATGATGAGGAGATTAAACTTTAAATGGAAAGAAATTATAAGTTATTCACATTTTTTATTTTAATAAACAAAACTCACATTTAACGGTATGTTTGAAATTTATTTTTATTGTATTATGATGTTCTGTTTTGCCTACGAAGTCTTAGACTCATCATGAATTATGTTGCAGATAACTTTTAGAATTTTTTTATGCATTATGGTGAATAATTTTATCTATAAAAAATAGGAGTCTATTTGATAACATCAGAAAAAGAGTTTTTAGTTTTTAGCTTTTCAGCTCATTCTAATTAAAAAGTTATGTATAATAACTGCATTTTAGCTTTTAGCTTATTGTTTTTTAACTAATTTTTAGCTTTTTTTTAAAAGCTATTTGAAGTAGCTTTTGAGCTTGTAGCTTTTAACTTATGATTTTTTATACCAATTATACACTTATTATATATATATATATATATATATATATATATATATATATATATATATATATATATATATATATATATATATATATATATATATAATAATATTTACTATTAAAAAATTGATTTTAAAAGATTGAATTTGGGAAGATTTTAAAGAATGTTATAGAAGATTTTTACTATTTTTTATTACGTTATTAAAAATTATTTTTATTTATTAAATATAAATTATATAATTAATTTAGAAATAATGTTGATAATTCTCAAGTTCGTGAAACATTGGAGGAGAATCAATGAAATCAACTAAGGTGAAGAAAATTCAGAATAGTATTACAGTTTTATTGTAAAAAATATTAGACAATACACTTGTTTTTGTTATTATTTTAGATTAATATAACTAAATTCAAAATTACAATGTTATTATTTCATATATTTTATTAAATTTCATTATAAAATTAGAAAAAAAGTTATATTTTACGAAACATTGAGTTAATCAGACCAAAAATTGTAGTTATTAGAATTACTTTTACTTTTATGTCTTAATAAATGACTTCATGAAATACCCTTCTTCATGTATGGTTTGTTAGTTCTTTTATTCATTAAATTTCGTTGTCATTTGTCAATATATTCATACTAAATAGGAAAACTCATAAAACTTATATACAAATTTACATATTTTGATGATATCTTCAATTTTTCATATATATTAAAATTGTTTTGAATGCTTTTATTAATACATTTACTTTTATCAAATAAAAATTAATTTAATAATATAATATAATAAGATAATAAAATCACAAATTTCTTAATTAAAAATATCCTTTTAAGTCATTTTATAATTATCAGTTAGTGTAACAACTAATTTACCAAACACTCAAATTAACTTATCAGCTCCAAGCCATCAGCTATAAGCTATAAGCTATTAGCTACCAGCTATCAGCTACTAGTTAACAGCTACCAGCTAACAGCTACCAGCTATCAGCTATAAGCTAATTTTACCAAACAGAGCCTTTAGCTTTTTTTTCAAAAGCTATTTGAAGTAGCTTTTGAGCTTGTAGCTTTTAGCTTATGCCTTTTTATTCCAATTATACCCTTATTATTTTATATATATATATATATATATATATATATATATATATATATATATATATATATATATATATATATAATATTTACTATTAAAAAATTGATTTTAAAAGATTGAATTTAGGGAGATTTTAAAGAATATTATAGAAGATTTTTACTATTTTTTATTACGTTATTAAAAATTATTTTTATTTATTAAATATAAATTATATAATTAATTTAGAAATAATGTTGATAATTCTCAAGTTCGTGAAACATTGGAGGAGAATCAATGAAATCAACTAAGGTGAAGAAAATTCAGAATATTATTACAGTTTTATTATAAAATATTAGACAATAAACTTGTTTTTGTTATTATTTTAGATTAATATAACTAAATTCAAAATTACAATGTTATTATTTCACATATTTTATTAAATTTCATTATAAAATAAAAAAAAAAGATATATTTTACGAAACATTGAGTTAATCAGACCAAAAATTGTAGTTATTAGGATTACTTTTACTTTTATGTCTTAATAAATGACTTCATGAAATACCCTTCTTCATATATGGTTTGCTAGTTCTTTTATTCATTAAATTTCGTTGTCATTTGTCAATATATTCATACTAAATAGAAAAGCTCATAAAACTTATATACAAATTTACATATTTTGATGATATCTTCAATTTTTCATATATATTAAAATTGTTTTGCATGTTGTTAGTAATACATTTACTTTTATAAAATAGAAATTAATTTAATAATATAATATAATAAGATAATAAAATCACCAATTTCTTAATTAAAAATGTCTTTTTAAGTAATTTTATAATTATCAGTTAGTGTAACAGCTAATTTACCAAACACTCAAATTAACTTATCAGCTACCAGCCATCAGCTATAAACTACCAGCTACCAACTATCAGCTAACAGCTACCAGCTATCAGATATAAGCTAATTTTACCATACAGAGCCTAGATCTATCCACAAATAAATCGCATATAATTTTTTATGCGTTATGATGAATAATTTTATCCATAAAAAATTAGATCTATCCACAAATAAATCGCATATAATTTTTTAAAAACTTTTCTCTAAAATAATGTAATATTTTAGTGAATAATACTTGCTAGATCAATTTTGCAAATTGAAAATAAAAAAATTTTGTGTAGGAATGAAAATTCTCCAAATTTTAAAAGAATAAACTTGTTTATTAGATTTTATAGAGATAAAGGACAATCCTAAGGGTGTTGAGTCAATATTTCTTAGTCATATAAATTTAACAATTCTAGTATTTAAAGATGAATAAATTTAAATCGTCCAATTGAAATGACCGATCTAATATTTTTTTTCCGCAAATGAATTGGGTTAGATATTGATTCAATTATTTAATTTGGATTATATAAAATCATTTCAATCGAACTCGAATAATTATTTTAGGCCCCTTTTACATATGATGCACATGCTTACTTTTTGAAATGACTTGTAAGAGTAACAATGCCTTAATGCATGTAACTTCCATAACTTTCCTTCTTCTATAAATTGAAGTTTACAATCTACTCCTATTTTGATCAATCAAGTAGTACTCAACGCGAGTGTTCTTACCAAACACGATCTCTAAACTCATCTCTAATCTACTTTATCACAATTGAGTAAAAAAAAGCACATTTATTGTTTTGGTAAAAGAGCAAAAACATTATTATAAGATAATAAACCATATGATTGTCATTATCCAAACTTTCTTATTGAAGCAAACTCACCTGCCACAGTAATAATAGTCACTACTAATTCCATTCCAATTCGAGTGTGTTAAGCTTAAATATATAGAAAGACCAACGGCATTAATATAAACTTCAACAACAACACTATCAGAAAAAACCAATACCTAAAAGTTAGGTAAAATATTTAAGAGAAAAATAAATATATATCGACAATGTAAAATATTTTTATATTATCAATTAATGACAGACGTGTATCCTGCCACATCACATTTTTGTTTCTAAAATACTGTTATGATTTATCATTTTAAAATAATTTAATTAAATGTCTGTGTTTCTTTACACTGACAGTGCACTGCCTTTAAACTCAATATTTAAATACGTTTCAAATACTAATAAATAATAAAAAAACATTATCATATTTTAATTTAAAATCAGTTAAAACGTTAGTATAGCAATGATGTAAGAATAGAGAAAGACTCGAACAAAACAAACGACAAAGAGATCGCTGTGTCGCACCATTTTCCCAACTCGTCAACACAAAAAGAAAAAAAAATTCAAAAACAGAGAAAAAAACAAAGACCAAAAAACCCATAAATCAAAGGTAGTAGTAGATAGATAGATACTGAAGCTTCTACTTCTAGTGACGGTTCAGCTCTCAGTCTCACCGACGCGATTTTCCCATTTTGCCCCTTTCTCTATGTTTAGCAAAGTGAGTATTCTGTGGATCCTGTGTTGGGGACCAGGATAAGGTTTCAACAGAATGGGGGTGTTTGAGATTTTAGGGTTTCAGGGTTTGGTTTATGTGTTGTTGGTTTTGGGTTTTGTGGTGATTCGTCAGGTTTGGAGAAATGCTGAGGCCAAGAAAGAAGAGATTATGAGGTTGGTGCAAGATACTGCCATGGCTGAAATGGAAGCTTCTACTACTGCTGCTGCTTTTGCTTCAGCTTCAATTACTTCGGTTTCAGCTTCTTTTGATTTGGATTCACTTCATGTTTCAGCTTCTCAAGGGTATCAATGTGCTGTTTGTTATTCTCCTACCACTATGAGATGTTCTCGCTGCAAAGCCGTTAGATACTGGTTTGTTTTTTTATTCTTCATTATCTTCTTGTTTCTTCAATGCATGTGTTTGTTTGAAATTGATGAATGGGTATGGTGCCATTAAGTTAGGAACATGGAAATTTTGAAACTTTTCAAGGGGAAAAATTTAGGGTATGTTTAAATTGAGGGTTTTAGAGGGCAAGGTTATATTTTTATGTATTTTTGAGAATTTATAACATTGTCAATCACACTTTTGGGGCCCTTAAGCAAAAGGGGTTTCATCAATGGCTATTGTGTATGGAAAAAAAGTTTCTTTTCCTTGGTATGGTAGAGATTAGTCACTGCTTAATGGCAATGCAAACTTGTAGCTTTCTTAATTTAGAAAAGAAAAATAATCTCGCACTTTTTGCGTGTTTGTGTGTGTTTGTTATTAGATTACAGTGACCTTGGTATTATTTTTTATTTTACTTGTAGTGTGTAGTTTTATGAATGATTTGACATTGCTGCATACCTGAACATATCTAGTTTTTTGTGTGTGCCTATGTCTCTTCTCGCTCAGTTACATGTCTCCAGACTTCTCTTGTTGTTATTCATTTACACAAGCATGCTTTCTTGTAGTTCGGGTAAGTGTCAAATTAGTCACTGGAGGCAAGGTCACAAGGACGAATGTTGTCCTTCGATTACCACCACCAGGGAGGTTGATGGCGAAAATATTACCTGCAGAGCGTCGGTAGCAGAAACACAGTTTGGTCTTCATGGTAATGGCTTCAATTAGAAATCTCATTATCTTGTTTCAAGATTCATGTCATCGTGTATGGTATATAATTTGGTTAGGTTCTGTGCAGAAAGCAAAGGAAAACATGTTGAATCTTACAATGCTGCAAGGAAATCGGTTGGTGATAACTGTCATGCCACATTTCCGAAACCTGTCTGTAGTAATACTGCTGATGATACTTGCATAGCTTCAACTGACAGTGATGAAAATGAAACTGTGTTGCCCCACTCATCTCGCTTGGAATCGAAAACTCCTGTTAATATAGAAGTTAGGAATTCTAGTTCAAGTAAAAGAAGCAAGAAAAAGTCTAGTAACGCTTCTGATGAGGTTGGGTTTAAATCAAAAGTTCCAAAAGCTAAATCTGACACATCTCACGATTTAGCGTCAAATTTGAGTGGCCATGAACACAGAAGAAAAGTTGCATCAGTTGAGAAATCAATAGCTGATACCTCTAAGTGCAAGACTGTGCCTTCTTTGAGTAATTCAAATATAGATATTTTAGCGGATGATGTGGAAGAATCTCATTTGTCCAGGTACAAAGAAGCACGGAGATCATCATCTAGTTCCCGTGATAGACTATTCTCAACTACTAAAGGGGATTCGGTTTCACATTCCATGTCTACAAAAACTGACAATTATCATTCATTGCCTTCAAAAGTCAGCGATGCTCCTAATCTTCCACAAAATGTTCGTAATGGTTTGAAATCATCAATGCAGAAAGTTGTCCAGCAGTTTAGAATCTCAAAAGAGTCAAGATCCAATCTAATATCTGTTGAAAATGAGGTTGTTAATATACTAGACTTATTTATTTAAAAATTGACTATTATTGTTATCAGTATTATTTTTGTCGCCGCTCATTTAAAATTTGTATGTTTTGGCAGTTGGGCTTTCCATATGAACTTTTCGTGGAACTTTATTGTTACGACAAGGTGAAACTATTTCCCTTTGGCCTTACAAACTGTGGGAACAGGTACTTTACAGTTCTTTTTGCTTAAAATTGATTGGTTTGATTGTTTTATGTGATGTAGCTCTGCTGAGGTGAGAGGGAATAGAGATTAGGAAGGAGACAATAAGGAGTCGGTTACTTTATTTTGAAGCTTTATGTTTCTTTATTTTTTCCTGGGTGCTCTACTTTGCGTAACTCTAAATTATAAAATTAGAATCTAATACTCGTGACAAATGAAATATTTGTGAATCAAGTAGGCCTTCAGAAAACTTTTGCAGGAACATTCTACTACCTTCGTCCCTAAATATAGGACCCTAAATCAAGAGAATTAAAAAAGGTGGCAATAGTATTAAATTTGTTGACTATTAGTATTGTTTTCCTTGTTGACTATATTTAGGGATGGCAGTAGTGTTGCTGGCTGGCAGAACTGTCTTACTGGTATTCAATGCTTGTCTCGATTTCATGTTTTGTGTAGTCACAGGGAGACACATCAAGTGCTTGTCTGCCCTGCATTTATTTTGTTTCCTTGATTCATAATTACACACCCTTTTGCTAATGAAATGTCTCTACCGCAGCTGTTACGCTAATGCAGTTCTCCAGTGCTTGGCTTATACTCGGCCTCTAACATCGTATCTTTTGCAAGGGTTCCATTCGAAACGATGCAAGTTCCTCTTAACAATATCTTTGGGATTTTACTTGTTGAACATTAGGACCTTTAATTAATTGAATCTTCACAATGTTGTCACTAGGTCAGAAGAAGGGATGGTGTTTTATCTGTGAGTTTGAATATCTAATTCAGAAGGCAAAAGAAGGGAATTCTCCACTTTCTCCAATTGGGATATTATCTAAGATACACAAGATTGGAAGTCATCTTGGACATGGGAGAGAGGAAGACGCACATGAGTTTTTGAGGTGAGCCAAATAATTGCCGATGTTGATGCTTTGTTAATGCTATTTTCATCCTCAGCATCCACCTCATAAAAAACTTATATATTTTGTCGATATGACGTATTGATCTACCGACAGGGGTGCAGTTGATACAATGCAATCTATTTGCCTCAAGGAAGCCGGTGTTTCGAGTCCTTTGACAGAAGAAACAACTCTCATTGGGTACACTTTTGGAGGTTATCTACGATCTAAGGTATTTTTCAATCTAACAATCTATTTTATGGTGTTGTGTATTCAACTTTTGAGCTGGAAAAAAGAATAGCTTTCATACATGGAATCTTTTTGCTGCAAAATGCAGATAAAGTGCTTAAGGTGTCTGGGGAAGTCTGAGATGTATGAGAGAATGATGGATCTTACTGTTGAGATTGGCGGCAACATTGAAACTTTGGAGGAGGCTCTTGGACAGTTTACAGCGCCTGAAATCTTGGATAAGGATAATAAGTATAATTGTGGCAGGTTTGCTACTTTTCTTTCCATGTCACATTTATTCAAGTCTTACAGTTTGTGACCTCATCTGAATTTTATGTCGACAAATATCTTTTTTCGGCCAGATCTGCTTGTTGTGTTGTGTTGTGTTGTGTGCAGCAGCAGCAGATTGTTGTCTGTGGCTACTGCTGCTTCATGTTTTCAAGCTAGGTTTAGGGAGTAAAAGCCATCTTTTGGGCCCTTGAGGCTCACTGTAGAAAAATACTACTACCTCTGGTCCTATTTATAAGAAAAAGTTTGCTTTTTAGATTCATTCAATAACTAATGTATCTGATCTATATTTTGTCCCGATACATTGCTTATTCAATGAATCTAAAAAGCAAACTTTTTCTTATAAATAGGACCAGAGGAGTACTTAGGAAGGCACAAAGGAACTATCAAACAAGTTGGGCTTTAGACCAGTCTTTTAATAAAATAGTAGTAGTAATAAACCAATAGTAAAATATAAAATAAGATAATTTAAATCTTTATTTTTACAAAAATATATTAGTGATAATAAATGAATAAACAAATAAAAAAATAACATAATCAAATTTCATTCAATTTATACTTGTATGGAAAATACTTGTTGAAGCACCGGTGAGTAGACTGGAAAAAATAGAAATATTTACTTGAAGGATATTCTAATAGTTGTAGAAGCACTTGTGGGTAGACTAAGAAAACTAGGAATATTTACTTAAGGATGATCTAATAGTTATATGAAGAGACCAAGGAAAACTATAGGCCAACCATTATAAGAGATTCAGATGCAAATATTGTCTTTATGTAACCCTGGTCGTTTATTTTGGCTTTGATTGATTTAATTCACAGAGCCGATTCCACCTAGTAGGAAAATGCTTGGCGATTTTTGTGTATTTAATTTCTGTTTTGCTGTTAAAAAAACTCGAGCTCGACAAATCACCAAACACAGTTTTCAATTGACCAGTTAAATTCTTAACCAAATTGATTCACCACCACTATTAGACAAATGACAAATTTGCTTAAAATACTGTGGAGTTTGGGAAGGAATTCCGCGGGACCTTGTGATTAGGCTGAACTGTTCTGTTTGATGAATCAATTACTTCCGATTAAGAACATCTTTTTACTCCTTCATAATTGATTGCCTTCATCTAATGCAATGACGTCAAACTAGATATAGTGTGTATGTTTGGTCATGAGTTTTGAACCACAATATCACATCCCAATGCAAATTTGATGTGATTTCAATGAAGCTATAAATTGGAGCTTCTACATTAACGTGGCCATTTGACGTGATTTTGTTAAAAGTGATAGAAAACCAAACAGACCCGTAATCACTATCATTTTTCTGTCCTTTAATACTCTACTAGAAAATTGAGCTTTAGATACCAAGCACAATGCCAATTCCGTCCCACAGGTTTAACGAGACCTTTCCTCAATGAAAATTTCTGTCCTTTAATATTCTGATTTATGGACATTGAGATGTAGTGCTACAAATGTTTAGAGAGACACAGATGGTTAATGCTGATATATGAAGCAGAAGAGTAAATCACAAGGACCTAGGAAGCACATTCATAGTAGTTAATGCTGATTTCCTTTCCAGGCCACCCCAACCCAACATAAAACTCAATAGAATATGGGTAAAAAATGCATTTCAATAATTAATACACTTAAGAATTATCGAAATTTTTATATTTTTATGTTTTAACTTTTCTTTCCTAGAGGAGTTGTAATAATTTTATTTACAAAAAAAAAACATAATTATCTCTTACAAATAGTACTGGAGAGGGAGTATTTATGAACTTGTGAAATTAGATTCCTAGATTTTTTATGATTTAACTTTTCCTTGCTAGAGGAGTTGTAATAATTTTATTTGTTTTTTTCTTGCTATCTAGATGTAAATCATATGAAAAAGCCAAGAAGAAGCTAACAGTATTGGAGGCGCCGAATATTCTTACGATTGTATTAAAACGATTTCAGGTGCATGTTCAAAGTTAATTTTGATGTTTTTCTTGTCTGTACTCTGTTCCATGATTTGTAATTTTGCTTTCATCCTATGTTTTCTCATGCATGTTCTGTTGTTGATTTTGGCAGTCCGGTAACTTTGAGAAGTTGAATAAGTCTGTTCAATTTCCTGAAGTCCTGAATATGGCTCCATATATCAGTGGATTAAAAGACAAATCTCCATTATACAGTCTTTATGCAGTGGTTGTCCATTTGGATAGCATGAATGCTGCATATTCAGGACATTATGTTTGTTATGTGAAGAACATTCGAGGAGAATGGTTCAGGACTGATGACAGCAGGGTGAGAACTTTTTCTAACAAATCTCTTTTCGAAAACACTGACTAATGACAATATTGAAAATTCATGTTTCAACTATGAGATGAATTCTGTATGTAAATTGAGGATGGCATTTGTGCATCTCTGCAGGTAGAACCTGTTGAATTGTCAAGAGTCTTGTCAGAAAGAGCATACATGCTTCTTTATGCAAGGTAATAGCACTGCTGACGTTGATGTTTAACTTTGGTTTGATATGTTTATTTATTTTTTGGTGTCTCAGCAGCAATAATATAACCTTGTTTTACGTTTATTTGAATAATCTCCAGGCACTCTCCGAAGCCCCTGGGTTCAGTAAGTAGCAATGCAGTCTTTTCCACTGGAAAGTTTAAGAGGAGAAACTTAGAAGCCATTCCGTCTGTTTCTAAGACACGATCAATTTCCATGGCTACAAGTGCTGATTCTCCCTCCCTCCAGCAGAAGCATGGTAAGCATTCTCATGGGAACACTGTCGATGACTCCTTTAGCAAGGAACCTATATATCAAGAAGAATGGAGATTCAACTACCGGGGAAGGAATACTATGGTGGATTCTTCCAGCGAAAGCTCACTATTCAGCTCTTCTGATGCTAGTTCTTGCAGTACTGCAAGTACCAAGGACTCAGCTAGTACTGCTGACTTTTCAGATTACCTATTTGGCGAAGCGGGATCCAATTGGCACGGCCACTATGGATTTTCATCTAACTCAGCGGCATCTTCTTCGTATGATAACTTGCATACAGATTTTTCAGTGGATAGGAGGCCCCAGCAAGACCCGGAAGATAAAGCGATTTTGTATGCTAACAAAACCAAAAGTCATAGTGGTAGATGGGGATTTGACTTAAAAAGATTTGTTACTGGTAAGCATCATGACAAAAATTCTGTTGTACATGTGAGAAGAACAAGTAGAGATGCATCAGCTCAAACATTTTATTGAGTTTGAGTTGAGATAGAATCAATCATCTGGAATATTTTTGGTACAGTGAATCAATATTTCGCTAATTCAAGTAGGAGGATTCTTGTTTTGATGTTAAGTCTTAGCTCAAGAATTCTCGTGTACAAGTAAGAATAACAAATTGAAATGCAGTAGCTCAAACATTTTGTTGAGTTTGAGTTTGAGTTTAGACATCAGTCATCAATAATTTTCGGTACAATGAATATCACAAGTGCTTCACTAACTGTTTGATATTCATCCTCAATTCAAGACCAAATTTTATTAATTTGTTAATCTGTCACATGATTTCACACTTCATATGAAAAGTTGCATATGATATTCATATACAAAGTAAAAGCTAAATGTTTCTTGCAAAAGTAAACAAGTCTTAGAGTAGAGTCTCATTCTACAAAGCCCCTAAAGTCATTATTATGTATTCCTCAAACCTAGAAAAAAAAACATGTAATTAGCTTTACACGTTATGGTTCCTATGAAGTCAGAATTAAGGGAGTAATCCTACAACAAACTCTTATTGAGTAAACCTCCTCATCTTAAAGCTTGGCTTATGCATGACAATTTTCAAATTACTTTTAAGCATTCCCAAACCTTCATTTTCAACCCCTTGCACCCACAAAACACATCTGGTTCTTCCACCAACTGTCACCATCTCAACCTTTACAACTTTGGCTTTCATTGACCCTACTGCTCTTGCTATTGATGACATCAATCCTGGCCTATCCTCACAACTCAATGTAGCCTTCACTAAACCCTCCTCATCATTACACTTTTCCAAATTCAATCTGTCTGCCCCACTAGGAAACTTGACCTCCTTTGAGGTACCATGGCTATCTTCTAGTTTTGATGCTTTTTTCTTCAACTCATTCACTTGCTTGATAGTCTCCACTAGTATTGATGCCTTGTCCTTCTGTTAACAAATAACAAATTCTGAATTTAGCGGTATTGTTTAGGAAAATCACAATGAAAAACTGGGCCAAAGTTAAAAAAACATAATTTAAAACACATTGTGAAGGCAATTGCGGCAGCATCAATCATATCATATTTAATGTTTTTTTTTTAATCAATAATGATGATACTAACTTTGATCAAGTTGGGGAGGATGTTGCGGAGGGTGTCATATTGACCATTGATTCGCATTCTGCGTCTCCTTTCTGCTTCACTGTGTTTCTTTGCTGCCAGTAATTTGTTCTCTGCTTTTGATCTTTGCTTTGAGATACCGCTTTTGTATGTTTGAGAGATGAATGATGTTTGAAAGTTACTTCTTAACATTTGAGCTTCTGAGTTATAGAAATTTCGAACATGCTGCATGCCCTGTTGTAACTATTTTAGTAAAACACAAGAAGAAGGAAACATGTTTTCATTTAATCTTAAAAAAAGATAACTAAGAAAAATCTTACCTGTCGAAGTAAAACCATTTTGCTTCCTAAAAAACTTTGTGCTAAAAGAGGCAAGTGAAATGCAATTACAGCAGAAGCAATGTAGATTGAAGATGTTTGACAACTATTTAGTCACTTTATAAAAAGGAATCAGCAAATCGAGGAATTTATGATAGGATTTTGAAATTAATTTTGGGATCATGCCTATGTTAAATATTCATAATGATATTAATATCTTCTGATATACCATTTTTTATAAGACAATCTTATTGATCTGTAAAAATATATTTTGGATTTGCAATAACATCATTTATCTTCATTAAATCGTTAAGGAATATATGAATATCTTTTACCTTCTTACAAACTAGCCAACTAGTAGCACTAAAGACAAATATTTCTTGGTTTTGCACTAAATTCATTTTAACTGTTTCTTCTCAAACCTTATTATTATTTTTCTTATATAGATTTTAGAACAATGTAACAGGAATTTATTAAATTTTAAGGGTCAGATTGGTTCCTGAAATTTATGAACAGGCAAAACAATTTATAAAATCATAAGATACCAATAGGTTTAATCCTTCCGTTAAACATCTATGGATTTAGAGCAACAATTTAACATCGCGTACCATTATAACAACAATTTAACAACACGCGTCACTTCAACAATGCGTGTCATTATAATGACGATTTAACAACGCGCGCCACTTTAACAATGCGCCCCATTATAACTACGATTTGACAACGCGCGCCACTTTACAAATATTATAACGACGATTTAACCACGCGTGCCACTTTACAAATGCGTGCCATTGTAATGATGATTTAACAAAGCGCGCCACTTTACAAATGTTATAACGACGATTTAACAACGCGCGCCACTTTACAAATGCGTGCCATTGTAATGATGATTTAACAAAGCGCGTCATTGTAATGATGATTTAACAAAGCGCGCCATTATATGATGATTTAACAAAGCATGCCACTTGAACAATGCGCGCCATTATAACAACGATTTAACAACGCACACCACTATAACAATGTGTGCCACTACAGCACACCACTATAACAATATAAGCTATTGTAACGACAATTTAACAATATTTTGAATCGAATGCACTATAACTAGGCGCGCCATGATAACGCTATTTAACAACATTTTGAATTTAACACGACATTGCAACGCGCACCACTATAACAGTTATTTAACAACACGCACCATCATAACGGCTATTTAACAACATTTTGAATTAAACACACCATTGCAATGTGTGCCACTATAGCGGTTATCTAACACCACTATAGCGGTTATCTAACAGCACACACCACGATAACAAAGCCCGCGCTATTATAACAGCTATTAAACTATAACAACTTGGGCTACTATAACAATTATTTAACAATGCACGCCACTTTAATATCGCACGGTTATTTAACAACGCACACAACTATAACAACGCGCGGCACTATAACAATGCACAGTTATTTAACAACGCGTGCGTCAATATAATTACCATTTAACAACATTTTGAATTAAACTGCGCATCACATAACAATTACCATATGCCCAAATTCCTTCCACTATTCTGTAGCAGTGCAACACCACCATAGCAGCTATTTAACAACATACATGAACATGTAAAAACTAAAACAACTGAATCAAACAGTCTGAAAAAGGAGACCAAAAATTATCTTTTGAATTTCATAAAGGACAAGGAAAAGGGGCATTACAAAAAATGGTAACATATGAACAATGCAATGCACTAAACTATCAAACTCCAATCCAATTCTCAGTCATTTCTCTCTTCCCAAAATCATGTTATTTTCTCAGAACACTACAAACTTTCTGTGTATAACATGCTGCTAGACCTAGCCAAAGAAAAAGTAAAAGAACAAGAAAAATCCACCCAACAGTTCAATCATCCATTGAACCGAACCCCGACAAAGACATCGCCATCACCTTCAGTGAACTCCAATTCACAATCCTTTGCATCATCAGGCTCAGCACATCTTATCCTTCTGTTTGCAACGCTCTTCTTCGCCACAGTCTTTATCCTCATCTTTCGCTTCTCATTCCCTTGCATTTGAATCTCTTGAACCACCTTCTCCAAATCATCATTTCTCACACCATCATCCACATTCCCCCATGCTTTCTCCCAGTCACCATCATCATCAGAAACATATACAAATTCAGCTGAATTATCACCCATCACAGTCTCATTACCACTTTTCACCTCATAAAACTTCAACGGCACTCTTGCCCTACACTTATAATACTGCCGCTGCTCCTCCCCTTCCACCGTCGTCCCGCCCACTTTCACCGGCGGCTTCACAGCCACGCCGTGAAAAGCTTTAACACAACCCTGACACATCAGGGAGCAACCTTCATACCTCTTCTCGAACTGGTACAGGCTCCAACAGTAAGGACAAGCAGTCCAAAACGTCGCCGTCGTGTCAGCAACACCTCGCGTTCCGATATCGTGATCGTAAACAGCACGTTTCTCAGGGTCAGAGAGCACGTGCCAGGCTTCACGGACACGTGCTAGGGCTTCATCTTGAAAGGGGAATTTGTCAGTGCTGGTAGGGTCTAA
The DNA here is from genome assembly GCA_022829125.1 of Lathyrus tuberosus. Lineage (NCBI taxonomy): Eukaryota > Viridiplantae > Streptophyta > Magnoliopsida > Fabales > Fabaceae > Lathyrus > Lathyrus tuberosus. The sequence goes on along the minus strand of JALAZF010000073.1, from coordinate 5,033,624 downwards.
GAGGATCGCGAACTTCGCATAATGCTGACGAGCTAGGTCACGGTTGACGGTTTCAGAGCGGGGAAGACGGAGGACGGAGTAATGATCGGCGGCGGAGAGAACGTCGGCGATTGTGAGGATTCGGCCGATGGAATCGGAGAGTGGTAAACGACGGGCGAAGTCACTGCAGGCGGAGAAGTTGCGGAGGGAGAGCATGGAGATGCATGCGGCGATTGGATTTTCGGGTTCGGATCCTCCGAAAGGATCCATTGGAATTCTGATTTGGTGTGTGACGACTGAGGTGTGAAGAAGTTGATACGTGAAAAGACAGAGAAGGGTGGTTTGGTCTTTATAGCGAATTTTCAAGTTTTCTGAAATGATTATGTTAATTAGCTAATGATCAATGATTATCATTAATAACTGATTATGTTTGATAACTATCATGGGATGGGTTAGTAGGCATAGCCTAGTCAACACAAATATTAAAAAAAAAAAATATTAGAATACACTCGTCAGTATAGGCAAAAATTTACTTGAAAATGAACCCGAAATCCTTATTCTTATACACAACTAATAAGAAGAAAATAATTTTAAATTTATTTAAAATTTAAGTTTTTTAAATTGGAATCATGAGGTGGTTGTAATAACGAAAGCGAGATACTATTACTATCTCAAAATATAAGTCACTTTGCTTAAAAAAATTTGTCATAAATTATAAGTCACTTTACATTCTCAATGCAATATAAATGACATCTTTTTCAATATACCCTCAAATATTTATTATTACTCCTTCCGTCTCATAAAAAGTGTCTCATTTGTACTTTTTCTTTGTCTCAAAATAATTGTCCATTTACATTACCAATACATCATTTATTATTATTTTTCCATTACTATACCCCTATTGACTAACTTTCACTTTATCCAACAACTCTATTAACTATATTTAATAATGATATTCTAGTAAATGATATTTGTTTTTTCATTAAAACTAATATATTTAATCATTTTCTTAAGAACCGTGCATTGCTCAAATATGACACTTTTTATGAGACGGAGAGAGTATTTATTCTTTCAACTCTTTTAATTTCTCTCTCCTATATAATTATGAGGGGCATTACTATAAAGTTATACATAATTTATCTTTTCCATAAAGTAATAATTAAGTTTCTTAATTTGTGTGAAAAGACCAAAACGTCTTATAATTTGGGACGGAGAAAGTAATATTTTATTTTTATTTTTTAATTAATAAAAAGTTGTGATTGGCTATTTGTACAGTTAAGTGTTATGTTTATATCTATCTAAATCTTTTTCCGTCCAATATATAACTACTTTACACAATCATCCAATTAAAATATCATTTTCACACATAATTATGGAATTAAAAATAAAAAATAAATTATAATTCAATTTTTATGTTTCTCTTTTTCATTCATCAAAATAATTCATTTTAATTTAAAATGACTTTTCACTGACTATTTTAATTAATCTCAAAAAAAAAAAATCAATAAATTTAATTAAAAAATAGTTATTTATTTAAGTTTTTGTGGGGATTATTTAGCATGGTCAAATTATTCTTTTTGACTAGTGAAATAAAGAAACTAAAATTTGTACTTGACTGATTTATTGATCTTTGATTGTTGAGTTTTGATTTATGAAAATAGGTTGAATAGAAGAAGAGTTTAATTGGTATGCACTGACAGTGTAAAAATATTTTATACTATTATTTAATAGGAATATATTAATCTGTCATGTCATACAATTAACTTAAAATTTACAATCTAATGTGGCGGGATGCATGAAAGTGATTGGTTGACAGTATAAAATAATTATACATTGTTAGTGCATACTAATTAAATTAATTGCTGAAAATAAAAAAGAAGAAAAAATGTGCATCTTATTATCATTTCTTTTTATGAATAAAGATAAATAAAATTTAAGTTTGATTCATAACTGTTATATTCTTTTTGCTTTTTATTCTAAATTAGGAAGATTCTCTACATTTTGTATGAATAAATTTATTTAAAATGATTATTTAATTGTAATAATAATAATAATATAAATTCAATTGTATTAAACAATTATAAAAAAAATCGTGACATGAAAAAAGAAAAAAAAATTGACATTTAAAAATAACAATTTTTATCTCAAATAAAGGTAATTATTAATTATAATAAAATAAATATTTTGTAGATAGTGATCGGTAAGAAAATTTTGACAATTAAAAATAATAATTTTGTATCTCAAATAAAGACAATTGTTAATTAAAATAAAATAAGTGTTTTATTGATATTAATCATGAGAAAAATAATTTTTTTAATATTTTAAAATAAGAATTATGTGTCTCAAATAAAGACAATTGTTAATTAAAATAAAATAGGTATTTGACTGATAGTGTCCTGTGAGAAAAAGAGAAAATTTGACATTTGAAAATAAGAATTTTGTGTTTAAAATAAAGATAATTGTTAATTAAAATAAAAACAAGTATTTTGCTGATAGTGACTTTTGAGAAAAAGATAAATATTGATATTTTAAAATAATAATTTTGTATCTCAAATAATGAAAATTATTAATTAAAATAAAATAAGTATTTTTTTTTATTGTGAGTGATCTTTGAGATGAAAATTTAGTTGTGTGTATGACTATTGAATATTATCTAATTTCATAAAATAAATTCTTACTTTTATTAAAATTTAAAAATACATTAATTAATATTTTTAAAAATAATAAAATAAAATAAAATATTTAATTATTTTGTAAAAACAAAAATTAAATGGTAATATTTTATACATTTATACAACAATAAATATTTAATATGATAATCATATACTATAATTATAGATTTTAATATATTAAAAATAATTGAAAGAAGATAAAATAATTAGGTAGTGAAGATAAAATAATAAAATAAAAAAAGAAAGAAATATAAAAGAAAAATGAATTTAATTTAAAAGAAGGATGATATGGTGAGTGAAAAAGTGAAAACAGGAGGAAAAAATGAACATAGATAAGACACCAAGATCATTGGTAGCTTTTAATTGAAATAGAGTAAACTAATTTGAAGATTAGTTTTTTACTAGTATAAAATTATTTAAAGTGAAGACATTATTGGTAGTTTGTGTTTTATTATTAGATAATAGTTCATTTTCTTTTACGGGATTAGATAATATTTGATTCTTTTGTACTTTTTAAGCATGTCAAAAGTATAATTAATTTTGTTTGAGAAAAAAAAAATTAACAATGATTTTATAAACTTGTCATTTATTAATAATTTTGAAAAATATAAATTTAAATAATTAAATGAAAAAAGAATAATAAGTGTTCAAAGGTGTAAAATAAGATATTATGTTATGAATGATTCATTAGTAGTGTAAAATAATAAGAGAAAATAGGATATGCATTGTGATCGTGAAGGTTAATCAGAACCTGAAGTGGGTCAGAGATGGTGTCTGCGATGTTGGGTGTGAAAGATGAGGAGAGAGGTTGTACTTGCAATACACTCCGATGCTAAAGTAAAAATCGGAAGAGAGAGAGAGCAAATACAAAGTATGTGTTTCGTAAGATGATTTAGAATATTTGACCATCTCAAATGAAAGGGTTTTTATAATGCCCTCAGCGCTTGGCTAACGGTCCCTATTTTCGGGACGAGATAACAGTTTCCCGAAGAATAGGTAACTGCCAGAAACTAGCCGTTGAGACGGACAGATGTGCCAGAAACTAGCCGTTGCCATGGGCATACGCTGAGACGCTGGCACGAGCGTCGTGGCCGTTTCTGGATGGTGGAACCGTGCATGACGGGCAGGAACTACCAAGGAGGAGTAGCTGACCATTGGGGTCATCCGACCATCTTTGCCCGGTAGAGGGGCAGAAATATAAATGCTTCCCCAAATTGGCTGGATTTAGACAATTGAGCCATTATGTGAGTAAAAGTGGATTGAGTCATGTCTAGTCATTGGATTAGTTCAGAACACATTGATTAATAGTAAAATAATTTTATATTGTTAATCAATTATAATGTATTCTGCTACATTATAATGTAATTTTTAAGTTAATGGTATGATATATTTGAATAATGAATTTTTATTGGATAGTGTAAAATTATTTTACATCCATTAAACTCAAACAATATATATTTGACTCAATTGTTTTCTTCAAAAATGACTTATAATATAAAATGGAAGGAGTGTTACACTTATCTATTTATCTTTCAATCGAAAAACATTTTTATTTTTCTTTAATTTATTCATTTCCTATTTCTATTATATCAAATATGTTGTAAGACATATTCAAAGATGAATCTTTTAATTATCTTTCACTTCCTTTATTTGGTTATAAAGATAAAAAAGAATTACTTGATCAAGATCACGATATATAGATCCGTTTTATAAACTTTCTTGTTTAATTACTTGACAGGACTTTCCACTTTTTAAATTTATTTGAAGAATGTTTTAGTGCGATTTGCTTAATTTCTTAATATAAATAATATAATTTTTTGATTATAAAAACATATAAAAAAATAAATAGTTTTATTTTTAACATTACATTAAGATTATTTGAAAGTAACCGCACAAACGAATTTATTTTTATATAATTAATGTGACATGATCACATTTTTCTCTTGTAAAAAAATTCTTTTCATTAAAAATTGAAACATCAACACCCATAATAAATAGAAAATAATTCGAATTTATAGAAGATTTATTATTGAAATCTCAACAATCTTAAGACAAATCAAATCTACTCACACGTGATCATGGTAGAATCAAAACTAAAAACAAAGATAATAAAATTATAAAAGGAAAACGAAATATAATAAGAAAATTGGATTTTATTAAAACTAAAATTAACTATCAAAATCACAAGGGTAAATAAAGGAAACTAAATTTTTTTAGACAAAAAAAATGTGTATAATCTGATGATTTTTATTCCATTTTATAGACCTAACTGCCCTTCATAATGAAGATTTTATTACAAAAGTTCATACAAATTTTCCAAATAAAAACTAATAAATTATAGAATATGCAGAGATTACAATCGTAATGATTATTGACCAACAATATTTTTTGTTGTCTGAGAAATATATTTTATTACAATCATTTAAGACTGACAATAAACCGAACCAACTCGAAAATAGTTTGGAATTCGGTTCGACAATTAAATCATTGAACTATGTTCATGAACCAAATGAGATGAATATGAACGAAAAATTATGTTCGTTAACTTAACGAACTGAACTTAAATTATACATAGTTCGACTCATTAGATTCATGAGTCAACTCGATTATATATGAGAATGATTATATTATTTTAAGAGTAGGTTTAAAGATTTATTCCAAATATTAACCCTATATTGTCCCTTATGTATTAGTTATGACAATAAAACTGACAATTGCATTTAAAGTCATCATTGTTGGAAACATTATGTCATTTGCTAAAATAACATGTGTAATGAAGGTTGCAAGTAGTGTAATCATTCTATGATAAAAATTGTATCAATTTTTAGTAATTTTTGTGTACTATCTCATTAAATTTGTAAGTTTACTAAATATTTGATGAAGTTATGGATTTTTGAGAAAAATTTAAACTTTAATTGAGTGTTTTTTGAATTAGACTTTCAAATGTGTCTCTTGAAAGTTGTGTAGTATTTGAATTAGTAGATTTTTGAAACAAAGTTAAATTTCATACTCATAACTTTTATTTTATTTCAATATTTTCTTTTTTAAATAAATATTAATTTAAAATGTCAAATATATAAAAATAAAATAGACTTAAAAAATGGATTTTAAGTTTGTGAAACAAGTGAGTTGAACCTAACGAGATGAACCGAATTGTTCGTGAACTTTTAACGAGTCGAGTTTGAGCTTAGAAAAAAGTTCGGGTCGAACTCGAACCGAAATTTGAGCTGAACCAATTCTTAACGAGTCGAGCCGAGTTAAGGCGAGTTCGACTCGACTCGACTCATTTCCATCCCTACAACCATTACATATAGGTAATTATTTTTGTTGGAATTCTAACTTCTTTCATCTTCTTTATCAATATGGATTGTGATTGCAACATTTGACCATGTGATATTTATCTTTGATGCTTTACATAGAAATCTTCTGTTATTTTTTGTATTTCTTCTAATAAATAATATAAAACAAAATATAGTGAAATAAAGCTAAAGTCAAACCAAAAACATTTAAGTTGCCTATCAAACAAAATCATAAGAAATAATATTCAAAATTGAATTCACTTTCAGCTAGGGCGATTTCCGGCTAGGGCGTTTTCTGGCTATCTGGATTCACTTCTTACTACTTGAATTCAACACTGAATCTCTAGATTATGGTTTAAACTCCCAATCCTAGGGTTGGGGACCAATCTTGGAGGTTTAGGGTGCGAATTTCGATAGTCCTAGGGTTTGGGAATGGGGCGTGATCAGTCAAAGAAGAAGGTGGCACAAACCCAACCGTCGAGATTTAGAGTTTTCTTGTCGACACCAAACTCGGGTGAGAAAAAAGGTACACTACCCATTCAATGAGAAGAAAGGTAATACCAATAACTCGAAGGAGAATATAAGGTTGGTAAACAATAATGATACCATCGAGGAAAGCAATGATATTGAATCAACCATCCTAGAAACAATACCAGAGGAACAAATTGAAGCGGAGAAAACTGAGGAGATACCACCAAAATTATGGGTTGATGTGATTAAAGGTAATAGGCTACCTGCAAATGGGATTGAAATCACATATACAGCCCCTGCTATTATCAATGGCGAGATTGAGGTCCAAATTGAAGAGCAAGATGTGGCATCTGAGAAAGATTTCTTGAAAAATGCGCTCATCATGTATGCCATAGGTGATGAACTAACCATGAATGCTGTTAGGAAATTTATGATTAATACATGGAATTTTGTGACACTACCCGAACTATATTACAATGATGAGGGTTATTTTCTCATACGGTTTACATCTCGGGAGGATAAAGATGCAGTCCTAATGAGGGGACCATATACCATTTACAAAAAACCTGTATTGCTACACGAATGGTCACCTACGTTTACTCTAAAGGATGATGTCTTGAGGGTCCTTCCCATCTGGGTTATTTTCCCACAGTTGCCTCTGGGTTTTTGGGGGTGACAAGAGCATTGGAAAGATTGCAAGTGCTATTGGCAAACCCCTTATGACTGATGAATGCACCGCTAAGAAACTCAGAGTGTCATACGCGAGAATCCTGATTGAGGTTGATGCGACAACAATGCTGAAGGACCAAATCACTAACAGAGATCCTCAAGGTACCAGAATGAATCAGCAGGTGGAATACGAGTGAAAACTACCCTATTGCATGATATGCAACAAAATAAGCCATGAATGTAAAAAGAAGGAGGAAAAGGAATATAAACCTGAACAGAAATAGGTTTGGGAACCAAAGAAAAACATAGTTTTGAACAAACCAGTAGATGAGGAAAAGGAACAGAGTCAACAGAATGGGAAAGATAAGAACATTCATGTAGAGGCAGATGGAAATTGAACAACAATCAAGTCTGCTAACAGAAGTAGAGGCAAAGAACCTACCCCTAAGAACCCAACTGTCAAGTGTATTAATGGTTTTGAAGCACTGTGTTTTAGGGAATGCTCAACAACTTTCGTGGACAAAGTTCCATGATGCTGAGTTGGAATGTCAGAAGGCTTAATAAAACTGCAAGATGTATTGAGGTTAGAGCCCGCCTCCAAAATCTGCAGGTAGAATGTATAACTTTACTTGAAACTAGAGTTAAGAATAATAATAGTATTCAGGTTAGGAATACTCTAGGGAAGGATTGGAATTATTTAGACAATTTTAAATACCATAATAATGGTACGATTTGGTTGCTGTGGAATCCTAGACAATGGAATATTAGACATGCTGGAAAATCTGACCAGTTTATCCATAGTGAAGCCCACAAAGCAAATGGTGAATTCTCCCACTACCTCACAGTTGTGTATGCACACAACCAACTTGGTAACAGGAGGAAACTTTGGGATGACCTTAAGGGCATTAGTGAAACCATAACTAGGCCTTGGATAGTTATTGGTGTTTTGAATAATGTTTTGAAGACTACTGACAGACTTGGTGGAAAAGAGGTTCAGTAGTGTGAATATGTGGATATGGAGGAAATGATAGATAAGAGTGGCTTATTTGAGCATGATACAAAAGGCAATCAGTTTACTTGGTCAAATAAGCATACCACTGGACTGATCTATTCTAGAATAAATAGAGCACTGTGCAATTCTGGTTGGTTCATTGCCATCCCAAATTGTGAAATTGAGATCCTAAACCCCCATATCGCTGATCACTCCCCCTTAAGGTTCAGTATGAATACTACAAGAGTCAATCAACATAGAAGTCAAAGGTTTAGATTCTTGAACTGTGTGGTAGATAAGCCTGACTTCATGGACATGGTTAGGGATACTTGGAATCAAGAGGAAATTGGGCAACCCATGTACATAATGTGGAGGAAGCTACAAAAGCTTCAACATGTCCTTAGAAGTTTGAATAGACATATGACAGATGGAGTGAGGAAACTTACTAAGAGTAGAGATAAACTTGAAACTGCTCAGAACCTCCTAGCTGGTGATCTTCTCAACCCTACATTTTTCTAAAAGGTTAAGTATTGGACTGAGGAAGTTATCAAGAACAGTGAACTGGAAGAAAGAATTCTGCAGCAAAAGTCTAAAATTGATTGGATTAACCTTAGAGTGTGTTTGGACGAAGGATTTTAATGAGGGAAAGTAATTTTTTGAGGGAATTTGAAATGACTTGATCAAAGTCCATTGTTTGGATAAAAAATATGGAGAATTGTTAAAATGATGCAAATTTATGAAGTATTTTATTCATGTTAAATGTAAGGAATTTAAAATGACACCAAAAAGTAAAGAATTTCAAATTGCTTCTTAACTCTATATAATATGAATGTTAAATTGTTTATTATTATTTTTCAAATTTTGCAAGATGGTCCTCATATTTTATGAAAATTTCAAATTCACCCCCAAAATTTTCAAAATATTACAAATTAGTCCCTAATAATTTTCAAATTTTACAAATTGGTCCCTTCAAATTTCCAAAAATTACAAATTGGTCTCTGTTTTTCATATTTTAAATTTGACCCAAAAGCTTTAAAAATTATGAAAATGACCCCAAATTTTTTACATTGAATCATTTTAATATTCCATCCAAATAAAAAGAATTTAAAAATGAATTAATTTCAATTGAATCATTTGAATTACTTAGAATTTTAAATTCCCTAAAAATTCTCAAATTCCTCATCCAAACAGAATTTTTAAGGAATTTAAAATTCTAAGTAATTCAAATGATTCAATTGAAATTAATTAATTTTTAAATTCTTTTGTTTGGATGAAGTATTAAAATGATTCAATGTAAAAAATTTGGGTCTATTTTCATAATTTTTAAAGCTTTTGGGTCAAATTTAAAATATAAAAAATAAGGACCAATTTGTAATTTTTGAAAATTTGAAGGGACCAATTTGTAAAATTTGAAAATTAGTAGGGACTATTTACAATTTTTTGAAAATTTTGGGGGTGAATTTGAAATTTTCATAAAATATAAGGATCATCTTGCAAAATTTGAAAAATTAATAATAAACAATTTAACATTTATATTATACAGAGTTAAGAAGCAATTTGAAATTCTTTACTTTTTGGTGTCATTTTAAATTCCTTAAATATAACATGAATAAAATACTCCAAAAATTTACATCATTTTAACAATTCTCCATATTTTCTATCCAAACAATAAATTTTGATCAAGTCATTTCAAATTCCCTTAAAAAATTACTTTTCCTCGTCAAAATCCTTCATCCAAACACACTCTTAGGGGTGGCAACAATGGTTATTTTCTTTGCTAATCTAAAAGCAAAAAATAAGCAAGTGCAGATTTCAAAATGGGAGGATGATCATGGCAACAACTTGACTGATTATAATGATATTGAGAATGAGATCATTAGTTTTTATGGCAAGCTAGTGGGCACAAAGGAAACTTATCTCAAACAGGTGGACATCAATGTGTTGAGGAGTAGGCCACAACTTAATCATGAACAACATGAGATCCTTACCCAACCAACTCAGAAGCTGAAATTTGGAATGCTATTAAAAACCTGGGTGACAATAACGCTCTTGGGATTGATGGATACAATGCAAAATTCTTTAAAAATTGCTGGAATATTGTGAAATTGGATGTTATAAATGCAGTTCAAGATTTTTTCAAGAATACCAGGTTATACAAAGCTACAAACTGTGCTGTGGTGACTCTCATACCCAAGTCGAACACTGCTAAGAATTTAAAGGATATGCGACCTATTGCTTGCTGCACCACTCTCTACAAAATCATCTCTAAGATTCTCACAAACTGCATGAGCAAAGTAATTAATACTCTCATTGATGACCGCCAAACTGCTTTCATTCTTGGGAAGACCATCCATGATAACATCATTATGGCTCACGAGTTAATTAGAGGCTATAATAGGAAGCACATTTATCCTCTATGTACATTGCAAATTGATCTCTATAAGGCATATGCCACTGTGGATTGGGATACCTTGGAGAGGATTATGAAGAAAAATGAATTTTCCCAATAAATTCATTACTTGGATTATGGTGGCTGTTAGATCTGTATCCTATAGGTATGTGATCAATGGCAATATGAGCAAGATTTTGAAAGCAGAGAGGGGCCTGAGACAAGGTGATCCAATCTCACCCCTTCTTTTTGTTTTAATCATGGAGTACCTCCACAGAAGTCTGGCATCTTTGCAACACAATCCCAATTTCAACTACCACCCTAAATGTGCCAAGCTTAAGATCACTAATGTGTGTTTTACTTACGACCTCCTTCTCTTTACTAGACGTGTTGTGATATCGGTTCAATTGATGATGAAGGTGTTCAACCAACTCTCTGAATTTACTGGCCTTAGGGATAACCCAACAAAGTGCAAAACATATTTTGGAGGAACTAATGTGAGGATGCAACAGGAAATTCTGAATGTCACTGGCTTTAATGAAGGTAAGTTACCTTTCAAATACCTTGGTGTCCCGTTGTCCAGTAGAAATATTACTACAAACCAATGCCAACTGTCATACCCTAATTTTTATCCCTAAGATCCCGCCTCTCTTTGCATCATCTGCATAGCCTATCATACATTTCATCTCGCATAATACCCAAATTATCTGCCAAAATAAACTTGTTGGATTTACAGACGAATTGGTCAAACTAAAAGTCAACTGTGCGTAAATCAGTAGACGGAAAGTTTCAAAACTAAGCCTGCAAACGTTAGTTATATTAATCTGTGAGGGCAATGTGCCTTAGTCCTTATTTTAATTATGTCAAAACGTGTATTAGCTCGTACTTTGTAATTTGGACGGTATCATCACGTCTTAGCTTGCATTCATACTTTACAATGCACAAATATTCTAAAATTATGTGTTTATACATATAGGAGCATCTCATATATGTTTTGTGTGCATTTAATCATGTTAGGAGACTTAGCTATGCATAAACATTGTTTAGGTGGATCAAACTATGAGTAAAAATTCATTTTTGGAAGTTTAGGGTGTTTGAGTCGACTCAAGCCCTGCTCAGGTCGACTCATGTAAGTTAATTTTCAATCATTTACTTTCGGGTGTGCTCGCGTCGACCCTTTGGCTGACTCATAATGTATGCATTTGTATCTGCATTTTTTGAGCAAGCTTGCGTCGACGCATGGACCCTGTTCCGGTCGACGCACAACTTCAATTTTTGCATAGTCTTGCTCTCGGGTGTGCTCAGATCGACCCTCTTTATGTTTAGGTCGACCGTTCGCTAAATTCCTGCTATTTTTCTGATCTTTCTCACTTCAAATTGCTGTTATGTTTGTTAGTTGGTCAAGGCATCATATATATACATTTTGTCTCATCATTTCAACATAGAACAAGAAAAATGAAAGATATACATTAAATTTTTCTCTCATCATCTTCATCCTCATTCTTGCATTTTCTCAACAATTACACATAACAATTTTTGTTGATCTTTTGCATCATTGAGGTGATAACGTCCAAACTTAGGATTGTGTATCTAGTTTGGGGTGAGTATTCAGTGGGGTTTTCTTAAATAAAACCGTTAGGGTTTTGTCTTCCAAGATTGTATGGATTTGGGGTTTTTTGCACAGATCTTTGCTTCACAGATTCAGCCGAGCGAAGGGATTGAAGAACGGTGGGTTCGTTCAATCAAGTAGCGGTAACCAGAGGATTGTGGAAGATATATTTGGGTTCGAACGGTGTGTGATAAAAATCAGCTGTGCGAAAGGTTTAAAGACCGGTGGGGTTGTTCAATCAAGTAGTGGTAACCGGAGGTTTGTTCAACACGTTCGAGGCACTTGATTCAACTTAAATCAAGGGGAGAGAAGACATAGTATCAACATCAACAATTAGGCTTGAGTGTGTGGTGACTATTGCTTCTCTTGTATAAACTTTTGCAACAAGATAATACATATCTCAATTGTAGTTTTAGAATTGGGGGCAGACGCACCCGAAGCGAGGACGAAAGAGGAATTGCCTAAACAAATATGTTGTTGTTCTCTCTTTCTCTATCTCTTTATTTTGAATTGTTCATGTTTGTGCAAAATCAATTGATCGATAAAATTCTGCTGTAGTGTAGTGCTGAAAATCTGGTTTGAAAACTCAATACAATCACTTTGATTGTTATTGAAAAAATTCTGCACTACACTTACATAGAAAATAACACTTGGGGTGTTTTGCACACCAAGTGTTCGATGAATTGATCGCTCACAAACTGTTTGTGATATTGTCAAATTTGGTTTACACGTTATAAGTCATTGGAAATTGCACAAACTTAAGTGATTTTAATTGTATTGATTAATACTCAAAATAGTGATTCGATTTCTCATTAAACTTGTTGTTCCATTTGGCTTGTCGCGTATTCAATCTTTTCGATAACAGTTCATTTAGACGACTTAGTTCCTCGGCCACTTTCGCACATTTTAAAAACAAATTTTTAAGCGCCGACTCTGTTTAAAAGTTAGTGATCTATTCAACCCCCCTTCTAGATCACTGTCATCGTCTAACACGTGGTATCAGAGCACCGGTTCATCTAGTGCTTCGCATATAACTTTTTAGAAAATGGCTAACGAACCAAAAGGGGCTTACAATGGAGCACCAGTTATTAACAATGAGAACTATAGTTATTGGGAAGATTGTATACGTGTGTGATCGCGATAAACTATACCTCTAACGGTTACTAACTGCAAGTGCACAGCCTAATCGCGTAGTAATAAAAGATATCGATCCCACAGAGACCAATGTCAACCTACCGTTATCTATCGCTGCGTTGTAAAGCTAAGGCTAATGATATTTTTGATTTAAGGGAAACTAAAACTAGAACTGAAAATGAAACTAAGAAAATATAATAGAGAAAGAGAGACCGGAATATGGATTCCGCGCTCCTAAGGGACTTTGTAGAATTCGGGTACTAATTACGACTATAACTTAGTTACGTAGAATATACCAACTTAAAGAATCTGCCTCACGCTCTCGTGGTATTAACTAAAGCCATACTTCCTAATCCCAAGATTTTGCTCTCGCTCGCCCGGTAACTCAGAAATACATTTTGGAAGCCAATAATACCCTAACCAACATCTAAAGCGCTCCCGCTGTATTTAGATATGGTGTCTAATTTCCACTATCCGGTTCGATCCCCACGCTCTCGCAGTGCCAGCTCTAACCTTAATTAATTTCTCACTCTCGTGACAAAATTGTGTTAAATAACCTCTCACTCTCATGACAAAGCTATTTAAATTCAACTTGGAAATTAAAACCAAAACAGATTTTTAATCGTAAGTTCGCACCTATAATTTTCTACCGAGTCCCATCGGTAACGACGGTCCTCATACGTCGGACTCAAGACTACTTAGCTAGACATGGAGAGGGAAATAAACATGCATATATCATAATAAACTAAAATCGGAAACATGCTTTAGGAATCAAATAAGGAAACGACACAATAAATAACAATAAATAAAACCTGGAATATGGTTTTGAATAATACACTGAAATCTTGAATGCGAATCCGGTTGCAGAAAATAAAATGGCAGAAAATAGAATCCTAAAACTAATATTGGGAATAGTCCCCGGTGTGGAGAACTATCCCTTTTACATAGTGAAAGAAAACTGCCTAAAAACTAAAACAAGGAAAATCTGCAAATGAAAGTTCACCGACCCCCCAAAATGGAGGTTTTCTATTCCTTTTATATTGAATCCTGGTAGTGGTAGTTGAGAAAATAGTGTACGTGCGTGCGAATCGGTGCGAGGAAAAACTGGAGAGAAGTGGGGGAAGCTGGGAAAAAGAAGGGAAAGTGGAGAGAATTTCTCCCACTAAGTGGTGGCTTGCGCCACCCTTCCCTTGCATCCAATGTGGCTCTCGCCACTTTTCATTACATGGTGGGCGCCACCCCACAATGTGGCCTGCGCCACATGTGTGAGTGGTGGTGGGCCCACCTTTATTATTTTTTTTCTTTTCTTTCTTTTCCTTCCACTTTCTTTCTTCATTTTCTTCCTTCCTATTTCTCTCCTCCTTCTTTCTTTTCTTCAATTTCTTGCCTTTCTTTTTCTTTCTTTTGCGAATTGATCTGATTAAATCCAAGATATCTGAAAACGTAATAATCAAGACATAAATCGAAGCATAAATCAAATAAAATAAAGGAAATCATAACTAAAATTCATGTAAGTCAAGCCAAATAAACGATATAATTTCGCGTTATCAAACTCCCCCACACTTAAACCTTTGCTTGTCCTCAAGCAAACCATGACTCGCAAGAAAAATAGTGTATACGGATACTCATCCTAGGCTACCAACTCTACTTCGGTTAAGTTTGTATCGATAGGTACTTGCTCACACATTAAGGATATCGTAACAACACAATTCTGCTTTTGCGGTCATCAACCTCCCTCCTATACAAACCAACCCGAATCATGTCATTATACCTAAGCCTAACTCACTCATCCTTCTTTCGTCCCTTTTCATTCTGGCACAATCACATTAAGCCCGTTATCCTTTTACACTCATGGTAGGATAGCCTGTTAGTGACTATGATCTCATTATCATCAAAATTTTTTTTCTCTTTCTTTTTCTTTTGCACATATCAATAAAAAAAAGTTTGCACCGTTGGGCTAAATGATCGGGTGAGGATCACCTAACTTATCACCTAACTTAGAAGGAGCATTTCTTTTCATTCAATTCATTTTTTTTTCTTTTCTTAATTTACCTTTTAAGCCTGAGATCATACACTTATTTGCATCGGCTTCCTACTTAGTGCGTGCTTAGAATGGTGCTGACTGCTAAATAAACTAATTAGGGACTACTAAAGGGGTGAGAACTTAAGGCTACGGCATAACAAGTACTCAAATCGATTTCCATAATTTAGAGGCTCACGGTGTTAAGACGATAACGATCTTGCATAATTTTCCCAAGTCTCACAATCTAACCTCAGTTTCGTCTGTAACCTAAGATTTTCAAAAGAAACCATGTTTTTAACTAAAAAAATTTCAAAATATTCGGTATGGCTAAGAGAATGGGGAAATCGATAAACAACATAAAATCAGCATACAGACTCGACAGCACATACACAGACGCAACGAAACATTAAAACAGAAAAATTTTTAAAATCATGCTAGAAAACAGTAAATCTAACTAGAAAGCGGTAAAGTTCCTCCCCCACACTTAACCAAACACTGTCCTCAATGTTTTAATAGAAGGTGAAAAAGGAACGATATAACCTGTATGAGTGCCACGACCAAATTCGCGCTGATTCTTCCCTTGTCGTCCCTGTCTTCGCTGGCCACTTCTACTCCGGTGTCTTATACTACGAGTTATCTGAATTTGCTGAAACTTCACTTTACTGAAACCGCTCATCATACTATTTTTTTCCGAAGGAAGTACCTGCAAAAAATGTTAAAAAAAAATACGCCGCGGTGTGTGCAGGTGGAACCTGACCATGCGAAAGGACAAGGAGGAGGTGAGTTACGAATGCGAGAGATATGCCATCTCCTATCATACTCAACATTGGTGTCACCACCAGCAGAGACATTCATAGGAATGTCCGTGGGCACCAACTCATCTTAAGGGATTGTCATCTAGAGATCTTTCGCCTAAATGTAGCTGAGACGTGACAAGCGATACAATTCTTTATTTTCTGCAAACACAAACAGTAAAAGTAAAACATTAAATTAAAAGCTCGTGGGTTTCCTCCCACGCAGGGCTTTGTTTCATGTCGATAGCTCGACGGCTAATAATTTTCGGTTTCCATGGCCACTTATCAAGCCATCTCACATATCCCTCACCTTTTCTTTTCTTTCTTCTATAGGGTGGTTCATTCTTTTGAACTTGTGGTGGTGGTTCTGGATCTATGCTAAGTATTAGCTTTTTGAGTTTGGGCTTAGTCATTTCATCCACCATCTCAAAGGTTAGCATTACCCTCTTAGCACTAATGATTTCCCTAGTTTCATGGTCCTCTAAGTTTCTCTTTTTATACAGGACCTCAGACGAAGGTGCGTTAGTGTGGATATTTTCCAATATCTCCACATACGTTTTGGATTGGGAGACTACAAACCTATGCGGGAAAGGAATCGGTGGGGTATAGGGATGAGGAACAACAATAAATGCTTCCTTTTCTACCTCTTCGACAACCTCCCTTTCGGGTGGTGTCGTTGGATTTTTCTCAATCTCTACTTTTTTTCTCAGCAGAACTCTCCTCAGCCTCATTATCACTCTCCTCGGGATTCTCGATTTGTTTTTCATTAATGGTTGTTACAACATCCACATGCTCCTCAAGGGAGGGTCCTATAGGTTTCCGTGCAAGCAGGGAGATTTGATTCTCCAATGCCTCACTGTGAGTCGCGAGGGACTCGACCATAGTGTTTATCTGCCTAAGGGTTTCATAAGTATCGAGATGTTGTTTTCTAAGTTCTTCATTCTGGAGAGTTTGTGTCTCCACAAAGTGCTCCATCATAGATTCTAACCTAGAATTAGTTGTTGTTTCAATGAAATCCTCCATTAATGCTTCAAGGTTGGAATTGACGGATTCTTATGGTTCCTCAAAATATTGGGAGTGGTAATTTGGGTGGAAATGAGTTAGTGTCGCGTTGAAATCCTCCATTAGTATTTCGAGATTGGAATTATGTGATTCTTGCGGTTCCTCGAAATTTTGGGAATGGTAATCATAGGAAAAATTTGGTTGCGGTTCCTCAAAATATTGGGAGTATTGCGGTTGGTAGTTGTAGAGAAAATTTGGGTGTGGCTCCTCAAGATATTGTGAGTGGTTATCATAGAGAAAATTTAGGTGATACATAGTTTTTAATTTTTTAATTTATATATATATATATATATATATATATATATATATATATATATATATATATATTTAATAGGAGTGCCTTAGTCTATACGGTGCAACAACGGAATAACAATATTGACTGTTGGTCCCCGGCAATGGCGCCAAAAACTTGATCGCGATAAACTATACGTCTAACGGTTACTAACTGCAAGTGCACAACCTAATCGCGTAGTAATAAAAGATATCGATCCCACAGAGACCAATGTCAACCTACCGTTATCTATCGCTGCGTTGTAAAGATAAGGCTAATGATATTTTTGATTTAAGTGAAACTAAAACTAGAACTGAAAATGAAACTAAGAAAATATAATAGAGAAAGAGAGACCGGAATATGGATTCCGCGCTCCTAAGGGACTTTGTAGAATTCAGGTACTAATTACGACTATAACTTAGTTCCGTAGAATATACCAACTTAAAGACTCTGCCTCACGCTCTCGAGGTATTAACTAAAGCCATACTTCCTAATCCCAAGATTTTGCTCTCGCTCGCCCTGTAACTAAGAAATACATTTTGGAAGCCAATAATACCCTAACCAACATCTAAAGCGCTCCCGCTGTATTTAGATATGGTGCCTAATTTCCACTATCTGGTTCGATCCCCACGCTCTCGCAGTGCCGACTCTAACCTTAATTAATTTCTCACTCTCGTGACAAAATCGTGTTAAATAACCTCTCACTCTCATGACAAAGCTATTTAAATTCAACTTGGAAATTATAACCAAAACAGATTTTTAATCGTAAGTTCGCACCTATAATTTTCTACCGAGTCCCGTCGGTAACGACGGTCCTCATACGCCAGACTCAAGACTACTTAGCTAGACATGGAGAGGGAAATAAACATGCATATATCATAATAAACTAAAATCGGAAACATGCTTTAGGAATCAAATAAGGAAACGACACAATAAATAACAATAAATAAAACCTGGAATATGGTTTTGAATAATACACTGAAATCTTGAATGCGAATCCGGTTGCAGAAAATAAAATGGCAGAAAATAGAATTCTAAAACTAATATTGGGAATAGTCCCCGGTGTGGAGAACTATCCCTTTTACATAATGAAAGAAAACTGCCTAAAAACTAAAACAAGGAAAATCTGCAAATGAAAGTTCACCGACCCCCAAAAATGGAGGTTTTCTATTCCTTTTATATTGAATTCTGGTAGTGGTAGTTGAGAAAATAGTGTACGTACGTGCGAATCGGTGCGAGGAAAAATCGGAGAGAAGTGGGGAAAGCTGAGAAAAAGAAGGGAAAGTGGAGAGAATTTCTCCCACTAAGTGGTGGCTTGCGCCACCCTTCCCTTGCATCCAATGTGGCTCTCGCCACTTTTCATTACATGGTGGGCGCCACCCCACAATGTGGCCTGCGCCACATGTGTGAGTGGTGGTGGGCCCACCTTTATTATTTTTTTTCTTTTCTTTCTTTTCCTTCCACTTTCTTTCTTCATTTTCTTCCTTCCTATTTCTCTCCTCTTTCTTTCTTTTCTTCAATTTCTTTCCTTTCCTTTTCTTCAATTCTTCTCTTTTTCTTTCTTTTGCGAATTGATCTGATTAAATCCAAGATATCTGAAAACGTAATAATCAAGACATAAATCGAAGCATAAATCAAATAAAATAAAGGAAATCATAACTAAAATTCATGTAAGTCAAGCCAAATAAACGATATAATTTCGCGTTATCAGTGTGCATATCAATTATATTGATAGAAAGGTATGGAACGTTATACAAAATGGTCCTATGGAAATTACCATGACCAATGTGAATAACGTTGTTGTGCCTAAGCTGGAAGCACAATGGAATGAAGAAGATGAGAAAAAGTATAACTACGATTGGAAAGCTAGAAATATTCTGATATCCTCTTTGGGAGTTGATGAGTATTATAGAGTTTCACATTGTACGAGTGCTAAATCTATGAGGGACGCATTGTAAGTTTCCCACGAGGGAACTAATGACGTCAAACTAGCTCGGATCAATACTTTGACACAAGAGTTTGATCTCTTTCACATGAAGCAAGTGGAAACCATTTCCAACATGCAAAAAAGATTTACTCATTTAAACAATCGACTAAACTCACTTGGTAGGCCAGTTTCCAATGACGTTGCTACTAATAAAATCTAGAGGTGTCTTACTAGGGAATGGCAACCAAAGGTCACGACCATAAAGGAAGCCAATGACCTCATGACTTTGGACATCACAACTTTATTTGGGAAGCTCGAGGAACATGAGCAAGTGCTCATTAGTCTTGACCAAATTGAGAAAAGAGAAAAGAAAGAAAATACCAAAGATGCAGAAAATAAGTCAATAACTCTAAAGGCTTCTAGCTCAAAGTCCTCCGCAAAAGAGCTAAGTGACAGTGAATCGAGTGATGAATATGAAGAAGATACGAATGAGGATATGAGATTGTTTGTGAGGCGATACAATCGCTATATAAAGAAAAATTGTATTCAACATTCGGAAAAGAATCTCGTCAATTTTAGAAGACAAACAAGTTCTTTCAAGAATGAAGGTAACAAGAGTAGAAAAACAAAAGGGTCTTGCTATAATTGTGGAAAAGTCGGCCATTATAAGCCGGATTGTCCATCGATGAAGAAGGACAAGGGGAAGGAAAAGAATCGTCCACAAAAGAAACAAGGTAAACCTAGAAGAGCTTATATTGCTTGGGAAAGTGATAGCGAGTCATCTAGTGAAGACAATTCAAGTGACGAAGAAGAGTCAGTTAAACTTTTCCTCTCCGCTCATCAAGGGAAAAAATAAAAAGGTAAGATATGTTAAGTATGATAACTCTAACAAAATGTCTCATTCTGAATTACAACATACTTTTGATACTTTACACCATGAGGCTAAGGAAGCCTTTAAACGTTTAGCTTCAAACAAACAAATTTTCTCTCATTTGGAGAAAAAGATCTCTGATTCCGAAAAGGAATTAGAGGCTCTCAAAAAGTCTATGATGGAAGTAACACATGTAGATGTTGAGGAAGACAAGAGTAGGTGGTTAAATTGGGGTTGTGAAACTTGTCATATTTGGCAAAAAGAGGTTAGAAATCTTAGAGCCAAACTTGACAAGGCTCTAGAACCAAAGGTCACTTTTGCTATTGATAGATCACATTTTAAGAAAAGCATGAATAATCCCTACCAAAAATACACTTATGTGATTCGAGATCAAGTAAATAAAAGTGACTCCAATGTTAAACTTACTTGCTTGTATTGTTGCAAGAGGGGTCATACCATTGCAAAATGTCGCTTTAGGAGGTTTTTAGTTCCTAAAAGCGTTTATCAATGGTTGCCCAAATGCAATCAAGTATTCACTCACAACCAAGGATCCAATAAGAATTGGGTACCTATTTCCCTTGTTTGATTGTGTAGGTACAATGTCTTGAGTCTGCTGAGAGAAGATGGGTTCTCGATAGTGGATGCTCAAGACACATGACGAGATACATGTCCCTTTTCGTTGACTTTTTGGCAAAGAAAAAGGGATTTGTGACCTACGGAGACAACAATAAATGGGCAATAGTCGGCAAATGTAGTGTAGGTAATCCATCTTCTACTACTATCTCAGACGTGCTACTAGTTGAGGGTCTTAAACACAACCTAATTAGCATTAATCAATTATGTGACAAGGATTATAAAGTCTCATTTTCAAAAGATTGTTGCATAATTGAAAATAATGATAAAAAGGAGGATGTGTTTAAAGGCCTGAGGGTTAACAACGTCTATATGCTAGACTTGAGTGAGGTATTATTGAGTAGCGACAAATGTCTCGTCACCATGAGTGAAGATTCATGGTTCTTAATAAGATAGTCTTTAAGGACCTAGTAGCCGGCTTACCCAAAATCAAGTTTTCAAAGGATAACTTATGTGATGTGTGCTAAATAGGGAAGCAAACAAGGATCTCGTGTAAGTCTAAAAACATTGTTTCAACCACGAGACCTCTTGAACTCCTCCATATGGACCTCTTTGGACCATCTAGAATTAAGAGCTTAGGTGGTAACTACTATGGTTTTGTGATTGTCGACGACTGTTCTAGGTTTTATTGGATTATTTTCTTAGCAAGCAAGAGCGATACTTTTTCGACTTTTGAGAAGTTTTCCAAGCTCTCTCAAAACAAATTGAACACAAACATTGTAACGATCCAAAGTGATCATGGAGGTGAATTTGAAAATCATCTCTTTGAAGAATTTTGTGATAGAAATGGGATTGATCATAATTTTTCCGTACCACGTACCCCTCAACAAAACGGGGTTGTGGAACGTAAAAATAGAATTTTGGAAGAATTGGGAAGAACTATGATCAATGAGAGTGTCCTTCCTAAATACTTTTGGGTCGATGCCATAAGTACGACTTGTTATGTTTTGAATAGGGTGCTCATCCGTCCTATTCTAAACAAAACTTCGTATGAGCTTTTAAAATGGAGGAAGCCTAACGTATCAAACCTTCATGTATTTGGTTGTAAATGTTTTGTGTTGAATAATGGTAAGGAGACTCTTGGCAAGTTTGATTCTAAGGCCGGCGAAGGTATCTTTCTTGGATACTCTCAAACTAGTAAGGCATATAGGGTATATAATAAAAGGTTACTTACAGTTGAGGAATTCGTACATGTTACTTTTGATGAATCTTATCTGAAAAATGTAAAAAAAGGTATTTATTTTCATGGTGCAGGTGTATCTTCAGAAGACATGCTCAAGGACACTGAAAAAGAGACTGGTCAACCTGAAGCAGTGCAAGTTGAGGAGGAAAAAGATCACCATCCTGAGAAGATTGAGGAGGATCATCTGACTAAAATTATGACCTTCCTCCAGCTTGGAAGTCCTCTAAAGACCATCCTATCAACAACATACTCGGTGACATTTCAAAGGGAGTAACTACGAGATCCAAGCTAAGTAACTTTTGTTATCACTTTGCTTTCGTCTCTCAGATTGAGCCTAAAAACTCTAAAGAGGCCTTACACTATGAACATTGGTTTTTATCAATGCAAGAGGAATTAAATCAATTTAAAACAAATGAGGTTTGGGACCTTATCCCTCCTCCGCGAGGCCATCGAGTAATCGACACCAGATGGGTGTTTAGGAACAAGCTTGACGAAAATAGAGTCATAACAAGAAATAAAGCGTGCTTAGTTGTGCAAGGGTATAACCAAGATGAGGGTATAGACTATGAGGAAACTTATACTCCTGTTGCCCGACTCGAGGTTATACGTCTTTTGCTTGCTTACGCATGTGCTAAAAATTTCAAATGATTTCACATGTATATAAAAAGTGCTTTTCTAAACGGTTACATTAATGAAGAGGTTTATGTAGCCCAACCTCCTGGTTTTGAATCCCATGAGTATCCTAATCATGTTTATAAGCCCAAACGCGCTTTGTACGGTCTCAAGCAAGCCCCTAGGGCTTAGTATGAGTGTCTTAGCAAATTTTTACTAGACTAAGGGTACTCTAAAAGGAAGTTTGACACAACTCTCTTCATTAAACGTCAAGGAAAACACTCCATTTTTGTACAAGTATATGTAGATGATATAATATTTGGATATACTAACATGAATATGGTCAAGGAGTTCTCTAAGTTGATACAGGGAGAGTTCAAGATGAGCTTGATGAGGGAGCTAAACTATTTCCTCGTATTGCAAATCTAGCAACTTGAAGAAGAAACATTCGTGAGCCAGACGAAGTATTATCTTGAGCTACTCAAGCGCTTCGATGTGGCTAACTCTAAAGCAATTGACACTCTAATGCCTACATGTGTTAACTTGAATTGAGATGAGAATGGTAAGGATGTAGATGTGAAGAAATATAGATGCATGATAGGTTCTCTCCTCTATCTTACTGCATCTCGACTAAATATCATGTTTAGTGTATGTATGTGTGCTAGGTACCAATCATGTCCCATCGAATCACACTTAAAAGCCATCAAGCGCATACTTAGACCTATGTGGTACTCCAAAGTATGGGTTTTGGTATTCCAAGGGAAATGATTGCTCTTTGGTTGGCTATTCTAATTCTGACTTTTCCGGTTGCAAATCGGATAGGAAAAGCACGAGTGGCACTTGTCATTTCTTCTCAAATTCCTTAGTGAGTTGGCATAGCAAAAAAGCAAGTTTCCATTGCTTTGTCAACAGCCAAGGCGGAATACGTTGCGACAGGTAGTTGTTGTGCTCAAGTCTTGTGGCTTAAGCAACAATTACTTGACTTCAATGTTAAACTTGAACGTATTCCCATTTTGTGTGATAATACAAGCGCCATTAACTTAACTAAAAACCCTGTACTACATTCACGCATGAAACATATTAAAATTTGCCATCATTTCCTTAGGGATCATGTAGAGAAAGGTGATGCTGTGTTTGAGCATGTTGATACCAAGAATCAACTTGCTGATATTTTCACAAAACCACTTGCGATAGAGCCTTTCTTTAACATCTGTAAGGAACTTGGTGTTCTCGATATCTCGGATCGTGTCTAAAATTGTATGATTGCATGCGCTATATTTATGTCTGTCTATATTTTTGATTAACAATATTGAGAAGATCAAGCTATATGTGAGGGCATCCATCATCGATCGTCATTTGAGGTAATATCGTTCCTCTCGAGTTAACTATTCTTGATCATATATATATATGTAAGAAATTGTGCCATGATGTGTGTTATATTGATGTTTATTCTATGATTTAGATCTATTTTAATCCATTTTTAAGTTTGAAATATGTGTGAGCTTGTTATTTATTATTGGTTGATGCATACATGACTTGAAATGTGCATTTTTACATGTTTGCACTGCATGAGTCGACCAAAATAGGGCATAGGTCGACTCATGGTCTCTCTATTTTTATAGGTTTTGAATCGGGTAAGCAGAGGTCGACCCATTGGTCGACTCAAATTGTGAAGCATTTAAATTTATGCATTTTTGTACAGCATGCGTAGACACATAGTAGTTTAGGTCGACGCTTCGCTACGTAATTCTGAAAAATTCTTGAAAATTGAAGCGTTTTCTTCATTGTTTCTTGGGAATTTTTGACCCATTAATTGTCTTGACTCATTCAAAGCATTCAAATCATCATCATTTGCATCTAGACATCTCTTCCTCCTACTTCTCCTCTCCTACAACACTCTATAAAACCCTCTAAACCTATTTCCAAAAGTTCATCAAAACAAAAACTTTCAACATTCACAAGGTTTCAAGTGGGTTTCTCATCAACAAATTCATACTCGGGTATTGTTCATCTTCTCCAAAATTTGAGTTTTCATGGCTTTTACAAGAGTTGCAAGCAAAAGAACCATAAGAGCTTCAACCTCTAGGGCAGGTACGTCTCAACCCATGTCAAGTGTTTTGGTAAATGCTCTTTCCTTGCTATTTGATGAATTGGCTGCAACATATATTGATAAGTTTAGTAAAAAATCAATTGTTAAGCAATTCGTGTATTACCCGAAAGTGGCGGAACGCATGCATATTCAGGAAGTTGTAGAACTGCTTGATTTTCAAAAGTTTGATCAATTTTTAGAATGTGATACTAAGTATAATGAAGATTTGGTCCGGTTGTTCAATACGGGTATACAGAGTAAGTTTGATGGTTATATTTATCGCTGTAAGATAGGCAGTAAAAGTGATGCTATTGATGCCAATGTGTGGAAGGATTTATTTGGTATGTGTCCACTGTCGTCCCTTCGTCCTACGATCACCGACACAAAATTTGCTGACAACTATGAGTTTAAGACTGCTCTAAACTCAATGTTGAAGAAACCCAATGCTGATCATATTGTGGCTAGTGACTTGTTTCCTAAAATAGTTACTACTGGTCGTTTGAAGCCTATTGATAAAATTCTACAATTGATTATCTCTCACATCCTCCTTCCTAAAAAGGGAGGTTACTCTTGAGTTGATCAAGCTGAGGTACACTTAGTTTATATACTGAAGAATAATATAAAAATTCATTGGCCTCATTATATTGCCAGCAGGATATTTGCTTTGAAGGATTCTGGTCGAGGTACTGCTTTGTGTTATGCCTCTTTTATTCTGAGTGTTCTTAATAAGGCTGAAGTTGTGGTCCAAGGTATTCCTTATGTGTCTCTGACGACTGATCAATAATTCAGTCAAAAGACTTTGACTATGATGGGTTATATCTGGGATCGGGACGAAAAATGTTACAGGTTCAAGGTGAAGGCCTCTAGTTCAAGGGTTCAAGATTCAGATGAAGATGAAGATAAAGACGAATAGGAAGATGAAGAGGAAGAAGAAGCAGCTCATGAGATGGAAACTGACCATCATGATGCTGAACAAGATAATAGTGAGTGGTTGGGTCACTCACCTGCTCAAGATCCCTATGCAAATCAGGGATGGGGTGAGTGGAAACACACAGGCTGGACATCTTTAGGTTCATCCTACATGCCTCCAACAAATGACTGGAATCACCAAGAGTCATACTATATGCCTCCTTCTCCACTGCGACCTCAACAAAATAATGATGAAGTTCTTGAAATGTTAAGAAACATGCAACTCCAACAGCAAAATTTTGTTACTGCTCAAGAGGAAAGACACACCACTCTCACGAATCAGCTTCAAGCTCAAAGTGAGAACTTTGACTTATTTGCCTCCACTGTGATACAAAGGTTTGATAATCTGGCTGAAACTGCTGATGGTCTGAATCGTGCTATGACAAATAGTTTCAACACACTCAACAGGGCTGTCTTGGAGCTTACCGAACGATTGGATGAGCAACAAGCACCGCCTCCAGATTACCATTTTAGAGGGAGGGGTTATCCATATAGGGGGAGGAGACCTTGAGGATTGAGTTGTTTGGATGTAGTGCATCTCATGTTTTGTATTTCGCATGTCATTTTATGTTTTGCTATCTTGGTGTTTGTTTTATGACTTGGAGTTGTATCGAATATTTTGGTTATGTAATGCCATTAATTTTCTTTATATGCTTTATGTCTTATTTACCTTCATATTCCTTGCATTGACTTCATTTTATGTGAATGTTTGTTAATGTGTATCTGTTGCAAAGTATATGATTGTGCTCATATGGATATATTTTGTTTTCTTTGACCTTGTGCTTCTCTCTTTTTGATGTTGTTAAAGGGGGAGAAAAAGATATGCAAAAAGTAGCACTTCATTTCATAAAGATTGGTCAGATCTTCTTTCGGAAGAATGCATAAAATCAGGGGGAGGATGATTCTCAAAGTACTCGATAAACTGAAGGCTTTGCAACTGTTTTTCCATCATAAAAAGAGTATGTGAGGGAAAGGTGCCTTAGTCCTTATTTTAATGATGTCAAAACGTGTATTAGCTCGTACTTTGTAATTTGGACGGTATCATCGCGTCTTAGCTTGCATTCATACTTTACAATGCACAAATATTCCAAAATTATGTGTTTATACATATAGGAGCATCTCATATATGTTTTGTGTGTATTTGATCATGTTAGGAGACTTAGGTATGCATAAACATAGTTTAGGTGGATCAAACTATGAGCAAAAATTCATTTTTGGAAGTTTAGGGTGTTTGAGTCGACTCAAGCCCTGCTCAGGTCGACTCATATAAGTTGATTTTTAGTCATTTACTTTCGGGTGTGCTTGCGTTAACCCTTTGGTCGACTCATGCTGTATGCATTTGTATCTGCATTTTTTGAGCAAGCTTGCATCAACGCACGAACCCTGTTTCGGTCGATGCACAACTTCAATTTTTGCATAGTCTTGCTCTCGAGTGTGCTCAGGTCGACCCCCTTTATGTTTAGGTCGACCGTTCGCTAAATTCCTGCTATTTTTCTGATCTTTCTCACTTCAAATTGCTGTTATGTTTGTTAGTTAGTCAAGGCATCATATATATACATTTTGTCTCATCATTTCAACATAGAACAAGAAAAGTGAAAGATATACACTGAATTTTTCTCTCATCATCTTCATCCTCATTCTTGCATTTTCTCAACAATTACACATAACAATTTTTGTTGATCTTTTGCATCATTGAGGTGATAACGTCCAAACGTAGGATTATGTATCTAGTTTGGGGTGAGTATTCGGTGGGTTTTTCTTGAATAAAACCGTTAGGGTTTTGTCCTCCAAGATCGTGTGGATTTGGGGTTTTTTGCACAGATCTTTGCTTAACTGATTCAACCAAGCGAAGGGATTGAAGAACGGTGGGTTCGTTCAATCAAGTAGCGGTAGCCTAAGGATTGTGGAAGAAAAATTTGGGTTCGAACGGTGTGTGATCGAAATCATCAGAGCAAAAGGATTGAAGACCGGTGGGGTTGTTCAATCAAGTAGCGGTAACTGAAGGTTTGTTCAACACGTTCGAGGCACTTGATTCGACTTGAATCAAGGGGAGAGAAGACATAGTATCAACATCAACAATTAGGCTTGAGTGTGTGGTGACTATTGCTTCTCTTGTATAAACTTTTGCAACAAGATAATACATATCTCAATTCTAGTCTTAGAATTGGGGACAGACACACCCGAAGCGAGGACGAAAGGGGAACTGCCTAAATAAATCGGGTGTTGTTCTCTCTTTCTCTATCTCTTTATTTTGAATTGTTCACGTTTGTGCAAAACCAATTGATCGATAAAATTCTGCTGTAGTGTAGTGCTGAAAATCTGGTTTGAAAACTCAATACAATCACTTTGATTGTTATTGGAAAAATTATGCACTACACTTACATAGAAAATAACACTTGGGGTGTTTTGCACACCAAGTGTTCGAAAAATTGATCGCTGACAAACTGTTTGTAATATTGTCAAATTTTGTTTACACGTTATAAGTCATTGGAAATTGCACAAACTTAAGTGATTTTAATTGTATTGATTAATACTCAAAATAGTGATTCGATTTTTCATTAAACTTGTTGTTCCATTTGGCTTGTCGCATATCCGATCTTTTCGATAACGGTTCGTTTAGACGACTTAGTTCCTCTGCCGCTTCCGCACATTTTACAAACAATTTTTTAAGCACCGACTCTGTTTAAAAATTAGTGATCTATTTAACCCCCCTCCTAGATCATTGTCATCGTCTAAAATAATCTACGTTTCACATAGTTTAACCTGACGTGCTCGTTTGAATTTTTTGACTGCTTTTCGGTCGCATTTTTGACCAGTCTGACCCTTTTAACCTGGGAAAATTTTATTTCAAAATTTGACCAAACGCTGTATTTTTCTGAGTCGTTTATTTCTCGCTGATCATTTTGGTGTATTCATTTTATTTTTTCAAACACTTCGATACTGGCCTGTTTTTTCGTTTTTAACCGATTTCTTTTTAATTTAATTAATAATATTTTTAATTAATCAGTTTTTAATTTAGATTTTATTTTAAATATATTTTTTTTTTATTTTTTTATTTATCATTTTCTTATTTTGATAATATTTAATTTTTGTTTTTTTTTGGTCTTTTAAGCAAAACTTAAGAACTAAGTTTCAAAAAGTTCTTTTGGTTTTCTTCATTTTTCATGGTAACACACCTGCATGCAGGCGCAGCGTACCACTTCTCTCTCTCCCTCTCTCTCTCTCTCTCATAAAATTAAGAAAAAACAAGACCAAGGAAAAAAGGTCCTGTGCGGCACATACAAATAAGACACCATCATCTTTTGGCTTCTTCTGAACAATATAACAAAACTCACACCCTTGAAGACCCACACCTTGCCGCATCACGTCTTCATCATCTTTTGATCCTTCCCATTCATTTAAAAAGGAGGAACATCACACTGTAACGAAAAAAGGCATGACAACATCACCAAAACATAAAATACTCAGACCGTCCGCGCTTTACTCAAAAAAGGACATCTACATTTTTCCAAACAACCCACTATTGTCACAGAAAAACCACATGTACTCTCTCAAAACCATCTTCAAAACCTTCATAAAAACAACACCTTTCCTATCCCATATCACTCCCTTCTGCGCATGAAAGGGAGAGGACATCACAAGCTACCATATTTTTTCCTCTCACACTACTCAAACTACTTGGATCCATACCATAACCTCACTCAACACAATACTCCCTCTAACGACTGGACATTAAACCATACTGCCCTTTTGTCATGACCTTGATACCATCACTTCATTTTCCATCACTCTTCACACAAAACCTCCTTCAACCTTTATACAACCATAACCTCATTTCCCATACACACGACCTGCATATTTAAAACATCACTCCATATCACCCATTCAACACTCTCCCTCGCCATCACCATGTGAAAAACAACAACACAATACACCCATTTCAATACACACTTTTAATATACTCTCTCATGCTGCGTTTCTTTCCATGACACAACAATCATCACTCACACCATGATTCCCTCCATAACATACCTCCATATTTAAGCTCACATACTTACTAACCATATACTCCCTCAAACACCATCATCTATCTCACCATCTTCGATACCACTTCATCTTCTTCATCATATCAACTCAACATTTCCATCATCATCATCATCCTTACAAACACATATCATTCATCACTACAAGCTTCACCAAGAAAACAATCATCATATTATTTCAACTCCCATCACAACGAACACGCCGTAACAACCACCACACACTACCATTGATGTTTGAAAATGATATTTGTTCCTTCTGTGACTAGCTGGTTCGCGGCTTCGACATTGATTCATAACGTCGGTAAAATTTCGAATCATCATCTCCTTATTGTCGCTCCCGAAAGATTCGCATCCAACGGTACAAACGCGAGAGTGGCGCAAAAAACACAGAGTCGCCAGCAAAGTGTATTTATCCCAAGAGAGGGAAAGGAAACACTGCGTAAACCTGAAAGGAGGGAAGGAAAGAGCATGGTCGTACGACCAAGAGAACGGGTACGGGAGTCGGTTACGCGAAGGGAAGGTGTTAGCACCCAACACGTCCATCGTACTCGATGGGATCCACGCTTGTTGTCTGCATCAAAGGGTGTCGTCATCTGGAGCTCCACTGCTACTGGACCGACGAAGAAACGAGAACGGAAAGAACGGAGAAACGAAGAAGAAAAGAAGAAAAGAAGTGACTCGATAGGACGTCCTCGGAGTCCTATGCCTACGTATTCCCTCGTGCAATGGGAAAGTCAGAGTCAACGTAGTTCGGACGCGAACTAGGGGGGAAGGTTGCTCGCCAAGACAATCGCTATCTTGTGCCTACGTATCCTCAATCGGACGAGAGAGAGGAAATCAGAGCAGTCGTAGTTCGACCTACGGGGTCATAAGGAACAAAGAGGTGATAAAGAAAGGTTGTGAAAGAAATGTGCTCGGAAGGGTCTCAATCGCAAGGGTGCGAGAGAAGGGTCTCAATCGCAAGGGTGCGAGAGAAGAGTGCTCGCCAAGGATATGGATCCTCGTGCCTACGTATCCTCAATCGGACGAGAAAGAGGAAGTCAGAGCGTCCGTAGTTCGTGGGGACAACCACGAAACAAGGGGAGGAAATTGGTGAAAAAAATGGAGAAGGTAGCCCGCCAAGATCTACGCAATCTTGTGCCTACGTATCTTTACTCGGACGAGAATAAAGAATCAGAGCAGTCGTAGTTCGTGGGAACGACCACGAAATAAGGGGAGGAAAT
This sequence comes from Lathyrus tuberosus, assembly GCA_022829125.1. Lineage (NCBI taxonomy): Eukaryota > Viridiplantae > Streptophyta > Magnoliopsida > Fabales > Fabaceae > Lathyrus > Lathyrus tuberosus. The sequence continues at coordinate 5,002,711 of JALAZF010000073.1, read as the reverse complement.
TGGTGAAAAAAAGGAGAAGGTAGCCTGCCAAGATCTACGCAATCTTGTGCCTACGTATCTTTACTCGGACGAGAATAAAGAATCAGGGCAGTCGTAGTTCGTGGGAACGACCACGAAACAAGGGGAAACGGGATCAATCTCGATCGGACGGGTGCGAGAGAAAAGAGTCGGGACTCACGAAAAGTCTAAAGGGGAAACTGAATCCTACAAGTTATCATGCAAAATGGCCCTAAGGTCAGGATTAGAAGGGAGCTAACCTAATGTTATCATGCTTGGATTGAGAGCCTAATATCTATCCTACTCCGAGCTTAATCAGAAATTAAGTCGGACTAGGAGCCTTAAGGGAGCATGTGAAATCAACAAGTAAACATAAGACAACTCAATCACAAAGAGAAAATCAAACAGGAGGCAAGTCAAAAGAAAATCAAGTACAGATAGAGAATCAGGAATTAAACAGAAATTAATCAAGATAGGCAATTAAAAATAAAAATGCAAATTAATCTACAATTAAAAATCAAGATTAAATTCTAAGGAGTTAATCTAAAATTACAGCTAATACTAAGATTGATCCCAAAATTAATTCCTAGTTAATTTCTAATTAAAATCAAGTTCTAGTTCTAAACTATAAACTAACTCTAACGAAAATTAGTTCTAAAGAAAAACTAATATTAAAATCTAAAATATTATCTAAATTTTAATTAAGAACAAAATAACCAAAGTTCATAAAAAGAAACAAGATTAATCCTAATTGAGTTCTAAAATCAATCTAATTAGAAAGTTAGAACAAAAATAAATGAGATTAAAAGGATGGTGCAGAATCAGCCCAAGGTGATGTGAACAGAATTTCCAGGCGCAATGGGCCAGAGGATGTTAAGCCCAAAAAGAATGAAAAGGCAACAAAGGGGGTGCGATCAGCAGGCTAGGGGTGTGAAAAGAAAGTCACCCGTGTGGGCTTCTTGGCCTGAGGCCCAAGATTTTCTAATTACAGCCAGGGGGTATGAGCGAATTAGTGGTGCGGTTGGAAATGAAATGAAACGGACCTAAGGCCCACGACCCGGTTCGGTCCAGCTTTCCAATGTCTCCTTACAAACCCTAAAACCAAAACAATTAGTCATCCTCTCTCGTTCAACACAAAGCCATACTCCTTCACAATAACAACATCACGCCGGAAACCAACAAAAACACCACGCCGACCAAAATCCGCCGTCCACCTGAACCCTTCTCCAAACACTCTTCTTCATCAATCTTCACCGCGTTGCTTTCTCCTCTTCGTGGCGCGCCGTCTTCTACTTGTTCACAGAAACACCACGCTGTAACAGCAAGAACCACCCCGCCGGATACAATCATTCGTCCACTTCAACACCTCTCTATTTCTCCGATCGCAACAGAGCGCCACCTGTCTTCAACATTAAACAACCTCTTCTGTCTCAAATCGCGCCACTCAGTCGTTCTCCTCTCTACCAATCGTGTTGTGGAAACGTCCCTCAGTTTTGACTCCAAGTCGCGCCGTCGACGAAAAGGCCTCCGCCGCGTCATCGAACTTCTCAACCACAACTTCGCAACTCAAAACTCCACTCCGTCATGACGTCCTTCTCGACGTTCAACACTAGCATCGTTTATGCTACCTCAACGTTCAATACTCTGCTCGCGATAAACTCCCTCGCACGACTCAAAATTCAAGATCGGCAAAGCAAAGGTACGAGATTCGACGACACAAACACATGAACAAAACCAGACGGATACAGAGACAAATCAATCAACAAGTGCATCGTGACAACAATGATTTGGAGGCAGAGTTAACGTACCTACCGGAGAGAGTCTGGTGCTCCTTCAAATCGGCAAAAATAGATAGAAAACCAGAGGTAATGTTACTATTCCTTCTTCTGCTTCCGATTTACTCCATTTTCCTCTTCTATTTCTCGATCTTCTTCCTCTCAGTTGAATTACTTTTTCTAATGTTGTTGATTCTTGCGTGGATTCTAAGCTTCTGTTGCGATTGTTGCGATTTCTATTTAGCTTTCCTCGCGTATCCTTCTTCTATCTTTCTTCTTCCGAGAGTGTTGTTGAATTAAACTTGATTGCAGGTTTGTTGAAATTCGGTGAATGGAGTTCTTGCAAATTCGAAAATGGTGAAGATGAATGACTTCCAGAATTGATGAAAGTTAGCTCGTGAGGTTTTTCTGCGAGTTATTGATGAATTAGTTCGTGAGGTTTCAGAAAGTGGAAATGGTGATGAAGGATAGTTGAAGGTGAATCAGAGCAGAGATTGTGGAGATGAATCGTGAGGAACTGGAATCTGAAAACCCTTCTTTCTCTCAGTTCAGCTGCAGCTGTTTTTATACAAGAATTGGGTGAGGGTAGAATAGTACTTTGAGGTGAATTCTGTTATGTGAATTGTTGTGGTGAAATTCTGATTTTTCTGTTTTGGAGAGTTGTGAATTGTCACGCGTATTTGCACGAGTTTGTAACCTTTTCATCTGCATTTTTGAATCTCCTTTGAATTGTTTTGCAAGTGGAAATATATTGTGAAATCTTGTAACCAACTCGCCTTGCCACTACTTTTCTATTTCTGCTATTTTCAGTGACTTATTGTGGGCCCTGCGCCTTGTATCATTCTCTGTTGCACCGAGGTGTTCAATATTCTTCTTCTTTTGGTTTTAAAACTAACGTGGGAATCAACATTTCATCACCTCTTTTTTATAATTTTGGACTTGATATTGATTTGGAAATAGATTTAAAAAATGATTAATGGAAAATTGGAAGTGGCTTATTTAATTGGATAATGGATATAAAAAATGATGTAGATAAATTGGTTTAGAAAAATAGATATGGATATCAAAAGGTGGATAAGAACATGGTTTATGAATAAAAGAAAAGGTAAGTGGATAAAAATGAAAATGGTTGATGGATTAAAAACAATGAGTTTGGATATGGATTATGGATAGAAAATGGATAACCAACTGAACTCAAAACCAATCACCAACTTTCCACAAGCCTCTGACAAAATAGTCACAGTTACCACTGAACAATCTGGCCACTCACATGATCCACTGAAGAATCTCAACCGATAACTATTCACCAACTCAACTGTAAACAAGAACTCCAATTCTCCCTGGTATGCTGATAAATCTCGAAGAAGAAGATTTGAACTGGGAAAAAATTAAGACTTGATTCACACCAATGAACCTCTGAATAAGGAAAATGCCAATAGCAAGAACACTCTTCGATCCCATGTCTTAGAAGACCAATGCAATGATATGATTATGACCTAATGAGATGCAAAATGAGAAAGAAACATAAGCCAGAAAAAGGTAGGGCAAATTTTGGGGTGCTACACTTATGTAGTATTATCTCTGCTGTGTATTTTGTTTTTTTGGAGTTATTTTTTTAAGAGTTTGTTGATTCTCTTTTTACCATTTTAACCATTAGAAGCTAGAGATTGTGTTGTAAAATGTTCATTATGTGTGTGTGTTTGTTGTTTGTGAAAGCATGATAAGTGATTGTGTGTGATGCTCATATGAGTTATTTGCTCTAGTTTTTACAGTTATGTGATCATGGAGTGTAGTTTGCATATGCATCATCTTTTCGACATTAATAATGTTCCAACGTTTGCGGTAACAGTTTTACTTCGTATTTTCCTTAATGTCCTAATGTTTGCTGTGTGTACACTATTTTGAATCTAATTTTGGTTGTGTTGCATCTATGATATATGTTGTATGTCATTTTTGTATATTTCAATTTCTATTATCATTTACACCTTTTTTTTTATAATTTAATTATATGTTGTTTTCAATAATTTTTCTCTTTATTTGTATATTCTAGAAAAATACCAAAAAAAAAAACATTTTAATTATTTATTTTTAGCATTTTCATTTCTAGTTTAACTATTTGTATATTCTAGAAAAATACAAAAAAAAAAGATTTTAATTGCTTACTTTTATTTTTAATTTAATATTAAAAATGCCAAAAAAATATATGTATTAATTATTAATTAATTTAAATATTTTTATTTAATATTGATTAACTAAATTATTAATTAATCTTATTAAATATTTATATTTAAATTAATTAATTATTCTCTTGTTGCCCGATTCTATTTTACGACTGATTTGCTTCCATGCTTTGGGCCTGCTTTCCTTGATTAATTTCCGATGATTACATGATGTTTTGCCATGTGTATGTTGTTGATTCTATTTTTCGTTTTATCCCACATGATGCTTTGCCATGTGTACTCTGTTGATTTTATGTGTTGATGATACCATACATGATGTTCTTGCCATGTACTTTATTTTTGTTGTTTTATCTTACCATGATGTTTTACCATGTGTTTGTGGATCTTATGTACTGTGTACTTTATCGATTCTAGTTGTTGTTTATCACCATGATGCTTTGCCATGTGTGCTTTGTTGATCTCATTTACTATTTGACTACATGATGATGTGCCATGTATTCTGTGTACTTTGTGTTTGTTGATGTTTCTACATGATGTTTTACCATGTATTCTGTGCACTTGTTGATTACATGATGATTTACCATGTATTTGATGTTTTTACATGATGCTTTACCATATACCTTTGTCGCTTTCTAATGATGTTTTACCATGTGTCTGTGGATTTTATTTGATGACATGCTGATGTCTCTACACGATGCTCTGCCATGTGTACTTCATCGATTCTATTTGTTGTTTATTCTACATGATGATTTGCCATGTATCTGCTATTTTCTCTTGATGCTTTGACCTAATCCAAGGGAAATGGAGTGTATGTTGACTTATTGTCATGTGCATGTCCATTGTATGGTTATTGCTTTGCCTTGATTGTCTTTGACTTTCTTTGCCCATCCTTACCTTTATAGCAAACAATTTTACCTAAAACACAAATATTTCAAGAGGTTCCTGTAGGATACTACAGATGCTTAGGGTGCTAGTACCTTCCCTTAGTATAACCAACCCCCGTACCTTTGATCTCTCTTTGCTTAGCTTTAAGCCTTGCTTTTTTGCTTTGCATGTTTACTTAGGGTTTTTGTTCGATCTTTTCTCCCTTCCCTTGGAAAAATAAAAGTTCGGTGGTGATATCTTATCTTTTGCGAGTCAAGCTAATCAATAGCTTTGGTCTCCGATTCTCACCGTGACACCAACCACTGCTTGACAAAATGCTATCCAGAATCCAACATTGGACAACCAAACTGTTGACATTTGCAGGTAGATGTCAGCTAGTGAAAAGTGTATTGCTGGCCATGTCTGGTTATTGGATGCAGGTCTTCCCCATCCCCAAAAAAGAATATCAAGCATCTTAAGTCTATTTGTAGAAATTTCTTATGGTCGGGTAAAGCTACAGGTAGGAAAGCCTATGTGGCTTGGGACAAAGTTTGTGAACTAAAAAACTCGGGGGCCTTAACATTACTGCTTTGGCATATTAGAATAATGCTCACTGCTGAAGTGGAATATGCACATCAAAGTTGATAAACTTTGGATCAGATGGGTGGACACATATTTTATTAAAGGGGAGGCAATCCTGCATTGGAAACCCAATACTGCTACATCTTGGCTTATAAAAAGCATTCTGAAGTGTAGAGATTTGATTGCTAATAGTACTTACTGGAATGAGATTGTACAACATGGTGTTTATAGAACTGCAGATATGTATAGAGACCTTCGAGGGGAGCCAATACCAATTAGCTGGAGGAATATCCTTTACAGGAACCATGCTAGGATGGAAGAATTCAAACAAAGGTCAGGTTTCAAAGATTTGGTGTGCCTACTGATGGAATTTGTGCCTTCTGTCAGAGCCAAGAAACTATGGATCATTTGTTTTTCGGCTGCACTTACACTAGGGACATCTGGCTGAATTTACTTAGATGTATTGGCTATGATATAATAGTTTCTAACTGAAACATAGAGGGTGATTGGATCATATTGGAAACTTCTAAAAAAGGTTGGAGAAGAGACTTTTTGAAAATGATACTAGCTGAAACTACTTACCAGATTTGGCAAGCTAGAAATGATATTGTCTTCACACACAAAGGCCTCATAGGAAGTTAATGAACCATATCAACATGGATACTCTTTGTATAGAGTAGTTGTTTAGTGGGTTTTGTTTTTGTTTCTTTTGGATTCCTGGATCATCCGCGATCGGCTTATACTCCTTTTGATTTTTCGGAAATATAAGTTGCTTTTTTCTATAAAAAAAATCCTAACTTATCAAATTTTCCCATGCTTGAGTCATTGTATCTCCTCAAACAATTGCTTTGAATGAAAAAAATTACGAGCAATCAAACTCTAAAAATGAGCATTAGTCAAATCTTAGAAGTAATGGATAACCAATTTTAATTCCAACTTTGAGGCTTATATTTTTCTGATAACATAATTTTCGCCAATAAGACACTCATATTTCAAATTCTCTTTGTATTTCAAGGTAATGAATATGAACTCAAAATTCCATCAAAGAAAATGTTCTACCATAAACTTAATATTGTCGAAGCGTGAAAAGTATCCAAGCGTAACGAACACTCGAAATAAAACAGAGTCGCCACCGAAGTTTATTTATTCCAAAATAAAAGGGAAAATATCAATGCAACCCTAAAAATTAAAAGAAAATGGTCGCCACAACCAAATTTAGGTTCGAGAGTCGATTATGTGAAGGGAATGTATTAGCACCCCTCACATTCGTTGTACTCAACGAGAACCATTTAGTTAGTTTTTCAAAAGAGTGTTAGCATAATGGTAGGTCACAATTGTACTCAACAGGATCGCAAACTTCGCGTAATGCTGACGAGCTAAGTCACGGTTGGCGATTTTGGAACGAGGGAGACAGAGGACGGAGTAATGATCGATGACAGAGAGAACTACGATAACTGTGAGGATTCGGCCGATGGGATCAAAGAGTGGTAAACGACTGGCGAAGTCGGTGTAGGTAGAGAAGTTGTGGAGGGAGAGCATGAAGATGCATGTGGCGATTGGGTTTTCGGGTTCAGAGTCAGGTTCTTTAAAAGCATCCATTGAAATTTTGGTTTGGTGTGTGAAGAGTGAGGTGTGAAGAAGTTGATACGCGAAGAGACAAAAGGGTGGTTTGGTCTTTATAACAATTTTTCTTGTTTTCTGACCTGATTATGTTAATTAGCTAATGATAAGTGATTATCATTAATAACTATCATGAAATGGTATTAGTAGGTAGGGATGACAATTAGACCCATCCCTAGTGAGTACCTGTAAAAATGACCCACAACTGGTAGGGTAAAAACCTGCAAAATGGATACGGGTAAGACACGGACAATCGCCCATCAAAATAAGAGGGTATGGGCGAGAGTACGAGTACCTTAGTACCCACCCCACCCCCTACCCGCACAATATATATTTATGTGTTTTCCTTTTTATTATTATGTACACAAGTTAATTTATCAATTTTATTAAATACATCACTACTAAACTTGTATGCATTTTTATATAAATGTTTGTTTATTTCTTAACTCAAAAATAACATCCTTGAATTTTTTTTATTGTTATAAAAAACTTAAAATTACACGACAAACTAAAATTGATCAATTTTTTATATTAGAAATGCAGGTAAACGAGAATGGGTACAGGTACTTAGGTACCCATAAGATACATGTACAGGTATAAATGTTTGTATCCACGTAGGTATGGGCTCGAGTACGAAGATTTTTTCAAACTGCGGGTATGGAGACGTGTACTATAATACCCTATCCATTGCCATTCCTATTAGTAGGCATAAGCTAGTCAACACAAATATAAAAAAAAAACAATTCTTCAATAAATTTAATTAAAAAATTGTTATTTATTTATGTTTTGTGGGGAGTATTTAGCATGGTCAAATTCAGGGCCAGCCTTGGGCCCGGGCAACCAGGCCCACAGTCCAGGGTCTCCAAAATATAGGGGCCTCAAATTTTTTTTTTATAAATTATAAATCTAAAATAAATATATAAATATTAGTTGTTCAAATTAGTGTTCATTATAAACTAGTTAGTGTAGTGGTAAATGAGTTTATTTTTGACTCAAAGGTTAATGGTTTGATCTTTGGTGCCTACACTTTAACTATTTAAATGTATTATTTTATCAAAATATATTATTTCTTTACCTTTTTTTAATAGAGTCAATTTTTAAAATTGGCACAAGGCCTCCAAATTGTCGGGGACGACCCTGGTCAAATTATCCTTTTTGACCGTGCTAGTGAATGAAAGAAACTAACATTTATATTTAAATGATTTAACGACCTCTGTTCATTGAATTTTGATTGGTGAAAATAAATTGAATTGATGAAAATAAAAAATAAAAAAAGAAGAAGAAAAAGATATGCATTTTATTATCATTTCTTATTATGAGTAAAGATAAATAAAATTTATGTTTGATTCACAACTTTTATACTCTTTCTGCTTTGTATTATAAATTGGTGCACATGAATAAATTTATTAAATATGATATAAATTATATATATATATATATATATATATATATATATATATATATATATATATATATATATATATATATATATGTGTGTGTGTGTGTGTGTGTGTGTAAATTTAAAATAATTACTTAATTTTAATAATAATAATAATAATAATAATATAAACTCAACTGTATTCAATAATTATACAAAAAGAAAAAAGGATCTGTGAAATTAAGAAAGGGAAAAAAAGAAAATTCGACATTTAAAAATAATAATTTTTTATTTCAAATAAATATAATTATTAACTATAATAAAATAGATATTTCGTTGATAGTGACCTGTGATAAAAAGAGAAATTTTGACATTTAAAAATAAGAATTTTATATATCAAATAAATATAATTGTTAATTAAAATAAAATAAGGATTTTATTGATAGTGATCCGTGAAAAAAAAAAATTTTTTGACATTTAAAAATAATAATTTTGTGTCTCAAAATAAAGCAATTATTAATTAAAATAAAATAGATATTCGGCTGATAGTGGCCCGTGAGATAAAGAGAAATTTTGACATTTGAAAATAAGAATTTTGTGTATAAAATAAAGACAATTGTTAATTAAAATAAAATAGGCATTTTATTGTTAGTGGCTTGTGAGAAAAAAAGAAATTTTAACATTTGAAAATAATAATTTTGTATCTCAAATAATAAATATTATTAATTAAAATAAAATAAATATTTTTCTAATAGTAATCTTTTAGATGGAAAATTAGTTGTGTGTATGACTATTGAGTATTATTCAATTTCATAAATTAAATTATTAATTTTATTAAAATTTAAAAATTAATTAATTAATATTTTTAATAACAATAATAATACAAATAGAATTGATTAAATATGCCGTAAAAAACAAAAACTAAATGGCAACGTTGTATACATTTATACAACAATAAACGTTTAATTTGATAATCATATACTATAATTATATATTTTAATATATTAAATATAATTGGGAGAAAATAAAATAATTAGGTAGAAAAGATAAAATAATGAAATGAAAAGAGAAATAAATATGAACGAAAAAGGAATTTAATTTGAAAGAATGATGAGATGATGAGTGAAAGAGTGAGAAGTGGAGAAAAAAATAAAAGTTGAAAAAGTGTCAAAATAGGAATTTGTCACTAGGTAACATTTGGTTGATGTAGAGTAAATTAATTGTGAGATTAATGTTTTACTATTTTAACCTTTTGTAAATGTAAAATTTTTTAAAGTGAAAAACATTATTGATAGTTTGCATGTAAGTATGTTTTATTAATAGATATATAATGAATTGTTTTGTACTTTTTACGCATATCAAAAGGTGTAATTAATTTTGTATGGAAGAAAAAATTAACTATGATTTACAAACTTGTCATTTATTAATAATTTTGAAAAATTAATGAGTGCTCCTGGGGCACTGATTAAAAGATTAAATAAGAAAGTTGAACATTTTTTAAAAAATTAAAATGATATGTTTTTTTCTAAAAATAACAAACTTGTCATTTATTAATAATTTTGAAAAATTAACTAGTGCTCCTGGGGCACTGGTTAAAAGATTAAATAAGAAAGTTAAACATTTAAAAAAAAATGATATGTTTTTTTTTTCTAAAAATAAGTGTATTCAATGCACTGAATACATAAATAAGTATCTTTTTAAAGGATATTATGTATATTTAATACACTGCAGATATAATATTTTCTCTATTTAAAATTCTTAACCAATGTCCCGAGGGCACTAATTAGCATAACCCATATAACTTTAAATAATTAAATGAAGAAAAAATAATAAGAGATTAATTAGAATACACTGTCAGTGTAAAACTACTTTACATTGTCATCCAATTAGATTTAGTTATTTTGACACATATTTATGGAATTATAAATAAAAAAAATTAAATTATAAATAAATCATTTTAATAACCACTTTTTCTATGTTTTTCTCTTCTCATGTGTTAAAATAACTAATTCTAATTGAATGACAATGTAAAGTAGTTTTACACTGACAGTGTATTCCAATTAATCTCAAATAATAAATACTCAAAGATATAAAATAAAATAATATTATTAATGATTCATTAATAATGTAAAACAATATATATTTGACTCAATTTTTTTTCTTTAAAAATGACTTGTAATAAAAAACAAATGAGTTTTACACTTATCTATTTATCTTTCAATCAAAAAAGATTTTTTATTATTTATTTATTTATTTCCTATTTCTATTATACCAAAGATACTAGATCTAAAAGACATTTTCGAAGATGAATTTTTTAACTATCTTTCACTTCCTTTACTTTCTTTATTTCGCTATAAAGATAAAAATGAATGACTTGATCACGATATGCTATATAGATCCGTTTTGTAAATTTTTTTGTTTAATTAATTGACTCTACTTTCCACGATTTGCTTAATTTCTTAATATAAATAATATAAATTTTTTGGTTATAAAAACATAAAAAGTACTTTTAATTTTAACGTTACATTAAGATTTTTTGAACGTAACCGCAAAAACAAACTTATGTTTAAATAATTAATGTGATATGATCACATAAAGGTTGATAATGCTAAGTGGTTCCTAAAATTAAAGAAAACTGAATACAAGTAAAGATTAAGTCTGTCCTATAAAATATGATTTTTATTCTAACTAAAAATTAAGCAGTAACTCTTTCATCCTCTCTCTTAAACTAAATGCTGTACAACAACTAGTTTATGTCAGGAATTTCGCATACTCCCAGCATCTTTCTAAGTTTCTGAAAAACTTCAAGCTTCAATGGTTTGGTCATTATGTCTGCAACTTGATATTCACTCCCACAATGAACTAGTTCAATTTTGCCTTCTTTAGTAGGATTCCTTAAGAAATGAAATCTCACATCAATATGCTTGTTGCGACCATGCATAACAGGATTCTTAGACAGCTTGATGGTTGAAATATTGTCGCACATTACAGTTATACCATCTCCATGAGAATGTCCCATCACCTCTAAAATTTTTTTCATCCAGATTCCTTGACAAACACATGTTGCAGTAGCTACAAACTCGGCTTCTGTTGTCGACAAAGTCACAATAGGCTGTTTTTTTGAACACCATAAAACAGCCCCTGAGCTCATTAAAAACACATAACCAGATGTACTCTTCCTATCATCCACATCTCTGGCATAGTCGCTATCTGTGAACGCCAACAACTCACCATCTCCTCATTTCTTATAATGAAGTCCATAATTCACAGTCCCTTTTAAATATCGAAGTGTTCTCTTAGCCAATTGTAGATGAATCTGCATTGGTTTGGCCATATATCTACTTATGAGACAAGTAACAAACATGATGTCAGGTCTTGTGGCAGTAAGGTACATTAAGCTTCCCACCAATTTCTTGTAGTATGTTTCATCAATAGTTTTTCCATCTCCATCTTTACTTACTTTAAATCCTGGAACTATTGGACTGCTCATTGCATTTCTTTCCATCATGCCAAACCTATGCAAAACTTCTAATGCATATTTCCTTTGAAATATATATATACCATCAAACTTTTGTAACACCTCTATTCCAAGAAAAAACCTCATCTTACCCAAGTCCGACATATCAAACTCTCTTAACATAGAGCTTTTGAATTCAGACATCATAACTTCATAAATTCCAGTAAAAATTAAATCGTCAACATAAACACTTACAATTATAACTTTTCCTTCTTTGCTTCTCTTTGTGAATAATGTCCGCTCACTATCACACCTCTGAAATCCTTCACCAATGAAATGTGCTTCGATTCGACTAAACCAAGCTTGTGGTGCTTGTTTTAATCCATACAAAGCTTTGTTTAATTTGTAAACAAGATGCCCACTGCCCTCTTTTTCATATCCTCTTGGCTGTTCCACATAAACATCTTCACTCAGCTCACCATGGAGGAAAGCCGACTTGACATCCAGCTGAAAAATCTGCCAATTCTTATATGCCGCTAGAGCAACAATCATTCTCACTGTATCCATCCTTGCCACTGGTGCATAAACTTCTGTGTAGTCCACTCCATGCTTTTGAGAATACCCTTTAGCAACCAAACGAGCCTTGTACTTGTCAATTTTTCCATGTTCATTGTATTTGGTTTTGTAAACCCATTTTACTCCAATTATTTTGGCCCCAACAGGTGGTTCAATGAGTGTCCATGTAAGATTCTTTTCAATGGATTGGATTTCATTATCCATGGCCAATTTCCAATTTTTACTCTTCACGGCTTCCTCAACACTTAATGGATCAGTTGACACCATTAAAGCCAAGTGGGCTTCATCGTCGGATAAACCTTCGCCACAAACATAATCGTTCATCCATGCAAGAGGTCACCTCACTCTCTCTTCACCATCACTATAATCATCCCCCATTTCTCCAACTCCCTCGTCAGATGCAGGAGGTCGCCTCACTCTCTCTTCACCATCACTATAATCATCCCCTATTTCTCCAACTCCCTCGTCACGGGTTTCACCAATCTCCCTGTCAATATTTTCTTCACTCTCATTTTCACTTGCCATTTCGTCCCATTCTAAATCTAGTACTGTTTGTTTTTCATTCCAATCCCATTTCTTGTCCTCCTCAAAGATAACATCTCTACTCACGACAACCTTTTTAGCAACCGGATCAAACAACTTATATCCTTTTGATTCTTCTCTAACTCCTAACAAAACACATGTAATACTTCTATTGCCAAGTTTAGTCCTCCTTGATTCTGGAACATGAGCGTGTGCTATGCACCCAAATACCTGAAAGTGATCAATCGAGGGTTTTACTCCACTCTAAGCCTCCTGTGGTGTTACATCCTTGACTGCAAAAGTAGGACACCTGTTTAGAACATAAACAGTCCAATTTATAGCCTCCGGCCAGAAGATTTTTGGAATGCTTTTATTAGATAACATGGAATGAACCATGTTCATAACAGTTTTGTTTTTCCTCTCCGCGACGTCGTTCTGTTGCGGAGTATAAGCAGTGGTTAATTGCCTCTTAATTCCACTTTATTTTCAAAAAACATTGAACTCATTTGAATTAAATTCACCTCCTCTATCAGTGCGTAGACACTTAATAGACATCTCAACTTCCTTCTCAACCATGATTTTAAAGCATTTGAAAGAATTTAAAGCCTTAGACTTTTCTACCAGGAAATACACCCATGTTTTTCTACTATAATCATCAATGGATAATAAGATGTACCTTTTGTTGCTGTTAGATATGGGACTGATAGGACCACAAATGTCTGAATGAATGAGTTCTAACTTTTGTGCTACTCTCCAATTACTCTTCCTTGGAATAGAGTCACGATGTTGCTTTCCGTTGATGCAATCAGTGTAACACCCCAAAATTGTTGGAATATTTATTTAATTTATTTAAATATAATATTCGTGAATTTTCGGTGAATTTTGGTGGTTTATGTTGACGTTGGCATTTTGTGGAGTTTTGGTTATTTAATTAAATAATAGTATATAATATAGTATATATTAGTATTATTATTAATTTAAATAATATTAGAGGAATTAAGGGTAAGATGGACTTTTGAGGAGGATTAGTGAGGGTATTATTGAGAAAGCCCATTTTAGAAGCCCCAAAGGTTTAACAAAAAGGAGAATTTGAGAATAGGATTCATTTTGTTAGACCGTGAAAAGAAGGAAAGAAGGCGAGAGCTCTGAGGAAAAAGGGAGAGGTGAGTATTCGAGAAGGTTTCCAAGAACTCAAGAAAGAAAGCTTGGAATCGACAATCTAAGGTATGGGGAGTATTGCCTTTCATTATTTTCAATATAGGAATTCGATGTGTTTAAAGCTGATTTTGAGGTTTATATGGGTTTGTGGGTTTTTGAGTAAATTGTGCTTTAGGGCATTTTTGTGGATTGATTATTAAGGGTTGAATTGAATCGGATAAAAGTAGGCCTTCGAGGCTAAACCTTCTGTTGATGATATGTGGGATCTTGTAGAGAAAAATATTTATGGGGTTTATGAGAATCTTTGGGGTTGTGAAGGTTTAGGTGATTTTGAGGTCAACATAGTATAATTAATCGACCTAATAGTCGTAGGTTTTGTGCCTTTGATTGCCGTAATGCCTTAGGAATGTTTTGGGGATGTTTTTGGGGGTAAATGAGGCTGAAATCGTAAGAGTTTTTGGGTCTGATATGCTACTGATGCGTAGCAGTGATTGCAGGAAATTGCAGGTTCGCAAAGCGAATGATTTCTTCACAAAGCGAACATTCGCCCCAGACTCGCAAAGCGAGCAACCCAGTGAATGCACGATGATTTTGTTTAATGATACTGAGATGAACTCTGATGGTGATTTTTAGTTCGCACGACGAACTTCCCAGCGAATGACTTCGCAAAGCGAACATAGGTAGCGAGGGAGACAAAGTAGGGTTCTCTAGTTTTGTATGGGATTTTGGGGATTCGCTGGCAGCTCGCAAAGCGAATGCCAGAGCGAACGAGTTCGCAAAGCGAACATTCTAGCGAACGCCTGCTGTTCGTGAATTGTTTTATGGTTCTTGTGTTGTCTTGATGTTTTGATGCTGTGATTTTTCTGATGAATTACTATGAATATATTGATGATTATGAGATGATGATTTCGTGATGTTTTGATGAATAATTGATGACGTGATTAACGTGAGATTTTGGTGGATGATGATGCACGTAATGACTTTTATTGACGATGAGGATTATGACGTTGTGTATCATCCATTCATAGCATTTCAGTGAGTTAGACTTCGGTATATTGAGGCTTCCATCCTATTGTGTGGATGTGAGGTGGTTTTTGACGTGCTCCGGTTCTTGTGTAGAATCGATCCTAATGACGGAGATCTTTGGAGGGTGATGGCCTAGTGTCCATCGATTGTGACGATTGGTACCACATGTCGCTCCCAGGATTTTCATCCAGGTACAAACGCGAGAGTGGTGCGGAAAAACAGAGTCGCCAGCCGTGTAAATTTATCCCAAGAGAGGGAAAGGGAACACCGTATAAACCTGAGGAAGAGGGAAAGGAATGGTCATCGCAACCATAACCTGGGTTTGGGAGTCGGTTACGCGAGGGGAAGGTGCTAGCACCCCACGCATCCATTGTACTCGATGGGATCCACGCTTGTTGTCTATTCTAAGGGTGAGTTATCCTATCATCTATGGCTGCACTGACATGGGGAAGGGGAAGACAAAGACAGACTCGGTAGGACGTCGACGTCCTAGGCCTACGTACTCCCTTTGTGCAATGGGAAATTCAGAGTCAACGTAGTTCGGACCAAGTTCTTTTTGTGTTTTTTATGAGCGACGTTAAGCTCGCGTCCGGCAGTTAGGGTCGATGCCTGTTTGCGACTCAGACGGAAAGTAACGTGCCCTTTTTGAAAATAGCCTTTAGTTTGACAATCCCGAAGGACAAAAAGGTTTGAAGTTTGTTTGTATTTTTTAGGACAGAAGTGACTTAAGTTAGTTCATAACTTGCATTGCACCAAAGTCTAGGGCACAGGGGAGAATACTTAACGCATCGTCCCAAGACAGGACGCTCGCTAAGCACTCTAGAAAGATGAGAGGAAGCCCCTCATTTCTCATTCCCCACGCTTAAGGCTCGTGCGCAATACACTTTATCCTTATTAAGTGTTTTCAAGAAGTTCTGAGATGAGAAGAGAGAAGACACAGAGGAAACTCTAAAGGGGGACTAAGAGTCCTAATGTTATCATGCATGGGTGACCTATGGTTAGTGAGGATTAGGAGGGAAGACTACCTAATGTTACCATGCAAAGGATTGAAAGCCTAATGTCTCTCCTACCTCCGGCTTAATCAGAAATTAAGTGGAGCTAGGAATCGTAAGGGGATCATGCGAACGAACACAAGTAAACATAGGATGAATCAATCACAAAATGAACTAAAAACAAACGAAGGAATAAACAGTGTTAGTCAACAACAATGCCACACAATCAAAGTAAAAATGGGGGAGCTTTAGCCAAGGGGTCATATCAACCGAGGCAAACAAGCTAGCTATAGGAAATAGGGGTACTCACCCAATGGTATCGAGAACCATGGAGAGCAGAGTAAGGGGGATGTGAATAAGATCACATAAGCATCAACATCGGTCAATGCGAGCTATAGACAAGGCGTGGGGGTTTGATTGCGAAACCCTTCTTCCACTTGACGGACTCGATAACAAGAGTAAGCTATGTTCGAAGCTTCAACCATGTAACGAGAGCTAAGAACGACTCGACTAAAATAACGGGGGTCGCTTGCGAACCCTACCTTCCGTCAATTGCCTTCTTGGAGGTCTTACAAGGGGATACGGGAGTGGGATGCCTCTTTGGAGGTCTTTAGGCACAATCATGGCCTCACTTGAGGACTTTTCCAGAATGCCGACCAAAGAAAGGAACAGACTTCCAAGCATGCATCTCTATTCCTACTTCTCATGGCATCGAAAGCAGTAAGTGCGGAATGAGATAAAAGGGAAAAGAAACTATACCAAACGGATAACAATCCGTAGCAAAAGCAAACAAAGTAAGAAACCCGGAATACTTCGAGTAAGCTAGCATCACCAAACAAAGCAAGTCAGAAATCGTATATCCGACATAAGCGTCAAAGCATGGTCGATGTGAAAATAAATCACAACCGGCATGTGGTGTGTATCAGACACAACCACCCAATCAGACAGTACACCTGCAAGAAACGCAATCCAGACACAATACCACAAATACATATGCACGCCTCAAGAATGAGAGACAAAGAGAAAGCGCATCGGACGGGAAGTAGCATCCAACAAATAAACTGGAACACCCAGCGGATAAGCACCATTGGAGACTCTTTCAGAAAAATTCCTTGCATACAAGTTAGTAATAACAAGCAAACGCAACTTTCGTATCACAATATCAAATCAAGAAATTGCACGAAAAGTGACAATGGTTATGTCAAAACACAATACGTACATGGAGTCAATCCAAAATAAGCGAACATGAATGCGATAGTACACAAATCACTAAGTAAGCATGAATATGCATCAAGTAGCGATTAGTATGCAAAGTACATCACAAACGGAGGCAAATAACACGAAATCGGAAAATAAGCGTTAAAAATCACTGACTCGGAATTGAACGAAAATCGTATGGTTGACCGCAAACGTGCCAACGGACTCAAAAACGAACTCGGTTTGAATTAATTCCGCTCGAAAGTGGGACTTTTAGGCCAATTTCATCGGCTGGCAGTAGCGAAACGGTAAAAAAAAGTTGTCCGAAATCGACCAAAAAGTCCACCAACAGCTCCAGAATCATCAACAAAGTCAAGTTACATTATTCGCATTTGCAAAAACATGCTACGGTTAGGAAGTTATGACCAAAATGAGCTAGCATCAAGTATTAAAACCAAATTCAAGAATTGACATAATTTCATTCGATTCAAGCTCTTCGTTTGCAAAAATGAAATAATCCATGATTTGAATCGAATAGAAATTATATTAACTCATGAATTGCACAAGAATTAGTAAATGAACACAAACATCGACACTTACATTAAATCAACAAAACCACACCGGTAGCACTATTCTCAAGTTTCGAAACTAAATATCATTCAACAACTAATTATCCGGAATCAAAATCCAACTCTTGGAAAGTGAACAACACCACAACCATTAATATCGAAACTATAATTCGATTCAAGAATCACAAACAATTCACGAAATAACTATCCAATTCCGGATTTAATCATATTTCACCAATTCAAGAATCAATTCACAAATTAATTCACCAATGCAAAACTTAATCCAAAGTTTGATTCACAATTTTATCACAAGAAAATTAAGTTCAACAATATAATCTCAATTCACAATCAACTATCAATTAAATCCTAATTCACCCAATTCAACAATTATTCAAGAATTAAAGTGAAGAATTATTACCAGAAAGTGAATATGAGGAAGAATTGATAGAATCCGAAGAGAAACGTCGGAAGCGGACGGAGAAGACGCTCGAAAACTCACGCGACGGAGGAAGGAATCCGCGGCGGCGCTCGCGGTTGAGGAGGGTGGCCGGAAATCGCGGCGGTGGACTGGCCAAGGGAGATCAGATCGGAAGAGATCTTGAGATATTTAGAAATTTGCCTTTGAATGTCCTTGAAGATTGGTGAACTTGATGAATGTTCTTGAGAGCATATGAAAACCTTGTTGTTTGATCCTTGAGAGAAATTTAGGTTTGATTTTTGAGTGTTTGTGAATTATCCATCAGGGTTTGTGAAAATGAGAGAATTTTGAATATATAGTGTGATGAAAAACAAAGTGAAACGGTAAAATTCCAGCTTGTCGGCAGCTTAAGCGAAAATAACACCTTGTCCGGTACAAAATTTCGACTCTGAGCCTCTTAAGAAATTGTCTGCGTCTGAGTCACGGACGCAACGCAAAAAGAACGGACGTTATTCGATCAAAATCGAATGAGTTCGATACGCTTAAGCTGCAAGACGTCACTGAATAAGTCGTTTTTTCAGCTTATTTGGTGTCCGCTACTCGAAAACGTGACGAGGTCAACCTCTTCGGAGCATAATCTCGACTCGACTTTGTCAGCAAAGTTATAGATCTATGAGTCAGTGACCTCGTGTCAAAAGATGAGCGCGACCGGACAAAAAATGAGTGAGATATGAATTTTCCCGTGAAACAACTTTCAGCCTTTTTCTTCGGTTCAGCACTTCCGTTTTGCGAAATAAACCAAAACGATGATCTTCGGAGCATCGTTTGAACTCGAGCTTGTCTTCAATCTTAAAGAGCATAAAATTTGTGAACCGTAGCTTCGAGAACGGACACAATCCGATAAAAATTGACTGAGTTATGAATTTTCCAATATCTGACAGACAACGATTTGTTCCAAAGAATTCTTCCAATAATTCGCACTTTCGGGGTTCTTCCGCTTGGACCTGACTCATACTGAACATACGTCACGAAGATGGTATCGAAACGGAATTTTAGACATCGGAACGACATCAATCCGATAAACGAGCTGAGAGTTATGAATTTTTTTAGTGTCTGAACTACACCGGTTCAGCACTATATTTCACTATTTTTTGCACTGTATCGACTCTGAAAACTCGCGTGTTCAGAGATCTTCCTCAAAGAATCAGCCCTCGGTCCAAACACAAAAGTTGCAGACAATTTCAATATGGAACTTTTTGGCATAGGAATAGCTCAGAAATGATGATCCAATCAGAAGTTAAGCCCTTTTGAATACCACTGACGCAATTATCCAGCGAAATCGAAATTCCAGAAACAAATAATTCCCACCACTTTCCTTGATGAATTGACTTCCGAGTCAAACATAAAAGTTGTAGAGAATACCAAGACGGTTCTAACTGTTGAATATCCAGCCAAAACAAGTTCCAGACCAAGAGTTATGAATTTTGCAAATTTGCACAACAAACTGATTTTCTGCTCAAACTGTTCTGAATCGGCAGAAAACTTCAACTTCCTCTGAGATTCTTGACATGAAAAATTATGTTTGATAAGAGCTTTGCTGACCTGTTGATTACGTAACCCAGAGAAATACTTTGCGCATATGTCGAGTGACGAAATAAATGTCTGTTGCAACCTGACGATGCTTGAACAGAGAACCTTGATCCCATAACCACAAAGCCAAATGATATGCACACATGATAATGCAAAAATGAAATGAAACATAAGCCAGTTAGAACTAAAGTAAGGAGGGCAAATTTTGGGGTGCAACAACTGTCCCTATTCAATCAACTTGGTCCTGAGGGTATGATAGCGATGACTTTCAGACAATCAGGATGCACGGAGATTGAATACCAAAGAACCCAGAAATTTGTAATCCTCCACTGGAGAATTAGCCATGAATGCTGTATTGTCACAATACGGACGAGTGCTAGCTATGCTGGGTATAAAGTGAAACAAACTCTCCCAGGTTATGTCATCTCTGCTGATAAAGAGAACTGACGAAGGAATCTCGAAAAATGCCATCCCTGCTGATAAAGGGAACTGCCGAAAGGAATCTTCAAAAGATTGCTATCTCTGCTGATAAAGAGAAACTAGCAAAATAAATGCCATCCCTGCTGATAAAGGGAAACTGACGAAAGAAAATCTCCAAAAGATCGTTATCTCTGCTGATAAAGAGAAACTAGCAAAATGAATGCCATCCCTGCTGATAAAGGGAAACTGACGAAAGAAAATCTCCAAAAGATTGCTATCTCTGCTGATAAAGAGAAATTAGCAAAATAAATGCCATCCCTGCTGATAAAGGGAAACTGACAAAAGAAAATCTTCAAAAGCTTGCTATCTCTGCTGATAAAGAGAAACTAGCAAAATGAATGCCATCCCTGCTGATAAAGGGAAACTGACAAAAGAAAAAGAAAATCTTCAAAAGCTTGCTATCTCTGCTGATAGAGAGAAACTAGCACAGTAAATGCCATCCCTGCTGATAAAGGGAAACTGACAAAAGAAAATCTTCAAAAGACTGCTATCTCTGCTGATGAAGAGAAACTAGCAAAATGAATGCCATCCCTGCTGATAAAGGGAAACTGACAAAAGAAAATCTTCAAAAGATTGTTATCTCTACTGATAAAGAGAAACTAGCAAAATCAATGCCATCCCTGCTGATAAAGGGAAACTGGCGAAAGAAAATCTTCAAAAGCTTGCTATCTCTGCTGATAAAGAGAAACTAGCAAAATAAATGCCATCCCTGCTGATAAAGGGAAACTGACAAAAGAAACTCTTCAAAAGATTGCTATCTCTGCTGATAAAGAGAAACTAGCAATATAAATGCCATCCCTGCTGATAAAGGGAAACTGACGAAAGAAAATCTTTAAAAGATTGCTATCTCTGCTGATAAAGAGAACTAGCAAAATAAATGCCATCCCTGCTGATAAAGGGAGCTGACGAAGAAAACCTTTAAACGGTTGCTATCTCTGCTGATAAAGAGAGCTAGCAAAATAAACGGCGACTTCACTGGGGATAATGTGAAGCCAAACTTCTGGTTTAAGCCATCTCTGGCAAACAAAATATGTCAAGCAAGAACGGGATTTCACAAAAGAGAACGGCCATACAAACTTCTAACGGACCCATGATCCACAGATAAGATGACTCCGCTGGGAAAAGGAGAAGTCTAAATAAAAGACTCTGCCGGGGAGCACAAGTATGAGGAACGCATCCCTCCAAAATCTCCTGAGTTATGCCATCTCTGCTGGGAAAGAGAACTGGCAAAGAAAGTACCAAACCTGGCTTATGCTTCGAATGCAAATGTTTGAATTTTGCCGTAATGCTCCACACGAAGTGGAAATGCTACGCGTTTGAGGATGCGATGCAAATGCTTATGATATGCAAAAGGGATCCCTCCAGCAAAATAAATGTCGGAGAGAACAAATTGATTCAACTGGGGATGACAAAAATAAATTGTCCAGGAATTCTGATGAGAAGGGTTATACTAATCGGCTCTTTGGATCAACAACTTCTGCTGGAGATGAAATCCCAAAAGAACTACCAGGGGTTACACCTGTCTTTCACCGAAGGTAACATCCAAAACCTGAGATTTCTCCTCTACTGGGGGAGTTGAGAATGAACGCCTATAACGGAATCGAAAGTCTGTTACTGAAGACTGCTAATA
This sequence comes from Lathyrus tuberosus, assembly GCA_022829125.1. NCBI lineage: Eukaryota > Viridiplantae > Streptophyta > Magnoliopsida > Fabales > Fabaceae > Lathyrus > Lathyrus tuberosus. Next base: position 4,980,700 of record JALAZF010000073.1, on the reverse strand, counting down.
TCCAATTGGGTTCAGAACCTGCTGGGGGATGCCAGCCCATAATACCACCCTGCTTAGGGAAAATTGCTGATCTTAGCCTGCTGATGGGGAAAATGACTTTACCCCTTCCTTGCTGGGGTTTAGAATATGACGCCGTCGGTGAAAGCACGCTTCCTGACTGGATGGGGAAGGTGAACACCCTGATTCTGTGGGGAAATAACGTCTTGATTCGGAGAAAATACTTCCCAAGTTTCCTGCTGGGGAAGGTCTGCTCTGCTGAGGAAAGTTTGTCCTGCTGGGGAAGGAGCAATCTCAATGCTGGGGAGAGCCAACTGCTGGGGATGTACAATCTGTTGCCCTGCAACCTGACTTGTCTTTATGGTCATAAGCGGCTCTTTGAACTTTTCATCTCAAGAGGATTTTACAGAAGATCGGGCGTTCGCACTACCCCAGGATCTTCAAACTCTTGGAGAGATTTATCATATCTTGACATAACTGCCCCAGTCTTCATAATCCATGATGTACATTACCTCGAAGGGGATCGTAATGACTCGACAATACTCTGTTTTAGCATCTTGAACCTTGAGGAGGTGTTTTCAATTAACCATTTTCAGGAGTGGACGATCTCCCGTGCTCTAGAGGTGGCCTGCCCCACTATGGGCTTTGAAGTGACTTTGCCCCTGATCCTAGAATGAATGCCCCAGAATAACTGAATTTTGGAGAGTTTTCTCGATGTGACTGCCCCAGATTAGCTACATCTTAACACGATTTACTGGGGAGAGCCCACTCTACACTGAGTCTCTTGGCAGCATGCCCTTTGATATGATTGTCTTTCAGAATTTTCAAGCATCTCAACTTGGAAGGATCGAGCTTCTTGACTGACGTTCACTGTGTAAGCTGCCATTGATGTTTAGGCACATGTATGCAAACAGAACAAGTTATTTATGAGAATGATAATCCTAATGCAACACTTATGTTAACCTTGAAGTTTATTGAAAATAGGTCGCAAAACCCTGTGAACGAATCACTAGTTGGGATGCGACCTTGATTTTTGAATGGCAAAACAATGCACACATGCAATACCAACAAGTCTTATTAGCACAACTTATAGGAGTTAGGAACGCTATCCTGTTGAAGTGCGCTTTCGGAATGAACCCTGTTTCAATTAGGACTTTTAAGGGTTGTAATGTGGTCTGGTTCACGGTTTCAGAAAAAGGATTTATGGCTCAAAATTTATCGGTGCCCACCCACTCTTCGTGATGTTCTCCAGTCCTATGTTCAGTTAATCTGACCCAAACGCTCACCTCCCAAAAGGTTTATAATCTTTAAGGAACCTATGCCACCAATGGTTTGGCACCTAAGGGAGTTTCGGAATGACAGTCACCCCTTTTTTATCTTGTGTCTGTAATCACACGAATTTGTTCTTATATAGGATTTTCTTTTGTAGTCCTTTTCGCCTTTCGTTTTTTCTTTCTTTTGTTTTTTTTTATCCCTAATCCTGGACTGGCTCTTCTGAGTTTTTCGATTTTTAAGTCCAGCGGGATGCCCTAACTTTTGCCTAAGTCACTTGTTTACAAGTTTCGACTTAGCGGGTTTTTCTCTTTTTCTCTTTTTTTTTATTCCCCTTTTTGAACAAAGCGTGTGACACTGGTTGTCTTACTTGCTTAAAAAAGTTGTGACTGCCTCACTCCTTGGTTGTTGATGGACAACCATCGTGGTTTCACATCTCTTGACCTCTTGACGGTGGGATAGAAGGTAATGTTTCCTCGGATGCTCACTCTCCTTGAAATTTGAACGCTCGGTCAAACTAACTGACGCCTACCCTGCCCCTGGGTTAAGTATGTGGGTTTTTTCGTACGAAAGAAACTCCTACTTCAAGGCTTAAAGGGGTTAACGAGGGTCTATCTCCTTATCTCTCCAGTGTTTAGGGGTTTGAAACAATGCCTGTACATCCTCAACAGGGTTCTATCCTTGAACATACGACCAGAGATTTGCGTTTTTGTCTCATCATCCTCCCTCAAGAGTTCTAAACAAGAAAATTGGTATTGCAGTGCATATTTAAGAGTGAACACGAATGGATTACTTCAAGAAAAACATACTCAATGCATTAATATCATCATAAAAAAACAAACAAGTCTTACATGCATACGATGCTTTAACGAGAAATGAAAAACTACAAATGAAAATGCAGTAAAGAAACTGATGACTGCCGTTGTTGAGAAGACTTGACTCCGCTTGGGCTACTGGCTTTAGGAGATGACCCTTGAAGTCTTCAAACAGATGAGAGGTCGACGTGCACAACCAAGTCTCCTTCCGGAAATGATATGTACCCTTTGTCGATCAATTGTTGCACTTTGGCTTGGAAGGCTTTGCAATCTTCGGTTGAGTGCCCCATAGATCCTCCATGATATCCACATTGCACATGGGGATTGTACCACGGAGGGTATGGTTCTGGAACAGGCTTCAAAGTCTTAGGCTCCACCAATGAGTTTCGAACCAGGTGTGGCAATAGTTGACTGTACGACATGGGAACTGGATGAAGAGGAGCATTCCTTCTTTCCAAGTTGTTGCGCGGCCTATGCTGGTTCTGACGCTGATACTTCTGTTGTTGAGGAGCATAAGTTCGTTGGTACTGAACGACATTAGTCTCTCCTTCTTCTCCCCTGTAACGTTTCTTCGCATTTTCAGAATAACCGGGAGCAACTTGAATCTTTCCCGTTTTGATGCCGTTTTTAACTCTTTCCCCTGCCAATACGAGACCTGAAAATCCAGCTGACAAACATCCAACCAATTTCTCATAATAATGCCCCTGAAGCATATCCATGAACATCTCAACGAGCTCTCTTTCCAACATCGGAGGTTGAACTCGGGAAGCCAATTCACGCCACCTCTGGGCGTACTCTCTAAAGCTTTCATTGCTCTTTTAAGACATATTCTGCAGCTGTGTACGATTGGGAGCCATATCAGTGTTATATTGATAGTGTCTAATAAATGCCCCTGCCAGCTCTCTCCAACTACGAGCGTCTTTCCTCTCTAGGTGCATATACCATTCCAGGGATGCCCTAGATAGGCTATCTTGAAAGCAATGCATCATCAACTTTTCGTTCTTTGTGTGAGCAGCCATTTTACTCGTGTATGCCCTGACGTGAGTCCTTGGGCAAGTCATACCATTGTACTTTTCGAAGGTAGGAGTCTGAAACTTGTGCGGGATAACAACGCATGGAACCAGCCCCAAATCCTCTAAATCCATACCCACAGAATCTTGATTGGCAATACCCCTCAGTTGTTCCTCAATCAATCTGAATCTCTGATCAGTGTCAATCCGGGAACCAGCATCCCCACCTGGCACAGAGAATGCATCATCTTGAATATCATCAAACTGACGGCCATGAATAGCACAAACACCAATACCACCCCCCCAACATTTTCAGCCCCGCCCGGAGGGATCACAACACTAGAAACAGGAATTCCTCCGCCCGAAGGGCCATTCTGAACATTAGTACCAGTAACACCAGTATGAACTCCTCCATGAAGGACAACTTCGTCATCAATCCTTGCAATCAGTGGTTGGACAACAGTTCTTAACTGCTCTTGGCCCTGAGCAACCCCTTGCATTAAATCCATGAATTGGTTCATGCGAGTCCGCATCTCAGTCATCTCATTTTGTAGCTGATCCATGAGTCTTTTCTGATCTTGTCTGGTAGAATACCGGTGAATGTGTTGATCTGCAATCCTGTACTGAGAAGGAGAACCAAGTAAGAACGCCAGAGATGAACACCTGTTATGCAAAATGATTATGGATATGCGAATGCAAATGAACATGTTTAAAAATTCGCAGGGCGATCCACCCCTTGATTCCAGTTTAACAATAAGATAGAACGGGACTTCTGCTCATATATTAAGAAAACCAGAGGAAAACCAGATGTCAACGATCACAGCTCGAGATAATAAGTCTGAACACAATAATCATGGATCCCAACCAACAAGCCTGGTGGTGATCCTAATACAATAGAGAGAAAGAGAACTACGGCATGTCATCAAAGTCCACAAGTGCCAATTCCCCAGGTTCTGCCATAGAAACAACCCTGTGAACAGGATCCAGAATAAGTGACGGGAACTTGTATCCTATGATATTCTTTTTCTTCTCAGTACTTATCCTCGATAGTCTTCAGAAACCAGAATCAAGGTTAGGATGCAACCCTGTAAATGAATAAACATGTTAGGATGCAAAATGATGATGCAAATGCACACATGGGATCAAGGCAACGCTGCTGGATGTGCTGTGCTGTTAACTGAACGAGAACCACAACCCAGAAAACCAGAATTCCAAAATACCGAACCACTGAGATAACCAGGAACCCAGATAATCAAATATTGATGAGAAATCCAGAAAAACCGGGTAGGTTGAAGGTTTCGGTTACCTGCAAACCTGCAAACACCCATCCCCTCTCACGTGTGGGTACTAGGATGTTCAGTATCCCGGGCTCTCAGGTCGAGAAACGATGATACATTCACCATTCCTGGTTGGCATCATCATTAATCGAGGAGGCCTCAACTGATTCTCCAAAGCGGAAGGTCCTCAGCTTTGGCACTGAGGTCGAGAAACAATAGTACATTCATCCCTCGGGGTACAGTACTATCGTCAATCGAGGAGTGCCTCCACTGATTCTCTTCAAAAAGTAGGGGCCATCCTATGCGAGTTCCAAAGCGGGCCCTCGGGTGCGAATGGGTTTGCCACAGGATGTGGTCTGCCACTGTCACCACTAAAGAGGGATGTTTCCACTAAAGTCCTCGATGATCGGTCACCTGAGTCGACAACTCTCTAGATCAACATCCCAACATGCGCAAGACACACACGTTAGAATGCGTCCCAAGATAGCCTCGTCTGGTTGTGAATTTCGTGAACACACAAACGTACCAAGCGGGCACGTAGGTCCCACTACTTTCCACTCTAGTCCTAGGGTATACTCAAGCCTGGGTATTGGGCTTATCTCTCAGACCCACCCAACCTGCAAAATAAGAACAGCCAGCACAACACAGTAGTATGACAGTAATAAAAATGAAATGCAATGCGGAAAATGCGGTAAAAATAAAATACAACACATAAAGCAAAACAAAAACAAAAACACCCAAAGAGAACAAAGACAAGCAAGCGCTAGGACTGACTCGCTTAGGGATGGACCAGCATAGGTCAACCAGTCCCCAGCAGAGTCGCCAGCTGTCGCTCCCAGGATTTTCATCCAGGTACAAACGCGAGAGTGGCGCGGAAAAACAGAGTCGCCAGCCGTGTAAATTTATCCCAAGAGAGGGAAAGGGAACACCGCATAAACCTGAGAAAGAGGGAAAGGAATGGTCATTGCAACCATAGCCTGGGTTCGGGAGTAGGTTACGCGAGGGGAAGGTGCTAGCACCCCACGCGTCCATCGTACTCGATGGGATCCACGCTTGTTGTCTATTCTAAGGGTGAGTTATCCTATCATCTAGGGCTGTACTAAAACGGAGAGGGAAAGACAAAGACAGTCTCGGTAGGACGTCGACGTCCTAGGCCTACGTACCCCCCTTGTGCAATGGGGAATTCAGAGTCAACGTAGTTCGGACCAAGTTCTTTTTGTGTTTTTATGAGCGACGTTAAGTTCGCGTCCGACAGTTAGGGTCGATGCCTGTTTGCGACTCAGACGGAAGGTAACGTGCCCTTTTTGAAAATAGCTTTTAAGTTTGGAAATCCCGAAGGACAAAAAGGTTTGAAGTTGGTTTGTGTTTTTTAGGACAGAAGTGGCTTAAGTTAGTTCCTAAGTTGCATTGCACCAAAGTCTAGGGCACAGGGGCGAATACTTAACGCATCGTCCCAAGACAGGACGCTCGCTAATCACTCTAGAAAGATGAGAGAAAGCCCCTCATTTCTCATTCCCCACGCTTAAGGCCCGTGCACAATACACCTTATTCTTATTAAGTGTTTTAAAGAAATTTGAGATGAGAAGAGAGAAGACACAAGGGTAACTCTAAGGGGGACTATGAGTCCTAAAGTTATCATGCATGGGCGACCTACGGTTAGTGAGGTTTGACGACAACCTAAATCCTAAAGAAGAAGATGAGAGAAGGAAAGAGTAAGGGTGACCATGGATACTTATCAATACCCTGAAAGAACTTACCTTAGTCCCTGCATAAAAGATTAGTGAGAAAAAGACATAAATAATATCAAAGCAAATGAAACTCAAACAATGGCAAACAATAGTGGTAATAATCCAAACATGAACTCAAAAATCAAAGGAACAACCCCAAAGCAAATGGCACAAGTGCCTTTTCAAACAGATAATCTGATGTGGTCAGAAATAGGCATACAAGAAGATCTCAAGTGAAAATAAATCAAACAATTAGAGAAATAACTCCCAAAATTCTCAAATTAAATATCAAGGTTCCTCAACCAGAGACAAACCAAATACCATAAATCCCTGCAAAAAATCAAGATGTTAGTCATTCAAACAATCAGGCAAAGCTCAGGTGAGAAGTGGGGTTCAGTGTGCCAAAGAGAAGGACCAAAATGCAATACTCAATAATTTTAAAAATGAAAGAAAAATATTTTAATGTATTTTATGATGTTATCTAATAGATGCAAAAAGAACGGATTAAAAATATTTTATAGATGAGGAGAAATAAAATGAAGAAATTTATGTATGCATGATATGAGTAATGCAAAAAGAAATTAACTAAATAATTAGTTTAGGTGATAAAAATAAAATAAAAATAAAAAATAAAATTTGTGAAAATTTTATAAAGTAATAAAAATGATGCATGAATTTTATTGGGATTTTTTAATGCAAGAATGTATTTAAAAATTTAAATATGAAAATAATAATGATGAAAATGAAATAAAATGCAAAGGGGGTGCATTTAGTAGGAATTCTTGTTGAAAATGATAGTTGGGCCAGAGGGATGGGGGTGCAAATAATAAGTCCAGTCCAATAAAAAATAAAACAAAAAAAGGGAACACGTGTGGACTTGGTCAACCATCAGACTCCACATGGGCCTTAGGATCAATCGTACGCTCTGCAGTTAGTCAACAAAAATAATAGTAATAATGATGAAGGGTCATGATGCAAAGAACACCTTAATTATCATGAACGCACGCACACCAAACTGTTTGTACACCGTACACCCACCATGTGCCAGGCACGTGGTAATTTTAATTTGTTGGCATGTTCGCAGCCGTGTGATTCATCAAACGATCCTGATGTGGTCAACTAAAATAAAAGTAATCAAAATCAAACAAAACAATTGGACGTGCACCATAAGGCCTGTGGGGTAATAACCATGGGATTACTGAATTAAATTAAAAAAATAAATAAAATAAATAAATATGTGGCACGCCATAGGCCGTTAGATCGTGAGAATGAAGGGCCAGGATTGCATCTCTTACCTTGGACGCCTCGCCGGACTGGTTCTCCGCCCGCCACCGGAGTTAGGGTTCCGGCACCCTACTCCGGTCACCTGCAATCTAAATTCGCCCAGAAAACACGTGCGAATACACTATTTGACCCAGAAAAATGCAAGGAATTCAAATATGGCATCCAAATTTGCAACCAACAAATGAATAATAAAAAACGAACGAAACAAAGTTAGGGCATAAAACTTCAAACACACATAACAAGCCATACACACGTCCACATTCAAAACCAATTATATCAGTATGATCAGTGACAATCACACAACAATATAGACATAAAAAAGAGAGAGTTTTGGGAGCACGAAAAATCCACCAACCTGAGATGGTGCAACTCTAATCCTTGCTTTTGGCTGCGAATGGTGGTTGGGTTGTGCTCTAGAGATCACCAAGAAGAGATTTGTGGAAGAAGTTCTTGAAAAGACCTTGTGGATTATGAGATTTGTTGAAGAAAATCTTTAGGGTTCAAGTTCTTATTCTCCTCCAAATGCACGCGTCTAACCTAACCAGTGCATGAATGAGTTTAAATACTCTAGGGTTTTTCACTGATAATGAATTGGGCTTGGGTAATTACTTGTTTAATGATTTTTTGAATAATTTTGAAAAATCACATTATGTTAAGTACACCTCCTCCATGCATGGATATTTGAAAGTTTCATGGTGGATCACTTGCATTTGAATTGCTAATTACACCCATATTGACATTGGGCCTTGAAACCATTTGATTCATGACTTTTAAATAATTTGGGAATTTTGAATAATGGAGGATAAGTGATACATGCACCATGAAACCACTTGATTCAAAGGTCTAAAATGTTCCTTAGGGATTGTTCTTTGACATTAGAAAGTGATATGAAACAATGGAATTGATTATAGGTCATTATGCCCAAAGTTGTGAAAATGGAGCCATGAAAAAACCCTAAAAATCACTTTGCCTTCTTTTGATCATAACTGGAGTTTCACAAATGATATGGAGACCCACTAGTACTTATTGGAAAGAAGAGGAAAATATCTTCAACTTTCATGTTGGAGGAAAATTCATTTGAAGCTTTCTTGATGATGAAAAGTCAAGTTGAATGCAGTGCAGGAACTTGCCCAAAAAGGAAACTTTTATTATAGGTCACTTTCCAAATTTAGAAACTTCTGTACAAACTCCTGATTCTTGATAAATAGTATGAAACTTGACCCTTGAAGACCATATGAGGATGTGAGACCTTGAAAACCTTGGAGGGAACCTCAAAATTCCACAGTTGATTTCTCCTCTCACTGTTGACTTTTACCCAATTCAACTGATTTTCAATCCATTGGCCAATTGAACTTCTCCTGAACCAAATTGATGGACAACCTCCCATCCCTAGGTACTTAGGGACCCAAGGAGTACCATGGAATCAAGTCTTGCCCAAAAAAAAAACAGAAATAAACTGACTTTATAGCAAACCCTAGTTGTGGTACCCTCAGTCTAGGAGGAAATGACACAGTCTCCAAATCCAAATTCCTCTGAATATGATGTGTATCCTCTCCAACAAAGATAATATATGCCATTTGATGATGATAAAAACCCAAGGAACTTGCCTATTGAAGCAATAAACCCAAGAATCTCAAAACCCTAATCTATGCACTGGTTAGGAGAGGATGATCCACCTGAGCTCTCTTGGACAATACCAGGACTCTTGCTTGACCCTCTGAAGCATTACCTCAGACACCTTGACCCCATGCTAAGAACCAATGATATGCACACATGATAATGTAAAATGCAATGCAACATAAGCCAGTTAGTAATAAAGTAAGGAGGGCAAGTTTTGGGGTGCAACACACATGCATGAGTTTTGTTGTGAATTGCATTTATTTGGCATGGATGTATTTTATGATGTTGTGATTTTGATGTTTTCCTTGTGATAACCCTGAAGATGTTATATATGATGATGACGCCATTTTATGCATATCCTGTTTTTATATTCATTATAATGAATTGTGATTACTCACCTTGCCTGTTTGAATGTTGTCTCCATGTGGGTAACATGCAGGTGATCAGGCTTAGCTATGGATGCCTTCGAGGATTTTTGGAGTTTATTTGCTTTTGGTCGATGTAGAGGGTCTTGCTCTAATATTGTAACATCGGGTTGGGTCGTTGAGTCAAACCATGTTGAGTTGTTATTTTTGTTGTTATTTGCTTATTATAGCTTTTAATGAAAACCCTTTTGATTTTGGATTATTATGGTTATGGTGGTTCCGCTGCTATTTGATGGTTTTTTTGATTATTTTGAGGAAAAACCGTTGTTTACGGAGCAAATGTTTTATTTTGAGTTTTTTTTAGAAATGTGCACCCTCCTGAGGTGATTTTACTCTGATAATTTGTGTATTTTGTCGTGTATATTCGTGGGGTAGAAATAGGTGTTACATTAGTGGTATCACAGCACGTCGGTCCGTCCGGCCAGGTTTTACTTGATGTCAGTCCTCTGTCAGTCGACGAGTGTGTGTACACTGTCGATGTTTTGTTTCTTCTAACCTTGTTGGTGGTGTGCAGGATGGATGGAAGAAATGATCGTGCTATCGCTGATGCATTGGAATCAGTTGCTAATGTAGTGGCTCAACTCAATCCGAATGGTGGAGTTTAGGACGAGTTTCGTGCTTTAGGGAAGTTTCAGAGGAACAATTCGCCAACTTTTGTGGGTGCTCATGATCCAGCAAGTGCACACAAGTGGCTGAAGGCGATCGAGAAGATCTTCCGAGTGATGGGGTGTACTGATGAGCAACAAGTTCAGCTTGGAACGCATATGCTAGAAGAAAAGGCCGAGGATTGGTGGGATAACACCCGTCAAAGACTCGCAGATGTTGGCACTGTGATAACCTGGGCTGTGTTTAAATAGGAGTTTCTGGGAAAGTATTTTCTAGAGGATGCTCGTGGCAAGAGAGAAGTGGAGTTCCTTGAGCTGAAGTAATGAGACATGATTGTGGCGGAGTATGCTGCGAAGTTCGAAGCACTGGTGAAGTTCTGTCCGCATTACAACCGTGTTGTTGCTGAAATGTCCAAGTGTCTCAAGTTCGAGAATGGGCTGAGACCAGAAATTAAGCAGGGTATTGGGTATCAACATATCCGCAGGTATGCTGAGTTGGTGGACAAGAGCAGAATCTACGATGAGGATAGCCGAGCTCGATCTGCTCACTACAAGCAGTTGAGTGAGAAGAAAGGGCAGTATAGGGGGAAACCTTATACAACTTCAGCTGACAAAGGGAAGCAGAAGGCTTCAGATGGGAAGAAGACAAGTGGGGGAGCAGCTCCTGCTTCTGGGAAGTGTTATAACTACGGCGAGCAAGGCCACCGTGATGATATGTGTACCAATAATGTGTCGAGGTGCTACAGGTGTGTTAAGAATGGGCATAGAGCTACTGATTGCAAGGATGATGGTCCAACCTGTTTCAATTGTGGGCAGAAGGGTCACATCAGTACCCAGTGTCAGAAGCCGAAGAAGACTGCCACTACTGCTCAGACCAGTGGAAGAGTGTTTGCTTTGAGTGGTGCAGAAGCACCGGAGAAGGACAATCTGATTCGAGGTACTTGTTTTATTAATAATATCGAGTTGATTGCTATTATTGATACTGGTGCTACTCATTCTTTTATCTCGCTTGAATGTGCTATTATTGCTAAGGGTTTTGTTACTACTACCTTTGTGTGTTTGAGATGTCCTGTGACGATTTTTTAGAAGAGTTTTATGATGGACTTGGTGTGCATACCCTTGCACCAAATCGATGTAATATTTGGAATGAACTGGTTGGAGTTCAACCGTTTTCATATCAATTGTTATAATAAGACTGTGGAGTTTCCTGAGTTTGGTGATGCTAGAGAGTTGATGTTCTTGTCTACTAAGCAAGTGGATGAACTGGTGGGAGACGAAGCTTTGGTGTTTACAATGTTTGTGTCGTTGCAGATTGATCGTGAAGCTGCAAGTGTCGACTTACCTGTTGTATGTGAATTTCTAGATGTGTTTTCGGAGGACATCAGTGATTTGCCTTCAGAACGTGAAGTAGAGTTTGTAGTAGACTTAATACCAGGTACGAGTCCAATGTCAATGGCTCCGTATCGGATGTCATCTTCTGAGTTAAGTGAACTGAAGAAACAGTTGGAAGAGCTGCTTGAGAAGAGGTTTTTTCGACCAAGTGTTTCTCCGTGGGGTGCTCTCGTGCTGCTAGTGAAGAAGAAGGACGAAAGTATGAGGTTGTGTGTTGATTATCGGCAGTTGAATAAAGTGACTATCAAGAATAAATATCCACTTCTGAGAATCGACGATTTGATGGATCAGATAGTAGGTGTCTGTGTGTTTAGCAAGATTGATTTGAGGTCTGGTTATCATCAGATTCGTGTTAAGCTTGAAGATATTCCGAAGACGGCTTTCAGGACGAGGTATGGTCACTATGAATACACTGTGATGCCATTTGGTGTATCCAATGCACCTGGTGTGTTCATGGAGTACATGAATCGGATCTTTCATGAGTACTTGGACAAGTTTGTGGTGGTGTTTATCGATGATATCTTGATATATTCTAGATCTGAATAGAACATTCTGAGCATTTGAGGATTGTGTTGCAAGTATTGAAGGAGAAGAAGTTGTATGCAAAGGTGTCCAAGTGTGAGTTTTGGTTGAAGGAAGTGAGTTTCCTTGGCCATGTGATTTCAAGTGGTGGGATTGCTGTTGATCCCTCAAAAATTGATGCCGTGTTACAGTGGGAGACTCCGAAGTCTACTATCGAGATACAAAGTTTTCTGGGATTAGTGGGTTATTACCGCAAGTTTATCGAAGGCTTTTCTAAATTGGCATTACCTTTGACTCAGTTGACTCGAAAGAGTCAAGCTTTTGTGTGGGATGTAGCTTGTGAGGAGAGTTTTGTGGAATTGAAGAAGAGGTTGACGACCGCTCCAGTGTTGATTTTGCCTAATCCGAGCAAATCTTTTGTGGTGTATTGTGATGCGTAGAAGATGGGTCTTGGAGGAGTATTGATGCAGAATGGACAAGTTGTTGCCTATGCTTAGAGACAATTGCGAGTTCATGAGAGGAATTATCCTACACATGACTTGGAATTGGCCACTGTGGTGTTTGTGTTGAAAATTTGGAGACATTATCTGTTTGGCTCTAAGTTTGAAGTGTTCAGTGATCATAAAAGTATGAAGTATCTGTTTAATCAGAAAGAATTGAATATGAGGCAGAGAAGGTGGTTAGAGCTGTTAAAGGATTTCGATTTTGATTTGAATTATCATCCGGGCAAAGAAAATGTAGTGGCTGACACATTGAGCAGAAAGTCATTGCATATGTCGATGCTCATGGTGAAAGAGTTGGAGATACTTGAACAATTATGAGATTTGAGTTTGGTATGTGAAGCCACTCCCGACAGTGTGAAGTTGGGAATGTTGAAGTTGACGAGTGGTATTTTGGAAGAGATCAGAGTGGGACAACAATCTGACTTGAAGTTAGTTGACCAGTTGACATAACTTTGGTGAAGGTGTTGTGGGGTGGACTGACTGGCGAAAGTTGGACTTGGGAACATGAAGATCAGATGAGGGAGTCGTATCCGACTCTATTTCTTTGAGGTAATTTTCGAGGGCGAAAATACTTTAAGTGGGGGAGAGTTGTAACACTCCAAAATTGTTGGAATTTTTATTTAATTTATTTAAATATAATATTCGTGAATTTTCAGTGAATTTTGGTGATTTGTGTTGACGTTGGCATTTTGTGGAGTTTTGGTTATTTAATTAAATAATAGTATATAATATAGTATATATTAGTATTATTATTAATTTAAATAATATTAGAGGAATTAAGGGTAAGATGGACTTTTGAGGAGGATTAGTGAGGGTATTATTGGGAAAGCCCATTTTAGAAGCCCAAAGGTTTAACAAAAAGGAGAATTTGAGAATATGATTCATTTTGTTAGACCGTGAAAAGAAGGAAAGAAGGCGGGAGCTCTGAGGAAAAAGGGAGAGGTGAGTATTCGAGAAGGTTTCCAAGAACTCAAGAAAGAAAGCTTGGAATCAACAATCTAAGGTATGGAGAGTATTTCCTTTCATTGTTTTCAATATAGGAATTCGATGTGTTTAAAACTGATTTTGAGGTTTATATGGGTTTGTGGGTTTTTGAGTAAATTGTGCTTTAGGGCATTTTTGTGGATTGATTATTAAGGGTTGAATTGAATCGGATAAAAGTAGGCCTTCGAGGCTAAACCTTTTGTTGATGATATGTGGGATCTTGTAGAGAAAAGGATTTATGGGGTTTATGAGAATCTTTAGGGCTGTGAAGGTTTAGGTGATTTTGAGGTCAACATAGTATAATTAATTGACCTAATAGTCGTAGGTTTTGTGCCTTTGATTGTCGTAATGCCTTAGGAATGTTTTGGGGATGTTTTTGGGGTAAATGAGGCTGAAATCGTAAGAGTTTTTGGGTCTGATATGCTACTGATGCGTAGCAGCGATTGCAGGAAATTGCAGGTTTGCAAAGCGAATGGTTTCTTCGCAAAGTGAACATTCGCCCCAAACTCGCAAAGCGGGCAGCGCAGCGAATGCGCGATAATTTTGTTTGATGATACTGAGATGAACTCTGATGGTGATTTTTAGTTCGCACGACGAACTTCCCCGCGAATGACCTCGCAAAGCGAACATAGGTAGCGAGGGAGACAGAGTAGGGTTCTCTAGTTTTGTATGGGATTTTGGGGATTCGCTGGCAGCTCGCAAAGTGAACGCCAGAGCGAACGAGTTCGCAAAGCAAACATTCTAGCGAATGTCTGTTGTTCGCGAATAATTTTATGGTTCTTGTGCTATCTTGATGTTTTGATGCTGTGATTTTTCTGATGAATTGCTATGAGTATATTGATGATTATGAGATGATGATTTCGTGATGTTTGGGTGAATTATTAATGACGTGATTAACGTGAGATTTTGGTGGATGATGATGCACGTAATGACTTTTATTGATGATGATGATTATGACGTTGTGTATCACGCATTCATAGCATTTCAGTGAGTTAGTCTCCGGTCTAATGAGGCTTCCATCCCATTGTGTGGATGTGAGGTGGTTTTTGACGTGCTCCTGTTCTTATGTAGAATCGATCCTAATGACGAGGATCTTTGGAAGGTGACGGCCTAGTGTCCATCGATTGTTACGATTGGTACCACATGCATGAGTCTTGTTGTGTGTAACACCCAAATTCCCATCGCGAATAAATAATACATAAATAAAATCAGAGTAACTAAAAATTTATTTTTCCGACAGGAACAAGGATGTCGCATTTAAATAAACAAAACATCATCCCTGTTCATAAATTTGATACATAGCATAAAATAGAGTACCCTCAAAGGGGAAACTTTTCCATATAAAGGTAATACCAAATATATTCAACAATTATATACATAAATAACATAATCGTTTCCCCGACTCTCGTGCTACGTATCAGAGCAGACACCAAGACCGACAACAGAACGGAGGGCTAGTCTCCACAAAAGACCTCCAGCAACTCTAATCTGCAATGCCTCATAGAGCATCATAAAACAGCAGAAGGGTGAGAAATAACAACTAAATCAAGATTGCATAATAATATGCCAACACATATTCAAACACATGCATAAATCATCTCACCCATACCATCACATACTACCACATATAGCATGTCACTAATACAAAACATATCACACATAATAAATCAAATCATGATTTTCCACACATAACGCATCCATTCATAATTCTCACCACAATTCATCACAATTCACCCATATACATCACAATGTATATATATACAAAGCCAAGCATATTCATCATGCATACTTTCACAATTCTTATCATGCCACATAAACATACATATTCATGTTTATTCATCAATGCACCATTATAAAGATGATAAATGCAAATCATAGAGACTGACTCACGACTCTATGCAAATGCAATGCGGGTACCGACTCAATCATCTCAAGTTCACTCAGGAACTTATTTGAACCATCGCTCGTTACCAATGTAACTCCCCGTCGGGCATACGATGTTCCCCGTCGCTCACACCCCATATGGGCACACGACGTTTATGGATCGCTCACACCCCACACGAGCACACGACCCGATCGCTCACACCCCACATGGGCACACGATCGTCTATAATCATCGCTCACACCCCACATGGGCACACAGCGTTATAGCGGATTCCCTCTGGAACCAATCTGTCGCTCATACCCCACATGGGAACACAGCATTTATGGATCGGTCACACCCCACATGGGCACACGATCCGATCGCTCACACCCCACATGGGCACACGATCACAAGATGCATATCATGATGCTTGACACACAAGAACTCATGACAACCAATGCATCTTCCACATATATGCAACCATAAACATGCATACATAACCAAATACAACACATTGCATTTATTTGCCTTTCGGCCATAATTCATCACCACAACATGTCATCACATGCATTATCATCACACAACAGTATACAAGTCATACGACATCCATATCCACAGCACATTGCATAATACACATCATCATGTTCATGCATTAAAAATAATTCAAACAATGCATTTCATCACATACCACAACAATCATACAATCACAATTACTTCCACAAGGGATTCACACCACAAAGGCTACCCACGACACATCATAACAACATACATTGATATTCAATCAAACAATGTATTTTACTACACAACAACATCATTAATCACGCATCGAAGTCTAATCCACAACAATGCACATATTTGCCATAGGGCCACAACCCATCATCACAACATTTCATCATGTATATTCACATCATATAACGGTCTACAAGCTACACGTTACATGTCACAAGCATATATCATGCTAACACATCAATCGCACACATTGTACACGATAAAAACCCGACAACCCAACACTTTTCCAAAACCATGACCTAAATAAATCATCTACTGCCCTCCAACCCATTTTTATAAGAAAGAACATTTCATAATCTTTCCAACGCTTCAAACGGGGACCAAAACGGACTTACGGTTCAAAAGTTATGAAGAAAACAAAATAGAAAAATATCACGTTCGCTCCAGTATTCGCTAGGCGAACCCTAGCGAACCAAGGCAGTGGAAAATAGTCATAAAGTTCGCTAGGCGAACCTCTAGGCGAACATTCGCCCGTTCCTTCGCTGGGGTTCGCTAGGCGAACCCGCGAAACCCAGAATTCGCAGCAGCGTCAATATAGGTCATATGGGACCAAAATACATCATTTTTACCACCCAAACCCTTCTAATTCATACCGGAACAACCAAAACATGTTCATACATAATCAACGAGTATTCTACGCGGTTTATATCGAATTTCATCCGTGAAAACATCGATTTCTATCAATTGCTCCTAATTTTAATCGATAAGAAAAAGTCGATAAAACAACCAAAACAATCACAACAAACAACACATATACATACACAAGCAAGATATAATTGAAACTTCTCACCCTTACCCGATTAATCGCGCTCGAAACGGAGTTTTCCCGATTTTTCCTCTTTCTCCTCTTTTCTTTCCTCTTCCTTTCTATCTTCTCTTTTCTTTCTCTCTATTTCCTTTTCTCTCTTTTTCTTCCCACTTTCTATTTATAACAAAATATCTAACTACCCAAAATGACCATTTTGCCCTTACGCTCAAATATCTCCCAAACACTCTCAAAATGCGATAAAACATAAACAGCGATGGAATATATTTTCGTGAAATAAAAGTTGAAAAGAAATTATAATTTATTGAAAATATTTCACCTATCAGAGAAATTAACCAATTAACTTAATTAGCATGTAAAATACAATAAATTCACACATTTCACAAAATTCAATTAAATGAAATAAACAAATAGAATTAAACAAATCGGGGCGTTACAATTCTCCCCCACTTAGACATTTTCGTCCGTGAAAATCTAACCGATACGAACAACTCCGGATAC
Organism: Lathyrus tuberosus; assembly: GCA_022829125.1. Lineage (NCBI taxonomy): Eukaryota > Viridiplantae > Streptophyta > Magnoliopsida > Fabales > Fabaceae > Lathyrus > Lathyrus tuberosus. The sequence continues at coordinate 4,963,347 of JALAZF010000073.1, read as the reverse complement.
GACTCTCGCATCCGACTAACAAACCAACATGCCAACAAAAGGCACACCACGAATAACACAACTGACAAACCACCTTGCCAACTACCACAACGACACGACAACGACAACAACTACAACGACAAGATGCAAAGCCCATACAATGCACTTGACGACAAACTCACGACTCAAGGAAAAGCCAAGATACCAACACACAGGTTCACTCTAGAACCGAAACACAACAAGATCGTTACCCTACCCTAGGTAACACTCCCCTAATTCCCCACAAAGGAATTAGCCACACACACTCGAACCATCACCATGGAAACAAGGCAACAACACAAACAAGAACATAAAGTTCCACGACACCACAAGGTCTCAACAACATCAACAAAACCAGAACACCAACAACAATGCTACGATTCACCAATCGAACATTCAACCAAACATCCATCTACATAGTAGCCCATGGATAACATTTGAACCTTTCACCTAACACTTCCATTCTAAAACATCCAATGGTCTCTTCACTCCTACCTGTTCCCAATGTTCAACCTATGAACTCTTACCAGTCCCACACGCATATACGAATCATGCCATTTCACGCTTCCGTTGCACACTCTGATTACTCGTAACCATCAAAACTACTAATTTCACGTCCAAAGTCTAACTCTTTCTCATATTCACCAAAAATCACTGTTCACTGTTAATATACCCTACCTCACACTATCAGACGTCAATTCACACACCAACCCAAATCTCTAAATCCTCCCCAAAAGTTCCCATTTTTTAACCATCAAAGCAGACATAAGTAAAACTTTCGACTTAACTCATCACGCGCGACATAAACTTTACCAATAGGATAATTCGAGCCAAAGTCATAACTAATCAGGAATTCCAACCATCTGACTGTGCCTCAATCCGAGTCACAAATCAAAAGTTATGAAGGAAACAAAACTGCACAAACTATCATGTTCGCTAGGCGAACCTCCTAGCGAGCATTCGCTACCACCTTCGCTAGGCGAACAACTCAGCGGACCTTCGTTGACCTTCGCTAACTGGTTCGCTAGGCGAACCCGCGAAAACTCAGAAATTCTGCAGCGCTGTTACTCATCCAAAACCATCATTTTCTCCATCCAAACACCTTGAACTTAAACCCTCAGAATAATACCTTCATATTCTCAACACAAAAGTAACCACAGCCAACTTGAAATCATGAATCCTCAATTGTCGTAAAGCATAAGGAATGACTTTACCCTCTTGCATTAACACCCTGACTAAACTCATCAAAGACACATCACAACGAACATCCAAAACAAACGACTCACCCTTTGCAAGTCAACTGAAATAACCGAAGTAACGAAAATGCTAACTTGGAAAAACCTTCCATAACCTCCGGTAATAACCAACTAAAAAGTCCAAAAAGATTCTAATCTCCTTAACCGACTTCGGAGTCTCTCATTGTAAAACTGCATCTACTTCCGATGGATCCATAACAATACCATTACCTGCAATAACATATCCAAGAAAACTAACCTTTTTCAACCAAAATTCTCACTTGAATGACTTAGCATAAAACTTCGTCTCTTTTCAATACTTGTAATTCCATTCTCAAACACTCTACCCGTTCTTCTTCTGAGTTTATAACAGATCCGAATACCCTCAATCAAAGCCATTACGAACTGATCCAATTAAATATAGAAGATACGATTCCTCTACTCCACAACCTTACAGACGCATTACTAACACCCAATAATCATCACTGTACGTTGTAATGCCCAACCAAACTCCAAAAGATATAAATTCTTAAAGCTTTTGCAAAACTTTTCACTGGGTCACTGGTTACTCACATACAAGCTTAACCGAGTAAATTACAGCCTATCCTGATAACAAACATAGCCAGTCATATCAAATCGATCAAAGCCTTAACTCACATAATTCACCACTCTTATCAAACATTCCAACCAATTGCGATTTCACTCAAACTCAACCAAACCAATTCCAGTTATCTATTCTTGAAAGTGGACACTTATCCTCAATCGTTACCTTAATCAACTGCTAGTAATCCATACACAATTTCTTCTCTTAACAGTCCAAATTCCATAAAATCCAACATGTAGCAACAACCATCCCAAGGGAACTCTCAAATATTACATCCACACTTAAGGTTTTCTCAAAATTTCCATTAATGATCTAAAATTCCAAAGACTCTAAACCTCACCAGAACTCTAAGTTCCACTTTCCATAGTCTCAATACCAATACCATCATACGCATCATACTTGTTATTCCATTCAATCATCATTCCCTTTTTGTTACTAACAAAGCTGGAGCTCTCTAAGACAACGCCTTAATGTTCCATTCAAAAACACATTCGAAAACCATGCACAACTGACGGCCCATCACTGTGACCTTTCTGCTAATTTCTAGAAAACTATCGTCACAAACATAACAACATCTTAGTTTCACGTCCTAAAAGTTCTTCTACTTACTTAGCAGATCCAAACCTCAAATCCTTACCTTTGTCCAATTTGAGTTCACACTCTACTCTCTGAGAACAACCTTTAACAATACCCAATCGCTCTCTCCCAATGACTTCCCAACTTGACCAACATACCAAAAACCTCTAATCCGTCTCATCTTCCAGTATAAGAGTCTTCATCAACTCATCGAAGCAATCCGTAATCATTTTCTCAATTCCAAACAATTCATGGCACACACTATCCAAGCCGGAAAGACCCATCTATTCCATCCAACATAATTCCCGTCTACTATCAACAAGAGATTAAGGGTGATCAGTTCCTCAATTTGTCAATAGACAGCCGACAATCATGATGGGGGCATAAACCGCCTTTACCAAACTATAATAGCATTCCTTACATCTCATGCACAAAACTAACTAAGGCACCAATCCTTAGTCGACATAACCCTTACCTCCGCATTCCCTCCGGAATCGGGAACAACACTGTCCTAACAACACTTACAATCTTGCAATTCACAACACACTGAGCCAACGCTCCACAACCGAAGCAACTTGGAGAAGTACCAGCTTCTCCCCCACTTATCTCATTCTAACACCTGAAGACAAAAGATTAGGAAACCAGAAAGTACCGACAGTGCTCCACACACATATCACGTACTAAAGGACCAACAACATCGACAGTATTCAACTGTCACACCAACTGACTCAACAACTTGGCCGGACGGACCGACCTGCTCTGATACCACTAATGTAACACCCCAATTCCCATCGCGAATAAATAATACATAAATAAAATCAGAGTAACTAAAAATTTATTTTTCCGACAGGAACAAGGATGTCGCATTTAAATAAACAAAACATCATCCCTGCTCATAAATTTGATACATAACGTAAAATAGAGTACCCTCAAAGGGGAAACTTTTCCATATAAAGGTAATACCAAATATATTCAACAATTATATACATAAATAACATAATCGTTTCCCCGACTCTCGTGCTACGTATCAGAGCAGACACCAAGACCGACAACAGAACGGAGGGCTAGTCTCCACAAAAGACCTCCAGCAACTCTAATCTGCAATGCCTCATAGAGCATCATAAAACAGCAGAAGGGTGAGAAATAACAACTAAATCAAGATTGCATAATAATATGCCAACACACATTCAAACACATGCATAAATCATCTCACCCATACCATCACATACTACCACATATAGCATGTCACTAATACAAAACATATCACACATAATAAATCAAATCATGATTTTCCACACATAACGCATCCATTCATAATTCTCACCACAATTCATCACAATTTACCCATATACATCACAATGTATATATATACAAAGCCAAGCATATTCATCATGCATACTTTCACAATTCTTATCATGCCACATAAACATACATATTCATGTTTATTCATCAATGCACCATTATAAAGATGATAAATGCAAATCATAGAGACCGACTCACGACTCTATGCAAATGCAATGCGGTACCGACTCAATCATCTCAAGTTCACTCAGGAACTTATTGGAACCATCGCTCGTTACCAATGTAACTCCCCGTCGGGCATACGATGTTCCCCGTCGCTCACACCCCATATGGGCACACGACGTTTATGGATCGCTCACACCCCACACGGGCACACGACCCGATCGCTCACACCCCACATGGGCACACGATCGTCTATAATCATCGCTCACACCCCCACATGGGCACACGACGTTATAGCGGATTCCCTCTGGAACCAATCCGTCGCTCACACCCCACATGGGCACACGACGTTTATGGATCGGTCACACCCCACATGGGCACACGATCCGATCGCTCACACCCCACATGGGCACACGATCACAAGATGCATATCATGATGCTTGACACACAAGAACTCATGACAACCAATGCATCTTCCACATATATGCAACCATAAACATGCATACATAACCAAATACAACACATTGCATTTATTTGGCTTTCGGCCATAATTCATCACCACAACATGTCATCACATGCATTATCATCACACAACAGCATACAAGTCATACGACATCCATATCCACAACACATTGCATAATACACATCATCATGTTCATGCATTGAAAACAATTCAAACAATGCATTTCATCACATACCACAACAATCATACAATCACAATTACTTCCACAAGGGATTCACACCACAAAGGCTACCCACGACACATCATAACAACATACATTGATATTCAATCAAACAATGTATTTTACTACACAACAACATCATTAATCACGCATCGAAGTCTAATCCACAACAATGCACATATTTGCCATAGGGCCACAACCCATCATCACAACATTTCATCATGTATATTCACATCATATAACGGTCTACAAGCTACATGTTACATGTCACAAGCATATATCATGCTAACACATCAATCGCACACATTGTACACGATAAAAACCCGACAACCCAACACTTTTCCAAAACCACGACCTAAATAAATCATCTACTGCCCTCCAACCCATTTTTATAAGAAAGAACATTTCATAAGCTTTCCAACGCTTCGAACGGGGACCAAAACGGACTTACGGTTCAAAAGTTATGAAGAAAACAAAATAGAAAAATATCACGTTCGCTCCAGTATTCGCTAGGCGAACCCTAGCGAACCAAGGTAGTGGAAAACAGTCATAAAGTTCGCTAGTCGAACCTCTAGGCGAACATTCTCCCGTTCCTTCGCTGGCGAACCCGCGAAACCTAGAATTCGCAACAGCGTCAATATAGGTCATATGGGACCAAAATACATCATTTTTACCACCCAAACCCTTCTAATTCATACCAGAACAACCAAAACATGTTCAGACATAATCAGCGAGTATTCTACGCGGTTTATATCGAATTTCATCCGTGAAAACATCGATTTCTATCAATTGCTCCTAATTTTAATCGATAAGAAAAAGTCGAGAAAACAACCAAAACAATCACAACAAACAACACATATACATACACAAGCAAGATATAATTGAAACTTCTCACCCTTACCCGATTAATTGCGCTCGAATCGGAGTTTTCCCAATTTTTCCTCTTTCTCCTCTTTTCTTTCCTCTTCCTTTCTATCTTCTCTTTTCTTTCTCTCTATTTCCTTTTCTCTCTTTTTCTTTCCACTTTCTATTTATAACAAAATATCTAACTACCCAAAATGACCATTTTGCCCTTACGCTCAAATATCTCCCAAACGCTCTCAAAATGCGATAAAACATAAACAGCGATGGAATATATTTTCGTGAAATAAAAGTTGAAAAGAAATTATAATTTATTGAAAATATTTCACCTATCAGAGAAATTAACCAATTAACTCAATTAGCAGGTAAAATACAATAAATTCACACATTTCACAAAATTCAATTAAATGAAATAAACAAATAGAATTAAACAAATCGGGGCGTTACATTGTGCATTGCATTTATTTGGCATGGATGTATTTTTTGATGTTGTGATTTTGATGTTTTCCTTGTGATAACCCTGAAGATGTTGTATATGATGATGACGTCATTTTATGCATATCCTGTTTTTATATTGATTATAATGAATTGTGATTACTCACACTGCCTGTTTGAATGTTGCCTCCACGTGGGTAACGTGCATGTGATCAGGCTTAGCTGTGGATGCCTTCGAGGACTTTTGGAGTTTATTTGCTTTTGGTCGATGTAGAGGGTCTTGCTCTGATATTGTAACATCGGGTTGGGTCGTTGAGTCGAACCATGTTGAGTTGTTATTTTTGTTGTTATTTGCTTATTACGGTTTTTAATGAAAACCCTTTTGATTTTGGATTATTGTGGTTATGGTGGTTCCGCTGCTATTTGATGGCTTTTTGATTATTTTGAGGAAAACCCGTTGTTTACAGGGCAAATGTTTTATTTTGAGTTTTTTTTAAGAAATGTACACCCTTCTGAGGTGATTTTACTCTGATAATTTGTGTATTTTTCAGTGTATATTCGTGGGGTAGAAAATGGTGTTACAATCAGCGCATGTCACAGTGGAGATGGAGAGTTGAGGAATTCCACAAACCATGTTCTTGTACAACAAAGTTTTCAAACCTTTGTAACTTTGATCTCCATACCTTCGGTGCCAGAGATGCGACAATTCTTGAGCTTTAGTGTGAAAGCACTGATCTGATTGTGCTTGTGAAGAGGATTGAGTTTGGGGCAGCAAGATAAACATTCTATTGGCACTCATGTTGGTTTGAATAATCAAACCCTTCTCTGGATGAAATATCTTGCAACTTCCTCCCTTGATCAAAATTGCCAAATCCTTTTCTTCCAATTGTCCTATACTTAAGAGATTATTTTTCAATTCTGGAATATAGTATACTTCAGTAACAACAAGATTCATTCCATTTAGCAGCAATTTCACACTTCCTTTTCCCATCACATGCATCTTAGTGTTGTTTCCCAATTTTGCAGAATGTCAGAATTTTTCATCAAGTTCGTTGAACATAGTTCGATCACCGCACATATGATTAGAACATCCTGAATCAAGGAACCATGCATCTTGTCTTTTAGATTCAAACAAATCAACATAAGACATAAAAAGCATTTCTGATTCTTCATCAAATTCTGCATAATTAGCTTCATTGTTGCGAGGACATTCATAACGAAAATGTCCAAGTCGATGACATTGGTAACACTCTATGGTTGCCTTGTTGAAATCTGTTCGACCTCTACCTCTTCCCCTTCCTCTGTAACCAACTCGACCACGACCTCTTCCTGCTTCATATGTAACTTTCAAGGCTTGTTCTTCGCCACTGCGTCTTTGGAACTTCTGTTCATGCACTATTAATGAGCTTTGTAACTCATCGATAGAAAGATCATCGATGTCCTTTGACTCTTCAATAACACAAACTATATAGTTAAACTTCTCAGTTAAAGAGCGTAAAATCTTTTCAACCACTTTAACGTTTGACATATCCTCCCCGTATATTCGCATTTTATTGGCCACTGTCATGTCCCTAGAGAAGTATTCTGTTACACCTTCACTAGATCTCATCTTAAGTGTTTCAAATTCTCTGCGGAGAGCTTGGAGATGAGACCTTTTGACCCTTGCATTTCCTTCAAAAAATTTCTTCATAGCATCCCATATATCTTTAGAAGTATCCTTCTTAAGGATGGTGTTGAGCATAATTCGATTAATCGCCTGAAAGAGATAGTTTTTTGTTTGGAGATCCTTTAACTCCATCTCATCATTCTTCTTTCGTTGTGCTTCTGTCGGTACCACTCCACTTGTTGGCTCAACATAGCCAGGCTCGATTAGCTCCCAATATTCGTTTGATCTGAGGAAATTTTCCATGAGCATACTCCAATGATCATAATGACCATCCAACCACGGGATTGCGGGTTGCACAAAGCTCCCTTCTGTAGTCATTTTTCTTTTGCTGCTGCAAGAATATCAAAGACTGCTGCTTTGATAGATCGGGCCCAGTGGGGGTTATGATGCCAAATTGATGAGAACTTTTATAGATATTGAAACTAAAAGAAAGAACTGAACAATTGGACTGAATGACTCCGTTTTATTAACTGCAGCATTGGCTTAAATAGCTATTGAATACACGATTGAAAACAATAACAGGAAGCAATTAACTATGCTAAAATAAAGGTCGATAATGTTAAGTACTTCCTAAAATTAAGAAAAACTGAATACAAGTAAAGACTAAGTCTGTCCTATAAAATAGGACTTTTATTCTAACTAAAAATTAAGCAGTAACTCTTTCACGCTAAAGACGTCCGCCGAAGAGAGTCAAAGTTGAAATTGTCTAGCTAATATCACAAATTCTAAATCTAAGAAAGAAGGAATGCCCCGAATTGAGAAGACGAACGAACCTTTCTGTTGTTGGCAAGAGCAATAAAGTTTCTAGTTTAGGAATTAAGAAGAAGGGTTAGAATTCCTTTCCGATGCAAATGAAGTCAACGAGTTTGGATGGTATTCTGACTTTTTTAGTGAGTTAGAAGATCAATCAAGGGTTTCCCGGCTATTTCGCATGATAATTTAAATAATAAGGTGAATCTTGTTAATGAAGCTTAAAATGTTGGCTTCAATACTTCGGTCGATTAAATACAACTGTAGATCGATCTGCTGCTTCTAATGGAAAATTAGAAATATCTTCTCTGCAGTAAACTGTCCACTCTGTTGCTGAAGTTTTGGCAAAAACATGCATAACTTATCATATGGTGTTAAACTACAACACGGTTCGTATGGTGAATCTGACAAGTATCATTTGTAATAGAACTCAATTTCAATCATGTGAAGGCCTGGAAGGAAGAAAAAGAACTAACTATTTTGTATCAAAAATAATCTTGAGCATACCAGATGATGGTAATTTATAATGCCAAGGAGATGCTAGAAGTGATAAGAAGAGCTCATTTGATTCTGGTGTAATTCAAGTGCTTTATGAGCTACAACGCCTCAGAAAAGTTAAAATCTGCGATGCTTAATAATAATCTGTATCTTTTTGAGTCACCAGATAACTGACTGGAAACGAGTGCAAGAGGAGAGGAAAGATGAAGGGAAGATAGACACTTAATGAAGTGGGAAGATAGAGACTTAATGAAGTGACTGCAGTTACCACTAAAATAAGGATTATGTGTGTAATTTTTGTGTAAATATAATTCTATAGAAACCTTCATGCTTTTGCTATACGCTACAATCTCATTTGCCATGTTGTTGTTGTGAATTTTAGGCATGCTACCATAAACCACCAACACCCATTAATGTTTCTTCAACTATTAGACATGCTACCATATTATTGTCGTGTAATGTTTCTTCAATTATTAATGAAATGATTTATGTGTTTTCTTACACAATATGAGAGCTATAACATAATAACATTAAAACATTACTACAATGTCACAACATTACAACATCAAAACATTACCACGTTATCACACTATAACAAAAACATCATTATAACATAACAAGTATACATTTCCAATCGTGTTTTATTCTTTTCCAATACACTATTTTCAAATACACAATAACAAGACATCACTATTGTTAAGTATAACAAGTGTGAGCAGTGTAGATAATAATCTCACATTAGATAGGAATGTGGTGACTTGAGTATTTATAAGTGAGAGAGACACCACATATTCACCCAAAATCTTAAGGTGATAGGTGTGTGGGTTCTCCCACTTATAAATACTCAAATCACCACATTCTTATCCAATGTGGGATTATTATCCACACTATTCACACTTGTTATGCTTAACATTTCCCCTCAAGTGTGAGCCCAATGGTCAATGCTCTCTAGTGAAAAAACTCCATCAAATGGTATCATGTATCGAAATACTCAGGAAGAGGTGTCATTGGCGGTACAAATATATGTGGACAAATGAGTTTTCACTTGAGAGAGAGCATTGTGGACTCACACTTGAGGGAGAGTGTTAAGTATAACAAGTGTGAGTAATATGGATAATAATCCCACATTGGATAGGAATATGGTGACTTGAGTATTTAAAAGTGGGAGAATTCACACACCTATCACCTTAAGATTTTTGGTGAATATGTGATCTCTCTCACTTGTGTTGCTCTTGGCCCAATATTGATGCTCCTCCTCATGACTCCAACAATGATAATATAACAAGAACACATATTCAACAACCAATCATGTTTTATTCTTTTCCAATACACTATTTTCCTCACTCAAGGCTTGACAACACACTAATCATGGTGTTATAAGCTATAAGATCAGGTACAATATTAGCAGAACGACATTGTAAGCGGAAAGTGAATATGAATATCGAGCTTTTTCATTCATCCAATTGAGAAGTGCAAGGGAGCATTTCAAATCACATTCACACGAGAGAAGGAAAACCATGAATCAAATCGAAATCTGTATTCTATTTTTAGGGGACATCACTGTGTAGAGTTGTTCAATGTTGTTGGATTGTCAGATTGAAGTTAACAGTTCTTTCATGTCCACGTTGCAGTCAAAATAAGGGGGTTCACGTTGTTGTTGTTATTGTTATTATTGTTGTTGTTTTGTTTTGATACGGCATTGTTGTTTGTTGTTGTTGAAAAATGCAGAACGAGTTACGAATACATTAGGAATAATGGTTATGGAGTGTGTGGTTATGAGGGTAATGATGGTGGTTTTAGCAAAGGAGAACAAGTGTTAATCCATTAACAAATTTGTTTTAATTTGTTTAAGCTTAATTAATAAATTAATAAAGTAAAAAAATGACTTGGTAAATAAAAATACAACATGTCTTATACCGCCTCATAAAAATATGCCAGGTATTAAAAAAAAATACACATCAACATTTTTTTGCAACAAAATTAGAGATGAGAGATCAAAATTATTTAAGAACAAAATAAGGGGTTTGATTTTGTGAACAGAATAAAATAGAAGAATCAAAACTATAATTAAGTCAAAATTATAAAAGGGAAAAAAAAAAAAGGAATTTAATTAAAACTAAAATTAATTAGCAAAATCGCAAGAGCAAACAAAGGAAACTAATTCTTTTTAGACAAGAGAAATGCGTATAATTGGATTATTTGTATTCCTTTTTATAGTCATAATTGCCTTCATAATATTTCATTACAAAAATTCATATAAATTTCTAAAATAAAAACTAATAAAATTATAGAATATGAAAGGATTACTATCGTAATGATTATTGGCTAACTGTATTTCTTGTTGTTTGACAAATATATTTTTTAGCGCAAACACATTACAACCATTACAGCTAAGTATAAGGATGGTAAGCAGACCCAAACCCGCGGGATCCATCTGCACCCGAATCTGAGTCAACGGGTAAAAATTCGAGTTGACTGGGTTCGGGTGTCACTCGATATTTCGGATGCGGGTTTGAGTAGTGTAAAACCCGTGCCCGAAACCACACCCACTATATATATATATATATATATATATATATATTTGAGTTTTTGTTACGGGTTCGGGTTTGGGTGAAAAAACCTGAACCCAACGAGTGCGGACGTGGGTGTTATTTTACCACCCAAATAGTCTTTGGGTTCGGATGGTGATTTCGGGTGCGGATTTGAGTAGTGTGAAACCCGCACCGACCCGATCCGTCTTGATATTGTTATAAAATATTAAACTTTTACTAAATTAGTCTTATTAATGTGTTGGAAACAGTGTACAGAGTAATAATTACATGTCATAATTGGAAAAATAGCAAATATTACTACATAGAAAAATGAGAACGACAGTCATTTTAAAACAAATTTTTTCCCTAAAACGACAGTCATTTTAAAATAGACGGAGTAATTATCTTTGTTGGAATTCTAACTTCTTTCATCATCTTGATCAATATGGATTGTGATTGTGACATTTGACCATGTGATGTTTATCTTTTATGCTTTGCATATCAATCTTCTTTTATTTTTTGTATTTCGTCTAATAAATAATTTAAAACAAAATACAGTGAGAAAAAGCTAAAGCCAAACTAAAAACATTGAAGTTGCCTAACATATAAAATCATAAAAATAAATAATTCCTATCTTATAAAATTTTCCCATGCTTGAGTCATTGTATATCCTTAAACAATTTGTTTGAATGAAAAAAACTAAGAGCAATTAGACTCCAAAGTATGAGCATTAGTCAAATCTTAGAAGTAAGGGATAACCAATTTTAATTCCAATTTAGAGGATTATATTTTCTGATAAAATCATTTTCGCCAATAAGACACTCATATTTAAAATTCTCTTTGTATTTCAAGCTAATGAATATGAACTCAAAATTCTATTAAAGAAAATGTTCTACCATAAACTTACTGTTGTCGCGGCACAAAAAATACCTAACTGTAATGAACACTCGAAATAAAATAGAGTCGCGACCGAAGTTTATTTATTCCAAAAGGGAAGAGAAAATATCAATGCAACCATAAAAGTTAAAAGAAAATGGCTGCCACAACCAAGTTCAGGTTCGAGAGTCGGTTATACGAGGGAAAGATATTAGCACCCCTCACATCCCTTGTAATCAACGAGAACTATTTAGTTAATTTCAAAAAAGAGTGTTACCGTAATGTTAGGTCACATTTGTACTCAACAGGATCACAAACTTCGCGTAATGCTGACGAGCTAGGTCACGGTTGACGGTTTTGGAACGGGGAGACAGAGGACAGAGTAATAATCGATGACAGAGAGAACATCGACAATTGTGAGGATTCGGTCGATGGAATCAGAGAGTGGTAAACGGCTGGCGAAGTCACTGTAGACAGAGAAGTTGCAGAGGGAGAGCATGAATATCCATTGAAATTCTCGTTAGGTAGGTGAAGAGTGAGGTGTGAAGAACTTGATACGCGAAAATACCAAAGGGTGGTTTGATTTTTATAACAATTTTTCTTGTTTTCTAAACTAATTATGTTAATTAGCTAATGATAAATTATTATCATTAATAACTGATTATAATTAATAACTATCATGGGATATATTAGTAGGAATACGCTAGCCAACACAAATATATAAAAAAAAAATTCAATAAACTTAATTAGAAAATTATTATTTATTGAAGTGATCTGGGATAATCAGAATGGGTCCTCGTGGCCTTCCGTGTAGGGCAACAACGATGATTGTAGGAGAGGAGGGGGGTGTACCTGCAAGGTACACCGATGCCAAAGTAAGTTTGGGCTAGAGAGAGAGCAAGTACAAAGTGCTTAGGTATGAGTTAGAATGATTAGAATACCTGACCCTTTCAAATGAGAGGGTATTTATAAGAAACCCACAGCACGGGGCCAAGGTCTCCAATGTGGTCGAAATATCTGGTCGACCAATGGGAGACTTCCAGGTGGAAGATCTAGCACGTGATCTTTTGACCTGGTCCAACTGTCCCCATGAACTCCGGAAGAGCAGTTGGTCGCGTGAACTGTCAAGCGCGTGAGGAGGATGTCCCCAACGACTATATTCTCCCCAACGACTATATTCTCCCCAACGGCTATATTGTGCCCAACAGCTATATTCTCCCAAACGGCTAGATTGTCTTAGCCTAGTTATTGGGCCTTGCCTAAAGCTTGACTGGATTGGGCCTTGCCCAGCTGTGGGCCATATGCCAGTCCAGTCTAGAACAGGAGCCCCCCAAGTTGTTGCTCTAAGGTTAAGAGTAATGACTTGAGTTAGCCTTGTTGGTCGACCGATGGGCAAGAGTTGCGTCGCGGGGAGGCTTTTTGAGGTCATTATTTTCGAACGAAAATCTCCGGGGACGTTCCCTTCGTTTGTCTATGGCAAGTGTGGTCGACTGTTGGTTATTCATGATCCTAAGGATTTCTTGGGATGCGAGGATGTGCTCGCAGAAAAGATGTTTTGTGTCGACCAGACTCACGGAGAGGATGTTTTCCTATACGACTTGTCAAGGAGGATGTTCCCGCGGAGAGCTAGGGGGAACTTGCCTTGGGAAATACAAGGTTTCAGCCTTGAGAATGCCAAACGAAAGATTCCCCTCTGACACGTGTGACAGCGTAATTAATTTTTGTTAAGGCCTAGGGGGTCTAGGCTAGCTAGGCAATGATGGCTCCTGCCCTTTGCGCTTCTCTATGCGAGCAAATACTTATAAAAAAGGGGGGACGAGGATTCATTTTCACACTTCACGCAAATTTCTCTCCTCAACCTCTTTTTCTCTGCAACTTGTGGTCTCGCATTCTTCGCCGGAGTTCCTTTTGCTACCGTCAAGCTTCATCTTCTTCCTCTAAATCTTCATCTTCAACCTTCCAATTCAAGTAAGTTCTTCTTCCTTGCTTGTCAGAGCTTAGGGCAGTTTTTAAATTTTTGGAAACTAGCTTGAATTTCTCGGTGAAGCATGAGTTTTCCGGTTAAAGTTCATGTGTTCTTCGATGAACACATGAATTTTCTGGGAAATTCATGAAGATCCTGAAGAACATGAACCTAGGATGAATGTTTTAGGATGTTGCGTAGAAATGTGTAGATCTTTCTAGGTTTTTGTTGGAAATAGCTTATGTTTGTAGTCGGGCATTAGGCCTCCTCGACGTCGAGAATTTATTCTCGCGTGTCTGATAAGTTTTAGTTGTCGAGGAGGCTCGTTCCCGTATGAGCCTTTCATAGAGTGGCGGAGACTCGTTCTCGTTCTTCGAGGAGAAGATTATGCCATGTCTCTGTGTTGTCGACTAGAGCTCGAGTCGAGGACACGTCCTTGTACTTATTCCTCGCCCTTTCACTTGATTTGTAGTGGAAGGGTGGATTTGATCTCTGTTGTCGAATTCACTTTTGCTTCCTCTGCTTTTTAGGTGAAATGGCTGATAGGAACGAGGAGATCGTCCCCGACGTAGAGATTGCTAATGACGAAGCTGTGCATCCTGTCGAGTACGTTAACGTCAGGGTTACTCAAGGGGATCTTAGCTGGATCGCCCAAGAGCCCTTGGTGACAAAGTCAACTTTCACTGAGGAGGAGGCCAACTCTTTCACTCTCCTTGAAGATCGGGCAGAGGGTGTACCCGCCCAGTGGAAGGCGATCAACCCCACTAAGAATGATCGGATATACTTTGTGAAATTCTGGTATCAGACGTGTGATGTTAAGGTGCGATGTCACAACAACACACTCTGCACAATGGACAGCAATAACAGTAACAAAGCAACACAAAGAATTGTTCACCCAGTTCGGTTTAACTACCTACGTCTGGGGGCTACCAAGCCAGGGATGAAATTCACTACTTGTAGAATTAATTTACAGACTCAACAACCCAGTTGACAATCTCCTAAACTTAATTCCTACTAGTGACTTTCTACCTAAGAACCCACTTAGATATGAGAACACTACTCAATCCCTAAAACACTTCAAAGAACAACCTCTTTGAGCAACCTTGATCGTACTTCACAGCTTTGATCAAGTAATAACTCTCCTTTGCTTCACAGCTTCTAAGAGAGGACAGAAAATGACTCAGCAATTCACTCTAGAATTCTGGTTATACAACTCGTACAAAATACTCAAGACACTCAGCCTTTGCTCTTGATCTTCTCTCTGTATTTCTGTACCTTTTCCTTTGGTCTTGTGCGCTTTATATAGCTCATTGAATTGGTCTTGGACCTGCTCCAAAATCTCGCCAGATTTGTTATTTAAAACTGAATATTTAAAACAGATTTTCTCCTAAAATCTTTTCAAATCTTTTGCCTTTTAAATCTCCTACAAATCTGCACCAGATCTCCTATGCAGCAGTCTATCCCAAGATATTCGCATCCAATGAGACATCTTGCTCTCCACAATTCTAGCTAACACGCAACCCTAACAACATCACTACCTGATATTATTAATTCTGCAGATCTAATGTCACAACATCGCCTATGTGACATCAGACATCCAACTTCAGCAAATTAGTTACTTAACACAGCCCAGTGTTAAATCTCAATGTTGCAACATCAGTACCTTGACATCAACATTGAATATACTTTGTTTTACCAAAATTCCAGCCAATCCAAGAACTAACAATCTCCCCCTTTGGCTAATTTTGGCTAAAACAATCTCTGCACTCTGCAAACAAACTCTGCACTCTGCACCTTCAGAGACTTTAGCAGCGGAATAAAACTTCAATCAATAATTTTGAAACTCCAAGTAGCAGCATCAGGCAGTGACATCTTTTCTTCAAAACTCTGCTGCTCTCATAAACACTTCAGCATATATCAATCTTCAATTCACCTCAGAATACTCTGCTGCAGCACCTCATTAGCAGCATCTTCAATTTACTTCAGCATATATCATTATGCTTCAAAACAGCTGCACATATATCATTATTAGCAGCAATGAGCACTCCCCCTCAATGTAACAACCAACATAGTAGCTGTCAATTACTCCCCCTTAATATCTGCATCACATTCGCAGCATTTGGCATTCTATGATACTCTTGACTCACTTGGCTATTTCTCCCCCTTTTTAGCCACAATTAGACACAATTAGACACGCTTCAACCAGAAGCCCTATGAACTATAGTCAGTACACCCTAGCTCTCATTGTTAGCCTCACAGTTAGCAACCAGGCAAAACAAATCATAGAAAGAAAAACACAACCACAATATTCAAATTACATAACCAAGCACACAAAGTGCTGACAAAAACAACATTGCAGAACCAAAAACTAAAACTACTAGAGGCAAAAGTAAATAAGCTAGTCTTCTTATGAACTTGCATCATCTACACTATTTTGTCCTTCATCTTCAAAGTCAGCATGATCATCTTGTTCCAAAGTTTGGATCATCTTCTCAATCTTTTCTTTTCTAGCCTGACTGGTATTAATCACAACATCCAATTCTTTGTGGGTTGCCTTCAGCTCTGCTAGCAAATCAGCCTTGGAAGTTTTCTTCTTGATACCTGCATTTGATGTTGACACAATATCTGCAACATGGCTTCCCATAAACAATTTCTGATGCAAGGATAATGGAGACTTCCTTTTGCATGCTTTATCTGCACAAGTCAATATTCCTGGTTGTTGACTCAGAACGACTCCACTAATGAGAGAAGGAAATGCTATTGGCATTTTAATAGCATTTGTTGTTGCATGTTTTACAGTCTGATCAAATATGTATGTGCCATAGTCAAACTTTTTCTGTGTACCAACCGCATAGATAAACCTTCCTAATCCCACAGCTGTGGTGGTTTTGTGATTCGTGGGCACCCAGTTTGTAGCTCCAAATCTGTGTAGTATAGCATACTTCACACTCAGTTTGCTAGTTGGTAGCTTTCCTTTTAATGGCCATACTCTAACCTGTCCAGCAGTAATTTCCTTGCACACTTCATTATCTGCATCCTCCAGTTCTGTATACTCGGCATCCTCTCTTCCTAAGTAGCTGTTGGCAATCTTAGGTGAGAACTCAACACATTTTCCTCTGACAAAGACCTTCGTATAATCTGGACTGCTCTTGTCAGAGATATTTACAGGAAGATTTACTATGAATTCCTTTACCAGGCCATCATAGCACCTTGAAAATCCACACACGGTTTTCATTAACCCAGCAGCTTTAATTCCTTCCATCACTTCTTTAATCTCCATGGCTTCTTTGCCAATCTCTCTCTCAAGAGCAATTCTCCTTTGGCAAATGAACTTCCACATATAGGCATTGCTTGCATGGTGGAAGGAGATGTTATCCACAGGCACATCTGGGACTTTGTCTGCAATCCTTTTTGCTATAGATTTTCTGACATGAGTGATGTTCTGAACATCATCCTCATCATCATGCTCAGACTCAGATTGTTCCACGATCTTCCTCTTTCTTGGAGTCACCTCGACCTTGCTCCAAGCTTTTGTTGGCCCAACAACAGTCTTTTTCTTCTTATCATCAGAAGACTTCTTTGGAGACGATTCACCCTGCTTTTCTTTCCTTGTCCTTAGTCTCTTAGCCAGACCAGGCACTGCTCTTCCAATGACTTCATCATCAGATAAGTCATCAACATTAATCACATCAGTACTCTTTTCTCCTCCAGGAGTAGTCTCAGCATCCCTACTAGGCGATGTTCTGACATCCTTTTCAACATGAGTATCATCTGCTTCAGCATTAACTTCTACTTCCTTCTCAGCATCTTCGATCACGGAGACAGCTAATCTGTGAAAATTTGTATCAGTAGATTGCATGTCACTCTTTTCTCTTGTACCCTGATCAGCAGCCATTTGTCTCAGGGGTCTAGATATACCCTTAATAGGAAGTTCTTTCTCAAGAATTTTGTCAACGATCTGTCCCATGCACTTATCAACTTCTACCCTTTCCTCAGCAGTTTGTGGACGCGGGTTGGTAGTTCTAGGTTTGTCTCCAAATAACACACTAGTAATAACTTTCTTTGTTTCAGGATTCTTAAAGACAGTAGCAGGTCTCTTGGGAGTTAGTTTAGTGGGTCTCGTAGTACCTGATTCAGGAAGAATGGTTGAGAGGGGCTCAATGTCCATAAGATCGGATGTTGAACCTTCGTCAGTGAAAACCCTAACTCTTCCTTTTGTGGAACTCTGACACTCAGATTTCTTGGATGGAGACGCCATGAATCCTTTCAGTGAGGGTTGATTCTTGAAGGCGAAGAAGTTAATTCGTTGCGAGAACAGGACTTTGAAGAAGCGTGATGTTGTAGTACCAGGAAGTGGGGGTCTGAGGCAAGGAGCTTGATTTTGTATAATTTTTAAAGACCAATTACTAATTTTCTCCCTCCATAAAGACTTTCCTTTTAAACAATTCACATCAGGACTCATTAACTCTGAGTGATCTTTTTGCATCCTGATGCCATAGTCTGAAGTTATAACATCAACTTGAACATCATTAGTTAAATTTCCTTCAAGAGAAATCCACTGATAGCAGTTATCTTTGGTTCTGGAACCCTTCATAATAACCTGATTATACTCAGCAGAAACCACACACTCATCTTTAGTGTAGTTAACTTTGTACCCTTCATCACACAATTGGCTTATGCTGATCAAATTAGCATTTAAACCACTGACAAACAGAACATTGTCAAGTTCAGGTCTACCATCACCTTTCACTTTCCCAACTCCTGCAACAACACCTTTTTCTCCATTGCCAAACATAACCTCATGAAAGGGACAATGACTGACTTCAGCAAACATGGATCTACATCCAGACATGTGTTTGGAACACCCACTGTCAAAATACCATGTTCCTTCTTTAAACTCTTTGTCAGCCATGTGAGCCAATAAGCACTTCACTTTCTCCTTAGGTACCCATTGTTTAACAACTTTGGGCCTGTACTCTCTCCATCTATTTTGAGGCTGAGGGTATCCATGCAGCTTGTAGCAAGAGTACTGCATATGTCCAAACCTTCCACAATAAAAGCATCTCACCCTTTCATCTCTGAATCTTCTGCCATGATGAGATTGCTTAGGCTGCCATCCATAATGTGGTCTCCTCCTACCATAACTGGCATGCCTTCTATTATGCTGGTATCTTCTTCCATAAGAATGTTGTTTCCTGGATTATCTCCCATGATGGTGTGGCTTTCTTCTTTCATATTCATATCTATACCAGTTTCCTTGATGTTGAGACAACTGATGAGACATGTTCTGCTTGATCCTGGCAGCTTGCATGCTCTGGTGATATTGGGAAGGCATATACTGACTAGCTCCGTGAGGCTGCATCTTCCTCTGATGGGGACTATTCTTTTTCTTAACATTCTGAGGCTGAACAACCTTCTTAGGTGTAGGATCCTGTCTCTTTGTTTGAGACATTGGTTGGGACACCTCCTCCTTTGCTCCTGAAGTGCTTGCCTCAGCCACAAATCCTATGCCTGACTTATCACCAGCAACCTTTTCAGTCTGAAGGATCTTATCAAGTGTGTCTGTACCACTGTTCAGCATCCTAACAGTTTTGGTCATATGATCAAGATGAGCTTTGACTAATAAGACTTCATTTTCCAAATCAGCTTTATCAGTCTCAAGCTTAACAATCTGCTTCTTCTGTTTTTCACTTTCTTGACAGATCTCAGCACTTTTTAAACACAACTCTTGATAAGTGGATGTTAACTCCTCATAAGTTATTTCTCCATCACTAGAATCATCATCAGAAACAACAGCTCCTGTTAAAGTTCTAACATGCTTTGCTAACTCACCTTCACTTTCACTATCAGAGTCAGACCAGGAAACTGTCATGCCCTTCTTCTGCTTTTTCAAGAAGGTGGGACATTCTTTCTTGACATGTCCATACCCTTCACACTCAAAGTACTGAACTCCTTTATCTTGGGCAGTTTTCTCTTCATCTTTTACTTTTGACTTGCTGGTGTCAGAAGATATGTTCTTGACATTAGGCCTGGAGTTATTATTCATTCTCTTGAATACTTTGTTGAACTGTCTTCCCAACATAATTATGGCCCGAGATAGATCCTCCTGGGATTCAGAACTCTTTCCTTTTTCTTCTTCATCATTTGACACCAAGGCTATACTCTTTGGCTTCTTTTCTGGTTCTTCTTCATTCAAACCAAGCTCAAAAGTTTGAAGAGATCCAATGAGCTCATCAACTCTCATCTTGCTGATGTCTTGTGATTCTTCAATAGCAGTCACCTTCATCTTGTACCTCTTAGGAAGTGACCTAAGAATCTTCCTTACAAGCTTTTCATCTGACATCTTTTCACCAAGAGCACTGGAAGCATTAGCCAGCTCCAGAACATTCATGTGGAAGTCATGAATAGTCTCATCGTCCTTCATCTTTAGGCTTTCAAATTTTGATGTTAAAATCTGAAGTCTTGACATCTTAACTCTAGATGTTCCCTCATGTGTAGCCTGCAAAATATCCCACGCTTCCTTGGAAACCTCACAGGTATTGATTAACCTGAAAATATTCTTATCCACTCCATTGAAAATTGCATATAAAGCTTTGGAGTTTCCAAGGGCAAGCTCATCTTCTTCCTTGGTCCATTCTTCTTCAGGCTTTGGCTTTGAGGTGCCTTCTTTGTCTTTGCCAGCATCATCTTTTTCACACACAACAGGTGTTTTCCACTCTTTAATAACAGCCTTCCAAGCCCTGCTGTCCAAGGATTTTAAGAAAGTAGTCATCCTTGGCTTCCAATAGTCATAATTGGATCCATCCAAAATAGGGGGTCTGTTGACAAATCCTCCAACTTCTTTGTCCATCTTTACACCAGAAAGTAACTTCCCTAGATCTCACCCAGAGACAGACAGGATGCCTGCTTTGATACCAATTGAAATTCTGGTATCAGACGTGTGATGTTAAGGTGCGATATCACAACAACACACTCTGCACAATGGACAGCAATAATAGTAACAAAGCAACACAAAGAATTGTTCACCCAGTTCGGTCTAACTACCTACGTCTGGGGGCTACCAAGCCATGGATGAAATTCACTACTTGTAGAATTAATTTACAGACTCAACAACCCAGTTGACAATCTCCTAAACTTAATTCCTACTAGTGACTTTCTACCTAAGAACCCACTTAGATATGAGAACACTACTCAATCCCTAAAACACTTCAAAGAACAACCTCTTTGAGCAACCTTGATCGTACTTCACAGCTTTGATCAAGTAATAACTCTCCTTTGCTTCACAGCTTCTAAGAGAGGACAGAAAACGACTCAGTAATTCACTCTAGAATTTTGGTTATACAACTCGTACAAAATACTCAAGACACTCAGCCTTTGCTCTTGATCTTCTCTCTGTATTTCTGTACCTTTTCCTTTGGTCTTGTGCGCTTTATATAGCTCCTTGAATTGGTCTTGGACCTGCTCCAAAATCTCGCCAGATTTATTATTTAAAACTGAATATTTAAAACAGATTTTCTCCTAAAATCTTTTCAAATCTTCTGCCTTTTAAATCTCCTACAAATCTGCACCAGATCTCCTATGCAGCAGAAAATATCTATCCCAAGATATTCGCATCCAATGAGACATCTTGCTCTCCACAATTCTAGCTAACACACAACCCTAACAACATCACAACCTGATGTTATTAATTCTGCAGATCTAATGTCACAACATCGCCTATGTGACATCAGACATCCAACTTCAGCAAATTAATTACTTAACACAGCCCAGTGTTAAATCTCAATGTTGCAACATCAGTACCTTGACATCAACATTGAATATACTTTGTTTTACCAAAATTCCAGCCAATCCAAGAACTAACACTTTGTACATTCGGGGAGAAGATTTCCAATGTACGAGTTTGCTTTCAAGGAGGCGGGGTATCGTCTGCCCTTCACTGATTTTCAAGGGGAAATTTTCGGTCACCTCGAGTTGTCTCCTACCCAATTCCACCCGAATGCTCTGGCGTTCATTCGGACCTTCGAGTTGGTGTGCCGGTACTTGAAGATCGGGGCTACCGTGGAGCTCTTTTTCTGTATTTTCCACCTTCAGAGGAGCACGGCTGGTCCGAAGCAAAGCTGGGTATCCTTCAAACAACAAAACATGTTGTTCTGGCCGTATTTGGAGTCTGTCCAAAATTTTAAGTTCAGGTTCTTGATTGTGAAGCCTCTCTCGGAGGCAGCCAAAGATTCTCTGGTCACCATGGAAGCTGTGGAGGAGGATGGTCGGGATGTGATTAGACCGGTGTCAAAATTTTCCCTAGAGTCAATTTTCGCCCATTTCAGATACAAAACCAACCAGTTCCTCGTAAAGCACGGCCAGCTGAGCACCAAGGATGAGAAATCTTTTCGAGCGTTGACGGTGTTCGTGGAGAGCTTTATCCCTGCTACAGTGGTGGACAAGGACAATAATTTGCTTTATACAGAGGATGGGGAGCCTGCTGAGGCGGCCCGTTATATAAACACTAAGGCCTTCCCCGACTGCAAAACCGAGGACGACGCGTTCGAGCTTCTAGGTATAGAAACCTGTACTGCTGATGTTTTTTGGAATGTGCTATCCCCTTTTCCTTTTTATGTAGGGAAGATGTCGAACATGCGTGAGCGTCTTTTCATGTTCGCAGCGGCCAAGACTCAAAAGAAGGCGTCGGTGTCAAGGGTTAACGCAGTTAAGCAGCAGGCGACACTGGAGAAGTTCGCCGGTGGTTCCTCTCCTTCTCCGGGCAGCACATCGACTCCCTTACCCTGGATCCTCAGAAGAAAAGGAAACGGGACGACCTCAGCTCTTCCCCAGTCGATGGCTCAAGTGGATTTGTCTGGGGAAAGTTAATTTTGCCACCCTACTACTTGCAGGAGAAGATCTTCGACGGGGAAGGATCAGTTGTCGTCCCCGACCTTGAGGCGTCAGCTATCTTGTCCGCTGATCCTAAGGTGAGGAGGAAACTTCTGTGCTAGAGTGCAGCAGAAATGATGAGAGTGTTGGAGGTTATGCTGGCCCTGGGCAACGCGGAGACAGTTCTGCTCAAGGAGTTTAAGAAGGTAAAGGCCAGGGAGACTGAGCTCGAGCTGGAGACCGCTGAATTGTTTAACAAGCCGACGACTCTTCAGGGCAACTATGAGGCCAAGGTCGAGCTCCTGAAGGAGATGAATTAGACGAGGGAGGAGATACAATGCGTGAAGAAGGAGAACGTCAATCTGAAGGCGAGGATTGCTGAGCTAGAGGGCTCCTCGGCTGTCGGTCAGGATGAGACTGATGAGGAAAAATCCTTGAAGACTCGGGGAGACCTGATCGGAAAAATCTGCATCCTCGAACAGGATAACCTGGGGGCGGCCGAATTCGAGTTTAACACTAGCGTGGAGCAGATAAAGGCTCTAAACTCCGACGTCCAGCTGGTCACCGACGGAATGGGTGTTTTGCATCAAGTTATGGATGGCTAGGTGGGCCACAGTTGGGCAAGGCCAAATAACGAGATTAAGACAATCTAGCCGTTGGGGAGAATATAGTCGTTGGGAATAATATAGCCGTTTGGAGAGAATATAGCCATTGGGGACATCATCTTCACGCGTTTGACAGTTCACACGACCAAGTGCTTCTCTGGAGTTCACGGGGACAGTTGGACCAGGTCAAAAGATTACGCGCTAGATCTTCCACCTGGCAGTATGTTTTTGTGGGGAATATCTTTCATGATCAAATTATTCTTTTTTACCGTGCTAGTGAATGAAAGAAACTAAAATTTGTATTTGACTGATTTAGCGACTTTTGTTCATTGAGTTTTGATTGTTGAAAATAAGTTGAACTAATGAAAATAAAAAAGAAAAAAAGAAGAAGAAAAAGATGTGCATTTTATTATCATTTCTTATTATGAGTAAAGATAAATAAAATTTATGTTTGATACACAACTTTTATACGCTTTCTGCTTTTTATTATAAATTGGAAAGATACTCGTGCACTCACACGAATAAATTTATTTAATACGATATAAATTATATTAAAATATACATGTAAATTTAAAATGATTACTTAATTGTAATAATAATAAGAATATAAACTCATTTTTTTTAAATAATTATATAAAAAGAAAAAAGGACTCGTGAAATTAAGAAAGAAAAAAAAGGAAAATTTGAAATTTAAAAACAATAAATTTGTATCTCAAATTAATGTAATAATTATTAAATTATAATAAAATAGATATTTTGTTGATAGTGACCCGTGAGAAAAATAGAAATTTTGACATTTAAAAATAAGATTTTTTTTATATCAAATAAAGACAATTATTAATTAAAATGAAATAAGTATTTTACTAATAATGACCCGTGAAAAAAAGAAAATTTTTGACATTTAAAAATAAAAATTTTGTGTCTCAAATAAAGACAATTGTTAATTAAAATAAAATAGGTCTAATAGTGACTTGTGAGAAAAACGAGAAGTTTTGATATTTGAAGATAAGAACTTTGTGTATAAGATAAACAAAATTGCTAATTAAAATAAAATATGCATTTTATTAATAGTGATATGTGAAAAAAAATTAACATTTGAAAATAAGAATTTTATATCTCAAATAATAAAAGTTATTAATTAAAATAAAATAGATATTTTTTTAATAGTTATCCAATTTCATAAAATAAATAAATTAATATTTTTACTAATAATAGAACAAATAGAATTGATTAAACATTTAATTTATTACAAGCGTATCATTTATTAATAATTGGAAAATATAAATTTAAATAATTAAATGAAGAAAGAATAATAAATACTCAAGGATATAAAATAAAATAATATTATTAATAATTTATTAATAATGTAAAACAATATATATTTGATTCAAATTTTTTTCTTTCAAAAATGACTTATAATTAAAAAAAAAAAACGAATGAGTGTTACACTTATCTATTTATCTTTCAACCAATTTTTTGTTCTTTTTTTTTTTTCTTTTATTTATTTATTTCCTATTTCTATTATATCAAAAAATACTCTAAGACATATTTAAAGATGAATCTTTTAACTATCTTTCACTTCCTTTACTTTCTTTATTTCACTATAAAGATAAAAAGGAATGACTTGATCACGATCACGCTATATAGATCTGTTTTGTAAACTTTTATGTTTAATTAGTTGACACTCGTTTTCACTTTTTTTTTTTTTTAATTTACTTGAAGAATATTTAGTGTGATTTGCATAAAAAAGTACTTTTAATTTTAACATTATATTAAAATTATTGGAAAGTAACCGCACAAACAAACTTATTTCTATATAATTAATGTGATATGATCATATTTTTCTCTTGTAAAAAACTTCTCTTTATTAAAAATTAAAAGATAAACACACATAATAAATAGAAAATAATTAAATTTTATAGAAGATTTATTATTGAAATTTCCACAATCTCAAAACGAATCAAATCGACTCACACATGATCAAAGTTAAAAAACAAATATATTAAAATTTTAGACTAAATTATAATTTTGGCCCCCTGGAAGGAAGAAGACGAAGTGAGAAGCCCTTTATCTCATCATTTTCGAGAACCAAAAAACGTCCACTAAAGATGTCTGCCAAAGGGAAACAAAGTTGAAAGCGTCTAGCTAATATCACAAATTCTAAATATAAGAATGCATGAAGCCCCAAATTGAGAAGACGAACGAACCTGTCTGTTGTTGGCAAGAGCAATAAAGTTGCTACTTTAGGAATTAATGAGAATAGTTGGAATTCTTTGCCGATGCAATTGAAGGCAATGAGTTTGGATGGTATTCTGACTTTTTTAGTGAGTTAGGAGATCAATCTGGGTTTTTTCGGAAATTTTGCATGATAATTTAAATAATCAGGTGAATCTTGTTAATGAAGCTCAAAATGTACGCTTCAATATTTTGATTGATTAAATACAACTGTAGATCAGTCTGATGTGTTAGACGAAAGCAACTCATCTAGAGGGGGTGAATAGATCCCTATACTAAAAGTTTGATTGACAAAAACGTTTTTAAAAAATGATGGCTAGCGGAAGTAACTTGGATCGATTTGTCTAACCGAACCACTATCAAAAAGCTTGGATATGCATATGTGAAAACAAGTAGGAGATGATGATATGCAACTTTAATTAATATGCTTTAATCTCAATTACTAGAACACTACTTAACAAGAAATTATATTTCCAATGATCAATCAAACAAGAACATTATTAAGGCAAATTATCGAACATCTTGTGTGCAATCAATTTAGTTAGGAAATTTGTATAGTTTTGTTGATTAAAAAAAAACAAACACAATCAAAATGATTGTGATCAACTCAACAAAACGTTTTCAAACAATTTTCAAAGCAATGTACCAAACGGATTAATCGCACAAATGATGAACACAATAATTTGCTAATGAAATGTAAAAGAGATAGATAGACATAGAGATAGAGATAGAGATAGATAGATAGATAGATAGATAGATAGATAGATAGATAGATAGATAGAGAGAGAGAGAGAGGAGAGAGAGAGAGAGAGAGAGAGAGAGAGTACACAAGGATTTGATTTGGCAGTTCCTCAATCGGCCTCGTTATAGGTACGTCTACCCTCAATTCGAATTCGAATTGAGATCATGATATTAACCTTACTTTGCAAAAGTAGTTTACATGATAAATGTAGCAATCCAACCCTAAAAAACCTAAGTTTGATGTTGATCCTAGCATTTTTATTTCCCTTGATCTGAGCTTGATGAAGTCACCCAACAATGCCAACTTGATTCATCGTCTCACGCCACTCCGTTGCAAGAACCGCAACCCTTCAAAGCATTCACTTGATCAAATCCAAATTGCATAATTTTTGTAACCAATGATTTACCAAGATGATTCATCGTCTCACGTGTCGCTCCTCGAAAAATCTCTTAATCGAAGACACGACCCTCGTGCGAAAGGCGCGGAACGGTTCGACAGAGTTGCCACCGAACTTTATTTATCCCAAAAGAAGGAAAGGAAAATATCGAGAAAAGCTTTAAGGGAGGATAAGAACATGGTCGTCGCAACCATATTCTGGATTCGGGAGTCGGTTACGTGAGGGGAAGGTACGCGCACCCCCTCAAGTCCGTTGTAGTCAACGGGAACCTCTAAATTCGAATCGCGATGCACGATAGCTAAGCCTGTTTGTTTTCTTCTCAAAAATAGAATGTGAAACGGTAAGATAAAAGGAAAAGATGCTAAGGTGGAAATGGGTGGATTTAGGTATGAGTGCTCGCCAAGGGTTTGGGCCCTTGTGCCTACGTATGCTCATTTGGACGAGAATGAGTAATCAGAGCAATCGTAGTTCGATTACGAGGTAAACGGAAGAAGATGGAAGTATGGAGGTAAACGGTGGAAAAAGAAAAAGTGTGCTCGACAAGATCATCTTTACTCGGACGAGAATAAAGAATTAGAGCAATTGTAGTTCGTGGTACGCCCACGAAAAGAGGAGAGGGTTGGAAATGTTTTAGAGGTGTCAATTGCTCACACACGAGTAAGAGAACCCGCACGTAAACAACCGAAGGGAGATCAAAGACTTAAACCCCCATTTTTCACCTTGAAAAAGAGTTGCGATAGTTGTTAGTCGTTTTGAGGTTTATTTGTGAAAATCCGTTTGACGTTGGATCAAGGGTTTGTTTGTATGCGCTTGGTTAGTTTGAAAATAGTTTGGTTAGAGGTTGATTTGAAAATGGCTCGACGATGAGTCGAGGGTTTGGTTGAAAAGAGGTTTGTTTTGAAAATGGCTCGACGACGAATCGAGAGTTTGATTGAAAATGGGTGACAATCGATCCTAGTCCCTATGGGTGCTTCTAGTAACGAAACCACGACGAAATGCGAGAATGGTTGATGGTGAATGCTAATGAGCAATCGACTTACCGGGGGGGATGGGGGGGAGGGGGTGTTTTGAAAATGGATCGACGACGAATCGAGAATTAGTTTGAAAATGGTTGTGTCTATGCTAGTCCCTATGGGGGCTCCTATTAAACAAACCACAATCAAAGTAAAACGGATGCGTACATCAGAATGGGAGCAGGGTACATGTAAAGTACAGGGGATTGCACGAAATAAAATGTCTCATTGTAAGGTGGCCCAAGAGGAAGCCGTGTGTGTGCAAGGTGTCCTAAACTAAGCCTTGAGCAAGAGTCGGACAAAAGTTCTGTGTTAGGGTATCTGTACAAAGTCCAACAACAATCCACCAATTGAGTTTTTTATTGTTTAAATAGTTGTTAGTGTGTTTTGAATAATGTATGAACAAAGAAACAAGAAGAGGGTGATATGAACAAAATGAATAGTATAATTAAGATATATTGACAAGAAAGTAAAGCAAGATAATTGAGCGGAAAGTAAAGTTAGTGGTTATTGATTAGTCGTTAAAGTGAATGATCCGTGATGGTTAACCATCCTTGGGCTTGCAAACATAGGTTTGGGCCACGAAGAATCATTATCCGATATGGGACATGTAGCGCTAAATCATCGTAGCACGATCTATGACGAAGATCATACTATATGAGGTTGTGCAATTTGATCTTTATGCTAAAACACGATAGAGAAATGATATTGAGGATCATTCTCCAATGAAATCGTGCCACACGAAAAGAAAAGGTGAAGATCTCGTCTTAATCACAAACTTGTGTTGATTAATCGAAGGTAACCTATCACGATCCCAAAGTATAGAAAGTGATCTCGATGATCACTCACTACAGATTTGAAATAATGAAGGTTAATCGCCTCCAATCAACATTCGTGAATAGAAAGACTTCATCGATCGAAAATGAAATGAAAATAGAAGAAGAAGATGCGAAGTGAAATGGAAATCGAAATGAAAAGAGAAATAAAATCGAGATGAGATACAAGAGAAGAAATGGTCTCGTCTTAATCATGATTTTAAATCGACAAATCGATAATCAATGATTTTAGACTTTCATCGACCAATAAAAAAGAAAATGGCCTCATATTGATAAAGATTTAACAATCTATGATCTTTTGCTATATCATTGGCCCGTTGAAAATTGAAGCGGAATTTAAAATGGAAAACCTAAAATTAACAATTAAAATTTGGAAAACTAAAAACTTCAAGATTAAAACTAAAAAATTAATCAAATAAGCATTAAAGTAAATAAAAAAGGAGGGGTGTTTCTTAAAAAACAAGATGGATGAAAAAAATGGTGGAATCATCATGGGCCTTGAGCCCATTCATCCACCTTTCACAAAAACAACGGAGGCTCCAAAAAATGGTGGTGCCTATGAAATTGGGATGGGATCACATGCATTTTAAGAAAAACCCATCACCCACGGTTACAAAAAGGGTGAGGTGATAAACCAAAAACGGGCTTCAAGCCCAGATAATAATTAATCAATAGCAATATAAACTCTTATCAAGGTTATGTTTTAAAATACCAAGCACAATGTCATTGTCACAACAAAAATGCTATTTTGACACCAAGCATACACCCACACCGTATGTACGGACGGTGAATAGTGACGTCCGTACATGAACAGTGCATGTCCGTACGGTGAATAGTGCCGTCAGTACATGAACAGTGGCGTATTTCCGTACATGAATCGCACATGTCCGTACATGAACAGTGCCCGTTCGTACATGAACAGTATCGTCCGTACAGTACGGAAATACGGTGTAGGTGTAAAATGGGGTGTCAAGATAGCAAACCTGCACAACAAAAATGCTATTTTGACACCAAGCATACACCCACACCGTATGTACGGACGGTGAATAGTATCGTCTGTACATAAACAGTGCATGTCCGTACGGTGAATAGTGTCGTCCGTACATGAACAGTGGTATATTTCTGTACATGAATAGTATATGCCCGTACATGAACAGTGTTCGCCCGTACATGAACAGTGTCGTCCGTACAGTACGAAAATACAGTGTAGGTGTAACATGGGGTGTCAAGATAGCAAACCTGTTGTCACAATAACAACAACATTGTAACGTTAACAGAACAAATTAGAAAAAACAAAAAGAAGCAACTTGCGGCAGGACAACAATGGTACACGGTGAAAATAAAAATCAAACACACCATCGCTAGCTTGCTCAGAGAATTTTCTTTCTCATCATCAAGCAAACATCAACGACAACAACAAGTAAACGCACGGTCATGGAACATCTCCAACCTTTCTCGTCGTGTTTGTTCAACCTCGTTCGATCTTAACTTTTGTTTCCAGGTTTGTATTTCATTCTCGTGTTTGTTCCGATCTTGCTCACTTCTTCTGTCTTTCTCAAACTGATTTTGTTTCATCTCATCTTCTTCATTCTGGTTTTCAATCGGTCTTGTCTTGGGAGATTCTGATTTCGAATAAGGGTTTGAGGTTTGGGTTATGTGAAAGATGGTGCGAAGGACTGATGGTTCGTGGTTTAGGGTTTGTAGAAAGAATAGTGAGGAATTGGTATTGAAGAGTGAGGTTGATGAGTTGTAGGAAGAAGAGGTTTAGTGGAGAGATTTTTGCAGAGATTTGTTGGCTTCTTCGAGCTTTTTCACAATGAAGGGAGTGTGTGATTTATAGGAGAGTATCAAGGGTGAATTGGGAATAGCTGAGAGGGATTGGAGGGTATTTGGGGAAGAATTGGAAATGGATTTGGTTGCTGTGTATTTTAGTGGTCGTACGCTTTTGTTGCGTACCATGGTGCTTTGCAGAGGAGGTCTTTGGTGTATTGTGTATGTAGGTGTTGTGTTGTGCAGAGTGGTGTTGGAGGTTTACACAAGTTGAGTTGTTGTAATTTGAGGTGTGCGGTGTCGCAGAACGGTTTCATTGCATATCTCTCAGTTTGGAGCATATTGGTGTGTATCTTTATGGTTTGTTTGGCAAAAGTGTGCAACGGTTTGACAGGTTTTTTGATTCTGAAGAATTCTAATTCCGTTTTCTTTTTCGTATTATGCATGTGCAAAATAGTTTTCAAATTGGTGGGTGCTAGTGCGTTCGCGTGAAGCTTGGGTAGGTAGTCTCATTTGTGAAAGTTAGTTGTTTGGATTATAGTCATGGTAGTGCATAAGTTTGTATAGGAGTCTTGAAAAGTCAAACTTACTGCTTGTACCTTTGTGAATTTTATATTGTAATTTGGACAATGAACCTTGTGATTTGAGATGGGCTTTGCAAAAAAAAAAAGGCAATGGTTTCATTTTTGTGATGCAACTTGTAGAGACACTTGGAATTTTTTTGTGTAACCTTTTTTGTAATTTAATGGACTCTTATTTTGTATCCTTTTGAATGATTTTTGTGCAAATAAATTGGTGCGGCGGGCTTTAAAAGTCTATGGGCTTATGTAAAATGGATTTGGATCTTGAAGTTGATTTTAAAACATATGAAATAATTAGTTTTAGGAGAAAATGGATATGTAATATATGGGCTTTGACATAATTTGCATAACCTTTTGTGATTGGCCTTTTATGAAGTCATTATTTTGTGTGGAATTTTGGATACAAAAATGGACATTGAATTATTTGAAATAGATAAAATAGACAGTGTATTTTGGATAGAATATAGATGATGAATGGAATGAATAAATGACTGGAAGAATGTAAATGGATTAGAAAATGGGTGTCTGATGAATGGATGAATTCTCAACTTAAACTACAGATGCATGCCACGACTAATCTTAATCCAATACTGCACTTGAATCAGATTCACAAATTCCCTAAGGACCAATTAATACTTGATTTAAAATGAACTGATCCTTGATGATCTTTAACCAAGAAGTACAGCAATTTGATGCAGCCTGGCAACTTGATCTCCACACAGATAACCTAAATTGTCACGGAACCCTAATTGGAAGTACAGCCCCACATCACTTGAATCAATCTGCACATACTCTTGTCCTGATAAGCCTCAAATGAACCTCAATTCACTTCAACTCAACCTTGTGATACCCTGAGTTTGGACAACAAGCAGGACCAACATATTTTTTGGATTTTTTTGAATAACAGTTAGTGGATGGAAGTACAAATGAAAGGTATATACAAGTAGGACAAATTTGGGGTATGACATCACAGTACTCCTTTGCAAGAACCACAACTTTTTCAAAGTATTCACTCGATCAAATCCAAACTTGAGTAATCTTGTCCAAAACCTTCAATTCCACACTTTGATCTTGAAGAAAAACCCCACCTTAGTTTTCTTATTTGAAACCCCCCTCAGATCTAAACCCAATTTACGACACCACAAGCTAAATTGGACTTTATCAACTTGATTCAAGATGTCACCCGAACAATGAATAATTATGTGTACTCTATTTGTGTGTATGCATAAAACCAAGGATGAAAATGATGACGACTCTTAGTATGTTCAAGGTTTCGTTTATGATTTTACCAAAATCATTGAAAAAGAATGACGCATGTAGCAGGTATATATATATATATATGTGTGTGTGTGTGTGTGTGTGTGCGTGTGTGTGTGTGTGTGTGTGTGTGTGTGTGTGTGTGTGTGTGTGTGTGTGTGTGTGTGTGTGTGTGTGTGTGTGTGTGTGTGTGTGTGTGTGTGTGTGTGTGTGTGTGTGTGTGTGTGTGTGTGTGTGAGCAAGTATGAAGCAAAAGGAATGGAAAATAATGCATTTTTTCAAGATTTTTTATGCATAGGTCGACCTATGCAAGTCATATTCCGACCTATACAAGTAATGTGTCGATCTGTAGAGGCGGCACATCAAACATAGTGTATTGGCTTTAATACTGCAGTGCATGTGTTGACCTGTAGACTCTATGTGTCGACCTGCAGAAGAAAAAATTTTCTATGTGTTGACCTACAATCGTATGTGTCGACATGCAACAATGTTTTTCACATTTTTTTATGCATAAAATCATTTCTTGATGCATGAATCTTTTCTAATCCTTTTCCAACATGTTATAATGCTCCCTAATGCTAAAATGCACAACTAGACTCCTGACACGGTCCAATATACATAAACGCTAACAATAGTTTTAACATCATTCAAAATATACCTAATTGGAAAGTTGCACTCACATACTCCCCCTTTTTTATGATGGTAAAACTTGAGTCAATGTGTTTTTGTGTCCATGAAGGCTCCCCCTAAATGTGTGTATCATAGCTGCATATACTTCTTCCCCTTTGACAACAACAAAAAGAGACAAAGCAATCATATTAGCAGTATCACATAGATATAACATAACTCATATACAATATACCAAAACAAAGGAAATTGCAAAGTAAAGACCGTGCACTCACATATACGCAAGATACATGAAAATACAAAATAGTCATGAACACAAGATAAATAACACAACAACAACATTACACAAGTCTTAATTCCAGGAAATACACATAGTACAATTGTAGTACCCTAAATTTTGACCAGTGGTTTGTTACTATTTTTTGGATTTTTGTGCTACTAGAGGGTGTCATTTAGGTGGCATTGGGCTCTTGAGATTGTTAGTTTTTAGGCCCATTTTAGGTTTTGTATGAAGGGTTTTATCTTTAGTTAGAATTAAAAGTTTTAGTTTAATTTTATTAATTAGATAATAATTAGGATTTTGTTTTAGAGTTAATTATTTTTAAAATATTTTTGAATATTATTATTGGTTCATTTTTGAAAGATTTTGTTAATTAAATAATTCGTTGCTTTACTCTATTTTTTTATTAAATGAAGGGTCATTAGATTTAAATTATAAGTTTAAATTATAAGTTTGGTCATTTAAAATGAATTAATGTTTAAGGTTTTTTTTATCGTTAATTAAGGTTTTTTAGTGGTAATTAGGGTTAATGATTAAAAGAGGGTCTGGTTGTGTTTATTCTGATTATTATTATTTTATTATTATTTATGGTTACTATTTTATTATTTTATTGTTATTTATTTATTAATTTGGTTGTTGTTGTATTAATAATAACATTTAGAATTATTATATTTACTATTATTTATTAATTTGGTGGTTGTTATAATAATATTTACGATTTATTTTTAGGGTTGTTGTTATTTTATCAATATTTATTAATTATTAATTATTTTCATTATTATTTATTTTTATTTTTATTTTTATTTTTGGGTCAAAATTGTTGACCCAAAGGGTCATCTTCTTCCCCAAATCAAACCCTAATTCTGCGCAGAAAACTATGATTGGATCAAACAGAATCAATTTCATTAATTTTTTCCAATCAAATTACAATCCAAATCCTACAAATCAAATCTAAATGTACAACAATTACAAAATCAAACCCTAATCCTAATTCGTACAACATAAATCAAATCAAATTACATGAATGAAATCACAATTTTCTAAAACAGAATCTAATCTAACTTAATTCTAAACCTAAACCCTAACTCTATAAATACTAAGGAATGAATCAGAGAGAGGAGACCCTTGATCAGAAAATTGATGCGTGAATCCATAACCACCACCTAAAGCTCTTACGAACAGAGAGTTAGGGTTCATCATTAGAACCCTAAATCCCTTGAGCTAAACCACCTGCAAAAAAAAATAGAGAAGAGATTAGTGAAAAGAATCAGGAAATAAAACGAATTGAAGCAGCATAACAAGGTCACGGCAAGGAAAGGTGAGTCACTTAGCTTTATTCTTGTTGTTGATTGTTGGATTGTGGTTGTTTTTTTGGATTTCTGGGCTTCGGTTTAGGGTTAGGGTTCTTGATTGGGGTTAGGGTTCTTCACATAACCCTTAGGGTTCTTGGGGTTCATGTGATTTCTGGGTTTGGATGAAGGTTGGGGGTTAGGGTTCTTAGGGTTTCTCGCGAACCCTAAAGAACCACGTGAATCTGGGTTGGGTGGGGATAGGGTTCTTGAATGATGAAGATTTCGATTGAATGTCAACCGGAAATCTGGATTTGGATGGTGGTTGGTGGTTGCGCACGGTGGCCGGAAAGCTCACCGGCAACGGGAAGGAAGAGAGAGGCGAGAGAGAATTGAGAGATAGAGAGAGAAGGAAAGAGTTAAAGAAAGAAAGAGATCAGAGAAATGAGAGGCATGTGAGTGGGAGAGGAGTCTTATACTCCCTCAGCGTGTGCTTGGATGGATGCCAAGTGGCATCCTCCTCACGCTTCAGATCAGTTGGCTGGTTGGTCAACTGGAGATCATGTGTGCGTGTTCATTCCATGTTTCCTCTTTTGACTTGATACGAAAGTCGTCAGATTGGATTACCTGGACTGGTAATCACGATCGATGGCCAAGATTCCAAGGTTTGGAGATCCTTCTGATCAAGATCATGCGTCCCAGAATGAGTCAAATGCTGACTCTTCCCCACGCACCACCAGCAGGCCTGGATCTGTTGGGCCTTGCGCCCTCTGCTATTGACACCCCCAACCATGGGCCCATTACTTTTACAGTAGAAAACGCACCCCCTGGGTGTTATTTAAATAATTAAATTAATTATTTAATTTAATTGTTTAATTAGGTTTTAAATGGTTAATTAAGATTTAAAAATAGGATTTTAGGATTATTATTATTAGGGTAAATAATTAGGATATTTTAGGGATAATTATGGGTTTGTTTTATTTTAAATAAAAGTTTTGTATATTTGAAATAATTTGTTTATTTTTTTAAGATAAGAATTTTTTTTATATAATGGGATTTTGTTCCTGGGTTTTTTGGGATAAGGTATTTTGGAAATTTTGAATTTTTACTAAAATTTGGTTTAGGATTTCTTTTAAGAAAAATTAGTATTTTTTTAGTTTTTAAGTTGGATAAATATGGGTTTGGGATGAAAATAAATTAAAGCAAATATTAATTTAATTTTTGGAATTAAAAT
This sequence comes from Lathyrus tuberosus, assembly GCA_022829125.1. NCBI lineage: Eukaryota > Viridiplantae > Streptophyta > Magnoliopsida > Fabales > Fabaceae > Lathyrus > Lathyrus tuberosus. The sequence goes on along the minus strand of JALAZF010000073.1, from coordinate 4,927,453 downwards.
TATTTTATTTTTGGGATTATCTTGAATTGAGAAGCTATTTTAAATTGGAATAATTTGGGGATCAATTTTGCTATATTTTTAGCATAAGGGCATTTTGGATTTTATTATTATTATTATTATTATTTTACTAAATTCTATGGAATTTTATGGATTTATTTTTTAAAATAAAAGGGATATAAAAGGTTTTTTTTAAGGATTTAAAATTTGGGATAAAACTCTTTGTCTGAGAGTCTAAATAAGGGATGGGATTTAGGTATAGCACTCTTAGGTTCCAAGAGTATAAATATAGGCTAAGGGATAAGGGATTTTGGGATAAAACTTTCCATCCGAGAGTATAAACAATGGATAAGGGATTTTTAAGGGATAGAACTCTCCATCTGAGAGTATAAACAATGGATAAGGGATCTTTAAGGGATAGAACTCTCCATCTGAGAGTATAAACAATGGATAAGGGATTTTTAAGGGATAGAACTCTCCATCCGAGAGTATAAACAATGGACAAGGATATGGGATAAAACTCTTCCTCCGAGAGTATAAATAAACGGATCGGGACTTAAGGGATAGAACTCTTTTATCTAGGAGTATAAATAATAGATTTAAGGGATATAACTCTTTATCCAAGAGTATAAATAGTGGATTGGGTTTTAGATTTGGGTTAGGAATAGGGCTAGGGGGTAGGAATAGGGGAGGTGAACTACGGTTACTCTGATCCTTCAAGATTGAAGGTACGTAGGCATAGGGTTGTAAACCCTAGCGAATATAATAATAAAAAAACTTAAAATTCTTTTGTAAAATAAGTAAAAAGTCAGACGACAAACAAACATACCCTAAAATCTAAGGAGGATCCCATTGAGTACAATGGAAGTGAGGGATGCCTAACACCTTCCCCTCACTTAACCGACTCCCGAACCTTAGGAATCTCTACCCTTAGGATTAGGATTTTTAGGTTTATCATTTATTTTCCTTTAAAAAAATATGATGGCGACTCAAATATTTTTGCCGGCCGCGACAACAACCATTGTTTCATAAGCAAGCAAATTAGTAACATTGTTAATACATAACTAGAGGCAAAACAAACCAACAAACAAACAATGCATGACAACACAAACAAGAATTAAAGAAATGCACTACAAGACAAGAGACTCAACGACATAAAATCACAACATTGCATCATCATCCATGGCCCTTAGGCACTAGTCTTTCTCCCCTATACCATACTTGCCCTTCATTACGATAGTGAGAGTCCAAGAAATCACACATTTCTTTGTAAAATCGATCATAATGACCAGAATCCTTTTCTTGGGCCGAGATCATATCACTATTACGGAACAGGCCTTTAACAATGGTTGGAAAAGATATATAACCACGCAGGACCAGGCATTATTATGTAGAGTGTGGTTGTATATATGATACTTACAATTACGGCCCTGTAACCATTGTAATAAACTGGAAAGCGTGCGCCCTATCACAATGGTTTATCCAAAAAAAACCGTTGTGATAAAGTGATGGTCCTAGGTTCGATTCCCAGCTGCGCAGTTTTGTTTTTAATTTTTTACTGGACAGCGCACGAGTTATTATAACGGTTATGATAAATAACTGTTGTTAAATTTTCTGCAGAATTTACAATTATATTCTGCTTTTATAATTTATACCAATTTTTAACCTATATTATTGTTCACCATATCGCAGCAGAAAATACAACACAGATTTGTGATAAAGTTATAATAATATTAATTGTATTATATTCAAGATACACCATAACATCATCACGAATCTTATGTAACCAATACATTAACCATTACACCATCAGTAAACATACAAACCTAATCAACTATAACCTAATTCTTCATTACAACAAATGCAATGAACACTAAAAATAAATAAAAAATCCAGGTAATCTTCAACTGTTTCTTCAGGATCTTCACCTTCAACATCAATTCGTCCTCCTTGGATTTGTAGGTTTTAATCATTCCCTTCTCCTCATTCAAGTTCTTTACTAGTGAAGAAATTATTTGTTTTGCTCTAGGATCCATATCGTCATCCAACCATACAAAGTGAGAGCATTATTTGTATCCTTGAATCTTATACATCCCACAACCATAGAAACGGTGGTCTGGGTTCGAGTCGGTCCATGCCATCATCAACGGAGCGTTGAGACCACACTTGCATACGTACCTTGAATGATTTGAGGACCTACTTCCATGGCTACAGACGGACTACTGGGACATTTTAATGGAAAGATTTGATGGAAACTTTATGGAAAAGAATGAAAAAAAGTATACGGTGAAACTTTATGGAAGGATTTGCTGAGACACTTTCCTATTTCATCTAGCTCATGAAGCTATGAAAAAAAAGTACAAGGTGAATGAAGTTAACACAATGGCTTCATACTTCTTGTATTTTTCTTCATAGATACACAAACCATATGTAACATAGCGAAAGTATACTTCTTGTATTTGTGAAGGTGGTGATGATGGATCTGAAAAAATGAGAACATTCAAGAAAAAATTTAGAACCCATTTTTAACAAGACAAGTAAACGAAATCGAAGCATAAGTGTAATGAACGAACCTCAAGTTAGCGATTAGTGAAGAAGAATCTGAAGACGTATCTGAAGGTTAAAGTATGTTAAGAGTTTTGTTATGAGAGGGAAGAGTGAAATATGTTAGGGTTTTCTTTTGAGAGAAACGGCTGCTATGTACTGAACGATAGATACTTTCGCTTATATACTAAAAAATATCACTTTTCATCACGGTTAGAAATTACAACCGTTATGCAATTTTCAAATTTTACAACGGTTGATAGTAACACCGTGGTTAAATATCTTGGTTAAATAATTTTTTATTTTCTATTTTTTTTAAAGTCCTATAACAACAGTTGGTTTATTAACCATTGTAAAATCATTTACAATTTAATTTTTAAATAATGGACTTAAGTGACACACGCTTAATGTAATCTAAAAAATTGAAAACGTGTATTTGCTGGGGATCGAAGCTTGCTACAAATCATATATTACTACGGTGTTATAAGACAACCGTAGTAATAAATCCAGCTACTCACTGATGCGCGAACATTATAACCTATTACAATGGTTTAAATGAATCTGTTGTAAACTTAGCACTGTTGTTTGCGCATTTTGTAGTAGTGCATGATTAATCCTAGCAAGAGCAGCAACATGATTCACATTCATATCATTCCGCATAGACACAAGAAGTTATGTCGCATAGGAAGCAAATGCTTCAAAATTAGCATCTTGTGTAGCCATGTGTTCTTGCATCAAACGAAATCTCTCCACTTGAATAGCCTCAAAGACATCTCGCCTCCTACAATCTTTCACATACCACTCATCCTGCCTCAACTTCAGGTTTTGAAGCATAGTCATGATGGCAGATGAATCACTAGAACTAGCCCCAAAAGTATTACAAGGAGTATCCCCATGAGTGGCATCTTGCATAAAAGCATCACCCTCAGAAACATCATAAGAAGTCCCAATTGGTTGATCATCAACCATATGTGTCTCAGCAGCATCATCCTCAAACTCCACAGGATCATCAAAATTATAAATTTTCATACCATTCTTACCCATAAGAAAGTAGTACGCCTGATGGTTTATATCCCAAAAGTAGCCCATGTTTGTTAGCGTCCTTTGAGAGAACTCTTGAATAGGAGCTGGAGATTTGTAGACAACATTTGGCATACCGATATCGAAGTAATTGAGAATCTTGGCAATCATGGAGACATAACAAAATGAGGTCCCCTTGTTGCATTCCTTGATGGCAAACATGCGAGACACAAAGTAATTGGCCTAACATATTTTGACCTTGTTCAGAAGAATACATGCCCGATGAATTTCAGCAAAGTCTACTCGTGAGAATCTACGATTCTTTGGGTGCAAGACATGAGACAGTAGCCACATCAAAATTCTAGGAACCATCTTCAATTGACCAGTAGTAATAGGATCAAAGCAATCACCGGGACGAGAAGCTCTAAGTAGCTCATTCACATGAACATTCCACTTAAAGTGCATATGAGTGTTGGTATCCGTTACCAACGGGTCAGCTTCATCATCTACATCAGCATCAACGACATTAACACTAAATAAAGTCTTCCAAAGATCATTAGTAAACTGATAAAGCTTGTTAATTATGGTAAATTTGAAACACGAACCTTGCTTATCATGTAACACAAAGTAAAATACACGAATGAGGTCCTCATTATAGTCTTGAGCAAACTCCATAAAATAATAAAAAATTTTGATGCGCAACAAGGCTAACAACATTCAGAATATCCAAACAGCTAACCACAATATGTTTCCAAACATATTGCTTCACGACAAGATGGTGTTGATGTTTTTCACCAAATTCCTTAACACATTTGAACGAAACAAATGAAAGAGGAGATTCTACAACTATAGAAGAAGTAGTTTCCTTAACCTTACCTTTAGGATCACCCTTGGATTCAGAAAGCTTAGGTGCAATGGATAATTTGAGCTAGTACAATTTGTACACAAACTGTTCGATGAAAAGTGTGAATGAGAAGTGAAAGAGTAGGAGAGATAATTGAATACTTACAAACTTAACTCAGATAAATAACCACAAAGAAGTGAAGAGAAACCAAAAATAGAAGGAAATTTGAAGATTTTGGAGAATTTGAGTTAATGAGAGATTTTGAAGAAGAAATGAGGATAATTGATGAGAATATTAATGATATGTTGGAAATATGAATGTAGATAGTGATTGGAGAATGAATTAAGCAAGAGGCAATGATGGTTTTAAGTTTTTGCAAGATTTAAGTGAAGATGAATAAATTTGGGAGATTTGGTGCATGTATGAGACGAAAAGATGAGTGAAGAAAAATGACTCAAAATATGACTTATGAGTCGACCTCTGAACGCATGTGCCGACCTATCAAGGTAATGAGTCGAAACATACTAAAGAGAATTTAAAAGGAAGTCAAAAATTAATCATATGTGTTGAATTATACAAGCATGTGTCGACACATACTAAACCAATTTTGAAAAATTCAAAAATTTGTTTTCATGTGTCGACCTATACAACATATGAGTCGACCTATGAAGCTCAAAATTTGAAAATTTTGACACATATGAATTTGTAATGACTTAGAAAGACTTGACCTAACTTATGCAAAATTAATTAATGAGAGACACATGCGTATGATTGTTTTTAATGATTTGTTAGCCAATAACACACAAAGGTAAGCATGATATATATATATATATATATCACATGTGAAGATATTATGAATGAGGTCATTATAAGCATATTAAATGAAACACACAATGGTTACACTTGAAGTTTTGGAAATGAATACTCATAACATGTATCATACACACCATATATCATATACCTTTAAGAAATAAATAATTAAAAGAGGAAACTTACTTACAAAGTGAAAAATTGAAATGATATTACCTCATCATTCGAATGACGGAGGATGCGCATGCATTCTACAAGGAACTCTTAAACAAAAGTTGGAATAAATGCAAAACGTGCCACAAACCAATAACAACAACGACCTTACCACCTTTCACTTTGACAAAGTATCCAATAATGTGATTTTTAATGAATCCACGAAAGAAAAATTATTGATTTGATGATCATCTTTTTTGGTTGGACTTTCAATCTTGTCTCTTTCATGATAGCTATCTTACTCCTCCTCAAGCTTCATCGACTTAAGTTGATCAATCCCTTTTTCAATGTTCTTTAGTATGTGTCTTGAAGATAGTCCTTTTGCATGAAATGAAATACTTTTTCTACATTTCTTGGATGGAAGAATTACAAGTAGTTTACACACTTTTATCAATTAAGGAACACTAGATGTTGACACCTTTGGTAACATAACTCTTCTTCCTTGCCACAAAGTTAAAGGAATAAGGAGATGTCACCCATATTATGTCTTGAGCAACTACAAACAAGATCCCATACTCTCTTCATAGAGCCAAGACATTTATCCTGCAAAATCAACAAGTGCTAGGTACCCAATCTTCATTGGGTCCTTGGGGGTGAGTGAAACATTAGTTGCATTTAGGCAACCATTAAAAAACGCCTTTAGGCACAAGAAATTTCCTAAATTTGCATTTTGCAATGGTATGACCCTTCTTGCAACAAAAATGTCAAGTTAAATGGTGAGAAGATTGAGCTTTGCTATTTTGATCTTTTTCAATAAAGATATACCTTCTATACAGATTATGAGAAGGCATTTTATATTTAGTAGTATCAATAGCAAAAGCGACCTTTGGTTGTAGTTCCTTGTCCAATTTAGCTTTAAGAGTGTTTACCTCTTTTTTCTAAATATGACAAGTTTGACAACCGAACCATGATGATTCATCATCCTCATCTTTAACTCTTTGAAGATCAATCATAGAACTCTTAAGAGCTTCCATGTTATTTTCGGTTTTTGAAACTTTAGCTTCTAAATGTGCAAAGATTCTTTTGTTTGAAGCTAACTTTTTAAAAGCATTCATGGCCTCTCTATGTAGATTTTCAAAAGCTTTTTGCAACTTAATATAAGACAATTCATCAACATGTTCATATTTAGAGCGACTTACATTCTTTTTCTTTTTTCCATGAGAGTAAGCCGAGAGACAAACATTTGTTAATTCTTCCTCATCACATGAGCTTTCATCACTGGAGGAATCGTTATCGCTTTCCCACGCAATATAAGCTCTTATAGGCTTGCTAGATTTCTTGTGATGACCTTTCACTTTGTCTTTCTCTATCAGTGGACACTCCAACTTATAATGTCTGGCTTTACCATAATTGTAACATGAACGTCTTAATCTTCCTTTCTTGTCATAATCTTCCTTTTAAGAGTGATTGTCTTCTAAACTTGATGAGGTTTTTGACCAAGAACTTTACACCATTTCTTTCGATGTACTTGTTGAATCTTTTCACAAAAAGTCTCATATCTTCTTCATCCGAATTCTCACCATATCTTGTTTCATAATCACCTTGCTCATTATTTGAGGAATTTGAACTTAAAGTCTTTAGAGAAATGTGTCCTACCTCAAAAATGATAGCATGACCTCGCGAAGCACAATCGCATGCTCGCAAGATGGACTTAATAGAGTCTCAATCGAACTTTAATTATTCCCAAAGACGGAAAGGGAAAACATCGATAAAACCTCTAAAAGAAAGGATAATATTATTGGTTGTCGCAACCAAATCAAGATTCGGAAGTCGGTTACACAAGGGGAAGGTATTAACACCCCTCGCGTCCTTTGTACTCTACGGGAACTGTTGCGGTTGGAAAATTCAGATTCGCCATCATCCTTTATTTGTTCCTAAAGAACAGGGAAATAATGATAAAACCTAATAACTAAGGGTGAGAGACTAGGTTTGTGAGTTGGTTAGTGAGAGGAAGGTACTAGGCACCCCTAACCTCCATTGTATTCAATGGGATCCTCCTCTAATTCTAGGGTTAGTGTGTGCTTGTCTAGGATGTTTGCGTTATTATCTATTATTGGTTAATTATTTATTTATTTACAAGAATATTTTATTATTGAAAATAAAATTGATTAATTGAGGAAGGAAAGCCTAATTTTTTTTATTATTGTACTCGCTAGAGTGCTACGACTCAATGCCTACGTACCCTCACGCCGAATGAAGGATCAGAGTACCGTAGTTCTTGTAAAAAATGTTTGTGTTGGTTATTTTTATCCCTTGGTTATTTGCAAAAACATAATGATTAATTTGATTTAAGAAAATAAACCCATCATAATATATATATATATATATATATATATATATAGGGTTCATATCTTATGAGAATGACATTTTTATATAAGAACATGAGAATGGATCTGAATCATTAGATTTTAAAATAAATGGTGGAGATTATGTGTGATTTTTATTTTTCTCTCTCCTCCATTATTAAAATAAATGATGGAGGAGAGAGAAAAAAAACTGACACATAATCTCCACCATTTATTTTAAAATCTAATGGTTCAAATCCATTCTCATGTTCTCACATAAAAATGACATTCTCATATGATACGTTTCCTATATATATATATATATTGAAGGCTCTGCAGATTTGAGTAAATTTTTGGTAAAACAAGATGTCAAACACAATGTTCCAACATGAAGAAGTCTGGTGAAAGAAGACTTGTCAGACATGATGTCCTAAAGAATGTCTCGACATTTTGACCTGATATAGCAGGTTGTTGCTAATCTGGTCCAAGATTTAAGGAGCAATCAGAACATGGATCAAGGAAGAAATAAATAGAAGTTTCGAAGCCCAAGGAAGCAGAAGATTATAAAAGAAGACCAAGACCTAGGACTGAACAACTGAACCTATTGTAACACTTTTGTAAAGTAGAAAATAGGGTTTAGGGTTTTGAGAGTCATAGGCTTTCTTGTAAGTCTCCCTCTGTATCGATTTGATACATTGGGAAGACATAGGTACTTGTATAGATTCTGAAACCCGTAGGTAATGAATCGTGTATTATTCTTGGATGAAGCTTTTAAGCAAATCCAAGTTAACTTGTTAGTCAAGGATGCTTGACTGAACTTTGTATTGAAAGGGGTGTATTTCAATAGGATGATACAGTTATTGTGTTTATAACTGTTAGATAATCACAGGTTGTGATTTAGGGAGTGAGATGGGTTTCTCTTATCTAGGATGGAGTTCTTAGATAAAGTCTTCATTGGGTAGTGATAGGTAAACCAGGGGTGTTTACTGTAAACCAACGGTTGTTTACATAAAACTATACTACTGATAATGGATTCTTCTTCCAGGCCTGGTATGCCCCCAGATGTAGGTGATTTGTACCGAACTGGGTTATCATATTCTGTGTTGTTTATCATTCTGCATTTACAGTTCAGTTTTGATTAACATGTTATAACAGATGTCGAAACATCTGTCTTGCTGCAGTTACTGATATTTTGAATATCAGTTTGCAGTTCTGTTCCTGGTTTAAAGATTACGCATAAAATAATGTCTTGACATGTGTTAGGACATCTGGTATCTGCTATGCCAGAATTTCAATTGGTATCAGAGTAGGCATCCTGTCTATTTCTGGATGAGATCTTGGGAGATATTTTCTGACGCTTTAAACAAGGAGTAGTTTTGGAGATCAGATCATTAACTCAGACATACTCAAAGGTATTAATGGATGGGATAGATGTTCTTGATCGAAGGTAACAACTACTGTTAGTTGTTCATGTTTTCTGAGGAGGTTCTACAACAACTGTAGGAGAAGTGGCTAGTTCTCTTATTGGGGTGTCTTATAAGATGTTCTGACATCTTATTAGGGCATGTTGAATTTATTCCTTGGTGGTTCCGCTGCATATGTTTCTGATGGAAGAACTCTGGTATTTATGGGATTCTGGAGTTGTTACTGAAGAAAGATGGTGGAAGATCTCAATTGTTGGCTTTTATATTTGAAGATATCTGCATCTTTTCATTCCAAAGTCGGGAGCGATGGAGTGGAGAGAGTTGTTGGTTGATGTCTGTCATGGTGACTTGGTACTTGGAAGCTTGGTTCCATTATGTATCTTGAAGTCAGTTGAAGAGAAGGTGAGTTGATATTAGGTTTATCAAGTTCTTGCTCTAGGAAGTTGGTAAATTATTTTTCGGCTAAGTTGTCAAAGATACTTGAGATCTCTCTCAAGTCTACTCATAAAGGCATCTCAGTCGTGCATCTGGAGTCTTCTAGTTACTCTTCTGACTAGAGGGTGTTTCCGGGAAACATAAATCTGGAGAAAGTGGAGGTGATTTATTTTCACCATCCAAAAGTGCAAGGAAGGATTCATCTTTCTTAATCCTAAGGATGAATCCAATCTAAATTGAGATTTCAAACCTGTTGAGGTAAAAAGGATTCGTTCAGAGAGAATCTTAGTTACTTGAGCCAAGGGTGGCAGCATTGGTATCTCAACACTTTGTTTGTCAAGGAAGATACTTGCAAAGATTGAATACCTGATAAGTGTTCATGGAGTGATCTGTTGGAGTATGGCTTCAATAGTGAAACAGGGTTATTGAACAAGGATTTAAGATCAATTGCTATTTGTGGAATTCACAAGTATTTAATTGATTATTCTTGTATTTAAAGTTCAAGATTGCTGATGTTCAACAAGATGTTGAAACATCTCTTCATCAGAGTTTGTGTAGAATCATGGGAGGGGTACTGCATATGTTTTTGGATCTATTTCTCTTAGGTGTTGACCTAAGAATCTGCTTCAGTCTGGTGTGGCAGAAGCATTTGATCTCTGGAGAGTCTCCTGACAAGAAAGTGGTCTAGACAATGGTGCCTGTGAAGATAAAGATGAACACATCATAATCTTGATGAATATTTCTTGGATCAGTTTATTTCTGATCTAGGAGTATTATAGTGCAACAGGTGTGTTCCAGTTGTTACTAGAAGCATCTGATGCTTATCTGGAAAGTGTCTTGGCAAGAGACTTGTCCAGAATATGGTGCTGGTGATGGCACAACTTGGGTCAGTTTATTTCTGATCTAGGTAAATAAGAGCATGTGATCTTGCTCATCTTGGAGGTCAAGGATAAGTAGCAGTTATCTCTGACTTTCTGCAGTAGGCTCTACTTAAGGAAAGTGGCATTCCTTTGGTATAGCTGTGGTGTAGTCTATGACTACTTCTTTTCTGAAGAATCATATGTTGGTTTTGTATTGGCAGCAATTTTGGTAAAACAATGTGTTGCATCAAGATGTTTTACTTGATGTCTTGACATGTTGTCTCTAACATTCTGCAGGTGAAGTATTGGTGGTGTTTGTTAGTATTGCAGACTGTGTGCTTGATGTCGAACATGATGTTCTGACATCAGTTGACAGAACTTCCAGTTCTGGTTTTAGGGTTTATTTGTTGCGCTATTTTTAGCAATCTTTTGTGTGTTTATGTTATCTGATTGCTGCGAAATTTACTGAAGTGGTAATATATTGGAGTGTTATTTTTGGAGGCAATCTGTTTATGAAGAATAGGGAGTTGCTATTTTCATGTATAAAGATTTGGAGATTAATTTGCTTTTATTGGAAATTAAATCAAGGATCTGCAGTTGCCCAAGCCCAAGGAATGTATTGCTATTTATAGATGATCAACCCTAACTGCTGCTCGTGGAGAATAAGGATTGTGAGAGCTGTGTTCAAGTTTTAGGGTTTGTGTTTTGTGTTTGTTTTTGTGAGCCATTCATTCATCTGTTTTGATGTTTGAATTGGACTGATTTAGTTAAGTTGTATTTTGTCCACTCAAAGCTTTTAAGCACGAGTGTATTGTTCTTGGTTGAAGCTCTTAAGCAAGACCAAGGTGTATCTTTGAAGTGTGTCTTCTACTTTCATTATTGTAAGTTGTTATCACTGCTGTGATTAAGGGGGAGTGAGAGGTGTCTCATATCTGAGAGTGTCTTAGACAGAAGTGTCATTGGGTAGTGATTAAGTGAGTAGATTGTCAACTGGTGTGTTGGCTGTAGAGTCTATGAATTGATACTACTAATAATGGACTTCCTTCCTAGCTTGGTAGCCCCCAGATGTAAGTGTGTTTACACTGAACTGGGTCAACAATTGATTGTGTTCTTTACTGTTGTTTTCTGCATTTTCTACCTTGTTCATTATTGTTAAGATATAAGTGTCGTGACATCACGTTCGACATCTCATATCTGTTTCCAGAATTTCAATTGGCATCAGAGCAGGCACCCTGTTCTGTTTCTGGGTGAGATCTAAGGAAGTTACTTTCTGGTTCTATGGACAAGGAAGGAGGATTTGTGAACAGACCACCCATCTTGGATGGATCTAACTATGATTATTGGAAACCACGCATGGTGGCTTTCTTGAAATCTTTGGATAGTAGACCTGGAAAGCTGTCATAAAAGGATGGAAACATCCTGTCATTGTTGGGAAAGATGGAATAGCTACATCTAAACTGAAACCTGAGGAAGAATGGACTAAGGAAGAAGATGAACTGGCTCTTGGGAATTCTAAGGCCTTGAATGCCTTATTCAATGGAATTGACAGAAATATATTCAGATTGGTGAATAATTGTGAAGTTGCTAAAGATGCTTGGGACATACTTAAGACTACTCATGAAGGTACCTCTAAAGTGAAGATGACAAGACTTCAGGTACTGACTTCCAAATTTGAAGAGTTAAAGATGAAGGAAGATGAAAGCATACATGACTTTCATATGAATGTTCTTCAAATAGCCAATGCTTCAAGTGGCCTTGGTGAAAAGATGTCTGATGAAAAGCTGGTGAGAAAGATACTTAGGTCTATTCCCAAGAGATTTGCTATGAAGGTGACTGCCATAGAAGAAGCTCAAGATATCAGCAAGATGAGGGTAGATGAATTGATTGGTTCCCTTCAGATTTTTGAATTAGGGTTGAATGACATATCAGAAAAGAAGGTCAAAAGCATAGCATTGGTGTCTAGTACTAAAGATGAAAAAAAAGAGTGTGATATTGAAACCCAGGAGGAGCTATCCAATGCAATCGTGATGCTGGGAAGGCAGTTTAATAAGGTGTTGAAAAGAATGGGCAGGAGCTATAAACCTTATGTCAAGAACATCACATCTGACATCAACAGGCCAGGTGATCAGATAAATAAAACCAAAGCAGAGGAGAAGCCTAATAATGACAAAGGAATCCAATGCCATGGTTGTGAAGGTTATGGTCACATCAGAGTTGAATGCCCTACATACCTTAAACAGAAAAAGGGTTTGTCTGTCACTTGGTCTGATGAGGACACTGAAAGTGAAGATGAATCTGCCAAGCATGTCAGAGCAATGACTGGAATATGTGAGTCTGATGATGATTTAAGTGATGGAGAGATTACCTATGAGGAGCTAGCTGCATCATATAGAGAGTTGTGCATTAGAAGTGAAGAAGTTTATCAAGAAGGGGAGAAGCAGAAGAAAATTATAATTCAACTAAAGGCTGAAAAGGCTGAACTGGAGAATGAAGTCAGTCTGCTGAACTCCAAGCTTGATCAAATGGTCAAATCTATCAGAATGCTGAACAAGGGGACTGATACCTTAGATGATATTCTTCAGACTGGAAAACTGGCCGGAGATATGACTGGGCTGGGATTTCATGGTGAGAAGAAACCTTCTTCAGATGCTAGTTCTTCTGGTCCCAAACATAACTTGTCCCATCAGATGTTTCAACATCATGGGAAAGTACATGCTTCTGGACCTAAGCAGTTTGTGCCTCATCAGATATCTCAACATCATGGGAAAGGCCATGTTTCTGGACCTAATCATTTTGTGCCCCAACATCATGGGAGAAGACATCCTCAAGGGAGAAGACATCCCAACCACTTCAGAGGAGGATTTCAAAGATGGAGATGTCATTACTGTGGAAGATTTGGTCACACAAAACCTTTTTGCTTCAGACTGTATGGATATCCTCAACCTAGACTAAATCAAAGCATTCATACAAGTGGAAAACAATGGGTTCCCAAGATTGCTGCTAATGGCTTGATAGCTCACATGTCTCTAAGAGGTTCTACCATAGGAGATTGGTATTTTGATACTGGATGTTCTAGACATATGACAGGTGTCAAGAACTTTTTGGTGGACATCAAATCTCATTCTACTAGCTATGTGACTTTTGGTGATGGAGCCAAAGGTGAAATTAAGGGGGTTGGTAAGCTGGACTATTCAGGAGCTCCTAAGCTTGATGATGTTCTATTAGTGAAAGGGTTGACTGCCAACTTGATAAGCATCAGTCAACTATGTGATCAAGGGTTCAAGGTAAACTTCACAAATTCTGAATGTTTAGTGACTAATGAAAAGAGTGAAGTTGTGATGAAGGAAGTCAGATCTAAAGACAACTGCTACTTGTGGGTTCCTCAAGACTCCAGTTACTCCTCCATGTGTACTCTTACCAAAGGTGATGATGTGAAATTGGGACATCAAAGACTTGGTCACTTACATCTGAAAGGGGTGAAACATAGACTGACTAAGTTCAATGTCAATCATGATGTCATGACATCTTACTGTGACAACCTGAGGAGCACTAAGCACATTAATATTCATCATCTGTTCATAAGAGAACTTGGAGAAAACAAGGCCAGTCAGTTGGAACATGTCACTACAGAGAAGAAGTTTGCTGACATTTTCTCTAAGAATATGGATGCAAGTCAATGTGAAACCTTAAGAGAAGAATTGGGCATGTGTAGATATGAAGGTCAACAGCAGTTAATGGCGTATGGACAACATTCATTAAAATTAAAAAATTTAAAAAGTCATTTATTTTGTTGTGGAAAATTCATTTACTGCCTTTTAAGTTTCCAACAAAAGAAGCCTTCTTTCCATAGGCAATCATTTCATCTCCTTGCTCCCACACGTTACCTCTATTTTGCTACATACTGGTTGTTCATCTTCTCTCTCAGAAAAAGAAGCCCTTCCACTCCTTTGTCAATCAGTTGCCAGAAGGTTACAATGTCTCAACAACAGTCGTCTCCGTCCAAGAAGTTTGCTGCCAAAAATCCTACGCATTCAAAATCTAGGGTTTCTTTGGAAGAGGTCTCTCCTGATGATGCTCTTGACATTGCTCCTCTGTCCATGATTCCTCTCTCTGATCCTAAAAAGACAAGGCCAAGCAAACTGCATGCAAAGAGCTTAAAACGTACTCCTGCAGGTAAATCATCTGACCCTTCTGATTGTAGAAAGTATGATGATAGTGAAGTTAGGAGTGCTGTGACTGGTATTTTGTATGGAGACAAATCAGTTCCTGAGATTTCTACTCCACTCCCTCAAGTTGATAAAAATCAAAATGAGGAAGAAGAGTTTTCAGTGGATAAGAGTCTAGACCAGATAGTTACTAAGGTTTCGGAGAAGGGAATTTCTGTGGCTGGGATATCTAGGCCACTTGCTCAAATTTCTGCCCCTCACTCTGAGGCTAAGAAGGATGATAGGCAAACTGCTGATCCTTCTAACACAGATAATCCTGAAGGAAATCTTCACAGGTTGGCCATCTATGTCCTGGAAGATGCAGAAACTGATGTTGGAGCTGATGTTGAAACTGATGTTGGAGCTAATGTTAGAGCTGATGTTGAAACATCTCCTACTAAGGAAGGCACATCTAGTCCTAAAGGAAAGAAGAATGTTAATGTTGTGGATGTGGATGAACTGTCTGATAATGAGATAATTGCTAATGTGGTTCCTGGTTTTGCTAAAACGTTGAAATCAAGAAAAGGGAAAGCTGTAGATTCACCTCCAAAGGTGAGAACTGATATCAGTAAGAGGAAAACTCCAGTTGTAGGTCCTACAAAATCTTGGAGCAAAGTGTCTACCTCTTCCAAAAAGAGGAAGACTAGGGTTGATTCTGACTCTGATTTTGATGTTGAGAAGGATGTTTAGGACATCACTCCTGTGAGGAAGACTGCTTTAAAAAGGATAGCTGACAAAGTCCCTGATGTGCCTTTGGACAACATTTCCTTCCATTATGCTAACAGTGTTCATAGGTGGAAATATGTTCATCAAAGGAGGTTGGCTCTGGAGCGTGAGTTAGGAAGAGATGCTTTGGATCTTAAAGAGATCATGGAGCTTATTGAGTCTGCTGGTTTGATGAAGACTGTAACAAAGTTCTCCAAATGTTATGAGGTGTTGGTAAAAGAATTCATTGTTAACATTCCTGAAGACTGTTATAATCACAAGAGTCAGGATTTTAGAAAAGTCTATGTCATAGGAAAATGTGTTGAGTTTTCCCCAGTGATCATCAACAAATTTCTTGGCAAAAGTGAAGAAGAATGTGGTGAGCTTGAAGTCACATATAATCAAGTGTGTAAGGAAATAACTGTTAATCAAATGAAGGCTTGGCCCTTGAAGCCTAACAAATTGTCAGCTGGTTGTCTGAGTGTGAAGTATGTTATTCTCCACAGGATTGGAGCAGCCAATTGGGTCCCCACCAACCACACTTCCACTATTTCTGTTGGTCTGGGTAAGTTTATATATGCTGTTGGAACTAGGAAGAAAGTTGAGTATGGTTCCGTGATTTTTGATCAAACAATGAAGCAAGCTGGAACTTGTGCTGTGAGGATGCCAATTGCCTTCCCCTCCCTTATATGTGGAATCATTTTAACTCAGCACCCTGGTATTCTATCCCAGTCTGATGTTGTGTGCAAGAGGGAGTTTGCTCTGCCCCTTCACTACAAATTGTTTGAAGGTAAGCATGTTCCTGACATTGTCAAGACATCTGCCTCAACTTCACACCAGCCACCATCCAAGTCTGGGGTGATTTCTGAGTTGGAAGAGGCGTGCAGGGAACTAGATGATGTCATTAGAGTCAGCACAGAAAGGAAACAAAAATTTGAAAGAATTATCATGACTCTGAGAATGGAAGAAGGTGATGGTGGGAATGATGCTAGTAAAAAGGGAGGATCTGAGGAGAGTGCTAATGACATAACTGATATTGAGGATTCTGGTGATTCTAGAGAGACTTGAGGATTCTGGCCTTGAAGTTTTCCTTATTGTTTTTTTTTTGTTTTGGTTGGATTTCTTTAAGCACCTTTATGTGCTCGTATCTTGTTCTGGATTTCTGCTGGCACCTGTGTGTGCTTATTTTTCTGACTTTATTTGGTTGTTCTACTCTTGCTGACAACTTCATTTTATTATTTAGCCTTGTTTGTGATGGAATTTTTGTCTGATATGGTTTTTGGTTTGTCTAAATTATGGATAAAAAGGGGGAGAGTAGCTTATAGTTTTTTAGTAGCTTTGTAGAGTAGTGTAGTCGTTGTTTTGCTGGTTTTGCAGATGGTTTTCTAGTGTGCAGGTGCTGGTTTTCTTCTTTGTTTTTCTGTACTCCTTGGCTTGAGGGGGAGTTTCTGGTTTTTTGAGAATGTTAGTTGTGTTTGTGTGGGTTGCTGTAGGGATCTCTGATATGGAGTTGTTTTAGCCAAAATTTGCCAAAGGGGGAGTTTGTTGGTTCTGTATTGGCAGCAATTTTGGTAAAACAATGTGTTGCATCAAGATGTTCTACTTGATGTCTTGACATGCTGTCTCTAACATTCTGTAGGTGAAGTGTTGGTGGTGTTTATTAGTATTGCAGACTGTGTGTTTGATGTCGAACACGATGTTCTGACATCAGTTGACAGAACTTCCAATTCTGGTTTTAGGGTTTATTTGCTGCGTTATTTTTAGCAATCTTTTGTGTGTTTATGTTATCTGATTGCTGCGAAATTTACTGAAGTGGTAATATATTGGAGTGTTATTTTTGGAGGCAATCTGTTTATGAAGAATAGGGAGTTGTTATTTTCATGCATAAAGATTTGGAGATTAATTTGCTTTTATTGGAAATTAAATCAAGGATCTGCAATTGCCCAAGCCCAAGGAATGTATTGCTATTTATAGATGATCAACCCTAACTGCTGCTCGTGGAGAATAAGGATTGTGAGAGTTGTGTTCAAGTTTTAGGGTTTGTGTTTTGTGTTTGTTTTTGTGAGCCATTCATTCATCTGTTTTGATGTTTGAATTGGAGTGATTTAGTTGAGTTGTATTTTATCCACTCAAAGCTTTTAAGCACGAGTGTATTGTTCTTGGTTGAAGCTCTTAAGCAAGACCAAGGTGTGGCTTCTACTTTCATTATTGTAAGTTGTTATCACTGCTGTGATTAAGGAGGAGTGAGAGGTGTCTCATATCTGAGAGTGTCTTAGATAGAAGTGTCATTGGGTAGTGATTAAGTGAGTATATTGTCAACTGGTGTGTTGACTGTAGAGTCTATGAATTGATACTACTAATAGTGGACTTCCTTCCTGGCTTGGTAGCCCCCAGATGTAAGTATGTTTACACTGAACTGGATCAATAATTGATTGTTTTCTTTACTGTTGTTTTCTGAATTTTCTAACTTGTTCATTATTGTTAAGATATAAGTGTCGTGACATCACGTTCGACATCTCATATCTGTTGCCAGAATTTCATCATACTTGGCACATTTGAGTTCTTTGGAGTTGTGAAGCAGACATTCATCAAGGTGTGAGCTTGAATTGAATACTTGTGATATGATTAAGCAGGATGGAGGTTGTCTACTCAAACTTGGTTGCTGAATCAAGTCTATGAGAACATGGAACTCTTGTCCTGTTATAGGGAGGAGGTTCTTCTAAGTGGCAGAAGGAAGGGCTAAATTCCTCAGTTGGATGTCTGATCAGATGTCATGACATCAAGAAAAGACTTCAGGGTCTTAGTTGATGTTGTGGCGCATCATCGTAAGATAAGTTGATCTTCTCATAAATAAATGGAATTAATGCTTCAAAAAGGTTTATCTCATGCAGTTTGTGGGAGATGCGAGAAGGTGAAGATGTTACATGTCTAAGGCTTGGTGGATCCAAGATGGCTTGCTATGGAGTAAGTGGACTATGTGACTTGAAGATTAGGTTTCATTGGTGGATCAGAAGGTGTTCTGAAACTCTGAAGAAAAAATAAGATTAACCAAACAATGGCATTTGGTTGATCTTTATTGTGCACTCAAGCAGGGTGCTTGGAATTAATTATTCTTGGGCAGAAGGGTAGTTGGTTGAAGATCAAAGGAGGTTCTTGATCTGTTCATATCCTGGAGCTTGTGGTAGAAACCCTAAGTTGCTTATGGAAGATTGCCTTCTTTTTTGGAGTTGAATGAGAGTTTATTTCTCTCTTTGGTTATCTGGAGTTCTTATTCATCAAGTTGGTGGCGCAGTGTTGCCTGAAGATCTTCAGTTGGATTACTATGCTGATAGTAAGTCTAGTGGTAATTGTATCAAGACCCATGGTGTATGGTGTCTGTGATATGATCAGGATGTTCTAACTGATGTTAGAACATCATCATGGTATCTGAACTTGGAATTCAGATTGTGGAAGCTGATATTCACCAGTTGAATTAGAAGTGTTCTTTCTTATCATATAGGAGCATGATAGATTGAAGACTGTCTTGGATCATGGGGTGTTTATTTGGAAGACTGACTCTTACTGAAGTCAGAATACTTGTGGAGAAGTGGTTTCTTCTGCTACAATTTATGCTAGAGAGAAGTGGATCAGTTTGGTGCTTGTGGAGCAAATAAGCTGAGGATTTATGGAGCATGTGTTTGATGTTTTTAAGTGTGAAAAACATCTGGGCGAGCTAGCAAACTAAAGGGCTCTATATGTCTCTTTGAGGAATGTGAAGCATTCCAAATTTAATTGGATTGTATCTCAGGGAACAAGGATATCTATACATAAGAATTCAGGAAGAGTTCGTATGGTGTATGGATGGTTTCTGGACGAGAGGGATCAATGGTGTTTTGGTCTTAATCCAAGAGTTTGTTGGTTGTGGTACAAGGATGTGTTCCTGGTACTCTCACTATATGATCATGAAGTTGTCATGGGATATCATGTAGTGATTTTGGGTGTTTCTTGCTGAAGAAGCATCATTTGAGAAAGATAGGGGAAAACTTATGTCTATTAAATGTACTAGTGTGGTACATGGATTGCTTGAGGATCAAGCATTAGGTGAATGCGTTCAGCGGGTGTGTTGAACAGAGGGTGCGCTCTTAAAGACATGAAGATGTGTCTTATGTTTTCCATTCATTTAGGGTGTTCTTCTTGCAAAGGAGCACTGGTTATCTATGACATGGGGAGTTAGACTTCTGTTGTGGATATATTGTTAATATAGTGCAGATTGTTTATCAAGATTGTTTGTGGTTTCAAATAGTTTGTGATAAATTGTCTCAGGTGAGGATGATATGTCAGACGAGATGTCGTGATGTAACGCCCGTATTTAATTAAATAGTGTTGAGTGTTTCCGTATATTTTGTTGATTATGTTGAATATGTTGTTTGATGCTAATGAGTATTAATCGGATAATTAGTCGATTTAGTCGGGAGAAATTAATATTAGAAATAATATTTATTTATGTGGAATATTAATTAATTTAGTTGGGTTAAGTTGTGGGGGTGAAATAGCAAAGTGGGGGTATCATGCAGTAGGCCCATTAAGTTAATTAACAAACCCATTATTATATTAGGTTTTTAATTAAGAGGAATAGAAAGAATAGAGATAGCAGTACGTGGAAGTTGGAGAAAGAGGTTTTGGAGAAGTACGGGAAGTTACAGAAAAATAACAAGGGTTTGGAAGCACGAAGGAGGGAGAAGAGGGAATACGAGAGTTTGCCGTCAAAGTCTCAGTTTCGACCAAAAATTCGAGCTACCTTCAATCCAAGGTAAGGGTGGGGTTCGAATTTTATAAGCGGATATATGATAATTGATACGTGGCATTGGGATTTATATAATTTTCTACTGAATGTGTTGAAGTGTATTGATGAATTGGTTTTGTTTTTGTGGAATTTGATGTTTGCTAGATTGTTTGGTTGTTGTTCTATAGTGTTAAACTTAGGTTGGAATTTGGTTAAATCGATAGAAACCGATGTTTTCACGGACGAAAGTCGGAATAGATTGCGTAGTTGTGTCGAGAAATGTTAGGCCGTGATCGAGTATGCTTGATTTATCGAATTTGGTTGATTTTGTAAGTTTTTGCATTTTTGGAGATTTGGGGGTTTAAAATTCAGATTGAAATCGAAAGTCGTAGAATTCACGTTTGATGGTTCTAAATCACTACTATATGTTTGGTATGAATGAGTATGTGTTTGTTTCGAAGAAAATAATTGAATCGGTCGGATTTTCGGACGAAAATGCAAAATCCCGTAGGGCTGTTATGCAGAAAAATTCTGGTTTCGGAAAGTTTAGAAAATCCATATCTTTTGATCAGTAAGTCGGTTTTGACCCCCGTTCGAAGCGTTGGAAAGCTAACGAGATGTTCTTTCTAGGAAAAATGGTTTTAAGGTCTGTATCTGGTTCAATTATAGCAGAAAATTGAAACCGTATCATTGTGTTGATTTTTTACCGTCGTGAATGTGTGCGATTGAGGTGTTATCGTGAAATATGCCTCAACAATGTTAACTGATTAATAATGCAGAGGAATAGCAATAATGTGGGGACTTAGAAATGACAGTAGCTGGTTTTGTATCAAAGTTGAATTTAGTGGCAGTATAGTTTGGTAGCAAAAGTATGTTTGTATTCGTAAGTTAAAATTTAACCGTATTGGTAAAATTATCTAGTAGTAATAGTAGTGGGTAAAACAGTACCGATTTAGCCGAGTTAAGCGGAAAAATTAGTTGTCCGGAATTAGTCGAAATTGGTTATTTGTAGTTCTTATTCATCAAGCTGGTGGCGCAGTGTTGTCTGAAGATCTTCAGTTGGATTACTATGCTGATATTAAGTCCAGTGGTAATTGTATCAAGACCCATGGTGTATGGTGTCTGTGATATGATCAGGATGCTCTAACTGATGTTAGAACATCATCATGGTATCTGAACTTGGAATTCAGATTGTGGAAGCTGATATTCACCAATTGAATTAGAAGTGTTCTTTCTTGTCATATAGGAGAATGATAGATTGAAGACTGTCTTGGATCATGGGGTGTTTATTTGGAAGACTGACTCTTACTGAAGTCAAAATACTTGTGGAGAAGTGGTTTCTTCTGCTACAATTCATGCTAGAGAGAAGTGGATCAGTTTGGTGATTGTGGAGCAAATAAGCTGAGGATTTATGGAGCATGTGTTTGATGTTTTTAAGTGTGAAAAACATCTGGGAGAGCTAGCAAACTAGGGGTCTCTGTATGTCTCTTTGAGGAATGTGAAGCATTCCAAGTTTAATTGGATTGTATCTCAGGGAACAAGGATATCTATACATGAGAATTCAGGTGGAGTTCGTATGGTGTATGGATGGTTTCTGGACGAAGGGGATCAATGGTGTTTTGGTCTCAATCCAAGAGTTTGTTGGTTGTGGTACAAGGATGCGTTCCAGGTACTCTCACTATATGATTACGAAGTTGTCATGGGATATCATGTAGTGATTTTGGGTGTTTCTTGCTGAAGAAGCATCTTTTGAGAAAGATAGGGGAATAACTTCTATCTATTAAATGTACTAGTGTGGTACATGGATTGCTTGAGGATCAAGCATTTGGTGAATGCGTTCAGCGGGTGTGTTGAATAGAGGGTGCGCTCTTGAAGACATGAAGATGTGTTATGTTTTCCATTTATTTAGGGTGTTCTTCTTGCAAACGAGCACTGGTTATCTATGACATAGGGAGTTAGACTTCTGTTGTGGATATATTGTTGCAGTAGTGCAGATTGTTTATCAAGATTGTTTGTGGTTTCAAATAGTTTGTGATAGATTGCCTCAGGTGAGGATGATATGTCAGACGAGATGTCGTGACAGTGCTCTACCGGTATAAGTTCTAGGTGGACTTATCAGGTTATTCTGATTCTGTTATTGGGTGTCAATGGATTGAATCGGGAGTGATACAAGTATCTTGGGAGTCTTTGCTGCTATCTGGAAGATGTTTTAACATCTTGGTCAGTTACTCTTGGTCTTCTGGTTGAAAGGATTATCCTTAAGACCTGTTAAAAGGAATGGTAACTATGCTTCAGGTGGACTAAACAAAGTCTGACAAGGGGTCAGGACATTTTGGGTACGTCCTAATTGGATGCTTTAGACGGTAGAGAGTGTAGACGTGTTAAGAATGTGTCTTGATGCAAGTGCATTCTTTGGACGGTCACTCATAAAGTTGAAACAGTCAAACTCTAGCTGGACGGTGCACAGTCATTTATGTTTACCTACCTGAATTTATTTCTTCATTCGAATTGCTCAGCGGTAACTTCTAAGGACCATAATTTTCAAGGAAAAACTATTTGGGTATTTAAAGGTGGAATCTACTGCTGGTTTTCCTAGTTCGTGTTCTGGGTGGTTTCGTCATGGCTTTTGTTCGGGTATGGATAAGTACCATGTGGGTATGGAATTGTGCTGGCCATTTTGGACGATTTTTGGCTAAAAAGGGGGAGAAGGGGTATGTATTCAACTCAGCTGTGTGCTGGTTCTTACAACACATAACTGGTGAAGAGGTCATACTTGCAAGTTGTGTTTTGCAAGGATGTTGGATGAGATGTTCTAACATCCTTAAGGCCTTCCCTTGTGCCTTGTGATCTGAGTTATGAAGCAGGTTGTGTCTTGTGACTTGAGTTACATTCTCAATGGACTCTGTGTTGCGTGTGATACATTTGTTTCTTCTTAAGCTCTTTCTGGATCTTCTTATAGGTTCTCTTATGCCCCTTAAGAGGAAGATTTATCCCTCTGTGGCAAGTAAAGGTTTGAGGGGGAGTGTGTTGCATACTCTTCCTCATGTACACCAACAGACAGCTAGGAATTTTAGGGGTAAGAAGGAGTCTCAGAAGTGTTCCAATCATATCCACCAAATGCCGACTTTCTTTTTTTACCGAAGAAGTTTTAACCAAGAACTTGTCAAAAGGGGGAGATTGAAGGCTGTGCAGATTTGAATAATTTTTTTGTAAAACAAGATGTCAAACACAATGTTCCAACATGAAGAAGTCGGGTGAAAGAAGACTTGTCAGGCATGATGTCCTAAAGAATGTCTCGACATCTTGACCTGATATAGCAGGTTGTTGCTAATCTGGCCCAAGATTTAAGGAGCAATCAGAACATGGATCAAGGAAGAAATAAACAGAAGATTCGAAGCCCAAGGAAACAGAAGATTATAAAAGAAGACCAAGACCTAGGACTGAACAACTGAACCTATTGTAACACTTTTGTAAAGTAGAAAATAGGGTTTAGGGTTTTGAGAGTCGTAGGCTTTCTTGTAAGTCTTCCTCGGTATCGATTTGATACATTGGAAAGACATAGGTACTTGTACAGATTCAGAAACCCGTAGGTAATGAATCGTGTATTGTTATTGGATGAAGCTTTTAAGCAAATCCAAGTTAACTTGTTAGTCAAGGATGCTTAACTAAACTTTGTATTGAAAGGGGTATCTTTCAATAGGATGATACAGTATTGTGTTTATAACTGTTATATAATCACAGATTGTGATTTAGGGAGTGAGATGGCTTTCTCTTATATAGGATGGAGTTCTTAGATAAAGTCTTCATTGGGTAGTGATAGGTAAACCAGGGGTGTTTACTGTAAACCAACGGTTGTTTACATAAAATTATACTACTGATAGTGAATTCTTCTTCCTGGCTTGGTATGCCCCCAGATGTAGGTGATTTGCACCGAACTGGGTTATCATATTATGTGTTGTTTATCATTCTGCATTTATAGTTCAGTTTTGATTAACATGTTGTAACAGATGTCGAAACATCTGTCTTGCTGCAGTTACTGATATTTTGAATATCAGTTTGCTGTTTCGTTCCTGGTTTAAAGATTGTGCAGAAAACAATATATATATATATATTAAAAATGTTTGATTCTATGAAACCAAATATCCTATCCCTTATTCCTGATATTTTACCCCCAAACCCTAGAAATTTTTCTAGAATTTTATCCCATAATTATCCCTAAAATTATCCTAAAGTTTAACCCTAAATTCTTGATTAATTAATATTTCCTAATTAATTAATATTTTTTTCTCTTTTTATTTTTATTTTTATTAAAAGGGAAATATTACTTATTAAAACCCATTACTAATCTAATTTTGTTTAATTATAAAATTAACCCTAACCCTAATTTTATTTTAATATTATCATGAATTTAACCTTAACCTTGAAAAACCTAACTAAGTATTTAATTATATATCTTTTTGGTATTTTTGAATATTCATGATTTTTGCTTAAGAGGGGAAAATTAAACTAAGTATTAATGTAAATAAGATAGCATAAGTCTAATTAATCAATTTTAACCTAATCCTAAAAAATGACCAAGTAATTATAGTAAAAAATGACCCAGTTCAAATTTAAAAATGAATCAAAAATTTTTTAAAACATATAATTATAGTAATTAAAACCGGCACATAAAAAATATAATTATATATTAATAAAAAATAATTTAACTATAATTATTTTGACTTTGATCAATCTTATTTTTTTAATTTATTGGATTTTTATCATATTTTTTTTTATTTTTTATTTTTCTAATAATATATTTTAAATTTATTAATATTAATGAAAAAAAATGAATTTTAAAAAAAATTAGGACCCTAAAAAATTGGGGACCCTATATTGTAGAGTCCGCTGCTCTGCAGAAGGTCGAGTCTAATTTTATGTTTATTCTCTTCTTGGATTTTACGTCTAAAATATTCTAATAAAATAAATTAATCTTATAACCTAGTAAAAATAAAAGGAATTTAAAAAAAAAATTGATAAATTCAAAATTAAATGAGACTAACTTAACTGACTAAATTAAGTAAAACTTATTTTTAGGTTTTTTATATCAAATATATATATATAAAATGAAATGTTTTTATTTTAAGTTAATTATAAAACTACCCTAATTGTACTAATTAAACATACATAATTTCGAATTAAATCAAATT
Source organism: Lathyrus tuberosus (assembly GCA_022829125.1). Lineage (NCBI taxonomy): Eukaryota > Viridiplantae > Streptophyta > Magnoliopsida > Fabales > Fabaceae > Lathyrus > Lathyrus tuberosus. Next base: position 4,902,160 of record JALAZF010000073.1, on the reverse strand, counting down.
ATTCTTACTAGTAAAAAAACCCAACAATAATCTTAATTAATTTTTAAAAAAAACTCATAATCGAATAAATCGAATGGGGGTATGAACTTAGTTGCAAACATACTGGGCCACTAGTTAATGAGGTGTGGACAGCAAAATGATGAATGGTGGCCCAAGGCCCAACTCTAAAAAACCTAGCTCACTAATAATTGGTGGACAGAAATATAATTAAAAAAATCGATTTAGACTCTGTTTGGCAAGACATTTTTTGAGCTTATTGCTTATGTCTTATAGCTTATAAGCGCGTGTTACAATAAAAGACCTGTTTGGTTACAGTCTTTTCATCACGAGCTTATAGCTTATTTTATTAGCTTATAGCTTATTTTTCAGACGTTATTTTAAATAGCGTTTTAGCTTATAGCTTATAGCTTATCATTTTTTCTTCCAGTTTTATCCTTATTATTTTAACTAAAACTCATCATTATCCTTTATAATTTATTATAATTTAAAATAAAATAATAATTATTAAATATTTTTTATATTATTTTATTTTATCAGATAATTAAACCGCTAATTTTACCAAACACTTCAATTAGCTTATCAGCTATAAGTCATCAGCCGTCAGCTATAAGGCATAAACTATCAGTCACCAGCTATCAGTCATAAAGTATAAGCTATCAGCTAACTTATCGGTCAACCGCTATTTTTACCAAACAGAACCTTAAAATATGTTTGGTAAGATCATAAAAAGAGTTTTTAGCTTGTAGCTTTTAGCTTTTAGCATGCGTCTATATTGTGTTTTCAAATTAATATATTTTTTGGAATTGACATTTTTTTCCGTATAGAAATATTTTTTCCCGTATGTCACATAGGTATAAAATCGGTATAAAATTCTACTCGTCACAGGATTAATAATGAATATTATTAATAATTTATAAAAGATTGTCCAACAATAGTTTGATATGATTAATTTGTTGGACATTTTCTTTATTGAACATACTTTAAAAATTGTCCAACAAATTAACTAGAGGGTTGAAGACACATTTGATTTGTCCTTGAAAACAGTATACAAAACAAGAACAACCATAACTTGTTCTCCGATTTCTGTTTTTAAAGCTAAAAAACAGTTATTGTATTCTTTAGCAGTTTACACAACATTGCTTCAAACAGGTTTTTGTCTGTTAAAAAAAAAAGAAGAGATACCCTAAAATGTGCTTAGTCTAAAGATTAGTTCATGGACTGTGTATAAAATCCCAGTTCAGTTCGCAAATCAACATCAACAATATGGTTCTTTGTAGATAGGTTTCACTCTGTTCTTAATTTTCTCTGAAAGCATCTCCATATTTTTCACTTTGTCACGCTCCCGGGAAATTAAATGAAGCAAAAACAACATTCACTTACTCACCAAGCAATTGAGTTCAAATTGCTTTTTGACAGTAATAATAAATTTTTCGTTAACATAGATGATCACGTATCATTTTCCTTGCTAGTTATGAACAAGCTCTTTCTCAACCAGAAAAGTACTATATATGTATAAATCACGGTTGCAACGACAACGAAAACCCCAATATAGACGCATGCAGTTGCTGCACAGACATAAAGGTACCTGTAGAACAAATTGGCGGTGTACGTTTTACAAAGTTAAATGATATCCATAAATAAAAATGTTACAAAATCATGATTAATCCTTATTACTTCAATAAATCACAGAAAAAGGAAGACTCACTTGGGGGAGAAGACGCTCCAAATAAATAAATGGTTCCTCATCAATACTAAGACAATTGTGTTTGCCGACAAGAGAATGGAGTTTATGCTCAGTGGTACTAGGCAAGGAAATCCAAGAAGAGACTTGAGAATTTCTCCAGAATTTCCACCGCCGGTAACTAAAGGACTGATTCTGACCTTGATAGAGATGTACATGACCAAAGAAAAAAAGAATAACATTGGGGACGCATATGTAATGATGAACATTAGAACACCTGAAAGGAAGGTTGAGTGACTTGAAATTCCCTGCCAACAAAAGGTATTATCTTGCTGAGAAAAATAGATATTTATGGAGAATTTAAATCTGAAATGCAATGCAGAAAATAGTGTGCTCTTTTGGAAATAATTGCAAAAGAAAAATAGGAGACATTACGATAAAAGCTCCGGCCACATCAATGGTAGCTAGTGTGTTACTGTTCCCAAGAGCAAAATGGCCTGCCATTCCCAGATTGTACAATGTGATAATCTAACAAATGCACAGTATCAGTACATGAAATGAGTTTTGAGCTCATTTAAATATTCTTTATGTATCAAAAGAAATTACATGATGCATAGAAACAAGTACATGTAATAACAGTTATAGTGTGTGCTAGTTATCAGCTCAACAATCCACAATGTTACAAGTTTACAGTAATTTATTTTTTGTAGAATGTATAGTTAAATATCATTGCGTCAATAGTTCAATACTGCTAAAGAGAAACTCAGCTACAATTTTCACCTAAACCTGTGTTTCATAGTGTGAAAAAACTAGTGCTTTGTTAAGCAACCCCTGCTCCTAATATTCTAGCCATAGATAGGTAGTTAGGTCAGTGGGGACAATTGGCCGAAACATGTATGAATGCGAGAGTTATTAGGAACAGGCATCAAGATATGTGACAAAAGCAACATGTGCTTGCTATTTAAGCTACAAGTCACTACTATCTGAGTAAATGGAGCTTGGAGTTAAAAGAGTATCTACATATATCCACATATATAATTTTTCCCATCTTTTTTGGACATGAAAGACTTACTCGTTAGTCCAATTCTATGACCTGAATGACAAATCAAATAAGCATAACTTTATAACCATCTATTAAATGGATGGTTAGTCTTGCTCAACAAAATACACTTTCATACAACAACCGACCGGAAAATGCGAAAATAACATGAGATTTGAAATCTAAAGACATTTTCAACTACTAGATTAAATTGTTAAGTCAATACACGTTATGGCGATAATTTGCACCCGACTAAAATATAAGTATCTTTTGCTCTTATTTATACGCATCATAATATTAGCCATACAATAGGAATTTTAGTTGTGTAAACAAGAAACTATTCCCAAGACTTTATTGGAACCTTAGCTCAATCAATTCAGTAAATAAAATCTTCATATTCCTCAATTTTATACAAATCGCCAATTCAAATGCTCGAAGCACATAACTACCACAGATTAGTCAGAATAGTTTGTAATCTATAAATCACTTTTTTAATGATATTGAAATATGAGAAGTTAAGAGACATTTGATAAACCGTATGACTGAATAGCATTACGAGAATTGCATTATATAGGGAATTATACAGCTTATTGCATCAATTACAAATGGGAATATCCTATTCTATTCTAGAATATACTAAGGAATATCCTATAGAATATTTTCTTTCTATATCTATATATATACAAATATCAACACTCCCCCTCAAGCTTGAGCATATAGGTCAAATGCACCAAGTTTGTCACATATATAATTAGTTCTGGGATTTCGCAGGGATTTTGTAAACACATCTGTCAATTGATCATTAGAGTTGACAAACTTTGTGACGATGTCACCTGATTCAATCTTCTCTCTGACAAAGTGACAGTCTATCTCAATATGTTTGGTCCTCTCATGAAAGACTGGATTTGAAGCAATGTGCAACGCAGCTTGATTATCACACACAAGTGTCATTGGTCTTGCTTCTTCAATTTGAAGTTCCTTGAGTAACTGTTTTAACCAAATAAGTTCACATGTTGCCATTGCCATGGCCCTATACTCTGCCTCGGCGCTTGATCTTGCAACTACGTTTTGTTTCTTACTTTTCCAGGATATAAGGTTTCCTCCAACAAGTACACAATACCCAAAGGTGGATTATCTATCAATGGGTGATCCTGCCCAATCAGCATCGGAGTATCCAACTATCTGAGTATGTCCTTTATCTTCATACACAAGACCTTTTCCTGGAGCACATTTGATGTATCTCAGAATCCGGATAACAGCATCCATGTGTTCTTGACAAGGGGAATTTAAGAATTGGCTTACCACACTGACTGCAAAAGAAATGTCTGGACGAGTGACTGTGAGATAATTCAACTTTTCAACCAATCTCCTATATCTTCCTGGGTCAGATAGAGGCTCCCCCTGATTGGGTAGGAGTTTAACACTTGGATCCATAGGAGTATCAGCCGGTTTAGCATTCAACAACCCTGTTTCTTCCAAAATATCCATAGCATACTTCCGTTGGGAAATTACTAGACCATCTTTAGATTGGGTCACCTCAATACCCAAGAAATATCGGAGTTTACCAAGATCTTTTGTCTGAAATTGATTCGAGAGATGTTGTTTTAACAGGAGTATTCCCTGTTGATCACTACCAGTTATAACAATATCATCAACATATACAATAAGATAGATACACCCTTGTGCTGAGTGACGATAAAAAACAGAATGATCAGCTTCGCTGCGGACCATACCAAACTGTTGTACCACTGTGCTGAATCTGCCAAACCAAGCTCTCGGAGATTGCTTGAGACCATAAAAGGACCTGTGTAGCCTGCAAACCATATTCGATGACTCCCCCTGAGCAACAAACTCAGGTGGTTGCTCCATATATACTTCCTCTTCAAGATCACCATGTAAAAAGGCATTTTTGATGTCAAGTTGATGAAGAGGCCAATGTCGAATGGCAGCAATGGCTAGAAAAAGTCTAACAGATGCCATCTTGGCTACAGGCGAGAAGGTATCACTATAATCCAACCCAAAAATCTGAGTGTATCCTTTGGCTACCAAGCGAGCTTTAAAACGATCAATCTTCCCATCTGAACCAACCTTCACTGTATAAAGCCAACGACAACCTACTACAGTTTTTCCAGGGGGTAGAGAAACCAGCTCCCAGGTTCCACTGCTTTGAAGAGCACACATTTCATCAATCATTGCTTGCCTCCACTCAGGGTGAGATAATGCTTCACCTGGAGTTTTAGGAATAGAAACAGAAGACAAAGAAGACAAACAAGTATACTGCAAAGGGAAAAGACGATAACATAATTCAATATAATGTGGAGAAGGATTTCGTGTTTGACGTATACCTCTTCGAAGGGCAATTGGAAGATCAGACTCTGGCTGCAGGATCGGATCCGTTGATGGCGAAGGCGTCGGAGGAGAGTCTGCAATGACCTCAGGGACAGATACAACCTCAGGGATAGGTATGACAGACGTTTGTTGACGACGCTGATATGTTTGAAGTGGGCGAGATGTGGGGGGGGGGGGGGGGGGTCAACTGTAGGATTATCTAGTGGGCCAGTTTCCCTAGAATGATGGGGGATAATGACCGATGGGACTTCCGGAAGAGGTGTGGGAGTGATTTCCTGAAGGGGTTCCAGAGTCGGCTGGTTGGACTCGAAATAAGGAACAGACTCGAAAAAGGTAACATCGGCCGACACGAGGTATCGTTGTAGGGTATGTGAATAGCAACGATAACCCTTTTTGGAACGATGATAACCAAGAAAGACACACTTTAATGAGCGAGCTGATAGTTTATCAAGTCCAGGAGAGAGATTGTGTACAAAACATGTAGACCCGAAGATTCGAGGAGGAATTGGGTGAAAGGGAGATTGTGGAAACAGGATTGAATGAGGGATTTTATTATTAACGACAGATGAGGGCATACGATTTATAAGATAACATGCCGTGAGCATTGCATCCCTCCAAAACCGTAGAGGAACATTACCATGGAGAAGTAGGGTTCGAGTGGTTTCTACGAGATGTCGATTTTTGCATTCGGCTACCCCGTTTTGTTGAGGTGTATGGGGGCAAGATGTTTGGTGCAGAATCCCATTGGATGACATAAAAGTTTGAAATTGTTGGGATAAATATTCACGTGCATTGTCACTTCTTAAGGTACGAATAGGCAAACCAAATTTGGTTTTTATTTCTTGATAAAATTGTTCAAAAATAGAAAACAATTCATATCTATTCATCATTAAAAATAGCCACATGCAACGCGAAAAATCATCAATAAAGGTTACAAAATACCTAGACTCAAAGGTAGACTCGGTACGCAAGGGACCCCAAACATCGGAGTGAACTAAAGCAAAGGGGGACGCAGCCCGTTTATTGATTCGATCGGGAAAGTGACTACGAGTATGTTTCCCTAATTGACAAGGCTCACAATGTAAAGTGGATAATTTAGATAAACTGGGCACCAACTTTTGTAGCTTGGGAAGACCTGGATGACCTAATTGCGCATGTATAATGAGTGGAGAATTTGTGGTTGGGCATGTGGTGGTTGATGCAGAGAAGTAGTAGAGGCCTTGAGATTCACATCCAACGCCAATCGTCCGTTCCGAACTCCGATCCTGCAGGGTAACATTATTATTAGTAAAGGTGATAGAACAATCAAGCGAACGAGTTAAAGGAAAGTAAATTGAATGGACAATTAGGTATATACAGGACAGAAGTAACAGAGATGGATGGTAGAATTTGAACAGTACCAATCCCTTGGGATTGGGTTTGAGAACCATTTGCGGCAGTTATACTAGGTAAGAAACTAGAGGTAGAGAGAGAAGAGAAAAGACCTTTATTACCAGTAACATGATCAGACGCACCAGAGTCAAGGATCCAAGGACCAAGAGGAGATGATTGAGATACCAGTGTGTGCAACCGAAGCCGTGGAACCAGAGTTCTGATTAGTCTGACACCACTTGAGAAAATCATCGTAGCTTGGCGTAGAGCTCTGAAGAGAAGGTGAGGTATGCTGAGTGTCTGAATGATCGATTTGAACTGCATTTACCTGAGGTATGTTAAGAAATGTGGTTGGGCCTAACTCAACCCTACAAAACTGGTTTGTAGAATGAGGATTACCCTCACTTATAAACACATGTTCATGCCATATATTGTCCGATGTGGGACTCTTAACACACCCCCTCACGCTCAGGACTAGACAACTGAAGCGTGGAAATAAATGGCGGATGGTCCGATAGCGGAAACCATAGAAGGTGGCCCACCGGATCTTAAACCAGGCTCTGATACCATATTGAAATATGAGAAGTTAAGAGACATTTGATAAACCGTATGACTGAATAGCATTACGGGAATTGCATTATATAGTGAATTATACAGCTTATTGCATTAATTACAAATGGGAATATCCTATTCTATTCTAGAATATACTAAGGAATATCCTATAGAATATTTTCTTTCTATATCTATATATATATATACAAATATCAACAAATGAAATACCCAATATATGGTTGAAATTTCATGAAAATTTCAGTGCGAAAAGAAATAATGCTTGAAAAACACAATTCTAACTGTGAACCCTAAACCATATAGTTTAAAAAATACACATCAAAACACAATAAAGAGAACTAAAAAAACCCTTATCTAGTTATAATTCGGTGAAATCACTTCCAGAGTTAGCACTGCATTTGAGAGCCCAAAACTAATCTGCTACAAAATATAAAATAAAAGTCTATTTATAAATCTTACAAACTTACCTCAACCCACTGCTTATGATGTGACCCACAAGAAGAAAAGGCAAGCATGTAAGCCAAGATTTGAACACTGAGCAACAACAAAGGCATTGCATTGATTGGTCGTTGAAGCAACAATTGCAGAAGACACCATGATGTTATGTACACACACCCCATAACATGCAAAGAATCTTTTAAAACAAATATTGGTGTCATATTATGGACTTCCACAGGAACAGCAGCAGACATGTGGAGGTTCCATTTTGAGCACACTTCACGAATTTTCATAGGCATAATCCATGGTAAAACCAATACAACTGTAACAGTAGTAATTCCCAGAATGGCATAGAAAACTTGAACTGATAAAGTGGCATCCTTATTGTATGAGGCAGACATGTCCTGATGTTTCATAAAATGTTGCAATACCAACAAACCAGACATTAAAAGGCTGAACCCAATGACTGTTACAACTTTTGTTTTGGACTGCAATAGAAATAATACAAATATGCCCAACATGATGATCATGATACATGATGCTATCTTAATCAGGTTTACATATTGACTTCCAGCCTGCTCAAGCCAGGTAGAAATGTCAGGAAGGTTAGTCCAATTCACACCACCTTGATGCCAGCCTTTCAAAATTCTTCCAGAAAAAAGAGTAAGGAATAACAAACTAATTTGACATCCTGATGTGTAGTTTTCTTTCCCTGGTGAAATGAGATCATCAACTGCTTTGTTATGGTCAAACGATTGTATTGCTTTCCGAAAAAATAACAAGTTTATTGTGGATGTTAGAAAATGCCAAATGTAGTGCTCTTCCTCAACCATAGAACTTGATCCCATACTAATGACAAGGATCAGGATGCCAAGGAAAATGAACACTTCATCCAACTTCCATGGCTTTGTATGATTCTCAACATCTTGAATCTCCAGAGTAAGAACTTCTTTATTGATAACAAATAGAAGTTTCAGAAGTATCAGGCATGATGTGACCAAAGAAGCAACTCCAAAAGCAAGTAAACTAACTGGTCTCTGAACAAATACAATTGTCAGGAATCAAGAGAACAGAAAGAGAGAGAAATCTCAATAGAAACTCTAAACACAGAAGACTATGCATACATCAGTTGCTTTGTGTGATAGCCACTCGCTTGCTCTGCTAAGAAACTCATGATATGCTGCAACAGTGGTGTTGTAGCCTTCTGTAGTATTAGACCTAAAAAATAAATGAAAAATAAAAAAAATGGTTGCAAACATTTTGTAGAATTCATTAAAAACATGAAACAACAGAATTGTTGCATACTTGATGACTACTTCAGCCCTCCAGGTATCATGAAGAGTGGCAGCGTTTAAATACAAGCAACAAAACAACTTCTCCTTGCTACTTTTGCATTCACTAATTGTAGGTCCACTATTAGTAATAAAAGCATCACATGGAAATTTTCTACAAGACAAATCAGGCAATTGTGCTTGAAGTAATCTAAATAACTGCCATGAGTTCAACTGCAGTGCCCTCAAATGTTGTTCATCTAATTCACCAAAGAATGAAAAAAAAATAATAATAATAAATACAATTACATAAATGAAGTGAATATCACATAAAAATATACAATTTTATATGTGTTGTGTCTAGACCAATGTATGCAGGATCGCGAGTTAGAACGTAAACTCATATGATCTTACGTTCCAATAGCATGTCGGCGTTCTACGATTCAGGTGGGATCCTATTCACCAAATTCGGTGAACTTGTAGGAGTTTGGGAAGCTGTGTGTGTGTGTGTGTGTGTGGGTGGGTGGGGGGGGGGGGGGGGGGGGGGGGGGGGTGTTAGAAAAAAATCTAATTTTAAAAATGGGTCTGGATCCGGGTCGGGTCGCATTTAAACATTAATTTAAAAAAAATTAAATGGGAATTTGGAGAGTTATGCTCGCAGTGTATCATTTCTTTCTAAAAAACGTGAATGTGGCTTTTTTTTTTGGTTTTCATCACCAGTATCCGGCCCACTGAACCGCCTAATCTAGTTCGGAGGTCAGTTCTGGTATCAAATGGTTCTAGCCCCCTCCCGGTCGCAGTTGCGGGGGATCGAACCGTGGTCCTCTCTACCAAGTCCAGCACGAATCACCGTTGGACCAACTAACGATTGGTATGTGGCTTTCTCTTCTCAAAAAAACCTCACAGTTACCAACATCAATTAAAACTCTTTTATTTCACTATAAATTCTCATCCTCTATCATTATTATTCTTCCTTATAACTGTTAGAAACATAATTGCTTCCTCTGCCTCGTTCTAAACACTACATACAGCTTCCTCTTTCAAGCTTCTTCATCCCCCATTTTGAACTAAGTTTTTTTGGTTATGTTTTGGTTATGCTGGCGAACTTTTGAATTTTTGGTTATGACTAGGAAGTTATTTTCTTTATATATGATGATTTTTGGGCGTGTGTATATAGTTATGCATATATAAATATATTTTTCTACCAGTAGTAGGATCTTACGATCTGTGCTACGATCCTCGAGTTATGACTTTTCAATCCTCTACTGTTTCTGCATAAACTCTCGAGTTTTTAAACACTGGCTTGAACCCGACATTCACGTATGTGCTTCATAGAACATTGAAACAGATGGAGAGAAATGCAATATGACCTTCAGATTAGTTTATTTGAAAAATAGGCAGACAGCAAGAGAACTAACCTGTCATAGAGTTGACTGTTTGAGAGATCAAAACACCAATATTGTTTTTGGGAATTGGCACGCCAAAAAGTAAAGCTAATGTTGGCGCAATGTCAACCTGTTGTACAATATGATGTAAGTTGCATGAATAGTTAACCAACCACCTACTGCCCAAAATACTTGGTTAAATGGGTTGTTAATGTTAAGTTTGAGATTGACAAACATGAAAACACTGACGGTTATAACACACAATGAGATAGGAGATTAGTTACAAGTTAGTTATATCAGTAACTAACTTGTTATGCAAACTTTCCCTTTATAGAAACTTAGTATCTTGTGATATAAGCTTTCCATAAATAGTAAATGTTAGTTAGGAGTCTGTTGGAGTTAGTTGGAGACTTTAATCCTATGTTCACAGTCCTAGAATGTAGAGTATGCACTCTTCTTCAACTATAAGTATGAATTGTACTTGATCATTCCAAAATTAATGAAGTTAGATGCTTTGTTCATATTATCGTGTCAAGAGCTCTCTTTTGAAGTGGTATGAGAAACTCACATCCACACTTATCAATAATGGTTATGTCCAAGCCAATACTGACCATTCCTTATTCACCAACAAAGACACCATGTCATTCACTTTGGTATTGGTAATGTAGATGATCTATAATTGCAGGAAATTCTTTGGCAGAATTTGACAAAAACGAAGCAGTCATGCATTACAATTTCAAAATTAAAAATCTGAGACAACTGAAAAACTCCCTTGACTTGGAAGTAGCTCACTCCAAGCAAGGTATCTCGCTATGCCAACGAAAATACTGCTTAGACATCTTATCTGACACAAGACTCCTTGGTTCAAAACCAGCTAGCACACCTGACCTGCATATCCTTCAACAAAGCTCTTTCATGATGATAGTCCTACACAGAATGACATTCTTACTTATAGAAGGTTGATTGGTCGTTTGCTCTACTTAACCACCACTAGACCAAACATCACATTCATCACTCAACAATTAAGCCAACTTCTCACCAAACCAACCACAATCCATTTCAATGCAGCTGCAAGAATCATTTGATACTTGAAACAAGGTCCTGCTCGAGGTTTGTTCTTCCCACGTGATTCATCCATCTCATTGGTTTCTCAGATGCTGATTGGGCAAGGATGTATAAAGCAGAAGATCAATCTCAGACCAATGTTTTTTCTTAGGCCAATCTCTAATTTCATGGCGCACAAAGAAACAATTAATTGTCTCCAGATCTTCATCAGAAACTGATATTGTGCCTTGGCTGCAGCAACTTGTGAGCTAAAATGGCTTGTGTATCTACTTGAAGACATCAAGATCCCATAAGCAAAGGTTGTCAAGATCGAGATCTCGCATAGGATCGGGAGAGGGTAGCAAGATTGTAAAACATATGATCGTAACTAAGATCGGAAGATCCTACCCAATTATTTTTTAAGATTGTGAGGGGGTAGCAAGTTCACAAAACATAAGATCGTAACAAAAATAGCAAGATTTTATTAAAACAAAAACATAACAGTATATATTTGAATTGCTTTTACACAATATTTTGGTAGGCAAGTGGGTTTGGGGGAATGACTCTTTCATATTCTTTAGCAATTATGATTGTGCTTTTATACTTTATTACCATTTTCCGCAGTAAACATTTGTTAGACAATAAGGACATATTTGACCCATCACTTAGTTTTCCATAAGTCTGTTTTTAAAACAAACCCTACAACTTATGTACACAAATCTACTTAAGATCGGGATCGTTGGGGGTGAGTGAGATCATAAAATCTTAAGATTTTAAGATCTGGATCAAGATCTTGACAACCATGAGCAAAACTACCGATCCTTTATTGTTATACCTCGGTGCCATCCATATTGTAGCAAATCTTGTGTTCCATGAACGTACCAAATACTTAGAAATCGATTGTCATCTTGTTCGAGAGAAGCTTTAAGTTGGTTTACTAAAATTGATATATGTATCCTCCAAAGATCAGATTGTTGATTTCTTCACTAAACCATTTCTTCCTCGACCATTTCATCTTCTTTTATCCAAGTTGGGGATGATCAACATCTATCCTCCAACTTGTGGGGAGATAACACAAATGAGATAGGAGATTAGTTACAAGTTAGTTAATTCGAGAACTAACTTGTTTTGAAAACTTTCCCCTTATAGAAAGTTAGTTAGTATCTTGTGATGTAAGTTTTCTATAAATAGTATATGCTAGTTAGGAGTTAGTTGGAGTTAGTTGACGACTTTAATCCTATGTACTCACTCCTAGAATGTAGAGTATGCACTATTCTTCAACTATAAGTATCAAATGTACTTGATCATTCCAAATTAATGAAGTTAGATGCTTTGTTCATATTAGGTAACAAAATCATTTTAAAAAAATAAAAATAAAAAAATAAAAAAAAAAAATAAAAGGTTCTTCACTTTAGGAAGCATAAAAACATAAATTGGCTAATACACTTGATGCTAGAAGATTCTCTGATGGTTTGTTAACTGATTTGGCAACACATTCAGGTTCAAGAGAAGATATAACAATCATCAAAATTGGTTAGTCTTTGTGATACAACCTACAAGCATGAAGTAAAGGTTCATTACCTGAAAAATTGTGTCATGATAGGATAATGTGTGGTCAGAAGCATGATTTTTTGGTCCAATGAATAAAGCTAGAGAGTCTGTTTCCTCATACGAAGAACCTCCATGATTACCACTTTCTGTCATTCCATGGTCACTGACTACAGCCTGTATAGCAATTTACAGCAGATAGTATTTAAAACTTCAAACTTTTGAATGGACTCTATCTTTAGTTCTTTACAGTAACTAATTGAAAATACCCCTAAAGAAAATTAGATGACCTAAATTACACTTCAAAGTACATAACATCAAAGATATATATAATCACAAATGAAAATTCTTATTTGTGCAGGTATAAAGTTGTGATTTGAAAAGCCATGAAAATATAACATGGATGCATGACAAAGCCAAGGGCTATTAATCATTAACTTAAAAATTAAAAGCAAGCATTAAAGTAGAGCCCCAACATATGTTTTTTGTTTTTTTATACAAGCATGTGGGCAAGCTCAGGCTCACACATGGAAATACATCCTAAATGAAAATTCTACAAGTCCTATACGTAGCAAGATAAATAAATAAAATTCAATGGGGGTACTCTTCAGTCCTTATTAATGTCTACACTCTACACACCACAATAAACAAGTCACGTGAATTCTGTAGTGCACAATTCAAAAGAGACAAAAAGATAATCACAAACCAGAAGTGTTTGCCCTTGATCATTTGCTTGATTTTGCAATATATTAGTATGAATCATCTTCACTACTTCATCCATTTCAGAAAGTTTTGAAGCCATTAATGGACTGAAACAGGAAAGGGCCCAGCGAAGCTTAGAGAACAGAATGGAACTGACGTGTAGAGTGCAGAGAGTTAGTGATGATACCTGCTGCGTCCACCAATATGACCAACATGATCCAATCCTAGATAATGAAGTATCTAAAATAAACTCAGTAAATGTGTATAGAATACAAATGAAAACTTCATTGAAAAGAATCATGCTATTCTGAAGTAGACCGAAAAACTCCACAGTTGACATGTATGGTTAACCTATGTAACAGATGGATCTTAATCTTACATCTTAAGTTCACTGAAAAGTTAAAACCAAAAATTGAGTGTGAAAGTAGATTAATATCTTCGCAAAAGTCACGAGTTGAAAGAACTTTGTTGATATGAGATGCAAAAAATAGTGTATTATCTAGCAATAAGCAATTTTATTAAAGTTTGGAGTAAATATAAAAAGGTAAAACCAAATAGAGTTTTTTTTTCCTATTTGGTATAATCATATAAGTAGAAGCAAACGAACTATTATAATTTATAGCAGATAAAAACTAATTCTGTTGGTTTGGTATGATAGAACCAAACCATCATCCTAATGTGCGTCCATAGAAAAGGTCAACTGATGTATAGGTAGGTTTCAAGGAAATGAAGGGAAAATGTTTCCATGCAGTCAAATGGCATAAGTTCCAAACAGCAGCATAACACTCTGACCGTCTAATTTAATCGTCAAAAACTACCAACATATTTCAACTAGCTCATTGAAATCTCATTCAAGAAATCTATATGTATGGAAATACTTTTCTTAAAGAAAAAAACATAGAATATAAACAGATTTTAAAATGCATACACCCTAAAAAGTTATTCTTACTATCCAAAACTCAAAAATACTCCACATAATAACTGGCGATAATCTTCATTGGTGATGTGACATCCACACTAGAACAACTTCCACTTTTTTTGCCGGTAAAAATAACTTGAATAAAAGAGGAAAAAAGTAAAACCAACAGGTTCTAGAGACAAATAAATAAATAAATAAAACAAAAGCATAAGAGCATATTTTAAACCAGAAAGACAACAGTATAAAAGTCTGAATAGTCAAAAATCATTACAAAATAGGAATTCAACATTAGGTAGGAACGAAATTATGAAGTGGCTGTGCTACTTACGAGAAAATTCCAGTCATCCCTGCTAAGTTCATCACCAAGATGTCTAGACACATTGCAATCTACTTGTACAGTATCTTTAACCTATAGTGACAAGTAGTTTCAGAAAAACAATGTTAAAAATAGAGCAACCAAATATATACTCTCTCCGTCCCACAATATTTGTCGCATTGGACCATTTCACACAGATTAAGATAATAATATAATGGGTTAATAGTGAATTTCACCCCTGTAATATTAGCGAATTTTGCTTTCCCCCCCTCCATGCCTTTTGGCAACGGTTTTTTCAAAAAAAGCGTTGCCTAAACCTGCCTATGGCAACGGTGGGGGGGTAAAACGAAACACGCTCATATGGTAGGGGGATTTCATATAAATAACCCTAATATAATAAATGGAAAAAAAGAGAATGATGATGTTGCCCAATTACCCATACTAACTATTAGTGCATTTTCATTATCATAAAAGCAAAGTGAGAAATAATAACTTGGGACTGATGCACATAATATTAGTTAGAAGGTAAAATTGAAAAATAAGTCACTAAAGCTTAGTATAATTTATTTTTGCAAATGTGGCCGCTATTATGGGACAAAAGGAGTATACAACAGAGGGATTTGAGAGGTCCGACACAACTCTTTATTTAATAAAAAATATGCCCAACAAATTGTGAATTTGGTATTACTGATAACTAAATGAGTGCTCCATATGGAAGCACAAGACCATGTCTATATGCTGACATGTACATTGAAGACTTACAAAAAAACTGCCAACTCCGTCATGCCGTGCAAAGAAACCAGGAAATAACTTCAGCCATGTATCATCGCCATGCATAACCATTTTCCATCCAATCTTAAAGAATTGTGCTGCAACAAGTAATGAGGGCATCAATACTGGTCCAAGAAAATTCAAAATGATAAGTTCAATTTTTTCAACATCCTCAGCTAACCAAGAAGATTGTCATCTGAATAAGCCTGAGAGTTAAAGTTGAAAGCCACATCCAAGAAACCCCCTATTGCTCCAGAAACCATGGCCTGAAACAACAAACACAATATAAAATATGAAGTTGGAAAAAGAAAAAGGGAACTCATATCATGTGCTCTCTACAAACTTCCACATTTGAAACTGGAACTGACACTTACTTTCAAACGAGGCATGGTAACTGTTGGCGCTGCAGCTACTGCATGATATCCAACACCCGCACCATTTGCCAGCAATGACTGGGTGTATGGCATAGCTTCCATAAAAGCCTTGCTTGGTGGCTGACCTTTCTTGCCAAGCACAAATTCTGCTGGAAGACCATCAATGACCTGTGTTAAATTGCTCGTATGAGACAAATTAATATCTTCAATGATGCCTCAGACAATGAACAGCCGTAAACAAATAAAATGACCAAATTATAGATCCCAGAATATATGAAAGTTGTGTATACCATTAAGATGAGGCGATCATACGTAGGAGGCATCTCAGATACTTCCTACACAGCATTTTTCCAAATATTTCAGTAACAACAAAACAAGAAAGAGAAATGAGAATTAAACCAAATCAACTAATCACCATTCATTATTAGCAAACTAAAGTCTCTAAGAATTCTTTCCATATCAAAATATTACTGCACAACATATGATCCTACCAACATTCATGAATGTACTCAAAATGTATGAGTTATGTATCAAAGATTGTCATTTGAATGAGCCTCGGGGTTAAAGTTGAAAGCCAGATCCAAGAATGTATGGTAACCAAGAGGTGTACAGTATCCAACATTCTTCTGTGTAAGTTACTGACACATGTGGTTACATTCAATTAGTTCTATCTTTTCAAATTATGTGTAGATACTTCATAACTTATCGTAGAGTACGCATTTGATTTATATTTTCAAATAAAGTCCAAGATCCAAGTTCCAACCACAACTACAACAAACAACCCCATTGTCCCCATTGTCCAATCTAGTCTATCTACAAACATTAATAAGCAATGAATAAACCATTAATTTGGCTTCTAAACTTTATAAATGTACTAAACAAATCTTTCAATTTAGTCGTTAACATTTTAATAGACAAAATTGACCGACTATATATTTTATATACTTTAAGGATTAAAAAATATATTTATATAGTTCAGAGACTAAGGTTACATTTGGATTGATGGAATGGAATTGTATAAACTTATGTTCCCTTGTTTGGATTAACTAAAAAAGGATGGAATGAAGCTGAACGTGATGGAATGCATTTCATCCCGTTCCATCACTTTCCTTCATTTTTTGTACACTCCGATTTGAACGGAATGACAAAATCCTTCTATTCCATCATAAAATACCCAAACAATGAAATGACTTCTTTATTCTGCTTCATTCCACTTCACTCCATTCGTTTTAGAATATCCAAACATAGCTTAAAATGAAGAAGAGAGATATTTATATAGTTTAAATAGTAAATTGATGGTTTATTCTTTTGTTGGAGGGGTATAAGTCAGTTAGCATAGTTTTGGTACTAAAAATTCGATAATACAGCATTAAATACAAAATATCACAACATTACAATTCCTCCCATCCGTAACAAATAGAAATTGAATAAATCTACCGTATACTGTGATCTATTATCAAACTAACTTTTATGAACATTATTAATTGTATGTTTACAAAAACCACAAAAATTTATCAACGATCAGAAAATAACAATTGGAGTTTGCAATTCAGAAGCACAACCTGATACAAAGCCCGAAGGCGATCTGGAGGCAGAGACGCTTCGTTCGCACTTGAATTGACAACGCCATCGCAGGTTGGGCGTCGGAAACTCTCAGAGTCACTAAGAACGAAACAAAAACAAAAAAAAACCGCGTGAGAGATAATTGATGTGATAAATTTGAAGTGTTATATAGATTTATTGGAAGTTGAAGTGTTACCTGTAGCCGGAGAGAAGTGGTTTGACGGGGAAGAAACTGAAGACGAAAAGATAGAGACCGATGAACTGGAGTATGAGTGCAGCAATGGTGAATAGTGTTAGCTTTGTGCATGAAATTGAAGACATTTGAACCGTTTTGAATGTGTTTATCGGATGGATCCAAATGCTCAGCACGGAGTGCAGAAGGTCCGAGCAGCACGCGAGAGAGATGACCGATGTGGCAGAAGACGATATTACTTTACTGCCACTGTCATTTCACAGTTATGATTATGATAAAATAGGCTGATTTGGTACTTTTTAATGATTTTTATAATACTTACTATGTAATTTTATGAAGAAAAAAATAATAATAAAAGTTTGAAATAAAAATTTAATTTTAATAGTTGTTTTTAAAATATTATTTTAGATATTTTATTAATTTATTGAAAACAAAATTTAAATATCAAAATTAAAAAAAACACTTAATTTTAAAACTATTTTAAATAGTTTTTCATAAAATTATTTCTAATGTATGTTTATAATATAATATTTCAATTTAAAAAAAGGTAAATATAAAATTTTGAAGAAATACTTTAGTAAAATTCATTTTTAAAAATACAAAAAAAATTAAAAGATAAAACAAATAGACCCTAATAATCTGAATGTCTAGGTTAAATCACTTCAATGGACTTTTGGGATGTGTTGTTTTAATATAAAATTTGTTTTATTATGTAATTTTTTGACTTTTTTATTCAAATAATCAAATTAAAAAATAAATAAATAAATAATAGCCAAGTCTTCCCACTATTTTTCAAAGTACTCAAGTTTCAAACAAAAATAAATTGGGTAACGAAGAATATATGTCAATCCAATTGACACTTGCATTTAAAAAATAGAGGTGTCATCAATTTAATTGCATATATATATATATATATATAAACAACTTTTGATTAAAAAAATCTTTTAAAAAAATCAAATTATCAAATAAAACTGTTGGGGTTGGTTGAAAATATACATGTTGAAGAAGTCTTACGTTGCTTGGTTTTGTGAATGAAGAAAGAGTTCAAGGCTATATATAGGATGCAAGTTCTTTGAAGTCCCACATTGCCTAGTTTTGTGAAGGAAGGGGGAGTCCAATGATATATATATAGGATTCAAGTTCTTCATTATAAGATGCATCAGTCAAAAGCACTTTAAGCTTGTATTTGACTTTATTTGTTCTCTAATGCTCTTGTATTAGAGTGTTGTGAGATGTAGTTAAATATTTGTTTTTGAAGGTGTGGGTGTACTGGGGACCTGGGTTAGTTGAGGGCATATTATGTGTTGTAACAATTTTCACATAGTGTTATTCTCTGATTGTCTATTGACAACGGTTGTGGTTTTTTCTCCGATTTTGGAGTTTCCACATTATTTTCTTGTGTTGTTATTGTGTTCATCTTTTTTCTCTATACTTTGCTTGTTTTTTCCTAACAATTGGTATCAGAGCCTGGTTCGATTCTGGGGATAAATGTTCTTAGTATGCTCTGTGGTTGTAGTTTTGTCTGATCTTCCACATCATAAAAGAAGGGTAGTGTTGTGAAAGAGTTTTTGAGCTGCAGTTGTCGTACCTCGAAAAATACGACCCTCGCGATGGACGCGGAAAAAACGTTCGAACAGAGTCGCCACCGAACTTTATTTATCCCAAAAGAGGGAAAGGAAAATATCGATAAAACCTTTAAAGGGATAAGAAAATGGTCATCGCAATCAAATTCGGGTTCGGGAGTCGGTTACGCAAGAGGGAAGGTATTAGCACCCTCTACGTCCGTTGTACTCAACGGGAACCTCTTGATTCGATTCGTGAGAAAGTTAGCTACGTTTGTTTGTTATCTTCTAAAAGATTTGCTTCTAAGGGGAAGATGGGTGGTTTCTTTATTAGGGTGCTCGGCAAGGATTAGAACCCTTGTGCCTACGTATTCCCCCGTGCAATGGGAAAGTCAGAGCATTCGTAGTTCGGGGTACTACAGTTGTTTGGTTTGTATTTTTTATAGGCGCCAATTGTCCACAGAGAACTCGCACCCAAACAATTGAGGAGAAAGGTCAAAGACTTGGCCCCCCTCACATCACCTTTTAGGAAGTTGTATTTGAATATATGATTAAGTGTATTAAAGAGTTTGATTAAGAAAAGAGGATTTGATTTGTATGTGTTTTAGGGTTTCGATCGCACGGGGGCGAGAAAAGGAGTTTTATTCGTATTGGATGTTTTAGAGATGACAATTATTCACACACGAGTAAGAGAACTCGCACCCAAACAATTGAGGAGAAGGATCGAAGACTCGACCACCCTCACTTCACCTTTAATAGAAATGTGTTTAGATAGGGATTAAATGTTTTAATGATTGCTTGGAAAGAAGTTTGAATGTTTTCGAGTTACAAGTGTTTTAGAGGCGTCAATTGTCCACACACGAGTAAGAAAACTCGCACCCAAACAATTGAGGAGAAATACCAAAGACTTGACCCCCTCCTTTTCACCTTTTAGGAAATGATGTTTAAGTATGATTAAATGTATTGATTTGATTTAAAAAATGTTCGATATGGATCGAGGTTTGAATTTGCATATGAAAGAGTTAAGGACTAATGGAAAGGAGGTCCTAATGGTTCAAGGTAAGGTTGATTGCGAGGCAAAAGCGCTCGACTTACAAGTTAGGTAAAGGGACTTGATATATGGATCAAGTGAACTTGATAATGAATTGGTGGTTAAATGGATTTGTTTTGAAAAAATGCTTGACGTTGGATCAAGCTTATTTATTCTTTTGAAAAGGTTGATTTTAATCTTATGGGAGAAGGATACATTTACTCAAATGGGAACAATCAAGCCACAATTAAAGTAAGACAATCACACATACGCATGCAAACAAGATTGTGAAATGTGCAACAAGTATCATTGTATAAAGCCCAAGAGGAGGCTATGTGAGGTTGATTGTGATCGTGAAAACAATCGACTTACAAGGTGTTCGAAAAGGGCTTGACATTAAGTCAAGGTATTAGTTTGAAAGAGGTTTGGATAAGCATATAATGAATGACATAGATAATCAAGGCATGATAATAATTCACATGAGAAAAAGGTAAACATCACATAAAATGGGGGAGATAATATAATCAAACATGTTAGTGAAGTTAGCAACCTAATTCTAAGGTTAGTCTAAAGAAGAGAAAATCTAAATTAATTTGTTTTTATATTTTTAGAATGAAAAAAAAGAAAACTCAAATGATTAATTAAATTAAACTAAAATATTTAATAAAACTAACTACTAAAGTTAATTAATATTAAATAAAATGGTTTAACAAAATTAATTGAAATTTGATTAAAGAAAAAGATTTTTTTTAGATTTTTAGAATTAGGGAAAATGATTTAACTTGATTAATTAAATTAAAATCAAATGTTTAATAAAACTAATTATTAAATTAATTAGTTAATATTAAATAAATGATTTTAATAAAATTAATGACAATTAATTAATAAACAAATTTTATTATTTTTTCTAAAAAAAGAAATTAGTTAAAGATTTTCGAAATTTTATATTAAAAGGAAATATTATAAAAACTAAAAAGAAAATAAATAAAAAGGGAAATGGGCCAGAAATAATTAGTAAAACGGGGGGTGTGGTTAGAAACAAATCCCAGGCCTAATAAGTCAGTAGGGTCCAATGCATGGGAGGTCTACCGGGAGCGTTGATGCCAGACAAGGTCAACTTTGACCCAAGATCCGATGGCCAGCAGGCATGCGTACACAACAAGGGGCTCAGGGACGCACGCATGGGATCCAAAATAAGGGTGGCAATCGGTGACACTTGTCACCGGTGGGTGAAGCCACCCAGCATCCCACCAACCAAAATATCACGTTAAAATGAGACAGTAAAGGTTCAAAACCTCAAATTTATTCTTTCTCTCGTTCACCTCTTTCTCTCTCAACTTAATCTTCTGCAAAACCCTTCATCATCTTATTTCATCCTTCGCCGGAGAAGGCCGGCGGCCAGCGGTGGCGCCGCCGTCTTCTCCGGCCACTCACCACCCCAAAATACAAAACTTTACACACAAACCCCCCTTAGAATTTCAAGGCGAAACCGAACTCACCCTCCATTTTAACAAAAACCTAATGAAAATGCCAGATTGAGCCTTCCCTCTTCAAAACCCTAAACTCAAAATCTTCAACAAACCGTGAACAGACAAAGACCTACACAACTCTCTAAAGCGGCAAGCAAAGAGACGAAATAACCACAGAAAGAATGGCACGAAACAAAAAAGAATCAAGCGTGAAACAGACTCACCCTTGAAGTTTTCACACACAGGTATAAATCTCTTCTTTCGTTTCTCCTTCCTCTCCTTCTTGTCTGCTCCGCTGATGTGTTGTTGTTGTGGTTGTAGTTCAAACAAGATTAGGGCTCAATAGCAGCCGCTCTAGGGTTCTTGGTGTATATCCCCTCTTGTCCTTTTCTCACTGATGCAGACTTTGACTTGGTTTAGCATGAAGACAAGGAACTCTTGGAGAAGTCATAAAGAGCTTGGAATGAAGTCTTGTTGCCCATTTGACAAAAAACTCTGAGACTTAGTTGAGAGGCATCTTTTGTGAGATCATTAGTTATAAGTTCTCAAGTATTGTAATTCTATCTCATGTAACTTATTTCTTGCATCATCTGTTTGCAACTTTGATGAATTTTGGATCACTAGCCGTGACTTGAACTCGTATTGCTTATGTTAGAACTTTTAGAAATTCTAAATTGTAATGAAGGGTAGTGTGAATTATAATGTGAACTTTGACCTGTTACTGTTGTGTAATTGTGTAATTATGTAATGGTCTTGAAATTTATTTAGAGCCAAATGGACTTTGAATACTTGTAGCAACATGACCCGTGGGTTTTTCTTTTGCATGGTCTTAACCTTCTTGTTTACAAGTCACGTGACAGATTGCAGTAAGTTTTTTAAATTTGTATTCCCTTGTAAAATGAAAGATGAATTGGGTATAAATCACAGCTGACAATGATGTGGTTAACTCTTTTGCGAGACGGCTTCATGCTTTAACCATACGGCTTGCCCATGGAGTAGGTAGCAGCGCAAGTTTGGTTGTGAAATCACATCATGGATTTGGCCAATTTACTCTTGTAACAAACTATAACCAAACTTGACACCCTCAAAATAATTCTAACAAACTACAACCGAACTTGAAACACCTTCAAAATAATTCAAACGCCATTTATAGCATCTATTGAAATGGCACCTTAAGCTCTTATTTATGTTATGAAAATAAAGTCTGATCATGGCTTAGGATTTGCTAGAAGTCACCATCCTTACTCAAGAATTCGGATCATCTAAACATGACTTGTATCAATAGCCCACGTCATATTTGGAGGTCCCTCCCACATGTCTTGAAATAATGTCAAACTAACAAATTAAGGCAACGTCTTGGAATTTATCAAACCACATAGCTTGGACCATGACTTTAATTAGCCTCAAACGTGGCTTTATATTAACTTGCACCCTAATCTAAGGAACGCATCCCTCAAGTATGAAATAATTTAGTCATGGCGTTTGGGATAACCCGAAGAATGAATCATCACTTGCAGCAAGCTCCCATCACACCTTGGCATAACTTTTGAACGAAACTTTGAATTGAATTAAGCACTTTGATCACATAATAGTTAAGTTACTTGATTTGCACATGACTTAAGGTCATTCACCAACCTCTGAACCAATTCAAGCTTGGATAGAAAACAAACATGACTTAAAGATAAACCTTCGAAAACGGCCATTCCTTAGCTTGTTTAACCATATAACCTCAGTGTCACACTTGGAATATGGCTAAAAATCTTCTTGAGAGATGACCGTAGCCCAACAGGAGCTAGAAACCCTCACAAACACATACAAGATCCTCAATGACCTGAATCTTAGAGTCAACACAAAATCTTGGTATAAGAAAATATGGAATAGATAGGACAAATTTGGGGTATGACAGATGCCCCTATCTAATTGTCTTGGACCCTAGATAGTGAACCGCTGCACGACGTTCATTTTTAGGGTAGAAGTCAATTAGATATAAGAAGACCCCAAAATTTGTCTTAAAAGGTAATGTACTATGGTGCAAGAACTGGTAGAATGAGGTAGCGGGGTACAAAATGAACAGAATAACTTGAGGTTCTCTGGGTCGTCGAAGCAGTCCCTTATACATTAAGGTTCTTCGCGATACCAAAATAATATTTCTGAAGGCTTGAGATTTTTGGGTCGTCGAAGCATTCCCTTATCCATTAAGGTTCCTCGATGATACCAAAGCAGTATCTCTGAAGGCAGACGATTCTCTGGGTCGTCGAAGCAGTCCCTTATCCATTAAGGTTCCTCGATGATACCAAAGCAGTATCTCTAAAGGCAGAAGATTCTATGGGTCGTCGAAGCAGTCCCTTATCCATTAAGGTTCCTCAATGATACCAAAGCTGTATCTCTGAAGGCAGACGATTCTTTGGGTCGTCGAAGCAGTCCCTTATCCATTAAGGTTCCTCGATGATACCAAAGCAGTATCTCTGAAGGCAGACGATTCTATGGGTCGTCGAAGTAGTCCCTTATCCATTAAGGTTCCTCGATGATACCAAAGCAGTATCTCTGAAGGCAGACGATTCTCTGGGTCGTCGAAGCAGTCCCTTATCCATTAAGGTTCCTCGATGATACCAAAGCAGTATCTCTGAAGGCAGACGATTCTCTGGGTCGTAGAAGCAGTCCCTTATCCATTAAGGTTCCTCGATGATAACAAAGCAGTATCTCTGAAGGCAGACGATTCTCTGGGTCGTCGAAGCAGTCCCTTATCTATTAAGGTTCCTCGATGATACCAAAGCAGTATCTCTGAAGGCAGAAGATTCTCTGGGTCGTCGAAGCAGTCCCTTATCCATTAAGGTTCCTCGATGATACCAAAGCAGTATCTCTGAAGTAAATTTGCTGAGGAATAGTTGAGCAAGATTCCTGTTAGAGGAAATGTGCTGCCTCTGCAGGGGAAAGCTCACAAGAAACTTTCTAGGGTAACCTCTGCTTGGGGAGCACTGACAACTGCTGTTGAGGGTTGTCATTATCAATTGCATGGTTGAAGAATGACTTGCTGGGGAATAGAATTCCTTGAACACATGCGGGGTATCAACTCTTTTCATAGGAATACCGCTGACTTTGAAGAAGGACTGGCCAAGATGCCTGCCAACTGATCCTGGATCCTGTTATGCTATGTTGATGGGGATGGGTATGCCATGCACTGCATGATGCACTGAAACATATACTAAGATGCAACTCTGGGGAATCTAATTCACGTATGAATGCACAAGATGTGATAGTGCTTTATATGATCATGTAATGTTATGCTAGCATGTTATGCACATGACGATGCAAATGATCGGGGGCGCTGGGGATAAGTTTCCTTGTCGAGGGTATCACCAGGGATTGGATTTGGTAATTGCCAAATGAAATTAGACTTTGGTTATTTTGGTGTTATGAGGATGCCAACGACGGTGGACTTTTAATGGTTGCCAATGAAGACTGGACTTTAAAGGGTAGATTTGAAGGTGCCAACGAGTGTGGACTTTTGAGTAGTTGCCAATAAAGGATTGGACTTTGGGTTTTATGGGGATGGTGAGAGTGTTTAACTACTCGACCCCTTTTGAGCAAGCTAAATATTACTAGGGATCGTGATTGCCCCTGTTGGGCTTGAAAGATTCACTGTTGGGGATTATATTAAGTACATCCCTGAAAAGCTACACTGCTTGTGGTGAAGAGCCAAGACGACTGACAACTGATTTGATGCTTTCATGTGGTGAAGTTATTTTGGAGACTATCTAATTCCTTTTTAGTTCTCCCAACACCAAAACAAATTTTATTGTTTTCAAATATTGTCTTTATTAACCGAAGTTTCAAAACACAGTTTATCAAAAACAAAATCAGTTTGCAAACAAACAGATAAAGTAAAAAATGAGCACAATTTGGTGAGAAATCTCTCTTTGTATTGATTCGCCCCTGGAATGGGTAAGTATGTACAAGGATGTAATTCCTTAATGAGGTAATTGTGGTGCAAGAAAAACATAATGGCAATACGAATTAATGAGGTTCCATTGAGTTCAACACTACTATGGTCCCTATGACTTTGATAACTTCAACACCTTGCTTCGTAGGAAGACGACTAGGTTGATTCCTCTCTTCAGCGGCACATCAGGATCAAGTGGACGTGCAGACCAGATACTTTGCCTTGGAATTTGTCCCTAACTTTTGTCTGGATCGCCCTTTCGGGTTTTCAATTCACCGGGACGCCCTTTTTTGCTTGAACCGCCCTTTCGGCTTTTCAATTCAGCGGGCCTATATTTTTATTTAATCCCTAATTTTTGCCTGGACTGATTTTGTTTTTTTTCCTTTCAGGTCCACCGGGATTGCCCTTTTTGCCTAAGTCGCCTTTTCAGGTTTTCGACTTAGCGGCTTTATTTTTCCACTTTTCTAGGCGTAGTATCGCTTAACGTACTCTGCATTCACCGGGTATGGTAATTCATCACCATCCATAGTTGCGAGTTTCAAGGCACCACCAGAGGATGCCTTTTTTACAATATATGGGCCTTCGTAGTTTGGCGTCCACTTGCCCCTGGATTCATTATACATAGTCATGATCCTCTTGAGCACCAAGTCACCTTCCTGGAACGTCCGAGGATGCACTTTCTTGTCAAAAGCTTTCTTCATGCGTCTTTGATAGAGTTGGCCATGACATATTGCTGCCAAGCGTTTTTCTTCAAGAAGGTTGAGTTCATCAAACCTCATCTTCACCCATTCTGCTTCATCAAGCTGAGCTTCCATCAATACTCTCAATGAGGGAATTTTGACTTCTATCGGAAGGACCGCTTCCATGCCATAAACCAATGAGTAAGGAGTTACCCCTGTTGAAGTTCGCACTGAGGTACGGTAGCCGTGCAGCGCAAAAGGTAGCATCTCATGCCAATCCTTATAAGTGACCACCATTTTCTAAATGATCTTTTTGATGTTCTTATTGGCGGCCTCAACGGCTCAATTCATCTTGGGTCTGTATGGTGTCGAATTATGGTGCTCAATCTTGAAACTAGCACACAGTTCATCCATCATTTTGTTGTTGAGATTAGACCCATTGTCAGTGATGATACGATTAGGCACTCCATATCTGCATATAATGTTGTGTTTCAAGAAGCGAGCGGCCACTTGCTTGGTAACGTTCGTATACGATGCAACCTCAACCCATTAGGTAAAGTAGTCTATGGCAACCAATATGAAGTGGTGTCCATTTGAGGTATTTAGCTCGATCATCCCAATCATATCTATTCCCCACATGGAAAATGGCCATGGTGAAGTCAAGACGTTCAAAGGGGTGGGAGGTACATGAATCTTATCAGAGTATATCTGGCATTTATGGCATGTTCGGGCATGATGGTAGCAGTCAGCCTCCATGGTAAGCCAATAATAGCCTGCTCTCAATATCTTCTTTGCCATAGTATGCCCATTTGCGTGGGTACCAAAATAACCTTCATGAATGTCTTTCAGAATCTGCTCAGCTTCATGCTTTTCCACACATCTGAGTAGTACAGTATCATGATTACGCTTGTATAACACATTCCCATTGAGGAAGAAATTTGATGCCAATATGCGCAAAGTTCTCTTATCCACTGCCAAAGCGCCCTCTGGATATTCTTGTTTTTCCAGATAACGTTTGATGTCATAGAACCATGGCTTTCATCTGACTCTTCATTGGCTGCCAAACAGTGAGCGGGCTCTTCAAATCGCTGTAGATCAATATGCGGCCGATGGTTGGGCCATATCAGTTTATACATAGAAGCCAAAGTTGCCAGAGCGTCTGCCATATAATTTTCTTCTTTAGGCGCATGGGTAAAGGTGATATCATCAAATCTGGGAAGTAACTTTGCCACATAATCCCGGTATGGAACTAAGTTGGCATGTTTGGCATCCCAGTCACCTCTAATCTGATGTATTACTAGAGCAGAATCTCCAAACACATCAAGAGTCTTGATTCTTAAATTGATGGCTTCTTCCAATCCAAGTATACAAGCTTCATACTCAGCCATGTTATTGGTGCATGGAAAGCAGAGCTTAGCTGTGAACAGTAAGTGGAAATTCTTGGGTGATGTAACCACTGCCCCAATTCCACTTCCATGAACATTTGAGGCACCGTCTAACATGAGAGTCCATCGCTCCCCTGGTTCGGGCCCTTCATCTGGACCTGGCTCTTCATAACCTTTTAGTACCATTATGTCTTCGTCTGGAAAATCGAACTTCAAGGGCTGATAATCATCCATCGGTTGATGGGCAAGATGATCCGCCAGTATGCTACCCTTGATGGCTTTTTGAGTGACGTATTGAATGTCGTACTCAGACAAAAGCATTTGCCATCGGGCTATTCTGCCGGTGAGAGCAGGTTTCTCAAAGATGTATTTAATGGGATCCCTCTTGGAAATTAGATAAGTAGTGTGGGTCAACATATATTGCCTGAGACGTCTGGCAGCCCAGGCTAATGCGCAACAAGTCTTCTCGAGTAAGGAATACCTTGTCTCGCAATCATTGAACTTCTTGCTGAGGTAATAGATGACATGTTCTTTCTTTCCCGTCTCATCTTGTTGCCCCAACACACAACCCATAGATTCATCAAGTACAGTCAGGTACATAATGAGTGGCCTTTCAGGAACAGGCGGTATCAGGATCGGTGGTTCTTGTAGATACTCTTTGATTTTATAAAATTCCCCTTGGCAATCATCATCCCACGCAACTGACTGATTCTTTCTTAACAACTTAAAAATAGGTTTGCAGGTGGCAGTAAGATGTGAAATAAATCTGGCAATGTAGTTTAATCTTCCCAGAAAGCCACGAACCTCTTTCTCTGTCCTAGGCGCAGGCATATTCTGAATTGTCCTCACCTTATCAGGATCCACTTCGATTCCTTTCTGACTTATGATGAAGCCCAACAATTTTCCAGATCATACCCCAAATGTGCACTTGTTGGGGTTGAGTCTCAGTCTAAACTTCCTCAATCGAACAAACAACTTTTGTAGATTGATCAAGTGCTCTTCTTCGATTTGAGACTTGGAAATCATATCGTCAACGTACATTTCAATCTCTTTATGGATCATGTCATGAAAGAGCATTACCATTGCACGTTGATACGTTGCCCCAACATTCTTAAGTCCAAATGGCATCACCTTATAGCAGAAAGTGCCCAATTGTGTGATAAATGTGGTCTTCTCCATATCCTATGGATCCATCTTAATTTGATTATATCCAGAAAATCCGTCCATAAAAGAGAATACGGAGAACTGAGCTGTGTTCTCAACCAATACATCGATGTGAGGTAATGGGAAGTCGTCCTTATGACTAGCTCTGTTCAAATCTCTGTAATCCACACACATACGAACCTTTCCATCTTTTTTCGGTACTGGCACAATATTGGCAACCCATTGTGGGTACTTTGCTACTGCCAGGAATCCAGCATCAAATAGCTTTCGGACTTCTTCACGAATTTTGAGAGCCATATCCGGATGGGTCCTTTTTAACTTCTGTTTGACAGCATGGCATTCCTCCTTGAGTGGTAACTTGTGTACAACCATATCAGTATCCAACCCAGACATGTCTTGATACGACCAGGCAAATACATCAGTGTACTCACGGAGGAGCTCTATAAACTTGGTCTTGACTTCAATTTGAAGAGATGCACCTATCTTTACCTCTCTTCGGTCTTCCTCAGTACCCAGGTTGATGACTTCAATGTCTTCTTGGTGCGACATGATGACTTTCTCTTCTTGCTTAAGCAACCTTGCCAACTCGTCAGGGAGTTCACGATCTTTCGGGCCTTCCTCTTCAGCTTGGTAGATTGGGCAATCAAAGTCATATAGGCCCGTAGCAACGTCTATATCAAGGACCTCGGTGGTGTTTCTGCATGTTTATGATTTATGCAGTTTATTTAGGAAAGTGTGTGCATGAAAATATTGCCATTTATTGTAAAGTAAAAAATGAAAGAAAGTGAGAGAAAATTGAATGCAAACTGAAATTTATTAATGATAATCAATGTTTGAAAACATCAGGTGGCCCATACAATGCTCCACTACGCCTTGGGCAGAGCGCAGGGTTTTTTATAAACAGTAAAATTACGTTTGGTGTGTAAAGAACTGAGGGACTTCAATGGCCTTCCAATTCTGGAACTCTTCACCAGGCTTTGCTTGTCGGATCCATCTTGCAGAAGCTTGCTCATCATCATCATGGTTTTTAATGATTATTGCTACTGGAGAACCAAAGATGTGCCCAGCACTTGTAAAAATATTCTCAACAGGAAGGATTTGATTTCCATTGTATGGAACAAAGGCTGAATTGCGGGATGGCCGATAACCTAGCCCAAACTTATCAAGCTTTTCAGTAACCTCAACCACTTTGCCCCATCCTTGGGCCTTTCCCTCTTCCACCACAGCTTTAGCTTCCTCGTATGAGGCCATTGATGATCTTAACTCTTGGTGCTCTGGTACTTGTTGCACAGCCAACGTACGCACCACCTCAAAGGACTGAAAAGGTGTCTCGACCATTTCACCTTCAACATCAATGTAGCGGAACGATGTCAAATGAATTACCAGGATATCTTCTTCACCGCCTATCATAACCATTTTGTCATTGGTAATAACCTTCAGTTTTTGATGGAGAGTGGACGTAACTGCCCCTGCCGAGTGAATCCAGGGCCTTCATAGCAAGCAACTGTAACCAGGGTAAATGTCCATTACTTGAAAAGTAATGGTAAAGATAGCAGGCCCAATCTTAATTGGCAAGTCCACCTCACCCATAACCGCGAGCCTAGACCCATCAAACGCCTTCACTAAGAGAGTACTTGGCTTCATGCTTACTCCACTTATAGGCATTTTTTCTAGAGTAGTCTTCGGGAGCACATTCAAAGAGGATCCAGTATCTTCCAAGACTCTGGACAACAAAGTATCTTCGCATCTAATGGAAATGTAAAGAGCCTTGTTATGGTTTTTCTTTTCAGCAGTTAGATCATCATCATTAAACCCAAGAAAATTTCCACTAGTGACACTGGCTATCACATCATCAAATTGAGCTACAGTGATATCTTTGGTAATATGTGCGGCACTCAATACTTTCAACAGAGAAGATCTATGCGCCTCAGAACTGAGCAGTAAGGAGAGCATAGATATCCTGGCGGGAGTTTGATTCAGTTGATCGACTACCTTGTAGTCACTCTTCTTTATAATCTTCAGAAACTCTTCAGCCTCTTTCTGTGTGAATGCCCCTCTTGGAGATGACAACCCTTCTTGTAATTCGGCACTCAGAGTTTTAACTGGTATAGCAACCACCTTTCCTTTGTCATTGTTTGGCACATCTATTGGTTTTGCTGCAAAGATTCGACCACTACGGGTCATTCCACTTGGTCCTACTACAGTGTCATACTTAGCACCACCATATTCAACGACTACCTTTTCTGGCCCTTGTTTAAAAACTTCAAACTCAGGAACACTAACAGGATACTCAATAGTTATCGGAACAGGGCACACTTGCCTTGGTTTGCTAACATCCGCCTCATCAAACTGAATAACCACAGGTGCAGGACGAACTGGTCTTTGTTGGAAAACATTAGCTCCATCATATTCAATGATTACCGGAGCAGGACAAACTTGTCTTTGTTGACGACCTTCAGGTGCATCATACTGAATGTTAATGACAGCCACACTTTGTTCTCTTCCATCCCGGCGTTCAACCTGAACCACACCTTGATCCAGGAATTTCTGCAAATGTTTCTTAACCACCTCATCAGTCAAATCATCAAGCTCATCTTGAGGGATTATCCCACATTTCTTCAATTTTTCTCCTATAACTGCCATAGGAGTACGAATATCTTCAACCCTTGTAATCAATCTCTGTCTGTTGCTTTCTTCCACAGCATTAACAGACGGTCCTCCATGCGGGGGCATGGGATTGTTTTTAACATTAACGCCCTGCTGAGTGAAAGTAAGATCTTTGGACTCAACCAAATCTTGAACTCTGTTCTGATATGCATAACAATTTTCTATGGTATGCCCGGGAGCACCCTTGTGAAACTCACAATGGGTGTTGGCATCGTATCCGGGAGGATATGGGAAGATTGTTGGCCTCAAATCTCTGAGTTTCAAATGCCCACTCTGATACAGTTGAGAAAAAATCTGGCTATACGGCATTGACACATGATCGATATGCCTTCTTGGTCTTGGTTTCCTCTGTGGTGGGGCATTTTGATATTGCGGCGGAGGAACATTCTGATAACTCGGCTGCTGAGCAGGTTGTTGAAGTGGGGCTTGTGCAACTGCAGCCACTTACTGATACGGTATATTCACTGGGGCTCTACCCCCTCGTCCTCTCATGATAACATTGGACTCTTCATCCTTTCTCTTTACAAATGGCCTTTTTCCTCCACTCGTAGTAGCAACAACAACTTTGTTCTTCTTCAGCTGACTCTCAATCCTTACTCCTACAGACACAATCTCAGCAAAGTTAGGGAAGCTTGATCCCAACATACGGTCCAAATATTGAGGCTGTAAAGTTCCCATAAACATATCCATTAACTCTTTGTTCAACAAATGTGGTTGAACACGAGCAGCCAACTTCCGCCAACGTTGAGCATATTCTTTAAATGACTCATTGTTGCGTTGAGCCATGTCTTGCAGTTGAGTATGGTTTGGCGCCAGATCAGTGTTGTGCTGATAATGTTTAAGGAATGCCTCGGAAAGATCTCTCCAAGTACTGATCTGCCCCTTCTCCAGTTGCATGTACCATTCCAGCGATGCCCCGCTGAGGCTATCCTGGAAATAGTGGATCAGGAGTAGGTCATTTTTAATATGAGCAGCCATATTGCGACAGTATGCTCGCAGGTGAGTTTTGGGATAGCTGATTCCCTTGTACTTGTCAAAATCTGGCACTTTAAACTTTTTAGGGATCACAAGTCCGGGAACCAAGCACATATCAACAACATCCAAGCCAGGAGTAGTCTGAACCTCCAAGGCCTTGAATTTTTCTTCCAATGTGCGCAATCTGTCAGCAGATGGATCAGGTCCAACATGTTGAGGAGGTGGAGGTGGTATGTAGAAGGCATCAAACTGCTCATCCTCATCACTCACAGATCCATGATGAGCCGAGTGTTCTAACAAATCTATGTGAATGGGAGGAGGGATTCCCTTAGTTACTCCAGAAGTTCCTATCTTTTCAGTGAGCATTTTGGTATCGGCCACAACTTCAGCATTATTCTCTTTCTGAGCTAGTACCATCATGGTCTCCAGCAGTTGATCCATTTTGGCCTTCAGCGAGTCAATGTCATTCCTCATCGTGTTCTGATTCTCTTCAATTTGCTCCAGCGTCATCTTGAAGCTACAGCGGGTCTCGTACCGGTGTCGAGTAGTCAGGTTTTCTGTTTGGAGAAATGATAGAGTGAATGAGTTTATTGCTAGGTGTTTTTGTGGAAAATGAATGCAATGATATGTATGCAGGATGGAATGCATTTGTTTTCAGGGAATCGTTCGAATTAATCATTAGCTTATACAGGAATATTAAGGAACAAACTGTTGTAAAGAAAACCAAGTCTCATTCATTCATAAGATTGTAATAGTCACGTGATACATAATCACCCGGAAATGAATACAATCCATAAAGCAAGAAAAAGCAACATAAAACTCAAAACTTGGGCCTTCGAGCCTCGGGCTCCTTCAACTCTTCTTCAAACCTCTTCAGCATCGCCTTACAAAGGCAAACAAACTTGATGATGGCTTGAGGAGTAGATTCGTCGAGAGCCTCTAAAGCATCTCTATGCTTCCACACCAAGTCTTCAGCCAACTAGTTACAAAATTCTGCTAACCCATTAAGCTTGTTGCGGTACATGTCCCTATCAACTATTAGAATATGAATGGAACCTTCATAACCGATACAGTCATCAAGCACCTTCTTCCTTGCAGAGGCCCAAATATCTTTGTCTGCAAGGACAGCCTCAAGATGATTCTTCTGCTCCTCCGCAAGCCTTTTGAGATTATTCAACTCACCACACACTCTATCCCAGTCAGCTGGCTCAACATAAGCAACTCTCATGAGATCCTCCTTAAGTTGGCGTTTCATTGCTTCAGAAGCCTTTGACTGGCGTAGAGCTGAGCTTAATTTTTTTTATTTCCGCTCTCATCTCTTCTCTAAGTGTTTTTTTCCTCTTAGTGGTAAGGAGCCAAGCTTTCCTATTTTTGGCACACTTCTTGTAAGCTTGATCTAATTCCTCCTTAAGCCTATCTATTCGGCTATCAGCTTGGCCAAGACACACCTTAACCTTCTTTTTCTACTGCTATTCTTCATTCGCCCAACTTCCTATTGCTTCCAGTTGAGTGTTCTTGCGCTGAAGCTCCCATTTTAAGTCATTCTTCTCATTAGTAACATTTTGAAGCTTCAACTCAAGTTGCTCATTTTCCTTTACTAGTCTGGCTATCGTTGCCTTGAGATCCTCGGCTTCCTCAATTGGGACGCGAGTAGGCTTTAGCTCGGGTAAAGGCTCGGACACCTTGATGGCAAAGGGCATCTTGATTCTTTCCACTATTTCTTTGACCCATGTAAAGTACGGTTCTTTAGTAATGTTGTTCCTTCTCCCCAACTCAGCTTTCCTTTCCTATGGACCTCTTTCCACGCCTTTGTGATTCTTTTGAGTAAGTCAGGGTTCTCAGCTTTCAGACCATGCATTAAGAATGCTTCCAAAGCCTTCTCATCAGGTGGTCCACTCATCGAATACCCCAACTGCATCACGAACAATATAGGATTAGAATTAATACAGCTGCGGGTTCCGATGAGGGGAACATTAGGGAACTGACAAAAACTGGATATGACTGTATCGTAGTCTAGGGAGTACCAAGATAAGTCAGCTGATCTGAGGGTTCCCAACCTTTGGGCCCAACTTTCGTCCACTTGTTCTATGAAGGGTCCCTTCTCCGGAATGTGCATTTGGGTCCATTGGTACAACAGAGGAGCACAACACGCAATCGTACCTCCTTTCTTAACGTGTCTCCAACTCAGGTAATAACATACATCAACTAGAAGGGTAGGCACCGGGTTTCCTGTGAGGAAAACATGGATGGCAGTAATATCTATGAAATCATCTACATCCACATTAGGAAACAGAATAATCCCGTAGATGGCCAATGCTACAGCAGCATAGCAGGCTTCCCAACTTTCAGCTTTCAACAGAGTGTCGGCCCTTTCCAACAGAAATGAGAGGAAGAAACCCTTGACCCCTCCCTTAGTCTTTCAATTGTTGGTGACATCCTGTTTAGACATGTGGAGAGCGTTTTCAATGATTTTATCCTTCAAAGTCACATCAACCCCTTTAAATAGAAACTTGCCCTTCATTGGGATACCCACCAGTTTCTCGTACTCTTCAAGCGTTGGTGCTAACTGAAAGTCTTGAAATGTGAAACGTCTCAAGGGAGCATCATAAAACTGTATGAAGGTGCTTAGCATGGCAAAGTCTACATCTTGATTCAGAATACGCAACAGTCTACCAAAGTTCTTCCCAAAGTTGATTCGGTAGACGGAAGGCATACGCGAAACCAACCCACGTAAAGCAGTCAGATCAGGCCTCTTGAACTTGAAAGAATGAGGGCATCGAAAGTCAGTTTCTATAATTCCTATCTGTAGCAAATGACAATTCTTAGATTCCCTGAAAAAAAAAGGGTGCAAATGTTAAGGTCATGCGATGCTCATGCAAGGGTACAAGATCAAAACGACATCTGATTCTGAGGAAGGAGCTAGACACAGGATATCTCTGATCACAAGACCCCCCATAGGTAGGCTCTAATCGGGTAGGTGCCTAGAGTTATGGATATCTTTCAAAGACATTATAGCCATGACGAAGGAACATCAGACGATAATATCTTTGAAAGGATCTCGTCTAGGTGAGGTCTTCGTTTCTTCCCCACGAGAAAGACTCCTCGGAGGCGCCCACTACACAACCATCGACACACGGGTTCTAAGTAGGGTTTTCAGAATCCTAGATCGAGGTCGAAAATATTATTGTCAGGAAGTAATACATTCGAGGGATCTCATCTGATTGTGGCGTTCGTGTCAACCCAATAAGGAGTGACCCTCATGAGTTAACACTACCAACCACCATGGATAAAATGGGTTAAAGGTCCTTGGGATCAACGATTCAGGCTCAAAAACATTATCATCGTGACGAAGTAACATCAAAACGATAACATTTCCAAGGGAATCTACTCCAAGCGGGGTCTTTGCTTTGGCTCACGCGGAAGAGACCACGGAAGCCTCCACTGCACAACCACCATCCTAATCCTAGGGTTATACTCGGACTCGGGTATAAAGCCATCTCACAGAGCACCAATGTCAGAACACCCCCACAATGTCACAAGAAACAATAATAGGATATAATAATAATAAGCAAGCAAGTAGATAACAGATAATCAGACAAGCAAGCAAACAAGCGAGAGAAGATAAACAAACAAGCGGATCTAACACTCATGAATCGAGTCAAGTTAGGCTTGACTCACTCTAGCATAGGGCAATGCCATGTCCCCAGCAGAGTCGCCATCTGTCGTACCTCGAAAAATACGACCCTCGCGATGGACGCGGAAAAAACTGTTCGAAACAGAGTCGCCACCGAACTTTATTTATCCCAAAAGAGGGAAACAAAAATATCGATAAAACCTTTAAAGGGATAAGAAAATGGTCATCGCTACCAAATTCGGGTTTGGGAGTCGGTTACGCAAGAGGGAAGGTATTAGCACCCTCTACGTCCGTTGTACTCAACGGGAACCTCTTGATTCGATTAGTGAGAAAGTTAGCTACGTTTGTTTATTATCTTCTAAAGGATTTGTTTCTAAGGGGAAGATGGGTGGTTTTTTTATTAGGGTGCTCGGCAAGGATTAGAACCCTTGTGCCTACGTATTCCCTCGTGCAATGGGAAAGTCAGAGCATTCGTAGTTTGTGGTACTACGGTTGTTTGGTTTGTATTTTTTATAGGCGCTAATTGTCCACACACGAGTAAGAGAACTCACACCCAAACAATTGAGGAGAAAGGTCAAAGACTTGGCCCCCCTCACTTCACCTTTTAGGAAGTTGTATTTGAATATATGATTAAGTGTATTAAAGAGTTTGATTAAGAAAAGAGGATTTGATTTATATGTGTTTTAGGGTTTCGATCGCACGGGGGCGAGAAAAGGAGTTTTATTCGTATTGGATGTTTTAGAGATGACAATTGTTCACACACGAGTAAGAGAACTCGCACCCAAACAATTGAGGAGAAGGATCGAAGACTCGACCACCCTCACTTCACCTTTAATAGAAATGTGTTTAGATAGGGATTAAATGTTTTAATGATTACTTGGAAAGAAGTTTGAATGTTGTCGAGTTACAAGTGTTTTAGAGGCGTCAATTGTCCACACACGAGTAAGAAAACTCGCACCCAAACAATTGAGGAGAAAGACCAAAGACTTGACCCCCCCTCCTTTTCACCTTTTAGGAAATGATGTTTAAGTATAATTAAATGTATTGATTTGATTTAAAAAATGTTCGATATGGATCGAGGTTTTAATTTGCATACGAAAGAGTTAAGGACTAATGGAAAGGAGGTCCTAATGGTTCAAGGTAAGGTTGATTGCGAGGCAAAAGCGCTCGACTTACAAGTTAGGTAAAGGGACTTGATATATAGATCAAGTGAACTTGATAATGAATTGGTGGTTAAATGGATTTGTTTTGAAAAAATGCTTGACGTTGGATCAAGCTTATTTATTCTTTTGAAAAGGTTGATTTTAATCTTATGGGAGAAGGATACATTTACTCAAATGGGAACAATCAAGCCACAATTAAAGTAAGACAATCACACATACGCATGCAAACAAGATTGTGAAATGTGCAACAAGTATCATTGTATAAAGCCCAAGAGGAGGCTATGTGAGGTTGATTGTGATCGTGAAAACAATCGACTTACAAGGTGTTCGAAAAGGGCTTGACATTAAGTCAAGGTATTAGTTTGAAAGAGGTTTGGATAAGCATATAATGAATGACATAGATAATCAAGGCATGATAATAATTCACATGAGAAAAAGGTAAACATCACATAAAATGGGGGAGATAATATAATCAAACATGTTAGTGAAGTTAGCAACCTAATTCTAAGGTTAGTCTAAAGAAGAGAAAATCTAAATTAATTTGTTTTTATATTTTTAGAATGAAAAAAAAGAAAACTCAAATGATTAATTAAATTAAACTAAAATATTTAATAAAACTAACTACTAAAGTTAATTAATATTAAATAAAATGGTTTAACAAAATTAATTGAAATTTGATTAAAGAAAAAGATTTTTTTTAGATTTTTAGAATTAGGGAAAATGATTTAACTTGATTAATTAAATTAAAATCAAATGTTTAATAAAACTAATTATTAAATTAATTAGTTAATATTAAATAAATGATTTTAATAAAATTAATGACAATTAATTAATAAACAAATTTTATTATTTTTTCTAAAAAAAGAAATTAGTTAAAGATTTTCGAAATTTTATATTAAAAGGAAATATTATAAAAACTAAAAAGAAAATAAATAAAAAGGGAAATGGGCCAGAAATAATTAGTAAAACGGGGGGTGTGGTTAGAAACAAATCCCAGGCCCAATAAGTCAGTAGGGTCCAATGCATGGGAGGTCTACCGGGAGCGTTGATGCCAGACAAGGTCAACTTTGACCCAAGATCCGATGGCCAGCAGGCATGCGTACACAACAAGGGGCTCAGGGACGCACGCATGGGATCCAAAATAAGGGTGGCAATCGGTGACACTTGTCACCGGTGGGTGAAGCCACCCAGCATCCCACAAACCAAAATATCACGTTAAAATGAGACAGTGAGGGTTCAAAACCTCAAATCTAGTCTCTCTCTCGTTCACCTCTTTCTCTCTCAACTTAATCTTCTGCAAAACCCTTCATCATCTTATTTCATCCTTCGTCGGAGAAGGTCGGCGGCCGGACTCACCACCCCAAAATACAAAACTTTACACACAAACCCCCTTAGAATTTCAAGGCGAAACCGAACCCACCCTCCATTTTAACAAAAACCTAATGAAAATGCCAGATCGAGCCTTCCCTCTTCAAAACCCTAAACTCAAAATCTTCAACAAACCGTGAACAGACAAAGACCTACACAACTCTCTAAAGCGGCAAGCAAAGAGATGAAATAACCACAGAAAGAATGGCACGAAAGAAAAAAGAATCAAGCGTGAAACAGACTCACCCTTGAAGTTTTCACACGCAGGTATAAATCTCTTCTTTCGTTTCTCCTTCCTCTCCTTCTTGTTCGCTCCGCTGCTGTGTTGTTGTTGTGGTTGTAGTTCAAACAAGATTAGGGCTCAATAGCAGCCACTATAGGGTTCTTGGTGTATATCCCCTCTTGTCCTTTTCTCACTGATGCAGACTTTGACTTGGTTTAGCATGAAGACAAGGAACTCTTGGAGAATTCATAAAGAGCTTGGAATGAAGTCTTGTTGCCCATTTGACAAAAAACTCTGAGACTTAGTTGGGAGGCATCTTTTGTGAGATCATTAGTTATAAGTTCTCAAGTATTTTAATTTTATCTTATGTAACTTATTTCTTGCATCATGTGTTTGCAACTTTGATGAATTTTGGATCACTGGTCGTGACTTGAACTCGTATTGCTTATGTTAGAACTTTTAGAAATTCTAAATTGTAATGAAGGGTAGTGTGAATTATAATGTGAACTTTGACCTGTTACTGTTGTGTAATTGTGTAATTGTGTAATGGTCTTAAAATTTATTTAGAGCCAAATGGACTTTGAATACTTGTAGCAACATGACCCGTGGGTTTTTCTTTTGCATGATCTTTAACCTTCTTGTTTACAAGTCACGTGACAGATTGCAGTAAGTTTTTTAAATTTATATTCCCTTGTAAAATGAAAGATGAATTGGGTATAAATCATAGTTGACAATGGTGTGGTTAACTCTTTTGCGAGACGGCTTCATGCTTTAACCATACGGCTTGCCCATGGAGTAGGTAGCAGCGCAAGTTTGGTTGTGAAATCACATCATGGATTTGGCCAATTTACTCTTGTAACAAACTATAACCAAACTTGACACCCTCAAAATAATTCTAACAAACTACAACCGAACTTGAAACACCTTCAAAATAATTCAAACGCCACTTGTAGCATCTATTGAAATGGCACCTTAAGCTCTTATTTATGTTGTGAAAATAAAGTCTGATCATGGCTTAGGATTTGCTAGAAGTCACCATCCTTACTCAAGAATTCGGATCATCTAAACATGACTTGTATCAATAGCCCACGTCATATTTGGAGGTCCCTCCCACATGTCTTGAAATAATGTCAAACTAACAAATTAAGGCAACGTCTTGGAATTTATCAAACCACATAGCTTGGACCATGACTTTAATTAGCCTCAAACGTGGATTTAAATAAACTTGCACCCTAATCTAAGGAACGCATCCCTCAAGTATGAAATGATTTAGTCATGGCGTTTGGGATAACCCGAAGAATGAATCATCACTTGCAGCAAGCTCCCATCACACCTTGGCATAAATTTTGAACGAAACTTTGAATTGAATTAAGCACTTTGATCACATAATAGTTAAGTTACTTGATTTACACATGACTTAAGGTCATTCACCAACGTCTGAACCAATTCAAGCTTGGATAGAAAACAAACATGACTTAAAGATGAACCATCGAAAATGGCCATTCCTTAGCTTGTTTAACCATATAACCTCAGTGTCACACTTGGAATATGGCTAAAAATCTTCTTGAGACACGACCGTAGCCCAACAGGAGCTAGCAACCCTCACAAACACATACAAGATCCTCAATGACCTGAATCTTAGAGTCAACCCAAAATCTTGTTATAAGAAAATATGAAATAGATAGGACAATTTTGGGGTATGACAGATGCCCCTATCTAATTGTCTTGGACCCTAGATTGTGAACCGCTGCATGGCGTTCATTTTTAGGGTAGAAGTCAATTAGATATAAGAAGACCCCAAAATTTGTCTTAAAAGGTAATGTACTATGGTGCAAGAACTGGTAGAATGAGGTAGCGGGGTACAAAATGAACAGAATAACTTGAGGTTCTCTGGATCGTCGAAGCAGTCCCTTATACATTAAGGTTCTTCGCGATACCAAAATAATATTTCTGAAGGCGTGAGATTCTTTGGGTCGTCGAAGCAGTCCCTTATCCATTAAGGTTCCTCGATGATACCAAAGCAGTATCTCTGAAGGCAGACGATTCTCTGGGTCGTCGAAGCAAACCCTTATCCATTAAGGTTCCTCGATGATACCAAAACAGTATCTCTAAAGGAAGAAGATTCTCTGGGTCGTCGAAGCAGTCCCTTATCCATTAAGGTTCCTCGATGATACCAAAGCAGTATCTCTGAAGGCAGACGATTCTCTGGGTCGTCGAAACAGTCCCTTATCCATTAAGGTTCCTCGATGATACCAAAGCAGTATCTCTGAAGGCAGACGATTCTCTGGGTCGTCGAAACAGTCCCTTATCCATTAAGGTTCCTCGATGATACCAAAGCAGTATCTCTGAAGGCAGACGATTCTCTGGGTCGTCGAAGCAATCCCTTATCCATTAAGGTTCCTCGATGATACCAAAGCAGTATCTCTGAAGGCAGACGATTCTCTGGGTCGTCGAAGCAGTCCCTTATCCATTAAGGTTCCTCGATGATACCAAAGCAGTATCTCTGAAGGCAGATGATTCTCTGGGTCGTAGAAGTAGTCCCTTATCCATTAAGGTTCCTCGATGATACCAAAGCAGTATCTCTGAAGGCAGACGATTCTCTGGGTCGTCGAAGCAGTCCCTTATCTATTAAGGTTCCTCGATGATACCAAAGCAGTATCTCTGAAGGCAGAAGATTCTCTGGGTCGTCGAAGCAGTCCCTTATCCATTAAGGTTCCTCGATGATACCAAAGCAGTATCTCTGAAGTAAATTTGTTGAGGAATAGTTGAGCAAGATTCTTGTTTGAGGAAATGTGCTGGCTCTGCAGGGGAAAGCTCACAAGAAACTTTATAGGGTAACCTCTGCTTGTGGAGCACTAACAACAGCTGTTGAGGGTTGTCATTATCAATTGCATGGTTGAAGAATGACTTGCTGGGGAATAGAATTCCTTGAGCACGTGCGGGGTATCAACTCTTTTCATAGGAATACCGCTGACTTTGAAGAAGGACTGACCAAGATGCCTGCCAACTGATCCTGGATCCTGTTATGCTATGTTGATGGGGATGGGTATGCCATGCATTGCATGATGCACTGAAACATATACTAAGATGCAACTCTGGGGAATCTAATGCACGTATGAATGCACAGGATTTGATAGTGCTTGATATGATCATGTAATGTTATGCTAGCATGTTATGCACATGACGATGCAACAATTGCAAGATCTGTCAAAGATATTCTAATGATGTTGCAACGTCCTGATGAAATGTAATGTTAAACTTATGTTAACGATTATCTATGTAATGTTACATATTTTGATGTTAATTTGGTTTGTGATTTGAGCTAACAGAGTGTATTCCGGAGATGAATTTTTGTAAAACTCAATGAGTTTTAAAATAAGGAGTATTACGGAGATGCACCTCTGGATTCGGCCTAATATGAATACATATACGCATCTCCAGACACATTTTTGGAGAAAATGCGGTGTCTCACTCACGAAAGAATTAAAGGTGTCTAAAATATGTATGTTCGGATATGCATTTCTAAAATCTAAAAGCTTTTGTGACTTTTCACCGTGGCGAACTAGCACCACATCGGGTGAATAAAGTAATGCCCTAAATTAATAACCCTAGTAACCT
Source organism: Lathyrus tuberosus (assembly GCA_022829125.1). Classification (NCBI taxonomy): domain Eukaryota; kingdom Viridiplantae; phylum Streptophyta; class Magnoliopsida; order Fabales; family Fabaceae; genus Lathyrus; species Lathyrus tuberosus. Next base: position 4,859,748 of record JALAZF010000073.1, on the reverse strand, counting down.
AAGTGTTACTTTGTTGACATCAAATATTATCTCTCTTTTTATTACACTCTGCAAGAGCTCAATTGTTTTGCAACATTTCTTTTCCTACACCCTTCCATTTTTAGCAACATTTGAAGAAAGCAACATTTATTTTCCTTTCTCCTCCCACCTTCGGCTGCAATGGTTTAGCAATAGAGTAGAGAAATAAATAGAGCAGAAAGAAGAAGAAAAATTAAATAATTTGTTCATCTTTTCTTGCAAGCAAAAGCAAATTAAGATCTAGCATACAAATTCGGCCAAACCGCCGATTTCACCAACTTTTCTAGTTTTTCATCAGATTTTACGATTTGTGTCAGGTTTTTCTACACAACAATTTTAAGAGTTAGTTGGACCGAACGTAGATTCGGTTTACGATTGAACCGGTTAAACCGACTTATCAGGTCCGGTTTTAAGTGACATGCTCGTACGTACATAAATATCGATTTCCTATGTTCGTTTGTACATAAGTTTTTAAAAAAGAGATTAATTACTATGCACTGACAGTGTAAAAATTTTTACACTGTCAATACATCACCATCATCCGTTTGGGGTACTTTACAGATTATTAAATTAAAAGTCAAACTTCTCTTTATATCCAACGGTTATAATTAACTGACAGTGTAAAATCTTTTTACACTGTCAGTGCATTTCAATTAAATTCTTTAAAAAATTAAAGTAAATGCTCATTAAAGTTTGATTAATAACAAAAAGAGTTTAATTAGTATGCACAGACAGTGTAAAATAATTTTACACTGTTATCTAATAAAAATTTATTAATCTATCATGTTATACGCTTAATTTAAAATTTATCGTCTGATGTGGCAGGATAGATGAGAATATCAAATAAATATATATGCAGTAATTAAAAGTTATTGCGTAATTAAATATTGTTGAGGCAAAGCAATAGTAGCCGTTCAAGAAATACATAATAGGTAATAGTAGAAATGAAATGGGGTAGGGTCGACAATTTGTAGTACTAATGGCTGAAGATTTTTACATTTTACAAATGTGGTGAATTTTTTACGGTGAAAGCAATCGTGTCACCAACTTTCGTTTTGCACTTTTTTTTTTTTAAATTTATACGAAACTAAAATCTATGTAAATTTCATTTTGAACCTCATCTCATTTTGCATGGTGAACTTGCATTATTTTCATTGTGAATGATCTTCCTCATTTCTAACGATGATATTGTTTATGACCATTTCTTAATGCACCACTCTAGTTTCTTAGATACCACGTGAAATTTCGTTTTTGCTCTCAGTTCTGGATGTGCACATTCGGACGTACCGTTTTTGTAAAAAACGCTGATGTGTTTCGGATGTGCACATCCGGAAACATAGCATAGCTTTATTTTTTTAAATTCCAGAACTGCAAATCCGAAAAATAGCATAACTTTATTTTTTTATTTTAAAATCGGTTTTGTCGATTGGTCGCATACGTTAATATATCATCGCAATATATTTTGGAGATAAACCACTTTCGTTATTGAAAATAAGTAATGTGGCTGATGCACCAGTAGCAGTAATGTCATCAGAAGTTATAACAAACTCTAGGGTTGGAGTCTCTCCGTCAATATAATGGTTGTCTTCGGCATTCTGATAAACTTAGGACTCAATATATTTCGGAGATAAACCCTTTTCGTTATTAAGAGTAGTTACTAACTTACACGATACAAGAAAAATGTTTGAATGCATAAATAACTCATTATTATTTACCATTTTGGTTTTCAGGGAGTGACGTGTGACTTTCTATAAATCAACTGGGTTTAAGCCTAAAAGGATTATATTTTCCAGGTTCGAAGATTGTAGGACAAATCAAGATCAACAGTAAAACATTACTTCTTTGACGTTATCCAAGATAAATGACATTGAAACAGTATAATATATACATATACATCAATATACATCAGTATGTATCATTTAGAAAAACCAATGCCGAAAGCCACACGTCACTCCCTGAATTATTCTATCATGAGGAATACACAAATCTAACAAAATTATTTTATCATTCCAGCAGACCGATTTCCCTTCTAAGGATCCACTGTTATTTTAAAGAGATCTTGAATTATCTCCTCGCAATGAACATGAGCAGAAACAATTCTTCTGTATCTTGTGATCCAAAGTCAGTCAATTGGTTCTGCAAGTGGTAATAGGAGTACCACCAACTTTGTGTCGACTCTACTGCCATTTATCTTAGATAACGTCAAAGAAGTAATGTTTTACTGTTGATCTTGATTTGTCCTATAATCTTCGAGGATAGATTTGGGAGTTCAGATAACGTCAAAGAAATAATGTTTTACTGTTGATCTTGATTTGTCCTACAATCTTCGAGGATACATTTGGGAGTTCGGATAACGTCAATGAAGTAATGTTTTACTGTTGATCGGTATTCTTTTAAAATACATATTATTATTATTTCTTAAAATAAATATACTTTTTTAAGTTTCAGCCATTTTTCCTGATGTGCACATCCGAAATACGTGTAACTTGTCATTCCGGATATGCACATCCAGAACAAGGCAACGTTTTTAAAAAAAACGGTGCGTTTGGATGTGCACATCTGAAACTGGGGGACAAAAACGAAATTTCACGTGGTGTATAAGAAACTAGAATGGTGCATTAAAAAATGGTCTTGTTTATTTCAACGGTAAAAAAACTTTTCGCGACTCTTTTTGAAATGTGCTTAAAATGAGAACTAAATCAATCTATACTTCTGTAGTAGAAGAAAGTGTAATGAATAATAATAAAATGGATTTGAAACATATGAATATTGTTCGTATGTTTGAAAGTTTTAGTGACATCTGCCAACTATAAATGATTAAACATGTAAAAAACATAAAAATGTAGAAATTTAATGATTTGGATTTCCACTTTTCCCTCTCTAGTGAAATGTTCACGGGAGGGAATCTTTTCCCAAAGTAAACTTACTTAAAGTTGGACGTGATGAAGTTAAGTTTGTTTTACCTAAATAATGGTAACGAAGAAGGTGGAAATGAAAAGTTGGTTAGATATGTATTTATAGAAGTTGTGGGTGTAGTAATAGGCAACCAAAAAGAAGCATTTATCTTTTGAATTGAGTCATATTATATTATTTATTTAAGGACTTGTGTAATAGTTTAATAGTAGTATTAGATTTTATGAATAATTGATCATTTCAAAGGATATTATTTATTGTGCAAATGGGCAATAGTTTAATATTGGATTTTATGAACAAATGATGGTTTAAATACATATATTAAAAATGAAAGAAACAAAAAACCTAATCGAAATTATTTATAATGCAAAATCTAATTGTGAGGAAGTAAGATTGGGACAATGATTAACTATTTTTTGAAATTGGGTAACTTTGATGGTTTTCTCTCTATTTTCCTCTTAATTGTCATTCTCTTTCATCTATCACCTCTCTTTAAAATGAACTAAAGTGTCAAAGTTTCTAAACAGTAAAAGTCACCAAATCATTTTCCGTATGATTGCTGATGTTATATTTTATGGATTTTAATTCTTTGTTGTCAGACTGCAGGATCTTATATTCAAGTACAATTAAGTAAAAAATGGTTTGAAGGAAGATACACCTAAAAGATGTAACGACAAACATAACCTTTAAAATGTACTAAAAATGCACCGAGTGCGGGTAGCTTGTTGTGTCATTTGCAACTTCAGGGGATTCAAATCCGTATTTTATGGTTTTGGTATTATTAATTGGCCTATATTAAATTTGTTGTACAACAAAACTCTAATTGTGAGGTAGTAATATTGTTGATGATGTATGATGGTTAGCCAATTTAAAATGCAAACATTTTTCTTATAATTTATGAAATTTATGATTTTATAGTTATAAGATGGATTATGAATCACAATATTTTATGTAGTATTGGAGTTGAGACAAAAATGAAACAAAGTAAATTTGAGAAAGAAATTGATGACAAAGAATATAAATGGGGTGCCACACTCTTTTTATAAAGTAAAGATGGTGATAAATCTTAGTGAAGATCACAATACGAAATTTGGTTTTTTGATAAGATCAAACTATGGTCTAATCCAGAACCAAATGGACAAAGCTCTTCAATTCACAAAATATGTTTATTTAACAACATTCAACTTGATTTTTATTCATGATTAGTTCCATATTTATAGGTACAAGGTAGATTGCTGGTTTTACAATAATAACTTATGAAATGTTCCAAATTCATCTCACTATTTTATCAATAATGGCTTGGGGTTGAAATGGCACATACTAAAAGTTAGTGGACTTAGTGGATATTCATTGTCTTGATGAATAAGCAATATATGGCTACTTTGATCAATGCAGCCTCTCTCTCTCTCTCTCTCTCTCTCTTCTTCAATCCATTATTTGCTTGAAAAGAAAAATCACAAAACTTTTAAGCACTAAAAAGCTTTAAATGGTTAAAAACATTAAAAAAAAAACTAGTGTTTGGGTTCAATTTTGAAAGACTTGGCTCTAACACACTTTATTAAAACATGATTAATTAAAACATAAAAATGGGAAGAAAGCCCACATGTCACACCCTCTTTATGAGTTTGGATCAAAATAATAAGTCTTGACTCATTTATTCTCAATTGGTTTATTGCTCCCATTAGTTTAGTCATGAATTGTATTAGGGCTCCATTAACTCTCCTAGTGCGTTCCCTTGTCATATGATCTCCTAAACTTTAGATTACTTCATTAAGTCTTAGTGATACATGTCTTTGTCATCCCTTTATTCTTTAAGCGAATTCGACCTCGAATTGAGCTCATTATCACCTGCATCAAAAGGAAATAAGTTAGAAACATTGAAGGCGACACTTACACCATACTCGCCAGGAAGTTATATCTTGCAAACATTGTCATTTATCTTTAAAAACACTTGAAATGGACCACCTCCTCTTGGTTGTAACTTGGAATTTCTTTATAAAGAAAACATTTCCTTCCTCATGCAATCTCTTATTTGCTAGTAACTCTTAATATAGCAACATAAATTTTACCATGACTGAAAACATTTCTTGGAAATTAAAGACCAAACCAATCAAGTGATTTGACCTTGTGATTTCTTAATGATCATGACATCAATGCAATGATTGAAAATTATCGTGTATTCAATTTAAAAGGTCGTGTAGACTATGATGGGACATATAGGGGTGGCAAAACGGGTCGTGACCCGCCAGGCTGGCCCGCGCACCCGCCAAAAAATGGCAGGTTAAGTTGGGATTTTGTGTCCGCCTAGCCAGCCCGACTTTAACCCTGTCCCGCTTAAAACCCGCCAAAAGAAAGGGCGGGTTGACCCGCCAGCAATTTTTTTGGTTGGTTGAAGGTCAATACTTGAACTATATTTTAGAATACTTGTTGATGATTCTATTTTATACATTTATTTGTGAATATATATATATATATATATATATATATATATATATATATATATATATATATATATATATATATATATATATATATATATATATATATATATACAATATTTTTTAAGTAAAATTTGTTAAAAAGATGCTTTATAAAAAATTATTCTAAAAAATAAGTGAAAAATCTAATTGAAATGTAAAAATAAACCTATTTAATGTATTAAAAAATGAAAAATAAATAAATTAAACAATAGGCGGACGCCCGCCAACCCGCCAGCTTGACGGGGCGGACTAGATTTTTTAGTACATTTTCACTTGGCGGACTTGCCCGCACCACCGCCTTTTTTGGCGGGCTTAAGGCGGGGCGGACGGCCTGTTTTGCCACTCCTAAAGACATATCCATATATGGTATGTGAATAACTTTTCCATGATCTTTCCCACATATAATTTTGGCTTCAAGAACATGATTTGCCATTTTCAATACTATCAACCTTGTGCCATTATACAATCTTTTATATTGATATTTATAGGGGTGTGCAAAATATCCGGTTATGAGATCCAAATTCATAAGCAAATTCAAATTTATTTAAAATATCCTGATATAATTAAATGGTTATTAACCAGTTTAATTATTAATGGTTGATTATCCAACCATATTTTATTTTTGGATCCGGTTATAATCTGGTTATTATCCAAAATCCAATCAATTCAATTATAATTTTTTTTATTTTCAAATAAAAATTTAACATTTTTAGCAAAAAAAATTATTCTTTTTTGAAACAAAAATTGAAACAAATTATTCTTTTTTGAAAAAAATATAATTTTTTCCGAAAAATAAATAAATCTTTTGAAAAAAAAAATTGTGAAGAAATAAATTATAACTCTCTTGTCATAATGCATCATTATGTAACTGTCTATTGCGACCCTTCAAATGATATTTTAGCTTTGTCATCGAACCCGACTTGCACGGACGAGACCCTTCCGACTTGTATGAGGTCGGCTCCATCTTGCTCATTTTGATATCCCTGACTGGATTCCGATTTGTAAATATCGACATGATTATCCGACTTGTTAACCTCATCATACTCGATTGTCCCACCAACTCGGCCTCAGGAAATTATGAGATGTATTGAGTTAATGCATAACTTAAACATCATTAAAACAACTACTACAAATTGGAATATGTTTACTGTCAAAAGCATGCAGAAGGCAAAGAATTGTTTAATGGCTAGGTTGTCTGGAATTCAAAAAGCTACGCAAAATGGGAAAGCTCATAAAGGGCTCATTATCGTTAATGTTGAAACAAATTTACAAAATGCACTTTTCAATATCTTGCCTCAAGAATAACTAATTTGGTTTCAAATATCCAAAAACAAGTGGATGGCGGATGAGGATTACAATATGCGGTTTTACCATGTTGTTGCGATTAAAATAAGAAGACGAAAGTGCATAGTGCAAAGGATGCAAATGGTGATAGATCAACTAGTTTCCCCATTCCAAACTAGTTTCATAGTCGGTAGACATGGACCAAAAATTTCCCATCCAATCTTCGCTGAGGACCTACTTATCTTTGCTAAAGCTACGGAGAAACAAATGCAAAAGGTGCGTGAAATCCTTGACAAATTCTGTGGGATCTCGGGGAAAAGAATAAGCTACAAGAAATCTAATCTATTTTTCTCAAACAACACTGATAAACAGACTAGAAGAAAGCTGACAAGAAGTGCAGGTATCAAAGAATCTTTGAAGCTTGGTCAGTATTTGGGAGTCCCCTTAACGGGAAAATGTATGAGGATCCAAGACTATTAACACATCATTGATAGAGTTCAATCTAAGCCTGCTATGCGGAAGGCTCACCATTTATCTATGGTTGGGAGAGTTACCCTAGCCAAATCTGTCTTGGAAGCGCTTCCAATCTACTCCATGGTGAGCAATAGAGTTCCTCGAGGATGTTTAAAGTTTATTCAAAAGTCTTAAAAGACAATCCATATGAGGAGACTTATAGAGAAATAAATTTCATGGAAAATTATTTTTTATTTTTGGGAAAAAAGTTTTGTGAAAAATAAATAAATTTTTTGAAAAAAATAATAATAACCGGACAAAAGTTACCTTTTTGCCCCTCCAACCGGGCACGGACTGCATCGCTCCTCCCCAGAAATACTGATCGTTACGCACGGCTTCTCCACTCCCCAAACAGATGAGGGCATATGCCCGAAACTACACGTATGCCTGACATAACGGCTAGTTTCGGGCACCCTGCCCGACATAACGGCTAGTTTGGGCAGTTACCTATTCTTCGGGAAAACGGTTATTTCGCCCCGAAAATAGGACCGTTGGCCACGCGCTGGGGGCTCTATACAAACCCTCTCGCTTGAGCGGGTCAGGTATCCAATATTCACTCTACGAACTAATACTTTGTACTTGCCCCTTTTCTCTGACCCTTTCTTACTTGAGCGTCAGAGTACCTTGCAGGTACACCCCCTCCTCCTTTCCATACGCCCAGCATCTCAAACGTTCTTGGTGGCCCACTTCAACAGGATCTGATCCAGCCTTCACGATCAGTGGCGCCGTCTGTGGGAAACATTATTCTCCCCATCTTTCTTTCCCCGGAAACTGAAGATCAAAGCAAATTTCAAGATCATCATCATAGCCTCTCAAGATCACGCCAAAGGTGTTCTCCAAACCGCTGTCCTCCCCGTCAACAAAACTGACGTTGACGGCCCATCATCTCTTCCCCGAGATGCCCGTTTTCTGAGGGACGGGGCCACAACTTCACCTTCCCCTACCCCTGCTGACCGCAACAATGATCAGCCTTCGCTGGACATCCAGCCGATTCCTGTTCTGCCCAACGCCAACCCGCCCGTGGCGGCCCTCCTGGAGGCGATCAACAAAACCAACACCCTGATCCTACAACAGAACGAAAGGATCAGGGCATTAGAAGAGGCCAACCGTCCAAGATCCCCGCCTTCGAGGAGGAACCAACGACGATCAAGGAGCCCGCAGCCCCAGAGAGATATCGACCGAAGACTGCGCCAAGAACCTGACCCTCGCACCGTCCGGAAGCGTGACCAGGTTTCCCCGCGTAACTAGCAATCTCCCGGTCACAAGAGGACCCGAAGGAACGAGCAGTCACCCCTGGTAAAGTCTAAAGGTCGGGCCCGATCACCTTCTTCCCGAAGGAACCGCTCACCTTCTCCCTGAAGGAACCGCCGCCGCGAGCGTACCCTTCGGTCCCCGTCATTCACCAGTTCCAACAGCGACGATGAGCCTCGCGGCCCATTGTCCCAGGAAATCTTGGTTACCCATCTCCCTAAGGGCCTGGAGAAGCCCCCGTCACTGGGCACATACGACGGGACTACTGACCCCGACGAGCACATCGAGAACATCGATGCGCTATTAGACTACCGTGGCGTACGGGGCGCCATCAAGTGCCGGCTATTTCCGACCACGCTCCGAAAAGGGGCGATGACGTGGTACAAGCAGCTACCCGAAGAATCCATTACCTCATGGAGGCAACTGGGCAGAATGTTCTCACGGCATTTCACAGCGTCTCGCCGTCATCCCAAGACTGAGGCCTCTCTTGGAGCCATAATCCAAGGAAAGGACAAACCTCTCCGCGCATATATCGAGAGGTTCAACAAAGAAGCAGTACAGGTCCCTACAACGGACGAGATGAAAAAGTTTCTGCTCGAGCAAGGACTCCGCCCAGGCTCCGAGTTTTCTAAGGTCGTCGGCCTCGCACCCCCGAGGAACCTAGATGCCCTCCTCCTCAAAGCCCAATCTCACTTTTAGTACGAAGAGAAGGTTGCGGCCAGCGACGTCCGAGCGTCACGCCATCAGGAGAATGCCCGGGCCTCAAGAGGCGAGGAAGCCTCAACATCTCGTCGAAATGAAAGGAGGCGCGAGGACCATCCTCGAGACTCCCGCGACCGCAAGGGACCCTCCGGGCGATTCCACGACTATACCCCCCTGACCGTCTCCAGGGAGAAGATACTGTTCGAGTGTGTGAATTCGAAATTCAAGCAGGCAGGGGTCCGCTTCCCCAAACAACTGCCGACCAAACGCAACGCCGACAAATCGAAATACTACCGTTTCCACAAGAGTCACGACCACACTACTGAAGACTGCATCCATCTGAAGGATGCTATCGAGATACTGATCAGGGACGGCCACCTGAAATAGTTCGCGAAGAAGAAGGACACTCCTCGGCAGGACGCCCAGAAGTCTAAGAAAATAGAGGAAGAGATACCCTCCTCGGAGGAGGCCAACATCCAGGTCGCCATGTCCATATCGTGACCAAAGGACTTCTACGTCCCGGACGAGCTCAGCGCCCCTACTTATTTCGCGGCCCACAGCCCGTGGGAGACGTTTCCCTCCGCCATGGTTATCTCTGGCGGAGGCTTCAACAAAGTCACGGTGGGCTCTGTGAAACAAAAGTTCGAGCATCTGATCAACACAAGCTCCAATAAGGTGACCACGCTCGATCAGGCCCAAAAGGGCTCTGTCCCCATTTCCTTCTACCGGGAAGAGCTCCTCGGGGGATCTCCAAACTCGAGCATACATTTGCTCGTCAGAGCCCGAATGGCGAACTTCGAAGTTCGCATAATCCTCGTCGACCAGGGAAGCTCGGTCGACATTATGTACTCCCAGCTGTTTTCAACACTTCATCTGGACGAATCACACCTTACCCCTTATGTGGGGTCTGATTTATAGGGATTCAACGGATCAGTGACCAAGCCATGGGGATACGTCGAACTGATCGTAACCTTCGGATCAGCTGAGACGACCAGATCCGTCAAGGTACAATTTCTGGTAATCGACTGCCCGTCGCTTTACCAGTGCATATTCGGAAGACCAACTATGGTCGAGTTAGTAGCTGTGCCTTCAACAGTCCACCTCAAGATGAAGTATTACACTTCAAAAGGGATGGTCGCCACCCTCCACGGCGATATCGAAGTTGCACGATGGTGTTTCGAAGCAGCCACAAAGGGGCTCAACGCCATTGCATCCAAGCCAAAGGTATCAAGCAAGCCAGCCCTGCCTAACACCTCTGAGGAAGCCAAGCCTCTGCCTCAGGTCGACTCCATCGACCTCGACAGCCGCTTCACCAATGAAGACCAATCGGAGGACCGAGCAGCTTCAACCAACTCGTCCAGCAGCAGCTCTCATCCGATGCGCCCAATCCCGGATGGAAATTTCGAGCTCGTTTTGTTCGGCGAAGACCCTCGGCGGGGAGTGAAGATTGGAGCAGACATGCCCGACATCGCGAGGAAGCAGCTCAAAGCATGCCTCCATGAGAACGCCGACCTCTTCGCCTTAAGCGCCGCCGAGATGCCTGGCTTGGATCCATCCGTCGCCTGCCACCAACTGACAATTGACCCGGCCGTCAAGGCCGTAGCACCACGTAGGAGAAAGCAGTCTCCGGAGAAAACGGAGGCTGCAGAAAAAGCTGTAAAGGACCTCCTCGAGGCCAAATTTATTTCGGAGGCCAAGTACACCACTTGGCTGTCCAACGTTGTACTTGTGAAAAAATCTAATGGCAAATGACGAATGTGCATTGACTACACCGATCTTAATAAGGCATGCCCGAAGGACGCCTATCCCCTCCCTAATATTGATAAACTTGTTGATAATTTTGTCGGTTTTAAACTTTTATCATTCATGGACGCCTACTCAGGCTATAATCAAATTCCAATGGCGATGGCCGACAAAAAGTACACGGCCTTCATGACCGAATCGGGCAACTATTACTACAACGTAATTCCCTTCGGCCTGAAGAATGCCGGAACGACCTATCAAAGAATGATGAACAAGGTCTTTCGGGGAGAAATAGGAGACATGCTCGAAGTCTATATGGATGACATGATCGTAAAATCCCACGAGGAAACCGATCACACCGCCCATTTGAGAAAGGTCTTCGCACAGGCCAGAAAATACAAAATGCATTTTAACCCGGAGAAATGCACGTCCGGAATCCGAGCAGGCAAATTCCTCGGCTTCTACTTAACAGAACGAGGAATCGAAGCCAATCCCGATAAGTGCCGAGCATTTTCCGAGTTTCCAATGCCCAAGTCAAAGAAATCCATCCAATCCCTCAACGGGATGCTAGCGTCACTATCTCGTTTCGTGGCCAAATCTGCCCAGCACGCCTTACCGTTCTTCAAACTCCTCCACAAGGAGGAAGCGTTCGAATGGACCGAGGAATGTGACAAGGCTCTTCTCCATCTTAAACGGGTGCTCTCAGAGCCATCAGTCCTCTCTAGCCCGGACAATGGCGAAACCTTGTACCTGTACCTCGTCGTAGCAACCGAAGCAGTAAGCGCCGCTCTCATCCGCGAGACACTTGACGGGTAGAAGCCCAAATATTTCACGAGCAAAGCCCTACAAGGACCAGAGTTAAGGTACCAACAGATAGAGAAAGTGGCTCTGGCCCTCATCAACGCAGCCAGAAGATTAAGACACTACTTCCTAGCCCACACGATCGTGGTTCGAACAGATTAGCCCATAAAGCAGCTACTGGGACGACCAGATATGGCCGGTCGAATGCTAAAATGGTCACTTGAACTATCCAAATTTGGCATCCAATACGGAAGCAGGAAAGCCCTCAAGGCCCAAGCTCTGGCCGACTTCGTCACAGAAATGACGTTCGCAGACTCTCTCGCGAGCGAAGCACGCAAATGGACCATTTTTGTGGACGGAGCCTCCAGCCCGGCAGGAAGCGGTGCGGGCATCATACAGGAAAGCGACGAGGGAATCATCATTGAAGTGTCGTTCACCATGTCTTTCCCAAACTCTAACAACCAGGCTGAGTACGAAGCCTTCCTCCCTGGGTTACGTCTAACCAAGGACCTGGGCGCAGAAGAAGTCGTCATTTGCACAGATTCACAACTCATGGCCCTTCAGGTTCGAGGAGAATATCAAGCCAAAAACGACAACTTAACCGAATACTTAGCCCTGGTCAAAAAGGAAATGGCGAAGTTCACAACGGTAGAAGTGAAACATGTTCCCCGCGAACACAACGTCCGAGCAGATGTTTTATCCAAACTAGCCAGTACAAAGAAGAAAGGTGGAAACAAGTCCGTCATACAGGAGGTACTTCCTCGACCCAGTATCGAGAGGGCCTCCTCGACCCTCGACGTACAGGTGATCGACGACAACCACTGCTGGATGACCCCTGTCTACAACTATCTCACTAAAAACGAACTTCCGTCCGACCCAAAAGAGGCAGCGTAGTTAGGCGAAGAGCTTGCTCCTACGTCCTATTCGAAGATAAACTCTACAGGCAAGGATTCTCCATCCTGCTGCTCAGGTGTATCGAGGAAGAAATGGTCGCACACATCTTACGCGAAATCCACGAAGGAATCAACGCCCAATATCTCGGAGAAAGGTCGCTGCCCGAAAGGCTCTCCGAGCAGGATATTACTGGCCGACCATGCAGCGCGAAGAAATGCGATAAATGCCAACGGCACGGGGACATGCACCTGGCTCCACTTAACGAGCTCAAGGCTATGTCATACCCGTGGCCATTTGCCTGGTAGGGCCTGGACATCCTAGGACCCTTCGTAGTAGGATCAAATCAGAATAAATACCTAATAGTGGGCGTAGACTACTTCACAAAATGGATAGAAGCGGAGGCCCTAGCCAAAATAACTGCCCTCAATATACTATGTTTCTATAAACAAAACATCCTCGCACGTTTCGGCATCCCCAAGCGATAATAACGGACAATGGGACACAATTCACAGACAGGAAGTTCCAAGACTTCATTGCCCTACTAGGCACGAATCAACACTTCGCGTCCGTCGAGCACCCCCAAACAAACGGGCAAGCTGAAGCAGCTAACCTGGTCATCCTTCGAGGCCTCAAACGAAGGCTCGACGAAACAAAGAAGGCCTGGGTCGAGGAACTACACAGTGTCTTATGGGCATACCGCACGACTCCACACTCTACAACCGGGGAAACACCTTTTCGTCTAGAATACGGGACCGAGGCTGTAATCCCCGTCGAAGTTCACGTACCCTCCAGGCAGACAAAGTCGCCCCTAGACGAGGAGATGAACGACGAATCATTAAGAGAAAAGCTCGACCTCGTCGAGGAAATCTGAACTGGGGCAGCCCTCCGCAAAGCCTCATTAAAATAAAAAATTACCATCAGGCACAACGCCAAGGTGATACGACGAGAGTTCGACGTGGGAAGCCTTGTTCTAAGGAGAAACCACAAAGACTCTCGCGAGGGCAAACTAGCCGCCAACTGGGAAGGATCCTATCGTGTCCGAGCAAAAACGGAGAATGAAACCTATTACCTAGAACATCTCGACGGGGAAGAACTTGCTCGACCATGGAACGCCGAAAAGCTAAAACAATACTATAGCTAAGGCCCTAATTCTCGGTTCGACCCGTCACGATGACGAACGTCAGTTACCGACCACTATGCACGCCTAGGTACAAGCGTCGCATACCAATAAACCAGAACCCCGCTCAGTAACGGGCTGAGTATCTGCTCGACAGCGGTCCTCAATCGAGCATCGCCGTCGTCAAAGTACCATGACTGGCAGAACCCCATCTCGCGATGGGACGTTCATACCGCAAACTCAGGCATCAAACGCGACCCGAGCTCCGCACCCCCACCAGGATATTCCCTGGCCGTTCGATCAGTACCCCTCACTGCCAAACACATCTACAACGAGCAATTCCCTAACGGGCAGACATACATTCACAACGAACATGAGTACAACACTTAGAAGAAAATAAAAGCAAGTAAAACCATACAAATAACAGAATTGGCCACTAGGACCGGACACATAATTTAAGTATGATGAATGGCCACTAGGACCATGATTGTACTGGATTACATAGACCGGGGGTCATGCCCCCAAAATAGGTTACATCAAATACATGGCACGCAGGCCGGAAAAATTACAACAACATAAAGAAAACCCCTCACTCATCCATCTGGGCGGCAGGCTCGGGTTGAGGCTCCTGGTTCTCCGCGGGCTGATCTTCGGCATTCTCTTCAAGAAGGGCGTCAGGCATAGCGATCGGGCCATCTTCAACATGCGCCAGATAATGAGTACCCTCAGTAGAAATGTCAAGTCCGGGGTTCACCACCCGCAGTTAAGACACGACATTCTTAAAGGAATCGTCCACAATAACAATATTATCATCCTCGACCTCCAACATACGGGCAACTAGCTCGGACCTTGTCTTCAGTTCCTTCACATCCTCGGGTTCATCTTTGCCCGGGGCATTGACCGCCCTCAGCTGCTGGACCAGCTCCTCAGCCGCCTTCTTCTCCGCCGCCAGCACAGAATTCTCCTTCTTCAGCTTGACCACCTCCTCGTCGGCCTTCTTCCGGGCATCGTCCGCACTCTTCACCTCGTTCGTGAGAGATGCCACGGTAGCCCGAGCAGCCTTGAGCTCAGACTCAGTTGCAGAGTCCCCTTCCGCGTATATGGACGCCATTTCCAGAACTCTGACTAGTGCAGAAGCATCTTGGGCCACCAACTCCCTCTTGCTCGGACGGTCCATACTTTCCAGCCGAAGAGATTCTGCCCGCGGCACGATCAGGGAGTTCCCCTTAAAGTATCTTCTATCAAGTATGCAAGGAGGAAGCTTGAACCTCCCTTTCTATGGGGCTCGGCTGAGATCCACGGCGTCGTTGGCCCTCGGTCGCTTGGTTCGCGAGGCCAAAGGCAGGGGAGATCCCCGAGGAGCAGGAGTGGGAGAAGAGGTCCCCGCAGCAGACTGAGCAGGAGTGGGAGCACGCGCATTGGCAAATCGAGACTTCGGAGGAGCCATCCCGGCCTTGTTCCTCGCAAGAGCATTTTTCACCACCCTCTCATGAGCCTGAGGCATCTCACCTGCACAAACAGAATACGAGCATGTTAGATACGAGAAAAGAAAATAGTTCGGGCAAATTAAAATAACTAAGTCTACCGAGTAGCTTCTGGGCTTCCGCAGGAGTCTTGCACTCCAGGAGTGCCTTGGAATTAATAAAGCGGTATTCAACCCTCTGACTACCATCCTCCTCAAAGATCGGTTCACCCTTCTTCGTCCAACATCGAGCGAGCAGAAAGGAGTTAACATACTTCACCAGCATCTCATACGCAATGGCATCCTGCCCGTCTAACTCGTGCGGCTGAAGAACGTAATCGTCGGGCTTCTTGGTGAAATGGCCAGGTCTCCAGTGGATGGGAAACTTGTACACTCTCTCCCCGATAAACTTCCCAGCCTCGTCGCGCAGCTCGTTTCCCTCCTCGTCGACCTCGATCTCCCAGAGATAAGTGCTGTCCTGGGAAGCTTCCGATACGGGCTCAATGATGTAGTACCTCTCCTTAAACGTCCGTATCGATTCAGAGAAAGGCTTGAACATCTTACGTGGCTGCTTCAACGAGACCCATCTGTACTTCCTCCCCGACAGCTGTCGTTGAAGGTGGAAAACTGTGAAGAACAAGGGAAGAGTAGCCCCAATCCTCAAGAAATCACAGGTCATCTCAAACGCCCGTATGAAGGCCAATGAGTTCGGGTGCAGCTGCGTGGGGGCCAACTTCAAGTGCACAAACACTGATTGCTGAAAATCAGTGAACGACAATCTCAACCCCAGCTCTTTGAAGGCATATTCGTACATAGTAAAGCGATCCACGAAATCCGTGCAGGCCCGATCATCTTCGGAGGGAAAGTGCACCTTCCACTCCCCCTCTGGTCCGACTTTCGTAAAAACATCCCCCAGGTACGTGGTGAAGGTGGAACTGTGCTCGGCTGGTTCAGCCACCTCCCACTCCTCCGCGGAATCGTCGACGACATCCTCTTCCATATCTTCCATTTCCTCTTCTTCCCCGACCTCGCTGGGGATACTTGGAGTCGTCGAACTACTGCTGTCCGAGGAACTCGCCTCTTTCTCGGACGAGTCCAGGATAATTTCTCCATCTGGCCCCGTCGCCATATCGATCATCTGAAAAGCAGAGAAAAAAGTGAATTCGACAATAGATCAAATCCACCCTTCCACCGCTAGTCAAGTGAAAGGGCGCGCAAAGGGCTGGGGACAACGTCCCCGGCCTAAGCCCTAACATCAAAAGAAAAACTCAGAAACGCTGAGTCTCCCACGAGGAAATGCCCAGAGCAAGCCGCTTCCATACGAGGAACTTCCTCGAGCCACTTCCCGGTTTCCGTTTGAAGCTCCGCCGGAAACTGCAAAGCTTCACCGAAAACTGGGAAAACTCGCCGGAAACTTCATCACTGCTTCTGAATCTGAACAATCACGGTGGTTGCGCAGGCATCATCATCGCAATGACGCCGGAAACCGCCTGATTTACCAGAATATCCTAAAACCTAGCGGCTTCATCGGCGGCAGAAAATGGTGCGACCACCGTCCACCACCAACAATCACCAGAAACTAATCTACTTTATCTTCTAACCTAAACCTAACCGCATGCAAGACTACAAACAACCATCAAATGGGTAAAAGAGCACAGAATAAGCAAACTTACTTGATTTAGAAGATGAAAACGGTTCCCCGGAAGTTGATGCGGTGGCCGGAATAGCAGACGACGGTGACGGGAAGGAATTCTGAAGAAGACGAAGAGAAATCAGAGCGAAAAGTTCAAAATGGAACGAGTTTCCCCCTTTTATACAGAGGGGCACGTGCGGTGACACGCGCTCGTAGGTCATGATGGTTATTAACTAGCCATCATTGCCTAGTAACAGCTAGACGGAGCTCTAGGCACACGTGGCGCCCTAACGTTTCTAATTCTGACTAACCGTCAGTCTCCCCGCACGACGGGCAACACGGTCACGGTCAGGAATGCCACGGACACCAGGGATCACGGGCACCACGAGACCCTTCCCCATCACCAAACGACGACTTCACGCTAGCTCCCCGGAGCAACGAGCTGTTCTTAAGTCATCACTCCCATGCTCGGGAGCAACGACTTGGGGGGCTCCTGTTCTGGACTGGACCAATGGTCAGACATGGCCCAATCCACTTCTGCTCCAGAACGGCCCAATTGCCTAAGTCCAATCCACAAACGGGCAAAAGTTACCTTTCTGCCCCTCCAACCGGGCACGGACTGCATTGCTCCTCCCCGGAAATACTGTCCGTTACGCACGATTTCTCCACTCCCCAAACAGATGAGGGCATGTGCCCGAAACTACACTTATGCCCAACATAACGGCTAGTTTCGGGCACCCTGCCCGACATAACGGCTAGTTTGGGCAGTTACCTATTCTTCGGGAAAACAGTTATTTCGCCCCGAAAATAGGACCGTTGGCCACGCGCTGGGGGCTCTATACAAACCCTCTCGCTTGAGAGGGTCAGGTATCTAATATTCACCCTACGAACTAATACTTTATACTTGCCCATTTTCTCTGACCCTTTCTTACTTGAGCGTCGGAGTACCTTGCAGGTACACCTCCCTCCTCCTCTCCATACCCCCAGCATCTCAGACGTTCTTGGTGGCCCACTTCAACAGGATTTGATTCATCCTTCACGATCAAATACATTTTTCAATTATTAAAGAATTATAAATATGGAAATGTAATAATTAAATAAATATATACCTTATATTACGCCTATCACTTAATCATTGATTTTATCTACGACTTCTGTGGTCGAAGCCAATATTGCTTTTCAAGTAATCATAACATTCGTAGTTATCTAGTAAGAATTAAGGATAAGTACTTTAAGAAATGACAACTATTGGATCATGAAAGTTTGCTGTTAAAATATCACTTGAGATAATAATCCCAGTGTAACTGTCATTTGTTTATAACACACTGTCTTTCCCAATATTAAAAAGTCACTTTGAAACATCGTCAATCTCATCTCAATATGCATTTCTTAAACCACAAGTAGCCTCATATTCTTGGTCAAGTTTGGCATTTTACAATGATCATAAATATACGAAAAATTAATTGCATAGTGCACAATGTCAAAACGACTACCTCTAGGCATAACAAGTAGTATTTGTCGAAATACCCACCAAATACCCTAATTTGACCTTCAAGGATTGATTCAGAATTTCTCTTCTGACTTATAACATATTTGACTGTCTTGTCACAAGCTTTGAAATGATATTTATGAGTTATTGGTGCTTCATTCTATATAATTACCTTTGTCTGAGCAGTTTTGTCAAATCATCGTCATGTTCGATTTTGCATGTGGAATTACCCAAAGTGGAGACATGAATTTTGAACTTATAATATGTTGTTCTCCCACCAGGAGTAAGATAGAGGATGCAATTGTTAAAACTATATCTTATTTTCATCTCAAAGAACTTGTAAGTGTCTGCCACATGAATATTTTACTTGTACCACCATATCCATGAAGAAAGAAAACACCTCATTTTTTATTATTAACAGCCAGCATAATTTTATCATATATATTCTTTTGTTCATCTAGGGGATGAAAAAATGTATCATATTTTAAAATTATGCATGATATAATAATTTACAAATAGGGTTATAAAATAAAACAAAATTGAGAAGAGTAATTACCCATGAGAGATCACGAGGAATCAATATTGGGAACTCGTGATTGTTGACGAGCTTAATGAAGTTATGTGATTTCATGTTGGGTAGTGCTCACTACATCCATGTAGTGATCACTAACCTTATAGAAACATGAATATGCCCTTTGCACGTCCGGATTTTGAAATTCGGATCAATTATACAACAACGCCTGTGTCTAACAATGTTCATTGTGCGACATGAAACTGGTATCATCCGCTAGGATGCGGTCAAAAGCAAGTTTATACGGCTCTGTTGCCGGATTACCTCTGAGTGGGATAATCAGCACTTACGTGACAAATCCTGAATGTAGTCGTCAACACCAAATCTAAACTAAGACGAAACAGAGCAAAATGCCTCATGTATACCCAACCTCAAATGACTCAAATTCACACCAAATCTTGTTATGAACAAACAAACAGTACATTTCTATTTTATGTATCATAATGTAACATAACTTTTACTTATTAATGAGTTGCATGCATTACAGATCCTAAGTTGATGGAAAGATATTTGTGCTTGCTACTTGAGAAAAGGATTGAAACAATGTGAAAGATGCTCTCTTTTTGTGTAACACTTTGTTGATTTTGATTTGTTTCAAATAAAAGGGAGGAAAAAGGGAAAAACATGGCGAGGGTACTTAAATGAAAACGTCTGAATTTTGAAATCCATGAGTTTAATCCGAAGTTTAAAATCCGAACATTTCTTTTACTTTGTTTTGGTCATGATTTTGAGGCTAAGTTGTTGTAATGTGTTGGGGTGTCTCCAAATTTTAAAAACCGTAATTTTCTTACTTGTATTAATATGTTTTTTTTTAGAGTTTCTTATCACACCACTCTTGTTTTTTAGGCATCAACTGAATTTTCGTTTTTGCTTCCAATTTTCGGATGTACACATCCGGACGCATTCTTTCTCTAAAATTTTTCAATTTTTTCCGGATGTGCACATCTGAAAGAATTCCTGATCTGCAAATCCGGAAAAAATCAAAAGAATTCCATAAAATCATTTACTTCTAAATATAATTAAATCCAATATCATTAAAATCCAACATAATTAAACTTAATATGATTTTTTCAATATAATTAAATCCAATTTAATTAAATCCAATATAATTAAAATTAATATAATTAAAATTAATATGATTTTTTTAATATAATTAAATTAATTTTACAAGTAAATACCATATAATTTTAATTATAATTTAGAAGTAAATACCATATAATTTAGAAGTAAATATCATATAATTTTAAATACCAATATAATTAAATCCAATTTTAGAAGTAAATACCATATAATTTTAAATCCAATATAATTAAATTAATTTTTTCAATATAAAAAAAATCATTTAAAATTAAATACCATATTAATCATATTAATTATATTGAAAAAAAATTAATCATATTAAATATCATATTAATTTTAATTAATATAGATTTTAGTTATATTGAATTTAATTATATTGAAAAAAATGATATTAATTTTAATTATATTGGATTTTAATTATATTGAATTTAATTATATTTAGAAGTAAACAATTTTATGGAATTTTTTTGATTTTTTCCGGATTTGCAGATCAGGAATTCTTCCGGATGTGCACATCCGGAACATATCAATTTTTTTTAAAAATTTGGTGCGTCCGGATGTGCAAATCTGAAATCTGGGGACAAAAATGAAATTTCGCTAAGAAACTTAGATGGTGTATTAAGAAATTTTTTTTTTTTGGTTAGGATTTCCGAAATTTGAATTTTAAGAATATTTTGAAAATTTTCGTCAGAATAAAGACATGGAATGTAGCAAACCATTTTCTTTCATGCCTTCATATCAATCTTGATGGAGTATACATTCTCACATGCTTCAGATTAAGTTCATTTACCTTGACTTTGGAGCTTGGTAGCTAAATGTATGCCTCGAGGAAAGGATCATAGCATGTAGGGAAAAACATTTATAAACATACTAGTGTGATATGAGAATTGAAAATTGGTTGACATTTATATATTGTCTTATTTTGATGACTTTTATTTGATATATTATCATTTGCTAAGGCATGCCATTATAAGATTTTCAAAGCTGCAAATTTTAGTGAGTGAGTAATATGATTCAAAGATAAATTTAAAACTAAACGGAACATATTTTCTTACATCATGGTGAAATCGCTAATGCATATGCATATCATCGTTATTATAATTGAAACACTGTAACTTTTAGTGAATGGACGATGTATATATTACAATTCTATACTCTTGAGTTAATTGCATGCAACAAAAATTAAAATCTAATTTTTGATATCATCATTTTATAATAGATGAATGCCCTTTTCTCTTTTATGAGTGCTATCACACCACCGTAAAATGTCCTCATATCTTTAGTGTTTGAAGATACATCTTCGAATGCACTTATTTTCACCATTTCTTAGAAAAAATTAAAAAGCCATTCTTTTTTACGCTAAAATTTAGTCAAGAGATGCATTTTCATATGTATTAAAAGTACGTCCGAAAATACATCTCTGTAAATACCATTTATTCAAAAACGTGTTGGTGGTCCGATGATGCATCTCCAGACGCTTTTCTTTCATAACCCGCACCAAAACTCTTCCCTTTATAGGAGCATCATGACAAGGCAATGGCAAGGCTGCATAACTTTGTCAAATATCAGTTCCTAATTCTCAGGCTAACTTAGAGCAACAAATCAATTAGTATTAGTTGACTTTGATTTTTTTTTTTTTAATCTCTCTATATTGAATTTGCCTATCAAAAAAAAAAACTTTGATTTGTTGTTAATTACCATTAATATTTGCATTAATTACATTTGTATCTGAGGAGAATATTATTTTATATATGCACTGTATTTTCTATCAATTAAATCATCCTAGCATTTTGTGTTTCTATATGGTATCAGAGCCAAAAAGCTTAACATCAACGATCCTGATCTGATTCTTCATCATGCCTTCAGTCCATACTATCAAAACCAGTGAAACTACATCAGTAGTAGTTCTTAATGCTCAAACCTCAATCAAACACACTCGCTCCAACTACCATGCGTGGAAGGTCCAATTCAATGCTCTCATGGTTGGATATGACCTTCTAGGATTTGTTGATGGAACCAAAAAATGCCCTGCAGAAACTCATACTGACTATACTTACTGGCAGCGCCAAGATCAGCTGATACTACATGCCATTATATCCTCGATAGACCCGAGTATCATCACCATGATTGCAAGCTTCATTATGTCTCTCTTAAATCAGTTTTCACTACATGGGAACACCTCACTATTTCTTGGGAGTTGAATTCATCCCCACGGCTACGGGCCTATTCCTATCTCAGCACAAATTTATTCGAGACATTCTTGAAAAGTTTGAAATAGGAGCCAAACCGTCCACGACAACTCTATCTCAAATAGCCACTCTAAGCTTGCATGACGGAACCCCGACAACAGATCCCACACACTACAAAATAGTCTTTGGATCATTTCAATACTTAAATCTAACAAGGACAGATATTTCATTTGCCATCAACAAACTCTCATAATTTATGCACAAACTAACCACATTACATCTTCAACATCTTAAGAGAATGCTTCATTACTTGAAATCCACAATGAACTATGGTATTATGTTGCGCAAACCAACGTCTCTCAACTTACTTGCCTACACTGATGCAGATTGGGGTGGTAATGCTGATGATAGAACCTCAACCTCGGCATACTTAATATATTTTGGTGGCAATCTGATCTCGTGGGCATAAAAAAAACAAAGGTCAGTAGCTCGATCGTCCACTGAAGCAGAATATCGAGCAGTAACAATAGGAGAAACTGAGCTTATGTGGCTCCTCAAATCAATCAAAGAACTACGAGTACTAATTCAGCAACCTCTAAGGATTCTATGTGATAATATAGGATCAACCTATTTATGCTCAAATCCTGTTTTCAATACTAGGATGAAGCATATCGGTTGCGGTGAGAATTGGATACCATAGTTATTAATGAACTAGGATCACATTTCTTTAAATGTTCACCACCGACTTTGATTTATCCAAAGGAAAGGTTCAAAAGCGAAAAAAACCTAAAGATCTAAGGTTCGTGGGTTGGTTACGCCTAGGGAAGGGATTAGCATCCTAAACGTCCGTGGTACTCTACGGGAACCTCTCGTTAGTATCTTATGTTATCTCTTACTCACTTGCTAAGGTGCTATGCTAAAGGCTGAAACCCTAGGGGTTAGTATCTAAGTATACTCGACAAGGTATCGCACCTTGTGCCTACGTATCCTCGGGAATATAATCAGAGTAATGCGTAGTTCTGAACAGAGGAACTTCTTGACGGGGTAAAGGTTCCAGGGGGAGGTAAAGTCTTGGGCAAGACTTTACATAGAGTGCGGCGACTCTAAAGTTGTGGGTTGGTTTAAGAGGGGTAGGATTATAAATGTTCGCGGTGGAGCATTTACTTGGAGTGCGGCGACTCCGATCCTAAGGCTAAGATTCTAAGTGTCTACGGCAATACGTGGAGTACGGCGACTCCGAATCCTAAGGCCAAGGGTTCTAAAGTGTTAGTCCTATGACGTTTGAGTCAATATTAGGGTACCTTTCCTTTGGAATGTCGAGGGGACTAACTTAATGATTATTTGTGCGCACTAGCAAAGTGGGCTAGCTTTAGTGTATAGTGACCAAAGGTCGAATGCGATGCCTAAAGACAATCGACTTACATAGGTAGAAAATGGGGCTCGACGTTGGATCGAGAATTTTTTTTTTATGTTTTTTGAAAGGGTTTAGACATATAATATACATACATCAATATTAGCATATAAAGGCACAAACATGACATCAATCATGAACAACATACTAAATAAACATGCAAGCGTACACTCAAGTTCGCGATGAAGGATTTAAGGAGTTGATTTATTCTTAAGGCTTATTGGTAAAAGATTTTGTCAGAATCATGCTTAAAGATTATTGACTAATTTAAAAGTGAAAGATTTCTATCAAGTTTTAATTATTTTGAAAAAGGTTTTAATTTAGAATTACTTAAAGATCTTATTAACTTAGAAATAGAGGTCCTCTTCATGTAAGAAGTTTTAAGTACTTAAATAAAATTAATAGTTGGTTTTCTTTTAAGGGTTTTTTTATTATCATAAAGAGTTATTGAGAGGGTTTTCATTACTAGAAGAAAATTAATTTTAATATTTAAAGAAAAGGTTTTATATTATTTTAGAATTATTTAAAATTGAAAAAAGTTAAAGATTTTTAATTAATATTAAAAAAGGTTATTTTAGTATTAAAGTTTATAAAAAAAGTTATTAAGAGTTTGTTAAAAAAGAAAAAAAAATTAATTTTAGTGTTTTAGTGAGTAATAGTTCTTATTATAAATGATTTACTAAAAAAGGTCTTTAATTATTAGTTATATACTAAAAGAAATGTTAAGTTATATTTTATAAAAAAACTAATTGTTTTTAATTAAAAAAGATTTAGATCAAAATAAAAATAAAGGTTAAAAAAGAAAAGAAAAAGAAACTGAGGGATCTGGTCCTAAAAGGTGAGGGTGCACCGTGTGTACAGTGGGTGCACGTGCGTGTGATCGAAGCGGTGATGACAAAAGCAAAACGAACCCACTCAGACTCTCATCTCTCTCAGAAATTAGGGTTTGTAGACCCCTAAATCTGCGCCGCCGCGCCCTCTTTCTCTCTCGATCTCAACCTCTCGGTTTCTCTCTCGATCTCTCACGAACAACCAAACAACCCTTTCCCCATGGTTTCCCGTCCCCGATTTCATTATGTCTTTGCTTATTACATTTTACATGGATGATTACAAAATGAGAAGAAAAAAAAGGAAAGGAGAACGACGGCGACGTCCAGAGGCGGTTGCGAACGACCCTCTCTTTAGGGAAGATTTCTTTCACCTTGTTTGCCTCTTGTTGCAATTTGTGAAGACTTTGCGCTGTTGTACTTCCTCCTTTTTCTGATGTGTCTGCTGTTGAGTTGATGCCTTTGTGTTGAAGATGATGAAGGAATGTTCTTTTGAGTCTGTATTTTGTGGGTTTGGAAATAATTTGGTGGTTTTGGTCGTTTAAGGTTTTGATGCGTGATCTCTTTTTTCTCTAATATTCCTCTAGGGTTTTCGGTGTATGATTCTCGTCCCCCTTTTCTCTTCATCTCAGTCCCTTTTATAGACATGGCCAATGATGAGATCCGTTGGGAAATTCTTTAATGTGTGTTTATTGTTATGATTTTTGGGTATGATTTGATTTGGAGGTAGAACTTATTTGGAAGGTCTGATTTTGTTCTTGAGATTTGATTTGGTTTCGAAAATGGAAGGTTTAGAACTCGTTTTGGAAAAAAATATACGGTTTGATTATGATTTGTCCGTTACTTGGGAAAAGGATTGGTGTTGGCGGTATCCTATTGATATTGCCCATCAATTCCTCAATTGAAGATGAGGGACAATAACTTCTGATTCAAAAAACTGAGGCCAAATTAGGAAAACTTAAAGTTATCTGATACTGTTGCTTATTTTGGAAATTTGATTTCAAAAGTTATCCCGTTTTATTCTTGTCTATTCTGGTTTTGGAAAGCTTGCTGGCAGTATCTTTGGATATTGCCCATAATTGCTCTTTTGAATATGATGAAGCATAATAATTTCTGATTCAATAAAAGATTTGAGGCCCTTCTCACTTCATCCTTTCCTTTTTTCAACTTATTGTGTTGGGTGATCCGTAGGAATTGTGATTTATGATGGCTTTATTATGTTTGTGAACCTGTCTGATTTTGTTTTTGTGAAATTCCCTCTTTTGATTTAATATGTCGGTTGGCTACTCGGGAAAGAAAAGTGAAGTTACTGATAATTTGCTTTGATCGTATTAATGCAGGGATTCGAATTTTATCGCTGCATTTATGCTTGTTTGGAACCTGGAAGAGTCGTTTAACATGCCCTCAAGTATTG
Source organism: Lathyrus tuberosus (assembly GCA_022829125.1). Classification (NCBI taxonomy): domain Eukaryota; kingdom Viridiplantae; phylum Streptophyta; class Magnoliopsida; order Fabales; family Fabaceae; genus Lathyrus; species Lathyrus tuberosus. The sequence continues at coordinate 4,833,956 of JALAZF010000073.1, read as the reverse complement.
ATCGTTGAATGGAGTTTTGTTCCCAAATAAAAGCTATTCTTGCTGTGAAGCTGTGCAAGCTAACTGAAAGTCTTGGTTGGTGCTTAAATTCATAAAAGCCTTAAGGATGGTGCCCCATCAAAGATGAATCAAGGACTTGATGCATTGATTTGCGTGTGTCTGGTAAGGTGCGTTCAGTGAATTCTCGTTTACACATCATAGATAAAGACAACTTCAACAATTCTTAAGTATGTGGATAGATTCTGAAGGAATGTTATTTTTCAGGTTCTCAAACCTTTGCAGCCATCAAGGTGTAGTTCTACAAGTTTAAGGAAGGTTTGGTGATATGCTTGTATTTGATGGCTTGGACAACGAGATGGTCTTGGTGGCTGGAGAAAGCGTGGTTTCTCTGAAGAAAGTGAATAGTTTGGATTTTCATCATTTGATAGGTTTTAATGGTATCTTGGGGCACAAATTGATACTGTCGTTTCGGATTATTGAGATGATGGGCGAGGTAATCAAAACTCTTTACTTGACACAGTTGTGGCATTTGAAATATTTCTCTTTGATCATGCCTGAATTGTTCTAATGGTTGATCCTTCCCAATTCTTTGTGGTTTGTAGGTGGTTTTTTACTAGGATTCTTCAAGACCATCTGTTTACCGGTTCTGCTTGATGGGGGTTCCTTATATCCAACAATGGAGGCATCACTTTAAGGGTGAGTAAACAAATATTGGGATTTAAACTTGTATATAGGGAATTGAAATGTTGTTTGTAAAACTTTGATGTGAGCTTAATGATTATTTTTGGTTCTCAACTGGCTTTGGATCCCCGCTGCTCGTATTTTCACTGGTTTCAGGGCTTGGATTCTCAAGAGTTATCAAGTTCTTAATGTTTGCAAAAGGGGATTTCTAACGGTTTGCTGGCTGTTGGGAGGTTGATTGGAAGAAAATCTCGCGGGCCAAAGTGGGCACATTAATACCAGGTTATCACTTTTGCCTTCAGATTTCCATCATAGTCTATTGTTATTCCTCTTCTTGAGTTCTGATCATCAATGTATCCTCTGAAACTTGAATATTCACGCAAGCCTTGATGAAACCTCTCTATAAGTACTAACTGATGTATGTTGATTTGTAAATCATAATCATGGTGAGTATGGTGTGAAATCGATGTAGAAGGGTTTGAATCAAACTTTGAATATTTGGAAATTAGGACAAATGTTGAACTGATATTTGATGATTGTTGTTAGCAGGTATTGGCGATGGTTCTTCCTAGCATTACATCATGTAAACTAGCATGTGGCATGTTTAACAAAGAAAGCTGCAATCGAGCTAGCAAGTGGACCACATGACAATGAAGGTTGTGCTGAGCCGTGAAATGTCTAGTCAATCGGTTCTTAGGTCTGGTAGAGTTAGGATGAAAATCAATTACTTCAGCATGTACCAGAATTTGCGCAGTTGTAGCATATCCACCCTTTTCCATTCTTTGTAGCTTTGAGTTACTTTGAATTTTGAACTTGTTATGTACTTGTAATTTGAATGAGTTTTTGAAACAAATGTTGCAACTTTAGCTTGTTTTGCAATGTTTAACCTTGACTTAGAATTAGAAAATGGTGAGCTGTAACCGCTTGTAATACATACTCATGAGCAACAATTGTAATAATTTCCAAATCTGAGATTTAGTCTTGTAACTAAAGATCAGACAGAGTTTCCAAATAACTTGGTGTAGTATCCTAGCCTTCAAAAGTCTCCACCTGAGGTTAATTGTAGGATTTTAGAGTTGAATGACGACACTGCCTGGAGATGTAGGGAAGGCCTTGTGTTTCCAATTCTTCACACGCTGATGACCAGGATCTTGATATTTGATGGCCTAAATATTGGACGGTGGATGGGAAGCAAGCAGTCTATGACCAATACTGTTGTTCAGGAGTTTTAAGAACGGAAGCTCATGTTCACCTCAATTCATTCGCATCACAATTTCAATATGCCATCTTTTTCTTGAACCGATTCCCAACATTTATCTGCTGAGGTGTCCATGAAAGTGTCGCTTGGACATTCTTCCATTGTAACCTTGAAAAGGGGACCAAGAAGTCTAACATCCATGACTTCAAAGCATAGCTATAGATTACTGTTGGATTAAGTATATTAATTTGATTCTTGAATCCTCTTGGATATAATGTTTTTACTGAACCATGGCTTTCCATGAGCAACAGATCCTAAGCTTCTAAGCTTGGCGGAAGTGCCAAAATTTTGCATTAGCCAGCTCTCCTATGCACTCCTTGTGTAAATTGTGAATCCAACTTGAATTTTGAGTTTGAACTTGGTGGAAAACAGATAATCATAAGTCTTGGACTTCACTTTGATAACTTCTGGTATAAATTTGATTCGAGACCTCTATCCAAACTTACTACGCCAACCCGAAATCAAACACACAATCAATGCAAATCTAAACCCAATTTCAAGAGTGAAACCAAACTATGAGACGTCCTTTGAAAATGAAGATACTGTTTATAATGCAATCCACCATGAAATTCTAATCATTCCTCAAATAGCCATGCTCAACACCAAAAGACGTAAATTGTCCCTCCTTGAAACCTCTTATACACAAGCTTGTTAATCACAGTGAACACACACAAAGCCTTCATGATCTTTGAATCTTCTGCCGCAGCACACGCCTTCACAAATGAAATAAACAGACAAAGATCTAGGTAAAGCGATTAGTTATGCATAGATGATTGACCTAAAATGTCATGCTGACGAATCAGTGAATCTAAGGGAAAAATTTGGGGTACAACAGTTGCCCCTATTTAAATATCGTCACCGGATGACATGAATGATGAAAATCTTCATTAGGTCATGGTGAAAGATATTTAAATACAGATAACCGAAAATTTTGCCCTGAGATGCAATGACATGCAATGCTATGGACAAGAATAACCTAATGCTGACATGCCATGAACTCTAGCATGATGAAAATGATGGGATGATAAAAATGCAAGAGATGCAGACAAAGGCAAAACAAACACAGAGAGAAAGCCGAAAACAACGAGCAACAAACTCACTGGGGACGACTAGATGCACTGGGGAAAAGAAAACAACACTAGGGACCCTGAAGGCGACGACCCAACAGATTCAAGCGTGACCAGTTGATATATAAGCAAGCAAGAAGACAAAGCAGGATCCACGCGGCGGTAGGATCATGCAAACAAAATGATGGAGTTTTCAATAAGAAATAACATCCAACGCCTGGAAATTCCTTTAAATGAAGAGATCAAACGGGATCTTCAGGAACCGTTAGCAAAAAGTACAGGGTTATTAACACTCTCCTGTATGCCAAGTAAATGGACTTCGTGCGGAAAATGCCCTGATAAACTTCTCCAAAGAGACTGCAGCGATAAACTTCTCCAAAAAGACTGCAGTTTATCTGAAAAAGCAGTAAAATGATAAACTTCTCCGAAGAGACTGCAGTTTATCTAAAGAAAGCAGGAAGATGATAAACTTCTCCGAAGAGACTGCAGTTTATCTGAAAAAAAGCAGGAAAATGATAAACTTCTCCGAAGAGACTGCAGTTTATCTGAAACAAAGCAGTAAATGATAAACTTCTCCGAAGAGACTGCAGTTTATCTAAAGAAAGCAGTGAAATGATAAACTTCTTCGAAGAGACTGCAGTTTATCGAAAAGAAACTGAAAATGATAAGTTTCTCCGAAGAGACTGCAACTTATCTGAAAAAAGCAGTGAATGATAAACTTCTCCGAAGAGACTGCAGTTTATCTGAAAAAGCAGTAAAATGATAAACTTCTCCGAAGAGACTGCAGTTTATCTGAAAAAGCGGTAAAATGATAAACTTCTCCAAAGAGACTGCAGTTTATAAAAAAAAGTAGTGAATGATAAACTTCTCCGAAGAGACCGCAGTTTATCTGAAAAAGCAGTAGAAGATATCTTCTTGCCAGACACAGTGTAACATGAATACACGCTCAACCTAGGCACGACAATCAAAAAGTAAAGGTGGTATCCCCAGGGACCAAAAATCAATCTAGGATCAAACTAGAATGAAACTGTCAAACAAGACCCGCCATTGAGAAATGAACTTGAACGACGATTTATCTTATCCAAGCACGGAAAAAGATAACTGAAATAACCATCATCCATGAAGGTTGAACTCTGTGGGGAAACTTAGAAAAGATTAGCATTTTCTGCCTAAGGCTGACGACCTACTTGGAGAGAACAGACAAACCCAAGACATGATGTAAATGCAACCAAAGATAAATCGACAAGAACAAACAAAAGGCAAACACGCACGAAATACGATGCATATGATGACATGCCATGCTTATGCTTATGCTGACAAAAAAGAAAACATGAGAAAATAGCAAAACAACGAGGAAGCCTATCCATCCTCTGCACGAGAGATACATCTGTCAAGTTGTCTTGAAATTCATTGGTAGAACAAATAGTTAAAGCTTCAAAAGTTCCCAACTTCTCTGGGGAAACAACAATCCACTTGGGGATATAATATCATGACTTCACTTAGAGGATCGTCGAGATGAATCTGATTATCTGGATGAGAAAAGATCCACTGGGAACGGATCAAACTTGTATTCATAGAGACTTTTGATGGGGATAAAATAAATATCCGCCATAACTGAGGTAATCTGAAGTGAGAATGTAGTAGTAGATGCCATAGATGAGGCTTCGCGGGGATAAAATAAATCCACTGCTTTGTTGGGGAAATTTGAACCCATATTGTAGTTGTAGACATGAGATCTAGTCTTCAGTGGGGATGAAATAAACATCCACTGTCGAGGAAAATCAAAATCCTGAGAAAACACTGAGGAGTGAAATAAACACTCGTTTCATCGGGGAAGGTTGAGGCTGAGGAGATTCACTGGGGGAATCATCATGACTTCCTGGAGTCGAAACTTACTGGGGAAAATCATACTATTAGAATATCTTCGAGAAATTAGGTGGAGAGATGCTGCGAAGTTAATGTAGCACTGTCTTGCATGGTAGTCGCCATTTTCAAATATCAACTGTTGGAAAAGTATTCGATTCTCGAATGCCCCAGACTGCATGGTCTACGAAAATAAATCATCTCAAAAGGATTTTACAGGAGACTTGGCATCCCAACTGTTCCAACGTTTTCTAACTCTTGAGAGATTGGTAGAATCTCGACGTAACTGGCTCAGATTGCCGGTACTCTGTGTACTGAGTCTTCGATCGTGCCCCACTCAGGATTGATCAATTTGCAACAAATGAAGAATATCTTGCCCCAGTTCAACATGATCTTTAGGCAGTATGCCCCAGACTGATATTTTGAAATGACTATCCTCAACAGAGTTCCATATCTCAGAGGTTGAAATTTCCGTAGCTGTTGGTGAACTTCTAAGACATCAAGCAGTATTTACATGCGGAAATTGTAAATTCCAAAATTGCTAATACAACATCATGTTTGTTTTGAAGTTTATTGAAAAAGGCATATCGCAAACTCGTGACCGAATCATCAGTTAGGATATGACGTAATTCCCTTTTATATAATGCCAATACTAATTTTTGAGTGTAACTCATAGGAGTCAGGAAACATTATCTCACCGAGTATGCTTTTCGAAATAAACCCTACTTCAATAAGGTATTTTGAGGGTTTTATAGTGGTTTTAGATCATGGTTGAAGAAACAAAGGATATGTGGCTCAAATTTTATTTGGTACCCACCCCTTTCTTCGGTATACTTACTCTTTTTTTTGAAAATTACCCTGCCCCTGGTACAACATGAGGGTTCTTTGAATTTTTTAGAGAAGAAAACTACTACTCCAAGGCTCAAAGGGGTTAACGAAGGTTTATCTCCGGTGTTTGGGATTTTGAAACAATGCCTTATATCTTTAGCAGAGTTTTGTTCAAAAGCATACAACAAGAGATGCTATGTTTTATTTTGTCATTCTCCATTCAGTATTGGCATTATAAAACAGTAAACAGTTTTAAAAATGAGCGAAGCGAATGGATTTCTTCGAAACAAACATTAAATTACATTAACGTTCGAAATAACAAGTCCTTACATGTAAACATGCTTTAATAATCAAAGAAAGAAAACAAATGCAAGTAAACTAAACAACTTGAATGATCTTGGGAAAGACTTCTCTTGTTCTCCGTGTCCGATCAGCGCAAAGGGATTTCGTTCACAGCTGGGCTTCCTCCATTGAAGGTTAACATCTTCTTATTGATCATCTCTTGAACTTTCTCCTGGAAGGCCCTGCACTCTTCTGTCGAATGCCTCACTGCCCCATCATGAAATTCACAATTGACATTTAGATTGTCTTTAGAAGAGAGGGACTTCGTAGGCTTAGCTTTTATAGGTGCCATTACCGAGTTTTGGGAGAAATAATTCCACAATTGACTGTAGGTCAAGAAACTCTTTCGGAGCATGACTCTCTTGTGTTACCTGACGAGATTGTGGTTGATAAGTCAGATTTTCTTGAGAAACATCTTCACATCCATTCTTGGTAATTTCTTCCACAGTCGGGACTAATGAACCTGCATGATTGAATAGAGGACTATGAATCTGAATGCCTTGAGGCGTGAAGGAGATCATCTTGGAGTCGAGCAGGGTCTGAACCTTACTCGGTAGTACTTTACAGTCGTCGGTTGAATGCCCCGGTGCCCCAGCATGGTAGTCACATCGGGCGTTAACGTCAAAACCTGGTGGGTTTGGGAAAGGTACTGGCTTCAATTCCTTTGGCAATATAAGTCCACCTTTGATTAAATCTGGCAAGAATTGACTGTATGGCAATGGTAGCGGAGTGTAATACTTCTGCTTCTTTAGTCTTTGTCCAGCATGTCGGCGCGACCTACGGTGGTATGATTGCTGATTCAGAGGACGTTTTTTACTAACCCATAATTGACTGCGAATTTGATCCTGATTCTGATGCATTCTCTGATGAGATTGTGATTGATAATCTTGAGTAGCAGGAGTAATATCAGTACGAACTTTCTTAATGTTTGGTTGAGAGTCACCAAAAGACAGAGTCTTCTGATTCATTAACTTCTTCACGACACCCTTAAAAGCATAACAATTTTCTAGATCATGGCCAGGTGCCCCTTTATGAAATAGGCAATGAGCATTGGGGTCATAATTAAGTGGAAGTGGGTTAGGAGGCGGACCCAAAGCTTCAGTAGTAATCAAACCTTGTTGTACCAAGGAGGGGTACAACTCAGTATAAGTCATCGGGATAGGAGAAACTGGAGGTTTATATGGTCTTCTATTAGGAGCATTTGGACATGGTATCCGAGCCCTTTGTGGTTGATAATTAGGAGCATTGGGTGCTCGTTGATGATTCTGCAGAGTTTGCGCTGGCTGATAAGCAGGAGCCGGTTGATAAACAAAAAGTTGATAGATGGGTGCCTGTTGCATAGGCTGATAGGTAAGATCTTGTTGATACTGAGGAGGTCTCCGGTCAGAATGATAATATTTCTCCTTATGTTGTTTAACTTGGCTACGAGATCCTTTATACTTTCCTTGTAACACAGTCTTAGCAGCTTGCTCCTTAAGGTCGGTAATCTCAGAAGTGGGCATCAGTGTGTTCCCAGGAGTCACTGCCCCTTGAAGCGGGGTCTGGGAAGCAGATTGATTTGCTACCAGGGTTTTAACCAATGCAGAGAGCCTTTCAAAACCACTCCTCAGAGTAGTTACTTCCTTGCGGAGTTCCTGATTTTCTTGCTCCATGTCATTCATCTTCCTTCTTTGATTAACTTAAGTAGTGACTTGACAACTCGTCTCTCGGAACAGAGGATTCAGGGTGACAGAGACACTGAAGAGAGACAATAGGAATAAGCAAAAGAGAGGACAAAGCACATGCAAATATGCAAATGATATGAGATGCAAATGCAAGAATGATGCAACTATCAAGGAACTCAAATCCGTATTTGCAGTCATTGTAGATGTTAAAACATTTTATTAAAAAATTTCAACAGCCAGTACACCTCCAAAGTTTTATTACATAGGCAACGTAACACAAAAGGAACTAGGATTCTAAACTGCTGGATGATGCCCCTTGTCTTCCACGGAGTTCTTCCATCAGCCTGTCAATCTGGTGTTGCATTATTGCTTTATCTAGGGTAAGATTTTCTATTTCAGCCTTCAATTTCGACACTTCATCTGATTGGACCACGGGAGGCTTGGGACAGGGATAAGGCATCCTCAAGGTCAAAGCCCTTTCACGTGCCCACGCTAGACATTCCTCAGTAATCGAGTAATCAGGATTTGTTGTTGTCGTCATTCCTTGTCGGTTAATGCGACGCCAAGCAAACACAATTCCGGTTTTCAGTTCTAGGTTCTCTCCTTGATAAAGAAAGAGTTTTGTCAAGCTTTCTGGATCGGGTACATCTTTCATTGGGTGCCCCAGTTGACGACGGGCGAGCACAGGATTATAGCTGATACATCCCTTTGTACCAAGAAGAGGTACATTGGGAAATTCTCCACAGCTATGAATCATGGGGATCCCTCCATACATTGGATCATGCCAAATGATATCCGAGTGAGTAAGAGCCATAATCTTCACGGGCCATTCTGAACCATCCTTCACATCCCAAAAATCGGTAGACCTCGGTAGGTGCGAAATAAACCACCTATAGAGGATAGCGGTGCAACAGGTAATCCGACCTTCTCCCTTCAGAGCCTTTGAATGGATAGAGTGGTAGGCATCGGCTAACAACGTCGGAACTGGATTTTTGAGCATAAAAATCCTTATGGCATAGACGTCGACAAAATCTTCCACATTGGGAAATAAGAAATAAATCGTAGGCCAGCAGTGCAACGATGTGTTCGAATGCTCTAGTGTTCCCTACACTAGCAAAGTGTCGAGCCTTCTCGAACAAGAATTGGGCAGGTAAGCCATTGATTCCTCCTCTAAACGTCATGTCAGTTTGGATCTCTAACAACTTTATGCGGTTCGCTCTTGCGATGTCTTCCTGGCTGGGTCTTTCTTCTCCACCGGAGAACGGAGGTGAATCTTTGACAAGAACATCCATAAGGGCGGAGTATTCCTCCAATGTAGGCATCAGTTGGAAATATTGAAAGATGAAACAATGGTAGACCAAGCTGTAAAGTTGAACCAGCGTCTCCAAGAGGCCAGCGGCTACTCGAGTCTGCAACAACGGGAGGATCTTTCCATACTTCTCAGCGAACGCCTTGGGATTTTTGATCCGTCCTCCTAGTTCGATTAGTTGTTCAACATCCGAAACCTTGAAGGTGTACGACACAACTCCCTTCTTTCTGTAATCCATCGGACAATGTCTGCAATACAAAAACTTCAAGTTCCTTGATAGAGAGAAATGCAAAATGCAAATGTTATGCAACCAGATTCATGGAAACTTGACTATTTATAATCATTGTGGGATATTGAAAGACGCATTTTATTAATCATAAAAGTCGGTTACAAAAAATTAATGTCTGGGATACCGAAAGATGAAACCGTCAATTAAACAAAATTTATTATAAAGCGACAGCACTCTTTTCAAGAATCGTAACGGAAAAGCTAAATAAAAGATAATGAAGAAAGATCTAAGGAGATTCTCCAAAAAGCCTTGTCTTGAGCTTCTTGATTTCCTCTTCCTTCTGGCTATTCTCCAAGATGAGCCTGTTGACGATCGAATTCTGATGTGTTGACTGAGAGTTAGAAGAAGGTAACTCTTCTCGGGCTTTCCTCTTCTTGTAAGAAGTGATTTCTTCGTATTTTGTTTTGAGTTGTTGTTGAAGCTCTACATTCTCCTCCACAACTATCTGGTACTTGTTCTTCCAAGCCTCCTACATCTGTTGAGACTTGTCCAAAGCAATTTTCAATTTATCTGCATCAGACGAGAAGTAGAAGATCGGCTTTTCTTTTAGGACCATTGGCTTCTGGCGTTTATAAGGCATCTTCAACTCAATGGCTCTTTTCCGGACCCATTGGAGATAGGGTTCTAAAGAGACACAATTAGGTTTCCCTAAGCTACTCTTATCCTTCTTGATCTTTTGTCCCCAAGCGTCCAAGACCTGTTCTCTTAACTCCTTGCTTAATTTCTCTTCTTCAAAATAAATGTTTTCCACGTGAGCACCGGTAGGTTTGTCTTTTAGGGGGAACCCTAATTGTCTGCGGGCCAGGACCGGATTGTAGCTGATTAATCCATTAATGCTAAGGAGAGGTACATTACCGAAATTTCCACAGTTGTCTATGATGACTACCTTATCATAAGCACGGCTATACCAGTCGATGTCGGAATGGGTGAGAGACATTATTTTCTGTGACCACCACCCCTTCTTGAGATCCCAAAAGTTATGTGTTTTGGGCAAGTGTGAAATAAACCACTTGTACAACAGAGGGACACAGCAAATAATCATTCCCTTTCCACGAGCGCTCCTTGAGTGAACAGAACAATAAGCTTCAGCCAACAAGGTTGGTACTGGATTCTTCTTCAGGAGAATTTTAATGGCATTGAGGTCCACAAAATTTTTGAAACTTGGGAATAAAAGAACACCATAGATGAGTAAGGCGAAACCGCTTCGAAAGCGTCCTTATCCTGTTGAGTGGCATAATGTCGGGCTTTGGCAACCAGAAAATCTGTAGTAAAACCAGAAATTCCCCCTTTTGTAGTCATATTAGTTCGAATGTCAGCCAAATCCAAATGTGTATACTTAGCGATTTCTTTTTCATCAGGTTTGTTTGCAAAGACAGGAAAGGGATAATTGTCCCAAATAGGTAACCCAATTATCTGAGAGTACTCTTCAAGTGTAGGTACAAGTTGATAATCTGGAAAGGTGAAGCAGTGATACAGTGGATCATAGAACTGGAGTAAGGTCGAACGCAGTCCTTCATCGATCCTCACATTTATCACATATAAAAGTCTCCCATATTTGCCTCTGAAACTCTCCTCATCCGTTACCAAAGCTCCCAACCTACTTAGATCATCCAAGTTAGGAATCTGAAAAGTGTACTTCTTTGTGTTCCTTCTTTCGGTATCCATAGTATCCCTACAAAGTTTATAAATATAGTCAAGTTCCATGAATCTTTATGAAATGATGCTTATGAATGTATGCAACACAAGGCACACAACACAAAGCACACACGAAACACAAGGGCCCTAAGTTTGAAAGGTCACAGCATGGAGCCAAGGTCTACCCTCCCATAAGGTATGCACTATGGTTTCAAATGTACCTTCCGAACGGGTTCTACAAAGTTCCAAGACTCTACGATCCATCTTTCGGATATTATCGATTTTCCAAATCACTTGGTAGTCAATAATATCCTTAAGAGAATCTCGTCCGAGTGTAGTATCGCGTAGCGACTATTGCAGAAGTAGACTCCCGCATAGTCCCGCACTACATCCTAATAGGCCAAGTTGGGTTAAAGGTAACTACGGTCCCCAGTCTCGATGGCCTTTAGTTCGAAATAATATCATCTTCACGAATGGACTCGTTGAACAAAATTATATTCGAGAGGGCCTAGACTGAGTGGTGAAGTCTCAATTCAACTTCTTCAGGAATCGACTCCCTCAAAGTATCCTTGAATTCTCACCGTTCCTATCATAATTTCCACTCTAGTCCGGGTGTAGGACTTTGTCTCACCACACAAGTAGTAACCCAGCACAACAGATAATAAGCAAATAAGCAAGCAAATAAAGAAAGATAACATAAGTAAAAAAAAACAAGATGGGGGAAACCCTCGACCGTCCTCAGTGAAGTCGCCATTTCTATTGTGGTGAGAATTGGATACCATAGTAATTAATGAACTAGGATCACGTTTCTTTAAATGTTCACCACCGACTTTGATTTATCCAAAGGAAAGGTTCAAAAGCGGAAAAAACCTAAAGATCTAAGGTTCGGGGGTTGGTTACGCCTAGGGAAGGGATTAGCATCCTAAACGTCCGTAGTACTCTACGGGAACCTCTTGTTAGTATCTTATGTTATCTCTTACTCGCTTGCTAAGGTGCTATGCTAAAGGCTGAAACCCTAGGGGTTAGTATCTAAGTATACTCGACAAGGTATCGCACCTTGTGCCTACATATCCTCGGGAATAGAATCAGAGTAATGCGTAGTTCTGAAAAGAGGAACTTCTTGACGGGATCAAGGTTCCAAGGGGAGGTAAAGTCTTGGGCAAGACTTTACATAGAGTGCGGCGACTCTAAAGTTGTGGGTTGGTTTAAGAGCGGTAGGATTGTAAATGTTCGCGGCGGAGCATTTACTTGGAGTACGGCGACTCCGATCCTAAGGCTAAGATTCTAAGTGTCTACGGCGAGACGTGGAGTACGGCGACTCCGAATCCTAAGGCTAAGGGTTCTAAAGTGTTAGTCCTATGACGTTTGAGTCAATATTAGGGTACCTTTCCTTTGGAATGTCGAGGGGACTAACTTAATGATTATTTGTGCGCACTAGCAAAGTGGGCTAGCTTTAGTGTATAGTGACCAAAGGTCGAATGCGATGCCTAAAGGCAATCGACTTACATGGGTAGAAAATGGGGCTCGACGTTGGATCGAGAATTTTTTTTTATGTTTTTTGAAAGGTTTTAGACATATAATATACATACATCAATATAAGCATATAAAGGCACAAACATGGCATCAATCATGAACAACATACTAAATAAACATGCAAGCGTACACTCAAGTGCGCGATGAAGGATTTAAGGAGTTGATTTATTCTTAAGGCTTATTGATAAAAGATTTTGTCAGAATCATGCTTACAGATTATTGACTAATTTAAAAGTGAAAGGTTTCTATCAAGTTTTAATTATTTTGAAAAAGGTTTTAATTTAGAATTACTTAAAGATCTTATTAACTTAGAAATAGAGGTCCTCTTCATGTAAGAAGTTTTAAGTACTTAAATAAAATTAATAGTTGGTTTTCTTTTAAGGGTTTTTTATTATCATAAAGAGTTATTGAGAGGGTTTTCATTACTAGAAGAAAATTAATTTTAATATTTAAAGAAAAGGTTTTATATTATTTTAGAATTATTTAAAATTGAAAAAAGTTAAAGATTTTTAATTAATATTAAAAAAGGTTATTTTAGTATTAAAGTTTATAAAAAAAAGTTATTAAGAGTTTGTTAAAAAAGAAAAAAAAAATTAATTTTAGTGTTTTAATGAGTAATAGTTCTTATTATAAATGATTTACTAAAAAAGGTCTTTAATTATTAGTTATATATTAAAAGAAATGTTAAGTTATATTTTATTAAAAAACTAATTGTTTTTAATTAAAAAAGATTTAGATCAAAATAAAAAGAAGGTTAAAAAAGAAAAGAAAAAGAAACGGAGGGATCTGGTGCTAAAAGGTGAGGGTGCACCGTGTGTACAGTGGGTGCACGTGCGTGTGATCAAAGCGGTGATGACAAAAGCAAAACGAACTTACTCAGACACTCATCTCTCTCAGAAATTAGGGTTTGTAGACCCCTAAATCTGCGCCGCCGCAGCCTCTTTCTCTCTCGATCTCAACCTCTCGGTTTCTCTCTCGATCTCTCACGAACAACCAAACAGCCCTTTCCCCATGGTTTCCCGTCCCCGATTTCATTATGTCTTTGCTGATTACATTTTACATGGATGATTACAAAATGAGAAGAAAAAAAGGAAAGGAGAACGACGGCAACGTCCAGAGGCGGTTGCGAACGGCCCTCTCTTCAGGGAAGATTTCTTTCACCTTGTTTACCTCTTGTTGCGATTTGTGAAGACTTTGCGCTGTTGTACTTCCTCCTTTTTCTGATGTGTCTGCTGTTGAGTTTATGCCTTTGTGATGAAGATGATAAAGGAATGTTCTTTTGAGTCTGTATTTTGTGGGTTTGGAAATAATTTGGTGGTTTTGGTCGTTTAAGGTTTTGATGCGTGATCTCTTTTTTCTCTGATATTCCTCTAGGGTTTTCGGTGTATGATTCTCGTCCCCTTTTTCTCTTCATCTCATTCCCTTTTATAGACATGGCCAATGATGAGATCCGTTGGGAAATTCTTTAATGTGTGTTTATTGTTATGATTTTTGGGTATGATTTGATTTGGAGGTAGAACTTATTTGGAAGGTCTGATTTTATTCTTGAGATTTGATTTGGTTTCGAAAATGGAAGGTTTAGAACTCGTTTTGGAAAAAAAGATACGGTTTGATTATGATTTGTCCGTTACTTGGGAAAAGGATTGGTGTTGGCGGTATCCTATTGATATTGCCCATCAATTCCTCAATTGAAGATGAGGGACAATAACTTCTGATTCAAAAAACTGAGGCCAAATTAGGAAAACTTAGAGTTGTCTGATACTGTTGCTTATTTTGGAGTTATCCCGTTTTATTCTTGTCTATTCTGGTTTTGGAAAGCTTGCTGGCGGTATCTTTGGATATTGCCCATAATTGCTCTTTTGAATATGATGAAGCATAATAATTTCTGATTCAAAAAAAGATCTGAGGCCCTTCTCACTTCATCCTTTCCTTTTTTTCAACTTATTGTGTTGGGTGATCCGTAGGAATTGTGATTTATGATGGCTTTATTATGTTTGTGAACCTGTCTGATTTTGTTTTTGTGAAATTCCCTCTTTTGATTTAATATGCCGGCTGGTTACTCGGGAAAGAAAAGTGAAGTTACTGATAATTTGCTTTGATCGTATTAATGCAGGGATTCGAATTTTATCGCTGCATTTATGCTTGTTTGGAACCTGGAAGAGTCGTTTAACATGCCCTCAAGTATTGATCGTTGAATGGAGTTTTGTTCCCAAATAAAAGCGATTCTTGCTGTGAAACTGTGCAAGCTAACTGAAAGTCTTGGTTGGCGCTTAAATTCATAAAAGCCTTAAGGATGGTGCCCCATCAAAGACTAATCAAGGACTTGATGCATTGATCTGCGTGTGTCTGGTAAGGTGCGTTCAGTGAATTCTCGTTTACACATCATAGAAAAAGACAACTTCAACAATTCTTAAGTATGTGGATAGATTCTGAAGGAATGTTATCTTTCAGGTTCTCAAACCTTTGCAGCCATCAAGGTGTAGTTCTACAAGTTTAAGGAAGGTTTGGTGATATGCTTGTATTTGATGGCTTAGACAACGAGTTGGTCTTGGTGGCTGCAGAAAGTGTGGTTTCTCTGAAGAAAGTGAATAGTTTGGATTTTCATCATTTGATAGGTTTTAATGGTATCTTGGGGCAAAAATTGATACTGTCGTTTCGGATCCTTGAGATGATGGGCGAGGTAATCAAAACTCTTTACTTGACACAGTTCTGGCATTTGAAATATTTCTCTTTGATCATGCCTGAATTGTTCTAATGGTTGCTCCTTCCAAATTCTTTGTGGTTTGTAGGTGGTTTTTGACTAGGATTCTTCAAGACCATCTGTTTACCGGTTCTGCTTGATGGGGGTTCCTTATATCCAACAACAGGGGCATCACTTTAAGGGTGAGTAAACAAATATTGGGATTTAAACTTGTATGTAGGGAATTGAAATGTTGTTTGTAAAACTTTGATGTGAGCTTAATGATTATTTTTGGATTCTCAAGAGTTATCAAGTTCTTAATGTTTGCAAAAGGGGATTTCTAACGGTTTGCTGGCTGTTGGGAGGTTGATTGGAAGAAAATCTCGCGGGCCAAAGTGGGCACATTAATACCAGGTTATCACTTTTTCCTTCAGATTTCCATCACAGTCTATTGTTATTCCTCTTCTTGAGTTCTGATCGTCAATGTATCCTCTGAAACTCGAATATTCACGCAGGCCATGATGAAACCTCTCTATAAGTACTAACTGACGTCTGTTGATTTGTAAATCATAATCATGGTGAGTATGGTGTGAAATCGATGTAGAAGGGTTTGAATCAAACTTTGAATATTTAGAAATTAGGACAAATGTTGAACTGATATTTGATGATTGTTGTTAGCAGGTATTGGCGATGGTCCTTACTAGCATTGCATCGTGTAAACCAGCATGTGGCCTATTTAACAAAGAAACTTGCACCTGAGCTAGCAAGTGGACCACATGACAATGAAGGTTGTGTTGAGCCGCAAAATGTCTAGTCAATCGGTTCTTAGGTCTGGTAGAGTTAGGATGAAAATCAATGACTTCAGCATGTACCAGAATTTGTGCAGTTGTAGCATATCCACCCTTTTTCATTCTTTGTAGCTTGTAGTTACTTTGAATTTTGAACTTGTTATGTACTTGTAATTTGAATGAGTTTTTGAAACAAATGTTGCAACTTTAGCTTGTTTTGCAATGTTTAACCTTGACTTAGAATTAGAAAATGGTGAGTTGTAACCGCTTGTAATACATACTCATGAGCAACAATTGTAATAATTTCCAAATCTAAGATTTAGTCTTGTAACTAAAGATCAGACAGAGTTTCCAAATAACTTGGTGTAGTATCCTAGCCTTCAAAAGTCTCCACCTGAGGTTAATTGTAGGATTTTAGAGTTGAATGACAACACTTCCTGGAGATGTAGGGAAGGCCTTGTGTTTCCAATTTTCCACACGCTAATGACCAGGATCTTGATATTTGATGGCCTAAATATTGGACGGTGGATGGGAAGTAAGCAGTCTAGGACCAATACTATTGTTCAGGAGTTTTAAGAACGGAAGCTCATGTTCACCTCAATTCATTCGCATCACAATTTCAATATGCCATCCTTTTCTTGAACCGATTCACAACATTTATCTGCTGAGGTGTCCATGAAAGTGTCGCTTGGACATTCTTCCATTGTAACCTTGAAAAGGGGACCAAGAAGTCTAACATCCATGACTTTAAAGCATAGCTATAGATTACTGTTGGATTAAGTATATTAATTTGACTCTTGAATGCTCTTGGATATAATTTTTTTACTGAACCATGGCTTTCCATGAGCAACAGATCCTAAGCTTCTAAGCTTGGCGGAAGTGCCAAAATTTTGCATTAGCCAGCTCTCCTGTGCACTCCTTGTGTAAATTGTGAATCCAACTTGAATTTTGAGTTTGAACTTGGTGGAAAACAGATAATCATAAGTCTTGGACTTCACTTTGATAACTTCTGGTATAAATTTGATTCGAGACCTCTATCCAAACTTACTACGCCAACCCGAAATCAAACACACAATCAATGCAAATCTAAACCCAATTTCAAGAGTGAAACCAAACTATGAGACGTCCTTTGAAAATGAAGATACTGTTTATAATGCTATCCACCATGAAATTCCAATCATTCCTCGAATAGCCATGCTCAACACCAAAAGATGTAAATTGTCCCTCCTTGAAACCTCTTATACACAAGCTTGTTAATCACAGTGAACACACACAAAGCCTTCATGATCTTTGAATCTTCTGCCGCAGCACACGCCTTCACAAATGAAATAAACAGACAATGATCTAGGTAAAGCGATTAGTTATACATAGATGATTGACCTAAAATGTCATGCTGACGAATCAATGAATCTAAGGGAAAAATTTGGGGTACAACAATATCTCTATAGACTACTATTTTGTTCAAGAACAGGCACTACAAGAAAATAGTCATTTTACGACACTTGAATCGCGACAGTTGAGTCTTAACTGTCGCAATGTGTGTTTTTTTGGATTTTAGCGACAGTTCATACGACAGTTTTAACTAGTGTCACAATCATTGAGTTGAATTGTAAGCTACACAAATAGTTAAATTTGTCTAATCATGCATAACCTTACTTTCCATGTATTTTAAGTAATAATCAATTTTTTTAAATATTTTATTATTTGATTCAATTTATTTTAAGATATTATCAATATTTTATATATAATTGTTTTGATAAATACACTATTATATGTATATTTCTCACCTTTTAAAAATGATTTAAATGATAAAATATTTTGAGTATTTTTCTCAAAATTTTATTTACAATTTTTTTTTAAAATTCTTTTGTTGTAAATAAATATCAAATAAATTAAACTTATTTAAAATTAATTATAAAATTATTAAAATTATTATTTTAAATTTAATAATTTACAAAAACGTTTAAAGTTTATTAATAATTAAAATTTTTTATTGTTAAAATAAAATTATTTTTGAAACTTTTAGTAAAGAAATTTAATATTATTTTTCTAAGTCAAATCTCATATATTTATTTAAAAATAATATGCAAAATAAAATGATATTTTTTAAATAAAGCTTATATCTCACGTGAAAATGAAGGGGTCGCGACGGTTGGAATCGACCTCCGCGAAATTGGAGCCACGACGGTTTGTGAACTGTCATCCCCTAAAACTTTTACAACGCGCATAATTAGAGAAATTGGAAGAAGAGGGCTGCGACTGTTGATGAATCGTCGTCCCCCAAATATTGTACCGGCGCTACACTTAATTGGAGGAAGAGGGAAAACATTTGTTTTTTATTTTAGGTTTTTGGGCATCTCTCAACTCACGTATCTCTCTCTCTCTCTCTCTCTCACGGCTTCTAATAACTGTTTCTCAGTTCCGATTAGATTTTTGACTCAGTTCTGGTTTTGATTTACTTTTTATTCAATTTGGTCCTATTTTGTTGATTTCGACTAAGTGTTGAGGTTTCAGACTCAATTCGATTTCGATTTGTTTTTTTGAAGCAGGTTCTGGGTGATTTTTACTTAGTTCTCCTACTGTGTTGTGTTTTTACTCTAGTTTAGATTAGCTTAGGTTTGTATATTGGATTTCAACTAGTTTGTGCTGGATTTTGAACTTGGTTTTGTTCTGAATATGTTTGAGCTGCTTATGTTTCGGTTTCGATTCAGTTCGGTTTCGTGGCTCCGACTTTGATTAGGATTGATTTAATATCAAATTTGGTTGGGATTGATTCTTACTTGTTTGTGTTTGGATTTCAATGTTGGTTTCTAATGGTAATGAACTTTCATTTTCCGAACAAATGACATGCAAATCATTATGCAGTAGTGGCAAAAATTAAGCAGAAAATGCCTTTGGCATAGGAACCAAGTGTTTCTCTTTATCGAAGAAATATATTGTAGTTAATTATGCGTTGATTATGTGATTTATAACTACACAGGTTTGTTTGAGTTGCACGTGACTACAAGCAGCCTTGATGGAGGTTTCATGTTTCTCAAGAATGCAAGGACTTGCCAACCATTAGTAAGTACACAAAACAACCTAGCTTATATCAGGGATGTTTTCATCTTGTTGATAATTTTTTAACCACAATACTTGCAATTTTTTATGCAGTGACTTCAAACACTCATTGCCTGAATACAATGATGAAGTGAATTGCGGTAAGCTTTTGAGTTAGCCATAGATTACATTTTCATGTTGTCCTCCGTATTGTCGATGCATACATGTTAATTCTCTTTGATGCATTTTTTTGGTTTAAAGCTTGGTACGGTTGAGTTCCTAACTAAACCTCTCTCTGAGGATAAGCTGAAAAATATTTGGAAGCATGTGGTTCACAAGGTATGTTAGTATTATTATGTTGGCATTTACAATTAACATAATATAAGAAAACTAGATTTTAATGTTGTTTGATTCAATCAATTAGACATTCAATGCTGATAAAAATACTCCGTCTGAACCGCTAAAACCTGTCAAAGAATTCGTTGAGTCCATGTTGATAGATTTAGATAAGGTGTCGAAGTTTAGTGATAACGAACAAGAGCATTCTGCAGCGAGTGATAAATATCTGGCTCTTTTAACACCGCAATTAAAACAAGTTGCGAGGTTAGCGGATGATGGTGGTCATCTGGCTCCTCTAAAATATTGATATTACTAGTATAATTTATAATCCTAAATATAGATACAGTCATAGACATATATATGAAAAACAAAATAAAATAAATGAAAAAAAGTTAAAAGAGTGAAAGTATATACCAATTGAGGAGCAACAACAATGAATCAATGAGAACTTATGTGGCCCAAGAGCTTAGAGTAGTAACTATTAGAAATGGCATAACCATGGCAAAACAATATGACAGGGTATGTTCCTTCCACTGTTGGTGCAAACACCAACAATGGTTTAGGGGATGTGTTAACATTGAATTGTTTCCAACTAATGTTTCTAGCTTGGAAAACATCTGTGCCTATGTTGTTGGTGTTGGTGGCTAATAATGGTTTACCTCTCAATGCCATATTCAACACTCTAAGTTATTCTCACACCAAATAATGAAACTTTTAATTTGCTGGTGAAGTGTACTTAAAGTCTAAGCAGTGTAGATATTTTTTATGTATTCATTGGATTCTTTTGTGCTTAAGATAAACGTGAGTATTTTAGATAATTAATTTAAATTTTTCTCATTTTAGGAAAAATTGTTTTGAGAAAAATGACAAATGTTATCCTATTATTTTGTGGTTTTTATTATATGAAGTAGGCTTTTATTATTATGTCTCTACTTTTGTTGTTTTGTGTTTGTAATTTCTTTTTCTCACTTTGGATGGAAGGAAACCATACAAACAACATGATGATGACAAGTCTGAGGTGCCTAGGCCACTTAAATATTTTTATTTTATTTTCCACCAGAGTCCAAAAAAGAAATTAATTAACATTTGGCTAATTTGAAAGAATTAATTTAGTGTGAAATATGTTTATACTGATTTGACAAAGCTAAACTTCCAATAACATGAAAAATACAATCAGAGGTGAAGTTGCACACTATACAGTAGGATTTATACATAAGTTATACAATATAATCTTATCTTTACTATTTTATACATAGATTACTATAACAACAACAAATCCGGTAGTCGGCTGGATCAAATTGTGCAATGATATTCTTTAAATTATTTGAGCAGACTAAACTGTAATGTGTAAGGAAAAGAGAGTGAAGATTCTTTAATTTATGAAATTTAGCCTGTTCTTGGGGTAAGCTTTCTACTACATGGTTACACAGGTCATGTTTAACAATAATTAACTAAGATTTCAACATTGATGCTTTTGTTGTGTGTAGGTTTCTAAATGTGCCAGAGATTGGATTGCCATAGCTTATCTACTCACTGTTGGAGGGGGCTATAACAGTGTTGCACCACAAACACAATCATCTTGCCGCACTGATCATGCTAGACTTATAGATGATGCTCTTTGGTTAGGTATGAGATTTCATTAAATTTGGCAAATACATTATTTTCTCTATTGCAATTATGTATATACTTTCTGATCATGGTTGTTACTGGAGCCACCCACATGTTTGGTTAATATTCCATCTAGATAAAAACTACATTTTGCTATGTATATACTTCAATTTGGAAGGCATGCTAGTCCACCAGAGCCTCCAGTATAACTTGTCAAAATTTTCTATTTGTGCTTCATGTCAAGTGCAATTCCTATACTAATGCAAAATATTGTATCTTAATTACTTTCCTTGAACTCTATGAAACCGATCTGCCACGGTTTGTTTGTTTCTAAATAAATAATGTTTTGGAAAATTTCTCAGGCTATGAAGTCGCATATTGACTACTACATGGAGAATGCAAGAATACTGGTCAATGCTTTGACCTCTCTTGGTCTGACAGTTTATGGAGGTAAAAATGCACTCTATGTTTGGGTCCGTTTTACTGGCTTAAAATCTTGGGATGTCTTGGTGAAATTCTTGAGAATACACACATAATTACAGTTCCAGGCAGTGGTTTTGATCCAGGTGGTGAAGGGTATATAAGAATTAGTGCTTTTGGCCAGAGAGTCCATCATTGAAGCCTCGGAGAGACTCAAATACCTTCTCATATGAAGAACAGGTTCATATGTTATACCATCAACCTAACTATGTCAACAAATTCAATTCTGACATCATAAAGTATTGTGAAATACTAAAACATATAATTTAGAAGTTGTGTTTTCTAATATTGTTGTAGCATGTATGTATCATGTTCTGTAGCTTCTCGAAAGTGCGTGTACTTGGGCTCATGCTCTCTCACGTGAGTTTGCATTGGAAAAACCAAGTTGTTGTTTATAGTTAAAATACAAGCTAAGAGCAAGCGTGTAGTGTGTTAAATAGTACAGATCAAAAGCAGGTTGTTAATACAAAGGTAAATATTTTGATTTAACACTTTAATGTATGAAGATGATATTACTAAAATTAGATGGAAGTTTTATTCATATTTCTATTGGATTTGAAGCTCATTCATATTACTTGCAGAGTGAGAGGTCAGCTGACAAGTATTGTGATGATATATTTGGTGAGACACCAACTGAAGTTCGGAAATCGGTAAGTGTTTCATTAAACTATTCAAATTTTGTAGCAACTCATGATTTCATGCTTGATTAATTAGGGATCGGAGTAAGATGAGCAGAGACAACCAGAGGTCCATCAGGAGCCGATCGATTTAAGTCAACTGTCAAATTTGAATTCTGTTGGTTCTAAGACAGAGTTGTCCGTCGAAGCTGCTATACAAGGAAAGCCAAAAAGGTATATGAAAATCAATATGTGAAATAAACCTCAAAACCTGTTGAAGAAAAAACCGCTTCCCTTGATCCCAGAAGTTGAGGAAACAGTGAAAAATCATGCAATTTTGTTGATGTGTCAGATATTCAGGTCAGATTTATGAATATAGTTCGACAATTATGAATGATTTGATTCGGTTCAGATATTATACTGATGTGGTGGTTAATGGAATTTAAGCTCAATTTGTAATTATAAATTGAAATGTTTAGTGTTTGACTGTGGTCTTTGTTTACTAAAACTGTTCTACGAATCGCAGCTCACGTCCATCGTCGGTCATCACAGCTCACGTCCACCGTCAGTCATCGCAACTCAGGTCTATCTCTGCAAAAGAACAATGAAATCACTGGTCACCGCTACTCACATCCATCGTCGGTCATCACAACTCATAGTGTTGAAGAACTTTGAAAGACAATGCTCACCTGTTGAAGAACTTTCAAATTTTTAAGACAATCCACAACATCGTGGTGAGTGGTGACACAATCCATGATGAAGCAGTTGGGTCATAACATTGATGTTGTCACTGATGGAGCTGAAGCCATACGAGCTGTTCAACATTCTAATTATGAACTGCTTCTGATGGTAATTTAAGATCTCAAAATTGTATCTTCAAGAGTGTTAGATGTTCATATATGATATATCTTTAATTCTATGGTAGAACTGATAATGGTATGTACTTGGCTGTTGTAAGAAATCATACGTATTTGGCTGTTGTAACTTTGTAAGAAATTGTACTCAATCCATTCTCTTTATGTTTGAATAATGCACAGTTGGAAGAAACATAATTCTTGCCTGGGTTAAAACATATCTTCTAGTTTAATATTTGTGTATTGGTTATTAGGGTTGAAAACGTATATTGAAAGCATAGGTCAAACTTTTGGTGGTATCTGAGTATTTTTTTTATAATAAAAGTAATATATTTAGCAGGGGTTATAAACATTTGTATTTTGTACTCAAAACCGCTGGAAATTCAAAATATATTTTAAAATGTGCATCAAAATAACGGCGGTTACAACCGCCGCAATTAACCATTTAAAGATTTTATTATGAAATATGCATAACATTAACGGCGGTTACAACCGTCGTAATTAAATATTTACTAAATTTATTTTAAAATATGCATTATATTAACGGCGGTTAGAACCGTCGCAATATTTAATTTACGTCAGTTCCCTAACCGTCGTGAAGGAAAACGACGGTTGGTACGATGGTTTTGACAACCGTCGCAATATAGCCTCGCGACACACGTTTCTGGGACGGAGCTACAACCGTCGTAACTTGCAAATTACGGCGGTTTTAACCGTCGTAGCCTGCCAAAATAACCGTCGCAATCTTCCAATTTTCTTGTAGTGAGGTTCAATCTGGCACTCTACAAATCTCTCATGTCTCTACAAAGGATCAACTAGCTGACATTCTCACAAAACCTCTTGCCACGCAACAATTTAAAGATCTCACATCCAAGATGCAAGTTATCGATGGAAACTTGCTCTTGAGGGGACGTATAGGAGAATTATGACAAGGCAGTGACAAGGCTACATAACTTAGTGAAATATCAGTTCCTAATTCTCAGGCTAACTTAGAGCAACAAATTAATTAGTATTAGTTGACTTTGATTTGCTGTTAATTACCATTAATATTTACATTCATTACATTTGTATTTGAGGAGAATATTATTCTATATATGTATTGTATTATCTATCAATTAAATCATCACAGCATTCTATGTTTCTATACCCTTTTCCTCCTTCTTCATTTTCTAAAAATCTCTAAAAAAAAACATTTCACCTCTCCCTCTCCCAACCATTGAAGCATCTCTTCATTACAATGAAGCATCGGTGGAACTCTTTCTCCTCCTTTCCATCATTTCATAACATCAAAGCATCTCTTTCTCATCAATCAATTCCATTTTGGTAAGTTTTTCACTTTTTTAGGTAGTAATGTAAACGAACTCGGTAGGCTATAACAACATATAATGGGTTTTTTGGAACTGTTAGGGCAGAAAATGGGTTGCTGCCATGGGAGCAAAAGCACAGCTTTGTTCGGAGATGCATCTTTGTATTTGCTTTGCATTATTTTCGGAAATGCATCTCCAGATTGGACTCAATAAAAAAATTGAGACATTTTGTGAATTTCTTCGGGCATGCTGTTTATATTTGTCTCTGTTTTATGACGCATGTGTAATGGCTGAAGACAACACTAGTCGGATTAGGCTCGGACGTGTGTCCCAAATCGCATCGATACGATGTGAGAGGGCCACATCCAGGACCACGAGGCCACTAGTTACTGATAAATCGTTTGATGTTGCATCTACTTCACAGGCCCAACCGTCTTGTTCTCGTAATCGAATCTCTCAGGCATCTCAGGCATAAGATGCAACAGAACTTAAGGATCATGAGACCCTTATCAACCCTGAAGCCCCTGAGCCCAGGAGGAAGTCGATCAAGATGTCCGATTATAGAGTTATCCAGGAGGCTCATATGACACCTCCTTACTTTATAATTATGCAAAACATGCTTCTATGCATGCCTGGAATGGAGAGATATATTTGTTTTCTTTTGCAATACATATGTTGTCAACTAATTAAATCCATATTGATTATGTTTTCTTTTTTCAGGAACGTGATTGTTTAAAAATGATTAACCACGGCAGGAAGATATTGGTGTTGCCACAGCCCACTGATCGTTGGTTCGATGTTGTTATTCGTTATTCCAGTCTTGTTGATTCATGTTCATCTACATACGTGACCATAAACCATAAGCCATGGCATGCAGACGACTTTTGCAGAGATCAGGCAGAGAGTGTGACAGCGGTATGTCGACATGTTGCTGAGATGGATAGAGCAATCATAGAATCAGAACTCTTTGTGGATGGAAGCCCCTAGTTGTCCCTAGTTGAGCGCATGACTTCCGTGTTATGCAATTTTGTGCAGTACAGGCGGCGGAGGAGGCAAGCGGCTAGACATACCCAGTAATTTATATTGAGATGTATTATTATTTTTGGGTATTTTCGATGTATTTTAGGACAAATATTATGTATGAATTATCTTGACTTTTTTTATTTAAGTATGAATTTTCACCTTCCATTAACTGTAATATAACTCAATTTTACGTTCATTTTATGTTAATATAAATTGACCTCACAAAAATTGAATTTTTGGACAATGGTGTTATTCTAATATGATTCAGGGAGGATTCCGGAGATGCTGAAGGTTCAAGCAACACAAGAAAGGGGGTTTGAATTGGATTTCAAGTATGACAATTTTTTCTTTCCTAAAACAAACGCAAGAATATCAACAACAATAATAAGGACAATGATAAAAGACACAAGTATTTTATCCTGGCTCGCCGTTAATTAGGCTACATCCAGTCCACCCACCTTGGTGATTTCGCCTTAGAAAATAACTTGATCCAATAATCAATATGATTACAAACCAATGACAGCCTGTGATAAGTGTTTGGTTGTAAATGAATTTGAGACCAATTTTCTGCAGTTTAAGCTCTTTTCCTAATGCCTGAATGCGAAACAGCTTATTTTTAAGTGATTTTTGAATCAATGTTTGATTTTGGTCTATTTGATGTTTTTGTTAGTTTTGCAGCATTTTTCGTAAAAGGGACGCGGCAAAAATCGGAAGAAAACACGATGAAATGAGCAATGTCGCGTGTCTGCAATAAACAGTGAACTCGTCGGGCGAATGGGTGGCGGAAGGAGAAATTTGCCAGGCGAATGCCTGACGAGTCAGTTGGTGAGTGAGTTCTCAAATTTCAATAGCTTTTTTAAGTGCTTCACTGGAAGATTCGCCAGGCGAAGGTGTGGCGAAAGGAATTCGCCTGGCGAGCTGAAATTCGCCTGGCGAATTCAAGATATTTTCTTAGGTTTCTTTGCACTATTCTGGCACGTGGGCTGTACTTAAAGGTTTCGCCAGGCGAATTTTGTAGCTCGCCTGGCAAATTTGTCTGGGCAGAAAGTGCTATTTAGGGTGTTTGTTAGATATTTTTTAGGACAACACTTGGAGAAATAATCTTTGTAACCTAAAAACTTCTGGAGAGATCAAAAACTTCATCTTTTACTATTTTTCTTAGAATCCAAAGCTTTTATGCTTCAATCCTTGAATCTTTGAAGATTGATGCTCCAAAAGCTTTGCAACTTACTTGTCAAGCAAGCTACCATGTCTATGGCTAGCTAAAGCTCTTTTGTGTCAAGATTAGTGGGAGGTGATCCATTATTTTGTATATATTCTTCTTGATTGTAAGCTTGTGAACTTTGTTGATGATATTTATAGAAGAAAAACTTTGTTTACATTGTATATTTTGTTTTATTTCATGTTCGAGAGAAATGTTATAAAACTTGATTGAAGTTTCCTTCCATCAATGTTCATGAGGCTAGACATAGTTTTGAATGTTGATGTTCATAAATATTGTTCTTGAATGTACCGTTTTGATAGTTTGTGTGAGAGATCAACAAAGGATCAAAACGGTAATCCCACAAAAAGTGTTCGAGAGAAACTTGTTGAGAGGATATGTGGTTATAATTGTTGTTAACAAGTTCACGTTCGTAATCGAGAAAATACGTGTGAAACGGATCACCGAGACCTAATCTTGACATGTTTTATCAAAACCCTAAAACAAATCTTTTTACCGTTAATTTCTAAACTTCGAATGCAAATGATCCGATTGAAAATTACCAAAATCTTTGTTACGATCAAAGTTTGAAACCTTTTAACTATCGAACGGCGGCAATATACGCAATCTCTGTGGATACGATAAAACACCCCCCTAAAACTGTTTCATGGAGGCAAAGACCGCAATAGCACTGTTCACGCAAGGTGCAAATGAATATCTCAACGAAGCGTGGGAGAGATTCAAATCTATGTTGAGGAAATGTAAAGGGCATGGTTTCGACGAGTTGACTCAAGTTCACATTTTTAGGAATGGTCTTCAACTAGTGCAGAAAACATTGTTGGATGCCACCGCGGGTGGATCTTTGATGAGCAAGAGTGCCGAAGAAGCCATTGCCATAATTGATAAGATGGCTTTGAATGACCATCAGGGAAGCCATAACCGTGGTCCTTCTCAAAGGACTCCGGGAGTTTTGGAATTGGGAACTAATGATGCTATCCTAGCTCAAAACAAGCTTTTATCTCAACAAGTGGAACTTTTGACTTAACAAATATCGAAGCTTCCACAACAATTAAAGGAAATACATGAGCAACCGAGAAAGAGTAAGCGAGTTGCATGTTGTGAACTTTGCAAAGGAGAGCACGACACCGGATTTTGTCCTCCACCGGGATTTAAAAAAGTGAACTACATGAACAATCAATGAGATTATCAAGGAATACAACAACAACAACCTTATCAAAACAATCCTAAACAACATTACCAAAGCAATCAAGGATATCAACCGAGGGGGAACTATCAAAATAATTAAGGCTATGGTGGCGGTTCTTCAAGCCGGCAAAATCCTTATTAACCTCCACCACCTCCGGTTCCTAGCTCTAAGTTGGAAGACACTTTGAATCAATTCATTCAAATGTCTATGGCTAACCAAAAGAATAGTGATGCGACGATAAAGAATCTCGAAAATCAAGTTGGGCAACTTGCCAAACAAATAGCTGAGCAACAATCGGGTCCTTCATTCTCCGCAAATACTCACGTAAACCCGAAAGAGCATTGCAAAGCAATCATTACGATAAGTGGGAAGGAGTTAGCAAAAGAAGATGACAAAAGGGTGGAGGAGGAAAGAATTGATGGTATTGTTGAGGAGGATAGTGATGAGGAAGAAGTTGAAAAGAAAATGATAATGAGGTTGTGGTTAAAAAGAAAAATGATGATATTGTTGAAGTTGAAAATGAGAGTGTGGAGGAAGTGAAGAAAAAAGAGAAACATGTGAGAGTTAAGAAGGAGAAGGAGAAGATGAATCTGATACCGACTTAAAATATACCTTACCCTCATGTGCCGACAAGGAAAGAAAATGCTAGACAATACTCAAGATTCATGGATATCTTTAAGCAACTACAAATCAACATCCCTTTTTCCGAAGCTCTAGAGAAATGCCGAAGTACGCAAAATTTATGAAGGACATTCTTACAAAGAGGCGAAAATATTTGGAGCCAAAAACCGTTGTTCTTGTGGCAAATTGTAGCGCTATTATTCAAAGAACTCTCCCGAAGAAGGAAACCGATCCGGGGCGAGTTACCTTACCCATTACAATTGGTAATGTCTTCGTTGGAAATGGCCTTATTGATTTGGGATCAAGCATCAATATCATTCCATTATCTATTGTGCAAAAGCTTGAGAACATTGAAATTAAGGGCATCCAGATGACATTGCAATTGGCCGACAAATCTACCACTCATCCGATTGGGTTGGCGCAAGATGTGTTGGTGAAAGTTGATAAATTTTTCTTTCCGGTGGACTTAATTGTTATTGATATGGAAGAGGATAATGATGTTGCTCTAATTCTTGGTCGCCCTTTTATGAAGACCGCTCACATGATGATAGATGTTGATGATGGCCTTATGAAAGTGCGGGTGCTAAATGAAGAGGTATCTTTTAATCTATTCGAAGCAATGAAGCATTCACAAGACAAACATGATAGCTTTCGTATCGATGCTATGGAAGAAGCAACTTTGGAGGTTTCTAAGCATGTTCATATAGTGTCTCCTTTGGAAATGGCTCTTGATGATGCTTTTGAAGTATTTTCCGATGAAGAGGAAAGAGCTCTTGAAGAATGTTTGAAAGAGCTTGAATCTCTCAAAGAATTACAACCATGGGAAGTTGAGAATGAAGAGTTGAAGAAAGAACCAAGTGATGAGAAAGTTCAACTTGAATTGAAGGTGCTTCCTTCTAATTTGAAGTATGCATTCCTTGAAGAAAGTGGGAACAAGCCGGTAATTATTAGCAACGATTTATCCGACAAAGAAGAAACCAGTTTGATTCAAGTGTTGAAAAGAAATCAAGAAGCTATAGGGTGGGTTCTTTCCGATCTTAAAGGAATTAGTCCATCGTATTGTATGCACAAGATTCTAATGGAAGAGGATTTTAAGGCGGTTGCTCAACCACAACGCCGCTTGAATCCTACTATGAAAAAGGTTGTTCGGAAAGAAGTTGTGAAACTTTTGGATGTGGAAATGATCTACCCGATCTCTGATAGTCCATGGGTAATCCCCATGCACGTTGTTCCTAAAAAGGGTGGCCTGACCGTTATCTGAAACGAAAAGAATGAGTTAATCACAACAAAGATTGTGACGGGGTGGAGAATGTGTATTGACTATCGAAGGTTAAACACCGCAACAAGAAAAGACCATTTTCCACTTCCATTCATGGACCAAATGCTCGAGAGGTTATCCGGGCAACAATTCTATTGTTTTTTGGACGGTTATTCGGGCTACAATCAAATTGCGGTTGACCCGGCGGACCACGAGAAGACGGCTTTTACTTGTCCTTTTGGCATTTTTGCTTATCGAAAGATGCCTTTTGGCTTATGTAATGCGCCGGCAACTTTCCAAAGGTGTGTTCAAGCTATCTTCTCCGACCTCATAGAAAATACAATGGAGGTGTTTATGGATGATTTTTCCGTGTTTGGAGCATCTTTCGATTTATGCTTAAAGAATTTGGAAGCCGTCCTTGAGAGGTGTGTAAAAACAAACTTGGTGTTGAATTGGGAAAAGTGTACCTTTATGGTGACGGAGGCAATTGTGCTTTGGCACAAAGTTTCTTCCAAAGACCTTGAAGTCGATCAAGTGAAGATTGAAGTGATTGAAAAGTTGCCTCCTCCTACCAACGTCAAGGGAATCAAAAGCTTTTTAGGGCATGTGGGATTTTATAGGCGATTCGTCAAAGATTTTGCAAAAGTAGCAAGGCCACTGAGAAACTTGCTCAACATAGATCAGGTATTTCTCTTTGACGATGAATGTCTTATTGCTTTCCAAATTTTGAAAGAAAAACTAATTACCGCTCCAATAATCATCGCTCCAAATTGGAATTTAAATTTTGAACTAATGTGCGACGCAAGTGATTACGCTGTTTGAGCGGTGTTAGGTCAAAGGAAGGATAAAACGTTAAGTATTAAATGAGGCGCAAGTAAATTACGCCACAACCGAAAAAGAATTATTTACGATTGTATACGCACTTGAGAAGTTTCGTTCTTACCTAATAGGGTCAAAAGTGGTAATCTACACTGATCATTCGGCAATCAAATATCTGCTCACTAAACCGGATTCGAAGCAAAGGCTCATCCGTTGGATCCTTTTACTTCAAGAATTTGATTTGGAAATAAAGGATAAAAAGGGTTCAGAGAATTTGGTGGCGGATCATTTGTCCCGCTTGATCAATGTGGAGGTAACCAAAACAGAAAAGGAAATCCGAAAGGAATTTCCCGATGAAAAATTGTTTCGAGTCCAAGTTAGGCCGTGGTTCGCGGATTTTGCTAACCACAAAGCAACCGGTTGGATACCATAAGACCTAACTTGGAATCAAAAAAGGAAGTTCTTATCGGATGTGAATTATTATGTGTGGGATGACCCTTACTTATTCAAGTTAGGAGGTGACAACCTTTTGAGAAGGTGTGTCACGAGTGATGAAGCTCAGAGTATTCTTTGGCATTGTCATAACTCGTCGTATGGAGGCCATTTTAATGGTTCTAGAACGGCCACGAAAGTCTTGCAATCAGGATTTTATTGGCCTACTCTATTTAAAGACACAAATCTCCATGCACAAAGTTGTGATACTTGCCAAAGAACTGGTGGAAATGGAAAAGGAGATGAAATTCCCTTTCAAAATATCCAAGAGGTTGAAATTTTTTATTGTTGGGGCATAGATTTTGTTGGTCAATTCACACCCTCTTTTGGAAATGAGTATATTTTAGTGGCGGTTGATTATGTTTCGAGGTGGGTTGAAGGGATTGCTTCACCTAAGGCTGATGGAAAAACGGTAATAAATTTTTTAAAGAAAAACAACTTTGCCCGTTTTGGCACTCCTCGAGTTTTTATAAGTGATGGCGGGTCACACTTTTGCAATACATCCCTTTAAAGTGTTTTGAAACATTATGGTGTAACGCATAAAGTGGGGACCCCTTACCACCCACAAACAAACGGTCAAGCTGAGGTGTCTAACCGTGAGGTGAAAAGGATTCTGGAAAAAACCGTGTCAAGTTCAAGAAAAGATTGGTCACAAAAATTGGATGAGGCATTGTGGGCGTACCGTACCGCTTACAAGGCTCCAATTGGCTTAACTCCGTTTCAAATGGTCTATGGTAAAACATGCCATTTACCCGTTAAAATGGAGCACAAAGCATTGTGGGCCCTGAAATTGTTAAATTTTGATAAAAACTTGGTCGGAGAAAAAAGAAAAATACAACTCCATGAATTGAAGGAAATGCGGAATGCCGCATATCATTCTAGTTGGTTGTATAAGGAGAAGGTGAAAGGTTATCATGACAGGAAGATCCGTTAAAAGGATTTCAAGGTTGGCCAAATGGTATTACTGTTCAATTCCCGGTTGAAACATTTCCCGGGAAAGTTAAAATCGAAGTGGTCAGGACCGTTTCGTGTCAAAGACGTGAAAAGTTATGGAACTGTTGTGATTGAAGATTTGCAGAAAAAAGAAAGTTGGTCCGTGAATGGCCAACATTTGAAAATTTATCTCAGAGGAGATTTTGATTGGGATTTGGGTTCTGTGTTTCTTGATGATCGTTGATCATCTTGGACCGTCGAGCTTAGTCGATGTTAAACAAGCGCTTGTTGGGAGGCACCCCAACATTGTAAGTATTTCATCTTTGCTGTTTTAATTTAGGAATTGTGTAATGTTGTGTTTAGAACTTAGTCCATAATTATGTTTTGATTCTATGCAACTTTGTGGAAATACTTTGTACGTGTATGTGTCGAGTTTGAACCATTGATGTTTTCGGTTGATTTAGTGCTTGGATTTCTTGCTTTTGAGTGAGAAATTTACTTTTGTTTTAGGGCAAACAACAAGGCAAGTTGGGGAGAGTTTGATAAGTGTTTGGTTGTAAATGAATTTGAGACCAATTTTCTACAGTTTAAGCTCTTTTCCTAATGCCTGAATGCGAAACAACTTATTTTTAAGTGATTTTTGAATCAATGTTTTAGTTTGGACTATTTGATGTTTTTGTTAGTTTTGCAGCATTTTCGTAAAAGGGACGCGGCAAAAATCAGAAGAAAACACGATGAAATGAGCAATGTCGCGTGTCTGCAACAAACAGTGAACTCGCTAGGCGAATGGGTGGCGGAAGGAGAAATTCGTCAGGCGAATGCCTGGCGAATCAGCTGGCGAGTGAGTTCTTAAATTTCAATAGCTTATGTAAGTGCTTCGCTGGAAGATTCGCCAGGCGAAGGTGTGGCGAAAGGAATTCGCCTGGCGAGCCTGAAATTCGCCTGGCGAATTCAAGATATTTTCCCAGGTTTCTTTGCACTATTCTGGCACATGGGCTGTACTTAAAGGTTTCGTAAGGCGAATTTTGTAGCTCGCCTGGCGAATTTGTCTGGGCAGAAAGTGCTATTTAGGGTGTTTGTTAGATATTTTTGAGGACAACACTTGGAGAAATAATCTTTGTAATCTAAAAACTTCTGGAGAGATCAAAAACTTCATCTTTTACTATTTTTCTTAGAATCCAAAGCTTTTATGCTTCAGTCCTTGAATCTTTGAAGATTGATGCTCCAAAAGCTTTGCAGCTTACTTGTCAAGCAAGCTACCATGTCTATGGCTAGCTAAAGCTCTTTTGTGTCAAAATTAGTGGGAGGTGATCCATTATTTTGTATGTATTCTTCTTGATTGTATGCTTGTGAACTTTGTTGATGATATTTATAGAAGAAAAACTTTGTTTACATTGTATATTTTGTTTTATTTCATGTTCGAGGGAAATGTTATAAAACTTGATTGAAGTTTCCTTCCATCAATATTCATGAGGCTATAGATAGTTTTGAATGTTGATGTTCATAAATATTGTTCTTGAATGTACCGTTTTGATAGTTTGTGTGAGAGACCAACAAAGGATCAAAACGGTAATCCCACAACAAGTGTTCGAGAGAAACTTGTTGAGAGGATATGTGGTTATAATTGTTGTTAACAAGTTCACGTTCGTAATCGAGAAAATACGTGTGAAACGGATCACCGAGACCTAATCTTGACATGTTTTATCAAAACCCTAAAACAAATATTTTTACCGTTAATTTCTAAACTTCGAATGCAAACGATCTGATTGAAAATTACCAAAATCTTTGTTACGATCAAAGTTTGAAACCTTTTAACTATCGAACGGCGGCAATATACACAAACTCTATGGATACAATAAAACACCCCCTAAAACTGTTTCAACAGCCTGTCAATGATTTTGAAAGAATTCTGACCTACCCGGTCCTCTAAGAAATATGATGGTCATTGGCGCCTTAAGATCCCGGCCAACCCGACCGCTTAAGAAGATTTAATCTCTTTCAAAATATGGCAAATCCCTCTCAAGATCCTGACCAAATTGGTCGCCTGGGGAATGCAGCCTTAATGACAAACTGTCATTGCCTTATCAAAAACCTGATCATCCTGGTCGCTTGAGGAATATAACCAAATTTGGTTATTACAATTTATGTTTACAGAGTTTTCTTCTTAATAAGCTGATAACACACGATGAAGATCAAATGAATACACTTAAAAGATATACAATGAAATTTCTAAGTATTTCTCTATTTGTTGTGTTATGGTGTTGTAGCTTCAGCGACTGTGAAGACTCACACGCATCCACATGCATGCCTACATCCACACTCTCTTGTTTTCCATATTCTTCTTCCTCAATATATATAGGAGATGAATAGATCCATTGGAGGATAGATCTGTTGAAGTGTATAATAGGAATTGTCCTCAAATTATTCGTTGTATAGAGATCACTTCCTTTGCAATAATAGAGTGGCGCTTGCAGTAGAGAGTAGTTGATGATGGGACGTGAGAAGCTTCTTTACTTTGAAAGTATATTTGCTTTTGTGCTTCTATCACATCAAACAGTGTTGATCTTTAATTCAAATCTTCTAGTTAAAGGTTGCTTATGAAAGTGGATTGAAGCTTGAGTAGAGGTCAAAATATGTCTTCATAAAGAAATCTCATTTTGGTTGTACTTTCCTTGAGTATACTTCTCGTCGTAATCAGAGGCTTTATATAAAAGAGGAACTGAAGCTTGATCAGAGTCTAGAGCCTAGATGATGTAGGCTACAAAGTCTATTTAGAGTGAGGATTGAAAGTACCACAGTCTACAATAAATGTGAACAAGAAATGCATAAGCATTTACTAGTTTATTCAGATGCTTTGACTGTTAGAAAACCGTTTCCTTTGCTTACTAACTCCAAGTCAGAGGCTTCTAATTTAATTTGGTGAAGCTTGAGTAGAGTTCAGAAGTTGTCTTCAGAACTTGGTGACATTTTAGATTCCTTGTGTTGGAACAAAGTTGGTTTTCACCATATCCAAATGATTTTGATGATAACAAAGTATTTAAAGAACAATATGGTATACTAATGTTTGTTCAAGTGTGCAGGACCATAGACTAAAATTCATATTAAATCCAAGTATTAGTTCTGACTCTGAACATCCAAAGAGAAGCATGAAGATCCTATTTTGATGTATCGTGTAACACCCTGATTTATTTTTATTATTTTTCGTAGTTAGAATTATATGATGTCGTGTACATGTGTGTGGTTATGCGTGTTTTAGTTGTATCCGGGTTGCCCTTTTGTAGGGGGTAGCGACCCTAGAATTATAGAGATTAAGGTGTTGGGGGTGTGTGACCAATCATGTAGGACTTGGTGGTGTGGTGAGAATGATTAATTAATATTATTCATTTAAATTATTAAGAGATATTGTCATTATTATTTAATTAGTAAAATAATAATAATAATAATAATAATAATAATAATAATAATAATAATAATAATAATAATATTGGGATAATAATAATAATATTATGACTTAAAAACAATATTAGAAGAAAAAAAATAGAAAAGGGGATTAGGAGAGGAGAATTGGTCATTAGGTGAAAAGTAGAGAAAAGGAGAAGTCAGAGCTAGGCCGAGAGAAAGGAGACTCCATCGCTGAGAGAGAAGATTTTCAAGAACTCTAAGGTAAGGGTGGGGTTCTTTAATCTCTTAAGGGTTGTATAAGGTTTGTGGGAGGGTAGATAAACCAGTAGGATCATCTCTATGTGTTGATTGTATTGGTATGGGGTTGAGATTTTGCGTGTTGGAGGTTATGATAAGAGGAAAAGTGCATAAATTAATCAGTTGAATTGTAGGTTATGTGTTTCTAATTGATTTTATGATAACCCGTGAATATATGTGCATTTTTGGATTGTTTGTGAGTGAAATCGGAGAAGGGTTGTGGTTGGTTCGTGCAGAAACCGCAACTAGAGAATTACAGAATCGCTCAATTCGCCGTGCAAATGATAGTTTGCTGAGCGAAGGTTCGCCCCAGACTCGCTGGGCGAACGAAGCAAGGAGTGAAGGGAAAGAAGAGATAATTCTGGAATGAGTGGTGGGGTGGTTCACCCCAGATTCGCTGGGCGAACTCCTGGCGAACCCCAGTTCGCTGGCCGAATGAGAGGCGAAAGGAGAAGAGAAATAAGTGAGTCTCGAGTTTTTATATGGGGGAGGGTAGTTCGCTAGGTGAACTCCTAGCGAATGATGGTTTGCTGGGCGAACTCATAGCGAGCATGACAGTGCTGCTTGCTGCTGTTACGGACTGAATTTTCTTAAACTTTAAAAATTCATAATTTTTAATCCGTATATCTGTTTCAGTCGCCGTTTAAATCGTTGGAAAGCTTATTTCGTATATTTTTTGTTAAAAATTAAATTTTATATCAGAATTCCAACTATTTGACGCATTATTTGGCTTTCTGGATATGTTGAGATGTGTTGAACGCCAAAATGTTGTACTCGATTGTGTGATTGTGTGTAGTAGCTGTGGATTTCAGTTGTTGCATGTTTGGCAGGTATATGTTGTGTGTTGGACAGTTGTAGTGTGATGTGTTGACTGTATGTTGGTCATATGCATTAGTCGTTGTTGTATGTCTTCGTTGAATGCATGTTCATGTTGCATAAAATTGTGTGATAAGTCGTGTGCCCATGTGGGGTGTGAGCGTCTTATCCAGATTCTTTAAAATAGAACTGCGTTATTGTTGTTGAGGTAATCAGGTGCCCATGTGCGGTGTGAGCGATTACGTGTGTCGTGTGCCCGTGTGGGGTGTGAGAGACTTATATGGAAATTCCGATGGGAATTATGATCGTGAAAAAGGGATCGAATTGGTGTCACATGCATTGAGTCGAGTTGTGGGTCTCATTGCATTGCATTATGTTGTGTTGTATGGTGGATTGTATGATTGTCTGCTCATGTGGAAAACTGTGATTTCGTTGATGTAGTAATGATAGGGTGAATTATGTAATTGATTAAATGCTTCTATACTTATCTTATGCATTTCTTTGGTTGATTTGAGAATCTCACCCATTCTGTTTGAATGTTACCTCTATGTGGATAACGTGCAGATAATCAAGATTAGTGCGGAGTTGAAGTTAGTGAAGATGAAGTCTTCTATTTTATTTCGTTTTAGTCGGCGTCTGCTCTGATGTGTAACACTGGGGATTTGGAACGCTTACTGTTATTTGTTTCATTGTTCGTTATTACTTTTATTTAATTGGTGATGACTATGTTGTATTAAACCTATAATGTTTTAAATGAATTTCCGCTGCTATATGAGAAGAATATTTAAGCATGGTTTTGTCGGTGATAATTATGTGTTACATGTTGTATGCATGAGCGGGTGTATTGTTGAAGGTAGCATCCTAAATATTGAATGTTTTATTTTATTTTGATATTTTATTATTAATTTCCGCGGGGGTTTAGGGTGTTACATAGTGGTATCAGAGCAGGTCGGTCCGTCCGGCCAAGTTGTCGAGTCGTTGTTGTGTGACAGTTGATTATTGTCGATGTCGGTTCCTTAACCATTGTGTTCTGTTGTTGGTGTGTAACATATTTAGAATGGCTGGAAGGAACGATGCTGCTATTGCTGCTGCTTTGCAGGCTGTTGCTCAGGCAGTACAGAACCTGCCTCATGCTGGTGAGAATGGCGAGTTTCGGAAGAATAAACCGCCTACCTTCAAAGGAAGATATGATTCGGATAGGGCGCAAGCTTGGCTCAAGGAGATCAAGAGAATCTTCTGGGTTATGGAATGTCCTAAAGCACAGAAGGTGCGGTTAGGTACTCACATACTGGCTGAGGAGGCTGACGATTAGTGGGTTAGCACTCGTCAATTGTTGGGAGCAACATGAGAGGTAATCACTTGGGCTGTGTTCAGTAGGGAGTTCTTGAGGAAATATTTTCTTGAAGATGTCCGAGGAAAGAAAGAGATTGAGTTCCTAGAACTGAAGCAGGGTAACATGACGGTTACGGAATATGCTGCCAAATTCTCAGATCTGGCTAAGTTTTACCCTCACTACAGTGCGGCAACTGTTGAGTTCTCAAAGTGTGTCAAGTTTGAGAATGGATTGAGGCATGGGATCAAACAGGCGATTGGTTATCAGCGAATCAGAAGGTTTCCAGATTTGGTGGATTGTTGCAGGATCTTTGAGGAAGATAGCAAGACTCAATCGGCTCACTATAAAGGGTTGGCCGAGAGGAGGGGAAAACAACCGACGAACCGTGGGAAGCCTTATGCAGTTCCAACTGATAAAGGTAAACAGAAACACGCTGATAGCAAGAAACCGAGTGGGGGAGGTGCCCCTACTCCTCTTAAGTGTTACAGGTGTGGTGAGCTAGGTCATAGTGTCAGTGAGTGCACGAGTGATGTGAATAAATGCTTCAAGTGTGGACAAGCAGGACATCTGATTGCTTACTGCAAAGTTAATATGGTGACTTACTACAACTGTGGAGAACAGAGCCATATTAGTACTCATTGCCATAAGCTAAAGCAAGCTTCAACTGGAGGGAAGGTGTTCGCTTTGACAGGGACTCAGACTTCCAGTGATGACAGACTGATCGGAGGTACATGTTACATTAAAAATACGCCTTTGATTGCTATTATTGATACTGGTGCTACTCATTCTTTTATTCCTGCTGATTTTGTGAGAAGGTTAGGCCTTGTCGTTTCTCCTATGAAGGAAGAGATGATTGTCGAAACTCCTGAAAAGGGATCGGTGACCACTTCCCTAGTTTATTTGAATTGTCCACTATCAATCTTTGATAAGGACTTTGGTGTGGATCTGATTTGCTTGCCGTTGGGAAATCTTAATGTGATCTTGGGTATGAACTGGTTGGAGTTTAATCCTGTTCATATTAACTGTTTTAACAAGTCGGTGCAATTTCTTGCTCCTGAGGAAGGGGAAGATGATGGTTTTCTATCTGCTAGAGAGTTGAGAGAGCTCTTAGAAGAAGGAACTCAAGTGCTTGCATTGATTGTATCCTTGTCAGTGGAGAGTGAGTTGGTGATTTATGAATTGCAGGTGGTGCGTGAATTTCCCGAAGTGTTTCCGGATGATATTACTGATGTACCGCCAGAGAGAGAAGTGGAGTTTGCTATTGATCTTGTCCCTGGTACCAGACCTATTTCTATGGCACCATACAGGATGTCGGCGTCAGAATTAACAGAGCTGAAGAAGCAACTGAAAGAGTTGTTAGAAAAGAAATTTTTGAGACCGAGGGTATCGCCTTATGGAGCTCTGGTGTTGTTGGTGAAGAAAAAGGATGGCAGTATGAGGTTATGTATCGATTACAGACAATTGAACAAAGTAACGATTAAGAACAAGTATCCATTCCAAGAATATATGACTTGATGGATCGATTAGTGGGTGCCCGTGTGTTTAGCAAGATTGATTTGAGGTTGGGTTATCATCAGACACGAGTAAAGGATGAAGATATTCAGAAAATGGCTTTCAGGACCCGATATGGACATTATGAGTATGTAGTGATGCCGTTTGGAGTTACTAATGCACCTGGCGTATTCATGGAGTATATGAATCGAATTTTTCATGCTTACTTGGATCAATTTGTGGTTGTCTTTATTGATGACATTCTTATCTATTCTAAGTCAGAAGAGGAACATGTTGAGCATATGCGGATAGTGTTGCAATTGTTAAGAGAGAAGATGCTCTATGCTAAGTTATCTAAGTACGAATTCTGGTTGAGAGAGGTAAATTTTCTTGGTCATGTTATTTAAGGTGATGGTATTGTTGTGGATCCATCCAAGGTGGATGCAGTTC
Organism: Lathyrus tuberosus; assembly: GCA_022829125.1. Classification (NCBI taxonomy): domain Eukaryota; kingdom Viridiplantae; phylum Streptophyta; class Magnoliopsida; order Fabales; family Fabaceae; genus Lathyrus; species Lathyrus tuberosus. Next base: position 4,794,432 of record JALAZF010000073.1, on the reverse strand, counting down.
TACAGTGGGAGTCTCCGAAGTCGGTGACTAAGATTAGAAGCTTTTTGGGCTTGGCTGGTTATTACCGTAGGTTTATTGAAGGTTTTTCGAAGTTGGCACTTTCGTTGACTCAGTTGACTTGCAAAGGCAAAGCGTTTGTGTGGGATGTCCACTGTGAGAAGAGTTTCATTGAGTTGAAGAAGAGATTGACTACAGCTCCAGTTTTAATTCTACTCGAACCAGACGAACCGTTTATGGTGTATTGCGACACTTTGTTGATGGGTTTAGGATGTGTATTAATGCAGGATGGAAAGATTATGGCTTATGCTTCACGACAATTAAGGGTCCATGAGACGAATTATCTAACTCATGATTTAGAATTAGCTGCAGTGGTGTTCGTGTTAAAAATTTGGAGGCACTATCTTTATGGTTCCAGATTTGAGGTGTATAGTGATCATAAGATCTTGAGGTATCTGTTTGATCAGAAGGAGTTGAATATAAGACAAAGAAGGTGGCTAGAATTCTTAAAGGATTATAATTTCGGTTTGAACTATCCCCCTGGTAAAGCTAATGGCGTGGCTGATGCTTTGAGTCGGAAGACTTTGCATATGTCTGCTATGAAGATTAAAGAATTGGAATTGATTGAACAGTTCAGAGATATGAGTCTAGTTTGCGAGCAGACACCGCATAGTGTGATGTTAGGCATGCTGAAGATCAATAATGAATTTCTTAATAGTATCAGAGAGGGTCAGAAGTTGGATGTGAAACTAGTGGATTTGATGATTGGGAATGAGCTGACATAAGGTAACGACTTCAGAGTGGATGAACAAGGTGTGTTGAGGTTCCGTGACAGGATTTGTATTCCTGATGATTCTGAGTTGAAAAGAATGATTCTAGAAGAAAGTCATAGGAGTAGCTTGAGTATCCATCCGGGAGCTACAAAGATGTACCAAGACTTGAAGAAGATATTTTGGTGGCCTGGATTGAAGCGTGATATGACCAAGTTTGTGTATGCTTGTTTGACTTGTCAGAAAGCGAAGGTAGAACATCAGAAACATGCTGGTTTGATGCAACCGTTAGATATTCCGGAATGGAAGTGGGACATCATTTCTATGGATTTTGTGACCGGGTTGCCTAATACGCAGAGAGGACATGATTCCATTTGGGTAGTAGTGGATAGACTGATGAAATAGGTACATTTCATTCCGATCAATATCAGTTTTCATTTGCAGAAGCTGGCCGAGATTTATATTCAGGTGGTTGTGAAGTTACATGGGATTCGTTGAGTATTGTGTCGGATGGAGATCCAAGATTGACTTCCAGATTTTGGGAGACTTTGCAAGAAGCTTTGGGATCGAGACTGAGATTGAGCTTAGCTTATCACCTGCAGACGGATGGACAGACGGAGAGGACTATACAATCTTTGGAGGATTTGTTGAGGGCTTGTGTGCTTGAACAAGGAGGTGCTTGGGATAGCCATTTGTCGTTGATTGAGTTCACTTATAATAATAGTTATTATTCCAGTATTGGAATGGCGCCTTTTGAGGCTTTGTATGGTCGGAGGTGTCGGACGCCTTTGTGTTAGCATGAATCTGGTGAGAGTGTAGTACTCGGACCTGAGATTGTTTAGCAGACTACTGAAAAGGTGAAGCTGGTTCGGGAAAAGATGAAAGCTTCACAGAGTAGGCAGAAGATATACCATGATAAGAGTAGGAAAGATCTTGAGTTCCAAGAAGGAGACCATGTGTTTTTGAGAGTCACTTCGGTGATCAGTGTTGTACGTGCGTTGAAGTCAGGGAAGCTTACTCCTCGGTTTATTGGTTCATATCAGATTTCTGCAAGAGTTGGACCTATTGCCTACACAGTGGTGTTGCCACCCAAATTGTCGAATTTGAACAATGTGTTCCATGTGTCACGGCTTTGGAAGTATGTTCCAGATCCATCACATGTGATTCTGATGGATGATGTGGAAGTAAGGGATAACCTTACGGTTGAGGCTTTACCAATACGGATTGAAGACCGCGAAGTAAAGCAATTAAGAGGTAAAGAGATTACTCTTGTGAAAGTAGTGTGGGGAGGCGCTGCCGGTGGAAATATGACTTGGGAATTAGAGAGCAGGATGCGAGAGTCGTATCCAGAGTTATTCGTATAAGGTAAATTTTCGAGGACGAAAATATTCTAAGTGGGGGAGAGTCGTAACACCCAGATTTATTTTTATTATTTTTCGTAATTAGAATTATATGATGTCGTTTACATGTGTGTGGTTATGCGTGTTTTAGTTGTGTTCGGGTTGCCCTTTTGTAGGGGGTAGCGACCTTAGAATTATAGAGATTAAGGTGTTGGAGGTGTGTGACCAATCATGTAGGACTTGGTGGTATGGTGAGAATGATTAATTAATATTAACAATGTTTGATTAATATTATTCATTTAAATTATTAAGAGATATTGTTATTATTATTTAATTAGTAATAATAATAATAATAATAATAATAATAATAATAATATTGGGATAATAATAATAATATTATGAATTAAAAAGAATATTAGAAAAAAAAAATAGAAAAAGGGATTAGGAGAGGAGAATTGGTCATTAGGTGAAAAGTAGAGAAAAGGAGAAGTCGAAGCTATGGCGAGAGAAATGAGACTCCATCGCTGAGAGAGAAGATTTTTAAGAACTCTAAGGTAAGGGTGGGGTTCTTTAATCTCTTAAGGGTTGTATAAGGTTTGTAGGAGGGTAGATAAACCAGTAGGATCATCTCTATGTGTTGATTGTATTGGTATGGGGTTGGGATTTTGCGTGTCGGAGGTTTTGATAAGAGGAAAAGTGCATAAATTAATCGGTTGAATTATGGGTTATGTGTTTCTAATTGATTGTATGATAACCCATGAATATATCTGCATTTTTGGATTATTTGTGAGTGAAATCGCAGAAGGGTTGGGGTTGGTTCGTGCAGAAACCGCAACTGCAGAATTGCAAAATCGCTCACTTCGTCGTGCGAATGATAGTTGGCTGAGCGAAGGTTCGCCCCAGACTCGCTGGGCGAACGAATCAGCGAGCGAAGGGAAAGAAGAGATAATTTCGGGTATTCCGATATTTAATCCTCTTGCACCCCGAATGCCCGAATACCTTCGTCATTCACACCTTCGGGTTCAAGAAGATTAAATAGGGGCATCTGTCATACTCCAAATTTTGACCACTAAGATTTCCCATCATTGTACAAATCATTATCACAATATGGAGGAACCATCATACTTCATCAGTCTCCCCAAAGATGGGTGAGCATCCACTACGATCAAAATTAGGGTTTCAAGCCCTCTCTGAGTGCTTAGACAAAGGATCAATCAAGGAATGACATGATCTTCAACTTGTCTAGCCTCTCAAATATCCATAATGGATCAAAAGGACTCCCACTTCAAGGATTAAGCACAAGGATGCTCCCTTCTAGGTGGATCAAGCTTCAAGATCGCCAGTGTCACCAAATTAGGGTTTTGGTCCACCAGGGCCTCCAGATGAAAAATTTCATCTGGGCATGAGCCAATGATCCAAAACATAACCTAATATACTCCATGGAACCTCATGGACCCAATCATCAAGTCAATTTTGCCTCAGGGGATGCATTCATCAAAAATCAGGAATTAGGGTTTCTTGACCTAATTCACCCCTAAGTTGACTTTTGGGAAAAATCATGAACCAAGGCCTCAAGAGAGGGTTTGAGGGTCTCTAATGAACTATATTGATCCATTTGGAACAATGGATTAATCCAAGAAGCTTGAGCAACAAGTCTCAATTTCATCTGCACAACAATTAGGGTTTTAAGGGAAAAGTCAACTGTAACTTTGACTTTTGACCAAGACATGCTCCCAAGCCCTAATACATGATTCAATATGCCCTATGACACCCATGGAACATGTCCATCAAGTTTGATTTAGGTCAAGGACATGATTTCCTGAAGAATTGCACAGTTTGGAATTCATCTGATAAAAAGTCAACTGTACACAAAAGTCAACTTTGACTTTTTGAGATTTTTCACCAAAATGGTTTTTTAACCCTAAAATGATGTTAATGTATGATTTGAATCATCATTCATCAAGAAAAATCAAGAAAAGTTGGATAACTTGTAAAAGGGGTAACCATAAAAACTTAGAAAATTTTCTAAGTTAAAAATAAAGTGACAAGGGCACCAACTTTGAAGGATCATAACTCCTAAACCACAAAGCCATTTTTTCTCATCCAAAGATGGATTTGTAGCCCTCATTACCCTCTACAAAAACTTCAACTAGACCTAAATCCAATTCATTAAGGATTTGGAGTTATGGAGTGATCAAAATGGCTGAAAAGTGTAAATGTCATTTTTTCCAACACTTAGTGAAATTTTCACAAAGTCAGAATCTGCCTTCACTTTTTGCCAAATGTAGGGGGATTTTTCACTTGGATTCAAAAGAGATCAAAACCAAACATGTTCAAACAGTTGTTGTATCATGTAAGGGCTTTCCAAAATGGTCAAGAACATTACCAAATTCAACTTACACCATGAGATATGACATTGGCAAGTTGCCTTGCTGAAATCTGTCAAAGGCAAGGCAGAATTTGCAATTTTGCTCGATTTGCCAAAATCATCCAAATTCAAATGCTCCTATCCACTTGGACACCTCAGAGGATTGAATCTAAATGGGACAATCACTGAGCCAAGCCTCCAAAGTCTTTGGAACAAGAAATAGCATGTTGAACCTAGAATGGCCAAAATAGGGACAAGACTCCAAATTTGGATTGAAGCATTCAATGGAAGCATCAAGGTGGCATGGACTGAGCCATTCTCATCTGAAATCAGTCAAGACTTATCCAAGACCAAGGGAACCAAAGCTCTGTGCCCTAACCTCTAGTCAATGGCTAGAGGAGACTTGGATTTTCATTTGCCAACATTGGCCAAACCTACTTACCAGTTGCCATTCACTATTCCTTGCAAAACAAACTTGCTCTACTATAAATAGAGCTCAATTGTGATCAGTTTGAGTACACCAAATCCATCTAACAGATGCTTTCCTCAAAATCTCTTTCTCTTGGCAAAAATGCCTTTCTTAGCAAGGTAGCTATCGGGTTTTGAGTTTGAGAGCTTTTCCAATCAAACCAATCACTCACACACCTCACATACATCATATAGAAGTGATCCAAACACTCACATAATATCTGGAACACAGATTTCATAAAATCACCAGCTGGTTGCTCAAACTTTCAATCAAGTTGCAGCAGAGGTACCACAAATCGTTCCAGCCATTTTCAATCAAGTCCAAGCATTCAAACACACACCATAGGGTGTAAAGAAGCTGTTCAGATCATCACCACTCATCTGTAACACCTCCAAATCAAAAATCACATTGCACTTGTTGTCACGGCCTAGAGGTAAGCATACACTTGGTCATCTCTCAATCTATGCATATTTCCTCGCACAATAATTTGGCCATATATTCATAATCATGCATGGAATGTTTTCCCTCAATTAATTGCATTGTTTGAATCGTGTATCAAAAATCCAAGCCTTCATGCAGAAATTAGGGTTCTTGAGGATTTTTCATGATTTCTTGTTATATGTTTAATTTAAATGAAATTAATGGACATAGACATGATCGTGAGGTTGAGACGAGCATAATGATATGTGGATTGCATGTTATAATCAAGTATTCAGGAAGATTGGATAGAAAATGCAAATCAGCCAAACCCAGAACACGCGCGTGTTCTTCAGCTGTTCTTGGCGCCTTTTTTGAATTTTCAAATATTTGAATTTTGTGATTTTTCTTTAATTGATTCAAAAATTAATTTCTCTCTGAGTTTTAATGATTTTGAGTTGATTCTTTTTTTAATAATTCACAAAAATGTTAAAATATTTTATTTTCCCAAAAAAATCCCAAAAATATTATTTATTTCATATAATTGATATTTTTTCAAAGAATTAATATTTTAATTGTTTTTGACATTTTAAATATTTTTTCCACCTTGATTTTGCAACTTTTAATGCTTTCTAATTATTTTGTAGGTCAATACTTAATTTTTGAAGCATTAATCCAAGATCACAATTTGTTTTTCACATGTTAAACAATTTTGATCATTTTAATTGAATTTTTATTCAATTAAATACATTTTTGAAAACAAATTAAGGTTTTTGGATTAATTCAACCCTCATAAATCATTTTCAACATTTTGGGCCTCTAATAGAGTGTAAGACCCAATCCTTTTTTTGACCAAAACATTTTGGGCCTCAGTGTATTGTATAAGTTCCGATACCGTCAAAAACAAACGGCGCGATCGTCGTCTTTTGAAAAATAACTTTGGGCCTCTCCTTGAGGTATAAGACCCATTCAAAACTTTTGGGCCTCTATTAGAGTGTAAGACCCAACCCCCTTTTAACCAAAATCAATTGGGCCTCACTTATTGTATAAGTCCCTCCGTGTTAAAAGAAAACCTCGGCGCGACCGCCATTTTTAAACAAAAAATCAATTGGGCCTACCCTCGTGTTATAAGCCCCACTCTTTTTCTTTAAAACTTTTGGGCCTCTTGAAAGAGTGTAAGACCCATCCCTTTGTACAGAAAAACATTTTGGGCCTCAGTCACTTGTATAAGTCCCTCTGTACAAATTCTAACAGTGCGCTCACTGATAAAACCCTGGGCCTCTCCTTGAGCTGTAAGCCCCAAATCTCTCCTTTTCAAAGCACTTTCTCCTTTGATTTTGAATATACTGTTGTTTTCAATCTTCCTTTGTTGAACAACTAACCAAACAGCATGGAAGCTCTACAACCGAGTAAGTGTTTATTGCTTTCATTTACCGCTTTCATATACATATAACTGTATTGTGGGGTTGTTTCACTGTAAGTCTTCTTTCATAAACTCATATCAACTGTGTAATAATAGTATAGATATTTTGAGTTTCCCCGGCAACTACGTCTAGAACTAGGTGACGCCGTTTCGTTTATTCGTAGAAATAGACAGCTAGATCCCCAATAGGATCACCAGATACAGTCTGCTCTTCGGCTGTCCTCATTAGGAATTGTCAAGAAACTCTATTCCCAGAGATGAATGTATTCTCCGTGAATGGCATCTTTGAGTTTCTTCCAAATTCTCGAACTTTCCTGACTTGATCTATTCCTTGTGAATAGCTTGCCTTGAATTTCTCGGGATTTGGGGACCCGCGGGCTTCTTAAAAGCATAGGCCTCCTCTTGGGCATCGTTCAAGGACCCACAGGCTTCCTAAAAGCGACCCCGCCTCCTCTTGGGCTTAGTACAAGGACCCGCCGGCTTCTTAGAAGTATTCACAGCCTCCTCTTAGGCTTCGTATAATGATTCTTCCTTCGGGAATGATAGCCTCCTCTTGGGCTTCGTACAAGGACCGATCGACTTCTTAAAAGTTTCCAGCCTCCTCTTGGGCTTCGTACAAATTGTCTCTACGGCCTCCTAGAGGTATAGGAATAGAACTTAATCATCTGCATAAAACAGTCATTTCATAGAGTCTACTACTGTTTCTCAAAGTATGGTACAAAAGCATGACACTCTAGACTTGGACAGTCTAATTTCCTTGAGTCTCAAAGACATTCTCAAGTGACCCCTTCGTTAAATAGGAAGGAAACCCGTAGACTCGGACAGTCTCAATACCCTTCGGATTTCCCACTTCCTTAAAGAGCAGGAATAACCCAGATCCTTGAATCAAATCCATGAGTACAGTGTTGCTCATATAAGAACTGATTTTCTCTTTCAAAATCAGTATACTGGACCTGTCACTTAACTGAAACAGTCACCATAGCCTCCTCTTGGGCTTTGTACAATGATTCTCCCCAGCGGAGTCAAACAACATTTAGCCTCTCTCTCGGGCTTTGTACGAGATACAAAAAGACTCTCTTGTTGAGTCAAACTTTTCGCCTCCATCTCGGGCTTTATACAAGATACAAAAAGGTTCTTACTGAGCCAAACAAATTTTAGCCTCCATCTCGGGCTTCGTACGAGATACAAAAAACACTCTCTTGTTGAGTATAAAAGATCCTCTTGTAAGATCAACCCCTTTTAGCCTCTCTCTCGGGCTTTGTACGAGACACATATCAGCCTCCGCTTAGGCTTTGTATAAGAAAACCACTGGTTAATCCAATTAACCTTTTAGCATTAAAGTTGTGCCTCGTTCACAGTACACAAACATCAACAACTCCTTCCCCTCCATCTAATCGCTGTAAGTGGCAAGCCTCTGGATCATCTACATCCATGCCACTGTCCTTCTTTTAGCATGAGAAATTCCTAAGGAAAGATGGCATTGCTCAACACTGAGTTAAAGTCTTCTCCTTCAGGTTAAAACTCCCTATAAAGGAAATTATGGCATTTCCGGATTCGCATATCCCGGTTAAAGTAATTCTCCTTTATAACCAGTCACCCAACAGTTGTGACAGACAAACCCTTCTTTAGAGATGACAAATTCTCTCTAAAGTCGAGGTCCTTCAGCTTCACATCTTGGGCTTTGAACAAGATACAAATCACCTTTCGCTTCACGTCTTGGGCTTTGAACAAGACACCAAAAACACTCATTTCCTCCCGTAGAATAGGAGGAACTACGAACGCTCTGATTTCCCTGTTTCGGTAAACGGGAATACGTAGGCATAAGATTGAAAGAAAAGATCTTAGCGAGCACACTAAACAAAAACCCAAAATCCCATATCTCCATCCATCAAAAGCAGTAATTCAAAGCATCAGTCCTAACGTCCTAACCCTTGTTCCCCGCCAGAAACCTTCTGCCAAGATAAAAAGAAAGAAACTGTATTGGCGAAAATACAAATAACCAGTACAAAGGCCCCCCCACATTGATAGCATTTGTAACCTAACAGACCGCTGTTTAAACTCAATATGCAAAGCAGGGTTAATTGGAGACATCTATTTCCCTTCCTTCATCAGCTCACAATAGGATAAAAAATGAATCGACCTGTAGTTTAAGCTCAACCGCAGAGAGCGACCAGCGCTTAAGAACCGCGTCCAAAATCGCTCGCTACAGTGGGGTGTGAGCGTCTTATCCGAATTCTTTAAAATAGAATCGTGTTGTTGTTGTTGAGGTAATTGTGTGCCCGTGAGGGGTGTGAGCGATTACATGTGTCGTGTGCCCATGTGGGGTGTGAGAGACTTATATGGAAATTCCGACGGGAATTATGATCATGAAAAATGATCGAATTGGTACCACATGCATTGAGTCGAGTTATGGGTCTCATTGCATTGCATTATGTTGTGTTGTATGGGGGACTGTATGATTGTCTGCTCATGTTGAAAAGTGTGATTTCGTTGATGTAGTAATGATAGGGTGAATTGTGTAATTGATTAAATGCTTTTATACTTATCTTATGCATTTCTTTGGTTGATTTGAGAATCTCACCCCTTTTGTTTGAATGTTGCCTCTATGCGGGTAACGTGCAGATACTCAAGATTAGTGCAGAGTTGAAGTTAGTGAAGATGAAGTCTTTTATTTTATTTCGTTTGAGTCGGCGTCTGCTCTGATGTGTAACACTGGGGATTTGGAACGCTTACTGTTATTTGTTTCATTGTCTGTTATTACTTTTATTTAATTGGTGATGACTATGTGGTATTAAACCTATAATGTTTTAATTGAATTTTCGCTGCTATATGAGAAGATTACTTAAGCATGGTTTTGTCGGTGATAATTATGTGTTACATGTCGTATGCATGAGCGGGTGTATTGTTGAAGGTAGCATCCTAAATGTTGAATGTTTTATTTTATTCTGATATTTTATTATTAATTGTCGTGGGGGTTTAGGGTGTTACATATCAGAAGCTAAAGAACTGACTATGAATAAGTCATCTTCCCAAAGAGGTCAACATTGAAAGATCAGACTCTAAAGGAGTCAGTCTTTGATGAACAGAATTTAGAGAAGTTTGCTTCTGGTAATCAAAACATGAGCTAGTCAAAGCACAAGGACCAAGGTGACACTGATGGGTCAGTGTTCATCTTTAAACATATGTTATCACGTGATAACCTAAAGCTCTAGCCTCTTCATAGAGTTTTCTAGGATACAACTGCTAATTCCTTTTGAAGCAGATGTTTTTCAAACTAGGTTTCACCTAACCTCACAGTTTGGTGAAACATCCCAACGTCTCCCAATGTCTATTTTGAAGCTTCTCAAAGGACTCAACAGTTGCATCTTCAATGACTCTTTTCCTTATTATTTAAGAAACTAAAAGACTTGAAGATCGATACAACACAAGAACGCAACAACAAAAAGGAATACAAGTTGAACATGCCAGAACACCACGATTGATAATCAAAGAGAAGCTACTCTGTCAAAGTTTTAGCACTAGCTAAGCTTAAGGATTTTTTATCCTTGTAAATCTTAGTTATCCTTAAGTCCTAAAAGAGTCCTAGTGTGTTGTATTATTTATACACCTCCGATTGTATATCAAGTGTATTCACCCAACAATCATTTATCTGCTAGGTAGATTGTTAGAAGTATATTACCAAGTGTTTGAGCAAGGAAGCATCAAACTTGTGTGTTTGATCAAGGAAGTATTTAGCTTGTGTGCTTGAGCGAGGAAGTCTTAAACTTGTATGTTTGAGAAAGGAAGTCTTGAACTTGTGTGCTTGAGCAAGGAAGTCTCCAACTTGTGTGTTTGAGCAAGGAAGTCTTGAGCTTGTGTGCTCGAGTAAGGAATTATCAGACTTGTGTTTGAGAAAGGAAGTATTATACTTGTGTGTGTAAGCAAAGAAGTCTTTTGCTTGTGTGCTTGAGCAAATTGTAATCTTGATTGGTTATAGTGAAAACCTATTGTAAGTACAATTGGACTGGACTACTCTCGGTTTGTGAGAGGAACCAGGATAACTCTGTTTGTTATTCTTCTATTTTGCATTTTATATCCGCTTCCTATCTCTAACTAAGTCAGATTCTATAACCTTGTGTTTAGATTCTGACTTAAGAGTTTTAAAAGAATGAAAGAGTCGATATAATTCAACCCCCTTTCTTGTATTTTTCTCACCTTCACCTTGGAGTGTCGGGTTCTGAGACTAACAAAAACTTTTAGTCAGAGTATCAGAGATTATCTTGATGATTTCTGTTCAGAAACCTTGACTTGATAATGTTGAAGCTTGACTTAGTTGTACACATGCTTTTGATAACTTCATTTTGTTCAAAGTGCGTCTTCTCTTTAGAACCTGCTTTCAACTTTCTTCAGACTTCGTCTGCATTCAGATTTGACTTCTTCAATGGTATAACTTTCTTCAGAGTCTGGCTTTAAAATTGATGCCATTCAGACCTTGCTTCATACTTAGCTTTGATTTGAAGTTTGCTTTCCAATGGACTTTGCTTTCTTCTGAGATGACTATCATAGTTGACTTCTTCAAAGTCTTCAACTATCAAAGTTGACTTCAAACTTAGCATTAGAAGTTTCTTGATCAGAATCTGCTTCACTTAGAATCTTCTTTCTTCATTTAGATTATGTTTTAATTTTAGAGTTTATGCACACTTAACAAAACAGTTAGTGCCTAAAATTGTTCTTCTACACTTTGTTATCATCAAAACCATGTAGATGTAGAACCAAACTTGTTCTTACAATCTCCTCTTTTTTATGATGATAAGAAATTGTATTTTGATGAACAATTTTGACTTGGGTAATCATGTTTATAAAATTTCAGAGTTAGGTTTATAAGTTCCCCCAGAATTTTATACTTTCACAATTATTTCTTCAACTCAAATATACAGAGGGAGGTTCTCAAGTTCCCCCTGAGCTTAAGATTCAAAATAATTTTGGTTTCAATGAAAGTTCAATTCATATATAATCATATTTATAAAACTTCATATATAGGTTTGTAAGCTTCCCATGAGTTTTATACTTTCAAAATTATTTCTTCAACTTAAAACTACATAGTGTGGTTTGCAAGCTCCCCATGAGTTTAAGATCCGAAATAACTTTGGTTTCAATGAAATCTCAAATCAGATAAATATGCTAAAATTCAGAGTAAGGTTTGTAAGCTTCCTTTGAGTATTTTAGACTATTAAAATTCTTCAGCTTAAGTACCGAGTGAGGTTTTCAAGCTCCCTCTGAGTACAAGACTTAGAATTTTGATTCCATTAAACTCTTTTGGTAAAATAATTTCGCCAGAGTTGTTAAATTGAATTCTTTAGAGTCGTTATCCTTGACTACTTCAGAATGTTAATGTTAACACACTTTTTGGAGTAAGAATGCTTGGAAGATTATCAAATGAATAAAAAATTATCAAAATCATTTCTCTTCTCCCTATTTGTCGTCATAAAAATGAATCATAAAATGATCAACAAGATTAAATAAAGACAGAGAAAAGGGAAATATTCGTTAAATGAGAAAAGGATACAAAATAGTTGAGGGAACATAAGGAGAAACAACAGACAAACGTATGGAAAGAAGAGCATCTGGAAAATTTCCCCTAAGGGTCACGCTTCCTCTTCTTTTGAGTCTCCAAACCCTTAACACATATAAGCTTCTTTCCCCGGGAGGTCTCAAGCGCTTCAGTTTAACTTGCCATCTGTACTTCCTTAACTATCCCTTTTTTAACAAACAGTTCAGAGAGAACTCTCCTAAAAGGAATGAAGGAAAACTCACCCACACGAGAGGTCAAGATTTTCTCTTTCAGATAGTTAAAGATAGTAAGAAATAGATTAAATATTACCTTTGAAATGAGGAAATATAGAAGATTTTTTTCATCCATAGATAAGAAGGGCAAGTTCTGATCCCTTGGTAAAAAGTTTGTGATAATCAGCTGATACCAAAAAATTTCCGCAGGAGTTAGATCAAAAGCTTTGGAAGGGTTTCCAAAACTTTTGGTGATTGAGAGAATGTCTTTGCGAAAGGTGAGGTTGGTCATGTACCATTCAATATTAGCACTGTCTTCTTCACACTTGACGACATCAGCAGTTAGTGAATGAGTGATGGTAATAGGAGTGTTTAAGACAACTGACTGGATTTTCTTAACATTTTCATCATTAAAATGAATCGAAGCATTCACCCAATTTTTTTTTACAGGGATGGGAAAGACAAGACCAGGAAGCGTTTCAAAGTAGTTTCTCTAACGTTGAGAGGCAACAAGATTTTGAATGGAAATATTTTATCTCTTCAAAGTTAACAACTTGTTCCATGATAGTAACAAGCTTGGTTTCATCACCTTTGAAGATTTTGAAGGAGGCCATTTTTAAAAATAGGTGCAAAGAGAATATGGGAGTGAAAGGAAAAGAAGGAGTGAGTATATAAGAACTCAAAATAAGAATTGGTTTATATAGAGGTGGAGGAGAGGAAGAGTGACAGTTTTGAAAGATTCAATGATCAGAGAGAAACGAAAGGGAACATAATTGACACCACAAAACTGAAAAAGACTTGAATCAACACGAAACGTCTGAATATATATGATCATTGTTATTCTAATTAATTAATGATATAAGGGGTGCCAAAGCATGATTTCATTTTACCCAATAAAATAATAATTACCCAGAGGTACTTCAAGCGTTTTTTACGGCTTAGAAGATAGTGGGACAACTTGTCACACATCTTAGCCACAACAAAAGTACTTGAGGATATACAAAGATGAGAGTGAGAGAGAGAGAGAGAGAGAGAGAGAGAGAGAGAGAGAGAGTGAGAGAGATTTCAATAGGGTTATGACTCAAAATCTTTTGACCAAAACACCCTTCTCACTAAGAGAGTTGGCTGGTTCAGAAGCAAATAACTTAAAATCAGATTTTACTATTCTAACGCAACACATATTGGGATTTCATCATTCATTCAAGACAAAATTTTCTTTTAAGTTCTTCTAAATGAAAAGATTCTTATATTCAACAAGGGATTTTAAATAAGATACTACTCCATTGAAGGTTTATATTAGTGAATATCCTTCTAAACATTGTTTTTTGATGAAATGATGTTTATCTTAATATGGTTAGCACTTAGAATGCAAAATATGATTCTTAGATTAAACACAAATAAAAATAGTTATCAAGGGAAAAAAAATGTTACTCTTATTAACTTGATAACCTTCTAGTCCAGAGAATCTGAGAGTCTGAGTGCTGCATCTAGAAACTGATTGCTTTCATCTTTCATTTCCTGATAGTTGTTCTTGTTTTAAATTCGGAGTCCAGATAACATGAATTCCCAGAGGGATTCTGGCTTAAATAACATTTTGACTCTTCTCAAGCATCCTTAGTGTTACTAGAATGATGTCAACATCAGATTCTGAACACTTTTGCAATCAACATTTTTCAAAGTCTCTTTCTTCATATTCTTTGCCTTCAGAGTCTGAAAAGTCAACCTTAAATTTGCAAATTTGTCAACTAGCTTTGACTTTTCAGAGCCAAACTTATCATCAAAACTAAACATGAATTGATTCATTTACAATTTTGGTTTCATGATTTAGATGTTCTGTATCCTTTAGACCATTCAGAGTGTCTTAACATGATACACTCTTGAGAATCAAACTTGTTTAAATTTTTGTTAGAATAAAATCAGTGAAAGAGATCTTGACCTATTTGATTCAAATATAGTTTTTCATTTTAAAATCTAATGTCCTTTTTCATTTCAACAAGTTTTTAAAAGATCATAGAAGTCAATATGCTTCTACTAAAATCTTGGAAAAAATGTGTCGTGTTTCTTCAACACACACTCAGAGTCCATATGAGCTTATAAAAGAGTTTATTTCTCTAGATTATCATTTTAGCTTCTGAGAACATAAATAATTTTGATCTTAATAAACTAGAGTTTTCTCTTATTGGCTCAAATGGGCTTCAGAAAAAGCTATATGAATCTATCTAAGTTTCAAGAGACTTTTTTGAAGTTTCTTATTCTTTTCAGGAATTTCAACTGAAGAAGAAAAAGAAAGAGTTAAATGAGAGTATCTTTTTTGCATCTGAGTTTGATTCTAAGGCTTTAGTGTTGTCCATGGGTGCTAAGTGCTTCTGTACAACTTTAGCTTCTTCTTCGGAGGAGACAGATACTTCGGTGCTTGTCATCAGCATCATGTTGCCTTTTTCTCTAAATTGGATCTTCTTTGAAATAGCCCTATGTATCCAACAGAACTTTCTTCTTGTCCTTTATGAGTTCCTTATATGTTCATCTTCGTTGAACTTAGAACACTCCATTTATAGTAACATGGCTTCTTGTGCGTAAGGTAGATGACCTTTTTGACAGATTAATACATCTTTTGCTTAGAGGTTGACTTCACAAAATCCACCTATTCTTCTTTGTCCTATGGAATCGCTTTGACTATGCTTTCAGTGTTTGTTGATGCTTCTTTAGAGCCACAAACTTCTTTTGATGCTCATCTTCTTCTCTCTAGATCTCATGACTACCCAGAGAATTAGCCAACTCTCCAGTTGTGAACAATTTGAGAGTAGTCCTCGTAGCCCTTCACTCCATTGATAGGCTTTTGATGAACTTCTTCACTTGGCTTGTAGTAGTGACATTTGTCTAAGACTTCCAATCCAAAACAGGAGTTTGAATTTTGAGCATCATGTCCTCAAAAAGTTTCAACAACCCATATTTTGAAGGCCTCAAACTTGAAACAGGGTCAGCGCCTTGAATTGGTTTATTTCTTTCATGAGTTATTTTCAAGGATTCAAATGTAGACTTAATAGAGCTTCCATTTGCAATATTTTTATACTTATTGTAAGAAATAGCATTCAAGGAGATAGTTTTGCATCCAAGATGATTTTGGTTGTATTTCTTCGTTGTTCAAACATCTTGTTTCAAATCAACATCATCATCTACAGAATGTGTGCATGTGGCAAATTAATGACCTTTTATCATTGTTGCTTGTTTTGCCTTAATGTGTTTCGAAAAATGAATCTTTTTTAACACAGTTAAGTGTTTGCCAACAAGTCAATAACAGAATCGATGCTCTGATACCAATTGAAGGTGCAAGAAACATAATAAAGGGGATTTGAATTGGATTTCAAGTATGACAACTTTTTCTTTCCTAAAACAAACGTAAGAATATCAACAACAATACTAAGGACAATGATAAAAGACACGTATTTTATCTTGGTTCGTCGTTAACTAGGCTACATCCAGTCCACCGACCTGGGTGATTTCGCCTTAGAAAAAAACTTAATTCAATAATCAATATGATTACAAAGCAATGACAGTCTGTCAATGATTTCGAAAGAATTCTGACCTATCCGGTTCTCTAAAAAATATGACGGTCATTGACTCCTTAAAATCCTGACCTACCCGGTCGCTTAAGAAGATTTAACCTCTTTCATAATTTGTCAAAACCCTCTCAAGATCCTGACCAACCTTGTCGCTTGAGGAATACAACCTCAATGACAAATTGTCATTGCCCTCTCAAGAACCTGAACATCCTGGTCGCTTGAGGAATATAGCCAAACTTGGTTATTATAATTTGTGTTTATTGAGTTTGCTTCTTGGTAAGTTGATAACATACAAGATGAAGATCAAATTAATACACTTAAAAAATATACAATGAAAGTTCTAAGTGTTTCTCCATTTGTTGTGTGGTAGTATTGTAGCTTCAGCGTCTGCGAAGACTCACATGCATCCATATGCATGCCTGCATCCACACTCTCTTGTTTTTCATATTCTTCTTTTCAAAATATATTATAGGAGATGAATAGATTCGTTGGAGGAAAGATCTGTTGGAGGGTATAATAAAAATTGTCCTCAAAGTATTCGTTGTATGGAGGTCACTACATTTGGAACAATAAAGTGGGCTTGCAGTAGAGAGTAGGTGATTATGGGATGTGAGAAGCTTCTTTACTTTGAAAGTACATTTACTTTTGTACTTATCACATCAAACAATATTGACCTTTAATTCAAATCTTCTAGTTAAGGGCTTCTTATGAAGGTGGATTGAAGCTTGAATAGAGATAAGAATTTGTCTTCATAAGGAAACCTTTTTATGGTTCTACTTTTCTTGAGTATACTTCTCGTCATAATCAGAGGTTTCATATAAAAAATAAAGTGAAGTTTGATCAGAATCCAAAGCCTAAATGGTAGACTATAAAGTCTATTTAGAGTGAGGCTTGAAAGTACCACGGTCCAGAGTAAATGTGACCAAGAAATGCAGAAGCATTTACTAGTTTGTTCAAATGCTTTGACTATTATAGAACCATTTCATTTGCTTACTAACTCCTAATTAGAGGCTTTTAACAAAATTTAGTGAAGCTTGAGTAGAGTTCAGAAGTTGTATTCAGAACTTGGTAAGACTTTAGATTCCTTGGAGTGTTGAATTCTGAGACTAACACAAACTTGTAGTCATAGCTTATATCAGATATTGTCTTGATGATTTCTGTTCAGAAACGTTGACTTGATAATCTTGAAGCTTGACTTGGTTGTACTTATGTTTTTTATAACTTCCTTTTGTTCAGAGTCTGGCTTTAAGATTGATGTCGTTTAGGTCTTGTTTCAGATTTAGCTTTGATTTAAAATTTGTTTTTCATTAGATTTTACTTTCTTCTAAGTTGAATATCATAGTTGACTTCTTCAGAACCTTCAATTATCAAAGTTAACTTCAGGCTTAGTATTAGAATTTTCTTAATCAGAATTTGCTTCACTTAACATTTGGTTTCTTCATTTAGATTATGTTGTAATCTTTGAATTTCTGCACGCTTAACAAACCAAACTTGTTTTTCCATGTACATCTCCAAAATAAATCCCCTGTTATATTTATCTCGTTTCAGCTGATATTTCGAAAAATACATTTCCAAACCACAATTTGGTAAAATAATGTGGTGAACTTCATAATAGCACATTTTGATTATAATTTAGATGCATCTGGAGCTTTGGAATTTTCAAGAGTGTAGTATACACATATATAAGTGTAAAAAGAGTATCCCAGATTTGCTAGCTCTGTCGGTTGTAATCTTATTCATCCAAGAACCATTAAATATAAATACTTCTTTCAATTGGGATTTGAACACTGTAATCTATATGTGAGCGCGTGAAATGGGGGTAGGGACAGATAGTGAAAAATTATATTTTAGATTAATTGAATAATTAATGGTTCTAATCTATCTTAAATTAATTTATAAATAATTTTTTATAAACATGTGTGCTATAAATATAAAATATAAAACTACATTACCTATATATCAAATCTGAACCATATGTAGTACAATAACCCCAAAAAATTATATCCCTTTCTACCTTTACAATTTATAATGATATAATACACATCAATAGTTTTTTTAAAACCAAACACACGAATTGTTAATAAGACCAGTTAAATTAAAATGTTAATTTTTGACAACAACGTTTCATTTTTAACCTTAAACAATATTTTCTTAAAAGCTTAATTTATGCTGGAGTCCCTTTTAAAGTCTCTCAATTCAATCTGTTCCATTCTGTTAACTGACTAGGTCCGACAAAAAAATTTATTGTCCCCCTAAACAAAGGACTCCAACATGAATTAAGGGTCTCCAACATGAATTAAACCTATATTAAAATAGAGGTGGTAGAAAAAAAATACTACCATGTTCCAATTTGATAGTACCACCAACAGGAGCGCTTAATTTGATGTGCGAAAAGAAAAATGGAATATCAAAATACAGTTTTATCATGAAATTCCACTAAGGTTCAAAGTATTAGGCAGTAAGGTGCATATGATAACACTGATAAAAACCGATTCAAATGAAGTTTAAATAACATGTTCCATGTCAAAAAGAAGATGCAATCAAAAGAAAATTCAAAAGTAGATAGTTAACTCGAGAGCTAGCAACATTCCCATGATCATTTTGGGTCTTTTATAGTGTTCAACTTTAAGTCGGCAAACTTTGAAGTGTAAAGGTCACCTCCCCGTACATAATAAGGCAGACTCAGGATTCCATTTTTATCGCACAAGACGACTGGGATGGTATCTGCAAGAAGCCACTTAAGCAATTAGGAGGTATAGGTATAACCAGAGAGAAAATAAACCATTCACTAGAGTCATCATAGAATCGAGGGAGAAAAGTGCAAAGCCTTGAGAACAGTACCTTGCGTTGACCAGTTAAACCAGTTATTGTAGCTCGTAAGAGCGCATCTCCCACAATCAACCTCAACTTCTTCACAAACTCATCCCGAGTCATCTCTTTTGACTGATGATTAATTACCAGAAGACAACGATAAATTATATTAAAGATATTAATTACGACAGAAAGTGGCAACTAGTAATGTTAGTTTATACTATGACATACCCTGAAATGCAGATAATGCACTTTGATAAGTTCCATATCCTTGGCAGGAACCTTGTTTGTGATAGCAGCAAAAAGAACAGGAAAAGGCATCCAAGGGGATGTTGGAGCTTTAGGTAAACTAGTTGCCATTCCCTGAGGTAACCCACAAATCAAAAGTTGATTGGACATTTTTCTTTACCGACAAATGGTCTCAAATATAGAATATTTCAAACCAAAAGCAAATTCAAGATCTAAAATAGCCCAAATGTGTCGTGCATACACGCTACATACACATTTGGCTGTGGACTGGTGATTTTTGATCTGACTGAATCCTAGATTTGTAAAAATTGAAACTTTCAAACCTTGATGAATCAGAAGTCATAAGACAACCTTTGTCTCAGAGTTTATTTATATTTTAAAAACTATCAACTGTAGGTGAGATGAAGAGAAGACAAACATCGAAAGACCTAGAAAAACTATAAGAGAAATTATTTAAAAAAATCTCAAGATTAACAATTTGGATAGACACATGGTCTTGAGATCCATGTAGCCAACCCAACTTGGGGGGTAAAGCTTGGTGGTTGTTGTTGTTATTGAGTAATATGATTCAGAGGAGACTATTTCACCGGAATAGTGATGCATAGGTATCACTTCATTATCGCCGACCGCCATTCCTCTTACCAATGCAATTATACGGAAATTAAATTAATCTCGTAAGTCACTGGAATAGTGATGCATAGGTATCACATCATTATCACCTACCGCCATTCCTCTTACCAATGCATTATACGGAAATTAAATTAATCTCCCGTCTCATCTAAAATATTTATTTTCCTTCCAAAACCCTGATCTGAGCTCGAAAGCTTATTTTTGCAGCACCTTTTCTTTGCACTGTAAGTCACTTCTATAACTGAACTGGCACACAACTTTAGACAAGAAAAATCTTCATATTATGGCTTTAATTCTTCTATAAATATAGGCAGTCCATTTTTCAGAACCAGAAGTTATTTCTTCCACAAACAAAAGCATCAAATTTAAGTTATCTACCGTCCACTTGCGAGGGCCCCGTTTAAAGCCATGGACTTTGTCCAACACATGAATTGTTAGCAAATAGCGGGGTTCAAACTAAATACCTTGAGAGGTGCACACTCAAGGGACTCAAGCCTCAAGCCTTCCCCACTAGGTCATGGGTTTTACCAAGAGATTAATTAAAAGAAAGTAAAAGAATAAAAAATAAGTAAAATGGTAGTATATTAAAATGATATTGCCTATCACAAAGGAAATTTAGCAATGGAGGCAAGGTTATTGGAGACAAGGTTGTTAAAATCGAGTTTTTAAGTCTAACATATACCAAATCACCATAATAAAGTGGCAAGTTCATAAACTTGTATCAAATTACGTAACCAGGTCATAAAAACACCCAAAAGAAACAAAAAATTAATAGTTTTATGAGTTTCTAAAGTTGTTAAAAAGTTAACTTTAAAACGAAAGTTAATTTCTTCAAAATCAAGTGAAATTGGGTAAATTCGAATGTAATCGATTCCAATTCTATCGATTTCAAAGTTTAATTTAAATGTACACCTAAAAACTTAAAATAGGGCAATATTATGAGTTAACACTAGATTTTAACAACCATGATTGGAGGTATTGCTCAAAATACCAAAGAACTTACATTGTCTACTGTCGAAGTCTCTGAACGTGACAAGATTTTAGGACCTTGGCTAGCTGAATTAATCCCCAAAATATTATTTTTTCTCTCATTTCCCGAAAGGCCTGTAAAAATGGATAATATATCAGTGATAAAAAAAAGAGACAAATTTCCAAAAGGAATGGCACTCATACAGCTTAGCAGCAGAAACAGAAGGTTATGTCATTGACCAGACACGAAGTGATCTGTCGAATATGAGGGCGCTCAAGTGCCCAGTCATAAGGAGCCCTCCATCCAAATGGTATGAACCGAATCATATATAAACTAGTTAGCCTCTGATCAACTCATCAAGTACCATATACCAATACCAATATTATAATATGAAAATGGATAGGATCTTATTTTTGTTAGAAAACGTAAAGAAATAGAAAACATAAAAGAGCTAAAGGAAGAATGCTTCACCTTCAACATTAGAAGAGACCTTGAAACTAACAACAAATTCTGGATAGATGTGGGTGTTCGTGTTCATGTTCCATACTACATAGTATCTTGGATTGTGGATGTCATCCACCCCACTATCATAATCACTACTACTGGGACGAAACTGTCTAGTGCCACGACGGAGAAGCTCCATATTCCCCATTATTACACGGCAAAAGACCAAGTGCCGAACCCCATTTTCGTCAACATCACAATAATCAGCACTGTAAATAAGCCAAACTTGAATCTTTCTCTATTCAATACAACAGAATAATATATAGCAGAAGGGTGTAAAATAATACCATAATGAAGTACTAAAGTAGACATTAACGAAGACATCAATCTATAAATATAGTGGGAAATTTCTTAGCATGCAAGAAAAATATCAAATTTAAAATGAACTAAAATATCATCAACGTATAATAAATATGGGGGGAAGTTCTTAGCATGCAAGAAAAATATCAAATTATTAATATCATATAACATTTTAAAGGAAAATATATATTGCCACTTGACAGTAACAATCAAGGGAAGGAAGCTTTTATGTTCCTATTCATCTTGCTTTAACTAGACAAATTCAAGCCTCGGGTAACTTCATCAATATTATTAGTATTGAAAAGACTATTGTTTAAATTTGATGATTAGAAAGTCAACCTGGCAAAAGGATAGGTAGCAGCTGCAAGATGAACACCAATGCCATGTGTGCATTTAGATGCAGATAGTCCACAATGGCCAAGCCCGCAGGTCATCATAGTAGACAGTTCTCCTTTAGAAGAAGCAAGCCAAGCATATTGAACATTAGCATCCCCACGGAACTTCTTCGTAATTTCAGCTTGCTTCTCAAACAGCTCCAATCGTGGTTGCATCAATGTACTTGAGAAGGGGTAAATCTCAACTATGTCAGCACTACAAAAACTACTAATTCCCTTGAGAAACATATTCTGTACAGTATCCGAATCTAACTTTCCATATACAGTTTCATTATAAGCATTAAAACCTATATTTTTATTTTGCTCAACAGGTTCACCAACATTTCCATCTCCCATTTTATTACTACTATCTTCAATTTCTAAATCATTTTGACTGCAGGCATGTTTAGCATCAACTTGAATATGCTTAACTAAAACATTGGACTCCCCACTGCACTCCCCAAACTGAGATGCATCCATTCCGTTTATTTCAATTTCTAAATGTAATTTAATTTCATTGGGATCTTGGAGGAATGATTCATGGCCTTTTCCACTGTCCTGATTGCAGAGATCATAAGGCCCTTCATTAGAAGCAGTATAAATTTCAGGAAAAAAGCAACACCCGTTCTCATCAATCCAAGCAATAGGTTGCTGCAAACCAGATTTCAAATTCATCTGATACATGTGCAAAAAATTTAGCACAAGATGATGGCCATTTAACTCAACCTCCACAACTGCTTTCTTTACATCAAAATCTTTCCTAACCAAGTCAACAACATCCCTAGGAAAGTCCTTCCATCCACCATTTTCGTAGACCATCAAACGTTCAGGGCGTCCACTCTTCTTAAAATTCATATAATACCGAATTAACGACTGCCCAATACAAGTCTCTGAGTTTGTAGGCTTGCTTTTGTACCTGTTCAATCTCATTCGTTTGACAATCTTGTTTCTCGGTGATATGAGTGATGTCCATTGAGGTAACACTGATCGCACAGCTCCATTTGGACATGTAGCATATCGAGAAGCACGTTTTCGCTTCAGATTGAGCACAGACCTATCCAATGCCTTCTCGTTGTTTGCTTCCATTTTTATCTACTAGATCAATATCTTTAAACACGTTCAAATATAAAAGCTCAGATGCAGCAGCCAAACAGAATTCTAGGCCTTGGGCAGTTTTAAATAAACTGCGCCGGTGAGGGCAAGGAGCATGACATCAAGAATATTTGGAACTCCCTACATATATAAAAATAGAGATAATGGATTTAATCTATAGGATCATGTATACATCATTATGTAGCTGACAAGATAAATAATATATTAATCAATAAAAGTATTCTGTGTGTGGCAAAACAATCAATCTAAAATGCTTCGGCTTTCAGGTGAAATTTCAAAAAATACTATCTCAGAGAAGATAGGAAAAATATGTATCCATTGTCGTCTATAGTTTATAGTAAAACATCAAAAACTTTAATGGGTCATCTGGCCAGTATTTCTTATATATAGTAAGTAGAAAGACCCTTACTTTCTTAAGTTTCAAGCACCGAGTGTGCTGCCATAAAAGGAGACATACGAAAGCTTAATGATATAGAACCAACAGACTAACCCACCTCAATCTTTTAAAGCCCGGGTTTAATTTAACCATAGCCTTTGACTGGGAGTTGGTAGGGAAATGAAGGGAAGAGCTTTGAGGAGAAAGGGATGCTTAAATAGGAAGGGAGGATAATCTCCCACCTTGCATGGGGTTTATTTTTCTCCACAGAACTAAACCTCTCCAATAAAGTGAACCCACAAAATACACTTTGGAAGAATTTGAAAACAAATTCAAATAATTTCTCTCTCTTTATATTAAAACAATCAACCGTCCATATTATATTAATGATCAAACACAAAATTTAAAATTTGTTGCTACAAATCATATTGTCAACACTTGCCTATATTTTTAAAAAGCTTATTGTATGTTGATTTTAAGTTGTTTGACAAAGAATCAAAAAATCTAAAATTTAAACAGAGTAAAGAGAACGTGTGATGAATAGATTTTAGCTAGGGGTGTGCATAGTTCTTAAACCAATCCAAATTGAACCACATATATGGTTTGGTTTGGTTTTTAGAACCGTTTATATATAACCGGTTTATGTTTTTAAAACCAGTTTATATTTGGATCAGTTTGGTTCAAAACCAGTTTCTACCAAAAACCAGTTTTTAATTTGAAACAGTTCTAAAATTGATTTTATAAAATTCAATTATATCATAATTACTTTGCTGTCATTTACAAATTAATCTATTTACCATAAAATTGATTTATCTGTTAAAATAGTTTCAAATCTGTTCATAAAGTTTTTAGTAATTTTTTTTTTCAGTTCAAAACTAATTTTTGTTAAAAATTAATTTTCCATAATATTTATTTTTAAGGAACGGGATTTATTCATTTATGGGTTTTAAAAAATTTAAGCTTAAAAATCTTTCTATTTTTCTCCACGTAACTTTTTCTGTATAAAAATTAGAAACTATATGAAAAAAGAATTTGTTCTATTATTTTAAAAAAAGAGTAATACAATGAAACAAAAACAATAATTTCTAAAAATTAACTGAGAAAAAATAACAAATATTCATCATGTCAACCAAACAAAACGAAAATCAATCTGTATTCAACAAAATGTTAATCACAGTGAAGAAACAAGAAAGAAAGTTAAGGAACTAGTGTGAAAAAATTACATTATAAGTGAGTAAAAATTAAGTTAACCGATTCAGAACTGGTTCTTTATAATGGATACCGGTTATACTTTGGTTCAATGAAATGGATCTGGATCAGTTTTTAGGCAAAGTGGTTTGGATTTTTAAAATTGGTGCACCAAATTTTCTAAACTAGTTTATGTAAACTGGTTCTTTTGCACACCCCTAATTTTAGCCTATTCTCCCTGCACCCATAACTTCAGCTAGCAAGCAAAACTAATTTCAGCAAAACTAATTTCAACAACGGCCATATAAGAGCCTTGAGGAATTCTGGATTTCTTTTAGTCTAAACTCAAAACATCATCGAAGTCTCCACCATCCATGAAATGAGCAATATAGCATACCAATCAAAACTAGTATTAGTCCGTAAATCCAAAAGAGCAGAGCATAACAACCAAAACTAAAACAACAAGAAATTCATATATCAATCAAAATTAGGAAATACCATATAATTAACTAAAAGCATAATAAAAAAATTATGCATACCAAGCACTGCTGTTGCAGTTCATCTTGTACATGCTTTTCTCTGAAACACCTAAAATCCTGATCATAAAATAAAAAATATATATATATAAAAATAAAAACACAAAAATACAAATCAGACGAAGCTAGAAATTTTCTGCAAAATTAAAATCACAAAACAGAGCAAATCAACAACCAAATCATGATAGATCCACGAATCAACAGATCAACGCAGCAAAAAAATGAAAAAAAAATCTAACAATTCACTTCCAGCGATGAATTAAGCCTCAAATAAACACGAAAATCGATACAAAAACTCCGAACAATCAAAATCAACGCCGATCTACAAAAATCCAAGTTCCAATCGACAAGTCAACAGATTAAAAAATTCAAAACTCAAGAAAATCATAATAACGAACAATTATTCAAATCTGAACCGAAAATCGTGAAAACAAAATCGATGAAACTGCCGGTAAAACTGAAAACACAATAAACAATCACAGTTCGTTTACCTCTTCCTCTAATTTTTATCTAAGTATAGCTTTTTTTCCATGTATATTGGAATTTCAAGATTTCAGATGAGGTTTAGGAATAACGAGAAACCCTAACTGAATGAGGCGGCGAGGAAAAATTCAATAAAAAACGACGCCTGAGCCTGAGAGAAAAGGAATAGGTCGGTGGGGTTTTTAAGGGTGGCGATTTCGTAGCACACCGTGCGAACTCATTCACACTGTTTTCCTCCTTTCCAAGTAAACTAGCGAAGAAGATTCTTCTTAGGGTTTGATAATCTTACCTGACACGTGGGTTTAATTTCGTCACGGCTTTATCTTATTGGATTGTTTTTTATTTTTAGCGTTTTCCTTTTTTTATTATTTTTATTTTTAAGACCGTCCGTCTTTATCTTCATCTTCTAGAGCATTTTATTAAAAAATTGTTAATAATGCTTCTCTTTTATTTGACCTAGGGCACTTCCTTTATATACGAAAATAATGTATGATGTCATCACAATATCTCTTGCAACGGCTCGATCCATAGCTTATTTGTTTCATTGAACTTTTTTTTTAATTTGGTTTGGACATCCTTCACTCAAGCTAAGTTAATTTAGTTTAAATTCAATTTGAGTATATGATAAAAAAAATGTAATGTTAACTTGTGCCCAAAGGCTCAAGTTAAGAAACCTATTTATAGTAATTTTGTATTGAAAACAACAATTAAACAATTAATTTTATATTTTTATTAAAATTAATGCACAATTTTCAAGACAATTTTTCTTTATTTAGTTATAAACTTGTGCCTCTGGGGCACAACTCAGCATTACCCTAAAAAAAATATTCATCTTAAATTCAATTCGATTCAAGTTCAAAAATAATTTGGTTCAATTCGATATTCAAATTTGGTTTGATTAAGTAGCTTAAAAGTAAAATAAATTCAACACTATGAAAGACTTTGGCGAGAATAAGTATCAATTGTTTGCAAGATGGAATTTAAAGTTATCCTTCTTTTGTGGAGTTAGAGAAAAATTGCTCGCATACAAAGTTAGGAGTTGTATAATCAACGTTTAACTAATGACAATCGCTCACACAAGAAATCGGTGGAATCATGGGGATTGACACACACGAATACTTGGAGCAGATTATTGTGGATAGTAAGGTTATTGGATCAAGATCTTTAAAGATATTATTTTTGTTAGCAGTTTGAGTGTCTGCGTCAACAAAGGGAATTATCGTGTGATAGTTCGTTGTGATCAAAATATTTGTATCAAACTTATAAAAATAGTGGAATATCGTGATTATTTCCAGTGGTTAAGTAACACCATTGAAGAGTCGAGTAAGCAAAGCAAAGACGAACGTCGAACCACTACATATCTCTGTGTCTCTTTTCTTCTTCCTTTATCTCCTTTATTTTTCTAACATCCATTAATATCGTTATTGCATAATTTCATAATTGCATCAATTTTATGTCATATAAGTTAGATTGTGATTATAGATAGTTAATGTACAAGCTTAGGTCTACAGTGTATCAATCTTATTAGATTATCTTTAAGATAGTTATGTCTTGAATGGACATCTAAGTAAAGAGTTTTTAAATCAATTTGTTTAAAGCAGCTTTGGTTGTCTTGCGATTGCCTTGTATTATAAGCAATCAAGTCTCTAGTGATATCACGTATTATTTCACTTTGTGTAATTTATTGAGATGTTTCCAAGCTCTCCTAGTATTGTGTTTTACTTCCGCATTTCTTAAAATCTCTGATTTTTTATGGGACCTAAGATGTTTTTGAAATTGTCTCAGAGGAAAAGGGTTAATTCACCTCCCCTCCTTTCTAGACTTCTTTGTGTCCCTATTCTCACCCAATGGTTGGTATCAGAGCGGGGCTTTTGATTAAAGTCTTACGACTTCAAAAGTTGAGAATATGGTTCTTTCGATCGTATACGAGTTTTTTTAACTGTTTGAAAGCTTATGCAATTCACGGAATTTCAATGACATTATAATGATTTACTAATGTCTAATTATTCGTTGTGTGCATTACATAGATTAACTCAAAGTAAAACCTTACTAGAATATTCTTCAAACATTAATTGTATTTAAGATATTCTTTAAGTTTTTATTCATCCAGGATTAAAGTGACAATATTTTGAGGTATGTGCAGTGTAATAAGAAAGCTGACACCATCTCTTAAAGGTTGCTCTTGATTGATCATAATTAAAGATGGGTGTGCATTCACATAACAACATGCTTGAAAGTTTTGTGAGATAAAAGAAAGAAACAAAAAGAATCTTCTAAGTGACCTATTCTTCCAAGGTTATCGTAAAAAGAATATGAAGGCAGTTGTGTGACTGTTGGCAATGATTCTCTGAAGTTTCAATAATTATATAAAGATTTGAGGATAAAAATATGTTCCTTGAAGTGCTTATGATCGTCAAATAGTTGAATCAGTTATTTGCGATTGATAATATATGTCAATCAGTGATAATCAAACCATCGTCGTTCAAAGTTCATATGAACTTTTATGAAGAAGAGACTGATAGAATTTTTCAGGCGTGCAAAAGAATTTAAATCCAATTAGTATATGTCTGGTCATATTTTAAAGCTTATGATAATCTTGTTGTTGATTACTAATCGTTCTCGTGTGCAGTAAGTTAAGCCTAAATCGTCTAAATTGGTATGATTATTCAAACTTTAATTTATTTCTTTTTTAGTATACATAGTTGTAATTATTCTAATGCCTAAATGTGTTGTATGTTTGAAACATGTATTTGTATGAGATATGTTTGTGCATCTCATGCTTTAAACGATCTAATCATTAAGTGCATTGGCTTATGATCTTTTCGGTTGATCAGAACCTAAAGTGGGCCAGAGACTCCGCCTTCGATGTTGGATTCCAAGGAGGAGGAGGGGGTGTACCTGCAAGGCACTCTGATGCTAAAGTAAGAATCAGGAGAAGAGAAGACAAGTACAAAGTGAGTATGTCTTAGGATGATTTTTGAATACCTGACCCTCTCAAAGGAGATGGTTTTTATAATGTCTCTAGTGCTTGGCCATTGGTCCCTATTTTTGGGGAGAGATATTCGCTCCCCAAAAATAGTTAATTGCCAGAAACTAGCCGTTGAGATAGACAGAGATGCTCGGAACTAACCGTTGCTACGAGCAAGGGCGTGGTTGCGAGCAAGAGCGTTGTGACCGTTCCTGGATGGTTGAACCGTGCGTGACGGACAGAAATGTGACGAAGGTCAGCTGATTCTGGGGGTCACTTGGCCAACCCTTCTCTACCGTGGGGCAGAAGACAAAATGTTTTCCTTTGCCTTTAATTGGCAGAGCTTAGGCTATTTAGTCGTTCTGGGTGCAGAAGTAGCTTGGGTCATGCCTAGCCATTGGGCCAGTCTGGAACAGCTTAATTTTATTTCGTCTGTTCATTGATCCATATCCATCATTCGTTCATTCAAGAATCATAATCAATTTCTTACATTAAAATTTTAGCATTTACATCAAAAATTAATTTGCATTAACAAAAACTTGTTGAACATTTGCATTACAAAATTTTATCATTAAAAATTATTATCGAATTCATTCGTCACATTAAAACATTTTTGTTCTGGACTGGGCTTGGGGCTGGCCCACTGTCAGGCACAACTCAACCTAGTTCCGCGTTGGGGAGGGCCCAACTCAAAGACCCAATTCATCATCACCACGGGAGGTAACTTTCCCAACATATTCTCCACGTGCCCCTTACTCGAGGACACGTCACCAACTGAACCTGCGCCTTTCGCGGGGAAGTTGACCCAGGACGAAGACCACGTGCTGGTTTTCCCTACTTCCACGTAGGATCCTGGCAGTCATACGTAGTGGGCCTAATGATCCAGCCCACAACAGATGATCGTTGGCCCAGCGTTAGGGGCACATTATAAATACCCTCTTCCACATGAGGTTCAGGTATTCTAATTATATTCTTACTTACCCTATACTTGCTCTCTCTTTCACTTTGAACCTCACTTTGGCATCGAAGTTTCTTGCAGGTACACCCCCTCCTCGTCTCCTCCACCGGCGAACTTGAAGTCCCCGACGTGTTACTGGTCACTGATTGATCTCTGATCCAGGTAAGATCAGTGGCGCCGTTTGTGGGAACCATTTGCTCCCCCGTCTTTTCTTTCTTTGATACCTAAAGACCAAAGTAAACTTTCAAAAACCCACCGATCATCATGGCTAATCAACACACCGACAATAACGTTCATAAAATTGCATTCACCTAGAGACGGACTCACCGCCTCTCAACACCGCCCAACATCAACATTTTGAGAATCCGGGAGTTTTTTAACCAATTCTTGTACCACTTGTCACCGATCCTACCACGGTGGCCCTGTTCGCGACAATCAACCAGACTAATTTTATGATTTTCCAACATAATTAACGAATTGGAATGCGGGAGAAAGACCGTCAGTCAAGCCCTTCCCCCCCCCCCCCCCCCGCCACGGAGACACTGACGATCTGAATCCCATAGCCCGTCCTCGCGACAAAGAGACACTCGTCCACACTCTCCCTCGCGGATACACCAACGGGATGAGTCTCAAAGCCTCTCCCCGCGACAACCCGGACATCGCCCGCGGCTAGAGAGGCCATAACCTGCGATTACCCAGAAGTGTGATTGCACTCCTCCCCGCAGGGGGTGGCGCTCCCCGGTTCCCAAAATGAGCAAAGTCGGCGGGAAACTGGATAAGTCGAAGGGGCGACAAAGAAACTTGTCGCGCTGAGACAGAAACCCATGGCGCGACCTCTCCCCACCGCGCTCACCGCTCTGAAGCGACGAAGACGACCCCGCGGTCCACTGTCCCGACCAATTATGGAAACTCACATCCCCTTCGGGATGGAAAAACCGCCAAGTCTGGAAACCTAAGATGGCACGACGGACCCAGACGATCACATCGAGAACATCGATGTGATGCTCGACTACCGCGACGTCAGAGGCACCATCAAGTGTTGACTCTTCCCCACAACTTTAAGGAAGGGTTCCATGGCATGGTACAAGAGCCTCGATTCTGAGTCCATCACCTCCTGGAAGGATCTGAAAATGCAGTTCACCAGGCATTTCACCGCCTCTCGACGACACCCGAAATCTGAGGCGTTGCATGAGGCCATCATTCAGGGGAAGAACGAATCTCTCTGAGACTACATAGAGAGGTTTAATCGAGAGGTCGTCCAGATTACCATAACTGACCGGATGAAGAGATATCTACTCGAGCGAAGAATGTGCCCCCGCAGCGACTTCGCCAAAGAAGTTGGCATCGAGACACCCCATTTGCTGAACGACCTCCTCCTCAAAGCCCAGACCTACATCTAATACGAGGAGAAAGAGGCCGCCAATAATGCTCATGACTCGCGGAACCAAGAGAACACCAAAGTCTCGAAGTACGATGACCATGTGGCCCTTCAACGTGGCGGGGTAAAAAGAAGAGACGATAAACCCTGCAACTCCCGCGAGCATAGAGGACCAGCAAGCCGGTTTGCTAAGTACACATTATTGACCGCTCCCCGCGAGCGGATCCTGGCCGAGTGTATAAACTCAGATTTCAAATAAAGCGGGGTTCGTTTCCCCAAGCTGACACCTCCCAAGCCAAACGTCGACAAGTTCAAATACTGTCGGTTCCACAGAAGCCACGGGCACGTCACTGAGGACTGCATCCACCTCAAGAATGCAATCGAAATCCTGATCAAGGAATGACATCTGAAACAGTACACTAAGAGGAGCGAGGTTCCTCGACAGGACGTCCGCGAGACGAAGAAGGTCGAGGAGGAAACACCGCCCTCCGATGACACCGGCTTACAGGTCACCCTGTGCGTATCTTGGCCTGAGGACTTCTACGTCCCCGACAAGACCGGCACGCCCTTGTCTGCTCATAGAACATAGGAGAACTTCCCCCACTATGGTCATATCCGACAGAGGATTCAACAAGCTCGTCGTGGGGTCGGTGAAAAGGAAGTTTGATGAGCTGATCGACGCAAGCTCGAACAAGAACGCAACCCTCGACAAGTTCCAGGTAAAATCAAACTCTATTACTTTTTACCTCGAGGAACTGTCAGACGGTTCCCCCAACTCCAGCATTCCTTTACTCATTATAACACAAATGGCAAACTTCGACGTCCGCCGCATCCTGGTCGACCAAGGGAGCTCCGTCGACATTATGTATACTCATCTGTTCACCAATTTTCAGCTCGTCGAGAGGCATTTGACACCGTATGTCGGTCCCGACCTACAAGGCTTCAATGGCACAACCACTAAGCCATGGGGATATGTCGAGTTGTTCGTCACCTTCGGGTCCGAGGAGACTGCCAGACAGGTCAAAGTCTGTTTCCTGGTCATAAAGTGCCCATATCTATACCAGTGCATCCTTGGAAATCCAACTATAGCTGAAATGACCGCAATACCATCCACAGTCCACTTGAAGATGAAGTAATATACGACCAGGGGTCGCGTCGTCACTCTTCACGGGGGACATTGAAGCCACGATAAGATGCTTTAAAGCGGCCACAAAGGAGTTGAACTCAATCAATATGACGCCTAAGACTGCCAGCAAGCCAACCCGTTCTGAGGAGCAGAAGCCGTTGCCTCACGTCAACTCAATTGACCTCCACAGTCGCTTTACCAACGAGCAGAAGCAGAACGGAGTAGCATCTGACGCCCCTCAAACATCTGGGAACAACGGGGAACCACTCCATCC
This sequence comes from Lathyrus tuberosus, assembly GCA_022829125.1. Taxonomy (NCBI): domain Eukaryota; kingdom Viridiplantae; phylum Streptophyta; class Magnoliopsida; order Fabales; family Fabaceae; genus Lathyrus; species Lathyrus tuberosus. Next base: position 4,762,087 of record JALAZF010000073.1, on the reverse strand, counting down.
TATGTGCCTCATTCCATATGGCGAGTTCGAACTCATTATCCTTGGCGATGACCCGGACAGAAGCGTGAAGATCGGCACGGAGCTCCCCGACTTAGCAAGGAAGCAACTGAAGGTCTGCTTATGGGAAAATATTGACTTGTTCGCATGGAGCACTGCAGAGATGCCCAGACTGGACCCCGACATTGCCTGCCATTAGCTGAAATTAGATCATTCCGTTAGGGTCGTGGTACAACGTAGGTGTAGGCAGTCTCCAGAAAAAACGGAGGCTCCTGAACTAGCTGTAAAAGACCTCTTAGAGGCAAATTTTATTTCTAAAGCCCAGTACACAACCTGACTCTCTAATGTTGTACTCGTTAAGAAATCTAATTGAAAGTGGAGAATGTGTGTTGACTATACCGATCTTAACAGGGTTTGCCCTAAAGATGCTTATCTTTTGTCTAACTTCGACAAGTTGGTTGACAACTCTGCAAGTTTCAAACTATTGTCGTTCATGGACACATACTCGGGGTACAACCAAATCCCCATGGCAAAAATAGACAAGTAATACATGACTTTCATGATCGAGTCGGGTAACGATTACTACAATATAATGCCCTTCGGCCTATAAAACGTCGGCGCTACTTACCAGCGGATGGTGAACAAAGTCTTCTGATGTGAGATTGGGGACATGCTCGAGGTCTACATGGAAGACATGATCGTGAAATACCGAGAAGAAACCGACCACGCCCTCAATCTCAAAAGGGTCTTTAACACGGCGAGAAGATGCAAGATGAGGTTTAACTCGGAGAAGTGCACCTTCGGCGTCCGAGCAGGAAAGTGCCTCGGATTCTACTTGACACGACGGGGAATCAAAGCGAACCCCGACAAGTGCAGAGCTTTCTCCGAGTTCCCAACACCGAGCTCGAAGAAATTGATCTAATCCCTAAACAGGATGCTCACCTCGTTGTCTCGCTTCGTAACTAAATCCGCCCAACACACACTTCCATTTTTCAAACTTCTGTGCAAGGAAGCGATGTTTAAATGGACTGAGGAGTGCGAGCAAACCCTCCTCCATCTCAAACAAGTGAGTCAAGCTTAGTTTAGTTATCGTTGCGATGAATGTTAGCACTGTTTATTTATTTTCTTCTAACGTCTTTTAATCATTTATCTCTTATGTTTTATTTTTATTGTTTATGGTTTCTTATATGACATGGTTGGAATTTTCTGGTTGATGGCACATTGTGAGAAATACTCTATACCCGAATCCGAGAGAAAACCTAAGCTTAAGATGGTGGTTGTGTTGTGTTGACCTTAAAGACGTTGGTCTTGCTTGGTTGGTGCGAAGACCCTGCATAGAGTAGAACCTCTCGAGGGTATTGTTGTCTAATGAGTAATCATTATGGCGGTAATATTTTCAAATGAGAGTCATGACTATAGGGGCTTTTTTGTCTATAACCTTAAACTTGTTATTAGGACTGATGTTTGTGTAGTGTTGACCTTCTTGACGTAGGTCTCATTTGGTTGGCACAAAAATCTCACTCAGAATATATCCTCTTGAGGGTATTGTTGTCTAATGAGTAGTCATTGTGGCGACAATATTTTCAAATAAGATCCACGACTCAGAGAACCATGTCTAGAAACTTGGATTTGATGGTTAAGTAATGTTAACCTGCTTAACGTAAGTCACATTTGGTTGGCACAAAAACCTCACCTAGAATAAATCTTCTCAAGGGTATTGTTGTCTAATGAGTAGTCGTTATGGTGAAAATATTTTCAAATAAGATTCATAACTCTATGAACCTTTTAAACATTAGAGCCTACTTGTGAGGGGATTATTGGTTAAATAACACCCAGAATTCTTCCATCGTGAGAAACTATATGCGGATTGTTTGAAACCACATCATACCTTTCTGTATCCATGCATAACATGACATTGCATCTCATAAAAATCTTCTTTGCATATAAAAAAAATTCATGCATTTGCATTTATCAACATGCATGACCATTTCCCAAATCAAGAAACTCATTCCTTTCTTTCCATCCTTAAAAATCCAAAAGGTTAACAAGGCATGCAAATTCCCCGCCATTCTTACGGAACTCACACTAATTCTATAAAGAAGATGGAAATCTTGGAAAAAGGGTCATGGAATTATGAGAGAAGAGATTGATTCACTCAAAGGAGCGATGAGTAAAATCTTAGAGACTTTACGGGTGTTAATGAACAAGGAAAACCAACCATAGCAGAACGTGCATACTGATAATGGTATTTTATCAGGTTTCTCTACGGGACCTCAGCAAATTCAAATGGCGAACATTCAATTTCCATCTTTTGGTCTACCCCTAAATTATACTCCACCATTTGCAAATGCCACCAATGGAGGATAATCTATTCAACAAACCGTGCAAATTTCAGTAGTCACTGAAGTGTATCCCGCTGGATTTTCGGCACACCAAGGTCCCTTCGAGGATCCTTGTATTGTATTCAATGCACTAGGCCCCCAATATACCCACCCTTGAGTAATAGTAAAAAATGATGTATTTGAAGGGATATATCAGGTATTAGAGAATAGCTTGAGAGTTATTGAAGTGTATAACATATTCGATCTTGATGGTATAGATATGTGATTGGTCCTTAACGTGACCCTTTCTCCAAAATTCAAAGTCCCGGATTTTGTAAAATATAAATGACTCAATTGTCCAAAGGGTCACCATGTGATGTATTGCAGAAAAATGGAGTCACACTCTTGCAATGATAAGCTAATGATTCATTATTTCAAAGATAGCATGAGTGATGCATCTCTCAAATGGTACATGAATCTTAAGATAAGTAAAGTTCAAACATTGAGGGACCTGACAGAGGCCTTCATGAAGCAATATAACTACAACGTAGACATGACTCCAGACAGGAGACAACTTTAAAACATGACCATGAAAGATAGAGAATCTTTCAAGGAATATGCTTAACGTTTAAAAGAACTAGCTACTCAAGTTAAGCCACCCCTAATTAAATGAGAGCTAGTTGATTTGTTCATGGATACCCTATATTCTCCCTTCTATGATAAAATAATTGAAAGTGTATCATCTGGATTCTTGGACTTAGTAACCATCAGATAGCAGATCGAGCATGGGCTAAAGAGCGAAAAAATTATAGGTGTTATAAGAGCATCAAGCGATGCGAAGAAGTTCTCTAGGAACTTCTAGAGAAAAAAAAGAAGGAGATGTGAGAGCAAGAATTGTCTCTACAAGTCAATCTATGTTTTGATGATAACAATACATATTTGTGAAAGAACCATTTTATGTTCTAACATGTGTTGTGTGCAGATCATATTCATAGAAATTATCAGATCTAACAAGCACCAGCCAGATGAGCGAAATTGATAATATGCGAAGTTACTATGTGTGACACAAGTCACAAGAAGCAAGAATGCTGATGTATCTAATCGTGATTAGTCAGATCCAAGGATGCCGATATTGCTGATGCAATGCTCTTGTGGATGCTCTCTGAAAGTGGTCGAGATTCTGAAGATTGCGAAGCTTCTGAAGAAGAGAACTGAAGTGCTGAAGACTCTCATGACTTGAAGTTCTGAAGGCAGAAGGCTCTGAAGACCAAGAGTAGAAAGACTCTGAAGACTTGTGTGTTCTGAAGATTAAGGTTCTGAAGATCAAGTATTGAAGACTCTGAAGACAGATTCTTAATGGACAAGTTCTGAAGTTTCGGAAGACTTGAAGAAGTAAAGGATAACGTACTCAAAGACAAGTGCTGAAGTTCTGAAGACTGATTCCTAATGGACTTCTTCAAATAACTAAAGACTTGACATATCAGATATCCTGTTAAGAAGACTCTACTCATGCTTCATCAATTAACCATCAGAAGCCTCTGAAGTTCAGAAGTCACATGTTACCGTTGTGAGTAACTGTACACGACGCCCAAAAAAGATATATCCTGTCACTTCTCCCACAGCAAAAAAGAGACGTGTCAGTACAGCTAGTTATTACACAACGCCTCTTTTCCAACAGCCAACAGTATTTCAAACGACTATATTTCTACTAGGCTATTTAAAGGAAAGAGAATTCACTTTTGAATTAATTAATTCCGTCCATGAATGGGGAATTGATCAAAGTCATTGTGTGAAGATAGCAACAACGATGAGTTCTCGTTGTAACACTTAGAATATCCAAAGTTATCACCATTTACACATGGCCATTGTTGTTGAAGCTCAAAGATCATCATTCAACACAACAACAATGAATTGGTACAAAAGTTGTTGATGAAGAAGACAACATTGCAAATCAGTCAAGTCATCAACCACCTTCTCGTCAGTGCTACATTGAAGATCTGAAGCAAGGAGTTGTTGCTCAAAGCTTGCTCACCCAAGAAGACAAAGAAGAAGATCTACAAGATGTCAACAACTGTCAAATCTTTATGCATCTTTGTAGTTTCTTAGGATAGCAAGGAGCTGTTGCTCATATCTTGCTCGAACACTTATGTGTTCTTTGTACTTAAACGTAGGAGTAATCTGTTTGTTAAGAAGTATCATTGTAATATCCTGTATAAGTAATTCTTGGTGAATTAGGATTCCTTGAGTGGTCAGTGTGACCGGAGACTCGAGAAGACAATGGCGAGATGTCATTGTGGGAAAATCCTGAAATAGGGTCAGTAGCGTTATATTCATTGCGATGAATCCCTGAACGTCTAGCTGTGAAAGCCTAGCAGTAGATCTTGCGAGATTGGAACCTACAGGTCAATGTTCGTTATATTCATTAAGTTGAATCCCTGAACGGTTCATTGTATGTTAGTCACAGTGCGGCTGTTCAAGTAGTTAGTCACCGGCTGTTGCCCGTGCATCTGTAATCGAGATTGATTATAGTGGATTATGTCCTTGTGTTCAAGGCGAAATCACCTGAGGAGGGTGGACTGGATTAGCCTTTGTGGTGAACCAGGATATATCGTGTATTCTTTACTCTTATGCTTAATATCTTGTTTATGTTTCAATATTGAGTATCAGAACCTTACACAAGCAAGTCAGAACCGTGCAACTCTGATAAGCTTCCGCACTGCAAGTTCTGAGAAACGAAGTTTATGTTCAGACTCTCATTAGTTCTCATGCTTCACCCAAAGCAAGTCTGAATGAAAATTCATCAGTCAGAGTCTCACAACAAACTCTGATGTTACCCTAAGAGTTTTAACGACAAGAACCGAAAAGTTGTCAAAGAGTAAATACACAATTCAAACCCCCATTTCTTGTGTCTTTCTCGCACCTTCAATTAGTATCAGAGCTCCGATTCTGTTATTGATGGATATCAAACACCTAACAGTGTCAGAAAAAGATCCAAACGCGGTGCGTAGAAATACTCTGGGTGAGATTGAAATCCACTTACAATTTCTGTAACAGTTCAGAAGATGACTGTGTACAAAATTGTAATCAATCTAAGTATTTGAGCAAATCACTGATTCTGGAAGTTGTGCAGCTGTCAAACAACTAAATCTTCCTCACTAAAGTTTTAATGAAGATTAGAGAATCAGCTGATAAGATAAACTCATCAGATAAGAAGTAGTATATGTTAAATGCCTATCCTGGAAGATACGTGTGAATAAACCACGTATGCTCAAAGTTAAATCATCAGAAAACAAGAAGTCTTGTTTGCTGAAGATCAATTCTTTATGAGTTTTTTAGATGTTTTCAAGAAACGGATTAGGTCCACCCTTGACTTTCTCATGTAAAAACTTATTCAGAACTTCTTCATGTAAAGAAGAAAGATTGTTGTTATATGATTTTGAATTTCAGAGTGAAGTATGCTGAAGTCAGAAAATCTGAAGAATTCAAACTCTTAGAAATGATTCAACATTTGAATCTTGAATGATCTAGAAGTTAAAAGATTCAATAAAGAACTGAACATTGTGTTCATGGAAAGCTATACAGAAATCTGAAAGAAAATTCAGGAAGAAGAATGTCAAGGATTCATCAAATACTTGATCAAGAATGAACTCTTAAGCTTTGCTTGAATCAGCATAACTAAGTTCTGATAACTTGAAACTATCTCTCAGGTGAATCAAATGTTAGTGATCAGAACACTATATGATAAGTTGTTCAGAACCCCTCAAGCACTGGAATCAGAAGATGTCATGCCAGACACTTAAAGTCCTCTACTTGAGGACAAACAAATCTAAGTGGCTGATGTCGTTCAGAATGGAGAAATCAATTAACATTCTCCTTAGAAGTAGATATGCTGACCAACCTCAGATAAATTAAATCACCATTAAATTCAAGTTCAGCAGACATCTCTTCTTCAAATATCAGAAGGAAGCAGAAGCTAAAAGATAATGATCGAAAGCTCATAGTCAGACTGGAAAGCACTCAGGCTAGCCGTAAAAAGATTTCTGAATCTCTAAGGCATGTTTTCGTTCATCCTCATTATTTGAAATAGTAACAATAATTTGAACATTAGTCATATTAAGATTATTGAAACAATAATAATATTCTCATGCATTTATGATTAGACAATTTTCAAGAATTAAATAAGCAGTTATAATTACGCTGTGTCAGCAACCTACTGCTATAGATATACAGCGATTAGAGTCCATCACACATCGTTTCACTGACTACCATAACTATTTATAGATAGTCTCGAAAATGATGAACCTCGTGTGCTCCAGCTTGATAAATAACTATTAAATCTCAAAGTCCCTTTCACTCCATTATCCCCACTCTAGAAAAAACCATTATCTAACTAGGTTGAACCTCATCTCTCAAACAATTCAACTTTGCTCAGAATGTCTTCCCACAACATCAGAGGAGAAACATCCGATCTAGAACTCCTGAAGGAATTCCCTGTGAATTTAAACCTTCTGCCACAACTCAACAAAACAAGCATTCTCTTTGGAATTATATTTCAGAACTGGGAGAATTATTTCTCCATGCTTGTTGGACATGTATTCCCTGAACTAGTGACTGAGTTTTGGGCAAATGCACGAGCACTAGAATATGATCTTGGCAAGAATGTTATTCTATCTGTTGTGGCTGGTTGTCTAGTCTTGATCAACCCCACCATCATAGCTAAAGCCATTAGGTGTGTTGAAGATTGTGTAACTGTGGAAAGAAACATCAACAACCATAGTTTCGACAGGCATTTGCACGTCATTTTTGAAACAGAGGGGCGTCCCACTCAACCTTGCACCCTCACTCCAATTTCTAAAGATTGGTACAAGCTTATGGTGACTAATCTAAGACCAAGAGAAAGAGGAGGAGGTTGGTTGTCTGACCAAGAAAGATTATTCATTTTCTTTTTAGTGTCTAGGATCAAAATAAACCAACCTCAATCCATGTACAACCATTTAAAGGAAGAAATTAATCTGTCTAGGGAAGACACAGTCTACCAAGTTCCCTACTGCAGGGTTATCTCCCACATTTTTGACCTCCAGGGAGTAGTTGGTCATTGCAGAAGAAATGGAATGACTGAAAAGGTCCTTCCTGAATTTTGTTCACCGATGACGTTCTTAGTCTAAGATAGGATTTTAGTTATTTCTATTTAACTAAGCTTATGTTATATCTTAATTTTTTTTAGATTTGTGTGAATATTTCAAATGATCAAAATGCACTAATTATCTAATTAAAATAAAATAATGAGTGCTGCTTAAAATTCACACGAAAAGGCTTGGGATTGTCCAGAGACCATAAATCCCCCATAGGTCATGATTAAGTAACGGTTCCATTGCCACTTATTAAGATTATGTCACGATTCTTGATTAAAGGAATTAATCATTAACCTACCTTCCCACGATACTTAATGCTTCTAGGAAAATCAAACGTTGTGGTTTCAAACTCTCCATAGAAATAACCTTACTTCTTAATCTATAAAAGCATCAAACCCTAAGACATCAACACACTCTTACTCATCTGAATCCTCAGCCTAATTACCTTTTATTTTCCTCATCAATCCCTAAAGATGGCCTTCGTCTCATAAAATGCTTCAACTCTCACAACCATGCAAAATCCAGTTGATCATCTTGTCGTTTTGTCAGAAACGATTGTAAACTTCAACAATCTAAAGGCGAACGGATGTAATATTACTCCCTCAATGAAAGCACAAGGCTGGAGTAACTACTTCAAGAGGTTGGAAGGACCAACCTATGGATGTTCGGTTAAAGAGTTCTGGATTCATGCTAATGAAGGCTCGACTCTCATTAGTTCTTCGGTCTTTGGAAAAAGAGTCTATATATCTGAAAAGACCATTGCAGATCTCTTGGAGCACGAGAATAATGGATTCAGAATTACCAAGGATCTACTTAATGAGGAGAGAGAAGCAAAAGTCATAGCCTTTATTTTCAGAGAAGGAATAACGGTTGAGAACCAAGTATTCTCAAACCTGAAAGAACCACTACAAGTTTGGTTCAGAATCTTGCAGGGAAGCATTTTTCATCATCTTCCTGTGAATCAACTCAACGACACTCAGAAGTGTGTCTTGTTCCTTCTCCTTAAAGGAATTAAGACCAATCTCCCCTCCATTCTCTTCAAACTTCTGAAGGGAGCCATAAGAAACTCCAGAAGTGGTTCTAATCCGTAGATTAAACTTATTCCGTACGGAAGACTCATCTCTGACATTTTGGTTGAATCTGGAGTAGTTGATGACATTTTAATCGATGAAGGTGAATCATGAAAGCTGCTTAAAAGCGCTGGGAAGATTCTCAAGTTTGAGGATTTTATGAAGGAAGACACCACTCTAGACAATACATTCTTTAGGGAACTAACTCTGACTCCCAGGGTCCCAGTTAAAGGTTTTCCAAAATTTGCCACTTACAATCAGGCAGAAGTCAGAAACTATCTGAGGAGATTTAATGATGAAGATATCAGTGTTTGGATCAACATGAAGAATATTACTGACGTACTTCAAGAACTCACAAATTGGAAAGAAGGAAGTAAGAAGCAGAAAATGGTTGATGATGAGGAACCCTCAACTAAAAGATAAAAAATCATGAATGATGCATTAAAATCCTTTAAGGATAATGCAATTATAAAAATCCAAAGCTTAGTAGAAGCTTCATGTTCCTGTGTGGACTCCATGGAAATAAGAAATATCTGGATTGAGTTCCATGAATGGATCTTAGAAGAAACTGTGAAGAGCAAGAGGCTGGCAATTACTCAAGTAGAAGAAAAGTTGCATGTCTCAAGAAATGATGATTCTGAAAACATTTTCTCATCTTCTTCATCATCTTTAGGCTCGCTCTAGTTTAACTCATAAGGACCCATTGAAACCCAGTTTTATTAAGTCTATGTTTATTTAAAACATTTCTCATTAGGAATCTATGTTTTGATTTTCTTGAACCTCTCAAGATTAAGCTCAACCTATGCTCTGCATCTTAAAAACTAATTTGTGTTTATGCTTCTATCTAATTGTCCTTCAAATGAACATGTTATGGTTATAGATGATTATCACTAAATGACTCGGATTGTTCTTCACTGATCAAATGTTGGCTCTATGTTCTATGTTGTTTAACATATCCAGAATATATATAACGATGTTGACATGCTTAAATGCTTGACTGATAAAGGAATTACATGCTTAAATGCTCATATGCTCTAACACTTTTTGATGATGTTGTTAGATGTCAAGCATGTTATATATTTGTATGAAATACTTGGCATTTTTCATTTCTTTCTAACGGTGAATTGTGAATTTACGCTGTAAATTGTGTTGTAATGCTTACATTGGAATATATGTGTGGAGCTTGTAATTTGTGTGTTAATGTGCAGGTATAGGCATGAAAGGAGCAAAAGTGTGAGACACATGGAGTGGATGCAAGTTTCCACTGAATTTTTGCTGCAACAGAGCATTCGCAGTGCGACTAATCTGGCGAAGGCCCAGCGAAGGTTCGCACTGCGAACAATCTGGCGAAGGCGCCAGCGAATGAAACCTGAGTCTCTATTTTGAAATGACAATGAGTTCGTACTGCGAACTCCTGGCGAGGGTCCAGCGAAGGCTCGCTGGTTGGTTCGTAGTGCGATGGTGCTGGCGAAGGGAGACAGAGAGTTCCAGTTTGCTCGCTAGTTTATTCGCAGTGCGAATGAAGCTAGCGAATGATTCGCAGTGCGAATGAATGGTTCGCAGTGCGAACCTACGATTTCTGTTTGGGGTGGTTTAAGTCTCAGAGGCAGTTAAGGTGCCATTTTTCCTCATTCGCAGTGCGAATCCTGCAGATTTCAGAATTGTATAAATAGAATTTCACTTTATGTGTTAGGGATCTTTTGTTCATTTTGATCCATAATCATAGTTTTCAGTCTTTTTACCATTGAAGCTTGTATTTTCACTTGGAGAAGCTGATTTTGCATCCATTATCGATTATTCGACGTGGATGTTTATTCATCTTCTCTCTTTACTTGTTATCCAATCTACCATGAGAAGTGGTAGCTAAACACTCAATGTTGAGGTTAGATGTAGTTGATTCTGTTTTTATGTATTGCTTTTGATCTTTTGTATATGAACAAAGTCTTTGATCAATATAGATGATGTTGTTTTCTCTTAATGATCCATGTGTGATTTGTTTTGCTCTAGACATAGATTCTATAAATCATGACCTAACAATTTCATCTCTTAAAAACCAAACTCTAGACATAGATTTGGGATTTTCTATTCGCATTGTGTTGATCTTAATGATCGTTGTTGAGATTATTAGCGTGAGACATCATCTAACGATCTAAACAACGATACTCACGACTTCGCTTTAGACATAAACTTAGTCGGGAGGATACGCGGTTATATTGGTTGGAAACCGAGTTCATATGCTTGATTGATCGTTTATACGTGAAAAGGATTAGCGAAACCTAACCTTAACATGCTTTTATAAAACCTTTTACAAAATCTTTGTCACCAATTAATCTTTGCTACAAGTGAATGTTAAAAACAATTGAGAAACTTTTGAAACCGTTGAACTTATAATATCACAACTATTGAAAGGCACACATCAAATATCAAACAATCCCTGTGGATACGATTAAAAATAACCCCCACTAGTACTCTTCTAACAAAATGGCGCCGTTGCCGGGGATTGTTAGGTGATATTGCAAGCATTGCTATAGTTGAGTTATTTTAAGCTTGTTACCACTTTATCTTGGACTTGTTAATTTGTTTTGTTTAGTGTGCAGACTTAGTTTATGCGAGGGAAACTACCGGCGGACCAACTTCTTTTCGATCCTGAGATTGAGAGAACCGCTCGTAGAATCAACAACAGGACTAGACGAAGGAGGCAGCTAGCAAGACAGAAGCGAGAACAAGAGGAAAGTACTTCTACACCACCACCAGTTCCACAGATACTTCCAGTTATGGAGGCAGATCCACCACCACCACCACCACCACCACCTGCTTCTAGGCCATGCACAAATAGTCCGAGACACTATGCTCAGTTCGCTCGCCATGCACACAACGGTCGTCATGCTGAAATGAAGACCGGAATTCTCCAACTGTTATATCAAAGTCCATTTACAGATATGGATCATGAAGATCCTTTTACCCATCTTACAAAATTATATGAAATAGCGGGAGCGACTGGTGCACCTGAAGCAGAAGAGGAGTATCTGTTCAAGAGACTATTCCCGCATTCCCTTATTGGGAAGGCAAAGGAATGGTATCTTGATCAGTCAACGGCCATAATGACGGATTGGAATGCATTGGAAGAGAAATTTTTGGAGAGATTTTTCCCTCACACTCGGTTTATGGAAGCAAAGACCGCCATCGTGGTATTCACACAAGGAGCCAATGAATCTCTCAACGAAGCTTGGGAGAGGTTCAAATCAATGTTAAGAAAGTGCAAGGGCCATGGTTTTGATGAATTGTCACAAATTCATATATTTAGAAATGGGCTGCAACTTGTACACAAAACCTTGTTGGATGCCACCGCTGGTGGATCCTTGTTAAGCAAAACCGCAGCAGAAGCCACAACTATCATTGATAAGATGGCCTTGAACAATCATCAAGGTAGTCACAACCGTGGACCTTCTCAACGAACTCCGAGAGTGTTGGAATTAGGAACAAGCGATGTTATCCTTGCGCAGAACAAATTATTATCACAACAGGTTGAGTTGTTAACTAAGCAAATGTCTAAATTACCGCAACAATTCAAAGAGATGCAGGAATCTTCAAGTAAAAATGTGCAAGTGTTAGTTTGTGAATTATGTCGTGGTGACCATCCGACCGGTTATTGTCTTCCCGTTGTGGAGGAAGCAAACTACGCGGGAAATCAAGGTTACCAACCCTGACCTCCGTATCAACAAGGCAACCAAGGTTACCAACAAAGGCCTAACCAAGGTTATCAACAACAATGGAGACCGCAAGAAGCCGGATCATCAAACCGTCAACAATACCAAAACTACACTCAACCTCCGCAAGCTCCCGTTGGAAATACGAAGATGGAGGACACTATTACACAATTTATGCAAATGGCAATTTCAAATCAAAAGAATACCGATGCGGCCATAAGGAATCTTGAAACACAAGTCGGGCAATTATCAAAACAATTGGCCGACCAACAAAAAGGGCCCTTTACGGCAAATACGCTTCTGAATCCTAAGGATTGTAAGGCAATTCTCACAAGAAGTGGAAGAGAGATTGACATGGGTGTAGGTAAAAAGAGAGTGGAGGAGGAGGTTGTAGTTGAAAAAGAAAAAGATAGGGAAGAGATTGAAGTAGAGAAAAATGTTGAGGGTGTGTTAGTTGAAAATGAGATAGAAAAAAATGAGAAAGAAAAACATGAGGAAGAGAAAAAAATAGAGAGAGAAGAAAGAGTGAAGAGAACTAGGAAGGGAAAAGAGCCGATGAACAATATTTCGATTCAACATCTACCATATCCGCATGCTCCTACAAAGAAAGATAGTGTGCGGCACTATTCTCGGTTTATGGATATTTTTAAACAATTATAAATAAATATCCCATTTTCCGAGGCTTTGGAGCAAATGCCTAAATATGCAAAATTTATGAAGGATATCCTCACGAAAAATAAGAGGTATACGGATCAAGAGACGATTATGGTAGATGCAAGTTGTAGTGCCATCATTCAACGGACTCTCTCGAGGAAAGAATGTGATCTGGGACGAGTTACATTGCCGGTTACGATAGGAAACATCTATGTTGGCAACAGATTGATTGATTTAGGCTCTAGTATCAACTTGATACCTTTGTCGATTGTGAAACGGTTAGGACACATGGAATTGAGGTCCACTCAAATGACGTTGCAACTCGCTGATAAATCCACTACTCATCCTCACAGTGTAGCGGAAGATGTGTTGGTCAAAGTGGACAAATTTTTGTTTCCGATAGACTTTGTTGTAATTGAAATGGAGTAGGATGAGGATGCACCTTTGATTCTTGGAAGGCCTTTCATGAAAGCTGCCTGAATGGCAATTGACATGGACGATGGTCTCATAAAAGTGAGAGTCCAAGATGAAGAGGTGTGTTTTAATCTTTATGATGCCATGAAGCACAAGAAAGATAAAGGTGATTGTTTCCAGATCGATGTAACGGAGGAAGCGAGTTTTGAAGTTACAAAGCAAATTCATGTCATTGATCCTTTACAAAGAGCTTTGGATGATTCCTTGGAAATATTCTCGGTTGAAGAAGAGCAAGCTCTTGAAGAGTGTTTGTTAGAGCTTGAAGCTTTAGAAGAATTGCAACCTTGGGAGTATGAAGAGGAAATTCTAAAAAAAGAGGTGAATGAGGAAAAATCCCAACTTGAGCTGAAAGTGTTACCGTCAACTTTGAAGTATGCTTTTCTCGATGACGGTGGTAATAAACCGGTGATCATAAGCAGTATTTTATCTGAAAACGAGGAGAGCCGCTTAATTCAAGTGTTGAGAAAAAATCAGGATGCAATGGGATGGACGTTGTCCGATCTCAAAGGCATAAGCCCTTCGTATTGCATGCATAGGATATTTATGGAGGAAGATTTTAAACCGGTTGCTCAACCTCAACGCCGGTTAAATCCAATCATGAAAGAAGTGGTTAGAAAAGAAGTGGTGAAAATGTTAGATGTCGGAATGATTTATCCCATTTCTGATAGCCCGTGGGTTAGTCCGGTGCATGTGGTACCGAAAAAAGGCGGATTAACGGTGGTCCGAAACGAGAAAAATGAGCTCATTCCAACAAAAACCGTTACCGGGTGGAGAATGTGTATCGACTACCGTAGGTTGAACAAAGCTACGAGAAAATATCATTTCCCTCTACCTTTTATGGATCAAATGCTCGAAAGGCTTTCCGGTCAACAATTCTACTGTTTTTTGGATGGTTATTCGGGTTACAACCAAATTATTGTGAACCCGGAGGATCATGAAAAAACCGCTTTTACATGTCCGTTTGGAATCTTCGCTTATAGGAGGATGCCGTTTGGATTATGTAATGCACCAGCGACTTTTCAACGGTGTATGCAAGCGATCTTCTCGGATTTGATCGAAAAGACAATTGAGGTCTTTATGGATGATTTCTCCGTTTTTGGACAATCGTTTGATTTGTGCTTGAAAAATTTGGATACGGTGTTGGAACGGTGTGTGGAAACTAATTTGGTGCTTAATTGGGAAAAATGCAACTTTATGGTGAACGAGGGAATTGTGCTCGGTCAAAGTTTCTTCAAAGGGCCTTGAAGTTGATAAAGCCAAGGTGGACGTTATTGAGAAATTACCACCACCGATGAATGTCAAAGGCATAAGGAGTTTTCTTGGACACGCCGGGTTTTAGCATAGATTTATCAAGGACTTCGCAAAGGTTGCAAAGCCGTTGAGCAACTTGCTCATCCAAGGTAAGATTTTTTACTTTGACGAGTCTTGTCTTTTTGCTTTTAATTTTTTGAAAAAGAGTTTAACTACCTCACCGATAATCGTTGCACCTAACTGGAAATTGGATTTTGAATTAATGTGCGATGCAAGCGATTATGCGGTTGGGGCTGTTTTGGGTCAAAGGAAAACGAAACACGCTATACATTATGCGAGCAAAGTTTTAAACGAGGCTCAAATTAACTATGCAACAACTGAAAAAGAGTTGCTTGCTATAGTGTATGCGTTGGAGAAATTTCGTGCCTATTTGATTGGTTCACGAGTCATCGTTTACACGGACCATACGGCTATAAGGTATCTGCTCACCAAACCGGATTCTAAGCAGAGGCTTATTCGTTGGATCCTTTTGTTACAGGAATTTGATCTTGAAATTCGTGATAAAAAGGGATCCGAGAATTTGGTGGCGGATCACTTATCCCGCCTGGTCAACGTTGACGTGACCAAGAATGAATTTGAGGTAAAAGAAGAGTTCCCGGATGAAAAATTGTTTAGAGTGCAGGTTAGACCGTGGTTCGCCGACATGGCTAACCACAAAGCCACCGGATTGATATCGGACGGTCTAACGCACCACCAAAAAAGAAAATTTTTGTCTGACGCCATGTCTTTCATTTGGGATGAACCTTATTTATTTAAACTTGGTGTCGACAACCTCTTAAGAAGGTGTGTCTCATTGGAGGAAGCCACGAATATTCTGTGGCACTGTCATAACTCTCCGTACGGAGGACACTTTAATGGGTTGAGAACGGCCACTAAAGTCCTTCAGTCGGGCTTTTATTGGCCGTCCTTATTCAAAGATGCACATGCGCATGCCCTTAGTTGTGACAGGTGCCAGAGAAGTGGAGGAATTTCACGGCGGCACGAGATGCCTTTACAGAATATGTTAGAGATTGAAGTTTTTGACTGTTGGGGGATCGACTTTGTCAGTCCATTCCCATCTTCATTCTCTAATGAATATATTTTGGTCGCCGTTGATTATGTGTCTAAGTGGGTGGAGGCGATAGCTTGTGCTAAAGCCGACGGAAAAACAGTTGTGAAATTTTTGAAAAAAAACATTTTTGCACGTTTTGGTACTCCTAGAGTGTTAATAAGTGATGGAGGGTCTCACTTCTGTAACACTCAGCTTGACAAAGCTTTGGAGCAGTATGGTGTAAAGCACAAGGTTGCCACACCATATCATCCTCAAGCTAATGGTCAAGCGGAGGTATCCAATCGTGAGATAAAACGTATTTTGGAGAAAATTATTTTGGAGAAAATTTTGGATGATGCTTTGTGGGCGTATCGGACCGCTTTTAAGGCTCCGATCGGTCTCACACCGTTTAAAATTGTGTATGGTAAGAATTGCCACATGCCGGTGGAGTTGGAGCACAAGGCATTTTGGGCCTTAAAATTTTTAAATTTTGATCCAACTCTTAGCGGCGAAAAAAGAAAAGTGCAATTACAGGAATTGGATGAATTACGCCTTCAGGCGTACGATTCCAATAAACTGTACAAAGAGCGTGTAAAGTCTTACCATGACAAAAAAATAA
This sequence comes from Lathyrus tuberosus, assembly GCA_022829125.1. Classification (NCBI taxonomy): domain Eukaryota; kingdom Viridiplantae; phylum Streptophyta; class Magnoliopsida; order Fabales; family Fabaceae; genus Lathyrus; species Lathyrus tuberosus. The sequence continues at coordinate 4,745,772 of JALAZF010000073.1, read as the reverse complement.
TCATCAAGCAATTTGAGGTAGGACAGCTGGTACTGCTATTCAATTCTCGGTTAAAATTGTTCTCGGGAAAGTTAAGGTCTAAATGGTCGGGTCCGTTTCGGATTCGTGAAATAAAGCCTTATGGAGCAATCGTAATAGAAGATACAACAACCAACGAGAATTGGACTGTCAACGGCCAGAGATTAAAAGTGTACCTTGGAGGTGATTTCGAGCGGAATCCCGCCATTGTTCCCTTCCGCGATCCGTGAGATTGCGGTGGACCGTCGAGCTTAGCCGATGTTAAACAAGTGCTTGTTGGGAGGCACCCCAACATTGTAAGTATTTTTGCTTTAATTTGTTGTTTTTATTCATTTTCACATTTTGAGCATTTGGCATTGGGGCAGCAAGACAGACCTGAAATTTTGAAAAAACTGTCTTGTTCGCTGGCTTGTTCGCACTGCGAATCTGGGGCGAGCATTCGCTGGCCATTCGCACTGCCAACATCAGCGAACCAGCCTTGGTGGTTTTGCTGCCACATCAGTAAAAATGAGGGTTTTTTATGGATGGGCCTGCACGTAGGCCCAAGACCCATGTTGAAGTGCTGATTGACTTGGGGGGGGACCAAACCCTAGTCATTTGCCTCTCACTTTCAACCAAAAGCAAAGGAAAAAAAAAGAAAAATCCTCTCAAGTAATCTTTCCCTCTAACGTGCAATTTTTGTCCTTCTCTCAAGTTTTTTGTACTCAAGTGCCAAGTCCACCCAGGTTTGAAATTCTTTTCCCTGTACTTTCTCACTAATTAGATTTTGTTTGTGAATTATGCATGAGAAATTTGTAGAAAGTAAGGTTCAATTCTGTTGTTAAGGGTTGGAGGTTGCATGTCAAATTTTCTGCTGGTTTTAGGGTTTAGATGACATGTAAAATCATGATATGTTGTGAAATCTGGGTCTGCAAATTTTTTTCAAAATTTTCGTGCATTCGCTGGCTTGTTCGCACTGCGAATCTGGGGCGAGCGTTCGCCAGGATTCGCAGTGCGAGTGTTCTCGCGAGCAGCCCAGATTTTTGTTTTTTCAAGTTCAGTCTGATGCTTGTGTGTCTTAATTTCTAATGATTTGTCTTGGTGTTTTTGGTATGGATTTGTTTGTCAATTGTGCAGATGGGTCCTAAAACCATGATTAAGAAAAGAAAAGTATCCACATCAAGACAAGCACCGGTCCGATTTGACGAGACTCAGTTCAGAGGACTTAGACAAGCTCAGAGGTATGAGGTGTTAGAAGCAAGGACCATCCTTACGGAGAAGAGGTTTGTTCTGAATGAGCAGGGGAGTTATCGTGCCATTGCTGCCCTGTTAAATGCAAAAAGTGGGATACACTGATAACTCCTGTTGATTCATATAATGTGGAAATGGTTCGAGAATTTTATGCCAACGCCCTTCCTGATGACGGGGATCTCTTTAATTGGACTACGGTTGTTGGCGGAAAAACTGTAAGGTTTGACAGGAGGACAATCAGCCAAGTTCTTGGAAACCCTCTGCCACTACGTGCTATTCAAGTGGATAAATATAATGAGACGCTGAGTGATTATCGTGATATTCAAAAAATGACTCGTGATCTCCTACGCCCAGGTAAAGAAGTGAAGTTTAACCATTATGGGGTAGCTGTGAGGTATCACCGTGAGGATATGTTGCCTTTGGCTCAGCTTGTATTACTTTTGGTTGTCACAAATATTAAGCCGAAGTCACATTCCTCTACAGTACCGATTCCTCTAGCTCACTTAGTCCACAGCATTCTTACAAACGTAGAAATTGATGTCGTGAGGATCATTGCTGATGAAATAAATGCCATTGTTGAGAGTGGTTTAGGAGGGAATGCTTCGAGGAAGAATGCCCCTCTTGCTTTCCCTTGTTTGATTATGACCTTATGTGCTGAAGCTGGAGTGACTTTGCCTTCGCGTCGTCAAGTTACTGTGACGTCGGCTATCGATGATCGATACGTCGACAAATTTTGCAAACCGAAGGGTGTTAGAGCTGAATCTTCTGGTGCTGGTACTGGTGCTGAGGCCGGTACAAGCCAGGGTGATACGTCTGGATCTCACAACTTCTATCCTTATCAGCAGGAGATATGCCAGTATAACTGGGATTGGATGGCCGCTTCTCAGCGTGCCATGATTGATTTACATGACTCTATGCAGGTACTTCGGCTGCAGATCCGTGATCCCGCTGTGAAGCAGTCCTTGATGTCGAGGGAGCAGTTCCTCGCGCATGCTGGATGGCCTGAGGCCAGGCCTGTTTTCGGAGGGGGAGAGGATGTAGTTGAGCCTGCTGCTGATGATGCTGAGGAGGGGGGAGATGGCGAGGATATTGTGATTTCTGATGATGATGATGATGATGAGCAGGTGACAGATGTACTCGAGACTGAGTCTGAGGATGAGCCAGCGACAGAGGTTCTCGAGATTAAGTCCGAGGAGGACTGATTTTTTAGATCATAGACTTGTACACTTCCTTTGGTCACCAAAGTGAAGTTTCTTGTATTTTGTTTTTTCAGCTTTTAATAGTCTATTATTGATGTACTCGTCGCGTGTGGTACCTTTTGGATATTGTAGGTGTTTTTACACCAAGTACTTTGTTATTATTATTAAGCCATGTTATGTGTTTCTAGTAAAAAAAAAATTGGTTTTCACTTTTACTAATAATTTGTTTTTTATTTTATTATTATTATTATTGTATTAAGTGTTGAGTTCTTCTGTTTAAGAATGCGCAACACTTAAATTGTTAATATGTTTTCATTTTGATGTTCCTTCTTTTATGATGGAATTTTGGAAGTTAGGTTGGAGACTCTTGATTTTAAAGAAAGATTCCTCCATGATGTGAGGGCTATGATAGTATCTTAAGCATTGTGTTGCGACAAGGTACATCGTTACCTGGTTCGAGAATTTTGTATGTTTTAGAATTTGTGTCTTGTGCGATTGATAATGTGTTTCATGTTACAACTTCCTTTGAATGCATGTGTCATTTTTAGATAAAAAACCATTAAAAGTGAGAAGCCTCCAAAGTATACTATTTGCTAAGGATTGTTGATGAATGTTGTTTTTACTTTTAATTCATGCCTTATCTTGTGACCATGTGATTTTGTGGAAGTAGGAGAAGTGATCAAGGCACTTGTTGAAAATGAGCACAACCATGTCCATATATTAATTCACCCGTGAGTAGTGAGCATTTGGTAGCCCCTTTGAGCCTTAACAGTTTAGAACTCAGTTTAGTGATGAACTTGTTTTATGTATATAATTTGCAAGTTTGGTTCATCATTGAATTTGGTGAGTTTCTAACATTTTCTTCTTGAACCTTTGAAATTGTATACTTTTACTTCCTTGCCTTAAAAAGCAAGGAACTTTCACTTTAGGTTGAGTCGAATATGAGTTGGGGAGAATAAAAAGAAGATGGATGCAGTACTCCAAATTTTGAAAAAAAAAAAATTTCAAGCAAGCATGTAAAGAAAAGAGTGTGAATATGTTGTACAAATGAGAAAATGCTTGCTTGAAGAAAAAAAAATATAATCAATAACTGTGCACGGTAGTTTGTGAAGGTGGAATGAAAAATTGGTGAAATGAAGTGTGTTGTGCGAATATGTGTATAGTGAATGTTCTTGTGCCTCGGCAATTTCGTTTCAATGGCCATTAGAAATGTCCCTTTTTGTTCACCCGACCAAACTACAACCTTGAAGTCCTTAGTGATCTTTTACTTCCATGATTTCTGTTATGATCATTGAGATATGGTATGAATTGCTTAGTATTGCATCATTTGTCATTTGAGTGTAATTGTCTCGTGCTTGTATGCACGTTTTCCTTCAATCCTTTTTCGAAGAGGAGTGTAGTATGACATGTGTATGATGGGTTAGTTGTTTCTTGAAACATTGTTTGAAATTGTTTAAGAGGTAAGTTCTTTTACATTATAGGTTCTTGAATTGTGTAATTGTTGCGTTGTTGTGATCGTTGTTTAGTTGAGCCATTTTTCGCGTCTTGGATGAATTGAGTGCTCGAGCAAATCCTCGTGAGAGGTATACTTTGCTTGAGGACAAACAAAGAGTTAGTTGGGGAGAGTTTGTTAGATGTCAAGCATGTTATATATTTGTATGAAATACTTGGCATTTTTCATTTCTTTCTAACGGTGAATTGTGAATTTACGCGGTAAATTGTGTTGTAATGCTTACATTGGAATATATGTGTGGAGCTTGTAATTTGTGTGTTAATGTGCAGGTATAGGCATGAAAGGAGCAAAAGTGTGAGACACATGGAGTGGATGCAAGTTTCCACTGAATTTTTGCTGCAACAGAGCATTCGCAGTGCGACCAATCTGGTGAAGGCCCAGCGAAGGTTCGCACTGCGAACAATCTGGCGAAGGCGCCAGCGAATGAAACCTGAGTCTCTATTTTGAAATGACAATGAGTTCGCACTGCAAACTTCTGGCGAGGGTCCAGCGAAGGCTCGCTGGTTGGTTCGCAGTGCGATGGTGCTGGCGAAGGGAGACAGTGAGTTCTAGTTTGCTCTTGCATCATTTTTACACTTTGAATGTCTATATCAACATTGTGTTTTGATCATTGACCCTTCATTGTATTTCACAATATGATCTCAATAATAACTTTGATTTCAAAATTTGTAAGAGCATTGCATTAGAATTGCAATTTTAAAGGAAAAATTTTATCTGTAAGTCAACACTTAGCACCAAGGAAGTTCCAACAATATGCAATCAGTTGAGGAACTTGATCATTTGTAAGTGGTTCCATCAATGGTAAATCACCCCAAGAATCAGTCACATCAAAGGCATATCATCTCAAGACCTATTGGTCAGGGGAAAATCGCCTAAAGAATCTGTTGATCAAGGGAAAATCCCTTCGAGAATCGGTTAATCTGGGGAAGATTGCTTCAAGGTTCAAAATACTGAGGCAAACCATCTAAAGGTCACATTACGACGAGCTGTCTTAAAACTCATATTGTGACAAATCTCTTATAGACCCCTCAAATTTGGGGCAAGATAAGTTGCATAAATGGTGGAGACAAGTTCTCTCTATACTTCAAGAAAGACTTACTATACATCAACAACCATCGAGTCAAGATGGGTGTCAGGGGGTCGTGTTAGCACAAGTTTTGTTACAAAAGAACCTTTCTTTGTCTCAATTGTTCCATTGCACGTCATATGGGCACTAGTTGAAATAGTTAAACCATTGCCATGTTTGCATATATCAGACATTACTTATCATTGGAATTACATTTGCATTGACCAGGTTTACATTGTTATAACATCAAATCATGCATAATGGCATCACATACATGATAAAGGCCTAAAAGCCTCTTAAGACAAGCAAAAAATCAGACATCTACAAAAGGCATAAACTTCAGTGGTACAACCAGAAATCAACACGTAGCATGTATCGAACATTCATCATTTCATGCATCATCGCATACTTCATGCATCAAAACAAACCTCATGCATAACACAAGTCATGTGAGGCACCCATGTTCATTCTCGAAGATTGACCGTCATCAGCATTATACCATTGGATCAAATACCAACATTGCTTGACACCTACAAAGGCTAGTTTCTTATCCAACAAAATTCAGAAGCTTGTTGAATCAAGGGATTGTAGAACGCCATTTGGTTTGTTTTATGAAAATTCTAGAACCCACCATTGTGTTACATGAGAATCTGTAGCTTGCTTGTTGAATTTGAGGATCACCGGAGGCTATTTGGTTCATTGTGTGAGAATTTAGAAACCGCCATTGTGTTACGTGAGAATCCGTAACTTGTTTTTAAATCTGAGGATCGTTATATAACATTGGTTTGTTCTATGAGAATCGGTAACTTACGTTTTGAATCCAAGGATTATCAAGTTACACGAAGACGACTTATCTATAGGGGGTGAATAGATCCCCAATAAAAAATTTATTACAAAAACTATTTTTAAAAAACGTTGGCTAGCAGAAGTAATTTGGATTGATTCATTTAAATTGTAACCACTATCAAAAAGCTCAGATATGCGTATGTGAAAACAAATATGAGATGACGATAAGCAACTTTAATCAATAAGTATAATTTCAATCACTAGAAAGCTACTTAACAAGAAATTTTATTTCCAATATAATTCATATGTGTCGGACCGTACTGAAGTAAAAACTTCTATAGGTCGGCTTGAGCTCATATAGGTCGGTCTATGCAGCTGTGTTTACATATATAACTTGGTTTTTGATGTGCATGGCATGCCTAAGGCTTTTCAAAAACATTTGTATACATCCTAAGGCTAAAATGATCAATGCACATCTAAAATTAGGTTGATATCGTCCAATATACAAAAATGTTAAGTTATACTCCTAGTTTTGAAATCATTCAAAACATGGCTAAGTTGAAGAATGCACTCATACACATCTCATGGTAGAATTGGGCATAGTGATGGTGATTCTCATTTTGAGCAGCAATCATCTGATTAATTATGGCCGTTGTGGTATCATGATTTGCATCTATCTCACTTCTTATAGACACCAGCCTTTCAGTCACATATGAGGCAAAGGCATCAAAGTCAGTATCTTGTGATGTCACGCTCTTGCATTAGACGAAATTGTTCCACTTGAGCGGCTTCAAAAACATCGCGCCTCCAACATTCCTCCTCATAGCGCTCATCTTGCTTGATCTACATATTTTGGAGCATATCCATAATAGAAGACTGGTCTCCATATTCATCACCTATTTGACCATCCTCATTATCAAAATCTTCCATTAGGTCATCACCTTGATAAACACCATGAAAAGCTCCAGTAGGTTGATTACCAACATGTGGCTCGACAACTGTGTCATCAAACTTAGAAGGATCATAAAAATTATAAATTTTCTTACCATGCTTTCACATACGAAAGTAATACACCTGACGTTTTTCATCCCATAAGTAACCCGTATTAGTTAAGGTGCGTTGGGAGAACTCCTGGACTTGACCAGATATTTTAAACAAAAGATTTGGCACTACAATGTCAAAGTAGTTTAGAATTTTAGCAATCATGGAGGCATAACAAAATGAGGTTTCTTTGTTGCATTCCTTGATGGCAAACATTCGGGAAACAAAATAATTTGCCCAAGTAATCTGAACCTTGTTCAGGAGAATGTATGTGATATAAACTTCAGCATTGTCTGTTCATGATAAATCGTCATTCCTTGGACGCAAGATATTATAAACTAGCCACAGTAATATCCTAGGAGTCATCTTCAATTGGCTGACATCTAAGGTGTCAGAGAAATTATCTGATCGCGGAGCCTTAAGCATCTCATTTACGTGAACATTTCATTCAATGTTCATATGAATGTTGGTATCCGTCACCAAAGGGTCAGCTTCATCATCAGCATCAACATCATCAATAACAGTAATACCAAATAACAACTTCCAAAGATTATTAGTGAACTCATAAACATTGTTACTTATGGTAAACTTGAAGCAATAACCTTGCCTATCATGTAATCCACAATAGAATACACGAATAAGGTCTTCATTGTAGTCTTGAGCAAGCACTAGAAAGTATTCAACTTGTTGCTTCGCAACCAAACTAGTAACTTCTGGAATATCAAAACAACCTGCCATAATAGGCTTCTAAACATACTGCTTTACAGCAAGCCTATATTGGTGTTTCTCTTCAAACTCCTTAACATAATTAGAGGAGACCAAAGAGAATGCAGTTTCTGAAGCAGCAGAGGATGAGGTACTCTTACCCTTGCCTTTGTAATCATCCTTGGTCTTAGCAGACTTATATGCCATTGAGAATTGTTCAAAAAGGATTTCGCACACTAGGTGTTGGATGGAATGTGTGAATGGGATTTGGAAATGTCTGAGAGATATATGATTACCCACAAACCCAAAAGTAAATATAAAGTTTCTAATACACACTACAATTACAGTGAAAACTAAAAATGAACGGAAATTTGGAGTTCAGAGACTTGAGTGTGATTTGAAATATGAGGATGAAGATGTATTTATAGAAGATGAAGAATGATGAAATTTAATGGGATTTTGGAAAATGTAGACATGAGTGAGTTATTATGGGGGAATCTAAGAGAATAATGAAGAAATTTATGGCCCTTTGAAGAGTTACAAGACTCGAGAGGAATTGGAAGATGTTGAGACATATTCGTGAATGAGGAAATGAAATGAAAGGTCAGTTAACATGTCATGAGCCGGCCTCAGAATGCATGTGCCGACCTAAAGAATTTACAGGTCGACACCTACTGAAGCAAATTCAAAAGATTACAAAAATGAACCCTATGTGCCGACCTACGCACGCATGTATGGCACATACCGAACGAATCTTGAAACATTCATAAATTAATTTCATATGTCGACCTATCAAACTTATGAGTCGACCTATGAGGTCAACAACATGATAATTTTGACACATAGAAATTTGGAATGACTTAGGAAGACTCAACTTGACTTATGCATAACTATTTGATGAGAGACACATGTGTATGATTATTTTCATGATTTGTTAGCCAATAAAATGCAAACACACAAATGAAAGCATGAGATAATACAAGGATATATATCACACGTGAAGATATTGTAAATAAGTTCGGTATAAGCATATAAAATGAAACACACAATGGTCACACATGAAATTTTTGGAAATGAACACTTATAACACGTATCATACACACAATATATCACATACCTTTAAGAGATAAACAAGTAAAAGAGGAAACTTACTTACAAAACAAAAATTGAAAAGATATCACCTAACCATACAAATTACGGAGGATGCACAAGCATTCCACAAGGAACTCTCGAGCGAAAGTTAGAATAAATGCAAACGTTCCACAAACCAATAACAACAACGATCTTACCACCTTTCACTTTGACAAAGCATCCAATAGTGTAGTTTGCAATGAATTTATGAAAGAAAAATTATTAATTTGATGATCATCCTTTTTGGTTGGACTTTCAATTTTGCCTCTTTCATGATAGCTATCTCACTCATCCCCAAGCTTCATCGTCTTAGGTTGATCAATCCCTTATTCAATGTTCCTGAGTATGTCTCTTGAAGATAAGCCTTTTGCATGAAATGAAATACCTTTTCTATATTTATTTGGATGGAAGCTTTACAAGTGGTCTATGCATTTTTATCAATAAAAGAACACTAGTTGTTGACGCCTTTAGTAACACAACTCTTCTTTCTTGCCACAAAGTCAACGAAATGAGGAGATGTTACTCGTCATGTCTTGAGCAACTACAAACGAGTTCCCATACTCTCTTCACAGAGGCAAGACATGTATCCTGTAAAATCAATAAGAAGTGCTAGGTACCCAATCTTCATTGGGTCCTTGGGGGTGAGTGAAACCCTGATGGCATTTAGGCAACCATTGAAAAATGCCTTTAGGCACGAGAAATTTCCTAAACTTGCATTTTGCAATGGTATGACCCTTTTTGCAACAAAAATGACAAGTTAAATGGCGATAAGAGTTGCCTTTGCTAATTTGATTCTTTTAAAAAAAGTTATACCTTCTATAAGGATTATGAAAGGGCATGTTATATTTAGTAGTACAAATAGCAAAAGTGACCTTTGGTTGTAATGCCTTGTCCAATTTAGCTTTAAGAGTGTTTACCTCTATTTGCCAAATATGACAAGTTTCACAACCGAACCATGAAGGTTCATCATTCTCATCTTTAAATGTTTGAAGATCTACCATAAATTACTTAAGAGCTTCCATATTCTTTTCGGTTTCCAAAACTTTAGATTCTTTATATTCTTTCCATGAGAGTAGGCGGAGAGACAAATATTTGATAATTATTCCTCATCACTTGAGCTTTAAACACTTGAGGAATCGCTATCGCTTTCCCACGCAATATAAACTCTTATAGACTTGATATATTTCTTGTGATGACCTTTCTCTTTGTCTTTCTTTAACAATGGGCACCCCGACTTGTAATGTTTGGCTTTTCTATAATTATAACATGAACGTCTTGATCTTCCTTTGATTAGTTTGACTGTCTTCTGAATTTGATGAGATTTTTGTATGAGAACTTTACACCATTTATTTTGATGTATTTGTTGAATCTTTTCACAAAGAGTCTCATATCTTCTTCATCCGAATTCTCGTCATCTCTTGTTTCACAATCACCTTTCTCATTAATTGAGGACTTTGAACTTGAAGTCTTTAGAGCAATGAACTTATTTTATTCCTCCTTGTCTTTACCTTTCTCATTTTTCATCTTCTTTTCATGCTTTTTCTCATGTTTTTCCAAGCAGGTGAGTTAATGTTTATGTTCTTCTAGCTTGCAAAATAAAGTTATGAGATCAAGTGTTTTAAGATCATTCACTTCCTTGATTGCGGTGACCTTGGGTTGACATTCCCTATTAAGATATCTCAAAACATTATTAGTAGCTATATCATTGGAGATAGGATTACCTAGAGCCTTCAAGCTATTAACAAGATGTATGATCCTCTTTTGCATTTCGACAATGATTTCACCATGCTTCATGCAAAATAGTTCAAACTTTTGATTTAACGTATTGATCCTAGCTTGTTTGACTTCATTAGTTCCCTCATGGGCAACTTCTAATGCGTCACACATAGCTTTGGCCATCTCACAATGAGAGACACGATTGTAACACCCTTTTCTACCCCCAAATAATGTTGCACCAGAAACAACTCAAATATCATAGTAAAGCATAAAAATTCCCTCGAAGGGTGCACATTTCTCATTAAATCAAAATAACACAATTACCTTGTAAACAAAAGGGTTTTCTTCAAATGTTTTACAAAAAGCCTTCACATGGCAGCGGAACTCAAAATTCTCAATTAAAAGGTTTTGTTGCAGTGAAAATCGGATAACAAGCTATTAATTAACTTGCATCATTTTCTTTTACAACCGACTTTGATTTATCCAAAGGAAAGGTTTAAGATCGTTAAAAAACCTAAAGGGGGGAGATCTAAGGTTCGGGGGTTGGTTATACTAAGGGAAGGTATTAGCACCCTAAGTATCTGTAGTACTCTACGGGAATCTCTTATTAGTATTCGTGTTATGATATTGTTGCTTGCTAAGGGAAAAGCTAAGGTAAAGAAAAACCTAGGGTATGTACACTAAGTATGCTCGCCAAGACATCGCATCTCGTGCCTACGTATCCTGACAGGAATGGAATCAGAGCATTCGTAGTTCCCCTTACTAAGGGGTAAAAGGGGTGAAAAGCTTGAAAGCAAAGCTTGTAAGGATGGATTGGTTAGGAGAAAGAGATTAATGGCTATCTCTTGAAAGGATTGTGAAAGGTTGGACCGTCTTAAAGGAAAAGAGATTAATAGCTATCTCTTTGGGAATGTCAGGTCAGAAGGGAGAAGAGATTAATGGCTATCTCTTGTGAAATGGTTTGAGGTTAACAGGGTATTTGAGCTATCTATGACATGAAGTCAATAGAGAGACTTTTCCTTTGGAAGGATAATGAGCAACATCTTGTAAACAAGAGTTAAAGGGGAATGATGGACAAGGCTATCCTAAATGACGTGGCAGTCAACTATAGGGTCCTTTCCTTTGGAATAAGGTATAGGAAAAAAAGGAACAAGTAGGAAACCTCCAGTATCAGGTGAATAGCAATATACGGTAAATGTAACAGGATTTAAATAAAAGGAAATATTAGGAAACTAAATGTCAAGATTGAATAATAAAAGATAAAGTCTAAAAAAATAAATTAAATCCTACTATTAAACTAAATAAAAAGCTAATTGGTTAAATTTTAACTAAAATTCTAACTAAAATATTTAACTTAATCTTAGTTAACTAACTAAATTAAAATCTAATAAAACTTATTAAACTAAATTCTAATTAAGGACTAAATAAATTAAACTCTAATTAAAATTAAGACTAAATTCTAGTTAAAATTAATTACACTAAACTCTAATTAAAATCTAATTAAAAGCTAAATAAACTAAAATCTAACTAGCTAATTAAACTAAGAGATTAAATCTAATAAAAGACTAATTCTAATTAAACTAATTAATTATAAAAAATTAAAATTAAAAAAAACAAAAGAGGGGCAGTAATTCGAAACACTTATGTCTCAATTTTTGATCCACACCAACATGTTACAACAAAAGCAATGTAATAATATGGCCATAGTAATATATTTTAAACAAACAACACGAATAAGATCACTGTGATATGATTAGAATAGACCAAGCTTTAGAATACTCTACTAATTAAGACAACTACATATTATGAAAATTTAAAAATAAGAGGAAATTAAGAAAAATGAGTAAAACTGATTACATACTCACAACCCAAAATATATCAACCAATAATTAATTAAACACATCACCACCGTTGGCAGGAAAGAAAACAATGGTGAAACACACTATATAGCCTTATTTATAAACTCAGATCCATCAGGAAATTACTACATGACTGTACAAGAACACCACGTCACAATATCTAATAATGGCTTTAGATGAATGTGAACAGAGACTCGATCTGAAAAACATCAGAAAGAGAGACACATCTGGATAGGCATCAGATGATAGAGAAACCAAACATCCAATAATGGCTTTGAATGAAAGGTATAGATCGCAATATCTAATAACGGCTTTAGATAAAGTGAACAAAGACTACATTCAAGAATGGCTTTGAATGCAAAGAAATCAGTCATCCAATAATGGCTTTGAATGAAAGGTATAGATCACAATATCTAATAACGGCTTTAGATAAAGTGAACAAATACTCGATCTGAAAAACATCAGAAAGAGAGACACATCTGGATAGGCATCAGATGGTAGAGAAACCAGACATCCAATAATGGCTTTGAATGAGAGGTATAAATCATTATCTAATAACGACTTTAGATAAAGGTGAACAAAGTAAAGAAACCAGACATCCAATAATAGCTTTAAATGAAAGGTACAAATCGCGGCATCTGAGAAAGCATCAGATAAACGTGAGAAAGATAGAGATCCAAGAAAACATTGGATAAAAGGGATCACAGTATCCTAAGACAGCATTAAATGACTGCGAACTTTCAGGAATGGCACTGAAAGTAAAGGTAAATCACTATATTCAGGAATGACACTGAATGAAAGGATAGATAACGTTTGGTAGGCGCCAAGTAAGTTGGACTTTGACCACAAGGTAAGACGTGGATAACGACACGACCTCGGGAGAAATGCAAATGAGGATGAAACACTCATGATATGCATATGTACATGAATTATGCAGATGATGACGACACAACTCGACTCTTCTGGTGAGAAGACAAGACTAGAAGACTGATTCCTCAACACGGAGATCACTTGTCATTCTGCTCGGGAACTAGAGATGCTACTGCTGAACACTTCTCCGCCACACTGGTAAACTGTACCCAAATTGATGATCCTTGTAGGAAGGATAGAGAGCTGTTTGGGGATTCTTCAAGTAAACTGCCCCAGATTAGCTGACTATTATAGATGAGCTGATCATTGCTTCAGCTTGATTGATTCTTGACATGACTGCTTCATGGTGCTCTTAGAAAGCTTGCCCCAATCTGAGTCTTGAAAAACTTCTGTATAAACCAATTCTGAGAAGTCGTCATTAAACCACAAATCTTAAACTGATCTTCAACAGGACATGGAAGGAACTTGCCCCTGATTAGATCACTGACCAAGTTTCTTAACTGTTTGAAAATTCCTTAAGAAGAAAGCTAGTTTGCAAACAAAAGTACTTGTACATACATAGTAAATGAAAAGTTCATGCAACTTTTGAAATCAAAATCATTTTAAAAGAAGTGCAAAGTATATGAGTCACTGGTCTGAACACGGCGGTTCAAGACATTAAAGTGAAAAGTTTAAGCAAAAGGTGTGATACCAAAACAAGTGATCTGCAAAAATCTTTAGGAGTCAGGTTACGCAACCTTGCTGTAATATGCTTTCAAAATGACCCTGCTTCAATTAGGTCTTTTGAGGGTTATAACGTGGCCTGGTTTACAGTTTAAGAAACAAAGGATAAAGGCTCAAAATTTATTTGTGACCCACCCAATCTACATGATGAACTTCCAATCCTATGCTCTGTTAACTCAGACTCTGTGCTCAAATTCCCATAGGTTAGGAATTGCACTGATGATAGCGATGATGGTTCAGAAGTCAATGGTCTTAAGATGGCGGTTGTAATACCCCAAATTTTGACCACTTAGATTTCCCATCATTGTGAAAATCATCATCACAATATGGATGTACCTTTATGCTTCATTAGTCTCCCCAAAGATGGGTGAGCATCCACTACAATCAAAATTAGGGTTTCAAGCCCTCTCTGAGTGCTTAGACAAAGGATCAATCAAGAAATGACATGATCTTCAACTTGTCTAATCTCTTAAACATCCACAATGGATCAAAAAGGACTCCTACTTCAAGGATTAAGCACAAGGCTGCTCCCTTCTAGGTGGATCAAGTCTCAAGATCGACAGTGTCACCAAATTAGGGTTTTGGTCGACCAGGGCCTCCAGATGGAAATTTTCATCTGGGCACAAGGCAATGATCCAAAACATAACCTAATATACTTCATGGAACCTCATGAACCCATGCATCAAGTCAATTTTGCCTCAGGGGATGCATTCATCAAAAATCAGGAATTAGGGTTTCTTGACCTAATTCACCCCTAAGTTGACTTTTGGGACAAACCATGAGCCAAGACCTCAAAAGATGATTTGAGGGTCTCTAATATACCATATTGATCCATTTGGAACAATGGATTGATCCAAGAAGTTTGAGCAACAAGTCTCAATTTCAACTGCACCACAATTAGGGTTTTAAGGGAAAAGTCAACTGTAACTTTGACTTTTGACCAGGACATGCTCCCAAACCCTAATACATGATTGAATATACCCTATGACACCCATGGAACATGTCCATCAAGTTTGATTTAGGTAAAGGACATGATTTCCTGAAGAATTGCACAGTTTGGAATTCATCTGATAAAAAGTCAACTGTGCACAAAAGTCAACTTTGACTTTTTGAGATTTTTCACCAAAATGGATTTTTAACCCTAAAATGATGTTAATGTATGATTTGAATCATCATTCATCAAGAAAAATCAAGAAAAGTGAGATAACTTGTAAAAGGGGTAACCATAAAACTTAGAAATTTTTCTAAGTTAAAAATAAAGGGGCAAAAGTACCAACTTTGAAGGACCATAACTCCTAAACCACAAGGCCATTTTTTCTCATCCAAAGATGTATTTGTAGCCCTCATTATCACCTACAAAAACTTCAACTACAAGTCATTCTAATTCATTAAGGATTTTGAGCTATGGAGTGATCAAAGTGGCTGAAAAGTGAAAATGTCACTTTTTCCAACACTTAGTGAAATTTTCACTAAGTCAGATTCTGCCTCACTTTTTGCCAAATATAGGGGGATTTTTCACTTGGAATCAAAAGAGATCAAAACCAAACTTGTTCAAACAGTTGTTGTATCATGTAAGAGCTTTCCAAAATGGCCAAGAACATTGCCAAATTCAACCTACACCATGAGATACAACATTGCCAAGTTGCCTTGCTGAAATCTGTCAAGGCAAGGCAGAATTTGCAACTTTGGTCGATTTGCCAAAATCAGCCAAATTCAATTGCTCCTATCCACTTGGACACCTCAGAGGATTGAATCTAAAAGGGACAATCACTGAGCCAAGCCTCCAAAGTCCATGGAACAAGAAATAGCATGTTGAACCTAGAATGGCCAAAATAGGGACAAGACTTCAAATTTGGAATGAGGCATTCAATGGAACCATCAAGGTGGCAAGGACTGAGCCATTCTCATCTGAAATCAGTCAAGACTTATCCAAGACCAAGGGGACCAAAGCTCTGTGCCCTAACCTCTAGTCAATGGCTAGAGGAGACTTGGATTTTCATTTGCCAACATTGGCCAAACCTACTTACCAGCTGCCATGCACTATTCCTTGCAAAACAAACTTGCTCTACTATAAATAAAGCTCAATTGTGGTTAGTTTGAGTACACCAAATCCATCTAACAGATGCTTTCCTCAAAATCTCTTCTTTCACTCCAATTTTGCCTTCTAAGGCAAGTCGCTATCGGGTTTTGAGTTTGAGAGCAATTCCAATCAAACCAATCACTCACACACCTCACATACATCACATATGAGCTGATCAAACACTTAGATTACTTCTGAAACATCAATTTCACAAAATCACCAGCTGGTTGCTCAAGGTTTTAACCAAAGTGCAGCTGAGGTACCACAAAATGATCCAGCCAATTTCAATCAAGTCCAACCATCCAAACACAATCCATAGGGTGTAGGGAAGCTGTTCAGATCATCACCACTCATCTGTAACACCTCCAAATCAAAAATCACTTTGAACTTGCTGTCACGGCCTAGAGGTAAGCACATACTTGGTCATCTCTCAATCTATGCATATTTCCTCGCACAATAATTTGGCCATATGTTCATAATCATGCATGAAATGTTTTCCCTCAATTAATTGCATTGTTTGAATCGTGTATAAAAAATCCTAGCCTTCATGCAGAAATTAGGGTTCTTGAGGTCTCTTCGTGATTTCTTGTTGTATGTTTAATTTAAATGAAATTAAAGTACATAGACATGATCGTGAGGTTGAGATGAGCATAATGATATGTGGATTGCATGATATGATTACGTATTCATGGAGATTGGATAGAAAATGCAAATCTGAGAAACCAAGAACACGCGCGTGTTCTTCAGCTGTTCTTGGCGCCATTTTTCATATATTCAAATATTTGAATTTTGTGATTTTGTTTAATTGATTCAAAAATTAATTTCTCTCTGAGTTTTAATGATTTTGAGTTGATTCTTTTTTTAATAATTCACAAAAATGTTAAAATATTTTATTTTCACAAAAAATCCCAAAAATATTATTTATTTCATATAATTGATATTTTTGTAAAGAATTAATATTTTGATTGTTTTTGGCATTTTAAATATTTTTTCTACATTGATTTTGCAACTTTTAATGCTTTCTAATTAGTTTGTAGGTCAATACTTAATTTTTGAAGCATTAATCCAAGATCACAATTTGTTTTCCATGTGTTAAACAATTTTTGATCATTTTAATTGAATTTTTATTCAATTAAATACATTTTGAAAACAAATTAGGGTTTTGGATTAATTCAACCCTCATAAATCATTTTCAAAACTCTTTGGGCCTCTTGAGAGAGTGTAAGACCCATCCCCCCTTGTACAAAAACTTTTTGGGCCTCACTCATTGTATAAGTCCCTCTGTACAAGTAAACGGCGCGATCGTCGCCCGTTTAAAAATAAAAATCATCTGGACCTCTCCTTGAGCTATAAGACCCATTCAAAACACTTTGGGCCTCTATTAGAGTGTAAGACCCAATCCCCCTTTTAACCAAAACATTTTGGGCCTCACTTATTGTATAAGTCCCTCTGCGTTAAAACAAAACCTCGGCGCGATCGCCATTTTTAAACGAAAAATCATCTGGGCCTACCCTCGTGTTATAAGACACATCCCTTTGTACCTACCCTCGGCGCGATCGCCTTTTTTCTTTAAACCTTTTTGGGCCTCTTGAGAGAGTGTAAGACCCATCCCTTTGTACAGAAAACCTTTTTGGGTCCCAGTCACTTGTATAAGTCCCGCTGTACAAAGTCAAACAGTGCGCTCACTGATAAAACCCTGGGCCTCTCCTTGAGCTGTAAGCCCCAAATATTTCTTTTTCAAAGCAATTTCTCCTTTGATTTTGAATATACTGTTGTTTTCAATCTTTCTTTGTTGAACAACTAACCAAGCAGCATGGAAGCACTCCAACCGAGTAAGTGGTTATCGCTTTCGTTTACTGCTTTCATATATATATAACTGTATTGTGGGGCTGCTCACTGTAAGTCTCCTTTCATAAACTCATATCTACTGTGTAATAATTGTATAGATATTTCGAGTTTCCCCGGCTACTACGTCTAGAACTAGGTGACGCCGTTTCGTTTATTCGTAGAAATAGACGCCTAGATCCCCAATAGGAGCACCAGATACAGTCTTCTCTTCGGTTGTCCTCCTTAGGAATCGTCAAGAAGCTCTACTCCCCAAGATGAATGTATTCTCCGTGAATGGCATCTTTGAGTTTCTTCCAAATTCTCGAACTTTCCTGACTTGATCTATTCCTTGTGGATAGCTTGCCTTGAATGTCTCGGGGTTTGGGTACCCACTACGGTCATAATCTTGGACCTTAACTAAGGAACCCTCTTCAAAAGCTAAAAGTCACTGGATAGTAAACCTCGCACGTTTACCAGTGGTTTTTATCTTTAAAAGAGTTATCTCTCCTAATGGAAAGGAGATGATAGACCCACAGGCTTCTTAAAAGCATCGGCCTCCTCTTGGGCATTATTCAAGGACCCTACGGCTTCTTAGAAGTATTCACCGCCTCCTCTTAGGCTTCGTATAATGATCTCTTCCTCCGGGAATGATAGCCTCCTCTTGGGCTTCGTACAAGGACCCGTCGACTTCTTAAAAGTTTCCAGCCTCCTCTTGGGCTTCGTACAAATTATCCCGACGACCTCCTAGAGGTATAGGAACAGAACTTAGTCATCTCCATAGAACAGTCCTTTCATAGAGTCTACTACTGTTTCTCAAAGCATAGTACAAAAGATAAAACTCTAGACACGGACAGTCTAACTTCCTTGAGTCTCAAAAGACATTCTCAAGTGACCCCTTCGTTAAATAGGAAGGAAACCCGCAGACTCGGACAGTCTCAACACCCTTTGGATTTCCAGTTTCCTCAAAGAAAATGAGACCACCCCGATCCTCAGATCTAACCCATGAGTACAGTGATGCTCATATAAGAACTGATTTTCTCTTTCAAAATCAGTATACTGGACTTGTCACTTAACTGACATAGCCTCCTCTTGGGCTTTGTACAATGACTCTCCCTAGCGGAGTCAAACAACGCTTCAGCCTCCATCTCGGGCTTTGTACGAGATACAAAGACTCTCTTGTTGAGTCAAACCTTGTAGCCTTCATCTCGGGCTTCGTACGAGATATAGAGACTCTCTTGTTGAGTCAAAACCTTTTAGCCTCCATCTCGGGCTTCGTACGAGATACAAAAACACTCTCTTGTTGAGTATAAAAGATTCTCCTGTTGAGTCAAACAAACAATAGGCTCCATCTCGGGCTTCGTACGAGACACAAAGACTCTATCGTCTGGTCAAAAACTTTTAGCCTCTCTCGGGCTTTGTACGAGACACAAAATAGCCTCCTCTTAGGCTTTGTATAATGATTTTCCTAGCGGAAATTAGCCTCCTCTTAGGCTTTGTATAATGATTTTCCTAGCGGAAATTAGCCTCCTCTTAGGCTTTGTATAAGAAAACCACTGGTTGATCCAATTAACCTTTTAGCATCAAAGATGTGCCTCGTTCACAGTACACAAACATCAACAACTCCTTTCCCTTCATCTAATCGCTGTAAGCGGCAAGCCTCTGGATCATCTATATCCACGCCACTATCCCTCTTTTAGCATGAGAAATTCCTAAGGAAAGATGGCATTGCTCTACACTGAGTTAAAGTCTTCTCCTTCAGGTTAAAACCCTTTCTTCAGAAATTATGGCATTGCTCGTATCCGCGTATCCCAGTTAAAGTAATTCTCCTTCTCCCCTCTTTAGAGATGACAAATTCTCTCTAAAGTCGAGGTCTTTCAGCTTCACGTCTTGGGCTTTGAACAAGACACAAATAGACCTTTCAGCTTCACATCTTGGACTTTGAACAAGATACAAACTACCTTTCGCTTCACGTCTTGGGCTTTAAACAAGACACCAAAACACCAATTTCCTCCCATAGAATAGGAGGAACTACGAACGCTCAGATTTCCCTGTTTCGGTAAACAGGAATACGTAGGCATAAGATCGAAAGAAAAGATCTTAGCGAGCGCAATCAACAAAAAACCCAAATCCCATATCTCCATCAATCAAAAGCAGTATTTCAAAAGCATCAGTCCTAATATCCTAATCCTTGTTCCCCGCCAGAAACCTTCTGCCCAGGTAAAAAAGAAAGAAAACAGTATTGGCGAAAATACAAATAGCCAGTACAAAGGCCCCCCACATTGATAGCATCCATAACCTAACAGACCGCTGTTTAAACTCAGTATGCAAAGCAGGGTTAATTGGAGACATCTATTTCCCTTCCTTATTCAGCTCACAATAGGATAAAAAATGAATTGACCTGTAGTTCAAGCTCAACCGTAGAGAGCGACCAACGCTTAAGAACCGCGTCCAAAATCGCTCGCTACAGCGGTCACTGCTTCCTTACAACTTTTGGCTGTCATACAAGCTTTTCTTTCTTTCTTTTTTTTTTAGTGACTGCCTGGCTTAAGGATTACAGTGAATCATCATTGGCGTTTAACTTGAAAGACATCTTCGACACTTGCTTGCTGTGTGCGAAGGAATATTTGTGAACTTTGTTGAAAGGGGTTTTGAATGCTATTCTTGTATTTGAATGCACAATCAAGCTAACTGAGAACTACCCTGCCCCAGGTTAAGATTGCGGGTTTTTATTTGTAAAGACAAGAAACTCCTACTTCTAGGCTCGAAGGGGTTAAATAGGGGTTAACTTCCTTATTTCTCCAGTGTTTAGGGATTGAAACAATGCCTTACATCGTCAGCAAAGTTTTAATTTGAAAGCATACCAACAACAATTATGAGTATGACGTTTTCATCATCCTCCCTCCAATATTTGCATAATCAAAAGAAAGTAGACAAGGGAAATTTTTTTATTTTTCTTGAAAGAGAAAGCATTAAGAAGTAAATAGCAAACACAAATGAATTGAATCAAAAATTGCAATGCTCATTTCATTAATTTTGAAAGTACAAACATAATTGAAAGCAAACAACCATTACAAAATAAGGAAAATGCAAACAACAAGAAACAAGGCCTAGTGACTAATCAACACAAGGATGAGCTGTCCTGTCTAAAACACTGGCTTTTAGGGGGATAATCTGCTGAGGTCGACTGAAGCTTCACTTGGCGTGCCCTGGCAGAGGGTTACTCTGGACATTGGGATTGTCCTTAAAGGAGAGGACTTTATTCCTCATCAGCTCTTGTACTCTAGCCTTCAATGCAAAGCACCTTTCCAAGTTATGACCCGCACCACCTTGATGGTATTCACAATGAAGATCAACCCTATAGCCGGCTGGAAGAGGATTTGGAGGAGGAGGCAGAGACCTCGTGGTAATCAAGTCTTGTTGAACCAAACTAGGATAAAGTTCAGTGTAAGTCATGGGAATGGGATTAAATTGACCCCTATTACGATACTGGCTCTGTCCTGCAGCTGGACGTTGGAAAGCTTGAGTTGGTTGTGGTGCAGCAACCACAGGAGTAACAACAACAACAACAGGGTGAACAACATACTGAGGTCGGGGACGAGGCCTTCTTGCTTCAACCATGACATCATTAGTCTGATCTTCCTTCTTCTTCTGAAAGTTCCCGTAGGATTTCTTCACAGCATTAGAAGATTCAACAGCCTTGGATACTTTTCCCTTGTTAAGACCTTCCTCTAATCTTTGGCCAATAGTAACCAAATCATTGAAATTGGAGGAAACACTTCCAACCATCTTCTCCCAATAGAATAGGGATAGGGTATCCATGAACATTCCGGTTAACTCTTTCTCAGCCAAAAGAGGTTCAACCTAGGAAGCCAACTCTCTCCAGCGCTGAGCATACTCCTTGAAAGACTCTTTATCATTCTGAGACATGTTTTGTAGTTGACGGCGATCAGGAGCCATGTCGAGGTTATACTTGTACTGCTTTATGAAGGCATTTGTGAGATCTTGGAAGCAGTGAATGGAGTTTTGCTCGAGACTCATATACCATTTAAGTGAGGCTCCACTCAAGCTGTCTTGAAAACAGTGGATAAGCAGTTTTTGATTTTTGGCATGAGCAGTCATCTTGTGAAGATACATGACCAAATGAGCTCTTGGGCAAGAGTGGCCCTTATACTTCACAAAGTCTGGAGTTATGAACTTAGCAGGCATAACAAGGTCAGATACTAAACACATGTTATCTGCATCCACATTAAAGAAATCAGTACCCTCAACAGCTTTGAGTCTCTTCTCTATGCTCTGAAACTGCTCTCGGACAACTTCAGGTTCAACAAAGTCTTCAGGCTCTTCACCCTGAGCACTGGCAGCATTGTACTCATTGAGGGGATTCTCGAAAAAAGCTCGAACAGTCTATGGAATAGCATGGGCCACAGGTCTGGGCTCGGCAAAAACAGGAGCTTGAAAGACAGGCATATCATTCTGACCAACCATAGCAGTAGATGCAATCGGTGGAGAGTAGTTGCGTGGCAAACCAAACTCAGGCCAAGTTGAAGGCGGTATTTGAACTGGTGGAGGATCAGCATTTGACACTTCCTGGATGACGGTCCTTTGGGGTTGCTCTCCCTTAGCAATCAAAACTTGAATCATCTCAGTGAGTTTGGTCACGCTTGACTTAAGGTCATCGATTTCCATTCGGACCTCAACATTGTGTACCTCTTGCTCTGACATCCTTTGTCTGTAGTTAGCTCTAGTCTGGTATCGGTGTCGAGGAATCAGCTTGATGACTCACAGATGACACTGGAAGATAGAGACCACTGGAAATAAGTCACTGGACAGACAGACGTATGCAATGAGACATGCAAAGATGCATATGATATGCAATGCGATGCAAACAGGATGCAAAACACACATAGCAGGATCAAGGGTTCGAGATCACAACATGGAGTCTGGGTAGAGAACCAACCACAGGGTGTGTACTAGGGTTCATAAACTGTGGAACAGGGTTCTAAAAAGTTCCCAGAGTCGACAACCCATCTTTCAGATTTTAAGAATTTCCCAGATGACTTGGTAATCAATAAAATTCTCAAGAGGATCTCGTCTGAGTGTAGTATCGCGTGACAACCAATTCAGAAATAGACTCCATCATGGTCACCGCACTACATCCTAAGAGGCTTAGTGGGGTTTGGTAACTACGGTTCTCAATATCATGGGCTCCTAGGTTGAGAGTAGCACGTTTTCACGAACGGATTCGTTCAACATAACTAGACTCTCAAGAGGGCCTCAACTGAGTGATGGTGTTCTCAATTCAACTTTTCAGGATTCGACTCCCTCAAAGCCTCCTTGAATACCATCGTCCTATCTTAAGTACACTCAAATCCGGGTATAGGATTTATCTCACCACTCAAAGTAACAACCCTGCATACAGAAAACCCAAGCACAACAGGTATACAGATATATACAGATATAAATATACAAATTTACAAGCAAGCAAACATATAAATAACACAAATACAAACAAGATAGGCTTAACCCTCTTAGGGGATGTCCCCAGTGAAGTCGCCATTTCTGTTGCGGTGAAAATCGGATAACAAGCTATTAATTAACTTGCATCATTTTCTTTTACAACCGACTTTGATTTATCCAAAGGAAAGGTTCAAGATCGTTAAAAAACCTAAAGGGGGGAGATCTAAGGTTCGGGGGTTGGTTATACTAAGGGAAGGTATTATCACCCTAAGTATCCGTAGTACTCTACGGGAACCTCTTATTAGTATTCGTGTTATGATATTTTTGCTTGCTAAGGGAAAAGCTAAGGTAAAGAAAAACCTAGGGTGTGTACACTAAGTATGCTCGCCAAGACATCGCATCTCGTGCCTACGTATCCTGACAGGAATGGAATCAGAGCATTCGTAGTTTCCCTCACTAAAGGGTAAAAGGGGTGAAAAGCTTGAAAGCAAAGCTTGTAAGGATGGATTGGTTAGGAGAAAGAGATTAATGGCTATCTCTTGAAAGGATTGTGAAAGGTTAGACCGTCTTAAAGGAAAAGAGATTAATAGCTATCTCTTTGGGAATGTCAGGTCAGAAGGGAGAAGAGATTAATGGCTATCTCTTGTGAAATGGTTTGAGGTTAATAAGGTATTTGAGCTATCTATGACATGAAGTCAATAGAGAGACTTTTCCTTTGGAAGGATAATGAGCAACATCTTGTAAACAAGAGTTAAAGGGGAATGATGGACAAGGCTATCCTAAATGACGTGGCAGTCAACTATAGGGTCCTTTCCTTTGGAATAAGGTATAGGAAAAAAAGGAACAAGTAGGAAACCTCCAGTATCAGGTGAATAGCAATATACGGTAAATGTAACAGGATTTAAATAAAAGGAAATATTAGGAAACTAAATGTCAAGATTAAATAATAAAAGATAAAGTCTAAAAAAATAAATTAAATCCTACTATTAAACTAAATAAAAAGCTAATTGGTTAAATTTTAACTAAAATTCTAACTAAAATATTTAACTTAATCTTAGTTAACTATCTAAATTAAAATCTAATAAAACTTATTAAACTAAATTCTAATTAAGGACTAAATAAATTAAACTCTAATTAAAATTAAGACTAAATTCTAGTTAAAATTAATTACACTAAACTCTAATTAAAATCTAATTAAAAGCTAAATAAACTAAAATCTAACTAGCTAATTAAACTAAGAGATTAAATCTAATAAAAGACTAATTCTAATTAAACTAATTAATTCTAAAAAATTAAAATGAAAAAAAACAAAAGAGGGGCAGTAATTCGAAACACTTATGTCTCAATTTTTGATCCACACCAACATGTTACAACAAAAGCAATGTAATAATATGGCCATAGTAATATATTTAAAACAAACAACACGAATAAGATCACTGTGATATGATTAGAATAGACCAAGCTTTAGAATACTCTACTAATTAAGACAACTACATATTATGAAAATTTAAAAATAAGAGGAAATTAAGAAAAATGAGTAAAACTGATTACATACTCACAACCCAAAATATATCAACCAATAATTAATTAAACACATCACCACGGTTAGCAGGAAAGAAAACAATGGTGAAACACACTATATAGCCTTATTTATAAACTCAGATCCATCAGGAAATTACTACATGACTGTACAAGAACACCAAGTCATAAAATCAATTAGTCATTTACATAGACATTACTGTGACAAAATCTAAAAGATGATTCAAAACAGGTGACATAAACAACAACAACTATGCATGAGATGCCATAAACTATAGGTAATTTACACACCACAAAATGGAATGCCATACTAGCTAATGTGAGCAGCATGAAGATTAATGACAACAACATGATGAGAAAATAACAACAACCAACACGATATTTACATAAACACACGGTTTAAACAAAACGTTCGAAAGTTACCGACAATGGCAAAAATGATTACAAGCTGCAAGTTGAGTTGCATTGTTGATGTTGTCGGCGGTTGCGTAGCAGTGGAGTTTGAGATGAAACAATGTTGTTGTTGAATCTCACGTCGGATCCAGTGTGAATTTTTGTAACTGATGCAGCAAGATTGAGGTTCGCGTTTTAGTGTCTTGTGTGAAAAATATGAGGGTGATATATGGTGACAGAGGGTGAGTTTATGATGATGGAGGGAGAGTTATGTAGCATGAAGATGATGGTGTAAGTTTACTTATTTTCACTGTTAGAGAAAAAAAGTGTTGAAAAATGTGTGGAATGGTTATCATGAGCTTATGAAGATGAGGGATGTGATGGTGAGTTGATGAAAACCGAAAACAAACTGAGAGTACAAGGCCGGTGGTTTGATGGAGGTATGCATGAAGATGAGTAGTAATGAGGTTGTTTATTTGAAAATAAAGTGAAGGTTGTTGTATAGCAGTGGGTCTCTGTACATGAAGGAGTGGGTTGTATTTATGTATAAAGAATGAGGAAATCGTGTCCTCCAAGTTTCGCTGGGTTATGTGGTTTAAATAAAATTGTTTTTTTTTTCTTTTTGTCCTTTCTTTTTTAAAAACACCAAGACTTTTCGAACAAGTTTCCAGTACATACATTTGTCTTGTTGTTTGATGATATGTTGCTCTCAATGACAAATTTGACTGTGTTGTTGCTGCAGGGTCAAAGGTGTAGGTTAAGGTTTTGCAGTTAATAGGTTTTGCAGTGGGGTAGCATGTCTGGCGTGTTGAATGTAGCTGGGGAGGATTTTGGCAGCAGACGGACGAGTCCCTTTCCTGGACTGAATTCTTTTTGGCGCGGGACCACTTGCAAATGGTGTTTGCAAAAGTTTTATCTGTTTTGTTTGTAAATTTGAAATTATTTTGGAGTGTATGTGCTTGGTGTAGTATGGTTTTGGTCAAAGTGTAATGTAATGGGAGATAAATAAAAACGAAAAAATGAAATAATGATGTGAAAAATGAAATAATAATAATAAATAAAATGCAAATGAGACTATATTAACAAATATCTACTACTCTCATAATTTGAAAGTACTTATAGCCAAAATTGTTTTAAATTAAAATAATTAACTAGACTATTTACATTAGTGTCAAATTAAAATTAAACTAAAATAAAGGATTTAATTAAAAACTAAACTAGAAAAAAAAAACTATTTTTAAGAATTAAACAGAATAAATCCTAAATAAATCTAAAATAATTATTTAACTAAAGATAAAAAAACATGGAATAAAAATGCACGATTAATGAGATGTTTACTGAAAAATGCAAAAACAGAGACCGATTTAAAATGATATGCAAACGATCAGAACATCTGAGGGTAAAATTTGGGGTACAACAGGTTTTCAACAAACGTCGAAATAATAAAAAATAAAGCCACATCATCGAATGACAACAAAATAAGGAAACAACATAGTTCGACTCAAAGGACCCCAACCCAATGTTACACTATCAAAGCATGACCCTCTAAATCGACCAAAAGCAAAATAACTTCAAGTCCTCGAACGCATCCACGGCTAAGCCTGATCACCTGCACGTTACCCACGTGGAGGCAACATTCAAACAGGCAGGGTGAGTAATCACAATTCAATATAAATCATATAAAGAAAAGTCATAAACATGGCAACAATTGTTTTTATCAATTACTTCAATGACTCACCCAAAACATCATATAAAACCTCACATCACCAATATCACTCATATGCAATCATGCAATGCCACCAAGAATGAAATGCATCATCATAAACATGCATGTGGTACCAAATCGTCATAATAATGGACACTAGGCCATCAACCCTCCAAAGATTCCCGTCAATAGGATCGATTCCGCAATTGGAACCGGAGCACGTCATAATTACCTCGTATCCGCACAATGGGAATGAAGCGTCGTCACAGAGTATGCATATGAATGTATGATACACCACATAAATAATCATCATCATCAATTAAACCTCATAATGTGCATCATCATTTATCAATTCTCATATACGTCATGTCATCACATATTCGTCAATTAATCATCAAAACATCATCATTTAACACGTCAACACATAGCAGAAATTTACAGCAACATCACAACATTACTATATTATAAAACAGATATTTTCCATAAATTTTAAGGCAATAAAAATAATATTTTTCAGTCCCAGGTCGCGCTAAGCGGGCCCCATCCGCGCTAAGCGCGCTACTCACTGCCTTGAGGAGGCAAAATTTCTCCAGACCGCGCTAAGCGGGCCCTGCGATTCTGCAACCCAAAACCCTCACTACTACAAAACGCGTAAACAACGGCGCCATGCTCACAACGCTTCATCCCTACACCGTTGTGACATATCTAAACTAAGGCGCGGTTGTATTTTATTTGTTTATTGAATAAAACTTATTCGTATATAACAACGGTTGATAAACCAACCGTGGTGATTATCTATATATAACAACGGTTGATAAATCAACCGTAGTGATACCTTCAAGCTTTCATGTGTTCGAACCTCAGCGTATTCATATATATTATTCCTTTTATGTTAAAGCGCGCATTTACTTTTTTATTTACTTCTAATTAAAAAAATTAAAAGTTATGACTACGGTTGTTTATATACACCGTTGTGATATATTTTGTATGTTTTTTTAATTTTTAATTCTAAAAATAACTCTGGCGCTTTAATATGAAATTTCATTATGTAAATATTATATCATAACGGTGTAAATTCTTGACCGTCGCAGTAGTGTTTCAATAGTCTACAAACTAGGTAGTCTCATTGTCTCTTCAGTATCCTTATTTCGATTCCATTGAAAATAGAAACCAGACGAAACGTTACACGATTTCAACCCTAAACCCTAACCTTCAATACTGTGAAACAATACACGATTCCATCAAAGCTTGCATCATCAGTATCCATTTGTTGTCATTTTCGTCATCATCGTCACGATAGTGAAGAAAATAAAAGATTACGCACATACCAACACCGTCGTCATCATCGTCACCGTCGTTGTCGTAAGGAAGGAAGACAACAACAACACCAACACCAACATCGTTTACTTCGTCGTCACGTTTAGGGTACGTAAAATATTTTCCCCATGCATCTACAGTAAACTATTTTGCCATTGTTGTTCATGTTGTTGTTGTTGTTTTTGAACTTAGATGTTGACCTTGTCGAGTTCTTCATCAGAAACCAGCGAAGAAACTCAAACAAATGAAAGGTTAGCCAATGAAACTCAAACAACTGAAAGTCAAACGAAAAGACCACAAAGAGGTGTCACAATGATGCCTTAATTCACATCAGTCCGCAACTCATCTGGTGCAAAAATTCTGATCGAGTTTGATTCGCACTACAGATTAGTGGATTGTCCACATTACGTTACTTTTAGGAGTTATGTTGCGTTCCTTGCACGTAGCAAAGTCAGTATACTGATTATGATTGGAGAGAAGTGGATGGTAATGTCAAAGACAACTTATGGACAGACATTAAGGTATTTCATACTATAATTTTCATATATTTGATATCACTACCTATAGTTTCTAATTCATACTTATATATTGATTTAATGTAGTTGAATTTTGAGTTTACCGATGACTCAAAATTGAAAAGAAAGTGGATGACTTATGCCGGTGTTCGTTGGAGGGGATTTAAGTCACGGCTCACGGCTGACTACATTACGAAGCCTAAGAGCGGTCTTCAACCTTCATGGATTTGGTATAGTTTTTTATCGAAGAAGGTGTGGCAGAAGTTTGCGAAGAAACGCCGTTCTGAGGAATTCAAGGTTAGTATTAGTAGTCTTATGTAACCTATAATGTTATGCTAATGAGTTATAGATACTAATCATACACATTTTTCACTATGTTAATAATAGGCTAAAAGCGAAGTAGGAATTCAGAACAAGGCGAAAAATATGTACCCCCATAGATTGTCTCGTGGGGGTTACAGGAAACTTGAGAAGAGGATCCTGCAGGAAAAACTACAAGAAGGAGGAGATGGTGACATTCCATCTCCACCTTCAAGACATGAGAAATGGAAGAGGGCTCGATTAAGACCTAATGGAGAGTACACCTCTGAGGCTTCAAGAGTAGTTGCTGAGAAAATTGTAAGTATATGTTTTGTTTAAATTCGTTTGCTTATGTAAGTTGCTCATGAGTTGTTATTTAAATGTGTTTGCTTATGTAATTAAGTTGCTCATGTTGTGTAGGATAACTTGGTTGTGGCGGCCCATGAAGGCACATTTGTTTTGGAAGCACGACATGACATATTAGTCGAAGCTATCGGAACAGCTGAGCATGGAGGTCGTGTCCGTGGTGTTGGAGATGGTGTCGGCTTGAGGTCATACTTTGGATCTCAAAGAAGAAGCACTAAAACCGCTGAATTTCTTGCTCAATGACAAAAGATTGATAATGTTGAGAAGCAATTGGCGGAGCAAAGAAGGTTGTTTGAGGGGGAGAGGGAAAAAAGGGAGAAAGAAGTGGAAAGGTTACAAGAGATGTATTCGGTATGTGTCGTAAATCGCGCTTATTTTTGTATGATATATATTATATGTTCTAATTGAATATATTGTGCTTATTTTTGTTTTATGTTCTAATTGAATGTTATGATGTAGAGATTAAGTGAAACCCTCGAACAACGAAGTAATGAAGATCGTCGTTGCGTTGGTGATAATCAAACTCCAAGTAGAAGTGTCATAAATCACGCTTCTACAAAAGGGAGTAATTGTACAACCCCTCCCCCACATGTAGATAACCGCAATGGGATATGGGACCCTAGTCCAAATGAAATAACAAGTTTATACTACTCCATTTCAACAACAGACCTTGCGCAACCTCTCCCGCTAGAACATTGCCCAAAATTGGATTTAGTGTATTACACTCCTGAAGATGTGAGGGATTTTCTCGCAGGATATAAGTGACTTAACCTATCTATTTTGCAAGTTTGGTGCACGTAAGTATATAGTTGAATATACATGTCATTATAGAACATTATAATTTTTTGTATTTTCTCCCTTAATTTATTCATTTTCTTTGACCATTTAGGTACATTCACCGTGTTTGTATAGAGTTAAATAAATCAAGTACTTATGGAATCTTGGAGCCAACTTATATTAGTTGGGCGTATAATAAAAAAAATCATGGAAAAGTACTTGAAAGAACGGCTAAATGAGGGAGGAAAAGAATGTTACCTTGCACCATTCCTCTGGAGGTAAGTATTGTTGTAATTTATTTATATATTCTATATTTAGTTTTGTTTTAGTAAAAACTAATTATATATATATATATATATATATATATATATATATATATATATATATATATTCTCGTGTTCATTCAGTGGTCATTGGCAATTGATCGTAATATCGTTTAGGACAAATACGGTGACATTACTGTGTTCCTTGCATGATCCACTCCACAAACCAATGAAAGATCTTGTATTAACGTAAGTGTCTTTGTTTAATATCATTTTCTTTGGCATTAATTGTAATTAGTTTATCATGTAGTATGTTTAATTCAATTTTCAATGTGCAGTATTGTGGAGCAAGTTAATATGTTGAGGAATGTTAGAAAAAAACCCACATACCTTGCTCCTAAAGTAAGTGGCCCGATTACCTGTTTATTTCAATTACATTCATGCATGTGTGGTTGTATTCATGTTTTTATATTCATGTAATTTGTAGACGAGGAAACAACGCGGGCACTACGAGTGTGGGTATTTTATCATGAAACACATGTTAAACATCGTCCTTGTCGGCACTGTTGATTCATGGGATACGGTAATATATGCCATAAAATGTTTACATATATTAATATATAAGTTGACTATTGAATTATTATCATGCATGATATATCTTTAATTTTTTGCTTTTATGTAGATGTTTAACGACGAAACCCCATTCCCCCTTGAGGACTTTGTGGATCTTCGTAAACGTTGGGCGTATATCCACAATGAGCTTAAGGGTTCTGCTCCTGCTGTATGATATATCAGCAACATTTTTTTATGCACATATTTTTTGCTTTTGATGCACATAATGTGAACAATAGTTTTGGCTTTTGATGCACATAATGAAATCAATAATATTGGCTTTTGATTTAAACAATGTTAGCAGTTTAATTCTCTGATTCATTTAGCTTTTGATGTAAATTTCTTTTGATGTAAATTCTGTGATTCATTTATAAGGATAAAATATAGGAAGAATTGTGTTTGATGCACATATTGTGTTTGCATGTAAACAGAAGCTGTTTTGACAGGATACATTATGGGAATAATTTGATACGCAGATAAATTTTATATTTAAAACAGTCTGTTTTTGGCAGCGGTTATAAACCTATCCGTAGTTGTATGTCAAACGTTAATATAAATAAAAAATGTTGTTGCTGAGAATCGAACCAGATCACAGTTTAGTATATCACAACGGTTGACTAAACTAACCGTCGTGAAATGGTGCGCGCATACTGGAATACAACAACGTTTCCCAGGACCGTCATTATACGTACCTCATATACAACAACACTCTACATAACAACGCCTTCGCCCCCGTCATTATATGTCATTTCCAACCGTTGTTAAATGGGTTTTTCGTAGTAGTGCCTGCGATGACAACAACGACCCACATGCGTTTTTCCACACTAAACTCGATTTTTAACAACAATTTTTCACAGATTTTGCACCAATAGCCTACATCTAACATTTGCAATTTAACCAAACAAATCAAACAAGACTAATTCATCAATTCCAATCGTATTATCACAAAATCTTCCTAAAACCCTCATTAAACCCCATGGATTCCCCCCAAAACTCCAATCACCCACCAACACCTAATCTTTATATCAACATATTGCAAAGTGATACTCCCCATACCTTAGAATATTGTCTCCTCCAACCTCTCTTGAAGTTTCGCTGGATTTTTCTATGCCCTAACCTCCTTCTCACTTGTTCTTCAGAGCACCTTTGCCTCTTCCTAAAAAATAATACGAATAATGAGTTCCTTTCACTATTCTCTCTTAAAATACCCCTAAATGTGCTCTTTCCATTATACCCTCACTTATCCATCCCTAATGACCAACATACCCTCAGTACTCCCACTTATATTATTTTAAATAATAAACAATAATTTGAATAATACTATATGATTATTCTTACTATTAATATTATTAAAATAATTTCACCACAATGCATCGTGCCACATAACCACATATCGTCAAAATCACCTTATATCCTCAAATAAGCAATAATTAATCATAATTGAATTTGGGGTGTTACAACTCTCCCCCACTTAAGGAATTTTCGCCCTTGAAAATTTACCTGAAGCAAATAGAGTCGGATATGACTCCTTCATCTAGTCTTCGCGCTCCCAAGTCCAACTTTCATCGGCTAGTCCTCCCCACAGAACTTTCACCAAAGCGATCTCTTTACCTCGCAGTTGTTTCATTTCCCGACCATCGATACGCACTGGCAATACTTCCACAGTCAGGTTATCCCTCACTTGTACATCATCCATCTAAATCACAAGCGGCAGATCCAGAATGTACTTCCTCAATTGAGACACATAGAACACGTCATGCAAATTCGCAAGTGACGGTGGTAAAGCAATTCGATAGGCTACCTCTCTTATCCTCTGCGATATTTGATATGGGCCAACAAAACGTGGAGTGAGCTTCCTAGACTTCAAAGCTCGACCCACACCAGTCACTGGCGTCACTCTAAAAAACACATGATCTCCCTCTTGGAATTCAAGTGCTTTCCTCCTCTTATCATGGTAACTCTTCTGACGACTCTCCGAAGCTTTCATTTTTTCTTGGATTATCTTAATCTTCTCAGTCTTCTCTTGCACAATTTCAGGTCCGAGTACAACACTTTCGCCCGACTCATACCAACACAAAGGAGTCATACACCTTCTCCCATATAAAGCTTCGTAGGGTGTCATTCCAATACTAGCATGAAAACTATTATTGTACGTGAACTCAATTAACGATAAATGGCTATCCCACGATCCTCTATGATCCAACACACAAGCCCTCAGTAAATCCTTTAAAGATTGGATAGTCCTTTCTGTCTGACCGTCCGTATGCGGATGATAGGCAGAACTCATCCTCAACTTAGTACCCAAAGCATCTTGCAAACTCTTCCAAAACCTCGATGTAAACCTCTGATCTCTATCCGACACAATACTCGAAGGTACCCTGTGTAACTTCACAATTTCATCGATGTACAACTCCGCTAACTTCTGCATGGAATGATTAATCTTCATCGGTAAGAAATGAGCCGACTTTGTTAATCTATCCACGATCACCCAAATTGAATCATTTCCCTTAGCAGTCTTCGGCAATCCCACCACAAAATCCTCGGAAATACTATCCCATTTCAATTCTGGAATCCTCAACGGCTGCATCATACCTAAAGGCTTCTGATGCTCCACCTTCGACTTCTGACAAGTCAAACACGCATAAACAAACTCCGCGACATCTTTCTTCATACCTGTGTCGTACCTCGAAAAATACGATCCTCGTGATGGACGCGGGAAAAACTGTTTGAAACAGAGTCGCCACCGAACTTTATTTATCCCAAAGGAGGGAAAGGAAAATATCGAGAAAACCTTTAAAGGGAGATAAGAACATGGTCATCGCAACCAAATTCGGGTTCGGGAGTCGGTTACGCAAGAGGGAAGGTATTAGCACCCTCTACGTCCGTTGTACTCAACGGGAACCTCTTGATTCGATTCGTGAGAAAGTTATCTAGGTTTGTTTATTATCTTCTAAGGTAATATTGCTTTCTAAGGGGGAAATGGGTAGTTTTTTTATTAGGGTGCTCGCCAAGGATTGAGAGTCCTTGTGCCTACGTATTCCCTCGTGCAATGGGAAAGTCAGAGCATTCGTAGTTCGTGGGACTACGGTTTGTTTGTATTTTTTAAACGAACGAGTGTTTAATTTGCATTCTAACTGCTAAACGGTGGCTTGTCGGCTCGTCATAGGAGGCTGAAGCACTAGTTCATATGCGCGGAAGAATGGACTAAACAATGTTCTTTTGAAAAAAAGTTGTTTGAATTGGATTAAATGTGTTAAAGATTTGATTGAGAAAAGATTTTGATTTGCGTATGTTTTAGGGTTTCGATTGCGTAAGAAGTGTTTGGTTTGTTAAGTATTTTAGAGGAAGAATGACGATTATTCGATAAACGAGACGTCGGCCTCGCAACCAATTAATCGGGGCATTACTGAGATGCTAGATCTCAACGACACCTTTTTCATTCTATTAATTGTGAAATTATGTTTATTGGACAATGGGCTTCTTTGTCCACGTAATTAGGGCAAGTATTTTAGGAACGAAAGATCGAAACGAACACAACCCAAAGCGTGCACCTTAAGAGCATTCGTTCAAGGGCCCAAGAGGTGCTAGACCTCAAGAGTCCACTACTTTCGTAATTTGATTAGAAAAATGATTTGAATTTAATTAGAGTGTCTTAATTAGACGTGTTAAACCGGATTTAGAGGTTTGAACGAAAAAGAGTTTTAAGGAAGATTAAATGTTTTAGAAATGGAAGGTCGAAACGAACACAACCCAAGGCGTGTGCCTCAAGAGTGTTTGTTCAAGGACCCAAGGAGTGCTAGACCCCAAAAGCCCACTACTTCCATAATTAGTTAAGAAAATAGTTTAGAAATATTATCCTAAATGGTTTATGATTTAATTTGTTTTAAGAAAAGTGTCTTTCAAGGATTTAATTAGATTATGTATTTTAACTTGAGAAAAGATTGTATTTTTATGGGGTTGAGTGTTTTGATCTAGATTAAATGTTTTAAGTGTTTTTTTTAAATGATTAGGAGTTTTTTAGATTATGATTTTTAATTAGAGAAAATCGAATTAATGTAATCAATCAAATTAAAATCAAATGTTTAATAAAACTAATTATTAAATTAATTAGTTAGTATTAAATAAATGATTTTAATAAAATTAATTAATAAACAGATTTATATTTTTTAAAGGAAATTAGATTAAAGTATTTTCTTTTGGTTTTGTTTAATTAGAAAGTATTACTAAATAAACAAAACTAAAAAAAAAGCAAGAAACGGGCCAGGATGTTGCTCTGGAATTAAGGGTGCGTTTAGCAATTCCACCTAGGCCCATTACACAGAAGCCCAGCGCAGGGAAGGAGTCTATGGTGCTCCTTCGGTCAACTCTGAACAGAGCACGAAATCTGGAGCGTCCGATCATCATAGGGCCAACGAAGACCCTAAATCCAAGGGTCTTGGATGAGCATTCAAGATGAGGTTGAGGAACCTCGGATACATACGATCGTGAACAAATAAGAGAATTGGTGACACTTGTCACCGGTGTGCAACTGCCACCTCCAACTAATAAACACATGGCAATGAAGAAAAGAGAAATAAAAACAAGTGAAACGACTCAAATTATTCTACCCTTCTCATTTTGTACCCTTCCACCTCTCTCTTCTGCAAGCTCTCTATCTCCTATTCTCTGCACGTGCTCACCGGAGTCGTCGCCGGAAACCTAAACCCGCCGGAGAAGGCGGTGGCACACGGTGGCTGCTGCCGTCTTCCTCCGGCCAACCCTAAAAAACACTTAGCCCCTCTAAAGCGAGGGTGCTAGTTCCAAATCCAGATTTAGTTTTCTCAAAATCTTACCCTAACCCTTTAAACCCAAAACACATAGAAACCCTAAATTTATCGAAATAACAGGGAATTCAGCAATTAATGGGGGGATTCAAAACATTAAAGCAATACAAGCACAGATCAAGCTTCAGAAATGGCTAAAGAGAGCAAGAACTCACCAAATTGGAGCAAGTTCGAATTCAAACTCCGGTGAAGGTACGGTCCAGAACTCCTTGATCTTTTCGTCGCTTCTTTTTCTACTTCTTCTACCCTTCTTCAATGTGAATTATTATTGCTTGAAGTTGACGTTGTTGTTCTGATTAGGTTAGGTTTTCAGTCAGAAGGTAAAGGTTGGAGAAAGAAGGGAACTTGAAGGAAGGTTATTCGAGCTTGGTGGTGGGAGTTATGGTGTTGATGATTTTGAGATTGTGGGTTTGTTACCATCGCCCGAATGAGGTGGTTGATGGTAGAAGAAGATTTCGAAGAGGTTGGGTGAATGAGTATGGTGAACAAAGAGAGAGTGGTATGTGGAAATGGCGGACGAAGATGGTGGTACCTCTGAGAAATCGCGTCTCTATCTTTGGAATTATGACCAT
This sequence comes from Lathyrus tuberosus, assembly GCA_022829125.1. NCBI lineage: Eukaryota > Viridiplantae > Streptophyta > Magnoliopsida > Fabales > Fabaceae > Lathyrus > Lathyrus tuberosus. The sequence goes on along the minus strand of JALAZF010000073.1, from coordinate 4,709,369 downwards.
GTGCTTTCAAAATAGAAATCAGTTTGCAATGTGTATGGGGTTTATGGAGGTGGTATTCAGATGGAGCAAGGTGAGTTTTTATTTTTCCTTCAAAACGTTTTTTTCCCCCTCTATTGACAGAGTTCCTCCTCTTTTAAACTCAATCAAATTTGTTTATGCGGTTTTTTTGATTCGTCTTGTTGTTGTTGCCTTGTCTCTTTCAATGGCAGGTCTTTTGATGTCTGTTGTTGGTTTAGCAGAGTGTTGAAGCTAATGATAGCAGCAAGCAAAAATATAAGTAACCCAGTTTTGTCGTTCTCCACAGGGATCAGTGCGAGGGAAAGAATGCCATTCAACGGTTTCTATATTTCTAAGCTCATGAATCAAAAGTTCTGGTTTAAAGCGAACCAAAAGCAAATGCGGAAAATTAAAGGAACAAAAAGCAAGTAAATAACAATAACACATTCTTCGGAAGAAAGAAACTCAATAGAGATCACTCAATAACACATGCATTTTTACGACCATTTCATACACAAATCACTTATTCGTCTAACATCCTCACGTATCACTCACAACAGAGGTTATGTCTAACGCAACGTCGAGAGAACAACGGCATTGTCTCATTGGTGATGTCTCACGCAACTCAACAACACAGAGAAGTAAGAACTGATACTCACGCAAGTGTTAAGTCTAAATCTATCTCTAGAGTTCAGACAAAACCGATATTACTATAACATCCATGTCAAACTCATGAGTAATTCATATACAAAGCCCTGATCAGAATACAAACATATGATTAACCCTGCATTCAACTAATTTACCAACTGTATACGAACGTCGTTCTTCATCGCTATTGTCACGCATCCTCGCAATACCGTATCGATCCTACTCATGCTACCCATGCTACTTGATCAACACAATACAACAAAAGATACAATGAATATCAATTCACAAACCCCTGTCAAAAGCTTGCTCATTTACAGATGAAAATCTAAGATTAACGATTCGATATAGGTTTTGTCACGACCCACAAATAATCAATCAAAGACAAACAATCAATAGAGAATCAAAACATATTCATAAACATAGATTAGATGAAATACAATAGGTATTAAGAGATTTACATACCAAACATCAACAAATAGAGGATACAAAGAGAAGAAAGGAGAAGAACAAATTTCTCACGGTTCGTCGGAGCCGATTAAAGTAAATCCTACTCCGGATCATCAAGATGCATCATCCAATGTTGTTTCTAAGCTAATCTACTCCTAAAACATGTTTGATGAAGTTGGGAGAAAGTTCCCCCAAAAACATAACATAAAAAATGATGAAAAATGGTTGAAATAGGCAAATCTCACTTTCCAGGTTCGCCTAGCGAGTCCCCGTTCGCTAGGCGAACGTAAACCGCCTTAAAATTGAGTTTTTTTCACGATTCTGGAACTTTTCGTTTGCCCCGGTTCGCCTAGCGAACAAGCTAGCGAGTGTTCGCTACGGGGGCTCGCCTAGCGAGCATGACAGAAAACCAGAACTTGTTTTCTTCATAACTCTTGAACCGTAACTCCGATTGACGCACGGTTTGAAGCGTTGGAAAGCTTATTCAATGCTCTTTATGAATATGGAAATATCCCATTGCTGGAACACCTACAAAAATAAATGAAAATCGATTAAACTCAATGATATTTACACGGTAACGCACTATACACGGAAAACGTCAAGTAAACGTATTTACACACAAAGTGGGGGTTTATTCAACCAATTTTAACACAAAATAAGGATAAGTGCAACAAAACTTATATACAAAAATAGGTACAATTTGCACTTATCAAACTCTCCCCAACTTATTATTTTGTTTGTCCTCAAACAAAAGTCAATCAACTCAAAGAAACAAAAGCAATTATCAAGAAATCATGCTCAACAAGTTTTTACAAATGGAGAATAAACGTATGGTACAAATATCAAAGGTACATGCAAAGAAATGCTTACCACTAAACTACAACGACACCACGAATATGAAACTAAGTCTAAGCACAAAACAAATGTCAACATCCAAAAGCAATACATGTTCAAGAATGAATCACACCTAACACTCCACTTCAAATAAGAATGAAGAAATTAATGCGCGTTTGCAACCGCGGGGAAATTTCACTCATCTGACAAACACTGCAAATAACAATTCAATTCATACAACATCTAACAATCAAAAATGAAAATATGGAAGCAAAAAGATCACTAAGGGCTTTAAGGGTTGTAGCTTGGTCGGGTTCACAATAAAGGGACATTTCTACAGGCCATTGAATCGAAATTGCCGATAAATGATATTTACACATTACAACTCCATTCACCATTCTCATTCCTTTACCACAAACCTTCTCAAACTACCTTTATGCACAATTATTTCACTCTATTTTTCTCATCAAACAAGCATCCTTTTTCTATGTTTTTCACATTCATATTTACACTTTTTTTCTTTTCATGCTTGTTTGAACTTTTTCAAAAGTTTCAAGCAACTTACCATCTTCTTTTTCATTCTCCCCAACTTGAATTCAACCAAACCTCAAGTGAATGCTCCATGCTTTTTACGGCAAGAAAATCAAAGTATACAATTCCAAAGGTTCAAGAAGAAATTTTAGAAACTCACTAAATTCAATGATGAACCAAACTTGCAAATTATGTACATAAACCAAGTTCATCACTAAAAATGAGATCTAAACTGTTTAGGCTCAAAGGGGCTAACAAATTCTCACTACTCACGGGTAAGATACTTTTGGATACGGTTGTGCTCAATATAAACAAATGCCTTGATCATTTCTAATGCTTCCACAAAATCACAATAATCAAAAGATAAAGCATGAATCAAACGAATTAGACAAAGTTATCAGTCATCCAAGCATTTAGTAAACAATGGAGGTTTCTCACAATGGGCTATGAACTAAAGTGATTCATAAATGAACAAAAATTGCAAGAGAATAAAAGACATGTAATTTGTACAAATCCTAAGGTTCATAAACATGTTATGTTCTAGAAAAGCAATAAACACCAACCAACGCAATGCAACTTTCTTTAAACTTTTCACACTACCATAACATTTTCTTGTTGAAACAATCAAAATTGAAAAATCACACAATGCATCCTCAAGCCAATCAAAAACAAAACTTGAGAACAAACTCATAAATTATTCTAACAACCTAACAAAATTAAACTAAAACTAAATAAACATAAAAACCAAAATTTGTGAAAGTGGATGGAAAATGAAAGATTTTTCTTTGCGAAACAAGGCGCGCTAAGCGCCCTCTGCGCGCGCTAAGCACGGGCAGGAAAATTTTGTTTTTCAAAATTGGTTCTTTCTCTCATTCACTCCATCCATTGTCACTTTATATTAACTATACTACTAAACATAAAACTGTACAAACTCAAGAATCATTGGGTTGCCTCCCAATAAGCGCTAGTTTCACGTCGTTAGCTCGACACCTTATTTACGTACAAGCTCCTCCATGTTGCTTCGTTCACCGGTAGATACCAAATAAAATCTGCAACACTTAAGCAAACGTAAACCAAAAACAAAAATATGTACACACACATAAACATGATGGAAAACACATATATACAATCACTTATGGAAAACAACTATTAACAAGTATTTACACTTGTTAAGCTTTGTTCGCTAGGCGAACCAAATCATTCGCGACGCGAGCCTTCGCCAAGCCCACTCGCCCAGCGAAGTTTGGGTGTTTTTCAAAAGTGAAAGTTTCTGCCACCCCCTCGCTGGCACCTTCGCCTCGCGAACACATCAGCGAGCATTCGCTGGCTCCCTCGCCCAGCGAGTTTACCCTGTTTTCCTACTGAAGGTTTTTGCATACTTTCTGCCACCCCCTCGCTAGCACACTCGCTAACGTTCGCTAGGCGAACCTTCGCTGGCATCTTCGCCAACACTCGCCTAGCGAATGCTGTTGTTGATTTCAATTCTTTTAATGGTAACTTGCCTCCAACATTTCTGTAACACAATCTTGATCTTTTTATGCCTATTCCTGCACATTAACACACAAATTACAAGCACCACAAGTATATTTCAATGAATGCACAACAACACCATTCCTCACTAAAATCAATACATTACACATGGAAAGAAATGACAAATGCCAAGTATTGCATACAAATATATAACATGTTTGACATCTAACAAACTCTCCCCAACTAACTATGCACCATTATACAAGTAAATATACAATATATACAATTATGTACGAAGCTTAAAAACATAGAAACTATGCGATGCAACTCAATATCGACACACCAATCCCCGGCAACGGCGCCAATTTGTTGAAGCTAATGATAGCAGCAAGCAAAAATATAAGTAACCCAGTTTTGTCGTTCTCCACAGGGATCAGTGCGAGGGAAAGAATGCCATTCAACGGTTTCTATATTTCTAAGCTCATGAATCAAAAGTTCTGGTTTAAAGCGAACCAAAAGAAAATGCGGAAAATTAAAGGAACAAAAAGCAAGTAAATAACAATAACACATTCTTCGGAAGAAAGAAACTCAATAGAGATCACTCAATAACACATGCATTCTTCCGACCATTTCATACACAAATCACTTATTCATCTAACATCCTCACGTATCACTCACAACAGAGGTTATGTCTAACGCAACGTCGAGAGAACAACGGCATTGTCTCATTGGTGATGTCTCACGCAACTCAACAACACAGAGAAGTAAGAACTGATACTCACGCAAGTGTTAAGTCTAAATCTATCTCTAGAGTTCAGACAAAACCGATATTACTATAACATCCATGTCAAACTCACGAGTAATTCATATACAAAGCCCTGATCAGAATACAAACATATGATTAACCCTGCATTCAACTAATTTACCAACTGTATACGAACGTCGTTCTTCATCGCTATTGTCACGCATCCTCGCAATACCGTATCGATCCTACTCATGCTACCCATGCTACTTGATCAACACAATACAACAAAAGATACAATGAATATCAATTCACAAACCCCTGTCAAAAGCTTGCTCATTTACAGACGAAAATCTAAGATTAACGATTCGATATAGGTTTTGTCACGACCCACAAATAATCAATCAAAGACAAACAATCAATAGAGAATCAAAACATATTCATAAACATAGATTAGATGAAATACAATAGGTATTAAGAGATCTACATACCAAACATCAACAAATAGAGGATACAAAGAGAAGAAAGGAGAAGAACAAATTTCTCACGGTTCGTCGGAGCCGATTAAAGTAAATCCTACTCCGGATCATCAAGATGCATCATCCAATGTTGTTTCTAAGCTAATCTACTCCTAAAACATGTTTGATGAAGTTGGGAGAAAGTTCCCCCAAAAACATAACATAAAAAATGATGAAAAATGGTTGAAATAGGCAAATCTCACTTTCCAGGTTCGCCTAGCGAGTCCCCGTTCGCTAGGCGAACGGAAACCGCCTTAAAATTGAGTTTTTTCACGATTCTGGAACTTTTCGTTCGCCCCGGTTCGCCTAGCGAACAAGCTAGCGAGTGTTCGCTACGGGGGCTCGCCTAGCGAGCATGACAGAAAACCAGAACTTGTTTTCTTCATAACTCTTGAACCGTAACTCCGATTGACGCACGGTTTGAAGCGTTGGAAAGCTTATTCAATGCTATTTATGAATATGGAAATATCCCATTGCTGGAACACCTACAAAAATAAATGAAAATCGATTAAACTCAATGATATTTACACGGTAACGCACTATACACCGAAAACGTCAAGTAAACGTATTTACACACAAAGTGGGGGTTTATTCAACCAATTTTAACACAAAATAAGGATAAGTGAAACAAAACTTATATACAAAAATAGGTACAATTTGCACTTATCACAGAGGTATTGACATGTCATTGTTCCTGTAGCAGGTTGTACAAGTCTGTAGTGGGAGCATAGACGTACGATTTTAGAGTAGAGCTTTGTCTGGTGTGGGGCATGGTCTTTGTAGCAGAGGTTGTGATGCAGGTGGTACAGGTCTGTAACATTTGCAGGTGTGGTACGGTTGAGACATGTTGAAATGTTGAAACATTGCGGTTGGAGGCTTGAGGTTTTGGTTTGTGATATGGATGCTGCGCATTTCATGGCTTGGTGAGTATGGTCACGAAAGCTGTACGATTTTCAAGTCTTCGCATGGTTGTAGCAATAGGGGTTGTTTTACATTATTTAGTTCGAGGTTTAAATTTCTGCAGTGCAGAGCTTAGAACCTTAAACATTGTAACCTTGTGTATTCCTAAATAAAGTACCTTTGTAACCAATTTTGTATTTTTTGCCTTGTTACCTTGCTTATGTTGAAACTGAAAAATTATAGTTTATGTACTTTGAAACATTGTAACCTTGTGGCATGAGTTGTGTATTTTTGGAATTCATCCGAATCCATGGGCTTCTTGTATATGTTTAGAATTAGTGAAACTAGTTTATGTACTATGATGAAAGGCTTGTATGTCTTGATAATACTTTCTTAAAGAATAATAAAAAGACACACCATGATCCTTAGGTGTGTATGCCTTCCTGCGCGCCATGATCCTAACAATCCTTTCACGCTTTGAAAACTATGAAAAAGTTCTTCACGTTTTGAAACACATTGGCTATGAAGCTTGACTTGTGCTTTGAATGGGTTCAATGATGATTAACTTGTCTTTTGCAATCATGATGCTAGTATATGTGAACCAAAGCTCCACAAAGTAATTCAAAACGAGCTTAGCATCTCTTTAGATTATTTCCAAAACATATTGAGATCATGGTCTTAAAACTTGTAATTTGAATCAGACTCTAGTGTGGCTTGAAGTAACGAACTCCAATCATGGCCTTTAAAAATATGAGTTACAAAGGCATTGTCCATGTCTTAAAACCACTTAACCGTTTAGCCTGTCTTGAATTTCTCGGGGTTTGGGGACCCACGGGCTTCTTAAAAGCATCGGCCTCCTCTTGGGCATCGTACAAGGACCTACAGGCTTCCTAAAAGCAACCCCGCCTCCTCTTGGGCTTAGTACAAGGACCCGTCGGCTTCTTAGAAGTATTCACAGCCTCCTCTTAGGCTTCGTATAATGATCTCTTCCTCCGGGAATGATAGCCTCCTCTTGGGCTTCGTACAAGGACCGATCGACTTCTTAAAAGTTTCCAGCCTCCTCTTGGGCTTCGTACAAATTGTCCCGACGACCTCCTAGAGGTATAGGAACAGAACTTAGTCATCTGCATAGAACAGTCCTTTCAAAGAGTCTACTACTGTTTCTCAAAGCATAGTACAAAAGATAAAACTCTAGACTTGGACAGTCTAATATCCTTAAGTCTCAAAGACATTCTCAAGTGACCCCTTTAAGAATAGGAAGAAAACCCGTAGACTCAGACAATCTCAATACCCTTCGGATTTCCCACTTCCTTAAAGAACAGGAATAACCCGGATCCTCGAATCAAATCCTTGAGTACAACATTGCTCATATAAGAACTGATTTTCTCTTTCAAAATCAGTATACTGGACCTGTCACTTAACTGAAACAGTAACCATAGCCTCCTCTTAGGCTTTGTATAAAGATCCTTCTCCCGTGAAGTTAGCCTCTCTCTTGGGCTTTGTACAATGATTCTCCCCAGCGGGGTCAAACAACGTTTAGCCTCTTTCTCGGGCTTTGTACGGGACACATAAGAGACTCCCTCATTGAGTCAATCAGCCTTTTGCCTCCATCTCGGGCTTTATACGAGATACAAAAAGGTTCTTACTGAGCCACACAAATTTTAGCCTCCATCTCGGGCTTCGTACGAGATACAAAAAACTCTCCTGTTGAGTCAAATATCCTCCATCTCGGGCTTTATACGAGATACCAAAAGATTACCTCATTGAGTCAAAACCTTTTAGCCTCTCTCTCGGGCTTTGTACGAGACACATAATAGCCTCCTCTTAGGCTTTGTATAAGAAAACCACTGGTTGATCCAATTAACCTTTTAGCATCAAAACTGTGCCTCGTTCACAGTACATAAACATCAACAACTCCTTCCCCTTCATCTAATCGCTGTAAGCGGCAAGCCTCTGGATCATCTCCATCCATGCCACTGTCCCTCTTTTAGTATAAGAAATTCCTAAGGAAAGATACCATTGCTCTACACTGAGTTAAAGTCTCCTCCTTCAGGTTAAAATCCCCTATAAAGGAAATTATGGCATTGCCGAATTCACACATCCCGGTTAAAGTAATTCTCCTTTATAAACAGTTGTGACAAACAAACAGCCCTCTTTAGAGATGACAAATTCTCTCTAAAGTCAACACCCTTTTAGCTTCACATCTTGGGCTTTGAACAAGATACAAACCACTTTTAGCTTCACATCTTGGGCTTTGAACAAGATATAAACCACCTTTTCAGCTTCACGTCTTGGGCTTTGAACAAGACACCAAAACACCCATTTCCTCCCATAGAATAGGAGGAACTACGAACGCTCTGATTTCCCTGTTTCGGTAAACGGGAATACATAGGCATAAGATTGAAAGAAAAATCTTAGCGAGCACACTAAACAAAAACCCAAAATCCCATACTTTCATATATATTCGTCCTAACATCTCAACCGATAGCCTAAAGCACCCCTCGTCAACAAAATAAACCTAGGAAAAACCCCGAATCTTTGTAGCATCTGTAAACCAACAGTTTTGACTGTTTAATCTCAGTATGCAAGCAGGGTTAGTTGGAGACATCTATTTCCCTTCCTTCATCAGCTTTAATAGGATAAAAAATGAATCGAACTGTAGTACTAGAGCGATCGTGCTTCGCAACCACATCCAAAAATCACTCACTACAGAAAAATGGCGACTCTGCTGGGGACAATCATAGGTCTCTTTAGGGATTTTGTTCTCTTTTTGTCCCCTAGGTGGAAACCTTGACGTCATTAGGATCTTAGGTCAAAACGCCGTTAATTTGGAATGAAACCACAGATTGGTGACTCCGCCGGGAAACTATTTTCTGTCAGGAACTTAAGATTCTTAGCTTTTAAAAGTCTAGGATGATTAGGACAAATATATATACTGCTTTTCATAATTGCTATACGTGTTTATTTTTCTGCTAATGGGAATACGTGTGATGCCGCATGTGGAAAGATCGAGTATACACTTAAGATAAGTGATGGCGACGAGATCGACCATCAACCTCAGTGGAGGCTGACCAATGCAACCCATTCTCTCACCTAGACAATGGGCCGATTGTGATGTCTGAGAAGCTGAGGAGCCAAACCCTTTTGTAGTGCGGAAACTATCGGGAATAGTTGTTACGCGATACTACCCTCATTTGAGGCTGGTGATCTATTCTCGGTGAATGGCACTTACTCTAAGATTGCTCTACAACTCGCTGGCGATTCGCTTGTTGTTTTGCTTTCCTGGGAGGAGCTGATGATAATGAGTACAGGTACAAAAATCACCCTAGTATAAACCTTTGGGGATGGGTAGAGCCTTGACTTCATGACGACGACCCTTTGACCCCATGTTTTTTCTATGTTTTTGTGTGCTGCATTCATGCATTCATTTAAAAAACATTAAAAACATTCAAAAAAAATTCTCTTCTAGTCTCTCTGTTTTTTCAAATTAAACTAAGACTGTGATTGCAAATATCAGAGAAAAGGATTGCACTAATGGATTTCGGTAGAAGAAGAACTCATAGTTATACCTTCAAGGTTCCAAAGCTAGAGGATTTGAGAAGGTTAGCGAGGATGATCACAAACCAAGAGGCTTTCAGAGCTAAACACGGAGGTTTTCTACCACTATTAAGAGTCCATGTGATTGATGGAATCATGGATGCGCTCATTCAGTTTTATGATCCAGTTTATCACTGTTTCACATTCCCGGATTACCAGCTCGCACCAACGCTGGAGGAGTATTCTCATCTGATTGATCTACACATTACTGATCGAGCTCCATTTTTTGGACTGGAAGAAATTCCAAAGAATCAGACCATTGCAAGAGCAATTCATTTGGACGAGTCTGAGGTCAGGACTCACTTAACCACTAAGGGTGGCATCCAAGGTTTGCCAGCCCAGTTCTTGACAAAGAAAGCCCTGTATTTTGCCAGTATAGGAAACGTGACTGCTTTTGAAAGCGTCTTTGTCTTGCTCGCCTACTAGTTATTTTTGTTTCCCAACATCAATAACTTCGTCGATATTAACTCCATTAAGGTTTTTCTCATTGGAAATCCTGTGCCGACTTGGCTCGCAGATGCGTATCATCCTGTACACTTAGGAAATTTGTACAGCGGAGGGGAGATCACATGTTGTGTACCTCTGCTTTACAAATGGTTTATATCTCACTTGCCCAAGTCTGCTGCTTTTTGGGATTGTAAGAGTGCCTTGCGCTGGTCGCAGAAGATCATGTCCCTTACCAACTCTGATATAGATTGGTGTAATAGGATCTATGATGGAATCAGAATCATTGACCGTTGTGGAAACTTCCCCAACGTACCCCTTATAGGAACTAAGGGAGGAATCAACTATCATCCGGTGTTGGTTCGCCGTCAATTTGGATACCCGATGAGACACGTCCCACGGGGTGTTCATCTGGAAGGTCTTTTCTTCAAGGAAGGAGAAAATGACAGAGCACTAAAGATGGAAATAGTGCAAGCTTGGAAGCATGTTCGTAAGAAAGGACGAGAGTCCCTAGGAAAACCGGACTGTGTCTCGGTGGAGCCTTACCTCCATTGGGTACAAACTAGAGCTCTCAAGCTAAAGATGCCTTATCCTCGTTACGGAATTCTTCCGTCGAGGGAATCTGTCATGTACTTTATGACGGAAACTGAAAAGCTTCAGGTTACTCTCAACAAAGTTCAAAAGGAGAGAAGGTCTTGGAAGAACAAGTACCGCACCCTTGATATAGAGTGCATCAAAATACAACAACTACTGAAAGAAAAGGATGCTCTGATTGAAATTTTGGAGCAACATGCTGTAGAGAATTAAGATGACCAAAGGAATTTGCTCGCTCCTTTCACCTGGCAAAGGAATGACAACCCGACAACGGCCCAAGAGCCCCGGTCAAAGAAAAGGAAGATATCAGAATCAGCACCCGATTTCTCTTCAGAGAGGGACTCGGGACCCATTAGTTTAGGTTTTTGTTTCTGCACCTTGTAATCTATTGTATTTCCATTTCTGTAACCCTTGAATTCAATAAAAAGGGGTTTCCCCACCGTTTGATATTTGCAATCTAATTGTCGAAGTTTATTTTGATTAAACCAAAAAACAATTAATATAATCATTGCATTCATCATTCTCACATCACGTATCCTTCTTACCTACGAATCTCACGTTTGTGTCTCGGTTCTAGAGTCAAACTGTCTCATTCGTATAATACTCGGGCCAATCGTCAGAAAAAGATGGATGATCTTGAGGAAGAAAACAGAGAGTTGAAAGAAGAGATCGACGCTCTGAGAGAGGATATGAGAAAGCTTCGTAACGACATGAACGCCATGGCAGAAGCTCAGCTACAGAGAACTGTGATCTCAGAGATCACCTCAACGCCCATAGTGGAGAAGTATGATCCTAGGTATCAAATACCGAAAGATCGTCCTTGGGGCATGCCTGTTAACTATATCCCGGAAGGATATGTTCCGCCGATCACTGAAGATCAGGGAATCACAACAGAAGCCCCTGGGCCTGAAGGTTACAAACTTCGGGAAAGCGAAGATGCCAGAGGCATACTGAAGACTCCTGAAGGTTACAAACTTTGGGAGACGCCAAGACTCACTACCGTAGTCACGGTACCACCCCCTGTGGTGCACACTGTCCCGGAAGGACAGATTCCACAGACACCTTCTGGTAAGAAGAAAACTATGTTTGACAGAATGAAGGAATTCCAGGAGCAATTCTTGGAAATGCAGAAGGAACTGCAAGCCATTCGCGGTCAGGATCTATTTGGAAAGGACGCCGCAGATCTCTGCTTGGTCCCAAACGTGAAAGTTCCGCACAAATTTCAAGTGCCCGACTTTGAAAAGTACAAGGGTAACTCTTGCCCTCAAAGCCATCTGGTGATGTACGCCCAACAGATGTCAACTCAGACAGAAAATCAGGACCTACTGATTCACTACTTTCAGGATAGTTTAACCGGTGCCGCACTTAAATGGTACATGGGTTTAAACCGTGCCACGATCAGCACATTCAGAGATCTTGGCACTGCCTTCGTCCAACAATACAAATACAATTTGGACATGGCACTCGACAGAGATCAACTCAGATCGATGTCGCAAAAGGACAAGGAAACCTTTAAGGAGTACGCTCAAAGGTGGCGTGAGATTGCCGCTCAAATTTGTCCACCTCTGGAGGAAAAAGAGATGACAAATATCTTCTTAAAGACCTTGAGCTTATTTTACTATGACTGAATGGTTGCCAGTGCGCCCAGTGATTTCACCGAAATGGTTGGCATGGGCGTACGTCTTGAGGAAGCCGTCCGAGAAGGACGTTTAGTAAAAGACACTGGATCGACGAGCGGTACTAAAAAATACGGTAGTACTCTCCCTAAGAAAAAAGAGCAAGATATTGGGAATATCTCTCTCGGAAAGCAAAGGCGACGTTATCAACCGGTAGCAGCTGTGACTCCTGCTATCAACCCTGCGTCTATTCCTACGTATCAACCTCAAGTTGCGCCGAGCCAACCTGATCAGCAAAGGACACAACAGCCTCTTCAGCAGGCTCGTCCTCCATATAACAACAACCGTACAACGCGGCCACCAGGATTTGATCCTATACCCGTGTCGTACGCGGAGCTGTTTCCATTACTACTGGCTAAGGGGCACATTCAGACTAAATCTCCTCTTACAGTACCGGAAAATCCGCCTTTTTGGTTTAAGGTGGATCAGGCGTGCCCTTATCATCAAGGAGGATCAGGGCATAACATCGAGACTTGTCTCAATTTTAAGTCCGACGTGCAAAAACTTGTTAGGAGCGGGGTCTTATCCTTCAAGGATAAAAATCCTAATGTTCTCACGAATCCGCTGCCTCAACACGAGAAGGCTGCAGTCAATTTGATAGAAGGAGAGACTAACGATGTCTATAAAATTCACGATGTACTCTTGTTGAAAACCAATCTGGTCAAGATGCATTGTAGACAGAGTGGATATGGCCATGTGCCACCTCGTAATTATCATCAATGTGATGTCTGCTCTAAAAACAACCAAGGATGTTCTGTGGTGCAAACAGCTCTACAGGAACAGATGGATCTCGGATGGATCTAAGAGCACCGAGTTCGTGGAGTTAACATAGTATATACGAATGCCAACGTCATTTAGAACCACGATATCCGTGCAATGAATGTCAATCTGGTGGCAATGCACTCAAGGCAAAGCCAGTATCATAATCTGCTGCGGCACGATTACAGTTCCTGTCTGATTTGCTCGGTAAACAAACAGGGATGCTCTTTCATACACGAGGCCCTCCAGCGTCAGATGGATCTTGGATGGATCCAAGACTACCATGATAGGAATTCCTATCAAATCAACATGGTTCAGATCTTCGATATTCGTGTGATGAATACCAACCTGGTAGAGTTACATGCTGAGCAGATCCGACTCGAATTCTTAATATCACACGACTATCAAAACTGTAAGGCAGGTTGCGAAAATGATCGAGGTTGTACCCTTGTCCAGGAGGCACTTCAGCACTTGTTAAATCACTGGTGGATGCCAATTTATATGGATGAAGATACTCAGCAAATTAGTATCAGTAACGGGAATCCTACTCGGCGTCAGAGTCAGGATGTCCGATCTGTGGAAGCTAACCTAGTGAGGTTACATTGTATTCAAAGTGGGCGTGGCCAGGTGCCACCACACAATTATGAACGTTGCGGCGTCTGTTCGGAAAGTAACCAAGGGTGTTACTTTGTGAGAGCAGCTCTTCAGGGTCAGGTAGATCGTGGAGAGATTCGCCCATATCCGGGTTCTAGACCCATCAACTGGACGCCGAACTACCTTGCCGAGCAAGTTGAGGATGTTGTCACGATCTCTGGTCATCACAGGACCAGGGATGTTTTTGCTATTATCCCTCTACTTGATGAATCTAAAGTTCCCAACCGGGAACGGATCGAGATTAATTATGATGGTCAGAAAAATCAGAAGGCTCCTGTAGTTATCTATCTACCGGGACCACTACCGTATGAATCAGCTAAGGCTATCCCTTACAAATACGGTGCAACGATAGTTGAAAATGGAAAGAAAATTCCATTACCCTCCGTCGTGAATATTGCAGACATCAGTCGTGTAACACGGAGTGGTAGAATCTTCAACCGAGGGGTTGGGGAACGTAACAAGGAAAAGGAACTTCAGACGGAAACTCCTGATACACTAGTCGATCAATCCAGTAATCCCGACCTTTCGAAAAATAATGATGAGATGCTGAAGCTCATCCAAAGGAGTGAATACAACATTGTCGATCAACTGTTAGAAACTCCTTCAAAGATCTCTGTGTTATCACTGTTACTCAGTTCAGAAGCCCACAGGGAGGCTCTATAGAAAGTCTTGGAACAAGCCTTTGTGGAATACGATGTAACAATCAGACAGTTTGATAGCATTGTCTCTAACATCACCTCCTGCAATAATTTGGGATTTAGTGATGAGGAATTACCCGAAGAGGGTCGTCGTCATAACATGGCGCTCAACATTACAGTTAACTGCCAGGACGATGCTTTAGCCAGCATACTGGTAGACACAGGGTCAGCCCTGAATGTTATGCCGAAGTCCACTTTGATGCAATTATCATTCAAAGGCCCTCCGATGAGAATCAGCGAGGTCGTCGTCAAAGCGTTCGACGGATCCAGAAAAACATTTATCGGCGAAGTTGATCTTCCCATAACTATCGGTCCTCACACTTTCCAAGTCACTTTCCAGGTCATGGACATCCGAGCAACGTACAATTGTTTATTAGGAAGACCTTGGATACATCAGGCTGGAGCGGTCACTTCGACCCTCCACCAAAAGCTAAAGTTCGTCAAGAATGATCAACTCGTCACGGTCTGTGGAGAACAGGCCTTGCTCGTGAGTATCTTGTCACCGTCTACTGGTATAGAACCCGAGGAGGTTATTGGAGCTCAGTTCCAAGCACTGTCGGTGAGCAATAACAATTAGTTCAAAGGAGGAACCTCGATTTCCTCATACAAAGATGCTATCAAAGCGGTCGAGAGTACCGATACAACAAGATGGGGACAACTTGTCATTCCTATTGACAATAAAACAAAGAAGGGTCTTGGTTTTTCTGCAACCTGTACCCAGACAGCTGCCAACGATGAAAGTCTTCATCCCCTTCAAAACTTCTTCCACAGTGGAGGTTTTCTTCACCCAGTGTCTCAGGCAGTACATGCTATCAATGAGGAAGATCCCTCTGACACAGATGAAGAATGGAAGTCCTATCTTAATGAGGACGGTTATATATCTCAGGAAGAGGTGCCTACACCATTTTGCTTTCCCACACAGAGTTCGAGATTTATACCCAGGTCAGATGTCGAAATGATATGCAGGGATTATGATCCGAAAGGATGCCGTGCTCCGCCAAATTCATTAGAGGAAGACACTCTGATGAAAGACAACTTTGACCACAATTACTATGGCTCAATGGATGGTCTGCCAATGTGGCAGCCTTACCCAGGAAACTTGGGGCAAGAGAGTCAGTCGAACAATGAAATTTAGCTGACCATTTTTGAACAGAATACCTGTGTCCCCACCATGTCATGGGATCAACACTCAGGTCATTCAGAAACTACTCAACATGAAGATGAATTTGCAACGTTTGCAGGACTTGAATTCATCAACTATGCTTTTCCTGAGGTTAACGTCATCGAGAGAGATGACTCCTCCAGTTCCAGAGAAGTGTGGGACACCTTGGGACAACCGAGTGGGAAATACGACTATATGGTCAAGTACACCGTTCCCGAAAGCTCTCGTATCAGGCTCGAAGACATCCAGCCTACTGGATGGGGAGATACAGCTGAGAGTACAAATACTATGCAAAATGCAACTGAGGAATTCTCCTACGACAATTCTGCCTGGGAGACAGATTCCAATGATCCTGCTCCACCGAAAATCAGCGTCATTTCTGAAGACAAATCAAAGAAGGTGCCAGACTTTGTGATTCACCGAGGAGTTCGCCGCCAATGGGTTGCCATCGAGGTTCCGAAGATTGTTTATCAGTCAAAGTAATTGCCATCTTTAACCTTTCACCCTGCCCAGGTGAAACGGATGTTTTAATAGGGCTCGCTTTCTGTAAATTTCCCTCTTCGCTTAGCCCAAAGCGACTGAGTTTTGTTTTATAGGGCTGTAGTTTCAAGGGTCGACTTGTTCATTAATAAAATAACGTCGTTCTGTAATTTCCGCATTAATTGATGTTTTCTCTTTTTGCTTTTTCAGAAAATGGTAATCCTAAAAAACAATTCAAATAAAAACAAGCAGTAAAATAAATACACTGCACACACTTGCATTTTCTCTATCTCTTCTAAACACGAATCATCACGTCATGCAGATTGCTTGTTTTAAACCCCATTGAAACATACGATCCGATGCCTTCTCCCAACTTTGAGTTCCCGGTATTCGAGGCTGAAGAAGAAAATGACGACAAAATTCCAGAAGAGATCTATCGACTACTCAGACAAGAGGAAAGGTCCATTGAACCTCACAAAGAGCCGTTGGAAACGGTAAACTTGGGTTCAGAAAAAGAGAGAAAAGAAATCAGGATTGGGGCACTGCTCAGTCCAACTACCAAAGAGAGTTTGATAAAGCTTCTCAAAGAATTTCCCGTTGTATTCGCTTGGTCCTATCAGGATATGCCAGGGTTGGATACCAACATCGTGGAACATCTCTTACCGTTGAGATCGGAATGTCCGCCAGTAAAGCAAAGGTTGAGACGCACTCACCCGGACATGGCCATCAAAATCAAAGAGGAGGTGCAGAAACAGATTGACGCGAGTTTTCTCGCCACATCTGAATATCCTCAATGGTTAGCCAACATCGTACCCGTTCCCAAAAAGGACGGAAGGGTCAGAATGTGTGTTGATTACAGGGATCTAAACAAGGCTAGTCCAAAGGACGACTTTCCTTTACCACATATTGACATGCTGGTAGACAGTACAGCAAAGTTCAAAGTCTTCTCCTTCATGGATGGATTCTCGGGCTATAACTAGATCAAAATGGCGCCGAAAGACATGGAGAAAACTTCATTCATTAGTCCATGGGGTACCTTTTGTTACAAGGTAATGTCGTTCGGTTTGAAGAATGTCGGGGCAACCTATCAAAGGGCCATGACTACTCTTTTTTCATGACATGATACACAAAGAAATCGAGGTATATGTTTATGATATGATTGCAAAATCAAAAACAGAGAGTGAGCACGTTGAACATCAGTCAAAATTGTTCGAACGTCTAAGAAAATTCAAGCTCCGCTTGAATCCCAACAAGTGCACCTTCGGTGTTCGTTCAGGGAAACTACTAGGGTTCATCGTCAGCCAGAAAGGAATTGAGGTTGATCCTGACAAGGTCAAGGCCATTCAAGAAATGCCTTCTCCGAAAACTGAAAAAAAAGTCAGAGGATTCCTGGGACGTTTGAACTACATCTCCAGGTTCATATTCCTTATGACCGCCACGTGTGCGCCGATTTTCAAATTACTGAAAAAGAACCAGGATTGCGTTTGGACAGAAGATTGTCAAACTGCCTTCGACAGTATCAAGGAATACCTATTGAATCCGCCGATTCTATCACCTCCAGTGGAAGGAAGACCACTGATCATTTACCTCACAGTCTTAGAGGACTCAATGGGATGTGTACTTGGCCAACAAGACGAAACCAAACGGAAAGAGTCTGCCATTTACTATTTGAGCAAGAAATTCACCGACTGCGAAACTCGGTACACAATGCTTGAGAAAACTTGTTGCGTTTTGGCTTGGGCAGCCAAACGTCTTCGCCAATACATGATTTGTCACACTACTTGGTTAATCTCCGAAATGGATCCAATCAAGTACGTCTTCGAAAAACCTGCTCTCACGGGAAGGATTACCCGTTGGCAGATGCTGTTATCAGAATATGACATAGAGTACCACGCTCAGAAAGCCGTTAAGGGGAGTATTTTAGCCGATCATTTGGCTCATCAATCGATTGACAATCAAGAATCAATCGGGTTTGACTTCCCAGACGAAGATGTCATGTATCTAAAAATGAAAGATTGCGATGAACCGTTACCCAGTGAAGGGCCAGAACCAGGTTCCCAATGGGGACTTATCTTTGACGGAGCAGTTAATCATTATGGAAACGGAATTGGGGCAATAATTGTTACCCCTCAGGGTACTCACATTCCTTTCACTGCCAGACTTACGTTCAAATGTACGAACAACGAGACCGAATACGAAGCTTGTATCATGGGTCTCAAAGAAGCAATTGATTTAAGGATAAAAAACTTGGACGTATATGGCGACTCAGCTCTGGTTATCAATCAGATAAAAGGAGATTAGAACACATACCAATCAGGACTGATTCCTTACAAAGACTATGCAAGAAGGTTGTTACCCTTCTTTAACAGAGTTGAGTTTCATCATATCCCTCGTGAGGAGAATCACATGGCTGATGCATTAGCCACCATCTCTTCCATGATTAGTGTAGGTCAATGGAACGACCTACCTAAGATTGACATAATGCGCCTTGAACGGCCTGCTTACATCTTCACGATTGAAGCAGTCATAGACGACAAACCTTGGTATCACGATATCAAATGCTTCCTTCAAAAACAGGAGTACCCATCTGAGGCACTCAGAAAAGACAGGAAAACCCTCAGAAGATTGGCTGGAAACTTCTTCCTGAGCGGTGACACTCTCTATAATAGGAATTTTGACATGGTCTTGCTCCTATGCATAGACAGACCAGAAGCAGACATGCTTATGAAAGAAATTCATGAAGGGTCCTTTGGCACTCATGCCAACGGACACACAATGGCGAGAAAAATTCTAAGAGTAGGGTACTACTGGTTGACCATGGAATCCGACTGCTACAAGTACATGAGGAGGTGTCACAAGTGTCAGATATACTCCGACAAAATTCATGTACCACCATCACATCTCAAAGTTCTTTCTTCCCCGTGGCCCTTTTCCATATGGGGAATCGACATGATCGGCATGATTGAACCTAAGGCTTCAAACGGACATCGGTTCATCCTGGTAGCCGTTGACTATTTCACCAAGTGGGTCGAAGCAGCGTCATTCGCCAATGTAACCCGACAAGTGGTGGTCTGATTTATCAAAAATAATATCATCTGCCGTTATGGTGTTCCAAGCGAGATCAATAATAGATCTAACTTGAACAACAAGATGATGAAAGAGTTGTGCGCTGAGTTCAAGATCGAACACCATAACTCATCTCCCTACCGACCCAAAATGAACGGAGCGGTAGAAGCGGCTAACAAGAACATCAAGAAGATCATTTAAAAGATGGTTGTAACCTACAAAGATTGGCACGAGATGCTACCCTTTGCTCTTCACGGTTATCGAACATCTGTCCGCCCTTCAACAGGGGCTACCCCTTTCTCTCTAGTGTATGGCATGGAAGCAGTGCTCCCCATAGAAGTAGAGATCCCGTCAATCCGAGTATTGATGGAAGCTAAGCTCACCCAAGCTGAATGGTGTCAAAGCCGACACGACGAGCTTAATCTGATCGAAGAAAAGAGAATCACGGCACTATGCCATGGTTAATTGTATCAACAGAAAATGAAGAGGGCGTTTGACAAAAAGGTTCGACCTCGTGTTTTCAGAAAAGGAGACCTCGTGCTCAAGAAGATACAGTCATTTCTCACTGATTCGCGAGGTAAATGGACTCCGAATTATGATGGCCCCTATGTGGTCACGAAAGCTTTCGCAGGCGGCGCCTTGGGACTTGCAACCATGGACGGAGAGGAATTTGCCTACCCCACGAATGTTGATGTAGTCAAGAAATACTTCGCCTAAACTAAAAAAAAAACGTCTTGGTGGATTGAAAACCCGAAAGGGCGGTCCAGGCAAAAGTTAGAGGCATGGAAAAAAAATCATCCCGATGGATTGGAAATCTCATGGTACAATCCAGGCAAAAATTCGGGATAGTGGCAAGTAACTATGTTCAACAGAGGCAAGTCCCTCAGCAGCAGCAGTTACATCATCCGCCAGAAAACTCCAGTCAAGGTCATCTTCAACAGAAGCTCAGGATGTTTCGAATTCAAAGTTGGTAGAAGGATAGTGATCGTTATGTTTCAACATAGCCCTTTTCCCTGTAAATTACCATTTTCTAACTTTGTAAATACTCTTTGGAATCACGCGTTTGGCTGATCTCTATCTTATCAATAAAATTTGAGCCCTTGTGCTTTTGTTTGTAATTCTTATTTGTTTTAGCTTTACAGAACGATGTTGTTAACATGATTAACGATCCTTGAAATAAAACAAAAATAATTTACTTGTTAAAACTTTTTCTGCTTTTAAATTAAAGACGGCAATTTCTTTTGACTGTTGAACATCAGAAGAACATCGGTTGCTTCTCCAGAAGTAATCGAACCTCAAAGTGCAGAATCAAAGTACTCCTTCTAACCCAGTATGCCTGAATGAAGGGATCAACTGTGTCAGAGACCTTGTTTCATCTGACACGCCTCGGCCGAGTTCTTATCTCCTAATCCCGACCAACATAGCTCCCAACAGGGACTATCTCTCCTAAGCAAGGTGGAATTGCTATTCTGAACCAACGGTACTTCTTCGCCCCGCGATGGCCGAGTATCCAGTTGTGTTCACCTGTTAGTTTGTATATTGCGTCAGTTTTGTTAGTATGTACATACATACATCATGCATTATTGATTTGCATTCACATTCATATTGCATCACTATCACTCTAGTCGGTCTTGTCCCCTAGTGATAAAAGTCCTCTCAATCGAGTTGTCAGCCCTTTCCTCGTCAGGAAGTGTTGCGTCTGAACATCTCTCTTCTCCAGTTTTATTTCTGGATTGAAGTTGTCCCTTGACCACTTTGATAACTTGAACCTCTGAAAGACCAGAGAGCCCTCAGGTAACATCACTCTTCGCCATTGAAGATGATATCCTTGTTTTCCCGGATTAAAGAAAATCCCAAGGGAAAGCCTCATAAATCGGAGACCTGGCAGTACGGCAGTTTTTCTCTGAAAAACCCACTGATGAAAAGGTCATCGGCACCTCAAAATTGGATCACATCATATGGCATTTCTCCGAGAAGATCTCCGAGAAAAGTAGGATGTAAAGACCCTAAGTGAACGCAGTCTCTCAAGGGACTCGCATTCCCCAAGTAGAGTCAACAAATGGCATCTCCAACAGAGAAGTTTGTACACCTTTACAATTCAGACGACTGGGTTCCCCAGCAAGTCTGACATCAAAACTGTTTTCACTCAAATGGCATCTCCCCAGGAAAATTCGGCGAGAAGTTTGAAGGAAAGCCGCTACGAATAGCGTCCCTTGTCAGTAAAGTTTGGTGACGGAAGAAACTAAGACCAGTTCCTTGGTAGGAAACCAGGATCGAGGGGAAGTTTAATTCAGAAACTGAGACCAGTTCCTTGGTAGGAAACCAGGATCGAGGGGAAGTTTACATCAGAAACTAAGACCAGTTCCTTGGTAGGAAACCAGGATCGAGGGGAAGTTAACAAGAGAAACTAAGACCAGTTCCTCGGTAGGAAACCAGGATCGAGGGGAAGTTTACCTTTTCTAAGCATCATTTCTTAGCTAAAGAAGATGAATGCATAATCTACCATTCATAACCACCATCAAAATTTTGGGTATTCCGATATTTATTCCTCTTGCACCCCGAATGCCCGAATACCTTCGTCATTCACACCTTCAGGTCCAAGAAGATTAAATAGGGGCATCTGTCATACCCCAAATTTTGACAACTTAGATTTCCCATCATTGTGCAAATCATCATCACAATATGGGGGAACCATCATACTTCATCAGTCTCCCCAAAGATGGGTGAGCATCCACTACAATCAGACTTAGGGTTTCAAGCCTTCTCAGAGCTTTTAGGCAAAGGATCAATCAAGGAATGACATGATCTTCAACTTGTCTAACCTCTCAAACATCCAAAATGGATCAAAAGGACTCCCACTTCAAGGATTAAGCATAAGGCTGCTCCCTTCTAGGTGGATTAAGTCTCAAGATCGACAGTGTCACCAAATTAGGGTTTTGGTCGACCAGGGCCTCCAGATGGAAAATTTTCATCTGGGCACAAGCCAATGATCCAAAACCTAACCTAATATACTCCATGGAACCTCTTGGACCCAATCATCAGGTCAATTTTGCCTCAGGGGATGCATTTATAAAAAATCAGGAACTAGGGTTTCTTGACCTAATTCACCCCTAAGTTGACTTTTAGGGCAAATCATGAGACAAGACCTCAAGAGAGGGTTTGAGGGTCTCTAATGAACTATATTGATCCATTTGCAACAATGGATTAATCCAAGAAGCTTGAGCAACAAGTCTCAATTTCATCTGCACCACAGTTAGGGTTTTAAGGAAAAAGTCAACTGTAACTTTGACTTTTGACCAGGACATGCTCCCAAGCCCTATGACATGCATCAATATACCCTATGACACCCATGGAACATGTCCATCAAGTTTGATTTAGGTCAAGGACATGATTTCCTGAAGAATTGCACAGTTTAGAATTCATCTGATAAAAAGTCAACTGTGCACAAAAGTCAACTTTGACTTTTTGAGATTTTTCACCAAAATGGTTTTTTAACCCTAAGATGATGTTAATGTATGATTTGAATCATCATTTATCAAGAAAAATCAAGAAAAGTTGGATAACTTGTAAAAGGGGTAACCATAAAAAACTTAGAAAATTTTCTAAGTTAAAAATAAAGTGGCTAGGGTACCAACTTTGGAGGGTCATAACTCCTAAACCACAAAGCCATTTTCTCCCATCCAAGGCTTGATTTGTAGATCTTATTTCTCTCTACAAAAACTTCAACTAGACCTAATTCCAACTCCTCATGGATTTTGAGTTATGGAGTGATCAAAATCAAGAAAAGTCACTTTGTTCCAACACTTAGTGAAAATTTCACTAAGTCAGATTTTACCCTACTTTTTGCCAAATGTAGGGGGATTTTTCACTTGGATTCAAAAGAGATCAAAACAAAATATGTTTAAACAGTTGTTGTATCATGTAAGGGCTTTCTAAAATGACCAAGAACATTACCAAATTCAATTTGAGTCATGAGATATGACATTGGAAAGTTGTCTTGCTGAAATCTGCCAAAGCAAGGCAGAATTTGCATTTTTGCTCGATTTGCCAAAATCAGCCAAATCCAAATGCTCCTATCCACTTGGACACCTTTGAGGATTGAATCTAAAGGGGACAATCACTGAGCCAAGCCTCCAAAGTCTTTGGAACAAGAAATAGCATGTTGAACCTAGAATGGCCAAAATAGGGACAAAACTCCAATTTTGGATTGGAGCATTCAATGGAAGCATCAAGGTGGCATGGACTGAGCCATTCTCAACTGAATTCAGTCAAGACTTATCCAAGACCAAGGGAACCACAGCCTTGTGCCCTAACCTCTAGTCAATGGCTAGAGGAGACTTGGATTTCCATTGGACAACATTGAACAAACACCTGCTGCAGTTGCCATTCACTATGGATCCCAAGACAAACTTGCTCTACTATAAATAGAGCTCAATTGTGATCAGTTTGAGTACAAAAAAGCCATCAAACAGATGTTTTCCTCAAAATCTCTTCTTTCACTCCAATTTTACCTTCTAAGGCAAGTCACTATCGTGTTTTAAGTTTGAGAGCTTTTCCAATCAAACCAATCACTCACACACCTCACATACATCATATAGAAGTGATCCAAACACTCACATAACATCTGGAACACAGATTTCACAAAATCACCAGTCAATTGCTCAAGGTTTTAACCAAAGTGCAGTTGAGATGCCATAAAGTGATCCAGCCATTCTCAGTCAAGTCCAAGCATTCAAACACACTCCATAGGGTGTAGGGAAGCTGTTCAGATCATCAGAATTCATCTGTAACACCTCCTACTCAGAAATCAATTTGCTCTTGCTGTCACGACCTAGAGGTAAGCCTAAACTTGGTCATCTCTCAATCTATGCATATTTCCTCGCACAATACTTTTGCCAAATGTTCATAATCATGCATGGAATGTTTCCCCTCAAGTAATTGCTTTGTTTGAATCGTGTATCAAAAATCCTAGCCTTCATGCAGAAATTAGGGTTCTTGAGGATTTTTCATGATTTCTTGTTATATGTTTAATTTAAATGAAATTAAATACCATAGACATGATCGTGAGGTTGAAACGAGTTGATTGGTATGTGGATTACATGATATGATTAAGTATTCAGTGAGATTGGAGAGAAAATGCAAATCTGGGCCAAGCTGAAACACGCGCGTGTTCTTCAGCTGTTCTTGGCGCCATTTTTCATAAATTCAAATATTTGAATTTTGTGATTTTATTTTATTGATTCAAAAATTAATTTCTCTCTGAGTTTTAATGATGTTGAGTTGATTCTTTTTTTAATAATTCACAAAAATGTTAAAATATTTTATTTTCCCAAAAAATCCCAAAAATATTATTTATTGTATATAATTGATATTTTTGCAAAGAATTAATGTTTTAATTGTTTTTTACATTTGAAATATTTTTTCCACCTTGATTTTACAACTTTTAATGCTTTTTAATTATTTTGTAGGTCAATACTTAATTTTTGAAGCATTAATCCAAGATCACAATTTGTTTTCCATATGTTAAACAATTTTAATCATTTTAATTGAATTTTTATTCAATTAAATACATTTTTGAAAATAAATTAGGGTTTTTGGATTAATTCAACCCTCATAAATCATTTTCAAAACATTTTGGGCCTCTAATAGAGTGTAAGACCCAGTCCTTTTTTTGACCAAACCATTTTTGGGCCTCAGTGTATTGTATAAGTTCCTATACCGTCAAAAACAAACGGCGCGATCGTCGCCTTTTGAAAAATACCCCTTTGGGCCTCTCCTTGAGCTATAAGACCCATTCAAAACTTTTGGGCCTCTAATAGAGTGTAAGACCCAACCCCCTTTTAACCAAAATCACTTTGGGCCTCAAATATTGTATAAGCCCCTATGCGTTAAAAGAAAACCTCGGCGCGATCGCCATTTCAAACGGAAAAATCATCTGGGCCTACCCTCGTGTTATAAGCCCCACTCTTTTTCTTTAAACTTTTTTTGGGCCTCTTGAGAGAGTGTAAGACCCAAATCCCTTTGTACAGAAAACAATTTTTGGGCCACAGTCACTTGTATAAGTCCCTCTGTACAAATTCAAACAGTGCGTTCACTGATAAAACCCTGGGCCTCTCCTTGAGCTGTAAGCCCCAAATCTTTCTTTTTCAAAGCACTTTCTCCTTTGATTTTGAATATACTGTTGTTTTCAATCTATCTTTGTTAAACAACTAACCAAACAGCATGGAAGCTCTACAACCGAGTAAGTGTTTATCCGCTTTCATTTACCGCTTTCATATACATATAACTGTATTGTGGGGCTGTTTCGATGTAAGTCTTCTTTCATAAACTCATATTAACTGTGTAATAATAGTATAGATATTTAGAGTTTCCCCGGCAACTACGTCTAGCATTAAGCCCGTTTATCACTCTTAAATAGTCAAAACTAGATCCCCATAGGATTACCAGACACAGTCTTCCCTCCTCTTGGGGTTAAACAATATGGAGATATGAAAGGCAGCATTCTCTGTGAACCCTTTCATAGACTGTCACTCGTAGAAGTTGTCAAAGAAACTCTACTCCCCAGAGATGATCTCTTCTCTGTGAATTGCATCTCTTGAGTTTCTTCCAAATTCTCGGACTTTCCTGGCTTGATCTATTCCTCGTGAATAGCCTGTCTTGAATTTCTCGGGGTTTGGGGACCCATCGGCTTCTTAAAAGCACTTGTCAAGAAACTCTATTCCCCATAGATGATCTTTTCTCCGTGAATGGCATCTCTT
The DNA here is from genome assembly GCA_022829125.1 of Lathyrus tuberosus. Classification (NCBI taxonomy): domain Eukaryota; kingdom Viridiplantae; phylum Streptophyta; class Magnoliopsida; order Fabales; family Fabaceae; genus Lathyrus; species Lathyrus tuberosus. The sequence goes on along the minus strand of JALAZF010000073.1, from coordinate 4,683,394 downwards.
GAGTTTCTTCCAAATTCTCAGACTTTCCTGGCTTGATCTATTCCTCGTGAATAGCCTGTCTTGAATTTCTCGGGGTTTGGGGACCCATCGGCTTCTTAAAAGCACTTGTCAAGAAACTCTATTCCCCAGAGATGATCTTTTCTCCGTGAATGGCATCTCTTGAGTTTCTTCCAAATTCTCGGACTTTCCTGGCTTGATCTATTCCTCGTGAATAGCCTGTCTTGAATTTCTCGGGGTTTGGGGACCCACGGGCTTCTTAAAAGCATCGGCCTCCTCTTGGGCATCGTACAAGGACCTACAGGCTTCCTAAAAGCAACCCCGCCTCCTCTTGGGCTTAGTACAAGGACCCGTCGGCTTCTTAGAAGTATTCACAGCCTCCTCTTAGGCTTCGTATAATGATCTCTTCCTCCGGGAATGATAGCCTCCTCTTGGGCTTCGTACAAGGACCGATCGACTTCTTAAAAGTTTCCAGCCTCCTCTTGGGCTTCGTACAAATTGTCCCGACGACCTCCTAGAGGTATAGGAACAGAACTTAGTCATCTGCATAGAACAGTCCTTTCAAAGAGTCTACTACTGTTTCTCAAAGCATAGTACAAAAGATAAAACTCTAGACTTGGACAGTCTAATATCCTTAAGTCTCAAAGACATTCTCAAGTGACCCCTTTAAGAATAGGAAGAAAACCCGTAGACTCGGACAATCTCAATACCCTTCGGATTTCCCACTTCCTTAAAGAACAGGAATAACCCGGATCCTCGAATCAAATCCTTGAGTACAACATTGCTCATATAAGAACTGATTTTCTCTTTCAAAATCAGTATACTGGACCTGTCACTTAACTGAAACAGTAACCATAGCCTCCTCTTAGGCTTTGTATAAAGATCCTTCTCCCGTGAAGTTAGCCTCTCTCTTGGGCTTTGTACAATGATTCTCCCCAGCGGGGTCAAACAACGTTTAGCCTCTTTCTCGGGCTTTGTACGGGACACATAAGAGACTCCCTCATTGAGTCAATCAGCCTTTTGCCTCCATCTCGGGCTTTATACGAGATACAAAAAGGTTCTTACTGAGCCACACAAATTTTAGCCTCCATCTCGGGCTTCGTACGAGATACAAAAAACTCTCCTGTTGAGTCAAATATCCTCCATCTCGGGCTTTATACGAGATACCAAAAGATTACCTCATTGAGTCAAAACCTTTTAGCCTCTCTCTCGGGCTTTGTACGAGACACATAATAGCCTCCTCTTAGGCTTTGTATAAGAAAACCACTGGTTTATCCAATTAACCTTTTAGCATCAAAACTGTGCCTCGTTCACAGTACATAAACATCAACAACTCCTTCCCCTTCATCTAATCGCTGTAAGTGGCAAGCCTCTGGATCATCTCCATCCATGCCACTGTCCCTCTTTTAGTATAAGAAATTCCTAAGGAAAGATACCATTGCTCTACACTGAGTTAAAGTCTTCTCCTTCAGGTTAAAATCCCCTATAAAGGAAATTATGGCATTGCCGAATTCACACATCCCGGTTTAAGTAATTCTCCTTTATAAACAGTTGTGACAAACAAACAGCCCTCTTTAGAGATGACAAATTCTCTCTAAAGTCAACACCCTTTTAGCTTCACATCTTGGGCTTTGAACAAGATACAAACCACTTTTAGCTTCACATCTTGGGCTTTGAACAAGATATAAACCACCTTTTCAGCTTCACGTCTTGGGCTTTGAACAAGACACCAAAACACCCATTTCCTCCCATAGAATAGGAGGAACTACGAACGCTCTGATTTCCCTGTTTCGGTAAACGGGAATACGTAGGCATAAGATTGAAAGAAAAATCTTAGCGAGCACACTAAACAAAAACCCAAAATCCCATACTTTCATATATATTCGTCCTAACATCTCAACCGATAGCCTAAAGCACCCCTCGTCAACAAAATAAACCTAGGAAAAACCCCGAATCTTTGTAGCATCTGTAAACCAACAGTTTTGACTGTTTAATCTCAGTATGCAAGCAGGGTTAGTTGGAGACATCTATTTCCCTTCCTTCATCAGCTTTAATATGATAAAAAATGAATTGAACTGTAGTACTAGAGCGATCGTGCTTCGCAACCACATCCAAAAATCACTCACTACAGAAAAATGGCGACTCTGCTGGGGACAATCATAGGTCTCTTTAGGGATTTTGTTCTCTTTTTGTCCCCTAGGTGGAAACCTTGACGTCATTAGGATCTTAGGTCAAAACGCCGTTAATTTGGAATGAAACCACAGATTGGTGACTCCGCCGGGAAACTATTTTCTGTCAGGAACTTAAGATTCTTAGCTTTTAAAAGTCTAGGATGATTAGGACAAATATATATACTGCTTTTCATAATTGCTATACGTGTTTATTTTTCTGCTAATGGGAATACGTGTGATGCCGCATGTGGAAAGATCGAGTATACACTTAAGATAAGTGATGGCGACGAGGTCGACCATCAACCTCAGTGGAGGCTGACCAATGCAACCCATTCTCTCACCTAGACAATGGGCCGATTGTGATGTCTGAGAAGCTGAGGAGCCAAACCCTTTTGTAGTGCGGAAACTATCGGGAATAGTTGTTACGCGATACTACCCTCATTTGAGGCTGGTGATCTATTCTCGGTGAATGGCACTTACTCTAAGATTGCTCTACAACTCGCTGGCGATTCGCTTGTTGTTTTGCTTTCCTGGGAGGAGCTGATGATAATGAGTACAGGTACAAAAATCACCCTAGTATAAACCTTTGGGGATGGGTAGAGCCTTGACTTCATGACGACGACCCTTTGACCCCATGTTTTTTCTATGTTTTTGTGTGCTGCATTCATGCATTCATTTAAAAAACATTAAAAACATTCAAAAAAAATTCTCTTCTAGTCTCTCTGTTTTTTCAAATTAAACTAAGACTGTGATTGCAAATATCAGAGAAAAGGATTGCACTAATGGATTTCGGTAGAAGAAGAACTCATAGTTATACCTTCAAGGTTCCAAAGCTAGAGGATTTGAGAAGGTTAGCGAGGATGATCACAAACCAAGAGGCTTTCAGAGCTAAACACGGAGGTTTTCTACCACTATTAAGAGTCCATGTGATTGATGGAATCATGGATGCGCTCATTCAGTTTTATGATCCAGTTTATCACTGTTTCACATTCCCGGATTACCAGCTCGCACCAACGCTGGAGGAGTATTCTCATCTGATTGATCTACACATTACTGATCGAGCTCCATTTTTTGGACTGGAAGAAATTCCAAAGAATCAGACCATTGCAAGAGCAATTCATTTGGACGAGTCTGAGGTCAGGACTCACTTAACCACTAAGGGTGGCATCCAAGGTTTGCCAGCCCAGTTCTTGACAAAGAAAGCCCTGTATTTTGCCAGTATAGGAAACGTGACTGCTTTTGAAAGCGTCTTTGTCTTGCTCGCCTACTAGTTATTTTTGTTTCCCAACATCAATAACTTCGTCGATATTAACTCCATTAAGGTTTTTCTCATTGGAAATCCTGTGCCGACTTGGCTCGCAGATGCGTATCATCCTGTACACTTAGGAAATTTGTACAGCGGAGGGGAGATCACATGTTGTGTACCTCTGCTTTACAAATGGTTTATATCTCACTTGCCCAAGTCTGCTGCTTTTTGGGATTGTAAGAGTGCCTTGCGCTGGTCGCAGAAGATCATGTCCCTTACCAACTCTGATATAGATTGGTGTAATAGGATCTATGATGGAATCAGAATCATTGACCGTTGTGGAAACTTCCCCAACGTACCCCTTATAGGAACTAAGGGAGGAATCAACTATCATCCGGTGTTGGTTCGCCGTCAATTTGGATACCCGATGAGACACGTCCCACGGGGTGTTCATCTGGAAGGTCTTTTCTTCAAGGAAGGAGAAAATGACAGAGCACTAAAGATGGAAATAGTGCAAGCTTGGAAGCATGTTCGTAAGAAAGGACGAGAGTCCCTAGGAAAACCGGACTGTGTCTCGGTGGAGCCTTACCTCCATTGGGTACAAACTAGAGCTCTCAAGCTAAAGATGCCTTATCCTCGTTACGGAATTCTTCCGTCGAGGGAATCTGTCATGTACTTTATGACGGAAACTGAAAAGCTTCAGGTTACTCTCAACAAAGTTCAAAAGGAGAGAAGGTCTTGGAAGAACAAGTACCGCACCCTTGATATAGAGTGCATCAAAATACAACAACTACTGAAAGAAAAGGATGCTCTGATTGAAATTTTGGAGCAACATGCTGTAGAGAATTAAGATGACCAAAGGAATTTGCTCGCTCCTTTCACCTGGCAAAGGAATGACAACCCGACAACGGCCCAAGAGCCCCGGTCAAAGAAAAGGAAGATATCAGAATCAGCACCCGATTTCTCTTCAGAGAGGGACTCGGGACCCATTAGTTTAGGTTTTTGTTTCTGCACCTTGTAATCTATTGTATTTCCATTTCTGTAACCCTTGAATTCAATAAAAAGGGGTTTCCCCACCGTTTGATATTTGCAATCTAATTGTCGAAGTTTATTTTGATTAAACCAAAAAACAATTAATATAATCATTGCATTCATCATTCTCACATCACGTATCCTTCTTACCTACGAATCTCACGTTTGTGTCTCGGTTCTAGAGTCAAACTGTCTCATTCGTATAATACTCGGGCCAATCGTCAGAAAAAGATGGATGATCTTGAGGAAGAAAACAGAGAGTTGAAAGAAGAGATCGACGCTCTGAGAGAGGATATGAGAAAGCTTCGTAACGACATGAACGCCATGGCAGAAGCTCAGCTACAGAGAACTGTGATCTCAGAGATCACCTCAACGCCCATAGTGGAGAAGTATGATCCTAGGTATCAAATACCGAAAGATCGTCCTTGGGGCATGCCTGTTAACTATATCCCGGAAGGATATGTTCCGCCGATCACTGAAGATCAGGGAATCACAACAGAAGCCCCTGGGCCTGAAGGTTACAAACTTCGGGAAAGCGAAGATGCCAGAGGCATACTGAAGACTCCTGAAGGTTACAAACTTTGGGAGACGCCAAGACTCACTACCGTAGTCACGGTACCACCCCCTGTGGTGCACACTGTCCCGGAAGGACAGATTCCACAGACACCTTCTGGTAAGAAGAAAACTATGTTTGACAGAATGAAGGAATTCCAGGAGCAATTCTTGGAAATGCAGAAGGAACTGCAAGCCATTCGCGGTCAGGATCTATTTGGAAAGGACGCCGCAGATCTCTGCTTGGTCCCAAACGTGAAAGTTCCGCACAAATTTCAAGTGCCCGACTTTGAAAAGTACAAGGGTAACTCTTGCCCTCAAAGCCATCTGGTGATGTACGCCCAACAGATGTCAACTCAGACAGAAAATCAGGACCTACTGATTCACTACTTTCAGGATAGTTTAACCGGTGCCGCACTTAAATGGTACATGGGTTTAAACCGTGCCACGATCAGCACATTCAGAGATCTTGGCACTGCCTTCGTCCAACAATACAAATACAATTTGGACATGGCACTCGACAGAGATCAACTCAGATCGATGTCGCAAAAGGACAAGGAAACCTTTAAGGAGTACGCTCAAAGGTGGCGTGAGATTGCCGCTCAAATTTGTCCACCTCTGGAGGAAAAAGAGATGACAAATATCTTCTTAAAGACCTTGAGCTTATTTTACTATGACTGAATGGTTGCCAGTGCGCCCAGTGATTTCACCGAAATGGTTGGCATGGGCGTACGTCTTGAGGAAGCCGTCCGAGAAGGACGTTTAGTAAAAGACACTGGATCGACGAGCGGTACTAAAAAATACGGTAGTACTCTCCCTAAGAAAAAAGAGCAAGATATTGGGAATATCTCTCTCGGAAAGCAAAGGCGACGTTATCAACCGGTAGCAGCTGTGACTCCTGCTATCAACCCTGCGTCTATTCCTACGTATCAACCTCAAGTTGCGCCGAGCCAACCTGATCAGCAAAGGACACAACAGCCTCTTCAGCAGGCTCGTCCTCCATATAACAACAACCGTACAACGCGGCCACCAGGATTTGATCCTATACCCGTGTCGTACGCGGAGCTGTTTCCATTACTACTGGCTAAGGGGCACATTCAGACTAAATCTCCTCTTACAGTACCGGAAAATCCGCCTTTTTGGTTTAAGGTGGATCAGGCGTGCCCTTATCATCAAGGAGGATCAGGGCATAACATCGAGACTTGTCTCAATTTTAAGTCCGACGTGCAAAAACTTGTTAGGAGCGGGGTCTTATCCTTCAAGGATAAAAATCCTAATGTTCTCACGAATCCGCTGCCTCAACACGAGAAGGCTGCAGTCAATTTGATAGAAGGAGAGACTAACGATGTCTATAAAATTCACGATGTACTCTTGTTGAAAACCAATCTGGTCAAGATGCATTGTAGACAGAGTGGATATGGCCATGTGCCACCTCGTAATTATCATCAATGTGATGTCTGCTCTAAAAACAACCAAGGATGTTCTGTGGTGCAAACAGCTCTACAGGAACAGATGGATCTCGGATGGATCTAAGAGCACCGAGTTCGTGGAGTTAACATAGTATATACGAATGCCAACGTCATTTAGAACCACGATATCCGTGCAATGAATGTCAATCTGGTGGCAATACACTCAAGGCAAAGCCAGTATCATAATCTGCTGCGGCACGATTACAGTTCCTGTCTGATTTGCTCGGTAAACAAACAGGGATGCTCTTTCATACACGAGGCCCTCCAGCGTCAGATGGATCTTGGATGGATCCAAGACTACCATGATAGGAATTCCTATCAAATCAACATGGTTCAGATCTTCGATATTCGTGTGATGAATACCAACCTGGTAGAGTTACATGCTGAGCAGATCCGACTCGAATTCTTAATATCACACGACTATCAAAACTGTAAGGCAGGTTGCGAAAATGATCGAGGTTGTACCCTTGTCCAGGAGGCACTTCAGCACTTGTTAAATCACTGGTGGATGCCAATTTATATGGATGAAGATACTCAGCAAATTAGTATCAGTAACGGGAATCCTACTCGGCGTCAGAGTCAGGATGTCCGATCTGTGGAAGCTAACCTAGTGAGGTTACATTGTATTCAAAGTGGGCGTGGCCAGGTGCCACCACACAATTATGAACGTTGCGGCGTCTGTTCGGAAAGTAACCAAGGGTGTTACTTTGTGAGAGCAGCTCTTCAGGGTCAGGTAGATCGTGGAGAGATTCGCCCATATCCGGGTTCTAGACCCATCAACTGGACGCCGAACTACCTTGCCGAGCAAGTTGAGGATGTTGTCACGATCTCTGGTCATCACAGGACCAGGGATGTTTTTGCTATTATCCCTCTACTTGATGAATCTAAAGTTCCCAACCGGGAACGGATCGAGATTAATTATGATGGTCAGAAAAATCAGAAGGCTCCTGTAGTTATCTATCTACCGGGACCACTACCGTATGAATCAGCTAAGGCTATCCCTTACAAATACGGTGCAACGATAGTTGAAAATGGAAAGAAAATTCCATTACCCTCCGTCGTGAATATTGCAGACATCAGTCGTGTAACACGGAGTGGTAGAATCTTCAACCGAGGGGTTGGGGAACGTAACAAGGAAAAGGAACTTCAGACGGAAACTCCTGATACACTAGTCGATCAATCCAGTAATCCCGACCTTTCGAAAAATAATGATGAGATGCTGAAGCTCATCCAAAGGAGTGAATACAACATTGTCGATCAACTGTTAGAAACTCCTTCAAAGATCTCTGTGTTATCACTGTTACTCAGTTCAGAAGCCCACAGGGAGGCTCTATAGAAAGTCTTGGAACAAGCCTTTGTGGAATACGATGTAACAATCAGACAGTTTGATAGCATTGTCTCTAACATCACCTCCTGCAATAATTTGGGATTTAGTGATGAGGAATTACCCGAAGAGGGTCGTCGTCATAACATGGCGCTCAACATTACAGTTAACTGCCAGGACGATGCTTTAGCCAGCATACTGGTAGACACAGGGTCAGCCCTGAATGTTATGCCGAAGTCCACTTTGATGCAATTATCATTCAAAGGCCCTCCGATGAGAATCAGCGAGGTCGTCGTCAAAGCGTTCGACGGATCCAGAAAAACATTTATCGGCGAAGTTGATCTTCCCATAACTATCGGTCCTCACACTTTCCAAGTCACTTTCCAGGTCATGGACATCCGAGCAACGTACAATTGTTTATTAGGAAGACCTTGGATACATCAGGCTGGAGCGGTCACTTCGACCCTCCACCAAAAGCTAAAGTTCGTCAAGAATGATCAACTCGTCACGGTCTGTGGAGAACAGGCCTTGCTCGTGAGTATCTTGTCACCGTCTACTGGTATAGAACCCGAGGAGGTTATTGGAGCTCAGTTCCAAGCACTGTCGGTGAGCAATAACAATTAGTTCAAAGGAGGAACCTCGATTTCCTCATACAAAGATGCTATCAAAGCGGTCGAGAGTACCGATACAACAAGATGGGGACAGCTTGTCATTCCTATTGACAATAAAACAAAGAAGGGTCTTGGTTTTTCTGCAACCTGTACCCAGACAGCTGCCAACGATGAAAGTCTTCATCCCCTTCAAAACTTCTTCCACAGTGGAGGTTTTCTTCACCCAGTGTCTCAGGCAGTACATGCTATCAATGAGGAAGATCCCTCTGACACAGATGAAGAATGGAAGTCCTATCTTAATGAGGACGGTTATATATCTCAGGAAGAGGTGCCTACACCATTTTGCTTTCCCACACAGAGTTCGAGATTTATACCCAGGTCAGATGTCGAAATGATATGCAGGGATTATGATCCGAAAGGATGCCGTGCTCCGCCAAATTCATTAGAGGAAGACACTCTGATGAAAGACAACTTTGACCACAATTACTATGGCTCAATGGATGGTCTGCCAATGTGGCAGCCTTACCCAGGAAACTTGGGGCAAGAGAGTCAGTCGAACAATGAAATTTAGCTGACCATTTTTGAACAGAATACCTGTGTCCCCACCATGTCATGGGATCAACACTCAGGTCATTCAGAAACTACTCAACATGAAGATGAATTTGCAACGTTTGCAGGACTTGAATTCATCAACTATGCTTTTCCTGAGGTTAACGTCATCGAGAGAGATGACTCCTCCAGTTCCAGAGAAGTGTGGGACACCTTGGGACAACCGAGTGGGAAATACGACTATATGGTCAAGTACACCGTTCCCGAAAGCTCTCGTATCAGGCTCGAAGACATCCAGCCTACTGGATGGGGAGATACAGCTGAGAGTACAAATACTATGCAAAATGCAACTGAGGAATTCTCCTACGACAATTCTGCCTGGGAGACAGATTCCAATGATCCTGCTCCACCGAAAATCAGCGTCATTTCTGAAGACAAATCAAAGAAGGTGCCAGACTTTGTGATTCACCGAGGAGTTCGCCGCCAATGGGTTGCCATCGAGGTTCCGAAGATTGTTCATCAGTCAAAGTAATTGCCATCTTTAACCTTTCACCCTGCCCAGGTGAAACGGATGTTTTAATAGGGCTCGCTTTCTGTAAATTTCCCTCTTCGCTTAGCCCAAAGCGACTGAGTTTTGTTTTATAGGGCTGTAGTTTCAAGGGTCGACTTGTTCATTAATAAAATAACGTCGTTCTGTAATTTCCGCATTAATTGATGTTTTCTCTTTTTGCTTTTTCAGAAAATGGTAATCCTAAAAAACAATTCAAATAAAAACAAGCAGTAAAATAAATACACTGCACACACTTGCATTTTCTCTATCTCTTCTAAACACGAATCATCACGTCATGCAGATTGCTTGTTTTAAACCCCATTGAAACATACGATCCGATGCCTTCTCCCAACTTTGAGTTCCCGGTATTCGAGGCTGAAGAAGAAAATGACGACAAAATTCCAGAAGAGATCTATCGACTACTCAGACAAGAGGAAAGGTCCATTGAACCTCACAAAGAGCCGTTGGAAACGGTAAACTTGGGTTCAGAAAAAGAGAGAAAAGAAATCAGGATTGGGGCACTGCTCAGTCCAACTACCAAAGAGAGTTTGATAAAGCTTCTCAAAGAATTTCCCGTTGTATTCGCTTGGTCCTATCAGGATATGCCAGGGTTGGATACCAACATCGTGGAACATCTCTTACCGTTGAGATCGGAATGTCCGCCAGTAAAGCAAAGGTTGAGACGCACTCACCCGGACATGGCCATCAAAATCAAAGAGGAGGTGCAGAAACAGATTGACGCGAGTTTTCTCGCCACATCTGAATATCCTCAATGGTTAGCCAACATCGTACCCGTTCCCAAAAAGGACGGAAGGGTCAGAATGTGTGTTGATTACAGGGATCTAAACAAGGCTAGTCCAAAGGACGACTTTCCTTTACCACATATTGACATGCTGGTAGACAGTACAGCAAAGTTCAAAGTCTTCTCCTTCATGGATGGATTCTCGGGCTATAACTAGATCAAAATGGCGCCGAAAGACATGGAGAAAACTTCATTCATTAGTCCATGGGGTACCTTTTGTTACAAGGTAATGTCGTTCGGTTTGAAGAATGTCGGGGCAACCTATCAAAGGGCCATGACTACTCTTTTTTCATGACATGATACACAAAGAAATCGAGGTATATGTTTATGATATGATTGCAAAATCAAAAACAGAGAGTGAGCACGTTGAACATCTGTCAAAATTGTTCGAACGTCTAAGAAAATTCAAGCTCCGCTTGAATCCCAACAAGTGCACCTTCGGTGTTCGTTCAGGGAAACTACTAGGGTTCATCGTCAGCCAGAAAGGAATTGAGGTTGATCCTGACAAGGTCAAGGCCATTCAAGAAATGCCTTCTCCGAAAACTGAAAAAAAAGTCAGAGGATTCCTGGGACGTTTGAACTACATCTCCAGGTTCATATTCCTTATGACCGCCACGTGTGCGCCGATTTTCAAATTACTGAAAAAGAACCAGGATTGCGTTTGGACAGAAGATTGTCAAACTGCCTTCGACAGTATCAAGGAATACCTATTGAATCCGCCGATTCTATCACCTCCAGTGGAAGGAAGACCACTGATCATTTACCTCACAGTCTTAGAGGACTCAATGGGATGTGTACTTGGCCAACAAGACGAAACCAAACGGAAAGAGTCTGCCATTTACTATTTGAGCAAGAAATTCACCGACTGCGAAACTCGGTACACAATGCTTGAGAAAACTTGTTGCGTTTTGGCTTGGGCAGCCAAACGTCTTCGCCAATACATGATTTGTCACACTACTTGGTTAATCTCCGAAATGGATCCAATCAAGTACGTCTTCGAAAAACCTGCTCTCACGGGAAGGATTACCCGTTGGCAGATGCTGTTATCAGAATATGACATAGAGTACCACGCTCAGAAAGCCGTTAAGGGGAGTATTTTAGCCGATCATTTGGCTCATCAATCGATTGACAATCAAGAATCAATCGGGTTTGACTTCCCAGACGAAGATGTCATGTATCTAAAAATGAAAGATTGCGATGAACCGTTACCCGGTGAAGGGCCAGAACCAGGTTCCCAATGGGGACTTATCTTTGACGGAGCAGTTAATCATTATGGAAACGGAATTGGGGCAATAATTGTTACCCCTCAGGGTACTCACATTCCTTTCACTGCCAGACTTACGTTCAAATGTACGAACAACGAGACCGAATACGAAGCTTGTATCATGGGTCTCAAAGAAGCAATTGATTTAAGGATAAAAAACTTGGACGTATATGGCGACTCAGCTCTGGTTATCAATCAGATAAAAGGAGATTAGAACACATACCAATCAGGACTGATTCCTTACAAAGACTATGCAAGAAGGTTGTTACCCTTCTTTAACAGAGTTGAGTTTCATCATATCCCTCGTGAGGAGAATCACATGGCTGATGCATTAGCCACCATCTCTTCCATGATTAGTGTAGGTCAATGGAACGACCTACCTAAGATTGACATAATGCGCCTTGAACGGCCTGCTTACATCTTCACGATTGAAGCAGTCATAGACGACAAACCTTGGTATCACGATATCAAATGCTTCCTTCAAAAACAGGAGTACCCATCTGAGGCACTCAGAAAAGACAGGAAAACCCTCAGAAGATTGGCTGGAAACTTCTTCCTGAGCGGTGACACTCTCTATAATAGGAATTTTGACATGGTCTTGCTCCTATGCATAGACAGACCAGAAGCAGACATGCTTATGAAAGAAATTCATGAAGGGTCCTTTGGCACTCATGCCAACGGACACACAATGGCGAGAAAAATTCTAAGAGTAGGGTACTACTGGTTGACCATGGAATCCGACTGCTACAAGTACATGAGGAGGTGTCACAAGTGTCAGATATACTCCGACAAAATTCATGTACCACCATCACATCTCAAAGTTCTTTCTTCCCCGTGGCCCTTTTCCATATGGGGAATCGACATGATCGGCATGATTGAACCTAAGGCTTCAAACGGACATCGGTTCATCCTGGTAGCCGTTGACTATTTCACCAAGTGGGTCGAAGCAGCGTCATTCGCCAATGTAACCCGACAAGTGGTGGTCTGATTTATCAAAAATAATATCATCTGCCGTTATGGTGTTCCAAGCGAGATCAATAATAGATCTAACTTGAACAACAAGATGATGAAAGAGTTGTGCGCTGAGTTCAAGATCGAACACCATAACTCATCTCCCTACCGACCCAAAATGAACGGAGCGGTAGAAGCGGCTAACAAGAACATCAAGAAGATCATTTAAAAGATGGTTGTAACCTACAAAGATTGGCACGAGATGCTACCCTTTGCTCTTCACGGTTATCGAACATCTGTCCGCCCTTCAACAGGGGCTACCCCTTTCTCTCTAGTGTATGGCATGGAAGCAGTGCTCCCCATAGAAGTAGAGATCCCGTCAATCCGAGTATTGATGGAAGCTAAGCTCACCCAAGCTGAATGGTGTCAAAGCCGACACGACGAGCTTAATCTGATCGAAGAAAAGAGAATCACGGCACTATGCCATGGTTAATTGTATCAACAGAAAATGAAGAGGGCGTTTGACAAAAAGGTTCGACCTCGTGTTTTCAGAAAAGGAGACCTCGTGCTCAAGAAGATACAGTCATTTCTCACTGATTCGCGAGGTAAATGGACTCCGAATTATGATGGCCCCTATGTGGTCACGAAAGCTTTCGCAGGCGGCGCCTTGGGACTTGCAACCATGGACGGAGAGGAATTTGCCTACCCCACGAATGTTGATGTAGTCAAGAAATACTTCGCCTAAACTAAAAAAAAAACGTCTTGGTGGATTGAAAACCCGAAAGGGCGGTCCAGGCAAAAGTTAGAGGCATGGAAAAAAAATCATCCCGATGGATTGGAAATCTCATGGTACAATCCAGGCAAAAATTCGGGATAGTGGCAAGTAACTATGTTCAACAGAGGCAAGTTCCTCAGCAGCAGCAGTTACATCATCCGCCAGAAAACTCCAGTCAAGGTCATCTTCGACAGAAGCTCAGGATGTTTCGAATTCAAAGTTGGTAGAAGGATAGTGATCGTTATGTTTCAACATAGCCCTTTTCCCTGTAAATTACCATTTTCTAACTTTGTAAATACTCTTTGGAATCACGCGTTTGGCTGATCTCTATCTTATCAATAAAATTTGAGCCCTTGTGCTTTTGTTTGTAATTCTTATTTGTTTTAGCTTTACAGAACGACGTTGTTAACATGATTAACGATCCTTGAAATAAAACAAAAATAATTTACTTGTTAAAACTTTTTCTGCTTTTAAATTAAAGACGGCAATTTCTTTTGACTGTTGAACATCAGAAGAACATCGGTCGCTTCTCCAGAAGTAATCGAACCTCAAAGTGCAGAATCAAAGTACTCCTTCTAACCCAGTATGCCTGAATGAAGGGATCAACTGTGTCAGAGACCTTGTTTCATCTGACACGCCTCGGCCGAGTTCTTATCTCCTAAGCCCGACCAACATAGCTCCCAACAGGGACTATCTCTCCTAAGCAAGGTGGAATTGCTATTCTGAACCAACGGTACTTCTTCGCCCCGCGATGGCCGAGTATCCAGTTGTGTTCACCTGTTAGTTTGTATATTGCGTCAGTTTTGTTAGCATGTACATACATACATCATGCATTATTGATTTGCATTCACATTCATATTGCATCACTATCACTCTAGTCGGTCTTGTCCCCTAGTGATAAAAGTCCTCTCAATCGAGTTGTCAGCCCTTTCCTCGTCAGGAAGTGTTGCGTCTGAACATCTCTCTTCTCCAGTTTTATTTCTGGATTGAAGTTGGCCCTTGACCACTTTGATAACTTGAACCTCTGAAAGACCAGAGAGCCCTCAGGTAACATCACTCTTCGCCATTGAAGATGATATCCTTGTTTTCCCGGATTAAAGAAAATCCCAAGGGAAAGCCTCATAAATCGGAGATCCGGCAGTACGGCAGTTTTTCTCTGAAAAACCCACTGATGAAAAGGTCATCGGCACCTCAAAATTGGATCACATCATATGGCATTTCTCCGAGAAGATCTCCGAGAAAAGTAGGATGTAAAGACCCTAAGTGAACGCAGTCTCTCAAGGGACTCGCATTCCCCAAGTAGAGTCAACAAATGGCATCTCCAACAGAGAAGTTTGTACACCTTTACAATTCAGACGACTGGGTTCCCCAGCAAGTCTGACATCAAAACTGTTTTCACTCAAATGGCATCTCCCCAGGAAAATTCGGCGAGAAGTTTGAAGGAAAGCCGCTACGAATAGCGTCCCTTGTCAGTAAAGTTTGGTGACGGAAGAAACTAAGACCAGTTCCTTGGTAGGAAACCAGGATCGAGGGGAAGTTTAATTCAGAAACTGAGACCAGTTCCTTGGTAGGAAACCAGGATCGAGGGGAAGTTTACATCAGAAACTAAGACCAGTTCCTTGGTAGGAAACCAGGATCGAGGGGAAGTTAACAAGAGAAACTAAGACCAGTTCCTCGGTAGGAAACCAGGATCGAGGGGAAGTTTACCTTTTCTAAGCATCATTGCTTAGCTAAAGAAGATGAATGCATAAGCTACCATTCATAACCACCATCAAAATTTTGGGTATTCCGATATTTATTCCTCTTGCACCCCGAATGCCCGAATACCTTCGTCATTCACACCTTCAGGTCCAAGAAGATTAAATAGGGGCATCTGTCATACCCCAAATTTTGACAACTTAGATTTCCCATCATTGTGCAAATCATCATCACAATATGGGGGAACCATCATACTTCATCAGTCTCCCCAAAGATGGGTGAGCATCCACTACAATCAGACTTAGGGTTTCAAGCCTTCTCAGAGCTTTTAGGCAAAGGATCAATCAAGGAATGACATGATCTTCAACTTGTCTAACCTCTCAAACATCCACAATGGATCAAAAGGACTCCCACTTCAAGGATTAAGCATAAGGCTGCTCCCTTCTAGGTGGATTAAGTCTCAAGATCGACAGTGTCACCAAATTAGGGTTTTGGTCGACCAGGGCCTCCAGATGGAAAATTTTCATCTGGGCACAAGCCAATGATCCAAAACCTAACCTAATATACTCCATGGAACCTCTTGGACCCAATCATCAGGTGAATTTTGCCTCAAGGGATGCATTTATAAAAAATCAGGAACTAGGGTTTCTTGACCTAATTCACCCCTAAGTTGACTTTTAGGGAAAATCATGAGACAAGACCTCAAGAGAGGGTTTGAGGGTCTCTAATGAACTATATTGATCCATTTGCAACAATGGATTAATCCAAGAAGCTTGAGCAACAAGTCTCAATTTCATCTGCACCACAGTTAGGGTTTTAAGGAAAAAGTCAACTGTAACTTTGACTTTTGACCAGGACATGCTCCCAAGCCCTATGACATGCATCAATATACCCTATGACACCCATGGAACATGTCCATCAAGTTTGATTTAGGTCAAGGACATGATTTCCTGAAGAATTGCACAGTTTAGAATTCATTTGATAAAAAGTCAACTGTGCACAAAAGTCAACTTTGACTTTTTGAGATTTTTCACCAAAATGGTTTTTTAACCCTAAGATGATGTTAATGTATGATTTGAATCATCATTTATCAAGAAAAATCAAGAAAAGTTGGATAACTTGTAAAAGGGGTAACCATAAAAAACTTAGAAAATTTTCTAAGTTAAAAATAAAGTGGCTAGGGTACCAACTTTGGAGGGTCATAACTCCTAAACCACAAAGCCATTTTCTCCCATCCAAGGCTTGATTTGTAGATCTTATTTCTCTCTACAAAAACTTCAACTAGACCTAATTCCAACTCCTCATGGATTTTGAGTTATGGAGTGATCAAAATCAAGAAAAGTCACTTTGTTCCAACACTTAGTGAAAATTTCACTAAGTCAGATTTTACCCTACTTTTTGCCAAATGTAGGGGGATTTTTCACTTGGATTCAAAAGAGATCAAAACAAAATATGTTCAAACAGTTGTTGTATCATGTAAGGGCTTTCTAAAATGACCAAGAACATTACCAAATTCAAATTGAGTCATGAGATATGACATTGGAAAGTTGTCTTGCTGAAATCTGCCAAAGCAAGGCAGAATTTGCATTTTTGCTCGATTTGCCAAAATCAGCCAAATCCAAATGCTCCTATCCACTTTGACACCTTTGAGGATTGAATCTAAAGGGGACAATCACTGAGCCAAGCCTCCAAAGTCTTTGGAACAAGAAATAGCATGTTGAACCTAGAATGGCCAAAATAGGGACAAAACTCCAATTTTGGATTGGAGCATTCAATGGAAGCATCAAGGTGGCATGGACTGAGCCATTCTCAACTGAATTCAGTCAAGACTTATCCAAGACCAAGGGAACCACAGCCTTGTGCCCTAACCTCTAGTCAATGGCTAGAGGAGACTTGGATTTCCATTGGACAACATTGAACAAACACCTGCTGCAGTTGCCATTCACTATGGATCCCAAGACAAACTTGCTCTACTATAAATAGAGCTCAATTGTGATCAGTTTGAGTACAAAAAAGCCATCAAACAGATGTTTTCCTCAAAATCTCTTCTTTCACTCCAATTTTACCTTCTAAGGCAAGTCACTATTGGGTTTTAAGTTTGAGAGCTTTTCCAATCAAACCAATCACTCACACACCTCACATACATCATATAGAAGTGATCCAAACACTCACATAACATCTGGAACACAGATTTCACAAAATCACCAGTCAATTGCTCAAGGTTTTAACCAAAGTGCAGTTGAGATGCCATAAAGTGATCCAGCCATTCTCAGTCAAGTCCAAGCATTCAAACACACTCCATAGGGTGTAGGGAAGCTGTTCAGATCATCAGAATTCATCTGTAACACCTCCTACTCAGAAATCAATTTGCTCTTGCTGTCACGACCTAGAGGTAAGCCTAAACTTGGTCATCTCTCAATCTATGCATATTTCCTCGCACAATACTTTTGCCAAATGTTCATAATCATGCATGGAATGTTTCCCCTCAAGTAATTGCTTTGTTTGAATCGTGTATCAAAAATCCTAGCCTTCATGCAGAAATTAGGGTTCTTGAGGATTTTTCATGATTTCTTGTTATATGTTTAATTTAAATGAAATTAAATACCATAGACATGATCGTGAGGTTGAAACGAGTTGATTGGTATGTGGATTACATGATATGATTAAGTATTCAGTGAGATTGGAGAGAAAATGCAAATCTGGGCCAAGCTGAAACACGCGCGTGTTCTTCAGCTGTTCTTGGCGCCATTTTTCATAAATTCAAATATTTGAATTTTGTGATTTTATTTAATTGATTCAAAAATTAATTTCTCTCTGAGTTTTAATGATGTTGAGTTGATTCTTTTTTTAATAATTCACAAAAATGTTAAAATATTTTATTTTCCCAAAAAATCCCAAAAATATTATTTATTGTATATAATTGATATTTTTGCAAAGAATTAATGTTTTAATTGTTTTTGACATTTGAAATATTTTTTCCACCTTGATTTTACAACTTTTAATGCTTTTTAATTATTTTGTAGGTCAATACTTAATTTTTGAAGCATTAATCCAAGATCACAATTTGTTTTCCATATGTTAAACAATTTTAATCATTTTAATTGAATTTTTATTCAATTAAATACATTTTTGAAAATAAATTAGGGTTTTTGGATTAATTCAACCCTCATAAATCATTTTCAAAACATTTTGGGCCTCTAATAGAGTGTAAGACCCAATCCTTTTTTTGACCAAACCATTTTTGGGCCTCAGTGTATTGTATAAGTTCCTATACCGTCAAAAACAAACGGCGCGATCGTCGCCTTTTGAAAAATACCCCTTTGGGCCTCTCCTTGAGCTATAAGACCCATTCAAAACTTTTGGGCCTCTAATAGAGTGTAAGACCCAACCCCCTTTTAACCAAAATCACTTTGGGCCTCAAATATTGTATAAGCCCCTATGCGTTAAAAGAAAACCTCGGCGCGATCGCCATTTCAAACGGAAAAATCATCTGGGCCTACCCTCGTGTTATAAGCCCCACTCTTTTTCTTTAAACTTTTTTTGGGCCTCTTGAGAGAGTGTAAGACCCAAATCCCTTTGTACAGAAAACAATTTTTGGGCCACAGTCACTTGTATAAGTCCCTCTGTACAAATTCAAACAGTGCGCTCACTGATAAAACCCTGGGCCTCTCCTTGAGCTGTAAGCCCCAAATCTTTCTTTTTCAAAGCACTTTCTCCTTTGATTTTGAATATACTGTTGTTTTCAATCTATCTTTGTTAAACAAATAACCAAACAGCATGGAAGCTCTAAAACCGAGTAAGTGTTTATCCGCTTTCATTTACCGCTTTCATATACATATAACTGTATTGTGGGGCTGTTTCGATGTAAGTCTTCTTTCATAAACTCATATTAACTGTGTAATAATAGTATAGATATTTAGAGTTTCCCCGGCAACTACGTCTAGCATTAAGCCCGTTTATCACTCTTAAATAGTCAAAACTAGATCCCCATAGGATTACCAGACACAGTCTTCCCTCCTCTTGGGGTTAAACAATATGGAGATATGAAAGGCAGCATTCTCTGTGAACCCTTTCATAGACTGTCACTCGTAGAAGTTGTCAAAGAAACTCTACTCCCCAGAGATGATCTCTTCTCTGTGAATTGCATCTCTTGAGTTTCTTCCAAATTCTCGGACTTTCCTGGCTTGATCTATTCCTCGTGAATAGCCTGTCTTGAATTTCTCGGGGTTTGGGGACCCATCGGCTTCTTAGAAGCACTTGTCAAGAAACTCTATTCCCCATAGATGGTCTTTTCTCCGTGAATGGCATCTCTTGAGTTTCTTCCAAATTCTCGGACTTTCCTGGCTTGATCTATTCCTCGTGAATAGCCTGTCTTGAATTTCTCGGGGTTTGGGGACCCATCGGCTTCTTAAAAGCACTTGTCAAGAAACTCTATTCCCCAGAGATGATCTTTTCTCCGTGAATGGCATCTCTTGAGTTTCTTCCAAATTCTCGGACTTTCCTGGCTTGATCTATTCCTCGTGAATAGCCTGTCTTGAATTTCTCGGGGTTTGGGGACACACGGGCTTCTTAAAAGCATCGGCCTCCTCTTGGGCATCGTACAAGGACCTACAGGCTTCCTAAAAGCAACCCCGCCTCCTCTTGGGCTTAGTACAAGGACCCGTCGGCTTCTTAGAAGTATTCACAGCCTCCTCTTAGGCTTCGTATAATGATCTCTTCCTCTGGGAATGATAGCCTCCTCTTGGGCTTCGTACAAGGACCGATCGACTTCTTAAAAGTTTCCAGCCTCCTCTTGGGCTTCGTACAAATTGTCCCGACGACCTCCTAGAGGTATAGGAACAGAACTTAGTCATCTGCATAGAACAGTCCTTTCAAAGAGTCTACTACTGTTTCTCAAAGCATAGTACAAAAGATAAAACTCTAGACTTGGACAGTCTAATATCCTTAAGTCTCAAAGACATTCTCAAGTGACCCCTTTAAGAATAGGAAGAAAACCCGTAGACTCGGACAATCTCAATACCCTTCGGATTTCCCACTTCCTTAAAGAACAGGAATAACTCGGATCCTCAAATCAAATCCTTGAGTACAACATTGCTCATATAAGAACTGATTTTCTCTTTCAAAATCAGTATACTGGACCTGTCACTTAACTGAAACAGTAACCATAGCCTCCTCTTAGGCTTTGTATAAAGATCCTTCTCCCGTGAAGTTAGCCTCTCTCTTGGGCTTTGTACAATGATTCTCCCCAGCGGGGTCAAACAACGTTTAGCCTCTTTCTCGGGCTTTGTACGAGACACATAAGAGACTCCCTCATTGAGTCAATCAGCCTTTTGCCTCCATCTCGGGCTTTATACGAGATACAAAAAGGTTCTTACTGAGCCACACAAATTTTAGCCTCCATCTCGGGCTTCGTACGAGATACAAAAAACTCTCCTGTTGAGTCAAATATCCTCCATCTCGGGCTTTATACGAGATACCAAAAGATTACCTCATTGAGTCAAAACCTTTTAGCCTCTCTCTCGGGCTTTGTACGGGACACATAATAGCCTCCTCTTAGGCTTTGTATAAGAAAACCACTGGTTGATCCAATTAACCTTTTAGCATCAAAACTGTGCCTCGTTCACAGTACATAAACATTAACAACTCCTTCCCCTTCATCTAATCGCTGTAAGCGGCAAGCCTCTGGATCATCTCCATCCATGCCACTGTCCCTCTTTTAGTATAAGAAATTCCTAAGGAAAGATACCATTGCTCTACACTGAGTTAAAGTCTTCTCCTTCAGGTTAAAATCCCCTATAAAGGAAATTATGGCATTGCCGAATTCACACATCCCGGTTTAAGTAATTCTCCTTTATAAACAGTTGTGACAAACAAACAGCCCTCTTTAGAGATGACAAATTCTCTCTAAAGTCAACACCCTTTTAGCTTCACATCTTGGGCTTTGAACAAGATACAAACCACTTTTAGCTTCACATCTTGGGCTTTGAACAAGATATAAACCACCTTTTCAGCTTCACGTCTTGGGCTTTGAACAAGACACCAAAACACCCATTTCCTCCCATAGAATAGGAGGAACTACGAACGCTCTGATTTCCCTGTTTCGGTAAACGGGAATACGTAGGCATAAGATTGAAAGAAAAATCTTAGCGAGCACACTAAACAAAAACCCAAAATCCCATACTTTCATATATATTCGTCCTAACATCTCAACCGATAGCCTAAAGCACCCCTCGTCAACAAAATAAACCTAGGAAAAACCCTGAATCTTTGTAGCATCTGTAAACCAACAGTTTTGACTGTTTAATCTCAGTATGCAAGCAGGGTTAGTTGGAGACATCTATTTCCCTTCCTTCATCAGCTTTAATAGGATAAAAAATGAATCGAACTGTAGTACTAGAGGGATCGTGCTTCGCAACCACATCCAAAAATCACTCGGTACACGTTTAGTCATGATCTTGGAAGAATTTTGGGAGTTTAACAGCCACTTGTAACACACTCCAATTATTCTTTGATATAATTCGTAACCATAACCTAAATTGAGCATGTACCTTGATCACATATTGCTTATGACATGGGATCTTAGAAACTTTACTTGCATATGCTCTAAAACCATCCACCAATTTTGAACCAATTCAAGCTTGGATTAAAAGCGAACACGACCTAAAGATGAATAATCTTTTCCCTGAATCGAGAACGACCATTCCTTAGCTTATTTAACCATATAGCCTCAGTGTCACACTTGGAATATGGTCAAAAATCATCTTGAGATACATGACTTAAAACTTCAAGCAATCTTAAGCCTGGTCTTGAGTAAATAGACTCTAATCATTGTACTAGAATAACCTAAAATCAGCTTGAATTCAATTGATCATGTCTTGACTGATTGGTCATAAGAATGAGGGTACATCTTTCTTGTTTCTTCACCTGAATCTAACACTCTTGCAAGAGCCTCTAATTACAAAGAGTACAACTCAAATTTCCATAGCCTAAACTTCAGAGGATTATGGCAAAAAACCATATGATGATCTTGAGAGAAGTCCATGAAGCAACAACATGCTTAGTATAAGAAAAATGAAAGGGTAGGACAAATTTGGGGTATGACAACCTGGCCACGAAAACAACTTTTTCAAATCTTGGTACATCTTCGTAGCGTCGGGGTGAATACTCAACCTACTCCGATGTCCTTCTTCAAGAATGCTCTTCTTAATATCTGGGACATCTGGAATACACACTATATCTCTGAAAATCATTACGCCATTCTCATCAATCCGAAAGTCACCTCCGTTACCTTGGTTAATCAAAGTCAATTGGTCAACCAACTTTAAATCAGATTGCTGCCCCACCCTGATTTCTTCCAGAATACTACTAGTCAACTTCAACATTCCCAACTTCACACTGTCAGGAGTCGCTTCACATGCCAAACTCAAATCTCTTAATTGCTCAATTAGTTCCAATTCTTTCACCATAAGCATCGACATATGCAATGACTTTCTGCTCAATGCATCGGCCACTACATTTGCTTTGCCCAGATGATAACTTAAATCAAAATCGAAATCCTTTAACAACTCTAACCACCTTCTCTGCCTCATATTCAATTCCTTCTAATTAAATAAGTACTTCAGACTTTTATGATCACTGAACACTTCAAATTTAGAGCCAAACAGATAATGTCTCTAAATCTTCAACACAAACACCACGACGGCCAACTCCAAGTCATGTGTAGGATAATTCCTCTCATGAACTCGCAATTGTCTCGAAGCATAGGCAACAACTTGTCCATTCTACATCAACACTCCACCAAGACCCATCTTCGACGCATCACAATACACTACAAAAGACTCACTCGGATTAGGCAAAATCAACACTTGAGCAGTCGTCAACTTCTTCTTTAATTCCACAAAACTCTCTTCACAAGCTACATCCCACACAAAAGCTTGACCCTTTCGAGTCAACTGAGTCAAAGGCAACGCCAACTTAGAAAAGCCTTCAATAAACTTGCGGTAATAACCCGCTAATCCCAGAAAACTCCGTATCTCAGTAGCTGACTTCGGAGTCTCCCACTGTAACACGACATCAATCTTAGAAGGATCAACAACAATCTCGCCACTTAAAATCACATGGCCAAGGAAACTCACTTCCTTCAACCAAAACTCACACTTCGACAGCTTTGCATACAACTTCTTCTCCTTCAACACTTGCAACACAGTCCTCAAATGCTCGGCATGTTCTTCTTCGGATCTAGAATATATCAAGATATCATCGATAAACACCACTACAAACTTATCCAAATACTCATGGAAAATCTGATTCATGTACTCCATGAACACACCAGGTGCATTGGATACACCAAACAACATCACAGTGTATTCATAGTGTCCATACCTCAACCTGAAAGCCGTCTTCGGAATATCTTCAGGCTTAACACGAATCTGATGATAACCCGACCTCAAATCAATCTTGCTGAACACACAGGCACCTACTAATTGATCCATCAAATCGTCGATTCTCGATAGCGGATACTTATTCTTGATAGTCACTTTATTCAGCTGCCGATAATCAACACACAACCTCATACCCCCGTCTTTCTTTTTCACTAACAACACAGAAGCACCCCACGGAGAAACACTTGGTTGAACAAACCTCTTCTCAAGCAACTCTTCCAGCTGTTTCTTCAATTCACTTAGATCAAAAGCTGACATCCGATAAGGAGCCATCGACACTGGACTCATACCTGGTATTAAGTCCACTGCAAACTCCACCTCACGCTCTGGAGGAAAATCACTGATGTCATCTAGAAACACATCTGGAAATTCACAGACAACTGGAAACTCCACACTCGCAGCTTCACGATCAATTTGCAACGATGCAAACATTGCAAACACCAAAGCTTCATCCTCCGCAAGTTCGTCTACTTGCTTGGTAGATAAGAACATCAACTCCCTACTGGCATCAATTTCAGGAAACTCTACAGCCTTGGTATAACAATTGATGTGAACACGGTTGAACTCTAACCAGTTCATTCCAAATATCACATCGATCTGGTGCAAGGGTAAGCACACCAAATCCATCACAAAACTCTTCTAAAAAATCGTCACAGCACATCTCAAACACACAAGGGTAGTAGTAACAGAATCATTAGCTGGAGTTTCTATTACCATATTCCCATTCATATCAGATAACTTCAAACTCAATCTATTAGCACATTCAAGCGAGATAAAATAATGAGTAGCACCAGTATCAATAATAGCAACCAACTCGGTATTATTAATAAAACAAGTACCTCTAATCAGGTTGTCCTTCTCTGGAACTTTTACACCACTCGAAGCAAACACACGGCCACTGGTCTGGGCAGCAGTAGCAGTCTTCTTCGGCTTTTGACATTGAGTACTGATATGACCTTTCTCACCACAATTGAAACAGGTCGGACCTTCATCTTTGCAGTCAGTAGCTCTATGCCCCTTCTTACCACATCGATAGCACCTCACCACATTATTGGTGCACGCATCAGCACGGTGATCTTGCCCACCACACTTATAACACTTTCTAGAAGCGGGAGCTGCTCCCCCACTTATCTTCTTCCTATTTGAAGCCTTCTGCTTCTCTTTGTCAGCTGAAGTTGTATAAGGCTTACCCCTATACTGCCCTTTCTTCTTATTAGAGTTATATCTTAGGATATGAAAAATCAGCACTATAGAATAATTAAGGCCAGCCTTAATTTAATAGAATAAGAAAGTTCAGCACTATAGAACAATTAAGTTTATCCTTAAATGTAGAGCTTGAATGATTCAACTCTTGAATGTTCAACTCCTCTTGTATAAATAGAGCATCATGCTCCATTCCAATTCAGAAATAACAGAATTAGCTTTCCCTCTATTCTCTCTCATATCTCACTTTCATATGGTATCATAGAGCTTCGGTTCTATCCATGGCAGCGACTCCGGTAACTACAGCTCCGGCCACCGCAGCATCTATGTCATTCCAACTCAAAATCACAGAAAAACTTGATGAGAAGAATTTCCTACTTTGGCGCCAACAAGTAGATCCTTTCGTTAACGCGAATAATCTTCAAAACTACCTATACCTTCGTGACATACCGAATCAATACCTAACTGAAGAAGATCGTGCAGCTGCTCGTGAGAATCCTGCGTATCGCACCTGGATTACGCAAGATCAGTGGCTTATGACGTGGCTTCAATCCACGCTTTCACCTTCGATTCTTTCACGCGTTCTTGGATGCGTTCATTCCTACGAGCTCTGGGAACGTATTCTTGCGCATTTTCAAAAGCTTACACGTGCGAAAGCAAGACAACTACGAGCAGAACTCAGATCTACAACACTTGAAGACAAATCTGTTGGTGATTACCTGGTTCGCATCAAAGCTCTTGTTGATGCGCTTGCTTCAGTAGGAGATCCAGTTCCAGATCAGCAACACATTGATGTGATTCTTGAAGGTCTTCCTCAAGACTTTGCCTCTGTTATTTCAGTCATTGAAAGCAAGTTTGATTCAGTAGAACTTGAAGAAGTTGAAGCTCTTCTTCTTGCTCATGAGATGAGATTCAACAAGTATAAGAAACACTCTCAAATGGAGGTGGCTGCCTCAGTGAATCTCACTCAAGCCAATTCTCAACCTGAAACTGATAACTCCAATAACAAGAACACTGAACAAGCTGTGAATTCAACCTTTAATCCAACCTATTCAAGAGGAGGTCGTGCATCTGGCCGTGGCGGTGGACGCGGCCGTGGGAGAGGTAGGTTCAGCAACATTCAATGTCAAGTTTGCTTCAAATATGGTCACCTTGCTGCTAACTGCTATCACAGGTTCAATCAACAGTTTCAACCTAACATACCTGCTGATTTTCAAACAATGAACCTACAAAATTTCTACAACCCGTATCAACCAATTGGTGGACCTCAGTTTGCTCAGCCCATGGTTAACACTTGGTCACGCCCAAGCTATCAACCAAGACTTGCTCCTCTCCCTGTTCCTCAGTCACAGATCACTCCCAATGCTATGATTGCTAACACAGCTTCAGTTCCAAGCAGTGCCTGGTTCCCAGACTCAGGAGCTTCTTATCATGTTACCAATGCCTCTCAAAACATACAGCAGACCACACCTTTTGAAGGTCCTGATCAGATCTTCATTGGTAATGGTCAAGGTTTGCACATTCACTCTTCAGGCTCTTCTTATTTTCCCTCTCATTCTAAATCCAACACTCCATTAGCTCTTCATAATTTACTGCTTGTTCCTTCTATTACAAAGAATCTGATAAGTGTCAGCAAATTCTGTCTTGATAATAGAGTTTTCTTTGAGTTTCATGCTGATATGTGCTATGTCAAATCTCAGGCAACCAATGAAATTCTGCTCCAAGGTCGTGTAGGAAGTGATGGCCTGTACCAATTTTCCCATCTTCAGCTTCTTAAGTCTCCTTCAACAAGTCAAGTCTCATGTCTCACCTTAGACTCTAATGCTCCTGTTTCAAGATCTGGTTCCAGCACTATTGATAGGGTTTCAGTTTCTAATCAAAATGTATCAGCTAATAACTCATGTAATTCTCAACATACTTGGCATTTACGCCTTGGTCATCCAAATTCTAATACTATGAGACTTGTTTTAGCTCAATGTAATATTCCTTATTCTAATAAAGCTGAATCTGTCTTTTGTTCTGCCTGCTGTATGGGAAAGGCACATAGGCTGCATTCCCCTCAGTCACAAACTCAATATCACTCTCCTCTTGAATTAATTTTCAGTGACCTATGGGGTCCTGCCCCAGTCAAATCCTCCCAAAACTTTACCTACTACATCACCTTTGTTGATGCATACTCTAGATTTACTTGGATCTATTTGCTCAAAAATAAATCTGAAGCCTTAACTATCTTTAAACAATTCAAAGTCATGGCTGAATTACAATTTGGATTTCCTATTAAATCTGTCCAAACTGATTGGGGTGGGGAATTTCGCCCATTTACAAAGTTTCTTTCTGATCTTGGCATTATTCATCGTCTAATTTGCCCTCACACTCATCACCAAAATGGTGTAGTGGAGAGGAAGCATAGACACATTGTTGATCTTGGTTTAACCCTCTTGAGTCATGCTTCTTTACCTCTCAAATTTTGGGATCATGCCTTTTTAACTGCTGTCTACCTAATAAATAGGTTACCAACCATGTCTCTCAATCAACATATACCATATGCTGTCCTTTTCAATCAAAATCCTGACTATAAATTCCTCAAAGTCTTTGGGTGTGCTTGTTTTCCTCTCCTTCGCCCATACAACTCTCAGAAATTTGACTTTAGATCCCATGAGTGCCTTTTTCTAGGGTACTCTACAGCTCACAAAGGTTACAAATGTCTCTCCCCAAGTGGTAGAATATTCATCTCTAAAGATGTCCTTTTCAATGAGTCCAAATTTCCTTACAATGATCTTTTTTTCTCTAATGTTTCTCTCCCCTCATCAACCATTCCATCCTCCTCCTCATCTAAAGTAACCCTTAACACACAAGCTCTCCCTAATGTTTTTCCCGTTCCTACTGCTTCCACTACCTCACACTCCTCTTCTTCTTCTCAATCCAATTCCAGCCACACACCTACTGCCTCTGTGTCAGCCAACCCTGTAACACAAACAGCCAGCACTAATCCTACTCCTTCACCCTCTTCAAATGCCAACAATCAGCCTACTACTACCACTTCACCATCCTCCTCCTCTATTTCTGCTCCTAGGGATCCTAACCTTCAGCCTCTCCCCACCAATACTCATCCTATGACTACTAGAACTAAATCTGGTGTACCCTTACCTCGTCTAAATCCTTCTATTTTTCTTGTCAATTCTGAGCCTAAGAGTGTTAAAACTGCTCTCCAAGATCCTAAGTGGTTTGCTGCTATGCAAGAGGAGTATGGTGCCTTGATAAGGAACAACACTTGGTCTTTGGTACCACTGCCTGCTAACAGGAAAGCAATAGGCTGCAAGTGGGTTTTTCGTGTAAAGGAAAATGCTGATGGGACAGTAAATAAGTACAAAGCTAGGCTTGTTGCTAAGGGGTTCCATCAAGTCCATGGATTTGACTTTAATGAAACTTTCTCCCCTGTTATTAAACCGGTCACAATTAGAATCATTTTGACTCTTGCTCTCACTTACAATTGGCCTCTGCAGCAGTTGGATATAAACAATGCCTTTTTGAATGGCATTCTTGAAGAGGAGGTCTATATGATGCAACCCCCTGGATTTACTGCCCCTAATTCATCTCTGGTTTGTCACTTGCACAAGGCCTTGTATGGCCTCAAACAGGCCCCAAGGCAATGGTTTGAAAGACTCAAAACCACTCTTTTATCCTTTGGCTTTCTGAACAGCAAGTGTGATACTTCACTGTTCATCTACAAGCATCAAAGTGCTGTCATTTATATGCTAGTTTATGTTGATGATATAATCATCACAGGAAACTCTCCTCCTCTCATCAAGCAAGTTACTCAACAACTAAATCATGTGTTTTCTCTCAAACAACTTGGTGACTTGGATTATTTTCTGGGCCTTGAGGTGAAGAAACTGTCCAATGGTAATCTCCTTCTCACTCAATCTAAGTACCTAAGGGACTTGCTAATCAAAACTGATATGGAGAATTCCAATCCAGTTGCTACTCCTATGGCATCCACCACCAAACTCATCAAAACAGGGTCTGCTGCCTTGTCTGATGCCTCTCACTACAGGTCCATTGTAGGGGCCCTGCAGTATGCAACAATTACACGCCCAGAAATCTGCTATGCTGTCAACAAAGTATGTCAGTTCATGGCACACCCCTTGGAGTCCCATTGGCTAGCTGTCAAGCGTATTCTGCGCTACCTAAATGGCACTATCACCTCTGGTTTATTGTTCACTCCTGCCTCCACAGTTCCGTTCTCTCTGCAGGCCTACTGTGATGCTGACTGGGCTGCTGACCCAGATGATAGAAGATCCACCTCTGGGTCAGCTGTGTACTTAGGACCTAATTTGATCTCTTGGTGGTCCAAAAAGCAAACTGTTGTTGCTCGTTCTAGTGCTGAGGCAGAGTATCGCAGCTTGGCTCACACCACAGCTGAAGTTTTATGGGTTCAAACTTTGCTAGCTGAACTAAAAATTCCCTTGACAACTCCAGCCATCTATTGTGACAACCAGAGCACAGTTGCTATGGCTCATAACCCTGTTCTTCACGCAAGAACAAAGCATATGGAAATTGACCTCTTTTTTGTAAGAGAAAAGGTCCTTAATAAGTCTCTCACTGTCTGCCACATTCCTGGTGTTGACCAGAAGGCTGACATCCTCACCAAGCCTCTCTCAAGTTCAAGATTTATGGAGCTCAGCAACAAGCTCAACCTGTCTGCCTCAAGTCAGCCTTTGCAGCCACCTTGAGCTTGTGGGGGAGTATTAGAGTTATATCTTAGGATATGAAAAATCAGCACTATAGAATAATTAAGGCCAGCCTTAATTTAATAGAATAAGAAAGTTCAGCACTATAGAACAATTAAGTTTATCCTTAAATGTAGAGCTTGAATGATTCAACTCTTGAATGTTCAACTCCTCTTGTATAAATAGAGCATCATGCTCCATTCCAATTCAGAAATAACAGAATTAGCTTTCCCTCTATTCTCTCTCATATCTCACTTTCATACTTCTCACTCAAGTGCTTGTAGTGAGCAGATCGAGCTCGGCTATCCTCGTCGTAGATTCTGCTCTTGTCAACCAACTCAGCATACCTGTGGATGTTCTGATACCCAATACCCTGCTTAATCTCTGGTCTCAGCCCATTCTCGAACTTGAGACATTTGGACATCTCAGCATCAGCACGATTGTAGTGCGGACAAAACTTCACCAACTTCTCGAACTTTGCGGCATACTCTGCCACAGTCATATCTCCTTGCTTCAGCTCAAGGAATTCCACTCCTCCCTTTCCACGAGCATCCTCTGGAAAATAATTTTGCAGAAACTCTTGCTTAAACACAGCCAAGGTTATCACAGTGCCAACATCTGCAAGTCTCTGACGGGTGTTATCCCACCAGTCCTCAGCCTCTTCTTTCAGCATATGCGTTCCGAACTAAGCCTGTTGCTCATCAGAACACCCCATCACCTGGAAGATCTTCTCAATCGACTTCAGCCACTTGTGTGCACTTGCTGGATCATGCGTACCCACAAAAGTCGGTGAATTGTTCCTTTGAAACTTCCCCAAAGCACGAAACTCATCAGGAGCTCCATCATTCAGATTCAGCTGCACCACCACATTAGCAACCGATTCCAACGCATCAGCAATTGCACGATCATTTCTTCCAGCCATCCTGTACACCACCAACAAGGTTAGAAGAACTAAAACATCGACAGTGTACACATACTCGTCGACTGACAAGGATAGACGTCAAGTAAAAACCTGGTCGGACGGACCAACCAGGCTCTGATTCCACTAACGTAACACCCTTTTCTACCCCCAAATAATTTTGCAGCTGAAACAACTCAAATATCAGAGTAAAACATAAAAATTCCCTCGAAGGGTGTACATTTCTCATTAAATCAAAATAACACAATTACCCTGTAAACAAAAGGTTTTCTTCAAATGTTTTACAAAAAGCCTTCACATGGAAACGAAACTCAAAATTCTCAATTAAAAGGTTTTCAACAAACGTCGAAATAATAAAAAATAAAGCCACATCATCGAATGACAACAAAATAAGGAAATAACATAGTTCGACTCAAAGGACCCCAACCCGATGTTACACTATCAGAGCAAGACCCTCTAAATTGACCAAAAGCAAAATAACTTCAAGTCCTCGAACGCATCCACGGCTAAGCCTGATCACCTGCACGTTACCCACGTGGAGGCAACATTCAAACAGGCAGGGTGAGTAATCACAATTCAATATAAATCATATAAAGAAAAGTCATTAACAGGGCAATAGTTGTTTTTATCAATTACTTCAATGACTCACCCAAAACATCATATAAAACCTCACATCACCAATATCACTCATATGCAATCATGCAATGCCACCAAGAATGAAATGCATCATCATAAACATGCATGTGGTACCAAATCATCATAATAATGGACACTAGGCCATCAACCCTCCAAAGATCCCCGTCAATAGGATCGATTCCGCAATTGGAACCGGAGCACGTCATAATTACCTCATATCCGCACAATGGGAATGAAGCGTCGTCACGGAGTATGCATATGAATGTATGATACACCACATCAATAATCATCATCATCAATTAAACCTCATAATGTGCATCATCATTCATCAATTCTCATATACGTCATGTTATCACATATTCGTCAATTAATCATCAGAACATCATCATTTAACACGTCAACACATAGCCTAAATTTACAGCAACATCACAACATTACTATATTATAAAACATATATTTTCCATGAATTTTAAGGCAATAAAAATAATATTTTTCAGTCCCAGGTCGCGCTAAGCGGGCCCCATCCGCGCTAAGCGCGCTACTCACTGCCTTAAGGAGGCGAAATTTCTCCAGACCGCGCTAAGCGCGCTAGACCGTGCTAAGCGGGCCCTGCGATTCTGCAACCCAAAACCCTGTGATGACAGCAACGACCCACCTGCATTTTTCTGCACTAAACTCAATTTTTAACAGCAATTTTTCACTGATTTTGCACCAATAGTACATCTAACATTTGCAATTCAACCAAACAAATTAAACAAGACTAATTCATCAATTCCAATCATATTATCACAAAATCTTCCTAAAACCCTCATTCAACCCCATGGATTCCCCCCAAAACTCCAATCACCCACCAACACCTAATCTTTATATCAACATATTGCAAAGTGATACTCCCCATACCTTAGAATATTGTCTCCTTCGACCTCTCTTGAAGTTTTGCCGAAATTCTTCTATGCCCTAGCCTCCTTCTCACTTGTTCTTCAGAGCACCTTTGCCTCTTCCTCAAAAATAATACGAATAATGAGTTCCTTTCACTATTCTCTCTTAAAATACCCCTAAATGTGCTCTTCCCATTATACCCTCACTTATGCATGCCTAATGACCAACATACCCTCAATACTCCCACTTCTATTATTTTAAATAATAAACAATAATTTGAATAATACTATATGATTATTCTTACTATTAATATTATTAAAATAATTTCACCACAATGCATCGTGCCACATAACCACATATCGTCAAAATCACCTTATTGTTAGCTCCTAATTTCGACGCTACATGATTTCAGACAAATTGGCTTTAAAAGAAGTTATTCTTTAAAATAATAAAGCTAAAAAGAAGGCTTCGACTAGAAGGCCTTCGACCATGTTTGTGCAATGCCTGAGTCGAAGAGAATGATTTTAGGACTTCAAATGTTGCTAAGTCCAAGGAGTCAATTCGACACAGTGAAGTGGCTATGGATAATGCGCTGCAGTTACAACTGAATAGTGGAGGGAAGTTCCATTATTTGAATTTGAAAAGAGGATAGGTGGCGAAGATCCAGATCGTGAAGACATGCGAAGTGCCAAGTGGCGTAATCTAAGAATAAAACCGTCAAAGGGTGGTTACATTAGAGTATTATAAATAGGTTAGTCTTAGAGTTAGAATAGTGTGAAAAATCATATTTGTACAAGTAACTCTATATTCACTCAAAGTATCCAGTGTGTCGAGAAACCAGTGAAGTGAGAATGTACGTGATTGTAATCACTATTATCCTTTATTGCAATGCAATTTACTTTGAAGTTTCTATTTTAGATTCTCTACTTTGAAATCTTTTTTCCACGAACTTTTACCCTTCAAGTCATTTACATTACCGTCTTTACTTTGCAGATTTACGTTAAAAGCTTTTACTTTCAAGCAGTTATCTTTTCTTTGCATTTTAAGATCTTTATGCATTTCTTTCCAGCATTTAACTTCAGTTTTTTCTTTATCAAACCTTTTACATTCAGTCTTTTCTTTTCTTTGATGCATTGTTCGACTTAGTTATTTCTTTGATCTTTATCGCTTTCCTTTATATTTCAAACACCTCTTTTTTATTTATAAGCATTGTCGAAAGGCATACTTTACCAAATTGTGAAATATCCCAAATACACATACAGCACATGTCCTAGGATCAATCTGATCGATCCTGTAAGTTACTAGAACTTTATAGTTTTAGAAGATCAGCGGTTGTTTACCAATTTTCAAGGTAAACAAATTGGCACGCCCAGTGGGACCGTGCTAAACGTGGATTTGGAAGTTTGTAACTTTTTAAATAACCGCCAAAAGGAAGTTTTATAACTGCCTTCTTAAGTATTTTTTCATTGGTCGAGATTGTGGCAAACTATTGTATGCACTTGAGAAGTGGAAAGGTAGCCAGTTCAAACGAATATAGACCAAAGAGAAGAAACGTGAGGAGAATGACATCTGGCCAAGGAAATTCAAATCCCAGTTCTGCTGGGACCAATACTCAGCCAAGCAGTTCAAGTGTTCAGAACAACACCATCAATCCTCAAGAATTACCAAGAAGTACTGTGGCGCCAACTCCAGTTCCTTCGACAAGAGGGTCGACAGTGTTAGCCATGGTGACAAAGCCAGCGTCTTCGACGGCGGGACCAGGGGCGACATACGTGAGGCCTTACGCTCAGCCAGTCTTAGAGTACATTGGCCCATCAGTGACAAATCCTCAGACTCCGCCAGGAGGAGGTTCGACGTACAGGCAGTTTCCTCCCCCAGGATTTTCACAGTCTTTGTCTAGGAACCCAATCTATGGCATGCCAACAGCAATGATGCAGAATCTGCGTACTGTACCCCCAGTATATTCAGAAAATGTGATATGTTCCCCATTGCAGGAGTCAGGTTCTGGAATTAACATGGGTCGAAACAGCCAGTCCATAGGTTTGGGATATTCTGCTCAAGGGCTCAACTTAACAAATGAGTTTGCAGCATATTTGAGGCAACAGATGGATGAGAGCAATATGCAAATGGTACATACTTTGTCTCAAACGATGGGAGAAATTTTTTAGCCATTGATCCAGAATACTACTCAAACCAATCAAATGATGACAACCCAGATGGCACGAATAGCAGAGTTCATGGGGATGCCAGCTCCTATTCAACACCAAACTCAAGGAGTCGAGACGAGGGAGAATGCTCAACAAATTAACCCAGTGAATCCAGGGTTGGTCGAACCACCTAGGGATGAGCCTCCTAGAAATCAAATACCAATACTTGAAGAGGAGAAACCAAGGATGGTGCTAGTGAATAGAAATCAAGACGCTGATCGTGTGGTGAATCAGGTTCGACGCAACAATGTAGCCGCAGAAAACAATTTGCCAGCCTTGGTCGAAAGAATAATGGCTCGAAATGGCCTGAATATGGGTTTTTCTAGGCCAAAATTTACTTCGCCTATAGTAGACTATATACTTCAAGCTGAATTGCCTCCAAGGACCAAAGTGCCAAAGTTTACTAAGTTTTCAGGAGATACTACAGAATCTACCGTCAAACATGTGGCGCGCTACCTGATCGAAGCTGGTGAGATTGCAAATGATGAGAGTCTAAGGGTGAAGTATTTCCCTAGTTCCCTCACTAAAAATGCATTCACGTGGTTCACTACGTTACCATCTGGTTCGATTTGTAATTGGACTCAGTTAGAACGTTTGTTCCATGAGCAATTTTACATGGGTCAGACAAAAATTAGTTTGAAAGAATTGGCTAGTGTAAAATGAAAGTTCAATGAGCCAATAGACGATTACTTAAATAGGTTTCGACTGCTCAAGGCTAGATGTTTCACACAAGTGCCTGAGCATGAGCTTGTCGAAATGGCCGCTGGTGGCCTTGATTACACTATCAGGAAAAAACTGGACACCCAGTATTTGAGGGATATGGCCCAGTTAGCTGACAGAGTTCGACAGCTAGAGCGTCTCAAAGATGAGAAAGCTAGGGTGAATAAGAACAAGAAGGTAGCTTACGTCGAATACCAGGAGGGCATTGAAGAACTGTATGATGAGTTCGTTAGGTTCGACGAAAAT
The DNA here is from genome assembly GCA_022829125.1 of Lathyrus tuberosus. Taxonomy (NCBI): domain Eukaryota; kingdom Viridiplantae; phylum Streptophyta; class Magnoliopsida; order Fabales; family Fabaceae; genus Lathyrus; species Lathyrus tuberosus. Next base: position 4,648,422 of record JALAZF010000073.1, on the reverse strand, counting down.
GAGATAGACCTTGCTGAACTTAAGAAAGGCCCTCCTTATTCTTGTAAATTATTAGTTCCTTCGAATGGAAAAAACCCTGTCGAAACCGAAAAGAATGATAGGTTCCCAAAGAAAACATACACTTTCGACATCACTAAATGTGACGAAATTTTTGATTTGTTAGTTAAGGATGGTCAAATATTAGTGCCTCCTGGTGCTAAAATACCACCTTTAGAGCAAAGAAAAAAGAGAGGTTTTTGTAAATACCATAATTACTTGGGTCATAAGACGTCTCAATGTTTTCTTTTCAGGGATTTGGTGCAGAATGCTATTCAGGAGGGAAGGCTCAAATTTGGGGAGAAGACTAAGACCCAGATGAAGATTGATACCAGCCCCCTTGAAGTAGCTGAAGCAAACTATGCAGAGCCTGAGGAGGTCAACATGGTCGAACTGGTTGAATTATCTGACAGCAGTTCGGATAGTGTTAGTACCAACGAAGCTCTGGGCAGAAATGCCACGGTGGTGGAGGTTACTGAGGACCTTACCAATGAAGTTGTGTTTATTAGAGAGGCTGAAGAAATGGATGGCTATCAGCTTGAGCATTTGATATGTATGGCTGCTGAACATTACTTTAGTACCTCTTCTGAAGTTCAAAAGTTCGACACTGAGACTACAGTCGAGACCCATGCTGAAGTTGAAGAACCAAAATTGCAGATGGTGACCAGAGAGATTGCTGATCATTTTAGACAGATAGACGAGGCTGCTGCAGGCCTTGATATTGACTTTTCTAAGATGCGTTTAAAAGATGAAGTCAACGTTAACATGGTCGAAGTTACTGACAGACAGGCCATGGATATTGATGAACAAGAGGACTGCGACAAACTGGCTTATCCCAGAGAGGATGAGACCATCATTGATTTTCTCCATAGGTGCCAGGGGAAGAATTCTGAAGTCATGTTGTGCCCTCGATGCAGTGCTATCTTCGACAAAGAAGCTGCTCATGGCATCCAAGCGGGGAAAGAGGCCAAATCTGGACGTGAGAGGAGAGCTGCTCAAAAGCCAGGGCGGTTCGACCCAAGGAAAGCTACTCAGAGATAATATGGCCCAAGGCCACAAATTCCAAGGGCCAAGCGAGCTACTTTCAAACCCAGCGGCAAAGTACCAACTGGGAGGTGGGTTAAACCCGTCGAAGCAGCAGGAAAAGGGAAGCAAGGATGGAAAAGTTTTGATGTGGCTAGAGGTTCTTCAATTGAGTATAGGAAAGAATTCAAGTCCTCCAACAAAGTTGCCTATTGTAATACCTCAAAATTTGCCCACTTGTTTTAGCTTTTACTGGCTTATGTTTCATTGTATCGCATTTAGATCTTGTGTGCATCTCATAGCATACCTATTGCATAAGGGCATGTGATCAGTGGCCTGCAAGGTGTTGGTCATTCAAAGCAAGGGTCTTCAAATAAGTCTCAAGGGTCCCTTAAGCCATATATTATCACACTTTGATCCACAAGGCATGGGAAGAGAAGAATTCATCAAGAAGAGTGTGCAGTGTATCATTTCCTACACAAGGAAGTCAAAATTTGGGATTTGACCCCTAAACGGGCAAGCTCTTTGAGTTTCTATCATCTCCAAATGGCATATCTCATCTTTGTTAGACGGGATGTACATCATATTCAGAGGAATTTGGATTTGGAGGATGTGTTATTTCCTCCTAACCAGAGGGTGCCAAAATTAGGGTTTGACATAAAGTCAGTTTATTTATGATTTTTAGGCAAGACTTAATCTCATGGTATTCCTCATGTCCTTAAGCATATATGGATGGAAAATTGCTCATCAATTGGTTTCATAAGGGTCTCAATTGATCAGTTGCTTGATAATCGAGAAATTGGGGAAAAAAGTCAACTGTGCTGTGAAAAAGTCAACTCCTAACTTTTTAGGGTCAAATGAATGAAATTCATGTTATATATGTTCAATGGACAAAATTTGATCAAGAAATGATGGAGGAATAAAGAAAAATCAAGAAATTACAAAACTGCCAAAAATAGAAACTTTGGGGTTTCCAAAAATAGTAAGTTTTGGCCATTTTAGCACCTCTCTTTGAGTCAGGCTTTCTCAATTTTAAAGCATCAAATAAAAAATCCACCAGGCCATAACAAAAGATCTTGTTTCAAGCTTCAAATCCATATAAAGAACTCTTCCATCGGATCAAAATTGAGGGAGTTATGATCCATTAAAGTTTGACAAAACTAGGTCAAAAACCAAGTCATGGCAAGGCAAGTGCAGGCCCATGCGCCATAATTTTATCGAACACTTGGTGTGCCAAATGTCCAGCCACTTTTCTCAATGATGGAAGCTCCAAACGAAAAAATGTTGAACATCAAAGTTGTTCATCTCAATGCCCTCTTCAACTTTGATGTTGGACATTTTTCCGTTTGAGCAAGTTATGATAGGATTATGATGGTCCCAAGTTGACGCGTGCATGCTGAATTTTCCAAGTCAGATTGCCATGCCAACTTGCCACGCCCATGCACCAGTTCTGAACCATGATGTTTGGAGCCATTTTACACTATCCTACAAGCCTCTATTCAATTCAATTTCAACATCAAAGTTATTCTCCTATACTTACTCTTTCATTTGCCACAAAAATTACACATTTCCATTCATTAAAGTGAGAGAAATTCATCACCAAACTCCCTTGTTTTAATTGATTTTAAGCTGCTATAAAACCAGAAAAATAACATTGTTGTTGTTGCTAATTCAAATACTCATATACATACTACACACTAGTCCACGTTCCATTTTATTAAACTAAAAATTTCCTTACATCACCACCATCCATTTTAAACTCCACCATACACTTCACAAACTCACCCACACCATAGCAAACCTTCCCAACTCACCTCTAACTGTCATGACTCAGTTAGTTAGAGTCCACTCAGTTAACCTAACTCTAACTCACTTAACCCACTTAGTTTACCATGGTTAATCACACCTAACCCTAACTATATAAACAAATTTACACACAATTTCAACTCTCTCACTCTCATTTTTTCCACATTTCTCAGAACTCATTCTCAATCATTCTCTCAATTTTCTCTCTAATCTCACACATTTCTCACACTTTTCATCACAATTTCTCAAGAAATCTCAAATTTCTCTTTCACTCTCAAGAATTCGGATCCAGATTTCTCTCTCGTTTCTCCATTGTTTTCGAAGATTTTTGGAGCAGCATCATCTCCATAACCTCCTCTTTCTACTGTATGCATTAGATTCGCTTGAATCCACCATCGAAAAATCTCAAGTTTCACTCATCACTTCCAATTTCTACTTAAAGCAAGTATTGGATCTGGTTTTCGCCTTTATTTGGCTCAAAGTGTTGATTTGAAGATCTTGCAAGAAGTTCTTGGATTTCTAAAACAAAAAATTGCATCTCACAAGGTTAGAGATCTTGAAACTTTTCCTTTAGTTAATCATAATTTTAGAAATTTATAATGTGAAATTAGTACTCATGCATTGCATCTGGAAGTCCTGAAATGATGGCACATCACTGTTTGTTTAATTTGGAATTTATGTGATTTTGTGATTTTTGTGAAATTTGTGCTTGAATGTGTCACTTTCGTGCCATTTTTCTTGGTGTTAGAACAATCTTTTGGTGATTTAATTGGTATATTCATGATCTATGAAGTTTGGGCTTCAGTTTGGTATCTTACTTTGTTAATTTTCATTAAGATTTGATGAAGTTATGTGAGGTAGAAAATTGGAAAAAAATCTGCGTTTTTCATGTTGTTGTATGAGATTAGTTTTCACTTTGCATAGATTAATGATGAGAATATGACGTGGCAGCGTTTTATTGGGTGAGTTCTAGCTTTTAATGATTAGTTAACATGATTAAGTGATGATGAGTGGTTGATTGGAGAGAGAAAAGGGCGCGTGGCGAATTCTGGTTGGTGGAGTAAGCATCACTTTACGGCGGACCAATCACATGCTAGCACCACATTAATGAACCCATGAGGTTCTCACGTGATGCATTTCACAAGCTTTGGATCCTTCAGAAAGACGCGTGTGGGCGAGTGTAGGGTATTTAGGGTGAGCGTGCATTGTCAGCCGTTGATCTGGAGATATTGGCTTGATCATGTGGTTTGAATTGCATGTACATGGAATTGAAAATACACAGCCACTACACATGATTATGTGTCCTATTGGACTATGTTAGTTGTTTTTTGCACCCTCCTTCATTAAAGGCCCATGTTTTTGAACTAGAAAAATTACTAATGCTGCACCCCCTTCTTCTATTCATTTGCATTTAATTTCTTTCACATATTAGCTTCACTTTTATTTTGATAAAAATACTAAACATCATTAGAAAATTATGAAATAATTCACACATGTTCTTAACACATTTAGGTAATTTTTCATCATTTTAATTCTGATTTTAATAATTTTAGATCTTTTTTTCGTAATTTCATTTCAATTTCTTTTTTGATTGATCTTCTTTATGATACGCAGACTTGTACATTTTCTTTCTCCCATTTCACACAATGTTTTTCATCCGTTCCTTTTGCATTGGTTAGATAACATCCTGAAGGGTTCAAAAATATTTTTTCTTGATTTTTAAAGTCGTTTTATAGGATATTTGTATGATCATCTTTACACTTCTTTTTGTGGAATTTCAATATGACTTTGTGCATGTCCTTGTGATATTTTTATCTTGAATTTTGGTCTGAGTTTTTAATATGTGTTTAGCCTCTGACTTAGGTTGTTTAGGACTGGTTTTTACAATTTCCTCATGTGCTTTAATATTTGTTCAATGCCTTGCCTTTGAATTTACTTAAGTGCACTTTATTTTCCTTCCTTCTAACATGTTGTGATGAGGCATTGGTGCCATACATTTTATGATTGCCTTGTGTGATATTATAGGTCATTTGTACTACCTTATAGGTCACCTTTGATTGTATTATAAGTCACTTTGGTTCACATTTACATTTGACATGAGTTTGTGCATTCTAATTTGAACTTTGACTTGTTTTCATCTCTCACTTCCTCTCATGCTATATGTGATTCACGTTTGCATTTTTGTATGCCATTTTATATGTCTCATTTGCATATCATGTATAATATGCTACTGCCCATGTGCATTCATTAACCATTTCACATGTTATGCATTTATAATATGTCATTTTGTGCATTTAATTGAACATGTTTCACTTCTCTTTTCTTCTACTTCATCTTATCTCTTCCACTTGCACTCTTCTATTCTTGAATTACATGATGGTTCATATGCTTTGTAAGACCTTTGTGAATTGAATTTAATTCTTACCTTGACCTTTCATGAGACATAAATGCATGATCACTTTGCATTTTCATCCATTCTTCATCTATTTCTTCTATGGTTCACTTCTTTAATGTTTAGGACACTACTTGTACATAGTTGATGTGTGTTTGATGTCTTAATATTAGGGAACACCTCTAGATGTAGGTTCTGACTATAATTAGGTTTTATCTCTTAGGATCATATTTCCTTGGTTCTTAATTGATTTGGTTATCACTTGTTGTTTCTTCCTTTATTTCATACTTGTATATAATGTGAACTAACCTTTTCATGTAGGTGCATGGTAAGTAAGTGTGGGGACATAATTCCACCTACATTCCTCTCCCTCATCTTCTCTTATTTCATTTAATCATTCAAATTTTTGTTTGATAAGCATTGACATGCTTTCCTTGAATAATTCTTCTTTCATCCCTCTTTAAGATCAACTTAACTTCCATTTTGGAAGTAAGTTGTTTCTTTTGCTTTTCTTCTTCTTTCTTTTAGAAGTAGGTTTGTTAAACCACATTAACCATAGGATATCCAAGCATGCTAACACTAGGGTGTGTCTTAGTCTCCCCTTAGCTTTCACCTTTACCCCTCTTTTGAGTCACTTCTTCTCTTCTCATAATCAAAGTAAAAAAAAACTTAATAAAGGCATAACAAATATTGTATTTAGGCCTTTCATGTGGGAACAAGGAGGTGAGGGGTCTTCTCTCATTTCTTTGGGAATGTTTAGTGTACGTCCCGTCTTGGGTCGATATGCTAGACATTCGATCCTATATAAAGGACTTAAATACAATGTGAGTTACTAAACACCAATAATCAAAACACTTCTTCTAAAAGACAAAAACAAACAACAATTCTCTTCTCATCTCCTTCATTCTATTCCTTAAGGATGCGTCATGTCCGTTCTACCGCAAACAGGTAACGCCTAAGTCTCCCTACAGCGAGCTGCAACACCTAACTGCTGGAACGCGAACGTTAACATATTCCACTTAAAAACACAAACAACTTTCCCTAGGTGAGGGGAACTACGTCGCTCTGATTCTCATGCTCCTGATGAGATACGTAGGCAGTGGGGTAGGGCCCATTCGAGCACTTCTTTTATTTTCCCTACATTTGTTTCTCTTTCTCTCTCCTTTCCTTTTCCAGTTCTTCAGTTAGCAGTTCCTTTTCCAGCATCCTTTTCTTACACCCTTTGATTGAAGCAGCAAGCGTGGATCCCATCGGGTACGATGGACGTGAGGGGGTGCTAATACTTTCCTCTCGCGTAACCGACTCCCGAACCCAGTTCTCTTGGTCGCAAGACCATGCTCTTTCCATTCCCCAGGTTTATGCGGTGTTTCCTTTCCCTCTCTTGGGATAAATACACATTGCTGGCAACTCTGTTTCGGTGCCACTTTCGCGTTTGTACTTGGATGAAAATCCCGGGAGCAACAGCTGGCGACTCTGCTGGGGACCGAATCCAGAATCTCTGGTTTCCTTAGCGAGTCAATCCTAGCGCTTGTCTGTTTTTCCTTCATTGGGTGTTTACTGTTGTGCTGTATTTACCATTTTATTGTATGGTTATTTACTGCTTTACTGTACATTACTGTATTTACCGCATTTTAGCATTTTTATTTCATATGATATATTATGCTATACTGGACTGTGCTGGTTTTCTGTTTGGCGGGATAGGATTTCTGAGAGCTAAGCCCATTACACAGGCTTGAGTATACACTTAGGATTAGAGTGGAGAGTAGTGGGACCTACGTGCCGTCTGGAATGCGTTGGGTATTCACGAAATTCACAGCCAGACGAGGCTATCTTGAGACGCATTTTGACGTGTGTGTCTTGCACATGTTAGGGTGTTGATCTAGAGAGCTGTCGACTCTGGTGACCGTTTCCCGAGGACTCAGTTGCGACACTCCTCCCGAGATGTACAGTGGCAGACCACGTTCTGTGGCAAACCCATTGCATATTCTCGATTCGAGGACCCAATGCTGGGAACTTGCCATAGGTGTTCCTTTTGGGAAAGAGAATCAGTGGAGGCACTCCTCGATTGGCGATAGTACTGTACCCCGAGGGTTGAATGTACTATTGCTTCTCGACCTCAGTGCCAGAAGCTGAGGACCTTTCATTTTGAAGAATCAGTTGAGGCCTCCTCGATTGATGATGATGCCAAACCAGAAACGGTGAACGTATCATCATTTCTCGACCTGAGAGCCTGGGATACTGAACATCCTAGTACCCACATGTGAGAAGGGAGGGTTGTTTACAGGTTTGCAGGTAACCATGACCTCCTACATACCCGGTTTTCTGTTGACATTACACAAAAAGAGGGTTTATCCTATTATATTCAGACGATTTCTATTTATGGTTCTATATTGTTCTCAGAGATACACTGACACCGCACACAGTCCAGCACAGACACCTGATTACCTGATCACATGCCCTCTTGCATTGCATTATCATGTCATAACGGTTGTGTTTATCATTCACAGGTGCATAATACACTTCTGATTCCAATCCATGGGTTCAACAGAGAATGACGAGAGAAGGAAGAACAATGTTTCTTACAAGTTTCCAGACCCTACCTTGGATTCACTGCTCAAAGTTATAGACATGGCTGGCCCGGGTGTTCTTGATAGGTTTCAAAAGAAGTATGGGAATTTGGTTAAGATGGTTCGTACTATCACAAAGTATGAACATGATGCTTTGCACACTCTGCTGCAATTTTACGAGCCTTCGCTGAGATGTTTCCTCTTTCCAGATTACATTTTGATGCCAACGCTGGAAGAATTCTCATTTATTTTAGGGATTCCGATCATGTCGGCAATACCGTTCTTTTCTGGTAGTTCTCCTAGTACAAAAAAAATTGCTGCTGCAATGCAAATTGATCAGTCAGTGATAAAGAGTGGTGTGAATAGCATGAATGGAGTTGACGGATTTCATCTGGAATTCCTCTCTGGTCAAGCTCAAGAGGCTGCTAATGCTAAAAACTGGACGATTTATAATTCCATTCTGGCTCTCTGCATATATGGCCTAGTTCTTTTTCCCAATCAGCAAGACTTTGTGGATATGCAGGCGACGAGAGTTTTCGTTCTTAAAAATCCAGTCCCTACTTTGTTAGGGGATTTTTATCACTCTGTGCATTACAAGAACGAGAAAAGAAGGGGAGGATCTGTTAGTTGTTGTACTCCACTGCTGTGCCATTGGCTCTTCAAGCATTTGCCTCAAACAGGTGCCTTTGTGGAAACCATAGATGTTGCGAAATGGTCCAAGCGAATGATAGGTTTAACTGCTGATAATATTGTCTGGTTTGATCATCGGTTGTTGAGAATAGAGCTTATCACAAGATGCGGAAGTTTTCCAAATGTACCTCTGATTGGCAGAAAAGGAGGGATCAATTATAATCCAGTTTTGGCCATCCGACAGTTCGGGTATGCTTCCCGGAATCCTCCTACAGAGCAAGACGTTGAAGAATCTTTGTTCTTTACAGAAACTAAAGATGAGAAGGTGGTAGAAGTGGTGAATGCTTGGAAAGATAAGCATAAAATTGGAAAAGCGGTTTTTGGGAAAGGAGATTGTAGGTCTTATCCTGAATATGATAGATGGATCGAGATGAAAGTAAAAGAATTGCTTTTACCCTTTTCAAGGGAACCTCTTTTATGTTCAGCACAGCCAGAACAGCCAACCATGGTGGCTATTGAAGAGTGTGAAAAGTGGCAGAAGATGGTAAAAGAGCTTAAAGTAGAGAATGCTGGTATGAGTAGCTGCCTCCAAAAAGCCCTGCATGACAATAAAGACCTAGAAGGAAGAGCTCAGAAGGCAGAAAAGATCTTAGCAGCCAAGGAGAAAGATTTTTATGAAAGAGCACAACACTTCCAGAAGATCAGCAAAGGTGCTGACGCTGCCACTCAGGCTCACAAGACGACTAAACAAGACTTAGCTCAGACCAAGGATACGTTGGCCAAATTCCAGAGAGCATGGGACGATGTCCGAATTGAAAATGCTGAGTTATAGGAACAGTTGAAGATTAAAGACGAGGAGCTTAAGAAAGCGCATGAGCAGAGGAGAAAGTATCGGGAAAGCCTCGGTAAAAGTCAAGAACAGTTAGAAGAAGCTAGCAGAGAGCTGAAGAATACCAAGAAAGAGCTTGAACAAGTCATGATAGAAAGGGAGATACTCAAGACGCAAGCTGGCATAAAGAGACACAAAGGAGTGTGTGATGATGAAGCTTTGATGCTGCATATGGGTTCCTTAACTAAGGCTCTTGAAAAAAGGGATGTCTTGATTAAAGAGATGATTGAAAAGCCGAATCACCAGCGTACTCGCATACTCTTTGAGGAGATCAAATACACAAGTGATAAGCTGAAGGACGTGGAATTATCAGACTGATGTTCTTTTTCTTGTAATTTGTTGTTAATGGTTACCATCAGGCTTGTTGATGGATCCATCTTTCCTTTGTATTTCATTTGTTGATGAACCTCTTTTAAATGTACTTGAACACTTTGTTGAATGGGGATGAGCAGTTTTATGCAAAAATTAGTCCTTATCAGATATCTGTACACAAGCACATGACCACGGCACGTCTCTTTATATCACGCTTTCTAATCTTCAGATTTCTGTGGTTAAAATTGGAATCAGGGTGTAAGGCACCTTGGAAATGATAAACATGACATTTGCATTGCATTGCATAACATTTCATTTTGCATAGCAGGTACTCGTGGCAGGGTCTCTAACCTTTATTTGGTTGCAGGCATAATAGCTGATTCTCATATTCACCGATACGCAACCAGACGAAACCAAACAAGGGTCATGGATCAGGTACAGACAGAGCTGGCTGATTTGAGGGCACGCATGGAATAATTTATGAATCTGATGCAGGGCGTTGCCCAGGGACAGCAGGACCTGAGAGCAGGGCAAGAGGACATGAGAGTTACTATCCAGAGGTTGGAGACAGAGATTCCTACTGGTAACAACGTTAATCCCCCTAGGGTTAACCCTCAAGTGGTCAATCATCCTGTGGTCAATCCTCCTGTTATTACTCCTCCTCCAGTGGGAGTCAACTTGGGATTTGTTCATGGCAACAATGGGCTGGTGGAAGATCATCAGGATGATCAGTTTTCTATACTTAACGCTGATATGGGATTCTACCACGATGACAGGAAATACGAAGGGTTGGCTGAAAGAGTGAAGGCTATAGAGAGTCGGAATCCTTTGGGAATTGATGTTGAAGACATGGGACTGGTACCGGGTGTCAAGATTCCCCCGAAGTTTAAGCCGCCTACCTTTGATAAGTACAATGGTAGCTCTTACCCTAAAACTCACCTCCAGGCATATAACCGGAAGATAGCTGGTTATTCTGATGATCAGAAGTTATGGATGTACTTTTTCCAGGACAGCTTGTCTGGAGCCTCACTGGAATGGTATACAAAGTTGGACAGGGCTCACGTCAGAAGCTGGAAAGAGTTGTGCTTGGCTTTCTTAAAGCAATACCAGTACAACATCGACATGGCACCGAATCACACTCAATTACAAAGCATGACCCAGGACCCTAAGGAAGGTTTTAAGCAGTACGCCCAGAGGTGGCGTGAACTTGCTGCTCAGGTACAACCTCCGTTGGCAGATAGAGAAATGGCTGACATGTTCATGAATACTCTGCAAGGTCTGTATCTTGACCGGTTGGCCGCTTGTCCGTCCACTGGTTTTGCTGACATAGTGATTGCTGGAGAGAGAATTGAGAGTTTGCTAAAGCTGGGGGAAATTCAGGACAGCAGTGGTACAAGTCCAGCTCCTGCAAAGAAGTTCTTTGGTAACAATAATAGAAAGCGTGAAGGTGACACTAATGCTGCATATTCACAAGGGGGAGAGGTAGAGGACGGCAGGGTCCGTATCACCAGACAACATCTATAACTATTCTAACTCCGGATAATGAGGCTCAACCTGCAGCTCAGAGGCAGTATCGTCCAAGACAGAGAATGAATGACAGACAGTTTGATGTTTTCCCTATGACATGTTCACAAATGTTACAGAATTTACTCCGTTTGAATTTGGTACAATTGAGGACGTTGGCTCCCCCAGTGGGCAAGCTACCCTTTGGATACGATGCAAATGAAAAGTGTGAGTTTCACTCCAATGCACCAGGACACAATGTGGAAAACTGCAAGGCTTTCAAACATGTGGTACAAGATCTCGTTGATTCAAAGGCTATTAATTTTTCTCTGAGGCCTAATGTAATCCAAAATCCCATGCCTCCGCATGGCAGACCGGGGGTGAATTCCATTGAAGAGGATGGAGGTCTGAACCTGGTGAGGAATATTAATGATGTTAAGACTCCGTTGAAAGTTGTGAAAGACCGCCTACTGAAAGGGGCTGTGTTTCCTGGCTGTTCGGAAAACTGTGAAGATTGTTTGATTGCTGATAATGGGTGTGTGAAATTGAGAAATAGCCTTCAGAGTATGATGAATGAAGGATGTTTGCAATTTGATCAGGTGAAAAAGAACGATGATGAAGTTTCTACTATTACAATCTACTTTGATCCGGTGGAAATTCCGGTGCCTGCTCCTGTACAGACATCTGCGCCGAAACGAGTAGCTCCTATAACGATAACTGTTCCCAGTCATGTCCCAAATGAGAACAAGGTTGCTATTCCGTGGTACTATGGAACTAATAGTCAAGGACAGAGGCAAGAGGCGCAGACTCCTAAAGAAAGTGGTTCAAGTGTCGGAAATGTTGGGGGAATGGGTGGTTTCACTCGCAGCGGAAGTTTTTCGCTCCTCAGACACTCCAGAAGGACGATAATGAAGCATTAATGAGGACCAGAGGAAAGCAGGTGATAGGCGATGAACCAGTGCCAGGGGCAGAATTTGACAAGTCATTGGAGAAAGATGTTGAGGAATTCATGAGAATAATCAGAAAGAGCGATTATAAGATCGTTGACCACCTACATCAGATTCCTTCTAAGATCTCCATATTGTCGTTGTTGCTATGCTCCGAAGCGCATAAAAATGCTTTGTTAAAAATCCTAAACATGGCATACGTACCACAAGAAATATCAGTAAATCAGCTTGAAAGTGTGATTTCCAATGTCCATGTTGGTAACGGTTTAGGGTTCACAGATTTTGACTTAACGCCAGAAGGAAGGAACCACAATAAGGCTCTCCACATATCAATGGAATGTAAAGGTGCTATGTTATCCCATGTATTGGTGGACACTGGTTCGTCCCTCAATGTGTTGCCTAAGAAAGCATTAGCAAAGCTGGATGTGGAAGGAGTTATATTGAGGCCTTGTGATCTAGTGGTGAAGGCATTTGATGGTTCAAAGAGATCGATGTTTGGAGAAGTAGAGCTACCTGTCCAGATCGGACCCCAGGTCTTTAATATAGTGTTTTATGTGATGGACATTCAACCAGCCTATAGTTGTCTATTGGGTCGTCCATGGATCCACGCTGCTGGGGCTGTGTCTTCAACCTTGCATCAGAAGATAAAATTTGTGGTTGACCGTTAGGTTGTTACGGTATGCGGAGAAGAAGATATTTTCGTTAGTCATCTTTCGTCCTTCAAGTACATGGAGATGGACGGAGAAATCCACGAAACTCTCTGCCAGGCATTTGAAACTATGAATATGGTGAGAGTTCTCCGTCTGGTGAGGCAAGGGTGGGAACTTCTATGACTTTGTATAAGCAGGCTTTGGAAGTGGTGCAGTCTGGTCAGGCGGAATGATGGGGTCAAATGATTGAGATACCTTTCAAGGATGATAAAAGCGGAATTGGTTATAAGCCCCCTCGAGTTCCATCACTACAGGGTCAAGAGCGCCAAGGGCCAGTTATTTTCTCAAGTGGAGAAGTCATACATCCAAGCCAGATTTGTGCAGCAGTTGATGATGGTGAAGATAACGACTGTGACCTGGACAATTGGGTGCGTCCCTGTGCCCCGGGAATGTAGCTGAACAATTGGTTTTCGGAGGATCTCATTCAAGTTACTCTGCCAAATAAGTAATTTTCTATGTTTTCTTTTATTAAGCATGCAAAGGTCCTATGCTCTGCCCAAGGCATAGTGACTTCATTGTAGGGCCCCCATTTGTTCTCATACAAATTTTTATCATTAATAAAAGGACGTTTTGTATTCAAAGTTGTGTTCCCTGTCTTTCATTTTGATTTTTAAAATAAAATGGCAATGTTTTCTTCGCAGTTTTTGTGCATTTTTCTTTCTTTCTGTTCCTTTAAAAAAAGCAATTTCTAAAAGCATGAATTATCATTCATGCAGAAATAATTCCCTGGATCTTGTTGATGACGGCCCTGCTATGGTTTATTATGACTTCGATAATCCAATATACCAAGCTGAGGAGGGGGATGAGGAAGACTGTGAACTTCCTGAAGAGTTGGCTAGATTATTGAAGCAGGAAGAAAGAGCCATTCAGCCTCGTCAGGAATCTATAGAAGTTGTCAATCTCGGCACCGAAGAGGTAAAGAAAGAGGTCAAAGTAGGGGCCAGCCTGACAGAGAATGTAAAGAAAGAGTTGATTGAGATGTTGCGAGAGTATGTTGACATCTTCGCATGGTCTTATCAAGATATACCGGGGATGGATACATACATCGTGGTGCACAGATTGCCGCTGAAAGAGGGTTGTTTTCCTGTCAAGCAGAAGCTTCAGAGAACCAAACCTGAAATGGCCATCAAGATCAAAGAGGAGGTGCAAAAGCAGTTGGATGCGGGGTTTCTAGCTGTTACTAGTTATCCACCATGGGTCGCTAATATTGTGTCGGTACCGAAGAAGGATGGCAAAGTCAGAATGTGCGTGGATTATCGAGATTTGAACAGGGCGAGTCCAAAAGATGATTTTCCACTACCACACATTGACGTGTTGGTAGATAATACGACTCAATTCTCTGTGTTTTCTTTCATGAATGGGTTTTCCGGATATAACCAGATCAAGATGGCGCTGGAGGATATGGAGAAAACTACATTTATTACCCCTTGGGGCACATTCTGCTATAAGGTGATGCCGTTTGGTTTAAAGAACGCAGGAGCAACATATCAGCGTGCCATGGTGACGCTCTTCCACGACATGATTCACAAAGAAATTAAAGTTTATGTGGATGATATGATTGCCAAATCAGAAACGGAAGAGCAGCATTTGATAAATTTGAAAAAGTTGTTTGAGCGGCTGAGAAAGTTCAGATTGAGGCTGAACCCGAATAAGTGTACTTTCGGGGTAAGATCTGGTAAGCTGCTGGGCTTCATCGTCAATGAAAAGGGAATCGAGGTGGATCCAGCAAAGGTAAAAGCCATTCAAGAAATGCCGGAGCCGAGAACTGAAAAACAAGTTCGTGGGTTTTTGGGAAAGTTGAATTATATTGCAAGATTTATATCTCATCTTACCACGACTTGCGAGCCAATATTCAAATTATTGAGAAAAGATCAAGCAATCCGGTGGAACAATGACTATCAAAAGGCCTTTGATAAAATAAAAGAATATTTGCAAAATCCTCTGATTCTCATGCCTCCAGTTCCTGCGAGGCCACTGATTATGTATCTCACTGTACGTGATGGATCAATGGGTTGCGTTCTCGGTCAACACGACGAGACAGGTAGGAAAGAGCATGCTATATACTACCTGAGCAAAAAATTCACCGATTGCGAGTCCAGGTATTCGATGCTTGAGAAGACGAGCTGCGGGCTAGCATGGGCTGCTAAGCGATTGAGACAATACATGCTGACTCATACCACCCTACTGATTTCAAAAATGGATCCAATCAAGTACATCTTTGAAAAGCCAGCTCTTAATGGAAGGGTCGCTCGGTGGCAGATGGTTTTAACTGAATATGATATACAATACACTTCCCAGAAAGCTATCAAAGGGAGTGTGTTGTCGGATTATCTTGCCGAGTCGCCTATTGATGATTATCAGCCAATGAGGTTTGACTTTCCTGATGAAGACATCATGTTTCTCAAGGCTAAAGATTGTGAAGAGCCTCCGGTTGACGAAGGGCCGGATCCTGATGACAAATGGAAGTTGATGTTCGATGGGGCCGTTAACATGAAAGGAAGTGGTGTAGGGGCAGCCCTTATTACTCCGAAAGGACCACACATACCTTTCACTGCCAGATTAACGTTTGATGTCACTAATAATAAAGTGGAATATGAGGCTTGTATCATGGGCATCGATGAAGCCATTGATTTAAGGATCAAGACTCTTGAGATATTTGGGGATTCTGCTCTAGTGATCAACCAGATCAATGGAGATTGGCATACCCACCAGCAGAACTTGATTCCTTACCGAGACTATGCGAGAAGACTGTTGACTTTCTTTACAACAGTAAAATTGTGCTATATACCTCGTGATAAGAATCAGATGGTTGATGCTTTAGCTACGTTATCTTCCATGATTCAGGTGAATTGGTGGAACCATCTCCCAAAAATTGATGTGATGAGGTTAGACAGACCCGCTCATGTGTTTGCCGCTGATACGACGACTGATGATAAACCCTGGTATTTTGATATCAAGCGTTTCTTGAAGAGTCAAGAGTATCCGGCCGGGGCATTAAACAATGACAAAAAGACTCTGAGGAGGTTGGCAGGAAGCTTCTTTTTGAATGAGGATGTGTTGTATAAACGGAATTTTGACATGGTTCTGCTCAGATGCGTGGATAGACACGAAGCAGACATGTTAATGCAGGAAGTACATGAAGGCTCGTTCGGTACCCATGCTGGTGGGCATGCTATGGCGAAGAAGTTATTGCGGGCCGGGTATTACTGGTTAACTATAGAGGCTGATTGCTTTAAGTATGCCCGAAAATGCCACAAATGCCAAATCTATGCTGATAAGGTGCATGTGCCACCAACCCCCCTGAATGTGATGAGTTCTCCACGGCCCTTTGCTATGTGGGGCATTGATATGATAGGGAAGATTGAGCCTACAGCTTCCAACGGACATAGATTCATTCTGGTGGCTATTGATTACTTTACCAAGTGGGTGGAAGCTGCCTCTTTTGCAAATGTCACCAGGAAGGTGGTAGCCCGATTCATTAAGAAGGAGATTATCTGCAGATATGGGGTGCCTGAAAGGATCATTACTGATAATGGTTCTAATCTCAACAACAAGATGATGAAAGAGCTATGCCAGAGCTTCAAAATCGAACATCACAACTCTTCTCCTTATCGCCCGAAGATGAACGGTGCCGTTGAGGCAGTCAACAAAAATATTAAGAAGATTGTGCAAAAGATGGTGGTGACGTATAAGGATTGGCATGAAATGCTGCCTTTCGCTTTACATGGGTACCGCACTTCTGTTCGTACATCTACTGGGGCAACCCCGTTTTCACTTGTATACGGTATGGAAGCAGTGCTGCCAGTTGAGGTTGAAATCCCTTCTTTAAGGGTCATGATGGATGTTAAACTTGACGAGGTTGAATGGGTTCGAGCGAGGTTCAACGAGTTGAGTCTCATCGAAGAAAGACGATTGGCTGCAGTTTGTCATGGACAACTGTACCAGAGGAGAATGAAACGAGCATTTGACCAGAAAGTGCGTCCTCAGACTTACCAGACGGGCGACTTGGTATTGAAAAGGATTCTTCCTCCGAATACAGATCATAGGGGCAAATGGACTCCTAATTATGAAGGTCCATATGTTGTTAAGAAGGTCTTCTCGGGCGGAGCCTTAATGCTTACGACGATGGACGGTGAGGACTTTTTGTCCCCTGTGAACTCAGACGTAGTTAAAAAAATACTTCGCATAAAGAGACCCGCTGGATAGTAAAAAGAGAGTCCAGGCAAAAAAGGGCATTCCGGCGAACCATAATAAAAAAAAAGAAAAAAAAGGTTCGGGCAAAAATTAGGGATAAAATAAAAAGAAAGTACACCCGGTAAATTGAAAACCCGCAAGGGCAACTTAGGCAAAAAAGGGTATCTCGGTGGATTGAAAACCCGTAAAGGGCGATCCAGGCAAAAGAGAGATTTAGCGAAAACTGCGATCTGAGTAGTCTGTATTGTCTCGTTTCAATCAATGAGCACTCTGAAAGATGGGAATCGGTTCAATCGTCCCCCTTTGAAGGCAAAGTAGTGGGAGAATCTTGAAGATATATGAACCATAGCAGGGTTAAAACTCAATAAAGTTCCATTTTCACATTGCCATTAGGACAGTTTCTTTTCTGTTTGGCAATTACCTCTTTCCAGGAATTGCTTCTTGATGTAAATGCCTATTTTCAGGCTCTTCAATCAATAAAATGGTCGTTATTCAGAATAATTCTATATGTTTGTTTGTTTTTATATTTGCTTTGTTTACGCAAACGTCCAATTTTTTATAAACATTTGCATATGAAAACCTTGGGGTTCTACAATAACATGCCTAAAAGGAAAATATTTAAAATTGCTTTAACTGACGAGTGTGCTTGGGTGAATACTTCAAAACCTATGTTACCTTGGGGCATAGGTGCGCATTCTTTTGTTTGCAGGTGTGGAGATTTCACTGGATGGCTATGCAAAGATGTATGACGCCTTCAAGCCGAGTCCCTTACGAAGCGCAAGTGATCGTTCCTCCCCAAGCAGAGATGGTTCCTTAGCAAGGAAGTACTTCTGGGAGGTGGTCATCCCCAACGTACTTACAGAGTATCATGATCCTCAGCAACGGTGTTAAAGGGTAGTGATGAAGTCATCATGTTCAAAAGGAAAGGATCCTCATTTCACTCTTTTGTCACAACGGTTACTGATTGAGCCCATCGTCTGGCCGACGGTCGCGCTCGACGATTCGATATTAACAAGTCAAGTTTCAAATAGGTGGTGTTGTATCTTATTAAGTCGATTCTCCCATTCCGTACTTCCAACAGCTACCAGCTTTTCTGTGCCGCTAACGGTTGTGAATCTCCAGTGAATTCGCCATCCCAAGTATGGAGCATTTTGAAAATTCCCCAGCTGGAGGTGTTCCAAATCTATTATCCCCAGTAGAGTTTGAAAAGGCGTGGTCTTCTATAAAATCCTATCAAGGGATGTTTCCAGCACGAGACGCTCTGAAGTGGTTCTCCCCAGCAGAGTTTGTTGTAAGCTCATTTCCCCAGCGGAGTTCTATGGTTATAGCTATTCCCTAAGTAGACTGGTTCAGATGATGCCTCCCCAGCAAAGTTATCATTTCCTACAGCAACCTCCACAGGTTTGTCAGGCCAGAGCCCAGATCAGGAGATCAAGTCAATGTGTCTTCCCCAGTACGGTTTGTGACCACGAAGTCAATCCAGCTTGTTATCCCCAGCGGAGTTGCCTACCTTTCCTCAGCATTTATTTTGCTGAGGACCTCCTTGCATTTTGCATATAGTGTGCATAGCATCCTCAAAACGCATAGCATTTCCATTTGAGATGGAGCATTACGCCATGGGAAAATTCAAACATATGCATGTGAAGCATAGGCCAGTTTTGATAACTCGTGCGAGAGTCCAGAACTTTGCTCCTTATATCATTGACAAAGCCAGAAAGAATACCTAGTTCATTTCCCCACATATATTTCAAAGCAGTACAAGGGTTTCATCATCTTTCTCCCCACAGAGTCATATTTCTCAGGTTTCTTGGAACCATTCCCGATAGGATTCCTTTAGCCGTTCCCGACAGGCAAACCGGAACCATTCCCGATAGGATTCCTTTAGCCGTTCCCGACAGGCAACCCGGAACCATTCCCGATAGGATTCCTTTAGCCGTTCCCGACAGGCGATCTTTAAGTTTTAAACCTAGCCGTTCCCGACAGGCCCATTTACCGTTCCCGACAGGTAAGCCATAGGTTTTTAACTTTAGCCGTTCCCACAGGCGACCTTTGAGTTTTAAACCTGACCGTTCCCGACAGGCCCATTTACCGTTCCCGACAGGTAAGCCATAGGTTTTTAACTTTAGCCGTTCCCGACAGGCGACCTTTGAGTTTTAAACCTGACCGTTCCCGACAGGCCCATTTACCGTTCCCGACAGGTAAGCCATAGGTTTTTAACTTTAGCCGTTCCCGACAGGCGACCTTTGAGTTTTAAACCCGACCGTTCCCGACAGGCCCATTTACCGTTCCTGACAGGTAAGCCATAGGTTTTTAACTTTAGCCGTTCCCGACAGGCGACCTTTGAGTTTTAAACCTGACCGTTCCCGACAGGCCCATTTACCGTTCCCGACAGGTAAGCCATAGGTTTTTAACTTTAGCCGTTCCCGACAGGCGACCTTTGAGTTTTAAACCTGACCGTTCCCGACAGGCCCATTTATCTTTCCCGACAGGTAAGCCATAGGTTTTTAACTTTAACCGTTCCCGACAGGCGACCTTTGAGTTTTAAGCCTGACCGTTCTCGACAGGCCCATTTACCGTTCCCGACAGGTAAGCCATAGGTTTTTAACTTTAGCCGTTCCCGACAGGCGACCTTTGAGTTTTAAACCTGACCATTCCCGACAGGCCCATTTACCATAACCGATAGGTAAGCCATAGGTTTTCAACTTTAGCCGTTCTCGACAGGCACATTGACTGTTCCCGACACATGACCGTTCCCGACAGGCACATTGATCGTTCCCGACAGGCACATTGACCGTTCCCGACAGGCTCATTGACCGTTCCCGACAGGCACATTGACCGTTCCCGACAGGTATTTCACCAGTTCCCAACAGGTTTCCTATGGGGTCTAATGGTTCCAAGTTCCCTCTCACAAACTTTTCTTCCGTACCATGGCTTCATTTACAATATTGTTTCTTTAACCACACAGTGCAAATTTTCTCGGTTTTTTTGTATTCAATCCCTATGTATCTTGAATTACTGATAGCCTTTGCTTTCATCCATTCAGATCCACAGTTGATTGAATATGGGCAGCTGTAATACCTCAAAATTTGCCCACTTGTTTTAGCTTTTACTGGCTTATGTTTCATTGCATCGCATTTAGATCTTGTGTGCATCTCATAACATACCTATTGCATAAGAGCATGTGATCAGTGGCCTGCAAGGTGTTGGTCATTCAAAGCAAGGGTCTTCAAATAAGTCTCAAGGGTCCCTTAAGCCATATATTATCACACTTTGATCCACAAGGCATGGGAAGAGAAGAATTCATCAAGAAGAGTGGGCAGTGTATCATTTCCTACACAAGGCAGTCAAAATTTGGGATTTGACCCCTAAACGGGCAAGCTCTTTGAGTTTCTATCATCTCCAAATGGCATATCTCATCTTTGTTAGACGGGATGTCCATCATATTCAGAGGAATTTGGATTTGGAGGATGTGTTATTTCCTCCTAACCAGAGGGTGCCAAAATTAGGGTTTGACATAAAGTTAGTTTATTTCTGATTTTTGGGCAAGACTTAATCTCATGGTATTCCTCATGTCCTTAAGCATATATGGATGGAAAATTGCTCATCAATTGGTTTCATAAGGGTCTCAATTGATCAGTTGCTTGATAATCGAGAAATTGGGGAAAAAGTCAACTGTGCTGTGAAAAAGTCAACTCTTGACTTTTTGGGGTCAAATGAATGAAATTCATGTTATATATGTTCAATGGACAAAATTTGATCAATAAATGATGGAGGAATAAAGAAAAATCAAGAAATTACAAAACTGCCAAAAATAGAAACTTTGGGGTTTCCAAAAATAGTAAGTTTTGGCTATTTTAGCACCTCTCTTTGAGTCAGGCTTTCTCAATTTTAAAGCATCAAATCAAAAATCCACCAGGCCACAACAAAAGATCTTGTTTAAAGCTTCAAATCCATATAAAGAACTCTTCCATCGGATCAAAATTGAGGGAGTTATGATCCATTAAAGTTTGACAAAACTAGGTCAAAAACCAAGTCATGGCAAGGCAAGTGCAGGCCCATGCGCCATAATTTTATCGAACACTTGGTGTGCCAAATGTCCAGCCACTTTTCTCAAAGATGGAAGCTCCAAACGAAAAAATGTTGAACATCAAATTTTTTCATCTCAATGTCCTCTTCAACTTTGATGTTGGACATTTTTCCGTTTGAGTAAGTTATGATAGGATTATGATGGTCCCAAGTTGACGCGTGCATGCTGAAATTTCCAAGTCAGATTGCCATGCCAACTTACCAACTTGCCACGCCCATGCACCAGTTCTGAACCATGATATTTGGAGCCATTTTACACTATCCTACAAGCCTCTATTCAATTCAATTTCAACATCAAAGTTATTCTCCTATACTTACTCTTTCATTTGCCACAAAAATTACACATTTCCATTCATTAAAGTGAGAGAAATTCATCACCAAACTCCCTTGTTTTAATTGATTTTAAGCTGCTATAAAACCAGAAAAATAACATTGTTGTTGTTGCTAATTCAAATACTCATATACATACTACACACTAGTCCACATTCCATTTTATTAAACTAAAAATTTCCTTACATCACCACCATCCATTTTAAACTCCACCATACACTTCACAAACTCACCCACACCATAGCAAACCTTCCCAACTCACCTCTAACTGTCATGACTCAGTTAGTTAGAGTCCACTCAGTTAACCCAACTCTAACTCACTTAACCCACTCAGTTTACCATGGTTAATCACACCTAACCCTAACTATATAAACAAATTTACACACAATTTCAACTCTCTCTCTCATTTTTTCCACATTTCTCAGAACTCATTCTCAATCATTCTCTCAATTTTCTCTCTAATCTCACACATTTCTCACACTTTTCATCACAATTTCTCAAGAAATCTCAAATTTCTCTTTCACTCTCAAGAATTCGGATCCAGATTTCTCTCTCGTTTCTCCATCGTTTTCGAAGATTTTTGGAGCAGCATCATCTCCATAACCTCCTCTTTCTACTGTATGCATTAGATTCGCTTGAATCCACCATCGAAAAATCTCAAGTTTCACTCATCACTTCCAATTTCTACTGCAAGCAAGTATTGGATCTGGTTTTCGCCTTTATTTGGCTCAAAGTGTTGATTTGAAGATCTTGCAAGAAGTTCTTGGATTTCTAAAACAAAAAATTGCATCTCACAAGGTTAGAGATCTTGAAACTTTTCCTTTAGTTCATCATAATTTTAGAAATTTATAATGTGAAATTAGTACTCATGCATTGCATCTGGAAGTCCTGAAATGATGGCACACCACTGTTTGTTTAATTTGGAATTTATGTGATTTTGTGATTTTTGTGAAATTTGTGCTTGAATGTGTCACTTTTGTGCCATTTTTCTTGGTGTTAGAACGATCTTTTGGTGATTTAATTGGTATATTCATGATCTATGAAGTTTGGGCTTCAGTTTGGTATCTTACTTTGTTAATTTTCATTAAGATTTGATGAAGTTATGTGAGGTAGAAAATTGGAAATAAATCTGCGTTTTTCATGTTGTTGTATGAGATTAGTTTTCACTTTGCATGGATTAATGATGAGAAGATGACATGGCAGCGTTTTATTGGGTGAGTTCTAGCTTTTAATGATTAGTTAACATGATTAAGTGATGATGAGTGGTTGATTGGAGAGAGAAAAGGGCGCGTGGCGAATTCTGGTTGGTGGAGTAAGCATCACTTTACGGCGGACCAATCACATGCTAGCACCACATTAATGAACCCATGAGGTTCTCACGTGATGCATTTCACAAGCTTTGGATCCTTCAGAAAGACGCGTGTGGGCGAGTGTAGGGTATTTAGGGTGAGCGTGCATTGTCAGCCGTTGATCTGGAGATATTGGCTTGATCATGTGGTTTGAATTGCATGTACATGGAATTGAAAATACACAGCCACTACACATGATTATGCGTCCTATTGGACTATGTTAGTTATTTTTCGCACCCTCCTTCATTAAAGGCCCATGTTTTTGAACTAGAAAAATTACTAATGTTGCACCCCCTTCTTCTATTAATTTGCATTTAATTTCTTTCACATATTAGCTTCACTTTTATTTTGATAAAAATAATAAAAATCATTAGAAAATTATGAAATAATTCACACATGTTCTTAACACATTTAGGTAATTTTTCATCATTTTAATTCTGATTTTAATAATTTTAGATCTTTTTTTTCGTAATTTCATTTCAATTTCTTTTTTGATTGATCTTCTTTATGATACTCAGACTTGTACATTTTCTTTCTCCCATTTCACACAATGTTTTACATTCATTCCTTTTGCATTGGTTAGATAACATCCTGAAGGGTTAAAAAATATTTTTTCTTGATTTTTAAAGTCATCTTATAGGATATTTGTATGATCATCTTTACACTTCTTTTTGTGGCATTTCAATATGACTTTATGCATGTCCTTGTGACACTTTTATCTTGAATTTTGGTCTGAGTTTTTAATATGTGTTTAGCCTCTGACTTAGGTTGTTTAGGACTGATTTTTACAATTTCCTCATGTGCTTTAATATTTGTTCAATGCCTTGCCTTTGAATCTACTTAAGTGCACTTTATTTTCCTTCCTTCTAACATGTTGTGATGAGGCATTGGTGCCATACATTTTATGATTGCCTTGTGTGATATTATAGGTCATTTGTACTACCTTATAGGTCACCTTTGATTGCATTATAAGTCACTTTGGTTTGCATTTACATTTGACATGAGTTTGTGCATTCTAATTTGAACTTTGACTTGTTTTCATCTCTCACTTCCTCTCATGCTATATGTGATTCACGTTTGCATTTTTGTATGCCATTTTATATGTCTCATTTGCATCTCATGTATAATATGCTACTGCCCATGTGCATTCATTAACCATTTCACATGTTATGCATTTATAATATGTCATTTTGTGCATTTAATTGAACATGTTTCACTTCTCTTTTCTTCTACTTCATATTATCTCTTCCACTTGCACTCTTCTATTCTTGAATTACATGATGGTTCATATGCTTTGTAAGACCTTTGTGAATTGAATTTAATTCTGACCTTGACCTTTCATGAGACATAAATGCATGATCACTTTGCATTTTCATCCATTCTTCATCTATTTCTTCTTGGTTCACTTCTTTAATGTTTAGGACACTACTTGTACATAGTTGATGTGTGTTTGATGTCTTAATATTAGGGAACACCTCTAGATGTAGGTTCTGACCATAATTAGGTTTTATCTCTTAGGATCATATTTCCTTGGTTCTTAATTGATTTGGTTATCACTTGTTGTTTCTTCCTTTATTTCATACTTGTATATAATGTGAACTAACCTTTTCATGTAGGTGCATGGTAAGTAAGTGTGGGGACATAATTCCACCTACATTCCTCTCCCTCATCTTCTCTTATTTCATTTAATCATTCAAATTTTTGTTTGATAAGCATTGACATGCTTTCCTTGAATAATTCTTCTTTCATCCCTCTTTAAGATCAACTTAACTTCCATTTTGGAAGTAAGTTGTTTCTTTTGCTTTTCTTCTTCTTTCTTTTAGAAGTAGGTTTGTTAAACCACATTAACCATAGGATATCCAAGCATGCTAACACTAGGGTGTGTCTTAGTCTCCCCTTAGCTTTCACCTTTACCCCTCTTTTGAGTCACTTCTTCTCTTCTCATAATCAAAGTAAAAAAAAACTTAATAAAGGCATAAAAAATATTGTATTTAGGCCTTTCATGTGGGAACAAGGAGGTGAGGGGTCTTCTCTCATTTCTTTGGGAATGTTTAGTGTACGTCCCGTCTTGGGTCGATATGCTAGGCATTCGATCCTATATGAAGGACTTAAATATAATGTGAGTTACTAAACACCAATAATCAAAACACTTCTTCTAAAAGACAAAAACAAACAACAATTCTCTTCTCATCTCCTTCATTCTATTCCTTAAGGATGCGTCATGTCCGTTCTACCGCAAACAGGTAACGCCTAAGTCTCCCTACAGCAAGCTGCAACACCTAACTGCTGGAACGCGAACGTTAACGTATTCCACTAAAAAACACAAACAACTTTCCCTAGGTGAGGGGAACTACGTCGCTCTGATTCTCATGCTCCCGATGAGATACTTAGGCAGTGGGGTAGGGCCCATTCGAGCACTTCTTTTATTTTCCCTACATTTGTTTCTCTTTCTCTCTCCTTTCCTTTTCCAGTTCTTCAGTTAGCAGTTCCTTTTCCAGCATCCTTTTCTTACACCCTTTGATTGAAGCAGCAAGCGTGGATCCCATCGGGTACGATGGACGTGAGGGGGTGCTAATACCTTCCTCTCGTGTAACCGACTCCCGAACCCAGTTCTCTTGGTTGCAAGACCATGCTCTTTCCATTCTCCAGGTTTATGCGGTGTTTCCTTTCCCTCTCTTGGGGTAAATACACATTGTTGGCGACTCTGTTTCGGTGCCACTTTCGCGTTTGTACTTGGATGAAAATCCCGGGAGCGACACCTATGTGTCTGAGAATTACAAAGGAAAAAATCCCATGTCTAGGTCCCAGTGGAGGAGAGAGCAGAGGCGAAGGAAGGCTTTAAGAGAAGCTCAGGCTAAAGATTCGACGGAGACTAGCACTAATGTTCTGCTATCTAGCAACAAGGATGTTGGCAAGAGAACAACAAACCAGCTGCCAGTGGGTCGAAAGCTGGTTACTTCCAAGAAGGAAGAAGCTGAAAAAATTTGTGGTCGAAACAGTTGAAGATGAAGCGTCGACCCATAATTTTGATTCAGACTCTGATGCTTCTTTGAACATCATCGTCAACGTAGTGTCAGTAATGCCAAGGGAGTATGATAGAGTAACTGAAGTGGAGAATTTGGATGCCAATGCTGAGGCAGAAATGGCAGCACACAAACCTGTGTGCTATTATGTAATGAACAATGGTTGTGTCGAAGAACATAATGCTTTCTTTGAGCGACCAACTGAAGCCATGAAGGGACACTTGAAACCTCTGTATATTACAGGGAAAGTAGAGAACGTGGCCGTTAACAAGATCTTGGTGGATTGTGGGGCTACTGTCAACTTAAGGCCACATTTTCTGCTAAGTAAAATTGGTAAATTCGACACTGATCTTAAACCCCACAACATGGTCCTCTCTAACTATGAAGGGAAGATTGGGACCACTTTAGGTGTCTTACAGGTTGACTTGAATGTGGGTACAGTGACAAGACCCACCTTGTTCATGGTGGTCGAAAGTAAAGCTAACTACAACCTTCTGCTAGGAAGGGAATGGATTCATGGCATTGGGGCAGTACCTTCATCAATGCACCAACGCATAACAATTTGGAGGCCTGATGGAATAGTAGAAAACATTGAGGCTGATCAAGGCTACTTTAAGGTGCCTGTTAATCATGTTGATGGTTCTGAGTTCGACAAAAATTTGGTGCATATTGCGCCTTGTACTCCAGCAGAATTCGATCTCTCCCCAGATGACCACGCATTCTGCTCATTACACTTGCACCCACTGGAGGGGTTTCGATGGGACAGAGAGGTCGTAAGAGAAGAAGGCAATGTCCCCTACTATGGGCTGCCTGAGGTTGACCCCACAGGCTGGGGAAGTGAATTCAGTAATAATGACTGAGTTCGACGTACTACAAAGAATTTCGGCCTATGTGGCCGAATCCAAGTTACAAGCGGCTTTAGAGGCTGCACACAACCACATGGCCGTCGAAGCCAAAACTCAAGTTTGTGAAGTAGGCCTTGGTAAGGACTTTGAACCTGAGCCACCTGATGGGCCTCAAATCGAAGACCAAAACCAAAGGCTTGATGCTATTTATGATAATGAGCCTCTAGGTTTTGAAAGGGATCCACTGTCAGATAATATTAAAATGCTGGCGCAAGATCCTTTAGAAGAAATTGACTTGGGTGAAGGGGGAGTAAAAAGGCCTACTTATATAAGCGCTAATCTCGACCCACTACTCAAAGTCGAAATAGTCTAACTATTGAAGGAATTCAAGGATTGCTTCGCCTGGGACTATGATGAAATGCCTGGTTTGAGGAGGGAGCTTGTTGAACATAAGTTGCCAATCATACCTGGGAAAAAGCCAGTCAAGCAAAATCCAAGATGGTTTGCCCCAACAATCTTTTCCAAGATCAAAGAGGAAATCGAAAGGCTACTTCGATGCAAGTTCATCCGTATAGCTAGGTATGTCGAATGGCTAGCTAATATTGTACCAGTCATTAAAAAGAATGGTTCTTTAAGGGTTTGTATAGATTTTAGAGATCTGAATTCTGCAACCCCTAAAGACGAATATTCTATGCCTGTGGCCGAAATGCTGATTGATTCTGCTGCAGGACATGAATATTTGAGCATGTTGGATGGTTATTCGGGTTATAACTAAATATTCATTGCTGAGGAAGATGTCCCAAAAACTGCTTTTCGATGTCCAGGGGCATTAGGTACTTATGAATGGGTAGTGATGCCTTTCGGTCTAAAAAATGCTGGGGCAACTTACCAGAGAGCAATGAATTCGATCTTTCATGATTTTATTGAGACTTTTGTGCAAATATATATTGATGATATTGTTGTTAAGTCCTTTTCAGGAAAAGATCATATAAGCTATCTTCGACATTCCTTTGAAAGAATGAGAAAGCATGGTCTAAAAATGAATCCTCTCAAATGTGCTTTTTGTGTGCAGGCAGGGGATTTCTTAGGCTTTGTAGTCCCCAAGAAGGGGATCAAAATTAATCAAAATAAAACCAAAGCCATCATGGAAGCAAAAACGCCATCAACAAAGAAGGAATTGCAGTCTCTCTTGGGCAAAATAAATTTCTTGAGGAGATTTATATGTAACTTAAGTGGGAAAACGCAAGCCTTTTCACCATTGCTTTGAGCTAGCAAGGATGGGTTCGACTGGGGGCAAGATCAGCAGGAAGCCTTCGACAAGATCAAGGAGTACCTGAGTCACCCCCCATTCTCTCACCACCTCGTGGAAATAAGTGTATGAGATTATACATAGCTGTGTTAGATAGAACTTTAGGGAGCATGTTAGCTCAAGAGGATGATGATGGCGTTGAAAGAGCCATTTATTACCTTAGTAGAGTTTTAAATGATGCAGAAACTAGATATATCATGATTGAAAAACTATGTTTATGTTTGTATTACTCTTGTACCAAATTGAAGCATTATATAAAATCAGTTGATGTGTATGTTTCTTCTCGTTATGACGTTATTAAACATATGTTGTCCAAACCTATTTTGCATAGTCGAATTGGAAAATGGGCATTAGCATTAACTGAATATTCTTTAACTTATAAGCCTTTAAAAGCTGTTAAAGGACAAATAGTGGCAGACTTCATAGCTGACCATTATACAAATGAGACCCCCCTGAACTATCTTGATGTGGAACCTTGGAAGTTATATTTCGACGAGTCAAGCCACAAAGAGGGGGCAGGCATATGAGTACTTGTTATTTCTCCTAATAAAATTCCAACAACACTTAAGTATAAAATTGAAGGCCGTTGTTCTAACAACAAAGCTGAATATGAAGCTTTAATTGCTGGACTTGAAGTATTGTTGGAATTGGGGGCAACTCATGTCGAAATAATGGGAGATTCAGAACTGGTCATAAAACAAGTGACCAAAGAGTACAAGTGCATAAAAGAAAACTTGATTATGTACTTTGTAGTTGTGAATCGACTGTTGAAAAAGTTCGACGCAGTTAGTTTTCGACACATCCCTAGGTTGGAAAACCAGGTAGCTAATGACTTGGCTCAGATTGCATCTGGGTATAAAGTTTCGAAAGACAAATTACAAGCTGCAATCGAGGTCAAAGTCAGAGGAAGGGTGGTGTCGGTAGGATTAGCCCCATCAGATTTGGAAGAAACTAAGCTTGGATATGTTGATGAAGACAATTTCGCAATTCTGGCAGTTGATAGTATAACTGACAAAGATTGGAGGAAACCTATAATGGATTATTTGAAAAATCCAATAGCTTCGACAGAAAGGAAAATAAAGTATCAAGCTTTAAGTTATGTCTTGTTGGGTAATAAATTATTCAAAAAGACTCCTGAGGGAGTATTGCTTAAGTGCCTCAGTGAGGCAGAAGCATACTTAGCTCTTTCGACTGTCCATAGTGGGGCATGTGGGGCACATCAGGTAGGCCATAAAATGAAATGGTTGTTGTTTCGACAAGGCATGTATTGGCCTACCATGTTAAAAGATTGCATGGAATTTGCTAAGGGTTGTCAGGTATGTCAAGTTCATGCTGGCATTCAACATGTCCCTGCAAGTGAACTACACTCTATAGTAAAGCCTTGGCCTTTCAGAGGATGGGCTTTGGATTTGGTTGGAGAAATTCGACCAGCATCATCTAAAAATCATAAGTACATCTTGGTGGGTATTGATTATTTTACCAAGTAGGTCAAAGCTATCCCATTACCAAATATTGATCAAGAAGATGTGATTGAATTTATCCAGAAGCACATCATCTATAGATTTGGAATCCCAGAGACAATTACAACAGACCAAGGATCAGTTTTCACTGGTCGAAAAATGCAAGAGTTTTCTAAGGAAATGGGATTCAAGCTTGTAACGTCCACACCTTATTATGCTCAAGCTAATGGCCAAGTCGAAGCAGCAAATAAAGTAGTTATTGGGTTGATAAAAAAACATGTGGGAAAAAAGCCAAGAAATTGGCACAGGACATTGGACCAAATACTTTGGGCATGTCGAACGTCCCCTAAAGAGGCAACTAAGACTACCCCATTTCGACTGACCTTTGGTCATGATGCAGTTTTGCCTGTGGAAATTTATCTTCAATCAATAAGGATTCAAAGGTATCATGAGATTCCATCTGAGTCTTATTGGAATATGATGCTTGATGAATTAGTAGACCTAGATGAAGAAAGGCTCCATGCATTAGAATTGCTGAAAAGGCAAAAGAAAAGGGTGGAGAAGTCTTGTAATACCCCAAATTTTGACCACTTAGATTTCCCATCATTGTGAAAATCATCATCACAATATGGATGAATCATCATGCTTCATCAGTCTCCCCAAAGATGGGTGAGCATCCAATACAATCAAAATTAGGGTTTCAAGCCCTCTCTGAGTGCTTAGACAAAGGATCAATCAAGAAATGACATGATCTTTAACTTGTCTAATCTCTTAAATATCTACAAAGGATCAAAAGGACTCCCACTTCAAGGATTAAGCACAAGGATGCTCCCTTCTAGGTGGATCAAGTCTCAAGATCGATAGTGTCACCAAATTAGGGTTTTGGTCGACCAGGGCCTCCAGATGGAAATTTTCATCTGGGCACAAGGCAATGATCTAAAACATGACCTAATATGCTTCATGGAACCTCATGAACCCATGCATCAAGTCAATTTTGCCTCAGGGGATGCATTCATCAAAAATCAGGAATTAGGGTTTCTTGACCTAATTCACCCCTAAGTTGACTTTTGGGACAAACCATGAGCCAAGACCTCAAGAGATGATTTGAGGGTCTCTAATATACCATATTTATCCATTTGGAACAATGGATTAATCCAAGAAGCTTGAGCAACAAGTCTCAGTTTCATCTGCACCACAATTAGGGTTTTAAGAGAAAAGTCAACTGTAACTTTGACTTTTGATCAGGACATGCTCCCAAACCCTAATACATGATTGAATATACCCTATGACACCCATGGAACATGTCCATCAAATTTGATTTAGGTCAAGGACATGATTTCCTGAAGAATTGCACAGTTTGGAATTCATCTGATAAAAAGTCAACTGTGCACAAAAGTCAACTTTGACTTTTTGAGATTTTTCACCAAAATGGATTTTTAACCCTAAAATGATGTTAATGTATGATTTGAATCATCATTCATCAAGAAAAATCAAGAAAAGTGAGATAACTTGTAAAAGGGGTAACCATAAAACTTAGAAATTTTTCTAAGTTAAAAATAAAGTGGCAAAGGTACCAACTTTGGAGGACCATAACTCCTAAACCACAAGGCCAATTTTTTCCATCCCAAGCTTGATTTGTAGATCTCACTGCCCTCTACAAAAACTTCAACTAGGCCTAACTCCAATTCCTTATGGATTTTGAGCTATGAGTGAGCCAAAGTGGCTGAAAATGTGAGAGAATACCATTTTCCAACACTTAGAAAAATTCTGCCTAAAACAGAATTTTGTTGAAACACCAAAACTTGTGGGATTTTTGCACATAGATGCAAGCTGAATCAGTCCCAAAGTTAAACATCAATGTTGTTGCATATGTTGCTAAGAATTCAAAGAGCTTAACAGCATGAATTGAATCAACTTGAGCCAAGAAAAATCCATGCCCAAAGTCATGCTGCTGCAAGCTGTTTTGGAAAAATCAGTTTGCATGTTTGCTTATCTCACATGATTTTGAGCCAAAGACTGAGGATCAGCATGCCACTTGTGTTCAAACCAATCACATTGCATCTAATCCAACTGATAAATCTGAGTCAAAAAGCCAAAGAACCTTCCAACTTGAAATTCATCCACTTTGGCACTTTTTGCCTTGAATTCAAAATGCATTTATGTGGAATAGTGCATTGTCAAGATTCTCACTCTCCTCAGTCAAGTTCTCTGATTAAACAACATTAAAAACATCTGAAGAATGTGATTTCAGTCAAGGCATAGCTGATCTATTTGGAGCAGCTGTTATGCCTAGTTCAAGAGGCATTTATGCCAAGCCAATCCATGCAAATGTGATCTGATCCAGCTGCCATTCACTATTCCTCCAAGACAAGAGTTGATCACCTATAAATAGAGGTCTCAATGGATCATTTAACTCACACCAAAGCCAGTTACAGCACTGCTTTCTCTCATTCTTTCTTGAACTTCAAGTTTTCTTGTTTTTGAGTAACCACTATCGGGTTTTGAGTTGCAGCCATAAGCAATCAATTCCAATTACTCAAACACATCACATATGATGTAGTTGAGGTGTCCAAGTGCTTAAACAACATCTGTAACACTCCCAGCTCAAAATCACTCTTCAACCAAGCCATTTTTCTTCAGTTTTGCAGGTGGAGGTCTCCAGCTTGATCCAGAGAATTTCAAAGTTTTCCAAAGCTTGCAACACACTCCATAACATCCATTGAAGCTGTAGGGATCATCAATTCACGACTGGAACACCATCTGGGCAAAGTTCCATTTCAGCTTGCATCAAGGTGAGCTTCAAACTCAAACTCCATGATCCATGCATATTTCCTCGCATGATAATTTTGCCATTTGATTACCATCATATGCTGGTTGTTTTGCCTCAATAAATTTGATCATAGACCTCATAACCATGCTTGCACGATTGCTTTTGCAAATTAGGGTTCATCTGTGTTCATCATGATTATTTCACTCCACACTGAAAATGAATAAAATTGGGTATTGCCATCTTGTTCCTTGTGAAAAAACGCATGAGTTTGGTGTTTGAATCATGTCCAATGGTTGAGAGATGAGTGAGATAGGGTGCTTCATGCACGAGCTCGGGGAAGGAGATGGCCATGGCGCCATTTTCAGAAAACCAACCAAGTTCTCTATATAATTTTCACTTGCCATATATTTAATGAATTGGCATTGCGCCCCAGCTGTTCATCAGCTGGTTTTGTGAGTATTAGCAAGCGAGAGGTCTGGGGTTCGAATCCCCCTCGCCCCAGACTTCTTTTTATCACTTTTTTATTTTATTATTTTTCATACTATTATTTTTAATGATTTGAAAAATTAATAACTCCTTCAATTTTTATCATTTTTTATTGGTTCTTTTTGCAATAATTCACAAAAATGTTAAAATATTTTATTTTACCAAAAAATCCCAAAAATATTATTTATTTTATATAATTGATATTTTTGCAAAGAATTAATATTTTAATTATTTTTAACATTTGAAATATTACTTCCACAATGATTTTGCAACTTTTAATGCTTTCTATTTGTTTTGTAGGTCAATACTTAATTTTTGAAGCATTAATCCAAGATCACAATTTGTTTCCCATGTGTAAAACAATTTTTGATCAATTTAATTGAATTTTTATTCAATTAAATACATTTTTTGGAAACAAATTAGGGTTTTGGATTAACTCAACCCTCATGAATCATTTTCAAAACACTTTGGGCCTCTATTAGAGTGTAAGACCCAATCCTTTTTTTGACCAAATCATCTTTGGGCCTCACTTATTGTATAAGTCCCGATACCGTCAAAAAACAAACGACGCGATCGTCGCCTTTTCAAAAATCATCTGGGCCTCTATTAGAGTGTAAGACCCAATCCTTTTTTTGACCAAATCATCTCTGGGCCTCACTTATTGTATAAGTCCCGATACCGTCAAAAAACAAACGGCGCGATCGTCGCATTTTCAAAAATTATCTGGGCCTACCCTCGAGTAGTAAGACCCATTTATTTTTCTTTAAAAACATTTTTGGGCCTCTTGAGAGAGTGTAAGACCCACCCCCCCTTGTACAAAAACTTTTTGGGCCTCACTCATTGTATAAGTCTCTCTGTACAAGTAAACGGCGCGATCGTCGCCCGTTTAAAAATAAAAACCATCTGGGCCTACCCTCGAGTAGTAAGACCCATTTCTTTTTCTTTAAAACACTTTGGGCCTCTATTAGAGTGTAAGACCCAATCCCCATTTTAACCAAAACATTTTGGGCCTCACTTATTGTATAAGTCCCTCTGCGTTAAAAGAAAACCTCGGCGCGATCGCCATTTTTAAACGAAAAATCATTTGGGCCTACCCTCGTGTTATAAGCCCCTATCTTTTCTTTAAACCTTTTTTTGGGCCTCTTGAGAGAGTGTAAGACCCATCCCTTTGTACAGAAAACCATTTTGGGCCCCAGTCACTTGTATAAGTCCCGCTGTACAAAGTCAAACAGTGTGATCACTGATAAAACCCTGGGCCTCTCCTTGAGCTGTAAGCCCCAAATCTTTCTTTTTCAAAGCACTTTCTCCTTTGATTTTGAATATATTGTTGTTTTTAATCTTTCTTTGTTGAACAACTAACCAAACAGCATGGAAGCACTACAACCGAGTAAGTGGTTATCGCTTTCATTTACTGCTTTCGTATTATAAACTGTATTGTGGGGCTGCTCACTGTAAGTCTCCTTTCATAAGCTCATATCTACTGTGTAATAATAGTATAGATATTTCGAGTTTCCCCGGCAACTACGTCTAGAACTAAGTGACGCCGTTTCATTTATTCGTAGAAATAGACGCCTAGATCCCCAATAGGAGCACCAGATACAGTCTTCTCTTCGGCTGTCCTCCTTAGGAATCGTCAAGAAGCTCTACTCCCCAAGATGAATGTATTCTCCGTGAATGGCATCTTTGAGTTTCTTCCCAATTCTCGAACTTTCCTGACTTGATCTATTCCTTGTGGATAGCTTGCCTTGAATGTCTCGGGGTTTGGGTACCCACTACGGTCATAATCTTGGACCTTAACTAAGGAACCCTCTTTAAAAGCTAAAAGTCGCTGGATAGTAAACCTCGCACGTTTACCAGTGGTTTTTATCTTTAAAAGAGTTATCTCTCCTAATGGAAAGGAGATGATAGACCCACGGGCTTCTTAAAAGCATCGGCCTCCTCTTGGGCATTATTCAAGGACCCTACGGCTTCTTAGAAGTATTCACAGCCTCCTCTTAGGCTTCGTATAATGATCTCTTCCTCCGGGAATGATAGCCTCCTCTTGGGCTTCGTACAAGGACCCGTCGGCTTCTTAAAAGTTTTCAGCCTTCTCTTGGGCTTCGTACAAATTGTCCCGACGACCTCCTAGAGGTATAGGAATAGAACCTAGTCATCCTCATAGAACAGTCCTTTCATAGAGTCTACTACTGTTTCTCAAAGCATAGTACAAAAGAAAAAAAAACTCTAGACTTGGACAGTCTAACTTCCTTGAGTCTCAAAGACATTCTCAAGTGACCCCTTCGTTAAATAGGAAGGAAACCCGCAGACTCGGATAGTCTCAATACCCTTTGGATTTCCCGTTTCCTCAAAGAGAAGGAAATATCCCTGATCCTCAAATTAAATCCCTGTGTACAGTGTTACTCATATAAGAACTGATTTTCTCTTTTAAATCAGTATATTGGATCTGTCACTCAACTGAAACAGTTACAATAGCCTCCATCTCGGGCTTCGTACGAGATACCAAAATTCTCCCCAGTGGAGTCAAAACAACCTTTTCGCCTCTCTCTCGGGCTTTGTACGAGATACAAAAACACCCTCTTACTGAGTATAAAAGATTCTCCAACTGAGTCAACTCTTTGCTAGCCTCTTCTTAGGCTTTGTATAACGATATGCCCCACTGGTCAAAAAACTTTTAGCCTCTCTCTCGGGCTTTGTACGAGACACAAAATAGCCTCCTCTTAGGCTTTGTATAATGATTTTCCTAGCGGAAACTAGCCTCCTCTTAGGCTTTGTATAAGAAAACCATTGGTTGATTCAATCGACCTTTTAGCATCAAAGTTGTGCCTCGTTCGCAGTACACAAACATCAACAACTCCTTTCCCTTCATCTAATCGATGTAAGCGACAAGCCTCTGGATCATCTACATCCATGCCACTGTCCCTCTTTTAGCATGAGAAATTCCTAAGGAAAGATGGCATTGCTCTACACTGAGTTAAAGTCTTCTCCTTCAGGTTAAAACCCTTTCTTCAGAAATTATGGCATTGCTCGGATCCGCGTATCCCAGTTAAAGTAATTCTCCTTCTCCCCTCTTTAGAGATGACGAATTCTCTCTAAAGTCGAGGTCTTTCAGCTTCACGTCTTGGGCTTTAAACAAGACACAAATAGACCTTTTAGCTTCACATCTTGGGCTTTGAACAAGATATAAATCACCTTTCGCTTCATGTCTTGGGCTTTGAACAAGACACCAAAAACCAATTTCCTCCCATAGAATAGGAGGAACTACGAACGCTCTGATTTCCCTGTTTCGGTAAACGGGAATACGTAGGCATAAGATCGAAAGAAAAGATCTTAGCGAGCGCAATCAACAAAAAACCCAAATCCCATATCTCCGTCAATCAAAAGCAGTAATTCAAAAGCACCAGTCCTAACATCCTAACCCTTGTTCCCCGCCAGAAACATTAAGCCCTATAAAGAAAGAAACCTGTATTTGCGAAATACGAATAACCAGTACAAAGGCCCCCCCACATTGATAGCATCCGTAACCTAACAGACCGCTGTTTAAACTCAGTATGCAAAGCAGGGTTAATTGGAGATATCTATTTCCCTTCCTTATTCAGCTCACAATAGGATAAAAAATGAATCGACCTGTAGTTTTAAGCTCAAACCGCAGAGAGCGATCAGCGCTTAAGAACCGCGTCCAAAATCGCTCGCTACAGAAAAGTGGCGCCCACCGTGGGGCCATTCAAAGTTAGATCTAGGCACGGTCGTCCCCATTTTTCACAGAAAAGTGGCGCCCACCGTGGGGCCAATTCCTTTCTTTCTACTTCTCTTGTGTGAAAAATTACACAAATGGCGACTCTGCTGGGCAGTCTCCTTTTCTGCCTTAGGGCATCATCCCCATTTTCCACGGAAAATGGGAACTCTGCTGAAGAGAAAGATTGACCTATGCTGGTCCATCTCTTAGGAGGAGCTGATGATAATGAGTACAGGTACAAAAATCACCCTAGTATAAACCTTTGGGGATGGGTAGAGCCTTGACTTCATGACAACGACCCTCTGACCCCATGTTTTTTCTATGTTTTTGTGTGCTGCATTCATGCATTCATTTAATAAAACATTAAAACATTCAAAAAACTTCTCTTCTAGTCTCTCTATTTTTCAAATTAAACTAAGACTGTGATTGCAAATATCAGAGAAAAAAGATTGCATTAATGGATTTCGGTAGATGGAGAACTCACCAGTATACCTTCAAGGTTCCAAAACTAGGGGATTTGAGAAAGTTAGCGAGGATGATCGTTAACCCAGAGGCTTTCAGAGCCAAGCACGGTGGTTTGCTACCACTGTTAAGAGTCCATGTGATTAAGGGGATCATGGACGCGCTCATTCAATTCTACGATCCGGTTTATCACTGTTTCACATTCCCGGATTACCAGTTATCACCAACGCTGGAGGAGTATTCTCATCTGACTGATTTACATATCACTGATCGAGCTCCATTTTCTGGACTGGAAGAAATTCCAAAGAATCAGACTATTGCAATAGCAATTCATTTGGACGAGTCTGAGGTCAGGACTCACATGACCACTAAGGGTGGCATCCAAGGTTTGCCAGCCCAGTTCTTGACAAAGAAAGCTCTGTACTTTGCTAGTATAGGGAATATGACTGCTTTTGAAAGCATCTTTGTCTTGCTCACCTACAGATTATTTTTGTTTCCCAACATCAATAACTTCGTCGATATCAACGCTACTAAGGTTTTTCTCATTGGAAACCCTGTGCCGACTTTACTCGCAGATGCGTATCATTCTGTACACTTGGGAAATTTGTACAGTGGAGGGGAGATCACATGCTATGTACCTTTGCTTTACAAATGGTTTATCTCTCACTTGCCCAAGTCTGCTGCTTTTTGGGATTGCAAGAGTGTCTTACGTTGGTCGCAGAAGATCATGTCTCTTACCAACTCTGATATAGATTGGTGTAATAGGATTTATGAGGGAATCAGAATCATTGACCGTTGTGGAAACTTCCCCAGCGTACCCCTCATAGGAACTAAAGGAGGAATCAACTATCATCCGATATTGGTTTTTCGTCAATTTGGATACCCGATGAGACACATCCCACTGGGTGTTCATTTGGAAGGTCTTTTCTTCAAAGAAGGAGAAAGTGACAGAGCACTAAAGATGGAAATAGTGCAAGCTTGGAAACATGTTCATAAGAAAGGACGAGAGTCTCTGGGAAAACCAGACTGTGTCTCGGTGGAGCCTTATCTCCATTGGGTGCAAACTAGAGCTCTCAAGCTAAAAATGCCTTATCCTCGTTACGGAATTCTTCCACCGAGGGAATCTGTCAAGTACTTCATGACTGAGACCGAAAAGCTTCAGGTTACTCTCAACAAAGTTCAAAAGGAAATAAGATCTTGGAAGAACAAGTATCGCACCCTCAACGTAGAGTGTATCCAAATATAGCAACTACTGAGAGAGAAAGATGCTTTGATTGAAATTTTAGAGCAGCATGCTGTAGAGAATCAAGATGACCAGAGGAATTTGCTCACTCCTTTCACTTGGCAAAGGAATGACAACCCGACAACGGCCCAAGCGCCCCGGTCAAAGAAAAGGAAGATACCAGAATCAGCACCCGGCTTCTCCTCAGAGAGGACTCGGGACCCATTAGTTTAGGTTTTTGTTTCTGCACTTTGTAATCTACTGTATTTCCATTTCTGTAATCCTTTGGAATTCAATAAAAAGGGGGTTTCCCCACTGTTTGATATTTGCAATCTAATTGTCGAAGTTTATTTTGATTAAACCAAAAAAACAACAATTAATATAATCATTGCATTCATCATTCTCACATCGCGTATTCTCCTTACCTACGAATCTCACGTTTGTGTCTCGATTCTAGAGTTAAACTGTCTCATTCGTATAATACTCGGGCCAATCGTCAGAAAAAGATGGATGATCTTGAGGAAGAAAACAGAGAGTTGAAAGAAGAGATCGACGCTCTGAGAGAGGATATGAGAAAGCTTCGTAACGACATGCAAGCCATGCCAGAAGCTCAGCTACAAAGAACTGTGATCTCAGAGATCACCTCAACGCCCATCATAGAAAAGTATGATCCTAGGTATCAGATGCCGAAAGATCGTCCTTGGGGCATGCCTGTTAACTATATCCCGGAAGGATATGTTCCGCCGATCACTGAAGATCAGGGAATCGCAACAGAAGCCGCTGGGCCTGAAGGTTACAAACTTCGGGAAAGCGAATATGCTAGGGGCATACTAAAGACTCCTGAAGGTTACAAACTTCGGGAGGCACCAGGACTTACTGTCGTAGTCACGGTACCACCCCCTGTGGTGCACACTGTCCCGGAAGGACAGATTCCACAGACACCTTCTGGTAAGAAGGAAACTATGTTTGATAGAATGGATGAATTCCAGGAGCAGTTCTTGGAAATGCAGAAAGAGCTGCAAGCCATTCGCGGTCAGGATCTATTTGGAAAGGACGCCGCAGACCTCTGCTTGGTCCCAAATGTGAAAGTCCCGCACAAGTTCCAAGTGCCCGACTTTGAAAAGTACAAGGGTAACTCTTGCCCTCAGAGCCATCTGGTGATGTACGCTCGGCGGATGTCTGCCCAGACAGAGAATCAGGACCTGCTGATTCACTACTTCCAGGATAGTTTAACCGGTGCCGCACTCAAATGGTACATGGGTTTAAACCGTACTACGATCAGTACATTCAGAGATCTTGGTACTGCCTTCGTCCAACAATACAAGTACAATTTGGACATGGCACCCGACAGAGATCAACTCAGATCAATGTCACAAAAGGACAAGGAAACCTTTAAGGAGTATGCTCAAAGGTGGCATGAAATTGCCGCTCAAATTTGTCCACCTCTTGAGGAAAAAGAGATGACAAAAATCTTCTTAAAGACCTTAAGCTCATTTTACTATGACCGAATGGTTGCCAGTGCACCCA
This sequence comes from Lathyrus tuberosus, assembly GCA_022829125.1. Classification (NCBI taxonomy): domain Eukaryota; kingdom Viridiplantae; phylum Streptophyta; class Magnoliopsida; order Fabales; family Fabaceae; genus Lathyrus; species Lathyrus tuberosus. The sequence goes on along the minus strand of JALAZF010000073.1, from coordinate 4,608,811 downwards.
GTGATTTCACCGAAATGGTCGACATGGGTGTACGTCTTGAGGAAGCCGTCCGAGAAGGACGTTTGGTAAAAGACACTGGATCAACGAGCGGTACTAAAAAATATGGTAGTGCTCTCCCTAAGAAAAAAAAGCAAGATATTGGGAATATCTCTCTCGAAAAGCAAAGGCGACGTTATCAACCAGTAGCAGCTGTTACTCCTGCTATCGGCCCCGCGCCTGTTCCTATGTATCAACCTCAGATTGCGCAGAGCCAACCTGACCAACAAAGGACACAACAGCCTCTTCAGCAGGCTCGTCCTCCATATAACAACAACCGTACAACACGGCCACCAGGATTTGATCCTATACCCGTAACGTACGTAGAGCTGTTTCCGTTACTGCTGGCTAAGGGGCACATTCAGACTAAGTCTCCCCTTTCAGTTCTGGAAAATCTGCCTTTTTGGTTCAAAGCGGATCAAACATGTCCTTATCATCAAGGAGGTTCAGGGCATAACATTGAGACTTGTCTCAATTTCAAATCCGACGTGCAAAAGCTTGTTAGGAGCGGGCTCTTATCTTTCAAAGATACGAATCCTAATGTTCTTACGAACCCGCTGCCTCAACATGAGAAAACTGCAGTCAATCTGATTGAGAAAGAGACTAACAATGTCTATCAAATTCACGATGTACTCTCATTGGGGACCAATCTGGTCAGGATGCATTGTAGACAGAGTGGATATGGCTATGTGCCACCTCATAATTATCACCAGTGTGATATCTGCTCTAAAGACAACCAGGGATGTTCTGTAGTGCAAGCAGCTCTACAGGAACAAATGGATCTTGGATGGATCCAAGAGCATCGAGTTTGTGGAGTTAACATGGTTTACACGAATTCCAACGTCATTCAAAACCACGACATCCGTGTGATGAATGTCAACTTGGTGGCGATGCACTCAAGGCAAAGCCAGTATCATAATCTGCCGCGGCACGATTACAGTTCCTGTCTGATTTGCTCGGTAAACAAACAGGGATGCTCTTTCATACAAGAGGCCCTCCAGCGTCAGATGGATCTTGGATGGATCCAAGACTACCATGATAGGAACTCCTATCAAATCAACATGGTTCATATCTTTGACATTCGCGTGATGAATACTAATCTTGTAGAGTTACATGCTGAGCAGGTCCGACTCGGATTCTTAATATCACATGATTATCAAAGCTGTAAAGCGGGTTGCGAAAACGATCGAGGTTGTACCCTTGTCCAGGAGGCACTTCAGCACTTGTTAAATCACTGGTGGATGCCAATCTATATGGACGAAGATACTCAGCAGATTAGTATCAACAACAGGAATCCTACTCGTCGTCAAAGTCAGGATGTCTGATCAATGGAAGGTAACCTAGTAAGGTTACATTGCATTCAAAGTGGGCGCGGCCAGGTGCCACCACACAACTATGACAGTTGTAGCGTCTGTTCGGAAAATAACCAAGGGTGTTACCTTGTGAGAGCAGCTCTTCAGGGTCAGATCGATCATGGAGAAATTCACCCACATCCAGGTTCAGGACCCATCATTTGGTCGCCGAACTACCTTGCCGAGCAAGTTGAGGATGTTGTCACGATCTCTGGTCATCACAGGACCATGGATGTTTTTGCCATCATTCCTCTACTTGACGAATCTAGAGTTCCCAACCGGGAACGGATCAAGGTTACATATGATGGTCAGAAAAATCAAAAGGTTCCCATAGTCATCTATCTGCCGGGACCACTACCGTATGAATCAGCTAAGGCAATCCCTTACAAATACGGTGCAACAATAATCGAGAATGGAAAGGAAATTCCATTACCCTCCGTCGTGAATATTGCAGACATCAGTCGTGTAACACGGAGCGGTCGAATCTTCAACCGAGGGGTTGGAGAATCCAACAAAGAAAAGGAACTTCAGACAGAAATTCCTGATCCGCCAGTCGGTCAATCCAGTAATCCCGACCTTTCGAAAAATGATGATGAGATGCTGAAGCTCATCCAAAGGAGTGAATACAACATTGTCGATCAACTGTTACAGACTCCTTCAAAGATCTTAGTATTATCACTGTTACTCAGTTCAGAAGCACACAGAGAGGCTCTACAGAAAGTCTTGGAGCAAGCCTTTGTGGAACAGGATGTAACAATCAGACAGTTCGATAGTATTGTCTCTAACATCACTTCCTGCAATAATTTGGGATTTAGTGATGAGGAATTACCCGAAGAGGGTCGCCGTCATAACATGGTGCTCAATATCACAGTTAACTGCCAGGGCGATGCTTTAGCCAACGTACTGGTAGACACAGGGTCAGCCCTGAATGTTATGCCGAAGTACACTTTGATGCAATTATCATTCAAGGGCCCTCCGATGAGAATCAGCGAGGTCGTCGTCAAAGCATTCGACGGATCCAGAAAAACAGTTATCGGCGAAGTTGATCTTCCCATAACTATTGGTCCTCACACTTTCCAAGTCACTTTCCAGGTCATGGACATCCGGGCAACGTACAGTTGTTTATTAGGAAGACCTTGGATACATCAGGCTAGAGCGGTTACTTCAACCCTCCACCAAAAGCTAAAGTTCGTCAAGAACGATCAACTTGTCACGGTTTGTGGGGAACAAGCCTTGCTTGTGAGCAACTTATCATCATCTACTTGTGTGGAACCCGATGAGGTTATTGGAACTCAGTTCCAAGCACTGTCGGTGAGCAAGGACAATCAGTTCAAAGAAGGAACTTCAATTTCTTCATACAAAGATGCTATCAAAGCGGTCGAGAGTACCGATACAAAAGGATGGGGACAACTTGTCATTCCTATTGACAATAAAACAAAGAAGGGTCTTGGTTTTTCTGCAACCTGTACCCAGACAGCCGCCAACGATGAAAGTCTTCATCCCCTTCAAAACTTCTTCCACAGTGGAGGTTTTCTTCACCCAGTGTCTCAGACAGTTCATGCTATCAATGAGGAAGATCCCTCTGACACAGATGAAGAATGGAAGTCCTACCTTAACAAGGACGGCTATATGTCTCAGGAAGAGGTGCCTATGCCTTTTTGCTTTCCTACAGAAAGTCCGAGATTTATACCAAGATCAGATGTCGAAATGATCTACGGAGATTGTGATCCGGAAGGATGTCGTGCTCCACCAAATTCATTAGAGGAGGACACTCTGATGAAAGACAACTTTGATCACAATTACTATGGCCCGATGGATGGTCTGCCAATGTGGCAGCCTTACCCAGGAAACTTGGGGCAAGAAAGTCAGCCGAGTAATGAAACTCAGCTGAGCGTCATTAAACAGAATACCTGTGTCCCTGCCATGTCATGGGATCAACACTCAGGTCATTCGGAAACTACTCAACATGAAGATGAATTCGCAACGTTTGCAGGACTAGAATTTATCAATTATGCTTTTCCTGAGGTCAACGTCATCGAGAAAGATGACTCCTCCAGTTCCAAAGAAGTTTGGGACACTCTGGGACAACCAAGTGGAAAATACGACTTTATGGTCAAGTACACTGCTCCTGAAAGCTCTCGTATCAGGCTCGAAGATATCCAGTCAACTGGATGGGGAGATACAGCTGAGAGCTCCAATGCTATGCAAAATGCGACAGAGGAATCCTCCTACGACAATTCTGCCTGGGAAACAGATTCCAATGATCCTACTCCACCAGAAATCAGCGTCATTTCTGAAGACAAATCAAGGAAGATGCCAGACTTTGTGATTCACCGAGGAGTTCGCCGCCAATGGGTTGCTATCGAGGTTCCGAAGGTCGTTCATCAGTCAAAGTAATTCCCATCTTTTAACCTTTCACCCTGCCCAGGTGAAACGGATGTTTTGATAGGGCTCGCTTTTTGTAAATTTCCCTCTTCGCTTTGCCCAGAGCGAGTGAGTTTTGTTTTATAGGGCTGTAGTTTCAAGATTCGACTTGTTCATTAATAAAATAACGTTGTTCTGTAATTTCTGCATTAATTGTTGTTTTCTCTTTTTTTTTGCTTTTTCAGAAAATGGTAATCCTAAAAAAAACAATTCAAAAATAAAAACAAGCAGTAAAATAAATACACTGCACACACTTACATTTTCTCTATCTCTTCTAAACACGAATCATCACGTCATGCAGATTGCTTGTTTTATACCCCGTTGAAACATACGATCCGATGCCTTCTCCCAACTTTGAGTTCCCGGTATTCGAGGCTGAAGAAGAAAATGACGATGAAATTCCAGAAGAGATCTCCCGACTACTCAGACAAGAGGAAAGGTCCGTTGAACCTCACAAAGAGCCGTTGGAAACGGTAAACTTGGGTTCAGAAAAAGAGAGAAAAGAAATCAGGATCGGAGCACTGCTCAGTCCAACTGCCAGAGAAGATCTGATGAAGCTTCTCAAAGAATTCCCCGATGTATTCGCTTGGTCCTATCAGGATATGCCAGGGTTGGATACCAGCATCGTGGAACATCACTTACCGCTAAGATCGAAATGTCCGCCAGTAAAGCAAAGGTTGAGACGGACTCACCCGGACATGGCCATCAAAATCAAAGAGGAGGTACAGAAACAGATCGACGCGGGTTTCCTCGCTACATCTGAATATCCTCAATGGTTAGCCAACATCGTACCCATTCCCAAAAAGGATGGAAAGGTCAGAATGTGTGTTGATTACAGAGATCTAAACAAGGCAAGTCCAAATGACAACTTTCCTTTACCACACATTGACATGCTGGTTGACAGCATAGCAAAGTTCAAAGTATTCTCCTTCATGGATGGATTCTCGGGCTATAATCAGATCAAAATGGCGCCGAAAGACATGGAGAAAACTTCGTTCATTACCCCATGGGGTACCTTTTGTTACAAGGTAAGGCCGTTCGGTTTGAAGAATGTCGGGGTAACCTATCAAAGGGCCATGACTACTCTGTTTCATGACATGATACACAAAGAAATCGAGGTATATGTCGATGATTTGATTGCAAAATCAAGAACAGAGGATGAGCACGTTGAACATCTGTCAAAATTGTTCGAACGTCTAAGAAAATTCAAGCTCCGCTTGAATCCTAACAAGTGCACCTTCGGTGTCCGTTCGGGGAAATTACTAGGGTTCATCATCAGCCAGAAAGGAATTGAAGTTGATCCTGACAAGGTCAAGGCCATTCAAGAAATGCCTTCTCCGAAAACTGAAAAACAAGTCATAGGATTCCTGGGACGTTTGAACTACATCTCCAGATTCATATTCCTTATGACTGCGACATGTGCGCCGATTTTCAAATTACTCAAAAAGAACCAGGATTGTGTTTGGTCAGAAGATTGCCAAACCGCCTTCGACAGTATCAAGGAATATCTATTGAATCCTCCGATTCTATCACCTCCAGTGGAAAAAAGACCACTGATCATTTACCTCACAGTCCTAGAGGACTCAATGGGATGTGTACTTGGCCAACAAGACGAAACTAAAAGGAAAGAGTCTGCCATTTACTATCTAAGCAAGAAATTCACCGACTGCGAGACTCGGTACACAATGCTTGAGAAAACTTGTTGCGCTTTGGCTTGGGCAGCCAAACGTCTTCGCCAGTACATGATTCGTCATACTACTTGGTTGGTCTCCGAAATGGATCCAATCAAGTACGTTTTCGAAAAACCTGCTCTCACAGGAAGGATTGCCCGTTGGCAGATGTTACTATCAGAATATGACATAGAGTACCACGCTCAGAAAGCCGTTAAAGGAAGTATTTTAGCCGATCATTTGGCTCATCAACCGATTGACGATCAAGAATCAATCGGGTTTGACTTCCCAGACGAAGATGTCATGTATCTAAAAATGAAAGATTGCGATGAACCGCTACCCAGTGAAGCACCAGAACCAGGTTCCCAGTGGGGACTCATCTTTGACGGAGCAGTTAATCATTATGGAAACAGAATTGGGGCAATCATTGTTACCCCTCAGGGTTCCCACATTCCTTTCACTGCCAGACTTACGTTCAAATGTACGAACAACGAGGCCGAATACGAAGCATGTATTATGGGTCTCGAAGAAGCGATTGATTTAAGGATCAAAAACTTGGACGTATATGGCGACTCAGCCCTGGTTATTAACCAGATAAAAGGAGATTGGAACACATACCAATCAGGATTAATTCCTTACAAAGACTATGCAAGAAGGTTGTTACCCTTCTTCAACAGAGTCGACATTCATCACATCCCTCGTGATGAGAATCACATGGCTGATGCATTAGCCACTCTCTCTTCCATGATTAGTGTAGGTCGATGGAATGACATACCTAAGATCGACATAATGCGCCTTGAACGGCCCGCTTACATCTTCGCAATTGAAGCAGTCATAGACGACATACCTTGGTATCACGATATCAAATGCTTCCTTCAGAAACAAGAGTACCCATCTGGGGCACTCAGAAAAGACAGGAAAACCCTCAGAAGATTGGCTGGAAACTTCTTCCTGAGCGGTGACACTCTTTATAAGAGAAATTTTGACATGGTCTTGCTCCGATGCGTCGACAGACCAGAGGCAGACATGCTCATGAAAGAAATTCATGAAGGATCCTTTGGCACTCATGCCAACGGACACACAATGCGAGAAAAATTCTCAGGGCCGGGTATTATTGGTTGACCATGGAATCCGACTGCTACAAGTACATGAGGAGGTGTCACAAGTGTCAGATATACTCCGACAAAATTCATGTACCGCCATCACATCTCAAAGTTCTTTCTTCCCCGTGGCCTTTTTCCATATGGGGAATCGACATGATTGGTATGATTGAGCCCAAGGCTTCAAACGGACATCGGTTCATCCTTGTAGCCATTGATTATTTCACCAAGTGGGTCGAAGCAGCGTCATATGCCAATGTAACCCGACAAGTGGTGGTCCGATTTATCAAAAACAATATCATCTGCCGTTATGGTGTTCCAAGCGAGATCATTACTGATAATGGATCTAACTTGAACAATAAGATGATGAAAGAGTTGTGTGCTGAGTTCAAGATTGAACACCATAACTCATCTCCCTACCGACCCAAGATGAACGGAGCGGTAGAAGCGGCTAACAAGAACATCAAGAAGATCGTTCAAAAAATGGTTGTAACCTATAAAGATTGGCATGAGATGCTACCCTTTGCTCTTCATGGTTATCGAACATCTGTCCGCACTTCAACAGGGGCAACCCCTTTCTCTCTAGTATATGGCATGGAGGCAGTGCTTCCCATAGAAGTAGAGATCCCGTCAATCCGGGTATTGATGGAAGCTCAGCTCACCGAAGCTGAATGGTGTCAAAGTCGACACGACGAACTGAACCTGATCGAAGAGAAGCGAATCACGACACTATGCCACGGTCAGTTGTATCAACAGAGAATGAAGAGGGCGTTCGACAAAAAGGTCCGACCTCGTGTCTTCAGGAAAGGAAACCTTGTGCTCAAGAAGATACAATCATTTCTCACTGATTCTCGGGGCAAATGGACCCCGAATTATAATGGCCCTTATGTGGTCACAAAAGCTTTCTCAGGCGGCGCCTTGAGACTTGCAACCATGGACGGAGAGGAATTTGCCTACCCCACGAATGTTGATGTAGTCAAGAAATACTTCGCCTAAACTAAAAAAAAAAACGTCTCGGTGGATTGAAAACCCGAAAGGGCGGTCCAGGCAAAAGTTAGAGACATGAAAAAAAAAAGAATCATCCCGATGGATTGGAAATCTCATAGTACAATCCAGGCAAAAGTTAGGGATAATGGCAAGTAACTATGTTCAACAGAGGCAAGTCCCTCAGCAGTGGTTACATCATCTATCGGAGGAAATCTCCAGTCAAAGGTCATCTTCGACGGAAGCTCAGGATGTCCCAAATTCAAAGTTGGTAGAAGGATATTGGTCGTTATGTTTCAACGTAGCCCTTTTCCCTGTAAATTACCGTTTTCTAACTTTGTATATCCTCTTTGGAATCACGCGTTTGGCTGATCTCCATCTTATCAATAAAATTTGAGCCCTTGTGCTTTTGTTTGTAATTCTTTACTTGTTTTAGCTTTACAGAACGACGTTGTTTAAACTTAATCAGCGATTCTTGAAATAAAACAAAAAATGAATTTACTTGTTAAAACTTTTTCTGCTTTTAAAATAAAGATGGCATTTCTTTTGACTGTTGAACATCAGAAGAACATCGATCGCTTCTCCCGAAGTAAGCGAACTTCAAAGTGCGGAATCAAAGTACTCCTTCTAGACCAGTACTCCTGAACGAAGGATCAATAATGTCAGAGACCTTGTTTCGTCTGACATCCTCGGTCGAGTTCTCATCTCCTAAGCCCGATCAACATAGCTCCCAACGGGACTATCTCTCCTAAGCAAGGTGGAATTGCTATTTTGAATCAACGGTACTTCTTCGCCCCGCGATGGCCGAGTATCCGATTGTGTTCATCTATTAGTCTGTATGTCGCGTCTGTTTTGTCAGCATATACATACATACTTCATGCATTTTATTTGCGTTCGCATTTCGTATTGCATCACTATCACTTGAGTCAATCTTGTCCCCTAGTGATAAACAGTTTTCTCAATCGAGTTGTCAGTTCTTGCCTCGTCAGGAAATACTGTGACTGAACAACCTCGCTTCCAGTTTAATTCTGGAAAGAAGTTGGTCCTTGACCACTTTGATAACTTGAACCTCTGAAAAGCCAGAGAAAACTCTCAATAAACATCACTCTTCGCCATTGAAGATGATATCCTTGCTTTCCCGGATTAAGGAAAATCCACAGAGAAAGCCTCGTGATCAGAGATTCGGCAGCACGCCTGTTTTGCTCCGAAAAACCACTGATGAAAAGGTCATTGGCACCTCAAAATTGGATTCCACTCAAATGGCATCTCCCCAGGAAAATTCGGCGAGAAGTTTGAGGAAAACCGCTACACCTAGCGTCCCTTGTCAATAAAGTTTATTGACAAAAGAAACTAAGACCAGTTCCTTGGTAGGAAACCAGGATCGAGGGGAAGTTTATTTCTGAAACTTAGACCAGTTCCTTGGTAGAAAACCAGGATCGAGGGGAAGTTTTTCTGAAACTTAGACCAGTTCCTTGGTAGGAAATCAGGATCGAGGGGAAGTTTAATTCAGAAACCGAGACCAGATCCTTGGTAGGAAACCAGGATCGAGGGGAAGTTTACAAAAGAAACTAAGACCAGTTCCTTGGTAGGAAACCAGGATCGAGGGGAAGTTTAATTCAGAAACCGAGACCAGATCCTTGGTAGGAAACCAGAATCGAGGGGAAGTTTACCTTTTCTAAGCATCATCGCTTAACTAAAGAAGATGAATGCGTAAGCTACCATTCATAACCACCATCAAAATTTCAGATATTCCGATATTTAATCCTCTTGCACCCCGAATGCCCGAATCCCTTCGTCATTCATACCTTCGGGTCCAAGAAGATTAAATAGGGGCATCTGTAATACCCCAAATTTTGACCACTTAGATTTCCCATCATTGTGAAAATCATCATCACAATATGGATGAATCATCATGCTTCATCAGTCTCCCCAAAGATGGGTGAGCATCCAATACAATCAAAATTAGGGTTTCAAGCCCTCTCTAAGTGCTTAGACAAAGGATCAATCAAGAAATGACATGATCTTCAACTTGTCTAATCTCTTAAATATCTACAAAGGATCAAAAGGACTCCCACTTCAAGGATTAAGCACAAGGATGCTCCCTTCTAGGTGGATCAAGTCTCAAGATCGACAGTGTCACCAAATTAGGGTTTTGGTCGACCAGGGCCTCCAGATGGAAATTTTCATCTGGGCACAAGGCAATGATCCAAAACATGATCTAATATGCTTCATGGAACCTCATGAACCCATGCATCAAGTCAATTTTGCCTCAGGGGATGCATTCATCAAAAATTAGGAATTAGGGTTTCTTGACCTAATTCACCCCTAAGTTGACTTTTGGGACAAACCATGAGCCAAGACCTCAAGAGATGATTTGAGGGTCTCTAATATACCATATTGATCCATTTGGGACAATGGATTAATCCAAGAAGCTTGAGCAACAAGTCTCAGTTTCATCTGCACCACAATTAGGGTTTTAAGAGAAAAGTCAACTGTAACTTTGAATTTTGATCAGGACATGCTCCCAAACCCTAATACATGATTGAATATACCCTATGACACCCATGGAACATGTCCATCAAGTTTGATTTAGGTCAAGGACATGATTTCCTGAAGAATTGCACAGTTTGGAATTCATTTGATAAAAAGTCAACTGTGCACAAAAGTCAACTTTGACTTTTTGAGATTTTTCACCAAAATGGATTTTTAACCCTAAAATGATGTTAATGTATGATTTGAATCATCATTCATCAAGAAAAATCAAGAAAAGTGAGATAACTTGTAAAAGGGGTAACCATAAAACTTAGAATTTTCTCTAAGTTAAAAATAAAGTCGCAAAGGTACCAACTTTGGAGGACCATAACTCCTAAACCACAAGGCCAATTTTTTCCATCCAAAGCTTGATTTGTAGATCTCACTGCCCTCTACAAAAACTTCAACTAGGTCTAACTCCAATTCCTTATGGATTTTGAGCTATGAGTGAGCCAAAGTGGCTGAAAATGTGAGAGAATACCATTTTCCAACACTTAGAAAAATTCTGCCTAAAACAGAATTTTGTTGAAACACCAAAACTTGTGGGATTTTTGCACATAGATGCAAGCTGAATCAGTCCCAAAGTTAAACATCAATGTTGTTGCATATGTTGCTAAGAATTCAAAGAGCTTAACAGCATGAATTGAATCAACTTGAGCCAAGAAAAATCCATGCCCAAAGTCATGTTGTTGCAAGCTGTTTTGGAAAAATCTGTTTGCATGTTTGCTTATCTCACACGATTTTGAGCCAAAGACTGAGGATCAGCATGCCACTTGTGTTCAAACCAATCACATTGCATCTAATCCAACTGATAAATCTGAGTCAAAAAGCCAAAGAACCTTCCAACTTGAAATTCATCCACTTTGGCACTTTTTGCCTTGAATTCAAAATGCATTTATGTGGAATAGTGCATTGTCAAGATTCTCACTCTCCTCAGTCAAGTTCTCTGATTAAACAACATTAAAAACATCTGAAGAATGTGATTTCAGTCAAGGCATATCTGATCTATTTGGAGCAGCTGTTATGCCTAGTTCAAGAGGCATTTATGCCAAGCCAATCCATGTAAATGTGATCTGATCCAGCTGCCATTCACTATTCCTCCAAGACAAGAGTTGATCACCTATAAATAGAGGTCTCAATGGATCATTCAACTCACACCAAAGCCAGTTACAGCACTGCTTTCTCTCATTCTTTCTTGAACTTCAAGTTTTCTTGTTTTTGAGTAACCACTATCGGGTTTTGAGTTGCAGCCATAAGCAATCAATTCCAATTGCTCAAACACATCACATATGATGTAGTTGAGGTGTCCAAGTGCTTAAACAACATCTGTAACACTCCCAGCTCAAAATCACTCTTCAACCAAGCCATTTTTCTTCAGTTTTGCAGGTGGAGGTCTCCAGCTTGATCCAGAGAATTTCAAAGTTTTCCAAAGCTTGCAACACACTCCATAACATCCATTGAAGCTGTAGGGATCATCAATTCACGACTGGAACACCATCTGGGCAAAGTTCCATTTCAGCTTGCATCAAGGTGAGCTTCAAACTCAAACTCCATGATCCATGCATATTTCCTCGCATGATAATTTTGCCATTTGATTACCATCATATGCTGGTTGTTTTGCCTCAATAAATTTGATCATAGACCTCATAACCATGCTTGCACGATTGCTTTTGCAAATTAGGGTTCATCTGTGTTCATCATGATTATTTCACTCCACACTGAAAATGAATAAAATTGGGTATTGCCATCTTGTTCCTTGTGAAAAAACGCATGAGTTTGGTGTTTGAATCATGTCCAATGGTTGAGAGATGAGTGAGATAGGGTGCTTCATGCACGAGCTCGGGGAAGGAGATGGCCATGGCGCCATTTTCAGAAAACCAACCAAGTTCTCTATATAATTTTCACTTGCCATATATTTAATGAATTGGCATTGCGCCCCAGCTGTTCATCAGCTGGTTTTGTGAGTATTAGCAAGCGAGAGGTCTGGGGTTCGAATCCCCCTCGCCCCAGACTTCTTTTTATCACTTTTTTATTTTATTATTTTTCATACTATTATTTTTAATGATTTGAAAAATTAATAACTCCTTCAATTTTTATCATTTTTTATTGGTTCTTTTTGCAATAATTCACAAAAATGTTAAAATATTTTATTTTACCAAAAAATCCCAAAAATATTATTTATTTTATATAATTGATATTTTTGCAAAGAATTAATATTTTAATTGTTTTTAACATTTGAAATATTACTTCCACAATGATTTTGCAACTTTTAATGCTTTCTATTTGTTTTGTAGGTCAATACTTAATTTTTTAAGCATTAATCCAAGATCACAATTTGTTTCCCATGTGTAAAACAATTTTTGATCAATTTAATTGAATTTTTATTCAATTAAATACATTTTTTGGAAACAAATTAGGGTTTTGGATTAATTCAACCCTCATGAATCATTTTCAAAACACTTTGGGCCTCTATTAGAGTGTAAGACCCAATCCTTTTTTTGACCAAATCATCTTTGGGCCTCACTTATTGTATAAGTCCCGATACCGTCAAAAAACAAACGGCGCGATCGTCGCCTTTTCAAAAATCATCTGGGCCTCTATTAGAGTGTAAGACCCAATCCTTTTTTTGACCAAATCATCTCTGGGCCTCACTTATTGTATAAGTCCCGATACCGTCAAAAAACAAACGGCGCGATCGTCGCATTTTCAAAAATCATCTGGGCCTACCCTCGAGTAGTAAGACCCATTTATTTTTCTTTAAAAACATTTTTGGGCCTCTTGAGAGAGTGTAAGACCCACCCCCCCTTGTACAAAAACTTTTTGGGCCTCACTCATTGTATAAGTCTCTCTGTACAAGTAAACGGCGCGATCGTCGCCCGTTTAAAAATAAAAACCATCTGGGCTTACCCTCGAGTAGTAAGACCCATTTCTTTTTCTTTAAAACACTTTGGGCCTCTATTAGAGTGTAAGACCCAATCCCCCTTTTAACCAAAACATTTTGGGCCTCACTTATTGTATAAGTCCCTCTGCGTTAAAAGAAAACCTCGGCGCGATCGCCATTTTTAAACGAAAAATCATTTGGGCCTACCCTCGTGTTATAAGCCCCTCTCTTTTCTTTAAACCTTTTTTTGGGCCTCTTGAGAGAGTGTAAGACCCATCCCTTTGTACAGAAAACCATTTTGGGCCCCAGTCACTTGTATAAGTCCCGCTGTACAAAGTCAAACAGTGTGCTCACTGATAAAACCCTGGGCCTCTCCTTGAGCTGTAAGCCCCAAATCTTTCTTTTTCAAAGCACTTTCTCCTTTGATTTTGAATATATTGTTGTTTTTAATCTTTCTTTGTTGAACAACTAACCAAACAGCATGGAAGCACTACAACCGAGTAAGTGGTTATCGCTTTCATTTACTGCTTTCGTATTATAAACTGTATTGTGGGGCTGCTCACTGTAAGTCTCCTTTCATAAGCTCATATCTACTGTGTAATAATAGTATAGATATTTCGAGTTTCCCCGGCAACTACGTCTAGAACTAAGTGACGCCGTTTCATTTATTCGTAGAAATAGACGCCTAGATCCCCAATAGGAGCACCAGATACAGTCTTCTCTTCGGCTGTCCTCCTTAGGAATCGTCAAGAAGCTCTACTCCCCAAGATGAATGTATTCTCCGTGAATGGCATCTTTGAGTTTCTTCCCAATTCTCGAACTTTCCTGACTTGATCTATTCCTTGTGGATAGCTTGCCTTGAATGTCTCGGGGTTTGGGTACCCACTACGGTCATAATCTTGGACCTTAACTAAGGAACCCTCTTTAAAAGCTAAAAGTCGCTGGATAGTAAACCTCGCACGTTTACCAGTGGTTTTTATCTTTAAAAGAGTTATCTCTCCTAATGGAAAGGAGATGATAGACCCACGGGCTTCTTAAAAGCATCGGCCTCCTCTTGGGCATTATTCAAGGACCCTACGGCTTCTTAGAAGTATTCACAGCCTCCTCTTAGGCTTCGTATAATGATCTCTTCCTCCGGGAATGATAGCCTCCTCTTGGGCTTCGTACAAGGACCCGTCGGCTTCTTAAAAGTTTCCAGCCTCCTCTTGGGCTTCGTACAAATTGTCCCGACGACCTCCTAGAGGTATAGAAACAGAACCTATTCATCCTCATAGAACAGTCCTTTCATAGAGTCTACTACTGTTTCTCAAAGCATAGTACAAAAGAAAAAAAACTCTAGACTTGGACAGTCTAACTTCCTTGAGTCTCAAAGACATTCTCAAGTGACCCCTTCGTTAAATAGGAAGGAAACCCGTAGACTCGGATAGTCTCAATACCCTTTGGATTTCCCGTTTCCTCAAAGAGAATGAAATATCCCTGATCCTCAAATTAAATCCCTGTGTACAGTGTTACTCATATAAGAACTGATTTTATCTTTTAAATCAGTATATTGGATCTGTCACTCAACTGAAACAGTTACAATAGCCTCCATCTCGGGCTTCGTACGAGATACCAAAATTCTCCCCAGTGGAGTCAAAACAACCTTTTCGCCTCTCTCTCGGGCTTTGTACGAGATACAAAAACACCCTCTTACTGAGTATAAAAGATTCTCCAACTGAGTCAACTCTTTGCTAGCCTCCTCTTAGGCTTTGTATAACGATATGCCCCACTGGGTCAAAAAACTTTTAGCCTCTCTCTCGGGCTTTGTACGAGACACAAAATAGCCTCCTCTTAGGCTTTGTATAATGATTTTCCTAGCGGAAACTAGCCTCCTCTTAGGCTTTGTATAAGAAAACCACTGGTTAATTCAATCGACCTTTTAGCATCAAAGATGTGCCTCGTTCGCAGTACACAAACATCAACAACTCCTTTCCCTTCATCAAATCGCTGTAAGCGGCAAGCCTCTGGATCATCTACATCCATGCCACTGTCCCTCTTTTAGCATGAGAAATTCCTAAGGAAAGATGGCATTGCTCTACACTGAGTTAAAGTCTTCTCCTTCAGGTTAAAACCCTTTCTTCGGAAATTATGGCATTGCTCGGATCCGCGTATCCCAGTTAAAGTAATTCTCCTTCTCCCCTCTTTAGAGATGACGAATTCTCTCTAAAGTCGAGGTCTTTCAGCTTCACGTCTTGGGCTTTAAACAAGACACAAATAGACCTTTTAGCTTCACATCTTGGGCTTTGAACAAGATACAAATCACTTTTCGCTTCATGTCTTGGGCTTTGAACAAGACACCAAAAACCAATTTCCTCCCATAGAATAGGAGGAACTACGAACGCTCTGATTTCCCTGTTTCGGTAAACGGGAATATGTAGGCATAAGATCGAAAGAAAAGATCTTAGCGAGCGCAATCAACAAAAAACCCAAATCCCATATCTCCGTCAATCAAAAGCAGTAATTCAAAAGCACCAGTCCTAACATCCTAACCCTTGTTCCCCGCCAGAAACATTAAGCCCTAGAAAGAAAGAAACCTGTATTGGTGAAATACGAATAACCAGTACAAAGGCCCCCCCACATTGATAGCATCTGTAACCTAACAGACCGCTGTTTAAACTCAGTATGCAAAGCAGGGTTAATTGGAGACATCTATTTCCCTTCCTTATTCAGCTCACAATAGGATAAAAAATGAATCGATCTGTAGTTTTAAGCTCCAACCGCAGAGAGCGACCAGCGCTTAAGATCCGCGTCCAAAATCGCTCGCTACAAGTCTTATAACAAAAAGGTTAAGATTAAAACATTTTCAACTGGAGATCTAGTGTGGAAAGTGATCTTACCTATGGATCGAAAGACTAGAACTTTGGGGAAGTGGTCTCCTAAGTGGGAAGGTCCTTTTCAAATTATTAAGGCGTTTAGTAATAATTCTTATGAGATTTAAGAGATGGAGGGTGATCTGAGAGTCTTAAGGGTAAATGGGAAATATTTGAAAAAATATAAGCCTATTTTACAAGAAGTTCATATTAAGACGTAAATTTTATTCAAATTATAAAAGCCAAAATAGGCCATGTGAGGCCAAAATGGCATACAAAGGAAGGAAAACAAGTACAATAACATAAAACCCAGGAGAAAGATTATTCATAGTCTCTCCAATTAATAGAGTTGAGGAAGGCAACGTAATCTTCGTCAGCTTCATCATCAGAATTTTGTGCTTTGGAATGTCCTTTCTTGGGTACCTTCATCTTGGTTTCTCTCTTCTTGGCGCGAGATGTTGCTCCAGTTGAAGTGTTATTGAGGGCAGTAGTTGTTGCCTCAATATTCTTTGTCTCTCCAGCCACCTTCTTGGTCGTTGCTTTCTTTGAAGAAGTACTCATGCTTGCTGTAGTAGGTGCAAGATATCCCAAGAGGGAAGAGGGTTTTATAGAGGCAAGGCTTTGTAAGGATTGGCCAGTCAACGATGGAATTACGTGAAATGACCCATGGGAATAGACCTTAGGGTTGCGCTATTAATATTCCTTTATGGAATAGAAACTTGTGCTGTTGGAACAATAAGCTGTTAAAAGCTGTGTTATTTTCATGATTTCCAAGAAAATAGGCATAATACTTTAATTACTCAGTTAGCAAAGTTCGAGAGAAAATTTTGCAAGTCGAAGAGTTAGTAACAAACAGAAGAATTTAGATAAAGGCCATGGGGCATTAAGTTTGTCTGTACATGGGGCCTTAAAAGGACCATAAAACATGATGAATAAAAATTGGAACTACAAACAAGAAATCATATGACAATCAGAAGGGGAGCTTCAACTTCAACTCGAGGAAGTTGACCTTGTAATTCTGAAGGCGTTTCTCACATAGAGCTTTGTCGAGTTTGGCTGCTGAAAGTTCTTTTTCAAGCGTTTGGGCCTTGTCAAGAAAGTCTATGGTGCGCTTCAGCTCTCTGGCCATTTCAGTATCGTCGAACTCTCCCAGCTCAAGGTTGCATTTTTCAGCCTTAGAGATCTTGTTTTGCAGCTCTTCAATTTGCCATTTCCAGTCATCAATGTTCTTTTGGTTCGGCTCCACTTATGTCTGCCTTTTCTGTTGTTCAGTCTCTAGACTTTCGACCATAGCTTCTGATGCATGCGCTTCATCCCAAGCTGAGGCCTCCAATCCCGTTGTGATTTCAATGTTGTTTTGGATCTTGGGAAGGAGCTTGAAGTCTTTAGACATTTGATTCAGTAAAGCAGTTAGCTCCAACAGGAATTCAGAAACATCTTTGCTAAGGGTCGAAAGGTCCAGTTTTTGAAGGCTGTCTTGTAGAAAGAAAGGAGAAGTTGGATCTGAAAGTAAGACTTTGTGAATGTCTCCCTTGAAGAGTTTGTCCTTGATTTTTTTAAGGATAGGGCTGGCAAAGTCATCTGGGACTGGACCCCCAGAGCTGGTCGAAGTGCTGAGACTGGTACATGAAGAGTTGTACTTCTTCCCAAGTATCAACCTGGCATACTCTCGAGGATTTGACCATTTGAGAGCAGTCAGTGGGTCCCCATCAGGGGATCCTCCAGTAGTCGAAGTGACCATAGGCTTAGGAGTTGGATTGTTCACAGGATCTGCCTCAGCCACAGTCGAATGGGTGTGATCTTGCTCAGTCCTTTCTCTTTCTTCTTCTTGTTCTTCATCTTCTTCGACTTCCTCTTCTCTGGCTTCGGTGGGCCTTTCTTCTGTGTCCATACCAATAGGCTCTGTTTGGTCGAAAGGCTGTTGATGAGAAACATTATCCTCTTCATGACCAGAACCATCGGTCTGGGATTGTTGAGTAGTGGTCATGGCAGGAGAACTTTGGTTTGTTTCATCTGCTGCAAGAGGAGGAACTGTAAGAGGGATAGGTTGGTTAATTTTGCTGATTGAACTATATCCAGAACCAAGGTCAGAGGTAGGGTGATAAGTTAGCTCACCTTGGCTATTCAGCAGAGTGGTTGTAAAGCTGAAGGAAGGTTGTGGTGGGTTAGAACCACCTACATCAGCCTGAAAAAACCACAAGTAAAGAGAATAAGATTGAGAGAAGTCTGAGTAGCGAATCCAAATACTGAATGAAGATATTGCGCATACCTGTACAGCCGCAGCGTCAGGACTTGAGTTCGCACTCTCAGGATCGCCAGCAGTCGTTTTCGACGCAACCCTGGAGAGTGGTTTCTTGACACCACTACCAGCAGGTGTCTTCTCAAGGATTCTTGCCGCCTTTGAGGGAGATTGGGTGGTAGTTCCAGAAGCTTTGACAAGCTTCCTTTTCTTCTTAATTACTACCTCCTCAGGGGACTCATCATCAGTATCTGGAGGAACAACTGCCTGAGCACCTTTCTTGCCCTTTTTTGAAGGCGTTGGAGGTTTTCGAGCAGCCTGTAAGGTGACGCAAATATTAGAGGGTTGGTGACACAAAGACTTAGGCAAGGGATATAGAGTACCTTTGTGCCTTCAGTGTCCTTTTTGACCTTCGCAGCACCCTTCGGTGAGCTGGTCTTCCTGGCCATGGCTGAAAGACAGACGATTATTACAAGGTTAATAATTGAGTAGTTAGTTAAAAAATCACAAATCAAGGGCCTCAAACCTTCATATATTTCGGATTCGACACAGACATTCTCGACCCCTATATGAAGGTGTCCTTTGAAACTGTCCAGCGTATGTTTAGTCGCAACCACCCGTTGGGCTTTCGGTTGAGACTGTTGTCGAAGGAGTTTTAAGTGTTCACCACAGACAAACCAGTCTGGAAATTGGGGGGCAAGTGCCACTCTAAAATCAGCGTTAGGCAGTCGAGGGAACTTTGGAGGAAAGAGTTCAAAAGCTACCTTATAACGTTTCTCAACAGGAACGTTTGAAGGGATTTTTAACTGATCCATTTTTTGTAGAAATTTCTCCTTCAAAGTGACAGCAGCCTCACGAATGGTTCGACTAATATCATCTGGTCGATAGACAGTTTCAAAGTACTTTTGAAAGGCTTGAATTTCTTTGACATGAATGCACTTACTCTTCTTGGTCTTCTCCTGCACATCAAGAAAAGCTTGGTCAAGTAAGGAAGAGAAACAGCAACATCAAGAAATTGCTCACTGTAGTACTTCGACCACCAGTTATGGAAGGGTTTGGTACACAAGAAGGTGGGTTGAAAATACACAGGGGAAAAGGTTGCTTTCCTAGCGTTTCATCGGTCGAAAGTGGCTGCAGCACCTCCTTCATCAAAATTGGCGGTGTGAAGGACCACATGACCTTTTTTCCCATATAGACACTTGGGGAAAATCTGTGCCAACCCAAATTGTCGAGAGACAAGATTTGGTTGGTAAGCAATTAAGGTTGCCAAGTCTCTCCCAAGATTCAGCCTTTCGACGATAAATCTAGAAATCAAGAAGGCTTCCCAGATCGAAACAGATTCAGCGTCGAGGTTGGTGGATGGATCAGGGAATGGCCTTGTGAACCACTCAGGCCCACATTTTCTCTCAGCAAAGGGAGCCATGCTAGGTGTGAACTCATGCCTTTTTGCAAACATCATAATATAACTGGAGAAGGCTCGCTTGAGAGTTTCCCCATCGTCATTTGGCGTAAGTTTCACCAGGCGGGTACCTTCGACCATTCTCTCTTTGATTTCAGCAGAATCTTCGTTGACCTGCCCTTTCCTGGGAAGGCTAGCTTCAAAGGTTGCATTGAGCCATAACTGAAGTAGCCAGAGAGGGCCATTCAAGTGAACAGTACCTTGGCTCTCCAAGTCTTTGAGTTGAGCCTCCCCTTCACTGAGAGACTCGTAGAGGTTCACCAGGATCAACCCACTTAGGCAAACTCCTCTATTGTGGTGAAGTTGGTTGGCCAGAGTGAGATACTTCTTGGCAACCTGCAGAGATTTTGAACAAAATACATACCTCGACAGCTATACGGTGAGGAATGCAATGTGTTCCTTATCAGTGATTTCTGCAGTATCACGTTTGTGGTGGTTGATGAAGTGGGTGTATGTGAGTTTGGAGTTAGAGATCCCTATGGTATCCTCTGCATAAGTATCAGGGTCATAGGAAATGCCATCTGGTCAAAGACCTGCAATGGCAGCAAGGTCGAAAAGTGTGGGAGTAACCATCCCACAAGGAAGATGAAAGGTGTAGTGGGTGCTATCCCAGAAGTAAAGCGACGCTGCCAGCAAGTTCAAACAATAAGGGATGTTGGTCTTCGACAACATGAGCAAATCATAGATTCCTATGGTATTCCAGTGATCAGCTTTGACCCTTTCCATTCTGGTCATCCAAAGGTCAAAATCCTTTAAAGGATTGACAGCTCTTACCAGCCTCGTACCATCATGAAGGTACCTCAGATCCATTTTCGTCAGAGTGGGTGTATTAGGAGAGGTTCCATCCTCATTAGGGTTGCTTTTTTGCCCTAAAGGTCTAGACTTACGATAAGAAGGAAAGAACTCAACCAGTTTTTCATCGGTGGGTTTTACATCAGCTAGGGGGCCACCTAAAGCATATGGTTTATCAGATACAAGGAGAGGGATCATTACCTGAGATTCATAAACGCTCCTTGTTTCTTCAAGAAGAGGTTCCGGCATGAACTGTTGGTTCTTTATCACCTTTGGTCCAGGGATGTTTGAAAATGGTGGGAGAGTTTGCTCAAACGAAGTGGTTTTACCCTTTTGGTTTTTCGTTGCTTGGGGAACAGTTTGAGAAGACGCCATTGTTGGAAGTTGAAGAGAAAACGAGAGTGTGTTCTGAGTTTTCTTGAGAGAGTTTAGAGAACAAGGAAAATAAGTTGCAGAAAAGTTTGAGAATGCAAAAAGTTTCAAGTTGGGAAAAAAAGGTATTTATAGATGCTTGGAAGATGAGGGGACTGTGAATCCATCGTTAAAATGGATACGATAGTGGGACGCGTGTCCTCTTTGGAGATCGTTGGATGGTGGTGGTTGTGGTCAGACGATAAATGCTTAATCCCAAGAAAAGTAATGATGAAAACTGTTCGCAAATACGACTGAAAAGACGTTTGGAGATTTGCCATCATAACATGACGTCACAAGCATGGTTGAAAGAAACTGAATAGTTTCTAAATCGTGGGTTGGTCAGTTATGACCATGTCTCTCATAGTCGAATGATCAGGGGTCAAAACATTATTTCATCAAAAAATGACCTTCCTACCAATACTGGCGAAAGGGCATTTTTGGGGGGCAATTTGTTAGCTCCTAATTTCGACGCTACATGATTTCAGACAAATTGGCTTTAAAAGAAGTTATTCTTTAAAATAATAAAGCTAAAAAGAAGGCTTCGACTAGAAGGCCTTCGACCATGTTTGTGCAATGCCTGAGTCGAAGAGAATGATTTTAGGACTTCAAATGTTGCTAAGTCCAAGGAGTCAATTCGACACAGTGAAGTGGCTATGGATAATGCGCTGCAGTTACAACTGAATAGTGGGGGGGAAGTTCCACTATTTGAATTTGAAAAGAGGACAGGTGGCGAAAATCCAGATCGTGAAAACATGCAAAGTGCCAAGTGGCGTAATCTATGAATAAAACCGTCAAAGGGTGGTTACATTAGAGTATTGTAAATAGGTTAGTCTTAAAGTTAGAATAGTGTGAAAAATCATATTTGTACAAGTAACTCTATATTCACTCAAAGTATCCAGTGTGTCGAGAAACCAGTGAAGTGAGAATGTACGTGATTGTAATCACCATTATCCTTTATTGCAATGCAATTTACTTTGAAGTTTCTGTTTTAGATTCTCTACTTTGAAATCTTTTTTCCACGAACTTTTACCCTTCAAGTCATTTACATTACCGTATTTACTTTGCAGATTTACGTTAAAAGCTTTTACTTTCAAGCGGTTATCTTTTCTTTGCATTTTAAGATCTTTATGCATTTCTTTCCAGCATTTAACTTCAGTTTTTTTTTTATCAAACCTTTTACATTCAGTATTTTCTTTTCTTTGATGCATTGTTCGACTTAGTTATTTCTTTGATCTTTATCGCTTTCCTTTATATTTCAAACACCTCTTTTTTATTTATAAGCATTGTCGAAAGGCATACTTTACCAAATTGTGAAATATCCCAAATACATATTAGAGCCGTCAAAATGGGCCGAAGCCCATGGGCCGGCCCGCCGAGCCCGAAAAAAGTTAGGGCTTGGGCCTTATTTTTGAAGCCCATATTATTCCGGGCCTTTTTTAGCCCGGCCCGAAAAAGCCCGAAAAAAAATGGGCCGGCCCGTATGGGCTATGGGTAGCCCGCCAGCTCGACAACTTTTTTTAAAAGAATTAATTTAACTATTTGGCACATAATATAAATTAATAAATATATATAATTGGACCTAAAAAATAAATTTGGCCCAAGAAACATTTGGATACAATGTGTTAGTGCATCTTTGGTTCGGTCCACACACACTTCAGTGACTACCCGAACATTAATTTCTATTATATTATATTACATTACAGTATTCTAAATGAATATATTACATTAAGATCATTAAAATGAGTATTAATTTCTATAACATTATATATTAAAATGAGTATTAATTTCTATTACATTATATATTACTTAAAAAATGAATTTTTTAATTTTTTTTTAAAAATGGGCCCGTTTAGGGCCGGGCCCGTTTTAGGGCTGGGTAGCCCGCAGCCCAGACAGGGCTGGGCCTGGGTAGTAAAAAAGGAGCCCGTATTCAAAATGGGCTTTTTGAGCCCGGCCCGGAAAAGCCCGAGGCCCGCCAGGGCCGGCCCGTTTAGGGTCGGGCTACCCGTTTTGACAGCTCTAATACACATACAGCACATGTCCTAGGATCAATCTGATCGATCCTGTAAGTTACTAGAACTTTATAGTTTTAGAAGATCAGCGGTTGTTTACCAATTTTCAAGGTAAACACTTATATCCTCAAATAAGTGACAATTAATCATAATCGAATTTTGGGTGTTACAACAATAATATTCATCAACATCGAGTGCGGATGTGAGAATATTTTGTGCTTTCTAATCATGTGACCACAATTTCTTATCATTATTATCCCATTGTGCTTCCGATTTTGGTACGGTAACACCTTCATCATTGGTTATTGTAATTTGGTTAGGACTGTTCATGATGGCGTCCCGTATACCATTATCATCCAAGTTGACATAGATACACATACAAGTTTTCCAATAGCCATAGTTTTCACTGGTGAATATTGTCACTCTATTATACGCCCCTTTAGGTTCGGAAGTCATTTTCTAAAATGCAAGTATTGAAGCACAAAATTAACCAGAGCTCGTGATACCACTTGTTAGACTAAGGTGACTTATCTAGAAGGGGGTGAAAAGATTCCCAATAAAAATGTATTGCGAAAAATGTTTTTCAAAAACGTTGGCTAGTGGAAGTAACTTGGATCAGTTCCTCTAAAACGAAACCACGATCGAAAAGCTCGGATATGCGTATGTGAAAACAAATAGGAGATGTTGATAAACAACTTTAACCAATAAGCTATAATCACAATCACTAGAAAACTACTTGACAAGCAATTTTATTTCTAATGATAATTCAAACAAAAACACTATTACGACAAATTATCGAAGACCTTGAGTGCGATAGAATTAGTTTGGAAATTTATATAGTTTTGTTGATTCTAAAATCCAACCACAATCAAAGTGTTTGTGATCAACTCAACAAAACGTTTTCAAACAAAATTCAAAACAAATTAATCGCACAAATGATGAACACAACAATTTGCAAATTAAATGTAAGAGAGAGAGAGAGTGAGAGAGAGAGAGAGAGAATACAAACAGATTTATTTAGGCAGTTCTCCAATATGCCACGCTATAGGTACGTCTGCCCTCAATTCAAATTCGAATTGAGATCATGAAATTAACATTACTTTGCAATAGAAATTTTACAAGAGAAATGTAGCAATGCAACCTTACAAACCCTAAGTTTGATGTTGATCCTAGCAATTTCTCTTCCCTTGATCCGAGCTTGATCAAGTCACCCAACAATGCAAATTTAATTCACTGTCTCACGCCAGTTCTTTGCAAGAACCACAACCGTTCAAAGCCTTCACTCGATCGAATCCAAATTACATAATTGTTGTAACCCAAGATTTACCAAGATGATCCATCATCTCACGATACTCTTTTGCAAGAATCGCAACCCTTCAAAGCCTTCACTCGATCGAATCCAAACTTGAGTAATTTTGTCCAAAACTTTCAAATCCACACTTTGATCTTTAAGGAAAAACCCACCTTGGTTTTCTTATTTAAAACCGCCTAAGATATCAACCCAATTTATAATACCACAAGCTAAATTGGATCTTATCAACTTGATTCTTGATGGCACCCAAACAATGAATGATTATGTGTACTTTGTTTATGTGTATGCATTAAATCAAGATTGAAGATGAGAATCCGTGACCTACCTTTTGTTCTGTAAGAATCTATAACCCAATTTTCGTTTATTGAGGAGAGGAGGAAGAGTTGAGATGAGGGTCGGAGAGAGATGAACGAAGGAGGGTTGCCGATCGGAGAGAGGCAGACGAACAAAGGAGGAGCTAGAGCGGAGTGGGGAGTTGAACGATTAGGGCAGTGGGAAGCTTTCACGTTCACGTGGTTAGGGCACAAGCAAGCAAGAACGAAGAGGAAGTGTTTGCAGCTAGCTGAACGTGAAAAAGAAAAATAGAGGAAAAAAGTAGGATTTAACGTTTTAAAAAATGAGGGCAAAATAGTAATTTGGCTTAAAAAATAAATAAAAACAAAACCGGGTAACCCGCTCCGCCCAAGGAGCGCAACGCTACCTGCAAACCGCTTTCTCGCCGGAATCAGTCGCTCTCGTAGACTGCAATTTGCTTTAAAGTTTGCGCGCAAATAAGAGCTGCCCCAACCGGACTGCCCGGGATCGCGCC
Source organism: Lathyrus tuberosus (assembly GCA_022829125.1). NCBI lineage: Eukaryota > Viridiplantae > Streptophyta > Magnoliopsida > Fabales > Fabaceae > Lathyrus > Lathyrus tuberosus. The sequence goes on along the minus strand of JALAZF010000073.1, from coordinate 4,583,947 downwards.
GAGAGCGACCACTGTTAATAACTCTGCATACAATTAACAAAACAAAATTACATTTAAAAAGAAATTAGTTAGAAAACTTAAGAAAATTCTATAAAGTTGTTACAACAACCTTACGCTTAGCTGTAACTAATTATAATTAATTTAGTTCAATTTAAACCTAAACCTCTTATAGATCAGAATCACTTTTATGACTAAACTCTCGTCCATGTCTAAAACCATATTTATGTTAAAATGTTTTAAACCGATCCATTTAAATGGATTTGGATTATGATTTTTAGAACAAGTTATAAAGTGGATATCCAAATCATGTTATTGTCAAAAATATAAATTTCATATCTATAATATAAGAAGATAAGTTGTTCTGGTTAACACTAAATTAACCTTTGTTCTAAAGCCGCCACCTCACAAAATTAAGGGTAATTTGAGTCCAAATCTAACAATTTCCAACCAAATGATGTTCTAATTGAATACTAACTATATCATTTGCACTAAAAAACCTTCATTTGGCCACAAATCGAAATGAACAGTGCATTTTCGTTCAACTTTTAAACTTTTTCATATAACCAAAATCTTCTCTTGGGTACATCACCCTCTTTTGCTATTGGTTGGATTTGACATGGTAGGAAAAAATTTATGTTTCCAATGCAGAAAATAATTGGAAGCAGCGCCTGTACCCATCTTCTTCTCACACCCACATTTCAAACACATGCCTCTTCTTCTTCTCCCAAAGCTGTTTTGTTCTCCCAAACCTCTTTTCTTCAAATCTACAAAAGTCTCTCTTCTTCTTCGTCCACTCTGTCTTCTTCTTCGTTCTCCCTCTTCTTATTCCATCTCCGTTGTTGATGTTTTTCTACAGGAATGGATTTTACAAATTGGTGAAGATTAACGATTGGAGTATATAGATCTGTAGCGTAAGAAAGTGTTGGAGCTGTTTTTTGATTTCTGCAGTTGGTGTAAGTACTAATTTAATTCATGAGTTACATATTAGGTTTTTGTTTTATTTTTGATCTAGTTTGTGGAACAGATGGAATGGGAACAGCCGAGATATTATTGTTATTTGCAGGTTTGAAATATTATTATTATTATTATTATTGATTTTTAAAGATTGTAGTTCTTAGTATGCCTTTCAATGTGAAGTTAAGGTTGTGAAATTACTCGGTAGTTGCTATGATATTGTTGCAAATGGATGAAATGGAATTGATGTTGACAAGGACGTTAGCAGAAAAAATTTAACTGTTGAATCTGGTTTACAATTTGTTTATATTCTCTCTCTTTTATGTATTATTCAGATGTCTGTTCATCTGAGTTATGCTAAATTGTAATTCTTTGTGGAAACTGTTGATTTGTATGCAGATTTGATTATATTTCCCGTGATTGTCGACCTTGTGGTCTTGGATCTGCACGGCCAGGAGTCGAAGTTTCGACATATGCTTAGAGGTTTTTAATTCATTTCTCATGTTTTTAAGGACAAGAACATATCAGATAGAATGCTTATTTATTGTTTATGTTGATTTCAAAAGCTCCGGAGATTTGGTTTCATAAGTGTATGTTGAGTTAGAAGTTGCAGTAATATAAGTTTCATAAGAGCTTATCAAATAAGCTCATAATCTGTTTCTATAGTGAAAATGTAACAATGTTGATATAAGTTGCAGGAATATAAGTTTCACAGTGGATATATGTAAGTTTGTTAAATGAAGTTTCCTTTTTTCACAGTTACATTATATTCTACATTAGATGTAACAATGTTGACGGAGAGGGAGAAACAAAGTTTGGTTATCCAATTCTATTGATGAAGGACAGCCAAATTAGAAATAACCTGTTTTGACTGGGTTAATATTACTTCACTTTTAAAATTCAATTGTTTCTACAATTTTTATATTTTAATGTAATTAGTTTTTGATAGATTCAACTAAATTTCAATGTTTGTGTTGAATCAAAATGTTTGAATTTTTCGGTGTTAAACTTGCTAAATAATTATTTTATTTTGTATTGTTTGCAGTGTGATTGTTGAAGCACAATGGATAGTATACATAAACCGTGTTCGTCACTGGAGCCTATTCTACGTAGAAGAATTGGAAGACTAAGAATTCAGTAGAAGAAGTTGAAGGATAAGCCTCACTATTTGACAATTAGAATAATAATTATATTGGGGAAAGGAAAGAGAACTGATATTACAACCAGTTGACCAATGCAATTACAACCAATAGGTTTGAGTCTGACAAAATGTGCTAATCTTCTCTAATTATTTCTTAGGTTTTTCTCTATTAATTTATCTGGTGGATAATTAATATTTCTTTAGGTGTAGTACCATGCTTTTGAATACCAGTAATTTATAGCTTGGGTTCTTTATGAGAGTTGTGAGACTACTGAGAGAAGAATCAAAATGGAGTTTGAGCCATATGGTGTGCAATCAAACAAATAGGTATTATGAAAAATGCAAAGTGTCGTGATATTTCAGTTACTAATCAATTGCAATATTGAAATGCCATTTGTTTCAATCTCACTGAAGGATCTATTGGAGTTTACTTGAAAATACTTCATTTTATCTATTCTTTCCTGTGTTTCTAGATTGACGTTTTCAGCCACGTCAAGAGGACTACGACATACATCATTACAATGACGTTCGGAGAATGGACGAGTTTGAAAGCTAATTCAGGTTGAGGATTAAAATTCAACTGGTCTGAGGAACTTGATTTGGAAATTTCACATTGGTTTCCAATGGTGGCGTGTTCAGAACACTTGAAGAAATCCCATGTTGCATTCCAGTTGTTGGCTTAAGAGGAGGACTATTCTGATGTAGACAGAGGTTACATTCTTTTATTTGAATTCAAAATGATCCTATTGAATCATTAATACTTATTATAAAAGTGCTTATGCATAAGCTTTTTTCTATTCATTAATACTTATGTATAAGCTTTTTTCTATTCTAAAGTCTTAAATTGTAATGTCTTGGATTATTTGAAAACTATGTAAATGAGTTCTCATTGACATTTTGAGTTTGTGCTGCTATCCAAATGAATGCTTAATCAGATCCTTGTGTGGATATGTTGGACACTGTGGCCCTGCTATGAGTTTGTTTTACAACTCAATTTCATGACAAGTGGATATGTTAGTCACTTGCACTTACATTTGGAGATTTGAAATAACAGATTCGACTAGATACACAAACATTATACTGTAGTGCAACATGGCCAAAGGAGGTTGAAGCTCTGGCAAGACAGTTTCTGCACAATCCATATAAGGTTACTATATGTATACTATCATTTATGTATAAATCTTTGTAAATTATTAATTTTTAAAAAATTATTGTGCTACGAATTGGCTTAATTAAACCTTATATAGAAGATTATTGATTAATGTGTTTTCCTGTGGGATATCATGGCCTTTTAGGTAGTTATTAGGTCACCATGTCTAAAAGCAAACCAATCTATAAATCAAGTTGTTGAAGTTGTCACTGACATGGAGAAATATAACAGGTTCGTTTCCTCAGTCACAGTAATAAATAGTGACCAATGTTTTTGCTTTCCAAATTAAAACTCTCATGTTGCTAATGCAGATTGATCAAGCTGCTGAAAGAAGTGATGAACGGGAGCCGAATTCTAATATTTACAGAAACAAAAAAGGGATGTGACCAAGTTACAAAACAGTTGAGAATGGATGGATGGCCAGCATTATCTATCTATGGTGATAAAAACCAGTCTGAAAGGGACTGGGTTTTTGCTGAATTTAAGAGTGGATGGATGGCCAACATTATTTATCCATGGTTGTTTCAATGACTGTAAACTTTAGTTGTGTTGTAGTGGTATTGACACCAATTGTGACACTTTTTTCAGAATTATTTTTTTTTGTTATATCGCCTTCATGTAGAGAGTGATGGTTCATCTATGGTGGTCGTGGGTTCCTTATTGGTCATAAAATTATTACAGTATCAATAATTTTACTATTTATTTCATCTTTTGTATCATTCAAAATTAACATGTTAATATAGTCTTCATTCTTCAGCAATTTCTAATCTAACTCTTTCTCTTGATTTGGCTTTATCGGTTCTCTACAACCCTAAAGAACTTATGCCGCATGTAACTCTTGGATATAGATATAAAAAATCATAGAGGGTTTTCTCTATTTCTTTGTATTTTTAGTCTTGTATTGGTTTTCTTTTGTATACAAAACAAATCCATACCCTATATTGTAACATTGAAATGGAAAAGATGAAGTCAGAAAAAAAAAACTTCATTTCTGAACCAGAAAAATGCCTGCAGTATCATGTTGCATGACAGAGCCCAATGCACTGCAACAGTCACATTGATTCATTATTTGTAATGTAAAACTAACATTTGTGCCATTCTTTTTTCTATCGTTTATCAGCATTGTAGAGGAAATGAAGTACTAAATAAACAAGATAGGATTAAGTGCAAACAACTTACAGAATGGTTTATAACACGTGCAATGTTTCCCTTATTTGTTGCATCTATTACCACTTCTTTCTTAATTATCGTGAACAACTGCATAATATATTTTATTTGGTATTAAGATCAAATGTATAATGAATCCAAATGAAACATGATAGAGTTTTGTATGACCCTATAAAATATATACTTCCTGATTTATTTTGCTTTGAAAAACAAACATCAGTTTTGAAACTTAGGATTAGGATTGATTAAGAAATCATTAACAACCATTTTGTCACAATACCCTTTTGAAAAAAATGCTTAACTTAAATAAAATTGATGATATTTTCTTATAATTTGTTACAAGAAAAATGAGTATTTTTTTCTTATAAACCATTACAGAGGGAGTGCATTTTAAAAACAAATGCGTGTAACACATCAATACTTATGTGAACGCACGAGTATGTAGATCAGAATCCATGTGAACGCACAGGTTATTATATATTTTTTTTTGTATAATTAAAGTAAATATATTTAAAATAATGTATGAATCCAAATACAGAAAAATGTGTTTAGTTATATTACTAATATTTATTTATACAATTAAAATAATATTTACAAATATTATGTTATTAGTTGATATTTATAAATAATTTCAAAACAAAATTAATATTTACATACGGGAAAATATACGGTTGACCAAATATTTGTATATATATGAAATAACTATATTTATGATCTAAAAATAAATAGAAATATGTTCTTTTTTGCAAATAATAAATTTTCTTGGTTAAATAATTTTGTTTTTCTTTTTTTCATTCTTATTACATTTTAAAAACAAATGCTCGTAACAAACCAGTACCCGTGCGGATGCACGGGTATCCCACTAGTACCCCATGCGTGATATTTAGTTACGGGCAAAAATATATTCTTGATTCAATTTTTTTTATATAGATTCAAATATATTCAAAACAAACTTAATATTTATATACGAGATCAAGTTCGTTGTTGATTAATTTATTTATATATACGAGAAAAATATAATTGTTATAATATAGATTCTAATATTTTTTTAAATAACGTCAAAACAACTATAATATTTATATAAAATATAATATATTGCTGATTCAAATAATTTTATATATGAAATGAATTATTGACACTAATTTTTTATATTTTTTAAAAATAATATTTTTTTGGTTAAATATTTTAATTTTTTTAATATCATTTTTATTATATTTAAAAAAAAATGCAGGTACGAAACCAGTGCACGATTATCCACTAGTTAAACCTAGTAGATTGAACAGAAAAGAAAAGGAAGGGATAAAGAAGGGAAATTTCATATTGAATCAGTTTGCCTCTGTGTGCTTTTCCTCTTTCGTTCGATTCCATTCGAAGGGCAAGGCATCGCCGCCGCCACCTGTGCAACCTCCCACGCCGCTGTTTTTCGTCTTCGCTGGTACTATTCTTCTCCGTCCTCTATTTCTTTTCTTCTTCTTCCTGAGTTCTTCCTCTATTCTTCTATAGTACCAATAACCAGACAAAATGCTGTTTAAGTGTAAGTAACCCGACAATTGGTTGCGTGTAAATAACCCGACAAAATGTTGTTTCAACCTCGTACATGTTTATACTCACACTTCAACACAGTACAAATTATTTGCAACAAATTGCAGATGTTTGGTCTGAGGGAGTCTCTTTAAAGACTTGGATTTGAGAAACTTTACAAAAACCATTGCTGCAAGTGATATCTGCAAAACCATTGAATTCCAAAGCGGAATGAAATCTAGATACTTTATAACAACCATTAACCCTTATTCACTATTTGATTCTTGATTTTTGAACATTTAACCTTTTCTGCCTTTGTCTCTTTCTCATAAATCCCTGTTTCACAATTTGTGTTTGTATGTTTTTGGCTTTGGTACACAGGAAGCTGAAAGATCTCTCTTGACACTTCTGCTGCAGTGGCTGATTTTTCTATACACTGTCTGACGACCGAGGTGGTGCAAACGATGCTAGAATACTAAATCTCTAATTGTAAGGCTACTTTTGTTTTTTTTTTGATAAATTTAGCTAAATGCAATTTCACAGTTTCCCATTGTGGCAATGATTGTTATGTTGAAGTTTCATAGTGATCTTGGTCTTCGAATTCTCAATTTCCCAAACTGTCCAACCAGGGAAATGTCAGCTACATGAAAAATCAATCATGTATGGTGACTTTTAGCCCTCTACTTAATTACAGTATTATGATTGGGTTTTTTTTGCTTTTCAACGGAACTCCTTGTGGGCTGGAACTTAATAGACTGAGATATTTTCAACATACAATCTGAAACATTAGAGTGGTTTTGTTGTTTTTGTTGGCATGTCACTAACTGATAAATAAGTCCACCATTAATGATTCGTTTAGTATTTTCATCACTCCCCCCCTATCTTTTTTGCAAATAATTTTCATTTGGCCTAAATCTGCAGAGTTACAAGCTTATGAATGGCGTGGCTGGAGCTTGGAAAGAAGGTGAGTTGACTTCGATAATAAGCACATCTCCCCTTTATTATAAATTGCGTCAGATACGACAAGTATCCAGATTGCAGATGGTTTTACCTTTCCTGTAATAATTAGTGTCATATAGCTCATTATGTTTCTGATCTTTTCATTACCTAATGCAGAGAATATATATGAATTTGACCAGAGCTTTGGCTACAACGTCACGTAAGCATGTGGTAGGGTCAAGTTTTACATCTATATTTGCTGAACAATGTGTTTATGCTTCAGCAAGATGCATGCCTGGTAATTGACATCATTTATGCTTATAATGTTTCATTTTATTCACTTGTATATTATTGTATACTTATACTTTTACATGCTTTAAATAACATGATGCAGATTTCATCAATCGCCCTTTTCCTGGTGCGGCTGGTTTTTATATTGGGAGTAAAGAAAGTGGAACACGGTAAGATAGTACCCAAATATCAAGCTTTAAAATGAGCCATTGATAACTTCACTGTTTAGGTTGTTTAAGGATGATAGCATCATTTTTAAGAAGATCTTATTTACGTACTGCTCATTGACTAGATAGGTTGCACTACTTTGATGATAATAGTCCTGATTGGAAAATTGGGCTGAGTTTAGTTACATGCCAATGATACTTATATAAACAGTCCTGAATTTTTCAAGCATCTTTTGGCTGTAGATGAAAAATCCAACACTAAATTGTGTGACTGCACAATGAAAATAGGTAGAGGTAATTATTTTTGTTTACTTTCGTAGGTGTTTCCATGCTAGCTCACAGGTCTGGGCAAGAAGTGACGCGGCATATGGATTGAAGACCCCAAAGAAGGAGAAGTATGTGAGAAAAGACAGTAGAAATCAGCCTCCTGTTGAAGCTCCCTATGTCCCTCGTAATGTCACATCAGCCAAATCTAATCCTGATAAAACAATAGAAATATTTGAAGGCATGACCCTTGTTGAATTGGCAAAGCGTTCTGGAAAATCAGTATCTTCTTTGCAAGATATTCTCACAAATGTTGGTGAAAAGATTGAATCAGAGTTTGACCCTCTCACTATGGATGTTGCCGAGCTTGCTGCAATGGTATATCCTTCTTAGTCACAGATGATGTTAAATCATTGAATATAGGGAACCATCTTTTGATTCCAATACTTGTTTGTCAGTCCTTTCCCATTTGCAAGTGATAACATGTTAGAAAAAATATATATTTTCATATTTTACATATTCTTCTTTACTTGGAGCATATAGAATTCAATGTTTAGTAAATTTATTTTATTTGTTTTGTTTGGGATAAAGTTAGCCAATCCCATTTAGTGGGATAAGGCTTGATTGTTGTTGTTGTTTGTGATAAAGTCTGCAAGCAAAGTTTTGATGGAAATCAATGGAGTTTGAGATATACTTTTCCTGAAACTATTAGTAGTTGGTATTGGGAAATTTTGCGCATCTGCCCATCTGTTGAAATGCACAATTTACATTAGAAAATAAAGGGACGATAAGTAATGGGTAAGATTAGGCCTAAAGTATTGGTAGGTAGGTTTGGGTGAATATTTTAGTTTCAAACCATCATTGAAGCATAATTATTCTTGGGTATTCTTACAACTTTCTTTGTTTGCCTTAATTCTGGAACATTGACTCAAAAGCATCTCTACCACCCTCTAATCCTCCCTCCTCTTTTTTATTTTTTAAATTTCCTACATGATGATATATTAGGTTTCTGTATGTTAATATTTTTTTCTGTCACTTAATTTGTTCATTGCTGTTGTAGGAGGTTGGCGTCAATGTTAAGAGGTTACATTCAACCGAAGGTGCAGAACTTTTACCACGTCCTGCAGTTGTAACAGTGATGGGTCATGTTGATCACGGCAAAACTTCCCTTCTCGATGCCTTACGTCTAACATCAGTGGCAGCCAAGGAGGCAGGTGGCATTACTCAGCATCTAGGTGCCTTTGTGGTGGGCATGTCATCAGGAGCATCAATCACATTTCTTGACACTCCTGGTCATGCCGCATTTAGTGCAATGCGTGCACGAGGTGCAGCAGTCACAGATATAGTAGTGCTAGTTGTTGCTGCGGATGATGGTGTAATGCCCCAAACACTTGAAGCCGTGTCCCATGCAAAATTAGCTAATGTACCAATTGTAGTTGCAATCAATAAATGTGATAAACCAGGTGCAAATCCTGAAAAAGTGAAATTACAGCTTGCTTCTGAGGGCTTGCTGCTGGAGGAGATGGGCGGGGATATTCAGGTTGTTGAAGTTTCAGCGGTTCAAAAGACTGGACTGGACAATTTAGAAGTAGCTTTACTACTTCAGGCTGATATGATGGACCTTAAAGCACGATTTGATGGGCCTGCTCAAGCATATGTTGTTGAAGCAAGACTTGACAAAGGACGGGGTCCATTGGTGACTACTATAGTGAAGGCAGGGACTCTAGTTTGTGGACAACATGTTGTTATAGGCTCACAGTGGGGAAAAATTAGGGCTATTAAAGATACAGCAGGGAGGTTAACTCAACGAGCAACTCCTGCAATGCCTGTTGAAATTGAAGGGCTCCGAGGGCTGCCAATGGCTGGTGATGATGTCATTGTTGTTCATTCTGAGGAGCGAGCTAGAATGCTCAGTTCTGGTAGGAAAAGGAAATCTGAAGAGGACAGGCTTAGGGGCAAGATGGTGCAGAATGTGCCAACTACTTCAGATGATTCTGAGGAGGGGGTTCCAATCAGGGTTGAAATGCCAGTAATTGTAAAAGCAGATGTTCAGGGAACTGTTCAAGCCGTTACAGATGCATTGACAACTTTAAATAGTCCCCAGGTATGTGATGATTATTATTATATCATGGTATACTTTTATTTATGCATTATCGCCCACACATGGTATACTATTTGTTTGCTATGCAATAACCATTCTGTAATTTCTTTGTTAGGTTTCTGTGAATATTGTTCATGTTGGCGTGGGGCCTATTTCTCAATCTGATGTGGACCTAGCACAGGCTTGTGGTGCATGCATAGTTGGATTCAATGTCAAGAGCCCACCTATTTCTCTTAGCCAGGCAGCAACTCGTGCTAGTATCAAGGTATTTTCAAGCTTTTCCCCAAATTCAACTATGAGTAATCACTACTATACTATCTAAAATTATAATATGTCGGCGTAGTCTCTGAAATTAATGAAATTTCAAAATGATCCCTTAGTTTGAAAATTTTCAATCATATTAGTTCCTGCCAAACAGTTGTAGCGATTAAATTTACCAGTCTAAAAAGACTAATGATTTAAGTTTTTCAAGGGCTATTTTGGATTAATAATTTAAGTGACTAAGTTGACCTCATAGAATTTCAAAGACTAAATTGGTTATTTACTAACTTAACTATGCAGTGAATGAAATGTTTGTTTTCTATTTGATATCTGTTTGGTTTGGTTATAGGTAATTCTGCACCGTGTAATTTACCACTTATTGGAAGATATAGCCAATTTAATAATCGAGAAGGCCCCGGGTACTTCGGAGACTCAGGTAGCTGGGCAAGCAGAAGTTCTGAATATCTTTGAAGTGAAAGGGAGCAAATCTAAGGGACCTGATGTGAAAATAGCTGGTTGTAAGGTTGTTGACGGTTTTGTGAACAGGTCAGCAACCATGAGGCTTCTAAGAAGCGGTGAAGTGGTGTTTGAAGGACTTTGTTCATCTCTTAAGAGGGAGAAGCAGGATGTGGATTCTGTGAAGAAAGGAACTGAGTGTGGACTAGTAATCAGTAACTGTTCCGATTTTCAGATTGGGGATGTTGTCCAGTGCTTAGAACAAGTAGTAAGGAAGCCTAAGTTTGTTAAGTCGGAGAGTGGCGCTGTTCGAATAGAGTGCTGATGAAGTCGATACTTCTTTCAGCAAACATTTTTGTGGTAAAATTATACATGAGAAGATGCTAAAATAACTAACAAATAGAGATGGTTTGTTACTTTGATATAGTATTAAATTAAAATTTTGAAGCATAAGTTAAATTTGAATAGCTTTGTATACTAGGTTTTTTGATATGCACATTGCATGTGTATTATGAATAATATGTCGAACCACTGCACTGCTATAGAAAAAGCGTGGTAATTTGTTAACTGTAACAGTTGTAAGAACAATGTTGGGTTGGTGCTCTATATTCCCTCTCTTCTAAAACTCTACCCTGTCAACCTAGCTTCTTATCTCAGGTACATCTTATAAGTTTTGTTGATTATATTTTCATGTGTTGGATAACAACTTTTCATGCCGAGTGGTTGAAGGGGATATATTTGAACATGGATGCTATTAAAACAATATTGGAAGTGCTAGGAAACAGTTGGGGTATCCTGCTTCATGTGTGGTCCATTCTCATTACATTAGTGTTAAGCAACATATTATTCCCACTGCAAATACTCGGAATATAGTGAATTATGCTTGACCTTACTTGGAAGGAGTTCTGGACTGGACCAGCGTCTGCCTATCCGTCGGGCAAGTCCAACCCAATGTTGCAATGAGCGGTTCACTAAGGCTCAATCCTTTCCCTTGTCGTGCACATCCAAATTCCATCGTTGTCGAGCAGGTCATCACATGACTCGGAGAGAGAACACGCGTCCTCCCTGCGGACTCGAAGTGCTCTCCACGCGGGGACACGTCATTAGGTAACTACCCACTTCTGGAAGAGTCGGTCTATCCACTTTTCGGAGATCACGGGGCAGTTACTCCAGGGCGAAGACCACGTGTTGGTCTTCCCTACGCCACCCAACCCAGTTATTTGCATTGGGCCTAACGACCCAACCCAGTGCAGACGATCGTTGGCCCAGCGCTGGAGGTACACTATAAATACCCTCTTTCGCTAGAGGGTTACGTATTCTAACTTCTCACTCTCACTGCCTTTCTGTACTTGCTTGCTCTGTTCCTGACTTTAGCATCGGAGTACCTTGCAGATACACCCCCCACCGTCTCACCATCACCGGAGTAATGGAGCTCACGACCTGCGGTTGGCCACCAATCCAATTCTGATCAGGTACGATCAGTGGCGCCGTCTGTGAGAATCCTTTGCTTCCCCGTTTTCCTCCCGTAAAAACCAAAGCAACCTTCAATATCTGACGATCATGGTCAGCCCTCGAACTGACGCCAACACTCCGGACACCTCCTTCGCACCATTCAACAACGGGGACGATCACGATCCCCGTTGTTGAAGAAGGCGACCCTAGGGACGGGCTCACCGCCTGGTGATAGCCCGACTGTCTATCAGCCTATCCCCGCGCCACCTAATGTTGATCCGAACACGGTGGCTCTGTTCGCGTTGATCAATCAGACCAATCTGATGATCTTCTAACAAAACGAACGGATTAGACTACTCGAGAAGGAGCGACATCAGCGTTTTTCTCCGCGGAGACATCGTCGCCCCATCTCCCGCAGCCCTTCTCCTCCCCCGCAGAGGACAGGACACGATGACTCCAGGAGCCCTTCTCCCCGAAGACCTGGGCGCTGCCCGCGTTAGGAACCACCCCAACCCGTGGTCATCCAGAAGCGGGACCGGTCCCCTCCACGGAAGGAACGACGTTCCCCCGTCCAGAAGAGGAGCAAGCCCGACGGACACGGTGAGAAGCTAAAGAAGCGACTAGAAAGTCCTCCTCGACGAAGCAGGCGTGACCGGGATGACCAGTCCCCGTCACAATCACCCGTCAGGAGTGACGAGGACGACCAGCACACCCCACTGTCCAGGGAAATCATGGAGACCCCTTTGCCAGTCGGGATGGAAAAGCCCCCACCCCTGGCGACATATGACGGTACGTCCGACCTGGACGACCACATCGAAAGCTTTGACGCGATGCTCGACTATCACAATGTCCGAGGAGCCATCAAGTGCAGGCTCTTCCCGACCACTATGCGGAAAGGTGCCATGGCGTGGTACAAGAGCCTCGCACCGGAGTCCATCACCACCTGGAAGGAACTGAAGAGGAAGTTCTCCAAGCATTTCACTGCTTCCCGACGCCGCCCGAAGACGGAAGCATCCCTGGAGGCCATCATCCAGGGAAAAGACAAATCTCTCTGGGATTACATCGAGAGATTCAACCGAGAAGCCGTCCAGGTATCCACCACGGACGACATGAAGAAGTTTCTGATTGAGCGAGGACTACGACCTCACACGGAGTTCGCCAAGGCTGTCGTCATCGAAAGGCCCCACACCTTGGAAGCGCTCCTCCATAAAGCCCAATCATACATTCGGTATGAGGAGATAGAGGCCGCCAACTGTGCCCGCGACTCACGGAATCTAGAGGGCCCTTGAAGCTCCAGACAAGAAGACTCCACCGCCCCCCGACAAGGCGGGGAGAAAAGAAGGGAAGACCGCCCACGAGACTCTCGCGAGCCGAGAGGACCAGCTGGCCAGTTCATAGAGTACACGTTACTCACTGCACCCCGCGAGCGAATTCTGGCCGAGTGCATCAACTCGGAATTCCAGAAGGGAGGTGTCCGCTTTCCGAAGTCAACACCACCCAAACCGAATGTTGACAAGTCCAAGTATTGCAGGTTCCATAGGAGCCACGGGCATGTCACAGAGGATTGAATCCAACTCAAGGATGCGATAGAAATCCTGATCAAGGAGGGGCACCTCAAGCAGTACACGAAGAGGAACGTCGCCCCCAGACCGGATGCCCGGGAGACACAAAGGGTCGAGGAGGCGACCCCTCCCTATGGAGAGAACGGACTGCAGGTCGCTCTGTGTGTCACCCAACAAGAGGACTTCTACTTCCCCGATGAGCCCGAGATCCGTGTGATCGCTCGCAGTCTGTGGGAAAGCTTCCCCGCCGCAATGGTTATATCCGGCGGGGGGTTCAACAAGGTTTCTGTGGGGTCGATAAAACGGAAGTTCAACGAGCTGATCGACGCGAGCTCAACACAGACGACCACCTTCGAGAGGGTGCAAGGGAAGTCGAACCCATCACCTTTTACCTCGAGGAATTGCCGGGCGCCGCCCCTAACTCCACCATCCCTCTCCTGATTAGGGCGCAGATGGCGAACTTTGATGTCCGCCGAATTCTGGTCGACCAAGGGAGTTCGGTGGACATCATGCACGCCCACATCTTCAAGACCCTCCAGCTCAATGAAACACATCTAACCCCTACGTGGGCTCAGACCTACAGGGTTTCAACGACACCACCACCAGACCGTGGGGCTATGTCGAGCTGATGGTTACTTTCGGGAGTGACGAGACTTCCCGACAAGTCAAGACCCACTTCCTGGTGGTGGAGTGTCCTTCCCTGTACCAATGCATCCTGGGAAGAACGACTATGGCCGAACTCACAGCGGTACCATCTACAGTCCATCTGAAGATGAAGTACTACATGACCAGGGACCGGGTCGTCACCCTCCACGAGGATATTGAGGCTGCTAGGAGATGCTTCGAAGCTGCGACCAAGGGTCTGAACTCGATCAACATCAAGTCCAAGACCGCAGAGAAGCCAACCCCGGACGCAGAGCAGAAGCCACTCCCGCGCGTCAACGCGGTGGAACTCGACAACCGCTTCCCCAGCGAGCAGGAACAAGGAGAAACAGCGGGCAATGACCTCCCAGTCGAAGGCAACGAGCAACCTCTCCACCCAACGTGCCCCATTCCAGAGGAGACTTCGAGCTCATCACCCCCGGGGACAATCCAGACAGGAATGTGAAGATTGGTACCGGTCTCCCCGACCTGGCGAGAAGCAGCTGAAGGTCTGCCTCCTGGAGAATGCTGACTTGTTCGCGTGGACGGCGTCGGAGATGCCCGGCCTCGACCCAGAGGTGGCCTGTCACCAGCTTATTGTAGATCCAGCCGCTAGGGCTGTAGTGCAACGTGGCGTAGACAGTCTCCCGAGAAAGCGGAGGTTGCTGAAAAAGCTGTGAAAGACCTCTTAGAGGCAAATTTTATTTCGGAAGCACGGTATAAAACTTGGCTGTCCAATGTTGTACTTGTTAAGAAAAATAATGGAAAATGGAGGATGTGCGTTGTTTACACTGATCTTAACCGGGCATGCCCGAAAGATGCTTATCCACTGCCTAACATCGACAAACTGGTCGATAATTGTGCAGGTTTCAAATTATTGCCCTTCATGGACGCCTACTCGGGGTAAAATCAAATCCCCATGGCCAAGGCCGACAAGCAGCACACCGCCCTCATGATCGAGTTGGGCAACTACTACTACAACGTAATGCCCTTCGGCCTGAAGAACGCCGACGCAACCTACCAGCGGATGATGAACAAAGTCTTCCGGGGAGAGATTGGCGACATGATCGAAGTCTACATGGACGACATGATCATAAAATCTGCAGAAAAAGTCGACCACGCTGCCCACCTCAAGAGGGTCTTCGACACGGCCAGGAAATGCAAGATGAGGTTCAACCCATAAAAATGCACCTTCGGCGTTCGGGCGGGCAAGTTCCTCGGTTTCAACCTCACGGAACGAGGGATCGAGGCGAAACCCGACAAGTGCAGGGCATTCTCCGAACTCCCGACGCAGAACTCAAAGAAATCGATACAATCGCTAAACGGGATACTGACCTCGCTTTCCCGCTTTGTGGCCAAATTGACACAATACGCACTTCCATTCTTCAAACTCCTCCGCAAGAAGGCCACGTTCGAACGGACCATGAAGTGTGAACAGGCGCTCCTCCACCTCAAACAAGTTGTCTCGCAACCCCCGGTCCTCTCACGACCAGAAGACGGGGAGACATTGTTCTTATACCTCGCTGTCACGAGCGAAGCAGTCAGCGCGGTTCTAATCCGGGAAACCCCCGATGGGCAAAAACCAATTTACTTCACCAGCAAAGCTCTCCAGGGTCCTGAACTTAGATACCAGCAGATCGAGAAAGTCGCTCTGGCCCACGTCACCACGGCCAGAAGACTGCGATACTACTTCTTGGCTTACATGATCGTGGTGAGGACCGAACAAACCGTGAAACAACTACTTGGCTGACCGGACATGGTGGGTAGGATGCTCAGACGGTTGCTTGAACACGCCGAGTTTGATGTCCAGTATGAGGGGAGAAAGGCCCTGAAAGCTCAGGTGTTGGTCGGCTTTGTGGCGGAGATGACCATCCCAGAACCTTCGACCGACGGATCCCAAAAATGGACGATCTATGTCGACGGAGCATCTAGTTCGACAGGAAGCGGGGCGGGCATCATCCTGGAGAACGAGGAAGGCATCCTGGTTGAGGTCTTCCTCACGTTATCCTTCCCGACGTTAATCAACCAGGCCGAATACGAGGCTTTCCTCGTCGGGTTACGACTAGCCGGGGATCTCGACGCCAAGGAAGTAAAGATATACACCGACTCTTAGCTCGTGGCCTCCCAGGTGCGAGGAGAATACCAAGCCAAGAACGACAACCTCATCGAGTACTTGGCTCTGGTGAAATAAATGATGAAAAAGTTCACCTCGGCGGAAGTAAGTCACGTCCCACGCGAACACAACACTAGAGCAGATGTCTTGCCGAAGCTCGCGAGCACAAAGAAAAAAGGCGGGAACAAGTCCATCATTCAAGAAGTGCTCCCACATCTGAGCATCGAAAAAACCATCCCCGCGGCCGACGTGAACGCCATTGGAGACAACCACTGCTGGATGACCTCGGTATACAAGTACCCAGCACGGAAAAACTGCCCGACGACCCCAAGGACTTCGGAGTAGTTAGGCGACGTGCCTGCTCTTATACGATTGACGAGGACAAGTTATATCGACACGGCTTCTCGATCCCCCTCCTCAGGTGCGTCGAGGAGTCCATGGTCTCCGACATACTCTAAGAGATCCACGAGGGGATCAAAGCGCAACACCTTGGCAGACGCTCCCTAGCCTGTAAAGGGTTGCGAGCAGGATACTACTGGCCCACCATGCAGCAGGACGCCAAGGAACACGTCAAGAAGTGTGACATATGCCAACGACACAGGAACATACACCTGACACCACCCAGTGAGCTCAAAATGTTGTCGTCCCCGTGGTCGTTTTCTTGGTGGGGGATGAACATCCTCAGACTCTTCACCGTGGGGTCATACCAAAATAAGTACCTGATCGTCGGCGTTGACTACTTCACCAAGTGGATCGAGGCCGAAGCCCTGGCCAAAATTACGACCCACAATATACTACGTTTCTACAAGCGGAATATACTTGCGTGGTTCGGCGTGCCCCATGCAATTGTCACTGACAACGAGACACAGTTCACCGACAAGAACTTTCAGGACTTCGTCCCCAAGCTAGGCACGAAGCAACACTTCACACCGGTCGAACATCCACAAACAAACGGGCAAGCCGAAGCCGCTAACAGGGTGATCCTGCGAGGTCTGAAACGGAGACTGGGCGACGCCAAGAAAAGGTGGGTCGAGGGGCTACACAGTATCCTCTGGGCCTACAGGACAACCCCACACTCCACTACCGGGGAGACCCCCTTCCGACTGACCTACAAAACTGAGGCGGTGATCCCAGTGGAAATAAGGGAACCCTCGAGAAGGACCGAGTCTCCCCTCGAAGAGGAGATGAACGATGAGGCCCTTCAGAAGGAACTCGACCTGGTCAAAGAGATACGGTCGGGCGCATCCCTCCGCGAAGCCTCACTCAAGCAGAAGATAACTTTACGCCATAACAACAAAGTTATCAAACGCGAATTTCAGGTGGGCACCCTTGTCCCGCGAAGGAACTAGAAAGATTCGCCCGAAGGCAAACTCGCCGCGAACTGGGAGGGCCCCTATCGCGTCCGCTCGAAAACGGGGAGGGGAGCCTACTACCTCGAAAATCTATACGGGGAGGAACTTGCTCGACCATTGTACGCTGAAAAACTTAAGCAGTACTACAATTAAACACTACCCGCGACCCATCTGCATCGCGACCACGGGGGCGCACTAAGGTACAAGCGCAAATCCCTTCCTCGAGACAAAAAGACAAGGGCTTGCGTTGTGTGTGCGCGAGGACCCTTGATCCGACGGGGATACCTCGATCGAGCTCCACCGTCGCCGTACCAACTAGGCAGGATACCCAGCTCGCGATGGGAAGTCCACGCCACGAAGTAAGACCTCGATCGAGCTCTTGGTTTCGTCGAAGGTCGAAATACAGCTCCGACCACTCGACCAGTTCCCTACACTGTCGAGGATCAACAAAGTCGAGCAAAGACCCCTAAATACTTAGACAAAAATGAAACAAATATATAATCAACATACAAACATCACACAGAAAATGAGAAAAGACAATGCATTCAAATCGGGCAGAAGCCCATTGTTCAAAACGGTACAAAAAAAAGAAATCCAAGCCCCTGGCACGCAGGCCTGGAAAAAGTCAATACAACATCAAAAAACTGGCGCGCAGACCAAATCAACTAGACAAGAAAACTAGACATCCTTTCAGGTACTTGCTTTTCTGTACTTGCTTGCTCCGTTCCTGACTTCAGCATCAGAGTACCTTGTAGGTACACCTCCACCGTCTCACCACCACCAGAGTAGTGGAGCTCACGACGTGCAGTTGGCCACCAATCTAATTCTGATCAGGTACGATCAGAATGCTACCCGATCAGAATGTATTATTCATATTTGGAACAAGAATATTATAATGTTTTTTCATAAAACCATAATTGAGCAAACAACGCCAACAACCATTCCCCATAACTTTTAACCTCTATTTGGTTACCATAATTATTTCCTCACAACTAATTAGTAATCCTAAAATATTTTTTTATCAAATGCAAGATGTGAATAAATTCAAAATATTATTCAAGGTTAACAACAAACATGTTCAAGTTTTTTTTCTCTAAATTTGTATATTATATCTCCCTAATCAATTATCAAATGCACGACAATTATAAAAGAGAGAAGAAAATTAGAGTAAGAAATGAATCACAAAGTGAGTCTATGGAATTTGTCTTCACCTGTTTGTTTAATATTGTTAAAAATTTATTTTTTAGTTTTAATTATCTTTGTAAGTGTTCTGGACTGGCTCAGGGGCTGACCAACCGTCGGGCACGGCCCAACCCAACTCCTCGTCGGGGAGGGGCCAACACAAAGGCCCAATCCACCATCCCGTGGGAGGAAACGCTCATCACGCGTCTTCCCCATGTACTCCATGTGCTCCCCACGTGGGGATACGTCACCAACTGAACCAGCGCCTTCTGTGGGGCAGTTGACCCAGGATGAAGATCACATGCTGATCTTCTCTACTCCACGTAGATCCTGACAGTTATCCGTATTGGGCCTAATGATCCAACCCACTACAGATAACCGTTTACCCAACGCTGAGAGCGCATTATAAATACTCTTCTCCACAGGAGGGTCAGGTATTCTAAACTCATACTTTCTGTACTTGCTATCTTTTACTCTGAACCTCACTTTGGCATCAGAGTGTCTTGCAGGTACACCCCCTCCTCTTCTCCACCACCGGCGAATTTGGAGCTCACAATGTGTTGCTGGCCGCTGATCCTCTTCTGATCCGGTAAGATCACTGACGCCGTCAGTGGGAACCTTTTACTCCCCCGTCTTTTCTCTCTCCGAAATCAAAAGACCAATGCAAACTTTCAATCTTCGATCATGGACAATCAACACGTTGACGATCACGTCCAAGAAGCTGCCTTAACCACCTTCACTAACGACGGCGAACACGATAACAATGTGACCGCTCCTGTTGAAAAGGGTGACCCTAGGGACGGGCTCACCGCCTCTTCCTCCCCAGACAATGCGACCTATAACGCCTCCCAGTATTTAGAGAGTCCAACAATTTTCCAACTAATTCCTGTGCCGCCCAACGTTGATCCTACTACAGTGGCCTTGTTCACAGAAATCAACCAGACGAACCTGGTGATTTTCCAGCAGAACGAATGAATTAGAATGCTGGAGAAGGAACGAAAATCGCGCTCTCCCCCGCAAAGACATCGGCGCCCGTCCCTGCGACGACGAGAAACCCGTCCCCGCTCTCCCCTACGGAGACACCAATGGGGCGAATCTCAAAGTCTCTCACCACAACAACTCGGACATTGGCCACGGCTGGAGAGGCCATAAGCCGCGATCACCCAGAAGTGGGATCACACTCCTCCCTGCAAAGAGCGGCGCTCCCTGGCTCCCAAAAGGAATAAAGCCGGCGGGCAGCCGAAGAAGCCAAAGAGTCGACCAAGAAACTCGCTGCGCCGTGGCAGGAGCCCTCGGTACGACCACTCCCCGTTGCGCTCACCAATCCGAAGCGACGAGGACGACCACCGCGGTACCCTGTCCCGTGCAATTATGGAGGCTCCCATCCCCGTCGGGAAGGAAAAACCACAAAGTCTGGTGACGATGGCATGACGGACCCAGATGATCACATCGAGAACATCGATGTGATGCTCGATTATCGCAATGTCCGAGGCGCCATCAAGTGTCGGCTCTTCCCCACGACTCTAAGGAAGGGTGCCATGGCATGGTATAAGAGCCTCTACCTCGAGTTCATCACCTTCTGGAAGGACCTGAAGACCCATTTCACCAGGCACTTCACCGCCTCTCGTCGACACCTGAAATCTGAGGCGTCGCTCGAGGCCATCATTAAGAGGAATGACGAAACTCTCGGAGACTATATAGAGAGATTTAACCGAGAAACAGTTCAGATCTCCACGACTGACCGGATGAAAAGATATTTGCTCGAGCGAGGGATGCGTCCCCGCAGCAACTTCGCCAAAGCAGTTGGCATTGAGACACCCCACTCGCTAGACGACCTTCTCCTTAAATCCCATGCCTACATCCAATACGAGGAGAGGGAGACCACCAATAATGCTCGCGACTCACGGAACCAGGAGGGTACCAAAGTCGCGAAGCATGGTGACACTGTGGCTCCCCGACGTGGCGGGGAGAAAAGAAGAGAAGACAAGCCCCGCGACTCCCGCGAGCACTGCGGGCCAGCATGCTGCTTCTCCGAGTACACACTGTTGACCTCTCCCCACGAGCGCATCTTGGCCGAGTGTACAAACTCGGAATTCCAACAAGGGGGCCTCTTTCCTAGGCCGACGCCCCCCTAAGCCGAACGTCGACAAGTCCAAATATTACAGGTTCCATAGGAGCCACAAGAACGTCACGAAAGACTGCATCCACCTCAAGGATGCAATTGAGATCCTGATCAAGGAAGGACGCCTGAAATAATACGTCAAGAGGAGTAAGGCTCCTCGACAGGATGTCCGCGAAGCAAAGAAGGTCGACGAAGAGATACCATCTTCTGAGGACGTCGGGTTACAGGTTGCTCTGTGCGTCTCTCGGCCCGAAGACTTCAACTTCCCGGCAAGGTCGCCCTGCCCTTGTCTACCCACAGCACCTGGGAGAACTTTCCCTCCGCTATGGTCATATTCGACGGAGGATTCAACAAGCTCTCTGTGGGGTCGGTGAAGAGAAAGTTCGACGAACTGATCGACGTAAGCTCGAAGCAGAACGCAACCCTCGACATGTTCCAGGGGAAATCAAACCCCATCACCTTCTACCTCGAGAAACTACCAGGCGGTGCTCCCAACTCCATCATTCCTCTGCTCATCAGAGCATAAATGGCAAACTTCGACGTCTGCCACATCCTGGTCGACCAAGGGAGCTCCGTCGACCTTATGTATGCTCACCTGCTCACAACTCTCCAGCTCGACGAGAGACATTTGACGCCGTACGTGGGCTCCGACTTGCAAGGCTTCAATGGCACAACCACAAAGTCGTGGGGCTATGTTGAGCTCCTTGTCACTTTCGGTTCCGAGGAAACTGCCAGGCAGGTCAAAGTTCGCTTCCTGGTGATAGAGTGCCCGTCTCTATACCAGTGCATCCTGGGAAGACCGACTCTTGGTGAGCTGACCATGGTGCCCTCTACGGTTAACCTGAAGATGAAATACTATACAGTTAGGGGTCGCGTCGTCACTCTCCATGGGGACATTGAGCTGCTAGAAGATGTTTCGAGGCGGCCACCAATGAGCTGAACTCAATCAACATAACGCCCAAGACTACCAGCAAGCCAGCCCGCTCCGAGGAACAGAAGCCGTTGCTCCGAGGTCTACATGGATGACATTTGAGTTAGTACAATAAAAAAAATTGCAGATATATTATTTGATATGATGAAACAGTGATAAAAAATTGTATAGACATTTGATATCTTGAAACGAGAATTTAAGTACTTAGTGAGTATGAGTTTTGTTGTTAAAGGTTCAACGTTGAAAATTGTTGTCTAATTTGAATTTTATGGTTTTAAAAAATTTAAATTTTTTTATGAGAATGTTTATGAGTTGACTATTGCTCATAGTTCTAGTTATACATTTGGTGTAGTTTATAAGCTTTCTGCATAGTGTTAGAAGAAGGACATCAATGAAAAATGGGGAATTTTCAATTTACTTGATTCTTTTTTTAGGGATTTTTAATAAATTCCATTTTGATCTTGTCTAAAAGGTCAAAACACATCCTCATGTGTGGTCCATTCTCATTACATTAGTGTTAAACAACATATTATTCCCACTGCAAATACTCGGAATATAGTGAATTATGCTTGACCTTACTTGGAAGGTATTATTCATATTTGGAACAAGAATACTATAATATTTTTTCATAAAACCATAATTGAGCAAACAACGCCAACCCATTCCCCGTAACTTTTGACCTCTATTTGGTTACCATAATTATTTAACTAATTAGTAATCCTAAAATATTTGTTTTTTTATCAAATGCAAGATGCTAATAAATTCAAAATATTATTCTGGGTTAACAAACGAACATGTTCAAGTTTTTTTCCCTCTAAATTTGTATATTCTATCTCCCTAATCAATTATCAAATGCACGTCAATTATAAAAGAGAGAAGAAAATTAGAGTAAGAAATAAATCACTTCTTAGTGATTTTTCACCTATGGAATTTGTCTTCACCTGTTTGTTTAATATTGTTAACAATTTATTTTTTAGTTTTAATTATGTTTGTAAGTGTAAGTCTTTTTTCTTTTTAAAAATTACACTAATGCTAATAGAAGAAAAATTTATCTTTTTATAATTATTTGTTATATTTCTTAAAATATCTTTAAAATGTTTTACATATTTATAGCTAAGTAATAACCATCTAAGTAATAACCATTTAATGCTTGAGAGAAAAAACTCGCATAGATACAAACATAACAAATAATTATATAAACAATCAATTACAATTTTTTATTAACTAAAAAATAAAAATAAAATTTTCTCCCTCTTTCATAATCACCACCATTTCATAATTTAAATTTAAAAAGATATTATATTTAAAATAAATTTAAATTTTCTCTCTCTTATTATTCATTATTTTTAAGAATATGAATATAAATGTGTTTCTATGCAAATATTTTTACTCTCAAACATCACTTTTCTATAAAAGTATTAACCTCTTTTATATTAGTTTCAATCTCTTTTATATTAATATTTAGCCTTTCATGGTCGATGGGAGATTAATCGATTTTTTTTTTTTAAATAACATACTTATTCAAAAAAAAAAAAAAACCAAAATAACAAAGTTTTCAAATAATTTACCAAAGTGACATGTTTTGCAGAAAAATTAACATGCTGGCGCCAAACCATATGGCGACTCAGTTACATTTTTTCATCACATGTCATATGAGATGGTGCCTCAGTTAAAGTCTTTTGCCCTAATTTTTAAATTTCAGAGGAGGCGCCATATGATATGGCGTCTCAGTTCAATTTTTTTAAAAATTATTATTTTAGTTAGGAAATGAAGAAATTAAATAGAAAAAAATAAAAATAATGGCTAGAAAAATTAAATAACAATATTTACAATATAAAAATTGGTACAACAGTTGAAAAAAAAATTCAATGACCGGCCCAATCGAAACGTCCACCGGTTCCATATGCCGGTGCATTTGCGCGACGTCGAGGTCTACCACGATTTTGCCGAGGTGTTGTGACCTTTGCGTGTTGACCTGTGGAAGAGGCATTTGTTGAGATGGTCCCGACGTATTAGACAAATTTTGAAGCATCTATCCCCAATAGCCGGGGGGTTGCCGCCAACGTCGCTTCCGTAATCCAGTTCCATGCCCATGTTTTCGTATTTGGGATGGGGGGTTAGGTTGGGCGTGGAGGATTTGGTTGGCCGAATTGGTACATTGAATCGTTTTGGAAACGATGCCATGGTTGTTGTGGGGTTTGGTAGTCAAATAATGGATGAGTATGTTGGTGGTAGGACGATTATGTGTTCATTTGTGGGGGGCTATGGTGGGTTAGGGTGGGTTCGAAAGAGTTATCAGGGCTATAGGCAGAAGTAGGGTCGGTGTCGGGAGGATGGCGATAGGGGTAAGGCTCTTGTTGTTGTGACTGGGTTGGTGGCATGAAAGGGTTGCGGTTTTGGAAGATTGATTCGGTTGGTATACTTGGTTGTATAATACGGTGTTTGATGTTGGGCATGTGGCTGTGAGGAAGAAGCACGTTGGCGCGGATCAATCAGATACGTCGGCTCAGACACAAATTATTGTGGTGTTGTAACCGACCTAAACCAAATCATTTATTGTTGAGTTGGTCTAGACCCTTCCATAACAGGGTCGGCTAAGATGTGTCGATGTCGATTCTTCCAATGTTGACACATCTCTTTTGCAAAGTTTTTCCAATGACCTACAACCCATTGTGTATCCACTCTAAGTTGATGCTAGTCTCCCAAAGATTTTGGAGCGACTGGAATATCATGATGCATTCCGAACTGCAGTTTCACCTGATCACTTTGATGCATCTCCACTGTAGTGATCCGAATGATCGGTGTTTTAGATGTCCACACTGCAGCATCATCGGCGTTGGGCTGATGGTCGAGACCCCTCCAGACAATCTACATGAACAAAAGATTTAATGAGAAAAATCTGCGGTGTGGTAATTTATTAGACAAATTTATGGTAGTGTAAGAATAAATTACATCGTCGGACCCAATGTGTTCTATAAGGTTGCGGTAGACGATTATTGAGTTCCTGGGATTTCGTTGGTAATTCATTCCCGGAACTGACCACCTAAAAAAAGTGACACAAATAAATTAGTTACAAATAAATATTTCATCAAAGTATACATGTTCGACCTTTCCATCGATGCGTAAGCCAAGTAACATATACACATCTTGTAGTGAGACCGTGCATTCACCGAAAGGAAGGTGAAATGTGTGGGTCTCTGACCTCCAACGTTCTAGCAAAGCTAGAATAATTATTTTGGGGTCAAGTGAGTATGATTTGATTTGTATCAAATCACCAATGCCACATGCATTTAAGTATCCTTCTATGAATGAGTCGTGTGGTATGTAGTAATGGAATTATAGTCTTAGAAGACTACTATGGTAGCCATGTGAATAAGGAAGTGTAGTCATGCAGAGATTCTTGGTAAGAGATGTAAGAAGTGAATAAATATTTTGTATAGTGTGCTAAAGAAATTGTGTATAGGCATGATAAAGAATAGTGTGCTAAGAAGTGTAGTCTTGTCATGCAGAGAATCACATGATGTATGCAAGACAATGATTTTGTTTTTTACTTTAATGTCTTGTAAGTGAAGTTGGTAAGATATGTACGTAGTGAATAAATATTTAGTATAGTGTGCTAAAGAAAACAAGTGTGATTGCATGTGATAATGAACAGTGAGCTAGAGAAGCTAAACTTCGTGTACACTTGTGATAGAAGGTAGGCATGCAAGACATCTAAGAAGTGTGATAAAGAATAGTGCATTTTTGTACCACATTTCGTATAAAGCATACAAGACATGTGATAGTATTTAATAATAATAATAAGTATTTACAAAAAGTATTCATAATAGTAATAAAGTCTTTGTAGTAACTTGTAAAGCATTGTGAAACATTAAAACATTGAAGTGTAGTCATGTCATGCAGAGAATCACATGAGGCATGTATTAAAT
Organism: Lathyrus tuberosus; assembly: GCA_022829125.1. NCBI lineage: Eukaryota > Viridiplantae > Streptophyta > Magnoliopsida > Fabales > Fabaceae > Lathyrus > Lathyrus tuberosus. The sequence continues at coordinate 4,558,250 of JALAZF010000073.1, read as the reverse complement.
CAATGGTTTTGTTTTTTACTACTTTAATGTCTTGTAAGTGTCGTTGGTAAGACTTTAGTGTAGTCTTGGAAGTGTAGTTGGTAAGTATTTATGGTAGCCATGTGAATAAGGAAGTGTAATCATGCAAAGATTCTTGGTAAGACATCTAAGAAGTGAATAAATATTTCGTATAGTGTATAGGCATGATAAAGAATAGTGTAGTCTTGTGAGATTCTTGTCATGGAAGTGTAGTCTTGTCATGCAGAGAATCACATGATGCATGCAAGACAATGGTTTTGTTTTTTACTTTAATGTAGGCATGTGAGAATTTTGTAGGCATGTAAAAGTATAGTGTAGTTTGTAGCCATGATAAGAAGAAGTTTATAGTAGTAATAATAGCAATAATAATAAGTATTACTTTAAAACATTAGTGTCTTGGATTTTATCACTGTAAGACTTTATTTGGTTTTGGAGATATAAATGAGACAAAACAATTGCATGGAAGAAGAAGTATAATGATAAATGAGGCAAAACAATAATATATTCCAACTATATGCCTATTAATACACTAGAGAAATACATTTTATTATCACATCATTTAGTTACATATTCTTCCAAACACTAAAAACTGTAAACCAATTCTTCCTAACACGAGTTAGTAACGGCTTTGTTATGGCCCAAACACCACAATACATGATCAGTGCACATCTCAATGTTGAGAGATTTGAATGTCCCATAACCGGTTTCAATTTTCGAAATACGGAACTTACTAGGTTTTTAATTGACAGAAGATCAAATTTTTTACATTTGAAATCCAGATTAGAAAAGAAATTACAGTGTGGTCTAGCTGGCCAAATCATCTACAAGAATGCTGTATTTTTTGACGGGCACGATCAATGCAAATTTTTCAAGTTAAGGATTCGGGACGATGAAGATGTGCGTAATATGTTTCTCAGTCATGAGTATTTTGGATTCAATAATATTGAGCTATATATTACGTTACAAGAACAACAGTCTAAACAACTTGATTCTTCTTAATTTTTTACGAATCTGACGATAAACAAGCTGAAGTCGATGTCGTTGACGAGGAAGAAGAAGAAGCAGAGGTCATTGTTGATGAAATGGTAAACAACGAGGAATATATATTATCAGTTAGTCATGTTTATTGCCCACCTCAACACTTGACAAGTCTCAACTTAGGCGAAGACGAACCATCAACGAATATTTTTTACAATCCATACATGCAAACAGAAGGAGTATTAAAAGAGGGAGACAATTTTCGTACAAAAGAAGATTGTGTCCGAGCTATAAAACAATATCACATGGACTTATCAGCAGATTATAGATTCGATCGAACGAATCTGACTCTCTATAAGATCTATTGTCGTAACGAGGTGTGCCCATTTAGATTAACTGCATCTTTCCGGAAGAGAAGTGATTCATGGAAGATAGGGTCAATGGGTCCAGAGCACACTTGTATAATCACGAATCCAATGCAGGATCATCGTAAGCTCATCTCTCAGTTGACATGCAATGAAATTCTATCAGTCATTAGCGACAATCCTTCTTTAAAGGTGAGTACCATAATCGCGCATATGGTTCAAAGATACAACTATACTCCTTCGTACAGGAAAGCGTGGATAGCTAGGACTAAGGCGGTTGAAATGGTGTTCAGAAATTGGGAGGAGTATTATAAAGAACTTCCAACATCCCTGGTGGCACTTAAACAATATGCTCCAGGGACGGTTGCCATCTTGGAGACATTGTCGGCGTATACGCCAGACGAGACTTGTGTCAGTGGAAATGACATTTTCCACAGACTCTTCTGGGCATTTGAACCGTGTAACAAAGGATTTGCGTACTGTAAACCTATCATTCAAATTGATGGAACATGGTTGTACGGGAAATATAAGGGCACGCTACTCATGGTCGTGGCACAGGATGGCAACAACAACATTTTTTCAATCGCCTTCGCTCTAGTTGAAGGGGAGACTGCTGGAGGTTGGAGTTTTTTCCTAAAAAATCTCAGACAACACGTGTCTCCCCAACCTAACTTATGTTTGATCTCTGATAGACAATCATCAATCGAGAGTGCATACAATAATCTTGAAAACGGTTGGCAGGATCCTTCCTCAAGCCATGTGTATTGCATTAGACACATCGCTCAAAATTTCATGCGGGAGATCAAGGACAAAACGCTAAGGAAGAAGGTTGTGAACGCGGGTTATGTACTAATAGAGCCTACATTCAGACACTACCGTGACGAGATCAGACTGACAAATGCAGATGCATTGAGATGGATTGATAATATTCAACTCGAGAAATGGACAAGGGCATACGACAATGGCCAACGATGAGGCCACATGACAACAAACCTCGTTGAATCAATGAACTCTGTATTCAAGGGCATCCGAAACCTACCGATAATCGATTTGGTAAGGTCAACATATTTTAGGCTCGGTGCACTTTTTGATACCAGACGTAAAAAGTGGGGTTCAGTCTTGCAATCTGGGCAGCTGTTCAATAATAGTTCAATGACATTCACGAAGGACGAAGCTGCTAAAGCCAACACGTATGTGGTCACGGTCTTTGACCGTAATAAAGGTTGGTTCAGTGTTGCAGAGTCTATTGATCACAATGAAGGGAGACCGAGGGGATGTTACCGAGTAGAACTAGATATGAGTTGGTGTGACTGTGGAAAGTTTAAGACATTTCGTATGCCTTGCTCCCATGTTATAGTAGCATGTTCGAAGGCTTGGCTGGACCCAAATTGTAACACCTGAGGACGAGGGAGTGGTTGTCGGTGCACGAGGCATTATAATGAGACACTTCTAGCAACTTGGCGAGGGAGTGGTTGTTGGTGCATGGAGCATGACAATGAGACACTCCTAGCAGCTTCTAGGGAAAAACCGAATTCACATCAGAATGAGAGGGATCCTGAGGCTATGCAGGTATGGGACTGCATGGTTAAAGGAAGGCTTATAAGGATTAATTGGTACTACCTATACCAACAAGATGCATCTTCTTTTCGGGAGCCCGTTCCATAAGAACTCCACAGTTAAACGTGCTTGACTTGGAGCAATATTGGGATGGGTGACCTTCTGGGAAGTTTCCCAGAAAGCCTGCAGTGAGGACAAAACATGCTGAAAAGACTCGTGTTGGTTTGTAGGGTCAGTCGGTAATCCTGAAAGCAGTCTGGGGCATTAAAAATGGTATCAGAGCTAGACCTCTCCCAGTGCGATGTGGTTCGGGGACGAACCAAGCAGAAGCTGGTGGGCATGTAACACCTGAGGGTGAGGGAGTGGTTGTCGGTGCACGAGGCATTACAATGAGACACTCCTAACAACTTGGAGAGGTGATAAGTGCAAATTGTAGCTATTTTTGTATATAAGTTTTGTTGCACTTATCGATACTTTTTGTTGATAACGTTCGAATAAACCCCGCTTTGTTTGTAAATATGTTTACTTTACGTTTTAGTGTATATATTGCGTATCGTGTAAATATCAATGAGTTTAATTGATTTTCTCTCATTTTTGCAGGTATTCAATCAAGGATATCTTGCCATTGTTGTAGGGTCAGTCGGTAATCCTGAAAGCAGTCTGGGGCGTTACAAATGGTATCAGAGCTAGACCTCTCCCAGTGCGATGTGGTTCGGGGACGAACCAAGCAGAAGCTGGTGGGCATGTAACACCTGAGGGTGAGGGAGTGGTTGTCGGTGCACGAGGCATTACAATGAGACACTCCTAACAACTTGGAGAGGTGATAAGTGCAAATTGTAGCTATTTTTGTATATACGTTTTGTTGCACTTATCGATACTTTTTGTTGATAACGTTCGAATAAACCCCGCTTTGTTTGTAAATATGTTTACTTTATGTTTTAGTGTATATATTGCGTATCGTGTAAATATCAATGAGTTTAATTGATTTTCTCTCATTTTTGCAGGTATTCAATCAAGGATATCTTGCCATTGTTGTATAGAGCATTGAATAAGCTATCCAGCGCTTCAAACCGGGCGAAAAACGGAGTTACGGTTCAAAAGTTACGAATAAAATAGTGCTGGATTTTTGCTGTCTACTGTCAGCTGCGCCTCTGCTGGGCCGGGCGGTGCAGCGCCGGGCGGTAGATTGCAGCACCGGGCGCACCAGAAAAATGCTGGTACTTACAAAATAAGCCTCATTTCGCCGCCGGGCGCCCCAGAATACTGCCGGGCGAAACTGGGCGGACAGAAACACCATTAAAGGGCCAAAAACACAATTTTTAGAGGATGGTTTTGGGGTTTTGTGATCCCAACTCCATCAAACTTCATTTTACAGTTGATTAGCTTAGAAAACAACATTGAAGTTTGCATGTGGATGATCTGGAGTGGATTTCTCATCAACCAGCTCTGACAATCCGCGAGATGTTTGGTTTATTCCTCATCTTCTTTATGTATTCTTTTATGTTGGGTGTTTATATAGTTACTCTGAACATATGTATCTTTGTTGATCATAATATTGTATAAAATCTACTTTACAAATCATTATCGATGTCTTCCTTGATCTTTTTGCATTTATGTTTGGATTTGTGTTGTGTTAGAGATAAACATCACGAATCTTGATTAGGGATGGATATCTATTGTCTTGATGCTAGAAATAGATTAAATGATAATCTTTATGGTGTAGCAACTTAATGCCTTCCGTGTTTCGAGGCTTCGTGCGCGAGAGTGACGAAGAGAGTGATACAGTTGCTCTCTCAGCTCAGTGTGCCAGAGATGGACACTGTTGTGAGCGATACTGGATGATTTTGACGAGTATTGTCGTATAGTGAAAATGATCGATAAATTTATATTTGTGACGAGTGGATTATATGTATTCAGGATAAGTTTCTTATCTCTGAAGAATGATTTCTTTTTATTTTAATATTTACTTTTCTGTTTCTATGTTTTAAACCATTTTAATCCAAACTCATAAACGCGAGAGATTTTCGAACGACATTCTTTCCCTCGAACCGATCTCTGTGGACAAGACATAAATCCCGGAGGGAGCTCTTCCGAAAATAAATATTTTTGCTGCTTGCCCTATTCTTCAACCAACAAAATGGCGCCGTTGCCGGGGATCGGTTTTGATATTGAATCGTATTGCGATAGTTTCTTTGTTTTTGAGTTTTGTAGATATCATATATATTGTATATTTTCACTTGTTAAACTGATACTTGTAGATTAATTTTTGTTTAAGTGGCTGGTTAGGACACCTGCTTTTGGTTTGCACGGTGAGGCATCACCATGGCATGAAGGAAGGAAGTTACTAGCTAAGCACAGTAAAGGCGCCGAGCTTACGACGTAAAACAAGCATGTTGTATTATTTTCTTTTGTTGTGGTTTAGTTTAGGTAGAGTGGTGAACTTTCATTAAACAAGTTGTACTCGTATTTTTCGTGAAATTCTCAAATCTTCACTTTACAACTTGTTTAATGCATTTTTACTCGGTCTTTTAGTTTGTTTATATTAATAGTTTGTGTGTTTGCCTTTGAGCTTGTCTTGAGTTATTTGAGGATGCTTGGTGATTTTCCAAGTTTGATCGTTTCAACTTGCGGATGTATGGTAATGATATTTTTAAGTTTTGTACACGTCCAAGGTATGTGTTTATCGCTTTCTAGACTTTAGCATATTCATGATACTTAGGCTTTTTACAACTTCTATGCCATTCATTCTTTTGTATACTTGTTCATATGTGAATCACTTTAGTTCCTACCCTTTTTGTGAGGTAGCTTTCCATTGTTCATATATGCACGGAGTACCAACATTCTTGTTTTAACTGGATTTTATTATGCTTAATCTTTTATTTGTGTTGATTATATGAAAGCATGAAAAAGATCAAGGCATTTTATTTCATTTTGAGCACAACTACCTAGCCAAATAGTCAATTCACATTGTAAGCGTGTGATCTTTTGTAACCCCTTTGAGCTTTTTGATCTATGTTATTTTTGAACTTAATGCTTGTCTATGAGTATTTAGATCACTTATTTTTGAATGGATTTTGTTTTTACTTGAACCCTCAACTTTTTGTGTTGTTGTATGAATTTTTACCTTGCCTTAGAAAGTGGGGAGTATTCACATGGTGATGTGGTTGAATTCAAGTTGGGGTGAGAATGATTGTTTACTCATTGGTTGTTTTCTATGAGGATGAAAAAGAAAAGAAAAAAGAGAAAAATATGAAAAAGAAAAGAAAAAAAGAGAAAAAGAAAGAAACAGAAAATCCTTGAAAAAGGAAACAAAAAGAGTTCAAATAATTGTGCTAAATAAGTATTGTGTTTTGTGTAACACTTGGGATGAAAGAAGAAGTTGATTGGAATTTGGTGTTTGAACTTTTGTGAGTTGATCACTCCCTTAGGTTTAGGAAAGTTTTTGTTTCAATTACCTTTAGAAATTGCCTCTTGCTTGTTTACCTGACCACGCTACAACCTTGAAAAGTCCTTGTGATTCTTGCCTTTATATGTTCAATATTATTTTTGGATGGTTACATAATTTAGTCTTTTGTTTGCAAGATTGTTGTGTTAGTGAAAAGTCCCTCATATAGTGTTTTTCATCTACCAATGATTATTTTTGCTAGGTGTGATTCACTTTTGAACTTGTGTTATTTTAGGAAGTTTGGCATGATTTTTGTAGTTTGCATTTGTTTCGTGACTATGTTATCATCGTAGTTTAGTGGTAAGTATTTACTTTGTGTGTACTGTTTTCATTTGAATCATTCATTTGTCCGATTTTCAAAACCTGTTGATTCGTGATTCTTTGGTTTTCACTATGTTTCTTTGAGTTGTTTGATTTTTGTTTGAGAACAAACAATTATGTAAGTTGGGGAGAGTTTGATAAGTGCAAATTGTAGCTATTTTTGTATATAAGTTTTGTTGCACTTATCGATACTTTTTGTTGATAACGTTCGAATAAACCCCGCTTTGTTCGTAAATATGTTTACTTTACGTTTTAGTGTATATATTGCGTATCGTGTAAATATCAATGATTTTAATTGATTTTCTCTCCTTTTCACAGGTATTCAACCAAGGATATCTTGCAATTGTTGTATAGAGCATTGAATAAGCTTTCAAGCGCTTCAAACCGGGCGAAAACCAGAATTACGGTTCAAAAGTTACGAATAAAACAGTGCTGGATTTTTGCTGTCTACTGTCAGTTGCGCCTCTGTTGGGCCGGGCGGTGCAGCACCAGCAGTAGATTGCAGCACCGGGCACTCAAGAACAATGCTAGAACTTACAAAATAAGCCGCCTTTCGCCGCCGGGCGCCCCAGAATACCGCCGGGCAAAACTGGGCGGACAGAAATACCATTAAAGGGCCAAAAACACAATTTTTAGAGGATGGTTTTGGGGTTTTGTGATCCCAACTCCATCAAACTTCATTTTTCAGTTGATTAGATTAGAAAACAACATTGAAGCTTGCATGTGGATGATCCGGAGTGGATTTCTCATCAACTAGCTCTGACAATCTGCGAGATGTTTGGTTTATTCCTCATCTTCTTTATGTATTCTTTTATGTTGGGTGTTTGTATAGTTACTCTGAACATATGTATCTTTGTTGATCATAATATTGTATAAAATCTACTTTACAAATCATTATCGATGTTTTCCTTGATCTTTTTGCATTTATGTTTGGATTTGTGTTGTGTTAGAGATAAACATCACGAATCTTGATTAGGGATGGATATCTATTGTCTTGATGCTACAAATAGATTAAATGATAATCTTTATGGTGTAGGAACTTAATGCCTTCCGTGTTTCGAGGCTTCGTGCGCGAGAGTGACGAAGAGAGTGATAAAGTTGCTCTCTCAGCTCAGTGTGCCAGAGATGGACACTGTTGTGAGCGATATTGGATGATTTTGACGAGTATTGTAGTATAGTGAAAATGATCGATAAATTTATATTTGTGACGAATGGATTATATGTATTCAGGATAAGTTTCTTATCTCTGAAGAATGATTTCTTTTTATTTTAATATTTACTTTTCTATTTCTATGTTTTAAACCATTTTAATCCAAACTCATAAACGCGAAAGATTTTCCAACGACATTCTTTCCCTCGAACCGATCTCTGTGGACACGACATAAATCCCGGAGGGAGTTCTTCCAAAAATAAATATTTTTGCTGCTTGCCCTATCCTGCAACCAACAAAATGGCGCCGTTGCCGGGGATCGATTTTGATATTAAATCGCATTGCGATAGTTTCTTTGTTTTTGAGTTTTGTAGATATCGTATATATTGTATATTTTCACTTGTTAAACTGATACTTGTAGATTAATGTTTATTTAAGTGGTTGGTTAGGACACTTGCTTTTGGTTTGCGCGGTGAGGCATCACCATGGCATGAAGGAAGAAAGTTACTAGCTAAGCACAATAAAGGCGTCGAGCTTACGACGTAAAACAAGCATGTTGTATTATTTTCTTTTGTTGTGGTTTAGCTTAGGTAGAGTGGTGAACTTTCATTAAACAAGTTGTACTCGGATTTTTCGTGAAATTCTCAAATCTTCACTTTACAACTTGTTTAATGCATTTTCACCCGGTCTTTTAGTTTGTTTATATTAATAGTTTGTGTGTCTACCTTTGAGCTTGTCTTGAGTTATTTGAGGATGCTTGGTGATTTTCCAAGTTTGATCGTTTCAACTTGCGGATGTATGGTAATGATATTGTTAAGTTTTGTACACGTCCAAGGTATGTGTTTATCACTTTCTAGACTTTAGCATATTCATGATACTTAGGCTTTTTACAACTTCTATGCCATTCATTCTTTTGTATAATTGTTTATATGTGAATCACTTTAGTTCCTACCCTTTTTGTGAGGTAGCTTTCCATTGTTCATATATGCACGGAGTACCAACATTATTGTTTTAACTGGATTTTATTATGCTTAATCTTTTATTTGTGTTGATTATATGAAAGCATGAAAAGGATCAAGGCATTTTGTTTCATTTTGAGCACAACTACCTAGCCAAATAGTCAATTCACCTTGTGAGCGTGTGATCTTTCGTAACCCCTTTGAGCTTTTTGATCCATGTTTTATTTGAACTTAATGCTTGTCTATGAGTATTTAGTTCACTTATTTTTGAATGGATTTTGTTTTTACTTGAACCCTCAACTTTTTGTGTTGTTGTATGAATTTTTACCTTGCCTTAGAAAGTAGGGAGTATTCACATGATGATGTGGTTGAATTCAAGTTGGAGAGAGAATGATTGTTTACTCATTGGTTGTTTTCTATGAGGATGAAAAAGAAAAGAAAAAAGAGAAAAATATGAAAAAGAAAAGAGAAAAAGAGAAAAAGAAAGAAATGGAAAATCCTTGAAAAAGGAAACAAAAAGAGTTCAAATAATTGTGCTAAATAAGTATTGTGTTTTGTGTAACACTTGGGATGAAAGAAGAAGTTGATTGGAATTTGGTGTTTGAACTTTTGTGAGTTGATCACTCCCTTAGGTTTAGGAAAGTTTTTGTTTCAGTTTCCTTTAGAAATTGTCTCTTGTTTGTTTACCCGACCACACTACAACCTTGAAAAGTCCTTGTGATTCTTGCCTTTGTATGTTCAATATGATTTTTGGATGGTTGTATAATTTAATCTTTTGTTTGCAAGATTGTTGTGTGAGTGAAAAGTCCCTCATTTAGTGTTTTTCATCTACCGATGATTGTTTTTGCTAGGTGTGATTCACTTTTGAACTTGTGTTGTTTTAGGATGTTTGGCATGATTTTTGTATTTTGCATTTGTTTCGTGACTATGTTATCGTCGTAGTTTAGTGGTAAGTATTTACTTTGTGTGTACTGTTTTCATTTGAACCATTCATTTGTCCGATTTTCAAAACCTATTGATTCGTGATTCTTTGGTTTTCACTCAGTTTCTTTGAGTTGTTTGATTTTTGTTTGAGGACAAACAATAATGTAAGTTGGGGAGAGTTTAGTAAGTGCAAATTGTAGCTATTTTTGTATATAAGTTTTGTTGCACTTATCGATACTTTTTGTTGATAACGTTCGAATAAACCCCGCTTTGTTTGTAAATATGTTTACTTTACGTTTTAGTGTATATATTGCGTATCGTGTAAATATCAATGAGTTTAATTAATTGTCTCTCATTTTTACAGGTATTCAATCAAGGATATCTTGCCATTGTTGTATAGAGGATTGAATAAGCTTTCAAGCGCTTCAAACCGGGCGAAAAATGGAGTTACAGTTCAAAAGTTACGAATAAAACAGTGCTGGATTTTTGTTGTCTACTGTCAGCTGCGCCTCTGCTGGGCAGGGCGGTGCAGCGCCGGGCGGTAGATTGCAGCACCGGGAGCTCCAGAACAATGCTGAAACTTACAAAATAAGCCGCCTTTCGCCGCCGGGCGCCCCAGAATACCGCCAGGCGAAACTGGGCGGACAGAAACACCATTAAAGGGACAAAAACACAATTTTTAGAGGATGATTTTTGGGGTTTTGTGATTCCAACTCCATCAAACTTCATTTTTCAGTTGATTAACTTAGAAAACAACATTGAAGCTTGCATGTGGATGATCCGGAGTGGATTTCTCATCAACCAGCTCTGATAATCCGTGAGATGTTTGGTTTATTCCTCATCTTCTTTATGTATTCTTTTATGTTGGGTGTTTGTATAGTTACTCTGAACATATGTATCTGTGTTGATCATAATATTGTATAAAATCTACTTTACAAATCATTATCGATGTCTTCCTTGATCTTTTTGCATTTATGTTTGGATTTGTGTTGTGTTAGAGATAAACATCACGAATCTTGATTAGGGATGGATATCTATTATCTTGATGCTAGAGATAGATTAAATGATAATCTTTATGGTGTCGGAACTTAATGCCTTCCGTGTTTCGAGGCTTCGTGCACGAGAGTGACGAAGAGAGTGATACAGTTGCTCTCTCAGCTTAGTGTGCCAGAGATGGACACTGTTGTGAGCGATACTGGATGATTTTGACGAGTATTGTAGTATAGTGAAAAGGATCGATAAATTTATATTTGTGACGAGTGGATTATATGTATTCAGGATAAGTTTCTTATCTTTGAAGAATATTTTCTTTTTATTTTAATATTTACTTTTCTGTTTCTATGTTTTAAACCATTTTAATCCAAACTCATAAACGCGAGAGATTGTCGAACGACATTCTTTCCCTCGAACCGATCTCTGTGGACACGACATAAATCCCGGAGGGAATTCTTCCGAAAATAAATATTTTTGCTGCTTGCCCTATTCTGCAACCAACAAAATGGCGCTGTTGCCGGGGATTGGTTTTGATATTGAATCTCATTGCGATAGTTTCTTTGTTTTTGAGTTTTGTAGATATCGTATATATTGTATATTTTCACTTGTTAAACTGATACTTGTAGATTAACGTTTGTTTAAGTGGTTGGTTAAGACACTTGCTTTTGGTTTGCGCGGTGAGGCATCACCATGGCATGAAGGAAGAAAGTTACTAGCTAAGCACAGTAAAGGCGTCGAGCTTACGACGTAAATCAAGCATGTTGTATTATTTTCTTTTGTTGTGGTTTAGCTTAGGTAGAGTGGTGAACTTTCATTAAACAAATTGTACTCGGATTTTTCGTGAAATTCTCAAATCTTCACTTTAGAATTTGTTTAATGCATTTTCACCCGGTCTTTTAGTTTGTTTAAATTAATAGTTTGTGTGTTTGCCTTTGAGCTTGTCTTGAGTTATTTGAGGATGCTTGGTGATTTTCCAAGTTTGATCGTTTCAACTTGCGGATGTATGGTAATGATATTGTTAAGTTTTGTACACGTCCAAGGTATGTGTTTATCACTTTCTAGACTTTAGCATATTCATGATACTTAGGCTTTTTACAACTTCTATGCCATTCATTCTTTTGTTTACTTGTTCATATGTGAATCACTTTAGTTCCTACCCTTTTTGTGAGGTAGCTTTCCATTGTTCATATATGCACGGAGTACCAACATTCTTGTTTTAACTAGATTTTATTATGCTTAATCTTTTATTTGTGTTGATTATATGAAAGCATGAAAAGGATCAAGGCATTTTGTTTCATTTTGAGCACAACTACCTAGCCAAATAGTCAATTCACCTTGTGAGCGTGTGATCTTTCGTAACCCCTTTGAGCTTTTTGATCCATGTTTTATTTGAACTTAATGCTTGTCTATGAGTATTTAGTTCACTTATTTTTGAATGGATTTTGTTTTTACTTGAACCCTCAACTTTTTGTGTTGTTGTATGAATTTTTACCATGCCTTAGAAAGTAGGGAGTATTCACATGATGATGTGTTTGAATTCAAGTTGTGGAGAGTGTAAGTTCTGAGTTGGCAGTATTTTTGCAAAACATGTTGCTCAGGAAAATGTTATGAAGAATGTCTTGACATAAGAGTAGAACATCACTGCAGGATGTGTTATTGTCAGAACAGATGATGATCTATAGCAGGTGGTGTTAATGATGTCATGTGTCTTAACATTGAGTCATAACATTAGTGAATGTTAAGGTATTGAAGAGTTAAAGTGCTGAAGAGTGATGTCACATGCGATGTCTTGACATCACTATACCAGAACATTAAAACATCAGGTTGTGATGTTTTTAGGGCTGCGCGTTTAAGTTTGATTTGATCAGATCTGTTAGAGATTTAGTGTGCGAATATCTTGGGAGAAATATTTTCTGTTGCAATCAGATTGTGTGCAGATTTGTTGCTATGTTTAAGGGCTGAAGATTTAAGAAGATTTGAAGATAAAATCTGCTTCTAAATTCAAATCAAATCTGCTATTTTTGTGGAGAAGACCTTGCAGCTGAATTAAAAAGATATGGAGAATAAATAGGTTGTTACTACTTTTGTGCAAAAAGATATGGAGAATAAATAGGTTGTTACTATTTTTGTGCAAAAAGATATGGAGAATAAATAGTTCTAATTATGGAGATAAATTAGGAAGATTTGTTTGAAGACCTATTTTGTAGGAGAATCTTTTGCTGAGTTGTAGCAGCTGTTATGCTGTGATTTGAAGCCCAAATCCAGTTGGGAATAGGTTATAAATAGAAGCATTGTAACCTAGAAAAATTGAGCCAGCCATCATGTAGATTAGAAGGGTTGTGTTGGTTGATGAACCACCCGATTTGTGGGATGGTCATCGTGTTTATCTCGAAGCCTGTAGGTAAGAGATGTATTGGTCTTGGAGGAAGCTGTTAAGCAAATCTAAGTAGTGTTCTTAGTCATGAGGGTCATGTCTAGGTATTGTCATGGAAGTGTGTCTTCTACTTTTCTGTGTTTGAAGAGTTGTTGGTAATCAAGCTGTTGATGCAGTGACGGTGAAGTTGACTGCTAGACATCATTGAGATGATTGGAAGTGAGATGGAGTCTCTTACCTAGGGAGGACTTAGGTAGAAGGGTCATTGGGTAGTGATTAAATTAGGTAGATGGTTAACTTGTTTGTTGAGTCTGTAATTTGATGCTACTAATAGTGGACTTCCTTCCTGACTTGGTATGCCCCCAGATGTAGGTTGTTAGACCGAACTGGGTGAACAAATTCTGTGTGTTGTTTATTGCTTTTTCTGTTTCTATTATTGCCTTGTTCAGCAGATTGCGATGTTGTGACATTGCACAAAGACATCACACATCTGTACCAGAATTTTAATTGGTATCAGAGCAGGCATCCTGCCTGTTTCTGGATGAGATATAGGGAAGATACTTTCTGGTTCATGAGCAAGGAAGATAGTTTTGCTGAGATGGTGTATGGACTTGGTCAGTTCATAGAGGTGTTTGTATGGTCCCTTGAAGTGGAGGATGGACTATTCATGATAGGGTATGTAGCTTTGGTGGAGAACTGTTGTTGTGAGTTTGAACCTTTTTGTTGGCACTTGGTTTATGGTGATGGTGTGCAAGGATTATTAAGTAGTGCCTAAAGGTTGTTGAGGAGTTGTTGTGTGTTCCGCTGCATGGTATCTGATTTGGTTCTTGTATCTCTGGTGAGGAGATTCTAGGAAGGTATTCTCTTGGTAAGACATTAGGGTTTGGTCTCCTCAACAGATTCTCAGCAGGTTATTCTATGATGTTGTAGTTTATGCAAGACAGCTTCCACCGTTTGGTTAGAGATGCAAAAGATTCTTGAGGATTAAGTGATCAAAAGGTGAATGGATCTTATTAAAGAGTGTATGACATGGATGTTTCAGTTTTGTTTTGAAGAAGAATATAGTTCAAATCAAACATTGAAGACCAATCTGTTCAGAACATTGATTCCTTATGGTGAAAGAAGAGGGCAGAGCCAAAGCAAAAGAGTATCACTGTCAAATCTTTCATGCGGGAGTGAAGATCTTGATCAGTCATCTCTTAAGCTTAGTTGTGGTCTCATCAAGAAAGAAGCTGAGTCAATTCTAATGTCTCGACATCGTGCTTCACATTAGCAGTTTGGTAAATGCTAAGTCAAAGACCCTTTAGATTGTAGTTGTTTTGAAGGATCACTGAAGCTGTGAAGTTGAACAATTTTTGAGATGCTGTCATAGCATTTCAGCAGGAGATGGTTGAAGAGAAGGGAAAAGGCATCCAAGAGTTTGTGTTCAGTAGCAGGGTAATTCAGCCGGTGGTCAATTGGTGGTTGCTTGAGCTCTTTCAGTTTTGTGCCTTGAAGGATTCAAAGGAGCAGATTGTCTATGGTATGTTTCTGTAGAAGGAAGGCAGTTATTACTCTTTGGTTAGGGGGTCTGAACCTTGTGCTTATTAGAAGAAGCCTCTGGAAGAGTGTGTTATGCAAGTTACTGCAGTTTTGTTGGTCTAATCTTGGAAGATGCTGATATGCTATCTTATGTTCCCTGCAAGAAATATGTGTGGATGAATATGATTAGGAGTTGTGATTAAGACTAATGTCAGAACTGATGTTGAAACATCATTTCAGTTCTTTGCTCAGGGTAGAGTAAGAGATCAAGACACTGACCTTATCTGGAAGAGTTTTGTGGTAGTCATGATGGTTTGTTTTGGAGAAGAATCAGCAGATGGCGGTTGTGTGATAGGGGTTGAGTATTTATCTGCTTTTGATAAGGATGTGCATTCAACTAATGACAAAATACATTGACGGGAGACTATGTATATGTCTGATATAAAAGTGCAGGACTGTTGAATTGTTGAGAATATGCTTTTCTCTGTGTGGCTCTTTATTTCTCTTCGTGGTGTGTTGGTGCTGTTGAAGATAAAGATGGGAGCATGGTGTTTGCTCTAGTTGTGAAGGTCGAGGATAAGTGGCAGTTATTGCTATGGGGTAGTCTTGGACTACTTATTTTCTGAAGATTCAGATGTGGTAGGTTTGAAGTCTTTGGAGTTTCAAAGCAGGATGGAGGTTGTCTACTCAAACTTGATTGTTGAATCAAGTCTATGAGAGCATGGAAATCTATTTCTGCAAAGGGAGGAGGTTCTTCTAAGTGGCAGAAGGAGGAGTTGAATTCAACAGTTGGATGTCATAATGTTCTGACATCTAGCTTAACATCAGGAGTCTCAGCTAGTGATGTGATCTACAGGAATGAATGATAGGATGCTTCAAAAGATCGTTCTCATGGCAGTTTGCGGGAGCTGCAGGAAGGAGAAGATGTTACATGACCATGGCTTAGGGAGTCTAAGTGTGTTTGCTTTTGAGCAAGTGGAACATGTGACTTGAAGATCAAGTTTTCTTGGTGGATCAAGATATCTTTGTGAGAGTTCTGACAAACGTGAGGATTCATGTATGAAGTGATCAAACTGTGGCATTTGGTTGATCTCAGAAGTGGATTCGAAGAATCAAGATAATCAGAGTGTGGCAGCTGATTATTATTGAGGATTGTCTTGGAACAAGTTACTCTTGGGCAGAAGGGTGATGAGTTGAAGACTCAAGGAGATTATTCTTCTTGAAGGTGGATGGGAGTTTAATTCTCTAGCTCTTTGGATTACTATGCTATAGTAAGTCCAGTTGGTGGAACATATCAAGAATCATGGTGATGATGTCTTGGTGTGTGGCAGATGTTCTAACTTGTGTTGGGACATTATCTGGTTGGATATCCTTGGTGAAGGATAATTATGCTCTGGTTCAGGAACTTGCTGACTACATTATGCCTAAGGAGCGTCTACATAGTCATACGGGAGAATGATGAAGTAGAAGGTCTACCTTGGATGGAGAATGTAGAGAAGACTGAAGTAGATCAGGTATTGTTTGCTTGGAAATCTGAAGATGAAAAGTATGATAGGGAATGAATGTGTTGTGATCAAGGAGTTCATTGTGATCATTCCTGTGGATATTACAGAGAGAAGTTGATCAGCTTGGCAAGATGTGATTTTTGGAGCATGAGAAGATAACAAACCAAGAGGGAATCATGTGAGTTTTGGTATTTGGATTGTTTGAGGAGTAAGCATTATGTGAATGCGTTCAGCAGGTGTGTTGAACAGAGGGTGCGCTCTTGAAGACATGAAGATGAGTCTTATGTTTTCCATTCATTAAGGTTTTCCTCTTGCAAAGATGCACACGTTATCCTTGATAGGGGGAGAGTGTTACAATTTTGTGCAGCTGGAATTGTGGTGTTAAGGGGGAGCAGTGTTTTTATTGGTGTTCTAGCTGGTGCATGTCGTTGGTTTGGTTTGCTCCTATTATGGCTAAAAAGGGGGAGAATTGAGAAAAGATCAGGTGTCCCTTGGAGCTGGATGGGGGTTCAAAGAAGAAGGTTTTAGCCAAAATATGCCAAAGGGGGAGATTGATAGTTCTGCAGCTTTTGGTGTTGGCATTAATTTTGGTAAAAGAGTTTGTGATTGATATATGCCTAAAAAGATGTTCTGACTTCTGTTTTCTGCTGCTGCATTTTCCTTTTATATGATGTATATGATCAAATTATGTTTTGGCCAAAAATTTGCCAAAGGGGGAGATTGTAAGTTCTGAGTTGGCAGTATTTTTGCAAAACATGTTGCTCAGGAAAATGTTATGAAGAATGTCTTGACATAAGAGTAGAACATCACTGCAGGATGTGTTAATGTCAGAACAGATGATGATCTATAGCAGGTGGTGTTAATGATGTCATGTGTCTTAACATTGAGTTATAACATTAGTGAATGTTAAGGTATTGAAGAGTTAAAGTGCTGAAGAGTGATGTCACATGCGATGTCTTGACATCACTATACCAGAACATTAAAACATCAGGTTGTGATGTTTTTAGGGATGCGCGTTTAAGTTTGATTTGATCAGATCTGTTAGAGATTTAGTGTGCGAATATCTTGGGAGAAATATTTTCTGTTGCAATCAGATTGTGTACAGATTTGTTGCTATGTTTAAGGGCTGAAGATTTAAGAAGATTTGAAGATAAAATCTGCTTCTAAATTCAAATCAAATATGCTATTTTTGTGGAGAAGACCTTGCAGCTGAATTAAAAAGATATGGAGAATAAATAGGTTGTTACTACTTTTGTGCAAAAAGATATGGAGAATAAATAGGTTGTTACTATTTTTGTGCAAAAAGATATGGAGAATAAATAGTTCTAATTATGGAGATAAATTAGGAAGATTTGTTTGAAGACCTATTTTGTAGGAGAATCTTTTGCTGAGTTGTAGCAGCTGTTATGCTGTGATTTGAAGCCCAAATCCAGTTGGGAATAGGTTATAAATAGAAGCATTGTAACTTAGAAAAATTGAGCCAGCCATCATGTAGATTAGAAGGGCTGTGTTGGTTGATGAACCACCCGGTTTGTGGGATGGTCATCGTGTTTATCTCGAAGCCTGTAGGTAAGAGATGTATTGGTCTTGGAGGAAGCTGTTAAGCAAATCTAAGTAGTGTTCTTAGTCATGAGGGTCATGTCTAGGTATTGTCATGGAACTGTGTCTTCTACTTTTCTGTGTTTGAAGAGTTGTTGGTAATCAAGCTGTTGATGCAGTGATGGTGAAGTTGACTGCTAGACATCATTGAGATGATTGGAAGTGAGATGGAGTCTCTTACCTAGGGAGGACTTAGGTAGAAGGGTCATTGGGTAGTGATTAAATTAGGTAGATGGTTAACTGGTTTGTTGAGTCTGTAATTTGATGCTACTAATAGTGGACTTCCTTCCTGGCTTGGTATGCCCCCAGATGTAGGTTGTTAGACCGAACTGGGTGAACAAATTTTGTGTGTTGTTTATTGCTTTTTCTGTTTCTATTATTGCCTTGTTCAGCAGATTGCGATGTTGTGACATTGCACAAAGACATCACACATCTGTACCAGAATTTTAGAGAGAATGATTGTTTACTCATTGGTTGTTTTCTATGAGGATGAAAAAGAAAAGAAAAAAGAGAAAAATATGAAAAAGAAAAGAAAAAAAGAGAAAAAGAAAGAAACAGAAAATCCTTGAAAAAGGAAACAAAAAGAGTTCAAATAATTATTCTAAATAAGTATTGTGTTTTGTGTAACACTTGGGATGAAAGAAGAAGTTGATTGGAATTTGGTTTTTGAACTTTTGTGAGTTGATCACTCCCTTAGGTTTAGGAAAGTTTTTGTTTCTGTTACCTTTAGAAATTGCCTCTTGTTTGTTTACCCGACCACACTACAACCTTGAAAAGTCCTTGTGATTCTTGCCTTTGTATGTTCAATATGATTTTTGGATGGTTGCATAATTTAGTCTTTTGTTTGCAAGATTGTTGTGTGAGTGAAAAGTCCCTCATATAGTGTTTTTCATCTACCGATGATTGCTTTTGCTAGGTGTGATTCCCTTTTGAACTTGTGTTGTTTTAGGATGTTTGGCATGATTTTTGTATTTTGCATTTGTTTCGTGACTATGTTATCGTCGCAGTTTAGTGGTAAGTATTTACATTGTGTGTACTGTTTTCATTTGAACCATTCATTTGTCCGATTTTCAAAACCTGTTGATTCGTGATTCTTTGGTTTTCATTCTTTTTATTTGAGTTGTTTGATTTTTGTTTGAGGACAAACAATTATGTAAATTGGGGAGAGTTTGATAAGAGCAAATCGTAGCTATTTTTGTATATAAGTTTTGTTGCACTTATCGATACTTTTTGTTGATAACGTTCGAATAAACCCCGTTTTGTTTGTAAATATGTTTACTTTATGTTTTAGTGTATATATTGCGTATCGTGTAAATATCAATGAGTTTAATTGATTGTCTCTCATTTTTATAGGTATTCAATCAAGGATATCTTGCCATTGTTGTATAGAGCATTGAATAAGCTTTCAAGCGCTTTAAACCGGGCGAAAAATGGAGTTACGGTTCAAAACTTACGAATAAAACAGTGCTGGATTTTTGCTGTCTACTGTCAGCTGCGCCTCTGCTGGGCCGAACGGTGCAGCGCCGGGCGGTAGATTGCAGCACCGGGCGCTCCAGAACAATGCTGGAACTTACAAAATAAGCCGCCTTTCGCTGCCGGGCGCCCTGTAGCGAGCGATTTTTGGACGTGGTTGCGAAGCACTATCGCTCTTTGGTATCTACAACTCGATTCAGTTTTTATCCTATTAAAGCTGATGAAGGAAAGGAAACAGATGTCTCAAATTAACCCTGCTTGCAAACTGAGGTTAAACAGTCAAAACTGTTGGTTTACAGATGCTACAAAGATTCGGGGTCTCTATTGGGTGTATTTTTTTTAAAGTGGTGTTCGGTCGATTGGTGGGAGGTTTAGATATTAGGACGGATATATGAAAGTATGGGATTTTGGATTTTTGTTTAGTGTTCTCGCTAAGATCTTTTCTTTCAATCTTATGCCTACGTATTCCTGTTTACCGAAACAGGGAAATCAGAGCGTTCGAAGTTCCTCCTATTCTATGGGAGGAAATGGTATTTGGTGTCTTGTTCAAAGCCCATGACGTGAAGCTAAAGGTGGTTTGTATCTTGTTCAAAGTCCAAGATATGAAGCTGAAAGGTCTATTTGTATCTTGTTCAAAGCCCAAGATGTGAAGCTAAAGGTGTTGACTTTAGAGAGAATTTGTCATCTCTAAAGAGAGGGTTGTTTGTCACAACTGTTGGGTGACTGGTTATAAAGGAGGATTACTTTAACAGGGATGTGTGAATCCGACAATGCCATAATTTCCTTTATATGGGCTTTTTAACCTGAAGGAGAAGACTTTAACTCAGTATAGAGCAATGTTATCTTTCCTTAGGAATCTCTCATGCTAAAAGAAGGACAGTGGCATGGATGTAGATGATCCAGAGGCTTGCCGCTTACAACGATTAGATGAAGAGGAAGGAGTTGTTGATGTTTGTGTAATGTGAACGAGGCACAATTTTGATGCTAAAAGGTTGATTGGATCAACCAGTGGTTTTCTTATACAAAGCCTAAGAGGAGGCTAATATGTGTCTCGTACAAAGCCCGAGAGAGAGGCTAAAAGGTTTTTTTGACTCGACGATAGAGTCTTTTGGTATCTCGTATAAAGCCCGAGATGGAAGCTATTTGACTCCACAAGAGAGTTTTTTGTATCTCGTATAAAGCCCGAGATGGAGGCGAAAGGTGATTGACTCAAAGAGGGAGTCTCTTATGTGTCTCGTACAAAGCCCGAGAGAGAGGCTAAAATTGTTAGCTACGCTGGGGAGAATCATTGCACAAAGCTCAAGAGGAGGCTAGGGTTAGTGTTTCAGTTGAGTGACAGGTCCAGTATACTGATTTTGAAAGAGAAAATCAGTTCTTAAATGAGCAACACTGTACTCAAGGATTTGATTCGAGGATCCGGGTTATTCCTGTTCTTTAAGGAAGTGGGAAATCTGAAGGGTATTGAGACTGTCCGAGTCTACGGGTTTTCTTCCTATTTAACGAAGGCGTCACTTGAGAATGTCTTTGAGACTCAAGGATATTAGACTGTCCGTGACTAGAGTTTTATCTTTTGTACTATGCTTTGAGAAATAGTAGTAGACTCTTTGAAAGGACTGTTCTATGCAGATGACTAAGTTCTGTTCCTATACCTCTAGGAGGTCGTCGGGACAATTTGTACGAAGCCCAAGAGGAGGCTAGAAACTTTTAAGAAGCCGACGGGTCCTTGTACGAAGCCCAAGAGGAGGCTATCATTCCCGGAGGAAGAGATCATTATACGAAGCCCAAGAGGAGGCTGTGAATACTTCTAAGAACCCGGCGGGTCCTTGTACTAAGCCCAAGAGGAGGCGGGGTTGCTTTTAGGAAGCCTGTGGGTCCTTGTACGATGCCCAAGAGGAGGCCGATGCTTTTAAGAAGCCCGTGGGTCCCCCAAACCCTGAGAAATTCAAGACAGGCTATTCACGAGGAATAGATCAAGCCAGGAAAGTTCGAGAATTTGGAAGAAACTCAAGAGATGCAATTCACGGAGAAGAGATCATCTCTGGGGAGTAGAGTTTCTTGACAAGTGCTTTTAAGAAGCCTGTGGGTCCCCAAACCCCGAGAAATTCAAGACATGCCATTCACCGAGAATAGATCAAGCCAGAAAAGTTCGAGAATTTGGAAGAAACTCAAGAGATGCCATTCACGGAGAAAAGATCATCTCTGGGGAATAGAGTTTCTTTGACAACTTCTACGAGCGACAGTCTATGAAAGGGTTCACAGAGAATGCTGCCTTTCATATCTCCATATTGTTTAACCCCAAGAGGAGGGAAGACTGTGTCTGGTAATCCTATGGGGATATAGTTTTGACTATTTAAGAGTGATCAACGGGCTTAATGCTAGACGTAGTTGCCAGGGAAACTATAAATATCTATACTATTATTACACAGTTGATATGAGTTTATGAAAGAAGACTTACAGCGAAACAGCCCCACAATACAGTTATATGTATATGAAAGTGGTAAATGAAAGCATATAAACACTTACTCGGTTGTAGAGCTTCCATGCTGTTTGGTTAGTTGTTCAACAAAGAAAGATTGAAAACAACAGTATATGTCAAAATCAAAGGAGAAAGTGCTTTGAAAAAGAAAGATTTGGGGCTTACAGCTCAAGGAGAGGCCCAGGGTTTTATCAGTGAGCGCACTGTTTGAATTTGTACAGAGGGACTTATACAAGTGACTGAGGCCCAAAAATTGTTTTCTGTACAAAGGGATGGGTCTTACACTCTCTCAAGAGGCCCAAAAAGTTTTAAAGAAAAAGAGTGGGGCTTATAACACGAGGGTAGGCCCAGGGTTTGTTTTTCAACGGATGATGATCGCGTCGAACTTTTTGAAATACAACGGGACTTATACCATAAGTGGGGCCCAAAATAGGTTGTATTTACAAAGGGTTGGGTCTTACACTCTATTAGAGGCCCAAATGAGTTTTAAGAAAAGAAATGGGTCTTACTACTCGAGGGTAGGCCCAAGGTTTTTTATTTTGAAAAGGCGACGATCGTGCCGTTTGTTTTTGACGGTATCGGGACTTATACAATATACTGAGACCCAAAAATGATTTGGTCAAAAAAAGGATTGGGTCTTACACTCTATTAGAGTCCCAAAGTGTTTTGAAAATGATTTATGAGGGTTGAATTAATCCAAAACCCTAATTTATTTTCAATAATGTAATTAATTGAATAAAAATTCAATTAAAATGATCAAATTTGTTTAACATATGGAAAACAAATTGTGATCTTGGATTAATGCTTCAAAAATTAAGTATTGACCTACAAAATAATTAGAAGACATTAAAAGTTGCAAAATCAAGGTGGAAACAATATTTTAAATGTTAAAAACAATTAAAACATTAATTCTTTGCAAAAATATCAATTATACAAAATAAATAATATTTTTGGGATTTTTTGGGAAAATAAAATATTTTAACATTTTTGTGAATTATTAAAAAAAGAATCAACTCAAAATCATTAAAACTCAAAGAGAAATTAATTTTTGAATCAATTAATTGAGGGGAAACATTCCATGCATGATTATGAACATATGGCCAAATTATTGTGCAGCAAAAATTGCATGTATCATAGAGTTAGAAGAGCTCATGCTTACCACTTGCAGCTGGTGATCGTGATTTGTATTGGAGGTGTTACAGCTAGGTTCCAATGATCTGGATAGATTCCCTAGGTGCCATGGAGTGTGTATGAATGCTTGGAATGGATTGAAATGATCTGGAACTTGAGATGGTATCCCAACTGCAAATCTGTCAAGAACTTGAGCAACTGGCTGGTGATTTTGTGAAATATGTGTTCCAGATGTTATGTGAGTGTTTGGATCACTTCTATATGATGTATGTGAGGTGTGTGTGTGTGATTGGTTTGATTGGAAAAGCTCTCAAACTCAAAACCCGATAGTGACTTGCCTTAGAAGGCAAAATTGGAGTGAAAGAAGAGATTTTGAGGAAAGCATCTGTTTGATGGCTTTGGTGTACTCAAACTGATCACAATTGAGCTCTATTTATAGTAGAGCAAGTTTGTTTTGCAAGGAATAGTGAATGGCAACTGCTGAGTAGGTTTGGCCAATGTTGGCAAATGAAAATCCAAGTCTCCTCTAGCCATTGACTAGAGGTTAGGGCACAGGCTGCTGGTTCCCTTGGTCTAGGATAAGTCTTGACTGAATTCAGTTGAGAATGGCTCAGTCCATGCCACCTTGATGCTTCCATTGAATGCTCTAAACCAAAATTGGAGTCTTGTCCCTATTTTGGCAATTCTAGGTTCAACATGCTATTTCTTGTTCCAAAGACTTTGGAGGCTTGGCTCAGTGATTGTCCCCTTTAGATTCAATCCTCAGAGGTGTCCAAGTGGATAGGAGCATTTGGATTTGGCTGATTTTGGCAAATCGACCAAAAGTGTAAAAATCTGCCTTGCCTTGGCAGATTTCAGCAAGGCAACTTGTCAATGTCATATCTCATGACTCAAATTGAATTTGGTAATGTTCTTGGCCATTTTGGAAAGCCCTTACATGATACAACAACTGTTTGAACATGTTTGGTTTTGATCTCTTTTGAATCCAAGTGAAAAATCCCCCTACATTTGCCAAAAAGTAAGGTAAAATCTGACTTAGTGAAATTTTCACCAAGTGTTGGAACAAAGTGACTTTTCTTGATTTTGACACTCCATAACTCAAAATCCATGAGGAATTTGGACATAGGTCAGTATGAAGCTTTTGTAGAGGGCAATGTGATCTACAAATTAAGCTTTGAATGGGGAGCAATGGCCTTGTGGTTTAGGAGTTATGATCCTCCAAAGTTGGCACATTAGTGTCACTTTTTCCATAACTTAGAAATTTTTTTAAGTTTTTATGGTTACGCCTTTTACAAGTTATCCCACTTTCTTTGATTTTTCTTGATGAATGATGATTCAAATCATACATTAATATCATTTTAGGGTTAAAAATCCATTTTGGTGAAAAATCTCAAAAAGTCAAAGTTGACTTTTGTGCACAGTTGACTTTTTATCAGATGAATTCCAAACTGTGCAATTCTTCATGAAATCATGTCCTTGACCTAAATCAAACTTGATGGACATGTTCCATGGGTGTCATAGGGTATATTGAATCATGTCTTAGGGCTTGGGAGCATGTCCTGGTCAAAAGTCAAAGTTACAGTTGACTTTCCTCGCGAAACCCTAATTGTGGTGCAGATGAAATTGAGACTTGTTGCTCAAGCTTCTTGGATTAATCCATTGTTCCAAATGGATCAATATAGTTCATTAGAGACCCTCAAACCCTCTTTTGAGGTCTTGGCTCATGACTTGCCCTAAAAGTCAACTTAGGGGTGAATTAGGTCAAGAAACCCTAATTCCTGATTTTTGATGAATGCATCCCCTGAGGCAAAATTGACTTGATGATTGGGTCCATGAGGTTCCATGGAGTATATTAGGTTGTGTTTTGGATCATTGGCTTGTGCCCAGATGAAAAATTTCCATCTGGAGGCCCTGGTCGACCAAAACCCTAATTTGGTGACACTGTCGATCTTGAGACTTGATCCACCTAGAAGGGAGCAACCTTGTGCTTGATCCTTGAAGTGAGAGTCCTTTTGATCCATTGTGGATGTTTGAGAGGTTAGACAAGTTGAAGATCATGTCATTCCTTGATTGATCCTTTGCCTAAAAGCTCTGAGAGGGCTTGAAACCCTAAGTCTGATTGTAGTGGATACTCACCCATCCTTGGGGAGACTGATGAAGTATGATGGTACATCCATATTATGATGATGAGTTTCACAATGATGGGAAATCTTAGTGGTCAAAATTTGGGGTATGACAGATGCCCCTATTTAATCTTCTTGGACACGAAGGTGTGAATGACGAAGGTATTCGGGCATTCGGGGTGCAAGAGGATTAAATATCGGAATACCCGAAATTTTGATGGTGGTTATGAATGGTAGCTTACGCATTCATCTTCTTTAGCTAAGCGATGATGCTTAGAAAAGGTAAACTTCCCCTCGATCCTGGTTTCCTACCAAGGAACTGGTCTTAGTTTCTGATTTAAACTTCCCCTCGATCCTGGTTTCCTACTAAGGAACTGGTCTTAGTTTCTTTTGTCAATAAACTTTCTTGACAAGGGACGCTATTCGTAGCGGTTTTCCTCAAACTTCTCGCCGAATCTTCCTGGGGAAATGCCATTCGATGGAAAAAGTTTTGATGCAAGACTTGTTGGGGAACCCAGTTGTCTGAGTTGTAGAGTTGCACAAACTTCTCTGTTAGAGACGCCATTTGCCGACTCTATCTGGGGAAAGCGGGTCTCTTGAGAGGCTGCTTCTGCGTGGGATCTTACATCATACTTTTCTCGGAATCTTCCCGGAGAAATGCCATATGATGGGGTCCAATTTTGAGGTGCCGATGACCTTTTCATCAGCGGTCTTTTCGGAGCGAAACTGGCATGCTGCCGAATCTCTGATTACGAGGCTTTCTCTGTGGATTTTCCTTAATCTGGGAAAGCAAGGATATCATCTTCAATGGCGAATAGTGATGCTGACTGAAAGTTCCTCTAGTTTTTCAGAGGTTTAAGTTATCAAAGTGGTCAAGGGCCAACTTCCTTCCAGAAATAAACTGGAGGCGAGGTTGTTCAAACGCAGCGTTTCCTGATGAGGCAAGAACTGACAACTCGATTGAGAGAACTTCTATCACTAGGGGACAAGACCGACTAGAGTGATAGTGATGCAATATGAAATGTAAATGCAAATCAATAATGCATGATGTATGTATGTATATGCTGACAAAACTGACGCGACACACAAACTAAAAGATGAACATGACTGGATACGCGGCCATCACGGGGCGAAAAAGTATCGCTGGTTCAAGATAGCAATTCCACCTTGCTTAGGAAAGATAGTCCCTGTTGGGAGCTATGTTGGTCGTGCTTAGGAGATGAGAACTCGGTCGAGGGTATCAGATGGGAAAGCCGCATCTCATACAGTTGATCCTTCGTTCAGGCGTACTGGCCTAGAAGGAGTACTTTGATTCTGCACTTTGAAGTTCGCTTACTTCTGGAGAAGCAGTTGATGTTCCTTTGATGTTCAACAGTCAAAAGAAATTGCTGACTTTATTAAAAAGCAGAAAAAGTTTTAACAAGTAAATTCATTTTGTTTCATTTCAAGAATCGCTAATCATGTTAAAAACGTCGTTCTGTAAAGCTAAAACAAATAAGAATTACAAACAAAAGCACAAAGGCTCAAATTTTATTGATAAAATGGAGATCATCCAAACACGTGATTCCAAAGAGTATTTACAAAGTTAGAAAATGGTAATTTACAGGGAAAAGAGCTACGTTGAAACATAACGACCGCTATCCTTCTACCAACTTTGAATTCGGGGCATCCTGAGCTTCTGTCGAAGATGACCTTGACTAGAGTTTTCTGACGGATGATGTAACTGCTGCTGAGGGACTTGCCTCTGTTGAACATAGTTACTTGCCTTTATCCCTAACTTTTGCCTGGATTGTACTGTGATGTTTCCAATCCACCGGGATGATTTTTTTTTTCTGTCTCTAACTTTTGCCTGGACCGCCCTTTCGGGTTTTCAATCCACCGAGACGTTTTTTTTTTAGTTTAGGCAAAGTATTTCTTGACTACATCAACATTTGTGGGGTAGGCAAATTCTTCTCCGTCCATGGTTGCAAGTCTCAAGGCGCCGCCTGAGAAAGCTTTCGTGACCACATAGGGGCCATCATAATTCGGAGTCCATTTACCTCGTGAATCAGTGAGAAATGATTGTATCTTTTTGAGCACGAGGTCTCCTTTTCTGAAGACACGAGGTCGGACCTTTTTGTCAAACGCCCTCTTCATTCTCTGTTGATACAATTGACCATGGCATAATGCCGTTATTCTCTTTTCTTTGATCAGATTCAGTTCGTCGTGTCGGCTTTGACACCATTCAGCTTCGGTGAGCTTAGCTTCCATCAATACTCGAATTGATGGGATCTCTACTTTTATGGGGAGCACTGCTTCCATGCCATACACTAGAGAGAAAGGGGTTGCCCCTGTTGAAGTGCGAACAGATGTGCGATAACCGTGAAGAGCAAAGGGTAGCATCTCGTGCCAGTCTTTGTAGGTTACAACCATCTTTTGAACGATCTTCTTGATATTCTTGTTAGCCGCTTCTACCGCTCCGTTCATCTTTGGTCGGTAGGGAGATGAGTTATGATGTTCGACCTTGAACTCTGCACACAACTCTTTCATTATCTTGTTGTTCAAGTTAGATCCATTATCAGTAATGATCTCGCTTGTAACACCATAATGGCAGATGATATTATTTTTGATAAATCGGACCACCACTTGTCGGGTTACATTGGCGAATGACGCTGCTTCGACCCACTTGGTGAAGTAGTCAATGGCTACTAGGATGAACCGATGTCCGTTTGAAGCCTTGGGCTCAATCATGCCAATCATGTCGATTACCCATATCGAGAATGGCCATGGGGAAGAGAGAACTTTGAGATGTGATGGCGGTACATGAATTTTGTCGGAGTATATCTGACATTTGTGACACCTCCTCATGTACTTGTAGCAGTCGGATTCCATTGTCAACCAATAGTACCCTGCTCTGAGAATTTTTCTCGCCATTGTGTGTCCGTTGGCATGAGTGCCAAAGGATCCTTCATGAATTTCTTTCATAAGCATGTCTGCTTCTGGTCTGTCTACGCATCGGAGCAAGACCATGTCAAAATTTCTCTTATAGAGAGTGTCACCGCTCAGGAAGAAGCTGCTTGCTAGTCTTCTGAGGGTTTTTCTGTCTTTCCTGGATGCCCCAGATGGGTACTCTTGTCTCTGAAGGAAGCTTTTGATATCGTGATACCAAGGTTTGTCGTCTATGACTGCTTCGATCGTGAAGACGTAAGCGGGCCGTTCAAGGCGAATTATGTCAATCTTAGGTAAGTCATTCCATTGACTTACACTAATCATGGAAGAGAGAGTGGCTAAAGCGTCAGCCATGTGATTCTCATTACGAGGGACGTGATTGTTAGATGTCAAACATGTTATATATTAGTATACAATAATTGGCATTTTTCATCAACTTTCCATGCGGAATTGTGAATTTAAGCGGTAAATTGTGTTGTAATGCTTACAGTGGAATATATGTGTGGAGCTTGTAATTTGTGTGTTAATGTGCAGGTTTAGGCATAAGAGGAGCAAAAGTGTGAGACACATGGAGTGGATGCAAGTTCCACTGAAATTATTGCTACAACAGAGCATTCGTAGTGCGAAGGATCTGGCGAAGGCCCAGCGAAGGTTCGCACTGCGAACGTCAGCGAAGGCACCAGCGAATGATGGCAGTGAGTTCCAGTTTTGAGATGACAAAGAGTTCGCACTGCGAACTCCTGGCGAGGGTCCAGTGAATGCTCGCTGGTTGTTTCGCAGTGCGAGGATGCTGGCGAAGGGAGGCAGTAAGTTCTGGAATTTAATTGTCCTGGCTCGCTAGTTTATTTGCAGTGCAAATGAGCTAGCGAATGATTCGCTGTGCGAAGGAATGGTTCGCACTGCGAACGCGCGATTTCTGCTTGGGGCGGTTTAAGTCTCAGAGGCACTTAAGGTGCCATTTTCTCTCATTCGCAGTGCGAATGATGTGCTCGCAGTGCAAATCCTGCAGAATTCAGAAGTGTATAAATAGATTTTCACTTTATTTGTTTGGAATATCTTGTTCATTTTCAGTAGAAAACATAGTTTACAGTATTTTGATCATCAAAGAGTGTATTTTCACGTGGAGAAGCTGAAGTTGCATCCATTCTCGATTATTCATCGTGGATGCTCTTTCATCTCCTCTCTTTTCTTGTTATCCAATCTACCATGAGAAGTGGTAGCTAAACACTCTAGTGTTGAGGTTAGAGGTAGTTGATCCTAATTTTATGTATTGCTTTTGATCTATTGTGTATGAACAAAGTCTTTGATCAATATAGATGACATTGTTTTCTCTTAATGATCCATGTGTGATTTGTTTTACTCTAGACATAGATTCTACAAATCATGACCTAACAATTTTATCTCTTAAAAACCAAACTCTAGACATAGATTTGGGATTTGCTATTCGCATTGTGTTGATCTTAATGATTGTTGTTTAGATTGTTAGCGTGAGACATCATCTAACGGTCTAAACACTGACACTCACGACTTCGCTTTAGACATAAACTTAGTCGGGAGGATACGCGGTTATATTGGTCAGAAACCGAGTTCATATGCTTGATTAATCGTTTATACATGAAAAGGATTAGCGAAACCTAACCGTAACATGCTTTTATCAAAACTTTTACAAAATCTTTGTCACCAATTAATCTTTGCTACAAGTGAATGTTAACAACAATTGAGAAACTTTTGAAACCATTGAACTTAGAATATCACAACTATTGAAAGGCACACATCGAATATCAAACAATCCATGTGGATACGATTAAAAACAACCCCCACTATTACTATACTAACAAAATGGCGCCGTTGCCGGGGATTGTTAGTTGATATTGCAAGCATTGCGATAGTTGAGCTATTTTAAGCTGTTACCAACTTTATCTTGAACTTGTTAATCTGTTTTGTTTAGTGTGCAGACTTAGTTTATGCGAGGGAAACTAACGGCGGACCAACTTCTTTTCGATCCTGAGATTGAGAGAACCGCTCGTAGAATCAACAACATAACTAGACGAAGGAGGCAGCTAGCGAGACAGAAGCGAGAACAAGAGGAAAGTACTTCTACACCACCACTAGTTCCACAAATACTTCCAGTTATGGAGGCAGATCCACCACCACCACCACCACCTGCTTCTAGGCCATGTACAAATAGTCCGAGACACAATGCTCATTTCGCTCGCCATGCACACAACGGTCGTCATGCTGAAATGAAGACCGGTATTCTCCAGCTGTTATATCAAAGTCCATTTACGGGTATGGATCATGAAGATCCTTTTACCCATCTTACAAAATTCTATGAAATAGTGGGAGCGACTGGTGCACCTGAAGCAGAAGAGGAGTCTCTGTTCAAGAGACTATTCCCGCATTCTCTCATTGGGAAGGCAAAGGAATGATATCTTGATCAGTCAACAACCATAATGACGGATTGGAATGCATTGGAAGATAAATTTTTGGAGATATTTTTCCCTCACACTCGGTTTATGGAAGCAAAGACCGCCATCGTGGTATTCACACAAGGAGCTAATGAATCTCTCAACGAAGCTTGGGAGAGGTTCAAATCAATGTTAAGGAAGTGCAAGGGCCATGGTTTTGATGAATTGTCACAAATTCATATATTTAGAAATGGGCTGCAACTTGTACACAAAACCTTGTTGGATGCCACCGCTGGTGGATCCTTGTTAAGCAAAACCGCAGTGGAAGCCACAGCTATCATTGATAAGACGGACTTGAACGATCATCAAGGTGGTCACAACCGTGGACCTTCTCAACGAACTCCGGGAGTGTTGGAATTAGGAACAAACGATGCTATCCTTGCGCAGAACAAGTTATTATCACAACAGGTTGAGTTGTTAACTAAGCAAATGTCAAAATTGCCGCAACAATTCAAAGAGATGCAGGAATCTTCAAGTAAAAATGTGCAAGTGTTAGTTTGTGAATTATGTAGAGGCGACCATCCGACCGGCTATTGTCCTCCCATTGTGGAGGAAGCAAATTACGCAGGAAATCAAGGTTACCAACCCCGACCTCCGTATCAACAAGGCAACCAAGGTTACCAACAAAGGCCTAACCAAGGTTATCAACAACAATGGAGACCGCAAGAAGCCGGTCCATCAAACCGTCAACAATACCAAAATTACACTCAACCTCCGCAAGCTCCCGTTGGAAATACGAAGATGGAAGACACTCTCACACAATTTATGCAAATGGAAATTTCCAACCAAAAGAACACCGATGCGGCCATAAGGAATCTTGAAACACAAGTCGGACAATTATCAAAACAATTGGCCGACCAATAAAAATGGCACTTTACGACAAATACGCTTCCGAATCCTAAAGATTGCAAAGCAATTCTAACAAGAAGTGGAAGAGAGATTGACATGGGTGTAGGTAAAAGAGTTGTGGAGGAGGAGGTTGTAGTTGAAAATGAAAAAGAAAAAGATAGTGAGGAGATTGAAGTAGAAAAAAATGTTGAGGGTGTTTTAGTTGAAAATGAGAAGGAAAAAAGTGAGAATGAGAAAAAAATAGAGAGTGAAGAAAGAGTGAAGAGAACTAGGAAGGGAAAAGAGCCGATGAACAATATTCCGATTCAACATCTACCATATCCTCATGCTCCTACGAAGAAAGATAGTGCTCGACACTATTCTTGGTTTATGGATATTTTCAAGCAATTACAAATAAATATTCCATTTTCCGAGGCTTTGGAGCAAATGCCTAAATATGCGAAATTCATGAAGGATATCCTTACTAAAAAGAAGAGGTATACGGATCAAGAGACGATTATGGTAGATGCAAGTTGTAGTGCCATCATTCAACGGACTCTCCCAAGGAAAGAATGTGATTCGGGACGAGTTACATTGCCGGTTACGATAGGAAACATCTATGTTGGCAACGGATTGATTGATTTGGGCTCTAGTATTAACTTGATACCTTTGTCGATTGTGAAACGGTTAGGACACATGGAATTGAGGTCCACGCAAATGACGTTGCAACTCGCCGATAAATCCACTACCCGTCCTCACGGTGTAGCGGAAGATGTGTTGGTCAAGGTGGACAAATTTTTGTTTCCGATAGACTTTGTTGTCATTGAAATGGAGGAGGATGAGGATGCACCTTTGATTCTTGGAAGGCCTTTCATGAAAACTGCCCAAATGGCAATTGACATGGACGATGGTCTCATGAAAGTGAGAGTCCAAGATGAATAGGTGTGTTTCAATCTTTATGATGCCATGAAGCACAAGAAAGATAAAGGTGATTGTTTCCAGATCGATGCAACGGAGGAAGCAAGTTTTGAAGTTACAAAGCAAATTCATGTCATTGATCCTTTACAAAGAGATTTGGATGATTCCTTGGAAGTATTCTCGGTTGAAGAAGAAAAATCTCTTGAAGAGTGTTTGTTAGAGCTTGAAGCTTTGGAAGAATTGCAACCTTGGAAGTATGAAGAGGAAATTCTAAAAAAAGTGGTTAATGATGAACCATCCAAACTTGAGCTGAAAGTGTTACCGTTAACCTTGAAGTATGCTTTTCTCGATGACGGTGGTAATAAACCGGTGATCATAAGTAGTATTTTGTCTGAAAACGAGGAGAGCCGCTTAATTCAAGTGTTGAGAAAAAATCAGGATGCAATGGGATGGACGTTGTCCGATCTCAAAGGCATAAGCCCTTCATATTGCATGCACCGTATATTCATGGAGGAAGATTTTAAACCGGTTGCTCAACCTCAACGCCGGTTAAATCCAATCATGAAAGAAGTAGTGAGGAAAGAAGTAGTGAAAATGTTAGAGGCCGGAATGATTTATCCTATTTCTGACAGCCCGTGGGTTAGTCCGGTGCATGTGGTACCGAAAAAAGGCGGATTAACGGTGGTCCGAAACGAGAAAAATGAGCTCATTCCAACAAAAACCGTTACCGGGTGGAGAATGTGCATTGATTACCGTAGGTTGAACAAAGCTACGAGAAAAGATCATTTCCCTCTACCTTTTATGGATCAAATGCTCGAAAGGCTTTCCGGTCAACAATTCTACTATTTTTTGGATGGTTATTCGGGTTACAACCAAATTATTGTGAACCCGGAGGATCATTAAAAAACTGCTTTTACATGTCCTTTTGGAATCTTCGCTTATAGGAGGATGCTGTTGGGATTATGTAATGCACCGGCGACTTTTCAACGGTGTATGCAAGCTATATTCTCGGATTTGATCGAAACGACAATTGAGGTCTTTATGGATGATTTCTCCGTTTTTGGGCAATCATTTGATCTTTGCTTGAAAAATTTGGATACGGTGTTGGAACGGTGTGTGGAAACCAATTTGGTGCTTAATTGGGAAAAATTCAACTTTATGGTGAACGAGGGAATTGTGCTCG
The DNA here is from genome assembly GCA_022829125.1 of Lathyrus tuberosus. Lineage (NCBI taxonomy): Eukaryota > Viridiplantae > Streptophyta > Magnoliopsida > Fabales > Fabaceae > Lathyrus > Lathyrus tuberosus. Next base: position 4,525,013 of record JALAZF010000073.1, on the reverse strand, counting down.
GTCACAAAGTTTCTTCAAAGGGCCTTGAAGTTGATAAAGCCAAAGTGGACGTTATTGAGAAATTACCACCACCGATGAATGTCAAAGGTATAAGGAGCTTTCTTGGACACGCCGGGTTTTACCGAAGGTTTATTAAGGACTTCGCAAAGGTCGCAAAGCCATTGAGCAACTTGCTTGTCCAAGGTAAGATTTTTGACTTTGACAAGTCTTGCCTTTTTGCTTTTAATTTTTTGAAAAAGAGTTTAACTACCTCACCGATAATCGTTGCACCTAACTGGAAATTGGATTTTGAATTAATGTGCGATGCGAGCGATTATGCGGTTGGGGCTGTTTTGGGTCAGAGGAAAACGATTTCCACGCTATACATTATGCGAGCAAAGTTTTAAACGAGGCTCAAATTAACTATGCAACAACTGAGAAAGAGTTGCTTGCCATAGTGTATGCGTTGGAGAAATTTCGTTCCTATTTGATTGGTTCACGAGTCATCGTTTACACGGACCACACGACTATAAGGTATCTGCTCACCAAACCTGATTCTAAGCAGAGGCTTATTCGGTGGATCCTTTTGTTACAGGAATTTGATCTTGAAATTCGTGACAAAAAAGGATCCGAGAATTTGGTGGCGGATCACTTATCCCGCCTGGTAAACGTTAACGTAACCAAGAATGAATGTGAGGTCAAAGAGGAGTTCCCAGATGAAAAATTGTTTAGAGTGCAGGTTAGACCGTGGTTCGCCGACATGGCTAACCACAAAGCCACCGGATTGATACCGGACGGTCTAACGCACCACCAAAAAAGAAAATTTTTGTCTAACGCCAAGTCTTTCGTATGGGACGAACCATATTTATTTAAACTTGGTGTCGACAACCTCTTAAGAAGGCGTGTCTCATTGGAGGAAGCCACGAATATTCGGTGGCACTGTCATAACTCTCCTTATGGAGGACACTTTAATGGGTTGAGAACGGCCACTAAAGTCCTTCATTCGGGCTTTTATTGGCCGTCCTTATTCAAAGATGTGCATGCGCATGCCCTTAGTTGTGATAGGTGCCAAAGAAGCGGCGGAATTTCACGGCGGCACGAGATGCCTTTACAGAATATGTTGGAAATTGAAGTTTTTGACTGTTGGGGGATCGACTTTGTCGGTCCATTCCCATCTTCCTTTTCCAATGAATATATTTTGGTCGCCGTTGATTATGTGTCTAAGTGGGTGGAGGCGATAGCTTGCGCTAAAGCCGACGGAAAAACAGTGGTCAAATTTTTGAAAAAGAACATTTTTGCGCGTTTTGGTACTCCTAGAGTGTTAATAAGTGATGGAGGGTCTCACTTCTGTAACACTCAGCTTGACAAAGCTTTGAAGCAGTATGGTGTGAAGCACAAGGTTGCCACACCATATCATCCTCAAGCCAATGGTCAAGCGGAGGTATCCAATCGTGAGATAAAACGTATTTTGGAGAAAACTGTTCCGACCTCGAGAAAAGATTGGGCCAACAAATTGGATGATGCTTTGTGGGCGTATCAGACCGCTTTTAAGGCTCCGATCGGTCTCACACCGTTTAAAATTGTGTATGGTAAGAATTGCCACCTACCCGTGGAGTTGGAGCACAAGGCGTTTTGGGCTTTAAAATTTTTAAATTTTGATCCAACTCTTAGCGGCGAAAAAAGAAAAGTGCAATTACAGGAATTGGATGAATTACACCTTCAGGCGTACGATTCCAATAAACTGTACAAAGAGCGTGTAAAGTCTTACCATGACAAAAAATAATCATCAAGCAATTTGAGGTGGGACAGCTGGTCCTGCTATTCAATTCTCGGTTAAAACTGTTCCCGGGAAAGCTAAGGTCTAAATGGTCGGGTCCGTTTCGGATCCTAGAAATCAAGCCTTATGGAGCAGTTATAATTGAAGACACAACAACCAAAGAGAATTGGACTGTGAACGACCAAAGATTGAAAGTGTACCTTGGAGGTGATTTCGAGCGGAATCCCGCCATTGTTCCCTTCCGCGATCCGTGAGATTGCGATGGACCGTCGAGCTTAGCCGACGTTAAACAAGCGATCGTTGGGAGGCACCCCAACATTGTAAGTATTTTGCTTTTATTTTCTGTTTGAAGTCATTTTTATGAGACTAGTATTGTACATTATAGTATGGAACCATATGCAGTGTGGCAGCAGGACAGACCTGAAAATTTTGAAAATCTGTCTTGTTCGCTGGCTTGTTCGCACTGCGAATCTGGGGCGAGCATTCGCTGGCCATTCGCACTGCGAACATCAGCGAACCAACCTTGGTGGTTTTGCTGCCACATCATTAAAGTGAGGGTTTTGTTATGGGTGGGCCTGCACGTAGGCCCAAGACCCGTGTGGAAATTCTGATGACTTGGGGGGACCAAACCCTAGTCCTTGCCTCTCACTTTCAACCAAAGGAAAAAGAGAAAAAAAAACCTCAAGTCTTCCTTCCCTCTCACGTGCAATTTTCTGTCCTTCTCTCAAGTTTTTCTATCAATTGCCAATTCTAAACAAGGTTTGAATTTCGTTTCTATGTACTTTCTGTTATTGTGATTTTGTTTGGAAATTTACATGAGAAATCTTTAAGCATTTGGGTTAGAATTCTGTGTTAGGTTTCAATGCATGTTAAATTTTCTGCTGGTTTTTTAGTTTAGATGACATGTAGAATCATTCTATGTTATGAAATCTGGGGCTGATAATTTTTTTCAAAGTTTTTGTGCGTTCGCTGGCTTGTTCGCAATGTGAATCTGGGGCGAGCGTTCGCCAGGCTTCGCAGTGCGAGTGTTTTAGCGAGCATCCCAAATTTTTGTTTTTTTTAGGTTATTCTGATGCATGTGTGTCCTAAATTCTAATGTTCTGTCTTGGTGTTTTTGTGTGGATTTGTTTGTCATTTGTGCAGATGGGTCCTAAAACCATGATCAAGAAAAGAAAAACATCAACATCCAGACAGGTTCCGATTCGTTTCGACGACACTAGGTTCAAGGGTATTAGGCAGGCGCAGAGATATGAAGTATTGGAGACAAGAACCATCCTTGCTGAAAAGAGATTTATTCTGAATGATCAAGGGACTTATCGATCGGTAGCTGCCCTCTTGCATGAAAAAAAGTGGGATCAGCTGATAACGCCCCTTGATTCGTACAATGTGGAGATGGTTCGCGAATTCTATGCCAATGCCCTTCCTGATGAGGGAGATCTGTTTAATTGGACGACTGTTGTTGGAGGGAAAACTGTAAGGTTTGATAGAAGGACTATTAACCGAGTGCTTGGAGACCCTCTTCCATTGCGTGCCAGTGAGGAAGATGATTACCACAGGATCCTTAACCGCAACAGGGATATCACACGAATGACCTCTGATTTGTTGCGCCCGGGTAAAGATGTTAAGTTAAACCATTCGGGAGTTGCTGTGAGGTATCATCGAGAGGACATGTTACCTTTGGCTCAGCTTGTTTTACTTTTGGTTGTCACCAACATTAAGCCAAAGTCACATTCCTCTACCGTTCCAATTCCTCTGGCTCACCTTGTGCACATGATCCTTACAAACGTAGAAATTGATGTCGCGAGGATAATAGCAGATGAAATAAGGTCCATTGTTGAGAGTGGATTAGGTGGGAATGCCTCGAGGAAAAATTCCCCTCTTGCATTTCCGTGCCTAATCATGACCTTATGTGCTGAAGCAGGTGTTAATTTGCCTTCGCGTCGTCAGGTCACTATCACATCGGCTATCGATGATCGATATGTCGACAAATTTTGCAAACCAAAGGGTGGTAGGACTGAGTCTTCGGGGTCTGCTACTGCTACAGGAGCTGGTACGAGTGGTGGTGATGCTTTTGAGTCGCCGAATTTCTATCCATATCAGCAGGAGATCTGCCAATATAATTGGGATTGGATGGCTACCCAGCAGCGTGCCATGACTAATATTCATGATTCTTTGCAGGTTCTCCAATTGCAGATCCGTGACCCTTCTACGGAGTGTACTATGATGTCGAGGGAGCAGTTTCTCGCACATGCTGGATGGCCTGAGGCCAGGCCAGTTTTTGGAGGGGGAGAGGATTCAGTTGGTCCTGCTGGAGAGGATGCTGATGAGGATGGAGATGGTGATGAGATAGAGGGTGATGGCACCGATGTGGAGGTTTCGGGTAATACTTCTGATGAGGGGGATGAGGATGAGATGGTTACCGAGGTTTTGGAGACTGAGTCGGAAGAGGACTAATTTTGTGATTTTCAGATGTGTACACTTCCTTTGGTCTCCAAAGTGAAGTTTTCTTATATTTTGAATTTTTTTCAGCTTTTACTAGTCTAGTGTATCCACATAGTGGAATATTTTGATATTGGTGTACTTGTACCCTAGTGGTACCATTTTGGATATTGTAGGTGTTATTACACCAATCACTTTACTTATTATTATTAGTAATGTTAAGCATTTTGAGTAAATTATTTTTGTGCACTTCTACTTAAATTGTTAATATGTTTTCATGTTAATGTTCCTTCTTTTATGATGGAATTGTGGAAGTAGGTTGGAGACTCTTGATTTTTAAAGAAAGATTCCTCCATGATGTGAGGGCTATGATAGTATCTTAAGCATTGTGTTGCGACAAGGTACATTGTTACCTGGTTTGAGAATTTTGTATGTTTTAGAATTTTGTGTCTTGTGCGATTGTTAATGTTGTTTCATGTTACAACTTCCTTTGAATGCATGTGTCATTTTAGGATCAAAAACCATAAAAGTGAGAAGCCTTCAAAGTGTTATTATATGCTAAGGATTGTTGATGAATGTTGTTTTTACTTTTAATTCATGCCTTATCTTGTGACCATGTGATTTTGTGGAAGTAGGAGAAGTGATCAAGGCACTTGTTGAAAGTGAGCACAACCATGTCCATATAATAATTCACCCGTGAGGTGTGAGCATTTGATAGCCCCTTTGAGCCTAAATAGTATAGAACTCAGTTTAGTGATGAACTTGTTTTATATACATAATTTGCAAGTTTGGTTCATCACTAAATTTGGTGAGTTTCTAACATTTTCTTCTTGAACCTTTGAAATTGTATCCTTTTTCTTCCTTGCCTTAAAAAGCAAGGAACATTCACTTTAGGTTGAGTCGAAAATGAGTTGGGGAGAATAAAAAGAAGATGGGTGCATTACTCCAAATTTTGAAAAAAAATTCAAGTAAGCATGTAAAGAAAAGAGTGTAAATATATTGTACAAATGAGAAAATTCTTGCTTGAATGAAAAAAAAATGTAGAGTCAATAATTGTTCACGGTAGTTTGTGAAGGTGGAATGAAAAATTAGTGAAATGAAGTTGAGATGTGTGAATATGTGTATAGTGAATGTTCTTTTGCTTCGGCAATTTCGTTTCAATAGCCATAAGAAATGTCCTTTTTTTTTGTTTATCCGACCAAGCTACAACCTTGAAGTCCTTAGTGATCTTTTACTTCCATGATTTCTTTTGTGTTCATTGAGATATGGTATGAATTGCTTAGTATTGCATCATTGGTCATTTGAGTGTATCTGTCCCGTGTTTGTATGCACGTTTGCCTTCAATCCTTTTTCGAAGAGGAGTGTAGAATGACATGCGCAGGATGAGTTAGTTGTCTCTTGAAACATTGTTTGAAACTGTTTAAGAGGTAAGTTCTTTTACGTTATAGGTTCTTGAATTGTGTAATTGTGCGTTGTTGTGATCATTATTTAGTTGAGCCATTTTTCGCGTCTTGATTGAATTGAATGCTCGAGCAAATCCTCTATCGAGGCATACTTTGCTTGAGGACAAACAAAGAGTTAGTTGGGGAGAGTTTGTTAGATGTCAAACATGTTATATATTAGTATACAATAATTGGCATTTTTCATTAACTTTCCATGCGGAATTGTGAATTTAAGCGGTAAATTGTGTTGTAATGCTTACAGTGGAATATATGTGTGGAGCTTGTAATTTGTGTGTTAATGTGCAGGTTTAGGCATAAGAGGAGCAAAAGTGTGAGACACATGGAGTGGATGCAAGTTCCACTGAAATTATTGCTGCAACAGAAAATTCGCAGTGCGAAGGATCTGGCGAAGGCCCATCGAAGGTTCGCAATCCGAATGTCAGCGAAGGCGCCAGCGAATGATGGCAGTGAGTTCCAATTTTGAGATGACAAAGAGTTCGCACTGCGAACTCCTGGCGAGGGTCCAGCGAATGCTCGCTGGTTGTTTCGCAGTGCGAGGATGCTGGCGAAGGGAGGCAGTAAGTTCTGGAATTTAATTGTCCTAGCTCGCTAGTTTATTCGCAGTGCGAATAAGCTAGCGAATGATTCGCTGTGCGAAGGAATGGTTCGCACTGCGAACGCGCGATTTCTGCTTGGGGCGGTTTAAGTCTCAGAGGCACTTAAGGTGCCATTTTCTCTCATTCGTAGTGCGAATGATGTGCTCGCAGTGCGAATCCTGCAGAATTCAGAAGTGTATAAATAGATTTTCACTTTATTTGTTTGGAATATCCTGTTCATTTTCAGTAGAAAACATAGTTTACAGTATTTTGATCATCAAAGAGTGTATTTTCACGTGGAGAAGCTGAAGTCGCATCCATTCTCGATTATTCGTCGTGGATGCTCATTCATCTCCTCTCTTTTCTTGTTATCCAATCTACCATGAGAAGTGGTAGCTAAACACTCTAGTGTTGAGGTTAAAGGTAGTTGATCCTAATTTTATGTATTGCTTTTGATCTATTGTGTATGAACAAAGTCTTTGATCAATATAGATGATGTTGTTTTCTCTTAATGATCCATGTATGATTTGTTTTACTCTAGACATAGATTCTACAAATCATGACCTAACAATTTTATCTCTTAAAAACCAAACTCTAGACATAGATTTGGGATTTGCTATTCGCATTGTGTTGATCTTAATGATCGTTGTTTAGATTGTTAGCGTGAGACATCATCTAACGGTCTAAACACCGACACTCACGACTTCGCTTTAGACATAAACTTAGTCGGGAGGATACGCGGTTATATTGGTCAGAAACCGAGTTCATATGCTTGATTAATCGTTTATACGTGAAAAGGATTAGCGAAACCTAACCTTAACATGCTTTTATCAAAACTTTTACAAAATCTTTGTCACCAATTAATCTTTTCTACAAGTGAATGTTAACAACAATTGAGAAACTTTTGAAACCATTGAACTTAGAATATCACAACTATTGAAAGGCACGCATCGAATATCAAACAATCCCTGTGGATACGATTAAAAACAACCCTCACTATTACTATACTAACAGTGATGAAACTCGATTCTGTTGAAGAAAGGTAACAACCTTCTTGCATAATCTTTGTAAGGAATCAGTCCTGATTGGAATGTGTTCCAATCTCCTTTTATCTGATTGATAACCAAGGCTGAATCGCCGTATACGTCCAACTTTTTGATCCTTAAATCAATCGCTTCTTCGAGACCCATAATACAAGCTTCGTATTCGGCCTCGTTGTTTGTACATTTGAACGTGAGTCGAGCGGTGAAAGGAATGTGGGTACCCTGTGGGGTAACAATGATTGCCCCAATTCCATTTCCATAATGATTAACTGCTCCGTCAAAGATAAGTCCCCATTGGGAACCTGGTTCTGGCCCTTCACTGGGTAATGGTTCATCGCAATATTTCATCTTTAGATACATGACATCTTCGTCTGGGAAGTCAAACCCGATTGATTCTTGATTGTCAATCGGTTGATGCGCCAAATGATCGGCTAAAATACTTCCTTTAACGGCTTTCTGAGCGTGGTACTCTATGTCATATTCTGATAACAGCATCTGCCAATGGGCGATTCTTCCCGTGAGAGCAGGTTTTTCAAAAACATACTTGATTGGATCCATTTCGGAGACCAACCAAGTAGTATGACGAATCATGTACTGGCGTAGACGTTTGGCTGCCCAAGCCAAAGTGCAACAAGTTTTCTCAAGCATCATGTACCGAGTCTCGCAGTCGGTGAATTTCTTGCCCAAATAGTAAATGGCAGACTCTTTCCGTTTGGTTTCGTCTTGTTGGCCAAGTACACATCCCATTGAGTCCTCTAGAATTGTGAGGTAAATTATCAGTGGTCTTCCTTCCACTGGAGGTGATAGAATCGGAGGATTCAACAGATATTCCTTGATACTGTCGAAGGTTGTTTGGCAATCTTCTGACCAAACACAATCCTGGTTCTTTTTGAGTAATTTGAAAATCGGCGCACAGGTCGCGGTCATGAGGAATATGAATCTGGAGATGTAGTTCAAACGTCCCAGGAATCCTCTGACTTGTTTTTCAGTTTTCGGAGAAGGCATTTCTTGAATGGCCTTGACCTTGTCAGGATCAACCTCAATTCCTTTCTGGCTGACGATGAACCCTAGTAGTTTCCCTGAACGGACACCGAAGGTGCACTTGTTAGGATTCAAGCGGAGCTTGAATTTTCTTAAACGTTCGAACAATTTTGACAGGTGTTCAACGTGCTCATTCTCTATTTTTGATTTTGCAATCATATCATCAACATATACCTCGATTTCTTTGTGTATCATGTCATGAAACAGAGTAGTCATGGCCCTTTGATAGGTTGCCCCGGCGTTCTTCAAACCGAACGACATTACCTTGTAACAAAAGGTGCCCCATGGGGTGATGAACGAAGTTTTCTCCATGTCTTTCGATGCCATTTTGATCTGATTATAGCCCGAGAATCCATCCATGAAGGAGAAGACTTTGAACTTTGCTGTACTGTCTACCAGCATGTCAATGTGTGGTAAAGGAAAGTCATCCTTTAGACTAGCCTTGTTCAGATCTCTGTAATCGACACACATTATGACTTTTTCGTCCTTTTCTGGAACGGGTACGATATTGGCTAACCATTGAGGATATTCTGATGTGGCGAGGAAACCCGCGTCGATCTGTTTTTGTACCTCCTCTTTGATTTTGATGGCCATGTCCGGATGAGTGCGTCTCAACCTCTGCTTTACTGGCGGACATTCCAATCTTAACGGTAAATGATGTTCCACGATGCTGGTATCCAACCCTGGCATATCCTGATAGGACCAAGCGAATACATCGGGGAATTCTTTGAGAAGCTTTATCAAACTCTCTTTGGCAGTTGGACTGAGCAGTGTCCCAATCCTGATTTCTTTTCTCTCTTTTTCTGAACCCAAGTTTACCGTTTCCAACAGTTCTTTGTGAGGTTCAATGGATCTTTCCTCTTGTCTGAGTAATCGGGAGATCTCTTCTGGAATTTTATCGTCATTTTCTTCTTCAGCCTCGAATACCGGGAACTCAATGTTGGGAGAAGGCATCGGATCGTATGTTTCAACGGGGTTTAAAACAAGCAATCTGCATGACGTGATGATTCGTGTTTAGAAGAGATAGAGAGAATGCAAGTGTGTGCAATGTATTATTTTTTTATTACTGCTTGTTTCTATTATTGAATTGTTTTTTAGGATTACCATTTTCTGAAAAACGAAAAGAGAAAACAACAATTAATGCGGAAATTACAGAACGACGTTATTTTATTAATGAACAAGTCGATCCTTGAAACTACAGCCCTATAAAACAAAACTCTGTCGCTTCGGGCAAAGCGAAGAGGGAAATTTACAGAAAGTGAGCCCTATCAAAACATCCGTTTCACCTGGGCAGGGTGAAAGGTTAAAGATGGCAATTACTTAGATTGGCAAACGACCTTCGAAACATCGACAGCAACCCATTGGCGACGAACTCCTCGGTGAATCACAAAGTCTGGTATCTTCCTTGATTTGTCTTCAGAAATGACGCTGATTTCTGGCGGAGCAGGATCATTGGAATCTGTCTCCCAGGCAGAGTTGTCGTAGGAGAATTCCTCTGTTACATTTTGCATAACATTCGTGCTCTCAAGTAGATCTCCCCATCCAGTTGGCTGGATATCTTCGAGCCTGATACGAGAGCTTTCGGGCGCAGTGTACTTGACCGTATAGTCAAACTTTCCACTCGGTTGTCCCAAGGTGTCCCAAACTTCTTTGGAACTGGAGGAGTCATCTCTCTCGATGACGTTGAACTCGGGAAAAGCATAGTTGATGAATTCAAGTCCTGCAAACGTTGCGAATTCATCTTCATGTTGAGTAGTTTCTGAATGACCTGTGTGTTGATCCCATGACATGGTGGGGACACAAGTATTCTGTTCAATGATGCTCAGCTGATTTTCATTGTTCGGCTGACTCTCTTGCCCCAAGTCTCCTGGATAAGGTTGCCACATTGGCAGACCATCCATTGGGCCATAGTAGTTGTAGTCAAATTGGTCTTTCATCAGAGTGTCCTCCTCTAATGAGTTTGGCGGAGCACGGCATCCTTCCGGATCACAACCTCCGTATATCCTTTCGACATCTGATCTGGGTATAAATCTCGGACTTTGTGTAGGAAAGCAAAATGGTGTAGGCACCTTTTCCTGAGACATATAACCGTCCTCGTTAAGATAGGACTTCCACTCTTCCTCTGTATCAGAGGGATCTTCCTCATTGATAGCATGGACTGCTTGAGGGATTGGGTGAAGGAAACCTCCACTGTGGAAGAAGTTCTGAATGGGATGAAGACTTCCATTGCTGGCAGCTGTCTGGGTACAGGTTGCAGAAAAACCAAGACCCTTCTTTGTTGTATTGCTAGTAGGAATGACAAGCTGTCCCCATCCTGTTGTGTCGGTACTCTCGACCGCTTTGATAGCATCGTTGTATAAAGAAATGGAAGTTCCTTCTTTGAACTGATTGTTCTTGCTTACCGACAGTGCTTGGAACTGCGTTCCAATAACCTCCTCGGGCTCTACACTAGCAGATGATGACAAGTTACTCACAAGCAAGGCTTGCTCCCCACAAACTGTGACAAGTTGATCGTTCTTGACGAACTTTAGCTTTTGGTGGAGGGTTGAAGTAACCGCTCCAGCCTGATGTATCGAAGGTCTTCCTAATAAACAACTGTACGTTGCCCGGATGTCCATGACTTGGAAAGTATGAGAACCGATAGTTATGGGAAGATCAACTTCGCCGATAACCGCTTTTCTGGATCCGTCGAATGCTTTGACAATGACCTCGCTGATTCTCATCGGAGGGCCTTTGAATGATAATTGCATCAAAGTGGACTTCGGCATAACTTTCAGGGCTGACCCTGTGTCTACCAGTACGCTGGCTAAAGCATCGTCCTGGCAGTTAACTGTAATGTTGAGCGCCATGTTATGACGGCGACCCTCTTCGGGTAATTCCTCATCACTAAATCCCAAATTATTGCGGGAAGTGATGTTAGAGACAATGCTATCGAACTGTCTGATTGTTACATCCTGTTCCACAAAGGCCTGCTCCAAGACTTTTTGTAGAGCCTCCCCGTGGGCTTCTGAACTGAGTAACAGTGATAACACAGAGATTGTAACAGTTGATCGACAATGTTGTATTCACTCCTTTGGATGAGCTTCAGCATCTAATCATCGTTTTTCGAAAGGTCGGGATTACTGTATTGACCGACTAATGGATCGGGAGCTTCTGTCTGAAGTTCCTTTTCCTTGTTAGGTTCCCCAACCCCTCGGTTGAAGATTCGACCACTCCGTGTTACACGACTGATGTCTTCAATATTCACGATGGAGGGTAATGGAATTTCCTTTCCATTTTCAACTATTGTTGCACCGTATTTGTAAGGGATCGCCTTAGCTGATTCATATGGTAGTGGTCCCGGTAGATAGATGACTATGGGAACCTTCTGATTTTTCTGACCATCATAAGTAATCTTGATCCGTTCCCGGTTGGGAACTTTGGATTCGTCAAGTAGGGGATGATGGCAAAAACATCCATGGTCTGGTGACGACCAGAGATTGTGACAACATCCTCAACTTGATCGGCAAGGTAGTCCGGCGCCCAGTTGATGGGTCCAGAACCCGGATATGGGCGAATCTCTCCTGAAGAGCTGCTCTCACAAGGTAACACCCTTGGTTACTTTCCGAACAGACACTACAACGTTCATAGTTGTGTGGTGGCACCTGGCCACACCCTCTTTGAATACAACGTAACCTTACTAGGTTAGCTTCCACAGATCGGACATCCTGACTTTGACGTCGAGTAGGATTCCTGTTACTAATACTAATCTGCTGAGTATCTTCATCCATATAGATTGGCATCCACTAGTGATTTAACAAGTGCTGAAGTGCCTCCTGGACAAGGGTACAACCTCGATCGTTTTCGCAACCTGCTTTACAGCTTTGATAGTCGTGTGATATTAAGAATCCAAGTCGAACCTGCTCAGCATGTAACTCTACCAGGTTGGTATTCATCACACGAATATCGAAGATCTGAACCATGTTGATCTGATAAGGGTTCCTATCATGGTAGTCCTGGATCCATCCAAGATCCATCTGACACTGGAGGGCCTCTTGTATGAAAGAGCATCTCTGTTTGTTTACCGAGCAAGTCAGACAGGAACTGTAATCGTGTCGTGGCAGATTATGATACTGGCTTTGCCTTGAGTGCATCGCCACCAAGTTGACATTCATTGCACAGATGTCGTGGTTCTGAATGACGTTGGAGTTCGTGTAGACCATGTTAACTCCACGAACTCGGTGCTCTTGGATCCATCCGAGATCCATTTGTTCCTGTAGGGCTGCTTGCACCACAGAACATCCTTGATTACTTTTAGAGCAGACATCACATTGATGATAATTATGAGGTGGCACATGGCCGTACCCACTCTGTCTACAATGCATCTTGACTAAATTGGTTTTCAACAAGAGTACATCGTGAATTTGATAGACATTGTTAAATTCTTTCTCAATCAGGTTGACTGTAGCTTTCTCATGTTGAGGCAGCGGGTTCGTAAGAACAATGGGATTTGTATCTTTGAAAGATAAGAGCCCGCTCCTAACAAGCTTTTGCACGTCGGATTTGAAATTGAGACAAGTCTCAATGTTATGCCCTGATCCTCCTTGGTGGTAAGGGCAAGTTTGATCCACCTTAAACCAAAAAGGCAGATTTTTTGGTACTGTAAGAGGAGACTTAGTCTGGATGTGCCCCTTAGCCAGTAGTAATGGAAACAGCTCTGCGTACAACATGGGTATGGGATCAAACCCTGATGGTCGTGTTGTACAGTTGTTGTTATATGGAGGACGAGCCTGTTGAAGAGGCTGTTGTGTCCTTTGCTGATTAGGTTGGCTTTGCGCAACCTGAGGCTGATACGTAGGAATAGGCACAGGATTGATAGCAGGAATTACAGCTGCTACGGGTTGATATCGACGCCTTTGCTTTCCGAGAGAGATATTCCCAATATCTTGCTCTTTTTTCTTAGGGAGAGCACTACCGTATCATTTTGTACTACTCGATGATGCAGCGTCTTTTACCAAACGTCCTTCTCGGACGGCTTCCTCAAGACGAACTCCCATGCCCACTATCTCGGTGAAGTCACTGGGTGCACTGGCAACCATTCTGTCATAATAAAATGAGCTTAAGGTCTTTAAGAAGATCTTCGTCATCTCTTTTTCCTTAAGAGGTGGACAAATCTGAGCGGAAATTTCACGCCATCTCTGGGTGTACTCCTTAAAGGTTTCCTTGTCTTTTTGTGACATTGATCTGAGTTGATCTCTGTCCGGTGCCATGTCCAAATTGTATTTGTATTGTTGGACAAAGGCAGTACCAAGATCTCTGAACGTGCTAATCGTAGCACGGTTTAAACCCATGTACCATTTTAATTCGGCACCAGTTAAACTATCCTGAAAGTAGTGAATCAGTAGGTCCTGATTCTCAGTCTGAGCTGACATTCGCCGAGCGTACATCACCAAGTGACTTTGAGGGCAAGAGTTACCCTTGTATTTTTCAAAGTCGGGCACTTGGAACTTGTGCGGGACTTTCACATTGGGGACTAGACAAAGGTCTGCGGCGTCTTTTCCAAATAGATCCTGACCGCGAATGGCTTGCAGTTCCTTCTGCATTTCCAAGAACTATTCCTGGAATTCATCCATTCTATCGAACATGGTTTCCTTCTTACCAGAAGGTATTTGTCCTTCCGGGACAGTATGCACCACAGGGGGTGGTACCGTGACTACGGCAGTAAATCTTGGCGTTTCCCGAAGTTTGTAACCTTCAGGAGTCTTCAGTATGCCCCTGGCATCTTCGCTTTCCCGAAGTTTGTAACCTTCAGGCCCAGCGGCTTCTGTCGCGATTCCCTGATCTTCAGTGATCGGCGGAACATATCCTTCCGGGATATAGTTAACAGGCATGCCCCAGGGACGATCTTTCGGCATCTGATACCTAGGATCATAATTCTCCACTATGGGCGTTGAGGTGATCTCTGAGATCACAGTCCTTTGTATCTGAGCTTCTGCCATGGCTTGCATGTCGTTATGAAGCTTTCTCATATCCTCTCTCAGAGCGTCGATCTCTTCTTTCAACTCTCTGTTCTCTTCCTCAAGATCATCCATCTTTTTCTGACGATTGGCCCGAGTATTATACGAATGAGACAGTTTGACTCTAGAACCGAGACACAAACGTGAGATTCGTAGGTAAGAAGAATACGCGATGTGAGAATGATGAATGCAATGATTATATTAATTATTTTTTTGGTTTAATCAAAATAAACTTCGACAATTAGATTGCAAATATCAAACAGTGGGGAAACCCCTTTTTATTGAAATTCAAAAGATTGCGGAAACGAAAATACAGTAGATTACAAAGTGCAGAAACAAAAACCTAAGCTAATGGGTTCCGAGAGAACTCGGGTGCTGACTCTGGTACTTTCCTTTTCTTTGACCGGGGCTCTTGGGCCGTTGTCGGGTTGTCATTCCTTTGCCAGGTGAAAGGAGCGAGCAAATTCCTTTGGTCTTCCTGATTTTCTACAACATGTTGCTCCAAAATTTCAATCAGAGCATCTTTCTCTTTCAGTAGTTGCTGTATTTTGATGCACTCTATGTTGAGGGTGCGATACTTGTTCTTCCAAGACCTTCTCTCCTTTTGAACTTTGTTGAGAGTAACCTGAAGTTTTTCAGTTTCCGTCATGAAGTACATGACAGATTCCCTCGGCGGAAGAATTCCGTAACGAGGATAAGGCATCTTTAGGTTGAGAGCTCTAGTTTGTACCCAGTGGAGATAAGGCTCCACCGAGACACAGTCCGGTTTTCCTAGAGACTCCCATCCTTTCTTATGAACATGTTTCCAAGCGTGCACTATTTCCATCTTTAGTGCTCTGTCGTTTTCTCCTTCTTTGAAGAAAAGACCTTCTAGATGAGCATTCAGCGGAATATGCCTCATCGGGTATCCAAATTGACGACGAACGAGAACTGGATGGTAGTTGATTCCTCCCTTAGTTCCTATAAGGGGTACGTTGGGGAAGTTTCCACAACGGTCAATGATCCTGATTCCATCATAAATCCTATTACACCAATCTATATCAGAGTTGGTGAGAGACATGATTTTCTGTGACCAACGTAAGGCACTCTTATGATCCCCGAAAGCAGCATACTTGGGTAAGTGCGAGATAAACCATTTATAAAGCAGAGGTACACAGCATGTGATCTCCCCTCCGCTGTACAAATTTCCCAAGTGTACAGAATGATACGCATCTGCGAGCAAAGTCGGCACAGGGTTTCCAATGAGAAAAACCTTAATGGAGTTAATGTCGACGAAGTTATAGATGTTAGGAAACAAAAATAACCCGTAGGTGAGCAAGACAAAGATGCTTTCAAAGCAGTTACGTTTCCTATACTGGCAAAATACAGGGCTTTCTTTGTCAAGAACTGAGCTGGCAAACCTTGTATGCCACCCTTAGTGGTTATGTGAGTCCTGACCTCAGACTCGTCCAAATGAATTGCTCTTGCAATGGTTTGATTCTTTGGAATTTCTTCCAGTCCAGAAAATGGAGCTCGATCAGTAATGTGTAAATCGATCAGGTGAGAATACTCCTCCAGCGTTGGTGCGAGCTGGTAATCCGGGAATGTGAAACACTGATAGACCGGATCGTAGAACTGGATGAGCGCATTCATGATTCCCTCAATCACATGGACTCTTAACAGTGGTAGCAAACCTCCGTGCTTGGCTCTGAAAGCCTCAGGGTTAGTGATCATCCTTGCTAACCTTCTCAAATCCTCTAGCTTTGGAACCTTGAAGGTATACCGATGGGTTCTCCTTCTACTGAAATCCATTAGCGTAATCCTTTTCTCTGATATTTGCAATCACAGTCTTAGTTTAATTTGAAAAATAGAGAGACTAGAAGAGAAAATCTTTTTTGAATGTTTTAATATTTTTTTAAATGAATGCATGAATGCAGCACACAAAAACATAGAAAAAACATGGGGTCAAAGGGTCGTTGTCATGAAGTCAAGGCTCTACCCATCCCCAAATGTTTATACTAGGGTGATTTTTGTACCTGTACTCATTATCATCAGCTCCTCCCAGGAAAGAAAAACAACAAGCAGATCGCCAGCGAGTTGTAGAGCAATCTTAGAGTAAGTGCCATTCACCGAGAATAGATCACCAGCCTCAAATGAGGGTAGTATCGCGTGACAACTATTTCCGATAGCTTCCGCACTACAAAAGGGTTGGCTCCTCAGCTTCTCAGACATCACAATCGGCCCATTGCCTATGAGAGGGAATGGGTTACATTGGTCAGCCTCCACTGAGGTTGATGGTCGACCTCGTCGCCATCACTTATCTTAAGTGTATACTCAATCTTTCCACATGCGGCATCACACGCATTCCCATTAGCAGAAAAATAAACACATATATCAATTAGAAAAAGCAGTATATATATTTGTCCTAAACATCCTAGACCTTTAAAGCTATGAATTCTAAGTTCCTGACAGAAAATGGGTTCCCCGGCGGAAGCCCCAATCTGTGGTATTCACACAAATGAAGAGAAAAAAGGTTAGAGAAGCCCCACGGTGGGTGCCACTTTTAAAGTTTCCACCTAATAGATGGGAAGAGAACAATATCTTCGCATTCCCCAGCAGAGTCGCCATTTTTCTGTAGCGAGCGATTTTTGGACGTGGTTGCGAAGCACTATCGCTCTTTGGTATCTACAGCTCGATTCATTTTTTATCCTATTAAAGCTGATGAAGGAAGGGAAATAGATGTCTCAAATTAACCCTGCTTGCAAACTGAGGTTAAACAGTCAAAACTGTAGGTTTACAGATGCTACAAAGATTCGGGGTCTCTATTGGGTGTATTTTTTTTAAAGTGGTGTTCGGTCGATTGGTGGGAGGTTTAGATATTAGGACGGATATATGAAAGTATGGGATTTTGGATTTTTGTTTAGTGTGCTCGCTAAGATCTTTTCTTTCGATCTTATGCCTACGTATTCCCGTTTACCGAAACAGGGAAATCAGAGTGTTCAAATATTTGGTGTCTTGTTCAAACCCCAAGACGTGAAGCTAAAGGTGGTTTGTATCTTGTTCAAAGCCCAAGATATGAAGCTGAAAGGTCTATTTGTATCTTGTTCAAAGCCCAAGATGTGAAGCTAAAGGTGTTGACTTTAGAGAGAATTTGTCATCTCTAAAGAGAGGGTTGTTTGTCACAACTGTTGGGTGACTGGTTATAAAGGAGGATTACTTTAACCGGGATGTGTGAATCCGGCAATGCCATAATTTCCTTTATATGGGTTTTTTAACCTAAAGGAGAAGACTTTAACTCAGTATAGAGCAATGCTATCTTTCCTTAGGAATCTCTCATGCTAAAAGAAGGACAGTGGCATGGATGTAGATGATCCAGAGGCTTGCCGCTTACAACGATTAGATGAAGAGGAAAGAGTTGTTGATGTTTGTGTAATGTGAACAAGGCACAATTTTGATGCTAAAAGGTTGATTGGATCAACCAGTGGTTTTCTTATACAAAGCCTAAGAGGAGGCTAATATGTGTCTCGTACAAAGCCCGAGAGAGAGGCTAAAAGGTTTTTTTTGACTCGACGATAGAGTCTTTTGGTATCTCGTATAAAGCCCGAGATGGAAGCTATTTGACTCCACAAGAGAGTTTTTTGTATCTCGTACAAAGCCCGAGATGGAGGCGAAAGGTGATTGACTCAAAGAGGGAGTCTCTTATGTGTCTCGTACAAAGCCCGAAAGAGAGGCTAAAATTGTTAGCTCCGCTGGGGAGAATCATTGCACAAAGCTCAAGAGGAGGCTAGGGTTAGTGTTTCAGTTGAGTGACAGGTCCAGTATACTGATTTTGAAAGAGAAAATCAGTTCTTATATGAGCAACACTGTACTCAAGGATTTGATTCGAGGATCCGGGTTATTCCTGTTCTTTAAGGAAGTGGGAAATCCGACGGGTATTGAGATTGTCCGAGTCTACGGGTTTTCTTCCTATTTAACGAAGGCGTCACTTGAGAATGTCTTTGAGACTCAAGGATATTAGACTGTCCGTGTCTAGAGTTTTATCTTTTGTACTATGCTTTGAGAAATAGTAGTAGACTCTTTGAAAGGACTGTTCTATGCAGATGACTAAGTTCTGTTCCTATACCTCTAGGAGGTCGTCGGGATAATTTGTACGAAGCCCAAGAGGAGGCTGGAAACTTTTAAGAAGCCGACGGGTCCTTGTACGAAGCCCAAGAGGAGGTTGTGAATACTTCTAAGAAGCCGGCGGGTCCTTGTACTAAGCCCAAGAGGAGGCGGGGTTGCTTTTAGGAAGCCTGTGGGTCCTTGTACGATGCCCAAGAGGAGGCCGATGCTTTTAAGAAGCCCGTGGGTCCCCCAATCCCCGAGAAATTCAAGACAGGCTATTCACGAGGAATAGATCAAGCCAGGAAAGTTCGAGAATTTGGAAGAAACTCAAGAGATGCAATTCACGAAGAAGAGATCATCTCTGGGGAGTAGAGTTTCTTGACAAGTGCTTTTAAGAAGCCTGTGGGTCCCCAAACCCCGAGAAATTCAAGATATGCCATTCACCGAGAATAGATCAAGCCAGAAAAGTTTGAGAATTTGGAAGAAACTCAAGAGATGCCATTCACGGAGAAAAGATCATCTATGGGGAATAGAGTTTCTTTGACAACTTCTACGAGCGACAGTATATGAAAGGGTTCACAGAGAATGCTGCCTTTCATATCTCCATATTGTTTAACCCCAAGAGGAGGGAAGATTGTGTCTGGTAATCCTATGGGGATCTAGTTTTGACTATTTAAGAATGATCAACGGGCTTAATGCTAGACGTAGTTACCGGGGAAACTCTAAATATCTATACTATTATTACACAGTTGATATGAGTTTATGAAAGAAGACTTACAGCGAAACAACCCCACAATACAGTTATATGTATATGAAAGCGGTAAATGAAAGCATATAAACACTTACTCGGTTGTAGAGCTTCCATGCTGTTTGGTTAGTTGTTCAACAAAGAAAGATTGAAAACAACAGTATATTTCAAAATCAAAGGAGAAAGTGCTTTGAAAAAGAAAGATTTGGGGCTTACAGCTCAAGGAGAGGCCCAGGGTTTTATCAGTGAGCGCACTGTTTGAATTTGTACAGAGGGACTTATACAAGTGACTGAGGCCCAAAAATTGTTTTCTGTACAAAGGGATGGGTCTTACACTCTCTCAAGAGGCCCAACAAGTTTTAAAGAAAAAGAGTGGGGCTTATAACACGAGGGTAGACCCAGGGTTTGTTTTTCAACGGATGATGATCGCGTCGAACTTTTTGAAATACAACGGGACTTATACCATAAGTGGGGCCCAAAATAGGTTGTATTTACAAAGGGTTGGGTCTTACACTCTATTAGAGGCCCAAATGAGTTTTAAGAAAAGAAATGGGTCTTACTACTCGAGGGTAGGCCCAAGGTTTTTTATTTTGAAAAGGCGACGATCGTGCCGTTTGTTTTTTACGGTATCGGGACTTATACAATATACTGAGGCCCAAAAATGATTTGGTCAAAAAAAGGATTGGGTCTTACACTCTATTAGAGGCCCAAAGTGTTTTGAAAATGATTTATGAGGGTTGAATTAATCCAAAACCCTAATTTATTTTCAAAAATGTATTTAATTGAATAAAAATTCAATTAAAATGATCAAATTTGTTTAACATATGGAAAAAAAATTGTGATCTTGGATTAATGCTTCAAAAATTAAGTATTGACCTACAAAATAATTAGAAGGCATTAAAAGTTGCAAAATTAAGGTGGAAAAAATATTTTAAATGTTAAAAACAATTAAAACATTAATTCTTTGCAAAAATATCAATTATACAAAATAAATAATATTTTTGGGATTTTTTGGGAAAATAAAATATTTTAACATTTTTGTGAATTATTAAAAAAAGAATCAACTCAAAATCATTAAAACTCAGAGAGAAATTAATTTTTGAATCAATTAAATAAAATCACAAAATTCAAATATTCAAATATTGGAAAATGGCGCCAAGAACAAAGGCAAGAACATGCGCGTTTTTCAGTTTTGTCCAGATTCACATTTTCTATCCAATCTCACTGAATACTTAATCATATAATGCAATCCACATACCAATAAACTCGTTTCAACCTCACGATCATGTCTATGGTATTTAATTTCATTTAAATTAAACATATAACAAGAAATCATGAAAAATCCTCAAGAACCCTAATTTCTGCATGAAGGCTAGGATTTTTGATACAGGATTCAAACAATGCAATTAATTGAGGGGAAACATTCCATGCATGATTATGAATATATGGCCAAATTATTGTGCAACAAAAATTGCATGGATCATAGAGTTAGAAGAGCTCATGCTTACCACTTGCAGCTGGTGATCGTGATTTGTATTGGAGGTGTTACAACTAGGTTCCAATGATCTGGATAGCTTCCCTAGGTGCCATGGAGTGTGTATGAATGCTTGGAATAGATTGAAATGATCTGGAACTTGAGATGGTACCCCAACTCCAAATCTGTCAAGAACTTGAGCAATTGGCTGATGATTTTGTGAAATCTGTGTTCCAGATGTTATGTGAGTGTTTGGATCACTTCTATATGATGTATGTGAGGTGTGTGTGTGTGTGATTGGTTTGATTGGAAAAGCTCTCAAACTCAAAACCCGATAGTGACTTGCCTTAGAAGGCAAAATTAGTGTGAAAGAAGAGATTTTGAGGAAAGCATCTGTTTGATGGCTTTGGTGTATTCAAACTGATCACAATTGAGCTCTATTTATAGTAGAGCAAGTTTGTTTTGCAAGGAATAGTGAATGGCAACTGCTGAGTAGGTTTGGCCAATGTTGGCAAATGAAAATCCAAGTCTCCTCTAGCCATTGACTAGAGGTTAGGGCACAGGATGCTGGTTCCCTTGGTCTTGGATAAGTCTTGACTGAATTCAGTTGAGAATGGCTCAGTCCATGCCACCTTGATGCTTCCATTGAATGCTCTAATCCAAAATTGGAGTCTTGTCCCTATTTTGGCAATTCTAGGTTCAACATGCTATTTCTTGTTCCAAAGACTTTGGAGGCTTGGCTCAGTGATTGTCCCCTTTAGATTCAATCCTCAGAGGTGTCCAAGTGGATAGGAGTATTTGGATTTGGTTGATTTTGGCAAATCGACCAAAAGTGTAAAAATCTGCCTTGCCTTGGCAGATTTCAGCAAGGCAACTTGCCAATGTCATATCTCGTGACTCAAATTGAATTTGGTAATGTTCTTGGCCATTTTAGAAAGCCCTTACATGATACAACAACTGTTTGAACATGTTTGGTTTTGATCTCTTTTGAATCCAAGTGAAAAATCCCCCTACATTTGGCAAAAAGTAAGGTAAAATCTGACTTAGTGAAATTTTCACTAAGTGTTGGAACAAAGTGACTTTTCTTGATTTTGATCACTCTATAACTCAAAATCCATGAGGAATTTGGACATAGGTCAGTATGAAGCTTTTGTAGAGGGCAATGTGATCTACAAATCAAGCTTTGAATGGGGAGCAATGGCCTTGTGGTTTAGGAGTTATGATCCTCCAAAGTTGGCACATTAGTGTCACTTTTTCCATAACTTAGAAATTTTTCTAAGTTTTTATGGTTACCCCTTTTACAAGTTATCCCACTTTATTTGATTTTTCTTGATGAATGATGATTCAAATAATACATTAACATCATTTTAGGGTTAAAAATCCATTTTGGTGAAAAATCTCAAAAAGTCAAAGTTGACTTTTGTGCACAGTTGACTTTTTATCAGATGAATTCCAAACTGTGCAATTCTTCATGAAATCATGTCCTTGACCTAAATCAAACTTGATGGACATGTTCCATGGGTGTCACAGGGTATATTGAATCATGTCTTAGGGCTTGGGAGCATGTCCTGGTCAAAAGTCAAAGTTACAGTTGACTTTCCTCGCGAAACCCTAATTGTGGTGCAGATGAAATTGAGACTTGTTGCTCAAGCTTCTTGGATTAATCCATTGTTCCAAATGGATCAATATAGTTCATTAGAGACCCTCAAGCCCTCTTTTGAGGTCTTGGCTCATGACTTGCCCTAAAAGTCAACTTAGGGGTAAATTAGGTCAAGAAACCCTAATTCCTGATTTTTGATGAATGCATCCCCTGAGGCAAAATTGACTTGATGATTGGGTCCATGAGGTTCCATAGAGTATATTAGGTTGTGTTTTGGATCATTGGCTTGTGCCCAGATGAAAAATTTCCATCTGGAGGCCCTGTCGACCAAAACCCTAATTTGGTGACACTGTCGATCTTGAGACTTAATCCACCTAGAAGGGAGCAGCCTTGTGCTTGATCCTTGAAGTGGGAGTCCTTTTGATCCATTGTGGACGTTTGAGAGGTTAGACAAGTTGAAGATCATGTCATTGCTTGATTGATCCTTTGCCTAAAAGCTCTGAGAGGACTTGAAACCCTAAGTCTGATTGTAGTGGATGCTCACCCATCCATGGGGAGACTAATGAAGTATGATGGTACATCCATATTGTGATGATGAGTTTCACAATGATGGGAAATCTTAGTGGTCAAAATTTGGGGTATGACACGCCCCAGAATACCGCCGGGCGAAACTGGGCGGACATAAACACCATTAAAGGGCCAAAAACACAATTTTTAGAGGATAGTTTTGGGGTTTTGTGATCCCAACTCCATCAAACTTCATTTTTCAGTTGATTAGCTTAGAAAACAACATTGAAGCTTGCATGTGGATGATCCGGAGTGGATTTCTCATCAACCAGCTCTGACAATCCGCGAGATGTTTGGTTTATTCCTCATCTTCTTTATGTATTCTTTTGTGTTGGGTGTTTGTATAGTTACTCTGAACATATGTATCTTTGTTGATCATAATATTGTATAAAATCTACTTTACAAATCATTATCGATGTCTTCCTTGATCTTTTTGCATTTATGTTTGGATTTGTGTTGTGTTAGAGATAAACATCACGAATCTTGATTAGGGATGAATATCTATTGTCTTGATGCTAGAGATAGATTAAATGATAATCTTTATGGTGTCGGAACTTAATGCCTTCTGTGTTTCAAGGCTTCGTGCGCGAGAGTGACGAAGAGAGTGATACAGTTTCTCTCTCAGCTCAGTGTGCCAGAGATGGACATTGTTGTGAGCGATACTGGATGATTTTGACGAGTATTTTAGTATGGTGAAAATGATCGATAAATTTATATTTGTGACGAGTGGATTATATGTGTTCCAGATAAGTTTCTTATCTCTGAAGAATGATTTCTTTTTATTTTAATATTTACTTTTCTGTTTCTATGTTTTAAACCATTTAAATCCAAACTCATAAACGCGAGAGATTGTCGAACGACATTCTTTCCCTCGAACCGATCTTTGTGTACACGACATAAATCCCGGAGGGAATTCTTCCAAAAATAAATATTTTTGCTGCTTGCCCTATTCTGCAACCAACAAAATGACGTTGTTGTCGGGGATCGGTTTTGATATTGAATCGCATTTCGATAGTTTCTTTGTTTTTGAGTTTTGTAGATATCGTATATATTGTATATTTTCACTTGTTAAACTGATACTTGTAGATTAACGTTTGTTTAAGTGGTTGGTTAGGACAATTGCTTTTGGTTTGCGCGGTGAGGCATCACCATGACATGAAGGAAGGAAGTTACTAGCTAAGCACAGTAAAGGCATCGAGATTACGACGTAAAACAAGCATGTTGTATTATTTTCTTTTGTTTTGGTTTAGCTTAGGTAGAGTGGTGAACTTTCATTAAACAAGTTGTACTCGGATTTTCGTGAAATTCTCAAATCTTCACTTTACAACTTGTTTAATGCATTTTCACCCGGTCTTTTAGTTTGTTTATATTAATAGTTTGTGTGTTTGCCTTTGAGCTTGTCTTGAGTTATTTAAAGATGCTTGGTGATTTTCCAAGTTTGATCGTTTCAACTTGCAGATGTATGGTAATGATATTGTTAAGTTTTATACACGTCCAAGGTATGTGTTTATCACTTTCTAGACTTTAGCATATTCATGATACTTAGGCTTTTTACAACTTCTATGCCATTCATTCTTTTGTATACTTGTTCATATGTGAATCACTTTAGTTCCTACCCTTTTTGTGAGGTAGCTTTCCATTGTTCATAAATGCACGGAGTACCAACATTCTTGTTTTAACTGGATTTTATTATGCTTAATCTTTTATTTGTGTTGATTATATGAAAGCATGAAAAGGATCAAGGCATTTTGTTTCATTTTGAGCATAACTACCTAGCCAAATAGTCAATTCACCTTGTGAGCGTGTGATCTTTCGTAACCCCTTTGAGCTTTTTGATCCATGTTTTATTTGAACTTAATGCTTGTCTATGAGTATTTAGTGCACTTATTTTTGAATGGATTTTGTTTTTACTTGAACCCTCAACTTTTTGTGTTGTTGTATGAATTTTTACCTAGCCTTAGAAAGTAGGGAGTATTCACATGATGATGTGGTTGAATTCAAGTTGGGGAGAGAATGATTTTTTACTCATTGGTTGTTTTCTATAAGGATGAAAAAGAAAAGAAAAAAGAGAAAAATATGAAAAAGAATAGAAAAAAAGAGAAAAAGAAAGAAACAGAAAATCCTTGAAAAAGGAAACAAAAAGAGTTCAAATAATTGTGCTAAATAAGTATTGTGTTTTGTGTAACACTTGGGATGAAAGAAGAAGTTGATTGGAATTTGGTGTTTGAACTTTTGTGAGTTGATCACTCCCTTAGGTTTAGGAAAGTTTTTGTTTCAATTACCTTTAGAAATTGCCTCTTGTTTGTTTACCCGACCACGCTACAACCTTAAAAAGTCCTTGTGATTCTTGCCTTTGTATGTTCAATATGATTTTTGGATGGTTGCATAATTTAGTCTTTTGTTTGCAAGATTGTTGTGTGAGTGAAAAGTCCCTCATATAGTGTTTTTCATCACCGATGATTGTTTTTGCTAGGTGTGATTCACTTTTGAACTTGTGTTGTTTTAGGATGTTTGACATGATTTTTGTATTTTGCATTTGTTTCGTGACTATGTTGTCGTCATAGTTTAGTGGTAAGTATTTACTTTGTGTGTACTGTTTTCATTTGAACCATTCATTTGTCCGATTTTCAAAACCTGTTGATTCGTGATTCTTTGATTTTCACTCTGTTTCTTTGAGTTGTTTGATTTTTGTTTGAGGACAAACAATTATGTAAGTTGGGGAGAGTTTGATAAGTGCAAATTGTAGCTATTTTTGTATATAAGTTTTATTGCAATTATCGATACTTTTTGTTGATAACGTTCGAATAAACCCCGCTTTGTTTGTAAATATGTTTACTTTACGTTTTAGTGTATATATTGCGTATCGTGTAAATATCAATGAGTTTAATTAATTTTCTCTCATTTTTGCAGGTATTCAATCAATAATATCTTGCCATTGTTGTATAGAGCATTGAATAAGCTTTCCAGCGCTTCAAATCGGGCAAAAAACGGAGTTACGGTTCAAAAGTTACGAATAAAACAGTGCTGACTGGGCGAAACTGGGCGGACAGAAACACCATTAAAGGGCCAAAAACACAATTTTTAGAGGATGGTTTTGGGGTTTTGTGATCCCAACTCCATCAAACTTCATTTTTCAGTTGATTAGCTTAGAAAACAACATTGAAGCTTGCATGTGGATGATCCGGAGTGGATTTCTCATCAACCAGCTCTGACAATCCGCGAGATGTTTGGTTTATTCCTCATCTTCTTTATGTATTCTTTTGTGTTGGGTGTTTGTATAGTTACTCTGAACATATGTATCTTTGTTGATCATAATATTGTATAAAATCTGCTTTACAAATCATTATCGATGTCTTCCTTGATCTTTATTTGTGTTGTGTTAGAGATAAACATCACGAATCTTGATTAGGGATGGATATCTATTGTCTTGATGCTAGAGATAGATTAAATGATAATATTTATGGTGTCGGAACTTAATGCCTTCAGTGTTTCGAGGCTTCGTGCCCGAGAGTGACGAAGAGAGTGATACGGTTGCTCTCTCAGCTCAGTGTCCCAGAGATGGACACTGTTGTGAGCGATACTGGATGATTTTGACGAGTTTTGAAGTATAGTGAAAATGATCGATATATTTATGTTTGTGACGAGTGGATTATATGTATTCTGGATACGTTTCTTATCTCTGAAGAATGGTTTCTTTTTATTTTAATATTTACTTTTTTGTTTCTATTTTTTAAACCATTTTAATCCAAACTCATAAACGCGAGAGATTGTCGAAATACATTCTTTCCCTCGAACCGATCTCTGTGGACACGACATAAATCTCGGAGGGAATTCTTCCGAAAATAAATATTTTTGCTGCTTGCCCTATTCTGCAACCAACACGAGGGAGTGGTTGTCGGTGCATGAAGCATGACAATGAGACACTCCTAGCAGCTTCTAGGGAAAAACCGAATTCACATCGAAATGAGAGGGATCCTGAGGTTGTGCAGGTATGGGACTGCATGGTTAAAGGAAGGCTTATAAGGATTAATTGGTACTACCTATCAATGTTTTAAAAACCGGACCGAACTGGCCGGTTCAACCAGTTAGATCGGGACCCGGAGATGAATCCGGTTGGGTCAACCTTTTAAAACCGCTAGTGGGTCAAAACCGTGGTTAAATCGGAAAAACCGGATTGAACCGTGCAAAACCATTCGAATCAAAGAACTGGAACCGGTTTTGTAAAACCGCCCGGTTCAAAAAAATTCATCAAATTGACCATTTTTTAAATTTTAGTATGTTAATATCAAAACTTAACTTACATTCCCCAATCACAAAAACGAATTTCGTGTGTTTTTTACAACTATACAAACTTTTAAGTTTTGTCACTCCATTATAGTACACCCCATCATCATTATGCCGTCTCTTTCAAACATAGTCACGATTTCCAACTCTATTGATTGTCGTTCAAGTCAATATTGTTTGTTGTTGTCTATTAAGACTTGTTTGTCGTAGTTCAACTCAAATTTAATTTTTTGTTGTTTAATGAAGTATATTGTATTATTTATATTTTGATATTCTATCTTATTTAATTTAGGTATTCTTAATTATTTGAACTTAATTTTATTTATTATATTCTATTATTTTAATCTTGCTTTGAATTAATTTAATTTATTTTGTTGTAATTTTTTAGTTTGGTCAAAATATTCTTAAATGATGGTTGAAATGAAGTGTAGAATTATGTTAATGTTATATATTATTGATATTGTTGTATTAAATTTGTAATGGATTTTTGAAATATTTATTTTATTAAGTTGAGAGCATATAATAATGTGTGATATATCTATGAAATTTAGTTTCATACTATTAGTTTATTTAATAAACGGTTCGATCGTAGATTTAACCAGTTTAACCAATTGAACCTTAAACTGTAAGTTTTATCGGTTCGATTTTCGGTCCGGTTTTTAAAACATTGCTACCTATACCAACAAGATGCATCTTCTTTTCGGGAGCCCGTTCCATAAGAACTCCACAGTTAAGCGTGCTTGACTTGGAGCAATATTGGGATGGGTGACCTTTTGGGAAGTTTCCCAGAAAACGTGCAGTGAGGACAAAGCATGCTGAAAAGGTTCGTGTTGGTTTGTAGGGTCAGTCGGTAATCCTGAAAGCAGTCTGGGGCGTTACACAACCAACTATCTTTATGTTATTCACCAAGTCATTTCTCTATGCAATGTCTACATCACTAGCTTTCAGGTGGTAGCAAAGGAGGACTACTGGCCTTCATCGCCCTAATAGCACCCGTATTCAAACAGAGATGGATGCAACAAACAAAATGGTGAGATTATGTAGTTCGTGCCGTCACCCGGGACACAATCGTACCAAATGTCCCAATGTGGGATCAAGCACAACATCATAGTTTCAAATGTAACCTTGTTTATTTATAAAAACAACATATTTCATTCCATTCATAGCATACCTAAGCGATTACAATTAACAACGACATAACTTAACAAAGCATAACTTAATAGCTCAACATCAACAATTAGCAACGACATAACCTAATACTAAATCGAAAAATAACAACAACATATCCAAATAAAACAACTCAACTCATCAACTTATTTAGGATATTACAACCATTAAGCTAATTTTCTTTGGTGTTAAAATCATCATATGGACACCAGCATCATTTTCCTCTTTTCTCCAAGTACGGGTAACTCCATTTGGGTTTGACTCCTCAACCAGCCTCTCAATATTTCTGATATTTTCACCTGCAGCAAATTCTCCTTCTAGCCAGCGATTCAATTCCCTATGCAAATGCTCCAAGGTCTGCGTGTTCCAGAGTAAGATCTTCATCGGGGGCTTTGTTGGTGAAAAACAAACTGTAGCATTTCTTTTCATAAGTGGAAATGTTGGAAGCGGTTCCTCTGATGATGATGAACGCCGATTTAACCACTCAAACATAGTGGGTGGGGAGAGTTGAGGATATTGGTGATATTTGATGTGGAGTAACAAATGAGGGTGCAGTCTTATTTATAGACACATGACATAGTGTATCTACCAATTTAAAAAAAAAATTAATTAGAAATGAAAAAAAAAATCCGACTTTAAAAAAAAAGGAATGTACTGAGGCGCCATATCATATGACACCTCCTCAGAAAACCTAGGGCACGAATAACACACAGGCGTCATATGAAATGGCGTGTCAGTTCATGTCCAATTTTTTTTTAATGCAGTCGCCATTTCATATGGCGCCTGCATGTAAAAAGTGTGTAACTTTGACAATATTTCTGAAAAATGTATTATTTTAGTATTTTTATTGAAATACTATGTTATTTAAAAAAAAAAAATCAGATTAATCCTTCAAACTTATATTTAATTAAATTTAACGTGAGTTTCTAAGATACTACACTTGCTCCAAACATTAAAATTTTACTCTCACTTTTTCACAAAACGGACTAAAGTTTTGATACAATTTGTTGGGGATTTTTAAAGGGCTCTCAGAGCAATATTTTTTTGAAAACACAATAAATATTGACACCACTTATTTCAAACAATTTTATTAATTTTAAAAAAATTATGGTATATGATATATTCAAAATTTTATTTATTTATATTCGATGTGAAATTAATCATCCTTCTAACAATTTTTTCTTTGAATAAAATTTTCTAGAATCTATACATAATTCAAATGTACGTTGTTGAGAAAAAATAGCATAAAATAATTAGAGTATAATTACAACACAATAATATTACATAAAATTTTGAAATTAGAGAAAAACAACAACTACTACCTAATAACAACCTTATGCAAAATTGTTATAATACATACACTACTCTAAAAAATATTGGGTCATGAGAAGGAACATCAACATTGAGCCAAGAGAAACACAAATGAGAGAGACAATACATATTCACCCAAAACCTTAAGGTAATAAGTGTGTGGGTTCTCCCACTTATAAATGCTCAAATCTTCATATTTATAACCAATGTGGGACTCTAGCTGGCACTTGACATGTTATTATCAACTCTCCCCCTCAAGTGCGAGTCCACAATACTCCCCCTAAAGTGGAAACACTTTTGTCCACATACACTTTGTACCACTGTTGACACACACCTCTTTCCTGGGCATTTCGATACACCTCTTCTTGGACATTTCGATTTCAACGGGACACCTATTCCTAGACACTTTGATACAAGTAAGTTGGTCCCTTTCTCGAACCAAAGGCTCATGATACCATTTGTTAGTGCAAGAGGCACTTGAGGAGAGAAAGAGAGAAAATAAAGAAACAATGATTGATATTATTGAATGAATAAAACTGAATTACAAAGTGTCTATTTATATACACTAAAATAACAAACTAAATAAAAAACCCTAAACCCTAATTAGCTTTTGGCTTGAGCCACATAATACAACTTGGATTATATCTAATATCTGAACATACCCCCCCCCCCCCCCCCCCATAATCCAAGTTGTCGAAACACACTAATCATTATCGATCTGAACTATTCCTAATTTCTTTCTCAAAGTTAGGAACTTGTTGATCTTTAATCCTTTGGTGAAAATGTCGGCCAATTGTGCTTCACTTGAGCAATGTCTTACTTCAAGTTCACCTCTATTCACCTTCTCCCTTAAGAAGTGAAATCTATCTTCGATGTGCTTACTTCTTCCATGCAAAACTGGATTCTTCGCCAGATTTATGGCTGACTTGTTGTCGATCTGCAGCACCAGAGGTTTCTTAACTTCGACCTCCATTTCTTCAAGCATAAATCTGATCTAAATTGCTTGACATGCAGCATATGATCCTGCTATATATTCAGTCTCGTACGATGGCAATGCCACCACAGGTTGGTTTCTCGAGCACCATGAAATTGGGGCACCAAATACTTGAAAGAAATATCTAGTAGTGCTTCTTCGATCTTCCTTATCTCCGTACCAGTCAGCATCTGAATAACAAGTAACCATAGCTTCTTTGCTTTCAGAGTCTCGTCGAAATAAAATTCCATAGTTTATCGATCCTTTTAAGTATCTCTGGATTCTCCTTGCAGCCTTCATGTGTGACACCCTTGATTCACTCATGTATCTGCTCACTAGTCCGACTGAGAAACATATATCAGGTCGACTGTTGCACACATATCTCAGAGATCCGACAATCTGTTTGAACAAAGTTGTATCGACTTTTGTCTTCCTCTCCATGCTTCTCCGACTTTAAATTTGGTTCGATAGGCAAAGATGCAGGAGTCGAATCATCCATTCCGAATCTCTTGAGTATCTCTTTGACATACTTTCATTGATGTAGCACCATGCATTGCTTCGATATTTGAAATTCCATGCTTAGGAAATATGACAACTTTCCCAGACCCGACATTTCAAATTCCTTCTTCATCAGCTCTTTGAACTTCGACAAGTTCTTCAAGCTATTTCTAGTTACTAGTAAGTCATCGACATATAAGCAGATTTTTTTATATCTTGTGCCACAACCTGAACATAGACACCATACTTAGATTTGCATTTTACGAATCTCAATTCAACCAAGTATGAGTCGATCTTCTTGTTCCATGCCCTAGGTGCCTGCTTGAGACCATAAAGCGCTTTGTGCAACTTGTATATTTTACTTGCTTCCTCCTGAATCACAAACCTAGGAGTTGTGTGACATACACCTCTTCATCTAAAGGTCCATTAAAAAATGCGAATTTCACATCCAAGTGAAATGTTGACCAGCCTTGCTTGCATGCCAAGGCCACCACTAGTCGAACAATTTCCAATCATGCGACATGTGCAAATACTTCAGAGTAGTCAAGTCCTGGTCTTTGGAGAAATCCTCAATCTACCAATCATGCCTTATGCCTTGCTTTTGTATGAGCTGACAATTCGACCAACTCCCATGTGTTGTTTCTTTCAATTGCTTGTAACTCTTCAACCATAGCAGACTTCCATTGTTTATCTTTGAAGGCTTCACTATAGTTTATTGGTTCAGCACCTGCAAGTAAAGCAAAATGAACTAGTTCCACATATATTGTGACTTCATCATCACCAACCACTTTATAGTATTGAAGTCTTGTTGGACGAGTTCTAGTTCGTTGAGGTCTCTAACTTGTGCCAGCCATATCCTCTTCGAGTTTGACTGTGTCGAGAGTGTCAGCAACTGCTTCGACTTCTTCTTCGACCGGAGTATCAACAATGTCTTAGACTTCGAATCCATTACTTGCTTCGTCAAAATCATAGATCATCAGTGACTTGTCAATTGCATTACTAGAATTCCAATCCCCGACAGAATTTTCATCAATCACAATGTCTCGACTCATCACAATCTTTTGATTAATTGGATTGGACAACCTGTATGCTCCAGTCTTATGATATCCTACCAGAATCATAGGTTCACTCTTATCATCAAGTTCTTTTCCTAGCATCAGGAATATGCTTGTAGCAAATAGAGCCAAACACCTTCAGATGACTCACTGATGGTCGTTTTCCACCCCACACTTCTTCAGGAACCTTGTTCTTCAGCCTCTTGGTAGGGCACCTGTTCAGAATGTAAACAGCAGTCAAAACAACTTCCCCCATAAGGATTTTGGCAAATTCTTCTGCTTCAGCATTCATCTCGCCATGTCCAATATGGTCCTGTTTCTTCTTTCTGCTATTCCATTATGTTGAGGAGTATAAGGAATAGTTATCTCATGATCATTACCATGTTCTGCACAAAATGCTTCAAATATCTTGGATGTGTATTCGCCACATCCATCTATTCATCGAACTTTAATTTTCTTTTCACCATGGTTTTCGACAAGTATCTTAAATCTCTTAAAGATTTCAAATACTTCGTCCTTTCATTTGATCACATAGATCCAAAGCTTTCGACTGTACTCATCGACAAATGAGACGAAATACATGTTTCCACCAATGGTATGCTCTTCAAAAGGACCACATACATCTGAATGTACAACTTCGAGTATGCAGGATGATCTCATTGGCATAGTCGAAAAGAAATACTTCTTGGACTGTTTACCGACTAGACAACCTTCACAGAGTTTGTCGGGCATCTCAAGGCTTGGTATACCAGTTACCATATCTTGAGTGATAAATTGATTTAGCGACCTAAAGTTCAGATGGCCAAACCTCAAATACCACAACCAACTATTCTTGTGGTCAACAATTGTTTTTAGACATTGTACCTCAGTCGAACTGATCATGGTCTTAAATGTTCTATTCTTCGACAGAGGAGATTTCAAGACCAAGTTATTCTGGATGTCAAAAATTTCTAAGGCTTCATCTTTCATAACCACTGAGAACCACTTTTCGACCAGTTGTCCAACACTTAGCAGATTGTACTTCATTCCAGGAACATAGAGTACATCTTTGATCAAGGTTTTTGCTCCATTAATCATTTGAATAACTATTTTGCCAGTACCTTCTGCTTGCAACAAGCTATTATCAACAAGTTTGACCTTGCTCTTCTTTGACTCATCAAAATCTACTAACCATACTTTTCGACTAGTCATGTGATTCGAGCAGCCTGAGTCGAGGAACCAGATCTTGGATTCGAATGGTCATCTGTAACTACAGCCATAACTATCATATCATCAGAATCATCTGAATCTTGAGGTGCAAGGTTTGCTCCTTCGTCCTTGTCTTTTGTCAAAACCTTGTCTTTCCTGTACCAACAATGCTTGGCCAAGTGACCCCACTTTTCACAGTTATAGTACTGCACACCTTTCTTCTCTACTTTGTCTTTTTTATAGGAATTTCATTATCCTCTTTTCGAGGATTTATAAGTTCTATCATCGATCTTATTCTTGTGAGGATTCTACCAAGACTTCTTGCCCTCAGTCTTGTGTATGTTGCTATTGAACTTGTTGAAACCACCATTCTTCTTCCACGATTGAGCCTGTAGTGCTTGTATCGAGTCTTGAACTCCTTTCCTTTTGACAATCATAATCTCATGCGCTTCCAATGATCCAACCAAATCTTCCAGTTTTAGGGTTTCAAGATTGTTGGATTCTTGAATAGCTACGATAACATGATCAAATTGAGAGGTCAATGTACGCATTACCTTCTCAGCTATCATCTTCTCAGTTAGGGTTTCACCACAACCCTTCATGAGATGGACGAGTTTCTGCACCTTCGACACATAGCCTACAATTTTTTCATCTTCTCCCATTGACAATAATTCATATTGTTGTCGCAAAGTTTGCAACTTAACAACCTTAACTTTCCCGCCTCCTTCATATTACTTGACAAAAATATCCCATGCCTCCTTCACCGATTCAGCATGAGCGATTCTGTCGAAATTAGCCATATCAACTGCCGATTGGATGTAGAACACCGCATTGCAATCCTTCTTCTTGGCCTCCTTGTGAGCGGTTCTTTGTGCATCAGTTGCATCTTCACCAAGTGCAAGAACACCATTCGTAACCACTTCTAGGGTTTCATGAAAGCCAAATAGAGATTACATCTGTTTTCTCCATTGAAGCCAATTCTTGCCGTCAAGAGTTGGAAGGGAATTTGGTAAATTTGCGTTACCATTCATCTTTGCAGCGATTGATCAACAATAACCCACGATCCCGAAAACACGATCTCTGATGTGTAATTCTTGAAAACACGATCAAGAATCTAACCGGAGCTCTAGATACCAATTTGTTGGGTCATGAGAAAGAGCATCAACATTGGGTCAAGAGCAACACAAGTGAGAGAGACACTACATATTCACCCAAAACCTTAAGGTGATAGGTGTGTGGGTTCTCTCACTTATAAATGCTCAAATCTCCATATTTATAACTAATGTGGGACTCCAACTGACACATGACATGTTATTCTCAACAAAAAACTCCATAGCTATACACCCAAATAGTAATAAAAAATAATGACTTTTTTTTCTTCTAACTATAATTATACAAAATAACTCCATAGCTTGAATGAATTGGTGCAAGTGGAATGGTCATGTACACATCTTTCTGCAATTCACCGTGAAGAAATGTGTTATTTACATCTAATTGGTGAATGAATCAGTTATGGATGGTTGTCATGGCAATAACTAGACTGACCATGGTCATCTTTGCAATAGGAGAGTAAGTTTCGAAGTAATAAAGGCCTTCAATTCAGTTGTATCCTTTTACAACAAGGTGTGCCTTAAACCTTTCAACTGTGCAATCTGCTTGGTATTTGATTTTGTAAACCCACCTGCAGCCAATTGGTTTGATGTTTGGTGGTGAGTTAACAGTTTTTCAAGTACC
The DNA here is from genome assembly GCA_022829125.1 of Lathyrus tuberosus. Classification (NCBI taxonomy): domain Eukaryota; kingdom Viridiplantae; phylum Streptophyta; class Magnoliopsida; order Fabales; family Fabaceae; genus Lathyrus; species Lathyrus tuberosus. The sequence goes on along the minus strand of JALAZF010000073.1, from coordinate 4,490,018 downwards.
TGTTCTCTTAAGGGCTGTAAGTTCAGTTTACATTGCTTGGTTCCAATATTCAAACTTGTTAACTTCAGCCAAAGACTTTGGTTCATGAAAAGTATTAATGTACATGTTGAAATGATTGTATTTATGGGATAAAGAAGAATAAGATAAATAGTGAGAAATTGGATAAATAGTACCTGATGAAGATGATTAATTAGATTGACCAGTAAATGAATTGCACAAATAATCTTTGAGGTGAGTTCGTGGTATTTTTTGTTCTTGTAGAGTGTTTAGGAATTAACGTGTTGGCATATGTAGGTGGAATAATGTTAGGGTTGACATCTGTAGGGTGAGGATCAACATTAACATCAAGTAGAATAAATTTTTGTGGTGGTGGCGTAGGTACAATGGTATATGGTGATTGGTTTGGTGGTGTATTAATGGTAGGTGGTTGATCAGTAATTGCACAAATAATCTTTGAGGTGAGTTTGTGATCTTTTTTTGTTCTTCTGGAGTGTTTAGGAATTAATGTGTTGGCATCTATAGGTGGAATAATGTTAGGGCTGGCATCTGTATGGTGAGGATCATAATCAACACCAAGTAGAATAAAGTTTTGTGTTGGTGGCGTAGGTACAGTGGTATATGGTGACTGGTTTGATGGTGTATTAATGGTATGTGGTGTTTGGTTTGGTGGTGTATCAGGCATGGTTGATGTATTTGTTTGTCTGATGTGAGGTGGTTGGTATATAGTCCAATTTATAGTAGATGTATGGTGTGTTGGCTAGTATGGTATAATATGTTCATAAAAAGAAAGTATGTCTTAAGATGAATATCTCTTTAGTGTCAAGATCAAGTAGAACACTACCTTTGAGATTTGTCTTGTAACTCAAGAAAGCAACTTTTCTAGCCTTGGGTTCCATTTTTGTTCTATGATTAGATAATGTGGAGGCATACACTAGGCAACCAAAAACTTTTAATTGGTCTAAGTCAGGTTCCTTGTCATGCAAGACACTATAAGGATCTTTGTTTTAAAGTATGGGTGTAGTAATCCTATTAATCATAAAGACTTCATGTTGGATGACATGTGACCAGTAGTATTTTGGTAGCTTAGATTGGTACATAAGGGCCCTTCCTATATTAAGGATATGTCAGTGTTTTCGCTCCACTCTTCCATTTTGTTATGGAATCTCTACACATGATATTTAGTGTTTAATTCCTTTGGAATATTCAGGACCATTATCAGTCCTGACATTTGTGGTTTGGTTTTGAATTAAGTTTCAATCATGTCAATGAAGGATTTCACATGATTGGAAACTTTAGCTTTGGATTTTAAGAGGATAATCCAAGTGAACCTGCTAGAATCATATAGAATGGTAAGAAAGTATCTATGGCCATGAACAAATGGAATAGAAAGGGGCCCCCATATGTCAAAATGCAAGAGTTCAAGTTTGGATTTAGCATGAGAAGAACTGTTTGTGAAAGGTATTTTTTTTGGCAAAATGGCATAGATCACAAACACTTGATTTATTATATGTAATAGATGGATACAAATGAGCCATGTGATTCATTCTTTGGCTAGATAAGTGGCCTAATCTAAAATTCCATAAAGATCACATGAGAATGGAAATATTACATGGACTTGTTTCAATTGTATTACCATTATTCATAGTGCTGGAAATATAAGGTTTGTGCAGGTATGTTAGCTTAGTGTCCATCTTTAACCAGTACAATCCATTTATCTCCTCAACCAAACTAATCATCTTCAAGTGCTTCATATCATGAATATGACACACAACATTCGTGAATTCAACTGTACATGATAGAGATTGACTTAATTTCGAAACTGAGATTAAGTTCAATGTAAAATCAGGTGAGTACAAGTTATTTGTGATGTAGATGGTTGGTGAAAATTGAACATTATCTGCATAATTTACTACTACTGAATTGCCATTAGACAAATGCACTTGAATTGGTCTAATTTTGTATAAAAATTCAAAGAAATGTAAGGAAAAGCAAATGTGATCATTTGCTCCTAAATCAAGGAGCCACATACGAGACTTATTATTTGTAGAACAAGTAATGACACTAGGAATATTTGCACTGATTTTATCAAATGATGAACGACCATAATGAATATGAGTTAATATGGTGATTTAGTTGGAGCTTGAACCAATGTCGGGATTTGCTGAAGGGATCAAGTTGGCTTGTTGGAGAAAACACACTAACTGATCATACTTTTCTTGAGTCAAACCTGAAACTCAAGGTTCTTGTTGACTCACTTCTGGTGGTGGATTAGAGTGGTGTGGTTCACTAGCATTAGTGTTGTAAGTGTTGGAAGATTTATTAACTTGTGGACGACCATGCTTTTGATAGCGAAATTAAACTATATGGCCATAATTGTGACAATTAGTGCAATATCTCAAATTGTTCTTGCTAAAACTTCCATAGCTATTTCCTCTGCCTCGACCATTGGTTTTCTTAGCTTCATAGGCATTAGTGAGGATACTAGATTCATCAACGACACATGTATGTGTAGGGATGTGGTTACTTCGTCTTGTGTAACCAAAGAGTAAACTTTATTGATAGATGGAAGAGATTCCATCATCAATACATGAGTCTTGACAACAACAAATTGATCACTCAAGCCAGTAAAAATGGGATGACTTGATCTTCAAGAATGTAATGTTTGACTGATCTCATTGCTTCACACCCACTTAAGGATGGAACATGTGCATGCAGGAATTGGTCGATAAGCCATAACTTCATCCCATAATGCTTTCATCTTGATGAAATATTCAAGAAATGATCTTGAAACTTGTTTGAGATTGTTCAGTTGAGATCTAAGAGGAGTAACTCGAACACGATCACTCTTGGAGAATCTTTCTTTAAGAGCATTCCCGACATCAATGGAGTTTTTATGGAAAACTATAGTTTGAGCAATCAAATTAGAAACTGAATTTAAAATCCAAGAATGTACCAAGTGGTTGCATCTTTCCCAAGCTGCAAGATTCAAATCATCATAATCGGGAATTGGTAATAATCCATCAATGATCAAATTTTTTCTTGGCAACAAGAACTCTGTGCATCGATCTTCTCAAAACTGCATAATTGTTTCCATCAAGCTTCGTACCAATGGTGATTGAATTAGGACCATCACTAGGATGATCATGAACATAGAGCTCTGCGCATCGATCTTCTCCAAACTGCATAATTTATTTTATTTACTTTTTAAAAATCGATAATATTTTCAGGAATTTCTTTTTCCACTCTTAGGGTGTGATTCACACCACTAAAAACCTGAAATTACCCTCAGGTGCGTAAATCACTATCTTTTGTAAATCAAACATCCATTTCATGTTTGCCAAAAAATAGTCCGGAGATGCTCCTCCGTAATTTTTGGGGTGAATTCGGAGATGCATCCCAGAAAACATCCTTGAACCCATTTACTATACATTTTTCATTGAGCTGGTTTATTTAACAATTCAATGACATTTTCGGAGATGCATCTCCAAAAATGTCAAGTGAGAAATCAAATATATCACCACCTTGCATGATCATCTCTCCCACACTCCATACCACCTCCATAACCAAAACCGTTACAAAAATTTCATTATCAAACAACATTATGATTCTTGTGTTTTATCACATCAAAGGGAGCAAAAGAAATTGCAATTTAACTTAAAGTTCACTCATTTCATCCAAACTAAATACTCTCCTACGATATCCAAAAAATTGAAGAGTTGTCAAGCTCAAGCATCGTTCACCCTCATTTGAAAGCAAAGGGAAGATACAATTCACCAACTTTGAACTAAAGACGGATGAGGATTTAAAGGTTATGTGGAGTACTTTTCGCCATTAAGCAACAAAGGGTTCAATTGATATGGATGCGAAGATTACAAGATCCATCGAAGATATTATCAATATGTTGCAACGTCCTCAACTACCCATTTATAACGATATGTAATGTTAAATTTATGTTAACAACTATCTATGTAATATTGAGTGTTTTATTTAATGTCAAGTTGTTGTGATTTCTAACTCTTCCTCATACTGTCTATGTTTCTGTTTTGAAGAATCAGTGTCATTTTCAGATATACATATCCGAAATACACCAAATACATGTTCAAAGATGCAAATGCAGACTAAATTCACTATGCCACGGAAAGGAAAAGACAACATTTTTTTTGGCTTTTAACAACGCTTAAAAGCACAGCCTAAGGTGGCGCTGCTATAGGTAAATACAGCGCTTTTGTTTTATGCAAAAGTGCTGCCGTATGTAGGCCTTTAGCAACGTTTTTTCTGGAAAAGCGCTTTCTAAAGTAGGCCTTTAGCAGTGCTTTTTATGGAAAAGCGTTTTCTAAAGTAGGCCTTTAGCAGCGCTTTTTCTGGAAAAGCGTTGTCTAAAGTGGGCCTTTAACAGCGCTTTTTCTTGCCTTTTATGCTTTCTAAAGTGGGGCTTCTTGTGTACATCTGAGTGTTGAGCTAATATAAAGTCTCAGAAAACAAAAAGGCAAAAAAATAACACTTGGTATATAAAAGGGTAATTCCTTGCAGGAGGAAAAACGACATATTATATAAAATGCCTCAGATGAGCCAAAACATTGTACAATACAATTAAAAAGAGACAATCAAAAACAACAAAATAACAACCACAAAACAACCATATAACGGGACAATAAAAAGAACAACAAAATACAACTTTCCCTCTAGAAGCTAATCGCTCTCTCTCCAGCCTCCTGAATGAAGAAAATTGAACCAGTCTTCATCCCAGTCCTCATCAACATCTGCACCAAAATCACGTTTCGGAGCGCGGTCTTTTGTGAGGGATTTCATCTTTGTCACAGATTTCTTCCCGGACAAGGTTGCTCCGATTGATGATGCAGCAGATATTGCAACATTTGGACCGTCTTTCTTCATTTTCTCGGTCACCTTCTTGGCCGCAGAGTTTTTTGAGGAAGTGCTCATGTTAAAGTATTGCGCAGGTCGTATACAAAAGAGCAAAATGACCGTAAATATATAAAGAACAAGTCCTGCGTCGCCTTCAAGAAGTAGGACGTTGAAAGACGTGAAATCACCCTTGGAAAGACACCACCACCCACTCTACGACACTTCCTATGTCATTGAAACTTGTTTTGTTAAAACTAATCTACAACAACAATTTCAAAATCAAAACTAATCTAAAACAATAATTTCAAAATCAAATTCAAACAACATTCAAACTAACCCGTTTTTGCACGCCTTTTCTAGAGGAAAGGGGGGTCAGTCAAACAACATTCAAACTAACCTGTTTTTGCACGCCTTTTCTAGAGGAAAGGGGGGTCAGTCAAACTACATTTAAACTAAAAACAAAACAAAAACAAAACAAGATGCTCAAGAACAAACCCTCTAGAGAAGACGATGAACAGTGCCGGTCGGAGAAGATGGTGATACGAACAGATGAACAGTGCCGGTTGGAGAAGACAGACAGAGGAACGCCGGTCGGAGAAGACGAACAGTGTGGAGGGAGAAGTCGCGAGAGAGGGGGAGACACGGCAGAGGGAGAAGTCGCGAGAGAGAGGGAGAAAGAAAAGAAATGATTAGGGCTTCTGAAAAAATGAAAAGTTTTTTAATATATATTTATGAAATAACCCCCAAGGGTTGGCCTTGTGGTGGAGGCTTGGGTCTTGAGAGTGTGCTCTTCTCAAGGTCTCAGGTTCGAATCCTACTAGGTGCAATCAACCCTTGTGTGGGTCAGTCCATACGGAGCTTTGCTCTGGCTTGAAACGGGGCCCCCGCTAGTGGACGGTGGGCTTGGTCCCTCTTGGATTAGTCGGTCGCAAGGCCGGATACCAAGATTTCCAAAAAAAAAATATATATTTATGAAATAATAACATAAGACAACACTTTTGGAAAGCGCTTTCTTATGTATTAGCTTTAGCAGCGCTTTTTCTATAAAAGCGTTTTTTTTTAATTTCCTATAGCAGCACTTTCAAAAAGCGCTTTCTAATGTGTGACCTACGTAAGGTCTTTAGTAGCACTTTTTAAAAGCGCTTTCTAAAGTATGCCTTTAGCAGCGCTTTCCTGAAAGCGCTTTCTAAGGTGTCACATTTGTATGACTTTTAACAGCGCTTTTAGGAAGCGCTATCTAAAGTAGGCCTTTAGGCAACGCTTTTTTTAGCGTGTTTTTTTTAAAACATATAGCAGCGCTTTTGATCAAAAGCGCTGTCTATGTTGTGCTGCTAAAAAACAATTTTGGCGTAGTGATTTAAGTATAATAGGGGCAATTCACTCGTTTACGTTCAATTTTATGAGAAATGGGTGTGTCCGGAGATGTATCTCCGAACTCAAGAAATATTTTTAGGATTTTACCAAGGATTTGTGAAAAGGTATAGAGGTGAAAAAAAATTCCATATTTTTCATGTCAAAATTAAGTATTTCCTTAATTTTTCTATTCCAAATTTTACAACTAAAGTTATGATTGCAAGTATATCAATATTGCAAATTTTACATTCGAAAACCACAACTTTTATATCGAAACCAAATCTTTGATATAATATAATATTGTTTCAAAACTATAAAAAATTAAAATATCGCATCTCCATCTAAAATTTTAAGTTGTATTTATAAGTTTGAAGGAAATAAAAATGGGAGTTTCTTAATGCACCACCCAAGTTTCTTAGGCACCATGTGAAATTATTTTTTTGCCCCCAAATTCCGGATGTGCACATCCGGACGCACCGGATCCTTAAGAATTAAACCCTTTTTCCGGATGTGCACATCCGGAATGTCTCCGGATCTGTATATCCGGAAGATATTCTGAAATATTTAAAGCTTCACGATCACTCCCCCCTTCCCATAATCAACCTTCTTCTTCCTCACTCACTCTCACCAAGTCTAAAAACCCTACTTCATCAATCTCATTTCTCACTCAAAAAGTTCAAATTTTTGGTGCAACAAATCAAAGGGAGCAAGGAAAGACTGAATTTCAGGTAAACATTCAACTTCATCCACTACATTGCTCACATTATCAATCAACATTTTTGGAAAAACAAGTTACGCTACTTCCGGATTTGCACATCCGAAAATAATTTAGCATGAACTTTTCCGGATGTGCACATCCGGAAAAACCCCTGAAGCTAATTAATTTAAGTTTTCAGCATTTTTGAATAAATCTTATTTATACATATTAATTGTTCTATTCTTGTTTATAAATAGAGATGGTGCATCCCGATAACATGGCAAAAGAATTAGTTGCGCCGATATCCTCGAAAGATGAAGGTATGCTTGTAAAGTCGGTTGATGTCGGCGGTGACTTTAACAACAAGCAAGACTTTGATGATCGTGAAAGCATGATCGCATACATTCGTAGGACGGCTATTGAGCTCGGCTTCGGTGTAAATATCGGGAGATCAGATAATGGGTCGGATAGAAGAAAGCTTTTGTAATTTTGGGGTGCGAAAGAAGCGGCAAATATCAAGCACCTCTACGGAAGTTAAAGAAAGACGAGACCGGTACTAGAAGATGTGAGTGCCCTTTTAAGATTGGTGGTTACATGTTTGTTTCCAAGAAATGGAGATTTACCGTTCGTTGTGGTATACATAACCATGAAATGTGCTCAAAGCTAGAAGGTCATCCAAGTGTATGCCGGCTCAAGGCGAAAGAGATGACATGTATAGCCGACATGACCTTGAACCTTGTCCCACCGAAGAATATACTTGCGACGTTGAAACGGAAAGAACCCGAAAATGTTGCAAACATAAAGCAAGTGTATAACATGCGGTATCGAATGAACAAGGCAATTAGGGGAAATAGGAATGAGATGCAACAGCTGTTGAAAGTGTTGGAGGACAACGATTACGTGTCTCGGTACAGATGTCGCGATGATGGAATTACAGTACGAGATATTTTTTGGACTCATCCGGATTTCATCAAGTTGTTCAACACGTTCTCGACAGTGCTCATTCTCGATAGCACCTACAAGACAAACAAGTATCGTCTTCCATTGTTTGAGATGGTTGGCGTTACGTCTACGGATAAGACATATGTCGTCGGCTTTGCCTTTTTGGAGTGTGAGAAAGAGGACAATTTCACGTGGGCGTTGGAGACGTGTCGGTCACTTTTGAAGAAACGTGTTCAAATGCCAAAAGCAGTTGTTACGGACCGCGACAACGCCTTGATGAATGCGGTTGCGAAAGTCTTTCCGTCTTCCAATGTACTACTTTGTCGATTTCACATAACAAAGAATGTGCGAAGTCGGTTTAAGACCGCGGTGGGTGCGAAGCAAGTGGATTCGGAAGACGGAAAAGTGGTCAAGTCGGGTGTCATTGTAGAGAAAATTATGGATGCATGGACTCATATTCTAAATTCTTCCACAACGGAATTATATGCCGATTCGGTCATTAAATTCCGGAAAGTGTGTGAACGGTACCCCGCTTTGTTGAAATATGTTGAATCCACCATTCTTGATCAAGTGAAAGAAAAGATTGTTTGTGCGTGGACCGATAACGTACGACATCTTGGAAACACTACCACCAATAGAGTTGAGTCGGCACATGCCACTTTGAAGAATTGGTTGGGAAATAGCAAGGGGGATTTATGTCGGGATTGAGACTCCGTGCATCTAATGATCAAAAACCAACACAATGAGATACAAACCACTTTCGGTCGGAGCATCACAGTTTTGGAACATCGGTTTAAAGGTAACTTCCTCTACTCTCAATTGATCGACAACATGTCTCGGGCGGGGTTGGGCTATATTTTTCACGAGGCCAACCGAGCCGAAACGGTAGGTTCCGATAGTGCAAAGTGTGGTTGCACTATTGTGAAAACCTATGGTCTTTCTTGTGCTTGTGCCATTGCTAAAAAGTTGAAACTAGGTGACCCAATACAAATTAACGAAGTTTGCCCTCATTGGATGAGACTTAGTTTTGATGATGATGCTTGTAAGGAAGGAGATAAACCCGATATCTCTATTTTGGCCGAATTGGAAGCGATTCAAATGAGATTTTGGAAGGCCGACGACAATATGAAGCTACACATCAAAGAAGATTTGAGGAAGATTGCCTTCCCCGAAACAACCGCAATGATACCTCCGTCTCAACTGGTTAAGACAAAGGGTGCTCCGAAGAAGTTGAAGCCTACACCAAATGACAACTCAATAACTCGGTATCCTTCGTATTATGAGCACGTTGACCAAATCTTTCCGGACTCTCCGACTCCTAAATCTCTACAAAGTGTCGTGAAAGGAGCTCGCATTTCCAAACCGGCTCCGACACCGATTCCACGAGTTCCGACTCCGACTCCAACTACACGTATGATTTCCTTTATTGACGAGATGCCGGTTTTTATGCACAAGCATATCGACGGTATAATCGATGTTGTAGGGGATGGTAATTGCGGTTACCGAGCCGTGTCGGCTCTACTCGGTAAAGGAGAGGAAGGCCATGCACTTGTACGTCATCAACTTATCCTAGAGTTGGAGACGCATAAAGAAGCATACTTGCGTCTCTATGAAAATCAAGAAAATTACAACAAGGTTCACGAGTCACTTGTTCCGTGGTTGAGTGGTCCGGCACCGGTATCGAAATGGATGAGCTTCCCCGAGATGGGTCATCTTATAGCATGCGCCTACGATATGGTGTGTATCGACTTGACGAGATACGGATTTTCGGAAACCTTTTTTCCACTACACACCGCACCTCCGTCGAATCCAAATGATCGCATCATGTGTATCGGATGGCTTGCGAAATCAAGACATTTCGTACAAGTTATCTTGAAACCCGGATGTCCGATACCACCTAAATCACCGCAATGGGCGACGCATGCAACCGCAATTGCCGAGTCGTGGCCAGATAGTTTTGTCGAAAGGACGGTTGAATTTGAAAGATTGCAAGCAATTGAAAAGGCATCAAATGCGGAAAAATCGAAAGTTCTAGCTCCGATAGATTTAGACGGAGAATTTTGTTTTAACTCTTTTGTATAATCATACGACACAATGTACATTATTGAAGTGAAATATATTGTACTTTTATCCATATGTCTTTTTAATACACTTACGAATTTTATTGCACTGAAGCCTACACCAAGTGACTGCATAAGCTGTCAATTCTGTTTTAAAATTGTATCAGTAAAACATTCTGATTTGCAGATCCGGACAATTTCCGGATGTGCATATCCGGAAATAGTATTTGCAGGGTTTGTCCGGATCTGCACATCCGGAACGAACTTGGGCAGAAATAACTTTACCCTAACTTTTCTTTAAATTAGGGGTTTCATTTGATATCTTTCACAAATCCTCAAAATGTCTCAATTGTATCAAATCAAAATCCGTTGGTATGCCGCAAGTGTCTCCTTCACCGACGACAAAACACGCGGTCAAAAGTTTACGATAATGAGGGACATCCCCCTCGACCAAATCATTGACGACATCGAACATCTCCTACCTTACGGAGACAAGCGGAAGGTTGCAAAGCTTAAGTATCGTTCACCTTCGGTTGACAACGAAGGGAATGTCGCTTACATCCTTGTTGAGCTCAAGAATCAAGACGATGTTAGAGCGATGTGGCAAACTTATTTGGGTTACGAGGAACAATTCCCGTTCGAGTTCGAGGCGACCGTCACAATCCGAAGAACGGTCGATGACATCTTAGAGATGTGCAAGCGTCCACCGGGCTATTGATCTTGTAATATTTAAATTTATGTCGATACCATGCCAATTTTCTCAATGTAATCCCGATTTTATTTTATAAATGTGAGAAACATTTGTGGTTCTGGTGTTCTGCTTCAGTGTTTTTCCCGGATTTGCAAATAAGAACTTTTACCGGATGTGCACATCCGGAAAAAAAATGAAAATTTTAAAAAAATGGTGCGTCCGGATGTGCATATCCGAAATAAAGGGGCAAAACCGGAAATTCAGTTGGTGCCTAAGAAACAAGGGTGGTGTCAAAAGAATTTCCCATAAAAATCATAGTTTTGAAAGGAGGGTTGTATAAAGAAATACAGAGAAATCTTCTATAGTTTTTGAAAGAGAATATTGTTAGAGAATAATAATTTTTTTTAATCAGTAATAGTATTTTAATTTTTAAACTATTAGAATATGAAAAATTTATATAAACTCTTTAAAATCCTTTAAAATTTTATTTCAAAATAAGTTTTTAATTCTTTACTAATAAAAGAGTTGAAAAAATAAATGTGTATTGAAAGAGGATATTGATAAATTTTTAGAATTTAGTCAATGTCTTTTTATAAATTTTATAAAATTAAAAAAATATTAATGACAATTATCTATTATTTTGTATAGAACAGATAAAAAAAATTAAACGATTCTTTATTTTTTCCTCTATTTCTCTCTTCTTCTAAAGTCTCCCCTTCGAATCCAAAATTTAAAACAAAGCCTAAAAAAATATATCACATCTCCAATATATCTAATATTTTGTTATTCATAATTAATAGTATTAAATTAATCCATGAGCACTTGAATAAAATAATAAAACATCTCTTTCAAGAGGTTTTGAATTTGAATCAAATTTATACATGCAATACTGTTAAATTCTTTTGATGAAAAACTTTTTTTATATGTTATAATAATTCAAGAAATTAATTTATGCAATCGCACAAATATCAATTTTTTACCAAAAAAATAAAAATAATATTAGATTAACTACACATGAATTCAAAACACTTCAACATAAATAAAATATAAATGTAATTTTCCGAGTTGATAGAAAAAACAACAATATAACAACAGATAAGATAAGATAACTGTTTATTTTATTATCAAGTTTTTGTTTATTATTAAACTCACCTTATTACATAATACTTTCTTCATAGTATTTTTATCATTATATATCCTTTGAATTGCTTAACAGACATGATCCGAGATTAGTGCATATTGTTTTTGTGCATCTTAATTTCTCAAGTTGATTTATTGAGTTTGAGAATTAAAGATAGAATAGTTCGTTAAAAAAAAATCATGACGATCAATGAAAGTAAAGATTAGTTCTATGATGCAATATACTCTCTTCTATCTTTATTATAAAAAAGAAGTTGATTTAAATTTATTAAACAATTAATATATTTGACTATATAGATATTCAATGCATTTAAAAAACAAAATGTTTTAGATTAATTCACAAATCCTAAAAACACTTGCTGCATTATATATATATATATATATATATATATATATATATATATATATATATAATTCACCCATGGTTAAAATATGTAAAACTTTAAATTTTATTTTCAAAAATGAATTTAATTGAAATACATGTAAAAAAAGTTTATACAGTCACTTAATCATACATGTTGAATGTTAAAAAGAATTTAAAGTGATGATGACGATGAATTGATTGTTATAAATTATTAACAATAATAATAATTATGGGTGTGTTCCCAAAATGACAAGAATAAGTGAAAGTGAGTAAATGTCAATAAATGATTGGAAAATAGTCTCACATAGAAAGTTTCATTCATTTTAAAAGTTTTTATAAAGAGTTATGAACATTAAATCAACAAAAGGACAAAAGAGGATAAAGTGACACATGGACAAGTGTGGTGGTCCCAAACATTATGTCACTTGTCTCCTCCATACAACCCCTCGCCGGTGTTGTCGGTGGCGACACCGACTCCAGGACCGGGTCCGAGGGCGTGGGCGTAGATGTGACAACTTTTCGTGAAAGATTGCGGCATAATGAATATAGGCAATGGTTGGAAATATGACCACTTTTGGTTAAAAGTGTTGTTTCATCAAGGGTCGCAACCTTGTGAAACAACACATGCATGGCCTATAAAATCCTCATTCGAAATTCAGAAATCATAAAAAAAAACCGAGTATCCTCTTTTAAGAAATTCCAAATACTCTTCGCTGCATAATCGAGTTTTCGTCTGTCTTACGCAAATTCGATAAAAGGCTGAATTATCCTTGGTATTCCTGCGTTCCGACTCTAAGACATACAAGAGAGTGCTTGAAATACTTTTAAGGAAAGTGACATCATTCACAATTCAGTCCTGGATTCGTTCGATTTCAACGATATTTCTAACTTCTTAAAAGTATTCAAATGGCTTTCGACGCTGCAGTTTCAAGCATCAAAGTTATGAACCAGGACCTTGTTAAGTTGGATCACTTTGATGGTACCAACTACACTCGATGGCAAGATAAGATGACATTCCTATTGACTGCTCTGAAAGTTCATTATGTCTTAGATCCTGACTTACCACCAATTACTGAACCAACTGAAGATGATTCTGATGAACTCAAGAAGGAGCGAAAGAAAAGTAAAGAGGACGAATTGCTATGTCGTGGACATTTCTTGAATACACTATCTGATCGTCTCTACGAACTCTATACTGATACTCAGTCTGCAACAAAAATCTGGAAAACACTCGAATTTAAATTCAAGGCCGAAGAGGAAGGTACGAAAAAGTTTTTAATTTCTAATACTTCAATTTTAAATTCATAGATTCCAAGCCCATTCTTCCCTAAGTGCACGAGTTACAAGTTCTCGTAAATAAAATAAAGGCGATGAAAATAGACATTCCTGAGACCTTTCAAGTTGATGCAATCATTCCAAAATTACCACCTTCATGGAAAGGCTATAGAAAGAAATTATTGCATAGTTCTGAGGACTTCTCTTTAGAGAAAATTCAGAAACATCTTCGAATCGAGGAGGAATCGAAGGAAATGGAGAAATCAGAATCTGCTGGTCTTTCCAAAGCCAATACTGTGACTGCCAAACGAAAAAAGAAACATGATGGCATGAAGAGTCATCTTGGACCTAAAAAGGAACACAATAAACTCAAAAATTCTGGAGGTTCGAAAGGTCCGAAAAGTGGCTGTTTTGTATATGGAAAACTCAGACACTATGCTCGAGATTTCAGGCACAACAAGTCAAAAAATGAAGTCAATACAGCTCATACAAATGATGAAATAATCGCTATGGTAAGCGAAGTAATGGCAATCTAAGGCAAAGTGCAAGGATGGTGGTATGACACATGTGCTACTGTACATGTCTGTTATGACAAGGCTGCTTTCAAAACCTATTCTGAAGTAGTTGATGGATAGGAAGTACAAATGGGAAATGAAGTACGATATAAAGTTGTTGGAACCGGATCCGTCAAACTCAACTTCACTTGTGGAAAGAAAGTCACTCTTGTTAATGTACTTCATGTCCCCGACATGACTAGAAATCATGTTAGTGGGGATCTATTGGGTAAACTTGGAATCAAAACTGTATATGAATCGGGCAAACTTATATTGACCCGTAATGGTGTATTTATAGAAAAAGGATATGCTGCTGAGGGATTGATCAAACTTTGTATTAATGATAATACTATTAATGAAATTTCTAATTCTGCTTATATGCTTGAATTTGTTTCTTTATGGCATTCTAGATTAGCACATATTAGTTTTAGTACTATGAAAAGACTAATTAAATCCGGATTGATCTCATGCAATAATGATGATTTCGAAAAATGTGAAATATGTGTCAAATCAAAGATGATAAAAAAACCTTTCAAAAGTATTGAAAGAAAATCAAATTTGCTTGATCTTGTGCACTCTGATTTGTGTGAATTTAATGGCATGCTTACCCGTGGGGGAAACCGGTATTTCATAACCTTTATTGATGACTGCTCTAGGTTCACACATGTATATCTTTTAAAGCATAAAGATGATGCTTTTAATGCTTTTAAAATCTATAAAGCAGAAGTAGAAAATCAATTAGGTAGAAGTATCAAAGTCCTTAGAAGTGATAGGGGCGATGAATAATTTTCTACGGAATTTGATGCATATTGTGAAGAATATGGCATTATACATGAATGTTCTGCGTCTCGTACACGACAAAGAAATGGTCTAGCCGAGAGAAAAAATAAACTTATCAAGAAATGATAAATGCTATGTTAATGCATTCTGAATTGCCATTCAATTTGTGGGGTGAAGCATTATTATCCGCATGTCATATAATGAATAGGATTCCTTTAAAGTTAACTGGTATTTCTCCATATGAGATATGGAAAGGTAGATCACCAAATATTGGTTATTTTAGAGTGTGGGGGCGTATGGCATATTACAAGAATATGGATCCTAAAAGAACGAAATTGGGTCCTCGAGGGATCAAATGTGCTTTCATAGGATATGCATCCAACAGCAAAGCATACAGACTTTTAAATCTGGAGTCTAGCATAATTGTTGAATCCCGAGATGTGGAGTTTTTTTTGAAAATCTTATCACAAAAGATAAAGAATCTGATATTCACACTAATGAAGGATATCGTGATGAAAACCCTCCATGAATTATTGAAGAGCAACCCGAAAGCGTCTCGCGGATTATTGAAACACAACCTGAGCCTAGAGTAAGCAAAAGAGCTCGAAAAGCTAAAGTTCTAGGTCCAAGTGAAATCGATTCTCAACTCCTTTCTTTTTATCTAGTTGAAGGAAATTGCAAGAATAATGTTCATAAGATCCCTATTATTCTCCAATTAGAAGATGATCCAAAAATATATAAAGAAGCAATGGCTTCAAGGGACTCTTCTTTTTAGAAATATGCTATCCAAGACGAAATGGATTCGATTACGTCAAACCACACATGGGAACTTGTCGACCTTCCAAAGGGTTCAAGGCCCATTGAATGTAAATGGGTGTTTAAAAAGAATATCATAGTGACGGTACATTAAACACATATAAGGAAATATTAGTAGCAAAAGGATTTAGACAAAAAGAGGGTGTTGATTACTTTGACACATATACACCAGTAGCAAGAACAACAATAATTAGAGTATTATTCACCTTAGCCTCTTTAAATAATCTTATAGTTCATCAAATGGATGTTAAAACAACATTCTTAAATGGAGATATCGATGAGAAAATCTACATGGAACAACCAGAAGGTTACGTGCTTCCTGGAAATGAACAAAAAGTAAGCAAACTTGTCAAATCCTTATATGGTTTAAAACAGGCACCAAAACAATGGCATCAAAAGTTTGACTATGTCATACTTTCAAATTGATTTACTCCAAATTCTTGTGACAAATGTTTGTACATAAAGGTGCGTGGAAACATTGTAATATTTTTGTGCCTATATGTTGATGATATGTTGATCATTAGCAATGAGATGAATGGAATCTTAGAAACAAAGAAATTTCTGACTTATACATTCAAGATGAAAGATATTGGACTAGTTGACACTATTTTAGGGATCAAAGTAAAACAAAATAGTGGGGGTTATGAACTTAGTTAAACACATTATATTGAGAAAATGTTGGATAAGTTCAAACACCTGCACTTTAAGGAAGAAAACACTCCATTTGATCCTAGTGTCAAATTTCTAAAGAACAATGGAAGAAGTGTAGCCCAATTGGAATATGCAAGTGCAATTAGATGTCTAATATATTTAATGCAATGCACCAGACCTGACATATCATTTGCAGTTAGTAAGATGAGTAGATTTACTAGTAATCCAAGTGGTGAACATTGGAAGGCCATAACCAAGATTTTCGGTTACCTCTTAAAAACAAAAGATCTTGACCTTCACTATGATAGGTTTCCTGCCATACTAGAAGGATAAACTGATGCAAGTTGGATATCAAGTGTTGGAGATCATAAATCTACAACTGGGTGGATATTTACATTAGCTAGAGGTGCGATCTCTTGGAAGAGTAAGAAACAAACATGCATTACTCTTTCGACCATGGAATCAGAGTTTGTGGCTCTTGCTTCCGCTGGACAAGAAGCAAAATGGTTGAGAGACCTTCTGTTAGAAGTCCCATTAGCAAAAGAAAATGTTTCAAAAGTGTTGATACATTGTGATATCCAAGAAACCTTAGCAAGAGCATTCAGTGTAGTATATAATGGAAAGTCTAGGCATATTGGTCTTAGACATACTTTCGTGAGAAAATTGATTAAAGATGGAATCATTTCACTCACCTATATTTAAACAAGCTATAATTTGACTGATCCATTTACTAAGTCACTGGCCAGAGACTTAGTAAAAACAACCTCGAGAGGCATGGGGTTAAAACTCCTTGAGTAAGAGTTCCGACAACGGCGACAACCCAATCTTAAGTTAGTAGAACATTAACCTCAAGATTCAATGGGTAACAACAAGTCGTTGAATTGGATGTTTATCAAACATTTCGTGATTATGTTGACCTTAAAATGAGGGTTGAGTTTTATTTAAACTCTTAATGAAGTTCAATACCGAGGGTATGTGTCTCATGGAAAAGGATACAATATGAACTTCACCTATGTGAATTTCGAGATGGTGCCATCTTAAAGTGAGAGTTTGAGTTTCTCTCATGGAAAATTCACGAAAACAGGAAAAGCACATGGCCATAAAAAGTGCTAGGTGAGAGATGTAGGCGAAGAACCATTAAAGAGTGTGTGTAAGATAATGTCGGTATAATCACATGGGATAACGGTTCAAAGCATTGCTACCTAACTTTCCGATTAGACTTTGTGTTATTCTTACTAAGGTTAAGTTCAAATCGAAAGATACTTAACTGCATTAACATTCTTTGTTTCTCTTTTTTGGAATTGGTCTTGTCATTATTATAACAAGTGGGGGATTGTTATAAATTGTTAACAATAATAATAATTATGGGTAAAAGTGAGTAAATGTCAATAAATGATTGGGAAATAGTCCCACATAGAAAGTTTCACTCACTTTAAAAGTCTTTATAAAGCGTTATGAGTATTAACTCAACAAAAGGACAAAAGAGGATAAAGTGCCACATGGACAAGTGTGGTGGTCCCAAATATTATGCCACTTGTCTCCTCCATGGCGACACCGGCTCCGGGGCCGAGTCTGAGGGCGTGGGCGCGGGCGTAGAGGCGGCTTGTAGGCGGCACTTGAGCACGACGCATCAGAGCAATCAGACTACTCGTGGCGTTATGAGGCGACGCTAGTGGCGCTCCGATGGGCTTGTTGCAGAATGAATATAGGCAATAGTTGGAAATATGACAACTTTTGGTTAAAAGGTGTTGTTTCATCAAGGGTCGCAATCTTGTGAAACAACACATGCATGACCTATAAAATCCTCCTTCGAAATTCAGAAATCATCACCAAAAAAAAAATCGAGTATCCTCTTCTACGAATTTCCAAACACTCTTCGCTGCATAATCGAGTTTTCGTCTGTCTTGCGCAAATTCGATAAAGGCTGAATTATCCTGGGTATTCATGCGTTCCGATTCTAAGACATACAAGAAAGTGTTTGAAATACTTTTAAAAAAAATGACATCATTTAGGATTCAGTCCTGAATCCATTCGATTTCAACGATATTTCTAATATTGATCTTATAAATTTTTTTACCCTGACCGTATATAATAATTAATCTCTTGAAAAATTATATTGTACATGTAATATCGATATGTAAAACTTTAAATTTATTTCTTTATTTAAGAAACAATTATAATTTAGCACTTCAATTAAATAGTTAGTTTTGTAAATAAAACGCAATTATTAATTGTAAAGATATATGTAAAGGTCACGGTTCAATTATTTTTCTTCATTTTTTCATACTTCAAATTATATGAATTCAGTGACAAAATAATTCGACAAAAAATATTAAATATTTCTTTTAACAACAAATAATGATATTGTTATATATAGACAATCTGGTAGTAAAAAACCTCAAATACTATCAAATACAATCGGAGTTCCGAGGCAGATACAAGAAATATCAGAACACCAAAAAAAAAAAAAAAAGTGTCCCAATAAAAAAAGAAAAGAAATTTAGTCTCAATCAATCACAAAGAAAAACTTAAAATAAAGAAATGAAAACTTCAAACAAAAACATGATTCAAAAAGAGAACAAAGTTAGAGCTTAGCCGAAAGTGACTACCATAAACAAAAAAGAATCTTCTAAATAAATCATAAAGAATACTACAATTTATTACATGCTCAAGCACATAATATCATTCTCAAGTTATGTAGAGAAAATACAAGAGTTTATACAAAATTACAATTTTCAAGTCTCTCTTGTGACTCGTCACATGCTTCAAATATAAATTATCAATCATCAATAATAAATTGTAAACTATCATATAACTTATCAACCAACCATTATTTCTACCGCATGGAGTCTAACACTCTAGATTTTTAAGGATTTTTAGATATTAAATATTTACGCAAAAGAATATACACAATTATCTCTTAAATGAATTGTGTTATTATTCATCCACCCAATATAAAATACATATACAGTTGCACAATCCAAAGATACGAGATGAAAATTAAACAAACCATACTATACACGGCATTGTATCAATATTGGAGGTGTTAATTGTCGACATTTATGTCGACAATACATTTCATATGACCAATTATCTATATACTATGATAAGAATTAAGAAGTATACAACAAAGGAACCAGCTTGCAACAAATTGACACATCAACCTCTAGTCTACAATCAATTTTGGTTATTTATTAGTGATTGGAACTCTAGTCCCTACAAAGAGGAGGACCCATAATGCATATCACATATCTTCCATAACTCAAGTACTTCAATAAGATATCAATAGTACTTTTGCAATATGTGTGGAATAAAATAAAATCCATTTCAGTCATCATCATATTGTGTAAAAGATGATAAATTTAAAAGTTAAATATAATTTTATTTTATTCTATAAATCATCTTTGTTCTCTTATATTTTTCTTCTTTTGAATTTAATACTTCTAAAATGTGCAAGTATTTTCCTATGATTCCTATAAAATGAGAATTTTGATATTGATATTTGTATTTGCAATCAATTTGTTTTTTTCTCTCTAACTCCTCAACGTTGTAACATTGATCTTGATCTCTAACATTTATTTAGGTTTTCTTGAAAGTGTAAAGTAATATATGAAATTGAGAATTTGAATTTTGTTATTCTTGACTAAATTTTTAAGTTCTTTTTCAATGTGCCCGCGTGTATGCATGTGTGAGAGAAATTTAAAAACAAATTACTGTAAAAAATTAAAAGAAATATTTTTAAAAAATATATATTTTGGTTATTTGATAAAAAGTAATTTGTTTTATGTATTGGAATAAAAAATGGAGTAAGAATTGATGATAATGGTGGATCAGCATTTTTGGTACGATGTTTTTTTCTATAATCCTGGTACGACGTTAATAATTGAGGGAGAAAAGTGAATTGAAATTGAATTTGAAATTAAGTACTTGAATTTGGATGTGGTTTGGACAGATGGGTGTGAGAATTGACCATGGATGCTTCATTATTCGCATTCTGCAGAATCTGAATTCTGCTTGAGTCGTTGTGCGAGCTCACAGCGAGTTGTAGGCAAGCTTCTTGCCTTGAGGTTGTTGAGCGACCATAACCCAACCTCGCTTTGGGGTCTCTATGATACAACAACCACTTTGGGAATTGGTAGTTTATTCCTTGAAATGCATGGAGCGTGGTTAAATTCCACAACCCCTATTGTCCTTTCAAATTTTTAATTTCAAGCTTTAAACTGGGACAAGTATCACATTCAACTACATCTACCTTTTATTCTATATTGTTAGAGATATGCAATTGGTCATTAAAAAGACATGCATGTTCCTTTTTCTAGGATTCTAAAGAACTGTAAAGATTTAAGATTTCTTCTTCATGTTTTAAAATATTTTTTCTTTTAATAGGAAATTAACTTAAATGTATTTAATGATTCAACGTGCATTTCTTTAAAGTCATTTGATAACTTTTTATATAAAGATTTAAATAGTTAATTTGAATCACTTATTGTTGCATCTTGAAAAATATGATCCTTTCCAAAGCGCTCACGCACTTGTGGAAAATGATATCGAACAGAGTCTCCACCGAACTTTATTTATTCCAAAAGAAAAGAGAAAATATTGATAAAACCCTTAAAAGAAATAGAAGATGGTTATCGCAACCATATTTGGGTTCGGGAGTCAATTACGCATGAGGAAGGTATTAGCACCCCTCACGTCTGTTGTACTCAACGGGAAACTTTTAGTCAAATTCGAGATTGAATGTTAGCTTATGTTATTTTTTTTTCTTCAAGTAATTAAAAGTACAAAAGAAAAAAAAAAAAGGTCGCAAAAATGTTTTTATTAGGGTGTTTGACGAGATTCCGGGTTTTGCTCCTTCGTATCCTCAGATACAATGAGGAACTCAAAGATTCGTAGTTCAGGGTAGAAAGACTATGGTTTGATAGTTTTTTTATTGAACAAATGTTTAGATCGCATTCTAAAGGTTAAACATTATCTTGTATGCTCGCAGGGGAGATTTAAGCGCTAGTTTGTATACGCGTTAGGACGAACTAAGCAATGCTCTTTTGTAAAAGGTTTTAGATCGCATAGGGGCAAGAAAATAAGTTTGATGTGTTGAGTGTTTTTTAAGTGAATGACAAATGCTCAGTGAGAACGATACGTGAGCCTCTGGACCAATTATTCGGGGTTTCACTGGAATGCTATACTCCATTGGACCTTTTTCATTCAATGTATTTATGAAATTTGTTTGATGGACAAGGAACATTCAATAAGAACGAGACGTATGTCTCGGAATTGATTTTTCAAAGGTTCCACTGGAATTCTAGACTCTAACGGTCCCTCTTTTTATCCAAGTTCGTGTTAAGTATTTTAGACACGAAAGAGTAAACAAATGGCTAGATTCAATAAGAACGAAAATTATGCCTAGAAATTGATTGTACAAAGGTTCCACTGGAATGCTAGACTCCAATGGTCCCTCTTTTTATCCAAGTTCGTGTTAAGTATTTTAGAAACAAAAGAGTGAACAAATGGCTAGCCCAAGACATGTGCCTTAGGACCAATCATTCGAGGATTCAAGGAATCCGAGACTCCACGGGTCATCTTCTTTCGTGTTTGTTAGGAAAAAGTTTTAACATTACATTTATTGAAAAAATATTTGAATTGTGTCGAAACAAAAATAATCGGGTTTGAAAAAGTCACTTGTCACTGTACCAAAGTTTTGAAAAGCCCATTTGGCATTGGGCCAAGTTTTTTTTATATTGAAAAGTTCATTTAATTAATTATTCATTTATTTATTTAATATTGGTATTTACTTATTTATTTATTTTAGAATAATTAAATAAATAACTAATAAAAACTAATAATAGAATACTTAAATTGTGAGAAAAGTAATTTTCTAAATTATTATTTATCATTATTATTTAACCATTTAGATTAATTGTCAAAATTAAAATAAATAGATAATAATATTTATAATAATAATAATAAAGTGCAAGAGGTTAAATACAATAAGGCTAGTCCTAAAGCTGTATTTTGCCTTTGGATGGCATGTCATAAAAGACTTGCCACAAAGGATAGAATGTTAAAGTTTGGAATTATTCTTGAGAACACTTGTGTGCTTTGCAATAAGGAAGAAGAAACCATAAATCACCTTCTCTTTTCTTGTGATATTACAGGTCCTATTTGGTCAAGCTTGCTAGATTGGATTGGTATAAGCCATAGTCCATTACAATGGGATAGAGAGATGGAATGGCTTAATGAGGTCACTAGAGGTAAAGGATGGAAAGCCACCTTAGTGAAAATGGCTAGTGCAGAAACAGTTTATGCCATTTGGAATATGAGGAATTCAATTTGTTTTACTGGTGTAAATAATAGAGGATGTATAGAAAGAAATATAAAGGATAGCATAGTGTATAGAGGTTGGGGGAATCTCAAGTTGAGACCCCACTTAGCTAGAATATTAATGGTTGAATAGCTTTAGTCCTTTTGGATGGTTGGATCATTGATCACCATGGGTTGTAATTGTTTTTTGAATTAATATTATATCTTTTGATTCAAAAAAAAATGCAAGAGGCGCATAAAATAGAAGGTGGGACGGTAAGTAATAAGATTCAAAGCCCAATAAGGACCCAGTGAAAACGCAAATAAATAAAAAGAAATGAAAATAAAGAAACAAAAAAATGTGAAAAGCAAGCAAACAAAAACGAGTCTCCTTTGGCAAACCAGGTCAAGGCCTAATCTCCAAGAGCAAACCCTAGTTCTCAGAGAGAGAGAGAGAGAGAGAGAGAGAGAGAGAGAGAGAGAGAGAGAGAGAGAGAGAGAGAGAGAGAAGGGAGCAACATGCATTAGGCGGCCATTTCTACTAGTCAAACTAACTCATTTAATATTCTTAAAACAAATAATTAATAATAACAAACAACTTTGAATGCATCAGCAATCGTGTAGCTTCCCCGTGTTAATTGGAGCACTCAAAATTCTCCAACCGCCCTATGTTAAAATGAGAAAATAACAGATGAACATTTATGATGCATTTAAAACCGATGAACGACATAAAAAAAAATAGTAAATCAACTTCTCTCTCCCTCTCCATTAATTCATTCTGCTAAAATTCTCTCAACTTCATTTTTGTTGGGAGGAAATCCACAAATGCAACGAAATAAACCAACAAGACAATCTCTCCTAAATACCAAACGCAACGACAATCAACAAAATACATAAAACAACACAACAAGATTTTAGTGTGGAAAAGCCTCCGTTAACTAGGCGTAAAAAACCACGGGACCCGTAGGCCACTTAAATGCTCCATTATTATCAATCAATGGGTACAAGCAAGGTTCTCTCTAACACTAGTTAGAGGCATACATAAACATCATCAAGATTTGCAATCAATCTTGGAATACAACAATAATCAAGAGAGAGAGACAAAAACAACCCAAAAACACCAAGAAATTCAGACCTCAAAGATGCACTTGACAGACCGATCTAGAAAGCTCTGAATCCAATGAAAATCTCTCAGAATGTGCTCCTATAAGTTATGAACGTTGTGTCAAAATTTCAGGACGATCCGACCGTTGGATTTTGCGCAATCTCCAATTTAGTGGAACTGCTCTGTGCTGAAATAGGGCTGCGGGATTTCACTCTTCTCTCTACTTTTCTTATTTTTTTCACACACAATGGATAAAATTAACCTAATTCTCTTTGTTGGGTAATAACAAAGGCATAGAAACAAATGGGTCACTAACCCACATCAATTTGGGCCTCTCCAAATAGGAGGAATAACCCAACAAACTCCCCCGGCCGACTAGTTGGAGGGCAACACCAATCTGGCTTCCATACGACAAAACTCAAACTTTCCTCTAGGAAACACCTTTGTTAACATATCAGTACCATTGTCATCGGTGTGAATCTTCTCAAGCTCAGTCAACTTGGAATCTAATGCATCACGAATCCAATGATAATAAACATCAATATGCTTCGACCTCGAGTGAAAGGAGGAATTCTTCGATAAGTGAATGACACTTTGATTATCACAAAAAAAGACATACTTTTCTTGTTTCACACCAAGTTCCATTACAAATTTCCTCAACCATAACAACTCTTTTGTCGCTTCCACGACAGCTATAAACTAGGCTTCAGTAGTAGAGAGTGCAACACACTTTTGCAACTTTGATTGCCAAGCCACGACTCCCCCGTCAAAAGTCACCATATAACCCGAAGTGGATTTTCGATCATCTAAGCTTCCGGCTAGATCCGAATCCGTATACCCAACCAACATAGACTTCTTGCATCCCAAAGTTAATCTCAAATTCGAAGTGCAACGCAAATATCTCATTACCCACTTCACAGCCTCCCAATGATCTTTTCTCGGATTTAAGAGATAAGAACTCACCATTCCTACAGCATGAGCAATATCGAGTCTTGTACAAACCATAACATACATCAAACTACCAACAGCCGACGAGTACGGAATGTTCTTCATACTCAACTTTTCTTCATCTGTAGATGGACATAGTTTATGACTAAGCTTGAAATGAGAAGCAAGTGGAATGCTCACCGCTTTAGCCTTATCCATACTAAAACGCCGAAGGACTTTCTCCACATACTTTTCTTGTGACAAGTACAACTTCTTCTTATTTCGATCTCGAACAATTTCAATACCAATAATTTTCCGAGCCTCTCCTAAATCCTTCATAGCAAAGATTCACTCAAAGTGTTCTTCGACTCTTTAATTCTTGAAATATTCTTTCCAACAATTAGCATATCATCCACATAAAGCAAAAGAATAATGAAATCACCTTCAGAGAAATTCCAGAAAAAACACACAATGATCGGCCTTAGTCATCTTGTACGCATGTTCAATCATCAACGAGTTGAACTTTTGATACCATTGGCGAGGTGCTTGTTTCAAACCATAAAGACTTTTTACCAATTTGCAAACATAGTATTCTTTGCCTTTCTCTTGGAATCCATTCGGTTGCTCCATGTAAATTTCTTCATGTAGATCACCATGAAGGAAAGCCGTCTTCACATCCATTTGCTCTACTTCCAAATCAAGACTAGCGGCTAGCCCAAGAACCACTCGAATAGACTGGATCTTCACAACTAGAGGAAAAATCTCGACAAAGTCAACACCTTCCCATTGTTTAAAACCTTTTACCACCAAGCGAGCATTGTATCTTCTTTGAGAAGTACACTCATCTTGCTTAATCCGATAAACCCATCTATTTTGCAATGCTCTCTTACCCTTTGACAACTTCACTAACTCAAAGGTATTATTCTCACGAAGTGATTGCATTTCATCCTCCATGGCATCCATCCACTCCTTTTTGTTCTCGTCCTCCAAAACTTCTTTAAAGCTTTCGGGTTCTCCACCATCGATAAGAAAAATATACTCGTCTGAGGGGTATAGAACGGAAGGCCTTTTATCCCGAATAGACCGCCTCAACTCATTAGAAGCAACTGGTTGCTCAACACTTTCAACCTCTTGATCAACCTCATTTTCAACAACATCTTCCGTAACACCTACATCAACAATGTCATTAGGATTTAAAACATTATCAATATTCAAATCCATACCATTATTTTCAATTGGAACATCTTCGAAAGTGAGTGGGATATGAGCAATAGTAGTTGAGTCCGTATCAACCATTTCTTCATCTTCAAAAATCAGATCTTTATTCTCAACTTTGTCTATGTCCTCAATGGTATAATTCTCCATGAATACGACATCCCGACTACGAATAAGTTTCCGTTGAATCGGATCAAAGAATCGATACCCAAAACCATCAAGTCCATACCCAACAAACACATATTTCTTCGACTTCTCATCCAATTTCGATCTCTTATTTTTTGGAATATGCTCATAAGCCATGCATCCAAACACCCGAAGATGGTTGTAGGTAACATCTTTACCAGTCCAAACATGATTTGGAACATCAAAATTCAATGGAACACATGGAGTGAGGTTTAAAAGATGTACAACCGTGCTCCATGCTTCTCCCCAAAAATATTTCGGCAACTTTGATTGAGAAAGTAAACATCTCACCCTTTCCACCAAAGTTCTATTCATTCTTTCGGCTAACCTATTCAATTGTGGTGTCTTTGGAGGAGACTTTTGATGACGTATACCTTGATCTTGACAATACTTGTCGAAAGGTCCAATATACTCTCCCCCATTATCGGTTCGGATACACTTCAGCTTTTTACCAGTTTCTCTTTCAACCGATGCTTGAAACGACTTGAAAGTATCTAACACTCGATCTTTCATTTTCAATGTATAAGCCCATGTTTTCCGAGAACAATCATCAATGAAAGTCACAAAATAATATGCACCACCAAGTGACAATGTCTTCATCGGACCACACACATCGGAATGTACTAAATCCAACACTTTCGATTTCCTCTTTGGTTTAGATGACATAAAGGAAACTCGCCTTTTCTTACCCGCCAAACAATGTGAACACTTTCTCAACTTTACATCAGAAACACCATTCAACACATTCTTCTTTGCCAAAATGCTCAAACCTTTTTCACTCATATGACCCAAACGTTTGTGCCATAATTCTGATGAGCTATCATTGTCACAAGTGTTGATGTAGCACTTTGAAACCCCAAGTTGGATGACATACAAGTTCAAATTCCTTTTTCCTTTAGCAACCACCATTGAGCCTTTCTTTAACTTCCACTCATTGCCCGAAAAAGAATTATCATATCCTTCATTATCCAACTTTCCAACGGATAAAAGATTGAATCGAAGTTCCGAAATGTGTTTCACACCTTTGAAATCTAGAGCCATCTCATTGCTAGTTTCGACACAAATATCTCTCATTCCGATGACATTAGCTTGCCCATTATTTCCCATACGAACAACCCCAAAGTCATCGGTCTCGTAAGTTGAAAAAAGATCACGTCTCGAGGTTGCATGAGTAGAAGCACCACTATCAACTACCCAATCCATCTCATCACATGATAAATTCATATTCTCAACACAACTATCACAAACAATTAAAAAATCATCAACAATAGCAACATCTTCATTATTGTTACCTTCCTTTTTATCGTTGTTGTAGCTCTTCTTCTTATTTTCCCTTTTTAACTTACGGCAATACCTCTTTATGTGTCCTTTTTCTCCACAATGATGACACTCAATATGAGAGAATCTATTAGAGCCTCCTTGTGATTTACCACAAGAAGTTCCATGATTACTTGAACCTCTACTTTGATTTCTCCCCCTTGATTCGGTAATCAACACCTCGGAATATGAAGAAGAACCTTGTGACTTACGCCTCAACTCCTCATTCAACACACTACTTCTAGCCAAGTCCATCGAGATGATACCATTCAGAGCGGAGTTAGACATGGATGTCCTAAAAGTCTCCCAAGAATTAGGCAAAGTACTAAGAAGCCATAAACCTTGAATTTCATCATCAAAAGTAAGATTCATCTCCGACAATTGATTTAGAATCCCTTGGAAAATGTTCAAGTGATCGGTCATTGGTGAAACATCACTATACCTTAATAACATTAATTACTTGAACAAGAACAACTTATTGTTTCCCATTTTTCTTGCATACAACTCCTCAAGTTTGGTCCAAAGAGAGCGAGCATGAGTCACCGAGCTCACATGATTCAAAACATTATCATCCACCCATTGACAAATATAACCACAAACTTGTCTATGCAACAAAATCCATTCTTCATCACTTTTTCCATCGGGTTTTTCATTAGAGAAAATCGGTAAGTGAAAACGTTTCACATAAAGCAAATCTTCCATTTTTCCTTTCCAAACATTATAATTGGAACCATTCAAATTCACCATCCTAGATATGCCCGTCTCCATCGTTACACAAATCAAACCACGGCTCTGATACCACTTGTTGGGAGGAAATCCATAAATGCAACAGAATAAACCAACAAGACAATCTCTCCCAAATACCAAATGCAACGACAATCAACAAAACACATAAAACAACACAACAAGATTTTAGCGTGGAAAAACCTCCGTTAACTAGGAGTAAAAAACCACGGGACCCGTAGGCCACTTAAATCCTCCACTATTATCAATTAATGGGTACAAGCAAGGTTCTCTCTAACACTAGTTAGAGGCATTCATAAACATCATCAAAATTTGCAATCAATCTTGGAATACAACAATAATTAAGAGAGAGATTAACAACCCAAAAAAACCAAGAAATTCAAACATCAAAGATGGACTCGACAGACCGACTTAAAAAGCTCCGAATCCAATGAAAATCGCTCAGAATGTGCTCATATGAGTCATGAATATTGTGTCAAAATTTCAGGATGATCCGGCTGTTGGATTTTGTGCAATCTCCGATTTAGTGGAACTGCTCTGTGCTGAAACAAGGCTACGGGATTTCACTCTTCTCTTTACTTTTCTTGTTGTTTTTCACACACAATGGATAAAATTAACCTAATTCTCTTTGTTGGGTAATAACAAAAGCATAGAAACAAATGGGCAACTAACCCACATCAATTTGGGCCTCCCTAAATAGGAGGGATATCCCAACAATTTTGAAACACGATTTTTCTCTATGCCTTTTTTCCTCTTCTCCCACACGAAAACACATCATCTTCATAAGTCCAACAAGAAAAAAAATATGACCAAACAAGGTCCATCTTCATGAGGAACAGTAAACATGCACCCAGATTAGATCCAAATGGCCTCTAACCTACCAACCCTCAACATAAAAAAAAACCATAAAGCTCTACAGGGGGTGTAGCGAGCGATTTTTGTCGGTGACGCGACCACCTTATCGCTGGTTCTTCTCCTCACCGCAATGAGGAGGGATGGGTGCTACTTTCTGATTTCTTATTTATCCCGTGAAGCTGGAAGGGAAAGGGAAGTTATCTAAAACTAACCTTGCACGCAAATGTTTAAATGAACAAACGCTTTAAAGAGATTGAGGGGTCCAGGGTCAGGTTATACAATGGGTAGTTATCAATTACCCATCCTATATGTGGTTATCCACAGGATGTTAGCTTTAGGTTTTGCTTTGTAATTGATAATGTTTATCTGCTGATGGGTTGGGAAAGTTTCTTGAGAAATATGAGAGAGTGAGTGAGTTTTTGTTGATGTTCGGGTGTTCCCGATGTTTTTGGTAAGGTACTGGACCTAAGTTTTGATTGATGTGTGAAGGTACTGGACCTAGGGTTTTTGATTAGTATGCTAGCTAAGATTTCGCAATCTTATGCCTACGTATTCCCGTTTAAAGAAACAGGGAAATCAGAGCAATCGTAGTTCCTCCTATTCTAAGGGAGGAAAATGATGTTTTGGTGTCTTGTTCAAAGCCCAAGATTGAAGTTAAAAGGGTATTTGTGTCTTGTTTAAAGCCCAAGATTGAACCTAAAAGGTCTGACTGAGAGAGAACTTGTCATCTCTAAAGAGGGATTGTTGATTTTTGTGTGCCTAGATCAAAGCACAAGGTTGATGCTAAAAGGTTAATTGACTTGGCTAGGGGGTTTCTTTATACAAAGCCTAAGAGGAGGCTAAATATGACCGACTCAACAAGAGAGTGTAGATATAGGTGTCTTGTACGAAGCCCAAGATTGAGGCAAAAAAGAGACTGACTCTTTGGGGATATCATTATACAAAGCCTAAGAGGAGGCTAAAAAGGATTTTGACTCCGTTGGGGAGGTTCGTATGTGTCTTGTACGAAGCCCAAGATTGAGGCTAAAAGGGAAATTTAACTGACTCAGTTGAGGGTTTTTTTTATGTGTCTTGTACAAAGCCCAAGACGGAAGCGAAAAGGATTTAACTCTGCTGGAGAGTATTATCTGTCTTGCGCAAAGCCCAAGATTGAGGCTGAAATAAGTTTGACTCCGCTTGGGAAATTGTTTCTCAAAGCCTAAAAGTAGGTTGAGAGGAAATGACTTCTCTGGGGAAGATGTGTGTCCCAGGATAAAGAGAAAGTTTTGGGAGATTTATGTCTTGTACAAAGCCCAAGATTGAGGCTAAAAGGGTTTGAATTAACAAGAGAATGCTTTTATCTGTCCTGTATAAAGCCCAGGATTGTGGCTAAAAAAGGTTGACTCAACAAGAGAGTCCGGAAAGGTGGTTTACTCAACAAGAGAGTCTAAAAAGTGATTTACTCAACAAGAGAGTCTGAAAAGTGATTAACTCAATAAGAGAGTCTAAAAAGGTTATCTCCGCTGGGGAGAATCATTTGTACAAAGCCCAAGAGGAGGTTGACTGTGTTGAGGAAAGATCATTATACAAAGCCTAAGAGGAGGCTAACTTTTGACGAGGATAATTGAGATCCCGAGGTCGGTCCAAGTTGGGAGTCAACTCTTGCTGAGAACTACAGAAGAGTTGAGGTATCAGATACCTTGAGGTTCTGATTTGGGATAAGCTGACCCTGGTTGGGGAACTCTCATGAGAGAGACTAGGTTTCTGCTGGAGATTGATCCAGAGTGACTGAGCTTCTTCCTATGTTTGTAGGGAACTTGAGAATGTCTTTGAGACTCAAGGGGATTAGACTGTCCAAGTCTACTGGTGTGGAAGAGTTTTGTCTTTTGTATGATGCCTCCCAGAGGAGGCAAGGGCATTAAGGGATGAGAATCAACCCTAAAGTGGCCTGAGGTTTGACACTGGAAAGACGACTCTAGCAAAGGATGACTAAGTTCTGTCTTATGCCTTTAAGAGGTCGTCTGGGTCCTTGTATTAAGCCCAATAGAAGGCATAAGAACTTCTAAGAAGCCGAAGGGTCCTTGTACAAAGCCCAAGAGGAGGCGGGGATGCTTTTAGGAAGCCTGTGGGTCCCCAAACCAAGAGAAGTTCAAGAAATGCAATTCACAGAGAAGAGATCATTCCAGTAAAGTTCGAGGGTTTGGAAGAAACTCAAGAGATGCTATTCACAGAGAATAGATCAACTCTGAGGAGTAGAATTTCTTTGACAATTTCTAGGGATGACAGTCTAAGAAAAGGTTCACCGAGAATACTACATTTCTCTTTGTTCCATATTGTTTAACCCCAAGAGAAGGGAAGACTGTATCTGGAAATCCTATGGGGGATCTAGTTTTGTTTGTATTTAAGAGCGACCAACAGGGCTTTACCTAGTTTTAGACCTAGTTGTCGGGGAAAACTCTAAATAACTATACTAGTATATATACAGTTGATATATGACTAGTATTTAAAAGAGTATGAAAGAAGACTAACCATGCGCAGCTTCTCACAATACAAGTATATATATATGACATGTATTTAAAAGGATGAAAGAAGACTAACCATGCACCGCTTCCCACAATACAGTTATATATATTAAAGCAGGTAAATGAAAGCGGATAAAACTTACAGGTGAGCAAGCTTCCATGATGCATTGTTAGTTGTTTAAAGAAATTAAAGAAAGTTTTGATAACAATACATATATTTGAATCTAAATCAAAAGGGAATTGTTTTGAAAAGATTGTGGGGCTTATACTCAAGGAGAGGCCTAACGTTTAACAGTGATCGCACCGTTGTTTTTGAAAATCGTATCGGGACTTATACAACGACTGAGGCCCAACAAAGGTTTATTTACAAAAGGGATGGGTCTTACAACTCAAGGAGAGGCCCAAAGATTATTTAAAGAAAAGAAATGGGACTTACAACACAAGGGTAGGCCCAGGTGATTTGATTTGGAACTGGCGCCGAGATTTTTCTTTTAACGCAGAGGGACTTATACAATATCTGAGGCCCAAAATAGTTTTGGTAAAAAAAGGATTGGGTCTTACACTCTATTAGAGGCCCAAAGAGTTTAAAAATGAATAAAGATGGGTCTTATAGCTCAAGGAGAAGCCCAGTTGTTTTTTATTTAAACTGGCGACCGCGCCGAGGTTTTTTGAAAACACCGTGGGTCTTATACAATGACTGAGGCCCAAATTATTTTGGTTTTCAAAAGGGGGTTGGGTCTTACACTCTATTAGAGGCCCAAAGTGTTTGAGAAAGATTTATGAGGGTGGAATTAATCAAAACCCTAATTTTGTCTAAAATGAAATTAATTTTGTTTAAAAATTAATAACAATTATTGAAAACATATGAGAAATGAGTTGTGATTTTGGATCAATGTCTCAAAAATCATGTTTTTATCCACAAAATGATTGAAAACCATTAAGTTTGGAAAATCAAGAAGGAAAAAATATTTTAAATGTTAAAAAACAAATAAAAATTAATTCTTTGCAAAAATATCAAATATATGAAATACATAATATTTTTGGGAAATTTTTGTAAAATAAAATATTTTAACATTTTTGTGAATTATTAAAAAAAGAATCAACTCAAAATCATTAAAATTCAGAGAAAAATTAATTTTTGAATCAATTAAATAAAATCACAAAATTCAAATATTTGAATATTTGAAAAAGGGCGCCAAGAACACCTTGGTTTTGCCCGCGTGCTTTGTTTTGCCCAGATTTGCGTTTTCTCATCAATCTCACTGAATACTTAATGAAATCACACAATCCACATATCAATCTACTCGTTTTCACCTCACGATCATGTCTATGGTCTTTAATTTCATTTATTTTAAGTATGGAATAAGAAATCAAAGAGAAACCTCAAGAACCCTAAATTCTGCATGAAGGTTCAGAAATTCCATACACGATTCATACAAAGCAATTGATTGAGGGTAAACACTCTATACATGATTATGAACATATGGCAAAATCATTGTGCGAGGAAATATGCATGAATCATGAGATGGCCAAGTTGAGGCTTACCTCTTGCAGCAAGTGATCGTGTTTTGGGTTAGAGGTGTTACAACTTGGTTCTAATGATCTGAACAGCTTCCCTAGGTGCCAAGTGATGTGTCTGAATGCTTGGAATGGTTTGAAACAAGCTGGAACTTGAGATGGTACCTTAACTGCAAATCTGTCAAAGGTTTGTGCATATGGCTGGTGATTTTGTGAAATTGGTGTTCCAGATGTTATGTAAGAGTTTGAATCACTTTTATATGTTATATGTGAGGTGTGTGAACCATTGGTTTGGTTGGAATTGCTCTCAAACTCAAAACCTGATAGTGACTTGCTTTAGAAGGCAAAATTGGAGTGAAATAGGTGATTTTGAGGAAAGCATTAGTTTGGGTGCTTTGGTGTACTCAAACTGGTCACAATTGAGCTCTATTTATAGTAGAGCAAGTTTGTTTTGCAAGGAATAGGGAATGTCAACTGGTATAGGTCTGTGACCAATTGTGATCAAATGGAATCTCAAGTCTCCTCTAGCCATTGACTTGAGGTTAGAGCATAGGCCTATGGTTCTTTGATTCAAGGATAAGGCTTGACTGAAGTGTTCATCTTTGCTCTGATACATGGAACCTCTAAGCATCCATTAAATGTTCCAAAACAAAATTAGAGTCTTGACCTCCTTTAGGCTTTTTAGGTTTGGCATGCTACTTGTGGAATCTTGGACATGGGAGGCTGATGAATCAGTGTTTGTCCCTTGGTTGTTCCCCCTTGAGGTGTGCAGATGGATAAGCATGCTTGGAATTGCACAATTTGTGCAATTCGAGCCCTAATGCACTAATCTGCCTTGCCAAGACAGTTTGCAGCAAGGCATGTTGCAGCTGTCATAACTCCTAGCTCGGGTGGAGTTTGATGGAGTTCTTGGACATTTTGGAAAGCCCTCATGTGACACAACACACGTGTGATCATAGTTTGTCTTGAAACTTTTTGGATCTAAGTTAAAAATTCCCCTACATTTTGAAAAAAAAGCAAGACAGATTCTGACAGTGAAAATTTCACTAAGTGTTGCAAAAAGTGACATTTCATGTTTTCAGCCATTTTGATCACTCCATAACTAAAAATCCATGAAGAATTGGGATGAGGTGTAGTTGACACTTTTAAAGTATGCCATGAGAGATACAAATCCATCTTTTGACCATCCAAAATGGTTGCTTGGATCTCAAGTTATGATCCTTGGAAGTTGGTACCCTAGCCATTTTGTTCCATAACTTAGAAAAATTCTAAGTTTTTATGGTTACCCCTTTTACAAGTTATCCCACTTTCTTTGATTTTTCTTGATGAATGATGATTCCAATCACACATTAACATCATTTTAGAGTCAATGAACCATAATTTGTGAAAAATCTCAAAAAGTCAAACTTGATTTTGTGCACAGTTGACTTTTTATCGGATGAAATCCGAATTGTGCGATCCTTGGTGAAATCAAGTCCTTGACCTAAATAAAACCTAATGGATATGTTCCATAGGTGTTGTAGGGTGTATTGAATCATGTCCAAAGGTTTGGGAGCATGTCTTGGTCAAAAGTCAAAGATACAGTTGACTTTTTCCCCGAAACCCTAATTGTGGTCCGGATGAAAATGAAACTTGGGAGCCAAGCTTCTTGGATCAATCCATTGTTGAAAATGGATCAATGTGGTGTGTTAGAGACCCTCAAATTATGCCTTGAGGTCTTGGCCCATGCTTTGTCCCAAAAGTCAACTTAGGGGTGAATTAGGTCAAGAAACCCTAATTCCTGATTTTTGGTAAATGCATCCCCTAAGGTAAAATTGACTTAATGATTGGGTCCATGAGGTCCCTTGTAGTATCTTGAGTTATATTTTGAAGCATTGGTTCATGCCCGGATGAAGATTTTCATCTGGAGGCCTCTATCGACCAAAACCCTAATTTGGTGACACTGGCGATCTTGAGGCTTAATCCACTTGGAGTGCTGCAACCTTGTGCCTAATTCTTGATGTGGGAGTCCTCTTGATCCTCTATGGGTGTTTGAGAGGATATACAAGTTGAAGATCATGTCATTTCTTGATTGATCCTTTATCTAAGGCTCTAAGAGGGCTTAAAACCCTAATGCTTGATTATAGGGAATGCTCAACAATTTTTGAGGAGATTGATGAGGCATAAAGGTACATCCATATTGTGATGATAGTTTGTACAATGATGGGAAATCTTAGTGGTCAAAATTTGGGGTATGACAGATGCCCCTATTTAATCTTCTTGGACCCGAAGGTGTGAATGGCGAAGGTATTCGGGCATTCGGGGTGCAAGATGATTAAATATCGGAATACCCAAAATTTTGAAAGTGGTTAGGAATGGTAGTTTACGCATTCATCTTCTTTTGCTAAGCAATAATGCTTAGAAAAGGTAAAAACTTCCCCTCGATCCTGGTTTCCTACCAGGGAACTGGTCTCAGTTTCTGATATAAACTTCCCCTCGATCCTGGTTTCCTACCAAGGAACTGGTCTTAGTTTCTGAAATAAACTTCCCCTCGATCTTGGTTTCCTACCAAGGAACTGGTCTCAGTTTCTGAAATAAACTTCCCCTCGATCCTGGTTTCCTACCAAGGAACTGGTCTCGGTTTCTTTTCTCAATAAACTTTCTTGACAAGGGACTATTCGTAGCGGTTTTCCTCAAACTTCTCACCAAATTTTCCCGGGGAGATGCCATTTGATGGGAAAAAGTTTTGATGTCAGAC
The DNA here is from genome assembly GCA_022829125.1 of Lathyrus tuberosus. NCBI lineage: Eukaryota > Viridiplantae > Streptophyta > Magnoliopsida > Fabales > Fabaceae > Lathyrus > Lathyrus tuberosus. Next base: position 4,454,427 of record JALAZF010000073.1, on the reverse strand, counting down.
TTGATGGGGAAACCCATTGGTCTGAGCTGTAGAGGTGTACAAACTTCTCTGTTGGAGATGCCATTTGCTGATTCTAATGGGGAAAACGAGTCTCTTGAGAGACTGCTTTCCACTTGGGAATTTTACATCATACTTTTCTTCGAGACCTTCTCGAAGAAATGCCATACAATGTACCCCAACTTTGAGGTGCTGGTGACTTCATTAACATTGATTTTCTGGAGAGAAGAACCACTGTGTTGCTGAGAGTCTTTAGTTGCGAGGCTCTCGCTGGGATTTTCCTTAATTCGGGAAAGAAAAGATATCACCTTCAATGGAGAAGAGTGGCGTCTGTCGAGAGTTGTCTTGTTTTTCAGAGGTTTAAGTTACCAAAGTGGTCACGGGCCTTCTCCATCCCAGAAATAACCTGGAGGAGAGATCGCTCAGATGAGGCATTTCCTGACGAGGCAATAACTGACAACTCGATTAACAAGAGGACTTTACCACTAGGGGACAAGACCGACTTGAGCGATAGTGATGTAATATGAATATGAATGTAAATCAATAATGCATGATGTATGTATGTATATGCTGACAAAACTGACACGACATACATACTAGTGGATGAACACAACTGGATACTCGGCCACTGTGGGGAACGAAGAAGTATCACTTGTTCAAGATAGCAATTCTGCCTTGCTTAGGAGAAGTAGTCCCTGTGGGAAACACGTTGGTTGGGCTTAGGAGATAAGAACTATGTCGGGGATGTCGGATGGAATATTCGCATCCGACACAGCTAGTCCTTCATTCAGGTGTACTGATTAAGAAGGAGTACTTTGATTCGCACTTTGAAGCTCGATTACTTCTGGAGTAGTGATCGATGTTCTTTTGATGTTCAACAGTCAAAAGAAATTGCCATCTTTATTTTAAAAGCAGAAAAAGTTTGACAAGTAAATTCATTTTTGTTTTATTTCAAGAATCGTTGATCATGTTAAAATGTCATTCTATAAAGCTAAAACAAATAAGAATTGCAAACAAAAGCACCAGGGCTCAAATTTTATTGATAGGATGGAAATCAGCCAAACGCGTGATTCCATGGAGTATTTACAAAGTTTAGAAAATGGTAATTTAAGGAAAAAGGGCTACATCGAAACATAACGACCGCTATCCTTCTACCAACTTTGAATTCTGGGCATTCTGAGCTTCTGTCGAAGATGACCTTGATTGGAGTTTCTTTGATGGATGGTACGACTGCTAAGGACCTGAACTGATCAGACGTAGTTACTTGCCATTAATCCCTAACTTTTGCCTGGATTGTACTTTGAGATTTCCAACCCACCGGGATGATTTTTGATTATGTCCCTAATTTTTGCCTGGACCGCCCTTTCAGGTTTTCAATCCACCTAGACGTTTTTTTTTTATATTTTTTTATTAGGCGAAGTATTTCTTGACTACATCAACATTTGTGGGGTAGGAAAATTCTTCTCCATCCATGGTTGTGAGTCTCAAGGCACCGCCTGAGAAAGCTTTCTTAACCACATAGGGGCCATCATAATTCGGAGTCCATTTGCCCTGGGAATCAGTGAGAAATGACTGTATCTTCTTGAGCACGAGGTCTCCTTTTCTGAAGACGCGAGGTCGGACCTTTTTGTCAAACGTTTTCTTCATTCTTTGTTGATACAACTGACCATGGCACAGAGCCGTTATCCGCTTTTCTTCGATCAGATTGAGTTCATCGTGTCGACTTTGACACCATTCAGCCTCTATTAGCTTAGCTTCCATCAATACCAGGATTGATGGGATCTCTACTTCTATGGGGAGCACTGCCTCCATTCCATATACTAGAGAGAAAGGGGTTTCCCCTGTTGAAGTGCGGACAGATGTGCGATAACCGTGAAGAGCAAAGGGTAACATCTCATGCCAGTCTTTGTAGGTTACAACCATCTTTTGAACGATCTTCTTGATGTTCTTGTTAGCCGCCTCTACCGCTCCGTTCATCTTGGGTCGATAGGGAGATGAGTTATGGTGTTCGATCTTGAACTCAGCGAACAACTATTTCATCATCTTATTATTCAAGTTAGATCAATTATCAGTAATGATCTGGTTTGCAACACCATAACGGCATATGAGATTGTTTTTGATAAATCTGACCACGACTTGTCGAGTCACATTAGTGTATGATCCTGCTTCGACCCACTTGGTGAAGTAATCAATGGCTACCAGGATGAACCGATGTTCGTTCGAAGCCTTGGGTTCGATCATGCCAATCATGTTGATTCCCCACATGGAAAATGGCCAAGGGGAAGAGAGAACTTTGAGATACGTTGGCGGTACATGAATTTTGTCTGAGTATATCTGACACTTGTGATATTTCCTCATGTACTTGTAGCAGTTGGATTCTATGGTCAACCAATAGTACCCTGCTCTCAGAATTTTTCTCGCCATTGTTTGTCCGTTGACATGAGTGCTAAAGGATCCTTCATGATTTTCTTTCATCAGCATGTTTGCTTCTGGTCTGTCTACACATTGGAGCAAGACCATGTCAAAGTTTCTCTTATAGAGTGTATCACCGCTCAGGAAGAAGTTGCCTGCCAACCTTCTGAGGGTCTTTCTGTCTTTTCTGAATGCCCCAGGCGGGTACTCTTGTTTCTGAAGGAAGCATTTGATATCTTGATACCAAGGTTTGTCGTCTATGACTGGTTCGATTGTGAAAATGTAAGTGGGCCGTTCAAGGGGCTTATGTAAATCTTAGGTATGTCATTCCATTGACCTACACTAATCATGGAAGAGAGGGTGGCTAATGCATCAACCATGTGATTCTCTTCACGAGGGATATGATGAAACTCGACTCGGTTGAAGAAAGGTAACAACCTTCTTGCGTAGTCTTTGTAAGGAATCAGTCCTGATTGGTATGTGTTCCAATCTCCTTTGATCTGATTGATAACGCAGACTGAATCGCCGTATACATCCAAGTTCTTGATCCTTAAGTTGATCGCTTCTTCGAGACCCATGATGCAAGCTTCATATTCGGCCTCGTTGTTTGTACACTTGAATATCAGTCTGGCGGTGAAAGGAATGTGGGTACCCTGAGGTGTTATGATGATTGCGCCAATTCCGTTTCCATAATGATTGACAGCCCCGTTAAAGATTAGTACCCATTGGGAACCTGGTTCTGGCCCTTCACTGGGTAGCGGTTCATCGCAATCTTTTATTTTTAAGTACATGACATATTCGTCTGGGAAGTCATTCTTGATCGTCAATCGGTTGATGAGCCAAATGATCGGCTAAAATACTTCCTTTTATGGATTTCTAAGCGTGGTACTCAATGTCATATTCCGATAACAACATTTGCCAACGGGCAATCCTTCCCGTGAGAGCAGGTTTTTCAAAGACATACTTGATTGGATCCATTTCGGAGATTAACCAAGTAGTGTGACGAATCATGTACTGGCGCAGACCTTTGGCTGCCCAAGCCAGAGCACATCAAGTTTTCTCAAGCATAGTGTACCGAGTTTCGCAGTTAGTGAACTTCTTGCTCAAATAGTAAATGGCAGACTCTTTCCTTTTGGTTTCATCTTGTTGGCCAAGTACACAACCCATCGAGTCTTCCAAGACTATTAGGTAGATAATCAGTGGTCTTCCTTCCACTAGAGGTGATACAATCGGTGGATTCAACAGGTATTCCTTGATACTGTCGAAGGCGGTTTGGCAATCTTCTGTCCAAAAGTAGTCCTGATTCTTTTTGAGTAATTTGAAAATTGGCGCACATGTTGCGGTCATGAGGAATATAAATCTGGAAATGTAATTCAAACGTCCCAGGAATCCTCTGACTTATTTTTCAGTCTTTGGAGAAGGTATTTCTTGAATGGCCTTAACTTTGTCAGGATCAACCTCAATTCCTTTCTGGCTGACGATGAACCCTAAGAGTTTCCCTGAACGGACACCGAACGTGCACTTATTGGGATTCAAGCGGAGTTTGTATTTTCTCAGCCGCTCGAATAATTTTGACAGGTGGGTCACATGCTCCTCCTCTGTTTGGGATTTGGCAATCATATCATCGACATATACCTCGATTTCTTTGTGTATCATGTCGTGGAACAGAGTAGTCATGGCCCTTTGATAGGTTACCCCGGCGTTCTTCAAACCGAACGACATTACCTTGTAACAAAAGGTACCCCATGGGGTGATGAATGAAGTTTTCTCCATATCTTTCGGCGCCATTTTTATCTGATTATAGCCTGAGAATCCATCCATGAAGGAGAATACTTTGAATTTTGCTGTAATGTCTACCAACATGTCAATGTGTGGTAAGGGAAAGTCATCCTTTAGACTTGCTTTATTCAGATCCCAGTAGTCTACACACATTCTAACTTTTCCATCCTTTTTTGGAACTGGTACTATGTTGGCTAACCATTGAGGATATTCTGATGTAGTGAGGAAACCCGCATCAATCTTTTTTTGTACCTCCTCTTTGATTTTGATGGCCATGTCTGGGTGAGTCCGTTTTAGCGTTTGTTTTATCGGCGGACATTCTGATCTTAACGGTAGATGATGTTCCACGATGCTGGTATCCAACCCTGACATGTCCTGATAGGACCAAACAAACACATCGGGAAACTCTTTGAGAAGTTTTATCAAGTCTTCTTTGACAGTCGGACTGAGCAGTGCCCCAATCTTGACCTCTTTTCTCTTTTCTTTTGAACCCAAGTTGACTGTTCCCAACGGCTCTTTGTGAGGTTCAATGGACTTTTCCTCTTGTCTGAGTAATCGAGAGACCTCTTCTGAAATTTTGTCGTCATCTTCTTCTTCAGCCTCAAATACCGGGAATTCAAAGTTGGGAGATGTCATTGGAACGTATGTTTCAATGGGGTTTAAAACAAGCAATTTGTATCACGTGATGATTTGTTTTTAGAAGAGATAGCGAGAATGCAAGAGTGTGTGCAATGTATTTTTTTACTGCTTGTTTTTATTATTCGAGTTGTTATTAGGATTACCATTTTCTGAAAAAGCGAAAAGAGAAAACAACAATAAATGCGGAAATTACATAATGACGTTATTTTATTTATGATCTTGTCAATTCTTGAAACTACAGCCCTATAAAACAAAACTCTGTCGCTTTGGGCAAAGCGAAGAGGTACATTTATAGAAAGTGAGCCCTATCAAAACATCTGTTTCACTTGGGCAAGGTGAAAGGTTAAGATAAAGATGGCAATTACTTTGACTTATGAACAACTTTCGGAACGTTAACAGCAATCCATTTTTAGGGAACTCCTCGGTGAATCACAAAGTCAGGTATTTTCCTTCTTGATTTGTCTTCAAAAATAACGCTGATTTCTGGTGGAGCAGGATCGTTGGAATCTGTCTCCCAGGCAGAGTTATCGTAGGAGGATTCCTCAGCTGTATCTTGCACAGTGTTTGCACTCTCAGGTATATCTCCCCACCGAGTTGGCTGGATGTCTTCGATCCTAATACGAGAGCTGTCGGGAGCGGTGTACTTAACCAGGTAATCGAATTTGCCACTCGATTGTCCCAGGGTGTCCCATGTAACACCCCCAATCTATACCCCAAGCTATTAAAGCGATAAGTAAAATTCAAAATTTCATCAGAGTATAATTAAACATGCACGGCATAGACCGGGGGGTCACATCAATTTGAAACAAACATACAACACCTGCTCATAAAGATATGCAACAATTCAGGTAGAATTACACCCACAATTCAAATACAGAATAAAAGCGAAAAATCTGTATTGAAATCTCATATATATATATATATATATATATATATATATATATATATATATATATATATATATATATATATATATATATATCATAAAAAGTTTGTTTGCCAAATACAACCATACATGTACAATCCAAAAGATACATATACATAATACAAAATAATCACACTCGATCACCCCGACTACCTGGTGCTACATATCAGAGCCAACCGACAAAAGAATGAAGACCTAAGCTTCACAAAAAGACCTCCAGTAACTCTAATCTGTAATGCCTCATAGAGCATTATAAAACAGCAGAAGGGTGAGAAACACAATCATAATACAGTTGCATATAATTATATATTAACACAGAAATGCACAAGTAAAATATTCTCACCACAAATGCACCACAATCAAATACCACACAACACAAATCTCAGATATCCAATACCAACACACACCAGTCTTACACAATACACTCATCATCAATACAATTAGACATATTCTATCTCATCAATCACATTCACCATTCCATACACAATTAATCCATGATTTATGCAAATGTACAGAGACCGACACAACGACTCTATGCAATGCACATGCGGTACCGACTTCCAATGTTTCTCATCACTAGTTCACTCAGGAACTCTGCTGGAACCATCGCTCGTTACATCACTGTAACTCCCCGTCAGGCATACGATGTTCCCCGTCGCTTTCGGTCCTCTTTGTATAAGGCTCACGACGTTTATGGATCGCTTTCGGTCCTCTTTGTATAAGGCTCATGATCCGATCGCTCACACCCCACATGAGCACACGATCGTCTATACTCATCGCTTTCAGTCCTCTTATTTTTAAGGCGATTCATTCCTCTTATTTTTAAGGCTCACGATGTTATAGCAGATTCCCTCTGGAATCAATCCGTCACTCAGGACATCACAAGAATGCGTATCATGATGCTTGCATACAATGACTCATGACATTTAAAATGTACACATATACACATCCATAATCATGCATATAACATCAATTACCATACGTCGCATTTTCTTGCCGTAAGGCCACCAATCATCATCACAATATATATTCCATGCAATTACATCACACACCGTACACAAGTCAAACCATATCCACACCAACAACATATTGCACATACACATCAAGTTCACACAATTAAACGGCAAAAGTCGACAACAAAACCACATATTTTCTAATTCCCGACATAATTTAATCGGCCAACAATCTCAAAACCATCATCATAAGCAAGAACATTTTATAAGCTTTCTAACACATCAAACCACGTCTCAAACCGAACCACAGATCAAAAGCTATGCAGAAAATAAAATTACACAAACAGCCCTGTTCGCTAGGCGAACCCTCTAGCGAGCATTCGCTACCACCTTCGCTAGGAGAATATCCAGCGAACCAACTACTAGCTAGAAAACAGACACAAAGTTCGCTAGGCGAACCCCTTGGCGAACCAAGGCAGCAACCACCAGACCCAAAAACATGCAAAGTTCGCTAGGTGAACAACTCAGCGAACCTTCGCTGACCTTCGCTAACTGGTTCGCTAGGAGAACCCGCGAAAATATCACTCGCTACTGCTTCGCCCCAGGTTCGCTAGGCGAACCTGCGAAAACTCAAAATTTCTCAGCGCTGTTTGAAAACCCAAAATGATAATTTTTCCAACTAAAACATTTCCAAATTAATAAATATCAATCAGAACCTATTCTAATCATGGCAACAAGCATTCTACCACGTTTGCATCGATTTCCAACCGCTAAAACCTCGATTTCTATCATTCTATCATTTCTAACCTAGAAGTGAAAAACCATAGCAAACAAGAGAATCATCCAAACACACACATACATAATCATACACAAATATAGTATAATCGAGTTTCGCACCCTTACCCGATTTAATTGCGTGTAGAAAAGTCGGGAGATTGATTTCTTCTTTCTCAAGTTTTTTCCTCTCTTTTTCTTCTCTTCTTCTTTCTCTCTACTTTTCTTCTTCTCTTTTTATTTCTTTTTCTATTTTTCTCTCTATTCTTTCTATTCTTACTAACTTAATCAAAATAAAATGAAATAGCCAAAATACCCCTACACTCAAATATCTCGCAAACGCTCCCAAAACGCGATAAAATATAATCACGATGAAAAATAACATATTTCCACATAAAAGTCAGAAATAAAATAATATAATAATAAAATAATCAAAACGGCCCAATTAATTAAAAAGACAAAACTGACAAAACCGACTGGACTGACTGGGGCGTTACAACTCTCCCCTACTTAGAAATTTTCGTCCTCGAAAATATACCTGAGATGAACAACTCTGGATACGACTCCCGCATCCGACTCTCCAACTCCCAAGTTAAATTGCCCTCAGCAGCGCCTCCCCACGCTACCTTCACAAGTGCAATATCTTTGCCCCTTAACCGCTTCAACTCGCGATCTAAAATCCTAACGGGTAATGCTTCAACCGTAAGGTTCTCCCTTACCTCAACCTCATCCATCGGAATCACATGCGACGGATCCGGAACATACTTCCAAAGCTGTGAAACATGGAACACATCATGCAAATTCGACAGTCTCGGTGGCAACACCACCCTATAAGCCACATCACCCACTCTCGCAGATATCTGGTAAGGACCAATAAACCGAGAAGTAAGCTTCTTCGACTTCAATGCTTACCAACACCCGTTACCGGCATAACCCTAAAAAATACATGATCGCCCTCTTGAAACTCAAGATTCTTCCGTCTACGATCATGATAACTCTTTTGCCTACTTTGAGAAGCCTTCAATTTCTCACGAATAAGCTTCACTTTTTCCGTAGTCTGTTGCACCAACTCCGGTCCAACCACCGCACTCTCACCAGATTCGTGCCAACACAACGGTGTTCGACACCTTTGTCCATATAACGCTTCAAACGGTGCCATTCCAATACTCGAATGAAAACTGTTATTATACGTGAATTCAATCAAGGCAAGATAACTATCCCACGCACCACCTTGTTCCAAAACACACGTTCGCAACATATCGTCCAAAGACTGAATCGTCCTCTCCGTCTGCCCATCCGTCTGCGGATGATAAGCCGAACTCAACCTCAATTTAGAACCCAACGCCTTCTGTAAACTTTCCCAAAATCTCGAAGTAAACCTCGGATCTCGATCCGAAATAATACTCAATGGAACTCCATGCAACTTCACAATCACACTGATATAAATCTCAGTTAACCGCTCCAAAGAAAACTGATATCAATCAGAATGAAATGAGCCGATTTAGTCAGCCTATCAACAACCACCCAAATAGCATTATGCCCTCGTTGAGTATTCGGTAACCCCGTTACAAAATCCATCGAAATACTATCCCATTTCCACTCAGGAATATCTAACAGTTGCAACAAGCCACTAGGCCTCTGATGTTCCACTTTTGACTTCTGACACGTCAAACAAGCATACACAAACTGAGCCACATCTCTTTTCAATCCAGACCACCAGAAAATCTTCTTCAAATCTTGGTACATCTTGTTCGCTCCCGGATGTTTACTCAAATTACTCCGGTGCCCTTCTTCCAAAATCATCCTTTTCAAATCCGAATCATCTGGAATACAAATTCGCCCAAAGCGAGGAATCTCAATTCCATTTGTGGAATTGGGGGAAGAGGTACCCAAAGCGAGGACGATTGGGGAACTGCCTAATCAAATCGTGTTTGTTCTCTCTTTCCCTTAACTCTTTACGTTTAATATCATTCGAATTTGCAAAGTTTAAATTGATCGAAATTTCTGAGCTAGTGTTATATTAGGCTGTTAAATTGTTTTGTAAATTTGATACAATCTCTTGGATTATATTTAGGAGCAGCTCAACATCACATTACTTTGAAATCTGCACTTAGTGTGTTAACGCACACCAAGTGTTCGATAATTTTGTTTCAACGCAAAATCGAACGCATTCGAAATAAATTGTTTGCCGATTTACCTCGTTGGGTTGGATTAACTATCAAGCAAATAAAACATTGTTGATTGCATTTAAATTGTGTTAATCAATCTCAATTTTTCTCATCCATAATTCATTTCCAATATTGTCGTGCATATCCGATCCTTTTAGTAGAGGTTCGTTGTAGACGTAATTCAGTGGTCGCTTCCGTTAATTTTTAAAACCAAATTTTGAAAAGCCATTTGCGTGTAAAACTCGAGGGATCTATTCAACCCCCCCTTCTAGATCCTAGCCATCGTCTAACAACCAGGATCGAGGGGAAGTTTATTTCAGAAACTGAGACCAATTCCTTGGCTGAAGACCAGGATCGAGGGGAAGTTTTTACCTTTTCTAAGCATCATTGCTTAGCAAAAGAAGATGGATGAGCAAACTACCATTCATAACCACCATCAAAATTTCAGGTATTTCGATATTTAATCCTCTTGCACCCCGAATTCCCGAACACCTTCGCCATTCACACCTTCGGGTCCAAGAAGATTAAATAGGGGCATTTGTCATACCCCAAATTTTTACCACCAAGATTTCCCATCATTGTGTAAATCATCATCACAATATGGATGTACCTTCATGCCTCATCAATCTCCTCAAGAATTGTTGAGCATTCACTACAATCAAGAATCAGGGTTTGGCCCCTCTCAGGACACTTAGGCAAATGATCAATCAAGGAGTGACATGATATCCAACTTGTCTAGCCTCTCAAACACCTACAAAGGATCCAAAGGACTCCCACATCAAGAATCAAGCACAAGGTTGCAGCATTCCAAGTGGATCAAGCCTTAAGATCGCCAGTGTCACCAAACTAGGGTTTTGGTCGACTGAGGCCTCCAGATGGAAATTTTCCTCTGGGCATGAGCCATTACTTCAAATCATAACTTAAGATACTCCAAGGGACCTCATGGACCCAATCATCAAGTCAATTTAACCTCAGGGGAGGTATTCATCAAAAATCAGGAATTTGGGTTTCTTGACTTAATTCACCCCTAAGTTGACTTTTGGGACAAAACATGAGCCAAGACCTCAAGACATGATTTGAGGGTCTCTAATACATTACATTGATCCATTTTCAACAATGGATTGATCCAAGAAGCTTGATCCACAAGTTTCAATTTCATCAGGACCACAATTAGGGTTTTAGGGAAAAAAGTCAACTGTACCTTTGACTTTTGACCCAGGCATGCTCCCAAACCTTGGGACATGATTCAATACACCCTATAATACCTATGGAATACATCAATTAGGTTTGATTTAGGTCAAGGACTTGATTTCACCAAGGATCGCACAGTTTGGATTTCATCCGATAAAAAGTCAACTATGCACAAAATCAAGTTTGACTTTTTGGGATTTTTCACAATTTTGGTTATTTGACCCTAAAATAATGTTAATATGTGATTTGAATCATCATTCATCAAGAAAAATCAAAGAAAGTGAGTTAACTTGTAAAAGGGGTAACCATAAAAAACTTTGAAATTTTCTAAGTTATGAAACAAAGTGGCTAGGGTACCAACTTCCAAGGACCATAACTTGAGATCCAAGCAACCATTTTGGATGGTCCAAAGATGGATCTGTAGCTCTCATGGCATACTTTAAAAGTGTCAACTACATCTCATTCCAATTCTCCATGAATTTTTAGTTATGAAGTGATCAAAATGGCAAAAAAATGAAAATGACATTTTTCCAACACTTAGTGAAATTTTCACTAAGTCAGAATCAGCCATATTTTTTTCAAAATGTAGAGGCATTGAAATAGGATATGTCAGCTTTCCAAAATGACCAAGAACTCCATCAAACTCCACCTGAGCTAGGAGTTATGACAACTGCAACATGCCTTGCTGCAAACTGTCTTCGCAAGGCAGATTTGTGCATAAGGGCTCGATTTTATCAATCTGCACACCTCAAGGGGGGACAAACAAGGGACAAGCACTGATCTATCAGCCTTCAAATTCCCAAAATCTACAAGAAGCATGCCAAACCTAAAAGAGCTAAAAAGGTGCCAAGACTCCAATTTTGTTTTGGAGCATTCAATGGATGCTTAGAGGTGGCATGTATCAGAGCAAAGATGAACACTTCAGTCAAGCCTTATCCTTGAATCAAAGAACCATAGGCCTGTGCTCTAACCTCAAGTCAATGGCTAGAGGAGACTTGAGATTCCATTTGATCCACATTGGCCAAAGGCCTGCTGCAGTTGCCATTCCCTATTGATGCCAAAACAAACTTAACACACTATAAATAGACCTCATTTCTGATCAGTTTGAGTACACCAAAGGCCTATAACACTTGCCTTTCTCAAAATCACACTCTCACTTCCAAAAATGCCTTCTAATGCAAGCTACTATCGGGTTTTGAATTAGAATCTGTTTCCAACCAAACCAATCACTCACACACCTCATAAACATCATATGTGAGCTGATCAAATACTAAACCAACAACTGGAACACCAAATTCATGAAATCACCAGCCATCTGCACTTGCCTTTGACAGATTTGCAGTAGAGGTGCCAAATTAAGTTCCAGCTGAATTCAATCCACTCCAAGCATTCAAACACACTCCATATGGTGTAAGGAAGCTGTTCAGATCATCACAAATCATCTGTAACACCTCTAACTCAAAAATCAAATTGCTCTTGCTGCCACGACCTTCAAGTAAGCCTAAACTTGGTCATCTCATGATTTATGCATATTTCCTCACACAATAATTTTGCCATATGTTCATAATCATGTATGGAGTGTTTCCCCTCAATTAATTGCTTTGTATGAATCATGTATGAAATTTCCCAGCCTTCATGCAGAAATTAGGGTTCTTGAGGTTTCTCTTTGATTTCTTATTCTATGCTTAAAATAAATGAAATTAAAGACCATAGACATGATCGTGAGTTGAAAACAAGCAGATTGATATGTGGATTGTGTGATTTCATCAAGTATTCAGTGAGATTGATGAAAAATGCAAATCTGGGCAAAACAGGGCACGCGGGCAAAACTAAGATGTTCTTGGCGCCCTTTTTCAAATATTTGAATATTTAAATTTGTGTGGTTTTATTTAATTGATTCAAAAATTAATTTCTCTCTGAATTTTAATGATTTTGAGTTGATTATTTTTTTAATAATTCGCAAAAATGTTAAAATATTTTATTTTACAAAAATTCCCCAAAAATGTTATTTATTTCACATATTTGATATTTTTGAAAAGAATTAATTTTTATTTGTTTTTTAACACTTTAAAAATTTTCTTTCTCTTGATTTTCCAAACTTAATTGGTTTTCAATCATTTTATGGATAAAAACATAATTTTTGAGACATTGATCCAAAATCACCACTCATTTCTCACATGTTTTCAATGATTTTATTAATTTTTAATCAAAATTAATTCCATTTTTTTAACAAAATTAGGGTTTCTTTGATTTTCACCCTAACAAATATTTTTCAAACACTCATGGGCCTCTAATAGACTGTAAGACCCAACCCCCTTTTAACCAAAATCATTTTGGGCCTCAGATATTGTATAAGTCCCTCTGCGTTAAAAGAAAAATCTCGGCGCGATCTCCATTTCAAAACAAAAGATCATCTGGGCCTACCCTCGTGTTGTAAGTCCCATTTATTTTTTTAAACATCCTTTGGGCCTCTAATAGAGTGTAAGACCCAAACCCCTTTGTAAATAAAACAATTTTGGGTCTCACACATTGTATAAGTCCTTCTGTATATTTTCAAATCAACGGTGCGATCACTGTTAAACCTTGGGTCTCTCCTTGAGTATAAGCCCCGACAATCTTTTCAAAACAATTTCCCTTTTGATTTAGATTCAAATATACATGTTATTGTCACAACTTTCTTTAATTTCTTTGAACAACTAACAACACAGCATGGAAGCTTGCTCACCTGTAAGTTTTAACGGCTTTCATTTACTCGCTTTCATATATATAATTGTATTGTGGGAAGCTGCGCATGGTTAGTCTTCTTTCATACCCTTTTTATACTTGTCATATATCAATTGTATATATACTAGTATAGCTATTTAGAGTTTTCCCCTACAACTAGGTCTAGAACTAGGTAAAGCCTGTTGGTCACTCTTAAATACAAACAAAACTAGATCCCCACAGAATCTCCAGATACAGTCTTGCCTTCTCTTGGGCTTAAACAATATGGAACAAAGAGAAAGGCAGTATTCTTCGTGAACCTTTTCTCAGGCTGTCACCCCTAGAATTTGTCAAAGAAATTCTACTCCCCGGAGTTGATCTATTCTCGGTGAATAGCATCTCTTGAGTTTCTTCAAACCTCAGGACTTTCACTAAATGATCTATTCTCGGTGAATAGCATTTCTTGAACTTTTCTTGGTTTGGGACCCACAGGCTTCCTAAAAGCATCCCCGCCTCCTCTTGGGCTTTGTACAAGGACCCTTTGGCTTCTTAGAAGTTCTCATGCCTTCTCTTGGGCTTAATACAAGGACCCTGAAGACCTCTTAAAGGTATAAGACAGAACTTAGTCATCCTTTACTAGAGCAGTCTTTCCAGTGTCAAAACATCAGGCCAATTTAGGGTTGATTCTCATGCCTTAACACGCGCCTTCTTTTAGGCATCATACAAAAGATAAAACTCTTCAACACCAGTAGACTTGGACAGTCTAAATCCCCTTGAGTCTCAAAGACATTCTCAAGTTCCTTATGAACGTAGGAGAAACATTGATCAACCGATTAAATCCCCAGCCAGGGTCAAAAGGCTGTTAATAACACTATCCCAAATCAGAACCTCAGGGTGTCTGATATCTCAACTCTTCTATAAACCTCAGCAAGAGTTGATTCCCCTACTTGGACCCGCCTTGGGATCTCAAGAATCCCCAACAGAAGATAGCCTCCTCTTAGGCTTTGTATAATGATCCTTCCTCAGTGAAATTAGCCTTCTCTTGGGCTTTGTACAAATGATTCTCCCCAGTGGAGCTAACCTTTTCAGACTCTCTTGTTGAGTCCGCCAACTTTTTAGACTCTCTTGTTGAGTCAATCACTTTTCAGACTCTATTGTTGAGTCGATCAACTTTTCAGACTCTCTTGTTGAGTCAATCACCTTTTAGCACTCTCTTGTTGAGTCAACCCTTTTAGCCTCAATCTTGGGCTTTGTACAAGACATAAATCTTCATCTCTTAAACTTGGGACAAATATCTTCCCCAGCAAAGTCACTTCATCCCAGCCTTCTTTTAGGCTTTGAGGAATGATTTCCCAAGCAAAGTCAAACTCTTTTCAGCCTCCGTCTTGGGCTTTGTACAAGACATATAATACTCTCCAGCAGAGTTAAATCCTTTTAGCCTCCGTCTTGGGCTTTGTACAAGACACATAAAAATATCCTCACCCGAGTGAGTTAAATTTCCCATTTCAGCCTCAATCTTGGGCTTTGTACAAGACACATATAAACCTCCCCGGCGGAGTCAAAAATCCCTTCTTTAGCCTCAATCTTGGGTGTTGTACAAGACAGATAGAACATTTCCCCTGGAAAAGTTAAACTTGTAGCCTCCTCTTAGGCTTTGTATAATGATATCCCCAAAGAGTCAGTCTCTTTTTCGCCTCAATCTCGGGCTATGTACAAGACATATATGAACCCTCTCTCGTTGAGTTAGTCATCTCCAGCCTCCTCTTAGGCTTTGTATAAGGACTTCCCCAGTGGAGTCTATCAACCTCTTAGCTTCAACCTTGGGCTTTGATTCAGGCACACAAAAATCAACAATCCCCTCAGAGGAAGTCAAATCCCTCTTTAGAGATGACAAGTTCTCTCTCAGTCAAACCATTTTAGCTTCAATCTTGGGCTTTGAACAAGAAACAAATAACCTTGTAGCTTCAATCTTGGGCTTTGAACAAGACACCAAAACATCTTTTTCCTCCCTTAGAATAGGAGGAACTACGATTGCTCTGATTTCCCTGTTTCGTTTAAACGGGAATACGTAGGCATAAGATTGCGAAATCTTAGCGAGCACACTAAACAAAAACTCTAGGTCCAGTACCTTCATATCAATCAAAACTTAGGTCTAGTACCTTACCAAAAACATCGGGAAGAACCCGAACATCAATAAAAACTCACTCTCCCTGTCATATTTCCCAAGAAACTTTCCCAACCCATTAACGGATAAACACCATCAAGTACAAAGCGAAACCTAAAGCTAATATCATGTGGATAACCACATATAGAATGGGTAATTGACAACTCCCCATTGTATAACCTGACCCCGACTCCCCGAATCTCTTTAAAGCGTTTGTTCAGTTAAACATTCGCGTGCAAGGTTAGTTTTAGATAGCTACCCTTTACCTTCCAGCTTCATGGGATAAATAAGAAATCTGAAAGTAGCATCCCTCCTACCATTGCAGTGAGAAAAACCCAACGATAAGGTGGTCGCGTCACCGACAAAAATCGCTTGCTACAGTACTAACTTTCAATTAAAATTGTTCATTCAGAAATGATAATTTTAATGTGATACTCATGCAAGTTTTGAAAAGAATCATTTATTAGAATGATGTGATAGTGTGTGACGTATGGGCCATTAGTCCAAACGCAGTACTAATTTAGCTAGTGTGAATGATACAACAAGAACATGATATCAATACAGAAGATTAGCAAATCTCTAGGAATCAGTTTACGGAACCTTGCTATAGTATGCTTTTAGAATAAACCCTACTTCAATTAGGTATTTTGAGGGTTTTAATGTGGCCTGATTCATGGTTATTGAAACAAAGGATATAAGGCTAATATTTGTTTTAGCTCACCCCTTTTCGTGATGATCTCCAGTCCTACGTTCAGTTAAATCAACATATGTATTCGTCTTCTAAGAGAGATCGACGGTGTAAGATTTAAGATGATGATTCAATATTTTCTTGAAATGGAAATGACCTTATTTTGTTTTTGTCATGGATGTCGATGACCCTTTGGTTATTGATATGGTGGTCACCTAATCTTATTTTGCTTTGTTTGAGGATTTGATGACCTCTTTTGCTTGTTCTTCTTGTTTGCTTTTTTCTTTGATACCTAATTTTTCTTGGACCGCTTTTCAAAGCTTTTAGTCCACTGTGATCGCCCTAATATTTTCCTAAGTTGCCTCTTTGGGTATTCGACCTAGCGTGCTTTTTCTTTTGTTTGTTTTTATTTTTGGTTTTTGGCTTGGAAAGGCTTGTGATTGCCATGTCATCGGTCATTAAGAAGCAACCTACCTTTGGAATTTTCATGGTTCCTTAGACACTTCAGGACGTGTACAAAGAATATCGTGTGGTCGATCCCCATACGGGATGTTTCATCTTGTAATTCGAATGCGTAGTCAGATTAGCTGAACACTACCATGCCCCGGGTTAAGCGCAAGGGTTTTAGATATGAAAGAAACACCTACTTCTAGGATTTAAGTGTTTAAAGAGGGACTTACTCCCTATCTCTCCAGTGTTTGGGGATTTGAAACAATGCTTATACATCATCAAGATTTTATCCGAAAGCACACTGTTAGCAATTAAGGGTATTTTGTTTTCGTCATCCTCCTCTAATATTTTCTAAAACAATAGTTTAATAAAGAAAGTGAATTGGAGAAAATTGTTATTTGTGCTTTTAAATAAATGAGAAAAGATGAGTGAATGCAAAAGGATTCGTTCAAAACATGCATGCTCATTCCATTAATCAATACCATTAATAAAAAACAATGTCTAATAGCAAGTAGCATTTAACAGGAAATAAATTACAAATGTAAATGATAAACAGTCTTATGATAAACAACTTTGAGGACGCGGCTTTGGTGTGAGCCACTAGCTTTAGGGAAACCTTTTTATGCCTGATCTACTGCTTGGTTGACCTCTTTGCGTCCCAAAGGTTGATATCTTCATCAGTATTAGTAGGGTAGCCTTCAAAGTCTTCTCTTTTGGCCTCTTCACAAAATGCAACCTTTTGGACTTATCTCTCAGCTTGTCTTTGTATTCACTCGTGCGGCTGGTGGTATCCCAGGCCGCCGTTTCAGTGTTCTTGCCAAATAATAAAGGTGTTTCAACTACCATAGGTCTGGCCTTTTTCTTGTGGTAGAGAATCTTGAGTGGTTTGAGAAGCTCTTGTCTTCTCTCTATGTTAGGCCTTTGGATTAAACCATCCACACTTGAGCCCTCCTTCCTGATCATCTTCTGCAATTCTCTTTGAAAGCTTTCGCATTCCTTAACAGCATGCCCCATGGTTCCAGTGTGGTACCAACACTTCACACCTGGGTTGTCTTTTTCAAAGACCAGGTAGAAGGGACACATGTTGAACAAGATATTCTAACATGTGGGATGCAACATCTGGTCTCTTGGAAACAGACAGATGGAAATTGCAGTTGGTTTCAATGTTTCTCTATCCAAGATTCTCTCCACAATAGAAGATCTGCAAGTCAAGGATACGAGTTGATTTGGATGTACTGGTGCAACATGTGGAACACAATGTTCCAACATGTGCAGTACAACAACTAATCTTGACAACAGGCCATGTTGGATGTTGTTTGATGCATATTTTTTATTAGTTTTTAATCATATTTGATGCAGTTATTTTAGCAATGTACTGTTTATTTGTTTGACAAACGAAGATGCTCAAATCAAATTTAATTTTGAATTTGAAATATAACAAATCATGTCTTTTGGAGAGATTTGAGGAGTAAATCATATCCAACTGATTCAACTATTTTCTAGACGAACTAAATGCAAATCCATCAAAAGAAAAATCCCATAAGACGTTGCTATATAAGGAGACTCGGTTCTCATTATTTGTTAAGAGTTTTGGTGCGCAAAAACTAGGTTCGTTTTGTTCTAGGGTTTGAGTCTTTGTTGCTTTTATTCCAAGTTAATGGCATAACAAGATTAGTATGGAATCTAACTATTATACACCACTATGTTTCAGTAACTTGGCATAGTTGGTTTGTCTTAGTTAAGTTGTAGTATTCATTATTGTATATTGAATTGTAAACACCAATCACGGATTGTGTCATTGAGAATAAAATGAGTAGGTTCTCATATTTAGGAGGAGTCTTTAAATAGAAAGTCAATACGATTAGAAAGATGCTTCGAAAATCATAGGGTTTGTTGATTCTTGTAAGACTATATGTACTAATTCGAAGTAGTGAATTTCCTTTCTTGGGTAGAGTACCCCCAGATGTAGGCGTGGTTTCACCGAACTGAGTTACCAATCTATTGTGTTTTTACATCTTTTTGCATTAATTTATTATTGCTATTAAAACTGTATTTTACTATAGTTTAAGAAGTTGGACAAGTTATCCCAACATTTGGTCCAACATCTCTCCCTCGAGGAACAGAATTTCACGTCAAAACAAATTTAAAACTCAATCATAAGGTATGCAATTATTAGAGGAGACTCAATAACGATATTAAAAAAAACTAAAAGCAAAAAAGACAAGCAATTAAAACATAAAACCTTAGGAGGAAGAGGCAATGCAACTTCAACTCCTCCTCAATATAGATAACATAGTCGACAGTTTTGTTGGATACAAACTCTTGTCTTTCATGGACACGTACTTGGGTTATAACCAGATACCGATATACGATCCATACAAGGGAAATCGCTTTCATATTCGAACAAGTGAACTACCAATACAACATGATGCCATCCGGTCTGAAAATATGTTGGGGCCACGTACCAAAGAATGATGAATATACTTTTTTATTTAAATGAGATAGGTGAGACATTGGAAGTGTACATGGACGACATGGTTGTTGGACAAGTGACTTCAAGCAAAAGAGAGGGGGTGAATTGTAGTATTCAAAACTCACAATTGAGTTTTATTTTTTGTTACTTAAAAAAATTGTGTCGATATTAAGATTAGAGTGAAAAGCAACGGAAAGTAAAGACACGAAAATAAATGAAAAAGGATCAAAGATGAGGGTTAGAGAGATGACACCTGTGATTATCGAGGTTCGGATGAATGTCAGCCGACTTTTCTCCCTGAGAGATCTTATTGAGATTTTGACTATGAACTTGAGATTTTACAGGTTATTCCCACAAACCTTACATACAAGAAGATCTAGATATTTTATAGTGGTTTATTCCGAACCAAAAGAAAGCTTTTACCCTATGTTAAGCTAACAAACCGGTTAGAGATTTTCAGGATAATCTCAATAAGAAAACAGAACTTTTCCAGGCTAAGTTCAAAAACCAAACAAAGATTTTAGGACTGGTTAATCTCAAGAACTAGACTCGATTTCTCAAGAATATCGCACTCTTAAGAATAGTAATAATGGCACGACACCAATACAAATTCTTCCTAACAAGTAGTTTTAACTCACAAGGCACTAAGGCAACTTTGATGAAAAGAAAATAATTTATATAGAAAGAGAGAAGAGAAATAAAATCCAAATAACTAAATAAATTTGGAATTCTTGTATGAAATGAGAAGGAGATGTGCCTCCTTTATATAGGAGAATAATTGGCTAAAAAGGGAAATGATTCATGGTTTAAATTAAGACTTAAATAGTCGTTTGATCCCTGTAAGTTAGCGAGTTTTTAAATTTAGTCCTTGTATTTTTTTTGTCTGAATCCTTATATGTTACTTTTGTGTTGCCTTTAGTCCCTGACGTTAAAATTCTATTAAAATAACTCACTGGACAAACGGTGCATGCGTGACAATGCTGACTTGGTTCCTATACCTGATGTGGCAGTTTCCATCGCTGATGTGGCAGCTCATTTTTTTCGTTTTTCTTTTGTTTTAATGCCCATAAATTCCACGTCAACTTTTATTATTATTTTTTGTTTTGATGTTAAATCTTAGAATGCAAAGTTCAAAAATGGTCCCAAGAAGAGTTAAACCCATGACCATTGGGTCAATAACATAATTCTTAACAACTAGACAACTCAACTCATTTAGTTATTATATTGCAACAAATTTATATATTACATAAATTAATACTTACTAAGCTGGTTTGCATTACTGCAAACACTATTATTGATGGAACAATAGCAGTATTATGAACCAACAAATTCAATAGTAATTAATGATTAAATATTTTAACTATTTTCTATTTCAACTATTAATATTTAATAAACTATTTAATATTTCAATTATTAATATTTAATATATTATTTTATTATTAATTGATCGTTGGAATATTAATAGTTGAAATATTAAATAGTAATTGATATATTTAAAAATTAAAACATTAAATAGTATTTCAAGTATTTAATAAAGTATTTCAATTACTTAAATAAGTATTTAATGCATATTTCAACTATTAAATATTTCAACCATAATTAAATATTTATTTCATAATATTGTGAGAAATATTATTTATTAATATTCTGTAATAGTCGAAAGAATATAAAAAATATTGTGAAAAATACTATAAAAGAAGTATTTACTATTTAATAATATTGTGAGAAATAATATTTAATAATATTACGAAAATAGTTTAAATAATATAAAATAATTATTTAATATTTAATAAATAGATTAAAAATTAATTATTTAATCAGTAATTACCATTTATTAATTACTATTTATGAATACAATAGCATACTTTGTGAAAGGATTAATTAAGTGGTATACATTGCTATTTTTGTATCTATTGTATTTATTGGTAGATTAATTACTGTATATATTGTTATTAATTACTGTTGGCAGCAAAGCAAACCACTATATCCAGATTTTATTAGTTTATTAAATATTTATACTATTAAATAATTAGTTTATAAAATATTTATACTACTAAATAATTATTAAATATTTTATAAACTAATTATTTAATAAACAAAATAATTGAAATATTAATTATTGAAATATTTAATAATTGAAATATTTATAAACTTATTATTTAATAAACTAAATAATTGAATATTAATAGTTAAAATATTAAATAATTAAAATATTTTATAAACTTATAATTTAGTAAACTAAAAAATTTTAATATTAATAGTTTTATTATTTATAAACTAAAGTTGTAGTTTTTTATAAACTAAATAATTGAAATAGTTAATAAATTAAATAGTTGAAATATTTTATAAACTATTTAATAATATTAATATTATTTCATTTTATCAATAAAAATAAAATTAAAATATAATATTAAATAATTACTAAATAGTATGAAATAAAAATTAATTAATTAAATACATAAGTATTAATATGAAATAAAAATTACTTAATTAAACACATAAGTATTAATATGAAATAAAAATTAATTTATTAAATAATATGATATATTAATACTAAAGCACTTAATGGAACATTAAGTAATATATACTTAATGGTCTCTTTTGGATTAGTCGATCGCAAAGCCGGATACCAAGATTTCCAAACAAAAAAGTAATATATAGCTGAAATAAATTAAGTAATGTTATTAAATATTAAGTAATTTATTAAATACTGAATTATTTATGAAATATATATTCATGTTGCAATGTTATTATTAAGTAGAATGGTTGGCTTAGTGGAAAGATAGTTATTTGCAATTGGAAAGGTCATGAGTTCAATTTTTATTGGGACCAAATTTTGAATTTTTGCATTTTTAAAGTATAAGCCCCAAAAACAGCGTTTATGTGGAATTATTGGAGATTAAAATAAATGGAAAATAATTTTAAAAAAAACTTGCCACGTCAGCGACTAATCACAAAAAGAAATCAAATGTTAAGGACTCAGACAAAAAAAATACAGGGACCAAATTCAATTTTTGTAACGGAAGTTTAACGTCAGAGACTAATCACAAAAAAAAATCAAATGTAAAGGACTCAGACAAAAAAAAATACAGGGACCAAATTCAAAAACGCGTTAAGTTATAATGACCAATAGACTATTTAAGCCTTTAAATTAATTATCTAATCAATTATTTGAGCCCAATTTAGAAACTTTGGTTAGAGATTGGTTACAAATCATTAAAACATTGTCATAATTGATTATATAATTGGTTTTGCCTCTTCTAATCGATTAGCTTTATGACCTAACTGTTTAGATAGTTAAAAAATGATATTAAAGAAATTAACAGCTTCCTAATAAACTGGCTATGGCATAAAAATTGTTTTAGGTGTTTTGTTAGTTAAAAAGATATTTTAAGTGTGTGGGTGTGTGTGTGCGCGCGCGTGCGTGCGTGTGCGTGTGCCATGGTTGTCAAACTCGTGGGTAGACTCGTAAACTTGTATGAGTTTACGAGTCCAGGAAGCAAAAACGAGTAGAATAATGCATATAATCGTTTTTTAACAGACTCTATTAGATTCTGGTATACTCGCACAAACTCGTATAGACTCGTGAGTCTATGGCAAGTTTACGAGTCTATAATTTTTTTTAAACCCAAAAAATGCCCAAACTCCCCAAAAATATTTTATTTTATTAAAAAAAATCCTTTTTTTCTTATACGGGAATTAGAAAGCTTATCTCCTAGTATCTTGTTTCATCAAAGTTTCTTCATCCCTTCATCGACGGCTTGCGTTTTTTATGTCTCTTGCTTTGTTCGCGTTCATTCCCGTAAATCAATCCTTCGTTGTGTAAGTATTTTCTTAGATGTTTCACTAGGATGTTTCTCTTGTATATTCTCTTGCATAAATATGATGAATGAGATAGTTGAAGATCCTAATGAAGAAAATGTGGAAACTAAAGTTAATGTTAAGAAAGATGATGTTATTATTAATAATGTTGTGGAAGTTGATCTTGTTGTTGATGATGTTGTGCAAAGTGGTGGTGGTGGCGGTGGAAATGTTGAATTAGGTGGAAGTGGAACATCGAGAAATCCAACTTTGGTTAATGATGAAGAAGGTGTTTCATCTGGGGTAGAGTTTGATGATAATATTCAAGATACTGATGATGATGATGATGGTGGTGATGATTTCACTGAAGTTTTGGATGTTTAAATACATTAACATATTTGTTTTATGATTTTTTTTACTTTATGTAGTAGCCAATTAAGAAGAAATTAGTACTTTAAGTCTTTAACTACATACTTTGCCATTTTATTTGTTTTATTATTGTGTTTTTTTGTTAACAAATTTGTTATGGAGTATGAAATTTAAATTTTGATGTTAAATGGTGTTCTATTATATATATTTGTATCATATATGAGGCATTTACAAGTTTAAAAATATATGTGTGTCTCATGTATGTGTCACATAAAGTTTTTTGAAAGTCATTTTTTATTTTTCATAGACTCATACGAGTTTGCGAGTCGAGTCTATGGACCATTTACGAGTTTGAGTAGACTCGCAAGTTTGACAACTTTGGCGTGAGGGTGTGTGTATGCGTGTGTGTGTGTGTGTGTGCGTGTGCGTGTACATATATGTGTGTGTGTGTGTTACTTTAGTATCTTAGGGGTTATGCTCGTACTTTTAGAAATCTCTTCTCATTCTAAAACACACGACCAGATGAGCTTTCACCCTTCCTCTATTTCACAACCATGAGGCTTTCGAGTTCCTTTGCCATATATTATTTGAACCCTTCCTCTCTTCTCAATTCTAATTGATGAGGATTGAGATGTCTTCACTTTAATCACCGTTATCAAGGATTTGGAAAACTATTACCACCGACTTTAGCAATAATTTGTGTTGTTGTCATCAAAACACCTCGCTCAATGGTCTATTATCACTACTTCAAATAACCCTTATAACGTCGTACGCGAAAGAGATGTTACCTCGACTACCAAGGCGACGTAACGAAGGGTGACATGAAAAGTTGCCACTTAACACCTCGATTAAAGAAAAACTGAGGGGTAAAGTTATATGATCATGGGTTCGAACCCTAACATCTGCATTTTAATTATTTACAAAAACAACGCCTCATACCTCTCGGTTTATTAAAAAATGAAGGGTTAGATAGTTGTTTTTTTAAATAAAACTCATTATATTATTTACACAGAATATTAATAAATTAATTTGTTTACAAACTACATTGTTTACACAGAATATTAAAGTAAAAATGTTTTTCTTCATCGTCATCATTGTAGGTGAAGAACATATATTGTATATGTTACACATCCATATACACTACACTCTCATACACATCTTCAACACACACTCCAACTCACACCACATACACCCGCCACCATCCATAATCACAACCTCTGCCACTGAACAACAACCATAACCACACGTGATACCAAGCTCCATAAGCCAAACCATCATAACCGATCTACTCCAGCGACATCCATATTTCACTCATCCTTCCAATCGCTCACCATCACCCTTCGAAGCTCCTCCACTTTATTCTTTCAAATCCGCCGAACCAACACCTAAAATCCCATTGTCGTCGTGAATCTAAGCAACACCATCTTCATACAACAAACACCCCGTGATACACAACCATAAAACTCAACCTTTGCCCTCAACTTCCGATCGCCCTAAATCAAACAACAACTCTCAAACCACGACCACCATTTTCCACCCTACAACACGGCACTGCAACACCTCCAACCATCGTTATAGTACCGCAACTCAAACTCAACCTTCACTAACATCACCATCACCGACCGGCAATGCACACCCTTCACCACTTCGAAACTCAACTTAAAAATTCAGAACTCAGAATCATCAATTTTAGTCTCCAAGTGGTAGTTTTTCTTTTTGATTGATTAATTTTTGAGTTATTTTTATTGTGTTTATCTGATGTAAATTGTTGAGAGTTAAAAAAGAATTGGAGATAGGGAAATTAGAGAAGAAGATACAAAGAACACAAGAGAGATCAATGAGAGACTGAGAGAAAAAAGAGTTTGTGTTTGATTTTTCAATTGTTGTTACTTGTTGCTGTTAACACAACAAATGCAGGGAAGAAGAAATGGAAGTGAATTAGCTTTTGTTGACTAAATCTGCCCTGCCACGTGTCAGACAGGGAAGATCTTTCCTCCTCTTATCATAGTAGCGTTTTTCCCTAGTTTATGATGCTTTCATTTTATCTCGGATCAACTTCAGCTTTTCAGTAGTTTGCTGGACAATTTCCGGTCCAAGTACATCACTCTCACCAGATTCATACCAACCTAGAGGTGTCCCACACCTCTAATCGCACAATGCATCAAACGGCGCCATTCCAATGCTAGAATTAAAACTGTTATTATAAGTGAACACGATCAATGGAAAATGACTATCCCAAGTACCTCCTTGTTCGAGTACACAAGCCTTTAACAAGTCCTCCAATGACGGAATAGTTTTTTTCATCTGACCATCAGTCTACAGATGATAAACAGAACTCAACCTCAACTTAGTACCCAAAGCTTCCTGCAAACTTCCCCAAAAGATGGATGTAAATTGTGGGTCTCTATCGGAAACTATACTCGATGGGACACCATGCAACTTCACGATTACCTTGATATAAATCTCAACTAACTTCTGTAATGGGAAACTAATTTTAATTGGAATAAAATAGGCCAATTTCACCAGTCTATCAATAATCACCTATATCGCATCAAACCCTCTTGGAGTATCCGGTAATCCGGTCACAAAGTCCATCAAAATATTATCCTATTTCCACTATGGAATATCCAACGGCTTTAAACCCGAAAGTTTCTGGTGCTCAAACTTTGACTTCTGGCAAGTCAAACATGCATACACAAACTTTACCACATCTCGCTTCATTCCTGGCTACTAAAACATTTTCTTGAGGTCCTGATACATTTTAGTAGCCCCAGGATAAATACTCACACTGCTTCTATGATTTTCCTCTAAACTCATCCTCTTCACTCAGAATTTCCAGGCACACATACTCTACCTCGAAACCTCATCACTCCATGTTCGTCCACTTCAAACTAACTTTCTTTGTTTGGGATCACCGAAGACAATAAATCTACCAGCTTCACATCTAGCTTCTGATTCTCCCTAATTTCATTAAGGAATTCATTATTCACCTTCATGATACCCAATATCACATTTCCTGGTGTCAATTCACAAACCATACTCAAATCTCTAAACTGCTCAATGATATCCAACTCTCTAATCATCAATGCCGACATATGTAGAGACTTTCGACTCAAAGCATCAACCACAACATTAGCTTTACCTGGGTGATAATTTAAGCCAAAATTGTAGTCTTTCAGAAATTCTAACCATCTTCTCTGCCTCATATTCAACTACTTTTGGTCAAACAAATACTTTAAACTCTTATGGTCGCTAAACACTTTCAATCTTGAACCATAAAGATAATGCCTCCAAATTTTCAACACAAATACCACTGCTGCCAACTCTAGATCTTGAATAGGATAGTTCCTCTTATGTACCCTCAATTGTCATGAAGCATAAGCCACCACTTTACCGTCTTGCATCAATACACCGCCCAAACCCATTTTAGAAGCGTCACAGTATACTACAAATGGTTAATGAGGATCTGGAAAAATCAAAACTGGAGTTGTAGTCAACTTCTTCTTTAACTCTCTAAAGCTCTCTTCACAATGAATATCCCACACATAAGTCTGACCCTTTCGAGTCAAACGAGTTAACAGAAGGGTTAAGTTTGAGAACCCTTCGTTAAACCTGCAATAATAACCTCCCAACCCCAGGAAACTTTTGATCTCTGTAACCAATTTAGGAGCCTCCCATTGTACCACTGCGTCTACTTTGGATGGATCCACTGCAGTGTCATTACCAGAAATGACATGCACGAGGAAACTCACCTCTTGCAACCAAAACTCACATAACTTCGCAAACAACATATTATATTTTAACACCTTTAATATTATCCTCAAATGCTTTGCATGTTCTTCATTCGATTTAGAATAAATCAAAACATCGTCGATAAAGAATACGATAAACTGATCAAGATAAGGATGAAAAATGTGATTCATATACTCCATAAACACACCAGGTGCATTCGACACTCTGAAAGGCATCACTGAATATTCGTAATGACTGTATCGAGTTCTAAACTCCGTCTTCTGAATATCTTCATCCTTAACTCGGATCTGATGGTAACCTGACCTCAAATTAATTTTTCTAAACAAACAAGCTTCTACTAGCTGGTTCATCAAATCGTCGATTCTCGAAAGTGGATACTTGTTCTTAATCATCGCTTTATTCAACTGCCGATAATCAACACATAGTCGCATACTACCATCCTTCTTCTTTACCAACAACACTGGAGCTCCCCAAGGTGACCCACTTGGTCTGATAAATTTCTTTTCAAGTAAGTCTCCCAACTGATTCTTCAATTCTCCCAACTCTGATGCTGACATTTTGTATGGTGCCATAGAAACAGGTCTAGTACTAGGAACAAGATCAATAACAAACTCCACCTCTCTCTCTGGTGTTAAATTTGAAATATCATCTGGAAACGGCTCTGGATTTTCATATACCACTAGTAACCCTTCAATTACTGTTTAACTCTCAATGGACAAGGAAGCAAACATTGCAAACACTTTAGCTTCATATTTCAACACCTCTTCCAATTGACTAGCAGATATGAAACTTGTATCTTCTTCATCAGGAGAAAGAAATCATACTGACTTATTATAGCAATTGATATGAACATGGTTGAATTCCAACCAGTTCATCCCCAAAATGACATCAATATCACTTAGTGGCAGACAAATTAAGTCCACACCAACGTCTCTACCATAGATTCACAAAGGACAATTCAAGAAGATTAAAGAAGTATTCACCGACCCATTAGCTGGAGTATCAATAACAAATCCACTACTCAAAGTAGATACTACAAGACCCAATCTTTTCACACAGTCAACAAAAATAAATGAGTGCATCACACCCATGTCAATAATGGTAATCAAAGGAATGTTGTGAATGTAACATGTAACTCGAATTAACCTGTCGGAACTGGTAGTATGAGATCTTGCCATTGCAAACACTTTCCCTCCAGACTGAGCCTTCTTTGGCTTTTGACAGTTGGTGCTGATGTGACCAGGTTCCCCACAGTTGTAACAAGCTGGCACGTTATTCTTGCAATCAGCAAAAAGGTGTCCTGGCTTCCCACACGTAAAGCATTTCTTTTCATCACTCTTATATTCATTAGTGCGATGTCCTGCACCACCATACCTGTAACATTTGACGGGAGTGGGAGTCCATCCACCACTTGGCTTCTTACACTCTAAAACCTTCTGTTTCACCTCTTCTAACTCATACTTTTATAATGAGCAAACCGAGCCCTATTGTCCTCATCATAAATCTTGCATTTGTTCACCAGTTCCGAAAACCGGCGAATCTGTTGATAACCAATGCCCTGCTTGGTCTCAGGATGCCACCCATTCTCTAACTTAATGCATTTATAAGCCTCGCATGTGCACCATTATAATTTGGAAAGGATTTCACAAGTTCCTCGAACCTGGCAGCATACTCAGCGATAGTAGAATTCCCTTGTTTCAGCTCCAGAAACTCGATCTCTTTCTTCCCATGCACATCCTCTTGAAAGTACCACTCCAGAAATTCTCCTCTAAATACAGCTCAATTGATTTCATCACCTGCAGCCTCCAATCTCTGACACGTATTGTCCTACCAATCATCAGCTACCTCTATCAGTATATGCGTACCAAATTGCACCTTATGTGCTTCAGTACACACCATAACCTTGAAAATATTTTCAATGTCCTTCATCCAAGCCTGCACTCCATCTGGATCATACATGCTTTTATAGGTAGGTGGGTTATTCCTCTGGAACTTTACCAAGTTGCGGAACTCATCATTCCCTCCATTCCGGTTGTTCTGCACAACTTAAGCCACTGCTTGCAAAGCGGCAACAATAGCACCGTTATTTCTCCCAGCCATATTCTGAACAACATCAACAAATAAGTATTAGAAGAAACTTGAATCGACCGTGTTCACACATCAGTCGTACACTACTGACACACTGTAACACCTGGTTGGACGGGCCGACCTGCTTTGATACCACTATGTAACACCCTACTTCCCGACTCAATAATTAATAAATAAAATATAATTCTACCCCAATAAGATGTCACTTCACATCCAAAAAGTTTGAATGTTACTTCATTTAATCAAAAACCATAGTCCAAATAGAGGAATTTAACAAAAGTATGTCATCCATAGTCTCAACAAATTACCCACACCAAAATTGTTCCAATGATTGCTTTAAATTAAAAGATAAGTAACAAAATAACATAAATAAAATAGCCGTTCCCCGGTGTTACGTATCATAGCAACTCCACTAGTAGACTCGACCGATAGCAACATGAGGTACATCTCCAATTACTTAGGTACCTTATTGTCTGTACTCCGAGGGAGCACAGACACAACAAACACAAAAGGGGCGAGATATTCATTCATATAATAAGTGGTGTATAATAATTAAGAGAGTAGTATTTATACATACAAATCACATTCTCACCACAACAAATGCACAAGCACAACATAATTACAATACAATAACACCCGACAATATTACACGATGCATGCGGTACCGATTCTCACCAATGGCTCATTATATGAACCCGATTCCCTCTTCGGAATCCTGAACTCCCCCTTCTGAGTTTCATATAATTCTTTCGTCCCCCTTCGGACCTATGACTTATCTCCCTCAACATATAAACAATGGATGTATGGCATAGTAATAATGTAATTAACATGACAATTATAATAATATGTAGTGATCCACAATTAATCACACAATTGCAACCATACTTAACGTAATCCACCCTTCTGGAATACCACCAATATAATCAAACACCACTTCCCAATCAATCACAATACATTAAATAATTTGTCAATATGGACCTCATTCATATTTGTCGCCTCATACACTTCTTTTCCACCTACTACCGACCTTTGATAAAATCGTTAAAAATACTTTATCCCTAAAACAAAATTATAGCCCTTTATTTCAGCTGCCCAACGCTTCAAGCGTCATCCCAAAATAATTTACGAGTTGAAAGTTATGAGCAAAATCGTGCACGAATGTGTTACTAAAAAGTTGTTGTTTTTCTGAAATTTCCAACACGATTTTCATCTTCTTCAACCTCAAAAATGTGTATGAAATCATCACCAAAAATATTTTATCCCTGAAACAAAGTTATAGCCCTCTCTTTCAGCTACCCAACACTTCAAACACCATCCCAAAATGATTTACAAGTTGAAAGTTTGATCAAAACCATGCACAAAGACGTTACTAAAAAGTTTTTTTTTTTTGAAATTTCCTGCATAATTTTCATCTTCTTTAACCCCAAACACATCAATGAAATAATCACCAAAAATATTTTATCCCTGAAAGAAAGTTATAGCCCTCTATTTCAGCTACCTAACGCTTTAAACTCCATCCCAAAATGATTTACGAGTTAAAATTTATGATCAAAACCGTGCATGAAGGCGTTACTAAAAAGTTGCTATTTTTCTGAAATTTCTAGCACGACTTTCATCTTCTTCAACCCCGAAAACATCCATGAATTCATCACCAAAAATATTGTATCTCTGAAATAAAGTTATAACCCTCTATTTCAGCTACCCAACACTTTAAACCCCGTCCCAAAATAATTTATGAGTTGAAAGTTATGATCAAAACTGTGCACAAAAGCGTTACTAAAAAATTTTTTTTTTTTTTTAATTTCCAAAACGATTTTCATCTTCTTCAACCCAAAAACGTCCATAAAATAATCACCAAAAATATTTCATGGTTTTAAACTCAATCATAAACATACCAATATCAATCACCACTTATATTCATATAATCACACCAATAAATTCACAATTTCATACCCTACCATCATCATAATCATCATCTCAAACCCTTAACATACAACAAACATAAAATTCAGCAACAATTTAAGAATCGTCAATAAATATCAACTGATATAGTCACAACAATTACAATTCATTCCTAACAACCATGGTCACAAATAAACAATAATCATAACATGACATAAGACCAACCTAAGAGGGTAAGGACCCATCGCTACCCTCTCATGATTAGACACCCTTATAGGAATAGTTTCTCTCCTCTTACCTTAGAATTTTAAGCTTCAAACTCTTCTACAATGGTGGT
Organism: Lathyrus tuberosus; assembly: GCA_022829125.1. Lineage (NCBI taxonomy): Eukaryota > Viridiplantae > Streptophyta > Magnoliopsida > Fabales > Fabaceae > Lathyrus > Lathyrus tuberosus. The sequence continues at coordinate 4,422,861 of JALAZF010000073.1, read as the reverse complement.
CTTCTTCTTCTTCTTCCTACCCTTGCCTCTTACCCTAACTCTCCCTTTTCCAATTCTTTCACTTGCGTTCCTCCCTCTTTGTTCTCTCCTCACATTCTTTTAAGTAGACCAACTAAATCTGTTATTTTTAAATCTTATTATTAATACTATAATATTAAGTCAAACTAAAAAATCAAGTACTAATATTAATATCCTTTTATATTAATATATATATATATATATATATATATATATATATATATATATATATATATATATATAATTTTTTAAATCATATCATTAGGCCAACTATTCAATAAAATAATAATAAAAGCAATACTATCTCTATATTATTATTGTTATTTTATATAAGTATTAACTTATTTATTATCATTACTAAATTAATTTAATTAAATCAAATAGTAATACTATTAATCTCATTGTGTCCAATACCCCTTACTTCTCGTTAATTATTACCACACCCCTCACTTAAAATTCTAATATTCTAGAGACACTACCCCATACCCAAGGCTTCCCTACTAACTCAACCATTCAAAACACATATAATAGAATTAAATTATTCTATAGAATTTAATGATTCAAATGGGGTGTTACACTCAACATTTCCTACATGGTCCACACACCTTTCCTTTCTAACTTCAATATGAAGAGATGATCTCGTAGGAGGCCGTTCTCGAATATCCAACACTTAAGGTCTTTTTCAGATCCCTCTACCTCTATGGATACTTGTGTAAATATTTCAATGTTAGACCATAGACTTTCCTTATTCCCCTGAAAGACCCCTCTCAAAGCAATTATTGTCGTCCACTGCCTTTTCTGAGCAGTAAAGTGAGCAGCGAATATTTTTCAAAAATACGTCTAGGATTCAATACACCAATCTGGAAAACTGTTGATCCATAGTATGGTCGGCCCAACTAGAGTTAGCGTGAACAACTTTCATTTAGAGGCTTTGTCGACACTAAATAAATTCAACCGGTCATTGACGAGTTGCATGTGCTTGTCCGAATATCGCTTTCAGTTATATTTGCTCTGCTTGGGAGTTTTCTCCATGGATTTTGTTATGTTTCTATCCGAAATGCGGGCGCATAGAGGATGATTCTGCTGGTTCTTTCGGGATGATTTTATACCTGATCTAGGGAAGGAGTGTAGCTGCCTCGATCTCCCTCGAGGCTTTTGGAAGAAATTTGACGCTCCTTACTCCTTTGTTGATTTTTTAACTTTATAGCTTCAACTCTTCTGGATGCATTCCATTCAAGAGCGACAATATAAATTCTCTTGGACATATCCTCTTGAGTAGTGTCTCTTCAAAGAGGTGCATTATGCAGGACTTTTTCAAGACGAAGAAACCTTTCTTCCATTGCCAGCGAAATCTACTTCCAAATGATATTGTACATGTTATTTAGCAATTTGTTGGCGCTTTGCAACCCAAGGTTAGCTCGCAAAATTTTGAATTAGGTAAGGCTTCAGGTTGTGAAACTGACGGTGGAATCGAAGGTCCGATTAGAGTCACTTGGACATATCTATCTATTTGAGGAGCCTGGAATAGATCTTGGTACAACACAATCTTTTCTTTTGGATTCGCAACATCTTGTACAGGAGGTGGTGGTGATTGATTGATTGATTCTTAAGCTACAACAGTGGTAACAAATTCTCATGCGGCAATAGAATGAGTAGCTTTGGATCCAGCCATTATCGAGAAGTGAAGAAATCAAAGATCTAGAAATTTAGGAAATTAAAGTTGATTGACTACTTGATTCGATCGAACACGATTAATCTTTGTGTTTGATTTTAAGAGATCTTGATTCGGGCTACGTGTCCGATTTGAGTGAATTAAAGGTATCAGGTCAGGTCAGTTTGGTTCACATATACATTCTTTGATGAGTCATGTTTTTAGCCCATTATGAATCTGTTGGATTTCAGTAATTATAAATATGAATCTCTATCACTATTGTTAGTATAACTTAAAGAAAGACATATAGAATATGTGATAATCTTTTTAGGAAAACTTAGAGAGATAAAGGGTAAAAGTTCCTTTGATTTCTTGAAATTTTAGAAACCTTTGGAGGTGTATAAAGGGATTAGAAAACACTTATAAATACCTTGAGTTTGTGTAATTCGTATATAGAAAGTTAGAGAGATTGAGAAACCTTTGGGTAGAAAATAAGGTTTGTTCTTGAGAACTTGAGTGACTATTTTCTTATAACTCTTTTGTAGTCTCTTGTAACAATTCTTGAAAGTATAGTGAACAAGATAAGTGATCTTTGCCCCATAGTAGATTGGTTTGATCGAACTAAGTAAAAAAGTTCTTTTTGTTCTCGGCTTTTATCTTCCTCTTTTTTGTTGTGGATTTGTTTACACTGATTATATGTTATTTTGTTACTTGAGGTCATTTATTTTGATTTCTAATGTTCTTTATCCATACATATTTACTACAAACGAAATTAATATTATTGTTAGATTTCAATTATAAGTTAGTGTGGTTTAACCTTTTAATTTCACAACAAGTGGCGTCCACCGTGAAACAAAGGGGTTGAGTTTGCAAATGTGCATCATGAGTTCTAAATGAGATATCAATAATTTTTCTAGAGACAACGATTTTGAGTTGTGAAAAGTGAAGCCGCAAATAATTTTTACTCAACATTAGTGTGTAGAAGCATTGAAGGGTGATGCATTTATTTTGCACGCCTAACATGAGCCAAGAACAACGAGATGGTCGATAATTCCAGGAGTGTTATTATCTTTTGTGTTGGGGATGAATTTCTAAGGGAAGCATCGAGGGAGAATGTTGTGGTTTTGATGTGGGTAGAACTTGAATCATTGTATATGACATAGTCTTTTACTCACAGTTTGTGTTTGAAAAAATAACTTTTCTCATTCTAAATGGTAGAAAACAAATCCATAGTGAAAAAATGGATAAAATCTCTTAATATCATTGATAATCTGAAGAATAATAAGGTGAAGATTGACGATGTGGACGAAGCTCTACTCTTGTTAAACTCACTACCTAGATCCTTGAGCACTTCAAGGATCGCCTTCTTTAAGGTAAGAAAAATACTATTACTTTGGATGAAGTCTAGGTGGTTGTGAAATCCAATAAGCTTTTTCAATGATATAAGATTTAAATGTTAACGATAATGGTGAAGGCTTGAGTGTCTCAAGAGGAGAGAATGGCAGTAAGGGGAAGTCCAAATCTAGAGGTTTTGATAAATCAAGGTTAAAATTCTTTATTTGTTAGGAAAAAAATGACACTACAAGAAGTTTTGTTCTGAGAGGGGGCAAGGATAACTATGTTCATATTGCAATTACCTCAATGATAAGAGCCAAAAATACATTAAATACGTAGGCACATACTAACATGTTTTACAAGAAATCAAATGAAAAACCTCTGATTTATGATTTATCAGTGAGAATTATAAAACAATTGTCTGGACATTTTAATTATGCATTTAAGAAATACGTGCAAAAAGATCAAGAAATAACCAAAATAACACAATAGACCAAGCCAATAACTTTCCCAACAAAACAAGACTCGTTAAGCCAAGAATTCAGACGCACTTTGTAACACCCATATATAAATACATATGTCTAGAAGATGCATATTATACATGCTTGTACATTTGGTACTGAAATACAAATAAGTTCCTAGTAGCACATTGTATACATTACATGCCACAAACATAAAATCTAAAACAATGGCATAATATACACAAGATGCTCCAAAAGACTAAGAACTAGATCATAACAATGATCTCAAAATAGAGTCTTCTCAGCGGAAACAATGCCATCCCAAAAAGCCAAGATAAGTAAGGATATCAAACTGTTTATCCTTACCCTTCACGGAACCTGAACCACCTGAAATATAATCAAAAACATGGGGTGAGATATTAATCCCAGTGGGTTCCCTATCTTATGGATTCTCTCAACTTTACAAGGTTCTAACCAATCCTAACTCAAGTCAAAAGGGAAGGGACAAGACTTGAGTGCACAACTCACACTATATGGAAACATGTCGCTTGAGTTCAACAACTCAAACTATCACTAATTGGAAACCTAGCCAAGGAATCGCCTTTTCCCGCCCTCTTTTACGTCTAAGAGTTCGGCGCGGGTCATGGATTCTTGCAAACCTTGACATACGAAATGGATTTGGATCCAAGGAACACATACTCCATTGGATCGTCACTTCTCAAGGGGTCGTACCCCATCACAAGTCTCTTTACCCGTAGGCTTCATCCGTACAATGGGGATCAAAATTGTTAAGGTACTAGTGCATACATTCTAAAGGAGTTCTCTAAATAAGCCTCCACTCATGGAATGGCACAACTCAAGGGACTGGTTCCGACTAAGTGATCTCACACAAATTTGCTTGACAATCATAAGGCCACATACGCCTTATTCTCAAAGTAATACAAAACCAACTCATGTTCCATATAATGTCTCAACTTTCCACTAGACAACTACTTGTCAAGGATGCACACCTAGGCATCAAATGCACAAGCATTGTCATCTAAGTTATCTATCAACTCCTAGTTGCATCCCTATGTTATTCTATTGGATTGTGATAAGTTTTCCTCACTTTTTCTTAATTATTTTTAATCATATAATCGCCATTTTAATCAATCCACCATCCACAAATCCACATGCACATTACTCACAATAATCAGTGTAAGCAAGACATAGTAACCATACACATGCATAAGAATAACCAAGCAAGCATCAAAATAAAATATGGGAAACCCTACCAAGTTCACAATGCGAGGACCAGGCGAGTTCCTTCGCTTTGAGTTCGTTGTGCAAACTCTGGGCGAGACAGAAAAAAAGATGGTAGTAACAAAAGCCTTCAATGCTCGCAGTGCGAGCATCCAGTGGAATTACTCGCTTTCATTTTTTATTCACCTCGCAGTGTGAGCATGACAGACTGTCATGTTTGCTTGCAGTTTGCTAGAGCTTGCAGTGCGAACCCTGTGATTTCTGCAATCTGTCCAGCAGAATATGATAGTTTCAAAGGGGTTTTCAACCCCACTCTTACCCAAACTCAATCCATCATTAAAGTTAGCATATTCACACATGAAACAACATTTTAAACTATAATCTCACATCAACATCATGAATATAACATAAATCATATATCTTTCATGGAAATGGAACAAGAACACCATAACCTAACTTTTCTCATTCTGTCCAAATACTCTAACCTTGAGTTTCTACCTAGAACTCACCTCTAACACAAGATGAAGAAGTTGTTGATGATGAAGATGAGATGATTTGATGAAAAAATGATGAAGTTCCAAGCTTTTCTTCTTCTAGGGCTTCCTTTTTCCTCTTTCTCTTCTTTCTCCTCCTTATCTCTAACTTCTTACTATCTTTCTCTGTATGTTTCCAAAATGAAAGGAATAGAGAAGGAAAATGATATAAGGAAAATATCATTAAATTTAGTAAGACTAACTTGGTTAAATGTCCAAAATTGAAGGTATCCAAAATGTCTCTAATGTACCAATTAATAAAACCTCAGAGTCAGATAATATTAAATAAATTAACTCTGAGCTCATCAGTTACTCTAATTGTCTTAACAGATAACTCTCATAGCACATCGGAACCCAGTTGATCTCAACTAATATTATTTAGAGCATTTTATTAAATACAGGGTATTACACACTTTGCAAGCAAATGTGCATCCTTGCTAAGCTAGGAAACACAGTCGCACTTAGCAAGCATTAACGGTTCAAAGACTTCATGGTTAAGTTACTTCTAGGTGAAGCAAGATTTGTGTGGCTAAGTGAGTTTGGACAGTACGCTAAGCGATCATAAGAGACAAGGCTAGGCCTAAGGTAGATGGCATGACTTAATCAAGAAGAAAGTAGTTGTGTTAAGCGAGCCTGAGTGGTGTGCTTAGTGAGACTGCCTTTCCAAGCCTATAAATAGAGGTGTCAAGCATTTCATTCAATTCATTCAATTCCAGAGGATTAGATCACATTCGGTGGAATTCAAGGTGGTTCCTTAGTGAAGCTAGGTTCTTACCACAAATTACAACAAGAGAGAATATGAGAGGAAGATCGAGGGCAGAAGCGTTGTCTGAGGAATCATCAACATATGTTTTTTAGCTTCCTTCTTCTAGGACTTAATTGTAAAGTTATGATGAGTAAGCATAGCTATTTTTCTCTTTTGTTATGGTTACTTATGTTTTGATCTGATCATGATATTTGATGTATAATTCTTTTTAAGTTTTAATATTGATGGATTCTTCGTTCCTAATGTTTGTTTTGGATTAGCTAACTAAAACATGTTTTCATGATATAACTTGATATTCGAAAGGTATCGGTCATTACATGATCCAAGTCTATCATCTATTGCATGCTAAAGTCTATACATAATTAGGTTTGATCTCTGCCCGAATAACTATATTTGATGAGGTACATTGATATCTACCTTCACTATTGAAACTCAATACTGACGTATATTGGTTAATAGGTTGAGATATTATTAATAAGGTAATACAATGTCGATTGATTTCTCGTCGTTGACTCAAAAATGAGCTAAGATGAGAATAATTTGCAGATTAGAATTGTACTTCCTCTGTTTCATATTATAAGCAAATTTTACTTTTTAGATACATTTAATAGATCAAACACATTAATTATTTAATGTATTAAAATTTACTAATAAAAAATGTTACACAACTAAAAATAAAATCAAACCAAATATTAAAACACGTTTATTTACCCTGAGCTATAAAATAAAATCAAACCAAAAGTTTCAAGTAAGATGTTGTTTATTTCTCAAAGAAAACATTCTATTCGAAAATAGACACACTATTTAAAGATAGACAAACATAGAGAAATTTGAGGGAAAAAGTTAATGATGGTTGAGAGTCATTATTTAATGTTTGTGTCATTTTTCTATTTTATTTGAAAAATAAAGATGATTCCAACTCTATTACAAGAACAATAAGTTTTAGAATATTATATATTTTTGTTAAAAGGAAATTCAAATGAATATTATTTAAACTAACTTCTGATATAAAAAATTATCTTAACTATTTTTCTTTTTTAGTATAAGTTTCACTAGACGATAAATAACTCAAAAGTTATTTTTATAGTTTCTCATAAAAAAAATTTAAAAGATATATTTTTCAAAATATATCTTTTAAAAATAAAATATTTTTATTATGTTGAAATTTTAATGACAAATATTTAAATTATTGTATCTCAAAATTACTCTTTTAATTTATTATAAAAGAGTTTGAAATAATTTCTAATATTTTAAAATAAGTTTTACAAAATTATTTTTAAAAACTTAAATTGAAATCAATTTCTTTTATAAATAATAATAAAAGACGAGGCACTCTTGGTTTTGGAGATACTTACGATGTGGACTCTGAGTGTTTCCTGAGTAGATTTTTGAGGTGGTGTCTCTTTTGCGTTTCTCAGGGTGTGAACTCGGGGAGAGCGGGAGTTATCTGGTTGGCTACCTGTTGGAATATTTGGAGGGTTAGAAACGGTATGGTTTTTGAAAATAGTCACTCGAATATTCTGGATATTGTTTGGAGTATTAAAATTACGGCTTGGAAATGGTCTCTTATAGGTAAAATTGCTTATCCCAATTGTACTTTCTATGATTTTTGTAAAAGCCCGTTGTTTTTTCTATCATAGGTGTAATTGGTTAGCAATTTTTTGTTTGTCGAGTCGGTTTGGGCTCGTTTCTTTTGTAATCAGGTTCGAAAACCCTTAGTTCTCGCTTCAATGAATTTCTTACTTACAAAAAAAATCAATAAGCCTGGAGGCGGGGCGCATATACATTCTCCTCTGAATTTCTCCTTCAAATATATTCTTCATTTCTATTTAATACATTAAAAAAAAGTTAATCTCATTCGTCTAGCGGATACTCATAGTTCCGCATAAACTTATAAACATAAAAATATTAATTTTTAATTAGTTTAATAATAAAAAAATTCAAAATTAATTAAGAAAACTATAAAATAATTTTCTATAATAAATATATTATTTTAATAATATTTAATCGTTATTCATAACAATTATGATCACTAAATTCTCAATTTCTTTTTTAAAAAGTAATATAATTATCTAGAGATCTCTTTTACTTACATTGCATCTATCATAGTAAAAAAGAGAGATGAAAGTTGACATCCCTCTTTTGTGAAAAATAAAGAAGCACAAAAGGCAGCGCAAATATCGCTAAAAGTAAAAGGTAGCTAATTACCGTTGCCGCGTAATTATTTTGCTGGAAAAAAAAAACAGAAACAGTTCATTGCTTATAGTAACGGTTTCATTTCAATTTGTCAGATTTATTTTGCATCTTACTCCATCCATAAAATATGCAACCAAACCATTAATGTGCCAACTTACTACTCCATACTAGCTCATATATTCTGTCAAAAAATAACAGAACAATCAATGAATCTCACAGTTCTGGATTTTCTTGGAACTTCACTCCCACTATCTAATATCATGATTCAATGTTCATACATTAAAAGATCTTGACTTTCTTTTTATTTTAATGTGCTAATACTATAAATAATTCGAGATCTGATTCAGATCGTTGAATTTCAACCTGGACTCTTGTATGGGGCAAAGGAAATAATAAATATTGCTAAAAAGTTCAGTGTGTAGAATATTAAAAATTATGCTTGTAAAAAATGAATATTAAAAGGGTGAACATCAAAGCTAGCTGAATATAAGATACCCAATTAAAATTAAAAAATATCTAAAAATTTGCCTATTAAAAATAGTGAATCATGTTATGCGATGTTTTTGTGTATCAAAATATGTTCAAATCCAAACCAAAATCCACAAACTGATTTTTTTTTTTTTATTTTAAAAATATTATTAAATTTGTTTGAATGTCATTTTATAAAATTTGTTTGATTCAAATGGAATTTTAGATTAATTTTTTAAAATAGATCAAAATCGACCTGAATTTAATTTTATTATTAATTTTTTTATTAGCACGATAGGTTTTGTTAGTTTATTATTCGTTTAATATTTTTATTTTTATTGTTTTATTTGTTTCAATTATAAATAATTATTTTTATTTTGTAATATTAATTTTTTAATATACGAATATATTTTTTACTTATATCTTTTATAATTTTAATAATACATATAATTTTTAATTTAGATATTCAAAAAATAATTTAAATTAAATCAGATTATATTTTTTTTACCTAAAAGATCAAATCTTAACACAAATAAATTTATTTTTGAATAAGATAAATATTTCTTTTAAAACTTATCCAAACTGCACCAAAAATACTCTTATTGTATCTATTATTATTTTTTTTATAAGCAAATTATATTCAAGAATGAGTACTAAGGGTACCCAAAACCCAACTACAAAAAACTAATAAATCACCTTATAGAAAATCTAATGGTGATTTAAGCCAACTGTAATAGTTACACGTAAAGTTAGATCGTTTACCAATTCATTTCCAAGTTAGCAACAAAATCTTAGAAACTATAGTATCGTCATTCCAAATTTCATCACCGAAAATAATTTTGTTTCTAACGCTCCAAAGGCTCCAACAAATAACAAGCCATAAGCCAACACCATTATTGATGACAACACCAGCGGAGAGTAATGAGGATGTCCAGCATCTTAAATGGTCGACAATCGTTCCGTCTAAAAAAACCGTCACCCCAAGCCACCGAGTAATTTTTTCCCAAATGATGATAGCTTTGGAACACCAAAAAATGAGATGAAAAACAGTCTCGTCCAGCTGAAAGCAAAAAGGACATACACGATCATGTGGAGAGAAAATGATCCCACGTTGAAACAGGTTATCTCGAGATGGTAGCCGGTTTAAAATAAGGCGCCATCCAAAAATCAAGACTTTGACCGGAGAGATAGCTTTCCAAATTAATTTTAGCGCTGCCAGTGAGTTATCTGGGACAAAAGCTGAAGGAATGTTTGCTTTGGAGAGTAATTGAAAAGCAGAATGAACAGAGAATTCCAAGTCAGGACTTGAGCTCCAACAATTTACATCATTAATGTCCTTACACAGTTCCACTTGCAAAACCAGAGCCAACATAGTTTCCTGCTGATCAATAACGTGCAAATTCCTACAAGGCTCAACGATGTCGACCTTCCAACTCCAATGATAATCACACCAGACGCCATTTTCACTAACCAAACTGAGAGGATCTGCAGCTGCACTAAAAAGTTCAGGAAATAATAAATCAAATCGATAAACTCCATTTTTATGATTATAGACATGTTTTTTATAAATAAAAATGCTTACATTTATCTTTCTTTTTCCGACTGTTTTATATAAAAATAAAGTAGAGTTTGTCAAGTAATGATATATTCGATTTACTTTTATTGAAATATGTTAAAGTGCACTCTTAAAATAAAATATCTTGGGCTAAGAACTTTTCTTCATATCAATAATTGAATCAAAAGTGTACAAAGTTTCACAATTTCTCGTGTTGATACTTTGGAAAACAATAACTTCCATGATGTTGAACTAGATAAAGTTATTTTGGGAAACTCGTGTAGATTGTTAGAGACAATCATCTTTTGGATCAACTCATTTAAACAAAGAGTTTTAACAAAAAATAGAAAATGGAATCAATTTAATTGTTGTAGTTTATTATGATCTCACAATGATATTTTTCATTTCTAAACGTAGTTTCCTAATGCGCATAACTATATTAATCTATGATCATTTGATCATTATTATTTGGTGATATCTTTTTAGAATTATATTAAAAATAGCTTATGTGCAACATCATCTCCTTTAACCTATATATCTACCTCGAATCTTAGTGAACTATACTTAGTATGAACTTAACCAAATAATATTGTACTTCTTATGATTAGGAAAATATTTGTCAATTCACATGGGTGGTACGTAGTTGATTATCATTTGATTGTAAATATTAGTTTTAAAATACTAAAAAATATTGTGAAACGCTAAAAAAAAAATAGAGCATGGTCGGTTTTTTTATTAGTAAGAAAATAATAAAATAGAAGAAAAAAGAAAGACAATTTAAAGTGGTTAAAAAACTTGATTCTTGATTCAATTACACATTATGGAACAATGTTTACAATTAAATTTCAACCACACCACTTTCTCGTTCTGATTAGGATTATCAAGGATTAATGGAGAAATAAGAACTAGTATGTTATTTATAAGAAAACTAAACTCTAGCTTTCAACTAACATATTAAACAATCGGCCCAACAGACTCCCTCAATTCAACATGCTAACTTAAACAATAAGCTAACAAAATTCGACAGCATGCTTGAACAGACTTTGACTACAGCATGTAAAACTTCGACTTCGACAAAGTTTGCTACAACACTAATTTATAACTCATAAGCTATAAAAAATGATTATAATATATTACAAACAATTTAATGAACTGATTTAAATATAATATTTTATTTTACACTTAATTTAAAACAAAATATAATATTGAAATTTAATTTGATTAGAAACAAGATATCACATACAGTGTTTAAATAATGTGTATAAAGATAATATGAATTAACCGATAAACAATTAAACAAATAATAAATAAAAGACATAAAGAATTAGTAACTTAGATTAGTGCATTTGTTATCACTTAAGTCTCGAGGGCAGTAGCCCAGTGAAAATGAAATTCACTAATTATAACTAATAGTACACGATAGTTTCATATGAATTCTCCATGCTAAATACTTTTTCTTAATGTTATTCGTGAATTTTAACTCAGAATGGTTTGAATCTGAGATCATTCTCTTTCACTCAAACAATCTCTCAAATGTTTGTAAGAATCAATATTATAGGTGTGACAAACTCCACGTATTCAAACCAAAAACTTTATCTCTCGTAAGTAGTCATGAATAACAAAGAATAAAGAACAAAAAACATGGTTTTACACAAGCAAAACACACTACAAGACTCGATGATCAATCTCTCTGAACATTAAATAAAAATGGTCGAGAATATAACTCGCCTAAACCAAATAAACATTAAATAAAATGAACTAAATGTGGCCCACCACCCTAGCAGTCATCTCGTGATAAGAGATATTCTTATGTCGACTTTGCGTTTTCCTCGTCTGGATTGGTCAGACCTTCCTTAGTGGGAACTTTCTCTGGTGGCTTTACTTCTGCCTTTATACACACGATGTTAACGCCTACTATTCTAACCCTTTTTAAGTTAAAGCTTTTCACGTAGCATTTTCTAGCGATCTCCTGGTTTCTCAGGGTAACACTGACCCGCCCATCTCAGAGCGGGTACGTCGTGCATATATATAATGTGAATAGGGCAGCCCTTAAGTGGTTAAAAGCAAGCCTTGATATGATCATGTTATATGATGAGAGTGCATCAATGATTATATATCTTACCTTAACCTTTCTGGTGTTCTTCCCTCCTCCAAAGGCGGTCTTCAATGTTATGTAGCCATTCACCTTTACTGGTTCGCCTGAAAACCCCACCAATGATCCCTAAAAGGGTTTTAGGTCCTCCAAATTCAAGCAGAGCCTCTCTAATCAAGACTTTTTTAATCTCCTACTACAACAAATAACACTTTTTATGACGAAGCTAACACATCAAACAATAGAAAAATAAGGGTATAGGTATTGGGAGCGCCAAGTTTCATTTTTTTTAAATAAACAACCATTTACCTCAATTTTTAAGAAAAACAAGGGAATCGAGCTATAAGGGAGCTCGCTTCGACGTCCAGTATTTGCATTTTATGTTTTTTATTTCAGTTGTTTAGTTAGTATTTCTCACTTGGCGCCTTTCCAAGTTCCATTTTTATCATTGTTATTTTTTTATTAGTATTTACCTCGGCTACATGGCCCAATTGAGAGGTAACATATTTTGAATTAATCAATTTCAAAATACTATTTTCAAAATCTTATTTTAATTTTTTGTTTGATATGTTAAAACCCTCAGTTATACAAAAAAAAAACCGACGTTATATATATTTTTTAATTGAATTCTCAGAATATGGCGCTATTGTGTTTTTTATATTTTATATTTTTACTTTAATATTGTCACGTTGAATTTTATATGAAACTGATGTGACACATATATTGCATGAGATACTTCAAACTACAATCTAGCTAATTTCTAACTTTTTATTTACCTATCAATGCTCAAACATCATTTTGTCACTCTCATTTCGTAAAAAAACCCTAGGCGATTTTCAAGTTGATAGTCATCAATACTCTTCCAACAGATATTCATCAAACGTCATTTTCGCAACAGATTTGTTCTTCACTGAAATGTGTTATATATCACTTTGTTTTTCACTTATCATTTTGTCTAGGTTTTACGTTAGTTTGTCTTTTGATCATTTTGTTTCTACGATTTTCCATTTATTTTTATTGAAACGTTAGTTAGTATAGTTTCTCTTGATCATTTTGAGGTTTATTTAGATAGTCATTTTGTCAGTAAATGTCATTTTTCAACTGGTTTGTTCTTCACTAAAACGAGTTATATATCACTGAAACGAGTTATATATCACCGAAATGAGTTTATATCATTTTGTTTTTCACTGCTTGTCTCTTGATCATTTTGTTTCTACGTATTTGTCACTTGGTAGTCATGGTCGATTTTACAAGTACCTCTCATACAACATCTGCTGCAACATCTATTAATACAAATCGTAGAAGAAAAACTAGAGGTGCCACAATGTATACCAAGGTGAAAAAAGCCCACGAAACCAGTGTTCACTGCCCAATTATAGTTGATGCTGCAACTAGCAGGGCTTATGGTGAAGACGCTGACGATTTTATGGGTTACATTGTATTACAAGGTAGAAGTAAAGTGAGCATTTTGATAGATAGTTGGCACGATGTTGAAGAGGATATGAAAGACACCATATGAGAAGATGTTCAGGTATTTTATGATTTTTTTGCAAGTATATATGATCATTTATTTTTTGTTTAAGCATAGGATGTGTTCATTGTTACTAATAACATCTCTATTGTGTAAACATAGGATGTGTTCATTGTTATTCCAGATGATGATAATGTGAAAAAGAAGATGCTTACATATTGTGGTGAGCGTTGGAGGGGCTTTTAGACACAACTCGCCCATGATTATATTAAACATGGAGAAAATAAAGAAAAACATTCATACGATGTGTATTCATTTATTGATCAAGATGTTTAGGAGAAATTTGTAGAGTCTCGCACCATTCCTGCCTTCTTGGCAAAGATCCAAAAAGGAAAGGAAAATCGAGCTAAAAATATCTACCCATATAGATTGTCTCGTGGAGGATATCAAAAACTTAAAAAGATGATGAACGGAGAAAAAAGAAAACAAAGGGAGGAAGAGCTAGGAGGTTCTATAAGTCTTGATCGCACTCCATCTCCACCATCACGCCACGAGAAATGGAAGAGTGCACGTCAAAGAAAAGGCGGCGAGTTCACATTAGATGTTACGCGTGAAGTGGCTCAAAGGATTGTAAGTAGATACTTTTTTCAACAATATTTATTTTAGTTAAATAAATTTATTAAAGATGAAATTTCATGTGTTGTAGGATGATCTGGTTGAACAAACCGAAGCCAGCCTCTTCAATTCACAAGATCGTCATGAAATCTTGGTAGAAGCGACTGGAACCAAGAAACATCCTAGGCATGTTCGTGGTCTTGGAAGAGGCGTTGGCTTCAAGGCATTTTTTGGACCATCTAAATCATCTAGTGGGAAAACCTGTAAGAGAGAGATTAATGAGATTATTGTTGTTGAGTTGGATAAGGAAAAGGAGAAGCAAGATAGTAAGTTAGAGGAGGATATGAAGAAGTTTGAGGAGGAAAGGAAGAGGTGGAGGGAGGAGCAGGATAGGAAGTTGGAGGAGGATAGAAAGAAGTTTGAGAAAGAGAAGAAAAATTGGAGGGATGAGCAGAATAGGAAGTTGGAGGATGAGTGGGAGAGGTTGTTACAGACGGTAAGGGAGAGTATCCAGAAGCAGCAGGAGGAGCGAGAGAGGATGACTGAAGAGAAGGAGTCTGAGAAGTGTACCCGCGATGTGCTTGAGGTATAAGTTGTATGTTGTTGTTATTATAGTTTGTGTATTTTAATTTTGGATTCTATTTATGTTGTTTTTATGATGCAGAAATTGAATTTGTCGGGTCTATTAATCTAGATAAATTCAAATTAGTTGGAAATTCGAGAGAATGAAGTTTAACAAGTTACGGGTGGTGCAAGCGCTAAAGAAAGTTTTTCTGCCAACCAGAGCAGTATTGAATCCACACCGTCAAAAGTAGATAACATTGAGAGAATACAAATTATCATTAACACTATTCCAGACCCATTCTTGGGTATTACATTAAGTCCAAATTAGTTATTCGCCCTTTCTAGGATTTTTGTCCATGAATTTTTGTTAGGAAATGTGTATCTAGACAATTCTGTATTACAAATTTGATCCTCGTAAGTATAGTTTTTGTTGATCTCTATTTATATTCATGTATTCTTCTACTTTAACATAAAGATTTTCTCTTGCAGATACATCCATGACTTTTGTGTTGAAAGGAAATTTCAAATCAAGTATTGCATCTTAGATCTGACGCACATTGGTCTTACTCCCGGTTCGACAGGAAACAATATCCTTATTTACTTAAAAGATAAATTGAAAGGGAACATCAAAGATTGTTATTTGGCCCCATTTTACCACAAGTAAGTATATATTAATTTGTGTTTTCATTTCTAAATCGATTTTATACATATTAATTATTCTGAATGTTTGTGCATTGAACATTGGCAACTAATTGTTATATGTCCCAAGAAAAATACTATAGTCTTGTTTTGCTCATTGCACTCTAAACTTCCCGAAGAAGCGGTTAATGCTTTGAATTGGAAAGTGGTATTATTTTTAATTTTAGAGTTGAATAGTTTTTATTCATGTTTAATTTTAACCGACATGTGTAAAGCGATGGAGGAGTATAATGCACTCAAACATAATGTACTTCGTAAAAGTCTAGTCTATGTTTCCCCAAAAGTAAGTATATTACTTGTGCATTTATTAACATTATATTATTTGTGTGTATTAGTGTGATATAAATATATGAAAATTATTTGTAGTGGTGACAACAACCCGACAGTCATTCATGTGGATACTATGTTATGAGATATATGCTCTATATCGTCTTTGCAAGCATTAGGGATGGATGGATGAAGCATAAGGTATTAATTTAATCCATATCTTCTTAAGCTCATGTTGTTGTTGTTGTTGTTGTTAGCTTATCATAATTTAACTTTTGTTCTAATTATAGAAGTTTAACAACTAAACACCATACTCAAAAGAGGATATGGATGACATTCGATCACGATGGGCCAAAGTCATTTTATCTTGTTATGATTCTCTAAAACAATAGTTTTTTCTTGGTTGTAAATGTGTAAATTTCCTTAATTTGTTTTGTGCAAATATGTTAATGTGTGTAGTCTATCTTGATGATCAGAACAATGTCAATTTCTAACCTTGGTTTAAATGATATGATATATTCCAATTTTGTTGCATATTTTGTTGTTTCTGTGTGAAAATGATACAGGCAGATGAAACTAAGATTTAAAAAAATGTAAATCTGGTATTCATTGGTTAATAGATTTATAATGATATGATATAGGCCAGTGAAAATGATACATGCAAAATTATACAGGTAAGTGAAAATGATACAGGCAGTGAAAATGATACAGGAAAAAAATGAGATTTTATCCCTCAGTTATTACTTAAAACTGAGGTAAATGAATACCTTATTACCTCGATTTTTAAATACAATCGAGAGGTATATGGCGCGCGCAAAAAAATTTAGAAAATAAAAAATATGCAGTTGACGAGGATCGAACCCATGACCTTTAATTTATAACCTCGGTTTTAGAAACACCGAGGTGACAAGTGATTGTTTTTCATGTCGCTTTTTGTTACCTCAGGTGTGTAGCCAAGGTTATATGCATTTCGCGGCCGATGTTAGATGTGTAATTTGTAGTAGTGTCCTAATTGTCACATCGAACAATGATAAATATAGGGTCATCGTTGTGTGGGTGAATATCGGAGGCATCCCTCTTAGAAAAGGTAATCTTAGCCTCTAGAGCTTCTCACTCGCCTTCCTCAGAGTCAATGGGTGATCCATCAACAGTTGGTACCTGATGAGCATGTTCCTTGCGGGAGGAAATGGTCTCCCGGCCCCTAGAGAATCCTCTCGCGATGGTGTTATGGGTGTGGTGAATGAATATTCCATCCCGGCCCCTAGAGAATCCTCTCGCGATGGTGTTATGGGTGTGGTGAATGAATATTCCATCGCTTCCTTTAGCTGGATCCTTCTCCTTTTTGGATCCCAGACTATTCGAGGAATATCGCCTTGATAATTAGATTCTCCCGATCCTCTAGCTGAACTGCCCATGATATATTTATTCAAATTACCTTTTTCAATGAGGCGTTATGTCTCCTTTTAGAGTTGGTAACAGTCTTCCGTTTGATGCCCCTTAGGCTTAGGGATCTTACATCAACTGTGAAGATTAGGTTCTATGACGTCCATCTTGGGAACTCACAGTAGAGGGATATTATGCATATGTTAGACATCTTACCATATCTTCTCTCGAAAAGTATTCAAGGGAGTTAAACTTTCGGTGGATTTTCCACTTCGCTTAAATGTCATTCTGCCTCTCATAGGCGACGTGTACTGGTTACTTTGTGAGCTATTTGTGTTAGGAGTGTGTTCTTTCACATCATAAGCCTTCTTTTCAACATTGTTCTCCTCGCTCTTGATGTAGCATTTTGCTCGCGTCACTACCTCAGACAAGAGCCTTCATGTGCCTACTTGCGGAGAATTGGAGGACTAGCTTCTTCACCAGGTATTGGGAGGATAGGTGGTAGTGAGGGAGTCCTGGGAAGGGCTCCTAGTAGCTATGTTCACGATTGCATCTCTAAGATGGTGCCAAACAAGAGCTGTTTCACGTTAAGAGGAGTCGTGGGGTGCCCCGATGTGGGTCATTTGAGTGTTTGATGAAGGTCACTGTGCTCATAGTGAGCCTCTACATCGAATCGAACTTATCCAACAAGGCGACTTGAAGTTTGTCGACTAGATATGAATAATTTTATCCTCAAAGATTTGGTTTCGACAATGAAGGTCATCCATAGCAGCATACATATCTACTATGACATTTTCCTCACTGTCAGATTCCTTGTTGGACGGAGTCACTGTCTTTTTGTTCACGATGATGAAGGAGGTGCACAAAGACAATACTTTAGTAGATTATTGTGATAGTGGCCCAGGTCAGTTTTACCAGGGCCTTACGGTGGGTGCCAATTGTACTCGTTAAAAGTATAAATGCATGACAACCCCTAGTAACTAAGGGCTATCAGAGGCTTTAGAGTTATGGTGTTTATAGCTAGCTCACGTGAGGTGAGAAGCTACTCTATGTGTGTATTTTCTCTCTTTGTTATCCTCAAGTCCATCACGATATTGATATATTTATAACCCCTTTGGCATGGACCCTTCACAAGGCGAGACCATGAGTTGTAGTTAATATGGTCAAGAAGTAGAGTGACAAGAATGAGTAAGGGATTTTTTTGGGAGGAAGCTAGTAAAGGTTTGATGCATTCGTGGAAAAGTCCAAATACGATGAACCGACCATGATTTGTTGAAAGAGATGAAAATGATTATGGTTACAATAACTATTGTAGGATATGTGTTCGAGAAGAAGATTTACGTTTGGGATTAAAGTTGGTGGAGTTAGGGTTTTGGATTAGTATAAATTTGGAAGATTGGATTGAGTCATGAAAGAAGGTTATGGGTTTGGTTGGAGGGTAGGTTGGGGGCATGCTTGAAGGACGAGGTTGAAGAATGAATTTTCTGGAGGAAACTTTTTTGGGGATTTCGTGAATAAGATGTTCTTGAAGAATGAGGAGATTAATTATCTACCATATAAGAAAGATTAAGTCTCTGGAAACACCCATTCTACCCCTTCTCTTCCTTCTGCCACGTAATCACATTTGGATCATTTCTGGTCATTTCATACCACTTTAGTAACTAAATTAGCTACTAACTTATTGTTCACAACTTGGTTACGTTTTATCACACAAATTTCATGAAGTATCACTACTTTTATTACCTACTACTTCCTTTCAAACTAATTCGTCTCAATCAACATTTTTACTTTTTGACTTTTCCTTTCTCTGTATGTCTGCAAATACACTGCTCAATGAGTATGAACGGCTGGGCATGTGCTAAACCACTTCTACAAGCCAAATGTTTGTAACCAACTCTCTTTCTATTCTCCTTATCCTTTTTGCTGAAAACTCCTTCATTTGCTATCTAACTTCGTCTGTTGTCACAACCGTCCATCTTCCTGGCTACCACTTCTGAGAGCTAAGACACCGTCTACAAACAGTTCTGGAATGGCGAGACCTTTCGAGCTGATAAACGACATCAACGATCGAAAAGATTTGTGGAAGATTGCTGTTAAGATACATCACAAGTGGAAGGTTACGACAACAACAAAAGAGCATTTCGAGATGGTGGTTGGCGACAAAAACGTAAGTTACGCATATTATTAACTGCACCTCTTTGACTATGTATTTTTTCATGACATTTGCTTGTCTTTTGTACAAAATACTGATCTGATGTTTAAAATACTATACCTTCGTTTATATGCATATTTTGACATTTGCTTGTGTTTTGTACAAAATACTGATCTGATGTTTACAATACTATACCTTCGTTTGTAAAAACTCAATCTGATGTTTACGTTTGCTTGTGTTTTGTAAAAACTGATCTGATGTTTATAATACTAAACCTGAGTTTGTATACATAGTATGCCATTTGCTTGTGTTTTGTACAAAAACCTAGTCTGATGTTTAAAATACTATACCTTCATTTGTATACTGATACATCCATATTATTAACCTTATGTTTACATTTCACAGGTGGAACTACCGTTGCAGGTATTGGCAAACACATCATCCCTGATGGGACAATGAACTTGACACCATTTGCTGATATTATCTCAGGGAAATGGCAAAAGAATCTTCTTTGTGGTACTGTTTCTAATGTTGTTATCAAACCGTGTGTTGTTTCCTTTTCATGAAATTCTCTTTTAATTCCTTTTCTACTATTTTGTTGTATAGATGTTATTGGTATGGTTGATGAAGGAGGATACTCACAGTCAAACACGGGGGGAAGAAACCTCAGACCAACTTGGTGTTAAGAGATTCAAGGTATATCGTTGACCGGATACTCAGTTTCATATTACTTCTAAAATTGTTTACTAATTATCTCTGTTTCCTCCACTTAGTGACAACACGTTGCATTGTACCCTTTGGGAAAACTATACTAACGAGTTCTTTGAATACAAACAGAAACAACATGATCCGACCACGCCGAGTGTTATGATCCTAAAGTATGCAAAGGTTAAGGAAGAAGGTTGTAACCTACCCCACATCAATTTAAACAACCATCATTCACTCTATATTTCTGATGTTTGATTTAATTGCTGTTTGAATATATGTTTTTTGGTTTTCAAGGTAAGTTCCCCCTGGCTGTTACAAACACTTACAACATCACAAAGATACATATCAATGACGATTTGCCCGAAATCAATGACTTTTTAAAGAGGTACACAACTTACACTATATCACAACCTAATTATGTCACGTACGTTTCTTTGGTTCTTCAATAATTTATTTGTTATATGCCTTAAACCTGCTGCTTGTCCAAGGGCGCTAACTATGGCAAAGCACTGACAACCACTAGTAACCACACCCGTGATTCATCTCAGTTGTCTTATGGCTCTCAACTATCCGCCAATGAAAAGTTTTTGTCGAAAGCTATCCAGATGCAACTTCATGAAATTATCCAATTGTATTGGGTTCACAACTTTCCTATGTTATTATCAATATTGACCGAAAATATACACATTTCCTAATATTGTCTTCCTCTCCAGCCAACTGTGTGCGTCACTGTTGCTACCACCCGACAAACTCATTGCCTCTCCTAACGGGTGGTGCTACAGAGCATGCCACCAGTGTCCTCAGGTTGCTAAGGTGGACATACCACCATTTGTCTGCAGAGATTGCCACCGAACTGAGGCAGAGATTTGGAGGTTACCATTTCCTACTTTGAGTCACACTTTAAGTTGGTTAAGAATTGAAGTTTCACATGCCTGGTTTCGCTTACATCTGTAGGTATAAAATAGAGATTGCAGTTGTTCAAGACAGTTTTTCAGCAATATTTATTTTCTGGGACAAACTTGCAGCCCAGCTATTGGAAAGGTCTGTTGCACAGTTACGTGCCACAATGATTGAGGTAACTGCAGTCTTCATTTTTTATGATTTCTATTTGTTTGTTTTAATGACTTAAACATTAATTGATTCTATTTAATTGAAATTAATACCTAATGCATTGTAGGCCGGAATCACTAACTCGCTTGATTTCCCGCTTGCACTGGATGAAATGTTGGGGATGAAGTTAGCCTTCAAAGTTAAGTGGCATCCTTGATGGAAGAGTTGCTCCGTCGTCCACTTTCTTAAGGATGAACAGCTGATCAAGCAGCTTGAAGGCCCGCTTGCAATAGATCAGGTGATTATCGTGTAATATATTTTTTTCCATCGTTGCCAACTTATCGTGACAGACGACGTGACAATACTATATATGTTATGGTAGGGTGATAAATTGATTGAAGCCAAGAACCAACTCATTGAGGTCTCTTCCAATTCAATGCAGGTATTTCATTTTTCTTTTAACCCCTTGCTGGTATCCTTACACGAATTCAATTTCAACTCAATTTCATTAAGCCTTTTGTGTACATATCATATTTTTTAAGTATCTACCATATAAGAACTTTATGGTCTCTGGAAAAACCAAAAATACCCTTCTGTTCCCAAAACACGTCACGTGGCTTCCTCTACAACATTTCTTCCAATCTGTTTTGTTTGGCCACGTATGCTTTGAAATTTCAAAAAACATTTTTATTTCTCTCTCTATTTCTCTCTCTGTTTTCTTCTTCCTTTTGCATCTTATTCTTCCCCTTCTTCTTCTTTCTCCCTTTCCCTTCTTCCTCTTCTTCATATACATCGCTAACGAATCCCTAACCGAAGCCAATAAAACTATCGAACTCGATCCTATAGATGCGATTTTGTATCTTTTCATTGCTACATATGATTTTTTCTTGTCGTTTCGTATCTGACTTTTTGTTGTTGATCTTTCAGGAAGTATGGAACCGGGATTCGACGGGTAAGCCAATGTTTTGGTTTCTTCAACCATTGAATGTGTTGAATCCCAATCTTCTCAAGAAAACCCTAAAAGTTGATGTGTTGAAACCCAATGTTGCAGTTTCGGCCTTTGAAGTAAGTGTTTTATTTTCTGAGTAGTCCATTATAGTTGTTGTGTATGTTGTGTTGTGTTGTGTTATGACTGTTGAAGTTAATTTGATTGAGGTCTGGTTTTCAGTACGGAAGGGCTCTGGGGAAATTGAAGTGGAGATTATTTGAAGTTGAAGATTATTGAGGTAGAGTTTTGCATTTTTTCCTGTAAAATTAGATTTTATTATTGAGGTAGAGTTTTGAAGTAAGTGTACACATTCACTTTCATTTTCTTATGTTGATTGTCTTTCTTGCAGCTCCAAGGAGAAACTCATTCTCGGGTATGACTTTTCATATTCAATTCCTAATTAAATTGATTGTTTTCATAAGATTTTATAGTGTTATGGTATTTGAACTTGAATAAACTGTTATTGTTCCGTGTGTTTTTCTTTTTTATGTTATACTCTTCTAATCTGTTCTGAGATTCTCAATCAATGGTTTATTTCTAAGATCCTGCATGAAAATTAGTTTTTTAGTGTTATCGATATGTGTATAATGATGCAATCATCTTTTGTTTTTCCTTTGTGTTCTCAGTTGTTGGATATCTGTCAAAATATATTCACAATGTAGCCCATGGTTCTACGGTTGATCCTATGATCCTAGCCAATGCATTGAATTCATTAAATGCTTTGAAGCACTCTCTCAATGCTGGTCCTAGGCATATAATACCCGGGCCTGCGGAGACCAAAACTCGGATAACTGGGAAAAAACTCACAAATATAGTCTTCTTTCTGGATGAAACATTTGAGGAAATTACATATGACATGTCAACAACCATTGCAGATGTTGTTGAGGAACTTGCAGGGATCATTAAACTGTCAGCATAATAAACACGTCGGCGATCTCCCATGGAGTATTATTCAGAGAAGTACACTGGGTTGGATGATAATAAACATGTCGGCGATCTACTAGCTGAATTTAAGGCATGTTTGAACTTTGAAGCATGTTTGAAGCATTGTGTCAAATTATTTTTAATATCATTTGCTTCCTACTTATTAGGACTATTAAATATGTTATTTTATTCTACAAATGATTCAAATATCAATATTTATTGTGGATAGTTGAGCTGCTTTGTTAAAGTTTCTAATTTCTTTGTCTTTATTTTTTCCAAGGGTTCGAGTATTTTGGCAGTTTCTGACACCGAACGACTAGAGTTCATTGCTCTATCGCAAAGGACCGGAGATCCAAAGTATCAGCAGAAGGTCTCTAACTTCAACTCCATACATTCTATTTATTTTAAGGGGAATGGGAAGGGGATACCATTTTCTTTCTTAGAGCTTAGTATATTTAAGCAAATAGATAAAGGCCAGTTAAATTGTATATTACACGTGGAGGCTAATTCTCTAGCAATGCACCAATTTGTTTGCTTCGTGCTATTTCAGGTGGAGAATGTAATAACAGTGCTTAATAAAACATTTCCTGATGATGGATTACTTCCTATCTATATTAATCCACATAGTGGAACAACAAGCTACTCTACCATCACATTTGGCGCCATGGGTGACAGGTATTAACACAATTTAATGACTACCTTTTCATACGTAAAAGCATAACAAACTTATGCGTTTATTAGTACTATCTAGATATTGTTAGCTTCTAATTATTTTATTCTGTTTTAATTTGGTCTAACTTGTGAATGACACTGATTATGAATACTTGCTTAAAGTTTGGGTGCAGGGGAATAAAACTTCAGCTGTAAAACTTTATAGGTGAGAATAACACACCTATTATTCATATTTTGTACCTTTTGAGCTGAATTGTTAATGCATGAATCCATTGAAATCCAATTTGTAATTAGAATGATAAAAATATCAATTGTTAATACAGGTGACCGAGGCTCTTGCACGTTCATTGCTCTTTCAATGTCATCCCTCATTACTATAATGACAATGTTACTATGGAGAATCTCTATAGACTTCATGGCTAGGGAGTTCGTGAGTATCCAAGGCGCGCTTATGATGCGGTGTTATTTAGTAATGAGATTGAAATACCTACCTTGCGTTGGAAAGAACTGTACCCCTATATAGCTAATTTGTGCTCCTTGAGTCAAACTCTATGTTTACTGTATTGCCTAAGCCTCTGGTGTTCAACATCAATAGGGAGCATTTCAAATTTGTTGAGCCTCGGTTAACTTATGGGACTATTGGTGGGAGATTTAAGAAAGGAGAAAACCCGTTTGTTGGGGAGGCATATCAACGCATGGCATTGGATCAGCTCCTTAAGATTACTGGTATTACAGATGATGACTTATTGATTATGTCTGATGTGGACGAGATACCAAGTGCTCACACTATTAACTTCTTGAGATGGTGCAATGAAGTACCTTCAGTCTTGCATCAACAACTAAAATTTTTTTATTCTTTTGAGTTTCTTCTGGATGATAGGAGTTGGAGGGCTTCGATTCACAGGTATCAATCTGGCAAGACAAGATATGCTCATTATCGCCAGTCTGACAACATGTTGGCAGATGCTGGGTGGCATTGTAGCTTTTGCTTCTGCCGAATAAGTGATTTCATTTTTAAGATGAAAGCTTACAGCCACTATGACAGAGTTAGATTCTCTCACTATTTAAATCCTGGCATAATTCAGAAAGTAATATGCGACGGGGCTGATCTGTTCGATATGCTGCCCGAGGAGTACACCTTCAAGGAAATTATTGGTAAAATGGGTTCAATACCCCATTCATATTCTGTAGTTCTCCTGCCAGCTTTCCTTATGGAAAATGCAGAGAAGTACAAATTTCTCTTACCTGGGAATTGCATGAGAGAGAGATGATATGAGAAAATCATTTAATGGTCTATGCTTATTGCTAATGTTGTAGCTTGAAATATAGATGAAGTGGTTCTCTTATGAACGATCTTGATTCATCCTTTCCAACATACCCTTTTTGTTACGGGTATAAATAAATATGTAATTTTCATTCATTATTTGTCTTTTGTTAGGAAACAAATGTAGCTATTTATCATTTCTACTTTACCACTCTCAAAGTACTCTCTATTTTATTTGATATAATTACTTATACCAGTGATATCTTTATCAAATAAATATGTGACAAGCATGCTGCGCAAATGCAAGTAAATTGGTATCTATAAAAACATTGATATGTAGTTTGAATTCAAATTTGATTTTCATCACTTTTCTGCTCATTGATTCTGAAATGAATAACTGCTTTTATTAGTAGTTTGAATTCAAATGCTTACACATGCACTATTTACCGTATAAATAGTGATATACGGTGCAAGAATTATACGTCAAAATAGCATTTTTTTCAATAAAGATATACATACACAAAGTCACCAAAACGTCTATATACTAAAGTACTTGAGAAGAAAAAATAGTGACAAACATTTCATTAAATACTACTATAAAATACATATTGTACTACTCTAAACTACTCATTACTCTATTTTTTAAATTAGAAGGAGTATTCTAATTTCTAACACAACATACTCTATTTTTGAAACAATACAAACAAGGAAACTACATGACATTCACTTAGGAGAGCTTCTTTCACACACTTCCCCCTACACTATTTTCTTAAAAACCAATCCCTATAGCTGATAATGATCACTACAACCATTCTGAATAAATTCAAAATTTTAAGTTATAAAGTTAGATGAGATATCAACTCAGTGTTAATTATATCACGTTTGGTTTGACAAAATCAGTTTAATTTATAAAGTTAGATGCAATGCAGCTGACTAACTGTAACTTTGTCAAACATATTGTTAATCTAAACACACATTAGAGGATTAGGCTTGCATCTTCCCAACAACTTCAAAGTTGCTGGATATGTTATTACTCTAATAATTGAGAGATTAAGAATTCAATAAATCTTCATAATATTGATATATATATTAAAAGATCAATTTACAGTAATGTCCTGTATTTGAATATATAATGATACAACTAGAGGGAATATCCATATTAAAGTATTTTTTTATATTTCATAATCTAACTGGTGACGTATCTGCGGTCCACACCAGAACTCGTGCGGACGCACGGGTTTCCCACTAGTTTGTGTGACAATTTAAGACTCTAACATCCTCACATATTCATTTTGTTTGCAACAGATATTGGAGAGTGTTGTTGAGGACGTCCCATTTGAAAAACTCACTCCGGTGATTATAGTGTCTTAATATGTGTGATATTTTTAATTTATTTTGACTTATGGCGACAAACTATAATTATAACACAATCTTTCCTAATACTGAATTCAGGACAGTGAAACTACGTCTTGCCATGCCCCTGATCCTGTAACCCCTACAGTTAATGTCAAGAGGATGTCTCCGGATGCTTCTGCTGAAATTTCAATCAAAACTGAAAATGAAGGGGACATGTCGTCTTCAAAACCCAAGAAAATTACCAAGCGGGGTAAAAAATAATTTGTTTGACCACCAAACTCTGCTGGAGCTGGAATGTTTTTTGGCCTCCTTTTTGTTAAATTAACATCCACTACTACAAGGGATAATACATTACCATGATGTAAATGTTTTGGTTTTTTTTATCAATGTTTGATCATCCCACTTAAACTATGGGTTTTATTTTGTGGCAGCAGTCATGCTAACATCTGCAGCCGATATAATGTCGTATCTGTAATATAACTATTTCCAATTTGTTTATCGCAATTGTTTTCTCTTTCTCCTTGCACTATGTGGTATCGCTACATGGAAAATTTTGCACTCCAATCTTACAATTAGTATATTCATATTACTAAAACTATTTTGAATAACCTTATCAAACTTATATTAATGCATTTGAAATATCATACTGTAGAGCCTTCATAATACTACTACTGAAATTCATTTTTTTCTCCATAGCAAATTAAACATGACCCTGACTACCCATGAAGTCAACATACTTCACGTTAACAAAATTCAGTTCTATTGGCTTCAAACTAAACATAATAGATGTGCATATAATATTTGTTTACTACTACAGCAGACTGTTACCCTATACCTAAATACAACAGAGTTGTAGTCATCATACTTCTTTGTATCTTCCAACACACCATACTCAAACAACTCCTCTCTCCCATGTCACGTTGCCATTTGATACTTCTTTATCTGTCAGACAAAATACCATCTACATGTTAAGCACTATGTTGGTTTCCAAGGTCTTAAGACAATATTATATTAATTTTCCCTTAAACTATACAATTGTAAATAATTGCTTATTGTTTTCAAATATTCAAGTTTTGGTTGCCCTGCATATTTCCCTCTCCCACTGTTCATCATCCACTACCTGTATTCCTTCTTTTATTTTAAGTGGGTCTAAAATATTTTAACCTATACGACACTAGCATACTTCTCCACCATTTGTTTCATCTATACTCAAGAATGTATGTTTGTATATGTATCCAAAATTCACGTTTTATATTTTTCTAATTGACTCCTCTCCATTATTTTTTTTTTATCATTGTTCATATATTTCGAATGCAGCTAACCATGCTACTTTGAGGCCCACATTTACATGTAACTAATGTGCAGCTAGCATATATTTGTTTTTGGAGTAATACGTAATACCCTTTGATTGTTATAGGATTGCCATTCAATGAATGGTACCAATGATACCCCGACCTCTATTGCAAGAAAGAGGAGAAAGTTAATGTTGAATGGTACCAATGATCGCCTTTTTTTAACTGAGTCATTAATTGTTTAACATAACAACTAATATATGTTTTAATAACTAATTACATTTTTATTTACTTTATTATTTATTTTATTCTATTTTCCATTTTATACAATTTTTCACAATTATTTTTTCCATTTTTATTTTCATTTTATTGTATATACCTTTCATTATTAATTTTATTTTGTACTCATATTTGTTTTATATTTTTTGATGTATATATCTTAGAATCTTAATTTTATTTTTTAACAATTCCATTTTAAAATTAATAATTGAAACTTTCTTTCAAATAATTTATTGGTGCCATTTCAACGGTCCTCACCAGTACCCGTGCAGGCGCACGGGTATCCCACTAGTTTTCTAGAAAATGTGATAAAGATTTTCAGGGTTTTCGTGAGGAAGTTGTTCTTGAGGGATGAGGAAATTAATGATTTTCTAGAAAATGTGATGAAAATTTTCTAGGTTTTTGTGATGAAGTTGTTTTTTATGGATGGTTTTCTAGAAAGTGTGATGAAGAATTTCTAGGTTTACACGATGAAGGTGTTCTGGAGAGTTTTAGGTGCTCTTGATTTTCTAGGTTTTGGGATGAAGTTTTTCTCGATGAGTATGAGTGTTTTTTATTTATTGGGTTTTGGGATGAAAGTGTTGTTGAGGAGCATGAGTGTTCTTGAGTTTATGGTTGAGATTGGAGAGAGGATTGTCGGTTTATTTTAGAGTGATAGGTGAAGAGATAGAAAGAAAGAAAAAAAATGAGAAAATATTTGGAAGTTTTGCTTATCTGATGAAGAAGAGAGATAAAGAGGAATCTTGGTGGATAAACGAAAGTCTAAAGTGAGACAATAGGAGGGTTGCACGTCTGGATATCTTGAGAAGAGAGAGATGGTAGTGATGATGGTCTTTGAGAAAGATCTTGGCGGTGGAATGGAAAAAACACACGTGAGAGAACGTGGCAGATAAACAAGGAAGATCAGAGACATGTGTAGAAGGAAGAAAGAAAAGGGAAAAATTAATTGGAATAGGTGGATACCATATTAGATTTCTCAAATTACATATTATTATTATTATTATTATTATTATTATTATTATTATTCAAAGTTAAAGTTTTCATCACTAAACGAGTGATGTATTTATACACCTTGCAAAGAAACTAACATCTATAATGATGCAACTATCGGTGTGAAGTTAATTAATAAACTAATTAATCATCTAACAAAAATACACTACAGGACTTGATGATCAATCTCAATCTCTCTGAATGTGTGTAATCTCTTTTGTCTTGTTAATCCACAAAGAGCATCAATCTATTTATCTCTGAACTAGTAACAAACCCGTGCGAAAATCACTTGTCAAAGTATGAATTTTTTTTTCAATATATATAAATAATACAGTGTATCTAATATAATATAATTTCGATGAAAAAAAATAGTGCCTATACAATTGAAGTGATTACAATTTTAAAATTAAAAATTTATTGGAACAATTCTTTCTATAACAAAAAACTCAAATTTATTAAATTATAATATAATCCAATTTTTTTAATGATAAGTCTATGAAAAGATGAAGTAAAAAAATTGAGTAATAAGCTAATCAAATAAATACATTATTATAATAATTAAAATAAAAAACTATATCAATTAATAATACTTAGAAAATATTTTGCTTGTAAATTAGCCCATTTAAAAAAAAAACAAAGTTGATATAAACGGTTTGTATATACCAATTAAAATAAAAAACTATATCAATTAATAATACTTAGAAAATATTTTGATTGAAAATTTGTCCATTTAAAAAAAAAGCCAATGTTGATATAAATGGTTTGTATATACCAATTAAAAGAGTAATAAATCTACCAATTAATTAAAGGAGTAATAAATCTACCAATCAATTAAAAGAGTAATAAAAACGTAGCTTCAAAATAAGCTGAAACAATTTCAAGTTCTTTTTTCCATCGTTACACGCATAGTTTTTCGTTTTGTCTTACAACCTGCATAAAAATTGCATGCATCATCAACTAAAGGATACAACCATGGCCAACACGAAAACGTTGATTTCTGTAAGCGACGAAGATGATCGGACCAAAAGAACCAGGTAAACGTCTGCCTTGTATTATCGTTCAAATCTCAAAAATTACTTTAGGTTTATATTGATTTCTTGTTGTTCATATGCTTACTTGTGTTTTATATATGAATGTTAACATATTTGTTTGAAAGGCATGGAAATTGAATGAATATTAACATGAAATTTTGTTATGGGTTTTAAAAAACAAATATAAATTTTTAGGGTTTGTAAACATGCCCCAAAGATGAACGAATTTGTTTTTTATTTATGGTATTCTGATAATTAGTTCAGCTACACATTAAAAACAGTGGTTATATAATTTTTTAAGCTTTGAGTCTGCAATGGAAGTAATAAAGGAAATGGTAATGGAGGTTGGTGGCCATTCTTCCAGTAACAGAGTTGCAAAAAAACACAAAAATATAGCCAAATCGAAGAAAAAAGATGATGATAGGAGAGTTAACAAACCAACTGAAGCCCCCACAAATTCTGTTATTACAATTCTCTGTTAACTAATATTGTAAAACCTATTAAATTCTTTGTTTGTTATGAATTACACAGAAGATGGCTAAAGGGCAAAAGAAGAATGTTGCAGCTAAAGATAAGGAGAAAATGGTTGCAGCTAAAGGTAAGGAGAAGCTGGTTGCGGGTAAAGGTAAGCAGAAGATGCGTGTTGTTAAAGGTGCGGAGAAGATGGTTGTCTCTAAAGGAAAGAAGAAGATGGATGTGGGTGAGGGTAAGAAGAAGAAGCTTATTAGAAAAAAATTTGTTAATGTAATGCGGTCGGAAGGGAGAGAACAACGTAATTTGAGACAAATTCCTCCAAATAGAGTATATGAAGAAATGGAAAATGGAAACAAAGTATATATTTGGGAGAGTACTGTATTAGATGCAAAATCCAAAATCAGAAATGTACTGATAAGAATAATTGTATATACTGTGTATTCTTTTAGTCCCAATGTTTTACTGATCAAATGTTATTTTCGTTATGTTATTTTTTACAACATTTTCCCAGATATATGACCAAGAAATGCCTTTGACTTAGAAAGAATGATATAAAAGTTGTTGATGTTGAAAGTTGTGAGACATTCAAATGGAAAATTCACATGGCCAAGCGGGATGGTAGACCAAATCCTAATGAAAGGTTTTTTTCTCAAGAATGGTGTGACTATGGGAGAAAGAAAAATATCAGTAATGGGGACATATTGGTTTTTAAGATGATACGTTTTTCACCATACATCTATCTAACAATCAAGAGGCGTTGATGTGTTTGCAGAAGAAAAGATTGAAAACTACAAAAATGAAGTGTGGGTAATGGACTGAAGTTTTACGGTTTTGTGGAATTTGTTTTTATGTATTTTGTGTAGAACTTGATTTCAATTTAATATTGGGATGTTATTGTTTCTTAATGGTTATGTTTATTGATAATGACAAAACAGCTTCTCAACTTTGTTATAAATTTAATTACTTATCTAATATAAGGGTTATGTTTACTGCATGTGACATGGGAATGACATTGATCAATTAATATTTTTATATCTAGCTGTTGTGGTGTTTGTTTTAGTGCTCATAAATTTTCAGTGGTGGTCTCAGAGGTGTTGCGATCTGGTTGCTGTTCAGCAGGAGAATTTCCTTATTGTAAATTTTCATAAGTTTCCAAAATACAAGTCTCTGCAGTTCTTTCTTTGTTTGTTCTGGTGGTGTGTCTTGGGTGGCTCTTTTGTTTTAGCTGCAGAGGGTTTTATGTACTATGAGACATGTGTTAAGTTGTAATTGAATTTTCTTATGGAAGTATCTGTTGGATTTGGTTCTGGTTGGGTGGTTTGTTGCTAGTATTTTTCTTGGGTATAACATGTTGTGGTGCTGAGCCTCGGAATTGTGTCGTTGTGGTGTTGTCTTGTCTTGGTGTAGCCGACATCTGTTTTCTATTGCAGTGGCTGAATTTTCAGAGTTAGTTCACAGAAGATCTCTTTATTAGTAATATCTTTACTTGTAAGCATTGGTTGTAAAGCCTGGAGCACTTTTAGAGTTGAATGTTAATTTGGGCTTGGCAATCTTGCAGTGAGTCTACTCATCTTGTATTGGTGTAATTGTTTCGGTTTATAAGTTGTATTCCAGCCTTGATTATCTACACAAAACATTGGAGTCAGATTGGTTTTGAAAAAGTTAAACACCTGCTGTTATCAAGTTTCCTGGGTTGTGGTTGTTGTTGCGTAGTTGGTGCAAAGATATAGTGCCGATCAGGGAGGTAGCTTCAGCGGTGGTTGCAGAATTTATCTTTTGCCTATTAGCTGTTTTTCATTATAGAAGGTCTTTTGGGGCTGTTCTGTTGTTCTGATAATCTGGTGGTGTTTGATTTTCTTGATCGGGAGTTTTTCTATTAGGAGATATATTGCAGTTGCTGACTCTCATACTTTTAACAGTTTTCCCAACTTGATTGTAGTCAGGCTTATTACTTTTTTCTTTTTCGTGTAGTTTAGGGTTAGTTCTACTTGGTGTAGTTGTTGTTTCATATGCGGGCTTGGTGGTTTTGTATTGATGTTTGGGAGGCTGGTGTATGTCTCTAGAATTGCTTAACTGTTTTTGTGGTGTATAATGCTTCAAAACTGTAAAAAATCATGGCATGCCTTATGCCTGCAGTTAATATATTCTTTTTCTTTTTCATAAAAAATATCTTTACTTGTAATTGGTGTCGGTGCCCTATGGTGGCATAGTTTTCCTTTACTTGTAATTGGTGTTGGTGTCCTGTGGTCTTTGTATCTTTATTTTGTAGTATATAAACATGATAAATTTATTTTGTAATATATAAACATGATAAAAAATAATCTCTAATGAAAATTTGGAACATTCTCAGACAAAAAAGAATAGAATTTGCAAGCATAGTCCAATTATTCAAAGTAAAAAATACTCATCAAAAGTTAACAAATGACATGTATCTTTTAAGTTTAATGCTCATAGCCATAAAACCAGCAGGATATGTTTTATTTGTCCTAAGTTTGCCATCAACTAAGACATCAACTTAGAATCGTCCATCTAAGATGGTTGCCAAGTCACGTATGTTGAAGTAATTTCCAGGGATATCGGGCAACTCAGTTTTCTTAACAGAAGTGGATCCACAAAAAACCAACTTGAATTTATGAGTGGTCGACTTAAAAGAAAAATCATTATGGGAAACCTTGAAATTCTGCATAATGTATGAACTTCCAACAGCTAGTTCTGTTTTGAACTTCGAAACTAAATGTGGTGGAACAATGACTTGAATCATATCAAGCTACGAAACGAAAATGAAAACTTCAACATTAGAAAATAAATCGTTTTGAAGGATAATATGTTGTTTAAACATGCAATGTAGACAAACCACGAAAAGGTAACCATACCTTTAAATCAAGCAAAACCATCTCCAGATGCTCTTTGTTGGAGGAACTTGTGACTCTCCATAAATGTTTACACCGAACAGCTATCTTCCACAAATCCTTCGTATCATCGATGTCCCTGACGGCTTAATTCAATCGGGCGAGACATAGCTTATCGGAATGCTGAAAGAACAACAAACGTTAGATAAAGAAGAATGAACCAATACTGAAGTATAATGTAAAAGGGGAGGAAGCATGAGAAGATGAAGAGATTACAGTTAGAGTGTTGAAGAATTACAAAGTGATTGAATGAAGAGGTTGAAGAAATGTGTTGTGAATGTGAAATAAGTATAGAAGTTCTCATTCTCAGGTTGTTTAATAAGGTGTGATAATTGGGTGTCTTTCCATATGGTAAAATGTAGTTACCCATGCAACTTTTGATCTTTCAAGAAAAGTTTCGTTTCAATATCCAATAAAATCTAATAAAACATAAAACTAAATAAAGAGAAAAACTTTAATTTTTTAATTGGAAATTAGCTAAAAAAAATCTATGATTGTCACATCAGATGCATTTATTGTAGATTGCATAAGATTAGAGGAAGTTTTTAAAAGACAAATCTAACCCTAAAATTAAAAAAAATTAAGTTGTTAATCAAAGGATTAATATAGAGATTTTTGGGTACTATTTTTTGTATGAGTAGATATTAGATAGATGTGTGTAATCTCTTTTGTCTTGTTAATCCATAAAGAGCACCAATCTATTTATACAAAAAATTCTATCTAGCTAAAAAGTTCTTTAGTGTACAAACAAATTCACGTCATATTTCATCGTTAACAAATTAAATCTTTTTCCCATATCATATTAAATCTTCAACAAATTAAATATTTTCAAATAAAATAATTTCAAAATCAAATCATGTAGACTATGTAAATTAAATCTTTCCATAATAAATCATTTTTTTTTAAATAAATCCTTTTACAATTAATCACGCAATAACTAAAACACAGAATCCAAAATCAAACGAAATCTTTTCATAAATAATACATCATTAAATAAGAGGCCAATATATTTCAATAACTTTTAAGACACGCTCATAAAAATAAATCAATTAATAAGCAATAATATATATATATATAAGACATTATTTTACTCTATGTAAATTTAATTATTGGATTGTTTTCATCTTTTTAATTATGTTAAAAGTATATATTATTATTTTTATAAGATATAAGTTATTAAATTATTGTTAATAATTTCATAATATTTTAAATAATGTAAAAAATTTAACATTAATATAGTCTAAAATATTTTTTAAAATTATATTAATTATTAATAATAATTTATTAAAATATATTTGTCCTTTGCAAATATAAATGTCTAATATTATTTTAAACTCTTCATAGAATAAAGATGAAAATGTTATATATAAAATATTATCACATAAAAAGTCATTTTTATTTAATATTAAAATAATCTTTAAAATTACAAACAAATGACAATAAACAACAAATATATATTGAAATTAACCACATAAATAGAAGTGATATCCAATTCATATAATCACTAACTTGAGAGACACTTCAGTCTTTGTATGAAAAGAAGCATATGTCGGCACTATGTATTAGATATTATATTATAATCTCCTGACTATTCCAAATCATCTAAGTTTATAAGCTTCTATTATGTACTAAAATATCCTAATTATTGTACATTCATATCAAGTTAAAAAAAAGTGAAAGCTAGTGGTCATTAAAATTCAACTACTAACCAATCATCCTATGGCAGCATCTACATAACTACAGAAACAGTGGTTATTCATAGTGAAAGGATGGATTCTCATTCTCGGTTGTTGAACGTAGAAACTAGAAAGATAGTGCTCAATTTTACCATTCTTTCATGTGTCGGTGGTCACACAAAACAACAAACTAAAGGTGGCGTTGTTGTAAACTCGTGAGTGATTAAAAAAAGCACTTCCACATTCACACCAACACTACTATATACCAACGGTCTAATCTACCACTACCCCCTATGTACAAATGCATCACCTTTCAACACCTGTGACTCTCTTCATCATTCTCATTTTTAATGGATAAAAATCTCTAATCTTCCGTTAAGTCATTTTAGTTGATAATTGTGCACAGACATATGATTTTGAACCCACGCCTTTTTGATTAAATTACAAAATATTTTTAAATTGAAGAATTAAAAATATAAATAAAATGATATTAAATATATGCTGTTTTATTTAAGTGGGGTCAATATGATAAAGACTCCAACCTTCCCTCATTATTCAATTCGGTGACTAAAGCCAGGTGTCCATGTGAATTCTCTTCACAAAATTTACTTTCACAAAAAAATAAAATAAAATGTATTTGTCATAAAGCTCCAAAGAAAATACTATATATATAAAAAACATGATTAAATTCATGATGTGATTCCTTCTTCATCTTCATCTTCTTCTTCTACATTACTTCATTCACATTCCTAAAAAACTTCTTCTGAAGGTCAAAACGGTCATTTCCTAGATCCGTCGTTAAGCTCCACTTTCCATCACCATGGAGCTTGGCTTCCATTGCAGAAAACCGGCAACAGCAACAACGCTTGTTGTTGTTTCTCTTTCGTTTTTGATTCTCTTCTCTACTTCTAGTTTCGTTCGTGCTTCTTCTATTTACTCGGTGAGTTTTTTCTTCTTTGTGTAATCTATTTAATATTTTCTGGTTTTGGTTTTTAGTTTTTCTAATTTTGGAGGAACAGTCACTTTTACCGTTATGGTTTTTATTTCATTTTCAGTATTTTTATTTATTTTATTGTACTATTTTATACGTGTGTTTGTTTAATTGATTTTTTTTGTGTGTGTGATATTGAAAGCTCAAGTGTTTTTCTGATTTGTTTTTTTGTTACTCGGTTTTATTTTATTATCAGAAATCTATTGAGTTGCGTATTGAAGTTTGTTTTAGGAAATTTTAGAAATTGAAATTGAAAGAAACTATAGGGGTTTAGGTTTTTTTGTTAATTGTTTTTAGAAGAAATTATACTGTTAGCGTTTAGATTTTATTTTTGATGGTGAATATATTGAGTTTGAGAGCTTGAAAATATGCACATGAAGGTTTTATGAATTTGATTGTGTTTTTGCTGGGTTAGATAAATTTGTGTAACTAATTTAACAGACTATTAATTGTGGATCACATGGTTCATGATATAGTTTTACTCATTTTGGTGTGGTGGGTGAGGTTTTTTGTTGTTACTTGTTTATAATTGAAAAGATTTGGTAAATTATTAGTTTCAATTAAGAATTATAGAGATGGAAGGTTTCTTGTGATAATGAATAAATTTGATAATGCTTTGGTTGGTTGGATTATGGTCCTTTTGTGGGAATCAATATTGTGTTTTTCTCTTGGAAAGATTCTTTCACAATTAAGTTGTTTATAGGGTGGATTTGGATTTGGATTTGGATTTGTTGTGTTTTATTCTCATGGTCATTGTTTGCTTGTCTTGTAAAAGTCACTTAATTCCTATTTTTGATGAACAATTTAAATCAAGTGCTTATCATGTAAGTGTTTATATAGCTATTTCTATAACAAGAGATAAATTTAAGGCAAACTATTTTTATAAGCTACAAGTTGTTTTCATGAGCTACCTAGATAGTTTATGAATATGCCATAACTTGTTTCTACAAGTTGTTCCAAATAGTCTCACAAGGACTTAGCATAGTAGATAAGCTCAAATGAGTCAATCCTCACAAGGACTTAGCATAGTAGATAAGTTCAAATAAGTCAATGTAAACAAGCTCAATATCTATTAGAATACATAAAATCATCATGTTTGGTACCATGATGTCTTGTTATGTTTTTTGTTTATTTTCATGCCTTATAACTTGGAACTTACTTTATGTAGGAGTTGAACCCTATAAAACCGAGACACTCACGCCTTCTCAAGAGTGCTGTGCAACGTGAAACTGTAAGAGTTAATTGAGCAACAAAGGCTTTCTTTAAATGATATTTTTAGTTTGTGTTAGTGGCGATTGTTCGTTTTATTATGTTTTATAATTATTATTTTTTTTGTTTTCTCCATGTGAAGCCGACATCGCAGCTTTCTGAAATATGGACGCCTCTGGAAAACCAAGGTTGGAAACCTTGCAATGAATTGAGAAACAAGCCAAGTGAGTGAAAGCGATATCATAATATCATTTACGTTATTTTGTTTGTATCTTTTAGAAAACACTATGTTTGGTTATGTACATTGCTTAATCTAATCTTTTTTGTGACTGGAATTTGAATTGAAGCAGCATTACCAGAGAAGTCTGAAGGATACATCCAGGTATTTCTTGATGGAGGTCTGAACCAGCAAAGGATGGGGGTATGTATTTAAAAGCCTTTCAATTAGAACTAACTTTTCTTTCGTATGCGAAAGGTTTATAATTTGTATTCGGTATATAATTCTTTTTTTAGATATGTGATGCAGTTGCTGTTGCCAAGATACTGAATGCAACTCTTGTGATCCCGTACCTTGAATTAAATCCTGTATGGAAGGATTCAAGGTAATGCAGAAACTAGAATTATAATTTCTTGTGTTTTTCAGTTCTGTGAATTGCGTGCGATGTAATATACTAATCAAGGTTGCTTATGCTTCTCTGCAGCTCGTTCGAGGATATATTTGATGTGGATCATTTCATTGATGTATTGAAGGATGATGTTACTATAGTTAAAGAGCTTCCGGAAGAGTACTCATGGAGTTCAAGGGAGTACTATGCATTGGCTATTAGAGATACCAGAATCAAGGCTGCACCTGTTCATGCAACAGCCAACTGGTATCTGGAGAATGTTTTGCCTGTCCTACAAAGGTTGGTGGTTAGATATTTTTATTCACAATTGCAATTGCAATTGCGCAATTGCATCTGCTTTAGCATTTATGTATTGCTATCCAATGCAGAACCTGTGCTGAAAATTGTTCTGAAGTTTTTTTACTTCTATGTATTATAAACTTCTAACATCTTGGTGTGTGGTGTTTGATGTAGTTATGGTATTGCTGCAATCTCTCCGTTTTCTCACCGCCTGACTTTTGACAACTTGCCTATGGATATCCAACATCTGCGCTGTAAAGTCAACTTTCAAGCTCTAGTATTTGTTCCCCATATCAGAACACTTGGAGATGCCCTTATCAGTCGTCTTCGCAATCCTCAGCACTCTACTGAAGAAATGGGCTCCAATTACCTTCAAGAGGTCACGGATGCAGATGATAATAAAAATGCAGGGAAATTCGTTGTTCTGCACCTCCGATTTGATAAGGTATTTCTTGTTTTTCATTTATTATCATCTACCTATACAAGGTTGTAAACTATGTTTCTGTGTGTTGGTGCTTGGTACAACTATCCTTGCATTAGAGGAGTTCAAGCAACACACTCTTAACACATAAATTTGGTTAATTGAGTAAGTTTAATATTCACTCTTTAGTTACATCCATCTAGCGGATAATTGAGTAAGTTTATATAATCTTGTATGGCAGGATATGGCAGCCCATTCAGCCTGTGATTTTGGTGGTGGTAAAGCTGAAAAATTGGCCCTTGCAAAGTATAGACAGGTTATTTGGCAGGGAAGGCTTCTTAATTCCCAATTCACTGATGAAGAGTTGAGGAGTCAGGGCCGTTGCCCAATGACTCCCGAAGAGGTTGGATTGCTGCTAGCAGCTTTGGGATTCGACAACAGCACTCGTTTATATCTTGCCTCTCACAAGGTTTAATCATGTTACTCACTTTGTTACATTGGAGATTCATTAATTTCAATTAGTGATTGTTTTTAAATGGTTGTCTAAAATGTCTTCTCTTTTCCAGGTCTATGGCGGAGGAGCCAGGATTGCTACTTTGAAGCAATTGTTTCCACTGATGGAAGATAAAAAGAGCCTTACTTCGCCTTTTGAGCGTACTCAGATAAAGGGAAAAGCTTCTCTATTAGCCGCACTTGACTACTACATTAGTATCCATAGTGACATCTTCATTTCTGCT
Source organism: Lathyrus tuberosus (assembly GCA_022829125.1). Taxonomy (NCBI): domain Eukaryota; kingdom Viridiplantae; phylum Streptophyta; class Magnoliopsida; order Fabales; family Fabaceae; genus Lathyrus; species Lathyrus tuberosus. The sequence continues at coordinate 4,383,517 of JALAZF010000073.1, read as the reverse complement.
TCCCCGGGAAATATGCATAATGCATTGGTGAGTTTTCCCCTAGATATTTATTACCTTTACCTTATAGATGACAGACTACATTGCATTGCCAATATAAGTAACTAGTCTAGAATAATATTGACTTAACAGTGTTGAGGATGTTGAGGACAGTGAATTCTGAATGTTCATATTTATTATGAGATGCTTTTGGTCAGGCAAAAGGAATTCCTATCAACTAAGGACTTTTATGAGTTTCTCATTTAATAATACTCTATATAGGAGCAGAGGGTAAATAAATGTAATATTACTTTGAAGTTTCTTGATTTTCATAATTTAGGCAACGGTCCCTCTACTAAGGGACAGGGGGTAGTGGCGTATATTTATGAAGTAGACCAAGGTTGTTGAAAGAGTTGAATTGAATTTATAAACAATAATGAATGCTTTGTTGATGATAGGTTGGACACAGGACTTACTTGAACTTAAAGACTATAAGGCCAAACATGGCATTGATGGGTCAACTGTTCTTGAATAAAACGATGGAGTGGTCAGAGTTTGAGCATGCAGTGGTTGAAGGTCATGAAAATAGACAAGGTCAAGTCAGGGTTAGAAGGCCTAAACAATCTATTTACACATATCCTGTTCCTGATTGCATGTGCCAAGCTTAATAGATTGCTTACGGATTAATAGCCTCTATATTTTATGATTCAGTCTTATTATTTGAGATTTGAATCTGGTTAATAAAAGCATTATCACTAGTCCTATTCATGAGGGGTTTGTCCATGATGTTCTTGGTAAGAGTGCTTGATGTAATACGTATTATAGTAGTAGGTGTCTTGTGTGAGAGATGTATGTATGAGATGATGGCATTCTTAGCAGGAGCAATATTATTTATAATTCAATAACAGGAGCCATTTTGTTGTTTTATCATTCATTATTATGTTCTTTGTGTGCATGAATCGCGTTGTAGGATAATTTTCGTAAGAGTGGCGTGTTACCTACACGTTCTTAAGGGTAAAATGGTTACATATTAATCACTCAAGATAATTTAAAAGAAAATACATAGTTTCTATAAAACTCTTCAAAATTAAAATGTTGGCAAAGTAGAGGTATTTATGTTGGAAGAGTGTTGTCTAGTACACTAGCGATTGGAATAATAATTATAATGGTTAGTCCCTTACAATAAGAAACTACTACATTTATTACTTAGCTATACTGAATTGATTTACTAATCTCGGCAATTCAACCAAAAAAAAAAAATCATTAATAGCTCTTGCAGGCCATAGTATCATATTGCACAACTTAAGACAAAAAATATATAAATTCAATTTTAACAAAAAAAAAACAACCTTTTGTTTTTTTATAATATTTTTATCAAATAGTTTGCTTTGGCAAATGTTTTCACATTTTGGCTTATACGTAATGTAAGGGAAATCGATAATCAATTAAATTTTCAACATCCAGTGAAACAAATAAATATTTATTTGTGTTATATATATATTCTCATACTTGTTCTTCAAATTAGCACCGTATAAATGAACCTGTGCTAAACTTCTCATTTTTTACAACATGGCATCTCATGCTATATTCGAAAAATTAGTCATCTCATGCTATTGAAAAAACAAGAAACAACCAAATTTATTTTATTCTTTTTTCTCACTCCTGCATCATGAGTTATCTTCTAGTAAGAAAAATCCATGGCGTTTTTGGTATAACAGAATCATATATGAATTGCTGAAACAGCAAAAATAGTGAATTGATGTTACAATATAGCTCAAGAACTTTGAGGGGTGATTGAATTACATAAAGTGAATTATATATACAGCTTCTCAGGGATGGGAATGAGGTTCAAACTTTTCAGCAGTGTGTACTTAAAAGCTTGAAGACTAAGCTTTCAAACAACTACCCAGTTAAACTCACTGATAACTAAGTATTACTCTAGTAGGAACTACAATCTTAATTTACAATCCCATCTGAAGACTTTGGAGATCCATTTCCACCCTGAAATGAAGCCATTTCCTTGTTCTCTTGAGTTGTCACAGTGTCAATCCCTTCATTAATAGGAAGTGTCCTCTTGGATCCCTCCAATGCAACCCCAAGTACAATATTTTCTTCAAGAACAGGCCTGGATGTGGCGGGTTTCCTTTCTCCTTCCTGTTTTGTTGGCACGTTTCCATTGCCTTTGTCAGCAGTATTGTTTGTTGATGAAGAAACTAGACTGTCTGAGTCAACTTTCGGTTTGATGTTTTTAATGGTTTGACCCTTAGATTGTTTCACATGAATGTCCTTCTGGGATGAATAATCTAATTCCAGACCAGTTACTTTGGAATTTGAATTAGAAGACATTTCTAGCACTTCCACGTTTTCCTTGTTTAAATTTGATTTCAGTGGCTTGTGTTCACCCACTTCAGAGTCAGGTTTAAAGTTTCCATTTGCATCAGAGTTAGATGCCATGACTTTGGCATCCACCTCAGAGATATCTTGTGTTTCTCTAACCTTGGTATCTGGCGCTCCTATTGGTCCAACCTTGTCTGTCTTGGCATCATGTTTGGTTTGCATAGTTGTCTTGTTATCTTGATCAACAGTTGCACGTGTTGATCGACTTTTCATTTTATCATCTACATTGTTTTTGTAAGGCGAATCAATCACTAATAATGGGCGGTTAGATACTGTTCCAGAATCTGCGTATGGTATGTTGTCCAAGTCGGCATCACTGTATACTTTCAATAGGGTACGGACCGGTGTTGCAAGCCGGGCTCGGTGATGACTGATAACTCTAAGAAGATCCAATAGTATAGTTTCCTGTTTTAAAAATCCAATAGATAGAAATTCAGGTTAATTGTTGAGCAATATAAACTGATGACCAGAACTAGGATCATATTTGGAGTATTATGTCAAGTCAACACACAAGAACAGGCTTTTAGAACATTATAAATTGGTACACCAATATTAGGATAATCTAGCTACATCATCATAACTTATAGAATAATTCATCATTGCTAACTTTATGTTTTAAATTATTTAAGATTTCAACTGTCAAACATCTAATATGGGATTGAAAATCAACTCCTACATATTGCAGCCAAATGAATCATATCTTAAATCAGAGTTCAAATGCAAATAAATAACACCCAAGAATGAACATATAATAAGTGTAACTTTGGGTTAGAATCCCCGATCTTGAACCATCAAAACTAAAATTGCATGCATATATGCTTGCAATTTTATCAGTCGATTGTATCAATGGCTATAACTCATTCAAAGGAGCAAAATCCAAGATACAAATATGAAGCTAGTCATCTTTTATTGTATATCCATCTTCTACTGATATACTACCTCTACCAGACTCTAAAATAGAGCAAGCAAGCAAAATGCAAGGCTAAAAGAGTTGATTGCAAGGTTCCACGTAGTGACACTTGGAAGGGGCCTATCACTTGATTATTCATGAGTTTCTCTTCAAATCTATTTTGTAGGAATTCTCTATCTTATGCAATAGCTTTGTATGATAAGTATTTGTTTTATCTTATTATTTTCTGTCTATCAATTGTTTCCAACTAGTATAGAAATAGATATTGTTTCTGTTAGGAACCCAATAATTGGATTAGAAAGAAAGAACACTGTAAAAAGGAAATAACAAGAGAGCGGGCTCTCCACTGGTTATAAAACCAATCAAAACTAAGATATGTCAAAGGTGATTTCTGTTAGACTTTTCAGTAATGAATTGTGTTTTTAAGTGACAAATATTATGTTAATTAGGAGTAGTTAGTGGCAGTTATTATATATTTAGGGGCAGTTACTTTTTAAATAAATAGGGGAAGATGGGGAAAAGTTTATGATTGGGAAGTTATTGAGTGGTTATAGGAACAGACCCAACTCTCGAAAATTCGGGAAGGGAGAGATCCGAGACTTTTGAATTTTTGGAAGGAACCAAACTGGTCCATGTCAGTCTATGTGCGTTATTTCTCTACTGAAATTTTGTTTGTACCAATAACTATCAGAAATCGTTCCAATTTTATTTTGTAAAGAACCAGTTTCTATCAACTGGTATCATAGCACTTTTGATCCGGGAGAGGAAATTTTACAAAAACAAACGGAAATGGAGTTGTAATCATGGAAGGAATACATCCCCTTGTAGATGAAAAGGAATACATCACCTTCTAGATGAAGTGTTGAAAGAATTAGAGATTGGGGAAGGAAACTCAAGAGTTAGGACTAAAAATATCAATTTTTGAAGGAAGAGATGTAAGATCAAATATCAAAAGTTGTGCAATGGATGAGTGGTAAGGTCGTCACATGGTACCAATTATGGGTGTTGGCCAATGCAAGTGCCACTTGGAAAAATTTTAAAGAGACAATTCTCAAGAAATTTGGACCAGAAACCAATGTTTAAAAACTTGAGAATTTATGTAGAATCGGTAGAGGATTGAAAACTCGTAATTCGAGGATCGTAGCACGAATCGTAAGATCCTACTGCTGGTAAAATGAAGTATATTTGTATATGTATATTACATATACATTCCAAAAACCATCGTATATAAAGAATGAAATTTAAGTATGCAGTATAGTTTAACTTAGAGAGAGAGAAAGCAACAATATAGTAATAAGAAAGAGATATCACAATTATAATATAGAGAGGAAGAGTTTATGGAGAAGAGAAAGAATTAATGGATAATTATTAGTCACAAATATTCAGGAGGTTACGCTGTATTTTGAAGGAGTGAATAGGGTCTCAATAAATTACTCTTTTAATATTAATAGCTATTAATTATGGGTTTTAAGTGAACCCCGACCCCGACCCAGATCCAGTTTATTTTTAAAAATTAGGGTTTTTTATGGCAAATTAAATTCTTAGGTACCCATGATAAGTAGTTGGGTACCGGTACCTTAGTGTAAATTGATTTAAAATATTAATTTATTTTTAAATAAAATATATATAAAAAATGACATGGCATTGAATATGAATATTTCATTGGATCAAGGTACCGGTACCCAACTGAATTCAAGGGTACCGGAGTGTCCACCTTTTTTAATCAAAAACCCACCAAAGAAGCGCCGCCCAAGGTTTCTTTTCAAAACGAGTTTGCTGCACAACTCGTTCGAGTTTACCGAGTCAGATACCTCCAATCCCACCTGAGTCGCAACACGTTAGTGGGAGTTTGAGATGTTGACTCGTCCAATTCTACGAGTCAACTCGCGAGTTTGCATACACTGCCAGAAACTGATCCAATAGAGAATGAAGAATCAAATGAGAGGTCAATCCTAGAATGGTAGACCAATAGCCACCATTGTTGAAACCACCAGACATCAGGTCTCACGAGTAACACAGAGTAAAGTCTAGGAACGAGAAAGTTCCATTATCGGTATCGCCATCGTCCCAAGAACTGTTCACAAGGAGGTCTCATGAGTTACACGGAGTTTATTGCTATTCCTAAAATAAAGTCTAGGAACGAGAAAGTTCCACTACCGGTATCGCCATTGCCCCCAAGAACTGTTTACTAGAGGATCGACATCAGCCAACAAATTTGATCCGAAAGAAATTTTTCCTATTTTATGTACAACTCAATCTTTCTGCTTCATGTTATGGGATCCGGGAAGATAGATTTTCTCTACGTATTTCTTTTCCATTGAACACAAGATGAAACTTCAGGGAGGGAGGAGTATTGTTAGACTTTTCATTTAGGGTCTGTTTGGCTCAACCAATGGGAGGGGAGAAGGCAGGGGAAGGATTTGATTTCCATATAAGAACATGTTTGGTTCACAAGAGGAGAGGATATTTTAAAATCATGGTATTTACCATTCATAATTCGAAAACAAAATCATTAACAAAATATAATGATATTTACCATTCATAATTCGAAAACAATATAAAAATTTAAAAATAAAACACATGAAAATAAAAATAAAAATAAAAAATAAAATAATAAAAAAAATAAAAAGCTTAAAAATTTTAAAAATAATAATAAAACAATATAAAAATTTAAAAATAAAACACATAAAAATCACTCTAGAAGGGATTTTGATCCCCTCCTCTTCCATCCCCTCCTAAAAAATATTGAACCAACACTTTACATTTATAATATTCCTTCCCCTCTCCTCCAAAAACCCTCTACCAATCAGACACTTAGTAGTAGTTATGTTTTTTAAGTGACAATTATTATATTAATTAGGAGCAAATAGTGATGGTTATTATATATTTAGGGGCAGTTACATTTTAAGCAAAGAGAGAAATATGGAAAAAAGATTATGATTGGAAAGTTATTGAGTGGTTATTTGGAGAGACCCAGCCCCCAAACATTTGGGAAGGGAGAGATCCAAGACTCTCGAATTCTTGGAAGGATCCAAACTGGTCCGTGTCAGTCTGTGTGTTATTTCTGTACAGAAATTCTGCAAGTACCAATAACTATCAGAAATTGTTCCAATTTTACTTTGCAAAGAACCAGTTTATATCAATTTCTAAGGGAGTGAAGTCTTTATTTATACACTTCCTATACAGGAACAAAGAATCACAAGCAACTAACTTAAAACAGAAAAACAACCTAACTAAACAATTAACTAACTAACTAATTACCCTAACAATTCATAACTACTTCAACTACTCTAATTTCTTTTTATTCTATATCCTAACTGTTTCCAACAGCTCTTTAATTCACATTTGCAAGTTGAGTTAAGACTGTATGGGGGAAGTATCGTAAAAAGTGCATATTCAATGTATACAAGAAGTATTCTTACCTTAACACACAAATATTCTTCAAAATGTGAGGTCTTGACAAAACAAGAAATCAGAATCTGTGAAAATCAGAAGAAAAAAAAATATTATGTTTATATGTAAATACATTAACTATCATACGATAGCAGCACACTGATAAGTATGCGGGCAATAGTTTCATTTGATCATGACTAATGGATTTTCCTAGCTGTCAAATGTAAGTACACAAATTTTCCTAGATGTAATGTATTCAAGGCAGGCTAAGTTTATTCAAGCTCCTCCATAGTATGATAGGATTAAGGGTTCAAACATGCTCTATTAGTCCTTAATATGGCTCTTTAGACACTAAACTGTACAAATTACCACACAAATTACCACGACATTTACATCGTAACCTCAAATGGAACTAACATTAAAAAGTATAAAGTATTACACGTGGAAGAAAGCCAAAGTTTCAGAGAGAAGTCAATAGCTGACTAATGAAATATAAGGGATATAATTTTTAAAGCATAACTACAGAAAGCTCTTCAGTAGAAGGTAGGCAGCAAATTAAAATACACGCAAAAGCACTCCAGTCAAAGGTAGGCAGCATATTTAAATGAACACGTGATTCTGTTTTTATCTGAAAGAGCTACTTCAATCAAATACAGAGAAAGAAAATTTCTTCTGTTGTTTATGGCTCAAATTTAGAAAAGAGGAATAAATAATTATTTTTATTTAAGACCCCAGTTAATTAGCACAGAATCATTGATTGCAAGATACAGTAACGGTCTAACCAGTTCATACATACCATAAGAGCCTGGTTTTCAGGGTTTATATTGTCCAAAAACACTCTCCTGTGCAACTTCTGCTGCTCAACTTGAGGATTTTTGGCTAATACTTTCCGCATGTCAGCAACAATGTTCTACAGAAGCATTAAACCAATTGTCATTGGAAAAAATATCATAAAACGTTCAATATTGGTGAAAAGTGAATTCATCATAAACAACAAAATGATTTCTTACATTGATCTTATTAACATCCAAATGACTAATGGCTAGGTGAGTTTTGATTCTCCAATGTGTTTTTTGAGTGAGGTTCCGCACAACATTCACTGTAAATTTGTGGTTTGGAATGTGTACAGCTTCACGATCTTCACCTCGTATAATTGTTGGGGACCACCAGCCAACATGCTGCATAGCAGGAAAACATGCCAAACTCACAGATCTCAAAATCACTACACCATATTGTAATAATTTATCTCTGTTATATTATTATAGAAACAAAACATGATACATGTAGTGCATGTTTGGTTCCACGTTTGCACTGTCCCCCACAGTGAAAAATAAAAGCTACAAAGTGTAGCTTCTGCCTCTAGACGCGCGTTTACCCCTCTCCCACCGTGAAAACAAACATGCCTGTAATATGTTTATATATAGTTCCCACACTCAACAGTTAAAAGGTGCAATTTAACACACCTCAACAGTGCCAGAAACCTCATATCCTTCAATCTTTGTTTGAATCCATTCATTTACCACAAAAGGCCGAGTTGCGTGAATCATCGCGCTTGAAAGGAAGTTTGTAAATATCTAAACAGATAACATTTAATGTTATTAGGTTCCACAATATCATGGCTACAACTAAAATAGTGAAATATAAGAGAATTGGGAAGCAACAATAAATACCTCACGACCAGCAAGAGTCAACAAAACTGTACCAAAACCTCCTGCAGTAACCCATTTCTGGGTAGAGAAGCCCAGCAATTCCATAAATAATGAAAAGGCAGCAATCCATACAGCAGAATAAACAGCTTTGCCTGCAAATTGGAACCCCATCTGACAAAAAACAGATAATTTATTATATGTTTGAAAATGAACCACAACTAATAATCAAGCAATTAACGGAAATACAGGCTTCTACAATTATCATCTTCAATATGTTTTAGTTGCCAATCTACTAGTCTTCTATAAAGATATTGGTAGATATGGTAAGGTGTACAAAAGAAAAAAAAAGACACATCAGCAATTCTAGAACAATACAGAATATTTTTCTGTTAGAGCTGCACATGGCAGAGGACAGCTGGCAGGGTGTGAGTGGAAAGAGAATATTTGAGTGAGGAAATAAATGTACTAGGTGGGGGGGGTGGATGGTACGGAAGATTTGATTCTCAAATTAGTGGGAGAGTGCAGGCCTCTCAAAGAGCCTCTATTTTCATTTTTTTCCTCTATTTTTCTGCTATTGAAATTGTATGAACCAGATCCCATTTGAACTCTGGTTTTCTTTTGCCCTAATTAAGCAGATTTTCCTTCATTTCCTTGCATTTTCTCTATTAATTTCACTACTGTACTAAATTGAACCTATCAATTTGGTATCTAGAGCCTTGGTTCAACTGTGCTGGTGAATGGTTGTTACTAGAAGCACAATGGAAAACAGAGTTGAAGCCATAGAACAAAGGATGAGCAACTTTGAAGCCACCATGGAGCAGATTCGACAGATGGTGATGGAGCAGCAGTCGAGGCCGCAAGTCACAGTGGAGGAGATTCGTCAGCTCATTCAAGAGACTCCGTTTAGAAACCAAACAAGACATCGGAGACACCATCATCGTGGTGACGAGGAAGAAGAAGGAGAGGACTGGAGCGAAAGAAGCACGGTTTCAAGGGAAACACGACCACACCATCGTCGCCATGGAGGGGAAGGTCATTTCCGGTTTGCTAGAGGTCATCGAAGGGTGGAAATGCCAGTTTTCAAGGGGGACGATGCTTATGGTTGGTTAGTTCGCATCGAAAGGTACTTTCAGTTGAACGGAGTGAGGATCCAGGACAAGCTGGATGCAGTAGTGTTGGCTATGGAGGATAAAGCTTTAAACTGGTATCAATGGTGGGAAGAACAAGCACCCTTGAGAACATGGGAAGAGTTCAAAGTAGCAGTTATGAGGCGTTTTCAACCTGGACTCTTACACAATCCGTTGGGACCCTTGCTGAGTTTAAAGCAGAAGGGAACTGTGGTAGAGTACAGAGAGAAATTTGAAATGTTGGTAGCACCCTTGAGGAGAGAAGAGAGAGTTATGCTGGACTCTATCTTTCTGAACGGGTTGAAAGATGAGATTCAGGCTGAATTGAAGCTTCATGAAAGCCAAGATCTGGCTGAACTGATGGATAGGGCCTTATTGATTGAGGAGAGGAATGATGTGGTGCAAAAAAGAGGGAGTTGTTGGAGGGACAAGGGGGGAAATCTGAGGATAAAAGATCCTGGAGACATGGGAGGGAATAGGAAGGAGGGTGAAAGGAGCAATGGTGGAGGAAATGAGAAATTTAAGAGTAAAAGATTGGATCCTGCAGAATTGGAAGAAAGGAGCAAGAAGGGACTTTGTTTCAAATGTGGGGACAAATGGAATAGGGAGCACATATGCAAATTCAAACATATGAGTTTGAAATTGTGTGAAAACAGTAGTGATGAGGAAGGGATAGGAGGAATAGGGATCCAAACAGAAGATTTGGGGCAAGAAGAGGAGGAATTTAAGACTTTGCAACTGTCCATGCAAAGTAAAGAAGGGTTTACCTCAAACAAATCCTTTAAGGTATGGGTGACTGTGGAGGGAAGAGAGTTGTTAACTTTGATTGATTCTGGAGCAACTAGCAACTTCATTGACCCCAACATTGTGGCTGAGTTAGGGGTGAAAGTAGTTGAAACTCCAACATATGTTATAGAAGTGGGAAATGGGGAAAGGGTGACAAATCAAGGAATTTGTGAAGGGCTGAAATTTCTAGTACAAGGAGTTGAGTTTAGCCAACCATTCTTCTTGATGAAATTGGGAGGAACAGACATGGTGTTAGGGATGGATTGGCTGGCCAGTCTAGGGAATATTTCAGTAAATTTTGGAGAGCTCAGTTTGAAGTGGGAAAGAGATGGACAGAAATGTAGCATCAAAGGAGATCCAGCTCTGTGCACAAGACAAGCATCATGGAAGGCTATGGTCAAGGCCCTTACTGATGAAGGAGTGGGGTTTGTGGTTCATTCCCAAGGAGCAGAAGTGGTAAACCAAACAGTAGAGGATGGAGGTTTGGAAGAGCTTTTGAGTACCTTCAAGGAAGTCTTTAACCTACCAGCTGGACTCCCTCCTTTAAGGGAGCATGATCATGCAATAATCCTCAAACCTGATGCTACTATCCCAAATTTGAGGCCCTACAGGTATCCTTTCTACCAGAAGAATGAGATTGAAAAAATAGTGGGAGAAATGCTCCAAGCTGGAATTATCAGGCACAGCACCAGCCCTTTCTCCAGCCCTGTTCTATTAGTAAAAAAGAAAGATGGTGGATGGAGATTTTGCACCGATTACAGGGCCCTAAACAAAGTGACTATACCCAACAAGTTTCCTATACCTATAATTGAAGAATTGTTGGATGAACTAGGGGGAGCTGTGATTTTTTCTAAGTTGGATCTGAAATCAGGATATCACCAAATTAGGATGAATGAAGGAGACATAGCTAAGACAGCATTTAGAACCCATGAGGGTCACTATGAGTATTTAGTGATGCCTTTTGGGTTAACTAATGCTCCTTCAACATTTCAAGCTCTAATGAATGAAGTATTGAGGCCTTTTCTAAGAAAATTCTGCTTGGTTTTCTTTGATGACATCTTAATATACAGCAGGGGTAGAGAAGAACATCTGCAGCACCTGAAATTAGTTTTACAAGTCTTAGCTGACCATAAGTTGTTTGCCAATAGAAAGAAGTGTTCATTTGGAAAAGAGGAGATTGAATACTTAGGGCATATTATATCTGGCAATGGAGTTGCTGCTGATCCCAAGAAGGTGGAAGACATGCTGAAATGGCCTGTCCCTAAAAATGTTAAAGGGTTAAGAGGCTTCTTGGGATTAACAGGATATTATAGGAAATTTGTAAGGAATTATGGGAGAATTGCTTGGCCTCTCACCCAGCTGCTCAAGAAGGATAATTTTATTTGGAGTAATGAAGCTCAAGTAGCTTTTGAAGAGCTTAAAGTTGCCATGACTACTGTTCCAGTTTTGGCCATGCCAGACTTTGACAAGGAGTTCATTGTGGAGACTGATGCATCAGGGAAGGGCATAGGGGCTGTCTTAATGCAAGGAGGAAGACCACTCTCCTATATGAGTCGAACTTTATCTGATAAGGACCAAAAAAGATCAGTCTATGAGAGAGAGCTAATGGCCATTGTGATGGCTACACAAAAGTGGAGGCCATATCTGTTGGGCAGGCATTTTAAGGTGCATACTGATCAGAAGAGCCTCAAAATCTCACTGAGCAGAAGATTATGGGGGAGGAGCAGCAAAAATATCTATCAAAGTTGTTGGGATTTGATTTTGAGGTCAAATATAAGCCAGGGAAAGAGAACAGTGCAGCAGATTCACTCTCAAGGCAAATGATGTATAATAAGATTACCACCATACAATGTGAAGCCTGGGAAGGTTTAGAAGATGAAGTTCAGCAAGATGAAAAATTAAAAGCTATTGTACAAGCTTTAATGATAGATCCTGCTAGCCACCAGGGATTTTCCATGAGAGGAGGAAGATTGTACCATGAAGGCAGAATTGTTATTCCAAAACAATCCCCAAGGATTGCTTGGATATTGAATGAGTTTCATGATTCAGCAATAGGAGGGCATTCAGGCCAGTTAAGAACTTACAAAAGAATTGCAAGTGTGGTCTATTGGGAAGGAATGAGGAAGAGAATTCAAGAGTATGTCCAGGCTTGTGAAGTTTGCCAGAGAAACAAGTATCAAACATTGAGCCCTGGTGGATTAATCCAACCTCTACCAATCCCAACCCAAACATGGAGTGACATTTCCATGGATTTTATTGGAGGGTTACCTAGAGCACATGGGGTGGATACTGTCATGGTGGTAGTGGACAGGTTGACTAAGTATGCCCATTTTGTACCTCTTAGTCACCCTTATACAGCTAAGGATGTTGCAGAACTATTCATTCAGGAGGTGGTAAGGTTGCATGGGTTTCCTACTTCCATAGTTTCTGACAGAGATAAGGTATTTCTGAGCCAATTCTGGTCAGAACTGTTCAAACAAGCAGGCACCAAGTTGAAGTATAGCAGTGCTTACCACCCTCAATCTGATGGGCAGACTGAGGTGGTGAATAGGTGTTTAGAAACCTATTTAAGGTGTGTGACAAGATTGAAACCCAGACAATGGCCCAAGTGGTTGGCTTGGGCAGAACATTGGTACAACACAAACTACCATGCTTCACTAAAGACTACACCTTTTGAAGCTCTTTATGGGAGGGCCCCCCCTGTGATAGTAAGGGGAGATATTCCTCCATCAGCAGTAGATGAGGTCAGCAGATTGACTGCTGAAAGGAATTTAATATTGAGGGAGTTGAAGGAACAATTACTGAGGGCTCAGGATCTCATGAGAAATCAAGCCAATAAGCATAGAAGAGAGGTGGAATATGAAGTAGGAGATCAAGTTTTCTTAAAGATCCAGCCTTATAAGATGAAGAAGTTAGCCAAAAGGATGAATCAGAAACTGAGTCCTAGGTACTATGGTCCTTTTGAAGTGATCCAAAGGGTAGGAGCAGTGGCTTATAAGTTGAAGCTACCTGAGGATTCAAGAGTTCACCCAGTTTTTCATGCTTCCTTGTTAAAGAAGGCAGTTGCTCAGTCCATGACCCCCCAACCTCTGCCAGACTGCTTGGATGAAGAGTGGCATTTGGAGCCAAAACCTGAGAAGGCCATGGATTATAGACAGGGGGAGCAAGGTGAACTGGAGGTTTTGGTAAAGTGGAAAGGCCTGCCAGATTTTGAAAATTCATGGGAGTCCACTGATAAATTGAAAGCAGAATTTCCCACATTTCTCCTTGAGGACAAGGAGAAGTTTGAAGGGGGGAGAATTGGTAGATATGGTAAGGTGTACAAAAGAAAAAAAAAGACACATCAGCAATTCTAGAACAATACAGAATATTTTTCTGTTAGAGCTGCACATGGCAGAGGACAGCTGGCAGGGTGTGAGTGGAAAGAGAATATTTGAGTGAGGAAATAAATGTACTAGGTGGGGGGGGTGGATGGTACGGAAGATTTGATTCTCAAATTAGTGGGAGAGTGCAGGCCTCTCAAAGAGCCTCTATTTTCATTTTTTTCCTCTATTTTTCTGCTATTGAAATTGTATGAACCAGATCCCATTTGAACTCTGGTTTTCTTTTGCCCTAATTAAGCAGATTTTCCTTCATTTCCTTGCATTTTCTCTATTAATTTCACTACTGTACTAAATTGAACCTATCAGATATCTCTTCTAAAAACATGTCCAGCCATAATGAATTATATTAGCTCCTCTACCTGGGAGCAGTCATATATTATATTCAAATGCTTCCAGTTCTACATGCTTTTCTTTCTGTAAATTAAAATTAATCTAGTGAATAATAGTCACTATCTGTGATACAAATTGATAAGGATGAATAGTAAATCTAGAAACCGAAACAAATACACACCATCACTCAACTGGTTTCGATTATAAGCAAGAATACCTAATGTCATGCTAATAAAAATTTTCAGTTAACTGCAATTCAATATCTACTTTTTTGTTACTGCAATTCAATATCTTCTTTTTTTTTACTGCAACTTGATATCCTCAATGTAATAAAAAAATAACAGTATTATTTAACTGCCTTTTATGAGAACTTGTTCCATGAAATAAAATTGATATTGAAAAATAAAATCTATATTAATTGAATGAAATTTAAGTAATGAAATCACTAATTATGGTGAAAATAGTTGAAATTTGCTTATATATTGGATAACCGAATATGAGTTTTTTAGCTTATAATTGATGTCCGATGATATAGATGGGTAACTATATTTCCCAACTTTTGTTACCAGCTAATTGATTGAAAGAATAAGATCCTGTGGACTGGAGTCATAATAGCACCTATATGAAAGTTATCGAGTAATAGACAGAGTTGACTATATATACTGTTTAAACTTCATATGAGATTATAAAATCAGCTGCATTTACATAGAGAAAAGGTACCAACATTTCTTGCCTCACTTGCATCTGCATTCTCTGTTACAAATTTCTGTGCTTGTTGAATTGCACTGCATAAAAGTAGTACACAATTAGTTTCTAAAAGCAAAAGTTAATAAGCCTGCATATTGGATCCAAAGATCTGGGGAAAATTCTCAAGCATGCTACAATAATGATTTATCTTGAAAAAATTCAGTTGAAATGTTCAATAAACAAACAAAAAAACTAAGCAGTGAGATAAAACATATGAAGGTGTCACAATTTGTCAAAATAACTGAAAATCATACAAGGCTTCTCATTAAAGGGGGGAGAAAATCCCAAACAAATTAATTAAGTAGGAGCACAACTAAGTGACCAAATGATTCATCAATTCCGAGAGCGAGAGATATTCGGAAGGAGATAAGGAAATAGGCATACCTAGATAAACAATAGGCAAAAGCCACTACAGTCGACAATGATTTAACGAAACTCAGAAGCCGTTCCTTAACAGCCTGGCTAGTTTCAGTAGGTAGAATTACTGGCTCAAATGATCTGCAATTTGCAAATCAATTAAGTATGTGGAGAATAGGTTCGTTAGAGAAAGATGGAATACATTCATCATCAGAAAAAGATATAATACACTCATTATCAGATAAAGTTATTATTTTGTAATAGTGAAGTGAAACCTGCAAATAAGTATGGCTCCCGTCCATAATAGTAGTGGTCGAAGGTATGAAATTACTATGTAATGAGTGGTACTTTTTTTCCAACTATTATCACTCCTCTGCAGGATACAGTGTATACTGTTAGACTTAGGTGTCAATAGCACTCAATCTGTTAGTACAAAGCGGAATAATAAAACAATTGCTAAATAACCTGAAAAAAATGTTTCCTTGTCTGAAACATTAATGGACCAACACCCCATACTGCAAAAATGATAATGCCAATAGCAGGAATCAACTTTACAATGACTTGACTATTTTGTAACACGTTACAGCACCTGCAGAAAAGTTTGTTAGTCTATACCAATAAAAAGATGAAGCCCTTAAATTTGTACGCTCGATGGATGCAAAATCACAAAATTCACCTTGTCAGCACTTTAGTAGCCACTTTAACAGAAGGAAGCACAGTTTGTTGGCCTGGCACTAAAAAACAATGACATTTAAAAGATCGTGATTTGCAAGACAACCTATGTGTTGACTTGTTTACATGACGGAGGTGTTGAAGACCCCTGTAATCCTGTTTCATGAACTGCAATGGAAGATAGTATAACAGTTACTTTCAAGTGAAACGATAATAATATTGCAATTTCTATAATCTTACAAGGGAATTACTTTTTCATTTAACCATTAATAAATATATAAATTATCAAAACTCAATCATCATTAATTAAATACAGGTATACAAATAGCACATTAACATTATTGCCTAACAATATTACAGATACAAATCCATCAAAGTAAAAGAAAAAACAGTACCAACAACCAAGAAGTCCTGGGTTCAAAACCCTGGAAACTAAGAAGTCCAGTGGTCGAACACAAGAAACAAACGTAATAAAAATAAATCAGTACTAAGAAAAAATAGCATAAATTCAAAATCAAACAGTACTAAGAAGTTCAGGGTTCGAACCGTTGAAACTAATATATCACTAACATTCATTTGTCTATATAAGTAAAGAACAGTAACAAGAAGTCTGCAATCAAACAAAATGGGCACAGTTGAATACCAGGCTAAAGTTTCACAACAACACCACAAATATTTTGGCACACCAATTAAAAGTTGAATAAACGGAAAAAAGCATGACTATTTCTCAACGTTATAAGAACATACCAAAACTGAATATGAGGGATATTCATTGAATAATTGTAACTTGCATCTCCCCGTTACCCTCTGTAAACCATAAAGTGGTAAAAAGAGTAAGAAATATGCAAAACCAAACCCTGCACAAAGAACGTAGAACTGAAAAAATTGCTAGTACCATATCTTTATTGGAGCACAGGTTCATGTTCCTGCAAAGGCCCAATCCATGGGACAGTTGCAAGGAACCAGTAAAAGCCATTATTCTATCAAAATTGATGGCCAGGTAGAATTGCAGACTTCGAATACAATTCAACAAACAGTTTATACTCGATAGAGATGTAGTGTTGCAGATAGACTTTGACGATCTTTCAACTCAGTTTCCTGCAACTAAACTGATATTAATCATTACCAAATGGACCAATTTCATGAGATAAGCATTAAAATTAGGTTAAAAACAGCAGCAGTAAAACGAATGAAATAACGAATGTGCGATGAAAGGAAAAACTGAATAAAAGAATTGAAAAATTCGGAAGAGATTTGAGAATTGATCGATTACCTATGAAGAAGAAGATGAAGATTGTTGTTATTTCTTAGAGTTTTTAACTTAACAATGGATTTTTGTGTATCTGCTTCTACGAGGCGCAATGCAAATGCAAAGGGACGTGCACAATAAAATGTTAATCTTTTTGTTTTTATCTAATTAGTAATTAATTAATAAATTATTGTTTGTGGACCCGACGAAAGTCACGCCAATTGTACGCTAGAATTATCATGTCGTCAGCCATAGCTTTGATTTCCACGTGTCTCCTCTAAACATTCAAGTTTCTGCGCGGCATCAAGGACCAACTTTTTTTTTATTCCATTTTTTATGCCAAATTCTTCTTTTTCCTCGAAGGATAGCTCAATACAATCATTATCATATGCTACTAGTAGTATTTTCAAGATAAGTTCTTTTTTTAAATTGGATCAATTTATGCTTCATTTGGCAACTAGATAATTAATTGTTTTTATAAAAAAATTAAGATTTTAAATAATTAAATTTATTTATTTATTTATTTATCTATTTTTTATTTGAATAGAGTATTAAAATTATTTATCGATAAGTTTTTAAAGTTAATTTTATAAATTTTGAAAATCTGAATCAAATTGTAAATTTTGAAAATTTATATAGATCATTTTGTAAATATTAAAAATTGTGGATTTGTTTGAAATTTTTCAAAAAAAAATTAAGGGTTAGTCTAAAATTTTTATAAAATATGTGGACCAACTTATCAAACTTGAAAGATAAATAATAATTAATTTGACATTCATTATGTAATAGACTATGAGGAAAATTTTAAATTTTTTAAATTTATTTTAGATAAAACACTTTATAAATTATTATTATTATTATTTTAATTATTATCAATATTTTTAATACAATATGAATTTTAATCATATTCTTTTAAATAGAAAACTGTTATCGAACCAAATTAAATTGAAATCGCAAAAAATTACATTTGGTTCAGATGTGTACGAGTCATTTTTTAACAAAATGGTGCAGTTTGGTTTGATTTGCGGTTTGTATTTTGCAAACCGAATCCAACCAAAATTCAAACATATTATACCTTATGATTACATTTTTTATCGCACATCTTCTTCTTTAATCTCTCATCTCTTTTGATCTTTCTTTTTCATCTACTATAATCTTTCATCTCCTCTGTTTTTTTTGTTTTATTATAATATTTTTTATATTGTTTATGCTACTATTATATGTTTTTTATTCTATTTTTGTCTAATTCGATATTTGTATATTAAATGGAAAGTTCTTGTCCAAATATGATGATTTTTGTTGTTGTTTGGTAATGTATGAATAACTAAACACAAAATTATGTTGTCCTCTATATGTGTATGTATGGCTCGATAATTTTATTTTATTTTTTGTAAAAAATTGAAACAACCCAAGCCGCATTGATTTGATTTAGTTTGGTTTTAAAAGCCAACCAAATCAAACCAACCGCACAATTTTTCTCTTGCGATTCAGATGACTTTTAGCGTCAAAATCGCTCAAATCGCAACACCCATGTTAATAATATCTTTAGTAAAAAATTATAAAATGTAGAGGCTAAAAAGTTCGACTAAACAATATATAAAGTAAATGTTTCACTAAGATTTTTTTTTTTAAATCTAACTTAAAAATTTTAACTATTTATGTGGATCTATGTGCTTTTAGGTATGAAGACTGCAATAATATGTTGACTTAAGAGGAGTTTTCATTAATCTTGTTGTTTAAGGATATGACTTTTTAATGGTGATTGGCGTGTTTGTTCAAGTGATGATGTTTGACAAGTTGTTATTCATCAGTCTAGTTGTTCAAGAATATGACTGTTCAAGTGATGGTACTTGATGTGTGTACTCAAGTGATGGAGTTTGACACGTTAATTATCAAGTGATGGTTTTTGGTATGTTACTCAAGTGATGGTGTTTGATCAAGATGAAGTCTGAGTATCATTGTTGTGCTTGGAGATCAAATTATTTGTGTCTTTCTGTGAAGACAATATTTTATGTCAAGCAGCGTTTGATGAAGTCAACAAAGATATTTGATCAAGTAGTTTACATGATCTTGGAGTTTATTACGAAGACTTATCTCAACCATCATCAGAATAAGATTCAAGGTTCTAGTCAAAGTGAATCAAGATATCCTCTTGAAGACGTTCTTGAAAATCAAGTGATATCTTTGAAGTCAACAATGCGGTCAAACAAAATTCAAGTGAAGACTTCTATTTTTATGATCGCCAGTGGTTTAACCTCTCAAGTCCCAGAAGATGGTAATCAAAATGAAAATATCTCAAGCCTTATCAATCCAGAAGACTCGAGATTTTTATGTGATGCAAAAGTCAAAGATAATAATGTCAAAAATTAAAGCTCAAAAGTGTTGGAACAAAATTGGTTTGTATCATATCTCTAGGTTTTTTATGATAACAAAGTATTTAAATAAAAATTAGGTATACTAACATATGTTCAAGTGTGTAGGATCATAAACTAAAAAAAATCAGATATAAAGTCGGTTATGGTACTGAATATGGACATTTAAAGAGAAGTTAAAAGATCTAGATCCTGAAGGATCAGAACCAGACTTTGAAGGAGGTCAACTTATGAAGACCAGTCTCTGAATAAACTTAACCTCTGAAGACCAATCTCTAAAGAAAGTCAACCTTTGAAGAATCAGAACCTAGATCCAGACTCTAAAAACTCTGACTTTAAGGCCAGTCAACGCAAGGATCAAGAAGACTTTGATAGGTCACTATCAGACTCTGAGGTCAGTAAACGCAAGGATTGAGAAGACTCTGATAGGTCATTCTTAGACTCAGATAGCAATTTGTCTTCTTCTGATCAAGTGAAGATTTTAAAAAAATCTTCACAGACAACTGGAATGCAACTAATAGTTCCTTTTGAAGCAAAGGGATTTTAAATATCTTTTCAAAGGGATTAACCATATCAAGAAACATTCCAACGTCTCTGATCAAGCTTTTCCAAGACTCACTTGTGCTAGCTCTTCTCTTCAACGACTCTTTTTTTTTTTCTATATAAGAAGTTGAATACTTGAAGAAAAAATAAATCTTTGACAATAAAAAGAGATGTTACTCTGTCAAACAAAAAAACAAATTTAACTTCGAATTTCTTAACATTTGTATATCTTAGAAATTCTTAAGTCTTAAATAGTCTTATTGTGTTGTATTTGGTTTACATCTCTGATTGTATATCAAGTGTAAGAAACAAACAAACTTTTCTTTGTAAGTTAGATTGTAAGAAGTCTTTTGCTTGTGTGTTTGACCATCTGAAGTCTCTTGTTGTGTGCTTGAGCATTGGAAATCTCTTGTTTGTGTGTTTGAGCATTGGAAGTCTTTTGCTTGTATTTTTTAGCATTTGTAATCAGTTATGATTATAGTGAAATCCCTTGGAAGTGTAATAGGACTGAACTACTCTCGGTTTGTGAAAGCAATCAGGATAAATCTGTTATTGTCTCTATTTCTTTCCTTTTCTAACTCTGAACAAGCTTTTATCCGATGCAAACACTTAACTTTGTATCAGATTCTATACTTTGAGTTTATAATCTGATAAGAGATTTTAAGAAAAGAAAGAAAAATCTAACACAATTAAACCGCCCTTCTTGTGTTTTTCTCACCTTCAGGTGATTTTATTTCTAAAAGCCAACTGAACCAAACCGAACCACAAATTTTTTTCTCTTGAGTTTCAAATGACTTTTACTGTCAAAACCACCCAAATCGCACCATGAACACCCCTAGTTTGATTTAATGGATTAGAAAAACCTTTCAGTCGATTAGTCAGTGTATTTTATCTTCCTAATTGATCAAACAAGCTTTTAATCTGTTAAGCACTTACCCTAATTGGTTTTAAGAAGTTTTATCAAAAGAGAAGATGTTCTGACAAGGTTTGGTTCTCCAATAATACCTATGAGTTTTGATGATAACAAACAAGTATGTTTGTATGAGCAATTTTGGTATTCTAATGTTTGTTATTTTTTAGAATTTAACAAACAGGTTCTGCTTCTGATAAATAGCGTGGCTAAGCTATTAAAAGAGAATTGTTCTGCTTCTGCGCTACATATTGTTCGGCTGAACGGTAGCATTTACTTCAGAAGACTCTGAAGTTGCATAACTCTGATACAATGACTTAAGAAAACAAGTTATGAAGATCTGAAGACAGAAGTTCCGATAAACAAGTCCAGATGTTAAAGACTTAAGAAAACAAGTTCTGAAGATCTGAAAACAGAAGTTCTGATGAGCAAGTCCAGATGCTGAAGACTCATGATTATGAAGACAACGGGTTCTGAAGACCAAGTGCTGAAGACTCTGAAGATGTAGCTCTGCAGATTCTGAAGACTTGAAGCTCTTAAGACCCAAGTTATGTTTTCCCTTCTTCTAACTCATGCTCTCAGAAGCCTCTGAAGTCTAAAAGTTGAGAAGACTAAGCAACGGTACAACAATACAACAGTACAAGGACACACTGCTCCACTCCGGATAGGACGGACGCAAATGTACTATTTATCCCCCATGATCCTTCAAGCCGCCATAATTCTGAAATGTCAGAAATATCCTTTAATTGTCATATTATACATGGCTATATAAAGGCGGAAGACTTCAAGAATGGTTACTCTAATTTTCGCTGTTCATACACTGTATAGTTAATATCATTCTTAAGTCAATATTGTTCTGAAAATCTGTTTACTCATCTGCTTGTGTAGAAGCATCACTATTGTAAACAAATCTTTGTAACAAACAGTTGTTTGTGTTCCCTAAAGGACCAGTTGGGTCAGAATTTTTAGGAAGACTAAGACAATGTATCTTAGTGTTGTTAGTCACTTGCAGTTGGCTTGTGCATTGTATTCCTTAAGGGACCGGGTAGGTCAGAATTCTTAAGAAGTCTAGGACTAGTGTGTCTTAGAGGTTGTTAGTCACCGGCAGTTGGCTAGTGCAATTGTAATCAGTTTGGTTATAATGGATTAAGTCCTCGTTTGAGAGAGGCGAAATCACCTTGGCGGGTGGACTAGACTAGCTTGAGGATTTCTCAAGTGAACTAGTATAAACATATTGAGTTCTATCTTTTCAAATTTTCTTCCTTTATTATCAAGAAGTGAAGTCTGTTTATAAAGGGGATTATTTTTAACAGATAGTTTTTATTTTTAAAAGCCCAATTCAAACCCCATTTTCTTGTGTTTTTCACACCTTTAATTGGCATCAGAGCTTCGGTTCTGAGTAGATAAAAAGGTTGAATTTTTATCAAGCACCTAACAATGTTCAGTACCGATCCAAAGTGTGAAAAACAATGGCTGCCCGAGCTGGTACTTCTGATAATAATGAAAGAGACTCATATAGTGCAAAACCTCTTATCTTTGATGGCGAGAAATTTGATTATTGGAAAGATAGAATCGAAAGTTACTTTCTGGGATTTGATTTAGATCTATGGGATTTGGTAGTTGATGGCTACAAACATCCAGTAGATGTTGAAGGCAAAAAGATTGCCAGAAGCTCATTTACATAGGCTTAAAAGAAAACCTACAAGAATCATCACAGAGCGAGAACGATTCTGCTAAATGTTATTTCATACACAGAGTATGAAAAGATTACAAATAGAGAGACTGTAGAATCTATCTTTGAATCTCTTCAGATGACTCATGAAGGCAACACTCAAGTCAAGGAGGCAAAAGCTCTGGCTCTAATCCAGAAGTATGAGGCCTTCAAAATGGAAGATGATAAATCTATGGAAACGATGTTTTCAAGATTCCAAATGCTTGTTGCAGGACTCAGAGTTCTGGACAAAGGTTATTCTACTGCTGATCATGTCAAGAAGATTATCAGGAGTCTGCCTGTAAAATGGAGACCAATGGTAACTGCTTTGAAAATGGCAAAAGATCTGAACAACACAAGTCTTGAGGAACTGATTAGTTCTTTAAGAAGTCATGAGATTGAACTTCAAGAAGATGAACCTCAGAAAAGAGGTAAGTCTGTTGCTTTAAAGTCTAAGTCTGAAAAGACAAAGGCTTACCAAACAGAGGAGAACTCAGAAGAATCAGAAGAAGACTCATATGAAGATGAACTGTCTCTCATATCAAGAAAGATAAACCAACTGTGGAAACACGGAAAGAGCAAGTTCAGAAGAAAAGGTAGATCTGAATCTACATCTGGTCAAAGGAAAGCTTCTGAAAAAGAAGCTACTTGTTACGAATGCAAGGAGCCTGGACATTATAGGAACGAGTGTCCAAAACACAAGAAAGATAGAAAACCTAAGAAGGTTTTCAAAGCCAAAAAGGGTCTTATGGAAACTTGGGACGATTCAGAGTTAGAAGAAGAAGATTTTGAAGAAGAACGTGCCAACGTGGCACTTATGGCAAAGACCAGCATGAGTGAAGCCCTATCAGAGGATCAGCTGACACTTGATGAAGAGTCAGACTCGAATGACGACAAAGAGGTACTTTCTTCCTTATCTCGTTCTGAATTTGAATTAGGTTTATCATAACTTATGAAAAGGTATTAACTTCTTCTAAGTAAACACAAAACTCTGAAAAAGACTTTTGTGGTTGCCTCTAAGAACTCTACTAAGAGCGAACCAAATAATTCTGATTTAAATGAAAAAAAATTATTTAGAAATGTCTAATGCTGCTCTAAAAAGTAAAGTTTCTAAACTAGAAGAAGAAATTATTTCTAACATATCTGTTACCAATGAAGTAATCGGATATGATAGAGCTTTTCAGCACTTCCTTGCTAAAAGCATAGATAGAAGCAAGATGACTTCAATGATATATGGAGTTAGCAGAAACGAAAGTAGAGGTCTAGGATATTCAGGACCATCAAAACCAATTGATGAGACTTTGAGTGTTAAAATAAAACCTCTGTATGAACATTTTGTGCCTGCTGGCACCAAACTGAAATGTTTTAAACTAGAAGGTTATGAATCTGTTGCACCACAATCACAGACACCGAAGAAAACTCCTAAGTCTAAATATCATGCACAAACTTCACTTGATTATCCCATTGCACCGAAATCCAAAGGTGTCAGAACCTCTGGAAAGACTAACAAGAAAGGACCCAGAAAATAGGTACCTAAGAGTGAGATAATCTATGTTTCAGACATCCTTGATGGAGCCACTGAAACACCAGTCATGGTACCTGGACAGTGGATGATCACGACACATGACGGGAGAAAGGCGTATGTTCCAAGATTTGGAACTTAAGTCTGGAGGCGTCGTTGGTTTCGGAGGAAACCAAAAGGGAAAGATCATTGACTCTGGAACTGTTGGTAATGGTAAACTTCCTTCCATCAACAATGTTCTTTTAGTTTAGGGTCTAATACATAACTTATTGTCAATTAGTCAATTTAGTGACAATGGTTATGACGTTATATTTAATCAAACGTCTTGTAAGGCTGTTAGTCAGAAGGATGGGTCAATTCTGTTCAATGGTAAGAGGAAAAACAATACTTACAAAATTAAACTATCAGATTTGAAAAATCAGAATGTAAAATGTCTTATGTCCGTTAATGAAGAGCAATGGGCCTGACACAGACGTCTGGGTTATGTTAGCTTGAGAAGAATTTCTCAGCTGAACAAGCTAGGACTTGTCAGGGGCTTGCCCAATTTGAAGTATTCTTTAGGTGCTCTTTGTGAAGCATGTCAGAAAGGCAAGTTTCAAGAAATGGGGTTGTAGAAAGAAAGAATAGGACATTGCAAGAAATGGCTCGCACCATGATCCAAGAAACTGACATGGCTAAGCACTTTTGGGCAGAAGCAATTAACACAGCATGTTATATTCAAAAAAGAATCTTAATAAGACCTATTTTGGTTAAGACTCCTTATGAATTGTGGAAGAATAGAAAGCCCAACATTTCTTACTTTCATCCTTTTGGATGTGTCTGTTTTATGTTGAACACTAAAGAGAATCTGGGCAAGTTTGATTCCAAAGCATAGAAGTGTCTATTGTTAGGATATTCTGAACGCTCAAAAGGTTACCGAGTCTATAACACAGAATCACAAATTGTGGAAGAATCAATTCATGTCAAATTCGATGATAAGCTTGACTCTGAAAAGTCAAAGCTAGTTGAAAAGTTTGCAGATTTGGAGATCAGTTTTTTAGAACCTAAGGAAAAGGCAGAAGAACCCAAAGATTCAGAAGCTCCTACTTCTGATATTGTTATTGCTCCCTCTGATCCTCCACATCAAAAGAAAAGTAGAGTTGCAACTTCACACCCTGAAAAATTGATTATGGGAAATAAGGACGCTCCTATCAAAACTAGATCAGCCTTTAAACCTTCTGAAGAAACACTTCTGGGTTTGGTGTCTTCGATCGAGCCAACATCTATTGACGAAGCTCTTCTGGATAAAGACTGGATTCTGGCGATGGAAGAAGAACTTAACCAGTTTTTAAAGAACGATTTTGGGATCTTGTTCAGAAGCCTAAAGGTGTCCATGTTATTGGAACTAAATGGGTATTCATAAACAAGCTTAATGAGAAGGGTGAGGTTGTCAGAAACAAGACACGACTGGTTGCACAAGGTTATAGTCAACAAGAAGGAATAGACTATACATAAACCTTTGCTCCAGTCGCCAAGTTAGAAGCCATACGACTATTAATTTCCTTTTCTGTAAATCATAACATCATATTATATCAGATGGATGTTAAGAGTGCATTTTTGAATGGCTATATTACAGAAGAAGTTTATGTCAAACAACCTCCTAAATTTGAAAATTCTGAAAAATTAGATTTTGTTTTTAAACTTAAAAAATCACTCTATAGTCTGAAACAAGCTCCCAGAGCTTAGTATGACAGATTGAGTAGCTTTCTGTTAGAAAATAACTTCACCAGAGGCAAGGTTGACACCACTCTCTTCTGTAAAATGTTAAAAAATGACATACTTATATAGGTCAGATTTACGTTGATGACACTATTTTTGGTTCTGCTAATCCCTCTCTTTGTGAAGAGTTTTCTAAGCTAATGCAGGCAGAATTTGATATGAGTCTGATGGGTGAATTAAAGTTCTTTCTGGGAATTCAAATTGACCAAAGATCAGAGGCTACTTACATTCATCAAAGTAAGTATACCAAAGAACTTCTGAAGAAATTCAAGATGATGGATTGTACACGAGCTAAGACTTCAATGCATCCAACATGTATTCTGGAAAAGGAAGAGCTAAGTGGAAAGGTTTGTCAGAAGCTCTATCGTGGTATGATAGGCTCTCTTCTGTACTTAACTGCTTCTAGACCTGATATTCTTTTCAATGTTCATTTGTGTACTAGATTTCAATCAGATCCTAGAGAATCTCATTTAACTGTTGTTAAAAGAATTCTAAGGTATCTGAAAGGAACTATTAACCTTGGCCTGATGTATGAGAAAACATCAGAGTACTCTCTTTCTGGTTATTGTGATGCAGATTATGCAGGAGACAGATTGGAAAGAAAAAGCACCTCTGGAAACTGTGAGTTTCTCGGTAAGAATCTGATCTCATGGGCAAGCAAGAGGCAATCAACAATTACTCTCTTAACAGCAGAAGCAGAGTACATATTCGCGTCTCTGTGCAGTACGCAGATGCTGTGGATGAAGAACCAATTGGAAGATTATCAGATACATGAGAGTAACATCCCTATCTTTTGTGATAATACTGCTGCTATCTGTTTAAGTAAGAATCCAATCTTACATTCTAGGGCTAGGCACATAGAAATTAAACATCATTTTATTAGAGACTATGTTCAGAAGAGAATTTTATGTTTAAAATTTATAGATTCAGACCATCAGTGGGCTGATATTTTTACAAAACCCTTGGCTGAAGATAGATTTTTATTTATTCTGAAGCATCTGAAAATGGACTATTGTCCAGAGTAAGATTTCCTCAGAATCAGATATGTTTAGTCAGAGTCTGAAGATGTCAGATTTTCATTTAAACTCAGAAGCATTTGTTTTAACCTCAGTTATCAGAAAATGCTTTGTCAGAAGTGTCTCTGATCAGAAGGAAACCTTATGGTTTTCCAGACTCTGAGGATATCAATACGTGTCACTTAATTAAAGGGTGATTAACGCGTGAGCAGTACTTTTCTTGGAATTGGTTAAATCATGATTACGTTCATTTATTCATCCCCATTATTATGTTGAATTTTTCACGTCCACTCAACTTCTCTCCACTTGCACATTATATACTCGCTCACATCACTTCATTCCACACTTCATTCTTAGAAACCCTAAAACCCTTTCAATTCTCTGCAACTCCATTATCTTCATCAATGGCGGAATCATCTCAAACTATCTCCAAAGCTAAGTTACTTGAATATCAGTGTACTATTCCTGAAGAATGTCCTATCTCTCTCAACACGCCTGTTGATGAACTTCAAGTTCTTAGTGAATCCATGGTCTACTTCAAAAACCTCATTGATAATGGATGCGATCTTAATCATACTCTAAATACTAAAGGATGGGATGGTTACTTTAAGAGATTGCAAGGATCCTCACTTCCAAACTTGGTCAAAGATTTCTAGATTCATGCAATCACTAGTAGACATGTCATTGTTTCTACTGTGCTTGGAAGACAAATCATCATCACCAAAAAGACAATCAGTGACCTAATCTCCCATGATGGAAAGGGACTAAGAATCGTCAATGTCCAACCAAATAAGCAAAGGGAAGCTAAGGTCACAGCTACTATTTTCAAAGAAGGAACTGATTTAGAATCTAAAAAGGATCCACCATCATCACTCTTGAAAGATACTTTAAGAGTTTGGTTTAAAATCATGTTGGGAACTATGTATCATCATCCTTCCTCTCATTCATCGGATTATATTAATGTGTCACAGAAGTATGTTTTATACTCTCTGTTGAATGGAAAGAAAATACATCTTCCTTGCATTTTGTTTAACTTTTTAAGAGAGTCTATAATTAGCTCAAGAATTGGTTCCATCAAGAAGGGAAATCATATCCCATACGGCAGCTATTGTCTGATATTTTCATTGAATCGGGCTTAGTTGAAGATTTATTGGTTGCTGGGTTCACTGAAGAACTACACAAATCTTCTGGACGGCTATTTTGGGCAAAGAACTTAAAGAATATGGGGCTTCTTGCAAAGATCACTCGTCAGCCTGCTTTTCCAAACCAGTTTGATCTTGACTTTGTTCGATTTCAAATATCTGGATTCCCACCTTTTTCAAATGACTATAATCCAGAAGAACTAGTAAACTATTTTGCTAAATAGGAAGAGGAGGAATCACTAGATGCATGGATTGATTTGGAAAGTCTACCAGATGCTCTCCCTGAAATTGTTCAGAAAAGGGGGAAAGGCAAGAAAAAGAAAAATGACGATGAAGGACCACCGGAAAAGAAGATGAAGATAGCATCTACAGATCAAAGTAAGTCCTTTGAATCGTCATCTGACATTGCATCTGGTTCATCTCTTCCCATCTCATCAACCCAGCCATTTTTATCCACTAGTCCACTAATATTCTCTATTGTTGTCACCACCTCTCCAACACCTGTGTCTGAAATAATCACTACTTCACCGCAACTATTACAGTTGACTCCACCAAGAAACAACCATCTCTCATTCACCAACTTCAAAACCTACTCCACAGTCCGTAATTAATAATCCTGAAAGTTCTCTAGACAATGATATCATCATTATTGATGACTCTGTTCAGGACGATCTAGCACTGCCTGAAAATTAAACCTCTGACCTTCTTCTCAACCTAGATGAAGAAATATCTATTTTTAAGAACAGTGTGGTTACAAGGTTCAAGGCACTCTCTGATGAATAAAATTCTAGTGAAAACCCCTCTGATTTGGGTGCTTCATGGGACATGTTCAATCAGTGGATGGCTGAAGAATTTTAGAAGTTTCAAGATCGTTGTGTTCAGGCAAAGGGTTATTTTGTTCAAAAAGCTGAGAAAAAGTTGCAAGAAAAGAAGGAAGCTGAAGCTAAGCTAGCTGCAGAAAAGGAACTGGCTGAAAGATTAGCTACAGAAGCAAATAATCAAGCAGAAGAAGCCACAATTGTCACAACTGTCAACACCTCTGCACCTGCTTCTTATTCTGAATCTGCCCTTGAGCATTTGGCACGAGCAATTGATGGACTCAAAAAGGATCAATAGACAATAAAGGACGAGTAGATGATTTTCAGAAAAAGCTTTTCTGAGCAGAAAATTGTAAATAACTCTCTACAGAATATGCTTCGACAAATTTTGAACAACTAGTCTCCAAACCCTTCATTCTCTGGAACTTAGGAACTTAGGCACTTAGGCTCTTTTCATGATTGCTCTGGACATTAGGATCCTGCCTTGTTTTAATCTTGTTTTGATATTTTTTTTTATTAATGAAATTTCTTTTTGATTATGACAAAAATGGGGAGAAATATAATATGAACGTAATATTTTGATTCACATAATCAAATTCTGAAAAACAAGCTGCTACATTCTAACCAATAAACTTCTGTTTCTGCTAGATTTGCTTTCTTGTTTTCTTTTTCAGGAAATATGAAATCTGAATACTTTTGGCATCCAATATGTTTGACTCTGAGATATCAAGATTTCAATTGGCATAATTGGCTTCTGAAAACTGAGTAAAGACTCTAAAGATCTCAATATCTGACCTATTGCATCCAGGGGGAGTTCACCCAGAAGGTTTGCAAATTAGGATATTTGATCTTCATCCAGTCTGAGACCCAGGGGGAGATTCTCATTGGAAGGATAAGTATTCCTTAACCTTCTTATTATGATTACTCTTTGTGGTATGTACAAAATTGTGTCATCAAAATACATAGTTTTGTCATCATCAAAAAGGGGGAGATTGTTAGAACAAGGTTTGGTTCTGCAATAATACCTCTGAGTTTTGATGATAACAAACAAGTATGTTTGTATGAACAATTTTGGTATTCTAATGTTTGTTATTTTTGAGAATTTAACAAACAGGTTCTGCTTCTGATAAATAGCGTGGCTAAGCTATTAGAAGAGAATTGTTCCGCTTCTACACTACATATTATTCTACTGAACGGTAGCATTTACTTCAGAAGACTCTGAAGTTGCATGACTCTGATACAATGACTTAAGAAAATAAGTTCTGAAGATCTGAAGACAGAAGTTCTGATGAACAAGTCTAGATGCTGAAGACTTAAGAAAACAAGTTCTGAAGATCTGAAGACAGAAGTTCTGATGAACAAGTCCAGATGCTGAAGACTCATGATTATGAAGACAACGGGTTCTGAAGACCAAGTGCTGAAGACTCTGAAGATGTAGCTCTGTAGATTCTAAAGACTTAAAGCTCTTAACACCCAAGTTTTGTTTTCCCTTCTTCTAACTCATGCTCTTAGAAGCCTCTGAAGTCTGGAAGTTGAGAAGACTAAGCCACGGTACAACAGTACAAGGACACACTGCTCCACTCCGGATAGGGCGGACGCAAATGTACTATTTATCCCCCACGATCCTTCAAGAGGCCATAATTCTGAAATGTCAGAAATATCCTTCAACTGTCATATTATACATGGCTATATAAAGGCGTGAAGACTTCAAGAATGGTTACTCTAATTTTCGTTGTTCATACACTATATAGTTAATATCATTCTTAAGTTAATATTGTTTTGAAAATCTGTTTACTCACCTGCTTGTGTAGAAGCATCACTATTGTAAACAAATCTTTGTAACAAACAATTGTTTGTGTTCTCTAAAGGACCAGTTGGGTCAGAATTTTTAGGAAGACTAAGACAATGTGTCTTAGTGTTGTTAGTCACTTGTAGTTGGCTTGTGCATTGTATTCCTTAAGGGACCGGGTAGGTCAGAATTCTTAAGAAGTCTAGGACTAGTGTGTCTTAGAGGTTGTTAGTCACCAGCAGTTGGCTAGTGTAATTGTAATCAGTTTGGTTATAGTGGATTAAGTCCTCGTTTGAGAGAGACGAAATCACCTTGGCGGGTGGACTAGACTAGCTTGAGGATTTCTCAAGTGAACTAGTATAAACATACTGAGTTCTATCTTTTCAATTTTTCTTCCTTTATTATCAAGAAGTGAAGTCTATTTATAAAGGGGATTATTTTTAACGGATAGTTTTTATTTTTAAAAACCCAATTCAAACCCCTCATTCTTGTGTTTTTCACACCTTCAATTGGCATCAGAGCTCCGGTTCTGAGTAGATAAAAAGGTTGAATTTTTATCAAGTACCTAACAGTGTTTAGTACCGATCCAAAGTGTGAAAAACAATGGTTGCCCAGCTGGTACTTCTGATAATAATGAAAGAGACTCATATAGTGCAAAACCTCCTATATTTGATGGCGAGAAATTTGACTATTGGAAAGACAGAATCGAAAGTTACTTTCTGGGATTTGATTTAGATCTATGGGATTTGGTAGTTGATGGCTACAAACATCCAGTAGATGTTGAAGGCAAAAAGATTGCCAGAAGCTCATTTACAGAGGCTTAAAAGAAAACCTACAAGAATCATCACAAAGCGAGAACGATTCTGCTAAATGCTATTTCATACACAGAGTATGAAAAGATTACAAATAGAGAGACTGCAGAATCTATCTTTGACTCTCTTCAGATGACTCATGAAGGCAACACTCAAGTCAAGGAGACAAAAGCTCTGGCTCTAATCCAGAAGTATGAGGCCTTCAAAATGGAAGATGATGAATCTATGGAAACTATGTTTTCAAGATTCCAGATGCTTGTTGCAGGACTCAGAGTTCTGGACAAAGGTTATTCTACTGTTGATCATGTCAAGAAGATTATTAGGAGTCTGCCTGTAAAATGGAGACCAATGGTAACTGCTTTGAAAATGGCAAAAGATCTGAACAACACAAGTCTTGAGGAACTGATTAGTTCTTTAAGAAGTCATGAGATTGAACTTCAAGAAGATGAACCTTAGAAAAGAGAAAAGTCTGTTGCTTTAAAGTCTAAGTCTGAAAAGACAAAGGCTTACCAATCATAGGAGAACTCAGAAGAATCAGAAGAAGTCTCAGATGAAGATGAACTGTCTCTCATATCAAGAAAGATAAACCAACTGTGGAAACACAGAAAGAGCAAGTTCAGAAGAAGAGGTAGATCTGAATCTATATCTGGTCAAAGGAAAGCTTCTGAAAAAGAAGCTACTTGTTACGAATGCAAGGAGCCTGGACATTATAGGAACGAGTGTCCAAAACTCAAGAAAGATATAAAACCGAAGAAGGTTTTCAAAGCCAAAAAGGGTCTTATGGAAACTTGGGACGATTCAGAGTTAGAAGAAGAAGATTCTGAAGAAGAACATGCCAACGTGGCACTTATGGCAAAGACCAGCATGAGTGAAGCCCTATTAGAGGATCAGCTGACACTTGATGAAGAGTCAGACTCGGATGACGACAAAGAGGTACTTTCTTCCTTATCTCGTTCCGAACTTGAATTAGGTTTATCAGAACTTATGAAAAGGTATTAACTTCTTCTAATTAAACACAAAACTCTGAAAAAGACTTTTGTGGTTGCCTCTGAGAACTCTACTAAGAGCGAACCAAATAATTCTGATTTAAATGAAAAAAAAATTCTTTAGAAATGTATAATGCTGCTCTAAAAAGTAAAGTTTCTAAACTAGAAGAAGAAATTATTTCTAACATATCTGTTACCAATGAAGTAATCAGATATGATAGAGCTTTTCAGCACTTCCTTGCTAAAAGCATAGATAGAAGCAAGATGGTTTCAATGATCTATGGAGTTAGCAGAAACGGAAGTAGAGGTCTAGGATATTATGGACCATCAAAACCAATTGATGAGACTCTGAGTGTTAAACTAAAACCTATGTATGAATATTTTGTGCCTGCTGGCACCGAACTGAAATGTTCTAAACTAGAAGGTTATGAATCTGTTGCACCACAATCACAGACACAAAAGAAAACTCCTAAGTCTAAATATCATGCACAAATTTCACTTGATTATCCCGTTGCATGGAAATCCAAAGGTGTCAGAACTTCTGGAAAGACTAACAAGAAAGGACCCAGCAAATGGTACCTAAGAGTGAGATAATCTATGTTTCAGACATCCTTGACGGTGCCACTGAAACATCAATCATGGTACCTAGACAGTGGATGCTCACGACACATGACAAGAGAAAGGCGTATGTTCCAAGATTTGGAACTTAAGTCTGGAGGCGTCATGATTATGAAGACAATGGGTTCTGAAGACCAAGTACTGAAAACTCTGAATATGTGGCTCTGCAGATTCTGAAGACTTGAAGCTCTTAAGACCCAAGTTATGTTTTCCCTTCTTCTAACTCATGCTCTTAGAAGCCTCTGAAGTCTGGAAGTTAAGAAGACTAAGCAACGGTACAACAGCACAAGGACACACTGCTCCACTCCGGATAGGACGGACGCAAATGTACTATTTGTCCCCCACGATCCTTCAAGCCGCCATAATTTTGAAATGTCAAAAATATCCTTCAACGGTCATATTTTACATGGCTATATAAAGGCGTGAAGACTTCAAGAATGGTTACTGCAATTTTCACTGTTCATACGTTGTATAGTTAATATCATTCTTAAGTCAATATTGTTCTGAAAATTTGTTTACTCATCTGCTTGTGTAGAAGCATCACTATTGTAAACAAATCTTTGTAACAAATAGTTGTTTATGTTCTCTAAAGGACCAGTTGGGTCAGAATTTTTAGGAAGACTAAGACAGTGTGTCTTAGTGTTGTTAGTCACTTGCAGTTGGCTTGTGCATTATATTCCTTAACGGACCGGGTAGGTCAGAATTCTTAAGAAGTCTAGGACTAGTGTGTCTTAGAGGTTGTTAGTCACCAGCAGTTGGCTAGTGCAATTGTAATCAGTTTGGGTATAGTGGATTAAGTCCTCGTTTGAGAGAAGCGAAATCACCTTGGCAGGTGGACTAGACTAGCTTGAGGATTTCTCAAGTGAACTAGTATAAACATACTGAGTTATATCTTTTCAATTTTTATTCCTTTATTATTAAGAAGTGAAGTCTGTTTATAAAGGGGATTATTTTTAACAGATAGTTTTTATTTTTAAAAACCCAATTCAAACCCCCATTTCTTGTGTTTTTCACACCCTCATAAGAGGTTTGAAAACAATTTGTGTGTGTGTGTGTGTGCACATTGCTTGAGTACCATAAGACTTACTCTTGTTCCTTTTATAATAAACTAATAAAAAATAGATAGAACGCTAAGCGCATAACCTAGTGAGCTTTCACACTTTCACAGATCACCACTTTACATCTGTAAGTTCCTTAACTTGATTTACCACTGTCTAGCATTTCACTAGATTTTGACACATTTGACTCATGAGGCTTGTGATATATCTTTCTTGTTCGTTGCCATCACCAGGAACCTTTGGAATAGTTGACGTGATCAAAACACTTTGACAATTGTAATCAACATAACTATTTGACATGTGTCATCATTGTAACTATTTGACATTTGTCATCATCAAACCATTTGTCAATATTGCCTCACAACACATAGAACCACACTTTATTGAAATGTTTAACAAGGGAAGATGAGAAGAACATTATAGAGGAAGTCTATGAGGAGTCCACATGTCAAAATTTAGGAAAAAGAGAATTGTGTAGAAACACATTAATGGTCGTCTATTTTTATCAATATTAAACCAAAATATCAGTGAGCATTTTCAAAAGTTTAAAAAAGTCGGATGCATGGGGACATACATATCGCTCCACATTCCTAAATCATTATTTTATCCTTCCATTGACCTTATTATCATTGATTACTTTACAACATGGATAGAGGTAAAACCCTTGGAAAATATAATAGGTCTTACACATCTTGTGTTTCTTCAAATGGAATATTCTCACGAGGTTTGGTATCCTAAAGTTCATCATAATTAATAATCGATCACATTTCATAAACATATAATTTTAAGATTTATTAGGATTTACATTTTACCCAACATTTCACCTTCATATAACACCCTAAGGCAAATCCTTATTAAGGAACCTCATATGAATACTAGACAACACCAAAAGCAGTTGGCCAAAAAATCTCCCCTGTTGTTTATGGCATATATAACAACATTTCATTCCTCCACCAAATAAATTCCTTTCTGGCCCGCATACAATATCGAAGCCATGATTCCTATTGAAATAGAGGAATAAAGTTGGATAAATTTGCACCCCGTACCAAGATATGAGAATGAAGAAAGATGTGGGGAAGAGCATGGTCTTTTAGAATAATGCAAATATTAGGTTGTGATTAAATAGGCTGATGTGAAGAAAAAATGCTCTCAAAATAGAACAAGAGAGTCGTCCTGTGAGAGTTCAAGCTAGAGGACCTTGTCCTAAGAAGGGTCGGTGTTGGGATGAAGAATGCCTTCGAATGAAAATTGGCCCCAACTGGGAGAGACTTATGCAATAAAGAATTAAGAAACTTATGTCTAAGTATCAAGTCACATCATTAAACTTTAAGTATAACTTATTTCTTTTACCTTTATAACCCTAACCCTTTATGTCTAAAGTGATTAAGTAATCAATGTATGTCTACCCGCGGTTTTACCATATTAGTTCTTGAAATTTATTTATCAAGCACTAGCATAACTTAACAAAATTTTATCTAACTCTAAGATGATCCAATAAATAAGATTTATCTCATGTTGAGAAAAGCAATACAAAATACTAAGAACTTAGGTTACACATTTCTAAAAAGTATGAGTGAAAATGATAAACCTAAAGAAGAACATATATCCCTTGTAATCTTCCAACTCCAAGTGATCCTTAGTGTCATACCTCAACATCATATTGTTCAGACTTGATAGGGGAGAATGGTTATTCCTACATTGGTTCATTCAATTTTATCTCTCTCAAAATTTTCCAGTCTCTAAGAATCCCTTCCAACTCTCTTTATGACACAATTTTACTTTATACTTGAAGCTCCCTTTTTGGTTATGGACTCTATTGAATTATACATAAATTCTGGGCCTAGAACAAATCACATTCCCTTTCTTTTTAGGTAGTAGAAATACTAGGATAGTACATTGTACAAGGGTGACAACTATCATTTTTTATACATATTTGCATCCTTATCCATTATTTTGACAACTCAACATTATGGTACAACTTCTAGAATATTCTCTAATCAAGTGCTCGCCTCAGGTTCACACTCTCAATGCCATCTTCTTACACTTGAGTTTACTAAGAATCAACATTCAAACACTATCGTGACACCGATTGCCAAATTAAATAGTCTTGCATACAAAAACCAAGTGAAATCTAAATATGGAACATTTGTTGTGCTCAACTACAAACTATCCCTAGTTAGCTAAAAACACAAAAACAATGCTAATTACTTAAAATACAAGTCATGAATTCAAATATTTAGGACTTAGATAACTCATATAAATGGATTTATCACATTAAAAAACTTGATTAAGAAGCACCAAAACCATAAACTTGAAAACTGACATGACACATTAGACTGAGTTTTACATGCTTAAAGGAACTCCTCAAAAGAGGCCACATGGACTATACCATTTCGTTTATTTTATGAGAAAGACATTGTGTTTCCATTGGAATTAAAATTATAATATTTAAGGTTACATACGCAAAACAAATTGTTGGTGGAAGATTACTGGAACATGATGTTCTATCAATTAATTGGTATGAATGAAGATTCTCGCCGACGAGATTATTGGAACATTATTAGAATATGTATTACTTACCAAGACAAGTTGATAAGTGGTTTTCGTACCGTTATTTCTAGTCGTTTTTACTAAGCATTTTACCATTTTTTTGTACAATTTGTTTCTGTTTATTGTATTTTATGATTTGTTTGTGTGTTTTTGCCATTTTCAAGGTCTAATGAGTGTTCGAAGTGAAAAAAGATCGAAAGCGAGTGAAACATGGAAAAATGTCAAAAGTCAGAAATTCCTATTACAAAATCCAAAGGGCTGCTAAGGGTCGTAGCAACAAGGCCCTAGGAGTTCTCGTTTATTTGGTGTCTAGTACATGAGGCAGATGTCTGCTACGACCACCTGTAGCAGCTGCTACGGGTGTAGCAGGAGGGCGAGATACACTTTAGTTCTTTCCTTTTTTAGATCGATTCTCGTGTTTTTGGAACTTTGGCATGATTTGGTTTGGTATATTATGATGTAATGACCATTGAACACAAAGGTATTGAGCCAAGTTTAGGTTTTTCTATAAAACGCATAGTTGGTTATGAGTTTAGGGTTCCCATTTTTATTCTACAAGAGCTCTACATAGTTTATTTTGTCTTTGTACTCATGTCTCCATTGGAGCACTGGATTCAAGCTTATCAATGCAGGTTTTATTATTTGTTTTCATTGCAATTGCTTATTTAATTCAATTGTCTATTATGAATTCATCTGTGAATATTGAATTGGTTATGTTTTGTCTTTACACTGAATGAGTAATCCATTAGGAACTATGGGTTATAGGGATCATCTAATGACCATTTATATGATCTATCATAAGTCGATTACGAGAGTATTTTGTCTAAATTTATTTTAATACCTGAGTTCGTGCATTCCAACCCTCGTACAAAAGTAAAGTGTTCTCTGATATTAATCGTAGTCTGAAAGGATATGTGTCGGTACCAGAGTGCAGGTTTTTAAACAAACAAGTCCAATAGAGCGAAAGCGCTTGGAAGAATTTGAGAAAGTTTCATAGTCGAGAAAAAGTAACGAATCCTTGACAAATAATCCATTCGTGCAAAAGCAGAAAAAATATTTGCCATAGATAGGGCAACGCATTGGCGAAAGCAAGTGTTCCCACATTTATCTATTTTCTATAAATTATATTAAAACTCTCATAATAGAAGTGGCTCAGATTGTATGAATGTGTCGGGGTGAGGATCATAACTCCAGGTCTTGTTTGCCTCCATTGTGATTTAAGTGATTTTCTAATTAAGTTGTTTTCATATAAGTGCTTTTTATTTAAGTTATCTTTACCAAAACTCATATTATTGATTCCTCTAGATATACATTAATAAAAGGAAATTCAATACTTAAACCATTGGTCTCTATGGTTCGATAACTTTTTACTACCTGACACAGTTATGCACTATCGGCATGTCAAGTTTTTTACGCCATTGTCGGAGACCAATTGTGTTTGATATTGAATTACTATTTAATCACCATACAACTATAGCTTTATTTTTCTATTTCTTTTGTTGTGTTTATTTTTTATGTAGTTCTCGCCGCTCTTGTATGCGAAGAACTCGTTCTACTGGGAATTTAGTCCAACATGCAAACAAAATCGAGTGTTTCTTATGTGAGAGACGCATAAATCTGAGACTGCAAGCCTGGCTGAACCCGTAGTTGACTTTAAGCCTCTTAAGAATTATATGTTCCCCACCAAAAACGAACCACATTGTAGTATTGTGCACCAGTCGATTGCAGCAAATAATTTTAAATTAAAACCTTCTCTGATTGGTATGGTGCAACAAAATCAATCTGTCGGGTTACAATTTGAAAACCTGAACCTTCATCTTTCTATATCTGTTGATAATTGTGGTACTGTTAAGGCTAATGGCGTTGACCAAAACTTTATCCTCCTCCATCTTTTCCCTTTCTCTTTGAGAGATCGTCTGCGGGCTTGGCTTCAATCCTTTCTTGCCAATTCGATTACTTCCTGGACTTAATTGAAAGCGGGATTTCTTGCGTGGTACTTTCCGCCAAGCAAAATGACCCAAGTTAGGAATGAGATTAATAAGTTTAGACAAGAAGATGGGGAATCATTATTGACGTGTGGGAGAATTGTAAGGATTTGTTAAGACTATGCCCTTTTCATGGGCTTGAGAAGTGGATGATAATCCATACCTTTTATAACAGTCTCATTTACTCCACACGGATGACCTTAGATGCGTGTTCTGGCGGAGACCTCATGAATAGTCCTCAAGATGTATCCTATAACTTGATAGAAGAAATTTCCAAAAATCACCACTCATGGGGAAGCGTGCGACAAGTTACCTCTAAGTCCACCCCTAAGACCGATGGTCTTTATGAGGTTAGTGTGTTTGACCATGTGAATGCTAAGGTGGATGCGTTTTACGAAAAGATAGATAGTTTAAGCATCACACCCTCCACAATTGTTATTCATATCCCTATTACTTGTGTTGCTCCTGTCACTCTCTATTGTGAGATATGCGGAATTAACGGGCACCCTGATAGAGATTGCCAAATGATCCTCTCCAGAGGATCCACCCAAGAAAATGTCAATTTTATGAACAACAACCAGTGGAAAAATCTGTATTCTAACACCTATAACCCAGGGCGGCGAGACCATCCTAATTTCTATTATAGGAACAATAACCCCCAACAAGCTATGAAACCGTAGAGTTTCCCAAAATATATGTCAACCGAGCCTAAGAAATTTAACTTAGAGCTTTTGGTGGAAAACTTCGTGATGGTGCAAACCTGTCAAAACAATGAGTTTAGAAATTAAAACCTCCTCACTAATGATGTGCTTAGGCAGTTGACCACTAAGATTTACAATGTTGCCAGCACCTATAACAAAATATTGGAGAAACAAATCTCTCAAGTAACTCAACAACAAGCATCTACCTTCATCCCTTCCGGGTCATTTCTAAGGCAGCTCGAGCAAAATCCCAAGGGATATTTGAATGTTGTGATAGCTCATAGTGGTAACCTAGTCGGTAGTTATAGTGTGTGTGTGTGTGTGTGTGCGTGTGTATGTAGCGAGTGATTTTTGGATGTGGTTGCGAAGCACGATCGCTCTAGTACTATAGTTCGATTCATTTTTTATCCTATTAAAGCTGATGAAGGAAGGGAAATAGATGTCTCCAATTAACCCTGCTTGCATACCGAGGTTAAATAATCAAAACTGTTGGTTTACAGATCCTACAAAGATTCGGGGTCTCTCCTAGGTTATTTTTTCAAAAAGAGGTGTTTTAGGCTATCAGTTGATATGTTAGGACGGATGTATATGAAAGTATGGGATTTTGGGTTTTTGTTTAGTGTGCTCGCTAAGATTTTTCTTTCAATCTTATGCCTACGTATTCCCGTTTTTTCCGAAACAGGGAAATCAGAGCGTTCGTAGTTCCTCCTATTCTATGGGAGGAAATGGTATTTGGTGTCTTGTTCAAAGCCCAAGACGTGAAGCGAAAGGTGGTTTGTATCTTGTTCAAAGCCCAAGATATGAAGCTGAAAGGTCTATTTGTATCTTGTTCAAAGCCCAAGATGTGAAGCTAAAAGGTGTTGACTTTAGAGAGAATTTGTCATCTCTAAATAGGGGGTTGTATGTCACAATGGTTTATAAAGGAGAATTACTTCAATCGGGATGTGTGAATCCGGAAATGCCATAATTTCCTTTATAGGGGATTTTTAACCTGAAGGAGAAGACTTTAACTCAGTGTAGAGCAATGTTATCTTTCCTTAGGAATTTCTCATGCTAAAAGAGGGACAGTGGCATGGATGTAGATGATCCAGAGGCTTGCCGCTTACAGCAATTAGATGAAAGGGAAGAAGTTATTGATGTTTGTGTACTGTGAACGAGGCACAACTTTGATGCTAAAAGGTTGATTGGATCAACCAGTGATTTTCTTATACAAAGCCTAAGAGGAGGCTAATATGTGTCTCGTACAAAGCCCGAGAGAGAGGCTAAAAGGTTTTGACTTAACGAGGGAATCTTTTGGTATCTCGTATAAAGCCCGAGATGGAGGCTATTTGACTCAACAAGAGAGTTTTTGTATCTCGTACAAAGCCCGAGATGGAGGTGAAAGGGGTGATTGACTCAACGAGGGAGTCTCTGGTATCTCGTACGAAGCCCGAGAGAGAGGCTAAACGTTGTTTGACTCAACGAAGGAGTCTTTTGTATCTCGTATGAAGCCCGAGATGGAGGCTAAAATTGTTTGCTCCGCTGGGGAGAATCATTGCACAAAGCCCAAGAGGAGGCTATGGTTACTGTTTCAGTTGAGTGACAGGTCCAGTATATTGATTTAAAGAGAAAATCAGTTCTTATATGAGTAATGTTTGCACTCAGGGATTTGATTCGAGGATCAGGGTTATTTCCCGTTCTTTAAGGAAATGGGGAATCCAAAGGGTATTGAGACTGTCCGAGTCTACGGGTTTCCTTCCTATTTAACGAAGGGGTCACTTGAGAATGTCTTGGAGACTCAAGGAAATTAGAATGTCCGTGTCTAGAGTTTCATCTTTTGTACTATGCTTTGAGAAACAGTAGTAGACTCTTGGAAAGACTGTTCTATTAAGATGACTAATTTCTGTTCCTATACCTCTAGGAGGTCGTCGGGACAATTTGTACGAAGCCCAAGAGGAGGCTGGAAACTTTTAAGAAGCCGAGTGGTCCTTGTATGAAGCCCAAGAGAAGGCTATCATTCCCGGAGGAAGAATCATTATGCGAAGCCTAAGAGGAGGCTGTGAATACTTCTAAGAAGCCGACGGGTCCTTGTACAACGCCCAAGAGGAGGCGGGGATGCTTTTAGAAAGCCTGCAGGTCCTTGAACAATGCCCAAGAGGAGGCCGATGCTTTTAAGAAGCTGATGGGTCCCCAAACCCCGAGAAATTCAAGACAGGCTATTCACGAGGAATAGATCAAGCCAAGAAAGTTTGATAATTTGGAAGAAACTCAAGAGATGCCATTCACGGAGAAAAGATCATCTATGGGGAATAGAGTTTCTTGACAAGTGCTTTTAAGAAGCCTGTGGGTCCCCAAACCCCGAGAAATTCAAGATAGGCCATTCACGAGGAATAGATCAAGCCAGGAAAGTTCGAGAATTTGGAAGAAACTCAAGAGATACAATTCACAGAGAAGAGATCATCTCTGGGGAGTAGAGTTTCTTTGACAACTTCTACGGGTGACAGTCTATGAAAGGGTTCATAGAGAATGCTGCCTTTCATATCTCCATATTGTTTAACCCCAAGAGGAGGGAAGACTGTGTCTGGTAATCCTATGGGGATCTAGTTTTGACTATTTAAGAATGATCAACGGGCTTAATGCTTGACGTAGTTGCCGGGGAAACTCTAAATATCTATACTATTATTACACAGTTGATATGAGTTTATGAAAGAAGGCTTACAGCGAAACAGCCCCACAATACAGTTATATGTATATGAAAGCGGTAAATGAAAGCGGATAAACACTTACTCGGTTGTAGAGCTTCCATGCTGTTTGGTTAGTTGTTCAACAAAGAAAGATTGAAAACAACAGTATATTCAAAATCAAAGGAGAAAGTGCTTTGAAAAAGAAAGATTTGGGGCTTACATCTCAAGGAGAGGCCCAATTGTTTTATTAGTGAGCGCACTGTTTGAATTTGTACAGAGGGACTTATACAAGTGACTGAGGCCCAAAAATTGTTTTATGTACAAAGGGATTTGAGTCTTACACTCTCTCAAGAGGCCCAAAAGGTTTAAAGAAAAAGAGCGGGGCTTATAACACGAGGGTAGGCCCAAATGATTTTTCCGTTTAAAATGGCGATCGCACCGAGGTTTTCTTTTAACGCAAAGGGGCTTATACAATATCTGAGGCCCAAAATGTTTTGGTTAAAAGGGGATTGGGTCTTACACTCTATTAGAGGCCCAAAGAGTTTTAAAGAAAAGAAATGGGTCTTACTACTCGAGGGTAGGCCCAAGGTTTGTTTTTCAACGGATGATGATCGCGTCGAACTTTTTGAAATACAACGGGACTTATACAATAATTGAAGCCCAAAATAGGTTGTATTTACAAAGGGTTGGGTCTTACACTCTATTAGAGGCCCAAAGAGGTTTTGAAAATGATTTATGAGGGTTGAATTAATCCAAAAACCCTAATTTGTTTTCAAAATGTGTTTTAATTGAATAAAAATTCAATTAAAATGATCAAAATTATTTAACATATGGAAAAAAAATTGTGATATTGGATTAATGCTTCAAAAATTAAGTATTGACCTACAAAATAATTAGAAGGCATTAAAAGTTACAAAATCAAGAGGGAAAAATTATTTTAAATGGCAAAAATGAATAAAACATTAATTCTTTGCAAAAATATCAATTATCTGAAATAAATAATATTTTTGGGATTTTTTGATAAAATAAAATATTTTAACATTTTTGTGAATTATCAAAAAAAGAATCAACTCAAAATCATTAAAACTCAGAGAGATATTAATTTTTTAATCAATTAAATAAAATCACAAAATTCAAATATTCAAATATTTGAAAATGGCGCCAAGAACAAAGGCAAGAACACGCGCGTGTTCTGAGTTTCCCAGATTTGCATTTTCTATCCAATCTCACTGAATACTTGATTATATCATGCAATCTACATATCAATCAACTCGTTTTAACCTCACGATCATGTCTATGGTCTTTAATTTCATTTATTTTTAACATGGAATAAGAAATCAAAGAGAAACCTCAAGAACCCTAATTTCTGCATGAAGGTTCAGAAATTTCACACACGATTCAAACAATGCAATTTATTGAGGGAAAACATTCCATGCATGATTATGAACATATGGCCAAATTATTGTGCAGCAAAAATTGCATGGATCATAGAGTTAGAAGAGCTCATGCTTACCTCTTGCAGCTGGTGATCGTGTTTTGTGTTGGAGGTGTTATAGCTAGGTTCAAATGATCTGGATAGCTTCCCTAGGTGCTATGGAGTGTGTATGAATGCTTGGAATGGATTGAAATGGTCTGGAACTTGAGATGGTACCCCAATTGCAAATCTGTCAAGAACTTGAGCAACTGGCTGGTGATTTTGTGATTTTGGTGTTCCAGATTTTATGTGAGTGTTTGGATCACTTCTATATGATGTATGTGAAGTGTGTGTGTGATTGGTTTGAGTGGAATTGCTCTCTAATGAAAAACCCGATAGTGACTTGCTAGGAAAGGCATTTTTGAGAGCGAGAAGTGGTTTTTGAGAAAGGCAAGTGTTGTAGGCCTTTGGTGTACTTAAACTGATCAAAATTGAGCTCTATTTATAGTAGAGCAAGTTTGTTTTGCAAGGAATAGTGAATGGCAACTGCTGAGTAGGTTTGGCCAATGTTGGCAAATGAAAATCCAAGTCTCCTCTAGCCATTGACTAGAGGTTAGGGCACAGGCTACTGGTCCCCTTGGTCTTGGATATGTCTTGACTGAATTTAGTTGCTAAGAGCTCAGTTCATGCCACCTTGATGCTTCCAT
Source organism: Lathyrus tuberosus (assembly GCA_022829125.1). NCBI lineage: Eukaryota > Viridiplantae > Streptophyta > Magnoliopsida > Fabales > Fabaceae > Lathyrus > Lathyrus tuberosus. The sequence goes on along the minus strand of JALAZF010000073.1, from coordinate 4,339,466 downwards.
TGAATGCTCTAATCCAAAATTGGAGTCATGTCCCTATTTTGTCAATTCTAGGTTCAACATGCTATTTCTTGTTCCAAAGACTTTGGAGGCTTGGCTCAGTGATTGTCCCCTTTAGATTCAATCCTCAGAGGTGTCCAAGTGGATAGGAGCATTTGGATTTGGCTGATTTTGGCAAATCGACCAAAAGTACAAAAATCTGCCTTGCCTTGGCAGATTTCAGCAAGGCATCTTGCCAATGTCATATCTCATAGCTCAAATTGAATTTGGTAATGTTCTTGGCTATTTTGGAAAGCCCTTACATGATACAACAACTGTTTGAACATGTTTGGTTTTGATCTCTTTTGAATCCAAGTGAAAAATCCCCCTACATTTGGAAAAAAGTAAAGGCAGATTCTAACTTAGTGAAATTTTCACTAAGTGTTGGAACAAAGTGACTTTTCTTGATTTTGATCACTCCATAACTCAAAATCCATGAGGAATTTGGACATAGGTCAGTATGAAGCTTTTGTAGAGGGCAATGTGATCTACAAATCAAGCTTTGAATGGGGAACAATGGCCGTGTGGTTTAGGAGTTATGGTCCTCCAAAGTTGGCACATTAGTGTCACTTTTTCCATAACTTAGAAATTTTTCTAAGTTTTTATGGTTACCCCTTTTACAAGTTATCCCACTTTCTTTGATTTTTCTTGATGAATGATGATTCAAATCATACATTAACATCATTTTAGGGTTAAAAATCCATTTTGGTGAAAAATCTCAAAAAGTCAAAGTTGACTTTTGTGCACAGTTGACTTTTTAGCATATGAATTCCAAACTGTGCAATTCTTCAGGAAATCATTTCCTTGGCCTAAATCAAACTTGATGGACATGTTCCATGGGTGTTATAAGGTATATTGAATCATGTCTTAGGGTTTGGGAGCATGTCCTGGTCAAAAGTCAAAGTTACAGTTGACTTTCCTCGCGAAACCCTAATTGTGGTGCAGATGAAATTGAGACTTGTTGCTCAAGCTTCTTGGATTAATCCATTGTTCCAAATGGATCAATATGGCATATTAGAGACCCTAAAATCATGTCTTGAGGTCTTGGTTCATGATTTGTCCCAAAAGTCCACTTAGGGGTGAATTAGGTCAAGAAACCCTAATTCCTGATTTTTGATGTATGCATCCCCTGAGGTCAAATTGACTTGATGATTGGGTCCATGAGGTTCCATGGAGTATATTAGGTTATGTTTTGGATCATTGGCTTGTGCCCAGATGAAAAATTTCCATCTGGAGGCCCTGGTCGACCAAAACCCTAATTTAGTGACACTGTCGATCTTGAGACTTGATCCACCTAAAAGGGAGCAGCCTTGTGCTTAATCCTTGAAGTGGGAGTCCTTTTGATCCATTGTGGATATTTTAGAGGCTAGACAAGTTGAAGATCAAGTCATTCCTTGATTGATCCTTTGTCTAAGGCTCTGAGAGGGCTTAAAACCCTAATTTTGATTGTAGTGAATGCTCAACAACCCTTGAGGCATTTGATGAGGCATGATGGTTCACCCATATTGTGATGATGATTTGCACAATGATGGGAAATCTTAGTGGTCAAAATTTGGGGTATGACAGATGCCCCAATTTAATCTTCTTGGACCCGAAGGTGTGAATGACGAAGGTATTCGGGCATTCGGGGTGCAAGAGGATTAAATATCGGAATACCCAAAATTTTGATGGCTATGAATGGCAGCTTGCGCATTCATCTTCTTTTGCTAAGCAATGATGTTTAGAAAAGGTATACTTCCCCTCGATCCTGGTTTCCTACCAAGGAACTGGTCTCAGTTTCCTTTTGAAATAAACCTCCCCTCGATCCTGGTTTCCTACCAAGGAACTGGTCTTAGTTTCTGATTTAAACTTCCCCTCAATCCTGGTTTCCTACCAAGGAACTGGTCTTAGTTTCAGATTTAAACTTCCCCTCGATCCTGGTTTCCTACCAAGGAACTGGTCTTAGTTTCTGATTTAAACTTCCCCTCGATCCTGGTTTCCTACCAAGGAACTGGTCTCAGTTTCTTTTGTCAATAAACTTTATTGACAAGGGACGCTATCTGTAGCGGTTTTCTTCAAACTTCTCGCCGGATTTTCCTGGGGAGATGCCATTTGAGTGGAAAAAGTTTGATGTCAGACTTGCTGGGGAACCCAGTCGTCTGAGCTGTAGAGGTACACAAACTTCTCTGGTTGGAGACGCCATTTGTTGATTCTACTGGGGAAAGCGAGTCTCTTGAGAGACTGTTTCTGCTTGGGGGTCTTACATTATACTTTTCTCGGGATCTTCCCGGAGAAATACCATATGATGGGCTCCAATTTTGAGGTGTCGATGACCTTTTCATCAGCGGTCTTTCGGAGAAAGGCAGCTGTACTGCCAAATCTCTGCTTAGGAGGCTTTCTCTGGGGATTTTTCTTTAATCCGGGAAAGCAAGGATATCATCTTCAATGGCGAAGAGTGACATTTGTAGAAAGCTTCTCTGGCTTTTCAGAGGTTCAAGTTATCAAAGTGGTCGAGTGCCGACTCTAATCCAGAGATACACTGGTGGCGAGATTGTTCAAACGCAACGTTTCCTGACGAGGCAAGAACTGATAACTCGATTGAGAAGACTGTTATCACTAGGGGACAAGACCGACTAGAGTGATAGTGATGCAATATGAATATGAATGCAAATTAAATGCATGACGTATGTATGTATATGCTGACAAAGACTTGACACAACACACAGACTGACAGATGAACACGACTGGATACTCGGCCACTGCTGGAGATGAAAGGTATCACTTGGTTCAAGATAGCAATTCTGCCTTGCTTAGGAGAGATAATCCCTGCGGGGAATACCGTTGATCGGGCTTAGGAGATAAGAACTCGGCCGAGGGTATCAGATGGTAAAGCCGCATCTCATACAGTTGATCCTTCGTTCGGGCGTACTGGCCTAGAAGGAGTACTTTGATTCTGCACTTTGAAATTCAAACGCCTTTGGAGACGCAATCGACATTCTTTCGATGTTCAACAGTCAAAAGCAATTGCCATCTTTAATTTAAAAGCAGAAAAAGTTTTAACAAGTAAATTCATTTTTTGTTTTATTTCAAGAATTGTTAATCATATTAAAATGTCGTTCTTTAAAGCTAAAACAAATAAGAATTACAAACAAAAGCACAAGGGCTCAAATTTTATTGATAAGATGGAGATCAGCCAAACGCGTGATTCCATAGAGTATATACAAAGTTTGAAAATGGTAATTTACAGGGAAAAAGGCTATGTTGAAACATAACGACCACTATCCTTCTACCAACTTTGAATTCGGGACATCCTGAGCTTCTGTCGAAGACGACCTTGACTGGAGTTTTCCTCCGATGAATGATGTAACTGCTGCTGAGGGACTTGCCTCTGTTGAACATAGTTACTTGCCATTATCCCTAATTTTTTCCTGGATTGTACTATGAGATTTCCAATCCATCGGGATGATTTTTTTCATGTCTCTAACTTTTGCCTAGACCACCCTTTCGGATTTTCAATCCACCGAGACGTTTTTTTTTTTTAGTTTAGGCGAAGTATTTCTTGACTACATCAACATTCATGGGGTAGGCAAATTCCTCTTCGTCCATGGTTGCAAGTCTCAAGGCACCGCCTGAGAAAGCTTTCGTGACCACATAGGGGCCATCATAATTTGGGGTCCATTTGCCCCGAGAGTCAGTGAGAAACGATTGTATCTTCTTGAGCATGAGGTCTCCTTTTCTGAAGACACGAGGTCGGACCTTTTTGTCGAATGCCTTCTTCATTCTCTGCTGATACAACTGACCGTGGCATAGTGTCGTGATTCTCTTTTCTTCGATCAGATTGAGTTCGTCGTGTCGACTTTGACACCATTCATCTTCTGAAAGCTTAACCTCCATCAATACCCGGATTGATGGGATCTCTACTTCTATGGGGAGAACTGCCTCTATGCCATATACTAGAGAGAAAGAGGTTGCCCCTGTTGAAGTGCAGACAGATGTTCGATAACCGTGAAGAGCAAATGGCAGCATTTCGTGCCAATCTTTGTATGTTACAACCATCTTCTGAACAATCTTCTTGATGTTCTTGTTAGCCGCTTCTACCGCTCCGTTCATCTTGGGTCGGTAGGGAGATGAGTTATGGTGTTCGATCTTGAACTCAACGCACAACTCCTTAATCATCTTGTTGTTCAAGTTAGATCCATTATTAGTAATGATCTGGCTTGGAACACCATAACGACAGATGATATTGTTTTTGATAAATCGGACCACCACTTGTCGGGTTACATTAGCGTATGATGCTGCTTTGACCCACTTGGTGAAATAGTCAATGGCTACTAGAATAAACCGATGTCCGTTTAAAGCCTTAGGCTCGATCAAGCCAATCATGTTGATTCCCTATATGGAAAAAGGCCACGGGGAAGAAAGAACTTTGAGATGCGATGGCGGTACATGAATTTTGTCGGAGTATATCTGACACTTGTGACACCTCCTCATGTACTTGTAGCAGTCGGATTCCATGGTCAACCAGTAATACCCTGCTCTTAGGATTTTTCTCGCCATTGCATGTCCGTTGGCATGAGTGCCAAAGGATCCTTCATGAATTTCTTTCATAAGCATGTCTGCTTCTGGTCTGTCTACGCATCGGAGCAAGACCAAGTCAAAATTCCTCTTATAGAGTGTATCACCGCTCAAGAAGAAGTTTCCAGCCAGTCTTCTGAGGGTTTTTCTGTCCTTCCTTAGTGCCCCAGGTGGGTACTGTTGTTTCTGAAGGAAGCATTTGATATCGTGATACCAAGGTTTGTCGTCTATGACTGCCTCAATCGTGAAGATGTAAACGGGCCGTTCAAGGCGCATTATGTCGATCTTAGGTAGGTTATTCCGTTGACCTACACTAATCATGGAAGAGAGAGTGGCTAAGGCATCAGCCATGTGATTCTCTCTACGAGGGACGTGATGAAACTCGACTCTGTTGAAGAAGGGTAACAACCTTCTTGCATAGTCTTTGTAAGGAATCAGTCCTGATTGGTATATGTTCCAATCTCCTTTTATCTGATTGATAACCAAGGCTGAATCGCCATATACATCCAAGTTTTTGATCCTTAAATCAATCGCTTCTTCGAGACCCATAATACAAGCTTTGTACATTTGAACGTAAGTCTGGCAGTGAAAGGAATGTGGGTACCCTGAGGGGTAACAATGATTGCCCCAATTCCGTTTCCATAATGATTAACTGCTCCGTCAAAGATAAGTCCCCATTGGGAACCTGGTTCTGGCCCTTCACTTAGTAACGGTTCATCGCAATCTTTCATTTTTAGATACATGGCATCTTCTTCTGGGAAGTCAAACCCGATTGGTTCTTGATCGTCAATCGGTTGATGAGCCAAATGATCGGCTAAAAAACTCCCCTTAACGGCTTTCTGAGCGTGGTACTCTATGTCATATTCTGATAATAACATCTGCCAACGGGCAATTCTTCCTGTGAGAGCAGGCTTTTCGAAGACATACTTGATTAGATCCATCTCGGAAACCAACCAAGTAGTATGACGAATCATGTATTGGCGAAGACGTTTGGCTGCCCAAGCCAAAGCACAATAAGTTTTCTCAAGCATCGTGTACCGAGTTTCGCAGTTGGTGAATTTCTTGCTCAGATAGTAAATGGCAGACTCCTTCCGTTTGCTTTCGTCTTGTTGGCCAAGTACACATCCCATTGAGTCCTCTAGGACTGTGAGGTAGATGATCAGTGGTCTTCCTTCCACTGGAGGTGATAGAATCGGCGGATTCAATAGGTATTCCTTAATACTGTCGAAGGCGGTTTGGCAATCTTCTGACCAAACGCAATCCTGGTTCTTTTTGAGTAATTTGAAAATCGGCGCACACGTGGCGGTCATAAGGAATATGAATCTGGAGATGTAGTTCAAACGTCCCAAGAATCCTCTGACTTGTTTTTTAGTTTTCGGAGAAGGCATTTCTCGAATGGCCTTGACCTTGTCAGGATCGACCTCAATCCCTTTCTGGCTAACGATGAACCCTAAGAGTTTCCCTGAATGGACACCGAAGGTGCACTTGTTGGGATTCAAGCGATGTTTGTATTTCCTCAAACGCTTGAATAGTTTCGACAGGTGGGTCACATGCTCCTCTTCTGTCTTAGATTTTGCAATCATGTCATCGACATATACCTCTATTTCCTTGTGTATCATGTCATGAAACAGAGTAGTCATGGCCCTTTGATAGGTTGCCCCGACGTTCTTCAAGCCGAACGATATCACCTTGTAACAAAAGGTACCCCATGGGGTAATGAACGGAGTTTTCTCCATGTCTTTCGGCGCCATTTTGATCTGGTTATAGCCCGAGAATCCATCCATGAAGGAGAAAATTTTGAACTTTGTTGTGCTGTCTACTAGCATGTCAATGTGTGGTAAAGGAAATTCGTCCTTTGGACTAGCCTTATTCAGATCCCTGTAATCAACACACATTCTGACCTTTCCGTCCTTTTTTGGAACGGGTACGATGTTGGCTAACCATTGAGGGTATTCAGACGTAGCGAGGAAACCCGCGTCAATCTGTTTCTGTACCTCCTCTTTGATTTTAATGGCCATGTCCGGATGAGTCCGTCTCAACCTCTGTTTTACTGGCGGACATTCTGACCTTAACAGCAAGTGATGTTCCACGATGCTGGTATCCAACCCTGGCATATCCTGATAGGACCAAGCGAATACATCGGGGAATTCTTTGAGAAGCTTTATCAAACTCTCTTTGGCAGTTGGACTGAGCAGTGCCCCAATCCTGATTTCTTTTCTCTCTTTTTCTGAACCCACATTGATCGTTTCCAACGACTCTTTGTGAGGTTCAATGGACCTTTCCTCTTGTCTGAGTAATCGGGAGATCTCTTCTGGAATTTCGTTGTCAACTTCTTCTTCAGCCCCAAATACCGGGAACTCAAAGTTGGGAGAAGGCATTGGATCGTATGTTTCAACGGGGTTTAAAACAAGTAATCTGCATGACATGATGATTCGTGTTTAGAAGAGATAGAGAAAATGCAAGTGTGTGCAGTGTATTTATTTTACTGCTTTTTTTTATTTTTAATTGTTTTTTAGGATTACCATTTTCTGAAAAAGCGAAAAGAGAAAACAACAATAAATGCAGAAGTTACAGAACGTCATTATTTTATTAATGAACAAGTCGATTCTTGAAACTACAGCCCTATAAAACAAAACTCTGTCGCTTTGGGCGAAGCGAAGAGGGAAAATTTACAGAAAGAGAGCCCTATCAAAACATCCGTTTCACCTGGGCAGGGTGAAAGGTTAAAGATGGCAATTACTTTGATTGGTGAACGACCTTCAGAGCATCAACAGCGACCCACTGGCGGCGAACTCCTCGGTGAATCACAAAGTCTGGCACCTTCCTTGATTTGTCTTCAGAAATGACGCTGATTTCTGGTGGAGCAGGATCATTGGAATCTGTCTCCCAGGCAGAATTGTCGCAGGAGAATTCCTCAGTTGCATTTTGCATAGCATTTGTACTCTCAGCTGTATCTTCCCATCCAGTTGTCTGGATATCTTCGAGTCTAATACGAGAGCTTTCGGGAGCGGTGTACTTGACCATGAAGTCGTATTTTCCACTCGGTTGTCCCAAGGTGTCCCACACTTCTTTGGAACTGGAGGGGTCATCCCTCTTGATGACGCTGACCTCAGGAAAAGCATAATTAATGAATTCTAGTCCTGCAAACATTGCCAATTCATCGTCATGTTGAGTAGTTTCTGAATGACCTGAGTGTTGATCCCATGACATGGTGGAGACACAGGTATTCTGTTCAATGATGCTCAGCTGAGTTTCATTACTCGGCTGACTTTCTGGCCCCAAGTCTCCTGGGTAAGGCTGCCACATTGGCAGGCCATCCATCGGGCCATAGTAATTGTGGTCAAAGTTGTCTTTCATCAGAGTGTCCTCCTCTAATGAATTTGGCGGAGCACGACATCCTTCCGGATCACAATCTCCGTATATCATTTTGACATCTGACCGTGGTATAAATCTCAGACTCTGTGCGGGATAGCAAAATGGCGTAGGCACCTCTTCCTGAGACATATAACCGTCCTCGTTAAGATAGGACTTCCATCCTTCATCCATGTCGGAGGAATCCTCCTCATTGATAGCATGGATTGCCTGAGGCACTGGGTGAAGGAACCCTCCACTGTGAAAGAAGTTCTGGATGGGATGAAGACTTTCATCTTTAGCAACTATCTGGGTACAGGTTGCAAAAAAACCAAGACGCTTCTTTGTTGTATTGCTAGTAGGAATGACAAGTTGTCCCCATCCTGTTGTATTGGTACTCTCGACCGCTTTAATAGCATCTTTGTATGAGGAGATCGAAGTTCCTCCTCCGGATTGATCGCCCTTGTGTAGCGAAAGCGCTTGGAACTGGGTTCCAATTATCCCTTCTGGTTCCACATAAGTGGATGATGATAAATTGCTGACGAGCAAGGCCTGTTCCCCACAGACTGCGATGAGTTGGCCGTCCTGGATGAACTTTTGCTTTTGATGGAGGGTTGAAGTGACCGTTCCAGCCTGATGTATCCAAGGTCTTCCTAATAAACAACTGTACGTTGCCCGGATGTCCATGACCTGGAAGGTGACTTGGAAAGTGTGAGGACCAATAGTTATGGGAAGGTCAACTTCGCCGATAACCATCTTTCTGGACCCGTCAAATGCTTTGACGACGACCTCGCTGATTCTCATCGGAGGGCCTTTGAATGATAATTGCATCACAGTGGACTTCGACATAACATTCAGGGCTGACCCTGTGTCTACCAGTACGCTGGCTAAAGCATCGTCCTGGCAGTTAATTGTAATGTTGAGCGCCATGTTATGACGACGACCCTCTTTAGGTAATTCCTCATCATTAAATCCCAAGTTATTGCAAGAAGTGATGTTAGAGACAATGCTATCGAATTGTCTGATGGTTACATCATGTTCCACAAAGGCTTGCTCCAAGACTTTCTGTAGAGCCTCCCTGTGGGCTTCTGAACTGAGTAACAGTGATAATACCGAGATCTTTAAAGGAGTCTGTAACAGCTGATCCACAATGTTATATTCACTCATTTGGATGAGCTTCAGCATCTCATCATTATTTTTCAGAAGATCGGGATTACTGGATTGACCGACTGATGGATCGGGAGCTTCTGTCTGAAGTTCCTTTTCCTTGTTAGGTTCTCCAACTCCTCGGTTGAAGATTCGACCACTCCGTGTTACACGACTGATGTCTGCAATATTCACGACGGAGGGTAATGGAATTTCCTTTCCATTTTCAACTATTGTTGCACCGTATTTGTAAGGGATCGCCTTAGCTGATTCATACGGTAGTGGTCCCGGTAGATAAATGACTATGGGAACCTTCTGATTTTTCTGACCATCATAAGTAATCTCGATCCGTTCCCGATTGGGAGCTCTAGATTCGTCAAGTAGAGGGATGATGGCAAAAACATCCCTGGTCTGGTGACGTCCAGAGATTGTGACAACATCCTCTACTTGATTGGCAAGGTAGTTCGACGTCCAGTTGATGGGTCCAGAACCCGGATATGGGTGAATCTCTCCACGATCCACCTGACCCTGAAGAGCTGCTCTCACAAGGTAACACCCTTGGTTACTTTCTGAACAGACACTACAACGGTCATAATTGTGTGGTGGCACCTGGCCACGCCCACTTTGAATACAATGTAACCTCACTAGGTTAGCTTCCATAGATCAGACATCCTGACTTTGACGTCGAGTAGGATTCCTGTTACTGATACTAATCTGCTGAGTATCTTTATCCATATAGATTGGCATCCACCAGTGATTTAACAAGTGCTGAAGTGCCTCCTGGACAAGGGTACAACCTCGATCGTTTTCGCAACCTGCTTTACAGCTTTGATAGTCGTGTGATATTAAGAATCTGAGTCGGACCTGCTCAGCATGTAACTCTACCAGGCTGGTATTCATCATGCGAATATCGAAGATCTGAACCATGTTGATCTGATAAGGGTTCCTATCATGGTAGTCTTGGATCCATCCAAGATCCATCTGATGCTGGAGGGCCTCTTGTATGAAAGAGCATCCCTGTTTGTTTACCGAGCAAGTCAGACAAGAACTGTAATCGTGTCGTGGCAGATTATGATACTGGCTTTGCCTTGAGTGCATCGCCTTCAAGTTGGCATTCATCGCACGAATGTCGTGGTTCTGAATGACGTTGGAGTTCGTATAAACCATGTTAACTCCACGAACTCGGTGCTCTTGGATCCATCCGAGATCCATCTATTCCTGTAGAGCTGATTGCACCACAGAACATCCTTGATTACTTTTAGAGCAGACATCACACTAGTGATAATTATGAGGTGGCACATGGTCATATCCACTCTGTCTACAATGCATCTTGACCAGATTGGTCCTCAATAAGAGTACATCGTGAATTTGATAGACATTGTTAAATTCTTTCTCAATCAGGTTGACTGCAGCTTTCTCATGTTGAGGCAGCGGGTTTGTGAGAACATTGGGATTCGTATCTTTGAAAGATAAGAGCCCGCTCCTAACAAGCTTTTGCACGTCGGATTTGAAATTGAGACAATTCTCTATGTTATGCCCTGGTCCTCCTTGATGATAAAGGCATGTCTGATCCACCTTAAACCAAAAAGGCAGATTTTCCGGTACTGTAAGAGGAGACTTAGTCTGAATGTGCCCCTTAGCCAGTAGTAACGGAAATAGTTCTGCGTACAACATGGGTATAGGATCAAACCCTGATGGTCATGTTGTACGGTTGTTTTTATATGGAGGACGAGCCTGCTGAAGGGCTGTTGTGTCCTTTGCTGATTAGGTTGGCTCTGCGCAACCTGAGGTTGATACGTAGGAATAGGCGCAGGGCCGATAACAGGAGTTACAGCTGCTACTGGTTGATAACGTCGTCTTTGCTTTCCGAGAGAGATATTCCCAATATCTTGCTCTTTTTTCTTAGGGAGAGCACTACCGTATCGTTTTGTACTACTCGATGATCCAACGTCTTTTGCCAAACGTCCTTCTCGGACAGCTTCCTTAAGACGAACTCCTATGCCCACCATCTCGGTGAAGTCACTGGGCACACTGGCAACCATTCTATCATAGTAAAATGAGCTTAATGTCTTTAAGAATATCTTTGTCATCTCTTTTTCCTCAAGAGGTGGACAAATTTGAGCTGCAATTTCACGCCATCTCTGAGCGTACTCCTTAAAGGTTTCCTTGTCCTTTTGTGACATTGATCTGAGTTAATCTCTGTCCGGTGCCATGTCCAAATTGTATTTGTATTGTTGGACGAAGGCAGTATCAAGATCTCTGAATGTACTAATCGTAGTACGGTTTAAACCCATGTACCATTTTAATGCGGCATCGGTTAAACTATCCTGAAAGTAGTGAATCAGTAGGTCCTGATTCTCAATCTGAGCTGACATTCGCCGAGCGTACATCACCAAGTGACTTTGAGGGCAAGAGTTACCCTTGTACTTTTCAAAGTCGGGCACTTGAAATTTGTGCGGAACTTTCACATTGGGGACCAGACAAAGGTCTGCGGCGTCCTTTCCAAATAAATCCTGACCGCGGATGGCTTGCGGTTCCTTCTGCATTTCCAAGAATTGTTCTTGGAATTCATCCATTCTATCGAACATAGTTTCCTTCTTATCAGAAGGGATCGGTGGAATCTGTCCTTCCGGGACAGTGTGCACCACAGGGGGTGGTACCGTAACTACGGCAGTGAGTCTTGGCGTTTCCCGAAGTTTGTAACCTTCAGGAGTCTTCAGTATGCCCCTGGTATCTTCGCTTTCCCGAAGTTTGTAACCTTCAGGCCCAACGGCTTCTGTTATGATTCCCTGATCTTCAGTGATCGGCGGAATATATCCTTCCGGGATATAGTTTGCAGGCATGCCCCAGGGACGATCTTTCGGCATCTGATACTTAGGATCATACTTCTCCACTACGGGCGCTGAGGTGATCTCCGAGATCACAGTTCTTTGTAGCTGAGCTTCTGCCATGGCTTGCATGTCGTTACGAAACTTTCTCATATCCTCTCTCAGAGCGTCGATCTCTTCTTTCAACTCTCTGTTCTCTTCCTCAAGATCATCCATCTTTTTCTGACGATTATCCCGAGTATTGTACGAATGAGACAATTTTACTCTAGAACCGAGACACAAACGTGAGATTCGTAGGTAAGAAGAATACGCGATGTGAGAATGATGAATGCAATGATTATATTAATTGTTTTTTGGTTTAATAAAAATAAACTTCGACAATTAGATTGTAAATATCAAACGGTGGGGAAACCCCTTTTTATTGAAATTCAAAGGATTGCGGAAACGAAAATACAGTAGATTACAAAGTGCAGAAACAGAAACCTAAGCTAATGGGTCCCGAGTCCTCTCTGAAGAGAAATCAGGTGCTGACTCTGGTACCTTCCTTTTCTTTGACCGGGGCTCTTGGGCCGTTGTCGGGTTGTCATTCCTTTGCCAGGTGAAAGGAGTGAGCAAATTCCTTTGGTCATCCTGATTATCCATAGCATGTTGCTCTAAAATCTCGATCAGAGCATCCTTTTCTTTCATTAGTTGTTGTATTTTGATGTACTCTATGTTGAGGGTGCGATACTTGTTCTTCCAAGACCTCCTCTCCCGTTGAACTTTGTTGAGAGTAACCTGAAGCTTTTCAGTTTCCGTCATGAAGTACATGACAGATTCCCTCAGCGGAAGAATTCCGTAACGAGGATAAGGCATCTTTAGCTTGAGAGCTCTAGTTTGTACCCAGTGGAGATAAGGCTCCACCGAGACACAGTCCGGTTTTCCTAGAGACTCCCGTCCTTTCTTATGAACATGTTTCCAAGCGTGCACTATTTCCGTCTTTAGTGCTCTGTCACTTTCTCCTTCCTTGAAGAAAAGACCTTCCAGATGAACATTCCGGGGAACATGTCTCATCGGGTATCCAAATTGACGACGAACAAGAACTGGATGGTAATTGATTCCTCCCTTAGTTCCTATAAGGGGTACGTTGGGGAAGTTTCCACAACGGTCAATGATCCTGATTCCATCATAAATCCTATTGCACCAATCTATATCAGAGTTGGTGAGAGACATGATTTTCTGCGACCAACGTAAGGCACTCTTATGATCCCAAAAAGTAGCAAACTTAGGTAAATGGGAGATAAACCATTTATAAAGCAGAGGTACACAACATGTGATCTCCCCTCCGCTGTACAAATTCCCTAAGTGTACATAATGATACGCATCTGCGAGCAAAGTCGGCACAGGGTTTCCAATGAGAAAAACCTTAATGGCGTTGATATCAACGAAGTTATTAATGTTGGGCAACAAAAATAACCCGTAAGTGAGTAAAACAAAGATGCTTTCAAAAGCAGTCACGTTCCCGATACTAGCGAAGTACAGGGCTTTCTTTGTCAAGAACTGGGCTGGCAAACCTTGTATGCCACCCTTAGTGGTCATGTGAGTCCTGACCTCAGACTCGTCCAGATGAATTGCTCTTGCAATGGTCTAATTCTGTGGAATTTCTTCCAATCCAGAAAATGGAGCTCGATCAGTGATATGTAAATCAATCAGATGAGAATACTCCTCCAGCGTTGGTGCGAGCTGGTAATCCAGAAATGTAAAGCAGTGATAAACCGGATCGTAGAATTGAACGAGCGCGTCCATGATTCCCTCAATCACATGGACCATTAACAGAGGTAGCAGACCTCCGTACCTGGCTCTGAAGGCCTCTTGGCTTGTGATCATTCTCGCCAAACCTCTCAAATCCTCTAGTTTTGGAACCTTGAATGTGTACGTATGAGTTCTCCTTCTACCGAAATCCATTAGCGCAATCCTTTTCTCTGATATTTGCAATCACAGTCTTAGTTTAATTTGAAAAACAGAGAGACTAGAAGAGAAGAATTTTTTGAATGTTTTAATGTTCTTTAAATGAATGCATGAATGCAGCACACAAAAACATAGAAAAAACATGGGGTCAAAGGGTCGTTGTCATGAAGTCAAGGCTCTACCCATCCCCAAAGGTTTATACTAGGGTGATTTTTTGTACCTGTACTCAAAATCATCAGCTCCTCCCAGGATAACAAACAGCAAGCGGATCGCCAACGAGCTGTATGAAATCTTAGAGTAAATGTTATTCACCGAGAATAGATCATCAGCCTCAAATGAGGGTAGTATCGCGTGACAACTATTTTTGATAGCTTCCGCACTACAAAAGGGTTGGCTCCTCAGCTTCTCAGACATCACAATCGACCCATTGCCTATGAGAGGGAATGGGTTGCATTGGTCAGCCTCCACTGAGGTTGATGGTCGACCTCGTCGCCATCACTTATCTTAAGTGTATACGCAATCTTTCCACATGCGGCATCACACGCATTCCCATTAGCAGAAAAATAAACATGTATAGCAATTAGGAAAAGCAGTATATATATTCGTCCTAATGTCCTATACTTTTAAAGCTAAGAATCTTAAGTTCCTGACAGAAAATGGTTTCCCGGCGGAGTCACCATCCTGTGGTTTCATTCCAAATTAACGGAGTTTTGACCTAAGATCTTAGTGACGTCAAGGTTTCTACCCAGGGGACAAGAAGATAACAAGATCCCTAAAGATTGTCCCCAGCAGAGTCGCCATTTTTCTGTAGCGAGTGATTTTTGGATGTGGTTGCGAAGCGCGATTGCTCTAGTACTATAGTTCGATTCATTTTTTATCCTATTAAAGCTGATGAAGAAAGGGAAATAGATGTCTCCAATTAACCCTGCTTGCATACTGAGGTTAAACAGTCAAAACTGTTGGTTTACAGATGCTACAAAGATTCGGGGTCTCTCCTAGGTTATTTTTTTCGAAAAGAGGTGTTTTAGGCTATCGGTTGAGATGTTAGGACGGATGTATATGAAAGTATGGGATTTTGGGTTTTTGTTTAGTGTGCTCGCTAAGATTTTTCTTTCAATCTTATGCCTACGTATTCCCGTTTTTTCTGAAATAGGGAAATCAGAGCGTTCGTAGTTCCTCCTATTCTATGGGAGGAAATGGTATTTGGTGTCTTGTTCAAAGCCCAAGACGTGAAGCGAAAGGTGGTTTGTATCTTATTCAAAGCCCAAGATATGAAGCTGAAAGGTCTATTTGTATCTTGTTCAAAGCCCAAGATGTGAAGCTAAAAGGTGTTGACTTTAGAGAGAATTTGTCATCTCTAAAGAGGGGGTTGTATGTCACAATGGTTTATAAAGGAGAATTACTTCAACCGGGATGTGTGAATCCGACAATGCCATAATTTCCTTTATAGGGGATTTTAACCTGAAGGAGAAGACTTTAACTCAGTGTAGAGCAATGCTATCTTTCCTTAGGAATTTCTCATGCTAAAAGAGGGACAGTGGCATGGATGTAGATGATCCAGAGGCTTGCCGCTTACAATAATTAGATGAAGGGGAAGGAGTTGTTGATGTTTGTGTACTGTGAACAAGGCACAACTTTGATGCTAAAAGGTTGATTGGATCAACCAGTGGTTTTCATATACAAAGCCTAAGAGGAGGCTAATATGTGTCTCGTACAAAGCCCGAGAGAGAGGCTAAAAGGTTTTGACTCAACGAGGGAATCTTTTGGTATCTCGTATAAAGCCCGAGATGGAGGCTATTTGACTCAACAAGAGAGTTTTTGTATCTCGTACAAAGCCCGAGATGGAGACGAAAGGGGTGATTGACTCAACGAGGGAGTCTCTAGTATCTCGTACGAAGCCCGAGAGAGAGGCTAAACGTTGTTTGACTCAACGAATGAGTCTTTTGTATCTCGTATGAAGCCCGAGATGGAGGCTAAAATTGTTAGCTCCGCTGGGGAGAATCATTGTACAAAGCCCAAGAGGAGGCTATGGTTACTGTTTCAGTTGAGTGACAGGTCCAGTATACTGATTTAAAGAGAAAATCAGTTCTTATATGAGTAATGTTTGCACTCAGGGATTTGATTCTAGGATCAGGGTTATTTCCTGTTCTTTAAGGAAATGGGGAATCCAAAGGGTATTGAGACTGTCCGAGTCTACGGGTTTCCTTCCTATTTAACGAAGGGGTCACTTGAGAATGTCTTGGAGACTCAAGGAAATTAGAATGTCCGTGTCTAGAGTTTCATCTTTTGTACTATGCTTTGAGAAACAGTAGTAGACTCTTGGAAATATTGTTCTATTAAGATGACTGATTTCTGTTCCTATACCTCTAGGAGGTCGTCGGGACAATTTGTACGAAGCCCAAGAGGAGGCTGGAAACTTTTAAGAAGCTGAGTGGTCCTTGTATGAAGCCCAAGAGAAGGCTATCATTCCCGGAGGAAGAATCATTATACGAAGCCTAAGAAGAGGCTGTGAATATTTCTAAGAAGCCGACGGGTCCTTGCACAACGCCCAAGAGGAGGCGGGGATGCTTTTAGGAAGCCTGCGGGTCCTTGAACAATGTCCAAGAGGAGGCCGATGCTTTTAAGAAGCTGATGGGTCCCCAAACCCCGAGAAATTCAAGACAGGCTATTCACAAGGAATAGATCAAGCCAGGAAAGTTTGAGAATTTGGAAGAAACTCAAGAGACGCCATTCACGGAGAAAAGATCATCTCTGGGGAATAGAGTTTCTTGACAAGTGCTTTTAAGAAGCCTGTGGGTCCCCAAACCCCGAGAAATTTAAGACAGGCCATTCACGAGGAATAGATCAAGCCAGGAAAGTTCGAGAATTTGGAAGAAACTCAAGAGATGCAATTCACGGAGAAGAGATCATCTCTGGGGAGTAGAGTTTCTTTGACAACTTCTACGAGTGACAGTCTATGAAAGGTTCACAGAGAATGTTGCCTTTTATATCTCCATATTGTTTAACCCCAAGAGGAGGGAAGACTGTGTCTGGTAATCCTATGGGGATCTAGTTTTGACTATTTAAGAGTGATCAACGGGCTTAATGCTAGACGTAGTTGTCGGGGAAACTCTAAATATCTATACTATTATTACACAGTTGATATGAGTTTATGAAAGAAGACTTACAGCGAAACAGCCCCACAATACAGTTATATGTATATGAAAGCGGATAAACACTTACTCGGTTGTAGAGCTTTCATGCTGTTTGGTTAGTTGTTTAACAAAGAAAGATTGAAAACAACATTATATTCAAAATCAAAGGAGAAAGTGCTTTGAAAAAGAAAGATTTGGGGCTTACATCTCGAGAGGCCCAATTGTTTTATCAGTGAGCCCACTATTTGAATTTGTACAGAGGGACTTATACAAGTGACTGAGGCCCAAAAATTGTTTTCTGTACAAAGGGATTTGGGTCTTACACTCTCTCAAGAGGCCCAAAAGGTTTAAATAAAAAGAGTGGGGCTTATAACACGAGGGTATGCCCAAATGATTTTTCCGTTTAAAATGGCGATCGCACCGAGGTTTTCTTTTAACGCAAAGGGGCTTATACAATATCTGAGGCCCAAAATGTTTTGGTTAAAAGGGGATTGGGTCTTACACTCTATTAGAGGCCCAAAGAGTTTTAAAGAAAAGAAATGGGTCTTACTACTCGAGGGTAGGCCCAAGGTTTGTTTTTCAACGGATGATGATCGCGTCGAACTTTTTGAAATACAACGGGCCTTATACAATAAGTGAAGCCCAAAATAGGTTGTATTTACAAAGGGTTGGGTCTTACACTCTATTAGAGGCCCAAAGAGGTTTTGAAAATGATTTATGAGGGTTGAATTAATCCAAAAACCCTAATTTGTTTTCAAAATATGTTTTAATTGAATAAAAATTCAATTAAAATGATCAAAATTGTTTAACATATGGAAAAAAAATTGTGATCTTGGATTAATGCTTCAAAAATTAAGTATTGACCTACAAAATAATTAGAAGGCATTAAAAGTTACAAAATCAAGAGGGAAAAAACATTTTAAGTGGCAAAAACAAATAAAACATTAATTCTTTGCAAAAATATCAATTATCTGAAATAAATAATATTTTTGGGATTTTTTGATAAAATAAAATATTTTAACATTTTTGTGAATTATCAAAAAAAGAATCAACTCAAAATCATTAAAACTCAGAGAGAAATTAATTTTTGAATCAATTAAATAAAATCACAAAATTCAAATATTCAAATATTTGAAAATGGCGCCAAGAACAAAGGCAAGAACACGCGCGTGTTCTGAGTTTCCCAGATTTGCATTTTCTATCCAATCTCACTGAATACTTGATTATATCATGCAATCTACATATCAATCAACTCGTTTTAACCTCACGATCATGTCTATGGTCTTTAATTTCATTTATTTTTAACATGGAATAAGAAATCAAAGAGAAACCTCAAGAACCCTAATTTCTGCATGAAGGTTCAGAAATTTCACACACGATTCAAACAATGCAATTTATGAGGGAAAACATTCCATGCATGATTATGAACA
This sequence comes from Lathyrus tuberosus, assembly GCA_022829125.1. NCBI lineage: Eukaryota > Viridiplantae > Streptophyta > Magnoliopsida > Fabales > Fabaceae > Lathyrus > Lathyrus tuberosus. Next base: position 4,321,040 of record JALAZF010000073.1, on the reverse strand, counting down.
TATGGCCAAATTAGTGTGCAACAAAAATTGCATGGATCATAGAGTTAGAAGAGCTCATGCTTACCTCTTGCAGCTGGTGATCGTGTTTTGTGTTGGAGGTATTACAACTAGGTTCCAATGATCTGGATAGCTTCCCTAGGTGCTATGGAGTGTGTATGAATGCTTGGAATGGATTGAAATGGTCTGGAACTTGAGATGGTACCCCAACTGCAAATCTGTCAAGAACTTGAGCAATTGGCTAGTGATTTTGTGATTTTGGTGTTCCAGATGTTATGTGAGTGTTTGGATCACTTCTATATGATGTATGTGAAGTGTGTGTGTGATTGGTTTGAGTGGAATTGCTCTCTAATGAAAAACCCGATAGTGACTTGCTAGGAAAGGCATTTTTGAGAGTGAGAAGTGGTTTTTGAGAAAGGCAAGTGTTGTAGGCCTTTGGTGTACTTAAACTAATCACAATTGAGCTCTATTTATAGTAGATCAAGTTTGTTTTGCAAGGAATAGTGAATGATAACTGCTGAGTAGGTTTGGCCAATGTTGGCAAATGAAAATCCAAGTCTCCTCTAGCCATTGACTAGAGGTTAGGGCACAGGCTGCTGGTCCCCTTGGTCTTGGATAAGTCTTGACTGAATTCAATTGCTAAGAGCTCAGTTCATGCCACCTTGATGCTTCCATTGAATGCTCTAATCCAAAATTGGAGTCTTGTCCCTATTTTGGCAATTCTAGGTTCAACATGCTATTTCTTGTTCCAAAGACTTTGGAGGCTTGGCTCAGTGATTGTCCCCTTTAGATTCAATCCTCAGAGGTGTCCAAGTGGATAGGAGCATTTGGATTTGGCTGATTTTGGCAAATCGACCAAAAGTGCAAAAATCTGCCTTGCCTTGGCAGATTTCAGCAAGGCATCTTGCCAATGTCATATCTCATAGCTCAAATTGAATTTGGTAATGTTCTTGGTCATTTTGGAAAGCCCTTACATGATACAACAACTGTTTGAACATGTTTGGTTTTTATCTTTTTTGAATCCAAGTGAAAAATCCCCCTACATTTGGAAAAAAGTAAAGGCAGATTCTGACTTAGTGAAATTTTCACCAAGTGTTGGAACAAAGTGACTTTTCTTGATTTTGATCACTCCATAACTCAAAATCCATGAGGAATTTGGACATAGGTCAGTATGAAGCTTTTGTAGAGGGCAATGTGATCTACAAATCAAGCTTTGAATGGGGAACAATGGCCTTGTGGTTTAGGAGTTATGGTCCTCCAAAGTTGGCACATTAGTGTCACTTTTTCCATAACTTAGAAATTTTTTTAAGTTTTTATGGTTACCCCTTTTACAAGTTATCCCACTTTCTTTGATTTTTCTTGATGAATGATGATTCAAATCATACATTAACATCATTTTAGGGTTAAAAATCCATTTTGGTGAAAAATCTCAAAAAGTCAAAGTTGACTTTTATGCACAGTTGACTTTTTAGCAGATGAATTCCAAACTGTGCAATTCTTCAGGAAATCATGTCCTTGACCTAAATCAAACTTGATGGACATGTTCCATGGGTGTTATAGGGTATATTGAATCATGTCTTAGGGTTTGGGAGCATGTCCTGGTCAAAAGTCAAAGTTACAGTTGACTTTCCTCGCGAAACCCTAATTGTGGTGCAGATGAAATTGAGACTTGTTGCTCAAGCTTCTTGGATTAATCCATTGTTACAAATGGATCAATATGGCATATTAGAGACCCTCAAATCATTTATTGAGGTCTTGGTTCATGATTTGTTCCAAAAGTCCACTTAGGGGTGAATTAGGTCAAGAAACCCTAATTCCTGATTTTTGATGTATGCATCCCCTGAGGTCAAATTGACTTGATGATTGGGTCCATGAGGTTCCATGGAGTATATTAGGTTATGTTTTGGATCATTGGCTTGTGCTCAGATGAAAAATTTCCATCTAGAGGCCCTGGTCGACCAAAACCCTAATTTAGTGACACTGTCGATCTTGAGACTTGATCCACCTAAAAGGGAGCAGCCTTGTGCTTAATCCTTGAAGTGGGAGTCCTTTTGATCCATTGTGGATATTTTAGAGGCTAGACAAGTTGAAGATCAAGTCATTCCTTGATTGATCCTTTGTCTAAGGCTCTGAGAGGGCTTAAAACCCTAATTTTGATTGTAGTGAATGCTCAACAACCCTTGAGGCATTTGATGAGGCATGATGGTTCACCCATATTGTGATGATGATTTGCACAATGATGGGAAATCTTAGTGGTCAAAATTTGGGGTATGACAGTGTGTGTGTGTGAGAGAGAGAGAGAGAGAGAAAGATAGAGAGAGAGAGGGGTTGAAGAGAGTGTGCCAACACCACGTGAAAAGAAGGTTGTTGAAGAGTTTGAGAAGGAAATGCCATATGTTGCTCCTCCTCCCTACAAACCTATTTTTCCTATCCTATAGAGGCTTGTAAAAGCCAAAATGGAGGCCCAGTTCAAAAAGTTCATAGGACTTATCAAAAAGATCCACTTTAATGTGTCTTTCACCGAGGCACTAACTCAAATGCCCTCTTATGCTAAGTTCTTAAAAGAGATCCTTTCCAATAAAAGGAAGCTAAAAGACCATGAAATTTTGGCTATGACTCTTGATAGTAGTGTTGTGATTCAAAATATGGTGATCCCTAAGCTTAAAGATCCATGGAGTTTCTCTATCCCTTGTCATATAGGTACCATGGACTTTGAGAGAGCAGTTTGTGATTTATGGGCTAGCTTTAGCTTGATGCCTTTGTCCGTGTGTAAGAAGTTAAATATGGGTGAGATGAAACCGACTAATGTGTATTTGTAACTTGTAGATAGATCGATTAAGTACCTCATAGGCGTGTTAGATGATGTTCCAGTGAGAGTTGAAGAGTACTATGTGTCGGTAGACTTTGTCATAGTGGATATCGATGAGGATTTTCAAATCCCGGTAATCTTAGTTAGGCCCTTCTTAGCTATAGTGGGGGCCATCATCAATGTCAAGAGAGGGAAGTTGACTTTTTAGGTAGGAGAGGATAAGATTGAGTTTATTTTTGCAAACATTTTGAAAACCCCCTCTTTAAGGAACTCCCATTATTTAGTGGGTTTTATCACCAATTATGTTCAAAAGAGCGCATCGAAGCTTCCTCTGACCAGTAAGTTAGAAGAGTGCTTACTTGGTAGCGCTAAAGTTGATAAGGATGATACCAAAGCTAAGGTTTATGGAGAGGTTATGAACAAGAGTCCCTTTCCCACTAACTAAGGCTTTGAAGCACCTGTTGTGAAAGGTGAAAAACCTAAAAATCATAGACCCCGTCTAAGGTTGAATAAGAGTAAGTCTAAGGAGAAGAAAAGAGTGAAAGAGAAAGTTTGAAAAAAAAACTATACCAAAAATATTAGCCTTTGTATAGGAGGAAGAAAAAGGAAGAGGGATGCATGGCATGGATGACTAGGGTTAGTTGAGTCCCGACAATAGCTAGGGGAGTTACTAAGGACTCTAAATTGAAGGAAACACCCCCTGAGTTGAGGGTGTAGGTGGTCGAGCTAAAAGACCTTAAACAAAGTGTTATATAGGATGAAGACTATTCTTTTTCGTAATAATTTGTTTTCTTGTTGTTTTATTTTTTTCCAGCTAATAAAAAACTCGCAAGGATGAAGTAAAACAAGTGCAAATGTTGGAAAAAGTCTAGAGAAATCATTTAAGGAATCGTTCCCAAAAGGATCTCACAAAAACGCAAAGAAACAAAATTGCCCATGTAGAATCTAGGGGCTTGCTATGGGCCATAACATCCCTCACCTATCACAAAAGCCTAAAAATTGTCATTCACCCATGAGAACCAGCGCTCTGCTAAGGGCGGCCGTAACAGCTTTTACGGGTCGTAGCAAGCCCAACAAACAAAATTCAAAATTTTTAAAAAACTTTTCGAATCTCCTTGGGCCCCACCCACCTCCCTCTCATCTAATCATCACCAATAACCCTTCTTTAAAGCACCAAAATCTGATTTTTAATCATCATTATCACAAACCATTCTCTCTCCAAATCATATAATCTCCTTCAATTCTCCCACTTTTTTCCATATTTTCTCCAAAACCTCAATTTCTTTCAAAGAAAAAGCTCTCACCTTTAACCACTTCCCAACCCTAAATCCTAAACCACCTTAACAAAACCCTCATCATCCATCACAATGATCATACTTTTGGCCACGAAAATTCCAAAACTCTCACTTTGATTTTTTTTACTTCAACCAACAATGGCACCCAAGAGACATGATACGAGCAAGCAAGCTGCAGAACCATCAAGGCATTGGAAGAGAGGAAACACTAGGTCCTCCAACCCTCATAACACTACGTCAAGATACATGTGCGAAAACACTCTCTACCCTTGGTCTTAAAGCTGAAATAGATAGAATGCTTCACTCTAAAAGGTTGCTTGATTTTATGCAAAGGGAAGCGCCAACCTATAAGTGCACCACCCTTAAATTTTTAAGTACATTGGACTTTAAATTGCAAAAGAAGTGGATTGACGAAATGAGATACTACTATGGTGTTCTAAAGTTTCGTCTCTTGAACCAAAATCAAGAATTAAGTGTGGAAGAGTTAGGGCACATCCTCTAATTGCCCATCTATGGATCGTGAGATGTTCTAAACGGTTTTGATGTTAATAGCTTTTAGCATGCTATTTCCGGCGACCGCTTTTATATTGACGCGGGGGCAAAAACCTTCACCATCCAAAACTCGTGCTTCTGATAAACGCAAAAAGCACTTACTTTCACCTTGTTTGAACGAGGTGATAGCACTGTCGTGGCCTCCCAAAATGAGTTTTTATTTTTGTTTCGCATGACTAATAATGGTATTCTTAATGTCGTCGCCTTTGCGGCCAACTGTTTGGGAAAGGTTGCTTATGTGCCCACTAGAGACATTTCTGTGGGGGTTCGAGCACCTTGGGTTTGAGTTTAACTTGGTCGAGTACCATATTGTTGAGGGGAAGAACAAAATGGATATGAATGCCCTTGTGCATCAAGGTTTGATTTTCATGGACAGTAACACCTACACGGTGATGATCCTTAACAAGGCTATTCTTGACTTGCATAATTCTAGAAAGGTAAGAATTAATATTGCAAATAATTGGATCTATCAAGCGGGAGTCCCCTCTCCAAGTAACTCATGAGGAAGAGGGCGAGCCTGATTTTACTAACCATGCTCCAGGTACCGCAATAGAAGAGGACATTGTTCCTCCACCCACACTTCCTGCCCAAAACCAAGCGGGGTTTTCAAATGCAAATAAAGATAGGTGGGAGTGGGTTCAATCTGAAATTCATGGCATGAAGGTTGAGCAAACCAGGCAAGAAGCAGTATTGGATGAGGTCTAAGTGATGATGCAATAACTCATGTCACGTTTCCCACCTCCCGAATGAGGTTCTTGTGAGTTTACTCCCTCTCGCTTACGCTAAAACATTGAGAACAATGTTTGGTTCAAGTTTTTTTTTTTTTTGGGGGGGGGGGGGGGGGGGGGGGGGTTATTTCTTTAATTTTATTTTGTCTTTATTTTCTTGTGTATTTATGTTTTTACTTTTTCTTGTTCTTTAATTATTTCCGTTTTGATTCCACCATCTTCAACATTCCATATAATTACCTGATTTTATTCTTTTTTAGTCAATTTTTTTATCAAAATAATTATACCAAAAATATAATAGTCTTTATAAAAATTAGTTTAATTCTTTTGCTGATTCAATTAATAGTGTATTTTATTTGACCTTTAAGTGATAAGAGATTTGGCACTAGATGACAAAAAATGAAAAAAAAAACATCTCATCTCTCTTTCATCCACTCCCATGTTTTTTCACTTCCATTCACATTCCACTCACCACTTTTCTCACGCAATGATGATCATTTTTTTCATTCCAATTCCAATACCCATAAAAGTGGATCTAAGCATAATACACAAAATTTTACATTCTTTCATAACCTCTACAAAAGTAACAAAAATGGCACATAAAAAGGAGATGGAGGAAAGGATTCAGATGGGAAAAAACGTAACAGAGCATATTCAACCTTTTCCATCACCTTCCACCTTCATCTCCATTTTTATTCCACCATCTTCAACATTCCATTCACTCTCTTCAACCTCTCCTCCACATAAACCACCTCATTCAACCTCCATCTTCCATAATCATTCTTCAACAATCCTTCACACCATAACTTTCAACAACAACAACACCATAATCATTCTTCAAAAGTTATCATCACACATAACTTTCAATAACAAACACAACCATTTTTCTTCTTCATCTCACCATTTAACATTCACCATAACAACAACAAATCCATTACTTAAACAATAAAAAACCCACAACTCCCTTTCACTATACCATCACAAATCTAACAGAAAGTGGAACAAAAAATAAGTAGAAGTGAAAAACACCAAACACGTTGTCGAAAACCGCCGAGTTTTTCGTTGCGAAACTACCACAACCTTCCTCCTACAGCAACCATGAACTTCGATTCCAAATGCGAATCCCCTCCTACCAGTGCACTCAACCACCACACATTCAAATTGTAACACCCCGACTTAGTTAGCTTTTATTTAATTATTTAATTATTTATATGATTTTATTGAGTGAATTATTTAAATAATTATTTGAGCGATTTTGGGTGGTTGGGTTTGTGAGTGGTACTTTTGGAGCATTATGCTTAATTATTTAATTTTAGCGAGGCTTAATTAATAAAATAATTAGAAATTGGTAATATATAAGGAGTTTGACCCATTATGTAATTTGGGGGAAGTAAGTTGTGAGTGGAGAGAAGTGGGGCGTTAGTTGGCCAAAAATAATAATTATGGTAAATTAAATAGAATATTATATATTCCGAAAATTAGAGAAATGAGATTGTGGGAGCCTTTTTGTCTGTACGTGAAAACAAAGAGTTTAGAAAGCAAAACATTATAAGGGAGAGCTAGGGCTTGAGAGGAGGAATCCATAGTGTCACACCCCAATTTTGTCTGAGCATTTTAAACTTTCAAGTATCAAAACTTTATTTTACTTTGTGTAGAATAAAATTTCGGTCTTACAGACAAACCAGTTGAATCGAATTCTTAACCGTGCGTAAAATCAATGAACAATTTTTTTCAGGTTTTGGCCTACAATTGTCTGTTTTATTGATTTATGTTACGTGTAGTTTAACCTGGCGTGTTCGGTTTATTTTTTGCGCCTTCAGGCGGTCGCATTTTGATCAGTCCGAGCCATTTCAATCTGGCATTTTTTATTGCAAAATTTGATCTTTATCTGTCTGTTTTACGAAAGTATATTTCGCGTATATTGTTTCAATGCATTTATTTTACTTTTTCGTGCCCCATTTTTATTCATTTTAATTCCTTTTATTTTTTTTCATCAAAATGTCCAAAAATAAATAAATAGAGACAAATAAATAATTATTTGCTTTTTATTTGCTTTATTAAAAAAGATTTGAATTTTTCATTTATTTCTTTTAAATTCATTTTTAACCATTTAACAGTATCCCAAGGGCTTTTTTGGCATTGCATTTAACTGTGAAAATCCTAATTGCTAAGTGTTAATTGTTGGCCTTGGATTGAAATCATCAACAGTCCACAATTGTCTCATCTTATCCACATGAATCCCTATCCATATTTCTCAATCTCCACAAATCAAAATCAAAAGAAATATAAGAATAAAAAATATGATAAAAAAGAAAAGAAAAAACGTTGAGGGGGAAGAAGATTTTCAGCACACGTGATCCATCTTTTTTAGGGGGCTCTTCAATACATGTGACCTACTCATCTCAAATAGCTCTCTCTTTTCTTTATGATGTATACCATATACCTCTCTCTCTCTCTCTCTCTCTCTCTCTCTCTCTCTTAGAAAATAATAATAGAAAAGGTGGAAGGAGAGCAAAAAAAAAACGCAGAAAGGAGGGTCCCTCTTCATTTTTCAACGATCTGCTTGCACCATTTTTCTAGAAAATTACTTATCTCTCTCTAACTTCATTTTAAAAAAGGAGAAAGCAATCACAAGAGTTTTTTCCCTTTTTCCTCCAACGTGTACAGTACAATTACCATTCATCTTCATAACCTTCATCTTTCCCTTCCTTACCTTACGTCCACCATGTGAAATCATCACTTTCGACCACCCTTAGCCACACACATTTTTACCATTACACCACCTTCAAACAACCACCATATCACCATAATAAATAGATCTTACTCCCTCAAACACCATTGCGTCACCATCAACATCGCTCCCCCGCCGCAAAAACTTACATAATAACTGTGAAGCACAACAAAATCTCTCATCATTTTGGCAAGCTAATCATGTTTCATCCTTCAAATTCACATGTCCATCACCAACTACAACCACAAATCGTACTTTGCACCACTTTGCAACTTGATCTACCACCGTGTACACTCCAACAACAACCTCGACACTCCGCCTACACTATCAATAGTACCACCACAAAGTGAATCACGTTAACCAACCTTAGCTTACTCACACAACTGCTACTTCATCCAGAACATCCACAACTTGCACCACTGCGACACTTCGACAAATTCTGGCGACATTGTTGCTCACGCCTCCGTTCATAGCTCCGACTATACCTTTGATTCATTTCGGCAATGCTCAAAATGAGTTTCCTATTATATTATGTTGATTATTGCTTTGATGTATGTTTTCAATTTCGCGGTGTTGTTGTTGTTTCATTTTTTTCTTGGTATTAGATGTTGTAATATTGTAAACGTTGTAAATAATTTGAATGCTTGTTCTATTTTATTTTACAGTGCGTTAAAATCGTATTTAATCCATAGATTCAACATCATTAATATGTCGTTAAGCCGTTGCATTTTTGTTCGATATATTAATGTAACATGTCGATGCGTATGTGTGTGGTTTTGGTTGCATTGGACGTTAAGTTTCACATGATTATTTGCGCTACGTTTCCATTCGCGTGCGTAAAATTTCGTGGCCTTGCGTTACTTTATGTTATGTTAACCTTTTGCTGCCTTGCGTTACTTTGTGTTATGTTAACTTTTTGTGGCATTGCGTTACATTAAGTTTTTGTGGCTCTGCGTTAATTTGTGTTACGTTAGCCTTTCGTGGCTTTGCATTACTTTGCGTTATGTTAACATTTCGTGGTTTTGAGTTGCTTTGTATTACGTAAACTTTTTGCGTTGCATCACATTAACTTTTCATGTCCTTGCGTTGCTTGTCGTTACATTAACATTCGTGGCCTTACGAAATAATTCCTGGACATACAAGAGAACTCGCGACCTTACGAAAGAACTCATGGCCTCTTGAAAGAATCTGTGGCCTTACGAAAGAACTCTTGGCCTCACGAAAGAATTTGTGGCCTTGCATTACAATACGCGACAGGTCTGTGACCAAGTAACCTCGCATTATAATTCATGCATACCATTTCACTTCACGTCTTTTCAATTATTTTCGCACGACTTTTCTTCAAATTTATTTTCACAACTCGATTAAATCGTTTTCAACAATAATGGAACAAAAAAGCTATTTGAGTGTAATGTCCAGTCATAATCATAAATATTAGACCCAAGCTGTAATAACTTACAAGTCTAAATACTTATCATCCTCTAAAATTCGAATGTGTTTTCTTTTCGCAATAAATATAAATAAAATAACTACCTGGGTGTAATGTCCAATTATAGTCCTAAACGCTAAACCCAAGCCATAATAGCTTGCAAGCCCAAGTGTTTGTCTTTCACCCAAAGCACTCGTAAATACTCAAACCTTTTCACAACAAAATGGATTAAAAAGACTACCTGGGTGTAATGTCCATTCATAGTCCTGAGTACTAGACCAAAGACATAATAACTTGCAAGTCATAAATATCGTCTTCCAACCCTAAACCATACTCAAACCTTTTCTTGCCCAAGTGCGTATATTTTCAAATTCATTTCTCGCCTAAGTGCGAATCCTTTTAAATAACTCTTTCTTTGTCCAAGCGTGAACCATTTTGAATCATTGAGTCTTTTTTTGTCTAACCACGACTAAACTCATTTTCAAAATTAAAATTAACCAACAAACAAAGTTCTTTCAACAAAGAACTATGTATCCTTGAGTTCCCCATTGCACCTGGGGATACATTGGAGCAGGATTTTGAAATCTTGTTAGGCACATTAATAAAAAGAACTCTAAAAAAAGGTTTTTCTTTCTTTTCATAACTCACAATAAGTAAAAGAAAACAAATAACATAAGCTAACATTCAATCGCAAGTTTAACTAAAAGGTTTTCGTTGAGTACAACGAACATGAGGGGTGTTAATACATCCCCCTTATGTAATCAAATCTCGAATTCAAATTTGGTTGCGACGACCATCTTCTCCTTCTTTTAAGGGTTTTGTCGATATTTTCCCTTTCCTTATTTATAATAAATAAAGTTCAGTGGCGACTCTATTAAAAAATTTATGTGAGCACACGAAGGATCGTATTTTTTGAGATGCAACAGCTGGTGACTCTGCTGGGGATTTTGCTCCAAGCTAGATTGAGTCAAGCTTAATTTGGTTTAATTTGTTGTGTTTGTTAGCTTTGTGTATTCTCCTTCTTCTATCTTTTGCCTTTGTTATGTTTTACATTATTATTATTATCTTATATTTGTTGTTTGGGTCCCATGAGCTCTTGATATAGATACTCTGATTGGTCCAAAACATTTGGGGAGAGACTCTTTACCCGAGTCTAAAGAAGAAACATAAGATAAAGTGATGGTTGGGTAATGCGGGTCTGCGAGATGTATTTCTCGTTAGGATCGGCACGAGAACCTCACTTAGAGTATATTATTTTGAGGATGTTGTTGATCAACAAGTAATTTGCCGTAAGCTTCAATGTTTTCATTAGGATACACGACTTTAAGGACCTTTTGTAGAACATTGAACCCATTGGCCTACTAGGAATGAGGGTTGCTTAGTATGGGTCTATGAGATGTATTTCTCTTGGGGTCGATACAATAACCTCACCCAGAACATATTACCTTGAAGGAATTGATGCCCAACAAGTAATTTGCCGTAACCTGCCATCATTCATGGTAAATCCATGACTCTGGGAACCTTTACAAACCCTAGATCATATCTGGTGAGAACCCTATGTGACAAAAGAAATCAAATTTGTCTGTTATGTGTACTCCAAACCTTTGAAATCGTATCACCTAAAAAAACATGCATAACATGACATTGTATTTTCTTGCATATCAAACAAGAAAAATTAATGCATTCATATTTCATTAGCATACATAGCCATTTTCCAAATCAAAGAAACTCATTCCCTTCTTTTTCGTCCTAAAAAATCTAACAAGGCAAGCTGTTTCCCTGAGGTCCCTACAAAACTCGCGCTAATTTGAAAATAAGGATGGATAACTTGGAAAGAGGTCAAGAACTCATGAGAGAGGAGATTGATTCTCTCAAATGCATAATGGGTAAAATCTTAGAGACTTTGAGGGTGTTAATGAACAAAGAAGACCAGGCACAATAAAATGTGCGTACTGATGATGGCACTCCATTCGGTTTCTCTGCAGGACCTCAACTAGTGCAAGGAGCGAACATTCAGTTTCCAATTTATGGTTTACCTCAGGGTTATACTTATCCATTTGCAAATGCCACCAATGAAGGGCCATCTATTCAGCAGCCCGTATTAGTCCCTATTAGTCACAAAGTCCTTTCGAAGATCCTCATCTTGTATTCCACGCTGCTGGTCCCCAAGATACCCATCTTGAGGTGATAGTTGAGAACAATGAAGCTGAAGGGAAATATCAGATCTTGTAAAAGAGATTGAAAGTTGTCAAATGACATAACATATTCGGGCTGGAGCCTATAGATACATGCTTAGTCCCTGACGTAACCTTTCCTTCAGTATTCAAAGTCCCAGACATTGAAAAATATAAAGGGTTTAGCTGCCTAAAGGGTCACCTGATAATGTATTGCAGGAAGATGGCATCATACTCTCGCAATGAAAAGCTAATGATCCATTATTTCTAAGATAGCTTGACTAGGACATCTCTCAAATGGTACATGAATCTATAGAGAGGCCTTCATGAAGCAGTCTAAGTACAATGCAGATATGGCTCCAGACAGGAGAAAACTTTAGAACATGACCAAGAAAGATAGAGAATCTTTCAAGGAATATGCTTAATGCTGGAGAGAGCTAGTTGGTCAAGTTGATCCACCTCTAGCTGAACGAGAGCTTGTTGATCTATTTATGGATACCTTGCAGCCATTTTTCTTTGAGAAAATGATTGGCAACACATCATATGGGTTCTCCAATCTGCTGAGTATTTGCAAAAGAATTGAGCAAGGGCCAAGAATAAAAAAAGATTCCTGATGTTGTTGGGGCATCAAATGGTGTGAGGAAGTTCTGGAACTTCCAGAATAAGAAAGAAGAGGAAACCAACACTGTTATTGTAGAAGGCGGAAGTCCCCGTTATGCAGCAACAACGTATGTTCGATAACCCTAGCTAGGAATTGCTAATCCCTAGTATCAATATCAAAATCTACAATAGAATTAGTACAAACCACCGAGAAACCAGCAGAATGAGACTCGCCATATTGACCTAATTCCATTGATGTAGACTCAATTGTAGCCTCTTCTGGTTCAGAACTCGCTACTAGCTCTCATGCCAACTCAACCTATGAAATTTCCATTCATTCATGAGTACAATCCAGATGTCAAATGCGACTTTCATAGTGGAGTAGCGGGAAACTCCACCAGAATTGTAGAGTTTTCTAAGAAAAGGTTCAGGACATGATTGACAACAAGCTGCTGATATTCACAGGTGTTAGTCCTAATGTGATTAACAATCCCATGCCCTGATGAATTCTAAGACACTCCTAAAGCCAATGGATTAGACGGGAAATCTCATCCTTGATATTCATAGTCACTAGACTCTTTTATCATTTCATTTTGTAATTTCTTTGTTTGTAAAAGTGTTATTTTGCATTTAAACATTTTATTCTTGAATAATAATCTTAATGAAATTAGAATTACATCTTTTGAATCAAATTATATCATGTTCACTCATTTTTTTCTTCCTTTTTTTCATAAAAGCAAAAAAACAATATCAATACTTCTCCATCGCACTTTCCTTCATCAACTTTTTGTTTAAGTAAAAATTGGAGGGATAATGACGAAAATGAAATACCCAAAATTGCTGATGGTATGCTTTTGAATAAAACTTTGATGATGATGTAAGGCATTGTTTTAACTCCCTAGTCAACCTCTTTGTGCCTAGAAGTTGGTGTTTATTTCTATACGAAAAAACTTTTAATCATAACCTAGGGCAGGGTAGTATTTAGTTAATTTGAAAGTGCATCCAAATTTCAAGAGAATTAGTCCATCTATACACCTTTCAATAAGAGGTTCAACCATATACTCTTCTTCACATACATTAATAAGTGTAGAAGAAATCATGAAAAACCCAAAGGTTATAGTGGTTGTTCCTCAATAACCAATAACATGGAAGTTTCGACCCTTGTCAAAATCAAACCAAAAGTACAAATTCCATAGAAATTGTTCCAAAAAAACTCGCTAAGTCTAACAACATAAAAGGCGACTTAGGCAAAAGTTAGGGCATCTCGATGGACTGAAATCTTCAAAGAAGCGGTCCATGCAAAAATTAGGAATAAAAAGCAAAAGAAAAGAAAAAAAACAAAAAATAAGGATCATAAAAAATCCTTGATGAAAAAATAAGAACAAACTTGTGTGAACACCAAAATAAATAAATAAAGGTGACAACCACCTCGAGAAAAAACAACATCATTGGTCCTCAAACCATCACATTTCCACCTTCAAAATTCTATTGGAAGTTGAAAGCATGTGTCGAATTTATTGAATGTAGAACTGGAGATCGTCAAGGAGAATAGGTTGGGATAAAATCAAATTTTGAGCTTTATATCCCTTTATTTCAAAAATAGTGAGCCAGTCCATGTTACAAAATTCAAAAGACCTAATTGAAGAAAGATTTATTTTAAAGCATGCTACAACAAGGTTGTGTTAACCTGACTCCTAGAGATTTGATAATCATCTGTATTGGTATCATTTTCTCACATCATTTTTCACACTTTGAATAAATCTACAATCCTTTCATTATACATCACAAAATCATCTCAGTAATAAATCTGATTTTAAAATTTTCATGAGCATCACATTAAAATTACCATTTTTAAAGAACAATTTTATATGCAATTCAACACTTGGCACCAAAGAAATTCCAACAATGTGCAATCAGTGGATGAGCTTAATATTTTGTAAGTGATCCCATTAGGGGCGAACAATTCCAAAAGAAGTAATCACACTTATGGGCAAATTTCTTAAAGACTCTGTTGAGCAAGGGGCAAACCACCTCAAGAACCAGTCAATTTGAGGAAAATCTCTTCAAGACTCAGTAGACTATTCCAAAGTTTGATTAATTAGGGGTACTTAGTTTTAATGTTCCAAACACTGAGGCACGCCACCTCAAAATCATCAGTTTGTTTCCAAACTCCTATAAATGCAAAAAATTTCAAATACTCAATAGGCTGGGGTAAGATAAGCAACATGATGAAGGCCAAGTCCTTTCCATACCTTCAAGTTGCTCAAATAAACCTTATTTTTCATTTGCAACTAATGAGTTTGAAACAGGTGTCAGGAAATCATGTTTTCACAATATCCTACCAAAGTACCTTTTCCCTTGAAAATTTTTGTTGCGAAAGAACCCTTCTTAGTTTTAACTATCCATGGCATACCATGAGGGTGGTGGCTAAAACAACCAAGTCTTTATCCTTAATCACATTTTACTCATCATTTTCATTAACCATGTTTGCATTGCATTAACATCAAACCATGCATATCATCTCATTCATGGGGGTGTATTTCAATATCATCTACAAAAAAATCTCAACTTTGCTTGGCCATTTCCCAAAGAAAACCAAGCCTTGTCTGATATATTTACCCCAAAGTTTAATATCCATCAACACACATCCAATAAATCATTACATGCATTGATCAATAATTACATTTCATGTATCATTACATATGTATCGTGTCCGCAAATATGATTTAATATGTTCAAAAACCAAAGGCATCTCACGCATCACCAATTACATATGCACAAAGCATGCATGAATGTCATAAGCCAGGATCTGGTGACCACTCATGGAAGTCCTTTGTAACCCCTAACAAATAAATTTTCAATTATTCACTTCTTGTCAATCTTCGTCAACCCTTTGGTTGAAGTTGGTTATTTATGTTGACCTTCGCCAACCAATTGGTTGGAGTTGGTTCTCTTGTGTTGATTTGAATCAATCCATTAGTTGAGGATGATTTTTTATTGACCTTCATCAATCCATTGGTTGAAGTTAGTTATCTTGTGTTATGCTGATATGAATCAACCCATTAGTCAAGAATGATCTTTCATTGACCATCGTCGACCCATTGGTTGAAGTTGGGTTTCTTCTCTTGATCTGAATCGATCCATTGGTTGAGGATGATCTTATCATTCATTTATCTTCATAAATCCATTGGTTGAAGTTGGTTATTTTTCATCTGAAACAATCCATTGGTTGAGGAGAATTTGTTTTTTTCATTGAACTTCATCAATCCATTGGTTGGAGTTAGTTATTTTTCACCTGAATCAATCTATTGGTTGAGGCAAATCAATTTTCTTTTGCCGACCTTCGTCAATCCATTGGTTGATGTTGATTATTTTTCATTTGAATCAATCCATTGGTTGAGGATGATTTGTTCATTGACCTTTGTCAATATATTGGTTGAAGTTGGTTATTTTTCATCTGAATCATTCCAGTGGTTGAAGATGATTTGTTCATTGACCTTTGTCAATTCTTTGGTTAAAGTTGGTTATTTTTCATCTGTATCAATCCATCGGTCGAGGATGATCTGTTTTTCATTGACCTTCATCAATCCATTGGTTGAAGTTGGTTATTTTCCATTTGAATCAATCCGTTGGTTGAGGAAAATTTGTTCGTTGACCTTCGTCAATCCTTTGGTTGAAGTTGATTATTTTCCATCAGACCAATCCTTTGATTAAGGATGACTTGTTCGTTGACCTTCGCCAATCCTTCAGTTGAAATCAATTATTTTTCATCGAAATCAATCCTTTTGTTAAGGACGATTTTTTCATTGACCTTCGTCAATATTTCAGTTGAAGTCGATTATTTTTCATCCCAATCAATTCTTTGCTTGAGGTCGATTTGTTCGTTGACTTTCGTCAATCCTTCGATTGAAGCTGGTTATTTTTCGTTAGAACCAATCCTTTAATTAAGGATGATTTGTTCGTTGACATTTATCAATCCTTTGATGAAGTTGGTTATTTTTCATCTGAATCAATCCATTGATTGAGGATGATTTTTTGTTAACCGTCGTTAATACATTAGTTAATGTTGGTTATTTTTCATCTGAATAAATTCATTGGTTAAGGATAATTTGTTGTTAACCATCGTCAGTACATTAGTTAATGCTGGTTGTCTTTTGTTAATTTGAATCAACACATTAGTTGGGGACGATTTTCCGGTGCCATTGCCTTTCCCTAACGAGTCTTCCCATTTACCTCCTTTGTCTTCCCATTGGAATTCCTTGGCAAGTTATATTTGTTAATCCCCACAGAGTCTGCTTCGTATTTCATATCTCCAACAATAGAATCCATACATTCATAACATAACATATCATGTCATTGCATCTTATACCCATCCTCCCTATAAAAGACAAAATTTTGGGTCTTTTCTTATTTAATAACCTTCCACCTCGAATGTACGAAGACTGTTGTTATTCATACTTTTAGGTTCAAGGTAATTAAATAGGGGCAACTGTCATACCTCAATTTTATCTAGGCATTTTAAAATTTCAAGTATCCAACTTTATTTTACTTTTCTTAGAATAAAATCTCGGTTTTACAGACATACCGGTTGAATCGATTTCTTAACCATGCGTAAAATTAACGAACACTTTTTTTCTTCAGGTTTTGGCCTACAATTGTCTGTTTTATTGATTTACGTTACGCATAGTTTAACCTTGTGTGCTCGGTTTATATTTCGTGCCTTCGGGAGGCCGTATTTTGATTAGTCCGAGCCTTTTTAACCCAACATTTTTTTTTGCAAAATTTGATCTTTATCTATCTGTTTTACAGAAGTATATTTCGCATAAATTATTTAAATGCATTCATTTTACTTTTTCGCGCATTTTCACTCCCAAATTTCATTCATTTTAATTCCTTTTATTTTTGTTTTTTATCAAAATGTCTAGAAAAAATAAATAGAGTCAAATAAATAATCATTTGATTTTTATTTGATTTATTGAAAAATATTTGAATTTTATTTCATTTATTTCTTTTAAATTCATTTTTAACCATTTAAAAATATCCAAGGGCTTTTTTGGCATTGCATTTAATTGTGAAAACCCTACTTGCTAAGTGTTAATTGTTGGCCTTGGATTGAAATCATCAATAACCCACAATTGTCCTATCTCATTCACGTGGATCCCTATCCACATTTTTCACTCTCCACCAATCAAAATAAAAAGAAATATAAGAATAAAAAATATGATAAAAAAGAAAAGAAAAACATTGAGGGGGAATAAGATGTTCATCACACGTGATCCATCTTTTTTGGGGACTCTTCAATACACGTGACCCACTCATCTAAAAGAGCTATCTCTTTTCTTCATGAGATATACCATAGACCCCTCTCTCTCTCTCTCTCTCTCTCTCTCTCTCTCTCTGCGTGTGTGTATGCGTGTCTTAGAAAATAATAATAGAAAAGGTGGAAGGAAAGCAAAAAAAAAAATGCAGAAAGAAGGAATCGTCTTCATTTTTCAACGGTCCGCTTGCACCATTTTTCTAGAAAATCACTTATATCTCTTTGACTTCATTTTAAAAAAGGAGAAAGCAACCATAAGAGTTTTTTCCTCTTTCCTCCAACGTGTATAGTACGATCACCATTCATCTTCATAACATTCATCTTTCCCATTCTCTCCTTACATCTACCATGTGAAATCATTACTTCCGACCACCCTTGGCCACACATACTACCACCATTACACCACCTTTTAACAAACACCATAACACCATAACAAATAGATCCTCCTCCCTCAAACACCATTGTTCCACCGTCAATATTGCTCCCCCACCGCGAAAACTTACACAACCTTCATGAAGCACAACCAAATCTCTCATTATTCAAGCAAGATAATCATGTTTCATCCTTCAAATTCACACGTCCATCACCAAGTACAACCACAAATCGTACTCTGCGCCACTTTGCAACTTAATCTGCCACCGTATACACTCTAACAACAACCTCGACGCTTCGACCGCACTATCAACAGTACAGCCAGGAAGTGAATCACGTTCATCTGACCTTAGCTCACTCACGCAACTGCTCCCTCATCTCAAAACATCCACAACTTGCACCAATGCGACACTTCGATAAAGTCCGACGACATCGTTGCTTACACCTCCATTCATAGCTCCGATTATATTGTCGCCTCATTTCGTTAATGCTCAAAATGAGTTTTCTGTTGTATTATGTTAATTATTGCTTTGATGTATGGTTTCTATTCTATTTTATGGCGTTGTTTCTGTTTCATTTTTTGCTTGGTCTTAGATGCTGTAATATTGTAAATGTTGTAGATAATTTGAATTCTTGTTCTTTTTTGTTTTACGGTGTGTTAAAATTGGATTTAATCAACGAATTCATCATTATTTATATATCGTTATGCCGCTGAATTTTCGTCGATATATTAATGTAACATGTCGATGCATATGCGTGTGATTTTGGTTGTGTTCGATGTTATGCTTCACACAGTTAGTTGCATTACATTTCCATTCATGCATGTTAACTTTTGTGGCCTTGCATTACTTTGTGTTACGTTAAACTTTTGTGGCCTTGCGTTACTTTGCATTATGTTAACTTTTCGTGACTTTGCGTTGCTTGATGTTACATTAACTTTTCATGGCTTTGTGTTACGTTAACCTTTCGTGGCTTTGCGTTACTTTGCATTACATTAACTTTTAGTGGATTTTTGTGTTGCTTTGCATTACATTAACTTTTGTGGCTTTGTGTTACGTTAACTTTTCTTGCCCTGCGCTGCTTATCGTTATGTTAACATTCGTGGTCTTACTAAAGAATTCATGGCCATTCAAGAGAATTCGCGACCTTACAAGAGAACTCGCAACCTTCCGAAAGAACTCGCGACCCCACGAAATAATTTGTAGTCTTACGAAAGAACTCATGGCCTCACGAAAGAATTCCTTGTGTTACAATACGCGACAGGTCCGTGACCAGGTCCATTCCACAACCTCGCGTTATAATCCATGCATACCATTTCATTTCATATTTTTCGATTATTTTTGCATAACTTTTCTTCAAACTTATTTTCACAACTCAATTAAATCCTTTTCAACAATAATGGAAGAAAAAGGCTACCTGGGTGTAATGTTCAGTCATAGTCCCGAGTATTAGACCCAAGTTGTAATAGCTTGCAAGTACAAATACTTATCTTCCTCTAAAATTCGAATGTGTTTTCTTTTTGCAACAAATCGAAAGAAAAAGACTACCTGGGTGGAATGTCCTGTCATAGTCCCAAACGCTAAGCCCAAGTTGTAATAGCTTGCAAGACCAAGTGTTTGTCTTTCGCCCAAAACACTCGTAAATACTAAAAAATTTCATAACAAAATGGACTAAAAAGACTACCTGGGTGTAATGTCTAATCATAGTATCGAGTGTTAGACCTAATCTGTAATAGCTTGCAAGTCATAAATACTCGTCTTCCAACCCTAAGACATAATCAAACCTTTTCTCGCCCAAGTGCAAATCTTTTCAAAATCATTTCTCCCCCAAGTGCTAATCCTTTCAAACAAGTATTTCTTCGTCCAAGCGCATACCCTTTTTAATCATTGAGTCTCTTTACACCCAAGCGCGACTAAAATCATTTTAGAAATTAAAATCAATCAATAAATAAAGTTCTTTCAACAAAGAACTACATAGCCTTGAGTTCCCCATCGCACCTGAGGATACGGAGGAGCATGATTTTGAAATCTTGTCAGACACGTTGATAAAAAAACCCTAAAAAGTATTTTCCTTTCTTTCTTTTCATAGCTCGCAATAAGTAGAAGAAAACAAATAACATAAGCTAACATTGAATCGCAAGTTTAACTAAAAGGTTCACGTTGAGTAGAACGAATGTGTAGGGTGCTAATACCTTCTCGTTGTGTAATCTACTCCCGAACCCAAATTTGGTTGCGATGACCATCTTCTCTTTCTTTTAAGGGTTTTATCGATATTTTCCTTTTCCTTCTTTGTAATAAATAAAGTTCAGTGGCAAATTTGTCCAAACATTTACATGAGCACACGAACGCTTCGTAGAGTATAATTTTTTTAGATGCGCCACATATGAGCTTGCTTTTGCTGATTTTGTTGGAGTTACAAGGTAACGGGGGATTATTCATCTAAGGATACCTAATTCATGAAAGGGTAGAGAGGTTTCTGTCATACCCCAAATTTTGACCCTAGATGTCATCATCATTCTAGGAAGCATCAAACATTGCATTGCTAACCCTAACCATTGTTCAAGATGTTTCTTGTTTGGTTTCATAAAAATTAGGGTTTTGGCTCAAGGTAATCAAGGGAATCTTCATATGATCAGTCAATGTTTTGGAATGATCATAAACCCACCAAACTTACATACATCCAAGAGGCTTCTCCTTGTAAAGAACCAAGTGCAAGATGGTCTCATCACAAGTTCTATGGAGCTCAATTTCATCTGGTCACCAACTAGGGTTTCATCAGGAAAAAGTCAACTGTGCCTTGACTTTTGATCAAATCATGATGCCAAATCTTGAAACATGATCCAAGACACTCATATACATCCTTAGATTCCATCCATGATGTTTGAAAGATTCAAGAATCCAAGATCATGGAAGACCACACAGTTGAATTCATCTGATTATACAAGCTTTATCTGACAAAGTCAACCCTTTGACTTTTAGGGTTTTTGGTCCAAATTGAAGTCATTAAGCCAAATTTCATCAATACATGTTTTATCAATGAGTTTGAGTATGAAAAATCAAGATTCGGGAGGTTTCTTGCAAAAGGGGCAAAGTTAAAGAAACTTGGAAATTTTCTAAGTATGGAAAAACCCTAATTGGGAGGCCAACTTTTAAGGATCATAACTCCCAATCTACAAAGCCATTTTGTGTGCTCCAAATCTCAAATTAAAGCCCTTGCAACATACTACAACTTTGTATGAGAGGTAGAAACCTCAAAAAATGCATGGATTTTGAGTTATGAGGCTCCAAATTTGAAGAAATCTTGGGACACTTAGAAAAATTTCAAGACAGCTTTTGATCTTTTGAAACATCAATCTTTGAGGCCAGTTTTCATCATGATCCCTTTGGATTCAGAAGTTTTGTTGAACATGATAGTTTTAGATCATGTTTGAGGCTTTTCAAAAAGTACAAGAACTCCCCAATCCCATTTGTGAGCTAGGAGATTCAAAGACTTGAAGTTAGGGTCTTGCTACTTGAAATTCAGGGTCATGAACATGATAAACTTGTTGCAAAACCATTCCAAACTTGCATGATCTTGCTTTTCAGGCCTTTTTGCTTCCAAATCCATCTCTAATCAAAAGCTTTTACAGAATTTGAAGCACTACACACAAGGTTTAAGCATCAAATTTAAATTTCATGCCATTTTGGGATGTTTTTGCCATAAAGTCCATTATGCTACTCTTGAAAAGTTGCTTTAAGCACAAAACTTTTGCATTAAGACTCAAACCAATTCCATCTGCAGAAGAAAACTCAAAAGGAGATTCCCACACTCAATATATGCTTGTACTTGACATTGGAACCATAAGAATCATTGCACTTGCCAAGTTAAGATGAAACCAACCATTCTTTGGATCTCAACCAAACCAAACAATCTAATCACTCAAAATGATCAGAACCATTTCCTCCACTCTTGCCCTATAAATAGAGGTTGGTTTATGTCTCAAAACATAACAAGAACACACAACATAAAGCTCTTGAACCTTCCCACACCAGAACTAGTTTTCAAGTCATCACTTGAAAACCAAAAACCTCAAATTTGCAAAAACCTCCTCCAAACTATTTTCAGCCGTAAAACCTTCAAACCAATCACTCTAACAAACCACAAAACACCTTATAAGAGTGTCCAAACCCTTAACCTCAAAAATCCTCATAGATCAAAAAGTCAACCTTCAATCCAAAGAATCATTGACTTTTTGCATTTTCTACCCCAAAACTTCATTTTGACCACATTCAACCATTTTAATCACACAAGCTCAACCCTTAAACATACTTTGAGGTGTCCATGACATCATTCCTCAACTATGTGTCCATTTTCACCAAGATCAAAATCACTATATTTCTCATTTTTGCAAGAAGGAGAGCATTCTCAATTCCAGTGAATTTGTGTTGATTCCAAGCCTCTCAAAGGTTCATAAGAGGCATATTAAAGGTGTTCCAATCCATCAACAAGTTCTGTAACACCTTTGGAGGACTTTGGCATCTTGCTTCAAGAGGTAAGTTCCCTCAAACTTGGAACTTTGCAAAATATGCTTGCTTCTAATATATATTGAGTAGGGACATGTTTGTTATAGTAGATATGATATGTTTGTTATAGTAGATGCCAATATCCATAACTGTATGAGGTTATACCACTGAAATTGCAAAGTTGAGCCTTTTTGAGTATTACTTCCGGGTTTTAAATTAGGAGCATTTTTATGCAAAACTAAATGGACCATTGAGATCCTTAGGAAATTCTAGGCAGGTTTGACCTAAATTTCATCAAGTTTCATCAAGTGTACACAAAGTTACACTGGTTTTTGCAAATGGATATTGAACATGTCATAATTCTGGCCAGGGCGTGTTCTTTAGGTTTATTAACTTGTTTCACTATATTTTGTTTTGATTTCATCCAATTAACGGATGTAACAAACCACCCCAGTGGCGCAACCTTTGCCTTGTCAAGTCTCACACCATGCCTTGACCTGGGTTCGATCCTCAGTGATCACCCTTTTGCTACGCTCTTTTTATTTTTAGGCATTTAGAACAAGACTTCACATTTATTTCAAAATGCGTATGTTAATAACAAGACATCCACATGGCTCAGCTGGTTAAATGTTTTAACCAGAACCAAGAAGGTGAGTGTTCAAGTCCCTCTAGGACCATTTCCTTTATTTTTAAGACCTAATTTTCTCAAGTTTTTTCACAACTTAGAAACCTCACAACTTGGTTATCCCTTAGGCTTTTTGACCCATTATTTTTGCTATAGACTCATAATGATGTCTATTTTCTTATGGTAAGAAGATATTTCCAAAAATGATTATTTTTGAAGCACTTATTCATGTTTGAAGTAAGTGACCTTTTTAGGTTTCCTTAAGGACCATTGTGTTTCTTTGTTTGATTCCTTTGATTTCCTTTGCACCTATGGACATGTTTGAACCATTTGCAACTTATGTGAGTCTTGTACAATGTTGTGAACTTGTACATGCTTGTTTCAAATTGATTTTGATGCATTTTTAAGTGTATGTTTACACAAAATGTATGTTGAATTCCTAACCATGCTGTAGCGGTAAAAATTGTGAGTGTAAGCTATTAATTAACTTAACTCATAAAGCAAGAGTCGCCACCACACTTTCATTTATTCCACAAAAGGAAAAGGAAAAAAGGGCGAATAAATCCTAAGAAGTCTAAAAAAGCAAAAGCTAAAAAAGACAAAGAGAAATGGGTAAGGGGGTTGGTTACGTTAAGGGAAGGTGTTAGCACCCAAAACACTACAGTACTCTATAGGAGCCCTTTGATGTATTCATGCTTTTTGGTTTGAAAATGGTTTTCTTGAAAGAGATTGGGAGATATGAGAATAGAAATATTTTTTTTTTAATTTTTGTGTTTGGAGAAACTTATCGTCTCATGCCTACGTACCCACGAAGTGCAATATAGGATCAAACCCCCGTAGTTCGTGGTACAAATAGAAAAAATTATTGGTTATGATTCATTTTATCTTGAAAAAGACAACCCGACATTCTCAAGAGAGAATACTCAACTAATTACCCAAAGGTATTGGAAAGAGGCATTTGCATCACATTAAGATGGAGGTTTTGCTTGGATTAACATCAACAAGACTATCACTTCAACATCTTAGTGGAAAATGGCCATACTTTACACAACACACCATGGTTAGGAGCTTTACATCTCAACAAAGAAAATGAATCATGTCTATTTTCTTTTGAAAAGTTTAAAAGAAAAAGGTGCATAAAAGCACAAAAAGTTTGGATGAGTTTTTGTATTTTTTATGTTTTTTTGAAATGGTCAAAATATGATTAACATTAATTGACATTTATTAAAGAAAACAAAGTTTGAAAGTGACTTGACCAAAGTCAAGGTTTTATTATGAAAGAGGTTTTGAGTTTGAAAACAAGAAGATTTTAAAAAAGAGAGAGTAGATTTGAAAATTGAAGAAGGGGTGGAGAAGAAGTGAGTATCGTAGTGCATAAAATAAAAAGCTAAAGTAAGAAAGATCTAACCACATGAAGGCACTCTTCAAAGCATAATAAGGAAAGAATTCCATTCTCTTGAGCCAATAAGCAAGCCAAATAAAGGCTAAGAATACCAAACTCCATAATGGTCCAAAGCACAAGAGAGAGAATCCTAAGTCTAAGTCCATAAGTCCATAATCAAGCCAAGAAGATCCTCCAGTGCAAGGGATAGTTGCCATAGTCCAACACTTAAGAGCACAAGTCTTTTAGTGGTTTAATCCTTTATTAATATTTTTTGAGTCCAAATGGACAAAAGAAAAACAAAAGCACAAGATAATATGGTCCAAGTGGACAAAAGAAAAATGACATAAACATAAACATGATATGATAAAATGAGCAATGAGCAATAAAATAAATAAAGAGAGGTAGGGAGCAAGAAGGAAACATAAAGAAGTTAGAAGTTAGTGATTAGTAGCACAAGGCTCTAGTGCCATAAGCCTTTACTGATTATTCCGTTTCACATTTTGAACTATAGTGATTAAACAATGTACTTAGGTCAAGGTTAATGAAGACTTGTTAGAAGATTGATAGAATCAAAGCCTCTACAACAACAAGCTTCAAAGATTTTGAACCTAATACAAAAGATTAACCATCATTGGGTTGACGCGACCAATCAAGGTCCGGACCACGAAAGATCAAATTCCGAATTGGATAAGGAGGAACAAATGTAGCGCTATGTTAAGCAATCGTCGAGTAATTTACGTAGTAATTACCCTACAATAAGGCCGGTCAATAGTGATCTTTGTGCTAATGCATGCTAGATGAATGATATATAAATCGTCATCCGAAAGCAATACCGCACGAAAAAAATAAGTAACGATCTAGTCTTGATCAAGAATTCGACAAAGAAATTCTAAGAACCATAAGACTTTCATCGATCAAAATAAAAAGAATTAGATGAAGAGAAAGCCAAATTGAATTACACTTTCAAGATCCTTTCATCTTCAAGTTCAATCACCTTTAATTGACAAGTTTAAGTGTGAAAACATATCACTAATTCAAAGCACCTCAAATGAATTCAATAATCCATTTTAAGATAGATTTGAACTAATGAATGTTTAATTACTTTAACCATATCCAAAGTCCATTGAAATTGAAGAGAAATTAATCTCAACAATGCATTTCAAGGCTAAAACAAGAAGAAAAGGGAAGAAGGAGGAAGAAAAACCAAAACAACCCAAAAAACAAGGCAAAAACTGCATTCTGTTTCGAAGTAACCGGTTACTCACCAGATGATAACCCGTTACTCTGTGTAAAATTTGTGAAAAATGAGCATTTTGTTGCACTGTTGTGGTTCGGCTCGATTCGTTTGCTCGTCAAAGAAGGCATGGAAATAAACACATGAACCTTGGAGTCTCTTGAATAATAATCAATTAAATCTTGGAAACTCTTGATCAGATGATTTTTGAATTAATTGCAGATCAACTTTGACTTTGTTCAGATGAAATTCATTCTAGCCGCGAGGCTGTTGTATTGGTATTTTTAACCTGTTCTTCCCCTGAAAATGTTAGTGAAAGAAAACAAAATATTTTGGATTTTGATTAAAGGTTAGTAAATATAAAACAAATTAAGCAATAAAACAACTAACAAACACACACATGCTCAAAGATCCCTGCAAGGCACAATCCTATAAAAGAGGGAACCCATGTGTGATCTTGTTTGTATGCATGAATGCACATGACAAGCAGAGAATCTTAGGGGAAAAAGTTAGGGTATTACAACTGCCTCTATTTAAGTATCTTCTATCCGGAGATATGAAGATTTACATCTTTGTATCGACGAGATAGAAGAGACTTAAATATAACAATAAACCTAATTTTTGGCCCTAAGAGACCACAAAATGATAATGATATGATATGATATGCAAACTCAAGACCTCTGTGGGGATAACAACACCACAAAAGATCAACAAAATGAAGAACGGGAGAATGAAACTCCACCGGGGAAACACATCACAGGAGACCACCAACTAGCCGGGGAACATACCGCACAACTACTGGGACTCAGCTGAGGAAAAGATTCAAACTGGGGATAACTGTATATGGAAATAAACCACAACTCAACAGGAAAGACTTAGCACAGCAGGGCTCAACTGGGGAAAATCAATACCTCAACAATGAACTATCTCTAGCATACCGAAGAGACTAACCATCCATCGGAGTAGAAAACCTCAACAATGAACTATCCCGTCTAACCGAAGAGACTTACCATTCATCGGAGTGACAAAATCTCAACAACGAACTGTCCCGTCTAACTGAAGAGACTTACCATTCATTGGAGTGCAAGAATCTCAACAACGAACTGTCCCGTCTAACCGAAGAGACTTACCATTCATCGGAGTGACAAAATCTCAACAACGAACTGTCCCTTATAACCAAAGAGACTTACCATTCATCGAAGTGACAAAAGTTTAACAACAAACTGCCTCGTCTAACCGAAGAGACTTACCATTCATCGGAGTGACAAAATCTCAACAAAGAACTGTCCTGTCTAACTGAAGAGACTTACCATTCATTGGAGTGACAAAATCTCAACAACGAATTGTCCCGTCTAACTGAAGAGACTTACCATTCATTGGAGTGAAAAATCTCAACAACGAACTGTCCCGTCCAACCGAAGAGACTTATCATTCATCGGAGTAGAAAATCTCAACAACGAACTGTCCCGTCTAACCGAAGAGACTTACCATTCATCGGAGTAGAAAATCTCAACAACGAACTGTCCCATCTAACCTAAGAGACTTACCATTCATCGAAGTAACCAAATCTCAACAACGAGCTGTCCCATCTAACCGAAGAGACTTACCATTCATCGGAGTAGAAAACCTCAACAACGAACTGTCCCATCTAACCGAAGAGACTCACCATTCATCGAAGTAACAAAATCTCAACAATGAACTGTCCCGTCTAACTGAAGAGACTTACCATTTATTGGAGTGACAAAATCTCAACAACGAACTGTCCCGTCTAACCGAAGAGACTTACCATTCATTGGAGTAGAGATCACCTACTACCAGACATATGGTAGGCGAACCAAAGAGAACACAAGATATATTAACTACAACGTGGGTAATAAACTCAAATGGAGAGATTTTAATGAGATCTTTTAACAAATTCCACTTGGAGAACCTGCTGACGAGGTCCACTGCGGGGATTTCAAAAGATATCAACTGCAGGAGTCTGCTGTCGAGACTTAGGACTTCATTTGGGAATACTTTCTACCAAGATTTTTTATTATATATATATATTTTTTTTTTGGGGAAATGTGTCAACTATAAAAAATTTACTGAGGAATCTATTGCCAAGATCAACCAGAGAACCTTCAGATGAAACACCTTCTGCCGAGATTTTATATGTAATTCCTACTGATGAGGAATAATAAAAAACATGCCTGCTGCCGAGGCTTTACTGAAAAATCTTTTAAGGATTCTACTGCCGAGATCCTAAAAAGAAAATACCTTCTGCCGAGGTTGCTGTAATCCTTTTTTTGAAATTTTCCGAGAAATCTACTGCCGAGATTCTTGGAAAGAAAATACCTTCTGCCGAGGCTTGTTGCAAATTCTATTTTAAAACTCACTGGAGAATCTACTGCCGAGATCAACCAAAGAAATCTGAAATAAAGCCACCTTCTGCCGTGGTTTGCTGGAAATCTTTGAAAATATCCAAGAAATCTACTGCCGAGATTCTTAGAAAGAAAATACCTTCTGCCGAGGTCAACTGGAAATCTTCTGCTGAGACTTGCCAGGAACTAGGAATCAATAAATCTACCAGGGATCTTCATAGGAGATATGGGCAAGTTAGATCACGCAACAGACTTCTCAAATAAAGAGACAACCATCTGTTGGGAATTCATAACGAACTTCTCTGACGGGAATAACCAAAGAGATACCATTTGATGTAAAAGATACCGTTTGATAAATGGGGACCCACAAGCTCCTCAAATAAAGAGACTACCACTTGTTGTCACGTAATAAATTCCAAAAGAGTGTTGTCACAACCCTGCTGGAGAAACAAAATCTCCATCTTCTGATGGTAATCACAAACAGATCATCTGTTGAGGAATACAAAACCCTCAAAGGTGCAAAATAAATGCACTCCCAATCATCTAGGTTGCACAGCCTAAGGAGTTTCAAAATAGTCACCGCCGGAGACCAAAGTTCAATCCAGGAAGAAACTGGAGAGAAACGGTCAAACAAGACTCATCCCGAGGAGGAAATATCTCAACTGGGGATTAATTCCATCCAGATAAATGAGCTAGAATGGAAAGCTGAAATAAAATCCTCTATGAGGAACAAACTCGGTGGGGAATTAGAAAGGATAAACACTTTCTGCTTAAGGTCGACACTCTATTGGAGAGAGGACACACACACACACTCTGTGGAGGAAACCACATCATAGAGCGGAGAAGTACTAAAAATGCAAGATGCACAATGCAACAACAATATGCTATGCACAACAAATGAATGCGCATGCAATGCGTATGAGTATGAATATGCTAACAAAATAGACACACGAATGAATAGAGGATGAATAAACACCACAACATATTTGACTAATCTCAACAAGTTGGAGATACCAAAAGAGATCCTGTCAAGGAGTACACACAAAGCCAACCCTAAAGAGGATATCAACCAATTGGGGGAATAAGAAGTCAACATTACTCTTTGCTTGGGGAGTGATCAAAGCAATCACAACGAGAGGTAAAACTCTGTGCGAGGATTCCACATCAAGGGGAAACATCACCCAAAGCTTCACAAATGCTTCATCATAACCTGGCTGGAGAATAGAATCATACTCAGCTGGGTAAATCTGAATCAAGACTTAGCCAGAGGAATACCCAAAATAGTACTTGGACGGGAAATACCCAAACTAGCGCTCAATTGGGGAATAATGGATTTCAAGAGTCCAACACCTCACAAGAATCCATCATCTGATTAACAACTTGATTACATCCATAAGAACAAATCTGCTTATGTGCGTTGAATTCACCATTTAACTTTTGCCCCTGACTGCATGGTCTACAAAGGATTTTACACCAAAAGGAAACTTTGTACCATAACGACTTGAGATAATCTGTCCCAGTGTCTTCAAACTCTTGGAGAGATTCATCGAATCTCGACATAACCGCCCTAGATTTACTGAACTTGGCACACTCTTCTTCCAGCTTTGCCCCATGTGAAAGCATCAACTGGGAAAACAAGTTTGCTCATACTCAACAAAGCCTTCAGGCAACATGCCCCTGGATAGGATCATCCTTGAAATGATTTGCCAATTACTCATCAGAGTTTCAGGCCTCAAAAGATTAAGCTCATCACTGATGCTCAAATGTAAACTTCCATGATGTCAAACAAATGTATGCAAGCAGAAAATGTTAGTTATGAGAATGATAATTCTAATGCAATTACACATGTTAGTCTTGAAGTTTTTAATGAAAATATGTCGCAAAACCTTTAATGAATCACTAATTAAGATACGACATTTATTTTTGAAGGCACATGCAATACCAACAAAGATATTTTAGCGCAACTCATGGGAGTCAGAAACATTATCTCGTTTGGAGTATGCTCTCAAAGTAAACCCTACTTCAATTAGGTCTTTTGAGGGTTATAACTTGGCCTGGTTCACAGTTTTCAGAAAAAAAGGATTTTTAGGCTCAAAATCATTTGTACCCACCCATTCTTCGTGATGTTCTTCAGTCCTACATTCAGCTAATTTGACACAAATGTTCATCTCTCAAAAGGATAAAACTGATGGTTTAAGAACCAATGAGGTTGTTTGGGGAATAACAGTCACCCTTTTTGTCCTTCGACTTGGTAGTCACACAAATATTTGTTCTTTTGATGAGAATTTTTCTTTTATTCTTGCTTTTCACATTTTCATTCTTTTTATTTTTCCCTAACTTTTGCCTTGACTGATTTTTTTTTTGAATTTTTGATGTCCAGTGGGATGCCCCAATTTTTGCCTAAGTCACTTGTTTTCAAGCTTTCGACTTAACGGGCTTTTTTTTTCTTTCTTTCTTTCTTTTTTTTTAACACATCATGTGACATTGGCTTATTTGAAAGGGTTATGACTGCCTCTTTCCTTCATGGATGAGGAATAACCATTGTGGTTTCCTTAGACGCACACTCCTTTTGAAATTTGGACACTTGGTCAAATTAACTGAAGACTACCCAGCCCCAAGGTTAAATGTGAGGGTTTTCTTATTAGAAAAGAAACTCCTACTTCAAGGCTCAAAGAGGTTAACAAGGGATTATCTTCCTTATATCTCCGGTGTTTGGGAATTTGAAACAATGCCTTACATCATCAGCAAGGTCTCATTCAAAAGCGCATAACCAGAAATTTTGCATTTTCATGTCATCATCCTCCCTCCAAGAGTTTAAACAAGAAGTTGGTATTGCAAATGCAGAAAACAAATTACGAGCGAATGCGAATGGATCACTTCAAGATAAACATACTCATTGCATTAGGATTAATATTTAAAACAAACAAGTTCTACTTGCAAATAAAGCAATAACAATCATAAAAGATTACAAATGAAAATGCAGTAAATGAACTAAAGATCTGAGGAAACTGTGTCAGCTTGAGCTTGAAAGAACATTATGAACTTTCTTGGGAGACACAGAAGCAAACATACAACCACTGCGGGTCACTCTACTAATATCAACATAAAGGCGTTCCATTCACAAATGCGCTTCCTTCCTTGAAGGTCAACACCTCATCGTCAATCATCTCTTGAATCTTTTCCTGGAAAACTTTACACTCCTCAATCGGATGCCCCATTACTCCATCATGAAATTCACAACTGGTATTTGGGTTGTACCAAGGAGGGCGAGACTTCATGGCTCTGGTTTTTCTGGGTGTCATCACCGAGTTTCGGGCAAAATAAAACCACAACTGACTGTAAGTCATTGGGATTTGATACAACTGGCGAGTCTCTCTTTCTGAATTATTCAGAGGTCTCTGTTGCTTTTGGAACTGATTCTGATGTTGGTGATAAGGTACCAGAACTGGAGCTTGCGGAATCTGAGGAGAATCATGAATTGCATCAACTTCAACATTTTCTTCCTCTTGGGAATCACATACAGGTTTCTCTTCACTTGCATGGTCGTCTGAACCATCTTTTATTCTTCCATATTTGAATGCATTCTCAATGTTTACTCCGACTTCCACAATTTTGGAGAAATCTAGAGGTACAACGCCTACCATTCTGTCATAATAGGAGTCTGACAGCGTTCTTAGAAACATTTTAACCAATTCCTTCTCTAAGAGTGGTGGATGAACTTGAGCTGCTAATTCTTTGCACCTTTGTGCATACTCTCTGAAGGATTCAATGTCCTTCTGACTCATACTCATCAATTCATCACTATCTGGAGCCATTTCCAAATTATAGTCATATTGTTTTACAAAAGCATCAGCTAGGTCTTCCCAAGACTGAATATAGTTCCTTTCTAGCTTCATATACCACATCAAGGATCCTCCATATAAACTTTCTTGAAAGCAGTAAATCATCAACAGATCGTTGTTGATATGAGTGGTCATCTTTCAACAGATCATCGTCAAATGGTTCCTTGGACAACTAACTCCCTTGTATATTTCAAAGACTGGCATTTTGAACTTTGGAGGAATAACCACATCCGGAACCAGGCACAAGTCATGAGCCTTAAAACTAGATACATTGGGTCTTGTCAACATTTTTAATTCCTCACTGAGATCACGAAGCCCTTCTTTCATTTCCACAACTTTAAGATCAATCATTTCTGTCACAGGGTGGACATTCTGAGGATTTGGCATATACCTCGAAAATCGAGAATTTTTTTCAACAACTTGACTAACTAGATCATTTTGCACAGGTTGGGATCGAGTAGGAACATCCACTTGTGGAACATCGTCGTCCAAAGGAGAATCATCATCGAATTGGTCATCACTGTAAATCCTGACATGAGATCATCATCTTTTGTTCTCTCCATGTTCCTTCAGTAACTACCTCAAACTTGGTACGAATGCCAGAAAATCAGCTGACTTGTACAAGGACAAAAGGACAAATGAGTATGTGTTTAGGGAACTGCATGTATGCAAATGATGAATGCAAATCTTTTATTTTATTTTACGTTTTCAGGAAATCAACCCAATTATTACAAACATGGGAAGCATCAAGTATATGAGTATCACAACTTTTATTCAAAACTTTTGCCAAAGGGAAATTTGTCTTGTCCATATTTGCAATAGTCTGAGTTGTTTTCCTTGAAAACGGCTGAGATGATGAATGTATGGATGCATGGATGCAACAACCACAAACAAGATCAAACAAAGCACACAGGTCAAGGTTTAAGTCACGAGCATGAAGCCAAGGGTAAGAACCAATCCCACTAAGGTATGTACTAAGGTTTTGTCTTCATTGTACCTGCAAAAAACAAAGGTTCTAATAGAGTGCCCAGGGTCCACAATCCACTATCAGACACACCAGTGCACCGATTTACTCGGAGGTTGGTAGTTATCCTCAAGAGAATCTAACCTGAGTGTGGCATCACGTGACAGCTAAGTCAGATTTGCATCCTCATAGCTTCTGCGCCACGATCCTAAAAAGGCTAAGATGGGTTAAGGGTTACTACGGTCCTCAGTGTTATAGGCTTCTATGGAAAAAGTAATGCCTACACGATCGCTCGATCGGCATGAGTAATTCCAAAGAGGCAACCACCGAGTGGATGAATTCTCAAGTTCTGCTTTTTCGGGATTCGACTCCCTCAAATCTCCCTTGACTATACCATCCTCCTATCTCAAAGTACACTCTGGTCTGGGTATATGACCAATCTCACACATAGAGGAACTCCTAAACAGAACACACAAGTAACAAGCAAATCAAACAAAAAGCAGTAAATAAATCAAAGTAGGCTAAACCCCTAAAGAGAGATTATTCCCCAGCAGAGTCGCCACTTTTCTGTAACGGTAAAAATTGTGCGTGTAAGCTATTGATCAACTTAACTCATAAAGCAAGATTCACCACCACACTTTTATTTATTCCACTAAAGGAAAAGGAAAAAGGGCGAATAAATCCTAAGAAGTCTAAAAAAGCAAAAGCTAAAAAAGACAAAGAGAAATGGGTAAGGGGGTTGGTTATGTTAAGGGAAGGTGTTAGCACCCAAAACGTCTATAGTACTCTATAGGAGCCCTTTGATGTATTCACGCTTTTTGGTTTGAAAATGGTTTGCTTGAAAGAGATTAGGAGAGATGAGAAGAGAAATATTTTTTTAATTTTTGTGTTTGGAGAGACTTATCGTCTCATGCATACGTACCCACGAAGTGCAATGTAGGATCTGAAATTCTGGTATCAGATGTGTGATGTTAAGTGTGATGTCACAACAACACAATCTGCTATATGAACAAGGTAAAAGCAATAGTAAATAACACAAAGAATTGTTCACCCAGTTCGGTCTAACTACCTACGTCTAGGGGCTACCAAGCCAGGGAGGAAATTCACTATTAGTAGTATCAAATTACAGACTCAACAATCCCAGTTGACATCTACCTAATTTAATCACTACCCAATGACAATTCTACCTAAGAAACCACTTAGGTATGAGAAACCACTCACTCCCTAATTCACCACAGTGATACAATCCAATGATTACGCACTAATCACCTAACTTGATTCTGCTTAACAGCTTTGATCAAGAACAACACACTCTTGCTTAAAAGCTCTAGAGTGAATACAATTACAACTCAAAATAGTAACACCAATTCACACACGAATGGTTTACAAAACACACACGAAGACACAAATGACACTCAGTCTTTAGCTCTCTTTCTTCGTTACTTTCAACAAGGGTTGAGGCTGCTTTTATACCCTTCTGACTTGGGCTTGGATCTCTTCCAAAAATATCTAAATTTAAAACAAATTTGATCTTCAAATCTTTTTAAATCTCTCCAAATCAGCCCTAATGTTGGTTACAGAATCTACTCCATAATCTGCAAATATATCTGATTGGAAATCTCTTCTCCAAGATATCGCATCCAATCACTCTAACAGATCTCCTCAAAACTCACTAACATGCGCAACCCTAAAACATCACAATCTGATGTTCTGATGTTCTGATATAGTGATGTCAAGACATCACTTATAACATCAGCATATAAAACTTCAACCCTGCAACAACTAATGTTAGGAACCAATGTTATGACATCAGACATATGACATCAACATTGTTCAACTTTGTTTTACCAAAATTCCAGCCAATACAAGAACCAACAATCTCCCCTTTGGCTAATTTTGGCTAAAACAAACTATACCATTATCAGAGGTACCTGCAGCGGAAAAAAAACTTTAACCGAAAAAAACTCCAACCTAGCAGCAATCACATAACAAGCTGCACAAAGCTAAACTCCCCCTCAAGGCAAGAACCAGCATACCAGCTGTTCAAACATGCACACTCCCCCTCAAGCCTAGAGCCACATCAGACAACTAGGCAACACATAGGCCAACTCTCCCCCTTTTTAGCCACAATTGGCCAACTATCAACAAGTTAAATACTCTACTATAGTTAGTCCTACTAGCTCTCTTTGTCAGTCTAAAGTCAGCACCACAAGACAAGACAAATCATAGAACAAAACCAAGATAAACATAAAAGTACTATTATCCAAGATACACACCATGCACACAATGTGCAGACACAAAAACAATAAACTACAAAAGCAAAAAAAAAAAACAGCAAAAGCAGCACTTCAATCTTCACTAGCATCAGAACCATCTGCATCATTCTCCTCACCTTCTTCTGAACCTGAATCTTCAGTGTTGGCACTCACATCATCTTCACCCTGTTCCAAGGATTTGATCATCTGCTCAATTCTCAACTTCCTAGCAGTGCTAGTACTGATAACCATATCAAGATCCTTGCAGGTTGCCTTTAATTCTTCAATTAACTCAGCCTTAGTACTGGTCTTCTTAACACCAGAACTTGATGTTACAACAAAGTCTGGAACATGATTCCCAACAAACATCTTGGGATGCAAGGATAGAGCTGACTCCCTCTTACATGCTACATCTGAACTGGTTATAATTCTAGGATGTTGATCTAAGATCATACCACAGACAAGGAAAGGGAATGCTATAGGCATTTTGATAGCATTAGTGGCACCATGCTTCACAACTTGATCAAATATGTAATTCCCATAATTGAACTTGACCTTTTTCCCAACAGCATAAATAAACCTTCCTAATCCCACAGCTATGGTGGTTTTGTGATTAGTAGGCACTCAGTTAGCAGCTCCTATTTTGTACAAAATAGCATACTTGATACTGAGTTTGCTAGCTGTCAGTTTACCTTTCAGTGGCCACACCTTCACCTGAGTGGCTGTGATCTCTTTACACACATCATTATCAGTCACTTCCAGTTCACAACCCTCTTGATCATCTCTTCCCAGATACTTATTGATGGTACCAGGAGAGAAATTAATGCACTTACCCCTAACAAACACCTTCATGAAGTCAACACTTCTTTTATTAGAAATGTCTATGGGAATGTTAACAACAAATTCCTTAACAAGTCCACCATAGCACTTAGATAATTTTGTCACAGTCTTCAACAGTCCAGCAGCATGAATGAGCTCCATAATTTCTTTCATCTCCAATGCATCTTTGCCCAGCTCTCTTTCCAAAGCTAATCTCCTTTGGCACACAAATTTCCACATAGAAGCACTGCTAGCATAATGAAAAGATATGTTGTCTACTGGCACTTCAGGCACCTTATCAGAAATTCTCTTCAAAATGGACTTTCTGACAGGGATGATGTCTTAAACATCTTCCTCAACATCATACTCAGATTCAGATTCTTCTCTAGCCTTCCTCTTTTTGGAGGACACTGCAACCTTGCTCCAAGATTTAGTTGGACCAATAACATATGTCTTTTTCTTCTTGCCTTCAGCTGTCATCTTAGGAGAAGATTCCACAGTATTTCCTTTTCTTATCTTCAATCTATTGGCAATCCTAGGAACAACATTACCAATAACTTCATTATCAGACAAGTCAACAACATCCACCACATCATCATTCTTCTTCCCTCTGGGACTAGGAGTAACATCCCTAGCAGGTGATGTTTCAACATCATGTTCAACATCAACTTCATCTTCAACATGAGTATCCCTTTCTCTTTCTGCTTCAGCTTCACCTTCATCTTCAATCTCAGCATCTTCAATGACTGAAACAGCTAATCTATGAAGATTTGTTTCAGAAGTTTCAATGTCACCCTCTTCTCTAACAGATTTAGCAGGCCTTTGACTCAGAGGCCTAGATATTCCCTTCACAGGAATCCCTTTCTCAAATATTTTTGTGACAATCTGATCAATGCTCTTGTCCACATCTACCCTTTCTTCAACAGCTTGAAGAAGAGGGGTGGTAGTCCTAGGAGTAGGTTTGTCTTCAAACAACACACTAGTGACAAAGGCCCTACTTTCTCTATCATCAAATTTACTACTTGCAGATTGATTAGAAGTATTACCTTTTGATGGTCTCTTGGGTTGATACTTCTCAGGTCTTGTCTTTACTGAAGCTGGAATCATAGAGATAGAAGCAATGTCCATAGCTTCATTCACAGACACCTCTTCTGTCGAAACCCTAGAATTTGTATGAGTGGAACTTTTGGATGCAACCTTCTTGGATGGAGATGACACTTGTTTAGACATCGTTTCTATGCAACAACTGGTGACCAAAGGTGTTTTGTAATTTCTGTTCTTGGGGGGGAAGATGAAAGGATTTGGAGTGTGGAGAGTGAAATAGCGTGAGATAGCAATAATAGGGAATGATAGCCTAAGGTGAGGGAACTGCTTTTGTTGGTTACTTAAAGGCCAATAAATGTATTTTCCCCACCAAAACAAATTTCCTTTTAAATTTTTGAAATTTAATAAATGCACTTTATAAGTCATTAACCTTTGAATCCTTTTCCAATTGCCCAAATTTCTACTTAACACTTCACAAATTTCAGCACACATATCTTTAGGTAAATCGTCATTACCCTTCATACCTAAATGATCAACAACAACTACCTTAGTTTCTTCAATATTTCCTTTGAATAGTTGCATAACACTAGGTTGTTTGGTGATCCTTCTAATGTCACATTCAGATGTCATAACATCATCCTTGACATTACATGATAAGCTGGACTCTTGAGGAACCCATAAATAACAGTTATTTATGGATCTAACTCCCCTCATAACAACTTCACTCTCCTCATTAGTCACTAAACATTCATCTTTAGTGTAGCTAACCTTGAATCCTTCATCACATAACTGACTAATGCTAATCAAATTAGCAGTCAATCCTTTGACCAGAAGAACACTTTCAAGATTAGGTCCAGCCTCACAATTCAATTTTCCAATTCCTTTAACTTCCCCTTTTTCTCCATTACCAAAAGTTACATCCTTTGTGGAGTAAGTCCTGATATCTACCAACTGATTCTTGAAACCAGTCATATGCATTGAGCAACCACTGTCAAAATACCAACCCTCCATAGCTGGGGTTCTAACTGATGAGTGAGCCAATAAACATGTGACAGCAGCTTTAGGAATCCATTGTTTCACAGTCTGAGGCATGTCCTGCTTCTGTCTAGGTTGAGGAACAGGCTTGGGATAACCATGCAGTTTAAAGCAAGAAGATTGTATATGGCCAAATCTACCACAATAATAACATCTTACTCTTTGAATCTCTTCTCTGAAGTGATTGAAATGTCTCCCCCCTTGATGATGATTTCTGTCAAAATGCTGAGGCTGCCATCTGTCAAAGTATTGATGCTGTCTTCTCCCATAACTAGGCTGTCTTCTGTAGTGCTTAGGCTGTCTTTTACCATGATGATGTGGCCTTCTTCTGCCATCACCATGAGGCACAACATTATTAGGTCCAAACCCATACATTTTCCATTGATGTTGAGACATTGGATGGAACATGTTATGTTTGAAATTATAATCTTGCATGCTCCTATGGTATTGGGGAGGCATATACTGTCTAGCTCCAGAAAACTGAGGCTTTCCTTGAGGTTGAGACAAAAACTTCTTAGGAACATGACCATAGCCCTTTACATTATTTTGTTGCCTAGGGTGAGGGACATCCTTCTTAACTCCAGAACCATGTCCTTTTTCATGCTGAAGAGGAATGTTTTGTTTAACCCCATAAGAACTAGCCTCTGCAGATATCTTCTTCTCACCCTCATATCCTAGACCAGTCTTATCACTTGCACCTTTTCCAGCTTCAAGTATTTTATCCAGAGTGTCAGTTCCACTATTTAACATTCTGATGGATTTTGACATTTGATCATGCTGGGATTTTAACAACAAAACTTCATTCTTAAGTTCAGCTTTCTCAGTCTCAAGCTGCACAATAATCTTCTTCTGCTTCTCCCCTTCTTGAAG
This sequence comes from Lathyrus tuberosus, assembly GCA_022829125.1. Taxonomy (NCBI): domain Eukaryota; kingdom Viridiplantae; phylum Streptophyta; class Magnoliopsida; order Fabales; family Fabaceae; genus Lathyrus; species Lathyrus tuberosus. The sequence continues at coordinate 4,282,099 of JALAZF010000073.1, read as the reverse complement.
GACCTGTTCACTTTTCAGACACAGCTCTTGATAAGAGGATGCCAGCTCTTCAAAGGTCAGTTCATTATCACTAGACTCTCCATCAGAGGCACATAGTCCAATCAATGCCTTAACATGCTTGCCATTCTCTTCTTCACTTTCACTATCTGTATCAGACCAGGAAACAAATAACCCCTTTTTCTGCTTTTTGAGGTATGTAGGGCATTCTTTCTTGACATGACCATAACCTTCACACTCATAGCATTGAACTCCTTTGTCATGATTGGACTTTTCTTCATCTCTTGTTTTCTTCACCTGATCACTAGACCTGTTGTTGTCAGATGTGATGTTCTTAACATTAGGTCTATAGTTTCTATCCATCCTCGTTAACACTTTATTAAACTGTCTCCCAAGCATTACAACAACATTTGACAGTTCCTCCTGAGTTTCAAAATTACACTCCTTCTTACCATCTTCAGTATTGGACACCAAAGCTATGATTTTGGTCTTCTTTTCATGCTCCTCATTCAATCCCAACTCAAAGGTTTGAAGAGAACCAATCAACTCATCAACCCTCATCTTGCTGATGTCTTGAGCTTCTTCAATGGCAGTCACCTTCATTATCTCTTGGGAAGAGATCTAAGAATTTTCCTCACCAGCTTCTCTTCAGTCATCCTCTCTCCTAGAGCACTAGAGGCATTGGACAGCTCAAGAATATTCATGTGAAAATCATGAATGGTTTCATCCTCCTTCATCTTCAGATTTTCAAACTTTGAGGTCAGCAGTTGAAGTCTTGACATCTTGACCTTGGAGGTTCCTTCATGAGTAGTTTTCAAGACATCCCAAGCTTCCTTAGCTACTTCACAAGTGTTTACCAGCCTAAAGATGTTCTTGTCAATACCATTAAAAATGGCATTCAAGGCTTTTGAATTTCCAAGTGCGAGCTCATCTTCTTCCTTTATCCAATCTTCCTCAGGTTTTAGCTTTGTTGTCCCATCCTTTTCAATAATAACAAGTGCTTTCCATTCTTTTAAGACAGCCTTCCAAGCCCTGCTGTCCAATGACTTCAGGAAGGTAACCATCCGTGGTTTCCAATAGTCATAATTAGAGCCATCTAGAATAGGGGTCTATTCACAAATCCACCAGTCTCCTTGTCCATTATACCAGAAAGTATCAGCCCTAGATCTCACCCAGATGCAGAGCAGGATGCCTGCTCTGATACCAATTGAAATTCTGGTATCATATGTGTGATGTTAAGTGTGATGTCACAACAACACAATATGCTATATGAACAAGGTAAAAGCAACAGTAAATAACACAAAGAATTGTTCACCCAGTTCGGTCTAACTACCTACGTCTGGGGGCTACCAAGCCAGGGAGGAAATTCACTATTAGTAGTATCAAATTACAGACTCAACAATCCCAGTTGACATCTACCTAATTTAATCACTACCCAATGACAATTCTACCTAAGAAACCACATAGGTATGAGAAACCACTCACTCCCTAATTCACCACAGTGATACAATCCAATGATTACACACTAATCACCCAACTTCATTCTGCTTAACAGCTTTGATCAAGAACAACACACTCTTGCTTAAAAGCTCTAGAGTGAATACAATTATAACTCAAAATAGTAACACCAATTCACACACGAATGGTTTACAAAACACACACGAAGACACAAATGACACTCAGTCTTTAGCTCTCTTTCTTCGTTACTTTCAACAAGGGTTGAGGCTGCTTTTATACCCTTCTGACTTGGGCTTGGATCTCTTCCAAAAATATCTAAATTTAAAACAAATTTGATCTTCAAATCTTTCTAAATCTCTCCAAATCAGCCCTAATTTTGGTTACAGAATCTGCTCCATAATCTGCAAATATATCTGATTGGAAATCTCTTCTCCAAGATATTCGCATCCAATCACTCTAACATATCTCCTCAAAACTCACTAACACGCGCAGCCCTAAAACATCACAATCAGATGTTCTGATGTTCTGATATAGTGATGTCAAGACATCACTTATAACATCAACATATAAAACTTCAACCCTGCAACAGCTAATGTTAGGAACCAATGTTATGACATCAGACATATGACATCAACATTGTTCAACTTTGTTTTACCAAAATTCCAGCCAATACAAGAACCAACAGGATCAAAACCTCGTATTTCGTGGTACAAATAGCAAAGATTATTGGTTATGATTCATTTTATCTTGAAAAAGACAACCCGTCATTCTCAAGAGAGAATACTCAACTAATTACCCAAAGGTATTGGAAAGAGGCATTTGCATCACATTAAGATGGAGGATTTGCTTGGATTAACATCAACAAGACTACCACTTCAACATCTTAGTGGAAAATGGCCATACTTTACACAACATACCATGGTTAGGAGCTTTACATCTCAACAAAGAAAATGACTCATGTCTATTTCCTTTTGAAAAGTTTAAAAGAAAAAGGTGCATAAAAACACAAAAAGTTTGGATGAGTTTTTGTATTTTTTATGTTTTTTTGAAATGGTCAAAATATGATTAACATTAATTGAAATTTATTAAAGAAAACAAAGTTTTAAAATCACTTGACCAATGTCAAGGTTTTATTATGAAATCGGTTTTGAGCTTGAAAACAAGAAGATTTTAAAAAAGAGATAGGAGATTTTGAAAATTGAAGATGGGGTGGAGAAGAAGTGACTATCCTAGTGCATAAAATAAAAAGCTAAGGTAAGAAAGATCTAACCACATGGAGGCACTCTTCAAAGCATAATAAGGAAAGAATTCCATTCTCTTGAGCCAATAAGCAAGCCAAATAAAGGCTAAGAATGCCAAACTCCATAATGATCCAAAGCACAAGGGAGAGAATCCTAAGTCTAAGTCCATAAGTCCATAATCAAGCCAAGAAGATCCTCCAGTGCAAGGGATAGTTGCCATAGTCCAACACTTAAGAGCACAAGTCTTTTAGTGGTTTAATCCTTTATTAATATTTTTTGAGTCCAAATGGACAAAAGAAAAACAAAAGCACAAGATAATATGGTCCAAGTGGACAAAATAAAAATGACATAAATATAAACATGATATGATAAAATGAGCAATGAGCAATAAAAAAAATAAAGAGAGGTAGGGAGCGAGAAGGAAACATAAAAAAGTTAGAAGTTAGTGATTAGTAGCACAAGGCTCTAGTGCCATAAGCCTTTACCGATTATTCCATTTCGCGTTTTGAACTATAGTGATTAAACAATGTACTTAGCTCAAGGTTAATGAAGACTTGTTAGAAGATTGATAGAATCAAAGCCTCTACAACAACAAGCTTCAAAGATTTTGAACCTAATACAAAAGATTAACCATCATTGGGTTGACGCGACCAATCAAGGTCCGGACCACAAAAGATTAAATTCCGAATTGGATAAAGAGGGACAAATGTAGCGCTATGTTAAGCAATCGCCGAGTAATTTACATAGTAATTACCCTACAATGAGGCTGGTCAATAGTGATCTATATGCTAATGCATGCTATATGAATGATATGTAAATCGTCATCCAAAAGCAATACCGCACGAAAAGAAAATAGGTAACAATCTAGTCTTGATCAAGAATTCAACAAAGAAATTCTAAGATCCATATGACTTTCATCGATCAAAATAAAAAGAAATAGATGAAGAGAAAGCCAAATTGAATTACACTTTCAAGATCCTTTCATCTTCAAGTTCAATCACCTTTAATTGATATGTTTAAGTGTGAAAACATATCACTAATTCAAAGCACCTCAAATGAATTCAATAATTCATTTTAAGGTAGATTTGAACTAATGAATGTTTAATTACTTTAACCATATCCAAAGTCCATTGAAATTGAAGAGAAATTAATCTCAACAATGCATTTCAAGGCTAAAACAAGAAGAAAAGGGAAGAAGGAGGAAGAAAAACCAAAACAGCCCAAAAAACAAGGCAAAAACTGCAATCTATTTCGAAGTAACCGGTTACTCACAAGATGATAACCCGTTACTCTGTGTAAAATTTGTGAAAAATGAGCATTTTGTTGCACTGTTGTGGTTCAGCTCGATTATTTTGCTCGTCAAAGAAGGCATGGAAATAAACACATAAACCTTGGAGTCTCTTGAATAATAATCAATTAAATCTTGGAAACTCTTGATCAAATGATTTTTGAATTAATTACAGATCAACTTTGACTTTGTTCAGATGAAATTCATTCGAGTTGCAGGGCTGTTGTTTTGGTATTTTTAACCTGTTCTTCCCCTGAAAATGTTAATGAAAGAAAACAAAATATTTTGGATTTTGATTAAAGGTTAGTAAATATAAAACAAATTAAGCAATAAAACAACTAACAAACACACAAATACTCAAAGATCCCTGCAAGGCACAATCCTATAAAAGAGGGAACCAATGTGTGATCTTGTTTGTATGCATGAATGCACATGACAAGCAGAGAATCTTAGGGGCAAAAATTAGGGTATTACACATGCCATGAACTTTTGTTTGGTCATTTTGCCCCTAACATGTGATTCTTCTCCATGTTTATATGACTTTGACATATACATGTACCCTTGTTAGAGTAATGCTATGCTTAGACATCCTTAAACCTTGGATTTTCACCTTGAAAATGACTTTGAACACATGTTTGTATGTTTGAAACCTTGTGAGACTTCCACCTTGTTCATGACCATGCTTGAACCTAATATGCATGTATAGTTTGTGTTAGTTCTTGGATTGGCTGGAATTTTGGTAAAACAAAGTATGTTCAATGTTGATGTCAAGGTGCTGATGTTGCAACATTGAGTCTTAACACTGGGCTGTGTTAAGTATTTAAATTGCTGAAGTTGGATGTCTGATGTCACATAGGCGATGTTGTGACATTAGATCTGCAGAATTAATAACATCAGGTTGTGATGTTGTTAGGGTTGCGTGTTAGCTGGAATTGTGGAGAGCAAGCTGTCTCATTGGATGCGAATATCTTAGGATAGATATTTTCTGCTGCATAGGAGATCTGGTGCAGATTTGTAGGAGATTTAAAAGGTTGAAGATTTGAAAAGATTTTAGGAGAAAATCTGTTTTAAATATTCAGTTTTAAATAACAAATCAGGTCAGATATTGTAGCAAGTCCAAGCCCAATTCAGGTTGCTATTTAAAGCGCACAAGATCAAAGGAAAAAGGGACAGAGATACAGAGGAAGAATCAAGAGCATAGGCTGAGTGTCTTGAGTATTTTGTACGAGTCTTGTATCCAGAATTCTAGGGTGAATTGCTGAGTCGTATTCTGTCCTCTCTTAGAAGCTGTGAAGCAATAGAGAGTTGTTACTTGATCAAAGCTGTGAAGTAAGATCAAGGTTGCTCAAAGAGGTTGTTCCTTGAGTATTGTTTTAGGAATTGAGTAGTGTTCTCATATCTAAGTGGTTTCTTAGGTAGAAAGTCACTAGTAGGAATTAAGTTTAGGAGATTGTCAACTGGGTTGTTGAGTCTGTAAATTAATTCTACAAGTAGTGAATTTCATCCCTGGCTTGGTAGCCCCCAGACGTAGGTAGTTAGACCGAACTGGGTGAACAATTCGTTGTGTTGATTTGTTACTGTTATTGCTGTCCATTTGCAGAGTGTGTTGTTGTGACATCGCACCTTAACATCACACGTCTGATACCAGAATTTCAATTGGTATTAGAGCAGGCATCCTGTCTGTCTCTGGGTGAGATCTAGGGAAGTTACTTTCTGGTGTAAAGATGGACAAAGAAGTTGGAGGATTCGTCAACAGACCCCCTATTTTGGATGGATCCAATTATGACTATTGGAAGCCAAGGATGACTACTTTCTTAAAATCCTTGGACAGCAGGGCATGGAAGGCCATTATTAAAGAGTGGAAATCACCTGTTGTGTGTGAAAAAGATGATGTTGGCAAAGATAAAGAAGGCACCTCTAAGCCAAAGCCTGAAGAAGAGTGAACCAAGGAAGAAGATGAGCTTGCCCTTGGCAATTCCAAAGCTCTAAATGCAATTTTTAATGGAGTGGATAAGAATATTTTCAGGTTAATCAATACCTGTGAAGTTGCTAAGGAAGCGTGGGATATTTTGAAGGCCACTCATGAAGGTACATCTAGAGTTAAAATGTCAAGACTTCAGATTTTAACATCAAAATTTGAAAGCCTGAAGATGAAGGAAGAGGAGACTATTCATGACTTCCACATGAATGTTCTGGAGCTGGCTAATGCATCCAGTGCTCTTGGTGAAAAAATGTCAGATGAAAAGCTTGTAAGGAAGATCCTTAGGTCCCTTCCTAAGAAGTATAAGATGAAGGTAACTGCCATTGAAGAATCACAAGACATCAGCAAGATGAGAGTTGATGAGCTCATTGGATCTCTTCAAACTTTTGAGCTTGGGTTGAATGAGGAAGAACCGGAAAAGAAGCCAAAAAGTATAGCCTTGGTGTCAAATGATCAAGAAGAAAAAGGAAAGAGTTCTGAATCCCAGGGGGGTCTATCTCAGGCCATAGTTATGTTGGGAAGATAGTTCAACAAAGTGTTCAAGAGGATGAACAATAACTCCAGGCCTAATGTCAAGAACATATCGTCTGACATCAGCAAGTCAAAAGAGAAAGATGAAGAGAAAATTGCCCAAGATAAAGGAGTTCAGTGCTTTGAGTGTGAAGGGTATGGACATGTCAAGAAAGAGTGCCCCACCTTCTTGAAAAAGCAGAAGAAGGGCATGACAGTTTCTTGGTCTGACTCTGAAAGTGAAAGTGAAGGTGAGTCAGCAAAGCATGTTAGAGCTTTAACAGGAACTGTTGTTTCTGATGATGATTCTAGTGATGGAGAAATAACATATGAGGAGTTGGCATCTACTTATCAAGAGCTGTGTTTAAAAAGTACTGAGATTTGTCAAGAAAACAAGGGCCACAAGCAACAGATTGCTCAGCTTGAGAATGAAAAAGCTGATCTGGAAAAAGAAGTTGTACTAGTTAAAGCTCACCTTGATCAGATAACCAAGTCTGTTAGGATGCTGAGCTGTGGGACAGACACACTTGATAAGATCCTTCAGACAGAAAAGGTTGCTGGTGATAAGTCAGGTATAGGATTTGTGGCTGAGAAAAAGGTTTCTGCTGAAGCAAGCACTTCAGAAGCAAAGGAGGACGTGTCCCAACCAATATCTCAAACAAAGAGATAGGATTCTACCCCTAAGAAGGTTGTCCAGCCTCAGAATGTTGAGAAAAAGGATGGTCCCTATCAGAGGAAGATGCAGCCTCAAGAAGCTAGTCAGTATATGCCTCCCCAATATCACAAGAGCATGCAAGCTGCAAGGCTCAAACAGAACATGCCTCATCAGATGTCTCAACATCAGGAAAACTGGTATGGATATGGATACAACAATGCCGTGCCTCATTACTATGGAAGAAGGAAGCCTCATCACCATGGGAGACAGCCTAGAAGACAACATCCTCAGTTCAGGAGACAGTCTACCTATGGTAAAAGACATCAGCACCATAGAAGACAGACCAACTCTGGAAGGAGGAGACAACACTATGGGTGGAAGCCACAGCAATATCATAATGGTAGAAGATATAACCAATTCAGAGATAACAGAGTGAGATGCTTCTATTGTGGAAGGTTTGGACATATGCAGTACTCTTGTTTTAAATTGCATGGTTATCCACAATCTGCTCCTCAAGGCAAACCAAAGGAGGTCAGACCTAAAGTTGCTAAACAATGGGTTCCTAAGGAGAAGGTGAAATGTCTTTTAGCCCACACCTCAGATGGACATGTTGCCATGGATGCATGGTACTTTGATAGTGGATGTTCTATGCACATGACTGGATCAAAGGAGCAGTTGGTGGAGTTCAATCCTTGCAATGGAAATAAGGTCGTGTTTGGCAATGGAGAAAAAGGAGTAGTAGAAGGAAGTGGAAGAGTGAAGAATCCTGATGGTCTTACCCTTGATAGTGTGATCCTTGTCCAAGGTTTGAAGGCTAATCTGATTACCATAAGTCAGTTATGTGATGAAGGTTACAAAGTCAGCTATTCCAAGGATGAGTGTCTAGTGACAAACGAAAAGGATGAAGTGATCATGAAAGGAGTCAGGTCCAGAGATAATTGTTATCTGTGGATACCTGTAGAAGTCAGCCCATCTATCGATGTTAAGACTGATGTTTTAGCATTAGATTGTGACATCAGGTGTGAAAGACTGGTAGAGTTAAGTACTCTTAAGTTGAATCCCTTCAAAATTGTAAAAGGAAAGCTTATTTGGGGGGAGAAACTCATTGATTGGTCTTTAAAAATTACACAAAATCTGGCGCCTTACCTCGGACCCTCATTTCCTATTATAGGAAAATCACAGTTCATCAAAACTCATATCTCCCGTCTGCTCGTCTCCTTCAACAAGAAGAATCATCTCAGTCTATACTGCCTCAAAGGAACCATGTCAAAGCAGACATCCTCTCCTTCTAAAAGTTCATCGCGGAATAACGCTAGGGTTTCTACAGATGAGTACTCTGAAGATGAAGCTCTGAATATACAACCCATCTCCGTAATGCTACCAGAATTAGGTAAACCTAGACCGTTTAAACTTGCTTCTAAAAGGGCCGCAACTACCTTTAAAAACACTGAAACAAAGAAGCTGGTTACCAATATCCTATTTAGTGATAAATCAACACCTAGGTCTTCCACGTCTCAAACTGTGGTAGAAAAGTTTGATGTTGACAAGAGTATGGGTAATCTGGCAACCAAAATACTGGACAAAGGAATACCTGTGAAAGGAATTTCTATACCATTGAATCAGATGCCGGCAGAAAAGGTAGACATGCATGGAGATGAGTCTGATCTTCATAGACTTGCTATGTCTGTCATTGAAGATTCTAAAATAGGAGGGGAAGAAGAGGATGTGCATGAGGAAATGAATGATAGAACTACTCCTGAAGAAGAAAAGAATGAGGACGTGATCAATGTGGTTGATTTATCTGATAATGAAGTCATTGGAAATGTTGTTCCAAGTATTGCTAAGAGACTAAAGACAAGGAAAGGAAAGACTGATGAATCCTCTCCAAAGAAGTCTACTGAAGCAAAGAAGAAACCTGCCGTTGGTCCCACAAAACCTTGGAGCAAGGTTGTTACATCCTCCAAAAAGAGAAAGATTAGAGAAGAATCTGAGTCTGAGGATGAAGTTGAGGAAGATGTCCATGACATCACACCAGTCAGAAAGACCATTTTAAAGAGAATCTCTGATAAGGTCCCTGAAGTGCCAGTGGACAACATATCCTTTCATTATGCGAGCAGTGCTCCCTTGTGGAAATTTGTATGCCAAAGGAGATTAGCTCTGGAAAGGGAGCTTGGAAAGGATATCTTGGAGATGAAAGAAATTATAGACCTCATTCATGTTGCTGGACTGCTGAAGACTGTGACCAGACTCTCTAAGTGCTATAGTGGTCTTGTTAAGGAATTTGTTGTCAACATCCCCATAGACATTTTTGACAATAGAAGTGTGAACTACATGAAGGTGTTTGTGAGGGGGCAGTGTATTGACTTCTCTCCTAGTACTATCAACAAATATCTGGAAAGAGATGAGCAAGAGGAGTGTGAGCTGGAGGTGACTGATAATGAAGTGTGTAGAGAAATCACTGCCACTCAAGTTAAGGTGTGGCCACTGAAAAATAAATTAAGAGCTAGCAAACTCAGTATCAAGTATGCTATTTTTCATAGAATTGGTGCTGCTAACAGGGTACCTACTAATCACTAAACCACCATAACTGTGGGATTAGGAAGGTTCATCTATGCTGTGGGGAAAAAGGTCAAGTTCAACTATGGAAGCTATATATTTGATCAAGTGGTGAAGCATGGTGCCACCAATTCTATCAAAATGCCTATATCATTCCCTTCCCTTATCTATGGAATGATCTTAGATCAACATCCTGGAATCTTAACCAGTACAGAGGTAGCATGTAAGAGGGAGTCAGCTTTATCTTTGCATCCCAAACTGTTTACTGGGAGTCATGTTCCAGACATTGTTACAACATCAAGTTTTGGGGTTAAGAAGGTCAGTACAAAATCTGAGCTGATTGAAGAATTAAAGGCAACCTGCAAGGATCTTGATATGGTTATCAGTACCAGCACTGTCAGGAAAATGAAGATTGAGCAAATGATCAAAGACTTGCAACAGGGGGAAGATAATGGGAATGGTGATACTGTGGATTCTGGGTCAGATGAAGGTGATGAAGATGCTGATGGTACCAGCTCAGATGAGGACTAACTTCCATCTGCTGTTAGATAATAATTTAGTTTTTTTAGTTTTTGCACTTGCTATGCCGGTTATGTAATTTGAATATTGTGCTGAATATGCACCTGTTTATGTTTTTATTTCTATGATTTGTTTTGCCAGGTTGCTAACTGAGAGGCTAACAATGAGAGCTAGGATGTACTGACTGTAGTTAATAGGGCTTCTGATTGAAGCTTGTCTAATTGTAGCTAAAAAGGGGGAGAAGTAGCCTCAAATGCTGCCAAAAAGAGTCGTTGTGCTGTCAAAGGAATATGCAGAAATTAAGGGGGAGTAATGAGTAATTATTGAATCACTGAACTGTGTGATCAGCTGGCTTTGCTGGTTCATGATTGAGGGGGAGCAACATTGTTGTTGTTCGGATGGTGCTGCAGTGAAGCAAAGTTCATAGTGAAGTTTTTGGATGCTGAAGTGAATTAAAGATCTGCTGCATTGAGGGGGAGTGCTCATATGTGCAGCTGTTTGAAGATTGTAGTTGAAGATTATGGCTGTTTTGCAGCATAATGATATATGCTGAAGTTTTTATGTGTGCAGCAGAGTTTTGTGAAGAAAAGATGTTACTACTGATGCTGCTGCTTGGAGGTTCAAAATTATTGATTGAAGTTTTTCCGCTGCTGAAGTCTCTGAAGGTGCAAAGTGCAAAGATTGTTTTAGCCAAAATTAGCCAAAGGGGGAGATTGTTAGTTCTTGGATTGGCTGGAATTTTGGTAAAACAAAGTATGTTCAATGTTAATGTCAAGGTGCTGATGTTGCAACATTGAGTCTTAACACTGGGTTGTGTTAAGTATTTAAATTGCTGAAGTTGGATGTCTGATGTCACATAGGCGATGTTGTGACATTAGATATGCAGAATTAATAACATCAGGTTGTGATGTTGTTAGGGTTGCGTGTTAGCTGGAATTGTGGAGAGCAAGTTGTCTCATTGGATGCGAATATCTTGGGATAGATATTTTCTGCTGCATAGGAGATCTGGTGCAGATTTGTAGGAGATTTAAAAGGTTGAAGATTTGAAAATATTTTAGGAGAAAATCTATTTTAAATATTCAGTTTTAAATAACAAATCAGGTTAGATATTGTAGCAAGTCCAAGCCCAATTCAGGTTGCTATTTAAAGCGCACAAGATCAAAGGAAAAAGGGACTGAGATACAGAGGAAGAATCAAGAGCATAGGCTGAGTGTCTTGAGTATTTTGTACGAGTCTTGTATCCAGAATTCTAGGGTGAATTGCTGAGTCGTATTCTGTCCTCTCTTAGAAGCTGTGAAGCAATAGAGAGTTGTTACTTGATCAAAGCTGTGAAGTAAGATCAAGGTTGCTCAAAGAGGTTGTTCCTTGAGTATTGTTTTAGGGATTGAGTAGTGTTCTCATATCTAAGTGGTTTCTTAGGTAGAAAGTCACTAGTAGGAATTAAGTTTAGGAGATTGTCAACTGGGTTGTTGAGTCTGTAAATTAATTCTACAAGTAGTGAATTTCATCCCTGGCTTGATAGCCCCCAGACGTAGGTAGTTAGACCGAACTGGGTGAAAAATTTATTGTGTTGATTTGTTACTGTTATTGCTGTCCATTTGCAGAGTGTGTTGTTGTGACATCGCACCTTAACATCACACGTCTGATACCAGAATTTCAGTTTATTACCTACTTGTCTTAACATGTTCAAACTTGTGCCATGCCTAATTGTTCAAATAATGTTTTAACTTGTTCATAAAATGTTTAAACTTTCAATATGCCATCTCTAAGCATTCTCATATGCCATTCTTTGTATGCTTGCATATTCATCCATATGTTATTGTCATAAACATGTCATTATTGCTCAAGTATGTTTGGCTGTCACCATTTACATGTTTTCAAATTCTATCCAAGTAATGTTTGACTTATGCATGCCAACTTTGAACTCTTATTTTATCCATGTTTAAGTGTTGTCATAACTTTCACATGTTAACTTGAACTTTGAATCTTACCATGCCTAAGTATTATAATAACTTGTCCATGCTTTGAAATGTTTAATTTGTATTCATGATTAAGTGGTGTTAGTAAACCCTAAAGCATGATAGCCTTAATCAAGTACTTGAACTTTCATCCATGATACTTTAGTCTTGTTAGAACTATGTCTCATGTTTGCTTAGATGTTGTAACATCCTTGTTTGATTGAGCTTACTTTAGTTGTCACCATGTTGATATTCAACTTCCTTGAATCTTTGAACTTACTAGGTGGTTACTTTGTTTGGTTCTTGACTTTGTTAAGTCCTTACTCTAAATGTTATCACATTTATCCTTATGCTTTGGTTGTAACCATATGCTTTACCTTTGCCATATTAACATCATGTTTGAATGTTACGTTTTCATGTTTTCTTTAACTTCATGTTTTAATGTTATATTGATTTACTTCCCATTGATATCATGTTTGAATATCATATCATGTTCATATCATCCATACTTAATCATACTTTTTTACTTTGTCAAGTTCTTCCCCTAAGTGATGTTAGCTTGTTAGCTTCCATCCTCAATTTCCCTCTATCCCTTAATCCAAGGGAAAGTCTCTCTATTGACTCCATGTCATAGATAACTCATGTTTACCCATACCCTTTGACCTTGTTAGAGTCATTAAGTTTTTGAGTTTTAGACTTAGTTTAGAAACCACAACTTTGGTGACTTTGTCAAGTCAAGTGAGTGTTAAAACCTTAACGCTTAATCCTCTTGAATCTTGATCATAATCAATAATTCATCCATCCCTAGTGAGGTGAACTACAATTGCTCTGATTCCATCCTTGTAAGGATATGTAGGCACAAGACCGCGAAGTTTTGGCAAGCATACTTAGTAACTAAACCCTTAGGTTTCTATCTCTCACCGCATAACCCAAACACAAACAATAGCAAACAAAAATCACAAATACAAGTAAGAGGTTCTGTCATATCCCAAATTTTGACCACCAGGATTTCCCATCATTGTGCAAATCATCATCACAATATGGATGAACCATCATGCCTCATCAATCTCCTCAAAGATGGTTGAGCATTCACTACAATCAAAGATTAGGGTTTTGAGCCCTCTTAGAGCATTTAGAAAAGGATCAATCAAGAAATGACGTGATCTTCAACTTGTCTAACCTCTCAAACACTCACAAAGGATCAAGAGGACTCCCACATCAAGAATCAAGCACAAGGTTGCAGCATTCTAATTGAATCAAGCCTCAAGATCGCCTGTGTCACCAGATTTGGGGTTTTGGTCGACTGAGGCCTCCCGAGATAAAATTTTCATCTGGACAAATGCCTCAATGTATGGCCCTATAAGCTTAAAAGGATCTCAAGAGCCCACCCACAATGGCAAAATTACCTTGAAGGTCTATCTATAAAAAAATCAGGAATAAGGGTTTTGACCTAATTCAACCCTTTGAGTTAACTTGTGAAGTGAGGCATGGCTTGAAGCTTCAAAATGAACTTCAAAGACCTCAAATACATCATATTGACATATTTACAAGATTTGATTGACTCAAAGAGCTCAAATTATAAGCCACAAGAACTCAAGACCATCTGATCACAAATCAGGGTTTCTGATGAAAAAAGTCAACCCTACCCTTGACTGTTGACCTACCCTTGATCTCAAACCTTGGGGAGGGGTCCAAGACATTCCTAAATACCCTTGGAGGCCATCCATGAAGTTTAATTGAGCCCAAGGATTGATTTCACAAAAGAATCACAAAGTCAAAATTTTATCTGATGAAAAAGTCAACTGTACAAAAATCCAAGTTTGACTTTTTGGATTTTTGGTCAAACAAGGTTCCTTAACCCTAAAACAATGTTAATATGTGATTTGAATCATCATTCATCAAGAAAAATCAAAGAAAGTGAGTTAACTTGTAAAAGGGGTAACCATAAAAAACTTAGAATTTTTCTAAGTTATGGAACAAAGTGGCTAGGGTACCAACTTCCAAGGACTATAACTTGAGATCCAAGCAACCATTTTGGATGGTACAAAGCTGGATTTGTAGCTCTCTTTACATACTTCAAAATTGTTAAGTACATCTCATTTCAATTCTTCATGGATTTTTAGTTATGGAGTGATCAAATTGGCTAAAAACATGAAAATGACATTTTTCCAACACAGTGAAATTTTCACTAAGTCAGAATCTGCCTTATTTTTTCCAAAATGTAGAGGAATTTTTCATTGTAATTCAAGTTAATTCAAAACCAAAGTTGGACATAATGTTGAAATAGGATATATCAGCTTTCCAATGAGCCCAAGACATGAGAAAACTCCACCTGAGCTAGAGGTTATGACAGCTGCAACATGCCTTGCTGCAAACTGTTTTGGCAAGGCAGATTTGTGCCTTAGTGCTCGAATTGATCAAATTGGGCAAATTCAAGCATGGTTATCCATCTGCACACCTCAAGGGGGAACAACCAACGGACAAACACTGATTCATCAGCCTCACAAGTCCATGAATCTATGTTTAGGCATGTCATCCCTAGAATTCAAGATGCTTCAAATATTCAATTTTGTCTCAAAGCATTTAACTGATGCATAGAGGTGGAATTCATCAAGACAATGTTATCCAAGTTCAGTCAAGGCTTATCCCTGAACCAAAGAACCTTAGGCCTGTGCTCTAACCTCAAGTCAATGGCTAGAGGAGACTTGAGATTCCATTTGATCACAATTGGCCAACAACCTGCTGCAGTTGCCACACAATATTGCTTGCAAAACAAACTTGACACCCTATACATAGACCTCAATTGTGATCAGTTTGAGTACACCAAAGCACCCAAACTGATGATTTCCTCAAAATCTCCATTTCACTCCAATTTTGCTTTCTAACTCAAGTCATTATCGAGTTTTGAGTTTGAGAGCAATTCAAACCAAACCAATCATACACACACCTCATAAACATCATATGTGAGTGATCCATAACACAAAATCACATATGGAACATCAGATTCTCAAAATTAGCAGCCAATTGCTCAAGTTCTTGACAGATTTGCAGTTGAGGTACCACAACTAGTTACAACTCAATTCAATCCACTCCAAGTATTCAAACACACTTCTTGGCACCTAAGGAAGCTATCCAGATCATTGGAACCTAGCTGTAACACCTCCATCACCAAACTCGATCACCAGCTGCAAGAGGTAAGCATGAACTCTTCAAACTCCATGATGCATGCATATTTTACTGCACAATAATTTTGCCACATATTCATAATCATGTATGGAGTGATAACCCTCAATCAATTGCCATGAATCAATCATGTGTGGAATTTCATTGTGTTCATGCTGAAATTAGGGTTCTTGAGGTTTTCTTTGGATTTATCACTTAATACTTAATATAAATGTAATTAATCTATATGGCGGTGATCCTAGTTCTAAAACGAACAAGATTGGTACTTGAATCGAACAAAACCATTGAGAAATCATGGATAAAAGTGAGAAAATGCAAATCTGCATAAACAGGGCACGCGGGCAAGAACTTAGTGTTCTTGACGCCCTTTTTCAAATTTTCAAATATTTGAATATTTTGATATTTTTGTTAATTGATTCAAAAATTAATTTCTCTCTGATTATTTATGTTTTTGAATTAATTCTTTTTCTCAAAATTCACTAAAATGTTTAAATATTTTATTTTACAAAAAAAAATCCAATTTATATTATTTATTTAATATAGTTAGAATTTTTGTAATTAATTTCATTTTATTTGTTTTTAAACATTTTTAAATGAAATTCCCATTTTGATCTTTCAAAATCAATTGAATTTTAAACTTTCATATGATTAAACATGATTTTTCAAGATATTTTCCAAAGTGTATAACTTGTTTTTAAATATAATTGATATTTTGTCATTTATTATTTAAATTACCTTGAAAAATAACATTTTATTTAAAATTAGGGTTTTATCTCGATTTTAAATTTTCAAACACTTTTGGGCCTTTAATAGAGTGTAAGACCCAATCCCTTTTTAACCAAAACCAGTTTGGGCCTCAGACATTGTATAAGTCCCACTATATTTTCAAAAATCTCGGCACGATCGCCAGTTCAAAAGCAAATCACCTGGGTATTTCCTTGAGCTATAAGTCCCATTCCTTTTCTTCAAAAAAACTTTTGGGCCTCTTGAAAGAGTGCAAGACCCAAACCTTTTGTAAATAAACCTTTTTGGGACTCATTCGTTGTATAAGTCCCGATACGATCTTCAAAACAACGATGCGATTACTGTTAAACCTTGGGCCTCTCTTTGAGTATAAGCCCCAACAATCTTTTCAAAAACAACTTCTCTTTTAATTTAGATTCAAATATACAGTTGTTATCAAAACTTTCTTTAATTTCTTTGAACAACTAACAATACAGCATGGAAGCTTGCTCACCTATAAGTTTTACCAGCTTTCATTTATTTGCTTTCCAATATATATATATAACTGTATTGTGGGAAGCTGCTCCTCTGTAAGTCCTTCTTTCATATCCTTTTAAATACTTGTCATATATCAACTGTATATATACTATTATATCTATTTAGATTTTTCCCCGACAACTAGGTCTAGAACTAGGTAAAGCTAGTTGGTCACTCTTTAAATACAGTCAAAACTAGATCCCCATAGGATTTCCAAATACAGTCTTGCCTTCTCTTGGGCTTAAACAATATGGAACAAAGAGAAAGGCATTATTCTCGGTGAATCTTTTCTCAGACTGTCACTATTAGAACTTGTCAAAGAAATTCAGTTTCCCTAGAGAGGATTAATTCCTGGTGAAACTTCTCTTGAATTTCTTCAAACCCTAGAACTGTTCATTAAAGAAAAGATTATTCTCGGTGAAACTTTTCTTGAACTCTTCTTAAGTTTGGACCCACAGGCTTCCTAAAAGCATCCCCGCCTCCTCTTGGGCTTTGTACAAGGACCCTCCGGCTTCTTAGAAGTTCTCATGCCTTCTCTTGGGCTTAATACAAGGACCCTGAAGACCTCTTAAAGGTATAAGACAAGACTTAGTCATCCTTTGCTAGAGCAGTCTTTCCAGTGTCAAATCTCAGACCAATTTAGGGTTGATTCTCATCCCTTAAAACACCTTCCTCCTCTTAGGCATCATACAAGGATAAACCCTTCCACACCAATAGACTTGGACAATCTAAATCTCCTTTTGAGTCTCTAAGACATCCTCAAGTTTCCTACAAACATGGGAGAAACCCCGATCATTCTGGATCAATCTCCAAAGGAGTTAAAATCCTTGGGTTCAAAAACCCAGTCTCTCTCCCAAAAATCCCCAGCCAGGGTCAGTTTATCATCAGTATAACACTATCAGAACCTCAAGGTATCTGATATCTCAACTCTTCTGTAACCCTTAGCAAGAGTTTATTCCCCATTTGGACCTGCCTCGGGATCCCAATAATCCCCGATAGAAGATAGCCTCCTATTAGGCTTTGTATAATGATCTTTCCTCAGCAAAGTTAGCCTCCTCTTGGGCTTTGTACAATGATTCTCCCCAACGGAGCTAACCTTTTTAGACTCTCTTGTAGGTCAATCACATTTTTCAGACTCTCTTGTTGAGTCAATCACTCTTGAAATTCTGGCCTATGCAGACAGCAAATGTCCTAACACATGTCAAAACATTGTGCTACATAATCTTTTAAACTTGGAGGCGCAACAGCAGACTGATACCTTGATTATCAGAACTGCACACACACAGATGTCACGACATCTGATCCAACATGTCAGTCCAGAACATTAACAAAACTGTAAATTGCAGAATGTTAAATAAGACAGTAATTATTAACCCAGTTCGGTACAATTAACCTACATCTGGGGGATACCAATTCAGGATGAAGACTTCACTATTTGTAGAACTGTTACAAAGCTAAACTCCCCCATTTACAACTTTATACCTAATATCTACCCAATGAACATCTTTATCAAGGCTAAACTCAAACATTTACAACCTTGATATGAGATACCCCACTCACATCCTAATCACAACCTGTGATATCTCTGTATTCTGCCAATACAGAACCAGTCGCGGTTTCTTTACCTCCACATTATCTTAGACTTGCTTCAAAGCTTCATCCAAGAACAATACAACAACCATTACCTACAGGTTTCTGGTTGTGTACATGTACCTATGCCTTCCACCCTGCATCCCATAATACAGAGTGGAGACTTATAACTCCTAAGAGAGCCAACGACTCTCAAACCCTAAACCCTTATTCAACACAAGAGAACTAGGTTACAATTGTTGCATAAGGCATCCTTAACCCTAGGTCTAAGTCTTCATATATATAGTCTTCTGTCTTGGGCTTTCTATCTCTGTCTTTGATCCAGTCTTTAGGAGCAAATAAATCTTGATATGATTTGTTACTGAATTAAACCTGCTGAAGTAATAATCAGGATGTCAGGACATCTTCTTCGACAACTTTGACTTCTGCAGTTTTTCTTTAACATTAGGTTTTACCAAACTTTTGTCAAACACTAGGAGCTTTCAATCTCCCCCTTTTGACAAATTTTGGCTAAAACCTTCTCCCTGAATTCTTCACTGCCTGTTGATATGTATGAGAAGGAATTTGTAACATGCTCCCCCTCAATTCTTTGTCTTCTTTGAGGCATAAAAGAACCCACAATAAGAAGCGAAGTTTAAGTTCGTAACACAGAGTACACAACAAATGTAACTCAAGTCACAAGACACAACCTGCTTCACAACTCAGATCACAAGACACAAAAACAGAAATTAGTAAGTTAAGATGATAAAACATCTTCCTCCAACATTCTTGCACCGCCACTGCTCAAATGAAACCAAACACCAGAACACTATTTCTTCTCCCCCTTTTTAGCCAAAACTTGGCAAAAGTGACCAAGACAACTCCATATCCAGACGCAACTCATCCAGATCTTTAAAATGCCATCAAACACTCACTTGGAAAGAGGAATTATGAGACCAAGAAGTGTCACAACAATCCTATTTATAGCAGATAATTTCCTTTGAAAGAAACGAACCATCGAACAAAACACTGGTCAATTCAAAGCGAGAATAACTCTACTACATGCGCACCGACCAAGACTGTTGACTGTTTCTTCTTTTAAGAACACCGACACCAAACCCATTACATGCAAACATGTTTAACAGCGATGTCCTGACTTTGTGTCAGACATTGTCAATTCTTCATATGAGCTTTTCTCATTTTGGTCTTTAAAGAGATTTCTTCACAAATATATGATCCCAGTCTGCAAGGGAAAAATAAATTCTCCAGACTCAGTCAATGATTCTTAAGCATCCAATAAGAACCATTCAAGTATGCATTGCCAAGTTTCCCACAACTTGCAACAATACTCTAATGTCAAGACATCCTCCTTGACATCTCAGTTTGCTTGACGCACAAATGCAAACTGGAACTTCAACAATAATGTCAAGCCATCTTGACATCTCAATTTGCTTGACGACAAATGCAAACTGGAACTTCATCTTAGATCAAGAGGCCTCTCCCCCTAACTAAGGTAATTGGTGCTCCTCCACTGAACACCCAAGCTAATGACTGGAAAACATAAGACGCATCTTCATGTCTTCAAGAGTGCACCCTCTGTTCAACACACCTGCTGAACGCAACCATTAACTCTTTATTGTTCCCTCTGATAAGAAACAATAATCACTCACACATGATCACCATCATCCTACCCGTGAGGACGTGTATACCAACCATAACATACTCTTGGCTTAAGATCAAAGTCCCATTGAGGCACCAACCATTGAATTCTCATGTATAGACCTCCAGCTGCTTGAGGCACAAACCAATTGAATCAGAATGCTTCACATTCCTCAAAGAGACGCACAGGACCCCTTAGTTTGTTATAACGATGTCAGCTATCGTATGCATGCTCCAGAACTTCACAGTTGCTAAACTGATCCACTACTAGCATGACTTGCTCCAAGGGATCCAATGCCGTATGCAAGATTTTCCACTGACCTCACCAGGCCAGCATTAGAGATAAACACCCCGCAATCCAAGACAGTCATTACTATCATTCTCCCGTATGATAATCTGGAATACTTCTGATTTATGGTGAATCTCCACTTCTGAACGCATTCAGGAAATAGACTTCCATGCAATCAACACATGATCCACTTCAGTCTTCACAAACACTTACATCCTCCTTCCAAGGAACCCTTCTACTCCATCATTCTCCCGGATGATTATGTAGACACTTCTTGGACACGATGCAAGTAACCAGTTCATCACAGAACCTGAAATCCTTCACCAAAGATATCCAACCCAAGGATGTTCTAACATCAGTTAGGACGTCTTCCACACATCACAAACACCACACACCATGGTTCTTGATATGTTCCACCACTGGACTTACTATCAGCATAGTAATCCACACTGAAGATCTTCAAACAACACTGCGCCACCAGCTTGAACAAAGAAAACTTCAGAAACCCAGAGAGAAATAAACTCTCATCCAGCAAAGAAGGTATGCTTCCATCCTCAACCCAGAACTTCTGCCATAAGCTCCCAGAGAACCAGAACCTTCAAACAAATTCAACTAACTACTCTTGTACACAAGAGCAATCAGTTTCAAGCATCCTGCTTGAATGCACATTGTGAAACCAGTCAAATGCCACCTTTTGATTAACCTCACTCATTTTCAGAACTCCCACAAGATACCCTGATCTACTAATGTAATTAGATCTTCAAGTCACATGATCTACTTGCCCTATAGCAAGACATCTTGGATCCACCAAGCCTCTTAGTCATGTAACATCTTCTCATCCACAGCTCCCGGAAACTGCATGAGATAGACCTTTTTGAAGAATTCATCACTCCCATTCTCCTGTAGATCACCTTATCTTAAGCTGATGTGCCACATCACCAGCTGAGACTTCTGATGTTAAGCTAGATGTCGAAACATTATGACATCCAATTGTTGAATTCAGCTCTTTCTTCTGCCACTTAGAAGAACCTCCTCCCTTTGCAGAAACAGATTTCCATGCTCTCACAGACTTGATTCAACAACCAAGTTTTGAGTAGACAACCTTCATTCTGCTTTGAAACTCCAAAGACTTCAAACCTGCCACATCTGAATCTTTAGAAAATAAGTAGTCCAAGACTACCCCATAGCAATACCAAAGAATGCCACTTCCCTTAGTAGAGTCGTCAGTAGAAAGCCAGAGATAACTGCCACTTATCCTCGACCTTCATAACCAGAGCAAACACTATGCTCCAAAGCACCTGGATCAGAAATAAACTGACCCAAGCTGTAACCATCAAGATTATGATGTCTTCATAGTCTTCCATCTCCATCTTCAATAACATCACCATCTGGACAAGTCATTCACAATACTTTCCAGGAAACAGACGCTAAGCCAATAATCCCAGGTCAACACCTAGGAGGCTTTTGAACGAATGCAGAACCCCTCCCATGATTCTACAAGCCTCTGATGAAAAAATGTTAGAACATCTGACATAACATCCTCAATCTTGTCTTTCAGGGATAATCAATTAAATACTTGTGGATTTCACAAATAGCAATTGATCTTAAATCCTTGTACCATAACCCTTCTTCACTGCTATAGCTGAGCTCCACCAGATCATGTCATGAACACTTATAAAGTATTCAATCTTTTTGCAAGTATCTTCTTCAATGACAACGTTGAGATACCAAGGCTGCCACCCTTGACTCAAGTAACTAAGACTTTCTCTGAACAAGTCTTATATACCTCAACAACTCTTCAATCAGATTGGATCCACTCTTAGGGTCAAGAGAGATGAATCCTTCCTTACTATTTTTGGATGGTGAAAATAAATCACCTCCATGTTCTTCAGATTGTGTCTCAAAGAAACACCTTCTAGTCAGAAGAGTAACTAGAAGACTCTAGATACACGACATAGATGTCTTTATGAGTGGACTTGAGAGAGATCTCAAGTATCTTTGACAACCTAGCCGACCATACATTTATCAAACTCCTAGAGCAAGAACCTGATAAACTTTAACTCAACTCCTCTCCTCTTCAACTGACTCCAAAATGCACTAAGAAACCAAGCTTCCAAGTACCAAGTCATCATACCAGATATCTAACCACAACTTCCTTCACTCCATCGCTCCCGACTTTGGAATAAAAGAATACAGATATCCTCAAATATAGAGGTCGACGATTGAGACCTTCCAACAACTGTCTTCAGTAACAACTCCAGAATCCCTTAATTCTAGAGCTCTTCCATCAGAAACACATGCAGCGGAACCACCAAGGAACAGATCCTGCTTACCCTAATAAGATGTCACAACATCTTATAAGACACATCAACAAGAGATCTAGCCACTTCTCCTGTAGTTGTTGTAGAATCTCCACAGCAACATGAACAACCTCCGGGTTGCTCCCTTCGATCCAGAACATTCATCTCATCCATTAATACCCTTGAGTATGTCTGAGTTAATTGATCTGATCTCCAAAACTCTTCCTCGTTTAAACGCCAAAAAGTATCTCCCAAAGATCTCATCCAGAACCAGACAGGATGCCCGCTCTGATACCAATTGAAATTCTGGCCTATGCAGACATCAGATGTCCTAACACATGTCAAGATATTGTGCTACATAATCTTTTAAACTTGGAGGCGCAACAGCAGACTGATACCTTGAATATCAGAACTGCACACACACAGATGTCACGACATCTGATCCAACATGTCAGTCAAGAACATTAACAAAATTGTAAATTGCAGAATGTTATATAAGACAGTAATTGTTAACGCAGTTCGGTGCAATTCACCTACATCTGGGGGATACCAATCCAGGATAAAGACTTCACTATCTGTAGAACTGTTACAAAGCTAAACTCCCCCGTTTGCAACTTTATCCCTAATATTTACCCAATGAACATATTTATCAAGGCTAAACTCAAACGTTTACAGCCCTGATATGAGATACCCCACTCACATCCTAATCACAACCTGTGATATCTCTGTCTTCTGCCAATACAGAACCAGTCGCGGTTTCTTGACCTCCACGTTATCTTGGACTTGCTTCAAAGCTTCGTCCAAGAGCAATATAACAACCATTACCTACAGGTTTCTGGTTGTATACATGTAACTATGCCTTCCACCCTGCATCCCATAATACAAAGTGGAGACTTACAACTCCTAAGAGAGCCAACGACTCTCAAACCCTAAACCCTTATTCAACACAAGAGAACTAGGTTACAATTGTTGCATAAGGCATCCTTAACCCTAGGTCTAAGTCTTCATATATATAGTCTTCTGTCTTGGGCTTTCTATCTCTGTCTTAGATCCAGTCTTTAGGAGCAAACAAATCTTGATAAGATTTGTTACTGAATTAAACCTGCTGAAGTAATAATCAGGATGTCAGGACATCTTCTTTGACATCTTTGACTTCTGCAGTTTTTCTTTAACATTAGGTTTTACCAAAATTTTGTCAAACACTATGAGCTTTCAACTCTCTTGTTGAGTCGACCCTTTTTACCTCAATCCTGGGCTTTGTACAGGACAGATAAAAACACTCTCTTATTGAGTCAATCTTTTCCAGCCTCCTCTTAGGCTTGATATAATGATTTCCCCTAGCAGAAGTCAGCCTCCTCTTAGGTTTGGTATAATGATTTCTCCAACTTGCTCAGCCACAATCCTGGGCCTCGTACAGGACAGATAAAAGCACTCTCTTGTTGAGTCAAACCCTTTTTAGCCTCAATCTCGGGCTTTGTACAAGACTTAAATCTTCATAACTTTCTCTTAAGCTTGGGACAAATTTCTTCCCCAGCGGAGTCAATTCCTCCCCGCATTCCTTTAGGCTTTGAGAAATAAATTTCCTAAACAGAGTCAAACTCTTTTCAGCCTCAATCTTGGGCTTTGTACAAGGCAGATAACACTCTCCAGCAGAGTCAAACTCATTTCAGCCTCAATCTTAGGCTTTGTACAAGACACTTAAAATATCCTCAGCTGAGTTAGTAGAGTCTCATTTTAGCCTCAATCTTGGGCTTTGTACAAGACAGATAAAGATTTCTTTCCCACAGAGTCAGTTTCCTTCCAGCCTTAACCTTGGGCTTTGTACAAGACACATACAAACCCTCCCCGACGGAGTCAAAATCCCCTTTTAGCCTCAATCTTGGGCTTTGTACAAGACAGATAGAACATTTTCCCCGAAAAAGTCAAACTTTTAGCCTCCTCTTAGGCTTTGTATAATCATATCCCCAAAGAGTCAGTCTCTTTTAACCTCAATCTTGGGCTTTGTACAAGACATATATAAACGCTCTTTTGTTGAGTCACTCATTCCTAGCCTCCTCATAGGCTTTGTACAAGGACTTCCCAAGTGGAGTCAATCAACCTCTTAGCTTCAACCTTGGGCTTTGATCAAGGCACACAAAAATCAACATCCCCTCAGAGGAAATCAAAATATCTCTGTAGAAATTCATTTCTCTGTTTATCACTCATCAAAATAGATACCCAAAACAAACCCTAATCCCAGATAACTGTTGTAAGTAGGCACACTTGTTGATTCAAATATCCAAGCTGTTTTCCATCTTTTATCCTGGTAAACCATTTATTTCATCTAATTGCTATAAGCGGCAAGCCTCTGGATTATTTACATCCATGCTACTGTCCCTCTCTTAGCATGAGAAATTCCTAAGGAAAAATAGCATTGCTCTACACTGAGTTAAAGTTTTCTCCTTCAAGATAACATCCCTTATAATGGAAATTATGGCATTGCTGGATTCATATATCCAAGTTAAAGTAGTCCTCCTTTATAAACAGTCACCCAACAACTGTGATAAACAGACGAGACGTCTCCCCTTTAGAGATGACAAATTCTCTCTTAGTCAAACCTTTTTAGCTTCAATCTTGGACTTTGAACAAGACACAAATACTCAACCTTTTAGCTTTAATCTTGGACTTTGAACAAGACACCAAATATCTTTTTCCTCCCTTAGAATAGGAGGAACTATGATTGCTCTGATTTCCCTGTTTCTTTAAACGGGAATACGTAGGCATAAGATTGCGAAATCTTAGCGAACATACTAATAAAAAACTCTAGGTCCAGTACCTTCATACCAATCAAAACTTAGGTCCATCACCTTACCAAAAACATCGGGGAAACCCGAACATCAACAAAAGTCAAACTTTTAGCCTCCTCTTAGGCTTTGTATAATGATATCCCCAAAGAGTCAGTCTCTTTTAGCCTTAATCTTGGGCTTTGTACAAGACACATATAAACACTCTTTTGTTGAGTCAGTCATTCCCAGCCTCCTCATAGGCTTTGTGCAAGGACTTCCCAAGTGGAGTCAATCAACCTCTTAGCTTCAACCATGGGCTTTGATCAAGGCACACAAAAATCAACATCCCCTCAGAGGAAATCAAAATATCTCTGTAGAAAGTCATTTCTCTATTTATCACTCATCAAAACAAATATCCAAAACAAACCCTAATCCCAGATAACTGCTGTAAGTAGGCACACTTGTTGATTCAAATATCCAAGCTGTTGTCCATATTTTATCCTGGTAAACCATTTCTTTCATCTAATTGCTATAAGCGGCAAGCCTCTGGATTATTTACATCCACGCTACTGTCCCTCTCTTAGCATGAGAAATTCCTAAGGAAAAATGGTATTGCTCTACACTGAGTTAAAGTTTTCTCCTTCAGGATAACATCCCTTATAAAGGAAATTATGGCATTGCTGGATTCATATATCCCAGTTAAAGTAATCCTCCTTTATAAACAGTCACCCAACAACTGTGATAAACAGACGAGACGTCTCCCCTTTAGAGATGACAAATTCTCTCTAAGTCAAACATTTTTAGCTTCAATCTTGGACTTTGAACAAGACAGAAATACTCAACCTTTTAGCTTTAATCTTGGACTTTGAACAAGACACCAAATATCTTTTTCCTCCCTTAGAATAGGAGGAACTATGATTGCTCTGATTTCCCTGTTTCTTTAAACGGGAATACGTAGGCATAAGATTGCGAAATCTTAGCGAACATACTAATAAAAAACTCTAGGTCCAGTACCTTCATACCAATCAAAACTTAGGTCCATCACCTTACCAAAAACACCGGGGAAACCCGAACATCAACAAAAACTCACTCACTCTCTCTCTCTCTCTCTCTCTGTCTCTCATATTTCCCAAGAAACTTTCCTAACCCATTAACGGATAAACACCATCAAGTACAAAGCGAAGCCTAAAGCTAACAACCTGTGGATAACCACATATAGGATGGGTAATTGACAACTCCCCATTGTATAACCTGACCCCGAACTCCCCGAATCTCTTTAAGCATTTGTTCAGTTAAACATTCGCGTGCAAGGCTAGTTTTATATAGCTTCCCTTTCCCTTCCAGCTTCATGGGATAAATAAGAAATCAGAAAGTAGCAACCCCCTCCTCTTCATTGAGGAGAAAACCCAAATTCCGCGATAAGGTGGTTGCGTCACCGACAAAAATCGCGCGCTACAGGTTCCTATAGAGTACTATAGATAAACCAATCCCCGATCCCCCAAAATCTCTTAGCATTGTTGTTACATTGCAAACTTAGGGTTGTTTACGATCCTTACCATTTCCCTTGGATAAATCAAAGCTCGGTGGTGAATCTTTAAAAAGATTTGTGATTCAAGTTTAATCAATAGCTTGATATCAAATTTTCATCGCAACAGTTTCCCTTAGCCTCCATTAGGATTTTTCTTTCCTTTCTTTTGATTGTGTTGTTGATGAATTATATGAATGTAATTCTGTTTTATGCCATGATTTGATTACAAATTCGTGCTTTGTGATTGTGGTGTATGCTAATTGTTTATAAACAGGATGTTTGATATGAAATTTAGGGTTTTAAAGTATGAATAAAATTCTGAAATTTTGTGATCAATTAATGGAATGGCATGTTAGATTAATAGGAAATAACATGTTAATATGTGATGATTCTGGACTATTTGGGAATGTGTGGGATTGAATTGGAGTGGTTTTGGAGGTTCTGCGGAGGCAGAATCACGTTCTGATTTTTACAGGTCTGAACAATCTCGCTTAGCGATGGTGAGTTCGCTTAGCGAGCTACTGTGTTTACTGAATCGAGCGTGACAGGGTGAGGGTTATAAGTTTATGTGAGTCTCACCTATCGATCGATTCATCGCTCAGCGAGTTGAGTCTCTCTTAGTGAGAGTGATAGCGCATCATTATTTTTTTTTGTCGAATTGTCAGTCTATTTCCAATTCCAACGACGATTGGTTGTTGTTTTGGTGTGCTCAATAAGAGAAGTTGACATGCTTGAGTGTTGTGTGAATATATATATTCAAGGTGTGAATATATGTCGTGAATTGCATATGTAATTGTGTAAATTATTGTACATGTTTTGATATTAATTGATAGGATGGGTGGTTCAGAGAGAGAACTGCTTATGTTGTGTTGAGTGCATATGAATTACAGTCAGAGTGAAGTTGTAGTCTTTGCTATATTGATGTGTGAATGTTTACTATTAGAGTGGGGTTGTATTAATTGTCATGTTGTGTCATTGCATGATTAAATGCCATGCATCATATGTTGTCATTGTTGTGAAAGAGGCATGTTCACTAGTTTTGAATGGGGATTAGAGGCTTGTCCCAAGCCCAGAGTGGGGTCTTGGAGCTCGAAGTGGGGGCTCGGGGTTCGAAGTTGTTTAGAACCTAATTTGTATGAAGAATCAAATATTGAGTTGGTACTGCATGCATATACAGTTGATTCGTGAGTACGGTTAAGAGCAGGGACTGTGACGAGCATGGGTTGATTCATTGTTGCATTATATTACATGATGATGAGATGTTTGTGTAATGATGAATAACCTTGTGAAATATGAATACATATTGTTGATGTGCATTTTTGATATGTGGATGATTTTGTAGTATGTGAATTTATCCTGATTATTTTTGCACCGTTTATTATTTGAGTGTATTCTCACCCTCTTTTTGTGTTGTTACGTTTGGGCTCATCCTAATTACAGATAATCAGGTACCTGAGTAGGAGCTTGATGTTGAGGACAGTGTTGTGCCTCTTTAGATGCTTGTCGATTGAGTCTTATTGTAGGAGTCACTCTAATATGTAACACAAGGGGAACGGGCTGTTATGTCATTTATTTTTATGTTGCATATCTTTCCGTTAATTTTTTTATGATGAACTACTTTTTTAAACTAATAACATTGTTGAGGCTTTTTATGCCAACCGATTTTGAAATTCTGCTACTTATCAAATGAATCAATTGATATTAATTATGCAGTTCATGTATGTTTTATTGAAGTTGAGTAGCATCCTACTTGAAGAATATTTGTTTGATACATTCATTAGTTGATTAATTGTTGAGTCGGGAAGTAGGGTGTTACACAAATCGCCGTCATCGCTAGAATCACGCTCAGCCGCCGCAAAATTTCTCTCTCTCTCTCTCTCTCTCTCTCTCTCTCTCTCTCTCTCACACACACACACACACACACACACACATTAAGCATCCAAGCGCCGCCCGTCTTCATCAAGTTCTTCCCTCAAACGTCCACCACACTCTCTCTCTCTCTCTCATGCTTCTTTTCTTCTTTTTCACTTTGACTAAGGTTTTGTAATTTTGACTTTTCCCAATTTATTTTCCTTTTTTTTTGTTTCAGCACATGCAGGATGTTTATCATTTTGTTTTATTTAGATTTGAAATCACACGGGCTATTTGTGGGCCATTGTAAGTCAGGTTTATTCCATGCTCTCTTTTATGTTTTATTTATTTATTTATTTTATTTTATTTTATTTTGATCAAATGAAAATACTTAGTATGTTAAAGTAAAATTATTAATAAGTTATCATGTTAAGTCTTGTTATTTTGTTTTTAAGGAATATAACTAAATATTGTTTGTTTGATTTAATGATTTTAATTATGAAAAAACCTCTTTTAAGCAAATTAATTTTTTTAAAATACTATTAAGAATCGTGTTAGAATCACATTTAATTTATTTCTTATACCTTTTTCAAATGTCGATGATTATGTTGAATTTATATTTAGTTTAGTCGTTCTAAATATTTTAAAATATATTCCTCTTCCTTGGATTAAAAATGACTAGTCGAACATAATATCCAATCCTAGTCCAGAATATTTAGGCACAAGTTATAATAGCTTGCCCGCTCGAGTATTTCTCTTCCTCTAAAAAATTTATCAAATGCGATTCAATTCATTTTTGTAATAAAATGGATTAAAAATGACTAGTTGGACGTAATATCTAATCCTAGTCTCGAATACTTGGTTACAAGTTGTAATAGCTTTGCCGCTCCAGTATTTGTCTGCCGATTAAAGTTTTTTCATAAATATTTAAAACCTTTTCACAATAAAATAGATTAAAAAGGATTAGTTGGGCATACTATTAAATCCTAATCCCCGAGTATTTGGATACAAGTGTCACACCCTCATTTTCACCCTAACCTTAACCTTGCATATCACAACATTTCCACCATATAGGCACCCCTCTAGGTCATAATCATTCATGCTTGTCTCTGGTTCTAAGGCATCTTGAGGATCATCAATCAAGGAGGAAGACTTGATCCTTCAAGGCAGTGAACAAGAAGATATTCTCAAGGATATGGCTCTCTCAATCTACAAGGTCCCCACACACCTCAAAGTGTTTCAAAAATGTCACATATGTGGCTAGCAACAAGAGTTTCAAGAGGTTGAAGGTTGATCAATTGCTATTACCATATGGCTCTGGTCTAGGGTTTCCTAACAGAGCAACCCGTGGTGGAATGCTCAAGCAAAACATGTTCCCATGGTTCAAATTATACCTCAAAGCATCCATACAAGTATCTTGGTTCATCACAAGTCATGTCAAGAACTTCTCAAGTGCATAGAGGAAGTTTTGGATTCATCTGACCAAAAGTCAATTGTGGCCTTCATAAATTCAACTCTTGGGATTCCAAGTCAAACATGAGCTCCTCAAGTCACCATCCATGGTATCATGAAGTTTAATCAAAGGAAAGTGAGTGGAATCATTTAATCAGGAGAAATTACCAAGATTAGGGTTGAAAATTTTCTAAGTTATGATGAAAAAAAACCTAATTTGGTGCCAACTTGCCAAGGGCATAACTCACAATCTACACATCCATTTTTCTTGGTCCAAAGATCAATTTGAAGAGCATTTCCCATACTACAACTTTGTCACTTTGGGTGAATCCTCAAAAAATGCATGGATTTCAAGTTATGAGAGCTCAAAGTTAGGAAAAACAAGATTTTGGAATTTGGTACTTAGAATTTTTCTAAGTATGGATTTTCAAATTGGAGGATAAGTTTTCAAAGCTTTCTTTCTCATGGTTTTATGCTCTAATTCATTTTCCTTGCAACATGAAAGTTGTTGTATGTCATCCAAGCTTTCCATGGACACCAAGAACTCCTCCATTGGATCAACACAACTCAAGTTATGTGGTCTTGAAGTTAGGATGATCATGATGTCCAATTTTTTGAGGCTAACTTCAAGAACATTTTACATGAACTTACAAGCTTCAAATCAATTTTCTTTCCATATGAAGTTTGTTCCTCTTGTTCTAAACTTTCCATGGATAACAAGATCTCCTTCATTGGATCAATAGAACTCAAGATGTGTGGCTTCAAAGTCAAGGTTTCAAAGATGGCAAAATTCAATAACTTAGAAATTTTTCTAAGTCATTTGTGACATAATTATGGAGCCCATTTCAAATCCATTTTTCTCATTGAACCAAGCCTTGTTTCAATTCATTTTGAACATAAAACTTGATCATTGTTCTTCCTAGTTTCATTTGAGCCAAAGAACTCGCCATTTGGAGCAATATTCATGGACTTGTGATGGTTCAAAGTTGGTCATATGGACATATTGTATGGCATGCCATGTTGCTAACTTTTGGCTTTGGCTTGAGTCAATTCATGCAACAACCCTTCCACCTTATTTCACACGCATACCTCACCCTTTTCTTCACCAAAACATTACCTCAGGAGGCCATACACATATATGTATTCCATATATCATGTTTAAACAAACTTTGCCAAAAAAGGGAAAAGGACAAAACTGCAAAACTTGTCTACCTAAAATCATTGTGCAAGCACCATTCTAATCCTTTTCTCTCTCTTTTCTATTCTAAAAGGACAACAACAATCACCCACAAAATGCTGCTTGCGTACCACTACCTCACTCACTCACATTTCCAAATTTTTCACAAAATCATAACCACAACTTTTTAACCATAGTGAATAACTTTTAACCTCAAAAAACCTACTATATATGTTAAAAGGAAACCCTAGAGAAGGGGGAACCATTTTCAGCAGCCAAAAATTACAAGACTCTCTCTCACTTTCAAATTTCCATTTTCTTCGAATTTGAGTTTTCAAAGATCTTTCCTCCATTCTCTTATCACCATCATCATCCTTGGAGCTTAAAGAAGCAAAGGAGAGAGTTTGATTGAAGCTTGAGGCAATAGCAGAAGCTGCAGAACTTCATTTTTGGGTAACTTTCTCCTACCATTTTATCTCATGCTGCACGTCCATTTGCATTGTGTGTGGCATTTTTGAGCTTCTGGGTTGATGTAGATTAAGTTTGCATTAGTGTTGTTCTTGTTTGCTTAGGTTGCAGAATGTGTTTGAAATTTTTGTGGCTTGATTTCTATGTGTTGCAGTGGTTTTTAGTCATTTTTTAGAGTATTTTTGGAACCTGCGTGAAAAAACGAGGGGGAGGGAACTCTTGGTTTTAAGTTTAATGGTGGTTTTGAACTAGCTCTGACGGTCGTCGTCGGAGAATACCACCGGAGCTAGGGATCCAGCGTCTGGTTCTTTCTTTCATGCTAGCGTGTGATGTTGACCAGGTCTTGGCCCGCGTATCCATCCACTTGGAGCTGATTCAGATGCCAGTGCATTAATGAATCATGCGTGGCATTTTATTTATTTAATTTCTAGGTTATACATGATATGGGCTTGGCTCTATTGCTACTGGTACCACCCCTTTTTGGCCCATCAATGCATATTGAACAGAACCTAGATCATTCTGGGTTTTGCTTTTGCACCCCTAACTCCTTCCTTTCATTGTTTATTTCTTTTCCTCCCATATTTTTTTATTTTATTAATTCCAAATATCACAAAAATTCCTAAAAATATTTTCTTAGTCATTTAATGTCTTTAGTTTTTTTTATCACGTTTTTATTTTATTTTTAAAAATCATTTTCCTATTTTATTTTGATTTATTTTTAAAGGGTGTTTCCATTTTTACCCTTAGATTAGGGTTTGGATTTTTGATGCCTTGCACGCCTTTCCTTGAGCCAATTTTTTGCTATGTTTTAACATATAATGTAGTGATATTTGGATGCTTTTTATGAGCCTTGAATATGTTGTTTGGTTTGCTTTCCATTTGATCATTTGTGACCCTCGATTTATGCTCGACTTGTGGAATACCCTAGCTTGTTGGTTGTTTTTGTACATGTTCTTGTGCCTTGTTTTTAGTCACCTTTTGTACACACACACTTGAGTGTATGAACACGAGTTTTAGCTTTTGTTTTTAATTTATTTGTTCATTGTTCTATTTTTGAATGCTATGTCAAGTTGATGATGTTTGGACCATGATATGGTTCATACTTTGACCTAGTTTCTTTAGCATTGTTCTTACATGTTTACATTTGATGCTTGATCATCCTAATTGAGTTGAGAAGCTATGTTAAAACTTCTGATTTCCTTTGATTCAATGTGTATGGATTACCTTTTGAATTATTTTTCTTATGTGTGAATGATTGAGCCTTTCAAGGTTGATAAGGAATGATGCATGCCTAGTTCTTTGCTCAAGTGTTGTGTTTGATTCTTATTGAACTTCTTTGATGTCTTGGTGATTGAATACACATTGAAATGCTTGTGTTTGCTTCTGACCTCCCATGTTCACATGCTTTAATTACATGAGTTTGGCCATTGTTGCTTTGTTTCCATGAGATAAGTGTTTGTACATGCTTAACCCTTGCTTTGATTCATGATGAAAGCTCTTGTGCATCTTTTCTCATCTTTGAAATGTGTTGATCATGATGTGATATAAGTTCCGAACTTGGTTGTTTTTCATCTCGCTTGATTCATTTTGTCTTGATATTCTCATAGTTGATATGTGGTTAACCTCTTAAAGCATGTATACTTGTGCACAATTTGATTTGCCTTTGCCTAAATGCTTGAGTGTTGTTGTGTGACTTCCTTGATCATGTTTGGGTGATTAAATTTGTGTGAGTGTACACTTGTGTGCCTCTTGGTAGCTTTGATTTAAGTTGGAAATATGTCTTACCATGCACATTTTCTTATTCTTTCCTGCTTGGTTTGATTGATTTCTTTTGCTTTGGTTGCTTGAGGTGAATTCTTAATGACTTGCTTCATTCATACTTGGTGCATTTCTTTACCTCTTTCATACTTTACATCTCATCTCCCCCCTTGGCGGGTGTTGTACCCTAATTTTTTACCCCTTAGATGGCATAACATCTCGCACTTGCATGTAGGTTTCAATCATCTATGCATTGTTAACTAACCATCATATTTTGTGAGTTTGTTCCTTTTGTGAAAAAGTCAGGTTTGACACAAGAATAAGGGCAAGATCATCAGAAATCATCCAGTGGAATTCCTGAAGAAGATTTAGGGTTTTGACTGATAAATCAAGCCCCTAACTTTTGATACTTTGATCCAAGATGAAGCAATCAAGCCTCAATCCATCATGACATGTCTCATTGACGAGTTAAGGAATGTGAGATCAAGTCTCAAGAAGTTTCTTGCAAAGGAAGCAAAGTTTGGTTCATGAAACTTTTCAAATGTGGAGATTTCACTACTTGTGCCAAAATTGAAACAGTCATAACTTTCAAACCACATATCCAATTTGAGTGACTCAAAGCTCAAATGGAAGCTCTTTCCATGATCTTCAAAGTGTATTAGAGGGTCTCTCTTCAAAAAATGCATGGTTTTTAAGTTATGAGACTTGGAAGATAAGTTGCCTTTAGGACTTAGTGAAACTTTGATCATTTTCACTCTTATTTTCATCCAACTTTGACTCAATTTTTCACCTGGTTCCAAGCTTCAAATCAAAAATCTTTGGACATGAAAGTTGTTCCTTGTTCTTCAAGCTTTCCAAGCATGTGTAGAACTCCTCATTTGGATAAACCAATCTCAATTTATGATGTTTTAAAGTTGGATGTTTCAAATTGTGAAAGTTCCATGACTTAGAAATTTTTCTAAGTTCTTTTGGGCAGCTTGATGGACACGAATTCATGGCATTTTTAATCAAAGTTCCAAGCTTCATCTCAAGTTGTCTTCCACATGAAAAATGCTCTATCAAATGTCCATGTTACATAGGATCAAAATTTTCAAGAATTGGTGGAGTAGTGATTAAGTTATGATGCCATAAAGTTGTCACGATAGATATTGCCAAACACTTAGAAAAATTCTGATTCTTAGAACACTTTGCTACATCAATCTTTGGCACTCATTTTCACATGTTTCTAAGAGCAATCTCAACCTGCCACTAACATATAAGTTGTTCTATTACATCTTTTCTTTCCAAAGAATCCAAAGGCATGATGTTTGGTCCATTAGACAAGGCGTGCTCGTGTGATGAAGGGCATGGCATGGTTTAGTTCTTTGCAAACTATGCTTTGTGATTTAAACAAATCTGAGCCAGAGATCATGGCAAGTACAAGTGTTGAGTTCTTTCTCATCAGTCCCCAACCACAAAGCCACCAAACCCGTGCAAAGTTATCCAAAAGTACATCAACTTTTGTACTTGCAAGTTGACAACCACAAGCAATAAACCTTGGACCATCGTGTCACACCATAGAATGTTGGTTTGAGATCCTTCTTTTTCTAATTCAAGGCTTGAAACAAGCAAACAAGACATTCTCACTTGGCTCAAGAGAGAAGCTCAGAAAAGCCACACGCATAGGATCTTATTTGTGATATTTTTCTCTTGAACAAAGCTGATGTCCAGTGTATCTTCCATCCATTAACCATTTGCTCTGCCTATAAAAGGGCTCACCCTCCTTTGCAAAGGGGACCAAGAATGAGAGCATAAACAATAGCCAAGCAGAAAACCAACGCTCTCATTACATCTTTGAGAAACACCACACTTACACTCCCGTTTGCAAGAACATTATCATCAGCAACAACCAAAGAAAAACATTCACTCATCATCTCTCTTTGTGTAACACCAACAACACACTTGTGAACTGTGCAACAAGACCAACCACTAACAATCAGAACAACACATTGAAGTTCCATTGTCCACAACATATCATTCAAAGTGCTAGAAACTTGTTTAGATCGTGCAACCAAAAGGAGGAGAGAATCGTCTCATCAGCAGCTTTAGAAGGAGAGATTGAGTTAGCAAAGTTCCAAGGTTACCAGGTTGAAGGGGCAGTGGACTTACTCCACTTGGTAAGTCTTTCTCCTTTTCCCCACGTTCATGATTCCATGCCATCATGCTTATACTCAATAATTTTGAATGCTTCTGCCATGTCCATGCTTTGCATTTGTGTTGAATTGAGATAGTAGTTAGCCTGGTTGTTTGATCTTATGATTGTATACCATTGTTCAATGTTTGTTTCGGTTGTAGACATGATTTTAGTGTCCATTTTTCTCTATGTTTAAGCGTCTGTTTTGAGTTGTTTGAAGCATGATGATGTTCTACTCTTTGAGTACTACATCATGTTGTTTTATTTTATCGTTTTTTTATGGAAAGATGAGAACGAAGATGGTTGGAAAGTGGAGAAGAAGCCATGGTTGTTCGTCTGGTTTTTCATGATACGGGTTTCATGAACGTGTAGTATGCATGATGGAGGTGATGGCATGGCAGCGCGGGATAGGTTAGAACAGTGTTTTGTCGTTTTGTCACTTAAGTGACTAAGTGACCGGTTGAGAAATGTCTCACATGACTTTTGTGCAAGACCGTGTTACCTTCATTTGGCTAGGTTTTATTTCCTTTCCTGGGCCTGGGCTTTAGACTTTCGCTAATAGCACCCCACTATAATAGGGCCAGGCGTGCAAACAATTCAAGCTTAGTTTAGTCCAGTTCCTAGTACACCCCCCAATCCAGAAAGCCCACACGCTGAAACATAAACCCTTTCACTTCAAATTTTCTAAAACACCCCCCCTTTTGTTTAAATTTAAATAATCTTATTTTCTTTTTCTTCCTCAATTTTAATTAAGTTAAAATACTTTCTTTTACATAAAAATTCCAAAAAATTCACAATGACATTTTAATATTTAATTTAATTTTTTAATTATTATTTTCACTTTTATGTTATTCTCACTTCATTTTAAAAGTTATTTTAATTTAGTGATCTTATTTTCTTCAAACTTGTTTGGATAATTTTCTAAGATGTTTTAGGACATTTTCAAAGTTGTTTTTAGTGTGCTCATGTGTTTATAATTGTTATAGATTATTTCATTATCTTTTGCCATACTCATACATACATACTCCGATATTATTCATACTTGTTTAATGTATTTCTATCTTGACTAATTGTTCATCCCCGTGAGTCTTTGAACTCACATTGCTTATCACTCAATTCAATTCCCCTTCAACTCTTGTTTACAAGTTATTATCTTCCCCTCCTTCCAAAGGAAAGTCTCTCTATTGACCTCAAAGTCATAGATAGCTCATTACCCCTTTTAACCTAGCCTTAGGTTTGGAGTCGCCGCACTCCACGTAGGTGTCTTGCCGTCAGGCCCTACTTTCTCGTGAACAATTCATTCCTTTTTAACCTAGCCCTCCCAAGATACGTAGGCACGAGATGCGATGTCTTGGCGAGCAAACTTAGTGTACATACCCTAGGTCTTTCTTTACCTTAGCACATTTCCCTTTAGCAAGCAACTTTAGCATAACACAAACAAACAAGAGGTTCCTGTAGAGTACTACAGATACCTAGGGTGCTAATACCTTCCTTTAGTATAACCAACCCCCGAACCTTAGATCTTTTAGCTGTGTCTCTATATAGCGCACTTAGGGTTTTTTCGGTCTTTACCCTTTCCTTTTGATAAATAAAAGCTCGGTGGTGAATTTCAAGTTTTCTGAGTCAAGTTAATTAATAGTTTGATATCCGATTCTCACCGCAACAGCGGGTATTATGTCTCCATCTCCCTCATTGCAATGTAATTGCTTAGTTTCTTTTTATGCTTGCTTACTTGATTGTTAAGAAAGATAAAATAAACTATGCTAGATCACCTTTTCAAAATAAAGAACAAATAAGGCTTGATCCAACGTCAAGTCACTTTTCAAAACCCATTAACTTAGTTTGCACCTTAGGGTACCTCTTCTCATTCTCATCTCTTATCTCTTCCATTAAACCCCACATTAACCTTGTATGTATTTCACCCTTGTAAGTCGATTTCCTCACGCATCACCATCAACGTACCTTGATTTATTCACCACCCATTCTTTCCAAAACCTTTTTTCTCTTTCTTTTATCTCCTTGAGCCTAAAAACCTTAGCCTTGTACCAAGTGCATTTTCAAAACCTTTCCTCAATAAACTGATATGGTCGTGGAGTGGTTAGGCAAAGGCCTTCTCCTATCCCGAGTGCTTGACATTACCTTTAGGGTTCACTATCGTAAAGCACTTACCATCTAAATCAAAACACTTCCTTAATAAGAGAATAAGGTTCTCTTTGAATTGAACTAAAGATAGAGGATTGGGTGAAGACTTCTTCCTCTTCGAGTATTAGGATGCTCACTTTAGAGTGTATGGTCTCGATACTCGTCTTTCAATACGAAGACGTAACTATATTCGCCACACAATTTTCACAATAAACCTTTTGAGATAAAGAATTGGGTACTACCCACTAGGGGTTACTATCCGAGGACTTATTTCACCCCTAAAACCAACTTTCAACAAATCAAATGTGACATCTTGCCTTGATGGAGAAAATTCATTCTTTTCAAAAAGAGCATGTTATTTCCGTTCCACCGCAAACAGGTATCGACGCTAACTGCTAGAACGCGAACTTAACATCGCTCATAAACCGTAGTTGCACGAGCTACGGACGCTCTGATTATTCACTTCTTTGAAGTGAAGATACGCAGGCACAAAGGCACCATTCTTTGGCGAGCAACCTTCAATTTTCTTCACCCGTAGTCCACTGAAATACGTTGACTCTAACTTTCCCATTGCACGAGGGAATACGTAAGCATAGGACCGCGAAGTCCTATCGAGTCTCCTTTTACTTCCACCCTTTTATTTTCCTTTCTTTTAGCTTTTCCTTTTCAATCTTTGTTTCTTACCCTTCTCTTTCCCTCTTAGAGCACTCTTAGCAAGCAATATCCTTTAGCAAACATCCTTACACATAAGACAAGCAAATGGTTCCCATCGAGTACGATGGATGTGGGGGTGTTAATACCTTCCCTTCGCATAACCGACTTCCAAACCCATAATTTGGTTGTGAGACCATCTTATCCTTTCTTCTTGGGGTTTTGTCGATGTTTTCCCTTCCCCTTTTGGGATAAATAAAGTTCGATGGCGACTCTGTTTCCTTTTCGCCTCCAGTCGTCTAGTTTTCGAGTAGTGATAGCTGGCGACTTTGCTGGGGACTGGTTCACCCTAAGCAAGCTAAGCCTAGTTTGTTTGTTGTTTGTGTGATTTGCTTGCTTTTATTGCTTCATTATATTGTGTTCTCTTATCTGTTGGGTTTATTGGGGATGTGATGAGTGCTAATTTGTTGTGAATTTGAGTGTGAATAATTAGCATTCATCGACTTAATTCGTTTGCTTTTTGCTAATAAACCTCAACTTTAGTATATATTCGGTATAGTTTACATTATAGTGTATATATTGCGTTATCGTGTAAATATCATTGAGTTTAATTGTTTTTATCTCATTTTTGTAGGTATTCAAGCATTGATATTTATTCATTGTTAGATAGAGCATTTAATAAGCTTTCCAACGCTTCGAACCGGGCAAAAAACGTAGTTACGGTTCAAAACTTACGAAGAAAACAGTGTAGGATTTTTGATGTCCTGTCACCGCTCGCCCCATGCTCGCCAGGCGAAGCAGGGGCGAGCCAGAAGAGTGAAATTCACTGTAGAGGCAATAGCAAATGCCGCCTTGGTTCGCTAGGCAAACCAGAACTTCGCCAGGCGAATTTTGACTGACAAAAACACCATTTAAGGGCCAAAAACACAATTTGTAGGTTATGGTTTTGGGGATTTTTGCACCCAACTCCATCAAACTCATTTTTCAGTAGGATTAGCTTAGAAACAACATTGGAGCTTGCACACGGATGATCCGGGGTGGATTTCTCATCGACCGACGCTGACAAACCGCGAGATGTTTGGTTCATTTCTCTTCTTCTTTGTGTATTTTTCTTTGTTGGGTTGTTATATATGTATTTACTTTGAACTCATGTATATTTATCGCCCATGGCATTGTATAAAATCTATTTTACAAATTTTTATCAGTGATTGTCCTTGATTTTTTGCTTTATGCTTGAGGTTTGGGTTGTGTTAGAGATAAACATCACAAACCTTGATTAGGGATGATTATCTGTTAGTTTCTGGATGCTAGAGATAGATTTAGAGCTAACAATCTTTATGGGTATCAGAGCTTAATGCCTCTGTGTTGTTTGAGTCGGGTGCGAAAGTGTCGACGAGAGTAATACAGTTGTTCTCTCAGCTTAGTGTGTCAGAGATGGACACTGTTGTGAGCGATGCTGGATGATATTGAGGAGTATTATAGGTTGAGTATAACTGGTCGTTAAGTTTAAGTTTGTGAGGAGTGGATTATATGCATGCCGAATAAGTTTCTTCTCTCTGAAGAATGAATTCTTTTTATGTTCATATTTACTTTTCTGCTTTTACTTTAATTAATTTAATCCAAACTCTTAAACGCGAGACTTATCGAACGACAGTTCAATAACACCGATCTCTGTGGACACGATAAATTCCTGGAAAAATACTTCCAAAAACTTTTGTTGCTTGCCGCTTTACCGCACCAACAAAATGGCGCCGTTACCGGGGATTAGTTTTGATATTAAATTGCATTGCGATAGTTTCGATGTTTTGGAGCTTTGTACATAATTGTTTATATTGTATATATGCTTATATAGATACTTGTTTTGCTTTTATTTTCCATTATGTTTGTTCAAGTGTTGTATACATTTTGTTCCCGTAACGTTTGTTCAAGTGTTTGGTTATGACACTTGCTTTTGGTTTGCATGGTGAGGCATCACCATGGCATGAAGGGAGTAAGTTACTAGCTAAGCATAGTAAAGGCGTCGAGCTTACGACGTAAAACAAGCATGTTTTATCGTTTTTTGTTTCGTTATTACTTTTTCATTCTAGCTTAGGTAGTGTGGTGAATATTCATTAAACAAGTTGTACTCGGATTGTTCGTAAAATTCTCAAATCTTCACTTTACAACTTGTTTAATCCATTTTCAGCCGGTCTTTTAGTTTATTTATATTAATAGTTTTTGTGTTTGTCTAAGAGCTTGTTTGGAATAGCTTGAGTAAATTTGAGGTGATGTTCCAAGTTTGATCGTTTCAACTTGCGGATGTATGGTAATGATATTGTTAAGTTTTGTATACGTCCAAGGTATGTGTTTATCGCTTTCTAGACTTTAGCATATTCATGATACTTAGGCTTTTTACAAACTCTCATGCCATTCATTCTTTTGTATACTTGTTCTTGATGTGAATCACTTTAGTTTCCACCCTTTTTTTGAGGAAGCTTTCCATTGTTCATATATGCGCAGAGTACCAACATTCTTGTTTTTGCCAGATTTTATTATGTTTAATCTTTTATTTGTATTGATTATATGAATGCATGAAAAGGATCAAGGCAATTGTTTCATTTTGAGCACAACCACCTTGGCCAAATAGTCAGTTTACCCTGTGAGTGTGTGAGCATTCGGTAACCCCTTTGAGCCTTTTTGTCAATATTCATGTTGCATTTGATCTTGATGTTTGTCTATGAGTATTTAGTTCACTTTTTGAATGGATTTTAATCCTTGTTTTCTTGAACCCTCAACCGTGTGTTGTTGTTTGAATTTTTACCTTGCCTTAGAAAGTAGGGAGTATTCACAAATTGATGTTGGTTGAATTCAAGTTGGGGAGAGCAATGTTTGCTCCTTATTTTGTTGGTTGCTATGCGGTTGTGAAAAAGAAAAGAAAAAGAAAAAAAAAGAGAAAAAAAAGAAAAGAAAAGAGAAAAGTTTTGAAAAAGAAAAACAAAAAAGTATCAAATAATTGTGCTAAATAAGTTATGTGTTTTGGTGTAGCAATCGGGATAAGAGAAGTAGTTGATTGGAATTTTGGTGCTTAAGCCTTTGTGAATTGATCACTCCCTTAGGATTAGGCAAGTTTTTATTTCAATTACCTTTAGAATTTGCCCCTTGTTTGTTAGCCCGACCACATTACAACCTTGAAAATCCCTTGTGATCCTTGCCTTTGTATGTTCAATGTGAATTTTTGGATGAATGCATAATTTAGTCTTTTGTTTTCAAGATTGTTGTGTGAGTGTCAAATTCCTCATTTGTGTGTTTTTCATCCACTGATTAATTTTTTGCTATGTGTGATTCATGATTGAACTTGTGTTGTTTTGGAATGTTTGACATGATTTTTGTACGTGGTGTTTGTTTCGTGGTTATGTTGTCGTTGTAGTTTAGTGGTAAGTATGTTGCCTTGTATGTACCGTTTTTGTTTGAACCATTGCATTTGTTTTTGTTTGTTAAAACTTGTTGTTTCGTGATTATTGGATTATCGTCTTTTGTTTCTTTAAGTTGTCTGACTTTGTTTGAGGACAAACAATATTTTAAGTTGGGGAGAGTTTGATGAGTGCTAATTTGTTGTGAATTTGAGTGTGAATAATTAGCATTCGTCGGCTTAATTTGTTTGCTTTTTGTCAATAAACCTCAACTTTAGTATATATTCGGTATAGTTTACATTATAGTGTATATATTGCATTATCGTGTAAATATCATTGATTTTAATTGTTTTTATCTCATTTTTGTAGGTATTCAAGCATTTATATTTATTCATTGTTAGATAGAGCATTTAATAATAAGCTTTCCAACGCTTCGAACTGGGCAAAAAACGGAGTTACGGTTCAAAACTTACGAAGAAAACAGTGCAGGATTTTTGCTGTCCTGTCAGCGCTCGCTCCATGCTCGTCAGGCGAAGCAGGGGCGAGCCAGAAGAGTGAAATTCACTGTAGAGGCAGTAGCAAATGCCGCCTTGGTTCGCCAGTCAAACCAGAACTTCGCCAGGCAAATTTTGACAGACAAAAACACCATTTAAGGGCAAAAAACACAATTATTAGGTTATGGTTTTGGGGATTTTTGCTCCCAACTCCATCAAACTCATTTTTCAATAGGATTAGCTTAGAAACAACATTGGAGCTTGCACACGGATGATCTGGG
The DNA here is from genome assembly GCA_022829125.1 of Lathyrus tuberosus. Lineage (NCBI taxonomy): Eukaryota > Viridiplantae > Streptophyta > Magnoliopsida > Fabales > Fabaceae > Lathyrus > Lathyrus tuberosus. The sequence continues at coordinate 4,239,547 of JALAZF010000073.1, read as the reverse complement.
GTGGATTTCTCATCGACCGACGCTAACAAACTGCGAGATGTTTGGTTCATTTCTCTTCTTCTTTGTGTATTCTTCTTTGTTGGGTTGTTGTATATTTATTTACTTTGAACTCATTTATATTTATCGCCCATGGCATTGTATAAAATCTGCTTTACAAATTTTTATCGGTTATTGTCCTTGATTTTTTTCTTTATGCTCGGGGTTTGGGTTGTGTTAGAGATAAACATCACAAACCTTGATTAGGGATGATTATCTATTAGTTTCTGGATGCTAAAGATAGATTTAGAGCTAACAATCTTTATGGGTATCGGAGCTTAATGCCTCCGTGTTGTTTGAGTCGGGTGCGAGTGTCGACGAGAGTAATACGGTTGTTCTCTCAGCTCAGTGTGTCCGAGATGGACATTGTTGTGAGCGATGTTGGATGATATTGAGGAGTATTGTAGGTTGAGTATAACTGGTCGGTCAGTTTAAGTTTGTGAGGAGTGGATTATATGCATACCGGATAAGTTTTTTCTCTCTGAAGAATGAATTCTTTATATGTTCATATTTACTTTTCTGCTTTTACTTTAACCAATTTAATCCAAACTCTTAAACGCGAGACTTGTCGAACGGCAGTTCAATAACACCGATCTCTGTGGACACGATAAACTCCCGGAAAAACGCATCCAAAAACTTTTGTTGCTTGCCGGCTTACCGCACCAACAGGATGGTTTGTGAAGAGAAAGGATTTCTACCCGAGCTTTTCGAGTATACACTAAGCTAGGAGGTGGTTGCATTCTGATTTACGAGACTTAGGACTAGTTGAGTTTGTTTGACTTCCACCTCTCAGATGAGACCCCTTTTGGAATGATTATATCTTACGATTAGTCCTAATGGCGTGTTTGTTTCCGACATGGGAGTCTGTGATTCGAAGGACCTTTTAGAACCCAATTCCAAAGGTTACTAAGACATAACTATGTGATCATCCTTTGAAGGGATCACCGTCTTATGAATCGTCATTATGATGGGAAACTTTTGAGGGTTAGTGCATGGGACCCTGTTTGAAAACCTTTGGGATGCCCTATTGTAACCCAGTAGATTGACTACCCGAGGTGAGAGATATCTTGTTGTGTTGTCCTGCAGAATCTATGATCTTGACCCATGTGCTGTGAACCCGTTCCAAAGCATTGCATTCATGACATTGCCTACCATTTTGTATATCAAGGGACTTAAAAGACTATGGTTATCTCACGTATTACTGAAAGAATGGCGGATCCTAAGAAGAGAAGCACCAATTCACTGAAGTTTAGAGAACCGAAGTTGGATGCAATCCAAGATATTCTGCTAGATGTGCCGAAAGTAATGAAGATCAATTTCCAAGGGGAGCATGGGAAACTGCTTGATCTCCTCAATACCAGAGTGGATACTTAGGCGTTGTTCGCGATGGCTCAATTTTATGATGCTCCACTATGATGCTTCACCTTTCAGAATTATCAGCTGGATCCTACTCTTAAGGAATACTCCCACCTGCTGAATATCAAGATCAAGGATCAACTCATTTACACAGGATTGGAAGAAGAACTACAACCTCCAGTCATTGTTCGTGCACTTCACATTACCAAGGAGGAGGTTGCTGTTGGGTTGGTCCATAAGGGATGTACTCATGGGTTCCCTTTGAAATTCCTTCTTGACAAGGTTGCTCAGTGTAAGGCCAATGAAGATTGGGAGAGACTTGGTATCTTTCTTGCTCCTATCATCTATGGAATTATTCTCTTCCCGAATATAGATAATTTCATAGACATTGTCGTTGTCACTCTCTTCATTCAGAAGAATCCGGTTCTCACACTCCTTGTGGACACTTACCACTCCATTCATTGAAGGAGTGAGAAGTAGACAGGGATGGTCCAATGCTGTTCCCACCTGTTATACCAGTGGTATACTTCTCATTTGCCTAAGGATGGCCCTTTTGTGGAGAAAAAGCTAAAGCTGAAATGGTTTAACCGTATCATGTCTTTGGTAGCTGATGACATTGCATGGTACTCTCATGAGTATTATGATGCGGAAATCATCTTCAGTTGTGGAGAGTTTCACAATGTACCTCTGATTGGGAGAGCAGGTTGTATCAACTATAATCCAGTCATGGCATTACGCCAAGAGGGAGAAATGACTTAAAAGTAAAGAACTGTGTGGTGAAAGAACCATACAATAGGTGGTTGTTGGCTAGGGTTACAGAAAGGTTGTTACCATTTCCTTATGAGGCTCCCATGCAAACTAAGCCTCTTATACCCACACATGTTCCTATGGAAGAGTACAACAAGTTGAAGTTGTTGGTAGAGAAATTGACTAAAGAAAATAAAGAGCTCTAAGCACAAATCCACCATGCTGGTGAGGAAACTAACAAGTTCAAGAGAAAGGTCGAGATTAAGCAAGATCAAGTGGCCGAGAGTAGCAAGAGGTTTAAAGCAGAAACTGATCTGAGAATCCTATATCAAAATGGCTTTGAAGGGGCTGATGCATCAGTGAAAACTCTCCAAAAACGCTTGAAAGAGGCTAAATACTCTTGTAGTAGAGCTTGGCACCTATATGAAGAGGTTTCTGCTGCAAAAAAAGAAAATCAGAGAAAAGCTCGAAGCTGACATTGATGAGCTCGAAGACCGACTAAGGAATGCCTTGACATTGGCTAGAGATGATCGTCGCCTCAAAGAGGAAGCCATGAGATCTTCGCGCTATACTCCTGAAATTTGGAACGATAAGTGCAAAGAGTTAAAAACTTCTCAAGAGCTGGTGGAGCATTGGAAGAGTCATTTCAAGGCCTTGAAGAAGGATAGCTCCCAATGGATCAAAAGAGAGAAGAACCTCAATCAGCTGCTTAACACTCATGTAGAGTCTTTGAACATCTATCAGCCTGCTTTGGACATGAACCGTGCTAGGTATAATGGTCTTGTGGAGTACTGCAGCTCATGATTAGGGATGTACCTTGGAGGTTGGAAAATGCAATGCAAGACTTAGATGACAACAATGCCCCTCCTCGGTTAACCATTTCATTCACCTCTATGATCAGATGGTTGGGAGATTCTAGTTCGTGTTAAATAAACTTGAAGAACGCATTCGAAAGAGGACCATTTGATTGTTGCAAAACTTATGTACTCATTTCAATGAACATGCTCAATCTTGTGTACTTGGTCTTCAAGTGAATTAATGAAAAGCTTCTTTTGTTCTCAAAGTTGTGCAAATTATATTGTCTATTCACTTCTATAATACCTATGATAACCACAAGTATCGAGGGTCCCCTTTAACATCATTCTAGCATTGCATACACATTCATATATCATCCTGCATTTCATCAAACCCGAACTTAAAACCACTTGGCCTTCTGCAGTAGGAAAAAATGACTTCCCGACACTCCTACAACACTAGAAATAATCAAAGAAAAATCATGGACCAGTTAGAGCATAATCAAGCTTCCATGCATGAAGAGATACAAAGTATGCGAACCCAGATTACTCAGCTGATGAAGGTCATTCAGAATATGGCCAGAGAATAAGATGAACTGAGGTAAGCTGTCGAGAGAAACGCTGCCAATCCTCCTCCCGGTGGTGCAGTCCCTCCTCCTCCTCCCGGTGAAGCTATTCCAATCCTTATTGGTGGAGCTATTCCAATTCCTGTTGGAGGAGCTATTCCAATTCTTACTTGGGAAATCCCGACTCTGATCCAGTTTGATGATCATGAAGACTTTTATAGCCCTCATGACTACTCGGTCATGGATGCTTTTGGGCCTCCAACTACTGACTTGGAAAAGAAGGTGCTTGCCCTACAAGAGACTGTGAAAGGCTTGCAAGGACCAAATACGTTTGGTTTAGATGCTGCTGATATGTACCTGGTGCCTGGCGTCAGGATCCATCCTAAATTTAAAGTCCCTGACTTTGAGAAGTACAAGGGAATCAGCTGTCCAAGAACACATATTTGATCATACTGCAGGAAAATGGCTGCTCATTCGGATGACGAAAAATTGCTTATGTATTTCTTTCAAGATAGCCTCAGTGGGGCTTCCCTTGAATGGTATATGCAATTGGAGCATACCAACATAAAAACATGGAAGGAATTAGTTGATGCCTTCTTATAGCATTACCAATATAACTCGGACATGGCGCCGAATCGCACACAACTCTAGGGTCTGACCTAGAAGTTTGGCGAGTCATTCAAGGACTATGCTCAGAGGTGGAGAGACTTAACTGCAAGAGTACAACCACCTCTCCTTGACGGAGAACTCACTGACATGTTTATGGGGACTCTCCAAGGACCAATCTTAGAGCGCCTAGCAGGATGTACATCATATGTATTCTTCGATTTGGTAATGGATGGAGAAAGGATTGAGAGCATGATGAAGTTAGGGAAACTTCAGAATGTCGCTGGAGCTTCCAGTGGAGTTAAAAAGCCCTATCAAGGTTTCTCGAAGAAGAAAAAAGGTGAGGCAAATACTGCTTCCGGGAATAGGGGAAAGGCTAGAGCATATCAGGAATATCATTATGTGACTGCTGTCACCCCAAATCAGTATCATCAACCTTTGACTATTCCTGCAAGCCAGCCTGTTGTTCAACAACAAGCACCTCACATCAAAACTACTATCAAGGTCATCCCAGGAAGAGGAGACCTGAGAAAAAGTTTGACCCCATTCCCACGACTTATGCCAGATTACTTTCATTTTTGCTTAAGGGTTCATTGGTACAATTGAGAGAGATGAAGGATCTGCCAGCTACTTTACCTCCTGGTTACAATGCAAATGCTCACTGCGAGTTCCACTCTAGAGCTCCTGGGCACAACATCGAGAATTGTAATGCCTTGAAATACATAGTACAAGATCTCATCGATTCGAAGGCCATCAACTTCACCAGAAATACTCCCAATGTTACCAATAACCCAATGCCGATTCATAACCATGCCACAAGTTGGTGTCGAAGGTTGACAAGATGAAAACTTCTTTTGCAATTGTTAAAGAACAGCTACTGATACAGGACATTTTCCCAGGATGTTCAGTGGATTGCCAATATTGTTTGGCAGATCCCCAAAGCTGTGATGACTTGAAGATGGAAATCCAGAAATTGCTAGACCAAGGTGTTCTATTGGTAGAACATATATCACCTACTGAAGAGGTGGCAACTCTGGAAATCCCTTATGATTCAGTTGAAATTCGCTATGATGATGAACTAGTGAATGTTCCATATGGTCAAGTACGTGTACCACTAGAGATTCCCTATGATGATGTGTTGTTGGCAATGTCGTATAATCAACCCCGTGTACTTTTGGAGATCCCGTGTGATTGTGATTGGTATCCTATTCAAATCCCTTATAATCCAGTTTGTGTGCCGTTGGAAATCCCATATGATCCAGTTGAAATTCCAGCATCACCAACTTCATTAGCTCCATTGACGATAATTGTGCCTTCTCCTTTCCCTTTTGAGAGCACCAAGGTCGTGCCTTGGAATTATGATTCAACCGTCTACATCAATGGACAGAAGGTGGAAGAAGAGCCAGTGGTGATTAAAAGTTCTGTGGAGAACCTCGTTGGAAATGAAGGGGTGACTAGGAGTGGAAGGATCTTTGTACCTGCACCACCACCAAATAACAACTCTAGAGTTGTGGAAAAGACAAATGGGAGGCAGACAACAGTTGAACAAGGGCAGTCCTCTACTCAGAAGGCAAGTCCTAGTGATGAAGCAGAAGATTTTTTGCGCATTATCAGAAAAAGTGACTATAAAGTGGTTGACCAGCTCAACCAAACACCTTCCAAGATTTCGATGTTGTCATTGCTAATGTGCTCGCCGGCCCATCAGGAGGCATTGTTAAAGTTTTTAAAGGCTTCCCATGTTCCTCAAGAGATCTCTGTTGCCGAGTTTGAAGGAGTTGTATCAAACATTGCATCTAAACATGTTTTGAGCTTTAGTGATGAAGAATTGCCCCCGGAGGGGAAGAGCCACAACAAAGCCTAGCATATAACCATTGAATGCGTTGATGTTGTTTTGTCGAGAGTTTTAGTGGATACTGGGTCGTCACTAAATGTTTTACTCAAGAATTCTTTGTCCAAGCTAACCATTGAGGGGTTAATGATGAAGCCGAGTTCGATGATAGTGAAGGCTTTCGATGGGGCTAGGAGAACTGTGATAAGGGAGGTTGACCTCCCTATCAAAATTGGACCTCACACTTTCGTCATCACATTCTATGTGATGGATATTTATCCTGCCTACATTTGCCTCCTAGGGCGCCCCTGGATCCACGCTACTAGCGCAATGCCATCCACACTCCATTAGACTAAAGTTCGTGATCAACAACCAGCTTGTTGTTATTGATAGGGAAGAGGATATACTAGTAAGCCACTTAATCTCATTCCGTTATGTTGAGGTGGGAGGGGAAGATCATGAGACCCCTTTCCAAGCTTTCGAGGTTATAAATGTGGAAATGATCCTTGCTGAGAAGGAGAAGAAGAAGTCAGAGAAGACTGGGTCCCAGATGGTTACTTGGAAGGACACAAAGACAGTGATTGAAGCCGATCACCCTAAAGGTTGAGGAAGAGTGTTGGAGCTACCGGTTAATAGGAACAGAACTGGCTTAGGATTCCTAAGCCATCTAAAATCTCAACAGAAGACAACCTCTGACAAAGGCAAATGACCTATTCCTCCTCCTGTCTTCACTAGTAGTGGACATCTTGTCGATGGCCAAGTTACCTACGTAAAAGCTGAAGATGATGTGCCCGATGAAGTCTGCATGGTGTATCCAAGAGCACCAAATCAATAACTCAACAACTGGACTGTCGTGGAAATACCAGAAGTCACCCTAAGAGAAGAGTGATTTTCCATATTTTGTTTCTAAATATCCTATGCTCTACCCAAGGCATATGGATTTAAGTTTGTAGGGCCCATTTGCTTTCAAAAGCTTTGCTTATCATCAATAAAATGAACCTTTTGCATTCAATTGTGTTCCCTGTCTTTCTTTTTATTTTTGCATAAACAAAATGGCAATGTTTTTTTCTTGCATTTTCCTGTTTCATCTTCTTAAAAATAAAATCATAAAACCATCATCGTGCAAATCCACCTCGGATTCCATTGATAATGATTCTGCTATGACCCGATATGACTTTGATAACCCAATTTACCACGTTGATGAAGACTGCTAGGAAGATTGTGAGCTCCCAGAGGAGTTAGTCAGACTGCTGAAGCAAGAGTCAAAGGTTATCCAACCACATCAGGAATTAGTAGATATCATCAATCTTGGGACCAAATATGACAGAAAAGAAGGTAAGGTAGGCGCTGCTTTAGAAGAAGATATAAAGAGAATACTGGTCGAGTTGCTGCAACAGTATAAGGACGTGTTCGCTTAGTCTTACCAAGACATGCCCGGTATGGATGAAGATATTGTAGTGCACATGCTACCTCTCAAGGAAGGACGCTCATCAGTGAAGCAAAAGATGAGAAGGACTCGACCTGAGATGGCAATCAAAATTAAAGAAGTCTAAAAGCAGATAGACGCATGATTCCTGGTTGTATCTAACTACCCCCAATGGGTCGCAAACATTGTTCCCGTGCCCAAGAAAGATGGGAAGGTACGAATGTGCGTAGACTATAGAGATCTTAACAAGGCCAGTTCCAAGGACGATTTTCCTTTGCCACATATTGATGTACTAGTGGACAACACGACCCAATTCTCTGTCTTTTCTTTTATGGATGGGTTTTCTGGATACAATCAGATCAAGATGGCCCCGGAGGATATGGAAAAGACTACCTTCATCATCCCTTGGGGAACCTTTTGTTATAAGGTTATGCCATTCAGACTAAAGAATTCAGGTGCGACATATCAACGAGAAATGGTAACTCTCTTTCACGACATGATTCATAAAGAGATTAAATGTTATGTCGATAATGAGGAAGAGCACCTCACTCAGTTGAAGAAGCTGTTTACAAGACTGAGGAAATCCAGATTGAGACTGAATCCCAACAAGTGTACTTTTGGTTTGAGATCTGGCAAATTGCTAAGTTTCATTGTAAGTCAAAGAGGGATCGAAGTCGACCCAGACAAAGTCAAAGTTATCCAAGAGATGCCTGCACCAAAGACTGAAAAGGAAGTCTGTGGTTTCCTGGGAAGATTAAACTATATTGCTCAATTCATATCCCATCTGACGGCCACCTGTGAGCCCATATTTAAGTTGCTTTGAAAGGATCAAGCAGTCGTGTGGAATGACAATTGTCAGAAAGCTTTTGAGAAGATAAAAGAATATATGCAAGAACCACCAATATTGATACCTCTTGTGCCAGGGAAACCTCTCATTATGTACCTTACTGTGTTAGATGGATCTATGGGATGCGTTATAGGGCAGCAAGATGAGACAGGTAGGAAAGAGCACGCTATATACTACCTAAGCAAGAAGTTTAATGATTGCGAAATGAGATACTCGATGCTCGAGAAAACTTGTTGTGCATTTGCTTGGGCAGCTAAACGCCTAAGACAACACATGCTCACCCATAGCACTCTCCTAATCTCAAAAATGGATCCCATCAAATACATCTTTAAGAAACGTGCTCTCACCGAAAGAGTTACCCGCTGACAGATGGTGCTAACTGAGTACGACATTCAATATGTCACACAAAAGGCCATCAAGGGAAGCGTGCTATCTGATTTTCTCGCCCACCAGCCTGTGGAAGACTACCAGCCATGCGTCTCGATTTTCCTGATGAAGATGTTATGTTCGCCAGAGATCATGAAATGCCAGGCCCTGATGACGGACCCGAACCAGGATCGCAATGGACGCTCGTGTTCGATGGTGCCGCAAATGCTCAAGGTAGTGGAATTGAGGCAATAATCACATCGCCCACTGGATTTCATATTCCCTTCACTACTAGGTTGTGCTTCAAATGTACTAACAACATATCCGAACATGAGGCTTGCATCTTTGGGATATAAGTTGTCATTGACCACATGATCAAAATTCTAGAAGTCTATGGGGACTCTGCTTTGGTCATCAGTCAAATTAAAGGGGATTATATGGCTCGTGATAGCAAGCTCATCCTATACAGAGATCATGTCTTGAAGCTGATCCTATACTTTAATGAGATTACTTTCAACCATATTCCAAGAGAAAGTAAACAATTAGCAGATGCCCTAGCCACGCTAGCATCCATGTTTAAGGTCAAATGGAAGAATGAAGCGCCAACCATTCATCTTGAGTACCTTGATAAGCATGCTTACTGTTTGGAAAATTAGGCCATAAAGCCTAAAATTGATGATCATCCTTGGTTCTATGATATCAAGCGGTATCTAGAAACACAAGAGTATCCAGAGAACATCACCATCACTGATAAGAAGTACTTGAGGAAGCTTTCATCAAAATTCTTCCTAAGTGAGGATGTACTCTATAAGAGGAACTGTGACTCAGTCCTGCTCAGATGTGTGGAAAGACACGAAGCATACTGAATCATAGATGAAGTTCATGAAGGGTCTTTCGGGATGCATGCCAGTGGACACCCTATGGTTAAAAAGATCTTGAGGGCGGGATATTATTGGATGACAATGGAAACTGATTGTTACCGCCACGTGCAAACATGCCATAAATGCCAGATCTACGCAGACAAGATCCATGCTTCACCGCTTCCTCTAAATGTGCTGACATCGCCTTGGCCATTCGCCATGTGGGGAATAAACGTGATCAGACGTATCAAGCCCACTGCTTCTAACGGACACCATTTCATCTTAGTGGCCATTGACTACTTCACTAAATAGGTGGAGGCCGTGTCTTATGACAACGTCACTAAGCAAGTGGGGGCTCGCTTCATCAAGAAAGAAATCATATACAGATATGGGGTTCCAAATAAAATCATTACTGACAATGGTTCGAACCTCAACAACAAAATGATGAAGGATTTGTGCGAAAGCTTTAAAACCGAGCACCACAATTCAACGTCGTACCGTCCAAAAATGAATGAAGCTGTCGAGGCGGCCAACAAGAACATCAAAAATATTGTTCAGAAGATGGTGAAGACATATAAAGACTGGCACGAGATGTTGCCCTTTGCTCTGCATGGCTACCGTACTTCAGTGCGCACTTCTAATAGGGCAACCCCATTCTCTCTCGTGTATGGCATGGACGCAGTGTTGCCCATTGAAGTAGAGATCCCCTCCTTGAGGATTTTAACAGACGTCAAGCTTGACGAAGCTTAATGGGTGCAAGCAAGACTTGACCAGCTTAATCTCATATATGAAAAGCACTTGAAGGCCATTTGTCACAGTCAACTATACCAAAAGCAGTTTAAGAGATCCTTTGACAAGAAAGTTCACCCTCGACGTATTGAAGTAGGAGATCTGGTTTTGAGGAAAATTCAACCAATTCACACCGACCCAATGGGAAAATGGGCATCGAACTATGAAGGTCTTTATGTGGTCAGAAAGGTTTTCTCTGGAGGAGCCTTGATTCTCTCGACCATGGACGACGATGATCTTCCATCCCCTGTGAATGCAGATGCAGTTAAAAAATATTACGCCTAAAAGATAGACCCGGTAGACTAAAAAGAAAATCCATGCAAAAATGGGCGTCCTGGTGGACCATGTAAAAAGAAGAAGGTCCAGGCAAAAATTAGGGACTAAAACAAAAGAAATAACCCTCTAAGTTAAAAACCTACAAAGGTAGCTTAGGCAAAAAAGGGTATCCCGGTAGACTAAAAACCAGAAAAGGGCGGTCTAGGCAAAAATTAGGGATTCAAAAGGCAAAAACTGCATTATGTGAAAACTTGTGAATTTTCCTCCTCGATCACGTAACTCTAAATGGGAAGGATCAATGCAATCGTTGCACTCAAAAGCAAGGCTTAAAGGGTCTTCAGAGATATATGGGTCATAGCAGAAATGAAACTCGATGGAAATCGGTTTCAACATTGCCATTACTATTTTTATCCATTTCCTTCCAAAGCAATTACCTCTTTTAGGAATTGCTTCCTTTTGTAATTTCCCCTTTAAGGGTCTTCATAAATAAAGACTATTTTCATCAAAAAATTTTTCTCTTTTAATTCTTACTCCATGATTGCAGAACTTGTTTTATCTGTGATAAGCACTGCATTTGAATTTTTAGGGATAATAATGTTGTGGTGGAAAGAAAATGCGAGATTACTCTTTCTCTTAGGGTGTTTGTAGGGTGACCATGATTCCTGAGTAACATGCAGAAACACCATTGAAACCACAAAATGGTTTGGCTAAAACAAGAGCCATCCAGCCCAGGTTGAACTGGCACAAAGCAACATGGAGTCCTAACATCTCCAAAACCTGGTTGCATCATGAATAAGTGGTGTCGGGAAGTTAAAATCACTCCCCATCTAACCCAAAACCCAATCATATTTGGCACCTTTGTTGTAGAGCCTCCTTCGTCCGACATTCCCTTTTAAAAGCCACATTTGACTGGTACCCTTCACCTTACATATCTCCTTTTTCCCCAGCAAGCCCAACCATTCCTTCGCACCTTAACCAAAGGCCAACCACGCATGGCACGACCGTCATCCCGGACTCTCATATCCCCAACATTTTGCATACATTTTTGCATCATTTGCACGCTTGTTTAGCCAGTTCCTGTAGAGGGTAGGGCATTCCTGTGGACTTTGTCTCCAGCGTCACTTACTACTCTTATTCTTTCACTTTCCTTTCGTAAGCGTTCTCGCTGCCTTTCACAAGCGAAAAACTTTGTATTGGGTATTTACAATCAATTTGGACGCTTGATGCCTGTGTGGCCAAGAACTGAATGGTCGTCATGCCCAATGGATGTCATCTCCGCCGATGTGTCTGTGAGGTCAATGATGTTCTAATACCTTGTAAAAGTTTCCTATGTCTTTTGCATGATGTTGGTTATTACCCCTTCATACCTTTTGTAAGTCCATTCCATGTAACCTTACCCTTCGTAAGGGATTTCATTGACTTACGCGTGAAATATTACTTTTTTGCTTTCCTTTTGTAAGCGTTCTCGCTGCCTTACGCACGCGACAGAACTTTATATTAGGTATCTTCGATCAATTTAGATGCTTGATGCCTGTGTGGCCAAGAACTGAATGGTCGCTATACTCAGAGAATGCCATCTCCACCGTTATGCCTGTGAGGTCAATGATATTCTAATACCCTATGCAAGTTTCCTCTGCCTTATGCAGGAAGATGGTTATTGCCCCCAACTTACCTTTTGTGAGTCTTTCGTGTCATTTTTCACGATGTATCTCCTCATTGCTTTTTGCAATGTGTCCAACTTACCTTTAGTAAGAGTCTTTCTGTACCTTTTGCATAATTTCTTCCCAGCTTACCTTTTGTAGGTCTCATTCCTACCTTTCGTAGAAAGGAATTGTCTCCAAACGTTTTGTTCTGGGGTCCTCTCTACCTTCTGTAGAAGGAATCTGTCTCCAAGCCTTTTGTTCTGGAGTCCTCTCTACCTTTTGTAGGAGGAATTATTATCTAAACCTTGTGTTCTGGAGTCACTTCTGTTATTCGCAGAAAATTATACGATCGTCTTCTCCCAAGGGAGTTTTGTTATTTCTCCAAACCTTTTGTTTTGGGGTCCTTCCTACCTTTCGTATAAAGGAATTGTCTCCAAGCCTTTTGTTCTAGGGTCCTTCCTACCTTTCATAGAACGAAATTGTCTCCAAACCTTTTGTTCTGGGGTCCTCTCTACCTTTTGTTCTGGAGTCCTCTCTACCTTTTGTAGGAGGAATTATTCTCCAAGCCTTTTGTTTTGGAGTCCTCTCTACCTTTTGTAAGAGGAATTATTCTCCAAACCTTGTGTTCTGGAGTCCATTCTGTTATCCGCATAAAATAGTACGATCATCTTCTCCCAAGGGAGTCTCCTCTACTTGTTGTAGTAGGAATTTTGTTTCTCCAAACCTTTCATTATGGGGTCCTCTCTGCCTTTCGTAGAAGGAAACTTTTTCTCCTAACCTTTTATTTAGGGGTCCTCTTTGCCTTTCGTAAGAGGAGAACCAATTTCTATACTTTAATCTTGAGTCCTCTCTACCTTTCGTAGGAGGAATATCTCATCTTTTATTCTTGAGTCCTCTTTACCTTTTGTAGGAGGAATATCTCATCCTTCATTCTTGAGTCCTCTTTACCTTTCGTAGGAGGAATATATCATCCTTTATTCCTTGAGTCCTCTTTACCTTTCGTAAGAGGAATATCTCATCCTTTATTCCTTGAGTCCTTTTTACCTTTCGTAGGAGGAATATCTCATCCTTTATTGCCTGAGTCCTCTCTACCTTTCGTAGGAGGAATATCTCTCGTAATCATTTAATTCTAGAGTCGTCTCTACCTTTGGTGGAAGGAGTATCTCATCCTTTATTTTTTAGTCCTATCTACCTTTCGTAGAAAGAATATCTTGTAACCTTTTATATGTCCTCAGGATGCTTAGGGATGCCTCCCCTTTCGAGACTGACAAAGCACTAATGTTCGTTTCGCATTGCATCTAAAGCATATCATCATATCCCTCATAACCAATTACCTTTTCCCAATGACAGATGCCTCTTTCAAGCCATCCCACTAATTCATCACTACCATTCCATTCCTTTTCCGGCTAAAAACTCCGGGTATTCTTATATTTAATCTCCTTGTACCTTGACTATTAGAAAGCCTTTGACACTCTCACCTTCAAGTTCAAGAAGATTAAATAGGGGCATTTATCACACCTCATTTTCATCCTAACCCTAACCTTGCATATCACAACATTTCCATCATATAGGCATCCCTCTAGGTCATAATCATTCATGTTTGGCTCTAGTTCTAAGGCATCTTGAGGATCATCAATCAAGAAGGAAAACTTAATCCTTCAAGGCAATGAACAAGAAGATATTCTCAAGGATATGGCTCTCTCAAGCTACAAGGTCCTCACACACCTCAAAGTGTTTCAAAAAGGTCACATGTGTGCCTAGCAACAAGAGTTTCAAGAGGTTGGAGGTTGATCAATTGCTCTTACCATATGGCTCTGGTCTAGGGTTTCCTAGCAAAGCAACCTGCAGTGGAATGCTCAAGCAAAACATATTCCCATGGTTCAAAATACACCTCAAGGCATCCATACAAGTATCTTGGTTCATCACAAATCATGTCAAGAACTTCTCAAGTGCATAGAGGAAGTTTTGGATTCATCTGACCAAAAGTCAATTGTTGCCTTCATAAAGTCAACTCTTGGGATTCCAAGTCAAACATGATCTCCTCAAGTCACCATCCATGGTATCATGCAGTTTGATTAAGGGAAAGTGAGTGGAATCATTTAATCAGGGGAAATTACTAAGATTAGGGTTGAAATTTTTCTAAGTTATGAAGAAAAAAACCTAATTTGGTGCCAACTTGCCAAGGGTATAACTCACAATCTACACATCCATTTTTTTGGGTCCAAAGATCAATTTTAAGAGCATTTCCCATACTACAGCTTTGTTACTTTGGGTGAATCCTCAAAATTGCATGGATTTCAAGTTAAGAGAGCTCAAAGTTAGGAAAAACAAGATTTTGGAATTTGGTACTTAGAATTTTTCTAAGTATGGAATTTCAAATTGGAGGATGAGTTTTCAAAGCTTTCTTTCTCATGGTTTTAGGCTCCAATTCATTTTCCTAGAAACATGAAAGTTGTTGTATGTCATCCAAGCTTTCCATGGACACCAATAACTCCTCCATTGGATCAACACAACTCAAGTTATGTGGTCTTGAAGTTAGGATGATCATGATGTCCAATTTTTTTAGGCTAACTTCAAGAACATTTTACATGAACTTCCAAGCTTCAAATCAATTTTCTTTCCACATGAAGTTTGTTCCTCTTGTTCTAAGCTTTCCATGGATAACAAGATCTCTTTCATTGGATCAATAGAACTCAAGATATGTGGCTTCAAAGTTAAGGTTTCAAAGATGACAAAATTCAATAACTTAGAAATTTTTCTAAGTCATTTGTGACATAATTGCGGACACCATTTCAACTTCATTTTTCTCATTGAACCAAGCCTTGTTTCAATTCATTTTGGACATGAAACTTGATCATTGTTCTTCCTAGTTTCATTTGAGCCAAATAACTCACCATTTGAAGTAATATTCATGGACTTATTATGGTTCAAAGTTGGTCATATGGACATATTGTATGGCATGTCATGTTGCTACCTTTTGGTTTTGTCTTGAGTCAATTCATGCAACAATCCTTCCACCCTATTTCACACGCATACCTCACCCCTTTATTCACCAAAACATTACCTCACGAGGCCATACACACATATGTATTCCATATATCATGTTTAAACTAACTTTGCCAAAAAAGGGAAAAATGATAAAATTTCAAAACTTGTCTACCAAGAATCATTGTACAATCACCATTCTGATCCTTCTATCTCTCTTTTCCATTCCAAAAGGACAACAACAATCACCCCACAAAATGATGCTTGCGTACCACTACCTCGCTCACTCACATTTCCAAAATTTTCACAAAATCATAACCATAACTTTTTAACCATAGTGAATAACTTTTAACCTCAAAAAACCTACTATATATGTTAAAAGGAAACCCTAGAGAAGAGGGAACCATTTTTAGCAGCCAAAAATCACAAGACTCTCTCTCACTTTCAAATTTCCATTTTCTTCGAATATGAGCTTTCAAAGCTCTTTCTTCCATTCTCTTGTCACCATCATCATCCTTGGAGCTTAAAGAAGCAAATGAAAGAGTTTGGTTGAAGCTTGTGGCAAGAGCAGAAGCTGCAGAACTTCATTTTTGGGTAACTTTGTCCTACCATTATCAGTCATGCTGCACGTCCCTTTGTATTGTGTGTGGCATTTTTGAGCTTCTGGGTTGATTTAGATTAAGTTTGCATTAGTGTTGTTCTTGTTTGCTTAGGTTGCAGAATGTGTTTGAAATTTTCGTGGCTTGATTTCTATGTGATGGAGTGGTTTTTAGTCATTTTTTAGGGCATTTTTGGAACCTACGTGAAAAAACAAGGGGGAGGGAACTCTTGGTTTTAAGTTTAATGGTGGTTTTAAACCAGCTCTTGTGGCCGTCGCCGAAGAAGATGACCGGATCTAGGGCTCCGACGTCTGGTTCTTTCTTTCATGCCAGCGTGTGATGTTGACCAGGTCTTAGCCTGCGTGTCCATCCATTTGGAGGTGATTCAGATGCCAGCGCATTACTGAATCATGCGTGGCATTTTATTTGTTTGATTTTTGGGTTCTAACATGATATGGGCTTGGCTCTATTGCTAGTGGAACCACCCCTTTCTGGACCATCAACGCGTATTGAACTGAACCTAGTTCATTCTAGGTTTTGCTTTTGCACCCCTAGCTCCTTCCTTTAATCATTTACTTCTTTTCCTCCCATTTTCTTTTTATTTATTTATTTTATTAATTCCAAATATAAAAAAAAAATCCTAAAAATATTTTCTTAGTCATTTAATGTCTTTAGTTTTTTTATCCTATTTTTATTTTATTTTTAAAAATAATTTTCCTATTTTTTTTTTATTTATTTTTAAAGGGTGTTTCCATTTTTGCCCTTATATTAGGGTTTGGATTTTTGATGCCTTGCACACCTTTCCTTGAGCCAATTTTTTGCTATGTTTAAACACATAATGTCTTGATATTTGGATGCTTTTGATATGCTTTGATGATGCTGTTTGGTTTGCTTTTCATTTGATCATTTGTGATCCTCGATTTATGCTCGACTTATGGAATACCCTAGCTTATTGGTTGCTTTTGGGCATGTTCTTGTGCCTTGCTTTTAGCCACCATTTGTACACACACACACACACACTTGAGTGTATGAACATGAGTTTTAGCTTTTGTTTGGAATTTATTTGGTCATTGGTCTATTTTTGAATGCTATGTCCAGTTGATGATGTTTTGACCATGATATGGTTCATACTTTGACCTAGTTTCTTGAGCATTGTTTTTGCATTGCATGTTTACATTTGATGCTTGATGATCCTAATTGAGTTGAGAAGCTATGTTTAAGCTTCTGATTTCCTTTGATTCAATGTGTATGGATTACCTTTTGAACTCCTTTGCTTATGGGTGAATGATTGATCCTTTCGAGGTTGATAAGGAATGATGCATGAGTAGTTCTTTGCTCAAGTGTTGTGTTTGATTCTTATTGAACTTCTTTGATGTCTTGGTGATTGAATACACATTGAAATGCTTGTGTTTGCTTCTGACCTCCCATGTTCACATGCTTTAATTACATGAGTTTGGTTATTGCTGCTTTGTTTCCATGAGATAAGTGTTTGTACATGCTTAATCCTTGCTTTGATTCATGATTGTTGTACCCCAAATTTTACCCCTTAGATGTCATAACATTTTGCACTTACATGTAGGGATCAATCATCTGTGCAATGTTAACTAACCACCATATCTTGTTAGTTTGTTCTTTTGTGTGAAAGCCAGGGTTTACACAGGTAAGAGAACACAAGTCAATAAGCCAGACTCTCACATGTTTCAAGGTCTCCTAAGACATTCTTTGGCTCCATACAACCATCACAAGTGTCCCTTAATTGATTGAGAGTGCTGTGAGAAGCCATTTGTTCAAGAAAGATAACTGAGGCTCCAAAGTGAAACCATTTGGTCTTGGAGGCTAATTATGAAGTCCTCAAATCATATGCCATGATATTAATGAGATTGGGTCAAGAGAAATCAAGAAGAGATCATCTGGTCAAGAGTTGTAGAATTAGGGTTTTAACCTGAAGAATCATTGAAGAACCTTGTTGTGATCATGCAGTATCTTACAGGGTTCACTAACCATTTGAGCCCACATACTTTCAAGAGGTCTTATTCAACAAGAAATCAAGTGTTTGGTTCCTATTACAAGTGCCTTGAGCCACAGGATTCACCATGACTCAAACTAGGGTTTTACTAGCACCAGTCAACCATTGCCTTTTATTTTGATCAAGACATGTTCCCAAGTCTTGGGACATGATTCCACATGATACTGGACATCCTTAGGGGCCATCTATGGACCTTGGAAGAGATTGAAGAAGCAAGATCCTCAAAGATCATCAAGTGGAATTCCTGAGGAAATTAGGGTTTTGACTGACAAAGTTAAGCCTCTGACTTTGATGTTATTGGCCCACAATGGAGTAGTCAAGTTGCATCCCATCTTAACATGTTCAATCTTTGACTTAGAGCATGAGAGATCACCAAGGCATTTGTGAATGTTGTTTTAAAAAAAGAAAAAAAAAAGAAGAAAAAAAAAGAAAAAACAAGTCATGGCACTGGCCACACTTTGGTGGCTGCCATAAGATGCATGGTACCTGCCATGAAAGATACATGGAACTTTACATAAGAAAGCATGGCTCCTGCCATGGAGGTTGTGTGGCGCTTGCCACAGGAGGAACATGGCGTCTGCCATCATAATTATGTGGCAATTGCCATAATTTGCAAGCTATACTTTAAAATAATAATAATGTGTTTTAATCAGAAATAAATACAAGTGGATGGTTTAACGAGAAGAAAGAGAAACTTTTCAAAAGCATGGATCCTCTTTTCTCCTTGAAGCTTGCACTATTACTCCAAATCCCATCAGCACACAAAAGCAAACCTACCCTATTCTGATCAGTCACTGTTCCTTGAAGATTTTTCAAATCTCAGCCATCTCACTTGCACGAAGGAAAACTTGGAAAAGGGAAAACTTAGCAAGATGAGAAATCTGACCATACCTCAAGCTCTCCATATTTTCCTATAAATAGAGGCTTAACCTCCTCTCCCAAAACACACCAGATTCACCCAAAAATAGGCTGAATACTCTCCTCATTTTCTTCCCCACTTACTCTTATAAATCTGAATATTGTTGCAAGAGTTTTTTTTTATTCGAGCTTTCCACCATCCAACACCATAAACCTTGCAGTAGCTGGCATTTTGAGGAAGAAGAGGCTCATCTTTTTTTTTCTCAGAATACGTACCTGTGAAGAGGCAGTGGACCATCTCCACTAGGTAACACTCACTCTTTTTTTTCTTACTTTGTCTTCAAAATATCATGATCATTTTTATCATATTTGTCATCTTGTTAATGTCTGGTTCTTGAATATATGTTGTAAATCATGAATGCATGATTTTGTTTGATTTATCGTGAATTGGGCTTGTGGTTGTTTGTTTGAAAAACAAAATAAAAAGAGGTGTATGGCGCCTGCCACAAGTTTATGTGGCACTAGCCACAA
Organism: Lathyrus tuberosus; assembly: GCA_022829125.1. Lineage (NCBI taxonomy): Eukaryota > Viridiplantae > Streptophyta > Magnoliopsida > Fabales > Fabaceae > Lathyrus > Lathyrus tuberosus. Next base: position 4,220,408 of record JALAZF010000073.1, on the reverse strand, counting down.
GGTGTGGCACTGGACATGATCTATGGTGTCTGCCATGCTTCAAAAAGCATTGGCCTTGCTTTATGTGGCGCCTGCCACAAGTTTAGGTGGCACTGGCCATAAGGCATGGCGCCTGCCACCATTTTCATGGCACTAGCCATGCTTAATGTGCCGCCTGTCACCATTTCATGGCACTGGTCATGCTTTTTGTGGCGACTGCCACCTTGTGTGCTTAACTTAGTTTTTTTTTCTAATTTCTCTTCTCATAGTAATTTTGTTTTCTTTCTAAAAATTTCAAAACAAAAATATGTATAACTTTATGTTCGATTCTTGGACTTTTTGTGAAAGATCGCCAACTGTTTCATGAAGACTTTTAAGAATTTTCTTGAATATTCTGTGGCATGTGAAATGGTTATTTGAAGAGTTGTTCATCGACTTGGATAAAATCATTCTGTTAGGATATTGTGTGTACATCTTGACCTCTGTTGATAAGTTTCATAGTTCTAACATGTCTCTGATTTCAAACTTGGAAAAAGTTATCTTTACCATACTTATGTGGTCACCTATCCATGTTTGCCATGTTCATACTTGGATTATTATTTTTTGGTTTATGTTTACTACCTTTGAATCTTTGAACTCATATTGTTCATTTAATTTCAATCCATTTCAACCCTTGTTTTTACAAGAAGTTACTTCCCCACTCCTTCCAAAGGAAAATCTCTCTATTGACCTCAAAGTCATAGATAGCTTATTACCAGCTTTGACCTCATAGTCATAGCCACCTCCCTCCTTGACCTCATAGTCATAGGATACCAACTTTGACTTCAAAGTCATAGCCACCTCTTCTCCTTGACCTCATAGTCATAGGATATCAACTTTGACCTCATAGTCATGGCCACCTTCTCTTTGACCTCATAGTCATAGGGTACTTTCCTTTTTGGCCTCATAGTCATTTAAAATCACAACTCAGAAGTAAGTTAGAGTTCTTAGACTCTGTGTGGGACTCATCACATTGAGTATTCACTTCACCCCATCACAAGTTAGACTTAGAGAGTTTCTTAAACTCTACATGAGCTCATACTCATTCCCCTTGGAACTTTGGCCACAGTCAATGGTTCCTCTCTCACCCTTAGGTGAACTACGGTTGCTCTGATTCTTTAGTCAGATACGTAGGCACAAGATACGACGTCTTGGCGAGCAAACTTAGTGTACATACCCCTAGGTCTTTACCTTAACTTTAGCAGATTCCCTTAGCAAGAAAACATAACATAACACAAACATAAACAAGAGGTTCATGTAGAGTACTACAGATACTTAGGGTGTTAATACCTTCCCTTAGTATAACCAACCCCCGAACCTAGATTCTCTTATTAGGGTTTTCGTTCTTTACCCTTTCCTTTGGATAAATCAAAGCTCGGTGGTGAATTTCAAAGTTTTGTGATTCAAGTTAATTAATAGCTTGGTATCCGATTCTCACAGTAACAGAAATGGCGACTTCAATGGGGAAATAGTTTAGGGTTAAGCCCACCTTGTTTTACTTGTGGTTGTTATATGTTTTTGCTTGTATATTTGTACATATCTATATATACCTGTCTATGCTTGGATTTTCTATTTGGCAGGGTGTTACTATTGAGTGGTGAGATGAGTCCTAACCCGGACTTGAGTGCACTTATTATAGGACGATGGTATATTCAAGAAGGCTATGAGGGAGTCGATTCCCGAAAAATTGACTTGAGACACCATCACTCAGTTGAGGCCCTCTTGAGATTTTAGTCAATGTTGAACGAGTCTATTCGTAAAAATGTTGCTACTCTCAACCTAGGTGCCCATGATATTGAGAACCGTAGTTATCTCTAACCCCACTTGGCCATTTTAGGATGTAGTGCAAGGACTATGAGGGAGTCTATTCCCGAATGGGTTACTACGCGATACTACACTTAGACGAGATTCTCTTGAGAATATTATTGATTATCGAGTCATTCGGGAAGTCGATAATATCTGAAAGATGGGTTGTCAACTCTGGGAACTTCTTAGAACTTTGTTCTGCAGATGGAAAACCAATAGTACACATCTTTTGGGATGGGTAGACCATGGATCCATGCTCGTGATCTTAAAACCTAGACCCTTGTTTGCTTGTACATATTTGTGAATATTTATATGTGTGTGTGCATACATTCATCCATTCATGATAACCCTTTGGTTTCAAGGAACTCAGATGTTCTTTCCTTTGCAAAATCAAAAGAGACCATGGATTTTAAAACAAAACTCTTCAATTTTCCAAAAAAAAAAATGTTTGCAACTTGCTTTTGAGCTCCTTGAAACCATTTGGCTTGCATAAGCATCACATGCACATTTGCATTGCATTTGCATTTCTCAACCTTGAGTCTCATCCATCCTTTGTCCATAACCCACTAGTTGACTTCCCAAAGCCAACATTGGACTTAAGGTAGCTCTTGAAGGATCATGGACTCAGAAGGGCAGAACCAATTTGTGACCAGAGCGGATTTCGACTTGTTGAGAAACCATTTGGACCAGATTGTGACGGCCTCGTCAAAGAGAGATGACAACATTCAAAGGACTTATGTGAACAATGTTGCCCAAGCTCAACCTGTGTAGATTCCTGTTGAGAATCAGGTTATACAAGAACATGCCTTTGTCCGAGATGGACGTTCCTCTTCAGTTGATGCCGTGGAATACCGCAGTTTTGCATTCTCTGAGCCAGATTCCTGAGAGTTAATCCCTGTGATGAAAATCAAGGATCCACGAGACATTAAGATAATGGAAAAAATGTCGTGCCTTGGAAGAAAAGCTTGATGCCATTAAGAGTTGTGCCACTGCTGATCTGAATGCTTTGAACATGTGTTTGGTACCCGACCTTGTGATACCACCTAAGTTCAAGATGCTAAAATTTGAGAAGTACAAAGGGGATAGTTGTCCAAAGCATCATTTGGTGATGTTCTGCAGAAGAATGACTTCACATGTCTGCAACGACAAGCTCATGATCCACTGTTTCCAAGACAGTCTGAGTGGGGCATCACTGAGTTGGTAAATGCAGCTAGAAAGCAATCACATCCAATCATGGTCAGACCTAGCCAATGCCTTTGTAAAGCAATACAACTACAATCTTGACTTGACTCCCAGCCGCCTGCATTTGCTAGACTTATCTCAAGAAGACAATGAATCCTTTAGAGGGTATGCTCAGAGGTGGAGAGAAATAGCTGCTCGTGTTCAACCACCACTCTTGGATAAGGAATTGGTTGACTGGTTCGTGAATACTTTGCAAGATCTGTATCGAGAAAATTTATTTAGCATTGTGACATCAAACTTCTCTGACTTGGTAATAGCTGGAGAGCGCATTGAGAGCGGTCTCAAGAACGGAAAAATCCGAGGCATCTCGAACATCCCAGCTAGTGAAAGTGAATCAATTGTCAGTTCTCAAGAAGAATGGGAGAAAGAAAGTAATTCCACTTGGGAATCTCCGACACCTCAGCGCTCATGCAACTCAAGTGTTCAGAGGCAGCAATCTTTTGGGTCTCCACGTTAGAAACCAATCTCTCCACAAGGACAATATTCTTCTCCAAATCGAAGACCTCCTCAGTATCAACGGTCCTACCGCTGTCAACCACGTCAGCATGCACGACAAAGGCCAAGAAAGCCAAAGAGGAATTTCACTCCATTGCCAATACCATACAGTCAGTTCTTGCCAGATTTAATCAAGACTGGATTGATAGTGCCAAAGGAGATAGATCCAGTGACTTTTCTATACCCACCAAGCTCTGATGCCAACGCCCGATGTGACTACCATGCTGGGGCACAGGGGCATGCAACTGAAGACTGTAAGATGCTCAGAAACAAGGTTCAGGCTTTACTTGACTCCAATATGATGTCATTCACGCCTCAAGGCATTCAAATCAACAATCCTGCACCTAATCAAGCGGATTCATCATACTCTGAAATGGAAGAAATTGCCGAGAGTGGTTGTGAAGATGATTCTCAGACTGATCTCGACAGTAAACTCTGAAGATGATTATCTTAGTTTGGCAAATCAAGAAAGGAAAGCCCAGTTCCCCGAAGCTGGCAATCTTTTGGCTGTTTCATTATTTTGTTGTATTTGTTTTGCATGTTTGAATTTGTACTTGCTTATAAGCTTTTGTTTTTCAAATTGGCAAGATTAATGAAATGTTTATGCATCTTTTGATTAAGTCCATTCGTATTCACTCATTTTCTTGTGGTGACATAAAAAAGCAAAAAAAAAAATTCCATCCACTTATCAAATTGTTGTTAAGCAAAGATTAGGGAGGATGATGAAAATATTATATCCATAATTGTTGTGGTATGCTTTCAATTAAACATTGCCGATGATGTAAGGCATTGTTTCAACTCCTAAACACTGGAGAAATAAGGAAGATAATCCCTCGTTAACCCCTTTGAGTCTAGAAGTAGGAGTTTTCTTTCCTCACACAAAAAACCCTTAAATCTCAACCTTGGGGCAGGGTAGTTCTCAGTTTAACTTGGTTATGCAATCGAATGCAAGCGCTTAATAAAAGACACCAGTCAGCTCTCTCCAATCAAGTGAATAAGTATTGTACAAGTTGTTCTCGAAGTAACAAATAAGGAAGGATCATCGAGAAATCCTTAATCAAAGAATGATCTGAGTCCCTTTCAAGGCAAAAGCCAAGAGAGATGGGAAGCCCAAAACTTTGCCTTATGCAAAAGGGCTTGTACAACAAAACAAAAAAAGAGGTCTCATAACCTCAGCAAAGAAAAGAAGAGGTCTCATAACCTCAGTAAAGACAAGAAGAGGTCTCATAACCTCTGTAAGTTCCTGGATTGGCTGGAATTTTGGTAAAACAACAAGGTGTTCAATGCTGATGTCATGGTGTTGATGTTGCAGCATTAAGTCTTAGTACTGGGTTGTACTAAGTTGTGAAGGTTAACTATGTTTGATGTCATGGGCTTGATGTCATAACATTGCACTTAACACTGGGCTGTGTTAAGGTTGCTAGTTGCTGAAGTGGATGTCTGATGTCACATAGGTGATGTTGTAACATCAGACCTGCAGAACTGAAGCTAATGATAGCATGGGCTTGTTGTTATTAGGGTCGCGTATTAGCTGGAATTGTGGAGAGTGTTGACTCGTTGGATGAGAATATCTTGGGCTAGATATTTTCTGTTACATGGGAGATTTGATTGCAGGTTTGTTGGAGAATTAAAAGGTGGAAGATTTAAAAAGATTTTGGGGATAAAATCTGTTTTAAAAGATTCAGTTTTTAATTAACAAATCTGATCAAATATTGTGACAAATCCAATCCAAATTCAAGGAGCTATATAAAGCGCACAAGACCAAGGAAGAAGGTACAGAAAACAGATTGAAGATCAAGAGCTGGAGGCTTAGAGTCTAGGGTTTGTTTAGAGTACTTGTAATCACACTATTCTAGGTTTGAATAGGTGTTGAATTTTCTGTCCTCTCTAGAAGTTGTGAAGCAATAGAGAGTTATTGATTGATCGAAGCTAGGAAGCAAGATCAACGGATCTCAAAGAGGTTGTTCTTTGAGTGTTTTAGGGGATTGAGTAGTGTTCTCATATCTAAGTGGTTTCTTAGGTAGAAAGTCACTAGTAGAGTATAAGTTTAGGAGATTGTCAACTGGTGTGTTGAGTCTGTAAATTATATCTACAAGTAGTGAATTTCATCCCTGGCTTGGTAGCCCCCAGACGTAGGTAGTTAGACCGAACTGGGTGAACAATTCCTTGTGTTTTCCTGTTGCTTATTCTGTCCATTATTGCAGAGTGTGTTGTTGTAACATCGCACCTTAACATCACACGTCTGGTACCAGAATTTCAATTGGTATCAGAGCAGGCATCCTGTCTGTCTCTGGGTGAGATCTAGGGAAGTTACTTTCTGGTGAAAGATGGACAAAGAGGTTGGAGGATTCGTCAACAGACCCCCTATCTTGGATGGCTCAAACTATGAGTATTGGAAGCCTAGAATGACTACTTTTTTAAAGTCATTAGACAGCAGAGCTTGGAAGGCTGTCATTAAAGAGTGGAAAGCTCCAGAGGTATGTGAGAAAGATGAGGCTGGCAAGGATAAAGAAGGCACCTCAAAGCCTAAGCCTGAAGAAGAATGGACCAAGGAAGAAGATAAGCTTTCCCTTGGGAATTCAAAAGCCCTAAATGCTATCTTCAATGGGGTTGACAAGAACATATTCAGGCTGATCAACTCATGTGAAACTGCTAAGGCTGCTTGGGATATTTTGAAGGCTACTCATGAAGGCACATCTAGAGTTAAGATGTCAAGACTTCAGCTTTTAACATCTAAGTTTGAAAGCTTGAAGATGAAGGAAGAGGAAACTATTTATGACTTCCACATGAGTGTTCTTGAGCTGTCAAATGCATCCAGTGCTCTTGGTGAGAAGATGACAGAAGAGAAGCTGGTAAGAAAGATTCTTAGGTCCCTCCCTAAGAAGTATAAGATGAAGGTAACAGCCATTGAAGAATCTCAAGACATCAGCAAGATGAGAGTTGATGAGCTTATTGGATCTCTTCAAACATATGAACTTGGGCTGAATGAGGAAGAACTAGAAAAGAAGCCCAAGAGTATAGCCTTAGTCTCCACTCCTGCAGCAGCTAAAGATGATGAGTCCCAGGAGGATCTGCCTCAGGCTATAGTTATGTTGGGAAGGCAATTCAACAAAGTGTTCAAGAAGATGAACTATAACTACAGGCCTAATGTCAAGAACATCTCCTCTGACATCAGCAAGTCAAAAGAGAAAGATGAAGAGAAGACTGTCCAAGATAAAGGTGTTCAGTGCTTTGGATGTGAAGGGTATGGACATGTCAAGAAAGAGTGTCCCACATTCTTGAAGAAGCAGAATAAGGGCTTGACAATTTCCTGGTCTGACTCTGACAGTGAAAGTGAAAGTGAGTCAGCAAAGCATGTTACAGCTTTGACAGGAATTGTTGAATCTGATGATGATAGTGATGGAGAAGTCACTTATGATGAGCTAGCTTCAACCTACAGAGAGCTGTGTTTTAAGAGTGCTGAAGTCTGTCAAGAAAACAAGTGCCACAAGCAACAGATAGCTCAGCTTGAGGATGATAAAGCTGAATTGGAGAAAGAAGTCCTATGTGTCAAAGCTCATCTTGAGCATATGACTAAAACTGTTAGAATGTTGAACAGTGGTACAGCCACTCTTGACAAGATACTCCAGTCAAAAAAAGTTGCTGGAGACAAAGCTGGGATCGGATATGTGGCCGAAGACAAAGGTACCTCAGAAGCAAGTACTTCAGGTTTAAAGAAGGAAGAGTCACAAACTGTGCCTCAACATCAGCCAAAGAGGCAGAATCTTACTCCCAAGGAAGCTGATGTTTCACAACCTAAGAAGATTGAGAAGAAGACTGGTCATAATCAGAAGAGAAAGCAGCCTCAAGGTGCTAGACAGTATATGCCTCCCCAATATCATAGGAGCATGAAGGCTGCAAGGCACAAACAGAACATGTCAGAGCAGATGTCTCAACATCAGGAAAACTGGTATGGATCTGGTTTCAACAATGTTGTACCTTACAATTATAAGAGGAGGAAGCCTCATCACCATGGGAGACAGCCTAGAAGACAGCATCGTCAGTTCAGGAGACAGTCTACCGATGGTAAAAGACATCAGCACGATAGAAGACAAGCTAACTCTGGAAGGAGAAGACAACATTATGAGTGGCAGCCACAGCTTTATCATCAAGGTGGGAGAAAGTTTAACCACTTCAGAGATGATAGAATCAGATGTTTCTATTGTGGAAGGTATGGACACATGCAGTACTCTTGTTACAAGCTGCATGGATACCCTCAGCCTCAAAACGGAGGGAGAAAGCACAAGCCCAAAGTTGTTAAACAATGGGTACCTAAGGAGAAGGGGAAGTGCTTATTGGCTCAGTTGTCTGACAAAGAAGCAGAAGAAGGAATTTGGTACTTTGACAGTGGATGTTCAAAGCACATGACTGGATCCAAGGAGTATTTGGTGGAGATCATGTCTGGGCATGCTAACAAGGTTGTCTTTGGTAATGGAGAAGAAGGAGTTGTAGAGGGAGTTGGAAGAGTGAAAAATCTTGATGGACTCACTCTTGATAGTGTGATGCTTGTCCAAGGGTTGGATGCTAATCTGATCAGCATAAGTCAGCTATGTGATGAAGGGTACAAAGTCTGCTACTCAAAGGATGAGTGTCTGGTGACAAGTGAGAAGGATGAAGTGGTCATGAAAGGAGTCAGAACCAGAAACAATTGTTATTCTTGGATACCCATAAGGGTTAGCCCCACTGTGGATGACAAGACTGATGCTTTAACATTAGGTTGTGACATCAAGTATGAAGGGATACTGAAAGGTCAAACTGAGCTAATGAGCTCTAGGGTGAATCATTTTAGATTTTTAAAAGGAAAGGTTTCGTGGAGGGAAAACTTTAGTAATTGGAACCAAAATCAGGGGCCTTACCATATTAATATCACATCAAGACCTTCCAAAACCATCTCATCACAACGCCTCATCTTCCTAAATCTCAACAACATAGAGAGTTTTGTTCTAAACCTGGTCTGTTTCAAAGGAATGATGTCTTCCAAGAACTCTGAACCGGCACGAACTAGGGTTCCCTCCGAAAATGACCTAGGCAATGATGAACACGGTTCTAGTGCTCCTTCCGAGTCAGATAACCCTAAACCCTCCCCTACGAATAAAACTGAAGGCAGGACATCATCATCCCAAGCTGTTGAAGAGAAGTTTAATGTAGACTTGGAGTTGGAACAGCTTACCACCAAAATCCTGGAGAAGGGGATACGTGTAAAAGGGATTTCTGTCCCTCTAAGGCAAATGGCTGCTGAGAAGGTCGCCACTCAAGAGGACAAAGATCTTCAAAAGGATGAGGGTAAAGATCCTGATGTCAATGGTAATGTCAGAACATCATCCCCTAGGGAAGCTAGTCACAAGGGTAAAGAGAAGGATCAGGTCGAGGTCATTGAGATTGAGGACTCATCTGGTGATGAGAAAATTGGAAGAAGGAAGGACAAGAAAAGGGCCTCAAGTAAAGATTCTCCAAAATCGTGGAGCAAAGTTGACAAGGAGGGAAAAAAGAGGAGAATCAGTAAAGAGTCTGAGTCTGAGAGCGATGCTCAAGACATCGACCCAACTGATAATCAAGTGCAAAATCACTATGGAGCCATGTGGAATTATGTGCCTCAAAGAAAGATTGCACTGGAAAGAGAGGTAGCTGCAGAAGACACTGAAATTACTGACCTCATTGAGTGTGCTGGTCTGCGAAGGACTGTGACGGGGTTGACCAATTGTTATAATGGGCTGGTCAGAGAATTCATAGGTAATATCTCTGAATCTATAAACAACAGCAAGAATCGAGCCTTCAGAAGAGTTACCATCAGAGGCAAATGTGTATGGTTCTCTCCTAAAGTGATCAATGGCTACTTAGGAAGAAGTGAGGAAGAATATGAAGAATTGGAAGTCTCCAACAATGTGATATGTAAAGAAATCACTGGTGGTCAGGTAAAAGTTTGGCCAGAAGATGGAAAGCTGCAAACCAGGTTGTTGAGTGTCAAATATGCCATTCTGCACAGAATTGGTGCTGTTAACTGGGTTCCTATTGGGCACAAGACCACAATTTCGGTTGAATTGGGGAAGATAATCTATGCTGTAGGGACAAAGCAAAGAATTGACTATGGCTCCTACATATTTGATTACACTGTTAAGCATGCTGCTACTATGAAGATACCAATTGCTTTTCCCTCTCTCATTTGTGGGATTATCTTATCTCAACAGCCTGGAATTCTACAGCATTGGGATATAGCTTGCACAAGGAAGCCTGCCTTGTCAGTCCATTCCAAATTGTTTGAAGTGAAACATGTTTCTGACAATGTCAAGACATCTGCTTCAACATCACAATAGCAGCCAGCCAAGACAGGGTTAATTTCAGAACTGGAAGAGGCTTGCAAGGAGTTGGATGAAGTCATCAAAGTTAGTACTGAAAGGAAACAAAAATTTGAAAGACTTGTCATGACTCTGAAAATGGCAGCAAAGGAAGGTGGAGCAGTCAACACTAGCAAGGATGATGAAGGACCTGGTGATAAAGGAGAAAGTGAGGAGCTCAGCTCTGATGAAGACTAGCTTACTACCTTGTTGTTTTTGGTAGTTAGTAGTTTAGTTTTCTTGTTTTGTTGTTTTGCACTTAATGTGCTTGCCTGTGTAACTTGAATATTGTGCTGTTTTTGCACCTATTTTTGTTCTATGATTTGTTTTGCCTATTTGCTGACTGTGAGGCTAACAATGAGGGCCAGTTTAGGACTAACTTTATTGGGATAATTGTCTAATTATGGCTAAAAAGGGGGAGAGTTAAAAATTGCCATGAGGAGAAGAGTAGTTGCTGCTAAAAGAATAAAAATAAAAGGTGTTTAGTTGAAAAGTAATGATGCAGCTGTGGAGGGGGAGTATAGACAGCATAGTTGTGGAGCTGCTAGTGAAGAATTCATAGCATTGAAGAGTGCAGAGTGCAGCAAAGCAGACATCAAGGGGGAGATGTGCTGCACATTGTGAGCTACTGAACAACTGTGATGCTGGTTCAAGTTTTTTAGGGGGAGCACCAATTGGCTGTTGTCAATAATGAAGATGGTGCTACAGCAGATCAAGTAATGAAGACTATATGAAGATTGTCAAACTGCTGCAAGTTAATGTTTCAAAATATTGAAGATATTCCGCTGCTGAAGTCTCTGAAGATGCAGAGATTGTTTTAGCCAAAATTAGCCAAAGGGGGAGATTGTAAGTTCCTGGATTGGCTGGAATTTTGGTAAAACAACAAGGTGTTCAATGCTGATGTCATGGTGTTGATGTTGCAGCATTGAGTCTTAGTACTGGGCTGTACTAAGTTGTGAAGGTTAACTATGTTTGATGTCATGGGCTTGATGTCATAACATTGCACTTAACACTGGGCTGTGTTAAGGTTGCTAGTTGCTGAAGTGGATGTCTGATGTCACATAGGTGATGTTGTAACATCAGACCTGCAGAACTGAAGCTAATGACAGTATGGGCTTGTTGTTATTAGGGTCGCGTATTAGCTGGAATTGTGGAGAGTGTTGACTCGTTGGATGAGAATATCTTGGGCTAGATATTTTCTGTTACATGGGAGATTTGATTGCAGGTTTGTTGGAGAATTAAAAGGTGGAAGATTTAAAAAGATTTTGGGGATAAAATCTGTTTTAAAAGATTCAGTTTTTAATTAACAAATCTGATCAAATATTGTGACAAATCCAATCCAAATTCAAGGAGCTATATAAAGCGCACAAGACCAAGGAAGAAGGTACAGAAAACAGATTGAAGATCAAGAGCTGGAGGCTTAGAGTCTAGGGTTTGTTTAGAGTACTTGTAATCACACTATTCTAGGTTTGAATAGGTGTTGAATTTTCTGTCCTCTCTAGAAGCTGTGAAGCAATAGAGAGTTGTTGATTGATCGAAGCTAGGAAGCAAGATCAAGGGATCTCAAAGAGGTTGTTCTTTGAGTGTTTTAGGGGATTGAGTAGTGTTCTCATATCTAAGTGGTTTCTTAGGTAGAAAGTCACTAGTAGAGTATAAGTTTAGGAGATTGTCAACTGGTGTGTTGAGTCTGTAAATTATATCTATAAGTAGTGAATTTCATCCCTGGCTTGGTAGCCCCCAGACATAGGTAGTTAGATCGAACTGGGTGAACAATTCCTTGTGTTTTCCTGTTGCTTATTCTGTCCATTATTGCAGAGTGTGTTGTTGTAACATCGCACCTTAACATCACACGTCTGGTACCAGAATTTCAACCTCAACAAAGACAAGAAGAGGTCTCATAACCTCAGTAAAGACAAAGAAGAGGTCTCATAACCTCAGAAGACAAAGAAGAGGTCTCATAACCTCAGTGAAGACAAGAGGAGGTCTCAAAACCTCAACATTAAAGGATAACCGAATTCTGCAAGGGAGTAATGACTATCCATGGTGTCTGAATCATCATCAACTATCATCATTCCTAGCCAATAGGAACCTGAATGTATAGCTTGAGTTAACTGAGCGTAGGATTGGAGTTCATCACGAAGATTGGGTGGGGACAAATAAACTTTGAGCATTTATCCTTTGTTTCATAAAACCGTGAACCAAGCCATGTTATAACCCTTAAAAGACCTAATTGAGGTAAGGTTGTTTTGAAAGTATACTACAACAAGGTTGATTAACCTGACTCCTAATGATCTTTTGCTAATTGCGTGTGTTGATCACTTCATCTGCTTGGCCATAAGTGGCTAGATCCACCTTTGTTTTTGGTTATTTAATGATTCCACAGTGTGTGTTTCATCAATAAAAACCTTAATTTCAAAAGCTTGCATGAATTTTACATTGAAACTGCCAATTTTGAATGAACAATACTTATTTGCAAAACAATTCAATATCAAGGGAATCCCAACAAATACAGCCGCCTAGGGAACTTGACTTGATAAAGGGAGCTCATTTAGGGGCAACCAAGTGTTAGGATTTTCCAATCAACTGTTTTGAGAGCTATTGAGTCAGGGGCAGAATTCGTCAAGTTCAGAATATTGGGGCAAGTCTTCTTGAGGTCATCTTATGACAAGTTTGGACTCCAATGACCCACCAACAGGGGCAAGTTTGTTCCCCGGTTGTTTCTATCACAGTCTGAGTACTTTGTATTAGGAATACATTTAAAATGGGGAAGTTACGTCGAGATTCATGAATCTTTTCAAAAGTTTGAAGATATTGAAGCATTTTATATGCTAATTCTTCTGTAAAATCCTTTTGGTAACTTATCCTCACAGACTAGTTAATCAGAAGCAATCAGGTCAAGATTCAGCAAACCTCTAAAATGACAGTTAGTCTGGGATATCTCCTTCACAGACCAACCATTCTGAAGAACAAGTTCAAGGACTTTGTTGTGTAATTGCAGTTAATCTGGGGAAGTTCAGTCAAGATTCGCGAATCTCTTCAAGAGTTTGAAGATATTGAAACATATTGTATGCCAATTCTCCTGTAAAATCCTCTTGGTATTTTTATTCTGACATACAATGTAATTTGGGACAGATAAGATTTGAAGATGATTGCATTGTTCTTGTGACATCCTTTGCTAGCTCCCCAATAAGCTGTTACTTCAGCTAATTTTGGAAATTCTCCATGGATTTCCCTCCAATAAAGAAATCAAGCTCATGATGGAAATCCTAGTGAAGTCATGATGCTAAACCCCGAGTAGATTACTCTTTTCCCCCAGAGAAGGTTCTAATCTTGAAGTAGAACTACTGATTCTGCAAGTTCATCCCCAGTGATGATCCAATCTGATAAGTTTGGCTGGATATCCTTGTCGAGATGTTTATTTCATCTCCAGTCTCGCTTCCCTTTTGTCTATTTTGTCAGCATAAGCATAAGCATGGTATAAGCACCATATGCATGGCATATTAGCATTTTGCTACCCTTTTCTGGTGTTTAGATGTTTTGGTTCACTTTGGTGTTTACTCCCCAAGTGACTGGGTTTGTCTTCTCTCTCCAATAGAGTCATCAGCCCTAGGCATACAGTGCCCATCCTTTCTGAATTCCCCGTAGAGATCGATTCTCATGGATGATGGTTGTTTAAGTTATCTTTTCCATAATTGGATAAGATAAACCCCATTCGAGCTCATTCCTCAATGGTTGAAGTCTTGTTTGACCGTTTCTTTCTAGTTTGTTCCTAGATTAAACTTTGGTCCCTGACAGGTGTGGTTTCCAAACCCATTTTGAACGTGCATTTATTTTGCACTGTGTCTCGCAGAAGAATCTTTTACAGATCCACATTGAAGACATTATCCTTTCTCCAGCAGTGTTATAATATCAACATCTCTTTGGAATTTATACCCAACGACAAGTGGCAATCTCCTTGAGAAGCTTGTTTTATTATCATTACCTTTACAACGATAAGTGGCAATCTCTGTCACGAGAAGCTTATTTGTCCTTGGTTTTATTCATACTTCTATAATTACCTTCAATCAGTCACTTTCCATTAACCCGTTTGATGTGATCCCCATTTGAGTCATTCCTTACCGTCAATCTATTTGATGAGGTGTTCCAAGCTCAGGTTTCGTACCTTCAGATATGTTATCATTCCTTGCCGTCAATCTGTTTGATGAGGTGTTCTGAGCTCAGGTTTCGTACCTTCGAATATGTTATTATTCCTTGCCGTCAATTTGTTTGATGAGGTGTTCCGAGCTCAGGTTTCGTACCTTCGGATATGTTATTATTCCTTGCCGTCAATCTGTTTAATGAGGTGTTCCGAGCTCAGGTTTCGTACCTTTGAATATGTTATTATTCCTTGTTGTCAATCTATTTGATGAGTTGTTTCGAGCTCAGGTTTTGTACCTTCGGATACGTTATTATTCCTTGCCGTTAATCTGTTTGATGAGGTGTTCCGAGCTCAGGTTTTGTACCTTTGGATACGATATTATTCCTTGTCGTCAACCAGTTTTGACAATATGAACCTTGGTCAGCTATGAACCAAAACATCAGGTCAGCTGTGAACCTCGATTTAGGCCCAACTCATATTAGTGTCCAAAGTCCAGTTTTTGCTGGCAAATCCAGCTCATACTAGTATTCAAAGTCCAACTCATACTGGCATTTCAAAGTCCAACTCATATTGGCATTTCAAAATCCAGCTCATACTGGTATTCAAAGTCCAGCTCATACTGGCATTCAAAGTCCAACTCATATTGGAATTTCAAAGTCCAGCTCATACTGGTATTCAAAGTCCAGCTCATACTAGCATTCAAAATCCAGCTCATACTGGTATTTAAAGTCCAGCTCATACTGGCATTTCAAATCCAGCTCATACTGGTATTTCAAATCCAACTCATACTGGTACCCAAAATCCAGCTCATACTGGTACCCAAAGTCCAACTCATATTGGCATTTCAAAGTCAAGCTCATACTGGCATTCAAAGTCCAGCTCATACTGGCACTTCAAATTCAGCTCATACTGGTACCCAAAATCCAGCTCATACTGGTACCCAAAGTCTAACTCATATTGTTATCTTAACCAACTCATATTGGTACCCGAGTCCAATCATTAATGGCTCATTAACCTTATTCCCAGCAGAGTTTCAATCATTATCAATGTCTTTTATCATTTGGCGCATGCAGAGTATGTCTCTGTCTTTTCTGGCTTTTCTTGAAGATCCCGTTTGAACTCTTCAGTATAAGAAATCCCCAGAAAATCTTTTATTGGATGTCTATATTTTATTTCCAATTGATCCCCAATGTAGATCATGTCTTCTTTCTGGTTGCATGCCCAGTAAGAATGTGTTTTATTTCCCTAGTGTCGTCCGGTCACCTATGAACCTGTCGTCCATCTCCCTGGATCTTCCCAGTGGAGAACACCTCTCTGGCTATTATCTCCAGTGAGGACCCGTGGGATTTTCCCCTTTATTTTTCTATCCCCAGTGTTTCCTCAGAGTCTCCCCAGTGAGTCGCTTTTGTTGGTTTGCCTGCATCCCCAGTGAGTTTTCCTTGTGGATGCTAACCTTATCTTTCCCCAGTAAGCTCACCTGTGGTGGTTTGCTCTTTGTCTTTGGTGTTTTGTTTGTCTGCATTCTTGCCCTATCATGGCATCATATAATCATACTAGAAGTTCATGGCATGTCAGCATATGCATGTCTGTTGTTTGTCCTTAGCATCTGCATTCCATTTAAGGGCAAAAAATTTTGGTTTGCTATATTTAAATACCTTTCACCTGGATGTCCCGAGGATCTTCTTTCCTCGTGCCATTTGGTAAAGCTATTTAAATAGGGGCAACTGTTGTACCCCAAATTTTACCCCTTAGATGTCATAACATTTTGCACTTACATGTAGGGATCAATCATCTGTGCATTGTTAACTAACCACCATATCTTGTTAGTTTGTTCTTTTGTGTTAAAGCCAGGGTTTACACAGGTAAGAGAACACAAGTCAATAAGCCAGACTCTCACATGTTTCAAGGTCTCCTAATACATTCTTTGGCTCCATACAACCATCACAAGTGTCCCCAAATTGATTGAGAGTGGTGTGAGAAGTCATTTGTTCAAGAAAGATAACTGAGGCTCCAAAGTGAAACCATTTGGTCTTGGAGGCTAATTATGAAGTCCTCAAATTATATGCCATGATATTAATGAGATTGGGTCAAGAGAAATCAAGAGGAGATCATCTGGTCAAGAGTTGTGGAATTAGGGTTTTAACCTGAAGAATCATTGAAGAACCTTGTTGTGATCATGCAGTATCTTAAAGGGTTCACTAACCATTTGAGCCCACATACTTTCAAGAGGTCTTATTCAACAAGAAATCAAGTGTTTGGTTCCTATTACAAGTGCCTTGAGCCACAGGATTCACCATGACTCAAACAAGGGTTTTACCAGCACTAGTTAACCATTGCCTTTGATTTTGATCAAGACATGTTCCCAAGCCTTGGGACATGATTCCACATGATACTGGACATCCTTAGAGGCCATCTATGGACCTTGGAAGAGATTGAAGAAGCAATATACTCAAAGACCATCTAGTGGAATTCCTGAGGAAATTAGGGTTTTGACTGACAAAGTCAAGCCTCTGACTTTGATGTTATTGGCCCACAATGGAGTATTCAAGTCGCATCCCATCTTAACATGTTCAATCTTTGACTTAGAGCATGAGAGATCACCAAGGCATTTGTGAATGTTGTTTTAAAAAAAGAAAAAAAAAGAAAAAAAGAAAAAGAAAAAAGCAAGTCATGGCACTGGCCACACTTTGGTGGCTGCCACAAGATGCATGGCGCCTGCCATGAAAGATACACGACACTTGCCATAAGAAAGCATGGCGCCTGCCATGGAGGATGTGTGGCGCTTACCACAGGAGAAACATGGCGCCTGCCATGATGATTATGTGGCGATTGCCACAATTTGCAAGCTACACTTAAAAAAAATATGTTTTAATCAGAAATTAATACAAGTGGATGGTTTAACGAGAAGAAAGATAAACTTTTCAAAAGCATGGCTCCTCTTTTCTCCTTGAAGCTTGCACTATTGCTCCAAATCCCATCAGCACACAAAAGCAAACCTACCCTATTCTGATCAGTCACTGTTCCTTGAAGATTTTTCAAATCTCAGCCAGCTCACTTGCATGAAGGAAAACTTGGAAAAGGGCAAACTAGGCAAGATGAGAAATTATACCTCAAGCTCTCCATATTTTCCTATAAATAGAGGCTTAACCTCCTCTCCCAAAACACACCAGATTCACCCAAAAATAGGTTGAATACTCTCCTCATTTTCTTCCTCACTTACTCTTATAAATTTGAATATTGTTGCATGAGTTTTTTTGGTTCGAGCTTTTCACCATCCAACACCATAAACCTTGCAGTAGCTGGCATTTTGAGGAAGAAGAAGCTCATCTTTTTTTTCTCAGAATACGTACCTGTGAAGAGGTAGTGGACCATCTCCACTAGGTAACACTCACTCTTTTTTTTTCTTACTTTGTCTTCAAAATATCATGATCATTTTTATCATATTTGTCATCTTGTTAATGTCTCGTTCTTGAATATATGTTGCAAATCATGAATTTATGATTTTGTTTGATTTATCGTGAACCGGGCTTGTGGTTGTTTATTGAAAAACAAAATAAAAAGAGGTATATGACGCCTGCCACAAGTTTATGTGGTACTGGCCACAAGGTGTGGCACTGGCCATGATCTATATCGCCTGCCATGCTTCAAAAAGCATTTGCCTTGCTTTATGTGGCTCCTGCCACAAGTTTATGTGGCACTGGCCATAAGGTGTGGCGCCTGCCACCATTTTTATGGCACTAGCCATGCTTTATGTGGCGCCTGCCACCATTTCATGGCACTGGCCATGCTTTTTGTGGCCACTATCTCCTTGTGTGCTTAACTTAGTTTTTTTTTCTAATTTATTTTCTTATAGTAATTTCGTTTTCTTTCTAAAAATTTCAAAACAAACATATGTATAACTTTATGTTCGATTCTTGGACTTTTTTTGTGAAAGATCACCAATTGTTTCATGAATACTTTTAAGAATTTTCTTGAATATTCTATGGTATGTGAAATGTTTATTTGAAGAGTTGTTCATCGACTTGGATAAAATCATTCTGTTAGGATATTGTTTGTACATCTTGACCTCAGTTGATAAGTTTCATAATTCTAACATGTCTCTGATTTCAAACTTGGAAAATGTTATCTTTACCACACTTATGTGGTCACCTATCCATGTTTGCCATGTTCATACTTGGATTTTTTTTGGTTAATGTTTACTGTCTTTGAATCTCTTAACTCATATTGTTCATTTAATTTCAATCCCTTTCAACCCTTGTTTTTACAAAAAGTTACTTCCCCACTCCTTCCAAAGGAAAGTCTCTCTATTGATCTCAAAGTCATAGATAGCTTATTACCAGCTTTAACCTCATAGTCATAGCCACCTCCCTCCTTGACCTCATAGTCATAGGATACCAAGTTTGACTTCATAGACATAGCCACCTGTTGCGGTGAGAATCAGATAACAAGCTATTAATTAACTTGCAACACATTTCTTTGAATTCACCACCGACTTTGATTTATCTAAAGGAAAGGTTCAAGATCGAGAAAAAACCTAAAGGGGGGATCTAAGGTTCGGGGGTTGGTTATACTGAGGGAAGGTATTAGCACCCTAAGTATCTGTAGTACTCTACATGAACTTCTTGTTTAGTTTGTGTTATACTATGTTTGCTTGCTAAAGGAATCTGCTAATGGTAAGGTAAAGACCTAAGGTATATACACTAAGTTTGCTCGCCAAGACATCGCATCTTGTGCCTACGTATCTGACTAAAGAATCAGAGGAACCGTAGTTCACCTAACTAAGGGTGGATTTGAGGAACCATTGACTATGGCCAAAGTTCCAAGGGGAAATGAGTGTGAACTCATTTTAGAGTTTAAAGAAACTCTCTAAGTCTAAGTTATGATGGGGAAAAGTGGATACTCAATGTCATGAGTCCCACATAGAGTCCATAAACTCTATCCTATTGCTAAGTTATGACTCAATGGCTCTTATGAGGCCAAGAAAAGGTAAAGGCTCTTATGAGGCCAAGGTGGGATGATTTGTTTATTGACTTATGAGCCAACTTAGGAGGACTTTCCTTTGGAATGGTATTGAGAAATGTCAAATGCAAAAGGCAAGCACAATCATAACAGAACCGGGAGGGTTATCCACAAGACTTTATCAGAAATATTTACAAATCTCACCAAAGAGAGAAATGAAAAGTTAGTATTCAAATAAATTGAAAATTGAAATGAAGTAGAAATAGTCTCGTCTTAATCATGATTTAATCGAGAAATCGATAATCAATGATTCTTGACTTTCATTGACCAAAAATTAAATGAAATTGAAATAAAAAGAAAGTGGTCTCATATTGATCAAAGTTTTGTCGTTTTAATGAGATAAACCAAACCATGAAGTTTGGTCTCGTCTTAATCAAAATTTAATCGAGAAATCGATAATCTTTTGACTAGACTTTCATTGACCAACAAAGGAGAAAATGAAGATGGCCTCATATAATCAACGTTTATTGATTTGAAATAATCAACAAAGTTATGATGTTTTTTATATCATTGGCCCAAAAGATAAACGAAAAGAAAATCGAAATGAAAATTAAAATCAAAATAAATATGTGATAAAAAACTAAACACTCCACTATTGAACCAAATCATGAATGGAGGAAATCCTTTAAAAAACGGATCTTTAAGTTTCTCTATTTGGTTTTTAATAATGTAAGAATAAAGAAAAAAAAAGAACAAGTAAAGGGTGGCGTGATGAACTAAAGGGGTGAAAAAATGGCGGGATCATGTGGGCCTATGAGCCCATCATCCACCCAAGGAACAGATACGGTTGGCATCAAAAGGAAAATGGTAGAAATAGCAAACCGTGATTAAAAACCAATTTTAGAAGAAAAACAACTCGTTTGACTTTAAATAAACAACATCAGCCACATATCTCTCTTCCCTTCTTTTGAAAAAAAACGAAAAAACAAAGCAATCATAAAAATGAGGAACAGGGACGGCAACCCAAACTGCACGACATCAACCTTATTCGCTTCTGTCTCAAACGCCTCCGTCTCCTTTCTTTCTGATTCGGATTCGATCAAATGATTTAAGTTTCAGGTCCATGTTTGTATAGTCCTCACTTCGTCTCAATATTCCCCTTCTTCTATGATTTCTCATCTTATAATTAGGTTTGGATTTGAATGAGTTATGATGCTTGGGTTGAAGGAGGACGAAGGGTTCTATTGGAGCTTTGTGGTTGTTGTTGGAGGTCTACGGTCGTTGGGTTTGAACGAGTTTGAGAAAGTGATATGTGTTTGAGTGTTTGTTGTGGGTTATTGATTTGGGTTTACTTGATGATGAAAGGAGAAGGAAGAGTTTTGGAAGAATCGGTTGAAGATGATTGAGGGCGGAGGTTCCGAATTGGTTTTTTCCTGTTTGGTGTTGTTATGTTGAGAAAAGGATGGAAGTTGGTATTGGTGTTCTGTTGTTGTTGTTGTGAATGGAGAGGTTGTTGTTTTGATTACAGAGAAATCGGGGGAGAAGGTTGATGTTTGACAGTGAAAATGAAAACAGGGCTTGTGAAATGTTATGAGACGAAGAGTTTGAATGAGCTGAGGCGAAGAGCACTTAGCTGAAAACAGTGGAAGATTCAGAGGGAGTTTTATGTTTTTCTCCCCTTTTCTTATAGTGATTTCTAGGGTTCAAAACAAAGCTGTAGTTTCATGATGAATTGATAAGACTTTAATTATGCAGAGGAATCAATCCTATCACCAATTTGTTTTTTCTTGCTTTTTGCCAATTTCATGTATCTCACTAATGCAGCCACTACAGGTCTGATGTGAATCATTTTAGTGAAACTCTGTGCAGGGCTTTGGTCTGGCTCGTAGCAGTATGACGGGTGGTATGTGTGGTCGTTGTTGTTCGCAGGAATGCAGCAAGAGGTACAGAGGTGCAGCAGGGTCATTTGGTGTGGGTGTTTCATTGCATAGTGAAAACCTTGGTTCAGCAAAAGTCATCTTGTATTATCTTTCCTTTTTGCAATTTTCTTGTGGTATGATGTAATGCAGTGAAGCAGGGTTTCTGTCAAAGGTTATGATGATTTTTGAAACATTGTGTAGGGATGTACCATTGCATTGCGCAGGCCTTAGCAGAGTTTGACTTTGGTGGATATATGAATAGGACAAAACATGCTAAGCCATTCTCTTGCCATGCCCCACTCTAAAAATGTTCTTTTCTTTTTGTACTTTGCATCTCTTTGACTGCAGCAACAAAATAGAAAAAATAAAATGATGGGCCTTCAAGGATTATCATGAAATTGAGATTTGTATGGATTTGTACAAAACGGGATTAGGAATAATGGGCATGTATAGAATTCAATAGGCTTTATTGGAATTAAATGGATATTGGTAAAATGAAATTGGTCTTAACAAAATGGAAATTGAAAATGAATTTAGAATGGATAAATGGATTAAGAAAGTGGTTTTGGAAATGAGTAATAGAATAGATGGTTACGGGAACAGACGTTAAAACATGAAACCACCATTAGAATCTACTGATGCACACCCTGACTAAGCGTAATCCAGAAACCACACTTGACCCTTTTCCCCAGACCTTTGATAAAATGTAGCAATTGTCATTTGAATCACAATTCCTGAATCATAACTCTGAATCACGCTGAACATCTTAATCAACCTCTGAGAAATAAATTCACAGCTTGTGCAGTCAAGTTAATGTCATTTCGATCAGGATGAACCGAGAAACCTCACCGCGAGAGAATCTTGCCTTGAAATTTGAGATTATGAATTGAGACATGGATTGCATGACATGAAACTCTAACATGAGAATGATATGGACCATGAAGCAACTGATGATCTTGACTCAGCCTGATGACTTGATGAAGAAGCAAACCATTTATCCGACCAAGATTAACTCAGACTATCACTGAATCTCCAACCAATGTCCTGATGACTTCAAGTGAATCTGAGTTGAATGACACCCCTTCTCAAACCATCAAAGGGATAGGAACCCTAATCTCTGCGCTTCGGGCGCATACTAATGAAGCAAGGACTTGATGAGAGCCAGAACTTTAATCAGAATCTTTGCCACGGTCTGATAACCTGATTCTAAAATAAACCACTTGTTCGACCAAAATTAGGTCAAACTTCCACTGAATCTTGAACCACATCACACACACCTTGCCTGATATTTGGTGAAGAACTTGTGATAAAGACAAATCATACTGGATTAGTGAAAAAGAGAAGTCTCTTGAGAGTATGAGAACTTGATTGGTTAGTGATCTATCTAAAACCCTGGTTTGCCAATCTTGGAGTCTCTTGAAACAAACCCTGATTCACAAGTGAAACAAAACACAACAAAGGCTGATAAATTGGTTAGTTATGCAATATGATTGACCCCTACATATGAGTGAAAGATGTTATGACATCTAAGGAGTAAAATTTTGGGTACAACAGTTGCCCCTATTTAAATAGCTTTACCGGATGGCTCGAGGGATAGAAATCCTCGGGACATCAAGGTGAACGGTATTTAAATATAGCAAACCGAAAATTTTTCCCTTAGATGGAATGCAGATGCTAAGGACAGACGACGGACATGCAAATGCTGACATGCCATGAACTTCTAGTATGATGATATGATGCCATGATAGTGCAAAGATGCAGACAAACAGGACGCCGAAGGATAAAGAGCTACCAAACACAGGTAAGCTTTGCTGGGGAAAGATGAAGGTTAGTATCCATGAGGCAAACTCACTGGGGATACAGGCTAACCAACAAAAGAGACTCAATGGGGAGACTCTGAGGAAACACTGGGGATGGAAACTGAAACTGAGGGGAAACCCTACAGGTCCTTACTGGAGATAGGAGCCAGAAAGGTATTCTTCACTGGGGAAAGATCCAGGGAGATGGACGACATGGTTCATATGTGACCGGACGACACTGGGGAAATGAAACACATTCTTACTGGGCATGAAACCAGAAAGAATACATGATCTCCATTGGGGATCAATTTGAAATAAAAGGATAGACATCCAATAAAAGATTTTCTGGGGGATTTCTTATACTAAAGAGTTCAAACGGGATCTTCAAGAAAAGCCAGAAAAGACAGAGACAAAGCTCTGTGCGCCAGATGTTGAAAAGACAACTGGACTTTAGTTGGGAATAAGGTTAATGAGCCATTAATGGTTGGACTCGGGTACCAATATGATTTGGTTTATGAAGAATACCAGTATGAGCTGGATTTTGACTACCAGTATGAGCTGGATTTTGAATGCCAGTATGAGCTGGATTTTAAATTTTGGTTTAGGTTCATATCTGACTTGAATTCAAACAACGGGTTCACATCTGACTCAAAGTTTAGGTTCACATCTGACCTGGTTTCAAACAACGGGTTCACATCTGACTCGAAGTTTAGGTTCATATTTGACCTGGGTTCAAACAACGGGTTCACATCTAACTCGAAGTTTAGGTTCATATTTAACCTGGGTTCAAACAACGGGTTCACATCTGACTCGAAGTTTAGGTTCATATCTGACCTAGTTTCAAACAACGGGTTCACATCTGACTCAAAGTTTAGGTTCACATCTGACCTGGTTTCAAACAACGGGTTCACGATAACCTGAAGTTTAGGTTCACATCTGACCTGGTTTCAAACAACGGGTTCACATCTGACTCGAAGTTTAGGTTCATATCTGACCTGGTTTCAAACAACGGGTTCACATCTGACTCAACGTTTAGGTTCACATCTGACCTGGTTTCAAACAACGGGTTCACGATAACCTGAAGTTTAGGTTCACATCTGACCTGGTTTCAAACAACGGGTTCACGATAACCTGAAGTTTAGGTTTACATCTGACCTAGTTTCAAACAACAGGTTCACGATAACCTGAAGTTTAGGTTCACATCTGACCTGGTTTCAAACAACGGGTTCACGATAACCTGAAGTTTACATCGTCAACAAGGGCTGACGGCAAGGAACAAAAAAAGGGATCACATCATCAAGAAGTTTGATGGCAAGGAAATAATACATATCCAAGGGTATGAAACCTGAACTCGGAACACCTCATCAAATAGATTGACGGCAAGGAAATAAAACATATCCGAGGGTATGAAACCTGAACTCGGAACACCTCATCAAATAGATTGACGACAAGGAAATAATACATATCCGAGGGTATAAAACCTGAACTCGGAACACCTCATCAAATAGATTGACGACAAGGAAATAATACATATCCGAGGGTATAAAACCTGAACTTGGAACACCTCATCAAATAGATCGACGGCAAAGAAATAAAACATATCCTAGAGTATGAAACCTGAACTCGAAACACCTCATCAAATAGATTGACGGCAAGGAAATAATACATATCCGAGGGTATGAAACCTGAGCTCGGAACACCTCATCAAACAGATTGACGGGAAAAAACACCTCAAATAGGGATCACATCAAACGGGTTGATGGAAAGTGACTGATTAAAGGTGACACCATTGGTAACTGTAGAAGTATGAATAAAACCAAGGACGGATAAGCTTCTCGGGAAAGAGATTGCTACTTATCGTTGTAGAGGTAATGATAGCAAAACAAGCTTCTCAAGGAGATTGCCACTTGTTGTTGAGTATAAATTCCAAAGAGATGTTGATATTACAACAATACTAGAGGAATAATTTTGTCTTCAATGAGGATCTGTAGAAGATTCTTTTGCGAGACACAGTGCAAAATAAATGCACGTTCAAGATAGGCTCGGAAACCACACCTGCCAGGGACCAAAGTTCAATCTAGGAACAAGCTAGAAAGAAACGGTCAAACAAGACTCCAATTGAGGAATGAACTCAAATAGGGACCTATCTTATCCAAATATGGAAAAGATAACTGAACCAACCATCATCCACGGGGATTGAACTCTGTGGGGAATTCTGAAAGAATGGGCACTTTATGCCTAAGGCTGACAACTCTATTGGAGAGAAAAGACAAACCCAGTCACTTGGGGAAATAAACACCAAAGTGAACAAAGCAGGTAAACACCAGAAAGGGATAGCAAAATGCTAAGATGCTATGCATATGAATGCTTATGCCATGCTTATGCTTATGCTGACAAAACAGACAAAAGGAAGCGAGACTGAAGATGAAATAAACATCTCGACAAGGATACCCAGCCAACCTCATCAGATTAGACCATTACTGGGGATGAATAAGTAGGATCAACAACTTCACTAGGAAAAGAGTATTCCACCTGAGGTATAGCATCATGACTTCACTAGGATTACCATCATGAGCTTGATTTCTTTACTGGAGGAAGATCCATGGAGATTGGCAAGATTTAGCTGGAGAGACAGCTTACTGGGGAGCTAGTAACAGACGTCATCTGCCCCAGAGTACATGGTTTATCAGAAGAAAATAACAAGAGGATTTTATAGAAGAATTGGCATACAAGGTGTTTCAATATCTTCCAACTCTTGGAGAGATTCGTAAATTTTGACATGACTGCCCCAGATTAACTGCATTTACACAACAAAGTCTTTGAACCTGTTCTTCAGGCTGGTTGTCGAAAACTGGGGAACAAACTTGCCCCATGCTAGGTGCTTGATCTGTGGAGTAGATGCCCCAGACTAACTGACCTTTGAGAGATTTGTCGAATCTCGACCTGACTGCTTCTGACTGACGGGTCTGTGAAGGTAAGTCATCAAAAGGATTTTACAGAAGAATTGACACACTAGATGCTTCAATATCTTCAAGCTTTTGAAAAGATTCATGAGTCTTGACGTAACGGCCCCAATTTTACTGCATTTATACAACAAGGTCCTTAAACTTGTTCTTCAGACTGGTTGATCCGTGAAGGAGGTGCCCCAGACCAATTGACCTTTTAGAGATTTGCCGAATCTCGACCTAATTGCCCCTGATTAACGGTATTCGCGATACGAGGTCCTCAGACTGCGGTAGAAACAACTAGGGAACAAACTTGCCCCTGTTGGAGTCTAAACTTGTCATAAAATGACCTCAAGAAGGCTTGCCCCAATATCCTGAATTTGAAGAGTTCTTCCCTTGATTCAATAGCTCTTGGAATGGTGGATCAGCAGATCCTTCCGCTTGGTTGCCCCTGGCTGAGCTTCCTTTATCAAGTCGAATTCCCTAGCTGGCTGCATTCGTTGGGATTTCTCTGATATTGAATTGTTTTTGCAAATAAGTATTGTTCATTTAAAATTGGCATTTTCAATGCAAAACTCATGCAAGCTTTGAAAACAAAGTTTATTGATGAAACACACAGGGTGGAATGATTAAATCAAACAAAGTGGATCTAGTCATTTATGAAATGACAGATGAAGTGATCAACACACGCAATTAGCAAAGATCATTAGGAGTCAGGTTAATCAACCTTGCTGAAGTATGCTTTCAAAATAACCTTACCTCAATTAGGTCTTTTAAGGGTTGTAACGTGGCTTGGTTCACGGTTCATGAAACAAAGGATAAAGGCTCAAAGTTTATTTGTCCCCACCCAATCTTCGTGATGAACTCCAATCCTACGCTCAGTTAACTTAGGCTACACATTCAGATTCCCCTAGGATAGGAATTGAGCTGATGATAGTTGATGATGATTCAGACACCTGGGGTAGTCATTACTCACTTACAACATTTGGTTGTCCTTTATTGTTGAGGTTTTGAGACTTCTTCTTCCTTTTTCTTGATCGAGGTTATGAGACCTCCTCTTTGCTTGATTGAAATTATGAGATTCTTCTTTGTCTTGATTGTTGTACAAACCTTCTTGTATAAGGCGAAGTTTTGGGCTTCCCATCTTTCTTGGCTTTTGCTTTGAAAGGGACTCGGCTCACCCTTCGATTAAGGATTTCTCAATGATCCTTCCTTATTTGTCGCTTTGGGAACAACTTGTGCAACATTTACTCATTTGATTTGAGAGCGTTGACCGGTGTCTTGCATGAAGCGCTTGCACTTGATTGCATAACTAAGTTAAACTGAGAACTACCCACCCCAAGGTTGAGATTAAGGGTTTTTCGTGTGAGGAAAGAAAACTCCTACTTCTAGGCTCGAAGGGTAAACGAGGGATTATCTTCCTTATTTCTCCAGTGTCTGGGAATTGAAGCAATGCCTTACATCCTTGGCGAGGTTTAATTGAAAGCATACCACAACTATTAGGGATGTAATGTTTTCTTCATCCTCCCCAATCTTTGCTTAAACAACAGTTTGATATTGATAAGTGGATGGAGACAAGATAAATATTTTTGCTTTTATGAAAATAATAGTAAAAGAGTGAAACGAATGGATTGACCCAAAAAATGCATGAACATTTCATTAATCTTTCCAATTCGAAAAAACAACAGCTTATAAGCAAAAACATGTAAAGGAAAAACAACTGAAAATACAAAATATAGCCAGCTTTGGCAAATTGACTTCAGTAGTTGGGCCCAGACAGGGGAACACCTTCATCCTTGAATACTAGCTCCTTGTGGTACAGAACCTTAAGAGGCTTCACAGGTCCTTTGCCTTTTGCTTTGGGAGTCACCAATGCGTTCCGCATCAACAGTGGAAAAAGTTCGCTCAGGGGCACAGGAATTGGCTGGTAGTAAGCCTTGTCCCTTTTGACAGAGTATCTCTTTTTGTTCTGGCTTCGAGAACCTTGAGAAGAAGCAACCTTAAGAGGCTGAAATGCTCTTTCGGTAAAAACCTGATGGGGATGACATTCTGGCGCGAGACCAAATGTTGATTGATGCGAGGTTCCCTCAAGGCGTGTCCTTGGTATGGGAAAAACACAGGAGATGATGAAGTGGTGACTTCTTTGGACGCAACGGGGTGAGCGTGCCCTTGCTTCTTCATCAAGTTTTGCAAGGTCTCTAGGACCCAACTCATCTGGCTCTTGAGGGTTTTGATCTCCTCTTTCACAGCTTCCTGATTCTTCAAAATCTCGTTCATTGTTGTCTTTGTCCTGAGCACGGGCTAGGTATCCTCCAGACATAGAAAAAGAAAAGACTCAAGACTGAGAAATGCAATGAGATGCGAATGCGACGACATGCGCATGTAATGCTGATGCAAGCCATATGGTTTCAAGGAACTCAAAGGAGAGTTACAAACATTTTGGAAAAACTAAAAAGTTTCATTTCAAAATCCATGATCTTTATTGATTTTTTGAAAAGGAACGAACAACTGAATTCCTTGAAACCAAAGAGCTATGGATGAATGGATGGATGTATGCACAAACACGCATATACAGATATTCACGAATATGCACAAATACACAAGAGAGGGTTTAGGTTTGAAGATCACGAGCATAGAGCCATGGTCTACCCATCCCAAAAAGGTGTGTACTATGGGTTTTCATCTGCAGAACAGGGTTCTAAAAAGTTCCCAGAGTCGACAATCCATCTTTCGGATATTATCGACTTCCCGAATGACTCGGTAATCAATAATATTCTCAAGAGAATCTCGTCTGAGTGTAGTATCGCATGACAACCATTTCAGAAATAGACTCCCTCATGGTCACCGCACTACATCCTAAAAAGGCTTAGGTGGGGTTTGGAAATAACTACGGTTTTCAGTATCGATGGCTCCTACGTTGAGAGTAGCACGTTTTCGCGAATAGACTCGCTTAACATGACTAAACTCCCAATAGGGCCTAAACTGAGTGATGGTGTCTCAAGTCAACTTTTTCAGGAATCGACTCCCACAAAGCCTCCTTGAATATACCATCGTCCTATCATAAGAGCTCTTAAGTCCGGGTTATGACTTATCCCACCACTCAATAGTAGCACCCTGCATACAGAAGATCCCAAGCAAAACAGGTATACATATATATATATATATATATATATATATATATATATACGTATATGTACAAATATAACAAACAAGCATAAATAACACAAGCAAAAACAAGGTGGCCTTAACCCTAAAAAAAAATTTCCCCAGTGAAGTCGTCATTTCTGTTGCGGTGAGAATCGGATAACAAGCTATTAATTAACTTGCAACACATTTCTTTGAATTCACCACTGACTTTGATTTATCCAAAGGAAAGGTTCAAGATCGAGAAAAAACCTAAAGGGGGGATCTAAGGTTCGGGGGTTGGTTATACTAAGGGAAGGTATTAGCACCCTAAGTATCTGTAGTACTCTACAAGAACCTCTTGTTTAGTTTGTGTTATACTATGTTTGCTTGCTAAAGGAATCTGCTAATGGTAAGGTAAAGACCTAAGGTATATACACTAAGTTTGCTCGCCAAGACGTCGCATCTTGTGCCTACGTATCTGACTAAAGAATCAGAGCAACCGTAGTTCACCTAACTAAGGGTGGATTTGAGGAACCATTGACTATGGCCAAAGTTCCAAGGGGAAATGAGTGTGAACTCATTTTAGAGTTTAAAGAAACTCTCTAAGTCTAAGTTATGATGGGGAAAAGTGGATACTCAATGTGATGAGTCCCACATAGAGTCCATAAACTCTATCCTATTGCTAAGTTATGACTCAATGGCTCTTATGAGGCCAAGAAAAGGGAAAGGCTCTTATGAGGCCAAGGTGGGATGATTTGTTTATTGACTTATGAGTCAACTTAGGAGGACTTTCCTTTGGAATGGTATTGAGAAATGTCAAATGCAACATGCAAGCACAATCATAACAGAACCGGGAGGGTTATCCACAAGACTTTATCAGAAATATTTACAAGTCTCACCAAAGAGAGAAATGAAAAGTTAGTATTCAAAGAAATTGAAAATTGAAATGAAGTATAAATAGTCTCGTCTTAATCATGATTTAATCGAGAAATCGATACTCAATGATTCTTGACTTTCATCGACTAAAAAGTAAATGAAATTGAAATAAAAAGAAAGTGGTCTCATATTGATCAAAGTTTTGTCGTTTTAATAAGATCAACCAAACCATGAAGTTTGTTATATCATCGACCGAAATAAAGAAAGTGGAATCGAAATGAAAAATAAAGTTGGTCTCGTCTTAATCAAGATTTAATCGAGAAATCGATAATCTTTTGATTAGACTTTCATTGACCAACAAAGGAGAAAATGAAGATGGCCTCATATAATCAAAATTTATTGATTTGAAATAATCAACAAAGTTATGATGTTTTTTTATATCATTGGCCCAAAAGATAAACGAAAAGAAAATCGAAATGAAAATTAAAATCAAAATAAATATGTGATAAAAAACTAAACACTCCACTATTGAACCAAATCATGAATGGAGGAAATCCTTTAAAAAACGGATCTTAAAGTTTCTCTTTTTGGTTTTTAATAATGTAAGAATAAAGAAAAAAAACAAGTAAAGGGTGGCGTGATGAACTAAAGGGGTGAAAAAATGGTGGGATCATGTGGGCCTATGAGCCCATCATCCACCCAAGGAACAGATACGGTTGGCATCAAAAGGAAAATGGTAGAAATGGCAAACCGTGATTAAAAAACAATTTTAGGAGAAAAACAACCCGTTTGACTTTAAAAAAACAACATCAGCCACATATCTCTCTTCCCTTCTTTTGAAAAAAAATGAAAAAACAAAGCAAGCATAAAAATGAGGAACAGGGACGGCAACCCAAACGGCACGACATCAACCTTATTCGCTTCTATCTCAAACGCCTCTGGCTCCTTTCTTTTTTATTCGGATTCGATCAAATGATTTAAGTTTCAGGTCCGTGTTTGTATAGTCCTCACTTCGTCTCAATATTCCCCTTCTTCTATGATTTCTGATCTTATAATTAGGTTTGGATTTGAATGAGTTATGATGCTTGGATTGAAGGAGGACGAAGTGTTCTATTGGAGCTTTGTGGTTGTTGTTGGAGGTCTACGGTCGTTGGGTTTGAACGAGTTTGAGAAGGTGATATGTGTTTGAGTGTTTGTTGTGGGTTATTGATTTAGGTTTACTTGATGATGAAAGGAGAAGGAAGAGTTTTGGAAGAATCGGTTGAAGATGATTGAGGGCGGAGGTTCCGAATTGGCTTTTTCCTGTTTGGTGTTGTTATGTTGAGAAAAGGATGGAAGTTGGTATTGGTGTTCTGTTGTTGTTGTTGTGAATGGAGAGGTTGTTATTTTGATTACAGAGAAATTGGGGGAGAAGGTTGATGTTTGACAGTGAAAATGAAAACAGGGCTTGTGAAATGTTATGAGGCGAAGGGTTTGAATGAGCTGAGGTGAAGAGCACTTAGCTGAAAACAGTGGAAGATTCAGTGGGAGTTTTATGTTTTTCTCCCCTTTTCTTATAGTGATTTCTAGGGTTCAAAACAAAGCTGTAGTTTCATGATGAATTAATAAGACTGCAATTATGCAGAGGAATCAATCCTGTCACCAATTTGTTTTTTCTTGCTTTTTGCCAATTTCATGTATCTCACTGATGCAGCCACTACAGGTCTGATGTGAATCATTTTAGTGAAACTCTGTGCAGGGCTTTGGTCTGACTCGTAGCAGTATGTCGGGTGGTGTGTGTGGTCGTTGTTGTTCGCAAGAATGTAGCAAGAGGTACAGAGGTGCAGCAGGGTCATTTGGTGTGGGTGTTTCGTTGCATAGTGAAAACCTTGGTTCAGCAAAAGTCATCTTGTATTATCTTTCCTTTTTGCAATTTTCTTGTGGTATGATGTAATGCAGTGAAGCAGTGTTTCTGTCAAAGGTTATGATGATTTTTGAAACATTGTGTAGGGATGTACCATTGCGTTGCGCAGGCCTTAGCAGAGTTTGACTTTGGTGGATATATGAATAGGAAAAAACGTGCTAAGCCATTCTCTTGCTATGCCCCACTCTAAAAATGTTCTTTTTATTTTTTACTTTGCATCTCTTTGACTGCAGCAACAAAATAGAAAAAATAAAATGATGGGCCTACAAGGATTATCATGAAATTGAGATTTGTATGGATTTGTCCAAAACGGGATTAGGAACAATGGGCATGTATAGAATTCAATAGGCTTTATTGGAATTAAATGGATATTGGTAAAATGAAATTGGTCGTAACAAAATGGAAATTGAAAATGAGTTTAGAATGGATAAATAGACTAAGAAAGTGGTTTTGGAAATGAGTAATAGAATAGATGGTTACGGGAACAAACGTTAAAACATGAAACCACCATTATAATCTACTGATGTACACCCTAACTAAGCGTAATCCTGAAACCACACTTGACCCTTTTCCCCAGACCTTTGATAAAATGTAGCAATTGTCATTTGAATCACAATTCCTGAATCATAACTCTGAATCACTCTGAACATCTTAATCAACCTCTGAGAAATAAATTCACAGCTTACGCAGTCAAGTTAATGTCATTTAGATCAGGATGAACCGAGAAACCTCGCCGCGAGAGAATCCAGCCTTGATATTTGAGATTATGAATTGAGACATGGATTGCATGACATGAAACTCTGACATGAGAATGATATGGACCATGAAGCAACTGATGATCTTGACTCAGCCTGACGACTTGATGAAGAAGTAAACCATTTGTCCGACCAAGATTAACTCAGACTATCACTGAATCTCCAACCAATGGCATTATGCATTCAAGTGAATCTGAGTTGAATGATGCAACACCCCCAATCTATACCCCCAATAAAACAAAGCGATAAATAAAATTCAAATTTTCATCAGAGTATAATTAAAACATTCACGGCATAGACCGGGGGGTCACATCAATTTGAAACAAACATACAACACCTGCTCATAAGATATGCAACAATTCAGGTAGTAATACACCCACAATTCAGAAACAGAATGAAAGCGGAAAATCCGTAACTGAATCTCATATATATATATCATAGAAGTGTATGTGTCATATACAACCATACATGTACAATCTAAAAGATATATATACATAATATAAATAATCACAAACGACCTCCCTAACTACCCGGTGTCACATATCAGAGCTGACCGACAAAAGAATGAAGACCTAAGCTTCACAAAAAGACCTCCAGCAACTCTAATCTGCAATGCCTCATAGAGCATTATAAAACAGCAGAAAGGTGAGAAACACAATCATAATACAGTTGCATATAATTATATATTAACACAGAATGCACAAGTAAAATATTCTCACCACAAATACACCACAAACAAATACAACACAACACAGTACAATTATCAGGTATCCATCACCAATGCATATCAATCATACACAATACACTCATCATCAATACAATTATACATATTCCATCTCATCAATCACATTCACAATTCTATACACAATTAATCCATGATTTATGCAAATGCACAGAGACCGACACAACGACTCTATGCAATGCACATGCGGTACCGACTTCCAATGTTTCTCATCACTAGTTCACTCAGGAACTCTGCTGGAATCATCGCTCGTTACATCACTGTAACTCCCCGTCGGGCATACGATGTTCCCCGTCGCTCACACCCCACACGGGCACACGACGTTTATGGATCGCTCACACCCCACACGGGCACACGACCCGATCGCTCACACCCCACATGGGCACACGATCGTCTATAATCATCGCTTTCGGTCCTCTTATTTTTAAGGCGATTCATTCCTCTTATTTTTAAGGTGCACGATGTTATAGCAGATTCCCTTTGGAATCAATCCGTCACTCAGGACGTCACAAGAATGCATATCATGATGCTTGGCATACAATGACTCATGACATTCAAAATGTACACATATATACATCCATAATCATGCATATATCATCAATTACCACACATTGCATTTTCTTGCCATAAGGCCACCAATCATCATCACAATATATATTTCATGCAATTTCATCACACAACAGTACACAGGTCATACAATATCCACACCAACATCATATTGCGTATACACATCAAGTTCACACAATTAAAACGACAAAAGTCGACAAAACAACATATTTTCTAACTCCCGACATAATTTAATCGGCCAACAATCTCAAAACCATCATCATAAGCAAGAACATTTTATAAGCTTTCTAACGCACCAAACTACACCTCAAACCGAACCACATATCAAAAGTTATGAATTTTTTAAAGAAAGGAATTTATTGAGAAACAGCCAGATTCACCTGGCGACTTAGGAATTCGCCTGGCGGATCCCCATTCGTCAGCACTTCGCCTGGCGACCTAGTGGCGAACCACAAAATTATAAAACCCCAAAAGTTACAGAAGCTACCCCCTTTTATGTCTTTTCGATTTCGCCTAGCGACTTACGATTTCGCCTGGCGAATCCCCCTTCGCCAGTACTTCGTCTGGCGAACTAGTGGCGAGACTTAATTCGCCTGGCGAATCCCAAATTCGCCTGGCGAATCACACCAGAACCAGAAAAATTCTGTTACGGGTTACACGATCCAAAACCCCAAAAAATCTCATTTTTCATTCCAAATCAATTCCAACAGCAAAACAATTATCAGCAATGACTCATAAACACATTGTGATCATACAACGCAAATCATATCGATTTCCGACCGCGAAAACATGGATTCCTAATCATTTTATCATTTTCGACCTAGAAGTGAAAAACATGGAAAACAAGAAAATCATCCAAACACACACATACATAATCATACACAAACATAGTATAATCGAGTTTCGCACCCTTACCCGATTAATGGCGTT
This sequence comes from Lathyrus tuberosus, assembly GCA_022829125.1. NCBI lineage: Eukaryota > Viridiplantae > Streptophyta > Magnoliopsida > Fabales > Fabaceae > Lathyrus > Lathyrus tuberosus. Next base: position 4,185,817 of record JALAZF010000073.1, on the reverse strand, counting down.
TGATAAAGTCGGGAGATTGATTTCTTCTTTCTCAAGTTTTTCCTCTCCTTTTCTTCTCTTCTTCTTTCTCTCTACTTCTCTATTTTTCTTTTCTCTCTTTTTCTTTCTATTTATATTCTAACTTAATCAAAATAAAGCAAATGACCCAAAATACCCCTACACTAAAATATCTCGCAAACGCTCCCAAAACGCGATAAAATATAATCACAATGAAAAATAACATATTTTCACATAAAAGTCAGAGATAAAATAATATAATAATCAAATAATCAAAACGACTCCAATAAATAAAACGACAAAACTGGGGCGTTACAACTCTCCCCCACTTAGAAATTTTCGTCCTCGAAAATATACCTGAGGTGAACAACTCTGGATACGACTCCCGCATCCTACTCTCCAACTCCCAAGTCAAATTGCCCTCAGCAGCGCCTCCCCACGCTACTTTCACAAGCGCAATCCCCTTGCCCCTCAACTGCTTCACCTCGCGATCCAAAATACTCACTGGTAAAGCCTCAACTATAAGATTCTCTCTTACCTCAACCTCATCCATCGGAATCACATGCGACGGATCCGAAACATACTTCCGAAGCTGTGAAACATGGAACACATCATGCAAATTCGACAGACTCGGCGGCAACGCCACCCTATAAGCCACAACACCCACTATCGCAGATATCTGGTAAGGACCAATAAACCGAGAAGTAAGTTTCTTCGACTTCAATGCACAACCAACACCCGTTACCGGCGTAACCCTCAGAAATACATGATCGCCCTCTTGAAATTCTAGATCCTTCCTTCTACGATCATGATAACTCTTTTGTCTACTCTGAGAAGCCTTCATTTTCTCACGAATAAACTTCACTTTTTCCGTAGTCTGTTGCACCAACTCTGGCCCAACCACCAAACTCTCACCAGATTCGTGCCAACACAACGGTGTTCGACATCTTCGTCCATACAATGCTTCAAAAGGTGCCATTCCGATACTCGAATGGAAACTGTTATTATACGTGAATTCCACCAACGCAAGATAACTATCCCACGCACCACCTTGTTCCAAAACACACGCTCGCAACAAATCCTCCAAAGACTGAATCGTTCTCTCCGTCTGACCATCCATCTGCGGATGATAAGCCGAACTCAATGTCAATTTAGAACCCAACGCCTTTTGTAAACTTTCCCAAAATCTCGAGGTAAACCTTGGATCTCGATCCGAAACAATACTTAACGGAACGCCATGCAACTTCACAACCACACTGATGTAAATCTCAGCTAACCGTTCCAAAGAAAAACTGATGTCAATCGGAATGAAATGAGCCGATTTAGTCAACCTATCCACAACCACCCAAATAGCATTATGCCCCCTCAGTGTATTCGGCAACCCTGTTACAAAATCCATAGAAATGTTGTCCCACTTCCATTCAGGAATATCCAACGGTTGCAACAAACCACTAGGCCTTAGATGTTCTACCTTTGATTTCTGACAGGTCAAACAAGCATACACAAACTGAGCCACATCTCTTTTCAATCCAGACCACCAGAAAATCTTTTTCAAATCTTGGTACATCTTGTTCGCTCCCGGATGTATACTCAAATTACTCCGATGTCCTTCTTCCAAAATCATCTGTTTCAAATCCGAATAGTCCAGAATACAAATTCTACCTCTGAATCTCAAAACACCATTAATATCCACTCGAAAATCACCACTCGCATCTTTTCCGCCAGCCAACATCAAATCCACCAATTTCACATCCAACTTCTGTTTCTCACTAACAGTCTTCAGAAAATCATTAGTAACCTTCAACATACCCAGCCTCACACTATCCGACGTCACTTCACATACCAAACTCAAATCTCTAAACGATTCCAAAAGCTCCCACTCCTTAACCATTAAAGAGGACATATGCAACTATTTCTGGCTCGACGCATCGGCTACCACATTAGCTTTACCATGATGGTAATTCAAGCCAAAGTCGTAGTCCTTCAAAAATTCCAACCATCTCCGCTGCCTCATATTCAACTCCTTCTGATCAAACAGACATTTCAAGCTTTTGTGATCACTAAAGACTTCAAACCTCGCACCAAAAAGATAATGCCTCCAAATTTTCAACACAAACACCACAGCCGCTAACTCCAAGTCATGCGTAGGGCAATTCTTCTCATGCACTCTCCATTGCCTCGAAGCATACGCCACGACCTTACCATCTTGCATTAGCACACCACCTAGACCAATCAAAGATGCATCACAATACACTATAAACGGTTCATTAGGATCCGACAAAATCAAAATCGGAGCTGTCGTCAATCTTCTCCTCAGCTCATTAAAACTTTCCTCACACCGAACATCCCAAATGAACGCTTGCCCTTTACAAGTCAACTGGGTCAAAGGAAGTGCTAGCTTAGAAAACCCCTCAATGAACCTTCGATAATAACCGGCCAAACCCAAAAAGCTTCGAATTTCAGTAACAGATCTCGGAGCCTCCCATTGTAGAACTGCTTCTACTTTAGATGGATCCACAGCAATACCATTACCTGAAATCACGTGTCCAAGAAAACTCACTTCCGACAACCAGAATTCACACTTGGACAATTTGGCAAAAAGCTTCTTTTCCTTCAAAACCTGCAAAACAATACGCAAATGCTCCGCGTGCTCCTCCCGAGACTTAGAATAAATCAATATGTCGTCAATAAACACAACCAAAAATCGATCCAAATGCTCGTGGAAAATACGATTCATGTACTCCATAAACACACATGGCGCATTAGAAACCCCGAACGGCATCACCGAATATTCATAATGACCGTACCGTGTCCTAAAAGCCGTCTTCTGAATATCTTCCTCCTTCACCCTTATCTGATGATACCCCGACCTCAAATTAATCTTACTAAACACACAAGCACCAACCAATTGATCCATCAGATCATCAATTCTTGGAAGAGGATACTTATTCTTAATCGTCACCTTATTCAACTGGCGATAATCAATACACAACCGCATACTTCCATCTTTCTTTTTCACCAACCAAACTGGAGCACCCCAAGGAGAAACACTTGGCCTCACAAACCTCTTCTCCAACAATTCGTTCAACTGCTTCTTCAGCTCTACTAACTCAGATGCCGACATACGATAAGGTGCCATAGAAACAGGTCTAGTACCAGGAACTAGATCTATCAAAAACTCCACCTCTCTCTCTGGCGGCAAGTCCGAAATATCCTCAGGAAACACTTCCGGAAATCCACACACAACAGGAAACACATCAAGTGAAACTTGACTATCCACAGTCAACGATGCAAACAACCCAAACAACCGAGATTCATCCGCCAAAAGTTTCTTCAACTCTTTGGTAGATAAGATACTCGAGTCTTCGTCTTCCTTAAGAGAAGGAAACCTTACTAACTTATGATAACAATCAATATGAACCCGATTGAACTGCAACCAATTCATTCCCAGAACCACATCTAAACCCTCCAACGGCAAACACACCAAATCCATCTCAAAGTCTTTACCATAAATGGTCAAAGGACAACTTAAACAAACCAAAGAAGTAGTTATTGACCCTATTGCTGAAGTATCAATAACCATCTCACCACCCATCGAAGACAACACAAGATTCAAACGCTTCGCGCACTCAGACGAAATAAACGAATGAGTCGCTCCAGTATCAATAATAGCAACTAAAGGCGTACTATTAATAAAACAAGTACCTCTGATCAGACGATCTGCATTAGTAGTCTGAGTCCCTGCCAATGCAAACACTTTCCCACCAGATGGAGCCTGCTTCGGTTTCGGACACTTTGTGCTAATATGACCAGGGTCACCACAGTTGAAACACTTCACCACATTCTTCCTTTTACAATAAGCTACGACATGTCTGACACCCCACAATTAGTACACTTCCTCATATCTTTCCTGCACTCAAACTGAATATGCCCCAACTCACCACATTTATAACACCTCAGAGGACCAGACATACCTCCACCACTGGGCCTTCGATCAAAAGTACCCCTTTGTTTACCCTTATCAGCTGGTGTCACATACGGACCACTACGGAACTGTTGCTTCCCTTTTCTATCACTCACACTCTTATAGTGAGTAGAACGAGCCTTACTATCCTCTTCATAAATCCTACAAAATTCCACCAAATCAGAAAACCTTCTTATCCTTTGATAACCGATTGCCTGCTTAATCTCAGGACGCAATCCGCTCTCATACTTCACACACTTAGAAAACTCCGCAGTCGCTTCAGCATAATGAGGATAAAACTGCACAAGCTCCACAAACTTAGCAGTATAATCAACAACAGACATATTAGCTTGTTTCAATTCCAAGAACTCAATTTCCTTCTTTCCTCTTACATCTTCGGGAAAATACTTCCTCAGAAACTCCCGGCTAAACAATTCCCAAGTAACTTCTTCATCCCCAGCTTCCAACACCTGACGAGTACTAACCCACCAATCATCAGCTTCCTCCTGCAACATGTGAATACCCAGTCTCACCTTCTGATCCTCAGCACAATCCATAACTCGGAAAATCCTTTCAATCTCTTTCAACCAAATCTGTGCACCATCAGGATCATGTCTCCCTTTAAAGACAGGCGGTTTGTTCTTCCTGAACTCATCATTACCAGCAGCATTAGGTGCACCCTGCACAGCCCGAGCCATAGCTTGCATAGCAGCGGCCAAAGCAGCATCATTCCTACCTGCCATATTCTGTTCATTTCCAATAACAGAAACTATGGTTAAACAAACAGCTCACCCCAAACGCCAACACCAACAAGGACTGACACAAACAGATACGAACAGACACGGACTGGCTCTGATACCACTTAATGCAACATCCCCAATAAAACAAAGCGATAAATAAAATTCAAAGTTTCATCAGAGTATAATTAAAACATTCACGGTATAGACCGGGGGGTCACATCAATTTGAAACAAACATACAACACCTGCTCATAAGATATGCAACAATTCAGGTAGTAATACACCCACAATTCAGAAACAGAATGAAAGCGGAAAATCCGTAACTGAATCTCATATATATATATATATCATAGAAGTGTATGTGTCATATACAACCATACATGTACAATCCAAAAGATACATATACATAATACAAATAATCACAAACGGCCTCCCTAACAACCCGGTGTCACATATCAGAGCCGACCGACAAAAGAATGAAGACCTAAGCTTCACAAAAAGACCTCCAGCAACTCTAATCTGCAATGCCTCATAGAGCATTATAAAATAGCAGAAGGGTGAGAAACACAATCATAATACAGTTGCATATAATTATATATTAACACAAAATGCAGAAGTAAAATATTCTCACCACAAATACACCACAAACAAATACAACACAACACAGTACAATTATCAGGTATCCATCACCAATGCATATCAATCATACACAATACACTCATCATCAATACAATTATACATATTCCATCTCATCAATCACATTCACAATTCCATACACAATTAATCCATGATTTATGCAAATGCACAGAGACCGACACAACGACTCTATGCAATGCACATGCGGTACCGACTTCCAATGTTTCTCATCACTAGTTCACTCAGGACCTCTGCTGGAATCATCGCTCATTACATCAATGTAACTCCCTGTCAGGCATACGATGTTCCCCGTAGCTCACACCCCACACAGGCACACGACGTTTATGGATCGCTCACACCCCACACGGGCACACGACCCGATCGCTCACACCCCACATGGGGACACGATCGTCTATAATCATCGCTTTCGGTCCTCTTATTTTTAAGGCGATTCATTCCTCTTATTTTTAAGGCGCATGATGTTATAGCAGATTTCCTCTGGAATCAATCCGTCACTCAGGACATCACAAGAATACATATCATGATGCTTGGCATACAATGACTCATGATATTCAAAATGTACACATATATACATCCATAATCATGCATATATCATCAATTACCACACATTGCATTTTCTTGCTATAAGGCCACCAATCATCATCACAATATGTATTTCATGCAATTTCATCACACAACAGTACACAGGTCATACAATATCCACACCAACAGCATATTGCGTATACACATCAAGTTCACACAATTAAAACGACAAAAGTCGGTAAAACAACATATTTTCTAACTCCCTACATAATTTAATCGGCCAACAATCTCAAAACCATCATCATAAGCAAGAACATTTTATAAGCTTTCTAACGCACCAAACCACGCCTCAAACCGAACCACAGATCAAAAGTTATGAATTTTTCAAAGAAAAGAATTTATTGAGAAACAGCCAGATTCGCCTGACGACTTAGGAATTCGCCTGGCGGATCCCCATTCGCCAGCACTTCGCCTGGAGAACTAGTGGCGAACCACAAAATTAGAAAACCCTAAAAGTTACAGAAGCTACCCCCTTTTCTGTCTTTCCGATTTCGCCTGGCGACTTACGATTTCGCCTGGCGAATCCCCCTTCGCCAGTACTTCGCCTGGCGAACTAGTGGCGAGACTTAATTCGCATGGCGAATCCCAAATTCGCCTGGCGAATCACACCAGAACCAGAAAAATTCTGTTATGGGTTACACGATCCAAAACCCCAAAAAATCTCATTTTTCATTCCAAATCAATTCCAACAGCAAAACAATTATCAGCAATGACTCATAAACACATTGTGATCATACAACGCAAATCATATCGATTTCCGACCGCGAAAACATGGATTCCTAATCATTTTATCATTTTCGACCTAGAAGTGAAAAACATGGAAAACAAGAAAATCATCCAAACACACACATACATAATCATACACAAACATAGTATAATCGAGTTTTGCACCCTTACCCGATTAATCGCGTTTGATAAAGTCGGGAGATTGATTTCTTCTTTCTCAAGTTTTTCCTCTCTTTTTCTTCTTTTCTTCTTTCTCTCTACTTCTCTATTTTTCTTTTCTCTCTTTTTCTTTCTATTTATATTCTAACTTAATCAAAATAAAGCAAAATGACCCAAAATACCCCTACACTCAAATATCTCGCAAACGCTCCCAAAACGCGATAAAATATAATCAAGATGAAAAATAACATATTTTCACATAAAATTAAGAGATAAAATAATATAATAATAAAATAATCAAAACGACTCCAATAAATAAAACGACAAAACTGGGGCGTTACAAATGACACCCCTTCTCAAACCATCAAAGGGATAGGAACCCTAATCTCTGCGCTTCGGGCGCATACTGATGAAGCAAGGACTTGATGAGAGCCAGAACTTTAATCAGAATCTCTGCCACAGTCTGATAACCTGATTCTAAAATAAACCACTTGTTCGACCAAAATTAGGTCAAACTTCCACTGAATCTTGAACCACATCACACACACCTTGCCTGATCTTTGGTGAAGAACTTGTGATGAAGACAAATCATACTGGACTAGTGAAGAAGAGAAGTCTCTTGAGAGTATGAGAACTTGATTGGTTAGTGATCTATCCAAAACCCTGGTTTGCCAATCCTGGAGTCTCTTGAAACAAACCCTGATTCACAAGTGAAACAAAACACAGCAAAGGCTGATAAATTGGTTAGTTATGCAATATGATTGACCCCTACATATGAGTGCAAGATGTTATGACATCTAAGGGGTAAAATTTGGGGTACAACACCACCCCTTCTCCTTGACCTCATAGTCATATGATATCAGCTTTGACCTTATAGTCATGGCCACCTTCTCTTTGACCTCATAGTCATAAGGTACTTTCCTTTTTGGCCTCATAGCCATTCAAAATCACAACTCAGAAGTAAGTTAGAGTTCTTAGACTCTGTGTGGGACTCGTCACATTGAGTATTCACTTCACCCCATCACAACTTAGACTTAGAGAGTTTCTTAAACTCTACATAGCTCATACTCATTCCCCTTGGAACTTTGGCCACAATCAATGGTTCCTCTCTCACCCTTAGGTGAACTACAGTTGCTCTGATTCTTTAGTCAGATACGTAAGAACAAGATGCGACGTCTTGGCGAGTAAACTTAGTGTACATACCCCTAAGTCTTTACCTTAACTTTAGCAGATTCCCTTAGCAAGCAAACATAACATAACACAAACATAAACAAGAGGTTCCATTAGAGTACTACAGATACTTAGGGTGCTAATACCTTTCCTTAGTATAACCAACCCCCGAACCTAGATTCTCTTATTAGGGTTTTCGTTCTTTACCCTTTCCTTTGGATAAATCAAAGCTCGGTGGTGAATTTCAAAGTTTTGTGATTCAAGTTAATTAATAGCTTGGTATCTGATTCTCACCGCAACAATGATGAATGCTCTTGTGTATCTTTTCTCATCTTTGAAATGTGTTGATCATGATGTGATATAAGTTCTGACCTTGGTTGTTTTTCATCTCGCTTGATTCACATTGTCTTGGTTTTCTCATAGTTGATATGTGGTTAACCTCTTAAAGCATGTATACTTGTGCACAATTTGATTTGCCTTTGCCTAAATGCTTGAGTGTTATTGTGTGACTTCCTTGATCGTGTTTGGGTGATTAAATGTGTGTGAGTGTTCACTTGTGTGCCTCTTGGTAGCTTTGATTTAAGTTGGAAATATGTCTTACCATTCACATTTGCTTATTCTTTCCTGCTTGGTTTGATTGATTTCTTTTGCTTTGGTTGCTTGAGGTGAATTTTTAATGACTTGCTTCATTCATACTTGGTGCATTTCTTTACCTCTTTCATACTTTACATCTCATCTCCCCCCTTGGCGGGTACTTTTCTCCATCTCCCCCATTGCAATGTAATTGCCTAGTTTCTTTTTATGCTTGCTTGCTTGATTGTTAAGAAAGATAAAATGAACTAGGCTAGATCACCTTTTCAAAATAAAGAACAAATAAGGCTTGATCCAATGTCAAGTCACTTTTCAAAACCCAATAATTTGGTTTGCACCTTAGGGCACCTCTTCTCATTCTCATATCTTATCTCTTCCATTAAACCCCACATTAACCTTGTATGTATTTCACCCTTGTAAGTCGATTGTCTTGTGCATCGCCATCAACCTACCTTGATCTATTCACCACCCATTCTTTCCAAAACCTTTTTTCTCTTTCTTTTTGTATCCTTGAGTCTAAAAACCTTGGCCTTGTACCAAGTGCATTTTCAAAACCTTTTCTCAATAAACTTAGATGGTCGTGGAGTGGTTAGGCGAAGGCCTTCTCCTATCCCAAGTGCTTGACATTACCTTTAGAGTTCACTGTCGTAAAGCACTTACCATCTAAATCAAAACACTTCCTTAATAAGAGAATAAGGTTCTCTTTGTATTGAACTAAAGAGAGAGGATTGGGTGAAGACTTCTCCCTCTTCGAGTATTAGGATGCTCACTTTAGAGTGTGTGGTCTTGATACTCGTCTTTCAATACAAAGACGTAACTATATTCGCCACATAATTTCCACAATAAACCTTTTGAGATAAAGAATTGGGTACTACCCGCAAGGGGTTACTATCCGAGGACTTATTTCACCCCTAAAACCAACTTTCAACAAATCAAATCTGACATCTTTCCTTGATGACAAAAACTCATTCTTTTCAAAAACGGCATGTTATTTCCGTTATACCACAAACAGGTATCGACCCTAACTGCTAGAACGTGAACTTAGTGTCGCTCATAAAAAACACTAACAAACCGTAGTCGCACGAACTACGGACACTCTAATTCTTCACTTCTTTGAAGTGAAGATACGTAGGCACACGGGCCCCAATCCTTTGCGAGTAACCTTCCATTTGCTTCACCCATAGTCCTCTGAAATACATTGACTCTGACTTTCCCATTGCACGAGGGAATGCGTAGGCATAGGACCGCAAAGTCCTATCGAGTCTCCTTTTGCTTCCACCCATTTCTTTTGCTTCCTTTCATCTTTTCCTTTTCAATATTTGTTTCTTACCCTTCTCTATCCCTCTCAGAGCACTCTTAGCAAGCAATATCCTTTAGCAAACATCCTTACATATAAGACAAGCGAATGGTTCCCATCGAGTACGATGGATGTGGGGGGTGCTAATACCTTCTCTTTGCATAACCGACTCCTGAACCCATAATTTCGTTGCAAGATCATACTTATCCTTTCTTCTTGGGGTTTTCTCGATATTTTCCCTTCCCCTTTTGGGATAAATAAAGTTCAATGGCGACTCTGTTTCCTTTTCGCCTCTGGTCGTCTATTTTTCGAGTAGCGACAACAAATTATAATAGCCTGCTCATCCGAATACTTGTCTTCTACCTAATACACAATCCAACACATCCAAACCCTTTGCCTTTTGGCTTTAAAACTCAAACCTTTTTCATTAACAAAAGACACTTTGTCCATTTGCGAGACGAAGCAAACAAAGCTTCGTTCCTACCATGCGCAAGAAGTTAGAATGCTTTCTGCTCGAATGCGATGAGAACATAAATCTATGAGATTCCAAGATATGTTCTCCATTCATACGCAATGCCAACATTCACTTCTCCATGTTTTGGATAGCAAGCAATGCTTTTCGCTCAAATGCAAACTAAGCATCCTTCGCTAAAATCGACCAACCAAAAAACATTTTCTAACCAAAACTATGTAGCCTTGAGTTCCCTATCGCACCTGGGGATATGTAGAAGCGAGATTCAAAGTCTCGACATACACCCTAATAAAAAACTTATTTTCAGTCTTTTTTCTCTTTTCCCCTCAAACTTTTAATAACTAGAAGAAAGTAAATTACGAAAGGTAACACTTATTCGAAAAAATAACTAAATGGTTCTTGTTGAGTTAAACCGATGTGGGGGGTGTTAATACATTCCCCTCGCATGACCAACTCCCAAACCTGAATTTTGTTGCGACATTAAGTTCGGTGGAGGCTCTGTTACCATCTCGAGCGTGCGAGCGCTCGTGGTTATTTTTCGTGCCGCGACAATTGGCGACTATGCTGGCGATTCTAGTTCCTTAAAGAGAGCCAAGCCTAGTTTATTTGTTTTATGCTAAGTGTTTTCTTTATTTGTTTGGCTTTTCTCTATCGTTTGTTTTTCTTATCTCATATGTGTTATATTTGCTATTATCTTATATCTGCTATTGGTTATCATGTGTTGTTGGTATGGATATTCTAATTGCTTTAACACATTATGGGAAAGGATCTACACTCGAGCCTCGAGAGAAAGCAAAAGATAGGACGATGGTTGCATAATGTTAGATTGTGAGATGTATATCTTACGGGGTTAGCATGAAAACCTCACTTAGAGTAGATCCTCTTGAGGATGTTATTTTCTGAAAAGTAATTTGTTGTAGGCGACAATATTTTCATGAAGAGTCTGCAAATCTAAGAACCTTTTTGAAACATCAAACCCATGACCCGCTAGAAATGATGGTTGCATAGTGTTGGTCTTTGAGATGTATATCTTACGGGGTTAGTGTGAAAACCTCACTCAGAATAGATTCCCTTGGAGGTATTGTTGTCCGACAAGCAAATTTCTGTAGGAGGCAATATTTTCATGTCAAATCCATGATTCTGGGAACCATGTCTAGAACCTTGGAGTCGATGGTTGCTAGTGTTGGCCGCGAGATGTATATCTCATGTGGTTGGAATGAAAGCCTCACCTAGAAGAGATCATCTTAAGGATATTATTTTTCGGCAAGTAATTTGTCGTAGGCGGCAATATTTTCATATAGGATCCATGACTCTAGGGACCTTTATCATAACCCTAGATCTGACCTGGTGAGAACATTTTCTGAAAAGCAATCAGAATTATCTGTCATCCGTAACCTGACCTTTGAAACCATATTACCTAAAAAACCAAAAAAACATGCATGACATTGCATTTCATAAAAATATTCTTTGCGTATAAAAAAACAAAAATTCATGCATCTGCATTTCATCAGCATACATGCATATCTTTTCAACAAAAAAAAATCCCACCTTTTTTCATTAACCAGCAAGCTGACCTCCTAGAACCCATATTGAATATCTGGTAGGTACTGAAGGACAATAGAGCGGTTGAAATAGAATTAAGTTGGGTTGAGAGAGAATATAAACATCGTAAAAGGCAAGGTGGACAAGATGTTGGAAGCTCTACTAGCTATGTCAAAGGACAATCTTTAGCATGTTGTTACAGAGAATGTCGGTTCCACATCAGGTTTTACCGTGGTCGCTAACTTGATGTACGGTCTTCCCCCTAACTAGCGCCTCCATAAGTGAACGTTCTTACTCAACCTCAGCCTGTGCATATCCCTATACCTAATGAGGTCCCCATTATGCAAAGGAACCCCATTGATCATATTGATGAAAGGTATCCTCAATTTACAAGGAACATGCCAAATTCTCAGGGTGCTACCGTATCACAAATATGGAGTGTCTTTAATATATTGAAGCTGGAAAAAATATTGAGATATGGAGAAATAGTTGAGGGTTGTGGAAGGCTTTAAAATATTGGGTCTTGGTGATATGTGTTTAGTGCCGAAATTGGTTATCCCACCAAAATTTAAAGTACCCAACTTCGAGAAGTACAAAGGGGATAACTACCCAAGACACCATTTGATGATGTTCTGCTAAAAAATGACCTCTTATACCCACGACGATAAGCTGGTGATTCACTGTTTTCAAGACAGTTTGAGTGGGGCATCATTGAGTTGGTACATGAAGTTGCAAAGGAGCCATATTCTGTCATGTTTAGACTGAGCTAACGCATTTTGAAGCAGCACAAGTACAATTTGGACATGGCTCCCAGTCGTAAGCAATTGCAAAATTCATCTCAAAAGAGCAACGAATCCTTCAAGGAATATGCACAACGATGGAGAGAATTGGAAGCCCAAGCGCAACCACCAATCTAAGAGAAAGAACTGGTTAACATGTTCATAGATACCCAGCAGAACCCTTACTTTGAAATGATGATAGGCCGTATGTCATCAGGCTTTTCGAACCTAGTAACAATTGGAGAACGCATCAAGAGTGGCCTCAAAAAAGGAAAAATCCAAAGCGCCTCAAGTAGCCAGGCTATTGAGAGTAAATCCCTTAGCGATTTCCAAAAGAAAGAGCAGGATGAAATTGATGAAATCTGGGAAACTCACCAAGCTCCACAAGCTCCATCTTTGGTGCCTTATTATCAATATATGTATGCAGCAATTGTTCATTGACAAAATCACCACTTCCTAGTCTTCAATACCAGCAACCATGGACCGTTACTTTTTCAAATTGGCAATCTCGGGGCCGGGAATATCATAATCAGCATCAGAACCAACCTAGATCTTGAAATAATGTGGAAAGAAGGAATGCTCCCCTCGACCTAATTCCTATGATATATAGTCAACTTGTGCCACATCTGATTCAAAGCTTGTTGGTTGTTCCCAAATCTCTCAAGCCGGTGCCATAGCCTTTCCCACCTAGGTATGATCTTGATGTGCAATGTGAATATCATGCCGGATCAGTAGGGCACTCGACCGAGGACTGCAAAGATTTTAAAGCTAAATTACAACAATTTATCAAAAACAAGTACATTGCCTTTCCATAAGGAAACCTCTTGGTGAATGACAACCCTTCGCTTAATTAAGTGCGAAAACTTTAGGGAACACCTTATTAAAAAGCCAATGGATCATATAGGAAGTAATCCTTAATGCTGACGATCATTAGGCTATCTTTATCATTTGCATTTGTAATTTCTTTGTCCTTAAAATGCTATTTGCTGCTAAACATTATTTTTTTTAATGGTAGAATTAATGAAGTGATCATGCATTTTATGAATCAATCCTTTCGTATTCACTCAATATTTTTCTCTTATATCAAAAACAAAAAAATATCAATACTTCTCCCATTCATTTATCTTTATCAAACTTTTGTTTAAGCAAAGATTGGAGGGAGAATGATGAAATCGAAATACCCAAAATTGCTATAGTATGCTTTAGAAAAAAAACTTTACTGATGATGTAAGACATTGTTTCAAATCCCCAAACACCAAGGAGCTAAGGAGTTAATCCTTAGTCAACCACTTTGAGCCTAGAAGTTGTTATTTCTTTCGGAACTAAAAACCCTTATCTTAACCAGGGGCAGGGTAGTTGTGTTCATATAGTTTGACTATGCATTCAATCTTCAAGAGAATCAGTTCATCTACACATCTTCCAATAAGAGGTTCAACCACATGCTCTTATTCGCACACGTCATAAAGCGTGGAAGAAGTCGTGAAAATCCAAAGAAATTATAATGGTTATTCCTCACCAACCATTAACACGACAATCATAATCTTTCAAAAAAAAGGAAAAAAAAAACCCCGCTAAGTTGAACACTAGAAAAGTCGACTTAAGAAAAAAAAACAAAGGATCCCGGTGGACTAAAAGCTTCAAAGAAGTGGTCCAGGTGAAAATTAGGGATAAAAATCAAAAGAGAGGTCATTGAGATCCTAAAAAAAATAACTAAACAAGATTAGGTGACCCCTATATAAAGAATCAAAGGGTCACCAAAATTCTTGACAAAAACATAATTTTGTGACTACCAAATAAAAGTAGATGAATGCAATCTCAAACAATAACCCCATTGGTTCTCAAACCATCACATATCCTCTTTCAAAATCCTATAGGAAGTTGAATGCATGTGTCTAATTAACTGAACGTAGGACTGGAGTTCATCAAGGAGAATGGGTTGGCTTAAAATTAAATGTTTAGCCTTATATCTTTTTGTTTAAAAAATCATGAACCAAACCACGTTACAACCCTCAAAATATCTAATTGAAGCCAGATTTATTTTGAAAGCATACTACAACAAGGTTGCACTAAATTGACTCCAAAGATTTTTGTTAATCATCTGTCTTGATATCATGTTCTCGCATCACCACTTTCACACTGTGAATGTCTAGATCAATATTATGTTCTGATCACTGGCTCATTCATTGTTCATCATAATGTCATATAAATAATAATTTCTATTTCAAAACTTACATGAGAATTGCATTAAAATTACCATTTTAAAGGGACAAATTTATCTGCAAGCCAACACTTAGAATCAAGGAACTTCCAATAATGAGCAATCAATGAGCAATCAACGAGGAGTGAGAAGGGTTGTGCTTGTTCTGATTCATTATGGATGCGAGACATCCTGTCGATTTCCGACCCCTTCTCCCAAACTGGTTTTATTAACTATTTGCATTGCAGGGTTGGCTATAATTTAGGATCGAGATTCTGGACAGCAACCTGGTTTGGTGATCTCCCTCTATGTCTGATGTTTCCTGGGTTGTATGCTCTGGCGCTGAACAAATGCAGTACTGTTTTGGATATGGGATATTAGGAAGACGACATTTGGAGATGGGATATTCGAAGTTCTGATTTTGAACAGTTAACTCCCATCGATTCTATTTTGGCAGCTTTGGAGCAGATGCTGGACGACGTGACAGTTAGCTGGCAGACCGTGGACAGTTGGTTTTGGCAACTGGATTTTGGTAACGGGTTCACGGTTAAGTCGTTCTATTTCATTACGCTTGAGGCTGATGTTTTGGAGGTTGATGATGCTAATAAAGTTGTTGTCCTGACCTGGTTTGGAGGTCTAAAATCCCTTTGAAAGTCCAAATTTTTGCTCGGAGATTAATTCTTGATAGGTTGCCCACCCGGTCAAATCTCGTCGCTAGAGGTATAATTGTTAACCCTCGTTAGATGGTATGCACTTTCTGTTTTTCTAATCTTGAAGATTCTCCTAATCTTTTCTTCAACTGCTTCAAAGCTGTTATGTTGTGCAATAAGATATGTGATTGGGTAGGTTTGGTTAGGTTTACGGAAACCGACTACTTTAATCATATTTTTGCTTGGATTTCGCGGATTAAGGGTAGAGTCAACATGGAGTCTCTTTCCTCGATTTGGTTCACCACTTGTTGGTTCTTGTGGAAGAGTAGGAATAATATACTCTTCAATGATGATATATTTGATGTGGAGGTTTTGTTCAACAGGATTGTGGTTGTATCTTGGTCTTGGCTGGCTTTAGGTATTGGAGGTAGTATGAAGTGCAGCTTGTATGAGTGGACTAAGTTCCCTTGTGATTTCATTTAATTTAGGAGTTAGTTTTAGTTTGTTGGTTTTGTTTTGGTTGTCCTGGCTGTAGGTTGGGCCTTGCCCTTCTTCTTTTGATGTTGTACTTTATTGGTTGGAGACTTCCTTAATCTCCTAATTAATGAATTGCTTATAAAAAAACGAGGAGTTCGATCATTCAGGATCCAATCAAGGGCAAGACACCTCAAAACCACAGTGAAAATAACTCTCTAAAGATTCAGTCAATCAGAGTTAAGTCTAGGGATGGCAATTGTACCCATCCCCAGTGAGTACCCGCAAAATTTACCCACAACGGGTAGGGTAAAAACCTGCAAAATGGGTACGGGCACGGATAATTACCCACTAAAATAAGCAGGTACGAGTATCTTAGTACCCAGCCCGCCCCATACCCGCACGATATATATTTATATTTTTTTCATTTTCATTATAATGTACATATGTTAATCTAAAATTTTTATTAAATAAATCCCTATTGAATTTCAACGCATTTAATATAAATGTTTGTTTATTTCTTAACTCAACAATAACATCCTTAATTTTTTTTAAATGTTGTTAAAAAATTAAAATGACATGATAAATTATAATTGATCGATCATTTTTTATTAGAAATGCGGGTAAACGGGTATGGGTATGGGTGCTTAGGTACCCATAGGGTACGAGTATGAGCACAAACATTGGTGCCCACGTGGGTATGGGCTTCGATACAAGGATTTTTTTAAACCGCGGGTTTGGGGAGGGTAGTATAACACCCTGCCCAAACCCTTCCCATTGCCATCCTTAATTAAGTCGCTTCAAGCATCGATCAATCATGGGAAAACTGCTTTAAGGTTTAAAAGTATTGGGGAAAATCCCTCCAAAGATCGGTCAGTTTGGGGCAAATCGTTTCAAGACTCAGTTAATCTAGGGTAAACCACTTCAAGGCTCATACTAGAGCAAGTCACCTCAAGAGCACAGTAAATTTGACCCTCCAAATATTGGTCAATCAGAAGTAATCCACCCTAAGAGTCGGTTAATCAATGGTATATTACTTCACAACTCAAAATTCTGGAGCAAGCGATCTGAAGATCATATTATGGCAAGCTGCTGCCAAACTCATCTTGAGGAAATCTCTTTAAAGACCTAACAAATTGGGGCATAGTGAGCTACAGAGAGGCAAGTCCTCTCTATACTTTCAAGTTGCTCAAACAAACTCTATTGTACATCAACAATCGTTGAGTTCAAAACGAGTGTTGGGGGATCATGCTAGCACCTCATCCTTTAACCTTTTTCCATTTGAAAAGAAGCTTTGTTGCAAAAGAACCCTTCCATTCATTACCCCCATACAGTCACTTTTGGAAACACTCAAGACATTGCATAAATCATCCTGTCATACCCTGAATTTGTCCTACCTTTTTTCATTATTTTTGCATTCGACTTTATTTTCATTTTTGCATCGCCAGCATAACATAACTTGTTTTCCAGCATGAATAAATCCTAAAATGATTAGCTAGAATGAACTCTTGAATATACAGAACGACTAGTTGAATTATTTCTCAAAATATGCCAAAAATTAGTGAACAAAAAGTTTCAAATTTAAGCTTGCAGACGTCAGTAATATTGATATACTATTCACATAGTTTAACCTGACACGCTCGTCTTATTTTTCGACGAATTTTCAGTCTTGTTTCGATCAGTCTGAGCCTTTTTACCGGTCCTGATTTATTTTCAAATCTGACCAAACACTGTATTTTTCTGATCCGTTTATTCCGCGTTGATCAGTTTAATGCAGTCAATTTATTTTTTTGGGCACTTTGTCGCCCGATTTTTATTTATTTTCAGCCGTTTTATTTTTATCTTTTCGTCAAAATATTCTGAATAATTAAATAGAATTTTCCATGTTTTTATTTTACCTTTATCATTTTTACTTAAAGTTGTGAATTTTAATTGTTTTAATTGATTTAATCTCATTTAAATTAATTAAAACTTATAGAAGGGGCAACTTTGGCATTTTAAATTAAGTGTTCTTCTTTGATTTAATCTGGGTTGTCGATTCGAATTTAATCAAAGGCTCACATACATTATCCTCACTTCTTCTTATTAACCAATAAAAAAATAGATTTTAAATATATATATTAATAAAAAAATCAAAGAAAATCTTGCTGCCAACTAGCACAAATTAGTGAAATTTTGGAGAATATTTGCTGGGGACACGCGTCCCACCTCACAAGGTCTCTCACTCCATTTTAATGAAAAAACGGTTTTTTTACGGAGGATAAAACCAAACGTAAAAATAGGATAAAGGGAGAGCCATTTTTCTTTTGGAGTCATAGAAGAGATAAACAGCGTGAGGAGTAATAAAAGTGAATCTCTAAAGAAAGCTTTTATTGCTATGGAAGATTTATATGAAGGTGGGCCAACAACGCAGTCAAAAAAAGTAGGTGAAGACCCGACCCATAAGTTTGGTAAAATAGTGAATAGGGAAATTGGGCCAAACAAAACAAATACAGAAAATTTTTTGGACAATAGCAAAGGATTGAAAGGGTAGTGTCGGCCCAGATCAACATCATTTAGAAGGGCATGAACACCAAACAGAACCAGTGGAATTCAATATTTATCGTGGGGTCCTGATCAAAGAGATACAAACAAGGAACTATGAACTCAATACAACACAAGGCAACAAAGATATCCAGAAGAGCGATGTATCACAGAAGTAGAGAAAGATCCAGTGGAAATGGCGTCAACATCCAAGGAAAGAAGAAGGAGAAGATGGTCAATTCTGAAAGAGAAAAAGAAGGCTTGGAGAAAAGGAAAGAAGGATAAATCAAAGTGTAATTGCAACAGCAGACATCAGTAGAAAAAACATGTCAGTTCCAATTCTGATCTCATCCTGGCTGACATTGATAGTGAAAGGAAGAACTGAATTATCTTACATGGGGAGGGAAAAGAAGTAGCAAGAGATACATTGGACTTAGGGAATGAGTTTGGGTTAGTGCATAAAGGCGAAGAAGCGCAAATCCTTCAAGAATTGGAAGTTAGGTTGAAGGGGGCAGAAACTAAACCGTAAGGGGCGGTTTCGTGCTGGGTGGTTGCAAATTATGATTTGATGAATATTATTAGCTATAATGTGAGAGGATTGGGTGGCCTTGCAAAGTGAAAGGAAATCCAGAGTATAGTTCAAAATCATAATCCAAAGGTGTTATGTATTCAAGAATCAAAGATGGAAAATATTGATAGAAGTATTTGTACCGGTATTTGGGGCTCATCTGAATTTGACTTCGTGTTTAATTCGCCGGTGGGGATCTCAGGCGGTATTATTACAATCTAGGATTGTAGCTATTTCAATGTTAAAGAGAGGTTGGTTAGGGGAATTATATATGGCTAAAAGGTGAATGGGAGGAAACAAATATCCAGATTAATATCGTAAACGTTTACGCTTCGTGTGATCTAAAATTGAAAAAGATTCTGTGGAATAAACTGAAAGACGAGATTCAAGGCAGAATGGATGAGAAATGGTGTGTGGTGGGGGATTTCAATGCGGTTGGGGATTTGTCGGAAAGAAAAGGTAGAAGTGAAAAATCTAGAGGAAGAGAGATGAAAGACTTTGACGAATTTATTTCTGAGTCAGAACTCGTAAACCGTCCCCTTCATGGAAGAAAATTCACATGGTTTAGAAGTGGAGGAAGCGCCATGAGTAGACTAGACAGGATGTTTGTTTCAGATTCGTGTGCTGAAGTTTTGCCGGATCATAAACTAAGTTGTATCGAAAGAGGATTGTCATACCATTACCCAATCATTTGGAGAAGTTGGAATCAGTACTGGGGACCGAAACCTTTTTGGATGCTTTCATGTTGGAAGGACACGGAAGGATATCACA
The DNA here is from genome assembly GCA_022829125.1 of Lathyrus tuberosus. Lineage (NCBI taxonomy): Eukaryota > Viridiplantae > Streptophyta > Magnoliopsida > Fabales > Fabaceae > Lathyrus > Lathyrus tuberosus. The sequence goes on along the minus strand of JALAZF010000073.1, from coordinate 4,165,959 downwards.
ACTTTGTTAAGGAACAATGGAGGAAAATTCAAATAGAAGGTTGGGGTATGTTTGTGTTTAAAGAGAAGTTCAAGAAGATAAAAGGAGAACTAAAGGAATGACATAGAAACCACACTCAAAATTTAGGAGAAAAAATAAAGAGTATCAAAGAGGAATTTAATAGAATAGATCGAAAAGAAGAGAGTGATGGATTGACTGTAACAGAAAGCAATGAAAGAAGAGAGAAATCGGGGGAATTGTTCAAGTTGTCCAACTTAAATTGTAGCATAAATTGGCAGAAATCAAGAATCAAGTGGTTAAAGGAAGGGGACGCGAACACAAAATATTTCCATGGATGCATTAACAAGAGGAGGCGGGAGAACAAATTATTGTTCAATGAAGCAAACGCTAAAAGGGTGTATGAAGCGGAAGAATTGAAGAAGATCATCTTCGAGCATTTCCAGCAGCACTTTGAGGCGAGAAGATATAGCAACATAGAGTTAAATCTGAATTTCAAATGGTTATCTGAGCCGAACATGAAAGAGTTGGTTAAAGTATTTTTGGAGGATGAAATCTGAAGCGTCGTTTGGGAGTGTGACAACTCAAAGAACCCAGGCCCGGACGGCGTGAACATGGGATTCATCAAAGATTTTTGGGTAGATGTCAAAGGCGATTTTATAAGAGTTTTGAATGAGTTCCATGAGCACGCAAGAATACTCAGAGGGGAGAATTCTTCATTCATAGTCTTAATACCGAAGAAAAAAATTCATCAAAAGTGGAAGATTTTCGACCGATTTCTCTTGTTGGATGCATATACAAAGTGATTGCGAAGGTGCTCGCTAACAGGCTAAAAAAGTGATGAAGTCACTCATCTCTGAAACACAATCAGCTTTTATATCTGGAAGACAGATGGTATTCTAATCGCCAACGAAATTGTGGGCGAAGCAAAGCGAAAGAAAAAGGAAGTGATATTGTTCAAGGTCGACTTTGACAAGGCGTATGACTCGGTGGATTGGAATTTCCTTGACATGGTGATGTGTAGAATGGGATTCCATGATAAATGGAGAAGGTGGATAACTGAATGCTTAAGCTCTTCATCGGTGTTGGTATTGGTGAATAGAAGTCCTACTAAGAAGTTTAATGTCGGTAGAGGTCTGAAGCAAGGAGATCCGTTATCTCCATTTTTATTTTTGCTTGTGGCAGAAGGTTTTAATAACCTTATGAGCAGAGCAGTAGAGGTGGGAAATTTTAGCAGTTATAAATTCGAAAGTGGAATGGAAAGGTTCTCGCATTTCCAATACGCGGATGATACATTAATTATTTGAGAGAAAATTTGGGAGAATATAAGGTGTATGAAAGCAAACCTAGTTTTATTTGAAATGCTGTCAAGAATGAAAGTTAACTATCAGAAGAGTTGTCTAATAAGAGTTAACACTTGTCAATGTTGGCTTAATGACGTAGCCAATCTCCTAAGGTGTAAGGTGAGTTCGATGCCATTAGCGTATTTAGGAATCTCGATTGGGGCTGATCATAAAAGTGAGAAGACATGGAAACCGGTGGTGGATTTGGTTAAAGCTAGACTTTCAAAGTGGAAGCACAGGAATCTTTCCATCGGTGGAAGAGTTATGGTCTTGAAATCTGTCTTGTCGGCGATCCCGGACTACTTCTTTTCCTTTTCCAAAGCTCCTTCAGGTATCATCACTAAAATCGAATCTATTTTCAAACAATTTTTTTGGGGCGGGTGCGGGAATGGGAGAAAAATCAATTGGATCAAATGGGATTTGCTTTGTAGACCAGTAGAAGAGGGGGTGTGGGTATTAAGAATTTAAGTGTGTTCAATAAATCTCTATTAGGCAAATGGGTGTGGAAAATTAGCAAGGAGAGAATTGGACTTTGACATAAGGGTCTAACAGACATGTATGGAAGTGGTGTTGGCTTGTCAAGAGTTTGTGACAAGACAATTTCACCTTGGTGGAGAGATATTTTCCGCTTAGATATGAGAGAGATAGAAAATTTGGAAACTTACACAGTCAAGGAGAGGTACAAGGTATTGAGGGGGGGTAGTTAGAACGGAGGCAAGTTCGGATTGGAAGGTGACGTGGCATAAGTCGGTCCCGTTAAAAGTTTCGTGTTTAATTTGGAGGCTATTCCACGATAGACTCCCAACTAAAAATAACTTAGTGAGAAAAGGAGTCATAGGCCAAACGTACAACCTATGTGCGAGCAGGTGCGGAGAGGAGGAGGCAGTATCTCACCTTTTCTTTGAGTGCCATATTTTTGTAGGTATTTGGCAGCGAGTTAGCAAATGGTTAGGCGTGTTCGCTGTTTTTTCAAGAGACAGTTGGGAGCATATTAAGCAGTTTGAAGTAATCACTAGTAACGGCAGTAAGATCATCAAAAGGGTAAGAATGGTGTGGTTCGCGTGCATTTGGAGTATATGGAAAGCTAGGAATAACTGCATCTTCAACAACAAAGTTGTATCCGTCGACCGGTTGTTTGAAAATGTCCAAAGGTTGTCTTGGGATTGGCTAAAAGTCAAGCACAAGACTCTAGGATGTGATCTGATACAATGGTTCTTAAATCCTATGCTAATCATTGGATAGGGGACTATATCATAACCAACAGAGAATTGCAGTGGCTGTTATTTTTGTAGGGTTGTCTGGAGCTGGTCTAGGTTGTAGGGAAGCAACGGTTGGGATCCTAATAATATAACCAACATGTCGAGAGTATTTCTCTTCAAGGTGCTTTGGTTTTGGATGGCCGCCAGGTCAGAAACCAGATCTGGTGTATTGAGCAAATTAAGGATTTTGTGTGGCAGTGGTCGAGTCACAGAGTTTCAGCTTTTGTGGTGCAGGGGACAATGTCGGAACTAGGATACTTTTATTGATGGGGCCATAAACTTTGTTGAAATAATATCAATACTTTCATGTAAAATTAGGAAGTTCTTTTGTAGTGCAGTGGAAAAAGCTTGTTTAATTTTAAGCAATTATTTGGGCTCGATTTTCAGTAGAGACATTTTTTGAAATGAAATAATTAAATTACAAAAACGTGTATACTAAAGATCGAACTTGAGTCTTTATATTAGCAAAACATACTAGTTACCACTACACAACAATTGATCAATTAATATTTATCTATACAAAATATTTATATCATATACTTTATTAAAATTTATATTCCTCCACCTAAATTTTTTGATATTCTTGAAATGTTTGGGGTGGCCATGGTCCGCCCCTGGCAGTGGATGGGAGTGCTGTGTTGCTAGAGTTTCTTCACCATGCATTGCTTTATTATTCTAGTTAATGCTGTAGTTGTTTGACACTTTATTGTTATTGATCTAATTGTTTGGCACCAGTAGTTTTGCTGCTTGGGTGGAGGGGGTAAAGGTTTAATCCTGATTTGGTTTGTAGTGTAGGGGTTTGTTTGGCCTATTATTGGCTTTGTTGGTGGATTGTTGTTATGTAATTTGGTCTCTTTAGCAGCATGCCTCACGCTGTTGGTGAGTGAAGTTAATAAATTTTTGCTTTTTCAAAAAAAACTATCACATCTACCCTCACTGAAAAAAAATAAGAAAAAACGGAAAGGATAGAGGATCTTCTCCTTCTTCTCTCACGGAATCCTTCCCTCCAAACCCCTTCAACATCTCCGACGAAAAAACCCGCCCCCAAACCTCCACTATTCACCATTTCTACCACCTTCAAATTAATCTCATCACTTTACTTCAAATCACCAACAACAAAACTTCATCAACCTCACCCTGCCAGGAACTGAACCGCCGGTAATCCACCATAACCACCGCCGCGTACCCACTCTCACTCGCGTTACCTTTTTCCTTTCACAACCACTCTCTCTGCCGGTGAATCTTCAAACATTTCTGTTCTGGACTGGGCCGGGGACCTGCTCCACAGCCGAGCAGGCCCAGCCCACGCATTCTGGGACGGCCCAACGAAGGCCTTAGTCAAGTCAATGCCGGGCAAGTTCCCACTCCACAGTGTCGGGCACAAATGGCGTAGAGCTTCGGGCAGAGGCATTGAGCCTTCCCGGAGCTCGCCCCCTCGACACCCAGATGCTACTCCCCGCGAGGAGTCATCTCCGTCTGCAAGCAAGTCCTCCCCCGCGAGGACACGTCTCTCCCCGACACGCAAGACTCCTCCCCGCGAGGATACGTCTCTCCCCGACACGCAAGACTCCTCCCCGCGAGGACACGTTCTCACGTAACCGCCCACTCCCGATGGAATTGGTCTGCCCTAATTCCGGAGATCTATGAACGGTTACCCCAGGGCGAAGACCACGTGCTGGTCTTCACTACGCCACGTAAGCCTTGGCAGTTGCTTGGATTGGGCCTGACAATCCAGCCCAGTGCTAGTGACCGTTGGCCCCGCGCTGGGGGCTCTTTATAAATGCCCTCTCACTTGAGAGGGCCAGGTTACGTTCACTTCTACTCTCATTCATGTACTTGCTATTCTCTAACAGTTATCTTACTTGAGCGTCGGAGTACCTTGCAGGTACACCCCCCCCCCCCCGGCCGTCTTTCAACCTCACCGGAGCTGAAGCCCAGGCGACGTCGTTGGCCACCAGAAACTGTCTGATCTAGGTACGATCAGTGGCGCCGTCTGTGGGAACCCTTTGCTTCCCCGTTTTCCTTCTTTAAACCAAAGCAACCCTCATTCATCACCAACATGGCCAATCCGTCAGTTAACCAGGCTCTGGACACCGTGCTCGCACAACTCGAGAACGGGAACCACCGTGAGGACGCCGTCATCCTCAACGGCGGCGAAGGAGACATTAGAGACTGGAAGACCGCCTCCCCGGACTCCCAAGATGTGGCTTACAACACCGCCCACCAAGATGATCAACAAGCCATTTTTCAACCAGTTGCTCCTCCGTCCAATGCGGACCCAAGCACCATGGCCCTGTTTGCCTTGATCAATCAGACCAATCAGCTGATCGCACACCAGAATACCAGAATTGAAGCATTGGAGCAAGGACGGGCACAACGATCTTCCCCGCGAAGACACCGTCATCCACCGTCACCTCGTCGTTCTCCTTCCCCGCGAAGGACTCCTTCCGAAGAATCTCAAACCCTCTCGCCGGTGCGCGGGGGCCGCCGCCCGCGTCTCGAGCGTCTCTAGCCGACGATCTCCCAGAAACACCCGCGTTCGCCGCCTCAGAAAGAACCTAGGGCCCCCGTATCCACCAAGAAGACCAAACAGACCGAGGAGAAACTGAAGAACCGTTCGAGGAACTCCCCTCCACGGAATCATCAATCACCTTCGAGATCCCCGGCTGGTAGCGACGACGAGGACCAGAGGACCCCTCTGTCGTGGGAAATCATGAACGCCCCAATCCCTGCAGGCATGGAGAAACCCCCACCATTGGGGACCTATGACGGCCTGACCGACCCCGACGACCACGTCGAGAGTTTCGAAGCAATGCTCGACTTCCGAAATGTCAGGGGAGCCATCAGGTGCAGGTTGTTCCCCACCACCTTGCGGAAGGGAGCCATGACTTGGTATAAGGGTCTGGCACATGGGTCAATCACATCCTAGAAGCAACTTAGGCAACGCTTCACCAAACACTTCACCGCGTCTCGTCGACACCCAAAGACGGAGGCTGCCCTAGAAAGAATCTTCCAAGGGAAGAACGAATCTCTCCAAAACTACATCGAAAGATTCAACAAAGAAGCTGTCGAGGTCCATACGAACGACGACATGAAGAAATATTTAATTCTCCATGGACTGCATGCCGGATCTGACTTTGCCAAATCCATAGGCCTCCGCAGACCCCGACGTCTCGAGTGTAACACCCCAATTCCCATCGCAAAAAAATAATACATAAATAAAATCAGAGTAACTAAAAATTTATTTTTCCGACAGAAACAAGGATGTCAGATTTAAATAAACAAAACATCATCCTGCTCATAAACTTGATACATAGCATAAAATAGAATACCCTCAAAGGGGAAACTTTTTCCATATAAAGGGAAAGGTCAATTATGGAATAAAGCAGAAAAATCCATAACCGACTTGTTTTACAAAATAAATCATTTTAGAACATCAAGTATATACACAAAAGTACGACAAAATACATTCAACAAATGTATACATATATATATATAATCGTTCCCCGACTCTCGTGTTACGTATCAGAGCAGACACCCAGACCGACAACAGAACGGAGGACTAATCTTCACAAAAAGACCTCCAGCAACTCTAATCTGCAATGCCTCATAGAGCATTAAAAAACAGCAGAAGGGTGAGAAATAACAACTAAATCAAGATTGCATAATAATATGCAAATACATAACAATTCACATGCATAGCTATTCTCACCACAAACACCACATACTAATACATATAACATACCACATATACGTAACATATATCTATTAATCCCACAATATAGCATATATCAAGTATCCAATATACTCACATATTTGCACATAAGGCATACCAAGTCATAACATTTAGAAACACATCACACATCACATAGCACATGTCTACGTATAAACATATTATCCACAACCAATGCATTTATCACATATGCACATCAACTTACCAATGCTATCACAATCTCAACACATAACAAATCGATGCACAATTTCCACACATAATCAATCAAATCATGATTTTCCACACATAATGCATCCATTCACAATTCTCACACATAATCAATCCACGATTTATGCAAATGCACAGAGACCGACACAACGACTCTATGCAAATGCCATGCGGTACCGACTTCCAATATTTCTCATCACTAGTTTGTGAAGACATAGCTTCTCAATGGTTTTGATGAAGACAACAATGCTCATTCAAGGTTTTATATACAAAATAAAATGGATCAAAGACTTCAAAGCTCGAACAAGTTTCATATTAACTCAAGTCTTGAAGATTTCTCAAAGAAGGAAAAAGAAGAAATGCATAAGACTTGACTACTCTTGCAAGATTGATTAATCAAACTTTTAGGTATATGAAATTCTTGTCTAAAACAAATCTTAGTGCTCAAGTTTTATAATCATGTTTTAAAAAGTCATTCTTTCATTTAAAACCTTGAGAAAACATTTTTCAAAGTCTATCTAAAGTCTTGGTCATAATTTGAGATGATATATGGCTTAGAATCATTTGCATTAAGAATTTTTCAAATTTTACACTGATGCAATCGATTGTCATCCTGATGCAATCAATTGCACTAGGCTAAATTTTCAAATTTTTTGCACGTTACACTTGGTGCAACCGATTGTCATTCTGATGAAATCGATTGCACCTGAAGCTTTTTTGAAAAATTCTTTGTTTAAAAGCACCTTTTCATGATACCTCTTGCTTGCATCTTTTCCATTCATTGTATAATAATTTGCAGAAATTATTTCAAGCATTGCCTTGATTATTGGATGGGTGCATGCACACTATATATTGAATTCAAAGTTTCTTTTGTAATTCACCTCTTTCAAAAAAAAACTCTCTACGATCTCTAAGCATATTTTTTCCATAACAAAAATTTTATACAAGATACTTTTTAATACCATTTTCATATTACATACATAAAAGTATCATTTGAGCACTTAGAGAGTTTATGATATTGAAATTTCATATTTGAAAGATAAGAAGTCATTCATAGGATTTATATACTACAAACTTGTTTCAAAAACTCTTGTTGTAACATATCTTATTTTTCCAGGATTGTTGGATATAAGATTGTTTGGTTGTAAACCTTGTTATCCGGATTGTGGATACAAGAGGTCCATTTGTGAGAGGTTGATTCTCGGTTGGACTTTAAACTTGTAAAATACAAGAGGGTGTTCTTGGTGTGGATTGTTAGAGTCTTGTATAGGAAGATTAGGTGTGTCTTGTCCTAAGATCTAACATTAGTGAAAATCTCTTTCCTGTTGAAAGGGGAGTGGGGTACTCTCGACCTGTGAGGGGAACCACTATACGTCTTGGTGTTCTTTACTTTCCGCATTTACCGCTTTCCTCACTTAGAAACTTTTAGGAAAGTAAAATTCAAAAACCGTCAAAAATCCAGATAATTGTCTAAGAGCCTAATTCACCCCCTTCTTAGGCACACATATGACTTACAATTGGCATCAGAGCAGGTTATAGGTAACCTGTTCCTACAGATCCAGTATGGCTTCCGCAAGCACAAACCCGGTATTCAAATACGGTGGAAGTAGTAACAAGCCCCCACTTTTGTCTGGAGAGTATTTTGACTTTTGGAAAATCCGCATGAAGGCACATCTTGAAGCACAAGGAGAAGGTATATGGGAAGCCATTGAGAATGGTCCGCATAATCCAGTTAATGTGGTCGATGGTGTTGGTACTCCAAAGTTAAAAAATACATATGATGAAGATGACAAGAAAAGAATCTTGAATGAAAAGAAAGTTGTCAACATTCTTCAGAGTTCATTAAGTATGGATGAGTTCTTTCGTGTTTGTAAATGTGAATCGGCTAAAGAAATATGGGATACGTTGGTAGAAACACATGAAGGTACGGCTGAAGTAAAAAGATCCAGACTAAACACTTTAAGTCAAGAATGTGAAATGTTCCGAATGCAGCCCACAGAATCCATTGTTGCATTACAGAAGAGATTTGTTCATTTGACTAACCACTTAATGGCACTTGGTAAAACATTCTCAAATGATGAATTAAATCTCAAAATTCTAATATCATTGACTAGAGAATGGCAACCAAAAGTAACGGCAATATCGGAAAAGAAAAGCCTATCTACGATGACTTCCGCATCTCTATTTGGTAAACTTCAAGAGCATGAGTTAGAACTTGAAAGATTGGAGAAGCATGAAATACAAGTAAAAGATTCAAAAGACGTTGCCTTAAAGACAAAAGTAAAAAATTATGATAGCAATCAAGAGGATGAGTCCACTAGTGATGAAAATGATGATCTTATCAAAAAGTTTGAAAAGTTTCTAAGAAAAGAAAGGAAAAAGGAGATCACTAAAGGGGAAGCACCAACGAGAAAGATTAAATGCTTTGAATGTGGAGAAAAAGGACATGTTAAAAGTGAATGTCCTACACTTCAAAAGAAAAATAAATTCAAGAAAAAGAATCATAAAAAGGAAAGGAAAACATATGTAGACAATGAAATAAGTTCATCTTCAGATGAAGAACATGTAAATCTTGCATTGATAACACCACACCACTCCGATGATGAAGAAGATAAGGTTAGTAATAATTCTTTTGATAGTGATGCACAAGGTGCCATAAATGAATTGTTAAATGAATGAAAAATTCTATATAAAACTATATCATCTCAAAAGAAACAAATTTCAACTTTAGAAGAAAAAAATGTTTCATTAGAAAAAGAGATCGAAAATGAGAAACAAAAGATGATTAGTGAAAAACAGAATTTTGTATGTAAAAATTGTGAATCTCTCTCTTTTCAAATTGTTCAATTAAAAAGAGTACTTGAAAGGTATGAGAAAGGACAAATTGGATTGGAAGAAGTTCTTAGTCAACAAAGATATTCAAATGATAAAAGTGGACTTGGCTATTCAAAGTTTTCTAAACCAAGTTCAAGTAAAACTATATTTGTTAAGGCTAAGGATCAAACTTCCAAAGAGAAAGTGAACAAACCTAGGAATGTGCATCCTAATCCTAAAAAGAAAAGATTTCCTAAAAAGAAATCTTATGTTCCAAGATATAAGAGCAACTTTGAACCTACTTGTTTTTATTGTGGTATTGTTGGCCATACACCTAATGCTTACTATGTAAGAAACTTTAGTGTTGCAAGTGGGCATTATGTGTGGGTAAAGAAAGGTACTAACTTTGATGGACCCAAAGCACATTGGGTACCAAATCAAACTTAATTTGTTTTGTAGGTTTGCTTGAGGACCACTTTAAATCTATGTTGTTTTGATAAGTGGTGGCTCTAAGCTTTTGGTGGGAGACATAAACTAACTTTCAAAACTAGTTCTAGTCCAAGGGTTATTTCAATTGGGGAATACCTTAAAAGAAAAATTCTTGGCATTGGCAAAGTTGAAGCACTAACTTTCACATTCATTGAAGATGTACTTTATGTTAAAAGACTAAAGCAATATCTTCTAAACAAAGCCAACTTTGTGACAAGGGCTTCAAGATCATGTTCACCAAAGATGAATGTTTTGATGAAGTCAATCATGAGGTAAAGCTCATAGGTAAAAATTGTTTTTATTTTTCATAATTTCTTTATATACTTCAAGTCTTTTCCCATCCTTTTTGTTAATGACAAAGGGGGAGAAGAATTGTGTATTATTGCTTGGTTTCTCTAACAAAATGTGCAGAATTCAAAACTCTCTAAAATCATGGATTAAGGGGGAGCAATATCCAAGGGGGAGCAAGCTTTGATTAGAGAAACAAGATTTGATCGAATTTTCAAGAATTGGGTTGTCATCATCAAAAAGGGGGAGAATGTGAAGACATAGCTTCTCAATGGTTTTGATGAAGACAACAATGCTCATTCAAGGTTTTATATACAAAAGAAAATGGATCAAAGACTTCAAAGCTCGAACAAGTTTCATATTAACTCAAGTCTTGAAGATTTCTCAAAGAAGGAAAAAGAATAAATGCATAAGACTTGACTACTCTTGCAAGATTGATTAATCAAACTTTTAGGTATATGAAATTCTTGTCTAAAACAAATCTTAGATCTCAAGTTTTATAATCATGTTTTAAAAAGTCATTCTTTCATTTAAAACCTTGAGAAAACATTTTTCAAAGTCTATCTAAAGTCTTGGTCATAATTTGAGATGATATATGGCTTAGAATCATTTGCATTAAGAATTTTTCAAATTTTACACTGATGCAATCGATTGTCATCCTGATGCAATCGATTGCACTAGGCTAAATTTTCAAATTTTTTGCACGTTACACTTGGTGCAACCGATTGTCATTCTGATGAAATCGATTGCACCTGAAGCTTTTTTGAAAAATTCTTTGTTTAAAAGCACCTTTTCATGATACCTCTTGCTTGCATCTTTTCCATTCATTGTATAATAATTTGCAGAAATTATTTCAAGCATTGCCTTGATTATTGGATGGGTGCATGCACACTATATATTGAATTCAAAGTTTCTTTTGTAATTCACCTCTTTCAAAAAAAAACTCTCTACGATCTCTAAGCATATTTTTTCCATAACAAAAATTTTATACAAGATACTTTTTAATACCATTTTCATATTACATACATAAAAGTATCATTTGAGCACTTAGAGAGTTTATGATATTGAAATTTCATATTTGAAAGATAAGAAGTCATTCATAGGATTTATATACTACAAACTTGTTTCAAAAACTCTTGTTGTAACATATCTTATTTTTCCAGGATTGTTGGATATAAGATTGTTTGGTTGTAAACCTTGTTATCCGGATTGTGGATACAAGAGGTCCATTTGTGAGAGGTTGATTCTCGGTTGGACTTTAAACTTGTAAAATACAAGAGGGTGTTCTTGGTGTGGATTGTTAGAGTCTTGTATAGGAAGATTAGGTGTGTCTTGTCCTAAGATCTAACATTAGTGAAAATCTCTTTCCTGTTGAAAGGGGAGTGGGGTACTCTCGACCTGTGAGGGGAACCACTATACGTCTTGGTGTTCTTTACTTTCCGCATTTACCGCTTTCCTCACTTAGAAACTTTTAGGAAAGTAAAATTCAAAAACCGTCAAAAATCCAGATAATTGTCTAAGAGCCTAATTCACCCCCTTCTTAGGCACACATATGACTTACAATTGGCATCAGAGCAGGTTATAGGTAACCTGTTCCTACAGATCCAGTATGGCTTCCGCAAGCACAAACCCGGTATTCAAATACGGTGGAAGTAGTAACAAGCCCCCACTTTTGTCTGGAGAGTATTTTGACTTTTGGAAAATCCGCATGAAGGCACATCTTGAAGCACAAGGAGAAGGTATATGGGAAGCCATTGAGAATGGTCCGCATAATCCAGTTAATGTGGTCGATGGTGTTGGTACTCCAAAGTTAAAAAATACATATGATGAAGATGACAAGAAAAGAATCTTGAATGAAAAGAAAGTTGTCAACATTCTTCAGAGTTCATTAAGTATGGATGAGTTCTTTCGTGTTTGTAAATGTGAATCGGCTAAAGAAATATGGGATACGTTGGTAGAAACACATGAAGGTACGGCTGAAGTAAAAAGATCCAGACTAAACACTTTAAGTCAAGAATGTGAAATGTTCCGAATGCAGCCCACAGAATCCATTGTTGCATTACAGAAGAGATTTGTTCATTTGACTAACCACTTAATGGCACTTGGTAAAACATTCTCAAATGATGAATTAAATCTCAAAATTCTAATATCATTGACTAGAGAATGGCAACCAAAAGTAACGGCAATATCGGAAAAGAAAAGCCTATCTACGATGACTTCCGCATCTCTATTTGGTAAACTTCAAGAGCATGAGTTAGAACTTGAAAGATTGGAGAAGCATGAAATACAAGTAAAAGATTCAAAAGACGTTGCCTTAAAGACAAAAGTAAAAAATTATGATAGCAATCAAGAGGATGAGTCCACTAGTGATGAAAATGATGATCTTATCAAAAAGTTTGAAAAGTTTCTAAGAAAAGAAAGGAAAAAGGAGATCACTAAAGGGGAAGCACCAACGAGAAAGATTAAATGCTTTGAATGTGGAGAAAAAGGACATGTTAAAAGTGAATGTCCTACACTTCAAAAGAAAAATAAATTCAAGAAAAAGAATCATAAAAAGGAAAGGAAAACATATGTAGACAATGAAATAAGTTCATCTTCAGATGAAGAACATGTAAATCTTGCATTGATAGCACCACACCACTCCGATGATGAAGAAGATAAGGTTAGTAATAATTCTTTTGATAGTGATGCACAAGGTGCCATAAATGAATTGTTAAATGAATGAAAAATTCTATATAAAACTATATCATCTCAAAAGAAACAAATTTCAACTTTAGAAGAAAAAAATGTTTCATTAGAAAAAGAGATCGAAAATGAGAAACAAAAGATGATTAGTGAAAAACAGAATTTTGTATGTAAAAATTGTGAATCTCTCTCTTTTCAAATTGTTCAATTAAAAAGAGTACTTGAAAGGTATGAGAAAGGACAAATTGGATTGGAAGAAGTTCTTAGTCAACAAAGATATTCAAATGATAAAAGTGGACTTGGCTATTCAAAGTTTTCTAAACCAAGTTCAAGTAAAACTATATTTGTTAAGGCTAAGGATCAAACTTCCAAAGAGAAAGTGAACAAACCTAGGAATGTGCATCCTAATCCTAAAAAGAAAAGATTTCCTAAAAAGAAATCTTATGTTCCAAGATATAAGAGCAACTTTGAACCTACTTGTTTTTATTGTGGTATTGTTGGCCATACACCTAATGCTTACTATGTAAGAAACTTTAGTGTTGCAAGTGGGCATTATGTGTGGGTAAAGAAAGGTACTAACTTTGATGGACCCAAAGCACATTGGGTACCAAATCAAACTTAATTTGTTTTGTAGGTTTGCTTGAGGACCACTTTAAATCTATGTTGTTTTGATAAGTGGTGGCTCTAAGCTTTTGGTGGGAGACATAAACTAACTTTCAAAACTAGTTCTAGTCCAAGGGTTATTTCAATTGGGGAATACCTTAAAAGAAAAATTCTTGGCATTGGCAAAGTTGAAGCACTAACTTTCACATTCATTGAAGATGTACTTTATGTTAAAAGACTAAAGCAATATCTTCTAAACAAAGCCAACTTTGTGACAAGGGCTTCAAGATCATGTTCACCAAAGATGAATGTTTTGATGAAGTCAATCATGAGGTAAAGCTCATAGGTAAAAATTGTTTTTATTTTTCATAATTTCTTTATATACTTCAAGTCTTTTCCCATCCTTTTTGTTAATGACAAAGGGGGAGAAGAATTGTGTATTATTGCTTGGTTTCTCTAACAAAATGTGCAGAATTCAAAACTCTCTAAAATCATGGATTAAGGGGGAGCAATATCCAAGGGGGAGCAAGCTTTGATTAGAGAAACAAGATTTGATCGAATTTTCAAGAATTGGGTTGTCATCATCAAAAAGGGGGAGAATGTGAAGACATAGCTTCTCAATGGTTTTGATGAAGACAACAATGCTCATTCAAGGTTTTATATACAAAAGAAAATGGATCAAAGACTTCAAAGCTCGAACAAGTTTCATATTAACTCAAGTCTTGAAGATTTCTCAAAGAAGGAAAAAGAATAAATGCATAAGACTTGACTACTCTTGCAAGATTGATTAATCAAACTTTTAGGTATATGAAATTCTTGTCTAAAACAAATCTTAGATCTCAAGTTTTATAATCATGTTTTAAAAAGTCATTCTTTCATTTAAAACCTTGAGAAAACATTTTTCAAAGTCTATCTAAAGTCTTGGTCATAATTTGAGATGATATATGGCTTAGAATCATTTGCATTAAGAATTTTTCAAATTTTACACTGATGCAATCGATTGTCATCCTGATGCAATCGATTGCACTAGGCTAAATTTTCAAATTTTTTGCACGTTACACTTGGTGCAACCGATTGTCATTCTGATGAAATCGATTGCACCTGAAGCTTTTTTGAAAAATTCTTTGTTTAAAAGCACCTTTTCATGATACCTCTTGCTTGCATCTTTTCCATTCATTGTATAATAATTTGCAGAAATTATTTCAAGCATTGCCTTGATTATTGGATGGGTGCATGCACACTATATATTGAATTCAAAGTTTCTTTTGTAATTCACCTCTTTCAAAAAAAAACTCTCTACGATCTCTAAGCATATTTTTTCCATAACAAAAATTTTATACAAGATACTTTTTAATACCATTTTCATATTACATACATAAAAGTATCATTTGAGCACTTAGAGAGTTTATGATATTGAAATTTCATATTTGAAAGATAAGAAGTCATTCATAGGATTTATATACTACAAACTTGTTTCAAAAACTCTTGTTGTAACATATCTTATTTTTCCAGGATTGTTGGATATAAGATTGTTTGGTTGTAAACCTTGTTATCCGGATTGTGGATACAAGAGGTCCATTTGTGAGAGGTTGATTCTCGGTTGGACTTTAAACTTGTAAAATACAAGAGGGTGTTCTTGGTGTGGATTGTTAGAGTCTTGTATAGGAAGATTAGGTGTGTCTTGTCCTAAGATCTAACATTAGTGAAAATCTCTTTCCTGTTGAAAGGGGAGTGGGGTACTCTCGACCTGTGAGGGGAACCACTATACGTCTTGGTGTTCTTTACTTTCCGCATTTACCGCTTTCCTCACTTAGAAACTTTTAGGAAAGTAAAATTCAAAAACCGTCAAAAATCCAGATAATTGTCTAAGAGCCTAATTCACCCCCTTCTTAGGCACACATATGACTTACAATTGGCATCAGAGCAGGTTATAGGTAACCTGTTCCTACAGATCCAGTATGGCTTCCGCAAGCACAAACCCGGTATTCAAATACGGTGGAAGTAGTAACAAGCCCCCACTTTTGTCTGGAGAGTATTTTGACTTTTGGAAAATCCGCATGAAGGCACATCTTGAAGCACAAGGAGAAGGTATATGGGAAGCCATTGAGAATGGTCCGCATAATCCAGTTAATGTGGTCGATGGTGTTGGTACTCCAAAGTTAAAAAATACATATGATGAAGATGACAAGAAAAGAATCTTGAATGAAAAGAAAGTTGTCAACATTCTTCAGAGTTCATTAAGTATGGATGAGTTCTTTCGTGTTTGTAAATGTGAATCGGCTAAAGAAATATGGGATACGTTGGTAGAAACACATGAAGGTACGGCTGAAGTAAAAAGATCCAGACTAAACACTTTAAGTCAAGAATGTGAAATGTTCCGAATGCAGCCCACAGAATCCATTGTTGCATTACAGAAGAGATTTGTTCATTTGACTAACCACTTAATGGCACTTGGTAAAACATTCTCAAATGATGAATTAAATCTCAAAATTCTAATATCATTGACTAGAGAATGGCAACCAAAAGTAACGGCAATATCGGAAAAGAAAAGCCTATCTACGATGACTTCCGCATCTCTAATTGGTAAACTTCAAGAGCATGAGTTAGAACTTGAAAGATTGGAGAAGCATGAAATACAAGTAAAAGATTCAAAAGACGTTGCCTTAAAGACAAAAGTAAAAAATTATGATAGCAATCAAGAGGATGAGTCCACTAGTGATGAAAATGATGATCTTATCAAAAAGTTTGAAAAGTTTCTAAGAAAAGAAAGGAAAAAAGGAGATCACTAAAGGGGAAGCACCAACGAGAAAGATTAAATGCTTTGAATGTGGAGAAAAAGGACATGTTAAAAGTGAATGTCCTACACTTCAAAAGAAAAATAAATTCAAGAAAAAGAATCATAAAAAGGAAAGGAAAACATATGTAGACAACGAAATAAGTTCATCTTCAGATGAAGAACATGTAAATCTTGCATTGATAGCATCACACCACTCCGATGATGAAGAAGATAAGGTTAGTAATAATTCTTTTGATAGTGATGCACAAGGTGCCATAAATGAATTGTTAAATGAATGAAAAATTCTATATAAAACTATATCATCTCAAAAGAAACAAATTTCAACTTTAGAAGAAAAAAATGTTTCATTAGAAAAAGAGATCGAAAATGAGAAACAAAAGATGATTAGTGAAAAACAGAATTTTGTATGTAAAAATTGTGAATCTCTCTCTTTTCAAATTGTTCAATTAAAAAGAGTACTTGAAAGGTATGAGAAAGGACAAATTGGATTGGAAGAAGTTCTTAGTCAACAAAGATATTCAAATGATAAAAGTGGACTTGGCTATTCAAAGTTTTCTAAACCAAGTTCAAGTAAAACTATATTTGTTAAGGCTAAGGATCAAACTTCCAAAGAGAAAGTGAAAAAACCTAGGAATGTGCATCCTAATCCTAAAAAGAAAAGATTTCCTAAAAAGAAATCTTATGTTCCAAGATATAAGAGCAACTTTGAACCTACTTGTTTTTATTGTGGTATTGTTGGCCATACACCTAATGCTTACTATGTAAGAAACTTTAGTGTTGCAAGTGGGCATTATGTGTGGGTAAAGAAAGGTACTAACTTTGATGGACCCAAAGCACATTGGGTACCAAATCAAACTTAATTTGTTTTGTAGGTTTGCTTGAGGACCACTTTAAATCTACGTTGTTTTGATAAGTGGTGGCTCTAAGCTTTTGGTGGGAGACATAAACTAACTTTCAAAACTAGTTCTAGTCCAAGGGTTATTTCAATTGGGGAATACCTTAAAAGAAAAATTCTTGGCATTGGCAAAGTTGAAGCACTAACTTTCACATTCATTGAAGATGTACTTTATGTTAAAAGACTAAAGCAATATCTTCTAAACAAAGCCAACTTTGTGACAAGGGCTTCAAGATCATGTTCACCAAAGATGAATGTTTTGATGAAGTCAATCATGAGGTAAAGCTCATAGGTAAAAATTGTTTTTATTTTTCATAATTTCTTTATATACTTCAAGTCTTTTCCCATCCTTTTTGTTAATGACAAAGGGGGAGAAGAATTGTGTATTATTGCTTGGTTTCTCTAACAAAATGTGCAGAATTCAAAACTCTCTAAAATCATGGATTAAGGGGGAGCAATATCCAAGGGGGAGCAAGCTTTGATTAGAGAAACAAGATTTGATCGAATTTTCAAGAATTGGGTTGTCATCATCAAAAAGGGGGAGAATGTGAAGACATAGCTTCTCAATGGTTTTGATGAAGACAACAATGCTCATTCAAGGTTTTATATACAAAAGAAAATGGATCAAAGACTTCAAAGCTCGAACAAGTTTCATATTAACTCAAGTCTTGAAGATTTCTCAAAGAAGGAAAAAGAATAAATGCATAAGACTTGACTACTCTTGCAAGATTGATTAATCAAACTTTTAGGTATATGAAATTCTTGTCTAAAACAAATCTTAGATCTCAAGTTTTATAATCATGTTTTAAAAAGTCATTCTTTCATTTAAAACCTTGAGAAAACATTTTTCAAAGTCTATCTAAAGTCTTGGTCATAATTTGAGATGATATATGGCTTAGAATCATTTGCATTAAGAATTTTTCAAATTTTACACTGATGCAATCGATTGTCATCCTGATGCAATCGATTGCACTAGGCTAAATTTTCAAATTTTTTGCACGTTACACTTGGTGCAACCGATTGTCATTCTGATGAAATCGATTGCACCTGAAGCTTTTTTGAAAAATTCTTTGTTTAAAAGCACCTTTTCATGATACCTCTTGCTTGCATCTTTTCCATTCATTGTATAATAATTTGCAGAAATTATTTCAAGCATTGCCTTGATTATTGGATGGGTGCATGCACACTATATATTGAATTCAAAGTTTCTTTTGTAATTCACCTCTTTCAAAAAAAAACTCTCTACGATCTATAAGCATATTTTTTCCATAACAAAAATTTTATACAAGATACTTTTTAATACCATTTTCATATTACATACATAAAAGTATCATTTGAGCACTTAGAGAGTTTATGATATTGAAATTTCATATTTGAAAGATAAGAAGTCATTCATAGGATTTATATACTACAAACTTGTTTCAAAAACTCTTGTTGTAACATATCTTATTTTTCCAGGATTGTTGGATATAAGATTGTTTGGTTGTAAACCTTGTTATCCGGATTGTGGATACAAGAGGTCCATTTGTGAGAGGTTGATTCTCGGTTGGACTTTAAACTTGTAAAATACAAGAGGGTGTTCTTGGTGTGGATTGTTAGAGTCTTGTATAGGAAGATTAGGTGTGTCTTGTCCTAAGATCTAACATTAGTGAAAATCTCTTTCCTGTTGAAAGGGGAGTGGGGTACTCTCGACCTGTGAGGGGAACCACTATACGTCTTGGTGTTCTTTACTTTCCGCATTTACCGCTTTCCTCACTTAGAAACTTTTAGGAAAGTAAAATTCAAAAACCGTCAAAAATCCAGATAATTGTCTAAGAGCCTAATTCACCCCCTTCTTAGGCACACATATGACTTACAATTGGCATCAGAGCAGGTTATAGGTAACCTGTTCCTACAGATCCAGTATGGCTTCCGCAAGCACAAACCCGGTATTCAAATACGGTGGAAGTAGTAACAAGCCCCCACTTTTGTCTGGAGAGTATTTTGACTTTTGGAAAATCCGCATGAAGGCACATCTTGAAGCACAAGGAGAAGGTATATGGGAAGCCATTGAGAATGGTCCGCATAATCCAGTTAATGTGGTCGATGGTGTTGGTACTCCAAAGTTAAAAAATACATATGATGAAGATGACAAGAAAAGAATCTTGAATGAAAAGAAAGTTGTCAACATTCTTCAGAGTTCATTAAGTATGGATGAGTTCTTTCGTGTTTGTAAATGTGAATCGGCTAAAGAAATATGGGATACGTTGGTAGAAACACATGAAGGTACGGCTGAAGTAAAAAGATCCAGACTAAACACTTTAAGTCAAGAATGTGAAATGTTCCGAATGCAGCCCACAGAATCCATTGTTGCATTACAGAAGAGATTTGTTCATTTGACTAACCACTTAATGGCACTTGGTAAAACATTCTCAAATGATGAATTAAATCTCAAAATTCTAATATCATTGACTAGAGAATGGCAACCAAAAGTAACGGCAATATCGGAAAAGAAGAGCCTATCTACGATGACTTCCGCATCTCTATTTGGTAAACTTCAAGAGCATGAGTTAGAACTTGAAAGATTGGAGAACCATGAAATACAAGTAAAAGATTCAAAAGACGTTGCCTTAAAGACAAAAGTAAAAAATTATGATAGCAATCAAGAGGATGAGTCCACTAGTGATGAAAATGATGATCTTATCAAAAAGTTTGAAAAGTTTCTAAGAAAAGAAAGGAAAAAGGAGATCACTAAAGGGGAAGCACCAACGAGAAAGATTAAATGCTTTGAATGTGGAGAAAAAGGACATGTTAAAAGTGAATGTCCTACACTTCAAAAGAAAAATAAATTCAAGAAAAAGAATCATAAAAAGGAAAGGAAAACATATGTAGACAACGAAATAAGTTCATCTTCAGATGAAGAACATGTAAATCTTGCATTGATAGCACCACACCACTCCGATGATGAAGAAGATAAGGTTAGTAATAATTCTTTTGATAGTGATGCACAAGGTGCCATAAATGAATTGTTAAATGAATGAAAAATTCTATATAAAACTATATCATCTCAAAAGAAACAAATTTCAACTTTAGAAGAAAAAAATGTTTCATTAGAAAAAGAGATCGAAAATGAGAAACAAAAGATGATTAGTGAAAAACAGAATTTTGTATGTAAAAATTGTGAATCTCTCTCTTTTCAAATTGTTCAATTAAAAAGAGTACTTGAAAGGTATGAGAAAGGACAAATTGGATTGGAAGAAGTTCTTAGTCAACAAAGATATTCAAATGATAAAAGTGGACTTGGCTATTCAAAGTTTTCTAAACCAAGTTCAAGTAAAACTATATTTGTTAAGGCTAAGGATCAAACTTCCAAAGAGAAAGTGAACAAACCTAGGAATGTGCATCCTAATCCTAAAAAGAAAAGATTTCCTAAAAAGAAATCTTATGTTCCAAGATATAAGAGCAACTTTGAACCTACTTGTTTTTATTGTGGTATTGTTGGCCATACACCTAATGCTTACTATGTAAGAAACTTTAGTGTTGCAAGTGGGCATTATGTGTGGGTAAAGAAAGGTACTAACTTTGATGGACCCAAAGCACATTGGGTACCAAATCAAACTTAATTTGTTTTGTAGGTTTGCTTGAGGACCACTTTAAATCTACGTTGTTTTGATAAGTGGTGGCTCTAAGCTTTTGGTGGGAGACATAAACTAACTTTCAAAACTAGTTCTAGTCCAAGGGTTATTTCAATTGGGGAATACCTTAAAAGAAAAATTCTTGGCATTGGCAAAGTTGAAGCACTAACTTTCACATTCATTGAAGATGTACTTTATGTTAAAAGACTAAAGCAATATCTTCTAAACAAAGCCAACTTTGTGACAAGGGCT
Source organism: Lathyrus tuberosus (assembly GCA_022829125.1). NCBI lineage: Eukaryota > Viridiplantae > Streptophyta > Magnoliopsida > Fabales > Fabaceae > Lathyrus > Lathyrus tuberosus. The sequence continues at coordinate 4,144,983 of JALAZF010000073.1, read as the reverse complement.
TCAAGATCATGTTCACCAAAGATGAATGTTTTGATGAAGTCAATCATGAGGTAAAGCTCATAGGTAAAAATTGTTTTTATTTTTCATAATTTCTTTATATACTTCAAGTCTTTTCCCATCCTTTTTGTTAATGACAAAGGGGGAGAAGAATTGTGTATTATTGCTTGGTTTCTCTAACAAAATGTGCAGAATTCAAAACTCTCTAAAATCATGGATTAAGGGGGAGCAATATCCAAGGGGGAGCAAGCTTTAATTAGAGAAACAAGATTTGATCGAATTTTCAAGAATTGGGTTGTCATCATCAAAAAGGGGGAGAATGTGAAGACATAGCTTCTCAATGGTTTTGATGAAGACAACAATGCTCATTCAAGGTTTTATATACAAAAGAAAATGGATCAAAGACTTCAAAGCTCGAACAAGTTTCATATTAACTCAAGTCTTGAAGATTTCTCAAAGAAGGAAAAAGAATAAATGCATAAGACTTGACTACTCTTGTAAGATTGATTAATCAAACTTTTAGGTATATGAAATTCTTGTCTAAAACAAATCTTAGATCTCAAGTTTTATAATCATGTTTTAAAAAGTCATTCTTTCATTTAAAACCTTGAGAAAACATTTTTCAAAGTCTATCTAAAGTCTTGGTCATAATTTGAGATGATATATGGCTTAGAATCATTTGCATTAAGAATTTTTCAAATTTTACACTGATGCAATCGATTGTCATCCTGATGCAATCGATTGCACTAGGCTAAATTTTCAAATTTTTTGCACGTTACACTTGGTGCAACCGATTGTCATTCTGATGAAATCGATTGCACCTGAAGCTTTTTTGAAAAATTCTTTGTTTAAAAGCACCTTTTCATGATACCTCTTGCTTGCATCTTTTCCATTCATTGTATAATAATTTGCAGAAATTATTTCAAGCATTGCCTTGATTATTGAATGGGTGCATGCACACTATATATTGAATTCAAAGTTTCTTTTGTAATTCACCTCTTTCAAAAAAAAACTCTCTACGATCTCTAAGCCCATAACAAAAATTTTATACAAGATACTTTTTAATACCATTTTCATATTACATACATAAAAGTATCATTTGAGCACTTAGAGAGTTTATGATATTGAAATTTCATATTTGAAAGATAAGAAGTCATTCATAGGATTTATATACTACAAACTTGTTTCAAAAACTCTTGTTGTAACATATCTTATTTTTCCAGGATTGTTGGATATAAGATTGTTTGGTTGTAAACCTTGTTATCCGGATTGTGGATACAAGAGGTCCATTTGTGAGAGGTTGATTCTCGGCTGGACTTTAAACTTGTAAAATACAAGAGGGTGTTCTTGGTGTGGATTGTTAGAGTCTTGTATAGGAAGATTAGGTGTGTCTTGTCCTAAGATCTAACATTAGTGAAAATCTATTTCCTGTTGAAAGGGGAGTGGGGTACTCTCGACCTGTGAGGGGAACCACTATACGTCTTGGTGTTCTTTACTTTCCGCATTTACCGCTTTCCTCACTTAGAAACTTTTAGGAAAGTAAAATTCAAAAACCGTCAAAAATCCAGATAATTGTCTAAGAGCCTAATTCACCCCCTTCTTAGGCACACATATAACTTACAATTGGCATCAGAGCAGGTTATAGGTAACCTGTTCCTACAGATCCAGTATGGCTTCCGCAAGCACATACCCGGTATTCAAAGACGGTGGAAGTAGTAATAAGCCCCCACTTTTCTCTGGAGAGTATTTTGACTTTTGGAAAATCCGCATGAAGGCACATCTTGAAGCACAAGGAGAAGGTATATGGGAAGCCATTGAGAATGGTCCGTATAATCCAGTTAATGTGGTCGATGGTGTTGGTACTCCAAAGTTAAAAAATACATATGATGAAGATGACAAGAAAAGAATCTTGAATGAAAAGAAAGTTGTCAACATTCTTCAGAGTTCATTAAGTATGGATGAGTTCTTTCGTGTTTGTCAATGTGAATCGGCTAAAGAAATATGGGATACGTTGGTAGAAACACATGAAGGTACGGCTGAAGTAAAAAGATCCAGACTAAACACTTTAAGTCAAGAATATGAAATGTTCCGAATGCAGCCCACAGAATCCATTGTTGCATTACAGAAGAGATTTGTTCATTTGACTAACCACTTAATGGCACTTGGTAAAACATTCTCAAATGATGAATTAAATCTCAAAATTCTAATATCATTGACTAGAGAATGGCAACCAAAAGTAACGGCAATATCGGAAAAGAAAAGCCTATCTACGATGACTTCCGCATCTCTAATTGGTAAACTTCAAGAGCATGAGTTAGAACTTGAAAGATTGGAGAAGCATGAAATACAAGTAAAAGATTCAAAAGACGTTGCCTTAAAGACAAAAGTAAAAAATTATGATAGCAATCAAGAGGATGAGTCCACTAGTGATGAAAATGATGATCTTATCAAAAAGTTTGAAAAGTTTCTAAGAAAAGAAAGGAAAAAAGGAGATCACTAAAGGGGAAGCACCAACGAGAAAGATTAAATGCTTTGAATGTGGAGAAAAAGGACATGTTAAAAGTGAATGTCCTACACTTCAAAAGAAAAATAAATTCAAGAAAAAGAATCATAAAAAGGAAAGGAAAACATATGTAGACAACGAAATAAGTTCATCTTCAGATGAAGAACATGTAAATCTTGCATTGATAGCATCACACCACTCCGATGATGAAGAAGATAAGGTTAGTAATAATTCTTTTGATAGTGATGCACAAGGTGCCATAAATGAATTGTTAAATGAATGAAAAATTCTATATAAAACTATATCATCTCAAAAGAAACAAATTTCAACTTTAGAAGAAAAAAATGTTTCATTAGAAAAAGAGATCGAAAATGAGAAACAAAAGATGATTAGTGAAAAACAGAATTTTGTATGTAAAAATTGTGAATCTCTCTCTTTTCAAATTGTTCAATTAAAAAGAGTACTTGAAAGGTATGAGAAAGGACAAATTGGATTGGAAGAAGTTCTTAGTCAACAAAGATATTCAAATGATAAAAGTGGACTTGGCTATTCAAAGTTTTCTAAACCAAGTTCAAGTAAAACTATATTTGTTAAGGCTAAGGATCAAACTTCCAAAGAGAAAGTGAACAAACCTAGGAATGTGCATCCTAATCCTAAAAAGAAAAGATTTCCTAAAAAGAAATCTTATGTTCCAAGATATAAGATCAACTTTGAACCTACTTGTTTTTATTGTGGTATTGTTGGCCATACACCTAATGCTTACTATGTAAGAAACTTTAGTGTTGCAAGTGGGCATTATGTGTGGGTAAAGAAAGGTACTAACTTTGATGGACCCAAAGCACATTGGGTACCAAATCAAACTTAATTTGTTTTGTAGGTTTGCTTGAGGACCACTTTAAATCTACGTTGTTTTGATAAGTGGTGGCTCTAAGCTTTTGGTGGGAGACATAAACTAACTTTCAAAACTAGTTCTAGTCCAAGGGTTATTTCAATTGGGGAATACCTTAAAAGAAAAATTCTTGGCATTGGCAAAGTTGAAGCACTAACTTTCACATTCATTGAAGATGTACTTTATGTTAAAAGACTAAAGCAATATCTTCTAAACAAAGCCAACTTTGTGACAAGGGCTTCAAGATCATGTTCACCAAAGATGAATGTTTTGATGAAGTCAATCATGAGGTAAAGCTCATAGGTAAAAATTGTTTTTATTTTTCATAATTTCTTTATATACTTCAAGTCTTTTCCCATCCTTTTTGTTAATGACAAAGGGGGAGAAGAATTGTGTATTATTGCTTGGTTTCTCTAACAAAATGTGCAGAATTCAAAACTCTCTAAAATCATGGATTAAGGGGGAGCAATATCCAAGGGGGAGCAAGCTTTGATTAGAGAAACAAGATTTGATCGAATTTTCAAGAATTGGGTTGTCATCATCAAAAAGGGGGAGAATGTGAAGACATAGCTTCTCAATGGTTTTGATGAAGACAACAATGCTCATTCAAGGTTTTATATACAAAAGAAAATGGATCAAAGACTTCAAAGCTCGAACAAGTTTCATATTAACTCAAGTCTTGAAGATTTCTCAAAGAAGGAAAAAGAATAAATGCATAAGACTTGACTACTCTTGCAAGATTGATTAATCAAACTTTTAGGTATATGAAATTCTTGTCTAAAACAAATCTTAGATCTCAAGTTTTATAATCATGTTTTAAAAAGTCATTCTTTCATTTAAAACCTTGAGAAAACATTTTTCAAAGTCTATCTAAAGTCTTGGTCATAATTTGAGATGATATATGGCTTAGAATCATTTGCATTAAGAATTTTTCAAATTTTACACTGATGCAATCGATTGTCATCCTGATGCAATCGATTGCACTAGGCTAAATTTTCAAATTTTTTGCACGTTACACTTGGTGCAACCGATTGTCATTCTGATGCAATCGATTGCACCTGAAGCTTTTTTGAAAAATTCTTTGTTTAAAAGCACCTTTTCATGATACCTCTTGCTTGCATCTTTTCCATTCATTGTATAATAATTTGCAGAAATTATTTCAAGCATTGCCTTGATTATTGAATGGGTGCATGCACACTATATATTGAATTCAAAGTTTCTTTTGTAATTCACCTCTTTCAAAAAAAACTCTCTACAATCTCTAAGCATATTTTTTTCATAACAAAAATTTTATACAAGATACTTTTTAATACCATTTTCATATTACATACATAAAAGTATCATTTGAGCACTTAGAGAGTTTATGATATTGAAATTTCATATTTGAAAGATAAGAAGTCATTCATAGGATTTATATACTACAAACTTGTTTCAAAAACTCTTGTTGTAACATATCTTATTTTTCCAGGATTGTTGGATATAAGATTGTTTGGTTGTAAACCTTGTTATCCGGATTGTGGATACAAGAGGTCCATTTGTGAGAGGTTGATTCTCGGTTGGACTTTAAACTTGTAAAATCCAAGAGGGTGTTCTTGGTGTGGATTGTTAGAGTCTTGTATAGGAAGACTAGGTGTCTCTTGTCCTAAGATCTAACATTAGTGAAAATCTCTTTCCTGTTGAAAGGGGAGTGGGGTACTCTCGACCTGTGAGGGGAACCACTATACGTCTTGGTGTTCTTTACTTTCCGCATTTACCGCTTTCCTCACTTAGAAATTTTTAGGAAAGTAAAATTTAAAAACCGTCAAAAATCCAGATAATTGTCTAAGAGCCTAATTCACCCCCTTCTTAGGCACACATATAACTTCCATAGTTTACTCAGGAACTCTGCTGGAATCATCGCTCGTTACTGAGGATCACTCAAGTAACACCCCGTCGGGCCTACGATGTTCCCCGTCGCTTTAGGTCCTCTTGGTATAAGGCGCACGACGTTTATGGATTGCTTTAGGTCCTCTCGGTATAAGGCACACAATCCGATCGCTCACACCCCACATGGGCACACGATCGTCTATAACCATCGCTTTAGGTCCTCTTATTTTTAAGGCGCACGATATATCAAATCGCTTTAGGTCCTCTTATTTTTAAGGGGCACGATGTTATAGCAGATTCCCTCTGGAATCAATCCGTCACTCAGGACGTCACAACAATGCATATCATGATGCTTGGCATACAATGACTCATGACATTTAAATGCATCTTCACACATATATGCAACCATAATCATGCATATATTTTAACTCATCAATTTCATACATTCACAATTCAACAATATGAATTATCTCATCATCAATATTCATGCATTGAAAACAATTCAAACAATTCATATACTTGCCATCAGGCCACCAACTAACACACATTGAATTGCATATAAACAATGCATATCATCACAAACCACAAACCACAACAACCATATAATCACAATTACTTCCATAAGGGATTCACACCACAAAGGCTACCCACAACACGTCATAACAACATACAAGCTACACGTTACATAACAAAAGCATATAGCATGATAACCCATCAATCGAACACAATTAATGCGATAAAAGCCCGACAACCCGACTATTTTTCAAAAACACAAATTAATTAAATCATCTTTTACCCTCCAAACCATTTTTAATAGAAAGAATATTTCATTAGCTTTCCAACGCTTCAAACGGGGGTCAAAACGGACTTACGGTTCAAAAGTTATGAAGAAAACAAAATCGGACATTTGGGAAAACCTGTGATCATGCGCCGACGCATGAGGCTTGGGGGTCAGAGCATGAACCTGGGAATTTTACCCGGGTCAGCGCATGAATCTAGGGGGTTAGCGCATGAATCTGGGGGTTAGCGCATGAATGCGCAGATTTTGCTAAAAACTCAGTTTTCGATCGTTAAATGCCTTCCGGACCTCCGATTTCGATTCCGTAAAAAGCTCCGGTCTCAGAATTCGAAATACTACAATATTTTCACCATTAAAAAGCCATCCAACACATTTTCCATTTTTGAAATAATTTGAAACATAATTTTATCAATACATTCACACCCCAAAACTCAATCAACACCTATGGAAACGTACCAACAAGTTTACCCGAGTAAATCATATCATCACCCGACTATACTACGCAATTTATTCCCCGTTCCAACCGTGAAAACATTGATTTCTCACCATTTCATCATTAATTCCCTAACTCTCACAAACTATGTAACTCAATCCAAAACTCCATAAATCATACCAACGAGTATTCCCGATTAAACCCAAACATTACTCGGCTATTCTACACAATCTATTCCAAATTCTAACCGTTAAAACATTGATTCTACACATTTTTTCTTCAATCCAACCAATAAGAAAAAGTATATATTTCAACCAAACAAAACACAAACAACACATACATATACATATACAATCGAAATATAATCGAAACTTCTCACCCTTACCCAATTAATCGAAGATCAAGCTTTGTTTTGATGATTTTCTCTTCTTCCCCTTCTTCTCTCTTTTCCCACGTTTTTCCTTCTCTTCTCTACTATCTTTTCTCTCATTTTCTCTCAAATATCTATTTCTTATATAAAGAAAAATATCTTACCATACAAAAAGACCAAAATACCCCTCAGCTCAAATATCTCCCAAACGCTCTCAAAATGCGATAAAACATAAACAACGATGAAAAATAATATATTGTCAAGTAAAAGTCATGAATAAAATAATATAAAAAAGAAAATAATTAAATCGACTCGATTAAATAAATCGGACAAAATGGGGCGTTACAATACTCCCCCACTTATAAATTTTTGTCCTCGAAAATCTAATTAAGACGAACGACTCCGGATACGACTCTCGCATCCGACTAACCAACTAACACGTCGACACTAGGCACACCACGAATAACACAACAGACAACCCACCTTGCTAACAACAGCTACAACGACACGACAACGATGACACTACCACGACAAGATGCAAAGCCCATACAATGCACTTGACGACTAACTCACGACTCAAGGAAAACCCAAGCTACGAACACACACCGGAATTAGCTACTCGCACTCGAACCAACACGATGGAAACGAAGCAACAACACAAACAAGAACACAAGTTCCACGACACAACATCGATTAAACAACCTCCACACAACCATAATACCAACATCCTTGTCACACAACATTATTACAACCATGCTACGATTCCCCAATCGACCATACGACCAAAACACCCAACTACATATTAGTACCTGAATAACATTTAAACCTTCCACTTATCACTTTCATTCAGAAACGTCCAAAGGTCTCATCGTTCCTACATGCTTCCAATGTTAAACTTATGAACTCTTACCAGTCACGCACGCATATACGAATTGTGCCACATCACGCTTCCACTGCGCACTCTGATTACTCGTAACTCATCAAGTCTACCAATCTCACGTCCAAAGTCTAACTCTTTCTCATATTCACCAAAAATCATTGTTTGCCTTTAATATACCCAACCTCACACTCCACTGAGTTATCTCACACACCAAACACAAGTCTCTGAACTGCTAAAAAAATTCTAATTCTCTGACCATCAAAATAGACATATATAAAGACTTTCAACTTAACTCATCAGGCACGACATTAACTTTACCAAGAGGATAATTCGAGCCAAGGTCATAACTAATCAGGAATTCCAACCATCCTCGTTGTTTCCTACTATATTCTTTCTGACCACATAAGTACTCTAAACCCTTGTGATTACCAAACACCTTGAACCTAAAACCCTCAAAATAATTCCTCTAGATTCTTAACACAAAAGTAACCGAAGACATCTTGAAATCATGAATCCTCAATTGTCGTAAAGCATAAGAAATAACTTTACCCTCTCGCATTAACACACAGACTAAACTCATCAAAGACACATCCTAAAACCTCACAAACGGTTGAACAGGATCACACATAATCAAAACTGGAGCCGTAGACAACTTCTACATCAGTTCTCTGAAACTTTCCTCACAATGAACATCCAAAACAAACGACTTACCCTTTGTGCGTCAACTAGGATAACAGAAGTACTAACTTAGCAAAGTCTTCCATAACCTGCAGTAACAACCAACTAAGCCCAAAAGTTTCTAATCTTCTTAACCAACTTCGGAGTCTCTCAATGTAGAACGGCATCTACTTCCGAGGGATCCATAATCATACCCTCATCTGAAATAACGTATCCAAGAAAACTAACCTTTTCAACCAAGATTCTCACTTGAATAACTTAGCATAAAACTTTATCTCTTTTTAACACTTGTAATTCAAATCTCAAACACTCTACCTGTTCTTCCTCTGGGTTTATAACAGATCCGAACGTTCTCAATCAAAGCCCTTACGAACTTATCCAAATAAATATGGAAGATACGATTCCTCTACTCCACAAACATTACAGACACCTTACTAACACCGAACAACTTCACTGTGCATTGTAATGCCCAACCAAATTCCAAAAGATATAAATTCTTAAAGCTTTTGCAAAATCTTCCACTGGGTAACTGGCTACTCACACACAAGCTTGACCGAGTAATTAACAGCCTATTCCGATGATAACAACATAACCAGTCACATCAAATCGATCAAAGCCTTAACTCACACCATTCACCACTCTTATCAAACATTCCATACACTTGCAACTCCACTCAAACTCAACCAAACCATTCCAGTCATCTGTTTATGAAAGTGGACACTTGTTCTTAATCGTTACCTTATTCAACTGCCAGTAATCCATACACAATTTCTTCGCTTAACAGTCCAAATTCCAACCCTCTCCAGAACTCTAAGTTTTGTTTTCCATAGTCTCAATACCATCATACACATCATGCTCGTTATTCCATTCCATCATCATTCCCTTTTTGTTACTAACAAAGCTGGAGCTCTCTAAGACAACACCTTAATGTTCCATCCAAAAACACATCTGAAACCATGCACAACTGACGGCCCATAATTGTGACTTCCTGCCAATTTCCTAGAACACTACCATCGTAGACAAAATAAACATCTTATTCCCATATACTAAGAGTTTCCTACTTACTTAGCAGATATAAGCCTCAACTATTCACCTTCGTCCAATTAAGTTCAATATCCACTCTCTGAGAACAACCATTAACGATACCCAATCGTTCTCTCTCAAAGACATTCCAATTTGACCAACATACAAAAATCTCTAATCCGGCTCATCTTCTGATGTTAGCATCTTCATCGACTCATCAAAACAATCCGTAATCACCTGCTTAATTCCAAACAATTCATTGCACACACTATCAAAGCCAGAAAGACACGTCTATTCCATCCAACATAATTCCCGTCTGCTATCAACAAGAGATTAAGGGTGACCAGTTCCTCAATTTGTCAATAGACAGCCAACAATCATGATGGGGCATAAACCGTCTTCACCAAAATATAATAGCGTTTCTTGCATCCTGTGCACAAAACTACCTAAGGCAAAAATCCTTAGTTGACATAAACCTTACCTCTGTATTCCCTCCAGAACTGGGAACAACACTGTCCAAACAACACTTACACTCTTGCAACCAACGGCACACTGAGCCAACGATCCACACCTGAAGCAACTTGGAGAAGTACCAGCTTCTCCGTCACTTATCTCATTCTCAATCCTGAAGACAAAGGATTAGAAAAACCAGAAAGCACTAACAGTGTTTCACACACATATCACGTACTAAGGAACAAACAACAACGACAATATTCAACTGTCACACCAACTGACTCAACAACTTGGTCGGACGGACCGACCTGCTCTGATACCACTAATGTAACACCCCAATTCCCATCGAGAATAAATAATACATAAATAAAATCAGAGTAACTAAAAATTTATTTTTCCGACAGAAACAAGGATGTCACATTTAAATAAACAAAACATCATCCCTGCTCATAAACTTGATACATAGCATAAAATAGAATACCCTCAAAGGGGAAACTTTTTCCATATAAAGGGAAAGGTTAATTATGGAATAAAGCAGAAAGATCCATAACCGACTTGTTTTACAAAATAAATCATTTTAGAACATCAAGTATATACACAAAAGTACTACAAAATATATTCAACAAATGTATACATATATATATAATCGTTCCCCGACTCCCGTGCTACGTATCAGAGCAGACACCCAAACCGACAACAGAACGGATGACTAATCTTCACAAAGAGACCTCCAGCAACTCAAATCTGCAATGCCTCATAGAGCATTAAAAAACAGCAGAAGGGTGAGAAATAACAACTAAATCAAGATTGCATAATAATATGAAAATACATAACAATTCACATGCATAGCTATTCTCACCACAAACACCATATACTAATATATATAATATACCACATATACGTAACATATATCTATTAATCCCACAATATAGCATATATCAAGTATCTAATATACTCACATATTTTCACATAAGGCATACCAAGTCATAACATTTAGAAACACATCACACATCACATAGCACATGTCTACGTATAAACATATTATCCACAACCAATGCATTTATCACATATGCACATCAAATTACCAATGCTATCACAATCTCAACACATAACAAATCGATGCACAATTTCCACACATAATCAATCAAATCATGATTTTCCACACATAATGCATCCATTCACAATTCTCACACATAATCAATCCATGATTTATGCAAATGCACAGAGACCGACACAACGACTCTATGCAAATGCCATGCGGTACCAACTTCCAATATTTCTCATCACTAGTTCACTCAGGAACTCTGCTGGAATCATCGCTCGTTACTGAGGATCACTCAAGTAACACCCCGTCGGGCCTACGATGTTCCCCGTCGCTTTAGGTCCTCTTGGTATAAGGCGCACGATGTTTATGGATTGCTTTAGGTCCTCTCGGTATAAGGCGCACAATCCGATCGCTCACACCCCACATGGGCACACGATCGTCTATAACAATCGCTTTAGGTCCTCTTATTTTTAAGGCGCACGATATATCAAATCGCTTTAGGTCCTCTTATTTTTTAAGGCGCACGATGTTATAGCAGATTCCCTCTGGAATCAATCCGTCACTCAGGACGTCACAACAATGCATATCATGATGCTTGACATACAATGACTCATGACATTCAAATGCATCTTCACACATATATGCAACCATAATCATGCATATATTTCAACTCATCAATTCCATACATTCACAATTCAACAATATGAATTATATCATCATCAATATTCATGCATTGAAAACAATTCAAACAATGCATATACTTGCCATCAGGCCACCAACTAACACACATTGAATTGCATATAAACAATGCATATCATCACAAACCACAAACCACAACAACCATATAATCACAATTACTTCCATAAGGGATTCACACCACAAAGGCTACCCACAACACGTCATAACAACATACAAGCTACACGTTACATAACAAAAGCATATAGCATGATAACCCATCAATCGAACACAATTAACGCGATAAAAGCCCGACAACCCGACTATTTTTCAAAAACACAAATTAATTAAATCATCTTTTACCCTCCAAACCATTTTTAATAGAAAGAATATTTCATTAGCTTTCCAACGCTTCAAACGGGGGTCAAAACGGACTTACGGTTCAAAAGTTATGAAGAAAACAAAATCGGACATTTTGGAAAACCTGTGATCATGCGCCGACGCATGAGGCTTGGGGGTCAGCGCATGAACCTGGGAATTTTGCCCGGGTCAGCGCATAAACCTGGGGGTTAGCACATGAATCTGGGGGTTAGCGCATGAATGCGCAGATTTTGCTAAAAACTCAGTTTTCGATCGTTAAATGCCTTCCGGACCTCCGATTTCGATTCCGTAAAAAGCCCCGGTCTCAGAATTCGAAATACTACAATATTTTCACCATTAAAAAGCCATCCAACACATTTTCCATTTTTGAAATAATTTGAAACATAATTTTATCAATACATTCACACCCCAAAACTCAATCAACACCTATGGAAACATACCAACAAGTTTACCCGAGTAAATCATATCATCACCCGACTATACTACGCAATTTAGTCCCCGTTCCAACCGTGAAAACATCGATTTCTCACCATTTCATCATTAATGCCCTAACTCTCACAAACTATGTAACTCAATCCAAAACTCCATAAATCATACCAACGAGTATTCCCAATTAAACCCAAACATTACTCGGCTATTCTACATAATCTATTCCAAATTCTAACTGTTAAAACATCGATTCTACACATTTGTTCTTCAATCCAACCAATAAGAAAAAGTATATATTTCAACCAAACAAAACACAAATAACACATACATATACATATACAATCGAAATATAATCAAAACTTCTCACCCTTACCCGATTAATCGAAGATCAAGCTTTGTTTTGATGATTTTCTCTTCTTCCCCTTCTTCTCTCTTTTCCCACGTTTTTCCTTCTCTTCTCTACTATCTTTTCTCTCTTTTTCTCTCAAATATATATTTCTTATATAAAGAAAAATATCTTACCATACAAAAAGACCAAAATACCCCTCAGCTCAAATATCTCCCAAACGCTCTCAAAATGCAATAAAACATAAACAACGATGAAAAATAATATATTGTCAAGTAAAAGTCAAGAATAAAATAATATAAAAAAAGAAAATAATTAAATCGATTCGATTAAATAAATCGGACAAAACGGGGCGTTACATCGAGGACCTTCTCGCTCGAGCTCAGAAGTACATCGAACTCGAGGAGACGGAGGCGGCTCAGATCGTCCTTGAGACGAGACGCAGAGAAGGCCCTCGCGGCCACAAAGATGAAGACTCTTCTCCCCGACGAGGAGGAGAAAGAAAGAAAGAGAACCACAACCGTGATCCTCGGGAACCGCGCGGACTAGCTGGCCGATTCACGGAGTACACCCCGCTCAACGCTCGCCGGGCTCGAATCCTCTCCGAATGCCAGAATTCCGAGTTTGTGAAAGGGGGAGTTCGCTTCCCAAAGCCAACTGCTCCTAAATCGAACGTTGACAAATCAAAGTACTGTAGGATCCACCGGAGCCACGGACATGTTACCGAAGACTGCATCCATCTCAAGAATGCGATCAAAATTCTGATCAAGGAAGGGCACTTGAAGAAATACGCCCAGAAGAACGATACTCCTCGTCCCAGCTCCCGGGAAGCCCAGAACGTCGAGGAGACGACATCTCCTCCCGACGAGAGTCGCCTTCAGGTCGCCCTCAGTGTCACCCGACCCGAAGACTTCTTTGTCCCCCCAATCATTGAAGGACAAGAAGAAATTCACAACATGTGGGCGACATTTCCCCACGAGGACCCCGTTACTGCCCGTAGCACCTGGGAAAGCTTCCCCAGGGCGATGGTCATCTCCAGGGGAGGACCAGAGAAGCTGTCCGTCGGATCGATCAATCGGAAATTTGACGAGCTGGAATCCGCGACATCGGCGAAGGCGACCACCCTCGAGAAAGTGCGGGGAAACTCCAACCCCATCACCTTCTACCTCGAGGAACTCCCCGGGGGAGCACCAAACGCCACTATTCCCCTCCTGATCAGGGCGCAGATGGCGAACTTTGACGTTCAAAGGATCCTAGTGATGACACTAAATTATACTGTATTTTCGACTCTGATTTCACATGCATATTAGTTGTTTTTCTATTATTTTTGCTTTGTTATTGTTATGTTTCCTTTTGTTTTCAGGTTTTGAATAAATCAAGGTCCCAGACGAAAAAAGGTGCAAAAGGAGCAAGAATTCAAGTTTGGCAGCAATTTACTCTTGTCGCTTCTCTTGTCGCTGGCGCCCCAGGGTAGGCGACGACGTGTCCCATGATCTCCATTGCTCAACTGCCACGTTCCCACGACCTTTGCCATTTTCTTCTTGTCGCGGGCGCGGTAGGCCTGTCGCGGGCGCGACAAGGAAAAATGAGTTCCCGCCCATTTTTCAAGCCAAGGTCACTTTTGTCTTTGTACCATGCCAACTTTGCCTATAAATACTCTCAGAACTCGAATTTTAGGATCATCCAATCTTAGTTTACTTCATCCTAGGCATAAATTTCACTCTTGTAAAGCAGTAATCTTCTCACATCGAGGAGTTATTGCACTGTGTGTGATCGAGTTTGTAATCAAGTCTTGGAGTGTCTGTAATCAAGTTGGAGCACTTTGGTAGAAGTAATCCTGCCAGCATTTTCTTTTCCGTACATTGTACCAGATTTAAAGACTCCGCTTTGGAGCAGGTTTTATTTTAATCGCATTTACTTTCATTTATTTCTTGCACTTGCTTTATTTTGTTTATTTATTGTCTTGCCTTACTTTTCAAAACTTTACTTTTCAAAAGACTTAATTCCATACATGATAAGAATTAATATGACTGTTATAACTACCATGGCTGGCTAAGTTTTAGATAGGTAAGAATGTAAAGACCATAACCACCGTAATACGTCTATATGTTGATAGAAGTACTTAAGGGCTGTTTTAATCTTTAACACAAGTTTTCTGTACTTAAAAACAATGTTGGGTAAGATCGAAAGTCGTCCAACCATTTGTGAACTTGTTTAGTTCTCAACTGATCAAATACAGCGAAAGCGCTTTGCTCAGTTGAGTAGGGATTTTTAACACTTTAGAAAAGAGATTTTAAAACTATTTTCGGACGCGTTAGTGGGATTAGAATCTAGTTCATTTTGAACCTCTTTAGTTTAGAGATTTCAGGTCAAAATACTTTTCTGTTTAGTTTGGAATTTGCATTTCTTAAAAGTAAGTTTTCCATGACTCTAACGCAATGCGCGCCTTTTTATAAGTGACAATAAAGGGGTTAGTTTAGAGGGTAAACTTGGTCCTGACTACGCGAAAGCGACAGTTCCTGTTAAATTGAATTATTTTCTTAAAATAGAAGATATTGCCCGTAAGTAGTTCTGTTGATGAATATAGAAATATTATCGGTTATGAGAATTACATTCAAGCTTATTGTTTTGTCTGAATTTTATTACCTCGTCATTTACTTTTATTTATTTTCCTCTGCATTAGTAAACCCTGAATTGAACTGCCTTAGATAAGCACTGTAACAAACGGAAATCGTTAGATCGACATTTGGTCTCTGTGGATACGATAACTTTTTATATTACTCTGACGCGATTCGTGCACTTGCGAATACAACGCATCACCTAGTCGACCAGGGGAGTTCAGTAGACATCATGTATGCTCATCTGTTCGAGACCCTTCAGCTCGACGAGAGGCATCTGACCCCGTACGTCAGTTCAGATCTATAGGGGTTCAATGGAACCACCACCAGACCATGGGGTTACGTGGAGCTAATGGTTACATTCGGGGCCGAAGACACTGCCCGACAGGTGAAGAACCGTTTCCTGGTGGTTGAGTGCCCGTCCCTCTACAACTGCATCCTCGGGAGGACCACCCTGGCTGAACTTACGGTGGTACCATCAATGGTCCACCTTAAAATGAAGTACTACACAACCAGGGGACGAGTAGTGACGATGCACGGGGACATCGACGCGACCAGAAGGTGCTTCGACGCCGCCATCAAAGGCCTGAGTTCCATCGGCCCCAAACCCAAGACCGTGGCCAAGCCACCCCAGGACGCCGAGCAAATACCTCTCCCGCGCGTCAACGCGGTTGAACTCGACAGCAGGTTCCCAGGCGAGCCCGATGAAGATGGGGCAGAGGACCTCGACCTCCAGGCGGAGAACAACGGGCGGCCTCTCTACCCAACGCGCCCCATCCTAGACGGAGACTTTGAGCTCGTGGTACTCGGGGACGATCCAGATCGTAACGTGAAGATTGGCACCGGGATCCCCAACCTGGCAAAGGAGCAGCTGAAAGCATGTCTAAGGGAGAACGCTGATCTCTTCACGTGGAGCGCGTCCGAGATGCCTGGCCTCGACCCCGAGGTGGCTTTTCATCAGCTCGCAGTAGATCCGGCCGCTAGGGCCATAGCACAACGTAGGCGTAAGCAGTCTCCCGAAAAAGCGGAAGCTGCTGAAAAAGCTGTAAAAGACCTCCTAGAGGCAAATTTTATTTCGGAGGCCAAATACACGACCTGGCTGTCCAACGTTGTACTTGTTAAAAAGAATAATGGAAAATGGAGAATGTGCATTGATTATACTGATCTTAACCGGGCTTGCCCGAAAGACTGTTATCCCTTGCCTAACATCGACCAACTGGTCGACAATTCTGCAGGTTACAAACTAATATCCTTCATGGACGCTTACTCGGGATACAATCAAATTCCCATGGACAAGGTCGACAAACAACACACGACCTTCATGACCGCGTCGGGCAACTACTACTACAACGTGAAGCCCTTCGGTCTGAAGAACGCCGGTGCGACCAACCAACGGATGATGAACAAGGTCTTCCAGGATGAAATCGGCGACATGCTCGAGGTCTACATGGATGACATGATCGTCAAATCCGCAGAAGAAGTCGACCACGCCGCACACCTCAAGAAAGTGTTCGATACGGCGAGGAGATGTCGCATGAGGTTTAACCCCGACAAGTGCACCTTCGGCGTCCGGGCAGGTAAGTTCCTCGGGTTTTATCTCACAGAACGAGGAATCGAGGCCAACCCCGACAAGTGTAGGGTTTTCTCCGAGCTCCCTACCTCGGACTCAAAGAAGTCGATACAATCATTGAACGGGATGCTCACCGTCCTTTCCCGCTTCGTCGCCAAATCCGCACAGTACGCACTCCCATTTTTCAAACTTCTTTGACAAAAAGCAGAGTTTGATTGGAGCGAGGAATGCGAGCAGGCACTCGTCCACTTAAAACAAGTCCTACCACAACCCCCGGTCCTCTCACGGCCTGAGAACAGGGAGACACTCTTCTTGTATCTTGCGATCACGAGTGAAGCAGTCAGCGCCGTCCTCATTCGGGAAACCCCGGACGGGTAGAAGCTAGTTTACTTCACGAGCAAAGCCCTCCAAGGCCCCAAGCTCAGATATCAGCAGATTGAGAAAGTCGCCCTGGGCCTCGTCACCGCGGCCAGGAGGCTACGCCACTACTTCCTCGCCCACACCGTCGTCGTAAGGACCGAACAGCCTATAAGGCAGCTCCTGGGCGGCCGGACATGGTGGGGAGGATGCTCAGGTGGTCACTCGAGATCGTCGAGTTTGACATCCAATACAAAGGGAGGAAAGCCCTCAAGGCACAGGTACTGGCCGACTTCGTAGCAGAGATGACCGTCCCGGAACCTTCGACCAACGGATCACAGAAATGGATGATTTATGTCGACGGGGCGTCCATCCCAAAGGGAAGCGGGGCCGGTATCATCCTCGAAAACGAGGAAGGCATCTTGATCGAGGTATCCCTCGAACTGTCCTTCCCGACATCGAACAACCAAGCCGAATATGAGACCTTCCTCGCAGAACTTCGGCTGGCGGAGGACCTCGGCGCCAAGGAGGTCGAACTCTTCACCGATTCCCAGCTCGTGGCCTCGTAAGTCTGAGGAGAGTACCAAGCCAAGAACGACAGCCTCATAGAATACTTGGCCTTGGTAAAAGAAAAGATGAAAAAGTTCACCTCCGCGGAAGTAACTCACATCCCCCGCGAGCACAATGCCCGAGCAGATGTCTTGTCCAAATTGGCGAGCACAAAGAAAGGCGGGAACAAATCCGTCATACAAGAAGTGCTTTCCCACCCAAGCATCGACAAACCGACCATGGTTTCGGACATCAACGCCATCGGGGACAGCAACTGCTGGATGACCCCGGTATACAAATACCTCATGACAGGCAAACTGCCCGAAGATCCCAAAGAAGCAGGAATGGTCAAGAGGCGGGCGTGCTCGTACACTGTAGTCGAGGATAAGCTATACCGGCGAGGGTTCTCTATCCCCCTCCTCAGGTGCATCGAGGAGACTAAGGTCCCCGACATCCTCTAGGAAATCCACGAGGGAATCAACACACAGCACCTCGGCGGCCGTTCGTTAGCCCGTAAGGCGCTTCGAGCAGGGTACTACTGGCCCACCATGCAACAAGACACCAAGGAACACGTCAAGAAGTGCGATAGATGCCAGCGACACGGGGACATGTACCTCGCTCCTCCTAGCGAGCTCAGAACGCTATCCTCCCCGTGGTCGTTCGCATGGTGGGGAATGGACATCCTTGGACCCTTCATCATAGGATCATATCAAAACAAATACCTCATTGTCGGGGTGGATTACTTCACGAAGTGGATCGAGGCGGAAGCATTGGCCAAAATCACGGCCTTTAACATACTGCATTTTTACAAAAGAAACATCCTTGCCCGATTAGGCGTGCCTCAAGCCATTGTCACCGACAACGGGACACAGTTCACTGACAAGAACTTCCAAGACTTCGTCACCAAACTAGGCACGAAGCAGCACTTCACGTCGGTCGAGCACCCCCAAACAAACGCGCAGGCTGAGGCGGCGAACAGAGTAATCCTACGAGGATTGAGACGCCGATTGGGCGACGCCAAACAACGGTGGGTCGAGGAGCTACACAGCGTCCTCTGCCAATAATTTTGAACTAAAACCGTCCCTATTACAACTAGTTCAACAAAACCAATTCGCAGGACTACCATCTGAAAACCCAAACCAACATCTAAAAGTCTTTATCCAGTTGTCAAACACCTTTAAGACCAATGGTGCTAGTCCTGAGGCGATTCGTTTAAGACTATTTCCCTTTTCCCTTAGAGATAAAGCCCTAACTTGGTTAGATTCCCTTCCAGCCAATTCTATAACAACATGGGAAGACCTTAGGAGAACATTCCTTGCCAGATACTTTCCCCCAAGAAAAACAGCCGTTCTCCGAAACCAAATAACAAGATTTACCCAAAACCAAGGAGAATCGCTATTTGAAGCTTGGGAGAGGTATAAAGACCTTCTAAGGGCTTGTCCACACCACGGTTTGGAGCAATGGTTGATTATACACACCTTTTACCACGGACTTCATTACAACACAAAGATGTCCATCGACGCTGCCGCTGGCGGTGCCCTGATGAACAAACCTTATCCTGACGCTTGTGGTCTCATTGAAGATATGGCTCAAAACCATCATCAATGGGGAAACGAAAGAGCAACAGTGAAAAAGAAAGAAGCCCAAGGAGGTAAACATGAGGTAAGCTCTATAGACATGATGCAAGCCAAAATGGATGCTATGGCCCTCAAGATCGATCAAATGTACGCACAACCAACCGCTGCAGCAGCAGTAGTATCGGATTGCGAACTTTATGGTACTAAAGGTCATCAATCAGCTGACTACCATCTGTTAAACGAGACTAACCCAGACCCAGTCAACTATGCCCAAGGAAACCCGTTCTCAAATACTTGCAACCCTGGATGGAGAAATCACCCTAATTTTTCCTACAAAAACAATAACCCTATCCAAAACCAAGCACCTCCGAGATCAACCAACAATCAAGCACCTAGACAAAACCAACCTATGCAAGCAGTGCCACCTAAGCCAAATATTGAGAAAGTGCTAAATGATTTTATGACAGCACAAGCCCAGCAAAACAAAGAGTTCCTAAATCAAAATATTCATGTGAATGAGTTGTTTACCCAACTAGGAACCAAAATGGATCAAATGGCCACCCACAACAAGATGCTTGAAACCCAGATCTCTCAGGTAGCCTTAAAGCAAGCACCCCAAACTACTCCTGGAGGACAATTTCCTGGACAACCTCAACATAACCCTCGAGGGCAAGCTAACGCTGTTACCTTACGAAGTGGAACCACTTATGAAGGGCCTAAAAACCCGACATTGAGTGACTCCGAAATTTCCAAAAAGGATGCTACCCCCGAAGGTGAGAAACCCGTAGAAATTGAGAAACCAAAAGACAGAGATAAAGGAGAAGTTACGGACGAAGCTTCAACACCCCCTCAGCCATACAAACCGCCAATTCCCTATCCACAAAGACTTAAACAAACTAAGATCAATGACCAATTCCAGAAGTTTGTTAAAGTTATAGAAAAACTCCATGTAGAGATTCCTTTTACAGAAGCCATCACCCAAATACCATCTTATACTAAATTCCAGAAGGACATCCTCACCAATAAACGTAGACTTGACGATCCAAAACCAGTGGAGTGTAATTCCATTTCCGAGAACAAACTTGCCAAAAAAGACAAAGATCTGGGGAATTTCTCCATACCTTGTATTTTGGGGAATCATGTCATAGATAAAGCCTTTCTGGACTTAGGAGCCAGTGTAAGCCTAATGCCCCTTGCAGTTTGTGAACGATTGAAACTAGGAGATTTGCAACCTACTAAGATGTCTCTCCAATTAGCTGACAGATCTATAAAATACCCTGTAGGCGTATTAGAAGACATCCCAGTTAGAATAGGCAAGTTGTTCATTCCCACCGACTTCGTCGTAATGGACATCAAAGAAGATAAAGATATCCCAATCCTCCTAGGTAGACCCTTCCTATCAACTGCAGGAGCCATAATAGATGTCAAGAAAGGAAAATTGACTTTTGAGGTAGGTAACGAAAAAATAGAGTTTGTCCTAGCAAAGTTTCTCGCGGCACCAGTAATAGGAGATGCATGTTATGCAGTTGATGTCATTGATGAATGTGTCCGTGAACTTAACCAGGAAGAGCCAATAGAAAGAATAAAACTACCTTCAACGCCCATTGAGAAAAATAATGACAGTATGGAACCCTACATAGATGATAGCCTTTTTGAATGTCTATCCTTAACTCCAGATCCTATACAAAACCCCAACAAACCAACCGTAGAATTGAAAGAATTACCCAAGAATCTAAGATATGAGTTTTTAGACAAAGAAATGGACAGACCAGTTATAGTCAGTGTCGTTCTGAACCAAAATGAAACAAACCAACTCTTAGATGTCTTGCGAAGATATCCCTCAGCACTAGGGTACAACATCTCAGATCTTAAAGGAATAAGTCCATCCGTGTGCATGCACCGGATTTCACTTGAGGAAGATACTAAACCTTCGAGAGAACACCAAAGAAGGATTAACCCTATAATGAGTGAGGTAGTTAAGAAGGAAGTTCTTAAGTTGTTGGAAGCAGGGATAATATATCAGATCTCCGACAATAAATGGGTAAGCCCTGTGCATGTAGTACCTAAAAAGGGAGGCATCACCGTGGTTCAAAACGAAAAAGGTGAGCACGTTACAAAACGGATAGAAGGAGGTTGGCGTATGTGCATAGATTACAGAAAATTAAACAAAGCCACTAGGAAGGACCATTTCCCATTACCTTTTATAGATCAGATGTTGGAACGTCTAGCTAGACATTCTTACTTCTGTTACCTCGACGGATATTCAGGTTTTTTTCCAAATTCCTATACACCCTGATGACCAAGAGAAAACAACCTTCACATGCCCATATGGAACTTTTGCCTATAGACGTATGCCTTTCGGACTCTGTAATGCCCCAGTAACTTTTCAGCGTTGCATGATGTCAATCTTCGCTGATTATCTTGATGGAATTATGGAAGTATTCATGGACGATTTCTCAGTCTGCGGATTTGATTTCATTAACTGTCTAGTCAACCTTGAAAAGATCTTGAAGAGATGTGTCGAAGTAAACCTGGTATTAAATTGGGAGAAATGTCACTTCATGGTCACTGAAGGCCTAGTTCTAGGACATATCGTTTCTGAAAAAGGCATTGAAGTTGATAAAGCTAAGATCGAGGTGATAGAGAATCTTAAACCACCCAAAACAATTAGAGAAGTTCGAAGTTTTCTTGGACATGCTGGATTTTACCGGCGTTTCATTAAAAATTTCTCTAAGATCACTAAACCTTTGACAGGTCTTCTGATGAAAGATGCCGAGTTCATTTTTGATGAAAAATGCAACGAAGCATTCAACCTTTTAAAACAAGCTTTAATCTCAGCACCCATTATGCAACCACCAGATTGGACAAAACCTTTTGAAATCATGTGTGATGCTAGTGATTACGCTGTAGGAGCAGTGCTAGGGCAAAGATCTGATAAGAAGTTACATGTGATTTACTACGCCAGTAGAACTCTAGATGCCGCTCAGCTAAACTATGCAACCACAGAAAAAGAACTTCTAGCCGTAGTTTTCGCCATAGACAAATTTAGATCCTATTTGGTGGGAGCCAAAATAATTGTTTACACTGATCATGCCGCCATCTGATACCTTTTGAATAAAAAGGATGCTAAACCTAGGTTACTCCGGTGGATACTTTTATTGCAAGAATTTGACCTTGATATCAGAGATAAGAAAGGCACCGAGAATGTAGTTGCCGATCACCTTTCCAGGCTTGAGTTCTTAAAACCTGATGTAGTGCCCATAAATGATGACTTTGCTTATGACAGGTTAATCGCTAAGCTAGATGCCATTGGAGATGTAAGTTTAGAAACCCTAGAAGATTCTGAAAAATCCTTAGCGGTAAATAATGTACCTTGGTATGCAGATTTTGTTAACTATCTTGCTGCAGATATAATACCTCCTGACCTCAGCTATCAGCAGAAAAAGAAGTTCTTCAATGACGTTAAACATTTCTATTGGGATGAACCACTCCTTTTTAAGAGAGGCACTGACGGAATCTTTCGCCGGTGTGTTCCAGAGGAAGAAGTGCACCATATCATAGAACATTGTCACTCAGCACCCTATGGAGGACACGCAAGCACATCTAAGACTCACGCTAAAATCTTACAAGCTGGTCTTTATTGGCCAACTATATGGCGTGATGTTCATACATATATAACCAAGTGTGACCCGTGTCAACGCTCCGGAAACATCTCGAGGAGAAATGAAATGCCATTAAGAAACATTCAAGAAGTATAACTTTTTGATGTTTGGGGAATCGACTTCATGGGACCTTTTCCATCATCCTTAGGAAACAAATATATTTTAGTCGCTGTCGATTACGTGTCCAAATGGATTGAAGCTATAGCTGCACCCACAAATGACACCCGAGTAGTGATTAAGATGTTCAAGCAGAATATATTCCCTAGATTCGGAGTTCCCAGACTAGTCATAAGTGATGGAGGATCACATTTTATATCTAGGATTTTTGACAAACTATTGAGGAAGTATGGAGTTAAACATAGAGTAGCCACACCTTACCACCCGCAAACCAGTGGGCAAGTAGAAGTATCCAATAGAGAGATCAAGCATATCTTAGAAAAAACTGTCTCGATATCCAGAAAGGATTGGTCACAGAAGCTTTCAGAAGCACTGTGGGCCTACAGGACAGCCTATAAGACTCCCATTGGAACAACCCTTTACCAACTAGTTTACGGAAAATCATGTCACTTACCCTTTGAATTGGAACACAAAGCATATTGGGCCGTCAGAACCTTAAATTTTGATTACCTAGCAGCTGGTGAGAAATGCATCTTAGACATACATAAGCTAGAAGAGCTCCGACAATCAGCCTATGAAAATGCCATCATATATAAAGAGAGAACCAAAGCATGGCATGACAAGAAGATCGTCAAGAAATACTTCAACATAGGTGACCCTGTTCTTCTATACAATTCAAGACTGCGACTTTTTCCAGGTAAGCTTCGATCTAGATGGACGCGCCCGTTCGAAGTTTCCAAAGTCCTAAAATCCGGGGCAGTGGAAATTAAGAACAAATCTTGCAGTCCGTTCGTTGTAAATGGACAAAGGCTTAAGCATTATGAAGGAGGTGACATTCCAGCATACTACTCCAGGTTCACGTTAACAGACCCACCTATCCTCGCACCAGATACATGACTTGAACTCGTCGAGCTAACGAAGTTAAGCAAGCGCTGCATGGGAGGCAACCCATGGTTCTTTTCCTTTTTGTATTTATTTTCTTTTATTTTGATTTACGTTTGTTTGCTTGTTTGTACATATATGTCTAACTTGTTTTGTGTGTTTGATTTCAGGGCCTGTTTTTCCTAACCTTTTCTTTCAGGATGCCACCAGTCGACGACATGCACGTGACCTTTAGAGACGACGCTCAGAGAGGCGTTATGCGATGCTTTCACTCAGACCTATGGCACCCACTCGCTACCTAGACAGTGATTGCATGGAAGCTTTGGGCATAGAGCCCAGTGTCCGATACTTGACCCGCCAGCTCAAATGGGACCAGTACGCTGATGATTTGCATCCCACCTATAGGAACCTCACTCTGGAGTTCCTCAGCTCTTTCTCCTATGATCCGTACTTGGGACCAGATGGCCACACCAGCTTCAGGTTATTTGGCACAGAGTATTCATTCACCCATACTGAGTTCGGTGATCTTCTTGGATTTGAGACTGGAGTTGGCGCTATCCCTGAGCTACCCATGGGTTACTTCATGAATAGAGACGTGGAGAAATTTTGGAGTGACATCTCTGGAGGTGGAGGCCCTGACCCTGATACTCACATTTCGCAGGTTATCCATAACCCAGCTCTCCGATACTTTCAGATGATCATTGCCCATACATTCTTTGGGAGAGTAGATGCTGATGACCACGTTACTGAGGAGGACATATTTTTCATGTTTTGTGCGAATCAGTCGCGTCGTTTCGCTTGTGGTAACTTTATGCTGTACTCTTTTAGTGGTGTTGCCACCTGGGCAGGAGGACCTATACATGTAGAAGGTAATGTGACTGAGATTGCTGCTGCTCTAGGCCTTGGCTGAAAGCTATTTCATTTGACTCCCTACTACAGCCATACCACCATGGATATTGATTTTTGTTTAGATCGGGGGCTGATGAGAAGGAACTCCTTTAATCCCTCTCAGTTCAGACTCCTGATCGACAGTGAGACCATACATCATTTCACTTTTCCAGATCCTGTTATGACCAGTGTCCATGACCCAGCAAACTGGACATATGCCTTAGAAGGACACGGTGAGACGGTGGACGCACCACGACCCTGCCCAGAGCCAGAGTACGTTCCAGCTCCACCACCTGACAGGACCACGGTATGGTCAAATAATCATTCATTAGGTACTCCAGATATGCAGACCCAGATGGCGATGATGCGCCAAGAGATAGCAGATCTCCGACAGACTCTTGCTGACCTACACCTGGGGATGGAAGTGTCAGAGCTGACCCACGCTACTGAGTACGATGTGCTGTATGAAGACATGGCAGAGCTCCGTCGTGAGATAGCGAGACTCCGTGGAGATGACCAGACTGATGACCAGACATCTTGATTTCCATTTTTGTATTATTTACTATATTTCTTATGCATTAATTTACTTCCAGTATCACCCAGACATATTTCCTACTATTTGCATTTGATATATTTCCGATTTATATCAAGGTTTGAGTTTTTATGTTTATATGCTAATATTTTTCTTTTATTTTATTTTTTCTATGACAAAATATATAAAAAAATTTATTATAAAAAATATATATGCTTGTGAAAATTTTGTGCAAAACTACATTTTTAGGACATATGGAATGCTAAAAAGACCCCCCAAGGCCAAATGAAGGACAAAAAGCCCATTCAAAAAGACAAATTGAGGCCCATCAGCGAATTTGTTCTCGTCGCGCCCGCGACACACCTGTCGCGCCCGCGGCAGCGTCCTTGTAAAATCGGGACAGAACCTCCATTTCCACCATTTTTGAAGCTCCAACCTTTTCAAACCCATTTTTCCCTCCGAAAAATCCCTATAAAACCCCATTGAAATTCATATCTCTAGCATTCACCAATCATCTCTTAACTTTCCATTTCAATTTCCATCAACAAAAACCCAAAAAAAAATCCAACCTTTATCATACCACTTTTCTTCCACCCTCTTCACCATCTTCATCAATGGAGTTTAATGGAGTCATTCTTCGGGAAGGGCAATCCGGGAATAGGCAGAGGCGGCAACTTCAAAAGATTCAGGATCGAGAAATTCTCTCGACGAGGTATGTCGACGATACTTGCTTACACGCTTTAGGGATTCATCATAGCGTTTTCCATATGTTAGACTTTGTAGGTTTAGGCACTGTTTTTACCACAAAAGACCCCACCTATGAAAGGATGACGGTTGAGTTTTTGAGTTCATTGGTTTATACCGTTCGTCCCGACACTGCTAGCACAGTCGGTACCGTGTATTTTAGACTATTTGCTGTTGAGTATCAGTTTAGTACCGATGAACTAGCAGGTCTATTGGGATTCCCTCATGGGGAGGGTGCTGTTTGTGAGGCTCCTTCAGATGCTGAATGGTCAGTCGAGATATTCGCCTTCTGGCGCAGGTTGTCAGATACCATTGTTGATTCCTTTAAGGGAATACTCGCCTCGACCATTCATAACCCGACCATAAGAATTTTCAGATATCTTTTGGCATGCTCTATTTTTGGCCGGGAGAATCAAAACAAAGCTAATAGCAAAGAACTTTTGTTCTTGCAAGGATGCCTCACAAATGTAAAAATCAATCTGGTTCCATTTATGATCGCCCACATGTGCTTAACGGTAAATAAGGGTGGACCGATAGTTTTTGGCGGATTGATTACGTCTATTGCTCGGGCACTAAATTTGAATGATGAGATAGCTACTTTAGAACCAATGCCCCCTCGCACAATTAATTTAAAATTTCTGAAAGACATGAAATTGTGCCGATCAAGGAGGGCTGGTGGTTATGAGTTGATGATTCACGGGGTAGCCGTCGAATCAATTGTTATGTCATGCAGTAGACGTACAGATGTACGATTCGAGAGGAACTGGATCTATGACCTTACTGCCCCACCTTTTCTAGGTCCAATTCCTCCTAATGTCCATGACAATGAGGGGCCCGACACAGATGATGAGTATGACCATAGAGAACGTGTGTCCCCCCCTCGCCCTACACAATCACACACCGCACCATCTTCTTCTAACACTTTTGCAGGAGCTGCTCCCGGATTTTATATTACGGAGGAGATGTGGCGAGACCATATGGCTAGAGAAGCACGGCATGAAGACCTGCTCTCTTCCATTCAGCAACAGATGGCGGACCAGATGAGCTTTATGCAAGAGTCGCGGCGGAGAACAAACCAATCTTACGAGACCATCTCCCATACTCTGCTTGCGATCACCAATGAGCAGTCCCGTCAACAGCAATATAATCATCAGCACTTTCAGCTTATGGAGGCCACTCAGGGTTCCATCTTAGGTAACCTTCGTGAGGTGAAAGCTGCTCAGGCAGAATTGCAGGCTAGGATGGACCAGCGAGATCATCACCGTAGCAGATCCCGTCGTTCCGAGCGTTCAGCACAGGGCGGCGAGGGCACCAGCGGTCCTCACTAGTTTTGCCAGGTTCCTTTCTCCTTAGCTTACTTCGAAACATTGGGGACAATGTTTGATTTAAGTGTGGGAGGAGATTTTATCGTTTTTATTTCCGTCGTTTTAGTTGTTTATTTTTATTTCCCTTAAGTTATTTACTTTTGTTTCTGTTTTAGAAAATGCATGTGTTTGAAGAGTCATTAGTATAAGTATATTTTTTGGTTCACCTTCATTTTTTCCCACATATTTTAACCCCAAAAAAAAATAATAAAAAAATAATTTTTCTAGAAAAAAGTGTTGTTCTGAAAAATTTCTGGACTTTAAGACAGGTTCGGGTTAGGATACGGTGACTTGGGAGAACTTTCGAAACATCAATATCGTCCTTACACCATGAACTTCGTAAATATAAGAATCACACCTGAAACCCCATGTACCATGGCCCTAATTTCATCCTTAGTAATTTATTTCAGCAATCAGCTCCGGCCTAAACATGTTCTAAGTAGGAGACCGACGAATATAAGTGACTGATCTGAGTGCATATACAAAAAAAAAAGAAAAAAAAGAAAAAATAGAGAAAAGTAATAAGATGTTTAGCTTGCTCATTTAAGTTGGTTCAGAGGTATCTGGCGCTGAACTCGGTAAGGCGGATTACGATCTGATCCCCCACAACTGCACTTGAGAGGAATAAAAGGATTTTACACAGTTCCTTGTGCCAGAAATCCGGTATGAAAAGATCAGAATCACTAACAGGTCACTCTACCATGAAGCATGTGCGGAAAACGGGCTTAATGTGATTGCGCTTGAATGAAAAGGACTCAAAAGAGATGGAAAAGGAAGGCCTAGGTATTGTGGGATATAATGGGTTGATTGGTATAGGAGCGAAGTTTATGTCCGTATTTGCGGATTAGTGTCATCACGATGCCCTTGGTTCACTCAGTTAGTACCGACCACTGCATCCAGACTCGGACTTAGAAGCCCTTTTTGCCCAAAAATCATCGATCGACACTGATTTTTCTATGAGCTTTAAATGTTTTGCTTGAGGACAAGCAAAGGTCTAAGTGTGGGAGAATTTGATGACACTAAATTATACTGTATTTTCGACTCTGATTTCACATGCATATTAGTTGTTTTTCTATTATTTTTGCTTTGTTATTGTTATGTTTCCTTTTGTTTTTAGGTTTTCAATAAATCAAGGTCCCAGACGAAAAAGGGTGCAAAAGGAGCAAGAATTCAAGTTTGGCAGCAATTTACTCTTGTCGCTTCTCTTATCGCGGGCGCCCCAGGGTAGGTGACGACGTGTCCCATGATCTCCACTGCTCAACTGCCACGTTCCCACGACCTTTGCTGTTTTCTTCTTGTCGCGGGCGCGGTAGGCCTGTCGCGGGCGCGACAAGGCAAAATGAGTTCCCGCCCATTTTTCAAGCCAAGGTCACTTTTGTCTTTGCACCATGCCAACTTTGCCTATAAATACTCTCAGAACTCGAATTTTAGGATCATCCAATCTTAGTTTACTTCATCCTAGGCATAAATTTCACTCTTGTAAAGCAGTAATCTTCTCACATCGAGGAGTTATTGCACTGTGTGTGATCGAGTTTGTAATCAAGTCTTGGAGTGTCTGTAATCAAGTTGGAGCACTTTGGTAGAAGTAATCCTGCCAGCATTTTCTTTTCCGTACATTGTACCAGATTTAAAGACTCCGCTTTGGAGCAGGTTTTATTTTAATCGCATTTACTTTTCATTTATTTCTTGCACTTGCTTTATTTTGTTTATTTATTGTCTGCCTTACTTTTCAAAACTTTACTTTTCAAAAGACTTAATTCCATACATGATAAGAATTAATATGACTGTTATAACTACCATGGCTGGCTAAGTTTTAGATAGGTAAGAATGTAAAGACCATAACCACCGTAATACGTCTATATGTTGATAGAAGTACTTAAGGGCTGTTTTAATCTTTAACACAAGTTTTCTGTACTTAAAAGCAATGTTGGGTAAGATCGAAAGTCGTCCAACCATTTGTGAACTTATTTAGTTCTCAACTGATCAAATACAGCGAAAGCGCTTTGCTCAGTTGAGTAGGGATTTTTAACACTTTAGAAAAGAGATTTTAAAACTATTTTCGGACGCGTTAGTGGGATTAGAATCTGGTTCATTTTGAACCTCTTTAGTTTAGAGATTTCAGGTCAAAATACTTTTCTGTTTAGTTTGGAATTTGCATTTCTTAAAAGTAAGTTTTCCATGACTCTAACGCAATGCGCGCCTTTTTATAAGTGACAATAAAGGGGTTAGTTTAGAGGGTAAACTTGGTTCTGACTACGCGAAAGCGATAGTTCCTGTTAAATTGAATTCTTTTCTTAAAATAGAAGATATTGCCCGTAAGTAGTTCTGTTGATGAATATAGAAATATTATCGGTTATGAGAATTACATTCAAGCCTATTGTTTTGTCTGAATTTTATTACCTCGTCATTTACTTTTATTTATTTTCCTCTGCATTAGTAAACCCTGAATTGAACTGCCTTAGATAAGCACTGTAACAAACGGAAATCGTTAGATCGACATTTGGTCTCTGTGGATACAATAACTTTTTACATTACTCTGACGCGATTCGTGCACTTGCGAATACAACGCATCACCTAGTCGACCAGGGGAGTTCAGTCGACATCATGTATGCTCATCTGTTCGAGACCCTTCAGCTCGAGGAGAGGCATCTGACCCCGTACGTCAGTTCAGATCTATAGGGGTTCAATGGAACCACCACCAGACCATGGGGTTACGTGGAGCTAATGGTTACATTCGGGGCCGAAGACACTGCCCGACAGGTGAAGATCTATTTCCTGGTGGTCGAGTGCCCGTCCCTCTACAACTGCATCCTCGGGAGGACCACCCTGGCTGAACTTACGGCGGTACCATCAACGGTCCACCTCAAAATGAAGTACTACACGACCAGGGGATAAGTAGTGACGATGCACGGGGACATCGACGCGGCCAGAAGGTGCTTCGACGCCGCCATCAAAGGCCTGAGTTCCATCGGCCCCAAACCCAAGACCGTGGCCAAGCCACCCCAGGACGCCGAGCAGATACCTCTCCCGTGCGTCAACGCGGTTGAACTCGACAGCAGGTTCCCAGGCGAGCCCGATGAAGATGGGGCAGAGGACCTCGACCTCCAGGCGGAGAACAACGGGCGGCCTCTCTACCCAACGCGCCCCATCCCAGACGGAGACTTTGAGCTCGTGGTACTCGGGGACGATCCAGATCGTAACGTGAAGATTGGCATCGGGATCCCCGACCTAGCAAAGGAGCAGCTGAAAGCATGTCTAAGGGAGAACGCTGATCTCTTCACGTGGAGCGTGTCCGAGATGCCTGGCCTCGACCCCGAGGTGGCTTGTCATCAGCTCGCAGTAGATTCGGCCGCTAGGGCCATAGCACAACGTAGGCGTAAGCAGTCTCCCGAAAAAGCGGAGGCTGCTGAAAAAGCTGTAAAAGACCTCCTAGAGGCAAATTTTATTTCGGAGGCCAAATACACGACCTGGCTGTCCAACGTTGTACTTGTTAAAAAGAATAATGGAAAATGGAGAATGTGCGTTGATTATACTGATCTTAACCGGGCTTGCCCGAAAGACTGTTATCCCTTGCCTAACATCGACCAACTGGTCGACAATTCTGCAGGTTACAAACTACTATCCTTCATGGACGCTTACTCGGGATACAATCAAATTCCCATGGACAAGGTCGACAAACAACACACGGCCTTCATGACCGCGTCGGGCAACTACTACTATAACGTGAAGCCCTTCGGTCTGAAGAACGCCGGTGCGACCTACCAACGGATGATGAACAAGGTCTTCCGGGATGAAATCGGCGACATGCTCGAGGTCTACATGGATGACATGATCGTCAAATCCGCAGAAGAAGTTGACCACGCCGCACACCTCAAGAAAGTGTTCAACACGGCGAGGAGATGTCGCATGAGGTTTAACTCCGACAAGTGCACCTTCGGCGTCCGGGCAGGTAAGTTCCTCGGGTTTTACCTCACAGAACGAGGAATCGAGACCAACCCCGACAAGTGTAGGGCTTTCTCCGAGCTCCCTACCCCGGACTCAAAGAAGTCGATACAATCATTAAACGGGATGCTCACCGTCCTTTCCCGCTTCGTCGCCAAATCCGCACAGTACGCACTCCCATTTTTCAAACTTCTTTGACAAAAAGCGGAGTTTGATTGGAGCGAGGAATGCGAGCAGGCACTCATCCACTTAAAACAAGTCCTATCACAACCCCCGGTCCTCTCACGGCCTGAGAACAGGGAGACACTCTTCTTGTATCTTGCGATCACGAGTGAAGCAGTCAGCGTCGTCCTCATTCGGGAAACCCCGGACGGGCAGAAGCCAGTTTACTTCACGAGCAAATCCCTCCAAGGCCCCGAGCTCAGATATAAGCAGATTGAGAAAGTCGCCCTGGGCCTCGTCACCACGGCCAGGAGGCTACGCCACTACTTCCTCGCCCACACCGTCGTCGTAAGGACCGAACAACCTATAAGGCAGCTCCTCAGGCGGCCAGACATGGCGGGGAGGATGCTCAGGTGGTCACTCGAGATCACCGAGTTTGACATCCAATACAAATGGAGGAAAGCCCTGAAGGCACAGGTACTGGCCGACTTCGTAGCAGAGATGACCGTCCCGGAACCTTCGACCAACGGATCACAGAAATGGACGATCTATGTCGACGGGGCGTCCAGCCCAAAGGGAAGCGGGGCCGGTATCATCCTCGAAAACGAGGAAGGCATCTTGATCGAGGTATCCCTCGAACTGTCCTTCCCGACATCGAACAACCAAGCCGAATACGAGGCCTTCCTCGCAGGACTTCGGCTGACGGAGGACCTCGGCGCCAAGGAGGTCGAACTCTTCACCGATTCCCAGCTCGTGGCCTCGCAAGTCCGAGGAGAGTACCAAGCCAAGAACGACAACCTCATAGAATACTTGGCCTTGATAAAAGAAAAGATGAAAATGTTCACCTCCGCGGAAGTAACTCACATCCCCCGCGAGCACAATGCCCGAGCAGATGTCTTGTCCAAATTGGCGAGCACAAAGAAGAAAGGCGGGAACAAATCCGTCATACAAGAAGTGCTTTCCCACCCAAGCATCGACAAAACGGCCATGGTTTCAGACATCAACGCCATCGGGGACAGCAACTGCTGGATGACCCCGGTATACAAATACCTCATGACAGGCAAACTGCCTGAAGATCCCAAAGAAGCAGGAATGGTCAAGAGGCGGGCGTGCTCGTACACTGTAGTCTAGGATAAGCTATACCGGCGAGGGTTCTCTATCCCCCTCCTCAGGTGCGTCGAGGAGACTAAGGTCCCCGGCATCCTCCAGGAAATACACGAGGGAATCAACGCACAGCACCTCGGCGGCCGCTCGTTAGCCCGTAAGGCGCTTCGAGCAGGGTACTACTGGCCCACCATGCAACAAGACGCCAAGGAACACGTCAAGAAGTGCGATAGATGCCAGCGACACGGGGACATGCACCTCGCTTCTCCTAGCGAGCTCAAAACACTATCCTCCCCGTGGCCGTTCGCATGGTGGGGAATGGACATCCTTAGACCCTTCGTCATAGGATCATATCAAAACAAATACCTCATTGTCGGGGTGGATTACTTCACGAAGTGGATCGAGGCGGAAGCATTGGCCAAAATCACGGCCTTTAACATACTGTATTTTTACAAAAGAAACATCCTCGCCCGATTCGGCGTGCCTCAAGCCATTGTCACCGACAACGGGACACAGTTCACCGACAAGAACTTCCAAGACTTCGTCACCAAACTAGGCACGAAGCAGCACTTCACGTCGGTCGAGCACCCCCAAACGAACGGGCAGGCTGAGGCGGCGAACATAGTAATCCTCCGAGGATTGAGACGCCGATTAGGCGACGCCAAACAACGGTGGGTCGAGGAGCTACACAGCGTCCTCTGGGCCTACCGAACGACCCCACACTCCACGACCGGGGAGACCCCTTTCCGTTTGACCTACGGAACGGAAGCGGTGATCCCCATGGAGATCAGGGAACCCTCTAGGAGGACAGAAGCCCCCCCTCAACGGGGACGCGAACGACGAAGCCTTGAGGGAAAAGCTCGACTTCGTAGAAGAAACACGCTCGGGCGCTTCTCTCCACGGGAGATTCATTCTCCGCGGGACGGACAGCAACCTCCAACTCCCCGACCCTTTCCCGAGAGCGATCAAGCTCCTCTTGAGTCGCCTTCAGGGCAGACTTGACCTCATTCAGCTCTCGGAGGGTGTTGGCGTGGTCCTCGCACTCGGCCTGGGCCTTCAGTAGATCAGTCGTGACCTTATCCTTCTCCTTCTCGAGGGCAGTGTAGTCGTCTTTCAGCTTCTGTAGCTCAGAGGCAGATGGGGCCCCATCATTCAATATCAAGGCAGTCTCGAAGACCTGCATCATGGCCGCAAGGTCCTCGACAAGCGCTTCTCTCCTGGCCACCCCATCCATACCCAGAACTGCCTTCACCTCGGCATCAGCAATGATAGGGGGCTTCCCCCAAAGAAATTCCGCTGGAAGTGGCAAGCGGGCATCAGAAACTTCTCCGGCGAGACAGGGTCCACGAGATCCATGAGGACAGGCCCCTCGGTCCTTGCTTTCTTGGCATGGGTGCTCTCCGGAGGAGGGGACTGGCTGCACTGTGGCGAGGCGGAACCACTCGTCGTCCCAGCCGGCGTTGCAGTCTGAATAATTTCTCGGACACGGCTCTTGGTACGCTTGGGTGCCCGCTCGGCGGCCAACTTCATGATACGCTCAGTGGCGTTAGACATTTGAGCTGCAAGAGAAAACATGGAAAAAGTTAGCACAAAGAGACAAAGCTAAATGAAGGCCTGAACAGGACGAGGAGATCCCACCTAAGAACCTCTTGGCCTCGTCGGGAGACTTGCATTCGAGGAGCCCCCGGGTGTTTATATAGCGAGCCGCGGTCACAACCCTCCCTTGGGAGTCGAGGAGGTAGTTTCCATCCCTACTAACGCACTCTGCCCGGTTGAAACTATTGACATACGCGACCAACGTGGCGTACGCCCCCCTGTCATCCTCCGACAGCTCGCTATGCTTCACGAGGTAGTCCTCCGTACCGAGCGCGAAGTGGGCGTCCTCCCACTCCAGGGGACACTTGGACACGAACCTCTCTCCCCCGGATCCGTCGGGCACAATGTCATAGAGCGTACCCACGGCTGCGTGCGTCGCGGGCATGACATAGTAGAACCTTCTCTTTAAGCCCCTTATTGAGTCCGCGTACGCCTTGAACAACTTCCTGGGTTGTTTGAAAGAAACCCAACTATGTTGCCCGTTGTCCGTTGAACGTTGCAAATGGAAGACGCGGAAGAAGAGCTCGAGGGTGATCCCAATCTGGAGATAGTCACAGACGATTTCAAACGCCCGCATGAAAGCGAGCGCGTTAGGATGAAGCTGCTACGGCGCCAAGTGCAGACGGTTGAAAACCCTTAGTTGAAAGCTATTGAAGGGGAGGCGAATACCAGTCTCTTTAAAGGCGAACTCGTACATGGGAAACCGCAGCCCGCGATAGTTCGAGCAAATGCGATGGTGTGCCCGGAGCTGGTAAGCCGTCCACGTGGCCTCCTCTCCTTCGGGGACGTTCTCGACAAAGGCGAAAGCGTCTGTGTTGTCGACGGAGAAACACGACCCTATATGCAGAGGCTCTTCCCCGGCCCATTCGTCTGCCGGACGCACGAGCGCCTCCCCGGGGATCTGAGCGGGTCCATCCACGTCGGGTTCGGTGTCTACGTAGAGAATTCCCGGAATCCTCGCGGCCATTTTTACCTGAAAAGCAGAGGAAATAGGTGAATTTGTTGGTCGCGACCAAGCCCACCCTTCCACCGCCGATCAAGTGAAAGGGCAGCGAGCAAGAAAATATTCGGGGACACGGCGCACTACCCGAGGCCATCACCCCGTCCTTTCTCTTTTCGCTCCCCGATCCTCCCATCTCACTTCCCCGTGATGTTCATCACGTGTCCTCGGTATATTCATAGAGTCCTCGGGACATTCATCTTGTCCTCGGGATGTTCATCCCAAACCACCGTCAAAACCCACCGGAACCCTAGGAACGTCCCGCCGTTCCCGGCCGGAACCCTAACGGAGTGCCAGGAACGCCCTCAACTCGCCGGAAAACTACTATAAGAAAGAAAAAAAGGAACCATAAGGGATTAAGAGCTTACTTGAGCGGTGGAGGAGAGCGGACTAGAACAGCAAAGACGGCGGCGCACGACGGTGTACGGCGGCAGAGCAGCAACGATGACTAGATGAGATGCGGAGCGAAAAAGGTGGAAACGTGCAAATGGCACGAACTCGCCCCTTTTATAAGCCCCTCACGA
The DNA here is from genome assembly GCA_022829125.1 of Lathyrus tuberosus. Classification (NCBI taxonomy): domain Eukaryota; kingdom Viridiplantae; phylum Streptophyta; class Magnoliopsida; order Fabales; family Fabaceae; genus Lathyrus; species Lathyrus tuberosus. Next base: position 4,109,028 of record JALAZF010000073.1, on the reverse strand, counting down.
GCTTCGAGAAGTCCCTAGGCAATCGATTACGCTACCCTAGGGTAGCCGCCCTATGCAATAATGAGGTGTGACGCGTGGCACATGCTTCCCCAGGCACGTCTGTTCATTCCCCAACACGCGTCTCTTCATTCACCTCGGCCTTGACTCCTCGTATCCCCGTGACGACGCCCCTCTGCGGCCAGTCTCGCACGAGCATGCCTATTTGTTTCTGCCCGGTTCACCAACTGTTCCTCTCTCGAAGCCCCTTTTCCGACCGGACACGCCCTCGACATAACCTTGACCCTTAAGTCATCACTCTGACGCCTCAGAGCAACGACTTGGGGGGCTCCTGTTCTGGACTGGGTCGGGGACCTGCTCCACAGCCGAGCAGGCCCAGCCCACGCGTTCTGGGACGGCCCAACGAAGGCCTTAGTCAAGTCAGTGTCGGGCAAGTGCCCACTCCACAGTGTCGGGCACAAACGGCGTAGAGCTTCGGGCAGAGGCATTGAGCCTTCCCGGAGCTCGCCCCCTCGACACCCAGATGCTACTCCCCGCGGGGAGTCATCTCCGTCCGCAAGCAAGTCCTCCCCCGTGAGGACACGTCTCTCCCCGACATGCAAGACTCCTCCCCGCGAGGATACGTCTCTCCCCGACACGCAAGACTCCTCCCCGCGAGGACACGTTCTCACGTAACCGTCCACTCCCGATGGAATCGGTATGCCCTAATTCCGGAGATCTAGGAACGGTTACCCCAGGGCGAAGACCACGTGCTGGTCTTCACTACGCCACGTAAGCCCTGACAATTGTTTGGATTGAGCCTGACAATCCAGCCTAGTGCTAGTGACCGTTGGCCCCGCGCTGGGGGCTCTTTATAAATACCCTCTCACTTGAGAGGGTCAGGTTACGTTCACTTCTACTCTCATTTCTATACTTGCTATTCTCTGACAGTTATCTTACTTGAACGTCGGAGTACCATGCAGGTACACCCCCCGCCGTCTTTCAACCTCACCGGAGCTGAAGCCCAGGCGATGTCGTTGGCCACCAGAAACTGTCTGATCCAGGTACGATCAATTTCCATCTACACTACAATTTCAACCTTCAGCACCGTTAAACCCCTTCCTCCCAAACTTTGCAACCGCTCGCGAACACCACTAAACCTACACACAACAACACCATAATCGATCCACGTTTCACTACACCCGGTCTGCATCTCCACCCTTTCTTTAATAACTATCAACAACCACCAAACCCGTCGTGGGTTTACCGCACAACACCACTTTAAATCACTATTCATCTCTGTCCAGGCAAACCTCCGTTTTCCACCAAAACTGCTCCAATCGACCATCATAACCGCAATCCTCCACAAAACTCACCACATAGACCATTCCCGACCTCTTGACAATGCCGACGACGCTGGCTCGCTGTAACAAAGAGCAACTAGGGCGCTGTTGAGGCTGATGGTGCTCAGATGGTGTAGTCAAAGGATAAAGCTGTGATTCATCCAAAACGGTTCGCCATCGATAAAGACCCAGGTGCTTGACAAGAGAAGCAATCGTTGCGGTCCGAACAAGTCATTAGAGGCTTTCCATCGTTTGTGTGGTAACATTTCCGAATTTCTGATTGTGCCGTATGGTTAAGTTTTGGAGTGTGTCGCGAATGCTATGTTTGTTTCGTGCATTAGTTGGCTGATAAGTTTGGCAATAGTTTGATACTGATATAAATAATGCTGTTGTTGCTGCTATAGTTGAGCCAAACAATTTGGTTTTGAATTTCTCATAAATAGTGTATTTACATAGTTTGTGATTTGATTTTGATATAGTAGGGTTGTTTTTGTAATGATACAATTTAGTGAAAATGTTGCTGTTGCTGTTTGAACTCGTGACGACTTGCACATAGTGAGTTGTCACTGCAAGTTCTGTCCACTACGCTTCAATCTCGATCTCACAAGTTTCCGTTTCAAGATTAATTGTTGGGTTGCTTCTGTTAATTATTTGTGTGTTTGAATTATTTGTTTTGATGAATATTCTATGATTATCAATTGCAATTCTATTGTGTTGTGTAAGTTGCGATTTCATTTTGTCGTTGGATGTTGGTACCATGTTTATCATTGTTACTGATATTTGAATTACAATGTCTAGAGCATTTAAATTTTGGTTCTGTGTTGGTATTAAATTGATGTTTTGGTGAGTTCAAAGTTTATGTTGATGCAAAACTTGTTTGTATTAAATTGCCTTGCTGCTGACTTCTGTTCCATCATTGCGGTATCAGAATTTCATCATTGCGGATATTCCATGATGCCACTGACTGATGTGAATAATTTGCACTTGTTTTGCTGCCCCTGTTTTGGTTATCGCATACACTTCGGTTTGGTAAGCATTTCGATAACATGGTAATGTTGGATTGATATTGTTTTGTATATGTTCTTGTTTGCGTGTTTAGCTTCGACATCGTTTATGCTTGTTTATTTTTGATGCGGTCGTATTGTAAAATGTGGATAGTGTATGTGCGTGTTTGATGCTGTTGTGTTCATCTTTTCCGAATACGTTTGCTCGCTTCAGTGTAGGATTGTGCTGGATTTTAATTTGGTTCGAATCGATGACGTAAAAATCGTAAACATGTTTGAACTGTGGCTGTTTTAGTTACTCTTGTGCTAATTTTTGTGATCAAATACCATGTTGCTATGTCTTGAATTTGGATGTGAGGATTGGATATCATGGCTATCAAACTCTAAGCATCTTGTTGCATCTTGTTGATTATGTTATTTTGATTATTGATACATGTTTAAAGGATTCTGACACATTCATTTATGGTTTCTAATCCCATTGCCTGTAACTTTTACCGATAGTGGTTATTAAGGCAATGTTGTAGGTAATGTGTGGTACTGATATAATTGTGGGAGTAAAATAAGGTAATAGAAATGAATAGGCTTTCATTGATATAAAAATGTAATGTAGCAATGCAGGTTGATGCAGAATTTCTTGAAGAAACAAATGTATGCTCTGCTACATTTTGGATTGCATGTATACTTTTCAATTATGATATATCTCTCTTGATGAGTTTATTGCATTTATCACCATATTTCATGTACATTGTATCGCCATATTGTGTTGATTTGCTACATTTTGGTCTGCTACATTGATCTGACCATTACATTTATCACATGTACATTGTATTATTTATAAATATTGTAAATAATTCAAGGTGGTTACTATTTAGTTATATTCTTAATCGGACTTCGATCTTTGGATTTGGTAATTCTATATCGTTATGTCATCAAACTTCTATAAATCAATTGGTATTTTTGCCACGTTTTGATCATTGCGTATGACATTCCCTTCACGTTGTCGTCACACACAAATCGACTTTGAATATATTTTGATTTTTTTTCAAATCTATTTCCATGATTCATTTTAAATTTCAATAATCATTTCCAATTAAAACCACTTTTTTTATTATTATTCTCTTAAATCTTAATTAATTAATTAATTTGTTTTTTATAAGACAATTCAAAATAAATATTTTTAAACAAACTTTGGACCATTGCCAAGTGACATTTTCAAATTCGATTAAATATTTCTCAAACACAATTAATCAAGCTTTTTCTTAATTTAATGATGAAAGGAGTGGGTTCTTGAGGTCTAGCACTTCTTGGATCCTTGAACGATCGCTCTTGAGGTGTACGCCTTGGGTTGTGATCATTTCGTCTTTCGTTTCTTAAAAAATGTTTAATCTTCACTTAATTTAGTCAAAACATCCAATTGAATCAAAATCTTTTCATAATTAATTACGGAATGTTTGAATTCTTGGAGTCTTGCATTCTTTGGATTCTTGAGTGAGTGCTCTTGGAGTGCACACCCTGGGTTGTTTGTCATTCGACCTTTCGTTTCTAAAACACTCGCTCTAATTATTTGGACAAGAGAGAAGCCATTGGAGTCTAGCATTTCACGTGGTATCTTTGAACGATCTTTAGAAAGATCATTATCCATCAAACCAAATTTCATAATCAATCGAATGAAAAAGGTGTTGTTGGGATCTAGCATCCCAGTAATGCCCCAATTAATTGGTTGCGAGACCGATGTCTCGTTTTATCAAATAATCGTCATTGTTCCTAAAATACTCAACAAGTCGAACCTCGTCTTCTCGCCCCCGTGCGATCGACCCCCTTCGCGTACCCTAATCTTATTCAATCATTTGTCAAACCATTTTTCAATCAAACTACAAAGGAAGGAGGTTCTTGGAGTCTTGCATTCCTTAGATCTTCGAATGAATGTCTCTTGGGTCTAGAGGGGTCAAAAAAACCTTATATAGCAAAGCACTAACATTTAGGCCCCTCCTTGGCCCCTTTTTTTAGGCCTCCTACTACATAAATATTGTTTTTCGCCCTTTATTTGTAAGCCCCCTTATATTTTTGTTTGTTTGAAACAAAATATTTTTTAGTTTTTTAATTATTCTTTTTCTTTTAAAATAAATAATTTTGAAAATTAATTTTAAGAATAATTTTTTCAAATAAATAAATAAAATATATTTTAAAATATTTTATTTAAAAAAAAGTTGATTTCTTTCGAAAATAAAACCAATTCGATTTTTTCCGAAAAACATTGATTTTTTTCAAAAAATAAAAAAGTCAATTTTTTTCGAAGTTAAAAATAGTCAATTTTTTGAAAAGTTAAAAATAGCCAATTTTTTTGAAAATAAAAAGAAAGTCGATTTTTATCCAAAAAATTTTAGAAAAAAAAGGTCGGTTTTTTTTTAAAATAAAATCTTTTTTTTTTTGAAAAAAAATCGATTTTTCGACAAATAAAAAATATCAATTTTTTTCGAAAATTCAAAATAATCAAATTTTTTCAAAAGTTAAAAATATTCGATTTTTTTCTAAAATAAAAAGCCAATTTTTATCAAAGATAAAAATAGTCAATTTTTTCAAAAATAAAAATAAAAATCTGAAACAAAAAATTTGATTTTTTTCGAAAGTTAAAAATAGTTGATTTTTTAAAAATGAAAAAAAATTGACTTTTTTTTTGAAAAAAAATCCGATTTTTTAAAAAATTAAAAAAAAGTTTTTGAATAAAACAAATATTTTAGTTTTTAAAAATAATTGTTTTTTTTTCCTTAAAAAAATCATCTTTTTGAAAATGTTGGGGTCTTGAGGTCTTTCTTAAGTTTTAAAGGCCTTTAGTTAAGGACACCTACTAATTTTAGGGCTCGGCCCCCTAAATTTTTAGGGCCTTAAAATTTAGGCCCCAACCCCTTAATTTGACAACTATACTTGAGGCACACGCCTTGAGTTGTTGTTTATTCAATCTTTTGTCTTTAAAACACTTAACCGTTAATCAAACTTTTTCTTAACCAAACACGAAGGAACTAAATTCTTGGAGTCTCGCATTCCTTAGATTCTTGAGTGACTGCTCTCGAGGCACGCTCATTGGGTTATTTGTCATTCAATCTTTCGTTTCTAAAACTCAAACACACCAAATCGTAGTTTCACGAACTACGAACGTTCTGATTTCTTCATTCTCGTTTGAATGAAGGCACAAGACGACGAAGTCTTGGCGAACACCCTTCCCTTCATTCTCATAGTCCACGAACTACGAACGCTCTGATTCTTCATTATCGTCCGAATGAAGATACGTATGCACAAGGGCCCCAATCCTCAGCGAGCAACCTTTTCTCTTTTTACGCCATTTTGCGTCAACCTTTCCTCAACCTTTTTTCTTTTCTTGCATCTATCTTTTTCTTTTTTCCGCTATTTCGCGTCAACCATTTCTTTTCTTCAGCAAAACCTCCCCTAGTTTCACGAACTACAAATGCTCCGATTCTTCATTATCGTCCAAATGAAGATACGTAGGCACAAAGGCCCCAATCCTTGGCGAGTTACCTTCTGCTTTTTCTACCTTCTTTCTTTTCCATCTTTTGCCTCAACCTTTTCTTTTCTTTAGCAAAACCTCTCGTAGTCCGAACTACGGATGCTCTGATTTTTCATTCTCGTTCGAATGAAAATACGTAGGCACAAGGGCCCCAATCCTTAGCGAGCACCCTTTGTACAAACCACCCATTTCCCTTAGCAATAAAGTCCTTTTACCCTACCCTCTCCGAATTACTCGCTTAGAAGAAAATAAACAAACTTAGCTAACAATCGTCACAAATCGAACTAAGAGGTTCTCATTGAGTACAACGGACGTGAGGGGTGCTAATATCTTCCCTTTACGTAATCAACTCCCGAACCTAGAATGTGGTTGCGATGACCATGTTCTTATCTCTTTAAAGGTTTTCTCGATATTTTCCTTTCCCTCTTTGGGATAAATAGTTCAGTGGCGACTCTGTCGAACCATTTCTTCCGCGCCTTTTGCGTGAAGGTCGTATTTCATTTTTCGAGGTGCGACTCATCCTCATGCAACAATCATGCCGCTTCGCTCTAACATCATGCAAGGCATATCATCGTATTCATCGGGCATATGCCCATAGCATGAATCTAACATCATTAAAGAACCTTGTAACACAAGCATGAAAGATCAAACATCAAAATCCGAATCTTGCTCGGTACCTCAAAAAGCCCAACCATCAGTGGCACAACCCGAAATTAACATATTTCATGTATCAATCATTCATCATGTCAGGCATCATCGCTTACTACATGCACAAAAGCAAATCCCATGCATAGCAAGAGTCGTGAGTGAATCACCCTAATTCCCAAAGACCAATACTTGTCTGGAAAAGTGGAAACTCTTTCAGAATCTGATGTTTGTTCGAAATTTATCAAATTTAAAATCCAGTTCTTGTCTGGAAGTTTAATTTAAAGTCAGTTCCCATCTGACGGTAAATCAAAAACCAGTTCTCGTCTGGTAGCTTATTTGAAAGTTAATTCCCATCTGACAGTAAATCAAAGTCAGTTCCCGTCTGACAGAAAATCAAAGTTAGTTTCCGTCTGGCGACTTAGTCTTTTTCATCAGTTCCTGTATGATAGTCTTTTTAAAAACCAATTCCCTCCTGATAATCATTTTTAAAGTTAATTCCTGTCTAGAAACTTAATATTTTCACTAGTTCCCGTCTGATAGCCCATTCTTCAAATCCAGTTCTCGTCTGGTAATCTATTTTTTAAAACAGTTCCAATCTGACAATAAATTAAAGTCAGTTCTCATTTGGCAGTTCAATTTAATTACCAGTTCTCGTCTCGTAGTTGAATTTCAAAGCAAATTTCTGTTTAATAGTAAATCAAAACTAATTCTTGTCTGGAAATCAAATCCCTTTCACCAGTTACTATCTGATAGCCTATTGTACAGTTAGTTCATGTTTGATAGTCAAATTTCCAAGTCAGTTTCTGTTTGACAGTAAATCAAATACCAGTTTCCATCTGGTAGTCTTTTAAAATACCAGTTTATGTCTGGTAATCATTTTAAAAACTAGTTACCATATGGTAGTCATTTTAAAAACCAATTCCCTTATGGTATTCATTTTCGAAAAAGTCAGTTACTGTTTGAAAACTTTGTCTTTTTTCACTAGTTCTTGTCTCGTAACCTATTTTCCCAGTTCCCGTCTAGCAGTTAATTTTCAAGTCAGTTCCCATGTGGCGGTCCAAAAAAAGTAGTCATCGTCTGGAAATTTTATTTTTAAATCCAATATCCTTCTGGAAATTGAATATTTTTCATCTATAACACAAGTTTTTGTTCGATAGTCAAAATTTTGAAATACAATTCTCGTCTTATAGTCAAAAGTCAAAGTCCAAATTTCATTTGGCACACACGTCCAATAACTCGTTACATGCATTGATCAATCATCGCGTTTCATGCATCATCTTTTGGATCAGCATAAAGTATACATGCATAGCATAAGCCAGGATTCTGCGAGCACTTATGGAAGTCCAAATTAATCCACAGCAAACCTACATTGCATATTTCATCCCTTGCATAAGGCATTTCATTTCATTTCATTTTCATTCGAAGGACAAAATTTGGGTCCTTTGTATTTAATTATCTTTCATCATGATTATATGAAGACTATCGTCATTCACACTCTATGGTTAAAGGTAATTAAATAGGGGCAGCTGTCGTACCCCAATTTTGTCCGAGCATTTTATTTTTAATCAACCAACTTTATTTTATTTTGTCCAGAATAAAATTTTAGTTTTATAGATAGATCGGTAAAAACAATTTTCAACCGTGCATAAAATTAGCGGACGGAAAATTTTAAGTTCGTGCCAGCTAGGGGTGGAAATAGGCTGGGCCGAGCTAGGCTTTGCCAAGCCTAAGCCTGGCCTGCCCAAAAAACTGAAGCCTAAGCCTGGCCTGTAGCCTGTTATAGGCTTATTTTTAGGCCTGAGCCTGACCTTTTCTAAGGCCTGGTTAGCCTACATAAAAGCCTATTATTTTAGAAATATGTAAATACACAATTAAAATAATGTTTAAATAGACTAACAAACTAAAAAATCAATGAGACTAAAAGTTTGTTTGCATTGACTTATTTAAACTTACCTATTAGCATAAGTTTTGTGAGACTGTTTGTTAAAGATAACTTAAGAAAACAACTTATAGCATTGTTCATAAGGTGTTTTCATCTTATTTTCATAAGTTCTCCAAAATAACCAATTTTTATTTATGTATTTTAACTCAAAGTACAAAACATAACATAACATAAGAAAAAATTATTCACACTTATTTAAATAGGTCGGCCTGTTAGGCTTAAAAGACTTTTTTTATGGCCTGAGGCCTAGCCTTTTTAACTAAATAGGCTTATAAAAAGGCCTAGGCCTTTTCTATTTAAAAAAATAGCTTGGCCTGGCCTGAGCCTGTGTAGGCTAGCCTATAGGCCTCTGTTATCGGCCTGGCCTATTTCTACCCCTAGTGCCAGCGACTGCATGTTTTATTGAAGTCTAGTACGCATAGGTTATTTTGGTGCGCTCATTTATTTTTTTCGCAGCCACGCGCATTTGTATTTTGATCTGTCTGAGCATTTTCATTCGGGTGTTTTCAACTGAAATATTTGATACGCGACTATTTGTTTTACTGAACTTTGTAACGCGTAGGCCAGTTTAATGTGTTCATTATTTTTTTCGCGTTTACCTGATTTTATTCTTTTTAGTCTATTTTTTTTTTCCAAATAATTACACCTAAAATATAATAGTCTTTGTAAATTAGTTTGATTCTTTTGTTGATTTAATTAATAGTGTATTTTATTTGATATTTAAGTTAAAAAAGATTTTGCACTAGATGACAAAAAATGAAAAAGTATCTCATTCACATTCCACTCACCACTTTTCTCACACAATGACAACCTTTTTTTCATTCTAATTCCACTACCCACAAAAGTGGATTTAATCATAATACACAATTTTTTTACATGCTTTCATAACCTCTACAAAAGTAACAAAAAATAAACACATAAAAAGGGAGAGAGAGTGTGGAAAGGATTCAGACGAAAAAAAAGTAACAGAGCATACTCAACCTTTTTCATCACCTTCCACCTTCATTTCCATTTTGATTCCACCATCTTCAACATTCCCTTCACTCTCTTCAACCTCTCCTCCACACATAAACCAATTCATTCAACCTCCATCCTCCATAATCTTTCTTCAACAATCCTTCACACCATAATTTTCAACAACAACAAAACCATAATCATTCTTCGACAATCCTTCACATAATAACTTTCAATAACAAAAAAAACCATAATCATTCTTCAACAGCCCTTCACACCATTACTTTCAACAACAACAAAACCATAATCATTCTTCAACAATCCTTCAGACCATAACTTTCAAAACAATAACACCATGTTCTGGACTAGACCAATGGCTAGAATTGGCCCAATCCGCCTCTGCTCCAGAGCAACCCAAATTGCCTAAGTCCAATCCACAGAGGGGCAAAAGTGACCTTTCTGCCCCTCCAACTGGGCAAGGAATGCAACGTTCCTCCCCGGCGTTGATGCCCGTTACACACGGCTTCCTCGCTGCCCGAACGGCAAAGGACAGGTGCCCGGAACTGCGTTTATGCCCGACATAACGACTAGTTTCGGGCACCCTGCCCGGCATAACGGCTAGTTTGGGCAGTTACCTATTCTTTGGGGAAAACGGTTATTTCGCCCCGAAAATAGGACCGTTGGCCACGCGCTGGGGGCTCTATATAAACCCTCTCGCTTGAGAGGGTCAGGTATCCAATATTCACCCTAAGAACTCATACTCTGTACTTGCTCCTTTTCTCTGACCCTTTCTCACTTGAGCGTCGGAGTGCCTTGCAGGTACACCCTCTCCTCTCCATACGACCAGCATCCCTGATGCACTTGGCGGCCTGATTCTACGAGATCTGATCCAGCACTCACGATCAGTGGCGCCGTCTGTGGGAACTTTGTTCTCCCCATCTTTCTTTCCTCAGTATTCGAAGATCAAAACAATTCTCAAACCTCGTCACGATCATGGCCTCCTAAGATCGCTCCAAGGATGCTCTCCAAACCACCATCCTCCCCGTCAACAAATCTGACGTTGACGGCCAGTCGTTTCTCCTCCGAGATGCCCGTTTCCTCAGGGATGGAGCCACTGCTTCTCCTTCCCCTACCCCTGCTGATCGCGACAACGATCAACCATCTCTCGACCTCCTGTCCGTTCCTGTTCCGCCCAACGTCGACCTGGCCGTGGCAGCCCTCCTGGAGGCACTCAACAAAACTAACACCCTGATCCTGCAGCAGAACGAGAGGATCGGGCACTGGAAGAGTCTCGCCGTCCAAGATCTCCTCCTACGCGGAGGAACCAACGACGACGCAGCCACGGAGAGAAATCGACTGAAGACTGCGCCAAGAGTATGATCCTCGCGTAGCCAAAAAGCGCGACCAGATCTCCCCGTGTGACCAGTACGCTCATAACCACAAGAGGACTCGGAGGAACGAGCTGTCTCCCGCGATCAAGTCCAAAGGACGGGCCCGCTCACCTTCCCCGCGAAGGAACCGTTCACCTTCTCCTCGAAGGAACCATTCACCTTATCCTCGAAGGAACCACTCACCTTCCCCGCGAAGGAACCGCCGCGCGAGCATCCCGTCCGGTCCCCATCATACACCAATTCTAGTGACGACGACGAGCCTCGTGGCCCGTTGTCCCAGGAGATCTTGGCTACCCGTCTCCCAAAGGGCTTAGAGAAACCCCCGTCACTTGGCACATACGACGGGACCACCGACCCCGACGAGCACATCGAGAACATCAATGCGCTGCTAGACTACCGCGGCGTACGGGGCGCCATTAAATGCAGACTGTTCTTGACCACCCTTCGGAAGGGAGCAATGACATGGTATAAACAACTGCCCGAGGAGTCCATCACCTCGTGGAAACAGCTGGGCATGATGTTCTCGCGGCATTTTACAGCATCTCGCCGCCACCCCAAAACTGAGGCCTCTCTGGGAGCCATAATCCAGGGTAAAGACGAACCTCTCCGCGCATATATCGAGAGGTTCAACAAAGAAGCAGTGCAGGTCCCGACGACGAACGAAATGAAGAAGTTTTTGCTCGAGCAGGGGCTCCGCCCAGGCTCCGAGTTTTCTAAAGCTATTGGCCTCGCGCCACCGAGGAACTTAGACGCCCTCCTCCTCAAAGCCCAATCACACATTCAGTATGAAGAAAAGGTTGCGGCCAGCCATGTACGATCATCGCGCCATCAGGAGAACGCTCGGGCATCCAAAGGAGAAGAAGCTTTGACATCTCTTCGAGGTGACCGGAGGCGCGAGGACCGTCCTCGCGATTCCTGTGACAGCAAAGGCCCCTCCGGGCGGTTCCACGACTACACTCCCCTGACCGTTTCCAGGGAAAAGATGTTGTCCGAATGTGCCAATTCAGAGTTCAAACAGGCTGGGGTACGCTTCCCCAAACAGCTTCCGAACAGACCAAACATGGACAAATCAAAATACTGACGTTTCCACAAAAGTCACGGCTACACCACGGAGGACTGCATCCATCTGAAGGATGCCATTGAAATACTGATCAGGGACGACCACCTGAAGCAGTTCGCGAAGAAGAAGGACACTCCCCGGCAGGACGCCCAGGAGTCCAAGAAGGTCGAGGAGAAGGTACCCTCCTCGGAAGACACCAACATACAGGTCGCTATGTCCATATCGCGACCTGAGGACTTCAACGTCCCTGACGGGCTCAGCGCCCCTGCATATTTCGCAGCCCACAGCCCGTGGGAGACTTTCCCCTCCACCATGGTCATCTCTGGCGGGGTTTTAACAAAGCCACTGTGGGGTTCGTGAATCGAAAGTTCGAACACCTAATCAACACCAGCTCGAACAAAGTGACCACGCTTGATCCGGCCCCGAAGGGTTCCATCCCCATCTTCTTCTACAGGGAGGAACTCCTCGGCGGCTGCCCGAACTCATGCATACCGTTGCTCGTCAGAGACCAAATGGCAAACTTCGACGTCCGCCGAATCCTAGTCGACCAGGGCAGCTCGGTCGACATCATGTACTCCCAGATGTTCTCAACGCTTCAGCTGGACGAATCGCACCTTACCCCCTACGCAGGGTCCGATTTACAGGGATTCAATGGGTCTGTGACCAAGCCGTGGGGTTACGTCGAGCTGATCGTGACCTTCGGATCAGCTGAAATGGCCAAATCCATCAAGGTGTAATTTCTAGTAATCGACTGCCCGTCGCTTTACTAATGCATTTTCGGAAGGCCAACTCTAGCCGAGTTGGTAGCAGTGCCCTCGACCGTCCACCTGAATATGAAGTATTACACTTTGAAAGGGATGGTCGCCACCCTCCACGGTGATATAGAAGTTGCGCGACGGTGTTTCGAAGCAGCTACAAAGGGACTCAACACCATTGCGCCCAGGCCAAAAGTGTCGAGCAAGCCAGCACTGCCAAGCAGCTCTGAGGAGGCCAAGCCTCTGCCCCAGATCGACTCTATCGACCTCGAATGTCGCTTCCCCGAGGACCAACAGGAGGAACGAGCAGCTTCAGCCGGCCCATCCACGTCATCCAGCGACAGCTCCCATCCGATGCGTCCAATCCCGGATGGCAACTTCGAGATAGTTCTATTCGTCAAAGACCCCTAACGGGGAGTGAAGATCGGAGCAGACCTGCCTGACATCGCGAGGAAGCAGCTCAAAGCATGCCTTAGAGAGAATGCCGACCTCTTCGCATGGAGCGCCGCGGAAATGCCCGGCTTGGATCTATCCGTCGCTTGTCACCAGCTGAGCATCGACCTGGCCATCAAGGTCGTAGCACAACGTAGGAGGAAGCAGTCTCCGGAGAAAACGGAGGCTGCTGAAAAAGCTGTAAATGACCTCCTCGAGGACAAATTTATTTCGGAAGCCAAGTACACCACTTGGCTGTCCAACGTTGTATTAGTAAAAAATCTAATGGAAAATGGCGCATGTGCATTGATTATACCGATCTCAATAAGGCATGCCCGAAGGATGCCTACCCCCTCCCCAATATTGATAAACTTATTGATAATTCTGCTGGTTTTAAACTTCTATCGTTCATGGAAGCATACTCGGGCTACAATCAAATCCCAATGGCAATGTCTGACAAAAAATACACGGCCTTCATGACCGAATCGGGCAACTATTACTACAACGTAATGCCCTTCGGCTTGAAGAACGCCGGAGCAACGTACCAACGAATGATAAACAAAGTGTTTCGGGGAGAAATAGGCGATATGCTCGAAGTCTACATGGACGACATGATCATAAAATCCCACGAGGAAACCGATCATACTGCCCATTTACGAAAGGTCTTCGAATAGGCCAGAAAATACAAAATGCGTTTTAATCCGGAGAAGTGCATGTTCGGGGTCCGAGCAGGCAAATTCCTCGGCTTCTACTTAATGGAACGAGGAATCGAGGCCAATCCCGACAAATGCCGGGCGTTCTCCGAGTTTCCTACGCCCAAGTTCAATCCATCAAATCCCTCAACGGGATGCTCGCGTCACTATCTCGTTTCGTGGCCAAGTCCGCCCAGCACGCCCTACCATTCTTCAAACTCCTCCGCAAAGAGGCAACGTTCGAATGGACCGAGGAGTGTGACAAGGCCCTTCTCCATCTGAAACGGGCACTCTCAGAACCACCGGTCCTCTCTCGACCAGACAACGGCGAAACACTGTACCTATACCTGGCCGTAGCAACCGAAGCAATAAGTGCCGCTCTCATCCGCGAGACGCCTGACGGGCAGAAGCCCATTTATTTCACGAGCAAAGCGCTGGAAGGACCAGAGTTAAGATACCAACAGATAGAGAAGGTGGCGCTGACCCTCATCAACGCAGCCAGGAGGTTAAGACACTACTTCCTGGCTCACACAATCGTAGTTCGAACAGATCAGCCCATAAAGCAGCTGCTCGGACGACCAGATATGGCCGGCCGAATGCTCAAATGGTCGCTGGAATTGTCCGAATTCGACATCCAATACGAAGGCATAAAATCCCTCAAGGCCCAAGCTCTGGCCGACTTTGTCGCAGAGATGACATTCGCGGACTCGCCCGCGAGCGAAGCACACAAATGGACCATCTTCGTCGACGGCGCCTCAAGCTCTGCAGGAAGCGGCGCGGGCATCATACTAGAGAGCGACGAAGGAATTATCATCGAGGTATCACTCACACTGTCTTTCCCAACCTCCAACAACCAGGTGGAGTACGAAGCCTTCCTCGCTGGGCTACGCCTTGCCGAGGATCTGGGCGCGCAAGAGGTCGTCATTTGCATGAATTCACAGCTCGTGGCCCTCCAGGTCTGGGGTGAATACCAAGCCAAAAACGACAACCTGACCGAATACTTGGCCCTGCGAAATTCACATCAGTGGAAGTGAAACATGTTCCCCGCGAACATAACGTGCGAGCAAACATGTTGTCCAAACTAGCCAGCACGAAGAAGAAAGGCGGAAACAAGTCCGTCATACAGGAGGTGCTTCCTCGACCCAGCATCGAGAAGGCCTCCCCGACACTCGACGTGCAAGTAATTGGAGACAACAACTGTTGGATGACCCCAGTCTACAACTATCTCGCCAAAGACGAACTCCCGTCCGACCCAAAGGAGGCCAGCATAGTCAGGCGAAGAGCCTGCTCTTATGTCTTGGTCGAAGATAAACTCTACAGACGGGGATTCTCCTTCCCGCTGCTCAAATGTGTCGAGGAGGAAATGGTCGCACACATTCTGCGCGAAATCCATGAAGGAATCAACGCCCAATATCTGGGCGGAAGGTCCCTTGATCGAAAGGCTCTCCGGGCAGGATACTACTGGCCGACCATGCAAAACGATACGAAAGAACACGTGAAGAAATGCGACAAATGCCAATGGCACGGGGACATGCACCTAGCTCCGCCTAACGAGCTTAAGGTCATGTCCTCCCCGTGGCCATTTGCCTGGTGGGGCCTAGACATCCTAGGACCCTTCGTGGTAGGATCAAGTCAGAACAAATACCTCATAGTGGGCGTGGACTATTTCACCAAATGGATAGAAGCAGAAGCTCTAGCCAAAATAACTGCCCTCAACATCCTGCGTTTCTACAAACGAAACATCCTTGCACGTTTCAGTATTCCCCAAGCGATAGTAACGGACAATGGGACGCAATTCACGGACAAGATGTTTCAGGACTTCGTCGCCCAACTGGGCACGAAGCAACACTTCGCATCCGTCAAGCATCCCCAAATAAACGGGCAGGATGAGGCAGCTAACCGAGTCATCCTTCGAGGCCTCAAGCGAAGGCTGGACGAAACAAAGAAAGCATGGGTCGAGGAACTACACAGCGTGCTCTAGGCATACCGTACAACCCCACACTCAATGACCGGGGAAACACCTTTCCGCTTAGCATACGGAACCGAGGCTGTAATCCCCGTCGAAGTTCACGTGCCCTCTAGGCGGACAGAATCGCCCCTAGACGAGGAGATGAACGACGAATCTTTAAGAGAAGAGCTCGACCTCGTCGAGGAGATCAGAACCGGGGCAGCCCTCCGCGAAGCCTCACTAAAACTAAAAATTACCATTAGGCACAACGCCAAGGTGATACGGCGAGAGTTCGACGTGGGAAGCCTTGTTCTAAGAAGAAACCACAAAGACTCTCGGGAAGGCAAACTAGCAGCCAACTGGGAAGGACCCTATCGCGTCCGGACAAAAACGGAAAATAGGGCCTACTACCTAGAACATCTCAATGGGGAAGAACTTGCTCGACCATGGAACGCTGAAAAGCTAAAACAATATTACAGCTAAGTTATCAGTTCGACCCGTCGCAACGAAGAACGTCAGCTACCGACCACTATGCATGTCTAGGTACAAGTGTCACATACGAATAAAGCATAACCCCGCTCAGTAACGAGCCGGGTAATTGCTCGACAGCGATCCTCTATCGAGCATCGCCGTTGTCAAAGTACCACGATTGGCAGAACCCCAGCTCGCGATGGGATGTTCACGCCGCGAACTCAGGCCTCAAACGTGACCTGAGCTCCGGACCCCCGCCAGGATATTCCCCGGCAGTTCGACCAGTTCCCCACACTGCCGAACACATCTATTACGAGCAATCCCCCCAAAAATATTCACACAAGTCAAATACCCCCTATCACGGGCGGACATACATTCACAGTGAGCATGAATACGATACTTAGCAAAAATAAAAGCAAGTAAAATCATGCAAACAACAGAACGTAATATGTGATAATTTAACAAGTGGCCGACGAGACCACAATTGTACGTTGTTACATAAAACGGGTTCCATGCCCCCCAAAAATAAATTACAATGATTCAACGGCACGCAGGCTGGACGGATTACAACAACACCAAAAAATGACAAATTCCTCATTCATCAGCGTGCTCGGTTGACTCTGGCTCGGGTCCCTTCTCCTCTGCGGGCTGATCCTTGGGGGTAACGATAAGGAGACCTTCGGGCAAGACAATACGACCATCCTCAACACGCGCAAGATAGTGAGTGCCCTCGGCAGAGATTTCAAGCCCAAGGTTCACCACGCGCAGCTGAGCCACAGTGTTTCTAAAAAACTCCTCCGCCACGGCGATGCCATCATCTTCGGACAGCAGGATGCGGGCAACCAGCTCGGACCTAGTCTTCAGATCTTTCAAATCGTCCGACTCATCGGCACCCGGGGCATTGTCCACCCTCAGCTCCCTGATCACCTCCTCGGCTGCTTTCTTCTCCGCCGACAACTTAGAGTTCTCCTTTTTTAGCCTGGCCGCTTCCTCTTCTGCCTTCTTCCGAGCCTCGCCGACACCCTGACTTCTTCCTTGAGGGATGCCACAGAAGCACGGGCAGCGTTGAGTTCGAACTCAGTTGTAGAGTCCCCTTCAGCATAAACTGCCGCCATCTCCAGCATCCGGACCAAGGCTGAAGCGTCTTGGGCCACCAGCGCCCTCTTGTTCGGGAGGTCCATGCCTTCCTAGCGAAGAGATTCCGCCCGGGGAACGACCAGAGAGTTGCCCTCAAAAAACCTCCTATCGAAGATGCAGGGAGGAAGCTCGAACTTCCCCTTCTCCGCTACTCGAGTAAGGTCCACGACATCAATGGTCCTTGGCCGCTTGGGTCGCCCGGCCAACGTCAGGGGAGATCCCCGGGGAGCAGGAGTCAGAGAAGTGGAGGTCCCCGCAGCAGCTTGAACGGGAGGAGGAGCACGAACACCAGCGAACCGAGATTTCGGAGGAGTCGTTCCAGCTTTGTTCCTCGCCAGAGCATTCCTCACAACCCGGTCATGAGCCTGAGGCATCTCACCTGTACAAACAAAACACGAGCATGTTAGATACGAAGAAAAGAAATAACATGAACAAAATCTAAATAACTGAAGACTACCGAGCAGTCTCACAGCATCCGCGTGAGTCTTACACTCCAGCAGTTCCTTAACATTGATAAACCGACGTTCGACCCTCTGACTCTCATCTTCCTCGAAGATCGGATCGCCCTTGCTCGTGAAGCACTCAGCAAGGCTGAAGGAGTTAACCCACTTCTCCAGTGCCTCGTAAGCCACGACATCTTGCCCGCGCAGGTCACTCGGCTGAAAAACGTAGTCGCTGGGCTCCTTGGCAAAGTGGCCGGGTGCCCAGTGGATGGGGAACCTGTAGAGCCTCCGCCTAATGTACTTCCCCTCCTCGTTATGCAGCTCGTTTCCATCCTCGTCAACCTCAATCTCCCAGACATACGTACTGTTCTGGGCAACCTCAGACACGGGCTCAATGACGAAGTACTGCTCCTTGAATGTCTGGATTGACTCCGAAAACGGTTTGAACAGCTTGCGAGGCTGCTTCAGAGAAACCCAACCATACTTCTTCCCCGCCAGCTGCCTTTGTAGATGGAAAACAGCGAAGAAAAGAGGGAGAGTGGCCCCCAAGGAAAGATGCTCACACACCAACTCGAAAGCCCGGATGAAGGCCAGCGAGTTAGGGTGGAGTTGTGTAGGGGCCAACCTCAAATGCTCGAACACTGACCGCTGGAAATCGGTAAAAGGCAGCCTCAGGCCCAACTCTTTGAAAGCGTACTCATACATTGTGAAGCGGTCCCCGAAGTCCATGCAGACCCGCTCGTCTAAAGAAGTAAAGTACACCCTCCACTCTTCTGCCGGTCCTACCTCCGTGAAGACGTCCACCAAGGACTTTGCAAACGTGGATACATGCTCGGAAGGTTCAGCCACCTCCCACTCTTCCGCGGAGAACCCTTCAACGTCTTCCTCTATGATGTCCATCTCTTCCTCCTCCCCGACATTTCTCGAGGAACTCGATGTCGCCGAGCTCGAAGTCGTCGAGCTGCTCCTCTCCTCGGAGCCGGTTTCCTCCTCGAACGTATCTAGAATAACTTCTCTGTCTGGCCCCGTCGCCATTACGATCACCTAAAAAGCAGAGAAGACAGTGAATTCGACAGCAAATCAAATCCACCCTTCCACTGCTAAGCCAAGTGAAAGGGCGCGCAAAGGGCTGAGGACAACGTCCCCGGCCTAAGCCCTAACATCAGAGGGAAAGTTGAAACCTCCCCGCGAGGAGACGCCCGAGACTGTCATCCCAGAACGAGGAGCTTCATCGCGCTCTCACCCAGTTTCCATTGAAGTTCCACCGGAAATCGCGAAGTTTCACCGGAATCTGGAAACGATCCACCAGAAAACTCATCGCTCTGTCAAAAGATGGAAAAACGTGGTGGTCACACATGCAACCTCGCCGTGAACCACCCTCCTCACCAAACGCACTAACAGGTCCGACGACATGTTGGAAGTGTGAAAATGGCATAACCACCATCCACCACCAATAATCGCCGGAAAATCACACATTTCGTCCTCTAAACTAGCCCTAACCGCATGCAAATCTACTACTAACAACGAAAAGGAGCAAAACAAGTCCCAGATCAGAAAACTTACTTGATTTGAGTAGAAGAAAGAGGTTGCTCGAAGCTTGACGCGATGGTCGGAAGCACTGAAGACGGTGACGGGCAAGAGCTTAGAAGAGGCGAAGAGGAATCAGAAAGAAAAAGTGCAAAATGGGACAATCTTCCCCCTTTTATACAAAGGGGCACGTGCGAACACGCGCTTGTAGGCCATGATGGCTATCCACTAGCCATCATTGCCTATTAACTGCTACACGGAGCTCTAGGCACATGTGGCGTCCCATCGTTTCCAATTATGTCTGACCGTTACTCTCCCCAAACACCGGGCATCAAGGTCACGACCACGAATTTCACAAACACCAGGGGTCATGGGCGCATTAAGATAATCCTCCTCATCTTCAAACGACGACTCTATGCTAGCTCCTCGGAGCAACGAGCAGTTCTTAAGTCATCACTCCCATGCTCGGGAGCAACGACTTGGGGAGCTCCTGTTCTGGACTGCGTTTATGCCCGACATAACGGCTAGTTTCGGGCACCCTTCCCGGCATAACGGCTAGTTTGGGTAGTTACCTATTCTTTGGGGAAAACGGTTATTTCGCCCCAAAAATAGGACCGTTGGCCACGCGCTGGGGGCTCTATATAAACCCTCTCGCTTGAGAGGGTCAGGTATCCAATATTTACCCTAAGAACTCATACTCTGTACTTGCTCCTTTTCTCTGACCCTTTCTCACTTGAGCGTCGGAGTGCCTTGCAGGTACACCCCCTCCTCTCCATACGACCAGCATCCCTGACGCACTTGGCGGCCTAATTCTACGAGATCTGATCCAGCACTCACGATCACACTATAATCATTCTTCAACAATCGTCATCACACCCTAACTTTCAACAACAAACACAACCATTTTTCTTCTTCACCTCACTATTCAACACTCACCGTAACAACAAAAAATACATTACTCAAACAATCAAAAAGCCACAATTCAGTTTCACTCCACCATCACAACTCTAACAGAAAGTGGAACAAAAAATAAGAAGAAGTGAAAAACACCAAACACGCTGCTGGAAATCGTCAAGTTTTCCGCCGCGAAACCAACTTTCCTCCTACGACTATTGTGAACTTCGCTTCCAAACGCGAACCTCCTCCTAGAGAAAGCAAATAACAAAAGCTAACACTTATTTTCAAAAACTAACCAAATGGGTCCCGTTGAGTACAACGGATGTGAAGGGTGTTAATACCTTCCCCTTACATAACCGACTCCCGAACCCAAATTTGGTTGCGACGACCATTTTTTTTCTTTTAAGTGTTTTATCAATATTTTCCCTTTATTATTAGAATATATAAAGTTTTGTGGCCACTCTGTTATTATCTTGAGCGTGCGAGCACTCGTGGTTTTTTTTTTGCGTTGTGACAATTGGGAAATAAATAATTTTGACACCAAATTGATGAAAAGACGATAAAAAGCAACTACACCTTCTAAGTTGTGTAACTCTCACTCGGTTATTTAGCCTAACAATGGTTGAACCCCAAGCGTCGCACAAAAGTGGACAAATAAGCGCACAAAAGTGTGTAAAATTCATCGGTAAAAGAAAAAAAATAAAAGAAAAGTTTCCTAAAAAAAATTCTCGATCGATCTTGTGCATGTGACGACAAAAATAAATTAATTGCCTTAATTTGATTGTCCGAATAAAAAAGGAAGGGAAAAAATCTGAAAAAGAGACTTAAGCCAAAAGCATAGTTGGAAAGGTGTCTGAAAGGGAGACTAAGGTTTGTGGCTTTACCGCGGTTAGTGTTCTTGTGAATACCTTTGTTGTCAATTGATTACTGAGAGAGATAGGCATTGCCGATCGAAATGAAAACTCATGTATGACTACAGGTAACTTCATTTTCGTATGCCTTTTTGTTTTAGTGAACCGCTTGATCTGAAAATTTGCATAAGCAAGCTTTGTTTCTTGAGGACAAGCAATAATCTAAGTTTGAGGGAGTTTGATAAGTGGTTTTCGTACCTTTATTTTTAGTCATTTTTACGTAGCATTTTACCTCTTTTTGTCCGATTTGTTTCCATTATTGTATTTTATGCATTGGTTGTGTGTTTTTTTTTCATTTTTAGGGTCTAATGAGTGTTCAAGGTGAAAAAGGATCGAAAACAAGGGAAACATTGAAAAATGTAAAAAGTCGGAAATTCCTTATACAAAATCCAGAGGGTTGCTACAGTCACCCGTAACAACAAGACCCTAAGATTCCCATTTATTGGTGTATAGTACATGAGGAAGAGGCCTGCTACAACCACCTGTAGCAGAAAAGCGAGATGCACTTTAGTACTTTCCTTTTTGAGATTGATTCCCGTGTTTTTTAAACTTTGTCATGATTTAATTTGATATATTCTAATGTGAAGGTGAGAAAACTACACAAGAGAGGGGGGGGGGGGGGTTGAATTCTGTTTTCTGTTTTCTTAGTTTGCATCTGATCAGAGTTCAAAATCTAAGTTGGTGCTCATATTCTTGTTAATTCTTAGCAGTGGAATGTTAACAGAAGCAAATAAATAATAGCAGAAGACACAAAGATTTATATTGATTCCTCGCCTAACTGAGAGTAGTCTAATCTCTTTTCTTCACAAGAGATTTTCACTATAATCAAAACATGATTACAAACGCTTATGCATTTCTGCATAAGACTTTACACTTGCTCAGACCCAAGGTCCAAGACTTTTGCTCAAGCTCCTCATTCGAGACTTCCTGCTCAGGTTCCACGAACCTAAGACTTCCTTGCTCAGGCTCTCAGCCCAAGACTTGTGTTCCAAGTCCCATGAAACGAGCCTCCACTTGCACCTCCCATCCCAAGACTTACTGCTCCAAATTTCATGTACTGAGCATTCCTGCTCAAGCCCCTTAGGCTCAAGACTTCTGCTCCTGGTTCCATGAAACGAGCCTCCTCTTGTACCTTCCATGGTCAACACTTACTGCTCTAAATTTCATGAACCGAGCTATCCTGCTCAAGCTACACTGGCACAAGACTTTCCTGCTAAACCAATCTACTTGATTAAGACTTTCACTCCTCAAGCACATAGCAAGAGACTTACATGGCTCAAGCATCTTGGCTCGAGACTTCCTTGCTTGTATCCCAATGAACAAGACTTCTGGTCAATCAATCCATTTGATTAAGACTTTCACAACTCAAGCACATAGCAAGAGACTTATGTGGCTCAAGCATCTTGGCTCGAGACTTCCTTGCCTGTATCCCAATGATATAAGACTTTTATCTAAACTATTGAACAAGCTCATCAGAATAGAGAACAAGGTGTACATGATACAAGTATCAGAGGTACGAGAAATCACCATAACAAATACCTAAAGCTCTTAATATTTCTAAGATATACAATGTGTAAGAAGTGTTAAGGCTTTTACAATTACAACCTACATCAGAAAAATCTGCATATACAATGAGTTGATAATTGCTGATGTTGTTACTCCTTCTTCTGGTTGATCCTTGTTAAAGATTCAGTTTGAACCTTCAGCCATATTTATATCCTTTTTAGAAACTAGCCTTTGAGGAGGTAACTTGATCAAGAGTTTTTGCTGTTACTCCATAGTAGAAGAGTCGTTGAAGATAAATACACCAGAGGATCTTAATCCAATGTGTAACATGTTTAACCTTTGAGTCTTTAAGAGATTCTGTACTATTAGAGCCGTTGAGAGTAGATATCCATAAAGCATCTCAATCTTTCTTGAGCTTTGCAATCTGTAGACTCTAGCTGACAAACTGATTCGACAATACAACCTGCTTTCTGCAGTACAGACAACTTCAGCTTTATCAGCAACTCTGAATGGTACCAGAAGCTAATTTGCATTCACTAAGTGTAGAGACAATAATGTTGCTTCTTCTGATGCTGAGACCTTCAGCTTCAGAGTCTTCGCCAGACATCACTTAGCAAGTGTTCTTTAAATTCTGCCACCAGAAGCTAGCAATGTAGCAACTCTCAAAGTGTGCTTAATGTAGAACAAATTCTGATAATAATATTTATGAGTATAAGAACCTACACACATGTAACACACATCAAAATAAACCATTTTTCTTTCAATACTTTGCTATCATCAAAACCCAAGGAAAATATGTTATGAACAAATCTTGTTCTAATAATCTCCCTCTTTTTGATGATGACAAACACAAGTATTTAAAGGACAATGTTGGACAGTTATAATTTTATTTGCAACATCAGGGTATGAGGTTTGTAAGCTCCCCCTGAGTCTAATAATCCAAAGCAGAGTTCTGTAGACATCATACTAGGTTCTACTCTCAAGAAAAGTTAATTCAATTTTCTTAGTAACATCAGATTCTGAGGTTTGTAAGCTCCCCCTGAGTCAATCAGTTCCAAGGTTGAGGTTTGTAAGCTCCCCCTTAGTTCCATATTTAAGAAAACCAAAAATAATATTTTAACTTCCTTTGGCAACATCAGAATACGAGGTTTGTAAGCTCCTTCTGAGTCTGATAGGCTAAGGCTGGGGTTTGTAAGCTCCTTCTTAATTCTATGTACAAGAAAGTTAAAATGTGTCGCACAAGCAAGATAACCATAAAAACAGAAATATAAATAACAAAATTATAAATGACCAATATGTACAACTAAATATGTACTCAATGGGTTCAGTTTCTAATTAAATACTTACAATTATTTCTCCCCTTTTTGTCACATCAAAAAGAAAATCAAA
Organism: Lathyrus tuberosus; assembly: GCA_022829125.1. NCBI lineage: Eukaryota > Viridiplantae > Streptophyta > Magnoliopsida > Fabales > Fabaceae > Lathyrus > Lathyrus tuberosus. The sequence goes on along the minus strand of JALAZF010000073.1, from coordinate 4,085,082 downwards.
AGAGAAGAAGAAACAAATTAGAGTTATAAATGCATTAGAGATCATCATCATTACATGATCAATTTCTAAGGAATTGAAAAACGATCAAGTAACACGGGGTCATTAAGGATTGTATAGTGCATGCCTTAAATTTTAGTGGTCGTTACTGTTCCAAGAATCAAGTAGGATTAAATTAGATGTTTGAGTTGCGTAGAAATAATTATAAAAGCAGTCCAAACCTAGTTCATTTTCATCAACATCCATCATAGTCATGGAAGCATCAGCTGAGAGTCATAAGACTTCTGTAGTAACAGAAATCTCCCAGAGCTCTATGAGACAAGATGTCCAGAACATTCAGAAATTAGCTATTTCTGAATCATCTACCACCGTGCCTTTTCCCTCTGCAATACTCACTTCTAAAGAAACAATGGCAACACCTCCAATACAAGCTGTGATAAAGCCCAGAATAAAGATAATGAAGAGAACAAAGAAGAGAAGACGATCCAACAAGCTATTCTACCATCCAATCCCATAGGCAGAAGGTTAGGACATTGATGAAAATGAGCTAGACATAGGCTATGACAAATGTTATCGCCATAAGGCTCGAGATGACTTAGATAGGGACCTATACTAAGCATTAGCAGTTCCTTATGAGTCAATGTTTTGTAATCCTCTGCTTCAATTAATGAAAAAGTATCTTTTTGACCAAATTTTGTTTATTGCATGCAAATACTCTCAATAACTTCCTCTATATTTACTGAAAGACATTAATGAAGTAAAACTGACACCAGAAACAACAGTTAAATGAGTCAAGTATAAAATTCATAGCTATTAAATAATCTTTAATATGTTAGACTTTTAGATAACATTTCCAAGATATATCATTTAAGATATTGATAAGACTTAATCAATATTAAAACATCAGACATTTGGAACAATGTATGTAACACGTCTATATAAGAACTCATAGCATGATTACTTTCATAATCACTTAATCCTCAAAACACCAAGATGTACATGTAAAAGCACATTTGGGTTCCAAAGAGAGATTTAAAAAAGACAACCATATTGAAAGCAGCAACTCAGGTAAGTGAAAGCAAAGCAGTAGCTAAAGGTTCTACTAACAAGCAGATGACTTCAGAAGCTCTCACCTCTTCAGCATCCTTTTCGAAGACGTACAGAAAAAGAAGATCTTCTGGGTCCAAACATAGAAATCGGCTGTGAAATGAGGCTTTGGAGTTTGCCAAGGAAGAATGGCAAGATTACTTAGATAATCTGGACATGTAAGATGATCCTAAGGAATACCTTAGGGTCAATCCAACAGACTAGAATGTCTAAATAACTTTTAATCCCTTCCTTCTTATTAATGATAAAAGTTGCAAACATTAAGTTCTTACTCCCATTACTTTTGATTCTATTGAACAACCATAAATAAATATAATCAACAGTTAACTGAACAACAACATGAACAAACTTTGAATTAATAATAAGATAACTTAATACAAAGGTTCTAACAATTACAAAGCATAACTATGTAGACATCTAACATCAGAATCTTTCAGAGATAGCTTCACACTTGTCTCTCTAGATTTTAGAAAAACCAGCCTCTGAACTTATGATAACTCCCTGCTGAACTAGTAATTCTGAAAGAACTCGTCCAAAAGGAATGAAGAAAATCTTTCCCTTGTGAAAGGAAGAAAAAGTCTTCTTTAAATAGTCAAACATAACTTGAGGAAGATCAATTCGCAAGTCTGAATTGAAAAATAGAAGCAGATCTTTTTCAATAGGGTCCATAAGGTCTAAATCCTTATCCTTAGGAAGTAAGTTTGAATTCAGAATCTGATTCCAAACAAAAGCATCAGGGCGAAGATTTGAGACCGCTGATGTATTAGATGGATCTGCAAAGATACGTAAAGTAGAAAAATAATGTTCCCAAACCAGAGTTCCTGAGATTTCTCCAATTTCCTCACAATTGATCACATTAGAAATCACTTTAGAGGTTACTGTTATAGAAACACAAGTTACTTTAAAAAGAATAACACACTCAGAATTCAGCTCAACAATGGAAGCATTAATCCAAAACTCTTTGACAAGATCTGGATAAGTGAAACCACAAAGCATCTAAAAGTATCCATTCCATCATTGTTCACACACAGTCTTCCAGAAGTTAAAGCCTAACTTAAGCAACTCATCAAAATTCACAAACTTTTCATTGATGACTACCAGTTGATTCAAAGAAGAATTAACTAGGAAACTCATCTCAAGTTTGGCTTGATCAGCACACACAGCCACAGAGAAAAGAAAAAGAAAATAACTAAACAAGAATCCTAAAAGAATAAGAATCTTGTCAGAAGAAGGATAAAATGATGTTTCACAATACAGGGGATAGTGATAATAAGTATCCAAAAGAAAACATCATTACCCAAAGGTTCTTATCCAGCAGATTTCTTGAATCCTCTAGATGAATTTCACCTTTATGAAAATTTAAGTATTATAAAAGTGTTTGAAAAACCTTTTACTTAAACTGCTTTATCAGAAGTAAAAAAAATCCTCTTTTGAATCTCAAAATCTGACAACTTTCAGAAGCTATCATCCATTAGAGTCTAGTAGAACTAGAATGAGAAAGAGAGATATCATCTGCCAGTCATAAGTCTCTAAGATTCTATTCAAAGCCAAAACTTCCTCTTGAAACAAGAGTCATGAGTGATAGATAAATATTGAATTGTTTCCTTTGACAACTAACAAACAGTAGTAACATCACAAAAAGTGAGGAAACTGTTTCCATAAATATGATCATCATCTAGCTTAATGAAATATACAATATAAATAAATACAATAGAGTTTCTTCTTAAATATTTCTGAAGATCCTTTTTCAAAAGAGCTTCTCTAGAAATCTAGCAGAAACTTTGTATTTACACCTACACACATATCTCATTGAATCAAAAGATAAGCCAGAAAAGAATAAGCATACCTTTTTTTGTTATTTTCTTGGTCAGACACGTATCAGTATTCAAACTTGACCATAGAGTCTGAACAATACTTTGAGTGGATTATGATTCAATGGTTCTTAAACCAATGACTCCACTGCTCTCACTAAACTCAATACCTCTAGCACTTGAGTCTAGGTTGTGGGCTCTTCTTCCATCAAATGTTGTAAACAACCTTTGATAAATGCCATGGAAGATGCCTCTGCTCCTTTCTTTGATATCTACAGCAAATACATTTAAATCATGACACTCATATTTCTATGAGACCATACATAAATGTTCAGGCAGGCTTTCCTTCGCCTTATGCCACATTCTGATAGCAGTACCATGATTCATTCTAGAGTATCAGTCTAAAATAAACCATAATATGAACAAGATCTTGTTCTCAGCATAATAATTAATTTCATTGTTTTGACTCAAGAATTTGAGATCTTTGATAATCAAAGAACCAGATGATGTTAGCCATCAGAGAATGGCATAAAAAAATTAAAGCACCATCATAAAATTTCCTGCAGAACACAAAGAAAAATTAAAGGTTTCTCATGGAATTGTCCTTTAAAACAAATTCTATGATGAACCTCAATCAAGGAGAAATGGAATCTCTTTAGATATCACCATTAAGAGTATACTCCTTATTATCAAATATCGAAGCAAGACAGATTTCGCATAATCTCTTCATCTTCAATACTTTATTTTTATTTCAGGACTAAGATGCTTCTTTAGAAGCAGTAATAACTAGAAGAGCCAAATTACTCATTTATCTGAATCCTGCACTAATGTCATCTTCAAAAGAATATGCAGTGAAGATTAAATGACATTAGGTTCTAGTAGTATTTCTTCTTGCTTTCAGATCTGAGAAATAAGTTGAAATACAAGTATTTCAAAAGCTTATGAAGTTACTCTTCTATTAATAGATATTACAACCTATCCAGCTAGTTAAGAAGTACTTCTGACAAGAAATATAAGTTCCTTATCATCAGACACTTCAAAGAACCAAGCTTTAGGAAAGATGATCTATTAGATAACTTTTCATCATCTAATTTCATTTCTTTTCTTCGAAGATTTGCAAGATAAACTAACAGACCACAATAAATTCAAGTTGTATAACTTCTTAAATAACTGTGACCTCAGATTTGAATCTAAACCAATCTTCTCAGAATTTGCTTGAAATATCAGATGAGGTGTACCTAGACAAGATTCAAAATTGACTCCCACAAATTTGAGCACAAGGATTCAAAGATAGTCAGAGCATAAAATATATCAATGATGTTGACATGCTCATAAGTGAGATAGAACACCTACATGAATGCAACTACCTCTAAAGATATTCAATAAGCTTCTTCTGAGCTGGTGATAGAGACTTTCAAATAGATTATCTCCACACCATCAACTTCTATAGTAATACATTTTTCAAGGATATTCTATAGACCTTCAGAACCCCTTTTATCAAGACCAATGAGTTAAAAATATGTTTTACTTTTTCATCATTTAAATTCAGTGGAATCACCCTTTGAATATGATAGGAAAAGCAGTATAATATTTTTCATGTGGCACTTGACTCCTTCTTGAAGGAAAGTCATTGACAGGTATACTTTTCTTATCGGATCATTATCTGCGCCACTGTTAAGTGTTATGCACAGACCAAGCTTTGATACCAATTAAAGGTGAGAAAAGTACACAAGAATGGGGGGGGGGGGGTTTAAATTGTGTTTTCCGTTTTCTTAGTTTGCATATGATCAAAGTTCAAAATCTAAACTGGTGTTCAGATTCTGGTTAATTCTTAGCAGTAGAATGTTAACAGAAGCAAATAAATAATAGCAGAAGACACAAATATTTGTGAGGGCAAGGTGCTTCTCATCTAGTTTCTGTTTTAATGATGTCAACAAGTAGGATAGTCTTTAGTTTGTAATTTGGACGGTATCACTTCGTTGTCGGTCATATTGCATATAACCATTGATAATCATGTGTCTAAACATATAGGAAGGGTTCTATATAATTTCTACATGTGCATAATCAGGGTACTAGTGTTTGGTGTGCATGGCTCGAGTCTCAGTTGGTCAAAACGTGCAGAAAAATAAATTTCTAGGATTTTACAGGTCTTGAGTCGACCTAACCTATGCATGAGTCGACTCATGCATAGTTGACAATTTCTTGTGAAACCACCGGGAAAGCGCAGGCTGACCTTTCTGATGCATGCGGTTGACGCATGCTTCCGGGTTTTGTTATTATACAGTTTCAGCGTCTATGCGTCGACGCAAGGTTATGAGCGGTTGACGCATGCTTAGTCATTTTGTGTAGACATTTCCACGGGTTAGCTCCCGCCGACCCTCATCCAGCGAGCGATCAGCTCTTCGCTGGTTTGAGTCATTTTTCTACATTCTGTTATTTCTGTTTTTTGCTGTTATTTCATTTAGTTGGTTATTCTTGCATTATATATAGTTGGTTCATCTCATTTTCATAAATAACAAAAAACGTGAAAATATATACTGATTTTTCTCTTCATCTTCATCTTCAACCTTGTGTCCTCTAACAACTACACATAATCATTTTTGTTAGTGTCGTGCATTGTGTGAAGTGATAACATTCAGACTTAGGTGTGTTGTATCCTTTGTTCTGGGTTGAGAATCAGTAGGTGTTTCATGAATAAAACCTCTGGTTTTGTCCTCCAAGAATCCGGGTGATTTTGGGGGTTTTTGTACAAATCGGTTTCTCTACAAGGATTCAGCGTTCGAAGGTAACTGAAGAACGGAGTGTTCAGTTCAGTTTAGTAGCTACAGTCGGAGGATCGTACAAGAAAGATTTGAAATGTGGAAGATCGAAATCGACCGAGTGAAGGTGATTGAAGAGCGGTGGGTTCTTTCAATCTAGTAGCGTGAGACGGTGATTTGTTCGACCAAATTCGAAGCACTTGATTCATCTTGAATCAAGGGGAGATAAGACTTTGCATCGACATCAAAGACGTTTGAGGGTTTGATTGTTCAGTTTTCTCTTGTACAAAAATTTGCAAACAAAAAAAAAAAAAAAAAAAAAAAAAAAAAAAAAAAAAAAAAAAAAAAATATATATATATATATATATATATATATATATATATCAATTCCATGTTCGAAATTGGGGGCAGAGGTACCCTTAGCGAGGACGGTAGGGGAACTGCCTAAACAAACCGTGTTTGTTCTCTCTTTCCTTACTCTTTTATGTTTTGATATTAATCGAACTTGTGAAATATCAATTGATAAAAAAATTCTGATATAGTGTAATATAGAGCTGAAAATAAACTTGTAAAAATGATACAATCCCTTGGATTGCATTTGGCATTAGCTCTACGTTCACATTAATTGGAAATTAACACTTGGAGTGTCGCACACCCCAAGTGTTCGATAAATTGATTAAGCGCAAGCTCTAAAGCATTTTGTGATAAAATTTTGTCATCCTATCTCGTTGGAAATTGGATATATTTCAAGTAAATAAAATTTGGTTGATTGAATTGTGTTGTTGTTGATACATATATTTTTCTCTTCTGTCGCATCATTCCTAGCGATATTACGCATATCTGATCTTTTCGGTAGTGGTTCATTGTAGATGAGTGATTTAGTGGTTGTTTCTGTAATAATTTTTAAAACCAATTTTGGAACACCATTAGCGTGTAAAAACTTGTGGGATCTATTCAACCCCCCTTCTAGATCCTAGCCATCGTCTAACAAGTGGTATCATAAGCTCTGGTTTATCTGGTGCTTCGGTAAAACTTCTTGGAAAATGGCGAACGAACCTAAAGGGGCTTATAATAGAGCTCCAATTTTTATAGGCGAGAATTATTGCTAGTGGAAAGATTGTATACGCGTGCATATAAATTCCATCGATCGGAAGATTTGGAATGTCATTTTAAATGGTCCTATGGAAATAACCATGACCGGTGAAAATGGTGTTGTTGTTTCCAAACCCGAAGCTCAATGGAATGAGGTGGACGAGAAAAAGTATTGCTATGACTGGAAGGCTCGGAATATTTTGATCTCCTCTTTGGGAGTTGACGAATATTATCGAGTCTCTCATTGTGAAACGGCCAAAGCCATGTGGGATGCTTTACAAGTAGCCCACAAAGGCACTAATGATGTGAAAATGGCCCGAACCAACACATTAACGCAAGAGTTTGATCTTTTTTACATGAAGCAAGGGGAAACCATTTCGGATATGCAAAAATGATTCACTCATATAATCAACAAATTGCATGTACTTGGTAAACCGGTTCCCAACGAGGTTGCTACTAATAGGATTTTGAGGTGTCTTAACAGGGAATGGCAGCCGAAGGTCACTGCGATCAAGGAGGCCGATAATCTAGCTACTCTAGACCTCACGACATTATTTGTAAAACTCGATGAACATGAGCAAGTGCTCATCAGCTTGGAAAAACATGAGAAGAGTGTAAAGAAGGAGAAAACAAAGGAAACGGAAAAGAAGTCGATCGCTCTTAAGACTTCTTGTTCAAAGTCCACATCTCAAGAGCAAAGTGATAATGAAACCAACAATGAGGAAGATGATGATTTGAGTGATGACATGGGGCTATTTGTGAAGAGATACAATAGGTATGTTCGAAAGAATGAAATTCAGCACTCGGATAAAATCTCGTCAAATTTAGAAGGCAATCTAGAAATAAAGGCAACAAGAGTGGCAAGTTGAAAGGATCTTATTACAACTGTGGAAAATCTGGGCACTACAAGCCGAATTGTCCATCACTTAAGAAAGACAAAGATAAGGATAAGGATAAGAGTCATCAACACAAGAAGTCAAACAAATCTAGACGAGCATAAATCGCTTGGGAGAGCGATAGTAAGTCGGAAAAAGATGACAACTCAAGTGACGAAAGTGAATTCGTCAATCTATGTCTTATGGCACATCGAAACAAGAAGTTTGAGGTAAAACACTCTAAATACGACCACTTCAATAATATGTATCATTTAGAATTACAAAAAGCTTTTGATATGTTGCACCATGAGGCTAAGGAAGCTTTTCAACGCTTAGCCTAGAACAAAAAGATATTTTCATACTTGGAGAAAAAGGTTTCCGATTCCGAAAAGGAATTGGAAGCTCTTAAAAACTCCATGGTGGATACATCAAATGCTAAGATTGATGAGAACAAGTCTCCAAGGTTAAATTGGGGTTGTGATACTTGTCATATTTGGCAAAAAGAGGTGAGAACCCTTAAGGCCAAATTAGACAAGGCTCTAAAGCCTAAAGTTATGATTGTTATTGATCGATCACATTATTGAGAAAGTATGAATAATCCGTATCAAAAGTATACGTATGTGATTCGAGATAGAGGAAACAAAGGTAAACCTTAAATGAACCGTAATTGCCTATATTGTTGCAAACCTGGTCATACTATTGCTAAATGTCGTTTTAGAAGATTTCTTGTTCCAAAAGGCATTTATCAATGGTTGCCCAAATGCAACCCTAGTTTCACTCACCATAAAGGACCCAATAATAATTGGGTACCTACTTTCCCTTGATTGACTTTGTAGGTACAAAGCCTTGAGACCACCGAAAGAAGATGGATTCTGGATAGTGGTTGCTCAAGACATATGACAGGAGACATATCTATTTTCACCGACTTTGTGGCGAAGAAAAAGGGGTTTGTTACCTACGGAGACAACAACAAGGGACAGATTCTCGGCAAAGGTAGTGTAGGTAACCCCTCATCTACTACTATCTCTGATGTGCTTATTGTGGAAGGTCTTAAACATAACCTTTTAAGCATTATTCAACTATGTGACAAGAATTATAAAGTATCTTTTTCAAAGGATTGTTGCATAGTTGAAGACAGTGACAAAAAGGATGTGTTTAAGGGCTTGAAGGTGAATAATGTCTATATGCTAGACTTAAATGAGGTATCGTTGAATAGAGACAAGTGTCTAGTCACTATGAATGAAGATTCATGGTTGTGGCATAGACGGTTGGCTCATATCAATTTTGATTTGCTTAACAAAATAGTCTCTAAAGACCTAGTAATCGGTTTGCCCAAAATCAAATTCACAAAGGATCACCTTTGTGATGCTTGTCAAATGGGGAAGCAAACAAGGATCTCATTCAAATCTAAAAACATAATTTCAACTATGAGACCCCTTGAGCTCCTCCATATGGACCTCTTTAGACCATCTAGGATCAAAAGCCTAGGTGGTAACTATTATGGTTTTGTAATAGTCGATGACTTTTCTCGGTTTTGCTGGAGTATTTTTTTAGCAAACAAGAGTGATACCTTTTCGGCCTTTGAAAGATTTGCTAAGTTATCTCAAAACAAGTTAAACACGAACATTGTGTCAATTAGAAGTGATCATGGGGGTGAGTTTGAAAGTCATTTGTTTGAAGCATTTTGTGAATCCCATGGAATTTATCATAATTTTTCTGCACCACGTACCCCTCAACAAAACAGGGTTGTCGAACGTAAAAATAGAATTTTGGAAGAATTAGGAAGGACTATGATCAATGAAAGCGGACTTCCAAAATACATTTGGGTCGACGCCATAAGTACGACTTGTTACGTTTTGAATAGGGTGCTCATCCGGCCTATTCTAAACAAGACACTGTATGAGCTTTTAAAAGGGCGAAAACCCAATATCTGTCACCTTCACGTTTTTGGTTGCAAATGTTTCGTGTTGAACAATGGTAAAGAGATACTTGGTAAGTTTGATGCCAAGGCCGACGAGGGTATTTTTCTTGGATACTCTTAGTCAAGTAAAGCATATAGGATTTATAATAAGAGGTTACATATTGTTGAAGAGTCGGTACACGTTACTTTTGATGAGTCTTATCCGAAAAATGTCGGAGAAGGTAGTTCTTTTCATGGTGCAGGTGTATCTTCAGAAGACATACTCAAGGACACTGATAAAGGAACTGATCAGCCTGAAGTAATGCGTATTGAGGAGGAAAAGGATCACCAACCTATGAAGAGTGAGGAGGACCATCCAACTAATGAAGATGACGTTCCTCCAGCATGGAAGTCTTCCAGAGACCATCCAATCGACAACATCATCGGTGACATCTCTAAGGGAGTAACCACCCGCTCTAAACTTAGTAACTTCTGTTATTACTCCGCTTTTGTGTCACAAGTTGAACCTAAAAACGTAAAGGAGGCGTTACTCGATGAGCATTGGTTTTTATCAATGCAAGATGAACTAAATCAATTTAGGAGAAATGAGGTATGGGACCTTGTCCCCCCTCCGCGAGGTCATCGAGTAATCGGCACCCGATGGGTGTTTAGGAATAAACTTTATGAAAATGGAGTTATAACTCGAAACAAAGCGCGGCTTGTAGCGCAAGGGTATAACCAAGAGGAAGGAATCGAATATGAGGAAACTTATGCGCCGATTTCCCGACTCGAGGCTATACGCCTTTTACTTGCTTATGCTTGCACTAAAAATTTCAAACTGTTTCAGATGGCTATTAAAAGTGCTTTCCTTAATGGATATATCAATGAAGAGGTTTAAGTGGCCCAACCTCCGGGGTTTGAATCCCATGAATTTCCCGATCATATCTACAAACTTAAACATGCTTTGTACAGACTTAAACAAGCCCCTAGGGCTTGGTATGAACGTCTAAGCAAATTTTTACTTGATCAAGGGTATTCAAGAGGCAAGGTTGACACAACCTTCTTTATTAAATGTCAAGGAAAACACTTAATTTTGGTACAAATTTATGTTGACGATATCATATTCGGGTCTACTAACATGTCCTTGGTCAAGGAGTTTTCTAGTTTGATGCAGGGGGAGTTTGAAATGAGCATGATGGGGGAGCTCAACTATTTCCTCGGATTGCAGATCAAACAACTCGAATAGGGCACGTTTGTGAGTCAAACAAAATATTGTCTTGAGCTTCTCAAACATTTTGACATGGTAAACTGCAAGGCAATAGATACTCCGATGCCTACTTGTGCTAATCTTGATCGTGACGAAAATGGTAAGGATGTAGAGGTAAAGAAGTATAGAGGTATGATTGGATCTCTTCTTTATCTTACCGCATTACGACCCGACATTATGTTCAGTGTATGCATGTGTGCGAGGTATCAAGCACGTCCCAAGGAATCTCACTTAAAAGCTCTTAAGCCCATACTTCGATACCTCTCCGGTACTCCAAAGTATGGGCTTTGGTATTCCAAGGGTAGTGTTTGTTCCTTAATTGGCTATTCCGATTTCGAATTTGCCGAATGCAAATCGGATAGGAAAAGCACTAGTGGCACGTGTCACTTTTTTGCAAATTCCTTGGTGAGTTGGCATAGCAAGAAACAGGTTTCTGTTGCCTTGTCAACAGCTGAGGCGGAATACGTTGCCACCGGCAGTTGTTGCTCAAGTCCTATGGCTTAAGCAACAATTGCTCGATTTCAATTTAAAACTTGAGCGTATTCCTATTCTATGCGACAACACTAGTGCTATTAACCTAACTAAGAACCCTGTATTGCATTCACGCACCAAGCATATCGAAATACGTCATCACTTCCTTAGGGATCATGTAGAGAAAGGTGATGTGGTCTTTGAGCATGTTGATACTAAAAATTAACTTGCTGACATCTTTACAAAACCACTAGCTACAGAGCCTTTCTTTCACATCCGTAGGGAACTAGGCGTTCTCGACATCTCGGATCGTGTTTGATATTTCTTCAATATACTTGCTCTTCACACACACACACACACACACACACACACACACACACACACACACACATATATATATATATGCTTGCTTATGTTTTTGACTAACAATGCTAAGAGTTATTGAGCTATATGTGAGGGCTCTCATCTTCAATCATGATTAAGGTAATATCGTTCCACTTCATAAGTTTCTCTTAAATATATGTACCATGTTAAGTGTTAAAAATGATGTTTACTACATATTTAAGCATATCTTATTCATTTGAATGTTTGATTTGTGTGTTAGCATGTTTATTTATCTTGTATTGGTGCATATGTATGTGAAAACATGATTTTTTTCCATTTTTTACTTGGTTGAGTCGACCAAAGCGTGTCATGGGTTGACTCAAGATCAGTCCAATTTTTTAAGAAAAGGCGGGGTAAGCGCGCGCCTACCCATGGTTGACGCATCCCTAATTTTTCAAATTTTAAAAAAATTTCGTTTAGCGTACGCCGATGCATGACAGGCTTCGGTCGATGCATCGCTGATGAACCCTGTTTTTCACTTTATAGGGAAGGCGCGCGCTGCTTCAGATGTCTTGAAAAGTTACTACATCACATTAATTCCTTTTATTTCCCATTTGCATGTCATAAAATCAGATCTTATTGTCTTCTCCTCTCCTCTCCTTTCAAACTTCCTCCATTAAAACTCCATTATTCCCAAATTCTTCAAAACCCACAAAATTCCATTCAACAAAATCTTTAAAAAGGGGGTTCTCACTATACTTTAGAATCAAGAATCTCTCTCAATCCTCTCATCATCATCATCATCTGCGTACTGTTCATCATCTGTGTACTGATTCATCCGTTCGTCATTGTTCATCTGTTCTCATCAAGTTGCTCAACAATGGCTTCTCAAAGAGTAACTGGAAAAAGGTCTACCAGAGAATCAACATCAAGGGTTGGACCTTCTTCAACACCGGTAAATGCTCTATCTTTGCTCTCTGATGCATTATCTGAGACTTTCAACGATGACTTCCGAAACCGCTACGTTATTAGACAATATGCATACTACCCTCTAAAAGCGCCAGATTATAATATCACAGAAGTCATTGAAATGCTGAATGTTCAGAAATTTAATGAATTTCTGGAATGTGACGATAAGTATAATGGTGAATTGGTTCGATTGTTCTATACCAGAATTCTGGATAAGTTCACAGGTACGGATTTTAAGTACTCTCTGGATGAAAAGACCTATTCTATGGATGTCGCTGTATGGAATAGCTTGTTTAAGTTGGAAACTAAAGATCTTCCTGAAGTGATTAATACTAAGTTTGTCAACAACTATGAGTTTAAATCGGCATTGAATTCAATGTTGCGTGAACCTTATCCGGACAACATTGTGAGCAGCGATCTGTTTCCCAAATCTGTCACAATGGGTCACCTAAAACTTGTTGAGCGTGTGTTGTAATGGATTGTCGCTCACATCTTGCGGCCCAAGAAAGGAGGATTTTCTAGGGTCGATCAAGCAGAGGTTCATTTGATTTATATACTGAAGAATGAAATCCGTATCAACTGGCCATACTACTTTACGTCTAGAATGTTCGCACTACGGGATTCTACAAGAGGTACCTCTTTATGTTATACGTCGTGTATTCAGTGCATTTTGAATAAGGTTGGGATAAAGGTTTCGGGCATTCGCTATATCTCTATTTCATCTGAGCATGAGTTCTAACAAAAGACCCTGACTATGATGGGATACTTTTGGGATCCTGTCGCCAAGGAGTACAAATTCAGACCCAAAGCAACTCACCCTCAGTATGAAGTTCCTCATGACCAAGTTGTTGCGGAAGACAATATGCAGGAGGATTAAGCTGGCAACAACATACCCACTGACGTCAACATGATAGATGAAGACAATATAGAATGGATGGGTTCCTCTCCACAGCGTGACCCTTATGAAAATCAAGGTTGGGGAGAATGGCAACACACTGGTTGGACATCTCTTGGTGTTGCCTATGTTCCTCCCACCTATGGCTGGCAATAACTGTAACTCCCCATTTTGATTTGTTTATTTTTGCAAGATAATTATGAATCGGTGTAGTTTATGTTGTGACTTGATGTGTTTTCGTTGTGTTTTAAGTACATGTATTAAGGGGTAATGGCCTTAGGAATGAGTCCTTGGGGGAGTAAAACTAATTAGGCTAATTAGTTGGTATTTTTTGAACCATAGTATAAAATGGATATTATGTAAGATTATATTTATTAGTGGGAATTATTGTTATTATTATTTCACTAGTGGGATTTAATAATAAAGATAATACAATAATGATATATTAAGATAAAATAAATAAAATAATTAGATGTGTAGAGAGTAGAAGGGAGACAAGGTAATTGTACGAGGTTGAGTAAGGGCAAATAAGGAAAACCATAATTGGGGGTTTATGAAAGGAGTTAGGGAATAGAGAAGTCAATTTCATTTTCTACGTGAAACTGAGAGAAGAGGTGAAAGAGGCTAGGGCAAGGAAGAGAAGGGAGAACTCCATTAGAGAAGAAGAAAGATCATCAATACAAAGTAAGGGTGGGAATTCTTTAATCTCTCAAGGGTTGGATGATGTATGTATTTGGGTAGGAATCACTAGGTTAAACTCATGTGAATGTTGAATTTTGTGATAGGTAGTTGGGGTTTTGGTGGGGGTTTGATGGGAAAAGGATAGGTCATAATGATGTAGGATGTTAATATGTGTTCATGATGTTTCCGATAAAATAATGTATGTTGTTGTTGCTAAATGTTGCTGAGAGTTGACATAATTTTCGTGCATTGTGAGGACTGTTAATGGGAGAAAATTGGGTCTGGTGTAGCAGAAAGTTGGAGTGCAGGAACTCTGCTATGCACACGTAGCGCCGGGTCGAAGGATCGTAGCGCCGGGCGGTGCTCAAGAGGCACTTCCTGGAACTTGTTAGAATTGAGGGGGAAACTACGCCCGTGCGCCGCCGGGCGGTGTGAGGAGGCGCATCAATGCTGTGTCGGGCAGTGACCAAGAGGCATTGCATGGAACGCTACTGGAAGTGTTGGAATTGAAGAGGGAGCTATGCCTGTGTGTCGCCGGGCGGTGTAAGAGGCGCAGCAACGCCCCTGCTTCATCGGGCGGTGTGATGAGGCGCAGCAATGCGGCTTGCGCAATTTTGGTTGTTTCTATGCTATTTTCTGGCGGCTTCGCGTGGTTTCCTGCAGCTTCGTTGATAATTTCTTTAGATGATGTATTTTGGAAGATTGTTATGAATATACATGCTTGGATAGGTGTATGTGTGTTGTTGTGAATTAATGAATCGAGTAATGATGATATGCTATGTTGATGCATTTGTTTCGTTGTTGCATGTTGTCGTTGAAGGTGCATAGCATGATGCATGAGTTGAGGGATAACGTGTTCCCATGTGGGTGTGAGCGTCTATCTGGATTCCTTTAATGGAATCGATGTTGTTGTTGATGTTGAGGTGATTGTTTGCCCATGTGGGGTGTGAGCAATCACGATTGTCGTGTGCCCGTGTGGGGTGTGAGCGACTAGATAGACGTTCTGACAGGAATTGTGATCATGAAACAGGGATCGGAATTTGGTACCACATGCATTGAGTCTAGTTGGTGTCTCATTGCATTATTCTTGTTAGTTGTGTTGCATTATGTTGTGATTGATGAATTGTGGTTGTGCTGAGGTGTGTGATTGTTGTTGATAGTTGTGATGTGGGTGAATAACTTGTTGATTTATGCTTTTATACTTATATCATCTTCTTCTTTGGTTGATTTGAGAATCTCACCCCTTCTGTGTTTGGTGATGCTTTATACGGCATCCTGCAGATACTCAGGAGTAGTTAGAAGTCGTGGTCGGTGAAGACGAGGTGATTCACTTTAGTGGCGTCTGCTCCGATATGTAACATTGGGGGTCGGGAACGCTTTTCTGCATGTTTTATTTTGATTAAAGAATTTTAGTTGTTATTACAGTTTACAAACTAATTTTTGGTAACTTGAAACCGTTATGCTTTATTATTCGAATGATTCATTTCCGCTGCGTAATAAAGAGTATTTTTGGATTAAAGTATGTTTTAATTTATGTTACATGTCTATGGATAAGCAAGTGTATGTTGAAGTAATGCCCTTATTTATAAATTGTATTATTTTACTCTGATTAACTCGATTAAATTATGCGGGGGAAATTAGGGTGTTACATAGTGGTATCAGAGCCTGGTTGGTCCATCCGGCCAAGTTGTCGAGTCGTTGTCGTGTGACAAGTTGTCGTTGTCGTTATCGGTTCCTTAACCATTATGTTCTGTTGTTGGTGTGTAACAGATTTAAAATGGCTGGAAGGAATGATGCTGCGATTGTTGCTGCTCTGCAGACTGTTGCTCAAGCGGTGCAGCACCAGCCACATGCTAACGAGAATGACGAGTTTCGGAAGAACCAACCGCCTACCTTCAAGGGAAGACATGATCTGGATGGAGCGCATACTTGGCTCAAGAAAATCGAGAGGATCTTCTGGGTTATGGAATGTCCTGAAGCACAGAAGGTACGGTTAGGTACTCATATGCTAGCTGAGGAGGCTGATGATTGGTGGGTTAGCACTCGTCAACTATTGGGAGCAACAGGAGAGGCAATCACTTGGGCTGTGTTTAGTAGGGAGTTCTTAATGAAGTATTTTCCAGAAGATGTCCGAGGGAAGAAGGAGATTGAGTTTTTAGAACTGAAGCAGGGTAACATGACGGTTACGGAGTATGCGGCCAAATTCTTAGATCTGGCTAAGTTTTATCCTCACTACAGTGCAGCAACTGCTGAGTTCTCAAAGTGTGTCAAGTTTGAGAGTGGGTTGAGGCCTGAGATCAAACAGGAAATTAGTTATCAGCGGATCAGAAGGTTCCCAGACTTGGTGGATTGTTGCGGGATATTTGAAGAAGACGGCAAGGCTCGATCAGCTCACTATAAGGGGCTGGCCGAGTAAAGAGGAAAGCAACCGATGAACTGCGGGAAGCCTTATGCAG
Source organism: Lathyrus tuberosus (assembly GCA_022829125.1). NCBI lineage: Eukaryota > Viridiplantae > Streptophyta > Magnoliopsida > Fabales > Fabaceae > Lathyrus > Lathyrus tuberosus. The sequence goes on along the minus strand of JALAZF010000073.1, from coordinate 4,068,478 downwards.
CTCCAACTGAGAAAGGTAAACAGAAGCATGTTGATGGCAAGAGGCCATATGGGGGAGGTGCCCCCGCTCCTCATAAGTGTTACAGGTGTGGTGAGTTGGGTCATCGTGTCAGTGAGTGCACGAGTGATGTGAAGAATTGCTTCAAGTGTGGGCAGGCAAGACATCTGATTGCGGATTGCAAAGTTAATGTGGTGACTTGGTACAACTGTGGAGAACAAGGCCATATTAGTACTCGTTGTCAGAAACCAAAGAAAGCTTCGACTGGGGGAAAAGTGTTGGCTTTGACAGGGACTCAGACTTCCAGTGACGACAGATTGATTAGAGGTACATGCTATATTAATAATACGCATTTGATTGCTATTATCGATACTAGTGCTACTCACTCTTTTATTGCTGCCAATTGTGTAAGGAGGCTAGGCCTTGTCTTTTCTCCTATGAAGGGAGAGATGGTTGTCGAAACTCCTGCAAAGGGATCGGTGACCACTTCTTTAGTCTGTTTGAATTGTCCACTATCGATTTTTGATAAGGACTTTGGTGTGGATCTGATTTGTTTAACGTTGGGAGGTCTCGATGTGATTTTGGGTATGAACTGGTTGGAGTTCAATCATGTTCATACTAACTGTTTCAATAAGTCGGTTCGATTTCTTGCTCCTGAGGAAGAGGAAGAAGACGGTTTTCTCTCTGCTAGAGAGTTAAGAAAGCTCTTGGAAGAAGAAGCTCAGGTACTTGCATTGGTGGCATCCTTGTCAGTGGAAAATGAGTCGCTGATCAACGAATTGCAAGTAGTGCATGAATTTCCTGAAGTGTTTCCAGACGACATTGTCGAGGTTCCACCAGAGAGGGAAGTAGAGTTTGCTATTGATCTTGTCCCTGGTACCAGACCTATTTCTATGGCACCATACAGGATGTCGGCATCAGAGTTATCGGAGCTGAAGAAGTAACTGGAAGAGCTGTTAGAAAAGAAATTTGTGAGACCGAGTGTATCGCCTTGGGGAGCTCCAGTGTTGTTAGTAAAGAAAAAGGATGGTAGCATGAGGTAGTGTATCGATTACAGACAGCTGAATAAAGTCACGATTAAGAACAAGTATCCACTTCCAAGAATAGATGACTTGATGGATCAATTAGTGGGTGCCTGTGTGTTTCGCAAAATTTACTTGAGGTCGGGCTATCATCAGATACGGGTAAGAGACGAAGACATTTAGAAGACGGCTTTCAGAACCCGATATGGACATTATGAGTATGTGGTAATGTCGTTCGGAGTTACTAATGCACCTGGCGTATTCATGGAGTATATGAATCGTATCTTTCATGCTTACTTGGACCAATTTGTGGTTGTCTTTATTGACGATATCCTAATCTATTCTAAGTCAGAAGAGGAACACGCTGAACATTTGCGGATTGTGCTGCAAGTGTTGAAAGAGAAGAAGCTCTATGCTAAGTTTTCTAAGTGTGAATTCTGGTTGAGAGAGGTAAGTTTTCTTAGTCATGTTATTTCTGGTAATGGTATTGCTGTGGATCCGTCCAAGGTAGACGCCGTTCTACAATAGGAGACTCCGAAGTAGGTGACCGAGATTAGAAGCTTCTTGGATTTGGCTGGTTATTACCGAAGGTTTATTGAAGGATTTTCGAAGTTGGCACTTTTGTTGACTCAGTTGACATGCAAGGGTAAGGCATTTGTATGGGATGTTCATTGTGAGAAGAGTTTCGTTGAGCTGAAGAAGAGATTGACTACCGCTCCAGTGTTAATTCTACCCGAACCAAATAAACCGTTTGTGGTGTATTGTGATGCTTCTTCGATGGGTTTGGGAGGTGTGTTAATGCAGGATGGTAAGGTTATGGCTTATGCTTCACGACAGCTAAAAGTACATGAGAGGAATTATCCGACTCATGATTTAGAGTTGGCGGCAATGGTGTTCGTGTTGAAGATTTGGAGGCACTACCTTTATGGTTCTAGATTTGAAGTGTACAGTGACCATAAGAGCTTGAGGTATCTGTTCGATCAGAAGGAACTGAATATGAGGCAGAGAAGATGGTTAGAATTCTTAAAAGATTATGATTTTGGCTTGAAATATCACCCCGGTAAAGCTAATGTGTGGCTGATGCTTTGAGTCGAAAATCCTTGCATGTGTCTGCTATGATGGTTAAAGAGTTAGAATTGATTGAACAATTCAGAGATATGAGTTTGGTTTGCAAACAGACACCGCATAGTGTGATGCTGGGTATGCTGACGATCAACAATGAATTCCTTAATAGTATCAGAGAAAGTCAGAAGTTGGATGTGAAACTGGTGGATTTGATGATTGGAAATGGCCAAGCAGAAGGTAATGAGTTCAGAGTGGATGAACAAGGCGTGTTGAGATTCCGTGATAGGATTTGCATCCCTGATAATCTTGAGTTGAAAAGAATGATTTTAGAAGAGGGTCACAAGAGCAGTTTGAGTATCCATCCAGGAGCTACGAAGATGTATCAAGACTTGAAGAAGATATTTTGGCGGCCTGGATTAAAACGTGATGTGGCTCAGTTTGTGTATGCTTGTTTGACTTGTCAGAAGTCGAAGGTGGAACATCAGAAACCTGCTGGTATGATGCAACCATTAGATATTCCAGAGTGGAAGTGGGACAATATTTCTATGGATTTTGTGACCGGGTTGCCTAATACGCCGAGAGGACATGATTCCATTTGGGTAATAGTGGATAGACTGACGAAGTCGGCACATGTCGTCCCGATTAATATCAGTTTTCCTTTGCAGAAGCTGGCGTAGATTTACATTCAGGTGATTGTGAAGTTGCATGGAGTCCCATTGAGTGTTGTATCGGACCGAGATCCAAGGTTCACTTCCAAGTTTTGGGAGAGTTTGCAAGAGGCCTTGGGATCGAAACTGAGATTGAGTTCAGCCTATCATCCGCAGACGGATGTGCAGACGGAGAGGACTATACAATCCTTGGAGGATTTGTTGAGGGTTTGTGTGCTTGAACAAGGAGGTGCTTGGGATAGCCATTTACCGTTGATCGAGTTCACTTATAATAACAGTTATCATTCCAATATTGGAATGGCGCCTTTTGAAGCATTGTATGGTCGAAGGTGTTGGACGCCTTTGTGTTGGCACGAATCTGGTGAGAGTGTAGTGCTTGGACCCAAGATTGTTCGGCAGACTACCGAAAAGGTGAAACTGATTCGGGAAAAGATGAAAGCTTCGTAGAGTAGGGAGAAGAGTTACCATTATAAGAGGAGGAAAGATCTTGAGTTCCAAGAAGGAGATCATGTGTTTTTGAGAGTCACTCCGGTGACAGGTGTAGCCGTGCGTTGAAGTCGAGGAAGCTTACTCCTTGGTTTATTGGTCCGTATCATATTTCTGCAAGAGTTGGACCCGTTGCTTATAGAGTGGCGTTGCCGCCACATTTGTCAAATTTTCATGATGTATTCCATGTGTCACAGCTTTGAAAGTATGTTTCGGATCCGTCGCATGTGATTCCGATGGATGAGGTGGAAGTGAGAGATAATCTCACGGTCTAGGCTTTGCCAGAGCGTATTGATGACCACGAAGTGAAGCAGTTGAGAGGCAAGGAGATCGTTCTCGTGAAGGTAGTATGGGGAGGTGCTGCCGGCGGGAACATGACTTGGGAATTAGAGAGCAAGATGCGAGAGTCGTATCCGCATTTGTTCGTGTCAGGTAAATTTTCGAGGACGAAAATATTCTAAGTGGGGGAGAGTTGTAACGCCCCATTTTGATTTGTTTATTTTTTCAAGATAATTATGAGTCGGTGTAGTTGATGTTTTGACTTGATGTGTTTTCGTTGTGTTTTAAGTACCTGTATTAAGGGGTAGTGGCCTTAGGAATGAGTCCTTGGGGGAGTAAAACTAATTAGGCTAGTTAGTTGGTATTTGTTGAACCATTGTATAAAATAGATATTATGTGAGATTATATTTATTAGTGGGAATTATTGTTATTATTATTTCACTAGTGGGATTTAATAATAATGATAATACAATAATGATACAATAAGATAAAATAAATAAAATAATTAGATGTGTAGAGAGTAGAGGGCGAGAAGATAATTGTACGAGGTTTAGTAAGGGCAAATAAGGAAAACCATAATTGGGGGTTTATGAAAGGAGTTAGGGAATAGAGAAGTCAGTTTCATTTTCTACGTGAAATTGAGAGAAGAGGTGAAAGAGGCTAGGGCAAGGAAGAGAAGGGAGAACTCCATTAGAGAAGAAGAAAGCTCATCAATACAAGGTAAGGGAGGGAATTCTTTAATCTCTCAAGGGTTGGATGATGTATGTATTTGGGTAGGAATCACTAGGTTAAACTCATATGAATGTTGAAATTTGTGATAGGTAGTTGGGGTTTTGGTGGGGTTTGATGGGAAAAGGATAGGTCCTAATGATGTAGGATGTTAATGTGTGTTCATGATGTTGCCTATAAAATAATGTATGTTGTTGTTGCTAAATGTTGCTGAGAGTTAACATAATTTTCGTGCACTGTGAGGACTGTTAATGGGAGAAAATTGGGTCTGGTGTAGCAGAAAGTTGGAGTGCAGGAACTCTGCTACGCGCACGTAGCGCCAGGCGGTGTTGTGTGCCGCCGGGCGGTGCTCAAGAGGCACAACCTGGAACGCTACTGGAACGTGTTAGAATTAAGGGGGGGAAACTACGCCCGTGCGTCGCGGGGCGGTGCGAGGAGGCGCATCAATGCTGTGCCGGGCGGTGACCAGGAGGCGTTGCATGGAACGCTACTGGAAGTGTTGGAATTAAGGGGGGAGCTACGCCTGTGTGCCACCGGGCGGTGCAAGAGGGGCAGCAACGCCCCTGCTGCGCCGGGCAGTGTGATGAGGCGCAGCAATGCTGCTTGCGCAATTTTTGTTGTTTATGCTATTTTCTGGTTGCTTCACGTGGTTTCTTGCTGCTTCGTTGATAATTTCCTTAGATGATGTATTTTGGAAGATTGTTATGAATATGCATGCTTGGATAGGTGTATGTGTGTTGTTGTGAATTAATGAATCAAGTAATGATGATATGCTATGTTGATGCATTTGTTTCGTTGTTGCATGTTGTCGTTGAAGGTGCATAGCATGATGCATGAGTTGAGGGATGACGTGTGCCCATGTGGGGTGTGAGCGTCTATCCGGATTCCTTTAATGGAATTGATGTTGTTGTTGTTAAGGTGATTGTGTGCCTGTGTGGGGTGTGAGCAATCACGATTGTCGTGTGCCCGTGTGGGGTGTGAGCGACTAGATAGACGTTCCGACGGGAATTGTGATCATGAAACAGGGATCGGAATTTGGTACCATATGCATTGAGTCTAGTTGGTATCTCATTGCATTATTCTTGTTTGTTGTGTTGCATTATGTTGTGATTGATGAATTGTGGTTGTGCTGAGGTGTGTAATTGTTGTTGATAGTTGTGATATGGGTGAATAACTTGTTGATTTATGCTTTTGTACTTATATCATCTTCTTCTTTTGTTGATTTGAGAATCTCACCCCTTCTGTGTTTGGTGATGCTTTATACGGCATCCTGCAGATACTCAGGAGTAGTTGGAAGTCGTGGTCGGTGAAGACGATGTGCTTCACTTTAGTGGCGTCTGCTCTGATATGTAACATTGGGGGTCGGGAACGCTTTTCTGCATGTTTTATTTTGATTAAAGAATTTTAGTTGTTATTACAGTTTACAAACTAATTTTTGGTAACTTGAAACCGTTATGCTTTATTATTCGAATGGTTCATTTCCGCTGCGTAATAAAGAGTATTTTTGGATTAAAGTATGTTTTAATTTATGTTTCAAGTCTACGGATGAGCAAGTGTATGTTGAAGTAATGCCCTTATTTCTAAATTGTATTATATATATATATATATATATATATATATATATATATATATATATATATATATATATATATATATATATATATCAATTCCATGTTCGGAATTGGGGGCAGAGGTACCCTTAGTGAGGACGGTAGGGGAACTGCCTAAACAAATCGTGTTTGTTCTCTCTTTCCTTACTCTTTTATGTTTTGATATTAATCGAACTTGTGAAATATCAATTGATCAAAAATTTATGATATAGTGTAATATAGAGCTGAAAATAAACTTGTAAAAATGATACAATCCCTTGGATTGCATTTGGCATTAGCTCTACATTCACATTAATTGGAAATTCACACTTGGAGTGTCGAACACCCCAAGTGTTCGATAAATTATTTAAGCGCAAGCTCTAAAGCATTTTGTGATAAAATTTTGTCATCCTATCTCGTTGGAAATTGGATATATTTCAAGTAAATAAAATTTGGTTGATTGAATTGTGTTGTTGTTTATACATATATTTTTCTCTTCCGTCGCATCATTCCTAGCGATATTACGCATATCCGATCTTTTCAGTAGTGGTTCGTTGTAGACGAGTGATTCAGTGGTTGCTTCCGTAATAATTTTTAAAACCAATTTTGGAACACCATTAGCGTGTAAAAACTTGTGGGATCTATTCAACCCCCCTTCTAGATCCTACCCATCGTCTAACAAGATTTATACTGGTTCCTCCCCTACCTGAGAGTAGTCCAGTCCCCTTGCTTCACAAGATATTTTAACTATAATCAAAACATGATTACAATCGCTTATGAATTCTGCATAAGACTTTACACTTGCTCAAACCTAAGGTCCAAGACTTTTGCTCAAGCTCCTCACTCGAGACTTCCTGCTCAGGTTCCACGAACCCAAGATTTCCTTGCTCAGGCTCTCAGCCCAAGAATTTTGCTCAAAATCCCATGAAATGAGCCTCTTCTTGCACCTCCCAGGTCAAGACTTACTGCTCCAAATTTCATGTACTGAGCATTCCTGCTTAAGCGCCTCAGGCTCAATACTTCTTCTCCAGGTTCCATGAAATGTGCCTCCGCTTGCACCTTCCTTGGTCAAGACTTACTGCTCCAAATTTTATGAACCGGGCTATCCTGCTCAAGCTACACTGGCTCAAGACTTTCCTGCTCAATCAATCTACTTGATTAATACTTTCACTACTCAAGCACATAGCAAAAGACTTACGTTGCTCAAGCATCTTGGCTCGAGACTTCCTTGCTTGTATCCCAATGATACAAGACTTCTGCTTAATAAATCCATTTGATTAGGACTTTCACAACTCAAGCACATAGTAAGAGATTTACGTGGCTCAAGCATCTTGGCTTGAGACTTCCTTGCTTGTATCCCAATGATATAAGACTTTTATCTAAAATCCTGAATAAGCTCAGCAGAATAGAGAACAAGGTGTGCATGATACAAGTATCAGGGGTACAAGAAATCACTATAGCAAAGAACTAAAGCTCTTAATATTTCTAAGATATACAATGTGTAAGAAATCTTAAGGCTTTTACAATTACAACCTATATCAGAAAAATCTGCATATACAATAAGTTGATAATCGCTGATCTTGTTACTCCTTCTTTTGGTTGATCCTTGTTAAAGATTCAGTTTGAACCTTCAGCAATATTTATAACCTTTTTAGAAACCGGCCGTTGAGGAGGTAACTTGATCAAGAGTCTTTGATTAAGAGTATTTGAGGAGGTAACTCCATAGTACAAGAGCCGTTGAAGATAAATACACCAGAGGGTCTTAATCCAATGTGTAACATGTTTAACCTTTGAGTCTTCAAGAGATTCTGTACTATTAGAGTCATTGAGAGTAGATAGCCATAAAGCATCTCAACCTTTCTTGAGCCTTGCAATCTGTAGACTCTAGCTGACAAATTGATTTGACAATATAACCTGTTTTCTGCAGTATAGACAACTTCAGCTTTATCAGCAACTCTGAATGGTACCAGAAGCCAATTTGCATTCACTAAGTGTAGAGACAATAATGTTGCTTCTTCTGATGCTGAGACCTTCAGCTTCAAAGTCTTCGCCAGACATCACTTAGCAAGTGTTCTTCAAATTCTGCCACCAGAAGCTAGCAATGCAATAACTCTCAAAGTGTGCTTAATGTAGAACAAATTCTGACAATAATATTTACGAGTATAAGAACCTACACATATGTAATACACATCAAAATAAATCATTTTTCTTTCAATACTTTGTTATCATCAAAACCCAAGGAAAATATGTTATGAACAAATCTTGTTCTAACAATCTCCCCTTTTTTTATGATGACAAACACAAGTATTTAAAGGACAATGTTGGACAGTTATAATTTTATTTGCAACATCAGGGTATGAGGTTTGTAAACTCCCCCTGAGTCTAATAATCCAAAGCAGAGTTCTGTAGACATCATACTAGGTTCTACTCTCAAGAAAAGTTAATTCAATTTCTTAGTAACATCAGAGTCTGAGGTTTGTAAGCCCCCCCCCCCCCCTGAGTCAATTAGTTCTAAGATTGAGGTTTGTAAGCTCCCCCTAGGTTCCATATTTAAGAAAACCAAAAATAATATTTTCACTTCCTTTGGCAACATCAGAATACGAGGTTTGTAAGCTCCTTCTAAGTCTGATAGGCTAAGGCTGGGGTTTGTAAGCTCCTTCTTAATTCTATGTACAAGAAAGTTAAAATGTATCGCCCAAGCAAGATAACCATAAAAACAGAAATATAAATAACAAAATTATAAATGACCAATATGTACGACTAAATAGGTACTCAATGGGTTCAGTTTCTAATTAAATACTTACAATTATTTCTCCCCTTTTTGTCACATCAAAAAGAAAATCAAAAGAGAAGAAGAAAAAAATTAGAGTTATAAATGCATTACAGATCATCATTACATGACCAGTTTCTAAGGAATTGAAAAACGATCAAGTAACATGGGGTCATTAAGGATTGTATAGTGCATGCCTTAAATTTTTAGTGGTCGTTACTGTTCCAAGAATCAAGTAGGATTAAATTAGACATTTGAGTTGTGTAGAAGTCATTATAAAAGCAGTCCAAACCTAGTTCATTTTCATCAACATCCATCATAGTCATGGAAGCATCAGCTGAGAGTCATAAGACTTATGTAGTAACAGAAATCTCCCAGCGCTCTATGAGACAAGATGTCCAGAACGTTCAGAGGATATTAATCCAATGTGTAACATGTTTAACCTTTGAGTCTTCAAGAGATTTTGTACTATTAGAGCCATTGAGAGTAAATATCCATAAAGCATCTCAACCTTTCTTGAACCTTGTAATCTGTAGACTCTAGCTGACAAATTGATTTGACAATACAACTTGCTTTCTGTAGTACGGACAACTTCAGCTTTATCACCAACTCTGAATAGTACCAGAAGCCAATTTGCATTCACTAAGTGTAGAGACAATAATGGTGCTTCTTCTTATGCTGAGACCTTCAGCTTCAGAGTTTTCGCCAGACATCACTTAGAAAGTGTTCTTCAGATTCTGCCACTAGAAACTAGCAATGCAACAACTCTTAAAGTATGCTTAATTTATAACAGATTCAGACAATAATATTTACAAGTATAAGAACTTGCACACATGTAACACGCATAAAAATAAACCATTGTTCTCTCAATACTTTGTTATCATCAAACCCCAAGGAAAATGTGTTATGAACAAATTTTGTTCTAACATAATGTAATGACCATTGAACACAGAGATATTCAGCCAAGTTTAGGTTTTTCTATAAACTCATAGCTGGTTATGAGTTTAGGGTTTCCAGTTTTTATTCTACAATAGTTCTACGTATTTTATTTTGTCTTTGTACTCAAGTCTCCATTGGAGCACTGGATTCAAGCTTATAAATTAAGATTTTATTATTATTTTTTCATTGCAATTGCTTATTTAATTCAATTGTTTATTATGGATTCATCTGTGAATATTGAAATGTTTGTGTTTGCTCCCACCATGAGTGAGTAATTCATTAGGGACTAGGGGTTATAGGGATCATCTCATGACCATTTGTATGATCTGTCATAAGTCGATTATGAGAGTATTTTGTCTAAATTGATTTTAATACCTGAGTTCATGCATTCCAACCCTTGTCGAAAGTAAAGTGTTCTCAGGTACTGGCAATAGTCTTTTGATATATGTCGGTACCGGAATGTAGTTTTTTTTAAACAAATAAGTCTAATACATCGAAAGCGATTGGATGAATTTAAGAACATTATATAGCTGAGAAAAAGTAATGAATCCTTGACGAATAATTCGGTTGTACAAAAGCAGAAAAATTATTTATCATCGTTAAGGCAACGCGCTGGCGAAAGCAGGTGTTGTCCATATTTATATATTTTCTATAAATTATGTTGAAACTCTTGTAATATAAGTGACTCGGACTGTATGAATGTGTAGGAGTGAGAACCATACCTCTAGGTGTTGTTTGCCTTCATTGTGATTTAACCGATTTTCTAATTAAGCTGATTTTATATAAGTGTTTTTTATTTAAGTTGTTTTTTTATACTAAAATTCATATTATTGATTCCTCCAGATATACATAGATTGAACAAAATTCAGTATTTAAATCATTGGTCTCTATGGTTTGATAACTTTTTACTACTTTGCACAGTCGTGCACTTGCGGCGTGTCACAAATGTGTATACCCCCAAAAACACTTGTCGACGAGCCAATTCTCATAACTTGGAATATAGCAAAGCTAAAAATATTTTATATCTAAATTTTAAAACAAGTTATAAGTTACAAGTATGACTAATACAAGTAACCCTGAAACAAGTCTATAATTTCTTTTTTCTTCTCCATAATTTTTTCACATGATAAAATGAGCGCATATTTTTTTCCTACTAAGTGTCGTACATAGAAAAAGGAGAACACGACACTCACGAAGCGCAATCGCACGCTCGTGGGATAGACTTAATAGAATCGCCACTGAACTTTATTTATTCCTAAAATGGAAAGAGGAAATATCGATAAAATCCAAAAAAAAAAGAATAACAAGGATATGGTCGTTGCAACCAAATTAGGGTTTAGGAGTCGATTACGCAATGGGAAAGTATTAACACCCCTCACATTCGTTGTACTCAACGGGAACTGTTATGTTAGTTGTGCGCGTTAGTGTTAGTTTCGAAATGTTAAAAGGAAAAAGAATAGGATAAAAAGGTTTTTTTTTTATTAGGGTGCTTGAATAGACTTTGAATATCGCTCCTACGTATCTCCGGGTGCAATGGAGAACTCAAGGCTTACATAGTTCTGGGTAGAAAATGTTTCTTTGTTGGCCGATTTTAGCAAAAGTTATTTTGTCGTAATCGACGGAAAACATTACTGACCCAAAACAGGTGAAGAGCGAGTGTTTTTATCACATTAAATGGATTTCTACATATCGACATTTACAGGAAAATATCACTTATCTCAACTCACATTATTGTGGACGAAGCATTGTCTTGCATCGTCTCGATACAAAATATCTTTCATTTGAAAAAGGATTTTGAAAGTTGTGCCAAGAGTAAAAAAGGTCTGAATGTGTTTGATATTCTTGGATGTTTTGAGTGCTTGGATGAGCGAGATATCCATCTTGAATCCTAGGCTCTGGAGCTCGTGGTATCCACCATGTTCCTTTTTCCATCTTGTTTACAAAAGGGTTTGATATTCTTAGATGTTTTGAGGTTTTGATTTTAGAAAAAGTTACAAAAGTCGCATTGAAAGTTTTATGGATGGCGAAAACTTGGATGTGTGAGATTTCCATCTCGCATCTTAGCCTCTGGAGGTCGTGGTATCCACCCCGTTCCTTTTCCTTACTTATTGAAAAGTGTTTAATAAAAATTGAGTGTTTTGATTTTCATTTGGGAAAATGGCTTGACGTTGGATCAAGCATTTGATTAGCGAAATGGATTGAAAAATAGTTTGAAAGTGAAGTGAAATTGAGTGGAAATGGTCGATGGTTGTGGTTGTTGTAGTATGGTTTGTTATGTAGAAATATGAGGTGGTTTGAGTGAAGAAATTATGTGTGTTAGAGTTGTTATTGAAGGATGTTGAAGTATGTATGGTGTGTTGTGTTTAGAGTTGATTTATGTTAATAAAGAAGGTGATTTTGGAAGTGATGAAGTTATAGTTTGTTAGTAGAGAAGAAAAATGGTTGTCTTTAGTTGACGTAGAAAACGATGGTTAGTTTCATGATCTATTGTTATATGGGGAAGACATGAGTGATATATGGTGAGAATAGAAATGGAAGGAGAGTATGTGTGAAGAAAGTGGTAGTTAGAGATGTAGAAAATGAATATGTGGGATGAAAAAGAACTGTTGAGGACACATTGAAGGAGAAGGAAAAAAATGAAACTTTACTGTTGTTTTTAGTTTTCCATGCAACTTTTCCTCTTTCATTTTTTTCCTTAAATTTTGAGAAAAAATAATATGTATATATAGGGTGGGGATGGACTTACTCAAAGAGTAAGTTTTTTTAACTTACTCCATATCATAGTCTTTGAATTGAATCTAATCTAATGGTTATTTAGTAAAAAAACTAATTTAACCATTAGATTAGATTCAATTCAAATGCTGTGATTTGGAGTAAGTTAAAAAAACTTACTCTTGGAGTAAGTTGATCCCCATTCAAAGGCTATGACATAAGCTAGGGTTTCTTTATTTTTTACAATGCCAATAGTGTCCTTGTGAAGTGATTTTAGAGACAAAAACAATTATACTAATTAAAATTCAATTAAATTAAATACTAAAAATAATCACAATAAAATCGAAACAAAACTACAGTTAATTCTATTTAATTATTTTGAGTATTTTGACAAAAAAACAAAAATAAAAAGACTCAAAATGATAAAAATATCAGGCGCAAAAATGCTTGAAAAATTAAAATAAATGCACCAAAATGATCAGTGCAAAATAAACTTCTCAGAAACATACACGTTTTGATCAAATTTTGAAATAAAAAATGACCGGTTAAAAGGCCCAGGTTGATCAAAATGTGATCGAAAAAGTAGTCAAAAATAAAACGGACACGCCAGGTTAAACTACACGAACCGTAGATTAATAATACTGACATTTGCAAGCCCAATGTTGAAATTTTTCGTCCGCTAATTTTTCGTTCATTTGAGAATTAGTTCAACATGTTTGCCTGTAGATCCAAAAATTTATTCTGATCGACATTTTGGGCATTATGCGAGATGTAATGTACACTGTGCTATGCATATGATGCAAATGTCATAATGCATGTATCCATTTATTGAATGAGTGATAAAATTGAGATATGACAACAAGGATTTAAAAAGATGTACTTCCTACCTCATATAGTGGAACAAAGGCAAAAGCCTAAAACACCACTGATGGTATATGGACCTTGCTCGAACCGATTAACCACCCTTGAGATGACCAAACTTCCCATAATTATTGTATAAGAGGTGGAGAGCCTCTTATTCAATGTGGAACCACCTGTCTCGAAATCATAGTTGCCGAACGACATGGAGGCTCAAATTAATCTCAACGCATATTCTTTCAAATTTACCCTGAGATGCATATATTATTTTGATCTCGACTTTCACAAGATTATCCACCGCTGCTCCTACAGCAAGTATAACACTTTCATCGTAGTATTCTATGCCTAGTCTAGATATCCACACTCAAACAAACATGCAATCTATATTCTCGTAATCCATATCAAAGTTTAGTGACCATTCATAAACCTCAAAATAATGATCAAAGATCATCTAAGGTAGGGGTGTTCGCGGTGCACTTTGGTTCGGTTTTGAGCATAAAAATCATCCTAACCGCGAGACAAAAATGCATGCGGTTCGGTTTGGTTCGATTGATTTTTAAAAATTCATCCAAACTAAACCAAACCAAACCAATGCGGTTAGAATCGATTCGGTGGTTGCGGTTTATAGACTTCTTGATTATGGAATTATAAAACTAAGAAACTAATCATATAATTTCCTAAACAGAACAATCATACAAAGGGTGTGAGTGTCTGAAAAAAACCCTAGATTCATCCAAATGAAAAATAATACTTTAATTTTAATATAATATTATAAATTGGAAATATTAATATGGAAAATGGTACTTTAGTTATTAATATGGAAATATAATATTAGAAATTAGGAAGTTAAGGTTAATATGCGGTTCGGTTTGGATCGGTTCGGTTGTGTGGAACAAAAACCGTAAACTGAACCGAACCGTGCGGTTCATTAAAAATATCATCCAAAATCATCCAAACCAAATGCGGTTTTTTGCGGTGTTCGGTTTGGATTGGTTCGATTTGCGGTTTTGCTTTTGGATTGGTTCGGATACGATCACCCCTAATCTAAGGTCCATTGTCAAAAACTTCCCCACGTTCTTCAGGAACATCAAACTTCACTATGCATTGTCGATGTCCTATATCGACTATAGAAACCACCAAGGGTTTCTATATCTCCTTAAGTTTATCCATCATCACATTTTAACCAATGAACTTTTCTGAAAGTTTGATAATCACATCTTCCTGCAATAATTTTCTCAACCTTTGCGCTATCCCTTCATCCAAGAAACACATAAGTTTCAAGCGATCTCCATATTATATCTTTATCTTGTAAATAATTTTTTCAATAGAGTCATCTTCTTCAGGCTTGGAAGAGGATTTGAACTCCATGACGAAAGGAGACGCCATGCATGTAAATATAGTTCATTTGCTAGAAAGGTGTCGAGTTAATATCCAGGGTTGATGAGTTTAAACATGAGAACAAGGTTTTCCTATTCTTCACATTTTAAATGCTAGAGTCTAGACTCTAAACTACTTATTAAATTTTATTATTTCAGAATCAAACACATGCTAAAAAAATTTACCATCAAGTGTAAGCGGAAATATTCATTGATCGATTATATAAAATTAGAACATTAATACTTACTTGTTAAATTCATGATTCAAATTCCGAAAGGATGAATGATCAGATCTTCCTCTGTATCTCACACTCCCGTTCACAACTTTCAATGGGTCAAGTTGTGAAGCCAGCAATTATGTTTCTGATTCTTGTGATTACAGAGGAGACCTAGCCATGTAATATATATAACCCTAGTCCCTACCCATTATGGGTCCAAGGTTAAAGCCCACACTAATCAGAAAAGAGACCATTTAACCAATAAAAAGGCTTATATATGCACCCCCATCAGAATCACGATTAACCCATTTTTTACAAACTAAACAACAATTGATTGTCTCCCATAAAAAAGTTAGATAAACCTAACATTCTCCCACTTGGGCAAAATCAATTGTGCAATTTTTATTTTTAAAATACATTTTGAAATGACTAATTCCTTAAAATGCACATTTTAAGAAAATGCATGATTCCAGGTGCAGTATCTGAATATGACTCCATCCAACAAAAGTTAAGTAATATTGAATCACGACGATTATTATATCCTTCATTGACCTAAAACCATCAGTGGTTACAAATATTACAGACTCCGTCAACTAGTCATCAGTGTGGAGTGTGGCAAGAAAATAACATGCTAATGTGATCCAACAACCAACAACTATTTTCTTTGTCAGTTCTTAACAATTTCTATTAAATTCATTAAAGCCAAGGAAATTACATGGTTTTACAAACCATAATGGCTCAGCTCCAATATGGGGTCGACCACTGGCACAATGGTCCAGACAACGCTGAGCTTAAAATCGTACCTCAGCTCCAATATGGCATCGACCACCGGTATAGTGGTCCCGAAGATGCCGAGCTCAAAATTGTAACTATTCTGGACCGGGACAATACCTACCCCATAGTCGGGCAGGCCTAACCCAATGTCACATTGGGGACACCTAACAAGGCCCAATCCTCCTCCCTGTCGGGCATAGTCAGCACTCACCATAGTCGAACAGGACACTACCTGGCATGATAAGAGACCACGCGTCTTCCCCACGGACTCCACATGCCCCCCACACGGGGACACATCATCAGGAAACTACCCACTTCTTGAAGAATCAGTCAGCCCACCTTCCGAAGATCACGGGGCAGTTGCTCTAGGACGAAGATCACGTGCTGGTCTTCCCTACGCCATGTAAGTCTGTCATACCCCAAATTTATCCTACCTGTGAATAGTTTTCATTTGTACATCCACCCACTAACCATCAATATGTTGCTCAGGCAGGTGTTGAGTATAGTTCAATGTTTAGTCTCTCAAAGTCCATAACCATTTCAAAAAACCCATATCCATTTTTTGTTGTTCAAAAATCCTTTTCTTTAATATCCATTTTCTTTTATCCATTCTGTCTAAATCCAGTTACTTTGTTATCCATTTTTTTTAACCCGCTTCCAAAACCAAATCATTTCAAATCCAATTAAGTCTATATTCTTTTTCCACATTTAAGTCATTTATTTCCACATTTCAATTCATTATCCAAAACCATATTCATTTTAATTCTACTTTGATCCAAATATCCATTTGTCCATTTTCACTTTTAATTGACCTATCTTTTTCTTTTATTCATTTTTTATAACCATTTCCATTATCCATTACAAATATCCATATCCATTTTTGTTCAAAAAAACATATTTCTCTAAACTCATATCCATTTATAATCCATTTCTAATCCATTGTTATTCATCCAATACTATCCATGTTTAATATCCAATTTAATCATTCCATATCCAAAAATTCAACCCATAACCAAATTCATAAACCCATATTCATTTCTAAACCAACTCTTAAATCCATATCCAAACTTCTATTCATATCCATTTAAATAATCATCAATATCCATTTTTTAGTCATGTTATCTTTTTTTTTCTCATACTCAAAACCAATTTAAATCTATTCACAAAAATCTAAAAATATACATGGTTCATAAAGGTTCTACAAAAATCCATTACCATTTCTTTTAAGCCCATATTGTTAAGACTACAATACCATCTCTTTTTGTAAGTCCATGTCGGTTTTTTTTTATGAAGTCCAAAAATGAGAATAGAAAGTTTGACCTAGCCATATATAAAGGGAGACCTAGACCTAGCAATGCACAAAAAAAAAACATGGCAGCGGCGCATAAAAAACTTCATCAGCAAAAAAAAACACTGCAACTTTCTTCTCACTCTATTTTTCAAACGATCACAAACATCATGTAAATAAAATCACAGCTGCAAGTGAATTGAGGAGCTGAGAGTTTCAATTTTCCATTTCCATCTTCTGTATAATTCATTCGTCCTCTTCCATTCAAAACTTACAAAATAACTCCTCAAAGTAAATCTTGCATAGCTCCAAGAAGCTTTGTCTTCATATCATCGCTACCATCTTCTGTGAACTTTTGAATCTATCAAAGTTTTCATCTCTACAACTTTGCTATTACTCCATTGTAACCTACAGAACAATCCAACGTCAACAACAAGTCAGCATTCGTAGGAGTAATTTGAACACACCTGGAAACAAGTTCTTAGCATAACCGAGAAATTGAAATAGATGAAGCAGAATTAAAGTGAAGAAGAAGAAGGGATCGAGCAAGCAAGAGTGGGAAACAGTACCGGATTCGTAAAGCTCTGTTCCATCGTCGAAGACGCCATCGGAGCGACTCCGATTCGTAAGCCTTCCTTCCTTCATCATCATCACGTGTTTTGTCTTTTGTTTGTTTTTTAGTTTCGTTTCGAGTTGTCTGGTGCGGTTAGGAGCTTTCTCCTGCGTTGAGATTTTGAATCATCGCCGGCAATGAGCCGCGGCTTGACGGAAATTACTAGGTTTACAGTGAAGAACTTTGATGGAGAGGTTGAGTTGGATAACACGACGGAGACAATCGAGTTTTGAGAGAAAGATGAGGGGGGGAATCACAGCGAGGAGGTCGTTCCGTTGAACTTTGTGAGGCGGTAAAGATGAGACGGTGGCGTCGAGAGGAGGGAATCGTTCCACGACGGAGTTGGTTAAGATGCCGGCGAGGTATTTCGAGAGAGGTATGGTGAATGAGAAAGAGAAAGAACGTGGGATGGAGGGAGTTCGCGAAGGCGTGTCGAGGATGGTGGTGATGGAGCTCCGGCGGAAGCAAAGGCGAAAGAGGAGGGTAAGTTGAAGGAGAACGGCGCTGTGTGAAGGGGAGAGGATGACCGAGTGTTTTGTTTTAGGTTTTGTAAGAAGACACTAGGGAGCTGGACCGAACCGGGTCATGGGCCTTCAGCCCGTTTCGTTTAATTTCCGCACCACCAAATTCACTCGCACCCCCCCTTGACAATGAGAACAAAGACCATTGGGCCTGAAAACCCTTGCACTCAGATTTGCACCACCAGATTTCACTGCGCACCCCCTCTTGACTAAAGAGTTAGTTCTTGGGCCTGCTGTTTATAGGCCCACGCCTGATTCTAATTTTCACACCCCCGTTTCTGTATTCTGGCCCAATTCTATTTATCTTACTTTATTCCCTTTTAAAACTCTAAAAACATTTTATTAAATTTTATAAAATATTATTATCCAAACAATTTAGTTGATTTTATTAAAAAAATTTATTTAATATTAATTAATCTACTTATGATTAATTTTATTAAATATTGAATTTTAATTTAATTAATTATTAATTTGGTTTCAAGTCTAAAAAATCTAAAAAAATATCTTTTTAATAAGTCCTCAATTCTTATTTAATTAATTTTATTCAATTATTTTATTTAATATTAATTAATTTTGATAATTAATTTTATTAAATATTTTAATTTAATCTAATTAATTATTTGAACTTTATTTTAATTCTAAAACTTAGAATTTATTTTAGTTTAGGATTCCTCCCTTAAACTAACACTAGAATTAGGGGACTAACCATATCATGCTTGAGTCCATTTATTTATGCTTATTATGTGTGGTGCATGATGTTTACCTTGTGGATTTTTTTATGCCTTGATTATATTATGCTATGTCATTGCGTGTTTATTCAAATCAAAATATTTTTCAACTAATATTTGGACTTCGTGTCAATCATTTTCATACCTGATAAGTCGATCGTTTTCACGATCGCAACCGACCTCCCCTTTGCCTCCTCTTGGGCCTTATGCAACGATTACCCATTTTATTTTGATTTGTATGCATGTATGCGATTGGTTTATGTTCAATCATGGCTTAATTAATTCCATAAGATTAAAATCAACCATTTTTATAAGAGTAAAACAAATTTGATCCAACATCAAGTATTTTCCAAATAAACTCAATCAATTCAAACCTAAGCATTTATTTGATCCATATATCAAGTATTTCCAACCTTCACTTCACACCATAACTTCCTTTCCTTCCATTTCTTAACCTCCTCATGCGTAAATTAAAACCTCGATCCAACGTCGAGTACTTTCCTCTTAAATCAAATTAATACATTTAATCATACCAAACATTACTTTTTATAAGAGGTGAAATGAAGGGGATCGAGTCTTTGGTATTTCTCTCCGATTGTTTGGGTGCGAGTTTTCTTACTCGTGTGTGAACAATTGACGCCTCTAAAAAAATTAAGCTCTAACCTGTCGATTGTTTAGGTGCGAGTTCTCTTACTCGTGTGTGGGCAATTGACGCCTTTAAGGTACATTTAATCCGATAACACTCAAACTCCTTTTCTTAATCAATCATCAATACATTTAATCATACTTAAAGATCATTTATTAAAAGGTGAAAAGGAGGGGGATCAAGTCTTTGGTCTTTCTCTTCAATTGTTTGAGTGCGAGTTTTCTTACTCGTGTGTAGACAATTGACGCCTCTAAAAAACTTAAACCTTAACTTCTCAATTGTTTGGGTGCGAGTTTCCTTACTCGTGTGCGAACAATTATCACCTCTAAAAAATTAAACTTTAACCTGTCGATTGTTTAGGTGCGAGTTCGCTTACTCGTGTGCAAACAATTGATGCCTCTAAAAAACTTAAGCTTTAACCTGCCAATTGTTTAGGTGCGAGTTCCCTTACTCGTGTGTGGACAATTGACGCCTCTAAAACACACTAAACTCGACAATATTTAAACCTTTTCCAATCAATCCTTTAAAACATTAAACCTTTATCTAACATTTTATCAAAAGGTGAAGTGATGGGGATCAAGTCTTTGATCTTTCTCCTCAATTACTTGGGTGCGAGTTTGCTTACTCGTGTGTGGGTAATTGACGCCTCTAAAACATACGAACTCGACAATATTCAATCTTTTTCTCAATCAAATCTCTAATACACTTAATCCTTATTCAAACAACTTTTCACAAAAAAGGAACATTGTTTAGTCCATTCTTCCGCGCATATGAACTAGTGCTTCAGCCTCCCATGACGAGCCGACAAGCCAACGTTTAGCAGTTAGATTGCGAATTAAACACTCGTTCGCCTAAAAAACACCAACCAACTGTAGTCCCCCAAACTACGAATGCTCTGACTTTCCCATTGCACGAGGGAATACATAGGCCCGAGGATCTTAATCCTTGCCGAGCACAATAATAATGAACCACCCATCTTCCCCTTAGAAGCAAATCCTTTAGAAGATAACAAACAAACCTAGCTAACATATCTCACGAATCGATTCAAGAGGTTCCCGTTGAGTACAACGGACGTAGAGGGTGCTAATACCTTCCCTCTTGCGTAACCGACTGCCGAACCCGAATTTGGTTGCGACGACCATTTTCCTATCCTTTAAAGGTTTTCTCGATATTTTCCTATTCCTTCCTTGGAATGAATAAAATTCGATGGCGACTCTGTTTCGAACAGTTTTTTCCGCGTCCATCACGAGGATCGTATTTTTCGAGGTACGACAGATAGCGACTCTGCTGGGGAATCTGCATTGCCCTATGCTAGAGAGAGTCAAGCCTAACTTGACTCGATTCGTGAGTGTTAGATCTGCTTGTTTGTTTCTCTTATCTTGTTTGTTTGCTTGCTTGTCTGATTATCTATTATCTATTTGCTTGCTTATTGTTATTATATCCTATTATTATCTCTTATGACACTGTTGGGATTCTCTGATCATTGGTGCTTTGTGAGATGGCTCTACACCCGAGTCCGAGTATAACCCTAGGATTAGGATAGTGGTTGTGTAGTGGAGGCTTGCGTGGTCTCTTCCGCGTGAGCCAAAGCGAAGACCCCGCTTGGAGTAGATTCCCTTGGAAATGTTATCGTTTCGACGTTACTTCGTCACGATGATAATGTTTTCGAGCCTGAATCGTCGATCCCAAGGACCATTAACCCGTTTATCCATAGTGGTTGGTAGTGTTAACTCTTCGTGGGTTAATGCGAACGCCACAATCAGATGAGATCCCTCGAACGTATTACTTCCTAACAGTAATATTTTCGACCTCGATCTAGGATTCTGAGAACCCTACTTAGAACCCGTGTGTCGATGGTTGTGTAGTGGGCGCCTCCGAGGAGTCTTTCTCGTGGGGAAGAAACGAAAACCTCACCTAGACGAGATCCTTTCAAGGATATTATCGTCTGATGTTCCTTCGTCATGGCTATAATGTCTTTGAAAGATATCCATAACTCTAGGCACCTACCCGTTTAGAGCCTACCTATGGGGTCCTGTGATCAGAGATGTCCTGTGTCTAGCTCCTTCCTCAGAATCAGATGTTGTTTTGATCCTGGAACCTTGCATAAGCATTGCATACTCATGACATTAACATATCATTTTCCAACAAACTCATCCGACCCTCTGTCCATTTCCTGCCAGCTGATTTCCCGATGCTCATACTGAACCTGTGGTAGCCGCAAAGCATTTGAAGCAAGTTCAAGCAGAGATAAAAGTAGACAATTTGAAAGTTGTGATAGCTATGTCAGAGGATAGCTTTCAACATGTTGGGATGGAGGATTTTACCCCCTCATCAGGTTTTGTTGTGACGACTAACCCATTGTATGATCGTCTACCTGGTGATCATCCTCCACAAGTGAACATCCCTGCTCAGTCTCAGATGATGTCGATGTCTGATTCCATGGAGAAAAGGTTTTGTGCCCTTGAAGAGAAAGTTCAACCTATGAAAGCGCGCGATACTTCTGAGCTTGATGTTGTTGATATGTGCCTAGTGCCAGACTTGGTAATTCCTCCGAAGTTCGAAGTACCCAAGTTCGAGAAGTACGCTGGTCTCAGTTGCCCAAAGCGTCATTTGGTGATGTTATGCCGAAAGATGACTCCTCATGTCCGCGATGACAAGTTGATGATTTACTGCTTTCAAGACAGTTTAAGTGGTGCATCTCTGAATTGGTACATGGATTTAGAAAGAAGTTGTATCCAGTCATGGAAAGACTTATCCAACGCTTTCCTAAAGCAATATGAGTACAATTTGGACATGGTTCCCAGTCGCGCGCAGTTGCAAAGCCTATCTCAGAAGAGCGGTGAATCCATTAAGGATTATGCACAACGGTGGAGAGAGTTCGTAGCCAGGGTGCAACCACCACTCCTGGATAAAGAAGTGATTGACATGTTCTTGAATAGTCTGCATGACACCTATCTTGAAAGGACGGCTGACAGTTCATTCTCAAGCTTCTCTGACCTTATAATAGTGGGAGAATGCATCGAGAGTTACCTCAAAGCTAAACAGGTCCAAGACGTCTCGAGTAATCAAGCTGGTGAGACTTAATCCTTCAGCAATCCCCAAGAGGAAGAGGATAATGAAATCGATGTAGTTATAGCAAATGTTGAGTATTCTCAAGGTGCACCAGCAAAACTTTATGGTCCCTCATCTTCTCGGCAGTTATCATTGTCAGCGCCATATCATCCTTATGGGCGACCTGTCAATCCTAGGGCGTCATACCAGAAACCCATGATTTCTCCTCGTGCAAATCAACGAACCCGTGGTCGAGGATATCAGAATCATCATCAGAATCAGCATAGGCCTCGAAACAACTTGGAAAGAAGGACTTCTCCTCTCCACCTAGTTCCTATGTCGTACAGTCAACTTTTTCCGCATCTGGTCCGAAACTCACTGGTAGAGCCCAAAGCTATCAAGCCGTTGCCAAGACCATACCCGCCTAGATACGACCCCAATGCGCATTGTGGATATCATGCTGGATCAATGGGGCATTCGACTGAAGATTGCAAAGCTTTTCAAGCCAAGGTGCAACAGTTGATTGACAAAAAGTACATATCATTCCCAGAAGGAAACTTGGTTGTACACGTCAGTTTCTCGCCCAAATGAGTTCCAAGACTTCACGAGGTTCAGACAGGAAGACGTCCTCAGAACTGACAACCGTTGGACATTTGTCATTTGCATTTGTAATTTCGTTATGTTAAATGCTACTTGTTTTTGAATATTGTTGTTTTGAATGGTAATATTAATGATGTGATCATGCGTTTTCTGAATTAATCATGCCGCATTCACTCATTTTTCTTTACTTATACATAAAAAATAATAAAAATACAAAAAACAAAAAAAAACAACAAAATTCTTCCATATACTTCTTGTCCACTCTCTTTATCAAACTTTTGTTTAGCAAATATTGGAGGGAGGATGATGAAAACAAGATACCCATAATTGTTGATGGTATGCTACCGGATAAAATCCTGCCAAGGATGTACAGGCATTGTTTCCAATCCCCCGAACACTGGAGAGATAAGGAGTTAGTCCCTAGTTAACCACTTCGAGCCTAGAAGTAGTAGTTTCCTTCGGATATTCAAACCCTTACACTCAACCTGGGGCATGGTAGTGTTCAGTTAACCTGATTACGCACTCAGTTCACAAAAGCAAAATCCAAAAACATGATGGTTGTTCATCAATTACCCATGACTTGGCAGTCACAATCCTCTGACAAAATCAAAAAATCAAAAAAATCAAAAGCCTGCTAAGTCGAGCACCTCAAAGGAGACTTAGGCAAAAATCAAGGCGACCTTGATGGACTCGAAAAGCAAAGTCAGTCCATGCAAAAGATAGGGATAAAAAACAAAAGAGGTCCTCGAATCCTCAACAAAAACAAAATAAGATTCAGGGGCCACCTTATCAAAATCAAAGGGTCACTGACACCCATCAAAATAAAATAAGGTGACTGTCATTTCGAGCAAACCTTGAATCATTCATCGCTTACACCGTCAACCCTTTTGGAGGACAAACATGTGCAGAATCAACTGAACGTAGGACTGGAGAACATCACAAAGAAGGGGTGGGTACAAAACACACTTTGAGCCTTATATCCTTTGTTTCTATAACCATGAACCAGACCACGTTATAACCCTCAAAAGACCTAATTGAGGCGGGGTTTATTCTCAAAGTATACTACAGCAAGGTTACGTAAACTGACTCCTAGAGATTGGCTAATCTTCTGAATTGGTGACATATTCTTGCTATATCTTTCACACCAGCTAAATCAGCACCACGTGTGGACTAATGGTCCATCCGTCACACACTATCACATCATTCTAATAATGTCTGATTTTCAAAACTTGCATGAGCATCGCATTAAAATTACCATTTGTGAACGAACAATTTTGACTGCAAGTCAGTGTTTGACATCAAGGAAGTTCCAACAAGGAGCAATCAAAGAGAGCTAGATCATTCAACAAAGTTGATCTGAACTGACAACACCTCATAACCCTATGGAACATGGGCATTGACATCCAATGATTATGGAATCAGTCAGTTTAAAGCAAATCCCTGAAGCATTAGTTGATTATGGGGCAAATAATTCAAGAACAGGTTGAACATGGTGAATCATCTCAAGACTCCACCAGTCAGGGGCAGGCCACCCAGAGGTTCTTTTGATTAAAGGAAAACCTCTCCAATGTTCAATCAACACAAGTTAAGTCGCTCCAATGCTCATTCTGGGGAAAGCTACCTCAAGGGTACTTTGAAGCCAAATACTTCAAGAGTCATTCAATGAAGGAAGAATCCTTTCACGACTTGGAATTCTAGGGCAAGCCATCTCGAGATCATCTCATGGTACAATTGCTTCCAATCTCCCGTCAAGGAAAATTCTTCATAGACCCAGACTGGGGCAGGATGAGCCACACAGGGGCAAATCTCTCTGTTGCTTTCAAGCGAACACCGTCAAGTGACCTTTGAGTTCAAGATAAGTGTCGGGGAATTATGCTGTCACCCCACCAGATAACCTTTTGCCTTCCTTCCGACAAGGGACCTTGCTGCATGGGAACCTATCCATTTCTTATCCTCTACTGGGGCATCTCTAAAAACCTTCATATCATTGCATAAATCACTCATATGCATTAGTCATGTCGCTTCGCTCATTGCATAGACATGTGCATCTTACCTCAAGCCTAACCTTTCAACAAGATTTGACGTCTCAAAGCCTGGTATCGCAAGACTTGACACCAAAGTCCAACTTAGTTTGGAAACCAAAAGTCCAGTTCCCGTCTAGCAAAGCTTTTTAAAAAAAAGCCCAGTTCCCGTCTGGCAAATCGTTTTAAGGCCCAGTTCTCGTCTGACAAATCTTTCAAGGTCCAGTTCTCGTCTGGAAAATTGTTTCAAAGCCCAGTTCTCGTCTGGCAAATCGTTTTAAGGCCCAGTTCTCATCTGGAAAATCTTTCAAAGTCCAGTTCCCATCTGGCAAAGCATTGCAAGGCCCAGTTCTCGTCTGGAAAATCTTTTAAGGTCCAGTTCTCGTCTGGCAAATACCCTTTTCACGCCAGTTCTCGTCTGGTAATCTATCCTCCAATCCAGTTCTGGTCTGGAAGATTAACCTAAAGTCTAATTTCATTTGGCACATAACCAAAGTCCAATCCTTTATTGGCAACTACTCAAAAGTCCACACTCGTTGGTACCTTCAAATCTACCCTTTAAAGTCCAGTCTTCATTGGCAACCAGTAAAAGTCCACCGTCGATGGCATCCTCATAACACCAAGATAACCAAAATCCAATTTTACTTGGCAACCACCAAATTCAATCCCTGTTGATACCCTCGACAAGGAAACTTATCCCCAGTGCGCCCGATCATATGCATAGCATGCTAGCATAACATTACATAATCATATCAAGCACTATCATATTATACGTGCATTAGATTCCCCAGCAGTTGCATTTTAGCATGTGTTTCAGTGCATTGTGCAATGCATGGCATATTCATCCCCAGCAACATAGCATAACAGGATCCAGGATCAGTTCGCAAGCATCTTGGCCAGTCCTCCATCAAAGTCAGCAATATTCTTCTAAGTCGGCAGTATACCCCGCACATACTCAAGGAATTTTATTCCCCAGCAAGTCATTCTTCAGCCATGCAGTTGATATTGACAATCCCTAGCAGCTGTTGCTACTCTTACTCCCCAAGCAGAGGATACCCTAGAAAGTTTCTTGTGAGCTTTCCCCTGCAAAGCCAGTGCATTTCCTCCAACAAGAATCTTACTCGACTACCTCCCAGCAAATTTTCCATAGAGATACTGCTTTGGTATCATCGAGGAACCTTTGGATAAGGGACTGCTTCGACAACCCAGAGAATTGTCTGCCTTTCAGAGATACTGCTTTGGTATCATCGAAGAACCTTAACAGATAAGGTACTACTTCAATGTTCCGGAGAATCGTCTGCCTTTCAGAGATACTGCTTTGGTATCATCGAAGAACCTTAACGGATAAGGTACTCCTTCAATGTTCCAGAGAATCGTCTGCCCTCAGAGATACTACTTTGGAATTATCGATGAACCTTAATGGATAAGGGACTGCTTCGACGACCCAGAGAATCGTCTGCCTTCAGAGATACTGCTTTGGTATCATCGAGGAACCTTAATGGATAAGGGACTGCTTCGACCACCCAGAGAATCTCAAGTTATTTTGTTTAGTTTGAACCCCACTACTTCATTCTGTCAACTCTTACTCTACAACACTTTACCTTTTGTGAGACAAATTTTGGGGCATTCTTATATCTAATTGACTTCTACCCTTAGAATGAACGCCGTAGTCGTTCACTCTCTCGGTTTAAGCCAATTAGATAGGGGCATCTGTCATACCCCAAATTTGTCCTACCTGTGAATAGTTTTCATTTGTACATCCACCCACTAACCATCAATTTGTTGCTCAGGCAGGTGTTGAGTATAGTTCAATGTTTAGTCTCTCAAAGTCCATAACCATTTCAAAAAATCCATATCCATTTTTTGTTGTTCAAAAATCCTTTTCTTTAATATCCATTTTCTTTTATCCATTCTGTCTAAATCCAGTTACTTTGTTATCCATTTTTTTTAACCCGCTTCCAAAACCAAATCATTTCAAATCCAATTAAGTCTATATTCTTTTTCCACATTTAAGTCATTTATTTCCACATTTCAATTCATTATCCAAAACCATATTCATTTTAATTCTACTTTGATCCAAATATCCATTTGTCCATTTTCACTTTTAATTGACCTATCTTTTTCTTTTATTCATTTTTTATAACCATTTCCATTATCCATTACAAATATCCATATCCATTTTTGTTCAAAAAAACATATTTCTCTAAACTCATATCCATTTATAATCCATTTCTAATCCATTGTTATTCATCCAATACTATCCATGTTTAATATCCAATTTAATCATTCCATATCCAAAAATTCAACCCATAACCAAATTCATAAACCCATATTCATTTCTAAACCAACTCTTAAATCCATATCCAAACTTCTATTCATATCCATTTAAATAATCATCAATATCCATTTTTTAGTCATGTTATCTTTTTTTTTCTCATACTCAAAACCAATTTAAATCTATTCACAAAAATCTAAAAATATACATGGTTCATAAAGGTTCTACAAAAATCCATTACCATTTCTTTTAAGCCCATATTGTTAAGACTACAATACCATCTCTTTTTGTAAGTCCATGTCGGTTTTTTTTTATGAAGTCCAAAAATGAGAATAGAAAGTTTGACCTAGCCATATATAAAGGGAGACCTAGACCTAGCAATGCACACAAAAAAACATGGCAGCGGCGCATAAAAAACTTCATCAGCAAAAAAAAACACTGCAACTTTCTTCTCACTCTATTTTTCAAACGATCACAAACATCATGTAAATAAAATCACAGCTGCAAGTGAATTGAGGAGCTGAGAGTTTCAATTTTCCATTTCCATCTTCTGTATAATTCATTCGTCCTCTTCCATTCAAAACTTACAAAATAACTCCTCAAAGTAAATCTTGCATAGCTCCAAGAAGCTTTGTCTTCATATCATCGCTACCATCTTCTGTGAACTTTTGAATCTATCAAAGTTTTCATCTCTACAACTCTGCTATTACTCCATTGTAACCTACAGAACAATCCAACGTCAACAACAAGTCAGCATTCGTAGGAGTAATTTGAACACACCTGGAAACAAGTTCTTAGCATAACCGAGAAACTGAAATAGATGAAGCAGAATTAAAGTGAAGAAGAAGAAGGGATCGAGCAAGCAAGAGTGGGAAACAGTACCGGATTCGTAAAGCTCTGTTCCATCGTCGAAGACGCCATCGGAGCGACTCCGATTCGTAAGCCTTCCTTCCTTCATCATCATCACGTGTTTTGTTTTTTGTTTGTTTTTTAGTTTCGTTTCGAGTTGTCTGGTGCGGTTAGGAGCTTTCTCCTGCGTTGAGATTTTGAATCATCGCCGACAATGAGCCACGGCTTGACGGAAATTACTAGGTTTACAGTGAAGAACTTTGATGGAGAGGTTGAGTTGGATAACACGACGGAGACAATCGAGTTTTGAGAGAAAGATGAGGGGGGGAATCACAGCGAGGAGGTCGTTCCGTTGAACTTTGTGAGGCGGTAAAGATGAGACGGTGGCGTCGAGAGGAGGGAAACGTTCCACGACGGAGTTGGTTAAGATGCCGGCGAGGTATTTCGAGAGAGGTATGGTGAATGAGAAAGAGAAAGAACGTGGGATGGAGGGAGTTCGCGACGGCGTGTCGAGGATGGTGGTGATGGAGCTCCGGCGGAAGCAAAGGAGAAAGAGGAGGGTAAGTTGAAGGAGAACGGCGCTGTGTGAAGGGGAGAGGATGACCGAGTGTTTTGTTTTAGGTTTTGTAAGAAGACACTAGAGAGCTGGACCGACCGGGTCATGGGCCTTCAGCCCGTTTCGTTTAATTTCCGCACCACCAAATTCACTCGCACCCCCCCCCCCCCCCCTTGATAATGAGAACAAAGACCATTGGGCCTGAAAACCCTTGCACTCAGATTTGCACCACCAGATTTCACTGCGCACCCCCTCTTGACTAAAGAGTTAGTTCTTGGGCCTGCTGTTTATAGGCCCACGCCTGATTCTAATTTTCACACCCCCGTTTCTTTATTCTGGCCCAATTCTATTTATCTTACTTTATTCCCTTTTAAAACTCTAAAAACATTTTATTAAATTTTATAAAATATTATTATCCAAACAATTTAGTTGATTTTATTTAAAAAATTTATTTAATATTAATTAATCTACTTATGATTAATTTTATTAAATATTGAATTTTAATTTAATTAATTATTAATTTGGTTTCAAGTCTAAAAAATCTAAAAAAATATCTTTTTAATAAGTCCTCAATTCTTATTTAATTAATTTTATTAAATTATTTTATTTAATATTAATTAATTTTGATAATTAATTTTATTAAATATTTTAATTTAATCTAATTAATTATTTGAACTTTATTTTAATTCTAAAACTTAGAATTTATTTTAGTTTAGGATTCCTCCCTTAAACTAACACTAGAATTAGGGGACTAACCATATCATGCTTGAGTCCATTTATTTATGCTTATTATGTGTGGTGCATGATGTTTACCTTGTGGATTTTTTTATGCCTTGATTATATTATGCTATGTCATTGCGTGTTTATTCAAATCAAAATATTTTTCAACTAATATTTGGACTTCGTGTCAATCATTTTCATACCTGATAAGTCGATCGTTTTCACGATCGCAACCGACCTCCCCTTTGCCTCCTCTTGGGCCTTATGCAACGATTACCCATTTTATTTTGATTTGTATGCATGTATGCGATTGGTTTATGTTCAATCATGGCTTAATTAATTCCATAAGATTAAAATCAACCCTTTTTATAAGAGTAAAACAAATTTGATCCAACATCAAGTATTTTCCAAATAAACTCAATCAATTCAATCCTAAGCATTTACTTGATCCATATATCAAGTATTTCCAACCTTCACTTCACACCATAACTTCCTTTCCTTCCATTTCTTAACCTCCTCATGCGTAAATTAAAACCTCGATCCAACGTCGAGTACTTTCCTCTTAAATCAAATTAATACATTTAATTATACTAAACATTACTTTTTATAAGAGGTGAAATGAAGGGGATCGAGTATTTGGTCTTTCTCTCTGATTGTTTGGGTGCGAGTTTTCTTACTCGTGTGTGAACAATTGACGCCTCTAAAAAACTTAAGCTCTAACCTGTCGATTGTTTAGGTGCGAGTTCTCTTACTCGTGTGTGGGCAATTGACGCCTTTAAGGTACATATAATCCGATAACACTCAAACTCCTTTTCTTAATCAATCATCAATACATTTAATCGTACTTAGAGGTCATTTATTAAAAGGTGAAAAGGAGGGGGATCAAGTCTTTGGTCTTTCTCTTCAATTGTTTGGGTGCGAGTTTTCTTACTCGTGTGTAGACAATTGACGCTTCTAAAAAACTTAAACCTTAACTTCTCAATTGTTTGGGTGCGAGTTTCCTTACTCGTGTGCAAACAATTGTCACCTCTAAAAAATTAAACTTTAACCTGTCGATTGTTTAGGTGCGAGTTTGCTTACTCGTGTGCAAACAATTGATGCCTCTAAAAAACTTAAGCGTTAACCTGCCAATTGTTTAGGAGTGAGTTCCCTTACTCGTGTGTGGACAATTGACGCCTCTAAAACACACTAAACTCGACAATATTTAAACCTTTTCCAATCAATCCTTTAAAACATTAAACCTTTATCTAACATTTTATCAAAAGGTGAAGTGATGGGGATCAAGTCTTTGATCTTTCTCCTCAATTACTTGGGTGCGAGTTTACTTACTCGTGTGTGGGTAATTGACGCCTCTAAAACATACGAACTCGATAATATTCAATCTTTTTCTCAATCAAATCTCTAATACACTTAATCCTTATTCAAACAACTTTTCACAAAAAAAGGAACATTGTTTAGTCCATTCTTCCACGCATATGAACTAGTGCTTCAGCCTCCCATGACGAGCCGACAAGCCAACGTTTAGCAGTTAGAATGCGAATTAAACACCCGTTCGCCTAAAAAACACCAACCAACCGTAGTCCCCCGAACTACGAATGCTCTGACTTTCCCATTGCACGAGGGAATACATAGGCCTGAGGATCTTAATCCTTGCCGAGCACAATAATAATGAACCACCCATCTTCCCCTTAGAAGCAAATCCTTTAGAAGATAACAAACAAACCTAGCTAACATATCTCACGAATCGATTCAAGAGGTTCCCGTTGAGTACAACGGACGTAGAGGGTGCTAATATCTTCCCTCTTGCGTAACCGACTCCCGAACCCGAATTTGGTTGCGACGACCATTTTCCTATCCTTTAAAGGTTTTCTCGATATTTTCCTATTCCTTCCTTGGAATGAATAAAATTCGATGGTGACTCTGTTTCGAACAGTTTTTTCCGCGTCCATCGCGAGGATCGTATTTTTTGAGGTACGACAAAGTCCTGGCAGTTATTTGCATTGGGCCTGACAATCCAACCTAGTGCAGATGACCGTTGGCCCAACGCTGAGGGCACACTATAAATACCCTCTATCATTAGAGGGTCAGGTATCCTGAATCTTCACTCTCACTACTACCTTTCTGTAATTGCACTTTTTACTCTGTCTCTTACTTTGACATCAGAGTACCTTAGAGGTACACCTCCCACCTTCTCACCGCCGCTGGAGGGTAATGGAGCTTTCAACGTGTTGCTGGCCACCGATCTATTTCTGATCAGGTACGATTAGTGGCGCCGTATGTGGGAATTATATGCTTCCCCATTCTTCCTTCTGTAGAAACTCAAGAACCAAATCAACTTCAAATCTCTGACGATCATGGCCAGCCCTCGAACTGATGCCAATGCTCCGGACACCGCCTTCATCCCATTCAACAATAGAGACGACCACGACCCCAACGTGGCCGTTCACGTCGAAGAAAGCGATCACATGGATGGACATACCGCCTCTCCCTGCTCTGACGACGCGACTTTCAACGCCGCCCAACACACTGATAGCTCGGCTGTCTACCAGCCGATCCCCGTGCCACCTAATGCTGATCCGACCATGGTGGCTCTTTTCGCAGTGATCAATCAGACCAATATGTTCCAGCAGAATGAACGAATAGGAGTGCTCGAGAGATAGGGACAACAACGCTCTCCCCCGCAAAGACATCGTCGTCCTATTTCTCGCTGCCACTCTCCTCCCCCGCGGAGGACGCGACACGATGACTCTCGGAGCCCCTCTACCTGAATGCCTAGGCGCCATCCTCGTCTGGAATGACCCCAACCCGTGGTCGTCCAGAAGTGCGACCGGTCCTCTCCTCGGAAGGAACGATGTTCCCCACTCAAAAGAGGAGTAAGGCCGACGGGCATGGCGAGAAGCCAAAGAGTAGAACAAGGAGTCCTCCTCGACGAAGCAGGAATGGCCGAGGTGATTAATCCCTATCACCCGCCAGGAGTGACGAGGACGATCAGCGCACCCCGCTGTAAGGGACATCATGGAGACCCCCTTGCCTGTCGGAATGGAAGAACCCCCGTCCTTGGCGACATATGATGGTACAACCGACCCGGATGACCACATCGAAAGCTTTGACGCGATGCTCGATTATCAGAACGTCCAGGGAGCCATCAAGTGTAGGTTCTTCCCCACTACTCTTCGGAAGGGTGCCATGGCGTGGTACAAGAGCCTCGCACCCGAGTCCATCACCGCCTAGAAGAAACTGAAGAGATAGTTCTCTAGGCATTTCACCGCTTCCCGACGCCACCCGAAGACGGAAGCATCCCTGGAAGCCATCATCCAGGGAAAAGACGAATCTCTCCAGAACTACATCGAGAGATTCAACTGAGAAGCCGTCCAGGTATCCACCTCGGACAACATGAAGAAATTCTTGATCGAGCGAGGACTCCGACCTCGCACCGAGTTTGCTAAGGCTGTCGGAATTGAACGACCAGGCACCTTGGAAGCGCTCCTCCACAAGGCCCAGGCATACATCCAATATGAGGAGATAGAGGTTGCCCACTGTGCCCGTGATACGCGGAATCAAGAGGGCCCCAGAAGCTCCGGGCACGAGGACTCCACAGCCCCCCTACGAGGGGGGAAAGAAGAAGAGAAGATCGGCCCCGAGACTCTCGAGAGCCGAGGGGACCAGCAGGCCGGTTCACAGAGTACACACTACTCACCACTCCCCGCGAGTAAATCCTGGCCGAGTGCATCAACTTGGAATTCCAGAAAGGAGGTGTCCGCTTCCTGAAGTCGACACCCACTAAACCAAACGTTGACAAATACAAGTACTACAGGTTCCATAGGAGCCACAGACATGTCACGAAGGACTGCATCCACCTCAAGGATGTGATAGAAATCTTGATTAAAGAGTGGCGCCTTAAGCAGTACACGAAGAGGAATGAGCCCATCGACAAGAGACCCGGGAGACGAAAAGGGTCGAGGAGGCGACCCCATCCCCCGACGAGAATGGACTACAAGTTGCCCTGTGTGTCACCCGGCCAGAGGACTTCTACTTTTCCAACGAGCCTGACATCCCTGTGACCGCTCGCAACCCGTGGGAAAGTTTCCTCGGCGCCATGGTCATATCTGACGGAGGATTCAACAAGGTCTCGGTGGGGTCGATCAAGCAGAAGTTCAACGAGTTGATAGAGACGAGCTCAGTGCAGACCGCCACTTTTGAGCAGGTTCAGGGAAGGTCGAACCCCATCACCTTCTACCTCGAAGAATTGTCGGGCGGCGCCCCAAACTCCAACATTCCCCTCCTGATTAGGGGCGCAGATGACGAACTTTGATGTTCGTCATATCTTGGTCGACCAAGGGAGTTCGGTGGACATCATGTACGCCCACCTCTTCGAGGCCCTTCAGCTCAATGAAACGCATCTGACCCCTTACGTGGGCTCAGACTTCCGGGGTTTCAATGACCCCACCACTAGACCGTGGGGCTACGTCGAGCTGATGGTCACTTTCGGGAACGATGACACTGCCCGACAAGTTAAGGTCCGCTTCTTGGTGGTGGAGTGCCCTTCACTGTACCAGTGCATCCTGAGAAAGCTGACTCTGGCCGAACTCACGGCGGTACCATCTATAATTCATCTGAAGATGAAGTACTACACGACTAGAGGCCAGGTCGTCACCCTCCACGGGGATATTGAAGCTGCTAGGAGATGCTTCGAGGCTGCAACCAAGGGTCTGAACTCGATCAACATCAAGTCCAAGACTGCAGAGAAGCCAACCATGGACGAAGATGATAAGTGCAAATTGTACCTATTTTTTGTATATAAGTTTTGTTGCACTTATCGATACTTTGTGTTAATATTGGTTGAATAAACCCCACTTTATGTGTAAATACGTTTACTTTACGTTTTCATGTGTATATTGCGGTTTCTTGTATATATCGTTGAGTTTAATTGCTTTTCATTCATTTTTGTAGGTATTTAAGTATTAGGATTTTGCCATTGTTTTGAAGAGAATTGAATAAGCTTTCCAGCGCTTCCGACCGTGCGTCAATCCGAGCTACGGTGCAGAAGTTGTGGTCGCAATAAGGGGCTGTTTTGATGTCATGTTCGCTTAGCGAGTGTGACATCGAATGTTCGTTTAGCGAATGGCTGGCGAAGGTCCTAGCGAAGTATTCCAGAATTGGACAGAGGATAAAGAGACCAAAGTTTGCTTTGCGAACTTCCTAGAAAGCATTCGCTAGGCGAATAAATCATTCGCTTAGCGAACTTCTGAAGACAGCAAGAGGCGGTTTAACTTTTTGTAGGCACTTAAGTGCCATTTTCGTGCATTCTCTTAGCGAATGGAAGGGTTCGCCTAGCGAACCTGCAAAAATTTGATTTGTATATAATAGAATTCTGTAATTTTTTAGAGGATGGTTTTTGGGGATTCTTGCTCCAACTCCATCAAACTTCATCTTTTCAGTAGATTGCTTAGAAAACAACATGGAAGCTTGCACACGAATGAATCGGGGTAGATTGATCGTCGACCGACGTTGATAAACCGCGAGATATTTGGTTTATCTCTTTTCTTCTTTTTGTTTTGCTTCTTTGTTGTGTTTTGTATATGTATTGACTATGATCTCATGTATATTTGTCGCCCATGACATTGTATAAAACATGCTTTACAAATCTTTATTGGTGATTGTCTCTGATTTTTGCTTTATGCGCGGGGTTTGAGTTGCGTTAGAGATAATCCTCGCAAACTTCGATTAGGGATGATTATCTGTTAGTTTCTGGATTCTAGAGATAGATTTAAGAGCTAACAATCTTCAATAGGCGTCGAAGCTTAATGCCTCCGTGCCTTGAGTCGTGTGCGAGAGTGTCAGCGAGGGTAACACGGTTGTTCTCTCAACTTTGCGTTAGACATAACCTTTGTTGTGAGCGATGCTGGGTGATATTGAGGAGTATTGTAGGTCGAGTATAACTAGTCAGTAATTTTAAGTTTGTGAGAAGTCGGTTATGTGCATGCCGGAAAAGTTTGTCTTGCTGAAGAATGAATTTGTTTTATGTTTTAATATTTACTTTTCTGTTTTTATGTTTAAAACCATTTAAACCCAAACTCATAAACGCGAGAGACTGTCGAGCGGCATTCTTTCCCTCGAACCGATCTCTCTGGACACGACATAAATCCCGGAGGGAATTCTTCCAAAAATAAATATTTTTGCTTGCTTGCCCTATTCTACATTCAACAAAATGGCGTCGTTGCCGGGGATTGGTTGTGATATTGAATTGCATTGCGATAGTTTTTTTGTTTTTGAGTTTTGTATATATCGTATATATTGTCTGTTTCCATTATGTTTGTTCAAGTGTTGTATATATTTTGTTCCCGTAACGTTTGTTTAAGTGTTTGGTTAGGACACTTGCTTTTGGCTTGCACGGTGAGGCATCACTATGGCATGAAGGAAGGAAGTTACTAGCTAAACATTGTAAAGGCGTCGAGCTTACGACGTAAAACAAGCATGGTGTATTCTTTTCTTTTGTTGTTGTTTAGTTTAGGTAGTGTGGTGAGTATTCATTAAACAAGTTGTACTCGGATTTTTCGTAAAATTCTCAAATCTTCACTTTACAACTTGTTTAATGAATTTTTACCGGTTTTTCAGTTTGTGTATATTAATAGTTTTCGTGTTTTCAATGAACTTGTTTTGAGTAGCTTGAGGAAGTTGTGGTGATTTTCCAAGTTTGATCGTTTCAACTCGCGGATGTATGGTAATGATTTTGTTAAGTTTTGTACACGTACGAGGTATGTATTTATCGCTTTCTATACTTTAGCATATTCATGATACTTAGGCATTTTACAAACTTTCATGCCATTCATTCTTTTGTATACTTGTTCTTGTTGTGAATCACTTTAGTTCCCAACCTTTTTGTGAGGTAGCTTTCCATTGTTCATATATGCGGAGTACCAACATTCTTGTTTTAACTGGATTTTATTATGCTTAATCTTTCGTTTGTGTTGATTATATGAAAGCATGAAAAGGATCAAGGCATTTTGTTTCATTTTGAGCACAACTACCTAGCCAAATAGTCATTCACCTTGTGAGCGTGTGATCATTTGTAACCCCTTTGAGCTTTTTTATCCATGTTTTATTTGAACTTAATGCTTGTCTATGAGTGTTTAGTTCACTTATTTTTTATTGGATTTTTTTTTTCTTGAACCCTCAACTTTGTGTTGTTGTATGGATTTTTTCCTTGCCTTAAAAAGTAGGGAGTATTCACATAATGATGTGGTTGAATTCAAGTTGGGGAGAGAATGGTTGTTTACTCATTAGTTGGATTCTATGAGGAAAGAAAAAGAAAAGAAAAAAAAGAGAAAAATGTGACAAAGAAAAGAAAAGAAAAAAGTGAAAAAGAAAGAAAAAGAAAATCCCTGAAAAAGGAAACAAAAAGAGTTCAAATAATTGTGCTAAATAAGTATTGTGTTTTATGTAACACTTGGGATTTTGGAAGAAGTTTGATTGAAATTTTGTGTTTGAACTTTTGTGAGTTGATCACTTCCTTAGGTTTAGGCAAGTTTTTGTTTCAATTACCTTTTGAAATTGCCCCTTGTTTGTTTACCCGACCACGCTACAACCTTGAAAGTCCTTGTGATTCTTGCCTTTGTATGTTCAATATGAATTTTTGGATGCATGCATAATTTAGTCTATTGTTTGCACGATTGTTGTGTGAGTGAAAAGAACCTCATTTTGTGTTTTTCATCTACCAATGATTGTTTTTGCTAGGTGTGATTCACATTTGAACTTGTGTTGTTTTAGAATTTTTGGCATGACTTTTGTACTTTGCTTTTGTTTTGTAACTATGTTATCGTTGTAGTTTAGTGGTAAGTATTTACTTTGTGTTTACCATTTTTCATTTGAACCATACATTTGTCTTCCGTTTTTCAAAACTTGTTGATTCGTGATTCTTTGGTTATCACTCGGTTTCGTTGAGTTGTTTGATTATTGTTTGAGGACAAACAATTATGTAAGTTGCGGAGAGTTTGATAAGTGCAAATTATACCTATTTTTTGTATATAAGTTTTGTTCCACTTATCAATACTTTGTGTTAATATTGGTGGAATAAACCCCACTTTATTTGTAAATACGTTTACTTTACATTTTCATGTGTATATTGAGGTTTCTTGTATATATCATTGAGTTTAATTTCTTTTCATTCATTTTTGTAGGTATTCAAGTATTAGGATTTTTCCATTGTTTTGAAGAGAATTGAATAAGCTTTCCAGCCCTTCCGACCGTGCGTCAATCCGAGCTACGGTGCAGAAGTTGTGGTCGCAATAAGGGGCTGTTTTGCTGTCATGTTTGCTTAGCGAGTGTGACAGCGAATGTTCGCTTAGCGAATGGCTGGCGAAGGTCCCAGCGAAGGAGTCCAGAATTGGACAGAGGAGAAAGAGACCAAAGTTCGTTTTGCGAACTTCCTAGCGAGCATTCGCTAGGCGAATAAATCGTTCGCTTAGCGAACTTCTGAAGACAGCAAGAGGCGGTTTAAGTTTTTGTAGGCACTTAAGTGCCATTTTCGTTCATTCGCTTAGCGAATGGAAGGGTTCACCTAGCGAACCTGCGAAAATCTGATTTGTATATAATAGAATTCTGTAATTTTTTAGAGGATGGTTTTTGGGGATTCTTGCTCTAACTCCATCAAACTTCATCTTTTTAGTAGATTAGCTTAGAAAATAACATGGAAGCTTGCACACGGATGAATCGGGGTGGATTGATCGTCGACCGGCGTTGACAAACCGCGAGATATTTGGTTTATCTCTTTTCTTCTTTGTGTTTTGCTTCTTTTTTGGGTTTTGTATATGTATCTGATGCGCTTCCTCTTAGGGGAACCCTACGATATCAGAGATTGGATGCATTGGGGGGAAGAAGACGAGCCTCCGGGTGTCGAGTTGGGGCCTTGCATCTGCTCAACCTGGACGACTCGCCCCTTGCCAGCCTTCTTCGGACCTCTGGTGGCTGCCACCTTTTTCACGCGTTCTTCCAAGCTCGACATCCTACATACAAAAGAAAAACAAATACGTCAGTAAACCAACGACGGAAACATAGATGGGGCCCAAGTAAAGGGGATGTCCGCTACCTAAGAACCAGACAGCTTCCTCGTCGGACTCGCACTCGAGGGGGACTTTCGTGTTTATCAACCGGGCCTCCTGTAAAACCTCCCGCTGGAAATCGCTGAAGAGCAGACACAGGCCCGCTTCCAGGAAGGTGAATTCGTACATAGGGAATCTCATTCCTCTGAAACACGAGCATATTCAATGGTGTTCCTTGGGCTGTATATCTGCCAGTTCTGAGGGGAGCCCTTATAAAGGTCCTCGACAATAGCGTAGGCATTTGAGTCGTTCATGGAAAATAAAGAAGGGACGCCCATAGGCTCCTCCCCGGTCCAATCCTCGGGAGTTCATTTTCGAGAACAGCTCGTCTGCACTACCGGTGAGTCGGGCTCGTCATCGGTCTCAATGATCCCCTCAATCCTTGCAGCCATTTTTACCTGAAAAGCAGAGGAAAACGGTGAATTCTACATTCCAGATCAAATCCACTCTTCCACTGTAAATTAAGTGAAGGGGTGAAGAAATGAGGCGAGGAGTTGCTCGGTGAACATCCTCAACTAAAACCTTCCTCGGGAAACTCGTACACGCGAGGAGACTCTGCTCGACGCATAGTCGTAAACCCCTTTCTCGAGAGAAGGGCTCCTCGGCGCTTATACTCCCTCCGGCCAAATTTCCCTACGGCTACGAAACCCCGAAGGGGCCTCCTGGCCGAGACTATCACCGCTCAACTAGAAATCGGGGGTATGACCCCCCCCCCCCCCCTCCGAAACCATCATCAAAGGTCCTCGAGACCTCCACCTAACATCCTCGGGACCTTCATCCCACGTCCTCGGGACCTTCGTCAGGTCCTCGAGTCCTTCATCCTATGACCTCGAGACCTCCATCAGGTCCTCGAGTCCTTCATCCTATGACCTCAGGATGTTCATCCCAGGTCCTCGAGTCCTTCAACTAATCTCTCCAGGATATTCATCGGAAGCTTAAAGAGGTTCCGACGTTTTTGCCGGAAACTCTGTGGTTTCCCCGGGAAGTTCATCGGTTCACCGGAAGAACCACCGGAAAACACACAAAACAAAGATAATGAAGCCAGAAACTTACTTGGATAAGGTGGTGGCTGGGCGACGGAATGGCGACGTACGGAGGACGAACAGAAATGAAGGCTGAGAGAGCTAAAAGTGAAGGGGGAAAGTTCTAAGCAGAAGAGGGAAAGCGTGCAAATGACGCGGACTCACCGCCTATTTATAATCTTAACACGGAACTCGAGGCCTCCCTAGGCACTTGAGTGCCTCTACTCCTAGCCTCCCTAGGCAATAATGACGCGTGACACATGGCCCTTGAAGACACAAAGTGCGTCCCCTCAGCTTCCTTCGTGTCCGCGGACCGGGAACATCCGTTCCTTTCATTTTCCCCCCGCATCATCGACTAATACACCGAACAGCGACATGCTCGGACGTGCACACGTCCCCGTGACTCTTGTCTCGTCGAACATCACCTGCATCCTCCACCAACTCGGTGTGTCGGGCACATTGGCACCTTATTGGACGGGTCCCCGACGAATGGACTGACAGTTATTTGCATTGGTTCTGGCAATCTAACCCAGTGCAGATGACCGTTGGGCCACCGCTGGGGGCACACTATAAATACCCTCTATCACTAGAGGGTCGGGTATCCTGAATCTTCACTCTCTCTAATACCTTTCTGTACTTGCACTCTTTACTTCGTCTCTTACTTTGGCATCAGATTACCTTGCAGTTACACCCCCACCTTCTCACCGCCACCGGAGGGTAATGGAGCTTACAACGTGTTGCTGGCCACCGATCTATTTTTGATCAGGTATGATCAATAACCGTACCTCGAACTCCAAACTAGTGTCGACCATAGGCATTGTGGTCCCAATGACATTGAGTCCCAATTTTAACAATTGACTTGTAAATAAACAACGACAAATGATAATAACAATATTCATTGTAATATCAATTGCTTAAAATTGAAATTACTTGGCAATCCAACACTTAAAGTGTCCAAGCATAAAGAACAAATTCCCACTAACCAAGTACATCAAAAGAACTCACAATGCTCATGCTTTCAACATGGTTTTTGAACAAAATGTACTCAACAACAATGTCATTTTTCTTTACAAATACTTTAATTCCAAATGCTTAGAACCACTAGAAGTTTTATTATTCTTAGAGTAGAACACAACTGCACTGTTATCACAATAAAGCTTTAGTGGCTTTGCAATGGAATCAATAATACAAAGTCCAGTCACTAAATTTCTTAACCAAACATCATGAGTGGCAACATCATAACAAGCAACAAACTCTGCCTGCATAGTAGAAGAGGCGACAAGAGTTTGATTTTTACTCTTCCATGATATCGCACCTCCAGCCAACATAAAAATGTAACCAGAAGTAAATTTCCTATCATCAACACACCCAGAAAGATCAGAGTCAGTATACCTAACTATTTCCAAGTTGTCAACTCTCCTAAAAACAAGCATATACTCTTTAGTTCTCTGAAAATATCTCATCACTTTCTTAGCAGCAATCCAATGACCATTCCTAGGATTAGACTGGTATCATCCCAAGATGCCAACTATGAAAGTAATGTCAGACCTAGTGCATACTTGAGTATACATCAGGCTGCCCAATGCACTGCCAAAGGGTTTTCCCTTCATCTCTGCCCACTTAATCTCATTTTTAGGACATTGATATTTACTGAATTTGTCTTCGTTAGTAATTGGAACATCTCCTGACTTACAATTATGCATATTGAACCTCTCCAGAACTCTATCAATATAAGCCCTATGTGACAAACCAAGCACACAACGTGATCTATCTCTGTGTATTTTAATTCCTGACACAAAGGATGTTTCACCAAGGTCTTTCATATCAAAGAACTTGGTAAGCATAAGTTTGGTCTCATGAAGTAGACCAAGATTACTACTGACAAGCAAAAAAATCACCAACATACAGCATGAGAAAGATGAATTTGCCCCCACTGACCTTAAGATAGATGCACTGATCAACTCTATTTTCTTCTAAACCCAATAAAGTCACCACCTCATCAAATTGCAAGTACCATTGTCTGGAATCCTGTTTTAAAAAATAAATAGATTTTCGTAATTTACAAACCAAATGTTCATTACCACTTGTCACAAAACCCCCAGGTTGCTGCATGTACACCTCCTCATTAAGATCACCATTCAGAAAAGCGGTCTTAACATCCATCTGATGTAATCCCAAGTCAAAATGTGCTACAAAGTCCATAATGATTCTAAACGAGTCTTTAGTGGAAATTGGAGAAAAAGTTTCACTAAAATCAATCCCATCCTCTTGTGTGAAGCCCTTAGCCACAAGTCTTGCTTTAAACCTCTCAATTTTACCCTTTGAGTCCTTCTTTGTTTTGAATATCCACTTGCAGCCAACCGCCTTGCAGTTTCTTGGTAACTCCACTAGTTCCCAAACATCATCATTTACCATGAATTTCATTTCATCATGCATTGCATCTATCCACATGCTAGATTGAGAACAAGTAATAACTTCTAGATAATTTTTAAGATCAATAACACTACCAACATCATAAGCATCCTCACTAAGATAAACTACAAAATCATCAAGGATATCAGGTCGCTTTTGTCTTATTGACCTTCTAACATGAATTTACTCAACTGTATTATCAGGTTATGCAACCTCAGTTATAATAAGAGGATCCACTACATTTTCAACAAGTGGTTCAACCATATCTTCAACTGGACGTTCAACCACATTCTCATTTGGAGCAAAACCTCAATGAGCAGTGGATGATCTAGCATTATCAAAATTAGGCAGTGACAAAGTAACAAAATCAGGCATAACATAGTCAATATTATCATATGCAATGACAGGCTCAGCACCATCAAACTCAAGGAATTTTGCATGAACGGACTCCACAATTTTATTACCTCTACCACGATATAAGAATTTGTATCCTTTAGATCTATCCGGATATCCAATGAAAAAACAACGACTTGTTTTTGGGTCAAGCTTTGTCTCAATAGGTTTATATATTTAAACCCCTGCAGGACAACCCCAGCACGGAGATGGTTCAAACTGAGTTTTCTACCTGTCCAAAGCTCAAAAGGTGTTTTTGGAACTAATTTACTAAGAACTCTATTAAGTATATAGAGGGTTGTTTTCAAAGTGTCACCTTATAAAAATTCTGGTAAATTACACCTACTCATCATGCTTCTCATCATATCCTTAAGGGTGCCGTTTCGCCTTTTGGCTACACCATTTTGTTCCGAAGTTCCAGGCATGATATATTGTGGAACAATTCCACAATCTTGCAAGTATTTTGCAAAAGGCCCCATGTGTTGCCCAATAGAATCATATCTACCATAATACTCTCCACCACGGTTAGAACGTACCATCTCTATCACTTTTCCTAGTTACTTTTTAACCTCAGTTTTAAAATTTTCAAGTGCTTCTGATTTTTCCTTAATCAAGTAGAGATAGCCATACAGGGAAAAATCATCAATAAAAGTGATAAAAGATTTATTACCACAAATAGTGGGAGAAAGGGGGCCGCTAATGTCTGTATGAATAATTTCTAAAAGGTCTGAACTTCTATTTGAACCTTTCTGATTGGTCTTAGTAAATTTTCCTCTAATGCAATCCACACAAATCCCTAAATTATTGAAATCTAAGGAAGGTAAAGTATCATCTCTAATTAACCTTTCAACTCTTTCTTTAGAGATATGTCATAAACACTTGTGCCACAACAAAGATGATTATTCTCTAATTTTAGACCTTTTAGCAATGAAGCTTTCAACATTCAAGGATGAGGAAATCATATCACAATCCAAATATAACTTATATAAACCATCCAACAAGATACCATTACCAACAACTTGAGAATTCAACATCAAATTTATTTTTCCATCATAAAATATAAATTGAAATCCAAACTTATCCATTAAGATACTAAAATTAAATTCCTCCTAAAATAAGGTACATAAAATGTATCTTTCAAAACAAGTTCAAAACCAGTTCCTAAAACTAAGCTAACATCTCCCACTAGCTCCACAATGACTTCAAGATCATTTCCGACATTGAGTTTGCTTTCCCTCAAGTTTGGTCTTTGCTGGTTTCTGAACCCCTCCAGATTTGTTCTTGTTGTCTAACCAAGCTTTAAAAGCATGACAATCAGTTTTCTTATGCCCCTTTTCCTTACACCAAAAGCACCAAAAGGATTTCTTAAAAGCAATAGGCTTTATACCTCCTATATTATGGTGTTGACCATTATTACCAGGTTTCCTAAATTCAGGATATCTATGAAAAGCACTATGAATGTTTTTCGTATTTTTCCAAGAATTCTTACCGGATTGGGGTTTAGCATGAAAAGTTAGGAGGGCTAGATCATTTCTTTCCTTCTTGAATTTATCTTCTTCAGTTACACACTTGGTAATGAGGTTATTGATAGTCCACTTATCACCAAAGGTATTATATGCAGTTTTGATTTGAGTGAACTCAATAGGTAGGCAGTTTAAGGCATGAGACACAATGAGATTCTCATTCAGGTCAATGTCATGGGATTTCAATTTGTTTTGGA
Source organism: Lathyrus tuberosus (assembly GCA_022829125.1). NCBI lineage: Eukaryota > Viridiplantae > Streptophyta > Magnoliopsida > Fabales > Fabaceae > Lathyrus > Lathyrus tuberosus. The sequence continues at coordinate 4,024,483 of JALAZF010000073.1, read as the reverse complement.
CATGAACCATCTTAAGAATGAACTCCCTGACACCCCCATTGTTATCATATTTCATGTTTATGAGTTGTTTCATTAGACATCCAGATTCATCATTATTAGATACCTAAAACCTCTCTCCAATAGCAGTAAGATATTCTTTAGCATTCTCTTTCTCCAGAAATCCACTTATCAGATGTTCATAAATTGTCCTCTTCATAGCACACAAGCTAAGTCAGTCACTCCTCTCCCACTCATCTAATTTTTCTTTCTCTTCAGGTTTACTCTGATCATTGATCACATGTCTAGTTTCACGCAAAGCCATGTCAAGGTCAGCAATCCCTAATGAAAACTCTAAGTCTTTCTTCCATTTCTTAAAATCAGACCTATTCAGGATCTCAATAGAAGCATAACAATTGTTCATAGAGAAGATCACTATTGAGACAGAATAGGAACGCATTAGAATAATTAATAAAGGCACGATATAACTTTAATGAACATAAGCTATCATGAAGAGGCCAACACACAATCCCCTTTGGGTGGAATGCGCAAAACTCAGGTTAGAACTAAGGTCAAAACCTTAGATGAGTTACTCAATGAACATACATTTAGTTTGAAAATCTATCTCCTTTGGGTAGATAAATTCTCTAAACCAAAACACCTCCAATAACTTCATCTACGAATTTCAAGAATAAGCTACTCAGTAAGCATACATTGAATTTAGAAATTTATTTCCTTTGGGTAAATAAATCTCTTGGACTCAAGCATCTCCAATAGCTATATTCTTAATCAACCACAATCTCTACATACAATTATCCACATTTTGGAAGACAATTATAGTAATGACTTAAAACCATTCCTCAAACTACAAAGAGACTTTTATAAATTAAAATGAGTGATCTCACTTTGTTGGTAATCACACACAATTATTTATAAAATTTCTTACATAGGAATCAAATTTCTCTTGCCAAAATAAATCATGAACTAATCATGAATTTAAACAATATAGCATTCCCAATAAATTTTGTCTGCAACAATATCAATCTCAATATTATAAGAAATATTATATAATATTTCAAAATGTTTGACAAAACAAATATAGGGTTAATACACATTTTGGACCCTGCCATATTGGGCGAATTTGAAAAAGGACCCTGTAAAAAAAAACACAGATTCTAACCCTGCCTTTTTAAGATTCCCTCATTTTGGACCTTAAATGAATTTGGTCAAACCAAAGGCTGAGGTGGACATTACAGGTTGGATTTTTTTTATTTCTTCTCTTACGTGTAAAAAAACATTGTGAAATGCAATTTCATTTTCCCCCTTGTAACCTAGAATAGTAACCGCGCACCATTTCATCTTCGTCTTCTCCATTCTCCAAACTGCTGCTCGTGCGTCCACCATTTTCAAGGTTTTGAGGTACGTTTACTTTCTTTCATCCGTTCTATTGTCTTCTCCAAGATGCGATTTCCATTTTTTCCCCTTATCTGCACCTCCCATTATTCACGGTTGTAGTCCAATTTCAGGCATGGGAGTGTTCAACCTAATCATTCACCATGATGGAGAGTTTGTTCGTGAGAGCTTTGTTTTTTACAGAGGAGGTGCTGAAACCATTGTCAGTGGCCAGGATGCAGACACGTGGTCCTACTTTGAAGCTTTGAGTTTACTAAGGGAGTGTGGTTTTGATGGCAGTGGTGTTCGAATGTGGAGGAAGATTGAAGGCATTGATGAAGGTTTCTTCCACATAACTGATGATGAACACGTCACAGAGATTGCGAAGCATTCTATGTGTCACAATGTTGATGGACACATATGGGTGGAGCACAATGTTGTGAACAATTCGAAGAGGGCTCTAATTCCAGACTATGTAGATTTTGGTGAAGATAGTCAGCATAGTAGTAGTGAGGATGAAGCACTAGGATTCAGATTTGAAGATAGTGAGGAAGAAAGAGTCAATGACGAAAACGAAGGCTTTGTGGTTGTGGAGGTTGATAAACCTGAACAAGGTAACAGGGTTGAAATCAGTGGTAGGAACTACAGGTACAAGTTAAAAGCTAACAAGGAATCTGCAAGTCTAAGGTCTCCCAAAAAAATCAGGTTGGTTGTGCCCTCTAAGGTCATGCGTGGGAATGCTACTACTTCAAATCCTATTGGAGAAGATGGTGCTTATGAAAGTGAGGAGCTTGGCAGCTCAGATCCAGATGATAGTGATAAGGAAAGTATGCCTAAGTATGAGAAGTTTAGAGGGGATTTGCTCACCAAGGACTATGAGTTCAAACTAGGTATGGAGTTTAACTCTCTTGTTGAATTTAAGGATGCTATTAGAGAATGGTCTGTTTTAAATGGTAGAGAGATTAGGATTGTTAAAAATGAGAGTACTAGGGTAAGGGTGGAGTGTAGGGGTAAATGTGGGTTTTTAGCACTTTGTAGTAAGGTTGGTGGCAAACACACTTTTCAAATAAAGACTTGGGTGGGGTCCCATACTTGTGCTAGGGTTTTATATAATAAGTCAGCCAGCTCCAAGTGGGTATCCAAGATTGCTGTTGAAAAAAGGCAGTCATCTGACAAGCTCAAGGTTTCAGATCTAATGGCTGAACTTAGGACCAAGTTCTCAGTGGGTATTACCAAAGGAAGAGCATGGAAGGCCAAGCACATAGCTGAGGAAATCATTGATGGTAATTCAACTAAGCAGTATTCTATGTTATGGAGTTATGCAGCTGAACTTAGGAAGCAAAATAATGGGAATACAGTGAAAATAAATGTTGAGAGACCAATACCCACATTACCACCAAGGTTTGGCAGTTTCTACTTCTGTTTTGATGGATGCAAGAAAGGGTTTATTAATGGTTGCAGACCTTTTATTGGTGTGGATGGGTGTCACTTGAAGACAAAGCACGGTGGTCAATTGCTTATTGCTGTGGCTAGGGATCCTAATGATCAGTACTTTCCCTTAGCCTTTGGTATTGTTGAAACTGAGACTAAGGAAAGTTGGAGGTGGTTCCTACAACTACTTATGGAAGACATTGGCCAACACAGGAGATATGTGTTCATATCAGACCAACAAAAGGTATGATTACTGTTTTTATTAGTTCCATGTTCTTTGTAGTTCCATGTTCTTTGTAGTTCCATGTTCTTTGTAGTTCCATGTTCTTTGTAGTTCCATGTTCTTATCATACTAACAAATTGTATTACACAATTTCAGGGCCTTGTAGCTGTGTTTGAAGAGATGTTTGAGTCCATTGAACATAGAATATGTTTAAGACATTTATATGCAAATTTCAAAAAAAAAATTGGTGGAGGGAGTGCAATTAGAGATCTCATGATGGGAGCTGCAAAAGCAACCTACTATCAAGCTTGGGAGAAAAAGATGTCTGAGCTGAGGCAGTTGGATAGCAAGGCATGGGAATGGCTTATGGGTGTCCCAACAAAATTGTGGTGTAAGCATGCATTTAATTTCTATCCAAAGTGTGATGTTCTGATGAATAACATTAGTGAGTCTTTCAATAGCACCATATTGCAAGCTAGAGATAAGCCAATTATCACTATGTGTGAATGGATTAGGAATTATCTTATGAATAGGGTAGCAATCAACTTAACTAAGTTAGACAAGTGGAAACATAAGATAATGCCTATGCCTAGGAAAAGGTTAGACAAGGAGGTTCTGATGAGTGGTCAGTGGGTTCCTACATGGAGCATTGGGATGATATGGCAGGTTAACCATACATTTGATGGTCATCAATTCATTGTTGATCTTAGTAAAAAAACATGTACATGTTGTTTTTGGGAACTTGTGGGCATCCCATGTAGACATGTCATTGCTGCTATGAGTTACCAGAAGTTGGATCCAGCACATTTTGTGGATGAGTGCTACAGTAGGGAAACATATAGAACTTATTATTCATATAATGTCAGTCCTACTAATGGAATGGATATGTGGCCTAATGTTGATGTTGAGGAAATGCTTCCACCATCATTTAAGAAAGGTCCAGGTAGACCTAGGAAGCTTAGGTTCAGAGAGGTTGATGAATCTGGTTCTAGAATGAGAAGGGCGGGTGTTACTTACAGGTGCACCAAGTGTGACAAGATTGGTCACAACTCAAGGAAATGTCAGAGCACAGAACAAAATCCTGATGCTTTGAAGAGAAAGGTTTGTGTTAAATGTATATTGTCTTTATGCTTGTCTCTGTATGTTATCTATTTCTAATGGTTACCTTGTCATGTTTGTATCAGAGAAAAGCACCTAGAAAAAGTGGAAATAAGAAGCAGCCTGATGCACCTGCAATGGATGAGCAACAAGATGATGCAACAGTTGGAGAGCCTGCATTGGATGAGCAACAAGATGATGCAACAGTTGGAGAGCCTGCATTGGATGAGCAATAAGATGATGCACCAGTTGGAGAGCATGCATTGAATGAGCTGCAGTCCTTTCAGGTTGTAAATCCAACCCCTAACCCGACTGAACAAACTGCTGCTTCTAAGGAGTATCCCAAAAAAAAACAAATGGTCACCAAACAGAAGAAGTCCAAGAAGTCCTCATAGGATGTTTGTACTGCACTTAGAGTGCTTAGGGTATCTTTTTTTTATCCTTGTAATGCACATAATGTGCTTAGGATGTTTGTATTGCACTTAGAGTGCTTAGGGTATCTTATTTTGATCCTTGTAATGCACATAATGTGCTTAGGATGTTTGTACTGCACTTAGAGTGCTTAGGGTATCTTTTTTTGATCCTTGTAATGCACTTAATGTGCTTAGGATGTGCTACATATTGACTGCTAAATGTTCTAAATGTTGACTGCTAAATGTTTATAACACTAATTGATGACTGCTATATATTGGAACTGAACTGGTTTTTAGTTTTCTATTTTGAATGCATACTTAATATACTGCATATCTACCCAAACTGCATTTGGCAATCAACTGGTTTTGTAAGATTTGGCAAGGAACTGCATTAGTGCATTTGGTAATGCATATATTGAATCACAATGCACTCTGCTTATAGCCCTGGCCTGGTTTTAGTGCATTTGGTAATGCATATATTGGATCACAATGCTACAGAAATGATATTGTCATGTACCTGACCTGAACTTGTTTTAGTGCAATTGGTATTTGGTAATGCATATATTGGATCACAAATAGATTTTGTTTTAGTGCAATTGGTATTTGGTAATGCATATATTGGATCACAAATAGAATTTGTTTTAGTGCAATTGGTATTTGGTAATGCATATATTGGATCACAAATAGAACTGATATTTGGTACTATTATTATAGTGCATTTTTAACACTTGCACTACTGTTTTAGTCTGCATATTATAGCTAGCAATTAAGGTGCATTTTGAACATTCAAAACTCATATTGAAAACTCATATTGAAACCTCATATTGAAACCTCATTTCATTTAACATTCATAATTCTACAATGGAATCAAACATTCAGTACAATGGAATCAACCTTTCTTAACATTACATTCTACAATGGAATCAAACATTCCTAACATTACATTCCACAGTGGAATCAAACATATCTAACATTACATTATACTTTTTACACAACATCACAGCAAAAAACAACCAAGATACAAGAAGAAATAAAGTAAGTGTCTGAATGGTCTTCTGATCTTTTGCAGCCTTCATCTTGAGTTTCTTGATTTTCTTGTTCCGCTTCATATCAACTGCCAAATTTAGACATCCAGGGCAAGCTCCATCGAATCTAGGTTCATCAATCTTTCCTTGATAAAGTTCATCATCCCAATGAAACCATTGACAGTCATCAACATTCTGGGGAAAAAAAAGACACGCCATGAAACCAACCATCAGAATTAGGGAAACATAAGAGACGAGATGAACAAAAGAGGAGAACAAATTTTTACATACCCCCTAAAATTTACACTTCCAATATCTTATTCCTGGGTTGGATCTTGACTTTGAAATATGGATTCTCATGGGAAGCTCGTGGCCACAAACCAGTGGTTTTCTCACCGTCGCCGTGAAGGATGAACCTGCGCGTCCACTCATTTTCTTGAACCCTAGATCCACTTTGGGAAAGGAAGAACTTGAACCCTAGATCCAATTTGGGACTGAAAATGCATTCAGGAATAATACTTCATTTTACACGTAAGAGAAGAAATAAAAAAAAATCCAACCTGTAATGTCCACCTCAGCCTTTGGTTTGACCAAATTCATTTAAGGTCCAAAATGAGGGAATCTTAAAAAGGCAGGGTTAGAATCTGTGTTTTTTTTTACAGGGTCCTTTTTCAAATTCGCCCAATATGGCAGGGTCCAAAATGTGTATTAACCCACAAATATATCATGAATTTATATAAACTAATATTTATTTAATAAAATGTCAAAGACAATACGATAAAAATTTAGAAATATACAGTACATATTGTCTTGAAAATAATTAATCCAGTTAATTATATATAATTCAATATATAGTTTTATATATAATAATCTATTGGCAATAATACAGTACAGTAAGTGTTGGACTTAATTGGTAATTCAATAAACTGTATATAATTAATCCATTATAGTGATACAATTTTATATTGACGTGAGAAAAAAAATTAGAAAAAACAGCCGTGCAATATTGACGTGAAAGAGAAACAAATTAAGCAATGAAAAATAGATTAAAGAAAACGGCACCGCATATATCTGACATTCTAGTAACCAAACAATTATATATATATATATATATATATATATATATATATATATATATATATATATATATATATATATATATATATATATAGTACAGTATCGCAAAAGAAATAAACAAACGTATGTTATAAACTAAACAATTGATTGTAGCCCATAAAATGAGATAAATCTAACATCAAGATCATGATAACTATCATGTTTTAAATTTTGTATTAGAAAACTATCAAATTTTAGATAAATTTCAAAATATCTGAAACATCCTGATTACCACATGTTTAATTTACTAGTCTCCCTTCTCAAGATTTATATTTAGACATATACATTATTTATATAATTTTTTTTTATATAATATAATATGCGTCGACATAAATATTTTTATATTTATACATGTTATAAATTATTCTAATAATTCATATGAGCTGCATATCTTACCAAACGCAATGCAAATGCAAAAGAACATAGAACAACACAACAAGAATAATACACAAGCTAATAAAACAAATAAATAAATTCCATATTATACAATCTAATGAATCATTCATGGTTAAAACCAGATACATTCCCCTTATTCTAATATAACCTATAGACATTCATTTCCTCTATTGCAACTTATTATTAAGCTCCTTAAATGGAGACCTTATATCATGTTCTCTTTTATAAACAATTCACCATCTTTTTTAAAACTCATTCCTCTTAAACAATCATTATCGAAAGATTGAACTAAGTTTCTCCACATATTATCGAGATTAGTATCTGCAGTTGCACTATCATTTGTTTTATCGCCTAATCCAAGAACATCACACACCAAGTTTGTATCATTTTCAAGCAAAATTTTATTCTCCATCTTGATTTTTTGAAGCAAAACATCTGAGCCTATTAGCTTATTCTCCATTTGCTCACTCAACTTCTCTATTTTCAACTGTTTTGCTTCGATTTCCATTTCACTATCAAATGCAAGTATTTTTAACTGGCTCAAATTCTCTTCCTGCAATTTTAGTTTATGTTCCATGTGGTTAATATCGTCGTCGAGCTCTTCTATCATCAACTTTTTCTCTTCATATTCAATTATAGCTAGAGCTTCAGCTTCTGTTATTTTTTCACAAACTTCTTGAACCTGAATGATTTCAGCATGTTTCTCAGCTAGTTGTGAATTAAAAGGTATCAAGGAGTTCATGAAATCTTTTTCCAATGAAGTAACTTGTTGCATGAGTTCATTTGTTGCCATATTTTTCTCTTCCTCTTCTAACTTATAATCCAATCTACATTTCTCTTGCTTGAAACTTTCACTAAAATCTACTTGTGCAAGTAACGAGTTTTCTAGTGCTTTTCGTATTACATGATTTTGTTCAAGATCTTTCTTCAATCTCTCGGCGAACGATTTCCACATTTGCAATTCAAATTCCATTTCACTTCTAAAAGAAAGTGAACATTCCAACTCCATCTCAAGCTCTTCAATCGTCGCGTCTTTAATTTCCATCTTCAACCGATTGTTTTCGATTGTTTCTGTCATTTGTTCTAGTTGAAATTTCCACTCAATTTTTCTAGCATTAAAAACTGAGACACACTCTTTGTGAGTCTGTTCCAGACTACTTAGACTGGACCGCAACGTCGAAAGAGAATACGAAGCTCTTGCGTCTTGAGATTCACGAAGCTCTCTGAGAGACTTTCGTAGCCGATGATTTTCTTGTTCTAACTTCTCATTTGAGTATTTTGATTCTTTATAACATCTCTCTTGTGCTTTCAATGCATGTCTAAGATCTTCAATATCCTTGTCTTTCAGAGAATTTATACTTTCAAGTTGTAACTTCAAATCTAAAACTTCAACTTCTAGAGACTTTCTTTGGCTTTCTTCCTGCGCAAGTAACTGTTTACACATATGTAACTGATGTTGTAGATCTTGTGATAATTTGACATGAGAATCTAGCCTTGACTTCAATAACGAAATTTCATCGAGCAGCGTAGATTTTTCCAACTCACATTCCTCGAAACTTGGCTTAATCTGTTTTAACCGATCAATAGTCCATTGATGCTCCTGACGCTCCACCAGAATCGCATTCAAGTTGTGATTTTCATATATCGGCTCTGCATAAATGAATGCATGTGATTTTTGGAGTAGTTCGTGTTCGAGCTTCTCAACTTTGGAAATAGCTTCTTGTATTTGATTAACTTGTACATCATGAGATCTCTTCAAATTCTTAAGTGAACCTCTCTTGCCTCTAAGTTCTGCCTTGAGCTTTTCAATTTCAGCTTTAGCTTCTTCTAGCTCTTCATATACATTACTCATTTCCTTCTGTTTCACAAACGCGACATTCAAAAAATCGGTTTGTTACCTATACATGAAAAATAGACAAAGATTGTGATGTAGTTTGCAGATAATGAGACATAAATTAAATTACAAAACCTATAAATTATTACACGAGAAGGAACACAATAACAAAGTTTATCATAAATAATTGTAAATCTTTTTCAACTTTTCTGGTCGATTAATTGTGCCATTTAATGATGTTGTACCCTAATTTTACATTTCATTTGATTAGGTTAAATTCGGCGTGATATTGAACAATGTATTTAAAATTTGTTACAATGAAACATCGCATGAGATGAAATCCTTAACTAAATAATTTGAAGGAGGAAAAGAAAATACCATAGAAAGACATGAATTGGGGAAAGTGACGTGAGTTTGTTGGATTAAAGTGTTGGGTGAAGAAGGTGAAAGAAAAAATGAAGAAGAAGAAGAAGAGAAATGAGATGGAGGTGATGATTCCATATTACGTTTCATATAACTAATAACAGATTCTAACTCATGAAAATCGTTTTCGAATCAAATAAATAAAACAAACTAGCTCTTCTAGGTAATTATATGTCTTTAAAATGAAAAGGTAACCGTTGGATTATCCATTCGTAAGTTTTTTTTTTTACTTTCCCAACCCAAAAATAGCTACATGCTTGTTTGGCCCAATTTTACTCATTCTCCTTTGTCTAAAAAATCCCATGTAATTTCAAATATATAGTTTCCAAATGTAACAAAAAATCATATATGTGTATTTTTTAAATTTAAAAAAAAAATATATATATATATATATATATATATATATATATATATATATATATATATATATATATATATATATATATATATATATATATATATATATATAAGCGTAAATAGTTTTTGCCCCCGATAAGTTGACGTGTTTTTTATTTTTGTCCCTTTTTTTTTTCTTCTGGAAATAATCTCTGAATGTTAAAATTCTTTTGCTTTTAGTCCATAAAATTAAATTCTGCAGGAAATGCGGATTTTCCTTCGGATTTTAATTTTAGGGATTAAAACCAAATGAAATTCAACATTTAAGGACTTTATACAGAAAATAAAAGATACAGGGACGAAAAACAAAAAGATACAAGGACTTTATCCATATATATATATATATATATATATATATATATATATAAAGAATTTTGTTCTTCAGGAGAGAGATGTCGAACTCGATGCTTCGTCAACCAGTTTGACAAGATACACCAGAACCACTGCAATAACAAGTACTAGATGATGAGCAGAAAAGCTATAAAGAACACAAACAATTGTTTACACATTCGGTGAAACTACACCTACGTCTAGGGGGATGAATCCACAACTTAAGAAAGGAAACTCATTATTAGTAACTTATTACAATTAGACTACAAGTAACAACAAATCCTATGTTGTTCAATGTCTTTTCCTAATACTACCCAATGACTTTCTATTTAGAGTCCCCCTAAACATGAGAACCTACTCACTTTCTTATGTATCACACAACCCGTGATGGAAGATAACAATCATTAAACCCTAGTAATCAACTTCAATCTAATAAGATGAATGATGTTGAATATTACAACTCAACTACACAAACCTTCTATGTCAAGTTACTGAAACATAGAGGTGTACATAACAATGTTGAATTTACAACTTAATTAGACAAACCTTTTATGTCAAGTTATTGAAACATAGAGGTGTACATAAAAATAACAAGGACTCTTGTAAACCCTAGCACTCTAAAATCTTCAATGTGAATGCTTGCTTTCCAATGTAGGTTTGAGCCCCTAATATAACATAATAAATATGAGTTTTTCTCCTTGGATAATATCTTTAATTTTGTCTAGAATTAATGCAGAATTTATTGGATATATGATTTGTTCTTTGAATATCTCCAACAATAAGATATGATTTGGTTTTTTACAAAATCAAATTTAAATCTCTTTAAATATGATTTAATCTTAACACTTATCCAATAAATTATATAATCCCATTGTTAAATAATAGCAATAACATATAAATGAATCTTCTCAAAAGATTCATTCAAAACGCTACAATTTGGAGCATGTTGAGCAAGGCTCAGATGTCATACCAACATGCTGGAGCTTCACGTCCAACATGTGTCCTTTTTATAGCTTAAGCAAGCTAGACCAATCTTTAACACTTGAACACTTCTCCATGTTGTTGTTTTGCAATCCAATATGAACACTTTTCCATGTTGTTTTGCAATCCAAAGATCCAATCCAATAGGAACTACAATCTCACCTTTTGACAAATTGTGGCAAAATAAGTCTTCAAGATAAATAACACTTCTTCAGACCAAAACAAGTGACACTCTTCAGACCATATAATTATCAACAGTTTTCCAAATATCATAAATAAGCTCATCAGCGAAAAATCAGTAGCATTCATCACAAATGCCACACAAAACAATACTATAGAATCAATCCGACAAACATGTAATCATTCACAACTTAGTCATGCATGGCACTCAGTCAGCTCATATTTAGTAGCATACAATCCTACTAACTAACAATTTTATGCATGCAATCATTCACATACTTAGTCATGCATAAGACAAACAGTTAGTAGCTAATAACAAGATGTGCAAAATACTACTAACACAAAAGCTCACCCCAAAAGGGCCAAATATCTTGCCCAATGCTCCAGCATGTGAGGATATCATTAGTACTTACCTAGATGGTCAGCACTAAACAAATACATATTACCTTCTTCAACACCACTACTCCCCCTTTTTGCATACCTGTTGATGTAGTTTAGGCTACCCTTGCATACTTTTGCACCATTAATTATTATGGGCATATTCTTACCCCTTTGTTGTTTGTGTGATTTTGTGCTCATTCTTAGGTTGCAGATGAGCATGTAACTGAGTAACTGCTTAGAGTCTAAAGAATGGCGTAGTGATTGTTCTTCTTTTTTCTCTGATATGCACTTATGTAGTAATCAATGCTCTGATCTATAACATTGGACAGGTGAACGTTTGTTTTTGTTGTTTGTTATGGGTTTTTGATGTTGCTTACGTTGAAGGAAATTTTCGTAACTATGTTGGAGTTATTAAACATATTTGGTTGTTGAATTATTTTAGATTGACTATTCCACTGCGATGAGCCTATGTAAGGCGAACATGTGATGACATGTGTTTATATTGATGCATGTTTTTAAATAACCTGTGTTACAGAGAAGGTTTATGTTTTTTTATTTCCACACTATTTCGCATTTTGGGGTTTACGATGTTACATAACTTGCTCCTTATATCCATAAAATGGCTTCTGTAAATCCTGTTTTTAGAGATGGTGGCAGTAACAACAAACCTCCTTGTTTTATGGTAAATATTATGATTTTTGAAAGATTCGTATGAAGGCACATGTTGAAGCACAAGGAGAAGAATTGTGGGATGCTCTTGAAAATGGTTCTTACGTTCCTAAAACTGTAATGAATGATGTAGAATAAGAAAAAGTAAAAACTTCTTGGAATGAAGATGATAAGAAAAAAGTTCTCTATGACAAAAAAGCGAAAAACTTGCTTCAAGCGGCCTTAAGCATGGATGAATTCTTCCGTGTCTCTCAATGCAAAACAACGAAGAAAATATGGGACACTTTAGAAGTCACACATGAAGGCACGCTAGAGGTAAAAAAGATCTAAACTAAACATTTTACCAGAAGAATATGAAATGTTTAAAATGCATCCACATGAATCTATTCTTTATTTGCAAGAGATATTTAGTCATCTAACAAATCATTTGATGGTTCTCGGTAAAAGTTTTACAAATTATGAATTAAATCTAAAATTGCTTAGATCTTTGACAAAAGCTTGGAAACCAAAGGTAACAACTATTTTGGAAATAAAATTCTTTCAAAATTGTCTTCTGCAGCATTGTTCGGTAAACTTCAAGAACACGAGATAGAACTTGAAAAATTAGAAAGCATGAAGAAGAAAGAAATAATTAAAAAATTCTTGCCTTAAAGAATAGAGTAAAAAATCATGATATCAATCAAGAGGATGATTCCACTAGTGATGAAGATGATGATCTTATCAAGAAGTTTGAAAAGTTCTTAAGAAAAGAGAGGAAAAAAAGAAGATCAATCATAAAGAAGCACCAATAAGCAAGGTTACTTGCTTTGAATGTGGAGAAATATGACATACTAAAGGTGAATGTCTACACTTCAAAAGAAGAATAAATTTAATATCAAGAAGGACAAAAGGATAAAGAAAACATATGTAGCATGAGATGACAATGAAATAAGTTCATCTTCAGATGAAGATCATGCAAACAAAGAATTGGTGGCATCACATCATTCAAGTGATGAAGAACATAAAGTTACTGATTCTGAAATTGATGATAAGCCTTCATATGATGAATTGCAAAGTTCTTTTAATTAATTACATTATGAATTTTTAAAAAAATTTAGAAAATTTTTAAAACAAAAGAAAACTATTTTAAATCTAAAAAGTGAGACTAATATCACAAAAGTGGAGTTAGACTTTATAAAAAAATTCAGCATGCAATAATTGTTCTTATTTTGAGTAAAAAGTTATCGAATTAAAGCAAGTCATTGCCAAATATGAAAAAGGGAAAGTTGGCTTGGATAATGTATTAGGTAGTCAAAAAATTTCAAATCATAAACGTGGACTTGGCTTATCTAATTTGGATAAACCTAGTACAAGTCAAACTATCTTTGTAAAGGCTACTAACAAATTCAACAATATGGAATCAAAGAAAGAACATGTTGTAAATCATCATAAAAGGCCTTATGATAGAAATGTCAATAAAAGGAATCATGTTTTTAAACCTACTTGTCTCTATTGTAATGCAAAAGGTCATATTTTTAATGCTTGCTACATAAGAAATTATGGCATTCCTTATGGTGAGTATGTATGGGTAAGGAAGGGATTTAACCCAAGAGGACCCAAAGAAAGCACTATTAATTGTTTTGCAGGTACTTGAAGATCATATGTGAGTATTGTCAAATCAAGATTGATCTTTCAAGATACAAGATCATATGATATGGTAATTCTAAAAGTTTTATTAAATGAAAGATGTTTTAAAGAAGCATCAACGTTGATATCAACTTTGACTTTATATTGATACCATGTGAAGAAGATAAGTCTTCTTATGTTTAATTTTCATATGTATAATTGATTCTTGTATGATTTTATCTTTCATATTTCACCCATCTTTCTCTTATTTTTTATAATGTCAAAAGGGGGAAAAGGATGTATATGCTTGTTATTTCCTTGTTTCTATTTCATTCTATGTATAGAATTTGATCAACCCAGAGGATTTAAAAGGTTCATGGGAAATAATCAACCTAGGGGGAGCATTTCTAGAAAGTAACAATCATCAAGTATCCGTCATCATCCAAAAGGGGGAGGTTGTGAAGACAAGTCTCTCATGAAGATGTTTTGGTGAAGACAAATGTGTTGGAAAGAAGAGAAAGAATGTTTCATGCTCATGTCAAAATTGAAGAACTTAATTTTTCACAAGTTTGATTATGATCAAGATATGATATCTCAATGATTTAATCACGTGTCTTATCTAAGGTGATATGCAATTCATTATTTATATATCTTAGGTGTTATCACATCTAAAAAAAATACGACCTTACGAGTGTTTGCACGCTCGCGAAATGATTAAACAGAGTCTCCCCCGAACTTTATTTATTTCAAAAAAGGAAAAGGAAAATATCGATAAAACCCTTAAAAGAAAAATAAAATGGTCGTTGTAACCAAATTCGGGCTCGAGAGTGGATCATGCGAGGGGAAAGTATTAGTACCCCTCGCATCCATTGTACTCAACGGGAACCTTTTAGTTAAATTTGCGATTGGAATGTTAGCTTATATTAATTGTTTTCTTCGAGTGATAAAAGAGTGTAAAAGGAAAAGAAAAAAGGGTCGCAAAAAGGTTTTTATTAGGGTGTTTGACTAGATTGCGGGTCTCGCTTCAATGTATCCTCAAGTGCGATGAAGAATTCAAAGCTTCTTAGTTTGGGGCAAGACAAAAGATATTTTTGGTTTTTTATCATAGTGTTTGACAAGACGTTGAATCTCGCTCCTACGTATCCCCATGTGCGACGGAGAACTCAAAGCTACGTAGTTATTGGTTGAAAAAACTTTGTTTATTAGTTGATTTTAATTGTGAAAAATGAGTTTAGTCGAATTTGGGAGGAAAAAGAATCAATGGTTGAAAAGGGTTCATGCTTGGGAGAAGAAAGTTATTTGAAAAAAGACTCACACTTGGGCGAGAAGTGATTTTGGATAAAAGACTCGCACTTGGGCGAGAGATGACTTTGAACTAGTTTTGGTTTTAGTTTGAAAAAGGACTTGATATTGATTAATTGTTTTTGGATTTTTTGAAATGAAAATAGTTTGGTTTGATGTTTTGAAAATGGACTTGATATTAATCAAGAGCTTTAGTTCTCATTTTGAAAAAAAAAACTTGATATTGATCAAGAGCTTTAGTTTGTATTTTGAAAAAAATATACTTGGTGTTGATCAAGTTTGATGGTTTGAAATGGATTGATGAATGTTGAGTCATTTATTCGATTATTCGAGGCTTTCATGGAATGTTGCACACCAATGTTCCTTTTTCATCCAAAGGGTTTATGAAATTTTTTTGCGAACAACGAAGGTTCGGTTGGACCAAGACGTATGTCTCGGGGCCGATTATTCAAAGTTTTCATATAATGCAAGACTCCAATGTCCCTTTTGTCCAAGTTTGAATTAGGTATTTTAGAACAAAAGAAAGAATAATTGGTAAAACCAAGACGTATGCCTCGGGGCCGATCATTCGAGGTTTTCATGGAATGCGAGACTCCAATGTTCCTCTTCTTTCGACTTTATTATAAAAAGATTCTTAACGTGATATTTAATTAGGAAAGTGGTTTGATAATGGCGAAGTGGTGAGATATTTTTAAAACCAACTTGATGATTATCAAGTATTTAATTTGATTTTTGAAAGTTTGATTTTATGTGGTCAAGTTATTTAATTAATCAATTAACTAAATTAATCGATTAAAATAAGGCAAAATAACATTTTTCGTCCCTTAACTTTACCTCAGGGTCCAATTTGGTCCCTTAACTTTAAAAAGTGGCAAGTTCGTCCCTTAACTTTTAAAATGGTGTCAAAGTTGTCCTTGCCGTTAGTTGGTTCAAACGTCCGTTTATCTTGGTTACGTGGCAGATGACATGGATTTGGAACATCATCTTCTTCTTTTCCTCTGTTCCTCTGTTCCTCTTTTTTTCTATCCTTTGAAAACAAAAACAGCTTCTTAGATTCTTGTAACTTCTTATATGCATGATTCTTGTAGCTTCTTAGATTCTTATATCTTCAGTTTGACCCGCCGGAACCGAAACCAAAGCACTCGCCGGAACCGAAGCACTCGCCGGAATTTGCAGAATCACATTTCTCAGGCCATGTGAAATCAAGATAAGATCCTTCCTTTGCCAACATAACACGAATGAATTTTGCTTCTTCTCCACATGGAATCCTCTGCAGGGAATCCTCTACATCAAACACTCGACTTATTTCTTGCCACATATTTAATATCATTTTTGTTAAAAACACAAAATTGCATGAATATGTAATTAAACCTATTATAATGTTCTTATAGTTTCTTTGTAGTGTTTTCACTTTCATATGACCTTCGATAATCCATCACCAGTGACTTCTTTATCGTCCACCACCTTTGAGCTTAGTCATCTTCTCGCTTTTTTATCATCGTCGTCACCGCTGAGCTTCATCATCACGGATTGTCTTCCTGACAGTTTAGTTCCGTCATCGGTGTTGTGGAGCTTCATCGTTGTTTGTCACCATCATTGTTAAGTTTTTTTCCTTTAATATTTGTCTGTTTTTTGTTATTGTTACTATGTTTTTTCTTTCTCTTTTTTTTCTTTTGATTATGTTACACTCTTAATTATATGACCTATAATTCACCACCACTTCATGCTAAATTATGTTCTTCCAAAATGGAGCCTTCAAAATTTTTCATAAATAAAATATTGATTTGTATTATGTTTTATTAATGTCTGGTTGTTGTTGCTGAATAACAATGAATGTCACATATACTGCTAAGGTTCTTTTGTAGATTTGTATAGAATAGGAATTGGAGAATTATTTTACAATTTAAGTTGAGATCGAAGCTGCTAGTTTGAGAAGTATTGTCACCCGTTGGTTGTGACTCTTTTAATCTGTTTCAGTCAGTTTATCAGTGGATTGTCAAGCCTCAGACCATTAGCAAGACGAATGAGATGTTCCTTCCCGGTCGAATGACATTCATTTATAATATGGTGAGTATTTCCATTTTGCCGACAAGGCTCTGGTATTTTTTAGGAACATATGATTGCTATACTCTTTTAGTATCATATAATTAGCATGTATAGTCTGTCTGGCAGCATGTATGTGTGTACACTTGTGCTCCAAGATAGAAACATTTGGCCATGTGCAATTTACAGATGTCCTCGAATGCTCTTGTTTTGTGTGTAGAAACCTAATCTTATAATTACGTGAGAAATGAGAGGAGTAAATCTTGGCTACATTTTATATGGACAAACAAGGCTCATGATTAAACCATCAAGTCATGTGACTTAATTTAAAAAGCCATCCTATGATCACATGCCTTGATATTTTAACTAGGGGCTAGTAGTAGTACATTTTTCATCTGTCTTTGTTTTTTATTGGGATGTGCATAAAACATTGCAATGGACATCTGTATTCGGATTTGCATGATGAGTTGAGTTACCCACAGAAAAATATCCATGATGAGTAGGGTATGCAGAGTAAAATCGTGTATTATGAGTAAGAATATGAGCACATCTAATTACCCGCAAATGTGACAATGAGAAGTGCTTAATTTAATGAGTAATTTCACCACCATATTGTTTCAGATTCTCGCTAGAATTCGTCATGGTGAGAGGGTGAAACAACATGCAGTGATCTTAAGTGAAGATGCACTGTTGTTTAATGGTGTGGTTGGTGTTGTTCCACAGTGGTGCGGTTTGTTCATGATTGTGAGGAGGCTGGGAATAGGGTGATGAGGTTAAGGTTGTCGATGAAGGATCAAGTTGGGGTATCTCATCCATTTTTGGTGGCGGTGGTGATAAGTCTGTGAAGGATCAAGTCTTGTGACACATAGAGTTACCATATATATTCTCAAACTATTACCCACTCATATCAAGACACGTGTCCACCTGGAAATACGTGAAACTTGTTTTCGACCTTTGACTAACAGAACCAGACGGAAGGATAAACATGACACCATTTTAAAAGTTAAGGGACGAACTTGCCACTTTTTAAAGTTAAGGAACCAAATTGGACCCTGGAGCAAAGTTAAGGGACGAAAAAGATTATTTTGCCTAAAAATAAAATGAATCAATTAATCAAGCTAATTAAATATCAATTAACAAAATTAATCAATTAAAATAAATTTAATCAATTAATCAAATTAATTTAAAAAATCAATTAAAATAAATTTAATCAATTAGTTAAAATAAATTCAATCAAATTAATTAAAAAATCAATTAACAAAATTAATCAATTAAAATGAATTTAATCAATTAATTATAAAAAAATAGTAAAATTAAAAAGGAAAAGAAAAAAACAATGGTGGGGGCCGCGTGGGTCATATGCTTTATCTTCCACTCATAGTCAAATGCATGAACAATAGCAAGAAAGACAAATGCAGTAGCAAGGAACATGAAATGCAGTAATAAGAATAATTTTGAAAAACACACTACTAGTCTATTAACATGAAATGCAGAAATAAGAACAATTTTGAAAAACACACTACTAGTCTATTTGATCCACATGTAATTGTCTCAAATTTTCACAAAATTTCACAAATGAATAATGAAAATTCATCTACTCGGTCTCACGAACACAATAGCATGCTCAAAACTCAACAAACAACAACTAATTTTTTTTGAAAATTAATCGTTTACATTGGGATGCTCAAGAACACCAATTTTTCGGAAATTCACATTCCATGGTATTTTACACAAATGATTAAAGGATATGAAACATACTAAGTGTAGCAATAAATTTATGTCAAGAAATCAAGTAAACAGCAAAAATCAAAGTTTACTCACACGAAAACCTCAAGAACACAAAAAATACCGATAAGTTTGCCGACGAAAAACCCGGATTCCGACGAGGCTCCAACGAAGCTCCGGCAAGGTGAGTTTTCCAATTTTCTTTACATATTCAGACTCCTTGTAACTTCCTCTTCTCAAATACAAGCTCAAATTTAGGATCCGAGAAACTTCAAAAATCGAGTTCAAAACTTATCTAAATCTTTGATCTTCATTTCCCCATTTAGTTGGTGATATGGTGTTATTTAAATAGGCTAAGATGAATGTGAATGAATTTAAATTTGTGTGAAATATGAGGGGGAGTTTTGGAGTGAGTTAGAATGTGAAAAATAAAAATGAAGAATGGTTAGGATTGTACCAATTAGTGATCCATGTGAAAAACTGTTTAATTAAGGGTTAAGATTGCATCTAAGTGTATTTATTGAAGTTAATTTTATGCTGAAATGAGATTGCAAGTTGGTTATAGTTTTGTGCTTGTTTGAAATGGTTTTCGAAGTGGTTTTGGTTTATGAAAACCATGTGGTCCTAAGTTAAATTTTGGTGCTTGTATGCATGTTATGACATGAATTAGTGATGATTTGTAGCAGAATTTTATCACCACAATGCTTAATGATCATGTTAGTATGCTTATATTTATGCTTATGTTCATGTCATATTGGATTTTTATGATGAAACATGGTTTGGTAAGTCCAATGAACATGGTAATGAAGCATGGCATGCTGACTTTATGATGATACAATAATCATGGAAATGAAAGCATGAATTGTAACATGGTATAAAGATGATGATATGTAAAGGAAATAAACTAGTTTTTTTATGGACTTTATTAAAAATAAAAGTATGCATGATTTATGATTTGAATGAAAATTGGTTTATAGTATGATGCAAAAAAAAATTAATTGTGATGTTTGTTTATGAATGAGACTCAAATATGAATGCAAATGCAAATTAGTTCAAAATATAGTAAAGAACAAATAATTGTGTAGTTGACTTTTGTTGACTTTTCTTTAAAGTCTCACGTGACTTCTAAAAAATGCCAAAAAAAATGAATGCTAATGATATGGTAAGAAAGAAATATATTAAGCAAAAAAAAGCTATGCATATGATAAATGGATGAAATGATCAAGTGACAAAAATGGGGTATGATAGGTGCTTAAGAAACAATTATGCATTTTGATCATTCAAAAACTTGTGTTTAACTTGGAAAATTTCAAGTTTTCTTTCAGCAACAATCTATTGTCGTGGATAAACAATGGATTGTCATAAATGTGTTTTTTACTTAGAAAAATTTTAAAACTTTGTTTTTACTACAATTCATTGTCATAGTAAACAATCCATTGTATTGTTCTCTTTGCCTAAACAATTTTTCAGAACCAATTCAACAACAATAGATTGTCACTGTTCAACTTTTTGAAATTTAACGTTGCAAAAAATGCAACAATAGATTGTGTGCTTAGACCAATCCATTATTCCTGAAGCATAATGAAATTTTATGAACTTTGACACACCCTTTCATTACCTCTTTTCATGGCATCATTTCCCTAATCATTGCATAAACTTTCTGAAGTTTCTCTAAAGCATTGCCATGATTTTTCAAATGGCATCTTGTGTAGTATAAATAGTAGTAATTTTCATATTCAAAAAGACATCTTCCCGTCATATTTTTCAAACAACTCATCTATTATTTTTATATGTTCATAACATTTTGAGAGAAAACGGTCGATCTTCAACCCTTTGGTGAAAATATCGGCCAACTGAGCATCACTTGAGCAATTCCTTACTTCAAGTTCACCCTGATTTACCTTCTCCCTTAAAAAATGAAATCTAGCTTCGATGTGCTTACTCCTTCCATGCAAAACTGGATTCTTCACAAGATTTATGGTTGACATGTTGTGGATCTTCAGTACCAGAGGTTTCTTCACTTCGACCTCCATTTCTTCAAGCACAAATCTGATCAAAATTGCTTGACACACAACATAGGATCATTGCTATATATTCAGCCTCAAACGATGACAATGCCACCACAAGTTACTTTCTCGAGCACCATAAGATTGGGGCACCAAATACTTGAAAGAAATAACCAGTTGTGCTTCTTCGATCTTCCTTGTCTCCACACCAATCAGTATTTGAATAACAGCTAACCATAGCTTCTCTGATTTCAAAGTATCATAGAAATAGAATTCTATACTTTACCGATCCTTTTAAGTATCTCAGGAGTTTTCTTGTAGCCTTCATGTGTGACACCCTTGGTTCACTCATGTATCTGCTCACTAATCCGACTGAGAAACTTATATCAGGTCAACTGTTGTACACATATCTCATAGATCCTACAATTTTTTTGAACAAAGTTGCATCGACTTTGTCTACTTCTCCATGCTTCTCCAACTTAACATTTGGTTCGACAAGCGAAGATGTAAGAGTCGAATCATCCATCCTGGACCTCTTGAGTATCTCTTTAACATACTTTATTTGATGTAGCACCATACCTTGCTTCGACATTTGAAATTCCATGCCTAGGAAGCACGACAATTTTGCCAAATCTGACATTTCAAATTCCTTCTTCATCAACTCTTTGAACTTCGACAACTTCTCCAAGCTATTTCCAATTACTAACTAGTCATCAACATATAAGTAGATGATTGTTATATCTTGTGCCACAACCTGAACATAGACACCATACTCAAATTTGCATTTGATAATCCCAATTTGACCAAGTATGAGTCGATCTTCTTGTTCCATGCCCTAGATTCCCGCTTGAGACAATATAACCCTTTGTGCAACTGGTATACTTTTCTTATTAAATATCATAGAGTATAGGATCTCGCTACAGGAACCAGATGATGTAATAATACCACTGCATTTCATATTAAATATTAATGTACTTGTGAATGGTTGGCTACTTGAGTGATAATTTGTTGATGAAGCTTTTTGAGTGTGAAAATCATTATAATTTCGATAATTATGTGAATTCTCACCCTTCTGTTGGAATGATGTTTTGTACGGTATCACTCAGGTACTAAAGATTAGAGTTGCTTCTAGCGAGGTAGCTGTTGGAGTAGTTTGTTTTAGTGTCCTTATTTATTTGGGTCGAGTCGTGCTCTGATTATGTAACACTAGGGAACATTTTGATTCATGTCTTGAGAGATACTTTATGTACTCTACTTCATTCTGTTATTGTTATTTTGAATTATATGAAGTATTGGCTTTTATGCCTAAGTATTGATTATGAATGAGATGAGCATGAGACTTTCATTATGTCTATTATGATTGAAGTAAATCTGCTGCTACATGCTAATGTGAAAGTGTACGAAAAGCATGAATTTATTTTAAGTGTATTTGAACATGACAAGTGTTTGTGTAATGTTTTAAAATTAATGTGACACCTTTTTTTTTTAAATGCATGATAATTTACTCTCATTATTTATATATTTTCGCGGGGTATAGAAGGGTGTTACAGTGTGAAATATACCTCTTCATCTAGATGAGCATTTAAAAATATTGATTTCACATCTAAGTGAAATATAGACCAGCCTTGATTGTATTCTAAGTCGACTACTAGTTGAACATTCTCCAATCTTACTACTGGTGCGTATACTTTAGAGTACTCGACTCATGCTCTCTGAAGAAAACCACAAGCTATCAATCTCGTCTTGCTATTGACCCATCGACATTGTGCTTCAACTTGAACACCCACTTCACTTTGATATCTTTTGTATGTGTTGGCAATTCGACCAACTCCCATGTATTGTTTCTTTCAATTTCTTGCAATTCTTCGATCATAGAAGACTTCCATTGTTTATCTTTGAAGGCTTCACTATAGTTTATTGGTTCAGCACCTGCAAGTAAAGAAAAATGAACTAATTCTCTATCTATTATGACTTCATCATCACCAACCACTTTGAAATTCTAGTATCAGATATGTGATGTCAAGTGCGATGTCACAACATCAATATCTGTTGTATGAACAAGGCAATAATAGTAATCAGAAAAAGCAGTAAACAACACACAAAATTTGTTCACCCAGTTCGGTCTAACAACCTACATCTGGGGGTATACCAAGCCAGGAAAGAAGTCCACTATTAGCAGTATCAAATTACATACTCAACAAACCAGTTGACAGTCCACTAACTTAATCACTACCCAATGACCCTTCTATCTAAGTCCTCCCTAGATAAGAGACTCCATCTCACTCCCAATCATCGCAATGATGTCTAGCAGTCAACATCTCAGTCACTGCATCAACAGCTTGATTTCCAAAAACTCTCCAAACACATAGAAGACACACTCCTATAACAATACCTAAACATGACCCTCATGCCTAAGAATAATACTTAGAGTTGTTTAACAACTTCCTCTAAGAACAATGACCATCTCACAATCCAAGTGGTTCACACATACCAACTCTCCTAGAGAGTGGTTCACAAACTCAGCCCTTAGAATTTACATGATGGTTGGCTTCCCTTAAACTAGGTTACAATACTTCTATTTATAACCTTTTTCCCAACTGGATTTGGGCTTTAAATCTCAGCATATTAACTGCTACAAATCTGCAGAAGATTCTGCTACTAAATAGATCTTCAATTAAATCTTTAATTCTTTTAGCCTTAAAAAAGACAACAAGATCTGCTCCAAATCTGATTGCAACTGAATATATCTTTACCAAGATATTCGCCTACAATCTCTCACTCTCTTCAGCATAATATCTCTCCAATAACAGAAACACGCAGCCCTAATAAAACAACTCAGACTGATGTTTTATCAACTGATGTCTTAACATCGGGTTTAACATCAGCACAGAATCTGCAACCATTTACAACTTGACACAACCAGAATGTTAAAAACTCATGTTGAAACATCAACCATGACATCCACATTGTTTTACCAAAATTCCATCCAACTAAAAGAACTAACAATCTCCCCCTTTGGCTAATTTTGGCTAAAACACTTTCAGCTTGCAGCGGAAAAACACTTACTAACATTCACAGCACAACCTGCAACAATACCAACCAGCTGTAACAACTAGTAACTCAGCACAAAACAAATTCCCCCTCAAAGCAAGAACCATCATACCAGCTGTTCAAACACGATTACTCCCCCTCAAGCCTATACCAACAAAACTAGGCAACACATGGGCTAACTCTCCCCCTTTTTAGCCACAATTAGACACCCTCTGAATCTGACAACTAACATACTCAGAACAAAATCCAGACTCAATAGCTGAACACACATTGGGGTAAATGTATACTGCTGATCTAATCCATTGACATCTTGTCTAACACCATGAAATCAGGTCTAAACTGTCAAGTACACCATGAACTTCACCAGTAACATAATGTCACGACATCTTGTCTGTCATTACAATCTTGATAAACAAATTCTTCAACAAAAGATCAACTCCCCCTATCTAAGATAACTAGTGCTCCTTTGCAAGAAGAACACCTTAAATGAATGGAAAACATAAGACTCGTCTTCATGTCTTCAAGAGCGCACCCTCTATTCAACACACCTGCTGAACGCATTCACATAATGCTTAATCCTCAAACAATTAAAGTACCACACTAGTACAGATAGAAGTTCTTCCATTATATTTCACAAATGGTGCTCCTTGACCAGTATATCATAACATTTGGAAAATCCAGACATAGTCTTCATTCATCCAGCCAGGAATGCTTCACACAATCATCCATAAGTTCTGAAGCACACACACAATGCCTTCCACTGAACTCTAAATAAACTCCTCTTACACCCACCAAGACAAGTGTGACATCTCCCATCAACAAGGACCCTCACAAAGCTCTTCCAAAATCTGCAGAGAAAAATAAATTCTCCCATACACAACCAAAGTTGTCCTTCAGACTTCTCCTCAGAAGCATGTGCGCATATGATTCAAACAATTAGTTTCACATGGCTAGAACCATTCATGTCCACACCAACATGTCATCCGACAGCCTAATGTCATAACATGTTATCTGACATTATATCCTCATAAGATTCAACCAATCTTCACAATCTTGATCAGCATGCAATCTTCACAATATATGTACCTTTGCAGCAAAATCCATAGACAAGTACTTCCCCAGTCATGGTTAACTAATGCTCTAGATGAAGATGGACATTTGAGTACACTTGCTGAGCCCATGCATTTTGGTACCATTGTCCCTTTCTCCAAAGGCAGTCATTCCCTATCATACTCTTCATCTTCAGACTTCCAATCAATCAATACCTGATCTACTTCAGTCTTCTCTACATTCTCCATCCAAGGCATACCTTCTACTTCATCATTCTCCCGTATGACTATGTAGACGCTCCTTAGGCATAATGTATGCACCAAGCTTCAGAACCAGAACAAAATCATCCTTCACCAAGGATATTCAACCAGATAATGTCCCAACACAAGTTAGAACATTTGCCACACACCAAGATATCATCACCATGATTCTTGATATGCTCCACCAACTGGACTTACTATTGCATAGTAATCCAAAGAACTAGAGAATTAACCTCTCATCCACCTTCAAGAAGAATAATCTCCTTAAGTATTCAACTCATCACTCTTCTGCCCAAGAGTAACTTGTTCCAAGACAGTCCTCAATAATAACCAGCTGCCACACTCTGATTATCTTGATTCTTCGAATCCACTTCTAAGATCAACCAAATGCCACAGTTTGATCACCTCATTCATGATTCCTCATAGAAAATAACCAAATGCCACATTTTGACCTTTTTCATGTTTGTCAGAACTCTCACAAAGATATCTTGATCCACCAAGAAAACTTGATCTTCAAGTCACATGTTCCACTTGCTCAAAAGCAAACACACTTAGACTCCCTAAGCCATGGTCATGTAACATCTTCTCCTTCCTGCAGCTCCCGCAAACTGCCATGAGAACGATCTTTTTGAAGCATCATATTGTTCATTCCTGTAGATCACCCTATCATTAGTTAATGTGCCACATCACCAGCTGAGACTCCTGATGTTAAGCTAGATGTCAGAATATTATGTCATCCAACTGTTGAATTCAGCTCTACCTTCTGCCACTCAGAAGAACCTCATCCCTTTGCAGAAACAGATTTCCATGCTCTCATAGACTTGATTCAACAATCAAGTTTGAGTAGACAACCTCCATCCTGCTTAGAAACTCCAAAGACTTCAAACCTACCACATCTGAATCTTCAGAAAATAAGTAGTCCAAGACTACCCCATAGCAATACTAAAGAAAGTCACTTCCCTTAGTAGACCGTTAGTAGAAAGCCAGAGATAACTGCCACTTATCCTCGACTTTCACAACCAGAGCAAACACCATGCTCCAAACCACTTAGATCAGAAATAAACTGATCCAAGCTGTAACCATCAAGATTATGATGTCTTCATAGTCTTCCATCTTCATCTTCAACAGCACCACCATCTGGACAAGTCATTCACAATACTTTCTAGGAACAGATGCTAAGCAATAATCCCAGGTCAACACCTAGGTGACTTGTGAGCGAATGTAGAACCCCACCCATGATTCTCCAAACCTTTGATGAAAAAATGTTAAAACAATAGACAGGACATCCTTAATCTTGTCTTTTAAGGAAAATCAATTAAATACTTGTGAATTTCATAAATAGCAATTGATCCCTGTGGTTTAACCCTTCTTCAGATTCCAGCATCTTCTGAATCTTCTTCATGACAGACCAATATGACAACCATCCATACCACAAAAGCCTTCCAGGTTAGGTCAGTGTCTTGATCTTTTACTCCACCCTGAGCAAAGAACTAAAATGATGTTTGAACATCAGTTTCGACATTAGTCTAAATCACATTAAACATCTCCTATGGATTTGGAGACTACAACCATATTAATCCACACATATCTCTTGTAGGGAACACACAAAAACATATCAACTTCCAAGATCAGACCAACAAAACTGCAGTAACTTGCATAACACACTCTTCCAGAAGCTTCTTCTTATAAGCACAAGGTTCAGACCTCTTGTCTAACTTAAGAGTGATAACTGCCATCCTTCTGCATAAACATACCATAGCCAATCTACTACTTCCAATCCTTCAAGCCAAAAAACTGAAAGAGCTCATGCAAACACCAATTGACCACAGGCTAATTTACACTGCTACTGCACACAAACTCTTGGATGCATTTTCCCTATAAAATTGTCCTCAGACATTTTAGTTTAAACAAGGATCATTTCCTTCTCTTCTGCTATCAAGATAACTACCTTTTCTTCAACAAGCTCCAACTGAAATGCTATGACATTATGAACAACATCTCAAAAATTGTTCAACTTCATAGCTTCAGTGATCCTTCAAAACAGCTACAATCTAATAGGTCTTTGACTTAGCATTTACCATAAACTGCTGATGTGTAGCGCGATGTCGAGACATTAGAATTGACATATTAAGCTCAGCTTCTTTCTTGATGAAACTTCCTCCAGTTCATGATTTTGAAAATCAGAAACATGTATCTTCACAAGAGAATTCATCTTCAGATATATCATAACCAGGAAGATCCTCCTAATTAGGTCACCACAACTAAGCTTAAGAGATAACTTATTAAGATCTTCACTCCCGCATGAAATATTTGACAGTGATACTCTTTTGCTTTGGTTCCACCCCCTTCTTTCACCATCAAGTAAATTGATAAAGAAGGAATCAATGTTCTGGACAGATTGGTCTTCAATGCCTGATTTGAAATATATGCTTCTTCTAAAAAAAACTGAAACTTCCATGTCATACAGTCTTTAATAAGATCCATTCACCTTTTGATCACTTCTTTCCCAAAACAAAGATATGAGATAATCCTCAAGTATCTTTGGCATCTCTAACCAAACGGTTGAAGTTGTCTTGCATAAACTACAACATCATAGAATATCCTGCTGAGGAGACCAAACCCTAATGTCTTTCCAAGAGAATACCTTCCTAGAATCTCACCACCAGAAATACAAGAACCAACCAGGGTTACATCAGACACCATGCAGCGGAACACACAATAACTCCTCAACAACCTTCAGGCACTACTAAATAATCCTTGCACACCATCACCATAAACCAAATGCCAACAAATCAAACTCACAACAGCAGTTCTCCTGATACCAACAGACAGGTCCAATACATACCCTGTCATAAATAGTCAATCCTTCACTTCAAGGGATCATACAAACAACTATATGAACTGACCAAGTCCATAACTCAGCAAAACTATCTTCCTTGCTCATGAACCAGAAAGTATCTTCCTTAGGTCTCATCCAGAAACATACAGGATGCCTGCTCTGATACCAATTGAAATTCTGGTATCAGATATGTGATGTCAAGTGCAATGTCACAACATCAATATCTGTTGTATGAACAAGGCAATAATAGTAATTAGAAAAAGCAGTAAACAACACACATAATTTGTTCACCCAGTTCGGTCTAACAACCTATATCTAGGGGCATACCAAGGCAGGAAGGAAGTCCACTATTAGCAGTATCAAATTACAGACTCAACAAACCAGTTGACAGTCCACTAACTTAATCACTACCCAATGACCCTTCTATCTAAGTCCTCCCTAGATAAGAGACTCCATCTCACTCCCAATCATCGCAATGATGTCTAGCAGTCAACATCTCAGTTACTGCATCAACAACTTGATTTCCAAAAACTCTCCAAACACATAGAAGACACACTCCTATAACAATACCTAGACATGACCCTCATAACTAAGAACAATACTTAGAGTTGCTTAACAGCTTCCTCTAAGAACAATGACCATCTCACAATCCGAGTGGTTCACAAACTCAACCCTTAGAATTTAAATGATGGTTGGCTTCCCTTAAAATAGGTTACAATGCTTCTATTTATAACATTTTTCCCAACTGGATTTGGGCTTTAAATCTCAGCATATTAACTGCTACAAATCTGCAGAAGATTCTGCTACTAAATAGATCTTCAATTAAATCTTCAATCAATTCTTCAATTAAATCTTCAATTCTTTTAGCCTTAAAAACAGCAACAAGATCTGCTCCAAATCTGATTGCAACTGAATATATCTTTACCAAGATATTCGCCTACAATCTCTCACTCTCTTCAGCAGAATATCTCTCCAATAACAGAAACACGCAGCCCTAATAAAACAACTCAGACTGATGTTTTATCAACTGATGTCTTAACATCGGGTTTGACATCAGCACAGAATCTGCAACCATTTACAACTTGACACAACCAGAATGTTAGAAACTCATGTTGAAACATCAACCATGACATCCACATTGTTTTACCAAAATTCCAGCCAACTACAAGAACTAACACACTTCATAGTCTTGAAGTCTTGTTAGACGAGCTCTAGTTCTTTGAGGTCTCTAGCTTGTGCTAGCCATATCCTCTTCGACTTCCACTGTGTCAGGAATGTTAGCAACTACTTCGACTTCGACTGGAATATCAACAATATCTTTGACTTAGACATTATTACTTGCTTCGTCGAAATTATAACTCATCAATGGCTTGTTAATTAGATCACCAGAAGTCCAATCCCAAGAAGAATTTTCATCAATAACAATATCTGAACTCATCATGATCTTCTGAATCATAGGTTCACTTTTATCATCAAGCTTCCTTCTCCTTGCATCAGGAACATGCTGAAGGTGAGAAAAACACAAGAAAGGGGGGTTTGAATTGAGGTTTTCAAAAACAAAAGCTTTTTACTCACTAAATAAAAACACCGCTAATGAACAACAAAAAGAAATACACTTTGATTTTTATACTAGTTCACTTGATAATCTCATAGTTAATCCCGTCCACCCGCCAAGGTGATTTCTCCTTATACCCAAGGACTTAATCCACTATAATCAACTGATTACAACTGCATTAGCAACCGCTGGTGACTAACAAATCACAAAGACACACAGTCTATGTCTTCTCAAGGATTCTAACCTAATTGATCCCTTAAGAAAATACAAACAATAGTTTGATTACAAAGTTGTGTTTACAAAGATTGCTTCTACATAAGCAGGTATAAACAAATTAAAAGCACAATACACTTAAAGAAAATTCTGCACAAGTATAGACAACAGTCTTGTAAAAATTTCTTATTTATTTAGCTTGCTTGCTTCACGCATATAGTGCTTCGTGCAGTAATTCTTCAAGTCTTCAAGTCTTTATGTAGCCAGTAAAAAGATCCATTGAAGGGTAGATCTGGTATTCTTCATGAATGAGCTGACAACTTGAGTAATGGTTTGATACAGAGGGGACAAGAATCGTACAACCTTAATTTCCTTACTCCGCGAAATCCGCTTAATGGAAGGAATATTGGTTTGTACCATGTACTATTTTCCCCACGTATAAACTCGTTCTTATCTTCTATTCTTCAGTGGCTTCTGGATAAATAGTTATTTGAAGCATGAGATAGAAGAGTTAATTTTGCTTGAGTTCAGAAACTTCAATCATCAATCAGAAGCTTGATCACATCAATATCTAACTTGAGATTCTTTAGAGTTTTTAGAACCTTCAGCGTTTAATCTTCGGAAGCTTGAGTTCAGAAACTTCAATCATTAATGAGAAGCTTGATCACATCAATATCTGACTTGAGATTCTTCAGAGTTTTTTGAACCTTCAACGTTTAATCTTCGGAAGCTTGAGCAGTCTTCAGAAGCGAATTGATCAGAGTCACACGTCAGAAGCAAGAGCCAAGAGAATGTTGCAGCAACAACATACAGTTTTCTTAGAAGCTTCTCATCTGTGAGTTTGATCAGAAATGATTTAGATCAATATATTTAGAAACTTGTAACGTTTCACGTTCAAGAGTCAGAATCAAAGTTGTTTGCTAAAGATACACAATAACAAACGTTAGAGTACCAAAATTATTCTCACACAAATACTGACTTGTTATCATCAAAATTTAGAGATACAGATGCAGAACCAAATCTTGTTCTAACACATACATGTAGCAAATAAAAGCAAACACCTTCAGATGACTCACTGATGGTCGTTTTCCACTCCACACTTCTTCACGAACCTTCTTCTTTAGCTTATTGGTAGGGCACTTGTTCATAATATAAATAGCTGTTAAAACAGCTTCACCCTATAAGGATTTTGGCAAATTTTTGCTTCAACATGCATCTTTCCATGTCCAATATGGTCGTTTTTCTTCTTTCTTCTATTCCATTATGTTGAGGCGTGTAAGGAGCCCTTGCATCATGATTGACACCATGTTCTTCACAAAACTCTTCAAATATCTTGGAAGTGTATTCGCCACCTCCATCTTTTTGCAAAACTTTAATCTTCTTCTCACTCTGGTTTTCGACAAGCATCTTGAATCTCTTAAAGATTTCGAACACTTTGTCTTTCTCTTGATAATATATATCAACAACTTTCAACTAAACTCATCGACAAACAAAACAAAATACCTGTTTCCACCAATGGTATGCTCCTCAAAAGGGCCACGTACATCTGAATGTACAACTTCGAGTATGCAAGAGGATCTCATTGGCATAGTTGAAACTAAAGACTTTCTGGATTGCTTTTCGACTGGACAACCTTCACAGAGTTTATCGGGCATCTCTAGACTTGGTATACCAATTACCATATTTTAAGTAATTAGTTGATTGAGTGATCGAAAGTTTAAATGTCCAAACCTAAATGCCACAACCAACTATTCTTGTGGTTAACAACAATTTTTAGACATTGTACTTTAGTCAAACTGATCATGGTCTTGAATGTCTTATTCTTCGACAAAGGAGATTTCAAGACCAAATTACTCTGAGTGTCAAACTGTGCCAAGGCTTCATCTTTCATAATCATTGAGAAACCTTTTTTGACCAGTTGTCAAACACTTAGCAGATTGCACTTCATTCCAGGTACATAGAGTGCATCTTTGATTATAGATTTTCCTCCATTGCTCCTATGAATAAATATGGTGCCAGTACCTTCTGCTTGCAACAAGTAATTATCAGTAAGTTTGACCTTGCTCTTCTTCGACGAGTTGAAATCTACTAACCACATTTTTCAACCAGTCATGTGATTCGAGCATCCCGAGTCGAGGAACCAGATCTTATAGCCGACATGGTCATCTGCAACTGCAGCCACAACCATCATATCTTCAGAATCATTTGAATCTTGGCGTGCAAAGGTTCGCTCCTTCCTCCTTGCCTTTTGTCGCTCCCTTGTCTTTATTGTACCAATAATTATTGGCCACATTACCCCACTTTTCACAATTATAACACTGCATACCTTTTTTCTCTTTGTCTTTCTGATAGGAGCTTCATTCTCCTCTTTTCGAGGATTCAGAAGCCGTATCATTAAACTTATGCTTTTGAGGGTTCAAACAAGACTTCTTGCTCTGAGTCTTTTCTCCTTTGCCTCTGAACTTGTCGGAACCACCATGCTTCTTCCAAACCTGAGTCTGTAGTGCTTATATCAAATCTTGAACCCCTTTCCTTTCGACAATTCTAATCTTAGTGCCTCTAATGAACCAACCGAATCTTCCAGTTTTAGGGTTTCAAGATTGTTGGATTCTTGAATAACTACGATAACATGATCAAAGTGATAGGTCAACTAACACATTACCTTTTTAACTATCATCTTATCTGTTAGGGTTTCGCCATAACCCTTCATGAGATGGACAAGATTTTGTACCTTCGACACATAGCCTGCAATCTTTTCATCTTCTCCCATCTACAACAATTCATATTGTCATTGCAAAGTCTGCAATTTGATGACTTTGACTTTCTCACCTCCTTCATAGTACTTGACAAGAATATTTGATTCCTTCTTCACCAATTCAACATGAGAGATCTTGTCAAAATTTTCTAAATCTACCAATGATTGAATGCAATACACAACCTTGCAATCTTTCTTCTTCACCTCCTTGTTCACGACTCTTTGAGTATCAGTTGCTTTTGCAGAAAGCTCAGGGACGCCATTAGTAACCACTTCTAGGGTTTCATGAAAGCCGAATAAGCATTGAATCTGTTTTCTCCATCGGATCCAATTCTTGCCGTCAAGAATTGGAAGAGAATTTAGAATGCCATTAGTACCATACATCTTTGCAGCGATAGATTAACAACCCACGATCCCGAAAATACGATCACCTATGTGTGATTCTTGAAAACACGATCAAGAACCTAATCAGAGCTCAAGATACTAATTTGTTAGCGCGTGAGACACTTTTAGTGAGGAGAGAAAGAGATAGAATATGAAAATAAGGATTGATATTATTGAACAATTGTGTTACAAAACTGAATTACAATGTATTTATTTATATACATCTAAGTGGCTTGACTACTAAGTAATAAATATAACAAACTAAGTAACAAATTCTATACCCTAATTAATTTTGGGTTTGGGCCACACAACTTGGATTGTATTATATCTCAACACAAGTGTGTGATGACATTTGTTTGTAATAGAAAATGGTGTGCTTTCTTGTTTATGTGATAATCATCATAGTGTTGGAGATTATTGGAGAAAGATCCTTTGAATTTGTTTGATTTAAAGTCCACCATACTTGTTGGTATATTTGTGAAATCAAGGAAGTGGTACACTTATTTGTTGTTAGTTAGAAGATTATAAGATAAGTCTTAGTGGTAGACTTGTACAAAGATCTAACAATACTAAAAATCTCTCACGGGGTGTGAAGGGACTGAGTACTCTTGTTTGGAAAGATGAACAATGATATATCATTGTGTTCTCTACTTTCTGCACTTTAATTTTCTGATATTCATCCTACAAAACAGCCCCTACATCTTATTTTAAACTAGAAAATTAAAAAGAAAAGGAACTTACTGAAATATCAAGAAAAATCCAGCAAGTCTAATTCACCCCCTCTTAGATTGCGCACTCAAAATTTACAATAACTTCTTTGATAGTCTTTTTAGGTCTTCCCCCTCATCTAATTGTTTGTCTTCTCTCCATTTGGTCTACCCTCCTTACTATAAAATCTATTGATCTTCTCTCTACATGCCTAAACCACATAAGTCTATTTTTCACCATCTTTTCCACTATAGATGTAACACCCTTCTAAACCCCACGAAATAATATGTCATAAATCGGAGTAAGATAACATACATCTCAAATAAGGGTGTCACATATAATTCAAACATCACACATACACCTGTCATGCTCGATAACACAAATTAAATTCATGTTTTTCATACACTTTCACATAGCATGTAGCAGTGGAATCACTTTCATTCATAACGAACATAATAAATAGTCTCATAAATAACTCATTCATATCACCACTTAGGCATGAAAGCCAAAACTCCACATAATTCAAATAACGATAGTAAAATAAAATAGGTTACATAAAGTATCTCTCAAAACATGAATCAAAATGTTCCCAGTGTTACATGACCAGAGCATGACTCGACCCAAAATAAATAAGGAAAATAAAGTAAGCAACTCCAACAGCTACCCTCGTGCTAGAAGAAACTCTACTCTTCAGTACCTGAGCGATGTCGTATAAAACATGATTCCAACAGAAGGGTGAGAATTCACATAATTATCAAAATCATATAATAATATATAATGAATAACATACATGCATAACATAATTATTCTCACATTTCAAATGCTTTATAAACATAGCATCACTCAAGCAACCATACTATTCATAAGTACATACTCACAAATCCATAATTTTACCAATTCATCAAATTCACGTAATGCACATAATCTCATATTGCAATCATAGACACAATATGACTCAATGCAAGACTCAAATGCAATACTCATGCATGTGATACCAATCACTGTTATTATTTTTTTATTTTTACATTAAACCGAGTCCGTCCTCTAGACCAATAACACACAAAAGCCCATCGTCTAAGCTTCAAATCCCTCTCTAGGTTCGGGACAAGTCACTAATTCTCATGAAACTAACAAGCATTGCCGCTTGACTACAATGATGCATGTGCAAGTTCAACAACCATTTGCAATTAAGACCATCCCTCAATCTTAACACCATGCATATCTTCAATAATTCATCGTAATTGAATTACCACACGATTACATATACTTGCACATTTTTATGAATCATCCACAAACAATTCCCTTTCAAATGGTATACACACATTTTACAATACAATCACAACTCTATTATCATTACAATAAGCAATAACTATCATGCATTTCATGTTTTCACACACCAAAATATACTTATACAAGCACACACACAAGTATTCAATAAATTATCCACAAATAATTTCACAACCGGCAGCAAACAGTGCAACAATTCATTAATAGAACATATACACAATTGGCTTCCCAAACATATTAAACATAAAAATATTGGGCAACCAATTATCTTATCTATCTATACTATGTTATATCTCTATTCATTAGCTTTCCGACACTTCGAACGGGAACCAAAACGGACTTGCGGATCAAAAGTTATGATCAAGACAATTCCAAGCATAAAATCCAGCAAGCTGACACAGCCGCCACTGTCAGGGGACACGGCCCGTGGCACTCCAAAGTCATAAAATCACGTTTTTCCACTCCAAAACAGGGGGGATGACACGGCCACCAGTGTCAGGTGACATGGGTCGTGTCAGAGCCCAGCAAAACCCATTTTCAGTGTCGGAGGCCTTCCGGACCTCCGATTTCGATTCCGTAAAAAGATCCAGTTCCAGAATTCGAAATACTACCATTATATGATAATTATATCTGCCCACAATACATATTTTATCTGCCCACAATACATATTTAAGTATCCTACCATCATACATCATGTAATCATTAATTTCAAAACCATGGAAACTAAGGATTTTTATCCTAAATATGATACTACCCATCATACACTATCATACAATCATAACCATGTAAAGACCCACCCTTACCTTTGTTTATTGATGAACTCTTGAGTTTCCTCCTTAGATTTTCTTCTCCTCTTTTCCCCTTTTCCTTTTCTCTATGTTAGCTTCTTTATTTCTTTTTCCCTTATTAACTCTATTTTTCTCTTTATATATAAAACCTTATAATAACTAATTCTAGTAACTAATGGGCTTACTAATCATACCCACACCTTTACTCTTCACATTCTCATCCAATAGGCCCAATTATCTTATTTCTATTATTTCTATATCATTTCCACCAAATAAAATAATCCAATTAAATCAATTACACACAAAATCACACAATTAATTAATTAATATAATATATAAATAATTAATAAAAATTGGGGTGTTACAACCCTCCCCCACTTAAAAGATTTCCTCCCTCGAAAATTACTTCAAACGAATAAATCAGGATAAGACTCTCTCATCTGACTCTCAAGCTCCCAAGTCACGTTTCCACCTGCTGGTTCTTCACAAGCTAACTTCACCAAGGTAATCTCTTTACCTCGAAGTTGCTTCAACTCCCGATCCTCTATCCGCATAGGTGATGTCCCCACAGTCAGGTTATCTCTCACATGCACATCATCTACTTGGACAACATGAGACGAATCTGCAATGTATTTCCTCAATTGAGATACATGGAACACGTCATGGAGATTAGCAAGCGACGGTGGCAAAGCAACCCGATAGGCCACCTCTCATATTCTCTGCAAAATCTGGTATGGACCGATAAAACGCGACGTTAACTTACACGACTTCAATGCCCGACCAACACCAGTTACCGGAGTAACTCTAAGAAACACATGATCTCCTTCCTGAAATTCAAGTGCTTTATTCTTCTTGTCATGATAACTCTTCAGAAGAATCTGAGAAATCTTCATCTTCTCCTGAATCATCTTAATCTTATCAGTAGTCTGCTGGATTATCTCAGGTCCAACCACATCACTCTCTCCCGACTCATACCAATACAATGGTGTCCTACACCTCCTACCATGCAAGGCTTCAAATAGTGTCATTCCAATACTCGAATGAAAATTGTTGTTGTAAGTAAACTCAATTGAGGGCAAGTAGCTATCCCAGGCACCTCCTTTTTTCCAACACACAAGCTCTCAAAAGATCCTCAAGTGACTGAATCGTCCTCTCCGTCTGACCATCTGTCTGCGGATGATAAGCAGAACTCAACCACAACTTCGTACCCAACGTACTTTGCAAATATTCCCAAAATCTCGAAGTAAACCTCAGATCTCTATCTGACACAATGCTAGACGGAATACCATGCAAACTGAAAATCCTATCAATGTACAGCTTTGATAACTTCTCCAATGGGTAATCCATTCTAATTGGAATAAAATGAGCAGATTTCGTAAATCTATCCACAATTACCCAAATAGCCTCACAATTGTAAAGACAAACTTCCAATGTGTTTTGATGAAGACAAGCCCATTGATGAAGACAAACTCAACAATGATATGATCAAAGAAGGAAAAAGAAGGATCTAATATTGACTTTGTTCAAGACTTTTTAAATCAATTTTCAAGGTATATGAATATTTCTTAACATAAATAATCTTAAGTGCTCAAAGTCTTGATCATGCATTAAATCCTTTTCATAGCATGTTTATATGACCTTGGTTGAAAAGTTAGTTGGTGGCAGCATATTGATAATTTAACTTAGAAATTTTTTTAAGAAAATCTTTATGTCAATCGATTGGTGTTTAGGATCAATTGATTAACTGTGGTTTCTGCCTTCAAAAATTTTGTGGTACGTGCTGAGCCAATCGATTGCTGTTTTATGTCAATTGATTGGTCTGAGTTTTTTTCTTCAATTTTTACACTATGTCAATCGATTGCTGTTTTATGTCAATTGATTGGTCTGTGTTATTTTTTCAATTTTTGCCTTATGACAATCAATTAGTCCTTCCAGTCAATCGATTGATCCTGTACAAAATTTGAAATTTTAAACGTACTCTTTGTGTCTTGACTCCTTTTCATAACATCTTTTCACCATGGGGTACAATTCTTTTCTCAGCCTATTTTCTTCAACCATTACCATGTTATTTTGAATAGGTGTCTCCATCTTTATAAATTCATTTCAAGTTTCATGTTTCATTCACCTCTTTCATACAAATCTACAATTTCTCTGCATATTCTTCCATAACAGAAATTTTCACACAAGATACTTTTTGAATCTCATTTTCATATCACATTCATAAAAGTATCATTTGAGCACTTAGAGAGTTTATACTATTAAATCTTCATATTTGAAAGAGAAGAAGACTTTGTTATAAGTCTTAAAGAAACTACAAATCTTCATATATTCATTTTATTGAAATTGTTGTAAAAATTCCTAAGTTCCAAGGATTGTTTGGAATTAGGTGTGTACTATAAGAAGGAGGATTGTTTCTACTTATAGGGTTTGTTGTATCCTTGTTGTCCAGGATTGTTGGAAACAAGAGGTTGAGTTTGAGAGGATTGTTCTCATTTCAACTTAATGAAAATCCAAGAGGATTGTTCTTGGTGTGCTTGTTAGAGCCTGTATAGAAAGGCTAGGATAGTCTTGTCTTAGGATCTAACATTAATTAAAATCTCTTTCATGTTGAAAGGGGACTGGAGTACTCTCGGACTGTGAGGAGAACTGGGATATATCACTGTGTCATTTACTTTCCACATTTATCGCTTTCATCACATAATAATCACTTAGGGAAGTAAAACTTGAAACCGTCAAAAATCAGGAGAAAATTCTAAGTACCTAATTCACCCCCCCCCCCCCCTCCCTCTCTCTTAGGTTCAACTCTAACTTACAATTGGCATCAGAGCATGTTATAGGTAATCTGTTCCTACAGATCCAGTATGGCTTCCACAAGCGCAAATCCGGTTTTCAAAGATGGCGGTAGTAGCAATAAGCCCCCTTTATTTTCTGGAGAATATTTTGACTTTTGGAAAATCAGAATGAGAGCACACTTAAAAGCACGAGGAGATGGAATATGGGAAACTGTTGAAAATGGTCCACATCAACCAATGAGTGTAGTAAATAATGTTGGAACTCCAAAGATTAAAAGTTCTTATATTGACGATGATAAAAAGAAAAAGTGCTCGATGAAAAGAAAGTCATTAACATATTACAAAGTGCATTAAGTATGGATGAATTCTTCCGCATTTCACAATGTAAATCCGCGAAAGAAATTTGGGACACTTTGGTGGAAACTCATGAAGGAACCACTGAAGTTAAACAATCTAGATTGAACACATTAAGCCAAGAATATGAGATATTCAGAATGCAGCCCCGAGAATCAATCCTCGACTTGCAAAAAAGATTTGTGCACTTGACAAATCATTTGAAAGCACTCGGTAAGACTTTTACTAACGATGAATTAAATCTTAAAGTGCTTAGATCTTTAAACAGGGAATGATAACCAAAGGTGACAGCGATATCAGAAAAGAAGAGTCTTTCTACCATGATATCCGCTTCCTTGTTCGGAAAATTTCAAGAGCATGAATTAGAACTTGAAAGATTTGAGAAGCATGAAATACAAGTAAAAGATTCAAAAGATGTTGCCTTAAAGACAAAAGTAAAAAATTATGACAACAATCAAGAGGATGAGTCCAATAGTGATGAAAATGATGATCTTATCAAGAAGTTTGAAAAGTTTCTAAGAAAAGAAAGAAAAAGGGAGACCATTAAAGGGGAAGCACTAACAAGGAAGATTAAATGCTTTGAATGTGGAGAAAGAGGACATGTTAAAAGTGAATGCCCTACACTTCAAAAGAAGAATAAATTCAAGAGAAAGAATCATAAAAAGGAAAATAAAGCACATGTAGCATGGAATGACAATGAAATAAGTTCATCTTCAGATGAAGAACATGTAAATCTTGCATTGATAACAACACACCATTCCGATGAAGAAGAAGAAGAGGTTAGTAATGAAATATCTTCTTGTGATAATGATGCTTTAGGTGCTATTGAAGAGCTCTTAAATGAATGCAAAGTATTGTATAAAACAATATCTTCACAAAAGAAATAAATTACATCTTTAGAAGAAAAAGTTGATATTATGGAAAAAGAAGCAAAAGATCAGAAACAAAAGAAAATTAGTGAAGAAAAACAAGAGTTGGTATGTAAAAATTGTGAATCACTTTCTTTCCAAATTGTTCAATTAAAAAGAGTCCTTGAAAGATATGAGAAAGGACAAATTGGATTAGAAGCGGTCCTGAGTCAACAAAGATATTCAAATGATAAAAGTGGACTTGGTTATTCAAAGTTTTCCAAACCAAGTACTAGTAAAACTATTTTTGTTAAGGCTAGTGACCAATCTTCCAAAGAGAAAGTGAACAAACCTAGGAATGTGCATCCTTATACTAAAAAAAAATATTTTTGAAAAAGAAATCTTATGTTCCTAGATATAAGAGCAATTTTGTTCCTACTTGTTTTTATTGTGGTATTATTGGCCATACACCTAATGCTTGCTATGTTAGAAACTTTAGTGTTGCAAGTGGGCATTATATGTGGGTTAAGAAAAGAACTAATTATGAAGGACCCAAGGCACACTGAGTACCAAATAAAACTTAATTTATTTTGTAGGTTTGCTTAAAGACCACTTCAATTCTATGCTTTGTTGATAAGTGGTTGTTCTAAGCTTTTGATGGGAGGCATAAACTAACTTTCAAATCTAGTGCTCAAAGTCCAAGGGTTATTTCACATTTGGGGAATACCTTAAAGGAAAAATTATTGGCATTGGCAAAGTTGGAGCACTAACTTTCAGATTCATTGAAGAAATACTTTATGTTAAAGGACTAAAGCAAAATCTTCTAAACAAAAGCCAACTTTGTGACTAAGGCTTCAAAATCATGTTCGCCAAGGATGAATGTTTGATGAAGTCACTCATGAGGTAAATCTCATAGGTAAAAATTGTTTTTATTTTTCATACTTTCTTTATATACTTCAAGTCTTTTCCCATCCTTTTTGCTAATGACAAAGGGGGAGAAGATATATGTATATGTGTATGCCTTTCTCTAACATTTTGCAGCAATCAACAAATTGTCAAGAACTCTCAATCAAGGATCAAAGGGTAGCATTGGTCTAGGGGGAGTTATCTTTGTTAGGGGGAATAAAGCCTTCATAATTTTCATGGTTGTCATCATCAAAAAGGGGGAGAATGTGAAGATAAACTTCCAATGTGTTTTGATGAAGACAAGCCCATTGATGAAGACAAACTCAACAATGATATGATCAAAGAAGGAAAAAGAAGGATCTAATATTGGCTTTGTTCAAGACTTTTTAAATCAAGTTTCAAGGTATATGAATATTTCTTAACATAAATAATCTTAAGTGCTCGAAGTCTTGATCGTACATTAAATCCTTTTCATAACATGTTTTTATGACCTTGTTTGAAAAGTTAGTTGGTGGAAGTATATTGATAATTTAACTTAGAAATTTTTTAAAGAAAATCTTTATGTCAATTGATTGGTGTTTAGGATCAATTTATTGATTGTGGTTTCTGCCTTCAAAAATTTCGTGGTACGTGCTGAGCCAATCGATTGTTGTTTTATGTCAATTGATTGGTCTAAGTTTTTTCTTCAATTTTTACGCTATGTCAATCGATTGCTGTTTTATGTCAATTGATTGGTCTGTGTTATTTTTTCAATTTTTTCCTTATGACAATCAATTGGTCCTTCCAGTCAATCGATTGATCCTGTACAAAATTTGAAATTTTAAACGTATTCTTTGTGTCTTGACTCCTTTTCATAACATCTTTTCACCATGGGGTACAATTCTTTTCTCAGCCTATTTTTTTCAACCATTACCATGTTATTTTGAATAGGTGTCTCCATCTCTATAAATTCATTTCAAGTTTCATGTTTCATTCACCTCTTTCATACAAATCTACAATTTCTCTGCATATTCTTCCATAACAGAAATTTTCATACAAGATATTTTTTGAATCTCATTTTCATATCACATTCATAAAAGTATCATTTGAGCACTTAGAGAGTTTATACTATATATTTGAAAGAGAAGAAGACTTTGTTATAAGTCTTAAAGAATACTACAAATCTTCATATATTCATTTTATTGAAATTGTTGTAAAAATTCCTAAGTTCCAAGGATTGTTTGGAATTAGGTGTGTACTATAAGAAGGAGGATTGGTTCTTCTTATAGGGTTTGTTGTATCCTTGTTGTCCAGGATTGTTGGAAACAAGAGGTTGAGTTTGAGAGGATTGTTCTCATTTCAACTTAATGAAAATCCAAGAGGATTGTTCTTGGTGTGCTTGTTAGAGCCTGTATAGAAAGGCTAGGATAGTCTTGTCTTAGGATCTAACATTAATTAAAATCTCTTTCATATTGAAAGGGGACTGGAGTACTCTCGGACT
This sequence comes from Lathyrus tuberosus, assembly GCA_022829125.1. Classification (NCBI taxonomy): domain Eukaryota; kingdom Viridiplantae; phylum Streptophyta; class Magnoliopsida; order Fabales; family Fabaceae; genus Lathyrus; species Lathyrus tuberosus. The sequence goes on along the minus strand of JALAZF010000073.1, from coordinate 3,982,268 downwards.
GTGAGGGGAACCATGATATATCGTTGTGTCATTTACTTTTCGCATTTATCACATAGTAATCACTTAGGAAAGTAAAACTTGTAAGCGTCAAAAATCTTGAGAAAATTCTAAATACCTAATTCACCTCCCCCTCTTAGGTGCAACTCTAACTTACAATAATTACTCGGTGTTCTGGGTAACCCAGACACAAAATCCATCGATATACTATCTCATTTCCATTGAGGAATAGATAACGGTTGCATCAAACCCGACGGTTTCTGATGTTCAATCTTCGACTTCTAACAAGTCAAATAAGAATACACAAACTCTGCAATTTTTTTCTATATACTAGGCCACCAAAATATTTTTCTCAAATCCTGATACATCTTAGTAGCACCCGAATGAATACTCAATCCACTATGATGCCCTTCCTCAATAATACTCTTTTTCAGCTCAGCTATATTTGGAACACAAACTCTATCACGACATCTCATAATACCATTTTCATCAATACGAAAATCACCACCTCGACCTTGATTGATCAAAGTCAATCGATCTACCAAACTCAAATCAGATTTCTGACCTTCCAGAATCTCATCAAGAATACCACTAGTAAGCTTCAGCATACCAAGCTTAACTCCATGATAAGTCTCTTCACAAACCAAAATCATATCTCGAAATTGCTCAATCTTCTCTAACTCTCTTACCATCATCATCGACATATGCAAAGTGAAAGCTCCAAGGATTTGACTAAATTTTAATAAAACATAATGTTGAATAAGATGTTCTAGTTTGAAGATGTCGAATGAGATGTCCCAGTATGAAGACCCGACATCATGACTGTCACAACAGGTTTTGTTTTTAATTCTGTTTCAAGATTCAAGGCGCGTTTGGCAGTGGATTAGGACAGAAGATTTGAAGCCTAAGGAAGCTGAAGACTATAAAAGAAAGACCAAGACATAGGATAGATAGAGACTTAAGAATCCTTATTGTAATACTTGTAAAGTAGAAAATAGGGTTTAGGGTTTTGAGAGTCGTTGAACTTTCTTTTGTTGTAAGTCTCCCTTTGTATCGGTTGGATACACTGTGGAAGACATAAATGTTTATACAGATTCAAAAGCCTTTAGGTAATGAATTGCATATTGTTCTTGGATGAAGCTTTGAAGCAAATCCAATTAGGTTTGTTAGTCAAGTGTGTTTGACTGAACTTTCTATTGAAAGAGGATTCTTTCAAGTAGGATGATGCAATTGCTGTCGATTGTAACTGTTAGATATCACAAGTTGTGATTTAGGGAGTGAGATGGGTTTCTCTTATCAATTAGATGTGACTTCTAATGATAAAGTTTTCATTGGGTAGTGATAGGTAAACCAGAGGTTGTTTACTGTAAACCAAAAGTTGTTTACATAAAACTATACTACTGATAGTGGATTCTTCTTCCTGGCTTGGTAGCCCCCAGATATAGGTGATTTGCATCGAACTGGGTCATCATATTCTGTGTTGTTTATCATTTTTCAATTTACAGATCAGTATTGATTAACATGTTATAACAGATGTTGAAACATCTATTGTGAATCTGTTTCTGATATTCAGTGTATCAGCTTGTTTGTCCCGCCCTTGTTTTAATGTTATACAGAGAACAATGTCGTGACATGTGTTAGGAAATCTGTTATCTGCTATGCCATAATTTCAATTGGTATCAGAGCAGGCATCCTGTCTATTTATGGATGAGATCTTGGGACATACTTTCTAGTTTTTAAACAATATGTGTGTGCGATCAGACAATTCATTGGATATCTGGAATGATCGGTATTGGATCAAGGATGACAACTTCTGTTGGTTGTTTCTTACTTCTGTGAAGTTTCTTCAACCGCTGCTGGTGAAGAGGTTCTTTTCTGCTAGGTGTCCCCTAAGATGTCTTGACATATTAACTGGAGCCTGTTGAATATGTGTTGGTGTTCCGCTGCATATGCTTCTAATGAAAGGACCTTGGTAAAGCTAGATTGAAGACTCTGTCCATGAAGGTGTCAACATCTATTGGAATTTTAGCCATTCCAGCAAGGAGTAATGAAATGGAGAGAGTTGTTTGTTGTTGTTTACTGCTGATGTCTTGGTACTTGGAAGGTTGGTTCCTTCAGGTATTTTGAAGTCAAAAGAGGAGAGGTCTAGGTTATCAATTTCTTGGTTTTTGAAACTGGTAAATATCCGTGTCATGATAAAGTTGCCAAAGACACTTGAGATTTCTCTCAAGTCCACTCATAAAGGCATCTCTTGTCATGAGGACTATTTTTGTTCTGGAGGCTTGTGGTTGCTCTTCTAGATCAAGGTTGGTTCTAAGGATCATCAATATGAAGAATTTGGGGGTGATTTATTTTCACCTTCCATGTCGTACAAGGTAGTGCTTCTTCAGATCAGTTGAACTAGTTCTTCTCAAGGAAGATGCAGAAGTTTATGCCATCTAGGTCAAGGGTGTCAGCCTTGATGTCTCAACATTCTGCTTAGTACAAGGTACCTACACTAAAGAATACTTGATTGGTATTCCTAAAGTGTTAATATCTCATGGTTGTATGAGGTACTGAACAAGTATTCAAGATCAATTGCTATTTGTGGAGTGCACAAGTATTTAATTGATTATCCATGTTCTTGAAACTCAAGATTGCTGGAGTTCAGGAGGTGTAACATTTCTCGTTGCAACTGTTTAGGGACTAACATCAGGTGGATGATCCAAGAAGATTTTCTTATAAGGATTTAAGATTCATTGCTATTTGTGATACTCACAAGTATTTAATGAATTATCCTTAGTTGATGATCAAGGAAGATAAAACCGAGACGTCTCATCAATTGTTACATCATCAATGTTCAAGTATATATTCCTTGGATCTGTTTGGGGTTCTACAAGGACCTGATGTTCAACCAAATGTTGAAACATTCCATCAGCAGAGATTGTGCAGAATCTTGTTGATTCAAAGAGTGAATCTTTAGGATAATAGAGAGGAGTTGCATATGCTCTGGGAACCAAACTTTTGTGTGATTGACATAAAGTGTTGGGAACCCTCTTCTGGTTGGACCTGCAAAGGCATATTATCTGACTAAGAAGTTTCATGGCAGGAAACTTGTCTAGGTTATGGTGGTGATGGAAGTGAAGATGAAGACTTTTTATTCTTGATGAAGATGACTTGGATCAGTTTATTTCTAATCTAGGTGAATTGGAGTGCAACTGTAGAGAGCGTGTGATCCTTTTCAACATGGAGGTTCGGGTTCAGTGCCCAAGACAATATCTTTGAAATCTTGAAGGAAGCTAGATTTCTTGTATCTGTTAACTACTTGTTCCTAAAGAATCAAGCTTTGGCATGTTTAGTCCTTCTGAGGATCAGTTCTTGAAGCTGATGCTCTTCAAGGTATCTAGATTTAAGATTAGTTATGGACCATTAACATAGGATAGAGGTTGTCTAATCAAACTTGATATGTTAATCAAGTCTATGAGAGCATGGAACTCTTGTTCTGTAGAAGTGGAGAAGTTTCTCAAGACGGTATGTCTGAGGGTGGGTTGATCAAGATGTATTAGACAGACTCGAGCTCATCAGCTGGAAGTTATAACATTGATGTCAGATATTCTGACATCAGGGTTTTCATCATATTGCTTCCTCTGTGGGATCAGATTACAATGGAGGCATATTATCTTGAGACAAGCTGATACGACTGAAATGGATGCTTCAAAGGCTTATGCAATGTATGGGAATTGCAGAAGCTAGCAGAGGCTACATTTCTTAGTCTTAGTTGTCTTGCTTTGGAGAAAGTAGGATTTATGCTGAAGACCCAGATTCTTGGCTGGAGATCTGGAGGAAGCTGTGACACTTGACTGTGTCTAACCATTGTCACTTGAATTCAAGAACAAATTACCTTTGTGGAGAAGGGAGGTTGTTCGAAGACCAAAGATGGATCTGGTTCTGCTCTTGGATTGCTGATGATTGAAGGGATCTTCGCTTGAGGTGGTTGCCTTTGTGGGAGTATGAGAGTTTATTTCTCTCTACAGATGTCTGAAGTTCTTGATGATTAAGCTGGTAGGAGCCGCGTTCTCTGAAGACCTTCAGTTGGATTACTATGTAGATAGTAAGTCCAGTGGTAATTGTATCAAGAACCATAGTGTATGGTGTCTATGATATGATTTGGATGCCCTAACTAATGTTAGAACATAATCATGTTTTCTGAACTTGGAGTTCAGATTGTGGAAGCTGATATTCACCAGTTGAATCAAAAGTGTTCTAACTTATCATACGGGAGAATGATGAAGTGAAGATTGTCTTGGATCATGGGGTGTTTATCTGGTAGTCTGACTCTTGTTGAGGCCAGAATGCTTATGGAGAGGTGGTTTCTTCTGCTGCAAATAACTCTAGAAAGAAGTGGATTAGTTTGGTGCTTGTGAAGCAAGTAAGTTGAGGATTTCTGGAGCATGTATTTGATGTCATTCAAGTGTGAAGGACATCTAGGCTAGCTAACAAACTAAGAGATTCAGTATGTCTCTTTGAGGAATGTGAAGCATTCCAGATTTAATTGGATTTATTCTCAAGGAACAAAGATATCTATGGCTGTAAAATTCAAGGTGGATTTGTACAGGGTATGAATGTGTTCAAGATGAGAGGGATCAATAGTGATTTTGGTTTCAATCCAAGAGTTTGTTGGTTATTGTACAAGGATGTGATCCTGGTACTTCCTCACTATATAAGCATGATGTTGATCATGTGATATAATGTGGTGATTTTGGGTGTTTCTTCTTGGAAGGAACATCATTTATAAAATATAGGGGGATAACTTCTATTTTTTGGGTGTACTTTTGTGGTACATAGATTGCTTGTGGATCAAGCAGTGAGTGAATGCGTTCAGCAGGTGTGTTGAATAAGGAGTGCATTCTTGAAGACATGAAGATGAGTCTTATGTTTTCCATTCATTTTAAAGTGTTCTTCTTGCAAAGGAGCACTGGTTATCTACTACAGCGGGAGTTGGACTTCTGTCTTGGATCTGTTACTGTAGTAGTGCAGTTGTTTATCAAGATTGTTTGTGGTTTCAAGCAGTCTATGATAGAATATCTCTGGTGAGGGAGTAATGTCAGATAAGATATCGTGACATTATGTTACTGATATAGTTCTAGGAGGACTTGACATGTTGATTTTGGTTCTGTCATTGGGTGTCAATGGATTGAATCAGAGTTGTACAAGCTTCTTTGGAGTGTCCTGAGAGTCATTGCTTGTGTTTGGGAGAATTTATTTTTCTCTGTAGATTGGAAGATCAATGGAAGCATTCTGTTGATATGTTAAAGATGTCATGATCAAGTCTGCTAATTCTAGAATAAAGAATTGATTTAGAATGAAGAGAAGAAGATTGTGATTATCTTTTTAAACTTGTTATGTATGTGCTAAATGAAATAATACTGTGGGGTCTTAGTTAATGTAAAAGATAGTCCTTGGGTCATTCTTGAGAAAACTGATAAAGTCAGATTAGGTGTCAGAACATTGATCAGAATATGTTTCAGATAAAGACAATCAAAGGGACAGTGGTTTCAAGTACATGTTAGAAAAAGTGGAAACTTTCGAAACTAACTTGGCCAGTGATCAATATTCCATTCATTGAATAGTCTTTTATTTCTTCCAAATGGATCGTCACTGCCTATGTAGTTTCTTCAATATTTAAGGAGGCTTGTGCTGCTTGAGTTGCATGACATCTTCCTTAATAAGGTGAGAGCAAATGGGTTTTATCCGTGTTTGGGTGAGTACAGTCTGGGTATGGGTTTGTATTGGTCATTTTTGCCAACATTTGGCTAAAAAGGGGGAGAATGGCTACTTGCTTACTGTTGTGAGCTGTATGTGTGCATTTGTGTTGTTGGTCTGCAAAAATATCTCAAAGGATGTTCTAACGTTCTGGGTTCTAACATCTTGGGGGCTTGTGTTTTGTGATCAGAGTTATGAAGCAAGTTGTGTTTTGTGATCTGAGTTACATGTTATGTGTACTTTGTATCACGGGGTGAATGAGGAAGGTGATTGGAAATTATCTTCTCACTCTCTCATTCATGAGGAGGGTGTCTTGAAATTATCTTCTCACTCCCACATGAATGAAGAGAGGGTCTAGAAATTATCTTCTCCCTATTCCTTGACACTTGCTTCAGGATTTCCCATTGCATGAACCATCAAACTGAAGAATGTTTTAGCCAAACTTTTTCAAAAGGGGGAGATTGAAAGCTCTAAGGATTTGACTAAATTTTGGTAAAACATAATGTTGAACAAGATGTTCTAGTTTGAAGATGTCGAATGAGATGTCCTAGCATGAAGACTCGACATCATGACTGTCACAGCAGGTTTTGTTTTTAATGATGTTTCAAGATTCAAGGCGCGTTTGGAAGTGGATCAATGACATAAGATTTGAAGCCCATGGAAGCTGAAGGCTATAAAAGAAAGACCAAGACCTAGGATAGATAGAGACTTAAGAATCCTTATTGTAATACTTGTAAAGTAGAAAATAGAGTTTAGGGTTTTGAGAGTCGTTGGACTTTCTTGTGTTGTAAGTCTCCCTTTGTATCGGTTAGATACTCTGTGGAAGACATAGATGTTTATACAGATTCAGAAGCCTTTAGGTAATGAATTATATATTGTTCTTGGATGAAGCTTTGAAGCAAATCCAAGTAGGTTTGTTAGTCAAGTGTGTTTGACTGAACTTTGTATTGAAAGGGGATTCTTTCAAGTAGGATGATGCATTTGCTGTCGATTGTAACTGTTAGATATCACAGGTTATGATTTAGGGAGTGAGATGGGTTTCTCTTATCAATTAGATGTGACTTTTAATGATAAAGTTTTCATTAGGTAGTGATAGGTAAACCAGAGGTTGTTTACATAAAACTATACTACTGATAATGGATTCTTCTTCCTGGCTTGGTAGCGCCCAGATGTAGGTGATTTGCACCAAACAAAAGTTTGACCCTTCCTAGTCAACTGCATCATCGACAAGGCTAACTTGGCAAATCCTTCAATGAATTTCGGATAATAACCAGCTAAACCAAGAAAACTTCTAATCTCAAAAACTGATTTCGGAACTTCTAATCATCAATGAACACAACCATAAACTTGTCCAAATACGGATGGAAAATCCTGTTCATGTACTCCATAAATACACCCGGTGCATTAGTCACACCAAACGACATCACAGAATACTCATAATGACCATACCTGGTTCTAAAAGCAGTCTTCTGAATATCTTCAGCCTTCACACGAATTTGATGATACCTAGACCTCAAATCTATCTTACTGAACACACTTGCACCAACCAACTGACCCATCAGATCATCAATCCTCGAAAGTGGATACTTATTTTTAATAGTCACCTTGTTCAATTATCTATAGTCCACACAAAGCCTCATAGAACCTTCTTTCTTCTTAACCAACAAAACTAGTGCACCCCACAGTGACACACTCAGACGAATGAATCTCTTCTCTAACAGATCTTCAAGTTGACCCTTCAACTCTTTCAATTCCGATACGGACATACGATATAAAGCCATCGACACCGGACTGGTTCCAAGAACTAAGTCGATCGCAAACTCCACTTCACGTTCCGGCGGTAAATCACTTATCTCATCAGGAAAAAATTCCGGAAAATCACAAACAATTGGCCAAACACAAACTTCTCCACCTTCACTAATACTCAAAGTTGCCATCAACATAAACATCTCAGCACCATCCCTTTAGCTTGAGCCTTCTTAGATTTATCACACTTGGTACTAATGTGCCCTTGCTCACCACAGTTGTAGCAAGTCACATCTGCACTACTCTTGCACTCAAAAGCCTTGTGGCCTGGCTTGCCACACTTGAAACATTTTAGTACAGTAATTATGCACTCTGGGGCACGATGTCCTTCAACACCACACTTATAACACTTAACCGGAGTAGGAGCTCCTCCCCCACTCAGGTTCTTATCATAACCAGCTTTCTGTTTCCCTTTATCAGTAGGAATCACATACAACTTCCCTCTGAATGGGTTTTTCCCTTCATCTCATTCAAACACTTATAGTGAGTAGACCGAGCTCTACTATCTTCATCATAGATCCTACTTTGTTAACCAACTCAGAAAATTGCTTAATCTCCTGATAACCAATGGCTTGCTTGATCTCAGACCTCAAACTATTCACAAACTTAATACATTTGGATCTCTTAGCATTAGCAGTGTTATAATGAGGACAAAACTTAATCAATTCCTCAAATCTTGCTGCATACTCGGCCACAGTTGAGTTACCCTGCTTCAGCTCAATGAACTCAAATTCCTTCTTCCCACACACATCTTCTGGAAAATACTTCTCCAGAAATGCTTCTTTAAAAACAGCCCAAGTAACCTCAACTTCTTCTTTTTCAAACCTCTGACGAGTATAACCCCACCAGTCCTCAGCTTCCTTTTCAAGCATATGAGTGCCAAACTGCACTTTATGTGCATTTGAACAGTTTATGACCCGAAAGATCTTCTCAATCGCTTTTAGCCATACTTGTGACTTATCAGGTTCATGCGTTCCCTTGAAGATTGGCGGATTGTTCCTCTGAAACTTCCCCAAAGCACGGAACTCATCATCATTGTTATTCCCTGCATTCACGCTGCCTTGTTGATTCTGCCCAATCGCTCCAGCCAACATTGCCAAAGCTTCAGCAATTGCTTCGTCATTCCTGCCTGTAACCATTGTTCTTAGAGTTTCCAATAACAAATTCTCATTAGAACAAACAATACCGATAGTGTTACACACACATATCGAATATAAAAGGGAATAAACACATTAACAACTTGGTCAATTGATTGACCTTGCTCTGATACCACTAATGTAACACCCTTCTAAACCCCCACAAAATAATACGTCATAAATCAAAATAAGAAAACATGCATCTCAAATAAGGGTGTCACATATAATTCAAACATCACACATACATCTGTCATGCTCGATAACACTTAAATTAAATTCATACTTTTCATACACTTTTAAATAGCATGTAGCAGCGAAATCACTTTCATTCATAACGAACATAATAAATAGTCTCATAAATAACTCATTCATATCACCACTTAGGCATGAAAGCCAGAACTCCACATAATTTAAATAACGATAGCAAAATAAAATAGAGTACATAAAGTATCTCTCAAAACATGAATCAGAACGTTCACAGTGTTACATGACCAGAGCATGACTTGACCAAAAATAAATAAGGAAAATAAAGTAAGCAACTCCAACAGCTATCCTCGTGCTAGAAGCAACTTTACTCTTCAGTACCTGAGCGATGTCGTATAAAACATCATTCCAAGAGAAGGGTGAGAGTTCACATAATTATCGAAATCATATAATAATATATAATACATAGCATACATGCATAACATAATTATTCTCACACTTCAAATGCTTTATAAATATAGCATCACTCAAGCAACCGTACTATTCTTACGTACATACTTACAAATCCACAATTTCACCAATTCATCAAATTCACATAATGCACATAATCTCATATTGCAATCATAGACACAATATGACTCAATGCAAGACTCAAATGCAATACTCATGCATGTGGTACCAATCACTGTTATTATTTTTCGGTTTTAACATTAAACTGGGTCCGTCCTCTAGCCAATAACACACAAAAGCCCATCCTCTAAGCTTCAAACCCCTATCTAGGTTTGAGACAAGTCACTAGTTCCCACATAACTAACAAGCATTGCCTCTTGACTACAATGATGCATGTGCAAGTTCAATAACCATATGCAATTAAGACCATCCCTCAATCTTAACATCCACGCATATCTTCAATAATTCATCGTAATTAAATTACCACACAATTACACATACTTGCACATTTTTATGAATCATCCACACACAATTCACTTTCAAATGGTATACAACACATTTTACAATACAATCACAATTGTATTATCATTACAACAAGCAATAACTATCATGCATTTCATGTTGTCACACACCAAAATATACTTATACAAGCACACACAAGTATTCAATAAATTATCCACAAATAATTTCACAACCGACAGCAAACAGTGCAACAATTCATTAATATAACATATACACAATTGGCTTCCCAAACATATTAAACATAAAAATATTGGGCAACCAGTTCTCTTATCTATACTATGTTATAACTCTATTCATTAGCTTTTCGACACTTCGAACGGGGACCATAACGGACTTATGGATCAAAAGTTATGATCAAGACAATTCTGGGTATAAAATCCAGCGAGCTGACACGACCGCCACTGTCAGGGGACACGGCCCGTGGCACTCCAAAGTCAGAAAATCACGTTTTTGCACTCCAAAATAGTGGGGCTGACACGGTCACCCGTGTCAGGTGATACAGGTCGTGTCAGAGCCCAGAAAATCTCATTTTCACTGTTGGAGGCCTTCGGACCTCCGATTTCGATTCCGTAAAAAGTTCCAGTTCCTGAATTCGAAATACTACCATTATATGATAATTATAACAGCCCACGACACATATTTAAAGATCCTACCATCATATATCATGTAATCATCAATTTCAAAACCATGGAAACTAGGGATTTTTATCCTAAATATGATATTACCCATCATACACTATCATACAATCCCATAACCATGTAAAGACCCACCCTTACCTTGATTTCTTGATGAACTCTTTGAGTTTCCTCCTTAGATTTTCTTATCCTCTTTTCCTTTTCTCTATGTTAGCTTCTTTTCTTCTTTTTCTCTTATTAACTCTATTTTTCTCTTTATATATAAAACTCTTATAACAACTAATTCTAGTAACTAATGGGCTTACTAATCATACCCCACCTTTACTCTTCACATTCTCAACCAATAGGCCTAATTATCTTATTCCTATTATTTCTATATCATTTCCACCAAATAAAATAATCCAATTAAATCAAATACGCATAAAATTACACAATTAACTAATTAATATATATATATATATATATATATACACACTAAAAATTGAGGTGTTACAATAGGCGCTATCCCGACATTCTCTAATATGTTTATTTCAAAATCTATCCTGTTGAGTCTTACCACACATCCACCACAACATACTCATCTCTTATTAATTTACTTTATTCTCGTGTTGATTTTTTAACCGCCAAATATTTTATCCTATACCTGTACAAAATCGCAGTTCTTACCCAGTCTGATAAAACTTTTTTTTAAATTTGAGCAGTATCTTTTCATCATATAAAACACCCGATGCCCTTTTCCATTTCAACCACTAAACTTGAATTCGATGGTTTACATTCAAAATTAAAATTCTTATTTATTTTATTTTTTATTTTAAACTTTTTATGAAAAAAAATTAGATGAATTGGATTCAGAAGTTCATTAATATAAGATTTGCTTAATGTTTACACATTTATAAATTACTCATCGATCAGGCTTTCATAGATATTACTATCAAGTGGTCAAATTATTTATCAACTGATTGAGACATTTAAAAAAAAATCATTTTAATATTTCCCAATTAAAATAATACATCTATATATTCTGACATTGTTGACACGTGTCAAAAAAATCCACCAATAATTAGTGTGATGGTCAACACCTCAGCAATTTTGGACGGTGCCAATCCCTTTCATCCAGGAATCAACGTCCTATATTTTCTGATTAAAACAGATATATTCATTTAAATAAATATGACCACATGATGTGTGAGAGAGTGCATGATAATAGCGTAAAGCCCTCAATCTAACCGTATATCATAAGAATCCATGTAATCTAGATCGTTGGATTTAACCAGATTGAAAAAGTAATTCTATAAATTCAGAAGAACACGAGTTTCATTATGATTGGCTAGTGATTTGAGTTTTCTTCACCATAACCAGAAGAAGTAAGATTAAAGACGATAAGAGAGAGAAGAGAAAGAAAAGAAATTGGCGAGTTAGGGTTTTGAATTCGACTCACTGAGTCTTCTATATAGTGTTCTTATTTTTTTTTTCTCTTTCTTTTTGCTCTTACTGATTCTTCGCCGAATTAAACTCTCACTCCGATCTCCTTGATTTTGTTTATAGTATCGCTAAGGATCGGATTTTCCGGCGAGAAGTTTGGGGTTTTTTCCGATGATTTTTGAGTGTGTTGTGAATTCCCGTTTTTGTCCCTAATCTTGTTTCCAATTTCGTGCTGAAATAATAGATATGAGGGTTTCTATTTGTTGATAAAAAATAAATAAACATTTTTAATATTTTTGGTGGGATTGTATAATTTTTATTTTATTTTGGATCAATTTCTTGGAGTATTGTGTTGTGTGTGTGAGAATTTTTGGTAGCATTCAATTTTGGGAAATGTGCCAGTAAATCCAATTCCAATCAAATTAACCTCTTCAATTTGCCTAATTGAGTTTTGATCTGTTTCAGAATCGCTTTTTTTTTTTTTTTTTTTAAATTTTTTATTTTATTTTAAAATTTTAATATAATAGATATATTTTCAATTTTGGCTTTTATAAATTAATATAATTGGTTTATTGGGTTGAATTTATATATTTATGTAGTAATTTTTCGGTTGATGAATGGATCAATTTTTCTGATATAGTGGTCACTGCAACAGGCAGGAACCACTAGCCATTCCGTGTCTCAATTTTTTTGGGCTCCGATTCTATCAGAGTTTCTTCAATCATTGCTGTAACCCTTTTAGGTTTGCAATTTTGCAACTATGGCTGTGTCTTTGACACGTTTGTCTTGGTGGTTATGGGGTGGTGGTAAGGAAAAGAAGCCTGTTGTTGATGGCAATTCATCTTCATTGAAAGAAAGTGAGTCCTTGAAGTTTCCTTTGGTGAAGGGAACAAATCAAAGGAGGGTTAAAAAGAAGTGGCGGAGTAGGGAAGAGAAGAGAGTTGATAGAGAGAGTGATGTTGTTTTAGTATCATCTGATGGTGGTGGTGGTTGTTTATCAGGCTCTGAATCTGATGACTCAGATTGGTCTATTGGGTGGTTAGAGCCTCATGGTTCTGATTTTCAGAGTGATGATGAGTCTGATAGTAGTTTCGCTGTTTTGGTTCCTTGTTATAGACCTGGCTGCAAGGAAGTGGAGGGACCAAATGATCATCTTTTGACTGCTATCAAGAATCTACCAAATGAATTTTCTCCTGGTAAGATTTGGAACTTGCTATTGAAATTTGTGATTTGTCTGCAATTAGTGTCAGTGTCCGTTTCCGGTGTCTTGATTTACTTTTTTTTTACGATGGTTCCTTAAATAAACCTTTTTTTTGTTCATATGCTTTTTATAATCTGTAATTGTTTAGATATGTTTGGACTTGATTAATGATTTTGATTCCTGATGAAGAGATGTTTGTGTCATTATCATCATGGTTATTGTGTTGGTGATTTTGGTATATATGCAATGGCAAATAATTTAACTCTTAGTGCAATGCTGATTAGGCTTTTTGGCTAGCTAGATCCAAAAGCATAATACATGACAAATGCTTCTGCTTTTTTTGTATTCTTAGAATTACCTTCTAATGGATCAATCTACTAGGTTGTTGTTTTATGTTTTATGTTTTATTTTTTATATATATTTTAATGTTTGGTGTGTGTAACTGTGGTTACTATAGACAGGCATGATCTTTAATTTTCTCGAGTGCTTTCATGTCTTTTACAAAGATACTTATTTTATCTCTTGTTTTTGGTTGCTTACACTGTTGAGAGTACTGTTTAATCCAAGACTACTATGGTAATATGTTAACTTGACATGTTAAACAGAACAACCTTTTATATCTTTTCTAATCTTAGAACTGTTTGTTTGTTGCTTTAGAAAATGAATTTTTGTTTTTTTTGACTTTATGGACGTTTGTACTCAAGCATGACAAAAGGGCGGGGACGGGTTTTACCTTCCCCCATACCCAAATTCAAATATCAGTTAGATGACACGTTCCTCGCCTCGAACCCAAACGGAAATAAATAATTGGATCCAAAATCCATTTGAAACGGGTTTGGATATCCCTGCTCCGTTCCATCCGCACATCAAGATCATTTCCTCGAAATCATAAACACGTAGTATCCCAAACTCTAACAAATCGATAAAAATAATAATTTAAAATAATCTTGAAAATTTTCAAACATATATCTTAAATAACAAAGTACAAACCAAATACCAATGTATTAACAAAACAATTACTAGTATTCTAAATTATCAAAATTAAAAATTTCAAATTATCAACGGGGTAACGGGGTGGGTTTAGGGTGAGTACTAGTTCCCATTACCCGCACTATAATCATATTTTGGTGCCATGTCTAGTAATTGAATCATCTTATATCACAGGACTATTGACACACGGAGCAAGATGATTGACCTTAATTTCTAATCATTGCATACTAAAAACTGCAAGTTGCAAGTTGGTTAATTGTGTTTAAAATAACAACTTGCCATTTTAAAAAGGAGGAATGTTGTATTGTAACCAAATAGTGGCAACCCTTTTAACTCTAATAATTCATTGTACTAATTTTTCTTGTGATCTATTGATGCATTCATCTATTGTATTATATCTGTATCAGCATATGTATCATCCTAACTTATTGTTTTTTGGATTACTGATTGAATTTGCAGCCGGAAACAATTACATGGAACAATGGTTGGCTTCACTTCAGAAATTTTGAAGCATAGAAACCCACTTCCTGTGTGTTTGTGAACATAGATTTCGACCAATGGCTGTGCCATTGAAGAATTTCTATTGCGTTAGCTAACACACACAGCTTTATCTTTTATAACTAAGGACCTTTCTGTGACCACCTACTTGGAAGTAAAGGAGGCAAAAATAATTCATTATGCATCCAATGTAATTTTTTGTACATAGAATCAACTTCTCTTATTGTAAAAGCTCAATTTGCATGCAAAATTTGGAGCTAGAACATAACGATATTGCGACTTTTACTACAATAAAAAAGAATTTTCGTTGCGGTGCAAAAGAGTTTCTCTTGAAAGAAAATCAAAATTATATGAAAATAGGATGGCATAGAGTTCATGTTTTTCTCTATTGTGATCCAACAATTTTTAGTCCTCTACGTTTTTCTTAAAATTTGCCATGAATAAATTGTAATTAAATAAGTTTTATAAAATGTTGTTAACAGTTAAATTATGGTTACATATAATATCTATATATTTTACCATGATTTAATCCTTGTGGTACTTAACTATTAAACACATGATTTTTTAGTGAAATGAAAATAAAGAAATGTCACTTGATAGGGATAAAATTCTTATTTATGGTTTCAAAAATTTGAAAATACAAATGAATTTTCATCCATGAATTACAGTGTCTCTGGGTGTTTCTTTCCTTCACATTTCTTCTTGCGGAACTTGACAACATGTAGATGAGTGTCATGTAGATGAAAGCATTGGAGAATGTAGAATAGTGGTTAGCTTGTTGTATACGTTCCAATTTGGGAGTAATTAAGTTTTAAGAACGTGAGAAATAAAATTGTGAAGGAAAAAAAGTTGAACAAACAATACAAGTTATGATTCAAATATTTAATATTACATACACATAATCGTTAACATAAATTCAACATTACATATCGTCGATCGAACAATCATCGCAACCACTTCAATCGGACTCTTCGATGAGTAACGGTAAAATATACTCCACATAATCTTTAAATTTTCATCCGTCTTTAGTTCAAGTTTAGTGAACCATATCGTCCCTTCGTCGACAATCGAGAGTAAATGATACTCGAACTCGAGAATTCTTTGATTTTCTGGATATCATAATAGAGCATTCAGTTTGGATTTATGATCGATAGAGGCTTGTCCTCGAAGACCCTAAATTGAAATAAAGGTCAACAATGTTCATACATGACCAGTATATATGCATGGCAAAATATTAAAAGAGAAAAAATGTCAAAAAATTACCACCAAATTTTATAACATTAATGAAGAATATACATTACACAAGTCTTAAATTTTATCGAGATTACATCATTGAAAAAATTACAAACAATAAACGAGTGACATTGTTAGAAAAAAACTAACATGCACCAAAACATATGTCACCCCCTAAATTTATATCTATTGGCGGTTCCTTCTTTGACCTTTCCTTATTTGATTCTCTTTCGATGTCGCTCAACTTCGTGAACTCTTCCATCCTTTCCAGAAAGTGATCCAGTCAAATTTCAGTCTCTTTTGTGAAATGGGTTGTCCACTCCGGTGATGACTTTGGTATATGATACCCCAATTTCAAATAAACATGAACAAAATGTTGTGTTTTTGAAAGCCGCCCAATACACATGATGCTTCCAGATGGATTTCGAGGTGGCCTACTTCGAAATGGAAAAATATTTTCGAGAAACCATATAGTGTTGTTAGAAACTACACTAGAGAGAATTGTGAATTTCATTGCTGTAACTGAATTCAGTTTTGATTGCAAAGTTAGTTACAAGAGGTTGCACCTTGTTACTTATAGAGTAACAAGGTGACTAGCTACACTAGGTCACTGGCCTTGATGACTGGCAGTTGCCTGTTACAATATATTTAGCCTAGATACAAGACTATACTCTAATACCCCCCAACTCATGGGGTGGTAACAACCCTGAGTTTGTGCTTGAGATGAAGAAAAGCAGTTGAGGCCAGTGGTTTGGTGAGCACATCAGCCCATTGATCAGTGCCAGGAACATGAATGACCAACACCTATTTTACTAGAACCTTCTCCCTTACAAAGAAGAGATCAATCTCCATATGTTTGGTCTTGGTGTGCATAATTGGATTATGTGCAAGAAGTACTGCTGACTGGTTGTCACAAAGAATATGAGGGACTTTGGTAAGTATGTGCAGTTCTTTGAGAAATGTCTGGATCCAAAGCAGATCAGCAGTAGCTTGAGCAAGGATTATGAATTCAGACTCAGTGCCGGACCTGGCCACTACTGGTTACTTTTTAGACCACCATGAAATTAGGTTAGGACCAAAGTAAATAGCAGCACCTGAGGTGCTCCTCCTATCATCAGGATCAGATTCCCAATCTGCATCACAAAAGACCTGAATAGATGGAGCAATATTGAGGGGAAGGGGGAGAAGCTTCAGACCATAGGAGATAGTGCCTTTGAGGTACCTCAATATTCTTTTAACAGCTACCCAATGAGCATCCAAAGGATGTGACATGAATTGGAAAACTTTATTCACAGAATAAGCAATGCCATGTATTGTTTGAGTTGCCTATTGCAGGGCTCCAACAACAGACCTGTACATATAGGGATCAGGTAGAGGAGGAGAGCCAATTTTGGTGAGTTTGCAAGTGGACTGCATAGGTGTGCTAACAGGTGTAGATTCCAGCATGTTATATTTAATGAGAAGATCTTTGATGTACTTGGTCTGAGTGAGAAGAAGGGACTGTGAAGTAGGCCTTTTAACTTCAATACCAAGAAAGTAGTCTAGGTCACCCAAGTACTTAAGTGAAAAAGCCACATTCAACTTTGAGATGATAGATTTTACAAGGCCAATAAAGCTGCCAGTGATGATGATATCATCTACATATACTAGAAGATACACTGTGTGCCCTTGAGAGAAGTAAATGAACAGGGAAGGGTCACATTTGCTTGGCTGGAAATTGAGTTGCACTAGTGCTGCCTGAAGCATTTCAAACCATTGTCTAGGAGCCTACTTGAGGCCATAGATAACCTTATTTATCTTGCACACTAGATTAGGGTTAGCATTCTCAAAGCCTTTTGGTTGAACCATGTAGACTTCCTCATCCAACAACCCATTGAGAAAGGAATTATTCAAATCAAGTTGTTGGATAATCCCGTTGTGTGTTAAAGCAATAGATAAAATCGGCCTAATAGTGATAGGTTTCACAACTGGAGAGAAGGTCTCATTAAAGTCAAACCCTTCTCTTTTATGAAAGCCTTTGGCCACAAGTCTGGCCTTGTACTTGTTAATTGTGCCATCAGGGTTCTCCTTGACTCTGAACACCCATTTGCTGCCTATTGCCTGCCTTTGTGGTGAGAGAGAGACCAAAGTCTAGGTGTTATTATTCATAAGTGCATCATATTCTGCTTGCATAGTTGCTTTCCACTTAAGGTCAGATAGAGCATGCTTGATTGTCTTGGGTTCAGACAATTTGAGTAGGAGCTTGGGATCAAGTCTAGGTTAAGAAAAACCTAACTTGGCCCTTGTCTGCATAACATGATTGTTAACAGGGAGGACATCAACTGGAATTGCTTTAGGGGGATAACAATAACAGGAGAGGCTTCAGATTGAGTGGAGTTGGAAGTTTCTGATGTAGTCAAAGGCTGACCAGAGGTAGAGTTATGTGAAGTAGAAGGAGAGGCAGTAGCTGCTGAGACAGGATTACTGCCAGAAGAGGGTGTGGATAATTAGTGCTGACAGTGTTAGAGGCAGTGGCTCTAGTGACATCATCAAGTCTGTGAGAAGCCATAGACTGCCCACAAGGAGTAGTGGGTGAAAAAGAAGACTCAGTAGGAAAAGAAGCTGGATTAGAGTTAGAAGGAGAGTTAGGTGAGAATGTAAGAGGAAGTGGTGAGAGAGATACAGATGAGGAAGAATTGTGAGTTTGGGTTGAAGTAGGACATGGAAAGAGTTCAACATATGGAAATATGGACTCATGGAAGAGAACATTTTTAGAGATAAAGAGTCTACCACTAGGGGCTAGACATCTATATCCTTTGTGAGATGTGGAATACCCAAGAAAGACACACTCTTGAGACCTAAAGTCAAGTTTATGACTAGTGTAAGGTCTTAATAAAGGAAAGCAGGCACAACCAAATACTTTGAAGAAGGCATAGTCAGGACTAGTGTTGAATAGTAAGGAATAGGGAACTTGAAACTGTATTGAAGCAGATGGAAGTCTATTGATAAGATAGATAACAATGGAGAAGGAAAAATCCCAGTAAGTTAAGGGCAAAGATGCTTGGCTAAGCAGTGTGAGGTCTGTATCCACAATGTGCCTATGTTTTCTCTCAATGACCCTATTCTGATGATGTGTGTGAGGGTAAATGACCATGTGCAGGATGCCAAATTCAGCTAAGAATTTGCTAAAGGGCCTGAATTCCCCACCCCAGTCAGATTGAAAAGCCTTTATAGGCAGGCCAAATTGCAATTCTAACATGGTTCTGAATTGTTTGAATGTAGAGAGAGCTTCATATTTATTCTTGAGGAAATAAATCCAAGTAAATTTTGTGAAGGGAAGATCTCTTTACACTTGATTTTAATGATGTCAAAACTATCATGCTTAGCATATATAGAATTCACATGAAGAATATCATATTCAATACACATTAGGTGTTCTAAGGATGTTTGATCATGTTGGCAATGTTCTAGGTGCATTAGATATGATTAAAAACCTTTAGAAAAGTCAAAAAGATGATTTTTGCATGTTTCAAGGGTGTGAGTCGACTCACAACACTGTTCTGGTCGACCCAGACAGGTAGCATTTGTTAGTGTCAACTGTGGGAATGCTCACGTCGACCCTCCGGTCGACTCATACATCCTGAGTTTATCATTGTCTAAGACTGGGAACAATGCGTCGACGCATACCCTGCTTAGGTCGACACATAGGCTGTTTTTATGTGCAGATGTATTGACTGCCTTGCTCAGGTCGACCTCCTCACCTGTATAGGTCGACCGTTCACTGTTTTGCACCAATTTTCTGATGTGTTGCTCACTTAAATTTTCTGTTATTCCTGTTATGTTTTCTAGGATAGTATATATATTATTTTAGCTCATTTTTTACAGGCACAACAAGAAATGTGAAAATTAATACCAATCTTTCTCTTCATCTTCATCTTCAACCTTGAGTAAACAAACAATTACACATAATCATTTTTGCTTGTGTCGTTCATTGTTTTGAAGTGATAACGTTCAGAATTTGGAAGTGTGTGATCTTCATTTCTGGGTTGAGAATTGGTAGGTGTTTCTTGAATAAAACCCTAGGTTTTGTCCTCCAAGAATCAGGGAGATTTTGGGGGGGGGGGGGGGGGGTTTGGTACAAATCGCTTCATTCTACAAGGATTCAGTCGTTCGAAGGTAACCGAAGAATAGAGCATTTGTTCGGTTTAGTAGCTACAGTCGGAGGATCGTAGAAGAATGGTTTGGGATCGGATCGTGGAGGATCGAAGTTGGCCGAGTGAAGGTGACTGAAGAATGGTGGGTTCTTGCAGTCTAGTAGCATGGGACGGTGACTTGTTCACCAGATTCGTGGGACTTGATTCGTCTTGAATCAAGGGGTGAGAAGACTCTGCATCAACAATCAAAGACGTTTGAAAGTTTGGATGTTCATTGTTTTCTCTTGTATAAACTCAATTGCAACGGTAATATATATATATATATATATATATATATATATATATATATATATATATATATATATATATATATATATATATATCAATTCCATTTGTGGAATTGGGGGCAGAGGTACCTAAAGCGAGGACGATTGGGGAACTGCCTAATCAAATCGTGTTTGTTCTCTCTTTCCCTTAACTCTTTACCTTTAATATCATTCGAATTTGCGAAGTTTAAATTGATCGAAATTTTTGAGCTAGTGTTATATTGGGCTGTTAATTTGTTTTGTAAATTTGATACAATCTCTTGGATTGTATTTAGGAACAGCTCAACATCACATTACTTTGAAATCTGCATTTAGTGTGTTAACGCACACCAAATGTTCGATAATTTTGTTTCAACGCAAAATTGAACATATTCGCAATTAATTGTTTGTCGATTTACCTTGTTGGGTTGGATTAACTATCAAGCAAATTAAACATTGTTGATTGCGTTTAAACTGTGTTAATCAATCTGAATTTTTTCTCATCCATAATTCATTCCCAATATTGTCGTGCATATCCGATCCCTCTAGTAGAGGTTCGTTGTAGATGTAATTCAGTGGCCTCTTCTGTCAAACTTTTATACCAATTTTTTGGAAAGTCATTTGCGTGTAAAAATCGAAGGATCTATTCAATCCCCCTTCTAGATCCTAGCCATTGTCTAACAAGTGGTATCAGAGCCTGGTTTATCTGGTGCTTCGGTAAAACTTCTTGAAATATGGCGAACGAACCTAAAGGGGCTTAGAATAGAGCTCCAGTTTTTATAGGCGAGAATTACAGCTACTGGAAGGATTGTATGCGCGTCCATATAAATTCCATAGATCGGAAGGTTTGGAACGTTATTTTAAACGGTCCCATGGAAATTACAATGACCAATGCCGAAAGCATTGTCGTTCCCAAACCCGAAGCTCAATGGAATGAGGAGGACGAGAAAAAGTACAACTATGATTGGAAGGCTCGAAATATGTTGATCTCCTCTTTGGGAGTTGACAAGTATTATCGAGTCTCTCATTCTGAAACGGCCAAAGCCATGTGGGATGCTTTACAAGTAGCCCACGAAGGCACTAATGATGTTAAAATGGCCCGTATCAACACACTAACGCAAGAGTTCAATCTTTTTTACATGAAGCAAGGGGAAACCATTGCGGATATGCAAAAACGATTTACTCATATTATCAACAAATTGCATGTACCTGGTAATCCAATTCCAAACGAGGTTGCTACTAATAAGATTCTGAGGTGTCTTAACAGGGAATGGCAGCCGAAGGTCACCACGATCAAGGAGGCCAATAATCTAGCTACTCTAGACCTCACCACATTATTTGGCAAACTCGATGAGCATGGGCAAGTGCTTATTAGCCTTGAAAAACATGAGAAAAGTGTAAAGAAGGAGAAAACAAAAGATACGGAAAAGAAGTCGATTGCTCTTAAGGCTTCTTGTTTAAAGTCCACATCTAAAGAGCAAAGTGATGATGAAACCAACAATGATGAAGATGATGACTCCGATGATGATATGATTCTATTTGTGAAGAGATACAATAGGTATGTTCGAAAGAATAAGATTCAACACTCGGATAAAAATCTAGTCAAATTTAAGAGGCAATCTAGAAATGAAGGAAATAAGAATGGCAAGGTTAAAGGAACGTGTTACAACTGTGGAAAATCCGGGCACTACAAGCCGGATTGTACATCACTTAAGAAAGACAAGGATAAGGATAAGGATAAGAATCTTCAACACAAAAAGTCAAACAAGTCTAGACGAGCATACATCACGTGGGAAAGCGATAGTGAGTTCGAAAAAGATGACAACTCAAGTGATAAAAGTGAATCCGTTAATCTATGTCTTATGGCACGTCAAAACATGAAGAAAGAGGTAAAACACTCTAAATATGATCATTCTAAAAGTATGTTTCATTTAGAATTGCAAAAGGCTTTTGATATGTTGCACCATGAGGCTAAGGAAGCTTTTCAACACTTAGCCTCGAACAAAAAGATTTTTAAATACTTAGAGAGAAAGGTTTCCGATTCCGAAAAGAAATTGGAAACTCTTAAAAACTCCATCGTGGATGCATCAAAAGCTAAGATTGATGAGAATAAATCTCCATGGTTCAAGTTTGGGGGCTGTGATACTTGTCATATTTGGCAAAAAGAAGTGAGAACCCTTAAGGCCAAATTAGACAAGGCTCTTAAGCCTAAAGTTACGTTTGCTATTGATCGAGAAAGTATGAATAATCCGTATCAAAGGTATACGTATGTGATTCGAGATAGAGATAGCAAAGGTAAATTCCAAATGAACCGTGATTGCCTATATTGTTGCAAGCCTGGTCATACTATTACTAAATGTCATTTTAGAAGATTTCTTGTTCCAAAAGGCATTTATAAATGGTTGCCCAAGTGCGATCTTGGTTTCACTTACCGCAAAGGACCTAATGAGAATTGGGTGCCTACTCTCCCTTGATTGTTTTGTAGGTACAAAGTCTTGAGACCACCGAAAGAAGATGGGTTCTGGATAATGGCTGCTCAAGACATATGACAGGAGAAATATCTCTTTTCATCGACTTTGTGGCGAAGAAAAAGGGGTTTGTGACCTACGGAGATAACAACAAGGGACAGATTCTTGGCAAAGGTAGTGTAGGTAACCTCTCATCTACGACTATCTCTGATGTGCTGCTTGTGGAAGGCCTTAGACACAACCTTTTAAGTATTAGTCAACTATGTGACAAAAATTATAAAGTATCGTTTTCAAAAGAATGTTGCATAGTTGAAGATAGTGACAAGAAGGATGTGTTTAAGGGCTTGAGGGTGAACAATGTCTATATGCTAGACTTAAATGAGGTATCGTTGAATGGAGACAAGTGTCTAGTCACTATGAATGATGATTCATGGTTGTGGCATAGACGGTTGGCTCATATCAACTTTGATTTGCTTAACAAAATAGTCTCTAAAGACCTAGTCATCGGTTTGCCCAAAATCAAATTCACTAAGGATCACCTTTGTGATGCTTGCCAAATGGGGAAGCAAACAAGGATCTCATTCAAATCTAAAAACATCGTTTCAACTATGAGACCCCTTGAGCTCCTCCATTTGGACCTCTTTGGACCATCTAGGGTTAAAAGCCTAGGTGGTAACTATTATGGTTTTGTAATAGTCGATGACTTTTCTAGGTTTCGTTGGACCATTTTCTTAGCAAACAAGAGTGATACCTTTTCGGCCTTTGAGAGATTTGCTAAGTTATCTCAAAACAAGTTAAACACGAACATTGTGTCAAATAGAAGTG
This sequence comes from Lathyrus tuberosus, assembly GCA_022829125.1. Classification (NCBI taxonomy): domain Eukaryota; kingdom Viridiplantae; phylum Streptophyta; class Magnoliopsida; order Fabales; family Fabaceae; genus Lathyrus; species Lathyrus tuberosus. The sequence goes on along the minus strand of JALAZF010000073.1, from coordinate 3,958,701 downwards.
ATCATGAGGGTGAGTTTGAAAACCATTTATTTGAATCATTTTGTGAATCCCATGGAATTGATCATAATTTTTCCGCACCACGTACCCCTCAACAAAACGGGGTTGTGGAACGTAAAAATAGAATTTTGGAAGAATTAGGAAGGACTATGATCAATGAGAGTGGACTTCCAAAATACTTTCGGGCCGACGCCATAAGTACGGCTTGTTACGTTTTGAATAGGGTGCTCATCCGGCCTATTCTAAACAAGACACCGTATGAGCTTTTATAAGGGCATAAGCCAAATATTTCTCACCTTCATGTCTTTGGTTGCAAGTGTTTTGTGTTGAACAATGGAAAAGAGACACTTGGTAAGTTTGATGCCAAGGCCGACGAGGGTATTTTTCTTGGATACTCTCATTCAAGTAAAACTTATAGAATTTATAATAAAAGGTTACGAATTATTGAAGAGTCGGTACACGTTACTTTTGATGAGTCTTATCCGAAAAATGTCGGAGAAGGTAGTTCTTTTCATGGTGCAGGTGTATCTTCAGAAGACATACTCAAGGACACTGATAAAGGAACTGATTAGCCCGAAGCAGTGTATATTGAGGAGGAAAAGGATCACCAACCTATAAAGAGTGAGGAGGATTATCCAACAAATGAAGATGACCTTCCTCCAGCATGGAAGTCTTCCAAAGACCATCCAATCGACAATATCATCGGTGACATCTCTAAGGGAGTAACTACCCGCTCTAAACTTAGTAACTTTTGTTATTACTCCGCTTTTGTGTCACAAGTTGAACTTAAAAACGCAAAGGTGGCATTACTCGATGAGCATTAGTTTTTATCAATGCAAGATGAACTAAATCAATTCAGGAGAAATGAGGTTTGGGACCTTGTCCCCCCTCTGCGAGATCATCGAGTAATCGGCACTCGATGGGTGTTTAGGAATAAACTTGATGAAAACGGAGTTATAACACAGAACAAAGCGCGGCTTGTAGCGCAAGGCTATAACCAAGAGGAAGGAATCGACTATGAGGAAACTTATGCCCCGGTTGTCCGACTCGAGGCTATACGCCTTTTACTTGCTTATGCTTGCTCTAAGAACTTCAAACTATTCCAAATGGATGTTAAAAGTGCTTTCCTTAATGGATATATAAATGAAGAGGTTAATGTTCCCCTAGGGCTTGGTATGAACGTCTAAGCAAATTTTTACTTGATCAAGGGTATTCAAGAGGGAAGGTTGACATAAACCTCTTTATTAAACGTCAAGGAAAATATTTAATCTTGGTACAAATTTATGTTGATGATATTATCTTTGGGTCTACTAACATGACCTTGGTTAAGGAGTTTTCTAGTTTGATGCAGGGGGAGTTTGAAATGAGCATGATGGGGGAGCTCAACTATTTCCTCGAATTGTAAATTAAACAACTCGAAGAGGGCATGTTTGTGAGTCAAACAAAATATTACCTTGAGCTTCTCAAACGTTTCGACATGCTAAACTGCAAGGCAATAGATACTCTTATGCCTACTTGTACCAATCTTGATTGTGACGAAAATGGTAAGGATGTAGATGTAAAGAAGTATCGAGGTATGATTGGATCTCTTCTTTATCTTACCGCATCACGACCCGACATTATATTCAGTGTATGCATGTGTACGAGGTATCAAGCACGTCCCAAGGAATCCCACTTAAAAGAAGTTAAGCGCATACTTCGATACCTCTCCGGTACTCCAAAGTATGGGTTGTGGTATTCCAAAGGTAGTGTTTGTTCCTTAGTTGGCTATTCCGATTCCGACTTTGTCGGGTGAAAGTTGGATAGGAAAAGTACTAGTGGCACATGTCACCTTTTCGCAAATTCCTTGGTGAGTTGGCATAGCAAGAAACAAGTTTCAGTTGCTTTGTCAACTGCTGAGGTGGAATACGTTGCCGCCGGTAGTTGTTGTGCTCAAGTCCTATGGCTTAAACAACAATTGCTTGATTTCAATTTAAAACTTAAGCGTATTCCTATTTTGCGCGATAACACTAGTGCTATCAACCTAACTAAGAACCCTGTATTACATTCACACACTAAGCATATCGAAATACGTCATCATTTCCTTAGGGATCATGCAGAGAAAGGTGATGTGGTCTTTGAGCATGTTGATACTAAAAATTAACTTGCTAACATTTTTACAAAACCACTAGCCACAGAGCCCTTCTTTCATATCCACAGGGAACTTGGCATTCTCGACATCTTGGATCGTGTTTGATATTCCTCTAAGATAGTTGCTCTTCACATATACATATGCTTGGTTATGTTTTTGACTAATAATGCAAAGAATTATTAGGCTATATGTGAGGGTTCTCATCACTTATCATGATCAAGGTAATATCGTTTCCGCTTCAAAATTTTCTTTAACTAAATGTACCATTTTGAGTGATAAAATTGATGTTTATTGCACATATTAAGCTCACTTTATCCATTTAAATGTTTGATGTTTATGTTGGCTTCTTATTTATTCAATATCATTGCTTAAATGACACAATTATTTGATTTTTTAAATTTTCTATTGTTTGAGTCGACTCAACCATGCTTCTGGTCGACTCTCTCTCAATGCATTGTTCACGATTAAAGCCGGGAATGCTCAGGTCGACTCTATGGTCGACTCACAGCTTCATTTTTCAAAATTATAGAAAATGTTATAGTGTGCATCGACGCACACAGACCTAACGGTCAACCGCTCACTGCAGACTGCGAAAAATCCCTTGGACTTCGTGTATTTTGACCCATTTAAGTGCTTTTTATGATTCTTTTATTGGTCATTAACATTGCATGTGCATAGTATCAAGTCATTGCATAGTTTCGCTCATCTCCTCCTCTTCCCTAAATCTTCTACAAACAAAACCCTAACTCCACCACTCTTACCAACAACATTTGGGTTTCACACAACAATTGAAGAAATTGGTTACTATTCATCCTTCTCTAGCATCACCTTCAATGGCCTCTCGAAGAATTACCCGGAAAAGATCCACAAGAGAGCCTTCATCTCAAGCGGGTCCTTCTCAACCTTCTTTAAATCAACCAATAACATTTTCCTCTCTTGTATCTGATGAATTTGCTGAGTTATATGAGAAAAAGTTGAGTAAACGGTCTATTATCAAGCAATTTGTTTACTATCATCGAACCGTTGAAAGAATGCATTTAGAAGAAGTCATAGATTTATTGGATTTTTAGAATTTCAATGGGTTTTTGGAATGTGACACCAAATATAATGAGGATTTGTTTAGGATCTTTTATTTTGGTTTAATGGGTAAATTTGATGGTTACATGTTTAATTGCAAGCTAGGGAATAAGGTTATTGCTATCAATGACTCTACTTGGAGAGATTTGTTCAATATGCCTGTGCTCAATGCTCAGCCTACCGAGCATGCAACTAATACAAGTCCTGTTAAATTTTAAGAAAGCACTGAACTCTATGTTAAAGAGACCATATTCTGATAGTGTTGTGGCGAGCAATTTATTTCCTAAATCAGTAGCAACAGGGAAACTGACTCCCGTTGCAAGGATCTTGCAGTGGATCGTCTCTTATATTCTTAGACCAAAGAAAGGGGGCTACTCCTGGGTGGATCAGCCCAAAGTTCAGTTGATGTACATTTTGAGGAATAAAATAAGGATTAGCTGGCCTTATTATGTTGCAAGCAGAATGTATTCCCTACGTGACTCCGGTAGAGAGACTGCGTTATCCTACGCCTCCTTCAATCAAAAGGTGATCAACCATGCTGAGATCCGTGTTTCTGGTATTCCTTACAAATCGCTCACTATAAATCAAGAATTCTGTCAAAAGACATTGACTATGATGGGTCATATTTGGGATGTCAAAGATAAAAATTATAAGTATGTTGTGAAATCAAACACTGCTGTATTGGAAGAATCGGATGAAGAAGATGAGGACGAAGAAGAAGAGGAAGAAGAAGAAGGATGATGCGGTGTTTCGCAAGTATACGAATCGCGTCAGAGTAATATAAAAGATTATCAATCCCACAGAGACCAAACGTCAATCTATCGGTTTCTATTGTTACGATGTTTATCTAAGGCAAATCAATCGGGAGTTCGTGAGTGCACAATAAAAGCGAAGTAAAGTACGAAGATATACAATTCAATTTAAAACAACAGGCCTGAATGTAATTCACACAGTCAGATAGTATTCCAAATGCTTGTAAATAGAACCACTTATGGGGTAATATTTTCTACTTATGAAAAGAACTAATTTAATGGGAATTGTCGCTTTCGCGTATTCAGAACCGAGTTTATCCCTTAATCGAACCCTCTTATTGTCACTTATAAAAAGGCGCGCATTGCGTTAAGGTAATAAACCTATTTTTAAGAAATATAGTTTCTTGACTCAGTTGAAAAGTATTTTGACTTGGAACTTTTAACAAAAAGAGGTTCATGCGAACCGGACTTTAAACCCATAAACGCGTCCGAAAATAGTTTTAAAATCATTTTTCTAAAGTATTAAAAACTCCTACTTAACTAGACAAAGCGCTTTCGCTTCCTTTGAACAGTTAAGACTAACCAAGTTTAACCAAAGGTTGGACGGCTTTCGATCTTACCCAACAGAAATAAAGTGCAGAAAGCCTGTGTTAAAAATCAGAATAACCCCTAAGCATTTCTATTGACACCTTGTATGGAATACTACTTTAACTATGATCCTTACATTCTAACCTTAAAAATTTAGCCGGACATGGAAATGTAAATAGACATGTTGAAATAGATCATGTTAAAGTAGATTCTTTTTAAGTAAATAGTGCGAGAAAGTAAATAGTGTGAGAAAGTAAATAGTGCGAGAAAGTAAATAGTGCGAGAAAGTAAATAGTACAAGAAAATAAATGGTGCGGGAAAGTAAATAGTGCGAGAAAATAAATGGTGCGGGAAAATAAATAGAAACCTGCTCCAAATCGGAGGCTTTAAATCTGGTACAACTGGAAATAAATGACTGGAAATAAAAATGGCGGCAGGATTAACTTCTACCAGAGTGCTCCAAACTCGATTATAGACTCGATCAAACAGTGTGATAACTCCCCGATGTGAGAAGTTTATCACTTTACAATACTGAAAATATATGGCTTGAGTTCTGAAACTAAGCTTGGATGAAGAAAAAGGATTAAGGACTCATCTATTTATAGCTTAGGAAAAACTATGGAAAGACCAAAGTGCCCCCAACTTCTTTTGGGAGGGAAACCATACGACAAAGGTGGCGCCCGCCACCCCCTCATGGTGCCCGCCATGTGAACCAAGGGAGAAAGAAGTGGAGATCATGGCAGTTGACAGCAGTTGACTCCTATCCAAGTCATGGCCTACCCTATGGCGCCCGCCATGGTGGATGCCATGTGTACAATTTCCTCAAAAACTGGTTTTCTTGCTCGTTTTTCTTCATTTCTTCACGAGGAGCTCGGGGAATACAAAGAAGATGAAAACAAAACAAAACACAAGCATAACACAAGAAAATAGCAATAAAATCCTAAGAAACATGTGCAATCCGAGTCAAATACATAGTGTGATTCAGTGTTATCAAATTCTCCCACACTTAGACCTTTGCTTGTCCTCAAGCAAAACACTTTATAGCTCATGACAGAAAAAGGTGGTATCAACGAATGATTTTGGGCTAAAAGGGCTTCTAAGTTTAAACTAGGATGAAGTGATAGGTACTAACTAAGTGAACCAAGGATATCGTAATGACACTTTTCCGCAGACACGGACATAAACTTCGTTCCTATACAAACCAATCCATACTACCCCACTGTACCTTGGCCTACCTTTTGCATCTCTTTTGGGTCCTCTTCATTCCGGTGCAATCACATTAAGCCCGTTATCCATACATACTCATAGTAAAGTGACCGGTTAGTGATTCTGATCTCTAGCATGGGGCTCTGGTACACAAACTGGTGTAACCCCTTTTATTGACCCAATTGTAGTTGTGGGGGATCGGATCGTAACCCGCCCTACCAAGTCCAGCACCAGATACCTCTGAACCAACCAACAATGGGCAAATTTTATTCTTCTTTTTTTTTTTAAATATTTTTACAACTTTTTGGGTTAAATGACCTTGTGAGGGTTACCTATACTCGAATTGCATTTTTATGAAGCATAGCATACAGATCATTCACTTATATTCATTGGTCCCTTACGTAGAGCATGCTTAGGTCGGAGCTGACTGCTAGGATAAACTACTAAGGACCTACTCTAAAAAGATAATTAAGGCCATGGTATATGGGGTATCGGGGTCGATTCCTATAGTCACGAAGCCTATGGTGTTAAAACGATACCGATGTTTCAAAAAGGTTTTCCCAAGTCATCCGCATCCTAACTCAAACCTGTCTCAAAGCCCAAATTTTCAGAACAATACACTTTCTTTTGTCAAATTTTTTTTTTGTGGTAAGGCTAAGGAAATGGGGAAATAGGGATACACTACACAGATGACTCGTTAAGCACATGCATATTCTAAAAACAAACTAAAAACAAGATAAATAAACTAGAAAGCAATAAAAAAGTAAAAGGAAATAAAATGCAAGTAAAACAGATAAAGCCTCCTCCCACACTTAAATCGAACATTGTCCCCAATGTTTTGAAATAAGATAGGGAAAGAGTAATCTGGAAGTCCTATGGCATGCTACTGGTACTGTCGCCACCGTGCGGTGAGCGCCTAGGGTGACGAGATCTACTACGACGACGATCGCTCTGAGAAGCTGCGAACTCGTCAAATCTAGTGGTCAAAGCAGCCTGAGATTTCATGATAATTTGAATGGAGCGGTCTGTCTGCTGCTGTGACTCCTGCATGAATCTCATGTTGTCGGTCAGTTGCTGCTGGATGGCAGCAAGCGAGCTATCACACCTTTCTTCTCTGGCCAGCTGGTCGCACCACATCTGCTCAGTAATATAGAAACCAGGAGCTGTACCTGTAGAAGGGTGAGAACAAGTCGGTGCAGTGGGTGCAGGTGATACATGGTGGGGTGACATATGATGATCGGGAGACTGCTCTCGCTGGTCATACTCGTCATCAGTCTCGTTCCTGTTCCCAGTAGGAACATTAGGAGGCAGTGGACCCGTAACAGGTGGAGCATCTAAATCATAGGTCCAGTTCCTCTCTACACGTACATCAGTACGTCTAGTGCACGACAAAGCAACAGATGGGATAGCCACTCCATGGATCATGAGTTCAAAGCCTCCCTCTCTCCTTACCTTACACAATTTCATATCTTTTAGAAATTTTAAATTAATTGTGTAGGGAGGAAGAGGTGCCAAGGTGGCTATCTCAGTGTCGAGGTTTAGAGCCCTAATAATAGACGTAATAAAACCTCCAAAAGCAATGGTCCCTGTACTCTTAATAGCAGCAGTTATGTGAGCAATCATAAAAGGAACCAAAATTTGTTTAATCTCCCTATTAGAACTCCTCTACTTGGCCGCTAGTCTGTGGATGGTAAGGTGCTGCTACTCTATGCTTGACTCCATATTTGCTTAAAAGTTTATCAAAAATCCTTGATATGAAGTACAATCCACCATCGCTTATAACAAGACGGGGTACTCCGAATCTAGGGAATATATAATTCCTAAACAGCTTAATCACTACTCGTGTGTCGTTTGCGGGTGAGGCTATAGCTTCAATCCATTTAGACACGTAGTCAACAGCTACTAAGATATATTTATTTCCTAATGAGGCTGGAAATGGTCCCATAAAATCGATACCCCAAACATCGAAAAGTTCTACTTCCTGAATGTTCCTTAAAGGCATTTCGTCACGTCTGGAGATGTTCCTAGTGCGTTGGCACCGATCACATTTGACTATATATATGCATGAACATCACGCCACATTGTGGGCCAGAAAAGTCCAGCTTGAAGAATTTTAGCGTGTGTCTTGGAGGTGCTAGCTTGTCCTCCGTAGGGTGCAGAGTGACAGTGTTCTATGATATTTCTTACCTATTCTTCTGGAACGCAACGACGAAAAATACCGTCTGTACCTATTTTGAAAAGAAGTGGCTCGTCCCAATAAAATTGTCTTACATCGTTAAATAACTTCTTTTTCTGTTGATAGTTAAGGTCAGGAGGTATGATATCAGCGGCTAGGTAATTAACAAAATCAGCGTACCAAGGTACGCCACTTACCGCCAAAGATTTTTCAGGGTTCTTATAAGGATCTAGGTTATTTTCTTCAATGGATTCTATCTTAGCTATTAACCTGTCATAGGCAAAATCATCATTTATAGGCACTAAATATGGTTTCAGGTACTCAAGTCTAGAAAGGTGATCAACAACTACATTTTCTGTGCATTTCTTGTCTCGAATATCTAGATCAAACTCCTGCAATAAAAGGATCCATCGAAGTAACCTAGGTTTGGCATCTTTCTTGCTTAATAGGTAACGAATAGCAGTGTGGTCTGTGTAAACTATAATTTTAGCTCCTACCAGATAAGATCGAAAATTTTCCATAGCAAAAACCACGGCAAGGAGTTCTTTTTCAGTGGTTGCGTAGTTAAGCTGAGCAGCATCTAGGGTTCTACTAGCATAATAAATTACATGTAATTTCTTATCCTTTCTTTGACCTAGAACAGCTCCTACAGCGTAATCGCTAGCATCGCACATGATTTCGAAATGTTCGGCCCAATCTGGGGGTTACATAATGGGTGCTGAAATTAGCGCTTGTTTCAAAAGGTTAAATGCTTAAATGCATTTTTCATCAAAATTAAATTCGACATCTTTCATCAGGAGGCCAGTTAAAGGTTTGGTTATTTTAGAGAAATCCTTGATAAAACGCCGGTAGAAACCAGCATGTCTAAGAAAACTTCGGACTTCTCTAATGGTCTTAGGGGGTTTTAGGTTTTCTATTACCTCTATCTTGGCTCTATCTACTTCAATACCCCTTTCAGAGACTATGTGTCCTAAAACTATACCTTCGCTAACCATAAAGTGACATTTCTCCCAGTTTAGCACCAGGTTTACATCCACACATCTTTTCAGGATTTTCTCAAGGTTAACGAGACAGTTTTTGAAATCAAATCCGCATACCGAGAAATCATCCATGAATACTTCCATAATTCCATCAAGGTAATCAGCGAAGATTGACATCATGCAATGCTGGAAGGTAGCTGGAGCATTACAGAGGCCGAAAGGCATTCGTCTATAGGCAAAGGTTCCATAAGGGCATGTGAAGGTTGTTTTTTCTTGATCTTCTGGGCGAATAGGAATTTGGAAGAATCCCGAATATCCATCAAGATAACAAAAATAGGAGTGTCTGGCTAAACGTTCCAGCATTTGGTCTATAAATGGTAAAGGGAAATAATCCTTCCTAGTTGCTTTGTTTAATTTTCTATAATCTATGCACATACGTCATCCTCCTTCTATCCGTTTTGCTACATGTTCTCCTTTCTCGTTGTTCACGACTATGATGCCTCCCTTTTTAGGTACTACATGCACAGGGCTCACCCACTTACTATCTGAGATTTGATAAATTATACCTACTTCCAGTAACTTAAGAACTTCCTTCTTAACAACATCACTCATTATAGGGTTTATCCTTCTCTGATGTTCTCTGGAGGGTTTCGAAACTTCCTCAAGTAAAATCTGGTGCATACACACGGATGGACTTATACCTTTCAGATAAGAGATAATATATCCTAAGGCTGAGGGATATTTCTGCAAAACATATAAGAGCTGGTCTGTTTCTTCTTGGTTTAAGGTAGCACTGACTATAACTGGACGACTCATTTCCTCATCCAAAAACTCATATCTTAGATTCTTGGGTAGTTCTTTAAGTTCTAAAGTTGGTTTCTTAAGGCATGGTATTGGATTGGGGGTAAGGGATAAACATTCGTGAAGGTTATCATCAATGTAGGGTTCCATAAATCCATCATCTTCCCTTATGAGGGTTGAAGATAGTTTGATTGTTTCTATGGGTTCTTCTTGATCTAGTTCCCTAATGCATTCATCAATGACGTCTATGGCATAACATGCATCTCCTAATACTGGTGCCATAAGAAATTTCGACAAAATGAATTCTATCTTTTCATCACCTACCTCAAAAGTCAACTTTCCTCTCTTGACATCTATTATGGCTCCTGCGGTTGATAAGAATGGCCTACCTATGAGGATTGGGATGTCATCATCTTCTTTAATGTCCATGACAACGAAATCAGTAGGGATAAACAACTGACCGATCCTAACTGGGACGTCTTCTAATATGCCTACTGGATATTTGACGGATCTATCGGCTAATTAAAGAGACATCTTAGTAGGTTGCAGTTCTCCTAGTTTTAACCTTTCACAAACTGCTAGAGGCATTAAGCTCACACTAGCTCCTAAGTCCAGGAAAGCTTTATCGATGACATGACTCCCCAAAATACAAGGTATGGAGAAATTTCCAGGATCTTTCTCCTTTTTGGCAAGTTTATTCTTGGAAATGGAATTGCATTCCAAAGGTTTTGGATCATCAAGTCTACGTTTATTGGTAAGGTTGTCTTTGAGGAACTTTGCATAAGATGGTATCTGGGTGATGGCTTTCTTGAAAGGGATCTCCACATGAAGTTTCTCTATGACTTTAATGAATTTCTGGCATTGGTTATTGATCTTGGTTTGTTTGAGTCTTTGTGGATAGGGTATTGGAGGTTTGTATGGCGGGGGTGGTTCATTAGTTTTATCTATAGTTTCTCCCTTATCTGGGTTTTTCTGTTCTTCAGATTCCACTGATTCCTCTACTTCGTTCGTAGGTAAAACACTTTTCTTAGAAGTTTTGGGTTTGCCCAATGCCAGGTTAAACGGTTCATCGTAAGCGGTCCCACTTTGTAAGGTAATTGCATTGGCTTGTCCTCGGGGGTTTTGTTGAGGTTGTCCAGGAAATTGTCCTCCAGGTGTGGTTTCGGGAGCTTGTTTGAGAGCTACCTGAGAGATCTGGGTTTCAAGCATCTTATTGTGGGTGACTATTTGGTCTACCTTGGTTCCTATCTGGGTAATCATTTCGTTTACATGAATGTTTTGGTTTAGGAATTCTTTGTTTTGCTGGGTTTGAGCCGAAATGAAATTTTCCATGATTTTCTCAAGGTTCGGCTTGGGCGGCACAACTTGCATTAGTTGGTTTTGTCTCTGGGCTTGAAAACCGGGTGGTCTCGGAGGTGCAGGGTTTTGGATAGGGTTATTGTTTTTGTAGGAAAAGTTTGGGTGATTCCTCAATCCAGGGTTATAAGTGTTTGAAAATGGGTTCCCTTGGGCATAGTTGACCTGGTCTGATTTAGTTTCATTAAACAGATTGCATTTCGCTGATTGGTGTCCTTTGGTTCCACATAATTCGCATTCCGACGAGACTGCTACTGCAGTAGCTGGGTTTGCATACATATGTTCGACCTTAAGGGCCAAAGCGTCCATTTTGGCTTACATCATGTCTATAGAACTTATCTCATGTATTCCTCCTTGGGCTTCTTTCTTCTCCACTGTTGCTCGTTCTGTTCCCCATTGACAATGGTTTTGAGCCATATCTTCGATGAGAGCGCAAGCTTCAGGGTAAGGTTTATTCATCAGAGCGCCACCAGCGGCAGCGTCGATGGTCATCTTAGTGTTATAATGAAGTCCATTATAGAAGGTGTGAATGATTAGCCATGATTCCAGGCCATGATGCGGACATATTCTCAATAGATCTTTATATCTCTCCCAAGCTTCAAAGAGTGATTCACCTTGGTTTTGAGTGAATCTGGTTATTTGGTTTCGAAAAATAGCAGTTTTGCTTGGGGGAAAATATCTAGCAAGGAATACTCTCCTAAGGTCTTCCCAAGTTGTTATAGAATTGGATGGAAGGGAATCTAACCATGTAAGGGCTTTGTCTTTGAGGGAGAAAGGAAATAGTCTTAGACGAATCGCCTCAGGAGTAGCACCATTGGTTTTAAAAGTGTCAGCTAATTGGATGAAGACTTTTAGATGTTGATTTGGGTTCTCAGAAGGGAGACCCGCGAATTGGTTTTGTTGTACTAATTGTAATAGGGAGGGTTTCAGTTCGAAATTGTTAGCAGGAATATTAGGGTTTACTATAATAGAACTGGGTTCGTCATCGGATGGTTGAGCGAAATCCTTAAGGGGTCTTTGGTTACGGTCTTCGGCCATAGTTTCCTTAATTCTACGAAGTGAGAGACGTGCGCAAGTGCAATGTTCAGGTTCCGCTAAAGGATCTATAAGACTACCGGTGCTGCGAGTTCTTCACATTGACCAGTAGGTAAAGCCTTAGTCTAGACGGTGTAACAACAGGGTACGAAATTTGACGTAATTGGTCCCCGGCAACGGCGCCAAAAACTTGATGCGGTGTTTTTGCAAGTATACGAATCACGTCAGAGTAATATAAAAGATTATCGATCCCACAGAGACCAAACGTCAATCTATCGGCTTCTATTGTTATGATGTTTATCTAAGGCAAATCAATCGGGAGTTCGTGAGTGCACAGTAAAAGCGAAGTAAAGTACGAAGATATAAAATTCAATTCACACAGTCAGATAGTATTCCAAATGCATGTAAATAAAACCACTTATGGGGTAATGTTTTCTACTTATGAAAAGAACTAATTTAACGGGAACTGTCGCTTTCGCGTATTCAGAACCGAGTTTATCCCTTAATCGAACCCTCTTATTTTCACTTATAAAAAGGCGGGCATTGCGTTAAAGTAATAAACCTATTTTTAAGAAATATAGTTTCTTGACTCAGTTGAAAAGTATTTTGACTTGGAACTTTTAACAAAAAGAGGTTCATGCAAACTGGACTTTAAACCCATAAACGCGTCCGAAAATAGTTTTAAAATCATTTTTCTAAAGTATTAAAAACTCCTACCTAACTAGACAAAGCGCTTTCGCTTCCTTTGAACAGTTAAGACTAACCAAGTTTAACCAAAGGTTGGACGGCTTTCAATCTTAACCAACAGAAATAAAGTGCAGAAAACCTGTGTTAAAAATCAGAATAACCCCTAAGCATTTCTATTGACACCTTGTATGGAATACTACTTTAACTATGATCCTTACATTCTAACCTTAAAACTTTAGTCGGGTATGGAAATGTAAATAGACATGTTGAAATAGATCATGTTAAAGTAGATTCTTTTTAAGTAAATAGTGCGAGAAAGTAAATAGTGCGAGAAAATAAGTGGTGCGGGAAAGTAAATAGTGCGAGAAAGTAAATGGTGCGGAAAATAAATAGAAACCTGCTCCAAATCGGAGGCTTTAAATCTGGTACAACTGGAAATAAATGACTGGAAATGAAAATGGTGGCAGGATTAACTTCTACCAGAGTGCTCCAAACTCGATTACAGACTCGATCAAACAGTGTGATAAATCCCCGATGTGAGAAGTCTATCACTTTACAATACTGAAAATATATGGCTTGAGTTCTGAAACTAAGCTTGGATGAAGAAAAAGGATCAAGGACATATCTATTTATAGCCTAGGAAAAACTATGGAAAAACCAAAGTGCCCCCCAACTTCTTTTGGGAGGGCAACCATACGACAAAGGTGGCGCCCGCCACCCCCTCATGGCGCCTGCCATGTAAACCAAGGGAGAAAGAAGTGGAGATCATGGCAGTTGACAACAGTTGACTCCTATCCAAGTCATGGCCTACCCTATGGCGCCCGCCATGGTGGATGCCATGTGTACAATTTCCTCAAAAACTGGTTTTCTTGCTCGTTTTTCTTCATTTCTTCATGAGGAGCTCGAGGAATACAAAGAACCTGAAAACAAAATACAACACAAGCATAACACAAGAAAATAGCAATAAAATCCTAAGAAACATGTGCAATCCGAGTCAAATACATAGTGTGATTCAGTGTTATCAAAGGAGAGGAAGAACAAAGCGATGAAGAGGTAGAACAAAGTGAGAATGACCAAGGAAATCAAATGGATATTGGTGTTGAAGATAATAGTGCTTGGATGCCTCACTCATCTGCTATGGCGTCTGAGGAAGACCAAGTATGGAATCAATGGCAATCTACAGGTACTCATATGCCTCAATCTTCTCAAATGGAAGCTGAGATTGACCAAGGCTGGGGTCAATGGCAATATACTGTCTAGACCATTCTTGGTTCTAACTATGTGCCATCAACTCAAGGTTTGGAATATCAAGACTCTTATTATACTCCATCACCTCCGCGTCCTCAACAAAATAATGAGGATATTCTTGAACTCATGAGGAATATGCAGCTTGAACAACAGAGGTTTCCCATATCTCAAGAGGAACGGTTCAAGACTTTGCACAATGAGCTTCAAACGCACACTGACAACTTTGATTCTTTTGCCACTAATGTGATGGGAAGATTCAACACTATGGCTGAGACATCTACTACTCAGCGCCGTGCTCTTACAAACAATTTCAACATTTTGAATCAAACCGTATTGGAGATGACTGAGCAATTGGACGTGCAACCTCCACCACCTCCTCATACTTACCAGTTCCGCGGAAGAGGCAACTCATTTAGGGGGAGGAGGCCTTGAGGATTTTTATTGAATCTCTCATCGTATCTATTAGTGTTTTGTTTCTTGCATTGTCTTTTGTTTATGACTCTACTATGTTTCTTTTCGCTATGTTTGCTTCATTTTCGTAATTTTGTACTGCTACTTTCTGGATTCTCTATGTCGTACCAATGTAATGTTCTAACCTTTGTGTTCCTTAAGCATTTTGGTTTGGTTGTTAGTATTGTGTCTCTATTTATCCTTCATTATGTTCATTAACCTACATTGTATGTGGATGTGCGTTAATGGTTACGCGTTGCAATTATGTAAAACTGTCACTTTCGTTTTTTTTGCTATCCTTGATATGTTTATCTTTCTCTCTTTTTGATGTTGTCAAAGGGGGAGAAGAAACTGGAAATAACAGGTATTGAGAATGATCAAACAACGATGGATGCATAAAGTCAGGGGGAGGATGATACCTCAGTTTCACCTTGCGCCACAGTTTTGCCATCATCAAAAAGGGGGAGTATGTGAAGGGAAAATCTCTTTACACTTGATTTTAATGATGTCAAAACTATCATGCTTAGCATATATAAAATTCATATGAAGAATATCATACGCAATACACATTAGGTGTTCTAAGGATGTTTGATCATGTTGGCAATGTTCTAGGTGCATTAGATATGATTAAAAACCTTTAGAAAAGTCAAAAAGATGATTTTTGCATGTTTCAAGGGTGTGAGTCGACTCACAACCCTGTTCTGGTCGACCCAGACAGGTAGCATTTGTTAGTATCAACTGCGGGAATGCTCGCGTCGACCCTCCAGTCGACTCATACATCCTGAGTTTATCATTGTCTAAGACTGGGAACAATGCGTCGACACATACCCTGCTTAGGTCGACACATATGCTGTTTTTCTGTGCAGATGTGCTGACTGCCTTGCTCAGGTCGACCTCCTCACCTGTATAGGTCGACTGTTCGCTGTTTTGCACCAATTTTCTGATGTGTTGCTCACTTAAATTTTCTATTATTCCTGTTATGTTTTCTAGGATAGTATATATATTGTTTTAGCTTATTTTTTAAAGGCACAACAAGAAACGTGAAAATTGATACCAATCTTTCTCTTCATCTTCAACCTTGAGTAAACAAACAATTACACATAATCATTTTTTTTGTGTCATTCATTGTTTTGAAGTGATAACGTTCAGAATTTGGAAATGCGTGATCTTCATTTATGGGTTGAGAATTGGTAGGCGTTTCTTGAATAAAACCCTAGGTTTTGTCCTTTAAGAATCAAAGAGATTTTGGGGGATTTTTGGTACAAATCGCTTCGTTCTACAAGGATTCATTCGTGCGAAGGTAACCGAAGAATAGAGTATTCGTTCGGTTTAGTAGCTACAGTCGGAGGATCGTAGAAGAATGGTTTGGGATCGGATCGTGGAGAATCAAAGTCGGCTGAGTGAAGGTGACTGAAGAACGGTGGGTTCTTGCAGTCTAGTAGCGTGGGATGGTGACTTGTTCAACCAGATTCGTGGGACTTGATTTGTCTTGAATCAAGGGGAGAGAAGACTCTGCATCAATAATCAAAGACGTTTGAAAGTTTGGATGTTCATTGTTTTCTCTTGTATAAACTCAATTGCAACGGTAATATATATATATATATATATATATATATATATATATATATATATATATCTCAATTCCATTTGTGGAATTGGGGGCAGAGGTACCCAAAGCGAGGACGATTGGGGAACTGCCTAATCAAATCGTGTTTGTTCTCTCTTTCCCTTAACTCTTTACGTTTAATATCATTCGAATTTGCGAAGTTTAAATTGATCAAAATTTCTGAGCTAGTGTTATATTGGGCTGTTAAATTGTTTTGTAAATTTGATACAATCTCTTGGACTGTATTTAGGAACAGCTCAACATCACATTACTTTGAAATCTGCACTTAGTGTGTTAACGCATACCAAGTGTTCGATAATTTTGTTTCCACGCAAAATCGAACGTATTCGCAATTAATTGGTTGTCGATTTACCTCGTTGGGTTGGATTAACTATCAAGCAAATAAAACATTGTTCATTGCGTTTAAACTGTGTTAATCAATTTGAATTTTTTCTCATCCATAATTCATTCCCAATATTGTCGTGCATATCCGATCCCTCTAGTAGAGGTTCGTTGTAGACGTAATTCAGTGGCCGCTTCTATCAAACTTTTAAAACCAATTTTTTGGAAAGTCATTTGCGTGTAAAACTCGAAGGATCTATTCAACCCCCCTTTCTAGATCCTAGCCATCGTCTAACAAATTTTGTGTAAGCATCTACGAAGGACATATAATATTTATGGCCTAGGATAGATGGCCCCCATAGATCCCCATAAACTAATTCCAAGGGTTTGGAATGTGTTATGTATGAGGGTGAAGAAGGAATCCTGTGAGATTTACCCATACAACAGGCTGAACATAAGAAATTAAAATCTTTATTATGTAAGGCAACATTATAACTTTGTAGAACAAGCTTAAGAGCATGCTTATTTGGATGTCCTAGCCTTAGATTCCACATGGAAGTAGGACTAACATTAATAAAAGTAGTATGAATACTAGGCAACAAAGTAGTAGAACACACATAATTGATAGCAGTATTGGAACTTGAGCTGGAGAGGTCGAGTGAAGTAAATTCATACAATCCATCAGTTCCAACAAGACCTTCAAGTACCACCTCATGTGTAGCCTGAGATTTGACAAGGCACTTATTAGATGTGAACAAAAAATAAATACCATTATCACCACAAAATTGACTGACACTGATAAGATTCTTAGTGATTGAAGGAACAAGTAAAAGCTTGTTCAAGGTAAGAGGTGTGTGTGTGTGTGTGTGTGTGTGTGTGTGTGTGTGTGTGTGTGTGGATGTGTGTTAGACAGAAATGTGCTAGAACTAGTGGAATTGATAGGCAAACCTTGACCATTACCAATGAAGATCTGACCAGGATCTTCATATGGTGTCACCTACTGCAAATTACTTAAATCATTAGTAACATGATAAGAGGCTCATGAGTCAGGGTACCAGGATGCACTTGGGAGACAGATGACATAGAGTTAGCAACCAAGGCACTAGGTAAGGTAAGCTGAGGAATTGCTCTTCTGGTGGAGGGAGGTCTGGTCCATACATTTACTGCTTGCAGAGCATAGGGAGTAGGATAAATAATCCAAGGCTGAGGTGAATGGGTTGGCACAATGTTGGTTGTAGGCTGAAATTGCTGATTGAACCTATGCCAGTAGTTGAGAGCAGAGTGTCCAACTTTAGAGCATACTTGGCACTACACTGAGGAGGATCTACCACCTCTTCCACAACCTAAACGACCACCTCTTGGAGCTCTGCCACCACGAAACTGCTGAGAGTCGGTTTCAGAATTCTGAGCAGCTGGTGAAGGAACAAATTCTGGTGCATTAGAGGTTGTATCCTCAGGATTGGAGCCAGTAGAAGCAGCATGTATGAGGTTAAGAGACACCAGATCTGGCGTTGACTGCTTCTTGAACTTGTTCTGACGTAATTCATGAGGAAGAAGAAGGATCACCACTTCATCAAGATCCATTACACCAAACTTACTTTCAACAACAGAAACAACTGGAGCGTATTCAGTTGGTAAACCTTCTAAGATAACATCAATGTGATGTGAAACTGGAATTGGATCACCAATTGAGGTCAGAGCATTAACGATATTGCAAATCTTGAGCAAATAATCATGAATAGTGGAATCAACAAGAGTTTGGGCACGGAGTTCAACATGAAGCTGTCTAGCTCGAGGACGAGTTTGTTTCTGAAAGTAGTTGAAAAGACGATCCCAGAGTTCATGAGTGTGTGTGCAACCAAGAACACGTGAGAGGATCTCGCTCGATAACGTGGATTCCAGCCACGATAACAACATATGGTCCTTTTGCAACCAACTAGTGGAAGTAGGAATGACAGTACTTGAGTTACGAGCTTTATCATCCACGAACCGAGGTGGAATACGCGAGCACACGACGAACTCAGTGAGATTGTGAGCGTTGATGTACGGCTCGATCTGTTGGCGCCATAGATGAAAGTTCTTTTCATCTAGTTTGTGTGCGGTCTTGAGCGTAAACCAGAAATGATTCACTTTGTCAGCCGATTTGGTCATTTCCGATGTGTTCGCGCCAGATAGACGAATAGAAGCCGCCGACGAAGACTCCGGAGATGGTGGTTCCGTCATTGCAGGGTTGGATCGAAGGCTTAAGCTGATACCATGTTAGAAACTACACTAGAGAGTGTAAGACCCTAATTTTTGACCCCTAAGATTCCACATATCATTCACATCTCATTTTTTCATCTTATACCACAAACAAGATCATGCTTTGGTTCATTTATCCATCTCTTCTTTGGGTTTATGCCTTGCAGAGATCACTGAGCATCTGTGTGTTTCTCATTTGCCTTTATTTGCTCATGTTTACTAACCTTTAATCAAAATCAAAAAATATGTTTGTTTTTGTCTTCACTAACTTTTTCAGGAAGGGAATCAAGGATATCAAACAGTCCCTCATCTTGAATGAATTTCATCTGAACAAAGTCAAAGTTGATCTGCAAACAATTCAAAATTATCTGATCAAGAGTTTCCAAGATTTAATTGATTATTATTCAAGAGACTCTAAGGTTCATGTGTTTATTTCCATGCCTTCTTTGACAAATCAAAAAAATCGAGCCAGAACCATCACAATCCAGCCAACAGGCCATTTTTCAAGTTTTTCAATTGTGCAATCGATTGCACTATTGGTCCAATCGATTGCACCAGTCATTTTTTTGCCTAGATTTTGAAGTTTTCAGCAGTGCAGTCTATTCGCGCTACAATGCAATCGACTGAACAAAGACAGAATTTGCCAAAATCAGCATTTTTCAAATTTTGAAGCATTTGGCACCAATTTCATCATTTGAGAATATTCTAGATCACCCTAAAATAATTCTTCTACATGATCACAATTAATTCCCACCATACACCTTCACTAATCACCACTTGATCTTGATTTTCCCTCCAAATTCAAATTCCAAGCCTAATTTTCATTTCCAAACCAAATTCCAATCCATCAAATTTTCCAAGCCTAAACTCTATAAATAGAACCCTCATTTCATTCATTCTTCAAGCTTTTGAGAGCCAAATTCACCTTGCTAAAATTTCTCTTGAAGCTCTTGATAGCCAACAAACCTCTTGCAAATTCTCTTCCCAACCACAAAATTCACTAAAGCTCACTCTTCTTCTCTTGAAAGTTAACAAGAATTCACATTGAATCTTGTTCAACTTTGAGCTAAACCTTCATCCAAACTTGTTTTCTTCATCAATTCTTATGGATCAAGGCTTTGGAGTTTGGATCTTGAAGTAATTCGAAGCAATTTTCAGATTTGGAGTGGTAATCTCATTTTACACCATTGTTGTTCTTGATTCATCTTCCACAATGTGATCCTTTAATAATTCTTGTTGCTTGATCTTTGGATCTTGCAATTTGCGATCCATTGGTGTTATTTGTTGTTATTTTACTTGTATTTTCGTGCTAATTTTCATCCATGACCATGAGGTGTTTGAAGAAATGATTGGATCATGGATGCTGAATTTTTCAAAAATTTTAGTGCTGCCTGCCAGTGTGCAATCGATTTACATTTTTGTGCAATAGACTGCACAGTGCATTTTTTGCCTAAGAATTAATGTTTTTCTGCTGTGCAATCGATTTACACACTGGTGCAATCGATTGCACAGAGGAAGAATGGTGTTTTTCACCTAATTTTGGGTCTGTTTTGGTTCCTTTTCCATTTTCTTCCCTTTCCTTTTGTTCTTAGCCTTAGATCACATAATTGTGTGGTTTAATTTGGCTTTCTCTTCATCTATTTCTCTTTTCTTTTGATCGATGAAAGTCTTATAGATCATAGAATTCCGTTGTTGAATTTTGATCAAGACTAGATCGCTACCTTCTTTTCTTTTCGTGCGGTATTGCTTTTGGATGACGATCTACATATCGTTCATCTAGCATGCATTAGCACAAAGAGCTATTGACCGGTCTCATTGTAGGGTAATTACTTCGTAAATTACTCGGCGATTGCTTAACATAGCGCAACATATGTCCCTTATCGGAAAACAATAAAAAATTATTGATTATTTATCTTTTGGTTCAACACTTATGAGACTTGTTGTTAGGAGGCTTTGGTCTTATCAATCCTCTAATGAGTTCTCATTAACCTTGACCTAAGTGCAATGATTCAATCATTATTGATCACTTACTCTAACAACTAATAACTAATTACTAACTTCTAACTTCTTTACAATTCCTTCTCGCTCCCTATCTCTCTTTTACTTTTATGCAATTTTTTGCTTTGTCCGTTAGACACATGTTTATGCTTCTGCAATTTTTCCTTTGTCCGTTGGACATATGTTTATGCTTCCACAGTTATTCCTTTGTCCGTTGGACACATGTTTATGCTTATGCGTTTTTCTTTTTGTCCACTTGGACAAAAAACATTAATAAAGGCCAAAACCTCTAAAAAACTTGTGCTCCTATTCTTGGACTATGGTTACTATCCTTTGCAATGGACATGGAATTTTGCACCTAGACCTTGGACTTCAATGCTATTCTTGGATCCTTGGACTTAGAACTAGGACTTTCTCCCTTTTCTTTGGAATTATGGTTCGAAGACTTTGGACTTCAATGCTATTCTTAGAACCTTGGACTTAGGACTATGACCTTTTCCCTTTCCTTTGGAATTATGGTTCGAAGACTTTGAAGCCTTGTGCTTTTGCATGGTTTATGGTGAAAATAGCTACACTTGTGTGGTTAGACTATTCTTATCCTTAGCTTTTACTTTATGCTTTAGGATAATCACTTCCTCTCCTCCCCATTCTTCAATTTTCAAAACTTTCTCCCTTTTTCAAAACATTCTTGATTTCAAACTATCACCTTTTTCATAATCAAACCTTGACTTTGTCAAGTGATTTTACTCTTTTCTTTTCATTTCTTAACAAATGCTAAACTACATAAGCATATTGATACTTTTTCAAAAGATTTAAAAAAACTCCAAACTCATCAATCTGTCTTTTGTGCCCTTGTGCACTTTCTCTTCCAAATTTTTTTTCATAAGTTTAGACATGATTCATTTCTTTAAGCGGAATTATTCGCTTGAAAATGATGACTTGTCTTTACATTTAAAATCAAACAAAACAAACCAATTTCATTCTTTGTACCATGAACTACGGGGTTTTGATCCTACATTGCACATCGTGGGTACGTAGGCATGAGACGACAAGTCTCTCCAAACACAAAAATCTTAAACATAATTTCTCTTCTCATCTCCTCAATCACTTTTCAAGCAAACTTTTTCAGACCAAAATCGTAGATATTTCAAAGGGCTGCTATAGAGTACTATAGACGTTTTGGGTGCTAACACCTTCCCATTGCGTAACCAACCCCCCTTACCCAGACTCTCTTCACTTGTTCTTGTTGTAGAGCTTGTGTAGGTTTTGTTCGCTCTTTTTCCTTTCCTTTTTGGATAAAATAAAAGTGCGGTGGCGACTCTTGCTTTTCGAGTTAAGTTAATCAATAGCTTACACTCACGATTTTGCCGCTACAGAAATGTGGCGACTCTGCTGGGGACTATCCCCTTGAGGGGTTTATCCTTCTTTGATTTATTTACTGCTTTTTGCCTGATTTGCTTGTTACTTGGTTGTTCTGTTTGGGAGTTCCTCTGTGTGTGAGATAGGTCCTATACCCGGACCAGAGTGTACTTTGAGATATGAGGATGGTATAGTCAAGGGAACTTTGAGGGAGTCGAATCCCGAAAAAGCAGAACTTGCGAATCCATCCACTCGGTGGTTGCCTCTTTGGAATTACTGATGCCGATCGAGCGATCGTTGAAGGCATTAATTTTTCCATAGAAGCCTATAACATTGAGGACCGTAGTAACCCTTAACCCATCTTAGCCTTTTAGGATCGTGGCGCGGAAGCTATGAGGATGCAAATCCAACTTAGTTGTTACGCGATGCCACACTCAGGTTAGATTCTCTTGAGGATAACTACCAACCTCCGAGCAAATCGGTGCGCTGGTGTGTCTGATAGTGGATTGTGGACCCTGGGCACTCTGTTAGAACTGCTATTTTCTGCAGGTACAATGAAGACAAAACCTTAGCACATACCTTTTGTGGGACTGGTTCTTAACCTTGACTTCATGCTCGTGACTCGAACCTTTAAACCCGTGTGCTTTGAGTGATCTTGTTTGTGGTTGTTGTATCCATGCACTCTTGCATCCATAAGCATACATATGCATTTATCCAAGTTGTCTCAGAAAATCATTTCAACTGTCTCCTTCTACAGTTATCTGTTCACCATCAAGCTGTTTCCTTAACACAACTACAGAACTAGAGCTGCCGTCAGATTGAGAATGGAAAATCAAGAACAGCACAACGTCGAAGTCAGAATGGAAATTGATGAGTTGAAGGTCGGCATGACCAAACTCACAGAAATGATGCAAGTTCTGATTGCTAGAGGTGAACCACCTCAGAGGACCGTGATCTCTGAAATCTCACCTGCTGCTGTTGACCCTCCACTGACTCAGCAACCAGCTTCTACTTGACCAGAATTTGGGTTACCTCCGAATTACTCGCCAACCTTTGCAACTACTCCTGTGTTTATCCCGTATGTACTGCCAGTATCTTCAGCTCCACTATTCACTGAACCTCAGCCTATTGTGCATTCTGTTGCTCAAGCTATTCCTGAGAATCCTCCTTTCGTGTACCATGCTGCTGGTCCACAATCTGAAAGTCAGGGAGAACCTGGATACATTGAAGGAGTCAGAGAGCAATGGAAAACTCTAGACAAAAGGATAAGAGCCATGGAAGGAAGTGATGTCTTTAGTGCTGCTGCAATGGACATGTGCATAGTTTCAGACTTGGTTATGCCTGCAAAATTCAAAACTCCTGATTTTGAGAAATACAAGGGGCACACCTGTCCTAGAAGCCACTTGGTGATGTACTGCCGCAAGATGGCTGCTTATGGAAAAAATGACAAACTGCTCATTCATTGTTTTCAAGACAGCCTGAGTGGGGCTTCAATGAAATAGTATATGGGACTTGATAAGAACCGTATCCAAAGCTGGAAAGAATTGGCTGATGCTTTCTTAAAGCAATATAAGTACAATCTGGACATGGCACCTGACCGTCGCCAATTGCAAAACATGTCTCAGAAAGAAAAAGAATCCTTTAAGGAGTACGCTCAGCGCTGGAGAGAGCTAGCTGCTCAGATGGAGCCACCCTTGGCTGAAAAAGAATTGACTGGATTGTTCATGGACACTCTTCAGCCACTCTTTTGGGAAAAGATGATAGGCAGTGTATCATCTGGTTTAGGTGACCTAGTCACTATTGGAGAAAGACTAGAAGAAGGTATCAAGAAAGGAAAGATTACCAATGCTGAAGCCTTTAGTGGTGCTAAAAAGTATGCCGGGAATTTTCAAAAGAAAAAGGATTGTGATACCCATGCTGTTTCAGTTGAAGGGAAACCTCGTCGTAGGCAACAACAATATGTAGCTACAGTTGCTCCTGTTGTCAATGCTCAACCAGTTTAAGCTCCTCGTCAGGCTGTTAGACAAAATCAGAATCGCAATAGGGATAACTTTGATCCTATCCCGATGTCCTACACTGAGCTATATCCATGTCTTGTTCAGAAAGGCTTGATTACAATGAGGGATCTACCTCCTCCTCTAAATCCTCTCCCAGCTGGCTATAGGGCTGATCTTCACTGTGAGTTCCATCGAGGTGGGGCAGGCCATAACTTGGAAGGTTGCTATGCATTGAAAGCCAGAGTACAAGAATTGGTGAACTCAAAGATTCTGACTTTTCTTGATGAGAATCCCAATGTTGTCAACAATCCCTTGCCAGAGCATGCAAAGTGAAGTTTGATTCAGTTCAGAAGAATCATCTCCTAGAGCCAGTGTTTCAGACAGGACAGCTCATCCTTGTTGCTGATTAGTTACTAGGCCTTATTTCTTTCTGTTTGCATTTTTCTTTAATTGTATTGATTGTTTGTTTTCGAACTTTATTTGTACTTTCATGGTAATTTCAATGAAATGAGCATTGCAATGTTTTGATTCAATTAATTTATATCCACTTGTGCACCTTTATTGCTTTCTTTTTCACAAATTTTTTTTTTCCACTTTCTTTTTCAGCTTTTGTTTATGCAAAGATTGGAGGGAGGATGATGAAAACGAAATACCTAAAATTGCTAGATTATTCGCTTTCAATTGAAACTTGGCTGATGATGTACATGCATTGTTTCAACTCCCAAACACTAGAGAAATAAGGAAGTTAATCCCTTGTCAACCCCTTTTGAGCCTAGAAGTTGGAGTTTCTTTCTGTACGAAAAAACCCGCAATCTTAACCTGGGGATGGGTAGTTCTCAGTTAATTCGACTGTGTATTTAAACACAAGAGAATCATTGCAATCACAAGCTTTCCTTCGCACACATCAAAGAAGTGTCGAAGATGTCTTTCAAATCAAAAGCCAATGATGGTTCACTGTAATCATTAAGCCAAGCAGTCGCTATCTTTCAAAAAATAAAGAATGAAAAAAATCAAAAGAAGATTCCTCTAAGTCAAAACCTATGAAGGAGACTTAGGCAAAAATTGGGGCATCCCACTGACTGTAAGCTCAAATGACATAGTTCAGGCAAAAGTTATGGATAACAAAAGAAAAATCAAGAGGTTACCAAAATCCTCAAAGACAAAACGAGTTGACTGAGGTCCTCATCAAAAACAATAAAATGTTGTAAGAAGAGTGACTGTCATCTCAAAAAAATCCCTTGGCCTTTGAGCCGTCATCATAACAGTGTTGCAATTCCAAAATCGCTTGGAACATGAATGCATAGTTTGAATTAACTGAGCATAAGACTGGAGATCATCATGAAGAATGGGTTGGGTACAAATAAACTTTGAGCCTATATCCTTTGTTTCAAAAACCATGAACCAGACCACGTTACAACCTTCAAAAGACCTAATTGAAGCCAGGTTTCTTTTGAAAGCATACTACAGCAAGGTTGCGTAAACTGACTCCTATGTTTATTGCCAATCATTTACTTTGATGTCTTACCTTTTCTTTATCTTTCATTTTTAAATGTCTAAACCGCCGTGTTTTGACAAGCGATTCATTTTGCTTTACATCAATAATATCATTCCAAAAATGATTTTTGATTGCATGAGCTTTGCATTAAAATTACCATGTTTGTTTGAATGATCTTATTTGCAGGCAAACTTTCCTCATCAAGAAATTTTCAAACAGTTGAGAAACTTGGTCAGTGATCCTATCAGGGGCACATTACTTCCAGAGCCTGTTGTGAATCAATTCAAGATTTGTTGCTCAGTGCAAGTTATTCTCAGATTTGGTTAGCTAGAATATCTCTTTCAAGACCCATATTGAGTTTAGACTTCTCAACAGTCTTTTCAAAGAACTGAAGCCATGATCAGTTCATCCCCAGCAACTGAAGCCATGATCAGTCTATCCTCAACAATCATTTCAATAATTGAAGCCATGATCAGTTCATTCTTCCCCTGCAGCAGTCAAACTGAAGCTATGATCAGTTTATCCTCATCAGTCAATCAATCTGGGGCAGTCTTCTTCAAGAACCCTCAAGATGTCTTTCCTCGAAAGACCATCAGCCTGATACAATTCATGTGACAGAGATATGTTCAATATTTTCTCTTCAAGCAGAGTGGGCAGTGTTCCCTGTGTTGAGGAATCAGAGTTCCTTTCTTCCCTCACAAAAGAGTCTATCTCAGTTATCCCTATCATATGCATTGCATACATAAATCATTCATATATCATTGCATAGAAATATTTTCATAGTTCAAAGTGTGTTTCGTGCTCATATACATTTCTTGAGGTCCTGTTGCTATCAACATCTTACCTTGTGATCAAAGTCCAACTTACTTGGCGCCTACCAAAACTTTTACCTGCCTTTTCATTCAGTGCCATTCCTGAATGTTATCATTTCCATGTGCATCTATTGCCGTTGTTAGATGTTTGTTTTCTTTCATTCCAGTGCTATTCCTAGATCTTTGTATTCTCTCACTCCAGTGCTATTCCTAGATATCTGTCTCTTTTGATCTCCAGTGCCATTCCTGTATATCTTGTTCCTCTTGTTTCTCCCAGTGCTATTCCTGGAAGTTTTGCCTCTCTTCTATAATCCCCTAACAGATTTTTGGATATCTTTCAGTGCCATTCCTGAAAGTTATATCTGTTCATTCAGTGCCATTCCTGGATGATTTTTCTCCTTTGCATTCAATACCATTCCTGGATGATTTTTCTCCTTTGCATTAAGTGCCATTCCTGGATGTCTCTCTCACTATCATTCAGTGCCATTCCTGAATGTAGTGATTTACCTTTACTTTCAGTGCCATTCCTGAAAGTTTTATCTGTTCATTCAGTGTCATTCCTGAATGTAGTTTCTACTTTCAGTGCCATTTCTGAAAGTTCTTTTTGTTTTATCCAATGCCATTCTTGGATATCTTTTCCTCAACAGAGTCCAGTGCTATTCTTGGATATCTTTGATGTTTATCCTCTTTTATCCAATGCCATTCTTGGATACCTTTTCCCCAGCCAAGTCCAATGTTATTCTTGGATATCTCTGATTGTTTAACCTTGCCATTCAATGCCATTCTTGAATGTTGTAGTTCCTTTCATCCAATGCCATTCTTGGATATCTTATCCCCAGTAGAATGATTTTCACCTTCATCCAATGCTATTTTTGGATGACGCTGTCGTTTTTTCCAGAAACTTTCTTGTTGTTGTCCAATGCCATTCTTGGACATCTATTGGCATACCTTTTGTCTCGTTCGTAGTTTCCATCCAATGCTATTCTTGGATGACACTACTCTTCTTCTCAGGGTCTTGTCCCTCTCTTTCAAACTATTGACGGATACTTCTTGTCACCTTGACAGATCTCCAGAAATAGCTTGTGTTCCCCGACGTGTCTTTTCGCGTCTTCTCACTCAATTTACCGTAAATTCCTTGTTTCAAGTTTCCCCGCAGTGTGTTTCATCCTTTGCATTCATATCATCTTGTAGCATCTTAGGGCTTAAAAATGTCGCTTTTTGTATTTAAATATCTTCATATCTCCCGATAGAAGAGACTTAAATAGGGGCAGTTGTAAGACCCTAAATTTTGACCCCTAAGATTCCACATATCATTCTCATCTCATTTTTGCATCTTATACCACAAACAAGATCATGCTTTGGTTCATTTATCCCTCTCTTCTTTGGGTTTATACCTTACAGAGATCACTGAGCATCTGTGTGTTTCTTATTTGCCTTTATTTGCTCATGTTTACTAACCTTTAATCAAAATAAAAAAAATATGTTTGTTTTTGTCTTCACTAACTTTTTCAGGAAGGGAATCAAGGATATCAAACAGTCTCTCAGCTCGAATGAATTTCATCTGAACAAAGTCAAAGTTGATCTACAAACAATTCAAAATTATCTGATCAAGAGTTTCCAAGATTTAATTGATTATTATTCAAGAGACTCCAAGGTTCATGTGTTTATTTCCATGCCTTCTTTGACAAATTAAAAGAATCGAGCCAGAACCATCACAATCCAGCCAACAGGCCATTTTTCAAGTTTTTCAACTGTGCAATCGATTGCACTATTGGTCCAATTGATTGCACCAATCATTTTTTGCCTAGATTTTGAAGTTTTCAGCAGTGCAGTCTATTTGCGCTACAATGCAATCGACTGAACAAAGACAGAATTTGCCAAAATTAGCATTTTTCAAATTTTGAAGCATTTGGCACCAATTTCATCATTTGAGAAAATTCTAGATCACCCTAAGATAATTCTCCTACATGATCACAATTAATTCCCACCATACACCTTCACTAATCGCCACTTGATCTTGATTTTCCCTCCAAATTCAAATTCCAAGCTTAATTTTCATTTCCAAACCAAATTCCAATCCACCAAATTTTCTAAGCCTAAACTCTATAAATAGAACCCTCATTTCATTCATTCTTCAAGCTTTTGAGAGCCAAATTCACCTTGCTAAAATTTCTCTTGAAGCTCTTGATAGCCAACAAACCTCTTGCAAATTCTCTTCCCAACCACAAAATTCACTAAAGCTCACTTTTCTTCTCTTGAAAGTTAACAAGAATTCACATTGAAGCTTGTTCAACTTTGAGCTAGACCTTCATCCAAACTTGTTTTCTTCATCAATTCTTGTAGATCAAGGCTTTGGAGTTTGGATCTTGGAGTAATTCGAAGCAATTTTCAGATTTGGAGTGGTAATCTCATTTTCCACCATTGTTGTTCTTGATTCATCTTCCACAATGTGATCCTTTAATAATTCTTGTTGCTTGATCTTTGGATCTTGCAATTTGCGATCCATTGGTGTTATTTGTTGTTATTTTACTTGTATTTTCGTGCTAATTTTCATCCATGACCATGAGGTGTTTGAAGAAATGATTGGATCATGGATGCTGAATTTTTCAAAAATTTTAGTGCTTCCTGTCAGTGTGCAATCGATTTGCATTTCCGTGAAATAGACTGTACAGTGCATTTTTCCCCTAAGAATTGCTGATTTTCTGCCGTGCAATCGATTGCACATTGGTGCAATCGATTGCATAGAGGCGGAATAGTGTTTTTCACCTAATTTTGGGACTGTTTTGGTTCCTTTTCCATTTCCTTCCCTTTCCCTTTGTTCTTAGCCTTAGATCATATAATTGTGTGGTTTAATTTGGCTTTCTCTTCATCTATTTCTCTTTTCTTTTGATCGATGAAAGTCTTATGGATCATAGAATTCCGTTGTTGAATTTTGATCAACACTAGATCGCTACCTTCTTTTCTTTTCGTGCGGTATTGCTTTCGTATGACGATCTACATATCATTCATCTAGCATGCATTAACACAAAGAGCTATTGACCGACCTCATTGTAGGGTAATTACTTTGTAAATTACTCGGCGATTGCTTAACATAGCGCAACATATGTCCCTTATCGGAAAACAATAAAAAATTATTGATTATTTGTCTTTTGGTTCAACACTTATGAGACTTGTTGTTAGGAGGCTTTGGTCTTATCAATCCTCTAATGAGTTCTCATTAACCTTGACCTAAGTGCAATTATTCAATCATTATTGATCACTTACTCTAACAACTAACAACTAATTACTAACTTCTAACTTCTTTACAATTCCTTCTCGCTCCCTATCTCTCTTTTACTTTTATGCAATTTTTTCCTTTATCCGTTGGACACATGTTTATGCTTCCGCAATTTTTCCTTTGTCTGTTGGACATATGTTTATGCTTCCGCAGTTTTTCCTTTGTCCGTTGGACACATGTTTATGCTTATGCCTTTTTCTCTTTGTCCACTTGGACAAAAAACATTAATAAAGGCCAAAACCTCTAAAAAACTTGTGCTCCTAATCTTGGACTATGGTTACTATCCTTTGCAATGGACATGGAACTTTGCACCTAGACCTTGGACTTCAATGCTATTCTTGGATCCTTGGACTTAGAACTAGGACTTTCTCCCTTTGCTTTGGAATTATGGTTCGAAGACTTTGGACTTCAATGCTATTCTTGGAACCTTGGATTTAGAACTAGGACCTTTTCCCTTTGCTTTGGAATTATGGTTCGAAGACTTTGAAGCCTTGTGCTTTTGCATGATTTATGGTGAAAATAGCTACACTTGTGTGGTTAGACTATTCTTATCCTTAGCTTTTACTTTATGCTTTAGGATAATCACTTCTTCTCCTCCACATTCTTCAATTTTCAAAACTTTCTCCCTTTTTCAAAACATTCTTGATTTCAAACTATCACCTCTTTCATAATCAAACCTTGACTTTGTCAAGTGATTTTACTCTTTTCTTTTCATTTCTTAACAAATACTAAACTACATAAGCATATTGACACCTTTTTCTAAAGATTTAAAAAAACTCCAAACTCATCAAACGCTCTTTTGTGCCCTTGTGCACTTTCTCTTTCAAAAACTTTTTCATAAGTTTAGACATGATTCATTTCTTTAAGCGGAATTAATCGCTTGGAAATGACGACTTGTCTTTACATTTAAAATCAACCAGAACAAACAAATTTCATTCTTTGTACCACGAACTCGGGGTTTTGATCCTACATTGCACATCGTGGGTACGTAGGCATGAGACGACAAGTCTCTCAAAACACAAAAATCTTAAAAACAATTTCTCTTCTCATCTCCTCAATCACTTTTCAAGCAAACTTTTTCAGACCAAAAGTGTAGATATTTCAAAGGGCTCCTATAGAGTACTATAGACGTTTTGGGTGCTAACACCTTCCCATTGCGTAACCAACCCCCTTACCCAGACTCTCTTCAATTGTTCTTGTTGTAGAGCTTGTGTAGGTTTTGTTCGCTTTTTTTCCTTTCCTTTTTGGATAAAATAAAAGTGCGGTGGCGACTCTTGCTTTTTGAGTTAAGTTAATCAATAGCTTACACTCACGATTTTGCCGCTACAGAGAGAATTGTGAATTTCATTAATGTAACTGAATTCAGTTTTGATTACAAAGTTAGTTACAAGAGGTTGCACCTTGTTACTTATAGAGTAACAAGGTGACTGGCTACACTAGGTCACTGGCCTTGATGACTGGCAGTTGCCAGTTATAATATATTTAGCCTAGATACAGGACTATACTCTAATAAGTGTTAAATCAATACACAACCTATCATAATCACTAGCTATAAGATGTCCCATTTTAGTGAAGTGCATCCATTTTTCGAACGGTGGCGGGCCGCTAACAGAAGGAACAAGAGCATTGAGAATTGTATTGTAATGTTCTTTTTTTCCCATATAGCGTTGTGTATGATTCCCCATGCGTTATCAACTCGTGTATAAGATGACGTCGGATAAATTGGTTGTCATTCTCTACTTTACAGAGCAAACCTGAAAATAGCTCAAAAACAACCTTTTCTGTTTTCTTCAATATTTTTTATCTGCTCAATGTATCTGTGCATAAAAAGCAAGATCTCTTCAATGTGGATGATTTTTGGTAACGTCGGTGGGGGGATGGTTTGCTAATGCGTGCACTCTTGAAATTTTTTTTATAGATTTAGGAGTAGGAGAATCTGGAAAATATGAGTCAACATGTTCAAAGTAAGATAAAGACTGCTTTGTATAATTGTCATTCTTGGTTGATTTGACAATTTTTGGGGGCACCCTTCGTTTTAACCGGTTTCAAGGGTAATTTCAAATATGTGGTTTCAAGATAGACAATCTTCCTTAACAACTCTTTTATGTGCAATTTCATGTTGTCATCGAATTTCACGAATCTCTCTTGGATCACTCCCCACTTTGTCATGATAGATATGTTTGATTTATCATCTTTTATCACACCATCGCCATCATCAAACTGAAGCCTTTTTCAGTGATTGTAAATCGCATCCATACGTATCAGTGTAGGAACTTTCATTTTCTTTGCAATTAAATAAGCACGTGAAAGAGCGTACATCTTCCTAAGTATATAACCACACTTTGAACCATATGATCCTATTTTCTCTACTCGCTTGACTTCGTGATAAATAAAATTCAATCCCTCCCGAGAGATGTTGCCAACCAATTATGAATAAAAGATGTTGTCATTGAATCAGTGTTCTAACACAATAATGCTCCGACCAAAATATGTTTGTATCTCATTATGTTGGTTGCAGAGCAATTGGTTCACGACGTCCCAATCTCGACAAAAATAACCTTTGCTGTTTCTTAATCATTTCTTCAGTGTAGCATGTGCATATTCAACTCTGCTAGTTATTGTGTTGCCTAAGGGCCTAACCTGATCGGTCCGTTCACAAACAATCTTCTCCTTCACATGGTCCAAATTAGCACTCTCAACATATTTCAGGAAATATGGATACCCCGCACCCCCTGAAATGTATTACAGATTCAACATATAACTCTTGCGTGCAATAATTTATTATACCATTTCATGCATCCATTATCTTTTCTAACACCACACTAAGTTTGACCATTTTTTACATCGTCACCCATGAGTTGTTTGGTTCCTACCTTAGGTTTTAGTCAACTCCTCACATTTTTGGTTATGTGATACAAAGTAATGCATACGATGTAGCAAATACCATTGCAACTGAATTCATCAATGCGGTGTCGAGATCAGTGACAATTACTTTTGGCATGTTTTTTTGGTTATTCAACATAGTCTTTCACATTTCCAAAGCTCATGTAACATTTTCCTCTTTTTTCAGATTCAACAAATGCAAAACCCATTAAAAAAGTCCTCACCTTAGATGTAACACCAATAATTTCAAGAAGTGGAAGTCTATACTTGTTAGTCTTAAATATTGAATCAATTATGAGTAAAATGAGAAATCTGTTAAACAACTTGATGTAATCGGGATGAGACCAAAATATATCTCAAACAGTGACTTTATCCTCACAAAATTTGTACCTAGAAACATAATGGTCATCATTCAAAAGTTTCAATAGTTGTTGTATTTTAGATATTAGACTTCTTACTGCCTTGTTGTTTCGGGCACGCACATTATATACTTGCTTGATATTTGAAACATTTTGAAGTCATTTCCATTTCAAAGTTGCAAGTATGTTTTTCGGCGCCACCATGTTTAATGTCATGTCCGAAACAAGATCCTTCTCATTCGAAATAAGCTGACATATAATGGGATGGTCGGATAACTTGTGCCACAAGGCATGATTATGTATACTAGAAACAACGTTAAAATTCCACGTATCATTCGACTTACGACATCCGTATAATTTAAACAGAAACTCACATTTTCTCGATCTGGTGTCATCTCGTTTCAACTTCCTAATCGGTGGTTGGTAAGTGTCCCTTTTTTTGCATCTCATTGTTACAAATGCATGTATTATATCGGAACCATTTTCATACCTTCCTATTACAATGCCAAACCCTAATTTCCAGGACTCTGTGCGGACACATTATAACATATGTACATGAATAATAAAATCTTGTTTATTCGTAAATTTTTCACGAACATCTACCTCGACAATAACTGGTCTAGCACCCAGTTTAACATCATCCTTCATTTCATCTAGTTTAACATCATCCTTCACTTCACCCGATTTAAAATCTATCCTCATAGTAGCTTCGAGAAACATATTCGAGTGCACCATATCTAACACAAATCATAACAAAAAAACATAATGAAAAATCAAAGTTTTAGGCAAATTCGGAGATGCATCTTCGGAACACAAGAAACTTAGTCTGGACATGCATCTTCAAACTCAACGTTCTTTTCTTAGCTCAAAAAACATGTTAATGCAAGGAATTGGGGATGAAATAAATAAACTTTACCTTAAATTCTAGCTTATTTTTCTCCCTTTGATGTGATAAAATACAAGAATGATGTTTTGATGTCGAAAAGTTGATTGAGAATGAAAGAAATTTTTTAAGGGTTTTGAGAGTGAAATTGAGTTTGGCCATGGAGAAGAAGAACATGCAAGGTGGCATTTTATTCAATTTCCCGCTTGAATTTTCCCATCTCTGGAATCATCACTAAGTTTAAATTAATCAACTCAGTGAATAAAAACACCATAAATGAGTACATAGGGCGTTATGGAGATGCATCTCCAGATCCACCCCCACAAAATATACGAAGATGCATATGTGGAAAAAAATTTGGAAAAAATGGAGTGGATGGATGAAATACGAGGACTGAGGTGAAATGAGGTGTAATGCCCCATACTGCTTTCAAGATTACCGACTAATCCCACAAATCAACATGGGTATTTTTCGCATGATTTGTCCTCACTCACACGCTTTCTAGGAAACTTCCCAGAAGGTCACCCATCAAAATACTACTTCAAATTAAGCATGCTTAACTATCGACTTTTTATTTGTTAGACTACTGAAAAGAAGATGCATCTTGTTGGTATAGGTAGTACCAATCAATCCTTATAAGCCTTCATTCAACCATACAGTCCCATACATGCACAACCTCAGAATCTCTCTCATTCTGATATGAATTCGATTTTTTCCTAAAAGATGCCAATAGTCGCCCATTGTTATGTCTTATGCACTAGCAACCATTCCCCGCCCTTGTCATCCTTGGGTGTTACATGCCCACCAACTTCCGTTTGGTTTGTCCCCGAACCACATCGTACTAGAAGAGGTCGTCTCTTATACAATTTGTAATGCCCCAGACTACTTTTAGGATTATCGACTAACCCTACAAACCAATACGGGTTTTTTCAGCATGCTCTATCCCCACTCATATGCATTTTGGGAAACTTCCCAGAAGGTGGCCAATGAGGGCAGGGAATGGTCTTCGATGCACAAGGCACGACAATGAGCGGCTCCTAGCAGATTCTAGGAAAAACCCAATTCACATCGGAATAAGAGGGATCCTGAGGCTTGCAGGTATAAGAATGCATAGTTGAAGGAAGACTTATAAGGATTGATTGGTACTAGCTATACCAACAAGATGCATCTTCTTTTCAGTAGCCTAACAAATAAGAACTCCATAGTTAAGCGTGCTTGATTTGAAGTAGTATTTTGATAGGTGACCTTCTGGGAAGTTTCCTAGAAAACGTGTGAGTGAGGACAAATAATACAAAAAGTACATGTGTTGACTTGTGGGATCAGTCAGTAATCCTGAAAGCATTCTGAGGCATTAGGAATGGTATCAGAGCATATTTGTCCCAGTACAATGTGGTTCGAGGACAAACCAAGCGGAAGTTGGTGGGCATGTAACACCCGAGGCCGACGAAGGAGAGGAGTGGTCACCGGTGCACAAGACATGACAATGAGCGGATCCTGGTAGCTTTTAGGTGAAAACTGAATTCACATTGGAATGAGAGGGATCTTGAGGCTTGTAGGTATGAGACTGCATGGTTGAGGTAAGACTTATAAGGATTTATTAGTACTACCTATACCAAAAAGATGCATCTTCTTTTCGGTAGTCTAACAAATAAAAACTCCATAGTTAAGTGTGCTTGAAGTAGTATTTAGATGGGTGACTTTATGGGAAGTTTCCCATAAAGCGTGTGAGTAAGGACTAAGCATGCTAAAAAGATATGTGTTGATTTGTGGAGTCAGTCGGTAATCCAGAAAGCAGTCTGGGGCATTACTCGAGGTGCATCCAGAGATGCATCTCTGGACACCAATAAGGGCATTTTTGGGTTTATAGAGGTATGGGTGCACCCCATGGGGTGAGATGAGTATTTTCCAAATAAGTATGGGAAAAAGGTCCATGCTACTTTGATAGAAGCTCAAAATTCTTTGAAGGCTTTGGAAACTGAAAAAAAACGTTCTTGCTCTTGGTGACTCAACTCTCAACCATCATGGAGGCCAGTTACACTTGTATCAATCAATTTTTTAAGAATGCCTTGTCACTATGTTGAGTTTTTTTTACTCAGAGATTAAAATATCTATGGAGAGTATCCATGTTGTATAGAAGATCGTGGACTGGAAGTTAGTTCCTATTAGTAGCAAGCCTGCATCTTAGTTTCCTTTTATTTTGAGTTGTATTTTGTAATAGCCATGTTGGCTTTCTTCTTTTAAGATATAGTACTTTTTAAGGGTCAAACTTTCCCTTAATTTGCGAATGAAGTCATTCTTTCTTTGTGTGATTTCTGCAAAATGTGTTGGTATTTTACCTTTCTGCAAAATGTGTTAGGTATTTATTACCTCTTTAGGAGCTATATCTGGTTGATTTACTGGATATCACTGGAGAACGTGCCCAACCAAAGGTCAACTCACATTCCTTTCCCCAAGTGAAAGCATGATTCGAGGACGACGCTTTTATGGAATCATCATCTTTTTTCTAGAGTGACTAGCTATAAGAGATGAGGGAGGTTTATCCAAGTGCACCATGTGAGCATTTGAGGTTTGTGATGTCTTTGTTTGTGCATCACCTTTGTGTTTGAGGTTTGATTTCTTTGAGTGTGCAGAACCTTCGCATTCGAGTTTTATGGTGTCTTTGGATTTTCCTCTTGCTATAACACTTCCTATGTGTTCGAGGTGTGTATGCGCAGAAGGTGTAAGCTTTACTCTACCATTCACACAATAATTGAGAAAGATTAGTGGTCAAAATCCAGTTTAATAAAATTAGTTATGCAAAATCTTACATTGTAGAAATTTACAAAAAATTAAAATCAAATATGGAAGGAGACTTAGTAGTAGTAACACTTTAAATTGGTTGCATTTCATGTCCTTGGTATGAGTTCCTTATGGATGGGTCTCTATTGTAAATGATCTTTTTTAGTGTTGGTTCGTACTCGACATGAGCCCCCAACATAAGCCTTTCTAGTTTAGTGCATGTTTTCCTTCTCCGTCATTCTTTTCCCTTACGTCATCTCTTCGATGGAAAAGGTCGAAAGGGTAGAATTTCTCGGGCCTAAATCCTTTGTTGTATATGGATAATGCGCCTTGTTTGATGGCAGAATCAATGAAGGAGATAAATCGTTGATTGTTATCTAGGAAGTTTATCTCTTTTCGGATTGCTTATGTTTTCTTCATCGCAGAGAGGATGTGTCATTCTCCAACTGAGTTCTCCAACTTCAATAGGAATGACGACCTCAATGGTGTATATAAGCTTGAAATGTGTCTCCCTAGTGATTGAGTGAGTTTTTGTCTAGTATGCTCAAAGAACATGTGAGATCTATTTGAAATTTCCCTCAAGCGTATTATCAATTATTTTTTTATTTTGATGCTTTGAATATTATGTTTTATTATAGTTTTTGAGTTGCCCATTAAATATCTCATTACACACACAAATAATAAGTTTTCCATGCATATAATGAAGTGTTGGCTAAATTCAAAGTTATTTGACTTGGTTTAAAGCTTAAATGACTTAATTCAAAGTGCACCAACTAATTGACTATATTCAAGCCAAGTTTGACTCTATTCGAATGTAGTTGGGTTGTTTTAATCGATTCAGGGAATGTGTGAATCAATTCATGAAAGTGTCTCAAAAATCAATTTTGATTTTATTTACAAGAATTGACTCAAATGAAATGGTTGAATCGATTAAAAAAATGAATCCATCCATTCACATCTTGACTCAATTCATGAAAGTGCCTTAAAACTTTGTTTTTATTCTGTTTGTGAAAATCGGGTCAAGACTTTGCTTGATCCAATCCAAAAGGTTGAAGATGACTCGATTCAAGGATTGGTTGATCTGATTCAAATGCTGAAATGAATTTATTCACATTGGCTTTGATCATATTCATTTTCCATCATTTGAATTGATTCATTAGCTTTTTGAATTGATTCATTTAGTTCACTTTTATCTCATTTTGTGCATCATCTCATGCATATATAAATAGAATTTTTATTTCATAAATTCATATCTTGATGAGAAAACTTTTATCAAGAGAATAAGATCAAACATTTTTCTGTGAGAAAAAGCTTTGAAACCACAACTTCTTTTCTCTCTAAAATCTTCATCTTCATCATTTTCATGGAGACTTATCATGTTATTTGTGTGTATAATAAGGGACTGTGAGATGCCATTAGTATTATAATTATACATTTTGGAGTGTGTGTAGATTTCATGGCTCGTCTTTGATCTTAGGGAAATTCAAGACATGAATTTCAGTGAAGAAAAAGAGAATGGATCTTTTCTCCTTAGGTGTGGAGTTTTTCTTTGTGCATCAGTTAACTTGTTAAAGAAAAAGTACTCAAGACTTGAAATTTAGGATCGAGTGAAGATCAACTAGTTGTCAAGGTTGAAGGAAAGAACACAAGGTTTGAAGCTTGGGATTAAGTTAAAATTTATGAGCATTCAAAGTTAAAGCTTTTAAATGGTTAAAGAAGATAAATTGGATTGTTATAATTTATCTTTGTTTCAAATTGAATTGGTTGATAAGCTCGTTGCAGATAAGGTCAATCAAAACGCAAGAAGAAGATAAATTAGATTGTTATAATTTATCTTTTTTTCAATTGAATTTTTGTAACCGATACCTAAATTAACAAATATAATGGAAGAACAATCTTTTTATGGTTCACCATCACAGACTGAATTATGTGCTTGCAAGGGCGATAACACCGAACCAGTATAAGTCTTGGTGTAATATCTCATTCTCTCTCTCTCTCTCACACACACACATACACACACTCTCTTTCTCTTTCTCTCTCTCTCTCTCTCTCTCTCTCTCTCTCTCATTACACACACATACACACGCACAAAATACACATACATATTTAGATTTCTTGCATGTTTGTGTTAGTTGTTAGACTTATCATTTAATATAGAATTGCATGATTCATATGTTTATTGTATTCATAGTCTTAATTTTTATAAGATTAGGTTTAATTAGTGAAGGTGAGAAAAATACACAAAAAGGGGGTTGAATTTTGTTTTCCAAATCGTTTCTACTTCTGAACCAAAGTTCACGATCTAAACAAAAGTTCAGAAACTGATAACAAGTGCAGCGGATATTGAAACAAAAGTAAATAAAAAGTGGCAAAGAACACAAAAAAAGTTATACTAGTTCCTCTCCAACTGAGAGTAGTCCAGTCCCCTTGCAGCCCAAGAGATTTTCACTATAATCAAACAAATTACAACTGCTTATACCTTCAAGTATAAGACTTTATCCTGCTCAGACCCTCAGCCCGAGACTTCCTTGCTCAATCAGCACCTGATCAAGACTTCTCTGCTTAGATCCTCAGATCCTAAGACTTTCCTGCTTAAACCCCTCAGGTTCAAGACTTCCTTGCTTATACCCTCGAGTACAAGACTTCCTGCTTAGACCTATAGTCCAAGACTTTAATGCTCAATCCCAAGGCAAGAGACTTTATCTAAACTGACTGTTTAGAGAAGGAATAACTTACAACAACACTTGATTAACAATCAAAGGTGTTCAAATACAACAAAACACACTTTAACACAAAATATTCTTAAGCTTTACAAGAATAAGAACTCTTAACAGATTAGCCTCTTTTGAGCTGATATGAATGGTGTGAAGTGTGTGTATATTTCAATTTTAGTTGCAGTGTTATTCTCTTAGTTGATCTTCAATTCTTATGCTCCTTTTATAGCTGAAGAAATAGAGTAGTTGAAGTATCCCCAATGGATATATTTAGATCAAATATTCTTGTACATCTTCTTTTCCAATAAAGTAGGTGTTGGAACTCGTAGCCAAAGAGTTATCCACTGAACAATGCCTTTGTCAAGAGAATTCTTCTGTGAAACAAGTACAACACAATCTTTTTAAAGATAATGTCAACTACTCTCGAGTCCCGTGATTTCTGAGCTTGAGTTGACATTACTCAGTTTCAGAGGCAGGGATATCATGCTTTTGATTCTGAAATGTACTATTGGTAAATTTTTGATCAAACTCTCTCACAAGTACTCAATCTGAACCGAACCATAGATTTTTCCATGACAGAACCTGTTTTCATCAAATAAATATAATTCTGTACACAAGAACCGGCTAGTTAGAAATCCTAATTGTTTTTCAAATACTTTGTTATCAACAAAACCTTAGAGGATACATGGAATAAACCAAATTTGTCTCAACAATCTCCCCCTTTTTTATGATGACAACCTTAATTATTTTAAAACAGTCATGTTCAGATTAATTAATCAACAACTTTCAGGGTCTGAGGTTTTTAAACCCCCCTGTGTCAAACATTCTTAGAGGTGAGGTTTGTAAGCTCCCCACAAGTCCTATCTGTGAAGTCAAAGAGGTGAGATTTCTAAGCTCCCCCTATATAGAATAATTGAATCCACTCCAAGATTAATCTAGTAGAATACTTAATCCAATTCTCCCCCTTTGTCATCAACAAAAAGATAGCAAAAAGAAAAAGTAGACTTCAGTGATTAATAATGGTTTCTGAACAATTCAAAATAGAACACCAGTCAGGAACAAGTTTGTCAACCAACCAAGCTCGTTGCATATGAGCAACTGCACCTTGTTGAGCAAGAATCATAGAAAGAACCCTACCAAAAGCAATAAGAAAATATAATTCCTCATGAGATGCTAGTATCTCTTCTTTTAAATAATTGAACATGGTTTGTGGCAGATTGATTTTAGTTATGGAGACTAGAAACATAATGAAATGTCTATCATCAAGGGAAAGCCATCCTAATCCCTTTTCTCCAGGAATTAGATTGGTTCCCATAATTTGATACCATACTTTTGGTATAGGAGTAAGAGTAGAAGGGCTTGCAGCAGGGCCTTC
This sequence comes from Lathyrus tuberosus, assembly GCA_022829125.1. NCBI lineage: Eukaryota > Viridiplantae > Streptophyta > Magnoliopsida > Fabales > Fabaceae > Lathyrus > Lathyrus tuberosus. The sequence continues at coordinate 3,918,098 of JALAZF010000073.1, read as the reverse complement.
ATTTTCATGGATGTTTTGAATAAGATTCATAAACCTATTGTCATGTCTGTAATCTTCAATAGTAACTCTGTCCTATTCATAATTTATTGCTTGAGAGATGAGTTTAGAGTTGATCACAACTGGAAAACCATAGACAACAGATAAAATCTGACAAACATGTAGCTTATTCTGATGAACATGAGCATTTTCCCAAAAATATTTCACAAGATCTGGATAGATTGGTCCATTAAGCATTGCAAAATATCCATCCCATTTCTGAAAATGAATATCTGAAACTATCCGAGAAAGATTAACCACCTTCAATTCATTGAGGTTAACTGTATATTCCTTTAGAATATCTAGATCATAGATCTCTCCTTTAATAGTCTTTGAAGACATGTTGAGAAGAAAAGAAATTCTAGTATAGAATAGTGATTTCACAATATTATCTTATATAAAAGATAATACATTAAATCAGGTAAAACTCAGATGCAACTTCATAACACATAGAATGGTGATTTATTATAAATTAGTAGGCATGCATTAGATGTTTGGACGGTAATGAGTCTGCATAAAAATGAATCAAAATATTTGTCAGTACACTCCTTTTAAGAACCAAATTTCAGAGCAGCTTTTGAATATAAGAGAGATAGACATGTTCCTTCAGCCTCGAGAACAGTTACTTATGAGAAAACACAATAACCAAAGTTGAATACTCAAAGTACTTTTTTTCTTGAAAAACAAGTATATGAGGATTAGCCTTGTTGAAAGTTTTTAACAGTTTCACCAGAAAAAGAGTTTCAGAGATAGCTGTCCATCAAGTCAATATTTTCAAAAAGCTTCAAGTATTAAAGTGTGTATAAGACAAAGATTCTTATTTTATTAGAACTCAAGATTAGTCCAATTGTTAATTCAAAGCACAAAGCACATAATTAAATGTTTACTGTCTGCTTAAATAATAAATAAATCAAGGATGAAAGAGATTCAGCAAACTCTACCAACAAAGCTTATAGACCACTCATAGAAAATATTCAGACTTAAGGATATACAATATTCCAATTGAGTGCTATTAGAATCCAAGTTTTTATTCAGACTTTAAGCATTATTCATCAACAAAAACCATGTTCAAATTTTTTCGTATAAAATCAAATCTTGCAATAGCTAAGGGTTTTATAAGTATATCAACCCATTGATGATCAGTATCAATGAACTGAATATCTATTGTACCCTTCTGAACATATTCCCTGATAAAATTATGTATGATTTCAATATGCTTAGTTCTAGAATGTTGAATCGGATTCTTTGTTATAAAAATAGAAGCAGTGTTATCACAATAGATAGGAATACTATTTCCAAAGATATGATAATCTTCTAGTTGATACTTCATCCATAATAGTTGAGTATATATTCTGCTTCTCCAGTAGACAAAGTAATAGTCGCTTGTCTTTTTCACCTAAGAATTGACAGTTTCCACTAGTGGATTTCCTCTCAATTCTATCTCCAGCATAGTCATCATCACAAAATCTAACTATCTTATAATTTGATGATTTCTTATAAAGAAGTCCAAGATTAGTCGTTTCTCTAGGATCTGATTGGAATCTTGCACACAAACATACACTGAATAAAATATCTGGTCTGGAAGCAGTGAGATAGAGTGAGGACCCTATCATACCTCGATATTTAGTTGGATCCACTTTGGCACTGCATTCTTCACCATTTAGGTTGCAGGTAGGATGAATGGTAGTTGACATGACTTTGCAATCATCAAGATTGAACGTCTTCAAGAGTTCTCTTGTGTACTTTGACTGGTGAATGTATATACCTTCTTTCTTCTGATTAATTTGAATTCCAAGAAAGTATTTTAATTCACCAATCATGCTCATCTCAAATTCAGCCTGCATGATCTTTGAAAATTCTTTACAAAGGGATGCATTACTTGAACCAAAAATTATATCATCAATAATCAAAATTTCTTCCTTTAGAGTTTTCCTAAATAGTGTAGTGTCAACCCTGCCTTTAGAGAAACCATTCTCATGAAGAAAATTACTCAGTTTCTCATACCATGCCCTTAGAGCTTGTTTAAGTCCATATCGAGATTTCGTAAGCTTGTAGACAAAGTCTGGAGGGTTTGGATCTTCAAATCCAGGAGGTTGCTTAACATACACTTCTTCAGCAATAACTCCATTTAGAAAAGCACTTTTGACGTCCATCTGATAAAGCACAATGTTGTGATTAATAACATAAGAAAGAAGAAGTCTTATTGCTTCTAACCTTTCCACAGAAGCAAAGGTTTCAAAGAAGTCAATTCCTTCTTGTTGATTGTAGCCCTGAGCTACAAGTTTGGCTTTGTTTCGCACAACTTCTCCTTGTTCATTCAGTTTATTTCGAAAGACCCACTTGGTGCCAATGATGTTTTTTAACTGTGGTCTTGGAACAAGATCCCACACATCATTTCTCTGAAATTGATTCAGTTCATCTTGTATAGTCATGATCCACCCATCATCTGATAAGACATCATCAATAGAAGTTGGCTCTATCAATGAAATAAGTCCAAGCATTGATTGATCATTTCTAAAAGCTTATCTGGTTCTCAATGGCTCGTCTTTATTTCCAATGATTTGCTCTTCTGGATGAAACACTTTATATTTAAATGATATCTTAGGTCGTGCAAAGGCTTCATAACCATTTTGAACAATTATTGAATCTGTAGCAGTATGACCGTTTGGAGTAGGTTCATTTTCTACAACTTCTGGTACTTCTTCATATATAGTGTTAGATTCTGATATATCATCATCTAAACTCTTTTCTTTTGGAAGGCATACCACAACTTGTTCTCCAGAAATATGAATTGCTGCAGGATTACCATTCTGATCCTTAGACTCTGACTTTTCACAGTCAGGTAATTTATCATCGAATTTAAAGTGCATAGACTCTTCAACCATTATGGTTTCTGAGGTATACACTCTGTATGCTTTTGAGCGTTTAGAGTATCCCAAAAAGATACCTTTTTGAGCTTTAGCATCAAATTTCTTTAGGTAGACCTTATTATTCAAAATGTAACAAGTACATCCAAATTGATGAAAATAAGAGATGCTTGGTCTCCTACCTTTAAATAATTCATACAATGTTTTATTCAGAATTGGTCTAATATAGATTCTGTTATGATTATAATAAGCAGTATTAACAGCTTCTGCCCACAAGTACGTTGGAAGTTTGTTCTCATGTATCATGGTTGTTGCCATTTCTTATAAGGATCTGTTCTTTCTTTCTACAACCCCATTTTACTATGGAGTTATAGGAGAAGTGAACTCATGGATAATTCCATATCTTTCACAAAAAGATTCAAATGGCTCATTTTCAAATTCTCCACCATGATCACTTCTGACTTTTAGGATCTTTACTTCCATTTCAGATTGTACTTGAATGCAGAAGATGCTAAACACTTTGTATGTTTCATCTTTAGATCGAAGAAATTTTACCCAAGTCCATCTGCTGAAATCATCAATAATGACCAAACCATATTCCTTTCCACTGATTGAAGTAGTCCCAATAGGACCAAACAAATCAATGTAAAGCAATTCTAAGGGTCTTGAGGTAGAGACAATGTTTTTAGTTTAAAAAAAGGTTTTCACAATCTTTCCAACTTGACATGCTCCATAGAGAGCATCTGAGTGATAGTAAAGATCTGACAGCCCTTTAACAAGTTTTTGCTTGCTAAGTTTAGATATTAATCTCCAGTTAGCGTGACCTAACCTTTTGTTCCAAGTCCATTTCTCATCAATCACTGCCATTAGGCAAATGACCTTCTAATCAGCCAACTCAGAAAGATTAATTTTATAAACATTTCCCTTCATTTTCCCTTTGAATACAATGGTTTTGTCAGCATTAACAACTGAACAAAAATTCTTATTAAACATTACTTCACAACCACTATCACACAATTGACTTATGCTTAGTAGATTATACTTTAAGCCATATAGCAACCAAAATTTATTGATAAGAGTTTGTGAGTTACCAATGGTACCTGTACTAATGATCTTTCCTTTTTGGCCTCCTCTAAAACCCACACTATTAGAACAAGATTTGTTCATGACATATTTTCCTTTGGTTTTGATGATAACAAAGTATTTAAAGAAAAATGGTTTATTTGATGTGTGTTACATGTGTGCAGGTTCTTTTACTTGTAAATATTATTATCAGAATATGTTCTACATTAAGCACACTTTGAGAGTTGCTGTATTGCTGGCTTCTGGTGGCAGAATCTGAAGAACACCTGCTAAGTGATGTCTGTCGAAGACTCTGAAGCTAAAGGTCTCAACATCAGAAGAAGCAACATTATTGTCTCTACACTTAGTGAATGCAAGTTGGCTTCTGGTACCATGCAGAGTTGGTGATAAAGCTGAAGTTGTCCGTACTGCTGAACGTAAGTTGTATTGTCAAATCAGTTTGTTAGCTATAGTGTACAGATTGCAAGGCTCAAGAAAGGCTGAGATGCTTTATGGATATATACTCTCAACGGCTCTAATAGTACAAAATCTCTTAAAGACTCATAGGTTAAACATGTTACACATTGGATTAAGATCTTCTGGTGTATCTATCTTCCACGGCTCTTGTACTATGGAGTAACAGCAAAGACTCTTGATCAAGTTACCTCCTCAACGACTAGTTTATAAAAAGGCTATAAATATGGCTCAAGGTTCAAATTGAATCTTTAACAAGGATCAACCAGAAGAAGGAGTAACAAGATCAGCAATTATCAACTCAATGTATATGCAGATTTTTTTGATGTAGGTTAAAATTGTAAAAGCATTAAGATTTATTACACATTGTATATCTTAAGAATCTTAAGACCTTTAGGTCTTTGTTATGGTGATTTCCCGTACCTCTAATACTTGTATCATGTACACTATTTTCTCTATTCTATTGAGTTTGTTCAATAGTTTAGATAAAAGTCTTGTGTCATTGGGATACAAGCAAGGAAGTCTCGAGCCAAGATGCTTAAGCCACGTAAGTCTCTTGCTATGTGCTTAAGCTGTGAAAGTCTTAATCAAGTAGATTAATTGAGCAGAAATCTTGTATCATTGGGATACAAGCAAGGAAGTCTTGAGCCAAGGTGCTTGAGCCACGTCAGTCTCTTGCTATGTACTTGAGCAGTGAAAGTCTTAATTAAGTAGATTGATTGAGCAGGAAATTCTTGAGCCAGTGTGACTTGAGCAAGATAGATCAGCTCGTGAAATTTAGAGCACTAAGTCTTGGCCAGGGAGGTGCAAGTGGAGGCTCGTTTCATGGAACCTTGAGCAAAAGTCTTGCGCTTGAGGGGCTTGAGTAGGAATGCTCAGTACATGGAATTTGGAGCAGTAAGTCTTGACCTGAGGGGTACAAGCAGAAAGGATCGTTTCATGGGACTTGGAGCAGAAGGCTTGGGTCGAGGGCCTGAGAAAGGAAGTCTTGGGTTCGTGGAACCTGAGCAGGAAGTCTCGAGAGAGGAGTTTGAGAAGACTTCTTGGACCTTGCGTCTGAGCAGTTGTAAAGTCTTATACAGAATGCATAAGCAATTGTAATCATAATTTGATTATAGTGAAAATCTCTTATGAATAAAGGGGACTGGACTACTCTCAATTAGGGGAGGAACCAGTATAAATCTTTGTGTCTTCTACTATTATTTATTTGCTTCTATTAACATTTCACTGCTAAGAATTAACCAGAATATGAACACCAGTTTAGATTCTGAACTCTGATCAGATGAAAACTAAGAAAACGGAAAACACAATTCAACCCCCCATTCTTGTGTACTTTTCGCACCTTTAATTGGTATTGGATCTGGTCTATGCATAACACTTAACAGTGGTGCAGATAATGATCCGATAAGAAAAGTATGTTTTTCAAAGACTTTCCTTCAAGAAGGAATTAAGTGCCACATGAAAAATAATATACTACTTTTCCTACCATATTCAAAGGGTGATTCCACTGAATTTAAATGATGGAAAAGTAAAACATATTTTTAACTCATTGGTCTTGATAAAAGGGGTTCTGAAGGTCTATAAAATATACTTGAAAAAGGTATTACTATAGAAGTTGATGATGTAGAGATAATCTATTTGAAAGTCTCTATCACCAGCTCAAAAGAATCTTATTGAATATCTTTAGAGGTAGTTGCATTCTGATAGGTGCTCTATCTCACTTCTGAGGATGTCAATATCATTGATATGTCTGATGCGCGGACTATCATTGAATCCTTGTGCTTAGATTTGTGGGAGTCAGTTTTGAAGCTTGTCTAGTTACACTTCATCTGATATTTCAAGCAAATTCTGAGAAGATTAGTTTAGATTCAAACTCGAGGTCACAGTTATTCAAGGAGTTATACAACTTGAATTTATTGTGGTCTGTTGGTTTATCTTGCAAATCTTCGAAGAAAAGAAATGAAATTAGATGATGAAAAGCTATCTAACAGATCACCTTTCCTAAGGCTTGGTTCTTTGGAGTATTTGATGATAATGAACTTATATTTCTTGTCAGAAGTACTTCTTAACCAGCTAAATGGGTTGTAGTATCTATTGATAGAAGAGTAACTTCAGAAGCTTCTAAAATACTTGTATTTTAACTGATTTCCCAGATCTGGAAGAAAGGAGAAACACTACCAGAACCTAATGTCAATTAATCTTCACTGAAGATAATATTAGTACATGATTCAGATAAAAGAGTAATCTGGCTATGCCAGTCATTACTGCTTTTGAAGAAGCATCTGAGTCCTGAAATACAAATCAAGTATTGAAGAGAAAGAGAGTATGCCAAATCTATCTTGCTTCAATATTTGATAATAATGAGTCTGCTCTTTAAGGTGATATCTTAAGAGACTCAATTGCTCCTTGATTGAGTGTCATCATGGAATTTGTATTAAAGGAAAAGTCTATGAGAAACCTTCAATTTTTCTTTGTGTTCTGTAGGCAATTAGATCACGGTGCTTTAATTTGTTTTATGCCATTCTCTGATAGCTAACATCATCTGGTTCTTTGCTTATCATAGATCTCATTGTTCTGAGTCAAGACAATGAAATTAATGATTTTGCTGAGAACAATATATTGTTCAAATTATGGTTTATTCTAGACTGATACTCTAGAATGAATCATGGTAGTGCTATTAGAATGTGGCATAAGGAGAAGGAAAACATGTCTGAACATTTATGATTGGTCTCATAGAAATATGAGTGTCATGATTTAAATGTAATTGCTGCAGATATCAAAGAAAGAAGCAGAGGCATCTTCCATGGCATTTATCAAAGGTTGTTTACAAAGTTTGATGGAAGAAGATCCCACCACCCAGACTCAAGTGCCATAGGTACTAAGTTTGGTGAGAGTAGTGGAGTCATTGGTTTAACATCCAATAAATCAGAATCCACTCAAAGCAGTGTTCAGACTCTATGGTCAAGTCTGAATACTGATACATGTCTAACCAAGAAAATAACAAAAAAAAGGATTTTCTTGTTCTTTTTTGGCTTATCTTTTGATGTAATGAGATATTTATGTAGATGTTAATACAAAGTTTCTATTAGATTTCTAGAGAAGCTCCTTTGAAAGGATCTTCAAAAATCTTTAAGAAGAAACTCTGTTGTATTTACCTATACTGAATATTTCATTAAGCTAGATGATGACCGTATTTATGGAAATAGTTTCCTCACTTTTTGTGATGTTGCTGCTGTTTGTTAGCTGTCATAGGAAATAATTCAATATTCATCTATCACTCGTGACTCTTGTTTCATGAGGAAGTGTTGGTTCTAAATAGAATCTTAGAGACTTATGACTGATAGAAGATATCTCTCTTTCTCAGTCTAGTTCTACTAGACTCTGATGGATGATAACTTCTGAAAGTTGTCAGATTCTGAGATTTAGAAGATGATTCTTTACTTCTGATAAAGCAGTTTAAGTAAAAGGGTTTTCAAAGAATTTTATAATACTAAAATTTTCATAAAGGTGAAATTCATCTAGTGGATTCAAGAAATCTGTCGTATAAGAACCTTTGGGTAATGATGTTTTATTTTGGATACTTATTGTCACTATCCCCTGTCTTGTGAAGCATCATTTTGTCCTTCTTCTGACAAGATTCTTATTATTTTAGGAATCTTGTTTAGTTTTTTTTTTTAATTTTTATTTTCTATGTGGTTGTGTACTGATCAATCCAAACTTGAGATGAGTTTCCTAGTCAATTCTTTTTTTAATCAACTGGTAGTCATCAATGAAAAGTTTGTGGATTTTGATGAGTTGCTTAAGTTAGGCTTTAACTTCTAGAAGACTGTGTGTGAACAAGGATGGAATGGATACTTTTAGATGCTCTGTGGTTTCACTTATCTAGATCTTGTCAAAGAGTTTTGGATTAATGCTTCCGTTGTTGAGTTGAATTCTGAGTGTGCTATTATTTCTAAAGTAACAAGTGTTTCTATACCAGTAACCTCTAAAGCGATTACTAATGTGATCAATTGTGAGGAAATTGGAGAAATCCCAGGAACTCTTGTTTGGGAACACTATCTTTCTACTTGGCGTATCTTTGTAGATCCATCTAATACATCAGTGGTCTCAAATCTTCATCCTGATGTTGTTGTATGGAGTCAGATTCTGAATTCAAACTTACTTCCTAAGGATAAGGATTTAGACCTTGTGGACCCTATTGAAAAAATCTGCTTCTACTTCTCAATTCAGACTTACAGATTGATCTTCCTTAAGTTATGTTTGACTATTTAAAGAAGACACTTTTTTCCTTTCACAAGGGAAATATTTTCTTCATTCCATTTGGAAGAATTCTTTCATAATTACTTGTTCAGCAGGGAGTTATCATAAGTTCAGAGGCTGATTTGTCTAAAATTTGGAGATATAAGTTTAAAGCTATCTATGAAAGATTCCGATGTTAGATTTCTACATAGTTATGCCTTGTAATTGTTAGAACCTTTGTATTAAGTAATCTTATTATTAATTCAAAGTTTGTTCATGTTGTTGTTCAGTTAACTGTTAATTATATTTATTTATGGTTGTTCAAAAGAATTAAAAGTAATAGGAGTAAGAACTTAATGCTTGCAACTTTTATCATTAATAAGAATGAAGGGATTCCAAATTATTTAGACATTCTAGTCTGTTGGATTGACCCTAAGGTATACCCCAGGATCATTTAACATGTCCAGATTATCTAAGTAATCTTGACATTCTTCCTTGGCAAACTCCAAAGCCTACTTTCTCAGTTGATTTCTGCGTATGAACCCGAAAGATCTTCTTCTTTTGTGTGTCTTCACAAAGGATGTTGAAGAGGTGAGACCTTCTGAAGTCATCTGCTTGTTAGTAGATCCTTCAACTGCTGCTTTTCACTTGCCTGAGTTACTACATTTAGTATGGCTGTATTTCTGAAATCTCTCTTTAGAACCCAGATTTTCTTCTGTTTGTACATCTTGGTGTTTTGAGGATTAAGTGATTATGAAAGTAAGCATGCTAAGAGTACTTATATAGACGTGTTACATACATTGTTTCAAGTATATGTTGTTTTTATATTGATTAAGTCTTATCAATATTTTACATGATATATCTTGGAAATGTCATCTAACAGTCCAACCTATTAAAGATTCTTTAACAACTATGAATCTTATACCTGACTTGTTTAACTGTCGTTTCTGGTGTCATTTTTACTTCATTAATGTCTTTCAGTAAATCTAAAGGAAGTTATTGAAAGTATTTGCATTCAATAAACAAAATTTGGTCAAAAAGATACTTTTTCATTAATTAAAGCAGAGGATTACAAAACATTGACTCATAAGGAACTACTAATGCTTAGTATAGGTCCCTATCTAATTCATCCTGAGCCTTATGGCGAAAACAATTGTCATAGCATATGTCTAGCTCATCTTCATCAATGTCTTCATCTTTAGCCTCTGGGATTGGACGGTAGAATAACTTGTTGGACTGTCTTCTCTTCTTTGATCTCTTCATTATCCTTCTTCTGGGCTTTATCACAACTTCTGATGAACCTACTCCTGTAGGTTATGTTGGAGCTGCTGACGTTGCTTCATCAGAAGTGAGTCTTGCAGAGGGCACTTGCCCAGTGGTTGATGATTCAAAAACAACTCGTTTCTAAACGCGTTGGACATCTTGTCTTGTAGAGCTCTGGGAGATTTCTGTTACTATAGAAGTCTTATGACTCCCAGCTGATGCTTCCATGACTATGTTGGATGTTGATGAAAATGAACTAGGTTTAAACTACTTTTATAATGACTTATGAGCAACTCAAACGTATGAGTTAATCCTGCTTGATTCTTGGAATAATAACGACCACTAAAAATTTAAGGCATGCACTATTCAATCCTTAATGACCCCATGTTACTTGATCGTTTTTCAATTCCTTGGAAACCGATCATGTAATGATGATCTATGATGCATTTATGACTGGAATTCTTTTCTTATTCTCTTTTTATTTTCTTTTTGATGTGACAAAAGAGGGAGAAATAATAGTAAGTGTTTAATAAGAAACCGAACCCATTGAGTACCTATTCAGTTGTACATATTGGTCATTTATAATTTTTCTATTTATCTTTCTATTTTTTGGTTATCTTGTCCGGGCTACACATTTTAACTTTCTTGTACATAGAACTAAGAAGGAGCTTACAAACCTCAGCCTTAGCCTATTAGACTCAGAAGAAGCTTACAAAACTCGTATTCTGATGTTGCCAAAGGAAGTTAAAATATTATTTTTGGTTTTCTTAAATATGGAACTAAGGGGGAGCTTACAAACCTCAACCTTGGAACTGTATCACTCAGGGGGAGCTCACAAACCTCAGACTCTTATGTTACTAAGAAAACTGAATTACTTTTTTTTGAGAGTAGTACCTAGTATGATGTCCACAGAACTCTGCTTTGGACTATTAAACTCAGGGGGAGCTTACAAACCTCATACCCTGATGTTACAAAGAAAATTATAACTTCCCAACATTGTCCTTTAAATACCTGTGTTTTTCATCATAAAAGGGGGGGGGGGGGATTGTTAGAACAAAATTTGTTCATGACATATTTTCCTTTGGTTTTAATGATAAAAAAGTATTGAAAGAACAATGGTTTATTTGATGTGTGTTACATGTGTGCAGGTTCTTATACTTATAAATATTAATATCAGAATCTATTCTACATTAAGCACACTTCGAGAGTTGTTGCATTGCTAGCTTCTGGTGGCAGAATCTGAAGAACACTTGCTAAGTGATGTCTGACGAAGACTCTGAAGCTGAAGGTATCAACATCAGAAGAAGCAACATTATTGTCTCTACACTTAGTGAATGTAAATTGGCTTCTGGTACCATGCAGAGTTGGTGATAAAGCTGAAGTTGTCCGTACTGCTGAAAGCAAGTTGTATTGTCAAATCAGTTTGTTAGCTATAGTCTACAGATTACAAGGCTCAAGAAAGGTCGAGATGCTTTATGGATATATAATCTCAATGACTCTAATAGTACAAAATCTCTTGAAGACTCATAGGTTAAACATGTTACACATTGGATTAAGATCTTCTGGTGTATCTATCTTCAACAGCTCTTGTACTATAGAGTAACAGCAAAGACTTTTGATCAAGTTACCTCCTTAACAACTAGTTTCTAAAAAGCCTATAAATATGGCTCAAAGTTCAAATTGAATCTTTTAACAAGGATCAACCAGAAGAAGGAGTAACAAGATCAACAATTATCAACTCAATGTATATGCAGATTTTTCTGATGTAGGTTAAAATTGTAAAAGTTTTAAGATTTCTTACACATTGTATATCTTAAAAATCTTAAGAGCTTTAGGTCTTTGTTATGGTGATTTTGAGTACCTCTAATACTTGTATCATGTACACTTTGTTCTATATTCTGCTGAGCTTGTTCATCAGTTTAGATAAAAGTCTTGTGTCATTGGGATACAAGCAAGGAAGTCTCGAGCCAAGATGCTTGATCCACTAAGTCTCTTGCTATGCACTTGAGCTGCGAAAGTCTTAATCAAGTGGATTGATTGAGCATAAGTCTTGTATCATTGGGATACAAGCAAGGAAGTCTCGAGCTAAGATGCTGGAGCAACATAAGTCTCTTGCTATGTGCTTGAGTAGTGAACATCTTAATCAAGTAGATTGATTGAGCAAGAATGTCTTGAGCTAGTGTGGCTTGAGCAGGATAGCTCGGTTCATGAAATTTGGAGCAGTAAGTCTTGGCCAGGGAGGTGCAAGCGGATGCTCATTTCATGGAACCTTGAGAAGAAGTCTTGGCCCTGAGGGGCTTGAGCACGAATGCTTAGTACATGGAATTTAGAGCTGTAAGTCTTGACCTGAGGGTTCTAAGTAGAGAGCCTCGTTTCATGGGACTTAGAGTAGACGTCTTGGACTGAGGGCCTGAGCGAGGAAGTCTTGGGTTCGTGGAACCTGAGCAAGAAGTCTCGAGTGAGGAGCTTGAGTTGAAGTCTTGTATCTTGGGTTTGAGTGGTTGTAAAGTCTTATGAAGAATGCATAAGCGATTGTAATCATGATTTGATTATAGTGAAAATATCTTGTGAAGTCATAACATTTTGCACTTACATTTAGGTTTCATTTGTCTTTGCATTATTAAATTAACCACAATATCTTTGCCAGTTTGTTTCTTTTGTGAAAATCAGGATTGACACAAGAAAGAAGACAGGTGCAATAAATCAAGTTCATGTGTGTCGAGAAATCACAAGCATTTTGTAGATTTTATTTGAAAAGAAACAAGAGAAAAGAAAAAAGAAGAAAAGAAACAAGAGAAAAGAAAAAAGAGAAAAAAAGAAAAAAGAAAGAAAAAAAAGAAACAAAATGGTGGCGCCTGCCACACTTGGCTTGTGGCGCCCACCACCTTCATTACCCACATATGGCGCTCGCCATAGGGTTCTCATGGCACCTACCACAACTTCTTTTTTTCTATATATATTTTGTTTTAATTTAAATAAGGCAAGTGGGTTTCAGTTTCATCATGAAATAAAAAACAACTTTTCAGAGAGGCATGGCTCCACGTCTCTCAGCCAACCTACTCTCTGATGCTTTTTGATTAATCAAGACTTTTTCAACAAGCCAGCTTGCGAAGATTTGAAAAAAAGGGTGTTTTGGACAATATGAAAAATCAGACTACACCCTCACTTTCTCCTATAAATAGGACCCTTCATCTTTAGTTTTCGACGCACCAGATTCACCCCACACAAAGGCTGAATACTCTCTTTTTCTCCCTCAAATTAATCTTGTAAAGTTTATTGGCATTTTGAAGGAGATGAGCTCGTCATTTATTTTTTCAGAACCGGTATCAGTGAAGAAGCAGTGGACTGTCTCCACTAGGTAACACTCACTCCCTTTTGTTATTCCGTTTTCAAAATACCGTGATTATTGTTTATCAGGTTCATTAGCATGTTAATATGTTGATTCCTGAAAATGTATTGTAAAATCATAATGTCATCTTGGTTTTTGTTTGGTTTTATCATGAATAATATAAAAGAAAATGAAGAAAAAAAGATTAATGGAACTTATGCATGGCGCCTTCCATGCTTTAAACATTGTATTTTTTTTATTATTTCTTCATGATACATGGCGCCTGCCACACTCTAAGGGTGGCGCTGGCCATGGCCTCATGTGGCCATTAACATAGCGCATGCCATGGAAAAATCATGGCATCTGACATGTTGTTTATGTTTAGTTTTTTTTATTTATTTCATTTCATGATTGTTATTTCCTTAAATCATTTCTAAATTTTCAAAGCAAGAATAACAAAAATATAATGTGGCACTTGCCACCATAAATAGTGGTGGCCATGAAAAGTGTGGCACCTGCCACATATATATGGCGCTGGCCACAAGATAAATAATTCTTGCCATTAAAAAATGGTGGCACCCTCACTTGCCATGAAAAAAGATGGTGGCACCCTAGGTTGCCATGAAAAAGTTGGTGGCACCCTAGGTTGCCATGAAAAACTCATGGCACCCGCCATATTACTTTTATTTGCTTTTTTTTTCATAATTTCAATTTCCATGTTTATTTTAATTTCATTTCTTTCTAAAATTTCAAAACCAAAAATTAGGCTTTATTTTATATTCGGTTCTCGATTCTTTTTATGAAAAAATCACCAAACGGTTTCTGTAAGTTTTTGAGAACTTTTCGGTATTACGTACATGTAAATATTTGTTTGTTATTCCTCGACTTGCACAACATCATTTCTGTTGTTTATATGTATTTGCTTTTGTTGCTAATTTTCATAACTTGACATGTATCTGATTTCAATAAACTTTGAAAATGTTATCTTTTCAGTATTCGTATTGTTCACTTATTTTCAATCCCTTTCAAATCCTGTTTATAAGTTATCATCTCCCTATTCCAAAGGAAAGTCTCTCTATTGACCGCAAGGTCATAGATAACTCATTACCCTTTTAACCTAACCTTAGGCTTGGAGTCGCCGCACTCCGCGTAGGCGTCTTGCTTTCAGACCCTACTTTTCTCCATGAACACTTCTCTCCCTGTTTTAACTTAACCTTAGGAGTCGCCGCTCTCCACGTAGGTGTCTTGCTTTCAGACACTACCTTCCCATGAACACTTCATACCCTTTTAACCTAGCCTTCCCAAGAGATAGCTATTAATCTCTTATAACTCTTAAATCTTCCTTTAAACCTTCACAAGAGATAGCCATTAATCTCTTCTCCTTCACGATGGTCTAACCCTTCACAATCTTTTCATAAGAGATAGCCATTAATCTCTTCTCCTAAACAATCAATCCGCACAAGCTTTGCTTTCAAGCTTTTCACCCTATTTTCCCTTAGAACCTTGACCACAGTCAAGAGTTCCTCACCCCATTGAGGGTAACTACGAATGCTCTGATTCCATTCCCGTCAGGATATGTAGGCACGAGATGCGATGTCTTGGTGAGCATACTTAGTGTACATACCCATGGGTTTTTACCTTTACCTTAGCACAGTTTCCTTAGCAAGTAAATATAACATAACACAAACCAAACAAGAGGTTCCTGTAGAGTTCTACAGATACTTAGGGTGCTAATACCTTCCCTTAGTATAACCAACCCCCGAACCTAGATTCTCTTAACTTAGGGTTTTCATTCTTTACCCTTTCCTTTGGATAAATCAAAGCTCGATGGTGAATTCAAAGATGTGTGATGCAAGTTAATTAATAGCTTGTTATCCGATTCTCACCACAACAGAAAATGGCGACTTCACCGGGGATCATTTCCTAAGAGGGTTAAGTCCACCTTGTTTGTATTTGTGTTATCTTATATGTATGTTTGCTTATACATTTGTGTATTCATATTTGTATATTTGCCTGTTGTACTTGGGTTTCTTCTGTTTGGCAGGGTTGCTACTATTGAGTGGTGATCTAAGTCCTAACCCATACTTGAGAGCACTTATGATAGGATTGTGGTGTAATCAATAGTCGGTTGTTTGGAGTAGTCCTAACAATTTATGGCATATGATGACCACACTCAGATGAGACCCTTTGGGATTGTTGATGTCTGTTATGTGCAGTCGCATTGATGTCAGTCTTCCCAATTGGGAGCCAGGGATTCTGAGGACCGTAGTTACCTTCACCCCACTTGGCCTTTTAGGATGTAGTGCGGTGGCTATGAGAGAGTAGTCCAAGTAGTTGTTACGCGATACTACACTCAGACGAGTTTATCTTGAGAATATTATTAACCCACGTGAGTAGTCACGTAGGCCGATAATATCCGAAGGATTTATGTAGACTCTGGGAACTTTTAGAACCCTGTTCTACAGTTGATAAACCCTAGTACACACCCTGTGGTCGGTTATTTACCCAGACTCCATGCTGTGATCTCGAACCCTTGATCTTGCTGCATGTGTTTTGCATCCTATGTTTGCATTGCATTGCATATCATTGCATATGTCTGTTTGTCCAGTTACTCATCTCCAATTGTCTCCATCTCCCAGAGTTCACCTGTGAGTCGTTAAGCTGATTCCTCGACACAAATACCAGACTAGAGCTAACTATAGACGTAACATGTCAGAGCAAGAGGCACACAATGCTGAGGTCCGAATGGAGATCGATGACCTCAAATCAAGCATGACTAAACTCACTGAGATGCTTCAAGTTTTGATTGCTAGAGGAGAGCAACCCCAAATAACTGTCATCCAGGAAGTTTCAAGTGCTGATCCTCCACCGGTTCAAATGCCACCATCAACTTAGCCCGGGTTTGGTTTGCCACACAACTACTCTCCACCAATTGCATCTACTGCTATGATTGGTCAAACTGTCAGACCAGTGTTTCAAGCTCCAGTTTTTACCGAGCCTAGACCTGTGGTTCATACTGTTGCCCAGACTACTCGAACTCCTTTTGAGGATCCTCTCAGTGATCACAATGCTGCCAGATCACACCAAGTGAAGCTTCAGTCGACTTCATCAGACTATCTTCCTAAAAGCCATTGTTTCAGACAAGACAACTCATCTTTGTTTCTGATTAATCACTAGACCATGTTTCTTGTTGTTTGCATTTTCCTTATTTTGTAACGACTGTTTGCTTTCAATCATGTTTGTACTTTCAAAATTAATGAAATGAGCATTGCAACTTTTGATTCAATTTATTTTGTCCATTATTCACATCTTTATGCTTTCTTTTGCAAAATAGTTTATCTCTTTGATTATGCAAAGATTGGAGGGAGGATGATGATACATTATACTCATAACTGTTGTGGTATGCTTTCAAATCAGAACTTTGCTGACGATGTAAAGCATTATTTCAATTCCCAAACACTGGAGAAATAAGGAAGTTAATCCCTTGTTAAACCCTTTGAGCCTAAAAGTTGGAGTTTTTTTTCCTTACACAAAAAAAACCCTTAAATCTCAACCTCGGGCAGGGTAGTTCTCAGTTTGACTTGGTTATACATTCTAACGCAAACGCTTCATGCAAGACACCATTCAGCTCTCTCAAATCAAATAACAATAAAGAAGAAGAAGAGGTCTCAAAACCTCAGAAGACAAAAAAGAAGTCTCATAACCTCAATAAGGAAGAAGAAGAGGTCTCAAAACCTCAGCAAATGACAAAGAAGAGGTCTCAAAACCTCAGCAAAGACAAAAAAGAAGTTTCAAAATCTCAGCAATAAAGGACAACCAAATGTTGTAAGGGAGTAATGACAACCCAAGGTGTCTGAACCATCATCAACTATCATCGGTACAATTTTCAACCTGTGGGAATCTGAGTGTATAGTCTGAGTTAACTGAGCATAGGATTGGAAGTTCATCACGTAGATCGGGTGGGTCACAAATAAACTTTGAGCCTTTATCCTTTGTTTCTTAAACTGTGAACCAGGCCACATTATAACCCTCAAAAGACCTAACTGAAGCAAGGTTATTTTGAAAGCACACTACAACAAGGTTGCGTAAACTGACTCCAAAAGATCTTTTTGGATCACCTGTTTTGGCATCACACCTTTTGCTTAAACCTTTCACTTTAATGTCTTGAACCACCGTGTTCTGACTAATTACTCATATACTTTGCCTCTTTCGAAAATGATTGATTTCAAAAGTTGTATGAACTTTGCATTTACCATGTTTGCATGAACATTTTTTTTGCTTGCAAACTAGCTTTCCTCTCAAGGAATTTTCAAACAATTAAGAAACTTGGTCGGTGATCCTATCAGGGGCAAGTTCCTTCTAAAACCTGTTAAAGAATCAGTTCAAGGGTTGTTGTTCAGGGGCAAGTCCTTCTCAGAATTGGTTTATCCAGAAGGTTTTTCAAGGCTTATACTAGGGCAAGCTTTCCAAGTGTATAATAAGGCAGTCATGTCAAGACTCAGACAAACTGAAGCAATGATCAGTTCCTCTACTACAGTCAGCTAATCTGGGGCAATTAATTTGAAGAATCCCCATGCAACTTTCCATCCTTCCTATGAGGATCATCACTTGATACAGTTTACTAGTGTGGCAAAGATGTGTTCAGTAATAACATCTCTAGTCCCCAAGCAGAATGGAAGTGATCTCTGTGTTGAGGAATCAGTCTTCCAGTCTTGTTTTCTTCCCAAAAGAGTCGAGCTGTGACATCTACATTTGCATTTGCATTTGATCATATATCATCTGCATAATTTATACCATATGCATGTCATGAGTGTTTCATCCTTATTTGTATTTCTCCCGAGGTCGTGTCGTTATCCACGTTTTACCTTTTGGTCAAAATCCAACTCACTTAACACCTACCAAACAGATATTGTAGTGTCTATCTGACATTCTTCCAGATATGACCTTTCTTATCCGATCGTTTTTCTGGATATGTTTGTTCCTCTTTTCATCCAATGCCATTCTTGGATGTCATTTATTTGTCTCTCTCTGATGTTTTTCCAAATTGAGTCTTGGTTCTGATGTTCTTCCAGAACCTATCTGATGTTTTTCCAAATAGTCCTTTGTTTTTCTGATGCTTTTCCAGAACGACATTTCTTTTACCATCTGATGCTTTTTCGGATGTGTCTCTCTTTTTGATGTTTTTCCAGATTGAGTCTTTTGTTTTGATGTTCTTCCAGAACTTATATGATGTTTTTCCAGATAGTCCTTTGTAATTCTGATGCTTTTTCGGAACGATATT
The DNA here is from genome assembly GCA_022829125.1 of Lathyrus tuberosus. Taxonomy (NCBI): domain Eukaryota; kingdom Viridiplantae; phylum Streptophyta; class Magnoliopsida; order Fabales; family Fabaceae; genus Lathyrus; species Lathyrus tuberosus. The sequence continues at coordinate 3,899,548 of JALAZF010000073.1, read as the reverse complement.
TCTTTTACCATCTGATGCTTTTCTGGATGTGTCTCTCTTTCTGATGTTTTTCCAGATTGAGTCTTTTATTCTGATGTTCTTCCAGAACTTATCTGATGTTTTCCCAGATATTTTGCTTCGTTATTCTAATGCTTTTCTGGAATGACATTGCTTTTACCATCTGACCCTTTTCCGGATGTGCCTTTCTCTTTCTGATGTTTTTCCAGATTGAGTCTTTTGTTCTGATGTTCTTCCAGAACTTATATGATGTTTTCCCGAATATTTCGCTTCGTTATTCTGATGCTTTTCCTGAACAGCGTTGCTATTACCATTTGATGTTTTTCCGGATGTGTTTCTTTCTGATGTTTTTCCAAATTGAGTCTTTTGTTCTGATGTTCTTCCAGAACTTATCTGATGTTTTCCCAGATATTTCGCTTCGTTATTCTGATGATTTTCTGGAACAACATTGCTATTACCATCTGATGCTTTTCCGGATGTGTCTCTCTTTCTGATGTTTCTCCAGATTAAGTCTTTTGTTCTGATGTTCTTCCAAAACTTATCTGATGTTTTCCCAGATATTTTGCTTCATTATTCGGATGCTTTTCCGGAACGACATTGCTTTTACCATCTGATGCTTTTCCAGACGTGCCTTTCTCTTTCTGATGTTTTTCCAGATTGAGTCTTTTGTTATGATGTTCTTCCAGAACTTATTTGATGTTTTCCTAGATATTTCGCTTCGTTATTCTGATGCTTTTCTGGAACAACATTGCTATTACCATTTGATGCTTTTCCGGATGTGTTTCTCTTTCTGATGTTTTTCCAGATTGAGTCTTTTGTTCTGATGTTCTTCCATAACTTATATGATGTTTTCCCAGATATTTCACTTATTTATTCTGATGCTTTTCCGGAACAACATTGCTTTCATCATCTGATGCTTTTTCGGATGTGCCTTTCTCTTTCTGATGTTCTTCTAGATTGAGTCTTTTGCTCCTGATGTTTTTCCAGAGCACTTTTTGTGTCTATCTGATGCTCTTCCGGATATGACCTTGTTTATCTGATGTTCTTCCAGATATAATGTTGCTTATCTGATGCTCTTCCGGATATGTCTTCAAAACCCTTTTCCCGTACATTTAATGCTCTTATAAATGTTTCGGATGTATCTTCAGAATTCTTGTCTTCATTTAATGCTCTTCTAGATGTCTTCAATTCGTTCCTGACTTTGGTTAACGGCTGCTGAATGTTTTCAAGTCTGTTTCCATTCTCCATCCAATGCTTTTCTGGATGTGTGCCGGAGTTTATTCGATGCTTTTTCGAATATTTCTGATATGCTTCCCGGAGTTCATTCATTGCTCTTCTGAATGTCTCTGTTGTCAGTTTGTTTCCCAGAGTTTATTCAATGCTTTTCAGAATACCTCTGATGATTGCTTGTCTCATGTATCTCCCAGTTTTCCCCGCCTCATTCAAATGATCTTCTGAATGTCGTGACTGGTTTCTTTTCACCCAATGCCTTCTTGGATTACCCTTGTTTGCTCACTTTCATCTGATGCCATTCTCAGATATTGAGATTGTACCTTTCATTCAAAGCCATTATTGGATGACTGGTTTCTTTGCATCCAATGCTTTCTTGGATCCCTGCTTTGTTCACTTTTATCTAAAGCCATTATTAGATATTGTGATTGTACCTTTCATTCAAAACCATTATTGGATGTCTGGTTTCTTTTGCCATCTGATGTTTTTCTGGATGTGCCTTTCTCTGTCTTTTCTGGCTTTTCTTGAAGATCCCGTTTGAACTCTTCAGTATAAGAAAATCCCAGAAAATCTTTTGTTGATGTCTATCCTTTTATTTCAAATTGATCCCCAGTGAAGATCATGTCTTCTTTCCGGTTTTATGCCCAGTAAAGAGTGTACTTTCATTTCCCCAGTGTCGTTCGGTCACCTATAAACCTGTCGTTCATCTCCCTGGACTTTTCCCCAGTGGAGAGCACCTCTCTGACTCCCATTCCCAGTGAGGACCTGTAGGATTTCCTCTTTATTTTTCTATCCCCGATGTTTCCTCAGGGTCTCCCTACCTTCATTACCCACATATGGCGCCCGCCATAGGGTTCTCGTGGCACCTACCACAACTTCTTTTTATTATATATTTTGTTTTAATTTAAATAAGGCAAGTGGATTTCAATTTCATCATGAAATAAAAAACAACTTTTCAGAGAGGCATGGCTCCACGTCTCTCAGCCAACCTACTCTCTGATGCTTTCTGATTAATCAAGACTTTTTCAACAAGCCAGCTTGCGAAGATTTGAAAAAAAGGGTGTTTTGAACAATATGAAAAATCAGACTACACCCTCACTTTCTCCTATAAATACGACCCTTCATCTTCAGTTTTCGACACACCAGATTCATCCCACACAAAGGCTGAATACTCTCTTTTTCTCCCTCAAATTATTCTTGTAAAGTTTATTGGCATTTTGAAGGAGAGGAGCTCGTCATTTATTTTTTCAAAACCGGTATCAGTGAAGAACCAGTGGACTGTCTCCACTAGATAACACTCACTCCCTTTTGTTATTCTGTTTTCAAAATACCGTGATTATTGTTTATCAGGTTCATTAGCATGTTAATATGTTGATTCCTGAAAATGTATTGTAAAATCATAATGTCATCTTGGTTTTTGTTTGGTTTTATCATGAACAATATAAAAGAAAATGAAGAAAAAAAGATTCATGGCACTTATGCATGGCGCCTGCCATGCTTTAAACATTGTGTTTTTTTATTATTTCTTCATGATACATGGCGCCTGCCACACTCTAAGGGTGGCGCTGGCCATGGCCTCATGTGGCCATTAACATGGCGCCTGCCATGGAAAAATCATGGCACCTGCCATGTTGTTTATGTTTAGTTTTTTTTTATTTATTTCATTTCGTGATTGTTATTTCCTTAAACCATTTCTAAGTTTTCAAAACAAGAATAACAAAAATATAATGTGGCACTTGCCACCATAAATAGTGGTGGCCATGAAAAGTATGGCACCTGCCACATATATATGGCGCTGGCCACAAGATAAATAATTCTTGCCATTAAAAAATGGTGGCACCCTCACTTGCCATGAAAAAAGATAGTGGCACCCTAGGTTTCCATGAAAAAGTTGGTGGCACCCTAGGTTGCCATGAAAAAATCATGGCATCCTCCATATTACTTTTATTTGCTTTTTTTCTTTCATAATTTCAATTTCCATGTTTATTTTAATTTCATTTCTTTCTAAAATTTCAAAACCAAAAAAATGCTTTATTTTATATTCGGTTCTCGATTCTTTTTATGAAAAAAATCACCAAACGGTTTCTGTAAGTTTTTGAGAACTTTTCGGTATTACGTACATGTAAATATTTGTTTGTTATTCCTCGACTTGCACAACATCCTTTCTGTTGTTTATATGTATTTGCTTTTGTTGCTAATTTTCATAACTTGACATGTATCTGATTTCAAGAAACTTTGAAAATGTATATCTTTTTCGTATTCGTATTGTTCACTTATTTTCAATCCCTTTCAAATCCTGTTTATAAGTTATCATCTCCCTATTCCAAAGGAAAGTCTCTCTATTGACCGCAAGGTCATAGATAGCTCATTACCCTTTTAACCTAGCCTTAGGCTTGGAGTCGCCACACTCCGCGTAGGCGTCTTGCTTTCAGACCCCACTTTTCTCCATGAACACTTATCCCCCTGTTTTAACTTAACCTTAGGAATCGCCGCACTCCACGTAGGTGTCTTGCTTTCAGACCCTACCTTCCTATGAACACTTCATACCCTTTTAACCTAGCCTTCCCAAGAGATAGTTATTAATCTCTTATAACTCTTAAACCTTTCTTTAAACCTTCACAAGAGATATCCATTAATCTCTTCTCCTTCACGAAGGTCTAACCCTTCACAATCCTTTCATAAGAGATAGCCATTAATCTCTTCTCATAAACAATCAATCCGCACACGCTTTGCTTTCAAGCTTTTCACCCTATTTTCCCTTGGAACCTTGACCACAGTCAAGAGTTCCTCACCCCATTGAGGGGAACTATGAATGCTCTGATTCCATTCCCGTCAAGATATGTAGGCACGAGATGCGATGTCTTGGCGAGCATACTTAGTGTACATACCCATGGGTTTTTACCTTTACCTTAGCACAGTTTCCTTAGCAAGCAAACATAACATAACATAAACCAAACAAGAGGTTCCTGTAGAGTACTACAGATACTTAGGGTGCTAATACCTTCCCTTAGTATAACCAACCCCCAAACCTAGATTCTCTTAACTTAGGGTTTTCGTTCTTTACCCTTTCCTTTGGATAAATCAAAGCTCAGTGGTGAATTCAAAGATGTGTGATGCAAGTTAATTAATAGCTTGTTATCCGATTCTCACCGCAACAACGGGTTTGGATCAAAATGGCAAGTCGTGCCTCCTTTCCTTTTAATTTATATCTTGCTTCTATTGGTTTGATCAAGAATTGTATTATGCCACCATGGACTCTTCTAGCATATGCCACACGACCTCCTAATATTCAGATTACTTCATATAAATCTTGGTGCTATTTTACCATTCATAGGATAAAACCATGAATTAAAATGAATGAATTAATATGTTCTTTATGCATTTTTTATATGTTTCCTTCCACATGTTCAATGAGCTCTTAATCTCATTCAGTTGTTTCTTCCCTGATAATCTTCTCAAAGATGTTTGAATTCACACATTTTCACATCCCCTCAAGCATGAGATGTGTAAGGGTTAAGTGTTTTTCTAAGGTATACCAAGAAATCGAACATGTACACAACCCCTCAAACATAAGTTATGTAAGGGTAAAGTGTTTTCCTAAGGTACACAAAGAATTGGAAAATCTACAACTACAATTAAAAAATTTGAGTTTAATAAACCAAAGTTTAAATAATCAAAGAATTGAATGCATGCATTTTTAGATAATATTTCTATAAATAGGTCACTAACTCTACAAATAAATCACTAACTTGTGCTCTTAAGACACATGATAACATTAGTCAAACTTAAACTCATCACTAACTTCTGTTTGACATGACATGTTCTTGACTTTATAGCTTATAACTCATAGTTTATAAGCTCATATGACAATAAAAAAATTGCCACTACTACAAAGATCATTTCACCTTGATTGGAAGAAGGATTCTACCATGGTTGGTGGCCTGTGGTAATGAATCATGTAGCTATATGTGCCCTCTTTGCTACCACGGACTGGTAGCCGTGGTAAAAACACAGAAGCGCGTAACATATCACTACAATCGTAGAAACCAACCGTAGTAAAAGATGGAGGTCATGTGTCTGATACTCAGAGCCAACATTTTGAGAGATTTTTAGACATTTCACCACGGTTGAACGTTCCAACCATAGTGAAAGACTTAGCCTACAAATTTTCACCACGGGTCAACCTTCCAACCGTGGTGATATGTTCACTTGTGTTTATTATGACTTATGCGGAATGCTTATTTCACCAACTTCTCAATAAACATATAACCTTTCAATCTGATTTAGAAATTAATAATATGAAAATGTGAGTTATATAGAAAAACAAGTTACACTAATCAATATTTTACGAGCTTTCTACAACCCATTATTTGCATCTCGCTTTTTAACAGTTAGAATTTGGTTCAATGCTTCTAATTCTTCAACCAACACTTCCTTCACTACTAGTTTATTCTGCAAAGTATTAGTAAATTTGAAAAATAAACTAGTAAAAAGAAGTGTTGATTGAAGAGTTAGAAGTATTGAACCAAATTCTAACCGTCAAAGAGCGAGATGCAGACAATGGGCTGCAAAAAGCTCGTAAAATATTGATTAGTGTAAGTTGTTGTTTTCTTACATAACTTAATTTTTCATACTATTATTTTCTAATTTAATTCGAAAGGTTATATATTCAATGAGGGGTTGGTAAAACACTCAAACCACATACGATATAATCAACTCATCTTCTAGGACATGTTGTCGAACGAAATGAAAGCTCCAATGTACAAGTAATAACATTAACAATAACATAAATATTAACATAGCTATTCAAACACTTAATATAATAGCACAAATAACAACATTTATCAACATACCTCAATCACAACATTATCAACAAACCTCAATAAAAACATCAACATATTTCAACAAAAACATCTAAAATAAAACAAACAACATGCCTCAACAAAATACAACAACATACCTCAACAAAGTACAACAACATACCACAACAAAAACATAAACTTACCTTAACAAAACAATAACATACCTCAACAAAAATATCAACATATCTAATATAAACAAACTTACCTTAACATAAACAATAACTAACTTTAACAAAACAACAATATACCTCAATAATAACTTAAGCACTTTATTTATCTCAACAAAAACAAAAATATAAAACCAATAAACTCATCTTAACAACAATAAAGCCTATGTTGGATGAAGAAAATTGTTTCACATATATTTTGAACAAGAAAAATAAGACAAATATTATGAACAACATCAAGAAGAAAAAAAAACCCTATGTATAACTCATGAAATGTTTCAGGTACGTACCATTCCTTGAAAAGATTTATGGAAAATGAAGACAAACATATGAGTTAGTTTCTTGTTTCGTGACCCCTTTCCTTGATTCATACTAGTTGGAGATCTTATGTTGGAGTTTTGTAAAGTCACGGTGGAATTTTGAGAGATTGGGATAAGGCGAGAGAAATTAGGGTTTCACTTTGAGTGCTGTCTGTTATGAAGTGAATTAAGTTAACTTATATATGTAATATATTTCACAACAATTGTTAAAACGGACCATGGTGGATTGTCCTGATATTTCACCACAATTGTTAATCTGGATCGTGGTGAACAATGTTTAATTTTTATTTAAATAGAAATTAACACACCATTTTTGTAACAAAGACCATAAAAGTGCAAGAGTTGAAATTCGAAGCATGTCACTCTTAATATATCACAACGGTTGATAATTTTGACTGTGGTTATATGTGATTTAAAATTTTGATAAAAATTAAAGATGACTAATGAACATATATCACTTTGGTTGGTTATGTGGCCGTATAGTAAGACATTACTACGATATGTACTTTTTGCAGTAGTGTGTTTGATAACAGTTTTTTCATCATGAACTTATAACTTATTTTACTAGCTTATAATTTCTTTTTTAGATGCTATTTCAAATACAGTTTTAGCTTATAGCTTATAACTTATCATTTTTCTTCTACTTTTATCCTTATTATTTTAACTAAAACTCACTTCAACCATTTATCTTAAATATACATTTTAGTATTCATAAAAAATATCATTTTATGTCATTTTACATTTATTTTTCTAGTTAAGGAGTTAATTTTATCAAACACTTCAATTAGCTTATCAATTAAATTATTAGCCATCAGACATCGTCTATCAGCAATAAATTATTAGTCATAATTTATAAACAACCTATTAGTTTATCGATTAACCGTTATTTTTATCGAATAGAGTCTTAGTCATATTAAAATCTAAATCAAATATCTTTAAATGTGTAAATTTCATTCTATCTAAAAACTTTGTTTATTTTTATTATTTTAAAAAGAAACTTTAAAAGGATTAATAATGTCTTACAAAATACTATTTAACTTATCATGTACTAATTTTTTGAATTGTTTTCGCGTGAAAAACTTAAATGATTCTTTCAAAAATGTAACTTTTACTATGTGCTATTGAATTTTTATACAGAATTTTAATAAGTGTCTATTATATTGATAAAGAGTTGAATTAATAAAAAAATTATCATCACTTTTTTTATTCTCAAACCACATGGATGAGACTTGAAAAAGAAACTAAATAAAAATATGAGATAGAGTAAGTTTGCTCAATGCAAATTAGATACAAATTCTCATAAATGTAACATGTTGTAAATGTAACATGTATTGTTTGGGTTGAATGAATGCTCCTATTTGTTTTTTCAACTTATCATAAAGATTTTATTTGAATTTTTGTTTATCATTAAATGTTTTTATACTGATTATAAGTTTTAGCTTTATTTTCTATACTGAGAATTAATGATATCTTGTTTTCTTTGTTTGCTGTATCAATTACTCTTTTTAAATGGTTATTTAATCAAACTTTTTTATTCATTTCAAAGATGGTCGTTTCAAATTTACATTATAAGAATTGCATTTCCGATGGAAAGACGTACAACTCAAACACCTATCTTATTTTCCCTCAATAATATCAAAATTTATTGGCTAAAGCTACAAATCAACTAATTGAAGCACTTCTACCTAATATGTATCCTTTTAGAAAGAAAAAAAGTAATATTGAAAGTAGTTTGTCCAAAACAATAGATATTATTGGACAATCATATACTCAACTTAGTAAGATTCAAGACATATTCAATATTAAATATAATTTAAAAGATTTTACTCCACATAACTTCAAATTTTAAAGAGGAATAAAATTTATTGGAACTTCATATTACAAAATATTATGTTGAAACTCCACATAAAATTTATGAAACAATTTAGTATGCTGAAACAATTTATTAATTAATAATTGTATAAATATTTAAAGAAAAGTTAATTTTTTCTTATAAAATATGCAAATAGTTAGGGATAATTAATTTGTGTTAAAAAATATTATCAAGCTTTAGTGAGTTGTCAAGGTGTTTCGTCTAGACATGTAAAAAACTGAAAGTAAAGAATGAAATACAAAATAAGAGGTTAAGAGAGATAAAAAAAAATTGAAAAAATATCTAATATATATATATATATATATATATATATATATAATTTATTTAATAAAATTAAATACTCTAACATTTTAGGTAATTATTTTTTCAAAAACTCCAATTGTTTTATAAATAAAAAATAAATGTAGTGGCTTCATTATTTGAAATAATTTTATATTTCTAACTTATATATAATAACCAATATCAAATTATATACATGACTCAAATAGTCATCTTTGATACATGAAGAATTAGGAAGAAAGGTCGTTGAGAAGAAAAAATAATTAAGGTGCCATAAATATGTAGTTAGTTGGTTGATGTTATTGGTTATCGACATGACTTTAAGAGTCATATTTAAAACATGAAAATTGAGAAAAATAAATTGCGTGATTTAGTTAGTATACAAAATTTCATTTATTTATTATTTAAATTTAATTGTATATTAATTATATTTTTGTCAATTATTTAATTAAACTATATAATATTAATATTTAAAATTAAATGTAAAATTTTGATATCTAATTTGAACAATACTAGAAAAAAATTTACTTACCACCTAATTAATTCATAATTATCAAAGTCTACTTTTTAAGAATTTGAGAGATACCATAAATATTAAATTTCTATCAATTTTTAAAATTTTAAAATATCACCACCATTATATATAGTACATAATCTTTATTTTCATATGATACGTTTCCTATATATATATATATTCGAAGAATAATACAAAGAGTCACACTTATTCAATAATATTATATTGGATAAATATTTTTTTAAATCAATCTTTGAATTGAAAAATATTATCATATAAATATCATACCTATAAATTTTGTGATTAATTTATAATCATTTCCTATGTTATCCAATTACATCAAAATTACACACACACACATATATATATATATTGAAATTCTGGCATAGCAGACAACAGATGTCCTAACACATGTCAAAACATTGTTCTACATAATTATTAAACAAGGAACAAAACATCAAACTGATATTCAACATATCAGTAGCAACATTAAGACAGATGTTTCGACATCTGTTATAACATTGTTAATCAAAACTGAACTGTAAATTGCAGAATGATAAACAACACAGAATATGATAACCCAATTCGGTGCAAATAAACTACATCTGGAGGTTAACAAGCCAGGAATGAATTCACTATTAGTAATATTAAATTAGAGCTAAACTCCCCCGTTTACAACTCCTCACTTAATCCCTACCCAGTACAATTCTATCTAGAAATCACCATCTAGATAAGAGAAGCCCATCTCAATTCCTAAATCACTTCAGTGATATCTAACAGTTACAATCTCCAGCAACTGCATCAATATGTTCAATTGAAAGACATTCCTTCTAATAACAATATCCAGCCAAGACTCTTAACTAACAACAATACTCGGTTTTGCTTAAAAGCTTCAACCAATAACAATACTCAACTCTTGCTTCAAAGCTTCTAGTGAGAACAATATACAACCTAAATGTGTCTACCACGAAGCATCAAAAGATACAAAGGGTGACTTACAAAGTCACACACAAGAGACTCTCAAAGCCCTAAAGCCTTATGTTGCATCTACGATTTTTTTGTTGTGAATACTTGCTCTTTTAGGTCTAGCAAGTCCTTATTTATAGACTCTTCTAGAATGGACTTGGACTCTTCAATCAGGTCCAATCTTCACATTGTAAATCTTCTGCAGAATCTTCTCCACAAAGATAGGAACAAATCTTTTATTGTTTCCTAAAAAGTCTCAAAGATTCTTTTTATGAAATCCAATTAAATATGCACTTTGTTCCTAATAAATCTCCTTGACATGCGCATAATGAAGAGATATATCCAAAAATATCTCATCAAATCAAATCAAATTTGTCAAGAGATATAAAATAGCAGCGCCTTGTAACACCCCAAAATTTTCCCTCCTATTTATACCCTCATTAGTGGCTTATGCTTTCCATTTCATGTACTTCTAGGTCATAGATATTTGCATATGCATCATTAGCATTCTCAAGGCATGGTATCAAGGGTACCACTATCATTGATTGGGCAAAGCAAAGAGGATAAAAGGTGTTCAAATCCTCATGCCTCAAGACACCTCGTATGGTTCACCAGGGCATCAAGAGATTGAGATTGGTAAGGGAATTGAAGAGGATCACACCTTCCTAACTTTTGATCCTCTAATTAGGATTTGGTCATTTGAGCACATGACAACTCCATTGAGCAAGAATCTCAAAGCTTTGAAACTACCCTATCACACATAACATCTTGGGCCAAAAGGATCAATGACAATTGCAGGCTAGGGTTTTACAATGGTTGAGGTGTATCTTCAGTAAAGCCCGACTCTTCTGGTTCTTCTTCAAGAAGGGAAGTGTAGGATTAGGGTTGTGAAATATGGTTATCATGGACTTCTTCTTCTTCAAGCTACCAGGGCTATTTGTCTCCGAAACTCACCATGGTTTTGAATCAGAGTCTATTTTTCTGTATTTCTCAGAAGATCATAGTTTCATCAAGGGCATAAACAAATTTTGTCATGAGCTATGATTTCGTCGATTCTCAATGTCTCAGGCCAGTTTTGTCACTCAAATCGTGAGTTAGGGTTTATTTCTCTAATCATATGGTACTCAAGAAAGTTTCTTTGCGAAGTTTGCTCACTAGTGAATCTTATCATTCAAGGAATTATGTCATTACTTGAGGCGCGGGTTATTGAGGATCTGGGTGTATACAGTGCCAATTAGGTTTGTTTTCAAAGATGCTTCATTATGAAATACTAGGAAGGCTATATCACCAGAGGGTCTCATCAACTGCAAGTCATAGTTTCTATTAACCTTTCTTTATCAGATAAGTTCACTTGTTGTTTAAGCTTTAACACAAGTTTCTAGCTCATAAAATTCTAGGGTTACAGGGATCAAAGTGTTAGAAGATGCAAGTTTTTTAGACGCTTGAAAGAATTGCAACGGGGTGATGTGTTCAAAAGTTAAGGAAAAAGTATTCAACATCAAATTTGAAAGGGGAGGTATGAGAAGTCTCACTATATTGCCAATGTCAATTACCACTATAACATTATTCAAGCTCTTTGCCCTTTTAAGCCTCCAAATGCTTCATTGAGCTCCAAGGCTTTAAAAGATACGGTATTCTTTGGTTGTTCACAAGGGTGCTAGAAGTGAAATGCGTGACATACACTACTTGAAACTTTGATTTAAAAGTGAGGGTGGTCCGAATGCAGTTGTCTTTTAATTCATGCTAAGCGGAAAGGTGAATTTCATGCAGGCAAGTATCCTAGCAGCTATCACGGGTGGTGGAAAAAGCCAACGGGATCATTTTAATTTTTTCAATACACTTATTCAAGGGGATCTAAAATGCAGAAAATTAGAAAAATAATAATAATAGCAGTGAAAAGCCACAACAGGTGGAGAAATTTGATGGCAAGGAGAGGCAATCTGCAACCGCTTACGTCCTACATACATAATCATGGTTCCTGCTACTATATTCACAAGTTCAGAAAAATAAAGAATTTCGATTATCATCTGAACTTTCTAACTCAGACATATTCCTTAGGGATGTAAATGGATATCCATGGGGACAGATACTATGATATCCGTATCCGCCCCGTTGGATAAATGTAATATCCATATCCGTCCCATATCCATGTGGATATCCGTTAAGCGGGTAATCTGCAGGTTTTACGGTATCCATGGATATTTACAGATATCCATGGATAATATTTTTTATGAAAATTATTTTTTTTAAATATACTTTTAACTTCTTTTAAAGACACAAAAAATTATTATCATATAACATCCATACAATTCGCTCTTAATTTAACAATAAAATTTCATCACATTAATTTTCTTCTTATTCACCAAAATATAATTAGATCCAAACATAATATTCATACATTTCATTTTAACCAAACAAATAAAAGATATTGTGATTGTGAGTTATGATGGAAGAGTGAATGATATAGGAGTAGGCAGGGAGACACTAGTTCAATAGAGGAATGACAACACTAGTTGGTTGGACTGTGAAATTGTTGAAATGGGATATGAAGTATTGAAGAGTATAAATATGAAATGGCTAATAAAATTTGAATGAAATGTGAAAGGTTTTCTTCAAAGAAAATTTAAAAAAAAAAGAAAAAAATATAATAAGACTATTTATTTTAGAAGATGAAAAGATAAGATATAATAAACTAATGCTATTTAAATGATTTTTATAATTTATTAACGGATATAGATATCCGCGGGTACGGATATCATTACACCCATATCCATATCCATTAACAAACGGATATTTAAATATCCATTTATTTTATCCGTTATCCACCCCATATTCGTGACGGATTTTATCCACGGATATCCGCAGGTACGGATATTTTTGACATCCCTAATATTCCTTTGTTCACCCTGATGATTCATCTCATTTTCAGAAGTAGCCTTTGATTCAAGCAGCTTAGTTAACTGGATAATAGTGCTGAAGATTACCTCAGTTAATTCCCTAAAATCTATTTTACCATCAAATTTCGAAAGTTGTGGTGCGTTTTTGGTGATTGACAGAAGAAAATCTTGATCTTTCAGGTTTTCTACTGAAAGAAGAAGCTGCCTATATTTTGCCATTAACTCTAGGAACGCTTCAGTGATGAGAATAGTGGTATCAAAGTTCAACAACAGAAAATATAACAGAAAATTTACACAAAACTCCTAACTATTCGTAACAAATACATAGCAGGTTGAGAAAAGATAAGGGAAAGGGAATGGAATCGAAACATCACCGAAATAAAATCCAAAACACTTAACAGGGTTTAATTGAAAAAAGCTCATATCAGTACAGGATAATTTCCATAGTAGCTACAAATCAGAACAACCACTTCTAACAAAATTTGATTTCCCTAACAAAAAACTAACAATTTCTCTATCAACTATCGATAATCTAACAGAAACCTATCCCAAAGACTCTCTCCCCCTCGATCACTCTCAACTCTCCAATCATCTTCAAGACTCTTGAATTCACCTGCAGAAACCATTTTTGCAAGCCTCAACATTCTCCAATTGGAATCAAGCTTCAACCTTCACTCACCACTGCAAAACCTCGTTATGGCAATTCCGGCAAATCACAACCGCGCGTTCAGCTTCTCTGCATCCGCAACAACCTTCATCAAGATTTCTTTACCAACCTGCAAATTCAGACGTGATTCAACTCTCATCAAATTGAAGAACCTGCAACAAAATTCAATAATGTTCACAGGACACAATTCACGGATTCAACACGAAACTTAGTCAAGAACACAACAACGCATAATAAGAAGCGAAGAAAGAACGAAAAGGGAGAAGTTCAGCAGAATAGATGAAGAAGAAATAGGAGAAAAGAGATAAAGAGTACCAAACGTATCGCCGTTAACGTCATCATTGCGAAGGTACGAATTCGTCTCAAACCTTGTAGCTATGGCTTTGGACCTAGCGTCCATTGTGGATTAGTTTGCTTTGAACTCGTGTGATTCCATTTTCTGCGCTTGCGATCCCGTCGTGTGATTGAGATTTAAGAAGAAAGAGTGTCGGATTCGTAACGAGGGTGAAATTTGAGTGAGGGTCCATGTAGAGAGATTTAGGTTTGGGGGCGATTGGCCGGAGGAGGACGACGGCGGCCACCGCGCGCCACCATCTTCTCCGGCAGATTTTTAGGGTTTAGGTAATTGTTTATTTGCAGAAAGGAGAAGAACGTTTAGAGGAGAAAGATATGTGAGGAGAGAGAGGTTCTTGCGTTACAATGTTGAAGTTTGCTCATCCACTGCGGTTTTTATGGAGATAGGATAAGGGTGATAGTGTGGCCGTTCTGGAGATGACATGTGTCACCACTGAGGACACTTGTCATCGTCCGGTTGACTCTCTCTTTTTTGCTATGTGTGTGTCCCCGCGATTAGTACCCTGCGCCCATGCGTCAAGCCCCTTGGATGATTCCAAGGATGAATCCCACGGCTTAGATTTATTCCTGAGTCAATGGGAGATTACCATGTACCCCCAGGCCATAAGCGTTTCTTGGGCCTTGGAAAATTGTTATTCACACACTCTCACCATAGGCCCACATGAGTATTAACTAGCCTTTTACTTATGCAACACCCTTATGTTCTTCCATGATTTTTATTTTCTTTTTTTGTACACGTTTCATAATCTGATTTTAAAAATAGTAAAAACTATTTTAAAATTCTAGGAAAATTAATGGAGGTACCTGAGGGTCTTAATTAATTTTTAGTGAATTACCTTGTGATACAAGCCACAAAAAGTGACCTTCCTTTAATGTTTTGAGCCTGATTTCTGATGTTCAATTAGGACTTGGATTTATTAACATGTTGATACTTGGTTGGTGCATTGGCCATGAATTTTGGAATGCTTTTGAAGTTAATCTTTTGAGCTTTGCTTTGTATGATCATTCTTGACATGTACTTAATGATTGCTATTAATTGAGTGCTTTTGGTACATGAATTGGATCCGAATTTTTGCATGTGATCATCTAATGGACTTAACATGACCTGGTAGATTGTTAATAATTTTCAAAGGTCATTTGATATTTTTAGTACTTGTGTGTGGCCACTTTGGGCCAGCTTTGGGGATGAGTTTTAACACATTCACAAGTGTATTTTGATGCACAATTGAGACATAATTGAATGTTGCATTTGATATTTCACATGACTTGAATGATGCTTACCTTTGTGTGTATGAAAACTTGAATGGTGCTTCCACATTGCCTATTTCTTTGACACCACTTAAATGCATCTTTGCACAATTGCTTTGGGGTTCAATTAGGACATATTATAGGTCATTCACTTCTGACTTGGATGCCTTGACCTCACATTGCCATTCCGTTTCATTCCTTTTGCTTGTATGACAAGTAACATGCTTATAGGAGAATGTTTAGGTGATTCATTTGCCTAAATTGAATGGACTTTGGAGAGGATATTTGTTGCAAACTTGTGTGACATTCCAACATTGATTTTAAGCATTTGTACATGCTATTTCACTTCTGACCTTGGTCTTCATGTACCAACTTAGTGGTTGCTTAATCATGTCTTGATTCATGAACACTTGGAATATGTCTTAGGCACTTTCTTTGCTTAGAATTGCCTAACTTCTTGGATGCTAGTTGGTGTGAATTCCATGATGCTTTGTTGAAATTTCGAACATAATTTGTATGTCATTTACCACTGCCTCTTGTACTTAGGTACACATTTAACATGATTTGGATCCACTTTCCTTGCTTGCTATTTAACATGATTTGGTGGAATTGTGTGGATGCTAGTTTGACAATTGTTTGTATTGTCGTTGGATATTGGTTTGCCATGATGACATGAGTGATAACTTGACATGTTTGTACATTGAATGACATGATTCAATTATGACCTTAAGCTTTCATGAATGTCTTTCACACTTGTTTGTTCATTACATGTTCATAATTGTCCAAAGCATGCTTAAGATAAGATGTTTGTGCACAACTTGCAAATCATTTGAGCATAAATGACCTAAAGCGACTCCCATGATCCCTTCTTAATACTTCAAGCATTAATTTGACTTGTTTCCATGATGTATGTTGCTTGTCCATGGCTTGATCCCACTTGTGTTAACTTTGAGAAGTTCAATTGGCATTGCTTGTAAGTGATACATGTTTAGGTGATGGTGTAGGATAAAACTTGACACTTTTGCATGCTCCCTTAGGACATTAACTTGGATAGGATTAGGTGTGTTTATCTACTGCCCTTAGTAGGATTTCAGGCTTTTAGGGCACTCCTAGCTTTGGTTGTTGTTTGACGTTCATCTTAATATAGTCTTAGGACTTTAACATAGCCATAATTGCATGTTTGCACACTTTGTTTTCAACTATTCATTAGTTGAGCTTGGCTTGGAGATGGTAAGTGGTTGTGGTGCTTCGTATTGATGTTTACACTTACATGAATTCTATTTCATCTTACTTCTCCCTTCTCTTTTCTCTTTGGTGATTGTTTGAGCTAATTTTACTTGTGTTGTTCACATGATCCCTTAGGATTCCTAGCTCCACTTAATTTCTAATTAAGTTGGAGGTAGGAGACACATTAGGTTTGCTATCCATATATGATAACAAGTAGGACAGTCCCCTAACCTCAATCTTAGGACCATGATGCATGGCAACATTAGGACCTAGTCTCCCTTAGTTATTTTTCTTTGCAACTTTGAGTCTTTCTCTTCTCATCTTAAACAAGTTCAAAACACATAATAAATACAAAGAGTATTGTACGCCACAAGCCTTAAGTACATGGGAAATGAAGAATGAGGGGTCTCCCTTCACTTTTCTAGAGTGTTTAGCATACGTCCTGTTGGGGGCGGCCATGCGACGCTTTCGCTCCTATGTCATAGACTTTAGTGCAATACAAGTTTCAAACTAACTTTAAACACTTCTGTATAAAAAACACAAACAAAGTTCAAATCATTTTTATCATTCGGGATTAACTAGGTTTCAAATCATTTTCGGAAAAGAGCACGTTACTTCCGTTTTGTCGCAAACATGCATCGACCCTAACTGCCGAATGCAAACTTAACGTCGCTCATAAAAAACACTTAATAATCTTGTAGGTCGAAGTACGACTGCTCTGATTTCCCCTCTCTGGTTAGATTAAGGATACGTAGGCATAAGACTGCGATGTCTTGGCAAGCAACCTTCCCCCACAATCCTGTAGTCTCCGAACTACGTTGACTCTGATTTTCCCGTTCCTGAGGGAATACGTAGGCCTAGGACGGTGATGTCCTATCGAGTCACTTTTTTTCTTTTCTTTCCCCCATTCCATTTCCACTCAGCACTAGAGCTTTAGATAACTCACCCTTTAATTAGACAACAAGCGAGGATCCCATCGAGTACGATGGACGCGAGGGGGTGCTAATACCTTCCTCTCACGTAACAGACTCCTGAATCTATACTATGGTTGCGATGACCAAGTCTTTCCCTTTTGAGGTTTTCTTCGATCGTTTCCTTTCTATACATTGGGATAACTTACGTTCGGTGGCGACTCTTCTATTTTTTCGCCGGTTGATTTTCGCAGGTACGACAGCTGGTGACTCTGCTGGCGACTTTGGTTCCATAAGTGAGTCAATCCTAGCGTTTGTTTGTTTTTGGTTATAAGGTGTTTTTCTATACGATTTACTTGCTTTATTTATGGCATTGTTGCATGTTTATCGCTTTCATTGCGTTTACTTGCTTTACATTCAATATTTCCATATATACTGGATTGTGTTGGACTGTTGTTTTTTTGGTGGGATGGGTGATCTGAGAGATAAGCCCACTACCCAGGCTTGAGTATACACACAGGATTTAGAGTGGATAGTCGTGTCGCTTGCGTGGTGGTGACCACGTGTAGTGTTCACGAGACCCACAGCCAGACGAGGTTCCTCTAGGATATATCCGATACTGCATGTTGATGTAGGTCATTGGATGTTCCCTTGATGAGATGTCGACTCTGGTGACCATTCCCGAGGACTCAATTGAGGCACCCCTCCCAAGAGGTGATAATGGTAGACTAGAAATGGCAAACCCATTGTGCTTCTTGATCTGAGGACCCGAAGCTGAGAACTTGTCATAGGATGACCGTTTGAGGGGAATAAGTTAAGGCCTCCTCGATTGATGATGATTCCAAACCAGAAATAGTGAACGTATCATCATTTATCGACCTAAGAGCCCGTGACGCTGAGGATCCTTAGTCTTAGAACCCACATGTGAGGAGGGTTGGGTGTTTACAGGTTCGCAGGTAACCTTGACTTCCAACCTACCTGGTTTTCTGGTATTCTTACAGGAGTAGACGATTCATCCTATTATATTCAGTGAATTGTTATTCACAGCTCTGCACCGACAGTGTTCACAGTTCTACACAGTTCATCACAGACACATCCAGATATATACGGCACCTCTAATACCATGCCTTTGCATTGCATCATATCATACCCTAACATTCATGTTCTTTCGTTTCTAGGTTATATCCGACTTTTGATTCCAGTCAGCGGGTTCTTATAGGGATGGATACTGAGAAGAAGAAGAACATCATCGTTTACAGATTCCTAAAGCCTACTCTAGGCTCTCTTAATAGTCTGAAGGATATTTCGAGTTCATATGTGTTGGGAGCTTCAAGGAAAAGCGTGGGTGGATCTTATCTTTTGTTCACAACATCAATGACTACGAGTATAGAGGCCTTCACACTTTGATGCAGTTCTATGACCCCTCTCTGAGATGCTTCGTATTTCCAGACTATTTGTTGGTACCCACCCTGGAGGAATATTCAAACATTTTGGGGATTTCTATCAAGGAAGGTGCTTCATTCTTCGGTTTTAAGAGCGATCCTGACTTTAGAGATGTGGCTAGTGCTCTTTATTTGAGAAAATCAATGTTGGAAGCCAACATCACAAGCAAGGGAGGCTTCTGGGGTTATCATTTAGGGTATCTGGTGAAGAAAGCTCAAGAGGCTGCTTGAGACGAAAAATGGACCGTTTTCAACGCACTACTGGCTCTCTGTGTATATGGTATTGTTCTGTTTCCCAATGTGCCCGATTTTGTTGATGTGGACGCCATCAGAATATTCACAACACAGAATCCCGTACCAAATTTACTGGGAGATCTTCATCATTCCATGTACAACAGAAATGAGAAAAGGAGAGGGGGATTTGTTCATTGCTGTGTACCTCTCTTTTATAAGTGGTTCACGAATCGTCTGCCTCGCTCAAGCGCCTTTGTGGATTCTAAGGATTCTCTAGAATGGAGTCAATGGCTGATGGGTTTGTCTGCCAAAGACATCGTCTGGATAGATCACGGGTTGCTCAACAAAGACATCATTCATAAATGTGGTGAGTTACCTAAT
Organism: Lathyrus tuberosus; assembly: GCA_022829125.1. NCBI lineage: Eukaryota > Viridiplantae > Streptophyta > Magnoliopsida > Fabales > Fabaceae > Lathyrus > Lathyrus tuberosus. Next base: position 3,879,979 of record JALAZF010000073.1, on the reverse strand, counting down.
GTTCCGTTGGTAGGGAGAAAAAGGGGAATAAACTATAACCCCTATTTGGCCATTAGACAGTTCGGATACGCTCTAACAGGTCCACCCGTTAAGAGGGATATGGAAGAGTCATTGTATTTCTAAGCATCGGATGGTTTGGCAATAGCATAAAAGGCTTCTGAGGCCTGGTTCAGTATACAGAAAAAGGGTAAAGCTATTTTGGGTAAAGCCAACAACCGAACCTATCCTCCATACGAAGACTGGATAAAGAAGAGGGTTGAAGAGTTCTACTTGCCTTTTGATCCTGCACCTCCTTTATATCCTGAGATTGTGGAAGAGAGGACCACCGTACCCATCGAAGAGTTCAACAAGCTACAAGCTCTGGTGAATGACCTCCGTGTCGAAAACTCTGACTTGAGTAGTCAGCTTCAAGACGCTTTGCATACCAACCGGGGATTGGAATGGAAGGCTCAAGATGCAACAAAACTGCTGGCAGAGAGGGAGAGGGACCTCACAGACAGAGCTCAGTTCTATCATAAATTTAATTTGGTTGTTGAATCTTCCGCGAAGACTCACAAGCAAACTAAGCAACACTTGGCGGAGGCAAGTGCTAAGCTTACTGACTCTCAGAAAAAGTGGGTTGAAGTCATGGCTGAATATGGGGAATTAGAGAAGGAACTCCAAAAGGCAAAGAAAGGCAAGAAGCACTTCTCCGACAAACTGAAGGAAGCTTAGAAAGAGATTGAAGAGCTCAAGGTTCAGGCCGGGATCAAGAAGTCAAAACTCAGAGACGTTTTCGGAGACGACGATAGCGCAGAGCATATTGTCAAGTTGAACCAAGGCACTGGGATGAGGAACAAATTAATTAGAGGGCTGATGGAGCAACCAACTCACCCTGACACCAAGGCCCTGCTCAAAGAGGTCGAGACCAGTATGTATGGGTTAGGGGTGTGGGATTGATTTGTATTTGTATCCTTGTGTATCGTGTTTACCATCAGGCATGTTAATGGATTCACCTTTAATTGTATCATAATCAGTTGAATGACTTTCCAAAGCATAATATAATGAGATTTTTGATTCAGTCGCACTTGTTTCAACAATATTTTCTCAGTGGTGTTTATTCCAGATATATTTCCTCTGCAATATCTATCTGTTTCAGCTTTATTTGTCTGGTATTGTATCTGATCCATCGCCCGATCAGAACCGGGATCAAAATATGGATATACCCTGGAAATGATTAAACATGGCATTTGCATTTGTATTTGCATATTGATACTCATTTGCATAACAGGTATTCACCTCTGGATTTCTTATCTTATTCAATTTGTTCAGGCAGGATTGCTGACCATCATCTCCACCATTACTCTACTCGTCAAAACCAGCAAAAGGCAATGGAACAAGTGCAAGCCAAGCTCCAGGACTTCCGCACTCGCATGACCCAATTCATGGAGATGATGCAAGGTGTTTTTCAAGGACACAAACAACTAAGAACTTTGGTGTAACCTCTAGTTACACGTGTCGATGAGGAAGGCGTACTTCACAGTGGTGTTTATGTCATCCCTCCGGGCGGAGGAAGTCAAACCGGTGCTCGCATTGTTCCTCCGGGCGGAGGTGCTCCAATTCCTACTATTGTCATTCCTTCGGGCGGAGGACCAGCTGGAGGTATTCCATTTGTTGTTGGCGGAGCTGGCAGTATAGGGGTTGTGCATGGGGCAGGAGGCCTTCAGTGGGAGGATCAGCAAGATGATGTGTTCTCGATGCAAGAGGCGGGTGCTGGTATTTCGAATGAGGCTGATAAGAAGTTCAAGTTGATTGAGGAGAGAATGAAGGCGTATGAGAATCAGAATTCCCTGGGGCTCGATATGGCTGATCTGGGATTGGTTCCCAGAGTAAAAATTCCCCCTAAATTCAAGGTTCCTTATTTCAACAAATATACCGGAACTACGTGCCCTAAAACCCACATCAGGGCTTACTATAGAAAGATGTCTGCTCACTTTGAGGACGAAAAGTTGCTGATGCATTTCTTCCAGGACAGCCTGGTTGGGGAGCCCCTGGAGTGGTATATGCAGTTGGAAAGGAGCCACGTCCATAGATGGCATGAATTGGCTGAGGCGTTTGTCAAACACTATCAGTACAACACATATATGGCTCCCAATCAAATGCAGTTGCAGAGTTTGTCACAAAAAAATAATGAAAGCTTCAAGGAATACGCCCAAAGGTGGCGTGATCTGGCTTCTAGGGTTCAACCTCCAATGATGGAGAGAGAACTCGTGGATATGTTAATGGCCACACTGCCAGGGCCATATTATGAGAGGCTGGTGGGAAGTTTATCGGCAGGATTTTCTGAACTAGTTTTGGCTGGTGAAAGGGTTGAAAGCGGTATCAAGTCTGGTAAGATACCGAGTAGTAATGGATCCTCGGCTAAAGGACACAAGAAAGCTTATGGGGGGAAAAGAGAAGGAGATGCGAATTCAGTCTCTTCAAATCATCGTAAGGGAAAGGCCCGTCAAAATTACACCCAACAGGTTGCTACCGTGGCTATTTCGGACGCGCTTCAGCAACAAAAATCTGCCCCACGTAGGTATCAAGACAGGCCTAAGCAGAATAGACATTTTGATGCGTCTCCGATGCCGTATGCACAGTTGTTCCAGCATCTGTTACAACTCCAGTTAGTGCAAATAAGAAGTCTGGCACCACCCACGGGCGGGTTGCCACCTGGGTACGACGTCGACGCACGCTGCGAGTTTCATTCAGGAGCTCCGGGTCATAACATAGATAATTGCAAGGCTTTCAAGCACAAAGTGCAAGATTTCCTTGATTCCAAAGCCATCAACTTTACGAATGACGACCTAAACTGTTATTTCTTTGATTTTGTGGTTGGCATTTATTTTGCTAAAACTATTCTAGCAGCAAGATGTTGAAACAAGATGTTCTAATATTCTGCATTAAATATGTCGGATAAAGATGTCCCATCCTGGATCATAGGACACCGCGTCTGAGTTTGGTTTTAAAGGAAGATTCTGTTGTTGGTATTTGTTACTGAATATTCTGTGAATATTTAGTTATCCTATGTGGCATCCAAAGTATTTTGGGTTGAGTTTTTTGTGTTGGTTTTCGGATTTTCACCATTTTCTAAATATGGAGACATATTAGGAAACTTTGGATTGAAGACCTATTTTCTTGGAGTTTTTATTGCAGAATTATGTGCAGTCTCTTTGCTGCGTTTTGAAGCCCAATCCAGTCTAGATTTAATGCTATATATTGACTGGTGTAAACCTAGTTTAGGTGTGGAACTTACGTGTGTTTTGTTAGGGTTTTTGAGTGTTATTTGTGAGCCTAACTGGTATCATTCTGATAACAGTACAAGGACTGGTTTTGTGTTGTAAGTTCTGTCAGTTACTCGTAAGCTTTTAAGCATTGAGTTTCTTGTGTGTCAATTCTCATAAGCTTTGAAGTATTAAGAATTGTGTGTTTTGAAAGTGTGGTTTTCGTTTTGTTACTTGTGTTGAAAGGAACCAGTCACGGTTTGTGATTGAAGAGGGATTTGAGGAGGGCCTCATACCTAGGTGAGTCTTAGGTAGAAGTCATAGGAAGGGTAGTGATTAAGTGAGCGGATTGTAACCGGGTGTGGTTGCTGCATGATCTGTGAATTGATACTATCGTATATTGATTTCGTCCCTGGCTTGGTAGCCCCCAGAGTAGGATTGTTGATCCAAACTGGGTAAACATATCACTGTGTTCTTTACTTTCTGCATTGTTATTATTATTGTTAACTTGTTCATTGTGTTGGATATCGGTGTCTCAACATCTGTGAGGATATCTGATATCTGTGCCAGAATTTCACGAATGTAATCCAAAACCCTATGCCCAATCATGGTGGGGCAATGGCGAATGCCGTAGAGGATGAGGAACCATTGGATCTGATAATGAATGTCAATGAATTGAAAACTTCGCTGTCAATAGTCAAGGAGAGGCTGTTGAAAAGTGGGGTTTTTCCTGGGTGTTTTGATAATTGCCAAGAGTGTTTGGTGCAGCCTGAGGGTTGTGTTTCTTTGAAGATGACTATTCAGAGGTTGATGGATGATGGGCTGCTACAATTTGATCGGGTCAGTAGCGAGAAGAAGGCTGTTAATCATAGTGAAGACGTCGCCATAATATACATTTCATACAAGACAATCAATATTTCAGCGCCGGCGAGGTAGGCGCCGATCATTATCACAGTTCCAGGGCCGATACCCTATGAGAGCACTAAGGCCATACCATGGAACTATGGGGCCGAGGTATTTTGCAATGGGCAGAAGCAGGAACTGGTAGGTCCTTCGGGTGTAGGATATATTGCTGAAAATATTGTGGAAGCTGGGGCTATCACTAGAAGTGGCATAATCTTTTCTCCGGCTAATGACAACACGGGTAGTACAAGTCAGGACAAAGGTAAACAGGTGGTTGACAGTTCTGGGCAGAGGCCAGTTGTGGAGGATTCTGCACAAAAGAATGCTGATGAGGCTTTCTCGAAAGAAGTTGATGAGTTCATGAGGATAATCAGGAAAAGCGACTACAAAATCGTAGACCACTTACATCAAACACCGTACAAAATTTCTATTCTGTCTTTGTTGATGTGCTCGGAGGCAAACAGAAATGCTCTATTAAAGGTGTTGAACGCAACGTATGTACCGCAGGAAATATCAGTGAATCAGCTTAAGGGCGTGATAGCGCATGTGAATGCTGGAAACAGTTTGGGCTTTACAGACTAGGACTTGACCCCAGCGAGGAGAAACCATAATAATGCTTTGCATATCTCTATAGAATGCATAGGCTCATTGTTATCTCACATGTTGGTAGACACTGGTTCTTCATTGAATGTTCTTCCAAAAAAGGCGCTGATGAGACTGGATACTCAAGGGCTGATCTGTACACCCAGTGATCTGGTAGTGTGGGCCTTTGATGGCTCTAAGAGGTCGGTGTTCGGAGAAATTATGTTACCTATCAAAGCGGGACCCAAGGTATTTAACGCGACATTCTATATCATGGACATACAACCATCATATAGTTGTTTGCTTGGGCGCCCCTGGATTCACCACGATGGGGCAGTGACGTCTACCCTACATCAGAAGCTGAAGTGTATGGATGAGGGAAAGGTTGTTACGGTGTGCGGGGAAGAAGATATAATGATCAGTCATTTGTCAAATTTCAAATATGTTGAGGTGGATTGAGAGATACATGAGACTTTGTGCCAGGGTTTCAAAGCTGTTCAGATCTCGAATGAGCCTCCGGTGGAGGTTAATGAACCCGAAGTTTCTATGTCTTTACTCAAAGGTGCACGCGCGGTGGTAGATTCCGGTAATTCTCAGAAATGGGGACAGGTAATCGAGGTTCAGATGAAGAAGAATAAGTATGGGTTGGGGTACAAGCCGTCAAAGACATCTCAAGGGCCTCCAAAGTATAGTGGCCCAGTTCAGTTCACTAGTGCGGGAGTTTTCTTTAACATAATCAATGCCATCGGAGACGACGAGTGTGACAGTGATTGTGACATGGACCAATGGATCCGTCCGTGCATTCCTGGCCAGGAACTGCGTAATTGGTCCTCTAAGGAAGTTGTTCAAGTCTCATGCAAAGAGTAATTGTTTTTGTTTTTGTATATGTTCGATCCTACATTCTGCCCAAGACGTAGCGATTATTTCTGTAGGGCCACGATGTTTTACATTCAGTTTTTATCATTAATAAATAACATTTTCGCATTCAAATATTGTGATCCCTGTCTTTCATTTTTACTTTTGTGCATTTAGTAAAAGTAAAATGGCAATGTATTTTTGTTTGTTCATGATGCATTCATAATAAACATGAAACATCCCTCATGCAGGTTTATCAGTTCAGATTCCACCGACCATGATTCAACTATCGCTCGGTATGACTTCGACAATCCCATTTATCAGGCTGAAGAAGAGGCTGACGAAGAATGTGACTTACCTAAAGAATTGGCCAGAGTGCTAAAACAGGAGGAACATATCATCTTACCTCATCAGGAGGACATTGAGGTTATCGACTTGGGCACCGAGGATGTGAAGAAAGAAGTCAGAATCGGGGCCGCCTTGGAAGACAGTGTAAAGGGAAGATTGATTGAAATGTTGTGAGATTATGTGGACATCTTTGCTTGGTATTACCAAGACATGCCTGGGCTCGATACGGATATTGTTGTGCACCAGTTACCACTCAAAGAGGATTGTCCTCCATTTAAGCAGAAGTTGAGGAGAATAAGACCGAACATGGTTGTTAAAATTAAAGAAGAGGTTCAGAAGCAGTTAGATGCTGGTTTTCTCGCCGTGACGAATTATCCTCCGTGGGTTGCTAACATTGTTCCTGTACCTAAGAAATATGGGAAGGTCAGGATGTGCGTCGAATATCGAGACTTGAACAGAGAAAGCCCAAAAGATGATTTTCCGCTCCCCCACATCAACGTGTTAGTTGATAACACTGCTCAATATTTTGTATTTTCCTTCATGGATGGCTTCTCTGGGTACAACTAAATCAAAATGGCCCTAGAGGACACGGAGAAGACGACATTCATTACACCGTGGGGAACTTTTTGCTACAAGGTCATGCCCTTTGGATTGAAAAATGCTGGGGCAACCTATCAGCGGGATATGGTGACTCTCTTTCATGATATGATTCATAAGGAGATTAAGGTCTATGTTGATAACATGATCGCGAAGTCACAGACGGAGGAAGAACATTTGGTGAATCTTCAAAAGCTGGTTGAAAGGTTAAGGAAATTCAGACTGAGGTTGAATCCGAACAAGTGCACCTTCGGGGTGAGATCTAATATATTGCTGGGCTTTATTGTTAGCGAAAGGGGCATCGAGGTAGATCCTGCTAAAGTAAAAGCCATACAAGATATTCCTGAGCCGAGAACAGAGAAAGAGGTTCGTGGTTTCTTGGGGAGACTGAACTATATAGCCCGATTCATCTCTCATCTCACAGCCACATGTGAGCCTATATTCAAACTATTGAGAAAAGATCGAGAGGTTAGGTGGAATAAAAATTGTCAAAAGGCGTTTGATAAAATAAAATAATATTTGCAGGAACCTCCGATCCTCATGCCACCAGTGCCAGGTCGGCCGTTGATTATGTATCTTACGGTTCTTGAGAATTCGATGGGGGTGTGTACTCGGTCAACACGACGAGACAGGTAGGAAAGAGCATGCCATCTACTATCTGAGTAAAAAGTTCACTGATTATGAATTGAGATACTCAATGCTGGAGAAGACATGGTGTGCACTCGCTTGGGCTGCTAAGCGTTTAAGACAGTATACGTTAAATCACATAACCTTGTTGATTTCGAAGATGGATCCGATTTAGTATGTGTTTGAGAAGCAAGCACTCTCCGGGAGAATAGCTCGTTGGCAGATGGTTTTGACAGAGTACGATATTCAATATGTTTTCCAGAAGGCCATTAAGGGAAGTGTTCTGTCAGAATATCTCGCTCAACAATCGATCAAGGATTATCAACCTATGAAGTTTGAATTTCCAGACGAGCACATCATGTTTTTGAAGATGAAAGACTGTGATGAGCCTTTGCCTGACGAAGGACCAGAAATTGGTTCTCAGTGGAATTTGATCTTTGATGGTGCTGTAAATTCATATGGTAACAGAATCGGGGCGATCATTACTACTCTGCAGGGTTCTCATATACCCTTCACTGCTCAATCGTCGTTCATATGCACCAACAACGAGGCAGAGTATGAAGCGTGCATCATGGGGTTTAAAGAAGCTATTGATTTGAGAATCTAGAACCTCGATGTATATGGTGATTCTGCGTTGGTGATTAATCAAATCAAAGGAGAATGGGAAACACGTCAGGCGAACTTGGTGCCGTACAAGAATTATGCCAGAAGGTTCTTACCGTTCTTTGACAGGGTAAACTTTCATCACGTACGCCAGACTGAGAATCAGATGGCCGATGCATTGGCAACGTTGGCTTCCATGTACAAGTTGAATCAGTGGAATGAAACTCCATCAATCAGAATTATGCGTTTGGACAGACCGACTTTCGTGTTTGCAGCCGAAGAAGTGTCAGATGGAAAGCCTTGGTATCATGACATTAAGCGTTTTCTCAAAAGCCAAGAGTATCCGGCTGGGGCATCCACCAAGGATAAGAAAACTCTGCGGAGGTTAGCGGGCAATTTCTTGTTGAATGAAGACGATGTGCTGTACAAAAGGAATTTCGACATGGTCTTGCTAAGGTGTGTTGATGAACACGAGGCAATCTAATTGATGGAAGAAGTTCATGAGGGTTCCTTTGGCACTCATGCAATGGACATGCTATGGCCAAAAAGCTGTTGAGGGCAGGGTATTACTAAATGAATATGGAGTCCGATTGTTTCAAATACGCCAGAAAATGCCATAAATTCCAGATTTACGCTGATAAGGTGCATATGCCGCCTACTCCTCTGAACATATTATCATCTCCTCAGCCCTTTGCTATGTGGGGCATCGACATAATTGGAAGATTGAGCCGACTGCTTCTAATGGACATTATTTTATTCTGGTCGCCATTGATTACTTCACGAAGTGGGTCAAAGCATCCTCGTTTGCCAACGTCACCAAACAGGTGGTATCCCGGTTCATAAAGAAGGACATCATCTGCCGTTATGGTATCCTGGAGAGAATCATCACCGACAACGTTCGAATTTAAATAACAACATGATGAAGGAGCTATGCCAGAGCTTCAAGATTGAGCATCACAATTCTTCTCCATATCGTCCGAATATGAATGGCGCTGTTGTGGCAGCGAATAAGAACATCAAGAAGATTGTGCAGAAGATGGTGGTAACATATAAATATTGGCATGAGATGTTGCCTTTCGCCTTACACGGTTATCGCACTTCGGCGCGTACGTCGACTGGGGAAACTCTTTTCTCGCTGGTGTATGGTATAGAGGCTGTAGCGAGTGATTTTTGGATGTGGCTGCGAAGCACGATCGCTCTAGTACTACAGTTCGATTCATTTTTTATCCAATTAAAGCTGATGAAGGAAGGGAAATAGATGTCTCCAATTAAACCTGCTTGCATACTGAGATTAAACAGTCAAACTGTTGGTTTACAGATGCTACAAAGATTCGGGGTTTTTTCTAGGTTTATTTTGTTGACGAGGGGTGCTTTAGGCTATCGGTTGAGATGTTAGGACGAATATATATGAAAGTATGGGATTTTGGGTTTTTGTTTAGTGTGCTCGCTAAGATTTTTCTTTCAATCTTATGCCTACGTATTCCCGTTTACCGAAACAGGGAAATCAGAGCGTTCGTAGTTCCTCATATTCTATGGGAGGAAATGGGTGTTTTGGTGTCTTGTTCAAAGCCCAAGACGTGAAGCGAAAGGTGGTTTGTATCTTGTTCAAAGCCCAAGATGTGAAGCTAAAAGTGTTGACCTTAGAGAGAATTTGTCATCTCTAAAGAGGGGTTTGTCTGTTACGACTGTTTATAAAGGAGATTACTTTAACTGGGATATGTGAATCCGACAATGCCATAATTTCCTTTATAGGGGATTTCAACCTGAAGGAGAAGACTTTAACTCAGTGTAGAGTAATGCCATCTTTCCTTAGGAATTTCTCATGCTAAAAGAGGGACAGTGGCATGGATGTAGATGATCCAGAGGCTTGTCGCTTACAGCGATTAGATGGAGGGGAAGGAGTTGTTGATGTTTGTGTGCTGTGAACGAGGCACAGCTTAGATGCTAAAAGGTTGATTGGATCAACCAGTGGTTTTCTTATACAAAGCCTAAGAGTAGGCTAATATGTGTCTCGTACTAGGCCCGAGAGAGAGGCTAAAAGGTTTTGAGTCTACAGGAGAATCTTTTGGTATCTCGTACGAAGCCCGAGATGGAGGCTAAAGATGGTGACTCACCAAGAGAATCTTTTATACTCAACAAGAGAGTGATTTTGTATCTCGTATGAAGACCGAGATGGAGGCTGTTGTTTGTTTGGCTCAATAAGAACCTTTTTGTATCTCGTATGAAGCCCGAGATTGAGGCGAAAGAGGTGATTGACTCAACGAGGGAGTCTCTTATGTGTCTCGTACAGAGCCCGAGAAAGAGGCTAAACATTGTTTGACTCCACTGGGGAGAATCATTGTACAAAGCCCAAGAGGAGGCTAACTTCACTGGAGAAGGATCATTATACAAAGCCTAAGAGGAGGTTGTGGTGACTGTTCAGTTAAGCGACAAGTCTAGTAGAGAGAAAATCAGTTCTTATATGAGCAATGCTGTACTCGAGGATTTGATTCGAGGATCCGGGTTATTCCTGTTCTTTAAGGAAATGGGAAATCCGAAGGGTATTGAGACTGCCCGAGTCTCCGGGTTTCCTTCCTATTTAACGAAGGGGTCACTTGAGAATGTCTTTGATACTCAAGGATATTAGACAGTCCGAGTCTAGAGTTTCATCTTTTGTACCATGCTTTGAGAAATAGTAGTAGACTCTATGAAAGGATTGTTCTATGCAGATGACTAGGTTCTATTCCTATACCTCTAGGAGGTCGTTCGGACAATTTGTACAAAGCCCAAGAGGAGGCTGGAAGCTTTTAAGAAGCCGACGGGTCCTTGTACGATGCCCAAGAGGAGGCTATCATTCCCGGAAAAAGAGATCATTATACGAAGCCTAAGAGGAGGCTGTGAATACTTCTAAGAAGCTGTAGGGTCCTTGCACTAAGCCCAAGAGGAGGCACAGTTGCTTTTAGGAAGCCTGTGGGTCCTTGTACGATGCCCAAGAGGAGGCCGATGCTTTTAAGAAGCCGATGGGTCCCCCAACCCCGAGAAATTCAAGGCAAGCTATTCACAAGGAATAGATCAAGTCAGGAAAGTTCGAGAATTTGGAAAAAACTCAAGAGATGCCATTCATGGAGAAAATATCATCTCTGGGGAATAGAGTTTCTTGACAAGTGCTACGAGTGACAGTCTATGAAAGGGTTCACCGAGAATGCTTCCTTTCATATCTCCATATTGTTTAACCCCAAGAGGAGGGAAGACTGTGTCTGGTAATCCTATGGGGATCTAGTTTTGACTATTTAAGAGTGATCAACGGGCTTAATGCTAGACGTAGTTGCCGGGGAAACTCTAAATATCTATACTATTATTACACAGTTAATATGAGTTTATGAAAGAAGACTTACAGCGAAACAGCCCCACAATACAGTTATATGTATATGAAAGCGGTAAATGAAAGCGATAACCACTTACTCGGTTGTAGAGCTTCCATGCTGTTTGGTTAGTTGTTCAACAAAGAAAGATTGAAAACAACAGTATATTTCAAAATCAAAGGAGAAAGTGCTTTGAAAAAGAAAGATTTGGGGCTTACAACTCAAGGAGAGGCCCAGGGTTTTATCAGTGAGCGCACTGTTTGAATTTGTACAGAGGGACTTATACAAGTGACTATTGCCCAAAATGGTTTTCTGTACAAAGGGATGAGTCTTACACTCTAATAGAGGCCCAAAAAGTTTTAAAGAAAAAGAGTGGGGCTTATAACACGAGGGTAGGCCCAGATGATTTTTCCGTTTAAAAATGGCGATCGCGCCGAGGTTTTCTTTTAACGTAGAGGGACTTATACAATAAGTGAGGCCCAAAAGGTTTTGGTTAAAAGGGGATTGGGTCTTACACTCTATTAGAGGCCCAAATGAGTTTTAAGAAAAGAAATGGTTCTTACTACTCGAGGGTAGGCCCAGAAGGTTATTTTTCAAAAGGCGACGATCGCGCCGTTTGTTTTTTGACGGTATCGGGACTTATACAATACACTGAGGCCCAAAAATGATTTGGTCAAAAAAGGATTGGGTCTTACACTCTATTAGAGGCCCATGAGTGTTTGACAATGATTTGTTTTAGTGAAAATCAAAGAAACCCTAATTTTATTCTTTAAAAGTAAATATTTAAAGAAAATCAATGAAAAATACCAAATAGGTTTGAATAAACCACTTGTGATTTTTGTTTAAGGTTTGAAAAATGAGGTATAAATCACAAGAGATATTAAAACTCATTTGGTCTTGATTTTTCAAGATGAATATTCATTTTAAAATGTTTAAAAACAAAAAAAATGAATTTATTCACAAAAATACTAATTATATTAAATAAATAATATAAATTCAATTTTTTTGTGGAATAAAATATTTCAACATTTTTGTGATTTTTTACAAAAAGAACCAATAAAAAATAATTAAAATTGAAAGAGTTATTAATTTTCCAATTAATTAATAAACCATGAAAATATTGGAAAAAATGGCAAAATGTGAAAAAACATAAAATGGCATGGGTGGGGTTTGAACCCAAGACCTCAAGGTTACAAGGCGCGCGCCTTACCACTGGGGTGGTGATACATCCATTGTTCGAAACAAAACAACAAATATACAAGGCATGACTTGGTTTTAGGCCTGGCCCAAGGCAAGTTTTGGCAAGTTTTGGCTCAGAAACGTGAAGGTCATAACTTTCTCAATTCTTAATGGTTTGAGACAAAATTTATATGCATCTGGACCAGAATTTCATAAGGAATCCAATGGTGGTTGTAGTTTTTTCAGATCACACTCCCTCCTCAAAACCCGATAGTGGTTTTGAAAATGACCTATAAATGCATTTTCTATGCTACAACTAGGTACAAGCATGGATTACATGGTGAATTAGCTCAAACACAAGCTATACAACATGTATGAGATGTTTATGATTAATGGACTTCAAAGCATTGCATGTTTGAAAGATTCCAAGTTGTGAGGCTTACCTCTTTTTTGAGATTTTGGAGCTTTTGTGCAATCTGTCAAACCTCTTGTTCCAGAAATGATTTGATGCTTTAGACACACTCAAATGATCCCTTAGAAGCTTTTAGGATGATTGGAATTGACTGGTACCTGCAAAAACACAAACAGTCCCTTTCTTGCAAAAGGGGTTAAAAGTGACCAAAATAGCAACTCCCTCAAGTGGTGTTCCAGATGAGGGGAACCATTTGGGACAGTTCAAGGATGATATTTGGAGTGTGTTTGAGGTTTTATCTGGTTTGGAAAGTGATTGAATCAAGACATGGCTTGGAAAATGCAAACAAAGCCTATTTTGAGGTTTTGAGAGGTGACTTTGTGATTTTGTGATTACAGGTCACTTGTGATAGTTTGCACAGCTTACATATGATATATATGAGGTGTGTGTGTGATTGATTGTGATGAAAAAGCTCTCAAGCTCAAAAACTCAAAGTTGCCTTGCTAAAGAAGGCATTTTTGCCAAGAGAAAGAGGTTTTGAGGAAAGCATCTGTTTGATGGCTTTGGTGTACTCAAACTGATCACAATTGAGCTCTATTTATAGTAGAGCAAGTTTGTTTTGGGATCCACAGTGAATGGCAACTGCAGCAGGTGTTTGTTCAATATTGGCCAATGGAAATGCAAGTCTCCTCTAGCCATTGACTAGAGGTTAGGGCACAGGGCTGTGGTTCCCTTGGTCTTGGATAAGTCTTGACTGAATTCAGTTGAAAATGGCTCAGTCCATGCCACCTTGATGCTTCCATTGAATGCTCCAATCCAAAATTGGAGTCTTGTCCCTATTTTGGCCATTCTAGGTTCAACATGCTATTTCTTGTTCCAAAGACTTTGGAGGCTTGGCTCAGTGATTGTCCCCTTTAGATTCAATCCTCAGAGGTGTCTAAGTGGATAGGAGCATTTGGATTTGGCTGATTTTGGCAAATCGAGCAAAAATGCAAATTCTGCCTTGCCTTGGCAGATTTCAGCAAGGCAACTTTCCAATGTCATATCTCATGACTCAAATTGAATTTGGTAATGTTCTTGGTCATTTTGGAAAGCCCTTACATGATACAACAACTGTTTGAACATGTTTGGTTTTGATCTCTTTTGAATCCAAGTGAAAAATCCCCCTACATTTGGAAAAAAGTAAGGCAAAATTTGACTTAGTGAAATTTTCACTAAGTGTTGGAACAAAGTGACTTTTCTTGATTTGGATCACTCCATAACTCAAAATCCACAATGAATTGGAATTAGGTCTAGTTGAAGTTTTTGTAGAGGGCAATGAGATCTACAAATGAAGTTTTGGATGGGAGAAAATGGCTTTGTGGTTTAGGAGTTATGACCCTCCAAAGTTAGTACCCTAGCCACTTTATTTTTAACTTAGAAAATTTTCTAAGTTTTTTATGGTTACCCCTTTTACAAGTTACCCAACTTTTCTTGATTTTTCTTGATGAATGATGATTCAAATCATACATTAACATCATTTTAGGGTTAAAAATCCATTTTGGTGAAAAATCTCAAAAAGTCAAAGTTGACTTTTGTGCACAGTTGACTTTTTATCAGATGAATTCCAAACTGTGCAATTCTTCAGGAAATCATGTCCTTGACCTAAATCAAACTTGATGGACATGTTCCATGGGTGTCATAGGGTATATTGATCCATGTCATAGGGCTTGGGAGCATGTCCTGGTCAAAAGTCAAAGTTACAGTTGACTTTTTCCTTAAAACCCTAACTGTGGTGCAGATGAAATTGAGACTTGTTGCTCAAGCTTCTTGGATTAATCCATTGTTGCAAAAGGATCAATATAGTTCATTAGAGACCCTCAAACCCTCTCTTGAGGTCTTGGCTCATGATTTGCCCTAAAAGTTAACTTAGGGGTGAATTAGGTCAAGAAACCCTAATTCCTGATTTTTGATGAATGCATCCCCTGAGGCAAAATTGACTTGATGATTGGGTCCATGAGGTTCCATGGAGTATATTAGGTTAGGTTTTGGATCATTGGCTTGTGCCCAGATGAAAATTTTCCATCTGGAGGCCCTGGTCGACCAAAACCCTAATTTGGTGACACTGTCGATCATGAGACTTGATCCACCTAGAAGGGATCAACCTTGTGCTTGATCCTTGAAGTGGGAGTCCTTTTGATCCATTGTGGATGTTTGAGAGGTTAGACAAGTTGAAGATCATGCCATTCCTTGATTGATCCTTTGTCTAAGCACTCAAAGAGGGCTTGAAACCCTAATTTTGATTGTAGTGAATGCTCACCCATCTTTGGGGAGACTGATGAAGTATGATGGTTCCTCCATATTGTGATGATGATTTTCACAATGATGGGAAATATTAGTGGTCAAAATTTGGGGTATGACAGATGCCCCTATTTAATCTTCTTGGACACGAAGGTGTGAATGACGAAGGTATTCGGGCATTCGGGGTGCAAGAGGATTAAATATCGGAATACCCGAAATTTTGATGGTGGTTATGAATGGTAGCTTACGCATTCATCTTCTTTAGCTAAGCAATGATGCTTAGAAAAGGTAAACTTCCCCTCGATCCTGGTCTTCAGCCAAGGAACTGGTCTCAGTTTCCGATGTAAACTTCCCCTCGATCCTAGTTTCCTACCAAGTAACTGGTCTTAGTTTCTTATGTAAACTTCCCCTCGATCCTGGTTTCCTACCGAGGAACTGGTCTTGGTTTATTATGTAAACTTCCCCTCGATCCTGGTTTCCTACCGAGGAACTGGTCTTAGTTTCTTTCGTCAATAAACTTTACTGACAAGGGACGCTATTCGTAGCGGCTTTCCTTCAAACTTCTCACCGAATTTTCCTGGGGAGATGCCATTTGAGTGGAAAATGTTTCGATGTCAGACTTGTTGGGGAACCCAGTCATCTGAGTTGTAGAGGTGTACAAACTTCTCTGTTGGAGATGCCATTTGTTGACTCTACTTGGGGAATGCGAGTCCCTTGAGACACTGCATTCGCTTGGGGTCTTTACATCATACTTTTCTCAGAGATCTTCTCAGAGAAATGCCATATGATGTGATCCAATTTTGAGGTGCCGATGACCTTTTCATCAGCGATCTTTCGGAGAGAGGCACCTGTACTGCCAAATCTCTGATTACGAGGCTTTCTCTGTGGATTTTCCTTAACCCGGGAAAGCAAGGATATCATCTTCAATGGCGAAGAGTGATACTGACTGAAAGTTCCTCTGGTTTTTCAGAGGTTCAAGTTATCAAAGTGGTCAAGGGCCAATTTTAATCCAGAAATAAACTGGAGAAAAGATTGTTCAGACATAGCGTTTCCTGACGAGGCAAGAACTGACAACTCGATTGAGAGAACTGTTATCACTAGGGGACAAGACCGACTATAGTGATAGTGATGCAACATGAAATGTGAATGTAGATCAATAATGCATGATGTATGTATGTTTATGCTGACAAAACTGACGCGACATACAAACTGGCGGGTGAACACGACTGGATACTCCGCCATCGCGGGGCGTGTAGAAATATCGCTGGTTCAAGATAGCAATTCCACCTTGCTTAGGAGAGATAGTCCCTGTTGGGAGCTATGTTGGTCGGGCTTAGGAGATAAGAACTCGGCCGAGGCGTGTCAGACGAAACAAGGTCTCTGACACAATTGATCCCTTTATTCAGGCGTACTAGGTTAGAAGGAGTACTTTGATTCTGCACTTTGAGGTTCGATTACTTCTGGAGAAGAGACCGATGTTCTTCTGATGTTCAACAGTCAAAAGAAATTGCCGTCTTTATTAAAAAGCAGAAAAAATTTTAACAAGTAAATTCATTTTTGTTTTATTTCAAGAATCGTTAATCATGTTAGCAACGTCGTTCTGTAAAGCTAAAACAAATAAGAATTACAAACAAAAGCACAAATGCTCAAATTTTATTGATAAGATGGAGATCAGCCAAACGCGTGATTCCAAAGAGTATATACCAAGTTAGAAAATGGTAATTTACAGGGAAAAGGGCTATGTTGAAACATAACGACCACTATCCTTCTACCAACTTTGAATTCGGTACATCCTGAGCTTCTGTCGAAGATGACCTTGACTGGAGTTTTCTGCCGATGATGTAACTGCTGCTGCTGAGGGACTTGCCTCTGTTGAACATAGTTACTTGCCATTATCCCTAATTTTTGCCTGGATTGTACTGTGACGTTTCCAATCCACCGGGACGATTTTTTTCTTTTTATGTCTCTAACTTTTGCCTGGACTGCCCTTTCGGGTTTTCAATCCACCGAGACGTTTTTTTTTTTAGTTTAGGCGAAGTATTTCTTGACTACATCAACATTCATGGGGTAGGAAAATTCCTCTCCGTCCATGGTTGCAAGTCTCAAGGCGCCGCCTGAGAAAGCTTTCGCGACCACATAGGGGCCATCATAATTCAGAGTCCATTTGCCCCGAGAATCAGTGAGAAATGACTGGATCTTCTTGAGCACGAGGTCTCCTTTTCTAAAAACATGAGGTCGGACCTTTTTGTCAAACGCCCTCTTCATTTTCTGTTGATACAGCTGACCATGGCATAGTGCCGTGATTCTTTTTTCTTCGATCAGATTCAGTTCGTCGTGTCGGCTTTGACACCATTCAGCTTCGGTGAGCTTAGCTTCCATCAATACTCAGATTGACGGGATCTCTACTTCTATGGGGAGCACTGCTTCCATGCCATACACTAGAGAGAAAGGGGTAGCCCCTGTTGAAGTGCGAACAGATGTGCGATAACCGTGAAGAGCAAAGGGTAGCATCTCATGCCAGTCTTTGTAGGTTACAACCATCTTTTGAACGATCTTTTTGATGTTCTTATTGGCCGCTTCTACCGTCCCATTCATCTTAGGTCGGTAGGGAGATGAGTTATGGTGTTCGATCTTGAACTCAGCGCACAACTCCTTCATCATCTTGTTGTTCAAGTTAGATCCATTATCAGTAATGATCTCACTTGGAACACCATAACGACAGATGATATTGTTTTTGATAAATTGGACCACCACTTGTCGGGTTACATTGGCGAATGACGCTGCTTCGACCCACTTGGCGAGGTAGTCAATGGCTACCAGGATGAACCGATGTCCGTTTTAAGCCTTGGGCTCAATCAAGCCAATCATGTCGATTCCCCGTATGGAAAAAGGCCATGGGGAAGAGAGAACTTTGAGATGTGATGGCGGTACATGAATTTTGTCGGAGTATATCTGACACTTGTGACACCTCCTCATGTACTTGTAGCAGTCGGATTCCATGGTCAACCAATAGTACCCTGCTCTGAGAATTTTTCTCGCCATTGTATGTCCGTTGGCATGAGTGCCAAAGGATCCTTCATGAATTTCTTTCATAAGCATGTCTGCTTCTGGTCTGTCTACGCATCGGAGCAAGACCATGTCAAAATTTCTCTTATAGAGAGTGTCCCCGCTTAGGAAGAAGCTTCCAGCCAATCTTCTGAGGGTTTTTCTGTCTTTTCTGAGTGCCCCGGATGGGTACTCTTGTTTCTGAAGGAAGCATTTGATATCGTGATACTAAGGTTTGTCGTCTATGACTGCTTCAATCGTGAAGATGTAAGTGGGCCTTTCAAGGCGCATTATGTCAATCTTAGGTATGTCATTCCATTGACCTACACTAATCATGGAAGAGAGAGTGGCTAATGCATCAGCCATGTGATTCTCCTCACGAGGGATATGATGAAACTCAACTCTGTTGAAGAAAGGTAACAACCTTCTTGCATAGTCTTTGTAAGGAATCAATCCTGATTGGTATGTGTTCCAATCTCCTTTTATCTGATTGATAACCAGAGCTGAGTCGCCATATACATCCAAGTTTTTGATCCTTAAATCAATTGCTTCTTCGAGACCCATGATACAAGCTTCGTATTCGGCCTCGTTGTTCGTACATTTGAACGTAAGTCTGGCGGTGAAAGGAATGTGGGTACCCTGAGGGGTAACAATTATTGCCCCAATTCCGTTTCCATAATGATTGACAGCTTCGTCAAAGATAAGTCCCCATTGGGAACCTGGTTTTGGCCCTTCACTGGGTAGCGGTTCATCGCAATCTTTCATTTTTAAATACATGACATCTTCATCTGGGAAGTCAAACCCGACTGATTCCTGATCGTCAATCGGTTGATGAGCCAAATGATCGGCTAAAATACTTCCTTTAACGGCTTTCTGAGCGTGGTACTCTATGTCATATTCTGATAACAACATCTGCCAACGGGCAATTCTTCCCGTGAGAGCAGGCTTTTCGAAGACATACTTGATTGGATCCATTTCGGAGATTAACCAAGTAGTATGACAAATCATGTATTGGCGAATACGTTTGGCTACCCAAGCCAAAGCGCAACAAGTTTTCTCAAGCATCGTGTATCGAGTTTCGCAGTCGGTGAATTTCTTGCTTAGATAGTAAATGGCAGACTCTTTCCTTTTAGTTTCGTCTTGTTGGCCAAGTACACATCCCATTGAGTCCTCTAGAACTGTGAGGTAAATGATCAGTGGTCTTCCTTCCACTGGAGGTGATAGAATCAGAGGATTCAACAGATATTCCTTGATACTGTCGAAGGCGGTTTGACAATCTTCTGTCCAAACGCAATCCTGGTTCTTTTTGAGTTATTTGAAGATCGGCGCACAGGTCGCGGTCATAAGGAATATGAACCTGGAGATGTATTTCAAACGTCCCAAGAATCCCCTGACTTGTTTTTCAGTTTTCGGAGAAGGCATTTCTCGAATGGACTTGACCTTGTCAGGATCAACCTCAATTCCTTTCTAGCTGACGATGAACCCTAGTAGTTTCCCTGAACGGACACCGAAGGTGCACTAGTTGGGATTCAAGCGAAGCTTGAATTTTCTTAGACGTTTGAACAATTTTGACAGATGTTCAACATGCTCACTCTCTGTTTTAGATTTTGCAATCATATCATCGACATACACTTCGATTTCTTTGTGTATCATGTCATGAAAAAGAGTAGTCATGGCCCTTTGATAGGTTGCCCCGGCATTCTTCAAACTGAACGACATTACCTTGTAACAAAAGGTACCCCATGGGGTGATGAACGAAGTTTTCTCCATGTCTTTCGGTGCCATTTTGATCTGGTTAAAGCCCGAGAATCCATCCATGAAGGAGAAAACTTTGAACTTTGCTGTACTGTCTACCAGCATGTCGATGTGTGGTAAAGGAAAGTCGTCCTTTGGACTTGCCTTATTCAGATCCCTGTAATCAACACACATTCTGACCTTTTCGTCCTTTTTGGGAACGGGTACGATGTTGGCTAACCATTGAGGATATTTAGATGTGGTGAGGAAACCCGCGTCAATCTGTTTCTGCACCTCCTCTTTGATATTGACGGCCATGTCCGGGTGAGTGCGTCTCAACCTTTGCTTTACTAGCGGACATTTCGATCTCAACGGTAAGTGATGTTCCACGATGCTGGTATCCAACCCTAGCATATCCTGATAGGACCAAGCGAATACATCGGGGAATTCTTTGAGAAGCTTTATCAAACTCTCTTTAGCAGTTGGACTGAGCAGTGCCCCAATCTTGATTTCTTTTCTCTCTTTTTCTGAACCCAAGTTTACCATTTCCAACGGCTCTTTGTGAGGTTCAATGGACTTTTCCTCTTGTCTGAGTAGTCAAGAGATCTCTTCTGGAATTTTGTCGTCATTTTCTTCTTCAGCCTCGAATACCGGGAACTCAAAGTTGGGAGAAGGCATTGGATCGTATGTTTCAACTGGGTTTAAAACAAGCAGTCTGCATGACGTGATGATTCGTGTTTAGAAGAGATAGAGAAAATGCAAGTGTGTGCAGTGTTTTTATTTTATTACTGCTTATTTTTATTTGAATTGTTTTTTAGGATTACCATTTTCTGAAAAAGCAAAAAGAGAAAACAACAATTAATGCGATTACAGAACGACGTTATTTTATTAATGAACAAGTCGATCCTTGAAACTACAGCCCTATAAGACAAAACTTTGTCGCTTTGGGCAAAGCGAAGAGGGATAATTCACAGAAAGCGAGCCCTATCAAAACATCCAATTCACCTGGGCAGGGTGAAAGGTTAAAGATGGCAATTACTTTGACTGTTGAACGATCTTCGGAACCTCGACGGCAACCCATTGGCGGCGAACTCCTCGGTGAAAGACAAAGTCTGGCACCTTCCTTGATTTGTCTTCAGAAATAACGCTGATTTCTGGTGGAGCGGGATCATTGGAATCTGTCTCCCAGGCAGAATTGTCGTAGGAGAATTCCTCTATTGCATTTTGCATAGTATTTGTGCTCTCAGCTGTATCTCCCCATCCAGTAGGCTGGATGTCTTCGAGCCTGATACGAGAGCTTTCGGGAGCAGAGCACTTGACCATATAGTCGTATTTTCCACTCGGTTGTCCCACACTTCTCTGGAACTGGAGGAGTCATCTCTCTCGATGACGTTAACCTCAGGAAAAGAATCGTTGATGAATTCAAGTCTTGCAAACGTTGCGAATTCATCTTCATGTTGAGTAGCTTCTGAATGACCTGAGTGTTGATCCCATGACATGGTGGGGACACAGGTATTCTATTCAATGATGCTCAGCTGAGTCTCATTGTTCGGCTGACTTTCTTGCCCCAAGTTTCCTGGGTAAGGCTGCCACATTGGCAGACCATCCATTGGGCCATAGTAATTGTGGTCAAAGTTGTTTTTCATCAGAGTGTCTTCCTCTAATGAATTTGGCAGAGCACGACATCCTTCCGGATCACAATCTCCATAGATCATTTCGACATCTGACCGTGGCATAAATCTCGGACTCTGTGCGGGATAGCAAAATGGCGTAGGCACCTCTTCCTGAGACATATAACCGTCCTCATTAAGGTAGGACTTCCATTCTTCATCTGTGTCAGAGAGATCTTCCTCATTGATAACATGTACTGCCTGAGACACTGGGTGAAGGAAATCTCCACTGTGGAAGAAGTTTTGAAGGGGATGAAGACTTTCATCGCTGGCAGCTGTCTGGGTACAGGTTGCAGAAAAACCAAGACCCTTCTTTGTTTTATTGTCAATAGGAATGATAAGCTGTCCCCATCCTGTTGTATCGGTACTCTCGACCGCTTTGATAGCATCTTTGTATGAGGAAATCGAGGTTCCTCCTTTGAACTAACTATTCTTGCTTACCGACAGTGCTTGGAAATGAGTTCCAATAACCTCCTCGGGTTCTATACCAGTAGATGGTGATAAGTTGCTCACAAGCAAGGCTTGTTCCCCACAAACTGTGACAAGTTGATCGTTCTTGACGAACTTTAGCTTTTGGTGGAGGGTCGAAGTGACCGCTCCAGCCTGATGTATCCAAGGTCTTCCTAATAAACAACTGTACGTTGCCCGGATGTCCATGACCTGGAAAGTGACTTGGAAAGTGTGGGGACCAATAGTTATGGGAAGATCAACTTCGCCGATAACTGTTTTTCTGGATCCGTCGAACGCTTTGACGACGACCTCGCTGATTCTCATCGGAGGGCCTTTGAATGATAATTGCATCAAAGTGGACTTTGGCATAACATTCAGGGCTGACCCTGTGTCTACCAGTGCGCTGGCTAAAGCATCGTCCTGGCAGTTAACTGTGATATTGAGCGCCATGTTATGACGACGACCCTCTTCGGGTAATTCCTCATCACTAAATCCCAAATTATTGCAGGAAGTAATGTTAGAGACAATGCTATCGAACTGTCTAATTGTTACATCCTGTTCCACAAAGGCCTGCTCCAAGACTTTCTGTAGAGCCTCCCTGTGGGCTTCTGAACTGAGTAACAGCGATAATACCGAGATCTTTGAAGGAGTTTGTAACAGCTGATCGACAATGTTGTATTCACTCCTTTGGATGAGCTTCAACATCTCATCATTATTTTTCGAAAGGTCGGGATCACTGGATTGACTGACTGATGGATCGGGAGCTTCTATCTGAAGTTCCTTTTCCTTGTTAGGTTCTCCAACTCCTCGGTTGATGATTCTACCGCTCCGTGTTACACGACTGATGTCTACAATATTCACGACGGAGGGTAATGGAATTTCCTTTCCATTTTCAACTGTCGTTGCACCATATTTGTAAGGGATAGCCTTAGCTGATTCATACGGTAGTGGTCCCGGTAGATAGATAACTACAGGAGCCTTTTGATTTTTCTGACCATCATAATTAATCTCGATCCGTTCCCGGTTGGGAACTTTAGATTCGTCAAGTAGAGGGATAATGGCAAAAACATCCCTAGTCCTATGATGACCAGAGATTATGACAACATCCTCAACTTGATCGGCAAGGTAGTTCGGCGTCAAGTTGATGGGTCCAGAACCCGGATATGGGAGAATCTCTCCACGATCTACTTGACCCTGAAGAGCTGCTCTCACAAAGTAACACCCTTGGTTACTTTCCGAACAGACACCGCAACGTTCATAGTTGTGTGGTGGCACCTGGCCACGCCCACTTTGAATACAATGTGACCTCACTAGGTTAACTTCCATAGATCGGACATCCTGACTCTGACGCTGAGTGGGGTTTCTGTTATTGATACTAATCTGCTAAGTATCTTCATCCATATAAATTGGCATCCACCAGTGATTTAACAAGTCCTAAAGTGCTTCCTGGACAAGGGCACAACCTCGATCGTTTTCGTAACCTGCCTTACAGCTTTGATAGTCATGTGATGTTAAGAATCCGAGTCGGACCTGTTCAGCATGTAACTCTACCAGGTTGGTATTCATCACGCGAATGTCAAAGATCTGAACCATGTTGATTTGATAGGAGTTTCGATCATGGTAGTCTTGGATCCATACAAGATCCATCTGACGCTGGAGGGCCTCTTGTATCAAAGAGCATCCCTGTTTATTTACCGAGCAAATCAGACAGGAACTGTAATCGTGCCGCGCCAGATTATGATACTGGCTTTGCCTTGAGTGCATCGCCACCAAGTTGGCATTCATTGCATGGATGTCGTGGTTCTGAATGACGTTAGAATTTGTGTAAACCATGTTAACTCCACGAACTCGGTGCTCTTGGATCCATCCGAGATCCATCTGTTCCTGCAGAGCTGATTGCACCACAGAACATCCTCGATTGCTTTTAGAGCAAATATCACACTGGTGATAGTTATGAGGTGGCACATGGCCATATCCACTCTGTCTACAATGCATCTTGACCAGATTGGTTTTCAATAAGAGTACATCGTGAATTTGATAGACATCGTTAGTCTCTCCTTCTATCAAATTGACTGCAGCCTTCTCGAGTTGAGGTAGCGAGTTCGTAAGAACATTAGGATTCGTATCCTTGAAGGATAAGACCCCGCTCCTAACAAGCTTTTGCACGTCGGATTTGAAATTGAGACAATTCTGAATGTTATGCCCTGATCCTCCTTGGTGGTAAGGGCAAGTTTGATCCACCTTAAACCAAAAAGGCAGATTTTCCGGTACTGTAAGAGGAGATTTAGTCTGAATGTGCCCCTTAGCCAGTAGTAATGGAAACAGCTCTGCGTACGACACAGGTATAGGATCAAATCCTGGTAGCCGTGTTGTACGGTTGTTGTTGTATGGAGGACGAGCCTGCTGAAGAGGCTGTTGTGTCCTTTGTTGATCAGGTTGACTCTGCGGAACCTGAGGTTGATACTTAGGAATAGGCGCAGGGCCGATAGCAGGAGTTACAGCTGCTACTGGTTGATAACGCCGCCTTTGCTTTCCGAGAGAGATATTCCCAATATCTTGCTCTTTTTTCTTAGGGAGAGCACTACCGTATTTTTTAGTACCGCTCGTCGATCCAGTGTCTTTTACCAAACGTCCTTCTCGGACGGCTTCCTCAAGACGTACGCCCATGCCAACCATTTCGGTGAAATCACTAGGCGCACTGGCAACCATTCGGTCATAGTAAAATGAGCTTAAGGTCTTTAAGAAGATCTTTGTCATCTCTTTTTCCTCCAGAGGTGGAAAAATTTGAGCGGCAATGTCACGCCACCTTTGAGCGTACTCCTTAAAGGTTTCCTTGTCCTTTTGCGACATCGATCTGAGTTGATCTTTGTCGGGTGCCATGTCCAAATTGTATTTGTATTGTTGGACGAAGGCAGTGCCAAGATCTCTGAATGTGCTGATCGTGGCATGGTTTAAACCCATGTACCATTTTAATGCAGCACCGGTTAAACTATCCTGAAAGTAGTGAATCAGTAGGTCCTTATTTTCCATCTGAGCTGACATCCGTCAGGCGTACATCACCAGATGGCTTTGAGGGCAAGAGTTACCCTTGTACTTTTCAAAGTCGGGCACTTGAAATTTATGCTGAACTTTCACATTTGGGACCAAGCAGAGATCTGCGGCATCCTTTCCAAATAGATCCTGACCGCGAATGGCTTGCAGTTCCTTCTGCATTTCCAAGAACTGCTCCTGGAATTCCTCCATTCTGTCAAACATAGTTTTCTTTTTACCAGAAGGTGTCTGTGGAATCTATCCTTCCGGGACAGTGTGCACCACAGGGGGTGGTACCGTGACTACGGCAGCGAGTCTTGGCGTTTCCCGAAGTTTGTAACCTTCAGGAGTCTTCAGTATACCCCTGCATCTTCGCTTTCCCGAAGTTTGTAACCTTCAGGCCCAACGACTTCTGTTGTGATTCCCTGATCTTTAGTGATCGGCGGAACATATCCTTCCGGGATATAGTTAACAGGCATGCCCCAAGGACGATCTTTCGACATTTGATACCTAGGATCATACTTTTCTACTATGGGCATTGAGGTGATCTCTGAGATCACAGTCCTTTGTAGCTGAGCTTCTGCCATGGCTTGCATGTCGTTACGAAGCTTCCTCATATCCTCTCTCAGAGCGTCGATCTCTTCTTTCAACTCTCTGTTTTCTTCCTCAAGATCATCCATATTTTTCTGACGATTGGCCTGAGTATTATACGAATGAGACAGTTTGACTCTAGAATTGAGACACAAACGTGAGATTCGTAGGTAAGAAGAATACGCGATGTGAGAATGACGAATGCAATGATTATATAAATTGTTTTTTGGTTTAACCAAAATAAACTTCGACAATTAGATTGCAAATATCAAACAGTGAGGAAACCCCTTTTTATTGAATTCAAAGGATTACAGAAATGGAAATACTGTAGATTACAAGGTGCAGAAACAGAAACCTAAGCTAATGGGTCTCGAGTCCTCTCTGAAGAGAAATCGGGTGCTGATTCTGGCATCTTCCTTTTCTTTGACCGGGGCTCTTGGGCCGTTGTCGGGTTGTCATTCCTTTGCCAAGTGAAAGGAGTGAGCAAATTCCTTTGGTTATCCTGATTATCCACAACATGTTGCTCCAAAATTTCAATCAGAGCATCTTTCTCTTTCAGTAATTGCTGTATTTTGATGCACTCTACGTCGAGGGTGCGGTACTTGTTCTTCCAAGACCTTCTCTCCTTTTGAACTTTGTTGAGAGTAACCTGAAGCTTTTCAGTTTCCGTCATGAAGTACATGACAGATTCCCTCGGCGGAAGAATTCTGTAACGAGGATAAGGCATCTTTAGCTTGAGAGCTCTAGCTTGTACCCAATGGAGGTAAGGCTCCACCGAGACACAGTCAGGTTTTCCCAGAGACTCTCATCCTTTCTTATGAACATGCTTCCAAGCGTGCACTATTTCCGTCTTTAGTGCTCTATTATTTTCTCCTTCCTTGAAGAAAAGACCTTCCAGATGAACACCCCGTGGGACGTGTCTCATCGGGTATCCAAGTTGACGAAGAACGAGAACTGGATGATAGTTGATTCCTCCCTTAGTTCCTATAAGGGGTACGTTGGGGAAGTTTCCACAACGGTCAATGATCCTGATTCCATCATAGATCCT
This sequence comes from Lathyrus tuberosus, assembly GCA_022829125.1. Classification (NCBI taxonomy): domain Eukaryota; kingdom Viridiplantae; phylum Streptophyta; class Magnoliopsida; order Fabales; family Fabaceae; genus Lathyrus; species Lathyrus tuberosus. The sequence continues at coordinate 3,853,439 of JALAZF010000073.1, read as the reverse complement.
ATTACACCAATCTATATCAGAGTTGGTAAGGGACATGATCTTCTGCGACCAACGTAAGGCACTCTTACAATCCCAAAAAGTAGCAGACTTGGGCAAGTGGGAGATAAACCATTTGTAAAGCAAAGGTACACAGCATGTGATATCCCCTCCGCTGTACAAAGTTCCCAAATGTACAGAATGATACGCATCTGCGAACAAAGTCGGTACAGGGTTTCCAACGAAAAAAACCTTAATAGAGTTGATATCAACGGAATTATTAATGTTGGGAAACAAAAATAACCCGTAGGTGAGCAAGACAAAGATGCTTTCAAAAGCAGTCACATTTCCTATACTGGAAAAATACAGGGCTTTCTTTGTCAAGAACTGGGCTGGCAAACCTTGGATGCCACCCTTGGTAGTTAGGTGAGTCCTGACCTCAGACTCGTCCAAATGAATTGCTCTTGCAATGGTCTGATTCTTTGGAATTTCTTCCAGTCCGGAAAATGGAGCTCGATCAGTAATGTGTAGATCAATCAGATGAGAATACTCCTCCAGCGTTGGTACGATATGGTAATCCGGGAATGTGAAATAGTGATAAACTGGATCATAAAACTGAATGAGCGAATCCATGATTCCCTCAATCACATGGACTCTTAACAGTGGTAGCAAACCTCCGTGTTTGGCTCTGAAAGCCTCAGGGTTAGTGATCATCCTTGCTAACCTTCTTAAATCCTCTAGCTTTGGAACCTTGAAGGTATACCTATGGGTTCTCCTTCTACCGAAATCCATTAGTGCAATCCTTTTCTCTGATATTTGCAATCACAGTCTTAGTTTAATTTGAAAAACAGAGAGACTAGAAGAGAAATTTTTTTGAATGTTTTAATGTTTTTTAAATGAATGCATGAATGCAGCACACAAAAACATAGAAAAAACATGGGGTCAAAGGGTCGTTGTCATGAAGTCAAGGCTCTACCTATCCCCAAAGGTTTATACTAAGGTGATTTTTGTACCTGTACTCATTATCATCAGCTCCTCCCAGGAAATCAAAATAACAAGCGGATCGCCAGCAAGTTGTAGAGCGATCTTAGAGTAAGTGCCATTCACCGAGAATAGATCACCAGCCTCAAATGAGGGTAGTATCGCATAACAGCTATTCCCGATAGTTTCTACACTACAAAAGGGTTTGGCTCCTCAGCTTCTCAGACATCACAATCGGCCCATTGCCTAGGTGAGAGAATGGGTTGCATTGGTCAGCCTCCACTGAGGTTGATGGTCGACCTCGTCGCCATCACTTATCTTAAGTGTATACTCGATCTTTCCACATGCGGCATCACACGCATTCCCATTAGCAGAAAAATAAACACGTATAGCAATTAGGAAAAGCAGTATATATATTTGTCCTAATCATCCTAGGCCTTTAAAGCTAAAAATCTTAAGTTCCTGACAGAAAATGGTTTCCCGGCGGAGTCACCAATCTGTGGTTTCATTCCAAATTAACGGCGTTTTGACATAAGATCCTAGTGACGTCAAGGTTTCCACAAAAAAGAACAAGATCCCTAAAGAGACATGCGCACTCCCCAGCAGAGCCGCCATTTTTCTGGAGCGAGTGATTTTTGGATGTGGTTGCGAAGCACGATCGCTCTAGTACTACAGTTCGATTCATTTTTTATCCTATTAAAGCTGATGAAGGAAGGGAAATAGATGTCTCCAATTAACCCTGCTTGCATACTGAGATTAAACAGTCAAAACTGTTGGTTTACAGATGCTACAAAGATTCAGGGTTTTTTCTAGGTTTATTTTGTTGACGAGGGGTGCTTTAGGCTATCGGTTGAGATGTTAGGACGAATATATATGAAAGTATGGGATTTTGGGTTTTTGTTTAGTGTGCTCGCTAATATTTTTCCTTCAATCTTATGCCTACGTATTCCCGTTTACCGAAACAGGGAAATCAGAGCGTTCGTAGTTCCTCCTATTCTATGGGAGGAAATGGGTGTTTTGGTGTCTTGTTCAAAGCCCAAGACGTGAAACGAAATGTGGTTTGTATCTTGTTCAAAGCCCAAGATGTGAAGCTAAAAGTGTTGACCTTAGAGAGAATTTGTCATCTCTAAAGAGGGGTTTGTCTGTTACGACTGTTTATAAAGGAGAATTACTTTAATCGGGATATGTGAATCCGGCAATGCCATAATTTCCTTTATAGGGGATTTTAACCTGAAGGAGAAGACTTTAACTCAGTGTAGAGTAATGCCATCTTTCCTTAGGAATTTCTCATGCTAAAAGAGGGACAGTGGCATAGATGTAGATGATCCAGAGGCTTGCCGCTTACAGCGATTAGATGGAGGGGAAGGAGTTGTTGATGTTTGTGTACTGTGAACGAGACACAACTTTGATGCTAAAAGGTTGATTGGATCAACCAGTGGTTTTCTTATACAAAGCCTAAGAGGAGGCTAATATGTGTCTCGTACTAAGCCCGAGAGAGAGGCTAAAAGGTTTTGACTCTAGAGGAGAATCTTTGGGTATCTCGTACGAAGCCCGAGGTGGAGGCTAAAGATGGTGACTCACCAAGAGAATCTTTTATACTCAACAAGAGAGTGATTTTGTATCTCGTACGAAGCCCGAGATGGAGGCTGTTGTTTGTTTGGCTCAATAAGAACCTTTTTGTATCTCGTATGAAGCCCGAGATGGAGGCGAAAAAGGTGATTGACTCAACGAGGGACTCTCTTATGTGTCTCGTACAAAGCCCGAGAGAGAGGGTAAACGTTGTTTGACTCCACTGGGGAGAATCATTGTACAAAGCCCAAGATGAGGCTAACTTCACTGGAGAAGGATCATTATACAAAGCCTAAGAGGAGGCTGTGGCGGCTGTTCAGTTAAGCGACAGGTCCAGTAGAGAGAAAATCAGTTCTTATATGAGCAATGCTGTACTCGAGGATTTGATTCGAGGATCTGGGTTATTCCTGTTCTTTAAGGAAATGGGAAATCCGAAGGGTCTTGAGACTGTCTGAGTCAACGGGTTTCCTTCCTATTTAACGAAGGGGTCACTTGAGAATGTCTTTGAGACTCAAGGATATTAGACTGTCCGAGTCTAGAGTTTCATCTTTTGTACCATGCTTTGAGAAATAGTAGTAGACTCTATGAAAGGACTGTTCTATGCAGATGACTAGGTTTTGTTCCTATACCTCTAGGAGGTCGTCGGGATAATTTGTACGAAGCCCAAGAGGAGGCTGGAAGCTTTTAAGAAGCCGGCGGGTCCTTGTACGATGCCCAAGAGGAGGCTATCATTCCCGGAGGAAGAAATCATTATACGAAGCCTAAGAGGAGGCTGTGAATACTTCTAAGAAGCTGTAGGGTCCTTGCACTAAGCCCAAGAGGAGGCACGGTTGCTTTTAGGAAGCCTGTGGGTCCTTGTACGATGCCCAAGAGGAGGCCGATGCTTTTAAGAAGCTGATGGGTCCCTAAACCCCGAGAAATTCAAGGCAAGCTATTCACAAGGAATAGATCAAGTCAGGAAAGTTCGAGATTTTGGAAGAAACTCAAGAGATGCCATTCACGGAGAAAAGATCATCTCTGGGGAATAGAGTTTCTTGACAAGTGCTACGAGTGACAGTCTATGAAAGGGTTCACCGAGAATGCTGCCTTTCATATCTCCATATTGTTTAACCCCAAGAGGAGGGAAGACTGTGTCTGGTAATCCTATGGGGATCTAGTTTTGACTATTTAAGAGTGATCAACGGGCTTAATGCTAGACGTAGTTGCCGGGGAAACTCTAAATATCTATACTATTATTACACAGTTAATATGAGTTTATGAAAGAAGACTTACAGCGAAACAACCCCACAATACAGTTATATGTATATGAAAGCGGTAAATGAAAGCGATAACCACTTACTCGGTTGTAGAGCTTCCATGCTGTTTAGTTAGTTGTTCAACAAAGAAAGATTTAAAACAACAGTATATTTCAAAATCAAAGGAGAAAGTGCTTCGAAAAAGAAAGATTTGGGGCTTACAGCTCAAGGAGAGGCCCAGGGTTTTATCAGTGAGCGCACTGTTTGAATTTGTAGAGAGGGACTTATACAAGTGACTGTGGCCCAAAATGGTTTTCTGTACAAAGGGATGGGTCTTACACTCTAATAGAGGCCCAAAAAGTTTTAAAGAAAAAGAGTGGGGCTTATAACACGAGGGTAGGCCCAGATGATTTTTCCGTTTAAAAATGGCGATCGCGCCGAGGTTTTCTTTTAACGTAGAGGGACTTATACAATAAGTGAGGCCCAAAAGGTTTTGGTTAAAAGGGGATTGGGTATTACACTCAATTAGAGGCCCAAATGAGTTTTAAGAAAAGAAATGGGTCTTACTACTCGAGGGTAGGCCCAGAAGGTTATTTTTCAAAAGGCGACGATCGCGCCGTTTGTTTTTTAACGGTATCGGGACTTATACAATACACTGAGGCCCAAAAATGATTTGGTCAAAAAAGGATTGGGTCTTACACTCTATTAGAGGTCCATGAGTGTTTGACAATGATTTGTTTTAGTGAAAATCAAAGAAACCCTAATTTTATTCTTTAAAAGTAAATATTTAAAGAAAATCAATGAAAAATACCAAATAGGTTTGACTAACCACTTGTGATTTTTGTTTAAGGTTTGAAAAATTAGGTATATATCACAAGAGATATTAAAACTTATTTGGTCTTGATTTTTCAAGATGAATATTCATTTTAAAATGTTTAAAATCAAATAAAAATGAATTTATTCACAAAAATACTAATTATATTAAATAAATAATATAAATTCAATTTTTTTGTGGAATAAAATATTTCAACATTTTTGTGATTTTTTGCAAAAAGAACCAATAAAAAATAATTAAAATTGAAAGAGTTATTAATTTTCCAATTAATTAATAAACCATGAAAATATTGGAAAAAATGGCAAAATGTGAAAAAACACAAAATGACATGGGTGGGGTTTGAACCCAAGACCTCAAGGTTACAAGGCGCGCGCCTTACCACTGGGGTGGTGATACATCCATTGTTTGAAACAAAACAACAAATATACAAGGCATGACTTGGTTTTAGGCCTGGCCCAAGGCAAGTTTTGGCAAGTTTTGGCTCAGAAACGTGAAGGTCATAACTTTCTCAATTCTTAATGGTTTGAGACAAAATTTATATGCATCTGGACCAGAATTTCATAAGGAATCTAATGATGGTGGTTGTTTTTTCAGATCACACTCCCTCCTCAAAACCCGATAGTGGTTTTGAAAATGACCTATAAATGCATTTTCTATGCTACAACTTGGTACAAGCATGGATTACATGGTGAATTAGCTCAAACACAACATATACAACATGTATGAGATGTTTATGATCAATGGACTTCAAAGCATTGCATGTTTGAAAGATTCCAAGTTGTGAGGCTTACCTCTTTTTTGAGATTTTGGAGCTTTTGTGCAATTTGTCAAACCTCTTGTTCCAGAAATGATTTGATGCTTTAGACACACTCAAATGATCCCTTAGAAGCTTTTAGGATGATTGGAATTGACTGGTACCTGCAAAAACACAAATAGTCCCTTTCTTGTAAAAGGGGTTAAAAGTGACCAAAATAGGAACTCCCTCAAATGGTGTTCCAGATGAGGGGAACCTTTTGGGACAGTTCAAGGATGATATTTGGAGTGTGTTTTAGGTTTTATCTGGTTTGGAAAGTGACTGAATCAAGACATGGCTTGAAAAATGCAAAAGAAGCCTATTTTGAGGTTTTGAGAAGTGATTTTGTGATTACAGGTCACTTGTGATAGTTTGCACAGCTTACATATGATATATATGAGGTGTGTGTGTGATTGATTGTGATGAAAAAGCTCTCAAGCTCAAAAACTCAAAGTTGCCTTGCTAAAGAAGGCATTTTTGCCAAGAGAAATAGGTTTTGAGGAAAGCATCTGTTTGATGGCTTTGGTGTACTCAAACTGATCACAATTGAGCTCTATTTATAGTAGAGCAAGTTTGTTTTGGGATCCACAGTGAATGGCAACTGCAGCAGGTGTTTGTTCAATGTTGGCCAATGGAAATGCAAGTCTCCTCTAGCCATTGACTAGAGGTTAGGGCACAGGGCTGTGGTTCCCTTGATCTTGGATAAGTCTTGACTGAATTCAATTGCAAATGGCTCAGTCCATGCCACCTTGATGCTTCCATTGAATGCTCCAATCCAAAATTGGAGTCTTGTCCCTATTTTGGCCATTCTAGGTTCAACATGCTATTTCTTGTTCCAAAGACTTTGGAGGCTTGGCTCAGTGATTGTCCCCTTTAGATTCAATCCTCAGAGGTGTCTAAGTGGATAGGAGCATTTGGATTTGGCTGATTTTGGAAAATCGAGCAAAAATGCAAATTCTGCCTTGCCTTGGCAGATTTCAGCAAGGCAACTTTCCAATGTCATATCTCATGACTCAAATTGAATTTGGTAATGTTCTTGGTCATTTTGGAAAGCCCTTACATGATACAACAACTGTTTGAACATGTTTGGTTTTGATCTCTTTTGAATCCAAGTGAAAAATCCCCCTACATTTGGAAAAAAGTAAGGCAAAATCTGACTTAGTGAAATTTTCACTAAGTGTTGGAACAAAGTGACTTTTCTTGATTTTGATCACTCCATAACTCAAAATCCACAATGAATTGGAATTAGGTCTAGTTGAAGTTTTTGTAGAGGGCAATGAGATCTACAAATCAAGCCTTGGATGGGAGAAAATGGCTTTGTGGTTTAGGAGTTATGACCCTCCAAAGTTAGTACCCTAGCCACTTTATTTTTAACTTAGAAAATTTTCTAAGTTTTTTATGGTTACCCCTTTTACAAGTTACCCAACTTTTCTTGATTTTTCTTGATGAATGATGATTTAAATCATACATTAACATCATTTTAGGGTTAAAAATCCATTTTGGTGAAAAATCTCAAAAAGTCAAAGTTGACTTTTGTGCACAGTTGACTTTTTATCAGATGAATTCCAAACTGTGCAATTCTTCAGGAAATCATGTCCTTGACCTAAATCAAACTTGATGGACATGTTCCATGGGTGTCATAGGGTATATTGATGCATGTCATAGGGCTTGGGAGCATATCCTGGTCAAAAGTCAAAGTTACAGTTGACTTTTTCCTTAAAATCCTAACTGTGGTTCAGATGAAATTGAGACTTGTTGCTCAAGCTTCTTGGATTAATCCATTGTTGCAAATGGATCAATATAGTTCATTAGAGACCCTCAAACCCTCTCTTGAGGTCTTGGCTCATGATTTGCCCTAAAAGTCAACTTAGGGGTGAATTAGGTCAAGAAACCCTAATTCCTGATTTTTGATGAATGCATCCCCTGAGGCAAAATTGACTTGATGATTGGGTCCATGAGGTTCCATGGAGTATATTAGGTTAGGTTTTGGATCATTGGCTTGTGCCTAGATGAAAAATTTCCATCTGGAGGCCCTGGTCGATCAAAACCCTAATTTGGTGACACTGTCGATCATGAGACTTGATCCACCTAGAAGGGAGCAGCCTTGTGCTTGATCCTTGAAGTGGGAGTCCTTTTGATCCATTGTGGATGTTTGAGAGGTTAGACAAGTTGAAGATCATGTCATTCCTTGATTGATCCTTTGTCTAAGCACTCAAAGAGGGCTTGAAACCCTAATTTTGATTGTAGTGAATGCTCACCCATCTTTGGGGAGACTGATGAAGTATGATGGTTCCTCCATATTGTGATGATGATTTGCACAATGATGGGAAATCTTAGTGGTCAAAATTTGGGGTATGACAGAGGCAGTCCTACCATTAGAAGTTGAGATTTCTTCGTTGAGATTTCTGGCAGATGTGAAGCTCGATGAAGCCGAATGGGTGCAATGTAGGTTGGATCAGCTGAACCTTATCGAGGAGAAGAGATTGGTAGCCATTGCACATGTCCATTTATATTAGAGCAGGATGAAGAGGGCCTTTGATCAGAAAGTACGTCCTCGGTGTTTTCAGACAGGCGAATTAGTGTTGAAAAGGATCCTTCCTCCTCAGACCGATCACAGGGGCAAATGGACTCCAAACTATGAAGGGCCGTATGTTGTGAGGCAGGTTTTCTCTGCTGGAGCCTTACTACTCTCAACCATGGATGGCGAAGATTTTACATCCCCTGTGAACGCAGACGCAGTCAAAAAATACTTGGCATAAAAGAGACCCGCTGGACAACAAAAAGAAAAGTCCAGGCAAAAAAGGGCGTCCCGGCGAATCGCAAAAAGAAAAAGGCTCGGGCAAAAATTAGGGATAAAAGAAAAGAAAATAATAAACCCACAAAGTTTAAAACCTGAAAAGGCAACTTTGGCAAAAATGGGTATCCCGGTGGATTGAAAACCCGAAAGGGCGATCCAGGCAAAAATTAGGGATTTGAAAGCGAGAGGCTGCGGTCTATGTTCGATCTGTGAACACTTTTTCTACTTGGGAATTTCGAAGGAAAATAATCAGTCCAGTCAGTCTTTTCAGAGGCCAAAGCATCTGCAGATATAGAAGACATATGGGGCATAGCTGGGTCGAAACATGGTGGATATTTGTTCCCACATTACCGACACATGTACTTTTCTTTTCATTTTTGTGCAATTACCTCTTTTTAGGAATTACTTCTGTTGTAAATGCCTATTTACAGGTCGATTCAATCAATAAAATTTTCATTTCACTCAAAAAGTTATGCATTCATGTTTTTATTTTTTCTATTTTGTTTGCAAAAACATTCGGTATTTTTGATAAACATTGCAGGTGAAAACATTATGCTTTACAGAGCGTGTCGAAAATAATGAAAATTGCTTGAGCCGGGGATTATGGATGGCAACCGAGGTGGCCAATTCACATATAGAACATCTTGTTGATTAATGTGTGTTTGCAGGGTGGCATAATTTATACTCCCCAACAAGAGTTCAGAAGTTTGCTCTCCTCCGACCAGGTTGGTGAGGTGTTTTGCTTTTCAGTACGAATTCATATCCCTTGTACAAGTCAAGAGTGTTGGGTCGGCATTTCTTGAGGTTGCGGTAAAGTGGTGTCCGTCTCCCCAACGGAGTAAGGGTAGAATGTTGTCCCCTGGCAGAGCCGGTATAGTCAATTGTCATTCCCCGAGCAGATTTGTGGGTAGTGTTTAGCTTTCCCCAGCAGGTCGAGGGCCAATTGCCATCGGTAATTCTCTTCAGCAGAGCACTTAGGCATTTTTAGCAGATGTTGGTGATAGAATGGGGGTTTGGTTGGATTCTCGAGCAGAGTCTGTGACCACAGAGGCAATTTAGTTTGTCGTATGTTTGCAGGGCAGCATAATTTGTTCTCCCCCAGTAGAGTTTATCTCTCCATCATGGAAGATCTAGCATCCCCAACAGAGCATTGAGAATTTCGCTTTCCCCAGCATGAGTGCAGAGGATTGCTCCCCCCGGCCAGAGTGGCTTATTACTCCCCTACGAGTGTTCAGAAGTCGACCGACTTAAACAAGAGAATGGTGCATCCCCAGCAGGAGGTTTGTGTGGTGTCTACTTTCCTCATCAGGTTAGGAAGTGTAATCCCGTTAGCAAATGTATGCTATCATCCCCAGCAGGTTAAAGTCGTTGCTCCAGCAGCAGGTTAAGTTCAAGGGTATTCCCCAGCAGGTTCGGTGTTATTGACTTCATGCCCCAAGCAGAGTTTGGTGGTAGTAATCTCAACGGTTCAGTCAGCAGTGGTTGATATCCCCAGCAATTTCCAAGTACAGTGGTTATCGACACCTTTTCGGTATTAGATCTTCAGGTTTCATCTTCAGCAGAAGTTTGATAAAAAATTTCGTTCAGTTTGTCTTCCTCGGCAAGGGTCGTGACCATAAGGACAATTCAGTTTGTCATCCCTAGTGGAGTTGCCTTCGTGTCTTCAGCATTTATTTTGCTGAGGAGCCTCTTTTTGCATAGCATAAACACCCTTACATGGCATCCTCCAAATGCGTAGCATTTCCATTTCGTATAGAGCATTACGCCACAGAAAAATTCAAACATATGCATTCGAAGCATAAGCCAGGTTTGATACTTTCTTTTCACGGCTTTTTCCCTGCAAAAATGGTGTATTTTAGGAGGTTCAATCTTACGCTATCCACGGTGAAGTTGACGATGAGTTCATTCATCATGCTTGTACTCCCCTGTAGAGTTGTCTGTTTAGATTTCTCTTTTCCCCAGCGGAGTCATCTTTGTAGGTCTGTTGATTCTACAAACCTCTGGATCTGAGTCCGCCTTTGTGTCGGCCTTCCTTTAAAAATCCATCTTGTGATGGTACCCTCTGGTTATGAGACCGCCTTCATGTCGGCCTACCTTAGAGTTTAGGATCTGAGTCCTCCTTCGTGTCGGGCTTCCTTCTGAAAATCCATCTGGTGATGGTAACCTTTGGTTATGAGACCGCCTTCGTGTCGGCCTACATTTGTGTTTAGGATCTGAGTCCGCCTTCGTGTCGGCCTACATTTGTGTTTAGGATCTGAGTTCGCCTTCGTGCGGCCTTCTTTTTGAAAATCCATCTTGTAATGGTAACCTCTGGTTATGAGACTGCCTTCGTGTCGGCCTACCTTTGTGTTTAGGATCTGAGTCCGCCTTCGTGTCGGTCTTCCTTTTGATAATCCATCTTGTGATGGTAACCTCTGGTTATGAGACCGTATTCGTGTCGGCCTTCCTTTCTAAAATCTGTCTTGTGATGGTACCCTTTGGTTATGAGACCGCCTTCGTGTCGGCCTACCTTAGAGTTTAGGATCTGAGTCCGCCTTCATGTCGGCTTTCCTTCTGAAAATCCATCTTGTGATGGTAACCTCTGGTTATGAGACCGCCTTCGTATCGGCTTACCTTAGAGATTAGGATCTGAGTTTGCCTTCGTGTCGGCTTTCCTTCTGAAAATCCATCTTATGATGGTAACCTCTGGTTAAGAGACCACCTTCGTGTCGGCCAACCTTAGAGTTTAGGATCTGAGTCCGCCTTTGTGCCGGCCTTCCTTTTTGAAAATTCATCTTGTGATGGAAACCCCTGGTTATGAGACCGCCTTCGTGTCGGCATACCTTTGAGTTCAGGATCTGAGTCCGCCTTCGTGTCAGCTTTCCTTCTGAAAATCCATCTTGTGATGTTAACCTCTAGTTATGAGACCGTCTTCGTGTCGGCCTACCTTAGAGTCTAGGATCTGAGTCCGTCTTCGTGTCGGCCTTCCTTCTGAAAACCATCTTGTGATGGTAACCTCTGGTTATGAGACCGCCTTTGTATCGGCCTACCTTAGCGTTTAAGATCTGAGTCCTCCTTCGTGTCTTCCTTCCTTTCTGAAAATCCATCTTGTGATGGTAACCTCTAGTTATGAGACCGCCTTCGTGTCGGCCTACCTTAGAGTTTAGGATCTGAGCCCGCCTTCGTGTCGGTATTCCTTTCTGAAAATCCATCTTGTGATGGTTACCTCTGGTTATGAGACCACCTTTGTGTCGCCCTACCTTAGAGTTTAGGATCTGAGCCGGCCTTCCTTTTTGAAAATCCATCTTGTGATGGTAACCTCTGGTTATGAGACCATCTTCGTGTCGGCCTACCTTAGAGTCTAGGATCTGAGTTCGCCTTCGTGCCGGTCTTCCTTCTGAAAATCCATCTTGTGATGGTACCCTCTGGTTATGAGACCGCCTTCGTGTCGGCCTACCTTAGAGTTTAGGATCTGAGTCCGCCTTCGTGTCGGCTTTCCTTCTAAAAATTCATCTTGTGATGGTAACCTCTGGTTATGACACCGTCTTCGTGTCGGCCTACCTTAGAGTTTAGGATCTGAGTCCGCCTTCGTGTCGGTTTTCCTTCTGAAAATCCATCTTGTGATGGTACCCTCTGGTTATGAGACCACCTTCGTGTCGGCCTACCTTAGAGTTTAGGATCTGAGTCTGCCTTCGTGTCGGCTTTCCTTCTGAAAATCCATCTTGTGATGGTAACCTCTGGTTATGAGACCGCCTTCGTGTTGGCCCACCTTAGAGTTTATGATCTGAGTCCGCCTTCGTGTTGGCTTTTCTTCTGAAAATCCATCTTGTGATAGTACCCTCTGGTTATGAGACCCCCTTCGTGTCGGCCTACCTTAGAGTTTAGGATCTGAGTCCGCCTTCGTGTCGGCTTTCCTTCTGAAAATCCATCTTGTGATTGTAACCTCTAGTTATGAGACCGCCTTCGTGTCGGCCTACCTTAGACTTTAGGATCTGAGTCCGCCTTCGTGTCGGCCTCCCTTTTTGAAAATACATCTTGTGAAGGTAACCTCTGGTTATGAGACCGCCTTCGTGTCGGCCTACCTTAGAGTTTAGGATCTGAGACCGCCTTCGTGTCGGCCCACCTTAGAGTTTAGGATCTGAGTCCGCCTTCGTGTTGGCCTTCCTTTTTAAAATCCATCTTGTGATGGTAACCTCTGGTCATGATACCGCCTTCGTGTTGGCCTACCTTTATGTTGTAATGAAGCCACGTTCGGTTATTATCCTTTCGTAGTGAGTCCACTTCCGACCGACATTCCTCCCTTTCAAATCATTCGTTACGAGTCCGCCTTCGGTCGGCATTCTTCTTACAAAGTTCACCTTCATTGTATTGTAAGTCTGCCTTCGGCCGACATTTATTTCTTCATTTACCCTTGGGTTATGAGTCCGCCTCCGGCCGGCTTTCTTTCCTTCTTAAACCAGTTCATTGCAAGTCCGCCTTCGACCGACATCCCTTTCAAATCAGCTTTCGAGTGACATCTTTACTTTGAGTCCACCTTCGGCTGGCAAACACTTTATAATATAAAGATCCCCACAGAGTGCACATTTTCGGGTTCTTTTGGTATTCAATCTCCACGTACCTTGAATGTCTGAAAGTCGTTGCTATCATCCCTTTAGGTCCAAGGCGATTGAATAGGGGTAGCTGTAACACCCAAAAATTTGCCCTCCTATTTATACCCTCATTAGTGGCTTATGCTTTCCATTTCATGTACTTCTAGGTCATAGATATTTGCATATGCATCATTAGCTTTCTCAAGGCATGGTATCAAGGGTACCACTATCTTTGATTGGGCAAAGCAAAGAGGATAAGAGGTGTTCAAATCCTCATGCCTCAAGACACCTCGTATGGTTCACCAGGGCATCAAGAGATTGGGATTGGCAAGGGAATTAAAGAGGATCACACCTTCCTAACTTTTGATCCTCTAATTAGGATTTGGTAATTTGAGCACATGACAACTCCATTGAGAAAGAATCTCAAAGCTTTGAAACCACCCTATCACAGACAACATCTTGGGTCAAAAGGATTAGTGACAATTGCAGGCTAGGGTTTTATAATGGCTGAGGTGTATCTTGAATAAAGCCCGACTCTTCTGGTTCTTCTTCAAGCAGGGAAGTGTAGGATTAAGGTTGTGAAATATGGTTATCATGGACTTCTTGTTCTTCAAGCTACCAAGGCTATTTGTCTCCGAAACTCACCATGGTTTTGAATCAGAGTCTATTTTTCTGTATTTCTCAGAAGAACAGAGTTTCATCAAGGGCATAAACGAATTTTGTCATGAGCTATGATTTCGTCGATTCTCAATGTCTCAGGCCAATTTTGTCACTCAAATCATGAGTTAGGGTTTATTTCTCTAATCATATGGTACTCAAGAGAGTTTCTTTGCAAAGTTTTCTCACCAGTGAATCTTATCATTCAAGGAATTCTATCATTACTTGAGGCCCAGGTTATTGAGGATCTGGGTGTATACATGTCCAATTAGGTTTGTTTTCAAAGATGCTTCATTATGAAATACTAGGAAGGCCATATCACCAAAGGGTCTCATCAACTGCAAGTCATAGTTTCTATTAACCTTTCTTTATCAGATAAGTTCACTTGTTGTTTAAGCTTCAACACAAGTTTCTAGCTCAGAAAATTCTGGGGTTACAGGGATCAAAGTGTTAGAAGATGCAAGTTTTTTAGACGCTTGAAAGAATTGCAACGGGGTGATGCGTTCAAAAGTTAAGGAAGGAGTATTCAACGTCAAATTTGAAAGGGGAGGTATGAGAAGTCTCACTATATTTCCAATGTCAATTACCACTATAACATTATTCAAGCTCTTTGTCCTTGTAAGCCTCCAAATGCTTCATTGTGCTCTAAGGCTTTAAAAGATACAGTATTCTTTGGTTGTTCACAAGGGTGCTAAAAGTGAAATGCGTGAGGATGGTCCGAATACAATTGTCTTTTAATTCATGCTAAGTGGAAAGGTGAATTTCATGTGGGCAAGTATCCTGGAAGCTATCGCGGGCGGTGGAAAAAGCCAACGAGATCATTTTAATTTTTTCAACACACTTATTAAAGAGGATCTAAAATGCAGAAAATTAGAATAATAATAATAATAGCAGTGAAAAACCACGGCAGGTGGAGAAATTTGATGGCCATAGAGAGGCAATCTGCAACCGCTTACGTCCTACATACACAATCATGGTTCCTGCTACTATATTCACAAGTTCAGAAAAATAAAGAATTTCGGTTATCATTCGAACCTTCTAACTCAGACATATTCCTTTGTTCACCCTGATGATTCATCTCATTTTCAGAAATAACCTTTGATTCAAGCAGCTTAGTTAACTGGATAATAGTGCATAAGATTGCCTCAGTTAATTCTCTAAAATCTATTTTGCCATCAACTTTAGAAAGCTGTGGTGCGTTTTTGGTGATTGACAGAAGAAAATCTTGATCCTTCAGGTTTTCTACTGAAAGAAGAAGCTGCCTATATTTTGCCATCAACTCTAGGAACGCTTCAGTGATGTGGATAGCGGTATCAAAGTTCAACAACAGAAAATATAACAGAAAAATTACACAAAACTCCTAACTATCCGTAACAAATACATAGCTGGTTGAGAAAAGATAAGGGAAAGGCAATGGAATCGAAACATCACCGAAATAAAATCCAAAACACTTAACAGGGTTTAATTGAAAAAAGCTCATATCAGTACAGAATAATTTCCATAGCAGTTACAAATCAGAACAACCACTTCTAACAGAATTTGATTTCCCTAACAGAAAACTAACAATTTCTCTATCAACTATCAATAATCTAATAGAAACCTATCCCAAAAACTCTCTCCCCCTCGATCACTCTCAACTCTCCAATCATCTTCAAGACTCTTGAATTCACCTACAGAAACCATTTTTGCAAGCCTCAACATTCTTCAATTGTCATCAAGCTTCAACCTTCACTCACCACTGCAAAACCTCACTACGAAAATTCTGGCAAATCACAACCGCGCGCTCAGCTTCTTTGCATCCGCAACAACCTTCATCAAGATTCCTTCACCAACCTGTAAATTCATACGCGATTCAACTCTCATCAAATTGAAGAACCTGCAACAAAATTCAACAACGTTCACACGACGCAGTTCACGGATTCAACACGGAACTTAGTCAAGAACAGAACAACGCATCATAAGAAGCGAAGAAAGAACGAAAAGGGAGAAGTACAGCAGAATAGAGGAAGAAGAAATAGGAAAAGAGAGATAAAGAGTACCAAACGTATCGCCGTTAACGTCATCATCGCGAAGGTACGAATTTGTCTCAAACCTTGTAGCTGTGGCTTTGGACCTAGCGTCCATTGTCGATTAGTTTGCTTTAAACTCGTGTGATTCTGTTTTCTATGCTTGCGATCCCGTCGTGTGATTGAAATTTAAGAAGAAAGAGTGTCGGATTCGTAACGAAGGCGAAATTTGAGTGAGGGTCCATGTAGAGAGATTTAGGTTTGGGGGAGATTGGCAGGAGGAGGACGGCGGCGGCCACCGTGCGCCACCATTTTCTCCGGCGGATTTTTAGGGTTTAGGTAATTGTTTATTTGTAGAAAGGAGAGGAACGTTTAGAGGAGAAAGATAGGCAAGGAGAGAGAGGTTCTTGCGTTACCAGTGTTTTAAAAACCGGACTGGTCATCAAACTGGTGAGGGTACTGGTTCACTGGTTTATCGGTCGAACCACTGGGTCATTGGTCGAACCGCATGATCAAACCGGATTAAACCGGATAACTCGGTTAAATAAACCTGTCATTATAATAGGTATAAAACCGGTAAAACCGGCCGAACCGGATGATTCAGTCTCTAAAAACTATAACTAGCACTTAAATTTTTTGAAAAGATCATATCATAAATTCACAGGTTCATAATTTAAATTCAAATTTTAAAAGAGTCTAATTATAAATTTTAAACAGAGTCTAAATTAAACAGAGTCTAATTTAAATTCATAGTTTTAATGTTAATAAAAAATAAGTTTTAATGTTAATAATTAAAACAATACAAATATTAATATTATTTTAAATAATAAATTTTCCAAGTCTATATATATATATATATATATAATGGAAATCAGTTAAGTCTAAAATTATATTATATTTAGTTTCTTAATTTGTGTTCTTAAATTTCTATACAAATATTTGTATGATGGTTTTTCAATCAATATAAATACAAAATAGTAAAAATAGTTTTGTGGATATTACAAAACTTAATTTGTGTAACACTTGAATTAAATGAGTGATTACTATTATTCTTGAAGAAAAGTTCCTATGTATTTGAGTAAAATAAATAAAAAAAAAAATTTTAAAAAAATTTTAAAAAAAAATTAAAAAAATAATAATTTTTTTTTTTAAATAAGCAGTTGAACCGGCGGTTTGCGAAAACCGCCGGTTTTCCCGGTTTTTCCGGTTCGCACCGGTTCACACCGGTTCTCACCGGTCTACGACATGCCCGATCCAGCAAGCGAACCCGGCCGGTTACCTGGCCGGTTCCCGGTCCAACCGGTCCGACCGGCTGATCCGGTCCGGTTTTTAAAACTATGTGCGTTACAATGTTGAAGTTTGCTCATCCACCGCACGTTTTTATGGAGATAGGATAAGGGTGATAGTATGGCCGTTCCGACGATGACATGTGTCGCCACTGAGGACACTTGTCATCGTCTGGCTGACTGTCTCTTTTTTGCTATGTGTGTGTCCCCACGATTAGTACCCTACGCCCCTGCGTCAAGCCCCTTGGATGATTCCAAGGATAAATCCCACGGCTTAGATTGATTCCTGAGTCAAGGGGAGATTACCATGCACCCCCAGGCCATATGTGTTTCTTGGGCCTTGGAAAATTGCTATTCGCACACTCTCATCATAGGCCCACATGAGTATTAACTATCCTTTTACTTATGCAACACCCCCATGTTCTTCCATGATTTTTATTTTCTTTTTTTGTACACATTTCATAATCTGATTTTTAAAATAGTAAAAACTATTTTAAAATTATATAAAAATTCATGGAGGTACCTGAGGGTCTTAATTAATTTTTGGTGACTTTTAATTTCATATTTGGTGTGTTTTGATACTTTTTTTGGATTTTTGAAAGTTATGTGTTCATAATAAGATACCTTGTGATACAAGCCACAAAAAGTGACCTTCCTTTAATATTTTGAGCCTGATTTTTGGTGTGCAATTAGGTCTTGGATTTATTAACATATTGATGCTTAGTTGGTGCATTGGCCATGAATTTTGGAATGCTTTTGAAGTTAATCTTTTGAGCTTTGCTTTGTATGATCATTCTTGACATGTGCTTAATAGTTGCTATTAATTGAGTGGTTTTGGTGCATGACTTGGATCCGATTTTTTGTATGTGATCACCTACTAGACTTAACATAACTTGGTTGATTGTTCATAATTTTCAAAGGCCATTTGCTATTTTTCACCAATTTTCCAATGTGAACATGTTATGTGTAAGCATGCCTAGAACTAGGTTATGTTTAGTACTTATGTGTGGCCACTTTGGGCCAGATTTGGGGATGAGTTTTAACACATCAACAAGTGTATTTTGATGCACAATTGAGACATAATTTAATGTTGCATTTGATCATTTCACATGACTTGAATGATGCTTACCTTTGTGTGTATGAAAACTTGAACGGTGCTTCCACATTGCCTATTTCTTTGACACCACTTAAATGTATCTTTGCACAATTGCTTTGGGGTTTAATTAGGACATATTATAGGTCATTCACTTCTGAATTGGATGCCTTGACCTCACATTGCCATGCCGTTTCATTCCTTTTGCTTGTATGACAAGTAACATGTTTATAGGAGAATGTTTAGGTGATTCGTTTGCCTAAATTGAATGGACTTTGGAGAGGATATTTGTTGCAAACTTGTGTGACATTCCAACATTGATTTTAAGCATTTGTACATGCTATTTCACTTCTGACATTGGTCTTCATGTACCAACTTATTGGTTGCTTAATCATGTCTTGATTCATGAACTATTGGAATATGTCTTAGGTACTTTCTTTGCTTAGAATTGCTTAACTTCTTGATGCTAATTGGTGTGAATTCCATGATGCTTTGTTGACATTTTGAACATCATTTGTATGTCATTTAACACTGCCTCTTGTACTTAGGTACACATTTAACATGATTTGGATTCACTTTCCTTGCTTGTTATTTAACATGATTTGGTGGAATTGTGTGGATGCTAGTTTGACAATTGTTTGCATTGTCGTTGGATATTGGTTTGCCATGATGACATGAGTGATAACTTGACATGTTTGTACATTGAATGACATGATTCAATTCTGACTTTAAGCTTTCATGAAGGCCTTTCACACTTGTTTGTTCATTACATGTTCATAATTGTCCAAAACATGCTTAAGATAAGATCTTTGTGCACAACTTGCAAATCATTTGAGCATGACCTAAAGTGAATCCCATGATCCCTTCTTAATACTTAAAGCATTCATTTGACTTGTTTCCATGATGTATGTTACTTTTCCATGGATTGATCCCACTTGTGTTAACTTTGAGAAGTTCAATTGGCATTGCTTGTAAGTGATACATGTTTAGGTGATGGTGTAGGATAAAACTTGACACTTTTGCAAGCTCCCTTAGGACATTAACTTGGATAGGATTATGTGTGTTTAGTTACTGCCCTTAGTAGGATTTTAGGCTTTTAGGGAACTCCTAGCTTTGGTTGTTGTTTGACGTTCATCTTATTATAGTCTTAAGACTTTAACATAGCCATAATTGCATGTTTGCACACTTTGCTTTCAACTATTCTTTAGTTGAGCTTGGCTTGGAGATGGTAAGTGGTTGTGGTGCTTCGCATTGATGTTTACACTCACGTGAATTCTGTTTCATCTTACTTCTCCCTTCTCTTTTCTCTTTGGTAATTGTTTGAGCTAATGTTTACTTGTGTTGTTCACATGATCCCTTAGGATTCCTAGCTCCGCTTAATTTCTGATTAAGATGGAGGTAGGAGAGACATTAGGTTTGAAATCCATATATGATAACAAGTAGGACAGTTCCCTAACCTCAATCTTAGGACCATGATGCATGACAACATTAGGACCTAGTCTCCCTTAGTTGTTTTTCTTTGCAACTTTGAGTCTTTCTTTTCTCATCTCAAACAAGTTCAAAACACATAATAAATACAACGAGTATTGTACGCCACAAGCCTTAAGTACATGGGAAATGAAGAATGAGGGGTCTCCCTTCACTTTTCTAGAGTGTCTAGCATACGTCCTGTTGGGGGCGATCATGCGACGCATTCACTCCTATGTCATAGACTTTAGTGCAATACAAGTTTCAAACTAACTTAAAACACTTTTGTCTAAAAAACACAAACAAAGTTCAAATCATTTTTATCCTTCGGGATTAATTGGGTTTCAAATCATTTTCGGAAAAGAGAACGTTACTTCCATTTTGTCGCAAACAGGCATCGACCCTAACTTCCGGACGCGAACTTAACGTCGCTCATAAAAAACACTTAATGACCTTGTAGGTCGAACTACGACTACTCTAATTTCCTCTCTCTGGTTAGATTGAGGATACGTAGGCACAAGACGACGATGTCTTGGCGAGCAACCTTCCCCCACAATCCTGTAGTCTCCTAACTACGTTGACTCTGATTTTCCCATTCCCGAGGAAATACGTAGGCCTAGGACGACAATGTCCTATCGAGTCACTTTTTTTCTTTTCTTTCCCCCGTTCCATTTCCAGTCAGCATTAGAGCTTTAGATAACTCACCCTTTAATTAGACAACAAGCATGGATCCCATCGAGTACGATGGACGCGAGGGGGTGCTAATACCTTTCTCTCACGTAACCGACTCCCGAATCCAGACTATGGTTACGATGACCATGTCTTTCCCTTTTGAGGTTTTCTTCGATCGTTTCCTTTCCCTACGCTGGGATAAATTACGTTCGGTGGCGACTCTTCTGTTTTTCTGCCGATTGTTTTTCGCAGGTACGACACACCTGCTGTACCAGACCAAGATGTCATGACATTTGTCTTCGACATCTGTCTGAAACACATGACAGTAGTACTGTCATGACAGTTGATGAAGATGTTACAACATCTTGCTCAAGATCAGTATATCACCATGTTTTACCAAAATTTAGCCAATCATAAAACCATGGAACTAACAATCCCCCCTTTGGAAAATTTTGACTAAAACAACCAAAGCATGATAAACATGAAGATACAAAATCTGGATTTTCTTCATCATGGAAAATGTTAGATTAGCTTTGTTTGACATCTTTTGCACACAACTTATCAGAGCAGTAACAACAACAGTTTCCTCCAGTACATCCAGTCTCACAGACTATCATGCTCCCCCTTAAGAGTTGCATTCAACAAACAACAACAAAACACTACTCTTTCCTTAGCAGTAGCAAAGTCCTATCGCAATGTTTGTCATCATGCAATACATGTGACATAACTTTAGGACACTTTGCTCCCCCTTTTTAGCCAAAAATTGGGGTAAATATACACTTATGATTTAATCCATTGACATCCTAATCGATAGAACCAGGTCTAAACTGTCAAGTCCACTATGAACTTCACCAGTTACACAATGTCACGACATCTTGACTGACATTACACCCTCACCTGAGGCGTTCTATCACAAACTGCTTGAAACCATAAACAATCTTGATAAAAAACTGCAGTACTGCAACAACATATCCAAAATAGAAGTCTAACTCCCCCTGTCGTAGATACCCAATGCTCTTTTGCAAGAAGAACACCTTAAATGAATTGAAAACATAAGACGCATCTTCATGTCTTCAAGAGCGCACCCTCTGTTCAACACACCTACTGAACGCATTCACCTAATGCCTGATCCTCAAGCAATCCATGTAGCACACTAGTACATTTAACAGACAGAAGTTCTCCCCCTATCTTTCACAAAAGATGCTTCTTCAGCAAGAACTCCCAAAATCACTACATGATATACCATGACAATTTCATGATCATATAGTGAGAGTACCAGGAACGCATCCGTGTACCACAACCAAAAAACTCTTGGATTGAGACCAAAATCACCATTGATTCCTCTTGTCCAGAAACCATCCATACCCTGTACAAATTCACTTTGAATTTTACAGCCATAGATATCCTTGTTCCTTGAGATACAATCCAATTGACTCTGGAATGCTCATATTCCTCAAAGAGACATACAGAGCCCCTTAGTTTGCTAGCTCGCCCAGATGTTCTTCACACTTGAAGACATCAAACACATGCTCCAGAAATCCTCAGCTTATTTGCTCCACAAGCACCAAACTGATCCACTTCTCTCTAGCATGACTTGTAGCAAAGGAAGCCACCTCTCCACAAGCATTCTGACCTTAGCAAGAGTCAGTCTTCTAGATACACACCCATGATCCAAGACAGTTTTCAATTTATCATTCTCCCATATGATAAGATAGAACACTTCTGATTCAACTGGTGAATATCAGCTTCCACAATCTAAACTCCAAGTTCAGAAACCATGATGATGTTCTAACATCAGTTAGGACATTCTGATCATATCATAGACACCATACACTATGGTTATTGATACAATTACCACTGGACTTACTATCAGCATAGTAATCCAACTGAAGATATTCAGACACCACTGCGCCACCAGCTTGATCAATAAGAACTCCAGATAACCAAAGAGAGAAATAAACTCTCATTCACCAAAAGAAGGTAATATTCCATAAGCAACTTAGGGCTTCTACCACAAGCTCCAAGATATGAACATATTAAGAACCTCCTTTGATTTTCAACCAACTACCCTTCTGCCCAAAAGTAATTAGTTCCAAGCACCCTGCTTGAATGCACGATAAAGATCAACCAAATGCCATTGTTTGGTTAATCTTAACTTTTCTTCAGAGTTTCAAAAAAAACTTCTGATCCACCAATGAAACCTAATCTTCAAGTTACATAATCCACTTACTCCATAGCAAGCCATCTTGGATACACCAAGCCTTAGACATGTAACATCTACTCCTTCTCGCAGCTCTCGCAAACTACATGAGATAGACCTTTTTGAAGCATTAATTCCACTTATTTATGAGAAGGTCAACTTATCTTATGATGATGTGCCACAACATCAACTAAGACCCTAAAGTTTCTGCTTGATGTCATGACATCTGATCAGACATCCAGTTGAAGAATTCAGCTCTTCCTTCTGCCACTTAGAAGAACCTCCTCCCTTTAACAGAACAAGAGTTCCATGTTCTCATAGACTTGATTCAAAAACCAAGTTTGAGTAGACAACCTTCATCCTGCTTAATGATATCACAAGTATTCAATTCAAGCTCACACCTTGATGAATATCTGCTTCACAACTCCAAAGAACTCAAACGTGCCATGTCTGATTCTTCAGAAAAGAAGTAGTCATAGAATACACCACAGTTATACCAAAGGAATGCCACTTTCCTTAAGTAGAGCAATCTTCACGATATCAAGAATATTGCCACCAATTCTTGACCTCCATGATGAGCACCACAATATGCTCCAATGCACCTGGACCAGAAATAAACTGATCCAAGAAATATCCATCAAGATTATGATGTCTTCATCTTCATCTTCAACAACACCATTGTCTAGACCAGTTTCTTACCAGGAAACTCTCTAGAGATCAGAGGCTTCTACCACACCAGACTGAAGCAGATTCTTAGGTCAACACCCAAGAAAAATAGATCCAAAAGCGTATTCAGTACCCCTCCCATGATTCTGCACAAACTCTGATGAAGAGATGTTTCAACATCTTATTGAACATCAGCAATCATGAATTTCAAATACAAGAATAATCAATTAAATACTTGTGAATTTCACAAATAGCAATTGATCTTAAATCCTTGTTCAATAACCCTGTTTCACTGTTGAAGCCATACTCCAACAGATCACTTCATGAACACTTATTAAGTATTCAATCTTTGCAAGTATCTTCCTTGACAAACAAAGTGTTGAGATACCAAGGCTGCCACCCTTGACTCAAGTAACTAAGATTCTCTCTGAACGAACCCTATTTATCTCAACAGTTCTCAAATCTCCATTCAGATTGGATTCATCCTTAGGATTAAGAAAGATGAATCCTTCCTTGCACTTTTGGACGGTGAAAATAAATAACATCCACTTTCTTCAGGTTTATGTTTCACAGAAGCACCCTCTAGTCAGAAGGGTAACTAGAAGACTCCAGATGCACGACTGATATGCCTTTATGAGTGGACTTGAGAGAATTGTCAAGTATCTTTAACAACTTAGCCGATCAATAATTTATCAAATTCCTAGAGCAGGAACTTGATAAACCTAATCTTAACTCCCCTTCTCTTCAACTGACTTCAAACTGTACAATGGAACCAAGCTTCCAAGTTCCAAGTCACCATAACAGACATCTACCAACAACTCTCTCTTTTCCATCGCTCCCGACTTTGGAATAAAAGGATGCAGATATCTTCAATTATAGAGGCCGGCGATTGAGATCTTCCACCATCTATCTTCAGTAACAACTCCAGAATCCCATAAATACGAGAGTTCTTCCATCAGAAACATATGCAGCGGAACCACTAAGGAACAAATTCAACATGCTCTAATAAGATGTCAGAACATTTTATAAGACACCCCAACAAGAGAACTAGCCACTTCTCCTGCACATGTTATAGAACCTCCTTAGAGACATGAACAACCACCAAGTTGTTACCTTCGATCCAGAACATCTATCCAATCCATTAATACCCTTGAATATGATCTGATCTCCAAAACTCCTCCTTGTTTAAAATGCCAGAAAGTATCTCCCAAAGATCTCATCCAAAAACAGACAAGATGCCTGCTCTGATACCAATTAAAATTCTAGCATAGCAGACAACAGATGTCCTAACACATGTCAAGACATTGTTTTGCATAATTATTAAACAAGGAACAGAACAGCAAACTGATATTCAACATATCAGTAGCAACAACAAGACAGATGTTTTGACATCTATTACAACATTCTTAATCAAAACTGAACTGTAAATTGCAGAATGATAAACAACACAGAATATGATAACCCAGTTCGGTGCAAATCACCTACATCTGGGGGCTACCAAGCCAGGAATGAATTCACTATTAGTAATATTAATTTACAGCTAAACTCCCCTGTTTACAACTCCTCACTTAATCCCTACCCAGTACAATTCTATATAGAAATCACCATTTAGATAAGAGAAGCCCATCTCAATTCCTAAATCACCTCAGTGATATCTAACAGTTACAATCTCCAGCAACTGCATCAATCTGTTCAATTGAAAGACATTTCTTCCAATAACAATATCCAGCCAAGACTCTTGACTAACAATAATACTCAGTTTTGCTTAAAAGCTTCAACCAAGAACAATACTCAACTTTTGCTTCAAAGCTTCGAGTCAGAATAATATACAACCTAAATATATCTACCACGATGCATCAATAGATACAAAGGGTGACTTACAAAGTCACACACAAGAGACTCTAAAAACCCTAAACCCTTATGTTGCACCTATTGTGAATACTTGCTCTTTCAGGTCTAGCAAGTCCTTATTTATAGACTCTTCCAGAATGGTCTTGGACTCTTCAATCAGGTCCAATCTTCACGTTGTAAATCTTCTGCAGAATCTTCTCCACAAAGATAGGAACAAATCTTTTATTGTTTCCTAAAAAGTCTCAAAGATCCTTTTTATGAAATCCAATTAAATCTGCACTTCGTTCATAATAAATTTCCTTGGCCTGCGCATAATGATGAGATATATCCAAAAAGATCTCATCAAATCAAATCAAATATGTCAAGAGATATAAAACAACAGTGCCTGCTGTACCAGACCAAGATGTCATGATATTTGTCTTCGACATCTGTCTAAAACACATGACAGTAGTATTGTCATGACAGTTGATGACGATGTTACAACATGCTCAAGATCTGTATAGCACCATGTTTTACCAAAATTTAGCCAATCATAAAACCATGGAACTAACACACACACACACACACACATGTGTGTGTGTGTATATATATATATATATATATATATATATATATATATATATATATTGTTAGTTCTTGTATTGGCTAGAATTTTGGTAAAACAAAGTTGAACAGTGTTAATGTCATGTGTCTGATGTCTTAACATTGAGTCATAACATTAGTGAATGTTAAGGTGATGAAGAGTTAAAGTGCTGAAGAGTGATGTCACATGCGATGTCTTGACATCACTATACCAAAACATTAGAACATCAGGTGGTGATGTTTTAGGGCTGTGCATTTAAGTTTGATTTGATCAGATCTGTTAGAGATTTAGTGTGCGAATATCTTGGGAGAAATATTTTCTGTTGCAATCTGATTTTGAGCAGATTTGTTGCTGTGTTTAAGGGATGAAGATTTAAAAAGATTTTAAGATAAAATCTGTTTTTAAATTCAAATCAAATCAGATATTTTTATGGAGAAGATCTTGCAGCTGAATTAAAAAGTGAAGATTATTGAAGATTAGTTTGTTACTATTTTAGTGCAAAAAGATATGGAGATTAGAGTAAATTATGATGAAGATTTAATTGAAGATATGATTGAAGATCTATTTAGAAGCAGGATCTGGTGCAGATTTGGTACATAAGATTTGATATGATTTGAAGGCCCAAATCCAGTTGAGATTATATTATAAATAGATTGCTTGTAACCTAGACTAGGTACGGGTCCAAGATGTAGATCATTAGGGCTTTGTCTAAGTGAACCACTCGGGTTGTGAGATGGTCACTGTGTTTAACTCAGAAACCTGTAGGTAATGAGTTTGGTATTGTTCTTGGAGGAAGCTTTGAAGCAACTCCAAAGGGTGTCATGAAAGGGTATCATGGAAGGGTGTCTTCTATGGTGGTACAGTTGTTGGTAATCAAGCTGTTGATGCAGTGACAGTGTAGTTGACTGCTAGACATCACTGTGAAGATAGGAAGTGAGATGGAGTCTCTTACCTAGGGAGGACTTAGGTAGAAGGGTCATTGGGTAGTGATTAAATTAGGTAGATTGTCAACTGGTCAGTTGAGTCTGTAATTTGATACTACTAATAGTGGACTTCCTTCCTGGCTTGGTATGCCCCCAGATGTAGGTTGTTGAACCGAACTGGGTGAACAATTCAGTGTGTTATTTACTGTTTCTATTCAGCAGATTGCAATGTTGTGACATTGCACAAAGACATCACACATCTGTACCAGAATTTCAATTGGTATCAGAGCAGGCATCCTGTCTGTTTCTGGATGAGATCTAGGGAAGATACTTTCTGGTTCATGAGCAAGGAAGATAGCTTTGCTGTGCAAGGATGTTTTGTCTGTTATGAACTTGGTCAGTTCATATAGTTGCTTGTGTGATCCCTTTGAGTGAAAGATTGGACTATTCAGGATAAAGATTTGTTAGCACGTGGTTTATACTGATAGTTTGCAAGGATCTTTGAATAGTGCCTGAAGGTTGTTGAGGAGTTGGTATGTGTTCCGGTGCATGGTAACCCTGATTGGTCCCTGTTTCTCTGGTGGTGAGATAGTCTCTTGGGAAGACATTAGGGTTTTGTCTCCTCAGCAGGATATTCTATGAAGATTATCTCATATCCTTGTTTGGAGAGAAGTGTTCATAAGGTGAATGGATCTTCTAAAGCTGGTTGACATGGATGGATTAGAAGAAGAATATATTTCAAGTCAGACGTTGAAGACCAATCTGTTCAGAACAGTGATTCCTTCTAGATGATGAAAGAAGAGGGTAGAGCCAAAGCAAAAGAGTATCACTGTCAAATCTTTCATGCGGGAGTGAAGATCTTGATAAGTTATCTCTTAAACTTAGGAGAAGGAAGTTTCATCAAGCTGAGCTTGATTTGCTCTCATTTGTTCCCTACAAGAGATATGTGTGGATGTAATCTCCAAAGCCATAGCAGTTGTTTAATGTGATGTCGGAACTAATGTTGAAACATCATTTCAGCCAAAGAAAGTTAAGTGTGCTCATGGTGAAGTATCAGGTCAAGCCACTTGCCTAATCTGAAGTGATCAGTGGTGTGGATTAGCAAAAGAAGGATCAACTAGTGCCTCAAGTCTGCAGGAAAAGGATGTCAGACCAGATCAAATGGTGTTTCTTGTGATAAATAGCTGGACAATTGTTGAGGTCGTGCATTCAACTAACGACAATATACATTGACAGGAGACGATGTATATGTCTGGGGTAAAAGTGCAGGACTGCAGAAGGATTGAGAATTTACTTTTCTCTATGTGGCTGTTTTAGAAGTATTTTCAAGGGTTAAGCACTTGGGAGTTGAATCAACTGGTGGGGTTGATTGGTGTCTATGGAGTTTCATCCAAATTGTCTGGGAAGAGTTTGGATTATGAAAGGCAGATTGATTGTGGAATGTTGATGACATCTAACATCTCAAGTCAGACAAGTTGCTGGCTTTAAGGCTGAAAGATATGAAGACATCACATCATGATGGTTACAGCTTAGATCAGGTTAGAGCATGGTGTTTGCTCTGGTTGTGAAGGTCGAGGATAAGTGGCAGTTATCTCTGGCTTTCTACTGACGACTCTACTAAGGGAAGTGACCTTCGTTAGTATTGCTATGGGGTAGTCTTGGACTACTTATTTTCTGAAGATTCAGATGTGGTAGGATTGAAGTCTTTGGAGTTTCTAAGCAGGATGGAGGTTGTCTACTCATACTTGATTGTTGAATCATGCTATGAGAGCATGGAAATCTGTTTCTGCAAAGGGAGGAGGTTCTTCTGAGTGGCAGAAGGAAGAGCTGAATTCAACAGTTGGATGTTATGACATCTAGCTTAACATTAGGAGTCTCAGCTGGTGATGTGGCACATCAGCTAATGAGAGGGTGATCTACAGGAATGACCAATAGGATGCTTCAAAAAGATCATTCTCATGGCAGTTTGCAGGAGCTGCAGGAAGGAGAAGATGTTACATGACCATGGCTTAGGGAGTCTAAGTGTGTTTGCTTTTGAGCAAGTGGAACATGTGACTTGAAGATCAAGTTTCCTGGGTGGATCATGATATCTCTGTGAGAGCTCTGACATACGTGAAAAGGGTCAAAATGTGGCATTTGGTTGATCTCAGAAGTGGATTCGAAGAATTAAGATTGTGGCAGCTGGTTATTATTGAGGATTGTCTTGGAACAAGTTACTCTTGGGCAGAAGGGTGATGAGTTGAAGACTCAAGGAGATTATTCGTCTTGAAGGAGGATGAGAGTTTAATTCTCTAGTTCTTTGGATAGTAAGTCCAGTTGGTGGAGCATATCAAGAATCATGGTGATGTTATCCTGGTGTGTAGTAGATGTTTCAACTTGTGTTGGGACATTATCTGTTTGATTATCCTTGGTGAAGGATGATATTGTTCTGGTTTGAAGCTTGGTGTCTACATTATGCCTAAGGAGCATCTACATAGTCATACAGGAGGATGATGAAGTAGAAGGTCTACCTTGGATGGAGAATGTAGTAAAGACTGGAGTAGCTTGATATTTGAAGATGACAACCTAAGGAAGCTTTATCAGATGAATGTATCAGAAGTGGTTGTGATGCCGAAGATGTGAGCTGTTATCTAATGCGGATGTCCTACATGATGTTACAACATCCCTGTCTGGTGTGAAGGTCTGAGACTGTACGTATGAAGTTGGAAGAATCAGAATTATTGATCTGATCAGAAGGAATGTGGTTAAGGAGGGTCCTTATCTTGTGGTGAAAGTGATCTAAAGACAATTGTTATGGAATATGTAAGAAATTCCAAATCAAGTGTGGCGTTTATATTGGACTTGGCAGACCATGTATCTTAAATAAACATGTTGAAATTATGCTCAATAAATACAAGAAGTGGCAGTTCTTAATGTTGAGATTGTGGCAATTTCATTGTGTTTTTATCTGGTGTCAAGTGTTCATCTAGAGCGTTAGTTAACCATGACTGGGGGAGTACTTGTCTATGGATTTTGCTGCAAAGGTACATATATTGTGAAGATTGCATCTTATGAGGATATAATGTCAGATAACACTAGGCTATTAGATGTCATGTTGGTGTGGACAAGAATATTTCTAGCCATGTGAAGCTAATTGTTTGAATCATATGCACACATGCTTCTGAGGAGGAATCTGAAGGGCAGCCTTGCTTATGTCTGGGAGAATTTGCTTTTCTCTGCAATTTCTGGAAGAACTCAGTAGGGGTTTGTGTTGATGGGAGATGTCACACTTGTCTAGGTGTGTGGTTTTAATTCAAAGAAAGAGGACTTGACTTAAAGTGTAAAGCAGTATATTTATGCCTGAGATTTTGTGGATGAATGATCAAGAAGTTCATTCCTGAGAGAAGTTGATCAGCTTGGCAAGATGTGAGTTTTGGAGCATGGGAAGATATCCAACTAAGAGGGAATCTTGTGAGTTCTGGTATTTGGATTGGTTGAGGATTAAGCATTAAGTGAATGCGTTCAACAGGTGTGTTGAACAGAGGGTGCGCTCTTGAAGACATGAAGATGAGTCTTATGTTTTCCATTCATTTAAGGTGTTCTTCTTGCAAAGGAGCACTGGTTATCTTACATAGGGAGAGTTTATCTTTTGTGGAAAAAGTGGTTTATCCAGATTGTAATGTCAAGACAAGATGTTGTGACATTGTGTTACTGGTAAAGTTCATGGTGTACTTGACAGTTTAGACCTGGTTCTAGAGATCTGTGTGTCAATGGATCGAATCAGAAGTATACATTTACACCAATGGTTGGATGATTCAGAATTTGATTTTGGAATTTCTTTTGTGCTTGCTGCGATGTTCAGAGTTTGTCTAATTGTGGCTAAAAAGGGGGAGAAATAGCCAAGTGAGCCAAGAGTATCAAAGAGTACAAATGTCAAGTGTTGCTAAAGTGATGTGATGCAGAAGTGCAGAAACTGAGGGGGAGTTGCTGCTGCTAGTTGAGTGCTGATATGGCAGGTATCTCTGATGTTAGCTGAGATTGTTTTAGCCAAAATTAGCCAAAGGGGGAGAATGTTAGTTCTTGTATTGGCTGGAATTTTGGTAAAACAAAGTTGAACAGTGTTAATGTCATGTGTCTGATGTCTTAACATTGAGTCATAACATTAGTGAATGTTAAGGTGATGAAGAGTTAAAGTGCTGAAGAGTGATGTCACATGCGATGTCTTGACATCACTATACCAGAACATTAGAACATCAGGTGGTGATGTTTTAGGGCTGCGCATTTAAGTTTGATTTGATCAGATCTGTTAGAGATTTAGTGTGCGAATATCTTGGGAGAAATATTTTCTGTTGCAATCTGATTTTGAGCAGATTTGTTGCTGTGTTTAAGGGCTGAAGATTTAAAAAGATTTGAAGATAAAATCTGTTTTTAAATTCAAATCAAATCAGATATTTTTATGGAGAAGATCTTGCAGCTGAATTAAAACGTGAAGATTATTGAAGATTAGTTTGTTACTATTTTAGTGCAAAAAGATATGGAGATTAGAGTAAATTATGATGAAGATTTAATTGAAGATATGATTGAAGATCTATTTAGAAGCAGGATCTGGTGCAGATTTGGTACAGAAGATTTGATATGATTTGAAGGCCCAAATCCAGTTGAGATTATATTATAAATAGATTGCTTGTAACCTAGACTAGGTACGGGTCCAAGAT
Organism: Lathyrus tuberosus; assembly: GCA_022829125.1. Classification (NCBI taxonomy): domain Eukaryota; kingdom Viridiplantae; phylum Streptophyta; class Magnoliopsida; order Fabales; family Fabaceae; genus Lathyrus; species Lathyrus tuberosus. Next base: position 3,822,587 of record JALAZF010000073.1, on the reverse strand, counting down.
GTAGATCATTAGGGCTTTGTCTAAGTGAACCACTCGGGTTGTGAGATGGTCACTGTGTTTAACTCAGAAACCTGTAGGTAATGAGTTTGGTATTGTTCTTGGAGGAAGCTTTGAAGCAACTCCAAAGGGTGTCATGAAAGGGTATCATGGAAGGGTGTCTTCTATGGTGGTACAGTTGTTGGTAATCAAGTTGTTGATGCAGTGATGGTGTAGTTGACTGCTAGACATCACTGTGAAGATAGGAAGTGAGATGGAGTCTCTTACCTAGGGAGGACTTAGGTAGAAGGGTCATTGGGTAGTGATTAAATTAGGTAGATTGTCAACTGGTCAGTTGAGTCTGTAATTTGATACTACTAATAGTGGACTTCCTTCCTGGCTTGGTATGCCCCCAGATGTAGGTTGTTGAACCGAACTGGGTGAACAATTCAGTGTGTTATTTACTATTTCTATTCAGCAGATTGCGATGTTGTGACATTGCACAAAGACATCACACATCTGTACCAGAATTTCATATATATATATATATATATATATATATATATATATTGCGCGGGAACCAAAAGTAATTGGTGAATAATAAGGTGGATCGCAAAGATCGCAATGAAGTGTATCCCTCTTATATAGTGGGACGATTATAACCGCCCAGTAGGGCTGGCAATGAACCAAACTAACTCGAAAATAGTTCGAAACTCGGTTCGACAATTAAACCATTGAACTAAGTTCATGAACCAAATGAGGTGAATATGAGCAAAAAACTATGTTCGTTAACTAAATGAGCTGAACTTGAACTATACATAGCTCGATTCGTTAGGTTCATGAGTCAACTCAATTATATATGAGAATGATTATATTATTTTTAAGAGTAGTTTTAAAGACTTACTCTAAATTTTAACCCTATATTGTCTCTTATGTACTAGTTATGGCAATAAAGCAGACAATTACATTTAGAGTCATCCTTGTTGGAGACATTATGACATTTGCTAAAATAACATGTGTAGTGAAGGTTGCAAGTGGTGCAATCATTCTGTGCTGAAAATGTATTAATTTCTAGTAATTTTTTGTGTATTATTTCATTAAATTTGTAAGTTTCCTAAATATTTGATGAATTTATGGTTTTTTGAGATAAATTTAAACTTCAATTGAGTGTATTTTGAATTAGACTTTCAAATGTGTCTCTTGAAAGTTGTGTAGTTTTTGAATTAGTAGATTTTTGAAACAAACTTAAATTCCATACTCATAACTTTTATTTTATTTCAATATTTTCTTTTTTAAAAAATATTAATTTAAAATGTCAAATATATAAAAATAAAATAGACTTAAAAAATGGCTTTTAAGTCCGTGAAACAAGTGAGCTGAACCTAACGAGATGAACCGAATAGTTCGTGAACTTTTAATGAGTCGAGTTTGAGCTTAAAAAAAGTTCGTGTCAAACTCGAACCGAGATTTGAGCTGAACCAATTCTTAACGAGTCGAGCTGAGCTAAGGCGAGTTCGACTCGACTCATTTCCAGCCCTACCGCCCAGTGATCTATTGGTATGGAATGGGAGGATCCGTCAGATTGGTCTTGGAGCAAGATTGCCTGTATTATTTACTAGGATATCCCATCTGCTCTACATATGACATGATGGACCGTCTTTCTTTTTGAGCCACAATTATTGGACCTTTATGTCGGTCCAGAACTGTTTCACTCAAATCTTTGCCTCTGCTTTGTAGGGGGACTTTGCTGCGTTTGTCCTCTTTTGTTGGCCCTTACCCGACTTGAGTGAAAAGTCACGATGTGACGTGATTGTCATGAGAAATTCGTGCCTTAAATGTGCCTTTTACTCTAGGTGTATTTTCACTTACTTTATCATGATGAATTTTGGCGAACAAGAGTACTCAAGTGTTTTTTGGAAAATATGGACCATTGGTGATACCTATTTCCTTTCTTTTAATGAGACATCGAATAATCTTTCAGAAAAGTTTTGTGGTTTCCTTGATCATAACTCTTACTCTTTCGTCATCTGCATTCCCTGCAACATACTATCCTCTTGAATAATGGAGGAAGTTCCCGCCCTGCATCAAAAAGTGAGGGAAGATACTTCTGTTTCTTTGGTAGACCTTAAAATTTTAGCAATCGTTTTTATCTTTGCTCGTGAAGGTAGTCTTAAAAGGGCTTTTCTTGAAATTAGTCCCTCTTTTGACAGAGGGCATACTAATCCTTGGAAAAAAACAAGAAGATTTGGACTGAATATAGTGGGCACACCATCCATTTTTATGAGTGCACATTTTTGATATTAGGTCTCTGATTGCCTTTCAATAATTTTGATGTTGAAGTTCTGAACCATATGATAATTTCCCCCTCATAACTGAACCCTGCGAGTTAGGCTTTCATCAAAGTCTTCCAATATTGGTGTGATATCAGGGATGAAAATAATATTTTCACTCTTCTTTCACCTCTCCAGGGTACAACATAGCTCAGGAAATTGTGCGTTGGTGTAGCGCGATTTGTGTGGTTTCGAATCACTATCACTTTGGTACTACAGTTCGATTCATTTTTTATCCTGTGAAGCTGATTAAGGAAGGGAAATAGATGTCTCCAATTAACCCTGCTTGCATACTGAGGTTAAATAGTCAAAACTGTTGGTTTACAGATGCTATCAAAAGGGGGATCTGTCTTTAGTTATTTGCTTAAAAGAACGGAGTGTCTTGACTGTACATGAGGCTTTTGGTTAGGATACTAGACCTGATTTTCTTTGATTGATGTATAGAGGTACTGGACTTTGGGTTTTTTATTAGTATGCTCGCTAAGATTTCACAATCTTATGCCTACGTATTCTCATTTAACGAAACAGGGAAATCATAGCGATCATAGTTCCTCATATTCTATGGGAGGAAAAAGGTGTTTTGGTGTCTTGTTCAAAGCCCAAGACATGAAGCTAAAGGTGGTTTGTATCTTGTTCAAAGCCCAAGATGTGAAGCTAAAGGGTTTTGACTGAGAGAGAATTTTACTCAACAAGAGAGTCTGAAGGTTGATTGACTCAACAAGAGAGTCTTTTATACTCAATAAGAGAGTGATTTGCTATCTCGTACGAAGCCTGAGATTGAGGCTAAAAGGAGATTGACTCAACAAGAGAGTCTTTTACTCAACAAGAGAGTGTTTTATCTGTCTTGTACAAAGCCCAAGACGGAGGCTAAAAGTTGGCTTAACAAAAGAATCTTTTATACTCAACAAGAGATTGGTTTTTTATATGTCTTGTACAAAGCCCAAGACGGAGGCTAAAAGAGTTTGACTCAACAAGAGAGTCTAAAAAGGTTAGCTCCGCTAGGGAGAATCATTTGTATAAAGCCCAAGAGGAGGCTGACTTACTGTTGAGGATTATTGAGATCCTGAAGTGGGTCCAAGTGTGGGGAACTCTCATGAGAGAGACCGGGTTTCTGCTGGAGATTGATCTAGAGTGATCGATGTTTTTTCCTATGTTTTAAAGGAACTTGAGAATGTCTTTGAGACTCAAGGGTTTTAGACTGTCCAAGTCTAGAGTTTTATCTTTTGTACAATGCCCAAGAGGAGGCGCGAGCATTAAGGGATGAGTATCAACCCTAAAATGGCCGAAGTTTCGACACTGGAAAGACTGCTCTAGCAAAGGATGACTAAGTTCTGTCTTACACCTTTAAGAGGTCATCAGGGTCCTTATATTAAGCCCAAGAAAAGGCATGAGATCTTCTAAGAAGCCGAAGGGTCCTTGTAAAACGCCCAAGAGGAGGCGGGGATGCTTTTAGGAAGCCTGTGGGTCCCCAAACCAAGAGAAGTTCAAGAAATGCAATTCACAGAGAAGAGATCATTCCAGGAAAGTTCGAGAATTTGGAAGAAACTCAAGAGATGCCATTCACGGAGAAAAGATCATCTATGGGGAGTTAGAGTTTCTTTGATAATTTCTAAGGGTGACAGTCTGAGAAAAGGTTCACCGAGAATACTGCCTTTCTCTTTGTTCCATATTGTTTAACCCCAAGAGGAGGGAAGAGTGTATCTGGAATCCTACAGGGGATCTAATTTTGTTTGTATTTAAGAGTGAACAATAGACTTTACCTAGTTCTAGACGTAGTTGCCGGGGAAAACTCTAAATAACTATACTAGTATTACAAAGTTGATATATGACCAGTATTTAAAGAGGATGTGAAAGAAGACTTACAATGAAGCAGCCCCACAATACATTTATATATATGAAAGCGGTAAATGAAAACGGATAAACACTTACCCGTTGTAGAGCTTCATGCTGTTTTGTTAGTTGTTCAACAAAGAGAGTTTTGATAACAACACATATTTGAATTTAAAATCAAAGGAGAAAGTGCTTTGAAAATATTGTTGGGGCTTACAGCTCAAGGAGAGGCCCAAGTTTTAACAATGATCGCACCGTTGTCTTGAAAACTGTACAGAGGGACCTATACAATATGTGAGGCCCAAAAAGTTTTTATGTACAAGGGAACGGGTCTTACACTCTATTAGAGGCCCAAATATTTATTTTTTTTGTACAAGAGATGGGACTTACAACTCAAGGAGAGGCCAAGTTGTTTTTGTTTTAAACTGGCGATCGCGCAGAGATTTTTCTTTTAATGCAGAGGGACTTATACAATATCTGAGGCCCAAAAAAGTTTTGGTTAAAAGGGGATTGGATCTTACACTCTATTAGAGGCCCAAAGAGTTTGAAAATGAATAAATATGGGTCTTATAGCTCAAGGAGAAGCCCAAAGATTTTTGTTAAAAAGGCGACGACCGTGCCGAACTTTTTGACCGTATCGGGACTTATACAATACACTGAGGCCCAAGATTGTTTTATTTACAAAGGATGGGACTTACACTCTATTAGAGGCTGTTAGTTCTGGTGTTGGCAACAATTTTGGTAAAATAATGTGCTGGTTCAAGATGTCTTGCTTGATGTCTTAACATGTGCATTTGTGTTTCTAACATTCAGCATAAGGTGTATATGTTAGTGTTGCAGGTCTGTGTACTGATGTCAAACACGATGTCCTGACATCTGTTGACAGTACATCAGTTTGGTTTGTTTCTAGAGCTGCGCTGTTTTTAATATATCTTGGGAGATTTTGTTTGAGAGATTGCAGGAGAATTTATTGGAGAAGAGATTTGGAGAATTTATTGTTAAATCAAATCTGTGATTTTATAATGCACAAGCCCAATGTAAGGAATGTTTTTGGGAATATTATGGTATCCTTTGTGGAGCTGATTTAGAGGTCTGGAAGATTCAAGATAAAATCAAGAGAAGATTGAGTATTTAAATATGGAGATATTTTAGGAAGATTTGATTGAAGATCTAATTTGTAGGAGAATCTTTTGCAGATTTGTAGCAGCTGATATGTTGTGATTTGAAGCCCAAATCCAGTTGGGTTTAGGTTATAAATAGAAGCATTGTAACCTAGAAAAGGAGGCCAGCCATCATGTAAATTATAAGGGCTGTGTTGGTCAATGAACCACCCGGTTTATGGGATGGTCATCGTGTTTATCTCGAAGCCTGTAGGTAAGAGATGTATTGTTCTTGGAGGAAGCTTTTAATCAACTTCAAGATGGTGTTCTTAGTTAAGAGTCTTGGCCGAGTATTAGCATATGAGTGTGTCTTCTATGTTTATGTGTTTGAAGAGTTGTTGGAAATCAAGTTGTTGATGTAGTGGCTGAGGTGTTGACTGCTAGACATCATTGCGATGATTAGAAGTGAGATGGGGTCTCTTATCTAGGGTGGACTTAGGTAGAAGGGTCATTGGGTAGTGATTAAGTGAGTAGATCATCAACGGGTGTGTTGATTGTAGGGTCTATGAATTGATACTGCTGATAGTGAACTTCCTTCCTGGCTTGGTATGCCCCCAGATGTAGGTTGTTAGACCGAACTGGGTGAACAATCCTTGTATGTTGTTTATGCTTTTCAGTACTGTTATTGTTTATACCTTGTTGTTTCTGTCAGACCAGATGTCTCGACATCCTGTAGGACATCTGGGATCTGTCATACAAGAATTTCAATTGGTATCAGAGCAGGCATCCTGTTCTGTTTCTGGGTGAGATCCGAGGGGGATACTTTCTGGTTCATGGTAAAGGAAGAAGGATGTTATACTGAAAAGCTGTTTGAACGGTCCCTAGAAGTGGAGGATGGACTATTCGTGACAGCTGGTACTTATAGGCAGAAAATGATGTATGGTGAATGTGTGCTTGCTGTGTAGCTGTGATGTCAGACAAGATGTCTTGACACCGTGTTTTAGTTTCTTTTGGAGGATCTTGTTGTGGGGGAGTTTATTTCTCTCCAAGGAATTGCTTTGTTATTTCCGCTGTATGCGCCTCTAATTTGTTCTAGTGTTATGTTCTGTTTGATTGCTGCTATGTTTGATTGTGGTTCCCTAGTATTTCATGCAAAGGCTGTTTCAGCCAATATTAGCCAAAGTGGAAGAATGGTTTTTTTTTTGTTGCTGAGCTTCAGTTCATGATGTCAAGTCTGATGTCCTAACATGTGACTACAGAACTAGAGAACATTCAGATTAGAATGTTATGTTTAGTTTGTTACCTTTTGGTTGCAATTCTTTGGGTTTTCCTGATGAGAGATTCCTAGCGAAAATCATGGTGGAGATTTTATTTGATTTGTTTCAAACCTAGAATTTCGTTTGCACCTGGATAGTGGTGGTTTTATGTAATATGCTGTACCTGAAGACTGTTGAGGAGGTTGTGATTGTTGTGTATTCCACTGCATGGTATCTGATGGAACCCTGGGGGTCTTTGTGTCGCTAGTAAAGGAAGGGCAGTAGGGTTGGTCTCCTCAGAAGAGTTGATGTGTGATGATGTAGTGTATGCAAGAATGTTTCAATCAACTGTGTAAAGTTGCCAACGATAGTTGAGTTTTATTTCTCAAGTCCACTCTTAAAGGCACTATAGTGTGTGGTTGATTTACTCTTCAAGAAATCTGTTGAAGAAAGGATAGAGCCATTTATTTTGGTCTCTAGAAGAGTTTTTCTAATACTTGACCTAATTAGGAAAGTGACTCTGAGTCTTGCTGTTGTTTAGTTTTGCCGGAGCTTGGATTAGTTTTGAAGACCTTTAAGATGATCAAGGGAAGTCTTCATCTAGCTTAGGTTCAGCTATGTGATGTCCCCTACATGATGGAACACTTGGAAGAGTAAAAGATGCAGACGTGTTGATGATGTGTATCATGCAAGTATTGATGGTCTGATCAGAAAGGATGATCAGCTACTGGTGAACTCTTATATCCCCTGCAAAGAGTTGTACATGGATTACTACGGATGTTACCTCCAAAACCATAGTAAGTGTCAAATCCATGTGTTTGAGATTGTTGTCAGATCTGATGTTGGAACAACATGTGCTCATGGTGGAGTATTAGGTCAAGCCACTTACCTAATCTGAAGTGATCAGTGGTGTGGATTAATAAAAGAGGGATCAGCTAGTGCCACAAGTGTGCAGGAAAAGAATGTCAGACCAAATGTCGTACCTTGTGTGAGAAGGTTACCTTATCACATATGATAACTACCTTGGCATGAGTTGAGTATTTGTCTGCTTTTGATAAGGATGTGCATCTAACCGATAGTGAATACTCTGACGGGAGCTGAGCGTTTATCTAAGATGTTGTGCATTCAACTAATGACAAAATACATTGACAGGAGACTATGTATATGTCTAATGTAAAAGTGCAGGACTGCTGAAGTGTTGAGAATTTAATTTTCTCTATGTGGCTGTTTATTTCTCTTCGTGGTGTGTTGGTGTGTGACGACCTGAATTAGCTGCTGAAGATGTGATCCTTGGAGATCATCCTAGGTTTAAGGAACTCTGTGTTGATGTCCTACATGATATTGAAACAATCATGGTGGTTAAAAGAAGCTTGGGATTATAAAGATGAGATTGTGTGTTCTATAGTGTATTTAGAAGTGGCAATTTTTTGTATGGATATGGGGTAGTCTTGGACTACTTATTTTCTGAAGATTCAGATATGGCTGATTTGAAGTCTTTGGAGTTTCTAAGCAGGATGGAGGTTGTCTACTCAAACTTGATTGTTGAATCAAGTCTATGAGAGCATAGAAATCTGTTTCTTCAAAGGGAGGAGGTTCTTCTGAGTGACAGAAGGAAGAGTTGAATTCAACAGTTGGATGTCATAATGTTCTGACATCTAGCTTAACATCAGATGTCTCAGCTGGTGATGTGGCACATCAGCTTATGATAGGGTGATCTATAGGAATGAACAATAAGATGTTTCAAAAAGATCGTTCTCATGGCAGTTTGCGGGAGCTGCAGGAAGGAGAAGATGTTACATGACCATGGCTTAGGGAGTCTAAGTGTGTCTGCTATTGAGTAATTGGAACATGTGACTTGAAGATCAAGTTTCCTTGGTGGATCAGGATATCTTTGTGAGAGTTCTGACAAACGTGAAAAAGGTCAAAAGGTGGCATTAGGTTGTTTTCATATGAGGATTCATGAATGAGGTGATCAAACTGTGGCATTTAGTTGATCTCAGAAGTGGATTCGAAGAATCAAGATAATCAGAGTGTGGCAGCTGGTTATTATTGAGGATTGTCTTGGAACAAGTTACTCTTGGGCAGAAGGGTGATGAGTTGAAGACTCAAGGAGATTATTCTTCTTGAAGGTGGGTGAGAGTTTATTTCTCTAGTTCTTTGGATTACTATGCTATAGTAAGTCCAGTTGGTGGAGCATATAAAGAATCATGGTGATGATGTCTTGGTGTGTGGCAGATGTTCTAACTTGTGTTGGGACATTATCTGGTTGGATATCCTTGGTGAAGGATGATTATGCTCTGGTTCCGAAGCGGGTGCCTACATTATGCCTAAGGAGCGTCTACATAGTCATACAGGAGAATGATGAAGTAGAAGGTCTGCCTTGGATGGAGAATGTAGAGAAGACTGAAGTAGATCAGGTATTGATTGATTGGAAGTCTGAAGATCAAGAGTATGATAAGGAATGACTGCCTTTGGAGAGTTGGGGGATCTATGTGACTTTGATCCTTATCTAACAGTTTATTTGAACTGAGGATTGGTGTTTTTGTTTTTGTTGTGTGCCTTAGGGGGAGTAAAGTGGTGTTTTGTTTGATGTTTATGATGTCAGATCAGATGTCATGACTTTATGTCATGTGTGTACTTCTGCTTATGAAGAGTAGTTACATTTTTGTTGTTGAACTTGTGCAACTATTTAGGAGGAGCATGATAGTCTGTCATGCGTGATTGCTGCTACTGAAAAGATGTGGAACTCCTTACTGTGTCTGGGAGAATTTATTTTTCTCTGCAGTTTTATTTGAAGAACTCTGTAGGGGTCTTGGTTGATGGAAGATGTCACACTTGTCTTGGTGTGTGTTATTAATTCAAAGTAAGAGGACTTTACCTAGAGTGTAGTGGAAGGCAATGTGTTTGTGCTTCAGAACTTGTGGGTAATTTGGTGGTGGTTCTTGTTAAATGTACTAGTGTTGTTTGAAGATCAAGCATTATGTGAATGCGTTCAACGGTGTGTTGAACAGAGGGTGCACTCTTGAAGACATGAAGATGAGTCTTATGTTTTCCATTCATTTAAGGTGTTCATCTTGTAAAGGAGCACTGGTTATCTTAGATAGGGGGAGTTAAACTTTTGTTGTTGAAGTAGTGCAGTTGTTTGACAGATGTCGTGACATTGTGTTACTGGTGAAGTTCATGGTGGACATGACAGTTTAGACCTGGTGTGTCAATGGATTGAACCAGAAGTTTAGACATGGCTGTTTACCCCAATGCTTGTCAATTTTTGGCCAAAAAGGGGGAGAGAAGTAGGTTTGTTTAGCTATTGTGAGATGTAGAATAGTCTGTTCTGGTCTGAGTATATTGGTTGGATGATTCAGAGTTTGTCCAATTCTGGCTAAAAAGGGGGAGAGTAGCCTTAATTTTTTGTGAGAGGAGCTGCGATATGGTTGTGGTGTTGTTTGTGGTGTTGTTTCTGCTGTTGGTATCCCTGATGTGTGATGATATTGTTTTAGCCAAAATTTGCCAAAGGGGGAGATTGTTAGTTATGGTGTTGACAGCAATTTTGGTAAAACAATGTGCTGGTTCAAGATGTCTTGATTGATGTCTTAACATGTGCTTTTGTGTTTCTAACATTCAGTATAAGGTGTATATGTTAGTGTTGCAGGTCTGTGTACTGATGTCAAACACGATGTCCTGACATCTGTTGGCAGTACATCAGTTTAGTTTGTTTCTAGAACTGCGTTGTTTTGAATATATCTTGGGAGATTTTGTTTGAGAGATTGCAGGAGAATTTATTGGAGAAGATTTATTCTGATACAATCAATTCCTATTACTTTGTGGAGTATATTTTGTTACTATTTTAGGGAAAAGAGATTTGGAGAATAAATCTGCTTTATTGTTAAATCAAATTTGTGAATTTATAATGCACAAGCCCAATGTAAGGAATGTTTCTGGGAATATTATGGTATCCTTTGTGGAGCTGATTTAGAGGTCTGGAAGATTCAAGATAAAATCAAGAGAAGATTGAGTATTTAAATGTGGAGATATTTTAGGAAAATTTGATTGAAGGTCTAATTTGTAGGAGAATCTTTTGAATATTTGTAGCAGCTGATATGTTGTGATTTGAAGCCCAAATCTAGTTGGGTTTAGGTTATAAATAGAAGCATTGTAACCTAGAAAAGGAGGCCAACCATCATGTAAATTATAAGGGCTGTGTTGGTCAATGAACCACCCGGTTTATGGGATGGTCATCGTGTTTATCTCGAAGCCTGTAGGTAAGAGATGTATTGTTCTTGGAGAAAGTTTTTAAGCAACTTCAAGATGGTGTTCTTAGTCAAGAGTCTTGGCTGAGTATTAGCATATGAGTGTGTCTTCTATGTTTATGTGTTTGAAGAGTTGTTGGAAATCAAGCTGTTGATGCAGTGGCTGAGGTGTTGACTGCTAGACATCATTGCGATGATTGGAAGTGAGATGGAGTCTTTTATCTAGGGTGGACTTAGGTAGAAGGGTCATTGGGTAGTGATTAAGTGAGTAGATCATCAACGGGTGTGTTGATTATAGGGTCTATGAATTGATACTGCTGTTAGTGAACTTCCTTCCTGGCTTGGTATGCCCCCAGATGTAGGTTGTTAGACCGAACTGGGTGAACAATCCTTGTATGTTGTTTATGCTTTTCAGTACTGTTATTGTTTATACCTTGTTGTTTCTATAAGACCAGATGTCTCGACATCCTGTAGGACATCTGGGATCTGTCATACCAGAATTTCAGAGGTCTAAAGTGTTTTGAAAATGATTTGTTTAGGGTGATTAAGATCAAAACCCTAAATTAATTTCAAAATGTATTTTAATTAAATAAAAATTTAATTAAAATGATCAAAATTATCAAACATGTGTGGAAAACAAGTTGTGATCTTGGATTAATATTTGAAAAATCATGTTTATATCCACAAAATGATTGGAAACCAATTAAATTTGGAAAATCAAGGAGGAAAAAATATTTTAAATGTTAAAAAACAAATAAAAGATTAATTCCTTGCAAAAATATCAAGTATATGAAATAAATAATATTTTTGTTACTTTTTGGCAAAATAAAATATTTTAACATTTTTGTGAATTATTAAAAAAAGAATCAACTCAAAATCATTAAAACTCAGAGTGAAATTAATTTTTAAATCAATTAAATAAAATCACAAAATTCAAATATTCAAATATTCAAAAAATGGCGCCAAGAACACGCGCCACCCCTCTGTTTTTGCAGATTTGTATTTTCTCACCAATCTCACCGAATACTTGATGAAATCACACAATCCACATATCAATCTGCTCGTTTTCACCTCACGATCATGTCTATGGTCTTTAATTTCATTTATTTTAAGCATGGAATAAGAAATCAAGACAAAACCTCAAGAACCCTAAAATTTGCATGAAGACTGAGAATTTTGATACACGATTCAAACAAAGTAATTAATTGAGGGAAAATATTCTATGCATGATTATGAACATTTGGTAAAAGTATTGTGCGAGGAAATATGCATAGATTAAGAGATGACCAAGTTTAGGCTTACTTGAAAGTCGTGACAGCAAGAGCAAAGTGATTTTTGAGTTGGAGGTGTTACAATTGAGTTGTGATGATCTGAACAGCTTCCCTACACCATATGGAATGTGTTTGAATGCTTGAAGTGGTCTGAAATGGACTGGAACAAAGTATGGCACCTCAGCTGCAACTTGGTTAAAACCTTGAGCAATTGGCTGATGATTTTGTGAAATTGGTTTTCCAGATGTGGTTTAAGTGTTTGGATCACTTCTATATGATGTTTATGAGGTGTGTGTGTGTGATTGGTTTGGTTTGGTTGGAATGGCTCTCAAACTCAAAACCCGATAGTGACTTGCTTTTGAAGGAAATTTTAGAGTGAAATAAGAGATTTTGAGGAAAGAATCAGTTTGATGGCTTTGGTGTACTTAAACTGAGCACAAATGAGCTCTATTTATAGTAGAACAAGTTTGTTTTGCAAGCAATAGTGAATGGCAACTGCAGCAGATCATTGTCCAATTGGATCATTTTGGAATCTCAAGTCTCCTCTAGCCATTGACTAGAGGTTAGAGCACAGGCCTTTGGTTCCCTAGTTCAGAGATCATCCTTGACTCATTCAGTTGGAAAGGACTCAGTTCATGCCACCTTGGTGCATCCATTGAATGCTCCAAAACAAAATTGGAGTCTTGTACCCCTTTTAGGAATTTTAGGTTTGGCATGCTACTTTTAGTTCCAAAGACTTGGGAGGCTTATGAATCAGTGTTTGTCCCTCCTTGATCTCCCCCTGAGGTGTTCAGATGGATAAACTTGTTTGTCATTTGCATAATTTGATCAAATCGAGCAAAATGCACAAATCTTCCTTTCCATGACAGTTGCAGCAAGGCATATTGCCATTGTCATAACTCTTAGCTCAAATGGGATTTGATGGAGTTCTTGGCCATTTTGGAAAGCTCTCATATGATACAACATATGTGTGATCATAGTTTGTCTTGACACTTTTTGGATCTAAGTGAAAAATGCCCTTACATTTTGAAAAAAGTGAAACAGGTTCTGACTTAGTGAAAATTTCACTAAGTGTTGGAAAAAGTGGCATTTTCATGTTTTTGTCATTTTGGTCACTCCATAACTAAAAATCCATGAAGAATTGGAGTGAGGTGTAGTTGACACATTTAAAGTATGCTATGAGAGCTACAAATCCATCTTTGGATCAACCAAAATGGTTGCTTGGATCACACGTTATGATCCTTGGAAGTTGGTACCCTAGCCACTTTGTTCCATAACTGAAAAAATTTCTAAGGTTTTTTATGGTTATCCCTTTTACAAGTTATCCCACTTTTCTTGATTTTTCTTGATGAATGATGATTCCAATCACACATTAACATCATTTTAGGGTTAGGGAACCATAATTGATCAAAAAATCAAAAAGTCAAGCTTTGACTTTTGGGTACAGTTGACTTTTTATCAGATGAATTCCAAACTATGCGATCCTCTATGAAATCAAGTCCTTGACCTAAATCAAACTTGATGGATTGATTTCATAGGTGTTATAGGGTGTATTGAATCATGTCCCAAGGTTTAGGAGCATGTCCTTGTCAAAAGTCAAAGGCACGGTTGACTTTTTCTTAAAAAACCCTAACTGTGGTTCAGATGAAATTGAAAATTGTGGGTCAAGTTTCTTGAGGTCTTGGTTCATGTGTTGTCCCAAAAGTCAACTTAGAGGTGAATTAGGTCAAGAAACCCTGATTCTTGATTTTTGGTGAATGCATCCCCTAAGGCTAAATTGACTTGATGATTGGGTTTATGTGTCCCTTGGAGTATTTTGGGTTATGCTTTGAAGCATTGGCTGATGCCCAGAGGAAAATTTCCATCTGGAGGCCCTGGTCGACCAAAACCCTAATTTGGTGACACTGGCGATCTTGAGGCTTGATCCACTTGGAATACTGCAACCTTGTGCTTAATTCTTGATGTGGGGGTCCTATTGATCCTTTATGTGGATGTTTGAGAGGTTTAGACAAGTTGAAGATCATGTCATTCCTTGATTGATCCTTTGTCTAAGAGCTCTGAGAGGGCTTGAAACCCTAATTCTTAGTTGTAGGGAATGCTCAACAATTCTTGAGGAGATTGATGAGACATGATGGTACATCCATATTGTGATGATAATTTGTACAATGATGGGAAATCTTAGTGGTCAAAATTTGGGGTATGAAAGTTGGGGCAAGGCTTAACTACATAAAGCGGGGATACCTGTTATTTAAAAGCATATTCTGATGGCGTGCGAAGGTATGTGCCATATAAGTTGAACCGAAATATCAATATACAAGTATATTTCGTAAGTTTTGGAACCATGGCCACTTTTTAATGAGGAATGAATCATATGTCTACAAGGAAAATGACATGTCTTAGGAGGAGCTTTATCTGAAGAAAAAGTTAATCACTTTCTTCAAAGAATTTGGTTACGTTGGGGGCGTTGTACCTCGAGATGAAGCTTTAAGGAAACATTTTAAGTGGCTTATTGAAACTCGTATGTTAATGAATGCTAATACCAAGGAGGCAAGGAGGGTCGTTTTTCGTGAGTTTCCACCATTTGTACCTTCTTTTACATGTCATATTTATCTACAATATCTGTTGATGATTTATCAATTTCCATATGTAGATTCAATAAAGTGCGAAGAAATAATTTAGAAAATGAATTGGAGAGCTCGAGCTGTTTCAGTGATTTCAGGTCATTCAAACGTTCCATCACCGACCATCGTCCTTGCTCTGGTTGGAATGATGAAGAAATTAACCCAATCTTCTCCACTGGATTTATATGGTCTCGAGGAGGAACTTCCTCGGTTTCCAACCCTGGCATTGGGATTCTTAGGGATACACGAATGGTGTCACATACTTCGGGAATTTTGGCCTCAACTTATGGTATTCTAACTCCTATTTTCTTTGCCCGACCAATACCTTGTACTTTAAGGAAGCATTTGATGTCGACTTCGGAGGAAAATTGCTCTTACCTGGACAACCTAAATGATGAGGTTCTTGAGGAGGAATTATCGACTCTAGAATATTACACCCAATGAGTGTTTGTTATTATGGCCATTTGAGGAACCATTTGTACGAATGTTCTTTTGGTTGATCAACATTGTAAGGAGAGACAACTGTGGCAGGATAGTTTATGTGATCTGATGCTTCAGTGTGATATATACCTGCAAGAAATAAAGATGGCTTTAATTTCTCTCACAGAGATGGGTGGTGCCTTGAGTGCTTTCAACCTTCTTAGCTCTTTAGTTGATTAGGTAAAGTTACTGGAGAGAGAAGTGAAAAAGAAAGATAAAGCTTTGGCTTATGCTTAAACTTTGCTATCTGCTACAAAGACATATTTTTAATTGTTCAAGGAGATATTAAAAATTTGCGCCAAGAGAATATCTCGTTGACTGCAAAATTGGATAAAGCAACTGACACCAACCTTGCATATATCTCCGAATCTTTTAAGAAATATTTATATCAAGTAAAGCATTTTTACTCTCATTTGCACATTTCAGGGGAACAAGTACGACCAAATCCGATAGTTGAAGATAGAAAAATTTTTACGTTCATTATATATATATATAACACCCTTCTCCCTTCTCCCTCGAAATTTATTGGACGCCTCTAGGGTAGTGCCCCACCAAGGGCCAATACCCTTCCCCCCTAGGTGAATACATGGTCCAAGTTGATGTGTGGCAGATCCATTGTGACTTCTAGAGAAGCTAGCTACCAAGAAGGGGGTGGGCCGGTTATTGCCAATTTTGTGGTTTTGCCACGTTTTTTGCGTGTGTGCTTTTCCTTGAGGGTTTTTTATTTCTTTAGTCGTTCGCCTGTGGTGTGTATGATAGAACCACTGCATCTTTATGGTAGGGATTTAATTTCCTCGATTGTACCACAGACTCAATGTTACCTTTCATAGTCAGAAATAAAAAAAGATATTTTAGAAGGATATTTTTATTTATTTAAATGAAAATATCATGATATTATGCGATGATGTAATTTAATTTACATAAAACCATTAACATAACCATGTGGACATGCCACTACTTATTCTCCTTGTCGCTTGTCGTTTCCTAGAATCATCCATTATTGCTTATTTTATTGACATAACCTATTTTACCTGTGGGGGCAAAAACTAATGTCCCTTAACTGGCCAATGACTAAGCCTACATTGATTTCCATGGATTTGCATTCCTCATCCTCCTGATCTTACTACAAGGCTTGGTAGATTCTCTTAGCTCTAGCTAGGACAACCTTGACTGTGATTGGCTCACCATGGAGGTTTTGGAACTTCAACTTAAGGTGAATCAGGGATTTTACGGCGTGTAGGATTACCGTGAAGGATATCCTAAGGATACAATTGTAGACACTTTTGCAAGGAACCGCCAAGAACTGCAATTTGAAAGTTCTAACATCTCTCATTTTCCCCACAGTAATCATCAACTTGATATTGTCGTACCTCGAAAAATATAATCTTCGTGATGCGCAAAACAAGGGTTGCACGATCACGGATGCACTTAGGAGAGTCGCCACCGAACTTTATTTATCCCCATGAGGGGAAAGGGAAAACATCTAGAAAACCCACGGGTGAAAGGATAGAGTATGGTCATCGCAACCATATTGGGTTCAGAATTCGGTCATGTAAGGGGAAGGTACTAGCACCCCTACATCCATCGTACTCGATGGGGACCATCTAAGTTATTTAAGCATGAAAGGGTATTTGATATCTCTAAGCTTTCTAAGGGGAAATGGATGATTATTTTGGGGAAAAACAAAAGGTTTTTATTATTGAGTTCATCTGAATTTTGGAACCCAATGTCTACGTATCCCAGAGGGAACCAGAACTCCGTAGTTTTTGTTAGAAAAGTTTAGGTTTATTGTGTATTTTTCATGGACAATGCTAAGTTCGCACTCTAGCAGTTAGAGGCATTGTCTGTCTGTGGTAGAATGGAAGTAGCATGCCATTTTTGAAAAGGTTTTAAAGAGAAAAGCCTGAAGGCAAAAAGGTTTGAATTTGTGAGGTGTTTTATTGGGAGATGTGAAAAATTATTTGAGACATGTATCATACTAAAGTCCATGACAATAGGAGCGAATACGTTGTACAAATGATCTAGGCGTCTCATGTACAACATACCGTAAGAAGAGGTAAGGAAAACTCCCGCTCATCTTTTCCTATGTACTTAAGGCTCATGATGCATAATACATATTGCATTAGTTAAGTATTTTTGTATTTTTATTAAGAAAAGATTTATTTGTTTTATGAAAGAAGAGGGAAATTTTATCCTAATGTAATCATGCAAAATGGACCTAGAGATTAGGATTGAAGGGAAAATTTCTATCCTAGAAATTGTCAAGCTTGGATAAAAGCCTAAGGTCGAATCTTAATTCAAATTAATAAAAGATTAAGTTGACTTAAGATATCATATGGATCACAACAAGTAATAACACCTCAAGGTCGTGGCAATAATCATCAATAAGAATATATCAAGATTTAACCACCATTAATCAAGATTAATCAAAATTATGATAAAAAATTGCATCAAAATCAACATCAATATTAAAATTAACATTCACATTCAATCAAAATTAATATTTAAAATTAATATCAAAATTCAATCAAAATTAATATTAAGAGTAACATTAAGACTAGTCAAAATCAATGTTAAAATTAACACTAAAATTTAATCAAACTTAATACTAATATTATCATCACCATTAGTCGAAGTCAATATTAAAATTAACATCCAAATTAGGATTAAAGTTAATATTAAAAAACTAATATCGAGATTTAATTAAAAGATCAACATTAATATCAAAATTAATTATAAAAATCTAATATCACAATTAATCTAAACTAACGTTAAACGTAATATTAAAATTAAATCAAAGTTTTTAATCAAAATTAAACTAAACAAAAAAATGATCAAAGGAAAAAAAAAACAAAATTATGAAGAAAGGGTGCAAAAAGGATTATAGATGTGTTTCTTAAAGAACAACATGGGTTGGGACTTAAGCCCTCCCGATCCACATTTGATGAAACTAAAAATGAAAAAAAAAGACTTACAAAGAAAAGTCTCAGCATATCTCTCTCATTCTCTCGCATATGGCTTGTCTCGACGGAGGAAGAATAATGGTGTACGGCACGCGGAAGACTGATCTGGATGGAGAGGTGAAAGCGCTTGCGGAAAAGGAGGGAGAAGCCTCCGGTTTAGGTGCCTGAGTTGTCGGAGGAGGAATCAAGGAGGACGTCAGCGGTGGTTTTCGCGGTTGTGTTGATGTTGGTCTCGGTAACTTCTTCTTCCTTTTGCTTTGTGCGTGTGGTTGCAAAAAAACAGTGTTTTCCTTTTGTGTGTACTCAAATCAATTTTTGTCTCCCTCTTTGTGAATGGGGAATGCCTCTTTTTATAGGTTCATGTAACATTCAAATTCTGATTTGTATTGATGAGTAAGATCATGTTGTCGAACTTTGTTTTTGAAAGAAATATGGTTTTTATGAAACTTGATTCTTGCTCCCTTTTGAACATGTAATTGATGACGATGATGTTATTTCCATGTTAATTTGAATATGTCTGATTGTGTTGGAAACTTGATATTGTAATGAACTTTTGATGGTGCTGATTCCAACCTTCCCTTTTTGCTTGATTGTGTTTGGGAAATCATAACCAATTTGATCCTTTCCCCTTATGCTATATTATTTTCCTCATGAAATCGTTGTTGTTAATAAGATGAAGATATTTTCCTTTTAATTCAATTGCCTCTTATTTTGTACTTTGATAGTGAATGAATTTTGTTGCTTGTGATGGTGTAGAGATTCTTGAAGGTATTTTTGGGAATTTTGAATTGGATTTTTTTTTGTATAAAAATGGTTTATGGTTTTGGAAATGAATTTTGAAAAAGTCGACATGGATTTTATTTATTTGGATATGGATTGAAATGGATTTAAAAATGATTATGAAGTGGATATTGAAATGATCAAGGATGAATATGGATAAAAATGCCATGAATAAGTGGAATTGGATAATGGTGGATATTTGGATAATGGTTAGAAAAAGATTAAGAAAAATGGATAATGGAGAATGGAAAATGGATATTAAAATGGATTTTGAGCTTGAATAAACCACTTTATCAATTAAATCCCAAGAAATCCGTACAAACTTTTTCCCATTGTTACTTAAATCAAATTCTCAAACTAAATAAATGCTTAAGAACTTGGTTCCATTTGAAACATTCTTGAATCAATGAATCATTAGCTTTTCATGTCATCCTTGTCTTATGAATCCTAATCTTCAAATTAATCACAAAGCCACCATATTCCATTTGATGAAATCTTAATCCATAGCAATGAGGGCACATTTCTCCTTTATCTCTTCTTGAAACCACAACACCCTAATCAGAGCTTGCCAACACTATAAACACATACAAAACCTCATGACCTAATCCCTAGGGAATTATGCCCAAAGGCCAAATGATCATCCAGAGGAAGATCAGGAAGCAACACAAAGCTAGGTACATAAATAAACAAGGTAAGACAAATTTGGGGTATGACAGATATACCCCTAAGGACGGGTCATCATTCCATTGAAGTGTTATAGATCGAATCCCTCATATGGCCACAAGTTTTGCTTCTTCAGGCCCATCTTCTCAAAAATATCTGAGTACATGATGTCATAAGAGTTGCCACCGTCAATCAATATTCAAGAGACGTCAAAGTGCCTAATTGTGGCAGTTATGACCAATTAGAATATATCATTTGGGATTCCCCCGACCTTTTAACTATCTTGGAAATTAAGCATCGGCCTTTCTTGGATCTTGGAAGATGCACTTCCGCCTTTCTTACTGACGACCATCAACTCTATGATCTTTCTCTTCATCATCCCTTAGACATTTCATTTATCCCCGGGGTGCTTCCTGTGATGGCTGCAATTTGTTGGAGATTCCCTTTATGTGCCTCTTCTTCGCTACTTTCCTCTTTATCCCTCGGTCATGCCATCAACAGCGTTGGATGAGGACTTGCTCTTCAGGGAATCATCTCGCTCTCTCTTTCCATCTTTGGTGTAATAGGACAGACAACCCATCTTGGTTGAGCCCTCAATTGAATCCTTTTGTTGTATTTAGTCATTGGTAGTATGGTCTGACTTTTATAGAAATGGCAGTACTTTGATTTGTCGATTCGAGAGGAATCCCTGACCATGAAGAGACTTTTTATCCTAACTTACTGGAACTCGGTGTTAGCACATTATTTATAGATTTTCTCTCAACATGTATTGAGGGAATTGTATTTGTCGAACCGACTATAGGTCCTGTGTGTAGCATGCGATTTTTGTCGGTGACACGACCACCTTATCTCCATGGGTTTTCCTCACCGCAATGGTAGGAGTTGGGTGCTACTTTCTGATTTCTTATTTATCCTATGAAGCTGGAAAGGAAATGGAAGCTATCTAAAACTAACCCTGCACGCAAATGTTTTCTTTAACAAATGCTTAAGAGATTAGGGAGTTCGGGGTCAGGTTATACAATGGGGAGTTGTCAATTACCCATCCTATATGTGGTTATCCACAAATCGTTAGCAATTTCTACTACTTTCTACTTATTGGTGCTTGTCTGTCATGGGTTGAGAAAGGTTCTCCTTTGGGAATGTTGAGAGAGAGAGTTTTTGTTGATGTTTTTAGTGAGGTACGGGACCTAAAGTTTTTTATTAGTGTGTGAAGGTACTGGACCTAAATTTTTTTGATTGGTGTGCTCGCTAAGATTTCGCAATCTTATGCCTACGTATTCCCGTTAAAGAAAACAGGGAAATCAGAGAAATCATAGTTCCTCCTATT
Source organism: Lathyrus tuberosus (assembly GCA_022829125.1). Taxonomy (NCBI): domain Eukaryota; kingdom Viridiplantae; phylum Streptophyta; class Magnoliopsida; order Fabales; family Fabaceae; genus Lathyrus; species Lathyrus tuberosus. Next base: position 3,801,743 of record JALAZF010000073.1, on the reverse strand, counting down.
CTATGGGAGGAAAAGAGATGTTTGGTGTCTTGTTCAAAGCCCAAGATTGGAGCTAGAGGTATTTGTGTCTTGTTCAAAACCCAAGATGAAGCTAAAGGGTATTTGTGTCTTGTTCAAAGCCCAAGATTGAAGCTAAAGGTTTGACTGAGAGAGAATTTATCATCTCCAAAGAGAGATATCTCATCTGTTTATCACAGTTATTGGGTAACTGATTATAGAGGAGAATTACTTTAACTGGGATATAAGAAGCCAGCAATGCCATAATTTCCTTTATAGGGGATTTGTCCTGAAGGAGAAAACTTTAACTCAGTGTAGAGCAGTGCCATTTTTCCTTAGGAATCTTTCATGCTAAGAGAGGGACATTGGCTTGGATGTAAATAATCTAGAGGCTTGCCACTTACAACAATTAGATGAAAGAAAGAGATTTACTAGGATAAGAGATGGACTACAGCTGGGATATTTGAATCCACAAGTGTGCCAGTTACATCAGTTATCTGGAATTAGGTTTGTTTGATTTTCTGTTTTGTGTGTGATATACAGAGAAATGTATTCCTTCAGAGAGTTTTTGATTCCCTCTGAGGGGATTTTGATTTCATGTGTGCCTTGATCAAAGCCCAAGGTTGAAGCTAAAAGGTTGATTGAATCCACTGGGGAGTTTATTATCTGTCTTGTACAAAGCCCAAGATTGAGGCTGAAAAGAGACTGACTCTTTTGGGGAGAACATTATACAACGCCTAAGAGGAGGCTAGAAGGAATTGACTTTTCTGGGGAAATATTTTGTCTATCTTGTACAAAGCCCAAGATTGAGGCTAAAAAGGGGTTTTTGACTCCACTGGGGAATATTTGTATGTGTCTTGTACAAAGCCCAAGATTGAGGCTGAAAGGGGAAACTGACTCTACTGGTGAGAGGTTTTATCTGTCTTGTACAAAGCCCAAGATTGAGGCTAGAAGAAGATTGACTCTGCTAGAGGTATGATTTGTCTTGTATAAAGCTCAAGATTAAGGCTAGAAGAAGAGAATTGACTTTGTTTAGGGAGATTTTTATATGTGTCTTGTACAAAGCCCAAGATTGAGGCTAGAAAAGAAACTTACTCAACAAGAGAGTGAGAAAAGATCTTTATACAAAGGCTAAGAGGAGGCTAACTTCTGCTGAGGATTATTGAGATCCAAAGGCAGGTCCAGATTGAGGAATCAACTCTTGCTGAGAATTACAGAAGAGTTGAAATATCAGATGCCTTGAGGTTCTGATAAAGGTTTATTGATAGTGATTTGATCCTAGCTGGGGAAATTCTAAGTGAGAGTTTAAAATTGAGTTTTGAAACCTATGGATGTTTTTACTCTGTTAATGATTGATGAAATGATCAGGGTTTATCCTGTACGTTTGGGAAACTTGAGGGTTTCTTTGAAATCCAAGGGGAGATGAGACTGTACAAGTCTACTGGCATGAAAGGGTTTATCTTTGTATCATGCCCAAGAGGAGGCAGGTGTTTTAAGGGATGAGTGAAGGTGTGAAAAACATAAGAAAGGGGGTTTGAATTGGTTTTTCAAAATAAAAAATGTTTCTTTAAAATAAACTCCTTTTAAAAGACTCTTTCTTTTAACACTTAATAACCTATGTTGAGAACAAAGAGATGAGCACGTTATGTTTATAGTAGTTCACTTGAGAAACACTCAAGTTAATCTAGTCCACCCGCCAAGGTGATTTTGCCTCTCTCAACGAGGTCTTAATCCACTATTCAATCAAATCAATACAATGCGCTAGTCAAACTGCTGGTGACTAACACAACCTCTAAAACTCTCAAGTTTTAGACTTCTCAAGTAATACAACCTCACAGGTCTTACTCAAGGAACAACCTCTAAGACACACGTCCTAGACTTCTCAAGAAATACAACCAAACGGTCTTTCTCAAGGAATACAAACCTAAGTTTGAATAAATTTCATTTACAGATAAGTGCTTCTATACAAGCTGAAAATTGTAAACAAGTTTAGACCAGAATGACTTAAGAAATATTTCAGTTAGAAAGAATATTGCAGTAGCGTTCGTGTGTCTTTCTTCAAGTCTTTTGCTTCCTTTTTTAGCCGTGTAGAAAGAGCCGTTGAAATGTAATCATGATAGCTTAACTAGGCTGGCGGCTAGAAGCGTGAGGACAGATAAAAACTTTTGCGTGCTGCGCGTCCTATTTTTGTCAGAGTATCTTTGATTGTACCATTGCACTGTTACCAAGATATTTTTGCTTTGTATTGAGGTACAGTTGTACTAAGTAGCTTTGTCTTCTTGGCTTCTCAACTTTAGAGGCTTTTTATGAGCATGAGTAAGAAGGGAAAACATCGCTTGGTTCTTGAGATTTTTAAGTTTTCGAATCTTCAAAGAAGCGTCTTTAGAGTCTTCAGCACTTGGTCTTCAGAACCTTGTTAGCTTGGTGCGTTGTCTTCATATCTTCAGAGGCTTCAGAGAGTATTTGGTTGAAGCATGAGTAGAGACTTGATTTAGGTCTTCAGAACCTTGATCAGAGAGCTTAAGTCTTCAGCATTTGGACTTCGTTCAATCAGAACCTATGTCTTCAGATCTTCAGAACTCGTTCTCTTTTCCTTTTGTATCAGAGTCTTGAGAGCTTCTTATTATCTTAAAATGAGTTCTACTTTCAAGAGTGTAGGCGGAGTATTTTCCTTTAAGCATTGTGTTCGCGCCAATTTATGGAAGCATAACCTATTTGTTAAGTTCTCACAAATAACAAACATTAGCTGTACAAAATTGTTCATACAGAAATACTCATTTGATATCATCAAAACTTAGAGATAATATTGCAGAACCAAATCTTGTTCTCACAATCTCCCTCTTTTTTATGATGACCAAACTATGTATTTTGATGACACAATTTTGATATATATATATATATATATATATAATGCAGGGAAAATAATAGATTCTAAAGATAACTTATCCTTCATATGAAGTGCTCCCCCTGAGTCTTAGACTTGATGAATTTTTGTGCTTGGGCTCCCCCTGACTTTAATAAGTTATGAGATCTTAGTCTTGATTCTCTTTTCAGCAGAGTTCTGATTTTCTTAATGAATCTTGATTTGGATCAGAATTCCCGAAAAAGAAAAACACTCTAATAGAAATAGCAGTTTATCTGTTAGCATTTAAACAACATTATTTTTCAGAGATTGACAATGGAATCAAAATATCACATTCATATTACTTCTCCCCCTTTTTGTCATTGATCAAAAAGATTAGTGGTGAAAGGGTGAAAAACAAAGATCTAAAGTCTTAAGGACAACAAACACAAAAGAATTAGGTGCTTGCAGAGGACATCTTGTCCCATATTTTCTGAAGTATGCCCTAAAGATTAGCTTTGACAGTCTTTTGTTCCTCAAAGCTTTCTCTGAACTTCTGTTGTTCTTCTTTGATTTCTCCAATTGCGTTTTCCAAACACTTTACAGCAGGATCAGATGTAGAAGTAAATGCAGCATATTGCTTGGCCTTTTCCATGGCTTCAGCTTCTTGTGCTATTCTGGCTTCTTCAGCAACCTTTTCTGCAAGAAGTCATGCTTCCTCAGCATCCTTTTCTTCAACCATTTTCTGCTTTGCAGCCAAGAACTTAAGTATCCTGATCCGCTCTTCAGCTTCTGCTCTTTCCTTTTCCCGTTGAATTCCAGCAGAGATGGTTACGTCCGAGAAGCTTACAATTCTTGCAAGTTCAGTATCCAACCATTTCTGGAAGCTTTGAAAAGAGCTTTTAAGTTCCATAGGCTTGGTACTTGTACTAAATTCTGCTCTTAGGTTCGCAAACTTCCTTAATGCCTTGTCATAAAATTGACTTGTGCATTCTTCAAAAGATGTTGGAGGTGGTTCAGAATAGATGACCAAAGCAAGGTCAGGCTTGGCATAATTTGTTTCAGGTGGTGCTTGATGAGATGAAACGATCTCAGTATAAGCATGTTCACTGATTTGTTGATCAGCAGGAGATGTCACTTCTAGAGTGTTTGAGTCTATGAGTGATTCAGGGGTGACTATCTCTAGAGATTCAGAGATTGTATCCTCAGAGATAGACTCAATGCTGAGGATTTGAGATTCATAGATTAGGTTCATGGAACCTTGTTCATTTGGCTGAATTATTGACGAGGTTATTAACGAGGTGTAGGTAGGAATGGCTTTAGATGAGATAAGGGTACTGATTAATGAGTTGGTTGAAGATTGGATAGTGGTAGTTGAAGGAGGAATTGAAAAAGATGGTGGTTTAAACTTCACTTGTGGATTGGAGGTAGGGATGAAGGTAGTTTGAGATGATGATGGTGCAGTAACGGTCTTAGTGACATTCATGGACCCAGAAGAATTGATAACCGATTTATTGATTTTCTCAAGAAGAAGAGATTCCAGTCTAGAAGTTTTGGAGGTTTCAGTTTCATCCTTTTCTTCTTCTTAGGCTCGTTGTTGTATATGCAATCAAGCCTCTGGCTTTCTGAAGCTGTTGTCTGTTCCATAGGGCCATCTCCAAAATTTCCAGATCTTTCGATACTGGCTTCACAAGCCATATTCTGAGAAATCTTAGCCTCTAGGGCCGATTTTATCCTATTTTTCAGCCATATAGGTCAAAATTTGAGCCAACAATTAAGACTCAACAAACACCATCGCCTACCAATGTCCACCCAGTGGGGGGTGGACTTCCCTCTTCGACATGCTCATTTTTTACTTGCTCTTGGTCCCAGATGAATCCATAATTTTGGTGCAAATGCAAAGAATAATTTGAGTCCTTCTCAGAGGTGTACACCTCTTATGCAGAATAACATGGCGGTATTCTCGCCAAATTCCTGTCGAAGCCTTCTTCCTAAGCTTGACTATGTCAGCTTTATAGTAGCTTTGGTCGGCTTCAATATTTTCTACGATGCCATCTTCTCTCCAAATGGCCACCCTCTGGTGTTGGGTCGATGGCACTGCTCCAATGTCATGTATCCACTCACGTCCTAACAAGGAGTTGTAGTTTGTGTTGGACCTAATGACCATAAACAAAGAAGACCTAGATGTATACCCTACGGACAAATCGACCTAGATCACACCTAGCATATTGCTTGTCTTACCCTCATAGTTGGATAACACCATGTTGTGAGGCCTAAGATCTTCGTCGACCTTCCCCAACTTCTTGAACACAGATATGGCATATGATTGACCACTACACCACGATCTACAAACACCTTTGTCGCAACTACGAAAATTAACCGGCGGAAACAGAACAGAAGAGTCACCACCGAACGTTATTTATCCCGACGCAGGGAAAGGAAACGATCAAAGAAACCTCAAAAGGGAGAAGACATGGTCATTGCAACCATAGTCCGGGTTCGGGAGTCGGTTACGTGAGGGGAAGGTCTTAGCACCCCCACGCGTCCATCGTACTCGATGGGATCCACGCTTGTTGTCTAATCAAAGGGTGTGATATCTAAAGCCTACTACTAAACGAAAACGGGAAGGGAAAAATAAACACGGACTCGCAAGGATTATTGCAATCCTATGCCTACGTATCTTTGTGGACGAACAAAGAATCAGAGTCGATGTAGTTTGACAGACTACGCACTAAAGGGGGAGGTTGCTCGCCAAGACATCGCCGTCTTGTGACTACGTATGCTCAATCGGACAAGAAAGAGGAAATCAGAGTGGTCGTAGTTTGACCTACAGGTCGGTTAAGGTCTCGATCGCACTAGGGCGAGAGAAAAGACTCAGTTATCAGGTTGGTCTCGATCGCACGGGTGCGAGAGAAAAGGGAAGTTAGTTGTTTGTGTGCTTGCCAAGGATAGGGATCCTCGTGCCTATGTATCCTCATTAGGGAATGAGGAATCAGAGCATCCGAAGTTCACACTACCATGGGAAAACTGGAACGGTCTCGATCACACGGGTGCGAGAGAAAAGATGAGACCCACGGAAGGTCTAAGGAAAACTCGATCCTACACGTTATCATGCAACTATGGCCCTAAAGTCAGGATTAGGAGGGAAGTCTACCTAATGTTAGCATGCAAAAGCAAACCGGAACCAAGAAAATAAACCAAAAACAGCAGCTACAAAAGCGCTCTAGCTCAGAACAGCGATAAAATCCAGCATGCTAACAAGACAGCTTTTAACAGCACACATTTTCAGCACAGAATAGGTGTAAAAGGCAGCAGGCCAACATGTATACATTTAACATCATATAACAGCTACTATTCAGCAAGACAATCATAGATTCACCAAGGTAGCATATAATTCAACAAAGCAAATGCTCATGAATAAGCATCAAGCAAGTATGGTCATGCGGCAACACAACCTCAAATTGAACACGCATCAAAGATCCATCAATTCACCATAAACATGTCCTATATCCAAGCACAATCATGCATTAAAAGAATCAAACATAAACATGTCTTCACATTTAAACAAATACGTATGGATTATAAGCATGGACAATCATCAAGCAAGAGTGATTGCTACACATGGTCATACAATTAAGCACCAATCAATTAGGCATGAACAACGTCAATGGCGTGGCATCTCCAAACATGCATCAAGAACATCATGAACATGCAATCATGGAATCAAAAGCAAGCATGAACATGAATCATATAACCAGCAAGATAAACATCAAGAACAAGCAATCACCATGGAACAAATGATTGTGCAACATGAACAACACATCAAGAATGCAAGACAAATGAAACATGCACGTGCGTTACAGAAACCAAAAGTCGTGTGTCGAAGAATCTCATTAAAACCATCATGTGAGGTGAAACAGCTCAAGAATAATCCACAAATCATCATATCCATACATGAAGATTAAAAGTGGAAAGGAATCAAAACACACTTGAAAATGCACAAAAATCACACTCCGCATCAGTGTTAATCGATTAACCAATTAGAATTCAAATTGGTTAATCGATTAATAGCTCAAAAACAGTAAAATTACACTTGTTAATGAATTAACCAATTTGAAATGTAATTGGTTAATCGATTAACCCTGTTCCAGCAGCAAAAGATCAAGTTTCAAAAGCACTTTTCAGCAGTAAATCACTTGTGCAATCATCCAAATAAATATGTAATCAATTATACACGAAATTCACGTCAAATATCAGTAATCAAACATCAATTGCATCAATCAAACAACAAGATCACAAATCAAATCAAGCAAATGGATCAAATCACATTGCAAACCATGGATCTACATTGCATAAATTGAAATTAAGCTAGATCAAGCATAGATCTAAGAAAACCAACCTACAAAGCTGAGAACTGCTTTGGTAAGTGTTGCAAACAAAAATTGATGAATTAAGGCAAGAAATCCAAAGATTTATGAAGCTTTATCAAGAACACTTGATGATCCAAGCAATAATCCACCAATAAGCAAAAGTTCTCCAAGAAGTGATTCCAAAACCTTGAATCTAGATCCAAACAAGTTGCTACTGTAGAATTGAACCAAAAATGATGATGTGATGGAAGTTTAGCTCAAGAATTCACAAATTCCAATGAAGAATTTGTTAATCTATGAATATGGAGCTTTGGTGAGAGGTTGAAGATGAAGATGCAGAATGAAAAAGTGAAAGAGAATTGAGAGCAAAATTCTGAAAAATGAGGGTGAAAATGAGAGTGAATGAGTGAGGTTTGGAGCAATTTGATTTAAATATGGGTTAGGTTTGGAATCCAAATGTGGTTTGGAGTGTGGGTTAGTGAGAGGAATGGAAATTAGGAGTGGAGTTAGGAATGGAAATGTTTGAAACTTTGGAGGGAATTTGAATTAATTGGAAAATAAATCAAATTAGAACCACTTCTAGATCTCTCTACTAGTGTGAAAAAATGAATGCAAGTAGTGGAAATTTGGTTCAAATTCTGCAGTGCTGAAAATTGAAGTTTCTGGGCAAATTTTACATTGGTTAATCGATTAACCAAATTTGCATTTTAAACGGTTAATCGATTAACACACTCAAAATTTCAAATTTTGCGCCAAAAGGAGGGAAACTTGGAGAATCGACCACTGCCACTTGTTCTGAGCTACGTTAAGCCTCTGAAACTTGTCCTTTGATATTGCCACTGAATCATGCCTGAAATATGTTGTGAATTTCGTTCCGCCCTCGAAATATCCTGCTGAAAAAATACTGTCCGGCGCCAAATCACTTAGCAAAAGAAAATGTCGGAGCCTCTAATAATCAAATCATCTATGGAGCAAAATAAATGCTCGAAAAGACTTTGACGGCCATCCGTTTAGTTCTGAATACTGTTGAAATAACCCTGAACTGGATAAAGCTCTGAAATGTGGGAAATACCTTGATCCCATGTCCTAGAAAACTGATGCAATGCAGAAATGACAATGCAAATGAAAGGAGGCATAAGCCAAAAAAGGTCAAGGAATGAGAGGCAAATTTTGGTGTGCTACAGTTGCCCCTATTCAATCGACTTGGACCTGAAAGAATGATAGCAGCGACTTTCAGACATTCAAAGTACACAGAGATTGAATACCAAAAGAAATCAAAAATTTGTAAACTACGGGGAGAAAGAATACTAGTCGAAAGCAGATTCACAAACGAGGGTAACGACCCTACTGGGGATATCATAGGGACGCCGGTCACAGACGGGCTTGCCAACCCAGCTTACCAACCAAGAGTTGGAATGAAATTAGGAACTACTAACCAGAAGTTAGGAGTAATAAAGATTACCAACCAAGGATAACAAGCAAGATTCAGGATAAAAACGGCGGAGACCAACCAAGAGTTGGGATACAACCAAGGAAACCAACCAAGAGTTAGGATACAACCAAGGGTACCAACCAAGAGTTAGGATACAACAACGGATACCAACCAAGAGTCGGGATAAAAATGGTGGAGACCAACCAAGAGTTAGGAAAGAAAACACTAAGCAGAGATTACCAACCAATAGTTAGGATAAAGGATACTAACCAATAGCTAGGATAAAACCGAAGACGCCAATTTGTCAAAGGGGTTTGACGGATAGAAAGCTTATCCTAAGTAACACATCGTCAAAGGTATTTGACGGGAAGGAAACAGAACCCAAGGAAATACCTCGTCAAAGGGATTTGATGGAAAGAAGACATATTCGAAGAAACACATCACCAAAGGGGTTTGATGGAAAGAAGACCTGACCGAAGGAACTCATCGTCAAATGGATTTGACGGAAAAAAAACAGGAGAAAACACATTGTCAAAGGGGTTTGATGGAAAAAAAACTTAACCGAGGGAACACGTCGTCATAGAATTGACAGAAAGAAAACCTGACCGAGGGAACACGCCGTCAAAGGGGTTTGACGGGAAGAAAACCTGACTGAGGGAACACGTCGTCAAAGGGGTTAGACAGAAAGAAAGCCTGTTTTTGGGATGTCATCATCAAAGGGTTGATGGACAAGGATCGATTGAGGGTAAGATCGACGTATGATCTACGACCCTGAAGAAAGGTAAGCAGAGGTTGACTGAAATGTCTGCTGGGGAATGACTCAGCATTCTCTCTAGGGATATGTCACTGTCTTGACTTAAAATTACTTCGGGCTTCTGCGCAAGGTACCAAATCTGGCTTATGCTTCGCATGCATATGTTTGAATTTTTCCATGGCGTAATGCTCCATACGAAATGGAAATGCTACGCGATTTGAGGATGCAATGATTACTATATGCTAAATGCCGATGTATGCTCGGGATGTCAGGGAAAGAAGGATGTGTCAAGTATGATTGGACTTTGCTGGCAAAGATAGGTGAAACCTGCTTGTGATTGATTTTTTGAAGGTGAAATTTTTTTGAGTACCAATGTGGATTGGATTTTGAAAAGAGGTGCCAATAGGGATTGGACTTTTGGTGATTGCTAATAGGGAATGGATTTTGGATTTAGGAAGATGCCAGCAAAGTGGGGTTTGGATTTCTGTTCGGTTGTACAAGGCTTCATGTTATGATATGCTATTCAAATGATTATGTAATGATATGATTATGCAATGATGATGACGACATCAACCGGTGGCTTCATGGTAGGTCAGACACAGTTGGCGTTGGAAATTGTTTTGTCTGGTTACAAGGTTTCGGTTGAGAGGTTAGGGAATGGTTAACATGACTTCCCGATATTCGTCTTCGACATGAAGATTGAAAGAACCTGTTTGAGTAGCTCTTAAAGAATGAAGACATTCCATTGTTACATGTCTTGCCCCAACCCATGGGATCTCTGTAGGAATCTGCGTCGAAAAGAAACCTGGGACCGCTGTACCCTGATGGTCTAAGATGGACTGCCCCAATATTCTGAACCTCAGAGAGGTGTTTTGAATTAACTGCCTTTTAAAAAGGGCAACTTCTTATACTCTCGGGGTGATCTGCCCCAGTTCGACTGAAACTTTTGCTCAACGGAGTCTTTAAATGATTTTTCCCCTGACTGGATGATCTGTGAAGGAGTGCTTCTGACTAACTGACCTTCGAGAGATTTGTTGAATCTTGACTGATTGCCCCAGATTGGCTTAATCTTGGAATGAATTACCCCTTTGATATGACTTGCCTCTTCTCGACGGAGTACTCGGGCATTTTGCATCTTATCTTGATCAATCTTTTCATTGCAGAAACTTTCCTGATGTCAAGTACTTACTCGCAAGTAAAACAATTCGTTTTGAAAAGATAATTTTAATGCAATGCATATGACAGTTTTAAAATCCAAGACTATTCACTGAAAAAGTGTTGAGACATAAAGTGAATGGATCACTAATCAAAATGTCACTGATACCAACATGAATGGTAAGAAAGTCATTTTAGGAGTCAGTTTTGATGCGATCTTTAACGAAGTATGCTTTCGAAACAACTCTGCTTCAATTAGGTCTTTTGAAGGTTGTAACGTGGCCTGGTTCGCGGTTTAAGAAAGAAAGGATATAAGGCTCAAAATTTTGTTTTAACCCACCTATTCTCCTTGATGTTCTCCAGTCCTACGTTCAGCTAACTTGACATAGGCACTCACCCTTCAAAAAGGTTAATGAATGGTAGGAAGATAGAAGGAACCCCCACGGCTTTCAGAGTGACAGTCACCTCTTTCGTCTTTGGTGTCTGTGATCACACGACTTGTTCTTTGTCGAGGATTTTTCTTTTTTCTTCCCTTTGTTTTTTCATTCTTTTGTTTTTTCATTCTTTTGTTTTTTATTTCCCTGATTTTTGCATGGACTGATTCTTTTGTATTTTTTGATTTTAAAGTCCAGCGGGATGCCCTAACTTTTGCCTAAGTCACTTGTTTTCAAGTTTTCGACTTAGCGGGCTTTCTTTTTTTTCTTTTGATTCTTTTTCTCCCCTTTTTGAACAAATCGTGTGACACTGGCTGATCTGACTTGTTTGAAAGGGTTGTGACTGCCTCACTCTTCGATTGGTGAGGGATAACTATTGTGATTTAATTGATCCTCGAATGGGACACTCCTTTTTTTGAAACTTGAACACACGGCCAAATTAACTGACACCAACCCTGCCCCGGGTTAAGATTGAGGGTTTTTCGTTCTAAAAAAGAAACTCCTACTTCGAGGCTCGAAGGGGTTGACAAGGGATTATCTTCCTTATGTCTTCGGTGTTTGGGAAGTTGAAACAATGCATGTACATCATTAGCAGGGTTTTATTTTAAAAGCATACAATCAGAAGTGTTGCGTCTCCAATTTCGTCATCCTCCCCTGCATTCTACCTTAACAAGCATTTGACATCAATAAAAAAAGTATGAGTGAACACAAATGGATTTAATCAAAACATGCATATTCATTTCATTAACATTATAAAAACATACGAGTTTTACAAATGAGTGTGCACTTTAACAGAAAAGAAACTACAAATGCAAAGAAATGTCATGATCTAAAAGATTGCCAGCTTCGGGGAACTGGGCTTTCCAAGCTTGATCTTCTAGTGAACTAGCCATCTTCAGAATTGCTCATCGAAGTCAGTTTGATAATCATCTGCACAACTGCTCTCGGTGACTTCTTCCAAAACATGGACTGATGAACCCACCTGACTGGATAAAGGAGAATTGTTGATCTGAATACCCTGAGGCATGAATGAGAACATATTGGAGTCAAGAAGTGTCTGAACCTTGCTCATAAGCACCTTACAGTCTTTATTTGAATGCCTGTGTGCCCCAGCATGGTAATCACAATGGGCGTTGGCATCAAAACCTGGAGGGTATGGAGGAATCACTGGATCTATCTCCTTTGGCACAATTAATCCACCTTTGATCAAATCTAGCAGTATCTGACTGTGTAACATTGGCATCAGAGTGAAATGCCTCTCTAGCTTCCTTGGTCTTTGTCGGGTGTGCTAACGCGGCTGACAGTGATATGATCGTTGATTCTGAGGAGGTCCCTGCTTTGGAGAAAGATATTGTCCCTAATACGGAGACCCAGAAGATTGCTAACTCTGAGCAGTTGAGATATTTGAGTACTGAGGATGAGGTGGCGGATGTTCCCAGACGGAATTACTTTCTTCTTCCCATTCTTCTTGAGAACTAACAACTGATGCACTTTCACTAGCTTGTATGTTTGAGGCGCCTTGGATCCTTCCGCTCTTGAGGCCGCTCTCGATACGTTCTCTAACTATTACCATGTCAGAAAAGTTTGATGCCCCATTGCCAATCATCTTATCAAAATAAGGGCCTTGCAAAGTATTCATGAACAAGTCAACCATTTCTTTGTCTAGAAGTGGTGGTTGAACACGAGCAGCTAACTCTCTCCATCTCTGAGCATACCCTCTGAAAGATTCATTATCCGTTTGAGATAAATGCTACAACTGCAGGCGGCTAGGAGCCATGTCAAGGTTATAACTGTACAGCTTCACAAAGGCATTGGCTAGGTCCGACCATGATTGGATGCAACCACTCTCTAACTGCATATACCAACTCAACGATGCCCCACTCAGACTGTCCTGGAAACAGTGAATCCATAAGCTTGTCATTATGGACATAAGAGGCCATTCTTCGGTAAAACATCACCAAATGTTGTTTTGAACAGCTATCCCCTTTGTATTTTTCAAAATTCGGTATCTTTAACTTTGGAGGCATTACAAGGCCAGGTACCAGACACATGCTTGAAGCATTCAGGTCAATAGCATCACGACCCTCTAGGGCATCAAGCTTCTCCTCCAACAAACGATATCTTCTCATAAACTCAACAGATCGTGGATCTTTAAGTTTCATCTTTGGAACTACCCCTTGGAAATCCGGCACAAAGAAGGCAAAGCTCTGATAGTCTGTGGCGTCAAGAGAAGAAGAATGTCCATCTCAGACGATGGGACGCTCTTGTATAACAGGCTTCTCAACAGGGATCCGCACTGGCTGAGCTTGAGCAACATTGTTCATTTGAGGTGGAATGACATTCCCAGTAACTGAAGTCCTCTGAAAATTGACCTCTCCCCTTGTCATGGCTGTCATAGCTTCCACAAGTTGGTCCAACTGACTCTTCATCAATTCAACATTCGCCCTAGTCACAAACTAGTTTTAGTTCCCTGAGTTCATGATCCTTCCAAAAGCTGATTTAAGTCCAATACGAAAGTCGGGAAATCAACTGCGGTTCAAACAAAGGATGGATGAGCTCTATTATTCTGGTATGGAGAAAGATATACAAAATGATGCAAGATGCTTATGCAAATGCAATGTTATGGATGCAACAGACATGGGATCAAAGCTTCCATATATTCTGAATAACTGCTGGGATGATGACTGAATAAGTTCCCAATTCTGCTCTAAAGAAAATACCGGAATACCAGAATATCCTAATAACTAGAATACTAGAATACTAGAATACCAAGCTGATAAGTCCAAACTAACAAGAAAACCAGAAAACTGGGTAGGTTAAAGGTCAAAGTTTCCTGCAAACCTATAAACACCCATCTTTTCTCACAGGTAGGTTCTAGTCTTGGGGTACGGTATCCTAGCAGGTCCTCAGTATCACGGACTCTCAGGTCGAGAAATGATGATACAGTCACCATTTTTTGTTTGGCATCATCATCAATCGAGGAGGCCTCAACTGACTTCCCATGGACAGTCTCCAGAGTCATAAGCTCTTTAAGTCAACATCCAATCGTCTGCACCAATGCACAGGATAGAACATCTCCAAAGAAAACCTCGTCTGAATGTGGAATTTTCGTGTAGACGAAACCTGGCCAGACGCCACGCAAGTCACACTACTTTCCACTCTAATCCTAAGTGTATACTCAAGCATGGGTATTGGGCTTATCTCTCATAGAACCAACCCACCCAACAGCACAACAGCAGCAGAGCAGTATGATAACAATAATCGAAATGCAATAAATGCGGTAAAATACAGTAATATACTACAAATAATGCACAACAGTAAACACCCTATGAAATATAAACAGACTAGCACTAGGATTGACTCGCATAGGGAACCAGCTTCCCTAGCAGAGTCGCTAGTTGTCACAACTGCGAAAATCAACCGGCGGAAGCATAATAGAAGAGTCGCCACCGAACGTTATTTATCCCGACGTAGGAAAAGGAAACGATCGAAGAAACCTCAAAAGGGAGAAGACATGGTCATCGCAATCATAGTCCGGGTTCGGGAGTCGGTTACGCGAGGGAAAGGTATTAGCACCCCCACGCGTTCATGTCATACCCCAAATTTTGACCACTAAGATTTCCCATCATTGTGCAAATCATCATCAAAATATGGAGGAACCTTCATGCCTCATCAGTCTCCCCAAAAGATGGGTGAGCATTCACTACAAACAATAATTAGGGTTTTAAGCCCTCTCTGAGCTTTAGACAAAGGATCAATCAAGGAATGACATGATCTTTAACTTTTCTAACCTCTCAAACATCCACAAAGGATCAATAGGACTCCCACTTCAGGAATTAAGCACAAGGCTGCAACATTCCAAGTGGATTAAGCCTCAAGATCGACAGTGTCACCAAATTAAGGTTTTGGTCGACCAGGGCCTCTAGATGGAAATATTCCTCTGGGCATGAGCCAATGCTTCAAAGCATATCCTAAGATACTCCAAGGGACTTCATGAACCCAATCATCAAGTCAATTTGGCCTCAGGGGATGCATTCATCAAAAATCAGGAATTAGGGTTTCTTGACCTAATTCACCCCTAAGTTGACTTTTGGGACAAAACATGAGCCAAGACCTCAAGGCATGATTTGAGGGTCTCTAATACACCACATTGATCTATTTATAACAATGGATTGATCCAAGAAGCTTGATTCCCAAGTTTCAAGTTCATCAGAACCACAGTTAGGGTTTCGCGGAAAAAGTCAATTGTATCTTTGACTTTTGACCAAGACATGCTCCAAAACCTTAGGACATGATTCAATACACCCTATAACACCTATTAAATCAATCCATCAAGTTTGATTTAGGTCAAGGGCTTGATTTCATAGAGGATCGCACAGTTTGGAATTCATCTGGTAAAAAGTCAACCGTGCACAAAAGTCAAAGTTTGACTTTTTGAGATTTTTCACAATTATGGTTCTTTAACCCTAAAATGATGTTAATGTGTGATTTGAATCAACATTCATTAAGAAAAACCAAAGAAAGTGGGATAACTTGTAAAAGGGGTAACCATAAAAACTTAGAATTTTTCTAAGTTATGGAACAAAGTGGCTAGGGTACCAACTTCCAAGGATCATAACTTGATATCCAAGCAACCATTTGGGCTGATCCAAAGATGGATTTGTAGCTCTCATGACATACTTTAAAAGTGTCAACTACACCTCATTCTAATTCCTCAAGGATTTCAAGTTATGGAATGACCAAAATCACAAAAAGTGAAAATGTCACTTTTTTCCAACACTTAGTGAAATTTTCACTAAGTCAGAATCTGCCTTGCTTTTTTTCCAAATGTAGGGGCATTTTTCACTCAGATCCAAAAGGTATCAAAACAAACTATGATCACACATATGTTGTGTCATATAAGAGCTTTCCAAAATGGCCAAGAACTCCATGGAATTCCACTTGAGCCATGAGATATGACCATGCCAATATGCCTTGCTGCAAACTGTCATGGCAAGGCAGATTTGTGCATTTTGCTCGATTTGCCAAATTTGTGCAAATGACAAACATGCTTATCCATCTGAACACCTCAGTGAGGGACCAAGGAGGGACAAACACTGATCCATAAGCCTCCCAAGTCTTTGGAACCAAAAGTAGCATGCCAAACCTAGAAATCCCTAAAGAGGGGACAAAACTCCAATTTTGTTCTGGAGCATTCAATGGATGCACCAAGGTGGCATGGACTGAACCATTTCCAACTGAATTCAGTCAAGACTTATCCAAGACCAAGGGAACCAGCAGCCTGTGCCCTAACCTCTAGTCAATGGCTAGAGGTGACTTGGATTCCTATTGATCAACATTGGCCAAACCTCTGCTGCAGTTGCCATTCACTATTGCTTGCAAAACTAACTTGCTCTACTATAAATAGAGCTCATTTGTGCTCAGTTTAAGTACACCAAAGCCATCAAACAGATGCTTTCCTCAAAATCACCTTCTCACTTCCACATTTGCCTTCCAAAGCAAGTCACTATCGGGTTTTGAGTTTGAGAGCTATTCCAACCGAACCAATCACACACACACCTCATAAACATCATATAGAAGTGATCCAAACACTTAAACAACATCTGGAACACTGATTTCTTAGAATCACCAGCCAACTGCTCAAGGTTTTAACCAAGTTGCAGTTGAGATACCATTTTCAGTTCCAACTTGTTTCAAACCATTCCAAGCACTCAGACACATCACTTGGCACTTAGGGAATCTATCTACATCATTGGAACCTAGCTGTAAGACCTCCAACACAAAACACGATCACCAGCTGCAAGAGGTAAGCATGAGCTCTTCTAACTCTATGATCCATGCATTTTTTGTTGCACAATAATTTGGCCATATGTTCATAATCATGCATAGAGTGTTTTCCCTCAATCAATTGCTTTGTTTGAATCGTGTATGAAATTTCTGAGCCTTCATGCAAATTTTAGGGTTCTTGAGGTTTCTCTTTGATTTCTTATTCCATGCTTAAAATAAATGAAATTAAAGACCATAGACATGATCGTGAGGTGAAAACGAGCAAATTGATATGTAGATTGCATGATATAATCAAGTATTCAGTGATATTGGATAGAAAATTCAAATCTGCAGAAACAGAGGGTGGCGCGTGTTCTTGCCATGTTCTTGGCACCCTTTTTGAAAATTCAAATATTTGAATTTTGTGATTTTTATTTAATTGATTCCAAAATTAATTTCTCTCTGAGTTTTAATGATTTTGGGTTGATTCTTTTTTTAATAATTCACAAAAATGTTAAAATATTTTATTTTACCAAAAAATCCCAAAAATATTATTTATTCCATATATTTGATATTTTTACAAATAATTAATGTTTTATTTGTTTTAACATTTGAAATATTTTTTCTCCCTTGATTTTCCAAACTTAATTGATTTCCAATCATTTTGTGGATATAAACATGATTTTTGAAACATTAATCCAAGATCACAATTTGTTTTTCACACATGTTTAACAATTTTGATCCTTTTAATTGAATTTTTATTCAATTAAAATATATTTTGGAAAACAAATTAGGGTTTTGATTAATTCAACCCTCATCAAACTTCTTTAAACATTTTTGGGCCTTTAATAGAGTGTAAGACCCAATCCCCTTTTAACCAAAACCTTTTTGGGCCTCGGATATTGTATAAGTCCATCTGCGTTAAAAGAAAATATCGGCGCGATCGCCAGTTCAAAATCAAATCATCTGGGCCTACCCTCGTGTTATAAGCCCCATTCCTTTTCTTTAAACATTTTGGGCCTCTATTAGAGTGTAAGACCCATCCTCATTGTAAATACACCACCTTTTGGGCCCCAGTCATTGTAGAAGGCCCACTGTATTTTCAAAAACAACGGCGCGATTGTCGCCTTTTTAACAAAATCATCTGGGCCTACCCACGTGTTATAAGCCCCATGTCTTTTCTTTGGGCCTCTAATAGAGTGTAGAACCAACCCCCTTGTACATAAAAACTTTGTGGGCCTCACATATTGTATAAGTCCCTCTGTACACTTTTCAAAACAGCGGTGTGATCATCGTTAAAACCGTGGGCCTCTCCTTGAGCTGTAAGCCCCAACAATCTTTTCAAAACACTTTCTCCTTTGATTTTGAATATAATATTGTTATCAAAGTTTTCTTTGTTGAACAACTAACAAAACAGCATGGAAGCTCTACAACGGGTAAGTGTTTATCCGCTTTCATTTACTGCTTTCATATGTATATAACTGTATTGTGGGGCTGCTTCACTGTAAGTATTCTTTCATATCCTTTTATATACTTGTCAAATATCAATTGCGTAATACTAGTATAGTTATTTAGAGTTTTCCCCGACAACTATGTCTAGCACTAGGTAAAGCCTGTTGGTCACTCTCGAATACAAACAAAACAAGATCCCCCATAGGATTACCAGATACAGTCTTCCCTCCTCTTGGGGTTAAACAATATGGAAATGTGAAAGGCAGCATTCTCGGTGAACCCTTTCTCAGACTGTCACTTTTAGAAATTGTCAAAGAAACTCTACTCCCCAGAGTTGATTTATTCTCCGTGAATAGCATCTCTTGAGTTTCTTCCAAATCCTTGAACTTTCCTGGCTTGATCTATTCTCTGTGAATAACATGTCTTGAACTTCTCTTGGTTTGGGGACCCACAGGCTTCCAAAAAGCATCCCCGCCTCCTCTTGGGCGTTGTACAGGGACCCTTCGGCTTCTTAGAAGTACTCATGCCTTCTCTTGGGCTTAATACAAGGACCCTAATGACCTCTTAAAGGTATAAGACATAACTTAGTCATCCTTTGCTAGAGCAGTCTTTCCAGCGTCAAAAACTCTGGTCGTTATAGGGTTGATACTCATCCCTTAATGCCCGTGTCTCCTCTTGGGCATTGTACAATCGATAAAACTATAGACTTGGACAGTCTAAGACCCTTGAGTCTCAAAGACATTCTCAAGTTCCCCTCAAACATAGGCAGAAACCCGGTCTCTCTCATGAGAGTTCCCCACACTTGGACCCGCTTCAGGATCTCCAGAATCCACAACGGTAAGGTAGCCTCCTCTTGGGCTTTGTACAAATGACTCTCCCCTAGCGGAGCTAACCTTTTCAGACTCTCTTGTTGAGTATAAAAGATTCTCTTATTAAGTCAAACCTTCTAGCCTCAATCTCGAGCTTCGTACAAGATACTAAATCACTCTCTTGTTGAGTATAAGAGACTCTCTTGTTGAGTCAAACTTCTCTAGCCTCTTTCTCGGGCTTCGTACGAGATACTAAATCACTCTCTTGTTGAGTATAAAAGACTCTCTTGTTGAGTCAAACTTCTTTAGCCTCCATCTCGGGCTTCGTACGAGATACTAAATCACTCTCTTGTTGAGTATAAAAGACTCTCTTGTTGAGTCAAACTTCTTTAGCCTCCATCTCGGGCTTCGTACGAGATACTAAATCACTCTCTTGTTGAGTATAAAAGACTCTCTTGTTGAGTCAAACTTCTTTAGCCTCCATCTCGGGCTTCGTACGAGATACTAAAACACTCTCTTGTTGAGTATAAAGGACTCTCTTGTTGAGTCAAACTTCTTTAGCCTCCGTCTTGGGCTTCATACAAGACACATAAAAGCACTCTCTTGTTGAGTCATTCACTTGTTAGCACTCTCTTGTTGAGTCAAACCCTTTTTAGCCTCTATCTCGGGCTTCGTACGAGACAAATAAAAAACACCCACTTATTGGGTCAATAGCCTCCTCTTAGGATTTGTATAGAGAAATCCCCAGTTGAATCAATAAACCTTTTAGCATCAAATTTGTGCTCTGATCAAAAGACACAAGTATCAACAGTTCCCCTTTAGAGATGACAAGTTCTCTCTCAGTCAAACCTTTTAGCTTCAATCTTGGGCTTTGAACAAGACACAAAAAAACCCTTCAGCTTCATATCTTGGGCTTTGAACAAGATACAAATACCCCTTTTAGCCTCTGTCTCGGGCTTCGAACGAGACACCAAAACACCTTTTTCCTCCCTTAGAATAGGAGGAACTACGATCGCTCTGATTTCCTTGTTTCGTTAAACGGGAATACATAGGCATAAGATTGAAAAATCTTAGCGAGCACACTAATAAAAAAACCAAAATCCAGTACCACCATTTAACCCAAAAGCATCAAATCTAAACACATTACCAAAAACCTCGCAAATAGTCCAGACACTGTGTTCTTAGGCAAAATAACCAAAGAGGGGCCCATGTCCACATAGCATCTGTAAACCAACAGTTTTGACTGTTTAACCTCAGTATGCAATCAGGGTTAATTGGAGACATCTATTTCCCTTCCTTAATCAGCTTAACAGGATAAAAATGAATCGAACTGTAGTACCCGAGCGATAGTGCTTCAAGACCACAAAAATCACGCTACAGAAAAAATGGCGCCCACCGTGGGGCCCAGTTCTTTCAATCTTAGGTAGAAAACCCTAAGTTCACAAAGTATCACAGAAATGGCGACTCTACTAGGGAGTCATTGTCTGTATAGGATCATAAGACTAGAGGTCTAAGATGATTAAGACAAATATATATAATGCTTTTCCTATTTTATATATGTGTTTATTTTTTCTACTAATGAGAATTCGTGTGATGCCGCATGTGGAAAGATTGAGTATACACCTAAGATAGGTGATGGCAATACGGGTAATCTTACTGGGAGTGAATTCCAGCTAAGAGTCCCCGGTCAACCATCAAACTCAGTGGAGACTCCCTTTGCAGATACATTGCCTATACGACTTCGGTTGTTGAAAGTAGTGTGGTCGACTAGGTTATTTGAGAAGATGAGGTTTTTAGTAGACTAAAACCATTTTGTAGTGCGAAAGCTATCGGAAATAGTTATCACACGATACTACCCTCATTTGAGGTCACTCTAGGATACATCAGCTCGCTGGCGATCCACTTGCTGTTGTTATCCTAAGAGGGATCAATGATTTTGCGGACAGGTACAAAAAATCACCAGTACAAACCTTTGGGGGGGGGGGGGGTAAAGCCTTGACTTCATGACACCGACCCTTTGACCCCATGTTTTTTTTATGTTTTTGTGTGCTGCATCCATACATTCATTAAAAAAAACATTCAAAAAAGAAAATCTTCTCTTCTAGTCTCTCTTTTTCAAATTAAACTAAGACAATGTTTGCAAATATTAGAGAAAGAGATTGCGTTATGGATTTTGGTAGAAGAAAGACTCACAAGTATACCTTCAAAGTTCCAAAGTTAGAGGATTTGAGAGGTTTGGCGAGGATGATCACCAACCCTGAGGCTTTCAGAGCTAAATATGGAGGACTACTGTCTCTATTAAGGGTCCATGTAATTGAGGGAATCCTGTCCACACTAATTCAGTTCTACGATCCGGTTTATCACTGTTTCACATTCCCGGATTATCAGCTAGCACTAATGCTGAAGGAGTATTCTCACCTGACTGATTTACATATCACTGATCAAGCTCCCTTTTCTGGACTGAAAGAAATTCCAAAAGATCAAACCATTGCAAGAGTAATTTATTTGGACGAGTCAGAAGTTAGGACTCACATGACCACTAAAGGTGGCATCCAGGGTTTGCCAGCCTAGTTCTTGATAAAGAAAGCCCTGTACTTTGCTAGTATAGGGAACGTGGCCGCTTTCGAGAGCATCTTTGTTTTGCTCACCTACGGGTTATTTTTGTTTCCCAACATCGATAACTTTGTAGATATCAATGCCATTAAGATATGTCTGATTGGAAATCCCGTACTAACCTTACTCGCAGATGCGTATCATTTAGGACACTTAAGGAATTTGTACAGCGGAGGAATGATCACATGATGTGTATCCTTGCTATACAAATAGTTCATTTCCCACTTACCAAAATCTGCTGCATTTTGGGATCAAAAGAATACTTTACCTTGGTCGCAGAGAATCATCTCTTTTACCAACTCTGACATCGATTGGTACAATCGAATCTATGACGGGATCAGAATCATTGACCTTTGTGGAAATTTCCCAAATGTACCCCTTATAGGAACTAAGGGAGGAATCAACTATCATCCGATGTTA
The DNA here is from genome assembly GCA_022829125.1 of Lathyrus tuberosus. Taxonomy (NCBI): domain Eukaryota; kingdom Viridiplantae; phylum Streptophyta; class Magnoliopsida; order Fabales; family Fabaceae; genus Lathyrus; species Lathyrus tuberosus. The sequence continues at coordinate 3,779,699 of JALAZF010000073.1, read as the reverse complement.
GTCCGTCGTCAATTCGGGTACCCAATGAGGCATGTCCCGCGGAGTGCTCATCTGGAAGGTCTTTTCTTCAAGGAAGGAGAAAATGACAGGGCACTAAAGACATAAATAGTGCATGCTTGGAAACACGTTCATAGGAAATGACGAGAGTCTCTGGGAAAACCAGACTATGTCTCGGTGGAGCCTTATCTCCACTGGGTACAAACTAGAGCTCTCAAGCTGAGGATGCCTTACCCTCGTCAGGAAGTTCTTCTGTTAAGGGACTATGTCCTTTATTTTATGTCTGATACGGAAAAACTTCAAGTTACTCTGAACAAAGTTCAACAGGAGAGGAGGTCTTGGAGGAACAAGTACCGTATTCTCAATGTAGAATGTAAGAAACTATAGCACCTATTGAAAGATAAGGATGCTCTGATTGAGATTTTAGAGTAACATGTCGTAGAGAATCAAGATGACCAAAGGAATTTGCTCGCTCCTTTCACTTGTCAAAGGAATGACAACCCGACAGCGGCTGAAGAGTGTCGCTCCCGGGATTTTCATCCAAGTACAAACGCGAAAGTGGCGCTGAAACAGAGTCGCCAGCAATGTGTATTTATCCCAAGAAAGGGAAAGGAAACACTGCGTAAACCTAAGGGGAAGGAAAAAACACGGTCTCACAACCAAGAGAAACGGGTAAGGGAGTCGGTTACGCGAGGGGAAGGTATTAGCACCCCCACGCGTCCATCGTACTCGATGGGATCCACGCTGGTTGTCTCGATCAAAGGGTGTCGTCATCTGGAGCTCCACTGCAACTGGAAAGGAAAAGGAACGGGAACGGAAAAGAACAAAGAAACGGGGAAGAAGAGGAAAAGAAGTGACTCGGTAGGACATCCTCGGAGTCCTAGGACTACATATTCCCTCGAGAGCGGGAAAGTCAGAGTCAACGTAGTTCGGACACGAACTAGGGGGAGGTTGCTCGCCAAGACAACGTTGTCTTGTGCCTACGTATCCTCAATCTAATCAGAAGGAGGAAATTAGAGCAGTCGTAGTTCGACCTAACCAAGTCTATGTTTTTTTATTAGCGACGTCAGATTTGCGTCCAGCAGTTAGGTTCGAGGTCTGTTTGCGACGAGACGGAAGTAACGTGCCCATTTCTGAAAATAGTTTGAAGCTTAACAATCCCGAAGGATGAAAAGGTTTGAGTTTGTTTTGTGTTTTTTAGACAGAAGTGGATTGAAGTTAATTCATAACTTGCATTGCACCCAAGTCTACAACATAGGATCGAATGCATCGCACATCGACCCAAGACGGGACGCGCGCTAAACACTCTAGGAAAGTGAAAGGAAACCCCCACTCTCCATTTCCATGTACAAGGCTCATGCGCAATACATGTTAACTTTATTATGTGTATTGAAGTGGTTATGAGATGAGAAGAGAAGACTCAAGGAAAAGAAAACACTAAGGGGAATTCTATCCTAGAGTTATCATGCAAAAGATGGCCCTAAGGTCAGGATCAAGAGGGAAGTCTACCTAATGTTGTCATGCATAGATTACTATCCTAATGTCTCTCCTATGTCCGACTTAATCAAAAATTAAGTGGAGCTAGGAATCCTAAGGGGATCATGTCATCAGACAAGTAAACATCAAGTAACTCAATCCATAAACAAAAGGAACTAAAAGCAAACGAAAGAATAAACAGTGTCAGTCAACAATAATGTCACATAATCAAAGTAGGAAAGGGGGGCGCTTTAGCCAAGGGGTCATATCAACCGAGGTAAACAAGCTAGCTATGGGAAATAGGGGTGCTCATCCAATGGTATCGAGAACCATGGAAAGCAGAGTAAGGAAGGAAGATGTGAATCAGATCACATAAGCATTATCATTGGTCAATGCAAGCTGTAGACAAGGCGTGGGGGTTTGATTGCTAAACCCTCATTCCACTTGACGGACTCGATAACAAGAGTGAGTTATGTTCAAAGCATCAACATGAAATGTGAGCTAAGAACGACCTGGGACTAGAAATGGCGGGAGTCGATTGCGGACTCTCATTCCGCCAATTGCCTTCTTGGAGGTCTTACTAGGGGATACGGGAATGGGATACCTCTTCGGAGGTCTTAGGCACAATATTAAACAATCACAAACAGAGCCTCCTTTGAGGACTTTTCAGCATTGCCGGCCAAGTGGCACGGACTCCCAATCCTACTTCTCCTGGCATCAAAAGAAAAAATGCGGAAAAAGAGTAAATCGGTTTAAGAAATTATACCCAACGGATAGCAATTCATAAATAGCAATGCAAGCAGAACAAGAAACCCGGAGAGCAAGCTATCATCAGGCAAACAAAAGCGAATCAGAAATCTGGTACAAGCATAAGCGTCAAAACATTGTCGGTGTGAAAATAAATCACACGTAGCGCACAAGTCGAATGCGACTACACAAATGCACCCTGCACAAAGTATAATCCAAACAAACAAACGGTATATAGCATAGTAATTATGTTACAGGCGAGGCGGTATCCCACAAATAAAGTGGAATACCAAGTGCATAACCGTCGTCGGAATATCCATGAAAACCTTGCATAAACTCAACAAAAGCATTAGAAACCACAAGGAGGTGCAACCGGAGGTTGCACCTATGCATCACAACTCAAAACCAAGCACAATGATGAGCATACGAGTCATGAACATGCACCGGAACAAGCATTTCAAACACGGGGCAGCAACGTTGCAACATCACAAATTACGCGCAAACTAAAGCCGAAATCAAGCAAACTAGCTCACAAAGGTTCACAAATGATTATCAAACATATCCACATTTCAAATCAAAGTCAACGCACAAATTTCACACTAAATAGCACTTAAAAACGTCGAATCGGCAAAAAGGTGTCAAAAATCATCGACTCGGAATTGAACAAAAATCGCATGGTAGCTTGCAAACGTGCCAACGGACTCAAATATGCAATCGGTTCGAATTAAATCAATGCGGAAGTGTGATTTTCAAAACCGGGGCAGAACCGAAACCACATGAAAAATGCGCTCGAAATCGCATGAAATTCGCACGGACGTCATCAAATGATCATACAAACTCAACCAAGTGAAATACAAACATATACATGTATCACAATGCAAGGATTCTCAACAAAAAAAAAGGTTTATGTCAAGCATACAACAAAGTTCCATGAGTTGATGCAACAAATAAGAGTCAAAATATGCTTCAATCATGCACAACAACTCAACAATTAGCAATTCAAGATTAAGCTTCGACACGCGAGAAGTAAATCAACAATTAAGCATAATCACATATCAAATGCAAATCGGCAAACAAAGTCCGCACCAAACGAAGCTTAAAAGCCTCAAAACGGAAAAAACGTGTCAAAAATCACCGACTCGGAATTGAACGAAAATCGCATGGTTGACCGCAAACGTGCCAACGAACTCAAAAACGAACTCGGGTTGACTTAATTCCGCTCTGAAGTGGGACTTTTAGGCCGATTTCGTCGGCTGCCAGTAGCGAAATAGTAGAAAAAAGTTGCCTGAAATCGACTAAAAAGTCCCCCAACAGCTCCGGAATCATCAACAAAGTCAAGTTACATTATTCACCTTCGCAAAAACACGCTACGGTTAGGAAGTTATGACCAAAACACATAATCTCGACATGTGGCACATGAACACAACAATTCAACAATTAAGAACAACGCGGGGTTCTCGACACGCGACATAATTCACAACAACAATTAATCACCGACCTATCCTATTCTGGATTTGCACATTGTAACAAGCATGAATTCAAGAGTCGAGCAATTCAATGGATGTCCAATCACAACAATTAACTCTCCTAGGATTTTTGTCAAACACTTAGCATGCACCAATTATCATGAAACAATTCCAACAAGAATTCACAATTTAATGCACCATAACAATCATTAGAATCACTTTATCACAACAAATGTTATATCAACCTTAATATTCAACAAGATCAATTAAACAATATTCAAGTATGTTCAACAATTCTTCACAAAATCAATTCAATGCAAAGTTCAAGAATCAATTAATCAATTATTCAAGAATTAAAGGATTAAAGTTCAACAAATTAACCAAATGAAGAATCGACGAAGAAATTGCAAAGACGGAGGGAGGGAGAATGAAGCGCGTGATTGCGAAGAGGAGAGGGAGAGGAAGCCGCGTGGCTGGCCGGTGGGAGGTCGGAGTTCGGTCGAAAGTTGATCGGAGAAGGAGAATTGATCAAGTTGTTGTTGAGTTCTTGAACTTGTTGATGATGTTCTTGAATTTCTTGATGAATAAGTTGAAAACCCTCACTTTGATCTTGGAGAGAATTGGAGTTTGATTTTAGAGTGTTTGTAATGAATTGTGAAGTTGGAGGGAAATGAGAGAGAGTTTTGAATATATAGTGTGGTGGAAAAATGAGGTAAAACGGTAAAATTCAAGCTTATCGGCAACTTTAGTGGAAATAACACCTTGCTCGGTACAAAATTTTGACTCTGAGCCTCTTATGAAATTGTCCGCGCCTGAGTCACGGACGCAACGCAAAAACAACAGACGTCATTTGATCAAAATTGAATGAGTTTGATACGTTTAAGAGGCGAGACGTCACTGTCAAAAGTCCCTTTTTCAGCTTATTTACCATCTGCGACTCGAAAACGTGACAAGACCATGCCTTTAGGTGCAGAATATCGACTCAACTTTGTCAGAAAAGTTGTAGATCTACGAGTCAGTGACCCTGTGTCAAAAGATGAGTGCGATCGGACCAAAAACGAGTGAGATATGAATTTTCCCGTGAAACAACTTTCAACCTTTTTCTTCGGTTCAGCATTTTCGTTTTGCGAAATAAACCAAAACGATGATTTTCGGATGACCGTTCAAACCCGAGCTTGTCTTTGAACTTGAAGAGGATACAATTTGTAAACCGGAACTTCAAGAATGGACACAATCCGATAAAAATTGACCGAGTTATGATTTTTCCAAAATCTGACTGACAGTGAACCGCATCAATGAATTCCACTGGCAATTCGCACTTTCGGAGTCCTTCCGCTCGGAACTGTTTCCTAATGAACATTAGGCACGAAGATGGCATTGAAATGGAATTTTAGGCACTGGAATGGCATCAATCCGAAGAACGAACTGAGAGTTATGAATTTTTTAGTGTCCGAAATACACCGGTTCAGCACTATTTTTCACTGTTCTTCTGCTGTATCGACTCAGAGAATTCGCGTATTCGGAGATCTTCCTTAAAGAATTAGCTTTTGGCCAAAACACGAAAGTTTGAGAGGATATCAAGACGGAAATTTTGGCATAGGAATCGCTCAAAAATGTTGATCCAATAAGAAATTGTGAACTTTGAACACCACCAGCATAGTTAACCAGCAAAAACCAAAATTCCAGAAACAATTAATTTTCGCCACTTCCCTTGATGAATTGGCTTCCGAGCCGAACATAAAAGTTGCAGAAAATACCGAGACGGTTCTAACTATCGAATATCAAAGAACCTTGATCCCATAACCAAAGAATCCAATGATATGCATGAACTAGCTAAAATGCAAATGAATGAAGCATAAGTCAGTTAGTGGTAAAAAAAAGAAAATGGCAAATTTTGGGGTGCTACAGTTGTCCCTATTCAATCTACTTGGTCCTGAAGGTATGATAGCAACGACTTTCAGACATTCAAGGATACACGGAGATTGAATACCAAAAGAACCCTGAAATTTGCATTCTGTGGGTAAAAAGAATGGATATATGACAAACACATCAGTTGTAGGAGAAGATATCTGTGAAAAAGAGTCCAAAACCAGTGAAATCCAAAGAAGGCCTGCCTGGAACGGTTGGAGTCTAGATTGTGCCTGTCGGGAACTGTTAAGGTGCGGCTGTCGGGAACGGCTAAAGTTTACAACCTATGGTTACCTATCGGGAATGGTAAACGGGCCAGTCGGGAACGGTCAAGGTAAGCCTGTCGGGAACGGTCAATGTAAGCCTGTCGGGAATGGTTAAGCTTGAACTCAAAAGTCGCCTGTCGGGAATGGCTAAAGTCTAAAACCTGTAGGTTACCTGTCAGGAACGGTAAATGGGCCAGTCGGGAACGGCTAGGTTTAAAACTCAAAGGTCGCCTGTCGGGAACGGCTAAAGTTGAAAACCTATGGGTTACCTATCGGGAATGGTAAATGGGCCAGTCGGGAACGGCTAAGTCTAAAACTCAAAGGGTGCCTGTCGGGAACGGCTAAAGTTGACAACCTGTGGGTTACCTATCGAGAATGGTAAATGGGCCAGTCGAGAACGACTAGGTCTAAAACTCAAAGGGCGCCTGTCAGGAACGGCTAAAGTTGAAAACCTATGGGTTACCTATCGGGAATGGTAAATGGGCCAGTCGGGAACGACTAGTTCTAAAACTCAAAGGGTGCCTATCGGGAATGGCTAAAGTTGAAAACCGGTGGCTTACCTGTCGGGAACGGTAAATGGGCCTGTCGGGAACGGCTAGGTCTAAAACTTAAAGGTCGCCTGTCGGGAACGGCTAAAGTTGAAAACCTGTGGGTTACCTATCGGGAATGGTAAATGGGCCAGTCGGGAACGACTAGGTCTAAAACTCAAAGGGCGCCTGTCGGGAACGGCTAAAGTTGAAAACCTATGGGTTACCTATCAGAAATGGTAAATGGGCCAGTCGGGAACGGCTAGGTCTAAAACTCAAAGGGTGCCTGTCGGGAACGGCTAAAGTTGAAAACCTGTGGCTTACCTGTCGAGAACGGTAAATGGGTCTGTCAGGAACGGCTAGGTCTAAAACTTAAAGGTCGCCTGTCGGGAACGGCTTAAGTTGAAAACCTATGGCATACCTATCGGGAATGGTAAATGGGCCTGTCGGGAACGGCTAGGTTTAAAACTTAAAGGTCGCCTGTCGGGAACGGCTAAAGGAATCCTATCGGGAATGGTTCCTAAGAGATAAGGTTGACCTATACGTCTATCGGGAATGACTAAGGTTCAAAACTTAGAAGGTTCCTATCAGGAATGGCGGAAGGAATCCTATCCGGAATGGTTCCTAAGAGATACGGCTAAAATGTAAGATCAAAAGATCTACCAACCGAGAAACTGGGACTCTGGTGAAAAGAAAAAAGGTGAAACCCTGGTACTGCTTTGAAATGTCTGGTGGGGAATGAAAGAGGCATTCTTTTGCTTTGTCAATGTGATTGAAGAGAAATAGCTTTGGGCTCTCACACGAAGCATCAAAATTGGCTTATGCTTCACATGCATATGTTTGAATTTTTCTATGGCGTAATGCTCCATCTCGAATGGATATGCTACGCGTTTTTTGAGGATGCAATGCATACTACATGCAAGATGCAAAGAGGTTCCTTAGCAAAATAAATGCTGAGGAAAAGAAGGCAACTCCGCTGGGGATAACAAGCTGGATTGACTTCGTGGTCGCAAACCGTATTGGGGAAAACAAATTGACCTGATCTCCTGATCTGGGCTCTGACCTGACAAACCTGTTGAGGTTGTTGTAGGAAATGATAACTTTGCTGGGGAGGCATCATCTGAACCAGTCTGCTTGGGGAATAACTATAACCATAGAACTCCGCTGGGGAAATGATAACCTTCTGGCCTGGCTACTGGGGAATTGAGATCAAACGAACTCTTGCGGAGGAAGGAAATACCTGCTGAGGGACTGAGATCAACCATATTTCTTGCTAGGGGAAGAAACACTTGCTAGGGGACTGAAATAAACCAAAACTCCTGCTGGGGATAACCTCTGAGCAACCGATGGGTCTGAATTGTCAATAACTATTGGACTTTAATTGCAGGCCACATCACCGATTTGATATGCTAGAGGAGGAGAACACTCCAACTTTCCACCATTTTCAAAACTGCTTGGGTACATTCCATCATTTCACATTGCATGGGAGTGAGGAATTCTTCTATACTGCTGGGGATGACAACCTTAAGGAAGAACTTTCTTGTTGAGGGACCCACTTCTGCTTGGGGAGAGCCATGACCATGGACTCCACTGGGGAAATCAAACTTCCTGATGTCTTGCTAGGGGAGACATTCTGATACTCTGTTGGGAAGATAAACTCCATTGAATTCTGCTGGAGAAAAGAGATCAAAGACGCCTCATGCTAGGAATGGCCTTTGTTTCAAGCTTCTGAGTTGATCAACTGCCCATTGATCGTCATGAGTGAACAACGACTCATTTAATTCTCCATTTCCCCAGACTGCAAGGTCTATGAAAGAATTTTTCCTCGAGAGGATTTTACAGAAGACGTAGCATTCAAAATGCCCCAATGTCTTCAAACTCTTTGAGAGGCACTTTCGACTAGTCATCTTTTGAAAAGGACAACTTCTCGTACTCTTGAGGTGGCCTGCCTCGAGTGTTGAAGAAACTTTGCCCCTGACTAATCTTAGAGAGATTTGTCAAATCAACCTGATTGCCCCATATTACCCGCCTGTGGAGAGATTTATCGCATCTCAACATAATTGCCCCAGTTTAAACGTTTTTGGAGAGATTCAACGGATCTCAACGTGGTTGCCCCCAGTTTGGCTGAACTTTGAAGAGATTTCTCGACTTGACTTCCCACGATTACACTGCTTTTGGGGAGATTTATCGAATCTCGACGTGATTGCCCCAGATTGGCTGAGCCTCGAAGAGATTTCTCGACGTGACTGCCCCTGATTGGTTACACAACTGGCTGGGAACGCTTTTGCCCCACATAATCCTTCAGCAACATGTCCTCTGGAGTCTCCAAGCATTTCAACTTGGCATAATTAAGCTCCTCGACTGATTTTCATCATGTAAGCTTCTTTGATGTCACACAAATGTATGCAAGCAGGAAATATTTATTCTGAAAATGATTTGAAATTCTGGTATAAGATATGTGATGTTAAGTGTGATGTCACAACATCAATATCTGCAGTATGAACAAGACAATAAAAGCACTGAAGCACACAAGGATTGTTCACCCAGTTCGGTTCAACAACTTGCATCTGGGGGCATACCAAGCCAGGAAGGAAGTCCACTATTAGTAGTATCAAATTACAGACTCAACAAACCAGTTGACAATCTACCTAATTTAATCACTACCCAATGACCCTTCTATCTAAGTCCTCCCTAGATAAGAGACTTCATCTCACTCCCAATCATCGTAATGATGTCTAGCAGTCATTATCTTCAGTCACTGCATCAACAACTTGATTTCCAAAAACTCTCTAAACACATAGAAGACACACTCCTATGAAATATCTTGGAGTTGCTTCAAAGCTTCCTCCAAGTACAATACAAAACTCATTACCTATAGGTTTCTGAGTAAGAACACAATGACCATCTCACAACCTGAGTGGTTCACTTAGACAAAGCCCTAATGATCTACATCTTGGACACGTACCTATTATAGATTACAAGCATTCTATTTATAACTTTTCCCAACTGGATTTGGGCCTTCAAATCTTCTGCACCAAATCTGCAACAGATTCTGCTCCTCAATAGATCTTCAATTAAATCTTCATAATTAACTCTGATTGCACCAAGAAATTCACATCCAATCTAACTAACAGATCTCCTTAAATTAACCTAATGCGCGCAGCCCTAAAAACATCACAACCTGATGTTTTAATGTTCTGGTATAGTGATGTCAAGACATCGCATGTGACATCACTCTTCAGCACTTTAACTCTTCAACACCTTAACTACTTTCACAAAACCAGAATGTTAACCAAACATAACAATAATGTTAGAAGCTCATGTTGAAACATCAACCATGACATTAACATTGTTTTACCAAAATTTCAGCCAATCACAAGAACTAACAATCTCCCCTTTTGGCTAATTTTGGCTAAAACCCATATATAAACATTACAGCAGCAATTACAACCCTATACTACTGTTAGTAGTCATCAGCAACTACTGAATCTAACAGTAACCAACAGTGGCTACTGTGTACAGCAGCCATGGAGAATTATCTTCTTGGGAAATTTTGAATGATGTTAGGACATCATGTTTGACACCACAGCACAGCAACTTCAGGCAGCACATTAGGACCTAAGAAGTAGAAAGTCCTGAAGTCATTTGGTGCACATGAGGAAGAAGATATCTGACACTCCCTCTCAATACAACACATTTCTTTTTCCTTCCAGGACATACCCAGAACAAATGTAGAAGACTCCTCCAGAAAAGAAATGTCTGTCTATACATAAAAGACCAATGGTGGCATAAGAGAATTATGCACACCATCTTTGATCAGACACCGGGTTTAATCTGTGGCATAAGATGAAACTAAAGAAGTGCCATTCTGCCAACCCAGGTAACTCAGAACACAAGTCACAACTGTGTTCATAACTCAGGACACAAGTCACAAAGACTCAACACCAACTTCAGGATAGGACATCCTCTTCGACATCTCTGAACCACATCTAGAACTGCAGACTCCAGAAATAGCATCTGCGCAAGACATTTAGCAAAACCCTTTCCTTTCTCCCCCTTTTTAGCCACAAATTGGCAAAGAAAGCCCTCACAGAACCAGACCCAAGTAGTGCTCACCCAAAAACGAACAACTGCCATAAGACTTATGAAACAAGAACACTCACTGGCTGAAGGAGCAAAGAATAACCTCTATAAATAGCTGACCAGTTACTTTGGAATTAACGAGCCTTGAATAGTCAAAGTTCTTGGTCATAGAAACGCTATTTTAGGAACTAAAAACTCCATCCAAATTCAATGTCTACCATCCAAAACAGTCTTGACCGCCTTTATTGCCTCTAAACTGATTCTTACCATAAATTGTGCCAAAACAGTTCCATGCATAGTCGAAGACACGTATATCACCTTATCCTTACACCACCGTCCAGAATAATTCCTTGTTTGGCTCAAGAAAAGTGTGTCCTGTACCATGTTCTGACATCTTATCACTCAATGTCTGCTTGCTCACAACATTATCAACCCAAGACTTTCACAGAAGATTATACATTCCAAAACAATAAAATTGTCTTCAGACTTGTGCACACATGATTCAAATACTTAACTTCACATGCCTAGTGCCAACCAACAGCCTAATGTCATAACATGTTATCTGACATTATATCCTCATAAGAGACAGCCAGTCTCCACAAGCTTGAACATCATGCAAGCTTCACAATATATGCACCTTTGCAGCAAGATCCATAGACACGTACTCCCCCTGTCATGGTTAACTAATGCTCTAGATGGAGATAAACATTCAAGCACACTTACTGAGTCCATTCATTTTGGTACCACTATCCCTTATGACCATAAATAGCAGTCACTCACACATGAAGTCATAATTAGGCTATTCATAAGGATCACCACCCTCCTTCAAACAAACAGTTAGATAAAGATCAAACTCACATATATCACCCAACTCTCCAAAGGCAGTCATTTTCTATCATACTCTTCATCTTCAGACTTCCAATCACTCAATACCCGATCTACTTCAGTCTTCTCTACAATCTCCATCCAAGGTAGACCTTCTTCTTCATCATTCTCCCGTATGACTATGTAGACGCTCCTTAGGCATAATGTAGGCACCAAGCATAATCATCCTTCACAAGGATATCCAACCAGATAATGTCCCAACACAAGTTAGAACATCTGCCACTCACCAAGACATCATCACCATGATTCTTGATATGTTCCACCAACTGGACTTACTATAGCATAGTAATCCAAAGAACTAGAGAGTTAAACTCTCATCCACCTTCAAGAAGAATAGTTTCCATGAGTCTTCAACTCATCACCCTTCTACCCAAGAGTAACTTGTTCCAAGACTATCCTCAATAATAATCAGCTGCCACACTCTTAATATCTTGATTCTTCGAATCCACTTTTGAGATCAACCAGATGCCACAGTTTGATCACCTCATTCATGAATCCTCATATGAAAACAACCAAATGCCACATTTTGACCTTTTACACGTTTGTCAGAACTCTCACAAAGATATCTTGATCCACCAAGGAAACTTGATCTTCAAGTCACATGTTCCACTTGCTCAAAAGCAAACACACTTAGACTCCCTAAGCCATGGTCATGTAACATCTTCTCCTTCCTGCAGCTCCCGCAAACTACCATGAGAACGATCTTTTTGAAGCATCATATTGTTCATTCCTGTAGATCACCCTATAATTAGTTGATGTGCCACATCACCAGCTGAGACTCCTGATGTTAAGCTAGATGTCAGAACATTATGTCATCCAACTGTTGAATTCAGCTCTACCTTCTGCCACTCAGAAGAACCTCCTCCCTTTGCAGAAACAGATTTCCATGCTCTCATAGACTTGATTCAACAATCAAGTTTGAGTAGACAACCTCCATCCTGCTTAGAAACTCAAAAGACTTCAAACCTACCACATCTAAATCTTCAGAAAATAAGTAGCCCAAGACTACCCCATAGCAATACTAAAGAAAGTCACTTCCCTTAGTAGAGTCGTCAGTAGAAAGCCAGAGATAACTGCCACTTATCCTCGACCTTCACAACCAGAGCAAACACCATGCTCCAAACCACTTAGATCAGAAATAAACTGATCCAAATTGTAACCATCAAGATTATGATGTCTTCATAGTCTTCCATCTTCATCTTCAACAGCACCACCATCTGGACAAGTCATTCACAATACTTTCTAGGAACAGATGCTAAGCAAAAATCCCAGGTCAACACCTAGGCGACTTGTGAGCGAATGTAGAACCCCTCCCATAATTCTCCAAACCTCTGATGAAAAGATGTTAAAACAATAGACAGAACATCCTTAACCTTGTCTTTCAAGGATAATCAATTTAATACTTGTGAATTTCACAAATAGCAATTGATCCCTGTGGTTTAACCCTTCTTCAAATTCCAACATCTTCTGAATCTTCTTCATGACAGACCATTATGACAACCATTCATACCACAAAAGCCTTCCAGGTTAGGTCAGTGTCTTGATCTTTTACTCCACCCTGAGCAAAGAACTGAAATTATGTTTCAACATCATTTCCGACATTAGTCTAAATCACATTAAACATCTCCTATGGATTTGGAGACTACACCCATATTAATCCACATATATATCTAGTAGGGAACACACGAGAACGTATCAACTTCCAAGATCAGACCAACAAAACTGCAGTAACTTGCATAACACACTCTTCCAGAAGCTTCTTCTTATAAGCACAAGGTTCAGACCTCTTGTCTAACTTAAGAGTGATAACTGCCATCCTTCTGCATAAACATACCATAGACAATCTGCTACTTCCAATCCTTCAAGCCACAAAACTGAAAGAGCTCATGCAAACACCAATTGACCACAGGCTGATTTACACAAACTCTTGGATGCATTTTCCCTATAAAATTGTCCTCAGACATTTTAGCTTAAACAGGGATCATCTCCTTCTCTTCTTCTATCAAGATTACTACCTTTTCTTCAACCAGCTCCAGCTGAGATGTTATGACATTATGAAGAACATCTCAAAAATTGTTCAACTTCATAGCTTCAGTAATCCTTCAAAACAGCTACAATCTAATAGGTCTTTGACTTAAAATTTACCATAAACTGCTAATGTGTAGCGCGATGTCGAGACATTAGAATTGACAAATTAAGCTCAGCTTCTTTCTTGATGAATCTTCCTCCAGTTCATGATCAGAGGCATGTATCTTATCATAACCAGGAAGATCCTCCTAATTAGGTCACCACAACTAAGCTTAAGAGATAACATATCAAGATCTTCACTCCCGCATGAAGGATTTGACAGTGATACTCTTTTGCTTTGGCTTCACCCTCTTCTTTCACCATCAGGAAAATTGATAAAGAAGGAATCAATGTTCTGGACAGATTGGTCTTCAATGCCTAATTTGAAATAAATTCTTCTGAAACTTCCATGTCATACAGTCTTTAATAAGATCCATTCACCTTTTGATCACTTCTTTCCCAAAACAAAGATATGAGATAATCCTCATGCATCTTTGGCATCTCTAACCAAACGGTTGAAGCTGTCTTGTATAAACTACAACATCATAGAATATCCTGCTGAGGAGACCAAAACCTAATGTCTTTCCAAGAGCATACCTTCCTAGAATCTCACCATCAGAGATACAAGAACCAGCCAGGGTTACATCAGATATCATGCAGCAAAATGCACAACAACTCCTCAACAACCTTCAGGCACAACTCAATAATCCTCGCACACCATCACCATAAACCAAGTGCCAACAAATCAAACTCACAACAGCAGTTCTCCTGATAACAACAGACAGGTCAAATACATACTCTATCATGAATCATCCATCCTTCACTCAAGGGACATTACAAACAACTATATGAACTGACCAAGTCCATAACTTAGCAAAACTATCGTCCTTGCTCATGAACCAGAAAGTATCTTCCCTAGATCTCATCCAGAAATAGACAGGATGCCTGCTCTGATACCAATTGAAATTCTGGTATAAGGTATGTGATGTCACCACATCAATATCTGCAGTATGAACAAGACAATAAAAGTACTGAAGCACACAAGGATTGTTCACCCAGTTCGGTTCAACAACCTACATCTGGGGGCATACCAAGCCAGGAAGGAAGTCCACTATTAGTAGTATCAAATTACAGACTCAACAAACCATTTGACAATCTACCTAATTTAATCACTACCCAATGACCCTTCTATCTAAGTCCTCCCTAGATAAGAGACTCCATCTCACTCCCAATCATCGCAATGATGTCTAGCAGTCAACATCTTCAGTCACTGCATCAACAACTTGATTTCCAAAAACTCTCTAAACACATAGAAGACACACTCCTATGAAATATCTTGGAGTTGCTTCAAAGCTTCCTCCAAGTACAATACAAAACTCATTACCTACAGGTTTCTGAGTAAGAACACAGTGACCATCTCACAACCCGAGTGGTTCACTTAGACAAAGCCCTAATGATCTACATCTTGGACTCATACCTATTCTAGATTACAAGCATTCTATTTATAACTTTTCCCAACTGGATTTGGGCCTTCAAATCTTCTGCACCAAATCTGCAACAGATTCTGCTCCTCAATAGATCTTCAATTAAATCTTCATAATTAACTCTGATTATTCTCCATATCTTTTTGCTTTAAATTAGCAACAAACTAATCTTCTTCATTAATGATTGCACCAAGAAATTCGCATCCAATCTAACTAACAGATCTCCTTAAATCAACCTAATGCGCGCAACCCTAAAAACATCACAACCTGATGTTTTAATGTTCTGGTATAGTGATGTCAAGACATCGCATGTGACATCACTCTTCAGCACTTTAACTCTTCAACACCTTAACTACTTTCACAAAACCAGAATGTTAACCAAACATAACAATAATGTTAGAAGCTCATGTTGAAACATCAACCATGACATTAACATTGTTTTACCAAAATTTCAGCCAATCACAAGAACTAACATGATTACTCTAATGCAACACACATGTTAATCTTGAAGTCTTTATTGAAAAGATGTCGCAAAGCCATGTGAACGAATCACTGCTTAGGATACGACATTGATTTTTTAATGAAAGAAAACATGCACATGCAATACCAACAAATGTCTTTTAGCTCAACTCATAGGAGTCAGGAACGCTATCTCTTTGAAGCACGCTCTTGAAATAAACCCCATTTCAATTAGGACTTTTGAGGGTTGTATCGTGGCCTGGTTCACGATTTTGAGAAAAAAGGTTTATGGCTCAAAGTTTATTGGTGCCCACCCACTCTTCGTGATGTTCTCCAGTCCTACATTCAGCTAATTTGCACAAGCGTTCGCCTCTAAAAAAGATTTTGTGATCTTTAAGGAACCCATGCATTTGATGGTTTGACACCTGATGAGGTTTTGGAGTGACAGTCACCCCCTTGTCTTTTGTTCGTAGCCACACGACTTTGTTCTTGCTCGAGAATTTTCTTTTGTAATCCTTTTGTTTTTCGCTTTCGCATTCTTTTGCCCCTTTTTTTTATCCCTAATTTTTGCCTAGACTGATTCTTTTGAATCTTTAGATTTTGAAGTCCAGTGGGATGCCCTAACTTCTGCCTAAGTTGCTTGTTTTCAAGTTTCGACTTAGCGGGCTTTTTTCTTTTTTTTTATTCTTTTTTTTTTTCAGAACAAATCATGTGACACTGGCTTGTCTTGACTTTGTTGAAAGGGATGTGACATGTGACTGCCTCACTCCTTGATTGTTGATGGATAACCATTGTGGTTTCACATCTCTTGATCTCTTGTTGGTGGAATAGAAGGTAATAGATCTATAGATGCACACTCCTTTTGAAATTTGAACGCTCGGTCAAATTAACTGACGCCTACCCTGCCCCTGGGTTAAATGTGAGGGGTTTTTCATACGAAAAGAAACTCCAACTTCAAGGCTCAAAGGGGTTAACGAGGGTCTATCTCCCTTATATCTCCAGTGTTTGGGGGTTCGAAACAATGCCTGTACATCCTCAACAGGGTTCTTATTCAAAAGCACACCCCTAGAGATTTTTGCGTTTTCAAATCATCATCCTCCCTCAAAGAGTTTAAGCAAGAAAATTGGTATTGCAGTGCACAAAAACATTAAATGAGTGAACACAAATGAAATTCTTCAAGAAAACATATTCATTGCATTAAAATCATCATACAAAATACAAACAAGTTTTAACACGCAAACAATGTCTAAACAAACAAATGAAAGCTACATATGAAAATGCAGTAAAGAAAACGAAGATTGCTATTGTTGAGGAGGCTTGACTCTGTCTGGACTGATTGCTTCAGGAGCTGTTTTTTTTTTTGCAGTCTCAAGTGCTCGCTTGGGAAGCTTTAGTTAACGTACAGACCATCTGCAGTGAAAATAATGATCCCAGCGTCAATCAGATCTTGCACTTTATGTTTGAACACCTTACAATCTTCAATGACATGCCCCTGTGTCCCTGAGTGGTACTCGCACCTAGTATTCTTGTCATAACCTGGAGGAAGGGGATACGGAACAGGAGCAACTTCCCTTAACTGAATCAAAGAGTCCTGAAGTAAACGGGCAAGCAGCTGACTGTGAGAAACAGTAATGGGATCAAATGTTCTCTCGGGCTTTCTGGGTCTTTGATGTCTCCTCTGGGAGCTAGTCTGTTGCCGATACCGACTCGGGTACTCCTCTCTTCCCAGCATTTTTCTTTTCAAACTTAGGGATCTTGAGACCAAAGACTGCAAGATATGCCCTTGACTTGAGGCCGCTTCAAAAGGGAATGCCAGGATATTCATATTTTTTGTAGCAGTAGGAGTAGGACTACTCTGTATGCTTACGCCACCCGGTACGAAATGTATTGCCTTCGAATCAATCAGATCTTGGACCACATGATGAAAGGCTTTACATTTTTCCACATTATGCCCCGGCGCACCAGAGTGAAAATCGCAATGGGCACTTGCATCATAATCGAATGGAATCTTTCCACCAGGAGGATTTATCATCCGAAGTTTAACCAATTGGAGTTGAAGTAGGTACCTCAACAGCTGAGCATAAGGCATAGGAAGCGGATCAAAGATTCTGTCAGTTTTCTTCGACTTTGGTGGGTTCTTCTTAGCCTTGGGGTTGTCTTGGGTGACCAGAGGTGGCTGCTGAAGAGTAAGTTCCAGAACTCCAAGTTGTGCAGAAAATCTGTGAGGCATATCACTCTTTGGGATAGATTCCACAAGCAATGGTGGAACAACAATTTCTGCTATAGCCTCAAGCATGGGATTATCATCCTTTTTTAGCACATTTCTCACGACTTCCATAACCAGACTCATCTGAATCTTCACTTGATTGACCTCTTCCATCAGCATTTTTTGGTCCTGAATTAAAGCTTGCATGTCCCTCATAAACTGCCCCATTTGGCTTCGCATTTCCCTCAATTCTGCTTGAACTTGGTCCATGGTCAACTTCTGAATGGCTTGAGCAGTTAAGTATACAATTCTTAAGAAAACCAGACCAGGATAAAAATAATCAAACCCTGAACACCTTGTTATGCAAATGAGTATGAAAATGCTATGCAAATGCCATGTTCGAATATTTCCAAGGAATCATTCTGTTTTGATTCAAGTTTTCCACATAAGAACAACAAGAAATAGATGGAAAAGATCAGCAACGAGTCTCAAAGTTAAGATCCTTGGAAATACTAGAACATGTATGCAAACATGTTATGATGATAAGGATGCAGAGACATGGGATCAATGCTTCCACAAATTCTGGATAAGTGTTGTGCTGATTGCTGAATAAGCTCATAGGTCTGCTCTGAAGGGAATACCGAAACACTGGAATATCTGAATAATCAGAATACTAGAAGACCAGCCTATCGGCATAATCAGAATACCAAAATGCCAGGTAGGATAAAAGTCGAGGTTCCCTGCAGACCTGCAAACAACCCACCCTTCTCACATGTGAGTACTAGAAAACCGAGGATCCTCAGTATCCCGGGCTCTCAGGTCGAGAAATGATGATACGTTCACCATTTCTGGTTTGGCATCATCATCAATCGAGGAGGCCTCAACTGATTTCCCTAACAAAAGGATATCCTATAGCAAGTTCCCAGCATTGGGTCCTCGGATCGAGAAGTGTAATACGTTTTCCATTTCTGGTCTGCCATTATCACATCTCGGGAGGAGTGCCGCAACTGAGTTCTCGGGAATGGTCACCAGAGTCGACAGCTTTCTAGGTTAACACCCCAAAATGCACAAGACGTACAAATCAGAACATCTCCCGAGAAAACCTCGTCTGGGTGTGGATTTCATGTAAACCATACATACCAAGATGCTACGTAGGCCACACTAATTTCCACTCTAGTCCGACGTGTACACTCAAGCCTGTGTAATAGGCTTATCTCTCGGAACACCCATCCCACCAAACAGTAAAACCAACACAGTCCAGCATAATAATGATATGTAATGCAGTAAATGCAGTAAAAACAGTAATACAATAATATACAGTAAAGCAGTAATACTATAAACAGCAATACAGTAAAACAGTAAATAAAGCACAACACAGCTCCACAATAAACACCCAATGAAACAAAAACAGACAAGCGCTAGGATTAACTCGCTTAGGGAGAAGGGTCCCCAGCAGAGTCGTCAGCTGTCGCTCCCAGAATTTTCATCCAAGTACAAACGCGAAAGTGGCGCTGAAACAGAGTCGCCAACAATATGTATTTATCCCAAGAGAGGGAAAAGAAACACTGCGTAAACCTGAGGGGAAGGAAAAAAACACGGTCTCGCGACTAAGAGAAATGGGTAATGGAGTCGGTTATGCGAGGGGAAGGTATTAGCACCCCCACGCGTCCATCGTACTCGATGGGATCCACGTTGGTTGTCTCGATTAAAGGGTGTCGTCGTCTGAAGCTCCACTGCTACTGGAAAGGAAAAGGAATGGGAACGGAAAAGAACGAAGAAACGGGAAAGAAGAGGAAAAGAAGGGACTCGGTAGGACATCCTCAGAGTCCTAGGCCTACGTATTCCCTCGGGAGCGGGAAAGTCAGAGTCAACGTAGTTCGGACACGAACTAGGGGGAGGTTACTTGCCAAGACATCGACGTCTTGTGCCTACATATCCTCAATCTAACCAGAAGGAGGAAATCAGAGCAGTCGTAGTTCGACCTAACCAAGTCTGTGTTTTTTTATGAGCGACGTCAGATTCGCGTCCAGCAGTTAGGGTCGAGGCCTGTTTGCGACGAGACGGAAGTAACGTGCCCTTTTCTGAAAATAGTTTGAAGCTTAACAATCCCGAAGGATGAAAAGGTTTGAGTTTGTTTTTTGTTTTTTAGACAGAAGTGGATTGAAGTTAATTCATAACTTGCATTGCACCCAAGTCTACAACATAGCATCGAATGCATCACACATCGACCCAAGACGGGACGCGCACTAAACACTCTAGGAAAGTGAAAGGCAGCCCCCCACTCTCCATTTCCATGTACAAGGCTCATGCGGAATACATGTTAACTTTATTAAGTATATTGAAGTGGTTATGAGATGAGAAGAGAAGACTCAAGGAAAAGAACACACTAAGGGGAATTCTATCCTAGAGTTATCATGCAAAAGATGGCCCTAAGGTCAGGATCAAGAGGGAAGTCTACCTAATGTTGTCATGCATGGATTGCTATCCTAATGTCTCTCCTACCTCCGACTTAATCAAAAATTAAGTGGAGCTAGGAATCCTAAGGGGATCATGTCATCAGACAAGTAAACATCATGTAACTCAATCTATAAACAAAAGGAACTAAAATCTAACGAAAGAATAAACAGTGTCAGTCAACAATAATGTCACATAATCAAAGTAGGAAAGGGGAAGCTTTAGCCAAGGGGTCATATCAACCGAGGCAAACAAGCTAGCTCTGGGAAATAAGGGTGCTCATCCAATGGTATCGAGAACCATGGAAAGCAGAGTAAGGAAGGAAGATGTGAATCAGATCACATAAGCATCAGCATTGGTCAATGCGAGCTGTAGACAAGGCGTGGGGGTTTGATTGCTAAACCCTCGTTCCACTTGACGAACTCGATAACAAGAGTGAGTTATGTTCAAAGCATCAACATGAAATGCGAGCTAAGAACATCCTGGGACTAGAAATGGCGGGAGTCGATTGTGGACTCTCATTCCGCCAATTGCCTTCTTGGAGGTCTTACTAGGGGATACAAGAATGGGATGCCTCTTTGGAGGTCTTACGCACAATATTAAACAATATCAAACAGAGCCTCCTTTGAGGACTTTCCAGCATTGCCGGCCAAGTGGCACGGACTCCCAATCCTACTTCTCATGGCATCAAAAGAAAAAATGAGGAAAGAGAGTAAATCGGTTCAAGAAATTATACCCAACGGATAGCAATTCGTAAATAGCAACGCAAGCAGAACAAGAAACTGGAGAGCAAGCTATCATCAGGCAAACAAAAGCGAGTCAGAAATCCTGTACAAGCATAAGCGTCAAAACATTGTCGGTGTGAAAATAAATCACACGTAGCGCGCAAGTCAAATGCGATTACACAAATGTAACCTGCACAAAGTATAATCCAAACAAACAAACGGTATATAGTATAGTAATTATGTCACGGCCAAGGCGGTATCCCACAAATAAAGTGGAATACCAAGTGCATAACCGTCGTCGGAATATCCATGAAAACCTTGCATAAACTCAACAAAAGCATTAGAAACCACAAGGAGGTGCAACCGGAGGTTGTACCTATGCATCACAACTCAAAACCAAGCACAATGATGAGCATACGAGTCATGAACATGCACCGAAACAAGCATTTCAAACACGGGGCAGCAACGTTGCAACATCACAAATTACGCGCAAACTCAAGTCGAAATCAAGCAAACTTTCTCACAAAGGTTCACAAATGATTATCAAACATATGCACATTTCAAATCAAAGTCAACGCACAAATTTCACACTAAATAGCACTTAAAAATGTCGAATCGGCAAAAAGGTGTCAAAAATCATCGACTCGAAATTGAACAAAAATCGCATGGTAGCTTACAAACGTGCTAACGGACTCAAATATGCAATCGGTTCGAATTAAATCAATGCAGAAGTGTGATTTTCAAAACCGGTGCAGAACTGAAACCACATGAAAAATGCGCTCGAAATCGCATGAAATTGGCACGGACGTCATCAAATGATCATACAAACTCAACCAAGTGAAATACAAACATATACATGTATCACAATGCAAGGATTCTCAACAAAAATATGGTTTATGTCAAGCATACAACAAAGTTCCATGAGTTGATGCAACAAATAAGAGTCAAAATATGCTTCAATCATGCACAACAACTCAACAATTAGCAATTCAAGATTAAGCTTCGACACACGAGAAGTAAATCAACAATTAAGCATAAGCACATATCAAATGCAAGTCGACAATCAAAATCCGCACAAAACGGAGCTTAAAAGCCTCAAAACGGAAAAAACATGTCAAAAATCACCGACTCGGAATTGAACGAAAATCGCATGGTTGACCGCAAACGTGCCAATGGACTCAAAAACGAACTCGGTTTGAATTAATTCCGCTCAGAAGTGGGACTTTTAGGCCGATTTCATCGGTTGGCAGTAGCGAAATAGTAGAAAAAAGTTTCCCAAAATCGACTAAAAAGTCCACCAACAGCTCCAGAATCATCAACAAAGTCAAGTTACATTATTCACATTCGCAAAAACACGCTACGGTTAGGAAGTTATGACCAAAACACATAATCTCGACATGTGGCACATGAACACAACAATTCAACAATTAAGCACAACGCGAGGTTCTCGACACACGGCATAATTCACAACAACAATTAATCACCGACCTATCCTATTCCAGATTTGCACATTGTAACAAGCATGAATTCAAGAGTCGAGCAATTCAAGGGATGTCAAATCACAACAATTAACTCTCCTAGGATTTTTGTCAAACACTTAGCATGCACCAATTATCATGAAACAATTCTAACAAGAATTCACAATTTAATGCACCATAACAATCATTAGAATCACTTTATCACAACAAATGTTATATCAACCTTAATATTCAACAAGATCAATTAAACAATATTCAAGTATGTTCAACAATTCTTCACAAAATCAATTCAATGCAAAGTTCAAGAATCAATTAATCAATTATTCAAGAATTAAAGGATTAAAGTTCAAGAAATTAACCGAATGAAGAATCGACGAATAAATTGCAAATACGGAGGGAGGGAGAATGAAGCGTGCGATTTCAAAGATGAGAGGGAGAGGAGGCCGCGTGGCTGGCCGGTGGGAGGTCGGAGTTCGGTCGGAAGTTGATCGGAGAAGGAGAATTGATCAAGTTGTTGTTGAGTTTTTGAACTTGTTCATGATGTTCTTGAATTTCTTGATGAATAAGTTGAAAACTCTCACTTTGATCTTGGAGAGAATTGGAGTTTAATTTTAGAGTGTTTGTAATGAATTGTGAAGTTGGAGGGAAATGAGAGAGAGTTTTGAATATATAGTGTGGTGGAAAAATGAGGTAAAACGGTAAAATTCAAGCTTATAGGCAACTTAAGTGGAAATAACACCTTGCTCGGTACAAAATTTTGACTCTGAGCCTCTTATGAAATTGTCCGCGTCTGAGTCACGGACGCAACGCAAAAACAATGGACGCCATTCGATCAAAATTGAATGATTTCGATACGTTTAAGCGGCAAGGCGTCACTGTCAAAAGTCGCTTTTTCAACTTATTTACCATCTGCGACTCGAAAACGTGACAAGGCCATGCCTTTAGGTGCAGAATCTCGACTCGACTTTGTTAGAAAAGTTGTAGATCTACGAGTCAGTGACCTTGTGTCAAAAGATGAGCGCGATCGGACAAAAAACAAGTGAAATATGAATTTTCCCGTGAAACAACTTTCAACCTTTTTCTTCGGTTCAGCATTTCTGTTTTGCAAAATAAACCAAAACGATGATTTTTGGAGGACCGTTCAAACCCGAGCTTGTCTTTGAACTTGAAGAGGATAAAATTTATAAACCGGTACTTCGAGAATGGACATAATCCGATAAAAATTGACCGAGTTATGATTTTCCAAAATCTGACTGACAGTGAACCGCATCAATGAATTCCACTGGTAATTCGCACTTTCAGAGTCCTTCCGCTCGGAACTATTTCCTACTGAACATTCGGCACGAAGATGACATTGAAATGGAACTTTAGGCACTGGAATGGCATCAATCCGATGAACGAACTGAGAGTTATGAATTTTTTAGTGTCCGAAATACACCGGTTCAGCACTATTTTTCACTATTCTTCTGCTGTATCGACTTAGAGAATTCGCGTATTCGGAGATCTTCCTCAAAGAATTAGCTTTTGGACAAAACACGAAAGTTGGAGAGGATATCAAGACGGAAATTTTGGCATAGGAATCGCTCAAAAATGTTGATCCAATCAGAAGTTGTGAACTTTGAACACCACCGACATAGTTAACCAGCAAAAACCGAAATTCCAGAAACAATTAATTTCCGCCATTTCCCTTGATGAATTGGCTTCCGAGCCGAACATAAAAGTTGTAGAAAATACCGAGATGGTTCTAAATGTCTAATATCAAAGAACCTTGATCCCATAACCAAAGAACCCAATGATATGCATGAACTAGCTAAAATGCAAATGAATGAAGCATAAGTCAGTTAGTGGTAAAAAAATAAAATGGCAAATTTTGGGGTGCTACAAAGAGCCCCGGTCAAAGAAAAGGAAAGCACCAGAACCAGCACCTGAGCTCTCCTCAGAAAGGACTCAGGATCCTTTAGCTTAGAAATTTCCTTTTACAACACTTTGTAATCTACTGTATTTCCATTCTGTAATCTTTGAATTCAATAAAATGGGGTTTCCCCACTGTTTGATATTTGCAATCTAATTGTCGAAGTTTACTTTGAATAAACAAAAATAATTAATATAACCATTGCATGTCATTCATCATTCTCGCATAAACGCATTCTTCTTCCCTACGAATCTCACGTTTGTGTCTCGATTAGAGAGTCAAACTGTCTCATTCGTACAATACTCGGGCCAATCGTCAAAAGAAAATGGATGATCTCGAGGAAGAGAATAGAGAGTTGAGAGAAGAGATCGACACTCTGAAAGAAGATCTGAGAAGGCTTCATAGTGACATGCAAGCTCTAGCAGAAGCTCAGATGCAACAATAACGGACTCTGATCTCAGAGACCACATCAACACCCACAGTCGAAATGTCTGATCCTAGGTACAAGATGTCGAAAGATCGTCCCTAGGGCATGCCACTCAACTATATCCCAGAAGGATATATTCTGCTGATCATGGAAGATCCGGAAAATGCAGCAGGAACCGCTGGGCTTGAAGGTTACAAACTTCAGGAAAGCGAAGATGCCAGGGGCATGAAAACAACTCCTGAAGGTTACAAACTTCGGGAGACACCTAGAGTCACTGCCATGATGACTATACAACCACCCGTGGTACACACTGTCCCAGAAGGACAGATTCCACAGATACCTTCTGGTGGAAACGAAAGTATGGTTGACAGAATGAATGAGTTCTAGGAACAATTCCTAGATATGCAGAAAGAACTGCAAGCCATTCGCGGTCAGGATCTATTTGGAAAGGACGCCGCAGACCTTTGTTTGGTCCCCAATGTGAAAGTTCCACACAAGTTCCAGGTGCCCGATTTTGAAAAGTACAAGGGTAACTCTTGCCCTCAAATTCATTTAGTGATGTACGCTCGGCGAATGTCGGCTTAGACAAAGAACCAGGAGCTACTGATTCACTACTTTCAGGATAGTTTAACCTGTACCGCACTCAAATGGTACATGGGTTTATACCGCACTAAGATCGCTACTTTCAGAGATCTTGGCGCTGCCTTCACTCAGCAGTATAAGTATAACCTGGACATGGTACCAAATAGAGATCAACTCAGATCGATGTCACAAAAGGACAAGGAAACCTTAAAGGAGTACGCTCAGAGATGGCGTGAAATTCCCGCCCAGATTTGTCCATCTCATGAGCAAAAAGAGATGACAAAGATCTTCTTGAAAACCTTGAGCTCATTTTACTACGACAGAATGGTTGCCAGTACGCCCAGTGACTTCACTGAGATGGTGGGCATGGGAGTTCATCTTGAGGAAGCGGTCCGAGAAGGACGTTTAGTTAAAGACGTTGGATAATCAAGTAGTACCAAAAGATATGGTGGGGCTCTCCCTAAGAAAAAAGAGCAGGATATTGGCAATATCTCTCTCGAAAAGCAAAGGCGACGTTACCAACCAGTAGCAGCTGTAACTCCTGCTATTAACCCTGCGCCTGTTCCAACGTATCAACCTCAGGTTGCACAAAGCCAACTGAGTCAACAACAATATCAGCAAAGGACACAACAGCCTCTTCAGTAGGCTCATCCTCAGTACAAAAACAATCGTACAACGCGACCACCAGGGTTCGACCCTATACCAATGTTGTACGCAGAACTGTTTCCATTAATACTGGTCAAGGGGCATGTCCGAACCAGGTCTCCTCTTACCATACCAGAAAATATGCCTTTTTGGTTCAAATCGGATCAGAAATGTCCTTACCATCAAGGAGGACCAGGGCATAACATAGAAAACTGTCTCAGTTTCAAGTCCGACGTACAAAAACTTGTTAGGAGCGGGGTCTTATCTTTCAAAGATACGAATCCTAATGTTCTCACGAACCCGTTGCCTCAAAACGAGAAAGCAGCAATCAATTTGATAGAATGAGAGTCTAACGACAGCTATCAAATTCATGATGTACTCTTATTGAGGACCAATCTGGTCAAGATGCATCGCAGATAGAGTGGGTATGGCCATATACCACCTCACAATTATCACCAGTGTGATATTTGCTCTAAAAACAATCAAGGATGTTCTGTGGTGCAATCATCTCTATAGGAACAATTGGATCTCGGGTGGATCCAAGAGCACCGAATTCGGGGGGTCAACATGACTTATACGAATTCCAACATCATTCAGAGCCACGACATCCGTGCGATGAATGTCAACCTGTGGCAATGCACTCAAGGAAAATCCAGTATCATAACCTACCGCGACACGATTATAATTCCTGCCTGATTTGCTCGGTAAACAATCAAGGATGCTCTTTTGTACAAGAGGCCCTCCAGTGTCAGATGGATCTTGGGTGGATCTAGGACTACCAAGATAAAAATCTTTATCAGATCAACATGATTCAAATCTTTGATATTCGCTTGATGAATACCAGCTTGGTAGAATTACACGCTAAGCAAGTCCAGCTCGATTTTCTAACTTCGCATAATTATCAGGACTGTAAAGGGTGTTATGAGAGTGTCCAGGGATGTGCTCTCGTTCAAAGAACTATGCAACACTTGTTAAATCACTGGTGGCTTCCGATCTATCTAGACGAAGATACACAACAAGTCAATGTGGTTAATGGGAACCCTACTAGGCCTCAAAGTCAGGATGCTCGATCAATGGAAACGGATCTAGTGAGGTTACACTATATTCAAAGTGGACGTGGCCAGGTACCACCACATAACTATGAACGCTGTAGAATTTGCTCGGAAAATAGCCAAGGATGTTACCTCGTGTGAGCAGCCCTTCAAGATCAGTTGGACCGCAGAGAGATTTACCCATGTCCAGTTTTGGGGTCCATTAACTGGACGCCAGACTACTTTGTTGATCAAATCAAAGATGTGGTTATAATCTCTGATCCTGAGAGGACCAGAGATGTTTGTGCCATCATCCCTCTACTTGACGAATCAAAGGTTCTTAGCCAAGAACTGATTGAAGTTACTTACGACAGTCAGAAAAATCAGAAGGCTCATGTAGTTATCTATCTACCGGGACCATTATCGTATGAATCAGCTAAGGCGATCCCTTACAAATACGGTGCAACAATAGTTGAGAATGGAAACGAAGTTCCATTACCCTCCGCCGTGAATATTGCAGACATCAGTTGAGTCACACGGAGCGGTCGAATCTTCAACCGAGGAGTTAGAGAACCATCAAAGAAAAGGAACCTCAGACAGAAGTTCCTAATCAACCAATCGGTCAATCTGATGACCCCGACCTTTCAAAGAACAATGATGAGATGCTGAAGCTCATCCAAAAGAGTGAATACAACATTGTTGATCAACTGTTACAAACCCCTTCAAAGATCTTTGTACTATCACTTTTACTCAGTTCTGAAGCCCACAGGGAGGCTCTACAAAAACTCTTAGAGCAGGCCTTTGTGGAACAGGATGTGTCAATACGACAGTTTGATGGCATAGTCTCTAACATCACTTCCTGCAACAACTTAGGGTTCAGTGATGGAGAATTGTCAAAGGAAGGCAAAAGTCACAACATGGCTCTCAATATCACAGTCAACTGCCAGGACAATGCTTTAGCCATTGTACTGGTAGACACCGGATCGGCCATCAACGTTATGCCGAAGTCCACTTTAATGCGACTATCATTCAAAGGATCCCCGATGAGGGGCAGTGAGGTCATCGTCAAAGCCTTTGACGGATCTCGGAAAGCAGTTATTGGCGAAGTCGACCTTCCCATAACTATCGGTCCTCACACTTTCCTAATCACTTTCCAGGTCATGGACGTCCGGACAGCGTACAGTGTAACATCCCAAATTTTGTAAGAATATTTATTTAATTTATTTAAATATTATATTCGTGGTTTTCTATGAATTTTTGGTGGTTGGTGTCGATGTCGGTATGTTTGGTAAAGTTTTGGTTATTTTAATTAAATAATAGTATATAATATGAATATATTAGTATTATTATTAATTTAAATAATATTGGAGGAATTAAGGGTAAGATGGACATTTTAGGAGTATTAGTGAGGGTATTATGGAGGAAGCCCATATTTGAGGCCTAAGAGTTAAATTAACCAAAAAAGAGGAATTGAGGAGAATTGGGATTCATTTTGTGGAGATCGTGAAAACAAGGAGAAAGTACAGAGCTCTGAGGAAAAAGGGAGAAGGCGAGGATTTTCATGAAGGTTTCCGAAGGCTAAAGAGAGAACTCATCAGATCGATAATCTAAGGTATGGGGAGTAATTGCCTTTCATTGCTTTCATTATAGGATTCGATTGATTAAAGTGGATGTTAGGATTTTGGGGTTTTGAGGGTTTATGGGTTTGAGGTAAACTGATGACTTTGAGGGCATTCTGTGAGATCGATTAATAAGAGTCAAATTTAATCGGTAAAATAGACCTTTGGGGCAGACTTCCCCATTGTTGTAGTTTTAACCCTGTGGTGAAGGATTTATGGAGTTTATATAAAGCTTGAGAGTTTTGAAGGTTTAGGGAAATTAAGGTTTCCTGTAGTATCCTGGATCGACCTAACAGACGTAGGTTTTAGGCCTTTAAATTCTGTGATGTGTTAGGACTATTGTAGGGATGATTTTGGGTCGTTTGGGGCTGTAATCGCAGGTACTTTGGTGGTTGTGGAGCTACTGATGCGTAGCAGTGATTTGCTGTAATCGCAGGTTCGCTAGGCGAACCATTGCTTCGCTAGGCGAGTGTTCACCAAGGCTCGCTAAGCGAACAGCGCAGCGAATGCGCGATAATATGAGTGGGAGTACAAAGGTGATTCTGGAGTAGGAGGAGTGATTCGTTGGAAGCCTCGCTAGGCGAAGGGAACAACGAGTAGGTTCGCTAAGCGAACGAACTAGCGAGCATTACAGATAATTTTGTTTCTGGTGTTGAGTGTGGTGTCTGTGGGGTTCGCTGGCCGCTTCTCTAAGCGAAGGCCACAGCGAACAGGTTCGCTAGGCGAACCCTGGAGCGAACTGTTGCTGCTTCGCGATTTTGGATTATGTGTTGTGTTGTTGTAATGTTTTGTTGTCGTGATTGTTATGATGATTTTTCCATGATGTTACTGATGATTATCTGATGATGTTTTGGTGATTATTTGACGAATATGTGATGACATGACGTATATGAGAAATGATGAATGATGATGCACAATATGAAGTTTATTTTGATGATGAAGATTAGTATATTGTGTATCATACATTCATATGCATACTCTGTGACGACGCTTCATTCCCATTGTGCGGATATGAGGTAATTATGACGTGCTTCGGTTCCAAATGCGGGATCGATCCTATTGACGGGGATCTTTGGAGGGTTGATGGCCTAGTGTCCATCTATTATGATGATTGGTACCACATGCATGAGTTTTGTTGTGCATTTGCATTTAATTGGCATTGCTGTATTTTATAATGTTGTTCGTGATTTTGATGTTTCCTTGTGATGACCCTGAAGATGTTGTATATGAAGATAATGCCATTTTATGTATATCTTGTTTTATAATGATTATTATGAATTGGGATTACTCACCCTGCCTATTTGAATGTTGCCTCCACGTGGGTAACGTGCAGGTGATCAGGTTTAGCCGTGGATGCTTTCGAGGACTTAAAGTTTATTTGCTTTTGGTCGATTTAAAGGGCCTTGCTCTGATAGTGTAACATCGGGTTGGTGTCCTTTGAGTAGAACTATGTGGTTTCCTTATTTTCGTTGTCATTTGACGATATGGTTTGATTTTGATTACTATGATGTTTGCTGAAAACCTTTTATTTGAGATGTTTCTGCTGCAACATTATTTGGGGGTAGAAAAGGGTGTTACATTAGTGGTATCAGAGCAGGTCGGTCCATCCGGCCAGGTTTTTACTTGATGTCAGTCCCTGTTAGTCGACGAGTGTATGTACACTGTCGATGTTTTAGTTCTTCTAACCTTGTTGGTGGTGTGTAGGATGGCTGGAAGAAATGATCGTCCGATTGCTGATGCGTTGGAATCGGTTGCTAATGTGGTGGCGCAGCTGAATCCAAATGGTGGAGCTCCTGATGAGTTTCGTACGTTGGGGAAGTTTTAAAGGAACAATGCACCGACTTTTGTGGGTACGCATGATCCAGCAAGTGCACACAAGTGGCTGAAGGCGATCGAGAAGACTTTCCGAGTGATGGGGTGTTCTGATGAGCAACAGGTTCAGTTCGGAACATATATGCTGGAAGAGGAAGCTGAGGACTGGTGGGATAACACCCATCAAAGACTTACGGATGTGGGCACTGTGATAACTTGGGCTATGTTTAAGCAAGAGTGTTTGGGAAAGTATTTTCCAAAGGATGCCCGTGGCAAGAGAGAAGTGGAATTCCTTGAGCTGAAGCAAGGAGATATGACTGTGGCAGAGTATGCCGCAAAGTTCGAGGGTTTGGTGAAGTTCTGTCTGCACTAGAATCGTACTGATGCTGAGATGTCTAAATGTCTCAAGTTCGAGAATGGGCTGAGACCAAAGATTAAGCAGGGTATTGGGTATCAGCGGATCCGCAGGTATGCTGAGTTGGTTGACAAGAGCAGGATCTACGATGAGGATAGTCGAGCTCGATCTGCTCACTATAAGCAGTTGAGTGAGAAGAAAGGGCAGTATAGGGGTAAGCCTTATATGACTTCAACTGACAAAGGGAAGTAGAAGGCTTCAGATGGGAAAAAGACAAGTGGGGGAGAAGCTCCCGCTTCTGGAAAGTGTCATAAGTGTGGCGAGCAAGGTCACTGTGCTGATGCGTGTACCAATAATGTGGTGAGGTGCTATCGATGTGGTAAGAATGGGCATAGAGCTACTGACTGCAAAGATGAGGGTCCGACCTGTTTCAATTGCGGTGAGAAAGGTCATATCAGTACTCAATGCCAAAAGCCGAAGAAGACTGCAACTGCCGCTCAGACCAGTGGCAGAGTGTTTGCTTTGAGTGGTGCAGAGGCGCCAGAGAAGGACAACCTGGTCCGAGGTACTTGTTTGATTAATAATATCGAGTTGATAGCTATTATTGATACTGGTGCTACTCATTCTTTTATCTCGCTTGAATGTGCTAATAGATTATGTTTGAATGTAGCACGGTTTTTGTGGTTTCGAATCACTATCGCTTTGGTACTATAGTTCGATTCATTTTTTATCCTATTGAAGCTGATGAAGGAAGGGAAATAGATGTCTCCAATTAACCCTGCTTGCAAACTGAGGTTAAACAGTCAAAACTGTTGGTTTACAGGTGCGGCTTTAGTTCGTGGGTCTCTCTCTGCTTATTTTGTTAAGAACGAAATACCAGGATTATTCATGGGGAATTTGTTGGGATCCTGCGCTAGATTGGCTGGAGGTAGGGGACTTTGGGGTTTTTTTATTAGTGTGCTCGCTAAGATTCTTTTTCAATCTTATGCCTACGTATTCCCGGGATAGGGAAATCAGAGCGATCGTAGTTCCTCCTATTCTATGGGAGGAAATGGTGTTTTAGTGTCTTGTTCAAAGCCTAAGACATGAAGCTAAAGGTGGTTTGTATCTTGTTCAAAGCCTAAGATGTGAAGCTGAAGGGTCTATTTGTATCTTGTTTGAAGCCCAAGATGTGAAGCTAAAAGGGTGTTGACTTTAGAGAGACTTTGTCATCTCTAAAGGGGAATATTTGGCACAACTGTTGGGTGACTGATTATAAAGGAGAATTACTTTAACTGGGATATGCGAATCCAACAATGCTATAATTTCCTTTATAGGGGATTTTAAATCTGAAGGAGAAGACTTTAACTCAATTTAGAGCAATGTCATCTTTCCTTAGGAATTTCTCATGCTAAAAGAGGGACAGTGGCGTGGATGTAAATAATCCAGAGGCTTGCCGCTTACAGCAATTAGACGGGGGAAAAGGAGTTGTTGATGTTTGTATGCTGTGATCAAAGCATGATTTGATGCTAAAAGGTTGATTGAATCAAACGGGGATTTCTTTATACAAAGCCTAAGAGGAGGCTATTGACCCAACAAGAGGATACTTTTGTGTCTCGTACGAAGCCTGAGATAGAGGCTAAAAGCGTTGACTCAACAAGAGAGTGTTTTGTATCTCGTACGAAGCCCGAGATAGAGGCTAAAGGCTTGACTCAACAAGAGAGTCTTTTATACTCAACAAGAGAGTATTTTGTATCTCGTACAAAGCCCGAGATGGAGGCTACAAATGTTTGACTCAACAAGAGAGTCTTTTATACTCAACAAGAGAGTGTTTTTGTATCTCGTACGAAGCCCGAGATGGAGGCTAACAATGTTTGACTCAATAAGAGAGTCTTTTATACTCAACAAGAGAGTGATTTTGTATCTCGTACAAATCCTGAGATGGAGGCTAAAAAATGTTTGACTCAACAAGAGAGCCTTTTATACTCAACAAGAGAGTGTTTTGTATCTCGTACAAAGCCCGATATGGAGGCTGCAAAGGTTAACTCTGCTGGGGAGAATCATTGTACAAAACCCAAGAGGAGGCTAGGGTTACTGTTTCAGTTGAGTGACAGGTCCAGTCTGTTTAAAAGAGAAAATCAGTTCTTATATCGGTAATGTTGTACTCATGGATTTGGTCTGAGGACCGGGATTATTTCCTGTTCTTTAAGGAAACGGGGAATCCGAAGGGTATTGAGACTACTCAAGTCTACGGATGTTTTCTCCCTATTTTTGAAAGGAACTTGAGAATGTCTTCGAGACTTAAGGAGATTAGACTATCCAAGTCTAAAGTTTTATCTTTTGTACTATGCTTACGTTTGCGATAGAAAGATCTAGACTCTTTGAAAGACTGTTCTATTAAGATGACTAATTTCTGTTCCTATACCTTTAAGAGGTCGTCAGGACAATTTGTACGAAGCCCAAGAGGAGGCGAGAAAAACTTTTAAGAAGCCGAAGGGAGAATTTGTACGAAGCCCAAGAGGAGGCTATCTTCCCAGAGGAAGAATCTTTATACGAAGCCTAAGAGGAGGCTGTGAAAACTTCTAAGAAGCCGACGGGTTCTTGTACAACGCCCAAGAGGAGGCGGGGATGCTTTTAGGAAGCCTGTGGGTCCTTGCACTAAGCCCAAGAGGAGGCTGATGAACAGTTCCAGAAGGGGTTTCACTTGGAATATTGGCCTTCTGTATAACAACTGTTCAAGGGGGAGATTTCTTAGATCTAGTTATCTAAAATTGCTGTAAAAGAAAATTCTCATGGTTTAGGTTATGTTGAAATATCCGGGAGAACGTCGGATGCAAGGAGACGAGGTTTTGTCTAGTTCTAGACGTAGTTGCCAGGGAAACTCTAAATATCTATACTAGTATTACACAGTCGATATGAGTTTATGAAAGAAGACTTACAGTGAAACAGCCCCACAATACAGTTATATACATATGAAAGCGATAAATGAAAGCGGGTAAACACTTACTCGGTTGTAGAGCTTCCATGCTGTTTGGTTAGTTTGTTCAACAAAGAAAACTTTGATAACAATATTATATTCAAAATCAAAGGAGAAAGTGCTTTGAAAAGATTGTTGGGGCTTACAGCTCAAGGAGAGGCCCAAGGTTTTATCAGTGATCGCCCTATCATTTTGTACAAGGACTTATACAAGTGACTGAGGCCCAAAAAGTTTTTCTGTACAAAGGGATGGGTCTTACACTCTCTCAAGAGGCCCAAAAATGATTGAAAGAAAAAGAATGAGGCTTATAACACGAGGGTAGGCCCATATGATTTGTTTTTTTTTTAACTGGCGATCGCGCCGAGATTTTCTTTTAACGCCGAAGGACTTATACAATATCTGAGGCCCAAAGATTATTTTGGTTAAAAGGGGATTGGGTCTTACACTCTATTAGAGGCCCAAAGATTTTGAATGGGTCATATAGCTCGAGGAGAGGCCCAGATGGTTTGTTTTAAACGGGCGATGATCTCGCCCGGTTTTTGAAAACACAGTGGGACTTATACAACAATTGAGGCCCAAATCATTTTGGTTTTTCTAAAAGGGTTGGGTCTTACACTCTACTAGAGGCCCAAAAGGTTTGAAAAAGTTTGACGAGGGTTGAATTAATCAAAAACCCTAATTTTTTTTCAAAATGTTTTTTAATTGAATAAAAATTCAATTAAAATGATCAAAATTGTTAACATGTGGAAAACAAATTGTGATCTTGGATTAATGTTTCAAAAATCAAGTTTTGACCTACAAAATGATTGGAAATCATTAAAACTTGCAAAATCAAGAAGGAAAAAATATTTTAAATGTCAAAAATAATTAAAATATTAATTCATGGCAAAAATATCAATTATATGAAATAAATAATATTTTTGGGATTTTTTGGTAAAATAAAATATTTTAACATTTTTGTGAATTATTAAAAAAAACCAACTCAAAATTATTAAAACTCAGAGAGAAATTAATTTTTGAATCAATTAAATAAAATCACAAAATTCAAATATTTGAATTTTCAAAAAAGGCGCCAAGAACAAGGGCAAGAACACACGCCACCCTCTGTTTCTGTAGATTTGCGTTTTCTATCCAATCTTACTGAATACTTGATTATATCATGCAATCTACACATCAATCTACTCGTTTCAACCTCACGATCATGTCTATGGTCTTTAATTTCATTTATTTTAAGCATGGAATAAGAAATCAAAGAGAAACCTCAAGAACCCTAAATTCTGCATGAAGGTTCAGAAATTCCATACAGGATTCATACAAAGCAATTGATTGAGGGTAAACACTCTATGCATGATTATGAACATATGGCCAAATTATTGTGCAGCAAAAATTGCATGGATCATAGAGTTTGAAGAGCTCATGCTTACCACTTGCAGCTGGTGATCGTGTTTTGGGTTAGAGGTACTACAGCTAGGTTCCAATGATCTGGATAGCTTCCCTAGGAGCCATGGAGTGTGTCTGGATGCTTGGAGTGGATTGATTTGAGCTGGAACTTGATTTGGCACCTCAACTACAAATTTGTCAAAGGCTTGAGCAGTTGGCTGGTGATTTTGTGATTTTGGTGTTCCAGATGTTATGTGAGTGTTTGGATCACTTATATATGATGTATGTGAGGTTTGTGTGTGTGTGTGTGATTGGTTCGATTGGAATTGCTCTCAAACTCAAAACCCGAAGGTGACTTGCCTTAGAAGGCAAAATTGGAGTGAAGAAGGAGATTTTGAGGAAAGCATCTGTTTGATGGCTTTGGTGTACTCAAACTGAGCACAAATGAGCTCTATTTATAGTAGAGCAAGTTTGTTTTGCAATGAATAGTGATTGGCAACTGCTGCATAGGTTTGACCAATGTTGAGCAATGAGAATCCAAGTCTCCTCTAGCCATTGACTAGAGGTTAGGGCACAGGCTGCTGGTTCCCTTGGTCTTGGATAAGTTTTGACTGAATTTAGTTGGCAATGGCTCAGTCCATGCCACCTTGGTTCATCCATTAAATGCTCCAATCCAAAATTGGAGTCTTGTCCCTCTTTTATGGATTTCTAGGTTTAGCATGCTATTTTTGGTTCCAAAGACTTGGGAGGCTTGGGATCAGAGTTGGTTCCTCCTTGGTCCCCCCTTGAGGTGTTCAGATGGATAGAGTTGCTTGCCCTTTGGAAAATTTGGGCAAATCAAGTAAAACTCCAAAATCTGCCTTGCTTTGGCAGTTTTCAGCAAGGCCTATTGCCATTGTCATATCTCATGGCTCAAGTGGAATTTGATGGAGTTCTTGGCCATTTTGAAAAGCCCTCATATGATACAATAACTGTTTGATCCTAATTGGTTTTGATACTTTTTGGATCCAAGTGAAAAATGTCCCTACATTTGGAAAAAAGTGAAGCCAGATTCTGACTTAGTGAAAATTTCACTAAGTGTTGGAAAAAGTGGCATTTCATGTTTTCAGCCACTTTGATCATTCCATAACTCAAAATCTATAATGAATTGGAATGAGGTGTAGTTGAAGCTTTTGTAGAGGGCCATGAGGGCTACAAATCCAGCTTTGGATGGGAAAAAATGGCCTTGTGGTTTAGGAGTTATGATCCTCCAAAGTTGGTACCCTAGCCACTTTGTTCCATAACTTACAAAATTTCTAAGTTTTTTATGGTTACCCCTTTTACAAGTTATCCCACTTTTCTTGATTTTTCTTGATGAATGATGATTCCAACCACACATTAACATCATTTTAGGGTTAAGGAACCATAATTGTGAAAAATCTCAAAAAGTCAAAGTTGACTTTTGTGCACAGTTGACTTTTTGTCAGATGAATTCCAAACTGTGTGATCCTTTATAAAATCAAGTCCTTGACCTAAATCAAACTTGATGGATTGATTTCATAGGTGTTATAGGGTGTATTGAATCATGTCTTAGGGTTTGGGAGCATGTCCTGGTCAAAAGTCAGAGGCACAGTTGACTTTTCTTGCGAAACCCTAATTTTGGTTCAGATGAACTTGAAACTTGTTGCTCAAGCTTCTTGGATCAATCCATTGTTGTAAATGGATCAATGTGATGTATTTGAGACCCTCAAATTCCCTCTTGAGGTCTTGGCTCATGTTTTGTCCCAAAAGTCAACTTAGGGGTGAATTAGGTCAAGAAACCCTAATTCCGGATTTTTGATGTGTGCATCCCCTGAGGCTAAATTGACTTGGTGATTGGGTTCATGATATCCCTTGGAGCATCATAGGTTATGCTTTGAAGCATTGGCTCATGCCGAGAGGAAAATTTCCATCTGGAGGCCCTGGTCGACCAAACCCTAATTTGGTGACACTGGCGATCTTGAGGCTTAATCCACTTAGAAGGGAGCAACCTTGTGCTTAATCCTTAAAGTGGGAGTCCTATTAATCCTTTTAGACAAGTTGAAGATCATGTCATTCCTTGATTGATCCTCTGTCTAAGAACTCTGAGAGGGCTTGAAACCCTAAGTTTGATTGTAGTGGATGCTCACCCATCTTTGGGGAGACTAATGGTTCATCCATATTGTGATGATGATTTGCACAATGATGGGAAATCTTAGTGGTCAAAATTTTGGGTATGACAGATGCCCCTATTTAATCTTCTTGGATCTGAAGGTGTGAATGGCGAAGGTATTCGGGCATTCGGGGTGCAAGAAGATTAAATATTGGAATACCCGAAATTTTGATGGTGGTTATGAATGGCAGTTCGCGCATCCGTCCTCTTTTGCTAACCAATGATGCTTAGAAAAGATAAACTTCCCCTCGATCCTGGTTTCCTACCAAGGAACTGGTATCAGTTTCTGAAATAAACTTCCCCTCGATCCTAGTTTCCTACCAAGGAACTGGTCTCAGTTTCCGAATTAAACGTCCCCTCGATCCTGGTTTCCTACCAAGGAACTGGTCTAAGTTTCCGATATAAACCTCCCCTCAATCCTGGTTTCCTACCAAGGATCTG
Source organism: Lathyrus tuberosus (assembly GCA_022829125.1). Classification (NCBI taxonomy): domain Eukaryota; kingdom Viridiplantae; phylum Streptophyta; class Magnoliopsida; order Fabales; family Fabaceae; genus Lathyrus; species Lathyrus tuberosus. The sequence goes on along the minus strand of JALAZF010000073.1, from coordinate 3,742,141 downwards.
GTCTTGGTTTCTTTTGTCAATAAACTTTATTGACAAGGGACGCTATTTGTAGCGGTTCTCCTAAAACTTATCGCCGAATTTTCCTGAAGAGATGCCATTTGATGGAAAAAGTTTTGATGTCAGACTTGTTGGGGAACCCATCTGTCTGAATTGTAGAGGCGTACAAACTTCTCTGTTTAGAGATGCCATTTGTCGACTCTACTGGGCAAAACGAGTCTCTTTGAGAGACTGTTTCTTGTTGGGGTATTTCATCATACTTTTCTCAGAGATCTTCTCGGAGAAATGCCATATGACGTGATCCAATTTTGAGGTACCGATGACTTTGTTGACTTGACATTCTAGAGAAAAGGACCAATGTGTTGCTGAAAGTCTTTAGTTGAAAGGCTTTCTCTAGGGATTTTCCTTAATCCGGGAAAGCAAAGACATCATCTTCAATGGCGAAGAATGATGCTAGCTGAGGGTTCTCTGGTTTTTTAAAGGTTCAAGTTATCAAAGTGGTCAAAGGCCGACTTCATCCCAGAAATAAACTGGAGGAGAGAGGTAGTGCAGACGCAACATTTCCTGACAAGGAAAGAACTGACAACTCGATTGAGAGGACTGTTATCACTAGGGGATAAGACCGACCAGAGTGATAGTGATGCAACATGAATATGAACGCAAAGTAGTAATGCATGATGTATGTGTTTATATGCTGACAAAACTGACACGACATATAAACTAATAGATGAGCACGACTGGATACTCGGCCACAGTGGGGGATGAAAAGTATCACTGGTTCATGATAGCAATTATTCCTTGCTTAGGAGAAGTAGTCCTCGTGGGGAGCTACGTTGGTCGGGCTTAGGAGATAAGAACTCTGTCGGGGGTGTCAGATGAAACAATGGTCTCTGACACAGTTGATCCTTCATTCAGGTGCACTGGTTTAGAAGGAGTACTTTGATTTTGCACTTTGAAGTTCGATTAGTTCTGGAGAAGCGATCGATGTTCTTTCGATGTTCAACAATCAAAAGAAATTGCCATCTTTATTTTAAAGCAGAAAAAGTTTAACAAGTAAATTCATTTTTGTTTTATTTCAAGAACGTTGATCATGTTAAAACGTCGTTCTGTAAATCTAAAACAAATAAGAATTACAAACAAAAGCACAAGGGCTCAAATTTTATTGATAGGGTGGAAATCAGCCAAATGCGCGATTCCCTAGAGTATTTAAAAAGTTAGAAAATGGTAATCTAAGGGAAAAGGGCTACATTGAAACATAACGACCACTATCCTTCTACCAACTTTGAATTCTAGACATCCTGAGCTTCCATCGAAGATGACCTTTACCGGAGTTTTCCTTCCGATGGATGGTGTAACTGCTTTCGAGGGATTTGCCCCTTTGTCGAATGTAGTTACTTGCCATTATCCCTAATTTTTTCCTGGATTGTACTTTGAGGTTTCCAATCCACCGGGATGATTTTTGATCATGTCTCTAATTTTTGCCTGGACCGCCCTTTCAGGTTTTCAATCCACCGAGACGTTTTTTTTTATTTAGGCGAAGTATTTCTTGACTACGTTAACATTTGTGGGGTAGGCAAATTCCACTCCGTCCATGGTTGCAAGTCTTAGGGCACCGCCTGAGAAAGCTTTCTTGACCACATATGGGTCGTCATAATTTGGAGTCCACTTGCCCCGAGAATCTGTGAGAAATGATTGTATCTTTTTGAGCACGAGGTCTCCTTTCCTGAAGACGCGAGGTCGGACCATTTTGTCGAACGCCTTCTTCATTCTTTGCTGATACAACTGACCATGGCATAGTGTCGTGATTCACTTCTCTTCGATCAGGTTTAGTTCATCGTGTCGACTTTGACACTATTCATCCTCTGTAAGCTTAGCTTCCATCAATAACCGGATTGATGGGATCTCTACTTCGATGAGGAGCACTGCTTCCATGCCATATACTAGAGAGAAAGGGGTTGCCCCTGTTAAAGTGCGGACAGATGTGTGATAACCGTGAAGAGCAAAGGGTAGCATCTCGTGCCAATCTTTGTAAGTTACAACCATCTTCTGAATAATCCTCTTGATGTTCTTGTTAGCCGCTTCTACCGCTCCGTCCATCTTAGGCCGGTAGGGAGATGAGTTATGGTGTTCGATCTTGAACTCAGGACACAACTCTTTCATCATCTTGTTGTTTAAGTTAGATCCATTGTCAGTAATAATTTGGCTCGGAAGACCATAACGGCAGATGATATTGTTTTTGATAAATCGGACTACCACTTGTCGGGTTACATTGGCGTATGACGCTGCCTCGACCCACTTGGTGAAGTAATCAATGGCTACCAGGATGAACCGATGTTCGTTTGAAGCTTTGGGTTCAATCATGCCAATCATGTTGATTCCCCATATGGAAAAAGGCCACGGGGAGGAGAGAACTTTGAGATGCGTTGGCGGTACATGAATTTTGTCGGAGTATATCTGACACTTGTGACACCTCCTTATGTACTTGTAGCAATCTGATTCCATGGTCACCGAGTAGTACCCTGCTCTCAGAATTTTTCTGGCCATTGTGTGTCCATTGGCATGAGTGCCAAAGGATCCTTCATGAATTTCTTTTATCAGCATGTCTGCTTCTGGTCTGTCTACACATCGAAGCAAGACCATGTCAAAGTTCCTCTTATAGAGTGTATCACCGCTCAAGAAGAAACTGCCAGTCAGCCTTCTGAGGGTCTTTCTGTCTTTCCTTAGTGCCCCAGGTGGGTACTCTTGTTTCTGAAGGAAGCATTTGATATCGTGATACCAAGGTTTGTCATATATGACTACTTCAACTGTGAAGATGTAAACGGGCCTTTCAAGGCGCATTATGTCGATCTTAGGTAGGTCATTCCAATGACCTACACTAATCATGGAAGAGAGAGTGTCTAATACATCAGCCATGTGATTCTCATCATGAGGGATGTGATGAAACTCGACTCTGTTAAAGAATGGTAACAACCTTCTCGCATAGTCTTTTTAAGGAATTAGTCCGGATTGGTATGTGTTCCAATCTCCTTTGATCTGATTGACGACCAAAGTTCAGTCGCCATATACATCCAAGTTCTTGATCCTCAAATCAATTGCTTCTTCGAGACCCATAATACAAGCTTCGTATTCGGCCTCATTATTTATGCACTTGAACGTAAGTATGGCGGTGAAAGGAATGTGGGTACCCTGAGGTGTTATGATGATTGCCCCAATCCCGTTTCCATAATGATTGACAGCTCTGTCAAAGATAAGTCCCCATTGGGAATCTGGTTCTGGCCCTTCACTGGGTAGTGGTTCATCACAGTCTTTCATTTTTAGATACATGACATCTTCGTCTGGGAAGTCAAATCCGACTGATTTCTGATCATCGATCGGTTGATGAGCCAAATGATCGGCTAAAAACTTCCTTTAACGGCTTTCTGAGCGTGGTATTCTATGTCATATTCTGATAACATTATCTGCCAACGGGCAATCCTTCCCGTGAGAGCAGGCTTTTCAAATACATACTTGATTGGATCCATTTCAGAGATTAACCAAGTAGTGTGACGAATCATGTACTGGCGAAGAAGTTTGGCTGCCCAAGCCAGAGCGCAGCAAGTTTTCTTGAGCATAGTGTACCGACTCTCACAGTCTGTAAACTTCTTGCTCAAATAGTAGCTGGCACACACTTTTCTTTTCGTTTTGTCTTGTTGACCAAGCACACAGCCCATGTAGTCTTCCAAGACTGTTAAGTATATGATCAGTGGTCTTCCTTCCACTGGAAGTGATAGAATCGGTGGGTTCAACAGATATTCCTTAATACTGTCAAAGGCGGTTTGGCAGTCTTCTGTCCAAACGCAATCTTGATTCTTTTTTAGTAATTTGAAAATCGGCGCACATGTCGCGGTCATGAGGAATATGAATCTGGAGATGTAGTTCAAACGTCCCAGGAATCCCCTGACTTGTTTTTCAGTTTTTGGAGTAGGCATTTCTTGAATGGCCTTGACCTTGTCAAGATCAACCTCAATTCCTTTCTGGCTGGCGATGAACCCTAAGAGTTTCCCTGAACGGACACCGAATGTGTACTTATTGGGATTTAAACGGAGTTTGTACTTTCTCAACCGCTCGAATAGTTTTGACAGGTGGGTCACATGCTCCTCTTCTGTTTTAGATTTTGCAATCATGTCATCGACATACACTTCGATTTCTTTGTGTATCATGTCATGAAACAGAGTAGTCATGGCCCTTTGATAGGTTGCCCCGACGTTCTTCAAACCGAACGACATTACCTTGTAACAAAAGGTACCCCATGGGGTAATGAAAGAAATTTTCTCCATGTCTTTTGGCACCATTTTGATCTGATTATAGCCCGAGAATCCATCCATGAAGGAGAAAACTTTGAACTTTGTTGTACTGTCTACCAGCATGTCAGTGTGTGGTAAAGGAAAGTCGTCCTTTGGACTAGCCTTGTTTAGATCTCTGTAGTCAACACACATTCTGACTTTTCCGTCCTTTTTTAGAACTGGTACTATGTTGGCTAACCATTGAGGATATTCTGATGTAGCGAGGAAACCCGCGTCAATCTATTTCTGTACCTCCTCTTTGATTTTGACAGCCATGTCTGGATGAGTTCGTCTCAACCTTTGTTTTACCGGCGGGCATTCCTATATCAACGGTAGATGGTGTTCCACGATGCTGGTATCCAACCCTGGCATGTCCTGATAGGACCAAGCAAACACATCGGGAAATTCTCTGAGAAGCTTTGTCAAACTCTCTTTGACAGTTGGACCGAGCAGTGCCCCAATCTTGACTTCTTTTCTCTTTTCTTCCGATCCTAAGTTGATTATTTCTAGCAACTCTTTGTGAGGCTCAATGGACCTTTCCTCTTGTCTGAGTAGTCGGGAGACCTCCTCTGGAATTTCGTCGTCATCTTCTTCTTCGGCCTCAAATACTGGGAACTCAAAGTTGGGAGAAGGTGTTGGATCGTATGTTTCAACGGGGGTTTAAAACAAGCAATCTGCATGACGTGATGATTTGTGTTTAGAAGTGATAGAGAGAATGAAAGAGTGTGTGCAGTGTATTTCTTTTACTGCTTGTTTTTATTATTGAGTTGTTTTTTAGGATTACCATTCTCTGAAAAGCAAAAAGAGAAAATAGCAATTAATGCGGAAATTACAGAACGACATTATTTTATTAATGAACAAGTCGACTCTTGAAACTACAGCCCTATAAAACAAAACTCTGTCGCTTTGGGCGAAGCGAAGAGGGATATTTATAGAAAGTGAGCCCTATCAAAACATCCGTTTCACCTGGGCCGGGTGAAAGGTTAAAGTAAAGATGGCAATTACTTAGACTTATGAACAATCTTCGGAACATCGACAGCGACCCATTGGCGGCGAACTCCTCGGTGAATCACAAAGTTCGGTACCTTCTTTGATTTGTCTTCAGAAATAACACTGATTTCTAGTGGAGCAGGATCATTGGAATCTGTCTCCCAGACAGAGTTGTCGTAGGAGGATTCCTTTGTTGTATTTTGCATAGTGTTTGTGCTCTCAGCTGTATCTCCCCATCCAGTTAGTTGGATGTCTTCGAACCTGATACGAGAGCTTTCAGGAGCGGTGTACTTGACCTTGAAGTCAAATTTTCCACTCGGTTGTCCCAAGGTTTCCCACACTTCTTTGGAACTGGAGGAGTCATCCCTCTCGATGACGTTGACCTCGGGAAAAGCATAGTTGATGAATTCTAGTCCGGCAAGCTTTGCCAATTCATCATCGTACTGGATAAGTTCAGAATGACCTAAGTGTTGATCCCATGGCATGGTGGGGACACAGTTATTCTGTTCAACGATGCTCAGCTGATTTTCATTGTTCGGCTAATTTTCTTGCCCCAAGTCTCCGGGATACGGTTGCCAGATAGGCAAGCCATCCATTGGCCCGTAATAGTCGTGGTCAAAGTTGTCTTTCATCAGAGTGTCCTCCTCTAATGATTTTGGTGGAGCACGGCATCCTTCCGGATCATAATCTCCGTATATCATTTCGACATCTAACCTTGGTATAAATCTCGGACTCTGTGCGGGATAGCAAAAGGGAGTCTGCGTTTCGCCCTGAGACGTATAACCGTCCTTGTTGAGATAGGACTTCCATTCTTCATCTGTATCGGAGGAGTCACCCTCGTTGATGGTATGTACTTCTTGAGACACAGGGTGAAGGAAGCCTCCATTGTGGAAGAAGTCTTGAATAGGATGAACACTTTCATCTTTAGTAGCAGTCCGGGTACAGGTCGAGGGAAATCCAAGACCCTTCTTTGTTTTGTTGTCAGTAGGAATGACAAGTTGTCCCCATCCTGTTGTATTGGTATTCTCGACCGCTTTGATAGCATCTTTGTATGAGGAAATTGAGGTTCCCTTCTCTGATTGATTCTCATTGCTCACCGTAAGTGCTTGGAACTGAGTTCCAACAACTTCCTCGGGTTTTACACAGGTAGATAACGACAAGTTACTTACGAGCAAGGCCTGTTCTCCACAAACCGTGACGAGTTGGCCGTTCTGGACGAACTTGAGCTTGTGGTGGAGGGTCGAAGTAACCGCCCCATCCTGATGTATCTAAGGTCTTCCTAATAAACAACTGTATGTTGCCCGGATGTCCATGACCTAGAAAGTAACTTGGAAAGTGTGAGGACCAATAGTTATGGGAAGGTCGACTTCGCCGATAACCGTTTTTCTGGATCCGTCAAATGCTTTGACAACGACCTCGCTGGTTTTCATCGGAGGTCCTTTGAATGATAATTGCATCAAAGTGGACTTCGGTATAACATTCAGGGCTGACCCTGTGTCTACTAGTACGCTGGCTAAAGCATCGCCCTGGCAGTTGACTGTAATGTTGAGCGCTATGTTGTGACTTTTGCCTTCTTCCGGCAATTCCTCATTGCTAAACCCCAAGTTATTGCAAGAAGTTATGTTAGAGACAATGCTATTGAACTGTCTGATTGTTACATCCTGTTCCACAAAGGCTTGCTCCAAGACTTTCTGTAGAGCCTCCCTGTGCGCTTCTGAACAGAGTAAAAGTGATAATACCGAGATCTTTGAAGGAGTTTGTAACAGTTGATCAACAATGTTGTATTCACTCCTTTGGATGAGCTTTAGCATCTCATCTTCGTTTTTTGAAAGGTCGAGATTACTGGATTTACCGACTGGTGGATTGGGAACTTCCGTCTGAGGTTCCTTTTCTTTGCTGGGTTCTCCAACTCCTCGGTTGAAGATTCGACCGCTCCGCGTTACTCGACTGATGTCTGCAATATTCACGACGGAGGGTAATGGAATTTCCTTTCCATTCTCAATTATTGTTGCACCGTATTTGTAAGGGATCGCCTTAGCTGATTCATACGGTAATGGTCCCGGTAGATAGATAACTATAGGAGCCTTCTGATTTTTCTGACTGTCGTAGGTAACTTCAATCAGTTTCCGGCTAGGAACCTTTGATTCGTCCAGTAGAGGGATGATGGTATAAACATCCTTGTTCTGTTAATGATCAGAGATTATGACAATGTCTCTGATTTGATCAGCGAAGTAGTCCGGCGTCCAGTTGATTGGCTCGGAACCCGAACATGGGTGAATCTCTTTACGATCCAATTGACCTTGAAGAGCTGCTCGCACAAGGTAGCATCCTTGATTATCCACTGAGCAAACTCCACACCGCTCATAGTTGTGTAGTGGCACCTGGCCACGTCCGCTTTGAATATAGTGTAATCTTACTAGATCTGTTTCCATTGACCAAACATCCTGACTTTGATATCTAGTAGGATTCCCGTTAGTGATACTAATTTGTTGGGTGTCTTCATCCATATAGATTGGAAGCCACAAGTGGTTCAACAAGTGCTGAAGTGTTTCCTGGACAAGGGCACAGCCTTGATCGTCTTCGCAACCCGCTTTACAGCCCTGATAATCATGTGATACCAGGAACCCGAGCCAGACCTGTTTAGCATGTAACTCCACCAGGCTGGTATTCATCAAGCGAATATCGAAGATTTGAATCATGTTGATTTGATAATGATTCCTATCATGGTAGTCTTGAATCCATCCAAGATCCATCTGACGCTGGAGGGCCTCCTGTACAAAAGAGCATCCCTGTTTGTTTACTGAACAAGTCAGACAGGAATTGTAATTATGTCGTGGCAGATTATGATACTGGCTTTGCCTTGAGTGAATTCCCACCAAGTTGACATTCATCGCACTGATATCGCGGTATTGTATGATGTTGGAATTCGTATAAACTATGTTAACTTCACAAATTTGGTGCTCTTGGATCCATCTGAGATCCATCTGTTCCTGAAGAGCTGATTGCACCACAGAACATCCTTGATTGCTTTTAGAGCAGATATCACACTGGTGATAATTATGAGGTGGCACATGGCTATATCCACTCTGTCTACAATGCATCTTGACCAAGTTGGCCCTAAATAAAAGTACATCGCGAATTTGATAGGTGTTGTTAGACTCTCCCTCTATCAAATTGACTGTAGCCTTCTCGTATTGAGGCAGCGGATTTGTGAGAACATTCAGATTCATATCTTTGAAAGATAAGACCCCGCTCCTAACAAGCTTTTGCACGTCGGATTTGAAACTGAGATAGTTTTCTATGTTATACCCTGGTCCTCCTTGATGGTAAGGGCAAGTCTGATCCATCTTAAACCAAAAAGGTGAATTTTTCAGTACTGTAAGAGGAGACTTAGTCTGGAAATACCCCTTGGCCAGTAGTAACGGAAATAGTTCTGCGGGTATAGGATCAAATCCTGGTGGCCGCGTTGTACAGTTGTTGTTGTATTGAGGACGAGCCTGCTGAAGAGGCTGTTATGTCCTTTGCTGATATTGCTGCGAATGCGGTTGGCTTTGAGCAACCTGAGGTTGATACGTAGAAACAGGCGCAGGGTTGATAGCAGGAGTTACAGCTGCTACTGGTTGGTACCATCGCCTTTACTTTTCGAGAGAGATATTCCCAATATCCTGCTCTTTTTTCTTAGGGAGAGAACTACCGTATCGTTTTGTACAACTTGATGATCCAGCGTCTTTAACTAAACATCCTTCTCGGACGGCCTCCTCAAGACGAACTCCCATGCCCACCATCTCGGTGAAGTCACTGGGCGCACTAGCGACCATTCTGTCATAGTAAAATGAGCTTAAGGTCTTTAAGAAGATCTTTGTCCTCTCTTTTTCCTCAAGAGGTGGACAAATCTAGGCGGCAATTTCACACCATCTCTGACCGTACTCCTTAAAGGTTTCCTTGTCCTTTTGTGACATCGATCTGAGTTGATCTCTGTCGGGTGCCATGTCCAAATTGTATTTATATTGTTGGACGAAGTCAGTTCCAAGATCTCTGAAAGTGCTAATCGTAGTACGGTTTAAACCCATGTACCATTTTAATGCGGCACCGGTTAAATTATCCTTAAAGTAGTGAATTAGTAGATCCTAGTTCTCTGTCTGAGCTGACATTCGCCGAGCGTACATCACCAAATGGCTTTGAGGGCAAGAGTTACCCTTGTACTTTTCAAAATCGGGTACTTGGAATTTGTGCGGGACTTTCACATTGGGGACCAAACAAAGGTCTGTGGCGTCCTTTCCAAATAAATCCTGACCACGAATAGCCTGCAGTTCTCTCTGCATCTCCAGGAATTATTCCTGGAACTCATTCATTCTGTCGAACATACTTTCCTTTACACCAGAAGGTATCTGTGGAATCTGTCCATCCGGGACAGTGTGCACCACAGGGGGTGGTACTGATACTACGACAGTGAATCTTGGCGCTTCCCGAAGTTTGTAACCTTCAGGAGTCCTTATTATGCCTCTGGCATCTTTGCTTTCCCGAAGTTTGTAACCTTCAGGCCCAGCGGCTTCTGCTATGATTCCCTGATCTTCAGTGATCGGCGGAACATATCCTTCCGGGATATAGTTAACAGGCATGCCCCATGGACGATCTTTCGGCATTTCATACCTAGGATCATACTTCTCCACTATGGGCATTGAGGTGATCTCTGAGATCACAGTTATTTGTAGCTGAGCTTTTTCCATGGCTTGCATGTCGTTACGAAGCTCTCTCATATCCTCTCTCAGAGTGTCGATCTCTTATTTCAACTCTCTGTTCTCTTCCTCGAGATCTTCCATCTTTTTCTGACGATTGGCCCTAGTATTGTACGAATGAGACAGTTTGACTCTAGAACCGAGACACAAATGTGAGATTCGTATGTAAGAAGAATACGTGATGTGGGAATGATGAACGCAATGATTATATTACTTGTTTTTTGGTTTAATCAAAATAAACTTTGACAATTAGATTGCAAATATCAAACAGTGGAGAAACCCCCGTTTTATTGAATTCAAAGGATTGTGGAAATGGAAATACAGTAAATTACAAGGTGCGGAAATAGAAACCTAAGCTAATGGGTCCCGAGTCCTCTCTGAGGAGAACTCGAGTGCTGATTCTGGTACTTTCCTTTTCTTGGACCGGGGCTCTTGGGCCGTTGTCGGGTTGTCATTCCTTTGCCAAGTGAAAGGAGCGAGCAAATTCCTTTGGTCATCCTGATTTTCTACAGCATGTTGCTCCAAAATCTCAATTAGAGCATCCTTATCTTTCAGCAGTTGCTTTATTTTGGTACACTCCACATTGAGAATGCGGTACTTGTTCTTCCAAGACCTCCTCTCCTGTTGAACTTTTTTTAGAGTAACTTGAAGTTTTTTCGTTTCAGTCATGAAGTACATGACAGATTCCCTTGGCGGAAGAACTCTGTGACGAGGATAAGGCATTTTTAGCTTGAGAGCTCTAGTTTGTACCCAGTGGAGATAAGGCTCCACCGAGACACAGTCTGGTTTTCCTAGAGACTCTCGTCCTTTCTTATGAACATGTTTCCAAGCGTGCACTATTTCCATTTTTAGTGCCCTGTCATTTTCTCCTTCCTTGAAGAAAAGACCTTCCAGATGAGCATTACGCAGGACATGCCTCATCGGGTATCCAAATTGACTACGAACTAAAATTGGATGATAATTGATTCCTCCCTTAGTTCCTATGAGGGGTACGTTGGGGAAGTTTCCACAACGGTCAATGATCCTGATCCCGTCATAGATTCGATTGTACCAATCGATGTCAGAGTTGGTAAGAGACATGATTTTCTGCGACCAACGTAAAGCACTCTTATGGTCTCAAAAAGCAGCAGACTTAGGCAAATGGGAGCTAAACCACTTATATAGCAGGGGTACACAGCACGTGATCATTCCTCCGCTGTATAAATTCCTTAAGTGTACAGAATGATACGCATCTGAGAGCAAGGTTGGTACGGCGTTTCCAATGAGAAAAACCTTAATGGCGTTGATATCGACGAAGTTATCAACGTTGGGAAACAAAAATAACCCGTAGGTGAGTAAAACAAAGATGCTTTCAAAAGCAGTCACGTTCCCTATACTAGCAAAGTACAAAGCCTTCTTTACCAGAAACTTGGCTGGTAAACCTGGGATTCCTCCCTTGGTGGTCATGTGAGTCTTGACTTCTGACTCATCCAAATAGATTGCTCTTCCAATGGTTTGATCCTTTGGAATTTCTTCCAGTCCAAAAAAGGGAGCTTGATCAGTAATGGGTAGATCAATCAAATGAGAATACTCCTCCAGCGTTTGTACGAGCTGGTAATCCGGGAATGTGAAACATTGATAGACCAGATCGTAAAACTGAATGAGTGCCTCCAGGATTCCTTCAATTACATGGACCCTTAACAGAGGTAGCAGACCTCCGTACTTGGCTCTGAAAGCGTCAGGGTTAGTGATCATCCTTGCTAATCCTCTCAAATCCTCTAGTTTTGGAACCTTAAAGGTATACTTGTGAGTTTTTCTTCTACCGAAATCCATGAGCGCAATCCTTTTCTCTCTGACATTTGCAATCATTGTCTTAGTTTAATTTGAAAAAGAGAGAAGAGAAAAATTTTCTTGTTTTAACGTTTTTTAAATGAATGCATGAATGCAGCACACAAAAACATAGAAAAAACATGGGGTCAAAGGGTCGGTGTCATGATGTCAATGCTCTACCCATCCCAACGGTTTATACTAGTGATTTTTGTACCTGTCTCTCAAAATCATTGATTCTTGTCGAGATAACATCAGCAGGCCGGGAACCGTGCTAGGTGATGTATTTCGAAGAATCTCAGAAGAGGGTAGTATCGCGTGATAACTATTTCCGATAGCTTCCGCACTACTGAAAGAGGTTTTTCCTAGGTGTATACTCAATCTTTCCACATGCGGCATCACACGTATTCCCATTAGCAGAAAAATAAACATAGATATCAATTAGGAAAAGCAGTATATATATTTGTTCTAATGTCCTAGACTTTTTAAGAGCTATGAATCCTATGATCCTAACAGAAAATGGCTACCCGGCGGAGTCGCCATTCTGTGGTACCTGGCCAACTTAAAGGTTTTTTACCTAAGATCCTAGTGAGGGCTGATTCTACCAATAATGACATTCCCCGATGGAACCGTCATTCGGTGATACCTTGTGAACCCAAGGACTCGTCCCAAGAGAAGGTTTCAACCAGAGAGATAAGAGAGATAAGATTCCTTTGTTTGGCCCCACGGTGGGGCGCCATTTTCCCTGTGAAAAATGGGGACGACAAGATCTTACCAAGTCGCTCCCACTGTGGTCGCCATTTTTTCGTGGAAAATGGGGACGACAAGATCTTACCATGGCATCTCCCACTGTGGTCGCCATTTTTCTGCAGCGCGGTTTTTGTGGTTTCGAATCACTATCGCTTTGGTACTACAGTTTGATTCATTTTTTTATCCTATTGAAGCTGATGAAGGAAGGGAAATAGATGTCTCCAATTAACCCTGCTTGCAAACTGAGGTTAAACAGTCAAAACTGTTGGTTTACAGGTGCGGCTTTAGTTCGTGGGTCTCTCTCTGCTTACTTTATGGGAGGAAATGGTTTTTTGGTGTCTTGTTCAAAGCCCAAGACATGAAGCTAAAGGTGGTTTGTATCTTATTCAAAGCCCAAGATGTGAAGCTGTAGGGTCTATTTGTATCTTGTTCGAAGCCCAAGATGTGAAGCTAAAAGGGTGTTGACTTTAGAGAGACTTTGTCATCTCTAAAGGTGAATATTTGGCACAACTGTTGGGTGACTGATTATAAAGGAGATGTGCTTTAAATGGGATATGCGAATCCAGCAATGCAATAATTTCCTTTATAGGGGATTTTCAACCTGAAGGAGAAGACTTTAACTCAGTTTAGAGCAATGCCATCTTTCCTTAGGAATTTCTCATGCTAAAAGAGGGACAGTGGTGTGGATGTAAATAATCCAGAGGCTTGCCGCTTACAGCAATTAGACAAGGGAAAAGGAGTTGTTGATGTTTGTATGCTGTGACCAAAGCATGATTTAATGCTAAAAGGTTGATTGAATAAAACGGGGATTTCTTTATACACAGCCTAAGAGGAGGCTATTGAACCAACAAGAGGATGCTTTTGTGTCTCGTACGAAGCCCGAGATAGAGGCTAAAAGGGTTGACTCAACAAGAGAGGGTTTTGTATCTCGTACGAAGCCCGAGATAGAGGATAAAGGCTTGACTCAACAAGACAGTCTTTTATACTCAACAAGAGAGTATTTTTTATCTCGTACAAAGCCCGAGATGGAGGTTACAAATGTTTGATTCAACAAGAAAGTCTTTTATACTCAACAAGAGAGTGTTTTTGTATCTCGTACGAAGCCCGAGATGGAGGCTAACAATGTTTGACTCAACAAGAGAGTGATTTTGTATCTCGTACAAAGCCCGAGATGGAGGCTAAAAAATGTTTGACTCAACAAGAGAGCCTTTTATACTCAACAAGAGAGTGTTTTGTATCTTGTACAAAGCCCGAGATGGAGGCTGCAAAGGTTAACTCTGCTGGGGAGAATCATTGTACAAAGCCCAAGAGGAGGCTAGGGTTACTGTTTCAGTTGAGTGACAGGTCCAGTCTGTTTAAAAGAGAAAATCAATTCTTATATGGGTAATGTTGTACTCATGGATTTGATTTGAGGACCGGGATTATTTCCTGTTCTTTAAGGAAACGGGGAATCCAAAGGGTATTGAGACTGCTCAAGTCTACGGATGTTTTCTCCCTACTTTTGAAAGGAACTTGAGAATGTCTTTGAGACTCAAGGAGATTAGACTATCCAAGTCTAAAGTTTTATCTTTTGTACTATGCTTAAGAGAGATCAAGAGATCAAGAGACAGTACATTTGCGGTAGAAAGATCTAGACTCTTTGAAAGACTGTTCTATTAAGAGACTAATTTCTGTTCCTATACCTTTAAGAGGTCGTCGGGATAATTTGTACGAAGCCCAAGAGGAGGCGAAAAAAACTTTTAAGAAGCCGAAGGGACAATTTGTACGAAGCCCAAGAGGAGGCTATCTTCCCGGAGGAAGAATCTTTATATGAAGCCTAAGAGGAGGCTGTGAAAACTTCTAAAAAGCCGACGGGTCCTTGTACAATGCCCAAGAGGAGGCGGGGATGCTTTTAGGAAGCCTGTGGGTCCTTGCACTAAGCCCAATAGGAGGCTGATGAACAGTTCCAGAAGGGGTTTCACTTGGAACATTGGCCTTCTGTATATAAACTGTTCAAGGGGAGATTTCTTAGATCTAGTTATCTAAAATTGCTGTAAAATAAAATTCTCATGATTTAGGTTATGTTGAAATATCCGGGAGAACGTCGGATGTAAGGAGACGAGGTTTTGTCTAGTTCTAGACGTAGTTGCCGGGGAAACTCTAAATATCTATACTAGTATTACACAGTCGATATGAGTTTATGAAAGAAGACTTACAGTGAAACAGCCCCACAATACAGTTATATACATAGGAAAGCGGTAAATGAAAGCGGGTAAACACTTACTCGGTTGTAGAGCTTCCATGTTGTTTGGTTAGTTTGTTCAACAAAGAAAACTTTGATAACAATATTATATTCAAAATCAAAGGAGAAAGTGCTTTGAAAAGATTATTGGGGCTTACAGCTCAAGGAGAGGCCCAATGTTTTATCAGTGATCGCCCTGTCGTTTTATACAGGGACTTATACAAGTGACTGAGGCCGAAAAAGTTTTTCTGTACAAAGGGATGGGTCTTACGCTCTCTCAAGAGGCCCAAAAATGATTGAAAGAAAAATAATGGGGTTTATAACACGAGGGTAGGCCCATATGATTTGTTTTTTTTTAACTGGCGATCGCGCCGAGATTTTCTTTTAACGCCGATGGGCTTATACAATTTCTGAGGCCCAAAGATTGTTTTGGTTAAAAGGGGATTGGGTCTTACACTCTATTAGAGGCCCAAAGATTTTGAATGGGTCTTATAGCTCGAGGAGAGGCCCATATGGTTTGTTTTAAACAGGAAGTTGATCGCGCCGAGTTTTTGAAAACACAGTGGGACTTATACAACAACTGAGGCCCAAATCATTTTGGTTTTTCTAAAAGGGTTGGGTCTTACACTCTACTAGAGGCCCAAAAGGTTTGAAAAAGTTTGATAAGGGTTGAATTAATCGAAAACCCAAATTTGTTTTCAAAATGTTTTTTAATTGAATAAAAATTCAATTAAAATGATCAAAATTGTTTAACATGTGGAAAACAAATTGTGATCTTGGATTAATGTTTCAAAAATCAAGTTTTGACCTACAAAATGATTGGAAATCATTAAAACTTGCAAAATCAAGAAGGAAAAAATATTTTAAATGTCAAAAACAATTAAAATATTAATTCTTGGCAAAAATATCAATTATATGAAATAAATAATATTTTTGGTATTTTTTGGTAAAATAAAATATTTTAACATTTTTGTGAATTATTATAAAAAGAACCAACTCAAAATTATTAAAACTCAGAGAGAAATTAATTTTTGAATCAATTAAATAAAATCACAAAATTCAAATATTTGAATTTTCAAAAAAGGCGCCAAGAACAAGGGCAAGAACACGCGCCACCCTCTGCTTCTGGAGATTTGCGTTTTCTATCCAATCTCACTGAATACTTGATTATATCATGCAATCTACATATCAATCTACTCGTTTCAACCTCACGATCATGTCTATGGTATTTAATTTCATTTATTTTAAGCATGGAATAAGAAATCAAAGAGAAACCTCAAGAACCCTAAATTCTACATGAAGGTTCAGAAATTCCATACACGATTCATACAAAGCAATTGATTGAGGGTAAACACTCTATGCATGATAATGAACATATGGCCAAATTATTGTACAGCAAAAATTGCATGGATCATAGAGTTAGAAGAGCTCATGCTTACCACTTGCAGCTGGTGATCGTGTTTTGGGTTAGAGGTGTTACAGCTAGGTTCCAATGATCTAGATAGCTTCCCTAGGTGCCATAGAGTGTGTCTGGATGCTTGGAGTGGATTGATTTGAGCTGGAACTTGATTTGGCACCTCAACTGCAAATCTGTCAAAGGCTTGAGCAGCTGGCTGGTGATTTTGTGATTTTGGTGTTCCAGATGTTATGTGAGTGTTTGGATCACTTCTATATGATGTATGTGAGGTGTGTGTGTGTGATTGGTTCGATTGGAATTGCTCTCAAACTCAAAATCCGATGGTGACTTGCCTTAGAAGGCAAAATTGCAGTGAAGAAGGAGATTTTGAGGAAAGCATATGTTTGATGGCTTTGGTGTACTCAAACTGAGCACAAATGAGCTCTATTTATAGTAGAGAAAGTTTGTTTTGCAAGGAATAGTGATTGGCAACTGCTGTATAGGTTTGGCCAATGTTGAGCAATGAGAATCCAAGTCTCCTCTAGCCATTGACTAGAGGTTAGGGCACAGGCTGCTGGTTCCCTTGGTCTTGGATAAGTCTCGACTGAATTCAGTTGGCAATGGCTCAGTCCATGCCACCTTGGTGCATCCATTAAATGCTCCAATCCAAAATTGGAGTCTTGTCCCTCTTTTAGGGATTTCTAGGTTTAGCATGCTATTTTTGGTTCCACAGACTTGGGAGGCTTGGGATCAGAGTTGGTTCCTCCTTGGTCCCCCCTTGAGGTGTTCAGATGGATAGAGTTGCTTGCCCTTTGCAAAATTTGGTCAAATCGAGCAAAACTCCAAAATCTTCCTTGCTTTGGCAGTTTTCAGCAAGGCCTATTGCCATTGTCATATCTCATGGCTCAAGTGGAATTTGATGGAGTTCTTGGCCATTTGGAAAGCCCTCATATGATACAATAACTGTTTGATCATAATTGGTTTTGTTACTTTTTGAATCTAAGTGAAAAATGTCCCTACATTTGGAAAAAAGTGAAGCCAGATTCTGACTTAGTGAAAATTTCACTAAGTGTTGGAAAAAGTGGCATTTCATGTTTTCAGCCACTTTGATCATTCCATAACTCAAAATCCATAATGAATTGGAATGAGGTGTAGTTGAAGCTTTTGTAGAGGGCCATGAGGGCTACAAATCCAGCTTTGGATGGGAAAAAATGGCCTTGTGGTTTAGGAGTTATGATCCTCCAAAGTTGGTACCCTAGCCACTTTGTTCCATAACTTACAAAATTTCTAAGTTTTTTATGGTTACCCCTTTTACAAGTTATCCCACTTTTCTTGATTTTTCTTGATGAATTATGATTCCAACCACACATTAACATCATTTTAGGGTTAAGGAACCATAATTGTGAAAAATCTCAAAAAGTCAAAGTTGACTTTTGTGCACAATTGACTTTTTGTCAGATGAATTCCAAACTGTGCGATCTTTTATGAAATCAAGTCCTTGACCTAAATTAAACTTGATGGATTGATTTCATAGGTGTTATAGGGTGTATTGAATCATTTCTTAGGGTTTGGGAGTATGTCCTGGTCAAAAGTCAAAGGCACAGTTGACTTTTCTCGCGAAACCCTAATTTTGGTTCAGATGAACTTGAAACTTATTGCTCAAGCTTCTTGGATCAATCCATTGTTGTAAATGGATCAATGTGATGTATTTGAGACCCTCAAATCCCCTCTTGAGGTCTTGGCTCATGTTTTGTCCCAAAAGTCAACTTAGGGGTGAATTATGTCAAGAAACCCTAATTCCTGATTTTTGATGTGTGCATCCCTTGAGGCTAAATTGACTTGGTGATTGGGTTCATGAGATCCCTTGGAGCATCATAGGTTATGCTTTGAAGCATTGGCTCATGCCCATAGGAAAATTTCCATCTGGAGGCCCTGGTCGACCAAACCCTAATTTGGTGACAATGGCGATCTTGAGGCTTAATCCACTTAGAAGGGAGTAGCCTTGTGCTTAATCCTTGAAGTGGGAGTCCTCTTAATCCTTTTAGAAAAGTTAAAGATCATGTCATTCCTTGATTGATCCTCTGTCTAAGAACTTTGAGAGGGCTTGAAACCCTAAGTTTGATTGTAGTGGATGCTCGCCCATCTTTGGGGAGACTAATGGTTCATCCATATTGTGATGATGATTTGCACAATGATGGGAAATCTTAGTGGTCAAAATTTGGGGTATGACATTGAATTTATCTGATATGAATGGGAATATGGTAATAGAAACTCCAGCTAATGGTTCTGTTACTACTACCCTTGTGTGTTTGAGATGTCCTGTGACGATTTTTTAGAAGAGTTTTATGATGGATTTGGTGTGCCTACCCTTGCACCAAATTGACGTGATCTTTGGAATAAACTGGTTGGAGTTCAACCGTGTTCATATCAATTGTTATAACAAGAATGTAGAGTTTCCTGAGATTGATGATAGTGGGAAGTTGATGTTCTCGTCTGCTAAGCAAGTAGAGGAACTTCAAGAAGACGAAGCTTTGGTGTTTGCAATGTTTGCATCGTTGCAAGTTGATCGTGAAGCTGCGAGTGTGGAGTTTCCTGTTGTCTGTGAATTCCCAGATGTGTTTCTAGATGATATCAATGATTTGCCTCCAGAGCATGAAGTGGAGTTTGCAGTGGACTTAATACCAGGTACGAGTCTAGTGTCGATGGCTCCTTATCGGAGGACAGCTTCTGAGCTAAGTGAATTGAAGAAACAGTTGGAAGAGTTGCTTGAGAAGAGGTTTGTTTGACCAAGTGTTTCTTCGTGGGGTGCTCCTGTGTTGTTAGTAAAGAAGAAGGATGGAAGTATGAGGTTGTGTGTTGATTATTAGCAGCTGAATAAAGTGACTATCAAGAATAAGTATCCGCTACCGAGAATTGACGATTTGATGGATCATCTAGTAGGTCCTTGTGCGTTCAGCAAGATTGATTTGAGGTCGGGTTATCATCAGTTTCGAGTTAAGCCTGATGATATTCCGAAGACGGCTTTCAGGACGAGGTACGGACACTATGAATACACTGTGATGCCGTTTGGTGTATCTAATGCACCTGGTGTGTTCATGGAGTATATGAATTGGATTTTTCATGAGTATTTGGATAAGTTTGTGGTGGTGTTTATCGATGACATCTTGATATAAGATCTGAAGAAGAACATGCCGAGCATTTGAGGATTGTGTTGCAAGTGTTGAAAGAGAAGAAGTTGTATGCAAAGCTGTCGAAGTGTGAGTTTTGGTTGAAGGAAGTGAGTTTCCTTGGCCATGTGATTTCAAGTGGTGGTGTTGATGTTGATCATTCTAAGATTGATGTCGTGTTACAGTGGGAGACTCTGAAGTCTGCTACTGAGATACGAAGTTTTTTGGGATTAGCGGGTTACTACCGCAAGTTTATTGAAGGCTTTTCTAAGTTGGCATTACCTTTGACTCAGTTGACTCGAAAGGGTCAGACTTTTGTGTGGGATGTAGCTTGTGAAGAGAGTTTTGTGGAATTGAAGAAGAGATTGACTACTGCTCCAGTGTTGATTTTGCCTAATCCGAGTGAATCTTTTGTGGTGTATTGTGATGTGTCGAAGATGGGTCTTGGTGGAGTATTGATGCAAAATGGACAAGTTGTTGCTTATGCTTCGAGACAATTGCGAGTCCATGAGAGGAATTATCCTACTCATGACTTGGAATTGGCCGTGGTGGTGTTTGTGTTGAAAATTTGGAGACATTATCTGTTTGGCTCTAAATTTGAATTGTTCAGTGGTCATAAAAGTCTGAAGTACTTATTTAATCAGAAGGAATTGAATATGAGGCAGAGAAGGTGGTTAGAGCTGTTGAAAGATTTCGATTTTGATTTGAGTTATCATCCGGGCAAAGCAAATGTAGTGGCCGATGCGTTGAGCAGAAAGTCATTGCATATGTTGATGCTTATGGTGAAAGAGTTGGAACTAATTGAGCAATTCAGATATTTGAGTTTGGTGTGTGAAGCGACTCCTGACAGTGTGAAATTGGGAATGTTGAAGTTGACTAGTGGTATTCTGGAAGAGATCAGAGTGGGACAACAATCTGATTTAAAGTTGGTTGACCAATTGACTTTGATTAACCAAGGTAACGGAGGTGACTTCCAGATTCACGAGGATGGTGTGATGAGGTTTCGATATAGAGTATGTGTTCCGGATGTTCCAGATATTAAGAAGAGCATTCTTGAAGAAGGACATCGAAGTAGATTGAGTATTCATCCCGGTGCTACGAAGATGTACCAAGATTTGAACAATTTGTTTTGGTGGCCAGGTATGAAGAAGGATGTTGCGGAGTTTGTTTATGCGTGTTTGACTTGTCAGAAGTCGAAGGTTGAGCATCCGTTGAGGATTCCAGAATGGAAATGGGATAGTATTTCCATGGATTTTGTGGTGGGGTTGCCGAAGACTGCTAAGGGAAATGATTCAATTTGGGTGATCGTTGATAGATTAACTAAGTCGGCTCATTTCTTACTGATGAAGATTAATCATTCCATGCAGAAGCTAGCTGAGATGTATATTGAGGAGATTGTGAAGTTACATGGGGTACCTTCGAGTATTGTGTCGGATAGAGATCCGAGGTTTACATCGAGGTTCTAGAAGAGTTTGCAAGATGCGTTGGGTACCAAGTTGAGGATGAGTTCTGCCTATCATCCGCAGATGGACGGTCAGACAGAAAGGACGATCCAATCTTTAGAGGATTTGCTGAGGGCTTGTGTATTGGATCATAGAGGATCGTGGGATAGCCATTTACCGTTGATTTAGTTCACATACAATAATAGTGTTCATGCTAGTATTGGAATGACGCCCAACGAAGCTTTGTATGGGAGAAGGTGTAGGACTCCTTTGTGTTGGTATGAGTCGGGCGAGAGTGCTGTACTTGGACCTGAAATTGTGCAAGATACGACTGAGAAGATTAAGAAGATCCAAGAGAGGATGAAAGCTTCGCAGAGTCGTCAGAAGAGCTACCATGATAAGAGGAGGAAAGCACTTGAATTCCAAGAGGGAGATCACGTGTTTTTGAGGGTGACGCCAGTGACTGGTGTGTGTCGAGCTTTGAAGTCTAGGAAGCTCACTCCACGTTTTGTTGGTCCATACCAGATATCGCAAAGGATAGGAGAGGTAGCCTATCGAGTTGCTTTACCTCCGTCACTTGCGAATTTGCATGACGTGTTCCATGTGTCTCAGTTGAGGAAGTACGTTCCGGATCCGTCGCATGTGATTCAGATGGATTATGTACAAGTGAGGGATAATCTGACTGTGGGAGCATTGCCTGTGCGTGTCGATGGTCGAGAGATGAAGAAATAGTGGGGTAAAGACATAGCTTTGGTGAAAGTGTTGTGGGGTGGACCAGCTGGCGAAAGTTGGACTTGGGAACGTGAAGATCAGATGAGGGAGTCGTATCCGACTCTATTTCCTTGAGGTAATTTTCGGGGGCGAAAATTCTTTAAGTGGGGGAGAGTTGTAACATCCCAAATTTCGTAAGAATATTTATTTAATTTATTTAAATATTATATTCGTGATTTTTTGTGAATTTTTGGTGGTTGGTGTCGATGTCGGTATGTTTGGTGAAGTTTTGGTTATTTTAATTAAATAATAGTATATAATATGAATATATTAGTATTATTATTAATTTAAATAATATTAGCGGAATTAAGGGTAAGATGGACATTTTAGGAGTATTAGTGAGGGTATTATGGAGGAAGCCCATATTTGAGGCCCAAGAGTTAAATTAACTAAAAAAGAGGAATTGAGGAGAATTAGAATTTATTTTGTGGAGATCGTGAAAACAATGAGAAAGTGCAGAGCTCTGAGGAAAAAGGGAGAAGGCGAGGATTTTCGTGAAGGTTTCCGAAGGCTCAAGAGAGAACTCATCGGATCGACAATCTAAGGTATGGGGAGTAATTGCCTTTCATTGTTTTCATTATAGGATTCGATTGATTAAAGTGGATGTTAGGATTTTGGGGTTTTGAGGGTTTATTGGTTTGAGGTAAACTGATGACTTTGGGGGCATTCTGTGAGATCGATTAATAAGAGTCGAATTTAATCGGTAAAATAGACCTTTGGGGCAGACTTCCCTGTTGTTGTAGTTTTAACCCTGTGGTGAAGGATTTATGGAGTTTTTATGAAGCTTGAGAGTTTTGAAGGTTTAGGGAAATTAAGGTTTCCCGTAGTATCCTGGATCGACCTAACAGACGTAGGTTTTAGGCCTTTAAACTCTGTGATGCGTTAGGACTATTGTAGGGATGATTCTGGGTCGTTAGGGGCTGTAATAGCAGGTACTTTGGTGGTTGTGGAGCTACTGATGCGTAGCAGCGATTTGCTGTAATCGCAGGTTCGCTAGGTGAACCATTGCTTCGCTAGGCGAATGTTCTCCAAGGCTCGCTAAGCGAGCAGCGCAGCGAATGCGCGATAATATGAGTGGGGGTACATAGGTGATTCTGGAGTAGGAGGAGTGATTTGCTGGATGCCTCGCTAGGCGAAGGGAACAACGAGTAGGTTCGTTAAGCGAACGAACTAGCGAACAGGCCACAGCGAACAGGTTCGCTAGGCGAACCTTGGAGCGCACTGTTGCTGCTTCACGATTTTGGGTTATGTGTTGTGCTAATGTAATGTTTTGTTGACGTGATTGTTATGATGATTTTTCCATGATGTTACTGATGAATATCTGATGATGTTTTGGTGATTATTTGACGAATATGTGATGACATGACATATATGAGAAATGATGAATGATGATGCACATTATGAAGTTTATTTTGATGATGATGATTAGTGATGTTGTGTATCATACATTCATATGCATACTCTGTGACGACGCTTCATTCCCATTGTGCGGATATGAGGTAATTATGACATGCTCCGGTTCCAAATACGGGATCGATCCTATTGACGGGGATCTTTGGAGGATTGATGGCCTAGTGTCCATCTATTATGACGATTGGTATCACATGCATGAGTCTTGTTGTGCATTTGCATTTAATTGGCATTGCTGTATTTTATGATGTTGTTCGTGATTTTGATGTTTCCTTGTGATGACCCTGAAGATGTTGTATATGAAGCTAATGCCATTTTATGTATATCTTGTTTTATAATGATTATTATGAATTATGATTACTCACCCTGCCTGTTTGAATGTTGCCTCCACGTGGGTAACATGCAGGTGATCAGGTTTAGCCGTGGATGCTTTCAAGGACTTGAAGTTTATTTGCTTTTGGTCGATTTAGAGGGTCTTGCTCTGATAGTGTAACATCGGGTTGGGGTCCTTTAAGTCGAACTATGTGGTTTCCTTATTTTCATTGTCATTTGACGATATGGTTTTATTTTGATTATTATGATGTTTGTTGAAAACCTTTTATTTGAGTTGTTTCTGCTGCAACATTATTGGGGGTAGAAAAGGGTGTTATATACAGCGTTTATTAGGAAGACCTTGGATTCACCAGGCAGGGGCAGTCACTTCGGCGCTGCACCAGAAACTGAAGTTCGTCAAGAACGATCAACTCATCACGGTCTGTGGAGAACAAGCCTTGCTCGTGTGTAACTTATCATCGTCTACTTGTGTAGAACCAAAGGAGGTTGTTGGAACTCAGTTCCAAGCACTTTCGGTGAGCAATGAGAATCAATCAGAGAAAGGAACCTCGATTTCCTCATACAAAGATGCTCTCGAAGTGATTAAAAGTAACAATGCAAAAGGGTGGGGATAACTTGTCATTCCTACTGATAATAAAACAAAGAAGGGTCTTGGTTTCTCTGCAACCTGTACCCAGACTGCTACCAGCGATGAAAATCTTCATCCCATTCAAGATTTCTTCCACAGTGGAGGTTTCCTTCACCCAGTGCCTCAAGCAGTCCATACCATCAACGAGGGAGATCCCTCTGATACGGATGAAGAGTGGAAGTCCTATCTTAACGAGGACGACTATATGTCTCAGGAGGAGACACCTACGCCATTTTTCTATCCTGCACAGAGTCTGAGATTTATACCCAGGTCAGACGTCAAAATGATATACGAAGATTGTGATCCGGAAGGATGTCGTGCTCCACCAAACTCATTAGAGGAAGACACTCTGATGAAAGACAACTTTGACCACGAATATAATGGCCCGATGGATGGCCTGCCTATCTGGCAGCCGTATCCAGGATACTTGGGACAAGAAAATCATCCGAACAATAAAAATCAGCTGAGCATCATTGAAAAGATTACCTGCGTCCCCACCATGTCATGGGATCAACACTCAGGGCATTCAGAAAATATCCAGCACGACGATGAATTTGCAAAGCTTGCAGGACTAGAATTCATCAACTATGCTTTTCCCGAGGTCAACGTCATCGAAAGAGATGACTCTTCCAGTTCCACAGAAGTGTGGGACACCCTAGGACAACCGAGTGGAAGGTTCGACTACTTGGTCAAATACACCGCTCCGGTATTTGGGGCTGAAGAAGAAGTTGACAACGAAATTCCAGAAGAGATCTCCCGATTACTCAGACAAGAGAAAAGATCCATTGAACCTCACAAAGAGCCGTTGGAAACGGTAAACTTAGGTTCAGAAGAAGAGATAAGAGAAATCAAGATTGGGGCACTGCTCAGTCCGACTGTCAAAGAGAGTTTAATAAAGCTTCTCCAAGAATTCCCCAATGTATGTGCTTGGTCCTATCAGGACATGTCAGGGTTGGATACCAGCATCGTGGAACATCATTTACCGTTGAGATCGGAATGTCCGCATGTAAAACAGAGATTGAGATGAACTCATCCGGACATGGCCATCAAAATCAAAGAGGAGGTACAGAAACAAATTGACGCGGGTTTCCTCGCTACATCAGAATATCCTCAATGGTTAGCCAAGATGGTACCAGTTCCAAAAAAGGACGGAAAGGTCAGAATGTGTGTCGATAACAGAGATCTAAACAAGGCTAGTCCGAAGGATGACTTTCCTTTACCACACATTGACATGCTGGTAGACAGTACAGCAAAGTTCAAAGTTTTCTCCTTCATGGATGGATTCTCAAGCTATAATCAAATCAAAATGGCGCCGAAAGACATGGAGAAAACTTCATTCATCACCCCATGGGGTACTTTTTGTTACAAGGTAATGTCGTTCGGGTTGAAGAACGCCGGGGAAACCTATCAACAGACCATGACTACTCTGTTTCATGACATGATACAAAAAGAAATTGAGGTATATGTCGATGATATGATTGCCAAATCTAAAATAGGAGTGGAGCATGTGACCCACCTGTCAAAACTACTCGAGCAGTTGAGAAAGTACAAACTCCGCTTGAATCCCAATAAATGCACCTTCGGTGTCCGTTCAGGGAAACTCTTAGGGTTTATAGTCAGCCAGAAAGGAATTGAGGTTGATCTTGACAAGGTCAAGGCTATTCGAGAAATGCCTTCTCCGAAAACTGAAAAATAAGTCAGAGGATTCCTGGGACGTTTGAACTACATCTCCAGATTTATATTCCTTATGACCGCGACATGCGTGCCGATTTTCAAATTACTTAAAAAGAACCAGGATTGCGTTTGGACAGTGGATTGCCAAACCGCCTTTGAAAGTATTAAGGAATACCTGTTGACCCACTGATTCTATCACCTCCAGTGGAAGGAAGACCACTGATCATCTACTTAACAGTCTTGGAAGACTCTATGGGTTGTGTACTTGGTCAACAGGATGAAACAAAAAGAAAAGAGTCTGCCATCTACTATCTGAGCAAGAAGTTTACCTACTATGAGACTCGGTACACTATGCTCGAGAAAACTTGTTGTGCTCTGGCTTGGACAGCCAAACGTCTTCGCCAGTATATGATTCGTCACACTACTTGGTTAATCTCAGAAATGGATCCAATCAAGTATGTCTTTGAAAAACCTGCTCTCATGGGAAGAATCGCCCGTTGGCAGATGTTGTTATCAGAATACGACATCGAATACCACGCTCAAAAAGCCGTTAAGGGGAGTATTTTAGCCGATCATTTGGCTCATCAACCGATTTCCGATCAAGAATCAATTGGATTTGACTTCTCAGACGAAGATGTAATGTACTTGAAAATGAAAGATTGCGATGAACCGCTACCTAGTGAAGGGCCAGAACCAGGTTCCCAATGGGGACTAATCTTTGACGGAGCTATAAATCATTATGGAAATGGAATTGGGGCAATCATCATAACCCCTCAGGGTACCCATATTCCTTTCACTACCAGATTGACATTCAAGTGTACAAACAATGAGGACGAATACGAAGCTTGTATCTTGGGTCTCGAAGAAGCGATTGACTTAAGGATCAAGAACTTGGATGTATATGGCGACTCAGCCCTGGTTATCTATCAGATCAAAGGAGATTGGAACACATACCAATCAGGACTGATTCCTTACAAAGATTATGCAAGAAGGTTGCTGCCCTTCTTCAACAGAATCGAGTTTCATCACATCCCTCGTGATGAGAGTCACATGGCTGATGCATTATCCCCTCTCTCTTCCATGATTAGTGTAGTTCAATGGACCGACCTACCTAAGATCGACATAATGCGCCTTGAACGGCCCGCTTACATCTTCACGATTGAAGCAGTCATAGATGACAAACCTTGGTATCATGATATCAAATGCTTCCTTCAGAAACAAGAGTACCCACCTGGGGCACTAAGGAAAGACAGAAAAACTCTCAGAAGGCTGGCAGGAAGTTTCTTCCTGAGCGGTGATACTCTCTATAAGAGAAATTTTGACATGGTCTTGCTCCGATGCGTAGACAGACCAGAAGCAGAAATGTTGATAAAAGAGATTAATGAAGGATCCTTTGGCACTCATGCTAACAGACACACGATGGCGAGAAAAATTTTAAGAGCAGGGTACTACTGGTTGACCATGGAATCCGATTGCTACAAGTACATGAGGAAGTGTCACAAGTGTCAGATATACTCAGACAAAATCCATGTACCGCCGATACATCTCAAAGTTTTTTCTTCCCCTTGGCCTTTTTCCATATGGGGAATTGACATAATTGGCATGATTGGACCCAAGGCTCCAAACGGACATCGTTTCATCCTGGTAGCCATTGATTACTTCACCAAGTGGGTCGAAGCAGCATCGTACACCAATGTAACCCAACAAGTGGTGGTCCGATTTATCAAAAACAATATCATCTACCGTTATGGTGTTCCGAGCCGGATCATTACGGATAATGGATCTAACTTGAACAATAAGATGATGAAAGAGTTGTGCGCTGAGTTCAAGATCGAACACCATAACTCATCTCCCTACCGACCTAAGATGAATGGAGCGGTAGAAGCGACTAACAAGAACATCAAGAAGTTTGTTCAGAAGATGGTTGTAACCTACAAAGACCGACACGAGATGCTACCCTTTGCTCTTCACGGTTATCGAACATCTATCCGCACTTCAACAGGGGCAACCCCTTCTCTCTAGTATATGGCATGGAAGCAGTTCTCCCCATAGAAGTAGAGATCCCATCAATCCGGGTATTGATGGAAGCTAAGCTTACAGAAGCTTAATGGTGTCAAAGTCGACACGACGAACTGAATCTGATCGAAGAAAAGCGAATAACGGCTCTATGCCACGGTCAGTTGTATCAGCAAAGAATGAAGAAGGTGTTTAACAAAAAGGTTCGACCTTGCATCTTCAGGAAAGGAGAGCTTGTGCTCAAAATGATACAATCATTTCTCACTGACTCTCGGGGCAAATGGACTCCGAATTATGACGGCCCCTATGTGGTCAAGAAAGCTTTCTCAGGCGGTGCCTTGAGACTTGCAACCATGGATGGAGAGGAATTTGCCTACCTCACAAATGTTGACGTAGTCAAGAAATACTTCGCCTAAACTAAAAAAAACGTCTCGGTGGATTGAAAACCTGAAAGGGAGATCCAGGTAAAAATTAGAGACATAATCAAAAATCATCTCGATGGATTGGAAATCTCCAAGTACAATCCAGGAAAAAGTTAGGGATAATGGCAAGTAACTACGTCCAACAGGGGAAAATCCCTCAGCAGCAGTTACATCATCCATCGAAAGAAAACTCCAGTCAAGGTCATCTTCGACGGAAGCTCAGGATGTCCCGAATTCAAAGTTGGTAGAAGGATAACGGTCGTTATGTTTCAATGTATCCCTTCTCCCTTAAATTACCATTTTCTAACTTTGTAAATACTCTATGGAATCACGTGTTTGGTTGATTTCCATCCTATCAATAAAATTTGAGCCCTTGTGCTTTTGTTTGCAATTCTTATTTGTTTTAGCTTTACAGAACGACATTTTAACATGATTACTGATTCTCGAAACGAAACAAAACGAATTCACTTGTCAAACTTTTATGATTTTAAAATAAATATGGCAATTTCTTTTGACTGTTGAACATCGAAAGAACATTGATTGCGTCTCCAAAGGTGTTCGAGCCTCAAAGTGCAGAATCAAAGTACTCCTTCTAAACCAGTGAGCCTGAATGAAGGATCAGCTGTGTCAGATGCGAATATTCTGTCTGACATCCTCGGTCGAGTTCTTATCTCCTAAGCCCGACCCACTTGTTTCCCGCAGGAACTACTTTCTCCTAAGCAAGGCAGACTTGCTATTGTGAACGAATGGTGCTTATTCGTCCCCCGCTGTGGCCGAGTATCCAGTCGTGTTCATCTACTAGTTTGTATGTCGCGTCAATTTTGTCAGCATAAACATACATACATCATGCATTGTTGATTCACATTCATAATCATATTGCATCACCATCACTCTAGTCGGTCTTATCCCCTAGTGATAAAAGTCCTCTCGATCGAGTTGTCAGTTCTTTCCTCGTCAGGAAATGTTGCGTTTGAACAATCTCTCCTCCAGTTTATTTTTGGATTAGAGCTGGCCCCTTGACCACTTTGATAACTTGAACCTCTGAAAGACTAGAGAACCCTCTCCAAACGTCACTCTTCGCCATTGAAGATGATAGTTTCGCTTTCCTGGATGAAGGAAAATCCCCAGGGAAAGCCGCTTAATCAGAGATTCGGCAATACAGCAGTTTTTCTCCGAAAAATCCGCTGACGAAAAGGTCACAAGCACCTCAAAATTAGATTGCATCATATGGCCTTTCTCTGAGAAGATCCCGAGAAAAATATGATGTAAGACCCCAAGCGAAAACAGTCTTTTAAGAGACTCGTTTTCCCCAGTAGAGTCGACAAATGGCGTCTCCAACAGAGAAGTTTATGCACCTCTACGACTCAGACGAATGGGTTCCCCAGCAAGTCTGACATCAAAACTTTTTTCCGTCAAATGGCATCTCCCCAGGAAAATTCGGCGAGAAGTTTGAGGAAAACCGCTACGAATAGTGTCCTTTGTCAATAAAGTTTATTGACAAAAGAAACTAAGACCAGTTCCTTGGTAGGAAACCAGGATCGAGGGGAAGTTTATTTCAGAAACTTAGACCAGTTCCTTGGTAGGAAACCAGGATCGAGGGGAAGTTTATTTCAGAAACTTAGACCAGTTCCTTGGTAAGAAACCAGGATCGAGGGGAAGCTTATTTCAGAAACTGAGACCAGTTCCTTGGCTGAAAACCAGGATCGAGGGGAAGTTTACCTTTTCTAAGCATCATTGCTTAGCAAAAGAAGATGGACTGGCAAACTGCCATTCATAACCACCGTCAAAATTTCGCGCATTCCGATATTTAATCATCTTGCACCCTAAATGCCCGAATACCTTCGCCATTCACACCTTCGGGTCCAAGAAGATTAAATAGGGGCATCTGTCATACCCCAAATTTTTACCACTAAGATTTCCCATCATTGTGCAAATCATCATCACAATATGGAGGAACCTTCATGCCTCATCAGTCTCCCCAAAGATGGGTGAGCATTCACTACAAATAATAATTAAGGTTTCAAGCCCTCTCTGAGCTTTAGACAAAGGATCAATCAAGGAATGACATGATCTTCAACTTATCTAACCTCTAAAACATCCACAAAGGATCAAGAGGACTCCCACTTCAGGAATTAAGCACAAGGCTGCAACATTCCAAGTGGATTAAGCCTCAAGATCGACAGTGTCACCAAATTAGGGTTTTGGTCGACCAGGGCCTCCAGATGGAAATCTTCCTCTGGGCATGAGCCAATGCTTTAAAGCATATCCTAAAATACTCCAAGGGACTTCATGAACCCAATCATCAAGTCAATTTGGCCTCAGGGGATGCATTCATAAAAAATCAGGAATTAGGGTTTTTTGACCTAATTCACCCCTAAGTTGACTTTTGGGACAAAACATGAGCCAAGACCTCAAGGCATGATTTGAGGGTCTCTAATACACCACATTGATCCATTTGCAACAATGGATTGATCCAAGAAGCTTGATTCCCAAGTTTCAAGTTCATCAGAACCACAGTTAGGGTTTCGCGGAAAAAGTCAACTGTATCTTTGACTTTTGACCAAGACATGCTCCCAAACCTTGGGACATGATTCAATACACCCTATAACACCTATGAAATCAATCCATCAAGTTTGATTTAGGTCAAGGTCTTGATTTCATAGAGGATCGCACAGTTTGGAATTCATCTGGTAAAAAGTCAACTGTGCACAAAAGTCAAAGTTTAAGTTTTTGAGATTTTTCACAATTATGGTTCTTTAACCCTAAAATGATGTTAATGTGTGATTTGAATCAACATTCATCAAGAAAAACCAAAGAAAGTGGGATAACTTGTAAAAGGGGTAACCATAAAAACTTATAATTTTTCTGTGTTATGGAACAAAGTGGCTAGGGTACCAACTTCCAAGGATCATAACTTGAGATCTAAGCAACCATTTGGGCTGATCCAAAGATGGATTTGTAGCTCTCATGGCATACTTTAAAAGTGTCAACTACACCTCATTCCAATTCCTCAAGGATTTCAAGTTATGGAATGGCCAAAATCACAAAAAGTGAAAATGTCACTTTTTTCCAACACTTAGTGAAATTTTCACTAAGTCAGAATCTGCCTTGCTTTTATTCCAAATGTAGGGGAAGTTTTCACTCAGATCCAAAAGGTATCAAAACAAACTATGATCACACATATGTTGTATCATATAAAAGCTTTCCAAAATGGCCAATAACTCCATGGAATTCCACTTGAGCCATAAGATATGACCATGCCAATATGCCTTGCTGCAAATTGTCATGGCAAGGCAGATTTGTGCATTTTGCTCGATTTTCCAAATTTGTGCAAATGACAAATATGCTTATCCATCTGAACACCTCAGTAAGGGACCAAGGAGGGACAAACACTGATCCATAAGCCTCCCAAGTCTTTGGAACAAAAAGTAGCATGCCAAACCTAGAAATCCCTAAAGAAGGGACAAAACTCCAATTTTGTTTTGGAGCATTCAATGGATGCACCAAGGTGGCATGGACTAAACCATTTCCAACTGAATTCAGTCAAGACATATCCAAGACCAAGGGAACCAGCAGCCTGTACCCTAACCTCTAGTCAATGGCTAGAGGAGACTTGGATTCCTATTGATCAACATTGGCCAAACCTCTGCTGCAGTTGCCATTCACTATTGCTTGCAAAACAAACTTGTTCTACTATAAATAGAGCTCATTTGTGCTCAGTTTGAGTACACCAAAGCCATCAAACAGATGCTTTCCTCAAAATCACCTTCTCACTTCCAAATTTGCCTTCCAAAGCAAGTCACTATCGGGTTTTGAGATTGAGAGCTATTCCAACCAAACCAATCACACACACACACCTCATAAACATCATATAGAAGTGATCCAAACACTTAAACAACATCTGGAACACTGATTTCTTAGAATCACCAGCCAACTGCTCAAGGTTTTAACCAAGTTGCAGTTGAGATACCACCTTCAGTTCCAGCTTGCTTCAAACCATTCCAAACACTCAGACACATCACTTAGCACTTAGGGAAGCTATCTACATCATTGGAACCTAGCTATAATACCTCCAACACAAAACACGATCACCAGCTGCAAAAGGTAAGCATGAGCTCTTCTAACTCTATGATCCATGCATTTTTTGCTGCACAATAATTTGGCCATATGTTCATAATCATGCATAGAGTGTTTTCCCTCAATCAATTACTTTGTTTGAATCGTGTATGAAATTTCTGAGCCTTCATGCAAATTTTAGGGTTCTTGAGGTTTCTCTTTGATTTCTTATTCCATGCTTAAAATAAATGAAATTAAAGACCATAGACATGATCGTGAGGTGAAAACGAGCAAATTGATATGTAGATTGCATGATATAATCAAGTATTCAGTGAGATTGGATAGAAAATACAAATCTGCAGAAACAGAGGGTCGCGCGTGTTCTTGCCATGTTCTTGGCGCCCTTTTTGAAAATTCAAAAATTTGAATTTTGTGATTTTTATTTAATTGATTCCAAAATTAATTTCTCTTCTGAGTTTTAATGATTTTGGGTTGATTCTTTTTTTAATAATTCACAAAAATGTTAAGATATTTTATTTTACCAAAAAATCCCAAAAATATTATTTATTCCATATATTTGATATTTTTTCAAAGAATTAATGTTTTATTTGTTTTAACATTTGAAATATTTTTTCTCCCTTGATTTTCCAAACTTAATTGATTTCCAATCATTTTGTGGATATAAACATGATTTTTGAAACATTAATCCAAGATCACAATTTCTTTTTCACACATGTTTAACAATTTTGATCCTTTTAATTGAATTTTTATTCAATTAAAATATATTTTGGAAAACAAATTAGGGTTTTGATTAATTCAACCCTCATCAAACTTCTTTAAAAATTTTTAGGCCTCTAATAAAGTGTAAGACCCAATCCCCTTTTAACCAAAACCTTTTTGGGCCTCAGATATTGTATAAGTCCCTCTGCGTTAAAAGAAAATCTCGGCGCGATCGCCAGTTAAAAATCAAATCATTTGGGCCTACCCTCGTGTTATAAGCCCCATTCCTTTTCTTTAAACATTTTGGGCCTCTATTAGAGTGTAAGACCCATCCCCATTGTAAATACACCACCTTTTGGGCCTCACTCATTGTATAAGTTCCACTGTATTTTCATAAATAACGGCGCGATCGTCGCTTTTTTAACAAACTCATATGGGCCTACCCTCGTGTTATAAGCCCCATGTCTTTTCTTTGGGCCTCTAATAGAGTGTAAGACCCAACCCCCTTGTACATAAAAACTTTGTGGGCCTCACATATTGTATAAGTCCCTCTGTACAGTTTTCAAAGCAGCGGTGCGATCATCGTTAAAACCTTGGGCCTCTCCTTGAGCTGTAAGCCCCAACAATCATTTCAAAGCACTTTCTCCTTTGATTTTGAATATAATATTGTTATCAAAGTTTCCATTGTTGAACAACTAACAAAACAGCATGGAAGCTCTACAACGGGTAAGTGTTTATCTGCTTTCATTTACTGCTTTCATATGTATATAACTGTATTGTGGGGCTGCTTCACTGTAAGTATTCTTTCATATCCTTTTATATACTTGTCAAATATCAATTGCGTAATACTAGTATAGTTATTTAGAGTTTTCTCCGGCAACTATGTCTAGCACTAGGTAAAGCCTATTAGTCACTCTCGAATACAAACTAAACTAGATCCCCCATAGGATTACCAGATACAGTCTTCCCTCCTCTTGGGGTTAAACAATATGGAAACATGAAAGGCAGCATTCTCGGTGAACCCTTTCTCATAATATCACTTTTAGAAATTGTAAAAGAAACTTTACTCCCCAGAGTTGATTTATTCTCCGTGAATAGCATCTCTTGAGTTTCTTCCAAATCCTTGAACTTTCCTGGCTTGACCTATTCTCTGTGAATAGCATGTCTTGAACTTCTCTTGGTTTGGGGACCCACAGGCTTTCTAAAAGCATCCCCGCCTCCTCTTGGGCGTTGTACAAGGACCCTTCGGCTTCTTAGAAGTTCTCATGCCTTCTCTTGGGCTTAATACAAGGACCCCTAACGACCTCTTAAAGGTATAAGACAGAACTTAGTCATCCTTTACTAGAGCAGCCTTTCCAGCGTCAAAAACTCCAGTCGTTATATGGTTGATACTCATCCCTTAATGCCCGTGCCTCCTCTTGGGCATTGTATAATCGATAAAACTCTAGACTTGGACAGTCTAAGACCCTTGAGTCTCAAAGACATTCTCAAGTTCCCCTCAAACATAGGCAGAAACCCGGTCTCTCTCATGAGAGTTCCCTACACTTGGACCCGCTTCAGGATCTCCAGAATCCACAGCGGTAAGGTGGCCTCCTCTTGGGCTTTGTACAAATGACTCTCCCCTAGCGGAGCTAACCTTTTCAAACTCTCTTGTTGAGTATAAAAGATTCTCTTGTTGAGTCAAACCTTCTAGCCTCCATCTCGGGCTTCGTACGAGATACTAAATCACTCTCTTGTTGAGTATAAAAGACTTTCTTGTTGAGTCAAACTTCTCTAGCCTCCATCTCGGACTTCATACGAGATACTAAATCACTCTCTTGTTGAGTATAAAAGGCTCTCTTGTTGAGTCAAACTTATTTAGCCTCCATCTCAGGCTTCATACGAGATACTAAATCACTCTCTTGTTGAGTATAAAAGACTCTCTTGTTGAGTCAAACTTCTTTAGCCTCTATCTCGGGCTTCGTACGAGATACTAAATCACTCTCTTGTTGAGTATAAAATACTCTCTTGTTGAGTCAAACTTCTTTAGCCTCCATCTCGGGCTTCGTACGAGATACTAAAACACTCTCTTGTTGAGTATAAAGGACTCTCTTGTTGAGTCAAACTTCTTTAGCCTCCGTCTTGGGCTTCATACAGGACACATAAAAGCACTCTCTTGTTGAGTCATTCACTTGTTAGCACTCTCTTGTTGAGTCAAACCCTTTTTAGCCTCTATCTCGGGCTTCGTACGAGACAAATAAAAAACACCCTCTTGTTGGGTCAATAGCCTCCTCTTAGGCTTTGTATAGAGAAATCCCCGGTTGAGTCAATCAACCTTTTAGCATCAAACTTGTGCTCTGATCAAAAGACACAAGTATCAACAGTTCCCCTTTAGAGATGACAAGTTCTCTCTCAGTCAAACCTTTTAGCTTCAATCTTGGTCTTTGAACAAGACACAAAAAAACCCTTCAGCTTCATATCTTGGGCTTTGAACAAGATACAAATACCCCTTTGAGCCTCTGTCTCGGGCTTCGAACGAGACACCAAAACACCTTTTTCCTCCCTTAGAATAGGAGGAACTACGATCGCTCTGATTTCCCTGTTTCATTAAACGGGAATACGTAGGCATAAGATTGAAAAATCTTAGCGAGCACACTAATAAAAAAACCAAAATCCAGTACCACCAATCAACCCAAAAGCATCGAATCTAAACACATTACCAAAAACCTCGCAAATAGTCCAGACACTGTGTTCTTAGGCAAAGTAACCAAAGAGGGGCCCACGTCCACATAGTGTAACGCCCCGAAAATCTAAATTAATCATTTATTTATTTATTTAATTTAGAAGGAATTACGAAGTTTTGGTAATTTTGGAAAATTTTGGATCAAAAGAGTATTCTTCAATAATTTAATAGAATGAATAATTAGTGTATTATTTATACTATTATTATTATTATTTAAAAATATTAAGAAAAAGGGCAAGGTGGTCTTAAAGGAAAAAGAGTAAGGATAGAAGTGGAAGTCCATTAACTGGGATATTTTGTCTAAAGAAGAAAATACCGATCACTTTTCTAACTGATCGTGTTTTTGTGAAGAACGCTGAAGAAGAAAAGAGGAGGAGAAGGAGAAGAACCCTAAGACTTGAAGGTTGCTGAAGAATCTTAGAGAAGGAGGAAAGCTACTGAATTCTCTAAGGTATGGGGAGTTTTCATGGTTTATTATAGTTCTATAGGTTTGGTTATGGATAGATTAGGTATTTGTGGATTTTGAGTAATTGTGGTGTTTGATGATGTAGAATGACTTAGGGATGAATGATTCGATGAAATATAATGAGATAGAATGTTATGTGTTGATGTATGTGTATTATGTGAGTCTTTTGGGCAAATTTTTGCATTGGAAAAAAACTGAATTTTTGGGATATTTGAAGTCAAAACGCAGCAGAAAAATCTTTTGAAAAAAATTCTGAGTCTTCGCATCCTGACACGGCCGTGTCACATGACACGGGCGGCCGTGCCAGACTACCGTTTCTGCTGTATTTTGTTTTTGCTTGGTTTTGTGCTAC
The DNA here is from genome assembly GCA_022829125.1 of Lathyrus tuberosus. Taxonomy (NCBI): domain Eukaryota; kingdom Viridiplantae; phylum Streptophyta; class Magnoliopsida; order Fabales; family Fabaceae; genus Lathyrus; species Lathyrus tuberosus. The sequence goes on along the minus strand of JALAZF010000073.1, from coordinate 3,705,744 downwards.
AGAGCTCCTGATATGGGCCGTGTCACAGGACACGGGTGGCCGTGTCAGACCACTGTATTTGCTGTATTTTGTCTGTTTTCTTAAGGTTTCTTGACGTTTTCTTGTGTTGATCTTTTGTTGTCGAGTTGTCGAGTTGTTGTTGATGTAAGATGACCAAACATGATTGTATGATAAATATTTGTTGAATATGAAATGAATGATGCATATGTTGATGTTTGATGAATTGAGGAGATTTTAGCATCATTGCATTTCATAGCATTTTATGTTGGGGCTTCGGTCCATTGGTAGCTTCAATCCCATCGTGCGGATTAAAGTGATATGTTGATTATGTTGTGCTCCTTTTGGAGGGTTGATAGCCAGTGTCCATCCACGTTGAATCGGTACCACATGCATTCTTTGCATTCCATTATAGTTGACATTGCATATAAATGATGTAATTGTGATTTTGTTGTGAAGATTATGTTGATGATGCTATGAGGTTGTTGTTGCTTATTCTGTTTATTTTTCCATGTCCTTATATTACTATAATGAATTGTGATTTCTCACCCTGCCTGCTTGAAAATGTTGCCTCTTATGTGGGTAACCTGCAGATAACCAAGAGTAGACTTGCGGTGCTGGAGGATTGAGTCTTGGAGCGTTTCTTTTGTCGTTTTAGTCGTGTTGTAAATGGTGTCCTGCTCTGTGTCATGTAACATCGGGTTGGGATTAGTTGTGAACCTCGTGTTTCCTTTTGGTTTTATGTTGGAATTTCTTTTTATATTATTGATGCCATTTTGAATTGGATACTTTTATCCATGAAGTATTTTGTTTACCTGAACTAAAAAGTTTGATTCCGCTGCGTAGTTGTCAATTTATGTTAATGATGAATGAATAACCCGTGTTACGGGATAGGACAATGATTTTGAATGTCGTTTGAATATATGTGGCACCTTTCTTGCTGATTTTTACTCTGATAATATTAAGTGTTTTTCCTAAAATTTTATGTGGGGTAGAAGGGTGTTACATTAGTGGTATCAGAGCAGGTCGGTCCGTCCGGCCAAGTTGCCGAGTCGTAGTTTGTTTGACAATCTAGTATTGTTAACTAGTTCTAACTTTTGTTTATGTTGTAGTGATAAGTTGAGATGGCTGTAAGGAATGATGCTACAATTGCTGCTGCATTGGAAGCAATGGCTCAGGCTTTGCAAAATCATCCGAACACTGACGAGAATGCTGGATCTCGCAGTTTGGCAACTTTTCAGAGGGAGAATCCGCCTATCTTCAAGGGCAAGTATGATCCTGATGGAGCGTTGGATTGGTTGAAAGAGATGGAGAGAATCTTCCGCGTGATGGACTGCACTACAGCGCAGAAGGTTCAATATGGAACTCATATGCTAACATTCGAGGCTGATGACTGGTGGCTAGAGACTCGTCAGAGGTTGGAAACTGCAGGTGAAGGTATCACTTGGGATGTGTTCCGAAGAGAGTTCCTGAGGAAGTATTATCCAGAGGATGTTCGTGGTAAGAAGCAAATCGAGTTTCTTGAGCTGAAGCAAGGAAACATGTCGGTTACTGATTATGCTGCAAAGTTTGTTGAATTGGCTAAGTTTTATCCACACTATAACAATGATGATGCTGAGTTTTCAAAATGCATCAAGTTTGAGAGTGGGATGCGCCCAGAGATCAAGAAGGCAGTTGGATATCAGATGTCGTACCCCAAATTTTGACCAACCGTCTATTCTTTTTTACTTTTTGTATTGAGGGGTTTATTTATTTTAATAGCAGGGGTAGAATAAATTATGATGGCGTTATGAGTTAAATAGGGTTAGATTACAGTTATTTTTATATATAGGTGTTGCACCCCAAATTTTACCCTCATTTTTCTGCTAATTGTTATTTTATTATCTTTCTCATTATTCTAATTTAATAATTGTCTTAGCTTTTATTTGTTTTGTGATTAGGTTAATTTCAATTTGGCCCATTTTATTTTATTTATATTTGAGTTTTTTTAGTTTTATTTAATTTAAATTAATCCTAATTTAAGTTAATTCTAATTAATTAAGTCAAGTATTCATTTAGTATTTTTTTTACCAATTCTTAATCTAAAATATCAAATAGCTTGTTATTATTTTCAACAACTCTTTTTATTCAATTAAGAGAATGTGCCCACAATAAGATTACCGTGACCAAGTTTATTTTGCAATCTTGGAGTTTCTATTCATTGACATCAACCAATGAGAAGCAAGCTTGGTGTGTTTGACTTTTCAACCATTCCCTCAACCAATGAGAGCATGACACGTAACATCAAAGAAACCAAAATAGAACCAAGTTTATTCTCCTCTTTCGTTCTTGCTGAAGAGTTATGGATGAGGAAGAGAGATTCAACGTATTTTGTGTCCATTCAATTCATTGAATCCACTTCAATCACAATGCCGTTGGCGCGAATTCCCCATTTTGAACTCTCCACACCCTTTCCTTTCCAAGCTCGACTGTGTGCTGCGCAAAAAGTGGTTCAGAGAAGATTACCAATTCCACCATACGACCTGCTCCATCTGCGAATCTGTCCACGCTATCTCCAACCTTTTCTCCATTTGGTACCCCTCTCAATAGCATCAATGGAATAGCTCTGAATCCATTCACAAAGTGATGAGTATGACCCTGCACATCTGAAATGCCACCGCGTGTTTATCTCCCAGCATTGGACCAAGTTTGAATTTCAAACAAAAACCCTAGTTGCTTAGCTTATGCCCACCAGATGTTTGAGGAATTGACCCGGACCATGATGCCTCTCATCAACCCAATGCCTTGCCTATTTAAAGAAGTTCATTTCAGTTCTGAGGGAACCAACAATCTCTACAAAAAGAAAACACCCTAAAGAGTTCTGAGTTTTTCTTTTGGCGAGTGAAATAGTGGCTGCAACTGTGCTTGCTTGAGTAGAAGGGAGAAGAAACAAGAACCTGTTCAAGGATTTGCTGATAGCTTGGAAGAGAGGTATGTAGCTTCACCTCACCCTCATTTAGTATATCAACACCATGTGTATCTTTACATTGTTTCTATGTTTTTTTTGCTGTTCCATAACACCAATCTGATGTATGAGGGTTTATTTTTCTTTTTTTGATTCACCATGTTTGAGTTGAGTTCTACTTGGTTGAAAACACAACATTGACTGTCTTGCTCTATGCTTGGTTTTGTTAACTTTTTTTCACTTTGTTTGGTTACTATTGTTAGGCTCATTACAGATGGTAGATGTGTGTTTCTTATTGTCTCAAATATATGTGTATGTTGTTGATTTGACATCTCTATCTTTTATGCATACTGATATTATGTTTATGCTTAAGCTTATGTAGTTTCTTCATGTTTAAGAAAATTGTTAAACCCTGAGGATATACAGGCAGTTGTTGTTACTCTGAGTTTATTGCAACATTAATGTCTTACCTATCTTCATCTACCTTTTTAGTATGACTGCAGTGTTTGAAATGCCTAAAATATGTTTTGGAATTAAGCTTGTCATATGTGTTACAACTGATATGCTGCTGAGTTATGCTTTTGTTTATGAGCAAGATTCATAATATGCTTAACATGATAAGATTGCTAGAAATGAGTTTTTGCGCCCTTGTGGTTCATGATATTTGGTTATCTATGTGCTTGTTATGGATGTTGGTTTGAGAAACCAGTTAGTACAACCACAACCACCAATCTTTCCTTTGTGCAATTTGATTGATATATTAACTCTGTTGTCACCAGCTATATGTTTTCATTTTGGAATATTGGATCTGTCTGGATATGCCTTTTACTTCTAGCTTGAACCATGTTCATTAATTCTGCAATCTCTTATCTACCATGCCATACTTGTTTTACTGGTCATCTTGATTGATGTTTAGGTCTGAAATCTCAATATATGATTTTGCTATGATCCTTGTACCTTCTGTACTTGTTAAGATCACTATGTTGTTTGGCTTATTTTCAATATTTACACATGTATGATCACTTGTAATATGTTGAGCATGATGATCATGTTATCTGAAATTCGCTTGTCATCTTACCTCACCATGAACTATACCTGAATGCGTATAATCTGCTTATATCTGCTTGCCATGACATGCTTTCTAAAATAGCTGACCTTTTTTTGAAATGTTACATATCCTTTTGTGACTGACATGCCTTTAGTGAATACGTCAAATCTTTCTAAATTGACAACCATGCTTTGTGGCCTCTTACTTGTTCTAAATCTTTACTGTCATCTCAGAACATGTGTGCTAACTCTTGCCAATATATTTGAGAATAAATTCTGTTCATGTTTGACCATTAGTGTGAACCATTGAGCTTACATAACATGCTTGCCTGCCATCACTGTCTGATGAATCCATATTTTGTCTTCATTTATGTCAATATCCATCTGGTTTGTCCATATGTTGTGTTTGTTAATCTTCACATCTGTACCTTGTTTGTTATCTCACAGCACACATGAGCTTTACAAATGCATATGCCTATTATTGATTTTGTGTGGATCTATGCCTCTAACTGGTTTCAAGAGTTTGTTATATCTATTGATGAGTCTTAGTTATGTCAATCAAGCTTTGTAGCCCTCTTATATAACCATGATGCTTGTCTTTCCCTATGCCTTGATCTGCCTTGATACATTTTGCTCCTACTGTACATGAATTGTTTTATAGAGCTATGTGATTGATATGTTCTTAGCACACACCTCACATAGCATATCATTAGCTGGACCTGTCATTTGAATGAAAGATTTTGGACTATGTCCCTTTGTATTAAATGCTATTCTCACTGCCAATACATAGAATGTCTTTATCATGTATGTCATTGCTGCACCTGATTTTAGATGTGTGAATTGTTAAAGTTGGTAGTGTTGTGATTCTGGCTTGTCTACAATTTGTTGGTGTGCTTTAATGTCTCTTTGTATGTCACCAGTGGTAACTTAACACGATAACCTTTTGCTTGTCTTTTTTTTCATCACAAGTTGAGAACTTAGAATTACATTACCTTTGGTTGTGTCTTTTGTCTCTGCTTAAAAGTTGAATTTGCTTGATTTGCTTGAGAATGATCTGACAGTTTGGACTTACTAATCTACTGCTCCATAGCCATTGTTTCTATTCATATTAACACTGCTATTAAATGTGCCATTGTTGCTTCTAATACTTGAGTGGTTGATATCTAATTGGCATTTGTGTCTAGCTGTTAAGCCATCTTGTTTATCATTTTGTCATTAAATGTTGTTTGTGTACCAATCTGCTTTGAATTTGGCCAACACCAGTTCAGTTTGTTTTATACATGTTTAAGTGAAATGCTTGACTTCACATTCTTTGGTGTTATGCTACCTACTGCTACTGTTATCATTCAAATGCCATGGCTTATTATTTTTCTCATAAAATCATTTGCTAACCATAGTTGATAGCCTTACATATGAAATCTCCAGGTCTTATGTATTGGATGGTGGTTTCCCTTTCACTTGGTTCTGTTAGATTAATGCAACACTAAGTTATATATGGCTGTCATGTTTGTTTAATTCAATTATTTTTTTATTTTGAATATATGCGCACGATCTATGTTATATATTTATCAAGTCATGTTTATCATTGGATGTATTCCCGCCCTAGCGGATGGACTTGTGTGTGTGTTACTATTCCTTTTTGCCGTGCCTATAAGGACTGGGGTTCGATCCCTACCCAGTCCTTTTGTTTTTTTTTCCCTGTTGGTTTTGCTTCTTTAATATATATGTTCATTGGCATATTGTGTTTACCGCGCGCGCGTAGCTCAGGTGGTTGGGGTTTTGGCCATTTGAGTCCTAGGGCGTGGGTTCAAACCACACGTGTGATATTTTCCTTTTTGTGCTTAAAATCCTTTCTTTTATTTTGGTAACAATAAAAAAACTTTTTTAGAAATCTGAATTTTATTTTAAAATTCCATTTCATGTCACTTAGTAATTATCTTTCTTAATTAATTGTCTAAAAAGATTTATTCTTTTAATGTGAATTTTCCACTCTAATTATTTTGATTAAATGGTTGAATCTTCATTATGACTTTATTGATCTTTTAATGTTTAGCTTTTTTTAATTTATCTTATTAGTTGATTGTTGATTTAATTTGTGATTGGTATTGTCTAACTTGGAATATCATCTTAATTGATTTTTTTTATGACTACATTTTGACTTATGATGTGTGATATATGTTCTCAAGTTTAATATATTTGGTTTGCTCTTGTCTAATTGATATCTTGATATTTATCTCATGTCTACTCATCATGAAACATATTTCCATCTTCATGCTTATTTTGCTTTCATTATATCATCTTACATTAATGTTTCATCTTCTATGATTTACTTTCTGTTATTCTTTTCTCTTTTTTTTCCCCTATTCCAAAGGAAGGTTAAATATGTTGGCTCTTAAAGTCATAGCCCCCACCTTAACCTAAGTACCCTTTTAGGATAAAACTTCAGTTTCTTGGCCTCATCAGAGCCATAGAAATTACAACTAGCATTAGGAGAGAGTTCCTCAACTCTTAGTGATATTCATCATAATGAATTTATCACTTCCCCTGCTAACTAACCTCTAGCATAGAACCCTTTAGCAAACATAACATAACATACTAACAAGAGGTTCCCGTAGAGAACTACAGACGTTTAGGGTGCTAATACCTTCCCTAGGCGTAACCAACTCCCGAACCTTAGATCTTTCCCTTTAGGTTTTTCTAACGATCTTGAACCTTTCCTTTGGATAAATCAAAGTCGGTTGTAAAAGAAAATGATGCAAATTAATTAATAATTTGTTATCCGATTTTCACCGCAACAGAAATGGCGACTTCACTGGGGAAAGTTAGACCTATTGCTGGTCCTTTCCTAAGAGGGTTAAGCCTATCTTGTTTTATGTTATTCATGTTTGCTTATCTACTTGTATGAATGCTTGTATGTCATATCTGCTTGTATGCTTATATATATGTTCTATGTTTGATATTATCCTGTTTGGTTTGGGTTGACATGATATCAATGAGTGAGATAGGTCCTAACCCGGACTTGAGAGAACACATATGTTTAGGAATCGTGGACATAGTCAAGGGAACTTCGAGGGAGAAATCCCAAAGGAGGGAACTTGAAGTCCACACTCAGTTGAGGCCCTCTCTGAAGTGGTATATGTTGAACGAGCAATCGTGAATGCGTTACTACTTTCGACCTAGGAGCCAGAGATACTGATGACCTTTAGTTACCCCTTTACCCCACTTGGCCTGTTTAGGACGTAGTGCGAGGACTGTGAGGGAGCAATCCCAAATGGTTGCTACGCAATGCTACACTCAGATGAGACTCTCTTGAGAATTTTATTGATCACCAAGCAATTGGAAAGTCGATAAAATCCAAAAGATGGGTTGTCGACTCTGGGAACTCTTTTAGAACCTTGTCTTGTAGGTGAAAACCATAGTACGTACCTTTGGGACGGGTAGACCTTTGACTTCATGCTCGTGACTTTTAACCTAGGTTGCTCTGTGTTCTTTGTGCTTACCTGTCTATGTGTGTTTGTTGCATTCATCCTTGCATCATGTGCATTGTGTATTCAAGAAACTCAGTGTTGTTTTGCAAACTTTATAGGATGGATTTTGAAAAAAGGAAAACGAAGAAGTACACCTTCATTAGTCCAAAATTGGAAGATCTAAAAAATCAGGGTAAGCCAATCAATGAATCATCGACTTTCCAAGACAAGTATGGAAAGATTTTCTCTCTGATGAAGACCAAGATGGTAGACGGATTGCTCCCTACTCTCATACAGTTTTATGACCCCGTGTACCATTGTTTCACTTTTCCGGATTACCAGTTAATGCCTACGCTCGAGGAGTACGCCATTCTAGTTGGTATTCCCATCACTCCAAGCCTACCTTACTCTGGTCTGGAAAGGACGCCTAAAGAAAAGGAAATTGCATAAGCGGCTCATCTCAAGTTGTCAGAAGTTAAGGCTAACTTGGTTGTCAAGGGAGGACTTTTTGGGTTACCTGCCAAGTTTTTAATGGAGAAAGCCCGTCAGTATGCTAGCATGAAGAATATGGTGTATTTTGAAGCTATTATGGCCCTACTTATTTATGGGTTATTCTTGTTTCCCAACATTGAGAACTTTGTTAATATGAATGCGATCAAGATCTTCATCATTGGAAATCCAGTTCCAACCTTACTCGCAGACGCCTACCACTCAGTGCACTTGAGGACTGCTCATAAGGGAGGGATGGTAACATGTTGTGCCACACTGTTGTATAGATGGTATATCTCCCATTTACCCCATTCTAAGACCTTTTGGGATCTCCAAGATGGACTTCTTTGGTCAGAAAAGATCATGTCTCTCACCAACACTGATCTTGAGTGGTACCACCCATCGCTTAAAGGCAAGGATATGATTGTTAGTTGTAGAGTATTTGCTAATGTACCGCTTCTTAGCATAAAAGGAGGCATAAGCTACAATCCTGCTTTGGCTTGTCGTCAACATGGTTATTCTATGGGAGCTAAACCTAATAACATTTACTTGGAAGGTTTGTTCTTTGAAGAGGATAAGGACCCCGTACTTAAGGAAAAGATGGCTCGCGCTTGGCGACATGTTCACACCAGAGGTATATCTGCTTTGGGTTTACCCGAGTGTTTGGCTTCAGAATCTTACACTCAATGGGTGCAAAAAAGGGCTGTTGAGTTGAAGATACCATATGATCGTCATGATCCTATCCCATTAGCTCCCAGAGATCCTGTTCTTTATTTCACTAGCAATGAAGATGAATTAAAGATTCGATTGACTCAAGTAGAGCGAGAAAGGAATGCTTGGATGAACAAGTATCAGATTCTTAACTTTGAAATGAATGAATTGCAGAAGAGTCTCAGGAGAAAGGAAGAAGAATCTGTCAAAAGAAGAAAAATGCAAGAGGACTTATTTTCTAGCACATCATCTCCGCCCGAACCATGGAAGTCACGGTTGGTTGAGCTCATTGACCAGAACGAAAGGCTACAGAAGGAGAACCAGAAACTCGCCATGAGATTAAGGGGAGAAGATTGATTGATGGCTTAGGACCTAGTTTTATTTATTTCATATTCCATTTTGGTTTTTTTTTGAAGATGTATTTGTCTTATGTTGTAATTCAAAACTTTATTATCAATGAAATGAGTTTTCCTCTAAGAAAAATGTTCCTTAAAATTTGCAAGGATACAATACTGAGTTCTCTTGAATCACACCCATCATTTTGCATTGCATCAACATTTTTTGCTAACTATCAAGAAACTAATGATATTTTGGCAGACTTTGTTGATATGGAATCTAAAAAGCAAGTTTGGCCTTATTACTTTGAGCTCCCGGAACTTCAACGACTGATCTGGATGTGCGGCATGATTGAGGATCCTTCAGGCTTTGCTGACAAATATGGAAACCTCTCACAGCTGCTAAGGGTTCCAGTGACTGAGGGACCATTGGAAGTACTGGTGCAATTGTATCACCCCAATTACCGTTGCTTCTTATTCCCTGAGTTCCAATTGGTTCCAACCTTAGAGGAATTTTCTGCTATAATTGGGATCCCCGTCAACGATGCCCCAATTTTCTCCGGTTTAGAATCAATGCCATCAGCTAGAGATATTGCAACGACTACCGGAATCAGATTTACTGATATCCAGGAAAATTTAGTTGTTAAAGAAGGACGACTTGGATTACCTTCACTATTCTTGTTTGAGAAAGCAATGTACTTCAAGAATAGAGAAAAGGAGGAACTGTATGAGGCAACACTTGCCTTAATGATCTATGGGCTGGTGTTGTTTCCAGGCGCGGAGCAGTTTATTGATACTCAGGCAATACAAATTTTCAAGATCCATAACCCAGTCCCTACCTTGTTGGCTGATATGTATCACGCGGTTCAAACCAAATATAACAAAGGATGTGGAGAAATTGTGTGCTGTGTACCTCTTTTATATAAGTGGTTCACAGCCTACTTTCCAAAAACCCCTGCTTTCTGAGAGGTAGAACATTGTCAAGTGTGGAATGAAAAACTGATGAGTTTGAAGCACACGAATGTCAAAAGGCATAACCCAACAGAAGAAGGGATTGTCATAATTACCAGCTGCGGGGATTGCCCTAACGTACCCCTGATGGGAAGAAACGGCTGCATCAACTACAATCCCGTGCTCGCCCGTCGACAACTAGGTCATATAGGGAAGGGACCCATAATCAAGGAAGATTTGCACATGATGTATTATGGGGAAAGGGACGGCTACGAAATGAAAAAGTTTCTTGAGCAAGCGTGGTGTCAAATCAATAGGCAGTTGTGGAAGGCGGAGTGTTCCGTCAATGAGACGCATCTGGAATGGTCTCGTGAGATAGCCAGTGTGATGAGGAGACCCTATTCCCGTCACAAGCCGCTCAAAACTAGACACGGTCTGGAGGAAACGTTGACAGGGTTGTTACTCGAGAAGAAAAGGATTAAGGGACGCATCAGAAACTGATGAGGGAGATGGATGAGGAAGGGGAGACATCCACCAGCGGATCTAACTTCTAAAGATCTTACTGCTGGTTCCCATGTTATTTGTTTTCATTGTTGTTGTTATCTTTTCAGTTATGGGAACAACCCACCTTTGTACTAAGAGCATGAAGATACTCTGCTCCGAATGTAATGAATGCCAAGTTTGCTTAATGAAGAAGAATTTTTGAAATATCATTGTCAAAAGCCTTGCAATCTTCTGTGTTTCTTGATAGATTAGCTTTGCATCTGCATATCATTTTGCATCTCTTTGCATTATTTTGCTATACTGTCCAGATACTAAATTTTGTTTTGCAGACTTTGTGGAAAATGGACGCTGCTAAGAACATAAACTGGCCCGTCACTTTCCTGATCCCTAACGTTGAACATTTGATAGAGATCGGAGGGAGAATTGAAGATCCGCCAAGTTTTATTGACAAGTATGGGGACCTGCTATCATTAATGAAATTGCAAGTAAAAGAAGGACTGTAAGAAACCTTGGTACAGAGGTATCATCCAGCATACCGATGTTTCATCTTTCCAAACTTCCAATTAGTCCCAACTATAGAGGAATATTCACATATGCTAGGACTACCCGTTCAACATTATTCCCCTTTTTCCGGTGTGGAAGAGGAATTCATTAATCAAGAGATTGTTGTAGGATTGGGGATCCGAAAGAGACACATCCGAGAAAACATGACCACCAGGGAGGGATATCAGGGGCAACCTGCCCAATTTCTAATTGAGACAACTCTCCACTTTCAAGAAAGCGGAAACTCTGAAATGTTTGAGTCAATGTATGCTTTGTTGGTGTACGGGTTATTCTTATTTCCCAATGTTAAAGATTTTGTCGACGTCCAAGCAATCAGAATCTTTATGGGTCAGAACCCTGTTCCCACTTTACTGGCTGACATGTACTTTTCGGTCACCACGCAGACTATGAGGAGTAAAGGTGTGATTGTTTGCTGTGCTCCATTACTATACAAGTGGTTCATTTCATACTTACCTACGACACCAACATTTTGGGAAGTGAGTGACAACGCCCTTTGGGTCAGAAAGCTAATGGAACTAAGGCATTCTGACATCAAGTGGTATGATACAAACCCTGAAGGAACCATAATAATTGTTAGTTGTGGAGACTATCCCAATGTGCCGCTCATGGGTCGACTTGGTTGTATAAACTATAACCCCGTACTCGCACGTTGCCAGTTGGGTCATCCAATTGAAGAGGAGCCTAGACCAGAAGAATTGGAGCTAATGTACTATGGATACGGAGAAGGATTTGAAGAAAAACTCAAGATGGGGGAAGCGTGGCTTTTCATTAATTACCAAAAATGGATCACCAACGGTCCTGTCACTGAAGCTCATCTGAAATGGGCACGAGGGATTTCACTCAGCATGAGAAAGCCCACTCCGTATTATGAGGCGTCCACCAGTGCTGAATAGAGAAAGATGGAGCTATTAGGGGAGCTGACTTTGGAGAAAGCCAAAATCAAGCGACTTATCAAAGAAATCATGAAAGGGATCAGGGAAGGCGAAGGGCTGCCCTATTTTCCATAGTTGTAATCTATTGTTGTAATCCTATTTTAAAAGTTGTATTTCATTTTAATGTGATCCGAACAATGATTGTAACACTTCCTTTTGTAAGCACTTATCTTATTTTCAATGGAAAGTTATGTTATTAGTAATCCTGATATTTACACTGTTTGCGAACTCTTTTTAGTTCTTGATGGTTTAGCCTGCATGCGCATCTCATCTGCATTTTCGCATATGCATGTGCATTTCTTCTGTGTCTCATTGTCGTCTTGTCTTCTCCAGTTGTTGTTGTTGTTGAACCATCACCCTGAGTTCTCTGCATCGTTACGAGATCTGGGCGCAGACTTGAAGAGGAAGAATGTTTGAGAATTGCGAGAATTTGGATCAGGTTAACGACGAGCTCAATGAATTGAGAGTAGGAATGGGGCAGGTTATGGAAGCCTTGAGTATTATATGAGCAAAGATGGATACACAAGCCACTGTAGTCTCAGAAGTCATCGCTACAACTGTTGAGCCGCCAGTCATACCTATTGTGAGCCCTACTCTAGGGATGCCATTTGAGTTTATACGAGCCACAGTTCCTCAATCTACGTAACAAGCGGTGTCTTTGTTCAGTGAGAATCAACTAGCTATCCCAACTTATGCTCCGCCTGTGGTGCAGACCCAATTCCAACCGGTTTTCCAGAACCAGCATCAGTTTGATAATGACAACATATCCGTAGAAGAGGATGACAGTAATGAGAAATTAAGAGCCAATATGGAAATTATGCAGAGAAAGCTGAAAGCCATGGAGGGAGACAATGTCTTCAGTTCTGACCTTAAGGATATGTGTCTGGTCACCGATCTAGTAATTCCACCAAAATTCAAGTTACCAAGTTTTGAATTGTACTCTGGTGCTACGTGTCCTAAGGCACACTTGGTCATGTATCTCCGAAGAATGGCGGCATATATGGATAACGATAAGTTAATGATCCATTGTTTCCAGGACAGCCTGAAGAGCGCTGCCGCAAAGTGGTATTTAAGCTTAGACCAGTCTCAAATTAAATGTTTCCAAGATGTTATGGACGTTTTCATAAAGCACTATAAGTATAACTTGGATTTAGCTCCTGATCGTAGACAGCTATTGACCATGACTCAGAAGAACACATAGTCATTTAAAGAATATGCTCAAAGGTGGAGAGAGACTGCATCACAAGTTGAACCACCATTGACTGAGAAGGAATTAGCCGATTGGTTTGTAGACACTGTAAAACCTGAATTCTATGAGAAAATGATCAGTAATATTGGCGCTAATCTTTCTGATATCATTGCAATTGGCATGAAAGTAGAGGCAGGTCTGAAAAGTGGAAAGGTAGCCAGTTCACCAAACAGTTCCACTAGCGCCAGTATCAAGAAGTCTTCGGGTAATTTTCATAAGAAGAAGGAAGGCGAGACTAACGCTATTATGACAGGGAAGAGGCAGAATCCTAAACGATCTCTATTCCAACCACAACCAGGTCCCAGTTTTCCTCAGCAGCCGGTTTACCCCATGCAGTTTGCACAACAACCATACGTGGCGTCTGTTATGCCCACTTTTAATCATCAGATAATGCAAAAAGTTCCTGTTTCCCAGCCACCAAATCAGCAGCAGTGGCCGAAGAACCAAAATCAGAATTACCAGCAGCAACGGTGGCCAGCGCCACAGCAAAATACCCCTCCAAGAAGACAGGCAGTAACACCAAATTTTCCACCCATACCAATGATGTATACAGCATTGTATCCTTCGCTGGTGGAGCAAGGATTAATTGTTACTAGGCCATTGGGGCCACCATCTGAAAAATCTATGCAATTCTTCAATCCTAATGCAACATGTGCTTTCCATCAAGGGGGAGTGGGCCATGATTTAGAAGGGTGTTTGGCATTAAAGAATTTGGTGAAAAGTTTGATAGAAAAAAACATTCTGTCTTTTGCTAATAACCCGCCAAATGTGAAGAATAATCCCTTGCCAACTCATGGATCAACTAACGCTGTTGAAAACGAGGATGAGGAAGTATTGATCTCAGATGCAGCAAAGATTAAAACTCCCTTAAGAACATTTCATGCCAAGCTGTTCAGCGCCGGATTGGTCAAAGTTTGCCATGATGTTTGTGGAGAATGTGATGGTAGTAGTAAAGGATGTCGGTTGATTCAAAATGATATTCAGCAACTGATTGATGAAGGTTTCTTACAAATTTTCAAAAAAGAAAGCAGAATAGCAGTGATTGAACCAGTGTTCAATCTGCCAAAGCAAGTGCCAGTGCTTGATGAAGAAGAAAGCACATCAGTAGTCCCTGTGTTCAACAATCCTGGGGCAAATACCGTGAGTCCAGTGTTTAAGCAATCAGTTCCAAGATTCAATAGATCTGAAGTTGCTTCCCCTATTAATCACGCCAGGAAAAATAATTCCCCCAGGCCGGTCCCGTTCAGGTTCAGAGGAACCAAAGCGTTACCATTTATCTACGAAAACATTACAGGTAGTAAGAAGAAAGAGGAAATGATCCCAAGGAAAGAGGTGGGGGTCGTCATAGAAGAACCAGTTCCAAGGAAAGAGGTGGGGGCTGATGAGAAGAACGTGTCTAATATAGTAGGAACAGGAAGAATAACGAGGAGTGGAAGGATTCATACCCCTATGAACAAAGAAGTGTCTGGTAAAGAAGGTGAGGTGTGTATACCTACCAATGACAAAGGTAAAGAAGTAATCTCCAAGGAGGATGATGAAAAGTTTCTCAGGATAATAAAAAGAAGTGATTACAGGGTCGTGGATCAGCTTCACCAGACTCCGTCTAAAATTTCTATTTTGCCCCTGTTGATTAACTCACCAGTCCGCCAATCAGCACTACATAAAGTATTGGCTCGGGCTCATGTAGCCCAGGACATTACTGCCGGACAATTTGATCATGTTATCGCTAACATTACTGCGTGCAATACGCTCAGCTTCAGTGATGAAGAACTGACCCAATCAGGTCAGAAACACAATCCGGCTCTGCATATATCAATGAACTGTCAAGAGGATACATTGGCTAGAGTCCTTATAGACACATGATCCTCTCTGAATGTCTTACCAAAGAGGGCCCTCGACAAGCTGGCATACAAAGAAGGTATCATGAGACCCACATCGTTAATTGTCAAAGCTTTTGATGGTTCACGAAAATCCGTGATGGGGGAAATTGAACTGCCGGTTCTAATTGGACCCCAGGAATTCAATGTTCTGTTTTAGGTTTTGGACATTAACCCTGCTTATAGCTGCCTACTTGGAAGACCTTGGATCCACGAGGCAGGCGCTGTTACTTCAACTTTACACCAGAAGATGAAATTTGTGGTCGACGACAAGCTGGTCATCGTCCATGGGGAATAAGACTTGATGGTTAGTAATTTTTCATCCTTCCGTTATATTAAGGTTGATGAGGATGCATTGGAAACTTCTTTCCAAGCCCTAGAAATAGCTAATGCAGTTATGATCGACAATGAGAAGCCAGTGGTACCAGAATATCCATCTTTTGCTTCATATAAGAGTATCCAGTCTGCCCTTCAAGACGGCATGCCCGCAGGTTGGGGCGAAGTGATTAAGGTTGAGAAGAGGATCCGACACCAAGGGTTGGGTTACATACCAACTCTAGAGGAGGAGGCTGCTTCAGGTACAAGAGAAAGAAGAATAAAGATAAAGACTGTGCAGGAGACATTTATCAGAGGTGGACACCAAGTCCACGCAATCATAGGAAGTACTGAAGATGAAGGCATTGATCGTTTGATTTTTCGCCAAGAAGGCGCATTAGGCAATTGGGAGTCTGTTGAGATCCCAACTCTGTACCCGGAACCAGAGTAACTTGTCTAGATTTGTTGTTTTCATCTCCCTATTCTTGTCCAAAGCTAGTGGATTGTTTTGTACGGGCCTCCATTTTCAAACTTTAAATCAATGAAATGACTCTTTTGCTAAATTTTTGTCGTTTTACTTTATTGCATTCTGTTTCTAAAAAAGGCAATCTTTTCAAACAAAAGCATCTTCATCCCGCATGTTCTTGAATTTTTGTGCATTTTAATAATATAAGTCATTCTACTATGCAGAATGAATCATAAACCTATTGTATTCAATGACCTTGCTCTTACCATTGACTCCGACTCCCCTGTCTATCAAGTTGAGGAAGAGGAAGATTATGAGGTGCCCAAGGATCTAGCGGATATATGTGACTACCAGTATACGGATCTCCAGCCTCATGAAGAGCAGGTGGATGTCATCAATCTTGGCACTGAGGATGAGAAGAAAGAGGTCAAGATTGGGGCATCACTGAAACCAAAAATTAGACAGCGATTGATTTTGCTCCTTAAAGAGTATGTGGACGTGTTTGCTTGGTCCTACTAAGACATGCCTGGTTTAAATACAGATATTGTATTCCACAAATTACCCCTCAAGCCTGAGTGCCCGCCAGTAAAACAAAAGCTTCGCAGAAGTCATCCTGACATGGCTCTCAAGATTCGAGATGAAGTTAAGAGACAGTTGGACGCCGGATTTCTGGCAGTTTCCAAGTACCCAGAATGGGTAGCTAATATTGTCCCTGTTATGAAGAAGAATGGAAAGGTACGAATGTGTGTGGACTACAGGGATCTTAACAAAGCTAGTCCCAAGGATGATTTCCCTCTACCCCATATTGACACACTGGTAGATAACACGGCTCGCTTCGCCATGTTCTCATTTATGGATGGTTTTTCAGGCTACAATCAGATTAAAATGGATCCAGCTGATATGGATAAAACCACTTTCATTACTCCGTGGGGCACTTATTGTTATAAGGTTATGCCTTTTGGACTAAAGAACGCCGGGGCAACATACCAAAGGGCTATGGTGACTTTGTTTCACGATATGATACACAAAGAAATAGAGGTGTACGTGGACGATATGATAGCCAAATCTCGAAATGAAGAGGAACATGTAGATCACTTGTTGAAATTATTCAAAAGACTTCGGAAATATCAGTTGAGGTTGAACCCTGCAAAATGTACTTTCGGAGTCAGGTCAGGGAAGTTATTGGGTTTCGTTGTTAGCCAGAAGGGCATTGAAGTGGATCCAGATAAAGTATGAGCAATTCAAGAAATGCCAGCTCCTCAAACCGAGTCACAGGTTAGAGGATTTTTGGGCCGTTTGAATTACATCTCCAGGTTCATCTCCAACATGACTCTAATATGTGCGCCAATTTTCAAGTTACTCCGTAAGGATCAGCCAGTAGAATGGAATACTGATTGTCAACAAGCTTTCGAGAAACTCAAAAGTTATCTCCAAGAACCTCCTATTCTAATTCCTCCAGTTTCCTGAAGACCTCTCTTTATGTATTTGACTATTTTGGAAGAGTCTATGGGCTGCGTATTGGGACAGCATGACGAGATTGGCCGGAAAGAGCATGCAATTTATTACCTGAGTAAGAAGTTTGCAGACAGTGAAAGCCGTTACTCGCTACTTGAAAATACTTGTTGCGCTCTGGCTTGGGCTGCCAAACGTCTAAGACAGTACCTAATTTGTCATACTACCTTGTTGATTTCCAAGATGGATCCGATAAAGTACATTTTTGAGAAACTTGCCCAAACAGGTAAACTTGCCCGTTGGCACATGTTATTATCTGAATATGACATTCAGTATGTCACTCAAAAGGCCATTAAAGGGAGTGTCCTTTCAGATTATCTTTCCGACCAACCAGTCGAAGACTATGAACCACTCAAGTTTGATTTCCCTGACGAGGACATCATGGCAGTAAAAGATTGTGAAGAGTCAAGCTCTGAAGATGATCCCAGGGCTGAGTATAGGTGGAAGATGATGTTCGACGGTTCGTCCAATTATAAGGGACATGGGGTAGGTGTTGTTATAATTAATCCTGAAGGTGGCTACACCCCTTTTACAGCCAGGCTGGATTTTAGATGTACAAATAATATTGCTGAGTATGAAGCGTGCATTTTGGGTCTGGAAGCTGCAATCGATCTTGGAATCTGTTTTCTTGAAGTTATGGGTGACTCTGCTCTAGTCATTTATCAAATCAGAGGTGAGTGGGAAACAAAATATGAGAAGCTTATCCCTTATCAGGCGTACGCTTTGGAGTTGATTAAGTGCTTTAATGAGATAACATTTCGTCATGTACCACGTACTGAGAATCATGTGGCTGATGCTTTAGCGACGCTGGCTTCAATGTGGCAAGTTAGATTTATCAATGAAGATCCAGTAATTAGTATTGAAAGGAGGACTGAGCCTTTCTATTGTCAGTCCATTGAAGAAGAATCAGACGGCAAACCTTGGTTCCATGATATTTTGAACTTTATAAAGAATCAAGAATATCCAGCCAACGCCTCCGTTCTTGATAAGAAGACTCTACGAAGACTATCAACCAAATTCTTCATCAGCAATGGTGTACTGTACAAAAGGAATCATGATATGGTTTTGCTAAGATGTGTCGATAAGAGAGAAGCAGACTTGTTGGTCCATGACATCCATGAAGGAGCTTTTGGCACCCACGCTAATGGACATGCCATGGTTAGGAAGATTTTGAGGGTTGGATACTATTGGTTAACCATGGAAGCTGACTGCATTCAGTGTGTTAGAAAATGTCATAAGTGTCAGATTTATGCGGACAAAATGCACGTTCCTCCTACTCTGTTGAACGTGCTATCATCACCCTGGCCGTTCTCTATGTGGGGCATTGATATGATTGGGGCAATCGAGCCTAAAGCATCTAATGGACATCGTTTTATTTTGGTAGCTATTGATTACTTCACTAAGTGGGTGGAAGCCACTTTATACGCCAATGTGACTAAGAAGGTAGTTGCACGCTTCATCAAGAACAACATCATTTGTCGTTATGGGATCCCCAATAGGATCATAACTTACAACGGGACCAATCTGAACAACAAAACCATGAAGGAACTGTGCGACGGCTTCAAAATTGAACACCATAACGCTTCACCGTATCGTCCAAAGATGAACGGAGCGGTCGAAGCTGCGAATAAGAACATCAAGAAAATTCTTCAGAAGATGGTCAAAACATACAAGGATTGGCACGAGATGTTGCCATATGCACTACATGGGTATAGAACATCAGTTAGAACTTCAACAGGGGTAACCCCCTTTTCTCTGGTATATGGGATGGATGTTGTCCTCCCCATAGAAGTTGAGATACCTTCTTTAAGGATACTGATGGAAACCAAGCTGGATGAAGCAGAATGAAGAAAGATGTGATCAGTTGAACCTAATTGATGAGAAGCGTATGACAGCCACGTGTCATGGTCAACTATACCAGAAAAAGATGAAAAGGGCATTTGATAAAAAGGTCCGCACTCGGGAATTCCGAGTAGGCAAATTAGTACTTAAAAAGATTCTACCTTCACAAAGAGACGCCCGCGGAAAATGGGCACCCAATTATGAAGGACCATTTGTGGTCAAGACAGTCTTTTCAGGAGGGTCTTTGTTTCTTACAACTATGGATGGTGAACAGCTTGCGCACCCTGTGAATGCAGATTCGGTACGGAAGTATTATGCTTGAAAGACGTCTCACCTATATCCGGGAGTCCCCAGAGAAGTCAGCTGTTAGAGCCTTAGTCCATAGAGTTTGTTACTGGTCATTGAATACAATGTAACCTTTTCCAAAATTGCCATTTTGTCGCATTTGTAATATTTCATGGGACTCTGCTATTTGGCAAAGTCACCATTTTTCAATGAATATCAGCTATTGAGCCATTTTCTTGATTATTGTCATCTTTATTCTGCAAAACTTTGTCATTTTCACTTGATTTTGAAAACGGAAATGTTGCAATTTCTAAAAAACACAAAATAAACTAAGTTTTACTCTGGAATTAAGACGTTTTGGAATCAAGTGGTGCAGGAAGAGTTAGCAGTACAGTTTTTTGGCTTGGATTTGCCATCTCCAGTGGAAAGAAGATTACCCAGTTATCCTGGATGTTTGGGTTTCAGGGTGTTGGCTTGTGTTACCCCTTTCTTCTTTCCTGTTTTGCGTCGTTCGCGTCGTTTCTAGCATATAGCTAAGTATATGCATCATACCCTTGCATCTTCACCTCCTTGTGCTTTGTGTTGCTTGTGGTCTTTTGTTGGTGTCTGTCTTTATTTCCCCAGTGAAGTAAAGACATTCTCGGTTTGCCTTGTGTCGTGCTTGTTCGGTCCTAACCTTTGCGCGCCATATTGGAATCTTTAAACCTTTTACTGTTCCCCGAGAAGTTTATCGTCTCGTGTTTTAGAACCTGTTCTCGTTTGAACCGTGTCAGACTTGAACTTAGACTTTGTTTGAATCGTGTCAAGCATCGTCTTTTCGTTTTAAAATTGTTCTCGTTTGAATCGTGTCAAACTTGAACTTAGACTTTGTTTGAATCGTGTCAAGCATCGTCTTTTCGTTTTAAAACTGTTCTCGTTTGAATCGTGTCAGACTTGAACTTAGACTTTGTTTGAATCGTGTCAAGCATCGTCTCGTGTTTTAAAACCTGTTCTCGTTTGAATCGTGTCAAACTTGAACTTAGACTTTGTTTGAATCGTGTCAAGCATCTTCTTTTCGTTTTAAAACTGTTCTCGTTTGAATCGTGTCAGACTTGAACTTAGACTTTGTTTGAATCGTGTCAAGCATCGTCTCGTGTTCTAAAACTGTTCTCGTTTGAATCGTGTCAGACTTGAACTTAGACTTTGTTTGAATCGTGTCAAGCATCGTCTTTTTGTTTTAAAACCTGTTCTCGTTTGAATCGTGTCAGACTTGAACTTGGACTTTGTTTGAATCGTGTCAAGCATCGTCTCGTGTTTTAAAACCTGTTCTCGCTTGAATCGTGTCAGACTTGAACTTGGGCTTTGTTTGAATCGTGTCAAGCATTGTCTTCTGGTCTTAAAACCGTTCTTGTTCGAATCGTGTCAGACATTGAACCCTTCACCTTGGATTCTTTTGAAAACTTGCTTTAAGCTAAGCTTTTCTTGGAACAAATTTCTTCAACCTTATAAGACTCCTGTCTGGTGCGCAGGGTCTGTCTCTGCCTTCCTGGCTCTTCTTGAAGATCCCATTTTGAACTCTTCAATTTAAGATCCCCAGGAAGTCTTTGCTTGTTTGTCTGTCGCTTTCAGGTTGATCCCCAGCTATCAGGTTTTTCTTTCTGGTTTCATGCCCAGGAAGAGCGTGGGTTTGTTTTGTTCCCAGTAGTCTATCTCCCCGAATCTTTCCCCAGTGGAGTTTGTCTGTGGTCTTTTCCCCTGTGTTTCTTTGGAGTCTCCCCGGTGGGTTTCTTTTGTCGGGTAGCTTGTATCCCTAGTGAGGTGTTTCTCATGGATACTAGCTTTTTTCCTTCCCCAGTGAAGCTCTGTGATCTTTTTGCTTCCTGTTTTCCCCTTGGTGTCTTGTTGTGTCTGCATTTTTTTTCTTGCATCTTCTTGGCATCATGTTTGTTGCATTGCATGTGTGAGCATCTGAGGGCAAAATTTTCGGTTATCTATATTTAAATATCTTTCACTATTGATTACATGAGGATCTTCATATCTCATGTTATCAGGTGAAGATATTTAAATAGGGGCAACTGTTGCACCCCAAATTTTACCCTCATTTTTCTGCTAATTGTTATTTTATTATCTTTCTCATTATTCTAATTTAATAATTATCTTAGCTTTTATTTGTTTTGTGATTAGGTTAATTTCAATTTGGCCCATTTTATTTTATTTATATTTGAGTTGTTTTAGTTTTATTTAATTTAAATTAATCCTAAGTTAAGTTAATTCTAATTAATTAAGTCAAGTATTCATTTAGTATTTTTTTTTACCAATTCTTAATCTAAAATATCAAATAGCTTGTTATTATTTTCAACAACTCTTTTTATTCAATTAAGAGAATGTGCCCACAATAAGATTACCGTGACCAAGTTTATTTTGCAATCTTGGAGTTTCTATTCATTGCCATTAACCAATGAGAAGCAAGCTTGGTGTGTTTGACTTTTCAACCATTCCCTCAACCAATGAGAGCATGACACGTGACCTCAAAGAAACCAAAAGAGAACCAAGTTTATTCTCCTCTTTCGTTCTTGCAGAAGAGTTATGGATGAGGAAGAAAGATTCAACGTATTTTGTGTCCATTCAATTCATTGAATCCACTTCAATCACAATGTCGTTGGCGCGAATTCCCCATTTTGAACTCTCCACGCCCTTTCCTTTCCAAGCTCGACTGTGTACTGCGCAAAAAGTGGTTCAGAGAAGATTACCAATTCCAGCATACGACCTGCTCCATCTGCGAATCTGTCCACGCTATCTCCAACTTTTGCTCCATTTGGTACCCCTCTCAATAGCATCAATGGAATAGCTCTGAATCCATTCACAAAGTGATGAGTATGACCCTGCACATCTGAAATGCCACAGCGTGTTTATCTCCCAGGATTGGACCAAGTTTGAATTTCAAACGAAAACCCTAGTTGCTTAGCTTATGCCCACCAGATGTTTGAGGAATTGACCCGGCCCATGATGCCTCTCATCAACCCAATGCCTTGCCTATTTAAAGAAGTTCATTTCAGTTCTGAGGGAACCAACAATCTCTACAAAAAGAAAACACCCTAAAGAGTTCTGAGTTTTTCTTTTGGCGAGTGAAAGAATGGCTGCAGCTGTGCTAGCTTGAGTAGAAGGGAGAAGAAACAAGAACCTGTTCAAGGATTTGCTGATAGCTTGGAAGAGAGGTATGTAGCTTCACCTCACCCTCATTTAGTATATCAACATCATATGTATCTTTACATTGTTTCTATGTTTTTTTTTTGTTGTTCCATAACACCAATCTGATGTATGAGGGTTTGTTTTTCTTTTTTTGATTCACCATGTTTGAGTTGAGTTCTACTTGGTTGAAAACACAACATTGATTGTCTTGCTCTATGCTTGGTTTTGTTAACTTTTTTTGACTTTGTTTGGTTACTATTGTTAGGCTCATTACAGATAGTAGATGTGTGTTTCTTATTGTCTCAAATATATGTGTATGTTGCTGATTTGACATCTCTATCTTTTATGCATACTGATATTATGTTTATGCTTAAGCTTATGTAGTTTCTTCATGTTTAAGAAAATTGTTAAACCCTGAGGATATGCAGGCAGTTGTTGTTACTCTGAGTTTATTGCAACATTAATGTCTTACCTATCTTCATCTACCTTTTTAGTATGACTGCAGTGTTTGAAATGCCTAAAATATGTTTTGGAATTAAGCTTGTCATATGTGTTACAACTGATATGCTGCTGAGTTATGCTTTTGTTTATGAGCAAGATTCATAATATGCTTAACATGATAAGATTGCTAGAAATGAGTTTTTGCGCCCTTGTGGTTCATGATATTTGGTTATCTATGTGCTTGTTATGGATGTTGGCTTGAGAAACCAGTTAGTACAACCACAGCCACCAATCTTTCCTTTGTGCAATTTGATTGATATATTAACTCTGTTGTCACCAGCTATATGTTTTCATTTTGGAATATTGGATTTGTCTGGATATGCCTTTTACTTCTAGCTTGAACCATGTTCACTAATTCTGCAATCTCTTATCTACCATGCCATACTTGTTTTACTGGTCATCTTGATTGATGTTTAGGTCTGAAATCTCAATATATGATTTTGCTATGATCCTTGTACCCTCTGCACTTGTTAAGATCACTATGTTATTTGGCTTATTTTCAATATTTACACATGTATGATCACTTGTAATATGTTGAGCATGATGATCATGTTATCTGAAATTCGCTTGTCATCTTACCTCACCATGAACTGTACCTGAATACATATAATCTATTTATATCTGCTTGCCATGACATGCTTTCTAAAATAGCTGACCTTTTTTTGAAATGTTACATATCCTTTTTTGACTGACATGCCTTTGGTGAATATGTCAAATCTTTCTAAATTGACAACCATGCTTTGTTGCCTCTTACTTGTTCTAAATCTTTACTGTCATCTCAGAACATGTGCGCTAACTCTTGCCAATATATTTGAGAATAAATTATGTTCATGTTTGATCATTAGTGTGAACCATTGAGCTTACATAACATGCTTGCCTGCCATCACTGTCTGATGAATCCATATTTTGTCTTCATTTATGTCAATATCCATCTGGTTTGTCCATATGTTGTATTTGTTAATCTTCACATCTGTACCTTGTTTGTTATCTCACAGCACACATGAGCTTTACAAGTGCATATGCCTATTATTGATTTTGTGTGGATCTATGCCTCTAATTGGTTTCAAGAGTTTGTTATATCTATTGATGAGTCTTAGTTATGTCAATCAAGCTTTGTAGCCCTCTTATATAACCATGATGCTTGTCTTTCCCTATGCCTTGATCTGCCTTGATACATTTTGCTCCTACTGTACATGAATTGTTTTATAGAGCTATGTGACTGATATGTTCTTAGCATACACCTCACATAGCATATCATTAGCTGAATCTGTCATTTGAATGAAAGATTTTGGACTATGTCCCTTTGTATTAAATGTTATTCTCACTGCCAATACATAGAATTTCTTTATCATGTATGTCATTACTGCACCTGATTTTAGATGTGTGAATTGTTAAAGTTGGTAGTGTTGTGATTCTGGCTTGTCTACAATTTGTTGGTGTGCTTTAATGTCTCTTTGTATGTCACCAGTGGTAACTTAACACGATAACCTTTTGCTTGTCTGTTTTTTTCATCACAAGTTGAGAACTTAGAATTACATTACCTTTGGTTGTGTCTTTTGTCTCTGCTTAAAAGTTGAATTTGCTTGATTTGCTTGAGAATGATCTGACAGTTTGGACTTGCTAATCTACTGCTCCATAGCCATTGTTTCTGTTCATATTAACACTGCTATTAAATATGCCATTGTTGCTTCTAATACTTGAGTGGTTGATATCTAACTGGCATTTGTGTCTGGCTGTTAAGCCATCTTGTTTATCATTTTGTCATTAAATGTTGTTTGTGTACCAATCTGCTTTGAATTTGGCCAACACCAGTTCAGTTTGTTTTATACATGTTTAAGTGAAATGCTTGACTTCACATGCTTTGGTGTTATGCTACCTACTGCTACTGTTATCATTCAAATGCCACGGCTTGTTGTTTTTCTCATAAAATCATTTGCTAACCATAGTTGATAGCCTTACGTATGAAATCTCCAGGTCTTGTGTATTGGATGGTGGTTTCCCTTTCACTTGGTTCTGTTAGATTAATGCAGCACTGAGTTATATATGGCTGTCATGTTTGTTTAATTCAATTGTTTTTTTATTTTGAATATATGCGCACGATCTATGTTATATATTTATCAAGTCATGTTTATCATTGGATGTATTCTCGCCCCAGCGGATGGATTTGTGTGTGTGTTACTATTCCTCTTTGTCGTGCCTATAAGGACTGGGGTTCGATCCCTACCCAGTCCTTTTGTTTTTTTTTCCTGTTGGTTTCGCTTCTTTAATATACATGTTCATTGGCATATTGTGTTTACCGCGCACGCGTAGCTCAGGTGGTTGGGGTTTTGGCCATTTGAGTCCTAGGGCGTGGGTTCAAATCACGCGTGTGATATTTTCCTTTTTTTGCTTAAAATCCTTTCTTTTATTGATTTAATTTGTGATTGGTATTGTCTAACTTGGAATATCATCTTAATTGATTTTTTTTATGACTACATTTTGACTTATGATCAGGCCCGGCCCTATGCAGGAGCAACAGGCTCTACAGCACAGGGCCCCATATTTTGGAGGGCCCCAAAATATTTGAAAAGTTCAAATTTTTTTATATTAATAAATATAAAAAGTATTATTAAAAAGAAAATTAATTAAAAAAATACTATAATTAAAATGTAATAAAAATTCAATACATTAAAAAATGAGATTGATGAAAGTCAAAATAATCATAATTAAATCTTATTTTTATTAATATATAATTATATTTTTATGTGTCATTTTTATTTATTCTAAATTTTTTTTTAATTTTGACTTATTTTTAAATTAGAACTGGGCCTCCAGTTTGATTGGGCCGACCCTGCTTATGATGTGTGATATATGTTCTCAAGTTTAATATCTTTGGTTTGCTCTTGTCTAATTGATATCTTGATATTTATCTCATGTCTACTCATCATGAAACATATTGCCATCTTCATGCTTATTTTGCTTTCATTATATCATCTTACATTAATGTTTCATCTTCTATGACTTACTTTCTGTTATTCTTTTCTCTTTTTTTCCCCTATTCCAAAGGAAGGTTAAATATGTTGGCTCTTAAAGTCATAGCCCCCACCTTAACCTAAGTAACCTTTTAGGATAAAACTTCAGTTTCTTGGCCTCATCAGAGCCATAGAAATTACAACTAGCATTAGGAGAGAGTTCCTCAACTCTTAGTGATATTCATCATAATGAATTTATCACTTCCCCTGCTAACTAACCTCTAGCATAGAACCCTTTAGCAAACATAACATAACATACTAACAAGAGGTTCCCGTAGAGAACTACGGACGTTTAGGGTGTTAATACCTTCCCTAGGCGTAACCAACCCCCGAACCTTAGATCTTTCCCTTTAGGTTTTTCTAACGATCTTGAACCTTTCCTTTGGATAAATCAAAGTCGGTTGTAAAAGAAAATGATGCAAATTAATTAATAATTTGTTATCCGATTTTCACCGCAACAATAGGGATTAATTAAGGTCATATTAATTTTTAATCGAATTATACTAGGGTCATAGTGGGGTTATTAGAGGATTAATGTTAATATTAATATTATTATTAATATTATCATTGAATTATTATTAAAATACCCGCTAATGTTGTTTTATTTTGAATAAATAAAATTGTACAGTTGGTAGCAAGGGAAGTATAGGGAGTTACAAGACGGAGAGGTTGTGAGTTCGAATCCCACCTTTTTCATTTTTAATGTTGTATTTGTTTTATCTTTACTACTAACTTTTTTTTAATAAAAAATCACAAAAATATCATTTTTTAATATTTATTTTTTTAATTTTCGTATTTGTATTTAATGCAATTTTAAAAATATGATTTTTTCATTAAAATCAATATTTTATGAAAAAATCTCAAAAATCATAAAAATAAAAATAAAAATCAATCAAATCTTTTTTTCTCAGTATCATTATTAGGATATTTCTTTTATTTAAAATATTAATTTTTTTATTTAAATTCACCAAGCCATGAATCCATCCAGATTCATTTGCTTGGGCTCCAAGAAATAGAGGAAAATCAGGTCAGATTAAAACCTTCCTAAACTGAAAAATTTTATTCAATGTCTGACCTAATTTTTCATCTATAAATAGACTCTATTTTCCACATTTTAACTCACCCACAAATTCACAATAATCAGTATAAAAAAGGTTGTTGTTCTTTACATTGAAGAACAACAACACTAAAAGGGGGCAATTTTACAAACCATGCGATAAAAAGTTGTTGTTCTTCACATATCGAAGAACAACAACAATAAAACCCTTAACACCAATAAAACCATAAACCTTCAACATCCCTCAAAGGCAAAGGCAAAAAAAAGGAGAACCTTAAACCCTCAACAATATTAAACCATAAACCTTCAACATCCCTCAAAGGCAAAAAAAAAAGGTAAACCTTAAACCCTCAACAATATTAAACCTTATACCTTCAACATCCCTCCGAGCCAAAAGGGAAAAGGAAAGGAAAAAAGATCTCAGGGAAAAGGAAAGGAATAGAGATCTCACAGAAGGATACAAGGAAATCACCACCAAGGGGAAAAGGCAAAGAAGGGAAAAAGGCAAAGAAGGGAAAAAGACACAAAGGGAAAAGAAGGGGAAAGGGCACAAAGGGAAGGGAAAAGGGAGTGGGAAGCAGCTTAAATGGGTCACGGCATTTCAGGGCATAAATGACATGTTTAACTTTTTATTTCTTTTTTCTGTGAAGATTAGAAACTTGCTTTCTAAAGGATATTTAAGGAATTTTTCTTTAAGGGATTTTAACTTGGGATAAAGCTCTTGGTCCGAGAGCCTAAATAAAGGATGGGATAAGGGATAGAACTCTTGATATCCGAGAGTATAAATAAAAGGATTAAGGGATAGAACTCTTGATATCCGAGAGAATAAATAAAAGGATTAAGGGATAAAGCTCTTGGTCCGAGAGCCTAAATAAGGGATAGGGGATAAGGATTTAGGGATGGCACTCTTGATATCCGAGAGTATAAATAAAATGATTAAGGGATAAAACTCTTCCTCCGAGAGTCTAAATAATGGATAGGGATTTAAGGGATTTAAGGGATAGAACTCCTCATCTAGGAGTATAAACACTAGATTTAAGGGATATAACTCTTTATCCAAGAGTATAAATAGTGGATTGGGTTTAGGATTAGGAATGGGAATAGGATTAGGGGGTAGGAATAGGGGAGGTGAACTACGGTTACTCTGATCCTTCAAAATTGAAGGTACGTAGGCATAGGGTTGTAAACCCTAGCGAGTATAATTAATAAAAAACTTAGGTTTTCCTATAACTTAGACAAACAAATATACCCTAGATTCAAAGGTGGATCCCATTGAGTACAATGGAAGTGAGGGGTGCCTAACACCTTCCCTTCACTTAACCGACTCCCGAACCATAGGAATCTCTATCTTAGGATAGGATATTTAGGTTTATCATTATTTTCCTTTAAAAAATATGGTGGTGACTCAAAAAATTTTGCCGACCGCGACAGCTGGCGACTCTGCTGGGGACTCCTTCCTAGCGAGAGTCAATCCTAGCCTTAGGATTTAGGGATTTGTTTGTCTTGGATGTTATTTTGGTTTTTTTATTTTTTTTTATTGTTATTTATTTATTTTTATTTCATATATTTATTTATTTAACATTTTGTTTTTTGTATTATCATGCAAGGGATTGGGACATAAAAAAGGAGTGAAGCTAAAACCCAAAGCTTGGAGGATAACCCTAGAACCTAAAGTGGAACGGAAATGTTTTTGCGGGGGACGCAACGTCCCCTAAAATGCATTGATTCCACACTCAGAGTAGATCCTTCCAAAGTCGTCCTCACGAAAGGGCTAGCCCCTCTCGTAGTGGAATGATTTGGATATGGTCTGTGACTCTGAGAACCTTAACCTACCCCACACCAATCTATGGAGACCCTATGTATTCAACCCTCAAGGGTTGTTACTAGGCTCCTACCCCAAATGAGACTTATCCCGAAGGATTACCGTAGGAAGGCTTGCTCCTTCTCATGGTAAAACAAGGGTATAGTCTGAACATGTTGGGGTCGTTATGCTGTCCAATTTTTTATATCCTACATGTGAGGGGATTGGGTAGATGAGCTTTAGATCTAAACCTATTATAGGGAGCCTACCTAGTTAGGGTCATGCTTGCATTTTCACCTTACCCTAACCAAGTAAAAAACAAAAAAGAACGAAGTGTCCATGTCATCATGCATTTAAAAACTTTTTTTCGCATATATGCATTTTTGTGGGGAATTTCAAGATGTGTTGTAGGAATATGGGAAAGATTGATTCAAATAAAAGGGCTACCCTACGCATCAGAATGCTAAGTGCTGATTTACAAAGTATCAAAGGCCTTTAAGACTTAATGCCAAATCTGCTCAAGGGATAGTTATACACACGCATGGAAGGTTCCTCGATCTCTTGGGGACTCCTAGAAAGGTAGAGGCCATAACTACTCTTGCACAATCCTCCTCTACGTGACTTCCCCTTCAAGGATCTTCAACTGGCTCTTACGCTATACTTGGATTTACAAGGAAAAAAACTTGCAAGGGGCATGAAAAAAAAAGAAAAAAGAAAAGGGTCAAGCCTAAGGACTTAGCTGTACCTGCGGAAGATCTAAGAGGATAGGAAAATGCAAGGGCTCAAGAAAGGGTACTTGGAGGAGTTCAAAGCTCATTTGAAGAAGGCATTGGGGGCATCTATATAGTTTACGCCTTCTTAAGTTCAGAAGTTTCCATTTTGGGATTATTGTTTTGGATTACTTTCCTAATTTTATATTCATCTCTAACTACAATGGATTTTGGAATTCCCCCCAAATAAATTTTTAAAATTATTTTTACATACCCCATGCATTTTCATGCATTTTCATACATACACATACATTTGCATATCCTTTCTGCTTTCGCCCTTGAGCTAAGAGGTTTCCCGATACTCATGAACGAACTTAAAGGATACCTCAAGAAGCTACGGAGGAATTCAAGAGGGACAAGTACCATTGAGGAAAGAAGATAACCCTTCACCAAGTCTACCAGAGGAGTGCTTAGAGCCTCAAATGTAATAACCTTGGATGATGCCCATACAACAAAGGAAGTTTGGAAGGGAACTAGATCCTACACCAATATCTCAAGACTGGTGGATCAACAAGGGAGCTCACTTCTAGGATCAGTAGGCCGTTATCATTTCTAGTTGTAATTTCTTTTTGCTAAGTGTTGTTTATATTAAAGGTTGTACCTTTTGGGATAAAATTTTAATGAAATAAACATGCATGTTTTTGGAATTCATCCATTCGTTTTCACTCTTTCTTATAAAAAAATAGGAATCAACGCTTTTCCATTTCACCTCACCTCTTCAGCAAACTTAGGAGGAGAAGGATGTAAATAAACAAACGAATATTGCTGATGTATGCTTTAATGGTATGACCTAGCTGACGATGTAAGGCATTGTTTCACTTCACAAACACTGGAGGAATAACGAGTTAATCCGTAGTTAACCCCCTCGAGCCAGAAGTTTGTGTTCTTTTTATTTTAAAAAAAAAACTTAATATTAACCAGGGGCAGGGTAGATTTCAATTTACTCAACGAAGCATTCTGATCTCAAGAGAATCAGTCAATCCAAACCGAGGATTTAAAGCACATCTTCTTCCTCACACCATCCAACATTGAGGAAACAAAAGGGATAATAGCTCATAATATCTAATATGGTAGTCACACCCTTTCTAAGTCAAAAGCAAAGCACTCAATAATTGTTCCAAAAAAAAAGGGAAAAAAGCCCGCTAAGTCAAGAGGAAAAGGAAAAAACTGAAAAATAGTGGACTTTGACTTAGGCAAAAATAAGGGTATCCCGATGGACTACTAAATTCAGAAGAATTGGTCCATGCAAAAATAAGGGATTAAAAGAAAGGAAAAAGGAAAATATGGAACAATCTTATAAACAGGAGTGAGTGACTGCACCTCAAAAAAATCTCATCGAGTGCTTAAACCAGTATGCCTTTTAATCACCGTGACTGAAAAGGTTCTATTGCAGGATGAACGCGTTTGTTGGGTTAATGGGATTTAGGAATAGAGAACATCAAGGAGAATGGGGTGGGTTAAATTTCAAATTTTGAGCCTTGTATCCTTTGTTTTTTAACCGTGAACCAGGCCACGTTACAACATATAAAAGTCCTAATTGAAGCTAGGGGCACTATAAAAGCATACTCGACAAAGTCGTTGTTAAACTGACTCCGAATCTGAATGTTTGTTAAATCATCATTTTCCCATTGTCATTCGCGCCAACCTCGTGGCCGAATATCATCCATCATACATCTCTTCTAAATTTTTGATTTCAAAATTTGCATGAGCATTTAGTTTGAATTACTTTTCAAAAGGAACAATTTTTCTCACAAATCAATACTTAGCGTTAAGGAAATTTCAACAAAGGACCAATCAGGGGCACAAGGATTCAAGAGATTTGGGATAAGGGGGCGAATTACTAAGGAATCATTCCAATCAAGGGGCAAATCTTGATGGTCATAAGAGCACATTGTCTGGAGATCCTACTAACTAGGAGCAAAGCATCCCAAGACTTGACACACTGATGTTGAGTCACCTCCACGGCTCTAATGATAAGGGGTGGACTTTTCAAGAGGTTCACGCTGGGGCACGCCAACTCAAGGGTGGATTGAGGCCAATCACTCTAGGAGTCATCTAATCAGGGGCGAAGACATGATAATGGGGCAGTTCATATTAAGGTCATATCATAGCATGGCAGGATCCAAGTTCCTTTTCAAGCCACTCCTCCATACCCAATTAATTAAGGAGCATACCTTTTGAAGATTCAAAATCTGGGGCATATTTTCCAAGGTTGAAATACTGGGGCAGTTCATCTCAAGGTCGTATCAAAGCATGGTGGGATCTGAGGTCCTTTTCAGGCGTAATCCTGTGAAACTCAAACAATCAAGGGCAAACCCTCTTCATACTTCCAAGAGGCACATGCAAGCTCTGTCCTACATCAACAATCGCCAGGGTTCAAAACGAGTATCGAGATATCAGGCTAGCTCAACACACCCTACCATATCAGTTAACAAATATCATGGGGACACTCAGCACTGGGGCACTTATGGAAACATTCAAATCATTGTCATGCATTAATCATGTCTCTATGCTCTAGCTTCTAATCATGCATATATAACATAACATCACATACATACATGAGCATACATGCATGAACATACATACATGCACTCATGCATACATACATAAGGTTCATAACTACTCTTAGGGGTTTAATCCCCAACTTGGCAACATGGCTTTCATAAGGTATCGTGTTTCTTCAATTATCTAAGGGTTTTTATCTAGGGTTCCATTAAGGGTTTTGTCGAGGGTTTCATTAGGATTTTTCATTAGTTTTTATCAGAGGGATTATATCCAGGGTTTCATTTAAAGGATTTCATTTAAAGGTTTCCTCTAAGGGTTTTATTAAGGGTTTATCGAGGTTTTTTTCCTCATGGGATTTTATCAAAGAATTTTTAATTTTTTTTTCCAAGGGATTTAGCAGGGGTTCTACAAAAATTCCTATCCAGGGATTTTTCATCATCAAGGGATTTCATCAAGGGATTTATCAGGGGTTCTACAAAAATTCCTATCCAGGGATTTTTCATCATCTAGGGATTTCATCAAGGGGTTCTATCAAAGGGTTTACATCGAACATTCAACACAGGGATTTACCAAAAGGGGTCTACCAGATTTTTAGGGGTTCTACCAGAATGTTAATAAAGGGTTCACCAATGTCTTATCATGGGGTTTCACCAGGATTTTGCCAAATGGTTTCACTGGGGTCTTATCAAGAAGTTTTCTATTAAGGGATTTTCATCCAAGGGATTTTGTCGAGGAGTTGTATCAGGGGTTCTACTGGATTTTGTTCAAGAGGCTCCATCTAAGGATTTTCATCCAAAAAGGGTTTCTGTTTAGAATTAAAAAAAAAAGGGAGGGTTTATTGGATTTGTCATCAAAGGATTCTACCTAGGGGTGTCACTGTTGTGTCAATAGGTTTTATCACAAGGGGTTTCTCGAAAAGGTATTTATCAAGGGGTTCAATCCGGTATTTCGTTAAGGGTTTATTACTAGGGATCTTAGGATAATCAGCGTAGTACCTACCGGACTCTATGGTCAAAATTAGGGTCCTTCTTATATTTAATCGTCTCCGCAACAAAAGAGGAAGACTCGTCAACATCCTCTTTCTGATTCGAAGACGATTAAATAGGGACATCTGTCGTACCCCAAATTTTGACCAACCGTCTATTCTTTTTTCCTTTTTGTATTGAGGGGTTTATTTATTTTAATGGCAGGGGTAGAATAAATTATGATGGCGTTATGAGTTAAATAGGGTTAAATTACTGTTATTTTTATATATAGGAATTAATTAAGGTCATATTAATATTTAATCGAATTATACTAGGGTCATAGTGGAGTTATTAGAGGATTAATGTTAATATTAATATTATTATTAATATTATCATTGAATTATTATTAAAATACCCGCTAATGTTGTTTTATTTTGAATAAATAAGATGGTACAGTTGGTAGCAAGGGAAGTATAGGGAGTTACAAGACGGAGAGGTTGTGAGTTCGAATCCCACCTTTTTCATTTTTAATGTTGTATTTGTTTTATCTTTACTTCTAACTTTTTTTTATTTTTATTTTTAATAAAAAATCACAAAAATATCATTTTTTTAATATTTATTTTTTAAATTTTCGTATTTGTATTTAATGCAATTTTAAAAATATGATTTTTTCATTAAAATCAATATTTTATGAAAAAATCTCAAAAATCATAAAAATAAAAATAAAAATCAATCAAATCTTTTTTTCTCAATATCATTATTAGGATATTTCTTTTATTTAAAATATTAATTTTTTTATTTAAATTCACCAAGCCATGAATCCATCCAGATTCATTTGCTTGGGCTCCAAGAAATAGAGGAAAATCAGGTCAGATTAAAACCTTCCTAAACTGAAAATTTTTATTCAATGTCTGACCTAATTTTTCATCTATAAATAGACTCTATTTCCCACATTTTAACTCACCCACAAATTCACAATAATCACTATAAAAAAGGTTGTTGTTCTTCACATTGAAGAACAACAACACTAAAAGGGGGCAATTTTACAAACCATACGATAAAAAGTTGTTGTTCTTCACATATCGTAGAGCAACAACAATAAAATCCTCAACACCAATAAAACCATAAACCTTCAACATTCCTCAAAGGCAAAGGCAAAAAAAAGGAGAACCTTAAACCCTCAACAATATTAAACCATAAACCTTCAACATCCCTCAAAGGCAAAAAAAAAAAAGGTAAACCTTAAACCCTCAACAATATTAAACCCTATACCTTCAACATCCCTCCGAGCCAAAAGGGAAAAGGAAAGGAAAAAGGATCTCAGGGAAAAGGAAAGGAAAAGAGATCTCACACAAGGATACAAGGAAATCACCACCAAGAGGAAAAGGCAAAGAAGGGAAAAAGACACAAAGGGAAAAGAAGGGGAAAGGGCACAAAGGGAAGGGAAAAGGGAGTGGGAAGCAGCTTAAATGGGTCACGGCATTTCAGGTTGGTATCTCTAAACCGTTGATTATCTAATTTACTTAAGTTTCTTATAATTTTGGATTTATAATAATTATTTATTTTTTTAAATGTGGGTTTATTTATGTTTGTTATAAATTTATAATTTTGGGTTTTAAAATTGGTTTGTTTATTTGGAAATTATTATTATAATTTACTTTAAAAAGGTAATTGGAATCAAATCATTTTTCTTAGGAATTTTTAATTTGGAATAAAAATGCTAAGGGATGTTTAAGGGATTAAAAATCATTTTAGTTTCTTTTTCACAATTAAATTAATTACTTAATTTAAGTTGTTAAAATAGGTTTTAATTTTTTAGTTTTTTTAACAATTAAATTAATTACTTAATTTAAGTTGTTAAAATAGGTTTTAATTTTTTAGTTTTTTTAACAATTAAATTAATTACTTAATTTAAGTTGTTAAAATAGGTTTTAATGTTTTAGTTTTTTTAACAATTAAATTAATTACTTAATTTAAATTGTTAAAATAGGTTTTAATTTTTAGTTTCTTTTTAACAATTAAATTAATTACTTAATTTAATTTGTTAATTAATTTTCACTTAGAGTTTTGTTTTTTAATAAGTAAGGTTTAGGAAATGGGATTTTAAGGATTTTAATATTAAAATAAATAATTACTTTCTTTTATATTTTTTAGGAAGGGTTTATATACTTAGGTTAATTTTTTATAAAATCTATACTTAGGATTTATTTCAAGGAATTTACTTTTTATAAAATATAGGGTTGGGATAAAAATAAATTGAATTTTTATTTAACTTTACTTTTGGGATATAAATATTTTTTTAGGGATTATTTGGAATTTAGATATTATTCTTTTATTTGGATTAATCGGGATATAAATTTTGTTTTTTTTATCATAAATGACATGTTTAACTTTTTATTTCTTTTTTCTGTGAAGATTAGAAACTTGCTTTCTAAAGGATATTTAAGGAATTTTTCTTTAAGGGATTTTAACTTGGGATAAAGCTCTTGGTCCGAGAGCCTAAATAAAGGATGGGATAAGGGATAGAACTCTTGATATCCGAGAGTATAAATAAAAGGATTAAAGGATAGAACTCTTGATATCCGAGAGAATAAATAAAAGGATTAAGGGACAAAGCTCTTGGTCCGAGAGCCTAAATAAGGGATAGGGGATAAGGATTTAGGGATGTCACTCTTGATATCCAAGAGTATAAATAAAAGGATTAAGGGATAAAACTCTTCCTCCGAGAGTCTAAATAATGGATAGGGATTTAAGGGATTTAAGGGATAGAACTCCTCATCTAGGAGTATAAACACTAGATTTAAGGGATAGAACTCTTTATCCAAGAGTATAAATAGTGGATTGGGTTTAGGATTAGGAATGGGAATAGGATTAGGGGGTAGGAATAGGGGAGGTGAACTACGATTACTTTGATCCTTTAAAATTGAAGGTACGTAGGCATAGGGTTGTAAACCCTAGCGAGTATAATTAATTAAAAAACTTAGGTTTTCCTATAACTTAGACAAACAAATATACCCTAAATTCAAAGGTGGATCCCATTGAGTACAATGGAAGTGGGGGGTGCCTAACACCTTCCCTTCACTTAACTGACTCCCGAACCGTAGGAATCTCTGCCCTTGGGATTAAGGGTTCTTAGGTTTATCATTATTTCCCTTAAAAAATATGATGGCGACTCGAAAATTTTTGCCGGCCGCGACATCAGAAGATTCGTATTTTTGCTGATTTGATTGATAGTTGCAGAATTTTTGAAGAGGATAACAATGCTTGTTATAAGATCATTAATAAGAGGAAGAGCAAGCACCAACAGAATCGTGGCAAACCTTATGATGCTCCAGCTGGAAAAGGTAAACAGAAAGTGGTTGATGGCAAGAGGACTAGTGGGGGAGATGCTCATGCTGGCATAACTTGTTTCAAATGTGGGAAACCTGGTCATAAGAGTAATGTGTGTACTACTGAAGTGAAGAGGTGTTTCTGTTGTGGTAAGACTGAGCATGCCATATCTGAGTGCAAGCATAAAGAGATTATTTGTTTCAACTGTGGCGAAGAAGGACACATTAGTAGTCAGTGTCAGAAACCAAAGAAGGCGCAAACAGGTGGGAAAGTGTTCGCTTTGGCTGGGACTCAGACAACTAATGAGGACAAACTCATCAGAGGTACATGTTTCATTAATAGTACTCCTTTAATTACTATGATTGACACTGGTGCTACTCATTGCTTTATTGCTGCTGAATGCGTTGAAAGATTGGGTCTTGTGTTGTCTTCTATGAATGGAGAAATGGTCGTCGAGATTCCGGCTAAGGGATCAGTGACTACTTCTCTTGTGTGTTTAAAGTGTCCCTTGACGATCTTCGACAGAGACTTTACTGTTGATTTAGTGTGTTTGTCGTTATCTGGAATGGATGTAATCTTGGGAATGAACTAGTTAGAATATAACTATGTTCATATCAATTGTTATGACAAGTCTGTGAGATTTTCTACTCCTGAAGAGGGAGAAGCTAGTTTGTTGTCTTTCAGGGAGTTACAGTAGTTGATGCAAGAAGGAGCTCAGATGTTCTCAATGATGGCGTCGTTATCTGTTGAGAGTCGAGCTGTAATTGAGGAGTTGCAAGTGGTGCGTGAATTCCCTGAAGTTTTCCCTGATGAAATTCCCGATGTGCCTCCAGAAAGAGAAGTGGAATTTGCAATTGACCTTGTACCTGGTACCAGACCTGTTTCTATGGCACCATACATGATGTCTACATCTGAATTGTCGAAATTAAAGAAGCAATTGGAGGACTTACTTGAAAAGAAATTTGTGAGGCCAAGTGTATCGTCGTGGGGAGCTCCAGTGTTGTTAGCAAAGAAGAAAGATGGAAGTATGAGGCTCTGTGTTAATTATAGACAACTAAATAAAGTGACTATTAAGAACAAGTATCCGCTCCCGAGAATAGATGACTTGATGGATCAATTGGTAGGTGCTCGTGTGTTTAGCAAGATTGATTTGAGGTCGGGCTATCATCAGATTAAAGTGAAAGAGGAAGATATTCAGAAGACGGCTTTTAGAACACGTTATGGACATTATGAGTATTCCTTGATGCCTTTCGGTGTTACTAACGCACCGGGAGTATTCATGGAGTACATGAACCGTATCTTTCATACTTATTTGGATCGGTTTGTGGTGGTGTTTATTGATGACATGTTGATTTACTCTAAATCGGAAACAGAACATGAAGAACACTTAAGACTAGTATTGTAAGTTTTGAAAGAGAAGAAGTTATATGCAAAGTTGTCTAAATGTGAATTTTGGTTATCGGAGGTTAGTTTTCTAGGTCATGTCATTTCAGGTAGTGGCATTGCGGTGGATCCATCTAAAGTAGATGTTGTGTTGCAATGGGAAACCCCAAAGTCGGCTACTGAGATTAGAAGCTTTTTGGGACTAGCCGGTTATTAACGAAGATTTATCGAAGGATTTTCTAAGTTAGCACTTCCGTTGACTAAGTTGACTTGTAAAGGTAAAGCTTTTGTGTGGGACATTCAATGTGAAGAAAGTTTTGCAGAATTGAAGAAGAGATTGACGTCGGCTCCGGTTTTGACATTACCTAATCCAGGAGAACCTTTTGTGGTATATTGTGATGCTTCTAAGATGGGTTTAGGTGGTGTGCTTATGCAGAATGGTAAGGTAGTTGCTTATGCGTCAAGACAGTTGAGGACTTATGAAAAGAACTATCCTACACATGATTTAGAACTTGCTGCAGTTGTTTTTGTGCTGAAGATTTGGAGACATTATCTTTATGGTTCTAGATTTGAAGTGTTTAGTGACCATAAGAGTTTAAAATATTTATTTGATAAAAAAGAACTGAATATGAGACAACGAAGATGGTTGGAATTATTAAAAGATTATGATTTCGGTTTGAACTATCATCCGGGTAAAGCTAATGTTGCGGCCGATGCTCTGAGTTGAAAGACTTTGCATATGTCGGCAATGATGGTTAAGGAATTGGATTTAATTGAGCAATTCAGAGATATGAGCTTAGTTTGCGAAGTGACACCGCAGAGTGTGATGTCGGGAATGCTGAAGATTAACAATGATTTTCTGGATAATATCAAGGAAGCTCAGAAGTTAGATGTGAAACTGGTAGATTCGATGGTTGGAATCGATCAGTCTGGTAATAGTGATTTCAAGTTAGATGCGCAAGGTGTGTTGAGATTCCGAAATCGAATTTGTATTCCTGATGATACAGAGATGAAGAAAGCAATTCTGGAGGAAAGTCATAGAAGTAAATTGAGTATTCATCCGGGAGCTACAAAAATGTACCAAGACTTGAAGAAATTGTTTTGGTGGCCTGGTATGAAGCATGATGTAGCTCGATTTGTGTATGCATGTTTAACTTGTCAGAAGTCGAAAGTTGAACATCAGAAGCCTGCTGGGTTGATGCAACCGTTAGAAGTTCCAGAATGGAAATGGGATAGCATTTCAATGGACTTAGTGATGGGATTACCTAATACTTCAAGAGGACATTATTCTATCTGGGTGATTGTTGATAGGCTTACGAAGTCGGCTCATTTTATTCCTATTAACATCAGTTTTCCAGTATCGAAGTTGACGGAGGTTTATACTAACGTAATTGTGAAGTTACATGGTGTTCCTCTGTGTATTGTGTCGGATAGAGATCCGAGGTTTACTTCTGATTTTTGGAAGAGTTTGCAAGAGGCGTTGGGTTCTAAGTTGAGGTTGAGTTCAGCATACCATCCTCAGACGGATGGTCAGACTGAGAGGACTATTCAGTCGTTGGAAGATTTGTTGAGAGTATGTGTTCTTGAGCAAGGAGGTTCATGGGATACTTATCTACCATTAATCGAGTTCACTTATAATAACAGTTACCATTCTAGTATTGGGATGGCCCCTTTTGAAGCATTATATGGTCGGAGATGTAGGACTCCTTTATGTTGGCACAAATCTGGAGAAAGTGTAGTGCTTGGACCTGAAA
Source organism: Lathyrus tuberosus (assembly GCA_022829125.1). Lineage (NCBI taxonomy): Eukaryota > Viridiplantae > Streptophyta > Magnoliopsida > Fabales > Fabaceae > Lathyrus > Lathyrus tuberosus. The sequence continues at coordinate 3,666,012 of JALAZF010000073.1, read as the reverse complement.
TTGTTCGAGAGACTACTGAGAAGGTGAAGTTAATCCGAGAAAAGATGAAATCTTCTCAAAGTAGGCAGAAGAGTTATCATGACAAGCGCAGGAAGGATTTAGAATTCCAAGCGGGTAACCATGTGTTTTTGAGAGTTACACCTGTGACAGGTGTTGGGCGTGCGCTGAAATCTAAGAAGCTTACTCCTCATTTTATTGGTCTGTATCAGATTTCAGACAGAGTTGGAAATGTTGCTTATAGAGTGGCTTTGCCGCCTAATCTGTCGAATTTACATGATGTGCTTCATGTGTCACAACTCCGGAAGTATGTTCCAGATCCGTCTCATGTGATTCATATGGATGATGTGCAAGTACGGGATAATCTTACTGTGGAAACGATGCCTGTACGAATTGCGGAACGTGAGATGAAGATTTTAAGAGGCAAGGAGATTGCGTTGGTGAAAGTTTTCTGGTTAGGAGCTGCCGGAGAAAGCATGACTTGGGAGCTGGAAAGCAAGATGAAGGAATCCTATCCCGAGTTATTCGAATCAGGTAAATATTCGAGGACGAAAATTCTTAAAGTAGGGGAGAGTTGTAATGCCCCGAAAATCTAAATTAATCATTTATTTATTTATTTAATTTAGAAGGAATTACGAAGTTTTGGTAATTTTGGAGAATTTTGGATCAAAAGAGTATTCTTAAATAATTTAATAGAATGAATAATTAGTGTATTATTTATACTATTATTATCATTATTTAAAAATATTAAGAAAAAGGGCAAGGTGGTCTTAAAGGAAAAAGAGTAAGGATAGAAGTGGAAGTCCATTAACTGGGATATTTTGTCTAAAGAAGAAAATACCGATCACTTTTCTAACTGATCGTGTTTTTGTGAAGAAAGCTGAAGAAGAAAAGAGGAGGAGAAGGAGAAGAACCCTAAGACTTGAAGGTTGCTGAAGAATCTTAGAGAAGGAGGAAAGCTACTGATTTCTCTAAGGTATGGGGAGTTTTCATGGTTTATTATAGTTCTATAGGTTTGGTTATGGATAGATTAGGTATTTGTGGATTTTGAGTAATTGTGGTGTTTGATGATGTAGAATGAGTTAGGGATGAATGATTCGATGGAATATAATGAGATAGAATGTTATGTATTGATGTATGTGTATTATGTGAGTCTTTTGGGGAAATTTTCGCATTGGAAAAAAACTGAATTTTTGGGATATTTGAAGTCAAAACGCAGCAGAAAAATCTTTTGAAAAAAATTCTGAGTCTTCGCATCCTGACACGGCCGTGTCACAGGACACGGGTGATAAGTGCAAAATGTACCTATTTTTGTATATAAGTTTTGTTGCACTTATCATTACTTTGTGTTAAAATTGGTTGAATAAACCCCGCTTTGTTCGTAATTATGTTTACTTTACGTTTTCGTGTGTATAGTGCGTTATCGTGTAAATATCATTGAGTTTAATTGATTTTCATTTATTTTTGCAGGTGTTCCAGCAATGGGATCTTGCCATTATTGTATAGAGCATTGAATAAGCTTTCCAGCGCTTCAAACCGTGCGTCAATCGGAGTTACGGTTCAAAAGTTACGAATAAAACAGTGCAGAATTTTCTGGTGTGATTCGCCCCTGCTGCGCCGGGCGGAAATTCCGCCGGGCGAAACTGCAAAAGCGCCGGGCGGTGCAGCGCCCGGAGGTCAAGAGGCCCAGCAGTGTCACGCTACTGGAACTTGCAAATAATAAACCGCCTTGAAGCGCCGGGCGAAGCCAGTACGCCGCCGGGCGGTACTGCGCGTGCTGAAACTCCATTAAAGGGCCAAAAACACATTTTTTAGGTTATGGGTTTGATATTTTTAGTTCCAAATCCATCCAATAGCATTTTTTGAGTAGATTTAGGCTAGAAAACACATTGGAGCATGCATTAGGATGATCCGGAGTCGAATCCTTCATCAATCGGAGCCGACAACTCAAGAGATGTTTGGTTTTTCTCCATTTCTTCTCTATGTTTTTCTCTTTTTGTTGGGTGTTTGTATATTTACTATGAACATATGTATATTTGTTGATCATAATATTGTATAAAGCTTGCTTTACAAATCATTATCGATGTCTTCCTTGATCTTTTTGCATTTATGTTTGGATTTGTGTTGTGTTAGAGATAAACTTCACAAATCTTGATTAGGGATGGATATCTATTGTCTAGATGCTAGAGATAGATTTAGATGATAATCTTTATGGTGTCGGAACTTAAATGCCTTCCGTGTTTCGAGGCTTCGTGCGCGAGAGTGACGAAGAGAGTGATACGGTTGCTTCTCAACTCAGTGTGCCAGAGATGGACACTGTTGTGAGCGATATTGGATGATTTTGACGAGTATTGTAGGTGGAGTATATTTGGTCGGTAAATTTATGTTTGTGACGAGTGGAATATATTCATGCTTGATAGGTTTCTTCTCTTCAAAGAATATACTTTTTATGTTTTTATTTACTTTCCCGCATTTACGCTTTAAACCCATTTTAAACCAAACTCATTAACAATTAAATTGTCGAACGGCAGTTCAAGAACCGATCTCTGTGGACACGATAATTCCCGGAAAAAAATACTTCCAAATCTTTTTGTTTGCTTGCCCTATACCGCATTCAACAAAATGGCGCCGCTGCCGGGGATTGGTTTTTATTGTTCTTGCATTGCGATAGTTTCGTTGTTTTTGAGTTTTGTAGATATCGTACATATTGTATATTTTCACTTGTTTATATTGATACTTGTATATTTTAACGTTTGTTCAAGTGTTTGGTTAGGACGCTTGCTTTTGGTTGCGCGGTGAGACATCACCATGGCATGAAGAGAGGAAGTTTCTAATTAAGCACCGTAAAGGCGTCGAGCTTACGACGTAAAACAAGCATGTTTTTATTGTTTTTCATTTCTAATGTTTTTGGTTGTTGTTTGCTCGCAAATGTTGATTGACTTATTTGAGGATGCTTTGGTGATTTTCCAAGTTGGTTCGTTTCAACTTGCGGATGTATGATAATGATATTTGTTAAGTTTTGTACACGTCCGAGGTATGTATTTATCGCTTTCTTGACTTTAGCATATTCATGATACTTAGGCATTTTAGAACTTCCATGCCATTCATTCTTTTGTATACTTGTTCTATTGTGAATCACTTTAGTTCCCAACCTTTTTGTGAGGTGGCTTTCCATTGTTCATATATGCGCGGAGAACCAACATTCTTGTTCTAACTGGATTTTATTATGTTGAATCTTTTATTTGTGTTGTTTATATGAATGCATGAAAAGGATCAAGGCAATTGTTTCATTTTGAGCACAACCACCTTAGCCAAATAGTCAATTCACCTTGTGAGTGTGTGAGAATTTGTAACCCCTTTGAGCTTTTTGATCCATGTTTTTATTTGAACTTGATGCTTGTCTATGAGTATTTAGTTCACTTATTTTTTAATGGATTTTGTTTTTTCTTGGACCTCAACTTTGTGTTGTTGTATGAATTTTTTCCTTGCCTTAGAAAGTAGGGAGTATTCACATGATGGTGCGGTTGAATTCAAGTTGGGGAGAGGATGATTGTATACTCATTGGTTGGATTCTATGAGGATTAAAAAAGAAAAGAAAAAAAGAGAAAAAAATTTGGGAAAAAGAAAAAGAAAAGAAAAAAAGGAAGAAAAAGAAAAATTCTTGAAAAAGGAAACAAAAAGAGTTTCAATAATTGTGCAAAATAAGTATTGTGTGTTGTGTTCCACTTGGGATTTTGGAAGAAGTTGGTTGAAATTTGGTGTTTGAACTTTTGTGAGTTTTCACTCCCTTAGGTTTAGGCAAGTTTTTGTTTCAATTACCTTTAGAAATTACCCCTTGTTTGTTTACCCGACCACGCTACAACCTTGAAAGTCCTTGTGATTCTTGCCTTTGTATGTTCAATATGAATTTGTGGATGTATGCATAATTTAGTCTTTTGTTTTCAAGATTGTTGTGTGAGTGTAAAGTACCTCATTTTGTGTTTTTCATCTACCGATGATTATTTTTGCTAGGTGTGATTCACTTTGGAACTTGTGTTGTTTAAGAATGTTTGGCATGAATTTTTGTATTTTGCATTTGTTTTGTGACTATGTCATCGTCGTAGTAGTGGTAAGTATTTACTTTGTGTGTACCGTTTTTCATTTGAACCATACATTTGTTTTCCGTTTTTCAAAACCTGTTGATTCGTAATTCTTTGGATATCGCTTTTGTGTTTTCAAGTTGTTTGATTCTTGTTTGTGGATAAACAATTATGTAAGTTGGGGAGAGTTTGATAAGTGCAAAATGTACCTATTTTTGTATATAAGTTTTGTTGCACTTATCATTACTTTGTGTTAAAATTGGTTGAATAAACCCCGCTTTGTTCGTAATTATGTTTACTTTACGTTTTCGTGTGTATAGTGCGTTATCGTGTAAATATCATTGAGTTTAATTGATTTTCATTTATTTTTGCAGGTGTTCCAGCAATGGGATCTTGCCATTATTGTATAGAGCATTGAATAAGCTTTCCAGCGCTTCAAACCGTGCGTCAATCGGAGTTACGGTTCAAAAGTTACGAATAAAACAGTGCAGAATTTTCTGGTGTGATTCGCCCCTGCTGCGCCGGGCGGAAATTCCGCCGGGCGAAACTGCAAAAGTGCCGGGCGGTCAAGAGGCCCAGCAGTGTCACGCTACTAGAACTTGCAAATAATAAACCGCCTTGAAGCGTCGGGCGAAGCCAGTACGCCGCCGGGCGGTACTGCGCGTGCTGAAACTCCATTAAAGGGCCAAAAACACATTTTTTAGGTTATGGGTTTGATATTTTTAGTTCCAAATCCATCCAATAGCATTTTTTGAGTAGATTTAGGCTAGAAAACACATTGGAGCATGCATTAGGATGATCCGGAGTCGAATCCTTCATCAATCGGAGCCGACAACTCAAGAGATGTTTGGTTTTTCTCCATTTCTTCTCTATGTTTTTCTCTTTTTGTTGGGTGTTTGTATATTTACTATGAACATATGTATATTTGTTGATCATAATATTGTATAAATCTTGCTTTACAAATCATTATCGATGTCTTCCTTGATCTTTTTGCATTTATGTTTGGATTTGTGTTGTGTTAGAGATAAACTTCACAAATCTTGATTAGGGATGGATATCTATTGTCTAGATGCTAGAGATAGATTTAGATGATAATCTTTATGGTGTCGGAACTTAAATGCCTTCCGTGTTTCGAGGCTTCGTGCGCGAGAGTGACAAAGAGAGTGATACGGTTGCTTCTCAACTCAGTGTGCCAGAGATGGACACTGTTGTGAGCGATATTGGATGATTTTGACGAGTATTGTAGGCGGAGTATATTTGGTCGGTAAATTTATGTTTGTGACGAGTGGAATATATTCATGCTTGATAGGTTTCTTCTCTTCAAAGAATATACTTTTTATGTTTTTATTTACTTTCCCGCATTTACGCTTTAAACCCATTTTAAACCAAACTCATTAACAATTAAATTGTCGAACGGCAGTTCAAGAACCGATCTCTGTGGACACGATAATTCCCGGAAAAAAATACTTCCAAATCTTTTTGTTTGCTTGCCCTATACCGCATTCAACAACGGGCGGCCGTGTCAGACTACCATTTCTGTTGTATTTTGTTTTTACTTGGTTTTGTGCTACAGAGCTCCTGACACGGGCCGTGTCACAGGACACGGGTGGCCGTGTCAGACCACTGTATTTGCTGTATTTTGTCTGTTTTGTGTTTTGAGTGCAGGTTTCCTGACACGGGCCGTGTCACAGGACACGGGTGGCCGTGTCAGACAACTGTTTTGCTATTTTTGTTGTTTTCTTGAGGTTTCTTGACGTTTTCTTGTGCTGATCTTTTGTTGTCGAGTTATTGTTGATGTAAGATGGCCAAACATAATTGTATGATAAAGATTTGTTGAATATGAAATGAATTATGCACGCGTTGATGTTTGATGAATTGCGGAGATTTTAGCATCATTGCATTTCATAGCATTTTATGTTAGGGCTTCGGTCCATTGGTAGCTTCAATCCCATCGTGCGGATTGAAGTGATATTTTGATTATGTTGTGCTCCTTTTGGAGGGTTGATGGTCAGTGTCCATCCACGTTGAATCGGTACCACATGCATTCTTTGCATTCCATTATAGTTGACATTGCATATAAATGATGTAATTGTGATTTTGTTGTGAAGATTATGTTGATGATGCTATGAGGTTGTTGTTGCTTATTCTGACTATTTTTCCATGTCCTTATATTACTATAATGAATTGTGATTTCTCACCCTACCTGCTTGAAAATGTTGCCTCTTATGTGGGTAACCTGTAGATAACCAAGAGTAGACTTGCGGTGCTGGAGGATTGAGTCTTGGAGCATTTCTTTTGTCGTTTTAGTCGTGTTGTAAGTGGTGTCCTGCTCTATGTCATGTAACATCGGGTTGGGATTAGTTGTGAACCTCGTGTTTCCTTTTGGTTTTATGTTGGAATTTCTTTTTATATTGTTGATGCCATTTTGAATTGGATACTTTTATCCATGAAGTATTTTGTTGACCTGAACTAAAAAGTTTGTTTCCGCTGCGTAGTTGTCAATTTATGTTAATGATGAATGAATAACCCGTGTTACGGGACAGGACAATGATTTTGAATGTCGTTTGAATATATGTGGCACCTTTCTTGCTGATTTTTACTCTGATAATATTAAGTGTTTTTCCTAAAATTGTATGTGGGGTAGAAGGGTGTTACACATAGCATCTATAAACCAACAGTTTTGACTGTTTAACCTCAGTATGCAAGCAGGGTTAATTGGAGACATCTATTTCCCTTCCTTAATCAGCTTAACAGGATAAAAAATGAATCGAACTGTAGTACCCGAGCGATAGTGCTTCAAGACCACAAAAATCGGGCTACAGTCCATTGTACTCGATGGGATCCACGTTTGTTATCTAATCAAAGGGTATGTTATCTAAAGCCTACTGCTAAACGGAAATAGGAAGGGAAAAACAAAAACAGACTCGCAAGGATTATCGCAATCCTATGCCTACGTATCTTCGTGGACGAACGAAGAATCAGAGTCGACGTAGTTCGACAGACTATGCATTAAAGGGGGAGGTTGCTCGCCAAGAAATCGCCGTCTTGTGCCTACATATCCTCAATCGGACGAGAAAGAGGAAATCAGAGCAGTCGTAGTTCGACCTACGGGTCGGTTAAGGTCTCGATCGCACTGGAGAGAGAGAAAAGACTCAGTTATCAGGTTGGTCTCGATCACACAGGTGCGAGAGAAAAGGGAAGTTAGTTGTTAGTGTGCTCGCCAAGGATAGGGATCCTCGTGCCTACGTATCCTCATTAGGGAATGAGGAATCAGAGCATCCGTAGTTCAGCTACTACGGGAAAACTAGAACGGTCTCGATCGCACGGGTGCGAGAGAAAAGATGAGACCCACGGAAGGTCTAAGGGAGACTCGATCCTACACGTTATCATGCAACTATGGCCCTAAATTAAGGATTAGGAGGGAAGTCTACCTAATGTTAGCATGCAAAAGCAAACTGGAACCAAGAAAATAAACCAAAAACAGCAGCTACAACAGCGTTCTAGCTCAGAACAGCGGTAAAATCCAACATGCTAACAAGACAACTTTTAACAGCACACATTTTCAACACAGAATAGGTGTAAAAGGCAGCAGGCCAGCATGTATACATTTAACATCATATAACAGCTACTATTCAGCGAGATAGTCATAGATTCACCAAGGTAGCATGCAATACAACAAAGCAAATGCTCATGAATAAGCATCAAGCAAGTATGATCATGCGCCAACACAACCTCAAATTGAACACGCATCAAAGATTCATCAATTCACCATAAACATGTCCTATATCCAAGCACAATCATGCATCAAAAGAATCGAACATAAACATGTCTTCACATTTAAACAAATACGCATGGATTGCAAACATGGACTATCATTAAGCAAGAGCAATTGCTACACATGGTCATACAATTAAGCACCAAGCAATTAGGCATGAACAAGTTCAATGACGTGGCATCTCCAAACATGCTTCAAGAACATCATGAACAATTCACCAAATCAACACTTAATCGTTTGAAACAAACACGCAATCATGGAATCAAAAGCAAGCATGAACATGAATCATATATCCAGCAAGATAAACATCAAGAACAAGCAATCACCATGGAACAAATGATTGCGCAACTTAAACAACACATCAAGAATGCAAGACAAATGAAATGTGCATGTGCGTTACGGAAACCAAAAGTCGCGTGTCAAAGAATCACATTCAAACCATCATGTGAGGTGAAACAACTCAAGAATAATTCACAAATCATCATATCCATACATGAAGATTAAAAGTGGAAAGGAATCAAAACACACTTGAAAATGCACAAAAATTACACTCTGCATCAGTGTTAATCGATTAACTAATTACAATTCAAATTGGTTAATCGATTAACAGCTCAAAATAGCAAAATTGCACTGGTTAATCGATTAACCAATTTGAACTGTAATTGGTTAATCAATTAACCCTGTTCCAGCAACAAAAAATCAAGTTTCAAAAGTACTTTTCAGCAGCAAATCACTTGTGCAATCATCCAAATGAATATGTAATCAATTATACACGAAATTCACGTCAAATATCAGTAATCAAACATCAATTGCATCAATCAAACAACAAGATCACAAATCAAATCAAGCAAATGGATCAAATCACATTGCAAACTGAAATTCTGGTACCAGATGTGTGATGTTAAGTGCGATGTCACAACAACACACTCTTCAATGGACAATGCAATGACAAGCAATAAATCAACACAATGAATTATTCACCCAGTTCGGTCTAACTACCTACGTCTGGGGGCTACCAAGCCAGGGATGAATTTCACTATCAGTAGTATTAATTTACAGACTCAACAACCCAGTTGACATCTCCTAAACTTAATCACTACTTAATGAACCTTCTACCTAAGAGACCACTTAGATATGAGAACACTACTCAATCCCTAATTCACTTCAGTGATATAATTCAAAGATCACACACTTTGAATAACTCAACTTGATTCTGCTTCACAGCTTTGATCAAGAACAACTCAAAACAACACCAATTCACACTAGAATGGTTTACAATACAAACACGAAGACACAAACGACACTCAGTCTTTAGCTCTTTTTCTTTGTTACTTTTCCTTCAGGAATGATGCATATTATAAAGTTATTTGAATTGGGCTTGGACCTGCTACAATATCTGACCTGATTTGTTATTTAAAACTGAATCTTCAAAACAGATTTTCTCTCTCAAAATCTTCTTAAATCTTCAGCATTTAAACCTCCCTACAAATCTGCATCAAATCTCTATGCAACAGAGAATATCTATCCCAAAATATCCGCATCCAATGAGACTAATAGCTCTCCCAATATTCAGCTAAAACGCAAACCCTAAAAACATCACTAAACCTGATGTTATTAATCTTCTGCAGGCCTAATATCATGACATCGCATGTGACATCAGACTTCAAAACTTCAACAAGTTCAATACTTAACAAAAACCAATGTTAAGACTCAATGTTAAGACATCACCCATGTGACTTCAACATTGAACAACTTTGTTTTACCAAAATTCTAGCCAATCCAAGAACCAACAATCTCCCCCTTTGGCTAATTTTGGCTAAAACAATCTCTGCAACATCAGAGACTTCAGCAGCGGATAAAAAAAATTAACAACATCCAACAAACAGCTCCCATCAACAAAGAGCAAACTCCCCCTCAAAAGCAGAACCAGCATAACCAACTGTTCAACATGCACACTCCCCCTCAACATCTGCACCACGCCACTCTACACACCTAGGCTAACTCTCCCCCTTTTTAGCCACAATTAGACAATTACCAAACACAATGTCCTGACATAAAGTCATGGTCAAACATCATGCTTCCCAAAAACACAAGTTCCAACACATTGACTGTCCAGTCGATACAAGCGATGCTCCTTGTTTTTCATTAAAAACACAAGCCTTCTTCCTTCTAGCAGCACCAAACAGCAACTAAGAATGAGCCAGTCAAACTCCAAAGATGCAGCAAAGAACCTCAAGCAGGAGGACAAGAACCCAGATCCACTGAAGAAGAAGAGCAAAACACAGACACCAGCTGGAACTTCTTCAGGAGCAACAAGAGCAGGCAGGACCTCAGAGACAATAATGAAGACCAACAGGAAACCTCCAGTGCAACGACATGCTTCTGATGATGAATGGGATGCAGACTGGAAAACTTTTCTAGATTCAGGGGGTTGGGACAATCTGTAGACTCTTTGTTTGTAACTTTTTGATGTACTCCAATCTTGTATGCCTTCAGCAGTTGAATTAATTTTCAATAAAGTACACAACTGCACAATACACTCTCCAGCACATTTAATCTTCATAAATGCATATTCCCAATTTACTTCTTAAACTTTCAAATTGGTTTGCATCTAAGGCTTTAGTGAAAATATCAGCTAATTGTTTATCTGTAGCTACATGTTCTAAGACAACAACTTTGTCTTCAACCAACTCTCTTATAAAATGATGTCTTATATCAATATGCTTAGTCCTGCTATGCTGAATAGGGTTCTTAGATATGTTGATTGCACTCAAATTATCACAGTACAATGTCATGACATCTTGCTTGACATTGTATTCAGTCAGCATTTGCTTCATCCAAACAAGTTGAGAGCAACTACTCCCTGCTGCTATGTACTCAGCCTCAGCAGTAGAGAGAGACACGCAGTTCTGCTTCTTACTAAACCATGATATCAGATTATTCCCTAAGAAAAAACAACCTCCTGAAGTGCTTTTCCTATCATCAGCACTCCCAGCCCAGTCAGCATCACAATATCCCCTTAACTCAGTCCCAGAACCATGACTATACAGCATCCCATAGTCACTAGTGCCATTAACATATTTCATGATCCTTTTCACTTGATTCAAGTGACTAGCCTCAGGTTCAGATTAATATCTGGCACAAACTCCAACAGCAAAAGCAATATCAGGTCTGCTCGCTGTGAGATACAATAGACTCCCAATCATGCTTCTATATAAACTTTGATCCACACTGACACCATGTTCATCCTTGGACAATTTTAGATGAGTAGGAGCAGGAGTCCTCTTGTGATTAGCATTCTCTAGACCAAACTTCTTCATTATGTTCTTTGCATACTTACTCTGAGAAATGAATATGGAGTCCTTCATTTGTCTAACTTGTAGACCAAGAAAATAGTTCAGCTCACCAACAAGACTCATTTCAAATTCAGACTGCATCTGTTCCACAAAATGTTTCACCATTGCATCTGACATCCCACCAAATACTATGTCATCGACATAGATTTGAGCTATCATCAGTTTTCCTCCTTCCTCTTTAACAAACAAAGTCTTGTCAATCCCTTCTTTTCTGTAGCCATTCACAACCAAGAAATCGGTAAGTCTTTCATACCAAGCTCTTGGTGCTTGCTTCAAACCGTATAGAGCTTTCCTTAGTTTGTACACATGGTCAGGAAATGTTGGATCAATAAATCCTTTTGGTTGATCAACATACACCTCTTCATTCAAGTAACCATTCAAGAAGGCACTTTTAACATCCATCTGAAAAAGCTTGAATTTGAAATTACAAGCCACACCTAAGAGCAATCTGATAGATTCCAGTCTTGCCACAGGAGCAAAGGTTTCATCATAATCAATTCCTTCAACCTGAGTGTATCCCTGAGCAACCAATCTGGCCTTGTTTCTGGTGATCACTCCTTGTTCATCAGATTTATTCTTGTAGATCCACTTGGTGCCAATCACTTTAACTCCATCAGGTCTAGGTACAAGCTCCCATACTTCATTCCTCTTGAATTGCTCCAGCTCTTCATGCATTGTATTTATCCAAAACTCATCAGTCAATGCTTCCTTGACATTCTTTGGCTCAATTTTGGAGACAAAGCATGAACTTGCTATAACATCTCTTGACCTAGTCCTTACTCCAGAGTTTGGATCACCTATAATGAGCTCCTTTGGGTGGTCCTTCTGCACTCTGATGGAGGGATCCTTATGAGGTTGCTCAGTTTCAGGCTCAGCAGCAGCAACACTAGGAGTTGGACTTCTGTCTTCAGCTTCTGGAGCAACTTCACCAACTGATGTTCCAACATCATCTAGGACATCATCATCTTCCTGCTTGTCCTTGTCATCAATCACCACATTGATTGACTCCATCGTCACCTTGGTTCTAGAGTTAAAGACCCTATATGCTCTGCTGTTAGTAGAATATCCCAAAAATATTCCTTCATCACTTTTGGAATCCAATTTTCTTCTCTGTTCTCTATCAGCCAGAATATAACATCTACTTCCAAAAACATGAAAGTATTTAACATTAGGTTTTCTTCCCTTCCATAGCTCATACAGAGTGGATGAAGTACTTCTTCTTATGGTAACCCTGTTGTGAATGTAGCAGGCAATATTCATGGCCTCAGCCCAGAAGTGATAGGGAAGTTTCTTGGCGTGGATCATTGCTCTAGCAGACTCTTGGATCGTTATGTTCTTCCTCTCAACTACTCCATTTTGCTGAGGAGTAATAGGAGATGAAAACTCATGACTTATACCTTCAGCAGAGTAAAATTCTTCAAACTTGCTATTCTCAAACTCTCTTCCATGGTCACTTCTTTTCCTGATAACGTTACTCTCCTTTTCTCTTTGGAGTCTTTGACAAAGATCTTTAAAGACATCAAACACCTCTGATTTGTCTTTGATAAAGCTCACCCAGGTGTACCTTGAAAAGTCATCCACAACTACATACGCACATTTCTTTCCACCCAGACTTTCAACTTGCATAGGTCCCATCAAGTCCATATGAAGTAGTTCCAAGACCTTGGAGGTGGTGTCATGTTGAAGCTTCAGATGAGACATCTTTGTCTGCTTCCCTTTTTTACAGTCTCCACACACTTTTCCTTTCTCAATATTAAGTTTGGGAATTCCTCTGACTGCTTATGAGGAGATGATTCTCTTCATTCCCTTCAGGTGAAGATGTCCCAACTTCTGATGCCAGATTTTGACATCATCTTCTTTAGCAAAAACACAAGTGGAAGAACTTTAGTCTTGTGGCACCCAAAGATAACAATTGTCCTTAGACCTAGCTCCTTTCATAATGACTTCTCCTTTATCATCTTTGACAATGCATTCAGACTTTGTAAAGTCTACTTTGAATCCTTGATCGCAAAGTTGACTAATGCTAATCAAATTAGCTGTCAGTCCTTTAACAAGAAGAACATCCTCCAGTCTGGGAGCACCAGCACAGTTCAGTTTACCACTCCCCTTGATCTCTCCTTTGACCCCATCACCAAATGTAACATAGCCTGAAGAATGAAGCTTCACATCTACCAATAGATTCTTTACTCCAGTCATGTGCCTTGAACACCCACTGTCAAAGTACCAATCTTCTTTGGTAGAAACCCTTAAAGAAGTGTGAGCTATCAAGCTGGTAACCTTAACTTTAGGGACCCACTGCTTCTTAGGCTTGGATATATGCCTTCCTTTATAACAGTTCTGTTTGGGAACAACCTGATGAGCCTTCTGTGGATACCCATGTAGCTTATAACAATAAGCCTTAATGTGTCCAAAACATCCACAATGGTGATATCTCCAGTGCCTGTATTTCCTCTTGGATGGAGTTCTGTCATGATGTTCTAACATCTGTTTTAACATCACTGGTTTGGAGGTGATAACATAAATAGAACCTGCATTATTGGTGAATCCCAAACCACATTTGTCTGCAGCCATCTTCCCAATACTAAGAATGTTGTCTAAAGCATCAGTACCATTGTTCAACATTCTGATAGTTTTGGTCATAGAGTCCAGTTTATAGTTAAGCATACTGACTTCAGCTTTGAGTTCAGTCTTTTCAGCTTTTAACTGTACTATGGTTTTCTTCAGCTCTTCTCCTTCACGACACACTTGTTCACTTCTTATGAAAAGATCTTTATAAGTGACAGCAAGTTCATCATAAGTCACCTCATCATCACAAGAATCATTATCTGACTCATAAACCCCAACCATAGCTCTAACAATTTTAGCTGAATTTTCTTCAGATTCACTCTCACTGTCAGACCAAGAAGCTGATAACCCTTTCTGCTTCTTTAGAAAAGTAGGGCATTCCTTCTTGACATGTCCATACCCTTCATGTAACACCCCCTTTCTATACCCCCAAATAATCACATAAATCATTTAGGCACATATAAAATCAATTCGCCAGAGTACGATTAAAACATAGTATAAAAGAGGCATGTCACATCATACGTTAAATTAAACCATACAACACCTGCTCAAACATCGATATGCAACAGTGGGGTAACTTTGCAACAGAGGAACTTTGTCCTTACACCCACATCTCAATATTTAGAATAAAAGCGGAAAATCTAAACATTGAATAACATCAAACATATATACTTATATATACATGCGTCATCGGTTATCATCCATCAACATAATTCATGTTTACTTAAACATTCATCCACAAGATACATGTACAAATGTATCACAAAAGAATAATATACATCCTAGCTACCCGGTGCTACATATCAGAGCCAACCGACCAAAAGAATGAAGACACGCTTCACAAAAAGACCTCCCGCATACCTACTCTGCAATGCCTCATAGAGCATCATAAAACAGCAGAAGGGTGAGAAATATTATCATAATAACAATGCATATAATTATGTACTACAACATAAACATATAACACATATTCTCACCACAACTCATCATATATCACAATATGGATATATCATCAAGCCTATACATTATGCATACATTCACCATTATCATCATTCCACATGAACACACACATACTTGTTCATTCAACAATGCATCATTATAAGATACAGTTTATATCATTTCCCATAAACATACATATATCAATGTTTATTCATCAATGCACAAATACAAAGATGATCAATGCAACTCATAGAGACCGACTCTCGACTCTATGCAGATGCATGCGATACCGACTCATCACCCGAGCTCAATTGAAGAACTCAATGGAAATATCCTCCCTGCCGGGCCTACGATATTTCCCCATCGCTCATACCATCATGGCATCCGATGTTTCTAGATTGTTCACGCAGACACAATCCGATTGCTCAAACCCCACAAGGGCACACAATCATTCTGAAGATTCCCACGGAATCAAGTGTAACTCATCACAACGATTACACCCATTGACTACGCAATGTTCAGAGGATCCTCAAATGATCATTTGTGTAATCAATCACTCACACCCAACAGGGACGTGATATTACACCCGATTCTCCACGGAATCGCGACACATAAATGCATGTCATGATGTTTCTCATACAAAATGACCACATACACTCATGCAATGCACACATATTTCACAATATATTCATGCATTCTTCTCATACATTCACATACAATCTATATATATTCACTTCAATGCACTACTGTATGATTCACATTCAAACACCTAGTCAAAACGGTAAAAGTCTCTAAATATCACTATTCTTGACTTTTCTGACTTATTTAATCGGCTAAGAATTTCCAATTCATCATAATGATAAAGAACGTTTCATAAGCTTCCTAATGCATCAAACCACGCCTCAAACCGAACCACAGATCAAAAGTTATGCAGAAAACAAAATTACACGAACAGCACTGTTCGCTGGGCGAACCTCCCT
The DNA here is from genome assembly GCA_022829125.1 of Lathyrus tuberosus. Lineage (NCBI taxonomy): Eukaryota > Viridiplantae > Streptophyta > Magnoliopsida > Fabales > Fabaceae > Lathyrus > Lathyrus tuberosus. Next base: position 3,650,321 of record JALAZF010000073.1, on the reverse strand, counting down.
CGCGAGCATTCGCTAGCTCCTTCGCTAGGCGAACATTCCTCGCGAGCATTCGCTAGCTCCTTCACTAGGCGAATGTTCCAGCGAACCAACTGTTAGCTAAAAACAGACACAAAGTTCGCTAGGCGAGCACTTGGCGAACCAAGTCAGAACCAAACAGAGCCAAAAACACCCAAAGTTCGCTAGGCGAACACTCTAGCGAACCTTCGCTCATGCCTTCGCTAGGCGAATACCCGTAGCGAACCTTCGCTACCCTTCGCTGATTGGTTCGCTAGCGAACCTGCGAAAACTCAGAATCCTTCAGCGCTGTTGAAAACCCAAAAACCCTATTTTTCAACCCAAAACATTTTCAAAACAACATACATCCATCAGAACTCAATCTAATCATGGCAACAAGCATTCTACCACATTTTCGTCGATTTCCAACCGCGAAAACATCGATTTCTCATTATCGACCTAAAATGGAAAACTATGAAAACACCACAACCAATCCAATACACACATACACAATCATACATAATACTATACATTGATAAGATAACAATGTTTCACACCCTTACCCGATTAAATCGATTCCTAGAGGTTGATTTTCTTGGTTTTCCTCTTTTCCTCTTCTTTTCTCTTCCTCTTCTTTCTTTCTCTCCTTTTTCTCTCTATTTCTCTTTTCTTTCTCTTTTCTATCTATTTTCTTTCTTTTCTATTTCTTTTCTCTCATTTTCCACTAAATCAATTAATTCATTTTTCTCACAAAATTCTAACTCCACAAAATTTCTAACTTATGATTAATTGAGAAAAGTCTAAAATACCCTCCATTCTAATTTCCCCGAAAACTCTCAAAAACGGTAAAATAACATTTAACACACCAATTTAACAAATAAAATAATTTATCACCCAATTAAAACAAAAGACTCAAGAATAATGGAATAATCAAAATCGGGGCGTTACAACTCTCCCCCACTTTAGAAATTTTCGTCCTCGAAAATAATACCTGATTCAAACAACTCCGGATACGACTCTCGCATCCCACTCTCTAGTTCCCAAGTCATATTGCCTTCTGCAGCGCCTCCCCACGCTACTTTCACAAGCGCAATATCCTTGCCTCTTAGTTTCTTAACTTCACGGTCCAAAATCCTAACCGGTAAAGCTTCCAACGTAAGGTTATCTCTCACTTCTACCTCGTCCATAGGAATAACATGTGACGGATCCGGAACATATTTTCGAAGTTGCGAAACATGGAATACGTCATGCAAATTTGAAAGGTTCGGAGGCAACGCCACACGGTAAGCCACAACACCAACTTGTGAAGTAATCTGATACGGACCAATAAAACGATAAGTCAACTTCTTCGACTTCAAAGCACGACCCACACCCGTAACCGGTGTAACTCTCAAAAACACATGGTCGCCTTCTTGAAATTCAAGATCTTTCCTTCTCTTGTCATGATAGCTCTTCTGTCTACTTTGAGAAGCTTTCATCTTCTCCCAAATAAACTTCACTTTCTCCGTCGTTTGTTGTACCATTTCCGGTCCAACTATCGTCCTCTCGCCGATTTCATGCCAACACAAAGGTGTTCGACATCTCCGACCATACAAAGCCTCAAATGGTGCCATACTTATACTCGAATGAAAACTGTTATTGTAAGTGAATTCAATCAACGCCAAATAACCATCCCAAGCACCACCTTGCTCGAGTACACAAGCACGCAATAAATCCTCCAACGATTGAATCGTCCTTTCGGTTTGATCGTCCGTTTGCGGATGATAAGCCGAACTCAATCTTAGCTTAGAACCCAAAGCCTCTTGTAAACTCACCCAAAATCTCGATGTAAATCTCGGATCTCGATCCGATACAATACTCTTAGGAACTCCATGTAACTTCACAACCACAAGAACAAAAATCTCGGCTAACTTCTCCAAAGGATAACTAATATCAATTGGAATAAAGTGAGCAGATTTAGTAAGCCTATCAACAATTACCCAAATAGCATTATGACCTCTTTGCATATTCGGCAATCCCGTAACGAAATCCATCGATATACTATCCCATTTCCATTCCGGAATATCCAACGGTTGCATCAATCCACTAGGCTTTTGATGTTCCACCTTAGACTTTTGACAAGTTAAGCACGCATACACAAATTGAGCAACATCTCCCTTTAAACCGGACCACCAAAAGATCTTCTTCAAATCTTGATACATCTTATTCGCACCCGGATGAATACTTAAATTACTTCGGTGTCCTTCCTCCAAAATCATCTTTTTCAACTCCACATCGTCGGGAATACAAATACGACCACGGAATCTCAAAACTCCAAAATTATCAACCTTAAAATCCTCGTTCTCATTCATCATCAAATCAACGAACTTCAAATCCAACTTTTGCTTTTCCCTAACCGTTGCAAGAAAATCATTTGTAACATGTAGCATACCAAGTCGCACACTTCGCGGCGTCATTTCGTAAACCAAACTCAAGTCTCTAAAATCCTCCAAAAGTTCCCATTCTCTCATCATCAATGCGGACATATGTAACGATTTCCGACTCAAAGCATCGGCCACCACGTTTGCCTTACCCGGATGGTAATTCAAACCAAAATCATAATCCTTCAAAAGCTCTAACCACCTTCTTTGTCTCATGTTCAATTCTTTTTTATCAAATAAATATCTTAAGCTTTTGTGATCACTAAAAACTTCAAATCTTGCACCATAAAGGTAATGCCTCCATATTTTCAAAACAAACACCACGGCCGCTAACTCCAAGTCATGTGTAGGATAATTCTTTTCATGCACTCTCAATTGTCTAGAAGCATATGCCACAACTTTTCCATCTTGCATCAAAACACCACCTAAACCCACCAATGAAGCATCACAATACACTACAAATGGTTCATTAGGATTAGGCAAAATCAAGATCGGAGTCATTGTCAGCCTTCTCTTTAGCTCATTGAAACTCTCTTCACAATGAATATCCCAAATGAAAGCCTTTCCTTTACAAGTCAATTGCGTTAAAGGAAGTGCCAACTTCGAAAATCCCTCAATAAACCTCCGATAATAACCCGCCAAGCCTAAAAAGCTTCGAATCTCCGTAACCGACCTAGGAACCTCCCATTGTATCACCGCATCTATCTTGGATGGATCAACACTAATACCACTGCCGGAAATAACATGTCCAAGGAAGCTTACTTCCGACAACCAAAATTCACATTTCGACAACTTAGCATACAATTGTTTCTCTTTCAAAATTTGCAACACAATTCTCAAATGCTCTTCATGCTCCTCTTGAGACTTAGAGTAAATCAAAATATCATCGATGAACACAACCACAAAACGATCCAACTGTTCATGAAAAATACGATTCATGTATTCCATAAACACACCCGGCGCGTTAGAAACCCCGAATGGCATCACGGAGTATTCGTAATGACCATACCGTGTCCTAAATGCCGTCTTTTGAATATCTTCTCCTTTCACACGAATCTGGTGGTATCCTAATCTCAAATCAATCTTGCTAAAAACATTCGCACCAACCAATTGGTCCATCAAATCATCGATCCTTGGAAGCGGATACTTGTTCTTAATTGTCACTTTGTTCAACTGTCGATAATCAATGCATAACCGCATACTCCCGTCCTTCTTCTTTACCAACAATACCGGAGCACCCCAAGTAGAAACACTTGGCCTTACAAATTTCTTGTCCAACAAGTCATTCAATTGCTTTTTCAATTCTACCAATTCCGATGCCGACATACGATACGGTGCCATCGAAATCGGTCTAGTACCCGGAACTAGATCAATTGAAAATTCAACTTCTCTTTCTGGCGGTACATCCCTAATATTTTCCGGAAACACTTCTGGAAATTCACACACCACTGGGAACACATCAAGCTCAACTTGACTCTCCACCGATAATGATGCAAACAAACCAAACAATTGAGCTTCGTCCGCTAAAAGTTTCTTCAACTCTTTAGTGGATAGGAAACTCTCAAATTCATCATCTTCCAAAGAAGGAAACCTTACTAACTTGTGATAGCAATCTATATGAACTCGATTAAATTGCAACCAGTTCATACCCAAGATCACGTCCAATCCCTCCAACGGCAAACATACTAAATCCATAATGAAGTCTTTACCACACATGGTCAAAGGACAACTTACACACACCAAAGACGTAGTTACCGACCCTGAAGCAGGAGTCTCAATAACCATTTCAACACCCATCAAAGTTAACGCAAGATTCAAACGCTTCGTGCACTCAGACGAAATAAACGAATAAGTCGCTCCCGTATCGATAACAGCAACTAAAGGTGTACTATTAATAAAGCATGTACCTTTAATCAAACGGTCTGCATTCGTAGTTTGAGTCCCCGCCAATGCAAACACCTTTCTGCCCGCTTGAGCTTGTTTCGGCTTAGTACACTTAGTACTAATGTGACCCACTTCTCCACAATTATAGTACTTCACTACATTCCTCCTACACTCAGTAGTAGCATGCCCTACTCCTCCACAGTTAGAACATTTCACCACAGTCTTCCTACAATCAAATGATTTATGACCCATACCTCCACACTTGAAACACTTTACGGGACCAGAACTTCCTCCTCCAGACCTCCTATCAAAGTTTCCCCTATGCTTGCCCTTATCAACGGGTGTCACATAAGGTCCACCTCGAGCTTGTTGCTTTCCCTTCCTCTCATTCAAACTTTTGTAATGTGTAGAACGAGCCTTGCTATCTTCCTCGAAGATTCTACAACATTCCGTCAAATCCGTAAACCTCCTTATCCTTTGATACCCCACAGCTTGTTTAATCTCAGGACGTAAACCATTCTCATATTTAATACACTTTGAGAACTCAACAGTAATCGCAGCATAATGAGGATGGAATTGAACCAACTCCACAAACTTAGCAGTATAGTCCACCACCGACATACTACCTTGTTTTAGTTCAAGAAACTCCATCTCCTTCTTTCCCTTCACACTCTCAGGGTAATACTTCCTTAAGAATTCAGTACGAAATAAATTCCAAGTTACCTCTTCATCATCCACCTCAAGAACTTCACGCATACCGACCCACCAATCGTCGGCTTCTTCCTTCAACATGTGAGATCCAAGCCTCACCTTATTCTCCTCCGCACAATCCATAACTCTGAAGATCCTTTCAATCTCTTTCAACCAAAGTTGAGCACCTTCGGGATCAAATCCTCCTTTGAAAACCGGTGGTTGATTCTTCCTGAACTCATCATTAGGATTCACATTCGGCGCACCTTGCACCGCCCTAGCCATTGCTTCCAAAGCAACAGCCATCGCATTATCATTTCTACCAGCCATATTCTGATCATTCCCAAAAATTGCAACAAGGTTAAACAACAGTTCAACCAACACAACAACAAGACAGACACAACTGACTCAACTCTGGCTCTGATACCACTTAATGTAACACCCCCTTTCTATACCCCTAAATAATCACATAAATCATTTAGGCACATATAAAATCAATTCGCCAGAGTATGATTAAAACATAGTATAAAAGAGGCATGTCACATCATACGTTAAATTAAACCATACAACACCTGCTCAAACATCGATATGCAACAGTGGGGTAACTTTGCAACAGAGGAACTTTGTCCTTACACCCACATCTCAATATTTAGAATAAAAGCGGAAAATATAAACATTGAATAACATCAAACATATATACTTATATATACATGCGTCATCGGTTATCATCCATCAACATAATTCATGTTTACTTAAACATTCATCCACAAGATACATGTACAAATGTATCACAAAATAATAATATACATCCTAGCTACCCGGTGCTACATATCAGAGCCAACCGACCAAAAGAATGAAGACACGCTTCACAAAAAGACCTCCCGCATACCTACTGTGCAATGCCTCATAGAGCATCATAAAACAGCAGAAGGGTGAGAAATATTATCATAATAACAATGCATATAATTATGTACTACAACATAAACATATAACACATATTCTCACCACAACTCATCATATATCACAATATGGATATATCATCAAGCCTATACATTATGCATATATTCACCATTATCATCATTCCACATGAACACACACATACTTGTTCATTCAACAATGCATCATTATAAGATACAGTTTATATCATTTCCCATAAACATACATATATCAATGTTTATTCATCAATGCACAAATACAAAGATGATCAATGCAACTCATAGAGACCGACTCTCGACTCTATGCAGATGCATGCGGTACCGACTCATCACCCGAGCTCAATTGAAGAACTCAATGGAAATATCCTCCCTGCCGGGCCTACGATATTTCCCCATCGCTCATACCATCATGGCATCCGATGTTTCTGGATTGTTCACGCAGACACAATCCGATTGCTCAAACCCCACAAGGGCACACAATCATTCTGAAGATTCCCACGGAATCAAGTGTAACTCATCGCAACGATTACACCCATTGACTACGCAATGTTCAGAGGATCCTCAAATGATCATTTGTGTAATCAATCACTCACACCCAACAGGGACGTGATATTACACCCGATTCTCCACGGAATCGCGACACATGAATGCATGTCATGATGTTTCTCATACAAAATGACCACATACACTCATGCAATGCACACATATTTCACAATATATTCATGCATTCTTCTCATACAATCACATACAATCTATATATATTCACTTCAATGCACTACTGTATGATTCACATTCAAACACCTAGTCAAAACGGTAAAAGTCTCTAAATATCACTATTCCTAACTTTTTCGACTTATTTAATCGGCTAAGAATTTCCAATTCATCATAATGATAAAGAACGTTTCATAAGCTTCCTAATGCATCAAACCACGCCTCAAACCGAACCACAAATTAAAAGTTATGCAGAAAACAAAATTACACGAACAGCACTATTCGCTGGGGGAACCTCCCTCGCGAGCATTCGCTAGCTCCTTCGCTAGGCGAACATTCCTCGCGAGCATTCGCTAGGCGAATGTTCCAGCGAACCAACTGTTAGCTAAAAACAGACACAAAGTTCGCTAGGCGAGCACTTGGCGAACCAAGTCAGAACCAAACAGAGCCAAAAACACCCAAAGTTCGCTAGGCGAACACTCTAGCGAACCTTCGCTCATGCCTTCGCTAGGCGAATACCCGTAGCGAACCTTCGCTACCCTTCGCTGATTGGTTCGCTAGCGAACCTGCGAAAACTCAGAATCCTTCAGCGCTGTTGAAAACCCAAAAACCCTATTTTTCAACCCAAAACATTTTCAAAACAACATACATCCATCAGAACTCAATCTAATCATGGCAACAAGCATTCTACCACATTTTCGTCGATTTCCAACCGCGAAAACATCGATTTCTCATTATCGACCTAAAATGGAAAACTATGAAAACACCACAACCAATCCAATACACACATACACAATCATACATAATACTATACATTGATAAGATAACAATGTTTCACACCCTTACCCGATTAAATCGATTCCTAGAGGTTGATTTTCTTGGTTTTCCTCTTTTCCTCTTCTTTTCTCTTCCTCTTCTTTCTTTCTCTCCTTTTTCTCTCTATTTCTCTTTTCTTTCTCTTTTCTATCTATTTTCTTTCTTTTCTATTTCTTTTCTCTCATTTTCCACTAAATCAATTAATTCATTTTTCTCACAAAATTCTAACTCCACAAAATTTCTAACTTATGATTAATTGAGAAAAGTCTAAAATACCCTCCATTCTAATTTCCCCGAAAACTCTCAAAAACGGTAAAATAACATTTAACACACTAATTTAACAAATAAAATAATTTATCACCCAATTAAAAGAAAAGACTCAAGAATAATGGAATAATCAAAATCGGGGCGTTACACTTCACACTCAAAGCACTGTATCCCTTTGTCATTACTGGATTTTTCTTCATCTTTAGACTTCTTCCCTTGTTCTCCTAATCTATTGATGTCAGAGGTAATATTCTTGACATTGGGATTATAACTCCTATTTATCCTCTTCATAACTTTGTTGAACTGTTTACCCAGCAAAGCAATAGCCTGAGACAGTTCCTCCTGAGAATCATCTTCTTTCCCTTCCTTGGCTTCTTCAGAACTGGAAACCAAAGCTATACTCTTGGACTTCTTCTCCGGTTCCTCTTCACTTAACCCTAGCTCAAATGTTTGAAGAGATCCAATAAGCTCATCAACCCTCATTCTGCTGATGTCTTGAGCTTCTTCAATTGCAGTCACCTTCATCTTGTACCTCTTAGGAAGGGACCTAAGAATTTTCCTTACAAGCTTTTCTTCTGACATCTTTTCTCCAAGAGCACTGGATGCATTGGACAGCTCAAGGATACTCATGTGGAAGTCATGGATAGTCTCATCTTCCTTCATCTTCAGACTTTCAAACTTAGATGTTAGAATCTGAAGTCTTGACATCTTAACTCTAGAAGATCCTTCATGTGTAGTCTTCAAGATGTCCCAAGCTTCCTTAGCAACTTCACAGGTATTGATCAACCTGAAGATATTCTTATCTACTCCATTGAAAATAGCATTTAAAGCTTTGTAATTACCAAGGGCAAACTCATCTTCTTCCTTGGTCCATTCTTCTTCAGATTTCAGCTTTGAGGTGCCCTCTTTATCTTTCCCAGCATCATCTTTTTCAAACACAACAGGTGCTTTCCATTCTTTTATGATAGCCTTCCAAGCCTTGCTGTCCAAGGATTTCAAAAAGGTGATCATCCTTGGTTTCTAATAATCATAATTCGAGCCATCCAAAATAGGGGGTCTATTCACAAATACACCAACTTCCTTGTCCATCTTTACCAGAAAGTATCAACCCTAGATCTCACCCAGATGCAGAGCAGGATGCCTGCTCTGATACCAATTGAAATTCTGGTACCAGATGTGTGATGTTAAGTGCGATGTCACAACAACACACTCTGCAATAGACAATGCAATGACAAGCAATAAATCAACACAATGAATTATTCACCCAGTTCGGTCTAACTACCTACGTCTGGGGGCTACCAAGCCAGGGATGAATTTCACTATCAGTAGTATTAATTTACAGACTCAACAACCCAGTTGACATCTCCTAAACTTAATCATTACTTAATGAAACTTCTACCTAAGAGACCACTTAGATATGAGAACACTACTCAATCCCTAATTCACTTCAGTGATATAATTCAAAGATCACACACTTTGAATAACTCAACTTGATTCTGCTTCACAACTTTGATCAAGAACAACTCAAAACAATACCAATTCACACTAGAATGGTTTACAATACAAACACGAAGACAGAAACGACACTCAGTCTTTAACTCTTTTTCTTTGTTACTTTTCCTTCAGGAATGATGCGTATTATAAATCTATTTGAATTGGGCTTGGACCTGCTACAATATCTGACCTGATTTGTTATTTAAAACTAAATCTTCAAAACATATTTTCTCTCTCAAAATCTTCTTAAATCTTCAGCATTTAAACCTCCCTACAAATCTGCATCAAATCTCTATGCAACAGAGAATATCTATCCCAAGATATCCGTATCCAATGAGACTAATAGCTCTCCTAATATTCAGCTAAAACGTAAACCCTAACAACACCACTAAACCTGATGTTATTAATCTTCTGCAGACCTGATGTCATGACATCGCATGTGACATCAGACTTCAAAACTTCAACAAGTTAAATACTTAACAAAAACCAATGTTAAGACTCAATGTTAAGACATCACCCATGTGACTTCAACATTGAACAACTTTGTTTTACCAAAATTCTAGCCAATCCAAGAACCAACACAAACCATGGATCTACATTGCATAAGTTGAAATTAAGCTAGATCAAGCATACATATAAGAAAAACCAACCGCCAAAGCTGAGAATTGCTTTGGTAAGTGTTGCAAACGAAAATTGATGAATCAAGGCAAGAAATCCAAAGATTTATGAAGCTTTATCAAGAACACTTGAAGATCCAAGCAATTCCACCAATAAGCAAAAGCTCTCCAAGAAGTGATTCCAAAACCTTGAATCTAGATCCAAACAAGTTGTTACTGCAGAATTTAACCAAGAATGATGATGTGATGGAAGTTTAGCTCAAGAACTCACAAATTCCAATGAAGAATTTATGAATCTATGAATATGGAGCTTTGGTGAGAGGTTGAAGATGAAGATGGAGAATGAAAAAGTGAGAGAGAATTGAGAGCAAAATTCTGAAAAATGAGGGTGAAAATGAGAGTGAATGAGTGAGGTTAGGAGCAATTTGATTTAAATATGGCTTAGGTTTGGAATCCAAATGTGGTTTGGAGTGTGGGTTAGTGAGAGGAATGGAAATTAGGAGTGGAGTTAGGAATGGAAATGTTTGAAACTTTGGAGGGAATTTGAAATAATTTGAAAATAAATCAAATTAGAACCGCTTCTAGATCTCTCTATTGATGTGAAAAAATGAATGCAAGTAGTGGAAATTTGGTTCAAATTCTGCAGTGCTGAAAATTGAAGTTTCTGGGCAAATTTTACACTGGTTAATCGATTAACCAAATTTCCACTGCAAATGGTTAATCGATTAACACACTCAAATTTTCAAATTTTGCGCCAAAAGGAGGGAAACTTGGAGAATCGACCACTGCCACTTGTTCTGAGCTACGTTAAGCCTCTGAAACTTGTCCTTTGATATTACCACTGAATCATGCCTGAAATATGTTATGAATTTCGTTTCGTCCTCGAAATATCCTGCTGAAAAAATATTGTCCGGCGCCGAATCACTGAGTAAAAGAAAATGTCAGAGCTTCTAATAATCAAATCATCTATGGAGCAAAATAAATGCTCGAAAAGACTTTGACGGCCATCCATTTAGCTCTGAATACTGCTGAAATAACCCTAAACTGGAGAAAGCTCTGAAATGCGGGAAATACCTTGATCCCATTTCCTAGAAAACCGATGCAATGCAAAAATGACAATGCAAATGAAAGGAAGCATAAGCCAAAAAGGTCAAGGAATGAGAGGGAAAATTTTGGGGTGCTACAACCTTGTTAACAGATTTAGAATCAACTTTTTCCCTGATGAAAAACGGATTCAAATGATACATCATGCCTGGATCAGGCCTCTCAAAAACTGCCCGTTGTTCCTCAACTACACCATTTTTCATGAAGTAATAGCATAGAGGCTTCTAGTTGATGGCCTCGTCTGAAAAAAAAATCCTTTTCAACCTAAGAAACTTCTGACACCTCGTCGTATTCAACTGGCAGCACTGACACTATTCCATAATTAATCTAAAGGTCGTTCTCTGACCCTTTGCTGAAATTATCTTCGACCATCACATCATCTGACCCATGAGTATATTCAGACTCCTTGTGTCTTGGTCGAGGAGGGTAAAAAAGGTACGTAAGTGTCCTCCGTCTCAAAGTAGTTTTCAGGGCCATGGTGGTGAGGGTCTTCCTCTTCTAGATGAGGAGTGTAATCTGCAGCCTCATCCTCTGGCTAAGGAGACTATTCATGGGTCTTTTTCCTAACTCCAGGCCCTCTTTTGATCATGGGGGGCTCTAGCGCTGTTTTAGAACAAAGTGTGGTTTCTCCCCTTTGTTGACCTTTTTGGAGTAAGGTTTGAGATCAGGCTTTGCTACAGTTGTATAACGCTTCGCCGCTGGAGCACCATACTCATTTGTTAGAGTTTTCCTTTCAGCCTTGTTCTTCCTTTGATAGAGCCTCCATTGGGTGCGTGTCATAGGATTCTTTCCTTTGTAGGTTGGAGGCCCATGTGTCTTTCCCTTTGCCTCCTGCCGAGCCTTGTCACTTGGAATTCCAAGTTTAGGATCGACCTCCTTCCACTTTAGAAGGCTAGCCCCCTTTTGGTTGATGGGATTTACCCACTTATCTTTTGGTGCGCTTGCAGGTGCTGTGAAGGTTTTCTGTCGAGGGTGTTGGAACTGCCTCCTGTAATCTTCATTCCTATGGGATCTACCCCCATTGTTAGGAACAAACCTAGTTGTTATACCTCTACCTCGTCCACGACCAGGGTTAGTGCGTCGAGATCTCTCCACTTTCTTTGCAGCTTCTCCGTTGAACACAACACTGCAACATGGGCACAACATGGTCTTAGAGTCGTTGAGCTTGCAACGCTCCAGGAAATAAATTAACCCATCTTCAGATTGGGGGTAAACTTCTTGGTAGTCGGAGTCAGCAATAGCAGAAATCTGTTCTCCTTTGTCGACATCCATGTTGGAGCCATCAGTAGCATCCACCATCAAGATCTCTATAGGTTCAGCATAGCGGGCTTCCTCCATCTGCATACGGTCCAAGTCCACTTTCATCGTTGATTTTGGTTTCTATCCAAATTGCAATCTTCCATCATTCAAAGTCTTTTGAACCAAGTCCTTGAAAAGAATACATTGAGAAGTTTTATGACCCAAGAAATTATGGCATTTGCAAAAACCTCTCTTCTTCCTTTGTTCCAAAGGAGGAGTTTTTAAACCAGAAGGTACTAAAATTTTACCATCTTTAACTAACAAATCAAAAAATTTATCACATTTCGTAATGTCAAAAGAGTAAATTCTAGTAGCAAACTTCTCATTTTTGTTAGTTTCGACAAGATTTTTTCCATTAGATGGTTTTAATAGTTTACAAACATACGGGGGTTCTAGCTTCAATTCAACCACATTGACTTCCCCTTCCTCCGAACACTCCTCACCCACATCAAAGACACACTCGTATGCGTCTATGTAAGCGACTTTCTCCTTTTTGTGGTATTTACTAGTTCTAGCTTTCTCTGCTTTTAGACGTTCGACCTAATGAATCCTATCTACAAGTTGTGCCATATGTCTCAAGCACTAGGTATCCAATTTTTTCATAATTGAACAGTCCACACCCCCGCGGTCATTTCGACTAACTCATGTTCAGGAAATTATGTGAAACATCTAGATTTGAGAAGTCTAAACCTATTTAGATAGTCCTTTATCGACTCAGGGACCTTTTGCCTAACACTTGCCAACTCCTTCAGAATAACTTTTTACTGTCCCATATAGAACTGTTCATGGAATAACCTTTCTAATTGGCTCCATAATTGGACAGACTGGGGAGGGAGAGTTGTGAACCAGGTAAAGGTGTTCTTAGCTAAGAAGCTTGGGAAGTACTTCAACTTCAGGTTCTCGTTATTTACTAATTAAATAATCAACCTCGGTTTGATACCATGCGACATGTTCCATTGTCGACTCATCTGTATCTCCGACGAACTTAGTAAACTTTAGGACCTTCAATCCCTTAGGTAATTCTGATTTTCGAACATATTTTGGCAATGGGGAGATAAATTTTGGTCGGTGGAATCCCACGTTAAGGCCATTTTGAGCCAGCACTTGTTCGGCCATATTTGTTATGTTGTTTCGTCCTACAAAGTTGTTTTGCTGGACTTGTCTGAGAACTTGATCAGCATTTTGATTTCTCTGAACTACCAGAGGTCTAGGTTTGTTTTGTTCTATCTACTCCCCATTTAAAGGAAGTTCCTGATGAACCCCTTGATTTTGGGCCACACTAGCCTGTACTGTTGCATTCTTAGAGGTTTCGACCGTCCTAATGTTAAACATCTGCGGAGTCGGTCAAACTGGCATTTGGGGCGTGCCAAAGAAATCAGCTATACGCCCCATTTGGTTTGGTAATACTTCATAAGTTTGGCTTGTATTGGTAATCAATGGGTTAAAAAATAGTTCCCATTTGCTGGATGAGAGTATTCACTTATTCCAAATTGATCTCATCCATCTGCTGCCTCATAGCCATAATTGATGTTGTATTTAAAGACATCATATTCTGAGGGATATAATTTATCCCTCCTGGTCGTGCCATATTATTTTAATAGTCAATGCTGAGGTGTTATAAGGATTATATAATGGCGTTGTGGGTATCACATTGTCACTGAAATTGACATATTAAGTTGTAGGTTAGCCATCATAGATGTTAGCGTACCATAAGGGTAATCTCTGCCAGGAGGCGGCATTGAAAACCCAAACAAAGGTCTCGCAAGTGCAGGATTATTAAGAGAATTCCCTGCCTGCTGTAGCGGCAAAATCATGAGTGTAAGCTATTGATTAACTTAACTCGAAAAGCAAGAGTCGCCACCGCACTTTTATTTTATCCAAAAGGAAAGGAAAAAGAGCGAACAAAACCTACACAAGCTCTAAAACGAGAACAAGTGCACAGAGTCTGGGTAAGGGGGTTGGTTATGCAATGGGAAGGTATTAGCACCCAAAACCTCTATAGTACTCCATAGGAACCCTTTGAAATATTTACGCTTTTGGTCTGAAAATGCTTGTTTGAAAGAGATTGAGGAGATGAGAAGAGAAATTTTTTTAAAGATTTTTGTGTTTGGAGAGACTTGTCGCCTCATGCCTACGTACCCACGATGTGCAATGTAGGATCAAAACCTTGTAGTTCGTGGTACAAAGAATGAAATTTTGTTTGTTTTGATCGATTTTAAATTTAAAGACAAGTCATCATTTCCAAGCGAATAATTCCGCTTAAAGAAATGAATCATGTCTAAACTTATGAAAACGTTTTAAAGGAAAAAGTGCACAAGGGCACAAAAAGAGTTTGAATGAGTTTGAATGTGTTTTAAAGTCTTTTGAAAAAGGTGTCAATATGCTTATGTAGTTTAGCATTTGTTAAGAAATGAAAAGAAAAGAGTAAAGTCACTTGACAAAGTCAAGGTTTGATTATGAAAGAGGTGATAGTTTTAAATCAAGAAGGTTTTTGAAAGAGGGAGAGAGTTTTGAAAATTGAAGAATGGGGAGGAGACGAAGTGACTATCCTAAAGCATAAAGTAAAAGCTAAGGATAAGAAGAATCTAACCACAAATGTAGTCGTCTTCACCATAAACCAAGCAAAAGCACAAGGCTTCAAAGTCTTTGAACCATAATTCCAAAGCAAAGGGAAAAGGTCCTAGTTCTAAGTCTAAGGATTCAAGAATAGCATTGAAGTCCAAAGTCTTCGAACCATAATTCCAAAGCAAAGGGAAAAAGCCCTAGTTCTAAGTCCAAGGATCCAAGAATAGCATTGAAGTCCAAGGTCTAGGTGCAAAACTCCATGTCCATTGCAAAGGATAGTAACCATAGTCCAAGATTAGAAGCACAAGTTTTTTAGAGGTTTTGGCATTTATTAATGTTTTAGGTCCAAGTGGACAAAGAGAAAATGGCATAAGCATAAACATGTGTCCAACGGACAAAGGAAAAATTGCGGAAGTATAAACATGTGTCCAACGGACAAAGGAAAAATTGCGGAAGCATAAACATGATATGAAATGATAATAATGGAGCATAAAAGTAAAAGAGAGATAAGGAGCGAGAAGGAATTATAAAAGTAAAAGTTAGAAGTTAGTGATTAGTTGTTAGTTGTTAGAGTAAGTGATCAATAATAATTGAATAATTACACTTAGGTCAAGGTTAATGAGAACTCATTAGAGGATTGATAAGACCAAAGCCTCCTAACAGTCTCATAAGTGTTGAACCAAAAGACAAATAATCAATAATTTTTATTGTTTCCGATAAAGGGACATATGTTGTGCTATGTTAAGCAATCGCCGAGTAATTTACAGAGTACTTACCCTACAATGAGACCGGTCAATAGCTCTTTGTGCTAATGCATGCTAGATGAACGATATGTAGATCGTCATCCGAAAGCAATACCGCACGAAAAGAAAAGAAGGTAGTGATCTAGTCTTGATCAAAATTCAACAACGGAATTCTATGATCCATAAGACTTTCATCGATCAAAAGAAAAGAGATGTAGATGAAGAGAAAGCCAAATTAAACCACACAATTATGTGATCTAAGGCTAAGAACAAAAGGAAAGGGAAGAAAATGGAAAAGGAACCAAAACAGTCCCAAAAACAAGCCAAAATGTGCATTCTGTTTTGAAGTAACCGGTTACAGCATATCTGCTAACCGATTACTTACTTCAAAATGAGCGTAGTTTTTCAAAATTAACACAGAGTAACCGGTTACTGCATATTTGCTAACTGGTTACTCTGCACCAGAATACAGAAAAATGTGCAAAATTCAGCATTGATCCACTTTCAAAACTTTTTACAAACACCTTGTGATCATAGAACTGAAATTGCACGAAATTTAAAGTAAAATAACAGCAAAAACCAGCAATTAAACACAATTACAAGATCCAAAGGATCAAGTAACAAAGATCTACATTATGGAAGATGAAGATGAAGCTTCAACAATGGTGAAAGATGAATTACCACTTTAAATCTGAAAATTCCTTCAAATTGCTTCAAGATCCAAACACCAAAGCCTTGATCTATGAGAATTGATGAAGAAAACAAGTTTGGATGAAGGTTTAGCTCAAAGTTGAACAAGATTCAATGTGAATTATTGTTAACTTTCAAAAGAAGAAATGTGAGCTTTAGTGAAACTTGTGGTTAGGGAGAGAATTTGCAAGAGGTTTGTTGGCTATCAAGAGCTTCAAGAGAAATTTTAGCAAGGTGAATTTGGCTCTCAAAAGCTTGTGAAATGAATGAAATGAGAGTTCCATTTATAGAGTTTAGGCTTGGAAAAATTGGTGGTTTGGAATTTGGTTTGGAAGATCAAAATTAGGCTTGGAATTTGAATTTGGAGGGAAATTCATAAAAGAGTGGTGATTAGTGAAGGTGCATGGTAGGAAATGATCAAAGTGATGTAGGGGAATTAAAATAAGATGGTTTAGAATATTCCCAATGTGGTCAAGGGCTGAGATTGGTGCAAAATTGCTGAATTTGAATTTGCTGAATTTTTTTCAAATTTTCACGAGAGTAACCGGTTACAGCATATCTGCTAATCGGTTACTTAGTGCAAATTTTGAAAAAAAATACTCCTTTTGAATGCACTGCTGTGGTTCGGCTCGATTCTTTTGCTCGTCAAAGAAGTCATGGAAATAAACACATGAACCTTGGAATTCCTTGAATAATAATCGATTAAAACTTGGAGAATCCTTGACCAGATAAATTTGACATGATTGCGGATCAACTTTGACTTTTCTCAAATAAAATTAATTCGAGCTGACTGTTATTTTGGCATTTTTTACCTGTTCTTCTCCTGAAAATGTTAGTGAAAGAAAACAAAAATATTTTTGGATTTTGGTTAAGGTTAGTAAAATATAAACAAATAAAGCAATAAAGTGAATAAGAAATCACACAGATGATCAATAAACCCTGCAAGGCATAAACCCAAAGATGAGAGGGACGAGGGAACCAATGTGTGACCTTGTTTGTGGTAAAGATGCAAACGGAAATGTGAATGCTATGTGGAATCTTAGGGGTCAAAAATTAGGGTCTTACACCTGCAGTGGGGGCGTAACCCCCTGGGATGGTATCGTTGCGACCGGTGCCGCTGATGCCCCTGAAGTAGTCGTTCTAACTGGAGTTAAAAGAACTGGCTCCTTAACCGTCGACATGGTCGGTTGTTGCACTACACGTTAAGGGTTAATCTGGGAATTAACGTTATTTGCAGAAGGACGAGACATACTAGACAAAGCCTTACCGCTCCTTAATTGCATACAAAATTCCCAGAAGAAACTCTTAAGAATAGAATAATATTTTTAAATGTAAAAAAACTAAGAAATCTATAACCAAATAGGAAACTTAGCACATGTCCCACTGTGCGTGCAAATTTGTTTACGCTGAAAAATGGTAAACAACCGCCAGTCTCCAAAAATACGGGTTACTTGCAAGATCAACCAATGAATCCTAGGACATAGTGCCAAATAACTTCTTGTTATGGATTCTTTTTATCTAAAATGATTGTCTTCGACTTGGTCGAAGGATAATGTTTTTCGTAAGACTATGAATTGACTTTGACTATTGCAAGAAGAAAATACACTAGAAGTGACAATGCTGGAAATACTGAATGAAACTAAAGGCTTGAAGGAAATTAAAAATGATGAACGTGAATAAGCAAATTGAACAAAATAAAAAGCTTTGCACTGAAATTAAAACATGGTGATTCATTTGCTCTTACATTCTCTCAGTCATTCGCTCGTTTCTCTTAGCGCTGATACTTTGAGTTTTTAGTGAGATTTTTTGTAATACAATGAACACCTATAATTCAACATCATGAACTACTTTATATACAAGTGTGAAATAACTACCCTAAACGTTCCTATTCCTTGGGTTCACCACGTGCATTTCTGCATGCGATCTGTTTTCAATCTTCTTCCACATGTCTCTTTAGAAAAGAAACTAGAACAATTATTAAACATTTGAACGTGACATGACGTGCCCAAATAACCGCTCTCTCGATCAATCTACTGCTGTAGTAAGACCTGTTTGGCCAAAGTACATTGGTGTCGAGATGCTTCTTTCAACAACCAAATTTTCTCTAAGTCCCAAAAGTATGGTCGGACCAATAAGCTCTTTCTAAACTGTCCTTGTTTGCTGGTTTTTTCCATTGGTCGAAAATTCCAGCTAACAACATGTCAAATGATTTCCGATTTATATCAAATTTTGCAGACATTATCTATATGATAGTAGCTTTCAATCCAACGGTAAATTTTGTTATACGAATATGCGGTAAGGAGTTACTGGAAGTGTTATGTTACTAAGGGCATGTTTGGATTAGCGGTAGAAAAATAATAGACGTGCGTTTGGACCAGAAGCTACACTTTGTAGTTTCTGTTTTTTACGGTGGAACGGTTCTCAAACGCGCAACAAAACTTTGCAAACGTGGAACCAAACATACACTAAGTTTGATATTTTGGTGTCATTTGATCTTAACCCTATTTAAAAATATTAAAAAAAGTTTTGAATTTTTCACTTTTTGAAAACTTAAAAAAAAACAAAATTAGTTTTCTTTCAAAAGAAGTTAAACAAAATTGTAATTTTTTTTTTATAAATAAGACCGTAAACTTTTTTAACACGCACCAATGAGTGTTTATTTCTCAAGGCATAAAATTGTAAACTTTGGGCATTTATGATTTTTTTTTTTATATTCTTAGAATTCATATAATAGCGTTTATTAATAAATGTTACTATACGAGTACTCTTAGGGATATCCTTTAATAGCAATTTTAAACAAACGCTATTAAGGTTTTTAATGTTTTTTTTATGCGTCACGTAATAGTGCTTTTAAGAAATGATCTATTATAAGTTTATGTCGATAATAGAGCTTGATAAAGGTATCAAAAAATAATAATAATAGAGCTTGATAAAAGATAATAGGCCTCCTTATTAGTAATTTTTAACAACAATTTATTAGAAAGCACTATTAAATTAGTGTTATTGTAGGTTAAAACTCTAGTAGTGAATTGAATCCTTTAAGTTTGATTGTGATTTCCGTCAAAGAATTTTTATGATCTTGTTGTTGTTGTTGTGTAGTTTCCTATCTTGAAAAACCGAATCACGCTTCGGATACTATTTGTTAGATTATGAGAAGAAACATTAACATTAGACCAAAAACAATATAAATAAGAAACACAAGGCCGTCTTTGAGGGCGTACAAGGCGGGCTACTGCACAGGGCTTAAAACTTTTCAGAATTAAATTGTGGCTAAAAAAGACCTCACACTATATTTTTTATGATTTAAATATAACAAAATATGGCCCATGTTTATTTTTCCATAGTCAAACCATAACAAACCTACACAGGGCTTCCAAAATTTTGTGACGGCCCTGAGAAACACTATATATTGATCCAAAATATTAATGTGTTTGGTAAATAAGTTTTCCCTCTTATAAATCTAATATTCTACTAATTCATAGACAATGTAAAATTTTAATCAGTCACACTTGCATTTTGATATAGTGCTTGATTTTTTAACTTTAAAAAAATAATATTTTTTATTTATTTTTAAAAATAGATTTTATAAAAAAAGAATTTAAAATATTATAATTTTTTAAATTTGTTTTTTTTCTAAATTAAAAAATTAATTTTAATATCCTATGACGTAAAGGTACATTATTAAAGATTAAATCATAATCGAAATCCCAATTTTTTTAAAAAAATATTTATTAAAAATAATTGTTATAAAAAATTATTTGAAATAATTTTAAAATTAAATAATTTTTTATGATTTTGATATCAAAAAGTATTTTAATAAAATGATAAAATATTTAAAATAACATTTAAAAAATAACTATTCAAACTAAATTTTCAATTCAATCTTTTATAAACAAAATTTTATGATTTTTAAAAAAATATATATATTACACTATAAAATTATTTAAAAAAATAAAACAAACGGATCATAATCTATTTCATATATAACTTAACTATTCTCTTTTTAAATATATTTTGGGTTTTTAAAAAATCGATAAACATACAACATGTTTTCTAATCTCTATAAACTATATAGAAATTAAAAGGATGTTATTTAAACTTTTGTGCCACGTTGCATAATTTTTAGTCTAGGAGTTTAGTCTAAATTTCTTTTTTATATAATACACAATAAAAAAGAGATAATATGTTTATAGTGGGGCACTAGTAGAGCATGCCATGTGCAATAGCAACAAGCTCTACCGCAGAGGGCCCCAAATATTAAAGGCTCCAAATTTTAGAAATTGTAATTTTTTTTGTCATTAATATTAATATACATAAAAAATATTATAATAAAAACTCAATAAAGTAAAAAAATGCTATGATAAAAACTTAATACATACAAAAAATGAGATAGATCAAAATCAAAATAATTATAATTAAATTTATTTTTAATTAATATGTAATTATATTTTTATATGTTATTTTTAATTATTTTACTTGCATTTTAAAAAAAAATTAGGCCTATTTTTAAAAATAAAACGGGGCCTTCAGATTTATTGGGCCGGGTCCCCACATTTCTACATTAAAATATGAGGATTCTACCTGCCACCCCCACAATCGTACATGACACCCCCCCCCCCCCCCTACAAGCAAAAAGTCCATTTTACCCATGTCCAAAACATCGGATTTTTGAAATTTTCGGTGCCATACCGGAATTTTTTGCCATTACCGGAATTTTCAGTCATTTTTAATGTGTTTACCTGAATTTTCAGGTAGTACCGGTAATTTTGAAAATACCAGTAACATCCACCGGACATTTCAATTTACCGGTATAAATGTACCGGATTTCCTAATTTTACAGAAAATGTGAAATTACCGGGGAAATGAAATATCCGGTATACCGTGAATTTCACACAAACTGGAATTTCCAGTATCAGTCCTGAGCTTGAAAAAAAATTTAAGAACCTGCTATTTTCATTTCTTTTTTTCCCATTGTGCTTGATCAACAAGAACATTAACAAGATTACATATTAAATTAAGATGATTTCCTACGTAAAAAATACATAACATCAACAAGATAACATATAAAATTAACGTGACTTCCTAATTTCTTCCTCCCAGTGCCTAATTTGTCCTGCATATGTTGTTTCCCAGGCTCTTGTCTCTTCAGTACAGTTCTCTCTCCACCGGGTCGTGACGGGAGGCAAAAGACTATCAGGTTTTAATTTTACCTGAACCCAATGATTGTTGTTGACAAAGCCAACAACAATCATTTTATGCCTACTTGCAAACATAGATGGAGCTATGGTAAGAGGAAAGAAGGTTTGGTTAAGTGTCATTGACAGGGAGACAAAAACCAAACTGTACCGGGTCGCAATAGGATAACCCATATCTGAAATCGACATCCATTTCTCTCTACCCTGTACACCCAAGTGTGTTACTTTTAAGGAACTTCGAACCACGTCAACGGTGTCATAAAACAACTTGGAAAACAATTTTGGTTGTTGATAAATTTGAGCATCCAACTGATTCCGAATCAACGCCCAAGACTCTTCACCCCATCCAAGTAATGGTGCAATAGCCCGAAAACCACAATTTCCATCGTCACCCACATCAATTATGTCATCAATGTATGGATGCATGAAACTAGGAAACTGAGACAAGTATTTATGCTTAGAAGATACAGTGGACGGTTGACTAGAAGGTTGACTTCCTGTTGGTTTTGTACATGATGTATTTGTAGTCTGACTCCCCTGTGAGGCCTCACCATACTCCCACTGCGAGGGATCACGACGCACATCACTCTCTTCACCCTTTTTGCTCTTCTTAACTCCTCTCTTCGGCTTGTACTTCACCGGCGATGGACGCATAGAAGATGTGGTTGGATAAGTCAGTTCTTTAATTTTCTTCTTCAACACCCTCTTACCTACAATATCCAAAGAATTGAAATATGTCTTCAAATCTTCAAATTCTGCGTCTAAATCCATCTTTGAACCACTATCCTCTGGTCTGTCAATATGCTCTTGAATGTGTAATTTCATCCAGAAAACATGAATTTCTTCTAAAGGAATAGACATACCTTGTATTTGAAAACCAGCAAGTTGACACGCACAGGGTAAACCATGTGTAGATCTAATGAAGCAACCACACATATCCTTGTTTATACCAACAAATTTGACCCGTTCTAGCTCCCTCCCTATGTGTTGTATACATTGCCTTGACACAAAACCGTGCAAGTTGGTGTAGAATGGAGTGTTATACCGATGCTCAATGTTCAGCATGGTGTTAATAGCATCCCAACTGCGGCATAAATCTCCCCGACTATGTGACAACATATTTTTTAGTCTCCAATGCGCAGACTCCACCCTAAACCGCAATAATTAAAGCACAATTAGACATCAATTATGCTAATTAATTAAATCAAATAAGATGTCGGTATATATGTTCGTTGTTGTGTTTCCCATATGAGTAACTCTGTTTGTCCATGCAGAAACAAACCTTTCTTTATACCTGTTCCTTACATTTCATGCTAACATTTTTGGAAATGTGGAACACACATAACAGATGTGTTGAATTAGGAAACACATCTTCAAGTGCATTCATCAAGGCAAGTTCTCTGTCCGTCACAACAACATTTGGTAGCAATTTCTCAGAAAAAAACAACTCTTTCAGCTTCTCTATTGCCCATTTGAAATTCTCCTCCCTTTCATGTTCCAAGTAGGCAAACCCTACCGAAAACGTCAACTTTGTTGACGTAACGCCAACAATCTCAAGCAGCGGTAACCGGTACCTATTGGTCTTGTATTTACAATCAAAAATCAACACCAAGTGAAATATATTCAATAGTTTCACTGAATCAGGATGTGTCCAGAAAATATCAGCAACAACATTCGAGTCTTCCCTATTTCTTGTCCAACACATGTACTTTTCATTATGAATAAGACTCAGCGACATTTGCATTTCCGTCAATGAATCTCTCTTGCTTTCATGGTACGTAGATCTAGCTTTATATACTTGCTCAACACTCATGAGGTTTTCTGGATCTTGGTCTTTCAAGGTGGAAATTATGTGTCTCAGAGGCATGTTATACTTCGTCATGTTATTCACAAATTGTCTCTCATGAGGTTTTAGACGGCCTAATATGTCATGCCCTGATAAATCCTGAGATAGTATATGATTGTGAAACCCACACATAACGCTCACCCTCCAACCAATACCACTTGGCGAAGACCTCAGCCGAAAGGGACGTTTCACTTTCATACTAGCGAGACCATCCTTCTCCGATGAATGACTACTTTCAGACTTTTTTCTTTTATAATTTCATCCTTTCTCACAACCCATTATCAATTATCCTTCCTTCCTCGCTGGTCAGTTGCACTATCAAAACGAATTGTCACAACTATGATACCATGTTGCTTCCCAATATTCTGTGCCCAAGCTAATACGTCGGATCAGCTCTCAAAAATCTGTCGTTCAAAAACATAACAACTTATAGTAACACAAAACATGAAATCAAACGAAATAATATTAAATTTTACGCATCTACGTATAATACATACTTTGTCTGTGGTGAAGAACTTAGTGTAATCGCTACACGAGTCAGTAGAAGACCCTGACGGTTCCGGAGCGCAAATGGCAAGCATTTTTTAAGAAACTGACCTGTTACCAGAAATTTCGTGTAAAACTGGAATTCCCGGTATATCGGACATTTGAATTTCCCGGTAATTTGCGAATTACCGGTAATTTAGAATCTCCGGTATGCGTCTTTAAATGCACACCGGTAATATTTAAATTACCGGTAATTATTACCGGTAATTTAAGAATTCCTGGTAAGGAGTACCGGTAAATTTGTATTATTACTACTGGAAATTTCGTTTTCGAGAAATTCAGATCAGAGACTACCGGAAATTTTGAATTGCACTACCGAAAATTTTGTTTTTTCAGTTCTGAAAAAGTGATTTTTTTAGGTAAAAAAAATCATTTTTTATGTAAATAATAACAGGGGTGATATGAAAATATTGAAAAAATAGGGGGTGCCAGGTACGATTGGGATGGCAAATAGAATTCTCTTAAAATATGTATTAGTTTATCGTAAGAGTTTAGTTTCTGCTACTAACATATTTTATATTGGTTAATTTAATTGATTCATCATTATTTACATATATTAATAATTTAATAAATGAGAACATTTACATACAATTTTCTGCAGGCGAAGGAGTGAACAGCAGCATAAGTACTGACGAAATATTCCGAATACACAATTTTCTATTTGGGCTCCTCCTCTCAAGCTTTAGTAAAAGCTTTACTATACAAAAAGTGTGAACTTTCCGTTCTGCGACAAAAGTCGGCAACCGTCCCATCCCTTTCCTTCACATTACAAGCTTTTCTAGACTACTTTTTTTTGTAAGATGAAATTTAGGAACTTCTTAGGAACATACAACTAAAGTAAGCAACTACTCCCTCTTATTATTAGAAAAAACTCTAGCGTTAAATATACTTTATCAAGTAATACGAGCGAATTTTGATCTATTCCTTGTAAAAAAAAATTGGATTTTCTTTGTAATGTAAAAATTCGGTTGTTTTGTTCTTTTAGATGACAATTTGACAGTAAATCTTTATTTTTGTTGATGTGTTTTGTCTAGATAGTTTTTTTAGGCATAATTAATCTCTAGGTCCCTTAACTTTGAGTGAAGTTTCGCTTTGGTCTCCGAACTAAAAAATGTTACATAATAATTCTTTAACTTCACTTTCGTTAAAAGTTAAACCAGATGGTCTCAACCGTTAGTTTGTGTGAAAAAACATTAATTATAGTTGAAGTGGCATGTCAGGTAAGCAACAAGGTAAATTGAACAATCTGCTTCTGTGATTTTTTCCTCCATCTACAGTGCTCATCCATCTTTCCTCCATCTACAGTGTTCATCCATCTTCCATTTTCTTCTCCAAATTAAGGTTCAATGTCAAAGATTGCAAACCATGCTTTCTCCAAACACAAACCATAGAACAAAGAAAACCAAAAAAACAACATTCAAACATTATCCGCATGAATCTTTGTACAAAAAATGACTCTTTAGATCCAACTCATCAACCCGCACACAACATAAACAATATCAAAAAGCAGTAAAACTATCATATCAAAAGCGTAAAATGCAGAAAAACTAAATATAAAATCTATCATATCAAAAGCACAACTATTGTCATGGCAAAATAGGCAAACAAAATAAAACAACATTTAACATATGTCTGTAATCACAAAATTGAAACGAAATAGATCTTGTAATCACAAAATAATCAAAACCCAACACCTAAAACCTAAAAAAAAAGAACCAACTTTGAAGGAAATGTGAAATTTTTCATAGAAGAAATTGGTGAAATTGAAAACAAGATGAAGAAAAAGGTGAAATTTTCATAGAAGAAATTGGAGAAATTGCAAACAAGATGAAGAAAAAGGTGAAATTTTTCATACAAGAAATTGGTGAAATCGCAAACAAAACAAAACACATTAGGATTTTTCATAGAAGGAAAGAAACAAGATGAAGAAAAAGGAAAGAAACAAAACACATTAGGGTGATTGATTAGAGTGAATGAAAAAGGTGGAAAAGAAACAAGATGAAGAAAAAGTTAATTAAAAATTAATATTTCATGTTTTGTTTTTTTTTTCAGGTTGTGATGATGTTAATTAAAAATTAATATTTCATGTTTTGTTTTTTTATATTTATTATTTGTAATATTTTAATCAATATAAAATAAATGAATATTCCAACTCAGCCATTAAAAGTCCAGCAAAGCATGTTTTAATGCTTTTTTAACAGAAATGACTAAAATATGTAACGGAGTATAAGTTAATGGACCACTATGTAACGTTTTTTTTAGGGACCAAAGAGAAATATTGACTAGAGTTAAGGGCCAAAAGAGGTATTAAGCCTTTTTTAATTATTTATTTACTATTTAAAATCCATGTGGCTTAGGATTAGGGTTTCTCTCTCTTTTTCTGCATATTTTTCAGTTCTTCATCTCGACTGGTTCTTCTGTTCTGCGGATTTGTAAGTTTTGTGGTTTTAGATTGACAGCAATTTTGTTAAAAACAAGTTCACAAAAAGATGTTGAGCTAGATGTCTTTACAAGTTGGTCAGACATCATGATCAGCACGATGTCGTGACATGTGGTCAGGACATGTTATACTAGAAGATTAGGGTTTGGGAGATTTTTTATTTAAAGTGTGAGATTCTCTCTTTTTTTAGTTCACACACTATCGCAATCCAATGAGGGTAATTTAGGAACATCTGTCTATCGCAATCCTATTTGTGTGCAGAAGATCTTGCAGAAGATTTGAAGTTGATGATTTGTGATTTGCATTTTATTTAATTGAAGAGCTCAAGCCCATGTTGATCTGAAGGTTATTTAAAGACGAGTTCTAAACCTAATGCATTAGAGAAGTCATGTATTGAAAGAAAGGGTATTAGGGTTTAGTGTGTCTTTGTTCTTTGTGATCCTCTCTTATGCCTTTTGACGTCTGAGTTGGACTGTGTTGTTTTTACATTTGTGAGCCATTCATGTACCACTTAGGTACTTGAATTAGACTGAGTTTTGAGTTGTAATCACTCCTGAGCCTTTAAGCAAAGAGTGGATTTTTGTGTCTTTGGAAGTGTGACTTCCAGTATTCTTTATTGTTGAGTTTTTCACTGTTGTGTGACTGGTGGGAAGTGAGAGGGGTCTCATATCTAGGAGTTCCTAGATAAAAGTAACACGAGTAGTGATTAGGTGAGAAGCTTGTAAACCTGAGGTTGTTTGCTGTGGATTTAAACTAATACTATTATAATGGATTTCTTTCTTGGCTTGGATGCCCCCAGATGTAGGTGATGTTGCACCAAACTGGGTTAACAATTGATTGTGTTATTTACATTCAAGCATTTATTATTCCTGCATAAGTGCTTACGTTGTTTTGATCCCAGTATCATGACATCTTCTCGACATTTGGAATCTGTGCGCCAGAATTTTAATTGGCATCAGAGCAGGTCACTCTGTTCTGCTTTTGGGTGAGCTCCAGGGAGTTTTTTTTTTCTAGCATTATGGACAAGGAAGTAGAAGGAAATGTGAACAGACCCCCCATCTTAGATGGCCCCAACTATGACTATTGGAATGCACGAATGGTGGCTTTCCTAAAATCTTTAGATAGAAAAACTTGGAAAGCTATCATCAAGGGTTGGGAACATCCTAAGGTTGAAGACGAAGATAGGAAGAAAACCCTTAAGCGTGAAAAGGACTGGACCAAGGAAAAAGATTAGACTGCTCTTGGAAACTCCAAAGCTTTGAATACCCTATTCAATGGAGTTGACAAAAACATGTTTAGGCTAATAAACATCTGCATTGTGGCTAAAGATGGTTGAGAAATTCTCAAGACTACTCATGAAGGTACATCTAAGGTGAAGATGTCTAGACTTTAACTGCTTACTACCAGATTTGAGAATCTAAAGATGAAGGAAGGTGAAAGTATTCATGATTTTCACATGAATGTTCTTGAAATAGATAATGCTTTTAGTGCCTTGGGAGAAAAGATATCAGAAGAAAAACTGGTTATGAAGATTCTCAGATCTCTTCCTAAGAGATTTGATATGAAGGTTACAGTTATTGAAGAAGCCCAAAATATCAACAACATGAGAGTTGATGAACTTGTGGGGCCACTTCAAACCTTTGAATTGACTATTAATGACAGAGTTGAAAAGAAGAACAAAAGCATAGTTTTTGTCTCCTAAGGGGTTGGCAATTTCTTGGTCTGATGATGAAAGTGAAACTGAGGACGAATCAGCCAAATGTGTAACTGCTCTAACTAGAAGGTGGGAATCTGATGAAGACTCCTGCGATAAAGAAACTCCATATGCTAAATTGGTTGCTTCTTACAAAGATTTGTGCATCAGAAGTGACAAGCAACAGGAAACTATTTCTCAACTTCAGTTTGAAAAAGTGGAATATTTGTCCAACATCTATAGTCTGCAGGATGAGGTAACTCTATTGATCTACAAACTTGAAAGTATGACCAAGTCTGTCAGAGTGTTGAACAATGGTTCTGATATGTTAGATGAAATTGTTCAAGTTGGAAAAAGGGCTGGTAACTTAAAGGGTATAGGCTTTGATGATTAACCTTTGAATGGAGACACTCAAGTAACAAAATTTATCCCTCCTAGAAGGAATCATGAGCCAAGGATGCAAAATCAAATGTCACAACATCATGCCAGACATCAGAACTTTCAATCTGGGAGCAAGGGCTTGCATTAGAGATGCCATTACTATGGTAAATTTGGTCATATTAATCCTTTCTATTTCAGACTCTATGGATACCTAAAAGTTTTATCACAACTTAGGGTTAATCGTGCACTGGTTAAAACTACTAGGAAATAGGTTCTTAAGGAAGTTACCACTTCTCTTATTGCTCATACTTCCCTCAGAGCTTCAGCTATAGAGGACTGGTATTTTGACAGTAGGTGTTCTAGACATATGACTGAAATGGAGAAATTTTTGGTGAATAGTAATTCACACTCCACAAGTTATGTTACTTTTGGTGATGGTACCAAAGGAGAAATTAAAGGAGTTGGAATACTGGCCTGTACAGGATTCCCTAGTATTGAAAATGTGCTTCTTGTGAAAGGTTTGACTACAAATTTGATAAGCATGAGTCAGTTGTGTGATCAAGGTATGAAGGTTAATTTCACTGAACTTGAATGCTTGGTTACTAATGATAAGAATGAAGTTCTGATGAGGGGAGTTAGATCTAAGGATAACTGTTATTTATGGACACGTCAATCAACAAATTGTCCCTCCACGTGTTTGATGTCCAAGGAAGATAAAGTTCGGTTGTGGCACCAAAATTTTGGTCATTTGCATCTGAAAAGTATGAAGAAGATTGTATCTATAGAAGCTATCAGAGGCATTCCCAAGCTAGTGATAGATGAAGGTAAAATCTGTGGTGAGTGTCAAATTGGAAAGCATACCAAGATGTCACACCCGAAGATCCAACATCTGACTTCTTCAAAAGTTTTGGAACTACTTCACATGGATTTAATGGGCCCTATGCAAGTTGAAAGCCTTGGTGGAAAAAGGTATGCTTATGTTGTTGTTTATGATTTTTCAAGGTTCACCTGGGTGCACTTCATTAGGGAAAAATTAGATGTTTTTGAAGTGTTTGAAGGATTATGTCAAAAGCTTCAAAGAGAAAAGGAAAGAAAAATTATCAGAATTATGAGTGACCATGGAAAGAATAGGACCCTTTAAGATTCTGCTAGAGTCATGCTTCATGCTAAGCATCTCCCATACCATTTTTGGGCTGAAGCAATGAATACTGCCTGTTATATTCATAATAGGGTCACTTTGAGAACTTGTACTACAACCATTCTTTATGAATTATGGAAAGGAAGGAAGCCTACTGTTAAGTACTTTCATGTCTTTGGAAGTAAATGTTACATCCTGGCTGATTGTGAGCAAAGAAGGAAAATGGATCCCAAGAGTGATGAAGGGATATTTCTGAGCTACTCCACCAACAGAAGAGTCTATAGAGTTTTCAACACAAGAACCAAGGCCATGATGGAGTCTATTAATGTTATGATAGATGATTCTACTATGGATAAGCATACAGATGTTAAAGATGATGTGGAGACATCACCCTAGCTGATTGGTACCTCAGAAAATGTTGAAGCATATCCGTAATGGTTGCACCATGCTCAATACGGAACAACTTAAACTCTTGATTTAATTTGTTGATACTAGCTTGTTTGACATCATTAGCTCCCTCATGGACAATCTCTAATGCGCCCCACATAGCTTTGGCAGTCTCACAATGAGAAACGCGATAAAACTCATCAGCACCCAAAGCGGATGTGAGGATGTTTTTCGCTTTCCAATCATGTGACCACGATTTCCAATCATTAGCGTCCCATTGTGCTTCCGGTTTAGGTAATGTAGCACCATCCGCATTGGGCATAGTTATTTTATTTGGACCATTTTGGATAGCGTCCTATATACCTTTGTCAATGGAGCTGACATGAATACGCATAAGAGCTTTCCAATAGCCATAATTTTTGCCGGTGAAAATTGGTGCTCTATTGTACTCTCTCTTAGGTTTGGTAGCCATTCTTCTAAAGAGTAAATCGCAAGCACAGAATTAATCGGAGCTCTTGACACCACTTGTTAGATGATAGGCTTCGATCTAGAGAGGGTGAATAGATCACAAATTTAAAACCAAAACTCTTGGCAAAAATTTGTTTTCAAAAAGTATGGCATAACGAAAACAACCCGAATCGAATCTTCTAACCAAACCTACTATCTAAAATCTCGGATATGCGTAATGAAAACCGATGGAATGATAATGAACACAAACTATTCAACAACGATTCATTCACGGATCAATCAAATGCAAAGCTATTCATAATGCTTATTTCCAATGAACACAAAGCGATAAAATACTCGAAGACAATTTATCGAACACTTTGTGTGCGATTCATCACGTTTGGAAATTTGATTTATTTTGTTGATGTAAAAAGTCAATCAGAATCAAAATGATTGTGATTATATCAACAATAACAACAATTTCAAAGATAGTACGTTGAAAATAATTTCCAATCGAAACAACGACGAAATCAATAATTTGTAAGAACAACAATTAAAGAAAAAATAAAGCGATAAAGAGACACAAAGATTTGTTTAGGCAGTTCCCCAATCGACCTCGCTATGGGTACGTATGCCCTCAATCTGAAATCGAATTGAGATATTTACAATTAAC
Organism: Lathyrus tuberosus; assembly: GCA_022829125.1. Taxonomy (NCBI): domain Eukaryota; kingdom Viridiplantae; phylum Streptophyta; class Magnoliopsida; order Fabales; family Fabaceae; genus Lathyrus; species Lathyrus tuberosus. The sequence continues at coordinate 3,619,346 of JALAZF010000073.1, read as the reverse complement.
CATATCTTTGCAAAAATGTTTATACAAGAAATTAAGAACTCTAACTCTGCAAACATATGGTTTGTTTTTTATTCAACCACTCCAAACCCTTGATCAAAGTTTGATCAAGTCACCAACAATGCGTCTACAATCCTCTGATTATCATGGGCACGTACTTGTTAAACCCAAGATTTTCGAACACGATTCACCGTCTCGCGCTACTCCCTTGCAAGGAAACCACTTTGTCCCAAGGCCTTCACTTGGTCAAATCCGTGTTGACGTGATCTTGTCAAAAACCTTCAAATCACACCGATCTTGAAGGAAAACCCCACCTTGGTTTTCTTATTTGAAACACACAAATATCCCAACCCAGAATTCTCGGTTACCCCAACCTAATTGGACGTTATCAACCCTAATATAGATGGTCACCTAATCGAAAAATGATTATGTGTAGTTCAATTGTGTGTGTGCATAAAAGAGAGGTTGAAGATGATGGGAATGCTTTGTAATTTGGTTTAGTATAGGTAATTCACTAGTACCTTACTAGATGAAGGTGCATGTATGTATGAGTATATATAGGTATGTGGAATTTAGGCAAAAAATAATGCAAGAAAAAATAAGATGCAAAACAAAATTTATGTTTTTGAAGGCTACAGGTCAGCCTATGAAAGCAATAGGCCGGCCTGTCAATGTGCTCGACCGGCCTAAAGGAGGCGACCTATGGACAGAATCCACAAGCTTCAATATTAGATCATTGGAGCCGACTTGTAATCGTATGTGTTGGCTTGTACTAAAGCAAAAGCTTCTATAGGTCTGTCTGAGCTCGTATAGGTCGACCTATGCAGCTGTGTTTACACATATAACTTGATTTTTGATGTGTATGGCATGCCTAAGGCTTTTCAAAAACATTTGTATGCATCCTAGGGCTAAAAATATTCAATGCACATCCAAATTTTGGTTGATACTGTCTAATATACAAAAACGCTAAATCTAAGTCATACTCCTAGTTTTGACATTATTCAAAACATGTCTAAGATTAAGAATGCACTCACAACAGATGTTAAACTCCTTCTTCATTCTTCAAGAGTTGCTTTTATAGGTGCTTCAGCTAGGGTTTTTCTCATTTGTCTTGGATCATGTGCTTGAGAATAAATCAAATCAGACCCAAGATCCTTCATTTTTCTCTGATTCGTACATCAAGGAAATCAGGTACAGACAGTGGTGGAGGACAAGGTGTAGTGTGGCAGACTGCTAGTACAGAGGTGCAGACAGCGCTTGTCCTTTTTGTTGTGTGAAACGCGTAATGGGTGTACTACGTACTATCTTTTGTCTTTTAGCGCCTTTGATCATATCCTTTCACATTGATTCTCCTTCTAATGAAATTTTTTGCCACGTATGCCCTAGGAATGTAATTGTTGATTCTCTTTCTTTTCTTTTTCTTAGCTACTTTCAGCCTTCTGCTTTCCTTTGTCTCTCAGTTTTTGTCCTCGGCTGTCTTGCCTTACCTCATCAGAACTAACCTTTCCAAAAGCAACAAACACATAAAAACTACAAAATATAACACTTATTTTGCTCTTAACAAACTACTCTAAAAACTACAAAATGCAATGAATTTAACTACTGAATGATAAATAAAATAGAAATATTCTAATATTAGAACTTGTAATAACTCACAAAATGTGGGTTATTAGAGACTTGTCTAAGTCTCTCATCGTGCAAAACCAAGATTCCATTTTTTTCGTTTTTCAACCATTTAGCGAAGGTTATTTTTGCGGGGTTTATTTTGTGGGGATTTTAAACTAATACACTACGTAGTATTATTTTCCAGTACAATATGTTGTGGATAACCTCCACCATTTGAAAACTTTTTTTGGACAGCGGCAGTCTAAAATCCATGCAAAATATCCTCGATAAATGATTGAAAAATAGAAGAAAAAATGAAATCTTGGTCTCTTACGATGAGAGACATATATAAATCTCTCACTATAGATAGCGCCTTAATTATCATCCCAATCAAAAAAACAGTTATAAAAAATTGAAAATTTTACCTCATACCCCTACATTTTGACAACACGAAAATGTATCGTATTTTTAGACCCGATTCACATGGATTTTAGTTGCGTTTTCTTTTATTTTATTTGATTTATGTTTTATTATGCCGGTATTTTATTGTGCTTTTCAGGTGCTTAAAAGAATGGACCTTATTTGCAAAAGAAGAAAATGGAAGAAAAGAAAGAAGAAAAGAAAATATTAAAAGAAAAGAAAAAAAACAAGGTGGGGCCCACCACAATTCAAGAGGGCGGCACCTGCCACACCAATTGAATGAGGCGCCCACCACATGCAATAAGTGGCGCCTGCTACCAAGGAATAAGGAAAGGATGGCGCAAGCCACCAACATGTGAGGGGTGGCGCCTGCCACCTATTTTCAAGGGGGAAGTGGCAACTGCCACGACCCCAATTTCTCCTATTTTTTCTTGCATGATCAGAAGCCTTCCTGATTCAACGAAGCCTTCCGCGTCTCACGCAATTCACCCTATTTTTACGAAGCAGTTGAAGCCAACCAGGAGATATAAAAGGGAAGTCAGTTTCCAGATACGAGGAGGAATTCTTTTTAGCCATATTTCATTTCTTTAGTTTTTAAGCAGTTTTCTTTCACTATGTAAAAGGAATAGCTTTCCACATTGGGGGGCTATTACGAATTAGTTTTAGGATTTACTTCAGCCATTAATTTTGATTTTTGGACCAAAGCCGGCCGGTGTATTACAATTCCAGTTTCCATTCGATTACAGGTTTTACTTTATTTACTTACTTTACTGTTTTTAATTGATAGCTTAATTATGCCTTGTCTTATATTAATTCATCGTAATAGCATGCTTATTTTCCTATCCATATCCAACTAAATTGTTTAGAGTCCGGTATGTGAGGATCATCGTTCCGACAGGGACTCGGTAATTAAATTAGCGTTAACTTATAATAAATTATGTTTTGGTCTTTGTTTCCAAGTTTAACTTAAATAGCTTTGTCATGAGAGTGAGAGGTTATTTAACATTGTTTCGTCACGAGAGTGAGAAGCAAGTAAAGGTTAGAGCCGACACTGCGAGAGCGTGGGGATCGAACCAGATAGTGGGAACGGGGCATTGATTCTAAAAACAGCGAGAGCGCTTTAGGTTTCGATTAGGATCTAATTGATTTTCAAAATACGTTTTCTAATTAAAACGGGTGAGCGAGAGCAAAATCCTGTGGTTAGGAGATGTGGCTTTAGTCAATAGCGCGAGAGTGTGAGGCGGAGTCTTTAGATCAATATTTTCTATGGAACATAAGTAAATTAACGCCAACCAATTACAGAGTGCCTGAGGTACTCGGAATCCACATTTCGGTCTCTCTTTTCTATTATATTTTCTTAGTCTTATCTTAGTGCTAGTCTTAGTTTCCCTTTTATCGAATATCATTAGCCTTAGCTTTACAAAGCGATGATAGATTACGGTAGGTTGACATTGGTCTCTGTGGATTCGACAATCTTTTATATTACTTCGATAAATCTGTGCACTTGCGGATGCATAAGGTTTTTGGCGCCGTTGCCGGGGACCAACAGTCAATATTGTTATTCTGTTGTTGCACCGTATAGACTAAGGCACTCTTATCTCTATAACTCTGTATCACCCATATTTCCTCTAGGATGACCACTCCCAAAATTTTGAGGAGCCGCACCCAAATTTTCTCTACAATTACCAACCGCAAGACTCCCAGTATTTTGAGGAATCGCACCCAAATTTTCCCTATGATTACCACTCCCGATATTTTAAGGAACCGCAATAATCCATTAATTCCAACCTCGAAACATTAATGGAGGATTTCATTGAAACAACAACTAATTCTAGGCTAGAATCTATGATGGAGCGCTTTGTGGAGACAGAAACTCTCCAGAATGAAGAGTTTAGAAGACAACATCTTGATACTTATGAAACCTTTAGGCAGATAAATACTATGGTCGAGTCCCTCGCGACTCACACTGAGGCATTGGAGAGTCAAATCTCCCTTCATGCACAGACACCTATAGGATCATCCCTTGAGAGACATGTGGATGTTGTAACAACGAGTAGTGAAAAACAAATCGAAAATCCTAAGAAGAGTGGTAATGATGAGAGTTCTGGTGAGGAAAGAGTAGATATTGAGAAAAATTCACCGACACCATCCGAAAATGAGGTTGCCGAAGAGGTAGAGAGGAAATCACCTATTGTTGTTCCTCCTCCATATACCCCACCATTTCCTTTCCCGCAAAAGTTTGTGAAAGCTAAGGTAGAATCCCGATCCAAAATCTATGTGGAGGTACTGGAAAATATCCACACCGATGCATCTTTGTTTGAGGTCACGCATAAAAAGAGAAAATTAGAGGACCATAAAACTAGGGAAATCATTAGTGTTAAGAGGGTAAGGTTAGACTTTAAGGTGATGGATGAAATAACTAAGCCTATACTTGAAAAGCTAATACTTAGGATAGATCCTGAACCACCCCCACAAGTTCAAAAGCATGAACCACCCCACAGAAGAAAGAAAAGAAAAGGTGAGGGATATGTGAGATGGCTTGATAAATGGCCATGGAAACCGAAGATTAACACTCCTAGAGCTATCGACGTTAAACAAAACGCTGTGTGGGTGGAAACCCAGGAGCTTTTAATTTAATGTTTTCCTTTTATTGTGTGTGTTTGCAGAAAATAAAGAATTGTATCGCTTGTCACGTCTCTGCCATATTTAGGCAAAAGATCTCTAGATGACAATCCCTTAAAATGAGTTGGTGTCCACGGACATTCCTACAAATGTCGCTGCTTGTGGTGACACTAATGATGAGTATGATAGGAGAGGATATATCTCTCATATTCGTAACTCACCTCCTCCTTGTTCTTTGCATGGTCAGGCTCCACCTGCACACACCGCACCGTATTTTTCTAACATTTTTTGCAGGTACTTCCTTCGGAAACAGGTAGTATAATGAGCGGCTTTAGTAAAGTGAAGTTTCAGCAAAATCAGATAACTCGTAGTACAAGACGCCGGAGTAGAAGTGGTCAGCGAAGACAGGGCAAACAAGGGAAGAATCAGCGCAAATTTGGTCATGGTAGCACGCAATGGCATTCGTACAGGTTCTATAATTCCTTTTTTCCACCTTTTATCAAAACATGGAGGACAATGTTTGGTTTAAGTGTGGGGGAGGAGCTTTACCGCTTTCATTTTACCGCTTTCTACTTAGATTTACTGCTTTCTAGCTTGATTTTAAATTTTTCTGTTTTAATGTTTCGTGCGTCTTTGCATGTGTTGTCGAGTCTTTATGTGTGATTTTATGTTGTTTATCGATTTCCCCATTCTCTTGAGCCATACCAAATATTTTGAAAATTTTTTAGTTAAAAATAGTGTTTCTTTTGAAAATCTTAGGTTACAGACGAAATTGAGGTTAGACTGTGAAACTTGGGAAAATTCCGCAAGATCAGTATCGTTTTAACACCGTGAGCCTCTAAATTATGGAAATCAATTTTAGTACTTGTTATGCCATAGTCTTAAGTTCTCACCCCTTTAGTAGTCCCTAAGTAGTTTATTTAGTAGTCAGCATCATCCTAAGCACGCACTAAGTAGGAAGCCGATGCAAATAAGTGTATGATCTCAAGCTTAAAAGGTAAATTAAGAAAAGAAAAAAAATGAATGAATGAAAAGAAATGCTCCTTCTAAGTTAGGTGATCCTCACTCGATCATTTAGCCCAACGGTGCAAACTTCTTTATTTTATTGATATTTAAGCCAATGTGCAAAAAGAAAAAAAAATGATGATAATGAGATCATAGTCACTAACAGGCTATCCTACCATGAGTGTGAAAGGATAAAGGGCTTAATGTGATTGTGCCAGAATGAAAAGGGATAAAAAAGGGATGAGTGAGTTAAGCTTAGGTATAATGACATGATTCGGATTGGTTTGTATAGAAGGGAGGTTGATGACCGCAAAAGCAAAATTGTGTTGTTACGATATCCTTAGTGTGTGAGCAAGTACCTATCGACACAAACTTAACCGAAGTAGAGTTTATAGCCTAGGATGAGTATGCGTATACACTATTTTTCTCGCGAGTCATGGTTTGCTTGAGGACAAGTAAAGGTTTAAGTGTGGGGGAGTTTGATAACACGAAAATTTATCGTATTTTTAAACCCGATTCACATGGATTTTAGTTGCATTTTCTTTTATTTTATTTTATTTATGTTTTTTTATGCCGGTATTTTATTGTGTTTTTTAGGTGCTTAAAAGAATGGACCTTATTTGCAAAAGAAGAAAATGGAAGAAAAGAAAGAAGAAAAGAAAATATTAAAAGAAAAGAAAAAAAACAAGGTGGGCCCACCACAATTCAAGAGGGCGGCACCTGCCACACCAATTGAATGCGGCGCCCACCACATGCAATAAGTGGCGCCTGCTACCAAGGAATAAGGAAAGGATGACGCAAGCCACCAACATGTGAGGGGTGGCGCCTGCCACCTATTTTCAAGGGGGAAGTGGCAACTGCCACGACCCCAATTTCTCCTATTTTTTCTTGCACGATCAGAAACCTTCCTGATTCAACGAAGCCTTCCGCGTCTCACGCAATTCACCCTATTTTTACGAAGCTGTTGAAGCCAACCAGGAGATATAAAAGGGAAGTCAGATTCCGGATACGAGGAGGAATTCTTTTTAGCCAGATTTCATTTCTTTAGTTTTTAAGCAGTTTTCTTTCACTATGTAAAAGGAATAGCTTTCCACATTTGGGGGCTATTACGAATTAGTTTTAGGATTTACTTCAGCCATTAATTTCTGTTTTTGGACCAAAGCCCGCCGGTGTATTACAATTCCAGTTTCCATTCGATTACAGGTTTTACTTTATTTGCTTACTTTACTGTTTTTAATTGATAGCTTAATTATGCTTTGTCTTATATTAATTCATCGTAATATCATGCTTATTTTCCTATCCATGTCTGACTAAATTATTTAGAGTCCAGTATGTGAGGACCGTCGTTTCGACGGGGACTCGGTAATTAAATTAGCGTTACCTTATAATAAATTATGTTTTGGTCTTTGTTTCCAAGTTTAACTTAAATAGCTTTGTCATGATTGTGAGAGGTTATTTAACATTTTTTCGTCACGAGAGTGAGAAGCAAGTAAAGGTTAGAGTCGGCACTGCGAGAGCGTGGGGATCGAACCAGATAGTGGGAATGGGGCATTGATTCTAAAAACAACGAGGGCGCTTTAGGTATCGATTAGGATCTAATTGATTTTCAAAATACGTTTTCTAATTAAAACGGGTGAGCGAGAGCAAAATCCTGTGGTTAGGAGATATGGCTTTAGTCAATAGCGCGAAAGTGTGAGGTGGAGTCTTTAGATCAATATTTTCTGCGGAACATAAGTAAATTAATGCCAACCAATTACAGAGTGCCTGAGGTACTCGGAATCCACATTTCGGTGTCTCTTTTCTGTTATATTTTCTTAGTCTTATCTTAGTGCTAGTCTTAGTTTCCCTTTTATCGAATATCATTAGCCTTAGCTTTACAAAGCGGCGATAGATTACGGTAGGTTGACATTGGTCTCTGTGGGTTCGACAATCTTTTATATTACTTCGATAAATCCGTGCACTTGCGGACGCATCACCCTTATACCGATACCCCTACATTTTGTTAAAAATGCCAATTTTACCCTCGTTTATTTTTAATCATTTTATTTTTTACTTTTTACTATTCATGTCAGACTTCCGAAATTTTGACCAAACCAAAATCGCATCGGAAGACTTCCATCATGACTTGCGGTAAGTTATTTTTCTTTTCCAGAAGACTTGGCCAGTGAGTTCCGGTTTATAACAAAATCTGTACCGGAAGTCTAACCAAAAGAGTTCTTGTATTGGGACGCAACAGTACCGGAACACTTTCTGAAAGTTTTCTAGTTTATTGATTTTGTGTACTGGAACACATTTAGAAAGTTGTCTAATTTAGTTGATTTTGTGTACCGGAACACTTTTAGTAAGACTTCTAGTTTGCTTTTAATAAATATATATTCTTTTAAAAAAAAATTTATACTATAGGTATGGAAATTCCTCCAAAAATATGCGATAAAAACCAAATATGTATAGATACTTCTGATGATTTTTCAACTACTCAAAGATTTGGTACACGAGAATATCTGATAAGGTGGATTAAAGAGGTTGGAATCCAAAATAAAGTTATTGTTATTATCACTCGTTCAGATACTGAAACAGGCAAGAGAGAAAGAAGTAACAAATTCATATTTGGTTGTGATAAAGGTGGGAAATACAAGGATACTTATAGTGGAACCCAAAGTGCAACGAAAAAATGTGGATGTCAATTTAAAATCAGGTCGACTCCGGCGAAAGATGGGTCTAGATGGAAGGTTGATGTAAAATGTGGAGTTCATAACCATGGTTTACCTGGTAGATTACAATGTCACTCCTTTGTTGGTAGGTTGACCACAGATCATAAGCAGCATGTTGTTGATTTGACAAAGAGACATGTTCCACCTAGACACATATTACTTTCCTTGAAAGAGCGAGATCCAGAAAATTTTACTCGGATCACGCAAATATATAAGCATAAGATTATGATAGAAAAAGAGATAAGAGGTCCTAGAAGTGAGATACAACATTTGTTTAAGCTTATCGAGAACGCAGGTTATGTTTATTGGAGTAGAAAAAGAGATGACTCAGAAGTTATTAGAGATATATTTTTGGCCCATCCAGATTCAGTTAAGTTGTTGAATATTTTTCCTATTGTGTTAGTAATGGACAACACCTACAAGACAAACAAATATAGGCAACCTCTGTTTGAAATTGTTGGCATAACATCAACCGAGTCGACTTTTGCTGTCGTATTTGCGTATATGGAGTATGAGCAGACTTAGACTTTTTGTTGGGTGTTAGATAAGCTTAAACAATTGTTTGTGAAGAAAGATTTGTGTCTACAAGTGATTTTGACAAATAGAGATCTTACTTTGATGAAATCAATTGAAATCTTGTTTCCAAGGTCGATCAATTTTCTATATCGATTTCACATTAACAAAAATGTTGGTGCAAAATGCAAGAAATATGTGGTTAGTGACATGCAAAAGACGATTGAGGATTTATGGAAGTAAGTTGTATTGGCTAGTGATGAGGTTGAGTATGATCAACGTTTGCAACAACTTGAGTAGGCGTGTGTTAATTGTAATGAATTTTTTTATTATGTGAATGTCACATGGATGACACCACATAGACAGAGATTTGTCGGAGCATGGATTAATCGAGTGTTACATTTGGGTAATACCACGACTAATCAGTATGTATCTTTTTATTAATATTTTTTACTATGTATTTATTTTTAGTATTTTTAAATTGTATATTTTTAATTTGTATTTTTTTAAGTATTTTTAATATGTATTATTTATAGGGTTAAGTCTGCTCATTGGAAGTTAAAGCAGATGTTAGAGAACAATATAGGTGACATGGTCAAATGTTGGGAGGCTATGAATAACAACTTAAAGTTACAACTGGGCAACATTAGAGCTTCTTTTCAAAAAAGTTTGTATGAAGTTGAGCACGCGCACGTAAGTCCATTTTACAGTAATTTACATGGTTCAGTGTCTCGAGCTACTTTGAGACGCATTGCTGAAGAATTATTAACAGTTGATTATGTTGGAACTAACAGGGAAATATGTGGCTATAATCTTAGAACATCCTACGGGTTACCTGGTGCTTGTGAGTTAACAAGATACAGACTTGGTGGTATACCGATACCAATAGATGTGGTGCATGTTCATTGGAGGAAACTAAGTATGGAAGTTGAGTTGGATGTAGATGTAGATAATGGATTAGAGGTGGATATGAGCAGTACAATAGATGAATTATGGAAAAGGATTAGGTCACTAAAAATTGTTGGGAAAAGGGCATTAAAAAGTAGATTTTGTGAACTTGCCTACCCCACAATGACTTCTTTGTGTCCACCACCTAAGAAAATAAAAACCAAAGGGGGAGTCAAGAAGAAAGGCAAAAAACCAGTAGGGTATGATGTTTATAGGGACCCTTCATATCATGAGTATGTTGATAAAGCATCTCAATCTTCACATAGGAAATCCCAACCATCACAGGCTTCGAAGAAGTTGAAATTATCACAATCTTCCCAGAGGCAATCTCAATCATCATAGAAGCAGTCACAATCATCTAAGCAGTTCATCTCTCAATTTCCTAATCATATTAAGTCATATATTGAAGATGTAGTTAATGTTGTATCAGATGGTAATTGTGGATTTAGAGTCATTGCTTCATTGCATGGATATGGTGAAGATGGTTGGCCAATAGTTCGTCAAGACTTGGGGTTGGAAATAATACACACAGAAAGATCAAGTTTGTATGACAGCTTATTTGGTAGTCGGGTAGCAGAAGTAAGAGAATCATGATGATAGAGGCATTTTATCCTCAACCACTAAAGAAATGGTTGACTATACCAGATATGGGTTACTTTGTTAGACGATGGCAATTATAACACCCTAAATCCCCGTGTGAAATAATATAATTATCAGAGTAAAAATTCAAAGAAAATTTAGCACTTAGGATGTTACTCCCAACATACACCTACGCAAGTAAATGACATGTAACACCTACTTATTATTATTAAAAATTCTTCTCAAATAAGCAGCGGGAAACTTCTTCGAATTGACAATCAAAACTTAGCATGTTTGAACCACATATTCATCATCAAAATATAATAACTATAACGGAAATAAACATAAAGCATTCTGGAAACCCCAATGTTACATATCAGAGCAGACACTAACTTGAAACATAAAGTGAAGGACTTCGTCTTCACTAACTGCAACTCTGAACTATCCTTGATTATCTGCACATTACCCGCATGGAGGCAACATTCAAACAGAAGGGGTGAGATTCACAATCAACAAAAGAAATGCATAATATAAATATAAAAGCATATGATCATTATACAATTCACCCTATCATCAAATCATCAACACGATTACAATTTCCCACACAAGCAGACAATCATATAATCAATAACACAACATAACATAATGCAATGCAATGAGACTCACAACTCGACTCAATGCATGTGGTACCAATTTGATCCCTTTTTCATGATCATAATTCCCGTCGAAATTTCCATATAAGTCGCTCACACCCCACATGGGCACACGACATCCGTGATCGCTCATACCCCACATGGGCACACAAACACCTGTAATCGCTCACACCCCACATGGGCACACGATTACCTCAACAACAACAACAATATGATTCTATTTCAAAGAATCCAGATAAGACGCTCACACCCCACATGGGCACACAACTTATCATACAACTTATGCAACATGATATGCATTCAAAAACAATATACAACGACGACCAATGCATATGACTATCATACAACCAATACATCACACCACAATTGTCTAACACACAGCATATACCTGCCATAACATGCAACAATTACAATCCACAGCTACAACACACATTCACACAACCGAACTCAACATCTCAATGTTCAACACATCACAACATACATGGAAACACAATTAACACGTCGAATAGTTGGAATTCTAGCATTGAAAATAATTTTAACAGATAGTATACAAAACCAGCTTTCCAACGATTCGAACGGCGACTGAAACGGACCTGATCAAAAGATATGAATTTTTAAAGTTTTAGAAAATTTTGTTCATTCCAGTGGCAGCCAAATACTGTTTCTGCTCGCCTGATGTTCGCACAGCGAGATGCCAGCGAACTCACCTTCGCCCGACGAAATTTCCCTTTCACCTAAAGCTCACCCGGCGAAGCAGAAGTGAAATCCCCCCATACAAATTCCAGTGGCACCTAATTTTTCACCCTTCGTTCGCCTCTCAGTTCGCCCGGCGACCTCCAAGCGAGATCGCTTCGCCCGGCGAGACACCCCATTCGCCCGGTGAAAATGTGTGAATCAGCAACCCTGCGGTTGCAATTCTGCACAGTCCAAACCCCTAACACTTTTCCAATTTCAATAGCATACAGTCCAGGAATGCACATAGAATACATGATTACCATACAACAGAACACACATCAATTATAATCACTTTCAACACAAAATCACAATTCAACCAATCAATTTGTACAATTTACATATTATTAGACTCACCGACACGCGGAACCTCAACTTTGCACCGAAACAACAAACCCAACGAGAGAAACACATAGATATGAACCTAATGATTTGTCTACCCTTATACATACATTATTTATCCCTTAAGTGATCAAAGAACCCCACCCTTACCTTAGATGAAGATTCCTCGAAGCTCCTTAATGGAATTCTCTAAGCCCTAGCTCTTCTCCTCTCTTCTGTTCCTCTTTTCTCCAAACACGATCGTTCACAAATGATTCTCTCATTTCCCAATTTTCTTCTTTCCTACTATAACCCTTAGACCCCTAATATTGTTTTCCTTCCTTACCCTTACTAATCCTCATGAATAGTCCATTTTGCCCTCCTTATTCTTCTACTCCTACTATCCAATTTTTATATAAATAAAATAATTAAACTGATTATTTTAAATCTAAATAATTCCAACTAAATTATTTAAATTAATAATTACCTAATTATTATTACCCATATAATATTATTCCAATAAATAATTACTAACTAATATTGATAATTAATTACTAACCACGCCACTCATCTCTACACAATTGGTCACACGCCCCTAATACCTTATTCTCTATAATTCTAAGGTCACTACCCCATACTAAGGTAATCCAAACGTAACCCAACACACATAAACACATACATACACACAACATCATAAACTTTAAATTATGAGAATAAATAAAATAAATCGGGGCGTTACAACTCTCCCCCACTTAGAATATTTCCGTCCTCGAAAATTTACCTCATACGAATAACTCCGGATACGACTCTCGCATCCTGCTCTCTAATTCCCAAGTCATATTTCCACCGGCAGCGCCTCCCCATACTACCTTCACAAGAGTGATCTCTTTACCTCTCAATTGCTTCACTTCGCGGTCTTCAATCCGTATTGGTAAAGTCTCAACCATAAGGTTATCCCTTACTTCCATATCATCCATGGGAATCATGTGTGACAGATCCAGAACATACTTCCGAAGCTGTGACACATGGAACACATCATGCAAATTCGACAAATTGGGTGGCAACTTCACTCTGTAGGCAACAGGTCCAACTCTTGCAGAAATCTGATATGGACCAATAAACCGAGGAGTAAGCTTTCTCGACTTTAATGCACGTCTAACGCCGGTCACCGGAGTAACTCTCAAGAACACATGGTCTCCTTCTTGAAACTCAAGATCTTTCCTCCTCTTATCACGGTATCTCTTCTGCCTACTCTGCGAAGCTTTCATCTTTTCCCGAATCAGCTTCACCCTTTCAGTAGTCTGCTGAACAATCTCAGGTCCAAGTACTACGCTCTCACCAAATTCATGCCAACACAAAGGCGTCCGACACCTCCGGCCATACAAAGCTTCAAAAGGCGCCATTGCAATACTGGAATAATAATTGTTATTATAAGTGAACTCAATCAACGGCAAATGGCTATCCCAAGCACCTCCCTGATCAAGCACACAAGCCCTCAATAAATCCTCCAAAGATTGTATAGTTCTCTCCGTCTGTCCATCCGTCTGCGGGTGATAAGCTGAACTCGATCTCAGTTTCGATCCCAAGGCGTCTTGCAAACTCTCCCAAAATCTGGAAGTGAATCTTAGATCTCTATCTGACACAATACTCAATGGAACTTCATGCAACTTCACAATCACCTGAATATAAATCACTGTCAGCCTCTGCAAAGGAAAACTGTTATTAATCGAAATAAAATATGTCGACTTCATCAGTCTATCCACCACTACCCAAATGGCATCATGCCCTCTCAGAGTATTAGCAACCCAAACACAAAATCCATAGAAATTATGTCCCACTTACACTCTAGAATATCTAACGGTTGCATCAAACCAGCAGGTTTCTGATGTTCCACCTATGCCTTCTGACAAGTCAAACAAGCATATACAAACTTAACAACATCACTCTTCAATCCAGGCCACCAAAATATCTTCTTCAAGTCTTGATACATCTTTGTAGCTCCTGGATGGATACTCAAGCTACTCTTGTGACTTTCTTTTAGAATCATTCTTTTCAACTCAGGATCATCAGGAATACAAATCCTATCACGGAACCTCAACACACCTTGTTCATCCACTCTAAATTCGTTACTTTCTACTTGTTCATTTCCAATCATCAAATCCACCAATTTTACATCCAACTTCTGACCCTCTCTGATACTATTAAGAAATTCATTGTTGATTTTCAGCATACCCAACATCATACTATGCGGTGTCTGTTCGCAAACTAAACTCATATCTCTGAACTGCTCAATCAATTCCAACTCTTTAACCAACATAGCAGACATATGCAAGGTCTTCCGACTCAAAGCATCAACCACGACATTAGCTTTACCGGGATGATAGTTCAAGCCGAAATTGTAATCCTTTAAGAATTCTAACCACCTTCTTTGTCTCATATTCAACTCCTTATGATCAAACAGATACCTCAAGCTCTTATGATCACTATACACTTCAAATCTGGAACCATAAAGATAGTGCCTCCAAATTCTCAATACGAATACCACTGCAACTAATTCCAAATCATGAGTTGGATAATTCCTCTCATGGACCCTTAACTGCCGCGAAGAATAAGCCACAACCTTACCATCTTGCATTAACACACCTCCTAAATCCATCAAAGAAGCATCACAATACACCAGAAACGGTTCATTTGGTTCGAGTAGAATCAAAACTAGAACTGTAGTCAATCTCTTCTTCAGCTCATGAAACTCTTCTCGCAGTGAACTCTTCTCGCTAAGCCCATAAAGCTTCTAATCTCAGTTACCGACTTCGGAGCCTCCCACTGTAGGACTGCGTCTACCTTGGATGGATCCACAACAATACCATCACCTGAAATAACATAACCAAGAAAACTTACCTCTCTTAACCAGAATTAGCACTTAGATAACTTAGTATAGAGCTTCTTTTCTTTTAACACTTGCAGCACGATTCGCAAATGCTCAGCATGTTCTTCTTCTGACTTAGAATAGATTAGAATGTCTTCAATAAAGACAACCACAAATTGATCCAAGTAAGAATGAAAAATCTGATTCATATACTCCATGAATACACCAGGTGCATTAGTAACTCCGAACGACATCACTACATACTCATAATGTCCATATCGGGTCCTGAAAGCCGTCTTCTGAATATCTTCATCCTTTACTCGTATCTGATGATAACCTGACCTCAATTCAATCTTGCTAAACACACGGGCACCCACTAACTGATCCATCAAGTCATCTATTCTTGGAAGTGGATACTTGTTCTTAATTGTCACTTTATTCAGCTATCTGTAATCGATACATAACCTCATACTGCCATCATTTTTCTTCACCAACAACACCGGAGCTCCCCAAGGCGATACACTTGGTCTCACAAATTTATTTTCTAACAAATCTTCTAGTTGCTTCTTCGGCTCTGTTAATTCTGATGCTGAAATCTTGTATGGTGCCATAGAAATAGGTCTGGTACCAGGGACAAGATCAATAGTAAACTCCGCTTCTCTCTCTGGCGGTACATCAGTAATATCATCCGGAAACACTTCTGGAAATTCACGCACTACTTGTAATTCATTAATCACCGACTCACTCTCCACTGACAAGGATGCAAACAATGCAAGCACTTGAGCTTCTTCTTCTAGGAGCTCTCTCAACTCTCTAGCAGATAGAAAACCATCTTCTTCCTCTTCCTCAGGAGCAAGAAATCGCACCAACTTGTTATAATAGTTAATATGAACATGATTAAACTCCAACCAGTTTATACCCAAGATCACATCAAGATTTCCCAGCGGCAAGCAAATAAGATCCACACCAAAGTCCTTACCAAAGATTGATAGTGGACAATTCAAACAAACCAGGGAAGTGGTCACCGATCCTTTGCAGGAGTTTCGACAACCATCTCTCCCTTCATAGGAGAAACAACAAGGCCTAGCTTTATCACATAATCAGCAGCAATAAAAGAATGAGTAGCACCAGTATCAATAATAGTAATCAACGGCATATTATTAATGTAACATATACCTTTGATCAGTCCGTCATCACTGGAAGTCTGAGTCCCTGTCAAAGCGAACACCTTTCCTTCAGTTGAAGCTTGCTTTAGCTTCTAGAAATGATTACTAATATGGCCCTGTTCTCCATAGTTGTAACAAATCAGCACCTTAACCTTGCAGTCAGCAATCAGATGTCATGCATGTCCACACTTGAAGCATTTCTTCACATCACTCGTGCACTCATGAACACGATGACCTAGCTCATCACACTTGTAACACTTAAGAGGAGTAGGGGCACCTCCCCCACTCGGCTTCTTGCCATCAGCGTATTTCTGTTTACCCTTCTCAGCTGGAGCTGCATAAGGCTTCCCACGGTTCATCGGTTGTTTTCCTCTCCTCTCGGCCAGCCCTTTATAGTGAGTCGATCGAGCCTTGCTATCTTCCTTAAAGATCCTACAACAATCCACCAAATCTGGAAACCTTCTGATTCGCTGATAACCAATCGTCTGTTTGATCTCAGGTCTCAATCCATTCTCAAACTTGACACACTTTGAGAACTCAGCGGTTTCCGCACTGTAGTGAGGGTAAAACTTAGTCAGGTCTAAGAATTTGGCAGCATACTCCGTAACCGACATGTTACCCTGCTTCAATTCCAGAAACTCAATCTCTTTCTTTCCTCAAACATCTTCAGGAAAATACTTCCTCAAGAACTCCCTACTGAACACAACCCAAGTGATTACCTCTCCTGTTGCTCCCAACAATTGACGAGTGTTAACCCACCAGTCATCGGCCTTCTCAAATAAGCAGCAAAAAACTTCTTCGAATCGACAATCAAAACTTAACATGTTTGAACCACATATTCATCATCAAAATATAATAACTATAACGGAAATAAACATAAAATGTTCCGAAAACTCCAGTGTTACATATCAGAGCAGACGCTAACTCGAAACATAAAGTGAAGGACTTCGTCTTCACTAACCGCAACTCCAAACTATCCTTGATTATCTGCACGTTACCCACGTGGAGGCAACATTCAAACAGAAGGGGTGAGATTCACAATCAACAAAAGAAATTCATAATATAAATATAAAAGCATATAATCATTATAAAATTCACCCTATCATCAAATCATCAACACGATTACAATTTCCCACACAAGCAGACAATCATATAATCAACAACACAACACAATGCAATGCAATGAGACTCACAACTCGACTCAATGCATGTGGTACCAATTCGATCCCTTTTTCATGATCATAAATCTCGTCGGAATTTCCATATAAGTCGCTCACACCCCACATGAGCACACGACATCCGTGATCGCTCACACCCCACATGGGCACACGAACACCCGTAATCGCTCACATCCCACATGGGCACACGATTACCTCAACAACAACAACAATACGATTCTATTTCAAAGAATCCAGATAAGACGCTCACACCCCCACATTGGCACACGACTTATCATACAACTTATACAATATGATATGCATTCAACGACAACATACAACGACGACCAATGCATATGACTATCATACAGCCAATACATCACACCACAATTGTCCAACACGCATCATATACCTGCCATAACATGCAACAATTGCAATCCACAACTACAACACACATTCGCACAACCGAATTCAACATCTCAACATTCAACACATCACAACGTACACGGAAACACATTAACATGTCAAATAGTTGGAATTCTGGCATTGAAAATAATTTTAACAGGAAATATAAGAAACCATCTTTTCAACGATTCGAACGGCGACTGAAACCGACCTACGGATCAAAAGATATGAATTTTTAAAGTTTTAGAAAATTATGTTCGTTCCAGTGGCAGCCAAATACTGTTTCTGGTCGCCTGATGTTCGCCCAACGAGACGCCAGCGAAGTCACCTTTGCCCGGCGAAATCCCCATTTTCCCGGCAAAATTTCCCTTTCGCCCAAGGCTCTCCCGGCGAAGCAGAAGCGAAATTCCTCCCCATATAAATTCCAGTAGCACCTAATTTTCCACCCTTCGCTTGCCTCTCAGTTCGCCCGGCGAGACACCCCATTCTCCCGGTGATAATGTGCAAATCAACAACCCTACAGTTGCGATTCTGCACAGTCCAAACCCCCAACACTTCTCCAGTTTCAATAGCATACAGTCCAGGAATGCACATAGAATACATGATTACCATACAACAAAACACACATCAATTATAATCACTTTCAACACAAAATCACAATTCAACCATTCAATTTGTACAATTTACATATTATTAGACTCACTGACACGCAGAACCTCAACTTTGCACCGAAACAACCAACCCAACGAGAGAAACACATAGATATGAACCTAATGATTTGTCTACCCTTATACATACATTATTTATCCCTTAAGTGATAAAAAAACCCCACCCTTACCTTAGATGAAGATTCCTCGAAGCTCCTTAATGGAATTCTCTAAGCCCTAACTCAGCTCCTCTCTTATTTTCCTCTTTTCTCCAAACACGATCGTTCACAAACGATTCTCTCCTTTCCCAATTTTCTTCTTTCCTACTATAACCCTTAGACCCCTAATATAATTTTCCTTCCTTGCCCTTACTAATCCTCATGAATAGTCCACTTTGCCCTCCTTATTCTTCTACTCCTATTATCCAATTTTTACATAAATAAAATAATTAAACTGATTATTTTAAATCTAAATCATTCCAACTATATTATTTAAATTAATTACCCATATAATATTATTCCAATAAATAATTACTAACTAATATTGATAATTAATTACTAACCACACCACTCATCTCTACACAATTGGTCACACACCCCCAATACCTTATTCTCTATAATTCTAAGGTCACTACCCCATACTAAGTCAATCCAAACGTAACCCAACACACATAAACACATGCATACACACAACATCATAAACTTTAAATTACGAGAATAAATAAAATAAATCGAGGCGTTGCAACAATGATCTAGAAGGGGGTTAAATAGATCACTAATTTTTAACAAAAATCGACGCTTAAAAATTGTTTCAAAAATATGCGGAAGCGGCCTTAGATTTAAAATCGTTTAAACGAACCGTTATTGGTAAGATCGGATATGCGAAATCGAATGGAATAATATTGATGAGAAAACTGAATCAATAGCGCTGCCAATCAACCAATTCAAATAATGATCACTTTGAATTAACCGGTTTCCAATGAATTTTAAATGGTAAAATCGAATTGAAAATTTTATGAACAGTTTGTGTGCGATCAATACGTCGAACACTTGGTGTGCACAACACCCCAAGTTCAATTTCTTATGAAGTGATAGTGCATAATTTTTCATAATTACAATCTAAGTGATTGTGATGAATTTTAAAAATAGATTTTCAGCACTACAAATCAGCAGAAATTTATCGAACAATTGATATCACACAAACGTTAACAACACAAAGTAAAGAAATAGAGAGAGAGAGAGAGAGAGAGAGAGAGAACGACACCCAATTTGTTTAGGCAGTTCCCCTTTCGTCCTCGATTCGGGTACGTCTGCCCCAAATTCTAAAACTAGAATTGAGATGTGTATAATATCAAGTTGCAAAGTTTTGTAAAAGAGAAGTTATAGCCACCACACACTCAAACATAATTGTTGATGTTGATTATATCTACTTCTCTCCTATTAATTCTAGCCGAATCAAGTGCATCAAACTCTTCGATCAAACCTCCGGTTACCGATACTCGCTTGAATCTTCAAGTCTTTCACTCGGCTGATTTCGATCGCAAGACATTCGGCCCCAAATCTTTCGACACAAACCTCCGATTACCACTACTTGCTTGACCGAACCCACCGTTCTTCAAGCCTTTCACTCGGCTGAATCTGTGAAGCAAAGATTTGTGCAAAAAAAACCCAAATCTCTCAAGATCTTGGAGGACAAAACCCTAACAGTTTTATTCAAGAAAATCCCACTAAAATCTCAACCCAAACTAGATATACAAATCCTATGTTTGGACGTTATCACCTCGACAATGCATAGATCAACAAAGATGATTATGTGTAATTGTTGAAGAATGCAAGTGTGAGAATGAAGATGAAGAGCAATTCAATGTATATTTTCAATTTTCTTATTGGTTGTTGTACAAAAGATGATGCATATGAATATATATATATATATATATATATATATATATATATATATATATAGGGAACGTATCATATGAGAATGCAATTTTTACGTGAGAATATGAGAATGAATATGAACCATTAAATTTTAAAATAAATGGTGGAGATTATGTATCTGTTTTTTTTCTCTTTCCTCCATCATTTAATTTAATAATGGAGGAGAGAGAAAAATAAAAACCATACATAATTTCCACCATTTATTTTAAAATCTAATGATTCATATTCATTCTCACGTTCTTACGTAAAAATGACATTCTCATATGATATGAACCCTATATATATATGAAAACTTAACAGAAAATATCAGCTTTTTGAATCACAAAGATGCAGAAAAATATGCTTAATTGAGCGAGAGGTCGACCTAAACATCCTGTGAGTCGACCTGAACATGCCAGAAAGCAATCCTGCGCATAAAGTCAAACTATGCGTCGACCTGAACCTAGCCATGCATCGACGCATGAGCACCCGAGAGCACAAAGATTGTTTTTCAATCAATATGTGTCAACCTCCACAGAACTGTGAGTCGACACAAATGTGTCAAAATGCCACACACACTATTTTTATCAATTGTGAGTCGACCTAGGCTTAATCCCTATATGGGTCGACCTAAAGCATCCAAATTGATTTAATGCACATTTTACACATATGGGATGATCCTATATGTCTAGATTCATATATGTGGATCATTATGAGCATTTTAAAATAATGAATGCAAGCAAAGACGATGTGATACCGTTCAAAGTACACAAGTATAAAATTTTCGTAGTTTTGACATCATTAAAACAAAGTACCAAGGAACCTTGCCCTCACATACTTTATAGCAAATCGCTATAATGTTGTACTTGTCTGTTTAGGCAATCTGTGCGTGACTTTCTTCCCTATGACAAGTTCATATTCATCAAATGTCTCCATTTATTGCAATGGTTTTGTAAACCAAAATCATTGGGTTCAGGTACTTAGTTATTTATAGTTAATATGACTAAATTTATTTAGTTTATTTTATTAAACATATGACTTAATGTTTTGATTTTTTTATTCAGGTAAACATGAAATAAGGGTCTCCATTGCCACCAGTCACATTAGATTGGAAGAAGTTTCGTTCTACAACAGCAACATCTTGGATGCTAGGATTTGCAGGACGTCTACAACATTGGCAACAACTTACGCCTATATTACCATGAATATGTAATCAAAACATGAATAATGAATTATGGCATTCAGTTTTAATTTTATATGTCTCAATAACACATAACTACATTCAAAATTAAACATAAGTCTAGTAGTTAATACAAATAAAAAAACATAAACATATCCCAACTAGGTAAATAAGTCTAAAAGCTAACACATAAACATAAACATAAGTCAATACGTCTAATAGTTAACACCTAAACATAAACATAAGTAAATAAGTCTAATAGTTAACACATAAACATAAACATAAACATAAACATAAGTCAATGTGAACGAGAAATACATAAAGCTTCAAATAAATCAGTGAACTGTGAATCCTCTTCAGCATTAACCTGTCAGAGATAACGATGAATCAATGTAGAAACACGAGCCCAGCTAGGATCAGATGATCCGGTATTATAAACAGAAATCGACAGCTCTCTTGGCGCATCATGAGGGGGCAGTACCAAACGAGGGTGCAAAACATGATAATACCACTCAAGATATCCATCATTTGTCTCAGATGGGGTGGTGGCCAGTGCTGTCAGACGGATCACAACAAGGACGCTCTGATGGTAACCAATCCACTCAACATCAATATCATCAGTCATTATGTAATCAGGAGGTGGTGTGGAATATACTGTCTGTATCCAAACTGATGTATACATTTGTCAGGCAAATATGGAACAGCTATGTCACCCTATTTCAGACACCCCATGTATAGACATAACTCATAAAACTGGCGTCATACTCTATGATCCTCGAATGGGCGCCATATGATGTCGACAGGTGTCAACTCACCCAAAATAGGTCGCGACTCATCCACCTTCAGGACTCCTTGCTTATAAGACCATCTCATCGCTCGAGGAAGACCACAATTATTAGTTGGTATCCAATTCTCTCCTCTTTTTCCAAGTGTTGAAAAATACTCGTGAATCCAGCGCAGTTACAAAATTAATACTATTAATTAACTAAATAAAATTAATTATAACATAATAAAATAAATAAATTAAATCAATATACTAAATAAAATTAGTTAAAATATAATAAACAAAATTAAAATAAAGACCTATAGGAGAGTAGGATAACCACCGAACTGCTTGCAACTGAACATAGAAGCATCTCTGAGATGTCTGTAAAGGGTAACCAACGCAGCAGCTTCCCAACTATATCTCGATAATCTGTCCAAGTCCGTAAATAGTAAGACGTATCATGCGACAAGTGTAAAGGTCTTGTTGGCAAAAATTGTGGAACCCACCAACATTAGCAAATACGCGCTAGTCGCACATGCCCGTCTAGAAGCAGATCTATGCTCTTTGAATAAATCGTATTACCACTCCAACTTATAGTAAGAACCCCTGCAGTGACTGACTTGTTATTGTGCCCTATATTGTGACACTCCTAAGTAATCAACGGCAAGGCCAACAGCAACCACTTCAGTGATATCTTGAGGGGGCCAAAACACTCCACTGATGGACAAGTGAAGTAGATAAGAGACGTCATCCAAAGTAATGCTCGTCTCACCAAACGGCATGTGAAATGAAGATGTCTTTAGATGTCATCTCTCGACAAATGCTGAAACCAGGTTTATGTCTATCTTCGTCAAACTGGTTCTCTGGAGTGAAGATAGACCAGACCTAGAAATTCAACCCTCCATCTCTTTTGGAAGTTGTTGTGGAACTCTCACTATCAACTTCAGCCCATGTCCAGTAACCTTCAGCTTTTTCTTCGGGTCACTCTCCTGAAAATAATTAAAAGTACGAATATTATAAAACACAACAATAAAAATTCAAATATTATTCAATATCAAATACATGTCGTTTACTTACCTCACCAAACCATACATGTCTAGCAATATGTTGCTCGTACTTAACCAAGAGAGATGTATCATACGGCCCTTCTAGAAAGCCAAGTGGTTGTGCTACGGATGCAAATGCACCAATATACTCTTCATCATCAGCCAATATCGATGAAGTGCCCCGATCTAAACCACGATCTGGAATCTTACCGCCTCGTGTTCGCGCCACTGAAAAAAAAACATTAAAATAAAATTCAAATGACGAACCGGAACACATTAGAAAGGAGTTCTGGAATACTAAATAAACAAAACCGGAACACATATGAAGAGACTTCTGGTATGCAAAAACAGAAGAACCGAAACACTTTCTAGTACACTTTCAGTCAAAATTTGAACAAACCGAAATATACTAAAATGAGTTTCAGTACACATGTTGTAAATCAGAAGACTTAATTATTGTGTTCCATTAAACTTATAGAACCAGAACACTTAATGTGTTCCGGTGTGTAGTTTGAGAACCGAAAATCTTGTCAGAAGTGTTTCGGTTTGCAGCGAAAAATGTAATGTATCGGAAGACTTTTGGGAGAATGAAGCGGAAATGAAAAAGTTCTGAAAATATAACTACTTATATGAAAGTATTTTAGTCCAAAAAATTTTAATATAAGAGTATATAGATAATTGTAAGAGTACAAGGTAAAATTTCTTTAAAAAAAATCTCAAACCGACTTGCCTCATAACTTTTGCTTTTGAATTTGACTGAAGAAAAACTAATATTATGAATGGAAAATTTACTTTATATGATCATTCAAAGAACTTTTTTAAAGAAACTAAAACAAATGTTAGAATATTTAAAATACAACAAATATGAACTCTTCTATCTTTAGATGTAATAATTTTTGCTCTAGACGTGATTCAAACGTGACAACAAACACTCTTTAACGTAGGTAACGTCGAAAGTTCAAATACAAAGGATACACGCTTTCCTATATAGGACTTCTCCTCTCAAACTTTAGTAAAATCATTGTTATACAAAAGTCGGCCATTTTTTTGTAGGCTATTTTTTGTGCCGATGAAATTTAGGAGTAGAGGCTTGAAGACGACACAATTAAGTAAACCATAAACCATAAAAACTGATTAAGAAAAGAAAAATAAAAAGTGGATTCATAAAGCAAAAGGAGGGAGGTGAACTGGCAAAGCTGAAACTACACATGTCAATGTCATTGTCATGCAACCAAACTTTTTTTTATAAACTTAAAAAAAGTTACTATATTTTCAGTCACGCTTTTTTCTAGAGAAAATACTTTTAGACATAAAATTCATGCGAACTTTGCTCCCCTCCATCATCTCATAATTAGCACAACATCATCTTTTACACGTTTTCTCTCTCTTTCTCGATGTCTTTCACGATGTTTCATTGAAAATCTTTTTTTTTCTCTTTAATTCTTCATTTTTTTTTATATTTTCTTCTCATGGTCCTTTGCATCATGGATTCCATGTCTTCTCTTCATTATCTTTCCATAGATAGAGTAAAAAAGAAACACGCTTTGCATGTTTTTGATTCTCACACGTTATAGTTATAACATCATAAGATCTCAATATCATCAAAGACCAAGAAAAAAAAAACAAACAAAAATGTTGCAGAGAGCAGCAAGCAATGCATATTCATGGTGGTGGGCTAGTCACATCAGAACCAAACAATCAAAATGGATGGAGCAAAACCTTCAAGGTTCATTCTCTTTTTCTTCTTATTATAAAATTGCATCTTCATACTTTGGTTTTAACGTTATATAATCAAATTTAGTAATATTCTTATTATGACTGAAGAGGTTTAAGGAATTAGATATATAGATATAGATATAGATATAGTCAATAGGTTTAATTGTTTTATATAAAAAATGCAGATATGGAGGAAAAGGTGCAGCATGCTATAAAACTCGTAGAGGAAGATGGAGACTCATTTGCAAAGAGAGCAGAAATGTATTACAAAAAGAGACCGGAGCTGATAAGTTTTATCGAAGAAACATACAAGGCTTACCGAGCTTTAGCGGAACGATATGATCACATATCGACAGAGTTGCAGAATGCAAATAACACCATTGCTTCTGTTTTTCCGGATCGAGTTCCGTTTATGGATGAAGAAGAGGACAGTGCATCGCCGAGGACTCCCAAAAAAACGCAGACGGAAGGGTACAAAACAAATGTTCCAAAGCCTCCTCTTAGAGATTTGAAAAGCGTGGTAACAGCAGCGACGGCGGCCACGAAGAAACTTAATGCGAAAAAGACTGCAACGCCGTCGGTTGCTTCTAAAGTTCCTAAATCTGGATTAAGCAGAAAGGAGGCGCTTGAGGAGGTTGACAAGCTGCAGAAACAGATTCTGTCACTTCAAACTGTCAAGGAGTTTGTGAAGAGCTCGTACGATAATGCAATCGCGAGGTACTGGGAAACAGGAGAGAAGATCAAGGAGTTACAAGAGAAAGTTTCTGTTCTGCAGGATGAAATCGGAGAAGGTATTGTTATTGAGGACGATGAAGCGCGCCGATTGATGGCTGAAGCTGCTCTTAAGTCGTGCCAAGAGACATTAGAACAGTTGGAAGTGAAACAGGAAAAATCAGTTGATGAAACCAAAGTTGAATCCGTAAGAATAAAGGATGTTAAGGCGAAATTAGCCTCTCTCATGAATGAGTTTCAATATGATCAGAGCGAATCCAAAGAGCCGAGGGTCAAAAGAGATGTAACAAACGTAGCCGAGAGAAAGGACTTGGAAAACGAAGAGGGAAAACTGACGCAACAGATACATGATTTGCAGTCATTACAGGAAACTGTTAAGGTGCACTTTGAGGCTAGCTCCCATTCGTCCCTGGCTGCGACAGAAATGGCGGAGAAGATTGATGAGCTTGTGAACAAAGTGGTTAGCTTGGAAACTTCAGTTTCATCTCAGACTGCTCTAATGAATAGATTGAGAACAGAAACTGATGAACTTCAAGGCGATGTTCGAGCTCTGGAAGACGATAAGGAAAGTCTGATCAAAGATAAAAATAAACTGAACGAACAACTGAGAGAAATGGAACAGAAGATGCTTGCGGTTCAAGATCTAAACCAAACTGTCGAAGATCAGAATAGCGATCTCCAGACTCATTTCACCGAAGCACGTTCTAGTATCGATCTCCTCTCAGTGCAAGTCCAAAGTTTGCAGCCAAGTGAGGAGGTTAAGGTAGCAGATTCATCAAAGATACAAGAGAATACATCAGACCAAAACGAATCAAAACATGAACCTGAAGGGAAAGTAACTGATTCACCAGAAAATAATCTTAAGGTCCCTAATACCTTAGAAACGGAAGGAGCGGCCTCAGTGGAAAACAAACCTCCGAAAGAGTTAAAAGAACAAGAGAAGGATCTTAATCCGGTAGAAAGTAATGGAAAAGAAACAGGAGCCTTGAGTACAATTACAACTACGGAAAATTATTCTTCGGAGAATTTCGAGAAACTGGAAGAAAATGATGCTGAAAAAGGGTCAAGTAAGACAGAGAATACTCTTGGAGATGATCACGAAGATAATGGAAAAGAAACGGTAGCTGCGAGTACAATTACAACTACTGAAAATCATTCTTCAGAGAGTTCTGATAAACTGCAAGAAAATAATGCTGAGACAGTTTCAACTAAGACAAAGAACACTATTGGAGATGATCAAAAAGACGATGAAAAAGAAACAGTGGCTGTGAGTACAATTGCAACTACTGAAAATTATTCTTCGAAGAGTTTTGAGAAGCTGCAAGAAAATGATGCTGAGCACAGTTCAACGAAAACCAAGAATACTCTTGGAGTTGATCATAAAGAGCCTGCAACAGCAGCAGATGACGAACCTGATTGGAGACAAATGTTTTTGAGTGGAATGCAAGATAGAGAAAAAACTCTTCTAACTGAGTACACTAATACTCTTCGAAATTACAAGGATGTGAAGAAGAAGCTTGCCGAAATAGAGAACAAAAATCAAGACAAGCACTTGGATTGTTGTTTGAAATCTCAGTTGCATGAACTGAAGACATCTAATTCCTTGAAAGATCAAGAAATAAGAATTTTACATCAGAAACTCAGTCTTTTGCAGATAACATTGGAGGGAAATGAGGACATGACTGACTCAACTTCAATTCTACCACAAGAAGAACATGACATTGAAAAACTTCTAAAAATTGATCAACCCGAATCTACATCAGCTATTGAAGAGAAGTTCCGGTCCAATATAGATGAAGTTCTAGAGGAGAACTTAAGTTTCTGGTTAAAATTCAGTACAACTTATGCTGAGATACAAAGGTTTGAAACCACTATCAATGATTTGCAAACCGAGGCATCAAAACTTGAGAAAAAAGTAAAGTCAGAAGGAAGTAGCAGCTTAAAGCATAGTCTAAAATCAGATGCGCGGCCGATTTACAAACACCTGACAGAGATTCAAACTGATATAACAGTCTGGTTGGAGAAAAGCGTATTGCTGAAAAAAGAACTGCAGTGTAGATTCTCGTCTCTCTGTGTCATCCAAGAGGAGATAACAAATGCATTGAAAACCAGTGCTGAAGATGAAGATTTCAGGTTCACGAGCTATCAAGCAGCCAAGTTCCAAGGTGAGGTTCTGAACATGAAACAGGAAAACAATAAGGTTGCTGATGAGCTTCAAGCAGGTCTAGATATGGTAGCATCGCTTCAACTTGAAGTCGAAAAGGCACTTGTGAAGTTGAATGAGCGATTTGGGTTATCTGCTTCAAAGAGAGAAGAAAGTGGAATACTAAGTCAGTCAGAATCTCGGGCTAGAGTTCCTCTCAGATCATTTATCTTTGGCGTGAAACCAAAAAAACAATCCATTTTCTCCTGCATGGCCCCTGGAACGAATAGAAGGCTCAAGTCTGTTAAGGATTAGAGTAATGTGTAATATATTTTGCTAGTTTTCTATTTTATTTCTTTGATCATTCATCAGTTTCATTAGATAGTGGATTGAGAAGTCTTTTGACTCTAAAGGAAGAGATTCATTTTCTCTTTTCTTTTTTTTTTTTTTGTCCATAACTGTAAGCAGGAAGTATGGCAAAATGCATTTTTTGGTTTAGTCAAGTGTTTTGAGTTCTCTTTTTCAATGTATATCCAATGGTTCCCTTTTTCCTCTTTGAAATTACTATTTGTGTTCCTTGTAAAATGACTGAAATTTGATTAAGCTCGTGACCATTACTTAATTTTCATTCCTCTAAAATATGAATGTCTCTTGGAATGACCCACATATCATTTCATAAAATACATAATTTGTTAACCATCATCACTTGAGACAATACTTTCAGATTTTAAAGACCAAAACTAAAATTCACTCATTTAAGGGTGCATGGTTATTTACAGATCGAGCTCATTAATATTCTCTGTCAACCTTGCTGAAACCTAAAACTAATTAATAGTATAAAAATGAGAATTTCTTAATACACCACATGGG
Source organism: Lathyrus tuberosus (assembly GCA_022829125.1). Classification (NCBI taxonomy): domain Eukaryota; kingdom Viridiplantae; phylum Streptophyta; class Magnoliopsida; order Fabales; family Fabaceae; genus Lathyrus; species Lathyrus tuberosus. Next base: position 3,590,630 of record JALAZF010000073.1, on the reverse strand, counting down.
TTTCTTAGGCACCACGCGAATTTTCATTTTTGCCCCCTGATTCCGGATATGCACATCCGGACGCACCATTTTTTTTAAAAACGTTGATTTGTTCCGGATGTGCATATCAGAAATAATTCCTGATGTGCAAATCCGGAACCATTTCTTATAACTTGGCGTCAGAGCTTCTCCCCCCTCATTCTTTACATTTTTACATTCCAAACTATCAAACTCTCTCAAACTCTCAATTTCTCATTTCCACAAATCCCGACTTTTTTCACTCGTGTTCGGCGCAGAGCAACTTCTATAACGATCAAGACACTCCAAATCCTCTGTATCTCAATTTAATCGGTAAGTTTTTGAATTTTAGAGTTTCGGAGTTATTTTCGAGTAATCGATTTAAAGTAGACATTTAGGTGTAGAAATTGTTAGGTAGTATGAATAACATAGGTTAGAGACAATGTAGGTATTGTTTGCTGCTTCAAACGGACGATCAGGGCATTAAAATACCTTTTTCTATGGTACAGTAGCCATGGTTGCGTTTTTAAGAACTTGAAATACGTACCGGATGTGCAGATCCGGAAAAATTTTAAAGTTGATTGCTTTCCTGATGTGCACATCCGGAAAAACCCAACGTTAAATATTCTGAGTACTTCCAGATGTGCATCCACGGAAGTTTTCCTGATGTGCAAATCCGGAAACAACTTGGTTTCTATTTTTGTTTTTTTTTTTTATTGTTATTTTTTTTTAGTTATTTTTAAAAAATTCTAATTTATTTATTATGCTTTGTAAATTACATGGCTGCCAGAGACGATCGTATCATACATGGACGGACAGCTCAGCATTCATCTGTCTGACGTGAGCGAACGCAGTCTACAGCAGAGGCAGTTCCAGCAGCCCCTACAGTTGAGGGACAGCCTTCCACATCACAGGTTCAGGCCACTCCCCCGTCAGCCGCCGTTTTTACATCTCGGAGGCGTCGGGGTGCTACGGCTGGTTCATCAGGGTTCCCGCCCGCACGCAGGCGTCGTCTAGAGACTCCAGTTCCATCACCTGCTCCTATTCCATCCCTTGTTCCTGTTCCTGAGGGTGATCACCCAACACATGAGGGTGGTGACGGCGATGACGATTTCGATGAGCTGGAGGGTTACCCCGGGGACCGTCTGATATGTCCGTACTCTTGGAGTACTCTGAGCATACTTTCAGATATGTCTGGTTAGGACAGGTAACCTTTCTCAGTTTATTTATAGAATTGTTTTCGTTGAAAATAATTTCATTTGTAACATTGTTTTATTTGGAAATTTTCAGGAGAATGATTCCCAGAAGTTCTATAACCATGGGGCAAGGTTATAGACATGATTGCGGAGCTACCAGAGGATGAGTGGTTCCAGTCTGCACTTACTACCTCTGGTCTCGGAGGTCTTTCTAGGATTGGGTATCCCCAGATCATGTACGGTATGCTGATGGCCTTTGTTGAGAAATGGCACCCTGAGACATCCTCATTCCATCTACCGTACGACGAGCTCACGATCACACTCGACGACATCTCGTGCCTTTTACATCTACCGATCACGGATACCCTTCTCCGTCACGGTAAGATGTCGAAGGTGGAGGCAATAGAGATGCTGACTGGAGAGCTTGGGGCTACCCCAGATGATGCACTTGCGGAGGTGACCCAGTTGAGAGGCGCACACGTCCGGTTCTCTTTTCTGACACGCAGATTTCGTGAGGAGCTTGCAGAGGCAGGACAGACAGCAGGTGATCCAGCTGAGGTGGAGATCCACATGCAGCGTGCCCTGAGATGCTACTATCTGTTTTTGCTCGGCACGCAACTGTTTGTGGACACCAGCGCCACTTACGTTGATATCGTTTACCTCAGGTATCTTTTGGATCCCACGGAGATCCATGGGTACAACTGGGGGGCGGCTACGCTGGCATACGCCTATGCTAGGCTCTCAGATGGTTGCCTCTGGGTAGCCAAGACTGTGGCAGGCAGCTGTACACTATACGTGGTAACAATCTTATATTCTGTCTTTTTTTTCATTTCTTTTCTTTCTATATTCATTATAATGTTTGACACCGATGTTATGTTTTCCATTTCAGACGTGGATATTACAGCATTTTCCCAAGATTACTGGTTGGGGGAGTGTCCAGGGGTACACTGAGGATATGCCGCGTGCTGCTGCATTTCTCCTGCTCAGAGGGAACTAGGTGCCCGACCCCTACAGAGTTTATCTTGATCATATGGCTGCTGAGGATATTTTTTATCACGCTTATGCCGATCACCGTGAGACGCGCCCGTTCGCCGAGATTTCGCTGTTCTCAGGATGGTTGGCATGTAGTTCGACCATTACTGCTCGATATCTGCCGGAGCGCGTCTTGCGTCAGTTCAGTTACACGCAGACGATCCCCAGAATGCCTCATGAGTCTGCTCCTCTAGGCTTGACCCGCACGTAGATAGATGAGATATATGCTGACTTCCAGTCCCACTTGTTACCGGAAGAGGCTCAGGCGACCAGAGCGCCGAGAGATTGGAGCGTTGTTGCCGGGTACATCATGTGGTTTTATACCACCTCACACCCATGCATGGTGCCCACTGCTGAGGGATCGCCACCCAGACCTGCTCATCAGGCGATATTTGAGGAGCGGCAGTCTCAGCTAGACCATATTCAGGATGTCCTACCTCGCTGTCGTGAGATAGAGGAGATAGCGCGGACGGTCACCTCCCTGAGGGCTCTGGTGGCAGACTTGCCATGGATAGGATTATTGAGATTGCTCGGGGGACACTTCAGTGCCGCAGACATCGAGTCAGGACAGCGGATAGGGGCAGAGGAGCAGAGGAGTCAGGAGAGATCCTTCGCCATACACAGTAATTTTTTGTTTGATATATTCTATTTTTATTACATTTATGTACTGTATTTTGACATGAGTATTATTATGTATATATATCATTTTATTTTATATATGGATGTTTTCGAATGTATATTACGTTGCCACAATATATTAACATCTACGACAAATCAACAAAATTGATTTTTTTTAAAAAATAAAGTTCTGCTATTTTTCCAGATCTGCAGATCAAAAATTATTCCTCATATGCACATCCGAAACAAATCAACGTTTTTAAAAAAAATTGTGTGTCCGGATGTGCATATCCAAAAACTGGAGGCAAAAACAAAAATTCGCATGGTGCCTAAAAAACCATGTGGTGTATTAAGAAATTCTCATAAAATTTAACCTAGAAACAATGATCTTGCAAGTAAACATAGCAGTACCTGGAAGATATCCCCTTCAGTAGGGTTTAATTCATTTGGAAACTACCAATTAACCCAAATTGTGTAATAATGAAAAATAATTAGCATTTCTTCTGATTCACATATACTTGAAATATAAGGTTATCCTATTTCCTAATTTACTAAGCCTCTCTTGCCACTTGTAATACAGCCAAATAACTTGCTATATGTATATTGGTTCCCTTGTTTTTCCACCAAACAAGGTAAGGAAATAACTCTGTTCTCTTAACAAATCGAGCACCAACACCGGGTGCAATTCAACCTCGAGAGTACTCATTCTCAGATGCGCTCTGCCGACTTGGTGACTACCTTCTGGAGAAAAAAGATTCTGGCTAACAGATTACACATCTCTTTACCTGGAGACTACCCCGTTTGAGAATACATCAACTTTCGAAACATCGGTAAAAACCCTATTAACATAGCATTACTTTCCCTTCTTAGCATCTTGTGGGAACTGCACCCCCAGGAGGCCAAGCAAATTGGATGCAGGACCAGGAAGCCCTTGTTGGGAAGAAAATGAATCAAGAAGACTTTGCACTAAATTTACATCCACGTCTATAGGAGAAAAGTCCTCATCCATATCTTCTGCGGCATGCGATGTTCCCTGAAAGTAAATTTTTTAAAAAGAATCGGTCATATAGCAGCACTGACCAAAGTTTGCCAAAAAAAATAGAAACTGAACTACCCCGCAGGTGCGCACACGTTTTCCCCATTAATTATCGTACAATGATAAAATGAGGAAATGTAACAACAGGCAGATAGATAATTGATGTTAAAACAAATGGCCGAAATGAAATATCTTTGCATATTTAAGAGACAAATTACTTATTTTTTCCCCTTTCATTTGACCTTGTGTGGTTTGAATATTTGATGTCTTTTAACAATCCATAAACATTAACATTTAGAATTAGAACATTCTTTACTCATGCAAACCCAAACAAAATACCTCATCCTTCTTTGGAATTATTTTATCAACACCAACAAAAGTTTTCGGAAGGGTTGTTAGCTTTAGTTGTTCATCCATAGCATTAGAGTAAGCTTGTGTGAAAATATCATCTTCATCATCATTCTCCTCAGCAGATTCAACAGCGTCATCCTCGTCAGAATCATCTATAATCATCAATAAAAATGTCAGCCCAAAAGAGATTCTAAGATGCAAGGAAGACACAATACTGATCACATAATCATTTATTTGATTGAATTCCAGTAATCAACTAATTCGCTAGTCCTACAGTTCTGTGCATACTAAAACCTAGGTACTGGTTACTTAGGCTATCATATTTCATACAGCTCAGGGTCCCAAACAACTAATTGCTCAATAACAAAGACAAGTTAAAGGTAAGGCAAATAAGAAATGACTTATTTAAGTAAAATTTAATAATCATTAGATAAAAAGTTTCCCTATAAGTATTGAAGAGTACGAAGACATAAACATGAAATTCTTACCAAAGTCCAGGTCAGATGAGGATCCTTCTTCAATATTACTGTTGGCAGCTTCACCTGGACAATTCATTACTGATTCCATCTCTTTGAAAAATTGATCCGCATCAAAGTCCACCTCCTTATTTCTTCACAAGTGTCCAAGATAAATAGATATCATCATAATGAAGTAATATAGTAAAACCAAAAGGCAATGTTAAAAAAAACTGTAATTTAGTTTGGATAGAAAACTAAGACTTTACTGAATTTGCAATAAAAAAAACTTAATCCCACTATTGTTGGATGAAAAATGGAAGATGTCCAGTAACTCACTACAAGGAAATGACGAACATAATAGAAAAGAAATATAAAAAAAAAAAAAAAAACTTAATAAGCAACATTTCGAGGGGCTGCAATGTGCCTACCAACAGAACCCTTAATACCCCTTTCCCTTGGACTTCCCCAGTCCCATATATTTAACCAGCTCAACCATGATAGATTCCCTTAGCATCTCTCCACTCACACATTCTATTATTTTAATAATCCATAATCCTAGTCACTCAAACATCCTGTTATATAAAATTAACAGTAATGCAGTTCTTTCTCATTGTTGTTCCACTCTCATCCTTGCTAGCATGCTTCTTAGCATGTATGCTTAGGCAATGGACAGTATAACAGAAAACAAAGTATCACCCATATGTGTATATATTGTGAGTTTGTGACTACAAGAGCAAAAATTAATTAATAATAGGAATAACCGCTGTACAACTTATTAATATTATCATATAACAAATGGAACTAATTATTTAAAACAAGATATCAGCACCTACTTTACCATAAGCCAATTCAGTTTGTGTTAAAAAAACACTTAGATGTGTTCTAATTATTGTATTATTATAGTAGAACTTGTTAAATAAGTGGTGGTGTTATATAAGTACAGTCTGAATTAAGCTATATAAATCTGAATGGGCGGGCCATTTGAGAAATGCTAATTGAGGAAGAGAATTTCAACAATTCAACAAGGTTAATTTGGTCAGAAGTTATTATAAAAATAGACACCGCCTATACTGCTTTTAGCTTTCACAAAAACATGTTTTTTAAGTTCTGAATTAGGTTATGAAAGTCCAAAACAGCTTTTTGGAACAGAATTTTTTTTATTAATAAGCTCATCCATGCAGGATAGAAATGCTTCATGAGTAATTTATTTGATACAATACTTCATTCTGGTTACTTTAGTAGATAAGCCTATATAATCTGAAATTTAATCTCACCCAGACAGGACAAGTTGACTTGTCCAAATCTCAGGATTAACCAAAAGGTTAGAGTTAATGACTTGGATCATTATAAATGTGTGGAACTTTAATACATATTAATGGCCAAACATTATGGAAAAAATAAACCTTTTCATAACCTAAATTCTCTCACAGAAAATATTCCTATATGATAATCGTTGGAACTTGGAAGCATGCATATCAAATATGTATAACTTGAATCAACATGTATGCAGTGAAACTGACCTGTCTTCAGGAGCTTCAGCACCCTCAAAACTTGACACCTTGTCAACAAATGCTCGCATAAGTTTTGCTACATCACCAGGATTAAACTCATCAGCATTTGAACCATTATCTTGACCCTTTTTTCCTTTCCCTTTATTTTTGTGTTTTAAGTCAAAAAGTTCCATCTCCTTTTGTCTTTCATTAAGAGCAGAATTTAACTCTTCCTCTCCGTTGTAAAGCCAATAATCACTATCAGATGGAGGAACCTCCTGATCTTTAAATTCGTCCACCGAATAAGGCAAAGCAAGAATTTCATCTATGCGTCTAACAGGAGCACTCATCAAGTCACTGCAACAATTTTCAACTTAGCAAATAGCAATGATAAAATAACAAAAGTCCACTGTTGGAAATTAAAACATATCAATACTCCACTTTCCGAGTATCTTAGGTTCATTGTTTAGCAAGCAGATTAGCTAAATGAATCTTAAGAAATATTGCTTGCTTAAATGATCCCTTTTAAATTGCATTTGCTCATTTATCATCATTGTAATCACTATGTGTCATAAATTAAGGATGCTATTGAATGCAAAGCACAACCTTCAAACAATTTTGGATTAAATAGCCTTAACCAAGAAGACCCGGAAAGAATGACGGCTTTCCTCAATAGCTTGGGGAAAAAAGGGTATTTGTACTTTGGCGTATTCAGATATGCTTCCAATTTCATTAGGTTTAATGCCTTGAATATACTTTCTATTTTCATTTGGATTGAGGAGCCACAGACCATATTTCACCCTCATCCAAATACCTCTCCTTGTATGACCCCAGTCCCAATAGTAAGAAATTTTTCAACATCCACTATAAACCAGAAACCTAAAATCAAATAATATCACTCTTATAACCCAAGTAGAATATTCCTTAATGCCCCCATTCAAACGGAATAATAACATAAACAAAAACAACAAAAAACGCTGTCCGTCCATTCTAACCGAATCTCTCACCAAGTAATTTGAACCCAATAATATTTCTGACCTTAGTAAGGATAAAATAACAAAATCCAAGTAAACTTGTGAGCTAAAAACAAATGATGTCATAGAGCTAATTCAACTTAAAAACAAGACTTGATGAGAATCAATGTCTATCTTCCAATTCCAAACACAATGGATATCTTCAACATTAAAACTGAAGAAAGGAGTTTCACTAGTATCTATCAGTTCTATATTTTATATTCTATCCGGTACAAATGAGTCAATATATGGTAAATCATGCATTTTGACTGAAGAAAGATCAGCTTACTAACCTGGCCTTGGAGTGTAGAGAAGTGTTTCTATAATATTCTTGAGCATTTTGCATCAACCTCTGATACTCACTAGAACCCGGAAGCAGCCCTTGAAAGTAACCACTTTTCTCCAAACTCTGCATAAACGCTTCCCAAGTGGAACCCTTCCCTTCAACCCCATCACACTTCCGTTGCTGATACATCATTTCCATCCCACAAGTAATCTTCAACCCCAACTCAGCCTCCGCAAACTCCTCCCTCCTGTCTCGGCTTGGGAGCTCCGGATAAACCTTCGGAGCCTTAAACGTTTGCTGAACAAGCTGTGCATACATAGCCCTCGACATCTTCACAGAAACGCAAACCAACTCTTCCCCTCTCCCTTTCTCCAAGAATTTCTCCAACTTCACCGCAAATTTCATTGCATCAATGTCCCTGTCATAGAATCCTTCCACCGCCAACGAAATCAAGCACGGCTCATGCTTAAGAACCTTTGCAACCGACACCGGAACCCTTGCCCTAACACTATGCATGTTTTTCCTTGCCTGGTTCGGGTAATCCTTAATCCGGTTCATAATAGCTATCTGAACAGGTTCAGAGACTCGCGAGTTGGACTCGGAGGTTGATAGGAAGTTAAGTGAATCCATTAGGGAAGGGGAAGGGAGAGTACCACGGGGGATGATGTGGATATGGCCGTTACGGAGAAATATACGGTTGTCGGAGGTTTCGGGGTTAACCCAGCGAGGAAGATGGAAGGCGGCTTCGATGAGGAGAAATTCGCCGTCGGAGTCCCAGAGGCGGATTGAAAGGGAAGGAAAGTGGGTGGAGATGTGGAAGAGGAGGAAGACAGTAAGCCATTCGTCGTCGAGGTTGTCTCCGTAGCGAAGGTGGCCGTGGAGGTGAGGGAGGTTTGAGGATGAAGGGCACTGACAGGTAGGGTTTGGGGGAACGGAGAGAGAAAGGTTGAAGGGCTGGTGTTGCCAGATGTAGTCGGTGGTGAAGGGAGAGATTGATTGCAGGATTTGTAGGTGGAGGGATTGGAGAGTGGTGGTTGTGGTGGTGGTGGTGGTGGGGGAATCGGGGTATAGGGCGTAGAAAACGGTGTCGTATGATGGCATGGCGGTGGAGGAAGGAGGAAACTCCATTACTATGCTGAATATTACAACTTGTTCGCTGAACTTGTTTTTCTTTTAGAGATTTTCCCCTGCTGCAATTGTACAAAATGAAGTTCAAAAAATTAAAAGTGATGTTCACTGTGGTTCGTGTATTCCGGCGACGGAACTGTAGCAGAATGGACTGCAGTTGAGGGAAGGCTGGACGTGCGACGGGTAATCGTCAGAGTCGGCAACGGCGGGGCCAGAGCTATAGTGCTATACTATGATCGAGTGTGTCTTTCAGTTTTAAGAACAAAGAAACCTAGAAAGTAATTGTGCATGCTAAACCGAACCATTTTTCGTACAAACCGGTTTGAGAGTGAAAATGGATTCAAACCGGTTTAAATAGTCAATGGCTTCCTTGTTTATAACCTCATATGCAGATTTGGATAATCTATCCGCCAATCAAAAAATTGGTTCTGATGTATAATGTAGGCATGGCAGTAAGTCGGGACAGATGCATATTTTATATTTCTTAAACTCAAATTTGAATCTTACTTAAATGTTTGTTCCTCGCTTGAAACTAGAGGTGGCAATTGAATCCATTAAGACAAAATCCATCCAATCCATCCATCAAAAAATCTATCCAATCCATCTACCACATAAAAAGTAAGTTAATGGATTGGATTAAATCCATCTATTTATATGCACGGATTGGTTCAATCCATCCAACATATTTTAAGGATCCAATGGATTATTTTTATTTCCGTTAGATTTATTTTTCAAAAAATAATTAAAAATGGATTTTTTTTTTAAAAAGAATTTATTTTTTTCCAAAAAAGAAACAAATTTTTTCCGGAAAAAACCGATTTTTTTCCGGAAAAAAACTGACTTTTTTTCCAAAAAATAAAAACTGACTTTTATTACGAAAAAAAACTGACTTTTTTTTTTCGAAAAAAACCTGACTTTTTTTTTTCAGAAAAAAATTCGACTTTTTTTTCCCTAAAAAAAACTGCTTTTTTTGGTCCAAAAAAACTGACTTTTTTTTTCAAAAAAAACTGATTTTTTTTCCGAAAAAAAAAAACTGCTTTTTTTTCCCAAAAAAAACAGATTTTTTTTTCCGAAAAAAAACTGACTTTTTTTTCCCAAAAAAATTGACTTTTTTTTCCGAAAAAAAAAACCGATTTTTTCGGAAAAAAAACCAATTTTTTTTTCGAAAAAAAACTGACTTTTTTTTTCAAAAAAAAACCAATTTTTTTTCTGAAAAAAAATTGACTTTTTTTTTTCCGAAAAAAAACCGACTTTTTTTTCCCCAAAAAAACTGCTTTTTTTTTCGGAAAAAACTGTTTTTTTGTCCGACAAAAAAATTGACTTTTTCCCCCAAAAAAAACCGATTTTTTTTCCGAAAAAAAAACTGAATTTTTTTTACAAAAAAAAAATTGACTTTTTTTTCCGAAAAAAAAAAACCGACATTTTTTTTCCAAAAAAAATCGATTTTTTTTAAATAAAAAAAAATTGGATGGATGGTTATCCATCCATTAAAAATATGTTAATGGATGGATTGGATGGATTTTATTCTTAACGGATGGATTGGATTGGATAATTTTAAGAAACTTTTAGTGGATTGTTAATGGATTAATGGATTGTTTTGATCCATCCATTAACAATACAATCCATATCCATCCAATCCATCCATTTTGCCACCCCTACTTGAAACTCAATCGGGACAAATAATTAAATCTAAAACATGTTTCAAATGGGTGAAATTTATTTTTTAGAGCATTAAAATTTATTTTTTAAATTAAAATAGTTAATTTTTTGAAACAAATAATTTGTCTTGAACTCTAACAAACTTAGAAATAATGAATTAAAAAAATTGTGAAAAAAAAAATATAATACACATTTCAAATACTTTAAATAATAATATATGAACCAAAATATCAATATATTAAGCAAAAAATTAATATTATAAATTTTTAAAATGAAATCTTTCAAATTATCAACGAGTCAGGTTTGGTGTGGGTGTCAGTGTCTTCATTCTCAATCTCGTATCCATCTTTAAAAATTGGGGAAAACTCAAACTCATACTCAAACCCAGTTAAAGTGGGTATTCCCCGTCAAACTCAGGGTGAGTTTGGGCGGGTACTCGCATGTACGGGTTTTATCCATCGTAGGGCGCACAATATGGAATTGGATTTTGTATTGTTTGGTGATGCATAGTCCTTCAGCATTCTATTAGGATCCAATTAATCTTGAGTGGAGTCGATATTATGTCATTTGGAGCTGAATTATCTCACGATCCAACTTCTTTTGATAGTACGACATCTTGTTGCTACTTCTTTTTCAATGACACTAAAAGGAGCGGTGTTACAAGACATCTTTCTTTCACATTTATGAAACATGATACGATAACACTCTTGCGGCCCCTCCGAGTTATGTTCCTTGGAAGGCCCTTGCTCAGGATGAGGATGGTTCGAAAGAAGAAATCCTTGATATTGTATATGAAGGAAATCGTGATACAATACGCGACGAAAAATAAAAACTTCTCTTAAGTCGATCCTAACGAATGAGCATGATCAGTGATAGAAACAATTACCTCTTATGTCTATTAAAATCTTTGATGCGGAATCAGATGAATGATCACAAGCGATGAACGAAGATAATGCCTCTACTCAATCCACACAAACAGAATGCCTTTAATCTCAGTGTTAGCTGCTACGGATGAAGACTTTGAGTGAGGGAGAAAGAGAAATAACGATCAGAATTTCACAAACCAAATTTCGCCAGGTGTAAAAGCTTTTACACAAAGGTTTTATTTATAGAACTACTTGTGTGGGCAATAAGCTGAAAAAACTCAACTTAAGTGCACCATGTGTATAATAATAATACTTTATTATTATAATAACTATTATTATAATAAACACTTTTTATTATTATTGTATTTAATTATTATTATTATTATTATTATATTATATGTTGTTCAATATTTCACTTAAGTACATCGTACCTTACGGTATTCCATAATTCTCTCAAGTACATTGTGTCTTATAGTGTACCATATTTCACTTATTAATTTTATCTCTCATCATTTGTCCTTATGTGTGTGACTCTGCAGGTTCTCGTGATGTTGACAATTATACTAAATCACACATTTAATATAATAAATAATGAGTGGTATCTATCAACAAATCACTGTTACCCAAGACACAAAAGGATTATGTGATTTGACAAAATCTTTTCATATTAATACTATTGTGTACAATTACCTTTTTGCCCTCGTGTCGATATTGAACACAAGGCATAAATTGTGTCACTCTTGTCCAGTTCAATATTGGACCCTTAGATATTTATCCTGTTACGCGGGATGGACAAATTCCATCTAGGTCACTCATGTCCCTCGACAAGTTTTGTTGAGTACCGTTCAACTGTCTTTATGGCCATCCAATTATGGACAACGTTTAATCAGCAATAAAGTATTTCGACTCCACATCTAGGGTCCATAGTGATTTCAGGTCTAATGGTGGTATACATCATTATCATTATAAGAATAAATTATGACATTTTGCATAACATTCTATGTAGTATTTTCATAGCGGTTCAATCCAGTATAAATATTATTCCTAATATTCGTACTTATGTTAAGACTTGATAACTCTTTATCAATGATCCTTGAGATGTGATCATCAATTTATCCACATAATATACTTAATGTTTTAATGTTATCCCGCTTCACAATAAGCTTGACTACTGATACTTTAATAATATTATCCTTATATTTAATGGGATCTCGTGATTACGGCATACTTAAAATTTTATTAAACAGAATAGCAATTGTAGAAACTTTATTATTTTGAAAAAACAAACATAATAAACATGTCATTTTAATTATTAATATATAATTTGATAAAACTACCAAGTTCTAATAAAATTGTTAGCCTTTAGGACGTACACCAACAATCTCCCACTAGCACTAGAGCCAATAAAGCTTACCCCTTATACCCATAGATCTATATTTCCATCATGTTTCTGCTGTGCAATAGGCATTGTTAGTGGGTCAGGAACATTGTCAAATGTTGGTATTCTGCATATCTTCACATCTTCCCTATCTACTATCTTTCGAATGAGCTAATATCACCTAAGTATGTGTTTGGATCATTTGTGAGATCTAGACTCCTTAACTTGTGCAATAGCACCATTGTTATCACAATAGAGATCAATAAAGTCCATAATCTTAGGGACAATGCCAAGTTCACTAATGAACTTCTTAATTCAAACAACTTCCTCTGTTGCATTTGAGGCAACAATATACTCAGTCTCAGTTATATAATCAACAATTGTATCCTGCTTTAAACTTTCCCTGCTTACAGCGCCACTATTTAAGCAAAACACATGAACAAATTGTGATCTAAAGTCATCTTTATCTGTTTGGAAGATAGCATCGATGTACCCAATTACAACAATCTCTTCCTGACCTACATATATCAAGAACAATTTCTTAGTCATTCTCAAGTACTTAAGAATATTCTTAACAGCAAGTCAATGGGCATCACCAGAGGCAAATTGGTACCTACTTGTTGCACTTAAAGCATACGAGACATTGGGTCGATTACATAACATGGCATAAATGATAGATCCTATTGCAGATTCATATGAAATCTTATTCATGTGATTTGTAAGACCCATAGTTGTAATGTGACTGTAAGTATCAGGGTTTAGGATTAATAAAGGAGTTAAAGGTTTTTCGATTGTTAATCCAAATAATTGTCTATAAATAACACATAGTTAATGAGACCATTTCGGAATGCTACCAAAACTTTAGTAAGATTGGCGTAATGTTTTTATAGTTATAAACTATCTATGAAAAAATTATTCTTATTTTGCCGAAATTTCATAATAAGTTTCTTCTGACTCTTAAGAAAACGAGCAAAAATCTAACCGTTTTTTGAATTTTCACGGACTCCGATTGTGGTCAAAATTTAAATAGAAATTTTATATATCGTTTAGAATTAGAGTTTAATCTCATTATATTTTTATAGGCTAAGGAGCATAGATTTATTCGAATAAAAATTATTCGAAACAAAAATTTATTTAAAATAATAATTTATTCATAAATTATATTTTGTTTTAATTAAAAGAGTAACGTATAAATTTTTCTATTTCCGAAAAAGTTGTTCATGAGCGAATTACGACGCGTCTGAGAGCAAACACGGAACAAAATAACTTGATGTGACATAAATTACAAAATATCTTGATATTTTCTGAATCATAATGACATTAGCATGTGAGAGAGATCCAAGGGCTAGGAAGAATTCCTGTAACTTTCATCAAAAGGCTTAGTCAATAAGTAAAGGTTAGGATATAATTAATTTTTACACAACACACAATTCTCTCTCTCGACTGAACATCAGAGCACAAAACACCTTCGCATTTTCTATTTCTCCTCTACATCATTTCACCATTGGAAGCCCACACCTTGAGCTTGTGTATGTTTTCGCTTCTATTTTTATAGTAACTAAATATCTCCCTCTTTTATATCATCTTAGATAACCAAGCTTAGAGTTTATAAAGTGACTTTGAGGACAACTTTTGTATTATTTTGATTGGTTGCTGTTGGATTAGTTATTTGTGGAAAGGAAACTTAGAGCATCCACATCGGGGGTGGCTTTTAAATTTTAAGCCACTTGTGTCAGAAAATAATAATAATTAATTGCAAATGGAAGGGTTTGAGTAAACCACCGTGGTTGTAGTATACTACCGTGGCTTTGTTGAATTTTTGTGTTTTAACCAATACATTTGTATTTTTTGAACCATATGTGGGATTAGTGGGACCCAATTTAAAGTTTTAGATGAGTGGTATGGATATTTAGAATATGTAATTGAGTGGTTTAAATAATTGAAAAGTGTGAGAAAATATATTATATTGAGTAGGGTCCATTTATACTACCAAATTGAGTAGCATGGATGTGAATGCTCGTATGGTCCTAGTTTGTTTACTAGTTTGAGGTTGAATTACTTTTATTAAATTTGGTTGAAAATAGGATGAGTTTATTTTATAAATAAAATTTCTACAAGTATAATTATAAAGTTAAATTAATTCATTATCACTATAGACCAATTTTATGTCACTTATATATAAGGGTATCAAATTTGTTTTAATTTGAAACTTAAAAAAATGATTACTTTTAGAATCAAATACTAATTATATTTAATATTTTGAAATGTACAGTAAGTATAATTTTGATTTGTCTTTAAACTTTATTTAAAGCTAAAAATAGTTTATTATTTGGAACTAAAATTCTATTGGGATGATTTAAATTAGTTGTTGGTTTAAAATAATTAAAGATAGCAATATTTATTTTTAAGGATAATAACTTTTTTTTTTAATTGACCAGTGTTACGTGTTGAAAATTTTGGTATATAAAAGATGTAAATTTTTGTTTTGGAGCTATGGGATTTAAAGGTATAAATAGTGATAATAATGTTTTAGTTTTCAATCAATAATATATGTTTGAATGTTTAGTAATGTTCATACTCCAACCAACAATAAAAATAAAAGTTTTGGCACAAATTTGCATTTTTCAAAATATTTTCGTTAATTTTTATATTGAAATTCTATTCTGATATTATTATATTTTTGTTTAAGACTAGGAGTAATATTTTTTATAATAAACTTGTTTGGTTGTATAAAATTAGGTGTTATCATTAAATAAGACTATTTTTGAAAAATGTTATATATATATATATATATATATATATATATATATATATATATATATATATATATATATATATATATATATATATATATATATATATATATATATATATGAAACGTCTCATATGAGAATGTCATTTTTATGTGAGAACATGAGAATGAATCTGAATTATTAGTTGTTAAAATAAATGATAGAGATTATGTGTTAGTTTTTTTCTCTCTCCTCCATCATTTATTTTAATAATGGAGGAGAGAGAAAAACAAAAACCAAATATAATCTCCATCATTTATTTTAAAATTCAATGATTCAGATTCATTCTCATGTTCTTACATAAAAATGACATTCTCATAGGATTTGAACTATATATATAGGGGTGTACATGGGTTGGGTAAACCCAACAAACCCAGTAAAACCCACCCAAACCGACCCAAAAAAATGGGTATGGTCGGGTCATTGAGTGAACATGGTTTTCAAAAATGAAAAACCATTCAAAATAATTGGGTTTTGGGTAAACCCACACCCAACCCACAATATCCATGGTTTATTGAGTGACTATTTTTTTATAATTTGATGAGTGATGACTTCAATGTATTTAATCTTGGTTGCTTCAATTACAACCCTTTGAACATCTTTTATTTTATAAGTAATGGTTTTAACTTATTTAGGATGTCACACTTTTATTATTTTGATGCTAATTCTTGTTAGTTGTAAGTATTTTATAAATTTTATGTATTACTGTAATATAACTTTGATTTTTATAAATATGTTTATGATAAATTTTATTATGCATTTAGACATTTGATATTTTAAAAAATAACGGTAATAAGTTAAATTATTTATTAAGAAAAAATGTGACAAATCATTTATAATTATATAAGGAAGGAAAAAAAAAAGAAGAAAAAAAATAGGGTAACCCACTACCCAACCCAATCCAACCCACAAATTTGTGGTTTTACCCAAACCTACCAAATGATGTTGTGGGTGGTTATTTTACGTCACCCAAGCCAATTTATTTTGTGAAGGGAAAAATATTATAATTAATGGTAAACCGTTACGTGATTTAGGGTTTGATGGTACTCGGTATGTGGAAAGAAGCAATAATCGGAAAGTTCGCTATTGTAAGGGCATTTTCTAACGATATTATAGGTGATTGAATGCATGTGTGTTTGTATTCATGATTGTGTGCCCAATTAGGGATGTGTGTTTATGTTGTGATGTTAAACTTGTAAATGTGCTTTCATATAATTTTGAATAAAAATATGATTTGCATGTGTTTACCCTAAAAAATAGTAAACAACCGCTGATATCCAAAATACGGGTTATTTGCAGGATCAACCAGTGAATCCTATGACATATTGCCTAATAACCTTTCTATTATTGATTTCTTTGTGTTTTAGGATAACAGACTTCGAGTTGGTCGAAGGAAAGTGTTGACTTAATGATATACTGGACACTTCGACTATTGTAAGAAATGTAAAAGTAAGATACCAATACCAAAAACTTTAAAAGAAAATAAAGACTTGAAAGGAAATGAAAATGAAAGAAACAGAACGAAGTGTAAATTGATTAAATCATAAAATTTGCATTGAAAGTAAAATATGGTGTTTCATATGCTCTTACATCCTCTCAGTCATTCACTCGTTTCTCTAACGTTTGATACTTTGAGTTTTTCAGTGAGATTATTGTAATACAATGAACCACCCTTAATTCAACCTAATGAACTACTATATATACAGGTGCAAAATAACTACCCTTAACGTTCCTCTTTCTTGAGTTCGCCACGAGTAATTCTACATGTAATTTTTCTTTAAAACTCTCTACACGTGTCTTCTTAGAAAAAGACACTAAAGCAGTTATCAAATTTTTGAACGTGCCATATCGCGCCCAAATAACCACTTCTTCGACCAACCTTGCTAGTGACATAGAACCTGCATGGTCGGTCGAAATGAAGTGTTGTCGAGATGCTCCATTTAACAACCAAATTCTTTCTAAGTTCCAGAATATGGTAGAAGCACATTTCTTCTAAACTTCCATTGTTTTATGGGTTCCTCTCATTGGTTAAAATTCCCAGCTAATAAATTCACCCCCAAAAAGACCTCTTTCGACGTCTTTAGGAGATAGGGGCATTTTTTACCTTCTCAAATAACTGTTCACCTAGTGGGCTAAAGTCACTTCATCATGACCTTTCTCTTCAACCGTCAACTAGAGATGTGTTTTTCCCACTTCCCATACTTACTTTCATCATGATGCAGGATTCATAGAGTAAGGGCAGGTATGCGCATAACACTTACCAATTTCTGCTTCCACTACTACGCCACGTCACCCTTCTCTTGCGTGCAACTCAGAAATAGAAACTGAGGGGTCTTTTATTTCCCTCTATAAATATCTCAAACTCATCCATTCAAACATTTTTTCACCATTTTTCCTGAAAACTTCTACTGCAAAAAAAACATTTTCAGAAACCCTTCTCCAGATTTTCTTCACCAAATCTTCAAAATCTCTCAATGGCGTCTTCAAACAAGAATACTCAAGCATTTAAAGACCCTATTCCTCAACCTTATTCACTAAACAACACTACGGTGGTGGGGAACTGAGAGTATGTGCCAGAACCACCGAATCTTGAAGAGAAACTCTGGATTTTTAAATCACATGTACTTATTCCCTTTACACTTTCTGGCACTGATTATGCTCTTATGGGTCATACGCTTAACCCTAAAGATGATCTTTCCAAGTCCAAGGACTTTTTCCCTGTTTACTATAGGACTAAGCATGTAGCTAGTATTAAGACCTTTGTGGATTTAGAATATCTTACCACCAACTTTTGGGTTTTCCGCTCCTCTCCCCCAACTAAGAAACACAATGACTATATCTCTTGGCTAGACAATATAGAAGCCAAGATGGGTAATACCTGAAAGGAAATAGGGATCGTCAACCTGATCCAGTTATCGAGGAATGGCCCAGCGTATTGTCAAAATATGCTTGTCGCGTCCATTTACTTGTGGGAGAGTACGACTAATACCTTTCAGCTTCCCTGTGGGATGTTGACGCCCACACTCTTCGACATGGCGGCCATCACTGGTCTTCGCCCAGATGGGGATGAATTCTACCCCACAGATGATGACGACGATGACAGCATCGGTTTTGATGGCAATTGTAACACCCTTTTAAGCCCCACGATTATTCACAAATGTTCCAATAGATGATAAGTACAAATCACCAGCAAGGGTGTCACATCTTCATAAAAACGTCATAATAAAATATCCTGCTACGTAACACGGGTTTTCAAAAATTAAAACATCCACCCTTTTTGAAATATCATCATGAAACTAAAAACATCACAACATAATTATTGTCTCAAAACACCTTTATTAGATACTTAAAATAAAATACCATTGCACTTCATAATTCATAAGTCATGCTTAAAACAACTTAGAACGAATAAAAGCGTCTCAATACATCATGTCAACAAGGAACATATAGTTCGATTCAAACGATCCCAAAACCCCGATGTTACATATCAGAGCAAGACCCTCTTTATTCAAAAATAAAGCAACTAAAAGACTCCTTAAATCTATCCATCAAGCTTCTACTTCTAATCCTGATTACCTGCAAGTTACCCACGTATCGAGGCAACATTTCCAAGCAGAAAGGGTACGTAATCACAATTCATTACAAAAGATATAGGGAAAAGATATAGTAGTTACAAACAACATTATCATGAAATCCATACATCATCATTTACCAAGTATTATACTCACACCTTTATATCATAGTAACATATATACATCTTCGTCATAAAATCATCACATCAACATTTACCACCAAAACATCACTTAAGTCACAACATCGTCAAACATCATTTAACACTCAATTATGCAATGTCACTTAGTATGTAATGCAACAACATAGACTAATGCATGTGGTACCGAACAACATGGATAGACACTGGGCCATTACCCTCCAAATGGAGCACGTCATAATTACCTTAATCCATATAATGAGATTGAAGCCAACATCATCACTGGACCGAAATCCTAACATCGTCACTGGACCGAAGTCCTAACATCGTCACTAGACCGAAGTCCTAAAATATGCTATGAATGCATGATGCAAAACATCACAGATTCACGACCATGGCTAGTCAAACTGCATCATCATTCAT
Source organism: Lathyrus tuberosus (assembly GCA_022829125.1). Lineage (NCBI taxonomy): Eukaryota > Viridiplantae > Streptophyta > Magnoliopsida > Fabales > Fabaceae > Lathyrus > Lathyrus tuberosus. The sequence continues at coordinate 3,571,198 of JALAZF010000073.1, read as the reverse complement.
AAAATCGTCATAATACTTCACATCGCATGTATAAACATCAACATGTACATCATCATCATAAACGTCATAACATCATCATAAACATCGTAGAACAACATCACAAACGCACCAAAATCATCATAATAGTTCCCAAAAACACCATTATATTCACCGATAAGATCAACGTATTCCTAAGCACTAATTACTCAAGGTATCCATAAGTATTCAACAAGACGATATAACTCGATGCGTACTAAGTACCTATCCATGCATCAAACAATTGGAAATCTGGTACCAAAAATAATTTTAAAATAAAGTACATCTAACCAGCTTTCCAACGATTCGAATCATGCGTCGATCGGACACTCACCGCTTGAGTTATGAATTTTGGAAGTTTTAGAAATAATTCTGCCAGCTGCCCCTCGCCTGAGGCTCGCCCGGCGAAACAGTCAGTTCGCATGTGGCTCGCCCAGCGAAGCTGGAGCGAAAACGCTCCCCCATACATTTTCCAGGAGCACCTCTTTTCCACCCTTCCTTCACCTTTCATCTTGCCCGACGAAGCTCGAGCGAATTTGTTTCGCCCGGCGACGCAGAAGGCTCGCTCGGCGAAAGCCTCGTGACAACAATTTCCTATTACATTTTCTGTGCCAGAACAGTCCCAAATCCCATACTATTTCAATATCCATTTATTCCAACACTCATATGATTCAACATATTTTCACAATACGATAATAATACATCACAATAGACATTACCTACACTAAATCATAGTATTCCAACATGATAAACCATCATAAATTATCATGATAACATGTAACATATTTGCACACGCACATCACCAAGTCATCACCATGAATCACATCATTTACGTCACAACAACATCATTAACAAATCACCACAATAAAACATCATAATCAACATCAAGTTTATCATCCAATAGCACATCATAGCATAGCAACATGTGATAAATCAATCTCATAAACAAATAGATACTGGAGTCATGCATCAAAACACTCATATAATTCAATCATAATGTAGTTCATCAAGTCAGCTTTCCAACACTTTGAACGGAACGTCAAACGGACTCACGAAACTTAAGTTACGACACTTCGAAGATTCAGTCTGCTGCCCTCGCTTGAAGGTCGCCTGACAAATCTGGGGTGACTGCCGGCGAGATAGCACTGCTCAGCCCGCAATTTTCTGCGGTTGGAGGGCTTCCGGACCTCCGAATTCGATTTCATAAAAAGTCCCAGTTTCGTAATTCAAAATCCTACGATTATATAACATTTATAACAACATATAACACTTATTTAAGGGTCCTAATCATCATGTATTCCCCAAGGATCCATTCATTCATTCACTCAAATACATGGTTTTCACCAATTCCATAAATCTCCATCAAATTCACCGCACAACACAAACCTACCAACACTTTAATCCGATATCAATTATAATAAATGTGATTAAACCCCTTACCTTAGTTCTTAGTAATCGATCTATTTCAAGTTCTACGGGATGGATTCCTCTTCTCTTCTCTCTGTGCCCTAGTCGCTTCTCATTTTCTCCAGAAGTCACGATCGTACCGAATGACCTCCAATTCTCTTATTTCTTTATTCTTATATTACCCCTTGGACCCTAATATGACTTTCCCCATTTTACCCTCACTTATCCCCATCATAAAAGACCACCTTACCCTTAATGTTTCTCCTCATTTTAATGTAAATAATAATCATAATCTAAATAAAAAATATTCATATTATTTTATTATTATTAACACTAAAATAATTCTAATCAATCACTTATTTTCCACATACTCTTATTATTCCCTTAACTCGTTACTAACTCACAACACGAAATACAAACACACCATTCATCCACATATTTTAGCAAAATTCATCAAAAATCACGAATATTTATATTAAATCAATTAGATAAATATTCTTATTATTTTGGGGTGTTACAACTCTCTCCCACTTAAAAAAATTCATCCTCGAAAATTACCTGAAGCAAATAGAGTCAGATACGACTCCCTCATCTGATCTTCGCGTTCCTAAGTCCAACTTTCGTCAACTCGTCCGCCCCACAATACCTTCACTAAGGCAATCTCTTTACCTGGCAGTTGTTTCATTTCTCGACCACCTATCCGCACGGGTGATGCTTCAATAAGCAGATTATCTCTAACCTGTACATCATCCATTTGGATCACATACGATGGATCCGGAATGTATTTCCTCAATTGAGATACATGAACCACATCACAAAGATTCACAAGCAACAGCGATAAAGTAATCTGATTGGATACTTCTCTTATCCTCTGCATAATCTAATACAGACCAATAAAATGCGGAGTGAGCTTTTTAGACTTCAAAGCTCAACCCATGCCAATTACCGGCGTAACTCTCAAAACACGTGATCTCCCCCTTGAAACTCAAGTGCTTTCCTCCTCTTATCATGGTAACTCTTCTGACGCCTCTGTGAAGCTCTCATCCTCTCTTGGGTCATCTTAATCTTCTCAGTCGTCCCTGCACAACCTCAAGTCTAAGTACAACACTCTCTCCTGACTCATACCAACACAGTGGAGTTTTACACCTCCTACCATACAACGCTTCATACGGTATCATACCAATACTAGCATGGAAATCGCTGTTATACGTAAACTCAATCAATGACAAGTGGCTATCCCAAGATCCTCCTAGGTCCAACACACACGCCCTCAGCAATTCCTCCAAATACCAGATAGTCCTCTCTGTCTGACATAATACTCGAAGGTATCACATGCAACTTCATAATGTTAGGAGTCTCCTCACATACTAAACTCATGTCTCTGAACCGCTCGATCAATTTCAGCTCTCTCACCATAAGCATCGACATATGCAATGACTTCTTCTTCAAAGCATCAGCTACCATATTTGCTTTACCAATGGGGCAGCTCAAATCAAAGTCATAATCTTTCAACAATTCCAGCCACCTCCTTTGCCTCATATTTAATTCTCTCTGATCGAACAAATACTTTAGACTCTTATGATCACTGAACACCTCAAACTTAGAGCCAAAAAGATAATGTCTCAAAATTTCCAACATGAATACTACAGCTACCAATTCTAAGTCATGTGTTGGATAATTCCTCTCGTGAACCTTCAGTTGTTTGGAAGCACAAGCAACAACCTGACCATTATGCATCAACACTCCACCAAGACCCATCTTTGATGCATCACAATATACTACAAAAGACTCACTCGAGTTAGACAAGATTAGTACCAAAGCAGTTTTGAAAACCACAACAAACTTATCCAAATACTCATGAAAAATTCGATTTATCTACTCCATGAATACACCTGGTGCATTGGATACACCAAACAACATCACTGTGTATTCCTAGTGACCATACCTTGTCCTGAAATCCGTCTTCAGAATATCATCTGGTTTAACACAAATTTGATGATAACCAGACCTCATATCGATCTTGCTAAACACACAAGCGCTTACTGGATGATCCGTCAAATCGTCGATTCTCGGAAGTGGATATTTATTCTTATTAGTCACTCTATCCAACTGCCTATAATCATCACACAACTTCATACCATCGTCTTTCTTCTTAACTAACACACAGGGGCACCCGATGAAGAAACACTTGGTCAAACAACTTCTTCTCAAGCGATTCTTCCAATTGTTTCTTCAGTTCACCTAACTCAAAAACCTACATTCTGTATGGAGTCACTGACATCGAACTTGTATCAAGTACTTTGTCGATAGCAATTTCCACTCCACACTATAGAGGTAAATCACTGATATCATATGGGAACACATCCAAAGAGTCACACATCATAGGTAGATCACCAACCACTGCATTTCCTTATGCCTTCAAAGAAGCCAACATCATAAACACCTTTGCACCATATTCCACAGACTTATCCACTTGCTTAATAGAACAAACAACTCTTCACCTTCATTGAAATCATATTCATGCTCCAGGGGCAAGTCGCAGATATCTTCAGGAAAACATCAGGAATTACACACCACTGGCATATCACTAGCCGTCACACTGTTCTCTATCCCCTGAGAAGCAAACATCAACAATACCTGGTCGTTCTCCCTCAAGACATTCCAACTTGACTGACGGGCAAGAAACTCGAATTCGCCTCATCTTTAAATATAATAATCTGCATTGACTCATTAAAATAATCTGTAAGCACCTGGCTTAACCCCAAATAATTGGTTGTACACACCATCTAATCTAGCAAGACACGTTTATTCCATTCAACATGATCCCATCTACTATCAACAAGAGATTAAGGGTGATAAGTTCCTCAATTTGTCAATAGATAGCCGGTAATCATGATGGGGCATAAACCATATTTACCAAAACTACAATAGCGTTCCTTGCATCTTGTGTACAAAGCTACCTAAGGCACAAATTTTTAGTTGCCATAAGCCTTATTTCAGTATTTCCTTCAATTTCGGAAGCAACACAACTCCCACAATGCTCGCACCCTTGCAATCAGCGGCACGCCGATTTAACATTCCACAACCAAAACATCTAAGAGAAGCTTCCCCCACTTGTTTCAAACCAACTCCTGTAGACAACGGTTAGAAAACAAGCAAGTACCGACAGTGTTTCACACACATATCGCGTACTAAGGAACAAACAACATTAGACAACCTGGCCGAACGGAACGACCTGCTCTGATACCACTAATGTAACACCCTTCTAAGCCCCACAATTATTCACAAATGTTCCAATAGATGATAAGTACAAAACACCAACAAGGGTGTCACATCTTCATAAAAACATCATAATAAAATATCTTGCTCCGTAACACGGGTCTTCAAAAATTAAAACATCCACCCTTTTTGAAATATCATCATGAAACTTCAAACGTCGCAGCAGAATTATTGTCTCAAAACACCTTTATTAAATACTTAAAATAAAATACCACTGCACTTCATAATTCATAAGTCATGCTTAAAACAACTTAAAATAAATAAAAGCATCTCAATACATCCAAGGAACATATAGTTCGATTCAAACAATCCCAAAACCCCGATGTTACATGTCAGAGCAAGACTCTCTTTATTCGAAAAGAAAGCAACTAAAAGACTCCATAAAGTTATTCATAGAGCTTCTATTTCTAATCCTGATTACCTGCAAGTTACCCACGTATCGAGGCAACATTTCGAAGCAGAAAGGGTGAGTAATCACAATTCATTACAAAAGATATAGGAAAAAATATAGTAGTTACAAACAACATTATCATGAAATCCATACATCATCATTTACCAAGTATTATACTCACACCTTTATATCATAGTAACATATATACATCTTCGCATTAAATCATCACATCAACATTTACCACCAAAACATCACTTAAGTCACAACATCATCAAACATCATTTAACACTCAATTATGCAATGTCACTTAGTATGTAATGCAACAACGTAGACTCATGCATGTGATACCGAACAATATGGATGGACACTGGGCCATCACCCTCCAAATGGAGCATATCATAATTACCTCAATCCACACAATGGGATTGAAGCCCACATCATCACTGGACCGAAGTCCTAACATCATCACTGAACCGAAGTCCTAACATCGTCACTGGACAGAAGTCCTAACATCGTCACTGGACCAAATTCCTAACATCGTCACTGGACCGAAGTCCTAAAATATGCTATGAATTCACGATGCAAAACGTCACAAATTTGCGACCATGGCTAGTCAAATTGCATCATCATTCATAAAATCGTCATAATATTTCATATAGCATGTATAAACATCAACATGTACATCATCATCATAAACGTCATAACATCATCATAAAAATCATAGTTCAACATCACAAACGCATCAAAATCATCATAATAGTTCCCAAAAACACCATCATATTCACCGATAAAATCAACGTATTCCTAAGCACTAATTACTCAAGGTATCCACAAGTATTCAACAAGACGACATAACTCGACGCGTAATAAGTATCTATCCATGCATCAAATAGTTGGAAATCTGGTACCAAAAAAAATTTTAAAATAAAGTACGTCTAACCAGCTTTCCAACTATTCGAACCATGTGTCGATCAGACACTCACCGCTCGAGTTATGAATTTTCGAAGTTTTAGAAATAATTCTGCCAGCTGCCCCTCGCCTGAGGCTCGCCCGGCGAAACAGTCTGTTCGCCTGTGGCTCGCCCAGCGAAGCTGGAGCGAAAACACTCCCCCATACATTTTCCAGGGGAACCTTTTTCCACCCTTCCTTTGCCTCTCATCTCGCCCAACAAAGCTCGAGCGAATTTGCTTCGCCCGGCGACGCAGAAGACTTGCTCGGCGAAAGCCTCATGACAACAACTTCCTGTTGCATTTTCGGCACCAGAACAGTCCCAAATCCCATACCATTTTAATACCCATTTATTCCAACACTCATATGATTCAACATATTTTCACAATACGACAATAATATATCACAATAGACATTAACTACATCAAATCATAATATTTCAACATCATAAACAATCATAAATTATCACGATAGCATGTAACATATTTGCACACGCACATCACCAAATCATCATCATGAATCACATCATTTATGTCACAACAACATCATTAACAAATCGCCACAATAAAACATCATAATCAACATAATGTTTATCGTCAAATACCACATCATAGCATAACAACATGTGATAAATCAATCTCATATACAAATAGATACTAGAATCATGCATCAAAACACTCATATAATTCAATCATAATGTAGTTTATCACGTCAGCTTTCCAACGCTTCGAACGACACGTCAAACGGACTCACGAAACTCAAGTTACGACACTTCGAAGATTCAGTATGCTGCCCTCGCTTTAAGCTCGCCCGGCAAATCTGGGGCGACTTCCATTGAACAGCACTGCTCAGCCTACGATTTTCTATGGTTAGAGGCCTTCCGGACCTCTGAATTCGATTCCATCAAAATTCCCAGTTTCGTGATTCAAAATCCTACGATTGTATAACATTTATAAAAGCATATAACACTTATTTGGGGGTCCTAATCATCATGTATTCATCAAGGATTCATTCATTCATTCTCTCAAATACCTGGTTTCCAACAATTCCATCAATCTCCATCAAATTCATCGCACAAAACATAAACCTACCAACACTTTAATCCAATATCAATTATAATAAATGCAATTAAACCCCTTACCTTAGTTCTTATCAATCGATCTCTTTCAAGCACTACGAGATGAATTCCTTTTCTCTTCTCTCTGTGCCCTAGCCACTTCTCATTTTCTCTATAAGTCACGATCGTACCGAATGACCTCCAATTCTCTTATTTCTTTATTCTTATATTACCCCTTGGACCCTAATATGACTTTCCTCATCTTACCCTCACTTATCCCATCATAAAAGACCACCTTACCCTTAATGTTTCTCCTCATTTTAGTGTAAATAATAATCATAATATTATTCACATTATTTTATTATTATTAACACTAAAATAATTCTAATCAGTCACTTATTTTCCACATACTCTTATTATTCCCTTAATTCGTCACTAACTCAAACACGAAATACAAACACACCATTCATCCACATATTTCATCAAAATTCACCAAAAATCACGAATATTTATATTAAATTAATTAAATAAATATTCTAATTATTTTGGGGTGTTACAGCAATCGTGCTAGTTTCACGAGGTACATAGCAGAATATTATGTTGCTAACGACCCTGACGTATCTGCTGAAGTGTCATACCCTAAATTTTGACCACTAAGATTTCCCATCATTGTGTAAATCATCATCACAATATGGATGAACCATCATGCCTCACTAATCTCCTCAAAGAGGGGTGAGCATTCACCACAACCAGGAATTAGGGTTTTGAGCCCTATTAGAGCACTTAGACAAAGGATCAATCAAGAATTGACATGATATTCAACTTGTCTAACCTCTCAAACACTCATAAAGGATCAATAGGACTCCCACATCAAGAATCAAGCACAATTTTGCAACATTCCAAGTGGATCAAGCCTCAAGATCGACAGTATCACCAAATTAGGGTTTTGGTCGACCAGGGCCTCCAGATGGAAATTTTCATATGGGCATGAGCCAATGCTTCAAAGCATAACCTAAGATACTCCAAGGGACTTTATGAACCCAATCATCAAGTCAATTTAGCCTCAGGGGATGCATACACAAAAAATCAGGAATTAGGGTTTCTTGACCTAATTCATCCCTAAGTTGACTTTTGGGACAAAGCATGAGCCAAAACCTCAAGACATGATTTGAGGGTCTCCAATACACCATATTAATCAATTTGCAATAATGGATTTATCCAAGAAGCTTGATTCACAAGTTTCAATTTCATCTGAACCACAATTAGGGTTTTGAAGAAAAAGTCAACTGTATCTTTGACTTTTTGACCAAGACATGCTCCCAAACCTTGGGACATGATTCAATACACCCTATATCACCTATGGAATCCATCTATTAAGTTTGATTTATGTTAAGGACTTGATTTCATAGGGGATCGCACAGTTTAAAGTTCATCTGATAAAAAAGTCAACTGTACAAAAAGTCAAAGTTTGACCTTTTGATTTTTTGGTCAACCAAGGTTCCTTAACCCTAAAACAATGTTAATGTGTGATTTGAATCATCATTCATCAAGAAAAAACAAAGAAAGTGAGATAACTTGTAAAAGGGGTAACCATAAAAAAACTTAAAACTTTTCTAAGTTATGAAACAAAATGGCTAGGGTACCAACTTCCAAGGATCATAACTTGAGATCCAAGCAACCATTTTGGATGGTCCAAAGATGGATTTGTAGCTCTCATGACATACTTTAAAAGTGTCAACTACATATCATTCCAATTATTCATGGGTTTTTAGTTATGGAGTGATCAAAATGGCTGAAAACATGAAAATCACATTTTTTCAACACTTAGTGAAATTTTCACTAAGTCAAAATCTGTCTTACTTTTTCCAAGATGTAGGGACATTTTTCACCTTGATCCAAGTCAAACCAGGTATTGGGTTGGACATCAAAGTTGTAGTATGCCATGAGGGCTATCTAACAAGTATCAGATCATCTCCAAATTCCATTTAAGCAAGGAGATACAACCCCTGAAACATGGCCTCATGAACTGATTTTTCCAAGACAGATTTGACAGATTTTGTGCATTTTGCTCGATTTGATCAAATCTGACAAATACAAGCCTTGTCATCATTTTGGACACATCTGAGTATCAAATCCAAGGGGGATGGTCTGATCTCCAAGCCTCCAAAGTCCAAGAATCTACAAATAGCATGCCAAATCTAAAAAGCCTAAAAGATGCCAAATATCCAATTTTGTTTTCAAGCATTCAACGGATGCACCAAGGTGGCATGGACTGAGCCTATTCCAACTGAATTCAGTCAAGACTTATCTCTGAACCAAAGCTACAAAGCCTGTGCCCTAAGCTCTAGTCAATGGCTAGAGGAGACTTGAAATTCCATTTGATCACCAGTGGCCAAAGGCCTGCTGTAGTTGCCACACACTATTGCTTGCAAAACAAACTTGCTCTACTGTAAATAAAGCTCATTTGTGCTCAAAGCAACCAAACTGATGATTTCCTCAAAATCCCTTTCTCTATGCCAAAATGCCTTCTTTTGCAAGGTAACTTTAAGTTTTTGAGTTAGAGAGCATTTCCACCACATGTCATGATCCAAACACACCCAATATGTCATATCTAAGCTATCCAAACTCTCACATGTGACCTGTAACACCAAAATCTCAAAGTCCCCTCTCAAAACCTCAAAATTGGACTTTTTTGCATTTTTCAAGCCATGTCTTGATTCAGTCACTTTCAAAACCAGATAAAACCTCAAACACACTCCAAATATTATCCTTGAACTGTCCCAAATGGTTCCCCACATCTGGAACACCATTTGAGAGAGTTGCCATATTGGTCACTTTTGCCCTTTTTTTGCAAGAAAGAGCACAAACTTGTTCCTGAGGATTCCAGCTGGTTCCAATAATTCTAAAAGCTTCTAAGGGTTCAATTGAGAGTGTCTAAAGCATCAAATTACTTATAGCACAAGAAACTTGGCAGATAGCCCAAAAAGCTCCTAAAGAGGTAAGCATCACAACTTGAACTCTTTGAAATATGCATTGCTTTGAAGTCCACTGATCATACACATCTCATATATGTTATATATGTTGTGTTTGAACCAATTCATCATGTAATTCATGCCTGTAACAAGAGGTAGCATAGAAAATGCAATTATAGGCTTATTTCAAGAACACCATCGAGTTTTGAAATAGGAGCCTCATCTGGAAAAAACCACCACTACCATTGGATTCCTTGTGAAATTCTAGGCAAGATAGACCTAAATTTTGTCCCAATCCATGGAGAAATGAGAAAGTTACAAGCTTCACGTTTTTTGCCAAAACCTTGCCTTGGTCAGGCCAAAAACAAGGCATGTCTCATGTATTCATGGGGTGGTTTTGATACACAGATGTATCACCACCCCAATGGTAGAAGGCGTGCACTGCACCCTAGAGGTCTGGGGTTCGAATCCCCCTCGCCCCAGATCCTCTTTTTACCACTTTTTCCCATTTTTTTAAATATATTTTGTTATATTTTAAATGATTTGGAAAATTAATTTCTCCTTCAGTTTTAATGATTTTTGATTGGTTCTTTTTGCAAAAAATCACAAAAATGTTAAAATATTTTATTCCACAAAAAAAAAATATTTATATTAATTATTTAATATAGTTGATATTTTTGTAAATAAATTCATTTTTAATTATTTTAAATACTTTTAAAAGTGGATTTTTATCTTGAAAATCAAAACCAAATGAGTTTTAATTCATCTTGTGATTAAAACATCATTTTTCAAATCTTCACCAAAAATCACAAGTTGTTTATTCAAGCTTATTTGGTGTTTTATCATTTTTTATTGTTTTTTTTTAAGAATTTACTTTTAAAAAATGATGAAATTAGGGTTTTGATTGATTTCACCCTAACAAATATTTTTCAAACACTCATGGGCCTCTTGATATAGTGTAAGTCCCACCCCTTTGTAAATAAAACATTTTGGGCCTCACACATTGTATAAGTTCCTCTGTATATTTTCAAAACAACGGCGCGATCGTCGCCTTTGTAATAAAACCAACTGGGCTTCTCCTTGAGCTATAAGACCCATCTCTATTCATTTTTCAACTCTTTGGGCCTCTAATAGAGTGTAAGACCCATTCCTTGTAAATAAGATACCTTGTTGGGCCTCACATATTGTATAAGACCCATTGTGTTTTCAAAAACCTCGACGCGATCGCCGTTTTCAAACAAACCATCTGGACCTACCCTCGTGTTGTAAGTCCCATATTTCTTTTTCAAAATAATCTTGGTCTCTAATAGAATGTAAGACCCAACCCCTTTTTGAAACCAAACTTGTTTTGGGCCTCAGACATTGTATAAGTCCCTCTGTACATTTTCAAAAGTTCGACGCGATCGTCGTCTTTTTAAACAATAAACCTTGGGCCTCTCCATGAGTTGTAAGCCCCACCACTTATACAACAATAAACCTTGGGCCTCTCCTTGAGTTATAAGCACCACCACTTGTACAAAAACAAATCTTTGGGCCTTTACTAAAGTGTAAGACCCAATCCCATTTTAACCAAAACCTTTGGGCCTCAGACGTTGTATAAGTCCCAGTACAATCTTTTCAAAACAATTTCCCTTTTGATTTAGATTCAAATATACAGTTGTTATCAAAACTTTCTTTAATTTCTTTGAACAACAAACAATACGGCATAGAAGCTTGGTCGCCTGTAAGTTTTATCCGCTTTCATTTACTCGCTTTAATATATATAACTGTATTGTGGGAAGCTGTGCATGGTTAGTCTTCTTTCATTCTTTTAAATACATGTCAAATATATATAATTGTATTGTGGGAAGTTGTGCATGGTTAGTCTTCTTTCATACCCTTTTACATACTTGTCATATATCAACTGTATATATACTAGTATAGTTATTTAGAGTTTTCCCCGACAACTAGGTCTAGAACTAGGTAAAGCCATGTTGGTCACTCTTAAATACAGTCAAAACTAGATCCCCATAGGATTTCTAGATACAGTCTTCCCTTCTCTTGGGGTTAAACAATATGGAACAAAGAGAAAGGCAATATTCCTCGTGAACCTTTTCTCAGACCGTCACCCTAGAAATCTTCAAAGAAGTTCTACTCCCTGGAATTGATCTATTCTCGGTGAATAGCATCTCTTGAGCTTCTTCAAACCTCAGAATTTTCACTAGATGGTCTATTCTCGGTGAACAAAATTTCTTGAACTTTTCTTGGTTTGGGACCCACAGGCTTCCTAAAAGCATCCCCGCCTCTTCTTGGGCTTTGTACAAGGACCCGTCAGCTTCTTAAAAGTTCTCATGCCTTCTCTTGGGCTTCATACAAGGACTCTCACGACCTCTTAGAGGCATAGGAAAGAACTTAGTCATCCTTTGCTAGAGTTGTCTTTCTAAAAGGAGTCACAAAAGCCCTCAGACCAATTTTAGGGTTGATACTCATCCCTTAAACGAGTCAGACTCCTCTTGGGCATTGTACAAAGATAGACCACACTAATAGACTTGGACAGTCTAAATCCCCTCTTGAGTCTCTAAGACATTCTCAAGTTCCCTACAAATATAGGAAGAAACCCCGGATTCTGGATTAATCTCTAGCAAGAGTTAAAACTTGTGGGTTCTAAAACCTCATTTCTCTCCTAAAATCCCCCAGCCAGGGTCAGTCTATCACTAGTATAACACTATCATCAGAACCTCAAGGTATCTGATCCATCAATTCTTCTGCATCCTCAGCAGGAGTTGATCCCCCATTTGGACATGCCTCGAGGTCTCAAGAATCCCCAACACAAGTTAGCCTCCTCTTAGGCTTTGTATAATGCTCCTTTCCTCAGGAAAGTCAACCTCTTCTTGGGCAATATGCAATGATTCTCCCCAATGGAGCTAACCTTTTCAGACTCTCTTGTTGAGTCAATCACCTTTTTGGACTCTCTTGGTGAGTCAACCACTTTTCAGACTCTTGTTGAGTCAATTACTTTTCATACTCTCTTGTTGAGTCGATCACCTTTTTAGACTCTCTTGTTGAGTAAATTACTTTTCAGACTCTCTTGTTGAGTTGATCACCTTTTCAGACTCTCTAGTTGAGTCAATCACTCTCATAGACTCGCTTGTTGAGTCAATCACCTTTTTTGCACTCTCTCGTTGAGTCAACCCTTTTTAGCCTCAATCTCGGGCTTTGTATAAGACAGATAAGATCACTCTCTTGTTGAGGCAACCCCTTTTAGCCTCAATCTTGGGCTTTGTACAAGACATATAGAACACGTTCCCCAGAAAAGTCAAACTGTTAGCCTCCTCTTAGGCTTCATATAAGGATATCCCCAAAGAGTCAGTCTCTTTTAGCCTCCGTCTTGGGCTTTGTATAAGACACCAATATATCCACTCTCTTGTGGAGTCGGTCTCATACAGCCTCCTCTTAGGCTTTGTATAAGGACTTCCCCAGTGGAGTCAATCAACCTCTTAGCTTCAACCTTGGGCTTTGATCAAGGCACACAAAAATCAACAATACCTCTTTAGAGATGACAAATTCTCTTACAATCAACCTTTTAGCTTCAACTTTGGGCGTTGAACAAGACACAAATACTCCTTTTAGCCTCTGTCTTGGGCTTTGAACAAGACACCAAAACATATTTTTCCTCCCTTAGAATAGGAGGAACTACAATTGCTCTGATTTCCCTGTTTCGTTTAAACGGGAATACGTAGGGATAAGATTGCGAAATCTTAGCGAGCATACTAATAAAAAAATCTAGGTCTAATACCTTCACATACTAATCAAAAACTTAGGTCCAACACCTTACCCAAAAAACATCAACAAAAAACTCACTCTCCCTGTCACATTTCCCAAGAAACTTTCCCAGCCCATTATCAGATAAACACCATCAAGTACAAAGTGAAACCTAAAGCTAATATCCTGTGAATAACCACATATAGGATGGGTAATTGACAACTCCCCATTGTATAACTTGACCCTGGACCCCCAACCTCTTTAAGCGTTTGTTCAGTTAAACATTCGCATGCAAGGTTAGTTTTAGATACCTTCCCTTTTCCTTCCAGCTTCATGGGATAAATAAGAAATCAGAAAGTAGCACCCCTTTCTCCTCGAGGAGGAAACCCCAAACTTCAGCGATAAGGTGGTCGCGTCACCGACAAAAACCGCTCGCTACATGAAGAATACCTCGCCTTCTTGGCTTTATGGTTATCTAGATGTGTATTTTGCTGTAAATCGTTAAAGGTAGCAAGAAGATATTTGACCCTTGCAAACCAGCTACATGAAGGAAAAAATGTATGCTTTAGCCAACTGATCTTAGGATCCCTATACACATCCTTAGGCAAAACCATTGAAGCTCTTAGGAACATCCAACCCAAAGACAACTTCCTGCTTGATGGACCCTTTCGACTCCTTTAATTGTGGCTTAACGCCACTTTTGAAACCTCTTTAAAAGTTGATTGTCCTGATAACAATTACCCAATTATCAGTAGCCGAAGCAGCGAGGGTGTTCAACTGAATCTGCTAACCCCTACTGACAAGAGCAGGGTGAATCAGGAAGCATGTGCCTCCCACTTGCTGATGTTTTCCAAGCGCCATAATTTTACCTCGACCATGGCTCCCTTTGCTAAAAGAACTCATGGCCCACAATGGTTCACTCAACCACTCTTATGGACTGGTGACAAGGAAACAGAAAAAGAAACAAAAAATATTTGGCCATCCTTCTTGACGCATAGGCTCTTCTCTGTTCGACTTGAGCCCATCAAAGAACATGTGAGAATCCTAACCTATATACCCAACTTAGTATCACTCCAGTTTGGGATTAGCCAAACTATCCCCCGTCCCTTCTTCAGGAAGAAGAGTGAATTGTGCCTCAGTATCGTCAACTATTCTGAAGATGATTGGCTTCAACACTTTACTCGACATGTTGATGGTCGACCCCAACTCAGGCTCCTCAACTTTGAGCCCAACTATTATTGTACTTCAGCTTTTTATACTTGGTGGAAAGAATACTTCACTCAAGAATTCATGGACACTGCCACCATACGATAGCATATTAATGACATTTTCTTCTTTGCAAAAAAAGTTTGAAAAAGGTAGATTAACACACATCAAAGATATTCAAGCCTTCCGAAAATGTTTTGAAACTGTATACGACCCAAACGATCTTAGACGGACGATCAGCGAGGCCGCTAGAACTCTTAAAGACAAACTTTTAGGGAAGCTTCCAGATCTAAAATTCCCTGCCTATGCCACAGACATATATAGCTTCGCCCTTATAGTTTATACTCCAAAATTTCCCCCTTTTCAATCAGTGACATGGCTCTTGCATTCGCTCTTTCATTTTCACAATTGTTCGTCTGCGGGGAATTTTTGAAAGTACACAAGAATGAATGTCTAAAGTCTGTGCAGCGTGTGACTTCGACTAAGCTGAATATATACAGTTTTAAATGTCACCTTCATGTTGACATAAACAATGTCAGGGCCTAAACCCACATACATAAGGGTGAGGAAAGCGTACAGACTTCTTTTCAATCTTATTTACCATCTTACTTTCCAATTTCAAACCCTTAGGTTTGTTGGTAGTTCTTTTCTTGTCCACGGTTGTTGCACACAAGAAAAGGACTAGAGAAACTGCCAGGACTGAGGCGTTGCTTAACTAATCTAAGGGCGAGGGGACCTCATCTAACCCTGCTCTGGTATCAGTCGCAACCACAACTGCATATGGTAATTCACTACTCTTGCTTTTATGTTTATTTGTATTCTTCTTTCCTCTTTGTCATGTAGGTCAATGATAATACTACAGATGATGCGTCTGGCGTTGCAACCACTAACCCAGTTCATGCAGAAGATTCATCTCCAGAGCCCCCTCCACACAAAAAGAAAAGCAAGAGTATTGTATCAAGGAAAATTCCAGTCAGTCCAAGAGTGGCTCTTATTCCCAAAACAAAACCGGGGAAAAAAATTGCTACTGGCAATGTAGTGAAAGTCACCCCAGTGGCCAAGAAGTTAGCATTAAATGAGAGCGCCAACTCTAGCCCTAATGGTAAAACTCTAAAGGTACTTATGACTTGACTTACTTATTACTCACTTTTTTATTTTTTATACTAACAAGTACCTTGTTATTACAAGATAAGTCGACAATCTAACCTGAGGCGGCCTCGACTGCAAAACCTGCCCCTACCATCAGTTCTCCAGTTCAATAACCTTCTACCATTGAAGCCGCTCTGGACGAAGTCAACAAACCCATTGAGGTCGAAGATAATACTTCTCATCAATCCACCAATAAGTTGTCCTTTACTAACTCATTCTCTTCGATATCATCTAAAGGAGGGGGTGACCAGATGGACCTAGATCACAATTTCTCAAAACCCAACCCTGGAAACGAACAACCCCTATTAACTGCTAACAATACTCAACCAAGGCAACAAACTCAGACGCTACAAGAAAATGCTGATACGTCCCAAGGTGACAAGAATCCTAGTTCTAAAACTGCTCTTAATGCTGAGATGGAGACGCAAGATGGCTCGACTGCCAAGAAGACTACCCCAACAGCTATTCCCCTCTCACAGGAAGAATTAGACACACTGAAGACTAACAATCATAGAGCTTATCTGAAAATGATTTTGAGTAGCAAAGGAAGTTCCACCAAAAAAGGTTCCAGCTCCTCGATCATTTCTGGAGGCACCTCCGCCCCTGAGTCCCTTGATTCTATACTTAAACACTTGAAGGCTCTTGTTGGGGACGTCGACCTTTTTGCTGCTTTAGAGAAAGACTTCATCTATGGATATAACATAAAAACTCTTTTAAAGAAACTGGACGTGCTTGATGCCCCTGTTGAAGTGGTCGACTTCCTAGTTGCTTTTGGTCCTCTCTTCGACCAGATTCAAGCTGATTACCAACGTCGGCATGACCTTAAGGCTAAGATGGCACCTAAGGTAAACGAGAGGTCCAAAGCATGGAACTTGGCCAACGAGTCAGTTCAACGTGCAGAGGAACTTGAAGAGAGTCTTCGTTTAGAGAATATCGTTGTTACTACCTTAGATAAATAAATTGCTGAGTGGAAGGGAGAAGTGGAAGAATTGCAAAAGAAAATTCAGGATGTTGAAACTGAGAAGACGAATCTGCGGAGATTTAGTCAGGTGCAGCTGGACGTAGAGACTCAGAAAAGTATCCAATACTTGGAGACAGTCACTGCCCTCGATGCCGAGCTTTCAACTTACAACTCGACCCTCTCAGAAATTGATCATCACCCCTCCTCGGCTAAGGTCCAATATGAGCGACTCAAACCACATTTCCCTTTCTAAGATAACAACTTTATTCGCTTGTGTATATTTGTCTTCCGCCGCCTGTGGTGATGATTTAACTTTGATGTAATCTTTCAATTATTACTCTAAAGGCACTTTAAAACTATGTAAAGGCTACCAATTTTGGAGCCTTGTTAATTTCTTGAATTTATTTATTATTATACATTTATACATATTTCCTGCAAAGTAGGCCGATATGACTTAAAGTACTTACCATTTATCCGCAGGATTCGACCTTCCAAGGTCAATTCTTCAATTTCATATGCATTGTCAAAAAACACTTGTAAAATCTTGAATGGACCTTCCCAGTTTGGGAACCATTTGCTCAACAACCTATCCCTTTGATCCATAGGAAATATAACCTTCCATACTAGGCCGCCTTCATTAAAGGCCTTAGGTTTTACCTTTTTGTTGCAAGCTTTGGCAACCCTCTGTTTTTGTCTCATTAAAACATCAAGAGCTATTAGTCTATCTTCGTCCAACTGCGAAAACTCGTCAAACATCATTTCCCAATAAGACTCAGTTAGGATCTCAGTTTGTCTTTGAATTCTAACTGACTACAAGTGGATTTCCAAAGGCAACATTGCATCATGCCCATATACCAGTCGGAAGGGTGTGGAATTATTCGACTCTTTGGGAGAGTTGCGACATGCCCACAAGACTTGGTTTAGAGTTTTATGCCAATTCTTTGGCTTTTTCCCAACATGTTTCTAATCAACCCAATCAATATCTTATTGGCCGCATCGACCTGGCCATTGGCCTGAGCATAATATGTTGTCGAAGTCAACAACTTGAATCCCGTTACGAAAGTGAACTCCACCATTTTACGCCCTATGAAGACTGAGTCTTGATCAGTCGTAATGGTTTCCGGAATCCCGGACCTGTATATAACATGGTTCTGGATGAAACCCATTACATCCTCCTGGTCGACGTTGGGTAAGGGTATGACTTCTATCCACTTAGTAAAATAATCTATTCCCACCAAGATATACCTATGCGCTTTTAAAGAGGAGGTTCTGATCTCACCAATTATATCCAACACCCAACCTCTAAAAGGCCATGGCTTTATTATTGAGTACAACTCACTAGCAGTCACGTGTTGGATACCTGAATGTTTTTGACACTCTTGGCAACCCATGGCGATGTCTATACAATCTTTCAACATGGATGGCCAATGATATGCATTAACCTTATTTGCACATAAAAACCGTAGATAAATGTCATCTATACCAACAATATTTTTTACAGTTACTACAAATTTCTACTGCTATACGTAAACTTTTTTGTTGTGTTTATGAAAAAGAGAAATATTTGTCCATTTGAAGTGAGTTTGTTGTGATGTTACGTGGCCGCGAGAATAAAAATTGGGTTTTATTGAATCTATAATTTAATTTAAATTAAAATACAATATTTAATTTTGATCATTTCTTTAAGTTTTACGTAAACTATAAATATGGAGTGGGTTTTTACTCCGCTAGAAAATGACTTTAATAGTTTCATTTGCAATGAATATTATAAAGTTTAGATCTTTCAATTAATAAAAAATAGTAGCATTTTTTTAAAGTAAATACAAATTGTTAAGTAATGTCTTGGACCGAAATCTTGGGTGTTACAGGTTGAAGTGTGGCAGACCCATCATGACCTTTAGAGTGGTTAGGTACCAAGAAGGGGTGGATCGGCTATAACTGTTTTAGTGGTTTAAACATTCTCTTTGTGTGTGTGATTGCATTGTGGAATTTTTATTGCTTTAGCCATACGCTTGTGGCATTTGTGAAAGTACCCCTTAGCCTTTTTATTGAGGATTTGACCCCTTCGATTGTACCCCAGACTCGTCATTAGCTTACACGATCACGAAGAAAAGAGATATTTCATAACTTATTGTTTACTCACTAATAATGGAGAGATCACAATACATTTGTAAATTAATTAGTTATATAAGAAATAATGTCAAAGATAAAATTGTAAATATAACTAGGTAGGCCTGTCACTACTTATTTTCCTTGGTTTATAGCTCTCCGAGTCATTCACTTATTGTTATTAGACCGACATGACATATTCTTCTTACGGGAGGTCAAATGTTCATGTTCTTCAGCTGACCAGTAAGGGAAGCTACATTAATCTCCATAGCCTTGCATTACCTTTGGTATTTTTACAATGCCTAGTAAATCTTTTTAACTCCCTCAAGGTCAACATTAACCGTGACCGGCTCATCGTGAAGGTTGTGGAATTTGAGTTTAAGGTGGAATGGTGAAGCCATGATATTAAGGGTTGTTGCGAAAGGTGTAAGTTATGTGTTTTTGGAATTGGTGCCAATTTTGATAAAACAAGAATCACATCACGATGTTGAGTAAGATGTCTTGACATGTTGGTCATACATTATTTGTAGTGATGTCACGCACGATGTCGTGACATGTTATACCATGTGCTAGTGTTTTACTTATTTGGAAGATTTCTTTTTATATGTGAGATTCTATCTGGTTTTAGTTCACACTTTGTCGCTTTCCAAGGAGGGCTATTTTAGGAATAACATTTATGTGCCAGAAGCACATTTGTTTCATAAAAAGGATCTTGGAGACTTTTTAGGAAACTTTATATTTCGTTCATAGTTTCATGCAGAAGATCTGCAAAATATTTGCAGCTGCTGTTTTGGGATATGCATTTTATTTAGATGGAGAGCCCAAGCCCATGTTGATCTAAAGATAAATAAAGAGTTGTTCTAAACCTAATGAAGCTTTGAAGTCGTGTATTGAAAGAATAGTCTTAGGGTTTAGTGTGTTCTTTGTTATTTTGTGATCCACTCTTATATCACTTTGATATCTGAGTTGGACTATATTCATTGTTCATTTGTGAGCCATTCATGTACCTCCTAGGTGCTGGAATTGGAATGTGTTTGAGTTGTAATCACTCATAAGATTTTAAGCAAGAGTGAATTTTATGTCATTGGAAGTGTGTCTTCTATTGTTCTTTGTTCTTGGTTTTTTCACTGTTGTGTGATTGAAGGGAAGTGAGAGGGTCTCATATCTAGGAGTGTCTTAGATAGAAATAGCATGAGAAGTGATTAGGTGCGAAGTTTGTAAAACTAGAGGTTGTTTAGAACTTCAAACTAATACTATTATAGTGGATTTCTTTCCTGGCTTGGATGCCCCCAGATGTAGGCAGTGTTGCACTGAACTGGGTTAACAATTGATTGTGCTATTTACATCCAACCATTTACTTTAAATACATAATTTTTTGTGTTGTCATGTTGCCCTGATCCCAGTGTCATGACATCTTACTCGACATTTGGTGTCTGATTACCAAAATTTTGATTGGCATCAGAGCAGGTATCCTGTTCTGTTTGAGGTGAGCTCCAGGGAAATGTTGTTCTGGTACTATGGAAAAGGAAGGAAGAGGAAATGTTAACAAACCCCTAGTCTTAGATGACACCAGTTATGACTATTGGAAGGTACGTATGGTGGCTTTCCTAAAATCTATGGATAGAAAATCCTGGAAAGCTATCATCAAGGGTTGGGAATATCTTGTGGTTAAGGACAAAGATGGAAAGGAGACTTTGAAGCAAGAAGAGGATTGGACTAAGGAAGAAGGTGAAATTGCTCTTGGAAACTCCAAAGCTTCGAATGCCCTATTCAATGGAGTTGACCAAAACATGTTTAGGTAAATAAACAGCTGTATTGTGGCCAAAGATGCTTGGGAAATTCTCAAGACCACTCATGAAGGCACATCCAAGGTGAAAATGTCTAGACCTTAGCTGCTCACTACTAGATTTGAAAATCTAAAGATGAAAGGTGATGAAAGCATTCATGACTTTCACATGAATGTTCTTGAAATAGCAAACTCTTTTAGTGCTTTGAGAGAAAAGATATCAGAAGAAAAGCTCATTAGGAAGATTCTCAGATCTTTTCCTAAGAGATTTGACTTGAAGGTAACAGCCATTGAAGAAGCCCAAAACATCAGCATCATGAGAGTAGATGGACTTGTTGGGTCACTTCAAACTTTTGAATTGACCATTAATGACAGAACTGAAAAGAAGAACAAAAGCATAACTTTTGTCTCCAACACTGAAGATGAAGAAGATCAATGTGACCTAGACACTGATGAAAGAATGTCCAATGCCATTATTCTGCTTGGAAAGTAATTCAACAAGGTGCTAAAGAGTATGGACAGAAAGTCAAGACCTAATGTCAAGAACATTGTATCTGACATCAGCGAAAACTATGATTTTCAAAGAAAAGCAAGAACAGAAAAGTCCCAATCAAGGTAAAGGGGTTTAGTGTCATGAATGTGAAGGCTTTTGGCACATTAGAGCAGAATGTCCTACCTATCTAAAGAAAGTTCATAAGGGACTGTCAATTTATTGGTCTGATGATGAAAGTGAAGCTGAGGATGAATCTACTAAACCTGTAACTGCTTTGACTAGAAGGTGGGCTTCTGATGAAGACTCTTGTGATGAAGAAACTCCATATGATGAATTGGCTGCCTCTTACAAAGATTTTTGCATCAGAAGTGACAAGCAGAAGGAAACTATTTCTCAACTACAACTGAAAAGGAATAATGTTTATCCACTATCTGTGCTCTGCAAAATTAGGTAACCCTGTTGACTTCAAAGCTTGAAAATATGATCAAGTATGTAAGAAAGTTGAACAATGGTTCTGATATATTAGATGAAATTCTTCAAGTTGGAAAAAGGGCTGGAAACTTAAAAGGTATAGGTTTTGATTATCAATCTCTGAAAGGAGACACCCATGTGACAAAGTTTGTTTCTCCTAGAAGGAAGCCTGAGAAAATGATGTCTAATCAAATATTTCAACATAATGCTAGACATTAGAATACTCAAGCTTGAAGCAAGGTCTTGCATTAAAGATGTCATTTCTGTGGTAAATTTGGTCATATTAAGCCTTTATGTTTCAAACTGTATGGATATCCAAAAGGTCCAACACAGCCTAGGGTTAATCAAGTAGTGGTTAAAACTAGTAAGGAATGGATACCCAAGGAAGCTACTAATGCACTTATTGCTCATACCTCTCACAGAGCCTCAGCTAGAGAAGACCGGTACTTTGACAGTGGGTGTTTTAGACATATGGATGGAGTAAAGAAGTTCCTTGTGGATATTAAGTCCCACCCCATAAGTTATGTCACTTCCGGTGATGGTGCCAAAGGTGAAATTAAAGGAGTTAGAAGACTAGTGATAAGTGCAAAATGTAACTATTTTTATATAATAAGTTTTGTTGCACTTATCGATACTTTTTGGTTAACATCATTCGAATAAACCCCGATTTGTTTATAAATACGTTTACTTTACATTTTAGTGTATACTTGTGTTTTTGATTAATTTGTGTAACGATTAATAGTTTTCCATTCATTTTGTAGGTAATTAAGCATTGTTGGAGTAATGAGTAATAAAAGCTCCAGGATGTACCATTTGGATCAATAAAAGGAAGAAGGCAAAGAAAGAAAGCCATTGTATAGAAGCTGGAAGCCAAAATAAAGAAGTGCAGTCAGCCTGATTTCGCTGGGCGAAGCTTGTGTCGCTGGGCGATACTACTTTTTGTCGGGCAATTTACACCAGAAGATTTGCTGACTGTCATGTTCTGCTGGGCGAAGATTCCTTCCGTCGGGCGAAACTGCCTTTCACTGGGCGAAGCAGCGACGAGAGGAAATAAGGAAACTCCAGTAGTATTCCATGTTTTTTAGCCTTCGTCGGGCGAAGCTTTTTCCGCCGGGCGAAATTAGATATTTATTGCCAGTCTGTTTAAGTACGTAGCTGATGTGAGTGTAATAAAGAGCTCCGCCGAGCGAAGCCATTCTTCCACCGGGCGAAGCGTCTGAGAAAGAATTTTGTATTTATTTCATTTTACTTCATTTTTGTTAGGTTAGGTTGTTTGGGGGTGATTTTTGCTCTCCCAACTTCATCAACCTCATTCTTTGGTAGAGGTAGCTAGAAAACAATCTGGAAGCTTGCACCGGATGAACCGGGGTGGATTGATCGTCGATCGGCTTTGACAATCTGTGAGATGTTTAGTTTATTTCTCTTCTTCTTTGTGTTTTTCTTCTTTGTTGGGTTGTGTATATGTATTTGTTCTGAACTCATGTATATTTGTCGCCCATGGCGTTGTATGAAGCTTGCTTTACAAATCTTTATTAGTGATTGTCCTAGATTTTTGCTATATGCACGGGGTTTCTGTTGTGTTAGAGATAAACATCGTGAACTTCGATTAAGGATGATTATCTGTTAGTTTCTGGATTCTAGAGATAGATTTAGAGCTAACAATCTTCAATAGGCGTCGAAACTTAATTCCATCCTTGTCTTGAGTCGAGTGCGAGAGTGTCAACGATGATAGCACAGTTGCTCTCTCAGCTCAGTGTGTCAGAGATGAACACTGTTGTGAGCGATGCTGGGTGATATTGAGGAGTATTGTAGGTTGAGTATAACTGGTCGGTAAGTTTAAGTTTGTGAGGAGTGAATCATGTGCATGCCGGATAAGTTTCTTTTCTCTGAATAATGAATTCTTTTTGTTTTAATATTTACTTTTCTGTTTCTATGTTTAACCCATTTTAATCCAAACTCATAAACGCGAGAGATTGTCGAACGACATTCTTTCCCTCGAACCGATCTCTGTGGACACGATAAATTCCCGGATAAATACTTCCAAATATTTTTGTTGCTTGACACTATTCCGCTTCAATAACTAGCCTGCACAAGACTCCCTAGTCTTGATAATGTTCTCCTTATGAAATGACTGGCTGCTAATTTGATAAGCATAAGTCAGTTGTGTGATCAAGGTCTGAAAGTCAATTTCACTGAGTTTGAATATCTGGTCATTGATGAGAAGAATGAAGTACTGATGAGGGGAGTCAAGTTTAAGGATAATTGTTACTTATGGACACCTCAATCAACAAATTATTCCCCCACATGTTAGATGTCAAAGGAAGATGAAGTCTAATTGTGACACCAAAAGCTTGGTCATCTCCATCTGAAAGGGATGAAGAAGATTGTATCTACAGAAGATATCAGAGGCATTCCTAAGCTCAGAATAGAGGAAGGAAGAATCTGCGGTGAGTGTCAAATTAGAAAGCAGACCAAGATGTCACACCTGAAGATCCAACATCTGACTCCTTCAAAAATTTTGGAACTTCTTCACATGGATTTAATGGGCCCCATGCAAGTTAAAAGCCTTGGTGGAAAGATGTATGCTTATGTTGTTGTTGATGATTTTTCAAGATTCACTTGGGTACACTTCATCAGGGAAATATCAGATGTTTTTGATGTCTTTGAAGAATTATGTCAAAAGCTTCAAAGAGAAAAGGAAAGTAAAATTATCACGATTAAAAGTGGCCATGGAAAGGAGTTTGAAAACAGAAAATTTGTTGATTTTTGCTTTTCTGAAGGTATTAGCCATGAATTCTCTTCTCCCATCACTCCTCGGAAAAATGGAGTGGTTGAGCGTAAGAATAATACCCTTTAAGAATCAGCTAGAGTCATGCTTCATGCTAAACATCTACCATATCATTTTTTGGTTGAAGCAATGAATATTGCATGCTATATTCATAATAGAGTTACTTTGATAACTGGTAATTCAACTACACTCTATGAGTTGTGGAAAGGAAGAAAGCCTACTGTCAAATACTTTCATGTTTTTGGAAGTAAATGCTACATCTTGGTTGATTGTGAACAAAGAAGAAAGATGGATCCTAAGAGTGATGAAGGAATATTTTTGGGTTACTCTACAAACAACAGAGCATATATAGTCTTCAATAACAGAACCAAAGTCATGATGGAGTCTATTAATGTTGTGATTAGTGACTTAACCATAAAAAAGAATACGAATGTCGAAGATAATGTTGAAATATCATCTCAGATGATTGATACTTCGGAAAATGTGGTTGATTTTGAGACTAATAATGAAACTGCAACTACTAAGGATGATAATGGTCAAGTCAACAAAGGTATCTTTATTAGAATTCAGAAAGATCATCCTAAAGAACTCATTATAGGAAATCCTAATGAAGGTATTATCACTAGATCAAGGGAGGTGGTATCTAACTCATGTTTTATTTCCACGATTGAACCCAAGAACGTGAAAGAGGCTTTAACTAATGAATTTTGGATCAATTACATGCAAGAAGAATTAAGTTAGTTCAAGAGAAATGAAGTTTGGTATTTGGTTCCTAGGCCTGAAGAAACAAATGTCATTGGTACAAGGTGGGTCTATAAGAACAAGTCTGATGAAACTGGAATTGTCACTAGAAATAAGGCCAGACTTGTGGCTCAAGGATACACTCAAATTGAAGGAGTATATTTTGATGAGACTTTTTCTCCAGTTGCTCGTCTTGAATCAATAAGACTTTTGCTAGGTGTGGCATGTTTACTAAAGTTCAAGCTATTTCAGATGGATGTGAAAAGTACCTTATTGAATAGGTACTTGAATGCAGAAGTATATGTTGAACAAACAAAAGGGTTTATTGATTCTACTTTTCCAGATCATGTGTTCAAACTGAAGAAAACTCTTTAAGGACTAAAGAAAGCCACTAGGGCTTGGTATGAAAGGCTGACAGAATTTCTTATCAGTAATGGGTACAGGAAACAAGGAATAGACAAGACTATGTTTGTTAAAGAGAAGGATGGAAAACTCATGATTGCTCAAATATATATGGATGACATTGTATTCGGTGGGATGTCAGACCAGATGGTCCAACATTTTGTCAAACAAATGCAATCTAAATTTAAGATGAGTCTTGTAGGTGAATTAACTTCTTTTCTTTGACTTCAAGTGAGGCAGATGGATGATTATATCTTCGTCTCCCAAAGTAAGTATGCCAATAACATAGTGAAGAAGTTTGAAATGGAAAATGCTAGTCACAAGAGGACACCTACACCTACTCATTTGAATCTCTCTAAAGATGAAAATGGTGTTAATGTGGATCAAAGTCTGTACATAAGCATGATTGGTAGCCTATTGTACCTCTTAGCTAGCAGACTTGGCATCACATTTATTGTTGGTGTTTGTGCTAGATATCAAGTTGAGCCAAAAACTAGTCACATCAATCAAGTGAAGAGGATTATGAAGTATGTCAATGGTACAAGTGACTATGGTATGTTATATTCTCATGGTTATGATGCCATGCTTGTTGGATATTGTGATGCTGATTGGGTAGGTAGTGCTGATGATAAGAAAAACACCTTAAGAGAGTGTTTCGTCCTGGGGAACAACCTTATATATTGGTTCAACAAGAAGTAAAATTGTGTGTCCCTATCCACCGTTGAGGCTGAGTATATTGCAGCAGGAAGCAGCTGCTCCCAGCTGATTTGGATGAAGCAGATTTTAAAAAAGTATAATATCAAACAAGATGTCATGAAATTATATTATGACAACTTGAGTGCTATCAACATTTCTAAAATTCCCATTCAACATATAAGGACAAAGCACGTTGACATTCCTCATCATTTTATTAGGGATCTTGTTGAAGACAAAGTTGTTACTCTTGAGCATGTTGCCACTGAGAAGCAACTGGCTGATATTTTCACCAAAGCTTTGGATGCAAATCAGTTTTAGAAACTAAGAGGTGAATTGAGAATTCGCATTTTTGAGGAATTATAACAATTAGTTATGTTGGAGAAGAAGATAAGTAAGAGGAAGATGCTGCTGGTGGTGATCTCTCATATGCATTTGTCCAATTTATGGCTAAAAAGGGGGAGTAATGGTGATGGTAAAGATGCTGAGTTAATATGTTGTAGGGGTCTATGTGTGAAGAGGAGAATGATTTAGGGGGAGAAAATTTCTTTTTCTCTGTGTTTTATTATGTGTGTTGGGAGGTTAGTGTAGGTGGTATTGGATGTCATTCTATATGTCCTGACATTATTTCTTGTCTGGGAGAATTTATTTTTCTCTGCAGTATTTTTTGTTAGGCTTCTATGAGCTTGTGTCTGTCCTACTTTGTGTAGGAAATGCTATGTTTGCTCCTTGAGGGGGAGTATATGTTTCGAGGTGATAAGGGGAGTAAAAACCTGATTTACTGATCAAGTCATTCAAGGAAAGTTTGGTAGTATGGTGCTTAGGATTTCTAAGTATTTTTGTTGTGATTTATGTGTAATGTCCGACTGGTAATGTTGATGAGTTAATATGATGTAGGGGACTATGTGTGAAGAGGAGAATGATTCACGAGGAGAAGATTTCTTTTTCTCTGTGTTTTATTGTGTGTGTTGGGAGGTTAGTGTTAGTGGTACTGGATGTCATCTATATGTCTTAAAATCATTTCTTGTCTGGGAGAATTTATTTTTCTCTGCGGTATTTTTTGTTAGGCTTCTTATAACCTTGTGACTGTCCTAATTTGTGTGGGAAGTGCTATGTTTGCTCCTTGAGGGGGAGTATATGTTTCTAGGTGACAGGGGGAGTAAATACCTAATTTGCTGATCATGTCATTCAAGGAAAGTTTGGTAGTATGGTGCCTAGGCTTTTTAAGTATGTTTGCTGTGATTTCTGTGTAATGTTAGACAGGATGTCCTGACATTGTATTTCAGTTGTATGAAGGATCTTGGTGTATGAGAGTTTATTTCTCTCTGTGTCTTTGTTATTTCTATGTGAGGCTGGGTTTCTACATTTTTTCTGCTGCATATGCCTCTGACATGTTCTACCAAGTTTGTATGAGGTTTTATCTTGTGATTGTGCTGTTATTTTTTTCCAGTTCTTTATGCAAAGGTTGTTTTAGCCAAAATTTGCCAAAAGGGGAGATTATAAGTTCTGTGTTTTTGGAATTGGCAGCAATTCTGGTAGAACAAGTATAACAACAAGATGTTGAGAAAGATGTCTTGAGTTGTTGGGCAAACATTATTTGCAGTGATGTGACGCACGATGTCGTGACATGTTATACCAGGTGCTAAGGTTTTACTTATTTGGAAGATTTATTTTTAAAGTGTGAGATTCTATCTGGTTTTAGTTCACACTCTGTCGCTTTCCAAGGAGGGCTATTTTAGGAACAACAGTTCTGTGCCAGAAGCACATTTGTTCCATAGAAAGGATCTTGGAGACTTTTTAGGAAACTTTCTATTTTGTTCCTAGTTTCATGCAGAAGATTTGGAGCTACTGTTTTGGGATATGAGTTTTATTTAGATGAAGAGCCCAAGCCCACAATGATCTAAAGATATATAAAGAGTTGTTCTAAACCTAATGAAGCATTGAAGTCGTGTATTGAAAGAATAGTCTTAGGGTTTAGTGTGTTCTTTGTTATTTTTGATCCATTCTTATATCACTATGATATCTGAGTTAGACTATTTTCATTGTTCATTTGTGAGCCATTCATGTACCTCCTAGGTGTTTGAATTGGAGTGTGTTTGAGTTGTAATCACTCATAAGCTTTTAAGCAAGAGTTAACTTTGTGCCATTGGAAGTGTGTCTTCTATTGTTCTTTGTTCTTGGTTTTTCACTGTTGTGTGATTGAAGGGAAGTGAGAGGGGTCTCATATCTAAGAGTGTCTTAGATAGAAATAACACGGGTAGTGATTAGGTGCGAAGCTTGTAAAACCAGAAGTTGTTTAGAACTTCAAACTAATACTATTATAGTGGTGGAATTCCTTCCTGGCTTGGATGCCCCCAGATGTAGGTAA
Source organism: Lathyrus tuberosus (assembly GCA_022829125.1). Taxonomy (NCBI): domain Eukaryota; kingdom Viridiplantae; phylum Streptophyta; class Magnoliopsida; order Fabales; family Fabaceae; genus Lathyrus; species Lathyrus tuberosus. The sequence continues at coordinate 3,542,221 of JALAZF010000073.1, read as the reverse complement.
TGTTGCACTAAACTGGGTTAATAATTAATTATGCTATTTACATTCAGGCATTTATTTTAACTGCATAATTGTTTGTGTTGTCATACTGTCATAATCTCGGTGTCGTGACATCTTACTCGACATCTGGTGTCTGATTACTAGAATTTTGAAAGGTCTGTTGAAGATGCAGTTGTAGACGCTCTTGCAAGGGACTACAAGGAACTTCAAATCCATGATTTTGACATCTCTTCCTTCCCACACATATATCATTAGCTATATGTATCTCCACAGACGGGTAGTCACGTCGTTGAACGCTTGCAAATCAATCCCTTCATACGACCATAAATTTCCTTTCTTGAAGCCCATCTTCTCAAACAACTCTGAATACATGGAGATAACGTTGTTGATAAGTATCTGTGACACGTCAAAGTGCCTGACTGTGGTGGTTATGACTAGATGGAAGATTTCATTTGGACCCTCTAATTTTCTCACTATCCAAAAACTCGAGCATTGGTTTATCCGGAGTTCTGGATGAGAATCATCTTTCTCGTGGACAACCATCAACTCTGGAAATCTTCCTCTTCATTGTCCCATTTAACAGAATGTTTGCTCAGGTTCTCCCCAAATGATGACGACAATATGCTGACAGTTCCCTTTACTTGCTCCCCTGTCTTCGTCATTGGTCCTTTCACCATTAGTCACATCATCCAAAATCTTTGTTAGGGACTTATTCTTCGGAGACTTTTCTCTATCTCTCTTGCCACCCTTGGTTTACTTGGACAAGCAGCACCTCTTTATCAAGCCCTCGATGGCATCATTTAGCTGGATGTATTTGTTGGTGGTGTGGACATGCTTTTTGTGAAAGCGGTGGTATTTCTTCTTGTCAATTCTGAAAGAGTCTCTGACAAGAAATGGGTTTCTGATTTTTGCCTACCAAGATTCCATGTTGGCACACTCCTAGTATATTTTCTCTTAGGATGCGTTTTGAAGGGTATACTCGTCGTATTGTCCACGGGTTCTATAGTAAAATTCATCTCTCTGTCAGTGGGAGTCTTTCTTTGAAAATTGACTGGATCTAGTATTTGTCGCAGTTGGGTTGTTAAACCGGGCAGTATGTTTCTCCTAAAGGTTGATGAAGGGTTGTGCTCTGATCAACAGTTCTTTCACATTACAAGCCTCCATGTGCCCTAATTTATGCCTGAATGAGCTATCATGTATTAGTTCGTTTTGAAATATCCAGCATTTGAGGCCCTCTTCAGCTTCTTCTACTTCAACCACTACTTACGTTAAATAATCGATGTATGACCACAAACTCTCTTTCTTTCCCTGACTTATCTCCCTAAGGACAGTTATTGTTTCTGGTTGCTTTTTTGGGGTTGTAAAATGAGTGGAAGCTCTCGCATAGATTTATCCACGACTCAACACTTTTGTCTGGAAAAGCCTTGAACTAGAGTATTGCTTATCCCGTCAGCATTAGTTCAAATAGTTTCTACTTTGTTGCCTTATGAACATGGAAGTAATTCAAACATTCATTAACGAGTGGTACATGCTTGTCGGGATCTCCCTTCTCGTTATTCTCCTTTAGCTTGGAAGGCTTCTCTAGCGACTTTAGTATTTGGATGTCTAAGATGCAGGCACAAAGAGAATGCTTCTGCAGATTCATCACTGGTGGTTTCTCTACTTTTTTCCGAGGAGAAACGTAATTGCCTCGGTTTCCTCCAGGACTTTGAGGAGGAGTTTGGCGTCCCTCTCTCTTTTGGCGATTTGGATACTTCGGATTTGCGTCTCTCTGCAACGCGGCCGACTCAAGGACAATAGGCTGACTTCTCTTGGAAGCGGCTTCCTACACAGTGTTCCCCTTTGGAGGCATATTGTGTAAGCTTTCTTCCAAGCGAGGCAATCTTTCTTCTATTGCTTGCGAGTTTTGCTGTCAAATAATGTTATACATATTGTTCAACATCTCGTTCGCGTCTTGTATCCTGAGATTAGCCTCTAAAACTGAAAACTAGGAAAGCTTCTGGTCTTGGGGTTGATGGTGGTGCTGGAGGTCTGAGCGAAGACTCGCCTTGTTGGAACTGCAGAACAAATCCTTTGATTTGAGGAGGTTACAGGTGATCTGGATGTAGCAATGTGTTTACAAAGGCGTGATCCACACCGCCTTGAGGAAGAGGTAGTTAATTTCTTGTGGCTGAAGCAGCAGTAGCAACAACGACAACTTTGCACAAAGCAGCTGAGTGAGTGTCTTTAGATCCAACCATCGTTGGGAATTTTGGAGATCAGAGATTTAGAAATTGTGAAAATTGGATTTGATCCGTTACCGGAATAAATCCAAAACAACATATCTAAAGTTCGATCTCAAGAACTCTGATATGCTAGATGGAGAAAGCTTTGAATCGGTGAATCGAAGTGAAAATGTTCGTGAAAAATGCAAGAATCCCAAGTCAGTTCCTACAGACGGCACCACTGCTCTGTTATGAAACTAAAATTGATTAGAGAATGGAGGTTACTTAATACAAAGGTAAACTTGAACTTCTGATGCGGTGAAAGAGAGATTGACCTACAAGATTAACATTTCAACACTTAAATCAATATATGAGTAAGATGAGTGAATGAAATTTAAATTTAAAATTATATATTTGAAGAATAACACATTTTCAATTATTCAAGCGTAAGATTCAAGAAGCCGATATCTTAACTTAGATTTCCTATGCTCCTTCCCACAATAACACCCCTGGGCTACAAGTTTTTGGAGGAATTTGTTGTTTTCTCTAAACCAGAGACGTGTTGGCTCTTCCAATCAGCCTATGATGTATTTATAATTTCTTTATATTGGAGGTGACTGTAATTTTACATATTTTTATTATAGATGAGTAGAAATATAAATCATAAAAGTAAAAAACTTCAAATAATTTCTCACACTATATCATTATCCCATATAATTCAATTAACTCGCTCTTTCCATCATACGATCAGCCATGTCTTTTATGAAAATATATTTAAAGTTTAAACTACTTATCTTCAATCGGTGAGATTGATCACATTATAGGCTATTTGAAGGCTTGAAGCTAAAGGAAAAAGCCAACAATGTTTTTTTTAAGTTTGTATTGATTTTCAACCGAAAAGTTATCTCAGCAAAATAAAATAAAACAAATTAGCACATAAAAAACTATCAAAGAGAATGGAGAAAGTGATGAGGCAAGAGAAGTTTGAACTTCACATATCAATCCAACCAACGGCCATATTCTACTCTCTCAACTTTCAATACGGCTACTATAAAATCTCGTATTTTTTCTTTCCAAAATATGGGGTTGATTTTATCACTGTCAAAAAAAGTGTCAATGAAAACTGGGTCGAACTTAGAACCATTGGTTGTTCCAAAAAGTGATGAAAAACCAAGGGACTTGCGTTCATGGGCGAAGAAAACAGATTTTGTTTCTGATTACTCAGGAGAAGCAGGGTCAAGTGGAAGTGATAAGTTTGAGCTTTTTGAACAGAGAGGAAGAGGGTCTTCATCTTCTACTGAGATAGAGATAGGACAGAACAAGGATGTTGAGATCCAACGTGCGAATGCATGGTGTTGTTGTTGGTTTAAGTGTCTGGGAAATAGAAATGTGAAGCCTGTGTATATGAGAAACGAGAAATGAAAAGACCCATGTTTTCACAGGGATTGTAAGGTTGATGAGATTAAACTAATAGTTGTGAAAATATGGTAATTCAAATTGATATAGCCGGTTGCTGGGATGTAACGGATCACCACCCTTTCCAACAGGAAAAATATCAAAATAGTCTCTCTTTGTAATTTGTTATAAATTTAGCGTAACCGATTACCTCCTTTCAGATTTTGATATTAATTTGTTATAGATTTAGCATAATCCATTACCTCCTTTCAGACTTTGATATTTTTTAAGACAGTAGAATTTGTAACTGATTACCGATTTTATGTGATTAATTAGATGTTGAAAAATTTGCTTTTTCTTTCTTTTAGTTAGTTACACGGTTATTTCCATATTGGGTTGTCAATGAAATACTATTCTTTTCAGTTTCTCTCACACAAAATTATCAAAATTAGGGATGGCAATTTGCCTCATCTTCAGTGGATACCTACAAAATTACCCACAATAGATAGGGTAAAAACCCGCAAAAATAGATACGGATACGGACTCGGATAATTACCCACTTAAATAAGCGGGGATGGGTACGGGTATGGGCACCTTAGTACCCAGTCCGTCCCATACCCGCACAATATATATTTATATATTTTAATTTATATTATTATATAAAAATAAATATTTATAAAATTTATAAAAAAAAATCAATTTTAAACTAATACATATTTAATATAAGTGACCATTTATTTCACAATTCAACAATAAAATTTTTTAAAAACTTTTTAATATTTTTAAAAACTTAAAATATTATGATATTTTATACTTGATAAATTTATTTTTATTAGAAATGCGGGTAACGGATACGGGTACGGGCACTTATATACCCATAGGGTACGGGGAAGGATGCCAATTTTGATACCCAAGCGGTTATGGGCTCGGGTACGAGGATTTTTTTCAACTGCAGGTATGGGGACGGGTACTATAGTACACTACCCATACCCTGCCAATTGTCATCCCTAATCAAAATAAACTAACATATATGGGCCAGCTCGTCGAGTCCAAAAAATCTAAAGACTTGAGCCTTACAATTAGAGCCCATATTTTTTTTGGATTTTTTTTTTTGATTCTAAAAACTCCACTATGCATTAGGGCTAAAAACTCGCTATCCATTATTTCCGCATAACTATAAATTTTTAAAAAATCATATTAATAGATATATTGTCATATTTTAAAATAACACATTGATTTTTTTCACCTCACTAAATTTTATCTCTATTTTATTCAACCTTTCTCTTTTAAATCTTATACATTAATATAATCAACACTCTTTCCTTATATTCTATTAGTTTCTCTCATGTAAAATATTCGAGTATTGTTTTATACAATTTAGACACGTTTTATATTTAAAAATATATTATAATATTTATAAAAGAAAATATAGTACTTAAAAAAGTATTATGTTTATAATAATATAATTTTAAATTTCTTTGATGATAAATATTATGGGGTTTTAATTTTAATTTTTTTATTAAAAAAACCTGTTTAGAGTCGGGTAGTCCGAAGCTCATCTAAGATCGGCCTCCGGTAGTAATTTTTGAGCCCATATTACAATAGGGCTTTTTTTGGCTCAGCCCTAAAAAGCCTGAAGCCCACCAGAGCTGATCCGTTTAGGGCCGGTTAGCCCATTTTGATAGCTCTACACACATACACACAAACACACACACTTGTTCATCATTGTGATAGGATTTTCCCCCAACATTTGGCATCAGGAGTCTGATCCTTTGATTGAACACTTAGTGTGCAAAAATATTTTTCATCTCCAATGAATGTATCCTTGAAAATCTTCTTATTCTTGATGCGAAGAATTGTGATAAATGTTGCAAATAGATGAAGGTGTTGTCTGGTTATCAAGATGTTTTAGAAGTGATCAAGAACAATGTTAATCCACTTGAGCATGTGTAACGGCTGCACAAAGGAATGCGAACAAGGAAGAGACTTTAGTCGAGTCCCTCAAACGAGACTTCAGTTGAGTCCCTCTGGTAAGACTTTAAACGTGTCCCTCGGGCGAGACTTTAGTTGAGTCTCTCAGGCGAGACTTCAGTTGAGTTCCTTAAGAGAGACTTTAGTTTTCTTATGGGGATGTCGTTTATGCTACTCTCAACAAGGACTTCCTTGAGAAAACCTAGCGTTCATGTTGCCATTTTCAAGGCGGCAAGGATCTTCCAGTAAAAGTTCATCATTCATATTGCCCTTTTCAAGGCACCAAGGATCTTTTAGTGGAAGTCTAACATTCATATTTCCATTTTCAAGGCGGAAAGGATCTTCCAGTAGAAGTCCATCATTCATATTTCCCTTTTTCGAGGCGGCAAGAATATTCAAGTGGAAGTCCAATATTCATATTGCTCATTTCAAGGTGACAATGATCTTTCGTTGGAAGTCCAACATTCATATTGACATTTTTAAGGGGGCAAGGATCTTCCAGTGAAAGTCTTGCATTCATATTGCCATTTTCAAGGCGAAAAAGATCTTCAAGTGGAAGTCCAACATTCATATTGCTCTATTCAAGGCGACAAGGATCTTTTAGTGGAAGTCCAACATTCGTATTTCCATTTTCAAGGCAGCAAGGATCTTTCAGTGGAAGTGTGTCATTCATATTGTTAGTAGAATCAAAATAACATGGTTTAAATGATAAAAGTTTCTAATAGATTCATACATTAATAGGTAATCCATTGTCACACACGGGTAAAAAACTAGTTAATAAAAATGTAGTTTAGGGAAGCCACGCTCGATTCGTATTGCAAGGACTCCTAATTCAATAAACTAAATTTAGAATCAATAGAGTTAAAAGGATTTTTTTAGTTTGGAAAGTTTTAGCGTTATTTAATAAAAATGAGTAAAAATTAATCGGTCAACTGAATCAACAACTCTGAACTATCGGTTCTACGATTAAATATATAATTTCAATTTTATTTATGTTTGAATTTATAGTACATTAAGCAAGTGACAATCTACCCAAGTTGAGTTCCTATTACCGGAAAAAGCATCACGGCTGACGGTGAGCTATTATTAAACAATTAAGCATAGTAAAACTATAACCTATCAATTATTCCCTAAGGAACTGAATTTGTTCTGGGACATCCAAACGCCCAATGCAAGCGTAATCCATGTATCCATTCCAACCATTCAAAGCCCAATCAAAATTTTCCAACATATATAATCAAGACACACGAGATCCAAAGTACACTTTTTTTGTCTCAACCTTTTCACTTCATTCATCTTGGATTGTAACTAACTTGGTGTTAGAGTACAAACCTTGCAGGTCCACCCTACTAGGGGTGTCAAAAAGAGTCGTGGTCTACCGGACCGACCCGCTCACCTGACAAAAAATGGTGGGTTGGGTTGGGATTTTGGGCCCACCTGCTCGCTCAAACAGCCCCGCCAAAACAAGAACCCCGCAAGCTAAAGACATAACAGGGCGGGTTGATCCGCCATGCCCGCTTAATTTTTTTCAAAAAATGTTAAATACAGAAAAAATACGTTTATTTTTTAGATTCAACTGTTTTTCCAAGAGTTAGAGGGTGAACTTATAAAGGTGTAATCTTATTTCTTGTAGATATCTAAAATAAATTGACAGGGAAAAAATACCAAATGTAACATATTGCATTTATAGGTCACCTATTGTACCAAAGACATGCTTACGCGTTCACTCCGGGAGGCAATGCATACATCAAAAGAGAGTTTGAAAGATGTCAAGGTAGTATATTTTTAATTACAAGTGATGTACTATTTTCATATAACTTATGCCCCCTTGGAATTCGTTCATGAATTTGTACTAACAGAGATGATAACTTGTATAAATGTATTTGTAATCAGAATAGCTTCATCATTATGGTGTTTGACTACTATTTCTTATGAAACCATCATTTCTTTGTGTGAATTATTAAGTAGATGTTAATACTTTTCTTATTTTATACATTTATTTGTAAATATATGCAATACTTTTTAATAAATAATTTTTTTTTAAAAGATGCTTTATAAAAAATTCTAAAAAATAAGTGAAAAATCTAATTTTTAAGCCTAATTTCACTTGGCAAGCTTGCCCGCCCTGCCCTTTTTTTGGCGGGCTTAAGGCGAAGTGGGATGGGGCAAACGACTTGTTTTGCCACTGCAACACCCCGCACCAACGTATCAGAGATCAACACCACTGTTTCAAGGGTCCAATTTCTTAAATCAATATCATTTGTGGTTACCGCATGGAACACTGGAGTCACATGTGGGAATTTACTTCCAATTCTCTCAAAATTCTACGATCGAGTCTCATTCGATCCAAAGCCATATCACAATGGAGTTGCAACTAGAGCTCTTTTTTCGCACCTTCCTGACCAACTATCAATTTTGATGATTGCGATTAGGAGATTTTAGGAGGAAACTGTAGAATGGAGATAATTACCTCATTATCGCCAAACCTCACCCTGCCCAAAAGAGAAACCAAAAGAATCCATAAAACAATGTTATTATGGTTTAAGAAATAAGTCACTCTCGCGAATTTACGATCCTTATTTATCATAATGACTGTACATACCATTTTTAAAAATAAAAGGCTCAGTCCACAGCATAAGCGTGATCAATCCAAACATAGTTTGAGACGAACATGAAAATAGAACTCCTCTGCATGGGCTAGAGTGGAAGGAAAAGGAAAATTCCATGAATCCAGTAAGTTCGTCAACCGCCTATGGAGGGAGACATGCCAACCAAATTTATTCATAACGTCAGATTAGCTAAACTAACACACAGATAAAAAGCGAGGTGTCTTTTCTAAAGGACAAAATTGTGAAGGCTCTCACACCTAAAGCGGACAATACCTCGTAGTCAAAGTGACATGAGCTTGAGACCGACCCATACGGGACTTGTTGTAAAAAATCTAAGAAACTCACTGCGACACCAAGAGAGATGGTAATTAGACGATATGTTGGCCTGTGATTTCGAGCGAAACACCAAATACAAAAACCTCTAGAAGTCGATCTCTATAAATCATATCCCATCAAAGGTAAAATCGACTTCCAGATAGTCAGGCGTGAATCTCCTAGTACCGATGGTCCAAGAGACGCATGTTAGTCCCATCTGTGCACAAGATGAGTATTTCCCACAGTTCCTTAAAATTCAAATAAATAAATCTTTTGTCAAAAGAAATATTGTACACAAAAATTGTTGTTACATCTGATTGATGTCATTTTATAGGCAACATGTGTAGCAGGATGTCATAATTTATGTGAGGCATCCTGTCTCTCTATGTTTAAAAAAGGACACAACATGTTAAGCATAATGTTCCCGAGTTTATGAGACATTTTGTCTCGCCCAGAATTTGATGAGTGTTGAGTAAATCTCACGCTGATTGAAGATTTGTTTCCTTACTTATCTAATGATGTTTAATCTTTTATGCATTTTTTTTGGAATAAGGGAGGTTTTCCAAAATATCATTATAAGCAATTTAAAAATTAAAGTAATATGATATGATCAAGATATAATCAATCAAATCTTGTCAATAATTATTATGGAAGATTGGTTACTTACGCTTGTGGAATGTTCTTCCGCGTTCGAAGACAAAAACTCTAATGGGATTTAAAGATGGACCTTGTTTCTATTTAAGGAAGAACTCTCAATTGTAAAGAATCAGACTTTTCATAATCAAGCTAGGCGTGTTTAATTGTTTGAGTCTATTTGTTTTGTTTTATAATATTCTATTGTTGAGTCTTATTCTTATATTAAGGAATAAAGTATTTTGAGTTGTAATTTTGTTCCATCATTCTTAAACTATTGTTACTATGTAAACACTAGGGAAAGTGTTAGAGTGAAAGTGAGAGGGGTCTCATATTCAGGGGGGTTTTTAATAGAAATTCACATGTAATATTAGGAAAAGGTGCATTGAACTAGGAGAGTTCAAATCAGACCAATTTGTAATTCTAACTATTAAGAGTAAATTTCCTTTCTCAGGTTAATGCCCTTCAGACGTAGGGGGCTTTGTACCAAACTAGGTTACCAATTTCATGTGTCATTTTATTTAGTTTCTTTATTTTACTAAGTACATATTACATTTGTCATACACATTGTTAAGACATTGTGTCAGACATCTTGGCATTTGGAAAAAAAATCATAAATAATATTATAATCCTCGACAATATATCATAGATTGTCTTTTCTAAACAGGATCCCACTAGGAGAAACATGCTTAAACCACAACTGGCGTACCCCTCTTAGAAACTAACATTCTAAGAGTGTATGTGGTGAAGCTCAAGAGACGTCCACCCCGAACCAGGATAAAACCTGGGGGTAGGGACACGAACCCCACCTTTGATCGGGGACAATTACTAGTGACGTTGAATACTTGCACCAACTTCCAACCGGATCTACCCGAATGAATATTACATTTTTATTTTTACAAAGCATTGGTGTGGTAGAATATTTAATTTTTATTTTTGTATAACCTTTCAATCAAATTTTGAATATTACATTTGCTTCTATTTTTATTAAATTTGGATGAATACACAGATTTTGACTTTTAAGAATTTCATTTAGGCTTATTTATTAAATAATCAATTAAATTACAACTATAAAGAAATTTGTAATTGAATTTAATAGTGAATATTCTTTTTTGCTAATCAGAATGGAAAGCCAAATTAATCATCAAGGATAGTAAAATGTATATGAATATTCTAATATCACTTTTAAATGTTTCCCAATTTAAGTATTTGACATATTTTTACATTGAAATTTTGAAATTCAATATAAGAACATATTAGAATTTGCGAAGATCAAATAATGTAATTGGGCCAAAAAATGGACAAGTTGAATAACCCGAATAAATCAACCGAAATAACCCGTAACATGTAATAATCCAACCCATCAAAACCAATTTGAGAAATGGGCGAAAATAGGCCTAGTTTGTTAAATCACGATTTAGGTCGGGTGTCACTTTTGGGCCCGAACCCGCCTAACCTGACTCGTTGTCCACCCTCACTCTACACCTTACACGATCTGATAGACTTAAAACATAACAAAGAGGACCTTGCGCTGAGATCATCACTTTATTTCAAGCATGACTCAATCTTATCCCTCCCCAATGAGGGAAATGATTGAGTTATACTTGAAATAAAGTGATGATGACAGCGCAAGGTCCTCTTTGTTTTCTTGAAGGTCGATCAAATCGTGTATGGTGTCTAAACTCTAGTATTATTTAGTATGTCGTCGAAGTCTGCTCACATCCTGTTGTCGAAGACCTACATGCTGTAGTCGAATTGTGTTCTAGTATGTAGTTGTCGAATTGGGCCTTATGTTAAGGATCCAATTATTTAAGTTAGCTTATACCCTAAGTTAGCTTGTAATGGGTAATTGTTAAAAAGACCATTAGTTTAATATGTTAGGTTTATTATAAATAACATACTAGTCTCTCATCATAAGTGTGGTGTGGCAAATCCTAATTAGGATGAGAGAGTTATTTGTTATTCTTGAGTACTTGTATTCTGATTTAAATAGAAAGTAAAGAATAACAGTTATAACCAATCCTTGTTGTTTTTCCTTGTTAACCCTAACCCTTGTGTGTTTCTTGCATATAAAGAAACCGTTTATACTTTATTTCAAGGCATCCTAATTCACAACAAATTGGTGCGGTGAGCGTGGAGAAGATGCCTTCAATAAAGTATGAGATTGAAATGTTAACCGGAGTGAACAACTTCGGTCTGTGGCGCTTGAAGATGAAAGCCCTACTGGTTCAGTCGGGTTGTATGAAAGCGTTGAAGGGAGAGGCAGCCATAGACGTTGCGTCAACGGAAAAAGAAAAGACAACCATGATAGAAAAAGCCCACAATGCAATATTATTGAGCCTTCGTGATAAGGTTTTTTTACAGGTATCAAAGGAGACTACGACATCGGGGCTATGGTTGAAACTTAAAATTTTGTACATGACCAAATCTCTAGTGAATTGACTCTACCTGAAGCAAGCTTTGTATTCATTCAAGATGAGGGAAGACAAAGTGTTGGCTGAGCAGTTGGATATGTTCAACAAGCTCATTCTTGATCTTAAAAATATTGATGTGAAGATCGATGATGAAGATCAAGCACTGTTGTTGTTGTGTGCTTTGCCCAAAACACATGCTCACTTCAAAGAAACTCTCCTGTATGGAAGGGAGCCCCTGAGCTTTGAAGAAGTTCAATCAGCCTTGTATTTTAAGGACCTAAACAAACGAAAGGAGCATAAAGCTTCGACGGTGGGTGAAGGTTTGGCCGTTAAGGGAAAATTCTTGCAAAAGGATGGTAAGTTCGACAAGAAGAAAGGTAAAAGTCAGCAGAAGTCTTGTACTATCAATGTAAGAAGGAGAGTCACACAAGAAAGGTGTGCCCTGAACGCCTGAAAGATCGTGGAGGTAAGGATAATGGCAACGCAACATTGTTCAAGATGACTTCGAATAATCTAATGTTCTTGTGGTTTCAAGCGGCAAGTCAAGAAAATAGTGGATTATGGATTCAGGTTGTACTTGGCACATGAATCCAAACAGAGACTTGTTAGAGGAGCTATGTGATCAAGATGGTGGATCAGTGCTGCTGGGAAATAACAAAGCTTGCAAAATTACAGGTATTGGATATGTGAGATTCAAGCTCCATGATGAGTCAATAAGGTTATTGACTGAAGTCAGGTATGTACCTGATTTGAAGAGAAATTTTATTTCTCTTGTTGAATTCGACAAGAAGAGATACATTTTTCAAGGAGAGAAAAGTATCCTAAGAGTCATGAAGGAGTCGAAGGAAGTCTTGAGAGGCGTGAAGAAATAAGGCTTGTATACCCTTAAGGATGAAGTTGTAAGTGGTTCGACAAATGTTGCATCCACGAAACCTTTGTCGAAGACAGAAATTTGGCACATGAGATTGGGCCATGTCAGTGAAAGGGGTCTGGTCAAATTAGGGAAACAAAATTTGCTTGGAGGAGACAAAGTCGAAAAGCTAAAATTTTGTGAACCCTGTGTACTTGGAAAATCTTGGAGAGTGAAGTTCAACAAAGGAAAACAAAGAACACATGGATCCCTTGATTACATCCATGTTGATCTTTGGGGGCCTGCAAGGTGTCCATCACATTCAGCAGCAAGGTATTTTCTATCCATAATCGATGATTATTCCAGAAGACTAAGGATGAAACTTTAGAGAATTTCAAAGGTTGGAAGACTCTGGTAGAAAATCAAACTAGCAGAAAGGTCAAGAGGTTGAGAATCGACATTGGCCTTGAATTTTGCAATGAGGCGTTCGACAGTTTTTGTGCTGCCTCAGGTATTGCAAGGCATAAAACTACTGCAGGTACTCCACAACAAATGGTTTGGCAGAGAGGTTTAATCGAACTATTTTGGAAAGAGTTAGATGCATGTTAACTAGTGCTGGGTTAAAGAAGGTGTTTTGGGCTGAGGCTGTTTCAACAATAACATATCTGATAAACAGATGTCCTTCGACTGCTTAGATATGAAGACACCTGAAGAAGTCTGGTCGGGACATCCATCTAGTCTCGACAGACTGAGAGTATTTGGCTGCGTGGCCTATGCTCACATTAGGCAAGATAAGGTCGAACCTAGAGCTCTGAAATGAATGTTCATGGGATACCCTGGAGGAGTCAAAGCTTATAGGCTATGGTGCCTAGAGGCAAGTCACAGGAGGTGTGTCACCAGTCGAGATGTAGTTTTAAATGAAGCTGAGATGTCCTTTAAGAAAATTGATGATGCTGATGAAGAGCTGGAACATGGAGAGATTCATGTTGAGGTGGAGCATGTTGATGCTGAATTGTATATCCCATATGAAGTCGAAGAAGAAGCAGAAGCTGCTGTCGAAGATGAAGAGATTGATAATGACTACCTGATAGCAAGAGACAGATCGAGGAGAGTCATAAAGCCACCTCAGAGACTTACGTATGCAGATCTTATGTCTTATGTCTTAATCTCTGCAAGAGAGGTTCTCGACGAAGAACTTAGAGACTATAAGAAAGTTATGAGGAGTCGAAAGAAGACTGAATGGCTGAAGGCCATGAATGATGAGATGAAATCTCTTCATGATAAAAACACATGGGAATTGATCAAGAAACCTACTAGATCCAGGTTATTCAACTGTAAATGGATTTTCAAAGTTAAGGAAGGAATCGAAGGAGTGGCGTCGAAGAGATACAAGGCAAGATTGGTAGCTAGGGGGTTTACTCAGAAAGAAGGTGTCGACTTCAATGATGTGTTCTCGCCTGTTGTAAAGCATAGATCCATTAGGGTGTTGTTAGCCATGGTGGCGAAGTTCGACCTTGAACTGGAACAGATGGATGTGAAGACTACGTTCTTGTATGGTGATCTAGATGAAACAATCCTAATGAGGAAACCTGAAGGGTATGTCAAAAAGGGGAAGAAAGATTATGTGTGCAAGTTGAAGAAATATTTATATGGACTGAAACAATCTCCTCGACAGTGGAATAGGGGATTCGACAAGTTTATGGCACGTATAAGTTTCATTAAAAGTCAGTTCGACCACTGTGTTTACTTTAGATTTCGACCTGGTACTTCATTTATTATTTGGTTGCTTTATGTGGATGATATTCTAATAGCAAGCAACAATGTCAAAGATGTAATGAGGGTGAAGGTTGAACTCAATAAGGAGTTCGACATGAAGGATCTGGGAGCTGCGTCCAGGATTCTTGGGATTGACATCCGAAGAGATAGAAAGGAGTCAAAATTATGCTTATCTCAAGAGGCATACCTACGGAAGATTATCGAAAAGTATGGTATGTCGAATTCAAAGCCTGTTGTGACTCCAAAAAACCTCAATTCAAGCTGAGTATAAATCAGTGTCCCAGTACTGATTTCAAGAGCTTATATGAATAACATTCCATATGGTAATATAGTGGGTTCTTTGATGTATGTTATCTGTACTAGACCCGACATAGCATATGCAATAAGTCTTGTAAGTAGGTACATGGCAAATCCTGGAAAGGCTCACTGGCAAGCATTGAAGTAGATTCTAAGGTACATAAATAGATCTCTGAATAGAGTCCTAATTTATGGTGGAGTCTTGGGTGAAGATAGTAAAGCAGCAATCGAAGGATATGTCGACTCTGATTATGCAGGTTGTAGGATTCTAGAAAATCTCTTTCTGGACATGTGTTCACTATGTTAGGGACAACAATCAGTTGGAAAGCAGCACTTTAAAAGGTTGTTGCCTTATCAACCACTGAAGTAGAATATATAGCCCTAACTGAAGCTGTGAAGGAAACATTGTGCCTTGAAGGTTTTGTAAAGGAGCTGAAACTTCAAGGTCGAGTTGTCACTGTTAAATTTGATAGTCAAAGTGCAATACACCTGTCGAAGAATTCAGCCTATCATGAGCGAACCAATCACATTGATGTGAGGCTACATTTCGTCAAAGGGGTACTCGAGCGTGGAGAAGTCCAAGTGCTGAAGGTTTTGACATATCATAATGTTGCTGATATGATCCCCAAGACGTTGCCCAGTTGCAAGTTTTTCCACTGTATGCAGTTGATAAAGCTGCATGAAGAAAGCTAGTTTGTTTCTTGATGTTATAGAGTTAAATCCAAGGTGGAGATTTGTGATATATTAGATCAAACTCTATTATTGTTTAGCATGCCGTCGAAGTCTGCTCACATACTATTTTCGAAGACCTATATGTTGTAGTCGAATTGTGTTCTAGTATGTAGTTGTCGAATTGGGCCTTGTGTTAAGGATCCAGTTGTTTAAGTTAGCTTGTACCCTAAGTTAGCTTGTAATGGGTAATTGTTAAAAAAACCCATTAGTTTAGTATGTTAGGTTTATTATAAATAGCATACTAGTCTCTCATCATAAGTGTGGTGTGGTAAATCCTAATTAGGGTGAGAGGGTTATTTGTTATTCTTGAGTACTTGTAATCTGATTTAAAGAGAAAGTAAAGAATAACAGTTATAACCAATCCTTCTTGTTTTACCTTGTTAACTCTAACCCTTGTGTGTTTATTTCCTATAAAAAAACCGTTTATACTTTGTTTCAAGTCATCCTAATTCACAACAGTGTCGATTAGGGGTTGATAACAGGCCTGGTTGGGCGACATCGGGCCCAAAAGTCACACCAGAGTTAAATTGCGATTGAACAAACTAGGCTCATTTTTGTCCATTTCTCAAATTGGTATTGAAGGGTTGGGTTATCACGGGTTATAGGTTATTCCGGCCAGTTATTCAAATTATTTGACTTTTCCATTTTTAGGTCCAATTACATTATTTGATCTTGGCAAAATCTAATTCGTTCTTATATTGATTTTCAAAATTCCAATGTAAAAATATATCAAACACTTAAATTGGGCAACATTTAAAAGTGATATTATAATATTCATATACATTTTACTTTCCCTGATGATTAATTTGACTTTCCCTTCTGATTAGCAAAAAAAATTCACTCTTAAATTCAACTACAGATTTCCTTATAATTACAATTTATTTGGTTATTTAATAAATAAGCATGAATCACTTTCTGAAATTTCAAAATATATATTCATCCAAATTTAATATAAACCGAAGCAAGTGTAATATTTAAAATCTAATTGAAAGGTTATACAAAAATAAAAATTTAATATTCATCACACCAACGCTTTGAAAAAATGAAAATGTAATATTCCTTCGGGTTGAACTGGTTGGACTACATGTGTTTCATCTTCATCAATTGTTGTTCTTCATCTTAATCAATTAAAAAAAATTGGAAAACTACAACAACAAAATCAGTATGTAACGATCAATTTTAGATCTGAAAACTATAACAACAACAAATTTGGTTGGACTAAAACTACAACAACAATCGATTTCTGATTTCTTGATCGTTTTTTAGATCTATTTTTTGTTAGATCTGTTTTTTTTTTTTGTGTGTGGTTTTCAAGATCTAGATTTTTTAAAACCAAAAAAAGAACCCAAATGAATATTAGATTTTAATTTTTGCAACGCGTTGGTGTGGTAGAATATTAAATTTTATTTTTGTACAACCTCTCAATTATATTTTGAATATTATATTTGCTTCTATTTTTAATAAATTTGGATGAATATACGAATTTTGACTTTTCCGAATGTGATTTAGCCTTATTTATTAAATAACCAATTAAATTATAACTATAAGGAAATCTGAAATTTAATTTAAGAGTGGATTTTTTTTGTTAATCAGAAGGGAAATTAAAATTAATCACCCAGAAAAGTAAAATGTATATGAATATCATAATATCACTTTTAATTATTGCCCAACATAAGTGTTTGACATATATTTACATTGAAAATTTAAAATTTAATATAAGAGAACAAATTAGATTTCACCAAGATGAAATAATGAATTGAGTCTAAAAATGGACAGGTTGAATAACCCGAATAAACCGACCAACCGTAATCTGTACTAACCAAACCCGACAAAACCGATTTGAAAAATGGGTAAAAATAAGCCTAGTTTGTTCAACCACGGTTTAGGTCAGGTGTCACTGTTGAAGCGGTATAGCGGCGAGCAACAAAAGTTTTGGAAGTATTTTTCCGGGAATTTATTGTGTCCACAGAGATCGGTGCTACTGAACTGCCGTTCGACAATTTAATTGTTAATGAGTTTGGGTTTAAATGGTTTGAATTAAATGCGGAAAAGTAAATATGAACATAAAAAGAGTACATTCTTTGAAGAGAAGAAACCTATCAAGCATGAATATACACTACTCAGAACAAAGGTAAACCTATCGATCGGTCGCATTCAACATACAATACTCATCAAAATCATCACGTATCGCTCACAACAGTGTCCATCTCTGGCACACTGAGCTGAGAGAGCAACCGTATCACTCTCGTCGTCACTCTCACGCACGACGCCTCGAAACACGGAAGACATTAAGTTCCGACACCATACGGATTATTATCTAAATCTATCTCTAGCATCTAGACAATAGATATCCATCCTTAATCAAGATTCGTGATGTTTATCTCTAACACAACACAAATACAAACATAAATGCAAAAAGATCAAGGAAGACATCGATAATGATTTGTAAAGCATATACATTATACAACCATGATCAATACATGTACATAGGTTTAGCGTAACAATACAAACATAACCCAACAAATAGAGAAATACATAGAGAAGAAATGGAGAAAAACCAAATATTTCATGAGTTGTCGGCTCCGATTGATGAAGGATTCGACTCCGGATCATCCTAATGCATGCTCCAATGTGTTTTCTAGCCTAATTCTACTCAAAAAATGCTATTGGATGGATTTGGAACTAAAAATATCAAAACCCATAACCTAAAAAATGTGGTTTTGGGCCTTTAATGGAGTTTCTGTCCGCGCAGTACCGCCCGGCGGAATTCTGGGTCGCCCGGCGGAATCAAAAATTCATGTAACGCCACTGTAAGTTCATTTTCAACATTTTTCTACCGCCCCTGCATCGTCCGGCGCTGCAGGGGCGCAGCACACCAGTCAGCAGAAAAATTCTGCACTGTTTTATTCGTAACTTTTGAACCGTAACTCCGTTTTTTACTCGGTTCGAAGCGTTGGAAAGCTTATTCAATGCTCTATCTAATAATGGCAAGACATCCTTGATTGGATACCTACAAAAATTGAGAAAAAATCAATTAAACTCAATGATATTTACACTATACGCAATATATACACTAAAAAGTAAAGTAAACGTATTTATAAACAAATCGGGGTTTATTGAAACGATATTTACCAAAAAGCATTGATAAGTGCAATAAAACATATATACAAAAATAGGTACATTTTGCACTTATCAACTCTCCCCAACTTACATAATTGTTTGTCCACAAACAAGAATCAAACAAACTTGAAAACACAAAAGCGATATCCAAAGAAAGACGAATCAACATGTTTTGAAAAACGGAAACGAATGGATGGTTCAAATGCAAACGGTACACACAAAAAGTAAATACTTACCACTAAACTACGACGACAACATAATCACGAAACAAATGCAAAATACAAAAATCATGCCAAAAATTCTAAAACAACACAAGTTCCAAAGTGAATCACACCTAGTAAAAACAATCATCGGTAGATGAAAAACACACAATAAGGTACTTTACACTCACACAACACTCATGCAAACAAAAGACTAAATTATGCATACATCCACAAATTCACATTGAAAATACAAAGGCAAGAATCACAAGGGCTTTTCAAGGTTGTAACGTGGTCGGGTAAACAAACAAGGGGCAATTTCTAAAGGTAATTGAAACAAAAACTTGCCTAAATCTGTGGGAGTGATCAACTCACAAAGATTCATACACAAAATTTCAACCAACTTCTTCCAAAATCCCAAGTGTTACACAACACACAATACTTATTTTGCACAATTATTGAAACTCTTTTTGGTTCCTTTTTCAAGGATTTTCTTTTTCTTCCTTTTTTCTTTCTTTTTCTCTTTTCTTTGTCATATTTTTCTCTTTTTTCTTTTCTTTTTCAATCCTCATAGAATCCAACCAATGAGTATACAATCATCCTCTCCCCAACTTGAATTCAACCGCACCATCATGTGAATACTCCCTACTTTCTAAGGCAAGGAAAAAATCCATACAACAACACAAAATTGAGGTCCAAGAAAAAACAAAATCCAACCAAAAATAAGTGAACTAAATACTCATAGACAAGCATTAAGTTCAAATAAAAACATGGATCAAAAAGCTCAAAGGGGTTACAAATTCTCACACACTCACAAGGTGAATTGACTATTTGGCTAAGGTGGTTGTGCTCAAAATGAAACAATTGCCTTGATCCTTTTCATGCATTCATATACACAACATAAACAACAGATTCAACATAATAAAATCCAGTTAGAATAAGAATGTTGGAACTCCGAGCATATATGAACAATGGAAGGCCACCTCACAAAAAGGTTGGGAACTAAAGTGATTCACAATAGAACAAGTATACAAAAGAATGGATGGCATGGAAGTTTGTAAAATGCCTAAGTATCATGAATATGCTAAAGTCAAGAAAGCGATAAATACATACCTCAGACGTGTACAAAACTTAACAAAATCATTACCATACATTCGCAAGTTGAAACGAACCAACTTGGAAAATCACCAAAGCATCCTCAAATAAGTCAATCAAAATTTGCAAGCAAACAACAACCAAAAACATTAGAAATGAAAAACAATAAAAACATGCTTGTTTTACGTCGTAAGCTCGACGCCTTTACGGTGCTTAATTAGTAACTTCCTTCATTCATGCCTTGGTGATGTCTCACCGCGCAACCAAAAGCAAGCGTCCTAACTAAACACTTGAATAAACGTCAAAAATGTACAAGTATCATAATAAACAAGTGAAAATATACAAAATGTACGAAATCTACAAAACTCAAAAACAAAGAAACTATCGCAATGTGATTCAATATCAAAACCGATCACCGGCAACGATGCCATTTTGTTGAAGCGGTATAGGGCAAGCAAACAAAATAATTTGGAAGTATTTTTCCGGGAATTATCGTGTCCACAGATATCGGTGCTACTGAACTGTCATTCGACAATTTAATTGTTAATGAGTTTGGGTTTAAATGGTTTGAATTAAATGCGGAAAAGTAAATATGAACATAAAAAGAGTACATTCTTTGAAGAGAAGAAACCTATCAAGCATGAATATACACTACTCAGAACAAAGGTAAACCTATCGATCGGTCGCATTCAACATACAATACTCATCAAAATCATCA
The DNA here is from genome assembly GCA_022829125.1 of Lathyrus tuberosus. Classification (NCBI taxonomy): domain Eukaryota; kingdom Viridiplantae; phylum Streptophyta; class Magnoliopsida; order Fabales; family Fabaceae; genus Lathyrus; species Lathyrus tuberosus. Next base: position 3,521,895 of record JALAZF010000073.1, on the reverse strand, counting down.
CGTATCGCTCACAACAGTGTCCATCTCTGACACACTGAGCTGAGAGAGCAACCGTATCACTCTCGTCGTCACTCTCGCGCACGACGCCTCGAAACACAGAAGACATTAAGTTCCGACACCATACGGATTATTATCTAAATCTATCTCTAGCATCTAGACAATAGATATCCATCCTTAATCAAGATTTGTGATGTTTATCTCTAACACAACACAAATCCAAACATAAATGCAAAAAGATCAAGGAAGACATCGATAATGATTTGTAAAGCATATATATTATACAACCATGATCAATAAATGTACAAAGGTTTAGAGTAACAATACAAACATAACCCAACAAATAGAGAAATACATAGAGAAGAAATGGAGAAAAACCAAACATTTCATGAGTTGTCGGCTCCGATTGATGAAGGATTCGACTCCGGATCATCCTAATGCATGCTCCAATGTGTTTTCTAGCCTAATTCTACTCAAAAAATGCTATTGGATGGATTTGGAACTAAAAATGTCAAAACCCATAACCTAAAAAATGTGTTTTTGGGCCTTTAATGGAGTTTCTGTCCGCGCAGTACCGCCCGGCGGAATTCTGGGTCGCCCGGCGGAATCAAAAATTCATGTAACGCCACTGTAAGTTCATTTTCAACTTTTTTCTACCGCCCCTGCACCGCCCGGCGCTGCAGGGGCGCAGCACACCAGTCAGCAGAAAAATTATGCACTGTTTTATTCGTAACTTTTGAACCGTAACTCCATTTTTCGTCCGGTTCGAAGCGTTGGAAAGCTTATTCAATGCTCTATCTAACAATGGCAAGACATCCTTGATTGGATACCTGCAAAAATTGAGAAAAAATCAATTAAACTCAATGATATTTACACTATACGCAATATATACACTAAAAAGTAAAGTAAACGTATTTATAAACAAATCGGGGTTTATTGAAACGATATTTACCAAAAAGCATTGATAAGTGCAATAAAACATATATACAAAAATAGGTACATTTTGCACTTATCAGTCACTTTTGGGCCCGAACTCACCCAACCTAGCCTGTTGTCCCACTAACTCTACACCAACCACAATTTGATAAACCTCTAAGAAAACAAAGAGAACCCTACGCTGACATCATTACTTTCTTTGAAGCATAACTCAATCCTATCCCTCCTCAATGAATGGTCACTATCCTTCTGGACATCTTTTTTAAATAAAGTCAAACCACTTTTTCTTTGCTTCGGAGTAGGACATACTTGTATATTATTATAATATAAAAATTTCATTTTGCACTTTCAGTATAAAGAAGCAAAATTAAAACTTACTTAACACCGTATTGCATAAATACATAGTTTTGCAAGTATATGAGCAAAACTAAAACCTAAAACATAATTAACACCATATTACATAAATATAAAGTGTTCCAAAATAACTTACACATCTTACGAACATAGTATATGGTATGAGCAACTTTACATTCTTTTGATTTTTTTAATCTCGCGCAATGCTACCGCAACATGTTTAGAGCATCTTTTCTTCTTTTTATGTGTCACTAGAGTGTTCTCAAGTTTTTGGAGGCCCTGTGTAGATTATGGAAAAACAAATACAGACCCTATTTAATCAAGATTTAACATGACAAATATTTTGAGAGGCTCTATTTAGCTATAGGTTAACCTTGAAAATTTGGGGTCCTATGCGGTAGTCATTCTTGCACGCTTTCAAAGACGACTCTGAGTGTAACTTACTGTGAAACAAAAAACAATTAACGAATATACCAAGTTTTTGAATATGAAGAAGAGTTTTTCAAATTTAAAACATACCTGTGGTATTACTAGGACGTGGGTGGTGCTTAACTCTATCCACTGGTTATGCTCCACTTTCTTCTTCTTTTAAAGAAAGGACAGGGGTTTGATTTATGAAAACTTGCTTTTACTTCTTTATAGTGCAAGTGCAAAATGAAAAGCAAGAAAAGAAAAATTTATATTGTAATAATATACTAGTATGTTCTACTCAAAAGTAAAGAAAAAGTGTTTTAATTGTATTTTAAAAAGTTGTGCAGAAAGATAGTGACCACTCATTAGGAAGGGAAATGATTGACTTATGCTTGAAATAAAGTGATGATGACAATGCAGAGTCCTATTTGTTTTCTTGGAGGTTGATCAAATCATGTATGATGTATAGTATGGGGGATAATGGCCGGGTTGGACGGCTTCGGGTCCAAAAGTCTCATTAGACCTAAATTGCAGTTGAACAAACTAGGCTCATTTCCACCCATTTCTCAAATTAGTTTTGACGGATTGGGTTAGCACTAGTTACAGGTTATTTCGGTCGGTTTCTTGAATTGATTCGACTTTTCTATTTTTAGGCCCAATTACATTATTTGATCTTGGCAAAATCTAATTTGTTCTTATACTGAATTTTAAATTTTCAATGTAAAAATATATCAAATACTTAAATTTGAAAATATTTAAAAGTGATATTATAAAATTCATATACATTTTACTTTCCCTGGTGATTAATTTTACTTTCCCTTCTGATTACAAAAAAAAAAAATCACTATTAAATTTAATTACAGATCTTCTTATAATTACACTTTATTTGATTATTTCATAAATAAGCATAAATCACATTATGAAATTTTAAAAAATATATATACTCATTAAAATTTAATATAAATGGAAACAAATGTAATATTCAAAATCTGATTGAAAGGTTATACAAAAATAAAAATTTAAGATTCTACCTATCGTACCTCGAAAAATACGATCCTTCGCAATGGTCGTGGAAAAATTAGTTCGAACAGAGTCGCCACCAAACTTTATTTATTTCAATGAAGGAATAGGAAAATATCGATAAAACCTTTAAGAGAGGAAAATGGTCGTCGCAACCATATTCGGGCTCAGAGTAGATTACGCAAGGGAAAGGTATTAGCACTCCTCACGTCCGTTGTACTCAACGGGAACATTTTAGTCATATTTTCGATTGAATGATAGCTCATGTTTATTTGTTTTCTTCAAGTGGTAAAAAGATTAAAAATAGAAAAAAAGTAAACCTCATTAAAGGGAAAGTGGAGGTTTTTAATAGTGTGTTCGCCAAGGATTGAGGTCATTGTGCCTACGTATTCTCATTGTGAAATGAGGAATCAGAGCATGCGTATTTCAGAGAGACCGCTGTGGAAAAAAGAAAAAAGGTGCTCGCCAGGATCTTGCAATCTCGTGCCTACGTATTCCCATGGTGCAATGAGGAAATCAGAGCTCCGTAGTTCAGGGGGACTACAGTTTGTTGGTTTGTGTTTTTTAATGAACAAGTGTTTGAGCCGCATTCTAAGGGCTAAACATTGGCATGTTTTGCAAAAAGGTGTTTGATCGCAAGGGGGCGAGTAATTAGGTTTTGAAAGGTTTCAATCGCACGGGGGTGAGAAAAGATAAGTTGGATTTGTTGATGTTGATTTTAGGGTTTTAAAAAGAGATTGTTTTTAATTTGAATTGCACTAAAGACTATGGGTATAGGTGAATATTTCAGACTACCAAGTCAAGCGTCTTGTGTTCAAAATACTCAGAATGGGGGTAGGAAAGCTCAATTCTCAATCGTTCTCCACCACTTAAGGCTCGTGGCGCGTAATTCTAATCGTATTTTATTTTGTTTTTTAGTTTATTTGAGAAAATGCCACTTGACATTGGATCAAGGGTTTTATTAAAAAAATACCACCTGACGTTGGATCAAGGGTTTTATTAGGAAAATACCACTTGACGTTGGATCAAGGGTTTGAGAGGATGGTGAGGTCGATCCTAGTCCCTAAGGATAACTAGCAAGCAAAACCAAACCAAAGAAAAGCGTAAAAGTAAAGAAAGAACATCAAGAAGGTATATGGGTACATGAAAATACAAAGGAGTGTGAGAAATAAAAGGGTCTCGTTGTCAGGTAGCCCAAGAGAAAGTTATGTGTGTGCAAAGTGTCATAGGCTAAACAAAGGAAAATAATCCATGTCCAAGTCTCCTTTGCTAGGGTCAAGTACAAGGTCCAAAACTCCATGATGATATAGTCATTCAAAGGTCCAATTATCCATGTCAAGCTCAGGTCAAACATTAAATCCAATTGTCCATTTATGTTTCACAAGTTTTTAGCTCTTTTCTATTTTATCATGTTTTTGGTTTATTTTAACAAGATAAAGAATAAAGATCACAGAAACGAAAATGACATAAAGTAAAGTGCAAGAAATAAAATGAATGATAAAGAGCGATAAAAGTAAATTGCGGAAAGTAAATTACGAGAAAATAAAGTGCAAGAATATAAAAGTTAGAAGTTAGAAGTTAGAAGTTAGAAGTTAGTGATCGAATGATTGATTAATCGATTCGGAACAAATCTAGTGCTATGTTAAGCAATTGTAAGTGGACTAATGTAGAAGTCACACCTATTTGAGGCCGGTCAATGAGATCTATGTACTCCAACATGTTAGAGAAATAACACAAAATTATTCTCCTAAAACATGCAACACAATAAGAAAATAGATTAAGAATGAGTAATCGAAAAGCAAGCTCAAGTCAACACAATGGACTTATCTATCATCAAGAGATTCAAAGTATGATCAACCAAGAGTAACCTATCAATACCTCAAAGTGTCAAGAATGGTTCAATGATCATTTATTAACATGTTTTAAGTGTTGAAGGTTCAATCAATCTAAAGATCATTATTCAATAACGTTGAATATTTCATCAAGCAAATGGTCACAAAAGGTAAAAATTAAAATTAAACCAAGAATAATAATAATAATAAAAATGAATCACACGGGTAAAGTGAAATTAAAGTATACATTAAAAAATATTAAAAGTTTAGAAGAGAATTAAGATGGAGATAATAAAAACTAAAAAGGAATTAAAAGAAGAAGAAAATAAAAAAAGAAAAGAGAGGGAGGTGTGCAACCGTACAGCTGGGTGTGAAAGTCAATGTTGAATGGGTTGGCCCAAGGATTCATGAGAATAAAGATGATTCAAAAGGGAAAAAAACCATCGTCATATGTATTATTTTTCTCACGCGTACTTCACTCTCCCTTTCTCATATGCTCTCGTCGGAAAACCAACAGCTCCGCCGCGCCGGAGCTCACCGCCGCCGGCGACGGAGCTCTCCTTACCCTGAACCTTACCAATTTAAACTCGTCACACTCTCATTTTTTTTTCAAATTTCTCAGCAATTTCTCCTAATTCTCACTCCACTACAGAAACTGAACCAAACGCAAAAAGAGTTTCAAGTCACAGATCTGCAACGAATTGGAGGTACATTCGAAGGTTCAGGTATGAAGTCTCTACGTCTTGCACTATGCTTCTAAAGGTTGCGTTTCGTGTGAGTGCCTGCGAAGTTGATGTTGTTGTGCGTGTTTTGCATTAGTTGCTGTTGCATGAGTTTCTTCTTCTGCGTGCGTATGAGAGTGAGCTCTGAATTGTTTGTTGCTTTGCGCGTTTCTTTTGTGTTGTTCTGAAGTTGTTGCTTCTGTTCGTTCTTGTTGTTGGTTTTGCGAGAGTGAGAGTATGATCTCAGAGAGATTCTGAGAGTGAGAGTGAGATGGTGAAGTGATGAAGATGAACGAAAATCTCAGAGATGTGTGAATGAATCCAGAGAGTGTAATTGTAAGAACTGAGAATGAAAATTTAGAAGCAATTGATAATGAAAATATGAGGATGAGAGAGTGAAAATTCCAGCCCCCAAGATGTGAGAATGTGCGCTTGATTTATAGAGGCAAATGAGGGTAACTTTGGAAATTGAGTCGGAGTTTGTTAGGATATGTTATGAGCTTGAAATTGAGTGAATTTTGTGAAATGCAAATGCTGAGTTAATTTGAAATGTGAATGAATTCAAAAATTGGTTTTGTTAATTTGAACTGGCTGAGATGCTGCTATGCTAATACCCGTGCCATTTGGTTATGATTATGAATGCAGTTCTGTTTATTTGTTGTGATACAATGTGGATTTATTTAATTAAGCTGGAGTTTTAATTGTGGGTTGGGCTGGAAATGGATTAAATTAGCTGTGAGTTTTGGTTAGCACTACAACTATGGAAAATACATAATTAGTGAATGGATATTGTTCTGGACTGGGCTATCGGCCATGCGCGGCCCAATCCATGATTGCTACAGTAACGGTCCAAACGCTTGGATCCAGTCCATTAAGGGGACAAAAGTACCCTTTTGCCCTATAACCGGTCACGGGCTGCTCAGTCTTGCCCGGAATTATTGCCCGTCACGCACGGACTACAACTCCCCAACAGCTGACGAACAGATGCCCGCAACTACTTTCCTGCCCGGTATAACGGCTAGTTTGGGCATCCTGCCCGTCATAACGGCTAGTTTGGGCAGTTACCTATTCTTCAGGAAAACGGTTATTTCGCCCTGAAAATAGGACCGTTGGCCACGCGCTGGGGAACATTATATAAACCCTCTCATTCGAGAGGGTCAGATATCAAATATTCACCCTAAGAATACACTTTGTACTTGCCCCTTTTCTTTGACCCTTTCTTACTTGAGCGTCGGAGTGCCTTGCAGGTACACCCCCCTCCTCTCCTCATCAACATTTCGAGCACCTTGCCCATCTGACGACCAGCATACGTGGACCTGTTCGAATACTCCGGATCAGTGGCGCCGTCTGTGGGAACTCCTTGTTCTCCCCTTCTTTCTTTCGTCCTCGGAAACTAAAAGATCAAAACATACTTTCTTTGATCCGCCCACATATGGCCGCTCAGAACTCCGCAAAAGGTGCTGACGTTACTGTTCTCGTTCCCGTCAACAAGATGGACGTTGACGGCAGATCTCCGTTACTTTCTGATCCCCGTTTCCTTAGAGACGGGGCTGCTACGTCTCCAACTCCTCCTCCCACCGAGCAAGGAGGCAAACAGCTATCGCCGGGCGAACGACCAATTCCTGGCCCTCCCAGCGCCGACCTGGCCGTTGCAGCTCTTTTGGAAGCCGTCAACCGCACAAACCTCCTTATCTTGCAGCAAGGAGAGAGAATACGAGCTCTCGAGGAAGCATCTCTTCCAAGATCCTCCCCTCCAAAGAGTAAGCATCGAAAATCAAGAAGTCCGCCACCTAGGCGTGGGGAAGACCATATATCGAGGCATGAGCCTGGATCAGAACGCATTCGCAAGCGCGACCAGATCTCCCCGCGAGATCGATCATCACCAAGAATCAAGTGAACGAGGCAGAATCGGCATTCTCCACCAGTCAGACCTCGTGACCGGCTACCCTCACCTCGCAGAGACCGCCGCCGCGAGCGCAGACAACGATCACCATCAACTCCAAGCTCGGACAGCGACGACGAGCCTCGCGGCCCGTTGTCCCGCAGGATCTTGGCCACCCGTCTCCCTAAAGGACTAGAGAAGCCTCCGTCTCTAGGGACTTACGATGAAACCACTCACCCGGACGAGCACATAGAAAACATAGATGCTCTTTTGGACTGCAGAGGGGTACGAGGAGCCATCAAATGCCGCCTATTCCCGACCACGCTCCGGAAGGGAGCAATGACATGGTACAAGCAACTGCCAGAGGAATCCATTACATCCTGGAGGCAGCTGGGGAGGATTTTCTCCCGTCACTTTACTGCATCGCGACGCCATCCAAAGACCGAGGCGTCCCTCGGAGCTGTCGTACAGGGAAGGGATGAGCCTCTTCGGGCTTACATTGAACGGTTCAACAAGGAGGCCGTCCAAGTACCAACAACCGACGACATGAAGAAATTCCTGCTCGAGCAGGGATTACGTCCTGGCTTAGACTTCGCGAAAGCCATCGGCCTCGATCCACCGAGCAACCTTAACGCCCTTCTCCTCCAAGCCCAGTCGCACATACAGTACGAGGAGAAGGTTGCTGCACACTCCATCCGGGCCTCTCGACACCATGAAGGTGCCCGCTCGTCAAGAGCTGAAGACACATCGACATCCCGTCGAGGAGATAAAAGACGCGACGATCGGCCTCGCGATGCACGCGAACAGAAGGGACCTTCTGGGCGGTTCCATGACTATACCCCCCTCACTACCTCGAGGGAGAAAATCTTGTCCGAGTGTGCCAACTCGGAATTCAAGCAAGCGGGAGTCCGTTTCCCCAAACAGCTGCCGGCCAGACCGGGTGTTGACAAATCCAAGTATTGCTGCTTCCACAAGAGTCACGGTCATACGACGGAGGAATGCATCCACCTCAGAGATGCAATAGAGATCCTTATTCGCGACGACCACCTGAAGCAGTTCGCGAAGAAGAAAGATGCTCCCCGGCAGGAAACCCAGGAGAGCAAAAAGGTTGCGGAAGAGACTCCGCCCTCTGATGACACCAACGTACAGGTCGCTATGTCCATAACTCGGCCAGAGGACTTCCGCATCCCTGATAGTCTGTCCGTCCCCACGTACCTCGCTGCTCACAGCCCATGGGAGGCCTTCCCGTCAGCCATGGTCATTTCTGGTGGGGGATTCAACAAAATCACTGTCGGTTCCGTCAAGAGGAGATTCGATCAACTGATCAGCAAAAGCTCCAACGAAGTCACTACGCTGGACACCACTCACAAAGGATCCGTTCCTATTTCCTTCTACAAGGAAGAGCTCCTCGGCGGAGCACCGAACTCAAGCATTCAGCTGCTTATCCGAGCAAAGATGGCGAACTTCGACGTTCGCAGAATACTCGTGGACCAGGGCAGCTCGGTTGATATAATGTACAACCACCTGTTCGAAACACTGCAGCTGAACGACTCTCACCTTACTCCATACGTTGGATCCGACCTGCAAGGATTCAACGGAGCGGTGACAAGACCCCGGGGTTACGTAGAGCTCATCGTAACCTTTGGTTCAGGAGAGACAACCCGAGCAATTAAAGCACAGTTTCTGGTAATTGAATGCCCGTCACTATACAAGTGCATTTTTGGAAGGCCAACCCTGGCAGAATTGATTGATGTTCCTTCCACCGTGCATCTCAAGATGAAGTACTACACTTCTAAAGGGATGGTCGCCACCCTCCACGGCGACATCGAAGCTGCCCTTCGGTGCTTTGAAGCAGCATCAAAAGGACTAAGCACCATCTCAGCAAGACCGAAGACATCTGGTCGTTCCCCTCTGCCCAGCAGCTCCGAGCAGCCGAAACCGCTCCCCCAGGTCGAATCTGTCGACTTGGACAGCCGTTTCAGCGAAGAAGATCACGCCAAGGACCCAGCGACTTTGGGCAGCCAGCCCAACAACAGCGGCCATCTCCTACGCCCCATCCCAGATGGCGACTTCGAGATCGTTCCGTTCGGAGAAGACCCCCAACGGAGAGTAAAGATCGGGGCAGACCTACCCGACCTGGCCAGGAGACAGCTAAAAGCATGCCTCCGGGAGAACGCAGACTTGTTCGCATGGAGCGCCGCTGAAATGCCAGGATTAGACCCATCCGTCGCTTGCCACCGGCTTACAATTGATCCGGCCGTCAAAGCCGTTGCCCAGCGCAGAAGGAAATAATCCCCGGAAAAGATGGAAGCCGCGGAGAAAGCTGTCAAAGACCTTCTAGAAGCTAGGTTTATTTCTGAGGCCAAATACACTACATGGCTCTCAAATGTTGTACTTGTAAGAAAAAATAATGGCAAATGGAGGATGTGTGTTGATTATACCGATGTTAATAGGGCCTGTCCGAAGGACGCCTACCCCTTCCCCAATATCGATAAGCTCGTAGATAACTCAGCAGGTTTTAAGCTTTTATCGTTCCTCGACGCCTACTCGGGCTACAATCAAATCCCAATGGCCGCGAGCGATAAAACTTACACGACCTTCATGACCGAATCAGGCAACTATTACTACAACGTAATGCCCTTCGGGCTGAAAAACGCCGGCGCTACCTACCAACGAATGATGAACAGAGTCTTCCGAGGACAAATAGGCGACATGCTCGAAGTATACATGGACGATATGATCGTCAAGTCCCACGAGGAACTAGATCATGTCGCCCATCTTCGCAAAATCTTCGAGCAAGCAAGAAAGTATCGAATGCGTTTTAACCCAGAGAAGTGCACGTTTGGTGTACGGGCGGGTAAATTCCTCGGCTTCTACCTAACAGAACGAGGAATCGAAGCTAACCCCGACAAATGTCGGGCATTCTCTGAGTTCCCAACGCCCACGTCCAAGAAGAACATCCAATCCCTCAACGGGGTGCTTACTTCGTTGTCCTGCTTCGTGGCAAAATCTGCCCAACACGCCCTTCCTTTCTTCAAGCTCTTGCGGAAAGAAGCAGCGTTCGAATGGACCGAGGAATGTGAAACATCCCTCCTCCACTTGAAGCAAGCTCCGTCGAGACCGCCCGTATTATCACGACCAGATACCGGGGAAGTCTTGTTCTTATACCTCGCTGTCACTGCCGAAGCCGTTAGCGCCATTCTCATTCGCGAGAATCCTGGCGGACAAAAGCCAATATACTTCACGAGCAAAGCATTGTAGGACGCAGAGTTGCGATATCAACAGATAGAGAAGGTAGCATTGGTCCTCGTCAACGCTGCCAGGCGACTGAGGCACTATTTCTTGGCTCACACGATCGTGGTAAGAACGGATCAGCCCATAAAGCAATTACTGGGACGACCAGACATGGCAGGCAGAATGCTCAAGTGGTCGTTGGAACTGTCCGAGTTCGACATCCAGTATGAAAGCAGGAAAGCTCTTAAGGCCCAAGCCCTGGCCGATTTCGTCGCGGAAATGACGTTCTCAGACTCCCCGGTCCGTATAGCAAACAGATGGACCATCTATGTAGACGGAGCATCCGGCTCGACAGGCAGCGGGGCAGGGGTAATTTTGGAGAACGGCGAAGGGACCATAGTCGAGGCTTCTCTCACATTGTCCTTTCCCACGTCGAACAACCAGGCCGAGTATGAAGCCTTCCTCGCCGGTTTGCGCATAGCCGAAGACCTAGGGGCTGAAGAAATTGTCATCTGCACAGACTCCCAGCTCGTAGCCCTCCAGATATCAGGAGAATATCAGACCAAAAACGATAGTCTCTCTGAATACCTAACCCTGGTCAAGGGAAAAATGGCGAGGTTCAGAACTGTTGAAGTGAGACATGTTCCACGCGAACATAACGTGCGAGCAGACATCTTGTCCAAACTAGCAAGCACTAAGAGAAAGGGCGGAAACAGGTCAGTCATCCAAGAGATACTTCCCCGGTCCAGTATCGATAAGGGATCCTCGACCCTACACGTACACGCGATCGGGGACAACGATTGCTGGATGACACCCGTGTACAACTACCTCACCAGGGACGAGCTTCCGGATGACCCCAAAGAAGCCAGCACCATCAGACGAAGAGCCTGCTCGTACGTCATCCTTGAAAACAAACTCTATCGACGAGGATTCTCCATCCCACTGCTCAAATGCATAGAAGAGGAAGTTGTCCCTCACGTATTACGAGAAATCCACGAAGGCATTAACGCCCAGCACCTAGGAGGAAGGTCCCTTCCCCGCAAGGCCCTCCGAGCAGGGTATTATTGGCCAACCATGCAGCACGATGCCAAAGAGCATGTGAAGAGATGCGACAAATGCCAACGGCACGGGGATATGCACCCAGCTCCGCCCAACGAACTGAAAAGCATGACCTCCCCGTGGCCATTCGCCTGGTGGGGCCTAGACATCCTAGGACCCTTCGTGACGGGGTCCAGCCAAAACAAATACTTGATAGTGGGCGTAGACTATTTCACAAAGTGGATATAAGCAGAAGCCTTAGCAAAGATAACAACACTTAACATTATGCGCTTCTACAAGCGGAATATCCTTGCCCGTTTTGGGATTCCCCAAACAATTGTCACGGACAAGAAGTTCCAAGACTTTGTCGCCCATCTCGGAACAAAGCAATATTTCGCATCTGTAGAACATCCCCAGACCAACGGGCAGGCTGAAGCGGCCAATCGTGTCATTCTTCGTGGCCTCAAGCGAAGACTGGATGAAACAAAGAAAGCCTGGGTCGAGGAGCTCCATAGCGTCTTATGGGTGTACCACACCACTCCTCAGTCTACAACCGGGGAAACACCTTTCCGCTTAGCATACGGCACGAAGGCTGTTATACCCATTGAAATTCACGTACCATCCAGGAGGACCGAATCACCTCTAAACGAGGAAATGAATGACGAAGCAATAAGAGAGGAGCTCGACCTTGTCGAGGAAATCCGAACAGAAGCAGCCCTCCGCAAAGCATCTCTTAAGCAAAAAATAGCAATCAGGCACAACGCTAAAGTCTTACGACGAGAGTTCGAGGTGGGCAGCCTCGTCCTGCGAAGAAACCATAAGGATTCTCGCGAAGGCAAACTAGTAGTCAACTGGAAAGGGCCGTACAGAGTCCGTGCCAGAACGGAGAATGGTGCCTACTTCCTCGAGACCCTCAACGGGGATGAAATCCCTCGACCATGGAACGCTGAAAAACTTAAGCAGTACTACAGCTAAAGTCACAATAGGCTTCCTCGCGTCAAAGGACCACTTAACGGTCATCATGCTCGTCCAGGTACAAACGATGCATACGTACAAAGTAGAGTCCCGCTCAAGTAAATGAGCCGAAACTCTGCTCGTCGGCGGTCCTCAATCGAGCATCGCCTTCGCCCAAGTACCATGATTGGCAGAACCCCAGCTCGCGATGGGACGTTCACGCCGCGACCTCAGGCTTCAATTGCGACCTGAGATCCGCAACCTCGCCAGGACCTTCCCCGACTATTCGACCAGTTCTTCACACTGGCGAATTCACACACAACGAGCAATCTTTCAAAAGAAAGCTCTGTTAACAGACACACCCTCCGACGGGCAGTCATACATGCACAACTAATGTAAAGTACAACAATACAAACAAAGATCATATAAGTAACAAAACCGGCCAACATAAACCGGACATAAAGTAAAAAAGGCCACAAAGGCCAAAGATTGTACGAGTTACATAAAAAGGGGGGGCACGCCCCCCAAAATCAAATAAAATTACAACAAACTACACGGCACGCAGGCCGGCAAAACATCATCATCTGCAAACATCATTCCTCAGTGTCTTCGACTCGTTCATCATTGGGCGGAGAAGTCTGGGTTCTAGCTTGGCCGGCAAGGAGAGACTCTGGCATCACAATTTGCCCGTCTTTAACGTACGCCAGGAAATTGGTGCCTTCGGTCACCAAATCAACACCAAGATTCACCACCTGAAGCTGAGACACTGCGTTCTTGAAGGATTCCTCGCCAAGCACTACGTTGTCATCCTCAGCCACCACCAATCAGGCAACTAACTCTGACCTTGTCTTTAGCATCTTCACGTCCTCAGGCTCGTCCTCAGGCTCGTCCTCGCCAGGAGCATTGGCCGCCTGCAGTTGCGCGACCAAAACCTCAGCGGCCTTTTTCTCAGCCTCAAGCGTAACCATCTCCCCCTTTAACCGGGAAACCTCCTCGCCCTCCTTTTCCTTCGCCTCCTTGGCAACCTTAGCTTCCTCCTTGGCCTTCCTCAAGCTCTCCTCGAGAGCGGTCACCTTCCCTCGGGCAATAGTCAGCTCACTCTCAGTGGTCGTGTCCCCCTCGGCATAGGTGGCTGCCATCTCCAGTAGCCTGACCACCGTAGAGGCATCCTGGGCCACCAGCGCCCTCTTGCTCGGACGGTCCAGGCTTTGCAGATGCAGAGAATCAGCATGAGGAATCACCAAAGAGGTCCCTTCAAAGATCCTCTTATCCAATACACAAGGAGGCAGCTTGAACTTCGCTTTCTCTGGAGCCTTGCCCAGATCCACTGCCTCGTTCCTTGGACGCTTAGACCTGGTCGCCAGGGGCATTGGAGACCGCTGAACATTGGCCGGAGAAGCATTCCCCTGAGGAGGCTGGGAAGGACCAACCGCACGGGCAGGGGAAGGACAAACCTTAGTAATAGCAGCTGCAGCAGCTTGTTTCCGCACGGCCACGTTCCTCACCATCCTTTCGTGGGCTGAAGGCATAGCGGCTGCAAAAGACAAAAACATGCGTCAGACAATAGAAAATAACGAGCAATGCAAAGCAATATATTAAGGTTAAATACCGAGCAGATCCATGGCATCTCTGTAAGTTTTGCACCCCAGCAGTGCCCTAACATTAATAAAACGAGGCTCCACCCGAGGGCTACCATCGGCCTCGAGGATCGCCTCCTTCTTCTTCGTGACGCACTCGGCCATCAGGAACGAGTTCACATACTGCAACAACTTTTCATATGAAGCAGTATCCCCCTCATCCAAACTCGCAGGCTTAAAGACATAGTCTTTTGGGGGCTTCGTAAAATGCTCCCCGGTCCAATGGAAGGGATATTTCAACAACCTCCGCCCGATGTATTTCCCCTCCTCGTTAATCCTATCCTCGTCGTTCTCGTCCACTTCAAGCTCCCAGCAGAACGTGCTATCCTGGGCAGCCTCTGACAAGGGCTCCACGACGAAGTACCTCGTTTTAAATGTCCGTATGGACTCAGAGAAAGGTTTGAACAGCTTGCGCGGCCGCTTCAGGGAGACCCAACCATAGCTCCTCCCAGAAGTTTGTCGTTGGAGGTGAAAGACGGTGAAGAAGAAGGGGATGGTCGCCCCTATTTGCAGGTGCTCGCACACCAACTCGAACGCTCGAAGGAAGGCTAACGAGTTGGGATGGAGCAGAGTGGGGGCCAAGCGAAGATGTAAGAAGACAGACTACTGGAAATCCGTGAATGGAAGCCTCAAGCCCAGCTCTTTGAAAACATATTCGTACATCGTAAAACGCTCCCCATAATTTGTGCAGAAGCGCTCGTCAGCAGTGGGGAAATGGACTCTCCAGTCCCCGTCATCTCCCACCGTCTGGAAACAATCCCCTATGTAGGTCGCGAATTCAGATGCGTGCTCAGAGGGTTCCGCCACCTCCCATTCCTCTGCTTTATTCTCTGCTGCACCCTCCTCGGATACCTCCTCCTCGAGCACCTCTTCCTGATCATCGTCCAACAGTTTATCCTCTTGCTCATAGTCCATGTCTTGCTCGTTGGACCCACTCGAGGACTGAGTGCTACTGCTCCCCGAGGAACCAGACTCCTCCTCGGACGAGTCTAATATAATCTCTCCACGGGGCCTTGTCGCCATCACCTGAAAAGCAGAGAAAGACAGTGAATTCGACAACTAATCAAATCCACCCTTCCACCACTGAACAAGTGAAAGGGCGTGCTAAGGGCTGAGGACGACGTCCCCGGCCTAAGCCCTGACAACACTACGAAAAAGTCTCCCCGCGAGACAACGCCCGAAACTCTCCTATCACACGAGGAACTTCTCCAAAGCAAGATCACAAGGTTTTCATTCAACTCACGACTCCGTAGAATGCAACACTAGAACGGTCACGTGCACGTCACCATCGCGACGACGTCACGGACAGACTCTTCACACACAGCGCAACAACAGGCTAACGGCGGTGGAGACGGCGGAGCCATCATCCACCACCAGCGGCTACCACATATACAACCCTAAGTCTCCTAAAATCTAACCTAACCGCATGCAATATCTAAATAAACATCAATAAGAAGCAAAACAAGGAAAAGAGACGACTTACTTATAAATAGAAGACTGAAGAAAGTTGCTCGAAGCTTCAAACGGTGAAAGATGCAACGGGCAGATTTTGCGAGCAGGAAATTTGGTGAAGATTGAAGGAAAAAGTTCTGAATGAAAATTTTCCCTCCTATTTATACAGGAGGTCACGTGCAGCCCCACGCGCACATAGGTCATGATGACTACCCGCTAGCCATCATTGCATAAGCGGCGGCGGCACAAGTTCCAACACACACGTGGCAACCCCCGTATCGTTTCATATTCCACTAGACTGTTGGTATCCATCTGTAACGGGCAACGTTTAACGACCACGACCAACAGCCACAACAGGCAATAGAAACCACGGGCATCCATAGCCAACGAACAAAACACTCCATTTCCCCGGGATTGTACGCTATCCTTAAGTCATCACTTCCACGCTCGGAAGTAACGACTTGGGGGGCTACTGTTCTGGACTGGGCCAACGGCCATGCGCGGCCCAATCCATGATTGCTACAGTAACGACCCAAACGCTTGGATCCAGTCCATTAAGGGGACAAAAGTACCCTTTTGCCCCTACAACCGGTCACGGGCTGCTCAGTCCTGCCCGGAATTATTGCCCGTCACGCACGGACTACAACTCCCCAACAGCTGACGAACAGATGCCCGCAACTACTTTCCTGCCCGATATAACGGCTAGTTTGGGCATCCTGCCCGTCATAATGGCTAGTTTGGGCAGTTACCTATTCTTCAGGAAAACGGTTATTTCCCCCTGAAAATAGGACCGTTGGCCACGCGCTGGGGAACATTATATAAACCCTCTCGAATGAGAGGGTCAGGTATCAAATATTCACCCTAAGAATACACTTTGTACTTGCCCCTTTTCTCTGACCCTTTCTTACTTGAGCGTCGGAGTGCCTTGCATGTACACCCCATCCTCTTCTCATCAACATTCCGAGCACCTTGCCCATCTGACGACCAACATACGTGGACCTGTTCGAATACTCCGGATCATATATGATTTCAAACTTATGTTGAATCGGTTGGACCGGAAACCGGAGACGAATCTGGTTGGGTCAACCTTTCAAAACCGTTAGTGGATTAAAACCGTGGTTAAATCGGAAAAGTCGGACTGCACCGTCCAAAACCATTTGAACCAAAGAACTGGAGCCAGTTTTGTAAAACTGCCCGGTTCAAAAAAATTCATCAAAGTGACATTTTTTTAAAAAATTTTAAAAAATTTTAATATGTTAACATCAAAACTTAACATACATTCCCCAATCACAAAAACATATCCTGTGTGTTTTTTATAACCATACAAACTTCTAAATTTTGTCACTCCATTATAGCACACTCCATCATCATTATGTCGTCTCTTTCAAACATAGTCACGATGTCTAACTCTATTGATTGTCGTTCAAGTCAATATTGTTTGTTGTTGTCTATTAAGACTTGTTTGTCGTAGTTCAACTCAAATTCGATTTTTTGTTGTTTAATGAAGTATATTGTATTGTTTATATTCTGGTATTCAACTTATTTAATTTAGGTATTCTTAATTATTTGAACTTTATTTTAGTTATTATATTTTATTATTTTAATCTTGGTTTGAATTAGTTTAATTTATTTTGTTGTAATTCTTTAGTTTGACCAAAATATTCTTAAATGATGGTTGAAATGAAGTGTAGAATTATGTTAATGTTATGTATTATTGATATTGTTGTATTAAATTTGTAATGAATTTTTGAAGTATTTATTTTATTAAGTTGAAAAGATATAATAATGTGTGACATATCTATGAAATTTAGTTTCATATTATTAATTTATTTAATAAACGGTTCAACTGTAGATTTAACCAATTGAACCTTAAACCGTAAGTTTTACCGGTTTGATCTTCGGTCCGGTTTTTAAAACATTGATTGTATGTTATGATCTGGTTGCTAATGAATGTAATGTGGTGGTAATTTTCTATTATGAGTTGTTGATGATTTGGACTTGTGTTTATGCAAATTCGAACTTGGTCAAGTGACTTGTAAAAATGGAGTCTTCGAAATGAATGCTCAAGGGCTTGTGAGGAAGCATTGTGAGAATAGATAAGTGGAATGGCTTGAAGAAAATAGGTCTTAGGATAGGTTTAGGGGTTATTCATAGTCAATGTATAGGATTTGGTTGATGCCATGACTTGTAAATGATGGACTTGGATGGTTTGTATGACTTGTGTAACTGTATGGACTTGACATTTTGCAACTCTGATGATTGAACATCTTTGAACGAATGGCTTGATGTAATTGTGTGTCAAAGTTTCCCTTATTTCTTTTGGTAATTGACTTGCATATCCCACCTTTGATATTGTATCCAACTTGCAATGCCTTGAATGACACATGATTAAGAAGAAACACATCACGATTAGGGCTGTGTGTGGGCCTCTAAAATCGGGAACCGGTCCGAGAACCGGTCCGGTAGAGCCGTCCCAAAGACCCGGCCGAAATGGCCTTTGGTATGGTATTGGATATAATTTGTATCAGTATCCAGCAGAAATAACCGTATCCATGTATCCAACGAGTATCCGGTTTCACTATGCATATAAATTCTAAAATTTTAGGGTTTTCTCATTTTTTTCCTCTCTCTTTTCCCAGACGCTCTCAGTCTCTCTCTCTCTCTCGTCTCTCACTCTCTCTCACCTCACATGCTAGTAGCTCTGTTATTGTTCTTCCATTCGTCTCTCTCTCCTAGGGATTCAAGTTTGATCATCATTCTGTTGTGTTGTGATTTTTGGTGAACCGTGGAAAGCATTCAAGACAAATCTTTAACTTGTGTAATGTATCCAAACTCTATACACATTGTTTTGTTTTATGTTGTTCTGTTTCAGTACATAGTTTGCATGTTTGATTGTTTGAGGTATGAAGTATTGTTATACAACTTGTATAAATTTTGACCTAAATTTTGACCTAAAATGCGTAGATTTGAAACATAATTTTGACCTAGGGTTTTTATTTGAGGGTTTGTTTTGAAAATTTTGAGGCTGAGCTGAGGTTGTATTTTCGGTCTAGGGTTTTGATTTGAGGTTGTATCTTGTAAATTTTGTTGTTGTGGTTCTATGTTGGTAACTTGGCATAATAATAAATTGTGTTGCTGAGGTTGTATTAAGTGACTCAGTTTTGTTTTGTTTCGTATTCTATTATTGTTTGATTGATATATTTTTTCTTGTAATGTCTTTTCAAGATTCTTCATTGACTCCAACCATGGATGATCTGATTGATATCAACATGTTGCTTGATGGGGAAGAGGAGACAATGGATGGAGGCAATATAGAGATTGATGAGATGATTGACTTGGGAGTTCCAGTTTCAATTCCAACTGATGTAACCACTCAAAATACATCTACCACACAAAATACAACTACAACTCACAATACAACTTCTGCTGATGAGCCAACCCCTCCAGTTGACCCAGCTCAGAGTTCACAGAGCCAGATTAATGCTTTTGGTAAAGCTCATCGTCCCAAGAAATCTGCTGTTCATACTGAGATGGTACTTATTGAGATGCCTAATGGTGCCAAGAAATGGAAATGCAAATGGTGTGGTAAGCTTTATACTTATGATGTGAAATGGAAAAGTACTTCTAATGGTAAAAAACATTTAGAAAATTGCATTCAAAGAAAGCTGAGGTTGAGAGGTAATACTGACAAAGAAGTTGCACAGTCTGGGTTAAATGTAGGTGTTGAATCTGATAGTACTCCTAGTTTGGCAACTTGGACATATAACCATGCTAGGGTTAGAGAAGTTGCAGCTCATATGATTCTAGGTCATGAATTTCCTTTTTCTGTTATGGAAGGTGTTATTTTTAATGAATTTCTTAAAGAAATTTATCCATGGTACAAAAAGATTAGTAGACAACAGGTTAAGTTGGATTGTGAGACTTTTTATGAGGCTGAGAGAGTTAAGATGAAAAGGTCTATGTCTATAATTAACAGGATCAGTCTTACAACTGACCTGTGGTGGTCTGGTGAACAAAAAATTGGTTATATGACTGTGACTGGCCATTTCATTGATTCAAAATGGCAGCTTCACAAAAGAGTTTTATCTTTTAAAAATGTGCCACCACCACATTCTGGTGAAGTTTTGTGTAGGGAATTGATTAAGGTGATGGATGATTGGGGAATAAAGGATAAGGTTGTTTCTATTTCAGTTGACAATGCTAGTGCCAATGATAACTGCATCTCTAGATTGAAGAGGGATTATTCTGGTAGGAGAAATCTACCATTGGATGGTAAACTGTTTCATGTTAGATGTTGTGCACACATCTTAAATTTGTTGGTTCAGGATGGCCTTGATATGATTAAGGTGACTGTTGATAAGATTAGGAATGGTGTCAAATATTTGCTGAATTCTGAAACTAGGTGCAAGGCATTCAAGAAATTTGTTAATGAGATGCAACTTGAAGGCAGAATGCAAGTGTTGGATACTAAGACAAGATGGAACTCAACTTGGTTGATGTTGTCCACTGCTTACCATTACAGAGAAGTATGGCCTAGATATGCTGAAGAAAATGGAGTCTTTCTCAGTTATTTGCCTGATGCAAATGATTGGGAAGATGTTCATGACATTTGCAAATTTTTGGAGGTTTTTGCTGATGTAACATCAATTATCAGTGGCACATCTTACCCTACTGCTAATTTGTTTTTGTCTGAGCTTTACAGGGTGAAGGTTTTACTTGATAAACCCTTAAGCATCTCAAATAATCCTCAGTTGCAGGCCCTTGCTAATGAAATGAAGTTGAAGTATGACAAGTATTGGTTAGAGTCTAATACATTGATTTCTATTGGTGTAGTTCTTGATCCAAGGTATGTACATCTTCCAAGTTGATAGTTAAATAAGTTGCCAATGTTTATACTTTAGGTAGCTACTATTCTGCTTGGTGTTGCCTTATGATTAATTGTTGTTGCCTTGCGATTAATTGTTGTTGCCTTTTGATTAATTGGTGTTGCCTTTTGATTAATTGGTGTTGCCTATGATGAATTTGAGACTTGTAATGCTTGTATGTTTTATCTGGTTTATATGTTACCCTGTTGTTGCCTCATTTTATAGTTACTTGCCTATGATGAATTTGAGGCTTGTAATGCTTGTATGCTCTGCCTGGTTTATATGTTACCCTGTTGTTGCCTCATTTTATAGTTACTTGCCTATGATGAATTTGAGGCTTTAATGCTTGTATGCTCTGTCTGGTTTATATGTTACCCTGTTGTTGCCTCATTTTATAGTTACTTGCCTATGATGAATTTGAGGCTTGTAATGCTTGTATGCTCTGTCTGGTTTATATGTTACCCTGCTGTTGCCTCATTTTATAGTTACTTGCCTATGATGAATTTGAGGCTTGTAATGCTTGTATGCTCTGTCTGGTTTATATGTTACCCTGCTGTTGCCTCATTTTATAGTTACTTGCCTATGATGAATTTGAGGCTTGTAATGCTTGTATGCTCTGTCTGGTTTATATGTTACCCTGTTGTTGCCTCATTTTATAGTTACTTGCCTATGATGAATTTGAGGCTTGTAATGCTTGTATGCTCTGTCTGGTTTATATGTTATCTGCCTATGATGAATTTGAGGCTTGTAAGGCTAGTAAGGCTTGCCTATGATGAATCTGTCTGAGTCTGCATTATGTTACCTCTTTGTGTGACATTAGTTGTCTCTGAGTCTGCATTCTGTTACCTCTTTGTGTGAGTGTGACATTAGTTGTTGTCTCTGAGTCCAATTATGTTACCTCTTTGTGTGACATTACTTGTCTCAGATTCTGAGGCTTGCAAATACTTTAGTTGGTTGACAACTCTTCTTGTTCAAATAGGTATAAAATGATCTTCATCAAATGGGTATATCCCTTCTTGTATCCAAATCCTACTCAAGCCATTGCCTATGAACAAGAGTTGGCAACCAACTTAAAAACTCTATTCCAAATGTATCAAGATACCTATGGAGTTAATGATGCCCCTGTAACTGAAACTCCTGAAATAGGAACTAGTTCTGGGTTGGGAAGGAGGAGTTTTGAGATGTTTTTAGAAAGTGTTGTTGGTAGTTCTAATTCAAAATCTGATCTTGAATTATATCTTGAGGAGTCTCCTTTGAAGGTTCCCCCAAACACTAAGTTTGATGTTTTAACTTGGTGGATGGGGAATGAAGCCAAGTATCCTGTTCTTAGTAAATTAGCAAAGGATATCCTAACTGTTCCAATTACAACTGTTGCTTCAGAAGCAACTTTTAGTGTTGGTAAAAGGGTTATTGATCCGAAACGATCTTCTATGAAAACTAAGACAGTTGAAATGGTACTTTGTGGGGGTGATTGGGTGAAGGAGAAATATGGTATTAAAAAGGGCTGCACTGCAAGTATTGTAAGTATATCTTGGTTTATGTTGTATTTATATTGAGTATTACATTTAAGTTGCCTTGTTTAACTTATAGTTTTTATTTTGTATCTTGAAGAACCTCAAGATGAACCTCTAACATATGACTTTGGTCAGGAATAGGATCCGCATGTCGCTTCTTTTTTATTTTATAGTTACTTGCCAATGATGAAATTGTTTTGAGGCATATATCATTCACAAATGTATTTGTGATGTTGTTTTGTTGTTTTGTAAAACTAGTATTTTGTAATTATAACTTTGAACAAGCATGTTGTATTGTATGAATATGATGATGATTGATGAAGTTTGTAATTATAACTAGGGTTGTTTTGAACAAATGTATTTGTAAAGTTTGTAATCTTGTTAAAAAAATTTATGTTTTTTTTGAAAAAAAAAATCCAAAATATGCATTTTTATTGGATGGACCGGATACCCAAACTGAAAACACTGGTTCGGTTCCGGTTCTCACTTCCAAATAACCGGTTAACCGGTCCGGTTTCGGTTTACCCGAAAATTCTGGACCAGTAAGGGTTCTTTAATTTGGTCCATCACTGTTTCGGACCGATCCGATTTTACCCGATAGGGGTATCGGTCCAACATTCGGTTCCTTAGTTAACCGGTCCGGACCGGACCGAAAACAACCCTAATCACGATCCACACTTATTCCCTTAAGATCCAACTGTAGTCTTGCATATGAATGCTTCAACTTTGACCCAGGAACCAATATTGAACTACTTTGAAGCTCTTTCGCACAATCTTGAATTCTCCTTGAACAATAGGTGCAATTTGACCACTGGCTTGATTTGAAAGAAGACTTTGAACAATGGATGACTTGTCACTTAAGAAATAATGACCATTTGAACCTTCTTTGACTTTTCTTTGACCATAATGAACACCTCATGCCATGGTGATTATGCCCTTAAGTATCACAATGCTTGAGTTCCCATTGGCCCTGGCTTAAAACAACGAGCTCCTTAATCCACTCTTGCCATTCTACTTGTTTGAACACAAAGAACTGCAATTGCACCAAACTTTTGTACTTTTGAATGCATAATGATTAGATGATATGAATAATGTATAATGATGCATTGAGAATGAAACCAACCCTAATTATAAGGGCATCAAGCAAGAACAAAAAAGAAAACAAAGGTGACCCTGGTGAGAACTTGGAAAGCAGCTAAATGAAATAGTTATATGCACACAAATGAGTGTAATACTAGATAGGTAGCACAAATTGGGGTATGACACTACCACACCAACGCTTTGAAAAAATAAAAATGTAATATTCATTCGGATTGAACCTGTTGGACTACATGTGTTGTTCTTCATTTTCATAAATTATTGTTCTTCGTCTTAAACATTTTTTTTTAATTTAAATATTAAAACTACAACAATAACAAATTTGGTATGCAACAATCGATTTTATATCTGAAAATTATAGTAACAACAAATTCAGTTACTAAAACTACAACAACAATCGATTTCTGATTTTATGATCGTTTTTTAGATCTATTTTTTGTTAGATATATTTTTTATGTGGTTTTCCAGATCTAGATTTAAAATAAAAGAAGAACCCGAAAGAATATTACATTTTTATTTTTGTAAATCGTTGGTGTGTAAGAGTATTAAATTTTTATTTTGGAAAAATATAATTTGTGGTCCCTTAAGTCTACCTCGGGGTCCATTTTGGTCCCTTAGTTTTAAAAAATTCTAAAGTGATCCTTTAATTTTTGAAATCGTGCCACATGAGTCTTCTCCGTCAATTACCCTCAAACATTTGTTTATGTGTGAAGACGTGGCAGCTGAGTTGGCAAGGCAAGTTCATCTTCTCTATTTACACATAGTCATCGTGTTCATACATTTCCAGATTTGACCTAGGGCAAATTGGAAATAGAGATTTATCTTTGCAATTAGGAATTAGTGTTTAGGAAAACATGAAATCAATTGGTTCTTCATCCTTGTTGAAACAAAAAAAACTCAGAAAGTGGGGATTCGAACGTATATAGTAGGCCAGGATGGAAACCCGTATGTCATTGTGGGGGCATGGCTGTTTTCCGAAGGGCAACAATCATTAAGAAAAATATTTTCTGCTTCATTTCTGTTTGAGTTGGAATCTTGTATGTATATTTAAACTGCAGTCTATGAAAATTCCAGGGATCTATGCAAGCTGGGCGTGGTTACTTTGGTTGGTTTTATGAGGATGTGAGAGATAAGAAGGAGCAATTTTGGATGGATAGGTTTGAAAAGGTATCAAAGGAACTTGTCGAAGCAAAAAAAGAGCTTAAAAAAGTCACAATGGTGAATGAAGAATTAGGGAAACAGCTGATGAATCTTGAAAGTGAAATGAAGAATATCATGAAGTGGAAAAAACTTTGGAATTTGATGTTTTTTATGATTATAATTGTATTAGTTTTTAGAATGAATTAGGGTATTATGATGGATCCCTAAAGGTTTGTCTGTAATAGTTTGTACCAATTGATCTTAATTGACAAATTTGGCATGACCTTTTTGGCATGAATTGTTTGTATCAGTCGAATATATTAAGAAAAGTTATAATTTTTGGCATGACCTGTTTGCAATATTTGGCCTGACCTGTATGTGTCTTTGGCATACCAATTACATAACATTTGACACATAATGTTTGTAAACATAATTTTTTACACGTATGCTGGTTCCATAATACATTTGACACATAATGTCACAAAAAGTGATTCCATAAACTGATTCCATAACACTTAAACTGATTCCATAGTACATAACAGTTTTCCATAAGACAATATGTTCCATACCACAATATGTTTCACAACATCATAAAGTGATAGACAAAATGCCACAGGTTCAAACTTAACCTAATAACTCTAAACAAATAACAACATACAAAATTCCAGATTACAAAACCTATGCTAAGCTAAATTTTCCAGTTTGGCGTGTATCTCTTAGTTGGTGTTATCCTTCTTGTTGATGGCACAACAACAGTCTTGGCTGCACTCAATCTACTTATAGGTCCTGGTGGTACAAATGGTTTAGTTGGCCTTCTGATTAGTAACTTCTTAGCCCTTCCATGAGTTGATTGTTGGGATGCTACACTAGATGCTTGAGATGCCCTCTTAACTAGTTGTTTATCTGCCCTTCCATGAGATGATTGCTAGGATACTTGAGAGGCTCCTCGTGTAACTTGTTGGGATGTTTGTGAGGCTCCTTGTGGAACTTGCTGGGATACTTGTTGAGATGGCTGTTGGGATATTTGAGTGACTCCTTAGGTAGTTTTTTAGGATGGTTGTTGTGGTGCTTGTTGGGATGCTTGAGTGACTCCTTGGGCAGCTATTTGGGATAGATGTTGTGTTGCTTGTTGGGATGCTTGAGTGGCTCCATGTTGACTATATGGTGTCACCTTGCAAGTAAGCTTATTGTGACCGGGTTTCTTACATCTACTAAACTTGACAATGAAACCAGCCCGTCTCATTTTTTTTATCTGAGCCATCAATCTTGCCTTGCTCTAGATTCCTTCTCTTTTTTGGCCTTCCAGGCATCCACTACTAAAAATAAGACATTTGGTTAAATGATTTTACATCAGGTTTCAGATATATGGTGTAAAAAATATTTGTCAAAGAATTATACATCAGGTTACATAACAATTTGAAGTGAAAAATATTTGATTTATGGATTTTACATTAGACATTTATTTCCACTGATGTGAAAAATATTGCGGTGGCAGTTTCGTAAATAATATGAAGTTTTGTTATAAAGGATTTTACACTGGGCTTGGCTTTGCACCGATGTTATTAAATCCTTTGATGGAAAAAATAACAAGGTAATATGAAGTTTTGTTATAAAGGATTTCACATCGGTCCTTGATTTGAACCCGATGTGAAACGTGGGCCTTTATATCGGGCCTAGTAGCAACCGATGTGAAAAGTCAATTTTCACTTACAAACCCAAATATAATTTCTTTTTGTTTCCTCACACCTCACTAAAACCCTAGCAGCCGCGATCTCAAATCTTCATCTTCGTCTCCATCACCGTAAATCTTCATCTTCATCTCCATCACTGTAAATCTTCGTCTCCATCACCGTTCATCTTCGTCTCCATCACATCTCACGTGGAGGGGGACGGCTGAGGTTAGGATGACGTTGACGAATCGCGTCCAGTGGAGAGCGGTTGTGCTCCAGTGCGACGTGACTCTTGGGTTCTGAGGTAAGTTCATTTCAAACTCTGCTTTTATTTTCCGATACAGTTCAGATTCGATTTCGGGTTTCAGATTGATTTCAATTCGACCTGTGCTGATACTTTCATTTTTGTTTCAATCAGTCAGATTTTGATGCAATACTACAATTCTTCGTTGGAAATAGACGCGGTTTCGAAGAAAGTTGTTAAATTTGGGGCTGTTGCCGCAATCTGTGGTGGACTAAAAGCAAACTACAGTGCTGGTTCCCCAAAGGTTATGTATTATTCTGCAAGAGGGCCAAATCCAGAGGAGAGTCTTCCTCGCCAAGCCGATATTTTGAAACCTAACTTGTTAGGTCATGGAAACTTTATATGGGCAGCATGGAGTTCTCTTGGAACTGACTCGGTTGAATTTCAAGGTTTGTATAAACAATTTTTTTAATCATGAAACAAACATGAAAATTTGAAATTAAATATTTTATTTGCATTCTTATCAGGGGAGAATTTTGCAATGATGTCAGACACAAGTATGGTTGCACCACATATTGCAGGTCTTGCTGCGTTGATTAAGCAAAAGTTTCCGAATTTCAATCCTGCAGCCATCGGTTCCGCCCTTTCTACTACAACTTCTCAGAATGATAAAAGTGGTGTACCAATTATGGCTCAACGATCATATGCCTTTCCAGATCTGAGCCAAACTCTGACTACTCCTTTTGACATGGGAAGCGGTTTTGTGAATGCAACTGGAGCATTGAACACGGGTTTGATCTTGAATACTAGTAAGTCACTCTAGCATTGTAGTAATCAAATTTTAATAAAAGTTCTCCTTTTATGCTTGTACTGGTTATTAAATGTGAACAAAAATGAAACTTTTAGATTGAGTTCTGAGGTAAGTTTGTATGAAATTGTGTTTTCTATTTTTTAATTTTGATAACATAGATATTTTATGTGACTTTTGTGTTTCTACACACACATACAGAGATCATTGGCAATTAATAATCATTAGTCCAAGAGACAATATTGTGGTCCTCTTTTGTTCACTTCATCAGGAACTTAATCAAACCATGAGGAAAATTATTACAAAGTAAGTTTATCTTTTATGTGACTTTTGTTATAATATATTATATATCCCATATACATAAATTGTTACAAAAGTAATTTCATATTTTTATGTGGTTTTATATGGATTTTTTTTTTGAATTAGTGCTTTGGGGGTTTATCAAATTGCAAATGGCAATAGAAAAAGGCTACATGGCTTCAACACAATGTAAGCATTGTGTAAATTATAATTCTATATTTAATTTTATCATAAGTATTCACTAATTATGTCATTCATTTGTAGACAAGGCGACAACATAACTCTATTGATTGTGGGTACTATGTGAGGAAAAAAATGTTGGATATTGTCTCTGCCAATATAACCGAGTCTGTAGGAAAAATAACAAAAAAAAACAAATTTCTAAGCACGCGAAAGCATACCCACAAAAAAGAAAAAGAAGTAAAAATTCCAAAAAAAAATCATAAAATCATAATTCAACTTGTAATTTTATAATGACAAAATTGTTGGAATTAACCCAAAAGCTATGGGAATTCCTTCTATCACGCAGCAATTATACATAAAAGTAGAAAGAAAATAGGGAAGAAGAAGATGAATAGTGTTCTTGCTGCCCACAAACTGTGGGACTTTCTCTCTTCTATTACTCACTCTGCAACTGCAGAATTCTGTGAGAAATTACAAAGTGTTGTAATTGATACAAAATAATGAGGGAAACTCCCTATTTATAGAATTAGGTTTGCTTGCATCTCAAGACAAAGCCCAAACTATAAAAGCCCAAATCAAATCTATTTAGATCTAAACAAATCTAACTAAATCTAAACAAATCTGTGTAACAAACATTTTCGACAGCATCCTATTTCGACTTCGACTTCGACACTAGACAACAACCTGTTGTCTTCGACTTCGACTTCGACAACAATGGATTACATTCAACACACCACCTAATACATTGTGTCTAAACTATATATGTTCATCATAGACCTTAGCCTTTTGAATCCTTCAACTTGCACTCCCTTCGTCATGATATCTGCAATCTGATTCTCAGTTCTGCAGTGTTCCAAATTCATCTTCCCTTCTGCTACCTGCTCTCGAAGATAATGGAACCTCATCTCGATGTGCTTGCTTCGACCATGAGCTATTGGATTCTTCGCCAAGTTGATAGCTGACATGTTGTCGATCTTCATGGTAATTGCTCCATGACTCATTGATGTAATTTCTTCGACCAGATTCACCATCCATGTTGCTTGACATGCACAAAGAGAAGCAGCTATATATTCTGCTTCGCATGATGACAATGCCACTACTGGCTCCTTTCTCGAACTCCAAGCAACTGGTGCACCACCTAACATAAACACATATCCAGCTATGGATTTTCTATCCTCTGCATCACTACACCAGCTAGAGTCTGTGTATCCCACTAACTTGCATTCTTTCCCTTCATCAGCTGCTGGAAACAAAATGCCATAGTCGAGAGTTCCTTTCAAATACCTCAGTATCCTCTTCGTCGCTGTTAGGTGTGATACCTCTGGCTTCTGCATGAATCTACTTACCATACCAACACTGTATGCTAAGTTAGGCCTTGTGTGACAAAGGTATCTAAGTGACCCAATAAGTCTTCTGTATTGGGTTGGGTCGACATCATCTTCGTCTGGATCCTTCGACAGTTGCTGTCTGGGCTCAGCTGGAGTCGAAGTTGGGTTGCAATCTTGCATCTCAAATCTCTTCAATATTTCGCCTGCATATCTTCTTTGATGCATCATCAAACCTCTACTACTCTTGTAGAATTCGATGCCAAGGAAATATGAGAGATTTCCCAAGTCTGACATTTCAAACTCTTCACGCAGGTCACGTTTGAAATTTTCGATCTCCTTCTTGCAACTTCCTGTTATCAACAGATCATCGACATAGAGACATAGTATAAGCAATTCGCCATTGCTTCTTCTTACATATACTCCATGCTCAGTTGTGCACTTCACAAATTCCTTCTCCCTTAGAAAACCATCAATCTTCTTGTTCCAAGCTCTTGGAGCTTGTTTGAGTCCATACAGGGCTTTGTGCATCCTGTACACTTTTCTCTCTTTGCCTTGTTTCACAAACCCAACTGGTTGTGCAACATAAACTTCTTCGTCTAAGGGGCCATTCAGGAATGCACACTTCACGTCCATCTGACATGTGTGCCAATTATTCATATTTGCTAGACCAACAACCAACCTGATTGTTTCGATCCTAGCAACTGGTGCAAAGAATTCATCATAATCAATTCCTTCCTTCTGAAGAAATCCTTTCGCTACGAGTCTTGCTTTGTGTCGAACTACTTCACCTTTTGGATTCAACTTTACTTTGTAAACCCACTTCACATCAATTGCCTTCTTGCCTTCAGGCAATTCGACAAGTGACCAGGTGTTGTTGACTTCGATGGATTCTATTTCCTCATTCATTGCTTTCCCCCACTTCGAATCTTTCAATGCCTCAGCTGCATTGACAGGTTCGACATCTGCATAGAAAGCATAGTGTACCAGTTCACCTTCTTCATCGACAACATCATCTGATGTAATCACACATTCCTGCAACCTTGCTGGCATTTGTCTTGTTCGACGAGGTCTACTTGGTCCTGCTTGGTCTTCGACACTTTCTTGTCGAACTTCTCTCTCAGCTTCTCTAGCTGGTTCTTCACAACTGATTCTTACTGAATATTTGTTGACATTTTCTGTCCAGTCCCACTCCTTAAGCTCATCAATGATCACGTCTCTACTGATCACAATCTGCTTGTTCACTGGGTCGAACAACTTGTATCCACCTGTCGAATGATATCCCACCAGGATCATTTGACTTGACTTGTCATCTAACTTTCGTCTCAACTGATCTGGCACATGCCTATGTGCAATCGATCCAAAGATCTTAAGATGACTTAAGCTTGGCTTCACACCAGACCAACATTCTTCTGGCGTAATCCCTTTTAGCTTCTTCGTCGGACACCTGTTCAGAAGATATGTCGAAGTCGAAACAGCTTCTCGCCATAATTCTTTAGGAAGATGTTTGCCCTTCAACATACTTCGAACCATGTTCATGATGGTTTGATTCTTCCTTTCTGTAATTCAATTCTGCTGTGGAGTGTAGGGTGGCACCACCTCATGCACAATCCCTTCTTTCTCACATAATCTGTCGAAATCTTTCGACACATATTCTCCACCACCATCAGTTCTCAAAACCTTGAGCTTACGACCACTTGGTCTTTCGACCATAGATTTGAACTTGGCAAATACCTCAATCACTTCACTTTTCTTCTTGATCAGGTAAGTCCACAATTTTCGATTGAAATCATCTATGAATGTGACAAAGTATTTGTTACCTCCCATAGAATCGACCTGGATTGGACCACATACATCAGAGTACACAACATCAAGAATTCCCTTCGACCTGCTTCCTGCATCCTTACTGAAACAATTCTTGTGTTGCTTTGCCTGCACACATTCCTCACAAACTTCATCTGGAATGTTAATTTCTGGCAAACCTGAAACCATGTTCTTTCTCTTCAGATCTCTGATGTCTTTGAAGTTGAGATGCCCAAGCCTATAATGCCATATCCACTCATCTCTGCTAGCTGCAGTTGCAAGACACTTGTGCTCCATCACATTTAGTTCAATCTTGAAGGTTCTATTCTGAGACATTGGAGCCTTCAAGATCAACCTACCACTTGCGTCGACAACTCTCATCACCTTGTCTTCGACCAACACCTTGTAGTTCTTTTCGACCAACTGCCCTATGCTGAGCAAATTGCTCTTCATGCCTGGTATGTACAAAACATTGGAAATTACTGACCTCTTGCCATCCTTCCTCTTAATCAGAACATCACCAATACCTTCAGCTGCTAGAGTATTGTCATTTGCAAATTTCACTGTGTTCTTCATTGAGGGCTTCATGTTGACAAACCAATCTTTCCTTCCAGTCATGTGTGATGAGCATCCTGAGTCCAAGTACCACTGGTCCTTGAAACTCTCATTATCTCTGGTTGTAACCATCAGCATCATACCTTCTTCTTCTTCATGCTTCGCCAGCTTTGCATCATCTTCTTGATTCTTTCTTTCAAGAAATTTTGTCGAATAGTGACCATACTGGTGACAATTATAACACTGAATGTGGCTTTTGTCAGGCTTTCGACCACCACCTCTTTCTCTACCTGCAGCACCACCTCTTTGGTTGCCTTGGTTCTGGGCCCTTCTATGGTTCGACCAATTCGCCTCTTGCTGATTTCCTTTTCCTGTCGAATTGTTGTAGCTTCCTCTACCTTTGTCGACCATCTTTTCTTTACCCTTCTTATCTTTCGCTGATTGAGCTTGCAAGGCCACATCATTCTTCGACTTGCCTGCAGCTCTTTCAGCCATTCTTTGTTCATGAGATTCAAGCGTCCCTTGAAGCTCTTCTTTCGTCACCTTCGACAAATCTTTTGATTCTTCTATGGCTACTACCACGTGATCAAACTTTGGAGCCAACGATCTCAAAATCTTTGAGACAACTGCTTTCGTCGCCAACACTTCTCCACACACCTTGATTTGATTCACAAGTTTCGTAACTCTTGTGAAGAAATCTGTTATGCTCTCATTGTCTTCCATCTGAAGCAATTCATAAGCCCTTTTGTGAGTTTGTAACCTCACCTCTTTCACCTTCTCTGCGCCTCCAAACGATTTTTCCAGAATCTCCCATGCGTCCTTCGCTGTTTCTGCATCACTAACTTTCTCAAAGTTATCTGAATCAACACATTGATGGATTATAAAGAGAGATTTATAATCTTTCTTCTTCAACTCTTTGAATGCAGCCTTTTCTTGATCCGTCGCACCTTCTTCAAGAGTTGTTATTCCTTCCTTCACAAGATCCCACAAATCTTGATAACAGAAAACAACCTTGATTTGCTTGCACCAATTCTCATAATTATCTTTCTTGAGAATTGGAAGGTTTGCTGGAAAATGGCCGTTTGGATGATTCGTAGCCATCGCGTTCTTGCGATTTCTTGCCCTTGAATCTCTTCAACCGGAGCTCTAGATACCAGATGTTGGAATTAACCCAAAAGCTATGGGAATTCCTTCTATCACGCAGCAATTATACAGAAAAGTAGAAAGAAAATAGGGAAGAAGAAGATGAATAGTGTTCTTGCTGCCCATAAACTATGAGACTTTCTCTCTTCTATTACTCACTCTGCAACTGCAGAATTCTGTGAGAAATTACAAAGTGTTGTAATTGATACAAAATAATGAGGGAAACTCCCTATTTATAGAATTAGGTTTGCTTGCATCTCAAGACAAAGCCCAAACTATAAAAGCCCAAATCAAATCTATTTAGATCTAAACAAATCTAACTAAATCTAAACAAATCTGTGTAACAAACATTTTCGACAGCATCCTATTTCGACTTCGACTTCGACACTAGACAACAACCTGTTGTCTTTGACTTCGACTTCGACAACAATGGATTACATTCAACAAAAATTACAAACTCTCTCATACAATTGCAATTTTTAAGGAGAAAATTGCAAACCCTACCAATTAGAATTTTTGAACGGAAAAATTGTAAACCCTCGCTCAATTGCAATTTTTGGACGGAAAAATTGCAAACTCTCTCTCAAATGCAATTTTTGGACGGGAAAATTGCAAACCCTCTCAACAAACTATTTTTGAATGAAAAAATAGGAAACCCTCTCAATAACCTATTTTTGAACGGAAAAATAAAAAACCCTCTCTAAACACACAACTACCCAAATCCCCAATACACCCAAAAACCTACATTTTATTGTTGTGTGGAAAAACTAAAACTAATTATCTCTATTTATATTAATACTCAAATTTTAATTTTTTTCTACTACCCGATGTGGGACTTGGATGAATATGCTATTTGACCCAACAAATCCTCCATTCATCCAAAGTCTCAAATATCTTCACTTTGTCTTCAACTTCATCTTCAAAGCGATCATTATAATTATAATGATTAGGCATATTTGTAAAATTATTACTCTTCAATCTTTTTGTCTTCTTCCTCCCTTGATCAGTTACTCTTCATTCCTCCCTTTATCGGAATCTTTGCTAGTTCAATCTTGTTTTAATTTTCATATTAATTGTTGATTAATTCTTGTGTTAGAAGTTCTTTGGCGAATTGTGGTGAATTTTAATTAGAGATTTTGCTTAGCTCTTGATTAATTATGAAGTTAAACTTGATTTTGGACTTTGATTAGATTTTAGTTTTAATCGTGGTTTTCTCTTTGATTTAGATATTTTTAATCTAGTTTTTGACGATAATTGTGATTAACCTTTGATGTTTTGCCTTGGTGATAATTGACTAGTGCTTGGTCTTGATGTATGATGAATGTTCTAAATTCAATATGCTTGTACGTTTGGCTAGTGCATGTATGTTGCTTTTGATTTTCAAACTTTGTTGTGCCTTTATGAATTACCTTGATAAATCATGTTAATATTCTTGATGCTTTAGTTCATTGATTGTTGTTTAATTTTGGATGACTTCATGCTTTGAACTTGATGATTGTGCTTGAGTTTTGTCTTAACGATTAATCTTGCTTGGTGATTGATATGTTTAATGCTTGCATGCTTGTGTTGCTTAAACGTTGTGATTTTCTAATTGCATGTTAATTTGTGGTTGCTTGATCTTGTTGATGTTTGAAATTGCTTGTGCATTCTTATTGGTAGATGTTGTTAAACTCTCCTTGTGCATAAGTTGATTGAATGTAGAAATTGATGTTGATGTATACACTGCTACTGTGCATAAAATGTGTTGTTAATGTATTTATTCTGTTCTGTTGGATATTACACCTATTATATTCTAAAAATAGGAGCAGTTAAACGCTGTTCTTGCTTGTTTGCTGGAATTTACTGTTGTGTTGTGCTGAAGCGTTGTTGATGCTGCTGTTTTTGATTTATTTTCTTAGTTTATACTTGTGTTGCTTTGACAACTTTCCTCTTTATATCTTTTCTTCTCCTTTGATTTTTGGATTCCTATTTGTTGTTTGAGATTGAGTTGTTTATTTTTTACTTGTGTTTATTCACATGCTCCCTTAAGGCTCCTAGTCCAACTTAATTTCTGATTAAGTTTGGAGTAGGATAGACATTAGGCTCTTAATCCTTTGCATGACAACATTAGGGTAGTCCCTTCTTGACCTCAACATTAGGTTCATCTTTGTATGATAACATTAGGTAGACCTCCTTTTTCTCATCCTCAACTATAGGGCCATTTTGCATGACAACATCTAGGTGAGTTTCCCTTAGATTTTGTCTTTTCCCTTTGAGTCTTCTTTATTCTCTCTTTAAAAAAGTCAAAACACTTAATAAATATGATGTGCATTGTGCGCCATGAGCCTTAAGCGCATGGGAAACGATGAGCGGATGATTTTTTAACATCATCTTAGGGTACTTTGTGCGCGAGACGTTTAGATTGTTAGCGCGAAGTATTTGATCTTATGTCATAGACTTTAGTGCAATGTGCATCTCAAATAAAGTCAATCCACTTCTGTTAAAACTTTCAAACAAACTGCAAATTATTTTGTCCTTCAGGATTTTCCGTCAAACATTTTCAGTAAGGGCATGTTATTCCCGTTCTACCACAAACAGGCATCGACCCTAACTGCTCGAACGCAAACTTAGCATCGCTCATAAAAAACACTTAACAATTGGTAGGCCAAACTACGAATGCTCTGATTTCCTCATTCTCGTCCGAATGAGGATACGTAGGCACAAGGCGACAAAGTCTTGGCGAGCAACCTTCCCCCCTTTTCACCTGTAGTCCTCCGAACTACGTTGACTCTGACTTTCCCATTGCACATGGGAATACGTAGGCATAGGACGACGAAGTCCTATCGAGTCTTCTTTTATTTTTTCCCTTTTCGTTTCCGTTAGCAAATAGGCTTTAGATAAACACGCCCTTTGATTAGAACAACACGAGTGGATCCCTTTAAGTAGAACGGACGCGGGGGGTGCTAACACCTTCCTCTCGCGTAATCGACTCCCGAACCCGAATCTTGGTTGCGATGACCATGTCCTTTCCCTTTTTGAGGTTTCTTCAATCGTTTCCTTTCCCACGTCGGGATAAATAACGTTTGGTGGCGACTATGTTTTTGCGCCGGTTGTTTTTTCGCGTTGCGGCAGGGTGCTCATCATGTGCTTGTAGGAATCTACATTTACATCCTTCATTCCGTTCATTCGTATTTCCCAAGCTTGGTAGTATGTTGACTTTGTTGCCTTCAAAATGAGTTCCTTCAACATTTTACCGGGAAATCTCTTCGTAAAGTTGTTATAGAGATGTCTGACACAAAATCTTTGCTCAACTCTAGGAAGTAGTTCATCCATTGTAGAAAATAGTCCTTATGTAATCAGAATTAAAAACACATAAGTATAACACATGTAGAAGAACATAAGACATAAACAATATATGAAAGACATAAGTATACCACATACTGAAGAACATAAGACATACCTTTGGTTGATCAGATATAAAAGTGTATGTGGGGCGCTTATCTCTCCCACCAGGTCATCAATAAGGAGCTCCAAGAACCATGTCCAACTATCCTTATTTTCACTTTCCACTAGTGCAAATGTTATTGGTAGCATTTGACCATTGGGATCTTTACCTATGGCTGCCAATATTTGACCTCCACAAAGACCTTTTAAAAAACATCCATCAAGGCCTATGAAATGTCTGCATAATTTGAAGCTCTCTTTACAAGCTGCAAAGCATATGTGTGGCCTTCTAAAATGGGGTCTTTGATCATCAATACCCTCTTGTGCAAGTTGGACATTCAATTTCATAATTGACCCTAGGTTTAATCTTAATAACTCATGGCAGTAGTCATAAATCCTTGTATAATCCCCTAGGAAATAACCATAAACCATGTCTCTAGCTACAAATCTACCTCTTATGGCCTTAGTTTTGTTAACCCCTACATTCCATTTATTTTGTGCCTTTTCCTTTATATATTTAAGCTTCAATCTAGGGTTGTTTTTCAATGAATTTTGTATCCTTTTACTCAACCATTTAGTGCTCATCATCTTCACATTATACTCTCTACTGCAACTATGACTGTCTACTACCTTCATTAGTTGCCAAGAATCCTTATTAGGCAACTTAGCACAATAAGCTTCCCACTCACATCCATATTTACACCTAACCCTCACCCTAATCTTGTAATTTTTAGTGAACTTCAAATTTCTGCCAGATTGGACTGCATATGAGGTTATTGCTTCTTTGAAATCACCTTTGGTACTAAAATACATTCCAACCTCCTATTTGTAATTAGACATGTCTTTTTGTAACTTGAACATAGGGTATATATTTCTCCAAACTCCACTGTTATCATCACTATCACACCCACTTTCTAACTCCCCACTTTCATTATCATTCCCTTTAAACTCATCTTTGTTTTCTTCCCACTTTCTTTACCTTTTTTACTGTTCCCCTATTGGTCATCATCTTCATTCACATAGTCAATTAGATTAGCCTCTTCCTCATCCAAATCATTATCATACTCATCTGATTCATCATCAAATGATACCTCCATTGCACTGTCATAATTGAAGCTTTCATCCTCACTATCATCATAACTAATATCATCATTAACCTCACAACCACCATGCCCATTATCATCATTTCCATCAGTTTCCATTACCTCTTTTTCCCTAACAACATTTTCCCTAACATCAATTTCCCTTACACTTTTCTTCCCACTTGCCTCACTATCCTTCAACTCAGTTTCCTTCAAATCCCCATTAACTGCTTCTTCATACATTGCAGCAATCACTTCTTCACTCTCATCTATAATTTCAGTTTGCTCTACTACAATCTCATCAAGGGGACCATCATAGTAGTCAGGTTGCAACAATGTGTGTTCAATATAGATGTCAACACTAAGATGAACCCTATAGAGATCAACAATCTCTGAGGCACCTTTGTCATCAACCAACAAGTTCATCCCAAATGTGGGATCCCTATAATATATCTTCTCTATGGAATTGTAACCTAAATCCTTAAAACAACCTAACAATTCAAAATAACTCCATCTATCAGCACCTATTTTCAAATCAGCAACCCCACCCGTTCGTACACATTGAAATCATCATCAACAAATTCACCACTGTGATGGATTTTTAGGTGCAAATAGTCATCCATTTCAACCTATGTCCTATTTCCTAAGAAGAAGCACAGAATAAAAGATGGATTACAGAGAGTTTGCTAATGTAACCCTAAAACTATAAAAAAATATTTTTTTCACTTAAATCACTTTAAACATACCTCGCTGTCTTCGATTTTCACTTGAACAAACAAGATTGCCTGAACTCGCAGCAGGTTCACCTTGAAGATGCAACAATGGTTGCGCTAGGGTTATCTCATACACTTCTGAAATCTATGTTTACTTTATTTCATTCCCCTTTCTTTTTTTAAGTTTACAAGGTCATATTCCACATGGCATGAATAAGGACACATCATCCACACGTGTGCGCTAATTGTACAATACCATTAACTTTGACTAGAGGTGCTGACGGAAAGGACGAACGTGGCACCATTTTAAAAATTAAAGGATCACTATGAAAAATTTTAAAATTAAGGGACCAAAATGGACCCCGAGATAAACTTAAAGGACCAAAAATGGTATTTTTCCTGTTATTTTTGTATAACCTCTTAATCAAATTTTTAATATAAAATTTCCTTATACCTTTATTAAATTTGGATGAATATATAGATTTTGAATTTTCAGAATGTGATTAAGGCTTATTTATTAAATAATCAATTTAATTATAATTATAAGGAAATCTATAATTGAATTTAAGAGTAAATTTTGGTTGCTAATCAGAAGGGAAAGTAAAATTAATCACCGACAAAAGTAAAATGTATATGAATATTATAATATCACTTTTAAATGTTGCACAATTTAAGTGTTAGACATATATTTACATTTAAAATTTGAAATTCAATAAGAGAACAAATTAGATTTTGCCAAGATCAAATAATGTAATTGGGCCTAAAAATGGATAAGTCGAATAACCTGTAACCTGTACTAGCCCAACCCGTCAAAACAAATTTGAGAAATGGGCGAAAATGGGCCTAGTTTGTTCAACCGTGATTTAGGTCGGGTGTCACTTTTGGGTCTGAACTCGCTCAACCCAGCCTGTTGTCCACCCCTACTCTACACCATACACGATTTGATCGACCTCCAAGAAAATAAAGAGGACTCTACGCTGACATCATCACTTTTTTTTCAAGCATAACTCAATCCTATCTCTCCCCTATAAAAGGTCGTTATCCTTCTACACAACTTTTTAAAGTAAAGATAAACCATTTTTTCTTTTCTTCAGAGTATAACATACTAGTATATTATTATAATATAAATTTTTTTCTTGCTTTACATTTTGCACTTGCACTATAAAGAAATTATACTAAAACCTACTTAACATCGTATCACATAAATATATAATTTTGCAAGTATATGAGCAAAACTAAAACCTAAAACCTAATTAACATCATATTACATAAATATAAACTGTTGCAAAAGAACTTATACATCTTACAAACAGAGTATATGGTATTAGCAACTTTACATTCTTTTGATATTTTTTAATCTCGCGCAATGTTATCGCAACATGTTTAGAGCTTTTTTTCTTCTTTCTATGATAGTCACTTGCTGCAAAATGAAGAGCAATTATGAATATACCATATTTTTGAATATTAAGAAGAGTTTTTCAAAATTAAAACATACCCTTGGGTTTACTAGGACATGGATGGTGCTTAACTCTACCCACTGATTATGCTCCACTTTTTTTTTCTTTTTTTAAAGAAAGGGCAGGCATAAGAGTTCTTAAAACTTGCTTTTACTTCTTTATAGTGCAAGTGCAAAATGAAAAGCAAGAAAATAAAATTTTATATTATAATAATATACTAGTATGTCCTACTCAGAAGTAAAGAAAAAGTGTTTTAACTGTATTTAAAAAAGTTGTGCAGAAATATAGTGACCACTCATTATGGAGGGAAATGATTGAGTTATGCTTGAAATAAAGTAATGATAACAAACACAAGACCCTCTTTGTTTTCTTGAAGTCTCGATCAAATCGTGTATGACTTAGAGTAGGGGTGGTCAACAGGCCGAATTAGGTGGGTTCGGGCCCAAAAGTGACACCTGACCTAAACCGTGGTTGAACAAATTAGGCTCATTTCTCAAATTGGTTTTGAATGGTTAGGTTAGCCCATGTTATAGGTCATTTTCGTCGATTTATTCAAATTATTCAACTTATCCATGTTTATGCCCAATTAAATTATTTGATCTTGGCAAAAATATATTTTTTTCTTATATTGAATTTCAAATTTTCAGTGTAAAAATATTTCAAACACTTAAATTTAGTAACATTTAAAAGTGATATTATAATATTTATATACATTTTACTTTCCCTGATGAATAATTTTACTTTCCCTTCTAATTATAAAAAAAATTCACTCTTAAATTCAATTACAAATTTTTTTATAATTACAATTTATTTGGTTATTGAATAAATAAGTATAATCACATT
Organism: Lathyrus tuberosus; assembly: GCA_022829125.1. NCBI lineage: Eukaryota > Viridiplantae > Streptophyta > Magnoliopsida > Fabales > Fabaceae > Lathyrus > Lathyrus tuberosus. Next base: position 3,482,260 of record JALAZF010000073.1, on the reverse strand, counting down.
CTGAATATTCAAAATCTATATATTCATCCAAATTTAATAAAAATGGAAGCAAATGTTATATTCAAAATCTGATTGAAAGGTTATACAAAAATAAAAAAATTAATATTCTATCACACTATCGCTTTGCAAAAATAAAAATGTAATATTCATTAAGGTTGAACCGTTTGAAATACATATGTTCTTTTTCATGTTCATCGATTGTTGTTCTTTATCTTAATCAATTTTTTCTTTAAAAAATTTAAATATGAAAACTACAACAACAACAACAAATTTGGTTTACATAAATCGATTTCAGATATGAAAACTATAACAACAACAAATTCAGTTGTACTAAAACTACAACAACAATCAATTTGTAATTTCTTGATCATTTTTAAGATCTATTTTTTGTTAGATATGTTTTTTTGTGAGGTTTTCCAGATCTAGATTTTTTAAAATAAAAAAAAGGAACCCAAATGAATATTATATTTTTATTTTTGCAAAACGTTAGTGTGGTAGAATATTAAATTTGTATTTTTGTACAACCTCTCAATCAGATTTTGAATATAACATTAGCTTTTATTTTTATTAAATATGGATGAATAAATATATTTTGAAATTTAAGAATGTGATTTAGGCTTATTTATTAAATAATCAATTAAATTATAACTATAAGGAAATCTAGAATTGAATTTAAGAGTGATTTTTTTTCTAATAAGAAAGAAAGGTTAAATTAATCACCAGGAAAAATAAAATGTATATGAATATTATAATATCACATTTAAATATTGACCAATTTAAGTGATTGGCGTATATTTACATTGAAATTTTGAAATTCAATATAAGAAAACAAATTAGATTTTGCCACGATCAAATAATGTAATTGGCCCTAAAATGGATAAGTCAAATAACTCAAATAAACCGACCGAAATAACTCGTAACCTATACTAAGTACTAGCCCAACCTGTCAAAATTGATTTGAGAAATGGGCAGATATGAGCCTAGTTTGTTCAACCGCAGTTTAGGTCGGGTGTCACTTATGGGTCCGAACCTGTCCAACCCGACCTGTTGTTCACCCCCACTCTACACCATACACGATTTGATCGACCTCCAAGAAAACAAAGAGGACTCTGTGCCGACATTATGACTTTCTTTAAAGCATTACTCGATCATATCCCAATCTAATAAGTGGTCATTATCCTTCTGCATAACTTTTTAAAATAAAGTTAAAGCACTTTTTCTTTGCTTTTGAGTAGGACATACTAGTATATTATTATATTATAAAATTTTATTTTCTTACTTTTCATTTCACACTTGCACTACAAGGAATCAAAACTAAAACCTACTTAACATTGTATCACATTAAAATATAGTTTTGCAAGTATAAGAGCAAAACTAAATCCTAAAACATAATTAACACCATATCACATAAATATTATTGTGAATTAGGATGCCTTTGAACAAAATATACTTGGTTTCTTTATAGGCAAGAAACACGTAAAGGTTAGGGTTAAGAAAGAAAAAACAAAGGAAAAACAACAAGGATTAGTTATTGTTAGTTCTTGTAGTTGGCTAGAATTTTGGTAAAACAATGTTGATGTCATGGTTGATGTTTCAGCATGAGTTTTTAACAGCCTGGTTATGTTTAGTTAACATTCTGGTTATGTTCAGTTTTTAAGGGTTACAGTTTTGTGCTGATGTCAAACCCGATGTCATAACATCAGATGACAGAACATCAGTTTTAGGGCTGCGCATGTGCAAGTTTGTTAAGGTTAAGATCTGATTGAGAGATTGCAGGAGAATATCATGGAATAGATATATTCTGTTATAATCAAATGTGGAGCAGATCTTGTTACTGTTTTTAAGGCTAAAAGATATGAAGATTTAATTAAAGATTTAATTGAAGATTTAATTGAAGATTTGATTGAAGATTTAATTGAAGATCTATTTAGTAGCAGAATCTTTTGCAGATTTGTAGCAGTTAATATGCTGAGATTTAAAACCCAAATCCAGTTGGGAAATAGGTTATAAATAGAAGCTTTGTAACCTAGTTTGAGAAGCCATCCATCATGTAGATTATAAGGGTTGTGTTGGTTAATGAACCACCCGGTTTGTGGGATGGTCATCGTGTTTATCTCGAAGCCTGTAGGTAAGAGATGTATTGTTCTTGGAGGAAGCTGTTAAGCAACTCTAAGTATTGTTCTTAGTCATAAGGGTCATGTCTAGGTATTGTCATGGAATTGTGTCTTCTACTTCGTTGTGTTTGAAGAGTTTTTGGTAATCAAGTTGTTGATGCAGTGGCGGAGATGTTGACTGCTAGACATCATTGCGATGATTGGGAGTGAGATGGAGTCTCTTATCTAGGGGGGACTTAGATAGAAGGGTCATTGGGTAGTGATTAAATTAGGTAGATTGTCAACTGGTTTGTTGAGTCTGTAATTTGATACTACTAATAGTGGACTTCCTTCCTGGCTTGGTATGCCCCCAGATGTAGGTAGTTAGACCGAACTGGGTGAACAAATTCAGTGTGTTATTTACTGTTTCTATTATTGCCTTGTTCAGCAGATTGCGATGTTGTGACATTGCACAAAGACATCACACATCTATACCAGAATTTCAATTGGTATCAGAGCAGGCATCCTGTCTGTTTCTGGATGAGATATAGGGAAAATACTTTCTGGTTCATGTGCAAGGAAGATAGTTTTGCTGAGATGGTGTATTGGACCTGTCTATTGTTATCAGGCTTGTAGCTTTGGTGGTGAGCTGCTGTGTGGTTTGACTTATTTTCAAACCTATGTTGACCTAGTGCACATGGAGTGTCGTGTTTGCCTGAAGGTTGTAGAGGAGTTTTCTGGTGTGTGTTACGCTGCATATATTTATCTGATGGAAAATTCCTGTTGGTTTTGTGTTAAGGCTGCAACATTTTGTTCTCCTCTGAAGATGTATCACATGGTGTGGTGATACTTGAGGATATCTTCAACTAGCTTGTTAGAGTTGCCAAAGATACTTGTGGTTCATCCCAAGTCCACTCATAAAGGAACTCTTATATGAGCTTGTTGAAAAGAGGTCTGAAGAAAGTTAGAAGCAATTTATTCTTGCCTTCAACCTTACAAGGTCAATCTCTGGGCTGTGTTAAAGGATCTTTTGATGTGTTTCTTGTGAAGAGAACTTATGTCCTACCAGATGTTGGAACATAAAACCAGCAGATTGTGCAGAATCTTGTTGGATAAAGGTATGGCATAACAGATGCTTGGGGGCTAAACAAATGTGTATTGATCACATCTGTTTGGAACCTACTCCTGGCTTGGAAGAGGAGGCATCTGGGTTGCGTGTCTAAGAAGTTTTCTTCAAGAAACATGTCTTAGATATGTTTGTTGGTCAAGAGATGATCAATATAGTGTCACTCATTGGTTTAATGTATTTCTGATCCAAGTGAGTAGGTGTTCAAAGGCTGTTTGTTTTTGTGGAGGTCAAGCTCAAATGTCAAAAACATTTTCTCTGATATCTGAAAGTTCCTTCTGATCAAAGCAGCCAGTTGTTTGCAATCTTGTTTATGGCCATGGAGCAGATTTTGGTTGAAAGGAGTTATATGTGTGTACCAACTATAGGATGAGCATTTCAGAATTGTGCAAGGAGAAGTTGGGGTTTTTTTACCAAAAGGATTATGGTTCCCTGGTATCTGCATGAGAAGTTTCCTCTAAAGCTGGAGTTCAGTTATGTGGTGTCCTCATATAATGGAACATCTTTTTGTAAGGATTGAAGGGTATCCTTGTAGGTTGAAGTGTTGGGAAAAGCATATTTGTCTATGCTGTTTGTGATGACCAGCCAATGGTTTCTCTCCTTTAGGTACAGAAGGATGGCATCAAACATCTGAACATTAAAAGTTTGAAGATTCTTGATATTTCTTTGCTCAGGGAGGAGTGAAAGGTCAAGACACTGACCTAACCTGGAATGCTTTTGTGGTGTGAATGGTTGTCATGATGGTTGAATCAGCAGATGCCTATTGTGTGAGAAGGTTACCTTGACAGGAGCTGAGTGTTTATCTAAGATGTTGTGCATTCAACTAATGACAATATACATTGACGGGAGACTATGTATATGTCTGATGTAAAAGTGCAGGACTGCAGAAGTGTTGAGAATTTACTTTTCTCTATGTGGCTGTTTATTTCTCTTTGTGGTGTGTTGGTGTGTAACGACCTGAATTATGCTGGTGAAGATGGAGATGAAAGACTATGAAGACATCAGAATCTTGATGGGTGGATCAGGTTATTTCTGATCTAGGTGCTTTGGAGCATGGTTTTTTGTGAAAGTCGAGGATATGTGGATGTTATCTCTGGCTTTCTACTGACGGCTCTAATAAGGGAAGTGGCACTCTTTGGTATAGCTATGGGGTAGTCTTGGACTACTTATTTTCTGAAGATTCAGATTTGAAGTCTTTGGAGTTTCTAAGCAGAATGGAGGTTGTCTACTCAAACTTGATTGTTGAATCAAGTCTATGAGAGCATGGAAATCTGTTTCTGCAAAGGGAGGAGATTCTTCTGAGTGGCAGAAGGAGAAGCTGAATTCAACAGTTGGATGTCATAATGTTCTGACATCTAGCTTAACATCAGAAGTCTCAGCTGGTGATGTGGCACACCAGCTTAAGATAGAGGTGATCTACAGTAATGGAAGTTATGGATGCTTCAAAAAGATCGTTCTCATGGCAGTTTGCGGGAGCTGCAAGAAGGAGAAGATGTTACAAGACCATGGCTTAGGGAGTCTAAGTGTGTTTGCTTTTGAGCAAGTGGAACATGTGACTTGAAGATCAAGTTTCCTTGGTGGATCAGGATATCTTTGTGAGAGTTCTGAAAAACGTGAAGAAGACAAATTGTGGCAGATGTTCTAACTTGTGTTGGGACATCCTTGGTGAAGGATGATTTTCTGGTTCTGAAGCTTGGTGTCTACATTATGCCTAAGGAGTGTCTACATAGTCATACGGGAGAATGATGAAGTAGAAGGTCTGCCTTGGATGGAGAATGTAGAGAAGACTGAAGTAGATCAGATATTGATTGCTTGAAAGTCTGAGGGTGGATATTCATCAATTGATCCAAATGTCAGAGAATAGTTGATCAGCCTGGCAAAATGTGGAGTTTTGGAGCATGTGAAGATAACAAACCAAAAGGGATCAGCTAGTGCCACAAGTGTGCAGAAAAGAATACCTTGTGTGAGAAGGTAATCTTTTTCTGTTTAATAGTAGATACTTTGACGGGAGACTTAGTATCTGTCTATTAGTGATGTAGTACCCTAAATTTTGACCACCTTTCTTTTCTTCTTTTTACCTTTAATTTACTTTTTCTAAAAAATATAGTATAGGAGTGTAAATTAGAAGTTAGATTTTTATGTTACTTTTTAGATGTAATTTCATTTCAAATAAATATAATAGCCCATTTGGTAGAGAAGTAGGCCTGAGGATTGTAAATGAGAATGCTTGAGTTCGAATCCTACCTCTGTCACTTTTAGTTTTTTTTTATTACTAACCTTTTCTATTTAACTTTTAAATCATGCAAAAATCATAAAAATATATTTTTTATTATTTTAATATTAATTTTCGTATTTTATTTAATATTTATTTTAAAAAATTGATTGTTTCATTAAAATCATGTTTTTATGAAAAAATCTCAAAAAATCTTATAAGTTAAAATCAAATCAAATCTTTTTCTATTTTTCATTATAAGGCTTTTTCTTTTATTTTAAATTTTTTATTTATTTAAATTCACCAAACCATGAATCCATCCAGATTCATTGGCTTGGGCTTTAAGCAATAAGAGAAAATCAGGTTAAATCGAATTGATTTAAAAATAGATAATCATATTTAATGTTTTAACCTAATTTTTCCCTATAAATAGAGCCCTTGTCTCTCCTATTTTCTTCACCCACAATTGACAAGAAATAAGTAAAAAAAAGTTGTTGTTCTTCACATCGAAGAACAACAACACAAAAAGGGAAAAGGGGTCTTGCAATAAAGGAAAAGGGAGGTCTCGCACTAAAAGAAAAGGGAGAAAAACACTAAAAGCCTAAAGGGAAGGAATCACATCGAAGGAGAAGGGAGAGAGATAAAGGAGGAAGCAGCAGCTTAAATTGGTCACGACATTACAGGTTGGTAAATCCAAATCTTGAATATATGACTTAATGTTGTGTGTTTGATTTGTACATGATTTTGCTTTAGAGAGTGTTCTTATGTGTCATTATGTACAATTAACTAAATTTTTGTATTCATGTATTTGATTTCGGTTTTTTCATAAATTGGGTGTTTGGGCTTATACATAAATAAATTTCAAATCGATTTTTTAGAGATGATTATTTTTAATTAGGAGGTCATTAGGTAGATAATTTTTAATTAAATTTTTTTAAATAAATATATACCAAAAATTTTACAGTTAAAATTTTAACTTCAAATCAATAAACATTTTCGATGCAAAACTATATATATATCAGCAACAAGTCAAATTTTTTTTAATAACCCAGAAACATCATATTTGTAACTTATGTTGGAATCAAATCTGATACTAAGCATAAACCAAAAGTGGATCCAAGCCAAAACAGCCCCTGTAAAGAAAACAAACCTGAATCAAAAAACTAAAATCTTAACGAATCTCAAACCAAACCCGGAAATTGTCAAAAATCTAAATCTAAATCGTGTTGAGAATCAACAACCAAATCCAAATCGAAATCGAACTCAAAACTCAAACCAGACCGGAATTGAAACGAAGCGAGATAAAACCAGAATCGCAATTGCGGCTCTCCACCACGATCCTCCCACCGCCGGCTGCTCCTCCGTGCACGGCCCACAATCGCATCGTCGGAATCCTCCTCCGATCGCGAAACCACACCCTCTGATAGCTCCAGATCTGCGACTACTCCGCCGTTCGCACCCTTGCTCATCGCTGAAAACCACCGCGCCACACGCACACCTCCTCCGCCGCCGCGCCCTTTGTTTGCAGATCGAACCAATCCTTTGACGGTAGATTTATCTTCCCTCTTGGATGTTGGTTCATGAAAGTTTGATGTTAATTCCTAGCTTTGTTTTTCATTGCATAAAGTTTTGATTTGGGGATAAGGGATCGATTGAGGAAGAAGAAGAAGGAATAGAGCTTTCCATGAGAGAGAAGAAAAAAAAGGGGACATGGATGAAGTTTGTGTTTCAGTAAAAAACTAAAAAATCAATTTTTATAAGTCAATCTAGTTGTTATATTTTCTTTTGACTTAATTTTTAGGCTAAAATACAGTTTTGGTCTTTCTATTTTTCAAAATTCACAGTTTTGGTTCCTCTATTTTTTTTTTTAACAGTTTTGGTCTCCCACTCCTCACTGTTTATGTACGGACGTATACTGTTCATGTACGGACATGTACGGACAAGTTACTGTTCATCACTTTTTTTGGCCCAAAATTGGGGTGGGGGACCAAAACTCTTAAAAAAAAAACAGGGGGACCAAAACTGTGAATTTTTAAAAACTGGAGGACCAAAACTGTATTTTAGCCTAATTTTTATATAAAAAAAAAAGAAAAAGAAAAAAGGAAATAGGAACTGGGGGCGGTTCCCCATAGCCTTAATAATCAAGTTTAAAAAAAAAAAAAAAACTCTTATCTTTTTATTGGTTTTGTAGAATTTTTTCTTTTATATTATTATAACGAAAAAATACATTAGTTGTTTTAATGTGTAGGTTTTTTCTTTTCATTAATTTAATTAGGAGGATTAGGGACATATAATTTAGTTAAGATGATTAGGATTAATTTAAGTAATTAAAGTTTTTGTGATAATTAAGTTTAATTTGTTTAGTGCAGATTTTATTTAATTTATATAATTAAGCTGACATTGAAGTAATAAGAGTTAATCAGATTTTTTACAATAATTATTAATTAGGGTCTTATTTCAAATTAATTTTTATGATTGACCAAAGGGTTTCTATTTGATAAAAAGGGGATATATTTGATAAAAAAAGGTTTTATTTAATTTTGGGATTGGTTTTAAAACGTGGGGTTTCACTTTTGGGGTTTTAATGACATATGGGGTTTTATTAAGAATTTTGGGGGTTTCATCTAAGGAATATTAAATGGGGTTTTACAAAGGAAATATGGGGTTTTATAATGAATGTTAAGGGGTTCTAATTAGGGTTTAAGAATTTAGTTAAGGGGTAGTAAAGGGATAGAACTCTTGATATCCGAGAGTATAAATAAAAGGATTAAGGGATAAAACACTTGGTCCGAGAGCCTAAATAAAGGATGGGATAAAGGATAAAACTCTTGATATCCGAGAGTATAAATAAAAGGATTAAGGGATAAAGCTCTTGGTCCGAGAGCCTAAATAAAGGATGGGATAAGGGATAAGAGATTTGGATTTTGGGATAAAACTCTTCCTCCGAGAGTATAAATAAGGGACAAAGGGATTTAAGGGATATAACTCCTCATCTAGGAGTATAAACACTAGATTTAAGGGATAAAACTCTTTATCCAAGAGTATAAATAGTGGATGGGTTTTAGGGATAAGATTTGGGATTTAGGAATAGGATTAGGGGGTAGGAATAGGGGAGGTGAACTACGGTTACTCTGATCCTTCATTTTGAGGGTACGTAGGCATAGGGTTGCAAACCAACCCTAGCGAGTATAATTAGGAAAAAACTTAGGTTTTCTTTTCATTTAGACAAACAAACATGCCCTAAACTCAAAGGTGGATCCCATTGAGTACAATGGAAGTAAGGGGTGCCTAACACCTTCCCTTTACTTAACCGACTCCCGAACCGTAGGAATCTCTACCTTAGGATAGGATATTTAGGTTTATCATTATTTTCCTTTAAAAAAAAATATGATGGCGACTCGAATATTTTAGCCGGCCGCGACAAGTGATGTTGTGCATGAGGGTAAATACTTTGACGAGAGACTTAGTATTTGTCTAGAGAATTATGCAAATCTGCAGTCTGGATATTTCTGTGTGGCCATGATGGAGTAGCTTGATATTTGAAGATGACAACCTGAGATAGCCTTATCAGCTGACTGTATCAGAAGTTTGTGAATGAAGAAGTGAGCATCATCTGCTGGTTGTTTGTGAAGACCTTGTTGGGAGCTTGGCAATTGTCTGATGTGTGGATGGAATTCAGTTTTCTGAATTGTGTGAGAGCTTATTCCTCTCGGTTGTGATCAGGTGGTTGTGATTACCTGAATGAAATGCAGAAAATGTGAGCTGCTGTCTAATGCTGATGTCCTACATGATGTTACAACATCTTTGTCTGGTGTGAAGGTCTGAGACTGTGCGTATGAAGTTGGAAGAAGCAGAATTAGTGTCTGAAGTGGTATGATCTGAATGACTGTAGATAAGGAGGGTTCTTCTATTACAAGTAAAAGGTGGTGGCAACCCTTATCTTGTGTTGCAAGTGATCTAAAGACATTTGTTAAGGAATTTGTGAGACTTGGCAAACCATGAAATAAACATGATACAAGAAGTGGCAGTTCTAAATGTTGAGAATGTGGCAATTTCATCTGACCATTGGGTGTTCATGTCAGGGGGAGTTAAGACTGTTGTATATGGTCTATTACTGCAAGGGTGCAGATTATTGTGAAGATTACATGCTGATCAAGATTGTGAAGATTGGTTGAATCTTATGAGGATATAATGTCAGATAACATGTTATGACATTAGACTGTTGGATGACATGTTGGTGTTAACATGAATGGTTCTAGCCATGTGAAGCTAATTGTTTGAATCATATGCTTCTAAGGAGGAGTCTGAAGGACAACTTTGTTTGTATCTGGGAGATGTCACACTTGTCTTGATGTGAATTATTAATTCAAAGGACTTGACTTAAAGTGTAGTGGAAGGCAGTGTATTTGTGCCTCAGAACTTGTGGATGATTGTGTGACGCATTCCTGATTGGATGTATGAAGACTATGTCTGGTTTTTCCAAATGTTATGATATACTGGTCAAGGAGCACTGGTTATCTCAGATAGGGGGAGTTGATATTTTGTTTTGGATATTTTGTTGAAGTAGTTGTCAGGCAAGATGTTACTGGTGGAGTTCATGGTGAAGTTCATGGTGTGTCAATGGATTGAATCAGAAGTATACAGTTACCCCAATGTTTGTCAATTGTTGGCTAAAAAGGGGGAGAGAATGTATTATAGGACCTATTAAGTCTGGATTTTGTTCTGAGTATGTTGGTTGGCAGATTCAGAGTTTGTCCAATTGTGGCTAAAAAGGGGGAGAGTTAGCCTAGATGTTGCCTAGTTGTCTATTGCCGCTGCAAGTTTTGAGAGGAAATGTGTAGTTTGTGCAGCTGTTTTGCTGGTTGCAGTTTTGAGGGGGAGTTGCCGCTGCAAGTTGTTCTGATGTAGGCTGAAATTGTTTTAGCCAAAATTAGCCAAAGGGGGAGATTGTTAGTTCTTGTAGTTGGCTAGAATTTTGGTAAAACAATGTTGATGTCATGGTTGATGTTTCAACATGAGTTTTTAACAGCCTGGTTATGTTTAGTTAACATTCTGGTTATGTTCAGTTTTTAAGGGTTGCAGTTTTGTGCTGATGTCAAACCCGATGTCATAACATCAGATGACAGAACATCAGTTTTAGGGCTGCGCATGTGCAAGTTTGTTAAGGTTAAGATCTGATTGAGAGATTGCAGGAGAATATCATTGAATAGATATATTCTGTTATAATCAAATGTGGAGCAGATCTTGTTACTGTTTTTAAGGCTAAAAGATATGAAGATTTAATTAAAGATTTAATTGAAGATTTGATTGAAGATTTAATTGAAGATCTATTTAGTAGCAGAATCTTTTGCAGATTTGTAGCAGTTAATATGCCGATATTTAAAGCCCAAATCCAGTTGGGAAATAGGTTATAAATAGAAGCTTTGTAACCTAGTTTGAGAAGCCAGCCATCATGTAGATTATAAGGGTTGTGTTGGTTGATGAACCACCCGGTTTGTGGGATGGTCATCATGTTTATCTCGAAGCCTGTAGGTAAGAGATGTATTGTTCTTGGAGGAAGCTATTAAGCAACTCTAAGTATTGTTCTTAGTCATGAGGGTCATGTCTAGGTATTGTCATGGAAGTGTGTCTTCTACTTCGTTGTGTTTGAAGAGTTTTTGGTAATCAAGCTGTTGATGCAGTGGCGGAGATGTTGACTGCTAGACATCCTTGCGATGATTGGGAGTGAGATGGAGTCTCTTATCTAGGGAGGACTTAGATAGAAGGGTCATTGGGTAGTGATTAAATTAGGTAGATTGTCAACTAGTTTGTTGAGTCTGTAATTTGATACTACTAATAGTGGACTTCCTTCCTGGCTTGGTATGCCCCCAGATGTAGGTAGTTAGACCGAACTGGGTGAACAAATTCATTGTGTTATTTTCTGTTTCAATTATTGCCTTGTTCAGCAGATTGCGATGTTGTGACATTGCACAAAGACATCACACATCTGTACCAGAATTTCAGTTATAACTGTTATTCTTTACTTTCTCTATAAAACAAATTACAAGTACTCAAGAATAACACCTAACCCTCTCACCCTAATTAGATTTTGTCACACCACACCTAAGATGAGAGACTAGTATGTTATTTATAATAAAACCTAACATACTAAACTAATGAGATTTTTAACAATTACCCATTACAAGCTAACTTAGGGTATAAGCTAACTTAAACAATTGGATCCTTAACGCAAGGCTCAATCCGACATCTACACACTAGAATACACTTCGACTACAGCATGTAGGTCTTCGACAACAACATGTGAGAAGACTTCGCCAACATGCTAACTAGAGTTCGATCCAATATCTCACAAATCTGCACCTTGGATCTAACTCTATAACATCAAGAAAGAAACTAGATTTCTTCATGCAGCTTTATCAACTGCATACAGTGGAAAAACTTGTAAATGGGCAACGTCTTGGTGATCATATCAGCAACATTATGATCTGTCGAAACCTTCAGCACTTGGACTTCTCCACGCTCGATTACCCCCTCTGACGAAGTGCAGCCTCACATCAATGTGCTTGGTTCGCTCATGATAGGCTGAATTATTCGACAAGTGTATTGCACTTTGGCTATCACATTTAACAGTGATACTTCGGCCTTGAAGTTTTAACTCCTTGCAAAACCTTTAAGCCACAATGCTTCCTTCACAGCTTCAGTTAGGGCAATATATTCCGCTTCAGTGGTTGATAAGGCAACAAACTTCTAAAGTGTTGCTTTCCAACTGATTGATGTCCCAAACATAGTGAACACATATCCAGAAATAGATTTTCTAGAATCCATACAACCTACATAATCAGAATCGACATATCCTTCGATTACTGATTTACTATCTTCACCCAAGGCTCCACCATAAATTAGGAATCTATTCAGAGATCCATTTATGTACCTTAGAATCCACTTCAATGCTTGCCAGTGAGCCTTTCCAGGATTCGTCATGTCCTTGGTTACAAGACTTACTGCATATACTATGTCAGGTCTAATACAGACCATATCATACATCAAAGAACCCACTATATTAGCATATGGAATGCTATTCATATAAGCTCTTTCGACATCAGTACTGGGACACTGATCTATACTCAGCTTGAATTGAGGATTTGTCGGAGTCACAACAGGCTTTGAATTCGACATATCATACTTTTCGAGAATCTTCCGTAGGTATGCCTCTTGAGATAAGCATAATTTCGACTGCTTTCTATCTCTTCGGATGTCAATCCCAAGAATCCTGGACGCATCTCCCAGATCCTTCATGTCGAACTCCTTATTAAGTTCAACCTTCACCCTGATTACATCTTCGACATTGTTGCTTGCTATTAGAATATCATCCACAGAAAGCAACAAAATAACAAATGAATTACCAGGTCGAAATCTGAAGTAAACACAGTGGTCGAACTGACTTCTAATGAAACTTATGCGTGCCATGAACTTGTCGAATCTCCTATTCCACTGTCGAGGAGATTGTTTCAGTCCATATAAAGATCCCTTCAGCTTACACACATAATCTTCCTTCCCCTTTTCGACATACCCTTCAGGTGCCTCATCAGGATTGTTTCATCTAGATCACCACACAAGAACACAGTCTTCACATCCATCTGTTCCAGTTCAAGGTCGAACTGTGCCACCATGGCAAGCAACATTCAAATGGACCTGTGCTTCACAACAGGAGAGAACACATCATTAAAGTCGACACCTTCTTTTTTAGTGAACCCCCTAGCAACCAATCTTTCCGTGTATCTCTTCGACGCCACTTCTTCGATTCGTTCCTTAACTTTGAAAATCCATTTACAGTTGACTAACCTGGCTCCAACAGGTTTCTTGATCAGTTCCCATGTGTTGTTATCATGAAGAGGTTCCATCTCATCATCTATGGCCTTCAGCCATTCAGTCTTCTTTCGACTCCTCATAACTTCTTTATAGTCTCTAGGTTCTTCGTCGAGAACCTCACTAGCAAGTAGTCATTATCAGTCTCCTCATCTTCGACAACAGCTTCTGCTTCTTCTTCGACTTCATCTGGGATACGCAATTCACCATCAACACGCTCCACCTCAACAGGAATCTCTCCCAATTCCAGCTCTTCGTCAACATCATCAGTTTTCTTGAAAGCCATCTCAGCTTCATTGAAAACTACATCTTGACTGGTGATACACCTCTTGTGACATGGCTTTAGACACCACAGCCTATAAGCTTTAACTCCTTCAGGGTATCCCATGAACATGAATTTCATAGGCCACACAGTCAAATACTCCTAGTTTGTCGAGACTAGGTGGATGTCCCGACCAAACTTCTTCAGGTGTCTTTATATCTAACGCAGTCGAAGGACATCTGTTTATCAGATATGTTGTTGTCGAAACAACCTCAGCCCAAAACACCTTCTTTAATCCAGCACTAGTCAACAAGCATCTAACTCTTTCCAAAATAGTTCAATTAAACCTTTCTGCTAAACCATTTTGTTGTGGAGTACCTACAGTAGTTTTGTGCCTTGCAATACCTGAGGCAACACAAAATCTGTCGAACGCCTCATTGCAAAATTCAAGGCCATTGTCGGTTCTTAACCTCTTGAACTTTTTGTCAGTCTGATTTTCAACCAGAGTCTTCAAACCTTTGAAATTCTCAAAAGTTTCATCCTTAGTCTTCTGGATGAATACCCATAACTTTCTGGAATAATCATCGACTATGGATAGAAAATATCTTGCTCATGAATGTGATTGACACCTTGCAGGACCCCAAAGATCAACATGGATGCAATCAAGGGATCCATGAGTTCTTTGTTTGTCTTTGTTGAACTTCACTCTGTAAGATTTTCCACATACACAGGGTTCACAAAATTTCAGCTTTTCGACTTTGTCTCCTCCAAGCAGATTTTGTTTCCCCAATTCGACCAGACCCTTTTCTCTGACATGGCCCAATCTCATGTGCCAAATTTCTGTCTTTGACAAAGGTATCGTGGATGCAACATTTGTCGAACCACTTACAACTTCAGCCTCAAGGGTATACAAGCCTTGTTTCTTCACGCCTCTAAAGACTTTCTTCGACCCCTTCATGACTCTTAGGATACTTTTCTCTCCCTGGAAAACATATCCTTTCTTTTTGAATTCACCAAGAGAAATCAAATTTCTCTTCAAATCATGTACATACCTGACTTCAGTCAATAACCTTATTGACTCGTCATGGAGCTTGAATCTCACAGATCCAATTCCTGTAATTTTGCAAGCTTTGTTGTTTCCTAGCAGTACTGATCCACCATCTTGATCACATAGCTCCTCGAACAAGTCTTTGTTTGGAGTCATATGCCAAGTGCAGCCTGAATCCATAATCCACTCCTTTCTTGAGTCGCTGCTTGAAACTACAAGGACATCAGATGAGTCAAAGTTATTTTGAACAATGGTTGCATTGCCGTTATCCTTACCTCTATGATCTTTCAGGTGTTAAGGGCACACCTTTCTTGTGTGACCCTCCTTCTTACAATGATAACATCGAATACCAGATGCTTCGCCACTATAAGACTTTTGCTGACTTTTACCTTTCTTCTTATCGAACTTACCATCCTTTCGCAAGAATTTTCTCTTAACGACCAAACCTTCACCAACCGTCGAAGGTTTATGCTCCTTTAGTTCATTCAAGTCCTTAGAGTACAAGGATGATTGAACTTCTTCAAAGCTCAGGGACTCCCTTCCATACAAGAGAGTTTCTTTGAAGTGAGCATGTGTTATCGGCAAAGCGCACAACAACAATAATGCTTGATCTTCATCATCGATCTTCACATCAATATTTTCAAGATTAAGAATCAGCTTGTTGAACATATCTAACTGCTCAACCAACACTTTATCTTCGCTCATCTTGAATGAATACAAAGCTTGCTTCAGGTAGAGTTGTTTCACCAGAGATTTGGTCATGTACAAAATTTCAAGTTTCAACCATAACCCTGATGCCGTAGTCTCCTTTGATACCTGTCGAAGAACCTTATCACCAAGGCACGACAATATTGCGATGTGGGCTTTCTCTATCATGATCGTCTTTTCTTTTTTCATTAACGCAACGTCCATGACTGCCTCTCCCTTCAACGCTTCCAGACAACCCTGCTGAACCAGTAGGGCTTTCACCTTCAAGCGCCACAGACCAAAATCGTTCACTCTGGTGAACTTTTCAATCTCATACTTTGTTGAAGGCATCTTCTCCATGCTCACCGCACCAATTTGTTGTGAATTAGGATGCCTTTGAACAAAATATACTCGGTTTCTTTATAGGCAATAAACACGTCAAGGTTAGGGTTAACAAAGAAAAAACAAAGGAAAAACAACAAGGATTAGTTATAACTACTATTCTTTACTTTCTCTATAAAACAGATTACAAGTACTCAAGAATAACACATAACCCTCTCACCCTAATTAGGTTTTGTCATATCACACCTAAGATGAGAGACTAGTATGCCATTTATAATAAAACTTAACATACTAAACTAATGGACTTTTTAACAATTACCCACTACAAGCTAACTTACAAATTGGATCCTTAACGCAAGGCTCAATCCGACATCTACACACTAGAATACACTTCGACTACAGCATGTAGGTCTTTGACAACAACATGTGAGCAGACTTCGACGACATGCTAACTAGAGTTCGATCCAATATCCCACAAATATAAAGTGTTGCAAAAGAACTTACACATCTTATGAATGAAGTATATGGTATGAGAAACGTTACATTCCTTTGATATTTTTTAATCTTGCAGAACGCTACCGCACAATGTTTAGAGCGTCTTTTCTTATTTTTATGAGTGTCACTTGTTGCGAAACGAAGAGCAATTAACGAATATACCAGGTTTTGGAATATGAAGAAGTGTTTTTCAAAATTGAAACATACCAGTGGGTTTATTAGAACATAGGTGGTGCTTAACTCTACCCATTGATTATGCTCCACTTTTTTCTTCTTGTAAAGAAAGGACAAGGGTAAGAGTTATGAACATTTGCTTTTACTTCTTTATAGTGCAAGTGCAAAATAATAAGCACGAAAAGAAAAATTTATATTATAATAATTTATTAGTATGTTCTTCTCAGAAGCAAAGAAAAATTAGTTTAACTTTACTCATTAGAGAGGGAAATGATTCAGTTATGCTTGAAATAAAGTGATGAAGTTATGTAGGGTCCTTTTTGTTTTTATTTGGAGGTCGATTAGTGTATGGTGTAGAGTAAGGGCGTACAACAAACTGGGTTGGGCGGGTTCAGGCCCAAAAGTGACACCCGATCTAAACCGCGGTTGAACAAACTAGACCCATTTCTCAAATTGGTTTTGACGGGTTGGGTTAGCATGAGTTACATGTTATTTCAGTCGGTTGAAAATTTTACCTCATACCCCTACTTTTATCTCTATACCCCTACATTTTATAAAAAATATATTAATTTTACCCTTGTATATTTTTAACTAATTTATTATTCTATTTTTTAAATATTTTTTAAATTTTATTTTGCATACCGGAAGAATTTGTAAAAGAGTTCCGGTACACCAAATAAAAGTTAAAAAATGTTTTAGAAAATGACTACTGAAACTCTTTTATAAAGTCTTCCGGTACACAAAAATTGATTACTGGAACTCTTTTGCAAAGTCTTCCGGTACACAAAATAAAAGTTACAAAATATTCCAAAAAATGACTTCCGGAACTCTTTTGCAAAGTCTTCCGGTACACAAAAAAAAAGTTAAAAAAATGACTACCGGAACTCTTTTGTAAAGTCTTCTGGTACACAAAAATTGTCTACCGGAACTCTTTTGCAAAGTCTTCCGATACACAAAAAATAAGTTAAAAAATGACTATCGGAACTCTTTTGCAAAGTCTTCCGGTACCAAAAATAAATTTTAAAAATATTTAAAAAATAAAATAATAAATTAGTTCAAAATATACAAAAGTAAAATTGATATTTTTTTTATAAAATATAAGAGTATAGAAATAAAAGTAGGGGTATGAGGTAAAATTTTTCAGTCGGTTTATTTAAATTATCCGACTTATTCATTTTTAGGCCCAATTATATTATTTGATATTGGCTAAATCTAATTTGTTCTTATATTGAATTTCAAATTTTCAATGTAAGATTATATAAAACACTTAAATTGGACAACATTTAAAAGTGATATTATATTCTTCATATATATTTTACTTTTTCTTGTGATTAATTTTACTTTCCCTTCTGAATAGGAAAAAAAAATTTGATTATTTAATAAGTATAAATCACATTTTGACAATTCAAAATCTATATATTCATCCAAATATAATAAAAATCGAAGCAAATGTAATATTTAAAATCGGATTGAAAGGTTATACAAAAATAAAAATTTAATATTCTATCATACCAATGCTTTGCCAAAAACAAAAAAATGTAATATTCATTCGGGTTGATCCGGTTGGACTATATTTGTTGTTCTTCATCTTCATTAATTATTGTTCTTCAATCGTAATCAAATTTTTTTTTTTTAATTTAAATATGAAAACTACAACAACAACAAATGCAGTATGCAACAATTGATTTGAGATCTGAAAACAATAACAACAACAAATTTGATTTGATTAAAACTACAACAACAATCGATGTCTGATTTCTTGATCAGGTTTTAATCTATTTTTTGTTAGATATGTTTTTTTTTTTTTTGGTTTTTCAGATCTAAATTTTTAAAAATAAAAAATATAAAAATGCGGCTTTCTACGGATGGACTAAAGATAAAAATTTGTTAACGTACTTTAAATCAGTCATACTGTCCTAAAGCATTTGCATTGTGACTGATGAACAACTTTAATTTGAGCTAAGGGTTTAAATATTAAACACCGATGATTATTTAGATTTGAATATTTTTAAAGAAAAAATTGATGACGATGAACAGTACAATCGATAAAAATAAAAACCAATTAATATTTGAATAAAAATTCAACAAATTATCTACAGATAATCGGTAATAAATCTATAAAATGATTAGGCTTTTTAGACATTAAATTGCCACATTTTTATGACCTTTCTTATCAAACAAAATATTACCTTTGTTTTTATTTATAAAAGAAAATTTACTTTTTAAATTCATTAATTATTTAATAAATTAAAAAAATCATTTCTCGAATAAATAATAGAAGATAAATCCATAACATATTTGTTAGTATTTGCTTTTAAAGTGAATGCAATGTTTTTTTTTTAAAGATCTACATTAACAAGATATACTTTAAACTATGATAAAAGACAACAAAAAAAAAATAGTACAACTTAATATAACTAATTTAACATAAAAAAAATAGTAAAACGAAACGTGACAGAGAAACAAAGAGCATGGAGAAAGTGATGATGAGGTAAGAGAAGCTTTGAATTTCACAAATCATTGCAATCAACGGCCATACTCCAGGGTCATTTTCGTAAATGCACCCTTACCCTTCTTCACCCATCACTCTCACTTGCTAAAAAAGCTTCTACTATATGTAATGTATGTATTTGGTATTCACCCTCTCAATTCTCACTGCAGCTCCTACTCTTTTTCTATATATGTAACCAAAAATCTTATCTTTATTCATTCCAAAACATTGTGTTGATTTGAAAAAGCATCAATGGAAACTGGGTTGAACTCAGAATCACCAAACAAAAGAGGTGCCAGTGTTGAACCCAAAGTGGGACCTTTTGTTCCAAAAACTGATCGGAACCCAAGAGATTTACGTTCATGGGCCAAGAGAACTGGTTTTGTTTCTGATTATTCAGGTGAAGCAGGGACTAGTGGAAGTGAAAAGTTTGAGTCTTTTCAACAGAGAGGAAGAGGGTCTTCATCTTCTCCTAAGATAGAGATAGATCCGGTTTTGGGGAGGATGAGAGACAATACGGGAGTTGAGATCGAGCCAGCTTTACATGGAGGAGTTGGTTTGGAAGAGAATGTGAGAAAGGAGAATGAGACTGATGGTGAAAGGAAAGTTGGTTTTAGAGGGAATGGTAATGGTGGGAATGGTCATGGAGTATCTGCGGTTGCTCCTGTGACAGAGGAAAAAGATGAGGATGAGAATGTGGTACATGAAGTTAAGGTTAATTTGTATGACAAAGAAGGAGTGGAGCCTGTGGATGGTGGATGGAAGGGACCATCAGAATTGAAGTGCGGACTTACTGAAAATCCGGGTTTTGGTTAGTTTATGTTCTTTGTTTTTCTACTGATTATGATTTTGAATTGTCTCTTACATGATTTATGCTCATGTTTTATATTTTAGAATGCTAATTTTGGATGGTTTGAAAGTAGTTTTGTTTGAATTGACTTGATTCCGATATTCTATGCTTAAACTTTTGTATCTCTGCAGTATCTCTTATCTATTATGGCTTACAACACTATCTATCATTGGCTGGTTCACTTGTATTGATCCCATTAGTCATGGTACCGGTTATGGGTGGAACCGATGTAAGTGTATGCTATTGTTTACGATTGACTCTCTACGAAAATTGATAGCTCTTCTGGTTTTTATCTAATCATATTTACATTATTAATCACTCATAACAGAAGGATACTGCTACTGTAATTTCTACAATGTTGTTTCTTTCTGGCATCACAACGATACTTCATGTTTACTTTGGCACCCGAATGCCTTTAGTTCAAGGGAGCTCATTTGTGTATTTAGCACCGGCGTTAGTCATTATAAATGCTCAAGAATATCGGAATCTTACAGAACACGTAAGTTCCTACTTCATTAAAAAACGGAAAATCTTAATTCATCAAAAATATTTGACACTCTTAATCCTGGTTATTTCAATTGCAGAAATTTAGGCACATAATGAGAGAACTCCAAGGTGCTATAATTGTTGGTTCAATATTCCAATGTATCTTGGGATTTAGTGGCTTGATGTCTATCCTACTAAGGTAACAAGAAGTTTTACGTCATATCTTCATTCTATCCACCGTAAATATCTCTCTTCGTGTGTTCAATTTAGTAAATTTATATATTGTATTAGTATGATCATGATGTTTTGCTACCTCGTTGAAAATTTACGATGTGTTGAGTAATATGTGAGATAAAGAGATGCATGAATTTTGGTCAATGAAGGGATAAAAAATACTGAACTTTTATCAAAAGAGCGTTGTCACGATTTTAGTTTCGAATATCAACTGTTTAAAATTTTACAATTTTGTTGTAGGTTAATCAACCCGGTTGTGGTTGCGCCAACTGTTGCTGCTGTAGGTTTAGCGTTCTTCAGTTACGGTTTTCAACAAGCTGGCATTTGCTTGGAAATTTCTGTTCCACAAATAGCACTGGTTCTATTATTCACTCTGGTGAGTAATGCAGCATCAATCACTGGTTTGAAAATTACTGCTTGATTTATAAACAGGTCACAGGATTTGGAACTTTATTAAATTATTTTATGTTCAGAAACTCATTATTTCTTCTTTTTGTCTCGTTTGAAGTATCTCCGAGGAATATCTATCTTTGGACGCCATTTATTTCGAGTTTATGCTGTAAGTTTCTTACATTAAGACAATTTTTCTTCATTTTATGTTTAGAGTATGTGGCTATAGTAACAAACTCTTACAAATTACTTTTTAATATCTGTAGGTTCCGTTGAGCGTAGCAATAGTGTGGATATACGCATCCTTTTTAACAGCCGGAGGTGTATATAATTACAAAGGATGCAATCCCGATATACCGAGTTCAAACGTTCTTACAGAAGCGTGTAGAAAGCACGCATATACCATTCAACATTGCAGGACTGATGTTTCCGACGCATTGTCTACTGCGGCATGGGTCAGAATTCCTTACCCTTTACAATGGGGTTTCCCTATTTTCCACTTTAGGACTTCCATAATCATGGTCATAGTGTCGCTCGTCGCTTCAGTAGATTCAGTAAGTATCATACTTAAATTTTTAGATGGATTTTTGTTTTGAAAATAAGGATCACATCTAGTGGCATATCTTGAACTGAGTTGTTGGTTTAACCTTTTTTCTAGGTTGGAACTTATCGTACCGCGTCTCTTCAAGTTAATTCAAGGCCTCCAACTCCAGGAGTTGTAAGCCGAGGAATTGCCCTGGAG
The DNA here is from genome assembly GCA_022829125.1 of Lathyrus tuberosus. Lineage (NCBI taxonomy): Eukaryota > Viridiplantae > Streptophyta > Magnoliopsida > Fabales > Fabaceae > Lathyrus > Lathyrus tuberosus. The sequence continues at coordinate 3,460,762 of JALAZF010000073.1, read as the reverse complement.
GGTTTCTGTAGTATATTGGCTGGTCTTTGGGGTTCAGGTACTGGTTCAACGACTTTGACAGAAAATGCGCACACAATTAACATCACAAAGGTGGCAAGTAGGAAGGTAGTGGAACTTGGAGCAGTTTTCTTGATCCTGTTCTCATTTATAGGTAAAGCAACAAACACTCGGTGCAAGAAATCCTTAGTTCACTAAACAACTCCTAACTGTCCGTACATTCATCTTTCATTTCTCTCCATTTTGTTGCATGCTGGTTGGCGGGGATAGGACGTGCACTAGTTTCGTTTTGATGCAATTTTAGTCCTCCAAATACGACTCTTACCTACTTTATGTCTCTGTGATAAGTGCAGATAGCAGCTATGGCAACACTATCGCACTTCAGTTCAGAAGAATTCAAACAAACCGCTATTTTCCGTGATCCACAATTGACAATACATTGTATTTTTGTAGGAAAAGTGGGTGCCCTTCTTGCTTCTATTCCACAGTCCTTGGCTGCTGCGGTACTATGTTTCATGTGGGCTCTTACGGTAACATTGGGTCTATCAACTTTACAGTATGGTCAATCCGCCAGCTTCAGGAACATGACAATCGTTGGCGTTGCGTTGTTCCTTGGTATGTCCATTCCATCTTATTTCCAACAATACCAACCCGAGTCGAGTCTTATACTGCCTAGTTATCTGGTTCCTTATGCGGCAGCGTCAAGTGGACCATTCCATTCAGGCCTTAAACAAGTAAGTCACATCGAATCATATTTTACTTTCTTGACACATCATAATATTACTATGAAGACGAGCTAAGTTGTCATTTTCCTTGTCCAAAACTCATTAGGTTGATTTCGCTATCAACGCTCTTATGTCCATGAACATGGTGGTTACACTGTTGGTGGCATTTCTACTGGACAACACTGTCCCGGGAAGTAAACAAGAACGAGGAGTGTACTTATGGTCGAAAGCTGAAGACATTGCCGCAGATGCCTTGCTGCAATCTGAATATTCTCTTCCGAAGAAACTTGCATGGTGCTGCTGTTGGTTAAAGTGTTTAGGAGTCTAATACTTGGATATTATTGTAACACTTAAAGAAAAAATGTCACTCAGCTTAGAAGATATTGCAGATCATGAAGAAAAAGGTAAATGTGTACATTGTAATGTTAATATAGTTACAGCAACATTAAATTGGAGAAAGCTTTGAAGTATTAATCACAATTCAGAATTTAACTGTACAAAATCCAATGAAACAAAGAATAAATTGGTATTAATTTGAAATTTTAGCTGATTTGTTGGTCTGCCATTCTTCAAGAAAGGAACGGAGGGTGTAATTTGGTGTAAGGGATGTGTGTTTGAGCCTTAAGTTTGTCATTGGTGATGTGTCATGTCCTGAATGCAACCACTGTTCTATTGCTTCTAGCTCATAAGAAAATCCATCTGCTGCCACATGTGGATTTTTCATTACCTCCTGTGCACCAAACATCATAAAAATGCTATTTCATTAGATTAAACTATACTTATATATAATGTGCATAATCCTAAGCGTGAATCCTCTCAAGGGCTCAGTTCGAATACCGGTAGATGCTAAAAATCTCTATGTTGGCCCAATCCATATAGAGCTTTGCTCTGATTTTAAATGAATATGTGAAAAATAATGAAATGATGAATGGACTAACCTGTTGTATAGGGCAAAGGAAAACACTAGGCACATCACTAGAGCCTTCTCTATCTATACATCCACCAATGGTTATCTTTCTATCTTCTTTTGCAACTATTTCATCACCCTTTCTTCTTATCTTGTTGAGTTCTTCTATTAACTTTGCAATAGTTAGATTTGGGTCGGTTTTGCTTTTCATGGACATGCAAATCATTGCCAGGCTCACAAGTTCTTTTGCTAGATCCAATGGCCATTGTCCTGCCATGTCATCAAGAATGTTAACCAAAGTTTCTCTATCCATGTCCATTGTCATGAGCTCCTCAATGGGTCCGTCCCAATTTCTTCCGGTCAATAGCTGCATCAATAAAACCCCAACGACACCTAAATCTGTCTCGACATTGCATTCGTTGTCATGGAGACACTCTTGAAGCCCAAAACCTTTGATTTTTGCAACTAAATTGCGGTCTAGGAGGACATTTGCTGGGCTCAAATGACACTGAATAACAGACCTTTGTCGAGATGAATTCAGAAAGCCCAGGCCCGAGCAAACTTCTGTCGCAATACGTATTCGATCGTGCCACCGTAAGCCTATATTTCTTCTTCTGGTAAACAACATGTCTTGTAAGCTCCCATTTCCCATGTATTCAAAAACTACACATTTCGGCTCGGAGCAGAAGCCCACCACAGCAACTAGATGAGGGTGCCTAATATCACCAAGAAACCTTACCTTAGATTGAAAATCCTCTTGAGACAAAGAAGCAAAAGAAGACATCATCTTAATCGCAACGGTAGAGTGGTTAAACCGTCCTCTATACACATTACTCCAATCTCCACCACACTTCAACCTCAACCGTTGTGAAAAGTTATCAGTCGCCAACCTCAACTCCTCCTCACTATACTCCCTTATCCCGCAACTCGTGCCAACATTGTCACTCAACCTTGCTGCCATACCTATAGCATCTTTCTGCTTACAAAACTCTATCCTTCGATTCAATACATCTCTCTGCTTCCTCAATTCCTCTATCTCCCTCACCATATCCGCTCTCTCCCTCACTGCTCTCTCTACCCGCGTCTCTGCTCTTGATCTCGATATTGTTGAGATTTGAAGCTTGTTTGATAGTTCTGATTGAAGCTCTATTAATGAATTCATCCTTTGCTTTCTCTCTTTAATCTCTGTTCTCATTTCATCTCTCTGCTCTTTCTTTAAATGCAATTCCTTGTTGAGATTCTCCTTTGTACTCACTTCTTCCCTTATTCTACCTTCAAGTTCTTCAGCCTAAAAATGTACCATAATTAATTATTATAGCATGTATGATAAAAAACTAAAGTATCTCCAAGTTGGTTTTACTTAAATCAAATGGTTACACTCAAATACTTATTAAGATTTACTAAAGTCAAATTATTTTAAAGAATCTGAATGAAAATTTACTCGGTTAGTCTGTTTTGCCAACCCTAAGCACATATATAAAACATAATACACATCCAAGCACAACAGATATCGATGTTAGACACAATATTGACACATCCAAACACAACAGATATCGATGTTAGACACAATATTGACACGTTAATATTAATAAAAATTTGAAAAATAGATAAATTAAGCAAAAATCACACATGTGGACATATCTATTTGACACCAACAAATTTTCCGTCAGAAGTGTCGGTGCTAAAGAGCTACTTTCAATATATCAAATCACAAAACAAATTAAAATATTACCTTGCTTTTGCATAAGCTAATTGCCCATTCAGCTTTTGTGCGCCTTTCTAGATTTTCCTTAGCCTCTTTTCTCTTCAACTCGATGGTTTTGCGTAGGATCTCAATTTTTTCTGTAGTATTCTTGAATGCGCGAAAAGAGAAAAATCAAACAATATTATGATCAATAAATTAAATAGTTATTAAAATCACAGAACCGTGAATATCATAATTCGAATTTTAATGATGGCGTTCAATTTAGCAATATCAGCATCTATAAGTTGAGATAGGATTTGTAGACCATAACAAATAATTATTAACCCTAAAAATTCCTAATGTGAAATAATAAGATGTATGAAATGTCAAACATTTGGTATCCAAAGGAAACAATGGACAGCTAATAACGGATTTAGGACAAAATTGAAATTTGACAATGCAATCCAATTCCATACCTTGTGATTAAACAGACCCCAAGTTCAAATTGGATTCCTCATCAATTTTTACTTGCACATCAAATTCTGATTAGAGTCAAAATTTTGGATTTTTATTTTAAGATAAGTAAAAAAAATCACTTAAATGTAATGGCTAATTTTGACTTTCAGGAAAAAAAAAAGTCGAACCATATAATTGGTTTTTCTGTATAGATTAATACTAGTTTAATCATAACAAAAACAAATAAAAACCTTATTAAATTACGATTTAATTGTGACAATATTTTTTAAAATTCTATTTAACTACATTTTAATTGAATTTTTTTAAATATGTACAGTATTCAGCCTTATAAGTCGTCTAAACATATTTTAAATTTTATCAAATTTCTTACAACTGTAAAGTGAAACCAATGATCTAACAACTCTCAAGAACAAACAAACAAACACAACAAATAAATAACAACATTAATCAATGTCCACATATTTTATTCAAAATATCCATCTATTGTTTATAGAGTTACCTTATTAGAATTGTTCAACTCAGTGACAAGTGGCCCAATTTTCGTACCAACGTGCAAGTCATCATTCTCCTGCACATAAATTCCTTCCTCCATATTTGAAGATAACAACAATTCTTGATAATAATTTTCTATGTCTTGAAGATAAAATTCCCATTGATTTTGAACCAAATTGGTTGATGAAGGAGAAGCACTTAATCTATTCTGAGAATAATCACTTATTTTGTCACTAAACATTTTGTCTAACCAATCTTTAAAAGTCACCTTATCTTTCATTTTTGCAACCATTACTCCACTATCATCTTCCATGATTTTCTCATCATTGTTTCCCTTTAGAAAAACTTGCTTCCCACCACATATAATGAATAATTCACATACACTAGGTTTGTGTTGATGAACATAGAATAATCCACTGATAGCACCTTTTGATTTCCTAATTAAAAATTAAGAAAATAAAATATTATTTTTTATAGAATTTTCAAGATTAGATTAGGGAAAAAAATGAAGATTACATACAAAGAAGGCTTCATGAATGAAAATCCCATAACCAATTTGGTTATTTCTAATTCATTTATCATATCGATGACGTGCTTCTGCATCGGTTCATCAAATTTCGCGATTTCAATTATTTCTGCTGGCACCTGCAATATATCGTTCAACTTTATTTAAAAGTCGGTTTGATATTTTCATTATGCTTCTTAAACAATTTTTTTTGTTATGATATGAGGGATTGAAATTTGTTATTGAAGTACTAAGATGAACATACCTTGCCACAAAAAGCAATATATTTGGAAAACATCTTCTTGATTCTCTCTTTCTCATCTTTTCTTAGAGCTTCAAGTTTCTCATCATTCAAAGATCTTGCTGGAAGTTTTCCAACTACAAGAAAAAAAAAATCACAAAACTAAGCTAAACCCAATTGAATTTCAAAAGAAAGAAAAACTAATCTTATGCACAAACCAAAAACTTACATGGTGTATAAACATAATCCTTAGAAATGCTATGAGTCACATGAAGAATAACAATGGAAATTGGATGAGAATTCCATTTCTTAAGAGCCCAATTTAAAGTATTAAATCCATCTTGTGCATCATCACCAATAGCAACATAGATTTTCTCTTTTTGTGTTGCATCCATTGTTGTCTAGATTGTGTTGGCAGAGAGGTTTAGTGTGAAAACAACCTTATAAATATCATCAATTTCAAAGGTTTGTTTTGTGGTTTTTTTATGTGTTTGGTTTGAAACTATGTATTATTATAATATAATGTTTTTATCATGATTTGTAAGAGAAGAGCCCGAATGAAACGGCCAGGTTTGGACTTTTGTGTATGGAATGTCATGATTAGCAAATGGAGCTGGGGTCATAGATTTGCAATTTCTATGTTTTTTTCTTAGAATTCACTTTTGTTTTCTTATGGATTAAATTAAATAAGACAGAGTGAAATTACTAGCTTCACTAGGACTTATTGATTATCATTTTTGAACTACTACACTGGCATAATTTGTAAAATACCGAGAGGATTAAATGAGGTATAATATGTCTTTTTTTATTTTATTTAAATACTGTCTCATGTCAGATAGTTAAATATTATTACTTTCACTAAAACTAGTTATTATTATTGTTCCCGACCGACCAAACGATCTAATAAAATCGACTCAACTCAAAGATTAAATCTAAAATTTTGTCTGTATGAGTACTGTCAAAAGTTGTAATTCAATATTTTAAAAAACATGGTGTATTTGACCTAATCGAAGTAGTAAGTTAGTTGAGTAGGAATTAGCTTTATTCGACATAGTCGAATACAGCATAAAATTGTTGTGTCTAAATATATGTTTGAATTACTTATAAATATGCATGTTATGATGTAAACACTCAACAGTTTTGTATAGTCATTTTACTTCAATAAATTCCATTTTCATAATCTCTCTCTCTCTCTCTCACACACACACACACACACACACACACACATTCTTCTTCTTCTTCTTCATTCTTCTTGAAATTCTAATTGTTCCAACAAATTGGTATCAACGAGTCCGATTGCGACTCGGAGAGAATATGAAATGAAAAAATTTACAACGCAATTTCCAGCGAATTTCAAAGGGGAGAACTACGAGAGGTGGGTTGCGCAAATGAAGATCATCTTCAAGTTTCAAGATGTGGCTGAAATCTGAATGATGGAGTACCAACATTGGAAGCGAATGCAAAAAATGTTCTGAAGGCAGCGCACAAGGAATAAAGGAAGAAAGATGAAAAAACTTTGTTCTTGATCCATCGATATGTGGATCTTAATGTGTTAAAAAAGATCATTGAAGAAGAATTATTCAAAGAAGTGTGGGTCAAATGAAGTTTTATCGACGAAGATGAAAAGTTAAAGAGTGCGAAGTTGAATACGCTGAGAAAGCAATTTAAGATGACTCAAATGAAGGAAAACGAACCAGACTCGGAATTCTTCTCGCGTGTGGTGTTGGTGACGAACCATATGAAGGCATGTGGTGAATCAATCACTGATTTGTAGAAGATTGAGAAAATGTTAAGATCTCTGACTACAAATTTTGATTATATTATCGTGTATATGAAAAGTCCAAGAACTTAGCTGAGATGAAGGTGGAAGAACTTCAAACTTCATTGGAGGCTCATGAGATGAGACTGAAGCAAAGAAACTTAGAAAGAGAGAAAGTGGAGGAACATGCAGTGCAAACAAGATTCATCAAGAAGTCTGAAAAAGAAAAGGCAAAGTAGAGAAATAATCTTGCAAATGATGAGAAGTCAAGCAAGAATTCAAAGAATCAATCTGATTCAATCAAGAAAGTCATGGGCATCAAGTATTTGAGGAAGAAAGTTGACATGAAGAAGGTGCATTGTTACAATTGTCAAGGATTTGGTCATTATGCTCTAGACTGTCAAAGAAATAAGAAATTAGGAGAAATAAATGATGACGAAGTGCAATGCACACATGTTGGAGAAAGTGACTCTGATGATATGCTACTCATGGCAAATACTCAGTCGAAAGATGAGCAAACTAATATGTGGTATCTGGATTTAGGATGCAACAACCATATGATTGGTAATAAAAACTATTTTACCAAGTTAGATGAATCAGTCAAGAAAGTGATCAAGTTTGCAGATGGCAGGCATGTCACATCAGAAGGAAGAGGAAACATAATTGTGGTGAGAAGAAATGGTCAGAGGTCCAATATAAATGATGTATTGTATGTATCTTCGATGACAAGTAACTTGATAAGCATAGGTCAATTACTTGCCAAAGGGTACAACGTGAAGTTGGAAGAAAATTTGATGAAGGAGTAAAATGGTGAAGGAAAGATGATCCTAAAAGCACCATTGGCAGATAACAAAACCTTCAAGATTGAGATTAACATGGTTGATCATCATTGTCTTTCTTCGACTGCTGTCAAGACAAGAACTGGCTATGTCATCACAGGTATGGACACCTAAACTTCAAATGTTTATGTATGCTCAACTAGAAGAAGATGGTGTATGGCTTACCTCAAGTGAAGGAACCAAGTATAGTGTGTGAGAAATTCTGCAAAACAAAGCATGATAAGAAAGTATTCAAACATGACTTATCTATGATGTCGAGAGAAAATCTAGAGCTTGTTCACTCTGATGTGTGTGAACCCTTTTAAGTAAGTTCGAATAGAGGTAACTGCTATTTCCTAACTTTTATAGAAGTATACATTGTATGTCGAGAAACAAAGTGGATGCAAGTTAAAGAAACTGAGAACTAATGGTGGTGGTGAATACACCTGTATAGAATTTGCAATATTTTTCACTGATGAAGGTATAGAGATTGAGGTCATTGCACTCTATACAACTCAGCATAATGATATAACTGAGAGGATAAATAGAAGTATACTAAAGATAACAATGAGCATGTTGAAAGCTAAAGATATGCCAAATAGATTTTGGGGGTAAAACAGCTTTGACAACAATATATATTTTAAACAGATGTCCAACCAGGAAGATAGTCGAGAAGACACCTCATGAGGCTTGGACATGACTGATGTCAAGTGTTAGTCATATTAGAGTATTTGGATCAATGTGTTTCAAGTACATACCTAAATAATTGAGGAAGGAACTAGATGATCGAAGTCAGACCATAGTGCTCATAGGTTATCATCGAATGGTGCATGCAAGTTGTATTCACCAAATGATGATAAACTTGTGATCAGTAGGGGTGCTCTAGTGGATGAAAGAATATGGTGGGATTGGAGTAATGGGCCAGTTCGACAGAATCCAAATACAGTTACAACTGTGTTTGAAGAAGACCAACAAACTGAAGTCACAACCAATCGAAATGAAGAACCACCTGAGCAGAATATTATAAGATTGACTAGAGCAAGAACTGAGTCAACAAGGCTAGATAGATATGAGATATTTCCAGATTAAGCAATTGATGCAGATGGTGACTTGATAGAAGAAGTGGTGATGATGGCTGAATTAGAACTAGTTGATTTGGATCAAGCCATGAATGATTCAAATTGGTTAGCATCCATGCAAGAAAAAATCAGGGCAATCGATAATAATAAGACCTGAGAGCTTTTCGAAAAGTCAATCAAGAAGCCAATTGGTGTGATGTTGGCCTACAAGTTGAAGCTAAGGCTAAATGGTGAAATTTCCAATCATAAGGCAAGACTGGTGGTGAGACGGTTTTTACAAAAACCTGGTATCGACTTCGACGAAGTTTATGTACCTATTGCAAGGATAGAAACCATCAAAATAGTTGTGTCGACTATAACATACAAAAGATGGAAGATAGATCAACTAGATGTAAAGGCGACATTTCTGAATGAACCATTGAAAGAAGATATATATGTCCGTCAACCACCAGAATTCGAAATCAAAGAGCAGGAGTTGAAGGTATACAGATTGAGGAAGGCTTTATATGGTTTGAAGCAAGCCCCAAGGGCTTGGAACAAGAGAATATATATCTTTTTAATCGAAGCAGGTTTCTCAAAATGAGTCTCAGAACATGAAGTGTGTGTTAACAATACAAGCATCTCAGTCGAGTCATTATATATTTGTATGTGGATGACTTGCTGATTACAGGTGCAGATGAAGCAGAAATAAAAAGGGTAAAGTCAAAATTGATGCAGGAATTTGAAATGTCTGACCTAGTGAAATTGTCATATTTGTTAGGGACGGAGTTTAAAGACACAAGAATGAATGTTCTTGCACCAGAAGAAATATGCCCTATACATCGTGAAGAAGTTCAAGATGAACAATTGTAATGCAACTGTCACACCATTGGAAACTGGAGCAAAATAGAGAAAGGAAACAAATGATGAGTTTGTAAGTGCAACATTGTACAAGAAAATCATTAGATCCTTGAGATATCTTTGCAACATCAGGCCAGATATTTGTCAAATTGTCGGGTTGTTAAGCAGATTTATAGAGAAGCCACAAAAGTGTCGTCTGACTGCATCCAAGAAGAAAGAATATCAACACAAATGCAGAAGTACATGGTTACACCAACTCAGATTTTAGTGGAGATCAAGATGAGAAGAAGAGTACGACAAGCTACATATTCATGAGTGAAGGTGCTATAATCTCTTGGATCTCAAGAAAACAAAGTATTATGGCTTTGTCGTCTTGTGAAGTTGAATAATGTATGCAGCATGTCAAGAAACATGGATAGAGATGTTGCTCAAAGAGCTCAAGATCATGGAACCTAAGAAAATGAAGTTGTTTGTCGATAACAAGTCAGTGATCCACTTGGAAAATCATCCTGTGTGCCATGGTCAAAGTAAGTACGTCGAGAGGAGATATCATTTCCTTAGGGATCAAGTAAATAAAGGGAAACTTAAACTTAAGCATTGCAAGACAGAATGACAACTAGCTGATATACTCACCAAACCCCTGAAGAAAGTCGGGTTTGATGAGTTGAAAGCATTGGGATAAGAAGTCTCGAAAACACGAATTAGGAGGCGTGTTAGAAGTTTTAATTCAATGTTTTAGAATGTAATTTGTATTCGACTTAGGTGTGTTTGACCTAGTCAAAGTAGTATGCTAGTTGAGTAGAAGTTAGCTATATTCGACAGAGTTGAATACAACATAGAGTTGTTGTGTCGAAGTGTATGTCTGAATTTCCTATAAATATGCATGTAATGATGTAAACTCTCAACAATTTTATATATCAATTTTACTTCAATAAATTCTATTTTCCTAGTTAGTTTCTCTCTCTTTCCTTCTTCTTCAAACCCTAATGGTTCCAACAAGTACATGTAAACCTTTGCCAAGAGGTCAAGCACATGAATCCTACACTAGACTCATCATAGTCGTCGAAATCAATCCAACGACCTCCCATATTACACACCACATTAATTTGGGGTAGTTTTAACAAGTTACTCATACATAAAAGCGAACACACGCCAGACCATGGCACAATTTTATTCATTCTTGCAAGATACACCTCTTCAACCCCACTGACTTGAACATTCAAGTGCTAATTTTTCTGATACACCCTTTATCCACCCACCAGAGACTCTTGTCGTTGTACTAGAGAGCTTTTACAACGACCTTCATCGGCACCTCACCAAATTTATGCTCCACAACAGAATAATGACAGTGTCTATGAGAATGGTTTATTGATTCTCACAAAAATACACAACAAACTCCTCTGTTGCCCCACAACAATCGTTCTTGTCAATTGACCAGATACTTGTAAATTGTCTCAACCTATCATATCACTACAATGGTAGCTTTCGAATCAAATCGATTGGTCTCTCATCACTAACATCAACCCTGCGAAGACCGCTGCCGCATCAGTCCTTATTTCCATTCATCAAGATCCCCCCGACTTAGGAAGGAGATCCAGTTCTAGTAACATCTCAAGTAGAAACTTTTCTCCCTATATTCCATTTCCTCCAACAATCGACTTAGAAACTTTTCAAGTCCTATTGTCATTCCATCCTTTTCACCAACAACTCAAAGGTTAAACGTCTAAACAACCTCAACTACAAGTACAATCACATGAGCCAGAAATGTTTTAGAAGCTTCAACAACTTCAAGCCACACTCGTGATGCAGGGAGCAAAGAAACTCATAACAAACATCTACTACTTGATGCAGCAGTAGAGTCCACACCTCATGAACCAAAGGCTCTTCTATATAGAATAAAATCAACAAAAAGCTTTGTCATGAGCCTCTACACAACTTGAGGTATTATACTGTAGAAACCTTAGGGCTACGCCTAACGTGATTCTCGTTGACGCCGCTTCCCAACACAAGAGGACCTTCATATTTCCAAAGCACCATCGTTCTAAGGCCCGAAACTCTTTTCCTCATGGTTCAGGAGGCGAAAATGGTATCCACAACCCTCATGAAGATCACCGCTCTATGAGATCTTCATTGCTCTGTTCTCATCAAAAGGACGAGCAAGATGCCAAGCTCCAGGCTCCCTTCAGCGTCGGAATAACCCGTTCTCAAAAGACATTGTTTGATTGTAGGATTTCTAAATCCCTACAAAAAAAAAACCGTTGAAGCAAGAGAATTATGACTCAACCGGACACAATGAGCACATAGACACCATGATCGATTGTAACCATGTCAGGAGCACAATGAAATGCAAATTATTCATGGTAACTCTCAAAGAAACCTATGACATTGTTCAAAACCCCAGAGGATGGTTCTATCAATTGTGGACGAAGCGTTGTGTTGAATGCACAATGCGATTCACTACGAAAAATGATAACAAAATACAATAGCCATCCTCAACGGGATTCACCAAAAGAATAATAAAACTCTTCGAGAATATATCACGATTTACGAAAGTTGGAATGGAAGTAAGCACATCATAGAAATTTATATATGCCAACAATTGGTTATTATGACAACAAATACAATTGTAGGGATAGTTAACATATGCCTACATAACTTTAATTCATTATTGGTATTTGTATTAGAGTTACCGTCAGTCCATAAAGATTGTCGTTAACTACAATATTAACATACTTACTTCCATGAATATAGGCGTTATAGAGTAAACCATGAATTTTTATAAATTAAAAAATATAAAATTAAATGTTATTATTATTTTATTTTTTGTCGATAAAAATATCATTAACAAATAATAAATATTTTTTTAACATTTACCAAAATAAAATTAATGAATATTTAAAGATATAAATTAAAATATTTAATAAAAAATATTATATTATTTAAAAAAGTATGGTTACACATTTTGTTAAAAAATATTTTTACTAATATAAAAAATGATATAAAGAAAAATAAAAGTAAATTATTATCAAATATTATTTATTATATATTAAGGATGAATGAATATTAGGATTTAAAAATAACAATCAAACTTTTATTTCCAATTAATTTAAAACTAAAATTTGAGATAAATAGTCGTTTTCCCATGCGATGCTCGACTAAGTTTTTATTGAATTATTATTTATAAGTATTATAATATTAAAGAAATAATTTATAATATATTTAAATTATATGAATATTTTTTTTTATATTTAGTGTATTTTTATATAAAAATAGCAATAATTTAATACTTTGCTTGTTATGAAAGATAATAATTATATTTTTAACATAATTAAAGGTTTGAGAAAAAAATAAAACAATCATTATTAATAAAATTTAGGGAGGATAGAAAATACTAAAAATAATGACCCTCTCATGATTCTTCATTTTCTTTCCATATACACTACATTTCTATAATAACATGCTTCATGACATTGGAAAGAAGAGTTTATCGATAGGTACTCTTCATATGATGGCATTGTAGTTTACGTAGCTAAATTCTAATAAAAATGTAGCGATAGCAATGAGTGGGATATGAGTAGGGTACTATAGTACTCGTTCTCATACCTGCAGTTAAAAAAATCTTTGTACTCGAGCTCATATCCGCATGAGTATTAAAATTGGCACCTGTCCCTGTATCCTATAGATATATAAGTGATTGTATCCGTATTTGTTCTCGCATTTATAGTAAAAATAAATATATTAAGTATAAAATATCATAATATTTTAAGTTTTTAAAAATATTAAAAAGTTTTTAAAAAATTTTATTGTTGAATTTTGAAATAAATGATCACGTATATTAACTATGTAATAATTTAAAATTGATGTTTTTTTAAAATTTTATAAATATTTATTTTTATATAATAATATAAATTAAAATATATAAATATATTTTGTGCGGATATGGAGCGGATTAGGTACTAAGGTGCCCATTCCCGTACTCATCCCCGCTTATTTAAGTGGATAATTATCCGAGTCCGTACCCGTACCCATTTTTGCGAGTTGTGGGTAATTTTCTGAATACCCATTAGAGATGGGCCAAATTGCCATCCCTATAAAAATGTATTTAAACATAATAGTTAACAACTGACCGTGAAGGCTGGATCAGATCCTGTAGAAGTGGGCCACCAAGTGCGTCTGGGATGCTGGTCGTATGGAGAGGAGGGGGTGTACCTGCAAGGTACTCCGACGCTCAAGTAAGAAAGGGTCAGAGAAAAGGGGCAAGTACAAAGTATTAGTTCGTAGGGTGAATATTGGATACTTGACCTCTCAAGCGAGGGGGTTTATATAGAGCCCCCAACGCGTGACCAACGGTCCTATTTTCGGGGCGAAATAACTGTTTTCCCGAAGAATAGGTAACTACCCAAACTAGCCGTTATGTCGGGCAGGGTGCCCAAAACTAGCCGTTATGTCGGGCATAGGCATAGTTCCAGGCACCTGCCCATAGCTGTTCGAGGAGTGGATGAGCCGTGCGTAACGAACATCATTTTCGGGGAGGAGCGATGCAGTTCCTGCCAGGTCGGAGGGGCAGAAAGGTAACTTTTGCCCCTTTGTGGATTGAACTTAGGCAATTTGGGCCGTTTTGGAGTAGAAGCGGATTGGGCCATGTCTAGCCATTGGTCCAGTCCAGAACAAGAGCCCCCCAAGTCGTTGCTCCCGAGCATGGGAGTGGTGACTTAAGGGCAGTTCGTTGCTCCGGGGAGCTAGCATGGAGTCATCGTTTGAAGACGAGGGGGATTGTCTCAATGTGCTTGTGACCCCTGGTGTCCGTGAGATTCGTGGTCGTGACCTTGTTGCCCGGTGTTCGGGGAGACTAACGGTCAGACATAATTGGAAACGTTGGGATGCCACGTGTGCCTAGAGCCCCGTGTAGCAGTTACTAGGCAATGATGGCTAGTGGATAGCCATCATGGCCTACGAGCGCGTGTTCGCACGTGCCCCTTTGTATAAAAAAGGGAAAACCGTTCCATTTGGGACTTTTTGCTCTGATTTCTCTTCGTTTCCTTCAGCATTCGTGCCCGTTGCCATCGTCTGCTTACTCCGACCACCGCTCCAAGCTTCGAGTAGCCACTTTCATCTTCTTAAATCAAGTAAGTTTTCTGATTCTGTGCTTGTTTTACTCCTTTTTGTTGTCAATGGTAGATTGCATGTGGTTAGGGCTAGGTTTAGAGGACGAAATAGGTGGATTTCCGGTGATTGTTGGTGGTGGACGGTGGTTGTGCCATTTTTCCACTTCTGACATGTCGCCGGACATGTTAGTATGTTCTAGCGAGGAGGGCGGTTCATGGCGTCGCCGTGATAGCTATGCATGCGTGACCGTCGTGTCTGTCCTTCTTCTGAGTGGGTGATGAGTTTTCCGGTAGAACACTCCCAGATTTCGGTGGAGCTTTGCGACTTCCGGCGAAGCTTCGAATGGAAACTGGTAAGAGTGCGAGGAAGCTCCTCGCTTGGGGATGGTTTGTTTCGAGCGTCTCCTCGCGGGGAGGTTTCAGTTTTCCTTTGGATGTTAGGGCTTAGGCCGGGGACGTTGTCCTTATCCCTTTGCGCGCCCTTTCACTTGACTTAGCGGTGGAAGGGTGGATTTGATTTGTTGTCGAATTCACATTCTTCTCTGCTTTTCAGGTGATTGTTATGGCGACGGGGCCAGATAGAGAGGTTATCATAGATACGTCCGAGGAAGAAACAGGCTCCGAGGATAATAGTAATTCGACAGCTTCGAGTTCGACGGATTCGAGTTCCTCCAGTGATGTTGGGGAGGAAGAAGAGCTGGACGACATGGACGAGGACGTCGCCGTGGACTCCGCCGAGGAGTGGGAGGTGGTCGAACCCGCTGATCATGTGTCTACTTTTGCGAAGTATTTGGGGGACGTTTTTACAGAGGTTGGACCGGAGGGAGAGTGGAAGGTGCACTTCCCTTCCGTGGGTGAGCGGGTCTGCACGAACTTCGGGGACCATTTCACGATGTATGAATATGCTTTTAAGGAGTTGGGTCTGAGGTTGCCGTTCACTGATTTTCAGCAGTCAGTGTTCGTGCATTTGAAATTGGCCCCCACACAACTGCATCCTAACTCGTTGGCCTTCATCCGAGCGTTCGAGCTGGTATGTGAGCATCTCTCCATATGGGCTACTCTCCCTCTGTTCTTCACTGTCTTCCATCTTCAAAGGCAGCTATCGGGGAGGAAGTACGGCTGGGTGTCTTTGAAGCAGCCCCACAAGTTATTTAAGCCAATCTCAGAGTCGATACAGACGTTCAAAGAGCGGTATTATGTCATCGAGCCCTTGTCTGAAGCTGCCCAGGATAGGATATACGTCTGGGAGATCGAAGTTGACGAGGATGGGAATGACCTGCACGATGAGGATGGGAAGTTTATTGGGCAGAGAATCTATAAGTTCCCCATACATTGGGCGCCCGATCATTTTGCTAAGAGGCCCAGTGGCTATGTTCTCCAACCGAGCGAACTACGCGGGCAGAACGCCGTGGCGTACGAGGTGCTGGTGAAGTGGGTCAGCTCCTTCCGGCTTGCTGAGTGCTGGACGAGCAAGGGTAATTTGGTCTTCGAGGAGGACGTGAGTCAGAGGGTTGAGCGTCGATTTATCAACATTAAGGCACTGTTGGAGTGCAAGACTCCCGAGGATGTCGAGAAGCTGCTTGGTAGTCTTAGTTATTTAGATTTGTTTGCGCTATTTCTTTTCCTCGTATCTAACATGCTCGTATTTTGTTTGTGCAGGTGAGATGCCTCAGGCCCATGACAGGGTTGTGAGGAACGCTCTTGCGAGGAACAAGGCCGAAGCAGTTCCTTCGAAGTCTCGATTTGCTTGTCGGGGGGTCTCCTCTTCCTATGACCGGTCGATCCAAGCGGCCAAGGGTTACTGACGCTGTGGACCTCACTCGGGTGGCTGAGAAAGAGAAGTTCGACCTTCCTCCTTGTATCCTCGATATGAGGTTTTTCGAGGGAAACTCTTTGGTCGTGCCCCAAGCGGAATCTCTTCTCTTGGAAAGTATGGATCTCCCGAGCAAGATGGCGTTGGTGGCTCAAGACGCTTCTGCCTTGGTCAGGATGTTGGAGATGGCAGCCGTTTATGCTGAAGGGGACTTTGCAACTGAGGCCGAACTTAATGCTGCCCGTGCTACCATGGCGTCCCTCAAAGAAGACGTCAAGGGTGCCGATGACGCTCGGAAGAAGGCCGAGGAGGAGGTAGCTCGGTTGAAGAAGGAGAACTCCACGCTGGCGGCGGAGAAGAAAGTTGCTGAGGAGCTGGTCCAGCGGCTAAGGGTGGCCAATGCCCTGGGCGACGATGAGCCGAAAGATGTGAAGGAATTGAAGATGAGATCCGAGCTGGTTGCCCGTTTGCTGACGGTCGAGGATGATGGTATTACCGTCGCAGAGGAGTCTTTCAGAAACGCCGTGGCTCAACTGCGGGTGGTGAACCCCGAGCTTGACTTTTCTGTCGAGGGTACCCACTATCTGGCACACATTGAGGATGGCCGGATCGTTATGCCCGATGCTCTCTTTGAAGGGAATAACGAGGATCAGCCCGCAGAGGACCAGGGGCCTTAGCCCGAGTCTGCCGAGCACGTGAATGAGTGAGGAGTTTGTGTTTTTGATGTTGTTGTAATCTATCCGACCTGCGTGCCGAGTAATTGCTTGTAATTTATTTTTTGGGGGGCATGGCCCCCGTTTGATGTAACTCAGTACAATCGTGGTCCTTGTGGGCACTTATTATGTTAAATTATTATATGTTTGATTCTGTTATCTACATGAATTTACTTGCTTTTATTTTTTACTAAGTGTTGTACTCATGCTCGTTGTGAATGTATGTCTGCCAGTGATTGGGAGTATTTGACTTGTGCAAATATTTAAGGGGGATTACTCGTTGTAGATGTGTTCGGCAGTGAGGGGAACTGGTCGAACGGCTGGGGAATATTCTGGCGGGGGTGCGGAGCTCAAGTCACGTTTGAGGCCTAAGTTCGCGGCGTGGACGTCCCATCGTGAGATGGGGTTCTGCCAGTCATGGTACTTTGACGACAGCGATGCTCGATCGAGGGCCACTGTCGACCAGTTACCCGGCTCGTTACTGAGCGGGGTTCTGCTTTATTAGTATGCGACGCTTGTACCTAGACGTGCATAGTGGTCGGTAGATGACGTTCGTCATCGCGACGGGTCGAACCGAGAATTTAGTTGTAGTATTGTTTTAGCTTTTTAGCATTCCATGGTCGAGCAAGTTCTTCCCAGGTGAGATGTTCTAGGTAGTATGCCCCATTTTTCGTTGTTGCTCGAACTCGATAGGGTCCTTCCTAGTTGGCTGCTAGTTTGCCTTCGCGAGAGTCTTTATGGTTTTGTCGCTCCCAGGATTTTCATCCAGGTACAAACGCGAGAGTGGCGCGGAAAAACAGAGTCGCCAGCCGTGTAAATTTATCCCAAGAGAGGGAAAGGGAACACCGCATAAACCTTAGGAAGGGGGAAAGGAATGGTCATCGCAACCATAACCTGGGTTCGGGAGTCGGTTACGCGAGGGGAAGGTGCTAGCACCCCACGCGTCCATCGTACTCGATGGGATCCACGCTTGTTGTCTATTCTAAGGGTGAGTTATACTATCATCTAGGGCTGTGCTAAGACGGGAGGGAAAGACAAAGACAGACTCGGTAGGACGTCGACGTCCTAGGCCTACGTACCCCCCTTGTGCAATGGGGAATTCAGAGTCAACGTAGTTCGGACCAAGTTCTTTTTGTGTTTTTTATGAGCGACGTTAAATTCGCGTCCGGCAGTTAGGGTTGATGCCTGTTTGCGACTCAGATGGAAGGTAACGCGCCCTTTTTGAAAATAGCCTTTAAGTTGAAGGTCCCGAAGGACAAAAAGGTTTGAAGTTGGTTTGTATCTTTTAGGACAGAAGTGGCTTAAGTTAGTTCCTAAGTTGCATTGCGCCAAAGTCTAGGGCACAGAGGCGAATACTTAACGCATCGTCCCAAGACAGGACGCTCGCTAAGCACTCTAGAAAGATGAGAGGAAGCCCCCCATTCCTCATTCCCCATACTTAAGGCTCGTGTGCAATACACCTTATTCTTATTAAGTGTTTTAAGGAGATTTGAGATGAGAAGAGAGAAGACACAAGGGTAACTCTAAAGGAGACTATGAACCCTAAAGTTATCATGCATGGGTGACCTACGGTTAGTGAGGTTTGACGACAACCTAAATCCTAAAGGAAAGAGATGAGAGAAGGAGCGAATAGTAAAGGTGAATATGGATGCTTATCCACACCCTTAAAGAACTTACCTTAGTCCCTGCATAAAAGGTTAGTGAGAAACAGACATAAATGATATCAAAGCAAATGAAAATCAAGCAATGGCAAACAATAATGATAATAACCCAAACATGAACTCAAAGATCAAAGAAGCAACCCCAAAGCAAATGGCACAAGTGCCTTTCAAACAAGGACCTAGGCATGATCAGAAATGCACATATAAACAGATCTCAAGTAAAAACCATCAAATAATTAGAAAAATAACTCCGAAAATTCCCAAATTAAACATCAAGGTTCCTCAACCAGAGACAAACCAAATACCAAAAATCCCTGCAAAAAATCAAGGTATTAGTCATTCAAATAATTAGGTAGAGCTCAGGTGGGAATTAGGGTTCAGTGTGCTAAAGGGAAGGACCTAAATGCAATATGAAATAAATTTAAAAATGAAATAAAAATATTTTTAAGCACCTTAGAATGTTGATGAATGAGCGCAAAAAGAACAGATCCAAAATATTTTGTAGATGAAGAGAATTAAAATAAAGAAACTTAAGTATGCATGAGATGTGTAATTAAAAAGAAGTTGAATTAAATAATTAATTTAAATGATAAGAATAAAATAAAAATAAAAAATAAAACTTGTAAAAATTTTATAAGACAATAAAAATGATGCATGAATTTTTTAGGATTTTTTAAATGCAATTTACTAATTTTAATGATTAAAATATGCAATAGTAATTGAAAATAAAGAAAAATAAGAAACGGGCTGGGGGGTGTGTTAAGTAAGGAAAACATGTTGTGAATTGGAGTGGGCTGGAGATGGGGGTGCAAGAAGCAAAGGTCCAATGGAAAAGAGCCCAAGGGCGAAGTCAATGAGGGAGCATGGTATTCGGTCAACCTCCAGAATTAATCCTGGCCAGCCATCTAATCCAACGGACATCTACAAGTCAACGCCAGGGAGAAGTAAACAAGATCAACAAATCTGATTCAATGGTGCACCATACCTCACCTGGACGCACGCGCACTAGATCGCACGGTACTACCATGTACCGGCCACATGCCTTGCATGTGCTTAATTTAAGTGCTGTCACCACCACAGTCGTGCGATTAAAATAAAGAGACAATACAAGGCCACGATTAGTAGACGCATGGTGGAATTCATGGAATGAGAAACATGTGATCAACAATTAAAAACAGAAATAAAAAGGACAAGTGGCACGCTGTGGTGCGTCCGATCGGGAAATCGACGGTCCATCTTCGTCTTCTCCATTTACACACCTCGCCTGACTGTACTTCCGGCAGCCGCCGGAGCTAGGGCTCCGGCCACCCTCTCCGGTGGGCTGCGATGAGTTTTTTCCAGAAATCGCAAATGAGTACACTATTTTGACCAAAAAAACGCCAGGAATCCAAATATGGCCTTAAAAAATTCAAATTGTTAGCGTATAATAAAAAACGAATGAAAAACCATTAGGGTACAAAACTTTAAATCCATATTACAAGCAATTCACACATCCATAATTAAAAATAATTATACCAGAGTGACCACCATTCATCACACATCAATATTCATGCAAAAAATAGGAGTTTTAAGAGCACGAAAAAACCTCTCAACCTGAGATGGAGCAGCTCCAATCCTTGCTTTTGGCTACGAATGGGGGTTGGGTTGTGCTCCAAAAATCACCAGGAGAAGCTTTGTGGAAGAATTCTGGGCAAAAACCTTGTGGATCGTGAGTTTTTGTGAGAAATCCTCTTTTAGGGTTTTCTTGAGAACTCCTCCAATTGCACGTGCATGAACCCTAACCAATGCATGAATAGGCTTAAATACTTAGGGTTACTTCATATCTGATCATTTGGGCTTGGGTGATCCATTGTTTAATGATTTTTTGAATTATTTTGGAAATATACATTATGTGAATTACACCTTTCTCCTTGCATGTTCACTTAAAAATTCCATGATGGATCACTAGCATTTGGATTGATAATTACACCCCTATGGAACTTGGGCCTTGAAGATAATTGGTTCATGACATTTGAATAATTTGGCATTTTTGAACAATGGAGAATAAATGAAGAATAAACCATGGAATTGCTTCATTCTTGGGCCCAAAGTAATCCTCAAGGAATGTTTTTTAATATTGGAATGTGGCATGAAGCAATGGAATTGGTTATAGGTCATTATGCCCAAAGTTGTGAAAATGGCACCATGAAAAACCCTAAAAACCATTTTGCCTTCTTTTGATCATAACTGGAGTTTCACAAATGGTATGGAGACCCACTAGTACTTGTTGGAAAGAGGAGAAAAAGACCTTCAAATTTCATGTTGTAGAAAAATTCATTTGAAGCTTTCTTGATGGTTAAAAGTCAAGTTGAATGCAGTGCAGGAACTTGCCAAAAATGGAAACCTTTCATTATAGGTCACTTTCCAAAATTAGAAATTTTGCACCAACTCCTGATTCCTGATAAATATGTATGAAACTTGACCCCTGGAGACCATATGAGGATATGAGATCTTAAAATCCCTGAAGAGAACCTCAAAATTTCACAGTTGACTTTTCTCCTTTCACTGTTGACTTTTCCCCAAATTCAACTGATTTTCAATCCATTGGCCAATTGAACTTCCCCTGAAACAAACTGATGGGCAACCTCCCATCCCTAGATACTTGGGGACCCGAGGAATACCATAGAATCAAGTCTTGCCCAAAAAATCAGAAATAAACTGACTTTATAGCAAACCCTAGTTGTGGTACCCTCAGTCTAGGAGGAAATAGCACAGTCTCCAAATCCAAATTCCTCTGAATATGATGTGTATCCTCTCCAACAAAGATAAGATATGCCATTTGATGATGATAAAAACCCAAGGAGCTTGCCTATTGGAGCAATAAACCCAAGAACTACAAAACCCTAATTCATGCACTGGTTAGGAGAGTGATTCCACCTGAGATCCCTCGCAACCTGTGAACTCTTGATGAGGTAGTAGACTAGATAGGACTTTACCCTGACCCCATGCTAATGATATGCATACATGATAATGCAAAGATGAAATGAAACATAAGCCAGTTAGTACTAAAGTAAGGAGGGCAAATTTTGGGCTGCAACAGCTGCCCCTATTCAATCAACTTGGTCCCGAAGGTATGATAGCGACGGCTCTCAGACAATCAGGATGCACAGAGATTGAATACCAAAGAACCCAGAAATTTGCAATCCTCCACTGAAGAGTTAGTCATAAATGCTGCTATGCTGATTATAAAACGAAACAAACTTCCCCAACTGACGAAGTAAATCTTCAAAAGGTTGCCATCTCTGCTGATAAAGAGATACTAGCAAGATGAATGTCGTCCCTGCTGATAAAGGGTAACTGATGAGAGAAATATCCGAAAGATTGCTATCTCTGCTGTCAAAGAGAAACTAGCAATACCAATGCCTTCCCTGCTGATAAAGGGAATTGATGAAGAACTATCCAGAAGATCGCTATCTCTGCTGATAAAGAGAAACTAGCAAAATAAATGCCATCCCTGCTGATAAAGGGAAACTGACGTAGAACTATCCAGAAGCCCGCTATCTCTGCTGATAAAGAGAAACTAGCAACACAAAAGCCATCCCTGCTGGTAAAGGGAAACTAACAGAACAAATGCCATCCCTGCTGATAAAGGGATTTAGCAAAATAGATGTCATCCCTGCTGGTAAAGGGAAAACTGACGAAGAACTATCCAGAAGATCGCTATCTCTGCTGATAAAGAGAAACTAGCAAAATACATGCCATCCCTGCTGATAAAGGGAAACTGACGAACAAAATCTCCAAAAGATTGCTATCTCTGCTGATAAAGAGATACTAGCAAACTAAATGCCATCCCTGCTGATAAAGGGAAACTGACGAATGAAATCTCCAAAAGATTGCTATCTCTGCTGATAAAGAGATACTAGCAAACTAGATGCCATCCCTGCTGATAAAGGGAAACTGACGAACGAAATTTCCAAAAGATTGCTATCTCTGCTGATAAAGAGATACTAGCAAACTAGATTCCATCCCTGCTGATAAAGGGAAACTGACGAAGAATTCTCCAAAAGATTGCTATCTCTGCTGATAAAGAGATACTAGCAAACTAGATGCCATCCTGCTGATAAAGGGAAACTGACGAACGAAATCTCCAAAAGATTGCTATCTCTGCTGATAAAGAGATACTAGCAAACTAGATGCCATCCCTACTGATAAAGGGAAACTGACGAAGAATTATCCAAAAGATCACTATCTCTACTGATAAAGAGAAACTAGCAAACTAGATGCCATCCCTGCTGATAAAGGGAAACTGACGAAGAATTCTCCAAAAGATTGCTATCTCTGCTGATAAAGAGATACTAGCAAACTAGATGCCATCCCTGCTGATAAAGGGAAACTGACGAACGAAATCTCCAAAAGATTGCTATCTCTGCTGATAAAGAGATACTAGCAAACTAGATGCCATCCCTGCTGATAAAGGGAAACTGACGACAGAAAATCTTCAAAAGATTGCTATCTCTGCTAATAAAGAGAAACTAGCAATACCAATGGCGACTTCACTGGGGATAACGTGAAACAAACTTCTGGTAAGAACGGGATTTCACAAAAGAGAGAGGCCAGACAAACTTCTAACGGACCCATGATCCACAGATAAGATGGCTCCGCTGGGGAAAGGAGAAGTATATATAAAAGACTTTGCTGGGGAGCACAAGTATGAGGAATACATCCCTCCAAAATCTCCTGAGTTGTGCCATCTCTGCTGAGCAAGAGAACTGGCAAAGAAAGTATCAAACCTGACTTATGCTTCGAATACAAATGTTTGAATATGGCGTAATGCTCCATACGACATGGAAATGCTGTGCGTTTGAGGATGCAATGCGAATGCTTATGATATGCAAAAGAGCCCCTCCAGCAAAATAAATGTCGGAGAGAAAGGACCCGTTCAGCTGGGGACGACAAAAATAAATTGTCCTTTGAATCTAGGAACTCTGTTGAGAAGGGTCATACTGATCGACTCTTTGGATCAACAACTTCTGCTGGGGATGAAGTCCCGAAAGAACTACCGGGGGCCACACCTGTCTTTCATCCAAAACCTGAGATTTCTCCTCCGCTGGGGGAGTTAAGAGTGAACGCCAATAACGGAACCGGAAGTCTGTTACTGAAAATTGCTAATATCCAATTGGCTTAGAACCTGCTGGGGAAAACAGTCCATGATACTAACCTGCTTGGGGATACTGCTGAACTTAGCCTGCTGATGGGGAGAATGACTTTACTCCCACCTTGCTGGGGATTAGAACATGACATCGTCGGTGAAATCAAGCTTCCTGACTGGATGGGGAATGTGAATACCCTGATTCTGTGGGGAAATAACGTCTTGATCCGGAGAAAATACTTCCTAAGTCTCCTGCTGAGGAAAGTGTAATCTCAATGCTGGGGAGAGCAACCTGCTGGGGGAGTACAATCTTGTTGCCCTGCAAGTCAAATAACAACAAGTAGAATATGCCACAACCTGGCTATCACCGTTAACACCTAAGTAATTTCTACTGTTTTTTGTTATGCTTCGCAAAGCTCAAAGTTTCATATGCAATGTTTATCAAAAATATCGGACGTTTTTGCAAACAAAACAGTAAAAGTAAAAGTAAAATAAGCAATGGAAAGCTCTTTGAGTGAAATGAATATTTTATTGAAGAGTGGCCTGTAAATAGGCATTTACAATAGGAAGCAATTCCTAGAAAGAGGTAATTGCGCAAAAACAAAAAGAAAATACACATGTCGGCAATGTGGGAACAGATATCCACCATGATTTGACTCAGCTATGACCCATACGACTTGCTTATCCACAAATGTCTTGACCTTCGAAGAGACTAACTGTACCGATTCCTTTCTTTCAGAATTTCCAGGTATTGAGAGTGTTCACAGATTGAACGCAGACCGTAGCCTTTCGCTTATAAATCCCTAACTTTTGCCTGAATCGCCCTTTTCGGGTTTTCAATCCACCTGGATACCCATTTTTGCCAAAGTCGCCTTTTCAGGTTTTCAACTTTGCGGACGTACACATTTCTTTTTACAATTTATCCCTAATTTTTACCCGACCCTTTTCCTTTTTATGGTTCGCCGGGATGTCCCTTTTTGCCTGGACTTTATTTTTATGTCCAGCGGGTCCTTTTTTATGCGAAGTATTTTTTGACTACGTCTGCGTTCACAGGGGATGTAAAGTCTTCGCCATCCATAGTTGAAAGTAGTAAGGCTCCACCAGAGAAAACCTTTCTGACTACATACGGCCCTTCGTAGTTTGGAGTCCATTTTCCCCTGTGATCTGTCTGAGGAGGAAGGATCCTTTTCAAAACCAATTCACCTGTTTGAAAACTCCGAGGACGCACTTTCTGATCAAAGGCGTGCTTCTTCCTGCTCTGATACAAACGACCATGTGCGATGGCTGCCAATCTCTTTTCTTCAATGAGGTTCAACTGATCCAACCTGGAGCGTACCCATTCAGCTTCATCAAGCTTCACATCTGCCAGAACTCTCAAAGACGGAATCTCGACCTCTAAGGGTAAAACTGCTTCCATACCATATACCAATGAGAAAGGGGTTGCCCCAGTTGACGTACGCACCGAAGTACGGTAGCCATGTAGGGCGTAAGGTAACATCTCATGCCAGTCTTTATATGTTACCAACATCTTCTGCACAATCTTCTTGATATTCTTATTTGCCGCCTCAACAACCCCATTCATCTTCGAACGATAGGGAGAGGAATTATGATGCTCAACCTTGAAACTCTGACATAGTTCCTTCATCATCTTATTATTCAAATTCGAGCCATTATCAGTAATGATTCTCTCCGGGACCCCATAACGACAGATGATGTCCTTCTTTATAAACCGGGCTACCACTTGCTTGGTGACATTGGCGTACGAGGCTGCCTCCACCCACTTTGTGAAATAATCAATGGCAACCAAAATGAAACGATGCCCATTGGAAGCAGTAGACTCAATCTTTCCAATCATATCTATACCCCACATTGCAAACGGCCAAGGAGATGACAACACATTTAGAGGCGTAGGAGGTACGTGCATCTTATCTGCATAAATCTGGCATTTATGGCACTTCCGAGCGTACTTGAAACAATCCGACTCCATAGTCATCCAATAATATCCTGCTCTCAACAACTTTCTAGCCATGGTGTGTCCACTGGAATGAGTACCAAAAGAACCCTCGTGAACTTCCTCCATCAATGAGCTTGCCTCGTGTTCATCAACACAACGTAGCAAAACCATATTGAAGTTCCTCTTATATAACACATCATCCTTGTTTAGGAAGAAGTTTCCTGCCAACCTTCTCAGAGTCTTCTTATCCTTGGTGGAGGCACCCTCTGGATATTCCTGGCTCTTCAGAAAAACCTTAATATCATGATACCACGGTTTACCATCAAACGCATCTTCAATTGCAAACACAAAAGCTGGTCTGTCCAGACGCATGATTCTAATTGACGGAGTTTCATTCCAACGGTTCACCTTATACATGGATGCCAATGTCGCCAACGTATCAGCCATCTGATTCTCAGCTCGGGGCACGTGATGAAAATCCACTCTATCAAAGAACGGTAACAACCTTCTGGCATAGTTGTTATAAGGTACCAAATTTGCCTGACGAGTCTCCCATTCTCCTGTAATCTGATTAACTACCAACGCGGAATCACCATAGACATCGAGGTTCTTAATTCTCAAATCAATTGCTTCTTCTAACCCCATGATGCATGCTTCATACTCCGCCTCGTTGTTGGTACACACAAATGCTAACCGGGCAGTGAAAGGTATATGAGAACCCTTCGGAGTCGTAATGATTGCCCCAATTCCATTACCATACGAGTTGACAGCCCCATCAAAAATCATCTTCCACTGTGATCCAATCTCAGGTCCTTCGTCAGGCAGAGGCTCTTCACAATCCTTCATTTTCAGAAACATGACATGTTCGTCTGGAAACTCAAACTTCATAGGCTGATAATCCTTGACTGGCTGTTCAGCAAGATATTCTGACAAAACACTTCCCTTAATGGCCTTCTGAGAAATATACTGAATATCGTACTCTGTCAAAACCATTTGCCAACGGGCTATCCTTCCAGAAAGTGCCTGCTTCTCAAACACGTACTTAATCGGATCCATCTTCGAAATCAACAAGGTTGTGTGATTTAACATATACTGCCTTAGGCGTTTGGCTGCCCAAGCGAGTGCGCAACATGTCTTTTCCAGCATAGAGTATCTCGATTCGCAATCAGTGAACTTCTTACTCAGGTAGTAAATGGCGTGCTCTTTCTTACCTGTATCGCCGTGTTGACCGAGCACACAACCCATCGAATTCTCAAGAACCATAAGGTACATAATCAACTGTCTCCCAGACACCGGTGGCATAAGGACTGGAGGTTCCTGCAAATACGTCTTTATTGTTTCAAACGCCTCTAGACAATTTTCATTCCACCTGACCTCTTGATCCTTTCTCAACAACTTGAAACTTGGTTCACATGTAGCTGTCAGATGAGAGATGAACCTGGCAATGTAATTTAACCTCCCCAAGAAACCACGAACCTCTTTTTCTGTCCCTGGCTCAGGCATCTCCTGTATGGCTCTTATCTTTGCAGGATCAACCTCGATACCTCTTTCACTAACAATGAATCCCAGCAATTTACCAGACCTCACTGTCGCTCTCGAAAGATTCACATCCAACGGTACAAACGCGAGAGTGGCGCAGAAGAACACAGAGTCGCCAGCAAAGTGTATTTATCCCAAGAGAGGGAAAGGAAACACTGCGTAAACCTGAAAGAAAGGGAAAGAGCATGGTCACGCGACCAAGAGGACGGGTACGGGAGTCGGTTACGCGAAGGGAAGGTGTTAGCACCCAACACGTCCATCGTACTCGATGGGATCCACGCTTGCTATCTGCATCAAAGGGTGTCGTCGACTGGAACTCCACTGCTACTGGACCGGAGAAGAAACGAGAGCGGAGAGAAAGGAGAAACAAAGAGGAAAAGAAAAGGAAGTTACTCGATAGGACGGTATCATTGTCCTAGGCCTACGTACTCCCTCAGTGCAATGGGAAAGTCAGAGTCAACGTAGTTCGGACGGGAACTGTGGGGGAAGGGTGCTCGCCAAGACAATCGCTGTCTTGTGCCTACGTATCCTCAATCGGACGAGAGAGAGGAATCAGAGCTGACGTAGTTCGTGGGTACGACCACGGATGGGTAAGTGTTTTTTACGTGAGCGACGAGCTCTCTTCTGAAAGAAGAAGAAGTTTGAAACCCAACAATCCCGAAGGATAAAAAAAAGATTTGAATTTGTTTGGTGTTTTTTAGACAGAAGTGTTTTGAGTTAGTTCGTAACTTACATTGCACCAAAGTCTACCCTGCGGGAACGAGTGAGTCGCATGGTCGCCCCCGAATGAGACGTATGCTAAACACCCTAGAAGAAGAGAGGAGACCCCTCGTTCTTCACTTCCTACACTTAAGGCTCGGGCGCAATATACGTTATATTTTATTAAGTGTTTTCAAGAAGTTTGAGATGAGAAGAGAAGCGACACAAAAGGAAACTCTAAAGGGAAACTAAGAGTCCTAATGTCATCATGCATGGATGTCCTATGGTTAGTGAGGTTTAGGAGAGACGACTACCTAACCTAATGCTAATCCTACTCCAAGCTTAATCGAAAATTAAGTTGGACTAGGTAGCTCTAAAGGGAGAGAATCCAAGACTTAAACAAGTCTTTAGACTCGAGGGATGAAAAGAGTGAAAGAGAATGAGGAGAAAGAGAAGTGAAACACAAGTGGCCTAAGCTCACTTCAAACACAAGTATGGAAGTTAAAAGATAAAGGAAGAAAGTAAAATGTGGAAGCATGTCCACACTCAAACAACTTACCATTTGCCCCTGAAAATGTTAGAAGTATTCACATATGACAAAATGAAACTCAAACAAGCACAAGGCAATGAAGAAACAAGTTCTAAAGTAAATCAATCATCAAGTTCATAACCTAATGGTCCTACTGACCTCTAATGTTAGTCATGCACAATTAGTCAAAAAAGAAAAGGGAGAAGTCAATCAAGTACCATTCAAGTCATTAAAGAAAGAGTGAGATGAAAAGAAGTGATCATGTAAAGCAACCAAGTCAAAATTCCACAAAGCAAACCAAGTCCAGAAGTGACACAATCCTAAATGTGTGCCTAAACAAGATCTTCAAACATCATTCAAGTCATACAAACACTTTCACAATCAATTAAGAAGCAAAGAAGAAGAAGTGAAGTGAAGTGAAACATGATTCATTCTTGTGAAACAAGTGACTTAAGGTGCAAGGCAAACATCAAACATGCAAAGATGAGATCCAAATATCACAACCAGAGGTCAATTAACATGCTATCAATTCTCAAACAAGACCCCAAATTATGGCACAAGTGCCTTCATAATCAAGCAAACCAAACATGAAGCATACATTCACAAGTTGGACAAGTTAAAGTTCATGCTTCAAAGAAATAACAAACATGCCTAAAAAATTATGTCATTCAGTATTCAAGCATCTCAAACATGTATAATTGACATATCAAATCCACAAGCAATGAATCAGAACCAAAGTCAATCAACAATTAGGTCAAAGCATCAATAGGATTTCATACATTCATGCTCAAAGCAACACATCAAAAGTCATCCAAAAAGGACCTAAAAATCATTCCAAAAATCTCAAACATACTTCAACATGTTATGAACACAACCCAAAAAGAATCAGGATCAAATCACTTTCCAAATGAGAGAAATAAAAAATGCAACATGAAGTATGCAATATGAAGTGCAAATGAGAAAAATTAATTTGGAAAATTAATATTTAATGCAAATTTAATGCAAAAATAATAAAATAAAAATGTGAAAAATTAATTTTAATAGTGAGGAGGGATGATGAATTTTTTGGAATTTTTTAGCACATGCAAGTATTTTTAACAATTAATTATGAAATGGTATGAAAATAGAAAATAAAAAGAAAATGAAATGAAGACAGGGGTGCAAAAAGAAATCCAAACGCGTGCAAATGATCATGGGCTCAGAAACGGGGGTGTAAACAGCAGAAAAGGCCCAAGCGCTATCAAGCCTTCAGAAACAACGAACGGCTAAGATTGAGTCAAACATAAAAAGTCTCCAGATCCACAGGCTCACGCTCTCAGTCAAACAAAGTAAAGTCAACAATCCAAAGGTCCACATTCAAATGCACTAATTAAATGAAATCAAACGGTCATGACATAATCAGATCCACTAAACCCTAATCAACTCAATTAACAACACCTAATCAAGATCCAACGCACGAGAATTAAACTGGAAAATTAATCACAATCCAACGCATGAGATTCAAACTGGAAAACCACAAACCCTAATTAAACCTTCACCGGCCGGAGAAGCGTCGGTCATCTTCTCCGGCCACTCTCCGGTCACCAAACTTCAAACAATAACCAAAAACAACAAATCATACATCAAAATGTTCAGCAACTCACGTAGATCACAAATATGCCACTCAAAATCATTTAGCATGCATATATTTCAAGAATCGAACGAAACAAGTTTGGATCTGAAAATTTCAGATCTAAATTTCAGCCATGATTCACGTTGAAAATCAAAACCAAACACATATATGAGCTCAGCACATCAAGATGAACATTAAACACACAACAAAAATCAATTCTAGATCTATGAATTTGGAGCTCACCTGAGATTTGCAGAAATGGAAATACGTCAAGAAACTCCAAGATAAGCTGCAGATCAACTCTTTCAACCGTCTAATTGTAAAATAAATGCAATTAGACCTTCAAACTAGCCTGAATCCTTGAATCCGAAAGTTGAAGCTCTGAACTCAACTTGATGAATTCCTTGCTTAAACCTCAAAACAGTGGTGGATTTCTCTTCCTTGTGCTTCACTGATCCTAAACCAACCAAGAAAAATGGAGGAACCTTGAAGGATTGGGAGAATCGAAGGAGAGAGACTTGAGAGCAAAAACTTTGAAAAGTGATGAAAATGAATAGTAACTGCTGAGAAATTCGTGTGAGTTAGCTTATATAGTGTGCCAATGCCACTGTTTAGGGTTTTAAACTTCAAGGACTTGAGAGCAATGAGTTTTGGGCTGTTTTGCAAATTTGCAAATGTGTGCACATGAGGTATTTGGCTCGTGCATTCTCCATGAAAAGTGCATGACTGTTTTCCTTTTGATGCAAGGACCACCTTTGGATTGATCTTGGGGATGGAGAGTAACTGAATTATGAATTCCAAGTGAACTTGCAAAATTGCATAATGATGAATTATGACTATGTAATCCACGGATTCATTCAATTCTTGGCTCAAAATGATGCTAAATGAGGTGCAATGGAGTGTGGTGAGGTGAACTGAACAATTAGAAGCCATATTGGTGAGTTAAAATGCATCTTGCAATTTATGTCAAAATGGTATGCATGGTGGAACACCAAATGCCCTTTAACTTCAAATGCCCATAAGTCTTGATCTAAAAATGATATGATCATGATCCACCTCTCTTTGGAAAGAGGAGAAAGAGATCTACAACTTTGGTGTTGGGCAAAAATTCGTTTGAAGCATTTTTTATCATGAAAAGTTTGGTTAAAGTTGGTTGAAAATATGCCAAAAATAGTAACTTGAAATTACAAGTCACTTTCCCAATTTGGCAACTTTTTACCAAAGCTTGATTTTTGCAAATTGTGATCATGAAAGCCTTCCATAGACCAAATAAAGGTCTCTTGACTTGATTACCATGATGAGGACCTCTCAAAACCTTAGTTTGACTTTTCAGTTGACCAGTTTGACTGATTACTTCATCTGTAAGCTACTGAATCATCTGAGGCCTTCCATGGTGAATTTTTGGCTCAAAATCCATCCTTGGACTTATTTTGACCTATGGAGAACCTTAGTGAAAGGTTTGAATCAACTCCTTGAGCTTAGGACCCTTAACCATAAAACCCTAGTTTTGGTCATCAGTGTAAGGACACCAACCCTTGATATAACCACTTGGAGAATCCCTCATTGAAATACCCTTGGGCCACCATATAAGGATGTGAAAAGCTTATGGAGCTCATAAGAAGCTTTTGCCCTTGAGTTGAACCAAATACCTCGATCCCATGCTAAGAACCAAATGCTATGCACAATGCAAATGCAAGAAATGAAAAGAAACCTAAGCCAGTTATCTAAAAACAACAAGGCAAATTTTGAGGTGTTACACTCACGCCGAAAGTGCACTTGTTCGGATTCAACCTCAATCTGAACTTCCTCAACCTTTCGAACAGCTTCTGGAGGTTTACCAAGTGTTCTTCCTCTGTCTGTAACTTCGCAATCATGTCATCAACATAGACTTTAATCTCCTTGTGAAACATATCATGAAAGAGAGTCACCATCGCCCGCTGATAGGTTGCCCCAACATTCTTCAATCCAAAGGGCATTACCTTTTAGGGTTGCATCCTAACTCTGATTATGGTTTTTGAAATTAAACTGGAATCAAGGGGTGGATCGCCCTGCGAATTTTTTAAACATGTTCATTTGCATTCGCATATCCATAATCATTTTGCATAACAGGTGTTTATCTCTGGCGTTCTTACTTGGTTCTCTTCCACCGCACCAGATTGCAGATCAACGCATTCACCGGTATCCTACTAAGCAGAATTGGAAGAGACTCATGGATCAGCTACAGAATGAGATCATTGAGATGCGGACTCGCATGAACCAGTTCATGGAATTAATGCAAGGGGTTGCTCAGGGACAAGAACAGTTGAGAACTCTCGTTCAACCACTGATTGCGAGGCTTGATAATGATGGTGTCCTTCATGGAGGACTTCAGACTGGTGTTACTGATGATGGTCAGGATGGTCCTACTGGCGGAGGTGTTCCTGCTTCTGGTGTTGTGATTCCTCCGGGCGGAGTAGCAAGTGCTGTGATTCCCACTGCAGTGGGAGGTGGTACTGGTACTGGTGCAGTTCAGGGTCGTCGGTATGATGATGTTCAGGATGATGTATTTTCTTTGCCAGGTGGAGATGCTGGTCCCCAGACTGATCAGGACCAGAGGATCCGATTGATTGAGGAACAGCTGAGGGGTGTTGTGAATCAGGATTCTGTGGGAATGGATTTAGAGGATTTGGGGCTGGTTCTAGGCGTTGTCATTCCACACAAGTTTCAGACTCCCACTTTCGAGAAGTATAATGGTATGACTTGTCCGAGGACCCACGTCAGGGCGTATGCAAGCAAGATGGTTGCATATGTGAAGAAAGAAAAGTGAAAAGCATTCGTGTGATTACGGACACAAGATAAAAAGGGATGACTGTTATTCCAAAACTTCCTTAGGTGGCAAACCATTAGTGGCCTGGGATTCTTAAAGATCATAAACCTTTTGAGAGATGAGCGTTTGGGTCAGATTAACTGAACATAGGATTGGAGAACATCACGAAGAGTGGGTGGGCACCGATAAATTTTGAGCCATAAATCTATTTTCTGAAACCGTGAACCAGACCACGTTATAACCCTTAAAAGTCCTAATTGAAACAGGGTTTTTTCCTAAAGCGTACTTCGACAGGATAGCGTTCCTGACTCCTACGAGTTGTGCTAATAAGATTTGTTGGTATTGCATGTGCACATTGTTTTTCCATTCAAAAGTCAAGGTCGCATCCCAGCTAGTGATTCGTTCACAAGGCTTGGCGACGCATCTTCAATAAAAACTTCAAGGTTAACATATTTGTTGCATTAGAATTATCATTCTCATAAATAACTTGTCCTATTTGCATACATGTGCCTAAGCATCAATGCAGCCTACACAGTGAACGTCAGTCAAGAAGCTTGATCCTGCCAAGTTGGGATGCTTGAAAATTCTGAAGGACAATCATATCAAAGGGCATGCTGCCAAGAGACTCAGTATAGAGTGGGCTCTTCCCCAGCAGAGTCGCCAGCTGTCGCTCCGAGGATTTTCATCCAGGTACAAACGCGAGAGTAGCGCGGAAAAACAGAGTCGCCAGCCGTGTAAATTTATCCCAAGAGAGGGAAAGGGAACACCGCATAAACCTTAGGAAGGGGGAAGGAATGGTCATCGCAACCATAACCTGGGTTCGGGAGTCGGTTACGCGAGGGGAAGGTGCTAGCACCCCACGCGTCCATCGTACTCGATGGGATCCACGCTTGTTGTCTAT
The DNA here is from genome assembly GCA_022829125.1 of Lathyrus tuberosus. NCBI lineage: Eukaryota > Viridiplantae > Streptophyta > Magnoliopsida > Fabales > Fabaceae > Lathyrus > Lathyrus tuberosus. The sequence continues at coordinate 3,426,778 of JALAZF010000073.1, read as the reverse complement.
TCTAAGGGTGAGTTATACTATCATCTAGGGCTGTGCTAAGACGGGAGGGAAAGACAAAGACAGACTCGGTAGGACGTCGACGTCCTAGGCCTACGTACCCCCTTGTGCAATGGGGAATTCAGAGTCAACGTAGTTCGGACCAAGTTCTTTTTGTGTTTTTTATGAGCGACGTTAAATTCGCGTCCGACAGTTAGGGTCGATGCCTATTTGCGACTCAGACGGAAGGTAACGTGCCCTTTTTGAACCAGACTCTGCTCGGGGAAACGAGCTTAATCTGCTGCTAGGGAAGTAACTTTACCCTCACCCTGCTGGGTACTAGATTAAACCATTGTCGTCGAGACTATACTTTCTGACCAACCGAGGAAAGTAGACACCAGGACCCTGTGGGGATGATAACATCTTCGTCCACAAACTTCCTGTTGGAGGTACGACAACACTCACCTTAAAGCAATCAACTTCTGAGTACTTGCTGGCGAATAATAATCCAAACACGACTGCGGCTGGGTATATAATCCTCTGTACTTTGCTGAGGAAGACGATCCTCAACGACTCCGCTTGGGAGAAAAAGTAATTGTCAACATTCAGCTACTAGGGGATAACACATGCTTCCTGACTAGCTGGGGAACAAATAGTTGTCCCATGCTCCGTGGGGAGACATCACTTACTGAAGAAAGATGTGCCAAGTCACAACTCTGGCCTGGGAAAAAACCTCTTATATCCTGCTAAGGAGGACGATCCTTAACGACTCCGCTTAGGGAATTACTTCTTTATACTCTGGTTGAGGAAGACGACCCTCGATACTCTGATGGGGAAGAGTAATAACCTGTTGAGGACGATCAGACTTCAAAGTTGAGGGGAGCTCTACTTTACTGGGGAAAACATCCAACCGCTGAGGACGATCAGACTTCTAAGTGGAGAGAGCAACTCTACTGGGGAGGTACATCTGTCATCCTGCAAAACCAACAAAAAGTCTACGTGCAAGAATGAATACATTAATTATCCACATGGTGACTGTCGCCTAAGCAATTGCCACTGTTTTTCCATCTTGTGTCATAAAGCTCAACGTTTTAGCATGTAATGTTTTTATCAAAAATATCGGACATTTTCACAAACAAAACAGATAAAACAGAAAACAAAAGCTCTTTAACCGAAATGCAAACTTTATTGAATGAATTGGCCTGTGAATAGGCATTTACATCCGGAAGCAATTCCTGAAAAGAGGTAATTGTGCAAAAAGCAAAAGAAAATACAAATGTCGGCAATGTGGGGAACAGACATCCACCATGATTCGACTCAGCTATAACCCATATGACTTGTTCATCCGCAGATACTTTGGCCTTCGAAGACGACTAACTGGACTGATTCCTTTCCTCCGAATTTTCCAAGTGCGAACAGTGATCACAGATCGAACGCGGATCGTAGTCTTTGCTTTAAAATCCCTAACTTTTGCCTGGATCGCCCTTCTCGGGTTTTCAATCCACCGGGATACCCATTTTTGCCAAGGTTGCCTTTTCAGGTTTTCAACCTTACGGGTTTATTCTCTTTTCTTTTTATCCCTAATTTTTGCCCGAACCTTTTCTTTTTATGGTTCGCCAGGATGCCCCATTTTTGCCTGAACCTTCTTTTTATGCTCAACGGGTCTCTTTTATGCAAAGTATTTTTTGACTACATCCGCGTTCACAGGGGACGTAAAATCTTCGCCATCCATAGTTGAGAGTAATAAGGCTCCACCAGAGAAAACCTGTCTTACTACATATGGCCCTTCGTAATTCGGAGTCCACTTGCCCCTGTGATCTGTTTGAGGAGGAGTGATCCTTTTCAGAACTAATTCACCAGCTTGAAAACACCGAGGACGCACCTTCTGATCAAAGGCTTTCTTCATCCTGCTCTGATACAACCGGCCATGTGCAATGGCTTTCAATCTCTTCTCTTCAATGAGATTCAATTCATTCAGCCGGGAACGCACCCATTCAGCTTCATCCAGCTTCACATCTGTCAGAATTCTCAAAGAAGGAATCTCAACTTCTAATGGCAAGACTGCTTCCATGCCATACACCAGTGAGAAAGGAGTTGCCCCAGTCGAGGTGCGTACCGAAGTACGATACCCATGCAAAGCGTAAGGCAACATCTCATGCCAGTCTTTGTATGTCACTACCATCTTCTGCACAATCTTCTTTATGTTCTTATTAGCCGCTTCAACAGCCCCATTCATCTTCGGACGATAGGGAGAAGAATTGTGATGTTTGATTTTAAAGCTCTGGCATAGCTCCTTCATCATCTTGTTATTCAGATTTGAACCATTATCAGTAATGATTCTCTCCGGGACTCCATACCGGCAGATGATGTCCTTCTTAATAAACCAGGCTACCACTTGTTTGGTGACATTGGCATACGATGCTGCTTCCACCCACTTCGTGAAATAATCAATAGCCACCAGGATAAAACGATGTCCATTTGACGCAGTTGGCTCGATCTTTCCAATCATGTCAATGCCCCACATAGCAAAAGGCCAAGGTGACGATAAAACATTCAGAGGAGTAGGCGGTACGTGCACCTTGTCAGCATAAATCTGGCATTTATGACATTTCCGGGCGTATTTAAAACAGTCAGACTCCATAGTCATCCAATAATACCCCGCTCTCAACAATTTTCTGGCCATAGCATGCCCATTGGCATGAGTACCGAAGGAACCTTTGTGAACCTCTTCCATTAACAAGCCTGCCTCGTGTTCATCAACACAACGTAGCAAGACCATGTCAAAGTTTCTCTTGTACAACACATCATCCTTGTTCAAAAAGAAATTTCCTGATAACCTCCTCAATGTCTTTTTATCTTTGGAAGATGCCCCAGCTGTGTATTCCTGACTCTTCAAGAAGACCTTAATGTCATGATACCAAGGCTAGCCATCTGATACCCCTTCAACTGCAAATACAAAAGCAGGTCTATCCAAGTGCATGATTCTGATTGAGGGAGCTTCATTCCAAAGATCCACTTTATACATTGATGACAATGTTGCCAACGCATCAGCCATCTGATTCTCTATACGGGGAATATGATGGAAGTCTATTCTGTCAAAGAAAGGTAGCAATCTTCTAGCATAATTGTTATATGGAACAAGATTTACTTGACGGGTCTCCCATTCTCCTGTAATCTGATTAACCACCAACGCAGAATCACCATAAACATTAAGGTTCTTGATTCTCAAATCAATTGCTTCTTCTAACCCCATGATGCATGCTTCATACTCCGCCTCATTGTTGGTGCATATGAATGCTAATCGGGCAGTAAAGGGTATATGAGAACCCTGTGGAGTCATAATGATTGCCCCGATTCTGTTGCCATATGAATTAACAGCCCCATCAAAAACCATCTTCCATTGAGATCCAATCTCAGGTCCTTCATCAGGCAAAGGCTTTTCACAATCCTTCATCTTCAGATACATGATATGCTCATCCGGAAATTCAAACTTCATTGGTTGATAATCCACAATTGGCTGTTCGGCAAGATACTCTGACAGCACACTTCCCTTAATGGCCTTTTGGGAAACATACTGAATATCATATTCTGTCAGAACCATCTGCCAACGGGCTATTCTACCAGAAAGTGCTTGCTTCTCAAACACATACTTGATTGGATCCATCTTCGAAATCAAAAGGGTTGTATGGTTTAACATGTACTGCCTCAAACGCTTAGCGGCCCAAGCGAGTGCACAACATGTTTTCTCCAGCATCGAGTATCTTGACTCGCAATCAGTAAACTTCTTACTCAGGTAATAGATGGCGTGCTCTTTTTTACCTGACTCGTCTTGTTGACCGAGCACACAACCCATTGAATTCTCAAGAACCATGAGATACATAATCAAAGGTCTTCCTGGCACCGGCGGCATAAGGACCGGAGGTTCCTGCAAGTATTCTTTAATCTTTTCAAATGCCTTTTGACAATTTTCATTCCACCTGACCGCTTGATCTTTTCTTAGCAACTTGAAGATTGGTTCACACGTGGCTGTGAGATGCGAGATGAACCTAGCGATGTAATTCAATATCCCCAAGAAACCACGAACCTCTTTTTCTGTTTTCGGCACAGGCATTTCTTGTATGGCTTTTACCTTTGCAGGATCAACCTCAATACCTTTTTCACTAACAATAAACCCCAGCAATTTTCCTGATCTCACCCCGAAGGTGCATTTGTTTGGGTTCAACCTTAGTCTAAATTTCCTTAACCTTTCAAATAATTTCTGAAGATTCACCAAATGTTCTTCTTCCGCCTGTGACTTCGCAATCATGTCATCAACATAGACTTCAATCTCTTTGTGAATCATATCATGAAAGAGAGTCACCATCGCCCGCTGGTAAGTTGCCCCTGCATTTTTCAATCCAAAGGGCATCACTTTATAGTAGAAAGTTACCCACGGTGTTATGAATGTTGTTTTCTCCATGTCCTCTGGGGCCATCTTGATTTGGTTATACCCAGAGAAGCCATCCATGAAGGAAAACACAGAATACTGAGCAGTATTGTCAACTAACACGTCAATGTGAGGGAACGGGAAATCATCCTTTGGGCTGGCTCTATTCAAATCCCTGTAATCAACACACATCCTAACCTTCCCATCCTTCTTAGGTACAGGCACAATGTTAGCAACCCATGGAGGATAATTTGTTACGGCAAGAAATCCGGCGTCCAACTGCTTCTGAACCTCTTCCTTGATCTTGACAGACATCTCCGGTTTAGTTCTTCTCAACTTTTGCTTGACCGGAGAACAATCTTCTTTGAGCGGTAGCCGGTGTACGACAATATCAGTATCCAGCCCGGGCATGTCTTGGTAAGACCAGGCGAAGATGTCCACATACTCACGGAGCATTTTAATCAATCTTCCCTTGACACTGTCTTCCAATGCAGCCCCTACTCTTACTTCCTTTCTAGCGTCCTCGGTTCCTAGATTCACAATCTCAATTTCCTCCTGATGAGGTTGGATGACTCTCTCCTCTTGCTTCAACAATCTGACCAACTCTTCGGGCAGTTCATAATCTTCGTCAGCCTCTTCTTCAGCCTGATAGATTGGATTGTCAAAGTCATACCGAGCTATAGCTGAGTCATGATCGGTGTCATCTGAACAAAAAGACCTACAATGATTTATGAGGTATGTTTTATTATGATGCAACAAAAGAAACACATTGCCATGTTGATGTGGGTTTTTTTTTAATGCATAAAACGGAAAGACAGAGATCAAAATATTTGAGTGTGAAAAGTCCTTTATTGATGATAAAGCAAAACATGCGACAGTTAAAAGCCCTACAAACAGAATCACTACGTCTTGGGCAGAACGTATGATTAACAAAATAGGAAAACAAAGCAATTACTCAAAGCCTGTCACTTGAATGACTTTCTCGGAAGACCAGTTGTGCAGACTTTCCCCTGGGACACAAGGACGGATCCAGCTATCCATGTCGCAATCACTGTCTCCTTCTTCATCAATAGCATTAACTCTGTCGAAGAAAACTCCAGCGCTAGTGAACCGGACAGGGCCATAGAATTTTGGGGGATCCTCATCTCTTTTGGATGGCTTATATCCCAATCCATAAGTATCCTTCTTTTTCTGGACTTCAACCACCTGGCCCCACCTCTGTGAGCTACAAGCTTCAACCACAGCTTTGGCGTCTCTCAACGAAGACATGGAACCCTCAGGTTGATTTGCCATTACGGGCTGCACTACAGCTTTAGACTGAACAACTTCTTCAGAAACTTTCACCTTCTCAAATCCCTGGCACAACGTCTCGTGGATTTCCCCATCCACTTCCACTTATTTGAAGGTTGACAGCTGACTGATCATTATGTCTTCCTCTCCGCACACTGTCACTACGTGACCATCAACCATATACTTCAGCTTTTGATGTAAAGTGGAAGTTACAGCACCTTCCCCGTGGATCCAAGGACGACCCAATAAACAGTTGTACGCCGGCTGAATATCCATAATGTAAAACGTTGCATTAAAGATTTCCGGTCCAACCTTGATTGGAAGCACAATCTCGCCAAAAACAGATCTCTTCGAGCCATCAAAAGCTCGCACCACCAAGTCGCTTGGTGTACAAATAAGTCCTCGAGTATCCAACTTCATTAACGCTTTCTTGGGCAATACATTCAACGATGAACCGGTATCAACCAAGACATGTGACATCAGCGAGCCACGGCATTCGATCGAAATATGCAGGGCATTGTTATGATTCCTGCCAGCAGAAGTCAAGTCAAGATCTGTAAAACCCAGGCCGTTACCCGCATTCACGTGCGCTACAACCCCTTCCAGCTGATTAACAGAAATCTCTTGAGGAACGTATGCTGCATTCAAAACCTTCAAAAGAGCATTCCTGTGAGCCTCAGAACACAAGAGCAGAGACAGAATAGAGATCTTGGATGGGGTCTGATGTAATTGGTCCACGATCTTATAATCACTCTTTCGAATGAGCCTCATAAATTCCTCTACATTTTCCGAAAAAGCATCATCAATCGGCTTCACTGTAGATTCCACAATCACTGGGGTCTGAACAGAACCATCCATCGCCTGTTTTCCTCTATCTTGCCTAGAGGTACTGGGTTGATCATTAACCGGAGGGAGCACTCTACCACTTCTGGTTATAGCATCAGTCTCAACTTTAACCCCTGAACTAGAACCCACTGGCGAAGTATTCATTAGCTCTTGCTTTTGCCCATTGACAAACACCTCTGCACCATAATTCCACGGAATAGCCTTAGAACTCTCGTACGAAATGGGTCCAGCCCTTGTGATAATGACTGGAGGTGGCCTTGCTGGACCAGAAATAGTAATTGTTTTGAACGGGATAGTGATAGTGGCAACCTTTTCACTAACAACCTCTTCTAGCTGATTACCTCTGTCAAACTGTAAACAGCCCTCATCAATCAGATTCTGAATACCCCTCTTCAACGAATCACAACCATTAGCCTTTATCAAACAATCTGAGCAGTTCTTACCACAGCCCGGATAGACATCACCTTTCAATAACCTGTTCTTAACCACCACCAACGGAGTCTTCAGTTCCTCCACATCCATGATCAAATTCAAAGTTTCACAGTCTTCGATTACAGCATTCACCCTTGGCCCATTGTGATTAGGAATCGGGTTTTAAATAACATTGGGTCCGTCATTCGAGAAATTGATGGCTTTAGAGTCCACAAGGTCCTGCGCCTTGTGCTGAAACGCCCTGCACTTCTCCACCGTGTGCCCCGGAGCACCAGAATGAAAATCGCAGTGTGCGTTAGCATCGTAGCCTCGTGGGAGTTCCCCTGTTGGTAGAGCCAGGGTAGGAAGCTCAACTAGACGCAACTGCAATAAATGTTGCAACAACTGTGCATATGACATTGGGGGTTGATCAAAATGCCTCTCTGCATTCCTCTGTCTGTTCTGATACTGACCCTGCTGCCTATTCTGATTAGCATTACCCCTTTGCTGCTGTGGTGGAGGTAATGTTGCTGGAATGGTTACTGATGCTACCTGTTGATTGTTAAACTGGCGCTGTTTCCCTTTTCCCCTGTGGGATGATACAGCGTTGGTTTCTCCTTTCTTCTTATAATTATCAAACGGCTTTTTTCCTTGTCCGGAAGACGATCCATCACCGCTAGAAACCTTCCCAGCCTTAATTCCCACCTCTATCTTCTGTCCAATAGCAATCACATCTGCAAACTTGCCTAGAGAACAAGGCAAAAGCTTCTCATAGTAGTGCTTAGGCAGTGTGTCCATGAACATAGCCAGCATCTCTTTCTCTAGCATTGGTGGCTGCACCCTAGCCGCTAACTCACGCCACCTTTGCGCGTATTCTTTGAAACTCTCATCATTCTTCTGGGACATGCTCAACAACTGAGTTCTGTTGGGAGCCATGTCCGTGTTGTACTGATAATGCTTGATGAAAGCTGCAGCTAGCTCTCTCCAGGTACGAACATCTCTACTTTCTAGCCCCATGTACCATTCTAAAGACGCGCCAGACAGGCTGTCTTGGAAGAAGTGCATCATTAACTTTTCATCCTTAGCGTGAGCAACCATCTTCCTGGTATAGGCCTTCACATGGGTCCTTGGGCAGGTAGAACCATTGTACTTTTCTAGCGTAGGAATCTGAATCTTGTGTGGAATAACAACATCAAGGACTAACCCTAGGTCGTCCAAATCAACCCCCAAATCATCCTGTTTCACCACTCCTTTCAATTGAGCTTCGATTAAACGGATTCTTTCATCACTGACCACAGGAAGGGCAGCGTCTAAACTTCTGACCGAGAACACATCGTCCTGTTGATCATCAAAATGATGGCCATGGATAGCCCGAACAGTACTTCCCTCTCCAACCACTGTAGGAATTCTGCCTTGTCCCCCAGCACCAACTCCGCCCGGAGGGATATTACGGTTAATAAGACCACCGTGTAGGATACCATTTTCGTCGACCTGCGCCACTAACGGCTGAACCAGAGTTCTAAACTCGTTCTGACTTTGCACCACACCCTGCATCATTTCCATGAACTGGTCGATGCGAGCTTGCATAGCGGCCATATCTGCCTGAACTTTGTCCATCACTCTGTTTTGATTGAGCCGAGTAGAATAACGATGAGTTGGTTGATCAATCCTGACTGAAAGAAAGAGAGAGCATAAGAAAACCAGAGAAACCAAGATAACCTGCAATGCAAAAATGATTATGATTATGCAAATGCAAATGCAAACATGTTTGTATATTTGCAGGGTGATCCACCCCTTGATTCCAGTTTAAAGGTGAAATAGGATGAAACTGCTGCTCATATAAATCAGAGTGAATCACTGTCAGAAATTACAACCCAAGGTACCAAAAAAATAGCCTGAAACAAAAATAAGCAGAGGTCCCAGCCAACAATTCTGGTGGTGACCCAAAATACAAAGAAAGAACAAAATACAAACTACTGAGTAAAGTTCCCTTCAAGGATCTTGCACCGTATGAGGGCCACTGCCTGAGCTAGAGCACTCCCACTTAGACCTCTTCACTCCTGCTTGTATTTTTAGCTCTTCCATGGTTGCTATGGCTTCTTTGAGCCGTTCTTCAACTGCATGTCTTCGGAACGTCCCTGACAAGATCTCCTCGTCCTTCTTCCTGAGCTTCAACTTCAGACTCTCAATCTGCTCCAAATGCTTATCTTCTTTCTACTTGTTGGCCGTGATTGCAGTATCTCGGTAAGCATTGAACCTGCGAATCTTCGCCCAAGCCTTGGCTAAGTCATCCTTCTTGGATTTGAGAGTCTTGCAAACGCCTTTTAGAGCTTGTCCTACCCTTTTCCTAGCTGCTATCTCTTCAACCAGCTCCTTTTCTTTTTCAGCGAGACGTTCTGTCTTCAGCTTGGCGATATGAACAGCCTCACCTCGCTCATGTTTCAACTGGTAGATTTCCTTTTGCAACTCACAGTTCTCCTCTCGAATCTTCTTTTTTCAGCCCATAATTGGTTATACTTCTCCATCTCAATCATGGTTGGGGGTTCAATCAGCAAAGGGTAAGAAGGAGGTTCCCTGCAGAATGGCAAAAGTACACTCTCTACTCTGCTTTGAACCCAGTCTTCATACGCAAGAAAAGCTTTGTTGTTACACTTTCCAAAAGAAGTCTTTCCTTTCTTATGGCGATCTCTCCAAGCGTTTGCAGCTTCTTTCAACACCTCCAGATTGGCTTTCTCACCCAAAAATAGAGACTTTTGCACATCTTGGCCTTTTGGCGGCTCCTTTAAAGCATACCCAAATTGCCTAATAGCAAGGATGGGGTTGTAGTTAATTCCCCCCTTCCTTCCTATTAAAGGTACGTTTGGGTAACCTCCACAACTAACCAGGATCTCTCGGCCCAACAAATCACGATTGATCCAAACTAAGTTGTCGGCCCTTAACCCCATTAATCTCTTTGCCCAATCTAAAGTTCCTTTAGTGTCTTCGAATGCCCCAGATTTGGGAAGACGATCAGCAAACCACTTATAGAAAATTGAAGCACAACAATACAGAGGTCCGCCTCTCCTTTTCTCATTCTTATAGTGCATCGAATAATACAGATCCCCAAGCAAGGTAGGTACCGGATTCTTCATGGTGAATATCCGGACAGCATGTGCATCTACAAAATCTTTCACATTAGGGAATAACGCTGTTCCATAAACACACATAGCCAGAATTGCATTGAACACTGACCAACACTTAGCCTTAGCACAAGTAGCAGCCTGTTCGATCAAAAACTTCGTGTGAAAACCTTGATAACCCCCTTTACTAGCAATATTTTTCTTCAACAGTGACTGATCCAAACGTAAAGTAGCAGCAACCCTTTCTAAATCAGGAAACTCCTTAGAAGGATAGAAGAGAGCTCCCTCTTTGACCGAAACATCCAAAATAAGAGCAAATTCTTCCAACGTTGGAGCCAAAAGATAATCAGCAAATAGAAAACACCGGAGTTGAGGGTCATAGAACTGTGCCAGAGTGTGCAGGGCCCTGAACTCATAATTGGTAACATTCCGGGCGAAACTCAGAATCCTCCCATATTCTCCTCTGAAATCTGCCAATACCTCTGGTTTTGCCATAGCCGAGATCTTGTGCACAGCGTCTAGATGAAGCTCTGGGAACTTGTACGGGATGATGTTCTTTCTTTTTTCAGCGCTAATACTCATCATGGACAGTCTTCAGACAACCGAAATCAAAGTTAGGATGCAACCCTACAAATGAGCAAACATGTCAGAATGCAAAAAAGATGATGCAAAATGCAAGCATGGGATCAAGGTATCCAAAATGCTCAAACTGCTGCTGTTCTGCTGACTGAATAAGACCCAGAATACCAGAAACCCAAAAATCCAGAATAACAACCCAATCAAACTGCCAGAATGCCAGGATGATAATAGTACACTGATGAGAAACCCAGAAACCAGGTAGGTTGAAGGTCTCGGTTACCTGCAAACCTGCAAACACCCATCCCCTCTCACATGTGGGTACTAGAATGTTCAGTATCCCGGGCTCTCAGGTCGAGAAATGATGATACGTTCACCATTTCTGGTTTGGCATCATCATCAAAAGAGGAGGCCTCAACCGATTCTCCAAAACAAAAGATCCTCAGCTTCAGAGGTTTGAGAAGCAATAGCACATTCAGCCCGAAGGATACAATGCTATCGCCAATCAAAGAGGTCGTCCGCTGATTCACTACAAAAGGGAAATCCTATAGCAAGTTCCCAGCATTGGGTCCTCGGATCGAGAATGTGCAATGGGTTTGCCACAGAACGTGGGCTGCCACTGTCACATCTCGGGAGGAGTGCCGCAACTGAGTCCTCGGGGATGGTCGCCAGAGTCGACAGCTTTCCAGGTTATATTCCATCGTCTGCCCCAAATGGACAGGACAGAATATTACCAAGAAAACCTCGTCTGGATGTGGAGTTTTCATGTATACTTCGTCTGGCCAAATGCCAAACAAGTCACACTACTTTCCACGCTAATCATAGGTGTATGCTCAAGCCTTGGTATTGGGCTTTTCTCTCATGAATCCTACCCACCCTGCAAACAGAAAATCCAGCAGCAGAACAGCACAACAATATCCAGTATGACAGTAATAAATGAAATGCAATGCAATGCAATAAAGAGCTGTAAGTACAGTAAAGTAAATAAGACAGTAAATACAGTAATATACAACAAAGCAAAGCACCATAAAAACAAACACCTAGAGAAAATAAACAGACAAGCGCTAGGATCGACTCGCTAAAGGAGAAGGACCAGCATAGGTCAACCAGAGTCCCCAGCAGAGTCGCCAGCTGTCGCTCCCGAAAGATTCGCATCCAACGGTACAAACGCGAGAGTGGCGCAGAAGAACACAGAGTCGCCAGCAAAGTGTATTTATCCCAAGAGAGGGAAAGAAAACACTGCGTAAACCTGAAAGAAAGGGAAAGAGCATGGTCACGCGACCAAGAGGACGGGTACGGGAGTCGGTTATGCGAAGGGAAGGTGTTAGCACCCAACACGTCCATTGTACTCGATGGGATCCACGCTTGCTGTCTGCATCAAAGGGTGTCGTCGACTGGAACTCCACTGCTACTGGACCGGAGAAGAAACGAGAGCGGAGAGAAAGGAGAAACAAAGAGGAAAAGAAAAGGAAGTGACTCGATAGGACGGTATCATTGTCCTAGGCCTACGTACTCCCTCAGTGCAATGGGAAAGTCAGAGTCAACGTAGTTCGGACGGGAACTGTGGGGGAAGGGTGCTCGCCAAGACAATCGCTGTCTTGTGCCTACGTATCCTCAATCGGACGAGAGAGAGGAATCAGAGCTGACGTAGTTCGTGGGTACGACCACGGATGGGTAAGTGTTTTTTACGTGAGCGACTAGCTCTCTTCTGAAAGAAGAAGAAGTTTGAAACCCAACAATCCCGAAGGATAAAAAAAAGATTTGAATTTGTTTGGTGTTTTTTAGACAGAAGTGTTTTGAGTTAGTTCGTAACTTACATTGCACCAAAGTCTACCCTGCGGGAACGAGTGAGTCGCATGGTCGCCCCCGAATGAGACGTATGCTAAACACCCTAGAAGAAGAGAGGAGACCCCTCGTTCTTCACTTCCTACACTTAAGGCTCGGGCGCAATATACGTTATATTTTATTAAGTGTTTTCAAGAAGTTTGAGATGAGAAGAGAAGCGACACAAAAGGAAACTCTAAAGGGAAACTAAGAGTCCTAATGTCATCATGCATGGATGTCCTATGGTTAGTGAGGTTTAGGAGAGACGACTACCTAACCTAATGCTAATCCTACTCCAAGCTTAATCGAAAATTAAGTTGGACTAGGTAGCTCTAAAGGGAGAGAATCCAAGACTTAAACAAGTCTTTAGACTCGAGGGATGAAAAGAGTGAAAGAGAAGGAGGAGAAAGAGAAGTGAAACACAAGTGGCCTAAGCTCACTTCAAACACAAGTATGGAAGTTAAAAGATAAAGGAAGAAAGTAAAATGTGGAAGCATGTCCACACTCAAACAACTTACCATTTGCCCCTGAAAATGTTAGAAGTATTCACATATGACAAAATGAAACTCAAACAAGCATAAGGCAATGAAGAAACAAGTTCTAAAGTAAATCAATCATCAAGTTCATAACCTAATGGTCCTACTGACCTCTAATGTTAGTCATGCACAATTAGTCAAAAAAGAAAAGGGAGAAGTCAATCAAGTACCATTCAAGTCATTAAAGAAAGAGTGAGATGAAAAGAAGTGATCATGTAAAGCAACCAAGTCAAAATTCCACAAAGCAAACCAAGTCCAGAAGTGACACAATCCTAAATGTGTGCCTAAACAAGATCTTCAAACATCATTCAAGTCATACAAACACTTTCACAATCAATTAAGAAGCAAAGAAGAAGAAGTGAAGTGAAGTGAAACATGATTCATTCTTGTGAAACAAGTGACTTAAGGTGCAAGGCAAACATCAAACATGCAAAGATGAGATCCAAATATCACAACCAGAGGTCAATTAACATGCTATCAATTCTCAAACAAGACCCCAAATTATGGCACAAGTGCCTTCATAATCAAGCAAACCAAACATGAATCATACATTCACAAGTTGGACAAGTTAAAGTTCATGCTTCAAAGAAATAACAAACATGCCTCAAAAATTATGTCATTCAGTATTCAAGCATCTCAAACATGTATAATTGACATATCAAATCCACAAGCAATGAATCAGAACCAAAGTCAATCAACAATTAGGTCAAAGCATCAATAGGATTTCATACATTCATGCTCAAAGCAACACATCAAAAGTCATCCAAAAAGGACCTAAAAATCATTCCAAAAATCTCAAACATACTTCAACATGTTATGAACACAACCCAAAAAGAATCAGGATCAAATCACTTTCCAAATGAGAGAAATAAAAAATGCAACATGAAGTATGCAATATGAAGTGCAAATGAGAAAAATTAATTTGGAAAATTAATATTTAATGCAAATTTAATGCAAAAATAATAAAATAAAAATGTGAAAAATTAATTTTAATAGTGAGGAGGGATGATGAATTTTTTGGAATTTTTTAGCACATGCAAGTATTTTTAACAATTAATTATGAAATGGTATGAAAATAGAAAATAAAAAGAAAATGAAATGAAGACAGGGGTGCAAAAAGAAATCCAAACGCGTGCAAATGATCATGGGCTCAGAAACGGGGGTGTAAACACCAGAAAAGGCCCAAGCGCTATCAAGCCTTCAGAAACAACGAACGGCTAAGATTGAGTCAAACATAAAAAGTCTCCAGATCCACAGGCTCACGCTCTCAGTCAAACAAAGTAAAGTCAACAATCCAAAGGTCCACATTCAAATGCACTAATTAAATAAAATCAAACGGTCATGACATAATCAGATCCACTAAACCCTAATAAACTCAATTAACAACACCTTATCAAGATCCAACGCACGAGAATTAAACTGGAAAATTAATCACAATCCAACGCATGAGATTCAAACTGGAAAACCACAAACCCTAATTAAACCCTCACCGGTCGGAGAAGCGCCGGTCATCTTCTCCGGCCACTCTCCGGTCACCAAACTTCAAACAATAACCAAAAACAACAAATCATACATCAAAATGTTCAGCAACTCACGTAGATCACAAATATGCCACTCAAAATCATTTAGCATGCATATATTTCAAGAATCGAACGAAACAAGTTTGGATCTGAAAAATTCAGATCTAAATTTCAGCCATGATTCACGTTGAAAATCAAAACCAAACACATATATGAGCTCAGCACATCAAGATGAACATTAAACACACAACAAAAATCAATTCTAGATCTATGAATTTGGAGCTCACCTGAGATTTGCAGAAATGGAAATACGTCAAGAAACTCCAAGATAAGCTGCAGATCAACTCTTTCAACCGTCTAATTGCAAAATAAATACAATTAGACCTTCAAACTAGCCTGAATCCTTGAATCCGAAAGTTGAAGCTCTGAACACAACTTGATGAATTCCTTGCTTAAACCTCAAAACAGTGGTGGATTTCTCTTCCTTGTGCTTCACTGATCCTAAACCAACCAAGAAAAATGGAGGAACCTTGAAGGATTGGGAGAATCGAAGGAGAGAGACTTGAGAGCAAAAACTTTGAAAAGTGATGAAAATGAATAGTAGCTGCTGAGAAATTCGTGTGAGTTAGCTTATATAGTGTGCCAATGCCACTGTTTAGGGTTTTAAACTTCAAGGACTTGAGAGCAATGAGTTTTGGGCTGTTTTGCAAATTTGCAAATGTGTGCACATGAGGTATTTGGCTCGTGCATTCTCCATGAAAAGTGCATGACTGTTTTCCTTTTGATGCAAGGACCACCTTTGGATTGATCTTGGGGCTGGAGAGTAACTGAATTATGAATTCCAAGTGAACTTGCAAAATTGCATAATGATGAATTATGACTATGTAATCCACGGATTCATTCAATTCTTGGCTCAAAATGATGCTAAATGAGGTGCAATGGAGTGTGGTGAGGTGAACTGAACAATTAGAAGCCATACTGGTGAGTTAAAATGCATCTTGCAATTTATGTCAAAATGGTATGCATGGTGGAACACCAAATGCCCTTTAACTTCAAATGCCCATAACTCTTGATCTAAAAATGATATGATCATGATCCACCTCTCTTTGGAAAGAGGAGAAAGAGATCTACAACTTTGGTGTTGGGAAAAAATTCGTTTGAAGCATTTTTGATCATGAAAAGTTTGGTTAAAGTTGGTTGAAAATATGCCAAAAATAGTAACTTGAAATTACAAGTCACTTTCCCAATTTGGCAACTTTTTACCAAAGCTTGATTTTTGCAAATTGTGATCATGAAAGCCTTCCATAGACCAAATAAAGGTCTCTTGACTTGATTACCATGATGAGGACCTCTCAAAACCTTAGTTTGACTTTTCAGTTGACCAGTTTGACTGATTACTTCATCTGTAAGCTACTGAATCATCTGAGGCCTTCCATGGTGAATTTTTGGCTCAAAATCCATCCTTGGACTTATTTTTACCTATGGAGAACCTTAGTGAAAGGTTTGAATCAACTCCTTGAGCTTAGGACCCTTAACCATAAAACCCTAGTTTTGGTCATCAGTGTAAGGACACCAACCCTTGATATAACCACTTGGAGAATCCCTCATTGAAATACCCTTGGGCCACCATATAAGGATGTGAAAAGCTTATGGAGCTCATAAGAAGCTTTTGCCCTTGAGTTGAACCAAATACCTCGATCCCATGCTAAGAACCAAATGCTATGCACAATGCAAATGCAAGAAATGAAAAGAAACCTAAGCCAGTTATCTAAAAACAACAAGGCAAATTTTGAGGTGTTACACTCACGCCGAAAGTGCACTTGTTCGGATTCAACCTCAATCTGAACTTCCTCAACCTTTCGAACAGCTTCTGGAGGTTTACCAAGTGTTCTTCCTCTGTCTGTAACTTCGCAATCATGTCATCAACATAGACTTTAATCTCCTTGTGAAACATATCATGAAAGAGAGTCACCATCGCCCGCTGATAGGTTGCCCCAACATTCTTCAATCCAAAGGGCATTACCTTTTAGGGTTGCATCCTAACTCTGATTATGGTTTTTGAAATTAAACTGGAATCAAGGGGTGGATCGCCCTGCGAATTTTTTAAACATGTTCATTTGCATTCGCATATCCATAATCATTTTGCATAACAGGTGTTTATCTCTGGCGTTCTTACTTGGTTCTCTTCCACCGCACCAGATTGCAGATCAACGCATTCACCGGTATCCTACTAAGCAGAGTTGGAAGAGACTCATGGATCAGCTACAGAATGAGATCATTGAGACGCGGACTCGCATGAACCAGTTCATGGAATTAATGCAAGGGGTTGCTCAGGGACAAGAACAGTTGAGAACTCTCGTTCAGCCACTGATTGCGAGGCTTGATAATGATGGTGTCCTTTATGGAGGACTTCAGACTGGTGTTACTGATGATGGTCAGGATGGTCCTACTGGCGGAGGTGTTCCTGCTTCTGGTGTTGTGATTCCTCCGGGCGGAGTAGCAAGTGCTGTGATTCCCACTGCAGTGGGAGGTGGTACTGGTACTGGCGCAGTTCAGGGTCGTCGGTATGATGATGTTCAGGATGATTTATTTTCTTTTCCAGGTGGAGATGCTGGTCCCCAAACTGATCAGGACCAGAGGATCCGGTTGATTGAGGAACATCTGAGGGGTGTTGTGAATCAGGATTCTGTGGGAATGGATTTAGAGGATTTGGGGCTGGTTCCAGGCGTTGTCATTCCACACAAGTTTCAGACTCCCACTTTCGAGAAGTATAATGGTATGACTTGTCCGAGGACCCACGTCAGGGCGTATGCAAGCAAGATGGTTGCATATGTAAAGAAAGAAAAGTGAAAAGCATTCGTGTGATTACGGACACAAGATAAAAAGGGATGACTGTTATTCCAAAACTTCCTTAGGTGGCAAACCATTAGTGGCTTGGGATTCTTAAAGATCATAAACCTTTTGAGAGATGAGCGTTTGGGTCAGATTAACTGAACATAGGATTGGAGAACATCACGAAGAGTGGGTGGGCACCGATAAATTTTGAGCCATAAATCTTTTTTCTGAAACCGTGAACCAGACCACGTTATAACCCTTAAAAGTCCTAATTGAAACAGGGTTTTTTCCTAAAGCGTACTTCGACAGGATAGCGTTCCTGACTCCTACGAGTTGTGCTAATAAGATTTGTTGGTATTGCATGTGCGCATTGTTTTTCCATTCAAAAGTCAAGGTCGCATCCCAGCTAGTGATTCGTTCACAAGGCTTGGCGACGCATCTTCAATAAAAACTTCAAGGTTAACATATTTGTTGCATTAGAATTATCATTCTCATAAATAACTTGTCCTATTTGTATACATGTGCCTAAGCATCAATGCAGCCTACACAGTGAACGTCAGTCAAGAAGCTTGATCCTGCCAAGTTGGGATGCTTGAAAATTCTGAAGGACAATCATATCAAAGGGCATGCTGCCAAGAGACTCAGTATAGAGTGGGCTCTTCCCCAGCAGAGTCGCCAGCTGTCGCTCCGAGGATTTTCATCCAGGTACAAACGCGAGAGTGGCACGGAAAAACAGAGTCGCCAGCCGTGTAAATTTATCCCAAGAGAGGGAAAGGGAACACCGCATAAACCTTAGGAAGGGGGAAGGAATGGTCATCACAACCATAACCTGGGTTCGGGAGTCGGTTACGCGAGGGGAAGGTGCTAGCACCCCACGCGTCCATCGTACTCGATAGGATCCACGCTTGTTGTCTATTCTAAGGGTGAGTTATACTATCATCTAGGGCTGTGCTAAGACGGGAGGGAAAGAAAAAGACAGACTCGGTAGGACGTCGACGTCCTAGGCCTACGTACCCCCCTTGTGCAATGGGGAATTCAGAGTCAACGTAGTTCGGACCAAGTTCTTTTTGTGTTTTTTATGAGCGACGTTAAATTCGCGTCCGACAGTTAGGGTCGATGCCTGTTTGCGACTCAGACGGAAGGTAACGTGCCCTTTTTGAAAATAGCCTTTAAGTTGAAGGTCCCGAAGGACAAAAAGGTTTGAAGTTGGTTTGTATCTTTTAGGACAGAAGTGGCTTAAGTTAGTTCCTAAGTTGCATTGCGCCAAAGTCTAGGGCACAGGGGCGGATACTTAACGCATCGTCCCAAGACAGGACGCTCGCTAAGCACTCTAGAAAGATGAGAGGAAGCCCCCCATTTCTCATTCCCCATACTTAAGGCTCATGTGCAATACACCTTATTCTTATTAAGTGTTTTAAGGAGATTTGAGATGAGAAGAGAGAAGACACAAGGGTAACTCTAAAGGAGACTATGAACCCTAAAGTTATCATGCATGGGTGACCTACGGTTAGTGAGGTTTGACGACAACCTAAATCCTAAAGGAAAGAGATGAGAGAAGGAGAGAATAGTAAAGGTGAATATGGATGCTTATCCACACCCTTAAAGAACTTACCTTAGTCCCTGCATAAAAGGTTAGTGAGAAACAGACATAAATGATATCAAAGCAAATGAAAATCAAGCAATGGCAAAAAATAATGATAATAACCCAAACATGAACTCAAAGATCAAAGAAGCAACCCCAAAGCAAATGGCACAAGTGCCTTTCAAACAAGGACCTAGGCATGATCAGAAATGCACATATAAACAGATCTCAAGTAAAAACCAATCAAATAATTAGAAAAATAACTTCGAAAATTCCTAAATTAAACATCAAGGTTCCTCAACCAGAGACAAACCAAATACCAAAAATCCCTGCAAAAAATCAAGGTATTAGTCATTCAAATAATTAGGTAGAGCTCAGGTGGGAATTAGGGTTCAGTGTGCTAAAGGGAAGGACCTAAATGCAATATGAAATAAATTTAAAAATGAAATAAAAATATTTTTAAGCACCTTAGAATGTTGATGAATGAGCGCAAAAAGAATGGATCCAAAATATTTTGTAGATGAAGAGAATTAAAATAAAGAAACTTAAGTATGCATGAGATGTGTAATTAAAAGGAAGTTGAATTAAATAATTAATTTAAATGATAAGAATAAAATAAAAATAAAAAATAAAACTTGTAAAAATTTTATAAGACAATAAAAATGATGTATGAATTTTTTAGGATTTTTTAAATGCAATTTACTAATTTTAATGATTAAAATATGCAATAGTAATTGAAAATAAAGAAAAATAAGAAACGGGCTGGGGGGTGTGTTAAGTAAGGAAAACATGTTGTGAATTGGAGTGGGCTGGAGATGGGGGTGCAAGAAGCAAAGGTCCAATGGAAAAGAGCCCAAGGGCGAAGTCAATGTGGGAGCATGGTATTCGGTCAACCTCCAGAATTAATCCTGGCCAGCCATCTAATCCAACGGACATCTACAAGTCAACGCCAGGGAGAAGTAAACAAGATCAACAAATCTGATTCAATGGTGCACCATACCTCACCTGGACGCACGCGCACTAGATCGCACGATACTACCATGTACCGGCCACATGCCTTGCATGTGCTTCATTTAAGTGATGTCACCACCACAACCGTGCGATTAAAATAAAGAGACAATACAAGGCCACGATTAGTAGACGCATGGTGGAATTCATGGAATGAGAAACATGTGATCAAAAATTAAAAACAGAAATAAAAAGGACAAGTGGCACGCTGTGGTGCATCCGATCGGGAAATCGACGATCCATCTTCGTCTTCTCCATTTACACACCTCGCCGGACTGTACTTCCGGCAGCCGCCGGAGCTAGGGCTCCGGCTGCCCTCTCCAGTGGGTTGCGATGAGTTTTTTCCAGAAATCGCAAATGAGTACACTATTTTGACCAGAAAAACGCCAGGAATCCAAATATGGCCTTAAAAAACTTCAAATTGTTAGCGTATAATAAAAAACGAATGAAAAACCATTAGGGTACAAAACTTTAAATCCATATTACAAGCAATTCACACATCCATAATTAAAAATAATTATACCAGAGTGAGCACCATTCATCACACATCAATATTCATGCAAAAAATAGGAGTTTTAAGAGCACGAAAAAACCTCTCAACCTGAGATGGAGCAGCTCCAATCCTTGCTTTTGGCTACGAATGGGGGTTGGGTTGTGCTCCAAAAATCACCAGGAGAAGCTTTGTGGAAGAATTCTGGGCAAAAACCTTGTGGATCGTGAGTTTTTGTGAGAAATCCTCTTTTAGGGTTTTCTTGAGAACTCCTCCAATTGCACGTGCATGAACCCTAACCAATGCATGAATAGGCTTAAATACTTAGGGTTACTTCATATCTGATCATTTGGGCTTGGGTGATCCATTGTTTAATGATTTTTTGAATTATTTTGGAAATATACATTATGTGAATTACACCTTTCTCCTTGCATGTTCACTTAAAAATTCCATGATGGATCACTAGCATTTGGATTGATAATTACACCCCTATGGAACTTGGGCCTTGAAGATAATTGGTTCATGACTTTTGAATAATTTGGCATTTTTGAACAATGGAGAATAAATGAAGAATAAACCATGGAATTGCTTCATTCTTGGGCCCAAAGTAATCCTCAAGGAATGTTTTTTAATATTGGAATGTGGCATGAAGCAATGGAATTGGTTATAGGTCATTATGCCCAAAGTTGTGAAAATGGCACCATGAAAAACCCTAAAAACCATTTTGCCTTCTTTTGATCATAACTGGAGTTTCACAAATGGTATGGAGACCCACTAGTACTTGTTGGAAAGAGGAGAAAAAGACCTTCAAATTTCATGTTGGAGAAAAATTCATTTGAAGCTTTCTTGATGGTTAAAAGTCAATTTGAATGCAGTGCAGGAACTTGCCAAAAATGGAAACCTTTCATTATAGGTCACTTTCCAAAATTAGAAATTTTGCACCAACTCCTGATTCCTGATAAATATGTATGAAACTTGACCCCTGGAGACCATATGAGGATATGAGATCTTAAAATCCCTGAAGAGAACCTCAAAATTTCACAGTTGACTTTTCTCCTTTCACTGTTGACTTTTCCCCAAATTCAACTGATTTTCAATCCATTGGCCAATTGAACTTCCCCTGAAACAAACTGATGGGCAACCTCCCATCCCTAGATACTTGGGGACCCGAGGAATACCATAGAATCAAGTCTTGCCCAAAAAATCAGAAATAAACTGACTTTATAGCAAACCCTAGTTGTGGTACCCTCAGTCTAGGAGGAAATAACACAGTCTCCAAATTCAAATTCCTCTGAATATGATGTGTATCCTCTCTAACAAAGATAAGATATGCCATTTGATGATGATAAAAACCCAAGGAGCTTGCCTATTGGAGCAATAAACCCAAGAACTGCAAAACCCTAATTCATGCACTGGTTAGGAGAGTGATTCCACCTGAGATCCCTCGCAACCTGTGAACTCTTGATGAGGTAGTAGACCAGATAGGACTTTACCCTGACCCCATGCTAATGATATGCATACATGATAATGCAAAGATGAAATGAAACATAAGCCAGTTAGTACTAAAGTAAGGAGGGCAAATTTTGGGGTGCAACAGGTTTCTTCTTAGAACAAGGCTTCCCACGTCGAACTCTCGTTGTATCACCTTGGCGTTGTGCCTGATGGTAATTTTTTGTTTTAGTGAGGCTTCGCGGAGGGCTGCCCCGTTTCGGATTTCCTCGACGAGTTCGAGTTCTTCTCTCAATGATTCGTCATTCATATCCTCGTCTAGGGGCGACTCTGTCCACCTGGAGGGCACGTGAACTTCGACGGGGATTACAGCCTCAGTCCCGTATGCTAGATGGAAAGGTGTTTCCCTGGTCGTTGAGTGTGGAGTTGTACGGTATGCCCACAGTACGCTGTGCAGTTCCTCGACCCATGTCTTCTTTGTTTCGTCTAGCCTTCGCTTGAGGCCTCGAAGGATGACTCGGTTGGCTGCTTCAGCCTGTCTGTTTGTTTGAGGGTGCTCTACGGATGCGAAGTGATGCTTCGTGCCCAGTTGGGCGACGAAGTCTTGGAACTTCCTGTCCGTGAATTGCGTCCCATTGTCCGTTACTATCGCTTGGGGGAAGCCGAAACGTGCAAGGATGTTTTGTTTGTAGAAACACAGGATGTTGAGGGCAGTTATCTTGGCTAGAGCCTCCGCTTCTATCCATTTTGTGAAGTAGTCTACGCCCACTATTAGGTATTTGTTCTGACTTGATCCTACCACGAAGGGTCCTAGGATGTCTAGGTCCCACCAGGCGAATGGCCACGGGGAGGACATAGCCTTGAGCTCGTTAGGCAGAGCCAGGTGCATGTCCCCGTGTCATTGACATTTATCGCATTTCTTCACGTGTTCTTCAGTAGTATCCTGCTCGGAGAGCCTTTCGTGCAAGGAATCTTCCGTCGAGATATTGAGCGTTGATTCCCTTGTGGATTTTGCGCAAGATGTGTGCGACCATTTCCTCCTCGACACATTTGAGCAGCAGAATAGAGAATCCCTGCCTGTAGAGTTTATCTTCGACCAAGACGTAAGAGCAGGCTCTTCGCCTGACTGTGCTGGCCTCCTTTGGATCGGATGGAAGTTCGTCTTTGGTGAGATAGTTGTAGACGGGGGTCATCCAACAATTGTTGTCGCCGATCACCTGCACGTCGAGTGTCGGGGAGGCCTTCTCGATGCTGGGTCGAGGAAGTACTTCCTGTATGACGGATTTGTTTCATCCTTTCTTCTTTGTGCTGGCTAGTTTAGATAGCACGCCTGCTTGCACGTTATGTTCGTGGGGAACATGTTTCACTTCCACTGTTGTGAACTTTGCCATCTCCTTCTTGACCAGGGCCAAGTATTCGGTCAGGTTGTCATTTTTGGCTTGATATTCTCCCCGGACCTGGAGGGCCACGAGTTATGAGTCTATGCAGATGACGACTTCTTCTACGCCCAGGTCCTCGACCAGGCGTAGCCCAGCGAGGAAGGCTTCATATTCAGCCTGGTTGTTGGAGGTTGGGAAGGACAGGATGAGTGATACTTCAACGATGATTCCTTCGTTGCTTTCCAGTATGATGCCCGCACCGCTTCCTGCCGAGCTGGAGGCATCGTCCACAAAAATGGTCCATTTGCGTGCTTCGCTCGCGGGGAAGTCTGCGAATGTCATTTCTGCGACGAAGTCTGCCAGAGCCTGGGCTTTGAGAGCTTTCCTACTTTCGTATTGGATGTCAAATTCGAACAGTTCTAGCAACCATTTGAGCATTCGACTGGCCATGTCTGGTCGTCCTAGTAGCTGCTTTATTGGTTGATCTGTTCGAATCACGATCGTGTGAGCTAGGAAGTAGTGTCTTAATCTTCTGGCTGCATTAATGAGGGTCAGTGCGACTTTCTATATCTGTTGGTATCTTAACTCTGGTCCTTGCAGCGCTTTGCTCGTGAAATATATGGGCTTCTGCCCATCAGGTGTCTCGCGGATGAGAGCGGCGCTTACTACTTCGGTTGCTACGGCGAGGTACATGTACAACATTTCGCCATTGTCCGGGAGAGAGAGGACCGGTGGCTCTGAGAGTGCTCGTTTCAGATGGAGAAGGGCCTTGTCACACTCCTCGGTCCATTCGAATGCTGCCTCTTTACGGAGGAGTTTAAAGAATGGTAGGGCGTGCTGGGCGGACTTAGCCACGAAACGAGATAGTGACGCGAGCATCCCGTTGAGGGACTGGATGGATTTTTTGGACTTGGGCGTAGGAAACTCGGAGAATGCTCGGCATTTATTGGGATTGGCTTCGATTCCTCATTCCGTTAAGTAGAAGCCGAGGAATTTACCCGCTCGGACACCGAACGTGCATTTCTCCGGGTTAAAATGCATTTTGTATTTCCTGGCCTGTTCGAAGACCTTTCTCAAATGGGCAGTATGATCAGTTTCCTCGTGGGATTTCACGATTATGTCGTCCATGTAGACTTCGTGCATGTCGCCGATTTCTCCCTGGACTACTTTGTTCATCAGTCTTTGGTAGGTTGCTCCGGCGTTCTTCAGGCCGAAGGGCATTACGTTGTAGTAATAGTTGCCCAATTCAGTCATGAAGGCCGTGTATTTTTTGTCGGCCATTGCCATTGGAATTTGATTATAGCCCGAGTAGGCTTCCATGAACGATAAAAGTTTAAAACCAGCAGAATTATCAACAAGTTTATCAATATTGGGGAGGGGGTATGCATCATTCGGGCATGCCTTATTGAGATCGGTGTAATCAATGCACATGCGCCATTTTCCATTAGATTTTTTAACTAGTACAACATTGGACAGCCAAGTGGTGTACTTGGCCTCCGAAATAAATTTGGCCTCGAGGAGGTCCTTTACAGCTTTTTCAGCAGCCTCCGTTTTCTCCGGAGATTGCTTTCTCCTACGTTGTGCTACGGCCTTGACAGTCGGGTCAATTGTCAGCTGGTGGCAGGCGACTGATGGATCCAAGCTGGGCATTTCGGCGGCGCTCCATGCGAAGAGGTCGGCATTCTCACGGAGGCATGCTTTGAGCTACTTCCTCGCGATGTCGGGCAGGTCTGCTCTAATCTTTACTCCCCGCTGAGGGTCGTCGCCGAACAGAACGATCTCGAAGTTGCCATCTGGGATTGGGCGCATCGGATGGGAGCTACTGCTGGACGATGTGGATGGGTTGGCTGAAGTTGCTCATTCCTTCAGCTGGTTTTCTTCTTGGAAGCGACTGTCGAGGTCGATGGAGTCGACCTGGGGAAGAGGCTTGGCCTCCTCAGAGCTGCTTGGCAATGCTGGCTTGCCCGACACTTTTGGCTTGGACACAATGGTGTTGAGCCCTTTTGTAGCTGCCTCAAAACACCGTCGTGCAACTTCAATGTCGCCGTGGAGGGTGGTGACCATCCCTCTTGAAGTGTAATACTTTATCTTCAGGTGGACTGTTGAAGGCACTGCTACCAACTCGGCCAAAGTTGGCCTTCCGAATATGCACTGGTAAAGCGACGGGCAGTCGATCACCAAAAATTGTACCTTGACAGATCTGGCCGTCTCAGCTGATCCGAAGGTTACAATCAGTTCGACGTAGCCCCACGGTTTGGTCACTGATCCGTTGAATCCCTGTAAATCAGAC
The DNA here is from genome assembly GCA_022829125.1 of Lathyrus tuberosus. NCBI lineage: Eukaryota > Viridiplantae > Streptophyta > Magnoliopsida > Fabales > Fabaceae > Lathyrus > Lathyrus tuberosus. Next base: position 3,401,221 of record JALAZF010000073.1, on the reverse strand, counting down.
CCTACATAAAGGGTAAGTTGTGATTCGTCCAGCTGAAGTGTTGAAAACAGCTGGGAGTACATGATGTCGACCGAGCTGCCCTGGTCGACGAGGATTCTGCGAATGTCGAAGTTTGCCATTCGGGCTCTGACGAGAAAAGGTATACTAGAGTTCGGGGATCCGCCGAGGAGCTCTTCCCGATAGAAGGAGATGGGGATGGAGCCCTTCTGGGCCTGATCAAGCGAGGTCACTTTATTGGAGCTCGTGTTGATCAGATGCTCGAATTTGCATTTCACGGAGCCCATAGTGACTTTGTTGAAGCCCCCGCCAAAGATGACCATGGCGGAGGGAAAAGTCTCCCACGGGCTGTGGGCCGCGAAATAAGCAGGGGCGCTGAGCCCGTCCGGGACGTAGAAGTCCTCAGGTCGCGATATGGACACATCGACCTGTATGTTGGCGTCTTCCGAGGAGGGTACTTCCTCCTCTATCTTCTTGGACTCCTGGGCATCCTGTCGAGGAGTGTCCTTCTTCTTCGCAAACTGTTTCAGGTGGCCGTCCCTGATCAGTATCTCAATGGCATCCTTCAGGTGGATGCAGTCCTCTGTAGTGTGGCCGTGACTCTTGTGGAAACGACAGTATTTTGATTTATCCACGTTTGGTCTGGCCGACAGTTGTTTGGGGAAGCGGACCCTGGCCTGCTTGAACTCCGAATTTGCATATTCGGATAATATTTTCTCCCTGGAGACGGTTAGGAGGGTGTAGTCATGGAAACGCCCGGAGGGTCCCTTGATGTCGCAGGAGTCCCGTGGACGGTCCTCGCGCCTCCGTTCACCCCAACGAGATGTCGAGGTTTCTTCTCCTCTGGAGGTCCGAGCCTTCTCTTGATGGCATGATGCTTGGACGTTGCAGGCCGCAACCTTTTCTTCGTACTGAATGTGCGATTGGGCTTTAAGGAGGAGGGCGTCTAAGTTCCTCGGTGGTGCGAGGCCAATGGCTTTAGAAAACTCGGAGCCCGGGCGGACCCCTTGCTCGAGCAGAAACTTCTTCATTTTGTCTGTTGTAGGGACCTGTACTGCTTCCTTGTTGAACCTCTCGATGTATGCGTGGAGAGGCTCGTCTTTTCCTTGGATTATGGCCCCAAGGGAGGCCTCGGTCTTGGGGTGACGACGAGATGCCGTGAAATGCCGCGAGAATATCCTGCCCAATTGTCTCCACGAGGTAATGGACTCCTCGGGCAGCTGCTTGTACCATGTCGTCGCTCCATTTCAGAGCGTAGTAGGAAATAGTCGACATTTGATGGTGCCCCGCACGCCACGGTAGTCCAATAGTGCATCGATGTTCTCGATGTGCTCGTCGGGGTCAGTGGTTCCGTCGTACGTGCCTAGGGACGGGGGCTTCTCCAGGCCTTTAGGGAGACGGGTAGCTAAGATCTCCTGGGACAGCGGGCTGTGAGGCTCGTCGTCGCTGCTCGAGCTGGTGAACGATGGGGACCGAAGGGGACGCTCGCGGCGGCGGTTCCTTCGGGGAGAAGGAGAGCGGTTTCTTCGAGGAGAAGGTGAGCGGTTCCTTCGGGGAGTAGGCGAACGGTTCCTTTGGGGAGAAGGTGAACGAACTCGGCCTTTAGACTTGACTGGGGGAGATTGCTCGTTCCTTTGAGTCCTCTTGTGGCAGGGAGAGTGCTGGTCACGCGGGGAGATCTGGTCACGCTTCCGGGCAGCGCGGGGGTCAGGCTCTTGGCGCAGTCTTCGGTCGATGCCTCTCCGGGGCTGCGGGTCCTTGATTTTCGCTGGTTCCTCCGCGGAGGAGGGGATCCTGGACGGTTGGACTCTTCTAACGCCCCGATCCTCTCGTTTTGTTGCAGGATCAGGGTGTTGGTTTTGTTGATCGCCTCCAGGAGGGCTGCCACGGCCGGGTCGTCGTTGGGCGGAATAGGAACGGGTTGGGCGTCAAACAAAGACTGGTCGTTGTTACGATCAGCAGGGGTAGGGGAAGGAGAGCAGTGGCTCCGTCCCTTAGAAAACGGGCATCTCTGAGGAGAGATGGTTGGCCGTCAACGTCAGATTTGTTGACGGGGAGGATGGTGGTTTGGAGAGCATCCTTGGCACGATCATGAGAGGCCATGATGATGATGATCTTTGAAAATTATTTTGATCTTTGGTTTCCGAGAAAGAAAGATAGGGAGAACAATGATTCCCACAGACGACACCACTGATCGTGAAGGCTGGATCAGATCCTGTAGAAGTGGGCCACAAGTGCGTCTGGGATGCTGGTCGTATGGAGAGGAGGGGGGTGTACCTGCAAGGTACTCCGACGCTCAACTAAGAAAGGGTCAGAGAAAAGGGGCAAGTACAAAGTATTAGTTCTTAGGGTGAATATTGGATACCTGACCCTCTCAAGCGAGAGGGTTTATATAGAGCACCCAGCGCGTGGCCAACGGTCCTATTTTCGGGGCAAAATAACCGTTTTCCTGAAGAATAGGTAACTACCCAAACTAGCCGTTATGTCGGGCAGGGTGCCCAAAACTAGCCGTTATGTCGGGCATATGCATAGTTCCGGGCGCCTGCCCATAGCTGTTCGGGGAGTGGATGAGTCGCGCGTAACGGGTATCGTTTCCGGGGAGGAGCGATGCAGTTCCTGCCCGGTCAGAGGGGAAGAAAGGTAACTTTTGCCCCTTTGTGGATTGGACTTAGGCAATTTGGGCCATTTTGGAGTAGAAGCGGATTGGGTCATGTCTAGCCATTGGTCCAGTCCAGAACAACAACCATCGTCTATAGATAACTATTTATTTATTCAAGTTCCTTTATACAAAACTAAGCTATATAAAAATAATTTTCATCAAATTATATTAATAATTCGACGTCAAAAATTAGATAATTTATAGAATACAAACTCCACACTCAAACATAAATTGACAACTACCACAATTAATTACCAAATTAAAATTTTGTAAGGACTTATTCCTAAATAAAAAATAATTATGTATCATAAAAAAATATAATGAGATTGAATCTAAAAAATGAAATCCACTTGTTTAGCTAACAATTATATTATTTAACTAATTATTATCAATTAAAAAATGAAAAAATATGTTTAAAAACTATGTTTTTTTTAATAGGTAAAAGAATTAAAACAACAAAGTACAAGGGACAATTTCAACAGACTACATCTTAATACAATAAACATAAAAAACAAACCAATCGTAGAACGAACATGGTTTACCCAATAAAGTACGAGAACCTAACCAATTCCACGGTAACAGTTTAATTGAATACACCATGTCACTGACACTGAATAAAGAATTACTAAAGATACAGTTATTCCTACTACGCCAAATGCACTACACCGTGAAGGCCCAAATGACAAAGCCAACATCTTTACCTTTCTCCTTCCTAAATCTTCTTCCGAACTCACTAAACGAAGCCACCCAATCGAACTCCTACCCAACTGAACAGCTGTACAATTCTCAAAACCTTCCCAAACTCCGGAAGCAAACAAACAATCCAAGAATAAACGAGATGACAATTCGACAATATTCTCACAAAAGGCGCAATCCACATTAGAATCGCCTGCAATATTCCCCGCTTCGACAACTGCTCTCTTGTTGCAATACTATCCCACAACAGCCTCTATACGAAAACTTGGATTTTCGACGACATAGCCACCTTCCACACATTCTGCAGTGCTGCTACCAAACTTCTGCTCCCAACGAATGGCAACCCCTCCTTAACAATCAGATCATAACAGGAGCTTACAGAAAATACACCATCATATCACTATAAGACCATGACAAAGAATTCTCTTCACCAGCTACACAAGCCACTCCAACTAGCAATTGTCTCATACTCTCCACTTCACTGCCTAGAACTGAACCAAGGATCACATCAAGCTACATAGAATTCCAAACCCAACCTGCTGCACTAAAAAAACCCCATTTCTGCTACTACAACTTTCTTAACATTAGACAAGCTAAACAACAAAGGGAAAACTTCATAAATAGCAACATTCCCTATCCAACAATTCAACCAAAAGGGAAATAAGTTACCATTCCCCAAGTGACCACTGATTACATTTGAAAATAAATCAAATGAAAGCTCTTTGCTAAACCCAGTCGACATAATATCCCGCCACCAGATCGAATCAGAACTACACCCCTGGTTGCCATCGTAAAACAAAACAGCCTTACTTAAATTACGGACACGTCGTCCATACCTGGACTGAAGAATTCCATACCACAGAGCTTCCTATTCAAAAAGAAACATCCATTTCCATTTAAGAAAAAGATCTTTATTGAAAGAACCAATATCCTTGTTCCCTAAACCACCTTCACTCTTAGGCATACAAACCTTCTTCCAACTAATCCAATGGACATTTTTCTTATCCGCCGAACCGCCCCATAGAAAATTAGATTGCAGTTTAGCAATATCCTTTATAATAAAAGTCGAGGATTTATAAAAAGACAACGAAAAAACAGGTAAAGCATTCATAACAGAGTTGATAAACACAACTCTCCCCCCGATAGACAGATTTTTACCCTTCTAGACAGATAATCTAATCCTCAGGCTATCAACCACATGGTGCTACAATTTAACATGCCTAGGATTATCACCTACAAGGATGCCTAAAAATTTAAAAGATAAGCTGCTAACCTCACAATGCAAGAACAAAGCTGCAGTATCCAAAAAGCCCTCTCTCAAATTCATTATGTATATCTGCTCTTGAAAAAATTAACTTTGAGGCCAGAAGCTAGCTCAAACCCTCTTAACACCGCCTTCAAACTCCACAGATTACCCCACTTTATGAAATACATGAAGACTTATGTTAGCAAACATTAATCATATGCAGTTAATTTGTATATACATTCAGATGATCTCTTAGTAGTAAACAGCTTGATACATTTTTATGTATTTGAGATTGCATCACATTAAGCAAATCATGTCAAAAAACCACATTGATGCATAAGGTAAGACTTGGAGCTTTTAAAAGATTGCACTGAAAATAGTGGTAAAATGTGAGTATAAAGGTATAAAGGTGTAACCAAGCATATAAAATCGAGTCTCTTAAACTCGTATCATTATCTACCATATAAGAAAATCTTATACTACCAAAAATACTCTTTTTCCCTTTGGACACGTGTTAAGTTGTTAAGACCACTTTTGTTTTATAACACCTTCTAACTTCTTTCGTTTTGTGGTAAACATATTTTGAATTATATCACTGTTTCTTCTGCATTGGGAACTGATGAGAATAATAGTTCTGCTAAGCCACCTCTACACTCTTTCTCATTATTATCTCTCTTTGTGCAGGTAACACTTTTTTTATTGAACCAAGGGTTTCACTTCTTCTCCTTTCTCAACCATTTGATTTCCTTCTAGTTTGTGTAATCTCCTTCTTATTTTTGCAAACTAAATATTCATTTCTTTTGAAGCATTGAAACAATTTTTGTGGATCTTGAATTTTTTATTTTGGAGCAATGAAGGTTAGGGCTGGAGTGGCTCTGTGTCTGTTAAAATAACATTTTTCAGATCCAACCTCATTCTTCTTGCTTTTACCTGAATAACATTTGAATTTAATGTATGTTAAAATAACATTTCACTTCTTCTTGTTGCTTGTGATTCTGTCTTTTTTTCTATCAAGGTATGGATCTGATTTGAGAGTTGTTGTCTCTTTGTTATTGTGGTAGCCGATAATAGATATCAATGAAAGGCAGTGATGTTTTCAACAATTGGATCAAACATGAATGAAGATCTGTTTCAAGGCATGGTGGCTCTGTGTCTGTGTGAAATCTTGTGGGTTCTTTGCACAGATACTATTGACGTTGCCTTTGTAAACTTCCACTATTATTTGAGAAAAGGCGAATCTGAGCCTCCTTTTGTTCAACCCTAACTAATAATTGTGTTTGGGTCCTTTTCATTTTTCTGTTTGGTTGAAGTTGAATTTGGAATGTTTTGGGAAAAAGTTGAATTTGTTGTACATACTGATACGTGAAGAGGAAGGTCAGATCTTTTTTATTTTCTCTAAATGAGTTATTTAATTTTCCCTAATAATAATAATAGTAATAAATTTTGGAATGTTTTTGATTTTCTCTAATAATAATAATAGTAATAAATTTTGGTTCTTATGACTCTGATTTTTTAGTTTCCAATATTAATTTTTCTTTGCTTTTTTAATCATGTTTTAACCATGAGTATTCTATTTAACCATCAATTCATTGGAATACAAGAATGATGGTCATAAAAAGCAAGCATGAGATGAATACACAAACAAGAAGAATGGTATTGTGAGATAGAAGTGTGATTCTATTTGTCAGTTCTCAAACATTTTTATCTGGTTTCTAAACTTTTGTTCCTGCTGTAGAAATTTGGTTGAATTTTCATGGCTTAGTTTTTCTCTTCTTATATCAATTGCAATTAACTTAATCAATTGCAATTAACTTAATTAATTGGACGTGGACATGTAAACAAAATCTCTAATTTAATTAAATTGAAGTTATTGAACCTATGAGATGATCAAAAAATCACTAAAATTACTTTTCTTTTACTGCTACTTAGTACTCCTCGGTAGGGGTGCACATAAAATGAGAGATTGAGAGGAGGTTATGAGAGATTGAAAGGAAGCCCTACAATAGTAGGTAAGGCGTTTACTATTGTTCAAGTGGGAGAGACAGAGAGAGAGAAAAGTGTGTGACTAAAATTAATATAAACAAAATAGTGTTAGATTAAATCAAAGTTGTATTTTTTGTGTGTGTTGAAATACAAAAAAAAATTAAAACGGAAAACGTAGGCACATTTTATTCTTTAAGAGATATAAATATAATAAAATGAATGTCATTTCAACTTTTAAAGTAAAAGACAATGATCCTCTGTCAAAATTTATGGCATTAAATATTGTGCTCAGTCCATCATGATAATTGATAGGTATAGTAAAAAATTTGAATTTTGTAGTTATGTTATCATTAATAGTAGATAACATAAATAATATAAATTTATAGTTAATATCAATGTTTGACTATTTTGTAAACAAGATAAATTGAATTTTAATACATATAAATATGAATAAAAAGTTATAAGTTTTTTAAATTATACAAATGTTACATTTATACAAATTTTAAATATAGAGCAAAAATTTGAATGGTATATAATCATTGATAATAAATAGTGACAAGTTGAGTTTAATTTATATTTTTTTACGATTTAAAATATTTTCATATTTGTTGATTTAATAATAAAAAAATAATAACTCAATAGATATTATTTGACATTTTCTTATTGATAGAGTAAGAATTTGAAAATATGACAATAATGATAGAGTAAGAATTTGAATGGATAGATAATCAATGATAATAAATATTGAGAAATTGAGTTTTAATTTTTTTTAATATGACATTAATTGTAGAGTTAGAATTTTGATGAGTAGATATTGTAGAGTTAGAATTTAGACGAGTAGATAATAATTTTTCTCAACAATAAAAAAAGATGTTTGAAATTTTTAAGATATTAATTTATATTGTAAGAAAATGGATTGACAAATAATCATTCATACTAAATACTGATAAATATATATATTTTTTTAATATTTCACTAATTAAATAGAATCAATAAATTATGAGAAATATTTATCAAAAATCAATCTTTATCTTAATGTTTTCCAATTGGTAATATTTATATACGAAAAAAAAACATTGTTGATTTAAATATTTTTATATATGAGAACAACTTTACTATTGATTCAAATATTTTTATAAATTTTATGAAAATAAAAAATATTTATATACTGGAAAAAATACATTGTTGATTTAAATTTTTTTATGGTGAATTCTTATCTACCCACTTTAAAAAGTTGGGTAGAGTTATCCATAGAATAAATTAGACTACATTGCATTGAAAATCTACAAAATTTAAATCATTAAATAAATAATTAAATATAATAAAATGATATGGCATTAATGAATTGGTTGAAGGTAGACTACCCAACTTTTTGTAATGGGTAACGAAGTTATCCCCTTTTTTTATACACAGAAACAAATTTACTTTTCTTTCAAAGATTTTTATAAATTTTATTAAAATAAAAAATATTTATATACAAAAACAAATAAGAAAAATTTATATATGGAAACAACTTTATTATTGATTCAAATCTTTTTATAAATATTATTAAAACAAAAATAATATTTTGATTTAAATATTTTTATAAACGGAAATAACTTTACTATTGATTCAAATATTTTTATAAATAATATCAAAACAAAAATAATATTTATATACAGAAAAAATACATTGTTGATTAGGGCTGACAATGGGCAGGGTATGAGTAAGGTACTATAATACTCGTACCCATATCCGCAGTTGAAAAAAATCTCCGTACCCGAGCCCATACCCGCTTGGGTATCAAAATTGGCACCCGTCTCCGTACCCTATGGGTATATAAATGCCCGTATTCGTACCCATTACCCGCATTTTTAATAAAATTAAATATATCAAGTACAAAATATCATAATATTTTAAGTTTTTAAAAATATTAAAAAGTTTTTAAAATTTTTTTATTGTTGAATTATGAAATAAATTATCACTTATATTAAATATGTAGTAGTTTAAAATTGATTTTTTTTATAAATTTTATAAACATATATTTTTATATAATAATATAAATTAAAATATATAAATATATATTGTGCGGATATGGGGCGAGCTGGGTATTAAGGTGCCCATACCCGCACCCATCCTCACTTATTTAAGTGGGTAATTACCCGAGCTCGTACCTGTACCCATCTTTGCGGGTTTTTACCTACCCGTTATGGGTAATTTTGTGGGTACCCATTGGGGATGAGCCAAATTGCCATCCCTATTATTGATTCATATATTTTTATATACGAAAACAATTTTACTATTGATTCAAATATTTTTATAAATAATATCAAAACAAAAATAATATTTATATACGAGAAAAAATATATTGTTGATTCATATATTTTTATATACGAGAACAACTTTACTATTGATTCAAATATTTTTATAAATAATATCAAATCAAAAATATAATTTATATACGAGATAAAATACATTATTGATTCATATATTTTTATGTACGGGAACAACTTTACTATTGATTCAAATATTTTATAAATAATGGGCCCGTTTGTTTTGGCTTTTTTTAAAAATGATTTTTATAGTATAACACAATTTTGTGAAAAAAAATTTTACAAAGAAATTTTTCATAAAAGCTTTAAATGAGAATTTGGTTTGAATAGTTATTCTTAAAATGTTATTTTAGACATTTCATCATTTTATCGAAACGTTTTTTGGATATCAAAATTTCAAAAAATCACTTAATTTTGAAGTTATTTCAAATAGTTTTTCATGAAAATCATTTTTGAAATACAATTTTTTTGAAAAAATTGTGATTTTGACTATGTTTTGGTCTTCAATAATGTATATTAATGTTATAAAATGTCAAAATTAGTCTTTTAATTTATAAAAAACTAATTTTAAAAAATTTGTAATATTTTGAAAAACATTTTTGTAGAATCCATTTTCAAAAATACAAAGAAAAAATTCATTTTTTTAAAGTTAAAACAAACTGCCCCAATATCAAAATAAAAATAATATGCATATACGGAAAAAAATACATTGTTTATTCATATATTTTTATATACAAGAACAACTTATACAATTATCTTGCAGTCTATTTTTTTTTTCTTTTTTCCAATAATATTTTGATAATTTCAAATTTATTTGAATTCTCACGACAAACTGGTGACATATCCGTAGTCCACACCATAACCCGTGCGGACGTACGGGTTTCCCATTGGTAAAAAGAAGATAAATTAAGAAAAGAAAAGAAAATGATTGCTTAATTTTAAAAAATGAAAAAATTACATAAATCTCCATAAACAAAAGTTATATATAGCCTTAATTAGTGGTGAAATCCTTTAATTTAATTTTATGTTTCACTTAATCAACATATATATTTAAAAAACTAATATTTTGTTAAAATTTTTTTTATTTTCGGAGGTTAAATATCCCACAAAAATTTAATAATATGTAAAAAAAAATATTACATATATCTTATAGCGGTTTTCATGAAATTATCTAATATATTATTTCTTTAAAAAAATAGATATAAACAATTGTCAAGTGTTTCTTAATTGACATAACAATAACACTGATCATTAGAATCAATCATTCCCACCCAATTGGTGATGGGAATAGAAACATGAGTAATGTGATTAAAAAATATGTAACAAGAGCATGACTAAAACTCTTTCTTGGATTTTTCTTTCACATTCTTTTCACCCAAATCATTTATTGACACGTTTGTTTTGAATCGCTTGTCAACGTCTTCTTTATCTCCATCAGCTTTATCCCCAACCAGAGCAACCAAATGGATGTCTCTTAATATTTCTCTTATAGCAAGAAAGTTGACATCACAACTTAGCATTAACAACAAACACCTCTATCACTTCACAATTGGTTCACCGTTTCATCAAACATCCCTTTGTTTACTCCAAATTTGTGGATGTATGGCCTATAAGTATAATGTTGATAACAATCAGCAACCATTAAACTGACACATGTAATGTAATCCATATTGGGATTCAAGATTGTCAGAGTCTGTGACTAAAGGATTTTTCTGGGAATTGTCACGTAATCTTTTCAAACATAAAGGCAGAAAAGTGGTAAGTACGTATAAGAAATTTATTAATTTTATTGTAGTTTATGGGTTATAAGTTAGTGTTGTAGTAAATTCTGTCGAAGTCGAAGAGCTAGTGTAGTTGTCGAAATATGTTAAGTTGTTGTTTAAGTTAGTATGTCGAATTGGGTCAGTGTGTTGGACCAATTGTTTAGTATGTTAGTTGAAAGCTAGAATTTAATTTTCATATAAATAGCATATTAGTCATCACTTCTCCATCAGTCCATGGTAATTCTAATCAGAAGGTGAAAGTGGTATGATTGAGATTCAATTGTAAACATTGATCATTAATGTGTAATTGAATGAAGAATCCAGTTTTTAACCACTTTGGATTGTTTTTATCTTCTCTTCTCTCTATAAATTTACTTTGTGGTTTTCTTGTTAATTAAGAAATTGATAATCTTTGTTTTCTGTGCATCGCTTTCACAACAAATTGGTGCGGTGAGTGTGGAGGAGAAGATGCAGTCAACAAAGTATGAGATTGAAAAATTCACTGGAGTAAATGATTTCGGTATGTGGCGCTTGAAGATGCAAGCTGTACTGGTTCAGAAGGGTTTGTTAGAAGCATTGAAAGGATCAAAGAAGATGGATGTTTCCCTAACGGAGAAGGAGAAGTCGACGATGATCGAGAAAACCCACAATGCAATCATCTTGAGCCTTGATGATAAGGTTTTGAGGCAGGTCTCGAAGGAGAAAACTGCAGCGGGTGTGTGGAGTAAACTCGAGGGTTTGTATATGATCAAATGGTTGGTCAATCGCCTCTACCTGTAGCAAGCTTTGTATTCATTAAAGATGGGTGAAGACAGAGTCTTGACGGAGCAATTAGATACGTTCAACAAGCTGATTCTGGATCTGAAGAATATCGAGGTTAGTATCGATGATGAAGATCAAGCGTTGTTATTGTTGTGTTCTTTACCTAAGTCTCATGCTCATTTCAAAGAAACTCTCTTGTAAGTAAGAGATTCATCAACCTTTGAATAAGTTCAATCAACTCTGTACTCTAAAAATTTGAATGAACAAATGAAGCACAAACCATCTTCTGTTGGTGAAAGTTTGTCCTTTAAGGGGAAATTCTTGAAGAAAGATGGTAGGTTTGAGAAGAAGAAGGGTAAAGTTCTACAAAATTATTATGGTGGTAATGCTCCGACAATTAGGTGTTACAATTGTAAGAATGAGGGTCATACAAGAAAGGTGTGCCCTGAACGTCTGAATAATATGAAGGTAGAGAAAAACACAAGAAATGAGATTTGAATTGGGTTTTACCAAATGTAAACTATTTGAACTATTAACACAAAAGATTAACCAGTGACTAAAAATAAGTAGACACGAGTATTTTTTATCCTGGTTCACTGTTAACTAAGTTACTCCAGTCCACCCGCCAAGGTGATTTCGCCTTCAAAAAAGACTTATTCCACTAATCTTGAAAGATTACAACAAATTCATCTAAGTGTTTAGAAAAACACCTTAGCCCTCTCAAGTCTACAGACTAACACTTAGTCACTTGAGGAAAAATAATATCAAAGAAGATACAAAGAAAGTGTTTACAAAAGATGCTTCTTTAAAGCAGATGAAACAGTTTTAAGAACAATGTATTACATAAATATGAGCAACAACTCTTTGTGTTTGAAATTCCTTTTGATAGAATTCTTATATTGTGCGTAATTTTCTCTCTTGTAGTATTGATCGTTATTATTTGCAGTGAGGTAGGGAATCCTTTATATAGCTGGTTGTTTGAACGTTGGAGGGTACAAACATAAATATAGATGTTAACTGTTGCAACGGTAATACGAAGACCGTGAGAGACAAGGGTAGTAAAGTCTCACCATATTCCATATAGTAGTACTGATGTAAAATCAGTTTATACCAATTTGGGAATGAACTTTTATACAGATTCTTTCATCACATGTTTTTGTCTTGACCTTATCTTCTGATAAACTTTTTCTGATGAGTAGTGATGATAAGTCCAGAAGATAAAAGACTAAGTGATATTAGAGTCTTCAGAGTCTTCAAGGTCTTCAGAGTGATGTCTTCAGAATCTTCAGAACTTGTTCAACAGAATTTTGTCTTCAGAGTCTTCAAAGTATTTAGAAGTGATGTCTTCATAATCTTCAGAACTTGTTCAACAGAACCTTGTGTCATACCCCAAATTTTGACCACTAAGACTTCCCATCATTGTGAAAATCATCACCACAATATGGATGTACCTTTGTGCCTCATCAATCTCCTCAAGGAATTGTTGAGCATTCACTACTATCAAAATTAGGGTTTCAAGCCCTCTCAGAGCCTTAGACAAAGGATCAATCAAGGAATGACATGATCTTCAACTTATCTAGCCTCTCAAGTAGCTACAAAGGATCAAGAGGACTCCCACTCCAAGGATTAAGCACAAAGCTGCTCCCTTCTAGGTGGATCAAGCCTCAAGATCGCCAGCATCACCAAATTAGGGTTTTGGTCGTTCAGGGCCTCCAAAGGGAAATTTTCCTCTGGGCATGAGCCAAGTATCCAAAACACAACCTAATATACTCCATGGAACCTCATGGACCCAATCATCCAGTCAATTTTGCCTCAGGGGATGCATTCATAAAAAATCAGGAATTAGGGTTTCTTGACCTAATTCACCCCTAAGTTGACTTTTAGGGCAAATCATGAGCCAAGACCTCAAAGTAGGATTTGAGGGTCTCTAATACACTACATTGATCCATTTGCAACAATGGATTGATCCAAGAAGCTTGAGCAACAAGCCTCAATTTCATCTGCACCACAGTTAGGGTTTTAAGGAAAAAGTCAACTGTAACTTTGACTTTTGACCAGGACATGCTCCCAAGCCCTATGACATGCATCAATATACCCTATGACACCCATGGAACATGTCCATCAAGTTTGATTTAGGTCAAGGACATGATTTCCTGAAGAATTGCACAGTTTGGAATTCATCTGATAAAAAGTCAACTGTGCACAAAGGTCAACTTTGACTTTTTGAGATTTTTCACAAAAATGGATTTTTAACCCTAAAATGATGTTAATGTATGATTTGAATCATCATTCATCAATAAAAATCAAGAAAAGTTGGATAACTTGTAAAAGGGGTAACCATAAAAACTTAGAAAATTTTCTAAGTTAAAAATAAAGTGGCTAGGGTACCAACTTTAGAGGGTCATAACTCCTAAAGCACAAAGCCATTTTCTCCCATCCAAGGCTTGATTTGTAGATCTCATTTCCCTCTACAAAAACTTCAACTAGACCTAACTCCAATTCATTGTGGATTTTGTGCTATGAGTGAGCCAAAATGGCTGAAAACATGAAAGTACCACTTTTCCAACACTTAGGAAAAATTCGGTCCAAGACAGATTTTGTTGGAAACACCAAAACTTGTGGGGTTTTTTCACACAGTTACAAGCTGAATCAGTTCCAAAGATAAACATCAATGTTGTTGCAAATGTTGCCAAGAATCCAAGCAACTCAATAGCATGAAACCAATCCACTTGTGCCAAGAATTATAGCTGCCACAACACACCATGTCAAGGTTGCCATGAAAAATCAGTTTGGGGGCTTTGTGCCATCCACGATTTCTGAGTCAAAAGGAGTGATCACTATGCCACATGCCTTCAATCTGATCATGAACCAACTGATCCAACTGATAGGGTTGAGTCAAAAAGCCAAGGAATCTTCCAACTTGAAATTCATCCACTTTGGCACATTTTGCCTTGAATTCAAATGGGCATTAATGTGGAATAGTGCATTTTCAACAAAGCCACTCTACTCAGTCAAGTTCTCTGATTAAACAACAATAAAAACATCTAAAGAATGTGATTTTGGTCAAGGCATAGCCCTGCTCTTGGGAATGGCTAGTTTGCCTTGCTTGAGAAGAAATCCTCCAAGCCAATCCATGCAAATGTGATCTGATCCAGTAGCCATTCACTATTCCTCCAAGACAAAAGTTGATCACCTATAAATAGAGGTTCCAATGGATCATTCAACTCACACCAAAGCCAGTTACAACACTGCTTTCTCTCATTTTTCCTTAAACCTCAAGTTTCTTGGTTTTTGAGTAACCACTATCGGGTTTTGAGTTGCAGCCTTAAGCAATCAATTCCAATTGCTCAAACACATCACATATGATGTATTTGAGGTGTCCAAACACTTAAACACTGACTGTAACACCTCAGGCTCAAAATCACCCTTCAACCAAGCCATTATGCCTCAATTATGCAGGTGGAGGTCTCCAGCTTGATCCAAAGAGTTTCAAAGTGTTCCAAAGCTTGTAACATACTCCATAACATCCATTGAAGCTGTAGGGATCATTAATTCACAACTGGAACAAGGTTTGTGTAGAGTTCCATTTCAGCTTGCATCAAGGTAAGCCTCAAAACTCCAACTCCATGATCCATGCATATTTCCTCGCATGATATTTTTACCAATTGCTTGCCATCATATGTTGATTGTTTTCCCTCAAAAAATTTGATCATAGCACTCAAAATCATGCCTACTCGATTGCTTTTGCAAAATTAGGGTTCATACGGCCACAATGATATAATTTACTATACACTGAAAATGAATGAAATTTGGTATTGCCATCTTCTTCCTTGTGAAAAAACACATGATTTTGGTGTTTGAATCATGTCAAATGGTTGAGAAATGAGAGAGATGGAGGGCTTCATGCACGAGCTAGAGGAAGAAGATGGCCATGGCGCCATTTTCAGAAAATCCAACTAGTTTGGTATATATTTTTCACTTGCCATGTTATTAATGAATTGGCATTGCGCCCCAGTGGTTAATCAGCTGGTTTGTATGTATTGGCAAGCGAAAGGTCTGGGGTTCGAATCCCCCTCGCCCCAGACCTTTTTTTTTTATCACTTTTTCCTATTTTCCTATTTTTCATATTATTTTGTTAATGATTTGAAAAATTAATAACTCACTCAATTTTAATTATTTTTGACTGATTCTTTTTGCAAAAAATCATAAAAATGTTGAAATATTTTATTCCACAAAAAAAATTAAATTTATATTATGTATTTAATATAATTAGTATTTTTGTGAATAAATTCATTTTTTATTTGTTTTTAAACATTTTAAAATGAACATCCATCTTGAAAAATCAAGACCAAATGAGTTTTAATATCTCTTGTGATTTATACCTCATTTTTCAAACCTTAAATAAAAATCACAAGTGGTTTATTCAAATCTATTTGGTATTTTTCATTGATTTTCTTTAAATATTTACTATTTAAAGATTAAAATTAGGGTTTCCTTGATTTTCACCCTCATTTAAATACTTTGGGCCTCTAATAGAGTGTAAGACCCAATCCCCTTTTAACCAAAATCATTTTGGGCCTCACTTATTGTATAAGTCCCTTCGCGTTAAAAGAAAATCTCGGCGCGATCGCCATTTCAAATGAAAAATCATCTGGGCCTACCCTCGTGTTATAAGCCCCACTCTTTTCTTTAAAACTTTTTGGGCCTCTTGAGAGAGTGTAAGACCCAAATCCCTTTGTACAACAAACAATTTTTGGGCCTCAGTCACTTGTATAAGCCCCTCTGTACAAATTCAAACAGTGCGCTCACTGATAAAACCCTGGGCCTCTCCTTGAGCTGTAAGCCCCAAATCTTTCTTTTTCAAAGCACTTTCTCCTTTTATTTTGAATATACTGTTGTTCTTAATCTTTCTTTGTTGAACAACTAACCAAACAACATGGAAGCTCTACAACTGAGTAAGTGGTTATTGCTTTCATTTACCGCATTCATATACATATAACTGTATTGTGGGGCTGTTTCACTGTAAGTCTTCTTTCATAAACTCATATCAACTGTGTAATAATAGTATAGATATTTCGAGTTTCCCCGGCAACTACGTCTAGAACTAGGTGATGCCGTTTCATTTATTCGTAGAAATAGACAACTAGATCCCCAATAGGATCACCAGATACAGTCTTCTCTTCGGCTGTCCTCATTAGGAATTGTCAAGAAACTCTATTCCCAGAGATGAATATATTCTCCGTGAATGACATCTTTGAGTTTCTTCCAAATTCTCGAACTTTTCTGACTTGATCTATTCCTTGTGAATAGCTTGTCTTGAATTTCTCGGGATTTGGGGACCCATCGGCTTCTTAAAAGCACCGGCCTCCTCTTGGGCATTATACAAGGACCCACAGGCTTCCTAAAAGCAACCCCGCCTCCTCTTGGGCTTAGTACAAGGACCTTACGGCTTCTTAGAAGTATTCACAGCCTCCTCTTAGTCTTCGTATAATGATTTCTTCCTCCGGGAATAATAGCCTCCTCTTGGGCTTTGTACAAGGACCGATCGACTTCTTAAAAGTTTCCAGCCTCCTCTTGGGCTTTGTACAAATTGTCCCGACGACCTCCTAGAGGTATAGGAACAGAACTTAGTCATCTGTATAGAACAGTCCTTTCAAAGAGTCTACTACTATTTCTCAAAGCATAGTACAAAAGATGAAACTCTAGACTTGGACAGTCTAATTCCCTTGAGTCTCAAAGACATTCTCAAGCACCCCTTCAAAAATAGGAAGAAAACCCGCAGACTCGGACAGTCTCAATACCCTTCGGATTTCCCACTTCCTTAAAGAACAGGAATAACCCGGATCCTTGGATCAAATCCTTGAGTACAGTGTTGCTCATATAAAAACTGATTTTCTCTTTCAAAATCAGTATACTGGACCTGTCACTTAACTGAAACAGTCACCATAGCCTCCTCTTGGGCTTTATACAAATGATTCTCCCCAGCGGAGTCAAACAACGTTTAGCCTCTCTCTCGGGCTTTGTACGAGACACATAAGAGACTCCCTCGTTGAGTCAATTACCCCTTTCGCCTCCATCTCAGGCTTTATACGAGATACAAAAAGGTTCTTATTGAGCCGAACAAATTTTAGCCTCCATCTCGGGCTTCGTACGAGATACAAAAAACTCTCTTGTTAAGTCAAGTAGCCTTCATCTCGGGCTTTATACGAGATACCAAAAGACTCCATCGTCGAGTCAAAACCTTTTAGCCTCTCTCTCGGGCTTTGTACGAGACACATATTAGCCTCCTCTTAGGCTTTGTATAAGAAAACCACTGGTTGATCCGATCAACCTTTTAACATCAAAGTTGTGCCTCATTCACAGTACACAAACATCAACAACTCCTTCCCCTTCATCTAATCGCTGTAAGAGGCAAGCCTCTGGATCATCTACATCCATGCCACTGTCCCTCTTTTAGCATGAGAAATTCCTAAGGAAAGATGGCATTGCTCTAAACTGGGTTAAAGTCTTCTCCTTCAGGTTGAAATCCCCTATAAAGGAAATTATGGCATTGTCGGATTCACAAAATCCCGGTTAAAGTAATCCTCCTTTACAGTCAGTCACCCAACAGTTGTGACAAACAAACCCCTCTTTAGAGATGACAAATTCTCTCTAAGGTCAACACCTTTAGCTTCACATCTTGGGCTTTGAACAAGATACAAATAGACTCTTCAGCTTCACATCTTGGGCTTTGAACAAGATACAAATCACCTCTCGCTTCACGTCTTGGGCTTTGAACAAGACACCAAAATAACCATTTCCTCCCATAGAATAGGAGGAACTACGAACGCTCTGATTTCCCTATTTCGGTAAACGGGAATACATAGGCATAAGATCGAAATAAAAGATCTTAGCGAGCACACTAAACAAAAACCCAAAATCCCATACTCCCATATATCATAATCCGAAGTAGTATCCTAATAAAATCCCAGAGAGAAATCAGTATTGGCGAAAATACAAATAACCAATACAAAGGCCCCACCACATTGATCGCATCCGTAACCTAACAGACCGCTGTTTAAACTCAGTATGCAAGCAGGGTTAATTGGAGACATCTATTTCCCTTCCTTCATCAGCTTTAATAGGATAAAAAATGAATCGACCTGTATTAAACTCAACCGCAGTGAGAGCGACCAGCGCTTAAGAACCGCGTCCAAAATCGCTCGCTACAGAAAAATGACGCCCACCGTGGGGCCCATTTCCAAACTTTTTTTTCTCTCTTCACGTGTGTGAATACCACAGATTGGGGATTCCGCCGGGGAACCCATTTCTGTCAGGAACTTAGGATTCATAGCTTTAAAGGTCTAGGATGATTAGGACAAATATATATACTGCTTTTCCTAATTGCTATACATGTTTATTTTTCTGCTAATGGGAATGCGTGTGATGCCGCATGTGGAAAGATTAAGTATACACTTAAGATAAGTGATGGCGACGAGGTCGACCATCAACCTCAGTGGAGGCTGACCAATGCAACCCATTCTCTCACCTAGACAATGGGCCGATTGTGATGTCTGAGAAGCTGAGGAGCCAAACCCTTTTGTAGTGCGGAAACTATCGGGAATAGTTGTTACGCGATACTACCCTCATTTGAGGCTGGTGATCTATTCTCGGTGAATGGCACTTACTCTAAGATCGCTCTACAACTCGCTGAAGATCCGCTTGTTGTTTTGATTTCTTGGGAGGAGCTAATGATAGTGAGTACAGGTACAAAAATCACCTTAGTATAAACCTTTGGGGATGGGTAGAGCCTTGACTTCATGACAACGACCCTTTGACCCCATGTTTTTTCTATGTTTTTGTGTGTTGCATTCATACATTCATTTAAAAAACAGTAAAACATCCAAAAAAAATCTTCTCTTCTAGTCTCTCTGTTTAAACTAAGACTGTGATTGCAAATATCAGAGAAAAGGATTGCACTAATGGATTTCGGTAGAAGGAGAACCCATAAGTATACCTTCAAGGTTCCAAAGCTGGAGGATTTGAGAAGGTTAGCGAGGATGATCACAAACCAAGAGGCTTTCAGAGCCAAGCACGGAGGTTTTCTACCACTATTAAGAGTCCATGTGATTGAGGGAATCATGGATGTGCTCATTCAGTTTTACGATCCGGTTTATCACTGTTTCACACTCCCGGATTACCAACTCGCACCAACGCTGGAGGAGTATTCTCACCTGATCGATTTACATATCACAGATCGAGCTCCATTTTTTGGACTGGAAGAAATTCCAAAGAATCAGACCATTGCATGAGCAATTCATTTGGACGAGTCTGAGGTCAGGACTCACATGACTACTAAGGGTGACATCCAAGGTTTGCCAGCCCAGTTCTTGACAAAGAAAGCCCTGTATTTTGCCAGTATAGGAAACGTGATTGCTTTTGAAAGCATCTTTGTCTTGCTCACCTACAGGTTATTTTTGTTTCCCAACATCAATAACTTCGTCGATATTAACTCCATTAAGGTTTTTCTCATTGGAAATCCTGTGCCGACTTTGCTCGCAGATGCGTATCATTCTGTACACTTGGGAAATTTGTACAGCGGAGGGGAGATCACATGTTGTGTACCTTTGCTTTACAAATGGTTTATCTCCCACTTGCCCAAGTCTGCTGCTTTTTGGGATTGTAAGAGTGCCTTACGTTGGTCGCAGAAAATCATGTCCCTCACCAACTCTGACATTGATTGGTGTAATAGGATTTATGATGGGATCAGGATCATTGACCATTGTGGAAACTTCCCCAACGTACCCCTTATAGGAACTAAGAGAGGAATAAATTACCATCCAGTTCTCGTTCATCGTCAATTTGGATACCCGATGAGACACGTCCCACGGGGTGTTCATCTGGAAGGTCTTTTCTTCAAAGAAGGAGAAAACGACAGAGCATTAAAGATGGAAATAGTGCAGGCCTGTAAGCATATTCATAAGAAAGGATGAGAGTCTCTAGGAAAACCGGACTGTGTCTCGGTGGAGCCTTATCTCCATTGGGTACAAACTAGAGCTCTCAAGCTAAAAATGCCTTATCCTTGTTACAGAATTCTTCCGCCGAGGGAATCTATCATGTACTTCATGACGGAAACTGAAAAGCTTCAGGTTACTCTCAACAAAGTTCAATGGGAGAGGAGGTCTTGGAAGAACAAGTACCGCACCCTCGACGTAGAGTGCATCAAAATACAGCAACTACTGAAAGATAAGGGTGCTCTGATTGAAATTTTGGAGCAACATGCTGTGGATAATCAGGATGACCAAAGGAATTTGCTCGATCCTTTCACTTGGCAAAGGAATGACAACCCGACAACGGCCCAAGAGCCCCGGTCAAAGAAAAGGAAGATACCAGAGTTAGCACCCGATCTCTCTTCAGAGAGGACTCGGGGCCCATTAGCTTAGGTTTCTGTTTCCGCACCTTGTAATCTACTGTATTTCCATTTCTGTAATCCTTTGAATTTCAATAAAAAGGGGTTTCCCCACTGTTTAATACTTGCAATTTAATTGTCGAAGTTTATTTTGATTAAACCAAAAAACAATTAATATAATCATTGCATTCATCATTCTCACATCGCGTTTTCTGCTTACCTACGAATCTCACATTTGTGTCTCGGTTCTAGAGTCAAACTGTCTCATTCGTATAATACTCAGGCCAATCGTCAGAAAAGGATGGATGATCTTGAGGAAGAAAACAGAGAGTTGAAGGAAGAGATCGACGCTCTGAGAGAGGATATGAGAAAGCTTCGTAACGACATGCAAGCCATGGCAGAAGCTCAACTACAAAGAACTGTGATCTCAGAGATCACCTCAACGCCCATTGTGGAGAAGTATGATCCTAGGTATCAAATGCCGAAAGATCGTCCTTGGGGCATGCCTATTAACTATATCCCGGAAGGATATGTTCCGCCGATCACTGAAGATCAGGGAATCACAACAGAAGCCGCTGGGCCTGAAGGTTACAAACTTCGGGAAAGCGAAGATGCCAGGGGCATACTGAAGACTCCTGAAGGTTACAAACTTTGGGAAATGCCAAGATTCATTGCCGTAGTCACGGTACCACCCCCTGTGGTGCACACTGTCCCGGAAGGACAGATTCCACCGATACCTTCTGGTAAGAAGGAAACTATGTTCGATAGAACGGATGAATTCCAGGAACAGTTCTTGGAAAAGCAGAAGGAACTGCAAGCCATTCGCGGTCAGGATTTATTTGGAAAGGACGCCGCAGACCTCTGCTTGGTCCCAAATGTGAAAGTTCCGCACAAGTTTCAAGTGTCCGACTTTGAAAAATACAAGGGTAACTCCTGCCCTCAAAGCCATCTGGTGATGTACGCTCGGCGGATGTCAGCTCAGACGGAGAATTAGGACCTACTGATTCACTACTTCCAGGATAGTTTAACCGGTGCCGCATTAAAATGGTACATGGGTTTAAACCGTACTACGATCAGTACATTCAGAGATCTTGGTACTGTCTTCGTTCAACAATACAAATACAATTTGGACATGGCACCCGACAGAGATCAACTCAGATCAATGTTGCAAAAGGACAAGGAAACCTTTAAGGAGTATGCTAAAAGGTGGCGTGAAATTGCCGCTCAAATTTGTCCACCTCTTGAGGAAAAAGAGATGACAAAGATCTTCTTAAAGACCTTAAGCTCATTTTACTATGACCGAATGGTTGCCAGTGCACCCAGTGATTTCAACGAGATGGTGGACATGGGCGTACGTCTTGAGGAAGCCGTCCGAGAAGGACGTTTGGTAAAAGACACTGGATCGACGAGCGGTACTAAAAAATACGGTAGTGCACTCCCTAAGAAAAAAGAGCAAGATATTGGGAATATCTCTCTCGGAAAGCAAAGGCGTCGTTATCAGCCGGTAGCAGCTGTAACTCCTACTATCAACCCTGTGCCTATTCCTACGTATCAACCTCAGGTTGCGCATAGCCAACCTGATCAGCAAAGGACACAACAGCCTCTTCAGCAGGCTCGTCCTCCATATAACAACAACCTTACAACACGGCCGCCAGAATTTGATCCTATACCCGTATCGTACACAGAGCTGTTTCCATTACTACTGGCTAAGGGGCACATTCAGACTAAATCTCCTCTTACAGTACCGGAAAATCCGCCTTTTTGGTTTAAGGTGGATCAAACTTGCCCTTACCACCAAGGAGGATCAGGGCATAACATAGAGACTTGTCTCAATTTCAAGTCTGACGTGCAAAAACTTGTTAGGAGCGGGGTCTTATCCTTCAAGGATACAAATCCTAATGTTCTTACGAACCCGCTGCCTCAACATGAGAAGGCTGCAGTCAATTTGATTGAAGGAGAGACTAACGATGTCTATCAAATTCACGATGTACTCTTGTTGAAAACCAATCTGGTCAAGATGCATTGTAGACAGAGTAGATATGGCCATGTGCCACCTCATAACTATCACCAGTGTGATATCTACTCTAAAAACAATCAAGGATGTTCGGTAGTGCAATCAGCTCTACAGGAATAGATGGATCTCGGATGGATCCAAGAGCACCGAGTTCGTGGAGTTAACATGGTCTACGCGAATTCTAACGTCATTCAGAACCACGATATCCGTGCAATGAATGTCAACTTGGTGGCAATGCACTCAAGGCAAAGCCAGTATCATAATCTGCTGCGGCACGATTACAGTTCCTGTCTGACTTGCTCGGTAAACAAACATGAATGCTCTTTCATACAAGGGGCCCTCCAGCGTCAGATGGATCTTGGATGGATCTAAGACTACCATGATAGGAATCCCTATCAGATCAACATGGTTCAGATTTTTGATATTCGCGTGATGAATACCAACCTGGTAGAGTTACATGCTGAACAGGTCCGACTCAGATTCTTAATATCACATGACTATCAAAGCTGTAAAGCGGGTTGCGAAAACGATCGAGGTTGTACCCTTGTCCAGGAGGCACTTCAGCACTTGTTAAATCATTGGTGGATGCCAATTTATATGGATGAAGATACTCAGTAAATTAGTATCAGCAACAGGAATCCTACTCGGCGTCAGAGTCAGGATGTCCGATCTGTGGAAGCTAACCTAGTGAGGTTACATTGTATTCAAAGTGGGCGTGGCCAGGTGCCACCACACAACTATGAACGTTGTGGTGTCTGTTCAGAAAGTAACCAAGGGTGTTACCTTGTGAGAACAGCTCTTCAGGGTCAGGTGGATCGTGGAGAGATTCGCCCATATCTGGGTTCTGGACCCATCAACTGGACGCCGAACTACCTTGCCGATCAAGTCGAGGATGTTGTCACAATCCCTGGTCATCACCATCCCAGGGATGTTTTTGCCATCATCCCTCTACTTGACGAATCTAGAATTCCCAACCGGGAACGGATCGAGATTACTTATGATGGTCAGGAAAATCAGAAGGTTCCCATAGTCATCTATCTTTCGGGACCAACATCGTATGAATCAACTAAGGCTATCCCTTACAAATACGGTGCAACGACAATTGAGAATGGAAAGGAAATTCCATTACCCTCCGTCGTGAATATTACAGACATCAGTCGTGTAACACGGAGCGGTCGAATCTTCAACCGAGGAGTTGGAGAACCTAACAAGGAAAAGGAACTTCAGACAGAAGCTCCCGATCCACCAGTCGGTCAATCCAGTAATCCCGACCTTTCGAAAAATGATGATGAGATGCTGAAGCTCATCCAAAGGAGTGAATACAACATTGTTGATCAACTGTTACAGACTCCTTCAAAGATCTCGGTATTATCACTGTTACTCAGTTCAGAAGTCCACAGAGAGGCTCTACAG
Organism: Lathyrus tuberosus; assembly: GCA_022829125.1. Lineage (NCBI taxonomy): Eukaryota > Viridiplantae > Streptophyta > Magnoliopsida > Fabales > Fabaceae > Lathyrus > Lathyrus tuberosus. The sequence goes on along the minus strand of JALAZF010000073.1, from coordinate 3,376,988 downwards.
AAAGTCTTGGAGCAAGCCTTTGTGGAACAAGATGTAACAATCAGACAGTTCGATAACATTGTCTCTAACATCACTTACTGCAATAATTTGGGATTTAGTGATGAGGATTTACCTTGAAATTCTGGCACAGATATCAGATGTCCTATGCGGATGTTGGGACACTGATATCCAACACAATGAACAAGATAACAATTAACAATAACAGTGCAGAAAGTAAATAACACAGCGATATGTTTACCCAGTTCGGTCTAACACACCTACTCTGGGGGCTACCAAGCCAGGGACGAAATCAATATATGATAGTATCAATTCACAGATCATACAAACACCGGATAATCTGCTCACTTAATCACTACCCTTCCTATGACTTCTACCTAAGACTCACCTCGGTATGAGGCCCTCCTCAAATCCCTCTACAACCACAACCCGTGATTGGTACTTTTCCACACAAGAAACAAAAACGAAAGACACACTTTTAAAACACGCAATCCTCAATACTTCACAGCTTATGAGGATTGACACACAAGAAACTCAATGCTTAAAAGTTTATGAGTGACTTGACAGAACTTACAACACAAGAAATCAGTTCTTATACTGTTATCAGAATGATACCAGTTAGGCTCACAAATTACACACGAAAACCCTAAAAACACAAGTAAGTTCCACACCTAAAACTAGGTTTACATCAGTCAATATATAGCAATTAATCTGGACTAAATTGGGCTTCAAAAACGCAGCAAATAGACTGCTCACAAATCTGCAAAAATAACTCCAATAAAATAGGTCTTCAATCCAAAGTTTCCTATTATGTCTCCATAATTAGAAACAGCAGCAAATCCGAAAACCAACAAATAACCACAATCCAAAAATGCTTTGGATGCCACATAGGATAACCAAATATTCACAGAATATTCAGTAACAAATCATAGTAACAGAATCTGCATTAAAACTGAATTCCCAGCGCGATGTCCTATGAGCAGGCATGGAACATCTTCATTCGACATGTTGAAGGCAGCCACATAGAACATTATGATTCAACATCTTGCTGCTATAATAGTTTTAGCAAAATAAATGCCAACCACAAAAGCACAGAAATAACAATCTCCCTCTTTGGCTTATTTTGGCTAAAACTATACACACACAAACAAACTTGTAAAGAAAATATCCATAGATCAGACAGCAGTGAAAACACAAAAAAATCCAGCACCAGCACAACATCAACATCACACAGCAAAAAAATTCAGCACAACAGCACTCCCCTTCAGCTGCAAGCAACACTCAGTACTGGCAAAAAAACACTCCCCCTCAACTGCAGCAACATTACACATACTCCCCCTCAACTACTGCAGTAACACAATCACACAAGCACTCCCACACAAACATCCATCCAAACATACTACTCCCCCTTTTTAGCCAGAAATATGATAAAGGCAAGTAGAACAAGTTAAAGTAAAAGGAGACCAGATTAAACTGCATCAGAGAGTAGATGCACACCACATCACATGCCCAAATGTCATGCACAGACTTCAGCATTTTCCCTTCATTTACACACTGCACTACCAGAACCTCCTTTAGTCTTTTTAATCTGGCAGCTAGAAGGAACATTGATTGCTATGGTTCTTCATGAATGCACACCCCAAGTATGCTCCTCAAATTTTCAAACTGAACTGCATCCAGAGCCTTGGTAAATATGTCAGCAATCTGATTTTCTGTGCTCACATGCTCAAGAGTTATGACTTTGTCCTCCACGAGTTCTCTGATGAAGTGATGCCTGATATCAATGTGCTTAGTCCTGCTATGTTGAACAGGATTTTTGGAAATATTAATAGCGCTCAAGTTGTCACAAAACAATGTCATGACATCTTGTGTGACATTATACTTAGATAACATCTGCTTCATCCATACCAGTTGAGCACAACTACTACCAGCTGCTATGTACTCAGCTTCAACAGTAGAAAGGGATACTGAATTCTGCTTCTTGCTAAACCATGAAATAAGATTATTTCCCAAAAAGAAACATCCTCCAGAGGTACTCTTCCTATCGTCAGCACTTCCAGCCCAATCAGCATCACAATAACCTAATAAAATGGGACTTGAGTCATGGGAGTAAAGCAACCCATAATCACATGTACCACTCATATACTTCAGAATTCTCTTCACTTGATTGATGTGACTGACCTTGGGTTCTGCTTGGTATCTCGCACACACACCAACAACAAAAGTTATGTCTGGCCTACTTGCTGTAAGATACAGCAGACTGCCAATCATACTTCTATACAGACTTTGTTTAACATTCACTCCCTTTTCATCTTTGGATAACTTCAAGTGAGTAGGAGCAGGAGTCCTCTTATGCTTGGCATTATCCAGTCCAAACTTCTTCACAATGTTCCTCGCATATTTGCTTTGACAAATAAAAATGGAGTCTTCCATCTGCTTGACTTGTAATCCAAGAAAGTAGGTCAATTCACCCACCAAGCTCATCTCAAATTCAGACTGCATTTGAGTGACAAAATGTTGGACCATTTCATCCGACATCCCGCCAAACACAATATCATCTACATAAATCTGAGCAATCATTAGTTTCCCATCCTTCTCCTTGACAAAAAGAGTTTTATCAATACCACCCTTCCTGTACCCATTGTTAACTAAGAACTCAGTCAGTATTTCATACCAAGCTCGTGGAGCTTGTTTCAGCCCATACAAAGCCTTCTTCAGCTTGTAAACATGATCGGGAAAATTTGAATCCACAAACCCTTTAGGTTGCTCAACATAGACTTCCTCATTAAGATAGCCATTCAGAAAGGCACTCTTGACATCCATTTGAAACAATCTGAATTTCAACAAACATGCCACTCCTAGCAACAATCTGATGGATTCCAATCGAGCCACAGGCGCAAATGTTTCATCAAAGTCTAATCCTTCAATCTGTGTGTATCCTTGAGCAACTAATCTGGCTTTGTTCCTGGTAACAACTCCTTGCTCATCAGACTTATTCTTATACACCCATTTTGTTCCAATCACATTTATTCCTGCTGGTTGTGGTACCAGTTCCCAAACTTCATTCCTCTTGAACTGACAAAGTTCATCTTGCATAGCACTTATCCAGAACTCATCTGTCAATGCTTCTTTGACATTCTTTGGTTCGATCTTTGACACAAAGCATGCATTTGACACAGTCTTCCTTGTTCTGGTTCTTACACCTTCATTCAGATCACCAATAATCAATTCCTTCGGGTGATCCTTCTGAATCCTTATAGAGGGTCCCCGGTTAGCATCCTCTACCTCTTCATTCTCAGGTCTAGTGTTGGTTTCTTGACCACTATCTTCTACAGACTCAATGTCTTGAGAGATTTCATTGTTCATGGGTAGACATGCTCCAACATCATCTGGGACATCTTCATCTTTGCTAGAGTCATCAACCACCACATTTATGGATTCCATCATCACCTGAGTTCTGGAATTAAATACCCTATATGCTTTACTGTTTGTAGAGTATCCCAAAAATATTCCTTCCTCACTCTTAGGATCCATCTTTCGCCTTTGCTCACGATCCGCTAAGATATAGCACTTGTTACCAAACACATGGAAATACTTCACATTTGGCTTTCTACCTTTCCATAGCTCATAAAGAGTGACAGAAGTACCTGATCTGATAGTCACCCTATTGTGTATATAGCAAGCAGTATTCATGGCTTCAGCCCAAAAATGATATGGAAGCTTTTTGGCATGAATCACGACTCTTGCACATTCTTGTATAGTCCTGTTCTTACGTTCTACCACACCATTCTGCTGAGGAGTGATTGGTGACGAGAATTCATGAGTGATTCCCTCAGATAAGTAGAACTCTTCAAACCTGCTATTTTCGAACTCTTTCCCATGGTCACTTCTGATTCGAACAACACCACAATCCTTTTCCCGTTGAATCCTTTGACACAACTCTTTGAAGGCTGCAAATACTTCAGACTTTTCTCTGATGAAACTTATCCAAGTGAACCTGGAGTAATCATCTACTACAACATAGGCATACTTCTTCCCACCAAGACTTTCAACCTGCATAAGTCCCATTAAGTCCATGTGAAGAAGTTCCAGAACTCTAGAAGTTGTGGTAAGATGTTGAAGCCTCTTGTGTGACACCATTGTTTGCTTCCCAACTTGACATTCACCACATATTTTATCCTCATCAATCTTCAGCTTGGGGATACCTCTAACAGCTTCGCTTGACATAACTTTCTTCATCCCTTTCAGGTGTAAATGATCCAATTTCTGATGCCACAATTTGGTTTCATCTTCCTTTGACATCAAACAAGTAGACAGACTTTCAGGTTCTTGGGGATTCCACAGATAGCAGTTATCCTTAGACCTGGTACCCTTCATAACAACTTCATCTTTCTCATTGGTTACTAGACATTCAGATTTGGTGAAATTTACCTTGAGACCTACATCACACAGTTGGCTTATACTGATTAAATTTGCGGCCATCCCTTTGACAAATAGAACACGATCCAGATTTGGTTGTCCTGTGTAGTCCAGCTTTCCAACACCTTTTATTTCACCCTTTGATCCATCCCCAAAGGTGACATAATTGGTGGAGTGGGGCCTGATATCTGACAGGAACTTCTTCACACCAGTCATGTGTCTCGAACAACCCCTGTCAAAGTACCAATCTTCTCTTGCAGAGGCTCTAAGAGAAGTATGTGCTATGAGACCAACCATCATTTGTCTAGGAATCCATTTTCTCTTCACTTTACCCCAGCTCTGTCCTCTATTTTGTTGCTGAGCAGTTTTGGGATAGCCGTGCAGCTTGTAGCAAAAAGACTTTAAGTGACCAATCTTTCCATAGTAATGGCATCTCCATGGTTTATACTTTGATCTACAGACTCTTTTCTGATGCTTCATCTGATGTTGAAACATGTGATTTGACATCCCCACTTTTTGCTTTATTTTCTGAGGAACAAACTTCAATACAGGCTTCTTGGAAGTCTTGGCTTGATTGTTAAAACCAAGGCCTTGTACATTCCCAGCTTCTTTCCCATTCTGAAGGATCTCATCCAGCTGCGTGGTACCATTGTTCAGCATCCTTATAGATTTGGTCATATTGTCAAGTTTTGACTTTTGCCATTCAACCTCTTCCTTCAGATCAGCAATGGTTGATAGATGTTCTTCCTTCTCAGCTTCTAGTTGAGCTATCAGAATCTTCTGTTCCAATATTATCTGGCACCTTTCTTCATTCTTGATACACAATTCTGAAAACCCTGTGAATACTTCTTCCTTAGTGAGTTCTCCAACATAGGAATCTTTGTCAGAGTCAGATTCACAAGTAGTTTCTCCATCAGCCTTACAGATTCCAGTCAAAGCTGTCACCAATTTTGCTGATTCTTCTTCAACATCACTCTCAGACTCTCCTTCTAACCAAGACACTGATAGGCTCTTCTTCTGCCTTTTGAGATACGTGGGACACTCAATCTTTATGTGCCCATATCCCTCACATTCAAAGCACTGAACTCTCTTCCCTTGATTGGAATCATCTTCAGTTCTGGATCTTCTGCCTCCATCCTGGTTCTTACTGATGTCGAGTGACTTGTTATGAGCATTTGCTCTCGACTTCCAGTCAATCCTTTTCAACACTTTGTTAAATTGTTTTCCAAGTAATACCAGATCTTTAGACACCCCTTCATCTCTGACCAGGTCACCTTCATCTTCTGAGTCACCAGTATTTGACACAAATGCTATGCTCTTCTTCTTTTCAGACTTTTCACTGATCCCTAATTCGAATGTTTGAAGAGATCCAACCAGTTCATCCATTTTCATCTTGTCTATATCCTGAGCCTCCTCTATAGCAGTCACTTTCATGTCAAATCTCTTAGGTAGAGATCTGAGGATCTTTCTGACCAGTTTGCTGTCAGACATCTTTTCACCTAGGGCACTAGAGGCATTAGCTATCTCAATAATGTTCATATGAAAATCATGAATGCTCTCATCCTCTTTCATCTTCAAACTCTCAAACTTGCTAGTGAAAAGCTGAAGTTTTGACATCTTCACCTTTGAAGTCCCTTCATGAGCAACCTTCAAGACCTCCCATGCCTCTTTAGCAATGGTGCAGTGTTCAATCAACCTGAAGATATTCTTGTTAACACCATTGAACAATGTATTCATGGCTTTGGAATTCCCTACGGACCCTTTGTAATCTGCATCATCCCAGTCTTCCTCTTCCTTCACCACATCAGTAGGGGTACCTTTTTCATCTTTAACCTTAGGGGGCTCCCATCCTTTTATAACAGCTTTCCATGCTTGATCATCCATGGATTTGATGAAAGCTATCATCCTTGGTTTCCAATAGTCATAGTTGGAACCATCAAGCAGAGGTGGTTTATTCAGAAATCCTCTATCCTTGTCCATTGTACCAGAAAGTACCTTCCCTGAATCTCACCCAGAACCAAATAAGGGTGCAAACTTTGATACCAATTGAAATTCTGGCACAGATATCAGATGTCCTATGCGGATGTTGGGACACTGATATCCAACACAATGAATAAGATAACAATTAACAATAACAGTGCAGAAAGTAAATAACACAGCGATATATTTACCCAGTTCGGTTTAACACACCTACTCTGGGGGCTACCAAGCCAGGGACGAAATCAATATACGATAGTATCAATTCACAGATCATACAAACACCAGATAATCTGCTCACTTAATCACTACCCTTCCTATGACTTCTACCTAAGACTCACCTAGGTATGAGGCCCTCCTCAAATCCCTCTACAACCACAACCCGTGATTGGTACCTTTCCACACAAGAAACAAAAACGAAAGACACACTTTCAAAACACACAATCCTCAATACTTCACAGCTTATGAGGATTGACACACAAGAAACTCAATGCTTAAAAGCTTATGAGTGACTTGACAGAACTTACAACACAAGAAATCAGTCCTTATACTGTTATCAGAATGATACCAGTTAGGCTCACAAATTACACACGAAAACCCTAAAAACACAAGTAAGTTCCACACCTAAAACTAGGTTTACATCAGTCAATATATAGCAATTAATCTGGACTGAATTGGGCATCAAAAACGCAGCAAATAGACTGCTCACAAATCTGCAAAAATAACTCCAATAAAATAGGTCTTCAATCCAAAGTTTCCTATTATGTCTCCATAATTAGAAACAACAGCAAATCCGAAAACCAACAAATAACCACAATCCAAAAATGCTTTGGATGCCACATAGGATAACCAAATATTCACAGAATATTCAGTAACAAATCATAGTAACAGAATCTGCATTAAAACTGAACTCCCAGTGCGATGTCCTATGAGCAGGCATGGAACATCTTCATTCGACATGTTGAAGGCAGCCACATAGAACATTATGATTCAACATCTTGCTGCTATAATAGTTTTAGCAAAATAAATGCCAACCACAAAAGCACAGAAATAACATACCTGAAGAGGGTCGCCGTCATAACATGGCGCTCAATATCACAGTCAACTGCCAGGACGATGCTTTAGCCATCGTACTGGTAGACACAGGGTCAGCCCTGAATGTTATGCCGAAGTCCACTTTGATGCAATTATCATTCAAAGGCCCTCCGATGAGAACCAGCGAGGTCGTCGTCAAAGCGTTCGACGGATCTAGAAAAATTGTTATCGGCGAAGTTGATCTTCCCATAACTATCGGTCCTCACACTTTCTAAGTCACTTTCCAGGTCATGGACATCCGGGCAACGTACAGTTGTTTATTAGGAAGACCTTGGATACACCAGGCTGGAGCGGTTACTTCAACCCTCCACCAAAAGCTAAAGTTCGTCAAGAACGATTAACTTGTCACAGTTTGTGGGGAACAAGCCTTGCTTGTAAGCAACTTGTCATCATCTGCTAGTATAGAACCCGAGGAGGTTATTGGAACTCAGTTCCAAGCACTGTCGGTGAGCAAGAACAATCAATCCCAAGGAGGAACCTCGATTTCCTCATACAAAGATGCTATAAAAGCGGTCGAGAGTACCGATACAATTGGATAGGGACAACTTGTCATTCCTAGTGACAATAAAATAAAGAAGGGTCTCGATTTTTCTACAACCTGTACCCGAACAGATGCCAGCGATGAAAGTCTTCATCCCCTTCAAAACTTCTTCCACAGTGGAGGTTTCCTTCACACAGTGTCTCAAGCAGTGCATGCTATCAATGAGGAAGATCCCTCTGACACAGATGAAGAGTGGAAGTCCTACCTTAACGAGGACGGTTATATGTCTCAAGAAGAGGTGCCTATACCATTTTGCTATCCCGCACAGAGTCTGAGATTTATACCAAGGTCAGACGTCGAAATGATATATGGAGATTGTGATCCAGAAGGATGCCGTGCTCCGCCAAATTCATTAGAGGAGGACACTCTAATGAAAGACAACTTTGACCACAACTACTATGGCCCAATGGATGGTCTGCCAATGTGGTAGCCTTATCCAGGAGACTTAGGGCAAGAGAGTCAGTCGAACAATGAAAATCAGCTGAGCATCATTGAACAGAATACCTGTGTCCCCACCATGTCATGGGATCAACACTCAGGTCATTCGAAAACTACTCAACACGACGATGAATTTGCAACATTTGCAGGACTTGAATTCATCAACTATGCTTTTCCCGAGGTCAACATCATCGAGAGAGATGACTCTTCCAGTTCCAAAGAAGTTTGGGACACCTTGGGACAATCGAGTGGAAAGTACGACTATATGGTCAAGTACAGTGCGCCCGAAAGCTCTCGTATCAGGCTCGAAGATATCCAGCCTACTGGATGGGGAGATACAGCTAAGAGCACCAATGCTATGCAAAATGCAACAGAGGAATTCTCCTACGACAATTCTTCCTGGGAGACAGATTCCAATGATCCTGCTCCACCAGAAATTAGCGTTATTTCTGAAGACAAATCAAGGAAGGTGCCAGACTTTGTGATTCACCGAGGAGTTCTCCGCCAATGGGTTGCCATCGATGTTCCGAAGGTCGTTCATCAGTCAAAGTAATTGCCATCTTTAACCTTTCACCCTGCCCAGGTGAAACGGATGTTTTGATAGGGCTCGCTTTCTGTAAATTTTCCCTCTTCGCTTCGCCCAAAGCGACAGAGTTTTGTTTTATAGGGCTGTAGTTTCAAGAATCGACTTGTTCATTAATAAAATAACGTCGTTCTGTAATTTCCGCATTAATTGCTGTTTTCTCTTTTCGTTTTTCAGAAAATGGTAATCCTAAAAAACAAATCAATAATAAAAACAAGCAGTAACATAAAACACTGCACACACTTGCATTTTCTCTATCTCTTCTAAACACGAATCATCACGTCATGCAGATTGCTTGTTTTAAACCCCGTTGAAACATACGATCCGATGCCTTCTCCCAACTTTGAGTTCTCGGTATTCGAGGCTGAAGAAGAAAATAATGACCAAATTCCAGAAGAGATCTCCCGATTACTCAGACAAGAGGAAAGGCCCATTGAACCTCACAAAGAACCGTTGGAAACGGTAAACTTGGGTTCAGAAAAGGAGAGAAAAGAAATCAGGATTGGGGCACTGCTCAGTCCAACTGCCCAAGAGAGTTTGATAAAGCTTCTCAAAGAATTCCCCGATGTATTCGCTTGGTCCTATCAGGATATACCAGGGTTGGATACCAGCATCGTGGAACATCATTTACCGTTGAGATCGGAATGTCCGCCAGTAAAGCAGAGGTTGAGACGGACTCACCCGGACATGGCCATCAAAATCAAAGAGGAGGTACAAAAACAGATTGACGCGGGTTTCCTCACCACATCAGAATATCCTCAATGGCTAGCCAACATCGTACCCGTTCCCAAAAAGGACGGAAAGGTCAGAATGTGTGTCGACTACAGGGACCTGAACAAGGCTAGTCCAAAGGACGACTTTCCTTTACCACACATTGACATGCTGGTTGACAGTACAACAAAGTTCAAAGTTTTCTCCTTCATGGATGGGTTCTCGGGCTATAATCAGATCAAAATGGCGCCGAAAGACATGGAGAAAACTCCGTTCATTACCCTATGGGGCACCTTTTGTTACAAGGTAATGCCGTTCGGTTTGAAGAACGCCAGGGCGACCTATCAAAGGGCCATGACTACTCTGTTTCATGACATGATTCACAAAGAAATCGAGGTATATGTCGATGATATGATTGCAAAATCAAAAACTGAGAGTGAGCACGTTGAACATCTGTCAAAATTGTTCGAACGTCTAAGAAAATTCAAGCTCCGCTTGAATCCTAACAAGTGCACCTTCGGTGTCCGTTCAGGGAAATTACTAGGGTTCATCGTCAGCCAGAAAGGAATTGAGGTTGATCCTGACAAGGTCAAGGCCATTCAATAAATGCCTTGTCCGAAAACTGAAAAACAAGTCAGAGGATCCTTGGGATGTTTGAACTACATCTCCAGATTCATATTCCTTATGACCGCGACCTGTGCGCCAATTTTCAAGTTACTCAAAAAGAACCAGGATTGCGTTTGGTCAGAAGATTGCCAAACCGCCTTCGACAGTATCAAGGAATATTTGTTGAATCAGCCGATTCTATCACCTCCAGTGGAAGGAAGGCCACTGATCATTTACCTCACAGTCCTAGAGGACTCAATGGGATGTGTACTTGGCCAACAAGACAAAACTAAACGAAAAGAGTCTGCCATTTACTATTTGAGCAAGAAATTCACCGACTGCGAAACTCGGTACACGATGCTCGAGAAAACTTGTTGTGCTTTGGCTTGGGCAGCCAAACGTCTTCGCCAATACATGATTCATCATACTACTTGGTTGGTTTCCGAGATGGATCCAATCAAGTATGTTTTCGAAAAACCTGCTCTTACGGGAAGGATTGCCCGTTGGCAGATGTTGTTATCAGAATATGACATAGAGTACCACGCTCAAAAAGCCGTTAAGAGAAGTATTTTAGCCGATCATTTGGCTCATCAACCGATTGACGATCAAGAATTAATTGGGTTTGACTTCCCAGACGAAGATGTCATGTATCTAAAGATGAAAGACTGCGATGAACCGCTACCCAGTGAAGGGCCAGAACCAGGTTCCCAATGGGGACTTATCTTTGATGGAGCAGTTAATCATTATGGAAATGAAATTGGGGCAATCATTGTTACCCCTCAGGGTACCCACATTCCTTTCACCGCCAGACTTACGTTCAAATGTACAAACAACGAGGCCGAATACGAAGCTTGTATCATGGGTCTCGAGGAAGCAATTGATTTAAGGATCAAAAACTTGGACGTATACGGCGATTCAGCCCTGGTTATCAATCAGATAAAAGGAGATTGGAACACATACCTGTAGCAAGCAATTTTGGACGCGGTTCTTAAGCGCTGGTCGCTCTCTGAGGTTGAGTTTACTACAGGTCGATTCATTTTTTATCCTATTAAAGTTGATGAAGGAAGGGAAATAGATGTCTCCAATTAACCATGCTTTGCATACTGAGTTTAAACAGCGGTATGTTAGGTTACGGATGCGATCAATGTGGGGGGGGGGCCTTTGTACTGGTTATTTGTATTTTCGCCAATACTGTTTTCTTTCTTTTTATTTTGACAGAAGGTTTCTGGCAGGGGAACAAGGATTAGGATGTTAGGACTGATGCGTATGGGATTTAGGTTTTTTGTTTAGTGTGCTCGCTAAGATCTTTTCTTTCGATCTTATGCCTACGTATTCCCGTTTACCGAAACAGGGAAATCAGAGCGTTCGTAGTTCCTCCTATTCTATGGGAGGAAATGGTTGTTTTTGCTGTCTTGTTCAAAGCCCAAGACGTGAAGCGAAAGGTGGTTTGTATCTTGTTCAAAGCCCAAGATGTAAAGCTAAAGGTTTTGACTTTAGAGAGAATTTGTCATCTCTAAAGAGGGGGTTGTATGTCACAACTATTAATAAAGGAGAATTACTTTAACCGGGATTTGTGAATCCGACAATACCATAATTTCCTTTAAAGGGGATTTTAACCTGAAGAAGAAGACTTTAACTCAGTGTAGAGTAATTCCATCTTTCCTTAGGAATTTCTCATGCTAAAAGAGGGACAGTGGCATGGATGTAGATGATCCAGAGGCTTGCCGCTTACAGCAGTTAGATGGAGGGGAAGGAGTTGTTGATGTTTGTGTATTGTGAACGAGGCACAACTTTGATGCTAAAAGGTTAATTGGATTAACCAGTGGTTTTCTTATATAAAACCTAAGAGGAGGCTATTATGTGTCTCGTACAAAGCCCGAGAGAGAGGCTAAAAGGTTTTGACTCAACGAGGGAATCTTTTGGTATCTCGTATAAAGCCCGAGATGGAGGCTATTTGACTCTACAAGAGTGTTTTTGTATCTCGTACAAAGCCCGAGATGAAGGCTAAAATTTGTTTGACTCCGCTGGGGAGTATCATTGTACAAGGCCCAAGAGAGAGGCTAACTTCACTGGAGAAAGATCATTATACAAAGCCTAAGAGGAGGCTATGGTGACTATTTCTGTTGAGTGATAGGTCCAGTATACTGATTTAAAGAGAAAATCAATTCTTATATGAGCAATACTGTACTCGAGGATTTGGTTCGAGGATCCGGGTTATTCATGTTCTTTAAGGAAGTGGGAAATCCGAAGGGTATTGAGACTGTTCGAGTCTACGGGTTTAATTCCTATTTAACGAAGGGGTTACTTGAGAATGTCTTTGAGACTCAAGGATATTAGACTGTCCGTGTCTAGAGTTTTATCTTTGTACTATGCTTTGAGAAACAGTAGTAGACTCTATGAAAGGACTGTTCTATACAGATGTCTAAGTTCTGTTCCTATACCTCTAGGAGGTCGTCGGGACAATTTGTACGAAGCCCAAGAGGAGGCTGAAAGCTTTTAAGAAGCCGACGGGTCCTTGTACGAAGCCCAAGAGGAGACTATCATTCCCGGAGGAAGAGATCATTATACGAAGCCTAAGAGGAGGCTGTGAATACTTCTAAGAAGCTGGAGGGTCCTTGTACTATGCCCAAGAGGAGGCCGATGTTGCTTTTAGGAAGCCTGTGGGTCCTTGTACGATGCCCAAGAGGAGGCCGATTGCTTTTAAGAAGCCGATGGGTCCCCAAACCCCGAGAAATTCAAGGCAAACTATTCACAAGGAATAGAACAAGTCAGGAAAGTTCGAGAATTTGGAAGAAATTCAAGAGATGCCATTCACGGAGAAAAGATCATCTCTGGGAAATAGAGTTTCTTTGACAACTGCTTTTAAGAAGCCTGTGGGTCCCCAAACCCCGAGAAATTCAAGACATGTCATTCACTGAGAATAGATCAAGCCAGGAAAGTCCGAGAATTTGGAAGAAACTCAAGAGATGCAATTCACGGAGAAGAGATAATCTCTGGGGAGTAGAGTTTCTTGACAACTTCTATGAGTGACAGTCTATGAAAGGGTTCACCGAGAATGCTGCCTTTCATGTCTCCATATTGTTTAACCCCAAGAGGAGGGAAGACTGTGTCTGGTAATCCTATGGGGATCTAGTTTAGACTATTTCTAAGAGTAATCAATGGGCTTAATGCTAGACGTAGTTGCCGGGGAAACTCTAAATATCTATACTATTATTACACAGTTGATATGAGTTTATGAAAGAAGACTTACAGCGAAACAGCCCCATAATACAGTTATATGCATATGAAAGCGGTAAATGAAAGCAATAACCACTTACTCGGTTGTAGAGCTTCCATGCTGTTTGGTTAGTTGTTAAATAAAGAAAGATTGAAAACAACAGTATATTCAAAATCAAAGGAGGAAGTGCTTTGACAAAGAAAGATTTGGGGCTTACAGCTCAAGGAGAGGCCCAGGGTTTTATCAGTGAGCGCACTGTTTGAATTTGTACAGAGGGACTTATACAAGTGACTGTGGCCCAAAAAGTGTTTTCTGTACAAAGGGATGGGTCTTACACTCTCTCAAGAGGCCCAAAAGGTTTAAAGAAAAAGAGTGGGGCTTATAACACGAGGGTAGGCCCAGTTGACTTTTCGTTAAAAATGGCGATCGCGCCGAGATTTTCTTTTAACGCGAAGGGGCTTATACAATAAGCGAGGCCCAAAAATGTTTTGGTTAAAAGGGGATTGGGTCTTACTGTAACACCCCCTTTCTATACCCCCAAATAATCACATAAATCATTTAGGCACATAATAAAAAAATTCGCCAGAGTACGATTAAAACATAGTATAAAAGAGGCATGTCACATCATACACGCATTTAATACATACAACACCTGCTCAAAATATTGATATGCAACAGTGGGGTAACTTGCCACAGAGGAACTTTGTCCTTACACCCACATCTCAATATTTAGAATAAAAGCGGAAAATCCAAACATTGAAATACATCCAAGTATATATACGTAGATATATACATCACCAAGTATCATCCATCATTATAAGTCATGTTTACATAAACATTCATCAACAAGATACATGTACAAATGTATCACAAAAGAATAATATACATCCTAGCTACCCGGTGCTACATATCAGAGCCAACTGACCAAAAGAATGAAGACACGCTTCACAAAAAGACCTCCAGCATACCTACTCTGCAATGCCTCATAGAGCATCATAAAACAGCAGAAGGGTGAGAAATATTATCATAATAACAATGCATATAATTATATATATATAAACATAAAAATACACATATTACACATTGTCACCACAATTCATCACATTTTCATCCATATACATCACAATGTATATATATATATCCACCAAGTATATTCATCATGCACACTTTCATAATTCTCAATCATTCCGTATAAACATACACAATTAGGTTCATTCAACAACACATCATTATAAAGATGATAAATGCAAATCATAGAGACCGACTCACGACTCTATGCAAATGCAATGCGGTACCGACTCAATCATCACTAGTTCACTCAGGAACTCTGCTGGAACCATCGCTCGTTACCGAAGTAACTCCCCGTTGGGCCTACGATGTTCACCCATTGCTCACACCCCACATGGGCACACAATGTTTATGGATCGCTCACACCCCACATGGGCACACGACCCAATCACTCACACCCCACACGGGCACACGATCCGATTGCTCACACCCCACATGGGCACACAATCTGATTGCTCACACCCCATATGGGCACACAATCATTCGTAATCATCGCTCACACCTCACATAAGCACACGATGTTACCACGGATTCTCATTAGAATCGCTCAACACAAGAATGTATTTCATGATGCTTCATATGCAAAATGACACAAGACATTCTTGAAATGCATACATATTCACAATATATTCATGCATTCATCTCATACGATCACATACAATCTATATACATTCACATCAATGCACTATTGTATGATTCACATTCAAACACACAGTCAAAACGGTAAAAGTCGCTAAATAGAACTATTCCTGACTTTCTGACATAATTAAATCGGCTAACGATTTCCAAAACATCATAATCACAACGTACAGCTCAATAGCTTTCCAATGACACCAAGAATGTAAAAATCGGATACTCGGAACAAAAGTTACGTACGAAACCGAAAACGACATTTTGAAAAATCCCATTTTTACATTCCTCCTGTCCATACGCGTATGGGCAGAACCCTTTTCCTTCACAATTCCACGTTTTCAAAACCCATACGCGTACACCCCACGCCCATACGCGTATCACCAGAGGGCCGGGAAAAGCCACCCTCCATGCGCGTATTGGCCCAAAAACAGGCCAATGATACGCGTATCACCTTGGCTCATACGCGTATGGACATGCCCCTTACGCGTATGGCCAGGGGATTTCAAGAAAAATTCTGCAGAACAATATTCTGCGTTTTCCACTCCCAAATCCACCAATTCATCATCTAAATTCAAAAAAATACCAGTTTGAAGTATAACAATACATATTAAACATGTATAGACCAACAAGAACACAATCAACAAGAGTTTACACACTTTTGGATCAATTTCCAAATCAATTTCTCAAAAATGGGTTATACCCTAAAACTCACAAAATTCATCAACAACAACAACAATTCATACATAATCACATACATTGATAAGATAACAATGTTTCACACCCTTACCCGGATTCCAAGCTTGCTAATTGATTGTTCTTGATGATTTCCTAGTTCCCCAAGTTTTTCTTCTCTTTTTCCCTCTTCCTCTTTCTTTCTCTTCTTTTTCTTTCTATCTTTCTCTATTTCTCTCTATTTCTCTTTTCTATCTATTTTCTTTCTTTTCTATTTCTTTTCTCTCATTTTCCACTAAATCAATTAATTCATTTTTCTCACAAAATTCTAATTCCACAAAATTTCTAACTTATGATTAATTGAGAAAAGTCTAAAATACTCTAAATTCTAATTTCCCCGAAAACTCTCAAAAATGGTAAAATAACATTTAACACACCAATTTAACAAATAAAATAATTTATCACCCAATTAAAATAAAAGACTCAACAAAATGGAAATAATCAAAATAGGGGCGTTACAACTCTCCCCCACTTTAGAAATTTTCGTCCTCGAAAATATTACCTGATTCAAACAACTCCGGATACGACTCTCGCATCCTAATCTCTAGTTCCCACGTCATATTGCCTTCCGCAGCGCCTCCCCACGCTACCTTTACTAGCGCAATAACCTTGCCTCTTAGCTTCTTAACTTCGCGGTCCAAAATCCTAATCGGTAAAGCTTCCACCGTAAGGTTATCTCTCACTTCAACCTCGTCCATAGGAATAACATGTGACGGATCCGGAACCTACTTCCGAAGTTGCGAAACATGGAATACATCATGCAAATTCGAAAGGTTCGGAGGCAACGCCACACGGTAAGCCACAACACCAACTCGTGAAGTAATCTGATACGGACCAATAAAACGAGAAGTCAACTTCTTCGACTTCAAAGCACGACCCACACCCGGCGCGTTAGAAACCCCGAATGGCATCACGGAGTATTCGTAATGACCATACCGTGTCCTAAATGCTGTCTTTTGAATATCCTCTCCTTTCACACGAATCTGGTGGTATCCTGATCTCAAATCAATCTTACTAAAAACACGCGCATCAACCAATTGATCCATCAAATCATCGATCCTTGGAAGCGGATACTTGTTCTTAATTGTCACTTTGTTCAATTGTCGATAATCAATGCATAATCGCATACTCCCGTCCTTCTTCTTTACCAACAATACCGGAGCACCCCAAGGAGAAACACTTGGCCTTACAAATTTCTTGTCCAACAAGTCATTCAATTGCTTTTTCAATTCTACCAATTCCGATGCCGACATACGATACGGTGCCATCGAAATCGGTCTAGTACCCGGAACTAGATCAATAGAAAATTCAACTTCTCTTTCCGGCGGTACATCCGTAATATCTTCCGAAAACACTTCTGGAAATTCACACACCACTGGGAACACATCAAGCTCAACTTGACTCTCCACCGACAATGATGTAAATAAACCAAACAATTGAGCTTCGTCCGCTAAAAGTTTCTTCAACTCTTTAGTGGATAGGAAACTCTTAAATTCATCATCTTCCAAAGAAGGAAACCTTACTAACTTGTGATAGCAATCTATATGAACTCGATTAAATTGCAACCAGTTCATACCCAAGATCACGTCCAATCCCACCAACGGCAAACATACTAAATCCATAACAAAGTCTTTACCATACATGGTTAAAGGACAACTCATACACACCAAAGATGTATTTACCGACCCTGAAGCAGGAGTCTCAATAACCATTTCAGCACCCATCAAAGTTAACGCAAGATTCAAACGCTTCGCGCACTCAGATGAAATAAACGAATGAGTCACTCCCGTATCAATAACAGCAACTAAAGGTGTACTATTAATAAAGCATGTACCTTTAATCAAACGGTCTGCATTCGTAGTTTGAGTCCCCGCCAATGCAAACACCTTTCCGCCCGCTTGAGCTTGTTTCAGCTTAGTACACTTAGTACTAATGTGACCCACTTCTCCACAATTATAGCACTTCACCATATTCCTTCTACAATCTGTAGCAGCATGCCCAAGACCACCACAATTAGAACATTTCGCTACAGGCTTCCCACACTCAAATGATTTATGACCTATTTCACCACATTTGTAACACCTAACAACACCGAAACCTCCTCCTCCAGATCTCCTATCAAAGCTTCCCCTATGCTTTCCCTTATCAACGGGTGTCACATAAGGTCCACTTCTAGCTTGTTGCTTCTCCTTCCTCTCATTCAAACTTTTGTAATGTGTAGAACGAGCCTTACTATCTTCCTCGAAGATTCTACAACATTCCGTCAAATCCGAAAACCTTCTTATCCTTTGATACCCCACAGCTTGTTTAATCTCAGGACGTAAACCATTCTTATATTTAATACACTTTGAGAACTCAGCAGTAATTGCAGCATAGTGGGGATGGAATTGAACCAACTCCACAAATTTAGCAGTATAGTCCACCACAGACATACTACCTTGTTTCAGTTCAAGAAACTCCATCTCCTTCTTTCCCTTCACACTCTCAGGGTAATACTTCCTCAAGAATTCAGTACGAAATAAATTCCAAGTTACCTCTTCATCATCCACCTCAAGAACTTCACGTATACCGACCCACCAATCATCGGCTTCTTCCTTCAACATGTAAGATCCAAGTCTCACCTTATTCTCCTCTGCACAATCCATAACTCTGAAGATTCTTTCAATCTCTTTCAACCAATTTTGAGCTCCTTCGGGATCAAATTTTCTTTTGAAAACCGGTGGTTGATTCTTCCTTGAACTCATCATTAGCATTCACATTCGGCGCACCTTGCACCGCCCTAGCCATTGCTTCCAAAGCAGCAGCCATCGCATTGTCGTTCCTACCAGCCATATTCTGATTATTCCCAAAAATAACCACAAGGTTAAACAACAGTTCAACCCACACAACAACAAGACAGATACAACTGACTCAACTCTGGCTCTGATACCACTTAATGTAACACCCCCTTTCTATACCCCTAAATAATCACATAAATCATTTAGGCACATAATAAAAAAATTTGCCAGAGTACGATTAAAACATAGTATAAAAGAGGCATGTCACATCATACACGCATTTAATACATACAACACCTGCTCAAAATATTGATATGCAACAGTGGGGTAACTTGCCACAGAGGAACTTTGTCCTTACACCCACATCTCAATATTTAGAATAAAAGCGAAAAATCCAAACATTGAAATACATCCAAGTATATATACGTAGATATATACATCACCAAGTATCATCCATCATTATAAGTCATGTTTACATAAACATTCATCAACAAGATACATGTACAAATGTATCACAAAAGAATAATATACATCCTAGCTACCCGGTGCTACATATCAGAGCCAACTGACCAAAAGAATGAAGACACGCTTCACAAAAAGACCTCCAGCATACCTACTCTGCAATGCCTCATAGAGCATCATAAAACAGCAGAAGGGTGAGAAATATTATCATAATAACAATGCATATAATTATATATATATAAACATAAAAATACACATATTACACATTCTCACCACAATTCATCACATTTTCATCCATATACATCACAATGTATATATATATATCCACCAAGCATCTTCATCATGCACACTTTCATAATTCTCAATCATTCCGTATAAACATACACAATTAGGTTCATTCAACAACACATCATTATAAAGATGATAAATGCAAATCATAGAGACCGACTCACAACTCTATGCAAATGCAATGCGGTACCGACTCAATCATCACTAGTTCACTCAGGAACTCTGCTGGAACCATCGCTCGTTACCGAAGTAACTCCCCGTCGGGCCTACGATGTTCACCCATTGCTCACACCCCACATGGGCACACAATGTTTATGGATCGCTCACACCCCACATGGGCACACGACCCGATCGCTCACACCCCACACGGGCACACGATCCGATTGCTCACACCCCACACGGGCACACAATCTGATTGCTCACACCCCACATGGGCACACAATCATTCGTAATCATCGCTCACACCTCACATAGGCACACGATGTTACCACGGATTCTCATTAGAATCGCTCAACACAAGAATGTATTTCATGATGCTTCATATGCAAAATGACACAAGACATTCTTGAAATGCATACATATTCACAATATATTCATGCATTCATCTCATACGATCACATACAATCTATATACATTCACATCAATGCACTATTGTATGATTCACATTCAAACACACAGTCAAAACGGTAAAAGTCGCTAAATAGCACTATTCCCGACTTTCTGACATAATTAAATCGGCTAACGATTTCCAAAACATCATAATCACAACGTACAGCTCAATAGCTTTCCAACGACACCAAGAATGTAAAAATCGGATACTCGGAACAAAAGTTACGGACGAAACCGAAAATGACATTTTGAAAAATCCAATTTTTACATTCCTCCTGTCCATACGCGTATCACCTATGTCCATACGCGTATGGGCAGAACCCTTTTCCTTCACAATTCCACGTTTTCAAAACCCATACGCGTACGCCCCACACCCATACGCGTATCACCAGAGGGCCGGGAAAAGCCACCCTCCATACGCGTATTGGCCCAAAAATAGGCCAATGATACGCGTATCACCTTGGCTCATACGCGTATGGACATGCCCCTTACGCGTATGGCCAGGGGATTTCCAGAAAAATTCTGCAGAACAATGTTCTGCGTTTTCCACTCCCAAATCCACCAATTCATCATCTAAATTCAGAAAAATACCAGTTTGAAGTATAACAATACATATTAAACATGTATAGACCAACAAGAACACAATCAACAAGAGTTTACACACTTTTGGATCAATTTCCAAATCAATTTCTCAAAAATGGGTTATACCCTAAAACTCACAAAATTCATCAACAACAACAACAATTCATACATAATCACATACATTGATAAGATAACAATGTTTCACACCCTTACCCGGATTCCAAGCTTGCTAATTGATTGTTCTTGATGATTTCCTAATTCCCCAAGTTTTTCTTCTCTTTTTCCCTCTTCCTCTTTCTTTCTCTTCTTTTTCTTTCTATCTTTCTCTATTTCTCTCTATTTCTCTTTTCTATCTATTTTCTTTCTTTTCTATTTCTTTTCTCTCATTTTCCACTAAATCAATTAATTCATTTTTCTCACAAAATTCTAATTCCACAAAATTTCTAACTTATGATTAATTGAGAAAAGTCTAAAATACTCTAAATTCTAATTTCCCCGAAAACTCTCAAAAACGGTAAAATAACATTTAACACACCAATTTAACAAATAAAATAATTTATCACCCAATTAAAATAAAAGACTCAACAAAATGGAAATAATCAAAATCGGGGCGTTACACTTACACTCTATTAGAGGCCCAAAAATGTTGAATGGGTCTTACTACTCGAGGAGAGGCCCAAAAGGTTATTTTTCAAAAGGGCGACGATCGCGCCGTTTGTTTTTTACGGTATCGGGACTTATACAATACACTGAGGCCCAAAAATGATTTGGTCAAAAAAGGATTGGGTCTTACACTCTATTAGAGGCCCAAAAGTGTTTTGAAAATGATTTATGAGGGTTGAATTAATCCAAAACCCTAATTTGCTTTCAAAAATGTATTTAATTGAATAAAAATTCAATTAAAATGATCAAAATTGTTTAACATAGGAAAAACAAATTGTGATCTTGGATTAATACTTCAAAAATTAAGTATTGACCTACAAAATAATTAGAAGGCATTAAAAGTTGCAAAATCAAGGTGGAAAAAATATTTAAAATGTCAAAAACAATTAAAATATTAATTCTTTGCAAAAATATCAATTATATAAAATAAATAATATTTTTGGGATTTTTTGGGAAAATAAAATATTTTAACATTTTTGTGAATTATTAAAAAAAGAATCAACTCAAAATCATTAAAACTCAGAGAGAAATTAATTTTTGAATCAATTAAATAAAATCACAAAATTCAAATATTCAAATTTTGAAAAAAAGGCGCCAAGAACACACCAAGAACACGCGCGTGTTCTGGGCTTGGCCAGATTTGCATTTTCTCTCCAATCTCCCTGAATACTTGATTATAACATGCAATCCACATATCATTATGCTCGTCTCAACCTCACGATCATGTCTATGTCAATTAATTTCATTTAAATTAAACATATAACAAGAAATCATGAAAAATCCTCAAGAACCCTAATTTCTGAATGAAGGCTAGGATTTTTGATACACGATTCAAACAATGCAATTAATTGAGGGGAAACATTCCATGCATGATTATGAACATATGGCCAAATTATTGTGTAGCAAAAAATGCATGGATCATAGAGTTAGAAGAGCTCATGCTTACCACTTGCAGCTGGTGATCGTGTTTGGTGTTGGAGGTGTTACAGCTTGGTTCCAATGATGTGGATAACTTCCCTAGGTGCCAAGTGATGTGTCTGAGTGCTTGGAATGGATTGAAATGGTTTGGAGTTGAAGATGGCACCTCAACTACAAAACTGTCAAGAACTTGAGCAATTGGCTGGTGATTTTGTGAAATCTGTGTTCCAGATGTTATGTGAGTGTTTGGATCACTTCTATATGATGTATGTGAGGTGTGTGAGTGATTGGTTTGAGTGGAATTGCCCTCTAGCTCAAAACCCGATAGCTACCTTGCTAAGAAAGGCATTTTTGCCAAGAGAAAGAGATTTTGAGAAAGGCAAGTGTTGTAAGCCTTTGGTGTACTTAAACTGACCACAATTGAGCTCTATTTATAGTAGAGCAAGTTTGTTTTGCAAGGAATAGTGAATGGCAACTGCTGAGTAGGTTTGTTCAATGTTGGACAATGGAAGTTCAAGTCTCCTCTAGCCATTGACTAGAGGTTAGGGCACAGGCTGCTGGTTCCCTTGGTCTTGGATAAGTCTTGACTGAATTCAACTGAAAATGGCTCAGTCCATGCCACCTTGATGCTTCCATTGAATGCTCCAATCCAAATTTGGAGTCTTGTCCCTATTTTAGCAATTCTAGGTTCAACATGCTATTTCTTGTTCCAAAGACTTTGGAGGCTTGGCTTAGTGATTGTCCCCTTTAGATTCAATCTTCAGATGTGTCCAAGTGGATAGGAGTGTTTGGATTTGCACAATTTTGGCAAATCGAGCAAAATTGCAAATTCTGCCTTGCCTTGACAGAATTCAACAAGGCCATTTGACAATGTCATATCTCATGACTCAAATGGAATTTGGCAATGTTCTTGGCCATTTTGGAAAGCCCTTACATGATATAACAACTGTTTGAACATGTTTGGTTTTGATCTCTTTTGAATCCAAGTGAAAAATCCCCCTACATTTGGAAAAAAATGAAGACAAATTTGGACTTAGTGAAAATTTCACTAAGTGTTGGAAAAAGTGACATTTTCATTTTTCAGCCATTTTGATCACTCCATAACTCAAAATCCTTAATGAATTGGACTTAGGTCTAGTTGAAGTTTTTGTAGAGGGTAATGAGGGCTACAAATCCATCTTTGGATGAGGAAAAATGGCTTTGTGGTTTAGGAGTTATGATCCTCCAAAGTTGGTACCCTTGTCACCTTGAAAATGCACTATTCCACATTAATGCCCCTTTGAAATCAAGGCAAAATGTGCCAAAGTGGATGAATTTCAAGTTGGAAGATTCCTTGGCTTTTTGACTCAACCCTATCAGTTGGATCAGTTGGTTCATGATCAGATTGAAGGCATGTGGCATAGTGATCACTCCTTTTGACTCAGAAATCATGGATGGCACAAAGCCCCCAAATTGATTTTTCATGGCAGCCTTGACATGGTGTGTTGTGGCAGCCATAATTCTTGGCACAAGTGGATTGGTTTCATGCTATTGAGTTGCTTGGATTCTTGGCAACATTTGCAACAACATTGATGTTT
This sequence comes from Lathyrus tuberosus, assembly GCA_022829125.1. Classification (NCBI taxonomy): domain Eukaryota; kingdom Viridiplantae; phylum Streptophyta; class Magnoliopsida; order Fabales; family Fabaceae; genus Lathyrus; species Lathyrus tuberosus. The sequence continues at coordinate 3,353,095 of JALAZF010000073.1, read as the reverse complement.
ATCTTTGGAACTGATTCAGCTTGTAACTGTGTGAAAAAACCCCACAAGTTTTGGTGTTTCCAACAAAATCTGTCTTGGACAGAATTTTTCCTAAGTGTTGGAAAAGTGGTACTTTCATGTTTTCAGCCATTTTGGCTCACTCATAGCTCAAAATCCACAATGAATTGAAGTTAGGTCTAGTTGAAGTTTTTGTAGAGGGCAATGAGATCTACAAATCAAGCTTTGGATGGGAGAAAATGGCTTTGTGGTTTAGGAGTTATGACCCTCCAAAGTTGGTACCCTAGCCACTTTATTTTTAACTTAGAAAATTTTCTAAGTTTTTATGGTTACCCCATTTACAAGTTATCCAACTTTTCTTGATTTTTCTTGATGAATGATGATTCAAATCATACATTAACATCATTCTAGGGTTAAAAATCCATTTTGGTGAAAAATCTCAAAAAGTCAAAGTTGACTTTTGTGCACAGTTGACTTTTTATCAGATGAATTCCAAACTGTGCAATTCCTCATGAAATCATGTCCTTGACCTAAATCAAACTTGATGGACATGTTCCATGGGTGTTATAGGGTATATTGGTGCATGTCATAGGGCTTGGGAGCATGTCCTGGTCAAAAGTCAAAGTAACAGTTGACTTTTTCCTTAAAACCCTAATTGTGGTGCAGATGAAATTGAGACTTGTTGCTCAAACTTCCTGGATTAATTCATTGTCCCAAATGGATCAATATGGTATATTAGAGACCCTCAAACCCTCTCTTGAGGTCTTGGTTCATGATTTGTCCCAAAAGTCAACTTAGGGGTGAATTAGGTCAAGAAACCCTAATTCCTGATTTTTGATGAATGCATCCCCTGAGGCAAAATTGACTTGATGATTGGGTCCATGAGGTTCCATGGAGTATATTAGGTTATGTTTTGGATCATTGGCTTGTTCCCAGATGAAAAATTTCCCTCTGGAGGCCCTGGTCGACCAAAACCCTAATTTGGTGACACTGTCGATCTTGAGACTTAATCCACCTAGAAAGGAGCAGCCTTGTGCTTAATCCTTGAAGTGGGAGTCCTTTTGATCCATTGTGGATGTTTGAGAGGTTAGACAAGTTGAAGATCATGTCATTCCTTGATTGATCCTTTGCGAAAAAGCTCTGAGAGGGCTTGAAACCCTAATTTTGATTGTAGGGGATGCTCACCCATCTTTGGGGAGACTGATGAAGTATGATGGCCCATCCATATTGTGATGATGATTTTCACAATGATGGGAAATCTTAGTGGTCAAAATTTGGGGTATGACAATACCAATCAGGATTGATTCCTTACAAAGACTACGCAAGAAGGTTGCTACCTTTCTTCAACAGAGTTGAGTTTCATCACATCCCTCGTGATGAGAATCACATGGCTGATGCATTAGCCACTCTCTCTTCCATGATTAGCGTAGGTAAATGGAATGACTTACCTAAGATCGACATAATGCGCCTTGAAAGGCCCGCTTACATCTTCACGATTGAAGCAATCATAGACGACAAACCTTGGTATCACGATATCAAATGCTTCCTTCAAAAGCATGAGTACCCACCTGGGGCATCCAGGAAAGACAGAAAAACCCTCAGAAGATTGGCTGGAAACTTCTTCTTGAGCGGTGACACTCTCTATAAGAGAAATTTTGACATGGTCTTGCTCCGATGCGTCGACAGACCAGAAGCAGACATGCTTATGAAAGAAATTCATGAAGGATCCTTTGGCACTCATGCCAATGGACACACAATGGCGAGAAAAATTCTAAGAGCAGGGTACTACTGGTTGACCATGGAATCCGACTGCTACAAGTACATGAGGAGGTGTCACAAGTGTCAGATATACTCTGACAAAATTCATGTACCGCCATCACATCTCAAAGTTCTTTCTTCCCCGTGGCCTTTTTCCATATGGGGAATCGACATGATTGGCATGATTGAGCCCAAGGCTTCAAACGGACATCGGTTCATCCTAGTAGCCATTGACTACTTCACCAAGTGGGTCGAAGCAGCGTCGTACGCTAATGTAACCCGACAAGTGGTGGTCCGATTTATCAAAAATAATATCATCTGCCGTTATGGTATTCCAAGGCAGATCATTACTGATAATGGATCTAACTTGAACAATAAGATGATGAAAGAGTTGTGCGCAGAGTTCAAGATCGAACACCATAACTCATCTCCCTACCGACTCAAGATGAACAGAGCGGTAGAAGCGGCTGACAAGAACATCAAGAGGATCGTTCAAAAGATGGTTGTAACCTACAAAGATTGGCACGAAATGCTACCCTTTGCTCTTCATGGTTATCGAACATCTGTTCGCACTTCAACAGGGGCTACCCCTTTCTCCCTAGTATATGGCACAGAAACAGTGCTCCCCATAGAAGTAGAGATCCCGTCAATCCGAGTATTGATGGAAGCTAAGCTCACCGAAGCTGAGTGGTGTCAAAGTCGACACGACGAACTGAATTTGATCGAAGAAAAACAAATCACGGCACTATGCCAAGGTCAGTTGTATCAACAGAGAATGAAGAGGGCGTTCGACAAAAAGGTTCGACCCCGCGTCTTCAAGAAAGGAGACCTCGTGCTCAAGAAGATACAATCTTTTCTCACTGATTCTCGGGGTAAATGGACCCCAAATTATGATGGCCCCTATGTGGTCACGAAAGCTTTCTCAGGCGGCGCCTTGAGACTTGCAACCATGGACTGAGAGGAATTTGCCTACCCCACAAATGTTGATGTAGTCAAGAAATACTTCGCCTAAACTAAAAAAAAAAGTCTCGTTGGATTGAAAACCCGAAAGGGCGGTCCAGGCAAAAGTTAGAGACATGAAAAAAATCATCCCGATGGATTGGAAACATCACAGTACAATCCACGCTAAAATTAGGGATAATGGCAAGTAACTATGTTCAACAGAGGCAGGTCCCTCAGCAGCAGTTACATCATCAGAAAACTTCCAGTTAAGGTCATCTTCGACAGAAGCTCAGGATGCCCCAAATTCAAAGTTGGTAGAAAGATAGCGGTCGTTATGTTTCAACGTAGCCCTTTTCCCTGTAAATTACCATTTTCTAACTTTGTAAATACTCTTTGGAATCACGTGTTTGGCTGATCCCCATCTTATCAATAAAATTAGAGCCCATGTGCTTTTGTTTGTAATTCTTATTTGTTTTAGCTTTACAAAACGACATTTTAACATGATCAACGATTCTTGAAATAAAACAAAAATGAATTTACTTGTTGAAACTTTTTCTGCTTTAAAATAAAGACGGCAATTTCTTTTGACTGTTGAACATCAAAAGAGCATCAACCGCTTCTCCAGAAGTAAGCAAACTTCAAAGTGCAGAATCAAAGTACTCCTTCTAACCCAGTACGCCTGAATGAAGGGATCAACTATGTCAGAGACCTTGTTTTGTATGACACGCCACGACAGAGTTCTTACCTCCTAAGCCCGACTAACGGTAGCTCCCAACAGGGACTATCTCTCCTAAGCAAGGTGGAATTGCTATCTTGAACCCGTGATATTTCTACACGCCCCGCGATGGCCGAGTATCCAGTCATGTTCATCTTTTAGTTTGTGTGTCGCGTCGGTTTTGTCAGCATATACATACACACATCATGCATTATTGATTTGCATTCGCATTTCATATTGCATCACTATCACTCTAGTCGGTCTTGTCCCCTAGTGATAGAAGTTCTCTCAACCGAGTCGTCAGTTCTTGCCTCGTCAGGAAACGCTGTGTCTAAACAGCCTCGCCCCCAATCTATTTCTAGAAGGAAGTTGGCCCTTGACCACTTTGATAACTTGAACCTCTGAAAAACCAGAGGAACTTTTAGTTAGCATCACTCTTCGCCATTGAAGATGATATCCTTGCTTTCCCGGATTAAGGAAAATCCACAGAGAAAGCCTCGTAATCAGAGATTCAGCAGCATGCCAGTTTCGCTCCGAAAAGATCACTGATGAAAAGGTCCTCGGCACATCAAAATTGGACCCCATCATATGGCATTTCTCCGGGAAGATCCCGAGAAAAGTATGATGTAAGATCCCACGCAGAAGCAACCTCTCAAGAGACTCGCTTTCCCCAGTAGAAACAAATGGCGTCTCCAACAGAGAAGTTTGTGCAACTCTACAACTTAGACGACTGGGTTCCCCAGTAAGTATGACATCAACTTTTTCCGTCAAATGGCATCTCCCCAGGAAAATTCGGCGAGAAGTTTGAGGAAAACCGCTACGAATAGCATCCCTTGTTAATAAAGTTTATTGACAAAAGAAACTTAGACCAGTTCCTCGGTAGGAAACCAGGATCGAGGGGAAGTTTAAATCAGAAACTAAGACCAGTTCCTTGGTAGGAAACCAGGATCGAGTGGAAGTTTAAATCAGAAACTAAGACCAGTTCCTTGGTAGGAAACCAGGATCGAGGGGAAGTTAACAAAGGAAACTGAGACCAGCTCCTTGGCTGAAGACCAGGATCGAGGGGAAGTTTATCTTTTCTAAGCCTCAGTGTTCAGCAAAAAAAGATGAATGCGTGAGCTACCATTCATAACCACCATCAAAATTTCAGGTATTCTGATATTTAATCCTCTTGCACCCCGAATGCCCGAATACCTTCGTCATTCACACCTTCGTGTCCAAGAAGATTAAATAGGGGCATCTATCATACCCAAAATTTTGACCACTAAGACTTCCCATCATTGTGAAAATCATCACCACAATATGGATGTACCTTTGTGCCTCATCAATCTCCTTAAGGAATTGTTGAGCATTCACTACTATCAAAATTAGGGTTTCAAGCCCTCTCAGAGCCTTAGACAAAGGATCAATCAAGGAATGACGTGATCTTCAACTTGTCTAGCCTCTCAAGTAGCTACAAAGGATCAAGAGGACTCCCACTCCAAGGATTAAGCACAAAACTGCTCCCTTCTAGGTGGATCAAGCCTCAAGATCGCCAGCATCACCAAATTAGGGTTTTGGTCGTTCAGGGCCTCCAAAGGGAAATTTTCCTCTGGGCATGAGCCAAGGATCCAAAATACAACCTAATATACTCCATGGAACCTCATGGACCCAATCATCCATTCAATTTTGCCTCAGGGGATGCATTCATAAAAAATCAGGAATTAGGGTTTCTTGACCTAATTCACCCCTAAGTTGACTTTTAGGGCAAATCATGAGCCAAGACCTCAAAGGAGGATTTGAGGGTCTCTAATACACTACATTGATCCATTTGCAACAATGGATTGATCCAAGAAGCTTGAGCAACAAGCCTCAATTTCATCTGCACCACAGTTAGGGTTTTAAGGAAAAAGTCAACTGTAACTTTGACTTTTGACCAGGACATGTTCCCAAGCCTATGACATGCATCAATATACCCTATGACACCCATGGAACATGTCCATCAAGTTTTATTTAGGTCAAGGACATGATTTCCTGAAGAATTGCACAGTTTGGAATTCATCTGATAAAAAGTCAACTATGCACAAAGGTCAACTTTGACTTTTTGAGATTTTTCACAAAAATGGATTTTTAACCCTAAAATGTTTTTAATGTATGATTTGAATCATCATTCATCAATAAAAATCAAGAAAATTTGGATAACTTGTAAAAGGGGTAACCATAAAAACTTAGAAAATTTTCTAAGTTAAAAATAAAGTGGCTAGGGTACCAACTTTGGAGGGTCATAACTCCTAAACCACAAAGCCATTTTCTCCCATCCAAGGCTTGATTTGTAGATCTCATTTCCCTCTACAAAAACTTCAACTAAACCTAACTCCAATTCATTGTGGATTTTGAGCTATGAGTGAGCCAAAATGGCTGAAAACATGAAAGTACCACTTTTCCAACACTTAGGAAAAATTCGGTCCAAGACAGATTTTGTTGGAAACACCAAAACTTGTGGGGTTTTTTCACACAGTTACAAGCTGAATCAGTTCCAAAGATAAACATCAATGTTGTTGCAAATGTTGCCAAGAATCCAAGCAACTCAATAGCATGAAACCAGTCTACTTGTGCCAAGAATTATGGCTGCCACAACACACCATGTCAAGGCTGCCATGAAAAATCAGTTTGGGGGCTTTGTGCAATCCACGATTTCTGAGTCAAAAGGAGTGATCACTATGCCACATGCCTTCAATCTGATCATGAACCAATTGATCCAACTGATAGGGTTGAGTCAAAAAGCCAAGGAATCTTCCAACTTGAAATTCATCCACTTTGGCACATTTTGCCTTGATTTCAAAGGGGCATTAATGTGGAATAGTGCATTTTCAACAAAGCCACTCTACTCAGTCAAGTTCTCTGATTAAACAATAATAAAAACATCTGGAGAATGTGATTTTGGTCAAGGCATAGCCCTGCTCTTGGGAATGGCTAGTTTGCCTTGCTTAAGAAGAAATCCTCCAAGCCAATCCATGCAAATGTGATCTGATCCAGCAGCCATTCACTATTCCTCCAAGACAAAAGTTGATCACCTATAAATAGAGGTTCCAATGGATCATTCAACTCACACCAAAGCCAGTTACAGCACTGCTTTCTCTCATTCTTCCTTAAACCTCAAGTTTCTTAGTTTTTGAGTAACCACTATCGGGTTTTAAGTTGCAGCCTTAAGCAATCAATTCCAATTGCTCAAACACATCACATATGATGTATTTGAGGTGTCCAAACACTTAAACACTGACTGTAACACCTCAGGCTCAAAATCACCTTTGAACCAAGCCATTATGCCTCAATTATGCAGGTGGAAGTCTCCAGCTTGATCCAAAGAGTTTCAAAGTGTTCCAAAGCTTGCAACACACTCAATAACATCCATTGAAGCTGTAGGGATCATTAATTCATAACTGGAACAAGGTTTGTGCAGAGTTCCATTTCAGCTTGTATCAAGGTAAGCCTCAAAACTCCAACTCCATGATCCATGCATATTTCCTCACATGATATTTTTGCCAATTGCTTGCCATCATATGTTGATTGTTTTCCCTAAAAAAATTTGATCATAGCACTCATAATCATGCCTACTCGATTGCTTTTGTAAAATTAGGGTTCATACGACCACAATGATATAATTTGCTATACACTGAAAATGAATGAAATTGGGTATTGTCATCTTCTTCCTTGTGAAAAAACGCATGAGTTTGGTGTTTGAATCATGTCAAATGGTTGAGAAATGAGAGAGATGGAGGGCTTCATGCACGAGCTAGAGGAAGAAGATGGCCATGGCGCCATTTTCAGAAAATCCAACTAGTTTGATATATATTTTTCACTTGCCATGTTATTAATGAATTGGCATTGCGCCCCAGTGGTTGATCAGCTGGTTTGTATGTATTGGCAAGCGAAAGGTCTGGGGTTCGAATCCCTCTCGCCCCAGACCTTTTTTTTTATCACTTTTTCCTATTTTCCTATTTTTCATATTATTTTGTTAATGATTTGAAAAATTAATAACTCACTCAATTTTAATTATTTTTGACTGATTCTTTTTGCAAAAAATCATAAAAATGTTGAAATATTTTATTCCACAAAAAAAATTAGATTTATATTATGTATTTAATATAATTAGTATTTTTGTGAATAAATTCATTTTTTATTTATTTATAAACATTTTAAAATGAACATCCATCTTGAAAAATCAAGACCAAATGAGTTTTAATATCTCTTGTGATTTATACCTTATTTTTCAAACCTTAAATAAAAATCACAAGTGGTTTATTCAAATCTATTTGGTATTTGTCATTGATTTTCTTTAAATATTTACTATTTAAAGATTAAAATTAGGGTTTCCTTGATTTTCACCCTCATTTAAATACTTTGGGCCTCTAATAGAGTGTAAGACCCAATCCCCTTTTAACCAAAATCATTTTGGGCCTCACTTATTGTATAAGTCCCTTCGCGTTAAAAGAAAATATCGGCGCGATCGCCATTTCAAATGAAAAATCATCTGGGCCCACCCTCGTGTTATAAGCCCCACTCTTTTCTTTAAAATTTTTTGGGCCTCTTGAGAGAGTGTAAGACCTAAATCCCTTTGTACAGCAAACAATTTTTGGGCCTCAATCACTTGTATAAGCCCCTCTGTACAAATTCAAACAGTGCGCTCACTGATAAAACCCTGGGCCTCTCCTTGAGCTGTAAGCCCCAAATCTTTCTTTTTCAAAGCACTTTCTCCTTTGATTTTGAATATACTGTTATTCTTAATCTTTCTTTGTTGAACAACTAACCAAACAGCATGGAAGCTCTACAACCGATTAAGTGGTTATTGCTTTCATTTACCGCATCCATATACATATAACTGTATTGTGGGGCTGTTTCACTGTAAGTCTTCTTTCATAAACTCATATCAACTGTGTAATAATAGTATAGATATTTCGAGTTTCCACAGCAACTACGTCTAGAACTAGGTGACGCCGTTTCGTTTATTCGTAGAAATAGACAACTAGATCCCCAATAGGATCACCAGATACAGTCTTCTCTTCGGCTGTCCTCATTAGGAATTGTCAAGAAACTCTATTCCCATAGATGAATGTATTCTCCGTGAATGGCATCTTTGAGTTTCTTCCAAATTCTCGAACTTTCCTGACTTGATATATTCCTTGTGAATAGCTTGTCTTGAATTTCTCGGGGTTTGGGGACCCATCGGCTTCTTAAAAGCACCGGCCTCCTCTTGGGCATCATACAAGGACCCACAGGCTTCCTAAAAGCAACCCCGCCTCCTCTTGGGCTTAGTACAAGGACCCTACGGCTTCTTAGAAGTATTCACAGCCACCTCTTAGGCTTCGTATAATGATCTCTTCCTCCGGGAATGATAGCCTCCTCTTGGGCTTTGTATAAGGACAGATGGACTTCTTAAAAGTTTCCAGCCTCCTCTTGGGCTTTGTACAAATTGTCCCGACGACCTCCTAGAGGTATAGGAACAGAACTTAGTCATCTGTATAGAACAGTCCTTTCAAATAGTCTACTATTGTTTCTCAAAGCATAGTACAAAAGATGAAACTCTAGACTTGGACAACCTAATTCCCTTGAGTCTCAAAGACATTCTCAATAACCCCTTCAAAAATAGGAAGAAAACCCGCAGACTCGGACAATCTCAATACCCTTCGGATTTCCCACTTCCTTAAAGAACAAGAATAACCCGGATCCTTGGATCAAATCCTTGAGTACAGTGTTGCTCATATAAAAACTGATTTTCTCTTTCAAAATCAGTATACTGGACCTGTCACTTAACTAAAACAGTCACCATAGCCTCCTCTTGGGCTTTATACAAATGATTCTCCCCAGCGGAGTCAAACAACGTTTAGCCTCTCTCTCGGGCTTTGTACGAGACACATAAGAGACTCCCTCGTTGAGTCAATTACCCCTTTCGCCTCCATCTCGGGCTTTATACGAGATACAAAAAGGTTCTTATTGAGCCGAACAAATTTTAGCCTCCATCTCGGGCTTCGTACGAGATACAAAAAACTCTCTTGTTAAGTCAAGTAGCCTTCATCTCGGGCTTTATACGAGATACCAAAAGACTCCATCGTCGAGTTAAAACCTTTTAGCCTCTCTCTCGGGCTTTGTACGAGATACATATTAGCCTCCTCTTAGGCTTTGTATAAGAAAACCACTGGTTGATCCCATCAACCTTTTAGCATCAAAGCTATGCCTCGTTCACAGTACACAAACATCAACAACTCCTTCCCCTTCATCTAATCGCTGTAAGCGGCAAGCCTCTGGATCATCTACATCCATGCCACTGTCCCTCTTTTAGCATGAGAAATTCCTAAGGAAAGAAGGCGTTGCTCTAAACTGGGTTAAAGTCTTCTCCTTCAGGTTGAAATCCCCTATAAAGGAAATTATGGCATTGCCGGATTCACAAAATCCCGGTTAAAGTAATCCTCCTTTACAGTCAGTCACCCAACAGTTGTGACAAACAAACCCCTCTTTAGAGATGACAAATTCTCTCTAAGGTCAACACCTTTAGCTTCACATCTTGGGCTTTGAACAAGATACAAATAGACTCTTCAGCTTCACATCTTGGGCTTTGAACAAGATACAAATCACCTCTCGCTTCACGTCTTGGGCTTTGAAAAAGACACCAAAACAACCATTTCCTCCCATAGAATAGGAGGAACTACGAACGCTCTGATTTCCCTGTTTCGGTAAACGGGAATACGTAGGCATAAGATCGAAAGAAAAGATCTTAGCGAGCACACTAAACAAAAACCCAAAATCCCATACTCCCATATATCATAATCCGAAGCAGTATCCTAATAAAATCCCAGAGAGAAATCAGTATTGGCAAAAATACAAATAACCAATACAAAGGCCCCACCACATTGATCGCATCCGTAACCTAACAGACCGCTATTTAAACTCAGTATGCAAGCAGGGTTAATTGGAGACATCTATTTCCCTTCCTTCATCAGCTTTAATAGGATAAAAAATGAACCGACCTGTAGTAAACTCAACGGCAGTGAGAGCGACCAGCGCTTAAGAACCACGTCCAAAATCGCTCGCTACACCTTGTCTTCAGAGTTTTCAGAACTTGATATCAGAACTGGAAGTGAAGCTTTTCTTAGAAGCACACAACTTTCTTTTTCTTTAGAGGCATTCAACATTCATCAGAACTACTGATGTTTCTTTAGAGGCGAACGAAGTAATTTCTTGAGGCATGCCATAAGGATTCTGATGAAATTTCTTGAGAGTTATCCAGAATCAATTTTGAATGTAATAACTGCACACTTCAGAAATTCATTAGAGTACAAAATAATTACATATAAAATATATGTATTGTTATCATCAAAACTAGAGATTATATGAAGAACCAAAATCTTGTTCTAACATAATCATGGTGGAAAGGATAATGGTAATGCAGCCATTATGCAAGATGATTATGAATCATCTAATGTCCTGGTGGTTTCAAGCATCGACTCTAGTAAGGAGTGTATTATGGATTCGGGGTGTACTTAGCACATGACTCCAAAAAAATACATATTTGAGGAATTGTGTGATCAAGACGGTGGATCAGACCTACTGGGAAACAATAGAGCCTGAAAGATTGCAGGAATTGGATCTATGAGATTCAAGCTACATGATAAGTCAATAAGGCTATCGACTAATATCAAGTATGTACCTGATCTTAAGAGGAATTTGATTTCTCTTGGTGAATTTGACAAGAAGGAATATGTTTCCAAAGGAAAGCAAAGTATCCTTAGTTTAATGAAGGGGTCGAAGGAAGTCTTGAGAGGCATCAAGAGGCAAGGTCTGTATACCCTTGAGGCTGAGGTTGTAAGTGGTCCAGCAGATGTGACAACCATAAAACCTGTGTTGAAGACTTAGCTATGGTACAAGAGACTTGGTCATGTCATTGAAATAGGTCTGGTCGAATTGTCGAAACCAAATCCACTATGTGGTGAAAAGGTCGAAAAACTGGAGTTTGTGAACCTTGTGTATTTGGTAAATCCTGTAGAGTGAAGTTTAACAAAGGTAAACAAATAACACATGAATCCCTTGATTATATCCATGTTGATCTTTAGGGTCCTGCAAGAAATCCTTCACACTCAGGTGCATGATATTTTCTATCCATAGTGTATGATTACTCACGAAATTTATGGGTATTCATTCAGAAAGCTAAGGATGAAACTTTTGAAAATTTCAAAAGTTGGAAGACTCTGGTCAAAAATAAAACTAGAAGGATGGTCAAGAGGTTGAGGATCGACAATGGTCTTGAATTTTGTAATGATGCTTTCGATAACTATTGTGTTGCATATGGTATTGCAAGGCACAAAACAACTGCATGTACTCCCCAACCTAATGGTTTGGCTAAAAGGTTTAATCGAACTATTCTGGAAAGAGAGAGGTGCATGCTGGTTAATGCGGGATTAAAGAAGGATTTTTAGGCTGAGGTAGTCATGACCGCAGCTTACCTGATAAATAAGTGTCCCTCAAGTGCTTTAGGGATAAAGACACCTGAAGAAGCTTGGTCAGGTCATCCACCAGACCTCGACAAACTTGGAGTATTTGGTTGTGTAGCATATGCTCACATTAGGTAAGACAAGGTTGAACCTAAAGCCCTGAGATGTATGTTCCTTGAATACCCTGAGGGAGTCAAAGCTTATAGGCTTTGGTGCCTAGAGCCAGGTCACATGAGGTGTATCACAAGTCGAGATGTAGTTTTTAATGAAGCTAAGATGACTTTTGAAAAAATTGATGATGTTGGTTGAAGTATGAATGTCATACCCCAATTTTGACCCTAAATCGCCGAATCAATGCATTTATCAAGACATTTGCATCATCTGCAGAGCATAGCATGCATTTCATCTCACACAGTGCTAAAAATGTTAATCGGAATATTTTTTTGGATTTACAGACAGATCGGTCAAACTGAATCTCAACTGTACATAAAATCAGTTGGCGAAAAATTTAAAAATCGGCCTTGCAGACACCAATTATATTAATCTACGTTTCGCATAGTTTAACCTGACGTGTTCATTTTAATTTTTGACTATTGTTTCAGACACATTTTGATCAGTCTGAGTCTTTTTACTGATCAAAATTTATTTCAAAATTAAATCAAATGTTGTATATTTTCAAGAGGTTTATTCCGCACTAATCATTTTGGTGCATTCAGTTTATTTTTTTGAGCAGTTTTACGCCCGACTTTTATTTATTTTGAGTCCGTTTATTATTACATTTTTGTCTAAGTGTTTAGAAAAAATAAATAGAATTATTGGTGTTTTTATTTTAATTCAATTTTGATTATTTTAAATGTTTAATTTTATTTAGTTTTAATTAATATTATTTATTTTTGTCTCTAAAATAAATATCAAGGGTATTTATGGATTTTCAAAATTTATTAAAAATCCTAAAATGACATGTATATATATTAGTGATGCTGAGAGGAGAAGGGGATCGATCGAAACACATACACGATTGTTCATTGAGATCCACTTTTCTCAAATTTTCAAACAGTAAGCACTTCCATTTTTTGTCTGATCATCTCTCATACTTAAGTATGTTGTACCATCACGTGAACAATTTCAATTTTTAAATATGATTGTTTTAATTTCTTGCGTATCACTTACTTACACTACTACAAAACACGCAAACAACAACGCCCAAGTCACCACGGTTCTTTCAAAAACCGTCGTGATATCTCTAAACTCAGGCACTAACTTTATATTATATTTTTTAATTAAAATTTTATTGGGTATAATAACGGTTGTAAGTATAACCGATATGATAGAATCAATCTTTCATGGGTTCAAACCTCAACTGTGGCAAAAATGTTTTTCATTTAAGGTTAAAGCGCTCCTTTCTTTTTTATTTATTTTTAAATAAGGGATATCACTACGGTTATTATGAGTAACCGTCGTGATATAGTTTGCTATTATTTTAAAATATAAAATATAATTACGGTTGTAGTTTTAAACCGTAACGAAAAGTGATAGTTTTTAATATATAAACGAAACTCTCTGTGACCCAGTTCATAACTACCGTTTCTCTCTGAAGAAAACCCTAACACAACCCTCTCCTCTCATGAATCTTAACCAATATTGTTACAAGTGAATGGAGAAAATAAGCTTAAAGGATATCTGACGAGAGCAACGTCTGACGCAAACTCCTACGGCGACGAAGATGGTATATTCTCCTGCTCTCTTCTTTCTAGGATTATTGTTTTAGGGTTTGGTTTTAGGATGCAGTGGAAAACATTATGTTATTGATGTTTTAGGGTTAAGTTTGATTTTTGTTGTGTTTCCTTGTAGATACATGGTGATAATGGTGGTAGCAAGCGTATACCATGGTGAAGTTTTATATGGTTTTTGAAGCAATGAAGAAAAATATAAGTATGAAGTTATTGTATAAACTTCATCCACCTTATATTTCTTCTTCATTGCTTCACAAACTAGATGAACTTGATATATCTTGATTTGCTACATTTCCACGATTATTTTCAATAAGAGGTGCGTTATTGACTAAATGTATCTTGATATGTTACAGTCTCACTTGGGGTTTTGTTGCTTAAATAATGTATGTTTTTTTATTGTGTTGCATGTTGTTTTATTGTATGTTGTTCTTGTTGACAAATGTTCTCAAAACAAGAACAAATCATTGCTAAGTCACAAGATAGAGGCTTCTTGTGACTTAGCAATGTTTTGTTCTTTAATTTCTTATACAGGTTGGCAAGTTTAGTTTATTATATACTATGTATATTATTTGTTTCACTTACCTTCTAATGAAAATGAAATCATTTATATTGACATAGAAACTTATATTCTGAAAATTAAGATGTATTTGAAAACCAACCTATATCAATCAATGTTTTGAAGGTGTGAAAAACTCAAGAAAGGGGGGTTTGAATTGGTTTTTCAAAATAAACTTGTTTTTAAAAATAAATTCTTTTTATAAAACCCTTCCTTTTAATGTAATGACCTTTGTTGAGAATTAAGTGATGAACACGTTATGTTTATACTAGTTCACTTGAGAAACCCTCAAGTTAGTCTAGTCCACCCGCCAAGGTGATTTTGCCTCTCTCAACGAGGTCTTAATCCACTATTCAGTCAAATCAGTACAATGCACGAGCCAAACCGCTGGTGACTAACACACAACCCCTAAAACTCTCAAGTTTTAGACTTCTCAAGTAATACAACCTCTCAGGTCTTACTCAAGGAACAACCTCTAAGACACACGACTTAGACTTCTCAAGAATTACCACCACAGGGTCTTTCTCAAGGAACACACAAACCTAAGTTTGAACAATTTACATTTACAGAAATGTGCTTCTATACAAGCTGAAAATGTAAACACGTTTTTGACCAGAATGACTTAAGAAAGATTTCAGATAAAAGAGTATTGCAGTAGCATTCGTGTGTATCTTTCTTCAAGTCTTTTACTTCCTTTTATAGCCGTGTAGAAAGAGCCATTGAAATGCAATCATGATAGCTTAACTAGGATGACGGCTAGAAGCGTGAGGACAGATAATAGCTTTTGCGTGCTGCGCATCCTGTTTTTGTCAGAACATCTTTGATTGTATCATTGCACAGTTACCAAGAAATTTTTCGCTTGAATTAAGGTGCAGCTGTACTATATAGCTTTGTCTTCTTGGCCTCTTAACTTCAGAGGCTTTTTACGAGCATGAGTAAGAAGGGAAAACATCGCTTGGTTCTTGAGATTATTAAGTCTTTGAATCTTCAGAGCAGCGTCTTTAGAGTCTTCAGCACTTGGTCTTCAGAACCTTGTTCGCTTGGTGCGTTGTCTTTATATCTTTCAGAGGCTTTTGATAGTATTTGGTTGAAGCATGAGTAGAGACTTGATTTCGGTCTTCAGAACCTTGATTCGGAGAGCTGAGGACTTTAGCATCTGGACTTCGTTCGATCAGAACCTATGTCTTCAGATTTTCAGAACCCGTTCTCTTTTCCTTTTATATCAGAGTGTGTAGGCGGAGTATTTTACTTTAAGCATTGTGTTCGCGCCAATTTACTGAAGCATAACCTGTTTGTTACATTCTCACAAATAACAAACATTAGTTGTACAAAATTGTTCATACAAAAATACTCATTTGGTATCATCAAAACTTAGATAAAATTGCAGAACCAAATCTTGTTCTCACAATCTCCCCCTTTTTGATGATGACAAAACTATGTATTTTGATGACACAATTTTGATATATATATATATATATATATATATATATATATATAGTGCAGGAGAATAACAGATTCTAAAGATAGCTTATCCTTCATATGAAGTGCTCCCCCTGAGTTTTAGACTTGATGAATTTCTGAGCTTGGGGTTCCCCCTGGTTTTACTAGATCATGAGCTCTTAGTCTTGATTCTCTTTTCAGCAGAGTTCTACCTGAAAAAGAAAAACACTCTAATAGAAATGACAGTTTTATCTGTTAGCATGTAAACAACGTTTTCCAGAGATTTGACTATGGAATCAAAATATATCACATTTATATTACTTCTCCCCCTTTTTGTCATTGATCAAAAAGATTAGTGGTGCAAGGGTGAAAAGCAAAGATCTAAGGACTTAAGGACAACAAAGACATAAGTATTAGGTGCTTCTGGAGGACATCTTGTCCCATATCTTCTGAAGCATGCCCTGAAGAATAGCATTGACACTCCTTTGTTCCTCAAGGTTATTTTTGAACTTTTGTTGTTCTTCTCTGATTTCTCCAATTGTGTCTTCCAAACGCTTTATAGCCGAATCAGATGTAGAAACAACAGCAGCAGCTTACTTGGCCTATTCCATGGCTTCAGCTTCTTGTGCTATTCTGGCTTCTTCAACAGCTTTTTCTGCAAGAAGTCTTGCTTCCTCAGCAGCCTTTTCTTCAACTTCTTTCTGCTTTGCAGCCAGGAACTTAAGTATCTTGATCCGCTCTTCAGCTTCTGCTCTTTCCTTTGCCCATTGAATTCCATCTGTGATGGTTGCATCTGAGAAGCTTACAATTCTTGCAAGCTCACTGTTTAACCATTTCTGGAAGTTTTGGCAAGATCTTTCAAGTTCCAAAGGCTTGGTACTTGAGCTAAGTTCAGTTCTTAGGTTCGCAAACTTCCTTAATGCCTTGTTATAAAATTGGCTTGCGCATTCTTCAAAAGATGTTGGAGGTGGTTTAGTATAGATGACTAAGGCAAGGTCAGGCTTGGCAGAATTTGTTTCAGGTGGTGTTTGCTGAGATGGAACGATCTCAGTAGGAAGACGTTCACTGATTTGTTGATCAGCAGGAGATGTCACTTCTGGAGTGTCTGAGACCATGAGAGATTCGGGGGTGACGATCTCTAGGGATTCAGAGAATGGAAGTGAAGTATCAGAGGGTTGAATTGAGGAATCAGTGGTTTGATGAGAAGTGTGAGACATTGGTGAGACAGGCACATCTGATTGGATGATTGAGATGGTTGTTGATGGAGTGTATGTAGGAATTGCTAAGGATTGGATTAATGAAAGAGAGACTTGTGGAATAGAGATTGATGATGGTGGTATTGAGAAAGTTGGCCGTTCAAAACTGACTTGTGGATGTGAAGTGGAAATAGAGATAGTTTGTTGTGAAGATGAGGTAGAAATTGATTCAACTCTAGAGACAGATGGATCAGAAATTGGCTTACTTGTTTTTGTTGAAGTAGAGGTTAGAGTAGTAGTTTTGGAGATGTCTGATTTGTCATTCTTCTTTCTTTTCTGGGGCTCAGAAATAATAGTAGCTTGCTTTCTTTTCCTTCTGAAGGATTCTGCAAGAGTTAGTTCAGGAGCAGATTCATCAGCCTCTTTAGTTTGCTCTTCTTCTTCTTTGTTAAGTTCAATTTCTTCCTCCTTGACTTCAGATACATCATATCCTCGTGCTTTCAGTGCATCTATAGATGCAACAATTTCTTCAATGAGGTCGCTTCTATAATAGGCATGGTAGTCTGGTACTGCGATCCTGCGTTTGAATAAGTCCTCTGAGACAGAAAGATGTTTTACTCTTACTTTATTAATTATTCTCATATGCCTGAGTGTTGTGGCATTGACTGTCTTTCCAAGAGTTGCTGTCAGATCTTCCGTGTGTGAAACTTCTGTAATCAGAGTGTCCACTATACCGCTTTCATAGAATATGTCTTAAAGCATTCTTCCAAAAGGAATGTACTTGGGTTTATCACTTTTTGGTTCCCCTGTTGTTCTTGTCTTCTTCAACATATCTCTTAAATGATAAAATAATATGGAGGGTAAGCACATCCTTTCCTTGGTGAACAAATAATATAACATATACTTCTGGTTAGCATTGAAATAATCTGAAGCACATGATGAGGGTCTTGGATTGATGCAACCAAGAATGATCTTGTGCCAGATTTTTAGATGTATATACAGGTCTTCTCTCCTGTATTCTATTTTATTTGCTCGATGGTTGGTGAAGATAGTTAGGTTGATTACCTTTTTCACAAACAGGGATTGATTGGCCCTTCCATAAACTCTTTTGTTCTTTAGAAATTCCAGTTTGTAAAGTTCAGCAATTGATTTTTCTGTGATGACAATTTTTCTTCCCAAGACATAGGAGACGACATGGAGTTTATCACAGATAGCTTGTCTCCAAAAATCCTTGACGAGTGCTTCAAGAACTGGACCTTTAAGCCTATCAAAAAAGTTGCTCCAACCTTGAGCTTTCACATCATCGATCAGATTAAATCCATTTTCAGCAAGATTTTTGAAGTCTACATGTAGTTCCTTGAGTACAAGTAGATTCTGAAGAGTACAGGTGACTGAGGCTTCTCATTGAGTTACATGATTCTTATCTATCTTAGAAGATTGTGAGTAAGATGGCGTGACTGTCACAGATGCTGTAGACATTGTTGAAGTGGTAGATGACACTACTGACGATGATGATGGCCCTTTGGAGGGATTCAAAGATGCTTCTGTTTCTTTGAAAAAATTGACAGTTTATTGTTGAATGTGATTCATTTGGATTGGAGAGGATGAGAACAAGGATTGAGTTGGTTTGAAAGAGATAGAAGAGGAAACCGATTAGGGTTTTAGGGTTATCGTTTGGGTGAAAGAGGGAATATGAATGGTTTTTGAAAATTTAAAGAGATAAACACCGTACAGGGGATAAGTGAATAAATGTAATAAAGTTTTGAGTCATTCCCAAGAAAATTGTTGTTCGTTTAATTTGAATAAATATAGTGAATTAGATATAATCTAATCACATACAAAAAGTTATTTTCTAAATAAATGACGTGTCAGAACAGACTCAGAAGTGAAATTAATCAGAACTGAGATACTTCTCACAAAAGTGGTTCTGATGATTTAAAAAGTACTTATTTCTTCTGACTAACACATTTGGTTCTGAAATAACCTTATTCTGAGCAGTTCACCATTTTCAGATGTTTTAAAATATTTAGAAATCTATCTTCAGCTAAGGGCTTTGTAAAAATATCTGCCCATTGATGGTCTGTATCAATAAATTTTAAGCATAAGGTTCCCTTCTGAACATAGTCTCTGATAAAATGGTGTTTTATTTCAATGTGTTTAGCCCTAGAATGAAGAATTGGATTTTTACTTAAACAAATAGCAGCAGTACTATCGCAGAAAATAGGAATGTTACTCTCATATATCTGATAGTCTTCCAGCTGATTTTTCATCCAAAGCGTTTGTGTACTGCATAGAGAGGCAGAGATGTATTCAACTTCTGCTGTAGAGAGAGCAATTGTAGATTGCCTCTTACTTGACCATGAGATTAGATTGTTCCCTAGGAACTGACAGTTTCCAGATGTGCTCTTTCTTTCTAATCTGTCTCCAGCATAGTCTGCATCACAGTAGCCAGAAAGAGTATACTCTGATGTTTTCTCATACATCAAGCCCAGGTTAGTAGTACCTTTCAGATACCTTAGAATTCGTTTAACTGCAGTTAAATGAGATTCTCTTGGATCTGATTAGAATCTAGCACATAAATGTACACTGAATAATATATCAGGTCTAGAAGCAGTTAGATATAAGAGAGAGCTTATCATACCATGATAAAGCTTCTGACAAACCTTAGCTTCTGTTTCTACTTTTCTCATGACACATGTTGGATGCATTGGTGTTTTAGCTGTATTACAATCCACCATGTTGAATTTCTTCAGAAGTTCTTTTGTGTACTTACTTTGATGAATGTAGGTGCCTTCTGATTTCTGATCTATTTGAATTCCTAGGAAGTACCTTAACTCACCCATCAGACTCATTTCGAATTCAGCTTGCATTAACTTTGAAAATTCTTCACATAAAGAAGAGTTAGCAGAACCAAAAATAATATCATCAACATAGATTTGAAGTATAAGAATATCATTCTTATATGTTTTACAGAAGAGAGTTGTGTCAACCTTTCCCCTAGTGAACTGATTTTCTAAAAGAAATTTGCTCAATCTATCATACCAAGCTCTGGGAGCTTGCTTTAAGCCATAGAGAGACTTTTTGAGTTTAAAGACAAAATTTGATTTTTCTGAATTTTCAAAACCAGGAGGTTGTTTGACATAGACTTCTTCTGATATATAACCATTTAAGAATGTACTCTTAACATCCATCTGATATAGGGTGATGTTATGATTTACTAAAAAGGAAATTAATAACCGTATTGCTTCAAGTCTGGCGACTAGAGCAAAAGTTTCGTTGTAATCAATTCCTTCTTGTTGACTATATCCTTGAGCAACAAGTCGTGCTTTGTTTCTGACAACTTCGCCTTTCTCATTTAGCTTGTTCCTGAATACCCACTTGGTTCCAATAACATGAATATTCTTAGGTTTTGGAACTAGATCCCAAACATCATTCTTTTCGAATTGATTCAGTTCTTCTTCCATAGCCAGAACCCAGCCTTTGTCCATAAGAGCTTCTTCAACCGTAGCTGGTTCAATTAAAGACACCTGTCCTAAGAGTGTTTCTTCTGATGGTCTGAAGGCTGATCTGGTTCTGATTGAAGCATCATTGCTACCCAGAATTAGTTCCTCAGGATGAGAAGTAAACATTCTTCTTTTCTTTTGTTGTGGAGTATTTAGAGTTATATCAGTGGTATCAGATGTAGGATCTTGCTGGTCTTTGACTTCATCTGCTTTTTCTTTAGGTTCTGAGAAGCTAATTTCCAAACCTACAAGCTTTTCAACTAGCTCTAACTTTTCAGAGTCAGGCTTGTCATCGAATCTAACATGAATTGATTCTTCCACAATCCGTGATTCTGTGTTATAAACTCTGTATCCCTTTGAGCGTTCAGAGTATCCTAACAGCAAACACGTCTGTGCTTTGGAATCAAACTTGTCAAGATTCTCTTTAGTATTTAGCATAAAACAAGTACATCCAAATGGATGAAAATAGGAAATATTGGGAATTTTATTCTTCCATAATTCATAAGGAGTTTTATTCAAGATAGGTCTAATAGAGATTCTATTTTGAATATAACATGCAATGTTGATTGCTTCTACCCAAAAATGCTTAGCCATGTCAGTTTCTTGGATCATGGTGCGAGCCATTTCTTGTAAAGTTCTGTTCTTTCTTTCTACAACTCCATTTTGTTGTGGAGTTCTAGGACAAGAAAAGTCATGGGATATCCCATGTGAATCAAAAAGGTTCTCAAAGTCTTTGTTTTCAAATTCTCCACCATGATCACTTCTGACTTTGATGATTTTGTAATTTTTCTCATTTTGTACTTGGGTGCAGAAGGAAGCAAACACAGAATGTGACTCATCCTTGTGTTTTAAGAATTTCACCCATGTCCAACGACTGTAATCATCGACGATGACTAGTCTGTATTTCTTGCCATTGA
This sequence comes from Lathyrus tuberosus, assembly GCA_022829125.1. Taxonomy (NCBI): domain Eukaryota; kingdom Viridiplantae; phylum Streptophyta; class Magnoliopsida; order Fabales; family Fabaceae; genus Lathyrus; species Lathyrus tuberosus. Next base: position 3,331,876 of record JALAZF010000073.1, on the reverse strand, counting down.
TCGAAGCAGTTTTCACTGGTCCAAAAAGATCAATGTGAAGAAGTTCTAACGGTCTGGAGGTGGAAACAATATTTTTTGCTTTAAAGGAGGCTTTTGAAAACTTGTCTTTCTGACATGCTTCACAAAGAGCATCTGAAGAGTACTTCAGATTTGGCAAGCCTCTGACAAGACCAAGCTTGTTCAAATGAGAAATTCTTCTCAAGCTACACATGACCAAGGCGTCTGTGCCAGACCCATTGCTCTTCATTTACAGAAAGAAGACATTTTACATTTTGTTGTTTTAAATCTGATAATTTAATTTTGTAAGTATTGTTCTTCCTCTTTTCGTTGAACAGGACAGATCCATCCTTTTGACTTACAGCTTTACAGGATGTTTGATTAAAGATAACGTCATAACCATTGTCACTAAGCTGACTGATTGACAACAGATTATGCATAAGACCTTCAACTAATAGAACATTATTAATAGAGGGAAGCTTACCATTTCTAATAGTCCCGGAGCCAATGATTCTTCCTTTTTGATTTCCTCCGAAACCGACGACACTTCCGGGTTTAAGTTTCAGATCTTGGAACATATGCCTATCTCTCGTCATGTGTCGTGAGTATCCACTGTCCAGGTACCATGATTGGTGTTTCAATGGTGCCATTAAGGATGTCTGCAACATAAATTATCTTATTCTTAGGTACCCATTTTGTGGGTCCTTTCACATTAGCCTTTCCAGAGATTCTGACACCTTTGGACTTCCTTATATTGGAATAATAGTGTGGAACTTGTGCATAATGTTTAAGTTTAGGAGTTTTCTTCAGTGTTTGTGTTTGTGTAGTGATCGGTTTTGAACCTTTTTTTCCAGAATATTTTAAAATAGTGCCAGAGGGTACAAAATGTCTGGACAGAGGTATTATCTTGATACTTTTGGTCTCATCATATGGTTGTGATGGTCCTAAATATCCTAGACCTCTGTTTCCATTTCTGTTGACTCCATATATCATTGAATCCATTTTGCTTCTGTATATGCTTTTAGCAAGAAAGCGTTGGAAAGCTCTATCATACTTGACTACCTCATTAGTATTTGTTTTGTTAGAGATGATTTCTTCTTCTAACCTAGAGATTTTAGTTTTTAATGTGGTATTTGAATTTTCTAGAGAAAGTAATTTTTCATTTAATTCAAAAATGGTTTGTTTGCTTTTAGTAAGATCTTCTGAAGGAATCACAAGAGTCTTTTTCAGAGTTTTGTGTTTTCTTCGAAGAGTTTGATATCTTTCCATAAGTTCATATAATCCAATTTCAAGTTCAGAGCGAGATAGGGAAGAAAGTACCTCTCTTTCGTCGTCGGAGTCTGAAGGTTCTCCTTCTGATAGAACGTCGTTGGTTTTAGCCATGAATGCTACGCTGGCACATTCTTCATTAGAATCATCTTCGGATTCTGAATCATCCCAAGTTGCCATAAGACCCTTTTTAGCTTTCTTAGGTCTTTCATCTTTTTTAAACCTTGGACAGTCATTTTTGAAATGTCCATGTTCTTTGCATTCAAAACACGTAATGTCTCTTCCATAAGTTCTCTTTTGATCATATGTAGATTTAGATTTTCTTCTTGGTCCTCTGAACTTGTTTCTTCTGTATCTCCATAGTTGACTGATTTTCCTTGATATGAGAGATATAACATCTTCATCTGTTTCTTCTTCAGATTCTTCCATTTTCTCCTCTGCTTGATATGCCTTTTTCTTTTTAGCTTTTAGAGCGATGGACTTGCTTTTCTTTTGAGGTTCATCTTCTTGGAGCTCTATTTCATGGCTCTTTAAAGAACTGATTAGTTCCTCAAGACTTATATTGTTCAGATCCTTTGCTAGCTTCAAGGTAGTTACCATTGGTCTCCATTTAACGGGTAGGCTTCTGATAATTTTTTTGACATGATCAGCAGTAGAATAGCTTTTGTCCAGAACTCTGAGTCCTGCAACAAGCATCTGAAATCTTGAGAACATGGTTTCCACAGATTCATCATCTTCCATCTTGAAGGCTTTGTATTTTTGAACTAGTGCAAGAGCCTTCGTTTCCTTGATTTGAGCATTGCCTTCGTGAGTCATACAAAGAGAGTCAAAGATAGACTTTGCAGTTTCTTTGTTCGTAATTTTTTCACATTCTATATAGGAAATTGCATTTAACAGAATAGTTCTTGCTCTGTGATGATTTTTATAATTTTTCTTTTGTGCATTTGTAAATGCACTCCTTTCAATCTTCTTTCCTGCAGAATATACAGGGTGATTATAGCCATCTACTATCAGATCCCATAGATCTAAGTCAAATGATAAAAAGTAACTTTCAATTCTATCTTTCCAATAGTCAAAATTTTCTCCATCAAAGACAGGAGGTTTTGCACTATAAGAATCTCTTTCATTTACAATAACACTTGTCTCAGCATTTGGTATATACATTGTTTTTCACACTTGGATCAGTACTGAACACTGTTAAGTGCTTGATAAAAATTCAATCTTTTTATCACCTCAAAATCGGAGCTCTGATGCCAATTGAAGGTGTGAAAAACTCAAGAAAGGGGGTTTAAATTGGTTTTTCAAAATAAACTTATTTTTTAAAATAAATTCTTTTTATAAAATCCTTCCTTTTAATGTAATGACCTTTGTTGAGAATCAAGTGATGAACACGTTATGTTTATACTAGTTCACTTAAGAAACCCTCAAGTTAGTCTAGTCCACCCGCCAAGGTGATTTTTCCTCTCTCAACGAGGTCTTAATCCACTATTCAAACAAATCAGTACAATTCACGAGCCAAACCGCTGGTGACTAACACATAACCTCTAAAACTCTCAAGTTTTAGACTTCTCAAGTAATACAACCTCTCTGGTCTTACTCAAGGAACAACCTCTAAGACACACGACTTAGACTTCTCAAGAATTACCACCACAGGGTCTTTCACAAGGAGCACACAAACCTAAGTTTGAACAATTTACGTTTACAGGAATGTGCTTCTATACAAGCTGAAAATTTAAACACGTTTTTGACTAGAATGACTTAAGAAAGATTTCAGATAGAGAGAGTATTGCAGTAGCGTTCGTGTGTATCTTTCTTCAAGTCTTTTGCTTCCTTTTATAGCCGTGTAGAAAGAGCCGTTGAAATGTAATCATGATAGCTTAACTAGGCTGGCGGCTAGAAGCGTGAGGACAGATAATAGCTTTTGCGTTCTGCGCGTCCTGTTTTTGTCAGAATATTTTTGATTATACCGTTGCACAATTACCAAGATATTTTTCGCTTGAATTAAGGTGCAGCTGTACTATATAGCTTTGTCTTCTTGGCTTCTTAACTTCAGAGGCTTTTTACGAGCATGAGTAAGAAGGGAAAACATCGCTTGGTTCTTGAGATTATTAAGTCTTTGAATCTTCAGAGCTGCGTCTTCAGAGTCTTCAGCACTTGGTCTTCAGAACCTTGTTCGCTTGGTGCGTTGTCTTCATATCTTTCAGAGGCTTCTGATAGTATTTGGTTGAAGCATGAGTAGAGACTTGATTTCGGTCTTCAGAACCTTGATTCGGAGAGCTGAGGACTTTAGCATCTGGACTTCGTTCGATCAGAACCTATGTCTTCAGATCTTCAGAACCCGTTCTCTTTTCCTTTTATATCAGAGTGTGTAGGCGGAGTATTTTACTTTAAGCATTGTGTTCGCGCCAATTTATGGAAGCATAACCTGTTTGTTACATTCTCACAAATAATAAACGTTAGTTGTACAAAATTGTTCATACAAAAATACTCATTTGGTATCATCAAAACTTAGATAAAATTGCAGAACCAAATCTTGTTCTCACATGTTTTTCGAATCGGATTCGTCTCATTCAGCACATTTTATGTTCCTTAACACATAATATATGGTTTAATGGTCTGTTTGCTTCAATTCATCGATATAATTTACAATCACGTTGATAAGCGACGATGATGAGGTAAACTATAATAAAAGATATTGATACATTGAAGGAATCAGACCATTGAATCGTATATTATGTGTTAAAGAACATAAAATGTGCTGAATGAGACGGATTCAATTCGAAAAAAATTAATGTGTTTAAGTTGGTTTTCAAGAATAGTTTAATTTTCAGATTATATATTTCTTTGTCAATTTGAATGGTTGTATTTCTTTAAAGGGGTGTTTGGTAAACCAATCAATATACATTTGTATATAATAAACTATGGGTACTTTCCACGACAGTTGTCTATATTAACCGTCATCTAATGTAATTAATTTGTTGTTGCTAGGTTTCGAACCCAGTACTTTATATATCACAATGGTTGTTAAGCATAATCGTTGTGATATACCGCGTGCTTTCTAGAATATAACAACGGTCCCAGGGTCGTGATTATAAGTAGCGCATTTACCACAATACTCTACATAACAAAGCCTTGATCTGTGTTATTATATATATTTTTCAACCGTTATTAAGGGGTTTTACGTAGTAGTGTTGTTTTTCTGGCATTTGACTTTCTTGTTTTTACTTATATATATATATATATATATATATATATATATATATATATATATATATATATATATATATATATATATATATATATATATATATATATATATATATATAAAATTTAAAAATGATAATGCTTTTTTATTTGTGTCTAAATTATGTTGTTCGGATTGAATCATGTCAACACACTGTTTGCATATAGGAGTGCATGATGCATGATATTTGTGTTAGTTCGATTCAGTTGCGATGATCATATTTTTGCGTCAGCAACATTGTTGGTTTTTTTTCTTAGCACGTTTAAAATTCTATTTTCTTTGTGTTTCTTTTTGATAAATTTAGATCTGCACGATTTTGATTCATATTGCGATGATCACATTAAGTGTAACAAACTATTAGTTGACTTTATCGGTTTATGTGCAATTTTTTAAAAAAAATTGATTATCATTGCGTTTCCATTTTGTACACGTGTCTGATGGTTTAGCATAGTGGAAATATGCTTTTTGTGCGCTTACCAATTCACGTTTCGATTTGCAACTTTGTGATTTAATTTGATTTGATTATATTGTTGATTCTTGATTCGACTTGCGATGACCGCTTACGTGGTAGAAATATGTTTTTTTTTTCATTTATGTTAAGAACAACAATCCAACATCGTTATGTTTAGATCCGATTTAATTTCTTGTGGTAGCTTTGCACGTCTTCGCGTACGTGACTTTGATTCGCGTCTTTTGCATCATGATTTTAATCCGTACACTTAACTTTTCGTTTTACTTTTTTCGATTAATTTGTTGTGAATGTGTGATGTAAATATTGTGCATGCTCTCGTATTTTTCAACTTTTATCATTGTTGAATGCTTGCATGTATATTTGGATTTTGTGGCGTTTGATTTACGCCTTGTGCTTGAGTTCATGTCGCTACATTTAAATTCGCACCCCTTTGCGATCCACGAGTGGATACCACGAGCTTCTGAGACTAGGATATGAGATGGATATCTTGTTAATCCAAGCTTTCACCATCACCAAAAAAACATCAAACTAATTCAAAACTTTTGCCTCTTGGCACACCCTAAGAACCTTTTCAAAAACGAAAAGACATGTTGTCTTAAGATGATGCAGATCAATGCTTCATCCACAACCGTTGAGTTGAGATAAGTGGCGTGAATGTGGTTTGTATGTCCATTCAATGTGGTGAAAACATCCGCTCCTCACCTGTTTTGGGTAAAATAAGGTTTTACGTCGATTAATACAATATATCTTTCGCTAAAATCGACCAACAAACTAACTTTTCCTACCCAGAACTACGCGTGCCTTGACTTCTCTTTTGAGATACGTAGGAGCAGGATTGCGAAATCTTGTCAGGCCCATTAATAAAAAAAAAATAATAAACATTTTTGTCCTTTCTTTTCCCTTTAATAAACTCAAGAAGCCTAACATTTTTAAGCTAACACTAACATGCACAACTAACCAAACGGTTTCCGTTGAGTACAACGGACGTGAGGGGTGCTTATACATTTCCCTTACGTAAGTGACTCCCGAACCCTAATATTAGTTGCGATGACCATATCCTTGTTTTTCTTTTATGGATTTTATTCGATATTTTCCCTTTCCCTATATGGGAATAAATAAAGCTTCGATGGCGACTCTGTTAAGTCCATCCCGTGAGCGTATGATTGTGCTTCGCGAGGTCATGTTCTCATTTTTTGAGGTACGACAGTTGGGGACTCTCCCATCCCTAAGTGAGTCAAGCCTAGTTAGGTTGTTGTGTGTGCTTATGTTTGTTTACTTGTGTGGCTTTTCTTTACCTTATGTTTTCATTATTGTTATTTTGTTATATAACTCTATTGGATCTTTGGTACTTGGATACTTTGATTGCGAACCTTGAGGGAAAAACTTTCTACCCGAGTGTTGAGTGGAAACATAAGTTAGGATAATGGTTGAGTAGTACGGACTCGCGAGGTGAATACCTCATAAGGGTCAGCATGAGAACCTCGCTTAGAGTAGATCCTTTTGAAAGTGTTGTTGCGTGGGGTGAATACCTCGTTAGCTTCGATGTTTTCAAAGGGGTCCATGACTCTAAGGACCTTTTAGAACATTGAACCCTTTGGCAAACTAAGAATGATGGTTGCATAATGTTGATTTGCGAGGTGAATACCTCGTTAGGATCGATACGAAAAACCTCACTCAGAATAGATTCTCACGAAGGAGTTAATGCGTGACAAGAATTTGTCATAAGCATCAAACATTCTTATGAATCCATGACTCTGAGAATCATGTTTAGAACCAAAGTCGATGGTTGTGTAGTATGGATTCTCGAGGTGAATACCATGTTAAGATCGATACGAAAACCTCACCCAGAATAGATTCCCTTGAAAGAGTTGACGCGCAGCAAAAAAAAATCGTAAGTCTCAAACATTCTTGTGGATCAGTGACCCAGGGGTTCTTTGTAAAAGCCTTAGATCATACCAGGTGAGAACCTTGTTTTGGAAAGAAATCAAATTCATCCGTTACCTCAAACCTTTAAACCTGTATACAAAAAACATTACATTTCATCCACATTCATTGCATATGCATAGAAAAAGCAAATCTCTTTGTCTTTCGTTTGTTTAAGGAATCTAAGTCATTTGCAAGGAAAAATAATTCCTGAAAGAAGAAGCACATTTCAATTCAAGTACAAGAAAGTAGACCTTGACAATTTGAATAAGTTGAGTGCCAAAGTGATCAATCGCACCGAATCCGTGAAGGATTATGGGTGGATCTTGAGTATTTTGAATGAAAAGATGGATTAAATAACAACTGTGACTATTGCTCAATTCTACGACCCACATCTGCGTTGTTTCACCTTTTCTGACTTCCAATTAGCTCCTACTTTAGAAGAGTTTGAGAGGATTGTGGGCCGGAATTTGAGGGATCATGATCCATTTCCTAAGTTTGATGAAGGTATCACTGTCAAAAGAATAGCTTCAGTTTTGGGTCTGGATGTTCAGTTGGTGATACATAATTTGGATAAGAAAGGAGTCCTCAGTGGTTTTTCTAGATAGTTTTTGGAAGAACAAGCTGTGAACTTGGAGAATGCTGGAAAGTGGGAAGCATTTTATGTTGTGCTAGCCCTGTTGGTTTATGGAATAGTGTTGTTTCAGAATCTTGACAGTTTTATGGATCATATAACCGTAAGAATTTTCTTCTATGGTAATCCAATACCTTTTCTCCTAGATGATATCTATTACGCCCTCCATGAGAGTCACGACAAGAAGGGGGGTCTCTTTTGTGTTGTGAGCAGTTGTTGAATGCTTGGTTCAGATCTCACATGCCAGAACAAGGGCCTTACACCTCCATGACACTTAGACCCTCTCAAAAGTTAGCTTCCCTTACTTCCAGGCATGTCAAGTGGTATATCAGAGACTGGGAGACCCAGAACCTTATTGTTAGCATTTGACACTTCCCTAATGTACTTTTGATGGGGACTAGGGGTTGCATCAACTACAACCCTATGTTGTCTCGAATGCACACGTTTATTCCATGGATGGTCCTCCAAAAGCTAAAGCTTTAGAGCCTTTCATTTTTCATGACATTGATGCGGATAACCCAATTTTGAAAAAGATTAAGAAATCCTGGAAAACAGTTGTTAGAAAGGGTAAGGAGTTTGGAAAGAGGAATACCCTTATGAAAGAGCCTTACACTCGTTGGATAAAAGAGAGAGTTTAAGTGGTTAAGCTTCCATTTCCATTTGATCCCTATATTTTTCCTCCAGTTCTCGAGCTAGAACCGATACTGCCCAAGGACGTTGAAAAACTCAGTGCTAAGGTTAAGGAACTTGAATTGGAGAATACTGAGTTGCGGATTAAGTTGAACCGAACTACTTTGGAGAATGAAAAGCTGAAGGATAAACAAAAAGGGAAAGCCGAAGAACTTGAAGATAGAAACAAGAGAGCCGGGTTATTTGAAGACCAGAAGGATGAGCTTGATCATATCCTCACAGGTTCCACATCTTTAGTCCAGACCAAAAATGAAAAGCTCAGAAAAGCTGAATACAAAATTCATGAGTTAGAAAAGATATTGGATGGGTCTCTTATGGAGAAGAGAAAAGTTCAGCTAGACTTTGGAGCTCATATCCGTGAACTTAGGGATACTCTCAAAAAGTGCAAGAATGAGATGTCTTGTGAGATTATTTGAAAGGAAGAAGTCGGGAGAAGATGTCTCCACTTCGAGTACCAGTTGTGAGAAGCTAATAGGAGGATTGTCGCTTTGGCAAATCAAGAAAGTGGTGCAACCTACATGCTCTTGAAGAACGACTGTGTGTATTGGAGGAAGCTATATGGGGAGGCCAGAGAAGCCCTAGATGAAGATGAGCGTGTTATCAAGAGGCTTCAAGACCTTTATGTTGAATGGAAGGAAAAGTTCCATAACTTGGCAAGATTTTTTAATCTCCACATGCTGGAACTTCCAGCATAAGCCTCGCAATAACTTGGAAAGAAGGAATGCTCCTCGTCATCCAATTCCTATGATGTGCAACCAACTTCTACAACCATTGATTTAAAACTCATTGGTGATTCCCCAACCTCTTAAACCAGTTCCACTACCTTACCCACCTGGGTATAAACCAAATGTACGATGTGGATATCATGGCAGATCAATAGGGCATTTGACTGAAGACTGCAAAGATTTCCAAGCCAAAGTACAAAAGTTGCTTGACAACGGGTACATAGCCTTTCAAGAAGGAAACATGATGATGAAAGCCAACCTCTCGCCCGGATAAGTGCGGAGACCTCCAGAATCAAGTTTTTTTTGAAGTCAATTCCCTAAAGCTGGAAATCTTTTCCTTTTGTAATTTCTTTGCATATTGATTGTGTATTTGCTTTTAAACATTGTTGTTTCTTTCATTTTTATGTCAAAAAAATGTTTCTCCCATTCACTTGCCTTTATCAAACCGTTATTTTAATAAAGATTGGAAGGAGAATGATGAAAACTAGATACTTGAAATTGTTGTGGTATGCTTTTGAATAAAACTTTGTCGATGATGTAAGACATTGATTCAAATCCCCAAACACTGGAGAAATAAGGAGTTAGTCCCTAGTCAACCACTTTGAGCCTAGAAGTTGGTGTTTCTTTCAGATTTAAAAACCCTTAATCTTTACCAGGGGCAGGGTAGTTGGTTCAATTAATCTGACTTTGCATTCATATTGCAAGAGAAAACATCCCACTCTAGGAGGTCAACCACATGTGATCCATCGCACACACCACAAAGTGTCGAAGAAGTTGTGAAAATCCAAAATAAATTATAATGGTTGATTCTCATCCACCAATAACATGGCAGTCACAACCTTTTAGCAAAAAAAAAATGAAAGAGCCCGCTAAGTCGAACAACACAAAAGACGACTTAGGCAAAAATCAGGGCAATCCCGGTGGACCGAAAGCTTGAAAAAAGAAGTCCAAGCAAAATTAGGGATAAAAAATCAATCAAAAGAGGTAATCAAAATCCTCAACAAAAAAAAAGGTGACTACCATTTCAAGAAAATCTCATCTTGAATAATCATCTTTACCCCTACACTGTCAGGTTCTCTTGAGATTTGAATGTGTATGTTGAATTAACTGAACGTAGGACCAGAGATCATCATGAAGAATGGGTGGGTTAAAAATTAAATTTTGAGCTTATATCCTTTTGTTTCAAAAACCATGAACCAGCCAAGTTACAACCCTTAAAAGACCTAATTGAGGCAGGGTTTATTTTGAAAGCATATTATAGCAAGGTTGTGTTAACCTGACTCCATAAGATCTTTGCTAATCATCTGTGTTGATCACATCATCTTTCATCCTGTGAATGGCTAGACCTATTTTTTTGTTTTGATCATTGACCCGTTCCACTGTATATCATTATCATATCAATAAAATTTTGATTTCAAAATTTACATGAACATTGCATTAAAAATTCCAGTTTTGATTGAACAATGTCATTTACAAGTCAATTCAACACCAAAGGAATCCCAACAAATGCATCCAGTTAAGGGACTTGATCTGGTGAAAGAAGTCCAATCAGGGGCGAATTACTTTGAACAACTATCATTCCGGGCCAATCACCTTAAAAGTCGGCTAATCAAAGAAGAAGTATCTTCGAGACTCAGATTAGGGTGAGCTACCACAAAGAGTTCAATGAGTCCAACTCTCCATAGGTTGTCCAAATCGAAAGTTTCCCATCCCAAGAGTTGGTTAACAAGGGGAAAATTGCAAATATTCAAGCATTTGGGGAAAACCATCTTAAGATTATGTTATGACAGGTTGTTTCCAAATTCATTATGAGGAGAATGTCATCAAAGGCCAATTGATTTGGGCAGGGTGAGCCACACAGGGGCAAGTCAGCAATTGATAAGTTCGAAATGAGTCCTGGGAATTCATTCTAGCAAACCTGTCAATTCTATGAAAGGACCCCTTGGCTACTCATAGTTGTCTAGTTTGTTAAATTCTCCTTTGACACTCATCCATCATAAATACTCGGTTGAGTCCTTGGTGTCGACGAATCAAAACCTCCATAAAGAGTCTCTATAAACTCCCAGTCTGCATAGAGTCAGCATTTGCATATCAAGGATATTCACATATCACGCGTAAAAGCTTAATCTAACCATGCGTAGCCCAAAAAGTGTTTCGTGCTCATTTTGCATTGACCCAGGTCCTGTCGTTGATTCATTATCCCTTGACCCTCAAGTCCAGTTGTAGCTGGCATTATGTTCTTAAAAATCAATTGTTATTGGCATTCTCTAAAAGTCTAATTATTGTTGGAATTCTCTAAAAGTCCAATTGTTATTGGCATTCTCTAAAAGTCCAATTGTTGTTGGCCTCTTCTAAAATTCCAATTGTAGCTGACATTCTGTCCTCAAATTCCAATTATTATTAGCATCCTCCAAAAGTCCAGTCGTAACTGGAACTTTGTTTGTAAATCAAATCATAATTAGTATTTGAAGTTTGGTTGTTGCCAACATCAATTAAAGTCCAGTTGTAGCTGGCACCAATCCGTTAGAAACCGGTCATAACCAACGCTTGCGGTCTAAGTCCAAGTGTTGTTGGCACATACAAAGTGTTTGATTAACCTATTTTTTTCTTGATAGTTCCTAGAAGGTCATGAGTGACTCTTAATTTTAAGGAATTTCCAGAAGCTTGGATGTTATTCTTGTTGGTAAAGTTCGATGATGTTTGTTTTAATTGATTTCTTCATAAAGAATCGTCATAATCCTGTTTTGTGTGGATGATTTTCTAGTGAGAAAATTCCATTGTTTTGTGGAGATGATTTTTCCAATATTGTGGTATGGATGGTCTTCTCGTAAGACTCCTAATCTCATTGTGTGGATGATCTTTTCGTAAGAAGACTCCCATTTATTCTTGTCTTAGATAAATTCCCGGGTGGGAATCTCCAAAATCTCCGATTGGATGATTTTCTTATGAGAAATATCCAAAACTGTCAGACATATTCTAAAGTGTCAGATCATGTCTAAACCTATTAGTAAATTATACTTTGAATATTCCCCAGTGTCTTTTCACCAACAATTTGTTATCTCTAGTGAGTCTTCACTCATTCGTCTTTGCCATTTTCCTGTGGATCATCAATACCATATATCTATCATTCCCCACAGGTCTTCTTATCATCCATCATAAAAACCATGCTCGAGATCATCTCATATCATCTCTCCAGCAAACCAAAAACAAAAAAGAGTCCCTCATAAATTCATAACATTCATAACATCTTATATCATATGAATCCAGGGACAAAATTTAGGTCTTTTTAATATTTAACTATCTCCCACTGTGATCATAAAAAGATTAACCCTCTTCATATTCTCTGGTTGAAGATACTTCAATAGGGGCACCTGTCATACCCCAATTTTAACCCTGAATCGTCGAATTAATGCATTTATCATGACATTCACATCATATGCATAACATAACATGCATTTCATCTCACACAGTGCCCAAAATGTTAATCAGAATTTTTTTTCCAGATTTACAGACAGACCGGTCAAACTGAATCTCAACTATGCGTAAAATCAGTGGACAAAAAATTTCAAAATCAGGCTTGCAGACGCAATTATATTAATCTACGTTTTGCTTAGTTTAACCTGCCGTGCTCGTACTTTGATCAGTTTGAACCTTTTTACCGGCCAAAATTTATTTCCAAATTAAATTAAACGTATATTTCCAAGAGGTTTATTCCACGCTGATCATTTTGGTGCACTCGATTTATTTTTTCGAGCACTTTTGCACCCGACTTTTATTTATTTTGAGTCTGTTTATTTATACATTTTTGTCTAAGTGTTTAGAAAAAATAAATATGATTATTAGTGTTTATTTTAATTATTTTAAATATTTAATTTTATTTAGTTTTAGTTAATATTATTTATTTTTGTCTCTAAAATAAATATCAGGGGTATTTATGGATTTTCAAAGTTTATTTAAAAACCCTAGAATGACGTGTATATATATTACTGATGCTGAGAGGAGAAGGGGACCGATGGAAACACATACGCGACTGTTCATTGAGATCCATTTTTCTCAAATTTTATAATAGGAATCACTTCCATTTTTTTGTCCGACCCTCTCTCATACTTAAGTATGTCGTCCCATCACGTGAACTTTTTTAATTTTTAAGTATGATTGTTTTAATTTCCTGTGTTTCACTTACTTATTTTCCTGGCGTTTGACTTTCTTGTTTATATATATATATATATATATATATATATATATATATATATATATATATATATATATATATATATATATATATATATATATATATATATATATATATATATATATATATAAACAACATATATATATATATAAACAAAATATGAAATAAGAACTATGTATATATAATATATAACAAAATATATATATATATATATATATATATATATATATATATATATATATATTTGAAAAATGATAATGTTTTTTTTTATTTATGTCTGCATTATGTTGTTTGAATTGAATCATATCGATACACTGTTTACATATAGGAGAGTATGATGTGTGACATTTGTATTAGTTCGATCTAGTTGCGATGATCACATTTTTGCGTCAGTAACATTGTTGGTTTTTTTGGCTTAGCACGTTTAAAATTCCTTTTTCTTTGCGTTTCGTTTTGATAAATTTATATCCGCACGATTTTGATCCATATTGCGATGATCACGTTAAGTGTAGCAAGCTATTGGTTGATTTTATCGGTTTATGTGCAATTTTTTTTAAATTGATTATCGTTGCGTTTCAATTTTGTACACGCGTCTGATGGTTTTGCATAGTGAAAATCCGTTTTTTATGCGCATACCAATTCGCGTTTCGATTTGCAACGTTGTGATTTAATCTGATTTTATTATATTGTTGATTCTTGATTCAACTTGCAATGACCGCTTACGCGGTAGCAATATGGTTTTTTTTTCAATTTATGTTAAGAACAACGATCCAACATCGTTATGTTTAGATCCAACTTAATTTCCTGTGTTAGTTATGCACATCTTCACGTACGCGACTTTGATTCGCGTCTTTTGCGCATGATTTTAATCTGTGGACTTTCCTTTTAGCTTTACTTTTTTCGATTCATTTGTTGTGAATGTGTGATATAAATATTGTGCATACTCTCTTATTTTTAAACTTTTATCATTTTTGAATGCTTGCATGTGTATTCAGAGTTTGTGGCATTTGATTTACGCCTTGTGCTTGAGTTCATGTCGCTACATTTGAATTCGCACCCCTTTGTGATCAAATTTGCACCATTTGCGTTACTATTTGTATCCATCATCTTTAACCATCGATTTCAATTCAGTTCTAATCACTTACCAAAATCATTTTTAAAACTATTTTGCAATGCAAGTCAAAAGCATGATCCAAAGTCAAGCTATTTTCAAAATCATCTGAAAACCAACCCACTTTAAACTTTTCTTTCCAAATCGTTCCCACTATCTCAATTTATTGACCATCCACATTCAAATCATTTTTCAAACCCTAAGACCACTTCAACTTTTTTCATAACCATAAATAAACCTTGATCAATATCGAGTGCATTTTCCCAATCAAAAAACTTCAAAAACATCTAATAAGATCAAAACATATTTTTTTAATAAAGATAGAAACAGAACAGAGTGGATACCACGAGCTTCTGAGACTAGAATATGAGATGGATATCTTGTTAATCCAAGCTTTCACCATCACCAAAAAAACATCAAACTAATTCAAAACTTTTGCCTCTTGGCACACCCTAAGAACCTTTTCAAAAACGAAAAGACATGTTGTCTTAAGATGATGCAGATCAATGCTTCATCCACAACCGTTGAGTTGAGATAAGTGGCGTGAATGTGGTTTGTATGTCCATTCAATGTGGTGAAAACATCCGCTCCTCACCTGTTTTGGGTAAAATAAGGTTTTACGTCGATTAATACAATATATCTTTCGCTAAAATCGACCAACAAACTAACTTTTCCTACCCAGAACTACGCGTGCCTTGACTTCTCTTTTGAGATACGTAGGAGCAGGATTGCGAAATCTTGTCAGGCCCATTAATAAAAAAAAAATAATAAACATTTTTGTCCTTTCTTTTCCCTTTAATAAACTCAAGAAGCCTAACATTTTTAAGCTAACACTAACATGCACAACTAACCAAACGGTTTCCGTTGAGTACAACGGACGTGAGGGGTGCTTATACATTTCCCTTACGTAAGTGACTCCCGAACCCTAATATTAGTTGCGATGACCATATCCTTGTTTTTCTTTTATGGATTTTATTCGATATTTTCCCTTTCCCTATATGGGAATAAATAAAGCTTCGATGGCGACTCTGTTAAGTCCATCCCGTGAGCGTATGATTGTGCTTCACGAGGTCATGTTCTCATTTTTTGAGGTACGACAGTTGGGGACTCTCCCATCCCTAAGTGAGTCAAGCCTAGTTAGGTTGTTGTGTGTGCTTATGTTTGTTTACTTGTGTGGCTTTTCTTTACCTTATGTTTTCATTATTGTTATTTTGTTATATAACTCTATTGGATCTTTGGTACTTGGATACTTTGATTGCGAACCTTGAGGGAAAAACTTTCTACCCGAGTGTTGAGTGGAAACATAAGTTAGGATAATGGTTGAGTAGTACGGACTCGCGAGGTGAATACCTCGTAAGGGTCAGCATGAGAACCTCGCTTAGAGTAGATCCTTTTGAAAGTGTTGTTGCGTGGGGTGAATACCTCGTTAGCTTCGATGTTTTCAAAGGGGTCCATGACTCTAAGGACCTTTTAGAACATTGAACCCGTTGGCCAACTAAGAATGATGGTTGCATAGTGTTGATTTGCGAGGTGAATACCTCGTTAGGATCGATACGAAAAACCTCACTCAGAATAGATTCTCACAAAGGAGTTAATGCGCGACAAGAATTTGTCATAAGCATCAAACATTCTTATGAATCCATGACTCTGAGAATCATGTTTAGAACCAAAGTCGATGGTTGTGTAGTATGGATTCTCGAGGTGAATACCATGTTAAGATCGATACGAAAACCTCACCCAGAATAGATTCCCTTGAAAGAGTTGACGCGCAGCAAAAAAAAATCGTAAGTCTCAAACATTCTTGTGGATCAGTGACCATGGGGTTCTTTGTAAAAGCCTTAGATCATACCAGGTGAGAACCTTGTTTTGGAAAGAAATCAAATTCATCCGTTACCTCAAACCTTTAAACCTGTATACAAAAAACATTGCATTTCATCCACATTCATTGCATATGCATAGAAAAAGCAAATCTCTTTGTCTTTCGTTTGTTTAAGGAATCTAAGTCATTTGCAAGGAAAAATAATTCCTGAAAGAAGAAGCACATTTCAATTCAAGTACAAGAAAGTAGACCTTGACAATTTGAATAAGTTGAGTGCCAAAGTGATCAATCGCACCGAATCCGTGAAGGATTATGGGTGGATCTTGAGTATTTTGAATGAAAAGATGGATTAAATAACAACTGTGACTATTGCTCAATTCTACGACCCACATCTGCGTTGTTTCACCTTTTCTGACTTCCAATTAGCTCCTACTTTAGAAGAGTTTGAGAGGATTGTGGGCCGGAATTTGAGGGATCATGATCCATTTCCTAAGTTTGATGAAGGTATCACTGTCAAAAGAATAGCTTCAGTTTTGGGTCTGGATGTTCAGTTGGTGATACGTAATTTGGATAAGAAAGGAGTCCTCAGTGGTTTTTCTAGATGGTTTTTGGAAGAACAAGCTGTGAACTTGGAGAATGCTGGAAAGTGGGAAGCATTTTATGTTGTGCTAGCCCTGTTGGTTTATGGAATAGTGTTGTTTCAGAATCTTGACAGTTTTATGGATCATATGACCGTAAGAATTTTCTTCTATGGTAATCCAATACCTTTTCTCCTAGATGATATCTATTACGCCCTCCATGAGAGTCACGAAAAGAAGGGGGTCTCTTTTGTGTTGTGAGCAGTTGTTGAATGCTTGGTTCAGATCTCACATGCCAGAACAAGGGCCTTACACCTCCATGACACTTAGACCCTCTCAGAAGTTAGCTTCCCTTACTTCCAGGCATGTCAAGTGGTATATCAGAGACTGGGAGACCCAGAACCTTATTGTTAGCATTTGACACTTCCCTAATGTACTTTTGATGGGGACTAGGGGTTGCATCAACTACAACCCTATGTTGTCTCGAATGCACACGTTTATTTCATGGATGGTCCTCCAAAAGCTAAAGCTTTAGAGCCTTTCATTTTTCATGACATTGATGCGGACAACCCAATTTTGAAAAAGATTAAGAAATCCTGGAAAACAGTTGTTAGAAAGGGTAAGGAGTTTGGAAAGAGGAATACCCTTGTGAAAGAGCCTTACACTCGTTGGATAAAAGAGAGAGTTCAAGTGGTTAAGCTTCCATTTCCATTTGATCCCTATATTTTTCCTCCAGTTCTCGAGCTAGAACCGATACTGCCCAAGGACGTTGAAAAACTCAGTGCTAAGGTTAAGGAACTTGAATTGGAGAATACTGAGTTGCGGATTAAGTTGAACCGAACTACTTTGGAGAATGAAAAGCTGAAGGATAAACAAAAAGGGAAAGCCGAAGAACTTGAAGATAGAAACAAGAGAGCCGGGTTATTTGAAGACCAGAAGGATGAGCTTGATCATATCCTCACAGGTTCCACATCTTTAGTCCAGACCAAAAATGAAAAGCTCAGAAAAGCTGAATACAAAATTCATGAGTTAGAAAAGATATTGGATGGGTCTCTTATGGAGAAGAGAAAAGTTCAGCTAGACTTTGGAGCTCATATCCGTGAACTTAGGGATACTCTCAGAAAGTGCAAGAATGAGATGTCTCGTGAGATTATTTGAAAGGAAGAAGTCGGGAGAAGATGTCTCCACTTCGAGTACCAGTTGTGAGAAGCTAATAGGAGCATTGTCGCTTTGGAAAATCAAGAAAGTGGTGCAACCTACATGCTCTTGAAGAATGACTGTGTGTATTGGAGGAAGCTATATGGGGAGGCCAGAGAAGCCCTAGATGAAGATGAGCGTGTTATCAAGAGGCTTCAAGACCTTTATGTTGAATGGAAGGAAAAGTTCCATAACTTGGCAAGATTTTTTAATCTCCACATGCTGGAACTTCCAGCATAAGCCTCGCAACAACTTGGAAAGAAGGAATGCTCCTCGTCATCCAATTCCTATGATGTGCAACCAACTTCTACAACCATTGATTTAAAACTCATTGGTGATTCCCCAACCTCTTAAACCAGTTCCACTACCTTACCCACCTGGGTATAAACCAAATGTGCGATGTGGATATCATGGCAGATCAATAGGGCATTCGATTGAAGACTGCAAAGATTTCCAAGCCAAAGTACAAAAGTTGCTTGACAACGGGTACATAGCCTTTCAAGAAGGAAACATGATGATGAAAGCCAACCTCTCGCTCGAATAAGTGTGGAGACCTCCAGAATCAAGTTTTTTTTGAAGTCAATTCCCTAAAGCTGGAAATCTTTTCCTTTTGTAATTTCTTTGCATATTGATTGTGTATTTGCTTTTAAACATTGTTGTTTCTTTCATTTTTATGTCAAAAAAATGTTTCTCCCATTCACTTGCCTTTATCAAACCGTTATTTTAATAAAGATTGGAAGGAGAATGATGAAAACTAGATACTTGAAATTGTTGTGGTATGCTTTTGAATAAAACTTTGTCGATGATGTAAGACATTGATTCAAATCCCCAAACACTGGAGAAATAAGGAGTTAGTCCCTAGTCAACCACTTTGAGCCTAGAAGTTGGTGTTTCTTTCAGATTTAAAAACCCTTAATCTTCACCAGGGGCAGGGTAGTTGGTTCAATTAATCTGACTTTGCATTCATATTGCAAGAGAAAACATCCCACCCGAGGAGGTCAACCACATGTGATCCACCGCACACACCACAAAGTGTCGAAGAAGTTGTGAAAATCCAAAATAAATTATAATGGTTGATTCTCATCCACCAATAACATGGCAGTCATAACCTTTTAGCAAAAAAAAATGAAAGAGCCCGCTAAGTCGAACAACACAAAAGACGACTTAGGCAAAAATCAGGGCAATCCCGATGGACCGAAAGCTTAAAAAAAGAAGTCCAAGCAAAATTAAGGATAAAAAATCAATCAAAAGAGGTAATCAAAATCCTCAACAAAAAAAAAGGTGACTACCATTTCAAGAAAATCTCATCTTGAATAATCATCTTTACCCCTACACTGTCAGATTCTCTTGAGATTTGGATGTGTATGTTGAATTAACTGAACGTAGGACCAGAGATCATCATGAAGAATGGGTGGGTTAAAAATTAAATTTTGAGCTTATATCCTTTTGTTTCAAAAACCATGAACCAGCCAAGTTACAACCCTTAAAAGACCTAATTGAGGCAGGGTTTATTTTGAAAGCATATTATAGCAAGGTTGTGTTAACCTGACTCCATAAGATCTTTGCTAATCATCTGTGTTGATCACATCATCTTTCATCCTGTGAATGGCTAGACCTATTTTTTTGTTTTGATCATTGACCCGTTCCACTGTATATCATTATCATATCAATAAAATTTTGATTTCAAAATTTACATGAACATTGCATTAAAAATTCCAGTTTTGATTGAACAATGTCATTTACAAGTCAATTCAACACCAAAGGAATCCCAACAAATGCATCCAGTTAAGGGACTTGATCTGGTGAAAGAAGTCCAATCAGGGGCGAATTACTTTGAACAACTATCATTCCGGGCCAATCACCTTAACAGTCGGCTAATCAAAGAAGAAGTATCTTCGAGACTCAGATTAGGGTGAGCTACCACAAAGAGTTCAATGAGACCAACTCTCCATAGGTTGTCCAAATCGAAAGTTTCCCATCCCAAGAGTTGGTTAACAAGGGGAAAATTGCAAATATTCAAGCATTTGGGGAAAACCATCTTAAGATTATGTTATGACAGGTTGTTTCCAAATTCATTATGAGGAGAATGTCATCAAAGGCCAATTGATTTGGGCAGGGTGAGCCACACAGGGGCAAGTCAGCAATTGATAAGTTCGAAATGAGTCCTGGGAATTCATTCTAGCAAACCTGTCAATTCTATGAAAGGACCCCTTGGCTACTCATAGTTGTCTAGTTTGTTAAATTCTCCTTTGACACTCATCCATCATAAATACTCGGTTGAGTCCTTGGTGTCGACGAATCAAAACCTCCATAAAGAGTCTCTATAAACTCCCAGTCTGCATAGAGTCAGCATTTGCATATCAAGGATATTCACATATCACGCGTAAAAGCTTAATCTAACCATGCGTAGCCCGAAAAGTGTTTCGTGCTCATTTTGCATTGACCCAGGTCCTGTCGTTGATTCATTATCCCTTGACCCTCAAGTCCAGTTGTAGCTGGCATTATGTTCTTAAAAATCAATTGTTATTGGCATTCTCTAAAAGTCTAATTATTGTTGGAATTCTCTAAAAGTCCAATTGTTGTTGGCATTCTCTAAAAGTCCAATTGTTGTTGGCCTCTTCTAAAATTCCAATTGTAGCTGACATTCTGTCCTCAAATTCCAATTATTATTAGCATCCTCCAAAAGTCCAGTCGTAACTGGAACTTTGTTTGTAAATCAAATCATAATTAGTATTTGAAGTTTGGTTGTTGCCAACATCAATTAAAGTCCAGTTGTAGCTGGCACCAATCCGTTAGAAACCGGTCATAACCAACGCTTGCGGTCTAAGTCCAAGTGTTGTTGGCACATACAAAGTGTTTGATTAACCTATTTTTTTTCTTGATAGTTCCTAGAAGGTCATGAGTGACTCTTAATTTTAAGGAATTTCCAGAAGCTTGGATGTTATTCTTGTTGGTAAAGTTCGATGATGTTTGTTTTAATTGATTTCTTCATAAAGAATCGTCATAATCCTGTTTTGTGTGGATGATTTTCTAGTGAGAAAATTCCATTGTTTTGTGGAGATGATTTTTCCAATATTGTGGTATGGATGGTCTTCTCGTAAGACTCCTAATCTCGTTGTGTGGATGATCTTTTCGTAAAAAGACTCCCATTTATTCTTGTCTTAGATAAATTCCCGGGTGGGAATCTCCAAAATCTCCGATTGGATGATTTTCTTATGAGAAATATCCAAAACTGTCAGACATATTCTAAAGTGTCAGATCATGTCTAAACTTATTAATAAATTATACTTTGAATATTCCCCAGTGCCTTTTCACCAACAATTTGTTATCTCTAGTGAGTCTTCACTCATTCGTCTTTGCCATTTTCCTGTGGATCATCAATACCATATATCTATCATTCCCCACAGGTCTTCTTATCATCCATCATAAAAACCATGCTCGAGATCATCTCATATCATCTCTCCAGCAAACCAAAAACAAAAAAGAGTCCCTCATAAATTCATAACATTCATAACATCTTATATCATATGAATCCAGGGACAAAATTTAGGTCTTTTTAATATTTAACTATCTCCCACTGTGATCATAAAAAGATTAACCCTCTTCATATTCTCTGGTTGAAGATACTTCAATAGGGGCACCTGTCATACCCCAATTTTAACCCTGAATCGTCGAATTAATGCATTTATCATGACATTCACATCATATGCATAACATAGCATGCATTTCATCTCGCACAGTGCCCAAAATGTTAATCGGAATTTTTTTTCCAGATTTACAGACAGACCGGTCAAACTGAATCTCAACTATGCGTAAAATCAGTGGACGAAAATTTTCAAAATCAGGCTTGCAGACACAATTTTATTAATCTACGTTTTGCTTAGTTTAACCTGCCGTGCTCGTACTTTGATCAGTTTGAACCTTTTTACCGGCCAAAATTTATTTCCAAATTAAATTAAACGTATATTTCCAAGAGGTTTATTCCACGCTGATCATTTTGGTGCACTCGGTTTATTTTTTCGAGCACTTTTGCGCGCAACTTTTATTTATTTTGAGTCTGTTTATTTATACATTTTTGTCTAAGTGTTTAGAAAAAATAAATATGATTATTAGTGTTTATTTTAATTATTTTAAATATTTAATTTTATTTAGTTTTAGTTAATATTATTTATTTTTGTCTCTAAAATAAATATCAGGGGTATTTATGGAATTTCAAAGTTTATTTAAAAACCCTAGAATGACGTGTATATATATTACTGATGCTGAGAGGAGAAGGGGACCGATGGAAACACATACGCGACTGTTCATTGAGATCCATTTTTCTCAAATTTTATAATAGGAATCACTTCCATTTTTTTGTCCGACCCTCTCTCATACTTAAGTATGTCGTCCCATCACGTGAACTTTTTTAATTTTTAAGTATGATTGTTTTAATTTCCTGTGTTTCACTTACTTATTTTCCTGGTGTTTGACTTTCTTGTTTATATATATATATATATATATATATATATATATATATATATATATATATATAAACAAAATATGAAATAAGAACTATGTATATATAATATATAACAATATATATATATATATATATATATATATATATATATATATTTGAAAAATGATAATGTTTTTTTTTTTATTTATGTCTGCATTATGTTGTTTGAATTGAATCATATCGATACACTGTTTACATATAGGAGAGTATGATGTGTGACATTTGTATTAGTTCGATCTAGTTGCGATGATCACATTTTTGCGTCAGCAACATTGTTGGTTTTTTGGCTTAGCACGTTTAAAATTCCTTTTTCTTTGCGTTTCGTTTTGATAAATTTATATCCGCACGATTTTGATCCATATTGCGATGATCACGTTAAGTGTAGCAAGCTATTGGTTGATTTTATCGGTTTATGTGCAATTTTTTTTAAATTGATTATCGTTGCGTTTCAATTTTGTACACGCGTCTGATGGTTTTGCATAGTGAAAATCCATTTTTTATGCGCATACCAATTCGCGTTTCGATTTGCAACGTTGTGATTTAATCTGATTTTATTATATTGTTGATTCTTGATTCAACTTGCAATGACCGCTTACGCGGGTAGCAATATGGTTTTTTTCAATTTATGTTAAGAACAACGATCCAACATCGTTATGTTTAGATCCAACTTAATTTCCTGTGTTAGTTATGCACATCTTCACGTACGCGACTTTGATTCGCGTCTTTTGCGTCATGATTTTAATCTGTGGACTTTCCTTTTAGCTTTACTTTTTTTGATTCATTTGTTGTGAATGTGTGATATAAATATTGTGCATACTCTCGTATTTTTAAACTTTTATCATTTTTGAATGCTTGCATGTGTATTCAGATTTTGTGGCATTTGATTTACGCCTTGTGCTTGAGTTCATGTCGCTACATTTGAATTCGCACCCCTTTGCGATCAAATTTGCACCATTTGCGTTACTATTTGTATCCATCATCTTTAACCATAGATTTCAATTCAGTTCTAATCACTTACCAAAATCATTTTTAAAACTATTTTGCAATGCAAGTCAAAAGCATGATCCAAAGTCAAGCTATTTTCAAAATCATCTGAAAACCAACCCACTTCAAACTTTTCTTTCCAAATCGTTCCCACTATCTCAATTTATTGACCATCCACATTCAAATCATTTTTCAAACCCTAAGACCACTTCAACTTTTTTCATAACCATAAATAAACCTTGATCAATATCGAGTGCATTTTCCCAATCAAAAAACTTCAAAAACATCTAATAAGATCAAAACACATTTTTTTAATAAAGATAGAAACAGAACAGAGTGGATACCACGAGCTTCTGAGACTAGGATATGAGATGGATATCTTGTTAATCCAAGCTTTCACCATCACCAAAAAAACATCAAACTAATTCAAAACTTTTGCCTCTTGGCACACCCTAAGAACCTTTTCAAAAACGAAAAGACATGTTGTCTTAAGATGATGCAGATCAATGCTTCATCCACAACCGTTGAGTTGAGATAAGTGGCGTGAATGTGGTTTGTATGTCCATTCAATGTGGTGAAAACATCCGCTCCTCACCTGTTTTGGGTAAAATAAGGTTTTACGTCGATTAATACAATATATCTTTCGCTAAAATCGATCAACAAACAAACTTTTCCTACCCAGAACCACGTGTGCCTTGACTTCTCTTTTGAGATACGTAGAAGCAGGATTGCGAAATCTTGTCAAACCCACTAATAAATAAAAAATAATAAACATTTTTATCCTTTCTTTTCCCTTTAATAAACTCAAGGAACCTAACATTTTTAAGCTAATACTAACATGCACAACTAACCAAATGGTTTCCATTGAGTACAACGGACGTGAGGTGTGCTAATACCTTTCCCTTGCGTATGTGACTCCCAAACCCTGATATTGGTTGCGGTGACCATATCCTTGTTTTTCTTTTAGGTTTTTTATTTGATATTTTCCCTTTCCTTATATGGGAATAAATAAAGCTTCGATGACGACTCTGTTAAGTCCATCCCGCGCGTGTACTGTTGCGCTTCGCAAGGTCGTGTTCTTGTTTATCGAGGTACGACAACAAAGATCTCTGGAGAAGAGCTGGAACATGATGAGATTCTTGTTTAGATGGAGCATAGTGATGCTGAATTGCATAACCCATATGAAGTCGAAGAAGAAGCACAAATTGCTAATGAAGATGACGATACTGAAAATGGCTACCTACTGGAAATAGACAAGTAAAAAAGAATAATCATGCCACCTCAGAGACTTCGTTATGCAGATTACATAGCTTATGATTTAATCTCTGCGAGTGAGGTTCTGGATGAAGAACCTAGAGACTATAAGAAAGTTATAAGGATTCGAGACAAAACTGGATGGTTAAAAGTAATGGATAATGAGACGAAATCTCTTCATAATTATAACACTTGGGAACTGATCGAGAAACCCATAGGAGCTAGGTTAGTCAACTGTAATTTGATTTTCAAGGTTAAGGAAGGAATCGAAGGAGTGATGTCGAAGCAATTTAAGGCAAGGTTGGTTTCTATGGGGTTCACTTAGAAATAAGGTGTCAAATTCAATGATGTGTTCTCACCTGTTGTAAAACACAAATCCATTAGAATATATTTAGCCATGGTGGAAAAGTTTGACCTAGAACTTGAATAGATGGATGTTAAGACAACCTTCCTGTATGGTGATCTAGATGGGACAATCCTGATAAGGCAACCTGAAGGGTATGTAGAAAAGGAAAAGGAAGATTGTGTGTGCAAACTGAATAGGTTGTTAAATGGTCTGAAACAATCTCCTCGACAATGGAATAGGTGATTTGATAAGTTCATGGAACACATTGGTTTCATTAGGAGGAAGTTCGACCACTATATTTATCTCAGATTTCGACCTGGAAATTCACTTGTTATTTTGTTGCTTTATGTGGATGACAATTAGGGCTTGTGTGCTTATCTCTTGGTCATCCATAATTTTTTAGTTCTAAATTGATGTTTAATGAAAATATATTCCAACTCAATTAAAGCAATTTCATGTCAACCAAAGTTATACTAGTGGGACTGCCACGTTTGTTCAAGTTAACCTTTTTTGATGAAATCAAACACAAATGACTAATGTGATTACCGAAACATGATTTGAAGGACTTAAAAATGAACATTTATTAAATAAGGGACGAAAGTAAATTCTAAAATTAAGTTAAGGCACAAATATATGTATTAAGACTTATATATAAAAATAATATATATGATGACACTTTGTCATTGCATGTTTTCTGTCGAAGAAACGGAGCAAAACACATTAAAGATGAGCAAAAATGAAGAATAAAGACCAAAGAAATATGCAAAAATCAATAAGTATGAAGAAATAAAGACTTAGTGAAAATCTGATGGAAAAAGGGGCAAAAATGAGACAACTACCGGAGTAATCACGCGCAACATCGTGTGCCATGACGTGCATGATAGGAATGTTACAGCTGCATCGCGCGCGCAATGCATCTTACAATGCATGCGATGGTACCTTTTTGGGTATTTTTCTGCAATTTTTTCTGAAAGTGACGGTAAAAAGAATCGTGAGAACGGTTTTAAGAGCATTGGAAGCAATTAAAGGCATGTTCTTCATTGATTTTCATATGCAATCTTCATCTTATTTCTTGGTATTTATTTGCATCGTTATGAGTAGCTTAACTTCTCTAATTTAGGTTTTGTATGATGAACTTATTTTGAACCTGTTGGGACATATGTTTAATTTGTGAGTGCATGACTAATTTAAGTTATATTTCTATTTAATTGCCTCTTACGCTTAATGCTTTTTATGTGAGATACTATTTTAATCTGACTATGTGCACATAGGGAATTCTGACCATTAGTCTATGCATTATAACTAGGGAAGTTGTTGTACTTATGCTAGTTGAATAGGGATAGGAGATCTCTAGTAGTGGCATTTGAGTTAACATACTATTGCATTGCCTAATTTCACTTACGTCGGGGTATTAGGGATAGAATGAAACAATGAGTAAGAACCATGATGCATCTATAAAAAATTTGGAGATGCAAATTAGTCAGCTATCTCCGCTAATAGCCGTTTTACCTAGTTCTAGTGGAGGATTTATAGGTAATACTGTGGATAATCCTAAAAATAAGACCTGCAAGGCTTTAGAAGCAGGTTTTGAGGTAATCACCTAAATCTATATGGATGAAATAGTGAAAGAGATCTTGATTAAAGAGGAAGAAGTAGGGTCTGAGAAAGAGGATACTAAAAACCTGAGTGACCAAGATGAGAAGGGGGTCACCATTGACCAATTTATAGACAAAACTCCCCTTGGAGAAGGGTAAAAAAACAAATTCTTAATGACCCTAACCCAGAGCTTCCCGATTACGTAAAACCGCCATATCCATTCATTAAGAAGAAACCACTACAAGGAGATGAGGCAGGGTTGTTTACTAGGTTTATAGAGATGTTAACCAAGCTTCCGGTAAGTATTTCTTTTCATGAAGTTTTAGAGCTAATGCCAAAATTTGCTAAATTTATGAAGGGTTTATTAACTGGTACAAAGCAGAAGTTTGATAAAGAGAAGGTAAATATGACTGAGAAATGTGATACGACATTGATCCAAACAATGCCAACAAAACTGAAGGATCCAGGTAAGTTTACCATCTCTTACACTATTGGTGGGGTAGAGATCCCATATGCTCTATGTGATTTAGGGCAAGTATAAATTTAATGCCTCTTAAAAAAGTGAAAGAATTAAATTTGGGAGAGATCATACCTAGTAATATAACTCTCATCTTAGCTGATTTATATGTTACTCATCCTCATGGTGTTTTACAAGATGTGTTATTACATGTCAACGGTCTAGTTTTCCCCGCAGATTTTGTCGTAGTAGATATGAAGGGAGACATAGGTGGTCCAGTTATTCTCGGACGCCCATTCTTGGCGATCGGGAAAACGTTAATAGACTTGGAAATATGCGAACTTAGCTTGAAATTCAATAATGAAAAACTGGTGTTTAATGCTTATGAATGGACACCATATGCAGATGATCTAGAAACATACTACTAGATTGAAGACAAAGGTATCACGGATGAAAAAGAAAGGAATAAAGGACAATTATCCGGCGTGAGGGTACCCCTTGTGCCTGACGTGCCTTAGGCATGGATCGTCAAGCTAATGATGGTAAATAAGTGTTGGGTGGGAGACAACCCATTAGTAAGTGTGTTTTTAAATTTTTTTATTATAGTTTATTTAATTAAAACATGTCGATATTTGTATGTTATCTGGTTAGAAAAGAATGCATGTGAAAAATAAAGTAGAGAAGAGATAGGTGAAAGGAAAAGAAGAAAAGAAAAAAACCCTGGAAAAATAATGCAGCCTATCGTATGCGTGATTGAGCTATATCGCGCGCGTGATGGCTTCATAACACGCATGATAGTGATGTTGGAAAATATGGGATCCGTTAGTATCGCGCGTGCGCGATGGACGCATGACGAACGCAATAGAGACGTTGGAAGAACCGTTACCATCGCGCGTGCGATGGACGCATGGCGCGCAATGAGAATGGGAAATTGCCTATAAATAGAGATTTTCAAATCTCTGTTCCTGACAAACCTTTTCTCTAATCTCTCTTAATCTTAAATCTCTTCTAATCGCCATCTTCTATTTAATATTTTCTTTGTGCACTTGTTATTTTTGTGTTGTTGCATGCATGACGAGGCCAAAAAGAGGTAGAGTTGAAAGAGGTTCATCATCACGCACTACTCCCGCACCAAATGCCCCAAAATTTCCAAATTTAAAGTTTCTTTCTGACGAAAATGCTAAAAAGTATTTAAAGTTGGTGGACTACCATATCGTGAGAGAAAGAGCTTTTGCATGCGATGACATGAGACGCTTCGAAGAAGTGGTGGAAATGTTACAACCACGACAATTGGGTATGTTTTAATAATTTAATTCAAGAAACCAACAAAACCATTGGCCTCGAGTTTTAGGCAAATGCTGCTTTTAGTGATGTGGGATCTTATACTTCATATGTGCGAGGTAAGTACATCGACTACTCTGCTAGTGCTATTAATTTTATTTTGAATCTTCAACCTCCTCTCGTATGTCCTCTTCGGAATTATAGAAATGAGCATTGTGTTGTAAACGAGACCATGTCCCGAGAAATGTTTATTTCTTTTTGTAAATCTGGGGCTGAATGGGTGATTGAGCGTGACTTAGCACTTTAACTTAGAACTTCTAAGTTTCGCCAAATCCCTAAGACATGGGCCTCATTCTTTGTGCAAACTCTAGAAGTCGCTTCTAATCAATCACAATTTATTGTGAAGTGGTGCTTATGTCTTTTGTCTCTTTTAAGGGATGAGCCTATGAATGTAGGGTGCTTAATTTCTAAAATATATTAAATATATGGCTAACGCTGCACAACGAGATTGTGGGAATTTGTGTATTATTATTGAATTGTGCAGGAAAGTCAGAGTACCCACCTACCCTGATGATGATATGATAGGTCCAAAAGCACCTATCAATGCTTCAGCAATTAGGAGGCTTCAATATAATCATCCAGTAGGAGCAACTCAACATGATCAAGAGGATAACCAAGCAGGAAACAAAGAAGATTCTACCAACCTCAGGTGTAACAACAAGCGGAGAAAATTTAAGAAAATCAACAGGAATTAAAATTTTAGATAAGGAGGGAAGCTCATGCAGTGGGAATAACTAGGTGGATAACAGAAGTTTCACCCACCTTGTAAGTTGAACCCCCAAGATTCGCACTAGTATTTAGAGACTTCTAAAACCAACAAGAAAACTACATGTTTGCTCAAAGTTTAAGAGCATGCTTTGCAAGCTCTGAATAAATGGAGAATTATTTTAGAAATCAAGATCAAGAGCAAGAAAGAAGAAGATAACACATGAGATCCGAATGGAACCGACAAAATAATGATTTCAACAACACCATGAATGACATGCATGATATTTTTCGCAGCGATAACATGTGAATAAGACATGTAGCAAGTTTTAAATTTCTAGAAGTTTTTTTATTTTATTTTTTATTTTCCAATGTATGCCCAACGAAGAGTAATAGCACTTCTAAGTACTTTTCCCCATTGTATTATTTTAATCATGTTTGTCTTTAACGAATGAGTTTGCCACTGTTGTTTCTTTTAGATTTACAAAAAATGCAACTTTAGCATTAAACAAATGAACCAAAAGCACCAACAGATGAAACCTGATCATCAGGAAAGTGACTTACGAATTGAAAGCAAAGGATGAAAAAGGAATCGACTGACTTGTACTCAACCTTTAGATACCTGAACTACTAAGGTTTGAGCCAAATAACTTCCATTATTCACTATTCCTTTCATTGAGTGTATCCATGCATTATTGCTTTATCAGGTTTGAACTATTTCCAATTTAATTTGTCTGGTTTGATTTACACACATCGAGGCAATGTTTTGCTATAAACTCTGAGCCTTTTTAAGACTACCCTGTAGAAATAGGTAAAGTCCTTTGCTAACCACTTTGACCTTAGCTCTTCTTTCGGTGACTTAACCTTATTTTTTAGACATATGACTTGAAAGATTACATCTTTCCACCCTCTCTTGAGAGTTAGGTAGAAATTTTTAGTTCTAAAGTTGTATGAAAAAGAATAAGTTTGGGTTTGCTCTTGGAACTGAACATGGTTTAAGTTTACGGTTGGGGTACTAAAGAAAAAACGGTAAAAAAATTCAAAAATTTTGAGAAAATAAGAAGTTAAAAATGACTTCTTAAAAAAAAGAGAGAAAAGTGCAAAATGAATATTGAGGACCATAATAGAAATATCTCTAGTACCTTTAATTAGGAAAAGAGTTGGTATGATAACAATAGGAAAACTAGGTACCTAACTACAAAGGTTTAAATCTACTTTCCCAAAAAAATATCCTACCCGAACATACGCCACGTTACAGCCAAAAAAGCCCTTAAGTGTGTGTTTGGATTTCTTTGGCGAATTCTACTAGAACATTATCAAAATTAGTATAAATTGTTTTACATGTTGATTAAGAGACTACCCTATCAATTGAGTGAGTCATGCTGAGATGAGAGACAGGTTGAGTACTTGTCAAAGATTGAGGATGTTTTCTGAATTTGGTGGATTGAAATTGGAATCTAGAATGGTGGTCAGGTAAAACAAAGTTTATATGGTGATGTTCACTTGTTATTGTTGCAATTTGTTTTTCTACTTGGAATTTGCAGTGCAAACAAGTTACTTGATGACAAGCAACAGTTCAAGTTTGAGGTTGTGATGACACTCTGTTATTGCATGTTTTCTATCAAAGAAATGGATCAAAACACGTAAAAGATGAGGAAAATGAAGAATAAAGACCAAAGAAATATGCAAAAATTAATAAGTATGAAGAAATAAAGACTTAGTGAAAATCTGATGGAAAGGGGAGCGAAAACGAGATAGTTACTTGAATAATCACGCGTAGCATCGCGTGCGTAATAAGAATGTAACATTTGCATCACGCGTAATACATCTTACAACGCGCACGATGGTACCTTTTTGGGCTTTTGGCATCTTTTTCAAGGTTTCTTTAATTTTGACTGAAAGTGACGGTAAAGAGCATCAAGATTACGATTTTGAGAGCATTGGAAGCCATTGGAGGCCAGCTCTTCAAGGATTTTCATATGAGATATTCATCTTATTTCTTGGTATTAATTTGTATCGTTATGAGTAGCAAAACTTCTTTAAGTTAGGTTTTGTATGATGAACTTATTTTGAACCCGTTGGGACATATGTTTAATTTGTCCGTGCATGAATAATTAAAGTTATATTTCTATTTAATTGCCTCTTATGCTTAATGCTTTTTATGTGAGATACTTTTCTAATCTGATTATGGACGCATAAGGATTACTAACCATTAGTCTATGTGTTGGAACTAAGACAATTATTATACTTATGCTGGTTAAATAGGGATATGCGATCTCTAGTAGTGGCATTTAAGTTAACGTACTATTGCATTGCATAATTTCACTTACGCTGGTTAAATAGGGATATGAGACACCTACTAGGAATTAGTGAGCTATACACCAAGGGGTTAGGTATAGTGGTTTTGTTAATTCGTTGTGGAAATATAACGACTTTCTCATTCATGTAATGCAATAAACATCAATAGGGGATAAATAAGGGATTCTATACAAAACCCGATTGCTTCCGCATTACTTTAGAACCACTTTTATTTTCCGCATTAAAACTCAAACCCCCCTCATTGTTACTTTATAAATTTGCACAAATATTGTTTCATTAAATGGCAGTCCATGTGGATTCGATATATTTTTATTACTGTGACACTATTGGTACACTTTTTGAAAAGTCATCAATATACTAAATTAAAATAAATATTGCATACAACCAACCAAAAATAATTACAAAATATAAATAGAAAAAAAACAATACAAATGTATTAAAAAAACAAACAATAAAATATATATAGATGGAGATCAAACGTAAACTTTTAGACTTTGTTTGAGAGTTTGAGAGGAATTAAAGGTAGAGTTTTGAAAAAAAAGAGAATTATTAAGTGAAAAGAATATAAAGATTAGGTGGGGAAGTTTTGGAGTTTATTTTTATTTAAAAATTAAACTTTTTCTAATTTGGAGAAATTAAAAAATAATATTGGAGGAGGATTTTATAGGTTTTGAATGTTTAGCCTTTGTTTGGGAGTTTGAGGGGAAAGGAAGAGTAGGGATGTTTGTGGGGCAGTTTGGTTCGCTTTTAAGAGAATCTGATATCCAAACCGATTAAAAATATATTAATTGGTTTGGATTGAATTTTCATATTTTTTCAATAAAACTCAAACCAAATCAAACCGAAAAATAACAGGCTGGTTTGGTTTGGATTGATCGGATATATTAGAAACAAATGTGCAAAAATATTTTTTAAAAATATCTAATTTATATCAACTGATTTTCTGTAATAGCCTTTAAGTTGAGTGGGGATCAACTTATTTTAAGAGTAAGTTTTTTTAACTTCAAATTATAGTCTTTAAATTGAATCTAATTTAAAGGTTAATTTAATATTTTACTTAATTAACCATTACATTACATCTAATTTAAAGGCTATGATTTGAAGTAAGTTAAAAATACTTACTCTTGAAGTAAATGGATCCCATATATATATATATATATTAAAAAAATAAAGGCTAAATTACATTTTTGGCCCCCTTCTTACATTTTTTTCATAGAAAATCTATAAGATATTCAATTTTTTAACTTATATTTTTATTATAAAGTCCCACAATAGGTTTATACATGATGATTTGTCATGTTTTAGAAATAACTTGTCATTTAAAAAATAAAAACATCGTTAGGGGTGTAGGCAAGGGTTTAAACCCCCACCCTCTAATTTGTCCACCACGTCTCGCCCCGTTTTCTTCGTGGATTTTGTAGGCAAGAGCATTTACATAAAAGAATTTTTTTTAGGCTTAAAAGGTGTAATGTTCATGGGATTTCCCCGCCCCGCTCTCACTTTTTTGCAGGGTGGACCTAAGTTTTAGGCCCACATCCTCAACTACGGTTGTCCTGGCCCGCCCCACTTTTTTTGGCGTTTGGGAGGCGGGCCTAAACGAGGCAGACATACCTGTTTGCCACCCCTGCGTGCACCCCTAGTTAATTTTGAGTGCAAAAGTATGGGAGATGACAAAAAATATTTAAATTTAAAATAGGGGGTCAATTTCGTGAATCAAATAAAATAAGAGGGCCTAACTCAATGAAGACTATGCTGATATTTAGTTTTTGTATCTCTACTATTATATGTATTGTCATAAGCTGATATTTTGAAGATAATTATTTATTTTATCTCTACTATCATATGTATTGTCATATGCTGATATTTTGAAGATATTTGAATGATATTGTATCACCACCATGTCATATGTATTGTGATTTATTTGTTTTGATATGCACTATCATGGAATTGAGTTGCTATTTTTATTTGTAATGTAATGAATGAAGAAAATACTATTTTTGTATGTACTGCAATGAATGGAACAACTATTTTGATTTGTACTTTAACAATTCTGTTTGGCCATACTATGCACAAATATGTTAAAATAATGCCAAAATATAGGTCATACTATGTACAAATTATATGCCATATTATGTCCAAAATATAGGCCACCTCATATCCACAATATAGGCTACACCTTGTCAAAATTTCTACCCAGATTATGTCAATATTAATCCATACAACAGTAAAACAACATTTAGACAACATTTCATAAACAATTGAACAACATTTGAACAACATTACATTATTAGACACAATATTTGAACAATATTTCAACTACATTACATTTCAATACATTCATCAACATTTATACTTCAATAACAAGTACATTTTGAGTATAAACAAAAATACAAGAAAGGTCGACTTCAATTTTCCAGAAAATTCCTTTGACTTCATCTGCATTTGCAGTTTCTTGTTCTTCTTCATTGAAAATTCATACAGCTCCTTCAAAATTTCAACAATTTGCATATCCTTCATATTGCTCTCATCTTTGCTCCAATCTTCATCTATAGTTTCATAAAAATCCTTTCCTTGTGCTATGTCTTCATACAATATGAATAAATTTCAAGTTTCCTCATTTTGCCAAAATGGACATCTATAAAAAAGTCTTCCTTTGTTAGGTCCGTTCTTGCAATGGTATGGCATCATACGAGCATTACACACACACACACACACACACACACACACACACACACACACTTTCTTCCTTGACGGTTGCTCACTGTCGTGAAATGATAAGAAACTGATTTTCTTCTCCTTAATGAAGATGCCATTTGATTAGGATTTGGGAACTAGTTATAGTTAAAAAGAAGAATGGAACAAGTTGTTGTGAAGAAGAAGAGTGAAACAAGTTGTAGTGAAGAATATGTATCGAACGATTTGCAGAACATGAATGGAATGGGAAAGAAGAACTTGAATTTAGGGTTTTATTCTGAAGAGGAGACAACAATTGAAATATAAATAAAAAACAATTTAAAAAAAAATCCAACGTTATTACGCCACGTGTCACAAAAATCCCATTTGGACCTTCACATAGGCAACCATTAAGTCATTTTAGTGGGAGGTGTAACACCCTATTTACCCCAACGCATAATTCATAAAGAAATCTGAGATTTTTCAACTGATCACATAGGATGTCACACATACATAACAAACAACACCTGCTAATCATGTAGCTTTATTTCACCTAGGATATTTACACAACATCCAAACTCATATGAAATTTACCTGGGATGTTTACACGACATCCAAACTTATCTAATATGACTTAGCAGCGGAACAAAGTTAAAAAACACGATCAAACATATAGCATTCACATCATTGGTCTCATAAACTCTACTTCAACTTTAAAAGCATAAACAAGAGAGTTATATTGTTCAGCTCTCAACAACATAAAATAAAAAATCCAACAAACAATAACAAGTGAAATAAGCACGAACGATTCTCATCCCGATGTTACATGATCAGAGAATACCCTACTAAATAAAAGACAACTAATGGAAGTCACTTCAAGAACTATCCTTCCACTTACTTCAATCAAAGCTACTCTGGAGTATTTGAACGATGCACATGTAAAGGCAACATTCAAACAGAAGGGGTGAGAAATAATAATTAATTATAAAAGGCATAACATGAAAGATAGATTGCACTCAACATAATCATTCACAACAACATATCGTAATTATCACGCCCAAAATCAATCATCAACAACATTCAACCAGATCATCAACAACAAAACATACAAATGCAACAAGGATGCAGTGTATTCAACAGCCGACTCGAAAATGCAGGTGGTACCAAAACATGAACTCTCATGGTTCATTTCACTCCCTAACCCACCACCATAAGATCTTGTTCACTCTTGAACCGAAGTACAACAAAAATCGTTACTGCCACCATATGTAACACTTCACTAATTCCATCACCATAGGAATTAGCTACTCGCACACGAACCACCACCATAGGATCGAGGACACTACATAGATAGAACCGAAGTTCCGGCAACATAGATGCATGACTCGCAACATGCAATAACAGCAACATCAACAACACATACACATCGTTCCACTCTTAACCGTGTATGCCAACATCAACACCACATCATCAACATAATTTCATCATGTTCATATCGTCATCATAAAAACAACACCGCAACAACATCAACCCAATCATCTTAATAACATCATTATAGCAACACCGACATAACAACATTATTGTCACACAACAATTATGCAATGATTCATGTTTAATCAATCATTTATCATTGGAATATATTCATCATTCATCAAATGACTACATCATACCGATTAAAGTCATGATAAATCATGAACTGACATAACAACATCATACATAAGCTAATAGTAGCAAACAACCAAAAAAATGCAGAAAATCGACAATTGCAACTTTTACATAAATAACTTACATATAATAACTAAGGCATCTACAAATATAAATGCATTACCAATTAATTCAATGTTAAATACATTATATTCATCGTCTTAAGGCGTCATCATGAGATAATACTATGTGTTAGCTTTCCAACACTTTGAACCACGCGTCAAACAGAGTTACGGAGCTCAAGTTACGTCATTTTCAATTTCAAAATTTTCACATAACAGTGATAACCGGTTACGCTCAAACCTGTAACAGTGTGATTGGATCTTATTCATCAAGATTGATTTGGAATTACTTAAATTCTTGGGTTTAATTCCAACATATGGTAACTAGAGCACTGGCTAAGCGATTCTTGGGAAGCAAAACATGATGACAATGGCGATGAATCATCCAAATGGACATTTTCCAGCGAGTCTCTCAATTCTGAAGGGTCAGAATTATGAGAATTGGTGTAAATAGATGAAGGTAGTTTTCTATTGTTAAGATCTTTGGGATTTTGTGAAGGAAGGAGTAACACCACTTGCAAAAACGCATCAGATCAAGAAAAAGCTGCATACAAAGAATTAAAGAAGAAAGATTATAAAGCTCTCTTCATAATTCATTAATGTGTTGATCCAGATAATTTCGAAAAGGTTAGTAATGTAGAATCAATGAAAGAAGCATGGGAGATCTTGGAGAAATTGTTTGGAGGCGCTGAAGAGGTGAAATATGTGAGGTTACAAACTCACAAAAGGACATATGAATTGCTTCATATGGAAGAAAGAGAAAGCATAATAGATTTTTTCTTTAGGGTTACAAAATTGGTGAATCAAATCAAGGTATGTGGACAAGTATTGACATCAAGATCAGTTGTTGCAAAGATCTTGAGGTTATTGGCTCCAAAATTTGACCACGTGGTAGTAGCCATAGAATAGTCGAAAGATTTGTCAACATTGACAAAGGAACAACTTGAATGGACGCTTGAATCTCACGAACAAAGAATGGATGAAAGAGATGCAAACAAGTCGAAAGGTGATATGGCATTGCAGGCGTAATCAGCAAGAGAAAAGAAAGGCAAAGTGAAGTAGTTCGATGTTAGGTGCGGATTTGGCCTAAAATTGGCATATCTTTCTTTGCACTTTTTCATCTCTTTTCTCATGTTTTCATGGTTTTTATCCATGATTGTTGTTGTTCTTCTATACATTGATAATATACCTTTGGTGCTTGTAATGTGTGTGTTATTGTGCAGGAAATGCACTAAATGATCAAAGTTTGAAGACACATAGAAATGGTGCAAGCTGCCAAGGAATTGAAGTTGCAACAGTAGTATTCGCCTCGCGAGTTCTGGCGAGCTCCTAGCGAAGGTTCGCCTAGCGAACGGTGGCGAGTGTCCCAGCGAAGGGTGGCAGAAAGTTTCAGTAGGAAAAGTCCCTAAATTCGCTGGGGCGAAGGTTTTGGCGAAGGCTCGCTTCGCGAGTGTTTTGTTCGCTTCGCGAATGCACGTGAAATTCTGAGGCGGTTTAAACTGTTTGAGGCACCTGGTGTGCCTATTTTTAACCATTCGCCTAGCGAATGAATTGGTTCGCCTAGCGAACATGCAAATTTCTGAATTGTATAAATACAATTTTTACACTTTTTAGGAGGGTTGTTCTGATGTTGTTGTAATTTTGGGATCAGAACTTGATATCTCTTTCATTTCCAAGGGAGAAAAGGTAGGATCTTTGATTTCTTGTTGGAGAGGGATGTAATCTTTTGATACCTATTGTATTTCCTCTAATGTATGTTTGTGATTTGAATTCTAATTTTCTATTGTTGTTGTGTTGGGTTGATTATTTGTGGTCTTGACAACACCTTTACAAATCTTTGATCTTAGATTTTCATCTATCAACGAACAAGCTTTTGACATGGTTTTGCGAGTTGATATTCATTTTATCTTTTGTTGTATTGTGTTGATTAAGTAGCATGGGTAGCATGAGTAGGATCGATACGGTATCGCGAGGATGCGTGATAATAGTGATGAAGAAGGATATTCACATTCATTGGGCAAATTAGTTGAATACATGTAAAAAGGGTTAAGCATGTGTACGTATTTTGATCTTGCTTAAATACGAAGAAATCATTTATTTGATATGGATGTTATAGTAATATCTGTTAGGACTGAACTCTAGAGATAGATTTAGGATTAACACTTGCGTGAGTATCTGCTCTTAAAGCTTTGTGTTGGTTTTGTTGCGTGAGACATCACTGATGAGACAATACAGTTGGCCTCTCGACGTTGCGTTAGACATAACCTCTGGTGTGAGTGATACGCGAGGATATTAGGCGAATGATTGATTTGTGTTTGCTTGATTAGAAGAATGCATGTGTTATCAATTGATGAGATCCAATTCCAACAAGGCTCCGTTTATAATTCTGTCTTTACTTTATATTTTCCGTCTTTACATTTTCCGCATTTGCTTTTGGTTCGTCTTTAAACCAGAACTTTTGAGCTTAGAAATATAGAAACCGTCGAATGGCATTCTTTCCCTCGCACTGATCCCTGTGGAGAACGACAAAATTGGGTTACTTATATATTTTTGCTTGCTGCTATTCTAGCCTCAACATTCGACAACAAAGTTAGATGAGGCTACGAAAATTCGACTGATCGAAGTCAACAAGAAGGAGGTTGGTCAAATCAGTGAAAGTCCTCATACCAAAGTAACCAAAGAGGTGGTGCAATAGGTAGAGGAAGAAGTGGTGGTCGAAAACCTGACAAAAGTCACATTCAGTGTTTCAATTGTCAAAAGCATGGTCACTACTTTAGTGATTGTCCTAAAAACCAAAAGAACCAAGATAATGATGCAAAGTTGGAAAAACATGAAGAAGAAGAGATATTACTGATGGTCGTAACAAGAGATGAAGAGAGATTCCAGGACCAATGGTACTTGGACTCGGGATGCTCATCACACATGATTGGTAGGAAGGATTGGTTTATCAACATAAAACCCTCAATGAAGAACATCGTGAAATTTGCAAATGACAATACTCTAGAAGTTGAAGGTATTTGTGATGTTTTGATAATGAGGAAACATGTCAAGAGGTAAGTAATTTCCAATGTATTGTACATACCAGGCATGAAGAGTAATTTGCTCAGCATAGGGTAGTTGGTCGTAAAGAACTATAAGTTGTCGATTAAAGACAAGGCGATGAGAGTTATCGACTCAAATAGAAGGTTGATCTTGAGGGCTCCAATGTCTCAGAATAGAACCTTCAAGGTTGAGCTTAATGTGATGGAGCATATGTGCCTTGCAACTGCAGCTAGTAGGGATGAATGGATATGACACTACATACTTGGTCATCTCAATTTTAAAGACATCAGAGATCTGAAAAGAAGAAATATGGTTTCAGGGTTACCAGAAATCGACATTCCAAATGAAGTGTGTGAGGAATGTGTGTAGGCGAAGCAGCATAAGAACAACTTTAGCAAGGATTCGGGAAGCAAGTCGAAGGCAATCCTTGAAGTTATATACTCTGATGTGTGTGGACCTATCCAAGTGGATTTGATTGGAGGTAACAGATACTTTATCACTTTCATAGATGACTTTAGTATAAAAGTATGGACTTACCTGATCAAGAAAAAAGTGAAGTGATCGAGGAATTTACCAAATTTAAATCTATGGTTGAAAGGAAAAGTGGTCGAAAGCTCAAGATTCTGAGGACTGATGGTAGTGGAGAGTATGTATCGAAACACTTCGACACATTATGTGAAAAATAATGGATTGCGCATTATGTGATGCCACCCTACACTCCACAGCAGAATGGAACCGCAAAAATGAAGAATAGAACCATCATGAATATTGTGAGAAGTATATTGAAAGGAAAGCATCCACCTAAAGAATTATGGGGAGAAGTTGTGTCGACTACAACATGCATACTAAATAGATGCATGACAAAGAAACTAGAAGGAATTACGCCAGAAGAATGTTTTCCTGGTGTCAGGCCAAGCTTGAGTCATTCGAAAGTATTTGGATCTATAGCACATAGACATGTGCCTGATCAGTTAAGAAGAAAACATGATGACAAGTCGAGTCAAATGATCTTGATAGGATATCATTCGACTAGAGGATACAAGTTGTTCGACCCAGTGAACAAGAAAGTAGTGATCAGTAGGGATGTGATCATAGATGAGATTAAGGAATTGGATTGGAGTGAAATTGTAAAGAAGGATCCAATGAGAATCTTATATGAAGAACCAACAAGTGAAGTCGAAAGAAAAGTTCGACAGGAAGAAGTTAGAGGTCAAGCAAGCAAATAGACCTCAAAGAACAAGACGCATGCTTGTAAGGTTGCAAGGATGTGTGATTACATCAGATGATGTGGTCGATGATGAAGATGAGCTGGTACATTATGCTTCATATGCAGATGTCGAATAAGTCAATGCAAATGAAGCATTGAAGGATTCAAAGTGGGTGAAAGCAATGAATAAGGAACTAAAGTCCATCGAAGTCAACAACACTTGGTCACTTCTCGAATTGCCTCAAGGCAAGAAGGAAATTGATGTGAAGTGGGTATAAAAGGTGAATTTGAATCCCTAAGGAGAAGTAACTCGACACAATACAAGACTTGTGGCAAAAGGATTTCTTCAGAAAGAAGGAATCGAATTCGACAGAGTTTTTGCACCTGTCGCAAGGATCGAAACAATTAGGTTGGTTATTGGTCTAGAAAACATGAACAACTGTCATAGATGTTAGATGGATGTGAAATGTGAATTCCTGAATGACCCCTTAGATGAAGAAGTTTATGTTGCACAACCAGTTGGGTTTGTGAAACAAGGTGATGAAAATAAGGTATGCAGGCTGCACAAAGCCCTGTATGGACTTAAGCAAGCTCCAAGAGCTTGGAATGAGAAGATAGATAGATTTCTAAGGGAGAAAGAATTTGTGAAGTGCACAACTGAGCATGGAGTATATGTAAGGAGAAGCAATAGTGAATTGCTTATACTATATCTCTATGTCGATGACCTGTTGATAACAAGAAGTTGCAAGAAGGAGATCAAAGATTTAAAACATGGCCTAAGTGAGGAGTTTGAAATGTCAGATTTAGGAAATCTCTCATATTTCCTTGGCATCGAATTCTACAAGAGTGATAGAGGTTTAATGATGCACCAAAGAAGATATGCAGGCGAAATACTCATGCGATTTGAGATGCAAGATTACAACTCAGCTTCAACTCCATCTGAGCCCAGAATGCAATTGTCGAAAGACACTGATGAAGATGATGTCGATCTAACACAGTACAGAAGACTCATTGAATCACTTCGAGACCTTTGTCACACAAGGCCTGATTTAGCATACAATGTAGGTTTGGTAAACAGATTCATGCAGAAGCCAAAGGTATCACACCTAGCAGCAACGAAGAGGATACTAAGGTATCTGAAAGGAACTCTCGACTATGACATTTTGTTTTCTACAACTGATGAAGGAAAAAAATTCAAGTTAGTGAGATACACCAACTCAAGTTGGTGTAGTGATGCTGAGGATAGAAAATCCATAACTGACTATGTGTTTATGTTAGGTGGTGCACCAGTTGCTTGAAGTTCAAGAAAGGAACCAGTAGTAGCACTGTCATCATCTGAAGCAAAATGCATAACTGATTCTCTATGTACAAGTCAAGTAATGTGGATGGTTAATTTGATCGAAGAGATTACAGGGAAGGGTCATGGAGCAATTACCATGAAGATCGACAGCATGTATGCAATCAATCTGGCGAAGAATCCGACAACACATGGACGACGCAAGCACGTTGAAATGAGGTTCCGTTATCTTCTAGAGCAGGTGGCAGAAGCAAAGCTGAACTTGAAACACTGCAGAACTGAGAATCAGATTGCAGATATCATGACGAAAGGAGTGCAGGTTGAAGTGTTCAAGAAACTAAGCTTTATGATGAATGCAGATAACTTAGACACAATGGAGTAGGTGGTGTGTTGAATTGTAATTCTTTGTGTCAAAGCAGTATTTTCGACAAAGTTTGTTGTCATCAAAATGTTGTGTCGAAATTGTGTGAGTGTCGAAGTGTCAAGAAGTTAGCCTCGGCATGAATTTTATCTTAAACCTGATTTTGTAGTGTTAGCAGAATTAGATATTTTGGACTTTTGTTTTTTGGCTTTGCTTAGGGAGTAAGCAAGAAAAATTTATAAATAGGGAGTAACCTCTATTATTGTAAATACTTGAACACTTGCAGTTGCAAAGAATAAAATTATAAGTTTGGAAGCAGAGAGAAACTCTACAGAAGATCTCTTCTCCTATTTTTCTCTAAATTCTTAATCTTTCTTTCTTCCCAAATTCAATTTTCTTTTCTTGTTTTCATCACCATTGTGTAGCGATACAATCTTGCAACTAAGGTTGGTTGATTCACTCGAGTGAAGAGTGAAGAACAAGAGGAAATTCGATCAGTGTGATTGAATCTTATTCATCAAGATTAATTTGGAATTACTCAAAGTCTTTGGTTTAATTTCAACAAACACGTCTAATAATTTTTTATTCCATATGCGTTATTCAATCTTACATTTGGTTGAAATTTATTATATGAGTGGGGATCAACTTATTCAAAGAGTAAGTTTTTTTAACTTACTTCAAATCATCGCCTTTGGATTGAATTTAATATAATGGTTAAATTAGTCTTTTACTTAATTAACTATTAGATTAAATTCAATTCAAAAACTATAATTTAAAATAAGTTATTTTAACTTACTTTTAAAATAAGTTGATCCTCACTCTTATTATTATAGATTGTGTTTATCAAATTTAATAATATTTTAAAATCATTTGATATATATATATTGTTAATTTTAATATATCTTATCACTATTTATAATTTTGATGTATTTCATCATCCCACGTGTTCTCGTTATGTATAGTAATACAAAATTGGACTATGTAATTCTTTGTCACAGCTACTTGTAATAAGAAGATAAAAATAAAATAATTCAACAAAAATAAAATACAGAACTACTATCTGTCAAAAGAAATATAAAAAACTTTAAAGAATTATTATATATTATATTAAAATCATTTATGTATTGCACGATACATTTCACTGTCTTGACCAAAGCATGTGTACATGCGCTGCGCATGTTTCCCCCTTAGTTCTTACGCATGTACAAAGAAATTGAGGAATGCTATTAAATTTATTTGATTTTGGCCCATTTATTTTGGGGTTAAATTGTTTGCGATTCTTTTAAATTCTATTAAATATTTTAAAATTGTTTTTAGCCTTTAAAATATTTTTTGTAAAGAATAATTTTTAAAAAAATTTTCATCTACAATTTTAATCCATAATACTGAAACCGTTATTAAAATTGTCGTTAATTAAATCGTTAAATAATAATTCGCTGCTAAAACAATCGTTAATTATATCCCTAAATTATAAAAATTGTCGCTAAGTCGTATGAGAGACCAAAAATATGGATGAAAAATTTTAGAAGAACCATATTTTAAAAATATTATTTTGAAGGACTAAAAACAAAATTTAAAATATTTAGGAGGATTACAAAGATATTTATCCCTACATTTTATAATCCAAATAAACTACTTGGGTTGGGCAGCGGTTCGGGTCCAAAACTTCAAACCGACCAATGTATCGGGTGAGCAATTCTGATCCATTTTCGACCGGGTTGGAGTTTCGGGTTTTCGGGTTCGGTTTTATTTGGGTTCGGACGCCCAATTCGATTTTTTTTCCGGATTTGACAGATTTTGGCCCAATAAAAATAAATACAATTTTTTTATTTGGACCAAGGATGACCCAATTTTAAAAATGGCCAAAATACATTTTTAAGTCAATTTTTTTTGTTTATTAAGAAATGGGCCAGATTTTGGGTCTTTCAAAAATTAACAATTTAAATTATTAGAACCCATATTATAACTCATATTTCTCTTATAACTAAAACAAATTCAATAACATTAATACAACCAAATTGTTTAACTAAAATTAAAATTAATCCTTCCAAGGACTATACAAAATCTAAGTTTAAATTAATCCTTCCAACATAAATGAATATATGTACTAACATTAACAAAGCCAAATAAATCTAATAACATAAACCAACACAACCAAAGCACCATTATGAAACCAGTAACATTGAAGAAATTGAAGAACCTTCCATTTTCTATGTTTTTTTGGCATGCTTGAAATGACCATTTCCATTGTGAATGCCAGTAAAGGAGTGAAGAACCTTCAATAGGAATTACAACATTGTTTAGTTCCATGAATATCATTATCTATAGCAGGAAATTGAAAACAAAACTAAAAAAACAACAATCAAACTCATAACATGAGACAAATCCATCTAAGAAGTGATAGAACAATTTGTGATTTAGACCATTAAGAAGCAAACCTTTCTTGACTTGATGTCCCTTTGACATGGCAAGGAGTTCATATTTGTTTTTTCCAATAACATGAGATTTGCTTTTCGTTAAAACATTGTCTGCAACTTCATTCCAATTCCCAAATTCATACATGTCAACGACCTAAAATGAAACAAGTTTTGTTATGATACACAGTTTTGATAATAAGAACTAAAGTAGAGTTGCAGACAACATTTAATATAAGCATACCTCAAGAAGTAACATCTCTTCATCTGCACTCCATTCTGGACATATAGTAGAAAT
Organism: Lathyrus tuberosus; assembly: GCA_022829125.1. NCBI lineage: Eukaryota > Viridiplantae > Streptophyta > Magnoliopsida > Fabales > Fabaceae > Lathyrus > Lathyrus tuberosus. Next base: position 3,287,464 of record JALAZF010000073.1, on the reverse strand, counting down.
GATAGATTATCCTGTAACAAGTCAACAACAACTTATTCCAACATATTCCAACATTTAATATAAGCATCCTAATGTGATATTGCACACTAAACTCACTGCACACAAAAATTTGAGGGAAAAGAATTGCTATCATCCTATTGTGAGTGAATTGGTGGACTCGCATAAAGAGTATCACTGTGGTTGTTTGTGAATAACAGTGTATAACTATTAGCTCCATCTAAAAGAGCTTCAACTGGGCCAGACAAAGCCAGATTCAGTTTACTGCAATAGTTTTTCCAAATTTACAAACCAAATTTACAAACAAAATTTATATACTGCAACAGTTGTTCTAAATATTTAACAGCAACATCATTTGGTGATGCATTATCCATCATGATGGTATAAATATTTCTGAGCCTCCACTACTTCAATACTTCCTCAACCTTCTTACCAACAGTTTTACCCCGGTGATTTGAGATAACCGTAAAGCTAATTATTCTTTTTTGGTAAAGCTAATCCCTATCGATAAAATGGGCGGTAAGAGTCAAGTAATTTAGGTTTTGGACAGAAGTCCAACAATCTGTTGTAATTGCCACCCTACTACAATCAGACTTGAAGAACGCTTTCAACCTCACTTTCTCATCAAGATATAACTGAAAGCAATCCCTATCTATGATTCTCCTTGATGGTATAGAAAGTTGGGGTTGCATTTGCCTACAAAAGTACTTAAACCCCTCTCCTTCAACTGTTTTGAATGGCTTCTCATCTAAAATGATAAATTAAGCCAATATGTTTCTACAAGCTATAGGATTAAACCTAGAACTTAATGGAACCTCAGTTGTTGAATATGACAAGATTGTTTGGATAGGGTCAGTAGACACGTTCAATGGGTACTTGGGACATGTTTTCATGTGACTCTTTAAGTTTGATGTTCCATGTTTCTTAGAGTCACACATATAAATTTGACGGCAATACTTACAAGCAGCAGTTATGGGTCACTATTAGAAATAAGGTTAAAGTGATCCCATACCTGAGATCTCTTTCTGTTACCATTTGCATTAAATCTTTTTTTCTTTAGGCCAGTTGGTGAAAAATTGGGTGTTGTTGTTGTAGTTTGCTGCCTACTTGTTGAAACAATTAGAGTTTGTTGCCCACTTGCTGAAATAATGAACATAAATTATTAGTACATGCTTTAAATAAACATCCAACATGACAATCACAAATTAGAATTCTCTAGCAGCAATTATGAAACCACATGCTAGGCTGCTATAAATCAAAATTAATCAGACAATAAAACAAATTTATAAAACCACCTGCTAGGCTGTTATATCTCAGTTGTTATGAATATTGTTTAGAAAAACAACCTTAAAAAAATACTAGCATATTGTTTTCAACCAGCAACAAATATATGAGCAACAAACATATTGAGTTCCTGCTTTCATAATATACCAGCAAAAAACAGTCATAACATACCAGCAACAAACATATTGAAAAGTATATTACAGTAGCACATTCACAATAAGAGGTTCATTCACAATATCTTTCAATTAATAACACTTAAGAAAGATGGAAAGAATGTATAATGAAATGAATAAACCATAATTATTTCAGACAATAAGTTTCACATAATTGAACAAAATGCTACATGAGATGAAAATGGATTAGACAGTAAGTTTCAGTGGAACATTTTTCAATCTTTCTTAGTGTATTTTGCTTATAAAATTAAAGAACAATTGATATTTTGTTATTAATTGAATAAAAAAATAAATTACTAATTTTTTCAGACAATAAGAGGTTCATGAAGGTGAGAAAAGTACACAAGAATGGGGGAATGAATTGTGTTTCCCGTTTTCTTAGTTTTCGTCTGATCAGAGTTCAAAACATAAACTGGTGTTCAGATTCTAATTATTTCTTAGCAGCAGAATGTTAACAGAAGCAAATAAATAATAGCAGAAGACACAAAGATTTATATTGGTTCCTCCCTAAAATGAAAGTACTCCAGTCCCCTTGCTTCACAAGAGATTTTCACTATAAACAAATTATGATTACAATCGCTTATGCTTCTGCATAAGACTTTACACTTGCTCAGACCCAAGGTCTAAGACTTCTGCTTCAGCTCCTCACTCGAGACTTCCTGCTCAAGTTCCACACCCAAGACTTCCTTGCTCAGACTCCTCACCCAAGACTTCTGCTCCAAGTCACATGAAACGAACATCTCTGCTTACACCCCACTGGCCAAGACTTACTGCTCCAAATTCCATGCACTGAGCATTCCTGCTCAAGCCCAAGACTTCAGCTCCAAGTCACATGAACCGAGCTTTTCTCTGCTTGCACCCTACTGACCAAGACTTACTGCTCATAATTCCATGCATCGAACTATCCTATTTAAGCCACACTATCTCAAGATTTTCCTGCTCAATCAATCTACTTGATTATGACTTTCACTGCTCAAGCTCCTAGCAAGAAACTTACGTGGCTCAAGCATCTTGGCTCGAGACTTCCTTGCTTGTATCCTAATGATACAAGACTTCTGCTCAATCAATCCACTTGATCAAGACTTTCACAACTCAAGCACATAGCAAGAGACTTACATGGCTCAAGCATCTTGGCTCGAGACTTCCTTGTTTGTATGCCAATAATACAAGACTTCTGCTTAATAAATCCACTTGATTAAGACTTTCACAACTTAAGCACATAGCAAGAGACTTACGTGGCTCAAGCATCTTGGCTCAAGGCTTCCTTGGTTGTATCCCAATGACACAAGACTTTTATCTAAACTGCTGATCAAGCTCAGCAGAATAGAGAACAAGGTGTACATGATACAAGTATCAGAGGTACGGGAAATCACCATAACAAAGACCTAAAGCTCTTAAGATTTCTAAGATATTCAATGTGTTAGAAATATTAAGGCTTTTACAGTTACAACCTACATTAGATAAATCTGCATATACATTAAGTTGATAATTGTTGATCTTGTTACTCCTTCTTTTGGTTGATCCTTGTTAAAGATTCGGTTTGAACCTTCAGCCATATTTATAGCATTTTAAGAAACTAGTCATTGAAGAGGTAACTTGATCAAGAGTCTTTACTGTTACTCTATAGTACAAGAGCCGTTGAAGATAGATACACCAGAAGATCTTGATCCAATGTGTAAAATGTTTAAACTTTGAGTCTTCAAGAGATTCTATACTGATAAAGCCGTTGAGAGTAGATATCTATAACGCATCTCAGCTTTTCTTGAGCCTTGCAATCTGTAGACTCTAGATGACAAACTGATTTGACAATACAACTTGCTTTCTGCAATACATACAACTTCAGCTTTATCACCAACTCTGAATGGTACCAGAGGCCAATTTACATTCACTAAGTGTAAAGACAATTACGCTGCTTTTTCTGATGCTGAGACCCTCAACTTTAGAGTCTACTCCAGACATCATTTGGCAAGTGTTCTTCAGATTCTGCCACTAGAAGCTAGCAATTCAACAACTCTCAAAGTGTGCTTGATGTAGAACAGATTTTGACCATAATATTTACAAGTATTAGAACCTACATACATGTAACACACTATTAAATCATTGTTCTTTCAATTCTTTGTTATCATCAAAACCCAAGGAAAATATGTCATGAACAAATCTTTTTCTAACTATCCTTTTTTGTTGATGACAAACGCAAATATTTAAAGGACAATGTTAGGCAGATATAATTTTCTTTGCAACATCAGGGTATGTGGTTTGTAAGCTTCCCTTGAGTCTAGTAGTCTAACGCGGAGTTCTGTAGACATTATACTAGGAACTACTCAAGAAAAAGTAATTAAGTTTTCTTAGTAACATTAGAGTCTGAGGTTTGTAAGCTCACCCTGAGTCAAACAGTTCCAAGGTTGAGAATTGTAAGCTCCCCCTTAGTTCCATATTTAAGAAAACCAAAAATAATATTTTAAATTTCTTTGGGAACATCAGAATACGAGGTTGGTAAGCTCTTTCTGAGTATGATAGGCTAAGGCTGAGGTTTGTAAGCTCTTCCTTAGTTCTATGTACAAGAAAGTTAAAATTTGTCGCCCGGGCAAGATAACCATAAAAACAGAAAAATAAATGACAAAATTATAAATGACCAATATGTACAACTGAATAGGTACTCAATGGGTTCAGTTTTTAATTAAATACTTACCATTATTTCTCCCCCTTTTGTCACATCAAAAAGAAAATAAAAAGAGAAAGAAAAGAATTACAGTCATAAATGCATCACAGATCATCATTACAGGACCAGTTTCCAAGAAATTGAAAGACGATCAAGTAACATGGAGCCATTAAAGATTGTATAGAGCATGTTGAATACTTATTGGTCATGACAATTTCAAGAACCAAGCAAAGGATTTTATTTAAACGTTTAGAATACCTAGAAGCTATTATAAAAGCAACCAAAATCTAGTTCATTTACACCAACATTCATCACAGTTATGGAGTCCTTAGAAGCCAACAACTTCAGAAGCTTCTGCAACTGGTCCTATAGCTTATTCTCTGAATACCTCAAATGAAGCATCATCAACAGTACCTCAAAGACCTTAAAAAAGGGTCCATCAGCAGCTATTTTGAAGCCACAAAAGGTATTCATGAAAGAGACCCAGAAAAAGGAGGTCAACGAGCTGTTTCCCCGCTTTATCCCAGACGCAGAAGAGGGAACCATTGATGAAGATGAGCCAGAATATTATTGCGGCAGCTACTATTATAAGAAGCTGGATGACATAGATAAAGCTTAGTCTAAGATCAAACCATTTTATTATGCGATGTAATCCTTTTAAAATTGATTAATGAAAAGAAGATATTTTGACCAGTAAATATGTTACAATCATACAAACATTCAATTTACCTAATTTGATAAACATTAATGAAGTAAAACTGACACCAGAAACGAGAATTAAACAAGTCAAGTATAAAATTCATAGCTGTTAAAGAATCTTAAATAGGTTAGACTGTTAGATAACATTTCCAAGGTATATCATTTATGATATTGATATGACTTAATCAATATAAAAACAATAGTCACCTGAAACAATGCATGTAACACGTCTATATAAGAACTCTTAGAAAGCTTACTTTCATAATCACTTAATCTTCAGAACACCAAAATGTACAAGCAGAAGCAAGTGAAAGCAAAGCAGCACCTGAAGGATCTACTAACAAGCAGATGACTGCAGAAGCTCTCACCTCTTCAGCATCCTTTGTGAAGACACTCAGAAGTAGAAGATCTTCTGGGTCTAGACGCAGAAATCAACTGAGAAAGGAGGCTTTCAAATTTGCCAAGGAAGAATGGCAAGATTACTTAGATAATCTGGACATGTCAGATGATCCTAGGGAATACCTTAGGGCTAATCCATCAGACTAGAATGTCTAAGTAATTTGTAATCACTTCCTTCTTATTAATGAAAAAGTTGCAAGCATTAAGTTCTTACTCCCATTACTTTTAATTCTCTTGAACAAATATAAATAAATATAATCAACAATTAACTGGATAGCAGTATGAACAAACTATGAATTATTAATAAGATAACTTAATACAAAAGGTTCTAACAATTACAAGGCATAACTATGCAGAAATCTAACATCAGAATCTTTCATAGATAGCTTTAAACTTGTCTCTCCATATTTTAGACAAATATGCCTCTGAACTTATGATAACTCCCTGCCGAACAAGTAATTCTGAAAGAAATTGTCCAAAAGAAATGAAGAAAATATTTCCCTTGTGAAAGGAAGAAAGATTCTTCTTCAAATAGTCAAACATAACATGAGGAAGATAAATCTTCAAGTCTAAATTGAGAAGTAGAAGAAAATATTTTTCAATAGGGTCTACAAGGTCTAAATCTTTATCCTTAGGAAGTAATTTTGAATTCAGAATCCGATTCCAAACAACAACATCAAGACGAAGATTAAAGAGCACTAATGTATTAAATGGATCTACAAAGATACGCCAAGTAGGAAGATGGTGTTTCCAAACAAGAGTTCTTGGGATTTCTCCAATTTCCTCACAATTGATCACATTAGCAATCGCTTTAGAGGTTATTGTTATAGAAACACCAGTTACTTTAGAAAGAATAACACACTCAGAGTTCACCTCAACAATGGAAGCATTAATCCAAAACTCTTTGACAAGATTTGGATAAGTGAAACCACAGAGCATCTCAAAGTATCCATTCCATCCTTGTTCACACACAGTCTTCCAGAAGTTAAAGCCTAACTTAAGCTACTCATCAAAATCCGCAAACTTTTCATTGATGACTACCAGTTGATTCAAAGAAGAATTGACTAGGAAACTCATCTCAAGTTTGGCTTGATTAGCACACAACCACACAGAGAAAAAAAAAAAAAGAACTGAACAAGATTCCTAAAGGAATAAGAATCTTGTCAGAAGAAGGACAAAATGATGTTTCACAAGACATGAGATAATGATAGTAAGTATCCAAAAGAAAACATCATTACCCAAAGGTTCTTATCCAACAGATTTCTTTAATCCAAAAGATGAATTTCACCTTTATGAAAATTTAAGCATTATAAAAGTATTGGAAAACCTTTTACTTAAACTGCTTTATCAGAAATAAATAATCCTCTTTTGAATCTTAGAATCTGACAACTTTCAGAAGCTATCATCTATCAGAGTCTAGTAGAACTAGATTGAGAAGGAAATATATCTTCTGTCAGTCATAAGTCTCTAAGATTCTATTCAGAACCAATACTTCCTCTTGAAACAAGAGTCATGAGTGATAGACGAATATTGAATTGTTTTCTTTGACGGCTAACAAACAGCAGTAAAATCACAAAAAATAAGGAAATTATTTCTATAAATATGATCATCATCTGGCTTAATGAAATATATATAGAATAGGTAAACACAACAGAGTTTCTTCTTAAAGATGTTTGAAGATCCTTTTTCAAAAGAGCTTCTCTAGACATCTAAGGGAAACTTTGTGTTTACATCTACTCAAATATCTCATTGAATCAAGAGATAAGCCAGGCAAGAACAAGCATACCTTTTGTTGGTTCTTGGATTGGCTAGAATTTTGGTAAAACAAAGTGTTCAATGTCAATGTCTGATGGTTGATGTCATGACATTGAGTCTTAACATTGGATAATAATAAGTGTTTAAGTTGGATGTCTGATGTCACATCCGATGTTGTGACATCAGGTCTGCAGAAGATTAATAACATCAGGTTTAGTGATGTTGTTAGGGTTTGCGTTTTAGCTGGATTTTGGGAGAGCTGTTAGTCTCATTGGATGCGAATATCTTGGGATAGATATTCTCTGTTGCATAGAGATTTGATGCAGATTTGTAGGAGTGTTTAAAGGCTGAAGATCTAAGAAGATTTTGAGAGAGAAAATATGTCGAAGATTCAGTTTTAAATAACAAATCAGGTCAGATATTGTAGCAGGTCCAAGCCCAAATCCAATTGCTATATAAAGCGCATCGATCCTGAAGGAAAAGTAACGAAGAAAGTGAGCTAAAGACTGAGAGTCGTTTTGTGTCTTCGTGTATGTGTTGCAAACCATTCTAGTGTGAATTGGTGTTATTATTGTGAGTTGTTCTTGATCAAAGCTGTGAAGCAGAATTAAGTTGTGTTGTTCAAAGTGTGTGATCTTTGAATTATATCACTGAGGTGTTTTAGGGATTGAGTAGTGTTCTCATACCTAAGTGGTCTCTTAGGTAGAAAGTTCATTAAGTAGAGATTAAGTTTAGGAGATGTCAACTGGGTTGTTGAGTCTGTAAATTAATTCTACTGATAGTGAAATTCATCCCTGGCTTGGTAGCCCCCAGACATAGGTAGTTAAACTGAACTGGGTGAACAATTCCTTGTGTACTTTTCTGTTGTTTTACCTTGTCCATTGCAGAGTGTGTTGTTGTGACATCACACGTAACATCACATATGTGGTACCAGAATTTCAATTGGTATCAGAGTAGGCATCCTGTCTGTCTCTGGGTGAGATCTAGGGAAGTTACTTTCTGGTGTAAAGATGGACAAAGAAGTTGGAGGATTTGTCAACAGAACCCCTATTTTGGATGACTCTAATTATGATTATTGGAAGCCAAGGATGATTACCTTTTTGAAATCCTTGGACAACAGGGCTTGGAAGGCTATCATAAAAGAATGGAAAGCACCTGTTGTTGTTGAGAAAGATGATGCTGGTAAAGAAAAAGAAGGCAGCGCAAAACTGAAACCTGAAGAAGAATGGACCAAGGAAGAAGATGAGCTTGCCCTTGGTAATTCCAAAGCTTTAAATGCTATTTTCAATGGAGTGGATAAGAACATATTCAGGTTGATCAATACCTGTGAAGTTGCTAAGGAAGCTTGGGACATCTTGAAGACTACTTATGAAGGAACTTCAAAGGTTAAGATGTCAAGACTTCAGCTTCTGACATCAAAGTTTGAAAGTCTAAAGATGAAGGAAGATGAAACTATTCATGATTTTCATATGAGTATTCTTGAGTTGTCTAATGCCTCTAGTGCTCTTGGAGAGAAGATGACTGAAGAAAAGCTGGTGAGGAAAATCCTTAGATCCCTTCCCAAGAGGTATAAGATGAAGGTGACTGCAATTGAAGAAGCTCAAGACATCAGGAAAATGAGGGTTGATGAGCTTATTGGATCGCTTCAAACATTTGAGCTAGGGTTAAGTGAAGAGGAACATGAGAATAAGTCCAAGAGTATAGCTTTGGTTTCCAGTTCTAAAGAAGCCAAGAAAGGGAAAGAGGATGATTCTCAGGAGGAGCTGTCTCAGGCTATTGCTTTCCTGGGAAAACAGTTCAACAAAGTTATGAAGAGGATAAATAGGAGTTATAATCCCAATGTCAAGAACATTACCTCTGACATCAACAGATCAAGAAAATAAGGGAAGAAGTCTAAAGTTGAAGAAAAATCCAGTAATGACAAAGGGATACAATGCTTTGAGTGTGAAGGGTATGGACATGTCAAGAAGGAATGTCCTACTTTTCTAAAGAAGCAGAAAGGGTTATCAGCTTCTTGGTCTGATAATGAGAGTGAATCTGAAGAAAATTCAGCTAAACTTGTTAGAGCTATGGTTGGGGTTTATGAGTCAGATAATGATTCTTGTGATGATGAGGTTACTTATGATGAACTTGCTGTCACTTATAAAGATCTTTTCATAAGAAGTGAACAAGTGTGTCTTGAAGGAGAAGAGCTAAAGAAAACCATAGTATAGTTAAAAGTTGAAAAGACTGAACTTGAGGCTAAAGTCAGTATGCTTAACTATAAACTGGACTCTATGACCAAAACTATCAGAATGTTGAACAATGGTACTGATGCGTTAGACAACATTCTTAGTATTGGGAAGATGGCTGCAGACAAACATGGTTTGGGATTCACCAGTGATGCATGTTATATTGATGTTATCACCTCCAAACCAGTGATGTTAAAACATCATGACAGAAATCCATCTAAGAAGAAATACAGACACTGGAGGTGTCACCATTGTGGATGTTTTGGACACATTAAGGCTTATTGTTATAAGCTACATGGGTATCCACAGAAGGCTCATCAGGTTGTTCCCAAACAGAACTGTTATAAAGGAAGGCAGGTGTCCTAGCCTAAGAAGCAATGGGTCCCTAAAGTTAAGGTTACCAGCTTGATAGCTCACACTTCTTTAAGGGTTTCTACCAAAGAAGATTGGTACTTTGACAGTGGGTGTTAAAGGCACATGACTGGGGTAAAGAATCTGTTGGCAGATGTGAAGCTTCATTCTTTAGGCTATGTTACATTTGGTGATGGGGTCAAAGGAGAGATCAAGGGGATTGGTAAACTAAACTGTGTTGGTGCTCCCAAACTGGAGGATGTTCTTCTTGTTAAAGGACTGACAGCAAATTTGATTAGCATTAGTCAACTTTGTGATCAAGGATTCAAAGTAGACTTTACAAAGTCTGAATGCATTGTCAAAGATGATAAAGGAGAAGTCATTATGAAGGGAGCCAGGTCTAAGGACAATTGTTATCTTTGGGTGCCACAAGACTCAAATTCTTCCACTTGTGGTTTTGCTAAAGAAGATGATGTCAAAATCTGGCATCAGAAGTTGGGACATCTTCACTTGAAGGGAATGAAGAGAATCATCTCCTCAGAAGCAGTCAGGGGAATTCCCAAACTTAATATTGAGGAAGGAAAAGTGTGTGGAGACTGTAAAAAAGGGAAGCAGACAAAGATGTCTCATCCGAAGCTTCAACATGACACCACCTCCAAGGTCTTGGAACTACTTCATATGGACTTGATGGGACCTATGCAGGTTGAAAGTCTGGGTGGAAAGAAATATGCGTATGTAGTTGTGGATGACTATTCAAGGTACACCTGGGTGAGCTTCATCAAAGACAAATCAGAGGTGTTTGATGTTTTTAAAGATCTTTGTCAAAGACTCCAAAGAGAAAAGGAGAGTAATGTTATCAGGATAAGGAGTGACCATGGAAGAGAGTTTGAGAATAGCAAGTTTGAAAAATTTTGCTCTGCTGAAGGTATAAGTCATGAGTTTTCATCTCCTATTACTCCTCAGCAAAATGGAGTAGTTGAGAGGAAGAACAGAACTATCCAAGAGTCTGCTAGAGCTATGATCCACGCCAAGAAACTTCCCTATCATTTCTGGGCTGAAGCCATGAATACTGCCTGCTACATTCACAACAGGGTTACCCTGAGAAGAGGCACTTCATCCACTCTGTATGAGCTATGGAAGGGAAGAAAACCTAATGTTAAATACTTTCATGTTTTTGGAAGTAGATGTTATATTCTAGCTGATAGAGAACAGAGAAGAAAATTGGATTCCAAAAGTGATGAAGGAATATTTTTGGGATACTTTACTAACAACAGAGCATATAGGGTTTTCAACTCTAGAACTAAGGTGATGATAGAGTCAATCAATGTGGTGATTGATGACAATGACGAGCAGGAAGATGATGATGTCCTAGATGATGTTGGAACATCAGTTGGTGAAGTTGCACCAGAAGCTGAAGACAGAAGTCCAACTCCTAGTGTTGCTGCTGCTGAGCCTGAAACTGAGCAACCTCATAAAGATCCCTCTATCAGAGTACAGAAGGACCACCCAAAGGAGCTTATTATAGGTGATCCAAATTCTGGAGTTAGGACTAGGTCAAGAGATGTTATAGCGAGTTCATGTTTTGTCTCCAAAATTGAGCCAAAGAATGTCAAGGAAGCATTGCTGATGAGGTTTTGATAAATGCAATGCATGAAGAGCTGGAGCAATTCAAGAGGAATGAAGTATGGGAGCTAGTACCTAGGCCTGATGGAGTCAATGTGATTGGTACCAAGTGGATCTACAAGATTAAATCTGATGAACAAGGAGTGGTCACCAGAAACAAGGCCAGATTAGTTGCTCAGGGATACACTCAGGTTGAAGGAATTGATTATGATGAAACCTTTGCTCCTGTGGCAAGACTGGAATCTATCAGATTGCTCTTAGGTGTGGCTTGTAATTTCAAATTCAAGCTTTTTCAGATGGATGTTAAAAGTTCCTTCTTGAATGGTTACTTAAATGAAGAGGTGTATGTTGATCAACCAAAAGGATTTATTGATCCAACATTTCCTGACCATGTGTACAAACTAAGGAAATCTCTATATGGTTTGAAGCAAGCACCAAGAGCTTGGTATGAAAAACTTACTGAGTTCCTGGTTATGAATGGCTACAGAAAATGAGGGATTGACAAGACTTTGTTTGTTAAAGAGGAAGGAGGAAAACTGATGATAGCTCAAACCTATGTTGATGACATAGTATTTGGTGGGATGTCAGATGCAATGGTGAAACATTTTGTGGAATAGATGCAGTCTGAATTTGAAATAAGTCTTGTTGGTGAGCTAAACTATTTTCTTGGTCTACAAGTTAGACAAATAGAGGACTCCATATTCATTTCTCAGAGCAAGTATGCAAAGAACATAGTGAAGAAGTTTGGTCTAGAGAATGCTAATCACAAGAGGACTCCTGCTCCTACTCATCTAAAATTATCCAAGGATGAACATGGTGTCAGTATGGATCAAAGTTTATATAGAAGCATGATTGGGAGTCTATTGTATCTCACAGCTAGCAGACCTGACATTGCTTTTGCTGTTGGAGTTTGTGCCAGATACCAATCTGAGCCTAAGGTTAGTCACTTGAATCAAGTAAAGAGGATCCTGAAATATGTTAATGGCACTAGTGACTATGGGATGCTGTATAGTCATGGATCTGGGACTGAGTTAAGGGGATATTGTGATGCTGACTGGGCTGGGAGTGCTGATGATAGGAAAAGCACTTCAGGAGGCTGTTTCTTCTTAGGGAATAATCTGATATCATGGTTTAGTAAAAAGCAGAACTGTGTGTCTCTTTCTACTGCTGAAGCTGAGTACATAGCTGCAGGGAGTAGTTGTTCTCAACTTGTTTGGATGAAGCAGGTGTTAACAGAATACAATGTCAAGCAAGATGTCATGACATTGTACTGTGATAATTTGAGTGCCATCAATATATCTAAGAATCCTATTCAGCATAGCAGAACCAAGCATATTGATATAAGGCATCATTTTATAGGAGATTTGGTTGAAGACAAAGTAGTTGCTTTGGAACATGTTGCTACAAATCAACAATTAGCTGACATTTTTACTAAAGCCTTAGATGCAAACCAATTTGAAAGTTTGAGAAGTAAATTAGGAATTTGCATTTATGAAGATTAAATGTGCTAGAGAGTGTATTATGTAGTTGTATTCTTTATTAGAAAATTGATTTTATTCAACTGCTGAAGGCATACAGGTTTGAAGTACATCATTAGTTACAGATTATCCCAACCCCCTGCATCTAGAAAAGCTTTCCAGTCTTCATCCCAATCATCATCAGCAGCTTGTTGTTGCACATGAAGCTTTTTGCTTGGTTTCATGGTTGTTTCTGAGGTTCTGCCTGTCTTTATGGTTCTTGAAGTTGTTTCAGCTGTAGTTATTGTTTTGCTCCTCTTTTGAGGTGGATCTGAAGTCGTGTTCTTCTGCTTGAAGTTCTTTGCTGCACCTTTGCTGTTTGACTGGCTCATTCTTGGTTGCTGAGTGGTGCTGCTAGAAGAAATGCTTGTGTTTATAATGAAAAATAAGGAGCATCGTTTGTATCGACTGGACAGTCAATGTGTTGGAACTTGTGTTTTTAGGAAGCATGATGTTTGACCATGACTTTATGTCAGGACATTGTGTTTGGTAATTGTCCAATTGTGGCTAAAAAGGGGGAGAGTTAGCCTAGGTGTGTAGAGTGTACCCTATTTCTGGTGTGGTGCAGATGTTGAGGGGGAGTGTGCATGTTGAACAACTGGTTATGCTGGTTCTGGTTTTGAGGGGGAGTTTGCTTTTTGTTGATGGGAGTTGTTTGTTGGTTGTTTTTAAATTTTTTATCCGCTGCTGAAGTCTCTGATGTTGCAGAGTTTGTTTTAGCCAAAATTAGCCAAAGGGGGAGATTGTTGGTTCTTGGATTGGCTAGAATTTTGGTAAAACAAAGTGTTCAATGTCAATGTCTGATGGTTGATGTCATGACATTGAGTCTTAACATTGGATAATAATAAGTGTTTAAGTTGGATGTCTGATGTCACATGCGATGTTGTGACATCAGGTCTGCAGAAGATTAATAACATCAGGTTTAGTGATGTTGTTAGGGTTTGTGTTTTAGCTGGATTTTGGGAGAGCTGTTAGTCTCATTGGATGCAGATATCTTGGGATAGATATTCTCTGTTGCATAGAGATTTGATGCAAATTTGTAGGAGTGTTTAAAGGCTGAAGATCTAAGAAGATTTTGAGAGAGAAAATCTGCCGAAGATTTAATTTTAAATAACAAATCAGGTCAGATATTGTAGCAGGTCCAAGACCAAATCCAATTGCTATATAAAGCGCATCGATCCTGAAGGAAAAGTAACGAAGAAAGTGAGCTAAAGATGAGAGTCGTTTTGTGTCTTCGTGTATGTGTTGCAAACCATTCTAGTTTAAATTGGTGTTGTTGTTGTGAGTTGTTCTTGATCAAAGCTGTGAAGCAGAATCAAGTTGTGTTGTTCAAAGTGTGTGATCTTTGATTTATATCACTGAGGTGTTTTAGGGATTGAGTAGTGTTCTCATAACTAAGTGGTCTCTTAGGTAGAAAGTTCATTAAGTAGAGATTAAGTTTAGGAGATCTCAACTAGGTTGTTGAGTCTGTAAATTAATTCTACTGATAGTGAAATTCATCCCTGGCTTGGTAGCCCCTAGACGTAGGTAGTTAAACCGAACTGGGTGAACAATTCCTTGTGTACTTTTCTGTTGTTTTACCTTGTCCATTACAGAGTGTGTTGTTGTGACATCACACGTAACATCAAATATCTGGTACCAGAATTTCACCTTTTTTTTGTTATTTTCTCGATCAGACTCGTATAAGTATTCAGACTTGACCATAGAGTTTGAACAACATTTTGAGTGGATTCTGATTCAATGGTTTTTAAACCAATGACTCCACTTCTCTCACCAAACTCAGTACCTCTAGCACATGAGTCTGGGTTCTGGGCCTTTCTTCCATCAAAAGTTGTGAACAACCTTTTGATAATTACCATGGAAAATTCCTCTGCTCCTTTCCTTGATATCTGCAAAAATTACATTCAAATCATGAAACTCATATTTCTATGAGACCATTCACAAATGTTCATCTTTCTCTTCAATACTTGATTTTTATTTTAGGACTCAGATGCTTCTTCAGAAGCAGTAATGACTTGCAGAGCCAGATTAATCTTTTATCTGAATCCTGCACTAATGTCATATTCAAAAGAACATGCAGTAAAGATTAACTAACATTAGGTTCTGGTAGTGTTTCTTCTTGCTTTCAGATCTGTGAGATCAGTTGAAGTATAGGTACTTCAGAAGCTTCTGAAGTTACTCTTCTATCAACAAATACTATAGCCCATCCAGCTAATTAAGAAGTACTTCTGACAAGAAATATAAGTTCCTTATCATTAGATACTTCAGGGAACCAAGCTTTCAGGAAAGGTGATCTATTAAATAGCTTTTCATCATCTAATTTCATTTCTTTTCTTCAAATATTTGCAAGATAAACCAACAGACCACGGTAAATTCAAGTTATATAACTTCTTGAACAACAGTGACCTCAGGTTTGAATCTAAATCAAATTTTTCATAATTTTATTGAAAGATTAGATGAAGTGTAACTAGACAAGCTTCAAAACTAATTTCCACAAATCTGAGCACAAGAGTTCAGAGATAGTCCGAGCATCAGACATATCAATGATGTTGACATGCTCAGAAGTGAGATAGAGCACCTACCAGAATGCAACTACCTCTGAAGATATTCAATAAGCTTCTTCTGAGCTGGTGATAAAGACTTTCAAACAAATTAATTCTACAGCATCAACTTCTATAGTAATACCTTTTGTAGGGATATTCTATAGACCTTCAGAATCCCTTTTATCAAAACCAATGAGTTAAAAATATTTTTTACTTTTTCCATCATTTAAATATAGTGGAATCACGCATTGAATATGGTAGGAAAAGCAGTATAATATTTTTCTTGTGGCACCTGATTTCTTCTTGAAGGAAAGTCTTTATCAGACATACTTTTCTTATTGGATCATTATCTGTGCCATTGTTAAGTGCTAAGCACAGACCATGCTCTGATACCAATTGAAGGTGAGAAAAGCACACAAAGGGGGGGGGGGGGTTGAATTGTGTTTTCCGTTTTCTTAGTTTGCATCTGATCAGAGTTCATAACCTAAACTGATGTTCAGATTCTGATTATTTCTTAGCAGCAGAAATATGACATAAGCAAATAAATAATAGCAGAAGACACAAAGATTTATATTGGTTCCTCCCCTAACTGAGAGTACTCTAGTCCCATTACTTCACAAGAGATTTTCACTATAACCAAATCATGATTACAATCGCTAATGCTTCTGCATAAGACTTTACACTTGCTCGGACCCAAGGTCCAAGACTTCTACTCAAGCTCCTCGATCGAGACTTCCTGCTCAGGTTCCACACCTAAGACTTCCTTACTCAGGCTTCTCACCTAAGACTTCTGCTCCAAGTCACATGAAACGAACCTCTCTATTTGCACCCCACCGGCCAACACATATTGCTCCAAATTCCATGCACTGAGCATTCCTACTCAAGCCCTCAGTCCCAAGACTTCAACTTCAAGTCACATGAAACGAGCCTTTCTCTACTTGCACCCCACTGCCCAATACTTACTACTTCTAATTCCATGCACCGAACTATCTTGCTCAAACCACACTGGCTCAAGACTTTCCTGCTCAATCAATTTACTTGATTAATAATTTTACTGCTCAAGCTCCTAGCAAGAGACTTACGTGGCTCAAGCATCTTGGCTCAAGACTTCTTTGCTTGCATTCCAATGATATAAGACTTCTTCTCAATCAATCCACTTGATTAAGACTTTCACAGTTCAAGCACATAGCAAGAGACTTACGTAGCTCATACATCTTGGCTCGAGACTTCCTTGCTTGTATCCCAATGATACAAGACTTGTGCTAAATCAATCCACTTGATTAATACTTTTACAGCTTAAGCACATAGCAAGAGACTTACGTGGCTCAAGCATCTTAGCTAGAGACTTCCTTTCTTGTATCCTAATGGCACAATACTTTTATCTAAACTGTTGAACAAGCTCAGCAGGATAGAGAACAAGATGTACATGATACAAGTATCTAAGGTACGGGAAACCACCATAACAAAGACCTAAAGCTCTTAAGATTTCTAAGATATTCAATGTGTAAGAAATCTTAAGGCTTTTACAATTATAACCTACATCAGAAAAATCTCCATATACATTGAGTTGATAATTGTTGATCTTGTTACTCCTTCTTCTGGTTGATCCTTGTTAAAGATTCAGTTTGAACCTTCAGCCATATTGATAACCTTTTCAGAAACTAGTTGTTGAAGAGGTAACTTGATCAAGAGTCTTTGTCGTTACTCTATAGTACAAGAGTCATTAAAGATAGATACACCAAAAGATCTTGATCCAATGTGTAACATGTTTAAACTTTGAGTCTTCAAAAGATTAAGTACTGATAGAGTCATTGAGAGTTGATATCCATAAAGCATCTCATCTTTTCTTGAGCCTAGCAATTTGTAGACTCTAGCTGACTAACTGATTTGATAATACAACTTGCTTTCTGCAGTACGGACAACTTCAGCTTTATCACCAACTCTGAATGGTACCAGAGGCCAATTTACATTCACTAAGTGTAGAGACAATTACGTTGCTTCTTCTGATGCCGAGGCCTTCAGCTTCAGAGTCTACGCCAGACATCACTTAACAAGTGTTATTCAGATTCTGCCACCAGAAGCTAGCAATTTTGCAACTGTCATAGTGTGCTTGATGTATAACAGGTTCTGACCATAATATTTACAAGTACTAGAACCTGCACACATGTAACACACTATTAAACCATTGTACTTTCAATACTTTGATATCATCAAAACCCAAGGAAAATATGTTATGAACAAATCTTGTTCTAACAGTTCATTCACAATATCTTTCAATTAATAACACTTAAGAAAGACGGAAAGAATGTAAAATGA
Source organism: Lathyrus tuberosus (assembly GCA_022829125.1). NCBI lineage: Eukaryota > Viridiplantae > Streptophyta > Magnoliopsida > Fabales > Fabaceae > Lathyrus > Lathyrus tuberosus. The sequence continues at coordinate 3,269,917 of JALAZF010000073.1, read as the reverse complement.
AATGAATGAGTCATAATTGTTTTAGACAGTAAGTTTCACATAATTGAACAAAATGCTACAAGACATGGAAATGGATTAGACAATAAGTTTCAGTGGAACATTCTTTCAATCTTTCTTATTATATTTTGCTTATAAAATTAAAGAACAATTGATATTCTTTTATTAATTGAATAAAAAATAAATTACTAATTACAAATATCACGAATCAATTACAAATTACACAATATCATAAGTTTCACAATACCATGAATCAATTGATATTCTGCTACATGAATTACTGAGATGGAAATAAATTACTAATTACTAAGAACAATTGATATTCTACTACTTGAATCAATTGATATTCTGAGATGCGAATGAGTGAACCATAAGTTTCACAATATCATGAGATACAAATGGAAATGAATCAATTCAGAGTAGATCTGGACTTACAACTATTCTTCATATCTCTAATTCCTCAAACTCTTTGCACATCTCCAGCTCCTTGAACATCTCTTGCTCTTTGCATATCTCTATTGCTCAAACAAAATACAATATATCAATAGTTATCACAGGAAATCAAAACAAATAAGAACATAAGAGCACAAACAAATATTAATAGTTATCATCACAAAGAATCAAAACTTTTCATGAACGAAAGTGACGAAAATGATACGAACTAATCAAAGAAAAACATAAAAAACCTTTATTTTCTAAGATTGAAATGGTAGAAATCTGATTGGGTGACGAGGGTTGAAAGCTCATTGTAATGGAATGGAATTCGTTGTGGTTAACGGTGGATGGTTTGGATTGTTTAGGGTTTGGGTGATGGCGGCGGTGAAAGTGGAAGCATGGTTTTAGGGTTAGGTTAGAAGAAGAGGAAAGAAAACACATTTTCTGAGAAATGAAAAAATGAATCACAAAGTAAGGAGGGTTAGTTGTTTTGTGTGTATTGTAATCACTAATTGATCGGTCGGGTTTGGGGATTGACGGGTCCAACTTATTGATCTGAACCCGACCACACTTGCCCAATCATATTCGAGCTTTAAAATAGGCCAACACATAGATCCGAATAAACCTGACCCGGTGTAGAAATTCTCTTTCGATTCGATCGGTTAGGCTCGGTTGGTTATCCTTTGTCCACTCCTATAAACTACAATGTAAAGGTTTTATAGAAACTTGACAAGAATTCTTTATGTAAATAATTGGATAAATTATATTTTTATCCTCTTATTTTACTTAACTTCCAAACTAATAATTTTATTTCAAATTCAAATAATAAATTTGATCTTTCTTTATATTCTTGCACTTAAAATTGATAATGTTTTTATCATTAAATGAGACTTGTGAAACATGAAAATCAATATATAAGAATCTTTGTGAAATTTTAAAAGTAAAATATATAAATTACATGTTATTATATATATATATATATATATATATATATATATATATATATATATATATATATATATATATATATATATATATATATATATATGTCGTCAATTTTAAGTGTAAAAAAATGAGAAGACCAAAAAATATTTAGACCTTCGAAAATAATCATATAAGTTACACATTATTAAAAAATAAAAAATAAAGATATTATTAAGTGTAAAAATGTGAGGTGAGACCAAAATTCTTTGAATTAAAAAAAACTATTTATGTGAATGGAATAAAATAAAAAAAAAACCAAATCAATAATTAAGCATACATAATTTTCAAAATAAAATATATACTTTTCTACATATATTTGTAATGAGAATAATAGAAATTGGACTGTGATGAATGACTCATAAGGATAATGAATGGGAAAACGACTTTGTGGGTTTTTATTACCACCTAAAATTTTTGTCCTTGAAGGTTAAAAAAGATCCATATGGAGATGCTTAAGAGGTCTAGAAGTTGAAACAACATTTTTAGATTTAAAAGATACTCCTGTTTGTTTTCCCATTTGTTATGTGTCGCATAAGTGGTCTTTTGAAAAATTTAATTTTAGGTAGACTAATAACTAGATCCTTCGAGACCACTTTATTTAGTAAATCAAAGTTGACATGGGCTAAGAGTCTATGCCATAACCAAGAGTATTTACTCATGGTTACTAAACACTTAGTACTTGTCAATGATACATCATTCAAGTTAAGCATATATATATTTTCTTACCCTCAAGCCTTTAAACGAGTAATCTTTCTTTTCATTATGTTCAATCATGCAACTATTTATGAAACTTATTTTATAGCTTTTGTCTCATGGTTGACTAATTCGTAGATTATGTTTAAGACCTTCAACAAGTATAACATTAGAGATAGTAGTACAAGAGGGATTACCTACACTACCTTTACCAAGTATAACACCCTTATTATTGTCTCTGTAGGTTACATAGTCTCTCTTCTTTGCCGTGAAGTCAATGAATAAGGAAATGTCACCCGCCAATGTTAGATGTCAAACATGTTATATATTTGTATGAAATACTTGGCATTTTTCATTTCTTTCCAATGGTAAATTGTGGATTTAAGTGATTAATTGTGTTGTAGTGCGTACATTGGAATACATGTGTGAAGCTGGTAATTTGTGTGTTAATGTGCAGGTTTAGGCACAAAAGGAGCAAAAGTGTGAGACACATGGAGTGGATGCAAGTTTCCACTGATATTTAGCTGCAACAGAGCATTCGCAGTGCGAAGGATCTGGCAAAGGCCCAGCGAAGGTTCGCACTGCGAACGACAGCGAAGGCGCCAGCGAATGATGGCAGTGAGTTCCACTTTTGAGATGACAATGAGTTTGCACTGCGAACTCCTGGCGAGGGTCCAACGAAGGCTCGCTGGTTGTTTCGCAGTGCGAAGATGCCAGCGAAGGGAGGCAGTAAGTTCTGGAATTTGATTGTCCTGGCTCGCTAGTTTATTCGCAGTGTGAATGAGCTAGCGAGTGATTCGCTGTACGAAGGAATGGTTCGCACTGCGAACGCACGATTTCTGCTTGGGGCAGTTTAAGTCTCAGAGGCACTTAAGGTGCCATTTTCTCTTATTCACAGTGCGAATGATGTGCTCGCAGTGCGAATCCTGCAGATTTCAGAAGTGTATAAATAAATTTTCACTTTATTTGTTTGGGATATCTTGTTCATTTTCAGTAGAAAACATAGGTTACAGTATTTTGATCATCAAAGAGTGCATTTTCACTTGGAGAAGCTGAAGTCGCATCCATTCTCGATTATTCTTCGTGGATGCTCATTCATCTCCTCTCTTTACTTGTTATCCAATCTACCATGAGAAGTGGTAGCTAAACACTCAATGTCAAGGTTAGAGGTAGTTGATCCTAATTTTATGTATTGCTTTTGATCTATTGTGTATGAACAAAGTCTTTGATCAATATAGATGATGTTGTTTTCTCTTAATGATCCATGTGTGATTTGTTTTACTCTAGACATAGATTCTACAAATCATGACCTAACAATTTTATCTCTTAAAAACCAAACTCTAGACATAGATTTGGGATTTTCTATTCGTATTGTGTTGATCTTAATGATCGTTGTTTAGATTGTTAACGTGAGACATCATCTAACGGTCTAAACACCGACACTCACGACTTCGCTTTAGACATAAACTTAGTCAGGAGGATACGCGGTTATATTGGTCAGAAACCGAGTTCATATGCTTGATTAATCGTTTATACGTGAAAAGGATTGGCGAAACCTAACCTTGACATGCTTTTATCAAAACTTTTACAAAATCTTAGTCACCAATTAATCTTTGCTACAAGTGAATGTTAACAACAATTGAGAAACTTTTGAAACTATTGAACTTAGAATATCATAACTATTGAAAGGCACACATCAAATATCAAACAATCCCTGTGGATACGATTAAAAACAACCCCCACTTATACTCTATTAACAAAATGGCGCCGTTGCCGGGGATTGTTAGGTGATATTGCAAGCATTGCGATAGTTGAGCTATTTTAAGTTGTTACCAACTTTATCTTGAACTTGTTAATCTATTTTGTTTAGTGTGCAGACTTAGTTTATGCGAGGGAAACTACCGGTGGACCAACTTCTTTTCGATCCTGAGATTGAGAGAACCGCTCGTAGAATCAACAGCAAAACTAGACGAAGGAGGCAGCTAGCGAGACAAAAGCGAGAGCAAGAGGAAAGTACTTCTACACCACCACCAGTTCCACAAATACTTCCAGTTATGGAGGCAGATCCACCACCACCACCACCACCACCTGCTTCTAGGCCATGCACAAAATGTCCGAGACACAATGCTCAGTTCGCTCGCCATGCACACCACAGTCGTCATGCTGAAATGAAAACCGGTATTCTTCAACTGTTATATCAAAGTCCATTTACGGGTATGGATCATGAAGATCCTTTTACCCATCTTACAAAATTCTATGAAACAGCGGGAGCGACTGGTGCACCTGAAGCAGAAGAGGAGTCTCTGTTCAAGAGACTATTCCCGCATTCTCTCATTGGGAAGGCAAAGGAATGGTATCTTGATTAGTCAACGGCCATAATGACGGATTGGAATGCATTAGAAGAGAAATTTTTGGAGAGATTTTTCCCTCACACTCGGTTTATAGAAGCAAAGACCGCCATCGCGGTATTCACACAAGGAGCAAATGAATCTCTCAACGAAGCTTGGGAGAGGTTCAAATCAATGTTAAGAAAGTGCAAAGGCCATGGTTTTGATGAATTGTCACAAATTCATATATTTAGAAATGGGCTGCAACTTGTACACAAAACCTTGTTGGATGCCACCGCTGGTGGATCCTTGTTAAGCAAAACCGCAGCGGAAGCCACAACTATCATTGATAAGATGGCCTTGAACGATCATCAAGGTAGTCACAACCGTGGACCTTCTCAACGAACTCTGGGAGTGTTGGAATTAGGAACAAGCGATGCTATCCTTGCGCAGAACAAATTATTATCACAACAGGTTGAGTTGTTAAATAAGCAAATGTCTAAGCTTCCGCAACAATTCAACGAAATGCATGCATCTTCAAGTAAAAATGTGCAAGTGTTAGTTTGTGAATTATGTAGAGGTGACCATCCGACCGGTTATTGTCCTCCCGTTGTGGAGGAAGCAAACTACGCGGGAAATCAAGGATACTAACCCCGACCTCCGTATCAACAAGGCAACCAAGGTTACCAACAAAGGGCTAACCAAGGTTATCAACAACAATGGTGACCGCAAGAAGCCGGACCATCAAACTGTCAACAATACCAAAATTACACTCAACCTCCGCGAGCTCCCGTTGGAAATACGAAGATGGAGGACACTCTCACACAATTTATGCAAATGGCAATTTCCAACCAAAAGAACACCGATGCTGCCATAAGGAATCTTGAAACACAAGTCGGGCAATTATCAAAACAATTGGCCGACCAACAAAAAGGGAACTTTACGGCAAATACGCTTCCGAATCCTAAAGATTGCAAAGTAATTCTCACAAGAAGTGGAAGAGAGATTGACATGGGTGTAGGTAAGAGAGTAGTGGAGGAGGAGGTTGTAGTTGAAAATGAAAAAGAAAAAGATAGTGAGGAGATCGAAGTAGAAAAAAATGTTGAGGGTGTTTTAGTTGAAAATGAGAAGGAAAAAAGTGAGAATGAGAAAAAAATAGAGAGTGAAGAAAAAGTGAAGAGAACTAGGAAGGGAAAAGAGCCGATGAACAATATTCCGATTCAACATCTACCATATCCTCATGCTCCTACAAAGAAAGATAGTGTGAGGCACTATTCTCAGTTTATGGATATTTTCAAACAATTACAAATAAATATTCCATTTTCCGAGGCTTTGGAGCAAATGCCTAAATATGCGAAATTCATGAAGGATATCCTCACGAAAAAGAAGAGGTATACGAATCAAGAGACGATTATGGTAGATGCAAGTTGTAGTGCCATCATTCAACGGACTCTCCCGAGGAAAGAATGTGATCCGGGACGAGTTACATTACCGGTTACGATAGGAAACATTTATGTGGGTAACTGATTGATTGATTTGGGCTCTAGTATCAACTTGATACCTTTGTCGATTGTGAAACAGTTAGGACACATGGAATTGAGGTCCACTTAAATGACATTGTAACTCGTCGATAAATCCACTACCCGTCCTCACGGTGTAGCGGAAGATGTGTTGGTCAAAGTGGACAAATTTTTGTTTCCAATAGACTTTGTTGTCATTGAAATGGAGGAGGATGAGGATGCACCTTTGATTCTTGGAAGGCCTTTCATGAAAACTGCCCGAATGGCAATTGACATGGACGATGGTTTCATGAAAGTGAGAGTCCAAGATGAAGAGGTGTGTTTCAATATTTATGATGCCATGAAGCACAAGAAAGATAAAGGTGATTGTTTCCGGATCGATGCAACGGAGGAAGCAAGTTTTGAAGTTACAAAGCAAATTCATGTCATTGATCCTTTACAAAGAGCTTTGGATGATTCCTTGGAAGTATTCTCGGTGGAAGAAGAGCAAGCTCTTGAAGAGTGTTTGTTAAAGCTTGAAGCTTTGGAAGAATTGCAACCTTGGGAGTATGAAGAGGAAATTCTAAAAAAAAGTGGTTAATGATGAGCCATCCAAACTTGAACTGAAAGTGTTACCGTCAACCTTGAAGTATGCTTTTCTCGATGATGGTGGTAATAAACCGGTGATCATAAGTAGTATTTTGTCTGAAAACGAGGAGAGCCGCTTAATTCAAGTGTTGAGAAAAAATCAGGATGCAATGGGATGGACGTTGTCTGATCTCAAAGGCATAAGCCCTTTATATTGCATGCACCGTATATTTATGGAGGAAGATTTTAAACCGGTTGCGCAACCTCAACGCCGGTTAAATCCAATCATGAAAGAAGTGGTGAGGAAAGAAGTAGTGAAAATGTTAGATGCCGGAATGATTTATCCTATTTCTGACAGCCCGTGGGTTAGTCCGGTGCATGTGCCATGTGGTACCGAAAAAAGGCGGATTAACGGTGGTCCGAAACGAGAAAAATGAACTCATTCTGACAAAAACCGTTACCGGGTGGAGAATGTGCATAGATTACCGTAGGTTGAACAAAGCTACGAGAAAAGATCATTTCCCTCTACCTTTTATGGATCAAATGCTCGAAAGGCTTTCCGGTCAACAATTCTACTATTTTTTGGATGGTTATTCGGGTTACAACCAAATTATTGTGAACCCGGAGGATCATGAAAAAATCGCGTTTACATGTCCTTTTGGAATCTTCGCTTATAGGAGGATGCCGTTTGGATTATGTAATGCACCGGCGACTTTTCAACGGTGTATGCAAGCTATATTCTTGAATTTGATCAAAAAGACAATTGAGGTCTTTATGGATGATTTCTCGGTTTTTGGACAATCTTTTGATCTGTGCTTGAAAAATTTGGATACGGTGTTGGAACGGTGTGTGGAAACCAATTTGGTGCTTAATTGGGAAAAATGCAACTTTATGGTGAACGAGGGAATTGTGCTCGGTCACAAAGTTTCTTCAAAGGGCCTTGAAGTTGATAAAGGCAAAGTGGACGTTATTAAGAAATTGCCACCACCGATGAATGTCAAAGGTATAAGGAGCTTTCTTGGACACGCCGGGTTTTACCGAAGGTTTATTAAGGACTTCGCAAAGGTCGCAAAGCCGTTGAGCAACTTGCTCGTCCAAGGTAAGATTTTTGACTTTGACGAGTCTTGTCTTTTTGCATTTAATTTTTTGAAAAAGAGTTTAACTACCTCACCGATAATCAATGCACCTAACTGGAAATTGGATTTTGAATTAATGTGCGATGCAAGCGATTATGCGGTTGGGGCTGTTTTGGGTCAAAAGTTTTCCACGCTATACATTATGCGAGCAAAGTTTTAAACGAGGCTCAAATTAACTATGCAACTACTGAGAAAGAATTTCTTGCCATAGTGTATGCGTTGGAGAAATTTCATTCCTATTTGATTGGTTCACGAGTCATCGTTTACACGGACCATACGGCTATAAGGTATCTGCTCACCAAACCTGATTTTAAGCAGAGGCTTATTTGTTGGATCCTTTTGTTACAGGAATTTGATCTTGAAATTCGTGACAAAAAAGGATCCGAGAATTTGGTGGCGGATCACTTATCCCGCCTGGTTAACGTTGACGTGACCAAGAATGAATTTGAGGTCAAAGAGGAGTTCCCTGACGAAAAATTGTTTAGAGTGCAGATTAGACCGTGGTTCACCGACATGGCTAACCACAAAGCCACCAGATTGATACCAGACGGTCTAAAGCACCACCAAAAAAGAAAATTTTTGTCTGACGCTAAGTCTTTCGTATAGGACGAACCTTATTTGTTCAAACTTGGTGTCGACAACCTCTTAAGGAGGTGTGTCTCATTAGAGGAAGCCACGAATATTCTCTGGCATTGTCATAACTCTCCGTATGGAAGACACTTTAATGGGTTGAGAACGGCCACTAAAGTCCTTCATTCGGGCTTTTATTGGCCGTCCTTATTCAAAGATGCACATGCGCATACCCTTAGTTGTGACAGGTGCCAGAGAAGTGGTGGAATTTCACGGCGGCACGAGATGCGTTTACAGAATATGTTGGAGATTGAAGTTTTTGACTGTTGGGGGATCGAATTTGTCAGTCCATTCCCGTCTTCATTCTCCAATGAATATATTTTGGTCGCCGTTGATTATGTGTCTAAGTGGGTGGAGGCGATAGCTTGCACTAAAGCCGACGGGAAAACTGTTGTGAAATTTTTGAAAAGACACATTTTTGCGCGTTTTGGTACTCCTAGAGTGTTAATAAGTGATGGAGGGTCTCACTTCTGTAACACTCAGCTTGACAAAGCTTTGGAGCAGTATGGTGTGAAGCACAAGGTTGCCACACCATACCATCCTCAAGCTAATGGTCAAGCGGAGGTATCCAATCGTGAGATAAAACGTATTTTGGAGAAAACTGTTTTGGCCTCGAGAAAAGATTGGGCCAACAAATTGGATGATGCTTTGTGGGCGTATCAGACCGCTTTTAAGGCTCCGATCAGTCTCACACCATTTAAAATTGTGTATGGTAAGAATTGCCACCTGCCCGTGGAGTTGGAGCACAAGGCGTTTTGGGCCTTAAAATTTTTAAATTTTGATCCAACTCTTAACGGCGAAAAAAGAAAAGTGCAATTACAGGAATTGGATGAATTACGCCTTCAGGCGTACGATTCCAATAAACTGTACAAAAAGCGTGTAAAGTCTTACCATGACAAAAAAATAATCATCAAGCAATTTGAGGTGGGACGGCTGGTCCTGCTATTCAATTCTCGGTTAAAATTGTTCCCGGGAAAGTTAAGGTCTAAATGGTCGGGTCCATTTCGGATCCTAGAAATCAAGCCTTATAGAGCAGTTATAATTGAAGACACAACAACCAAAGAGAATTGGACTGTGAACGGCCAAAGATTAAAAGTGTACCTTGGAGGTGATTTCGAGCGGAATCCCTCCATTGTTCCCTTCCGCGATCCGTGAGATTGCGGTGGACCGTCGAGCTTAGCCGACGTTAAACAAGCGCTCGTTGGGAGACACCCCAACATTGTAAGTATTTTGCTTTTATTTGCTGTTTGAAGTCATTTTTGTGAGACTAGTATTGTACATTGTAGTATGGAACCATATGCAGTGTGGCAGCAGGACAGACCTGAAAATTTTGAAAATCTGTCTTGTTCGCTGGCTTGTTCGCACTGCGAATCTGGGGCGACCATTCGCTAGCCATTCGCACTGCGAACATCAGCGAACCAGCCTTGGTGGTTTTGATGCCACATCATTTAAAAGTGAGGGTTTTGTTATGGGTGGGCCTGCACGTAGGCCCAAGACCCATGTGGAAATTCTGATGACTTGGGGGGACCAAACCCTAGTCCTTTGCCTCTCACTTTCAACCAAAAAAAAAAAGAGAAAAACCTCAAGTCTTCCTTCCCTCTCACGTGCATTTTCTGTCCTTCTCTCAAATTTTTCCTTCAATTTCCATACTCCTGCCAGGTTTGTATATATATTTTTTTTTATTATGCTTTCTGCTAGTGTGTGGTAGGGGTGAATTATGCATGATAAATGTGTAGAAAGTTTAGGGTTCAATTCTGTTGTTTAGAGTTGTAGGTTATGCATGTTAAATTTTCTCCTGGTTTTAGGGTATTGAAGTCATTTAAAATCATGCTATGTTGTGTAATCTGGGTCTGCAATTTTTTTTTCAAAGTTTTAGTGTATTCGCTGGCTTGTTCGCACTGCGAATCTGGGGCGAGCATTCGCCAGGATTCGTAGTACGAGTGTTTTAGCGAGCATCCCAGATTTTTGTTTTTTTCTTAGTTCATTCTGACGTATGTGTGTCCTAATTTCTAATGATCTGTCTTGGTGTTTTTGTGCGGATTTATTTGTCATTTGTGCAGATGGGTCCTAAAACCATGATCAAGAAAAGGAAAGCATCAACATCCAGACAGGTACCGATCCGTTTCGACGACACTAGGTTCAAGGGTATTAGGCAGGCGCAGAGATATGAGGTGTTGGAAACAAGAACCATCCTTGCTGAAAAGAGATTTATTCTGAATGATCAAGGGACTTATCGTTCGGTAGCTGCCCTCTTGCATGAAAAAAATTGGGATCAGCTGATAACGCCCCTTGATTCGTACAATGTGGAGATGGTTCGAGAATTCTATGCCAACGCCCTTCCTGATGAGGGGGATCTGTTTAATTAGACTACTGTTATTGGAGGGACAACTGTAAGGTTTGATAGAAGGATAATTAACCGAGTGCTTGGAGACCCTCTTCCATTGCGTGCCAGTGAGGAAGACGATTACCACAGGAACCTTAATCGCAACATGGATATCACACGAATGACCTCTGATTTGTTGCGCCCGGGTAAAAATGTGAAGTTCAACCATTCGGGAGTTGCTGTGAGGTATCATCGAGAGGACATGTTACCTTTGGCTCAGCTTGTTTTACTTTTGGTTGTCACCAACATTAAGCCAAAGTCACATTCCTCTACCGTTCCGATTCCTTTGGCTCACCTAGTGCACAACATCCTTACAAACGTAGAAATTGATGTCGCGAGGATAATAGCAGATGAAATAAGGTCCATTGTCGAGAGTGGATTAGGAGGGAACACTTCGAGGAAAAATTCCCCTATTGCTTTTCCGTGCCTAATCATGTCCTTATGTGCTGAAGCTGGTGTTAATTTGCCTTCGCGTCGTCAGGTCACTATCACGTCGGCTATCGATGATCGATATGTCGACAAATTTTGCAAACCTAAGGGTGGTAGGACTGAGACTTCAGGGGATGATGCTGCTGCATGGGTTGGTACGAGTGGTGGTGATGCTTTTGAGTCGCCGAATTTCTATCCGTATCAGCAGGAGATCTACCAATATAATTGGGATTGGATGGTTGCCCAGCAGCGTGCCATGACTGATATTCATGATTCTTTGCAGGTTCTCCAATTATAGATCCGTGACCCTTCTACTGAGCACACTATGATGTCGAGGGAGCAGTTCCTTGCACATGCTGGATGGCCTGAGGCCAGGCCAGTTTTCGGAGGGGGAGAGGATTCAGTTGGTCCTGCTGGAGAGGATGCTGATGAGGATGGAGATGGTGATGAGATAGAGGGTGATGGCACCGATGTGGAGGTTTCTGGTAATACTTCTGACGAGGGAGATGAGGATGAGATGGTTACCGAGGTTTTGGAGACTGAGTCCAAAGAGGACTAATTTTGTGATTTTCAGATGTGTACACTTCCTTTGGTCTCCAAAGTGAAGTTTTCTTATATTTTGTATTTTTCAGCTTTTACTAGTCTATTGTATCCACATAGTGGAATATTTTGATATTGGTGTACTTGTACCCTAGTGGTACCATTTTGGATATTGTAGGTGTTCTTACACCAAGCACTTTATTTATTATTATTAGTAATGTTAAGCGTTTTGAGTTATTATTTTTGTTGCACTTTTACTTAAATTGTTAATATGTTTTCATGTTAATGTTCCTTTTTTTTATGATGGAATTTTGAAAGTAGGTTGGAGACTCTTGATTTTAAAGAAAGATTCCTCCATGATGTGAGGGCTATGATAGTATCTTAAGCATTGTGTTGCGACAAGGTACATCATTACCCAGTTCAAGGATTTTGTATTTTTTAGAACTTTATGTCTTGTGCGATTGTTAATGTTGTTTCATGTTACAACTTCCTTTGAATGCATGTGTCATTTTTAGATCAAAAACCATTAAAAGTGAGAAGCCCCCAAAGTATACTATATGCAAAGGATTGTTGATGAATTTTGTTTTTACTTTTAATTCATGCCTTATCTCGTGACCATGTGATTTTGTGGAAGTAGGAGAAGTGATCAAGGCACTTTTTGAAAGTGAGCACAACCATGTCCATATATTAATTCACCCGTGAGGTGTGAGCATTTGATAGCCCCTTTGAGCCTACACAGTATAGAACTCAGTTTAGTGATGAACTTGTTTTAAGTACATAATTTGCAAGCTTGGTTCATCACTGAATTTTGTGAGTTTCTAACATTTTCTTCTTGAACCTTTGAAATTGTATACTTTTACTTCCTTGCCTTAAAAAGCAAGGAACATTCACTTTAGGTTGAGTCGAAAATGAGTTGGGGAGAATAAAAAGAAGATGGGTGCTTTACTCCAAATTTTGAAAAAAATTCAAGTAAGCATGTAAAGAAAAGAGTGTGAATATGTTGTACAAATGAGAAAATGCTTGCTTGAATGAAAAAAATAGAATCAATAATTGTGTACGGTAGTTTGTGAAGGTGGAATGAAAAATTGGTGAAATGAAGTTGAGATGTGTGAATATGTGTATAGTGAATGTGCTTTTGCTTCGGCAATTTCGTTTCAATGGCCATAAGAAATGTCCTTTTTTTGTTTACCCGACCTAGCTACAACCTTGAAGTCCTTAGTGATCTTTTACTTCCATGATTTCTTTTGTGTTCATTGAGATATGGTATGAATTGCTTAGTATTGCATCATTGGTCATTTGAGTGTATCTGTCCCGTGTTTGTATGCACGTTTGCCTTCAATCCTTTTTCGAAGAGGAGTGTAGAATGACATGTGCAGGATGAGTTAGTTGTCTCTTGAAACATTGTTTGAAATTGTTTAAGAGGCAAGGTCTTTTACATTATAGGTTCTTGAATTGTGTAATTATGCATTGTTTTGATCGTTGTTTAGTTGAGCCGTTTTTTCGCGTCTTGGTTGAATTGAATGCTCGAGTAAATCCTCTATCGAGGCATACTTTGCTTGAGGACAAACAAAGAGTTAGTTGGGGAGAGTTTGTTAGATGTCAAACATGTTATATATTTGTATGAAATACTTGGCATTTTTCATTTCTTTCCAATGGTAAATTGTGGATTTAAGTGATTAATTGTGTTGTAGTGCGTACATTGGAATACATGTGTGGAGCTTGTAATTTGTGTGTTAATGTGCAGGTTTAGGCATAAAAGGAGCAAAAGTGTGAGACACATGGAGTGGATGCAAGTTTCCACTGATATTTAGCTGTAACAGAGCATTCGCAGTGCGAAGGATCTGGCGAAGGCCCAGCGAAGGCGCCAGCGAATGATGGCAGTGAGTTCCACTTTTGAGATGACAATGAGTTCGCACAGCGAACTCCTGGCGAGGGTCCAGCGAAGGCTCGCTGGTTGTTTCGCAGTGCGAAGATGCCAGCGAAGGGAGGCAGTAAGTTCTGGAATTTGATTGTCCTGGCTCGCTAGTTTATTCGCAGTGCGAATGAGCTAGCGAGTGATTCGCTGTGCGAAGGAATGGTTCGCACTGCGAACGCACGATTTCTGCTTGGGGCGGTTTAAGTCTCAGAGGCACTTAAGGTGCCATTTTCTCTCATTCGCAGTGCGAATGATGTGCTCGCAGTGCGAATCCTGCAGATTTCAGAAGTGTATAAATAGATTTTCACTTTATTTGTTTGGGATATCTTGTTCATTTTCAGTAGAAAACATAGGTTACAGTATTTTGATCATCAAAGAGTGTATTTTCACTTGGAGAAGCTGAAGTCGCATCCATTCTCGATTATTCGTCGTGGATGCTCATTCATCTCATCTCTTTACTTGTTATCCAATTTACCATGAGAAGTGGTAGCTAAACACTCAATGTTGAGGTTAGAGGTAGTTGATCCTAATTTTATGTATTGCTTTTGATCTATTGTGTATGAACAAAGTCTTTGATCAATATAGATGATGTTGTTTTCTCTTAATGATCCATGTGTGATTTGTTTTACTCTAGACATAGATTCTACAAATCATGACCTAACAATTTTATCTCTTAAAAACCAAACTCTAGACATAGATTTGGGATTTTCTATTCATATTGTGTTGATCTTAATGATCGTTGTTTAGATTGTTAGCGTGAGACATCATCTAGCGGTCTAAGCACCGACACTCACGACTTCGCTTTAGACATAAACTTAGTCAGGAGGATACGCGGTTATATTGGTTGGAAACCGAGTTCATATGCTTGATTAATCATTTATACGTGAAAAGGATTGGCGAAACCTAACCTTGACATGCTTTTATCAAAACTTTTACAAAATCTTAGTCACCAATTAATCTTTGCTACAAGTGAATGTTAACAACAATTGAGAAACTTTTGAAACTATTGAACTTAGAATATAACAACTATTGAAAGGCACGCATCAAATATCAAACAATCCCTGTGGATATGATTAAAAACAACCCCCACTTATACTCTACTAACAGCCATATGCCTTGAGCATCCACTGTCAAGAAACCACATTCTCTCCATGGAGTCAGGACATTTAACCTACAAGATCAAACAAGAATGGTAGATGCCCAACTTTCATTGGGTCCTTGAGAGTCAGTTGAAACATTGTTGCACTTAGGCAACCATTGAAATACACCTTAGGAACCAACTATATCCTAAATTTTCTTTTTGAAATAGTATGACTTTTCTTGCAACAATAATGACAAGTCAAGTGATGATGAGATTGACTTTTGCTATTTGATTCTCTTACAACAAAATTATATTTTTTGTACGGTACATCTAAATAAATTTAAAATTTTGTTGGATCAATAACGAAAGTAAATTTTGGTTCTAAAGCCTTGTTCAATTTGGCTTTTAGAGTAATAAATTCTTTTTGCCAAATGTGACAAGTTTCACAACTAAACCAAGAATACTTCTCATCCTCAATTTTAACTTTTGGAACTTCTAACATGGTTTGCTTAAGAGCTTCCATTTGTTTTTCCATTTCTAAAACTTTGGTTTCTAAGTATGAAAATATTATTTTATTTGAAGCCAACCTTTTAAAAGCTTCTTTAGCTTTACCATGTAGATTTTCAAAAACAATTTGTAAATAAGATAAGACATTTTATCTATAGGTTCATATTTAGAATGACTTACATTCTTCTTCTTGTGATTGGCCATGAGGCAAAGATTTTCCATTTCAGCACTTTCACTAGAGCTACCCTCCTTGGAGGATTCAGTATCACTTTCCCATGTGATGTATGCTCTTATAGGCTTACCCGACTTCTTTTTTTTAACTCTTTCCTTTATCCTTCTTAAGCAATGGACAATCTGACTTATAATGACCAACTCTTCCAGAATTATAGCATGAACTTTTAGATTTTTCCTTCTTACTCTCATCTTGCTTTGAGGTATTTGATTGCCCTCTATAGTTGATGAGATTCTTGTCACAATGCTTTGCTCCTTTTTCTTGATATGCTTATGGTACCTTTTAACAAACAGTCCCATTTCTTCATCATCCGAACACTCACTATCACTAGTTTCATTATCATCTTGGTCTATAGTAGAGGACTTAGAACTAGAAGCCACTAGAGTAATTGATTTCTTGTCAACCTCATTTTCCATGTTCTCCACCTTCTTAAGCTTCTTCTCATGTTTTTCCAAGCTTCTCATGTTTGTCCAAGTAAATGAGCTCTTTTTCATGTTCTTCAAGCTTTCCAAACAAAGTAGTAATATCAAATGTCAAGAGATTGTTAGCTTCCTTGATTATGGTGACCTTTGGTTGCCATTCTCTTTTAAGACATCTTAAAACTTTTTTAGTAGAAATTTTATTGGAAACGGGATTAACAAGTGCATTTAAACGGTTTACAAGAAGAGTGAACCTTTTTTGCATATCGGCAATGGTTTCACCATGCTTCATATGAAAAACTTTAAACTCTTAGTTCAAAGTATTGATTCTAGCTTGTTTAACTTCATCTGTGCCCTTATGGGCAACTTCCATTGAGTCCCACATAGCTTTAGCGGTTGTACAATGAGAAACACGGTAATATTCATCAACTCCTAAAGAGGATATGAGAATATTCCTTGCTTTCTGATCGGGTGTAAACTAACTAACTGCAAGTGCACAACCTATCGTTGTTGGCAAGAAGATTTCGACCAATGTAGAAGGAAAGGAAGAAGAGGAAATTGAGAAGCTAGTCGACAGCAGGAGAGAATCAAGACGTTGGTCCAACACAGGTCAAAAAGGCGCGTCGGAAGGGAGGCAATAAGTAATGGTGTCGCAGGATGCCAGGTGAAAGACAAACCTAATTCAAGGACAAATGCTTAGGCGGGAAAGTTTGAAAGTTCCAAGAATATGGGAAGTTGAAAAGATAGTGGGGTGACACGTGTCAGCACCAAAGAAAATCTGGGTAGATGAACCGTTATTTTTTAGGCCTATATAAAGCATTGTTTTTTTCCATTTTTAGGGGTCGCATTTTGTAACATTGCAAAGGGAACACGCTCAAAGTACCAATCTTAGAGAGAAACGAGTTCAATCCCGCAAAAATGTATAATTGCGTCCACAATTCCTTAATGCAATTTACTTTCAAAGTTTAAGTTATTTTTGTTTATCTATTTTCTTCTTTTTTCCTTTGTTTTCTACCTTGTCCTATCAATCAATCTAAACCTGGTTAATCGCTCAAACTCTTACAACTTTTCCAAAAAAGCAAGAGACTGTCATATCAAACAAACACACCCTTCCAACCATTTATTATGGGATTTCTGTGGCCGATCCCGCGAGTAAACCTGCGACGGAAGGCCAGCGGTTGTTCGCGCCTACGAACAAATTGGCACACCTGGTGGGACATGTGTGAGTTAAGTGTATGTTTTTTGCATAGTGGTAAGATGGTAACACCAAGTCCGAACGACGAACCGTCTTCAACGAAAAGTACAGTTGTGACACAGTCAACTGATGTTGGCTCTGGTACTGTGTCAGCAGTTTCAACTACCCCTAGTGGGCCAACCGCGACGTCACGTCGACATGACCCAAAGTCAACAATGACGGGGACTACAGGGTAGTATATGCCTAGTATCACAAAGCATATTCCTCGATCTTATGGGATGCCGACAGAGTTCATGTCGAGTTTGCACTCTAGCGGCCCTTTGTTTGGGGAAGGTTCGTCCCCAGTTTTTTCACCCTATCAGGGGGCATGGAATCTGCGAACCAGGTGGTTCGACCCCCGGGTTTTAATCTTTTTTCTCAATCTATATCGACGTTTACCTCGAGTTCTGTCGCGGTCATGAGGCAACAGATGGATGAGAGCAATCATGAGATGGTTCATATGTTGACTCAACAGATGGGTACAAAATTGAGACCACTGATACAAGACTCAACACAGAGTTACCAACAACTGGCGACTCAAATGACACGTATAGGTGACTTCCTAGGCGCTCCTAGGACTCAGGGTCGACAGACCCCACCGCCTCAACCGGAGATGGCCATTTGTCAAGATGAGATCTTCAACAAAACAATAGAGCAACCTCGTGAGTTTGAAGAGATCCCTAGGATGGCCCAAATGCCTTCTGTGATAGTCCATAGGAACCAAGATCCGGACTTTGTCGTCAGACAAGTTCGACAGGATACCTTGGCTGGGGAACACAATTTGGAGACTGTGGTCGAACGTATCATGGTCCGTAATGGGGCAAATCCAGGCCTTCGACGGCCGACATACACGTCTCCATTATCGGATTTTGTATTACAAACAGAGTTACCTAGGGGTTAGAAGGTGCCAAAATTCACCAAATTCGCTGGTGAAACTGAGGAATCCACGGTTAAACACGTTGCTAGGTATCAAACCGAAGTAGGCGACATAGCAAACAATGAGGACTTGAAAATGAAGTATTTCCCAAGTTCCCTCACGAAAAATGCATTTACGTGGTTTACCACGTTGCCCCCTCAGTCTGTCTACACGTGGGCACAATTGGAAAGATTGTTTCATGAACAATTTTACATGGGGAAGTCGAAAATAAGTCTGAAAGAGTTGGCAAGCGTCAAACGCAAAGCCACGGAGTCAGTCAATCAGTATCTGAATAGGTTTATACTTTTGAAAGCAAGGTGCTTTTCTCAAGTCCCTGAACATGAATTAGTCGAAATGGCAGCTGGTGGTTTGGATTATTCTATCAGAAAGGAGCTAGACACGCAATATCTTAGAGATATGGCACAGCTGGCTGACCGAGTCTGGCAGGTCGAACATTTGAAAGCTGAGAAAACTCAGACTAATAGATATCGTAAAAAAGAAAAAGTTTTCGATGTGGCTGCTGGCGAGTATTCCTCCGATGATGAGGAATTCTTCGATGAAAGTGAGATCTATGTGGCTGAACTTAAGCCAGGACCTCCCTACACGTGCAAATTATTGAAACCATCAAACAGGAAAAATCCCGCCGAAACCCGAAAAATGGATAAATACGTTGCTAAAACTTATACTTTTGATGTTTCTAAGTGCGATGAAATATTTGATTTACTGGTTAAAGATGGTCAAATAATTATTCCTCCTGATTTAAAAGACCCCCCTTTAGAACAAAAGAAAAAGAGGGGATTTTGTAAATTTCATAATTTCCTTGGTCATAAAACAGCTCAATGTGTTCTTTTCAGGGATTTGGTGCAAAAAGCTTTGAAGGAGGGCCGACTTCAATTTGGCGAAAAGCCAAAGATGCAGGTTGACACCGACCCACTGAAGGTCGAAGAGGCTCTATACTCAGAGGTGTACGAGTGTTTGATGGTCGAGGCTACAGAGGGTCTCGACAGGCAACCAATGACTGAAGTGGTGGAATGCATGATGGTCGAAACTACTGAGGGTTCTGACAAGAGAGCTGAGGAAAAACTCGAAGGAGTGTATCCCCAAGCTGGCGAAAGTTTGGCAGATTTCTAGGAAAAGTGTAGGATAAGTGGGTCAAAGGCCGCATTATGCCATAGGTGCAACGCCGTGTTTGATGAGAAAGCTGCTGAGAGGTATGAGGCAAGCAAGACAGAAGTGCTGCCAGAAAATAAGCCACATGTCCCAAGGTTTGTGTTTGACAAGAGCGATGCTCCTCGTCGAAATGAGGAGTACAGGAGGCTGTTCCAAGAGGCATGACCCAGAACATTTGTGCCTTCGTCAGATACCCCACAGGAAAGATGGATGGCACCAGTCAGCCATAAAGGAAGTAAAAGACCAAAATAGAAGGTTTTGGATTTGGAAAAAGAAGAGAATGTCTCCGAAAAGAGAGTTGAACCAAGGGGCTACGTGGTGTCCCCTAACTACAAGGGAAAAAACCCCATGACTAGGACTCAGTGGAGACGCTATCAGCGCAACAAGAAGGCTGAGAAAGAGGCTGCTACTTCATAGTTGAAGCCTGTCGAAACGTCTGGACACAAGCGGCAACACCCAAGATAAAAATGGGTAGAAAAAGACAGAGTGGTGACAAACCAGACCATGCCAGTAACCGTGGAAGCGTTAGGAGAAAAGGGGGTGGTTTCGACCCAGAGCTCAAATTGTACTTCGCTGGTTGAAAGCAAGAAGGAGCCAAAATACACCCCTCAGTCGGATGAGGAGGAGCCAAAATATTCTCCTCAGTCGGACGATGAATATAACCCTTCACCAGAGGAGGATTTTGATGAAGACATGTACGATGACACCAAAGATGACACCTATGGTGAAGATTTCGTGCTGAATTGTGGTATCGTATCGATACTACCAGCTGAATATGATGTGGTGTCATAAATCTCTGAAGCAGAGGAGGATTTTGTTCCTGATGAAAACGCGGATGATAAGCCGCTATATTATTATGTGATGAATAATGGTGTGGTCGAAGAGCAAAAGGCTATGTTTGAATGCCATAGCCCTGGGATGATGTATCACTTGAAGCCGTTATTCATAAAGGCAAAAGTTGATGGAGTGGCAGTCAACAAGGAGTTCGTGGATGGTGGGGCAATTGTAAATCTGATGCCCCACAATTTATTCAAGAAAATTGGAAAAACGGAGGTTGACCTCCGACAGAACAACATGGTTTTTTCCAACTATGAAGGCAAGACTAGTAATATCCAGGGGGTTGTCTAAGTGGACTTGGCAGTAGGTACAACCAATGGGTCAACACTCTTCATGGTCATCAATTCAAAAGAAAATTTCAATTTGTTGCTGGGACGGGAATGGATCCATGGAATAGGGGAAGTACCGTCGACAATGCATCATAGATTGACTATATGGAGGAAAGATGGCATCTTCGAAAATATTGAGGCGGATCAAAGTTATTACAAGGTGGATGAAGCCAAAGGCAAGAAATATTTTGACCAGCACTTAGCAAATGTGGCTCCTTGTGATGACGGGTCGGGGTCCTACACCTCCGTCGACACGGGTCGCGTCCTGAACTTAGACCCTGATCATGGGTTCATCTGGGATGCTGCCGACGAAGCCATGGAGCCTACAGAAATGCCACCAATGGGGTGGCCCACAGTCAGTGAAAATGACTGTTGAGTCAGAAAGCATGACTCGAATTTCGGCCTATTTAGCTGAAAACAGAAGAATGTCGACACTTGAAACAAAGAAGCCACCACAAGTAATTGAGGAAGTCGACTGTGGTACACAAATAAGTGGCCTACAAGGCCAAGAAGCAGCTTCAGAAAGTCGGAGGCTTGACTGTATTCATGAAGATGAGCCTTTGGGGTTTGAGAAAGACCCAAATCATGAGTCGCAAAGAATGCATGCGCATGATCCACTTGAAGAGGTTGACCTAGGGGATGGGACAACCAAAAAACCCACCTATGTGAGCACCAAAGTGTGGCCAGAGATGAAGGCCAAGCTGATTAAGGTATTAAAAGAATACAAGAATTGCTTTGCCTGGGATTATGGCGAAATGCCTGGTCTTAGTCGAAGTGTAGTGGAGCATCGACTTCTAATTCAACCAGGTAAGAGGCCAGTAAAGCAATAACCTCGACGCTTCGCCCCAGAAGTCATGTCGAAGATCAAGCAGGAAATTGAAAGACTGCTAAAAAGTCGGTTCATCAGAACTGCAAGGTATGTAGAATGGATAGCAAACATAGTGCCCGTTATCAAGAAAAATGGAACCCTTCGAGTTTGTATAGACTTCAGGGATTTGAACAACGCCACCCCTAAAGATGAATATTGGATGCCTGTGGCAGAGATGCTTGTCGACTCAGCTGTAGGGTTCAAATATTTGAGCATGCTCGATGGCTACTCCGGCTATAACCAAATTCTCATAGCCGAAGAGGATGTCCCCAAAACCGCGTTTCGATGCCCTGGAGCGTTGGGGACATATGAATGGGTTGTGATGCCCTTTGGGTTAAAAAATGCTGGGGAAACCTATCAAAGGGCTATGAATGCTATATTCCATGACTTTATTGAAAATTTTATGCAGGTATACATTGATGACATAGTCATAAAATCGTTATCAGAAGATGGTCACCTTGACCACCTTCGACGCTCATTCGAGAGAATGAGAAAATATGGATTAAAAATGAATCCACTAAAATGTGCCTTTGGTGTTCATGCAGGGGACTTTCTTGGATTCGTGGTCCACAAGAAAGGCATCGAGATCAACCAGAACAAGACGAAAGCAATTTTGGATCTCAAGCCTCCTTCGACAAAGAAACAACTCCAGTCTTTGTTTGGGAAGATAAACTTCTTGAGGAGCTTCATATCGAACCTAAGTGGCAATACAAAAGTGTTCTCACCACTACTCAAAGCCAAGAAGGAAAACGAGTTCTGTTGGGGACATGAGCAGCAGGAGGCTTTCGACGCAATCAAGGAATACCTTACAAAGCCTCCAATCCTATTACCACCTAATATAAATAAAAACATGAAGTTGTACATTGCAGCGTCAGAGACGACCATAGGAAGCATGTTAGCACAAGAGGATAGTAGTGGCGTCGAAAAACCCATTTATTACCTTAGTAGGATGTTAATAGATGTTGAAACTAGGTACACTATGATTGAAAAGTTGTGCATATGCTTGTACTTCTCATGTATGTAACTATAGCAATATATTAAACCAGTTGATGTTTATGCTTCATCGCATTTTGATGTTATTAAGCATATGTTGTCCAAACCTATTTTTCATAGCCGAATTGGGAAGTGGGCACTAGCATTGACTGAGTTTTCCCTCACATACGTCCCTTTAAGGGCTATGAAAGGGCAAATAGTGGCAGACTTTATTGTCGACCATGCAATAGTCAAACCATCAGTATGCAGTATCGACATTGCCTCGTGGAAGTTGTACTTCGATGGTTCAAGCCATAAAAATAGGGTTGGCATTGGAATTCTGATAGTGTCCCCACAGGGCACTCCCACTAAGTTCAAATGCAAGGTCGACGGGAGATGTTCCAATAACGAGGCAGAGTATGAAGCCTTAATCACTAGCCTTAAGATACTCAAGGACTTAGGTGCCAGGGAAGTTGAAATAAGAGGAGACTCAGAATTGGTGATCAAACAGATCACGAAGGAGTATAAGTGAGTTAAATAGCACCTTCTGAGGTACTTCTCATTGGTACAACGGCTTTTGGAACATTTTTAGGTTGTCGGCGTTACGCGAGTGCCTAGGATAGAAAACCGTGAGGCTAATGAACTAGTGCAAATCACCTCTGGCTACAAGGTGTCGGAGGGAAAGTTGAAGGACTTCATCGAAACTAGGGAAAAGATGGTGTCAAACATACCTTCACCATCGGGCTGGTCAATATCCAAGGACTCGAAGAGTTTGGTCGAAGGTTTGGAAAGTTACGAAGTTTTTTCTGTCGGCAATATGTCACCCACAGATTGGAGGAAACCAATCATTGAGTATCTGGAGAATTCGGTAGGCAGCACTGATAGGAAAACTAAGTATAGAGCTTTGAATTATGTCCTTATAGAGAACGAGTTGTTGAAGAAAACTCCAGAGGGAGTATTTCTCAAATGCTTAGGAGATACGGATGCCTATATGGCAATTTCTGAAGTTCATTGTGGGGCTTATGGAGCCCATCAAGTTGGCCACAAAATGAAATGGCTTTTGTTTCGGCAAGGGGTTTATTGGCCAAGCATGCTCAAAGATTGCATGGACTTTGCGAAAGAATGCCAAGAGTGTCAGAAGTATGCAAACATTCAACATGTACCAGCCAGTGAGTTGCACGTTATTGTCAAACCATGGCCTTTTCGAGGTTGGGCTTTAGACGTGATAGGGGAAATTCGGCCAGCGTCGTCGAAACAACAAAGATTCATCCTTGTAGGGATAGACTATTTCACAAAGTGGATAGAAGCTGTGCCTCGGGTGAAGGTGGATCAAGAGGCCGTGATGGAATTCATCCAGAATCACATCTTGTACAGATTCGGGATACCTGAGACAATCACGACAGATCAAGGCTCTGTATTTGTTGGACAAAAAATGCAGGAGTGCGCAGCAGAAATAGGCTTCAAATTGGTCACTTCGACACCATATTATGCTCAGGAAAATGGTCAAGTTGAAGTAGCTAACAAGGTGATAATGGGCTCATCAAGAAGCATGTTGCGAAGAAACCAAAAAACTGGCACTAAAACATTAAGTCAAGTTTTGTGGACCTATCGAACGTCACCCAAGGAGTCAATCAATTCGACTCCGTTTCGTTTAACCTTCGGACATGATGCTGTGCTGCCAGCAGAAATATGCCTACAATCAGTTAGGGTACAACGACAACACGAGATTCCGTCGGAACAATATTGGGAAATGATGCTAGACGGACTTGTAGATTTAGACGAGGAAAGAATGATAGCCTTGAACATATTGCTACGCCAGAAGGCATGGGTTTCCAAGGCATACAACAAGAAGGTCAAAAAGAAAACCTTCGTTGTAAATAACTATGTATGGAAGGCGGTGTTACCCATGGATCGATGGGATCGAACACTGGGAAAATGGTCACCAAACTGGGAGGGACCATTTAAGGTGAATCAAGTGTTTAGCAACAATGTATATGAAGTGCAAGAGTTGGGAATGGACCAACGGATCTTAAGAGTAAATGGGAAATATTTAAAGAAATATAAACCTATGCTACAAGAGATTCACATTAAAACATAACTCTTTCTCATTAATTAAAGAGCCAAAATAGGCTAGGAGGCCAAAAATGGCTTACAAAAGGTTGTGAGGGAGTTACAGTAGTTTGACACACAGACTAAGGAAATTCAGGGAATCTGGATTTGAAGTCTTCAAATAGGGTTTTCTCATGAACAACTTTGCTCTCGAGGAGCACTTTCTTTCTCTGCAGGCGGCCAATGGCATCCTTGATCTTAAAGGCCGCTTCGACATGAGCAATTCCCTGGGCTACCTCGTGGTCAATGGCTTCTTGAGAGGGCAAAGGCTCAACTGAGTCTAAGGAGGCTTTCTGTTGTTCGACTTCGGCAATCTTTTTCGTCAGTTCTGCTATCTGAGCCTGATAGTCAGATATCTGTTGGTCGAAGGCTTAACGTTTTTCGGAACGCTCCTGCTTGTGGGTTTCAAAATCTCCAAGTTTTTTTTCACAAACTGAGCTGAGATACCACTCATGTTTCATATCATTATGTTTGAACCAAATTTGAGCGTCGGCCTGATGGCAAATAGAAAGGTCCTTGGCCAACTGAGTGAAAAAGGCCTCAAATTTGATCAGGTACGTGGCCATGGGAGTGGGGAGCTGGAATTCAGCAAGCTCGTCCAGAATCTTCAAAACATCGTTAGCTACAGCTGATTCTTCTGCGACAGTCGCCAGGAACTGTTCCTAAAAAAGATAGGTCTTCAACTGTTGGAGCTTAAGAGAAAAGGAGGCATCCAAGTCTGGAGTTAGAATAGCTGTCGAGCTGGTGGGGCGAACATCCTCAGTTTCTTTATGAAGTTTGTGTAGTGCCTTTAGTGTCACAGCTGGATCTATTTGTTTGGCTGCCAAAAGTTCCTCTGGGGTAAGGATCTGGTCGACAATAGGTGGGGTCTTGTCTGAGCCATGTTCAGGGGCCTGAAGGTTCTCTTTGACGGCGATTGTGGTGACAACAGTTGAAGGGTTTGCATTCTCACCAAGGGTTGCACCATCATTTTCAGTCCCGGGGTCGACGTGTTGAAGAGGAGGCATTTTCGTCACTAAGTTCTCCTCTGTCGAGGGAGTTTGGAATTCGTCGACCGTCTGAGGACTTGGCATAGTCACAGTTTCAGCAGGATTGGCGTCGACAGCCAGTTCGGTATCATCTTTTTCGACAGTGGTCGAGGTGACCACATTTTCCTGCAAAATAAGGTACAATGAGATTTTTCACCTAAGTATCATCTGAGGTACTAAAGCGGAGAAAGTAAATACCTTGGCAGGTTGTGAAGGAGTCGTTTTAGGAGGAACTTCAGAGGGGATTGGCGCAAAGATTTCTTCAAGATTTTTGGGGACGACAGGGGCCACAGTCGAAGTGCCCTCTCTTGAAGGTGTCCACTTAGACAAAGCTTTTTTCTTCCTCACCAAAGGAGTGGCCGGAGGAGACGCTGGAGCTGTAGTAGTAAAAACTCAAGATTGAGTACTTTCATCCGATGCAGTTCTTTTAGGAGAATGAGGGTTTTCAGAAGCCTGTACAAGGATAGTCTTGGGTTTTTTAGCAAGCCTAGTAAAGGTCAACGCTACAGCTGCTTCCCGTTTGCGGCCCTAAGAAATAGGACGAAATGATTAGTTCAAGCTCACGGACGAAACAAAATAAGAGACCAGAATCTACCGTTGTGGAAGGATTTTTTGTGGTGTCGACGGGTGGGAGCTTCACCAGCCAGAGAAGCAAAGGCGTCGACCATGTTCTCCAGGAAAAGGTTTGAAGCAAAAGTTTGAGATTGGTAGTCCGACCACCAAACGTCGAACTCTTGAGTAGTGAAAAAGGAAGGTTGGAATGTAAATACCGGTAATTCAAGATGTTGAGTAGCTCTGACGAATCTCATATAAGCTCTATGACCTGCCTGAGACAAGCGTCGGCCAGATCGTACGACATCATCAGAATGTTTCACCAGAGACTTTGGCAACATTTAGCTCAACCCAATTTGTCGGGCTACCAAATTTGGCTGATAGTTCATAAAACCATAGCCATTGTTTCCTATTTCAATCTGGAAAAATATCATGGTAGGAGTAAGGAACGTCCGCCATACAGCATTCGACTGCGTAGCAGCTGTAGGGGAGACTCCAGGAAATGGATTCTAAACCATTTAGGGCCAAACTTACGCTCCACAAAAGGCGCCATGTCCGGGACAAAGGAAGTGGTCTCGACAAATATACTAAGATTCCTCATGAAAAGGGTTTTCTTAGGAGTTTCTTGGGTGGTCATCAAAGCAAGTCGCATGCCTTCGATAGGACGCTCTTTGTTTAAGCGTTCCATTGTGGCAGAAGCGGGATATCCCAATTTGTGCTCGAAAGTGGCGTTGAGCTAATGCTGCAACAACCACATAGGCCCTGAGACGTTCAAAACCTTGGTAGTCTGGTGGAGAAGTTTCAGTCGCATGGTCGACAAGCCAAGAGAATGGTAGAGAGAGGCTAGCAGAAGCTTAGCCAAAGATACCTGTCGACCTCCATGGATCTGGATGGCCAGATTAATAAAGCTTTTGGCTATTTGTAAAGAACCAGGGCAAAAAATAGTAAGACAACCTTAATGTCAAGAACGCAATGTGCTCCTCATCAGATACCTCTTTGGAGCATTTGTCGTGACGGTCTTCAATATAATTCTGGAAGCTAGCACGCTCGAAGTCGAAGGTGTTGTTGGTCTCCAGGGTCGGGTCGAACGTGTCACCTAGTGGCGAAAGGCCAGTGATGGCCGCCACGTCGAAAATCGTTGGTGTGAACATACCACAAGGGAGATGGAACGTATTCGTCGATCCTTCCCAAAAATACATCGACGCAAGCAGCAGACAAGGGTTAACCTTATGAGCAGTTCTTGAAAGTTGGATGGCGTCGAAAATTCCAGACTCTTTCCAGTGCTCTTTACGCTGACCTTCGACCTTGTTGAGCCAGGTAATGTAGTCTTTGTTTCCTAGAGCGGACATGGATCTGAAGATTCGAGATTTAGGCACCATAAATTTGAGATCTAAAGTGCCGCCTTTCTCGAAAGCCGGTGGAATCTTCCGTGCAAAGCAGGGAAAGAACTGTTGGAGTTCTAGGTGATTGGGTTTCCCGTCTGGTATGAGCCATGGAAGGCATGAAGCTTATTCTCCACCGTGAAGGGAATAACCATCTGGCGGCGCCAGTTGTTCACCACCGTTTCGTTAGCGGATGACAGTTGAGGAAGGGGACGGAGAGTTTCTTCTTCAGAAAGAACAAACGCAAGTGGGTTGTTTCCGGTTGTTTGAGGGATAGAAGTACTGGCAGTTGTTGATGAAGCCATTAGAAAGAAAGAAATGCAGAAGGTGTTCTATAGACAAAGAACATTTTGAAGAAGAAAGGGCAGAGGTTTGTTTCAAGAACAAAGAGCAAGTTGAAGAAGAAGAAGTTATGGTGAAAGGCTGAAACAGTTCCGGGTGATGCTATTTATAGGAGAGACACATGCAAAAATGAAAGATCACCCAACTGTTCAACTTCTGAAAATGAGTGGGAGTTGGTTTCGAGGCCCATAACTTAGGACGTGACTAGCCATCATGGCGTTTGTCTTGGAAATCATGGTACAAGATTGCCATCATCATGTCAGAAGGCGGTTAACACGTGTCTTAGAAGAAGACGTAACGCTGGCGAACGAGTCGAAGAAAAACACCGTCGAAATCTCACAAGAAACCAAAAAGCCAGATTTCTCAATCGACACAGCGCTCAGTCGAAACTGGCCTTTTGGGGGGGAAATTTGTTGGCAATGAGATTTTAACCAATGTAGAAGGAAAGGAAGAATAGGAAATTGAGAAGCTAGTCGACAGCAGGAGAGAATCAAGACGTTGGTCTGACACAGGTTAAAAAGGCGCGTCGGAAGGGAGGCAATAAGCAATGGTGTCGGAGGATGCCAGGCGAAAGACAAACCCAATGCAAGGACAAATGCTTAGGCGGGAAAGTTTAAAAGTTCCAAGAATATGGGAAGTTGAAAAGATAGTGGGGTGACACATGTCAGCACCAAAGCAAATATGGGTAGATGAACAGTTATTTTTTAGGCCTATATAAATCATTGTTTTTTCCATTTTTAGGGGTCACATTTTGTAACATTGCAAAGGGAAAACGCTCAAAGTACCAAGCTTAGAGAGAAACGAGTTCAATCCCACAAAAATGTATAATTGCGTCCACAATTCCTTAATGCAATTTACTTTCAAAGTTTAAGTTATTTTTGTTTACCTGTTTTCTTCTTTTTTCCTTTGTTTTCCACCTTGTCCTATCAATCAATCTAAACCTGGTTAATCGCTCAAACTCTTACAACTTTTCCAAAAAAGTAAGAGACTGTCATATTAAACAAACATACGGTTCCAACCATTTGTTCCGGGATTTCTATGGCCGATCCCGCGAGTAAACGTACGACGGAAGGCCAGTGGTTGTTCGCGCCTGCGAAAAATCATGTAGTTTTAAAAGATATCGATCCCACAGAGACCAAAATTCAAATATTATTGTTACTAGTTGCTACGGTGTTTAGCTAAGGCGAATGAAATAATTTAAAAGGAAGGAAACTGAATAAAAGGATTTAATAAAGACAGATAGATAACAATGTTGAAATGTAATTCACATCAATCGACGACTCTCTGATCTTCTCTACTAAGATAGCTTAAGGGGCAATATTTGCTATTTAGAAAAGAATTAATTTAACAGGAACTGTCGCTTTCGCGTATTTAGAATCGAACTTACTCTCTAATTTATACCCTTCATTTGTCACATATGGTGGGCGCGTATTGCGTTAAAGTTGTAGACTTACTTTTAAGAAATTAGAATCTTTACTTAACGGAAAAGTAATTTTGATTGGAAAGATTAAGTTAAAAAGGGTCCTTCAGCTTTCGCTTAAGTATCGGATCCTAAACCTATAAACGCGCCCGCCAATAGTTTTAAAACCTCCTTATAGGAAAACTAAAGTTTCCTCTTTGGTTAACAAAGTGCTTTCGCGGTGTTTGCTAACCAAAGACAAACCAATTTTGCAGATTAAAAGAAGTTCAGGAAAATTGCGCTTAAACCAAAACAGCCCACAAAAGTAATCCTAGGGAGACAATGTGTAGAGCTTCGTCTATTGACGCTCCTCACATCTCAACATAAAGTAAATTAGCCAGACATGTTTAAAGAAAACAAAACATAAACGGTTTTCATTGCGGAATTAAACATAATTGCAAGTAAAGAAAAGTCATTAAGACGAAGGGAATATGTGCGATTAAATAAGGCAAGGAAAATAAAGGGCAAGGCAAAATAAAGGTAAATGCTGAATAAATAAATAAACCTGCTCTGAGCGAAGTCTTGAATCCAATACAAACTGCGGTGCGGAAAGTAAATTTTGACGAAAAGTAAACGACCGAAATAAATTACTGCAGAAATAAAGGGTGCTCCAAACTTGATACAGACTCAATCTACACTACAATACCTCTCTGATGTGAAGAGAATATCGCTTACAAATTTGATAGTATAAGGGCTTAAGTTTGCACAGAGTTTGGATGCTTTGAAAATGGTGTGGAAATGGGTATTTATAGGGGTCCAAAACCCTAGAAAATAACTAGGAACTGCTTCAACTTCGTGGAGAAAAAGTAGGAACCACTTGGGGTTCCTTGGAGACCAAGCTTGACTGGCTTGTAACCGTTTGGCCATTCCAAAGGGTGGCGACCGCCACACCCCTCATGGCGATCGCCATGCTCACAAAGTGGGCATGACTAGGTCATCCCACTACTAGGTTCGTGGACCACCCATGGCACCCCTAGGATGAACGCCATGGGGGTTGCTAGAGGTGCTTGCCTGCTCCATTTCCTCGCTTCTCGTCCGTTTTGTCTCGTATCTTCGCAAACTGCTCATGATCAGTGAATTTCCTGAAACAAAGCAAGTAGCTAGCATAATAGTAGGAAAATGAATAAAAACAACAGGAAAACATGCGTAAATCAGGTTAAATAAATGATAAGTTTAGGCGTCATCACTTTCCAATCACATAACTACTTTTTCTCATCATCCGTGTTCCATTGAGCTTCTGATTTAGGTACAACAACACCATCCACATTGGTCACAGTAATTTCAAAAGGACCATTTTGGATGGCGTTCCATACATACCTTTAAATAGAATTGATATGGACACACATACAATCCTTCCAATAACCATAGTTTTCGCCATTGAAAATGAGCGCTCTATTATCGCCCCTTTGGGTTTGGGAGCCATAATCTAATAAACGATTTCAAAGAACAAGATAAATCGGTGCTCGTAATACCACTTGTTAGACGAGGGCAACGATCTAGAGGGGGGGCTAAATAGATCGCTAATAAATTTTCTTTGCTAAAAAAATCTATTTAAAAAAATTTCTATGGCAAGCGAAAGCGGTTTTGGATCAACACTCGTCTACCCCAAACCGTTATAGGAAGAACCAGATATGCATATTAAACTGTAGCATAATTAAATTACCGTACCACAATGATGAGAAAATAAATCAATAAGTTTCAAAATAACGTTTGAACAATTTTACACTTTGATAATCAATTTCCAATGAAATTAAGAAACAAAAATTGACTAAGAAAATTTTTCAAACACTCGGTGTGCAATAAACACCAAGCTAATTTTTCCTTTGTGTTGTTGATGTGAAAATCCAATTGCAAGTTTATAGATTGCAATTATCTTAACAAAAATAGTTTGAAATATTTCAACACCAAAGGAATTATCAATATGTGAAAATTTGCACACTTTAGTATGTTAACAAATAATTATGAAAATTAGAGAGAGAGAGAGAGAGAGAGAGAGAGAGAGAGAGAGAGAGAGAGAGATGGAGAGAGAGAGTGAGAGAGAGAGAGAGAGAAAGCACAAGGATTTATTTAGGAAGTTCCTCAACTGTCCTCACTATGGGTACGTCTGCCCCCAATTCCAAGCAAAATTAAGATATTCATTAATCTTTGCAAAATGTTGAATACAAGAGAAAATAGAAATTCAAACCCCCAAATCCAAAATTTGATGTTGATTCTATCTTCTTCTCTTCCCTTGATCTTAAGTAAGATCAAGTGTCCCAAGATTTCTAATTGATCCTCCAATTGTGCTACTTCTTTGACAAAACCCCCCTTTCTTCAAAGCTTTCACTCGATTGAATCCTAATTGCAAAATCATGTGCAAAAAACCCCCAAAATCACACTTGATATTGGAGGAAAAACTCCAATTGTTTTTATCAACAAAACCACCAAAGTAGTCTCAACCCAATTTGATTTTACAAATCCTAAATTGGACCTATCAAACTTGTATCTAGATGGCACCTAACAGAAATAATTATGTGAAATTTTTGTGCGTATGCATAGAAAAAGAATGAAGATGATGAAGATTGCTTTGTATATTCTTTGGTTTCATATGTTGAAAAAGATGCATGAATATATATATATATATATATATATATATATATATATGTGTGTGTGTGTGTGCGTGCGTGTGTGTGTGTGGGGGTGGGTGTGTGTGTGTGTGTGTGTGTGTGTAAGTGAAAAAATAACAGAAAAAAAAACTTAGAAAATTTTAAAAATTTTTGGAATTTTTAGTTTCAAATGGAATGTGTCTACCTCAAATAGAATGTGTTGCCCCAAAAAGGCCTTTTTTTCTTCTATGTGTCAATCTGAAGACCCCTATGTGTAAACCTCAAATAGGGAGTGGCTTTGGTCTTACCAAAGGCTAAACATGAGTCGACCTATAGCACGCATGTGTCGACTTGAATGATTTACACTTCAACCTGAAAAAGCTTATGCATCGACGCATAGACGAGTGTCGACCTCTAGCTAGAATGTGTCAACCTATAGGCTAGTTTTTCTCATGAAAACTAAATTTTAAATTGTAAAAACATTTCTTACTAGATTTTATGTATCCTAAGATGAAAATGAACATCTAGACATAGAGGATAATGTCTAATATACTCAAATACTAAGTGTCTTAGTTTGTACATCATTTAAAACATTTAAAAAAGGAAAGCACACTCACAGAAGTGACATGTTTTAATGATGTGTGGATGTATGTTAAACATGTGAATGTGTGAATAACTATTTGAATTATTGAACATGCTTGTTGACGATTAATGAGATGAGTAGTTCAGGTGAAAACTACTCGCAATGCATTAAATGTATGATTGATTAAGGTCGGAGTGAGGTTGTAATCATTGTGATGTTGTTGTTGTTGTATGTTGTTTACAGGAAGAGTGAGGTTTTAATCATTGATTATGATGTTGTCATTTCATGATTTAATGGCATGCATCATATGTTATCATTGTTGTGAAAGAGGCATGTTCACTAGCTCAGCGTGGGGGCTAGTGACTTATCCTAAGCTCAGAGAGGAGGCTTGGAGCTTAAAGTGGGGGCTTGGGG
The DNA here is from genome assembly GCA_022829125.1 of Lathyrus tuberosus. Lineage (NCBI taxonomy): Eukaryota > Viridiplantae > Streptophyta > Magnoliopsida > Fabales > Fabaceae > Lathyrus > Lathyrus tuberosus. The sequence goes on along the minus strand of JALAZF010000073.1, from coordinate 3,237,342 downwards.
TTCACAGTTGATTGGAATCTGATTCGTATGAAGAACCAAATGTTAAGTTGGTACCACATGCATATAGAGTTGAGTTGTGAGTCCAGTTCAGAGTAGGGGACGTGACGAACATGAGTTGAGTCGACGTTGCATTGTATTAGACGATGATGAAATATTTGTGTAATGATGAGTAATCTTGTATGATCTTTGTAAGTTTGACCATGATAAGGGAGATGTGAATACATGATATTGGGTGCATGTTTGATATGTGCATGGCTCTATAGTTTATGAATCTATACTGATTATTTTGTGCACCATTTATTATTTGAATGTATTATCACTCCTTTTTGTCTTGTTGCTTCTATGCTCCTTTGGAGTACAGATAATTAGGTACTTGGGTAAGAGCTTGGGGTTGAGGACAGTGGTGTGCCTCTTTACTTGCTTGTCAATCAAGTCTTATAATTGGAGTCACCCTGATATGTAACATGATGGGACAAGTTTTTGTTTTATTTGTTTCCTTATGTTGCATGTCTTTTCTCTAATTGGGTATTATATCACTTTTCAAACTTATTGTTGTTGGGGCTTTCGATGCCATGTATATTTATAATTTCTGTTGATTATCAAATGATTTCATTTTCAATTATGTGATTCAAATATGAGTTTGATTATTCATGAGTAAAATCCTACTTAGAGGATATACGTGTTTTACATGTTTTATTTAATTAATTGTTTAGTCGGGAAGTATGGTATTACATAGTGGGATTAGAGCCTGGTCAGTACGTCCGACCGTGTTTTGTGATTTTTATCTATTCCCTGGTATGAGACATGTGTGTGAAATACTATTGATACTCGTTTGTTTTTCTAACCGCTTGTTGGCAGGAGCAGGATTTAAACAATTGGGGAAGAAGATTTTGCTTCTCTGAGATGTTTCAGTGTGAATGGTTGGTTCACTGTGTCGTTGATTGCAAGAGTGCTAGTTTTTGGATGAGATTGTGTTGTTTCCTGAACTCGAAGAGAGTGTGGTTTAGTGACTACTTTGTTGGTGTGTTTGAATTGTCCTTTGAAAATTTATGGTATAGATTTTAGAGTTTAATTGGTTTGTTTACCTCTAAAGAAACTCGATGTTATCATGGGAATCAATTAATTTAAGTTCAACCATGTGTTTATCAATTATTTTGATACATTGGTGAAGTTTCTTGAATCTGAAGAGAGTACGTAGTCGAGTTTCATGACTATGAGGCAGGTATATATGTCCTTGAGAGTGTGTCTCAAATGTTCATGGTGCTCGTATCCTTGAGCGGGGGAAACGATAAAATGATTACAGATCTACATGTGGTGTGTGAGTTTCCCGAAATGTTTCCAGATGACATTAGTGATTTTCCGCTAGAGCGTGACGTGGAGTTTGCTATAGACTTAGTATTTGGTACTAGTCATGTGTCGATGATGCCGTACAAAATCTCTGCCTCAGAGCTGAGTGAGCTAAAGAGACAGTTAGAGGACTTGCTTGAGAAGAAGTTTGTTCAACCGAGTGTTTTTCAGTGGGGAGAACCAGCGCTGTTAGTTAAGAAGAAAGATGGTAGCATGAGGTTGTGTGTTTACTATCAACAACTGAGCAAGGTTACTATCAAGAATAAGTATCCACTTCTAAGAGTTTATGATTTGATGAATCAGTTGGTCGGTGCTTACGTGTTTAGCAAGATTGATTTGCATTCAGGTTATCATCAGATTCGTGTGAAGTTATATGATATTCTGAAGATTGCATTCAAGACTAGATATGGTCACTAAGAGTATTCACTGATGTCGTTTAGTGTGTCTAATGTGCCTGAAGTGTTAATGGAGTATATGAATAGAATATTCCATCCGTACTTAGATCAGTTTGTGGTTGTGTTAATTGACAATATTCTGATATATTCCAAGTCTGATGAAGAACATGTGGAGCATCTTAGAGTTGTGTTGTAGACTTTGAGATAAAAGAAGTTACATGCGAAGTTATCTAAGTGTGAGTTCTAGTTTAAAGAGGTAAGTTTACTTAGTCATGCATGTGATATTTAATGGTGGTATCACATTGGATCTGTCGAAGATAGATGCAGTGTTGTAGTGGTAGAATCTGAAATCTGTTATTAAGATTAGAAGATTTCTTGGTTTGGCTGGTTACTACAGGTGGTTTATCAAAGGCTTTTCAAAGTTGGCATTGCCTTTGACTCAGTTGACTCGAAAAGGTCAAGCTTATTGTGAAGTGTTTAGTGTGAAGAGAGTTTTCAAGAACTCAAGAAGATGTTAACATCAGCTCCTATTTTGATTTTTCTAAGTCCAAGTGAATCCTTCGTTGTGCATTGTGATGCTTCAAAGATGGGTCTAAGTGGTGTGTTAATGTATAATGGTCAGGTTATGGCTTATTCTTCTATAGAATTAAAAGTTCATGAGACAAATTATCCTACGCGTGATCTAGAGTTGGCAGTCATGCTGTTCATGTTGAAAATTTGAAGGCATTATCTGTTTGGTTCCAAATTTGAAGTGTTTAGTAACCACAAGGGTTTGAAGTATCTATTAGATCAGAAAGAGTTGAATATGAGACACATGAGGTGGCTCGAATTTCAAAAGAATTATAATTTTAGTTTGAGTTACCATCCTGGTAAAGCCAATGTCGTAGATGATGCCTTAAATAAGAAGTTGTTGCATATGTCGATGCTAATGATTTGAGAGTTGGAATCGATTGAATAATTAAGAGAGATGAGTTTAGTGTATGAAGAGAATTCTAACAGTGTGAAGTTGGGTATGTTGAAGTTGACCAGTGGTATCCTTGAGGAAATTAGAGAAGGTTAAAAAATTTATTTGGGATTGGTTGACCAGCTTGTGATAATCAATCAAGGGAAATGAGGTGTTTTTAGGGTCAACGAGAATGGTATGATGAGAATCAGAGACAGAGTTTGCATACCTGATGTTCTAGGTCTTAAGAAGAGAATTCTTGAGGAAGGTCACAAGAGTGGTTTGAGTATTCATCCCGGTGCTACTAAATTGTATCAAGACTTGAAGAAAGTGTTTTGGTGGCCAGGAATGAAGAACAAAGTAGATGAGTTTGTTTACGCGTGTTTTACTTGCCACAAGTCAAAGATTGAACATCAGAAGTTGTTGGGTCTGATGTAACCATTGAGTATTCCCGAGTGAAAGTGGGATAACATTTCCATGTATTTTGTGACAAGTTTTTCGAGGAAGAAAAAAGGATGTAATTCCATCTGGGTTATTGTTGACATACTGACTAAATCGGCTCATTTAATACCAATTAACATCAGTTATCCTTTGCAGAAGTTAACCGAGTTGTATATCGAGAAGTTTGTTGGCTTGCATGGTATTCCATCGAGTATTATGTCGGATAAGTCTCTGAGGTTCACATTGAGTTTTTGGAAGAGTTTGTAAGAAAAGATGGGTATGAAGCGGAAGTTGAGTTTTGTTTATCGTTTGCAAACAAATGTCAGACCGAGATGACCATTCAGTCTTTGAAGGATTTGTTGAGAGCGTGTGTTTTGGAGCTGGGAGATAACTGAGACAGTTACTTACCGTTGGTTGAGTTCACTTATAACAAAAATTTCCATTCTAGTATTGGAATGACACCGTTTGGGGCATTGTATGGTAGGAGGTGTAAGACACCTTTCTGTTGGTATGATTCTGGTGAGAGTGTTGTGCTTGGACCTAAGATAGTTCAACAGACTACTAAGAAGATCAAGATGATCCAAGAGAAGATGAAAGCTTCACAAAGTCTTCAGAAGAGCTATCATGACAAGAGGAGGAAAACACTTGAGTTCCAAGAGGGAGATAATGTGTTCCTGAAAGTTAATTTGGTAACTGGTGTTGGTTGTGCATTGAAGTCGAAGAAACTTACCCCGCGTTTCATTGGTTCATTTCAGATTCTTCAGAGGATAGCAGAGTTGGCCTTCCGAGTCGCGTTACCACTTTATCTTTCAAATCTTTATGATGTGATTTATGTGTCAGTTGACGGAGCAAATTCCTGATCTGTCTCATGTGATCCAGTTGGATGACGTGCAAGTTAGAGGGAACTTTGTAACACCCCTATTTTCGTAAGAATATTTATTTAATTTATTTAAATATTATATTTGTGGATTTTCGGTGAATTTTGGTGGTCTGTGTCGATGTCGGTATTTTTGGTGAAGTTTTGGTTATTTTAATTAAATAATAGTATATAATATTAATATATTAGTATTATTATTAATTTAAATAATATTAGAGGAATTAAGGGTAAGATGGAAATTTGAGGAGTATTAGAGGGAGTATTATGGGAAAGCCCATATTAGAGGCCCAAGAGTTAAATTAACCAAAAAGGAGGAATTGAGGAGAATTAGGATTCATTTGTGGAGATCGTGAAAATAAAGAGAAAGTGCAGAGCTCTGAGGAAAAAGGGAAAAGGCGAGGATTTTCGTGAAGGTTTCCAAAGGCTCAAGAGAGAACTCATCGGATCGACAATCTAAGGTATGGGGAGTAATTACCTTTCATTTTGTTCATTATAGGATTCGATTGATTGAAGTGGATTTTGGGATTTTTGAGGGTTTATAGGTTTTAAGGTAAACTGATGACTTTGAGGGCATGTTATGAGATCGATTATGAAGAGTTGAAATAATCAGTAGAGTAGACCCTGGGGCTAATTTCCCGTTGTTGTAGTTTTAACCTTGTGGCGAAGGATCTATAGAATTTATATGAAGCTTGAGAGTTTTGAAGGTTTAGGGAAATTAAGGTTTCCCGTAGTGTCCTAAATCGACCTAACATTTGTAGGTTTTAGGCCTTTAAATTATGTGATATATTAGAACTGTTATGGGGATGTTTTTGGGTCAATTGGGACTGTAATCGCAGGTGCTTTGGAGGTTGTGGAGCTACTGATGCATAGCAGCAATTTGCTGTAATCGCATGTTCGCTAGGCGAATGTTCGCCAGGGCTTGCTAAGCGAGCAGCGCAGCAAATGCGCGATAACGTGGGAGTGAGTACTGAGATGATTTTGGAGAGGTAAGGTGGGCTTCGCTGGGAGTTGCGCTAAGCGAAGGAATCAGCGAGTGGGTTCGCTAAGCGAATCAACCAGCGAGTATGACAGATGATTATGTTTCGGGTGTTGAGTGTTGTGTCTGTGGGGTTCGCTGGCCGCTTCGCTAAGCAAAGGCCACAGCGAACAGGTTCGCTAGGCGAACCCTGGAGCGAACGTCAGCTGTTCGTAAATTTTTGTTTATGCTGTTGTGCTGTTTTTGATGTTTTGATGCTGTGATGTAGGATGACTTGCCATGATGTCCTTGATGATATTTAGGTGATAAATTGTGATGTTTTGATGAATATATGATGATATGAATTTTGTGAAAAATGATGAATAATGATGCACATTATGAAGTTTACTTTGATGATGATGATAGTGATGTTGTGTATCATACATTCATATGCATACTTTATGACGACGCATCATTCCCATTGTGCGGATATGGGGTAATTATGACGTGCTCTGGTTCAAAATGCGGGATCGATCCTATTGACGGGGATCTTTGGAGGGTTGACGGCCTAGTGTCCATCTATTATGATGATTGGTACCACATGCATGAGTCTTGTTATACATTGCATTTTATGTGGCATTGATGAATTTGTGATATGGTGCTTCCCGATATTTTCCTTGATGATGACCTTGATGATGTCGTTTATGAAGATAATTCCATTTTATGTATATCTTGTTTTATAATGATTTTTATGAATTATGATTACTCACCCTGCCTGTTTGAATGTTGCCTCCACGTGGGTAACGTGCAGGTGATCAGGTTTAGCCGTGGATGCTTTCGAGGACTTGAAGTTTATTTGCTTTTGGTCGATTTAGAGGTGCTCTGATAGTGTAACATCGGGTTGGGGTCCTTTGAGTCGAACTATGTTGTTTCCTTATTTTTGCTGTCATTCGATGATATGGTTTATTTTGATTATTATGACATTTGTTGAAAACCTTTTATTTGAGAATTTTGATTTCTGCTGCCATGTGAAGGCTTTTTGATTTATTTTGAGGAAAACCCTTTGTTTACAGGGTAATTGTGTTATTTTGATTTAATTAGAAATGTGCACCCTTTGAGGGAATTTTTTATGTTTTACTCTGATATTTGAGTTGTTTCTACTGCAACATTATTGGGGATAGAAAAGGGTGTTACGTTAGTGGTATCAGAGCCTGGTTGGTCCATCCGGCCAGGTTTTTAATTGATGTCTGTCCCTATCAGTCGACGAGTGTGTGTACACTGTCGATGTTTTAGTTCTTCTAACCTTGTTGGGGGTGTACAGGATGGCTGGAAGAAATGATCGTACGATTGCTGATGCGTTGGAATTGGTTGCTAATATGGTGGCGTAGCTGAATCCAAATGGTGGAGCTCCTGGTGAGTTTTGTGCGTTGGGGAAGTTTCAGAGGAACAATCCACCGACTTTTGTGGGTACGCATGATCCACCAAGTGCACACAAGTGGCTGAAGGCGATCGAGAAGATTTTCCGAGTGATGGGGTGTTCTGATGAACAATAGGTTCAGTTCAGAACGCATATGATGGAAGAGAAAGCTGAGGACTGGTGGGATAACACCCGTCAGAGACTTACGGATGTTGGCACTGTGATAACTTGGGCTGTGTTTAAGCAGGAGTTTCTGGGAAAGTATTTTCCAGAGGATGCTCGTGGCAAGAGAGAAGTGGAATTCCTTGAGCTAAAGCAAGGAGATATGACTGTGGCAGAGTATGCCATAAAGTTCGAGGCTTTGGTGAAGTTCTGTCCGCATTACAATCGTGCTGATGCTGAGATGTCCAAGTGTCTCAAGTTTGAGAATGGACTGAGACCAGAGATTAAGCAGGGTATTGGGTATCAACAAATCCGCAGGTATGCTGAGTTGGTTGACAAGAGCAGGATCTACGATAAGGACAGCCGAGCTCGATCTGCTCACTATAAGCAGTTGAGTAAGAAGAAAGGGCAGTATAGGGGTAAGCCTTATACAACTTCAGCTGAAAAAGGGAAGCAGAAGGCTTCAGATGGGAAAAAGACAAGTGGGGGAGTAGCTCCCGCTTTTGGAAAGTGCCATAAGTGTGGCGAGTAAGGTCACCATGTTGATGCGTGTACCAATAATGTGGTGAGGTGCTATCGATGTGGTAAGAAGGGGCATAGAGCTACTGAATGAAAAGATGAGGATCCGACCTGTTTCAATTGTGGTGAGAAAGGTCATATCAGTACTCAATGTCAGAAGCCGAAGAAGACTGCGACTGCTGCTCAGACCAGTGGCAGAGTGTTTGCTTTGAGTGGTGCAGAGGCGCCAGAGAAGGACAACCTGATTCGAGGTACTTGTTTTATTATTAATATCGAGTTGGTTGCTATTATTGATACTGGTGCTACTCATTCTTTTATCTTGCTTGAATATGCTAATAGATTGAGTTTGAAGTTGTCTGATATGAATGGTAATATGGTAATAGAAACTCCAGCTAATGGTTATGTTACTACTACCCTTGTGTGTTTGAGATGTCCTGTGACGATTTTTGAGAAGAGTTTTGTGATGGATTTGGTATGCTTACCCTTGCATCGAATTGACGTAATCTTTGGAATGAACTGGTTGGAGTTCAACCGTGTTCATATCAATAGTTATAACAAGACTGTAGAGTTTCCTGAGATTGATGATAGTGGGGAGTTGATGTTCTTGTCTGTTAAGCGAGTAGAGGAACTTCAAGAAGACGAAGCTTTGGTGTTTACAATGTTTACATCATTGCAAATTGATCGTGAAGCTGCGAGTGTGGAGTTGCCTGTTGTTTGTGAATTCCCAAATGTGTTTCCAGATGACATCAGTGATTTGCCTCCAGAGCGTGAAGTAGAGTTTGCAGTGGACTTAATACCAGGTACGAGTCCAGTGTCGGTGGCTCCTTATCGGATGTCAGCTTCTGAGCTAAGTGAATCGAGGAAACAGTTGGAAGAGCTACTTGAGAAGAGGTTTGTTCGACCAAGTGTTTCCCCGTGGGGTGCCCCTGTGTTGTTAGTGAAAAAGAAGGATGGAAGTATGAGGTTGTGTGTTGATTATCGGCAGGTGAATAAAGTGACTATCAAGAATAAGTATCCGCTACTGAGAATTGACAATTTGATGGATCAGTTAGTAGGTGCCTGTGTGTTCAGCAAGATTGATTTGAGGTCGGGTTATCATCAGATTCGAGTTAAGCCTGATGATATTCTGAAGACGGCTTTCAGGACGATGTATGGACACTATGAGTACACTGTGATGTCGTTTGGTGTATCTAATGTACCTGGTGTGTTCATGGAGTATATGAATCGGATCTTTCATGAATATTTGGATCAGTTTGTTGTAGTCTTCATTGATGATATTCTGATATATTCTAAATCGGACGAAGAGCATGTTGGGCATTTGAGGACGGTGTTGCAAGTCTTGAAAGAGAAGAAGTTGTATGCAAAGTTGTCAAAGTGTGAGTTTTGGTTGAAGGAAGTGAGTTTCCTTGGCCATGTGATTTAAAGTGGTGGTATTGCTGTTGATCCTTCTAAGATTGATGTTGTGTTACAATGGGGGACTCCGAAGTCTGCTACTGAGATACAAAGTTTTATGGGATTAGCGGGTTATTACCGCAAGTTTATTGGAGGCTTTTCTAAGCTGGCATTACCTTTGACTCAGTTGCCTCGAAAGGGTCAAGCTTTTGTGTGGGATGTAGCTTGTGAAGATAGTTTTGTGGAATTGAAGAAGAGGTTGACGACTGCTCCAGTGTTGATTTTGCCTAATCCAAGTGAATCATTTGTAGTGTACTGTGATGCATCGAAGATGGGCCTTGGAGGAGTACTAATGCAGAATGGCCAAGTTGTTGCTTATGCTTCCAGGCAGTTGAGGGTTCATGAGAGGAATTATCCTACACATGACTTGGAATTAGCCGCGGTAGTGTTTATGTTGAAAATTTGGAGACATTATCTATTTGGATCTAAATTTGAAGTGTTCAGTGATCATAAGAGTTTGAAGTACTTGTTTAATCAGAAGGAATTGAATATGAGGCAGAGAAGGTGGTTAGAGCTGTTGAAGGATTTCGATTTTGATTTAAATTATCATCCGGGCAAGGCAAATGTAGTGGCCGATGCGTTGAGCAGAAAGTCACTGCATATGTCGATGCTTATGGTGAAAGAATTGGAATTAATTGAGTAATTTAGAGATTTGAGTCTAGTATGTGAAAAAACCTCTGACAGTGTGAAGTTGGGAATGTTGAAGTTGACTAGTAGTATTCTGGAAGAAATCAGAGTGGGACAACAATCTGATTTAAAGTTGGTAGACCAATTGACTTTGATCAACCAAGGTAACGGAGGTGACTTCCGGATTGACGAGAATGGTGTAATGAGGTTCACAGACAGGGTGTGTGTCCCAAAGGTTCCCGGTATTAAGAGGAGTATTCTTGAAGAAGGGCATCGAAGTAGGTTGAGTATTCATCCCGGTGCTTCGAAGATGTACCAAGATTTGAAAAAGTTGTTTTGGTGGCTAGGTATGAAGAAGGATGTTGCGGAGTTTGTTTATGCGTGTTTGACTTGTCAGAAGTCGAAGGTTGAGCATCAGAAGCCTTTAGGTATGATGCAGCCGTTGAGGATTCCAGAGTGGAAATGGGATAGTATTTCCATGGATTTTGTGGTGGGATTGCCAAAGACTGCTAAGGGAAATGATTCAATTTGGGTGATCGTGGATAGATTAATTCAGTCAGCTCATTTCTTGCCGATGAGGATTAATCATTATGTGCAGAAGTTAGCTGAGATGTATATTGAAGAGATTGTGAAGTTACATGGGGTACCTTCAAGTATTGTGTCGGATAGAGATCCGAGGTTTACATCGAGGTTCTGGAAGAGTTTGCAAGATGCGTTGGGTACCAAGTTGAGGATGAGTTCTGCCTACCATCCGCAGACGGACGGTCAGACAGAAAGGACGATCCAATCTTTAGAGGATTTGCTAAGGGCTTGTGTGTTGGATCATGGAGGATCGTGGGATAGCCATTTGCCGTTGATTGAGTTCACGTACAATAATATTTTTCATGCTAGTATTGGAATGGCGCCTTATGAAGCTTTGTATGGGAGAAGGTGTAGGACTCCGTTGTGTTGGTATGAATCGGGCAAGAGTGCGGTACTCGGACCTGAAGTTGTGCAAGAGACGACTGAGAAGATTAAGAAGATCCAAGATAGGATGAAAGCTTCGCAGAGTCGTCAGAAGAGTTACCATGATAAGAGAAGGAAAGCACTTGAATTCCAAGAGGGGGATCACATGTTTTTAAGGGTGACACAAGTGACTGGTGTGGGTCGAGCTTTGAAGTCTAGGAAGCTCACTCCATGTTTTGTTGGTCCATATCAGATATCACATAGGATAGGAGGGGTAGCCTATCGAATTGCTTTAACGTCGTGACTTGCGAATTTGCATGACGTGTTCCATGTGTCTCAGTTAAGGAAGTACATTTCGGATCTGTCGCATGTGATTCAGATGGATAATGTACAAGTGAGAGATAATTTGACTGTGGAATCATTGCCTGTGCGTGTCGATGGTCGAGAGATGAAGCAATTGCGGGGTAAAGACATAACTTTGGTGAAGGTGTTATGGGGTGGACCAGCTGGCGGAAAGTTGGACTTGGGAACGCGAAGATCAGATGAGGGAGTCGTATCCGACTCTATTTCCTTGAGGTAATTTTCGAGGGCGAAAATCCTTTAAGTGGGGGAGAGTTCTAACACCCCGATTTTCGTAAGAATATTTATTTAATTTATTTAAATATTATATTTGTGAATTTTGGTGGTCTGTGTCGATGTCGGTATTTTTGGTGAAGTTTTGGTTATTTTAATTAAATAATATTATAGAATATGAATATATTAGTATTATTATTAATTTAAATAATATTAGAGGAATTAAGGGTAAGATGGACAATTGAGGATTTTTAGAGGGAGTATTATGGGAAAGCCCATATTTGAGGCCAAGAGTTAAATTAACCAAAAAAGAGGAATTGAGGAGAATTAGGATTCATTTGTGGAGATCGTGAAAATAAGGAGAAAGTGCAGAGCTCTGAGGAAAAAGGGAAAAGGCGAGGATTTTCATGAAGGTTTCCAAAGGCTCAAGAGAGAACTCATCGGATCGACAATCTAAGGTATGGGGAGTAATTACCTTTCATTGTTTTCATTATAGGATTCGATTGATTGAAGTGGATTTTGGGGTTTTTGAGGGTTTATAGGTTTTGAGGTAAACTGATGACTTTGAGGGAATATTGTGAGATCGATTATTAAGATTTGAAATAATCAGTAGAGTAGACCTTGGGGCTGATTTCCTCGTTGTTGTAGTTTTAACCTTGTGGCGAAGGATCTATAGAGTTTATATGAAGCTTGAGAGTTTTGAAGGTTTAGGGAAATTAATGTTTCTCGTAGTGTCCTAAATCGACCTAACAGTCCTAGGTTTTAGGCCTTTAAATTATGTGATATATTAGAACTGTTATGGGGATGTTTTTGGTCAATTGGGACTGTAATCGCAGGTGTTTTGGAGGTTGTGGAGCTACTGATGCGTAGCAGCGATTTGCTGTAATCGCAGGTTTGCTAGGCGAATGTTCACCAGGGCTCGCTAAGTGAGCAGCGCAGCGAATGTACGATAACGTGGGAGTGAGTACTGAGATGATTTTGGAGAGGTAAGGTGGGCTTCGCTGGGAGTCTCGCTAAGCGAAGGAATCAGCGAGTGGGTTCGCTAAGCGAATCAACCAGCGAGTATGACAGATGATTGTGTTTCTAGTGTTGAGTGTGGTGTCTGTCGGGTTCGCTGGCCGCTTCGCTAAGCAAAGGCCACAACGATCAGGTCCGCTAGGCGAACCCTGGAGAGAACGTCAGCTGTTCACAAATTTTTGTTTATGCTGTTGTGCTGTTTTTGATGTTCTGATGATGTGATGTATGATGACTTGCCATGATGTCCTTGATGATATTGAGGTGATAAATTGTGATGTTTTGATGAATATATGATGATATGAATTTTGTGAAAAATGATGAATGATGATGCACATTATGAAGTTTACTTTGATGATGATGATTAGTGATGTTGTGTATCATTCATTCATATGCATACTCTATGACGACGCTTCATTCCCATTGTGCGGATATGAGGTAATTATGACGTGCTCCGGTTCCAAATGTGGGATCGATCCTATTGACGGGGATCTTTGGAGGGTTAATGGCCTAGTGTCCATCTATTATGACGATTGGTACCACATGCATGAGTCTTGTTATGCATTGCATTTTATGTGGCATTGATGAATTTGTGATATGGTGCTTCCTGATATTTTCCTTGATGATGACCTTGTTGATGTCGTTTATGAAGATAATGCCATTTTATGTATATCTTGTTTGATAATGATTCTTATGAATTGTGATTACTCACCCTGCCTGTTTGAATGTTGCCTCCACGTGGGTAACATGCAGGTGATCAGGTTTAGCCGTGGATGCTTTCGAGGACTTGAAGTTTATTTGCTTTTGGTCGATTTAGAGGGTCTTGCTCTGATAGTGTAACATCGGTTTGGGGTCCTTTGAGTTGAACTATGTTGTTTCCTTATTTTTGTTGTCATTTGATGATATGGTTTATTTTGATAATTATGACGTTTGTTGAAAACCTTTTATTTGAGAATTTTGAGTTCCTCTGCCATGTGAAGGCTTTTTTATTTATTTTGAGGAAAACCCTTTGTTTACAGGGTAATTGTGTTATTTTGATTTAATGAGAAATTTGCACCCTTTGAGGGAATTTTTTATGTTTTACTCTGATATTTGAGTTGTTTCTGCTGCAACATTATTGGGGGTAGAAAAGGGTGTTACAAACTTGACAGTTGAGAATTTCCTATTGAGGATTGAGGAGCGTGAAGTGAAGCACTTGCGAGGCAATGAGGTCGATTTAGTGAAGGTTGTTTGGGGAGGTTTTGCTGGTGGCAGTGTGACGTGGGAGCTCGAGAGTTGGATGAGAGAGTCTTATCTAGAGTTTCTCCCGCTAGGTAATTTTCGAGGGAGAAAATTCATTAAGCGAGGGAGAATTGTAACACCCCGACTTAATTAGTTTTTTAATTACTTATTTGATTTAAGTGATTAAATTATTTAAATAATTATTTTATGTGATTTATGACGTGTTTGACCGATGTTGACATTTGTGGTGGTTTGTGCTTGATTGATTAGTTTTAGTGGGATTTAATTAATTAATTAATAGAAAATCGATAGAAATGTTTAGTTTGGCCAAAAGTTGAATTATGAGAAGTTAAAAAGAATATTATATATTCAGAAAATTAGAGAAAACAAGGGTTATTGGGATTTTTGATAGTACGTGAAAAAGAAGAGAATAGGGAGGAAGATGAGAGCTAGGGATTTTTGGAGAGAAGACCATAGAAGGTTGCATTTGCTGGAATTACGAGGTAAGGGGGGGGGGGATTATTCATCCAAGGGTGCCTAATTCATGAAAGGGTAGAAAGTTTTCCCTTAACCTCCAATAGAATTTTCTTCCTTTTTCTTTTGATTGGTTGTTTGATGAATTTCATGAATGTGATGTTGTGTTATGCAATGCTTTAATTGAAGTTTGTGCTCGATGAATGTGGTCATTATTGACATTGTTAAGTTGTTCATAAGCATGGTGTTTTATTTGAAATTAAGGATTTTATAACATGAACATAATTCTGAATTTTTGTGATTAATTGATGGAACACATGATTAATCTATGTAGTATAATGTGTTTAATGGCATGTAATTGATGTATGTTATTGGGTTCATGTTATGAGATGCTTGGACATGTTAGAATATGATTGGATACGGTTTAGAATAGATAGAGGATGAAGAAGATGAGTTAAATGTGGAATTTCGAGAAAAATTCCATACAACAATCGATTGGTTCCCCAAGAAGTATTGATTGGTTCACTTGTTACAACTATAATTTTTGGGACATAAAGCTTTGACCAATCTATTTGTTCAAGCATGTAATTGATTGGTTCCTTTTAAATTTGGGATTTTTGGCCAGAATGCAAGGAACAATCGATTGGTTATCTAGTGTAATCGATTGTTCCCCTTTGAAACGTGAAAAATCTGTGAAACAGGGAGTCGGGAATAATAGATTGGTTCCAGGGGTGTAATACATTTGTAATACCCCGTATTTTTACTAATTTGGACTTTAGAGACTTTTTGGACATTTAGTAGTATTATTCTAATACTAAGTTTGTTACTTATTTTCCTTCCACTTTGCAACATATAAAAAGGAAAAGATAGTAAGAAAGGAAAGAAAGAGAAAAGAAGGAAAAGAAGAGGAAAGAAAGAAGAAAGGAGAAAAAGAGGAGAAAAAGGGTTTTGGAAGAGAATCCAAGAGAAATCATCATCCATTGATCCAATCCTTGCCCAATCATCTCATCTTCATCATTTTCATCATCTATCCAAGGTGGGTTCTAGTTAGTACAAATTTTTAGAAGTTTTGGAATTGTTTGGTTTAGGTCGAATTTATGGAAATCGATGTTTTAACGGTTGAAATATGGTATAAATTGAAATGAATGATCAAGATACTTGTAGGAACATATATTGGTGGTTGTTTTGATGTTTTGGTTTACTTTGAAATTATTGGAAAATGTTAGGGTTGTGTAGAAATTATGTGATTATGTGGAAATCTTGTTTGTATGAAGTTTGATAGTGAACCCATGATATAAACATGTTGTTATTCCTTTGTTGGCTGCTTAGGGGTAGTAATGAGAAGGATTTGAGGATGGGTTTTTTGCTGTCAACTGAGGCATTTTTCTGGAAATCGCAGAGCATGCTCAGCGCGCAGAAGCCTGCTTAGCGCGGTCAAGAAATTCTGCAACCCCTCGAGTCATAGAAAACCGCGCTCAGCGCGGATAGGGGCGCGCTTAGCGCGACCTGGTGTCACTCCCGGGATTTTCATCCAAGTACAAACGCGAAAGTGGCACCGAAATAGAGTCACCAGCAATGTGTATTTAACCCAAGAGAGGGAAAGGAAACACTGCATAAACCTGAAGGAAAGGAAAGAGCATGGTCTTGCGACCAAGAGAACTGGGTTCGGGAGTCGGTTACGCGAGAGGAAGGTATTAGCACCCCCTCGCGTCCATCGTACCCGATGGGATCCACGCTTGCTTGTCTCGATCAAAGGGTGTCGTCGTCTGGAGCTCCACTGCTACTGGAAAGGGAAAGGAACGGAAAAGAAAAGGGAAAGAAAGAGAAACAAATGTAGGGAAAATAAAAGAAGTGCTCGAATGGGCCCTACCCCACTGCCTACGTATCTCATCGGGAACATGAGAATCAGAGCGACGTAGTTCCCCTCAACGAGGGTCGCTTTGTTTGTGTTTTTTGGGAATGGCTAACGTTCTAGCTCAGGTGTTACAGGCTCGCTGGTCCGAGTGCGTTACCATCTTGCAAGAGAACGAGTAGGAGCACGTTCGTACGCTAAGAGTGAGTGAGATGAGAAAAGAATTCCCGAAGGAAAGACGTTATTGTTTGTTTGATGTTTTTTAGAAAGAAATGTTTTGATTGTTTTGTGTTTTGTAACGCGCATTGTATTTAAGTCCCTCGTGTAAGATCGAATGCCTCGCATAACGACCCGAGATGGGACGCACGCTAAACATTCCAAGAAAATGAGAGAAGATCCCTCACTATCTTGTTCTTGCATGAAATGCCTAAATACAATGTTTGTTTTGCCTTTATTAAGTGTTTTTTACTTTCGCTTGAAGATGCGAAGAGAAAACGCAAAGGAAACTCTAAAGGGAGACTAAGGGTCCTAACGTTATCATGCATGGAGGTCCTATGGTTAGTGAGGTTTGAAAGAGGAAGCCTAACTAAAACCTAATGCTAATCCTACTCCAAGCTTAATCAAAAATTAAGTTGGACTAGGTAGCCCTAAAGGGAAAGAATCCAAGACTTGAACAAGTCTTGAGATCCAAGGGATGATAAAGAGTGAAAGAGAAGAAAAGAGAAGAAGAAGAAAGAGGAAAGTGATAGGGCAGCAAGCACACCATAATCATCAAATCCAAATCATAACATAGAACATGCTTCAAAGATCATATAAGCACATATCAAGTATACAAGTGAAGGCACACAAGAAAGGATGCAAGTAAACTTGCACAAGATTCACAATTTCGCACACTAAGAGCTCATACAAAGATGACATGAACAAAATAAGATGAAAGTGAAACCAAGTCAGAATTCAATTCATATCATGCTTATCCAATCCAACATGCAAGAATGTTTCACATTATGATGCATTATGAGCCAAAGAAACCACAAAACCAATGATGATGATATGCATCATACAAATCAAACCATGATGATCAAGTGAGATGAAAACTAAGCAATGAACTCAAGGGGCAGTAGCATATGTATCAACATCATACCAAAATAAAACTCAAGTCATGCAAGATGAAACCTTAAGCAACACATTCAAAACATGCATCAAAATTAGATAAAACATCCATTTATCATTCATGCCAACAAACAAAGAAACATGTGAAGCAAAGAGTGAGAGCATGTCACATAGAGCACTTTAAACCAAGAGGGTCAGAACCTCTAGCATGTCACACAAATCAAACAAAAGGTTTCATGCATTGGTGAAATCATACAAAGAAGACATCACAAGATTAAGTTGAGCATACCACAAAGTTCAAGTCCAAAACAACAACACTTTGTAAAATCAAGAACAAATAGGAAAATGAGTGAAAAGAGATGATTCCAAAGCCAAAAGTAAGCTCAAACAGAACATGATCATACCATATAAACATCTCAAGCATCACTCCATCACAAGTAAGCAAATACATCCAAACTAGATTAAGTACCAAAGTATACCTCAATCAAACTTGCATCACAAACAACACTCAACCAAAAATAGCAAAGTGGATCAATAAAATCCCAAAAAATATTCAAACAGAAGCTAATTCAGTCAAATAGCAGGTACAAAAATATCAAATCAAAAATCACAAACTAAGTATCTCAAACAATTGGGCAAAGATCAAGTAAGAACAATGATTCAACATGTAAAAGAAAGGGACCAAAATCCAATATGGAAAAGTTTTAAAAATGAAAAAAAAATGTTTTTATGTAGTTTAATATGTCACCTAATAGATGCAAAAAGAATGGATTAAAAATGTATTATAGATGAGGAGAAAGAAATTTCACAAGTTGGTGTGTGCAAGTGAAACAAATAAGAAAGGAAAATAAAACAATTAATTAAAACAGGTGACAAAATAAAATAAAATGAGAAAATAAAATATGGAAAAATTTGAGAAAACTAAAAATAAGTCTCATGATTTTTTTTTTATGATTTTTAGATGCATAAAAGTAATTTTAGAAATTAAAAATGCAAGACAAATAATAAGAGTAAGAAAAGAAAAGGAAATAAACTAGGGGGTGCAAACAGTAAAGAAAACACATTGTAATAAGGAAATGGGCCAACAGGGGGGTGCGCAAACTAAAGCCCAAGAGAGAGGAACCCAAGCGAAGTCAAAGGAGAGCATGGTAAGAGGTCAAAGATTCAGAATTAATCCTAGCCAAATAAAAGATCTAACGCGCGAAAATACTAGTCAACAAGTCAATGATATCAAAAAGTAATTAAAACCAACGGACATGATATCCAGGCACACCGTAACCACCTAGTCACACACACACACACAATTACACGCTAATACAATGCACCAGCCATGTGCCTTGCATGTGCTTCATTAATGTGGTGTCACCACCACAACCACATGATCAAAAAAAAAAAAAAAGAACAAAGGCATTGATAAAAGGATGCACGGTAGTACTCATGGAGTGACAAACATACGATTATTAAATTTAAAACAAAAAATAAATGACAAGTGGCGTGATGTGGGACGCAGGATCTGGAAATGGACGGTCCTGCTTTGTCTTCTCCATGGATCTCCTCTTCGCCGGACTGAACATTCCAGCCGCTGGAGCTAGGGCTCCGGCCACCCTCTCCGGTGAGCTGTGACGTGAAATTTTCCAAAAATTGCAAGTAGGTACACTATTTTGACCAGAAAAACGCAAGGATCTCAAATATCCAGTCCATTTTATCAAACAATCAACCAATAATGAGAATCGAAGAGAAACAACTTTAGATTTAAAACTTTAAATCAACATATCTCACAAACCACACGTCCAAACTTCAAACAAAATATATCATCATGGTCAGGGAAGTTCACAGATTATTATGCACATCAAAAATTTAAGTTCTGTGATGGTGAAAAAATCACTAACCTGAGCCTTGAAGAACACGAGATACACCAAGAAATCCCTCCAAATGCTGCAGATCAACTCCTTTTGAGCTCTATTTGCAAAATAAATGCAAATAGAGGCTTGAATCTGGATAGATCTTGGATTTTGAAGATGATTCCTCTTGAAACCAACTTGATGAAAAACTCACTCTAAGCTCAAAACAGTGGATGATTTGTGTTCTTCTCTCTTCACTAACCAAGAATATGAAGGAATTTCTCAAGAAAACCTTGTGAATAGAGAGAAACGAAAATGAGCAAGTGAGGAGTGAAAAGTGGATTCTGGACCAAATGAGAGTGCATGACCTAATTTCTGAGGCATGAGTAAGCTTATATATCCTTGATTAGTTCACTGATTATCATTAGCAAGTGGTTTAAATCATGGTTAATGAGATTTGAGTGGAATTGCAAATTTGCATTTTGCACCACCACCACTAATTCACACGTGGGAAACCCTTGTACTCAGCATAATCCACTTCCAATTCACTCATGGATCACTTCTGAATTGATTTTGGGCCTTGCAATGACTTGGTTCACAAGATTTGAATCAATTTGTATTTTTGCACCTTATGGAAATAATGAGAAATATGGCATGCAATGGAATGGAATAAAAGCCAAATCTGATCCAAATGAGGTGTACTTTGATGTAGTAATATGAGTTGAAACATTAGAGGTCGTTTGAAACCAATTGGATCCAAATTGCAAAAACTGAGAAAATGGAATACATGGAAAACCTCAAAAACACCTTGCCATCTTTTGGCCATAACTAGAGTTTCACACATGCTATGAGAATGATCTAGTGGTTTTTGGAAATGGGAGAGAAAGATATTCAACTTTTATGTTGGAGGAAAATTCATTTGGAGCTTCCTTGATGATGAAAAATCAAGTTGAATGTGGTGGAAAAGTTGCCAAAAATGGAAAGTTTTTATTATAGGTCATTTTCCAAATTTAGTAACTTTGCACAAACTCTTGATTTTTGATGAATGATGTGAAACTTGGCATTTGAAGACCATAAGAGGATGTGAGACATTGAAAACCATGAGAAGAAGCTCAAAATTCCACAGTTGACTTCCTCCTTTTGAACTGTTGACTTTTGCTTATTACACAAGTAACTGATCCATTGAACATTTTCCTCAAAGAACCAATGGCCAAGACTCCTCCCATGGACACTTAAGAACATAAGGAATGCCATGAGATCAATTCTTGCCCAAGAAATCAGAAATAAACTGATTTTAGGTCCAACCCTAGTTTTGGCACCCTCTGGTTAGGAGGAAATAACACATCCTCCAAATCCCAATTCCTCTGAATATGTTGTGTATCCTCTCAAACAAAGATGAGATATGTCCTTTGGAGGTGATAAAAACTCAAAGAGCTTGCACATTTGGGGGTCAGATCCCAACTTTTGACTGCCTTGTGTAGGAGACCATGCACTGTCCAGTCTTCTTGGTGAATTCCTTTCTTTCAATGACTTGTGATATCAAATGAAGATGACACGTGATGTAAGAGATCCTTAAAGCTTGTGAGAAACACTTGGTCTTCTTTTTTGGATGATCAACACCTTAGAGAATCACCTGATCACATGCCCTTATGCAAGATGCAATGCTAAATGCTTGATGCTTTGTTTTTCTATGCTTGAATGCAATGCAATGAAATGAAAGCTCATGCTAAATGATATGAAGAAGAGAGAGGGAAAATTTTAGGGTATTACAGCTGCCCCTATTCAATCACTGTAGACCTGAATGGCTGATAGCGATTGCTGTCAGACTTTCAAGGTATGGAGAGATTGAATACCGACAATAACCCAAAAATTTGCACTCTGCAGGGAAGAAGAAAAGGGATATAAACCCAGCCAAACGAACTCTGCTTGAAGAAAAACTCTGATGAGAAGAAAACCCAGGAAAGATGTCTTTTATATAACGCCAGACGACTACTGGCCTGCCACACTACGGGTGGACTTTAGCAATGTCTTTTGTACAATGCCAGATGACTACTGGCCTGCCACGCTACGGGTGGACTTTAATCACGTCTTTTGTACAACGCCAGATGACTACTGGCCTGCCATGCTACGGGTGGACTTTAGCAATGTCTTTTAGAACAACGCCAGACGACTACTGGCCTGCCACACTACGGGTGGACTTTTGCCAAGCCACGGTTGGACTTTGCAGCTGAATTGCCACACTACGGGGGACTTTTGCCAATCTACGGTTGTACTTGCTGAGATGCCACTCTACGGGGGACTTTTGCCAATCTACGGTTGGACTTAGCTGCGGTCTTTTAATGGGAGTCAGACGACTACTGACTTGCCACACTACGGGTGGACTTTTGCCAAGCTACGGTTCGACTTAGCTGCTGAAATGCCACACTACAGGGGACTTCTGCCAATCTACGGTTGGACTTTCCAATGATTTGCCACCCTTGGATGGACCTTTTGCCATTCTACGGTTGGACTTTCCAATGATTTGCCACCCTTGGATGGACCTTTTTCCAATCTACGGTTGGACTTTAAGATTGATTTGCCACCCTTGGATGGACCTTTTGCCAATCTATGGTTGGACTTTAAGAATTTTCCACCCTTGGATGGACCTTTTGCCAATCTACGGTTGGACTTTAAGAATTCCAATATTGGACTACGCTCTGTATCCGTGTCAGACATCTCTGCTGACTCTGCTGAGGAACAACGGTCAATGATTTGATCTCGGAGACTCCTGAAAGGATAATATCTCTGCTGGAGAATGAATGAACAATCCGTTTGCTTCGAATTGTCAAGTTTGCCAAAAATAAATTGGACTTTGGAATATGAGGGGCAATGATTCTGCCAGGAATTACTTCACCTGTTTGGGGATGAACTCTGGTCACAACAACTCTGCTGGGGGTGTGAATTTCTTTGCATGACGTCTTGCTAGGGAAGAAAAGTCATTAACTCTGCTTGAGGATCTATCAAACCTGAGATCCTTTGCGGGGAGACTCAAACTTCTAACCGGCTGGGGAAAGAATATACCATCACTCTGCTGAGGAATAGATTTTGTTGATCAATAAACCTCTGTGGGGACAAACTAACTCAGCTGGGGAGTGTTGTTGACAAGATTCAATGTTGAACTCTGTGGGGATACCATTACCAGAGATACGATCTTTCTGGGAATCAAGGCTACTCTGTCGAGGATATACAAATCCTGGTTAGAAGACGTTCTGCTGCCACATGCTGGGAAAAAGTTCTTAGATCTGTTGGGGAAATCCAAAGCAACTCCACAGTAATCTACTGAGGCATAAGATTGTTGAGCTTAGGATAAGTACCACCATGCCCCATGCTAGGCGAACTTTTCGTTTGATGACTCCGTTGGGGGATAATGAGTTTACAACAAACTCTGCTGGAGAAAATGCTTTAAAGCGTCTCGTGCTGGGGAATGCCTTTTGAGAGGATTTTACAGAAGACCAAACGTCCTCAAACTCTACTGGGGATAATAGACCTGGAATATCTCTTGCTGGGAAAATCCAAAATGCCCCATGCCTGGGAAGGTCAATAACTTGCTTCCTTACCTGAAGAAACATCATAAGAGGATTTTACGGGAGATTGAGCATCTTCAAACTCCTGACGACTTCACTGGGAATTAACCATCAACCTCGGTGTCTGGGAATTCGCAACCATTATCGACACAGAAAAGCTTGTAGCTATTGGAAGTACTGAGTTAGAGAATTGACTTAATAAGATATAACGATACCCAGTTGAATTGCATTCCCTGATATCAAGACGTCGCGAACGACCGTCAACCATCTGATGGACTCAATCAGTAAACGTTGTGACAAAAGGGTAACAAGTAAACCCTTCCCCGAACACGATTGCCCCAGTCTCCTGTGTGGGAATAAATGATTACTCGTCTTGTGCTTAAAATCATCTGAATCTGTTACCTGCAATCAAAAGGAAACACACACATGCCCCGGAATATTGCGTGGTTTGAATCCACCATCGAGGATTATTCAACATTCAAAGTAATTCTAAATGTTTTTCTGCACGTGTTATTGTGAAGCCACCATGTTTTCAAATGCAATGTTTTATCAAAAATTCGGACGTTTTTGTAAACAAAGCAGTAAAACAAAATAAGAAGCTTTTAACTGAAATTCAATTTATTGATCAAAAGGCCCAGAATAGGCAATTACACCAGGAAGCAATCCCTGGAAAGAGGTGATCGCTGAAAATTGAGAAAAGAAACTATCCTAATGGCAATGTGAAAACGGCGTTCCACTGAGTTTCAATTCTGCTATGGCCAGTATGTCTTCAAGACTCCCCGACCTTGCCTTCTGAGGAATGATCAGACCGATTTCTACCCTTTGGAATGTCAGTTGTTGAAACGGATGATGAAGTACAAATAACTCAGATCGTAGTCGTTCGCTTAAATCCCTCTTTTGCGTAGACCGCCCTTTCGGGTTTTCAATCTACCGGGATACCCTTTTTTGCCTGAGTTGTCCTTGCGGATTTTCAACTCACCGGGTGTACAATTTTTTATTTTATATCCCTAATTTTTGCCCGAACCTTTTTATTCTGTTTTTGTGGTTCGCCGGGATGCCCTTTTTTGCCTGGACTTTTCTTCTTTTTTTTTGTCCAGCGGGTCTATTTACGCGAAGTATTTTTTGATTACGTCTCAGTTGACAGGGGATGAAAAGTCTTCGCCATCCATGGTTGTAAGTAACAAGGCTCCGCCTGAGAAAACCTTCTTAACCACGAATGGGCCTTCATAGTTTGGAGTCCATTTGCCCCTGTGATCTGTACTTGGAGGAAGGATCCTTTTGAGTACCACATCTCCCACTTTGTAAACCCGAGGACGCACCTTTTGGTCAAATGCCTGCTTCATCCTCCGTTGGTATAATTGTCCATGACACACAGCCGCCAATCGTTTCTCCTCAATAAGGCTCAACTGATCAAACCTGGCACGCACCCATTCAGCCTCGTCTAGCTTGACATCCATCATGACTCTGAGGGATGGAATCTCCACTTCTACTGGTAATACTGCCTCCATACCATATACAAGTGAGAATGGGGTTGCCCCAGTGGACGTGCGCACTGACGTTCGGTACCCATGCAAAGCAAATGGTAACATCTCATGCCAATCTTTGTAGGTGACCACCATTTTCTGCACAATCTTCTTAATGTTCTTGTTGGCCGCTTCCACAGCGCCATTCATTTTCGGGCGATATGGAGAAGAATTGTGGTGTTCAATTTTGAAGTCCCGGCACAGCTCAGCTATCATTTTGTTGTTCAGATTAGAACCATTATCAGTAATGATTCTCTCGGGCACTCCATAGCGACAAATGATATCCCGTTTCAGGAAACGAGCTACCACCTGCATAGTGACATTGGCATAAGATGCAGCTTCAACCCATTTAGTGAAATAGTCAATGACGACTAAGATAAAACAGTGGCTGTTTGAAGCAGTAGGCTCAATCTTTCCGATCATATCAATGCCCGACATGGCAAAGGGCCAAGGAGAGGACATGACACTCAACGGGTTTGGAGAAACATGCACTTTGTCTGCATAGATCTGACATTTGTGACACTTGCAGGCATACTTGCAGCAATCTGACTCCATAGTCAACCAGTAATATCCTGATCTCAACAATTTCTTAGCCATTGCATGTCCTCCGGCATGGGTACCGAAAGAGCCTTCATGTACTTCCTGCATTAACAAGTCTGCCTCATATTTATCCACACATCTGAGGAGAACCATGTCAAAATTCCGCTTGTACAGCACATCATCCTGATTCAAGAAGAAACTACCAGACAACCTTCTCAACGTCTTCTTATCTTTAGTAGATGCCCCTGGAGGGTACTCTTGACTTTTCAAGAAACACTTGATGTCATGAAACCATGGCTTGTCATCAGACATTGCATCAACAGCAAACACAAATGCGGGTCTATCAAGCTGAGACACATCGATCTTAGGTACATGATTCCATCCTTGCACTTTGATCATGGAGGACAATGTGGCCAAGGCATCTGCAAACTTATTCTCATCTCGAGGAATATGGTACAGCTTCACTGTTGTGAAGAATGTCAGCAATCTTCTTGTATAATCCCTATACGAAACCAGATTTGCTTGGTGCGTGTACCAACTCCCTTTCACCTGATTAATTACCAAAGCTGAATCACCAAAGATATCTAGGGTCTTAATCCGTAAATTAATCGCCTCCTCAATCCCCATTATACAAGCTTCATACTCTGCTTCATTGTTGGTGCACCCGAAAGTTACTCGGGCAGTGAAAGGTATATGAACACCTTCCAGCATGATAAGAACTGCTCCAACTCCGCATCCATTCATATTGACGGCCCCATCAAACATCAGACTCCATTTGGATTCAGGGTTTGGCCCCTCCTCTGGGAGTGGTTCCTCGTAGTCTTTGGCTTTGAGAAACATGATGTCCTCATCAGGGAAATCAAACTTCATGGGTTGGTAATCATTAATTGATTGTTGCGCAAGATAGTCTGACAAGACACTTCCTTTGATGGCCTTTTGGGAGGTGTACTGAATATCATACTCTGTCAGAACCATTTGCCACCGTGCAATTCTTCCTGTTAGCGCTGGTTTCTCAAAAATGTACTTGATAGGATCCATTTTGGAAATCAACAAGGTTGTGTACCTAATCATATATTGCCTCAATCTCTTTGCGGCCCATGCAAGTGCACAGCATGTCTTTTCAAGCATTGAGTAACGGGACTCACATTCATTGAACTTTTTGCTTAGGTAGTAGATAGCATGCTCCTTCCTACCTGTCTCGTCGTGTTGACCGAGAATACAACCCATAGAACCTTCAAGCACTGTCAAATACATTATCAAAGGTTTTCCTTCAACTGGAGGTATGAGAATTGGAGGTTCCTGCAAGTATTCTTTTATCTTATCGAATGCCAACTGGCAATTGTGATTCCACCTGATCGTTTGATCTTTTCTTAGCAGCTTAAAAATTGGTTCACACGTGGCTGTTAGGTGAGATATTAACCTTACAATGTAGTTCAATCTACCCAGAAAACCACGAACCTCTTTTTCCGTTCTCGGCTCAGGCATTTCTTGTATTGCTTTCACCTTGGCAGGATCAACCTCAATTCCTTTTTCACTCACAATGAAACCCAGCAGCTTTCCAGAATGCACCCCAAAAGTGCATTTATTTGGATTCAATCTCAAGCGGAACTTCCTCAACCTTTCAAACAGCTTTTTCAAGTTAACCAGATGTTCTTCTTCTGTTCTCGACTTGGCAATCATGTCATCCACATAACATTCAATCTCTTTATGAATCAAGTCGTGAAACAAAGTTACCATTGCCCGTTGATACGTTGCCCCTGCGTTTTTCAACCCAAAAGGCATCACCTTATAACAGTATGTACCCCACAGAGTAATGAACGTGGTCTTCTCCATATCTTCAGGTGCCATCTTAATCTGGTTGTACCCGGAGAAACCATCCATAAACGAGAACACTGAAAACTGAGCCGTATTGTCGACCAGTACATCAATGTGTTGCAGTGGAAAATCATCTTTCGGACTAGCTTTATTAAGATCTCGATAATCCACACACATTCTAACCTTTCCGTCTTTCTTCGGTACCGGCACAATGTTGGCAACCTAGGGAGGATAGTGAGTCACAACAAGAAATCCTGCATCCCATTGTTTATGAACTTCTTCTTTGATCTTTATGGCCATGTCGGGGTGAGTCCGACGAAGTTTCTGTTTAACAGGCGGACATTCTTCTCTCAGTGGCAGCCTGTGTACAACAATATCAGTATCCAACCCTGGCATGTCTTGATACGACCAGGCGAAGATATCAGCATATTCACACAACAACTCAATCAAAGCTCTCTTCACATCTGCTTGCAGGCAGGCACCAATCTTGATCTCTTTCTTGACGTCCTCAGTACCAATATTGATGATCTCTATGGTCTCCTGATGAGGCTGGATGACCTTTTCCTCTTATTTTAACAATCTGGCCAGTTCCTCAGGGAGTTCACAATCCTTCTCATCCCCTTCTTCGGCTTGATAAATCGGTTTGTCAAAGTCATTCATAGCCATAGCAAAATCGTTATCAATGGAATCCGGAGGATCAAGTCTGCACGAACGGGTTCATGCTTTATTTTAGAAATTATTGTAAAACAAACAGAAAAAAAAACATTGCCATTTTATTATATTTGTGCAAAAAATAAAAACTGAAAGACAGAGAACAAAAATTTGAGTGCAAAACGTCCTTTATTGATGATTAAAATTGCAAATGCAAACAGGGTGGCCCTACAAATGAATCTATACGCCTTGGGCAGAGTGCAAGATTTTGACATGCATTATGATTAGAAAAACAAATAAAAAATTATTTTGTCTGAAGAGTAACCCGAACGACTTCTTCAACAGACCAGTTCTGCACTTGTTGTCCCAGAGCACGTGGGCGTACCCATTTGTCCAGGTCACAGTCACTGTCAACACCATCTTTTGTAGCTGCACAAGACTGATTTGTTAAAATAATTCCCCCACTACTGAAAGTGATGGGTCCACTGCTTTCCGCCTCTGAAGTCATATAGGGATGATAACCAATGCCAAATTTGTCCTCCTTCATTGGTGTCTCTATCAACTTGTCCCAGCCTTGGGCATTGCCAGCTCTGACGACCTCAACAGCTTGTTTGTAGGATGAAATGGAGGTACCGGCTCCAACTGGTGCAGCGGAAGACCCAGGCGCATTGTCAATATTTACCGCTTCAAACGATTGGCAAAGCATCTCGTGAATCTCTCCGTCCATTTCCACATACTTGAACGTGGACAGATGACTAACAAAGATATCTTCTTCACCACACACTGTCACAACCTGTCCTTCAAACTCATACTTCAGCTTTTGGTGTAAGGTGGATGTAACAGCCCCGACTCCATGAATCCAAGGGCGACCCAATAAGCAGCTATATGTAGGTTGTATGTCCATCACATGGAATGTGGATTTGATCACCTGCGGTCCAATTTGCACGGGCAATTCAACTTCACCAAACACAGATCTTTTAGTCCCATCGAATGCTCTGACAACCAATTCACTAGGCCTTAAAATTAAACCATCAACTTCCAGCTTCATTAGTGCCTTCTTAGGCAAGACATTGAGTAAGGAACCAGTGTCCACCAGTACATGAGACAACACTGCACCCTTACACTCCATTGTGATGTGCAAAGCTTTATTGTGGTTTCTTCCTTCAGCAGTCAAATCCCTACTTGTGAAGCCCAGACCATGGCTGACATTAACATTGGAAATTACACCTTCAAGCTGATTTACAGTGATTTCCTGTGGCACATATGCACTCTTCAACACTTTCAACAAAGCCTCCCGATGCGCGTCAGAACACATCAACAGTGACAAAATTGAAATCTTCGAAGGGGTCTGATTCAGTTGATCAACAATCTTATAATCACTTTTTTTGATTATCCTCATGAACTCTTCCATCTCATTATCAAAAGTAATCTTTTTCTCAGTTTCAGGTACAGGCACACTCTCGACCACCTGTTTTCCTTTAGCTTTTGCAGCAACTTCAGCTTCTTGATCACTGCGCAAAGTTTGGGGAGTAAACAATCTTCCGCTTCTTGTAAAACCACCTACACCACCCACATTATCAATATTTGAACCGGCTGATGACCCAACTTCTTGCTTTTTACCTTCATAATATATGTCTGCTCCATAGTGCCATGGAATTGCCTTTGTAGTTGTAAACGGAACTGGTCCTGGCACCGTGATGGTAACAGGACTGGGTCTTTCTTGGACAACACTTGCTATAGGAACTGTACTAGCAGGCACCTGGATCTCAGCGGGAGAATAATATACGTCTGCCCCATAGTGCCATGGGGTTTCCAATGTAGTTGTAAACGGAACTGGTCCTGGCACCATGATGGTAACAGGACTAGGTCTTTGTTGCACAACACCTGCTACAGGAACTGTACTAGCAGGCACCTGGATCTCAGCGGGAGTAAAATAGATGGTCACAGTTGATACCTCATCAGTCTCTTTCACAACCCTATCAAACTGTAGACATCCTTCATTGATCAGATTCTGCAAACCCGCTTTCAACTTATCACAGCCATTCCCTTGATTCATACACTCAGAACAGTCTTGATTACAGCCCGGGAACACCTGTCCCTTCAACAAACGATCCTTTACAACCAACAAAGAAGTCTTCACCTGAATGATGTTTGCTACCAAATTCAATCGCTTTCCATCTTCGATAGCATGCACATTTTCCGCAGCATGCACATTTGCCGCACCATGATTAGGTATGGGGTGCTGAATAATATTTGGAGGCCGAGAGAAATTGATTGCCTTGGCATCAATCAAGTCTTGCACTTTATGATGAAAAGCCCAACATCTTTCAATAGAGTGCCCCTGAGCACCTGAGTGGAACTCGCATCGTGCGTTAGCATCAAAATTAGGAGGCAAGTTGCCAGCGGCAGGAGGCCTCATAGTGCGGAGCTCAACCAACTTCAACTGAAGTAACTGTGGTAGCAACGCATAATAAGTCAAAGGGAGAGGGTCAATCTTACGATCCCTCTGCCTAGACCTCTGTTGGAAATGAGGTTGCTATTGTTGCTGCTGAACCTGCTGTTGGGGTTGTTGTTGCTGAACAGACGGTGCTGGGATTGTCACTGCACCTACCTGGTGATAACCCTGAGAACGTCCTCTGCCTCGTCCTCTAAACACAGCATTGGTATCACCTTCTCTTCTTTTCTGACCACTAGCAAATGGTTTCTTCGTCCCAGAAGATCCAGCCCCACTCACATCTTGAATCTTTCCAAGCTTCAACAAGCTCTCTATTCTTTCTCTAGCAATCACTATCTCAGCAAATCCGGTTGATGGACAAGCAGCTAGTCTTTCAAGATATGCCCCTTGCAGGGTGCCCATAAACATGTCTGCCATTTCTCTATCCAACAAAGGAGGTTGAACCTGTGCAGCCATTTCCCTCCACCTCTGTGCGTATTCTTTGAAACTTTCCTTAGCATTCTGTGACAACCCCTGCAATTGAGTGCGATTGGGCGCCATGTCAATATTGTACTGGTACTGCTTTAGGAATGCTTCAGCCAGATCCTTCCAACTTCTCACAACAGCTCTATTCAATTTCATATACCAGGTCAAAGAAGCTCCAGCCAGACTGTCTTGAAAGTAATGCATCCATAACTTCTCATCATCTGTATGAGCTGAGATCCTCCCAAAATAAGCTTGGATATATGTCTGGGGACACGTATTGCCATGATATTTATCAAAAGTAGGCGGCTTGAGTTTTGGAGGGATCCTGACCCCTGGTACCAGCCCCAAACTAGTAACATCAATACCCATAGAATTCTTGCATTCCATAGCCCGTATCTTTTCAGCCAACTCATTGTACCTTTTGTCATTAGGAGCACCCATCTCAACATACAACAGAGTAAATTGGTCTTCTTGACCATCTTCCTGAACACCACCAACATTTCTACCATTTCCATTACCCAGATTACCCACAGGAGGGGGATTGCCAACAGGAGGAGGAGTGCCATTGCCATTCTGATTAACCCCAAGCGTGGCCTCTGGACGCTCGACCAGACGCCTCAATCTTTCTTGTTTTTGTGCCATTCCAGTCATGAGAGTCATGAACTGGTCCATTCTTGCCCTCATTTCAGCCAAGTCACTCTGCATTTGATCCATAGCTCTAGCCTAATTTCCTCGAGTTGAGTAACGATGAATATGATTCTCAGCTATAGTTCCTGAAACCAAATAAAGGTTAGAGATCTCCTGCAACAGGTACCTGAAAAAAAACATACAATAAAATGCAAAATGATATGCAATGCAATGCAATATTTATTCATTTCGAGGCATTCCTTCCTTCGATTCCAGCTTGACCAAAAGAGAAGAGCGCATATCCCTGCAATTGCTAACAGCGATAAAATGCCAAAGGTGAATACTAATAATTCAGAATACCCATCATACAATCTGACGATGAATCCATCCCAATAATTACCAACAAATCCAATAGCATAAAATAAAAACCCACAGCCAGGTGTGGAACAGTCAAATACAAATTGTTTTCGAACAGATACAACTGCAAAAGTCTGAATACAAATAAAAGGGAAACCCATCAACAAGCCTGATGGTGACTCCCAGAATAGCAACAAAATAACTCAAACACCAAGCCCATATAAATCTTCCTGGACCTCCTTGAGAAGCGCTTCAGTAACTGGATCGTTTGGGCGCTCGGTAAGACTTCTGATCAGTTGGCTTCTTAACTTGACGGCTTCTTCTAGCTTTCAGATTTGATCTTTGACAGCTGACTATTTGGCTCTCTTTACTCCAGCGCGGGTCTTCAGATCTTCGATCTCTTGATAAGCTGAACTTAGTTGTTGGAGAAATTCACTTTCTTTGCTCTTTAAATTTTCCCTCAACTCGTCGTTTTCAGCCCTGATTCTCGCCTCTATCTCTCTCCGACATTCAGAAAACTCATCCCACCTCTGTTGGCCTTTGGCAAGGGCATTCTCTGACTTGGTCAACTGCTCATTAATGCGCTTGCATGCCTCTTTTAGCGCCATCTCATTCTGTTTGACCTTACGAGTATAGATAGTGTCTTCGGCAATTCTCTTCTCATTGGCCTCATGACGTTCAGTCAGCTTCTGCAGTTCATACTCAACCTTACACTTGTCACAAAGTGTCTTTCTGAGTCCTTCACTTAGCTTCTCCTTCTTTTTGACAGTCTTATCCAACTCTGCTTTAAGCTTGTCATATTCGGCAATGCTTATCATGGTCACTGGTTCCACTGGATCTGACGGTCTTTCCTGAGAAAACGACAAAAGAGTAATTTGAACCCTTCTTTTCAACCAGGTGTCATATTGAGAGGAAGACACATTGTTGCACTTTCCGAAGACGACTTTACCCTTCATTTGAAGATTACCCCAAGCTCCAGCCGCTTGCCTTACCAACAAAAGGTTATCCTTCACAGGAAAAAAGAAAGACTCTTCTAAATCACTGTCCCTTGGAGACTCTACTAAGGCAAATCCTAATTGTCTCCTGAGAATAACAGGGTTATAATTAATGCAACCTTTTACTCCCAAGAGTGGCAGTTAGGATGTCTTCCACAGCTGCTGATGAAATCTCCCCCAATTGTCCTCTGATTGAACCAACGGATATCCTTTGCTGTCAACTGAATCATCCTCTTAGCCCAGTTCTTTGCAGGCTGAGGATTCAAAAAGGCCTCTGAATTTGGTAAATGACCCATAAGCCACCTATGGAACAGAGGCGCACAACATCTAACCAACCTTCCTCGCTTCTTCTCATTCTTGAAGTGCACAGAATAGTACAAATCACCCAGGAGGGTAGGTACGGGGTTCTTCATTACAAAAATATGGATTGCACTCATGTCCACAAACTTTGGTTCATCAGCAAACAACATAATTCCATAGATACTCAAAGCCAGGATTGCACAAACGGTTTCCCACTGAGACTTAGCAGCACATTCTTCAGCTTTGGCAACCAAGAAGTCCAGGTGAAAACCAGATAAACTTCCTTTGGTGGTGAGGTTATCTGCTATCACAGGTACGCTCATATGGAGAGCCTTAGCTATTTCTTTATGCTTTGGAGGGCGCATGTCAGAGTTGAAGGGAATCTGGTACTTGAGAGGCACACCTAGCAGCAAAGCATACTCTTCTAGCATTGGGCCCAACTGAAAATCCGAGAAGGTGAAACACCTTAGCTGTGGGTCATAAAACTGTAAGCACGTATGAATGACACTCCTTTCTGAAGCATTCAAGTCAACAACCACAGTCATAATCTCCCCATAGGCCTTCCGAAACATACCCACATGGTCTGGAGTAATAAGAGCAATCATCTTTCGTAACTGTCCCACCTTTGTGTCAAAGAAACTATAGTGTACATTGTTCTTCCTGGGAGTCTCCATAACTGAACAAGGGAACTGTCAACTGGAACCGAAAGGAAGTATACCCTAAAAAATGAATAAACACGAAGGTTAAATGCAAGAATGCTAATGATGATATGTATGCAAGGGCATGTGACCACTGCTGCACAAATACTGCTGATCCCACTGTACTGCAATCTGAATTTGGTGAGATATACAACCCCAGGATAAGAAACCCAATAACAAACACAGAACCAAATGTGAGCTGATCAGGATCAAAACTTCAGTAACCAATCCTGAACAAATAAGAAAACCAGGTATTCTGACGGTCAAGGGTTCCTGCACACCTGTAAACAACCCCCCCAATCTCACTGGTAGGTACTAGGATGTTCAGTATCCCAGGCTCTCAGGTCGAGAAATGATGATACGTTCACCATTTCTGGTTTGGCATCATCATCAATCGAGGAGGCCTCAACTGATTCTCCAAAA
The DNA here is from genome assembly GCA_022829125.1 of Lathyrus tuberosus. Classification (NCBI taxonomy): domain Eukaryota; kingdom Viridiplantae; phylum Streptophyta; class Magnoliopsida; order Fabales; family Fabaceae; genus Lathyrus; species Lathyrus tuberosus. The sequence continues at coordinate 3,204,765 of JALAZF010000073.1, read as the reverse complement.
CGGAAGATCCTCAGCTTCAGAGGTTTGAGAAGCAATAGCACATTCAGCCCGAAGGATACAATGCTACCGCCAATCAAAGAGGTTGTCTGCTGATTCACTTCAAAACAAAGAGGGGTCATCCTAACAGGTCATCTAGACTTAGCAGCTCTTCCAGATAGCTCTACCATCGTGGGAAATCCACAACGCAGAATTCTCTAGAGAGAACCACATCCAGATTGTGTTTCATATTCCCTCCTCGAACCGAGATGGAACGCGAGAGGATATGTCACACGCTAATCCTAAGTGCACTCAGGCCTGGGTATTGGGCATATCTCTCAGAACACCCCTATCCCGCCAAACCGAAAACATTACAGCAGTGCAGCATAATACATCATATGAAATGAAAATGCAAAAATGCAGTAAATACAGTAATGTACAATAATATACAGTAAAGCAGTAATACAGTAAACAAAAATACAGTAAAATAGTAAATACGATACAACAGTAAACACCCAATAAAGGAAAATAGACAAGCGCTAGGATTGACTCGCTAAGGAAACCAGAGATTCAGGATTCGCATATCCCCAGCAGAGTCGCCAGCTGTCACTCCCGGGATTTTCATCCAAGTACAAACGCGAAAGTGGCACCGAAACAGAGTCGCCAGCAATGTGTATTGATCCTAAGAGAGGGAAAGGAAACACTGCATAAACCTGAAGGAAAGGAAAGAGCATGGTCTTGCGACCAAGAGAACTAGGTTCGGGAGTCGGTTATGCGAGAGGAAGGTATTAGCACCCCCTCGCGTCCATCGTACCCGATGGGATCCACGCTTGCTTGTCTCGATCAAAGGGTGTCGTTGTCTGGAGCTCCTCTGCTACTAGAAAGGGAAAGGAACGGAAAAGAAAAGAGAAAGAAAAAGAAACAAATGTAGGGAAAATAAAAGAAGTGCTCGAATGGGCCTTACCCCACTGCCTACGTATCTCATCGGGAACATGAGAATCAGAGCGGCGTAGTTCCCCTCAACGAGGGTCGCTTTGTTTGTGTTTTTTGGGAACGGCTAACGTTCTAGCTCAGGTGTTGCAGGCTCGCTGGTCCGAGTGCGTTACCATCTTGCAAGAGAACGAGTAGGAGCACGTTCGTACGCTAAGAGTGAGTGAGATGAGAAAAGAATTCCCGAAGGAAAGACGTTATTGTTTGTTTGAAGTTTTTTAGAAAGAAATGTTTTGATTGTTTTGTGTTTTGTAACGCGCATTGTATTTAAGTCCCTCGTGTAAGATCGAATGCCTCGCATAACGACCCGAGATGGGACGCACGCTAAACATTCCAAGAAAATGAGAGAAGATCCCTCACTATCTTGTTCTTGCATGAAAGGCCTAAATACAATGTTTGTTTTGCCTTTATTAAGTGTTTTTTACTTTTGCTTGAAGATGAGAAGAGAAAGCGCAAAGGAAACTCTAAAGGGAGACTAAGGGTCCTAACGTTATCATGCATGGAGGTCCTATGGTTAGTGAGGTTTGAAAGAGGAAGCCTAACTAAAACCTAATGCTAATCCGACTCCAAGCTTAATCAAAAATTAAGTTGGACTAGGTAGCCCTAAAGGGAAAGAATCCAATACTTGAACAAGTCTTGAGATCCAAGGGATGATAAAGAGTGAAAGAGAAGAAAAGAGAAGAAGAAGAAAGAGGAAAGTGATAGGGCAGCAAGCACACCATAATCATCAAATCCAAATCATAACATAGAACATGCTTCAAAGACCATATAAGCACATATCAAGTATACAAGTGAAGGCACACAAGAAAGGATGCAAGTAAACTTGCACAAGATTCACAATTTCGCACACTAAGAGCTCATACAAAGATGACATGAACAAAATAATATGAAAGTGAAACCAAGTCAGAATTCAAGTCATATCATGCTCATCCAATCCAACATGCAAGAATGTTTCACATTATGATGCATTATGAGCCAAAGAAACCACAAAACCAATGATGATGATATGCATCATACAAATCAAACCATGATGATCAAGTGAGATGAAAACCAAGCAATGAACTCAAGGGGAAGTAGCATATGTATCAACATCATACCAAAATCAAACTCAACTCATGCAAGATGAAACCTTAAGCAACACATTCAAAACATGCATCAAAATTAGATAAAACATCCACTTATCATTCATGCCAACAAACAAAGAAACATGTGAAGCAAAGAGTGAGAACATGTCACATAGAGAACTTTAAACCAAGAGGGTCAGAACCTCTAGCATGTCACACAAATCAAACAAAAGTTTTCATGCATTGGTGAAATCATACAAAGAAGCCATCACAAGATTAAGTTGAGCATACCATAAAGTTCAAGTCCAAAACAACCACACTTTATAAAATCAAGAACAAATAGGAAAATGAGTGAAAAGAGATGATTCCAAAGCCACAAGTAAGCTCAAACAGAACATGATCATACCATATAAACATCTCAAGCATCACTCCATCACAAGTAAGTAAATGCATCCAAACTAGATTAAGTACCAAAGTATACCTCAATAAAACTTGCATCACAAACAACACTCAACAAAAAATATCAAAGTGGATCAGTAAAATCCCAAAAAATATTCAAACAGAAGCTAATTCAGTCAAGTAGCATGTGCAAAAATATCAAATCAAAAATCACAAATTAAGTATCTCAAACAATTAGGCAAATATCAAGTAAGAACAATGATTCAACATGTAAAAGAAAGGGACCAAAATGCAATATGGAAAAGTTTTAAAAATGAAACAAAAATGTTTTTATGCATTTTAATATGTCACCTAATAGATGCAAAAAGAATGGATTAAAAATGTATTATAGATGAGGAGAAAGAAATTTCACAAGTTGGTGTGTGCAAGTGAAACAAATAAGAAAGGAAAATAAAACAATTAATTAAAACAGGTGACAAAATAAAATAAAATGAGAAAATAAAATATGGAAAAATTTGAGAAAACTAAAAATAAGTCTCATGATTTTTTTTTATGATTTTTAGATGCATAAAAGTAATTTTAAAAATTAAAAATGCAAGACAAATAATAAGAGTAAGAAAAGAAAAGGAAATAAACTAGGGGGTGCAAACAGTAAAGAAAACACGTTGTAATAAGGAAATGGGCCAACAGGGGGGTGCGCAAACTAAAGCCCAAGAGAGAGGAACCCAAGCGAAGTCAAAGGAGAGCATGGTAAGAGGTCAAAGATTCAGAATTAATCCTAGCCAAATAAAAGATCTAACGCGCGAAAATACTAGTCAACAAGTCAATGATATCAAAAAGTAATTAAAACCAACGGACATGATATCCAGGCACACCGTAACCACCTAGTCACACACACACACACACACACAATTACACGGTAATACAATGCACCAGCCATGTGTCTTGCATGTGCTTCATTAATGTGGTGTCACCACCACAACCATATGATCAAAAATAAAAAAAGAACAAAGGCAATGATAAAAGGATGCACGGTAGTACTCATGGAGTGACAAACATACGATTATTAAATTTAAAACAAAAAATAAATGACAAGTGGCGTGCTGTGGGACGCAGGATCTGGAAATGGACGGTCCTGCTTCGTCTTCTCCATGGATCTCCTCTTCGCCGGACTGAACATTCCAGCCGCCGGAGCTAGGGCTCCGGCCACCCTCTCCGGTGAGCTGTGACGTGAAATTTTCCAGAAATTGCAAGTAGGTACACTATTTTGACCAGAAAAACGCAAGGATCTCAAATATCCAGTCCATTTTATCAAACAATCAACCAATAATGAGAATCGAAGAGAAACAACTTTAGATCTAAAACTTTAAATCAACATATCTCACAAACCACACGTCCAAACTTCAAACAAAATATATCATCATGCTCAGGGAAGTTCACAGATTATTATGCACATCAAAAATTCAAGTTCTGTGATGGTGAAAAAATCACTAACCTGAGCCTTGAAGAACACGAGATACACCAAGAAATCCCTCCAAATGCTGCAGATCAACTCCTTTTGAGCTCTATTTGCAAAATAAATGCAAATAGAGGCTTGAATCTAGATAGATCTTGGATTTTTAAGATGATTCCTCTTGAAACCAACTTGATGAAAAACTCAATCTAAGCTCAAAACAGTGGATGATTTGTGTTCTTCTCTCTTCACTAACCAAGAATATGAAGGAATTTCTCAAGAAAACCTTGTGAATAGAGAGAAACGAAAATGAGAAAGTGAGGAGTGAAGAGTGGATTCTGAGCCAAATGAGAGTGCATGACCTAATTTCTGAGGCATGAGTAAGCTTATATATCCTTGATTAGTTCACTGATTATCATTAGCAAGTGGTTTAAATCATGGTTAATGAGATTGGAGTGGAATTGCAAATTTGCATTTTGCACCACCACCACTAATTCACACGTGGGAAAACCTTGTACTCAGCATAATCCACTTCCAATTCACTCATGGATCACTTCTGAATTGATTTTGGGCCTTGCAATGACTTGGTTCACAAGATTTGAATCAATTTGTATTTTTGCACCTTATGGAAATAATGAGAAATATGGCATGCAATGGAATGGAATAAAAGCCAAATCTGATCCAAATGAGGTGTACTTTGATGTAGTAATATGAGTTGAAACATTAGAGGTCGTTTGAAACCAATTGGATCCAAATTGTAAAAAGTGAGAAAATGGAATACATGGAAAACCTCAAAAACACCTTGCCATCTTTTGGCCATAACTAGAGTTTCACACATGCTATGAGAATGATCTAGTGCTTTTTAGAAATGGGAGAGAAAGATCTTCAACTTTTATGTTGGAGGAAAATTCATTTGGAGCTTCCTTGATGATGAAAAGTCAAGTTGAATGTGGTGGAAAAGTTGCCAAAAATGGAAAGTTTTTATTATAGGTCATTTTCCAAATTTAGTAACTTTGCACAAACTCTTGATTTTTGATGAATGATGTGAAACTTGGCATTTGAAGACCATAAGAGGATTTGAGACATTGAAAACCATGAGAAGAAGCTCAAAATTCCACAGTTGACTTCCTCCTTTTGAACTGTTGACTTTTGCTTATTACACAAGTAACTGATCCATTGAACATCTTCCTCAAAGAACCAATGGCCAAGACTCCTCCCATGGACACTTAAGAACATAAGGAATGCCATGAGATCAATTCTTGCCCAAGAAATCAGAAATAAACTGATTTTAGGTCCAACCCTAGTTTTGGCACCCTCTGGTTAGGAGGAAATAACACATCCTCCAAATCCCAATTCCTCTTAATATGTTGTGTATCCTCTCAAACAAAGATGAGATATGTCCTTTGGAGGTGATAAACACTCAAAGAGCTTGCACATTTGGGGGTCAGATCCCAACTTTTGACTGCCTTGTGTAGGAGATCATGCACTGTCCAGTCTTCTTGGTGAATTCCTTTCTTTCAATGACTTGTGATATCAAATGAAGATGACACATGATGTAAGAGATCCTTGAAGCTTGTGAGAAACACTTGGTCTTCTTTTTTGGATGATCAACACCTTAGAGAATCACCTGATCACATGCCCTTATGCAAGATGCAATGCTAAACGCTTGATGCTTTGTTTTTCTATGCTTGAATGCAATGCAATGAAATGAAAGCTCATGCTAAATGATATGAAGAAGAGAGAGGGCAAATTTTAGGGTATTACACCTGGGACTTGGAATTTTATTCCTTAAGCGAGAAAATTCATAACTTTCGACTCGTTTATTGGATTCGATCATTCTTTATATCGATGTAAAGCCGAGGAAATATTCTATGCAATGGAGATGAAATATGTCGATTTTACCGACCGATTAAATAATTGAGAAAGTTCCAAAAGTGATATATTTATGTTTTAATTGTTATATATTATTCTGCTATGTAATTATGATATGTCTTGGCTATCCTATTATTGTTTAACATAATTGTAAATGAATATGCATGCAAATATGAAAACGATATAGGAAGAGTGAGGAAACCTCAAACTTGAACTATAGGAGAATCTAGTAAGGAACTAGAAATTGTAGAAAACTCTAGATGGCGATGCTCGGGCACGTGTTGTTGGAAGATACATTCTTGCCGAGTATTGGCCTAGTTGAGAGTGAACACTAGTATGGAACATGTGGTTAACCTTTGTGGTTGTGAAAAGGGAAGAGAGGCCTTAAGTTGGTGTAGTCTTGTGATTGTCAAATACAATCGTATTTGTTGTATGTAATCACGTAATCGTAACCGGAACATTTTGAGTGTAGTTTCATGGGTCTCGAGCTCCTCTGAAATGGGTACACAATTACTTGGTAGGTTTGATTCCCTACGTGTAGTACGACTGGAGCCTATGCTATGGGTAGAGACTTGTGATGGTTAACAGGCCATGAGAAGTGACGGTTCACGGTTAACAGGCCGATGATCCCGAATCCAATTCGTATGCCAAGTAACTACAAGTATCTATGACTCGGGTCGCCTTCTAGACGTAGAAGCGAACGGGAAGATGAGATGTCTTGGTATGGTTATCGATTAGTGATGTTGTGAGTTAATGAACTCATGTCGTGTTTCCATATAGTGTGAGAATTATAAAGTGTGAACTCAAGGGTCCTTTTCCCTTTTCCCCGGACTTGAGTTAGGATTGTTAGAACCTTGATAATCTGAGAGAACCCATAAGATAGGGAACTCACTGAGATTTGATGTATCTCACCCCACGTTGTTGATGTATTTCAGGTGCTTCAGGTCCCGAGAAGGGTAAGGATAAGGTCGTGTGATCTTTTCCTTGTTTGTTGATGGCTAGCTTCCGTAGCAGAGTTTATTTTGAGATCATTGTTGATCTAGTTCTTAGTTTTTATCATTTGAACATCTTGTGTATAATATGCAATAGGTTATTGTACTTTGTACTTTAGGGCATTTATTTGTATACAATGTGTTAACTAGGAGCTTATGTGTTTCAGTACCAAACACTTGGATCTATATATAATATTTATGCTTTGATGTATGAGTTTTATATATGGGTGTTACAGTTGGTATCAGAGCAGGTCGTATCCTCGACCTAGCCATGAAATAGTATAAGTATTTCTTTCCGTTTCATATACGTTGTGTCGCCATTGGTCTTAAGTGTTATATTTATAGCATTGAGCCTGATCAACTTAATCCTATTTATATGACCTTTAGGAACATGGCTGAAGGACGTAGAAACACTCATGGTAGACCCCGCACCACTCCTGAAGGGACGAATCTGTCGGGCGGTGACGAGAATGCTTCTCTGTACCAGTTTATGCAACAGATGCAGCAGCAACATAATCTATTTATGCAGCAAATGGTGCAACAAATGAATGGAGGTTTGCATCCTACGGTGGTTGCTCCAGAAGCTGAAGGTGGGAAATTCCGGGATTTTATCCGCATGAATCCCCCAGAATTTCATGGTGGATTAGATCCCGTGAAGGCTCACGAATGGATTTCTGGCATGGAGAGGATTTTCTTGATAGTCCAATGCAGCGAAGAAAACAAGGTGTTGTTCGCTTCTTATTCACTGAAGGGTCCCGCTATGAGATGGTGGGAGGGCGCTTCGGCTTTGATGGCTATTCAGGAAGTGCCTAAGGTTTGGGAACAGTTCAAAGATATTTTCATGGAGAAGTATTTCCCGAGCTCATTGAGGACTCAGAAAGAATTTGAATTTCAACAATTAAGACAAGGTAGTATGACTGTGGCCAGTTATGCTGAGAAGTTTGAGGACATGGCTACTTATTCTAGGCAGGCTATGTATGCTCCTGATGAAAGGTGGAAAATAGACCAGTTCCTGTTTGGACTAAAAGCTGAAATATCTCATAGTGTATCTCGGAGAGAGTTCACTATATATGCTGAGGTTTTAAGGCAATGCTATGTGGCCTAGCATAGTTTGAAGAAAGTCCAAGCTGAGGGTGTTGCGAGTAGAGTGAATCAAGGGGATTGCGGAAGATCTAACCAACAATTCAGGCCTAGACAACAATCCTTCAAAGGGAAACAAGTTCAAGATTCAAGGGCGAGTACTCCTCCTGTGTGTTGCACTTATGGCAAGAATCATTCTGGAAGGTGTAGTTTTGAAGGGGTAAAGTGTTTCCAATGTCAGAAGGTGGGTCATCTGAAAAGAGATTGTCCTCAGAATAGGACTCAGACACAAGGAAGGGTTTATACCTTAGATGCAAGGAAGAAGAAGAGTGACAATTCCTTAATTGCTGGTACGTGCTTCATTAACGGATTTCCTTGTTTTGTTCTATTTGATTGCAGAGCTACACACTCTTTTGTATCGATGCAATGTATGAAGCGACTTGGGTTGCGGTCCGTTCCTTTGTCTCCTCCTATGGTGGTCACTACCGCCATGGATGAAATAGTTGAGACACTGTTGATGTGTGAAAACTGTGTTTTGTCTGTGGACAGTAGAGTTTTTCAAATTGATCTTATTTGCCTACCGCTTAAGAAAGTTGATGTCGTTTTGGGAATGGATTGGCTTTCTGCTAATTCGGTGTTTATTGGGTGTGAAGAAAAGCTCATCATCATTCCATCTATTGATGCTACCCTGAAAGATGTCTTAACAACTATTCTAGAAGGTACGGTTGGAATGATAAATTTCTTGTTCGAAGAAGAGAAATCTGTTCTTTTGGTTCTCACTAAGGAAGGGAGTAGCGACCTTCAAGTTTTGGATATTCCAGTAGTTTGTGAGTTTTCCGAAGTTTTCCCCGAAGATGTCACTTCTCTTCCTCCGGAGAGGGAAGTGGAATTTTCTATTGACCTGGTACCGGGAACGGCTACTATATCCGTTTCTCCGTATCGGATGGCACCGCTTGAATTGAGAGAACTGAAGGAACAATTGGAAGAGCTTTTGACTAAGCATTTTGTTTGACCTAGTGTCTCACCGTGGGGAGCTCCAGTATTACTAGTAAAGAAGAAGGACGGTGGGATGCGGTTGTGTATTGACTATCGTCAGCTGAATAAAGTCACCATTAAGAACAAGTATCCCTTGCCAAGGATAGACGACCTATTAGATCAATTGAAAGGATCCTGTGTGTTCTCAAAGATTGATTTGAGGTCGGGTTATCACCAAATCCGAGTGAAGAGTTCTGATGTACCTAAGACTGCATTTAGGACCCGTTATGGTCATTACGAATTATTAGTGATGCCTTTCGGTGTGACTAATGCTCCAGCTGTTTTTATGGATTATATAACGATCGGTTATTTCAAGCTTACTTGGATCAATTTGTTGTGATCTTCATTGATGACATTCTTATCTATTCCCGTACTCCTCAAGAGCACGAAGGACATTTGAGAATCGTCTTATCGATCTTACAAGAGAAGCAACTTTTTGCCAAGTTAAGCAAGTACGAGTTCTGGATGTCTGAAGTTAGTTTTCTTGGTCACGTTATATCACAGGGTGGTGTAGCGGTGGATCCGTCAAAGGTTGAAGCTGTGATTAATTGGGAGAGACCGAAGAATGTATCAGAAATTAGGAGTTTCTTGGGTCTAGCAGGCTACTACAGAAGGTTTATCAAAGGCTTTTTGCAATTAGCATTACCTATGACTAAGCTTACTTGGAAGGATTGCCCCTTTGAGTGGGATTCGGCGTGTGAACAAAGTTTTATGAGTTTGAAGGAAAGACTGACTACAGCTCCCGTTCTGATTATTCCCGATCCTACCAAGTCGTATGAGGTATTTTGTGATGCGTCTAAGATGGGATTAGGATGCGTTTTAATGCAAGAAAGTCACGTTGTGGCTTATGCTTCTAAACAACTGAAAATTCACGAGAAGAATTATCCAACCCATGATTTGGAATTAGCGGCGGTGGTGTTTACTTTGAAAGTGTGGCGTCACTATTTATATGGAGTACATTTTGAAATGTTTAGTGATCACAAGAGTTTAAAGTAGCTCTTTGACCAAAAAGAGTTGAATATGCGTCAAAGGAGGTGGATGGAATATTTAAAGGATTATGATCTAGAGCTAAAATACCATCCGGGTAAAGCAAACAAAGTGGCCGATGCCTTGAGTAGGAAAGTTTTGAGAAAGGCCGAATTGATGATGTTAGAATATTCGTTGTTGGAAAAGTTTAGAGATTTAAATCTTCAATTTGTGTGGACTCCCAATGGAGTGATAATGGGGAATTTGAATGTCAACTCTACGTTAAGAGTTGAAATTCAACAAGGATAATTATTGGATGAGAAGTTGCAAGAGATGCTAAGTCAACCGGGTTTTGTGCATGCTAGCGATGGAATGATTACGTTTAACCAAAGAATTTGCGTTCTGAACGATGCAACTTTGAAAAGAAAGATTTTGGAAGAAGCGCATAAGGGTGCTTTTACTATACATCCGGGTTCTTCAAAGATGTATCAAGATTTAAAGAAAGACTATTGGTGGTCCGGTATGAAAAGAGATGTTGCGGTCTTTGTGTCAGAATGTACGGTATGCCAACAAGTTAAGATTGAACATCAAAGACCGGGTGGATTATTACAACCATTAGAAATCCCAGTTTGGAAATGGGATAGTATTTCTATGGATTTCGCAGTAGGTTTACCCCGTACGCAAGGTGGATATGATTCGATTTGAGTAATAGTAGATCGGTTGACAAAGTCGGCGCATTTCTTGGCCGTGAAGACTACTTTCAAGGCAAGTCATCTTGCGAGGTTGTTTATTGCGGAAATTGTAAAATTGCACGGTATTCCCTCTAATATTGTGTCGGATAGAGATCCGAAGTTTACTTCAAGGTTTTGGAAAGTTTTTCAACAAGCTATGGGGACGGAGTTGCGTTTGAGTACGTCTAATCATCCACAGACGGATGGTCAAACTGAACGAACAATACAAATAATGGAGGATATGTTGAGAGCTTGTGTGTTAGAGAGTAAAGGGAATTGGAAAGAACTTCTACCATTGATTGAGTTTTCTTATGATAATAGTTATCATGTGAGCATCGGTATGGCTCCGTATGAAGCATTGTATGGAAGAAAGTGTAGGACCCCTTTGTGTTGGGCGGAAGTTGGGGAAGATAGAATCTTAGGACCCGAAATTATCCAAGAGACTACGGAAAAGATTCGAATGATCCGCGAGAAAATTAAGCAAGCACAAGATCGACAAAAGAGTTATGTGGACAATCGAAGGAGACCTTTAGAATTGGAAGAAGGTGACCAAGTGTTTTTGAAAGTTACTCCGAGATTAAGACTGAAAGGACCGTTTAAGTCACGGAAGTTAAGTCCGAGATACGTGAGACCGTATCAAGTTTTAGAAAGGATTGGCGAAGTAGCATACAGGTTGGCCTTACCTCCTTCTCTGTCAGAAATGCATGATGTTTTCCATGTATCCCAACTTCGGAGGTTTGGTCCAGATCCTCTTCAACCGATTATATCGGATACTGTTGAAATAGAAGCAGACTTAACGATTAAACCTCAACCGAGCCGCATTGTGGGAAGAGAAACGAAAGTATTAAGGAACAAGGATATTTCTCTCGTTAAGGTGCAGTGGGATGTAACGCATCCGGGTGATGCAACTTGGGAACTTGAATCGGAATTGCGAGATGCTTACCCTCAGCTGTTCAGGTAATCTTCCAATTCGAGGGCGAATTTCCATTTAAGGGGGGGAGGATGTAATACCCCGTATTTTTACTAATTTGGACTTTAGAGACTTTTTGGACATTTAGTAGTATTATTCTAATACTAAGTTTGTTACTTATTTTCCTTCCACTTTCCAACATATAAAAAGGAAAAGATAGTAAGAAAGGAAAGAAAGAGAAAAGAAGGAAAAGAATAGGAAAGAAAGAAGAAAGGAGAAAAAGAGGAGAAAAAGGGTTTTGGAAGAGAATCCAAGAGAAATCATCATCCATTGATCCAATCCTTGCCCAATCATCTCATCTTCATCATTTTCATCATCTATCCAAGGTGGGTTCTAGTTAGTCCCAATTTTTAGAAGTTTTGGAATTGTTTGATTTAGGTCGAATTTATAGAAATCATTGTTTTAACGGTTGAAATATGGTATAAATTGAAATGAATGATCAAGATACTTGTAGGAACATATATTGGTGGTTGTTTTGATGTTTTGGTTTACTTTGAAATTATTGGAAAATGTTAGGGTTGTGTAGAAATTATGTGATAATGTGGAAATCTTGTTTGTATGAAGTTTGATAGTGAAACCATGATATAAACATGTTGTTATTCCTTTGTTGGCTGCTTGGGGGTAGTAATGAGAAGGATTTGAGGATGGGTTTTCTGCTGTCAACTGAGGCATTTTTCTGGAAATCGCAGAACGCGCTCAACGCGCAGAAGCCCGCTTAGCGCGCAGAAGCCCGCTTAGCGCGATCAAGAAATTTTGCAACCCCTCGAGTCAGAGAAAACCGCGCTCAACGCAGACAGGGGTGCGCTTAGCGTGACCTGGGACTTGGAATTTTATTTCTTAAGCGAGAAAATTCATAACTTTCGACTCGTTTATCGGATTTGGTCATTCTTTATATCGATGTAAAGCCGAGGAAATATTCTATGCAATGGAGATGAAATATATCGATTTTACTGACCGATTAAATAATCGAGAAAGCTCCAAAAGTGATATATTTATGTTTTAATTGTTATATATTATTCTGCTATGCAATTATGATATGTCTTGGCTATCCTATTATTGTTTAATATGATTGTAAGTGAATATGCATCCAAATCTGAAAACGATATAGGAAGGGTGAGGAAACATCAAACTTGAACTATAGGAGAATCTAGTAAGGAACTAGAAATTATAGACAACTCTAGATGGCGATGCTCGGGCACGTGTTGTTGGACCATACATCCTTGCCGAGTATTGGCCTAGTTGAGAGTGAACACTAGTATGGAACATGTGGTTAACTTTTGTGGTTGTGAAAAGGAAAAATAGGCCTTAAGGTGGTGTAGTCTTGTGATTGTCGAATACAATCGTATTTGCTTTATGTAATCACGTAATCATAACTGGAACATTTTGAGTGTAGTTTCATGGGTCTCGAGCTCCTCTGAAACGGGTACACAATTACTTGGTAGGTTTGATTCCCTACGTGTAGTACGATTGGAGCCTATGCTATGGGTAGATACTTGTGATGGTTAACAGGCCATGAGAAGTGATGGTTCACGGTTAACAGGCCGATGATCCCGAATCCAATTCGTATGCCAAGTAACTACAAGTATCTATGACTCGGGTCGCCTTCTAGACGTAGAAGCGGACGGGAAGATGAGATGTCTTGGTATGGTTATCGATTAGTGATGTTGTGAGTTAATGAACTCATGTCATGTTTCCATATAGTGTGAGAATTATAAAGTGTGAACTCAAGGGTCCTTTTCCCTTTTCCCCGGACTTGAGTTAGGATTGTTAGAACCTTGATAATCTGAGAGAACCCATAAGATAGGGAACTCGCTGAGATTTGATGTATCTCACCCCACGTTGTTGATGTATTTCAGGTGCTTCAGGTCCCGAGAAGGGTAAGGATAAGGTCGTGTGATCTTTTCCTTGTTTGTTGATGGCTAGCTTCCGTAGAGGAGTTTATTTTGAGATCATTGTTGATCTAGTTCTTAGTTTTTATCATTTGAGCATCTTGTGTATAATATGCCTTAGGTTTTTGTACTTTGTACTTTAGGGCATTTATTTGTATAAAATGTGTTAACTAGGAGCTTATGTGTTTCAGTACCAAACACTTGGATCTATATATAATATTTATGCTTTGATGTATGAGTTTTATACATGGGTGTTACAACATTGGTTTACTTACTGTTTTCGCCATAACTTGAGTTTCGTGAATCAGATTAAGGCGCAGTTTGAAGTGTTTGAAAGCTAATGCACAAAGCTACATTATGGTTGTGCCTTGTAAGATAAAGTGACATATTTGAATGATGTGTCATTGTATGTTAAACGTGTGAATGTATGAATAATTGTGTGAATTATTATACATTCTTGATGGTTATCGATAAGATGGGTGGTTCGGGTGAGAACTACTCACAATGCCTTGAATGTATGATTGATTACAGTCGGAGAGGGGCTGTAATCATTGTTATGTTGTTATTATTATGTGATTGTTTATAGTTAGAGTGGGGTTGTAATAATTGATTATGTTGTTGTCATTGCATGATTAAATGTTATGCATCATATGATGTCTTTGCTGTGAAAAGGCATGTTCGCTAGTTCAGAGTGGGGGCTAGTGACTTGTACCAAGATTAGAGTGGGAGCTCGGGGTTTGCAGTTGATTGGAACCTTGTTTATATGAAGAACTAAATGTTGAGTCAATACCGCGTACATATAGAGTTGAGTTATGAGTCTGGTTCAGAGTCGGGACTGTGACAAACATAAGTTTAGTCGAAGTTGCATTGCATTACATGATGATGAAATATTTATGTAATGATGAGTAATCTTGTATGATCTTGACCATGATATAGGTGATATGTGAATACATGACATTGGGGTGCATGTTTGATAAGTGCATGACTCTGTAGTGTGTGAATTTATCCTGATTGTTTTATGCACCATTTATTATTTGAATGTATTCTCACCCTTTTTTTTTTACATTTGTGCTCCTCTGGAGTACAGTTAATCAGATACCTGAGTAAGATCTTGAGGTTGAGGATGGTGTTGTGCCTCTTTAGTTGTTTGTCGATCAAGTCTTATAGTTGGAGTCGCTCTAGTATGTTACACGTGTTAGAACAAGATTTGTTCATGACATATTTTCTTGGGTTTTGATGATAAAAAAATATTGAAAGAATAATGGTTTATTTGATTTGTGTTACATGTGTGCAGGTTCTAATACTTATAAATATTATAGTCAGAATTTGTTCTACATTAAGCACACTTTGAGAGTTTCTGAATTGCTAGCTTCTGGTGGCAGAATCTGAAGAACATTTGCTAAGTGATGTCAGGCGTAGACTCTAAAGCTGAAGGTCTCAGCATTAGAAGAAGAAACATAATTGCCTCAACACTTAGTGAATGCAAATTGGCTTTTGGTACCATTCAGAGTTGGTGATAAAGCTAAAGCTACCCGTACTGCAGAAAGCAAGTTGTCTTGTCAAATCAGTTAGTTAGCTAGAGTCTACAAATGACAAGGCTCAATAAAGGCTAAGATGCTTTATGGATATCTACTCTCAATGACTCTAATAGTAAAGAATCTCTTGAAGACACAAAGGTTAAACATGTTACAAATTGGATCAAGATCTTCTGGTGTATCTATCTTCAACGAGTCTTGTACTATAGAGTAACAACAAAGACTCTTGATCAAGTTACCTCTTCAACGAATAGTTTCTGAAAAGGCTATAAATATGGCTGAAGGTTCAAACTGAATCTTTAACAAGGATCAACTAGAAGAAGGAGCAACAAGATCAGCAATTATCAACACACTGCATATGCAAATTTTTCTGATGTAGGTTGTAATTGTAAAAGCCTTAAGATTTCTTACACATTTGAAATTCTGGTTAAGCAGATCACTAAGATGTCAGACAGGATGTCGTGACACTTGATCTCTGCTTCTCACAAGGATTAAGGAAAAACAGAAGTAAACTGCAGAAAGAAAACAACACACATAAATTATTAACCCAGTTCTGTGATCAACGACACCTACGTCTGGGGGCTACCAAGCCAAGAATGAAATCACTAAGTAGAATTGGTTCTAAGCTAAACTCCAATGTTTACAACTTAGCACCTAGAAACTACCCTTCCTAGATTTCTACCTAAGACACTCCTAGGTATGAGACCCTTCTCAATTCCCTTCCAATCACAGCAGTGACTGAAAATATTACAACTCAATAAACAGTCCTTCTCTGGTATTCACACAATACACGAGAGGCTCACAAAAGTACAAACCCTAGTACTCTATAACAGCTGCAATATTCAACACAAAAACTAGGTTAAAACCATCCTATTTATATTGTAAAACATAACTGGACTTGGGCTTCAAAAGGCAGCAATTCTGCTCCTCATAATTTGCGACCTAATCTTTTCTTCAATCACAAGTTTCCAAAAATGTCTCCTTGCATGGAAACCACATATTCCTTTTAGAATCAGAATCTCTGATTCCTCAATCTCAGATGCCACCTGGGATCTAGTCATATTCCAATCACACCTGGAACCTAAATACAGTTATTCCAAAACTGTAACAGACAAAGATGTCGAATCCACCTGATAGGACATCTTGTCTAACATCTTAACCTGTAGTTAGTTCATCATGTCAGGACATCTTGTCCAACATCTTTCTGCTAAGTTAGTTTTACCAAAATTAATGCCAACCTCATGGGCTTGGACTCATCAATCTCCCCCTTTGGCAGATTTTGGCTAAAACTAACTTTCATTAACCTGCAGAATCATATCAGGGAGACCACCATCAGAGCAGCAGCGGAAACTTAACATTGTCTCCCCCTTAATTAGTACAGATCTACTCCCCTCAGTGGTTAGTAGAAAAATAGCAGTGGTTAGTGATGTTAGTATTTCTCCCCCTTTTTAGCCATAATATGACAAAGGCAGAAGGACTAACTCAAAAACCAATAAAACAGTTCATAGTAGTTAAATTACACACCCAACAAAAACAAAAACAAAATTATCCTGGGCATTCAGCCCTTACACAACCAAAAATAAAGAGAAAAAAACATAAAGCAAAAGAACACACTAGAGCAAGAGAGAATACTGTAAAACCCTCTCAATATGGTGGGAATACATATTCAGAGAACAAAATATCATTCCCACAACTAGTGGAAAGTTATGCCTCGTCAGATAGGCAAACTCCAAGCTTGCCTCTCAATGTCTCAAATTGATTTGCATCCAAAGCTTTAGTAAAAATGTCAACTAGTTGATTTTCTATGGCCACATGCTCCAGAGTTATGATTTTGTCTTCCACCAGGTCTCGAATGAAGTGATGTCTGATGTCAATGTGTTTAGTTCGGCTGTGCTGAATGGGATTCCTTGAAATATTTATTGCACTCAAATTGTCACAGAAGAGTGTCATAACATCTTGCGGGACATTATATTCAGTCAGCATTTGCTTCATCCACATCATTTGAGAACAGCTACTCCCTGCTGCAATGTATTCAGCTTCAGCAGTAGATAAGGAGACACAATTTTGCTTTTTGCTGAACCAGGACATTAAATTGTTTCCTAGAAAAAAAATCCACCAGAGGTACTTTTTCTATCATCTGCATTTCCAGCCCAGTCAGAATCACAGTATCCTATTAATACAGAGTCAGATTTGTGTGTGTAGAGTAGTCCATAGTTACATGTTCCATTCACATACTTTAGAATTCTCTTGACCTGATTAATATGGCTAACTTTGGGTTCAGCCTGATACCTTGCACAGACTCCTACTGAGAATGTTATATCAGGTCTATTACCTGTAAGATATAGGAGACTTCCAATCATGCTTCTATAGAGACTCTGATCAACACTTACACCATTTTTATCTCTTGACAATTTTAGGTGAGTAGGGGTAGGAGTCCTCTTGTGTTTTGCATTTTCCAAGCTAAACTTCTTAACAATATTCTTGGCATATTTTCCTTGATAGAGAAAAATAGAATCTTCCATTTGTTTGACTTGGAGACCAAGGAAGTAGGTTAATTCTCCGACTAAACTCATCTCAAACTCAAGTTGCATTTGCTTAACAAAGTGTTGAACCATCTCTTCAGACATTCCTCCAAAAACAATATCATCAACATAGATTTGTGCTATCATGAGATTACCTTCCCTTTCTCTGACGAAGAGAATTTGATCAATTCCTCCCTTCCTGTAGCCATTTGTAACAAGGAAATCAGTCAGTCTTTCATACCAGGCCCTTGGATCTTGTTTCAACCCATACAAGGCTTTCTTCAACTTGTAGACATGATCTGGAAATGTCGGGTCAACAAAGCCTTTGGGTTGTTCCACGTAGACCTCTTTACTGAGATATCCATTCAAAAAGGAACTTTTAACATCCATTTGAAAGAGTTTGAACTTCAGTAGACAGGCTATTCCAAGGAGCAGCCGCACAGACTCCAGTCTAGCTACATGAGCAAAAGTTTCATCAAAATCCACTCCCTCTATCTGAGTGTATCCTTGCACAATGATTCTGGCCTTGTTTCTTGTGACAACTCTATGTTCATCAGAATTGTTCTTAAACACCCACTTAGTTCCAATAACATTTGATCCTTCTGGTCTGGGTACAAGATCCCAAACCTCATGCGTCTTGAACTGTCACAACTCTTCTTGCATCGCATTAATACAGAACTCGTCTGTCAAGGCCTCCTTGACATTCTTGGGTTCCATCTTTGACACAAAACAGAGACTTGCCACCACATCTCGTGAACTGGTCATCCTTCCTCCATTTGGGTCCCCTATTATGAGTTCCTTAGGGTGATCTTTCTGTATTCTGATGGAGGGTCCCTTGTCAACTCTCTCGGTCACATTAGATTCATGATTGTCATCGTTGGGTACAACAGTATCTTCAGAGTTATCTTGAGGTGTTTCAACATCCTCTGTGACATCTTCCTCTTCTATGGGGAAGAATGCTCCAATATCATTTATAGCTCCAACTTCCATAGGAGAGTCATCAACCACAACATTTATGGACTCCAATACTACTTGAATTCTTGAATTGTAGACACGGTATGCTCTGCTGTTTGTGGAGTAACCTAGGAAGATTCCTTCCTCACTCTTGTGATCCATCTTTCTTCTCTGCTCACGGTCTGCCAGGATGTAGCATTTGCTTCCGAAGACATGGAAGTATTTCACAGTTGGCTTTCTACCCTTCCATAGTTCATACAATGTGGCAGATGTTCCAGACCTGATGGTTACCCTGTTTAAGATGTAGCAAGCTGTGTTCATTGCTTCAGCCCAAAAGTGATACAGGAGTTTCTTTGCATGGAGCATGACCCTTGCACACTCTTAAATAGTTCTATTTTTTCTCTCAACCACACCATTCTGTTGGGGAGTGATAGGTGAAGAGAACTCATGACTGATTC
Source organism: Lathyrus tuberosus (assembly GCA_022829125.1). Lineage (NCBI taxonomy): Eukaryota > Viridiplantae > Streptophyta > Magnoliopsida > Fabales > Fabaceae > Lathyrus > Lathyrus tuberosus. The sequence goes on along the minus strand of JALAZF010000073.1, from coordinate 3,185,879 downwards.
CTTCTGAAGAGCAGAACTCATTAAACTTGCTGTTCTCAAACTCCTTCCCATAGTCACTTCTGATTCTAACTATTCCACAATCCTTTTCTCTTTGAATTTTCTGACACAATCCTTTGAAAACTTCAAATAACTCTGATTTCTCTTTGAGAAAGTGCACCCAAGTGTACCTAGAGAAATCATCTACAACCACGTAAGCATACCTTTTTCCTACAAGACTTTCAACCTGCATAGGTCCCATTAAATCCATATGGAGAAGCTCTAAGTTCTTTGAGGTGGTCTGATGTTGAAGCCTTTTATGTGACATTCTAGTTTGTTTACCAATCTCGCATTCCCCACATATCTTGCCTTCATCTATCTTCAGATTTGGAATCCCTCTGACAGCTTCCTTGGATATGACTTCTTTCATTCCTTTTAAGTGCAAATGACCCAGTTTCTGATACCATAACTTCACTTCATCCTCCCTTGACACCAGGCAGGTGGAGGGACACTGAGTTTCATGAGGAGCCCATAAGTAATAGCTATCCTTGGATTTGGTACCTTTCATAATGAGTTCTTCTTTATCGTTTGTTACCAGGCACTCAGATTCAGAGAGGTTCACCTTAAGACCTTGGTCACACAGTTGGCTGATGCTTATTAGATTTGCAGTCAATCCTTTGACATACTAAACCCTATCAAGGCTGGGCTGACCATCACACTTCAACTTACCAACACCTTTTATCTCTCCTTTTGAACCATCTCCAAAGGTGACATGACCAGTGGGATGAGGTTTGATGTCAGTCAAGAACTTCTTCACACCAGTCATGTGTCTGGAGCAGCCACTGTCAAAGTACCAGTCTTCTTCGGCGGAGGCTCTCAGGGAGGTATGAGCTATGAAAGCTACTGTTTGATCCTTAGGGATCCACTTCTTCTTCCCTTTGGGAGCCTTCTTTCTTCTTCTGGATCGTGTTGATGATTTAGGATAGCCATTCAACTTATAGCAGTGAGCCTTTATATGACCAAACTTCCCGCAGTAATAACACTGTTTGTCCTATTTTTGTTTTCCTGGAGAGATGTTCTGAGGCCTTTGATGATGTTGATACATCTTTCTCGACATCACTTGGGCTGAGTTCCCTCCAGTCTTATGCCCTTTGATCTCAACTTGATCATTATAGCCAATACCCTTTCCACTTCCGGCATTTCTTCCTGACATAAGGATTTCATCTAGCATGTCTGAGCTATTGTTCATCATCCTTATGTACTTGGTCATGTTGTTGAGTTTGGAGTTTAACCACACCACTTTATCCTCTAAATCAGAGATCGTTTCCAGATGATTCAGTCTTTCATCACAAGGTTATGAGATAAGATTCTGCTGATCTTGTCCTAATTGATACAATTCAGCAAAGTCATTAGGGTTGAGCGATCCGTTATCTGACTCCTTGTCAGAATCATACACTCTAGTCATTGCAAACATCTTCTTAGTAGTCTCTCCATCACTCGAGGAGTCATCCTCGGACCACGAGGTGGATAGACCTTTTTTCTCCTTCTTGTGGAACGTGGGACACTCACCTCTTGTGTGTCCAAAACCTCCACACTCAAAGCACCGAATTCCCTTCCCTCGGTTGGGTTTCTTATCATATCTAGGTCTTCTTCCAAAGTTTCTTGATCTATAGATGTCATAAGTCTGAGCCTTAACATTGGTCTTAGACTTCTCATCCAGTTGCTTTGCCAGTTGATGAAATTGTTTTTCAAGGAACCCTACAGCTTTGGACAACTCCTCTTTGGTGTTACCCTCTTCTTGGTTGGTTACCAGGGCAAGACTTTTCTTCTTTTCATCCTTTTTGTTGATAGCCATCTCAAAATTTTGGAGTGATCCCATAAGCTCATCTACCTTCATGGTATTTATGTCCTGAGCTTCTTCAATAGTTGTCACTTTCATATCAAACCTCTTGGGAAGAGACCTTAGAATTTTCCGAACCAACTTGGCTTTAGGAATTTTCACTCCAAGGTCACTAGATCTGTTGGCAATATTAACAATATTCATATGAAAGTCATGTATACTTTCGTCTTCTCTCATCCTCAGATTCTCAAACTTAGTGGTGAGAAGTTGAAGTCTTGACGATTTAACCTGTGAGGTGCCCTTATGGGCAGTCTTCAGAATTTCCCAAGCATTCTTTGCAACAGTGTAATTCTTGATGAGTCTGAAGATGTTCTTGTCCACCCCATTGAACAATGCATTCAAGGATTTGGAATTTCCTTGAGCAAGCTTATCATCTTCATCATCCCTGTCTTCTTTAGGTTTCAGCTCCTTAGTGAGCTTCCCATCTTTGTCTTTGATCTTTGGTGGATCCCACCCCTTAACCATAGACTTCCAAGCCTTTCCATCCATTGACTTAATAAACGTCATCATGCGCACTTTCGAATATTCATAATTGGAACCATCAAGTATAGGTGGTCTATTCAGAATTCTTTATCCATCGAACCATAAAGTATCGTCACTGAATCTCACCTAGATACAGAGCAGGATGCCTGCTCTGATACCAATTGAAATTCTCATTAAGCAGATCACTAAGATGTCAGATAGGATGTCGTGACACTTGATCTCTGCTTCTCACAAGGATTAAGGAAGAACAGAAGTAAGCTTCAGAAAGAAAACAACACACAAAAATTGTTAATCCAGTTCGGTGATCAACAACACCTACGTCTGGGGGCTACCAAGCCAGGAATGAAATCACTAAGTAGAATTGGTTCTAAGCTAAACTCCAACATTTACAACTTAGCACCTAGAAACTACCCTTCCTAGATTTCTACCTAAGACACTCCTAGGTATGAGACCCTTCTCAATTCTCTTCCAATCACAGCAGTGACTGAAAATATTACAACTCAATAAACAGTCCTTCTCTGGTATTCACACAATACACGAGAGGCTCACAAAAGTACAAACCCTAGTACTCTATAACAACTGCAATATTCAACACAAAAACTAGGTTAAAACCATCCTATTTATATTGCAAAACATAACTGGGCTTGGGCTTCAAAAGTGCAGCAATTCTGCTCCTCAGAATCTGCGACCTATTCTTTTCTTTAATCACAAGTTTCCAAAAATGTCTCCTTGCATGGAAACCACATATTCCTTTTAGAATCAGAATCTCTGATTTCTCAATCTCAGATGCCACCTGGGATCTAGTCATATTCCAATCACACCTGGAACCTAAATACAGTTATTCTAAAACTGTAACAGACAAAGATGTAGAATCCACCTGATAGGACATCTTGTCTAACATATTAACCTGCTGTTAGTTCATCATGTCAGGACATCTTGTCAAACATCTTTCTGCTAAGTTAGTTTTACCAAAATTAATGCCAACCTCAAGGGCTTGGACTCATCAACATTGAATATCTTAGAAATCATAAGTGTTTTAGGTCTTTGTTATGGTGATTTCTCATACCTCTGATACTTGTAACATGTACACCTTGTTCTCTATTCTGTTAAGCTTGTTCAATAGTTTAGATAAAAGTCTTGTGTCATTGGGATACAAGCAAGGAAGTCTCGAGCTAAGATGCTTGAGCCACGAAAGTATCTTGCTATGTTCTTGAGCTGTGAAAGTATTAATTAAGTGGATTGATTGAGCAGAAGTCTTGTATCATTGGGATACAAGCAAGGAAGTCTCGAGCCAAGATGCTTGTGCCACATAAGTCTCTTGCTATATGCTTGAGCAGTGAAAGTCTTAATCAAGTAGATTGATTGAGCAGGAAATTCTTGAGCCAGTGTAGCTTGAGTAAGATAGCTTGGTACATGAAATTCGGAGCAGTAAGTCTTGACCAGTGGGGTTCAAGCAGGGAGGTTCGTTTCATGGGACCAGGAGTAGAAGTCTTGATCCTGAGGGGCTTGAGCGGGAATGCTCAGTACATGGAATTGGAGCAGTAAGTCTTGACCAGAGGGGTTCAAGCAGGGAGGCTCGTTTCATGGGACTTGGAGCAGAAGTCTTAGGTTGAGGGCCTGAGCATGGAAGTCTTGGGTTCGTGGACACTGATCAAGAAATCTCGAGTGAGGAGCTTGAGCAGAAGTTTTAGACCTTGGGTCTGAGCAAGTTTAAAAGTCTTATGCAGAATGCATAAGAGATTGTAATCATGATTTGATTATAGTGAAAATCTCTTTTGAAGCAATGGGATTGGACTACTCTCAAGTTAGGAGGAACCAGTATAAATCTTTGTGTCTTCTGCTATTATTTATTAGCTTCTGTCAACATTCTGCTGCTAAGAATTAACCAGAATCTGAACACCAGTTTAGATTCCAAACTTTGATCAGATGCAAACTAAGAAAACGAAAAACACAATTCAACCCGCCTTCTTGTGTACTTTTCTGACCTTTAATCAGTATCAGAGCACGATTTATGCTTAACACTTAACAGTGGCACAAATAATGATCGAATAAGAAAAGTATGTCTGTTAAAGACTTTTCTTCAAGAAGGAATTAAGTGCCACATGAAAAATATTATACTCTTTTCCTACCATATTCAAAGGATGATTCCACTGAATTTAAATGATGGAAAATAAAAACATATTTTTAACTCATTAGTCTTGTTAAAAGGGGTTCTAAAGGTCTATAGAATATCCTTTCAAAAGGTATTACTATAGAAGTTCTTGGTTTAGAGATAATCTGTTTGAAAGTCTCTATCACCAGCTCAGAAGAAGCTTATTGAATATCTTCAGAGGTAGTTGCATTTTGGTAGGTGCTCTATCTCACTTCTGGGTATGTCAACATCATTAATATGTCTCATGCTCGGAGTATCTTTGAATCTTTATGCTCAGATTTATGGGAATCAGTTTTAAAGCTTGTCTAGATTTGTGCTCGGAGTATCTGATCTTTCAAACAAATTCTGAGAAGATTGGTTTAGATTCAAACCTGAAGTCACAGATATTCAAGAAGTTATACAAATTGAATATATTGTGCTCTGTTGGTTTGTCTTGCGAATCTTCAAAGAAAAGAAATGAAATTAGATGATGAAAAGTTATCTAATAGATCACCTATCCTAAAACTTGGTTCTTTGGAATGTCTCATGATAAGGGATTTATATTTCTTGTCAGAAGTACTTCTTAACCAGTTGGATGGGTTGTAACATCTGGTGATAGAAGAGTAACTCCAGAAACTTCTGAAATACTTGTATTTCAAATGATTTCTCAGATCTAAAAGCAAGGAGAAACACTACCAGAGCATAATGTTAGTTAATCTTCACTGCATATTCTTTTGAAGATGACATTAGTGTAGGATTCAAATAAAAGAGTAATCTGGCTTTGCCAGTCATTACTGCTTCTGAAGAAGCATTTGAGTCCTAAAATAAAAATCAAGTATTGAAGAGAAAGAGATTATTCCAAATCTATCTTGCTTCAATATTTGATAATAAGGAGTCTTCTCTTTAAGGTGATATCTTAAGAGACTTCATTGCTCCTTGATTGAGGATCATCATGGAATTTGTTTTTAAGGATAAGTATATGAGAAACCTTCAATTTTTCTTTGTGTTCTGCAGGCAATTAGATGATGGTGCTTTAATTTATTTTATTCCATTCTCTGATAGCTAACATCACCTAGTTCTTTGCTTATCAAAGATCTCAAAGTCTTGAGTCAAGACAATGAAATGAATGATTCTACTAAGAACAAGATCTTGTTCATATTATGATTTATTCTAGACTGATACTATGGAATGTCATGGTACAACTATCAGAATGTGGCATAAGGTGAAGGAAAGCCTATTTGAACATTTATGTATAGTCTCATAGAAATATGAGTGTCATGATTTAAATGTATTTGCTGCATATTTCAAAGAAAGGAGCAGAGGCATCTTCCATGGCATTTATTAAAGGTTGTTTACAACAATTGATAGAAGAAGAGCTCATAACCCAAGTGCTAGAGGTACTGAGTTTGGTGAGAGAAGTGGAGTCATTGGTTTAACAACCATTGAATTAAAATCCACTCAAAGCGGTGTTCAGACTTTATGGTCAAGTCTGAATATTGATATGTGTCTGACCGAGAAAATAACAAAAGAAGGGTATGCTTGTTCTTTTCTGGCTTATCTTTTGATTCAATGAGATATTTGTGTATGTGTAAATATAAAGTTTCTGTTAGATTTCTAGAGAAGCTATTTAAAAAAAAAAAGATCTCCAGACATCTTCAAAAAGAAACTCTGTTGTATTTATCTATACTAAATATTTTATTAAGCTAGATGATGATCATATTTATGGAAACAATTTCCTCACTTTTTGTGATGTTACTGTTGTTTGTTAGCTCTCAAAGGAAACAATTCAATATTCATCTATCACTCATGACTCTTGTTTCAAGAGGAAGTGTTGGTTCTGAATAGAATCTTAGAGACTTATGATTGACAGAAGATATCTCTCTCTCAGTCTAGTTTTACTAGACTCTGATGGATGATAGCTTCTGAAATTTGTCAGATTCTAAGATTCAGAAGAGGATTATTTACTTCTGATAAAGCAGTTAAAGTATAAGGTTTTCCAAAAATTTTATTATACTTAAATTTTCATAAAGGTGAAATTCATCTAATGGATTTAAGAAATCTGCTGGATAAGAACCTTTGGGTAATGATGTTTTCTTTTTGGATACTTATTGTCACTATCCCCTATCTTGTGAAACATCATTTTGTCCTTCTTCTGACAAGATTCTTATTCCTTTAGGAATCTTGTTCAGTTCTTTTCTTTTTATTTTCTCTGTGGTTGTGTGCTGATCAAGCCAAACTTGAGATGAGTTTCCTAGTCAATTCTTCTTTGAATCAAATGGTAGTCATCAATGAAAAGTTTGTGGATTTTGATGAGTTGCTTAAGTTAGGCTTTAACTTCTGGAAAACTGTGTCTGAACAAGGATGTAATGGATACTTTGAGATGCTTTGTGGTATAACTTATCCAAATCTTGTCAAAGAGTTTTGGATTAATGCTTCCATTGTTGAGCTGAATTCTGAGTGTGATATTCTCTCTAAAGTAATTGGTGTTTCTATAACAGTAACCTCTAAAGTGATTTCTAATGTGATCAATTGTGAGGAGATTGGAGAAATCCCGGGAACTCTTATTTGGGAACACTATCTTCCTACTTGGCGTATCTTTGTATATCCATCTAATACATCAGTGGTCTTAAATCTTCGTCCTGATTCTGTTGTTTGGAATCAAATTTTGAATTCAAACTTACTTCCTAAGGATAAGGATTTAGACCTTGTGGACCCTATTGAAAAAGATCCTTCTACTTCTCAATTCAGACTTGCAGATTGATCTTCCTCAAGTTATGTTTGACTATTTGAAGAAGACTTTTTCTTCCTTTCACAAGGGAAAGATTTTCTTCATTCCTTTTGGACGAGTTCTTTCAGAACTACTTGTTCAGCATGGAGTTATCATAAGTTCAGAGGATGATTTGTCTAAAATCTGGAGAGACAAGTTTGAAGCTATCTATGAAAGATTCTGATGTTAGATTTCTGCATAGTTATATCTTGTAATTGTTAAAACCTTTGTATTAAGTTGTCTTATTATTAATTCAAAGTTTGTTCATGTTGTTGTACAGTTTAACTATTGAATATATTTATTTATGGTTGTTTAAAAGAATTTAAAGTAATGGGAGTAAGAACTCAATGTTTGATACTTTTATCATTAATAAGATGGAAGGTATTACAAGTTATTTAGACATTCTAGTCTGTTGGATAGGCCCTAAGGTATTCCCTAGGATCATCTGGCATTTCCAGATTATCTAAGTAATCTTGCCATTCTTCCTTGGAAAACTCTAAAGCCTCCTTTCTCGGTTGATTTATGCATCTGGACCCAGAAGATCTTCTTCTTCCGTGTGTCTTCACAAAGGATGCTGAAGAGGTTAGAGCTTCTGAAGTCATCTGCTTGTTAATAGATCCTTCAGCTGTTGCCTTGCTTTCATTTGCCTGAGTTGCTGCATTCAGTATGGCTGTCTTTTTGAAATCTCTCTTTGGAGCCCAAATTTGCTTCTGTTTGTATATCTTGGTGTTTTGAGGATCAAGTGATTATGAATATTATACTTAAATCATTTAATTGAAATATCTTTTTAACAACTATGAATATTATACTTAACTCGTTTAATTGTTGCTTCTTGTGTCAGTTTTACTTCATTAATGTTTATCAGATTATCTATTGGGTAAATGGAATGTTTTTTATGATTGCATAATATTTACTGGTCAAAATAACTTCTTTTCATTAATCAAGCTTAAAGGGTTACATAAAAACATAAGAAATAGGGCTTCAACGACCCATCATTGGCTGAGTGGGAGGTGATCCTTCCCAAGGAAACCTTAGGCCCAAAGGTCTCTATAAATAATCCTCCCCTAATAGTAGAGAGGACAAATCATAACTTGCATAAAATATCCTAAGCATTACGCTAATATAGAGACTTTTTTCACCTCACATGAGCAAGTCCACTAAAACCACCCTAAATTGTTATAAACATATTAAGGTCTCTAAGTATCCCCTGTTCTCTCAGGAATACCATGCACACCTGTACTTTTTGACCCGTACAACTTCCATTTGCCATTGCAAAAGGATGGAATCGAACCAAACTATGTGATACTGTTAGCTGAGAGATTTCGACCAAACATGGGAAATGAAGAGATGATGAAAAAGCCAGTGAGCAGTTTCGACTTTGTAGCGAGCGATTTTGGACGCGGTTCTTAAGCGCTGGTCGCTCTCTGCGGTTTGAGCTTTGACTACAGGTCGATTCATTTTTTATCCTATTGTGAGCTGAATAAGGAAGGGAAATAGATGTCTCCAATTAACCCTGCTTTGCATACTGAGTTTAAACAGCGGTCTGTTAGGTTACGGATGCTATCAATGTGGGGGGGCCTTGTACTGGTTATTTGTATTTTCGCCAATACGGTTTTCTTTCTTTTTACCTGGGCAGAAGGTTTCTGGCGGGGAACAAGGGTTAGGATGTTAGGACTGATGTTTTTGAATTACTGCTTTTGATTGATGGAGATATGGGATTTGGGTTTTTTGTTAATTGCGCTCGCTAAGATCTTTTCTTTCGATCTTATGCCTACGTATTCCCGTTTACCGAAACAGGGAAATCAGAGCGTTCGTAGTTCCTCCTATTCTATGGGAGGAAATTGGTTTTTGGTGTCTTGTTCAAAGCCCAAGACGTGAAGCGAAAGGTGATTTGTATCTTGTTCAAAGCCCAAGATGTGAAGCTAAAGGTCTATTTGTGTCTTGTTCAAAGCCCAAGACGTGAAGCTGAAAGACCTCGACTTTAGAGAGAATTTGTCATCTCCAAAGAGGGGAGAAGGAGAATTACTTTAACTGGGATACGCGGATCCGAGCAATGCCATAATTTCCGAGGAAAGGGTTTTAACTTGAAGGATAATACTTTAACTCAGTGTAGAGCAATGCCATCTTTCCTTAGGAATTTCTCATGCTAAAAGAGGGACAGTGGCATGGATGTAGATGATCCAGAGGCTTGCCACTTACAGCGATTAGATGAAGGGGAAGGAGTTGTTGATGTTTGTGTACTGTGAACGAGGCACAGCTTTGGTGCTAAAAGGTTGATTGGATCAACCAGTGGTTTTCTTATACGAAGCCTAAGAGGAGGCTAATTTCCGCTAGGAAAATCATTATACAAAGCCTAAGAGGGGGCTATTTGGTGTCTCGTACAAAGCCCGAGAAGGAGGCTAAAAGGGTTCGACCCAGTGGGGCATATCGTTATACAAAGCCTAAGAGGAGGCTATTTGTTTGGCTCAATATGAACCTTTTTGTATCTCATATAAAGCCCGAGATGGAGGCGATTGTTTGTTTGGCTCAATGAGAACCTTTTTGTATCTCGTACAAAGCCCGAGATGGAGGCGAAAGGGGGATTGACTCAACGAGGGAGTCGCTTATGTGTCTCGTACAAAGCCCGAGAGAGAGGCGAAAAGGTTGTTTGACTCCACTGGGGAGAATTTTGGTATCTCGTACGAAGCCCGAGATGGAGGCTATTGTAACTGTTTCAGTTGAGTGACAGATCCAATATACTGATTTTAAAAGAGAAAATCAGTTCTTATATGAGTAACACTGTACCCAGGGGTTTGATTTGAGGATCGGGGATATTTCCTTTTCTTTGGGGAAACGGGAAATCCAAAGGGTATTGAGACTGTCCGAGTCTGCGGGTTTCCTTCCTATCTAACGAAGGGTGCTTGAGAATGTCTTTGAGACTCAAGGAAGTTAGACTGTCCGTGTCTAGAGTTTTATCTTTTGTACTATGCTTTGAGAAACAGTAGTAGACTCTATGAAAGGACTGTTCTATGAGGATGACTATGTTCTGTTCCTATACCTCTAGGAGGTCGTCGGGACAATTTGTACGAAGCCCAAGAGGAGGCTGGAAACTTTTAAGAAGCTGACAGGTCCTTGTACGAAGCCCAAGAGGAGGCTATCATTCCCGGAGGAAGAGATCATTATACGGAGCCTAAGAGGAGGCGGTGAATACTTCTAAGAAGTCGTAGTGTCCTTGAATAATGCCCAAGAGGAGGCCGATGCTTTTAAGAAGCCCGTGGGTCTATCATCTCCTTTCCATTAGGATAGATAACTCTTTTAAAGATAAAAAAACCACTGGTAAATGTGCGAGGTTTACTATCCAGCGACTTTTAGCTTTTAAAGAGGGTCCCTTAGTTAAGGTCCAAGATTATGACCGTAGTGGGTACCCAAACCCCGAGACATTCAAGGCAAGTTATCCACAAAGAATAGATCAAGTCAGGAAAGTTCGAGAATTAGGAAGAAACTCAAAGATGCCATTCACGGAGAATACATTCATCTTGGGGAGTAGAGCTTCTTGACGATTCCTAAGGAGGACAGCCGAAGAGAAGACTGTATCTGGTGCTCCTATTGGGGATCTAGGCGTCTATTTCTACGAATAAGCGAAACGGCGTCACCTAGTTCTAGACGTAGTTGCCGGGGAAACTCGAAATATCTATACTATTATTACACAGTAGATATGAGTTTATGAAAGGAGACTTACAGTGAGCAGCCCCACAATACAGTTTATAATATGAAAGCAGTAAATAAAAGCGATAACCACTTACTCGGTTGTAGTGCTTCCATGCTGTTTGGTTAGTTGTTCAACAAAGAAACATTGAAAACAACAATATATTCAAAATCAAAGGAGAAAGTGCTTTGAAAAAGAAAGATTTGGGGCTTACAGCTCGAGGAGAGGCCCAGGGTTTTATTAGTGAGCGCACTGTTGAATTTATACAGCGGGACTTATACAAGTGACTGGGGCCCAAAATGGTTTTCTGTACAAAGGGATGGGTCTTACACTCTCTCAACAGGCCCAAAAAGGTTTAAAGGAAAAAGAGTGGGGCTTATAACACGAGGGTATGCCCAAATGATTTTTCATTTAAAAATGGCGATCGCGCCGAGGTTTTCTTTTAACGCAGAGGGACTTATACAATAAGTGAGGCCCAAAATGTTTTGGTTAAAAGGGGGATTGGGTCTTACACTCTAATAGAGGCCCAAAGTATTTTGAACGGGTCTTATAGCTCAAAGAGAGGCCCAAGGGTTATTTTGAAAAGGCGACGATCGCGCCGTTTGTTTTTGACGGTATCAGGGCTTATACAATACACTGAGGCCCAAAAATGATTTGGTCAAAAAAGGATTGGGTCTTACACTCTATTAGAGGCCCAAAGTGTTTTGAATGGGTCTTATAGCTCAAGGAGAGGCCCAGATGGTTTTTTTTATTTTTAAACGGGCGACGATCGCGCCGTTTACTTGTACAGAGGGACTTATACAATGGATGAGGCCCAAAAAGTTTTTGTACAAGGGGGGATGGGTCTTACACTCTCTCAAGAGGCCCAAAGAGGTTTGAAAATGATTTGTGAGGGTTGAATTAATCCAAAAGCCCTAATTTGTTTTCAAAAATGTATTTAATTGAATAAAAATTCAATTAAAATGATCAAAATTGTTTAACACATGGAAAACAAATTGTGATCTTGGATTAATGCTTCAAAAATTAAGTATTGACCTACAAAATAATTAGAAAGCATTAAAAGTTACAAAATCAATGTAGAAAAAATATTTAAAATGCCAAAAACAATTAAAATATTAATTCTTTGCAAAAATATCAATTATATGAAATAAATAATATTTTTGGGATTTTTTGGGAAAATAAAATATTTTAACATTTTTGTGAATTATTAAAAAAAGAATCAACTCAAAATCATTAAAACTCAGAGAGAAATTAATTTTTGAATCAATTAAACAAAATCACAAAATTCAAATATTTGAATTTCTAAAAATGGCGCCAAGAACACGCGCGTTTTTCCAGTTTGCTCAGATTTGCGTTTTCTATCCAATCTTCATGAATACGTAATCATATCATGCAATCCACATATCATTATGCTCGTCTCAACCTCACGATCATGTCTATGTACTTTAATTTCATTTAAATTAAACATACAACAAGAAATCACGAAGAGACCTCAAGAACCCTAATTTCTGCATGAAGGCTAGGATTTTTGATACACGATTCAAACAATGCAATTAATTGAGGGAAAACATTCCATGCATGATTATGAACATATGGCCAAATTATTGTGCGAGGAAATATGCATAGATTGAGAGATGACCAAGTATGTGCTTACCTCCAAGTCGTGACAGCAAGTCCAAAGTGATTTTTGATTTGGAGGTGTTACAGATGAGTTGTGATGATCTGAACAGCTTCCCTACACCCTATGGATTGTGTTTGGATGGTTGGACTTGATTGAAATTGGCTGGATCATTTTGTGGTACCTCAGCTGCACTTTGGTTAAAACCTTAAGCAATTGACTGGTGATTCTGAGAAATCAGTGTTCCAGTTGTTGTTTAAGTGTTTGATCAGCTCATATGTGATGTATGTGAGGTGTGTGAGTGATTGGTTTGTGCAGAATTGCTCTCAAACTCAAAACCCGATAGCTACCTTGCTAAGAAAGGCATTTTTGCCAAGAGAAAGAGATTTTGAGGAAAGCATCTGTTAGATGGCTTTGGTGTACTCAAACTGACCACAATTGAGCTCTATTTATAGTAGAGCAAGTTTGTTTTGCAAGGAATAGTGCATGGCAGCTGGTAAGTAGGTTTGGCCAATGTTGGCAAATGAAAATGAAAGTCTCCTCTAGCCATTGACTAGAGGTTAGGGCACAGAGCTTTGGTCCCCTTGGTCTTGGATAAGTCTTGACTGATTTCAGATGAGAATGGCTCAGTCTATGCCTCCTTGATGGTTCCATTGAATGCCTCATTCCAAATTTGAAGTCTTGTCCCCATTTTGGCCATTCTAGGTTCAACATGCTATTTCTTGTTCCATGGACTTTGGAGGCTTGGCTCAGTGATTGTCCCCTTTAGATTCAATCCTCTGAGGTGTCCAAGTGGATTGGAGCAATTGAATTTGGCTGATTTTGGCAAATCGACCAAAGTTGCAAATTCTACCTTGCCTTGACAGATTTCAGCAAGGCAACTTGGCAATGTTGTATCTCATGGTGTAGGTTGAATTTGGCAATGTTCTTGGCCATTTTGGAAAGCTCTTACATGATACAACAACTGTTTGAACAAGTTTGGTTTAGATCTCTTTTGATTCCAAGTGAAAAATCCCCCTACATTTGGCAAAAAGTGAGGCAAAATTTGACTTAGTGAAAATTTCACTAAGTGTTGGAAAAAGTGACTTTTTCACTTTTCAGCCACTTTGATCACTCCAAAACTCAAAATCCTTAATGAATTGGAATGACTTGTAGTTGAAGTTTTTGTAGGTGATAATGAGGGCTACAAATCCATCTTTGGATGAGAAAAAATGGCCTTGTGGTTTAGGAGTTATGGTCCTTCAAAGTTGGTACCTTTGCCACTTTATTTTTAACTTAGAAAAATTTCTAAGTTTTATGGTTACCCCTTTTGCAAGTTATCTCACTTTTCTTGATTTTTCTTGATGAATGATGATTCAAATCATACATTAACATCATTTTAGGGTTAAAAATCCATTTTGGTGAAAAATCTCAAAAAGTCAAAGTTGACTTTTGTGCACAGTTGACTTTTTATCAGATGAATTCCAGACTGTGCAATTCTTCATGAAATCATGTCTTTGACCTAAATCAAACTTGATGGGCATGTTCCAAGGGTGTCATAGGGTACATTAAGGCATGGTCTAGGGTTTGGGAGCATGTCCTGGTCAAAAGTCAAAGTTACAGTTGACTTTTCCCTTAAAACCCTAATTGTGGTGCAGATGAAATTGAGACTTGTTGCTCAAACTTCTTGGATCAATCCATTGTTCCAAATGGATCAATATGGTATATTAGATACCCTCAAATCATGTCTTGAGGTCTTGGCTCATGGTTTGTCCCAAAAGTCAACTTATGGGTGAATTAGGTCAAGAAACCCTAATTCCTGATTTTTGATGAATGCATCCCCTGAGGCAAAATTGACTTGATGCATGGGTTCATGAGGTTCCATGAAGCATATTGGGTTATGTTTTGGATCATTGCCTTGTGCCCAGATGAAAATTTCCATCTGGAGGCCCTGGTCGACCAAAACCCTAATTTGGTGGCACTGTCGATCTTGAGACTTGATCCACCTAGAAGGGAGAAGCCTTGTGCTTAATCCTTGAAGTGGGAGTCTTTTTGATCCATTGTGGATGTTTGAGAGATTAGACAAGTCGAAGATCATGTCATTTCTTGATTGATCCTTTGTCTAAAGCTCAGAGAGGGCTTGAAACCCTAATTTTGATTATATTGGATGCTCACCCATCTTTGGGGAGACTGATGAAGCATAAAGGTACATCCATATTGTGATGATGATTTTCACAATGATGGGAAACTTTAGTGGTCAAAATTTGGGGTATTACAGATGCCCCTATTTAATCTTCTTGGACCCGAAGGTGTGAATGACGAAGGGATTCGGGCATTCAGGGTGCAAGAGGATTAAATATCGGAATATCCAAAATTTTGATGGTGGTTATGATTATGAATGGTAGCTTACGCATTCATCTTCTTTAGCTAAGCAATGATGCTTAGAAAAGGTAAACTTCCCCTCAATCCTGGTCCTCAGCCAAGGAACTGGTCTCAGTTTCTGATTTAAACTTCCCCTCGTTCCTGGTTTCCTACCAAGGAACTGGTCTTAGTTTCTGATTTAAACTTCCCCTCGATCCTGGTTTCTTACCAAGGAACTGGTCTCGGTTTCTTTTTTAAACTTCCCCTCAATCCTGGTTTCCTACCAAAAACTGGTCTTAATTTCTTTTGTCAATAAACTTTATTGACAAGGGACACTATGTGTAGCGGTTTTCCTTCAAACTTCTCGCCGAATTTTCCTGGGGAGATGGCATCTGACAGAAAAAGGTTTGATGTCAGACTTGCTGGGGAACCCAACGTCTGAATTTTAGAGTTGCACAAACTTCTCTGTTGGAGACGCCATTTGTCGATTCTACTGGGGAAAGCGAGTCTCTTGAGAGACTGTTTTCACTTGGGATCTTTCATCATACTTTTCTCGGGATCTTCCCGGAGAAACGCCATATGATGGGGTCCAATTTTGAGGTGCCAATGACCTCCTCATCAGTGGTTTTTCGGAGCAAAACTGGCGTGCTGCCGAATCTCTGATCACGAGGTTTTCTCTATGGATTTTCCTTAATCCGGGATAGCAAGGATATCATCTTCAATGGCGAAGAGTGATGTTTATTGAAAGTTCTCTGATCTTTCAGAGGCTCAAATTATCAAAGTGGTCAAGGACCAACTTCTTTCCAGAATTAAACTGGAAGCGAGGTTGTTCAGACACAGTATTTCCTGACGAGGCAAGAACTGACAACTCGATTGAGAGGACTTCTACCACTAGGGGACAAGACCGACTAGAGTGATAGTGATGCAATATGAAATGTAAATGCAAATCAAAAATGCATGAAGTACGTATGTATATGCTGACAAAACTGACGCAACATACAGACTAATGGATGAACACAATTGGATACTCGGCCATCGCGGGCGAAGAAGTACCGTTGATTCAAAATAGCAATTCCACCTTGCTTAGGAGAGATAGTCCCGTTGGGAGCTATGTTGATCGGGCTTAGGAGATGAGAACTCGGCCGAGGCGTGTCAGACGAAACAAGGTCTCTGACACAGTTGATCCCTTCATTCAGGCATACTGGCTTAAAAGGAGTACTTTGATTCTGCACTTTGAAAGTCCGCTTACTTCGGGAGAAGCGATCGATGTTCCTCTGATGTTCAACAGTCAAAAGAAATGCCATCTCTAATTTAAAAGCAGAAAAAGTTTAACAAGTAAATTCATTTTTGTTTTATTTCAAGAATCGCTGATTAAGTTTAAACAACGTCGTTCTGTAAAGCTAAAACAAGTAAAGAATTACAAACAAAAGCACAAGGGCTCAAATTTTATTGATAAGATGGAGATCAGCCAAACGCGTGATTCCAAAGAGTACATACAAAGTTAGAAAATGGTAATTTACAGGGAAAAGGGCTACGTTGAAACATAACGACCACTATCCTTCTACCAACTTTGAATTCGGGACATCCTGAGCTTCCGTCGAAGATGACCTTTGACTGGAGATTTCCTCCGATAGATGATGTAACTACTGCTGAGGGACTTGCCTCTGTTGAACATAGTTACTTGCCATTATCCCTAACTTTTGCCTGGATTGTACTATGAGATTTCCAATCCATCGAGATGATTTTTTTCCATGTCTCTAACTTTTGCCTGGACCGCCCTTTCGGGTTTTCAATCCACTGAGACGTTTTTTTTTTTTTTTTTTTTTAGTTTTAGGCGAAGTATTTCTTGACTACATCAACATTCGTGGGGTAGGCAAATTCCTCTCCGTCCATGGTTGCAAGTCTCAAGGCGCCGCCTGAGAAAGCTTTTATGACCACATAGGGGCCATCATAATTTGGGGTCCATTTGCCCCGAGAGTCAGTGAGAAATGATTGTATCTTCTTGAGCACAAGGTCTCCTTTCCTGAAGACACGAGGTCGGACCTTTTTGTCGAACGCCCTCTTCATTCTCTGTTGATATAGCTGACCATGGCATAGTGTCGTGATTCGCTTCTCTTCGATCAGGTTCAGGTCGTCGTGTCGACTTTGACACCATTCAAGTTCGGTGAGCTTCGCTTCCATCAATACCCAGATTGATGGGATCTCTATTTCTATGGGAAGCACTGCCTCCATGCCATATACTAGAGAGAAAGGGGTAGCCCCTGTTGAAGTACGGACAGATGTGTGATAACCATGAAGCGCAAAGGGTAGCATTTCGTGCCAATCTTTATAGGTTACCACCATCTTTTGAACAATCTTCTTGATGTTCTTGTTAGCCGCTTCTACCGTTCCGTTCATCTTGGGTCGGTAGGGAGAGGAGTTATGGTGTTCGATCTTGAACTCTGCACACAACTCTTTCATCATCTTATTGTTCAAGTTAGATCCATTATCAGTAATGATCTCGCTTGGAACACCATAACGGCAGATGATATTGTTTTTGATAAATCGGACCACCACTTGTCGGGTTACATTAGCGAATGACGCTGCTTCGACCCACTTGGTGAAATAGTCAATGGCTACTAGAATGAACCGATGTCCGTTTGAAGCCTTGGGCTCAATCATACCAATCATGTCAATTCCCCATATCGAAAATGGCCACGGGGAAGCAAGAACTTTGAGATGTGATGGCGGTACATGAATTTTGTCAGAGTATATCTGACACTTATGACACCTCCTCATGTACTTGTAGCAGTCGGATTCCATGGTCAACCAATAGTACCCGGCCCTGAGAATTTTTCTCGCCATTGTGTGTCCGTTGGCATGAGTGCCAAAGGATCCTTCATGAATTTCTTTCATGAGCATGTCTGCTTCTGGTCTGTCGACGCATCGGAGCAAGACCATGTCAAAATTTCTCTTGTAAAGTGTATCACTGCTCAGGAAGAAGCTTCCAGCCAATCTTCTGAGGGTTTTTCTGTCTTTCCTGGATGCCCCAGGTGGATATTGTTGTTTCTGAAGGAAGCATTTGATATCGTGATACCAAGGTCTGTCGTCTATGACTGCTTCAATCGTGAAGATGTAAGCGGGCCGTTCAAGGCACATTATGTCGATCTTACGTATGTCGTTCCATCGACCTACACTGATCATGGAAGAGAGAGTGGCTAATGCATCAGCCATGTGATTCTCATCACGGGGGATGTGATGAAAGTCGACTCTGTTGAAGAAGGGTAACAACATCCTTGCATAGTCTTTGTAAGGAATCAATCCTGATTGGTATGTGTTCCAATCTCCTTTTATCTAATTGATCACTAGGGCTTAGTCGCCGTATACGTCCAAGTTTTTTATCCTTAAATCAATCGCTTCTTCGAGACCCATAATACATGCTTCGTATTCGGTCTCGTTGTTCGTACATTTGAACGTAAGTCTGGCAGTGAAAGGAATGTGGGAACCCTGAGGGGTAACAATGATTGCCCCAATTCCGTTTCCATAATGATTAACTGCTCCGTCAAAGATAAGTCCCCACTGGGAACCTGGTTCTGGCCCTTCACTGGGTAGCGGTTCATCACAATCTTTCATCTTTAGATACATGACATCTTCGTCTAGGAAGTCAAACCCGATTGATTCTTGATCGTCAATCGGTTGATGAGCCAAATGATCGGCTAAAATACTTCCTTTAACGGCTTTCTGAGCATGGTACTCTATGTCATATTCTGATAGTAACATCTGCCAACGGGCAATCCTTCCCGTGAGAGCAGGTTTTTCGAAAACGTACTTGATTGGATCCATTTCGGAGACCAACCAAGTAGTATGACGAATCATGTACTGGCGAAGACATTTGGCTGCCCAAGCCAAAGCGCAACAAGTTTTCTCAAGCATTGTGTACCGAGTTTCGCAGTCGGTGAATTTCTTGCTTAGATAGTAAATGGCAGACTCTTTCCTTTTGGTTTCGTCTTGTTGGCCAAGTACACATCCCATCGAGTCCTCTAGGACTGTGAGGTAAATGATCAGTGGTCTTCCTTCCACTGGAGGTGATAGAATCGGAGGATTCAACAGATATTCCTTGATACTGTCGAAGGCGGTTTGGCAATCTTCTGTCCAAACGCAATCCTGGTTCTTTTTGAGTAATTTGAAAATCGGCGCACACGTCGCGGTCATAAGGAATATGAATCTGGAGATGTAGTTCAAACGTCCCAGGAATCCTCTGACTTGTTTTTTAGTTTTCGGAGAAGGCATTTCTTGAATGGCCTTGACCTTGTCAGGATCAACTTCAATTCCTTTCTGGTTGACGATGAACCCTAGTAGTTTCCCTGAACGGACACCAAAGGTGCACTTGTTGGGATTCAAGCGGAGCTTGAATTTTCTTAGACGTTCGAACAATTTTGACAGATGTTCAACGTGCTCATCCTCTGTTCTTGATTTTGCAATCAAATCATCGACATATACCTCGATTTCTTTGTGTATCATGTCATGAAACAGAGTAGTCATGGCCCTCTGATAGGTTGCCCCGACATTCTTCAAACCGAACGACATTACCTTGTAACAAAAGGTACCCCATGGGGTAATGAACGAAGTTTTCTCCATGTCTTTCGGCGCCATTTTGATCTAGCCCGAGAATCCATCCATGAAGGAGAATACTTTGAACTTTGCTGTGCTGTCAACCAGCATGTCAATGTGTGGTAAAGGAAAGTCGTCCTTTGGACTTGCCTTGTTTAGATCTCTGTAATCAACACACATTCTGACCCTTCCGTCCTTTTTGGGAACGGGTATGATGTTGGCTAACCATTGAGGATATTCAGATGTAGCGAGGAAACCCGCGTCGATCTATTTCTGTACCTCCTCTTTGATTTTGATGGCCAAGTCCGGGTGAGTGCGTCTCAACCTTTGCTTTACTGGCGGACATTCTGATTTCAACGGTAAATGATGTTCCACGATGCTGGTATCCAACCCTGGCATATCCTGATAGGACCAAGCGAATACATCGGGGAATTCTTTGAGAAGCTTTATCAAACCCTCTCTGGCAGTTGGACTGAGCAGTGCTCCAATCCTGATTTCTTTTCTCTCTTTTTCTGAACCCAAGTTTACCGTTTCCAACGGCTCTTTATGAGGTTCAATGGACCTTTCCTCTTGTCTGAGTAGTCGGGAGATCTCTTCTGGAATTTGGTCGTCATTTTCTTCTTCAGCCTCGAATACCGGGAACTCAAAGTTGGGAGAAGGCATCGGATCATATGTTTCAACGGGGTGTAAAACAAGCAATCTGCATGACGTGATGATTCGTGTTTAGAAGAGATAGAGAAAATGTAAGTGTGTGCAGTGTTTAGATTTTACTGCTTGTTTTTATTATTGAATGTTTTTTAGGATTACCATTTTATGAAAAAGCAAAAAGAGAAAACAGCAATTAATGCGGAAATTACAGAACGACGTTATTTTATTAATGAACAAGTCGAATCTTGAAACTACAGCCCTATAAAACAAAACTCTGTCGCTTCGGACAAACCGAAGAGGGAAATTTACAGAAAACGAGCCCTATCAAAACATCCGTTTCACCTGGGCAGGGTGAAAGGTTTAAAGATGGCAATTACTTTGACTGCTGAACGACCTTCGGAACCTCGACAGCAACCCATTGGCGGCAAACTCCTCGGTGAATCACAAAGTCTGGCACCTTCCTTGATTTGTCTCCAGAAATGACGCTGATTTCTGGTGGAGCAGGATCATTGGAATCTGTCTCCCAAGCAGAATTGTCGTAGGAGAATTCCTCTGTTACATTTTGCATAGCATTGGTGCTCTCAGCTGTATCTCCCCATCCAGTTGGCTGGATATCTTCGAGCCTGATACGAGAGCTTTCGGGAGCGGTGTACTTGACCATAAAGTCGTATCTTCCACTTGGTTGTCCCAAAGTGTCCCAAACTTCTTTGGAACTGGAGGAGTCATTTCTCTCGATGACGTTGACCTCGGGAAAAGCATAATTGATGAATTCTAGTCCTGCAAACGTTGCGAATTCATCTTCATGTTGAGTAGTTTCTGAATGACCTGAGTGTTGATCCCATGACATGGCGGGGACACAGGTATTCTGTTCAATGATGCTCAGCTGAGTTTCATTACTCGGCTGACTTTCTTGCCCCAAGTTTCCTGGGTAAGGCTGCCACATTGGCAGGCCATCCATTGGGCCATAGTAATTGTAGTCAAAATTGTCTTTCATCGGAGTGTCTTCCTCCAATGAATTTGGCGGAGCACGGCATCCTTCCGGATCACAATCCCCGTATATCATTTCGACATCTGATCTTGGTATAAATCTCGGACTTTCTGTAGGAAAGCAAAAAGGTATAGGCACCTCTTCCTGAGACATATAGCTGTCCTTGTTAAGGTAGGACTTCCATTCTTCATCTGTGTCAGAGGGATCTTCCTCATTGATAGCATGAACTGTCTGAGACACTGGGTGAAGAAAACCTCCACTGTGGAAGAAGTTTTGAAGGGGATGAAGACCTTCATCGTTGGCAACTGTCTGGGTACAGGTTGCAGAAAAACCAAGACCCTTCTTTGTTTTGTTGTCGGTGGGAATGACAAGTCGTCCCCATCCTGTCGTATCGGTACTCTCGACCGCTTTGATAGCATCTTTGTATGAAGAAATCGACGTTCCTCCTTCGAACTGATTGTCCTTGCTCACCGATAGTGCTTGGAACTGAGTTCCAATAACCTCCTCGGGTTCTACACAAGTAGATGATGACAAGTTACTCACGAGCAAGGCTTGTTCCCCATAAACCGTGACAAGTTGATCGTTCTTGACGAACTTTAGCTTTTGGTGGAGGGTTGAAGTAACCGCTCCAGCCTGATGTATCCAAGGTCTTCCTAATAAACAACTATATGTTGCCCGGATGTCCATGACCTAGAAAGTGATTTGGAAAGTGTGAGGACCAATAGTTATGGGAAGATCAACTTCGCCGATAACTGTTTTTCTGGATCCGTCGAATGCTTTGACGACGACCTCGCTGACTCTCATCGGAGGGCCCTTGAATGATAATTGCATCAAAGTGGCCTTCGGCATAACATTCAGGGCTGACCCTGTGTCTACCAGTACGCTGGCTAAAGCATCGCCCTGGCAGTTAGCTGTAATGTTGAGCGCCATGTTATGACGGCGACCCCCTTCAGGTAATTCTTCATCATTAAATCCCAAATTATTGCAGGAAGTGATGTTAGAGACAATACTATCGAACTGTCTGATTGTTACATCCTGTTCCACAAAGGCTTGCTCCAAGACTTTCTGTAGAGCCTCTCTGTGTGCTTCTGAACTGAGTAACAGTGATAATACTGAGATCTTTGAAGGAATCTGTAACAGTTGATCAACAATGTTGTATTCACTCCTTTGGATGAGCTTTAGCATCTCATCTTTGTCTTTTGAAAAGTCGGGATTGCTAGATTGACCGACTGGTGGATCAGGAATTTCTGCCTGAAGTTCCTTTTCTTTGTTGGATTCCCCAACCCCTCGGTTGAAGATTCGACCGCTCCGTGTTACACGACTGATGTCTGCAATATTCACGACGGAGGGTAATGGAATTTCCTTTCCATTTTCAATTGTTGTTGCACCGTATTTGTAAGGAATTGCCTTAGCTGATTCATACGGTAGTGGCCCCGGTAGATAGATGACTATAGGAACCTTCTGATTTTTCTGACAATCATAAGTAATCTCGATCCGTTCCTGGTTGGGAACTATAGATTCATCAAATAGAGGAATGATGGCAAAAACATCCTCAATTTGATCGGCAAGGTAATTCGGCGACCCGTTGATGGGTCCAGAACCTGGATATGGACGAATTTCTCCACGGTCCACCTGACCCTGAAGAGCTGCTCTCACAAGGTAACACCCTTGGTTACTTTCCGAACAGACGCTACAACTGTCATAGTTGTGTGGTGGCACCCGGCCACGCCCACTTTGAATGCAATGTAACCTCACTAGGTTAGCTTCCACTGATCGGACATCCTGACTTTGACGACGAGTAGGATTCCTGTGATTGATACTAATCTGCTGAGTATCTTCATCCATATAGATTGGCATCCACCAGTGATTTAACAAGTGCTGAAGTGCCTCCTGGACAAGGGTACAACCTCGATCGTTTTCGCAACCCGCTTTACAGTTTTGATAATCATGTGATACTAAGAACCCAAGCCGGACCTGCTCAACATGTAACTCTACCAGGTTGGTATTCATTACGCGGATATCGAATATTTGAACCATATTGATCTGATAAGAGTTCCTATCATGGTAGTCCTGGATCCATCCAAGATCCATCTAACGCTGGAGGGCCTCTTGTATGAAAGAGCATCCCTGTTTGTTTACCGAGCAAATCAGACAGGAACTGTAATCGTGCTGCGGCAGATTTTGATACTGGCTTTGCCTTGAGTGCATCGCCACCAAGTTGACATTCATCGCACGGATGTCGTGGTTTTGAATGAAGTTGGAATTCGTGTAAGCCATGTTAACTCCACGAATTCGGTGCTCTTGGATCCATCCAAGATCCATTTGTTCCTGTAGAGCTGATTGCACCACCGAACATCCTTGGTTATCTTTAGAGCAGATATCATACTGGTGATAGTTATGAGGTGGCACATGGCCATATCCACTCTGTCTACAATGCATCTTGACCAGATTGGTCCCCAATAAGAGTACATCGTGAATTTGATAGACATTGTTAGTCTCTTTCTCAATCAGATTGACTGCAGTTTTCTCATGTTGAGGCAGCGGGTTCGTAAGAACATTGGGATTCGTATCTTTGAAAGATAAGAGCCCGCTCCTAACAAGCTTTTGCACGTCGGATTTGAAATTGAGACAAGTCTCAATGTTATGCCCTGAACCTCCTTGATGATAAGGGCATGTTTGATCCGCTTTAAACCAAAAAGGCGGATTTTCCGGAACTGAAAGAGGAGACTTAGTCTGAATGTGCCCCTTAGCCAGTAGTAACGGAAACAGTTCTGCGTACGTTACGGGTATAGGATCAAATCCTGGTGGCCGTGTTGTACGGTTGTTGTTATATAGAGGACGAGCCTGCTGAAGAGGCTGTTGTGTCCTTTGTTGGTCAGGTTGGCTCTGTGCAACCTGAGGTTGATATGTAGGAACAGGCGCGGGGCCGATAGCAGGAGTAACAGCTGCTACTGGCTGATAACGTCGCCTTTGCTTTCCGAGGGAGATATTCCCAATATCTTGCTCTTTTTTCTTAGGGAGAGCACTACCGTATTTTTTAGTACCGCTCGTTGATCCAGTGTCTTTCACCAAACGTCCCTCTCGGACGGCTTCCTCAAGACGTACACCCATGCCGACCATTTTGGTGAAATCACTGGGTGCACTGGCAATCATTCGGTCATAGTAAAATGAGCTTAAGGTCTTTAAGAAGATTTTTGTCATCTCTTTTTCCTCAAGAGGTGGACAAATTTGAGCGGCAATTTCACGCCACCTTTGAGCATACTCCTTAAAGGTTTCCTTGTCCTTTTGCGACATCGATCTGAGTTGATCTCTGTCGGGTGCCATGTTCAAATTGTACTTGTATTGTTGGACGAAGGCAGTACCAAGATCTCTGAATGTGCTGATCGAGGCACGGTTTAAACCCATGTACCATTTTAGTGCGGCACCGGTTAAACTATCCTGAAAGTAGTGAATCAGCAGGTCCTGATTCTCCGTCTGAGCTGACATCCGCCGAGCGTACATCACCAGATGGCTCTGAGGGCAAGAGTTACCCTTGTATTTTCCAAAGTCGGGCACTTGGAACTTGTGCAGGACTTTCACATTTGGGACCAAGCAGAGGTCTGCGGCGTCCTTTCCAAATAGATCCTGACCGCGAATGGCTTGCAGCTCTTTCTGCATTTCCAAGAACTGCTCCTGGAATTCATCCATTCTGTCAAACATAGTTTCCTTCTTACCAGAAGGTGTTGGTGGAATCTGTCCTTCCGGGACAGTGTGCACTACAGGGGGTGGTACCGTGACTACGGCAGTAAGTCTTGGCGCCTCCCGAAGTTTGTAACCTTCAGGAGTCTTGAGTATGCCCCTGGCATCTTCGCTTTCCCGAAGTTTGTAACCTTCAGGCCCAGCGGCTTCTGTTGTGATTCCCTGATCTTCAGTGATCGGCGGAACATATCCTTCCGGGATATAATTAACAGGCATGCCCCACTGGCGATCTTTCGGTATCTGATACCTAGGATCATACTTTTCTATGATGGGCGCTGAGGTGATCTCTGAGATCACAGTCCTTTGTAGCTGAGCTTCTGCCGTGGCTTGCATGTCGTTACGTAGCTTTCTCATATCCTCTCTTAGAGCGTCGATCTCTTCTTTCAACTCTCTATTTTCTTCCTCAAGATCATCCATCCTTTTCTGACGATTGGCCCGAGTATTATATGAATGAGACAGTTTGACTCTAGAATCGAGACACAAACGTGAGATTCGTAGGGAAGAAGAATACGCGATGTGAGAATGATGAATGCAATGATTATATTAATTGTTGTTTTTTTTTTGTTTAATCAAAATAAACTTCAACAATTAGATTGCAAATATCAAACAGTGGGGAAAACCCCTTTTTATTGAATTCCAAAGGATTACAGAAATGGAAATACAGTAGATTACAACGTGCAGAAACAGAAACCTAAACTAATGGGTCCCGAGTCCTCTTCTTTGACCGGGGCGCTTGGGCCGTTGTCGGGTTGTCATTCCTTTGCCAGGTGAAAGGAGCGAGCAAATTCCTTTGGTCATCTTGATTCTCTACAGCATGCTGCTCCAAAATTTCAATCAGAGCATCTTTCTCTTTTAATAGTTGCTGTATTTGGATACACTCTACGTCGAGGATGCGGTACTTGTTCTTCCAAGATCTTTTTTCCTTTTGAACTTTGTTGAGAGTAACCTAAAGCCTTTCAGTTTCCGTCATGAAGTACATGACAGTTTCCCTCGGCGGAAGAATTCCGTAACGAGGATAAGGCATCTTTAGCTTGAGAGCTCTAGTTTGTACCCAATGGAGGTAAGGCTCCACCGAGACACAGTTCGGTTTTCCCAGAGACTCTCGTCCTTTCTTATGAACATGTTTCCAAGCTTCCACTATTTCCATCTTTAGTGCTCTGTCACTTTCTCCTTCTTTGAAGAAAAGACCTTCCAGATGAACATCCAGTGGGATGTGTCTCATCGGGTATCCAAATTGACGAAGAACGAATATCGGATGATAGTTGATTCCTCCTTTAGTTTCTATGAGGGGTACGCTGGGGAAGTTTCCACAACGGTCAATGATTCTGATTCCCTCATAAATCCTATTACATCAATCTATATCAGAGTTGGTAAGGGACATGATCTTCTGCGACCAACGTAAGACACTCTTGCAATCCCAAAAAGCAGCAGACTTGGGCAAGTGAGAGATAAACCATTTATAGAGAAAAGGTACACAACATGTGATCTCCCCTCTGCTGTACAAATTTCCCAAGTGTACAAAATGATACGCATCTGCGAGCAAAGTCGGCACAGGGTTTCCAATGAGAAAAACCTTAATAGCGTTGATATCGACGAAGTTATTGATGTTGGGAAACAAAAATAACCCGTAGGTGAGCAAGACAAAGATGCTTTCAAAAGCAGTCATGTTCCCTATACTAGCGAAGTACAGAGCTTTCTTTGTCAAAAACTGGGCTGGCAAACCTTGGATGCCACCCTTAGTGGTCATGTGAGTCCTGACCTCAGACTCGTCCAAATGAATTGCTATTGCAATAGTCTGATTCTTTGGAATTTCTTCCAGTCCAGAAAACGAAGCTCGATCAGTGATATGTAAATCAGTCAGATGAGAATACTCCTCCAGCGTTGGTGCAAGCTGGTAATTCGGGAATGTGAAACAATGATAAACCCGGGTCGTAGAATTGAATGAGCGCGTCCATGATTTCCTTAATCACATGGACTCTTAACAGTGGTAGCAAACCTCCGTGCTTGGCTCTGAAAGCCTCTGGGTTAACGATCATCCTTGCTAACCTTCTCAAATCCCCTAGTTTTGGAAACTTTGAAGGTATACTGGTGAGTTCTCCTTCTACCGAAATCCATTAGCGTAATCCTCTTCTCTGATATTTGCAATCACAGTCTTAGTTTAATTTGAAAAACAGAGAGACTAGAAGAGAAATTTTTTTGAATGTTTTAATGTTTTATTAAATGAATGCATGAATGCAGCACACAAAAACATAGAAAAAACATGGGGTTAGAGGGTCGTTGTCATGAAGTCAAGGCTCTACCCATCTCCAAAGGTTTATACTAGGGTGATCTTTGTACCTGTACTCATTATCATCAGCTCCTCCCAGGAAAGCAAGACAACAAGCGGATCGCCAGCGAGTTGTAATGCAATCTTAGAGTAAGTGTCATTCACCGAGAATAGATCACCAGCCTCAAATGAGGGTAGTATCGCGTAACAACTATTTCCGATAGTTTCCGCACTACAAAAAAGGTTGGCTTTTCTTAAGTGTATACTCAAACTCACCACATGCGGCATCACACGCATTCCCATTAGCAGAAAAATAAACACGTATAGCAATTAGGAAAAGCAGTATATATATTTGTCCTAATCATCCTAGACTTATAAAGCTATGATTCCTAAGTTCCTGACAGGAATGGGTTCCCCGGCGGAAGCCCCAATCTGTGGTTCTCTACCTAAGAGATGAACCAGCATAGGTCAACCTTTCTCTTCGGTAGAGTTCCCATTTTCCGTAGAAAATGGGGATGATGCCCTAAGGCATAAAAGGAGACTCCCCAGCAGAGTCGTCATTTTATAAGGAAAACAGAAAGAAAGAAAAATAGGCCCCACGGTGGGCGCCACTTTTCTGTTAGCGGCCACCGCCATGAAAATGACTTACCCAACGTTTAAATTGTAAGAAAGAAAGAACGGCCCCATGGTGGGCGCCACTTTTCTGTAGCGAGCGATTTTGGACGCGGTTCTTAAGCGTTGGTCGCTCTCTGCGGTTTGAGCTTTGACTACAGGTCGATTCATTTTTTATCCTATTGTGAGCTGAATAAGGAAGGGAAATAGATGTCTCCAATTAACCCTGCTTTGCATACTGAGTTTAAACAGCGGTCTGTTAGGTTACGGATGCTATCAATGTGGGGGGCCTTGTACTGGTTATTTGTATTTTCGCCAATACGGTTTTCTTTCTTTTTACCTGGACAGAAGGTTTCTGGCGGGGAACAAGGGTTGGGATGTTAGGACTGATATTTTTGAATTACTGCTTTTGATTGATGGAGATATGGGATTTGGGTTTTTTGTTGATTGCGCTCGCTAAGATCTTTTCTTTCGATCTTATGCCTACGTATTCCCGTTTACCAAAACAGGGAAATCAGAGCGTTCGTAGTTCCTCCTATTCTATGGGAGAGGAAATTGGTTTTTGGTGTCTTGTTCAAAGCCCAAGACGTGAAGCGAAAGGTGATTTGTATCTTGTTCAAAGCCCAAGATGTGAAGTTAAAGGTCTATTTGTGTCTTGTTCAAAGCCCAAGACGTGAAGCTGAAAGACCTCGACTTTAGAGAGAATTTGTCATCTCTAAAGAGGGGAGAAGGAGAATTACTTTAACTGGGATACGCGGATCCGAGCAATGCCATAATTTCCGAGGAAAGGGTTTTAACCTGAAGGAGAAGACTTTAACTCAGTGTAGAGCAATGCCATCTTTCCTTAGGAATTTCTCATGCTAAAAGAGGGACAGTGGCATAGATGTAGATGATCCAGAGGCTTGCCGCTTACAGCGATTAGATGAAGGGGAAGGATTTGTTGATGTTTGTGTACTGTGAACGAGGCACAGCTTTGGTGCTAAAAGGTTGATTGGATCAACCAGTGGTTTTCTTATACGAAGCCTAAGAGGAGGCTAATTTCCGCTAGGAAAATCATTATACAAAGCCTAAGAGGAGGCTATTTGGTGTCTCGTACAAAGCCCGAGAAGGAGGCTAAAAGGGTTCGACCCAGTGGGGCATATCGTTATACAAAGCCTAAGAGGAGGCTATTTGTTTGGCTCAATATGAACCTTTTTGTATCTCGTATAAAGCCCGAGATGGAGGCGATTGTTTGTTTGGCTCAATGAGAACCTTTTTGTATCTCGTACAAAGCCCGAGATGGAGGCGAAAGGGGGATTGACTCAACGAGGGAGTCGCTTATGTGTCTCGTACAAAGCCCGAGAGAGAGGCGAAAAGGTTGTTTGACTCCACTGGGGAGAATTTTGGTATCTCGTACGAAGCCCGAGATGGAGGCTATTGTAACTGTTTCAGTTGAGTGACAGATCCAATATACTGATTTTAAAAGAGAAAATCAGTTCTTATATGAGTAACACTGTACCCAGGGGTTTGATTTGAGGATCGGGGATATTTCCTTTTCTTTGGGGAAACGGGAAATCCAAAGGGTATTGAGACTGTCCGAGTCTGCGGGTTTCCTTCCTATCTAACGAAGGGTGCTTGAGAATGTCTTTGAGACTCAAGGAAGTTAGACTGTCCGTGTCTAGAGTTTTATCTTTTTTACTATGCTTTGAGAAACAGTAGTAGACTCTATGAAATGACTGTTCTATGAGGATGACTATGTTCTGTTCCTATACCTCTAGGAGGTCGTCGGGACAATTTGTACGAAGCCCAAGAGGAGGCTGGAAACTTTTAAGAAGCCGACGGGTCCTTGTACGAAGCCCAAGAGGAGGCTATCATTCCCGAAGGAAGAGATCATTATACGAAGCCTAAGAGGAGGCGGTGAATACTTCTAAGAAGCCGTAGTGTCCTTGAATAATGCCCAAGAGGAGGCCGATGCTTTTAAGAAGCCCGTGGGTCTATCATCTCCTTTCCATTAGGAGAGATAACTCTTTTAAAGATAAAAAACCACTGGTAAACGTGCGAGGTTTACTATCCAGCGACTTTTAGCTTTTAAAGAGGGTCCCTTAGTTAAGGTCCAAGATTATGACCGTAGTGGGTACCCAAACCCCGAGACATTCAAGGCAAGCTATCCACAAGGAATAGATCAAGTCAGGAAGGTTCGAGAATTGGGAAGAAACTCAAAGATGCCATTCACGGAGAATACATTCATCTTGGGGAGTAGAGCTTCTTGACGATTCCTAAGGAGGACAGCCGAAGAGAAGACTGTATCTGGTGCTCCTATTGGGGATCTAGGCGTCTATTTCTACGAATAAGAGAAACGGCGTCACCTAGTTCTAGACGTAGTTGCCGGGGAAACTCGAAATATCTATAATATTATTACACAGTAGATATAAGTTTATGAAAGGAGACTTACAGTGAGCAGCCCCACAATACAGTTTATAATATGAAAGCAGTAAATGAAAGCGATAACCACTTACTCGGTTGTAGTGCTTCCATGCTGTTTGGTTAGTTGTTCAACAAAGAAAGATTGAAAACAACAATATATTCAAAATCAAAGGAGAAAGTGCTTTGAAAAAGAAAGATTTGGGGCTTACAGCTCGAGGAGAGGCCCAGGGTTTTATTAGTGAGCGCACTGTTGAATTTGTACAGCGGGACTTATACAAGTGACTGGGGCCCAAAATGGTTTTCTGTACAAAGGGATGGGTCTTACACTCTCTCAAGAGGCCCAAAAAGTTTTAAAGGAAAAAGAGTGGGGCTTATAACACGAGGGTATGCCCAAATGATTTTTCATTTAAAAATGGCGATCGCGTCGAGGTTTTCTTTTAACGCAGAGGGACTTATACAATAAGTGAGGCCCAAAATGTTTTGGTTAAAAGGGGGATTGGGTCTTACACTCTAATAGAGGCCCAAAGTGTTTTGAACGGGTCTTATAGCTCAAAGAGAGGCCCAAGGGTTATTTTGAAAAGGCGACGATCGCGCCGTTTGTTTTTGACGGTATCAGGGCTTATACAATACACTGAGGCCCAAAAATGATTTGGTCAAAAAAGGATTGGGTCTTACACTCTATTAGAGGCCCAAAGTGTTTTGAATGGGTCTTATAGCTCAAGGAGAGGCCCAGATGGTTTTTTTTATTTTTAAACGGGCGACGATCGCGCCGTTTACTTGTACAGAGGGACTTATACAATGGATGAGGCCCAAAAAGTTTTTGTACAAGGGGGGATGGGTCTTACACTCTCTCAAGAGGCCCAAAGAGGTTTGAAAATGATTTGTGAGGGTTGAATTAATCCAAAAGCCCTAATTTGTTTTCAAAAATGTATTTAATTGAATAAAAATTCAATTAAAATGATCAAAATTGTTTAACACATGGAAAACAAATTGTGATCTTGGATTAATGCTTCAAAAATTAAGTATTGACCTACAAAATAATTAGAAAGCATTAAAAGTTACAAAATCAATGTAGAAAAAATATTTAAAATGCCAAAAACAATTAAAATATTAATTCTTTGCAAAAATATCAATTATATGAAATAAATAATATTTTTGGGATTTTTTGGGAAAATAAAATATTTTAACATTTTTGTGAATTATTAAAAAAAGAATCAACTCAAAATCATTAAAACTCAGAGAGAAATTAATTTTTGAATCAATTAAACAAAATCACAAAATTCAAATATTTGAATTTCTAAAAATGGCGCCAAGAACACGCGCGTTTTTCCAGTTTGCTCAGATTTGCGTTTTCTATCCAATCTTCATGAATACATAATCATATCATGCAATCCACATATCATTATGCTCGTCTCAACCTCACGATCATGTCTATGTACTTTAATTTCATTTAAATTAAACATACAACAAGAAATCACGAAGAGACCTCAAGAACCCTAATTTCTGCATGAAGGCTAGGATTTTTGATACACGATTCAAACAATGCAATTAATTGAGGGAAAACATTCCATGCATGATTATGAACATATGGCCAAATTATTGTGCGAGGAAATATGCATAGATTGAGAGATGACCAAGTATGTGCTTACCTCCAAGTCGTGACAGCAAGTCCAAAGTGATTTTTGATTTGGAGGTGTTACAGATGAGTTGTGATGATCTGAACAGCTTCCCTACACCCTATGGATTGTGTTTGGATGGTTGGACTTGATTGAAATTGGTTGGATCATTTTGTGGTACCTCAGCTGCACTTTGGTTAAAACCTTGAGCAATTGACTGGTGATTCTGAGAAATCAGTGTTCCAGTTGTTGTTTAAGTGTTTGATCAGCTCATATGTGATGTATGTGAGGTGTGTGAGTGATTGGTTTGTGCAGAATTGCTCTCAAACTCAAAACCCGATAGCTACCTTGCTAAGAAAGGCATTTTTGCCAAGAGAAAGAGATTTTGAGGAAAGCATCTGTTAGATGGCTTTGGTGTACTCAAACTGACCACAATTGAGCTCTATTTATAGTAGAGCAAGTTTGTTTTGCAAGGAATAGTGCATGGCAGCTGGTAAGTAGGTTTGGCCAATGTTGGCAAATGAAAATGAAAGTCTCCTCTAGCCATTGACTAGAGGTTAGGGCACAGAGCTTTGGTCCCCTTGGTCTTGGATAAGTCTTGACTGATTTCAGATGAGAATGGCTCAGTCCATGCCACCTTGATGGTTCCATTGAATGCCTCATTCCAAATTTGAAGTCTTGTCCCCATTTTGGCCATTCTAGGTTCAACATGTTATTTCTTGTTCCATGGACTTTGGAGGCTTGGCTCAGTGATTGTCCCCTTTAGATTCAATCCTCTGAGGTGTCCAAGTGGATTGGAGCAATTGAATTTGGCTGATTTTGGCAAATCGACCAAAGTTGCAAATTCTGCCTTGCCTTGACAGATTTCAGCAAGGCAACTTGGCAATGTTGTATCTCATGGTGTAGGTTGAATTTGGCAATGTTCTTGGCCATTTTGGAAAGCTCTTACATGATACAACAACTGTTTGAACAAGTTTGGTTTAGATCTCTTTTGATTCCAAGTGAAAAATCCCCCTACATTTGGCAAAAAGTGAGGCAAAATCTGACTTAGTGAAAATTTCACTAAGTGTTGGAAAAAGTGACTTTTTCACTTTCAGCCACTTTGATCACTCCATAACTCAAAATCCTTAATGAATTGGAATGACTTGTAGTTGAAGTTTTTGTAGGTGATAATGAGGGCTACAAATCCATCTTTGGATGATAAAAAATGGCCTTGTGGTTTAGGAGTTATGGTCCTTCAAAGTTGGGACCTTTGCCACTTTATTTTTAACTTTGAAAAATTTCTAAGTTTTATGGTTACCCCTTTTGCAAGTTATCTCACTTTTCTTGATTTTTCTTGATGAATGATGATTCAAATCATACATTAACATCATTTTAGGGTTAAAAATCCATTTTGGTGAAAAATCTCAAAAAGTCAAAGTTGACTTTTGTGCACAGTTGACTTTTTATCAGATGAATTCCAAACTGTGCAATTCTTCATGAAATCATGTCCTTGACCTAAATCAAACTTGATGGACATGTTCCAAGGGTGTCATAGGGTACATTAAGGCATGGTCTAGGGTTTGGGAGCATGTCCTGGTCAAAAGTCAAAGTTACAGTTGACTTTTCCCTTAAAACCCTAATTGTGGTGCAGATGAAATTGAGACTTGTTGCTCAAACTTCTTGGATCAATCCATTGTTCCAAATGGATCAATATGGTATATTAGAGACCCTCAAATCATGTCTTGAGGTCTTGGCTCATGGTTTGTCCCAAAAGTCAACTTATGGGTGAATTAGGTCAAGAAACCCTAATTCCTGATTTTTGATGAATGCATCCCCTGAGGCAAAATTGACTTGATGCATGGGTTCATGAGGTTCCATGAAGCATATTGGGTTATGTTTTGGATCATTGCCTTGTGCCCAGATGAAAATTTCCATCTGGAGGCCCTAGTCAACCAAAACCCTAATTTGGTGGCACTGTCGATCTTGAGACTTGATCCACCTAGAAGGGAGCAGCCTTGTGCTTAATCCTTGAAGTGGGAGTCCTTTTGATCCATTGTGGATGTTTGAGAGATTAGACAAGTCGAATATTATGTCATTTCTTGATTGATCCTTTGTCTAAAGCTCAGAGAGGGCTTGAAACCCTAATTTTGATTGTATTGGATGCTCACCCATCTTTGGGGAGACTGATGAAGCATAAAGGTACATCCATATTGTGATGATGATTTGCACAATGATGGGAAACTTTAGTGGTCAAAATTTGGGGTATTACAAACTTCAGGAGAAAGAATGGTAAGGAGACCGAAGTACAAGTCGACATGAGCAAGGATGCGTCGGAAGAAGACGTAGAGGTACGGCTGTCGAAGGGTTTCGACTGGTGGCCTATGAAACCAACACCAAGCTGATAAGTCTTTGAGCGGGAAAATTTGAAACATCGAGAACGTGGGAAGTTAGAAAGGTTGTAGGGCAACACATGTCATAATCAGGGCCAATCTTGGGAGACGAACAGTTATTTTTTCATCCTATTTAAAGCAATAGTTATTTCTATTTTAGGGGTCGCATTTGTAACATTGTAAAAGGGAAACACTCTGAGTACCAAGCGTTAAGAGAAACGAGTTTACTCCCACAAAAATATACAATAGCGTCCATACTTTTTCTTTTCACGCAATTTATATGATCAAAGTTTAAGTTATCTTATCATTTACTTATCTGTTTTTTTCACCTTTTGTTTTATTCATCAATTCGCAACCTTTTTATTTTTTCAAGTTGTGTCCAATTTCTCTAAATTAAAAGCCATCCTATCAATAAGACTTACACGTCGACCATTATTCTGGGATTCTGTGGCCGATCCCACGAGCAAACTTGTGGCAGGAGGCCAGCGGTTGTTCGCGCGAGAATCGCGTGCGAACAAATTGGCACACCTGGTGGCACACGTTTGAGTTGAGTGTATGCATTTATGTAGTGGTAAGATGGTGACACCACATCCGAACGAAGAACCGTCTTCGGCAGAAAGTACAGTTGTAACGCAAATAACTGACGTTGGTTCTGAGACTGTGTCTGCAGTTTTGACCGCCCATAGTGGGCCAACCGCGACACCACGTCGATCTGAACCAAGGTCGGCGATGACAGGAACTACAGGGCAACATGTGACTAGTTTCACAATGCCCATACCTCGAGCTTTTGGGATGCCAACAGAGTTCATGTCGAGCCTACATTCTAGTGGTCCGGTGTTTGGGGAAAGTTCGTCTCTAGTTTTCTCACCATACTAAGGCTTAGGGCCTTTGGCAAACCAAGTTACTCGACCCCCCCAAGTTTCAATCTGTTATCCCAATCAACACCAACGTTCACATCAAGTTCCATCGCGGTTATGAGATAGCAGTTGAATGAGAGTAATCACAAAATGGTTCACCTGTTGACTCAGCAAATGGGCACCATATTGAAACCATTAATACAATATACGACCCAGAGTTATCAATAATTGGCAACTCAGATGACACGGATAGGTGACTTCCTAGGCGCTCCTGGGGCACCAGGTCGACAGACTCCTCCGCCTCGACCGGAGATACCAGTTCGTCAGGATGAGGTCTTCGACGAAATAATTGACCAACACCATGAGGTGGAACAAACCCCTAGGATGGCCCAAAGGCCTCCCCTTGTGTTAGTTCATAGGAACCAAGATCCGGATTATGTGGTCAGGCAAGTTCGACACGATGCCATGGCTGGCAAACCAAACTTAGAAGCTATGGTCGAATGGATCATGGTCCGAAATGGACGAAACCAGGCCTTCGACGGCCAACGTATACGTCCCCACTCCCAGATTTCATCTTGCAGACAAAATTACCTAAGGGGTGGAAATTGCCAAAGTTCACCAAGTTCACCAGAGAGACCGAAGAGTCCACCGTCGAACATGTTTCCAGGTATCAAACTGAGGCAGGTGACATAGCAAATAATGAGGACTTGAAGATGAAGTATTTTCCAAGTTCTCTCACAAAGAACGCGTTTACATGGTTTACCACGTTGCCCCCATAGTCTGTCCATACTTGGGCACAATTAGAAAGATTATTTCATGAACAGTTTTACATGGGACAATCGAAAAATTAGTCTGAAAGAATTGGCCAGGGTCAAGCAGAAGGCCACGGAGTAGGTGGACCAATATCTTAACAGATTTAGACTTTTGAAAGCCCGATGCTTTAATCAAGTCGCTGAACATGAGCTAGTCGAGATGGTAGCTGGCAGTTTAGATTATTCCACCAGGAAAAAGCTAGACACGCAGTATCTCAGGGATATGGCATAACTAGCAGATAGGGTCCGACAAGTCGAACAATTGAAAGCTGAAAAAACTCATACTAACAAATACCGTAAGAAAGAAAAAGTGTCGTACGTAGCCGCTGACGAATATTCTTCCGACGACGAGGAACTCGTCGACGAAAGTGAGGTTAACGTGGCGAAACTCAAGCCAGGGCCTCCGTACACGTGCAAATTATTAAAACCATCAAACGGGAAAAATCCCGTCAAAACTGGAAAAACAGATAAATACGTTGCTAAAACTTATACTTTTGATGTGTCTAAGTGTGACGAAATATTTGATTTATTAGTTAAAGATGGTCAGATAATTGTTCCTCCTGGTTTGAAAGATCCCCCATTAAAACAAAAGAAGAAAAGGGGATTTTGTAAATTTCATAATTTCCTTGGTCATAAAACAGCTCAATGTGTTCTTTTCAGGGATCTGGTGTAAAAAGCTTTGAAGGAAGGCCGACTTCAATTTGGCGAAAGGCCAAAAATGCAAGTTGATACGGACCCGCTGAAGGTCAAAGAGGCTTTGTACTCTGAGCTGTACGATTGTATGATGGTTGAGGCTACTGAGGGTCTCTGCAAATAATTAACAGCTGAATATTGGGAATGCATGATGGTCGAAACTACTGACGGTTCCGACAAAAAGACTGAGGAAGAACTCGAGGCAGTTTACCCCCAAGCTGGCAAAATCCTGGCGGATTTCCAAGATTAATGCAGGGTAAGTGGGTCGAAAGCTGTGTTATGCCCAAGGTGCAATGCTGTCTTTGACGAAAAAGCTGCTGAGAAATACGAAGCTGGCAAAAAAGAGACGCCGCAAGGTGGTAAGCCACCTGTCCCAAGGTTTGTGTTCGACCGGAATGGTGCCCCTCGTCGAAACGAGGAGTACAGAAAGTTGTTCCGGCAGGCACGACCCAAGACCTTTGTGCCACTGTCAGACACTCTACAGGAGAAGTGGGTGGAACCAGTGAGTAAAAAAGGGAGCAAAAGGCCGAAATGGAAGGTATTGGATTTGGAAAAGGAAGCAAAAGTCTTTGATAAGAGGGTCCAACCTAGGGGCTATGTGGTATCCCCCAACTATAAAGGGAAGAATCCTATGACAAGGACTAAATGGAAGCGTTATCAGCGAAATAAGAAAGTTGAGAAAGAGGCTTCGACTTCACATTTGAAACCTGTCGGAACCTCTGGACAAAAACGACAATACCCAAAAGGAAGGTGGGTAGAGAAGGAAAAAGTCATGATAAATCAAACAATGGCAGTGACTGTGGAAGCTTCAGGAGAGAAGGGGGTGGTCTCGACCTAGAGCTTGAAATGTACATTTGTGATCGAAAGTAAGAAA
The DNA here is from genome assembly GCA_022829125.1 of Lathyrus tuberosus. Lineage (NCBI taxonomy): Eukaryota > Viridiplantae > Streptophyta > Magnoliopsida > Fabales > Fabaceae > Lathyrus > Lathyrus tuberosus. Next base: position 3,148,510 of record JALAZF010000073.1, on the reverse strand, counting down.
GAACCAGAATACACTCCCCAGTCAGATGAGGAAGAACAAAAGTATTCTCCCCAGTCAGACGAAGAGTATACCCCTTCACCCGATGGCGACTTCGATGAAGACATGAATGATGACACCAATGATGACACCTATGGTGAAGACTTCGTCTTAAACTGTGGTATTGTGTCGATACTGCCAACTGAGTATGATATGGTGTCGGAAGTCTCTGAAACGGAAGAGGATTTCGTGCCAGATGAAACTGTGGAAGACAAACCGTTATGTTATTATGTGATGAACAGTGGTGTGGTGGAAGAACAGACAGCCATGTTTGAAAGACCCAGTCCTGGGATGATGTACCATTTGAAACCACTATTCATAAAGGCAAAGGTTGACGGAGTGGCGGTCAACATAGTGTTTGTGGATGGAGGGGCAATTGTTAATTTAATGCCTCATAATTCATTTAAAAAGATTGGAAAAACTGAAGCTGACCTCCGACAACACAACATGGTTCTATCCAATTACGAAGGAAAGACTAGAAACATCCTTGGGGTTGTCCAACTTGATTTAGCAGTGGGTACAACCAATAGATCAACACTCTTTATTATTATCAAGTGAAAGGCAAATTTCAACTTGCTGTTGGGTCGGGAATGGATCCATGGAATAGGGGCAGTGCCTCGACATTACATCAGAGATTAAGCATCTGAAGGAAGGATGGCATTGTCGAAAACATTGAGGGTGATCAGAGTTATTATAAGATGGATAAAGCTAAGGGCAGTAAGAAATCCTTTGATCAACACCTGGCAAATGTGGCTCCTTGTGATGACGGGTCGGGGTCTTATACCTCCGTCAACACGGGTCGCGTCTTGAATTTGGATCCCGACTATGGGTTTATTTGGGATGCTGCCGACGAAACAATGGAGCCTACGGAAGATAATCCACCCACAGGGTGGCCAGTAGTCGGTGAAAATGACTACTGAGTCAGAAAGTATGACTCAAATTTTAGCCTATTTGGCTGAAAACAAAAGAAAATATGCACTAGAAGCAGAAAAACAACAAAAGATAGCTAGTGAAGCCGACCCCAAAGCACAAGTAAATGGCCCACAAGGCCAGACAATAGGTTCAGAAAGCCGGAGGCTTGATTGTATCTATGACAATGAGCCTTTGGGGTTTGAGAAAGACCCAACTAGTGAGCTACAAAGAATGCAAGCACAGGACCCACTCGAAGAGGTTGACTTAGGAGATGAGGTTGCAAAAAGACTTACCTATGTAAGCACAAAAGTTGGGTCGAAGATAAAGGCCAAGCTAATCGAGGTATTATAGGAATATAGGGATTGCTTCGCCTGGGATTATGGTGAAACGCCTGGTCTAAATCGAAGTGTGGTGGAGCATCGACTGCCAATTCAGCCAGGTAAAAGGCCAGTAAAGCAGCAGCCTTGACAATTCGCTCCAGAGATTACTTTGAAGATCAAGCAGGAGATCGAGAGAGTGCTCAAAAGCCGGTTCATCAGAACTGCAAGGAGATTTCCTGGGATTCGTGGTCCACAAGAAAGGCATTGAGATAAACCAGAACAAGACAAAAGCAATCTTGGATCTCAAGCCTCCTTCGACGAAGAAGCATCTCCAGTCTTTGTTGGGGAAGATAAACTTCTTGATGAGGTTTATATTAAATCTAAGTGGCAAGAAAAAGGTATTCTCGCCATTGTTCAAAGCCAAGAAGGAAAGTGATTTCAATTGGGAACGTGAGCAGCAGGAGGCTTTCGACGCTATCAAAGAATACCTCACAAGGCCTCCCATTTTATTGCGACCTAGTATGAATAAAAACATGAAGTTGTACATTGCTGCGTCAGATACGACTATAGGAAGCATGTTAACACAAGAGGATAATAGTGGCGTCGAAAGACCCATTTAATACCTTAGTCTAATGTTAATAGATGCTGAAACTAGGTACACTATGCTTGAAAAGTTGTGCCTATGCTTGTACTTCTCATGTATGAAATTAAAGCAATATATCAAGCCAGTTGATGTTTATTTTTCGTCGCATTTTGATGTTATTAAGCGTATGTTGTCTAAACCTATTCTGCATAGTCGAATTGGAAAATGGGCACTAGCATTGACTGAGTTTTCCTTGACATATGTCCCTCTAAGGGCTATGAAAGGTCAAATAGTGGTAGACTTTATTGTCGACCACGCAGTAATCAAACCGTCGATATGTAGTGTTGACGTTGCCCCGTGGAAGTTATACTTCAATGGGTCGAGCCATAGAAACAGGGCAGGTTTTGGAATCTTAATAGTATCCCCGCAGGGTATTCCAACTAAATTCAAATGTAAGGTTAACGGAAAATGCTCCAATAACGAAGCAGAATATGAAGTCTTAATTAATGGCCTCAAAATACTTAAGGATTTGGGTGCTAAGAGAGTTGAGATAAAGGGCGATTCCAAACTAGTGGTAAAAAAAATCACGAGAGAATATAAGTTGTCAGCATTACGCACGTGCCTAGAATATAAAATCAAGAGGCCAACGATTTAGCGCAGATTGCCTCCGGGTACAAGGTGTCAGAAGATAAGTTGAAAGGTTTCATTGAAATTAAGGAGAAGATGGTGTCAAACGTGCTACCCTTATCTAGTTTATCAATCCCAAAAGCTGGTGGGGGCAAACGTCCCGACAGAAAGCTTATTCGAAAGTTTGGGAAATTATAAAGTTTTGCTATTGGCAATCTATCACCATCAGTTTGGAGAAGACCAATCATTGAGTATTTGGAGAATCCGGTGGGCAACACTGATAGGAAGACTAAATACAGAGCTCTAAGTTATGTTCTGATGGGGAATGAGTTGCTAAAAAAAACTCCAGAAGGAGTGCTGCTCAAGTGTCTAGGGGACACAGATGCATACCTAGCAATTTTTGAGGTCCATAGTAGGACATGTGGGGCTCACCAAGCTTGCCATAAAATGAAATAGTTGTTATTTCGACAAGGCGTCTATTGGCTAAGCATGCTCAAAGATTGCATGGACTTTGCAAAGGGATGCCAAGACTGTCAAAGACACGCAAACATTCAACACGTGCCAGCCAGCGAACTACATACCATCTCAAGCCATGGCCCTTTCGTGGATGGGCATTGGATGTTATAGGGGAAATTCGACCAGCCTCGTCGAAACAACATAAATTCATCCTTGTGGGTATAGACTACTTCACAAAATGGATAGAGGCGGTTCCTCTCGTGAAAGTAGATCAGGAGGCTGTGATCGAATTCATCCAGAATCATATTTTGTATAGATTAAGGATCCCTGAAACCATCACTACGGATCAAGGTTTCGTATTCGTTGGCCAAAAAATGCAAGAGTTCGCAGCAGAAACGGGTTTTAAATTGGTTACTTCGACACCATATTATGCTCAAGCAAATGGTCAGGTCGAGGCAGCTAATAAAGTGGTAATTGGGCTCATCAAAAAGCACGTGTCCAAAAAGCCAAAAAATTGTCACAAGACGTTAAATCAAATTTTGTGGGCTTGTCGAACATCCCCCAAAGAGTCAACAAACTCGACTCTGTTTCGTTTGACTTTCGATCACGACGATGTATTGCCAGTAGAAATATGTCTATAATCAGTTAGAGTGCAACGACAAAATGAAATTCCGTCAGAACAATACTGGGACATGATGCTAGACGAAATCGTGGACCTAGACGAGGAAAGGATGGTAGCGTCAAATGTGTTATTACGCCAGAAGGCACGAGTTGCCAAGGCATATAATAAGAAGTTCAGAAAGAAAACCTTTGCAGTTAATGACTATGTGTGGAAAGCAGTGTTGCCCATGGATCGACGAGATCGAACGCTAGGGAAATGGTCACCAAATTGGGAGGGACCATTCAAAGTGATAGCAACAATGCATACAAGGTTCAGGAAGTAGGAATGGACCAACGAGTCTTAAGGGTAAATGTGAAATATTTGAAAAAATATAAACCTAGGTTACAAGAGATTCAAATTAAAAAGTAACTTTTTCATTAATAAGTGGAAAAAATAGGCTAGGAAGGCCAAAATAGCTTACAAAATATTCAAACAAAGTTACAATAGTTTGACATGCAAATTAAGAGGAAGCAGGGAATCTAGATTTGAAATCTGCAAAAAGGGTCTTCTCGTGAACCACCTTGCTTTCGAGGAGAGCTTTCCTTTTCCGCATTTGACCAATGGCATCCTTTATTTTGTGAGCCGCTTCGACGTAAGCAATCCCTTGGGCGACTTTTTGATCTATTGCCTCTTGAACAGGCAAAGGTTCGGTGGAATCCAAAGAAGCCTTTTGCTTTTCGACCTCAGCAAATTTTCTTGTAAGTTCAGCTAAGCTTGGTAGTCAGATATTTGCTGGTCGAAAGCACGATGCTTGTCAGAGCGCTCTTGCTTTTTGGTCTCGAAGTCCCCAAGTTTCTTCTCACAAAGTGAACTGAGGTACCACTCATGGTTCATCTCGTTGTTTTTCAACCTGATTTGAGCATCGGCTTGTTTGCACATAGTAAGGTCCTTAGCCAGTTGCGTAAAGAAGGCCTCGAATTCAATTAAGTACGTGGCCATGGGAGCAGGAACTTGAAATTCGGCAAGTTTATCCAATATTTTGAACTTATCACAAGCCACGACAGCTTCCTCTGCAACGGCCGCCAGAAATTCGTCCTCAAATAGGTATGTCTTCAATTGTTGGAGCTTGAAGGCGAAAGAAGCATCTATTTCTGGGGTTGGTATGGCCGTAGAACTCGTGGGTTGAACGTCCCCAGACTCTTGGTGAAGTTTGTGTAGTGCCTTCAAAGCTGCTGCTGCATTTGTTTGTTTTGTCGCCAGAATCTCCTATGGGGTAAAAACTTTGTCGACATTAGGCGTAGGTAGGTTGGAGCCACCTTCAGCAGAAGCTTTAGGGTTCACGTCGAATTCAGTAGTAGTAGCAATAGTCGAAGGATTTTCATTATCACCAGTGGTTGCACCGTCCTTCCCAGCCTCAGTGGTGGTGTTTTGGATTGGAGGAGTTGTCGCCGCTGGACCCTCTTCTGTGGAAGTCATTTGAAACTCGTCGACTATTTGAGGACTAAACACGGTAGTTGTCTCAGGTGGATTGACAATGGTAGTCATTGCAATATCATCCTTTTCAGCAGTGGTCGAAGCGGCCACAATTTCCTGCAAGAAAAGTTTCAGTGAGAAAATATCCAAGTACCATATGAATCAATAGAGCAAGGATGATGAGTACCTCAGCAGATTGTTTTGGAGGGGGTGCTTCAGCCTTGATAGGCTTGAAGACTTCAGCAAGGTTTTTGGGGACGACAGGGTTCACGGTCGAAGTAACCGTTTTTTAAGGTGTTTTCTTGATTAGGGCCATTTTCTTCTTCACTAATGGAGTAGCTGGAGGGGATGCTAGGGCTTCAGTAGGAAAGATTCGGGATTGGGTACTTTCATCTGATACGTCTCCCTCAGGTGATGGGATTTTCTCAGAAGCCTAGCAAACAACCAAGTCAGATAAACAACATAGGCAAATGTGAAGGAACGTGGAAACATGTTATACCTGTGGTTGCAGGATCTTCGATTTCTTTGCAGGCCTGGTGGAGGTCGATGTAATAGCTGTCATACCCCAAATTTTGACCACTAAGATTTCCCATCATTGTGAAAATCATCACCACAATATAGATGTACATTTGTGCCTCATCAATCTCCTCAAGGTATTGTTGAGCATTCACTACTATCAAAATTAGGGTTTCAAGCCCTCTCAGAGCCTTAGACAAAGGATCAATCAAGGAATGACATGATCTTCAACTTTTCTAGCCTCTCAAGTAGCTACAAAGGATCAAGAGGACTCCCACTCTAAGGATTAAGCACAAAGCTGCTCCCTTATAGGTGGATCAAGCCTCAAGATCGCCAGCATCACCAAATTAGGGTTTGGGTCGTTCAGGGTCTCCAAAGGGAAATTTTGCTCTGGGAATGAGCCAAGGATCCAAAACACAACCTAATATACTCCATGGAACCTCATGGACCCAATCATCAAGTCAATTTTGTCTCAGGGGATGCATTCATAAAAAAATCAGGAATTAGGGTTTCTTGACCTAATTCACCCCTAAGTTGACTTTTAGGGAAAATCATGAGCCAAGACCTCAAAGGAGGATTTGAGGGACTTTAATACACTACATTGATCCATTTGCAATAATGGATTGATCCAAGAAGTTTGAGCAACAAGCCTCAATTTCATCTGCACCACAGTTAGGGTTTTAAGGAAAAAGTCAACTGTAACTTTGACTTTTGACCAGGACATGCTCCCAAGCCCTATGACATGCATCAATATACCCTATGACACCCATGGAACATATCCATAAAGTTTGATTTAGGTCAAGGACATGATTTCCTGAAGAATTGCACAGTTTGGAATTCATCTGATAAAAAGTCAACTGTGCACAAAAGTCAACTTTGACTTTTTGAGATTTTTCACAAAAATGGATTTTTAACCCTAAAATGATGTTAATGTATGATTTAAATCATCATTCATCAAGAAAAATTAAGAAAAGTTGGATAACTTGTAAAAGGGGTAACCATAAAAACTTAGAAAATTTTCTAAGTTAAAAATAAAGTGGCTAGGGTACCAACTTTGGAGGGTCATAACTCCTAAACCACAAAGTCATTTTCTCCCATCCAAGGCTTGATTTGTAGATCTCATTGCCCTCTACAAAAACTTCAACTAGACCTAACCCCAATTCATTGTGGATTTTGAGCTATGAGTGAGCCAAAATGGCTGAAAACATGAAAGTACCACTTTTCCAACACTTAGAAAAAATTCTGTCCAAGACAGATTTTGTTGGAAACAACAAAACTTGTGAGGTTTTTTCACACAGTTACAAGCTGAATCAGTTCCAAAGATAAACATCAATGTTGTTGCAAATGTTGCCAAGAATCCAAGCAACTCAATAGCATGAAACCAATCCACTTGTGCCAAGAATTATGGCTGCCACAACACACCATGTCAAGGCTGCCATGAAAAATCAGTTTGGGGGTTTTGTGCCATCCACGATTTCTGAGTCAAAAGGAGTGATCACTATGCCACATGCCTTCAATCTGATCATGAACCAACTGATCCAACTGATAGGGTAGAGTCAAAAATCCAAGGAATCTTCCAACTTGAAATTCATCCACTTTGGCACATTTTGCCTTGAATTCAAAGGGGCATTAATGTGGAATAGTGCATTTTCAACAAAGCCACTCTACTCAGTCAAGTTCTCTGATTAAACAACAATAAAAACATTTGAAGAATGTGATTTTGGTCAAGGCATAGCCCTGCTCTTAGGAATGGCTAGTTTGCCTTGCTTGAGAAGAAATCCTCCAAGCCAATCCATCCAAATGTGATCTGATCCAGCAACCATTCACTATTCCTCCAAGACAAAAGTTGATCACCTATAAATAGTGGTTCCAATGGATCATTCAACTGACACCAAAGCCAGTTACAGCACTGCTTTCTCTCATTCTTCCTTAAACCTCAAGTTTCTTGGTTTTTGAGTAACCACTATCGGGTTTTGAGTTGCAGCCTTAAGCAATCAATTCCAATTGCTCAAACACATCACATATGATGTATTTGAGGTGTCCAAACACTTAAACACTGACTGTAACACCTCAGGCTCAAAATCACCCTTCAACCAAGCTATTATGCCTCAATTATGCAGGTGGAGGTCTCCAGCTTGATCCAAAGAGTTTCAAAGTGTTCCAAAGCTTGCAACACACTCCATAACATCCATTGAAGTTGTAGGAATCATTAATTCATAACTGGAACAAGGTTTGTGCAGAGTTCCATTTCAGCTTGCATCAAGGTAAGCCTCAAAACTCCAACTCCATGATCCATGCATATTTCCTCGCATGATATTTTTGTCAATTGCTTGCCATCATATGTTGATTGTTTTCCCTCAAAAAATTTGATCATAGCACTCAAAATCATGCCTACTCGATTGCTTTTGCAAAATTAGGGTTCATACGGCCACAATGATATAATTTGCTATACACTAAAAATGAATGAAATTGGGTATTGCCATCTTCTTCCTTGTGAAAAAACGCATGAGTTTGGTGTTTGAATCATGTCAAATGGTTGAGAAACGAGAGAGATGGAGGGCTTCATGCACGAGCTAGAGGAAGAAGATGGCCATGGCGCCATTTTCATAAAATCCAACTAGTTTGATATATATTTTTCACTTGCCATGTTATTAATGAATTGGCATTGCGCCCCAGTGGTTGATCAGCTGGTTTGTATGTATTGGCAAGCGAAAGGTCTGGGGTTCGAATCCCCCTCGCCCCAGACCTTTTTTTTATCACTTTTTCCTATTTTCCTATTTTTCATATTATTTTGTTAATGATTTGAAAAATTAATAACTCACTCAATTTTAATTATTTTTTACTGATTCTTTTTGCAAAAAATCATAAAAATGTTGAAATATTTTATTCCACAAAAAAATTAGATTTATATTATGTATTTAATATAATTAGTATTTTTGTGAATAAATTCATTTGTATTTGTTTTTAAACATTTTAAAATGAACATCCATCTTGAAAAATCAAGACCAAATGAGTTTTAATATCTCTTGTGATTTATACCTCATTTTTCAAACCTTAAACAAAAATCACAAGTGGTTTATTCAAATCTATTTGGTATTTTTCATTGATTTTCTTTAAATATTTACTATTTAAAGATTAAAATTAGGGTTTCTTTGATTTTCACGCTCATTAAAACTTTTTGGGCCTCTATTAGAGTGTAAGACCCAATCCTTTTTTTTTACCAACAAACTTTGGGTCTCACTTATTGTATAAGTCCCACTGTGTTTTCAAAAAAACCTCGGCGCGCTCGCCAATTCAAAAATCAAACTTTTGGGCCTCTCCTCGAGCTATAAGACCCATTCAAAACTTTTGGGCCTCTAATAGAGTGTAAGACCCAACCCCCTTTTAACCAAAATCATTTTGGGCCTCATTTATTGTATAAGTCCCTCTACGTTAAAAGAAAACCTCGGCGCGATCGCCATTTTTAAACGAAAAGTCAACTGGGCCTACCCTCGTGTTATAAGCCCCACTCTTTTTCTTTAAAACTTTTTGGGCCTCTTGAGAGAGTGTAAGACCCATCCCTTTGTACAGAAAACCTTTTTGTGCCTCAGTCACTTATATAAGTCCCTCTGTACAAAACAGCAGTGCGCTCACTGATAAAACCCTGGGCCTCTCCTTGAGCTGTAAGCCCCAAATCTTTCTTTTTCAAAGCACTTTCTCCTTTGATTTTGAAATATACTGTTGTTTTCAATCTTTCTTTGTTGAACAACTAACCAAACAACATGGAAGCTCTACAACCGAGTAAGTGTTTATATGCTTTCATTTACCGCTTTCATATACATATAACTGTATTGTGGGGCTGTTTCACTGTAAGTCTTCTTTCATAAACTCATATCAACTGTGTAATAATAGTATAGATATTTAGAGTTTCCCCGGCAACTACGTCTAGAACTAGGTGACGCCGTTTCGTTTATTCATAAAAATAGACAACTAGATCCCCAATAGGATCACCAGATACAGTCTTTTCTTCGGCTGTCCTCATTAGGAATTGTCAAGAAACTCTACTCCCAGAGATGAATGTATTCTCCGTGAATGGCATCTTTGAGTTTCTTCCAAATTCTCGAACTTTCCTGACTTGATTTATTCCTTGTGAATAGCTTGCCTTGAATTTCTCGGGGTTTGGGGACCCACGGGCTTCTTAAAAGCATCGGCCTCCTCTTGGGCATCGTACAAGGACCCACAGGCTTCCTAAAAGCAACCCCGCCTCCTCTTGGTCTTAGTACAAGGACCCGTCGGCTTCTTCGAAGTATTCACAGCCTCCTCTTAGGCTTCGTATAATGATCTCTTCCTCCGGGAATGATAGGCTCCTCTTGGGCTTCGTACAAGGACCCGTCGGCTTCTTAAAAGTTTCCAGCCTCCTCTTGGGCTTCGTACAAATTATCCCGACGACCTCCTAGAGGTATAGGAACAAATATTAGTCATCTGCATAGAACAGTCCTTTCAAAGAGTCTACTATAGTTTCTCAAAGCATAGTACAAAAGATAAAACTCTAGACTTGGACAGTCTAATTTCCTTGAGTCTCAAAGACATTCTCAAGTGACCCCTTCGTTAAATAGGAAGGAAACCCGTAGACTCGGACAGTCTCAATACCCTTCGGATTTCCCACTTCCTTAAAGAACAGGAAATATCCCTGGTCCTCGAATCAAAAATCCCTGAGTACAGTGTTGCTCATATAAGAACTGATTTTCTCTTTAAAAATCAGTATATTGGACCTGTCACTTAACTGAACAGTCGCAATAGCCTCCTCTTAGGCTTTGTATAATGATCCTTCTCCAGTGAAGTTAGCCTCCTCTTGGGATTTATACAATGATTCTCCCCAGTGGAGTCAAACAACGTTTAGCCTCTCTCTCGGGCTTTGTACGAGACACATAAGAGACTCCCTCGTTGAGTCAATCACCCCTTTTGCCTCCATCTCGGGCTTTATACGAGATACAAAAAGGTTCTTATTGAGCCAAAAAAATTATAGCCTCCATCTCGGGCTTTATACGAGATACCAAAATACTCTATCGTCGAGTCAAAAAACCTTTTAGCCGCTCTCTCGGGCTTTGTACGAGACACATATTAGCCTCCTCTTAGGGTTTGTATAAGAAAACCACTGGTTGATCCAATCAACCTTTTAGCATCAAAGCTGTGCCTCATTCACAGTACACAAACATCAATAACTCCTTCCCCTTCATCTAATCGCTGTAAGCGGCAAGCCTCTGGATCATCTACATCCATGCCACTGTCCCTCTTTTAGCATGAGGAATTCCTAAGGAAAGATGGCATTGCTCTAAACTAAGTTAAAGTCTTCTCTTTCAGGTTAAAACCCCTATAAAGGAAATTATGGCATTACCGGATTCACAAATCCCGGTTAAAGTAATCCTCCTTTACAATCAGTCACCCGACAATTGTGACAAACAGACCTCTTTAAAGATGACAAATTCTCTCTAAGGTCAACACCTTTAGCTTCATATCTTAGGCTTTGAACAAGATACAAATAGACTCTTCAGCTTCACATCTTGGGCTTTGAACAAGATACAAACTACCTTTCGCTTCATGTCTTGGGCTTTGAATAAGACACCAAAAACACCCATTTCCTTCCATAGAATAGGAGGAACTACGAACGCTCTGATTTCCCTGTTTCGGTAAACGGGAATACGTAGGCATAAGATTGAAAGAAAAAATCTTAGCGAGCGCAATCAACAAAAACCCAAAATCCCATACTCCCCTATATCTGAAGCAGTATCCTAACAAAATCCCAGAGAGAAATCAGTATTGGCAAAAATACAAATAACCGATACAAAGACCCCACCACATTGATCGCATTCGTAACCTAACAGACCGTTGTTTAAATTCAGTATGCAAGCAAGGTTAATTGAATACATCTATTTCCCTTCCTTCATCAGCTTTAATAGGATAAAAAATGAATCGACCTGTAGTTAAAACTCAACCGCAGAGAGCGACCGCGCTTAAGAACCGCGTCCAAAATAGCTCGCTACAGAAAAATGGCGCCCACCGTGGGGCCCTCTTTGTTTTTCTTCCTTTTTTTTCTTCACTTATGTAAAAACCACAGATTGGGGCTTCCGCCGGGGAACCCATTTCTTTCAGGAACTTAGGATCCATAGCTTTAAAGGTCTAGGATGATTAGGACAAATATATATACTGCTTTTCCTAATTGCTATACGTGTTTATTTTTCTGCTAATGGGGATGCGTGTGCCGCATGTGGAAAGATTGAGTATACACTTAAGATAAGTGATGGCGACGAGGTCGACCATCAACCTCAGTGGAGGCTGACCAATGCAACCCATTCTCTCACCTAGACAATGGGCTGATTGTGATGTCTGATAAGCTGAGGAGCCAAACCCTTTTGTAGTGCGGAAACTATCAGGAATAGTTGTTACGCGATACTACCCTCATTTGAGGCTGGTGATCTATTCTCGGTGAATGGCACTTACTCTAAGATCGCTCTACAACTCGCTGGCGATCCGCTTGTTGTTTTGCTTTCCTGGGAGGAGCTGATGATAATGAGTACAGGTACAAAAATCACCTTAGTATAAACCTTTGGGGATGGGTAGAGCCTTGACTTCATGACAACGACCCTTTGACCCCATGTTTTTCCTATGTTTTTGTGTGCTGCATTCATGCATTCATTTAAAAAACATTAAAACATTCAAAAAAAATTCTCTTCTAGTCTCTCTGTTTTTCAAATTAAACTAAGACTGTGATTGCAAATATCAGAGAAAAGGATTGCACTAATGGATTTCGGTAGAAGGAGAACCCATAGGTATACCTTCAAGGTTCCAAAGCTAGAGGATTTGAGAAGGTTAGCGAGGATTATCACTAACCCTGAGGCTTTCAGAGCCAAGCACGGAGGTTTGCTACCACTATTAAGAGTCCATGTGATTGAGGGAATCATGGATGCGCTCATCCAGTTCTACGATCCGGACTATCACTGTTTCACATTCCTGGATTACCAGCTCACACCAACACTGGAGGAGTATTCTCATCTGATTGATCTACACATTACAGATTGAGCTCCATTTTCTGGACTGGAAGAAATTCCAAAGAATCAGACCATTGCAAGAGCAATTCATTTGGACGAGTCTGAAGTCAGGACTCACATGACCGCTAAGGGTGGCATCCAAGGTTTGCCAGCCCAGTTCTTGACAAAGAAAGCCCTGTATTTTGCCAGTATAGGAAACGTAATTGCTTTTGAAAGCATCTTTGTCTTGCTCACCTACGGGTTATTTTTGTTTCCCAACATCAATAACTTCGTCGATATTAACTCCATTAAGGTTTTTCTCATTGGAAACCCTGTACCGACTTTGCTCGCAGATGCGTATCATTCTGTACACTTAGGAAATTTGTACAGCAGAGGGGAGATCACATGTTGTGTACCTCTGCTTTATAAATGGTTTATCTCCCACTTGCCCAAGTCTGCTGCTTTTGGGGATTGCAAGAGTGCCTTACGTTGGTCGCAGAAGATCATGTCTCTTACCAACTCTGATATAGATTAGTGTAATAGGATCTATGATGGAATCAGGATCATTGACCGTTGTGGAAACTTCCCCAACGTACCCCTTATAGGAACTAAGGGAGGAATCAACTACCATCCGGTGTTGGTTCATCGTCAATTTGGATACCCGATGGGACACGTCCCACGGGGTGTTCATCTGGAAGGTCTTTTCTTCAAAGAAGGAGAAAACGACAGAGCACTAAAGATGGAAATAGTGCACGCTTGGAAACACGTTCATAAGAAAGGACGGGAGTCTCTAGGAAAACCGGATAATGTCTCGGTGAAGCCTTACCTCCATTGGGTACAAACTAGAGCTCTAAAGCTAAAAATGCCTTATCCTCGTTACGGGATTCTTCCACCGAGGGAGTCTGTCATGTACTTCATGACGGAAACTGAAAAGCTTCAGGTTACTCTCATCAAAGTTCAACGGGAGAGGAGGTCTTGGAAGAACAAGTACCGCACCCTCGACGTAGAGTGCATCAAAATACAGCAATTACTAAAAGAGAAAGATGCTCTGATTGAAATTTTGGAGCAACATGCTGTAGAGAATCAAGATGACCAAAGAAATTTGCTCACTCCTTTCACTTGGCAAAGGAATGACAACCCGACAACGGCTCAGGAGCCCCGGTTAAAGAAAAGGAAGATACCAGAGTCAGCACTCGATTTCTCTTCAGAGAGGACCCTGGACCCATTAGCTTAGGTTTTTGTTTCTGCACCTTGTAATCTACTGTATTTCCATTTCTGTAATCCTTTGAATTTCAATAAAAAGGGGTTTCCCCACTGTTTGATGTTTGCAATCTAATTGTCAAAGTTTATTTTGATTAAACCAAAAAATAATTAATATAATCATTGCATTCATCATTCTCACATCGCGTATTCTTCTTACCTACGAATCTCACGTTTGTGTCTCGGTTCTAGAGTCAAACTGTCTCATTCGTATAATACTCGGGCCAATCGTCAGAAAAAGATGGATGATCTTGAGGAAGAAAACAGAGAGTTGAAAGAAGAGATCGACGCTCTGAGAGAGGATATGAGAAAGCTACGTAACGACATGCAAGCCACGGCAGAAGCTCAGCTACAAAGGACTGTGATCTCAGAGATCACCTCAGCGCCCATAATGGAGAAGTATGATCCTAGGTATCAAATGCCGAAAGATAGTCCCTGGGGCATGCCTGTTAACTATATCCTGGAAGGATATGTTCCGCCGATCACTGAAGATCAGGGAATCACAACAGAAGCCGCTGGGCCTGAAGGTTACAAACTTCGGGAAAGCGAAGATGCCAGTGGCATACTGAAGACTCCTGAAGGTTACAAACTTCGGGAAACTCCAAGATTTACTGTCATAGTCACGGTACCACCCCCTGTGGTGCACACTATCCCGGAAGGACAGATTCCACAGATACCTGCTGGTAAAAAAAGAAACTTTGTTTGACAGAATGGATGAATTCCAGGAGCAGTTTCTGGAAATGCAGAAGAAGCTGCAAGCCATTCGCGGTCAGGATTTATTTGGAAAGGACGCCGCAGACCTCTGCTTGGTCCCCAATGTGAAAGTCCCACACAAGTTCCAAGTGCCCGACTTTGAAAAGTACAAGGGTAACTCTTGCCCTCAAAGCCATCTGGTGATGTACGCTCGGCGGATGTCAGCTCAGAAGGAGAATCAGGACCTACTGATTCACTACTTCCAGGATAGTTTAACCGGTGCCGCACTCAAATGGTACATGGGTTTAAACCGTGCCACGATCAGCACATTCAGAGATCTTGGTACTGCCTTCGTCCAACAATACAAATACAATTTGGACATGGCACCCGACAGAGATCAACTCAGATCGATGTCTCAAAAGGACAAGGAAACCTTTAAGGAGTATGGTCAAAGGTGGCGTGAAATTGCCGCTCAAATTTGTCTGCCTCTTGAGGAAAAAGAGATGGCAAAGATCTTCTTAAAGACCTTAAGCTCATTTTACTATGATCGAATGGTTGCCAGTGCACCCAGTGACTTCACCGAAATGGTCGGCATGGGCGTACGTCTTGAGGAAACCGTCCGAGAAGGACGTTTGGTAAAAGACATTGGATCGACGAGCAGTACTAAAAAATACGGTAGTGCTCTCCCTAAGAAAAAAGAGCAAGATATTGGGAATATCTCTCTCGAAAAACAAAGGCGACGTTATCAACCGGTAGCAGCTGTAACTCCTGCTATCAACACTGCGCCTATTCCTACGTATCAACCTTAGGTTGTGCAGAGCCAACCTGATCAGCAAAGGACACAACAGCCTCTTCAGCAGGCTCGTCCTCCATATAAAAACAACCGTACAACACGACCATCAGGGTTTGATCCTATACCCATGTTGTACGCAGAGCTGTTTCCATTACTGCTAGCCAAGGGGAACATTCAAACTAAGTCCCCTCTTACAGTACCGAAAAATCCACCTTTTTGGTTTAAGATGGATCAAACATGCCCTTATCATCAAGGAGGTCCAGGGCATAACATAGAGACTTGACTCAATTTCAAATTCGACGTGCAAAAACTTGTTAGGAGCGGGGTCTTATCCTTCAAGGATACAAATCCTAATGTTTTTACGAACCCGCTGCCTCAACACGAGAAGGCTGCAGTCAATTTGATAGAAGGAGAATCAAACAACGTCTATCAAATTCACGATGTACTCTTGTTAAAGACCAATCTGGTCAAGATGCATTGTAGACAGAGTGGATATGGCCATGTCCCACCTCATAATTATCATCAATGTGATGTCTGCTCTAAAAGTAATAGAGGATGTTCTGTAGTGCAAGCAGCTCTACAGGAACAGATGGATCTCGGATGGATCCAAGAGCACTGAGTTCGTGAAGTTAACATGGTCTACACGAATTCCAACGTCATTCAGAACCACGACATCCGTGCAATGAATGTCAACTTGGTGGCAATGCACTTAAGGCAAAGCCAATATCATAATCTTCCGCGGCACGATTACAGTTCCTGTCTGACTTGTTCGGTAAACAAACAGGGATGCTCTTTCATACAGGAGGCCCTCCAGCGTCAGATGGATCTTGGATGGATCCAAGACTACCATGATAGGAACCCTTATCAGATCAACATGGTTCAGATCTTTGATATTCGCGTGATGAATACCAACTTAGTAGAGTTACATGCTGAGCAGGTCCGACTCGGATTCCTAATATCACATGACTATCAAAGCTGTAAAGCGGGATGCAAAAATGATCGAGGTTGTACCCTTGTCCAGGAGGCACTTCAGCACTTGTTAAATCACTGGTGGATGCCAATTTATATGGATGAAGATACTCAACAAATTATTATCAGTAACAGGAATCCGACTAGGCGTCAGAGTCAGGATGTTCGATCAGTGGAAGTTAACCTAGTGAGGTTACATTGTATTCAAAGTGGGTGTGGCCAGGTACCACCACACAATTATGACCGTTGTAGCGTCTGTTTGGAAAGTAACCAAGGGTGTTACCTTGTGAGAGCAGCTCTTCAGGGTCAGGTGGATCGTGGAGAGATTCGCCCATATCCGGGTTCTGGACCCATCAACTGGACACCGAACGACCTTGCCAATCAAGTCGAGGATGTTGTCACAATCTCTGGTCGTCACCAGACCAGGGATGTTTTTGCCATCATCCCTCTACTTGACGAATTGAGAGTTCCCAGCCGGGAACGGATCAAGATTACTTATGATGGTCAGAAAAATCAGAAGGTTCCCATAGTCATTTATCTACCGGGACCACTACCATATGAATCAGCTAAGGCAATCCCTTACAAATACGGTGCAACGACAATTGAAAATGGAAAGGAAATTCCATTACCCTCCGTCGTGAACATTGTAGACATCATTCGTGTAACATGGAGTGGTAGAATCTTCAACCGAGGAGTTGGAGAACCTAACAGAGAAAAGGAACTTCAGACAGAAGCTCCTGATCTACCAATCGGTCAATCCAGTAATCCTGACCTTTCGAAAAATAATGATGAGATGCTGAAGCTCATCCAAAGGAGCGAATATAACATTGTTGATCAACTGTTACAAACTCCTTCAAAGATCTCTGTGTTATCACTGTTACTCAGTTCAGGAGCGCACAGGGAGGCTCTACAGAAAGTTTTGGAGCAAGCCTTTGTGGAACAGGATGTAACAATCAGACAGTTCGATAGTATTGTCTCTAACATCACTTCTTGCAATAATTTGGGATTTAGTGATGAGGAATTACCTGAAGAGGGTCGCCGTCATAACATGGCGCTCAACATTACAGTTAACTGCCAGGACGATGCTTTAGCCAGCGTACTGGTAGACACAGGGTCAGCCCTGAATGTTATGCCGAAGTCCACTTTGATGCAATTATCATTCAAAGGCCCTCCGATGAGAATCAGCGAGGTCGTCGTCTAAGCATTCGACGGATCCAGAAAAACGGTTATCGGCAAAGTTGATCTTCCCATAACTATCGGTCCTCACACTTTCCAAGTCACTTTCCAGGTCATGGACATCCGGGCAACATACAGTTGTTTATTAGGAAGACCTTGGATACATCAGGCTGGAGCGGTTACTTCAACCCTCCACCAAAAGCTAAAGTTCGTTCAGAACGATTAACTTGTCACAGTCTGCGGGGAGCAGGCCTTGCTGGTGAGTAACTTGTCATCATCTGCTGGTATAGAACCCGAGGAGGTTATTGGGACGCAGTTCCAAGCACTGTCAGTGGGTAAGGATAATCAATCCCAAGGAGGAACCTCGATTTCCTCATACAAAGATGCTATCAAAGCGGTCGAGAGTACCGATACAACAGGATGGGGACAGCTAGTCATTCCTACTGACAATAAAACAAAGAAGGGTCTTGGTTTTTCTGCAACCTGTACCCAGACAGCTACCAGCGATGAAAGTCTTCATCCCATTCAGAATGTCTTCCACAGTGGAGGTTTCCTTCACCCAGTGTCCCAAGCAGTACATACTATCAATGAGGAAGATCCCTCTGACACAAATGAAGAATGGAAGTCCTATCTTAATAAGGACGGTTATATGTCTCAGGAAGAGGTGCCTACGCCATTTTGCTATCCCACACAGAGTCCGAGATTTATACCAAGGTCAGACGTCGAAATGATATATGGAGATTGT
This sequence comes from Lathyrus tuberosus, assembly GCA_022829125.1. NCBI lineage: Eukaryota > Viridiplantae > Streptophyta > Magnoliopsida > Fabales > Fabaceae > Lathyrus > Lathyrus tuberosus. Next base: position 3,130,346 of record JALAZF010000073.1, on the reverse strand, counting down.
GATCCGGAAGGATGTCGTGCTCCACCAAACTCATTAGAGGAGGACACTCTGATGAAAGACCAATTTGACTACAACTACTATGGCCCAATGGATGGCCTGCCAATGTGGCAGCTTTACCCAGGAAACTTGGGGCAAGAGAGTCAGCTGAACAATGAAAATCAGCTGACCGTCATTGAACAGAATACTTGTGTCCCCGCCATGTCATGGGATCAACACTCAGGTCATTCAGAAACTACTCAACACGACGATGAATTTGCAACGTTTGCAGGACTTGAATTCATCAACTGTGCTTTTCCCGAGGTCAACGTCATCGAGAGAGATGACTCCTCCAGTTCCAAAGAAGTTTGGGACACCTTGGGAGAACCAAGTGGAAAATACGACTATATGGTCAAGTACACCGCTTCCGAAAGCTCTCGTGTTAGGCTCGAAGACATCCAGCCAACTGGATGGGGAGATACAGCTGAGAGCACAAATACTATGCAAAATGCAACAGAGGAATTCTCCTACGACAACTCTGCTTGGGAGACAGATTCCAATGATCCTGCTCCACCAGAAATCAGCGTTATTTCTGAAGACAAATCAAGGAAGGTGCCAGACTTTGTGATTCACCGAGGAGTTCGCCGCCAATGGGTTGCCGTCGAGGTTCCGAAGGTCGTCCATCAGTCAAAGTAATTTCCATCTTTTAACCTTTCACCCCGCCCAAGTGAAACGGATGTTTTGATAGGGCTCGCTTTCTGTAAATTTTCCCTCTTCACTTTGCCTGAAGCGACAGAGTTTTGTTTTATAGGGCTATAGTTTCAAGAATCGACTTGTTCATTAATAAAATAACGTCGTTCTGTAATTTCCGCATTAATTGCTGTTTTCTCTTTTTGCTTTTTTAGAAAATGGTTATCCTAAAAAACAATTAAAAATAAAAAATAAGCAGTAAAAAAATACACTGCACACACTTGCATTTTCTCTATCTCTTCTAAACACGAATCATTACTTGTTTTAAACCCCGTTGAAACATACGATCCGATGCCTTTTCTCAACTTTGAGTTCCCGGTATTCGAGGCTGAAGAAGAAAATGACGACCAAATTCCATAAGAGATCTCCCGATTACTCAGACAAGAGGAAAGGTCCATTGAACCTCACAAAGAACCGTTGGAAACGGTAAACTTGGGTTCAGAAAAAGAGAGAAAAGAAATCAGGATTGGGGCACTGCTCAGTCCAACTGCCAAAGAGAGTTTGATAAAGCTTCTCAAAGAATTCCCCGATGTGTTCGCTTGGTCCTATCAGGATATGCCAGGGTTGGATACCAGCGTCGTGGAACATTATTTATCGTTAAGATTGGAATGTTCGCCAGTAAAGCAGAGGTTGAGACGGACTCACCCAGACATGGCCATCAAAATTAAAGAAGAGGTACAGGAACAGATTGACGCGGGTTTCCTCGCTACATCAGAATATCCTCAATGGTTAGCCAACATCGTACCCGTTCCGAAAAAGGACGGAAAAGTCAGAATGTGTGTCGACTACAGGGATCTAAACAAGGCAAGTCCAAAGGACGACTTTCCTTTGCCACACATTGACATGCTGGTTGATAGTACAGCAAAGTTCAAAGTTTTTTTCCTTCATGGATGGATTCTCGGGCTATAACCAGATCAAAATGGCGCCGAAAGACATGGAAAAAACTTCGTTCATTACCCCATGGGGCACCTTTTGTTACAAGGTGATGTCGTTCGGTTTGAAGAACACCGGGGCAACCTATCAAAGGGCCATGACTACTCTGTTTCATGACATGATACACAAAGAAATCGAGGTATATGTCGATGATATGATTGTAAAATCTAAAACAGAGAGTGAGCACGTTGAACATCTGTCAAAATTGTTCGAACGTTTAAGAAAATTCAAACTCCGCTTGAATCCCAACAAGTGCACCTTCGGCGTCCGTTCGGGGAAACTCTTAGGGTTCATCGTCAGCCAGAAAGGGATTGAGGTCGATCCTGACAAGGTCAAGGCCATTCGAGAAATGCCTTCTCCGAAAACTGAAAAACAAGTCAGAGGATTCTTGGGACGTTTAAACTACATCTCCAGATTCATATTCCTTATGACCGCGACCTGTGCGCCAATTTTTAGATTACTCAAAAAGAACCAGGACTGCGTTTGGTCAGAAGATTGCCAAACCACCTTCGACAGTATTAAGGAATATCTGTTGAATCCTTCGATTCTATCACCTCCAGTGGAAGGAAGACCACTGATCATTTACCTCACAGTTCTAGAGAACTCAATGGGATGTGTACTTGGCCAACAAGACAAAACCAAAAGGAAAGAGTCTGCCATTTATTATTTGAGCACAAAATTCACCGACTGCGAAACTCGGTACACGATGCTTGAGAAAACTTGTTGCGCTTTGGCTTGGGCAGCCAAACGTCTTCGCCAATACATGATTCATCATACTACTTGGTTAATCTCAGAAATGGATCCAATCAAGTATGTCTTCGAAAAACCTGGTCTTATGGGAAGGATTGCCCGTTGGCAGATGCTGTTATCAGAATACGACTTAGAGTACCACGCTTAAAAAGTCGTTAATGGAAGTATTTTAGCCGATCATTTGGCTCATCAACCAATTGACGATCAAGAATCAATCGGGTTTGACTTCCCAGATGAAGATGTCATGTATCTAAAGATGAAAGATTGCGATGAACCATTACCCAGTGAAGGGCCAGAACCAGGTTCCCAATGGGGACTTATCTTTGATGGAGCAGTTAATCATTATGGAAACGGAATTGGGGCAATAATTGTTACCCCTCAGGGTACCCACATTCCTTTCACAGCTCGACTTACGTTCAAATGTACGAACAACGAGGCCGAATTCGAAGCATGTATCATAGGTCTCGAAGAAGCAATTGATTTAAGGATCAAAAACTTGGGCGTATATGGTGACTCAGCCCTGGTTATCAATCAGATAAAAAGAGATTAGAACACATACCAATCAGGATTGATTCCTTACAAAGACTACGCAAAAAGGTTGCTACCTTTCTTCAACAGAGTCGAGTTTCATCACATCCCTTGTGATGAGAATCACATGGCTGGCGCTTTAGCCACCCTCTCTTCCATGATTAGTGTAGGTCAATGGAATGACATACCTAGGATCGACATAATGCGCCTTGAACGGCCCGCTTACATCTTCATGATTGAAGCAGTCATAGACGACAAACCTTGGTATTACGATATCAAATGCTTCCTTCAGAAACGAGAGTACCCACCTGGAGCATCCAGGAAAGATAGAAAAACCCTCAGAAGATTGGCTGGAAACTTCTTCCTGAGCGGTGATACTCTTTATAAGAGAAATTTTGACGTGGTCTTGCTCCGATGCGTAGACAAACCAGAAGCAGACATGCTTATGAAAGAAATCCATGAAGGATCCTTTGGCACTCATGCCAATGGACACATAATGGCGAGAAAAATTCTGAGGGCAGGGTACTACTGGTTGACCATAGAATCCGACTGCTACAAGTACATGAGGGGGTGTCACAAGTGTCAGATATACTCCGACAAAATTCATGTACCGCCATCACATCTCAAAGTTCTCTCTTCCCCATGGCCATTCTCGATATGGGGAATCAACATGATTGGCATGATTGAGCCCAAGGCTTCAAACGGACATTGGTTCATCCTAGTAGCCATTGATTACTTCACCAAGTGGGTCGAAGCAGCGTCATTCGCCAATGTAACCAGACAAGTGGTGATCCGATTTATCAAAAACAATATCATCTGCCGTTTTGGTGTTCCAAGCGAGATCATTACTTATAATGGATCTAACTTGAACAATAAGATGATGAAAGAGTTGTGCGCAGAGTTCAAGATCGAACACCATAACTTATCTCCCTACCGACCCAAGATGAACGGAGCGGTAGAAGCGGCCAATAAGAACATCAAGGGGATTGTTCAGAAGATGGTTGTAACCTACAAAGACTGGCACGAGATGCTACCCTTTGCTCTTCACGGTTATCGCACATCTGTCCGCAGTTCAACAGGGGCTACCCCTTTCTCCCTAGTATATGGCATGGAAGCAGTGCTCCTCATAGAAGTAGAGAACCCGTCAATCCGAGTATTGATGGAAGCTAAGCTCACCGAAGCTGAATGGTGTCAAAGCCAACACGATGAATTAAACCTGATTGAAGAGAAACGAATCACGGCATTATGCCATGGTCAATTGTATCAACAGAGAATGAAGAGGGTGTTTGACAAAAAGGTCCGACCTCGTGTCTTCAGGAAAGGAGACCTCGTGCTCAAGAAGATACAATCATTTCTCACTGATTCGCGAGGTAAGTGGACTACGAATTATGACGGCCCCTATGTGGTCACGAAAGCTTTCTCGGGCGGCGCCTTGAGACTTGCAACCATGGACGGAGAGGAATTTGCCTACCCCACGAATATTGATGTAGTCAAGAAATACTTCGCCTAAACTAAAAAAAAACGTCTCGGTGGATTGAAAACCCGAAAGGGCGGTCCAGGCAAAAGTTAGAGACATGAAAAAAAATCATCCCGATGGATTGGAAACATCATAGTACAATCCAGGCAAAAATTAGGGATAATGGCAAGTAACTATATTCAAACAGAGGCAAGTCCCTCAGCAGCAGCAGTTATACCATCCATCGGAGGAAAACTCCAGTCAAGGTCATCTTCGACAGAAGCTCAGGATGCCCTGAATTCAAAGTTGGTAGAGGGATAGTGGTCGTTATGTTTCAACGTAGCCCTTTTCCCTGTAAATTACCATTTTCTAACTTTGTAAATACTCTTTGGAATCACGCGTTTGGCTGATTTCCATCCTATCAATAAAATTTGAGCCTTTGTGCTTTTCTTTGTAGTTCTTATTTGTTTTAGCTTTACAGAACGACGTTGTTAACATGATTAACGATTCTTGAAATAAAACAAAAATGAATTTACTTGTTAAAACTTTTTCTGCTTTTAAAATAAAGACGGCAATTTCTTTTGACTGTTGAACATCAAAAGAGCATCAACCGCTTCTCCAGAAGTAAGCGAACTTCAAAGTGCAGAATCAAAGTACTCCTTCTAGACCAGTACGCCTGAATGAAGGATCAACTGTATGAGATGTGGCTTTCCCATCTGATACCCTCGTCCGAGTTCTTATCTCCTAAGCCTGACCAACGGTAGCTCCCAACAGGGACTATCTCTCCTAAGCAAGGTGGAATTGCTATCTTGAACCCGCTATATTTCTACACGCCCCGCGATGGCCGAGTATCCAGTCATGTTCATCTTTTAGTTTGTGTGTCGCGTCAGTTTTGTCAGCATATACATACACACATCATGCATTATTGATTTGCATTCACATTTCATATTGCATCACTATCACTCTAGTCGGTTTTGTCCCCTAGTGATAGAAGTTCTCTCAATCGAGTCGTCAGTTCTTGCCTCGTCAGGAAACGCTGTGTCTGAACAACCTCGCCCCCGGTCTATTTCTGGAAGAAAGTTGGCCCTTGACTACTTTGATAACTTGAACCTCTGAAAAACCAAAGGAACTTTCAGTCAGCATCACTCTTCGCCATTGAAGATGATATCCTTGCTTTCCCGGATTAAGGAAAATCCACAGAGAAAGCCTCGTAATCAGAGATTCGGCAGCATGCCAGTTTCGCTCCGAAAAGATCGCTGATGAAAAGGTCCTCGGCACCTCAAAATTGGACCCCATCATATGGCATTTCTCCGGGAAGATCCCGAGAAAAATATGATGTAAGATCCCACGCAGAAGCAGCCTCTCAAGAGACTCGCTTTCCCCAGTAGAAACAAATGGCATCTCCAACAGAGAAGTTTGTGCAACTCTACAACTCAGACGACTGGGTTCCCCAGCAACTCTGACATCAAATTTTTTTCCTTTCGTCAAATGGCATCTCCCCAGGAAAATTCGGCGAGAAGTTTGAGGAAAACTGCTACGAATAGCGTCCCTTGTCAATAAAGTTTATTGACAAAAGAAACTTAGACCAGTTCCTCGGTAGGAAACCAGGATCGAGGGGAAGTTTAAATCAGAAACTAAGACCAGTTCCTTGGTAGGAAACCAGGATCGAAGGGAAGTTAACAAGAGAAACTAAGACCAGTTCCTTGGTAGGAAACCAGGATCGAGGGGAGGTTTATCCCAAAAGAAACTTAGACCAGTTCCTCGGTAGGAAACCAGGATCGAGGGGAAGTTTACCTTTTCTAAGCATCAGGGTTTAGCAAAAAAGATGAATGTGTGAGCTACCATTCATAACCACCATCAAAATTTCGGGTATTCCGATATTTAATCATCTTGCACCCCGAATGCCCGAGTACCTCGTCATTCACACCTTCGTGTCTAAGAAGATTAAATAGGGGCATCTGTCATACCCCAAATTTTGACCACTAAGATTTTCCATCATTGTGAAAATCATCACCACAATATAGATGTACCTTTGTGCCTCATCAATCTCCTCAAGGTATTGTTGAGCATTCACTACTATCAAAATTAGGGTTTCAAGCCCTCTCAGAGCCTTAGACAAAGGATCAATCAAGGAATGACATGATCTTTAACTTTTCTAGCCTCTCAAGTAGCTACAAAGGATCAAGAGGACTCCCACTCCAAGGATTAAGCACATAGCTGCTCCCTTCTAGGTGGATCAAGCCTCAAGATCGCCAGCATCACCAAATTAGGGTTTTGGTCGTTCAAGGCCTCCAAAGGGAAATTTTCCTCTGGGCATGAGCCAAGGATCCAAAACACAACCTAATATACTCCATGGAACCTCATGGACCCAATCATCAAGTCAATTTTGTCTCAGGGGATGCATTCATCAAAAAATCAGGAATTATGGTTTCTTGACCTAATTCACCCCTAAGTTGACTTTTAGGGCAAATCATGAGCCAAGACCTCAAAGGAGGATTTGAGGGACTCTAATACACTACATTTATCCATTTGCAACAATGGATTGATCCAAGAAGCTTGAGAAACAAGCCTCAATTTCATCTGCACCACAGTTAGGGTTTTAAGGAAAAAGTCAACTGTAACTTTGACTTTTGACCAGGACATGCTCCAAAGCCCTATGACATGCATCAATATAACCTATGACACCCATGGAACATGTCCATCAAGTTTGATTTAGTTCAATGACATGATTTCCTGAAGCATTGCACAGTTTGGAATTCATCTGATAAAAAGTCAACTGTGCACAAAAGTCAACTTTGACTTTTTGAGATTTTTCACAAAAATGGATTTTTAACCCTAAAATGATGTTAATGTATGATTTGAATCATCATTAATCAAGAAATATCAAGAAAAGTTGGATAACTTGTAAAAGGGGTAACCATAAAAACTTAGAAAATTTTCTAAGTTAAAAATAAAGTGGCTAGGGTACCAACTTTGGAGGGTCATAACTCCTAAACCACAAAGTCATTTTCTCCCATCCAAGGCTTAATTTGTAGATCTCATTGCCCTCTACAAAAACTTCAACTAGACCTAACTCCAATTCATTGTGGATTTTGAGCTATGAGTGAGCCAAAATGGCTGAAAACATGAAAGTACCACTTTTCCAACACTTAGAAAAAATTCTGTCCAAGACAGATTTTGTTGGAAACACCAAAACTTGTGAGATTTTTTCACACAGTTACAAGCTGAATTAGTTCCAAAGATAAACATCAATGTTGTTGCAAATGTTGCCAAGAATCCAAGCAACTCAATAGCATGAAACCAATCCACTTGTGCCAAGAATTATGGCTGCCACAACACACCATGTCAAGGCTGCCATGAAAAATCAGTTTGGGGGTTTTGTGCCATCCACGATTTCTGAGTCAAAAGGAGTGATCACTATGCCACATGCCTTCAATCTGATCATGAACCAACTGATCCAACTGATAGGGTTGAGTCAAAAAGCCAAGGAATCTTCCAACTTGAAATTCATCCACTTTGGCACATTTTGCCTTGAATTCAAAGGGGAATTAATGTGGAATAGTGCATTTTCAACAAAGCCACTCTACTCAGTCAAGTTCTCTGATTAAACAACAATAAAAACATCTGAAGAATGTGATTTTGGTCAAGACATAGCCCTGCTCTTGGGAATGGCTAGTTTGCCTTGCTTGAGAAGAAATCCTCCAAGCCAATCCATGCAAATGTGATCTGATCCAGCAGCCATTCACTATTCCTCCAAGACAAAAGTTGATCACTTATAAATAGAGGTTCCAATGGATCATTCAACTGACACCAAAGCCAGTTACAGCACTGTTTTCTCTCATTCTTCCTTAAACCTCAAGTTTCTTGGTTTTTGAGTAACCACTATCGGGTTTTGAGTTGCAGCCTTAAGCAATTAATTCCAAATGCTCAAACACATCACATATGATGTATTTGAGGTGTCCAAACACTTAAACACTGACTGTAACACCTCAGGCTCAAAATCACCCTTCAACCAAGCCATTATGCCTCAATTATGCAGGTGGAGGTCTCCAGCTTGATCCAAAGAGTTTCAAAGTGTTCCAAAGCTTGCAACACACTCCATAACATCCATTGAAGCTGTAGGAATCATTAATTCATAACTGGAACAAGGTTTGTGCAGAGTTCCATTTCAGCTTGCATCAAGGTAAGCCTCAAAACTCCAACTCCATGATCCATGCATATTTCCTCGCATGATATTTTTGCCAATTGCTTGCCATCATATGTTGATTGTTTTCCCTCAAAAAATTTGATCATAGCACTCATAATCATGCCTACATGATTGCTTTTGCAAAATTAGGGTTCATACGGCCACAATGATATAATTTGTTATACACTGAAAATGAATGAAATTGGGTATTGACATCTTCTTCCTTGTGAAAAAACGCATGAGTTTGGTGTTTGAATCATGTCAAATGGTTGAGAAACGAGAGAGATGGAGGGCTTTATGCACGAGCTAGAGGAAGAAGATGGCAATGGCGCCATTTTCAGAAAATCCAACTAGTTTGATATATATTTTTCACTTGCCATGTTATTAATGAATTGGCATTGCGCCCCAGTGGTTGATCAGCTGGTTTGTATGTATTGGCAAGCGAAAGGTCTGGGGTTCGAATCCCCCTCGCCCCTGACCTTTTTTTTATCACTTTTTTCCTATTTTCCTATTTTTCATATTATTTTGTTAATGATTTGAAAAATTAATAACTCACTCAATTTTAATTATTTTTTACTGATTCTTTTTGTAAAAAATCATAAAAATGTTGAAATATTTTATTCCACAAAAAAATTAGATTTATATTATGTATTTAATATAATTAGTATTTTTGTGAATAAATTTATTTGTATTTGTTTTTAAACATTTTAAAATGAACATCCATCTTGAAAAATCAAGACCAAATGAGTTTTAATATCTCTTGTGATTTATACCTCATTTTTCAAACCTTAAACAAAAATCACAAATAGTTTATTCAAATCTATTTGGTATTTTTCATTGATTTTCTTTAAATATTTACTATTTAAAGATTAAAATTAGGGTTTCTTTGATTTTCACCCTCATTAAAACTTTTTGGGCCTCTATTAGAGTGTAAGACCCAATCCTTTTTTTTTACCAACAAACTTTGGGCCTCACTTATTGTATAAGTCTCACTGTGTTTTCAAAAAAACCTCGGCGCGCTCGCCAATTCAAAAATCAAACTTTTGGGTCTCTCCTCGAGCTATAAGACCCATTCAAAACTTTTGGGCCTCTAATAGAGTGTAAGACCCAACCCCCTCTTAACCAAAATCATTTTGGGCCTCACTTATTGTATAAGTCCCTCTACATTAAAAGAAAACCTCGGCGCGATCGCCATTTTTAAACGAAAAGTCAACTGGGCCTACCCTCGTGTTATAAGCTCCACTCTTTTTCTTTAAAACTTTTTGGGCCTCTTGAGAGAGTGTAAGACCCATCCCTTTGTACAGAAAACCTTTTTGGGCCTCAGTCACTTGTATAAGTCCCTCTGTACAAAACAGCAGTGCGCTCACTGATAAAACCCTGGGCCTCTCCTTGAGCTGTAAGCCCCAAATCTCTCTTTTTCAAAGCACTTTCTCCTTTGATTTTGAAATATACTGTTGTTTTCAATCTTTCTTTGTTGAACAACTAACCAAACAGCATGGAAGCTCTACAATCGAGTAAGTGTTTATATGCTTTCATTTACCGCTTTCATATACATATAACTGTATTGTGGGGCTGTTTCACTGTAAGTCTTCTTTCATAAACTCATATCAACTGTGTAATAATAGTATAGAAATTTAGAGTTTCCCCGGCAACTACGTCTAGAACTAGGTGACGCCGTTTCGTTTATTCATAGAAATAGACAACTAGATCCCCAATAGGATCACCAGATACAGTCTTCTCTTCGGCTGTCCTCATTAGGAATTGTCAAGAAACTCTACTCCCAGAGATGAATGTATTCTCCGTGAATGGCATCTTTGAGTTTCTTCCAAATTCTCGAACTTTCCTGACTTGATCTATTCCTTGTGAATAGCTTGCCTTGAATTTCTCGGGGTTTGGGGACCCACAGGCTTCTTAAAAGCATCGGCCTCCTCTTGGGCATCGTACAAGGACCCACAGGCTTCCTAAAAGCAACCCCGCCTCCTCTTGGGCTTAGTACAAGGACCCGCCGGCTTCTTCGAAGTATTCACAATCTCCTCTTAGGCTTCGTATAATGATCTCTTCCTCCGGGAATGATAGCCTCCTCTTGGGCTTCGTACAAGGACCCGTCAGCTTCTTCAAAGTTTCCAGCCTCCTCTTGGGCTTCGTACAAATTGTCCCGACGACCTCCTAGAGGTATAGGAACATATATTAGTCATTTGCATAGAACAACCCTTTTAAAGAGTCTATTACTGTTTCTCAAAGCATAGTACAAAAGATAAAACTCTAGACTTGGACAGTTTAATTTCCTTGAGTCTCAAAGACATTCTCAAGTGACCCCTTCGTTAAATAGGAAGGAAACCCGTAGACTCGGACAGTCTCAATACCCTTCGGATTTCCCACTTCCTTAAAGAATAGGAAATATCCCTGGTCCTCGAATCAAAAATCCCTGAGTACAGTGTTGCTCATATAAGAACTGATTTTCTCTTTAAAAATCAGTATACTGGACCTGTCACTTAACTGAACAGTCGCAATAGCCTCCTCTTAGGCTTTGTATAATGATCCTTCTCCAGTGAAGTTAGCCTCCTCTTGGGCTTTATACAATGATTCTCCCCAGCGGAGTCAAACAACGTTTAGCCTCTCTCTCGGGCTTTGTACGAGACACATAAGAGACTCCCTCGTTGAGTCAATCACCCCTTTCGCCTCCATCTCGGGCTTTATACGAGATACAAAAAGGTTCTTATTGAGCCAAACAAATTATAGCCTCCATCTCGGGCTTTATACGAGATACCAAAAGACTCTATCGTCGAGTCAAAAAACCTTTTAGCCGCTCTCTCGGGCTTTGTACGAGACACATATTAGCCTCCTCTTAGGCTTTGTATAAGAAAACCACTGGTTGATCCAATCAACCTTTTAGAATCAAAGTTGTGCCTCGTTCACAGTACACAAACATCAACAACTCATTCCCCTTCATCTAATCGCAGTAAGCGGCAAGCCTCTAGATCATCTACATCCATGCCACTGTCCCTCTTTTAGCATGAGGAATTCCTAAGGAAAGATGGCATTGCTCTAAACTGAGTTAAAGTCTTCTCCTTCAGGTTAAAACCCCTATAAAGGAAATTATGGCATTGCCAGATTCACAAATCCCGGTTAAAGTAATCCTCTTTTACAGTCAGTCACCCGACAGTTGTGACAAACATACCTCTTTAGAGATGACAAATTCTCTCTAAGGTCAACACCTTTAGCTTCATATCTTGGGCTTTGAACAAGATACAAATAGACTCTTCAGCTTCATATCTTGGGCTTTGAACAAGATACAAACTACCTTTCGCTTCATGTCTTGGGCATTGAACAAGACACCAAAAACTACGAACGCTCTGATTTCCCTGTTTCGGTAAACGGGAATACGTAGGCATAAGATTGAAAGAAAAAATCTTAGCGAGCGCAATCAACAAAAACCCAAAATCCCATACTCCCCTATATCTGAAGCAGTATCCTAACAAAATCCCAGAGAGAAATCAGTATTGGCGAAAATACAAATAACCGATACAAAGGCCCCACCACATTGATCGCATCCGTAACCTAACAGACCGCTGTTTAAATTCAGTATGCAAGCAGGGTTAATTGGAGACATCTATTTCCCTTCCTTCATCAGATTTAATAGGATAAAAAATGAATGGACCTGTAGTTAAAACTCAACCGCAGAGAGCGACCGCGCTTAAGAACCGCGTCCAAAATCGCTCGCTACAGTAGCTGGTTCTCGTTTTCGACTTTGGGAGATAAGTACAAATGGTTAGCTAAAGACAACTAATGAAATAAAATTGAAGAGTTCAGGAGTTACCTTCTTTGGTGGGTCTTCTGTGGCATCAGCTTCTTGGGTGTTCTTGACAGGCGCAACAACTGTCGGATTGGGAACTTCGTCTGCAAGGGCAGCAAAAGCATCGACCACGTTTGCTAGGAAAATGTCACGTGGGAAAATTTAAGTCTGGTATTCTAACCACCAGACGTCGAAGTCTTCTGTAGTAAAGAATGAGGGTTGGAACACAAAGATAGGAAACTCAAGACGTTGTGTCGACCTGGCAAATTTAAGGCAAGCCTTGTGACCCACCAAGTTCAGCCATCGACCAGCCTGCACAATGTCAGAAGAATGTTTCACCAAAGACTTAGGTAGCATTTGGCTTAGGTCAAATTGATAGGCCACCAAGTTGGGCTGGTAGTTCATAAACCCATAACATGTGTTTCCCGTCTCAATCCGAAAGGATAGCATGGTGGGAGTTAGAAATGCCCGCCATATGGAGTTCGACTGCGCTGCTGCCTTGGGGGAAACACCAGGGAGCGGGTTCTTGAACCATGTCGGACCAAATTTTCGAGCCACAAAAGGTGCCATGTTGGGGACGAAAGACGAGGTTTCCACAAACATATTAAGATACTTCATAAAGAGAGTTTTGTTGGGGGTTTCTTGGGTGGTCATTAGAGCGAGTTAAATGCCCTCTATGGGACGCTCTTTGTTTAAACGCTCCATCGTTGCAGAGGCAGGGTGGCCCAGTTGGTGCTCGAAGGTGGCATTGAGCCAATGTTGCAGCAACCACATAGGCCCTGAGATATTTAAAGCTTTGGTAGTCGCATGCAGAAGTTTTAACCGCAAGGATGATAGACCAAGGGAGTGATAAAGGGAGGCTAGTAAAAGCTTACCCAAAGATACCTATCGACCTTCGTGAATTTGGATCGCCAGGTTAATGTAGCTCTTGGCTATTTGCAGAGAGCCAGGGCAGAATAGGTAATACGACAGCCACAAAGTCAGGAAGGCGATGTGTTCTTTGTTGGTCACTTCTTTGGAGCCTTTGTTGTGATGGTCTTCGATGTAGTTCTGGAAACCAGCACGCTCAAAATCGAAAGTGTTAGTCGTTTCCAGAGTTGGGTCGAATGTTTTGCCCAAGGGTGAAACGCCAGTAATGGCCGCCACGTCGAAGAGTGTCGGCGTGAACATACCACAGGGGAGGTGGAATGTGTTGGTCGATCCTTCCTAGAAGTACATCGACGCCAGCAGCAAACAAGGGTTGACCCTGTAAGCGTTCCTTGAGAGTTGAATGGCGTCGAAGATGCCAGCCGTTTTCCACTTTTTCGGACGTTGGCCTTCGACCTTGTTGAGCTAAGAAATGTAGTCTTTATTGCCAGCTGTAGGCATTGATCGAAAGACTCTAGCTTTGGGCGCCATGAATTTGAGGTTTAAGGTGCCACCTTTCTCAAAAGCTGGTGGTATGGTGGGAGCGAAACAGGGAAAGAACTCTTGAAGTTCTTGATGATTTGGTTTTTTATCCGGATATGGACTGTTAAAAGCGTGGAGTTTTCCAGCCACCGTGAAGGGGGTGACCATTTGACGTTGCCAGTTTTCTACCACCGTCTAATCAACAGATGACGGTTGAGGGAGAGGTCTGAGTGATTCCTTTTTAGAGAGAACGAAAGCAATGGGATTGTTCCCGGTGGTGTGTGCAGCAGAAGCAGTAACAGTTGCAGAAGAAGCCATTGGAATGAAGGGTGAGTGAGCTTTTGAGAGCAAGAAATCTGGAAGAAGAAGAAATTTTTGGAAAGAGGCGAAAAGAAAACCAGACGTGTTTTGGGAGTATTTATAAAGAAAATACATGCAACTGAAAGGTCAAGAACTGTTCAAATTCTGCACTTAGTGGGGTGGTTTCGAGACCCATAACTTAGGATGAGACTAGCCATCATGACGTTTCTAGGAAATAGTGGCGCAGAAATGTACCATCATCACGTCAGACTGCGAGTGACACGCGGCTAAGATTCGACAGAAGACAGAACATTGGTTATTGGGTCGAAACCAAAGCGCCGTCGAAATCTCGCAGAAAATCTAAACGCCAGGTTTCTCAGTCGAAACTAGCCTTTTGGGGGGGCAATTTGTTAGCTGAGAGATTTCGACCAAACATGAGAAATGAAGAGATGATGAAAAACCTAGTGAGCAGTTTGACTTCAGGAGAAAGAATGGTAAGGAGACCGAAGTACAAGTCGACACGAGCAAGGATGTGTCGGAAGAAGACTTAGAGGTATGGTTGTCGAAGGGTTTCGACTGGTGGCCTATGAAACCAACACCAAGTTGATAAGTCTTTGAGCGGGAAAATTTGAAACGCCGAGAACATGGGAAGTTAGAAAGGTTGTGGGGCGACACGTGTCACAATCAGGGCCAATCTTGAGAGACGGACAGTTATTTTTACATCCTATTTAAAGCAATAGTTATTTCCATTTTAGGGGTCGCATTTATAACATTGCAAAAGGGAAACACTCTGAGTACCAAGCGTTAAAAGAAACGAGTTTACACCCACAAAAATGTATAATAGCTTCCACACTTTTTCTTTTCACGCAATTTATATGATCAAAGTTTAAGTTATCTTGTCATGTACTTATCTTTTTTTTTTTCACCTTTTGTTTTATTCATCAATTCGCAACCTTTTTATTTTTTCAAGTTGTGTCCAATTTCTCTAAATTAAAAGTCATCCTATCAATAAGACTTACACATCGACCATTGTTCTGGGATTCTGTGGCCGATCCCGCGAGCAAACCTGCGATAGGAGGCCATCAGTTGTTCGCGCGAGAATCACGTGTGAACAGATACTAATTTGTTGGAGCAAATTGATGTATTTTGAGGATGAAGAAAAAATGAATGTTTGAGTTTAGAGGAAATGATGTATAAAGCTAATTGAAATTGAAATGAAATTAATTGATTACAATCTATCTTCATGTATTTTATACATGATAACAAACTTGGGTAATACTTCTTATCAGACTAACTAACCATGAACAAACTTCTAACAACCTAAACAAATTTGCTTAGTCAAAATGCACTAACTTGTTTAACAAGTAAACTATCAAAACATCACACAACAATGCAAATCGCAAAAACATGAGCAATTTTACATGAATTGATTTTCTTTTATCATAGATAAATTTTAGTATAAGTTTTGTTTGAAGACAAACAAACACTTTATCTCTTTACTTTGGCGAGGGTGATATCTTTTAGCATGAATTTTATTAGATAACAAAATGAATAAATTTAAATTTAGGCTCTGTTTAGTAAAAATAGCGGTTGGTTGATAAATTAGTTGATGGCTGATAGCTGGTGACTGATAGCTTATAGCTTATAGCTGATGGCTGATGACTTATAGCTGATAAGCTAATTGAAGTGTTTGGTAAAATTAACGGTTTAATTAGGTGATAAAATAAAATGACATAAAATATATTTAATAATAATTATTTTATTTTAAATTATAATAAATTATAAAGGATAGCAGTGGATTTTAGTTAAAATAATAAGGGTAAAAATGGAAGGAAAAAAGGATAAGCTATAAGCTATAAGCTAAAACGCTATTTAAAATAGTGTCTGAAAAATAAGCTATAAGGTAATAAAATAAGCTATAAGCTCGTGATGAAAAGACCGTTACCAAACAGGTCTTTTATTGTCATATGAGCTTATAAGCTATAAGACATAAGCTATAAGCTCAAAAAACTTCTTTCCAAACAGAGCCTTAGAGGTTGCACCAAAGCGAATCATGAAACTTTTCTTAAAAAATTCAACCAAATTTATTAATTAAAAATAAAATCATTCGGTTCATCCATTAATATATTCACTCATCCAAAAAAATATATATTCAATTTTATATTTTATACCGTCATTCAATAAAAATATATTATTCAGTCATGTCATATAGTTAATTTAAGATTTACAGTCTGATGTGGCGGAATATATGCGAGTGATTTTACACCGTCGGTGCATACCAATTAAATTCTTTATTTTATTTTTAAAATTTTACAAGAGAATATTTTTTGAAAATCTCTCTCTAAAGTATTTTTTGACAGCACTTTTTTTATAAATTATATAAAAAGTATTTTTAAACTCTTTCACTCCCTCCTTGTTGTTGAAAAATAATGGGTTTTAATTATACTGTATTGTAAAATAAGTTAAAATAAAATTGGAAAGATAACATAGAGATATATTGATAGATACTTTGATGTGATTAAAATGGAACCTTATTGCATATTTTTGAAATTGCATCCTCAAAAAGTGTTTGTAGTGTATCGACCTCTGAAGCTTCCCCCGTCAAGTGCAACATCACTAAGATGATTGATTAGACTCGTACTCAGCGGTTCATAATTTACAATGCGTAGGGCAAAAAGTTGGAAAAAAAAAAAATACAAATATCAATGTTTTAAAAACTGGATCGAACCGACCGGTTCAACCGGTTAGATCGGGACTCGGAGATGAATTTGGTTGGGTCAATTTTTCAAAATCGCTAGTGGATCAAAACCGTGGTTAAATCGGAAAAACCGGATTGAACCGTCCAAAACTATTCGAACCAAAGAACCGGAGCCGGTTTTGTAAAACCGCCCGGTTCAAAAAAATTCATCAAATTGACCATTTTTTTAATTTTTTTTTAAATTTTAGTATGTTAATATCAAAACTTAACATACATTCCCTAATCACAAAAACGAATTTCGTGTGTTTTTTACCATCATACAAACTTTTAAGTTTTGTCACTCCATTATATCACACTCCATCATTATTATGATGTCTCTTTCAAACATAGTCACGATGTCTAACTCTATTGATTGTCGTTCAAGTCAATATTGTTTGTTGTTGTCTATTAAGACTTGTTTGTCGTAGTTCAACTCAAATTCGATTTTTTGTTGTTTAATGAAATATATTGTACTATTATTTATATTTTGATATTCTATCTTATGTAATTTAGATATTCTTAATTATTTGAACTTTATTTTAGTTATTATATTCTATTATTTTAATCTTGCTTTGAATTAATTTAATTTATTTTGTTGTAATTCTTTAGTTTAGTCAAAATATTCTTAAATGATGGTTGAAATGAAGTGTAGAATTATGTTAATGTTATATATTATTGATATTGTTGTATTAAATTTGTAATAAATTTTTGAAATATTTATTTTATTAAGTTGAGAACATATAATAATGTGTGACATATCTATGAAATTTAGTTTCATATTATTAGTTTATTTAATAAACAGTTCGACTGTAGGTTTAACCGGTTTAACCAATTGAACCTTAAACCGTAAGTTTTACCGATTCGATCTCCGGTCCGATTTTTAAAACATTGACAAATATAGACATATGAACGTATTTTGTATTTATTTTGTCTCAGATTTGCATGATATATATTTATTACTTATATAAAAAATATATGTTTATCGATTTTAAAAAAAATACAACTTTTAAATTATTAAAATTTTCATATAAGTATTTATTCATTTTATAATTTAATAATATTTTTTTTATCTATTAAATTAAAAAAAAAACTTAAAATAATATGATATTTTATAACTGGTTATTATTATTATTTTTAAATATAGATAATGAGTAGTATGAATAGAAATGGGGTGTGAAGTTAAATTTCATACATTGAATTGGGCCGTGTTTGAAATAGAGGGGCCTTAAATTAGAAATTTTTACCTACTATCCCAAAAGATGTATTTTTATTATATTATCATTGTCAATCAAAAATCTATTTCACTATTCATTTGTAACTTTTCGAAATTTTCAAATATCACAGCATTGTAACAGATATTTCAAGTCAATGATTGAAATTATCAAAGTATACATTTTACTTACAATTTAGCTTTTTTATCGGACATTTCATAAAAATATATATATTTTAATCGAATTTTTCAAAATGTTCGTTAAAAACTCATGTTTTTCATGTATATTTACCGTATTTTTCAAAATATTCGGTAAAAACTCATGTTTTTCATGCATTACCATTGGATATTTTTAAAAAACTGATAAAAATACATGCATTTCTATTGCATATTTCAAAAACTCCGATTAAAATGCATATAGGCATGCCAAATTTTTTCAAAAAAACCAGTAAAAGAAAATGGTTTAGATATTTATCAGAGATTTTAAAATATTTGGGATATCCATGTTGATTTCTGATTTTTAAAAAATCTGATAGTTTATTTGTCTTCATTTTTTTTGTGTAGTGAGGACCAGAGGATTAGACGGGACAATTGCTTCTAGGCATCGTGGCAAAGCTGCAGTGAGAACTCGTGCGAGATTCGATGACGTAAAGGCTTCGCATATCCGGGAAGGGAGAGTAGCCCTAACGGGTTCTCACATGAGGCATACAGCTTATCATGTTCGCGTACCCTGCAATATCCGACATAGAGTAGCTCTAGATAATGGATGGACCATAGATATTATTGATGAGCCGGTTGTTGACGATGTCCATACAATAGTTGAGGATGTGGAGGGTCAGGATGACAGGAAAATGGTGGCTGAGATAGAGGTGGCCCATCAAATTGAGGTGGGGGCTTTGACAGATATGGAGACTCCTCAGGCTATTACAAATGTAAATCCTAAAGCGGATATTGATGCGCATATTACGAGTGATAGAGAGGCTACTCCTCTGGCTAATACAAAGGTTACTCCTCTGGCTGATACAGAGGTTACAGCTCTGGCTTTGACGGAGTCGTTTGCACATACAAACAGAGGGTTTCTTATAGGGTCTAGTGACTATTTCGTGCTCGCTGAATATGTCGATTATGTGACATTCAAATTATGGCAGGGAGTGGTATATATATGTTATGTTGAACTTGATTTCATTTATTATTGATATGATGAAAATAACTAATGTTTTTTACTTTGTTTGTTATAGGACCGACTACCGCTGAAGGTGCCCACACACTAGGCAAAGTTGAAGAAGTTATTAACCCCGGTGCCTTGGGAGGTCAGGTAGATTGTTGATGATTGTGATATCCTTACATTGGTGGACCTGGTGTAGTAGTCTATGTATGAGGATGCCTCTCGGGTATACATGCTACATCTTAGTAGATAAGTCTCATGTATATATCAATGCGAGGTATATGTAGATGTTTAGCAGTCTTGACCATGTCAGTTAGGCATGGGGGTGTGTTGCATTGATTGTTCTATATTCTTCACTTTGAGAGGTGATTGTCTTTGAGACTTGGAAGCTTGTAGATTATATAAGTTTATTTCAGGTATACAAATTTATTATTTCTTATTAATTTAGTTATTATTTATGAAAATTGTTGATTTGCATATGTTCTTGTGCAACATTGGATTTACGAGCATTTCTCCTTCATTTGTGAGAGACGACTATTTCTACCACCGTTACCGCAACATGGGCTAAGAGATAGAAGTCCAAGCATTTACACCTAGGTGGTGTTCTCGAGTACAGGAGAAGGATTCATGCACTGACTATAAACGATGTTATCTATACACCCTAAGCAGACCATAGAGTGCAATGTGAGTTTGATGAGACTTCCATTTTTTGGTTATTGCGAAAAGAGCCTTTAGTGGCATACCACTTACCCAATTGGTGTCTATGCCAGTTTGGGTATGTAAATTATAACAATCATAATTGATAACTTCATGGGTTTAGTAAACCCAGATGATGAGTGTTCTTACTAAAACACTAAATGGTTGACTTTCTCGTTACACCTCGAGGAGAGTCTTAGATGAATTGTTAATGTGTCTGTTTTGAGTATGAGTATTGTGTATTGGTTGTCCCCTCTGTTTTTCAAGCATTCCTTATTTATGGGCCTCCTATCACTGGTACACCTTCCTATAACGTCTGCTGCCTCCATAATTGTTCCCATAACGCTTGCGTCTTCAATAATTATAACTCTCCAGTCACAATGTGTTTTCATAACCTTCCTTTGTGACCTTTCGTGCAGAGTTTGGGCCTTGTCATCACCTCATCCTGTATGACCGATACAATTCTCGGTTCATGCATGGTCGTCTCACCCTCGTTTTGTCCGGTTACTCTTAAGCCAGGGTCCGACTTATAAGTAATCGTATGACTTTCCGATTAGTCACTCTCATCATAATCCAGAAATGGTCCTCAGCCGGTCAACATAATTTTCGAGTATGACCAAAAACCCCAGATCATGAAGTCCAGAGGACTGTATTGTTCGAACTAAGTAAAACCCGGAAATTCTTTTCTCGCACATGTTATGAACCAAAAATGTCCTATCGGCCTCCTCGTGTTATGTACTTTCTTTTAGTGACGCGTCATAGTGTATATTTTCCAGATTTTCTTTTATCTCAATAATTATGACTTTTTATGGGAATTTGATCCTCTCAGGGATCCCCAACGCTTTGAATTCCTTAGGTCTTTAAAGGGGTTTCACCTTCAATGAAGTTACCTATTCGTCTCCCTACTCATCATAATCACTTCCGAAGCAAATTTCAAAATTTTCAATCCCTCATCAAGATTAGGTATACTTACTTTCATTTCTTTGTTATGTGTTTTTCAAATGATGATACTGATATGTCGAGAACCCTGAGTGCTCGAGAAATAAAAGATCTTTCTGATTTTCATGTGAGAGGTTGTAGGGATACTTTGACCCAAACTAAGTTTGATCGCATTGTAAGGGAGGCTTATGGAAACATTTCCATTTTTTTAGTGATTCTAACTCCGAATCTTCTTCATCAGGTTCCTCAATAGAGGTGTTAATGGAGATTACCGATTTGTTTGACGTAGAAGTAATGAGTTACAACCATAGTTCTGTTGATGATTTTGAGAATCTTAAACTTCGTTCCTTAAGAAATGTTTCCTCCACTGGGAACGAAGATGATGTTATTTTGGAACCTTGCATTCCTGGGGAACGCGTTTGTATAGCTCTCCCCAGGGGAGTTAAAGAGGAATATTTTCATTTTTATGCTGGGGTCTTGGAAGATTTTAAAGTCTAACTTCCCTTCACTGACTTCGAATCCAATTTGTTAAAGGTTTTGAATACCTCCCCTTCCTAACTTCGTCCCAATAGTTGGAGATTTATAAAAGCCTTTGAAATAGTTTGTGAGGCCATAAATATAGAACCTACCGTAGGCTTATTCTTCTCCTTTTTTGAAATCAAAGGTGTTGAAAAAGGGGGATGGGTGACAATCAGTGGCCTTCCAGGAAAGAGATTTCTTCAAGCTTATACCTCTAACTATAAAGGTTTTAAAGATCGGTTCCTTTGGATTAAATGCGTCCCGAGGTGTCCAATGAATTCAAGTTCTGGAGTAACAATTTTGATGGGTTAAAATTCCTCTATGATCACCTAAACGCCACAAAAGGATGTAAACAAGGTGAAGGTCATCGGGCGTCATAAGTTAACCCAAAATATTATCTCTTACCTAATGAGATGTGTCGTCCTCACTTCAGGGTTGTTTGAGACCAGGGACGACAACGGGCAGAATGCGGTTAACCTTAGACGTGAGATCAACCAGCTAAAAGACAAAGAGAAATCATAGGTGGATAAAGTAGCTGAGCTGGAGAAGCGATTATCAGAGGAGAAGGCTAAGAGGGAGAGGTCGGAGGCTTCGGAATAAGAACTGTAGACAACCGTTACCAAGCAGTCTGGGAAGATAAAACTTGCCCAAGACTCAATCGTTCACTTGCAAAGTTCTTTGCAACAAGAACTAATTAACATTCTTGATGCAGGTGATGTTACCTTCGGCAGAGCGAAAGCTCGGGTCCTATGCCTATATCGTGACCTTGATTTGTCCTAGATGGAATTTTTCAAGGTCGTGGTCGACGGTCGTCTTGTGGATATGGAAGAAACTGAGCCCTTCCCTGCTGATGATCCAGCCCAGAAACCCCCTACTATCGACACTAACTCTGAAGCTGTCGATTAAGACAAAACCGAGGAATAATTTTTGGTTTCTTTTTTGTAATGATTTTTAAGTATGCTTGTGCTTCCCTCTTTTAGTTTTTTTCCGATCTTGTTATACCTATAATATAACTATGTTTTATTTTATGAATACAGACTCTATAGTTTATTTTTGCAATTGGATTATGAGTTTTATGGTAATTCGGGCTCCATTATCGGATTCCTACGCAACATTTTGATTAAATAAGATCTAGTTAATTATAAAATGCCAAGGTTAGGTGCAACCATCATGGTCGGAATATTTATAAGATGACGATGCATTAAGTTCATACTCTGAACGGGAGTCAGACTCCTATGAGATAATCCTTTAGAGTATGCAGTTCTAATACATTTCTATCTTTTCGTCAACAATTTATCTGATCAAATGAACATCTGATGAGCGAGTTAGAATATCTTCCTAGTTGAATTTTGTTACGTACAAATTTGAAGCCCCATCAGTGAGCTTTAATGGCTCTGAGGGATCTCTACAACCTTGGACAAAAACTAGTTAAGTTTGATTAGATTATATTGGGTACCAAACCGTTTAATGTTAAGATTATGTCAACCTTGCATGACCAATGTTTAGTACCCCATGGATTAGATGCCAAAACAGATAGCCGAGGGTTCAACCTTGCATGATTCAGTCAAAATCAGTCATGTTAGAGGCTAGCAGGTTATCTGGACTTTAGCTAGAGGTATATTAACATAGCCCAGCCGGAGCCGATTTAGCCAGAGGTATCAAGTGTGCTTGGACTTTGGCTAGAGGTATACTAACGTAGCCCAACCGAAGCCGATTTAGCCAGAGGCATCAAGTGCGCTTGGACTTTGGCTAGAGGTATATTAACGTAGTCGGCTGAAGCCGATTTGGCCAGAGGCATCAAGTGCGCTTGGACTTTGGCTAGGTATATTAACGTATCCCGGCCAAAGTCAATTAATCTAGAGGCAACAAGTGTGCTTGGACTTTGGCTAGAGGTATATTAATGTAGCCCAACCGAAGCCGATTTCACTAGAGGCATCAAGTTCACTTGGACTTTGGCTAGAGGTATACTAGCGTAGCCCGACCAAAGCCGATTTAGCCAGAGGCATCAAGTACGTTTGGACTTTCGCTAGAGGTATATTAACGTAGCCCGACCAAAGCTGATTTCACCAGAGGCATCAAGTGCGCTTGGACTTTGGCTAGAGTTATATTAACGTAGCCCGACCGAAGCCGATTTCTCCAGAGGCATCAAGTGTGCTTGGACTTTGGCTAGAGTTTCATCAAAATTTCCGACCTTGAAACCGTTAAAATGCTCCAACAGACATTTACTAGTTCTGGTGGGATACCTTGATGGTTTCCTCTTTGAACCTTGCTAAATATTCTCGTAGAGATTCCGAATATCCTTGTCGGACACTAAACAAACTGGTAGTTGACACCATCCGGTGCTTACTTACTGAAAAATATTGTCATCTATTTAGTTAAATCCTGATAATTAATGACCAAGAATCTGGGCAAGCTCATATACCATCGCAAGACCCCTTCTTTAAAGGTTCCGACCATAAGCTTACACTTAAGGGAGCCAGAAGCTCCTACAATTGCCATTTGATTAATGATGACAATGATGTGTTCTTGTGGGCCGGTCTTACCATCAAAAGACACTAGAACTGGCGGTTTGAAATTCTTTGGAACTTGATCATCCCAGATAGCTTCTGAAATTCTAGGGACTCCTCATCTGCCTCTTCTTCTTGTTGGCTTTGATTCTGCAGAACTTTGACACTGTCCTACAAAGCTTTGTTCTGTTGACAGAGGGCATTTACCACCACCAGCAACTGGGTTATTTCTGGTGGCAGAGGTGGATCACTTTGGCTAAGAGATGACCCTGACATCGTATCACTGAATTGCTAAAGGTGGTGACAAATTTTTCATGTGGCCTAGGTAAATTATACCGGGGCCCCATGGTGGACGCTAAATGTTCTGTCTAAAATACTAAAAGGTTGAACTCCTCGTTACACCTCGAGGAGAGTCTTAGATGAATAGTTAATGTGTTTGTTTTGAGTATGAGTATTGTGTATTGGTTATCCCCTCTGTTTTTCAAGCATTCCTGTCATACCCCAAATTTTACCCTTAGATTCTTTGATATTTTGCATATCATTCTAGGACATTCATTCATGCATAGCTGACCAAATTATCAAGGCTTTGTTTATTTTGTTTCACTTGTGAATTAGGGATTGCTGCAAAAGGTTCAATGGATGGATCAATCAAAGTTTGGATAGATCCTCAGCCAAACAAGTTCTCATACTCTCAAGAGACCTTCATTCCTAAATAATCCAGTGCAATTTGGTTTCATCACAAGTTCTTCGAGGCTCGGGTCTTGCCAGACTGAATCAAGGATCAAGCAAAGTCACCAGGTTAAAGGATCAAGTTATTAGGCTGTAGTAGAGGCAGTTGTTTCAAGGAGCATAACTATCAAGGCCATTTCACTTTCAATTAGGATGTAGTGGCAGCAGAGTTCATGTCTCAGGTCTGTCATACCCCAAATTTTGACCACTAAGATTTCCCATCATTGTGCAAATCATCATCACAATATGGATGAACCAAATGCCTCAAGGGTTGTTGAGCATTCACTACAATCAAAATTAGGGTTTTAAGCCCTCTCAGAGCCTTAGACAAAGGATCAATCAAGGAATGACATGATCTTCAACTTGTCTAACCTCTCAAACATCCATAATGGATCAAAAGGGACTCCCACTTCAAGGATTAAGCACAAGGTTGCTCCTTTCTAGGTGGATCAAGTCTCAAGATCGCCAGTATCACCAAATTAGGGTTTTGGTCGACCAGGGCCTCTAGATGGGAAGTTTCATCTGGGCATAAGCCAAAGATCCAAAACACAACCTAATGTACTCCATGGAACCTCATGGACCCAAGCATCAAGTCAATTTGACCTCAGGGGATGCATACATCAAAAATCAGGAATTAGGGTTTCTTGACCTAATTCGCCCCTAAGTTGACTTTTGGGACAAATCAAGAGCCAAGACCTCAAGACATGATTTGAGGGTCTCTAATGAACTATATTGATCCATTTGGAACAATGGATTAATCCAAGAAGCTTGAGCAACAAGTCTCATTTTCATCTGCACCACAATTAGGGTTTCGCGAGGAAAGTCAACTGTAACTTTGACTTTTGACCAGGACATGCTCCCAAACCCTAGGACATGCCCCAATATACCCTATGACACCCATGGAACATGTCCATCAAGTTTGATTTAGGTCAAGGACATGATTTCCTGAAGAATTGCACAGTTTGGAATTCATCTGATAAAAAGTCAACTGTGCACAAAAGTCAACTTTGACTTTTTGAGATTTTTCACCAAAATGGATTTTTAACCCTAAAATGATGTTAATGTATGATTTGAATCATCATTCATCAAGAAAAATCAAAGAATGTTGGATAACTTGTAAAAGGGGTAACCATAAAACTTAGAAATTTTTCTAAGTTATGGAAAAAGTACCACTAATACACTAACTTTGGAGGATCATAACTCCTAAACCACATGGCCATTTTTTCTCATCCAAAGATGGATTTGTAGCCCTCATTACCCTCTACAAAAACTTCAACTAGACCTAAGTCCAATTCATTAAGGATTTTGAGTTATGGAGTGATCAAAATCAAGAAATCACACTTTGTTCCAACACTTAGTGAAAATTTCACTAAGTCAGATTTTGCTTCACTTTTTGCCAAATGTAGAGGGATTTTTCACTTGGAATCAAAAGAGATCAAAACCAAACTTGTTCAAACAGTTGTTGTATCATGTAAGGGCTTTCCAAAATGGCCAAGAACATTGGCCAATTCAACTTACCCCATGAGATATGACATTGTCAAGTTGCCTTGCTGAAATCTGTCAAAGGCAAGGCAGCTTTTGCATTTTGGCTCGATTTGCCAAAATCAGCCAAATTCAAATGCTCTTATCCACTTGGACACATCTGAGGATTGAATCTAAAGGGGACAATCACTGAGCCAGGCCTCCAAAGTCCATGGAACAAGAAATAGCATGTTGAACCTAGAATGGACAAAATAGGGACAAGACTCCAAATTTGGATTGAAGCATTCAATGGAAGCATCAAGGTGGCATGGACTGAGCCATTCTCATCTGAAATTAGTCAAGACTTATCCAAGACCAAGGGAACCAAAGCACTGTGCCCTAACCTCTAGTCAATGGCTAGAGGAGACTTGGATTTTCATTTGCCAACATTGGCCAAACCTACTTACCAGCTGCCATTCACTATTCTTTGCAAAACAAACTTGCTCTACTATAAATAGAGCTCAATTGTGATCATTTTGAGTACACCAAAGCCATCAAACAGATGCTTTCCTCAAAATCTCTTCTTTCACTCCAATTTTGCCTTCTAAGGCAAGTCACTATCGGGTTTTGAGTTTGAGAGCAATTCCAATCAAACCAATCAGTCACACACCTCACATACATCACATATGAGCTGATCAAACACTTAGATCACTTCTGAAACACCAATTTCACAAAATCACCAGCTGGTTGCTCAAATTTTCAATCAAGTTGCAGCTGAGGTACCACAAATTGATCCAGCCAATTTCAATCAAGTCCAACCATTCAAACACACTCCATAGGGTGTAGGGAAGCTGTTCAGATCATCACCACTCATCTGTAACACCTCCAAATCAAAAATCACATTGCACTTGCTGTCACGGCTTAGAGGTAAGCATATACTTGGTCATCTCTCAATCTATGCATATTTCCTCGCACAATAATTTGGCCATATGTTCATAATCATGCATGGAATGTTTTCCCTCAATTAATTGCATTGTTTGAATCGTGTATCAAAAATCCTAGTCTTCATTCAGAAATTAGGGTTCATGAGGATTTTTCATGATTTCTTGTTATATGTTTAATTTAAATGAAATTAAGTGTTATAGACATGATCGTGAGGTTGAGACGAGCATAATGATATGTGGATTGCATGATATAATCAAGTATTCAATGAGATTGAGGAGAAAATGCAAATCAGCCAAACCCAGAACACGCGCGTGTTCTTGGTGTGTTCTTGGCGCCATTTTTGAATAATTCAAATATTTGAATTTTGTGATTTTATTTAATTGATTCAAAAATTATTTTCTCTCTGAGCTTTAATGATTTTGAGTTGATTCTTTTTTTAATAATTCACAAAAATGTTAAAATATTTTATTTTATCAAAAAATCCCAAAAATATTATTTATTTCATATAATTGATATTTTTGCAAAGATTTAATATTTTAACTGTTTTTGACATATTAAATATTTTTTCTACATTGATTTTGCAACTTTTAATGCTTTCTAATTATTTTGTAGGTCAATACTTAATTTTTGAAGCATTAATCCAAAATCACAATTTGTTTTTCACATGTTAAACAATTTTGATCATTTTAATTGAATTTTTATTCAATTAAATACATTTTTGAAAACAAATTAGGGTTTTTGGATTAATTCAACCCTCATAAATCATTTTCAAAACTTTTTGGGCCTCTAATAGAGTGTAAGACCCAATCCTTTCTTGACCAAAACATTTTGGGCCTCAGTGTATTGTATAAGTCCCGATACCGTAAAAAATAAACGGCGCGATCGTCGCCTATTCAAAGAATCAATTGGGCCTCTCCTTGAGCTATAAGACCCATTCAAAACATTTTGGGCCTCTATTAGAGTGTAAGACCCAATCCCCTTTTAACCAAAATCTTTTTGGGCCTCACTTATTGTATAAGTCCCTTCGCGTTAAAAGAAAACCTCGGCGCGATCGCCACTTTTTAAAACGAAAAATCAATTGGGCCTACCCTCGTGTTATAAGCTCCACTCTTTTCCTTTAAAACTTTTTGGGCCTTTTGAGAGAGTGTAAGACCCATCCCTTTGTACAGAAAACCTTTTTTGGCCTCAGTCACTTGTATAAGTCCCTCTGTACAAATTCAAACAGTGCGCTCACTGATAAAACCCTGGGCCTCTCCTTGAGCTGTAAGCCCCAAAACTTTCTTTTTCAAAGCACTTTCTCCTTTGATTTTGAATATATTGTTATTTTCAATCTTTCTTTGTTGAACAACTAACCAAATAGCATGGAAGCTCTACAACCGAGTAAGTGGTTATTACTTTCATTTACCGCTTTCATATACATATAAACTGTATTGTGGGGCTGTTTCACTGTAAGTCTTTTTTCATAAACTCATATCAACTGTGTAATAATAGTATAGATATTTCGAGTTTCCCCGGCAACTACGTCTAGAACTAGGTGACGCCGTTTCGTTTATTCATAGAAATAGACAACTAGATCCCCATAGGATTACCAGACACAGTCTTCCCTCCTCTTGGGGTTAAACAATATGGAGACATGAAAGGCAGCATTCTCGGTGAACCCTTTCATAGACTGTCACTCATAGAAGTTGTCAAGAAACTCTATTCCCCAAAGATGATATTTTCTCCGTGAATGGCATCTCTTGAGTTTCTTCCAAATTCTTGGACTTTCCTGGCTTGATCTATTCTCGGAGAATGGCATGTCTTGAACTTCTCGGGGTTTGGGGATCCACAGGCTTCTTAAAAGCACTTGTCAAGAAACTCTACTCCCCAGAGATGATCTTTTCTCCGTGAATGGCATCTCTTGAGTTTCTTCCAAATTCTCGAACTTTCCTGACTTGATCTATTCCTTGTGAATAGCTTGCCTTGAATTTCTCGGGGTTTGGGGACCCATCGGCTTCTTAAAAGCAATCGGCCTCCTCTTGGGCATTGTACAAGGACCCACAGGCTTCCTAAAAGCAACCTCGCCTCCTCTTGGGCTTAGTACAAGGACCTCTCGGCTTCTTAGAAGTATTCACAGCCTCCTCTTAGGCTTCGTATAATGATCTCTTCCTCCGAGAATGATAGCCTTCTCTTGGGCTTAGTACAAGGACCCGTCGGCTTCTTAAAAGTTTCCAACCTCCTCTTGGGCTTCGTACAAATTGTCCCGACGACCTCCTAGAGGTATAGGAACAGAACCTAGTCATCTGCATAGAACAGTCCTTTCAAGAGTCTACTACTGTTTCTCAAAACATAGTACAAAGATGGAACTCTAGACACGGACAGTCTAATCTCCTTGAGTCTCAAAGACATTCTCAAGTGACCCCTTCGTTAAATAGGAAGGAAACTCGTAGACTCGGACAGTCTCAATACCCTTCGGATTTCCCACTTCCTTAAAGAACAGGAATAACCCGGATCCTTGAATCAAATCCTTGAGTACAGTGTTGCTCATATAAGAACTGATTTTCTCTTTCAAAATCAGTATACTGGACCTATCACTCAACTGAAACAGTCACCATAGCCTCCTCTTAGGCTTTGTATAATGATCCTTCTCCAGTGAAGTTAGCCTCTCTCTTGGGCTTTATACAACAATTCTCCCCAGCAGAGTCAAACAACGTTTAGCCTCTCTCTCGGGCTTTGTACGAGACACATAAGAGACTCCCTTACTAAGTCAATCACCCCTTTTGCCTCCATCTCGGGCTTTATACGAGATACCAAAAGATTCCCTCATTGAGTCAAAACCTTTTAGCCTCTCTCTCGGGCTTTGTACGAGACACATATTAGCCTCCTCTTAGGCTTTGTATAAGAAAATCACTGGTTAATCCAATTAACCTTTTAGCATCGAAACTGTGCTTCGTTCACAGTAAACAAACATCAAACAACTCCCTTCATCTAATCGCTGTAAGCAGCAAGCCTCTGGATCATTTACATCCATGCCACTGTCCCTCTTTTAGCATGAGAAATTCCTAAGGAAAGATAGCATTGCTCTACATTGAGTTAAAGTCTTCCCCTTCAGGTTAAAACCCCCTATAAAGGAAATTATGGCATTGCTAGGATCCGCGTATCCCGGTTAAAGTAATTCTCCTTTATAAACAGTTGTGACATACAACCCCCTCTTTAGAGATGACAAATTCTCTCTAAAGTCAAACTCTTTTAGCTTCATATCTTGGGCTTTGAACAAGATACAAATAGACCTTTCAGCTTCACATCTTGGGCTTTGAACAAGATACAAACTACCTTTCGCTTCACGTCTTGGGCTTTGAACAAGACACCAAAAACAATCATTTCCTCCCATAGAATAGGAGGAACTACGAACGCTCTGATTTCCCTGTTTTGGATAAACGGGAATACGTAGGCATAAGATTGAAAGAAAAATCTTAGCGAGCACACTAAACAAAAACCCAAAATCCCATATCAAAAGCAGTAATTCAAAAGCATCAGTCCTAACATCCTAATCCTTGTTCCCCGCCAGAAACCTGTCATTCTGTTAAATAGCACAAGAAAGGCCCCCCCACATTGATAGCATTCGTAACCTAACAGACCGTTGTTTAAACTCAGTATGCAAAGCAGGGTTAATTGGAGACATCTATTTCCCTTCCTTCATCAGCTCACAATATGATAAAAAATGAATCGACCTGTAGTTTTAAGCTCAACCGCAGAGAGCGACCAGCGTAAAAAATCGCTCGCTACAGAAAAATGGCGCCCACCGTGGGGCCCTTCAAAGTTAGGTCTAGGCACGGTCTTCCTTTTCTTCACTTGTGTGAATACCACAGATTGGGGCTTCCGCCGGGGAACCCATTTTCTGTCAGGAACTTAGGATTCTTAGCTTCATAGGTCTAGGATGATTAGGACAAATATATATACTGCTTTTCCTAATTGCTATACATGTTTATTTTTCTGCTAATGGGAATGCGGGTGATGCCGTATGTGGAAAGAATGAGTATACACCTAAGATAAGTGATGGCGACGGGGTTGACCATCAACCTCAGTGGAGGCTGACCAACGCAACCCATTCTCTCACCTACACAATGGGCCGGTTGTTAAGTCTGAGAAGCTGAGGAGCCAAACCCTTTCGTAGTGCGGAAACTATCAGAAATAGTTATTACGCGATACTACCCTCATTTGAGGTTGGTGATCTATTCTCAGTGAATGGCACTTACTCTAAGATTGCTCTACAACTCGCTGGCGATCCGCTTGTTGTTTTGCTTTCCTGGGAGGAGCTAATGATAATGAGTACAGGTACAAAAATCACCCTAGTATAAACCTTTGGGGATGGGTAGAGCCTTGACTTCATGACAACGACCCTTTGACCCCATGTTTTTTCTATGTTTTTGTGTGCTGAATTCATGCATTCATTTAAAAAACATTAAAACATTCAAAAAATCTTCTCTTCTAGTCTCTCTGTTCTTTCAAAATAAACTAAGACTGTGATTGCAAATATCAGAGAAAAGGATTGTACTAATGGATTTCGATAGAAGGAGAACTCACCAGTATACCTTCAAGTTTCCAAAACTAGGGGATTTGAGAAGGTTAGCGGGGATGATCACTAACCCAGAGGCTTTCAGAGCCAAGCACGGAGGTTTGCTACCACTATTAAGAGTCCATGTGATTGAGGGAATCATGGATGCGCTCATTCAGTTTTATGATCCGGTTTATCACTGTTTCACATTCCCGGATTACCAGCTTGCACCAACGCTGGAGGAGTATTCTCACCTGATCGATCTACACATTACGGATCGAGCTCCATTTTCTGGACTGGAAGAAATTCCAAAGAATCAGACTATTGCAAGAGCAATTCATTTAGACGAGTCTGAGGTCAGGGCTCACATGATCGCTAAGGGTGGCATCCAAGGTTTGCCAGCCCAGTTCTTGACAAAGAAAACCCTGTACTTCGCCAGTATAGGAAACGTGACTGCTTTTGAAAGCATCTTTGTCTTGCTCACCTACGGGTTATTTTTGTTTCCTAACATCAATAACTTCGTCGATATTAACTCCATTAAGGTTTTTCTCATTGGAAATCCTGTGCCGACTTTGCTCGTAGATGCGTATCATTCTGTACACCTGGGAAATTTTTACAGCGGAGGGGAGATCACATGCTATGTACCTTTGCTTTACAAATGGTTTATCTCTCACTTGCCCAAGTCTGCTGCTTTTTGGGATTGCAAGAGCGCCTTACGTTGGTCGCAGAAGATCATGTTTCTTACCAACTCTGATATAGATTGGTGTAATAGGATTTATGAGGGAATCAGGATCATTGACCGTTGTGGAAACTTCCCCAACGTACCCCTTATAGGAACTAAAGGAGGAATCAACTACCATCCGATATTGGTTCGCCGTCAATTTGGATACCCGATGAGACACATCCCACTGGGTGTTCATCTGGAAGGTCTTTTCTTCAAAGAAGGAGAAAACGACAGAGCACTAAAGATGGAAATAGTGCACGCTTGGAAGCATGTTCATAAGAAAGGACGAGAGTCTCTGGGAAAACCAGAATGTGTCTCGGTGGAGCCTTACCTCCATTGGGTACAAACTAGAGCTCTCAAGCTAAAGATGCCTTATCCTCGTTACGAAATTCTTATGCCGAGGGAATCTGTCATGTACTTCATGACGGAAACTGAAAAGCTTCAGGTTACTCTCAACAAAATTCAAAAGGAGAGAAGGTCTTGGAAGAACAAGTACCGCACCCTCGACATAGAGTGCATCAAAATACAGCAATTATTGAAAGAAAAAGATGCTCTAATTGAAATTTTGGAGCAACATGCTGTAGATAATCAAGATGACCAAAGGAATTTGCTCGCTCCTTTCACTTGGCAAAGGAATGACAACCCGACAACGGCCCAAGAGCCCCAGTCAAAGAAAAGGAAGATACCGGAATCAGCACCTGATTTCTCTTCAGAGAGGACTCAGGACCCATTAGTTTAGGTTTCTGTTTCTGCACTTTGTAATCTACTGTATTTCCACTTCTGTAATCTTTTGAATTTCAATAAAAAAGGGTTTCCCCACCGTTTGATATTTGCAATCTAATTGTCGAAGTTTATTTTGATTAAACAAAAAAAAACAATTAATATAATCATTGCATTCATCATTCTCACATCGCGTATTCTTCTTCCCTACGAATCTCATGTTTGTGTCTCGATTCTAGAGTCAAACTGTCTCATTCGTATAATACTCGGGCCAATCGTCAGAAAAAGATGGATGATCTTGAGGAAGAAAACAGAGAGTTGAAAGAAGAGATCGACGCTCTGAGAGAGGATATGAGAAAGCTTCGTAACGACATGCAAGCCATGGCAGAAGCTCAGCTACAAAGAACTGTGATCTCAGAGATCACCTCAACGCCCGTAGTGGAGAGGTATGATTCTAGGTATCAGATACCGAAAGATCGTCCTTGGGGCATGTCTGTTAACTATATCCCGGAAGGATATGTTCCGCCGATCACTGAGGATCAAGGAATCACAATAGAAGCCGCTGGGCCTGAAGGTTACAAACTTCAGGAAAGCGAAGATGCCAGGGGCATGTTGAAGACTCCTGAAGGTTACAAACTTCGGGAAACGCCAAGACTCACTGCCGTAGTCACGGTACCACCCCTTGTGGTGCACACTGTCTCGGAAGGACAGATTCCACCAACACCTTCTGGTAAGAAGGAAACTATGTTTGACAGAATGGAGGAATTCCAGGAACAGTTCTTGGAAATGCAGAAGGAACTGCAAGCCATTCGCGGTCAGGATCTATTTGGAAAGGACGCCGCAGATCTCTGCTTGGTCCCAAATGTGAAAGTCCCGCACAAGTTCCAAGTGCCCGACTTTGAAAAATATAAGGGTAACTCTTGCCCTCAAAGCCATCTGGTGATGTACGCTCAGCGGATGTCAGCCCAGACGGAGAATCAGGACCTACTGATTCACTATTTCGGGATAGTTTAACTGGTGCCGCACTCAAAAGGTACATGGGTTTAAACCGTACTACGATCAGCACATTCAGAGATCTTGGTACTGCCTTCGTCCAACAATAAAAATACAATTTGGACATGGCACCCGACAGAGATCAACTCAGATCGATGTCGCAAAAAGACAAGGAAACCTTTAAGGAGTATGCTCAAAGGTGGCGTGAAATTGCCGCTCAAATTTGTCCACCTCTTGAGGAAAAAGAGATGACAAAGATCTTCTTAAAAACCTTAAGCTCATTTTACTATGACCGAATGGTTGCCAGTGCACCCAGTGATTTCACCGAGATGGTGGGCATGGGTGTACGTCTTGAGGAAGCCGTCCAAGAAGGATGTTTGGTAAAAGACACTGGATCGACGAGCGGTACTAAAAAATACGGTAGTGCTCTCCCTAAGAAAAAAGAGCAAGATATTGGGACTATCTCTCTCGGAAAACAAAGACGACGTTATCAACCGGTAGCAGCTGTGACTCCTGCTATCAACCCTGCGTCTATTCCTACGTATCAACCTCAGGTTGCGCAGAGCCAACCTGACCAGCAAAGGACACAACAGCCTCTTCAGCAGGCTCGTCCTCCATATAACAACAACCGTGCAACACGGCCGCCAGGATTTGATCCTATACCCGTATCGTACGCAGAACTGTTTCCATTACTACTGGCTAAGGGGCACATTTAGACTAAATATCCTCTTACAGTACCGGAAAATCCGCCTTTTTGGTTTAAGGTGGATCAAACTTGCCCTTATCATCAAGGAGGTTCAGGGCATAACATAGAGACTTGTCTCAATTTCAAGTCCGACGTGCAAAAACTTGTTAGGAGCGGGGTCTTATCCTTCAAGAATACAAATCCTAATGTTCTCACGAATCCGCTACCTCAACACGAGAAGGCTGCAGTCAATTTGATAGAAGGAGAGACTAACAATGTCTATCAAATTTACGATGTACTCTTGTTGAAAACCAATCTGGTTAAGATGCATTGTAGACATAGTGGATATGGCCATGTGCCACCTCATAATTATCATCAGTGTGATATCTGCTCTAAGGACAATCAAGGATGTTCGGTAGTGCAAGCAACTCTACAGGAACAAATGGATCTCGGATGGATCCAGGAGCACCGAGTTCGTGGAGTTAACATGGTCTACACGAATTCTAACGTCATTCAGAACCACGAAATCCGTGCAATGAATGTCAACTTGGTGGCAATGCACTCAAGGCAAAGCCAGTATCATAATCTGCCGCGGCACGATTACAGTTCTTGTCTGATTTGCTCGGTAAACAAACAGGGACGCTCTTTCATACAAGAGGCCCTCCAGCGTCAGATGGATCTTGGATGGATCCAAGACTACCATGATAGGAACTCCTATCAAATCAACATGGTTCAGATCTTCGATATTCGCGTAATGAATACCAACCTGGTAGAGTTACATGCTGAGCAGGTCCGACTCGGATTCTTAATATCACATGACTATCAAAGCTGTAAAGCGGGTTGCGAAAACGATCGAGGTTGTACCCTTGTCCAGGAGGCACTTCAGCACTTGTTAAATCATTGGTGGATGCCAATCTACATGGATGAAGATACTCAGCAGATTAGTATCAGTAATAGAAACCCCACTCGGCGTCAGAGTCAGGATGTCCGATCAGTGGAAGCTAACCTAGTGAGGTTACATTGTATTCAAAGTGGGCGTGGCCAGGTGCCACCACACAACTATGACAGTTGTAGCGTCTGTTCGGAAAGTAACCAAGGGTGTTACCTTGTGAGAGCAGCTCTTCAGGGTCAGGTCGATCGTGGAAAAATTCGTCCCTATTTGGGTTCTGGACCCATCAACTGGTCGCCGAACTACCTTGCCGAGCAAGTTGAGGATGTTGTCACGATCTCTGGTCATCACAGGACCAGGGATGTTTTCGCCATTATTCCTCTACTTGACGAATCTAAAGTTCCCAACCAAGAACGAATCGAGATTACTTATGATTGTCAGAAAAATCAGAAGGCTCCTGTAGTCATCTATCTACCAGGACCGCTACCGTATGAATCAGCTAAGGCGACCCCTTACAAATACGGTGCAACAATAATGGAAAATGGAAAGGAAATTCCATTACCCTCCGTTGTGAACATTGCAGACATCAGTCGAGTAACACGGAGTGGTAGAATCTTCAACCGAGGGGTTGGGGAAGTTAACAAGGAAAAGGAACTTCAGACAGAAGCTCCCGATCCCCCAGTTGGTCAATCCTGTAATCCCGACCTTTCAAAAAATAATGATGAGATGCTGAAGCTCATCCAAAGGAGTGAGTACAACATTGTTGATCAGATATTACAAACTCCTTCAAAGATCTCGGTGTTATCACTATTACTCAGTTCAGAAGCCCACAGGGAGGCTATACAGAAAGTCTTGGAGCAAGCCTTTGTGGAACAGGATGTAACAATCAGACAGTTCGATAGCATTGTCTCTAACATCACTTCCTGCAACAATTTGGGATTTAGTGATGAAGAATTACCTGAAGAGGGTCGTCGTCATAACATGGCGCTCAATATCACAGTTAACTGCCAGGACGATGCTTTAGCCAGCGTACTGGTAGACACAGGGTCAGCCCTGAATGTTATGCCGAAGTCCACTTTGATGCAATTATCATTCAAAGGACCTCCGATGAGGGTTAGCGAGGTTGTCGTCAAAGCATTCGACGGATCCAGAAAAATGGTTATCGGCGAAGTTGATCTTCCCATAACTATTGGTCCTCACACTTTCCAAGTCACTTTCCAGGTCATGGACATTCGGGCAACATACAGTTGTTTATTAGGAAGACCTTGGATACACCAGGCTGGAGCGGTCACTTTGACCCTCCACCAAAAGCTAAAATTCGTCAAGAACGATCAACTTGTCACGGTTTGTGGGGAACAAGCCTTGCTTGTGAGTAACTTGTCATCATCTACTGGAATAGAACCCGAGGAGGTTATTGGAACTCAGTTCCAAGCACTGTCGGTAAGCGAGAATAATCAGTTCAGAGGAGGAACCTCGATTTCCTCATACAAAGATGCTATTAAAGCGGTCGAGAGTACCGATACGACAGGATGGGGACAGCTTGTCATTCCCATTGACAATAAAACAAAGAAGGGTCTTGGTTTTTCTGTAACCTGTACCCGGACAGCTGCCAACGATGAAAGTCTTCATCCCCTTCAAAACTTCTTCCACAGTGGAGGTTTCCTTCACCCAGTGTCTCAAGCAGTACATGCTATCAATGAGGAAGATCCCTCTGACACAGATGAAGAATGGAAGTCCTACCTTAACAAGGACGGTTATATGTCTCAGGAAGAGGTGCCTATGCCTTTTTGCTTTCCTACAGAAAGTCTGAGATTTATACCAAGATCAGATGTCAAAATGATATATGGAGATTGTGATTCGGAAGGATGTCGCGCTCCGCCAAATTCATTAGAGGAAGACACTCCGATGAAAGATAATTTTGACTACACCTACTATGGCCCAATGGATGGTCTGCCAATGTGGCAACCTTACCCAGGAAACTTGGGGCAAGAAAGTCAGCCGAACAATGAAAATCAGTTGACCGTCATTGAACAGAATAGCTGTGTCCCCACCATGTCATGGGATCAACACTCAGGTCATTCAGAAACTACTCAACATGAAGATGAATTCGCAATGTTTGCAGGACTTGAGTTCATCAACTATGCTTTTCCCGAGGTCAACGTCATTGAGAGAGATGACTCCTCCAGTTCCAAAGAAATTTGGGACACTCTGGGAGAACCAAGTGGAAAATTCGACTATATGGTCAAGTACACCGCTCCCGAAAGCTCTCGTATCAGGCTCGAGGATATCCAGGCAACTGGATGGGGAGATGTACCTGAGAGCACAAATGCTATGCAAAATGCAACAGAGGAATTCTCCTACGATAATTCTGCCTGGGAGACAGATTCCAATGATCCTGCTCCACCAGAAATCAGCGTCATTTCTGAAGACAAATCAAGGAAGGTGCCAGACTTTGTGATTCACCGAGGACTTCGCCGCCAATGGGTTGCCGTCGAGGTTCCGAAGGTCATTCATCAGTCAAAGTAATTTCCATCTTTAACCTTTCACCCTGCCCAGGTGAAACGGATGTTTTGATAGGGCTCGCTTTCTGTAAATTTCCCTCTTCGCTTTGCCCAAAGCGAAAGAGTTTTGTTTTATAGGGCTGTAGTTTCAAGATTCGACTTATTCATTAATAAAATAATGTCGTTCTGTAATTTCCGCATTAATTGTTGTTTTCTCTTTTTGCTTTTTCAAAGAAAATGGTAATCCTAAAAAACAAAACTATAAAAAACAAGCAGTAAAATAAAACACTGCACACAATTTCATTTTTCTCTACCTCTTCTAAACACGAATCATCACGTCATGCAGATTGCTTATTTTAAACCCAGTTGAAACATACGATCCGATGCCTTCTCCCAACTTTGAGTTCCCGGTATTCGAGGCTGAAGAAGAAAATGACGACAAAATTCCAGAAGAGATCTCTCGACTACTCAGACAAGCGGAAAGATCCATTGAACCTCATAAAGAGCCGTTGGAAACGGTAAACTTGGGTTCAGAAAAAGAGAGAAAAGAAATCAGGATTGGGGCACTGCTCAGTCCAACTGCCAGAGAGGGTTTGATAAAGCTTCTCAAAGAATTCCCCGATGTATTTGCTTGGTCCTATCAGGATATGCCAGGGTTAGATACCAGCATCGTGGAACATCACTTACCGTTAAGATCGGAATGTCCGCCAGTAAAGCAAAGGTTGAGACGCACTCACCCGGACATGGCCATCAAAATCAAAGAGGAGGTACAGAAACAAATTGACGCGGGTTTCCTCGCTACAGCTGAATATCCTCAATGGTTAGCCAACATCGTACCCGTTCCCAAAAAGGACAGAAAGGTCAGAATGTGTATTGATTACAGAGATCTGAATAAGGCAAGTCCAAAGGACGACTTTCCTTTACCACACATTGACATGTTGGTTGACAGCACAGCAAAGTTCAAAGTATTCTCCTTCATGGATGGATTCTCGGGCTATAACCAGATCAAAATGGTGCCGAAAGACATGGAGAAAACTTCGTTCATTACCCCATGGGGTACCTTTTGTTACAAGGTAATGCCGTTCAGTTTGAAGAACGTCGGGGCAACCTATCAAAGGGCCATGACTACTCTGTTTCATGACATGATACATAAGGAAATCGAGGTATATGTCGATGATATAATTGCAAAATCAAGAAAAGAGAGTGAGCATGTTGAACATCTGTCAAAATTGTTCGAACATTTGAGAAAATTCAAGCTCTGCTTGAATCCCAACAAGTGCACCTTCGGTGTCCGTTCAGGGAAACTACTAAGGTTCATCGTCAGCCAGAAAGGAATTGAGGTTGATCCTGACAAGGTCAAGGCCATTCAAGAAATGCCTTCTCCGAAAATTGAAAAACAAGTCAGAGGATTCTTGGGACGTTTAAACTACATCTCCAGATTCATATTCCTTATGACCGCCACATGTGCGCCGATTTTCAAATTACTGAAAAAGAACCAGGATTGCGTTTGGTCAGAAGATTGCCAAACTGCCTTCGACAGTATTAAGAAATATCTGTTGAATCCTCCGATTCTATCACCTCTAGTGGAAGGAAGACCACTGATCATTTACCTCACAGTCCTAGAGGACTCAATGGGATGTGTACTTGGCCAACAAGACGAAACTAAAAGAAAAGAGTCTGCCATCTACTATTTGAGCAAGAAGTTCACCGACTGTGAAACTCGGTACACGATGCTCGAGAAAACTTGTTGCGCTTTGGCTTGGGCAGCCAAACGTCTTCGCCAATACATGATTCGTCATACTACTTGGTTGGTCTCCGAAATGGATCTAATCAAGTACGTATTTGAAAAACCTGCTCTTACGGGAAGAATTGCCCGTTGGCAGATGCTGTTATCAGAATATGACATAGAGTACCACGCTCAGAAAGCCGTTAAGGGAAGTATTTTATCCGATCATTTGGCTCATCAACCGATTGACGATCAAGAATCAATCGAGTTTGACTTCCCAGACGAAGATGTCATGTATCTAAAAATGAAAGATTGCGATGAACCGCTACCCTGTGAAGGGCCAGAACTAGGTTCCCAATGGGGACTTATCTTTGACAGAGCAGTTAATCATTATGGAAACAGAATTGGGGCAATCATTGTTACCCCTCAGGGCACCCACATTCCTTTCACTGCTAGACTTACGTTCAAATGTACGAACAATGAGGCTGAATACGAAGCTTGTATCATGGGTCTCGAGGAAGCGATTGATTTAAGGATCAAAAACTTGGACGTATACGGCGACTCATCCCTGGTTATCAATCAGATAAAAGGATATTGGAACACATACCAGTCAGGATTGATTCCTTACAAAGATTATGCAAGAAGGTTGTTACCCTTCTTCAACAGAATTGAGTTTCATCACATCCCTCGTGATGAGAATCACATGGCTGATGCATTAGCCACTATCTCTTCTATGATTAGTGTAGGTCAATGGAATGACATACCTAAGATCGACATAATGCGCCTTGAACGGCCCGCTTACATCTTCACGATTGAAGCAGTCATAGACGACAAACCTTGGTATCACGATATCAAATGCTTCCTTCAGAAACAAGAGTACCCATCTGGGGCACTCAGAAAAGACAGGAAAACCCTCAAAAGATTGGCTGGAAACTTCTTCCTGAGCGGTGACACTCTCTATAAGAGAAACTTTGACATGGTCTTGCTCCGATGCTTAGACAGACTAGAAGCAGACATGCTTATGAAAGAAATTCATGAAGGATCCTTTGGCACTCATACCAACGGACACACAATGGCGAGAAAAATTCTAAGAGCAGGGTACTATTGGTTGACAATGGAATCTGACTGCTACAAGTACATGAGAAGGTGTCACAAGTGTCAGATATACTCCGACAAAATTCATGTACCGCCATCACATCTCAAAGTTCTTTCTTCCCCGTGGCCTTTCTCCATATGGGGAATCGACATGATTGGCTTGATTAAACCCAAGGCTTCGAACGGACATCGGTTCATCCTTGTAGCCATTGACTACTTCACCAAGTGGGTCGAAGCAGTGTCATTCGCTAATGTAACCCGACAAGTGGTGGTCCGATTTATCAAAAATAATATCATCTGCCGTTATGGTGTTCCAAGCGAGATCATTACTGACAATGGATCTAACTTGAACAACAAGATAATGAAGGAGTTATGCACAGAGTTCAAGATCGAACATCATAACTCATCTCCCTACCGACCCAAGATGAATGGGGCGGTAGAAGCGGCTAACAAGAACATCAAGAAGATTGTTCAAAAGATGGTTGTGACCCACAAAGACTGGCACGAGATGCTACCCTTTGCTCTTCATGGTTATCGCACATCTGTCCGTACTTCAACAGGGGCAACCCCTTTCTCTCTAGTATATGGCATGGAGGCAGTTCTCCCCATAGAAGTAGAGATCCCGTCAATCAGGGTATTGATGGAAGCTAAGCTCACCGAAGCTGAATGGTGTCAAAGTCGACATGACGAACTGAATCTGATCGAAGAAAAGAGAATAACGGCACTATGCCACGGTCAGTTGTATCAACAGAGAATGAAGAGGGCGTTCGACAAAAAGGTCCGACCTCGTGTCTTCAGAAAAAGAGACCTCGTCCTCAAGAAGATACAATCATTTCTCACTGATTCCCGGGGCAAGTGGACTCCGAATTATGATGGCCCTTATGTGGTCACGAAAGCTTTCTCAGGCGACGCCTTGAGACTTGCAACCATGGACGGAGAGGAATTTGCCTATCCCACGAATGTTGATGTAGTCAAGAAATACTTTGCCTAAACTAAAAAAAAAACGTCTCGGTGGATTGAAAACCCGAAAGGGCGGTCCAGGCAAAAGTTAGAGACAAAATAAAAAAAAATCATCATCCCGGTGGATTGGAAACATCATAGTACAATCCAGGCAAAAATTAGGGATAATGGCAAGTAACTATGTTCAACAGAGGCAAGTCCCTCAGCAGCAGCAGTTACATCATCGGAAGAAAACTCCAGTTAAGGTCATCTTCGACAGAAGTTCAGGATGCCCTGAATTCAAAGTTGGTAGAAGGATAATGGTCGTTATGTTTCAACGTAGCCCTTTTCCCTGTAAATTACCATTTTTTTTAAACTTTGTAATACTCAATGGAATCACGCGTTTGGCTGATCTCCATCTTATCAATAAAATTTGAGCCTTGTGCTTTTGTTTGTAATTCTTGCTTGTTTTAGCTTTACAGAACGACGTTGTTAACATGATTAACGATTCTTGAAATAAAACAAAAATGAATTTACTTGTTAAAACTTTTTCTGCTTTTAAAATAAAGATGGCAATTTCTTTTGACTGTTAAACATTGAAAGAACATCAATCGCGTCTCCAAAGGTGTTCGAACCTCAAAGTGCAGAATCAAAGTACTCCTTCTAGACCAGTATGCCTGAATAAAGGGATCAACTCTGTCAGAGACCTTGTTTCGTCTGACACGCCTCGGCCGAGTTCTCATTTCCTAAGCCCGATCAACGGTATTCCCCGCAGGGATTATCTCTCCTAAGCAAGGTGGAATTACTATCTTGAACCAACGAATATCTCTATACGCCCCGCGATGGCCGAGTATCCAGTCATGTTCATCTTTTA
Source organism: Lathyrus tuberosus (assembly GCA_022829125.1). NCBI lineage: Eukaryota > Viridiplantae > Streptophyta > Magnoliopsida > Fabales > Fabaceae > Lathyrus > Lathyrus tuberosus. The sequence goes on along the minus strand of JALAZF010000073.1, from coordinate 3,087,697 downwards.
GTTTATGTGTCGCGTTAGTTTTGTCAGCATATACATACATACATCATGCATTATTGATTTGCATTTACATTTCATATTGCATCGCTATCACTCTAGTCGGTCTTATCCCCTAGTGATAAAAGTCCTCTCAATCGAGTTGTCGGACCTTTCCTCGTTGGGAAGAGAATCATCTAAGCAATCTCTCCCCCGTTTATCTCTAGATCAGAGTCGGCACTAGACCACTTTGATAACTTGAACCTCTGAAAGGCCAGAGAACCTTCAACATATGTCACTCTTCGCCATTGAAGATGATATCCTTGCTTTCCCGGATTAAAGAAAATCCCCAGAGAAAGCCTCTTAAGCAAGGGTTCGGCAGTGCATCAGTATTTCTCCGAAAATCCGCTGATGAAAAGGTCATCGGCACCTCAAAATTGGACCCCATCATATGGCATTTCTCTGGGAAGATCCCGAGAAAAGTATGATGTAATACCCCCAAGTGGAAACAGTGTCTCAAGATACTCGCTTTCCCCCAGTAGAATCGACAAATGGCGTCTCCAACAGAGAAGTTTGTGCACCTCTACAACTCAGACGACTGGGTTCCCCAGCAAGTCTGACATCAAAACTTTTTCCACTCAAATGGCATCTCCCCAGGAAAATTCGGCGAGAAGTTTGAAGGGAAGCCGCTACAAATAGCGTCCCTTGTCAAGAAAGTTTATTGACAAAAGAAACTAAGACCAGTTCCTTGGTAGGAAACCAGGATCGAGGGGAAGTTTAAATCAGAAACTGAGACCAATTCCTTGGTAGGAAACCAGGATCGAGGGGAAGTTTAAATCAGAAACTAAGACCAGTTCCTTGGTAGGAAACCAGGATCGAGGGGAAGTTTATTTCAGAAACTAAGACCAGTTCCTTGGTAGGAAACCAGGATCGAGGGGAAGTTTATTTCAGAAACTGAGACCAGTTCCTGGGCTGAAGACCAGGATCGAGGGGAAGTTTACCTTTTCTAAGCATCATTGCTCAGCAAAAGAAGATGGATGTGATCCGCCATTCATAACAACCATCAAAATTTTGGGTATTCCGATATTTAATCCTCTTGCACCCCGAATGCCCGAATACCTTCGTCATTCACACCTTCGGGTCCAAGAAGATTAAATAGGGACATCTGTCATACCCCAAATTTTGACCACTAAGATTTCCCATCATTGTGCAAATCATCATCACAATATGGATGAACCAAATGCCTCAAGGGTTGTTGAGCATTCACTACAATCAAAATTAGGGTTTTAAGCCCTCTCAGAGCCTTAGACAAAGGATCAATCAAGGAATGACATGATCTTCAACTTGTCTAACCTCTCAAACATCCACAATGGATCAAAAGGGACTCCCACTTCAAGGATTAAGCACAAGGTTGCTCCCTTCTAGGTGGATCAAGTCTCAAGATCGCCAGTATCACCAAATTAGGGTTTTGGTCGACCAGGGCCTCTAGATGGGAAGTTTCATCTGGGCATAAGCCAAAGATCCAAAACACAACCTAATGTACTCCATGGAACCTCATGGACCCAAGCATCAAGTCAATTTGACCTCAGGGGATGCATACATCAAAAATCAGGAATCAGGGTTTCTTGACCTAATTCACCCCTAAGTTGACTTTTGGGACAAATCAAGAGCCAAGACCTCAAGACATGATTTGAGGGTCTCTAATGAACTATATTGATCCATTTGGAACAATGGATTAATCCAAGAAGCTTGAGCAACAAGTCTCATTTTCATCTGCACCACAATTAGGGTTTCGCGAGGAAAGTCAACTGTAACTTTGACTTTTGACCAGGACATGCTCCCAAACCCAAGGAAATGCCCCAATATACCCTATGACACCCATGGAACATGTCCATCAAGTTTGATTTAGGTCAAGGACATGATTTCCTGAAGAATTGCACAGTTTGGAATTCATCTGATAAAAAGTCAACTGTGCACAAAAGTCAACTTTGACTTTTTGAGATTTTTCACCAAAATGGATTTTTAACCCTAAAATGATGTTAATGTATGATTTGAATCATCATTCATCAAGAAAAATCAAAGAATGTTGGATAACTTGTAAAAGGGGTAACCATAAAACTTAGAAATTTTTCTAAGTTATGGAAAAAGTACCATTAATACACTAACTTTGGAGGATCATAACTCCTAAACCACATGGCCACTTCTTCTCATCCAAAGATGGATTTGTAGCCCTCATTACCCTCTACAAAAACTTTAACTAGACCTAAGTCCAATTCATTAAGGATTTTGAGTTATGGAGTGATCAAAATCAAGAAATCACACTTTGTTCCAACACTTAGTGAAAATTTCACTAAGTCAGATTTTGCTTCACTTTTTGCCAAATGTAGAGGGATTTTTCACTTGGAATCAAAAGAGATCAAAACCAAACTTGTTCAAACAGTTGTTGTATCATGTAAGGGCTTTCCAAAATGGCCAAGAACATTGCCAAATTCAACTTACCCCATGAGATATGACATTGTCAAGTTGCCTTGCTGAAATCTGTCAAGGGCAAGGCAGATTTTGCATTTTGGCTCGATTTGCCAAAATCAGCCAAATTCAAATGCTCCTATCCACTTGGACACATCTGAGGATTGAATCTAAAGGGGGCAATCACTGAGCCAAGCCTCCAAAGTCCATGGAACAAGAAATAGCATGTTGAACCTAGAATGGCCAAAATAGGGACAAGACTCCAAATTTGGATTGAAGCATTCAATGGAAACATCAAGGTGGCATGGACTGAGCCATTCTCATCTGAAATCAGTCAAGACTTATCCAAGACCAAGGGAACCAAAGCTCTGTGCCCTAACCTCTAGTCAATGGCTAGAGGAGACTTGGATTTTCATTTGCCAACATTGGCCAAACCTACTTACCAGCTGCCATTCACTATTCCTTGCAAAACAAACTTGCTCTACTATAAATAGAGCTCAATTGTGATTAGTTTGAGTACACCAAAGCCATCAAACAGATGCTTTCCTCAAAATCTCTTCTTTCACTCCAATTTTGCCTTCTAAGGCAAGTCACTATCGGGTTTTGAGTTTGAGAGCAATTCCAATCAAACCAATCACTCACACACCTCACATACATCACATATGAGCTAATCAAACACTTAGATCACTTCTGAAACACCAATTTCACAAAATCACCAGCTGGTTGCTCAAATTTTCAATCAAGTTGCAGCTGAGGTACCACAAATTGATCCAGTCAATTTCAATCAAGTCCAACCATTCAAACACACTCCATCGGGTGTAGGGAAGCTGTTCAGATCATCACCACTCATCTGTAACACCTCCAAATCAAAAATCACATTGCACTTGTTGTCACGGCTTAGAGGTAAGCATATACTTGGTCATCTCTCAATCTATGCATATTTCCTCGCACAATAATTTGGCCATATGTTCATAATTATGCATGGAATGTTTTCCCTCAATTAATTGCATTGTTTGAATCGTGTATCAAAAATCCTAGCCTTCATACAGAAATTAGGGTTCTTGAGGATTTTTCATGATTTCTTGTTATATGTTTAATTTAAATGAAATTAAGTGTTATAGACATGATCGTGAGGTTGAGACGAGCATAATGATATGTGGATTGCATGATATAATCAAGTATTCAGTGAGATTGAGGAGAAAATGCAAATCAGCCAAACCCAGAACACGCGCGTGTTCTTGGTGTGTTCTTGGCGCCATTTTTGAATAATTCAAATATTTGAATTTTATGATTTTATTTAATTGATTCAAAAATTAATTTCTCTCTGAGTTTTAATGATTTTGAGTTGATTCTTTTTTTAATAATTCACAAAAATGTTAAAATATTTTATTTTATCAAAAAATCCCAAAAATATTATTTATTTCATATAATTGATATTTTTGCAAAGAATTAATATTTTAACTGTTTTTGACATATTAAATATTTTTTCTACATTTATTTTGCAACTTTTAATGCTTTCTAATTATTTTGTAGGTCAATACTTAATTTTTGAAGCATTAATCCAAAATCACAATTTGTTTTTCACATGTTAAACAATTTTGATCATTTTAATTGAATTTTTATTCAATTAAATACATTTTTGAAAACAAATTAGGGTTTTTGGATTAATTCAACCCTCATAAATCATTTTCAAAACTTTTTGGGCCTCTAATAGAGTGTAAGACCCAATCCTTTCTTGACCAAAACATTTTGGGCCTCAGTGTATTGTATAAGTCCCGATACCGTAAAAAACAAACGGCGCGATCGTCGCCTATTCAAAGAATCAATTGGGTCTCTCCTTGAGCTATAAGACCCATTCAAAACATTTTGGGCCTCTATTAGAGTGTAAGACCCAATCCCCTTTTAACCAAAATCTTTTTGGGCCTCACTTATTGTATAAGTCCCTTCGCGTTAAAAGAAAACCTCGACGCGATCGCCACTTTTTAAAACGAAAAATCAATTGGGCCTACCCTCGTGTTATAAGCCCCACTCATTTCCTTTAAAACTTTTTGGGCCTCTTGAGAGAGTGTAAGACCCATCCCTTTGTACAGAAAACCTTTTTTGGCCTCAGTCACTTGTATAAGTCCCTCTGTACAAATTTAAACAGTGCGCTCACTGATAAAACCCTGGGCCTCTCCTTGAGCTGTAAGCCCCAAATCTTTCTTTTTCAAAGCACTTTCTCCTTTGATTTTGAATATACTGTTGTTTTCAATCTTTCTTTGTTGAACAACTAACCAAACAGTATGGAAGCTCTACAACCGAGTAAGTGGTTATTGCTTTCATTTACCGCTTTCATATACATATAAACTGTATTGTGGGGCTGTTTCACTGTAAGTCTTCTTTCATAAACTCATATCAACTGTGTAATAATAGTATAGATATTTCGAGTTTCCCCGGCAACTACGTCTAGAACTAGGTGACGTCGTTTCGTTTATTCATAGAAATAGACAACTAGATCCCCATAGGATTACCAGACACAGTCTTCCCTCCTCTTGGGGTTAAACAATATGGAGACATGAAAGGCAACATTCTCGGTGAACCCTTTCATAGACTGTCACTCATAGAAGTTGTCAAGAAACTCTATTCCCCAGAGATGATCTTTTCTCCGTGAATGGCATCTCTTGAGTATCTTCCAAATTCTCGAACTTTCCTGGCTTGATCTATTCTTGGTGAATGGCATGTCTTGAACTTCTCGGGGTTTGGGGACCCACAGGCTTCTTAAAAGCACTTGTCAAGAAACTCTACTCCCCAGAGATGATCTTTTCTCCGTGAATGGCATCTCTTGAGTTTCTTCCAAATTCTCGAACTTTCCTGACTTGATCTATTCCTTGTGAATAACTTGCCTTGAATTTCTCGGGGTTTGGGGACCCATCGGCTTCTTAAAAGCAATCGGCCTCCTCTTGGGCATTGTACAAGGACCCACAGGCTTCCTAAAAGCAACCTCGCCTCCTCTTGGGCTTAGTACAAAGACCTCTCGGCTTCTTAGAAGTATTCACAGCCTCCTCTTAGGCTTCGTATAATGATCTCTTCCTCCGAGAATGATAGCCTTCTCTTGGGCTTAGTACAAGGACCCGTCGGCTTCTTAAAAGTTTCCAGCCTCCTCTTGGGCTTCATACAAATTGTCCCGACGACCTCCTAGAGGTATAGAAACAGAACCTAGTCATCTGCATAGAACAGTCCTTTCAAGAGTCTACTACTGTTTCTCAAAACATAGTACAAAAATGGAACTCTAGACACGGACAGTCTAATCTCCTTGAGTCTCAAAGACATTCTCAAGTGACCCCTTCGTTAAATAGGAAGGAAACCCGTAGACTCGGACAGTCTCAATACCCTTCGAATTTCCCGCTTCCTTAAAGAACAGGAATAACCCGGATCCTTGAATCAAATCCTTGAGTACAGTGTTGCTCATATAAGAACTGATTTTCTCTTTCAAAATCAGTATACTGGACCTGTCACTCAACTGAAACAATCACCATAGCCTCCTCTTAGGCATTGTATAATGATCCTTCTCCAGTGAAGTTAGCCTCTCTCTTGGGCTTTTTACAACGATTCTCCCCAGCAGAGTCAAACAACGTTTAGCCTCTCTCTCGGGCTTTGTACGAGACACATAAGAGACTCCCTTGCTAAGTCAATCACCCCTTTTGCCTCCATCTCGGGCTTTATACGAGATACCAAAAGATTCCCTCATTGAGTCAAAACCTTTTAGCCTCTCTCTCGGGCTTTGTACGAGACACATATTAGCCTCCTCTTAGGCTTTGTATAAGAAAATCACTGGTTAATCCAATTAACCTTTTAGCATCAAAACTGTGCTTCGTTCACAGTAAACAAACATCAAACAACTCCCTTCATCTAATCGCTGTAAGCGGCAAGCCTCTGGATCATCTACATCCATGCCACTGTCCCTCTTTTAGCATGAGAAATTCCTAAGGAAAGATAGCATTGCTCTACACTGAGTTAAAGTCTTCCCCTTCAGGTTAAAACCCCCTATAAAGGAAATTATGGCATTGCTAGGATCCACGTATCCCGGTTAAAGTAATTCTCCTTTATAAACAGTTGTGACATACAACCCCCTCTTTAGAGATGACAAATTCTCTCTAAAGTCAAACTCTTTTAGCTTCATATCTTGGGCTTTGAACAAGATACAAATAGACCTTTCAGCTTCACATCTTGGGCTTTGAACAAGATACAAACTACCTTTCGCTTCACATCTTGGGCTTTGAACAAGACACCAAAAACAATCATTTCCTCCCATAGAATAGGAGGAACTACGAACGCTCAGATTTCCCTGTTTTGGATAAACGGGAATACGTAGGCATAAGATTGAAAGAAAAATCTTAGCGAGCACACTAAACAAAAACCCAAAATCCCATATCAAAAGCAGTAATTCAAAAGCATCAGTCCTAACATCCTAATCCTTGTTCCCTGCCAGAAACCTGTCATTCTGTTAAATAGCACAAGAAAGGCCCTCCACATTGATAGCATTCGTAACCTAACATACCGCTGTTTAAACTCAGTATGCAAAGCAGGGTTAATTGGAGACATCTATTTCCCTTCCTTCATCAACTCACAATAGGATAAAAAATGAATCGACCTGTAGTTTTAAGCTCAACCGCAGAGAGCGACCAGCGCTTAAGAACCTCGTCCAAAATCGCTCGCTACAAGGTCATCTGTGTTATGAAATCTTGTGAGGACAAGAAAGTTTCAAATTCAAGTGGTTTATATCTGAAATCGTCAAGCGATCAGGATTAGGGTTGTGTGCGAGATCACAAATTATCTGATGGAATCCAGTTGTGAATATTTGGCCTCATATTTTGAGTGGTTGCAAGTCTTGATCACGTGGTCCATGTTCTTGTCACAGAAGAATTCAAGCTTTCTAGATAGAACCAAGATGTGGTGTTAATTGGTTCAGAGTTTCAATGCATTTCTGGCTTTAGATCAAGTTATGCTAGATTCTATTTCCCAAGGAATTGATTCAAGATTATTTCGTGTGGAAAAGGGAAGAATTCTCAGAGTTTAATGGAAAGTGTCAATTCAAGCGTGATTCCATTTTCAATCACCTTCAATATCTATAGTCCAATTTTCAAATCCATTCAAAATTTCAGTTCTTCAAACTTCAAGGTGAAGTTTCTAATTCAAATTTCAATGATCAAGTCCAATTTCATTTCAAGTCAAACAAACTTCAAATTCCTTTCAAGTTATTAAGTCAATTTTTCTTTCCAATTTCATGATCAATTCAAAACCACCAAATTTCAACTTCATTTGCATTTCAAAACTTACAAGCAAGTTTGATTTCTTTTTCATTACATTCAAGTCATTATATTTAATTCCGTCTCAAATTTCATTTTTTTTAATTTCAAGTGTCAAGTGTCATGTGTCATGCATCTCATTGTCTAATTTTATTTGTCCAAGTCCAAATATTACAAGTCCAAATCATAAAGTCCATTCTAAGAAAAAAGCCCATTCAAATTCCAACACCCAATACTCCCACACACACTACCGCCGCGACTCTCCAAAATAATGATAAGCACGTTACACAACAACAATTATACACACATCACAGTACAGACTATACTATCTCAAGACCACATGATCACAAACCATTTACAATTTTCACACCCCACATAAGCCATCCAAAGCCAACCATTCCATCATGTCCAAGCCTTGTAATATTTCATGCCATGCTCCATAGCCTTCACAACAAACCGTTACACGACGAAGCTACGTCTCCACACGCCATTCAAAACTTCAGCCTTTACGCGCAAACGAAAACAAATCAACCGTACACAAAGTTTCCCACCAGACCTGCGATCTGCAATAGCACCAAATCAGCAACACAAACCCGCGAAAAACACCTACAAGCCGTGAGCTGCAGCAACAATCACGTACCACACAACAAAACCTTCCCCACGCGATACACCACAACACTGCACATGATTCGTACCTGCAAACAATTCCAGCTAGTAAATTGAAAACAAACCGTACAACAACGACGCAGCGTAAACACAATGCCCCGCTCACGATTTCTTTTCACAGTCCTTCCCCAAATACCCTCAACACCATCAATTCTCTCTATAAAAACCAGCATTCCTCACTCTTGAAAACAAGTTCAACAGAACCAACAAAACTCTGCTAAAAAATCCTCTTTCAACCAATCTTCACATACCCTTCATCACCTTCTTCAAACACAATACAACAAACCTCTTTCAACCTTCGACCCTCAATCCAACCTCAAACCTCCATAACCTTCAACCGAACTTCCTTCAATCGTACTTTCACAAAACTTCAATTCACAAACCTCATTCAAACCTACAACCTGCTTCAATCCACAACCCAACCTCAAAATCCCCAAACCAACAATAACGAAACACGAACCATTTCAGAACAGAAGGGGTGGACGAAGAGAGATCGATCGAAAACCAAAAGCGAAAACAAAACCGAATGAGAAACAAAAGCAGTGAAAGGAGAAGAGATCCCAAATGGAACAAAACCCACAAACCTGAGCAGAAGCGATTGAGATTGACAAAGGAAAAGGTTGAATACGCTAGCGCCATTGTCGTTGTTCACTGATAGCGTTGTTTTTTTAATTTTTATTTTATTCTTTTAATTTATTGGTGAGACGCAATGAGGAAGAATGAGAGATTCTGAGTGTATGTTTCTTGAATCCATCCTAGTTTGTTTTGACAAAGAATATGTGATGTGGTTTTATGATGGATCTGGACCGTGCCCTTGCTTGAGAATTCTACCTGCCACCCCCCAATTAAACCTGACACCCCCCATGCAAAAAGTCCATTTTACTCATATCAAAAATTCCGGTTTTGTGAAATGTCCGGCGATATACCGGGATTGTGACCAGTACCGGATTTTTCACTCATTTTCAATGTATTTGTCTGATTTTTCAGATAGTACCGATAATTTTGAAAATACCGGTAGCTTCCACCGGACATTTTCAATTTACCGGTATTAATGTACCGGATTTTCAAATTTTACAGAAAAAGTGAAATTACCAGGGAAATGAAATATCCGGTATACCGGGAATTTCAGGCAAACTGAAATTTCCGATATCAGTCCTAGCTTGAAAAAAATTTGAAAAACCTGCTATTTCCATTTCTTTTTTCCCATAATGCTTGATCAACAAGAACATCATCAAGATTACATATTAAATTAAGATGATATCCTACGAAAAAAAATACATATCATCAACAAGATTACATTTAAAACTACTGTGATTTCCTAATTTATTCCTCCCAGTGTCTAATTCGTCCTGCATATGTTGTTTCCCAGACTCTTGCCTCTTCAGTACAGTTATCTCTTCACCGGATCGTGACGGGAGGCAAAGGACTATCAGGTTTTAATTTTACCTTAACCCAATGATTGTTGTTGACAAATCCAACAACAATCATTTTATGCCTACTTGCAAACATAGATGAAGCTATGGTAAGAGGGAAGAAGGTTTGGTTAAGTGTCATTGACAGGGAGACAAAAACCAAACAGTACCGGGTCGCAATAGGATAACCCATATCTGGAATCGACAACCATTTCTCTCTACCCTGTGCACCCAAGTGTGTTACTTTTAAGGAACTTCGAACCACATCAACGGTGTCATAAAACAACTTGGAAAACAATTTTGGTTGTTGATAAATTTGAGCATCCAACTGATTCCGAATCAACGTCCAAGACTTTTCACCCCATCCAAGTAATGCTGCAATAGCCCGAAAACCACAATTTCCATCGTCACCCACATCAATTATGTCGTCAATGTATGGATGCATGAACCGAGGAAACTGAGACAAGTATTTATGCTTAAAAGATACAGTGGACGGTTGACTAGAAGGTTGACTTCCTGTTGGTTTTGTACATGATGTCTTTGTAGTCGGACTCCCCTGCGAGGTCTCACCATACTCTCACTGCGAGGGATCACGACGCACATCACTCTCTTCACCCTTTTTGCTCTTCTTAACTCCTCTCTTCGGCTTGTACTTCACCGGTGGTGGACGCATAGAAGATGTGGCTGGATAAGTCAGTTCTTTAATTTTCTTCTTCAACACCCTCTGACCTACCATATCCAAAGAATTGAAATATGTCTTCAAATATTCACATTCTGCATCTAAATCCATCTTTGAACCACTATCCTCTGGTCCGCCAGTATGCTCTTGAATGTGTAATTTCTTCCAGAAAACATGAATTTCTTCTAAAGGAATAGACAGACCTTGTATTTGAAAACCAACAAGTTAACACGCACAGGGTAAACCATGTGTAGATCTAATGAACTCTTTTCAAACGACACTCTAATTGAGCCTAACTGCAACTTCAGCATGGTGTTAACAGCATCCCAACTGCGGCATAAATCTCCCTGACTATGTGACAACATATTTTTTAGTCTCCAATGCGCAGACTCCACCCTAAACCGCAATAATTAAAGCACAATTAGAAATCAATTATGCTAATTACTTAAATCAAATAAGAAGTCGGTATACCTGTTCGTTGTTGTGTTTCCCATATGAGTAACTCTGTTTGTCCATGCAAAAACAAACCTTTCTTTATACGGTGTCAACCATGTTTCTTTCACATAGTTAACAAACAAAGGTATATCAACACAAACAGTCTCAAAGTGCTTCAAGTGTATGAGATACTCACTCTCTCTATTAGCATACATGATTTTGTTCCACAGCTCCATGACATGTTCATGTCTTTCTGATTTAACATATTCCTTACATTTCATGCTAACATTTTTGGAAATGTGGAACACACATAACAGATGTGTTGAATTAGGAAACACATCTTCAAGTACATTCATCAAGGCAAGTTCTCTGTCCGTCACAACAACATTTGGTAGCAATTTCTCAGAAAAAAACAACTCTTTCAGCTTCTCCATTACCCATTTGAATTTCTCCTCCCTTTTGTGTTCCAAGTAGGCAAACCCTACCGAAAACGTCAACTTTGTTGACGTAACGCCAACAATCTCAAGCAACGGTAACCTGTACCTATTGGTCTTGTATGTACAATCAAAAATCAACACCAAGTGAAACATATTCAACAGCTTCACTGAATTAGGATGTGTCCAGAAAATATCAGCAATAACATTCGAGTCTTCCCTATTTCTTGTCTAACACATGTACTTTTCTTTATGAATAAGACTCAACACCATTTGCATTTCCGTCAATGAACCTCTCTTGCTTTCATGGTACGCAGATCTAGCTTTATATACTTGCCCAACACTCGTGAGGTTTTCTGGATCTTGGTCTTTCAAGGCCGAAATTATGTGTCGCGGAGGCATGTTATACTTCGTCATGTCATTCACAAATTGTCTCTGATGAGGTTTTAGACGGCCTAATATGTCATGCCCTGATAAATCTTGAGATACTCTATGATTGTGAAACCCACACATAACGCTCACCCTCCAACCAATACCACTTGGCGAAGACCTCAGCCGAAATGGACATTTCACTTTCATACTAGCAAGACCATCCTTCTCCGATGAATGACTACTTTCAGACTTTTTTCTTTTATAATTTCCTCCTCTCTCACAACCCATTATCAATATATCATTCCTTCCTCGCTGGCCAGTTGCACTATCAGAACGAATTGTCACAACTATGATACCATGTTGCTTCCCAATATTCTGCGCCTAAGCTAATACGTCGGATCGGCTCTCAAAAATCTGTCGTTCAAAAACATAACAACTTATAATAACACAAAACATGAAATCAAATGAAATAATATTAAATTTTACGCATCTACGTATAAGACATACTCTGTCTGTGGTGAAGAACTGAGTGTAATCGCTACATGAGTCGGTAGAAGACCCTGACGGTTCCGGAGCACAAATGGCAAGCATTTTTAAGAAACTGACCTGTTACCAAAAATTTCGTCTAAAACGGGAATTCCCGGTATAGCGGACATTTGAATTTCCCGGTATTTTGATAGTTACCGGTATTTTGGAATCCCCGGTATGCGCCTGCAAAAGTACACCGGTAATATTTGAATTACCGGTAATTATTACCGGTAATTTAAGAATTCCCGGTACGAATTACCGGTAATTTATTATTTCCACTACCGGATTTTTTGTTTCCGGAATTTTCAAATAAGATACTACCGGGGATTTTGAATTGTACTCCCGAAAATTTCGTTTTCTTGTTTCTCAAAAAATGATTTTTTTGGGTTAAAAAATTCTTTTTTTTATGTAAATATTATCAGGGGTGATATGATAATAGTGAAAAAATGGGGGGTGTCAGGTTTAATTGGGGGGTGGCAGGTAGAATTCTCTGATGTTTGAGTATTGGGCTTTGTAGGCCCGTTGTGGCTTCATTTCGTGTCACTTTCTTGTTTTTTTTTCTACCGTGTTTTTTATGTGGATGATGGGCTTTAGCCCACATGATTCCACTTCTCACACACTCTAATATTGTTGCTTACACACCCTCTTCTACTTTTATTATTTTATTTCTTTTCTTTTTTTTTTAGATTTTATTCCAATATTATTTTTGGATTCTCATGATTATTGTATGAATATATTGTTACCACTTTTATTTTATCTCATTGTCATTTTCGATTTTCATTTTCGATTTTGGTCGATGAAGTCTTTAGAATCGTGAATGTTGATTATTGAGGTTGTTTAATCTTCATTGTTTCAAATCTGTAGTGAATGATCATTGAGATCATTTTCTATACTTTGGGGTCGTGATAAGTTACCTTCGATTAATTGATGAAAGCTTGTGATTAAGACGAGACTGTTCTCTTTTCTTTTCGTGTGGTACGATTCTTTGAGAATGATCTACATATCATTTATCTATCGTGTTTTAGCACAAACATTGTGATTGAGCGGCCTCCTATATCATGATCTTCCTCATAGATCGTGCTACGATGGTTTAGCACTACATTAGACCTGATTCGAAAAGTGATCAAATGATCAATGACAATTAACAACTGACTTTAATTTCTATTCAATATTATTCTGTTTAACTTTCTGTCAAATATCCTGTTCATACTATCATTGTCTATATTCATGTCTTTCCATATTCTTATCTTGTTTATATCTCATTCAAAAAAACACAAAAACACGTAAAACTATCAAAACCCTAAAAGACTGTCAATTGGTGGACTGTGGTTACTATCCCGAGCTTTGGACTTTGGACTTAGATCTAGGACCCTTGCCCTATGCTCTTGGAGTTGAGATTTGGAGACTTTGGACCTTTTATTTTTCTTTGTCTGTATTGGAAAATTTTCTATGTGCAGGTGTTGATACTTTGATATTGAAGTCATCTGATACACGAAGTTCCTATTTGGTTCTTGATCCTTATGAAGACTTGGCTATGATTTTGTTCATCTAATGTTTGGCTATTTCTTGGCTTGCTAGTGGCTCACCAGTCCAATAGAAGGGAATGCTTGTCATGCGCCATCTTTTTGGTTAGATCCTTCCATCTCTTACTATTTGCTTGATGCCTGTTCTTGATTTTGCTTGATGTCCGCTTTCATGATACTTGTTACTTGTGATGCTTTGACCTCCATCTTTGAATCATCTTTGGTCTTTTTCTTATGAGCTTTTTATGGCAAGTGTGTGACTATTATTTTGATACATGATTGATCCTCTTGTGCCATTTTCTTGATCTTTTGAGTGTGTTAAATATGATGTGTTGTGGCTACTGACTTGCATTAAGTACTTATCTCATTTTGATTCATTTAGTTCTTGGGTTTGACTTTTGGTTGTTACCTTAAGCCACAAATGTTCGCTACACCTTGTTTATTGACCTTCTAACTTGATTTGAATGATGTTGTTCTATCTCTTGAGCTTTTTTTTTCTTAAGCATTTGTATTATACATGTTTCTATTCACTCATTGATACTTGAGGTTTCTTTCTTTGTCCCTCTGTTGCTTATACCTCATTCCAAAGGAAAAGATCCCCTCAGTTGACTCCATGTCATGTTTAGGATAGCTTTGCTTTCCCATTCCCTTGAGACTTTGTTAGAGTCTTAGCTTACACATCCTAGCCTTAGGATTAGAGTTGCCTAACTCTTTGTAAGTGTCATTGTTATGGACGCTTACTTCCCCCTTGAGACCTTGTCAGAGTCTCTAGCCTTCTATTTATCCTAGCCTTAGGATTAGAGTTGTCGCACTCTATGTATGTGTCTTGCCATAGACACTTCTTTCCCTTTTATCCTAGCCTTAGGATTAGAGTCGTCGCACTCTATGTAGGTGTCTTGCCATAGACACTTCTTTCCCTTTTATCCTAGCCTTAGGATTAGAGTCGCTGCACTCTATGTGAGTGTCATGGTTATGAACACTTACTCTTACCTTCCCGTTTATCCCAACTTTAGGATTAGAGTCGTCGTACTCTATATAAGTGTCCTGCCACTAGGGCTGGCAATGAACCGAACCAACTGGAAAATAGTTTGGAATTCGGTTCGACAGTCAAATCGTTGAACTAGGTTCATGAACCAAATGAGCTGAATATGAGGGAAAAACTATGTTCGTTAACTAAATGAGTTAAACTTGAACTATACATAGCTCGACTCGTTAGGTTCACGAGTCAACTCGATTATATATGAGAATGCTTATATTATCTTTAAGAGTATGTTTAAAGATTTACTCCAAATTTTAACCATATATTGTCCCTTATGTACTAGTTATGGAAATAAACATGACAATTGCATTTAGAGTCATTCTTGTTGGAGACATTATGACATTGGCTAAAATAACATGTGTAATGAATGTTGTAAGTGGTGTAATTCTTGTGATGAAAATGTATCAATTTCTAGTATTTTTTTGTACTATTTCATTAAATTTGTAAGTTCCCTAAATATTTGATGAAGTTATGGATTTTTTAGATAATATTAAACTTCAATTGAGTGTTTTTTGAATTAGACTTTCCAAATGTGTCTCTTGAAAGTTGTGTAGTTTTTGAATTAGTAGATTTTTGAAACAAAGTTAAATTCCATACTCATAACTTTTATTTATCTCAATATTATCTTTTTTTTTAAATATTAATTTAAAATGTCAAATATATAAAAACAAAATAGACTTAAAAAATGGCTTTTAAGTCCGTGAAGCAAGTGCGATGAACCTAATGAGATGAACCTAACGAGATGAACCGAATAGTTCGTGAACTTTTAACGAGTCGAGCTTGAGCTTAAAAAAAAGTTTGTGTCGAACTCGAACCGATATTTGAACTAAACCAATTCTTAACGAGTCGAGCCGAGCTAAGGCGAGTTCGACTCGACTTGACTCATTTCCAGCCCTACCTTCCACGGTCACTTACCCCCCCCCCCCCCCCCTTGGAACCTCGACCACAGTCAAGAGTTCTTCACCCGTAGTGAGGCGAACTACGAATGCTCTGATTCCATCCTAGTTAGGATACGTAGGCACGCGATGCGATGTCTTGGCGAACATACTTTGTATATATCCTAGGTCTTTACCTTAGCACCTCTTCCTTAGCAAGCAAACTTTAACATAACAGAAATACTAACAAGAGGTTCCTGTAGAGTACTACAGATACTTAGGATGCTAACACCTTCCCTAGGTATAACCAACCCCCGAACCTTATATCTCTTAGTTTTGTTGTTACATAGCGAACTTAGGGTTTTCTTCGATCTTTACCCTTTCCTTTGGATAAATCAAAGCTCGGTGGTGAATATTTAAAGATTTGTGATTCAAGTTAATTCAATAGCTTGATATCCGATTCTCACCGCAGTAATTCCTTATTTATAGGTCTCTCATCATCGATACACCTTCTTGTAACGTCTGCCGCCTCCATAATTGTTCCCATAACGTCTGCCTCTTCAATGATTGTAACTCTCTAGTCACAATGCATTTTCATAACTGTCCCCTGTGACCTTTGGTATGGATTCCAGGCCTCGTCATCACCTCGTCTTGTATGACCAAGACAATTCTCGGTTCAAGCGTGGTCGGCTCACCCTCGTTTTGTTTGGTTACTCTTAAGCCGGGGTCCAACTTATAAGTAGTCGTATGACCGTCCAATTTTTCATTCTCATCATAATCCGGAAACGGTCCTCGGTCGGTCAACATAATTTCCGGGTATGTACAATGAGGTTTATACGCTGGCATCGCAGACAACACACATAGCCTGTGGGGTATCTATGTAGACATTATTATTATTTTTGTATTATTTGTAAATTGTATTATTACTTAGACATTTACATCATGCAATTTATTAGATGACATTTTGTTACTTTCATTATTGCAGGATTAACATAACTTAACACATTAAAATTAACGTAACTTAACACATACAATACATAACTTAACAAAACAATAATAATTAACAATACTTAGACACTGGTTAATGATTCTATATTTCAACATCTTGATTAAGTCATCGGCATATTTAAAAATTGTTGCATCAAACTCTACCAGTCCCTTTGTTGGTCTACGGTGATATGTTCTCCACACAACC
Organism: Lathyrus tuberosus; assembly: GCA_022829125.1. Classification (NCBI taxonomy): domain Eukaryota; kingdom Viridiplantae; phylum Streptophyta; class Magnoliopsida; order Fabales; family Fabaceae; genus Lathyrus; species Lathyrus tuberosus. The sequence goes on along the minus strand of JALAZF010000073.1, from coordinate 3,070,815 downwards.
TTCAAATCTTTATCAGTCTTCAGCTCAATATGGTTGAATTTCATCTTTCCATCAATATCAATCTATGATGCATGAAACTCGATCATATTCACCTTTTTATTCTCGGTGTCGAACAACATATTATCCAATTTGAATCTCACAAGAGGGAGATAGATGGTGTCCAGTGGGAGCCTAAAATCATTAGAAGGTCTCACCTCGTTGAAGTACCCAACTGCCTTAAGCGAATTTTGATGCAGTCTAAGATGTTTTTTTAATAACACATGATCCATATTTATACAAGTTTGGATTCATTTTGGACCACGCACAACTGTCGGTGCAATCACAACAGTACAAAACTGTCGACAAAATCTCAACCGTTGAAAATTACACTACCAAATTTTTTGTAATCCTTAAAAAAGTCCAGTAAATGCATTAGCATTTAATAAACCGGTATTGTTACACTACCGACTTTTTTCCATGTTTTGCAAAATAATGCGTTACACAATTGTATTTAAAAAAATTATGTGTTTTCACCCACCAATTTTTTTTTAAAGAAATAAGTATAAATGCGTATCAGATTTTTTAAATACACTAATGATATTTTCATTTCATATCAAATTTTTCACTTGTAATATCAAATATTATTTAGAGTTTAATTGTTATACACCGACAATGTAAAAATATTTTACATTGTCATCCAATAGAAATACATCATTCTGTCATGTTATATAATTAGTTTAAAATTTTCAATATGAGTTGACGGAATGCATAGTGGTCCTTGGTTGACAGTGTAAAAAAAATTTACACTGTCAGTGCATCACCTTTTTTTTTCTTTTTTTTATGTTTTTTATATATAAAAATTTGACAAAGATAATTTAGATATTATGAAAAATTACAAAGATATCAAATTTAAGTGTAAGAGTGGCATATAAAATTATCATAATAAATTGTCAAATTTATTTTGGAGTCCCATATTTTATTTGAGTAGAGAGACATAGACACCCAAAAATTGAGTGCACCCACTTACGTGACATTTGTTATGACTCATCCAAACAAACACTTGAATTAAAAATAAAGCAAAGACAAAATAGTCAGGTTATATATGAGAAAATAAGTTCACCAAACAACACTTGTTTAGCGCGCGCGCGTGTATATATATATATATATATATATATATATATATATATATATATATATATATATATATATATATATATATATATATATATATATATATATATATATATATATATTTGACGATTTAAGGTACTATTTTAAATTCAACTAATTGTAATGACAATTAGTGGCTAATTTATTGTTGTGGATGGTTGATTAACTTAGTTTAAACAAAGTATGTAAGTTCTTCTCATAAACTTATGTTATCCAGACAACCAATTTTTTGTGTTTTCAAAACAAGAAATGTTTTTACTGTTTTCTGCTAAAATCATCTTTTTTTTTTCTCGAGGAAGGGAGTGTTATGATGATTGCATAAAGAAAATTTTTGCTAAAAACATTTTGACATCTTTGATTTTGGAGAAATCCGTATATCCCGTCAGGTTGATATTTAAACAATTCGTTGTTTGCTCAGATGACTTTAAATTGGTTGTACTCGGTTATAGTAATATTATGAGCTCAACTTACCTAGTTAGATTTAACTTTGAAAATCAACCACCACAACAATCTTAGCCTGATCTTTTTATGGATTCTGATGATGATAATCATCAAAATAATTTGATAAAGAATGAAGAACTTGTGGATTATCCAAAAACTTTGGATAAACTTAATAAATGGACAATTCCATCAGTTCCTTCTAATCAAATTTATAAGTTTGGTAAAATAGATATATTATCTCGCCTTGCTGTGAAAAGTTTAGAACAAACTGTTCAAATTTCTGATAATACTCAAACAGTTAAATTATTAACAAAAAAGGATTTGATTGATTTTAAGAAATATAATTACATCCATGTTGGTTTAATTCAAATTGTTGTTAAGCCTTTAACCTTGTTAGGATTAAATACTAGCATTATGAGATATATTAGAGATGGTAGATGTAGAGATTTTAAACAATCTCTAGTTGCATTAGTTGAGATAAGTCTATGTCATGGACCAGCTTATTTTTAAGTCTCACCTAATTTAAGTTTATCTATGTCTGATAAAAATTTATTGGATGCTCTTCAGTTAACTATTCATACCAATGGTTATAATTTCAAACCTGGTAGTGAAATCATGGCCATATGCTATAGAGTTTACTATAAAGTTTTAACATCTTTAAAACCTAAAGCGAAACAAATATCGTTTCAAGGAACTATAACCCTAGTTCAAACCAATTTGTTAACATCTAATGTTGCAACCAATAGATTGATAAAATGGGATGAAATTAACTTCCCTGAAACATGGTCTCTCCCTCAGGAAATGGATCTTGAACCTATCATAAATAGGGATATAGATCAAATAATTCAAACCAGTGAAGGAGACTTAGAAATCAATTTTACTCCTAAAAGGATGATGAGGATACCTAGGTCTATGTCTGCTAGGCATTCTACTAATTCTGTGAATGAATATTACTCTGCTCCTAGCCAATTAGCTAGACCTTCAACTTCTCAAATAAGAGAAGAAATAGAAGTCGTTGAAAATATAAGACTCAGTGAAAATAGAATCCCTCATGGTATATATAAAAAAACCCAATCCTCCCAGAGTAGAATCACCTACTCCTTCTGATATGGACTTCCAGTTATGATGTTAGATTATTCCTCAGGAAGTAAGTTAAGAAACCTCGTCAATGATGAGTTTCAACAAGAGAGATACACTCAATTTAGACAATGGTTTTTTAAAACCTTTTCTAGGCCTGAACAAACCCAGTTTAAGGATGAGTACTATACTCAAATGAACCTTGCCCAGGATTTCATGCCTTTTGTTAAGTGGTTTGTTACTTACTTCATAAGTAGAAAGCAAGACGAAATTAACGTCTTACAAAAATCTTGGATAGATATTAAGGGAGAAAAAATGGAATCTCCTTTTCCCCCAGAAGAAGCACTTAGTTTGGGTCATCATACTGAAGCAACCCCTTATCTTACCCTTCAGTTACAAAGAGTTGAAAATAATCAAGTTACTCTTATGGATTTAAACTCTATAATTAAGTCCAATAATTATACTAATGTCTACCTTGTCTACCTTGGAGAACAATTTGTCTCTCTAGAAAAAGATTTCTTATCTATAAAAAATCTTTTAGAAAAACAAATAGCACGTCAAAATATCATTATTGACCTAATAAATACGCCCAAACCCAAAGATCAAATGGATCAAGTGTCTACATCAACTATTAGAGATGTTCCTATTGTCCAACCTCCTGTCTCTATAGATGGATTTAAAATGGACACTAATGGTCAAGAGTTTGTTCGTATTTTGGAACAAAAGTTAAAAGACCTTCATATTACTGTTTTAGACAATGAAGATATGTCTGATAATGATAATATTGATCAATTAGCCAATATGTTTGCTAATCTAGATATTAGCAATCTTGAGATTAATAATAATCCTCAAATTAATCTTGTTCATTCCCTAAACCTTTAGAAAAGTACTATTACAAATGTCCCTCACCGCAAGATTTACTCTTTGAGGAACCATAACCTTTTCAAAATTCCTATTCGGGAAAAGCCATTTATGAAAGGAATGTTGATGGTCTTAATGATAAACATATCATAGATGCAATACATAGAATGATTATGTATTCCACAGTTTGTAAGCAACACGGAAATTCCGATAGTGCTATAGCTTCTTTCATAACCACAGGATTTGTGGGCCAACTTAGAGGCTGGTGGGATCACTATCTCACTGAAACTCAAAAATTAGAAATTTTTAATCATAAGAAAATTGTTAAGATTGAACCAGGAGCAACCACTGTTGCCACTACTGGTGAAGAAGATGTTGTTTATACCCTATGTCTCTCTATCTTTACAACATTTTGTAGGAACCAATGTCCCAATTGGAGAAAAGATTCAAACCCTTCTCCAAAACCTTGGGTGTCCTTCCCTCACCCACTTTAGATGGTATAAGGATACTTTCCTTTCAAGAGTTTATCAATTAAACAATCATAATTCTTCACATTGGAAATCCAAATTTATTGATGGATTACCCTATTTCTTTTCTGAAAAGGTTAGACAATCCCTAAGACAGAAAAATGATGGAATAAATATTAGTTATCCTGACCTTACTTATGGTCACATTATTAACACTTGTGTTAATGAAGGATTAACTTTATGTAATGACATAAAGCTTAGGAACCAATTAAAGAAACAAACGCTTTCTGAAAAACACCAATTAGGTGAATTTTGCGAACAATTTGCTTTTGATCTTGGAAAATTTCCAGATAAGCAAAAGAAAAAAGGAAAAAATTTCCGGAATAAACCTTATAAGGATAAGTCACAAAATTCTTATAAAAATTCTTATAAGAAGAATAAAAAGAAGAGTCACTTTAATAAAAGTAGACCTAAAGAAAAACCTTTTGACCCTAAAGGGAAAAGAAAAGCCAAAAGACTCGATATTAGGTGACATAAATGTGGCAAAACTGGTCACTATGTCAACCAATGTTGGACTAAGAAAGCTCTTAATGAAATTGAAGATGAGCAATTACGCTCTCAATTAGAGAAAGTGTTACTTCTCAATTCTGATTTTGAAACCTATTCTTCTAATAAAGATATTGATATGATCTAGAATCATCCTCAGATTATTCTTCTAAATGTTCTGACAATAATGATTGTCAATGTAATCAGTTAGATTACTGGAAGTCTATTGTTGATATGAACGGATTAAATGTTTTAACCGCCGAACAGGATGAAGCTATTAAAGCTATAGAATCAATCTTAGATAATAATCTGAAAAGAAAAATGCTTGAAGTCTTAATCAAAGAAAGTTCTAAAAAAGAATCTCCTATTATTATTGAAGCACCTTACCAATTAAGTGAGGTTTTATCTAGATTTCAACAATCTAATATCCGTGAAACTCCTGTTTCAATTATGGATCTTAATAGAGAAATAAATCTCTTAAAATCTGAAATATCTCAAATTAAAAATGATAACTATGCTTTATCTCAAAGGATCACTTTTCAGGAAACTAGTAACACTAAAATTGAAGAAATACCTTCAACCTCTAGTCCTTCTACTGATAATAAATTTCTTGCTCTCCTTGATAGAGTAACTTCTCAAAAATGGTTTGTGAAAATTACTTTAGTCATTAATAGAACTTTTATTTTGGAAAATGAAGTCGCTTTAATTGATAGTGGCGCTGATTTAAATTGTCTTCAAGAAGGAATTATTCCTACTAAATATTTTGATAAAACAACCTAGTCTCTTACCCAAGCTGGAGGAGATAAATTAACAGTTAATTATAAACTGTCTAATGCTTATGTTTGTAACAAAGATATTTGTTTACCTACTCATTTCATTCTAGTTAAAAATTTAACCCATCGAGTTATATTAGGAACTCCCTTTTTACACAAAATTATGCCTTTGATTAATGTTGATCAAAAGGGAATTACCACCATTATAAATAACAAAAGAATCACTTTTGAATTTATTACTGACCCTCATACTAAGATGATTAATGAGGTCAAAGATATTCTTTTAAAAAAGGAAAGACAATTATGTTTTCTGAAAGAATAAATTAATTTATTAAATATTAATGAGCAGCTTAATAAAGATAACATAAAATGACCGATCAAATTAATTGATCAACAGTTTAAAGATGAAATTTGCAATGATTTACCCAATGCTTTTTGGGATAGAAAAAAACATGTTATTTCTTTACCTTATGTTGATGACTTTAATGAAAGTCAAATTCCCACTAAAGCCAGACCAGCCCAGATGAATCATGAAATGTTGAACTTATGTAAAAAAGAGATTGATTCTCTTTTAGAGAAAAATTTAATTAGAAAATCCAAATCTCCTTGGAGCTGCACTGCTTTTTATGTTAATAATGCTGCAGAAAAGGAATGCGGCTTCCCTAGACTTGTTATCAATTGCAAACCCCTTAATAAGGTGTTGAAATGGATTAGGTATCCTATTCCTAATAAAAAAAGATTTATTAGATAGATTAAACAATACTTTAATCTTTTCAAAATTTGATATGAAATCTGGTTAATGGCAAATTCAAATTAATGAATCTGATAAATATAAAATGGTCTTTGTTGTGCCTTTTGGTCATTATGAATGGAACGTTCTTCCTTTTGGGCTTAAAAATGCCCCTTATGAATTTCAAAATATTATGAATGATACTTTTAATCCTTATACGGAATTCATAATTGTTTATATTGATGATGTTTTAGTTTTCTCTAAAACAATTGACCAATACATTAAACATTTAAAAATATTTAAAGGATTAGTCAAACATAATGGTTTAGTAATATCTGCTCCGAAGATGAAACTTTTCCAAACAAAAGTTAGATGTTTAGGTCATGAAATTGACCAAGGAACTATCATTCCTATTCAAAGAAGTATTGATTTTGCTTCTAAATTCCCCAATATAATTACTGATAAGAAACAATTACAGAGATTTCTTGGCAGTCTTAATTATATTGCAGATTACTATAAAAATCTTGCCAAAGATACTGCTATATTACATGCTAGGCTTAGAAAAATCCTGGCCCTTGGACTGATAAACATTCTCAAGAAGTCCAAAGAATTAAAAATAAGGTTAAATGTTTGCCTTGCTTATCTCTCGCGAACCCTAAGTATTTCAAAATAGTTGAAACTGATGTTTCTGACTTAGGTTATGGAGGAATTCTTAAGCAAGTTATACCTGAAACATCAAAAGAAGTTTTGGTTAGATTTACCTCTGGTAAATGGAATCCTACCCAGTCTAAATATTCGATTATCAAGAAAGAAATGCTTTCTATCATAAAATGTGTTTCAAAATTTCAAGATGATTTACTTAATAAATTTTTTTTATTACAAATTGATTGCAGCTCTGCTAAATCAATTATCGAAAAGGATGTTAAAAATCTTGTTGCAAAACAAATTTTCGCTAGCTGGCAATCTCAATTGTCTATGTTTGAATTTGATATTAAACATATTAAAGGTGAAAATAATTCACTTGCTGATTATCTTACTCGTGAATTTTTGCAAGGGAAAAATGACCCCGTCTAGGGGAGGAAGAGATCGCGGTTATGGCCGGGGCCTTGGAAGAGGGAGTAACAATATGTTACCCCAAAGTGAACTAAACATTCCTCTAAAAGGAGATTGAACTACAGTTTATAGAGCTAGAAAAATCCAGCAATTGCCTGCACCATCCTCAAAAAAGGAAGATATACCTTCCTCTTCATCCTAAAAAAAGATTATATCTTATAAAGAAATTGCGGTCAATGACCCACCTCAAGAGCAAGTAACTCATTTCTTTGAAAATCCAGTTACAGAGAAAATCATGTATATTGATGATGAAGATATAAAAATGAACCCAAATGATGGATATTCTATCAAAACAAGATACCTTGAATCAAGAGGTTATCCAGGTCTTCATGGCAAATCAAGACCACATTTAGAAATATTGTTGTCAGTTACCGAATCGGTAACCTTTACTCATCATTATCAAAATAACAATCCAGAAAGTTTTATAAACTTTAGCAAGTGTCATATTAATAAAATATTGTCACCGAGAGAATGAGGCCTCAATCCTAATGGAGAAAAAACCATTAGAATTGCTGAAGGTAAATATATCTACTTCAATTACTGGGACTATGTCCAAGCTTTCACACAAGCATTTTATTACCAGAACCCTAAGAACAAACATTATTGGTTCTTCTCAGTTAATCCTGAAGTGATTAATAGACCTATACCAAATTGGTTTTAGGATTGGTGGACAAAATTTGGTCCATCTTTGGAGATATTACCCAAAGAGTTACTGGATTTATACAATCCTTGGTGTGACAATAGTCCATTAATATTAAACATTTTATCTGCAAAATTAATAATAGGACAATGTCTATTCTTATTCTTTACCAAGTTTCAGATGCCTTGGATATGGAGATGGACTATAACCATATCTCAAAATAATTTTAATATACCCATTTTAGAAAGAAATTTCTTCTACAAATGGTGGACTAAGATGAGTACCGAGGACATCCAGAATAAAATTGTCCTAATTCAAGCAGCCATCACTGAGGATAAGAATAACAATGTTAAAGAGCAAAGTTCCCAACAAATGTCTATGGGACACTTGAAGAACTTCTTCCAAAGAAAATATCCTAGTGAGTCAGAAGAAGAAATTATGGTCAGAACTTTAGACCATATGAAAACTCAATTCTTCCACACCTTTCCAACAAAAGCATCAAAAGATGATTCATCCATGAAGATAAGCTCATCTATGGGATCAATTGATTCCAATAACTTTGACTGTCTAGCAGGAGAATCCCAAGATGATCCCACTGCAGAAGATTTCTGGGATGCTATGATTCAATCCATGTCTCAGAAAGCAAAAGACAAGGACAAGGCCCAATAATTCTACTCAAGACAATTGTGTCAGCATCAATGACAACAATTATGCATAAGATAAGGAATCTTATCTGGTCGGCCACTATGGGGCCCAGTTAGGCACTAATGTTTGCCATTATAATAGTCTTTTGTTTGTTTGTGAATTATTGATGTGTCGATGGGGCCCAAAGAGCATTCGACATTAATAATACATCTTTTGTTAACCTGTAACTTGTTGTTATATGAACCTTTTACCGGCTTAAATAGTAAGCCTTTGTTTCCCTATATAAGGGGATTTTCAGTTTCTTTGTAAGTACGCAACTTTATAATAAAAAGCTTTTATATATGCTCTGTCTTCTCTCTTCCATCTCTCTCTAAATTACTTACAATACCGATCCTGAGTAACAGTCATAGTAAAAGTGGTATATATATATATATATATATAATTTTATATGAGAATATCATTTTTATGTGAGAATATGAGAATGAATCTGAACCATTAGATTTTAAAATAAATGATGGAGATTATGTGTGGTTTTTTTCTCTCTTCTCTATTATTAAAATAAATGATAGAGGAAAGAGAAAAAAATGACACATAATCTCCATCATTTATTTTAAAATCTAATGGTTCAGATTCATTCTTATGTTCTCACATAAAAATGACATTCTCATATGATACGTTCTCACACACACACACACACACACACACACACACACACACACACACACACACACACACATATATATGATTGGTGGACAATAATTTTCTTTAGTTAGTTTTTTTTTTCATTAATATGTGTTGTACCCCAAATTTTACCCTTAGATCCATTGATCTCCTGCATGTCATATTAGGTCAAGCATGTTGCATAGCTAACCCTTTTATCAGGTTTTGTTTGTGTTTGTTTTTTTTTCCAGGTATTATCTTGAGGAGATTCAAGGAGTGATCGATCAAGTTTTTGGATGGAGCATTGAACCAAGCAAGTCTCTCATTCAAGGAGATGTCTCCATAACCCTAACCCTCTCAATGATCCTCTCACCAATTTTTACCCACTTTATATACCCTCAATTGTCACCTTCATTTTCTAAACCTATTTCATTAACCTCTTCATTTAACCTATTTCATTTAATTTGTCAATTTTTAAACCATATCTAAAATCCTAATTATTTAGTCTACCATCATTATTTTCCTAATACTCCACTTTCTTTTATAACAAGAATATAAAAACTAATTCTAATTTTCATTTCACAAGCCCAATTTGGTTGGCCCAACGTGCAATATATGTGGCAAATTATGTTGGATTTTAATTTCATTACCAAATAACCAATAGGAAATAAGTATAGTTGTTTGACTTTTCAACACAATTGTCAACCAATATGGAAGCGGCATGTGGCGCACAACAAAACCAAAATGAACCAAATTGTTCTTCTCCCTCGTCCTTGCTCACGAAAATCAGATTGGAAAGGAAAGAAATTTAAAAGAAAAATGCAAGCTCATCAATTCATTCAAACCACTTCAATTCAATCCTTGGCGCGCTATGTTCAATTTGAAATTCTCCAAGAAGCCATTCCCTTTTGAGCTTCCAACGGCTTGGTTCACAAAAGTGATTCTGAAGAGTTACCATTTTCAGCATTCAATCTGCCACCACCTGTGAACCTCTTCACGCCATCTCCAATATTTACCTCGTTTGATACCTCTCCCAATGACCTCAAGTGAGGAGCTCAGAAGTAATACGTGAAATGGTGAATCAACTCTGCACATCTGAGGTTTTGCACAGCCTAAACAACGGTTTTGTCTCCAAGGAAGTGGACCGTTTTTGAATTTCAAAAGAGACGCTGGCTCCATTTCCTACTCAACACTCCAAGTGTTTGATGTTTGGACTCACTCCTCCCTCGTTCAGCCTATAAAAGGGGTGCGTCTCTACACAACTATTCATCAATAATTCTCTCAAAAAACACTCTAAATTTCTCTGAAGTTCCATAAGAGTCTCGAGCTAGCAAATTGGAGGTTGGCATTGGAGTATGCTTTTGGAAAAGAAGGAAGTCATCACACCTGAAGACAGTGGACACCATTCCACTTGGTATTGTATTATTCACTTTTGTTAATAATACTCATTTGATATAATCTTTACCATATGCATTTCATTGTTCTTTATATGTGAATCTGCCTGATATATGCTTAAATATGTTGTTATGGTTTGAATTCATAAAGTAAAATGATGTTCTTCATTGGTGTGCTATACATGTATGTTGGTGATGAGTTACAATACCTCTGTTCTGACCATTACCTGGTTGCAATCATAAGTTCTTAGTGTGGTTTTTACTGTCAAGATTGATGTTTGATTCTGTTGACCTATTTTCATGTCGTATGTACCTAAATGTGATGTGACAAAACTCATGAACCTTTGTTCCCCTTTGAATATCTGGTGTGTTCTTAGGTTGTAGAATGTTTGAGCTTATCTATCTTGTTTGCTGATTTAATGACTGTTGATGTTGTCAAACGATTCTTGTTTAAATAGCATGTATGTCTTTTTTTTTCTACCACCACTAATATAAGAGCGTGTTTGTGTACTCAGTTATGGTTTTAACCTTATCTTTGTGGATATTGTAATATTGATGGTTTTGTTCATAACTGATATGCATTACTGACTTTATTGTTGCTTGAGCATATGTTTAAGTTTGGATTGTATGAACTGTTAGCCATTGACTTGTATTACCCCCTGTTGGATTGATTTTTTGTGACAATATATGCTTGAAGTTTGAATGATGGATTGGTATGTCTTGCCTTGATATTACTATTGTCATGTGCCTCAATGGTCTACAACTTGCCATTTCATCTTGTTTATGCTTGAAATTTCATTTCGTGCATGATAAAAGTCATTCCATCAAAGCTATTAACCTCAGAAGTTATGCCCTTGTGATGTCTTGACTTCATACATATATGTTTGATGGAGGTGTTTGTTTGATTATTGTCCCAATTTGGTTTTTACTAAGTTTCTGCTACTGCCTGTCACTAGATGTTACCACTTGTGTGAGTTTGATTATCATATTGTCCTGTAACTTGCCCTATCTCTGCATATATGTGTTTGTTCTCAACCCTCATGATGTTTGTATACTTGTCATTGAGAATATGACCAATCCATGTTTGTACCACTTGGGTGAATATATGACCTTCTGTTTTGTAATTCAGTTTGTTAGCTATCTTTGATTTGAAATGTCACTTTCATGTTTAATATGCACCATGACTGGTCCAATATTAATTGTCAGCACTGATGTTATTGCTTGTTGATATTCTGCCCTATAATATCATCCTATCATGTTGCCCTATCTAGTATGTTTTCTAAACTCATCATTAATCTTGGATCCATGTTAGGGTATCTCCTAATTTTGTTTTTGCAAATAGATCAATATACTTGAACTGTTCTTGGAATATTGAGAGGCATCTTTAAAACTAACTTATCACTATGACCTAGCAAATCTCCTTCTCTTGTTTTTTTTCAACTTGTAATTTTTCTCAATCACATGACTTAAATGCTAGTACAGACCTGCTGCCTTTCTTTCCTTCAAGCATGTCTAGGTCTTGATATTACTTTGATGTGTGAACTGAACTTGCTATGTTGAGCTGCATCTATGTGTTTGTCTATTAAATTATTCCAAATTGCTTTCACCTCATTTAAGCCTCTTTTGAATTTGATTTGTTGCTTGCTGCTAGTACTCTTTGCTTCTTGTGTTAATTTGGTTATCTAATATTCAATTTATGCTCATGAACCATGCCATTTTTGTTTTAAATCCCTTGGTATGTATGTTTGTTATGTTTAAAACATGTCTTTGCTTGAATTAGGTGTGTTAGACCTTAAGTTTATGTTGACATATGAGAATTAAACTCAATTGCCATGCGCAAATGTGAATTGCATGCTTGTTTGCTTTTCAAGATTTTGTTTTGAATTTACTTTAGCTTACTGCTACTAGGACTGCTATGGTCTCCATTGTTTCATGTATGCAAGTGATTGTTGCTCTTTGATAACCAACTCGTATGTTTGAAATACTTGGCATTTGATATGAATAATGTTTCTTGATTTGGAGTGAGTGATCATCCTTCTGCTCTTATTCTAATATGACTGGTATTGAAAAGCATGGTATGGAGGTCTGCATATAGTGAGCAGTTTCTATGTGGGACGATTTGTTTATTTTGTTTGAAATACATGCGCAATATTCATGTTATATATTTATTGAAGTAAGTTTAGTATTGAATGTAATAGCCACCCCAGTGGCAAGCACACACAAACACGCCTTGCCTACCTCTGGGACTGGGGTTCAAATCCCCCTCACCCCAGTCCTTTTGGTTTTTCTGCTTTCTTTCGTTTCTTTTCATATTTGTATGTATGTTTTCATTCCATTTCCAAACGCGCACCTTGGCTTAGTGGAATAGGTTTTACGCTGTAAGTAAGAGAACCTGGGTTCAACCCCTAGGTGTGACATTCCCTTATATTTTTATCACTTGTTTGTTTTTCTTATTTTTAAAGTTTATGCTTCATTTTCAAAATGTCATAACTTACTTGTTTTTTATCCTTTTCTTTCCCTTCTTTTTGCTATAATCTCCAAATTGAATCTATTTTTTAAATATAAAAAGAAATTAGTAAAAATATTAATTTTTGAGGCCTTTATGCATGATTAGATCATGATTGTTCATTAGGGTTTTTGTTGCACTTTCTTATTCATCATGCCGTGTTATGTCTATCTATCATGTTTGATCATTGTCTAACATGTATAATTCTCACTTTGCATTGATATCATGATTTTATCTCATCTCATTATCTTATTCATTTATTGTTGCATCATCATATTTGCATTATAATCTTGTTATCTTTTAGTATTTTTATAACTGTCATCTTTCCCCCCATTTCAAAGGGAGATCACCTTAAATTGACTCTCAAAGTCATCTTACCTTCTAGGTTCACCCTTGTTTCTTGGCCTCATGAGAGCCAATGAAATCATAACTTAGAAATAGGCTGGAGTTCTTAAACTCCATATGATTCTCATCATCATGAGAACTCACTTTCCCTTATAACTTAGATTTAGAGAGTTATCGTGAACTCTAAAATGAGCTCATACTCATTTCCCCTTGGAACTTTGGCCATAGTCAATGGTTCCTATCCTTCACCCTTAGATCGGTGAACAACGGATACTCTGATTCCACTCCCGTAAGGATACGTAGGCGCAAAGTGCGATGCTTTGCCGAGTATACTTAGAAACAAATCCCTAGGGCTTTCAACCTTTAGCATAGCACCCTTAGCAAGCGAGTAAGGTATAACAAGTTAAAACAAGAGGTTCCCGTAGAGTACTACGGACGTTTAGGATGCTAATACCTTCCCTAGGCGTAACCAACCCCCGAACCTTAGATCTCCCCCCTTTAGGTTTTTCTCGATCTTGAACCTTTCATTTGGATAAATCAAAGTCGGTTGTGAATTTAAAGAATGCGATACACGTTAATTAATAACTTGTTATCCGATTCTCACCGCAACAATATGATTTGTGTTTTCAGCCACTTACTACATTTTATTAATGGTTAAAATATATTTTATTAAAAGTTTGTTTAATATAAATTTTATATGTACAATTAAAATATAAGACATTAATCATTTATTTAATATATATTTTATTAATAAAATATATATTAAATAAATAGTTAATAGTATGATCGTGTTTAGAAGATTGAAAAAATCTTGAGTATCAACAATAGAGCCAACGTTTTAGGCCCTTAAGAAAGAGATATGTCTTTCTTATATAGATTATCTTACTTATAATTGTAATATTATATTCATTTATAGGTAACGAGGTAGTTAGTTATTTACACTTTAATCACCCGTTTTTTCACCACGTCGAATAAAGGCTCTTGTTCCAAAAAAAAGCAAGAGCAATGAGATAAATGCTTCAGAATCATGAGAGATGTGCAATGTATCTATTCAAAATCTTAAGACAGTAGATATACGCGTCACCTTTTTTATAAATTATTAATTAACAATTAAGATTTAAACACTCACATTTTAATATAACTAGTATGATACCCGTGCGTTCGCACGGATGTACGTCGGTGACGCGTATTTGTTTTTAGAATGTATTTGTTTTTAGAATGTATTTTTTTTCAGAATGTATTTGTTCTTATTTATATTTAAATTTTGAAAAAAAAATATAATAAAAATTAGTAAATTTCTTCTTTACTAAAAATTAATATGATACTCGTGTGTTCACACGGATACCCGTCGGTGACACGCATTTGTTTTTATTTAAAATTTTGAAAAAAAATACAATTAATAAAAATTAGTAAATATAAAAAAATATAATTTATATTAAAAAAAAATAGAATCAATACCCAAAGACACCGGTTGGTATATTTTATAAAAATAATTATGTAATAATTTAGTTTTATAAATATCAAATAATAACATAATATTTGTAAATATTATTTTAATTTTAGAAATAAATATTATTAATATAAATAAATATATTTTATGTAAGTATTATTACAAATATTTATTTCGTGCCCGATACCAACAATCATATTTATTTCTTAAAATATAAATTAAATATACACTTATCAACAATCATATATTTAATAGAAAATAAGAAATTATCATTATTTATCCAATAAATTATTCAATTAATGATAAACATATAGTAAATTACTATTATCTAATATGATATTAAAACAATAATTTGTTGTAACTTTAAACAATAAATTACTATTATAATATATATTTTTCTTATTTACATCAATGAAAAATATTTTTTAAATCATTATTTTAATGGTATAAACTTCAATTAATGAAGAAAATTTGGTCCATAAATCAATTAATCATTAAATATAATATATATTTTCCTTATTTACATCAATAAAAAATATTTCTTAAATCATTATTTTAATGGTATAAACTTCAATTAGTGAAGAAAATTTGGTGCATAAATCAATTTGAATTTTGTATATTTTATTTAAATCAAGGATAGTTTAGTCATTTATGGTCTAATACATAGCATAGTACATGCTATAAATTAAGTGTTGCAAATATTATAATTATACTTTTCGTATTGATTTTTATTTGTCATGATTTTTATGATAAAATCAATACTCGCGAGAATCGGTTGATATTTGTTATAAAAGAAAAACATATTTTTTTTATTAGGAACATAAGAGGGGCTTGTAACAAACCAGTATCCGTACTCGTGACCTATATTTGGAGCATATATATATATATACAAATATTTGAATCAACTGTATATTTTATTAAATATTATATTTGTTTTGACATTATTTATAAAAGTATTTATACAATCATTTAGTTTTATAAAGATCAACTAATAACAGTAACAAAAATAAATACATTTTGCTCGTGTTTGAATTTATATATTATTTAAAATTTGAAAAAAAAAATATGATTAATAAAAATTAGTAAATAAAAAAATATAATTTATATTTAAAAAAAAAAAGATAGAATCAATACATGAAAAAGTGAGGATTTGAATTCATAAAATTTGAATAAAAATGATATGTGAAAAATTTGTATTTACTTAAAATTAAAATTAAATATACAATTTTTTAGATATCCTATATGTGTAGGGTTTGAATTCAGCGAGCGATTTACTTTATTTTTTTCGTATTTAAAAATGAATTTTTAAAAGTCAATTGACAAATAATTACATTTTTACTTTTTATATGAATCTAATTAAAGTTTTTAATACGATTGTTATTTAAGTTTTGCTCATTTTTTTAATATGTAAGATATGGTCTCCATTGATTCCTTTTATATCTCATGTAGGTTATATATATCTAATTTAAAGCATTTAAATCTCATCATTATCTATTAAAATGTATTAAACTGATTTCTTAGTAATAAAAAATATATATTTTAGACATATTTGGATAATTAAAAATTATTGCATATATGACCATTTTTTTATAATAAAAAAAATTTAGTAATTATTTAATAATTTTCTTATTTTCTATATATAAATATTAATTATAAATATGCAATAAAAATATGATTTTTGTATATTTTTTTTATATAATTCGTATATTGAAATAAAAAATAACATTCACAATTTTAATAAATTGTAACCATAAATTATCAAACATTTATACCTTGAATATCATTCATTCATAAATATGCATTTAAAAAAATTAATATTTTTTATTCTTCTCACAAATACAACTTAATTACCATTTAAAATATGCTCATTTTTTTTATTAGAAATTATTGCATATATGACCATAAAATAGTGAAAATAGTGAAAACACACTCATATAATAAAGACTTGGTCGTATATATGTCCTAAAATAGTGGAAATTTTATAGTTTATAGACAACTTACAAAATACAAATAGTTTCCACAAACTACATCTCAAATTCCAATTCAGGTGATTACAACAACATTTCAAAACAATTTCCATTGCATATCCAAAAAGTTCATATTCATATCCACTCTTTCAAAATCCTAAAGCCAATTGCCATTTCAAAAACAAAATCCAAATTCCCTAATCAAACTCAATATCCAAGTTCAATTCCTAGATGCAAATATCCTAATCCTAAAACTACACTGAACAAATGCCTCCAAGCTGCTCCAAACCCTGCGCAAAGTTTTATGCCCATTTTAAATGGCTCGGTCAAGCATTTTTTGGTTCCTTAGTCTCCATTCCAGCTTTGGCCAACTCATACAAACCTTACCCTTCCATCCTGCAAGAACATAAACAATGTCAGACATCATACATAAATAATCAAACCATATAAAGAGTAGGTCAATTCCTAGTCACTTAGTCCACACTTATGATTGGATTTTGCTGATCATCAGTCATCATATCAGCCTTAATTCATCCAAACCAAAATCGAACAACTCTAAAGTTCTCATTTCAAGTCATCAAATTTCCAATTTCAAGCCATACCAAGAATTATCGGATTCATGTCATGCTACAATAAAGGTCCTAAGCTAGCAAATTCATGCCACCAACCACCAAACGAAAACCAAGTTATGTTAATTCATCATGTCCAAGTTCAATTCATGTTACATACAAATAATTCTAAAGTCATGTCAAAAATAAGTTTTCAAAACCATTGCCAAAACACTTCAAAGTTCAATCCATCACTCAAAACACAAACCAAAAACAACTCATGATTGATGTTCACACCAATTCATTCAAAAAACAAAGGCTAATCCATGCCACGGACCAAGCTGGGTTCAAAAGAGATACTATTATTATTATTATTAGAAGTACAGTGCCAAACTTCTTCTCTTTCTGGCTCTCCCTGTTTTGATATTTAAATTTATTGATTCATTGTCAGTTCTTTTGAAACTGATTCAGGACCTAAACAATTCCATTAATATAACAGAATCCAAGATTACAATTAGAAATATGACTTTGACTTTGATTCAAAGGCTAAAAATCAGGTATCTGGATTTTATTTTCATCATCAACAAACATGGTTACTCACTCTACATTATGAAAGGAAGATACAAAAAGTTGAGCTTTTCCCATCATTTTTTAAATAGTGAAATGAAATGGTGATAGTACAGGCAAAACAGAGAAAAATGATTCAGGACCAAATATCCAAAGAATCTTACGGCCAAGCATCTGGAGAGACTTTTCCACTGATTGTAGAACCGAATTGTGGTCCTCCTTTCCTATATTGAATAAGATACTCAATGGGGTATCCCTTCAGCTTATGAGGAACAACTCCAAGATCATTGAATGTCAAAGCTGCAAATTTCATCAAATACAAAATGTTGGACACAAGACAATGAAAGAGAATTTTATAATCATGCCTTGGAACAAAGAATCAAAGACCCTGTGATAAGGTAAGGAACTCACCATTTTCTGAAACAACATTATCCGTAGCAAAAGCATGGATTTGATCCAGATTGAACGTCTCAGGCTTGGGTAGTGGAAATGAGACCTTGTTTAATAATAATTCCCTTGGTGTTGCCAATGCCTGAAGTCAATAATGCCGGACACAATGTTTAGCATAAGATGACATCAGACTCTCAGAGTGACATAATTTACTCTTAATAGGAAGCTGAGTATTCGCCTTCCATGAGCAGTTAATAAGGCCTAGCTAAGAGAAAAAGGGACCTTGTGCCAAATTATAAATAAAACAACAAAGGACCAACTAATAATAGATGTCTTTCAAACCACACACGAGATTTTGAGCTACTAACTCAGATTTCCTCATAATTCCGGCCCAATTACATATTTAATATTGAATTACTGGATACATTAAGAAAATGAACTAAGCTGCTTGAAACTATAAATGTGAGACTTTTAGAACTGCATTGTATATAAATAATGAAAGCATTATAATAACCCCACCAGGCCAAAATATGTCCCCCGGTGGCACTTCATAACTCATAAGTAGAAAAGTAATCAACTAATGAGTATGTGATCAACACACCTTAGCAATGGGAAGAGGCACGTTTACATATAGAGGCCATTCTCGAATCACATCATACATGATCTCTGCCTGCATTTTTAGCATAAACAAATTTTACATTGTCAGGGAAATACTATTAGCTTTGTGAATTACTGAGATGTTAAGCTTGTGCAGCTTGTTCTAGAATCTTATGTCTTCTTCTGGTTAAACAGTTAGTGCTCTAACTAATTAAGTCAGTTAGATAGCCTTCTCAATAAATACTCTAATCAATGTAGGTTCAGAAACAAAAGGATTACACATACAAATATGATTTTCTCAGTTTTCCTCACTTTAGGTCCACTTATTATCCTTTCTCAAAGGAGAGAAGTGGCAGACAAGATACCAAGTTAAGACAGCACACAAGATCTAAAGCTAGTCTAGTTCACATCAATTACTGAATTAAACAAAATCATTACCTCTTAAAACCAAATCAACAAAAAAACATTAACTAACAAATGATACAATTACACATTCATAAAAAACAAAAGAAACAAACTTTTGTTGTGAGATATAAGTGGCATACTGAAATAAATGAAGAGACAAAAAGTAGCAAGTGATGAATCTGTTAACAAACAACAACATAGAAGATATCCATTCATAGATTGTTCTGTAACAAAATTCTCCATAATTAACCGTCAATATAAGCATGATACAAAAAATCAAATTCTTAATGTGCAATTCATTTTAGTAAGTGGTATAAGTATACCTGCGCACAACAAGACCACCAAGGAGCTTGTAACATAGAGACTCAGCCTGTGCAAGATCAAGTTCAGTACAGTATAAAAGCAGCATCCAAGCATGACATAATAATGCCAAATTAAACACCTCAATGAGAACAAAATCGACACAAATGATTACTGCAGAATTCAATAACAAACTCAGCGAGAAAACGAAATAACCTTACTTATAACCGCAGCAATCGCACATAACGGGTTCACCTCCAAGAATTGTCGCAATGTTTGAAACGTCGACACGAACCGAACAGCAGCAGCAGTACTTGATTATAGCTGCAACATAACAATAGGCGGCGCAATCGAAGCACATAATACAGCAGGTATGTGACCATCAATTCACAGAGAACGGGGACAATTCAACAAACAGTGTAAAGATCAAATAATTAGTTAGACATTAATCAATAATTCACAGAGAACAGAGACAATTCAACAAATAGTGTAAAGATCAAATGATTAGTCTAACATAAATATCAAAATCCTAACCACTTATCCAAATTCATTGATGTTGGTCAGAATAAATAAAATTTCTCTCATTATTACGTAACGACATGGTAAGATGCTGCAAACTGTTCTTACAGGAATCACTTATATGTCAATTAAGAAGCTCTTATTAATAAGAACAATTGCTTAGTGTAGGCGGTAACATTGCAAAACTGTACCTCTTGAGAAGTTATAATTCAAGAAATCGCAAAACTTAGTGAAACTAAGTCATTCATAAAATAAGGTCAGAGGAGAATAGAGAAACCTGGGTTATCTTAGGAAGATTAGACAGTTTTCTATCCTTGTACAATGTTTCAATTAGTTCTTTCTTCTCCTGCTGGTATTCGGTGCACATCACCTGCAAGTAAAACCAGTTTCAGAAACAAATTTCGGAGAACTGAAATGGCCATATTTGTGTATTCACGTAAAGGGACGGACAGTGAGACAGTGTACATGCTAAACCACTAATTTTGTTATGATAAGCTGAATACCAAATGGCCTCACAGATCTTCTGACAGAAACCAGGATCTACGCACATTAATAAAATGTTCTGGACTTGCTAATGCTGAGAGTTGATCAAGTTTACCTGTGTCTAAATGACTTCAGCTAATAACTTTCATGCTCAATAAATATTTTATAATCATAAGCACAATAATTAAGTAGATCAATCATTGAATTTAGCCAACTTTTCCATCCTGTATGATGAGACAACCATTATCTGAGTTCTTGTATTCAATCATCCAAAAGTATATCTTCAACATCATTGTTATCAACATCAACCTGGTCATTATTTCCAAAGAACAAAGATGAAAAGTGCCAAAATGAAAAGGAGACATTTACCTGCTAAACCTGGTAAACATGCAGAACCTCCTGATAAGACAATGATCTTAAACCAATCACTGACGGCTGCTAATTCTGCAGAATAGCAATGGTCCATACAAAGAGTTGTGGCCTGGTGCAAACTCATTGCTCGACTATACCAAAGTGTAGAAAATATGGTTAAGCTAGAACAACATAAACAGATAAGACGGAGAAGGATCAGAGAGAAAGCAAAGGGAGGATTGAGAGAGAAAGATGAAACCTTGTGAACAACTCCTAATTGAACAACACCTTCTCTAACAGCAATGAGGGCTATGGTCTGCAAAAGAAATATATATAGTTTATAATTCATTGAATCAAATATAGGAAAAAAAAATCTTAGTATGAATTTCATACACATACTTGAATGATCAGTTTATCAACCAGCACACTCAAGAAAGCCCGCGTTTCTGGACAATGTCTTAACATAATGGTGCTTTCTAATAAGAACTAATGAACTGGAATAAATACTTCCAATTTTAGTCTGGAAGAAGATAAGAAGTCAACTACAGAAATTAAATTACTCATGGTCCCCTTCAGTCAGTATAACCTTTTTGCACAATTTAGCTTGCAAGTAGCAAAACAACCATCTAACTGTGAGTTTAACTAACATCAACGTACCTGATTGGTGTGGTAGAAAAAATCGAGATTGTAAGAAAATATAGATTAGCAACCCGCCTGAACTGCAGGATAAACAGGAATTTCTATATTCAGTTAATTAAGAATTGTGTGGTTAGCAACTGATTGAACTCATTGACTCGTAAAAATCTGCATGAACTAATCTAAGCACAAACAACTGTAATGAACTGTTCTGAGCCGATATCGGTTTTACTCCTCATTCGCATATTTTATAATGACAAGCCAAGCTTATAACTTTTTTCAATAACTAAACTGAATGCATCAGACTCCCAATAATCAAAATCAGAAAACTTATAAATAACTTACCTGTTCAAACAATCCTTTTGGCAAAAATGGCCCTTGGGAAATTTGATTCCTCGTCCAACAGAGAGAGTAGCCCTATAGGCTTCTGTACATTTACAAACGGTACATAATGAGTATATACTATTTCACAGAATAATGTTAATGTGAGCTATAATTCTGAGACCAGGAAATTATGTTTTTTGAAAAATATAAATGCATATTGTCCATAAAATGGATGAAAGCTTAAACTATATGAATACCTTTTCAAATAGATCCAAACACTCTTGATTGTCTTCAAAATCTACTTTGGTCCAATCAACGCCATCTATTTCATAGTCCTGAAACAAGATTTATAAGTTGTGGTGCTGCTGTGATGCATATCAAGCTTACTAAACAATCATCGGGTCAGTACCATAATAATAGATCTATAAACCAAACCCTTAAACATAAAGAAAATGACTTTTAAGTGAAGCCTGCTGTGAGAGTGAGAGCTGCTGCCTGATTTGGCTAGGAGTCAATCGAAGCTGCTGCTGCTGTTGCTGGGCATAAAGAGCTCCATTAGCCCTCAGAGGGGCTAGATTAGACTGCCCCATCATCCCGATGGCTTGTTGCATTCCTTGCAGTGATTGTCCACCGGAATTAGCCGAAGAAAATTGGGAGGATTATTCAAAATCATATTTATCACAGGAAAAAAACAACGAAACATAATCAAAAAATCCAATGAATTATATCACACCTTGAACGCTTCGGAGACAACTACAACACGACATAGTCAAGAAGAGTGTCAGACCTCATTTTCGTTTATTTAAGGTAACACCGCACCACTATTCAAATAATTTCAATTTCTTCAATCATTTATCTACAAAACCAATCATAATCAACAAAACTGCACACAAGAAATCCCAAAATCAGAATGCATCTTTAGTTGGTAAGAAGAATTGAACATGTATCAGAAAAGAAAACCAGTTACCAGACCAGATACGGCAAGTCGGGTGAGCTTCTTGTAGTTCATAACAATAGCACGGTTGCATTCGTCATCGTCTGACAGAAAAATAAAATTGATTCTAATTTTCTAACTAAAATTCAACGAAGTGAGGTTTGAGCAAACCGGATAAATAGCAGGAAGGTAATCCGGGCAAATCCCCCTAAATCCAGACAAACAAAACAACGATCTGCAAGCTGCAAAAGCAGAACGTTAGAAATTCAAAGGGCACTCAACACAATCAAAATTCAAAGTGATAAACATTACCTATTATGCAGATTAATGTGTTTAATCTCAGTTGCAGCTCTCTGAAAAAGATTAACCATGCCAACTATAAAACACTGTAAATATGATCTTTCATGAAAAACATATTATAAGCACAATCATAATACAAATCTCACAGCAAATTTGGTTGCTGCTAACTTCTAAAATAAAATAGAAGTCACTTACGAAAGTGTAGAACAACTTGTCGATATTGTGCCGTACATGTCATAAACAATAAAAAATTGGTTAATCAACAAAAAAATAACCCACAACAATAACTCAAATTTCCAAATATAAACAGATCAAATATACCTGAATAAGTTAGTGACAAAACCTAAATTGATAAAGTCATACATAAACTTCAACGAAACCAACCACCACGACACTCGTTGATGAAAACCCGTTTCCATCACCACCACAGTCGTCGCCGGAAACGCGTTGTCACCACCACCAAACTCATCGCCGGAAACCTGTTTCCACCACCACCACAGTCATCGTTAAAACAAAATAACTTAAAAAAAACATAGCAAATGTTGAAAACTTCAAAATCGTGATCAACTAACCACAAAATCATCAAATCAACTACATAAAGTGATTTATTCTCCAAACCTCAGACAAGAAATGGCGAAGAAATGATGGTCAGAGGAGAAAGAGAAGTTGGAGGAGATATGAAGGGTTTGTGGGTAAAATGAAAAAGTAAGAGAGAGGAAGATGAATGAGAGAAACCAGATAGAGGATGTGAGGTTTTCCAAAGCAGAAAGTTGAAGCAGTGTATTGGTTGCGTGGCATAAGGAAAATTGATGGAAGATGGGGAAGCTATCCACGTGGTAGCTTGTGGAACCAGAGGGGTAGTGTGGTCTTTTCCCTAGACATCAATCTTCTTATATGTAAGATAGATTGGCCGAGTTGTTCTAGGATAACTAAATTCACATTGAATCAAGTTAAATATCCATTTTTAGTTAAAAAGAAATTAAATAGAGAGTTTCTTATCACACCATCCTTGTTTCTTAGGCATCACCTGAATTTTCGTTTTTGCTTCTAATTTTCGGATGTGCATATCCGGACGTACCCTTTCTCTAAAATTTTTCAGTTTTTTCTAGATGTGCACATCCGGAAGAATTCCTGATCTGCAAATTCGGAAAAAATCAAAAGAATTCCATAAAATCATATACTTCTAAATATAATTAAATCCAATATCATTAAAATCCAACATAATTAAACTTAATATGATTTTTTTCAATATAATTAAATCCAATTTAATTAAATCCAATATAATTAAAATTAATATGATTAAAATTAATATGATTTTTTCAATATATTTAAATTCAATATAATTAAATTAATTTTAGAAGTAAATACCATATAATTTTAATTATAATTTAAAAGTAAATACCATATAATTTAGAAGTAAATACCATATAATTTTAAATACCAATATAATTAAATCCAAGTTTAGAAGTAAATACCATATAATTTTAAATCCAATATAATAAAATTAATTTTTTCAATATAAAAAAATCATTTAAAATTAAATACCATATTAATCATATTAATTATATTGAAAAAAATTAATCATATTAAATATCATATTAATTTTAATTAATATAGATTTTAATTATATTAGATTTAATTATATTGAAAAAATGATATTAATTTTAATTATATTGGATTTTAATTATATTGGATTTAATTATATTTAGAAGTAAATGATTTTATGAAATTCTTTTGATTTTTTCCGGATTTGCAGATCAGGAATTTTTCCGGATGTGCACATCCGGAACGTATCAGCGTTTTTTAAAAATTTGGTGCGTCCGAATGTGCAAATCCGGAATCTGGGGGCAAAAATGAAATTTCACATGGTGCCTAAAAAACTTGAGTGGTGTATTAAGAAATCTTCATTAAATATATATTTTATGTTTGTGACCTAGTTAGCTCAAGAGAACTATCTAAAAATATTTTTGATTAAAATATTATATCTATAAATAAATAATTTATATTTATGAATTTTTTTTAATTGTTTTTGAGTGTCTCAGATTGAGGTTGATCTAATAGTTTTTAGATTCATTAAAGGCGACTTAGTATTTAAAGTGTATTGTTGTGTCATAAATGGATATGAATATTTAAAATGTCAGTTTATTTTTTTTAGTTTTTATTATCTTAGTCTTATGGTTAAATTGTATAGTGATATATTTGTGAGAGTCTTAAATAAGGCCCGATACAAGGGTCTCAACCTCGTGAGGCGTTGTTTGGGCGTTGTCTTTGTGTAGCATGGGGACTCATCCTCGGAATAGACATGTGTACAATACCACTACCCCTTCATTAGTCATGTTGAATGAGTCATGTGAGAGCAAGAGTTGTCTCTACAAGTCAATCTATATTTTGATGATAACAACACGTATTTGTGAAAGAACCATTTTATGTTCTAACGTGTGTTGTGTGCAGATCATAATTATAGAAAATATCATATCCGACAAGCACCAGCTAGATGAGCGTAATTGATAATATGCGAAGTTACTATGTGTGACACAAGTCGCAAGAAGCAAGAACGCTTTTGTATCTGATCATGATCAGTCAGATCCAAGGATGCCGATATTGCTGATGCAATGCTCTTGTGGATGCTCTCTGAAAGTGGTCGAGATTCTGAAGATTACGAAGCTTCTGAAGAAGAGAACCGAAGTGCTGAAGATTCTCATGACTTGAAGTTCTGAAGTTTCGGAAGACTTGAAGAAGTAAAGGATAACATGCTCAAAGGCAAGTGCTGAAGTTCTGAAGACTGATTCCTAATAAACTTCTTTAAATGACTGAAGACTTGACGTATCAGATATCCTGCTAAGAAGGCTCTACTCATGCTTCATCAATTTACCATCAGAAGCCTCTGAAGTTTAGAAGTCAAAATATTACCGCTGTGAACAACTGTACACAGTGCTCAAGAAGATATCCCGTCACTTCTCCCATAGCAAAAAGGAGATGTGTCAGTACATCTAATTATTACACGACGTCTCTTTTCCAACAGCCATTAGTATTTCAAACGGCTATATTTCTACTGGGCTATTTAAAGGAAAGAGTTCTCACTTCTGAAGGTATCGATTCATTCCATCAAAGGAGAATTGATCAAGTCATTGTTTGAAGATAGCAACAACGATGAGTTCTCGTTGTAACACTTAGAATATCCGAAGCTATCACCATTTACACATTGCCATTGTTGTTGAAACTCAAAGATCATCATTCAACACAACAACAATGAATTGGTACAGAAGTTGTTGATGAAGAAGACAACATTGTAAATCAGTCAAGTCATCAACCACCTTCTCGTCAGCGCTACATTGAAGATCTGAAGCAAGGAGTTGTTGCTCAAAGCTTGCTCACCCAAGAAGACGAAGAAGAAGAAGATCTACAAGATGTCAACAACTGTCAAATCTTTATACATCTTTGTAGTTTCTTAGGATAGCAAGGAGCTGTTGCTCACATCTTGCTTGAACACTTGTGTGTTCTTTTGTACTTAAACTTAGGAGTAATCTGCTTGTTAAGAAGCATCCTTGTAATCTCTTGTTAACTAATTCTTGGTGAATTAGGACTCCTTGAGTGGTCAATGTGACCGGAGACTCGAGAAGACAATGGCGAGATGTCATTGTGGGAAAAGCCTGAAATATGGTCAGTAGCGTTATATTCATTGCGATGAATCCCTGAACGTCTAGCTGTAAAAGCCTAGCAGTAGATCTTGCGAGATTGGAACCTGCAGGTCAATGTTCGTTATATTCATTAAGTTGAATCCCTGAATGGTTCATTGCATGTTAGTCACAGTGCGGCTATGCAAGTGGTTAGTCACCGGCTGTTGCTCGTGCATCTGTAATCGAGATTGATTATAGTGGATTAAGACTTTGTGTTCAAGGCGAAATCACCTGAGGAGGGTGGACTGGATTAGCCTTTGTCGTGAACCAGGATATATCGTGTGTCCTTTACTCTTATGCTTAATGTTCTTATTTATGTTTATATATTGAGTATCAGAACCTTACATAAGCAAGTCAGAACCTTGCAGCTTAACTCTGATAAGCTTCCGCACTGCAAGTTCTGAGAAATGTAGTTTA
Organism: Lathyrus tuberosus; assembly: GCA_022829125.1. Classification (NCBI taxonomy): domain Eukaryota; kingdom Viridiplantae; phylum Streptophyta; class Magnoliopsida; order Fabales; family Fabaceae; genus Lathyrus; species Lathyrus tuberosus. The sequence goes on along the minus strand of JALAZF010000073.1, from coordinate 3,043,603 downwards.
TGTTCAGATTCTTGTTGGTTCTCATGATTCACGCATAGCAAGGCTGAAAGTAATTTTTCCAGTCAGAGTCTCTCAACGAACTCTGACGTTGTCCTAAGTGCTTTAACGACAAGAAGCGAAAAGTTGTCAAAAGAGTAAATACACAATTCAAACCCCCCCTTTCTTGCGTCTTTCTCGCACCTTCAAGTCATACCACGAATTCTTGGGAAATAGGTTGTCAACTATCTCCCCTAATCAATAGGGGGTAGTTATTACTTCTTAGGGTTTCCTAAACCCTAGTCCCAATAGCCTCTATAAATATTTGACCATTTGAGGGTAGGAGCACTACTAAAAATAAGACATTTGGTTAAATGATTTTACATCAGATTTCAAGATAAATGATGTGAAAAATATTTGTCAAAGGATTTTACATCAGATTTCATAACAATATGAAGTGAAAAATATTTGATTTAGGGATTTTATATCAGACATTTATTTCCAATAATGTGAAAAATAACGCGGTGGCAGTTTCATAAATAATATGAAATTTTGTTATAAAGGATTTTACATCGGGCCTAGATTTGCACCCGATGTGAATAGTTCATTGATGAAAAAATAACAAGGTGGCAGTTTCGTAAATAATATGAAGTTTTGTTATAAAGGATTTCACATCGGTCCTGGATTTGAATCCGATGTAAAAAAATGGGCCTTTACATCGTGCCTCTTTGCAACCGATGTGAAAACTCCAATCTCACTAAAACCCTAGTTCATCTTCCACGAATATCGTTTTTCTCCCAACAAATACTTCCTTCTTCCTCTACGAAATCCTAGTCGCCACCACATTTCTCCTCCTCATCTCTTACCACCACCATTTCTCACTTCTCACTCCCCTCGCCCAACAACAATTTCCTCCAACCTCATAGTTAGGGTCTGTTTGGTTCAACGAAGGGAGGGGGAGGGGAGGGAATTTAATAGAGGGGATGGGAAGGGAGGGGATGAGAAGGGAGGTATTTTAACTAAATATATGTTTGGTTCAAAGAAGGGGAGGGGAAGGGAGAGAAGGGTTTTTTAACTACATATATGTTTGGTTCAAAATGAGAGGGGAGGGATTTTAAAACTAAATTACATTTTTATCCTTACAAGACATTCGAACATAATAGTAAACAACAACACACATAAGTTGAACTATAGCTTTTCGACGCAAATCAAACTATTTGCTAATAACAATTCTTCGATCTTGATAATCCATCTAACCCAATAAAACAATTTATATAATTAAAAAGAGGTAAAATAATGTTATAATGTTAAAAAAAATGAACACGTAATATTAGAATGTTCACTTTTTTTTATATGAGAAAATAATTGAACTTTACTATAATTCATATCCTATGAAAAACTATTTGCTAACGCGTATGATTAGAACATAAGTTTAATATACAATTCCTAATCCTATGAAACCATATAATTCATAATCCTACGAAACAATATAATTCATAATCCTTCTAAAGTTTTTCCTAAATAAAATTAATACTAAAGTTTAACATAGAACTCTTAATCTTAGAAAAAATTATTTGCAACTAATACGTGACATTCAGTTTGGTCTACATAACATAAACAAATTGAAGGGGAGCAAAAATAAGGATAATCTTGGAAGTAAAATAAATAATTAAGGATAAATTAAGGAATATAATAAAATTTTAAATAATGAATATTCCCTTCCCTCCAAATCCCCCCAATTTGGAGGGGAGCAAAAAGTGAGTCTATGAGGGATTTTGCTCCCCTCCCCTCCCCTTATAAAAAATGAACCAAACAAATATATTTTAAAATATCCCCTCACCTCCCCTCCCTTCCCCTCCATCTAGCTCCAACCAAACGGACCCTTAGGCTATGTTTGGTATAGGTGAAATAAGGGAGAGAGAAGTTAAGAGGAGAGAAGTTGAGAAGAAGTACTAAAACTTGTTTGTTTGGTTTAAAAGAGAGAGATTGAATAGAGAGATAAATATGTGGGACCCATGCCTTATTCCAATCTTCTCAACATAGCGAAGAAAGTGGAAAGATGAGAGCATCTTCTTTAAAATGACAATATTATCCCTTTTGTGTCATTATCTATATTTATTTCTTGAATTTTTTGTTACTATGTTTTGTTATTATTATAAATGTTTTTGTGAATATCATTATACAGTGGCTCGTTTTGAAAATTTTATATTACTGAAATGAGATTATTCATTTTTTAACAACTACTAACAATTTACAAAATTATTTTAAAGTTATTTGTAAAATTTATTTTATTCAGTAATGTCATACCCTAAAATTTGCCCTCTCATTTTCATATCATGTGGCATGTACTTTCATTTCATTGCATTGCATTTAAGCATAGAAAAATAAAACATAAAACATTGCATTGCATCTTGCATAAGGGCATGGGATCAGGTGATTCTCAAAGGTGTTGATCATCCAAAGCAAGGGAATAAGAGCCAAGGGTCTTCAAACAATCCTCAAGGGTCTCTTGTGTCATATATCATCTCAATTGATCCCACAAGGCATTGGAAGAGGAAAATTCATCAAGAAGATTGGACAGTGCATCATCTATTACACCAAGCAGTCTAAAATGGGGATCTGACCCTCAAATGGGCAAGCCCTTTTAATTTTTATCACCTCCAAATGCCATATCTCATCTTTGTTAGATAGGATATACATCATATTCAGAGGAATTTGGATTTGGAGGATGTGTTATTTCCTCCTAACCAGAGGGTGCCAAAATTAGGGTTTAACATAAAATCAGTTTATTTCTGATTTTTTGGACAAAACTTGATCTCATGATATTCTTTATGTCCTTAAGTGTATATGGATGGAAAATTTCTCATCAATTGGTTTCAGAAGGGTATCAATTGGTCAGAAGATTCAAAATCAGGAGAATTGGGGAAAAAGTCAACTGTGCAATGAAAAAGTCAACTCCTGACTTTTTAAGGTCAAATTCATGAAATTCATGTTATATATAACCATTGGACAAGATTTGATCAAGAAATGATGGAGGAATCATGAAAAATTAAGAAATTACAAAACTGCCAAAAATAGAAACTTTAGGGTTTCCAAAAATGGCAAGTTTGGACCATTTTGCACCCTACTTTGAGGCTCTCTTTCTCCAATATAAAAGCTTCAAACCTCAGGCCCAAGTTGAGCCAATTAAAGTTCATGTTCTAAGCTTCAAATCCATATAAAGAACATCTCCATTGGATCAATATTGAGGGAGATATGATCAATCAAAGTTTGGCAAAACTAGGTCACAAACCAAGTCATGACCAAGCATGACCAAGCCCACGCGCCATAATTTTGTCAAACACATGGTGGGCAAGATGTCAAGCCATTTTTCTCCATCAAGGAAGCTTCAAATGGAAAACTTTCCAACATCAAAGTTGTTCCTTTCCATGTCCTCTACAATGTTCATGTTGGACATTTTTTAATTTGAGCAAGTTATGAGATAGTTATGATGGTCCCAAGTTGATGGTGTCATGCTGAAAATTTGCAAGTCATGCTGGCATGCACAATTCAGTTGGCCTCGCCCTTAAACCAGTTTCGGTACCATGATGTTTGAAGGCATTTTACACCATTCTACAAGCCTCTATTCAAGTCAATTCTCACATCAAAGTTGCTCTATGATGTTTCCTCTTTCCATTGATACCTAAAACTCATCAAACCATCCACAAATCATGGAGAAATTCCTTCACAAACCTCCATGTTTCAAGCTGCCAAAATTAGAAGAAAATGAATTGTTGTTGTTGTTGTCATAGCTCAGTTCACACGCATACACCAGTCATGTTTTTTCCACTTTAAGCCAAACACTTCTTACACACTATGTACTCCCCATGTTGCTTCATACATAAGAGAAGAAAGGCAAAGCTTGTTGTGTAAGTTTCTGCTACATCAAAGATAGCATCACCACCATTCTTTTCATTTCTACCTCACCATACTCCATGAACATCAACCACACTACATCACTCCACTCTCCAACTCGCCCTAACTAACTTGACTCAGTTAGTTAGAGGCAACTCATTTAACCAAGCTTGGACTCACCTTAACCAACTCAATTGACCACGGGTTAAGCAACTAATCCAACCTATATATTGAAATCTCACTCTCAAATTCATTTTTCAACTTCATTTTTTCCTCATTCTCATTCCAAACACTCTCAGATTCTCTCTGTTCTCTCACTCAAATCTCACACGATTTCATCATTTTCCTCAATCATCTTCATCATTTTGTTGACTATCAATCAAGAACATTCAAGAACAACTTCATCTCTTCAAGCTCAACATCACTGCAGTCATCAATCCTCTTTATACACTCAAGAATCAACAACATTTATTTTGCTTAAAATCTGAAGTTCTACAAGCTCAAGATATCACAATCTCTGGTTTTCTCAATACTTCAAAGTTCTTCATAGTTTCAGGTTTTTTTCCTCAACCTTTTTCTACTAAATTCAGCTTGTTTTCATGGCGTTTATAGCTTATTAGAAGCTGCGTGAGTCCTGGCTAGTTGATAGTGTCATACCCGAAATTTTGACCACTAAGATTTCCCATCATTATGAAAATCATCATCACAATATGGATGGGCCATCATACTTCATCAGTCTCCCCAAAGATGGGTGATCATTCACTACAATCAAACTTAGGGTTTCAAGCCCTCTCAGAGTTCTTAGACAAAGGATCAATTAAGAATTGACATGATCTTCAACTTGTCTAAACCTCTCAAACATCCACAATGGATCAAGAGGACTCCCACATCAAGGATTAAGCACAAGGTTGCTCCCTTCTAGGTGGATCAAGTCTCAAGATCGACAGTGTCACCAAATTAGGGTTTTGGTCGACCAGGGCCTCCAGATGGAAATTTTTCATCTGGGCACAAGCCAATGATCCAAAACCTAACCTAATATACTCCATGGAACCTCATGGACCCAATCATCAAGTCAATTTTGCCTCAGGGGATGCATTCATCAAAAATCAGGAATTAGGGTTTCTTGACCTAATTCACCCCTAAGTTGACTTTTAGGGAAAATCATGAGCCAAGACCTCAAGAGAGGGTTTGAGGGTCTCTAATGAACTATATTGATCCATTTTCAACAATGGATTAATCCAAGAAGCTTGAGCAACAAGTCTCAATTTCATCTGCACCACAGTTAGGGTTTTAAGGAAAAAGTCAACTGTAACTTTGACTTTTGACCAGGACATGCTCCCAAGCCCTATGACATGCATTAATATACCCTATGACACCCATGGAACATGTCCATCAAGTTTGATTTAGGTCAAGGACATGATTTCCTGAAGAATTGCACAGTTTGGAATTCATCTGATAAAAAGTCAACTGTGCACAAAAGTCAACTTTGACTTTTTGAGATTTTTCACCAAAATGGATTTTTAACCCTAAAATGATGTTAATGTATGATTTGAATCATCATTCATCAAGAAAAATCAAGAAAAGTTGGATAACTTGTAAAAGGGGTAACCATAAAAAACTTAGAAAATTTTCTAAGTTAAAAATAAAGTGGCTAGGGTACTAACTTTGGAGGGTCATAACTCCTAAACCACAAAGCCATTTTCTCCCATCCAAGGCTTTATTTGTAGATCACATTGCCCTCTACAAAAACTTCAACTAGACCTAATTCCAACTCCTCATGGATTTTGAGTTATGGAGTGATCAAAATCAAGAAAAGTCACTTTGTTCCAATACTTAGTGAAAATTTCACTAAGTCAGATTTTACCCTACTTTTTGCCAAATGTAGGGGGATTTTTCACTTGGATTCAAAAGAGATCAAAACCAAACATGTTCAAACAGTTGTTGTATCATGTAAGGACTTTCCAAAATGGCCAAGAACATTACCAAATTCAATTTGAGCCATGAGATATGACATTGGGAAGTTGCCTTGCTGAAATCTACCAAGGCAAGGCAGGATTTGCATTTTTGCTCGATTTGCCAAAATCAGCCAAATCCAAATGCTCCTATCCACTTGGACACCTCTGAGGATTGAATCTAAAGGGGACAATCACTGAGCCAAGCCTCCAAAGTCTTTGGAACAAGAAATAGCATGTTGAACCTAGAATGACCAAAATAGGGACAAGACTCCAATTTTGGATTGGAGCATTCAATGGAAGCATCAAGGCGACATGGACTGAGCCATTCTCAACTGAATTTAGTCAAGACTTATCCAAGACCAAGGGAACCACAACCCTGTGCCCTAACTTCTAGTCAATGGCTAGAGAAGACTTGGATTTCCATTGGCCAACATTGAACAAACCTCTGCTGCAGTTGCCATTCACTGTGGATCCCAAAACAAACTTGCTCTACTATAAATAGAGCTCATTTGTGATCAGTTTGAGTACACCAAAGCCATCAAACAGATGCTTTCCTCAAAACCTCTTTCTCTTGGCAAAAATGCCTTCTTTAGCAAGGCAACTTTGAGTTTTTGAGCTTGAGAGCTTTTTCATCATAATCAATCACACACACACCTCATATATATATCATATGTAAGCTATGCAAACTATCACAAGTGACCTGTAATCACAAAATCACAAAGTCACTTCTCAAAACCTCAAAATAGGCTTTTTTTGCACTTTTCAAGCCATGTCTTGATTCAGTCACTTTCCAAACCAGATAAAACCTCAAACACACTCCAAATATCATCCTTGAACTGTCCCAAATGGTTCCCCTCATCTGGAACACCATTTGAGAGAGTTGCTATTTTGGTCACTTTTAACCCCTTTTGCAAGAAAGGGACTGTTTGTGTTTTGCAGGTACCAGTCAATTCCAATCATCCTAAAAGCTTCTAAGGGATCATTTGAGTGTGTCTAAAGCATCAAATCATTTCTGGAACAAGAGGTTTGACAGATTGCACAAAAACTCCAAAATCTCAAAAAAGAGGTAAGCCTCACAACTTGGAATCTTTCAAACATGCAATGCTTTGAAGTCCATTGATCATAAACATCTCATACATGTTGTATATGTTGTGTTTGAGCTAATTCACCATGTAATCCATGCTTGTACCAAGTTGTAGCATAGAAAATGCATTTATAGGTCATTTTCAAAACCACTATCGGGTTTTGAGGAGGGAGTGTGATCTGAAAAAACGACCACCACCATTGGATTCCTTATGAAATTCTGGTCCAGATGCATATAAATTTTGTTTCAAACCATTAAGAATTGAGAAAGTTATGACCTTCATGTTTCTGAGCCAAAACTTGCCTTGGGCCAGGCCTAGAACCAAGGCATGACTTGTATATTTGTTGTTTTGTTTCAAACAATGGATGTATCACCACCCCAGTGGTAAGGCGCGTGCCTTGTAACCTTGAGGTCTTGGGTTCAAACCCCACCCATGCCATTTTGTGTTTTTTCACATTTTGCCATTTTTTTCAATATTTTCATGGTTTATTAATTAATTGGAAAATTAATAACTCTTTCAATTTTAATTATTTTTGATTGGTTCTTTTTGCAAAAAATGACAAAAATGTTGAAATATTTTATTCCACAAAAAATTGAATTTATACTATTTATTTAATATAATTAGTATTTTTGTGAATAAATTCACTTTTATTTGTTTTTAAACATTTTAAAATGAATATTCATCTTGAAAAATCAAGACCAAATGAGTTTTAATATCTCTTGTGATTTATACCTCATTTTTCAAACCTTAAACAAAAATCACAAGTGGTTTATTCAAACCTATTTGGTATTTTTCATTGATTGTCTTTAAATATTTACTTTTAAAGAATAAAATTAGGGTTTCTTTGATTTTCACTCAAACAAATCATTGTCAAACACTCATGGGCCTCTAATAGAGTGTAAGACCCAATCCTTTTTTTTTGACCAAATCATTTTTGGGCCTCAGTATATTGTATAAGTCCCGATACCATCAAAAACAAACGACGCGATCGTCGCCTTTTCAAAACAAAAAACCTTGGGCCTCTCCTCGAGCTATAAGACCCATTCAAAACTTTTGGGCCTCTAATAGAGTGTAAGACCCAACCCCCTTTTAACCAAAATCATTTGGGCCTCAGATATTGTATGAGCCCCTTCGCGTTAAAAGAAAATCTCGGCGCGATCGCCATTTTTAAACGAAAAGTCAACTGGGCCTACCCTCGTGTTATAAGCCCCACTCTTTTTATTTAAAACCTTTTGGGCCTCTTGAGAGAGTGTAAGACCCATCCCTTTGTACAGAAAACCTTTTTTGGGGCCACAGTCACTTGTATAAGTCCCTCTGTACGAATTCAAACAGTGCGCTCACTGATAAAACCCTGGGCCTCTCCTTGAGCTGTAAGCCCCAAATCTTTCTTTTTCAAAACACTTTCTCCTTTAATTTTGAATATACTGTTGTTTTCAATCTTTCTTTGTTGAACAACTAACCAAACAACATGGAAGCTCTACAACCGAGTAAGTGTTTATACGCTTTCATTTACCGCTTTCATATACATATAACTGTATTGTGGGGCTGTTTCACTGTAAGTCTTCTTTCATAAACTCATATCAACTGTGTAATAATAGTATAGATATTTAGAGTTTCCCCGGCAACTACGTCTAGAACTCGGTGACGCCGTTTCGTTTATTCGTAGAAATAGACAACTAGATCCCCAATAGGATCCCCAGATACAGTATTCTCTTCAGCTGTCCTTATTAGGAATTGTCAAGAAACTCTACTCCCAGAGATGAATGTATTCTCCGTGAATGGCATCTTTGAGTTTCTTCCAAATTCTCAAACTTTCCTGACTTGATCTATTCCTTGTGAATAGCTTGCCTTGAATTTTTTGGGGTTTGGGAACCCACAGGCTTCTTAAAAGCATCGGCCTCCTCTTAGGCATCGTACAAGGACCCACAGGCTTCCTAAAAGTAACCGTGCCTCCTCTTGGGCTTTGTACAAGGATCAATCGGCTTCTTAGAAGTATTCACAGCCTCCTCTTAGGCTTCATATAATGATCTCTTCCTCCGGGAATGATAGCCTCCTCTTGGGCATCGTACAAGGACCCGTCGGCTTCTTAAAAGTTTCCAGCCTCCTCTTGGGCTTCATACAAATTGTCCCGACGACCTCCTAGAGGTATAGGAACAGAAATTAGTCATCTGCATAGAACAATCCTTTCATAGAGTCTACTACTATTTCTCAAAGCACAGTACAAAAGATGACACTCTAGACTTGGACAGTCTAATCTCCTTGAGTCTCAAAGACATTCTCAAGTGACCTCTTCGTTAAATAGGAAGAAAACCCGTAGACTCGGACAGTCTCAATACCCTTCGGATTTCCCAATTCCTTAAAGAACAGGAATAACCCGGATCCTCGAATCAAATCCTCGAGTACAACATTGCTCATATAAGAACTGATTTTCTCTCTACTGGACCTGTCACTTAACTGAACAGTCGCCATAACCTCCTCTTAGGCTTTGTATAAAGATCCTTCTCCCGTGAAGTTAGCCTCTCTCTTGGGATTTGTACAATGATTCTCCCCAGCGGGGTCAAACAACGTTTAGCCTCTTTCTCGGGCTTTGTACGAGACACATAAGAGACTCCCTCGTTGAGTCAATCACCCTTTCGCCTCCATCTCGGGCTTTATACGAGATACACAAAGGTTCTTATTAAGCCAAACAAATTTTAGCCTCCACATCGGGCTTCGTACGAGATACAAAAAACTCTCTTGTTGAGTCAAATCGCCTCCATCTCGGGATTTATACGAGATACCAAAAGATTCCCTCGTTGAGTCAAAACCTTTTAGCCTCTCTCTCGGGCTTTGTACGAGACACATATTAGCCTCCTCTTAGGCTTTGTAGAAGAAAACCACTGGTTGATCCAGTTAACTTTTTAGCATCAAAGCTGTGCCTCGTTCACAGTACACAAACATCAACAACTATTTCCCCTCCATCTAACTGCTGTAAGCGGCAAGCCTCTGGATCATCTACATCCATGCCCATGTCCCTCTTTTAGTATGAGAAATTCCTAAGGAAAGATGGCATTACTCTACACTGAGTTAAAGTCTTCTCCTTCAGGTTGAAATCCCCTATAAAGGAAATTATGGCATTGCCAGATTCACAAACCCCGGTTAAAGTAATTCTCCTTTATAAACAGTCGTAACAGACAAACAGACCCTCTTTAGAGATGACAAATTCTCTCTAAGGTCAACACTTTCAGCTTCATATCTTGGGCTTTGAACAAGATACAAACTACTTTCAGCTTCACATCTTGGGCTTCGAACAAGATACAAATAAACCCTTCAACTTCACATCTTGGGCTTTGAACAAGATACAAACCACCTTTCGCTTCACGTCTTGGGCTTTGAACAAGACACCAAAACAACCATTTCCTCCCATAGAATAGGAGGAACTACGAACGCTCTGATTTCCCTATTTCGGTAAACAGGAATATGTAGACATAAGATTGAAAGAAAAATCTTAGCGACCACACTAAACAAAAACCCAAAATCCCATACTTTCATATATATCCGTCCTAACATCTCAACCGATAGCCTAAAGCACCCCTCGTTAACAAAATAACCTAGGACAAACCCCGAATCTTTGTAGCATCTGTAAACCAACAGTTTCGACTGTTTAATCTCAGTATGCAAGCAGGGTTAATTGGAGACATCTATTTCCCTTCCTTCATCAGCTTTAATAGGATAAAAAATGAATCGAACTGTAGTACTAGAGCGATCGTGCTTCGCAACCACATCCAAAAATCACTCGCTACAGAAAAATGGCGACTCTGCTGGGGATATCGCAGGTCTCTTTAGGGATCTTGTTCTTTTTTATGGAAACCTTGACGTCGCTAGGATCTTAGGTCAAAACGCCGTTAATTTGGAATGAAACCACAGATTGGTGACTCCGCCGGGAAACCATTTTCTGTCAGGAACTTAAGATTCTTAGCTTTTAAAAGTCTAGGATGATTAGGACAAATATATATATTGCTTTTCCTAATTGCTATACGTGTTTATTTTTCTGCTAATGGGAATGCGTGTGATGCCGCATGTGGAAAGATCGAGTATACACTTAAGATACGTGATGGCGACGAGGTCGACCATCAACCTCAGTGGAGGCTGACCAATGCAACCCATTATCTCACCTAGACAATGGGCCGATTGTGATGTCTGAGAAGCTGAGGAGCTAAACCCTTTTGTAGTGCGGAAACTATCGGGAATAGTTGTTACGCGATACTACCCTCATTTGAGGCTGGTGATCTATTCTCGGTGAATGGCACTTACTCTAAGATCGCTCTACAACTCGCTGGCGATCCGCTTGTTGTTTTGCTTTCCTGGGAGGAGCTGATGATAATGAGTACAAGTACAAAAATCACCCTAGTATAAACCTTTGGGGATGGGTAGAGCCTTGACTTCATGACAACGACCCTTTGACCCCATGTTTTTTCTATGTTTTTGTGTGTTGCATTCATGCATTTATTTAAAAAACATTAAAACATTAAAAAAAACTTCTCTCCTAGTCTCTCTATTTTTCAAATTAAACTAAGACTGTGATTGCAAATATCAGAGAAAAGGATTGCACTAATGGATTTCGGTAGAAGGAGAACTCATAGTTACACCTTCAAGGTTCCAAAGCTAGAGGATTTAAGAAGGTTAGCAAGGATGATCACAAACCCAGAGGCTTTCAGAGCTAAGCACGGAGGTTTGCTACCACTGTTAAGAGTCCATGTGATTGAGGGAATCATGGATGCGCTCATTCAGTTTTATGATCCAGTTTATCACTGTTTCACATTCCCGGATTACCAGCTCGCGCCAATGCTGGTGGAGTATTCTCATCTGATTGATTTACATATCACAGATCGAGCTCCATTTTCTGGACTGGAAGAAATTCCAAAGAATCAAACCATTGCAAGAGTAATTCATTTGGACGAGTCTGAGGTTAGGACTCACCTAACTACCAAGGGTGGCATCCAAGGTTTGCCAGCCCAGTTCTTGACAAAGAAAGCCCTGTATTTTGCCAGTATAGGAAACGTAACTGCTTTTGAAAGCATCTTTGTCTTGCTTACCTACAGGTTATTTTTGTTTCCCAACATTAATAATTTCGTCGATATGAACTCCATTAAGGTTTTTCTCATTGGAAACCCTGTGCCGACTTTGCTCGCAGATGCGTATCATTCTGTACACTTGGGAAATTTGTACAGCGGAGGGGAGATCACATGCTGTGTACCTCAGCTTTACAAATGGTTTATCTCTCACTTGCCCAAGTCTGCTACTTTTTGGGATTGCAAGAGTGCTTTACGTTGGTCGCAGAAGATTATGTCTTTTACCAACTCTGATATAGATTGGTGTAATAGGATCTATGATGGGATCAGGATCATTGACCGTTATGGAAACTTCCCCAACGTACCCCTTATAGGAACTAAGGGAGGAATCAATTACCATCCAGTTCTCGTTCATCGTCAATTTGGATACCCGATGAGACACGTCCCACGGGGTGTTCATCTGGAAGGTCTTTTCTTCAAGGAAGGAGAAAATGACAGAGCACTAAAGATAGAAATAGTGCATGCTTGGAAGCATGTTCATAAGAAAGGACGAGAGTCTCTGGGAAAACCAGACTGTGTCTCGGTGGAGCCTTACCTCCATTGGGTACAAACTAGAGCTCTCAAGCTAAAGATGCCTTATCCTCGTTACGAAATTCTTCCGCCAAGGGAATCTGTCATGTACTTCATGACGAAAACTAAAAAGCTTCAGGTTACTCTCAACAAAGTTCAAAAGGAGAGAAGGTCTTGGAAGAACAAGTACCGCACCCTCGACGTAGAGTGTATCAAAATACAACAACTACTAAAAGAGAAAGATGCTCTGATTGAAATTTTGGAGCAACAAGCTGTAGAGAATCAAGATGACCAAAGGAATTTGCTCACTCCTTTCACCTGGCAAAGGAATGACAACCCGACAACGGCCCAAGAGCCCCGGTCAAAGAAAAGGAAGATACCAGAATCAGCACCCGGTTTCTCCTCAGAGAGGACTCGGGACCCATTAGTTTAGGTTTCTGTTTCTGCACCTTGTAATCTACTGTATTTCCATTTCTGTAATCCTTTGAATTCAATAAAAAGGGTTTTCCCCACTGTTTGATATTTACAATCTAATTGTCGAAGTTTATTTTGATTAAACCAAAAAAAACAATTAATATAATCATTGCATTCATCATTCTCACATCGCGTATTCTTCTTACCTACGAATCTCACGTTTGTGTCTCGGTTCTAGAGTCAAACTGTCTCATTCGTATAATACTCGGGCCAATCGTCAGAAAAAGATGGATGATCTTGAGGAAGAAAACAAAGAGTTGAAAGAAGAGATCGACGCTATTGTCGCTCCCGAAAGATTCGCATCCAACGGTACAAATGCGAGAGTGGCGCAAAAGACACAGAGTCGCCAGCAAAGTGTATTTATCCCAAGAGAGGGAAAGGGAACACTGCATAAACCTGAAAGAAGGGAAAGAGCATGGTCACGCGACCAAGAGAACGGGTACGGGAGTCGGTTACGCGAAGGGAAGGTGTTAGCACCCAACACGTCCATCGTACTCGATGGGATCCACGCTTGCTGTCTGCATCAAAGGGTGTCGTCATCTGGAACTCCGCTGCTACTGGATCGGCGGAAAGAACGAGAACGGAAAGAACGGAGAAACAAAGAAGAAAAGAAAAAGGAAGTGACTCGATAGGACGGTATCGTTGTCCTAGGCCTACGTACTCCCTCAGTGCAATGGGAAAGTCAGAGTCAACGTAGTTCGGACGGGAACTATGGGGGAAGGTTGCTCGCCAAGACAATCGCTGTCTTGTGCCTACGTATCCTCAATCGGACGAGAGAGAGGAATCAGAGCTGACGTAGTTCGTGGGCACGACCACGGATGGGTAAGTGTTTTTTACGTGAGCGACGAGCTCTTTTCTGAAAAAAGAAGTTTGAAACCCAACAATCCCGAAGGATCAAAAAAGATTTGAATTTGTTTTGTGTTTTTTAGACAGAAGTGTTTTGAGTTAGTTCGTAACTTACATTGCACCAAAGTCTACCATGCGGGAACGAGTGAGTCGCATGGTCGCCCCCGAATGAGACGTATGCTAAACACCCTAGAAGAAGAGAGGAGACCCCTCGTTCTTCACTTCCTACACTTAAGGCTCGAGCGCAATATACGTTATATTTTATTAAGTGTTTTCAAGAAGTTTGAAATGAGAAGAGAATCGACACAAAAGGAAACTCTAAAGGGAAACTAAGAGTCCTAATGTTATCATGCATGGATGTCCTATGGTTAGTGAGGTTTAGGAGAGACGACTACCTAACCTAATGCTAATCCTAATCCAAGCTTAATCGAAAATTAAGTTGGACTAGGTAGCTCTAAAGGGAGAGAATCCAAGACTTAAACAAGTCTTGAGACTCGAGGGATGAAAAGAGTGAAAGAGAAGGAGGAGAAAGAGAAGTGAAACACAAGTGGCCTAAGCTCACTTCAAACACAAGTATGAAAGTTAAAAGATAAAGGAAGAAATTAAAATGTGGAAGCATATCCACACTCAAACAACTTACCATTTGCCCCTGAAAGTGTTAGAAGTATTCACATTTGACAAAATGAAACTCAAACAAGCATAAGGCAATAAAGAAACAAGTTCTAAGGTAAATCAAACATCAAGTTCAGAACCTAATGGTCCTACTGACCTCTAATATTAGTCATGCACAATTATTCAAAAAGAAAAGGGAGAAGTCAATCAAGTATCATTCAAGTCATTAAAGAAGGAGTGAGATGAAAAGAAGTGATCATGTGAAGCAACCAAGTCAAAATTCCACAAAGTAAACCAAGTCCAGAAGTGACACAATCCTAAACATGTGCCTAAACCTGATCTTCAAACAACATTCAAGTCACACAAACACTTTCACAATCAATTAAGAAGCAAAGAAGAAGAAGTGAAGTGAAGTGAAGTGAAACATGATTCATACTTGTGAAACAAGTGACTTAAAGTGAAAGGCAAACATCAAACATGCAAAGATGAGATTCAAATATCACAACCAGAAGTCAATTAACATGCTATCAATTCTCAAACAAGACCCCAAATTATGGCACAAGTGCCTTCATGATCAAGCAAACCAAACATGAAGCATACATTCACAAATTGGACAAGTTAAAGTTCATGCTTCAAAGAAATAACAAACATGCCTCAAAAATTATGTCATCCAGTATTCAAGCATCTCAAACATTTATAATTGATATATCAAAGCCACAAGCAATGAATCAGAACCAAAGTCAATCAACAATTAGGTCAAAGCATTAATAGGATTTCATACATTCATGCTCAAAGAAACACATCCAAAGTCATCCAAACAGGACCTAAAAATGATACCAAAAATCTCAAAAATACCTCAACATGTTAAGAACACAACCCAAAAAGAATCAGGATCAAATCACTTTTCAAATGAGAGAAATAAAAGATGCAACATGAAGTATGCAATATGAAATGCAAGTGAGAAAAAATACTTTGGAAAATTAATATTTAATGCAATTTAAATGCAAAAATAATAAAATAAAATGTGAAAAATTAATTTTAATAATGAGGAGGAATGATGAATTTTTTTGGAATTTTTTAGCACATGCAAGTATTTTTAACAATTAATTATGAAATGGTATGAAAATAGAAAATAAAAAGGAAATGAAATGAAGCCAGGGGTGCAAAAAGGAATCCAAACGCGTTCAAATGATCATGGGCTCAGAAACGAGGGGTGCAAACAGCAAAAAGGCCCAAGCGCTTTCAAACATTCAGAAACAACGAACGACATAGATTGAGTCAAACAAAAAAAGTCTCCAGATCCACAGGCTCACGTTCTCAGTCAAACAAAGTAAAGTCAACAATCCAATGGTCCACATTCAAATTCGCTAATTAAATAAAATCAAACGGTCATGACTTAATCAGATCCATTAAACCCTAATCAACTTAATTAACATCACATAATCAAGATCCAACGCACGAGAATCAATCTGGAAAACTCAATCACGATCCAACGCATGAGATTTAATCTGGAAAATCATAAACCCTAATTAAACCCTAACCGACCGGAGAAGCGCCGATCATCTTCTCCGGCCACTCTCCGACCATCAAACTTCAAACGGTAACCAAAATCAACAAACCATACATCAAAATGATCAGCAACTCACGTAGATCACAAATATATCACTCAAAATCATTTAGCATGCATATATTTCAAGAATCGAACGAAACAAGTTTGGATCTGAAAATTTCAGATCTAAATTCCAGCCATGATTCACGTTAAAAATCAATTCCAAACACATATATGAACTCAGCACATCAAGATGAACATTAAACACACAACAAAAATCAATTCCAGATCCACGAATTTGGAGCTCACCTGAGATTTACAGAACTGGAAAATCACCAAGAAACTCCAAGATAAGCTGCAGATCAACTCCTTAAACCGTCTAATTGCAAAATAAATGCAATTAGACCTTCAAATTGGCCTGAATCCTTGAATCCGAAAGTTGAAGATCTGAACTCAACTGATAAATTCTTTGCTTAAACCTCAAAACAATGGTGGATTTCTCTTCCTTATGCTTCACTGATCACAAACCAACCAAAAAAAGATGGAAGATACTTGAAGAATTGGGAGAATCGAAGGAGAGAAACTTGAGAGCAAAACTTTGAAAAGTGGTGAAAATGAATGGTAACTGTTCAGAAATTCGTGTGAGTTAGCTTATATAGTGTGTAGATGCTACTGTTTAGGGTTTGAAACTTCAGGGACTTGAGAGCAATGAGTTTGGGGCTGTTTTGCAAATTTGCAAATGTGTGCACATGAGGTGTTTTGCTCGTGCATTCTTCATGAAAAGTGCATGACTGATTTCCTTTTGATGCAAGGAGAACCTTTGGATTGATCTTGGGGCAGAGGATTAACTGAATTGTGATTTCCAAGTGAACTTGCAAAATTGCTTAATGATGAATTATGGACATGTAATCCACGGGTTCACTCAATTCTTGGCTCCAAATGATGTTAAATGAGGTGCATTGGAGTGTGGTGAGGTGAAATGGACAATTAGAAGCCATATTGATGAGTTAGAATGCATCTTGCAAGTTGTATCAAAGTGGTATGTATGGTGGAATACCAAATGCTCTTGAACTTCAAATGCTCACAACTCTTGATCTAAAAATGGTATGATCATGATCCACCACTCTTTGGAAAGAGGAGAAAGAGGTCTACAACCTTGGTGTTGGGAAAAAAATTCGTTTGAAGCATTTTTTATCATGAAAAGTTTGGTTGAAGTTGGTTGAAAATATGCCAAAAATAGTAACTTGAAATTATAAGTCACTTTCCAAATTTAGCAACTTTTTACCAAAGCTTGATTTTTGCAAATTGTGATCATGAAAGCCTTCCATAGACCAAATAAAGGTCTCTTGACTTGATTACCATGATGAGGACCTCTCAAAACCTTAACTTGACTTTTCAGTTGACCAGTTTGACTGATTACTTCATCTGTAAGCTACTGAACCATCTGAGGCCTTCCACAATGAATTTTTGGCTCAAAACCCATCCTTAAACTTGTTTTGACATATGAAGTACCTTGGTAACAAGTTTAAGTTAATTCCTTGAGCTTAGGACCATTAACCAAGAAACCCTAGTTTTGGTCATCAGTGTAAGAATACAAACCCTTGATTTAACCAACTGGAGAATCCCTCATTGAAATGCCCTTGGGCCACCATATAAGGATGTGAGAAGCTTATGGAGCTCATAAGAAGCTTTTGCGCTTGAGTTGAACCAAATACCTCGATCCCATGCTAAGAACCAAATGCTATGCACAATGCAAATGCAAGAAATGAAAAGAAACATAAGCCAGTTATCTAAAAAAAACAAGGCAAATTTTGAGGTGTTACAGCTGCCCCTATTCAATCAACTTGATCCTGAAGGTATGATAGTGACGGCTATCATGCGTTCCAAGGATTCACGGAGATTGAATACCAAAAGAAACCTAAAATTTGCAATCCTCAAGGGAGGGACGACTCCACTGGGGAACAAGCAAAAAATGCTGCACTGCCACAACATGTACGAGTGTTGGGAACCGAAAATGTATTGAAAAGTCCTGAAATAAACACAAACGAGTGTTAGCTATGCTGGGGATGAACACGGACGGGTGTCAAGGAATCCAAAATATCAAATACGGACGGGTATTGAGAAGATACACGGACGGGTGTAAAGAGGTTCAATACGGACGGGTACTGAAAAAGGTACACGGACAGGTGCCAAATGTCAATGCGGACGGGCATTGAGACAAAAGTTCAAACACGGACGGGTGCCGAATATCAATGCGGACGGGCATTGAGACAAAAGTTCAAACACGGACGGGTGCCGAAAGAACACGGACGGGTGCCAAGGGGATTCAATACAGACGGGCATTGAAAAAGGGACACAGACGGGTGCAAAGAAGGTTCAAGGTGACCTCTCTGGGGATCGAAAAGGTACACGGACGGGTGTAAAGGATTCAATACAGACGGGTATCGAAAAGGTACACGGACGGGTGCAAAGAAGGTTCAAGGTGACCTCTCTGGGGATCGAAAAGGTACACGGACGGGTGTAAAGGATTCAATACGGACGGGTATCGAAAAGGTACACGGACGGGTGTAAAAGGATTCGATATGGACGGGTATTGAAAAAGGTTATAAAGCAGCTTTATCGGGAATTAAACTCGCTGGGGGAATGGAAGGCAACACAAACGAGTGTCATTGGAAGGTCAATACGGACGGGCATTGAAATCAAAGGTTCAAACACGGGCGGGTGCTGAAGGAAACACAGACAAGTGCCAAATGTCAATGCGGACGGGCATTGAAACAAAAAGGTCAAACACGAACGGGTGCTGAAAGAAACACGGATGAGTGTCTGACGGTAAAATTTTTGAGGGAATAAACCAAAGGACCACCTGGACGAAGGGGTACAAATAAAATCAAGGATAAATAATCCTGGCAAGACATTCTGCCAGGGAACTGTCAAATATTGCTTAACCCAACACCTGTGGAGTAAAGACATCTTTCTGAAATCCGGCTTTCCTGACGAAGGAAAACTCAAACCTGGCTTACGCTTCGGATGCATATGTTTGAATTTTTCCGTAATGCCCCACATGAAGTGCCCCACATGAAGTGGAAATGCTACGCATTTGGGAGGATGCCATGCAAAACAAATGCTTATGCAATGCAAGAGAGATGTCTCAGCAAAATAAATGCTGAAGACCAGAAGCAACTCCGCTGGGGATGGCAAATTAAATTTCCACTGAAACAAAGGAAAACTTGTTGAGGAAAACTTCTCCCTGCTAGGGAAGATCACAATCACCAATTCTGCCGGAGATGGACGAAACTCCGATAAAAAATACCCGCTCTGTCGGGGAATATCAAAATTCACAACTCTGCCGGAGATGGACGAAACTCCGAGAGAATACCCACTCAGCTGGGGAGGGAGATGAATACTGAAGACGACCAACTATTTCAGAACTTGGCTTCGGCGCCTGCCAAAAACGATTGGCCTTAAGACCCGCTGGGGATACCGCTCACCACCAGACTCTGCTTGGGGAAATGAGCTTAATCTGCTGCTAGGGAAGTAACTTTACCCTCACCCTGCTGGGTATTAGATCAAACCGTCGTCGCCGAGACTATACTTTTTGACCAACTGAGGAAAGTAGACACCAGGACCCTATGGGGATAATAACATCTTCGTCCACAAACTTCCTGCTGGAGGTACGACAACACTCACCTTAAAGCAATCAACTTCTGAGTACTTGCTGGGGAATAATAATCCAAACACGACTTCGGCTGGGTATATAATCCTCTGTACTTTGCTGAGGAAGACGATCCTCAACGACTCCGCTTGGGAGAGAAAGTAATTGTCAACATTCACCTGCTAGGGGATAACACATGCTTCCTGACTAGCTGGGGAACAAATAGTTGTCCCATGCTCCGTGGGGAGACATCACTTACTGAACAAAGATGTGCCAAGTCACAACTCTGGCCTGGGAAAAAAACCTCTTATATCCTGCTAAGGAGGACGATCCTTAACGACTTCGCTTAGGGAATTACTTCTTTATACTCTGGTTGAGGAAGACGACCCTCGATACTCTGATGGGGAAGAGTAATAACCTGCTGAGGACGATCAGACTTCAAAGTTGAGGAGAGCTCTACTCTACTGGGGAAAACATCCAACCGCTGAGGACGATCAGACTTCAAAGTTGGAGAGAGCAACTCTACTAGGGGAGTACATCTGTCATCCTGCAAAACCAACAAAAAGTCTACGTGCAAGAATGAATACATTGATTATTATCATAGTGACTGTCGACTAAGCAATTGCCACTGTTTTCCAACTTGTGTCATAAAGCTCAACGTTTTAGCATGTAATGTTTTTTATCAAAAATATCGGACATTTTCACAAACAAAATAGGTAAAACAGAAAACAAAAGCTCTTTAACTGAAATGCAAACTTTATTGAATGAATTGGCCTGTAAATAGGCATTTACATCTGGAAGCAATTCCTGAAAAGAGGTAATTGCGCAAAAAGCAAAAGAAAATACAAATGTCGGCAATGTGGGGAACAGACATCCACCATGACTCGACTCAGCTATAACCCATATGACTTGTTCATACGCAGATACTTTGGCCTTCGAAGACGACTAACTGGACTGATTCCTTTCCTCCGAATTTTCCAAGTGCGAACGGTGAGCACAGATCGAACGCGGATCGTAGTCTTTGCTTTTAAACCCCTAACTTTTGCCTGGATCGCCCTTGTCGGGTTTTCAATCCACCGGGATACCCTTTTTTGCCAAGGTTGCCTTTTCAGGTTTTCAACCTTGCGGGTTTATTCTTTTTCTTTTTATCCCTAATTTTTGCCCGAACCTTTTCTTTTTATGGTTCGCCAGGATGCCCCATTTTTGCCTGAACCTTCTTTTTATGTTCAGCGGGTCTCTTTTATGCAAAGTATTTTTTGACTACATCCGCGTTCACAGGGGACATAAAATCTTCGCCATCCATAGTTGAGAGTAATAAGGCTCCACCAGAGAAAACCTGTCTTACTACATATGGCCCTTCGTAATTCGGAGTCCACTTGCCCCTGTGATCTGTTTGAGGAGGAGTGATCCTTTTCAGAACTAATTCACCAGCTTGAAAACACCGAGGACGCACTTTCTGATCAAAGGATTTCTTCATCCTACTCTGATACAATCGGCCATGCGCAATGGCTTTCAGTCTCTTTTCTTCAATGAGGTTCAGTTCATTCAGCCGGGAACGCACCCACTCAGCTTCATCCAGCTTCACATCTGTCAGAATTCTCAAAGAAGGAATCTCAACTTCTAATGGCAGGACTGCTTCCATGTCATACACCAATGAGAAAGGAGTTGCCCCAGTTGATGTACGTACCGAAGTACGATATCCATGCAAAGCGTAAGGCAACATCTCATGCCAGTCTTTGTATGTCACTACCATCTTCTGCACAATCTTCTTTATGTTCTTATTAGCCGCTTCAACAACCCCATTCATCTTCGGACGATAGGGAGAAGAATTGTGATGTTCGATTTTAAAGCTCTGGCATAGCTCCTTCATCATCTTGTTATTCAGATTTGAACCATTATCAGTAATGATTCTCTCCGGGACTCCATACCGGCAGATGATGTCCTTCCGGGCTACCACTTGTTTGGTGACGTTGGCATACAATGCTGCTTCCACCCACTTCGTGAAATAATCAATAGCCACCAAGATAAAATGATGTCCATTCGAAGCAGTCAGCTCAATCTTTCCAATCATATCGATGCCCCACATGGCAAAAGGCCAAGGTGACGATAAAACATTCAGAGGAGTAGGCGGTACGTGCACCTTGTCAGCATAAATCTGGCATTTATGACATTTCCGGGCGTATTTAAAACAGTCAGACTCCATAGTCATCCAATAATACCCTGCTCTCAACAATTTTCTTGCCATAGCATGCCCATTGGCATGAGTACCGAAGGAACCTTCGTGAATTTCTTCCATTAACAGGCCTGCCTCGTGTTCATCAACACAACGTAGCAAGACCATGTCAAAGTTTCTCTTGTACAACACATCATCTTTGTTCAAAAAGAAGTTTCCTGATAACCTCCTCAATGTCTTCTTATCCTTAGAAGATGCCCCAGCTGGGTATTCCTGACTCTTCAAGAAGACTTTGATGTCATGATACCAAGGCTTGCCATCTGATACCCCTTCAACTGCAAATACAAAAGCAGGTCTATCCAAGCGCATGATTCTGATTGAGGGAGCTTCATTCCAAAGATTCACTTTATACATTGATGACAACGTTGCCAACGCATCAGCCATCTGATTCTCTATCCGGGGAATGTGATGGAAGTCTACTCTGTCAAAGAAAGGTAACAATCTTCTGGCATAATTGTTATATGGAATGAGATTTACTTGACGAGTCTCCCATTCTCCTGTAATCTGATTCACCACCAATGCCGAATCACCATAAACATCGAGGTTCTTGATTCTCAAATCAATTGCTTCTTCTAACCCCATGATGCATGCCTCATACTCCGCCTCATTGTTGGTGCATATGAACGCTAATCGGGCAGTAAAGGGTATATGAAAACCCTGTGGAGTCGTAATGATTGCCCCAATTCCGTTGCCATATGAATTAATAGCCCCATCAAAAACCATCTTCCATTGAGATCCAATCTCAGGTCCTTCATCAGGCAAAGGCTCTTCACAATCCTTCATCTTCAGATACATGATGTGCTCATCAGGAAACTCAAACTTCATCGGTTGATAATCCACAATTGGCTGTTCGGCAAGATACTCTGACAACACACTTCCCTTAATGGCCTTTTGGGAAACATACTGAATATCATATTTTGTCAGAACCATCTGTCAACGGGCTATTCTACCAGAAAGTGCTTGCTTCTCAAACACATACTTGATTGGATCCATCTTCGAAATCAAAAGGGTTGTATGGTTTAACATATACTGCCTCAAACGCTTAGCGGCCCAAGCGAGTGCACAACATGTTTTCTCCAGCATCGAGTATCTTGACTCACAATCAGTAAACTTCTTACTCAGGTAATAGATGGCGTGCTCTTTTTTACCTGACTCGTCTTGTTGACCGAGCACACAACCCATTGAATTCTCAAGAACTGTGAGATACATAATCAAAGGCCTTCCTGGCACTGGCGGCATAAGGACCGGAGGTTCCTGCAAGTATTCTTTAATCTTTTCAAACGCCTTTTGACAATTTTCATTCCACCTGACCGCTTGATCTTTTCTTAGCAACTTGAAGATTGGTTCACACGTGGCTGTGAGATGCGAGATAAACCTAGCAATGTAATTCAATCTCCCCAAGAAACCACAAACCTCTTTTTCTGTTTTCGGCACAGGCATTTCTTGTATGGCTTTTACCTTTGCAGGATCAACCTCAATACCTTTTTCACTAACAATAAACCCCAGCAATTTTCCTAATCTCACCCCAAAGGTGCATTTGTTTGGATTCAACCTCAGTCTGAATTTCCTTAACCTTTCAAATAACTTCTGAAGATTCACCAAATGTTCTTCTTCCATCTGTGACTTCGCAATCATGTCATCAATATAGACTTTAATCTCTTTGTGAATCATATCATGAAAGAGAGTCACCATCGCCCGCTGGTAAGTTGCCCCTGCATTTTTCAATCTAAAGGGCATCACTTTGTAGCAGAAAGTTCCCCACGGTGTTATGAATGTTGTCTTCTCCATGTCCTCTGGGGCCATCTTGATTTGGTTATACCCAGAGAAGCCATCCATGAAGGAAAACACAGAATACTGAGCAGTATTGTCAACTAACACGTCAATGTGAGGGAGCGGGAAATCATCCTTTGGGCTGGCTCTATTCAAATCCCTGTAATCAACATACATCCTGACTTTCCCATCCTTCTTAGGTACAGGCACAATGTTAGCAACCCATGGAGGATAATTTATTACGGCAAGAAACCCGGCGTCTAGCTGTTTCTGAACCTCTTCCTTGATTTTGACAGACATCTCCGGTTTAGTTCTTCTTAACTTTTGCTTGACCGGAGCACAACCTTCTTTGAGTGGTAGCTGGTGTACAACAATATCAGTATCCAGCCCGGGCATGTCTTGGTAAGACCAGGCGAAGATGTCCACATACTCACAGAGCATTTCAATCAATCTTCCCTTGACACTGTCTTCCAACGCAGCCCCTACTCTTACTTCCTTTCTAGCGTCCTCGGTTCCCAGATTCACAATCTCAATTTCCTCCTGATGAGGTAGGATGAATCTCTCCTCTTGCTTCAATAATCTGGCCAACTCTTCGGGCAGTTCACAATCTTCGTCAGCCTCTTCTTCAGCCTGATAGATTGGATTCTCAAAGTCATACCGAGCTATAGCTGAGTCATGATCGGTGTCATCTGAACAAAAAGACCTGCAATGATTTATGAGGTATGTTTTATTATGATGCAACAAAAGAAACACATTGCCATTTTGATGTGGATTTTTTAATGCATAAAAATAAAAACAGAAAGACAGAGATCAAAATATTTGAGTGTGAAAAGTCCTTTATTGATGATAAAGCAAAACATGCGACAGTTAAAAGCCCTACAAACAGAATCACTACGTCTTGGGAAGAACGTAGGATTAACAAAATAGGAAAACAAAGCAATTACTCGAAGCCTGTCACTTGAATGACTTTCTCGGAAGACCAGTTGTGCAGACTTTCCCCTGGGACACAAGGACGGATCCAGCTATCCATGTCACAATCAATGTCTCCTTCTTCTTTAATAGCATTAACTCTGTCGAAGAAAACTCCAGCGCTAGTGAAACGGACTGGGCCATAGAATTTTGGGGGATCCTCATCTCTTTTGGATGGCTTATATCCCAATCCATAAGTATCCTTCTTTTTCTGGACTTCAACCACCTGGCCCCACCTCTGTGAGCTACCCGCTTCAACCACAACTTTGGCGTCTCTCAACGAAGACATGGAACCCTCAGGTTGATTTGCCACTACAGGCTGTATTATAGCTTCAGACTGAACAACTTCTTCAGAAACTTTCACCTTCTCAAATCTCTGGCACAACGTCTCGTGGATTTCATCATCCACTTCCACGTATTTGAAGGTTGACAGCTGACTGATCATTATGTCTTCTTCTCCGCACACTGTCACTACGTGACCATCAACCATATACTTCAGCTTTTGATGCAAAGTGGAAGTTACATCACCTGCCCCATAGATCCAAGGACGACCCAATAAACAGCTGTACGCTGGCTGAATATCCATAATGTAAAACGTTGCATTAAAGATTTCCGGTCCAACCTTGATCGGAAGCACAATCTCGCCAAAAACAGATCTCTTCGAGCCATCAAAAGCTCGCACCACCAAGTCACTTGGTGTACAAATCAAACCACGAGTATCTAACTTCATCAAAGCTTTCTTCGGCAGTACATTCAAAGATGACCCGGTGTCAACTAACACATGTGACATCAGCGAGCCACGACATTCAATTGAAATATGCAGGGCATTGTTATGATTCCTGCCATCAGAAGTCAAGTCAAGATCTGTAAAACCTAGGCCGTTACCCGCATTCGCGTGCGCTACAACCCCTTCCAGCTGATTAACAGAAATCTCTTGAGGAACGTAGGCTGCATTCAAAACCTTCAGAAGAGCATTCCTGTGAGCCTCAGAACACAAGAGCAGAGACATAATAGAGATCTTGGACGGGGTCTGATGTAATTGGTCCACGATCTTATAATCACTTTTCCGAATGAGCCTCATAAACTCCTCAACATTTTCAGAAAAAGCATCATCAATCGGCTTCACTGTAGATTCCACAATCACTGGAGTCTGAACAGAACCATCCATCGCCTGTTTTCCTCTATCTTGCCTAGAGGTACTGGGTTGATCGTTAACCGGAGGGAGCACTCTACCACTTCTGGTTATAGCATCAGTCTCAACTTTAACCCCTGAACTAGAACCCACTGGTGAAGTATTCATTAGCTCTTGCTTTTGCCCATTGACAAACACCTCTGCACCGTAATTCCACGGAATGGCCTTAGAACTCTCATACGGAATGGGTCCAGCCCTTGTGATAATGACTGGAGGTGGCCTTGCTGGACCAGAAATAGTAATTGTTTTGAACGGAATAGTGATAGTGGCAACCTTCTCACTAACAACCTCTTCTAGCTGATTACCTCTGTCAAACTATAAACAGCCCTCATCAATCAGATTCTGAATACCCCTCTTCAATGAATCACAACCATTAACCTTTGTCAAACAATCTGAGCAGTTCTTACCACAACCCGGATAGACATCACCTTTCAATAACCTGTTCTTAACCACCACCAACGGAGTCTTCAGTTCCTCCACATCCATGATCAAATTCAAAGTTTCACAGTCCTCAATTATAGCATTCACCCTTGGCCCATTGTGATTAGGCATCGAGTTTTGAATAACATTGGGTCCGTCATTCGAGAAATTGATGGCTTTAGAGTCCACAAGGTACTGCACCTTGTGCTGAAACGCCCTGTACTTCTCCACCGTGTGCCCAGGGGCACCAGAATGAAAATCGCAGTGTGCGTTAGCATCATAGCCTCGTGGGAGTTCCCCTGTTGGTGGAGCCAGGGTACGAAGCTCAACTAGACGCAACTGTAGCAAATGTTGCAACAACTGTGCATACGACATTGGGGGTTGATCAAAATGCCTCTCTGCATTCCTCTGTCTGTTCTGATACTGACCCTGCTGCCTATTCTGATTAGCATTACCCCTTTGTTGCTGTGGTGGAGGTAACGTTGCTGGAATAGTTACTGATGCTACCTGTTGATTATTAAGCTGGCGCTGTTTCCCTTTTCCCCTGTGGGATGATACAGTGTTGGTCTCTCCTTTCTTCTTATAATTATCAAACAGCTTTTTTCCCTGTCCGGAAGATGATCCATCACCGCTAGAAACCTTCCCAGCCTTAATTCCCACCTCTATCTTCTGTCCAATAGCAATCACATCTGCAAACTTGCCTAGAGAATAAGGCAAAAGCTTCTCATAGTAGTGCTTAGGCAGTGTGTCCATGAACATATCCAACATCTCTTTCTCTAGCATTGGTGGCTGCACCCTAGCCGCCAACTCACGCCACCTTTGCGCGTATTCTTTGAAACTCTCATCATTCTTCTGGGACATGCTCAACAGCTGAGTTCTGTTGGGAGCCATGTCCGTGTTGTACTGATAATGCTTGATGAAAGCTGCAGCTAGCTCTCTCCAGGTACGAACATCTCTACTTTCTAGCCCCATGTACCATTCCAAAGACGCGCCAGACAGGCTGTCTTGGAAGAAGTGCATCATTAACTTTTCATCCTTAGCGTGAGCAGCCATCTTCCTGGTATAGGCCTTCACATGAGTCCTTGGGCAGGTAGAACCATTGTACTTTTCTAGCGTAGGAATCTGAATCTTGTGTGGAATAACAATATCAGGGACCAACCCTAGGTCGTCCAAATCAATCCCCAAATCATCCTGTTTCACCACTCCTTTCAATTGAGCTTCGATTAAACGGATTCTTTCATCACTGACCACAGGAAGGGCAGCATCTAAACTTCTGACCGAGAACACATCGTCCTGTTGATCATCAAAATGATGGCCATGGATAGCCCGAACAGTACTTCCCTCTCCAACCACTATAGGAATTCTGCCCTGTCCACCAGCACCAACTCCGCCCGGAGGGATATTACGGTTAATAAGACCACCGTGTAGGATACCATTTTCGTCGACCTGCGCCACTAACGGCTGAACCAGAGTTCTGAGCTCGTTCTGACTTTGCACCACACCTTGCATCATTTCCATGAACTGGTCGATGCGAGCATGCATAGCGCCCATATCTGCCTGAACTTTGTCCATCACTCTGTTTTGATTGAGCCGAGTAGAATAACGATGAGTTGGTTGATCAATCCTGACTGAAAGAAAGAGAGAGCATAAGAAAACCAGAGAAACCAAGATAACCTGCAATGCAAAAATGATTATGATTATGCAAATGCAAATGCAAACATGTTTGTATATTCGCAGGGTGATCCACCCCTTGATTCCAGTTTAAAGGTGAAATAGGATGAAACTGCTGCTCATATAAATCAGAGTGAATCACTGTCAGAAATTACAACCCAAGGTACCAAAAAATAGCCTGAAACAACAAAAAATAAGCAGAGGTCCCAGCCAACAATTCTGGTGGTGACCCAAAATACAAAGAAAGAACAAAATACAAACTACTGAGTAGAGTTCCCTTCAAGGATCTTGCACCGTATGAGGGCCACTGCCTGAGCTAGAGCACTCCCACTTAGACCTCTTCACTCCTGCTTGTATTTTCAGCTCTTCCATGGTTGTTATGGCTTTTTTGAGCCGTTCCTCGACTGCGTGTCTTCGGAACGTCCCTGACAAGATCTCCTCGTCCTTCTTTCTGAGCTTTAACTTCAGACTTTCAATCTGCTCCAAATGCTTATCCTCTTTCTGCTTGTTGGTTGTGATTGCAGTATCTCGGTAAGCATTGAACCTGTGAATCTTCGCCCAAGCCTTGGCTAAGTCATCCTTCTTGGATTTGAGAGTCTTGCAAACGCCTTTTAGAGCTTGTCCTACCCTTTTCCTAGCTGCTATCTCTTCAACCAGCTCCTTTTCTTTCTCAGCGAGACGTTTTGTCTTCAGCTTGGCAATATGAACAGCCTCACCTCGCTCATGTTTCAACTGGTAGATTTCCTTTTGCAACTCACGGTTCTCCTCTCGAATCTTCTCCTTTTCAGCCCATAATTGGTTATACTTCTCCATCTCAATCATGGTTGGGGGTTCAATCAGCAAAGGGTAAGAGGGAGGTTCCCTGCAGAAAGGCAAAAGTACACTCTCTACTCTGCTCTGAACCCAGTCTTCATACGCAAGAAAAGCTTTGTTGTTACACTTTCCAAAAGAAGTCTTTCCTTTCTTATGGCGATCTCTCCAAGCGTTTGCAGCTTCTTTCAACACCTCCAGATTGGCTTCCTCACCCAAAAATAGAGACTTTTGCACATCTTGGCCTTTTGGCGACTCTTTTAAAGCATACCCAAATTGCCTAATAGCCAGAATGGGGTTGTAGTTAATTCCCTCTTTCCTTCCTATTAAAGGTACGTTTGGGTAACCTCCACAACTAACCAGGATCTCTCGGCCCAACAAATCACGATTGATCCAAACTAAGTTGTCGGGCCTTAACCCCATTAATCTCTTTGCCCAATCTAAAGTTCCTTTAGTGTCTTCGAATGCCCCAGATTTGGGAAGACGATCAGCAAACCACTTATAGAAAATTGAAGCACAACAATAAAGAGGTCCGCCTCTCCTTTTCTCATTCTTATAGTGCATCGAATAATATAGATCCCCAAGCAAGGTAGGTACCGGATTCTTCGTGGTGAATATCCGGACAACATGTGCATCTACAAAATCCTTCACATTAGGGAATAACGCCGTTCCATAAACACACATAGCCAGAATTGCGTTGAACACCGACCAACACTTAGCCTTAGCACAAGTAACAGCCTGCTCGATCAAAAACTTCGTGTGAAAACCTTGATAACCCCCTTTACTAGCAATATTTTTCTTCAACAGTGACTGATCCAAACGTAAAGTAGCAGCAACCTTTTCCAGATCAGGAAACTCCTTAGAAGGATAGAAGGGAGCTCCCTCTTTGACCGAAACATCCAAAATAAGAGCAAACTCTTCCAACGTTGGAGCCAAAAGATAATCAGCAAATAGAAAACACCGAAGTTGAGGGTCATAGAACTGCGCCAAAGTGTGCAGAGCCCTGAACTCATAGTTGGTAACATTCCGGGTGAAACTCAGAATCCTCCCATATTCTCCTCTGAAATTTGCCAATACCTCAGGTTTTGCCATAGCCGAGATCTTGTGCACAGCGTCTAGATGAAGCTCTGGGAACTTGTACGGGATGATGTTCTTTCTTTTTTCAGCGCTAATACTCATCATGGACAGTCTTCAGACAACCGGAATCAAAGTTAGGATGTAACCCTACAAATGAGCAAACATGTCAGAATGCAAAAAAGATGATGCAAAATGCAAGCATGGGATTAAGGTATCCAAAATGCTCAAACTGCTGCTGTTCTGCTGACTGAATAAGACCCAGAATACCAGAAACCCAAAAATCCAGAATAACAACCCAATCAAACTGCCAGAATGCCAGGATAATAATAGTACACTGATGAGAAACCCAGAAACCAGGTAGGTTGAAGGTCTCGGTTACCTGCAAACCTGCAAACACCCATCCCCTCTCACATGTGGGTACTAGGATGTTCAGTATCCCGGGCTCTCAGGTCGAGAAATGATGATACGTTCACCATTTCTGGTTTGGCATCATCATCAAAAGAGGAGGCCTCAACCGATTCTCCAAAACAAAAGATCCTCAGCTTCAGAGGTTCGAGAAGCAATAGCACATTCAGCCCGAAGGATACAATGCTATCGCCAATCAAAGAGGCCGTCCGCTGATTCACTACAAAAGGGAAATCCTATAGCAAGTTCCCAGCATTGGGTTCTCGGATCGAGAATGTGCAATGGGTTTACCACAGAACGTGGGCTGCCACTATCACATCTCGGGAGGAGTGCCGCAACTGAGTCCTCGGGAATGGTCGCCAGAGTCGACAGCTTTCCAGGTTATATTCCATCGTCTGCCCCAAATGGACAGGACATAATCTTACCAAGAAAACCTCGTCTGGATGTGGAGTTTTCATGTATACTTCGTCTGGCCAAATGCCAAACAAGTCACACTACTTTCCACGCTAATCATAGGTGTATGCTTAAGCCTTGGTATTGGGCTTTTCTCTCATGAATCCAACCCACCCTGCAAACAGAAATCCAACAGCAGAACAGCACAGCAATATCCAGTATGACAGTAATGAAATGCAATGCAATGCAATAAAGAGCTGTAAATACAGTAAAGTAAATAAGACAGTAAATACAGTAATATACAACAAAGCAAAGCACCATAAAAACAAACACCCAGAAAAAAAATAGACAAGCGCTAGGATTGACTCGCTAAAAGGGATGGACCAACAAGAGGTCAACCAGAGTCCCCAGCAGAGTCGCCAGCTGTCGCTCCCGAAAGATTCGCATCCAACGGTACAAACGCGAGAGTGGCGCAAAAGACACAGAGTCGCCAGCAAAGTGTATTTATCCCAAGAGAGGGAAAGGGAACACTGCATAAACTTGAAAGAAGGGAAAGAGCATGGTCACGCGACCAAGAGAACGGGTACAGGAGTCGGTTACGCGAAGGGAAGGTGTTAGCACCCAACACGTCCATCGTACTCGATGGGATCCACGCTTGCTGTCTGCATCAAAGGGTGTCGTCATCTGGAACTCCGCTGCTACTGGATCGGCGGAAAGAACGAGAACGGAAAGAATGGAGAAACAAAGAAGAAAAGAAAAAAGAAGTGACTCGATAGGACGGTATCGTTGTCCTAGGCCTACGTACTCCCTCAGTGCAATGGGAAAATCAGAGTCAACGTAGTTCGGACGGGAACTGTGGGGGAAGGTTGCTCGCCAAGACAATCGCTGTCTTGTGCCTACGTATCCTCAATCGGACGAGAGAGATGAATCAGAGCTGACGTAGTTCGTGGGTACGACCACGGATGGGAAGTGTTTTTTACGTGAGCGACGAGCTCTTTTCTGAAAAAAGAAGTTTGAAATCCAACAATCCCGAAGGATCAAAAAAGATTTGAATTTGTTTTGTGTTTTTTAGACAGAAGTGTTTGGAGTTAGTTCGTAACTTACATTGCACCAAAGTCTACCATGCGGGAACGAGTGAGTCGCATGGTCGCCCCCGAATGAGACGTATGCTAAACACCCTAGAAGAAGAGAGGAGACCCCTCATTCTTCACTTCCTACACTTAAGGCTCGAGCGCAATATACGTTATATTTTATTAAGTGTTTTCAAGAAGTTTGAAATGAGAAGAGAAGCGACAC
This sequence comes from Lathyrus tuberosus, assembly GCA_022829125.1. Lineage (NCBI taxonomy): Eukaryota > Viridiplantae > Streptophyta > Magnoliopsida > Fabales > Fabaceae > Lathyrus > Lathyrus tuberosus. The sequence goes on along the minus strand of JALAZF010000073.1, from coordinate 3,011,703 downwards.
AAAAGGAAACTCTAAAGGGAAACTAAGAGTCCTAATGTTATCATGCATGGATGTCCTATGGTTAGTGAGGTTTAGGAGAGACGACTACCTAACCTAATGCTAATCCTACTCCAAGCTTAATCGAAAATTAAGTTGGACTAGGTAGCTCTAATGGGAGAGAATCCAAGACTTAAACAAGTCTTGAGACTCGAGGGATGAAAAGAGTGAAAGAGAAGGAGGAGAAAGAGAAGTGAAACACAAGTGGCCTAAGCTCACTTCAAACACAAGTATGAAAGTTAAAAGATAAAGGAAGAAAGTAAAATGTGGAAGCATATCCACACTCAAACAACTTACCATTTTCCCCTGAAAGTGTTAGAAGTATTCACATATGACAAAATGAAACTCAAACAAGCATAAGGCAATAAAGAAACAAGTTCTAAGGTAAATCAAACATAAAGTTCAGAACCTAATGGTCCTACTGACCTCTAATATTAGTCATGCACAATTAGTCAAAAAGAAAAGGGAGAAGTCAATCAAGTATCATTCAAGTCATTAAAGAAGGAGTGAGATGAAAAGAAGTGATCATGTGAAGCAACCAAGTCAAAATTCCACAAAGTAAACCAAGTCCAGAAGTGACACAATCCTAAACATGTGCCTAAACCTGATCTTCAAACAACATTCAAGTCACACAAACACTTTCACAATCAATTAAGAAGCAAAGAAGAAGAAGTGAAGTGAAGTGAAGTGAAACATGATTCATACTTGTGAAACAAGTGACTTAAAGTGAAAGGCAAACATCAAACATGCAAAGATGAGATTCAAATATCATAACCAGAATTCAATTAACATGCTATCAATTCTCAAACAAGACCCCAAATTATGGCACAAGTGCCTTCATGATCAAGCAAACCAAACATGAAGCATACATTCACAAATTGGACAAGTTAAAGTTCATGCTTCAAAGAAATAACAAACATGCCTCAAAAATTATGTCATCCAGTATTCAAGCATCTCAAACATGTATAATTGACATATCAAAGCCACAAGCAATGAATCAGAACCAAAGTCAATCAACAATTAGGTCAAAGCATTAATAGGATTTCATACATTCATGCTCAAAGCAACACATCCAAAGTCATCCAAACAGGACCTAAAAATGATACCAAAAATCTCAAAAATACCTCAACATGTTAAGAACACAACCCAAAAATAATCAGGATCAAATCGCTTTTCAAATGAGAGAAATAAAAGATGCAACATGAAGTATGCAATATGAAATGCAAGTGAGAAAAAATACTTTGGAAAATTAATATTTAATGCAATTTAAATGCAAAAATAATAAAATCAAATGTGAAAAATTAATTTTAATAATGAGGAGGAATGATGAATTTTTTTGGAATTTTTTAGCACATGCAAGTATTTTTAACAATTAATTATGAAATGATATGAAAATAGAAAATAAAAAGGAAATGAAATGAAGCCAGGGGTGCAAAAAGGAATCCAAACGCGTTCAAATGATCATGGGCTCAGAAACGAGGGGTGCAAACAGCAAAAAGGCCCAAGCGCTTTCAAACATTCAGAAACAACGAACGGCATAGATTGAGTCAAACAAAAAAAGTCTCCATATCCACAGGCTCACGTTCTCAGTCAAACAAATCAAAGTCAACAATCCAATGGTCCACATTCAAATTCGCTAATTAAATGAAATCAAACGGTCATGACTTAATCAGATCCATTAAACCCTAATCAACTTAATTAACATCACATAATCAAGATCCAACGCACGAGAATCAATCTGGAAAACTCAATCACGATCCAACGCATGAGATTTAATCTGGAAAATCATAAACCCTAACCGACCGGAGAAGCGCCGGTCATCTTCTCCGGCCACTCTCCGGCCATCAAACTTCAAACGGTAACCAAAATCAATAAACCATACATCAAAATGATCAGCAACTCACGTAGATCACAAATATATCACTCAAAATCATTTAGCATGCATATATTTCAAGAATCGAACGAAACAAGTTTGGATCTGAAAATTTCATATCTAAGTTCCAGCCATGATTCACGTTAAAAATCAATTCCAAACACATATATGAACTCAGCACATCAAGATGAACATTAAACACACAACAAAAATCAATTCCAGATCCACGAATTTGGAGCTCACCTGAGATTTGCAGAACTGGAAAATCACCAAGAAACTCCAAGATAAGCTGCAGATCAACTCCTTAAACCGTCTAATTGCAAAATAAATGCAATTAGACCTTCAAATTGGCCTGAATCCTTGAATCCGAAAGTTGAAGATCTGAACTCAACTGATAAATTCTTTGCTTAAACCTCAAAACAATGGTGGATTTCTCTTCCTTATGCTTCACTGATCACAAACCAACCAAAAAAAGATGGAAGATACTTGAAGAATTGGGAGAATCGAAGGAGAGAAACTTGAGAGCAAAACTTTGAAAAGTGGTGAAAATGAATGGTAGCTGTTCAGAAATTCGTGTGAGTTAGCTTATATAGTGTGTAGATGCTACTGTTTAGGGTTTGAAACTTCAGGGACTTGAGAGCAATGAGTTTGGGGCTGTTTTGCAAATTTACAAATGTGTGCACATGAGGTGTTTTGCTCGTGCATTCTTCATGAAAAGTGCATGACTGATTTCCTTTTGATGCAAGGAGAACCTTTGGATTGATCTTGGGGCAGAGGATTAACTGAATTGTGATTTCCAAGTGAACTTGCAAAATTGCTTAATGATGAATTATGGACATGTAATCCACGGGTTCACTCAATTCTTGGCTCCAAATGATGTTAAATGAGGTGCATTGGAGTGTGGTGAGGTGAAATGGATAATTAGAAGCCATATTGATGAGTTAGAATGCATCTAGCAAGTTGTATCAAAGTGGTATGTATGGTGGAATACCAAATGCTCTTGAACTTCAAATGCTCACAACTCTTGATCTAAAAATGGTATGATCATGATCCACCACTCTTTGGAAAGAGGAGAAAGAGATCTACAACCTTGGTGTTGGGCAAAAATTCGTTTGAAGCATTTTTTATCATGAAAAGTTTGGTTGAAGTTGGTTGAAAATATGCCAAAAATAGTAAATTGAAATTATAAGTCACTTTCCAAATTTAGCAACTTTTTACCAAAGCTTGATTTTTGCAAATTGTGATCATGAAAGCCTTCCATAGACCAAATCAATTCCAAACACATATATGAACTCAGCACATCAAGATGAACATTAAACACACAACAAAAATCAATTCCAGATCCACAAATTTGGAGCTCACCTGAGATTTGCAGAACTCGAAAATCACCAAGAAACTCCAAGATAAGCTGCAGATCAACTCCTTAAACCGTCTAATTGCAAAATAAATGCAATTAGACCTTTAAATTGGCCTGAATCCTTGAATCCAAAAGTTGAAGATCTGAACTCAACTGATAAATTCTTTGCTTAAACCTCAAAACAATGGTGGATTTCTCTTCCTTATGCTTCACTGATCACAAACCAACCAAAAAAAGATGGAAGATACTTGAAGAATTGGGAGAATCGAAGGAGAGAAACTTGAGAGCAAAACTTTGAAAAGTGGTGAAAATGAATGGTAGCTGTTCAGAAATTCGTGTGAGTTAGCTTATATAGTGTGTAGATGCTACTGTTTAGGGTTTGAAACTTCAGGGACTTGAGAGCAATGAGTTTGGGGCTGTTTTGCAAACTTGTAAATGTGTGCACATGAGGTGTTTTGCTCGTGCATTCTTCATGAAAAGTGCATGACTGATTTCCTTTTGATGCAAGGAGAACCTTTGGATTGATCTTGGGGCAGAGGATTAACTGAATTGTGATTTCCAAGTGAACTTGCAAAATTGCTTAATGATGAATTATGGACATGTAATCCACGAGTTCACTCAATTCTTGGCTCCAAATGATGTTAAATGAGGTGCATTGGAGTGTGGTGAGGTGAAATGGACAATTAGAAGCCATATTGATGAGTTAGAATGCATCTTGCAAGTTGTATCAAAGTGGTATGTATGGTGGAATACCAAATGCTCTTGAACTTCAAATGCTCACAACTCTTGATCTAAATATGGTATGATCATGATCCACCACTCTTTGGAAAGAGGAGAAAGAGATCTACAACCTTGGTGTTGGGCAAAAATTCGTTTGAAGTATTTTTTATCATGAAAAGTTTGGTTGAAGTTGGTTGAAAATATGCCAAAAATAGTAACTTGAAATTATAAGTCACTTTCCAAATTTAGCAACTTTTTACCAAAGCTTGATTTTTGCAAATTGTGATCATGAAAGCCTTCCATAGACCAAATAAAGGTCTCTTGACTTGATTACCATGATGAGGACCTCTCAAAACCTTAACTTGACTTTTCAGTTGACCAGTTTGACTGATTACTTCATCTGTAAGCTACTGAACCATCTGAGGCCTTCCACAATGAATTTTTGGCTCAAAACCCATCCTTAAACTTGTTTTGACATATGAAGTACCTTGGTAACAAGTTTAAGTTAATTCCTTGAGCTTAGGACCATTAACCAAGAAACCCTAGTTTTGGTCATCAGTGTAAGAATACAAACCCTTGATTTAACCAACTGGAGAATCCCTCATTGAAATGCCCTTGGGCCACCATATAAGGATGTGAGAAGCTTATGGAGCTCATAAGAAGCTTTTGCCCTTGAGTTGAACCAAATACCTCGATCCCATGCTAAGAACCAAATGCTATGCACAATGCAAATGCAAGAAATGAAAAGAAACATAAGCCAGTTATCTAAAAACAACAAGGAAAATTTTGAGGTGTTACAGCTATGAGAGAGGATATGAGAAAGCTTCGTAACGACATGCAAGCCATGGCAGAAGCTCAGCTACAAAGGACTGTGATCTCAGAGATCACCTCGTCGTCCATAGTGGAGAAGTATGATCCTAGGTATCAAATGCCGAAAGATCGTCCTTGGGGCATGCCTGTTAACTATATCCCGGAAGGATATGTTCCGCCGATCACTGAAGATCAGGGAATCACAACAGAAGCCGCTGGGGCTGAAGGTTACAAACTTCGGGAAAGCGAAGATGCCAGGGGCATACTGAAGACTCCTGAAGGTTACAAACTTCGGGAGACGCCAAGACTCACTACCGTAGTCACGGTACCACCCCCTGTGGTGCACACTGTCCTGAAAGGACAGATTCCACCGACACCTTCTGGTAATAAGGAAACTATGTTTGACAGAATGGAGGAATTCCAGGAGCAGTTCTTGGAAATGCAGAAGGAACTGCAAGCCATTCGCGGGCAGGATCTATTTGGAAAAGACGCCGCAGATCTCTGCTTGGTCCCAAATGTGAAAGTCCCGCAAAAATTTCAAGTTCCCGACTTTGAAAAGTACAAAGGTAACTCTTGCCCTTAAAGTCATCTGGTGATGTACGCTCGGCGGATGTCAGCTCAGACGGAGAATCAGGACCTACTGATTCACTATTTTTAGGATAGTTTAACCGGTGCCGCACTCAAATGGTACATGGGTTTAAACCGTTCCACGATCAGCACATTTAGAGATCTTGGCACTGCCTTCATCCAACAATACAAATACAATTTGGACATGGCACCCGACAGAGATCAACTCAGATCGATGTCGCAAAAGGACAAGGAAACCTTTAAGGAGTATGCTCAAAGGTGGCGTGAAATTTCCGCTCAAATTTGTCCGCCTCTTGAGGAAAAAGAGATGACAAAGATCTTCTTAAAGACCTTAAGCTCACTTTACTATGACCGAATGGTTTCCAGTGCGCCCAGTGATTTCACCAAAATGGTTGGCATGGGCGTACGTCTTGAGGAAGCCGTCCGAGAAGGACGTTTGGTAAAAGACACTGGATCGACGAGCGGTACTAAAAAATACGGTAGTGCTCTCCCTAAGAAAAAATAGCAAGATATTAGGAATATCTCTCTCGGAAAGCAAAGGCGACGTTATCAACCGGTAGCAGCTGTGACTTCTGCTATCAACCCTGCGTCTATTCCTACGTATCAACCTCAGGTTGCGCAGAGCCAACCTGATCAACAAAGGACACAACAGCCTCTTCAGCAGGCTCTTCCTCCATACAACAACGACTGTACAACACGACCACCAGGATTTGATCCTATACCCGTGTCGTACGCAGAGCTGTTTCCATTACTACTGGCTAAGGGGCACATTCAGACTAAATCTCCTCTTACAGTACCGGAAAATCCGCCTTTTTGGTTTAAGGTGGATCAAACTTGCCCTTATCATCAAGGAGGATCAGGGCATAACATAGAGACTTGTCTCAATTTCAAGTCCGACGTGCAAAAACTTGTTAGGAGCGGGGTCTTATCCTTCAAGGATACAAATCCTAATGTTCTCACGAACCCGCTGCCTCAACATGGGAAGGCTGCAGTCAATTTGATAGAAGGAGAGACTAACGATGTCTATCAAATTCACGATGTACTCTTATTGAAAACCAATTTGGTCAAGATACATTGTAGACAGAGTGGATATGGCCATGTGCCACCTCGTAATTATCACCAGTGTGATATCTGCTCTAAAGATAATTAGGGATGTTCTGTGGTGCAAGCAGCTCTACAGGAACAGATGGATCTCGGATGGATCCAAGAGCATCGAGTTCGTAGAGTTAACATAGTCTATATGAATTCCAACGTCATTCAGAACCACGATATCCGTGCAATGAATGTCAACTTGGTGGCAATGCACTCAAGCCAAAGCCAGTATCATAATCTGCCGCGGCACGATTACAGTTCATATCTGATTTGCTCGGTAAACAAACAGGGATGCTCTTTCATACAGGAGGCCCTCCAGCGTCAGATGGATCTTGGATGGATCCAAGACTACCATGATAGGAACTCCTATCAAATCAACATGGTTCAGATCTTCGATGTTCGCGTGATGAATACCAACCCGGTAGAGTTACATGCTGAGCAGGTCCGACTCGGATTCTTAATATCACATGACTATCAAAGCTGTAAGGCAGGTTACGAAAACGGTCAAGGTTGTACCCTAGTCCAGGAGGCACTTCAGCACTTGTTAAATCACTGGTGGATGCCAATCTACATGGATGAAGATACTCAGCAAATTAGTATCAGTAACAGGAATCCTACTCGGCGTCAGAGTCAGGATGTCCGATCAATGGAAGCTAACCTAGTGAGGTTACATTGTATTCAAAGTGGGCGTGGCCAGGTGCCACCACACAATTATGACCGTTGTAGTGTCTGTTCGGAAAGTAACCAAGGGTGTTACCTTGTGAGAGCAGCTCTTCAGGGTCAGGTAGATCGTGGAGAGATTCGCCCATATCCGGGTTCTGGACCTATCAACTGGACGCCGAACTACCTTGCCGAGCAAGTTGAGGATGTTGTCACGATCTCTGGTCATCACAGGACCAGGGATGTTTTTGCCATTATCCCTCTAATTGACGAATCGAGAGTTCCCAACCGGGAACGGATAGAGATTAATTATGATGGTCAGAAAAATCAGAAGGTTCCTATAGTCATCTATCTGCCGAGACCAACACCGTATGAATCAACTAAGGCTATCCCTTACAAATACGGTGCAATGACAGTTGAAAATGGAAAGGAAATTCCATTACCCTCCGTCGTGAATATTGCAGACATCAGTCATGTAACACGGAGCGGTAGAATCTTCAACAGAGGAGTTGGAGAACCTAACAAGGAAAAGGAACTTCAGACGGAAGCTCCTGATCTACCAGTCGGTCAATCCAGTAATCCCAACCTTTCAAAAAACGATGATGAGATGTTGAAGCTCATCCAAAGGAGTGAATATAACATTGTGGATCAACTGTTACAAACTCCTTCAAAGATCTCTGTGTTATCACTGTTACTCAGTTCAGAAGCGCACAGGGAGGCTCTACAGAAAGTATTGGAGCAAGCCTTTGTGGAACAGGATTTAACAATTAGACAATTTGATAGCATTGTCTCTAACATCACTTCCTGCAATAATTTGGGATTTAGTGATGAGGAATTACCCGAAGAGGGTCGCCGTCATAACATGGCACTCAATATCACAGTTCACTGCCAGGACGATGCTTTAGCCAGCGTACTGGTAGACACAGGGTCAGCCCTGAATGTTATGCCGAAGTCCACTTTGATGCAATTATCATTCAAGGGCCCTCCGATGAGAATCAGCGAGGTCGTCGTCAAAGCGTTCGACGGATCCAGAAAAACAGTTATCGGCGAAGTTGATCTTCCCATAACTATCGGTCCTCACACTTTCCAAGTCACTTTCCAGGTCATGGATATCCGGGCAACGTACAGTTGTTTATTAGGAAGACCTTGGATACATCAGGCTGGAGCGGTCACTTCGACCCTCCACCAAAAGCTAAAGTTCGTCAAGAACGATCAACTTGTCACAGTTTGTGGGGAACAAGCCTTGTTGGTGAGTAACTTGTCATCATCTGCTGGTATAGAACCCGAGGAGGTTATTGGAACTCAGTTCCAAGCACTGTCGGTAAGCAAGAACAATCAGTTCAAAGGAGGAACCTCGATTTCCTCATACAAAGATGCTATCAAAACGGTCGAGAGTACCGATACAACAGGATGGGGACAGCTTGTCATTCCTACTAGCAATAAAATGAAGAAGGGTCTTGGTTTTCTACAACCTGTACCCAAACAGCTGCCCACGATGAAAGTCTTCATCCCCTTCAAAACTTCTTCCACAGTGGAGGTTTTCTTCACCCGGTGTCTCAAGCAGTACATGCTATTAATGAGGAAGATCCCTCTGACACAGATGAAGAATGGAAGTCCTATCTGAACGAGGACGGTTATATGTCTCAGGAAGAGGTGCCTACGCCATTTTGCTATCCCGCACAGAGTCTGAGATTCATACCAAGGTCAGATGTCAAAATGATCTACGGAGATTGTGATCCGGAAGGATGCCGTGCTCTGCCAAATTCATTAGAGGAGGACACTCTGATGAAAGACAACTTTGACCATAATTACTATGGCCCAATGGATGGTCTGCCAATGTGGCAGCCTTACCTAGGAAACTTGGGGGCAAGAGAGTCAGCCGAACAATGAAAATCAGCTGACCGTTTTTGAACAGAATACCTGTGTCCCCACCATGTCATGGGATTAACACTCAGGTCATTCAGAAACTACTCAACATGAAGAGGAATTCGCAACGTTTGCAGGACTTTAATTCATCAACTATGCTTTTCCTGAGGTCAACGTCATCGAGAAAGATGACTCCTCCAGTTCCATAGAAGTGTGGGACACCTTGGGACAACTGAGTGGAAAATACGACTATATGGTCAAATACACCGCTCCCGAAAGCTCTCATATCAGGCTCAAAGATATCCAGCCTACTGGATGGGGAGATACAGCTGAGAGCATAAATACTATGCAAAATGCAACTGAGGAATTCTCCTACGACAATTCTGCCTGGGAGACAGATTCCAATGATCCCGCTCCACCAGAAATCAGTGTTATTTCTGAAGACAAATCAAGGAAGGTGCCAGACTTTGTGATTCACTGAGGAGTTCGCCGCCAATGGGTTGCCGTCGAGGTTCCGAAGATTATTCATAAGTCAAAGTAATTGCCATCTTTAACCTTTCACTCTGCCCAGGTGAAACAGATGTTTTGATAGGGCTCGCTTTCTGTAAATTATCCCTCTTCACTTCGCCCAAAGCGACAGAGTTTTATTTTATAGGGCTGTAGTTTCAAGATTCGACTTGTTCATTAATAAAATAACGTCGTTCTGTAATTTCCGCATTAATTGCCGTTTTCTCTTTTCATTTTTCAGAAAATGGTAATCCTAAAAAACAATTCAAATAAAAACAAGCAGTAAAATAAAACACTGCACACACTTGCATTTTCTATATCTCTTCTAAACACGAATCATCACGTCATGCAGATTGCTTGTTTTAAACCCCGTTAAAACATACGATTTGATGCCTTCTCCCAACTTTGAGTTCCCGGTATTCGAGGCTGAAGAAGAAAATGAAGACAAAATTCTAGAAGAGATCTCCCGACTACTCAGGCAAGAGGAAAGGTCCATTGAACCTCACAAAGAACTGTTGGAAACGGTAAACTTAGGTTCAGAAAAAGAGAGAAAAGAAATAAGGATTGGGGCGTTGCTCAGTCCAACTGCCAAAGAGAGTTTGATAAAGCTTCTCAGAGAATTTCCCGATGTATTCGCTTGGTCCTATCAGGATATGCCAGGGTTGGATACCAGCATCGTGGAACATCATTTACCGTTGAGATCGGAATGTCCGCCAGTAAAGCAAAGGTTGAGACGCACTCACCTGGACATGGCCATCAAAATCAAAGAGGAAGTATAGAAACAGATTGACGTGGGTTTCCTCGCTACGTCAGAATATCCTCAATGGTTAGCCAACATCGTACCCGTTCCCAAAAAGGACGGAAAGGTCAGAATATGTGTCGACTACTGGGATTTAAACAAGGCTAGTCCAAAGGACGACTTTCCTTTACCACACATTGACATGCTGGTAGACAGTACATCAAAATTCAAAGTGTTCTCCTTCATGGATGGATTCTCGGGCTATAACCAGATCAAAATGGCGCCGAAAGACATGGAGAAAACTTCGTTCATTACCCCATGGGGCACCTTTTGTTACAAGGTAATGTCGTTCGGTTTGAAGAACGCCGGGGCAACCTATCAAAGGGCCATGACTACTCTTTTTCATGACATGATACACAAAGAAATCGAAGTGTATGTCGATGATATGATTGCAAAATCTAAAACAGAGAGTGAGCACGTTGAACATCTGTCAAAATTGTTTGAACGTTTAAGAAAATTCAAGCTCCGCTTGAATCCCAACAAGTGCACCTTCAGTGTCCGTTCAGGGAAACTACTAGGGTTCATCGTCAGCCAGAAAGGAATTGAGGTTGATCCTGACAAGGTCAAGGCCATTCAAGAAATGCCTTCTCCGAAAACTGAAAAACAAGTCAGAGGATTCCTGGGACGTTTGAACTACATCTCTAGGTTCATATTCCTTATGACCGCCACGTGTGCGCCGATTTTCAAATTACTCAAAAAGAACCAGGATTGCGTTTGGACAGAAGATTGCTAAACCGCCTTCGACAGTATCAAGGAATACCTGTTGAATCCGCCGGTTCTATCACCTCCAGTGGAAGGAAGACCACTGATCATTTACCTCACAGTCCTAGAGGACTCAATGGGATGTGTACTTGGCCAACAAGACGAAACCAAATATAAAGAGTCTGTCATCTACTATTGGAGCAAGAAATTCACCGACTGCGAAACTCGGTACACGATGGTTGAGAAAACTTGCTGTGCTTTGGCTTGGGCAGCCAAACGTCTTCGTCAATACATGATTTGTCATACTACTTGGTTAATCTCAGAAATGAATCCAATCAAGTACGTCATTGAAAAGCCTGCTCTCACGGGAAGAATTGCCCGTTGGCAGATGTTGTTATCAGAATATGACATAGAGTACCACGCTCAGAAAGCCGTTAAAGGAAGTATTTTAGCCGATCATTTGGCTCATCAACCGATTGACAATCAGGAATCAATCGGGTTTGACTTCCCAGACGAAGATGTCATGTATCTATAAATGAAAGATTGCGATGAACCGTTACCCAGTGAAGGGCCAGAACCAGGTTCCCAATGGGGACTAATTTTTGACGGAGCAGTTAATCATTATGGAAATGAAATTGGGGCAATAATTATTACCCCTCAGGGTACCCACATTCCTTTCACCGCCAGACTTACGTTCAAATGTACGAACAACGAGGCCGAATACGAAGCTTGTATCATGGGTCTCGAAGAAGCAACTGATTTAAGGATCAAAAACTTGGACGTATATGGCGACTCAGCTCTGGTTATCAATCAGATAAATGGAGATTGGAACACATACCAATCAGGACTGATTCCTTACAAAGACTATGCAAGAAGGTTGTTACCCTTCTTTAACAGAGTCGAGTTTCATCACATCCCTCGTGAGGAGAATCACATGGCTGATGCATTAGCCACCATCTCTTCCATGATTAGTGTAGGTCAATGGAACGACCTACCTAAGATCGACATAATGCGCCTTGAACGACCCGCTTACATCTTCACGATTGAAGCAGTCATAGACGATAAACCTTGGTATCACGATATCAAATGCTTCCTTCAGAAACAAGAGTACCTACCTGGGGCACTAAGAAAGGACAGAAAGACCCTCAGAAGATTGGCTGGAAACTTCTTCCTGAGCGGTGACACTCTCTATAAGAGAAATTTTGACATGGTCTTGCTCCGATGCATAGACAGACCAGAAGCAGACATGCTTATGAAAGAAATTCATGAAGGGTCCTTTGGCACTCATGCCAACGGACACACAATGGTGAGAAAAATTTTAAGAGTAGGGTACTATTGGTTGACAATGGAATCCGACTGCTACAAGTACATGAGGAGGTGTCATAAGTGTCAGATATACTCCGACAAAATTCATGTACCGCCATTACATCTCAAAGTTCTCTCTTCCCCATGGCCATTTTCCATATGGGGAATCGACATGATTGGCATGATTGAGCCCAAGGCTTCAAACGGACATCGGTTCATCCTGGTGGCCATTGATTACTTCACTAAGTGGGTCGAAGCAGCGTCATTCGCCAATGTAACCCGATAAGTGGTGGTCCGATTTATCAAAAACAATATCATCTACCGTTATGGTATTCCGAGCCAGATCATTACTGATAATGGATCTAACTTGAACAACAAGATGATGAAGGAGTTGTGCGCTGAGTTCAAGATCGAACACCATAACTCATCTCCCTACCGACCCAAGATGAACGGAGCGGTAGAAGAGGCCAATAAGAACATCAAGAGGATCGTTCAAAAGATGGTTGTAATCTACAAAGACTGGCACGAGATGCTACCCTTTGCTCTTCACGGTTATCGTACATCTGTCCGCACTTCAACAGGGGCAACCCCTTTCTCTCTAGTGTATGGCATGGAAGCAGTGCTCCCCATAGAAGTAGAGATCCCATCAATCCGAGTATTGATGGAAGCTAAGCTCACCGAAGCTGAATGGTGTCAAAGTCGGCACGACGAACTGAATCTGATCGAAGAAAAGAGAATAACGGCACTATGCCATGGTCAGTTGTATCAACAGAGAATGAAGAGGGCATTTGACAAAAAGGTCCGACCTCGTGTCTTCAGAAAAGGAGACCTCGTGCTCAAAAAGATACAATTATTTCTCACTGATTCGCTAGGTAAATGGACTCCGAATTATGATGGCCCCTATGTGGTCACGAAAGCTTTCTCAGGCGGCGCCTTGAGACTTGCAACCATGGACGGAGAGGAATTTTCCTACCCCACGAATGTTGATGTAGTCAAGAAATACTTCGCCTAAACCAAAAAAAAAAAAAGAAAAAAAATGTCTCGGTGGATTGAAAACCCGAAAGGGCGGTCCAGGAAAAAGTTAGAGACATGAAAAAAATCATCCCGGTGGATTGGAAACATCGAAGTACAATCCAGGAAAAAATTAGGGATAATGGCAAGTAACTATGTTCAACAGAGGCAAGTCCCTCAGCAGCAGCAGTTACATCATCCGCCAGAAAACTCCAGTCAAGGTCATCTTCGACAGAAGCTCAGGATGTCTCGAATTCAAAGTTGATAGAAGGATAGTGGTCGTTATGTTTCAACGTAGCCCTTTTCCCTATAAATTATCATTTTCTAACTTTGTAAATACTCTTTGGAATCACGCGTTTGGCTGATCTCCATTTTATCAATAAAATTTGAGCTCTTGTGCTTTTGTTTGTAATTCTTATTTGTTTTAGCTTTACAGAATGGCATTTTAATATGATTAACAATTCTTGAAATAAAACAAAAATGAATTTACTTGTTAAAACTTTTTCTGCTTTTTAAAGACGGCAATTTCTTTTGACTGTTGAACATCGAAAGAACATCGGTCGCTTCTCCAGAAGTAATCGAACCTCAAAGTGCAGAATCAAAGTACTCCTTCTAACCTAGTACGCCTGAATGAAGGGATCAACTGTGTCAGAGTCCTTGTTTCGTCTGACACGCCTCGGCCGAGTTCTCATCTCCTAAGCCCGACCAACTATCTCTCCTAAGCAAGGTGGAATTGCTATTCTGAACCAGTGGTACTTCTTCGGCCTGCGATGGCCAAGTATCCAGTCATGTTCACTCGTCAGTTTGTATGCCGCGTCAGTTTTGTCAGCATATACATACATACATCATGCATTATTGATTTGCATTCACAGTCATATTGCATCGCTATCACTCTAGTCGGTCTTGTCCCCTAGTGATAAAAGTCCTCTCAATTGAGTTGTCAGCCATTTCCTCGTCAGGAAGTGTTACGTCTGAACATTCTCTCTCCTCCGATTTTATTTCTGGATTGAAGTTGGGTCCTCGACCACTTCGATAACTTGAACCTCTGAAAGACCAGAGAGCCCTCAGTTAACATCACTCTTCGCCATTGAAGATGATATCCTTGCTTTCCCGGATTAAGGAAAATCCACAGAGGAAGCCTCGAAATTGGAGATTCGGCAGTACGGCAGTTTTTCTCCGAAAAACCCACTGATAAAAAGTCATCGACACCTCAAAGTTGGATCACATCATATGGCATTTCTCTGAGAAGATCTCCGAGAAAAGTATGATGTAAAGACCCCAAGCGAATGCAGTCTCTCAAGGGACTCGCATTCCCCAAGTAGAGTCAACAAATGGCATCTCCAACAGAGAAGTTTGTACACCTCTATAACTCAGACGACTGGGTTCCCTAGCAAGTCTAACATCGAAACTTTTTCCACTCAAATGGCATCTCCCCAGGAAAATTCGGCGAGAAGTTTGAAGGAAAACCGCTATGCATAGCATCCCTTGTCAGTAAAGTTTATTGACGAAAGAAACTAAGACCAGTTCCTCGGTAGGAAACCAGGATAGAGGGGAAGTTTACATCAGAAACTAAGACCATTTCCTCGGTAGGAAACCAGGATCGAGGGGAAGTTTACATAAAAAACTAAGACCAGTTCCTCGGTAAGAAACCAGGATCTAGGGGAAGTTTATTTAAGAAAACTGAGACCAGTTCCTTGGCTGAAGCCAGGATCGAGGGGAAGTTTACCTTTTCTAAGCATCATTGCTTAGCTAAAGAAGATGAATGTGTAAGCTACCATTCATAACCACCATCAAAATTTCGGGTATTCCGATATTTAATCCTCTTGCACCCCGAATGCCCGAATACCTTCGTCATTCACACCTTCGTGTCCAAGAAGATTAAATAGGGGCATCTGTCATACCCCAAATTTTGACCACTAAGATTTCCCATCATTGTGAAAATCATCATCACAATATGGATGGGCCATCATACTTCATCAGTCTCCCCAAAGATGGGTGAGCATTCACTACAATCAAACTTAGGGTTTCAAGCCCTCTCAGAGTTCTTAGACAAAGGATCAATTAAGAATTGACATGATCTTCAACTTGTATAAACCTCTCAAACATCCACAATGGATCAAGAGGACTCCCACATCAAGGATTAAGCACAAGGTTGCTCCCTTCTAGGTGGATCAAGTCTCAAGATCGACAGTGTCACTAAATTAGGGTTTTGGTCGACCAGGGCCTCCAGATGGAAAATTTTCATCTGGGCACAAGCCAATGATCCAAAACATAACCTAATATACTCCATGGAACCTCATGGACCCAGTCATCAAGTCAATTTTGCCTCAGGGGATGCATTCATCAAAAATCAGGAATTAGGGTTTCTTGACCTAATTCACCCCTAAGTTGACTTTTAGGGCAAATCATGAGCCAAGACCTCAAGATAGGGTTTGAGGGTCTCTAATGAACTATATTTATCCATTTGCAACAATGGATTAATCCAAGAAGCTTGAGCAACAAGTCTCAATTTCATCTGCACCACAGTTAGGGTTTTAAGGAAAAAGTCAACTGTAACTTTGACTTTTGACCAGGACATGCTCCCAAGCGCTATGACATGCATCAATATACCCTATTACACCCATGGAACATGTCCATCAAGTTTGATTTAGGTCAAGGACATGATTTCCTGAAGAATTGCACGGTTTGGAATTCATCTGATAAAAAGTCAACTGTGCACAAAAGTCAACCTTGACTTTTTGAGATTTTTCACCAAAATGGATTTTTAACCCTAAAATGATGTTAATGTATGATTTGAATCATCATTCATCAAGAAAAATCAAGAAAAGTTGGATAACTTGTAAAAGGGGTAACCATAAAAAACTTAGAAAATTTTCTAAGTTAAAAATAAAGTGGCTAGGGTACTAACTTTGGAGAGTCATAAATCCTAAACCACAGCCATTTTCTCCCATCCAAGGCTTGATTTGTAGATCACATTGCCCTCTACAAAAACTTCAACTAGACCTAATTCCAACTCCTCATGGATTTTGAGTTATGGAGTGATCAAAATCAAGAAAAGTCACTTTGTTCCAACACTTAGTGAAAATTTCACTAAGTCAGATTTTACCCTACTTTTTGCCAAATGTAGGGGGATTTTTCACTTGGATTCAAAAGAGATCAAAACCAAACATGTTCAAACAGTTGTTGTATCATGTAAGGGTTTTCCAAAATGGCCAAGAACATTACCAAATTCAATTTGAGCCATGAGATATGACATTGGGAAGTTGCCTTGCTGAAATCTGCCAAGGCAAGGCAGAATTTGCATTTTTGCTCGATTTGCCAAAATCAGCCAAATCTAAATGCTCCTATCCACTTGGACACCTCTGAGGATTGAATCTAAAGGGGACAATCACTGAGCCAAGCCTCCAAAGTCTTTGGAACAAGAAATAGCATGTTGAACCTAGAATGGCCAAAATAGGGACAAGACTCCAATTTTGGATTGAAGCATTCAATGGAAGCATCAAGGTGGCATGGACTGAGCCATTCTCAACTGAATTTAGTCAAGACTTATCCAAAACCAAGGGAACCATAACCCTGTGCCCTAACCTCTAGTCAATGGCTAGAGAAGACTTGGATTTCCATTGGCCAACATTGAACAAACCTCTGCTGCAGTTGCCATTCATTGTGGATCCCAAAACAAACTTGCTCTACTATAAATAGAGCTCATTTGTGATCAGTTTGAGTACACCAAAGCCATAAAACATATGCTTTCCTCAAAACCTCTTTCTCTTGGCAAAAATGCCTTCTTTAGCAAAACAAACAGTTGCCATTCATATGTAAGTTGTGTAAACTATCACAAGTGACCTGTAATCACAAAATCACAAAGTCACTTCTCAAAACCTCAAAATAGGCTTTTTTTGCACTTTTCAAGCCATATCTTGATTCAGTCACTTTCCAAACCAGATAAAACCTCAAACACACTACAAATATCATCCTTGAACTGTCCCAAATTGTTCCCCTCATCTGGAACACCATTTGAAAGAGTTGCTATTTTGGTCACTTTTAACCCCTTTTACAAGAAAGGGACTGTTTGTGTTTTTGCAGGTACCAGTCAATTCCAATCATCCTAAAAGCTTCTATGGGATCATTTGACTGTGTCTAAAGCATCAAATCATTTCTGGAACAAGAGGTTTGATAGATTGCACAAAAACTCCAAAATCTCAAAAAAGAGGTAAGCCTCACAACTTGGAATCTTTCAAACATGCAATGATTTGAAGTCCATTGATCATAAACATCTCATACATGTTGTATATGTTGTGTTTGAGCTAATTCACCATGTAATCCATGCTTGTACCAAGTTGTAGCATAGAAAATGCATTTATAGGTCATTTACAAAACCACTATCGGGTTTTGAGGAGGGAGTGTGATATGAAAAAACTACCACCACCATTGGATTCCTTATGAAATTCTAGTCCAGATGCATATAAATTTTGTCTCAAACCATTAAGAATTGAGAAAGTTATGACCTTCACGTTTCTGAGCCAAAACTTGCCTTGGGCCAGGCCTAGAACCAAGGCATGACTTGTATATTTGTTGTTTTGTTTCAAACAATGGATGTATCACCACCCCAGTGGTAAGGCGCGCGCCTTGTAACCTTGAGGTCTTGGGTTCAAACCCCACCCATGCCATTTTGTGTTTTTTCACATTTTGCCATTTTTTTCAATATTTTCATGGTTTATTAATTAATTGGAAAATTAACAACTCTTTCAATTTTAATTATTTTTTATTGGTTCTTTTTGCAAAAAATCACAAAAATGTTGAAATATTTTATTCCACAAAAAAATTGAATTTATACTATTTATTTAATATAATTAGTATTTTTGTGAATAAATTTACTTTTATTTATTTTTAAACATTTTAAAATAAATATTCATCTTGAAAAATCAAGACCAAATGAGTTTTAATATCTCTTGTGATTTATACCTCATTTTTCAAACCTTAAACAAAAATCACAAGTGGTTTATTCAAACCTATTTGGTATTTTTCATTGATTGTCTTTAAATATTTACTTTTAAGGAATAAAATTAGGGTTTCTTTGATTTTCACTCAAACAAATCATTGTCAAACACTCATGGGCCTCTAATAGAGTGTAAGACCCAATCCTTTTTTTTTTACCAAATCATTTTTAGGCCTCAGTATATTGTATAAGTCCCGATATCGTCAAAAACAAATGGCGCGATCGTCGCCTTTTCAAAACAAAAAACCTTGGGCCTCTCCTCGAGCTATAAGACCCATTCAAAACTTTTGGGCCTCTAATAGAGTGTAAAACCCAACCCCCTTTTAACCAAAATCATGTGGGCCTCAGATATTGTATGAGCCCCTTCGCGTTATTTAAACGAAAAGTCAACTGGGCCTACCCTCGTGTTACAAGCCCCACTCTATTTATTTAAAACCTTTTGGGCCTCTTGAGAGAGTGTAAGACCCATCCCTTTGTACAGAAAACCTTTTTTGGGGCCACAGTCACTTGTATAAGTCCCTCTGTACGAATTCAAACAGTGCGCTCATTGATAAAACCCTGGGCCTCTCCTTGAGCTGTAAGCCCTAAATCTTTCTTTTTCAAAACACTTTCTCCTTTGATTTTGAATATACTGTTGTTTTCAATCTTTCTTTGTTGAACAACTAACCAAACAACATGGAAGCTCTACAACCGAGTAAGTGTTTATACGCTTTCATTTACCGCTTTCATATACATATAACTGTATTGTGGGGCTGTTTCACTGTAAGTCTTCTTTCATAAACTCATATCAACTGTGTAATAATAGTATAGATATTTAGAGTTTCCCCGACAACTACGTCTAGAACTAGGTGACGCCGTTTCGTTTATTCGTAGAAATAGATAACTAGATCCCCAATAGGATCACCAAATACAGTCTTCTCTTCGGCTGTCCTTATTAGGAATTGTCAAGAAACTCTACTCCCAGAGATGAATGTATTCTCCGTGAATGGTATCTTTGAGTTTCTTCCAAACTCTCAAACTTTCCTGACTTGATCTATTCCTTGTGAATAGCTTGCCTTGAATTTTTCGGGGTTTGGGGACCCACGGGCTTCTTAAAAGCATCGGCCTCCTCTTGGGCATCGTATAAGGACCCACAGGCTTCCTAAAAGTAACCGTGCCTCCTATTGGGCTTCGTACAAGGATCGATCGGCTTCTTAGAAGTATTCACAGCCTCCTCTTAGGCTTCGTATAATGATCTCTTCCTCCGGGAATGATAGCCTCCTCTTGGGCATCGTACAAGGACCCGTCGGCTTCTTAAAAGTTTCCAGCCTCCTCTTGGGCTTCATACAAATTGTCCCGACGACCTCTAAGAGGTATAGGAACATAAATTAGTCATCTGCATAGAACAGTCCTTTCATAGAGTCTACTACTATTTCTCAAAGCACAGTACAAAAGATGACACTCTAGACTTGGACAGTCTAATCTCCTTGAGTCTCAAAGACATTCTCAAGTGACCCCTTCGTTAAATAGGAAGAAAACCCGTAGACTCGGACAGTCTCAATACCCTTCGGATTTCCCAATTCCTTAAAGAACAGGAATAACCCGGATCCTCGAATCAAATCCTCGAGTACAACATTGCTCATATAAGAACTGATTTTCTCTCTACTGGACCTGTCACTTAACTGAACAGTCGCCACAGCCTCCTCTTAGGCTTTGTATAAAGATCATTCTCCCGTGAAGTTAGCCTCTCTCTTGGGCTTTGTACAATGATTCTCCCCAGCGGGGTCAAACAACGTTTAGCCTCTTTCTCGGGCTTTGTACGAGACACATAAGAGACTCCCTCATTGAGTCAATCACCCTTTCGCCTCCATCTCGGGCTTTATACGAGATACAAAAAGGTTCTTATTAAGCCAAACAAATTTTAGCCTCCATCTCGGGCTTCGTACGAGATACAAAAAACTCTCTTGTTGAGTCAAATCGCCTCCATCTCGGGCTTTATACGAGATACCAAAAGATTCCCTCGTTGAGTCAAAACCTTTTAGCCTCTCTCTCGGGCTTTGTACGCGACACATATTAGCCTCCTCTTAGGCTTTGTATAAGAAAACCACTGGTTGATCCAATTAACTTTTTAGCATCAAAGCTGTGCCTCGTTCACAGTACACAAACATCAACAACTCCTTCCCCTCCATCTAACTGCTGTAAGCGGCAAGCCTCTGGATCATCTACATCCATGCCCATGTCCCTCTTTTAGTATGAGAAATTCCTAAGGAAAGATGGCATTACTCTACACTGAGTTAAAGTCTTCTCCTTCAGGTTGAAATCCCCTATAAAGGAAATTATGGCATTGCCGGATTCACAAATCCCGGTTAAAGTAATTCTCCTTTATAAACAGTCGTAACAGACAAACAGACCCTCTTTAGAGATGACAAATTCTCTCTAAGGTCAACACTTTCAGCTTCATATCTTGGGCTTTGAACAAGATACAAACTACTTTCAGCTTCACATCTTAGGCTTCGAACAAGATACAAATAAACCCTTCAGCTTCACATCTTGGGCTTTGAACAAGATACAAACCACCTTTCGCTTCACGTCTTGGGCTTTGAACAAGACACCAAAACAACCATTTCCTCCCATAGAATAGGAGGAACTACGAACGCTCTGATTTCCCTGTTTCGGTAAACGGAAATACGTAGGCATAAGATTGAAAGAAAAATCTTAGCGAGCACACTAAATAAAAACCCAAAATCCCATACTTTCATATATATCCGTCCTAACATCTCAACCGATAGCCTAAAGCACCCCTCGTCAACAAAATAACCTAGGACAAACCCCGAATCTTTGTAGCATCTGTAAACCAACAGTTTCGACTGTTTAATCTCAGTATGCAAGCAGGGTTAATTGGAGACATCTATTTCCCTTCCTTCATCAGCTTTAATAGGATAAAAAATGAATCGAACTGTAGTACTAGAGCGATCGTGCTTCGCAACCACATCTAAAAATCACTCGCTACAGATAGGTCTCTTAGAGGCATAGTTTCAAAACCTAGGGCGACTTTAATCTCTCCGGTTCTCTGTGTATGTGATTGATATGTGGAAAATGTTTGTGGATTGGTGTTCTATGTGAGTTCCTCTACATTTTGGTGCACGATTTGCCTGTTTCTGAGAGATGTGAGGGTTGCAGGTGACGGAGGTGGCCGGAGAAGACGACCGGAGGTCGTTCTCCGGCCAATGAGCATGCGTCTAGGGTTTCTTGGCTAGATTTGAACACTTCCGTTTGATCTCTTGCATCGTGTGGTTATAAGAGTGCCAACACATTAAAATTGTTTTATAACCTGAACGTTTGTGTGCATGTGTTCCATGATTATTATTGTGTGTCTTCAATACGATCCGTTCATCATGTATGATTGATTCTCATAAAACTGATCCAATGGTTTAGAAGTTGCCAACACATTAATGAAACCATGTGCGTCACGCGTGAAAGTTATTTTAATCTGAGTATTCTTGTGTATATGCGTGCATGATTGCTTTGGTGTGCGTGCGTTGTGGATGGTCAGATGTGATTACCTTGATGATCATCACTGATAGACTTGATCATGTGATTATAATTGAACCCCAAGTTAACTGAGTATACACCTTTTCACACACAATCACACGTAATGTGGACTGGGTCTTAATTGATTTTCACACCCCCTTTGCCTGAGCCCATTTCACTTTGTAACATGTTTTTTACTTGTGCTGCACCCCCCACCCCATTTCCTTTATTATTTGTATTTCTTTTCCATATCTGTTTGGTTTTCTTTTTTAAAAAATAGTAAATAAATTCTAAAAATCCAAAATAAATTCATGTGTGTTCTTAAAACATTTAAATAATTTTCTTTTATTTTTAAGTCCGACTTTGTGGATTTTTGCATATTATTGCATAATATTCTTTTAATTCCTTTTTAATTGATGTTCATCTTTGACACTCAAATTTGTCCATTTTATTTTTTCCATCTCACATAATATTTTTAATCCATTATTTTTGCATTTGTTAAATAACACATTGAAGCATCGAAAAACATTTTGGTTGCATTTTTAATTTCATGTTATTATATGTTTGGATGTGCATATTTGAGTTTCCTTTTGATGTGTCTAAAAGTGACTTGGTGTGACTCTTTGATCATGCTTTATTTTGAATTTGGTCATGAATTTTTAACACATGTTTTGCTTCTGACTTAGGTTAATTATGTCTCATTTTTACAATTTTCTCATATACTTTGATAGTTGTTTAATGCCTTGCATTTGAAGTTACTTGTGTGCATTCTTTTATGTCCCATTCTCACATGTTTTGATGAGGCATTTATGCCACCACTTGATGTTTGTTTGTGCATCTATTATAGGTCATTTGTATGATGTTAAAGGTCATATTTGTTCCATTATAGGTCATTTAGATATGTGTTTGCATTTTGACTTGAGTTTATGCTTTCTAATTTGAAGTTTGATATGAATTCTTGCATCTTCTCGTCTTATGCTTTAATTGCTTTATGTGTGCATTTTATATGACATCTCCCTCATTCCATTTACATCTCATCAATGTTATGCCACTGCCCATGTGCATTCATCAATCATTTTACATGATATGCATCTATAATATGTCATTTGTGCACATATTGGAACATGTTTCACTTCTTCTTACTTCTACTTCATCTTATTCCTTCTACTTGTATTTTTTTATCCATGTTTTGTATGATGATTCATGTGCATCTTAAGACATTTATGAATTGAATATGGTTCTGACTTTAACCTTTCATGAAGCATTAATGCATGATTACTTTGCATATTCACTTTTTATTCATCTACTTCTTCCATGATTCACTTCTTTGGTGTTTAGGACATTTAATTGTGCATAGTTAGTATGTGTTTGATACCTTAACATTAGAGAACGCCTTTAAATGTAGGTCCTGACCTTAAGTGAGTCTCATCTCTTAGGATCCTATTTCATTGGTTCTTAATTGGTTTGATCATTGTTTGGTATTCTTTCTTCATTCCTTTACTTGTAAATGTTTTGTGAACTAACACTTTTCATGTAGGTGCAAATGGTAAGTAAGTGTGTGGATATGCTTCCACATACACTTCTTTCTTTCATCCTCTCTTATTTCTTTTAATAATTCAAATTGTGACTTTGATAAGCATAGACATGCTTTCTTTGAATAACTTCTTCTTCATCCTTCTTTAAGATCAACTTAACTTCCATCTTGGAAGTAAGTTGCTTCTTTTGTTCTTCTTCTCCTTCCTTTTAGGATTATATTTCTTAAACCACATAAACCATAGGACCTCCATGTATGATAACATTAGGGTGAGTCTTAATCTCCCTCTTTAGTTTTCACCTTTTGCTCCCATTTGAGTCTCTTCTTCTCATCTTGAAACAAAAGTAAAAAACACTTAATAAAGGTTAAACGTGTATTGCGCATGAGCCTTAAATGTGGGAAGTGAATAATTGGGGGGGGGGGGGGGTCTCCCTTCATTCTTCTAGAGTACTGAGTGTACGTCCTATTGGGGACGATACACGATGTATTTGTTCCTATGTTTTAGACTTGGGTGCAATGCAAGTTACAAATAACTGCAAAAACACTTTTCTCTAAAAAAACTCCAAACAGACAATAACGTCTTTCCTTCGGGAATTCTTTTCTTATCTCACTCATTCTCAACGTACGAACGTGCTTCTCCTTGTTCTCTTGCAAGACGGTAATGCATAAGTCTCCATACAGCAAGCTGCAACACCTGAGCTAGAACATTAGCCATTCCCTAAAAAACCACAAACAACTTTCCCTAGTGAGGGGAACTACGTCGCTCTGATTCTCATGTTCCCGATGAGATACGTAGGCAGTGGGGTAGGGCCCATTCGAGTGCTTATTTTATGTTCCCTACATTTGTTTCTCTTTCTCTTTCCTTTCCTTTTCCAGCTCTTTTTCCAGTATCCTTTCCTTACACCCTTTGATTGAAGCAGCAAGCGTGGATTCCATCGGGTACGATGAACGTGTAGGGGTGCTAATACCTTCCCTACGCGTAACCGACTCCCGAACCCAGTTCTCTTGGTTGCAAGACCATGCTTTTCCTTCCCTTCAGGTTTATGCAGTGTTTCCTTTCCCTCTCTTGGGATAAATACACATTGCTGGCGACTCTGTTTCGGTGCCACTTTCGCGTTTGTACTTGGATGAAAATCCCGGGGAGCGACAGCTGGCGACTCTGCTGGGGATCGAACCCAGAATATTTGGTTTCCTTAGCGAGTCAATCCTAGCGCTTGTCTGTTTTTCCTTCCTTGGGTATTTTTGTGGAGCTGTAGTGCTGTTTTTTTGCCTTTTTACTGTATTGCTGTTTATAGCATTACTGCTTTACTGTATCTTGCTGTATTACTATTTACTGCATTACATATCATTATATGCTGGACTGTGTTGGTTTTTCTGTTTGGTGGGTGGGATGTTCTGAGAGATAAGCCCACTACCCAGGCTTGAGCATACATATAGGTATCAGTGTGGGTGGACGTGTCGCTCCCGTGGTGTTTGGCCACGTGTGGGTGTTCACGAGACCTATAACCAGACGAGGTTCTATCCAGAGCTATCTGCTACTGTATGTTTGATACAGGCCAGTAGATATTCTCTGGAGGAATCGTCGACTTTGGTGACCATTCCCGAGGACTCAGCTGCGACACTCCTCCCGAGTTGTGACAATGGCAGACCACACTTTGTGGCAAACCCATTGCACATTCTCGATCCGAGGACCCAATGATGGGAACTTGTATAGGATATCCTTTTTGAGGGGAATCAGTTGAGGCCTCCTCGATTGATGATGATGCCAAACTAGAAATGGTGAACGTATCATCATTTCTCGACCTGAGAGCCCGTGATATTGAGGATCCTCACCTTTCTAGTACCCACATGTGAGAGGGACGGGCTGTTTGCAGGTTTGCAGGTACCCTTGACTTTCAAAATACCTGGTACACTGGATTTCTTATTAGTACGGTTTATCTGTGTGGTTACTCTGTTGTTCTGGAATTCTGGAGAACTTGATCCTTGAATTTATGCAACTATTACAGTCAACACAGACACGTGGCACCTTGATCCCATGCCTTACATTGCATCTTTTTCTCTAACATTCATATTTTTCATTTTCCAGATAGTATGTGATTTTGATTCCAGTCAAAGGGCAGTCATAGGGATGGACACCAAGAAGGGTAGGAAGAATATCATTGTGTACAAGTTCCCGAAGCTCATCCTGGGCCAGATTTGTAAATTACAAGAGATGGCCAGTCCGGAAGTGTTAGGAATGTTCGGAGAGAAGTATGGTTGGATCCTATCCTTTGTTCGTAACATCAGTGAATATGAATATAACGGCTTGCACATCTTGATGCAGTTCTATGATCCGTCCCTGAGATGCTTTGTGTTGACAGATTATGTTTTGGTTCCCACTCTGGAGGAGTATTCTAACATCCTGGGAATTTCCATCAAAGAAGGTGTTCCTTTCTGTGGGTCGAAGGCAGATCTTGATTTCCAAGCTGTGGCTGGTGCTCTTTATTTGAGCAAGTCAAATTTGGAAGCTGATATTTCTGGCAAGGGAAAGATTCGTGGCTATCACTTATCATACTTGGCAAGCAAGGCTCAAGAGGCAGCAAAGGAGGAGAAGTGGAATGTCTTCAATGTAGTGTTGGCTCTCTGTGTGTATGGTATTGTCTTATTCCCAAACGAGCCTGATTTTGTTGACACGGATGCTATCAGAATATTTGTATCTCAGAACCCGGTGCCAACCTTATTAGGAGATCTCCATTATGCTTTATACAACAGGAACAAGAAGAAGCGAGGTGGGACAGTTCATTGTTGTGCACCTCTTTTCTATAAGTGGTTTGCCAATCATCTACCCCAGTCAGGTGCTTTCAAGGATACTAAGAATTCTCTGAAATTGAGCCAACATCTGATGGGTGTAGACGCTAAGGATATTGTTTGGGTGAATCACGGAGTGCTGGGTAAAGACATTTTGCATAGTTGTGGTGAATTCCCCAATGTCCCGTTGATAGGGAGGAAATGAGGTATTAACTATAACCCTTCCTTGGCTATCCGGAAGTTTGGGTATGCTCTAAGAAGTCCCCCGGTTGAAAAGGAATTGGAAGAGTCTCTGTATTTTCACATGGCTGATGATGGATTAGATGTGGCACAGAAAGCTTCCAAAGCATGGCTCAGTAAATAGAAGAGAGGAAAAACCATCTGGGGTAATGCCTAACAATCAAACTTTCCCTCCATATGAGCAATGGATAAAGAAGAGGGTTGAAGAGTACTAGTTGCCTTTTGATTGGGCGCCTCCCTTATATCCCAAAGTGATAGAGGAAAGAATCACCGTACCAATTGAAGAATTCGATAAACAGCGAAAAGTGGTGTAAGATTTGAGAGAGGAAAATGCTAGTATGAGTAGTATACTTCAGGGCGCTTTACATGACAACTTGGAGATGAAATGGAAGGTCCAAGATTTGACAGAGCGTTTGGGAAAAAGGGAGAAGGATCTTGATGACAGAGCTCAGCACTGTAGAAAGATCAGTATGACTGCTAAATCATCTGGCAAAGCCTACAGGGAAACCAAAAAGCTCTTGACCAAAACTAAAGACGAGCTTGCCACATATCAGGAGATGTGGGAAGAGCTCAAGATTGAGAATGGGGAGTTAAAAGAAGAACTTCAAAGAATGAAGGAAGATAAGAAGCACTTCTCTGGTAGGTGGAAAGTAGCACAGAAAGAAATTGAAGAGCTCAAACTGCAAGCGGGAATTAAGAAGTCGAAGCACGAAGGCAATGATGTTGAAGAGCAGATTACTAGGTTGAATCAGGATGTCAAGAAGAGAAACAGACTGATAAAAGGGTTGCTAGAAAGACCTACTCATCCAGATACTGTGAACCTTCTTGAGGAGATTGAAGCCAGTTTATTTGGAATTAACTTGTAGTAATTCTGTTGTTTGTATTTTGCTATGATTACCATCAGGATTGTTGATGGAATCACTTTTGATTGTATCGAACCTATCTGTATGCTTTCTTATGATATGATATTACAATATTTGGTTCAGCCGTATTTGTCTCAACAGCTCTCAGTTTTGTGAAAAGTGTCTTCCTTTGATTGATTCTGCAATATTTCTGGATTCAGATTTATTTTCTGATGTTGTGTCCAATCCCTTGCCCGATTTCAAAGCTGGAATCAAAGCAGATATGCCCTGGAAATGTTTAAATATGATTGTTTGCATTTTGCATTTGCATCCTCATAATCATAAGCATTTTTGCATAACAGGTACTTGTTGCAGGAGATCTCTAACCTTTATTTGGTTTGAGGCATTATAGCTAAGAATCACGTACACCGATACTCAACTCGAAGAAATCAAGCAAGGATAATGGATCAAATGCAGAATGATTTGGCTGAAATGAGGGCACGCATGGACCAGTTCATGACTCTCATGACTGGTATGGCACAGACTCAAGAGAGATTGAGACTTTTGGTTGAGCGTCCAGAGACTATGCCGAGAGGTAATCAGGTTGACAATTCACAGACTCATGGCACTCCTCCTCCTGTTGGCAATCCTCCTCCTGTTGGTAATCTGGGTAATGGAAATGTCAGAAATGCTGGTGTTGTTCAGGAAGATGTTCAGGAAGGTCAGTTTACCCTGCTGGATGCTGATATGGGTAATCCTAATGATAGAAGGTATGATGAGTTGGCTGAGAAGATAAGGGCTATGGAGTGCAAGAATTCTATGGGCATTGATGTCATCAATCTGGGTCTAGTACCAGGGGTCAGAATTCCTCCAAAATTCAAGCCACCCACTTTTGACAAATATCATGGCAATACGTGTCCCCAGACGCATATTCAAGCCTATTTTGGGAGGATTTCAGCTCTTACTGATGACGATAAGTTATGGATGCATTACTTTCAGGACAGTTTGGCTGGAGCTTCTTTGACCTGGTATATGAAATTGAACAGAGCTGCTGTGAGAAGTTGGAAAAATCTGGCAGAAGTGTTCCTAAAGCAATATCAGTACAATATCGACATGGTACCCAACCGCACTCAGCTGCAAGGGTTGTCACAGAATGCTAAGGAAAGTTTCAAAGAATACGCTCAAAGGTGGAGAGAAATGGCTGCCTAGGTTCAACCCCCTCTACTGGAAAGAGAAATGGCAGATATGTTTATGGGCACCCTGCAAGGGGAATTCCTTGATAGATTGGCTGCCTGTCCATCAACAGGATTTTCTGACATTGTGATTGCGGGTGAAAGGATCGAGAGCCTGTTGAAACTCGGGAAGATTCAAGACGTAAGTGGAGCTGGTTCCTCTGGAACGAAGAAACCTTTTGCTAATAGTGAGAAAAGGAGGGAAGGTGATACAAACGTTGTGTATAGAGGACGGGGAAGAGGATGTTCTCAGGCTTATCACCAGGTAGGTGCAGTGACGATCCCAGTACCAGCCGTTCAGCAACAGCAACCACAACAGCAGGTTCAGCAACAACAGCAACCTCCTTTCCAGCAAAGGTCTAGGCAGAGGGACCACAAAATTGACCCTTTCCCTATGACCTATTCAGTACTGTTACCCCAATTACTCAAATTAAAGTTGGTTGAGCTTCGTACTATGAAACCTCCTGCTGCTGGAAACTTGCCACCTAATTTTGATGTCAACGCTCGCTGTGATTTCCATTCGGGTGCTCAGGGGCATACCACTGAGAAGTTTTCGGCATTTCAAAATAAAGTGCAAGATCTGATAGATGCTAAAGCAATCAATTTTTCTCTACCTTCTAATGTTCTCCAGAACCCCATGCCTGATCATGGTGTGGCAGATGTGCATGTTATTGAAGTCGGAAAGAGGTTGAACTTGGTAGCAGATATCAATCAGGTGAAGACTTCCTTGTTGGTTATAAAAGATCATCTGTTGAAGGGACGGGTGTTCCCAGGTTGTAATCAAGATTGTTCTGAGTGTATGAGTCGAGAGAATGGTTGTGATAAGTTGAAAGTTGGTTTGCAAAATCTGATCAATGAAGGCCGTCTACAGTTTGACCGGGTTGTGAAAGACATTGATGAGGTGTCAACTGTGACAATTTATTATACTCCTGCTGACATTCAGGTACCTGCAAGGGCAGCTCCTGTAGCAAGTGTTATGCCGGAAAGACCCAGTCCTGTTACCATCACGGTGCCAGGACCTGTTCCGTTTACCTCTACAAAGTCAATCCCATGGCACTATGGAGCAGACGTGTACTATTAAAGGAAAAAGCAGGAAGTCGGGACATCAGCCAGTTCAAATATTGATAATGTGGGTGGTGTAGGAGGCTTTACTAGGAGTGGAAGGTTGTTCGCTCCCCAAACTTTGCGCAGTGATAAAGAAGTTGAGGCTGCGGCAAAAGCTAAAGGAAAATAGGTGGTTGAGAGTGTTCCTGTACCTGAAACAGAGACCAAGATCACCTTTGACAACGAGGTAGAAGAGTTTATGAGGATAATAAAGAAAAGTGATTATAAAATTGTCGATCAATTGAACCAGACGCCCTCGAAGATTTCAATTTTGTCATTGTTGATGTGTTCTGATGCGCACCGAGAGGCTTTGTTGAAGGTGTTGAAGAGAGCCTACGTCCCACAAGAAATTACCGTCAGTCAGCTAGAGGGCGTGATTTCTAATGTCAACGTTAGCCATGGATTGGGTTTCACGAGTAGTGATTTGACTTCTGAAGGAAGAAACTACAACAAAGCTTTGCACATTACAATGGAGTGCAGGGGTGCAGTGTTGTCTCACGTGTTGGTAGACACTGGTTCCTCGCTCAATGTCTTGCCTAAGAAGGCGTTGATGAAGCTAGAAGTTGATGGATTGATTTTAAGGCCAAGTGATTTGGTTGTCAGAGCATTCGACGGGACGAAAAGATCTGTATTTGGTGAAGTGGAATTACCTGTGCAAATTGGACCGCAAGTGTTCAAGTCGACATTCCATGTAATGGATATACAGCCTGCTTATAGTTGCTTATTAGGCCGCCCTTGGATTCATGCGGTCGGGGCTGTTACATCCACCTTACACCAGAAGCTGAAATACGAGTTCGAGGAACAAGTAGTGACTGTGTGTGGTGAAGAAGACATCTTTGTCAGTCATTTGTCCATGTTCAAGTATGTTGAGATGAATGGGGAAATCCGCGAAATGCTTTGCCAGTCGTTTGAAGCTGTGAATATTAATAAAGTGCCTGAATCTGCCCCTACACCAGATAGAGCCGGCACGTCCATTTCATCTTATAAGCAAGCTGTCGAGGTTGTTAGAGCAGGTAATGCCCAAGGCTGGGGCAGGCTGATAGAGACACCAATGAAGGAGGACAAGTTTGGTATTGGTTATCAACCCTCTATGGATTCAGTTGCAACATACAGTGGACCCATCACTTTCAGCAGTGGGGGAATCATATATACAGATCAATCTTGTGCGGCTACAGAGGATGGCATTGACGGTGACTATGACTTGGACAATTGGGTACGCCCCCGTGCTTCGGGACAACAGTTGCAGAATTGGTCCGTTGAAGAAGTCATTCAAGTTACTCTTCAAACAGAGTAATTTTCTTTGTTTTTCTTTAATCATAATGCATGTTAAAATATGGCGCTCTGCCCAAGGCGTTCAGATTCATTTGTAGGGCCACCCATTTTAATTTGCAATTTTAATCATCAATAAAGGACGTTTTGCACTCAAATTTTGTTCTCTGTCTTTCATTTTTATTTTTGCACGGAAAAATTAAAATGGCAATGTTTCGTTTCTTTTTGTTTTAAAATAAATTCTAAAATAAAGCATGAACCCGTTCCTGCAGACTTGATCCTCCGGATTTCATTGATAACGGTTCTGCTATGGCTATGTATGACTTTGACAAACCAATTTATCAAGCCGGAGAAGGGGATGAGAAAGGCTGTGAACTCCCTGAAGAACTAGCCAGATTGTTAAAACAAGAGGAAAGGACCATCCAGCCTCACCAAGAGACCATAGAGATCATCAATATTGGTACAGAGGATGTTAAGAAGGAGATCAAAATTGGCGCCAGCCTGCAAGCAGATATGAAGAAAGCTTTGACTGAAATGTTGTGTGAATATGTTGATATCTTCGCCTGGTCGTATCAAGACATGCCGGGGTTGGATACCGATATTGTTGTGCACAGGTTGCCATTGAGAGAAGAATGTCTGCCAGTCAAGCAGAAACTTCGTCGGACTCATCCCTATATGGCCATAAAAATCAAAGAAGAAGTTCAGAAGCAGTGAGACGCAGGGTTTCTTGCTGTGACTAATTATCCTCCCTGGGTTGCCAACATCGTACCGGTACCAAAGAAAGACGGAAAAGTTAGAAAGTGTGTGGACTATCGAGATCTTAACAAAGCTAGTCCGAAAGATGATTTTCCACTACCTCACATCGACGTGCTGGTTGATAATGCAGCTCAGTTTTCAGCGTTCTCATTTATGGACGGTTTCTCCGGGTACAACCAGATTAAGATGGCACCTGAAGATTTGGAGAATACCACGTTCATTACCCCATGGGGTACACATTGTTATAAAGTGATGCCTTTTGGGCTGAAAAACGCAGGGGCAACGTATCAGCGGGCAATGGTAACATTATTCCACGACTTGATTCACAAAGAGATTGAATGTTATGTGGATGACATGATTGCCAAGTCGCGAACGGAAGAAGAACATCTGATTAACTTGAAAAAGTTGTTTGAAAGGTTGAGAAAGTTCTGTTTAAGGTTGAATCCGAACAAGTGCACTTTCGAGGTGCGTTCTGGAAAGCTGCTGGGCTTCATTGTAAGGGAAAAAGGAATTGAGGTTGATCCTGCCAAGGTTAAAGCAATACAAGAGATGCCTGAACCAAGAACGGAAAAAGAGGTTCGTGGTTTCTTAGGTAGATTGAACTACATTGCAAGGTTCATATCTCACCTAACAGCCACGTGTGAACCAATATTCAAACTGCTGAGAAAATATCAAACGGTTAGGTGGAATGACGATTGCCAATTGGCGTTCGATAAAATAAAAGAATACTTGCAGGAACCTCCAATCCTCATGCCTCCAGTTTCAGGAAGACCTTTGACAATGTATTTGACAGTGCTTGAAGGTTCTATGGGTTGTGTTCTCGGTCAACACGACGAGACAGGTAGGAAGGAGCATGCTATCTACTACTTGAGCAAAAAGTTCAATGACTGCGAGTCCCGATACTCAATGCTTGAGAAGACATGCTGTGCACTTGCATGGGCTGCTAAGCGATTGAGGCAGTATATGATCAGGCACACAACTTTGTTGATTTAAAAAATGGATCCTATCAAATACATTTTTGAGAAACCAGCAATGACAGACAGAGTTGCACGGTGGCAAATGGTTTTGACAGAATATGATATCCAGTATACTTCTCAAAAGGCCATCAAAGGAAGTATCTTGTCAAACTATCTTGCACAACAGCCGATTGATGATTACCAGCCCATGAAATTTGATTTTGCTGATGAGGACATCATGTTTCTCAAAGCTAAAGATTGCGAGGAACCACTCCCGGAGGAGGGGTCAGACCCTGAATCCAAATGGAGTTTGATGTTTGATGGGGCCGTCAATGGGTGCGGAGTTGGAGCAGTTCTTATCACGCCGGATGGTGTTCATATGCCTTTCACTGCCCGAATAACTTTCGGATGCACCAACAATGAAGCAGAATATGAAGCTTGTATAATGGGGATTGAGGAGGCGATTAATTTATGAATTAAGACCCTCGATATCTTCGGTGATTCAGCTTTGGTAATCAATCAAGTGAAGGGGAGTTGGTACACGCACCAAGCGAATCTGGTTACGTATAGAGATTATATGAGGAGATTGCTGACATTTTTCACGACAGTAGGTCGACAAATGGCATCTCCACAGAGAAGTTTGCACGCCTCTGCAGTTCAGACGAATGGTTCTCCCCAGCAAGTCTGACATCAAATCTTTTTCCATCAAATGGCGCCTCACCAGTGAAACTCGGCGAGAATTTTGATGAAGATCGCTACAACGGATATCATTCCTTGTCAAGATGAGTACTCGACAAGAAGAAACTGAGACCAGTTCCATGGCTGAAGACCAGGATCGAGGGGAAGTTTATTTCAAAGAAACTGAGAGCAGTTCCATGGCTGAAGACCAGGATCGAGGGGAAATTTATTTCAAAGAAACTGAGGCCAGTTCCATGGTTGAATACCAGGATCGAGGGGAAGTTTATTTTAAAGAAACTGAGACCAGTTCCGTGGTTGAAGACTAGGATCGAGGGGAAGTTTTACCCTTTTCTAAGTTACATTGCTTAGCAAAAGAAGATGAATGAGCAAACCGCTACACATTCATAACCACAATCAAAATTTTAGGTATTCCGATATTTAATCCTCTTTTACCTTGAATGTCCGAACGCCTTTGCCATTCGCAAATTCAGGTCCAAGAAGATTAAATAGGGGCATCTGTCATACTCCAAATTTTGACCACAAGATTTCCCATCATTGTGCAAATCATCACCACAATATAGATGTACCTTCATATCTCATCAATCCTATCAAAGATTGTTGAGTCCTCACTACAATCAAGAATTAGGGTTTTGAGCCCTCTTAGAGAACTCAGACAAATGATCAATCAAGAATGGACATGATCCTCAACTTGTCAAGCCTCTCAAAACCAGAGCATAAATTCCTCAAACAACCATCCAAACACCTCATAAACTATCCCTTGGAGGTGTTTAAACCTTCATTCTCATTGTACAACACCAAAATCAGAAAGTCAACCCCCAAAACTTCAAATTTTGACTTTTCTGCATTTTTCAAGCCATGTCTTGATCCAATCACTTTCAAAGCCAAACAACACTTCAAATACTCTCAAAATATCATCCTTAAACTATTCCAACAAGTTTCCCTCAACTGTAATACCAATTGAGGGAGTTACTATTTTGGTCACTTTTGCCACTTTTGCAAGAAAGAGTCCATTTCTGTTCCAGAGCTTTCCAGTTGATTTTGATCATCCCAAAAGCTGCTAAGGAGTCTATTAAGAGTGTCCAAAGCATTGAATTACTTTGGCACAAGCATCTTGAGAGTTAGCACAAGGAGCTTCAAGAGGTAAGTGCATAAAAACTTGAACTCTTTAAAATATGCATTACTTTGATGTCCATTGAATATGAACATGTCATACATATTATATGTTTTGTGTTTGAACCAATTTACCATGCTATTATTGCTTGTATGAAGTGGTAGCATAGAACTTGCAAATTTTGGCCTATTTTGAAACCACTATAGCGTTTTAAAATATAGGCATCTTTAGAAAATTCTAAGACCACCATTGGATTCCTCATGAAATTTTAGGTAGGATCCATCTAAATTTCATCAATTTTCATGGAGAAATGAAGAAGTTATGGCCTTCTTGCAAATACCCCTAAATCTGGTTTTTTGCCTTGGCCTAACCTAGAAATTAGGTCACCCTTATATGCATATGGGGTGGTTTTGATACCCGGGTGTATCACCACCACAGTGGTAGCAGCGTGTGTTTGTTTGGTTAGAGGGCGTGGGTTCAACACCCACCCAGACCATTTTTGGTTCCCTCTCCTTTTTTGCTATTTTTCTCATTTTTCATTATTTTCTTAATTAATCTCAAAATTAATTTCTCCTTCAATTTTAATTATTTTTTATTGGTTCTTTTTTTGAAAATTCACATAAATGTTGGAATATTTTATTCTATAAAATATCAAATTTATATTATTTATTTAATATAACTTGATTTTTTGTAATTAATTTCATTTTATTTGTTTTCAAACATTTTAAAATGAGATTTCCACCTTGAATTTTCAAATTCAATTGAATTTCAAGCTTTCATGTGATTAAACATGATTTTTCAAAATATTTTTCAAAGTTGACAACTTGTTTTTGAATATATTTGATATTTTATATCATTTTTTTTAATTTCCTTTGAAAATTATATATTTTTAATTAAAATTAGGGTTTTTCTTAATTTTGATTTTTTTCAAACTTCATTTGAAACACTTTTGGGTCTCTATTAGAGTGTAAGATCCATCCCCTTTGTAAATACAAATTTTTGAGCCTAAGTCAATGTATAATTCCCGATACGATTTTCAAAATAGCGGTGCGATCGCTGTTTTTAATCTGGGCATCTCCTTGAGCTGTATACCTCATCTCTTGTATAAAAATAAACTTTTGGGCCTCTATTAGAGTGTAAGACCTATTCCTTCTTGTACATAAATAATTTTAGGCCTCAACCATTGTATAAGTCCCTCTGTGGTTTTCAAAATCACGGCGCGATCGTCGCCTTTTCAAATAAATCATTTAGGCCTCTCCTTGAGTATAAGCCCCATTTTTCTTGATTCACAAACACTTTTGGGCCTCTATTAGAGTATAAGACCTAAACCCCCTCTTTGTACAAAAACAATTTTGGGCCTTTGCCGTAGTATAAGTCCCACAACGTCTGCCGGTGTCGCAGTGCGATCAATGTTTTCAAATAAGTCATCTGGGCCTCAGTCATTCTATAAGCCCCAAAATTTATTTTCTTTTTAAACAAAACTTATTTTAATTCGAATTCAAATTCAAAGTTTCCTCAAAACTTTCTTCAATTTCTTGAAACCTTAATCAAGCATACAATTGTAGTCAATACTACAGATCACAATACACTTGGGCTTCTTCTCAGCAGGTAAGTCCCAACATCTTTTTCAATGCCTATTTGTTTATATATATATATATGTGTGTGTGTGTGTGTGTGTGTCAATATAATTGTCTGTATATATACTTGTGCATATCTTTCGTAGAGTCTCCCTAGCAGTTAGGTCTATAATTAGGTCAAACCAGAGGTTACTTTCAACTTAGTCAAAACTAGTTCCCCATAGGAAATTCCCTATACAGTCTGCCTCCTCTTGGGCTTATAAAATATGGAACAGAGAAAAGCATTATTTCTGATGAAAATTTTCTCCAGACTGTCAGAACTTAGAAATTATATTTGTACAAGAAATTCATTTTCCCAAAGAGGATTAATTCCCGGTGAAACCTCTTTTGAATTTCTTCAAACCTCAGAACTGTTCAACAAAGAAAGGATTAATTCCCGGTGAAACCTTTCTTGAACTTTTCTTAGGCTTGGACCCACAGACTTCCTAAAATAATCCCCAGCCTCCTCTTGGGCTTAGTACAAGGACCAACAGGTTTCCTAGAAGTTCCCCAGCCTCCTCTTGGGCTTAGTACAAGGACCCAAAGGATTCCTAAAAGCATAGGATATAAATTAGTCATCTCTACTAGTTCAATTCTCAGGAGAGTCAAAATTCCAAAACATCTGACCATTCTAGGGCTGATCTTCATCCCTTAAAAGTCTCAGCCTTCTCTTGGGCATCATAGAAAGACCCCTCTCTACACTAGAGCCTACCACTTCTTGAGAGACTTGGACAATCTCAGCCTCCTCTTGGGCGTCATACAAAGATCATTCTCCAGCTATGAGTCAACCTCTTCATTCATGTTAGACTTGGAAAATCTCATTTCCTCTTAGATCACACAGAGACCCTCAAGATTCCTAAAAGCATAGGAAAAAAATCTGATCATTTCATCAGTATACTAGTCTCCAGCAGAGTTAAAACCTCCATAGGTTTTCAAACTCAACTTTAAACTTCTCTGACCCCCAACAAGGTTTAAGCTTTAATCTTTAAAATCCCCAACCTGGGTCAATTTACCATCAACAAATCATCAATGGAATTAGAGCCTCATGGCATCTGATACTCTAACTCTTCCCTGAGCCCCAACAAGAGTAATCCCTTTGGATTCCCTAACACAATACATACCTTCTCCTGGATTTCTACAAATCCTCAGCAAGAGATAGCCTCCTCTTAGGCTTCATATAAGAATTTCCCCAGTCAGCCTCAATCTTGGGCTTTGTACAAGACAGATAAAACATTCCCCAGTGGAGTCAGTTTTCAGTCAGCCTCAATCTTGGGCTTTGTACAAGACAGATAAAACCTTCTCCAGTGGAGTCAGTTTCTTTTAGCTTCAACCTTGGGCTTTGATCAAGGCACACAAAAATCAACATCCCCTCAGATGAGACCATGAGTCCTCTCTGCAGGAGGATATCCTCTCTATACATCACATCTCAAAAACAAACAATCAAAACCTTTTGTCTAGATAATTGCTGTAAGTGGCATACTTGTTGATTCAAAATCCAAGCTGGAGTCCTTCCCTTATCCTGGCTAAAATTTATCTTTCATCTATCAGCTATAAGTGGCAAGCTTCTGGATCCCTAACATTCAAGCTAATGTCCCTCTCTTAGGATGAAAGATTCATAAGGAAAAAGTGGCATTTCTCTACACTGAGTTAAAGCTTTCTTCCTTCATGACATCCCTCTTATAAAGGAAATTATGGCATTGCTGGATTCACATATCCTAGTTAAAGTAATTTCCCTTATAATCAATTTCTCAACATTTGTGATGAATAGGTGAGATATTCTCCCTTTAGAGATGATAAATTCTCTCTCAGTCACCCTTTTAGCTTCAATCTTGGGCTTCAAACAAGACACAAATACTCCAATAGCTTCAATCTTGGGCTTTAAACAAGACACCAAACATCTTTCTTCCCATAGAATAGGAGGAACTACGATTGCTCTGATTTCCCAAATCTCTTTACGAGAATACGTAGGAATAAGATTGTGAAATCTTAGCGAGCACACAAAATCAAAAATCTTAGGTTCAGTACCTTCCCAAAAACAACGGAAAACCCAAAAACAATAAAAACATTCTCTCAATTCTCCCAAAGGAGAAACTTTCCCAAGCCACAACAGATAAACACAAGAAAGTATTTTAAATTAACAGAGAAACATGCAATAAAAGGTTCTTATGAATAACCATTTATACCCTGGGTGTTAATAGCTTCCCTTTGTATAACCCGACCCGGTTCCCGATCTCTTAGCATTTGTTAAAGAAAACATTTGTGTGCAAGGTTAGTTTTAGATATATTCCCTTTCCTTTCCAACTTCATAGGATAAATAAGAAATCAGAAAGTAACACCCATTTCCAACATTGCGGTAAGGTGGTCGCGTCATCGACAAAAATAGCACGCTGTAATGATGAGATACAATCATCAAAACCTAAAAAAAAACTCTTAGTTGTAATCGGTTGCAATATAATGCAAACCAATTACATTCAGCTACTGACTCGGAATCTGGGGAAAATACTACGGGTGTAACCAGTTGACATGTTATGTCAATCGATTTCATTTAGCTACTGTAAGTTTTTTTTGGAAGTCATCTTCCTCCAGAGGCAATTAGTCTTTGAACAAAAGTTAGGCTATAATGCCACTTGTTGGACGTGTGACTACGTACACAAGAGAGAGGGTGAATTGTGGGTTTTAGAACAACTATATTTTGAAAACATTTCTTTATTATTATCAGAGTTTAATTTTTTTTTATAAAAACGTTTAAAAAATAACAGCGGAAAGTATATATGCAACAAGTAAAGAGTTAAGGGTAAGAGAAATTATACAACAAATTATAGAGGTTTGGTAGAAATGAAATGACCTAATCCTCTCCCCAAGATTTTTTTCATGAGAGTATCTAGTAATTCTTAAGAGCTTTCAGTAGGTTAAACTCTCGAACCCCTTTATACAAGGAAAAATGAAGGTTAAAGTTAACTTTCAGCCAAACAAAGAACAACAAAGAGAAGTGGTTAGTCTTCCTTTCAAACACAAACTTGCTGAGAGAAACGGTTAGTCTTCCTTCCAAACATCGGATTGAAGTGGTTAGTCTTCCTTCCAAATAGAAACTTGAAGTAGTTAGTCCCTAAGCTAAACTGAGATTTTCTACGGACTTATCTTGAACCAAGATGAGCTTTTAACTTGGCTGAAGTCACAAACTGAATCGAGCTTTTTAACCATGATAACAACAAACCAAGTTGAGATTTTAAACTGGGTTGATCTCAAACCAAATTAAGGTTTTAATTGGGGTGAGCTTACAAACCGAAACGACAACTTAAGAACCTAAATCCCTAAATAAATATTTTAACGAGTTTAGCTTTTGAACCCAAACAAATAATCCTTTAAGAATAAATTATTCAACTAAGAGAAAAACACTCCTAGGTGAATTTACAATAATTCCCTTTCTAGAATACAAAATTCCTCACCAAACACTAAGACTTTCTCGAAGCGCTATGGTTAAATTAAAGTGAGAGTAAGTGGAAATTATTTTAGAGAGAGAGTGAGGAGTGAGATAAAAAGGCTCACGTTTCTGGATCTGAAAATGTGAAAGGATAAGGCTCTATTTATAGGCTTGAGGTTGGCACAAAAAAGAAAATATCCATGGGCCAAAATTAATGTGTCAATCGATTGACTTCTTACCCCAATCAATTGGAAGCCCAAATTTTAATGGATTACAAGAACTTAAAAAGGAAATAAATGAAACAAAGATATTTCCCTACATTAAGACACTGACCTAATTGCTTATGGATAACCTTTTCACTAACCCAATTGATTGAGTATAAGTTCCAATCGATTGAACAATTTCAAAACTTGTCCAAAGCTAATCTGATAGTTCCTAATTCAAATGGCACGACTCCAAAACAATTTATGGACATTTTATTTAAATAGAGGCTTAAAACTAGTTTTAGTGTGTGTGTGTGTGTGTGTGTGTGATTTAGTCGTATAACTTTACAAAAACAAACCATGTGTTTTTACAAAACACAGTTCACTCAGACGCGACTGGGCGAGCTTTCACTTTCATATTTTGAAGCTTCAAGACTTGCCAAATAAGCCAATCATATAAACACTTGCTTGATTTTTATTGGAGATGAGGCTAATATATCTTCAAGTTGAATGCCATCATATATTCACCATGATTACCAAACCATAATTCTTCTACTTGCATCTTTAACCGCTTGTCATACTTGAATCTTCATGAGTTGTAAATGTTATACCAACTTGTTCTTTAAGTTGTCATCACCAAAAGGACATTACCATAAGTATACCCTAATCTTTTGAATTTGAATTCCTACAAAACATGGTTCCCTAGAGGTCACTCAGGAGCCACTGATTATTTTAGGCGTTAATCCATTCTTAGTTTAGTTTAATTTATCTTTTGGATTAGATAAGGCGAGATACCATCTCTACCGCGTGTATGGTTATATTTGTTAGACATTCTTTACTTTTATGGGGAGAACCATTTCCCCCTACATTGGTATTAATTCATAGAGGTTTTTAATGAGTCTCTTCATGCTATCGTATAAAATTCTTGTGATGAGTCAAGAAGATCCACCCAAACCATGCGGTGAAAGTATAAGTAAGTGAATTTTAAGATTCATTACTTTAGGAGTGTGATAGATGGTATCAAACCCTAAGACTCCATTAGGCGCTTATTTGAGAATTTCAAATAGATAATTTTTATCTGACATTTCCTTATAGATTGATCATATCCTTGTTTGATACCCCCTACTCAAGACCATATAGACCCGCCCTTGTTCCAATATTTAAGGACCGCACAGATACAAGACCTCAAATTCGAGTTTTTTTTTTTTTGTGATTGAAGTTGAAATATAACATATAGTCGACAATTTTGCAGCTTAGTTATATGAACCCCTTGTTTAGATATTTATTTTGAGAAATGAACTTAACTTGTGGTGGTCATTTAAATTAGATATCATAGTGGATTTTTGTATTTAATTTATCCAAGTCTGATTATAATGATGTTTATAATGTTTATTATTTTGTATTAGCGATATATGATTATTATGTTACTTATGTTTGTTATGATTATTTTAATTATTCTGATTAATAAATAATAAATTAAAATTATAACATAAATAATATTTATTTAAAATATAATATCAATAACATTTATGCATGGCCTCTTCGACGATCCTTGAGAATCTCAATATGCTTCGTCAACATGCTAATGATATGAAAGATCCTAACACACATCATTTTCTTTGGCATCTTATCTTGCCTTCTTAACTCCTCATTTCTTGTCAGGTGGGGGAGACATTGAATTTTTAGATGGGTAACCAAGTTCACAGAATTCTCTTTTCCAATAATATCAAGTGACTAGGACCATTTCTACAATGCTTTAGTTGCGTCAATCATGTCCAATCGTGACCTAGTTTATGCGTTTATCTCTTATGGACCTTTTATATTTAATTTCCTCCACTGGATATGGACATAATCTAATTATTTCGACACACAATTTATTTTATATCCTTTTAACTAACAAGCACGAGACAACTCATATGTCTTTATGAGAGTACAACCTCATATTGTTTTGTCAAATTCCACATACCTAACTATCTCAAATTCTTCAACAATATATCTCAAAGTAAATCTCGATACAAATCCACACACAATTTCTCATGAAATGGATTTGTGCGTCCATGCTCAACTTCATAAGATCTCTTATCAAATGAAGCTCTGATGTTGCTCAATTGTAACTTTATATTGTCATGCATACCCTTCCAACGTTTGCATAATCACATTAACAATGTTCCAACATTTGCTTTAATTTCTAATGAGTGGACTCAAACCTAATATAAAAAATAATATAACATAAAAACAATTTCAATACAATAAAAATAAACATTCAAATTATAAAATTCAAAACCTAGTAATCATATCTATTAGTTGTTATGTTCCCCAAATTCAGCACTATAGTTTTATGCTCTAACAAATATATTTTTATAAGGTGCTAAACAATTTTTTCATATAATCAACAAATAGGTTGAAATTAAGTATGATTGCTCATACTCTTACAATCATTGTTGATATGCCACTTCAGGTGTCTTTGACTTCGTCTTCCTAGAGGAAAGTGTCATTTGTGGTTGTTGTTGTAGAAGCCCCCATCAATCCATGTTGATGCGCCTGCCAGCGATGTTGCCATTCTTGATATCGTTCTTGAGGTTTTTGGAGGAGTCCCTTATGACACATCACTACTACCTTTATATGCAAACCATGTTTCTAGGCACGTGTGGGACAGAGAGGTAAAACTTATGAAACTTAATAACAAAAGAGATAAAAGAACATTTTTTTTATTTTGTAAGGTAGAAAATAAAAGAGTAAAAGTTTCAGGTAGTTTTTTTCTATAAAAATTGTTGTTATGATAACCTTCAGGGGGTTGCTCTTCCTTCCCTCACTGGTAAAGAGATATCCTTTTAAAATTCAAAATTTCCCTTCATAAATCTTGAAGTATACTTCCAAACACATATACACCACATCCCTTTGTAAGTAAGTCACACTCTCAATTTGCCATAAATTAGTACGAAAATGTATTTTTATAAAAATTACAGAATTGTACTTCTGTAATAACTCTTAGGCAGTAAGATTTAATGTTTTTGAAGAAATACATTGATATAATAAGTATACTGATGTAATAGGCTATTTATAATAAGTATCATATCAAAATAAATTTGTTATCAATTAAACCATACATAGATTTAATAAGATTAAAATGTCATATATTAGAATCAATTCAGAATCAATAATACTATCAAAATAAAAAACTACAAACCATAATATTATTCATAATCCATAATACAAATACTATCAAATACTACTGGTATAGCTCACATCCCTTATTCCTTTTATGCCTCATGTATTGCAATGTCGTTTTTGCTTGGGAAAGAATGACATTTACAGTGGCTCTCACAAGAGTGCCTTTCGAAAAGTATTTCCTCTCTATATATTTGCCCATGCAATATATATTTGCCCATGCAATATCCATTATATGACTACATGCAAGTAAAACATCAATGACATGATCTTCCCTAGCCCGTTCCTCCTCTAATATCTCCTGATGAGTTGGCCCAGGTGGATCTTTTTGAGCATCTAGTGTCATGTAAGGATGTGATACTCTGAAATATCATTGGATGTGACCAAATGCATTACTCCATGGCTGAGAAGTTGGTACACTTTGTACTTCCTCTAGTACCAGATGATTATATAAATCATAAAACATCAC
Organism: Lathyrus tuberosus; assembly: GCA_022829125.1. Classification (NCBI taxonomy): domain Eukaryota; kingdom Viridiplantae; phylum Streptophyta; class Magnoliopsida; order Fabales; family Fabaceae; genus Lathyrus; species Lathyrus tuberosus. The sequence goes on along the minus strand of JALAZF010000073.1, from coordinate 2,968,464 downwards.
ATCAACATATTTGTGGACCATAGTGGGAGGAGCAAATATGGATGAGTCTCTTGGAAAAACCTTTAGAAACCTGGGATGGCGCATGAATCACTTAGAGAGATGTGGATACATCAGACGTGAACCATAAGCCAACCATCTAGAGGTAAATGTGATGCCATCCAAGGGGCGCGTCCGACGATGATTGTCGTATGACTGAAAATATATATCATCTACAGTAGTGCGGTCAAGAAACACTCTAAAGAGCTCGGTCACCTAATTCCCTCTATGCAGGACAAATGCGCAAGCATGTGGTTGATCCTCAAAGTAGCCATCAAGATATGACATGTCGGAGATGCGTGGAATATGCTGGATGCTCCATGCTTGGAAATTGTATAGATGATATAATAGGAATGACATAGCACAAGTGTTATGAAATGTAAGTAACAGTAAAGGCGTGATTATATAACCGTAAATAGCATGTAACTTGTTGTCATCTGTTTAGTCTTCTAAATACAACCTTCAGCTAACTTCGAGTCAGGTAAATCAAACAAGTTGCTCTCCAATTGTACTCATGAATGCACTCAAAGTCAATGAAGTATCTAAGGTAAATCACATCGACGTAATAAGCATTTTTATCTAATATGAATGTGCCAACTAATACATGAGGTATGACCTTAATGCGCATACTCTATGATGCAAAACATGTGTATCATCACCATCGACCTCAATTACCGCAGTCAGGTGGTCTATATACAACTTCTTTAGAATTGCAAATCTAGCATGACACCTTATGGTGTCATCCATATCCTTTTGGTCATTACTTTGATCAACTACTAAATAAATCCCTATCATGTCCAATGCATCAGGTTTGTTCATTCTAGAGTGGTCTAATATTCTCCGCCTAATTGGAAGATGTAGCAAGGATGATACATTATCTACTGTGATGGACATCTCACCATGCGAAAGATGAAAATATGATTTCTCTTAGTGTCATATCTCAACAAAAGCTGACAATATACCATGGTTAATAACACTATAACTAGACCTACATAAATCTTGCAACCCATATAGTTGCATAACATCATGAAACCATTGCCCCTCATTTTATTTCAGCTTCGCAATCTTCCTACCATGGTTTATGCATTTTAAAGCATCATAGTAATGCAAAAAAAAACAACATTGTCAAAAAGTTAAAATATTATAATGCATGCATTTCAAAGAATAATTACAGATAAATTTTACCTGTCTGCCCCACATGTGCCTAGCAGCATGTATTAGAACAAGATTTGTTCTTGATATTTTCTCTTTAGTTTTGATGATAACAAAAGTATTAAAAGTATAATGGTTTATTTGATGTGTGTTTTATTTATGCATGTTCTTGTCTTGTACATAAATAATCAGAATTTGTTTACTTAAGATACACTAGGAGTTGCTTCATTGCTAGCTTATGGTGGCAGAGTCTGAAGAACAATTTCTAGTGTGGTTTGACGAAGACTCTGAACTGAAGGCCTCAGCATTCAGACGAGTTTCTACATTTAGTAATTGTATATCAGCATCTGGTACCATTCAGAGTTGGTGATAAAACTGCGGACTATCCGTACTACTGAAAGCAAGTTGTATTGTCTTATCAGCCTGTCAGCTCGAGTCTACAGGATTGCAAGGCTCAAGAAAAGCTGGTACGTTCTATGGATGTCTACTCCCAACGGCTCTATTAGTACAAAACCTCTTGAAGACTCAAAGGTTAAACGTGTTACACAATGGATTCAGAAATCTGTTGTGCATCCATATTCAACGTCTCTTGTACCTTGGAGCAAAAGCAAAGACACTTGATCAAGTAACCTTCTCAACGTCTAGTTTCTAAAAAGCCTATATATATGGCTGAAGATTCAAACCTGAATTTTCAACAAGGATTCTTCTGTTGAAGGAGTAACAAGATCAAGCAATTATCAACTCTATGTAATATGCAGATTTTCTGTTTTAGGTTTTAATTGTAAAAGCCTTAAGATTTCATAACCCTGTATATATTCAAGAAATCTTAAGTGCTTTAGGTCTTTGTTATGGTGATCTCCCGTACCTATGATGCGTGCATCATGTACACCTTGTTCTCTATTCTGTTAAGCCTTCAGTAGTATAGATTAAGTCTCCTGCTATGTGCTTGAGTAAACAAAAGTCTTTTTCATCTAGTTTGATTGAGAAAAAAGAAAGTCTTAGACATGTGCTCTAAGCAAAGGTAAGTCTTAAGTAGAAGACAGATGAGCAGGCGACTCAGTCAGATGGTGTGAGCAAAGGAAGTCTTAGACATGTGCTCTAAGCAAAGGAAAATCTCAACCAGAAGATAGATGAGCAGGAGGCTCAGTCAGATGGTGTGGGCAAAGGAAGTCTTAGACATGTGCTCTAAGCAAAGGAAAGTCTCAACCAGAAGACGGATGAGCAGGCAGCTCAGTCAGATGGTGTGAGCAAAGGAAATCTTAGACATATGCTCTAAGCAAGGGGAAGTCTCAACCAAAAGACAGATGAGCAGGTGGCTCAGTCAGATGGTGTGAGCAAAGGGTAAGTCTTAGATATGCGCTCTAAGCAAGGAAAGTCTCGGACAGTTGGTCTGAGCACTTGTAAAAGTCTTATGCAGAAGCATAAGCGATTGTAATCATGAAGTGGTTATAATGAAAAGCTCTTACGAGGCAAGGGGATTAGACTAATCTCAGTCAGGGGAGGAACCAGTATAAATCTTTCGGGTCTTCTGTTGTTATTTTATTTACTTCTGTTGAATCCACTGCCAAATGAATTAACTCAGAATCTGAACATCAGTTTTGATTCCGAGACTCTGATCAGAAGCTAAAAAAAAAGAAAGCGCGAAACACAATTCAACCCCCCTTCTTGTGTACTTTTCACACCTTCAATTGGTATAAGAGTATGGTCTGTGCTTCACACTTAAGAGTGGTGCAGATATTGATCCAATAAGAAAAGTATATTTCTTCTTCAAGAAGGAATCAAGTGCCACATGAAAAATATCTAACGGCTTTTCCAACCGTATTCAAATGGGTGATTCCATTGAATTTAAATGATGGAAAAACTAAACATATTTTTAACTCATTGGACTTGATAAAGGGTTGCTGAAGGTCTCTAGAATATCCTTGAAAAAGGTATTACTATAGAAGTTGATGGTGTTATAGATGATCTTTTGGAAAATCTTTTTCACCAACTCAGAAGATGCATATTGAATATCTTCAGAGGTAGTTGCATTCTGGTAGATGCATTATCTCACTTCTGAGTATATCAACATCATTGATATGTTTGATGCTTGGACTATCTTTGAAGTCTTGTGCTTGGGTTTGTGGAATCAGTTTTTGAAGCTTGAAGTAGTTACACTTCATCTAATCTCTTCAAGCAAATTTTGAGAGGACTGTTTCTTGACTTAAATCTAAAGTCACAGTTTTATTATGTTTACATCCTGAATCTGCTGTGTTCTGAAGGTTTGTCTTGCAGTCTTTAAAGAAAAGAAATGAAGTTGGATGATGAAAAACTATTCAACAGATCACCTTCTCCTTTTTAGCTTAAGTTCTGTGGAATGGCTAATGATGAGAAAATTAGGTTTCTTGTCAGAAGGATTTTCATACTGGCTGAATGGATTGTGATACCTGTTGATAAAAGAGTAACTTCAAGAGCTTCTAAAATATTTGTATTTCAACTGATTTCTCAATTCTGAAAGCAAGAAGTAATTTCTACCAGAACCTAATATCAGAAGATCGTCAATGTTTAATTGTTTGAAGCTGATATTAGTGCAGGATGCAGATGAAGAGAAGCATCTGTGTTCTGAAATAAAAATCAAATATTGAAAAGCAAGAGATGTTGTTAAAGCTATATTGTTTCAAAATATTTGATTATATGGAGTTTGTTCTTTAAGGTGATATCTTAAGAAACTCCATTGCTTATTGGTTGAGGACCATTATGGAAGTTGTTTAAAAATACATTTATATGAGAAGTCTTCAACTTCTCGTTGAGTTCTATTAGTTATACTGAGATAATTCTCTGATCTGCTTTGTGTCAATCTCTAATAGCTAACGCCATCTAGTTCTGAGCTTGTCAATGATTTCAAAGTCAAAAGATTTAATCCAAGATAATGAGATCATTGACATTGCTTAGAACAAGATTTTGTTCCTATCATATCTCATTCTAGACTCATACTCTAGAGTGACTTATGATCTGCTGTTAGATTAAGATATAAGGCGCAGAAGAGTATGTTTGTACTTACATGTATGGTATTATAGAAATATGAGTATCATAATGTATCTGCTACAGGTATCAAGGAAAGAAGCAGAGGCATCTTCCATAAGGTTGTTTACAACATTGTTTGGAAGAAGAGCCAACATCCCAGATTCAAGTATTGGTGGTAATGAATTTGGTGAGAGTAATGGAATCAGTGGTTAGACAGCCATTGAATCAGAATCCACTCAAAGTTGTGTTCAGACTGTTAGACGATGGCAATTGATCTAGAAGGGGGGTTGAATAGATCACTACTTTTTAAAACATAGTCGGCGCTTAAAAATTTGATTTTAAAATGTTGGCGGAAGCGGCCGAGGAACTATGTCGTCTAAACGAACCGTTATCGAAAAGATCTGATATGCGTAAGCCAAACGGAATGACAAGCTCAATGAGAATTCGAATCACTAATTTGATTATTAATCAATACACTTGAATTCACTTAACTTTGTGCAATTTCCAATGACTAATAAAAAGTAAACCAAAATTGACAATTTCACAAACAGTTTGTGATCGATCAATTTATCGAACACTTGGTGTGCAAAACACCCCAAGTGTTAATTTCTATGTAAATGTAGTGCAAAAATTTTCCAATTACAATCAAAGTGATTGTAATGAGTTTTCAAACCATATTTTCAGCACTACACTATAACAGAGTTTTATCGATCAATTGATTTTGCACAAACGTAAACAGTTCAAAAATTAAAGAGATATGGAAAGAGATAACAACATCAAATTTGTTTAGGCAGTTCCCCTTTTGTCCTCGCTTTGGGTACGTCTTCCCCCAATTCTAAAACTAGAATTGAGATATGTATTATCTTGTTGCAAATGCTTTTACAAGATAGGCCTTAGTCACCACACACTCAAGAATACTTGTTGATGTTGATACTATGCCTTCTCTCCCCTTGATTCAAGTCTAATCAAGTGCCTCGAACGTGTTGAATAAACCTCAGTTTACCGCTACTAGATTGAATGAACTCTTCGGTCTTCAATCACCTTCGCTCGGCTTATTTCAATCACACACAGTTTAAACCCAAATCTTTCTTACACAATCCTCCGATTATCGCTACTAGATTGAACGAATCTGTCCTTCTTCAATCACCTTCGCTCGGCTGAATCTATGAAGAAAATATTTGTCCCAAAACCCCCCAAATCTACACGATCTTGGAGGACAAAACCCTAATGGTTTTATTCAAGAAAAAACCCACTGAAAAACTCACCCCAAACTAGATACATAATTCTATGTTTGGACGTTATCACCTTAATGATGCAAGAGATCAACAAAAATTGTTATGTGTAATTGTTGAGAAAATGCAAGAATGAGGATGAAGATGATGAGAGAAAAATTCAGTGTATATCTTTCACTTTTCTTGTTATTATTAAAAAAATGAGGTACAATGTATATATATGATCCCATGACCAACTAACAAAAAATAACAGCAATTTGAAATTGAGAGAAATCAGAAAAATGACAGGTTTTTAGCGAACGGTCGACCAAAAAATAAGGAGGGTCGACCTGAGCAGACCCGTGAGCAAAACTATTCAAATATGGAAGCTATGCATCGACCGGAACAGGGTCCATGCGTCGACGCAAGCTTGCTGAAAAAATGCAGATACAAAGGTTATCAGTATGAGTCGACCTAAGGGTCGACGCGAGCATACCCGAGAGCAAATGACTGAAAAACTAGTTTTCATGAGTCGACCAAAACAGGGTTTGAGTCGACTCAAACACCTTAAACTCTCAAAAACTACTTTTTGATCATGGTTTATTCCACCTAGGCTATGTTTATGCATTCCTATGACTCCCAACATGATCAAACACACATAAGAAATATATGAGACTCTTCCTATATGTATAGACACATGATTTTGGGATATTTGTGCATTGTGAAGTATGAATGCAGGCTATTACACGATGATACCGTCCAAATTACACACTACGAGCTAGTACACATTTTGACATCATTAAAATAAAGACTGAGTATTAAGACACCTTGCCCTCACATACTCCCCCTTTTTTTTTATGGCAAAACTCTTCAGTTTGTCGAGTAATTTGAGACTCATCCTCCCCTTAACTTTGTGCATTCTTTCGAAATACAATCTGATCAATCTTTGTGAAATAAAGTGTTGCTTTTTGCAGAGCATGTACTCTTCTCCCCCTTTGACAACATAAAAAAGAGAGAAATACAAGGTCAAAGAATAACATGATATATCCATATGAACACAATTATATATTTTGCAACCAAGACACATTAACTAGCATCCACATAAAATGATGTTAATGCAGAAATTATAAGGATAAATAAAACATGAGGCATATAAAGAAAATTAAAGTGCATTACATAACTATAATATTCCAATAAAACTACAAGTCACACGACATACAAAAGAAACCAAAACATAAAATGATATGCGCAAAACAGAATATGAAATGCACTACAACTAAACAACTCAATCCTCAAGGTCTCCTCCCCTATATGGATGGCCCCTTCCTCTGAAATAGTAATCTGAAGGTGGTGGTGGTGGTGGTTGTTCATCCAATCGTTCAGTAAGTTCCAATACCGCCCAGTTGAGAGTGTTGAAACTGTTTGTCAGAGCACGATTCTGACTCTCAGCGGTTGCAGCCAAATTTTCAAACCTTGTTATCACTGTGGAGGAAAACAAGTCAAAGTTTTCACTTTGACCTTGTACCTGATTCGTGAGAGCATTGTACCTTTCTTCTTGAGCAGTCACAAAGTTTTGCTGTTGGAGCTGCATGGTTCTTAACATTTCGAGAACATCATCATTATTGTGTTGAGGTTGCGGTGGAGAACGAGGAATGTAGTATGACTCTTGATGATTCCAATCATTTGTTTGAGGCACGTAGGATGAACCTAGAGATGTCCATCCAGTGTGTTGCCACTCACCTCATCCCTGATTTGCATAAGGATTTTGAGCAGGTGAGTGACCCAACAACTCAGTGTTATCTTGTTCAGCATCATGGTTGTCAGTTTGCATCTCATGAGCTGCTTCTTCTTCCTCTTCATCTTCATCTTCGTCTTCATCCTCATTATCATATTGAACCCTTGAGCTCGAAGCCCTCCTCTGAAACTTGTACCGTTGATCTTGATTATCCCAAAAGTAACCCATCATTGTTAGTGTCTTCTGACTGAATTCTTGATCGAATGTCACAGAAGCATGTGGAATACCTTCCACCACAACTTCAGCTTTATTAAGAATGCTTTGAATAAAAGAGGCATAACACAAGGATGTACCTCGACCGGACTCCCGGAGAGCAAAATTCCTACTCGCAATGTAGTGAGGCCAATTAATCTGTATCTTGTTCTTCAGCAGATACACCAATCTAGATCCAAATCATAGAATAAACATCAATATAACACACATTTTGGAACAATTTCTTACATATATAAGTGATCAAGATTAGTTAACTAAAGAGGGACGATATTACCTCCAATGACGATTGATGATAGATGCCCTCACATATAGCTTGATCTTCTCAATATTGATAATCAAAGAAAAATATATACAAGCATAGATATAGAGCATGCAATCATACATATTTAGACACGATTCGAGATATCAAGAACACCAAGTTCCCTATGGATGTTAAATAAATGCTCTGTCGCAAGTGGTTTTGTGAAAATATCCGCAAGTTGATTCTTAGTATCAACATGCTCAAACACAACATCACCTTTATCTACATGATCCCTAAGGAAATGATGGCGAATTTCAATATGTTTCGTGTGTGAATATAGTACAAGGTTTTTGGTTAAATTAATGGCGCTTGTATTGTCACACAAAATGGGAATACATTTAAGTTTAACATTGAAGTCGAGTAATTGTTGCTTGAGCCACAAGACTTGAGCACAACAACTACCGGCCGCAACGTATTTCGCCTCGGTTGTTGACAAAGCAAAGGAAACTTGCTTTTTACAATGCCAACTCACTAAGGAATTTGAGAAAAAATGACAAGCGCCACTCGTGCTTTTCATATCTGATTTGTAACCGGTAAAGTCGGAATCGGAATAGCCAACCAAAGAGCAATCACTTCCCTTGGAATACCAAAGCCCATACTTTGGAGTACCACATAGGTATCTAAGTATGTGCTTCAGAGCTTTTAAGTGTGATTCCTTGGGACAAGATTGGTACATTTCACACATACAGACACTAAACATGATATCTGGTCGGGATGTGGTAAGATAGAGGAGAGAACCTATCATACCTCTATATTTCTTCACATCTACATCCTTACCATTCTCATCTCGACTCAAGTTAACACAAGTAGGCATTGGAGTGTCAATTGCTTTCGAGTTAGCCATGTCGAAGCGCTTGAGTAGCTCAAGACAATACTTCGTCTGGCTCACGAACATCCCTTCTTCAAGTTGCTTGATTTGAAATTCAAGGAAATAGTTTAGCTCCCCCATCATAATCATCCCGAACTCTCCCTGCATCAACTTAGAGAACTCCTTGACCATATTCATGTTAGTAGAACCAAATATTTTATCGTCTACATATACTTGTACCAAAATTAAGTGTTTTCCTTGACGTTTAATGAAGAGGGTTGTGTCAACCTTCCCTCTAGAGTACCCTTGATTTATTAAAAATTTGCTAAGACGCTCATACCAAGCCCTAGGGGCTTGCTTGAGACCGTACAAAACACGTTTGAACTTATAAACATGATTAGGATACTCATGGGATTCAAAACCGGAGGTTGGGCTACATAAACCTCTTCATTAATATAACCGTTTAGAAAAGCACTTTTTACATCCATTTGAAATAGTTTGAAATTTTTAGCACATGTGTAAGCTAGCAACAGACGTATAGCCTCGAGTCAGGCAACAGGCGCATAAGTTTCCTCATTGTCTATGCCTTCCTCTTGGTTATACCCTTGCGCAACTAAGCGCACTTTATTTCTAGTTATGACTTCATTTTCGTCAAGCTTGTTCCTAAACACCCATCTGGTGCCGATTACTCGATGGCCTCGCGGAGGTGGAACAAGGTCCCAAACCTCATTTCTTTTAAATTGATTTAACTCCTCTTGCATTGATAAAAACCAATGTTCATCAAGTAAGGCCTCTTTATAGTTTTTAGGCTCGATTTGTGAGACGAAAGCGAAGTGATAATAGAAGTTACTTAGCTTGGATCTCGTAGTTATTCCCTTTGAGATATCACCGAGTATGTTGTCGATGGGATGGTCTTTAGAAGACTTTCAAGCTGAAGGAAGGTCATCGTTGTTAGTCGAATGATCCTCCTCAATCTTTTCAGGATGGTGATATTTTTCCTCCCTAACATGCACTGCTTCAGGTTGATCAGTCCCTTTATCAGCGTCCTTGAGTATGTCTTCTGAAGATACACCTGCACCATGAAAAGAAGTACCTTTTCTGACATTTTTCGGATAAGACTCATCAAAAGTAACGTGTACGGACTCCTCAACAGTAAGTAACCTCTTATTGTATACCCTATATGCCTTACTAGACTAAGAGTATTCGAGAAAGATACCTTTGTCGGCCTTAGAATCAAACTTACCAAGAGTCTCTTTACCATTATTCAACACAAAACACTTATAAACGAAGACATGAAAGTGTGATACGTTGGGCTTCCTCCCTTTCAAAAGCTCATACAGAGTTTTGTTTAGAATAGGACGGATGAGCACCCTATTCAAAACGTAACAAGCTGTACTAATGACATCGGCCCAAAAGTATTTAGGAAGGCCACTCTCATTGATCATAGTTCTTTCTAATTCTTCCAAAATTCTGTTTTTACGTTCCACAACCTCGTTTTGTTGAGGGGTACGTGGTGCAGAAAAGTTATGATTAATCCCATTCCTATCACAAAATTCTTCAAAAAGATGATTTTCAAACTCACCTCCATGATCACTTCGGATTGTTACAATGTTTGTGTTCAATTTGTTTTGAGAGAGCTTGGCAAACTTCTCAAAAGCCGAAAAAGTATCGCTCTTTCTTGCTAAGAAAATAGTCCAGCAAAACCTAGAATAGTCGTCGACAATCACAAAACTGTAGTAGTTACCACCTAAGCTCTGAATCCAAGATGGTCCAAAGAGGTCCATATGGAGGAGTTCAAGGGGTCTCGTGGTTGAAACAATGTTTTTAAAATGAGATCCTTGTTTGCTTCCCCATTTGGCACGCATCACATAAGTGATCCTTTGAGAACTTGATTTTGGGTAAGCCGACTACTAGGTCCTTAGAGACTATCTTATTAAGCAAATCAAAATTGACATGCGCCAAACGCCTATGCCATAACCATGAATCTTCACTCATGGTGACGAGACATTTGTCGCTACTCAACGATACCTCATTCAAGTCTAGCATATAGACATTATTAACCCTCAGACCTTTAAACACATCCTCATTTTTATCATTATTTTCAATTATGCAACAATCTTTTAAAAATGAGACTTTATAACCCTTGTCACATAATTGACTAATGCTAATTAGGTTGTGTTTAAGACCCTCAACTAGTAGCACGTCTGAGATGGTAGTAGAAGAGGGATTACCTACACTACCTTTGCCGAGTATTGCCCCTTTATTGTTGTCTCCATAGGTCACAAATCCTTTTTTCTTTGCCACAAAGTCAACAAAAAGATAAATGTCTCCCGTCATATGTCTTGAGCATCCACTATCGAGAACCCATCTTCTCTCTATGGTCTCAAGACGTTGTACCTACACAATCAATCAAGGGAAATAGGTACCCAATTCTATTGGGTCCTTGGTTGTGAGTGAAAACTTGATTGCATTTGGGCAACCCTTGATAAACGCCTTTAGGAACTAAAAACCTCCTAAAACGACATTTTGCAATGGTATGACCCCTCTTGCAACAATACAAGCAAGTAAGTTTAACATGGGAATCACTTTTGTTAGATTGATCTCGAATCACATAAGTGTATTTTTTATATGGATTAATCATGTTTTTCTTCAAATGTGATCTATCAATAGCAAAAGTGACCTTTGGTTCTAGAGCCTTGTCAAGTTTGGCTCTAAGAGTTCTAACCTCCTTTTGCCAAATATGACAAGTTTCACATCCAAAATTTAACCATCTACTCTTGTCTTCCTCAACATCAACCTTTGTAACTTCCACCATAGACTTTTTGAGAGCCTCTAATTCATTTTCGAAATCGGAGATATTTTTCTCCAAATGAGAAAAATTTTGTTTGTTTGAAGCTAAACGTTTAAAGGTTTCCTAAGCCTCATGGTGTAGAGTATCAAAAGCATGTTGTAATTCAGAATGAGACATTTTGTTAGAGTTATCATATTTAGCATGTCTTACCTTTTTATGCTTTTTCCTTTGATGAGCGGAGAGGCAAAGGTTAACAGATTCTTCGTCATTTGAACTTTCTTCACTAGATGACTCATTATCGCTTTCCCAAGCGATATAAGCTCTTCTAGGTTTACCTTGTTTCTATTGTGGATGACTCTTTTCCTTTCCCTTGTCCTTCTTCATCAATGGACAATCCGGCTTATAATGGATGACTTTTCCACAATTATAGCAAGACCCTTTAGTTTTTCCACTCTTGTTACCTTCATTTTTGGAAGACCTTATTTGTCTTCTAAAGTTGACGAGGTTCTTTTCCGAATGTTGAATACCGTTTTTCTTTATATAGCGATTGCATCGCCTCACAAACAGTCTCATATCCTCATTCGAATCTTCCTCATCGTCGTCGCTCGATTCACTCTCACTTAGCTCATTTGCGGGGGACTTTGAACTAGAAGCCTTTAGAGCTATTGACTTCTTTTCCGCATCTTTGGTCTTGGTCTTTTCTTTCTTTTCTCTTTTCTCAAATTGGTCAAGACTAATGAGCACTTGCTCATGTTCCTCGAGCTTCCCAAATAAAGTTGTGATGTCCAACGTCATGAGGTCATTGGCTTCCTTTATGGTCGTGACCTTTGGTTGTCATTCCCTAGTAAGACACCTCAAGATTTTATTAGTAGCAACGTCATTGGAAACCGGTTTACCAAGTGAGTTTAGTCTATTGATTAAATGAGTAAATCTCTTTTGCATGTCGGCAATGGTTTCCCCTTGCTTCATGTGAAAGAGATCAAACTCTTGTGTCCAAGTATTGATTCGAGCTAGTTTGACGTCATTAGTTCCCTCATGGGCAACTTGCAATGCGTCCCACATAGCTTTAGCAGTCGTACAATGTGAAACTCTATAATACTCATCAACACCTAAAGATGAGATCATAATATTTCTAGCTTTCCAATCGTAGTTATACTTTTTCTCATCTTCTTTATTCCATTGTGCTTCCGGCTTAGGCACAACAACGTTATCCGCATTGGTCATGGTAATTTCCATGGGACCATTTTGTATAACATTCCATACCTTTCTACCAATAGAATTGATATGCGCACGCATACAATCTTTCCAATAACTATAGTTCTCACCGTTAAAAACTGGTGCTCTATTGTAAGCCCCTTTTGGTTCATTAGCCATTTTCTAAAAAGTTATATGCGAAGCACTAGATGAACCGGTGCTTGTGATACCACTTGTTAGACAATGGCAATTGATCTAGAAGGGGGGTTGAATAGATCATTACTTTTTAAAACCGAGTCGGCGCTTAAAAATTTGATTTTAAAATGTTGGCGAAAGCGGCCGAGGAACTATGTCGTCTAAACGAACCGTTATCCAAAAGATCGAATATGCGTAAGCCAAACGGAATGACAAGCTCAATGTGAATTTGAATCACTAATTTGATTATTAATCAATACACTTGAATTCACTTAACTTTATGCAATTTCCAATGACTAATAAAAAGTAAACCAAAATTGACAATTTCACAAACAGTTTGTGATCGATCAATTTATCGAACACTTGGTGTGCAAAACACCCCAAAGTGATTGTAATGAGTTTTCAAACCAGATTTTCAGCACTACACTATAACAGAATTTTATCGATCAATTGATTTTGCACAAACGTAAATAATTCAAAAATTAAAGAGATAGGGAAAAAGAGAACAACACCGAATTTGTTTAGGCAGTTCCCATTTCGTCCTCGCTTCGGGTACATCTGCCCCCAATTCATAAACTAGAAATGAGATATGTATTATCTTGTTGCAAATGTTTTTACATGAGAGGCCCTAGTCATCACACACTCAAGAATAGTTGTTGATGTTGATACTATGCCTTCTCTCCCCTTGATTCAAGTCGAATCAAGTCCCTCGAACGTGTTGAATAAACCTTCATTTACCACTACTAGATTGAATGAACTCTTCGGTCTTCAATCACCTTCTCTCGGATGATTTCAATCACACACAGTTCGAACCCAAATCTTTCTTGCACAATCCTCTGATAATCGCTACAAGATTGAACGAACCCGTCGTTCTTCAATCACCTTCGCTCGGCTGAATCTATGAAGCAAAGATTTGTCCCAACCCCCACCCCTCTAAATCTAGACGATCTTGGAGGACAAAACCTTAATGTTTTTATTCAAGAAAAAACCCACTGAAAAACTCACCTCAAACTAGATACACAATCCTATGTTTGGACGTTATCACCTCAATGATGCAAGAGATCAACAAAAATTATTATGTGTAATTGTTGAGAAAATGCAAGAATGAGGATGAAGATGATGAGAGAAAAATTCAGTGTATATCTTTCACTTTTTCTTGTTATTGTTAAAAAAAAATGAGGTACAATGTATATATATATGATCCCATGACTAACTAACAAAAAATAACAGCAATTTGAAATTGAGAGAGATCAGAAAAAATACAGGTTTCTAGCGAATGGTCGACCAAAAAATAAGGAGGGTCGACCTGAGCAGGCCCATGAGCAAAACTATACAAATGTGGAAGCTATGTGTCGACCGAAACAGGGTCCATGCGTCGATGCAAGCTTGCTGAAAAATGCAGATACAAAGGTTATCAGTATGAGTCGACCTAAGGGTCGACGCGAGCTTACCCGAGAGCATATGACTGAAAAACTAGTTTTCATGAGTTGACCAAAATAAGGGTTTGAGTCGACTCAAACACCTTAAACTCTCAGAAACTACTTTTGATCATAGTTTGTTCCACCTAGGCTATGTTTATGCATTTCTATGAGTCCCAACATGATCAAACACACAAGAAATATTTGAGACTCTTCCTATATGTATAGACACATGATTTTGGGATATTTGTGCATTGTGAAGTATGAATGCAGATTATGACGCGATGATACCGTCCAAATTACACACTATGAGCTAGTACATGTTTTGACATCATTAAAATAAAGACTGAGTATTAAGACACCTTGCCCTCACACAGACTCTATTGGTCAAGTCTGAATATGGAATCGAGTCTGACAAAAAAAAACAAAAGTGGTATGTTTGTTCTTTTAGAGCTTATCTTTTGATTCAATGAAACATTTGTTTATATTTAAATACAAAGTTTCTGTTAGATCTCTAGAGAAGTTATTTTGAAAAATAGAACTTCATAAGTCTTTAAGAGGAAACTCTGTTGTGTTTGTCTATACTGAATGTCTTATCAAGCCAGATGATGATCACATTTATGAAAAAAGTTTTCTCACCCATGTGTTGATATTGTTGCTTGTTAGCTGTCTAAAAAAGACAATTCAATATTCATCTATCACTCATGACTCTCGTTTCAAGATAAAGTGCTAGTTCTGAATAGAATCTTAGAGACTTGTAACTGACAGATGATATCTCTGTCTAATTCTAGACTCACTAGACTCTGATGGTTAATAGCTTCTGAAAGTTATAAGTTTCTGAGGTTCAGAAGAAGATTCTTTTTTACTGTCTTAAGCAGTTTAAGTAAAAAAAATTCTGAAAGCTTTTTAATACTTAACCTTTCATAAAGGTGAAACTCGCCTAGTGGAATTGAAATATCTGCTGGATAAAGAACCTTTGGATAATGATGTTTTTTCTTTTAGTACTTGCTGTTACTATTCCATGTCCTGTGAAACATCATTTTGTCCTTTTTCTGACAAGATTATTATTTCTGCACGATTCTTGTTCAGCTTCTTTTTTTTCTTCTTCTTCTTATCTTTCTTCTTTTCCTCTTGTTTGTGAGCTTACCAAACTAAACTTGATATGAGTTCTTCAGTTTATTCTCCTTTGAATTAGCTGATTATCATCAATGAAAAGTTTGTGGATTTTAATGAGTTGCTTAAGATTGGTTTCAACCTCTGGGAGAATGTGTCTAAACAAAGGTGGAATGGCTACTTTGAGATGCTCTGTGGTTTCACTTATCCAAGTATTGTCAAAGAGTTTTGGATTAATGCATCCACTGTTGAGCTGAATTTTGAGTATGATATTCTGTCTAAAGTAACGGGTGTTTCTATTATAGTAACCTCTTAAGCGGTTGCAAATGTGATCAATTGTGAGAAGATTGGAGAAATTCCAGGAACTCTTGTTTGGAAACACTATCTTCTTACTTGGCTTATCTTTGTAGATCCATCTAATACATCAAAGGTTTCTAATCTTCTTCCTGATGCTGTTGTTTGGAGTCAGATTCTGAATTCAAACTTACTGCCAAAGGATCATGATTTAGACAAAGTGGACCCTATTGAAAAATATCTGCTTCTACTTCTCAATTCAGATTTGAAGATTGATCTTTCTCAAGTTATGTTTGAGCATTTGAAGAGGTCTATTTTTTCTTAAAAAGGGAAAGACATTCTTCATACCTTTTGGACGAGTTATTTATGAATTACTTGTTCAACAAGGGGTTAACATAAGTTCTGAGGCTAGTTCTTCCAAGATTTGGAGAGACAAGTTTGAAGCTATCTACGAAAGATTCTGATGTTAGATTTTCTGCTTAGTTATGCTTTGTATTGTTGTTGAACTCTTTGTATTAAGCATCTTATTAATAAATTCTGAGTTTGTCATGCTTGTGTTCAGTTTTAATTGATTAATATTTATTCATGTTATTCACTGAGAATCTGAAACAGATAAAAGAACTCAAATGTTTGCAACTAGTTTCATTAATAAAAAGGAAGCTATTACAAGACAATTAGATTTTTCTAGTCTAACGGATGTGTCCTAAGGAACTCCATAGGATCATCTGACATGTCTAGATTGTCTAAGAAATCTTGCCATTCTTCCTTAGCAAACTCCAAAGCCTCCTTCCTCAGTTTGTTTCTGCGTCTGGATCTATAAGACTTCCTTCATCTGTGTGTCTTCACAAAGGATGCTGAAGAGGAGAACACTTCTGAAGTTGTCTGCTTGCTTGCAGGTTCTTCAGTTACTGCTTTGCTTTGATTTGCTTGAGTTGTTGCATTCAGTAGTGCTGCCTTCCTGAAATCTCTCTTTGGAAGCCATATTTGTTTTTGCTTATACATCTTGGTGTTTTAGGGATTAAGTGATGATGGAAGAAAGCTTACTAGAGTCGTTTTATAGACGTGTTATATTTATTGTCTTGAGTTTAATATTATTTAAGTGCTGATTAAATTTTATCAGAATTTTAATGGTAACTCTTGGTAATGTAATCTAAACGTCTAACCTATTAAGATTCTTTGAATTATTATGAATTTATGTCTGATCTGTTCTAATTGTCGTTTCTGTGTCAGTATTCACTTTGATAGTGTACCTTCAGAAAATCTAAAGAAAATTTCTGGAATGTAAATGCATGTGAAAGAAGTATTGGTCTAAAACCTTTTTCATTAATTGAACAAAAGGATTACATTTTTTTAACAAAAAAAGGGGTACAAGATGTGTCCTAGAATTCATCTATAGCCATTGAATCTCGTGCCCAGTGGCGTCCAATGTTGCTATAGTCTACCTCCTCATCTTCTGAATAAATCACTTCTTCCTCTTCTATGTCTAAAAGAGAGCTGTAGAACTTCTTGTTGACCCTCTTTTTCTTAATGAATCTTAATACTTGATTATTCTTCCTTTTTGGAAATTGATCTAGTAATGATGATCTGAGTTACATTTATTAGTGATATTTTATTTCGCTTTCCTTGTTTTCTTTTATTCTTTTTTATGTGACAAAAGGGGGAGAAATAATAGTAAGTATTTAAGTGGAAACTAAACCCATTGAATACATATTGGTCATTTATTTTCTGTTACTTGCCCAGGGTGCATTTTTAACTTTTTGTACATAGGTCTAAGGAAGAGCTTACAAACCTCAGACTTAACCTATCAGACCCAGAAGGAGCTTACCAACCTCATATTCTAGTGTTGCCAAGGAAAGTTAAAAAGGGCAACATATTTTAACTCTCTTGTACATAGTGTTAAGAAAGAACAAATCTATGACTTACCTATGAGACTCAGAAGGAGCTTACAAACCTCGTATTCTGATGTTTCCCAAAGGAGGTAAAATGCAGTTATCTTGGTAATCTTAAATATGGAACTAAGAGGGAGCTTACAAACATCAACCTTGGAACTGTTTGACTTAGGGGGAGCTTACAAACCTCAGACCCTGATGTCAGTAAGAAGACTAATTTATTTTTCTTGAAAAATAGTTCTTAATGCTAGAGTAAATTAAAATCAGCTGTGAGCTATCAGACTCAGGAGGAGCTTACAAACCTCATACTCTATTGTTGCAGAGAAAAGTAAGTGCCTAATATTGTCCTATAAATACTTGTGTTTGTCATCATCAAAAAGGGGGGATTGTTAGAACAAGATTTGTTCTTGATATTTTCTCTTTAGTTTTGAAGATAACAAAAGTATTAAAAGTATAATGGTTTATTTGATGTGTGTTTTATTTATGCATGTTCTTATTTTGTATATAAATAATCAGAATTTGTTTACTTAAGATATACTTGGAGTTGCTTCATTGCTAGCTTCTTGTGGCAGAGTCTGAAGAATAATTTCTAGTGTGGTTTGACGAAGACTCTGAACTGAAGGCCTCAACATTCAGATGAGTTTCTACACTTAGTAATTGTATATCAGCATCTGATACCATTCAGAGTTACTGATAAAGTTGTGGACTATCCGCACTACTGAAAGCAAGTTGTATTGTCTTATCAGCCTGTCAGCTCGAGTCTACAAGATTGCAAGGCTCAAGAAAAGCTGGTACGTTCTATGGATGTCTACTCCCAACAGCTCTATTAGTACAGAACCTCTTGAAGACTCAAAGGTTAAACGTGTTACACAATGGATTCAGAAATCAGTTGTGCATCCATCTTCAACGTCTCTTGTACTTTGGAGCAAAAGCAAAGACACTTGATCAAGTAACCTTCTCAACGTCTAAGTTCTGGAAAGCCTCTATATATGGCTGAAGATTCAAACCTAAATTTTCAACAACGATTCTTCTGTTGAAGGAGTAACAAGATCAAGCAATTATCAACTCTATGTAATAGGCAGATTTTATGTTTTAGGCTGTAATTGTAAAAGCCTTAAGATTTCTTAACCCTATATATATTCAAGAAATCTTAAGTGCTTTAGGTATTTGTTATGTTTATCTCCCGTACCTCTGACGCGTGCATCATGTGCACCTTGTTCTCTATTCAGCTGAGCCTTTAGTAGTTTATATTAAGTCTCCTGCTATGTGCTTGAGCAAACAAAAGTCTTTTTTAGCTAATCTGATTGAGCAAAAAGAAAGTCTTAAACATGTGCTCTAAGCAAAGGTAAGTCTCTACCAGAAGACAGATGAGCAGGCGGCTCAGTTAGATGGTGTGAGCAAAGGAGGTCTTAGACATGTTCTCTAACCAAAGGAAAGTCTCAACCAGAAAACAGATGAGCAGGCGGCTCAGTCAGATGGTGTGAGCAAAGGAAGTCTTAGACATGTGTTCTAAGCAAAGGAAAGTCTCAACCAGAAGACAGATGAGCAGGCGGCTCAATCAGATGGTGTGAGTAAAGGATGTCTTAGACATGTGCTCTAAGCAAGGAGAAGTCTTAACCAGAAGACAGATGAGCAGGTGGCTCAGTCAGATGGTGTGAGCAAATGGTAAGTCTCAGACATTTGCTCTAAGCAAAAAAAAGTCTCAGACAGTTCGTCTGAGCAGTTGTAAAAGTCTTATGCAGAAGCATAAGCGATTGTAATCATGAAGTGGTTATAATGAAAAGCTCTTGCGAGGCAATGAGACTGGATTACTCTCAGTTAGGGGAGGAACCAGTATAAATCTTTTGTGTCTTTTGCTGTTATTTTATTTACTTCTATTGAATTTGCTACTAAATGAATCAACTCAGAATCTGAACATCAGTTCTGATTCTGAGACTCTGATCAGAAGCTAAATAATAAAAAAAACGCAAAACACAATTCAACTCCCCCTTCTTGTGTACTTTTCACACCTTCAACATGGTTTGCATACAGAGGTAGTAATGATGTGTCATAGAGGACTCCTCCAAAAACCTCAGAAACGACATCAAGAACGGTAGCATTGATGGTAGGTGCATTAACTTGGATTGATGGGGGCTTCTAGGGCTGCAATAAGTTTAACTTTCCTCTGGGAATACGTAGTCAGAGACACCTAAACTTCAGAAGTAGACGCTTTTGCAATAAATGAACTGGCACCAACCAGTGGTCGCGAACGCCATGCTCTCTCCCTGCGAATAGATGCATGCTGGGACACTCTACTATGCCTCAATCATTCTTGGTTGTCAGTATTTTACCTATAACCAAACCAGACAAAGTAGACAAAGACGAAAAAATCAAACCCAAATGAAAGACATTGAAATGCAGACAAAATACAAAAGTGCATTTCCGTATTTCTAGAAAATCAAATTCAAACAAAACACGAAAGTGCACCTCCCTATTTTCATGAAACATAAAAAACACAAAAAAGATATGAAAACGCATGGAACACAAAAATGGCGGAAAACACATATCTCAATTAACTACCTAACTATGACTGTAACTACCGATTTAGTAATGTACCTTAAACAACTTGATGCACCTATTTAGTAATGCATACATAAAAAGGGAATTGAAAAAACTTACATAATGTGAGTAGTGGAAGGACTTAGATTGAATGAACTTGAGAAGTGATTGAAAAAGCTCTTGGATTAGGCGCAATGTAGTAGAAAACTTTAGCATGGTTAAAAAATGGTGGATTTGGGGGGTTCTCACACACCTTTTGTTTTGGTTTAGAGGATGTTTTGTTGGAAAAGATGAAGAGGGAAGGCTTACTGCGTATTTGACTCGAAACCCTTCAGAAAGTGTATTTCGATATTTTTTTATTGAGATATATATCCGTACAATTTTTGACAAAATAAAAATGTGACTCACTTCTAAATGAATGAGGTGTGGATGACATTTTTTATTTTTCACAAGGATGTCACATATCCTTTATCAATGTAGAATGGTTGGGTCATACATTGGCTCTAATCAAAAATATATTCTTAGGCCCAAACAACTTTGGGTTTAATTGATCTTATATCTATGTAAGTAAGCAACGAAAAGAAAAGGTAATGTGTGCGCTGTTGATAGCGATGTTGAGCTTGAGCAAGCAATGGCTATGATACTTATTGATTATCATAATCAACTAGTATGATACCCGTGTGTTCGCACGGGTGCACGTCGGTGACGCGCATTTGTTCTCAGAATGTATTTGTTTTCAGAATGTATTTTTTTTCAGAATGTATTTGTTCTTAGAATGTACGTCACCAGTTAGGTTATGAAATATAAAAAAAATCAAAAATATAAAAATTTAGTTGTAAATTTATAAAAAATTAAAATCATACACCCAATTAAAAAACAATTGTCATATAAAAGTTTAAAAAATAAAGTTATTTCATATAGAGTAGTATTTATAATAATGGGTGTAGATGATATTAAAAGAGACAAAATAAAAATAGAAACGATTAGAAAAAAAGTAATTGAGATTAAAATTATATAAATTTTCTTAAGATTCGATCTCCGTGGGGATCCGTGGAGATAGGGATGGGGAAAATATTCCTCGTGGCATAGATTGGAGACGGGGATGGGGAATAATATTGGGGTAGGGTGGGGAGCGGAGAAGCATCCTCCGAACATTTCATGCCCCGTTGACATCCCTAGTTTGGATTCATATGTTATTTTAAATATATTTCCTTTTATTTTCTTTAATTGTAAAAAAACATGTAATATCATGTTCGTTCACAAGGATTTTGGCCTGGTTACCCGTGCGTTCATGCGGTACTGATGTTTTACCCATGCGTTAACACAAATTTTGGTCTGGTTACCCGTGCGTTCACGCGGTACTGATGTATTACCCGTGCGTTCACACAAATTTTGGTCTGGTTACCCGTGCGTTCACACGGTACTGGTGTATTACACATGCGTTCACAAATTCTTTAAAATATATTTACTTTTACTCTTTTTAATTGTATAAAAAAATAAAATAACTCGTGGGTTCGCACGAATTCTGATATGGATACCGTGAATTCGTATGAGTACTGGTGTGTTACATACATATGTTTCTAAAATGTAATAAGAATAAAAAACAGAAAGACAATATTATTTAACCAAGAAAGTTTATTATTTAAAAAACATATTTTAAATTATATTTGGAGTATAAAGTGACTCTCAGGGTTAATGATTTTTTTTATAGTTGGACCAAAAAATATTTTGTATTGTTTCATCTACTCAAAAATCAATAAATATTTATCATATATCATTCTTAGAATGAATATTTTTTTATTAAATAATTGACCTAATAATATTGACAATTTACAATACAAAATAATTGACCTGAAATTAGTACCCGTGTGTTCACAAAAATCAAATAAATTTGAAGTCAATGTCTTTATTAAATAAAAGTATAATCTCAAACACAATTAGAGCATGTGTTACGTACTTAGCGCAAAAATCGTTCTCGTTATTAATCAATATTTTGAATGTTCTCGTTAGTAATTAATATTTGAATCAGTACTATTTTAAATTCTATAAATGACAAACAAATTATATGATTAATAAAAAATATCATACAATTTAGATACTATTTATTCATACATTATTTATGTTTCGTTCTATTAGTATTTATATTGAAGTTCATTTAATTAATTTAAATTGTATGATTATTTTGTACCCAAAAATTTCGTATGATTATTTATTTAATTATATAAATTGATTATCTTATGTTTATATACATTTTAAAAATTTGACGCCAAAAAAATGTGTGATTCTCCAATCAACTCATAGATTAAGAACTCTACATTATTTTATGTATAGTAATAAACTATGTTGTTCTCATTTATAAATATATAATTGTTTTTTATGCGGTTCTCATATTTAATATTTAGTAATCCTTTATTTAATACATTACTAAAATTTTTATAGTTTTTAAATATTGTAAACTTATAATAGAATAATTGTGTACATATTTTTCTTCTTTATTTAAACCAATTCATAATCTCATATAAAATAAAAATAAAATTACAGGCTATATCATTTAAAACTTATTTAAAGGTTATTAAAGAATATTAAATAAATAAATTTTCAGACATAAACAAAAAAAATTAAAGTAATAAATATATAATTAATTTAATGATAAAGTCTAATAAAAATTTGTTTATACTCGTCACTAAACAAACACTTAACCTCTTTTTAAGAGATATTAAAAAATAATAAGGCAAATTATGTATCATGACAATTTAGATTAATACTTTAGAACATAAATTTTGTTCACCTTTTACATAATTTTTTTTGTTTAAAATTCCAACAATACATCTGATATTTTTCATTTCAGTATATTATTAAAATATGTATTTAATATTAATATTTTATTTTATAATTAGAATTTTTAGTGCACTCGTATATAAAATATTTTAATCAATCATATATTTTTTCCCGTATATTAATATTATTTTTTATTTGAAATTAGTTATACAAATATTTGAATCAATATTAAATACATATTTTAGATTTAGATTAATCTATTTTAAAAAATAATGAAACACATAAAAAATCAAATATACGACTTTAAAATTATTTTGATTTTCTTAAAATATAGATTAAATATACACTTAACAACAATCACATATTTTTTATTATACTATGTGTTATATACTAAGTTTGAATTTGATGATCTAGTGGAATACCCGTGCTATGTGCTTGAGCAAACAAAAGTCTTTTTTAGCTAATCTGATTGAGCAAAAAGAAAGTCTTAAACATGTGCTCTAAGCAAAGGTAAGTCTCTACCAGAAGACAGATGAGCAGGCGGCTCAGTTAGATGGTGTGAGCAAAGGAGGTCTTAGACATGTTCTCTAACCAAAGGAAAGTCTCAACCAGAAAACAGATGAGCAGGCGGCTCAGTCAGATGGTGTGAGCAAAGGAAGTCTTAGACATGTGTTCTAAGCAAAGGAAAGTCTCAACCAGAAGACAGATGAGCAGGCGGCTCAATCAGATGGTGTGAGTAAAGGATGTCTTAGACATGTGCTCTAAGCAAGGAGAAGTCTTAACCAGAAGACAGATGAGCAGGTGGCTCAGTCAGATGGTGTGAGCAAATGGTAAGTCTCAGACATTTGCTCTAAGCAAAAAAAAGTCTCAGACAGTTCGTCTGAGCAGTTGTAAAAGTCTTATGCAGAAGCATAAGCGATTGTAATCATGAAGTGGTTATAATGAAAAGCTCTTGCGAGGCAATGAGACTGGATTACTCTCAGTTAGGGGAGGAACCAGTATAAATCTTTTGTGTCTTTTGCTGTTATTTTATTTACTTCTATTGAATTTGCTACTAAATGAATCAACTCAGAATCTGAACATCAGTTCTGATTCTGAGACTCTGATCAGAAGCTAAATAATAAAAAAAACGCAAAACACAATTCAACTCCCCCTTCTTGTGTACTTTTCACACCTTCAACATGGTTTGCATACAGAGGTAGTAATGATGTGTCATAGAGGACTCCTCCAAAAACCTCAGAAACGACATCAAGAACGGTAGCATTGATGGTAGGTGCATTAACTTGGATTGATGGGGGCTTCTAGGGCTGCAATAAGTTTAACTTTCCTCTGGGAATACGTAGTCAGAGACACCTAAACTTCAGAAGTAGACGCTTTTGCAATAAATGAACTGGCACCAACCAGTGGTCGCGAACGCCATGCTCTCTCCCTGCGAATAGATGCATGCTGGGACACTCTACTATGCCTCAATCATTCTTGGTTGTCAGTATTTTACCTATAACCAAACCAGACAAAGTAGACAAAGACGAAAAAATCAAACCCAAATGAAAGACATTGAAATGCAGACAAAATACAAAAGTGCATTTCCGTATTTCTAGAAAATCAAATTCAAACAAAACACGAAAGTGCACCTCCCTATTTTCATGAAACATAAAAAACACAAAAAAGATATGAAAACGCATGGAACACAAAAATGGCGGAAAACACATATCTCAATTAACTACCTAACTATGACTGTAACTACCGATTTAGTAATGTACCTTAAACAACTTGATGCACCTATTTAGTAATGCATACATAAAAAGGGAATTGAAAAAACTTACATAATGTGAGTAGTGGAAGGACTTAGATTGAATGAACTTGAGAAGTGATTGAAAAAGCTCTTGGATTAGGCGCAATGTAGTAGAAAACTTTAGCATGGTTAAAAAATGGTGGATTTGGGGGGTTCTCACACACCTTTTGTTTTGGTTTAGAGGATGTTTTGTTGGAAAAGATGAAGAGGGAAGGCTTACTGCGTATTTGACTCGAAACCCTTCAGAAAGTGTATTTCGATATTTTTTTATTGAGATATATATCCGTACAATTTTTGACAAAATAAAAATGTGACTCACTTCTAAATGAATGAGGTGTGGATGACATTTTTTATTTTTCACAAGGATGTCACATATCCTTTATCAATGTAGAATGGTTGGGTCATACATTGGCTCTAATCAAAAATATATTCTTAGGCCCAAACAACTTTGGGTTTAATTGATCTTATATCTATGTAAGTAAGCAACGAAAAGAAAAGGTAATGTGTGCGCTGTTGATAGCGATGTTGAGCTTGAGCAAGCAATGGCTATGATACTTATTGATTATCATAATCAACTAGTATGATACCCGTGTGTTCGCACGGGTGCACGTCGGTGACGCGCATTTGTTCTCAGAATGTATTTGTTTTCAGAATGTATTTTTTTTCAGAATGTATTTGTTCTTAGAATGTACGTCACCAGTTAGGTTATGAAATATAAAAAAAATCAAAAATATAAAAATTTAGTTGTAAATTTATAAAAAATTAAAATCATACACCCAATTAAAAAACAATTGTCATATAAAAGTTTAAAAAATAAAGTTATTTCATATAGAGTAGTATTTATAATAATGGGTGTAGATGATATTAAAAGAGACAAAATAAAAATAGAAACGATTAGAAAAAAAGTAATTGAGATTAAAATTATATAAATTTTCTTAAGATTCGATCTCCGTGGGGATCCGTGGAGATAGGGATGGGGAAAATATTCCTCGTGGCATAGATTGGAGACGGGGATGGGGAATAATATTGGGGTAGGGTGGGGAGCGGAGAAGCATCCTCCGAACATTTCATGCCCCGTTGACATCCCTAGTTTGGATTCATATGTTATTTTAAATATATTTCCTTTTATTTTCTTTAATTGTAAAAAAACATGTAATATCATGTTCGTTCACAAGGATTTTGGCCTGGTTACCCGTGCGTTCATGCGGTACTGATGTTTTACCCATGCGTTAACACAAATTTTGGTCTGGTTACCCGTGCGTTCACGCGGTACTGATGTATTACCCGTGCGTTCACACAAATTTTGGTCTGGTTACCCGTGCGTTCACACGGTACTGGTGTATTACACATGCGTTCACAAATTCTTTAAAATATATTTACTTTTACTCTTTTTAATTGTATAAAAAAATAAAATAACTCGTGGGTTCGCACGAATTCTGATATGGATACCGTGAATTCGTATGAGTACTGGTGTGTTACATACATATGTTTCTAAAATGTAATAAGAATAAAAAACAGAAAGACAATATTATTTAACCAAGAAAGTTTATTATTTAAAAAACATATTTTAAATTATATTTGGAGTATAAAGTGACTCTCAGGGTTAATGATTTTTTTTATAGTTGGACCAAAAAATATTTTGTATTGTTTCATCTACTCAAAAATCAATAAATATTTATCATATATCATTCTTAGAATGAATATTTTTTTATTAAATAATTGACCTAATAATATTGACAATTTACAATACAAAATAATTGACCTGAAATTAGTACCCGTGTGTTCACAAAAATCAAATAAATTTGAAGTCAATGTCTTTATTAAATAAAAGTATAATCTCAAACACAATTAGAGCATGTGTTACGTACTTAGCGCAAAAATCGTTCTCGTTATTAATCAATATTTTGAATGTTCTCGTTAGTAATTAATATTTGAATCAGTACTATTTTAAATTCTATAAATGACAAACAAATTATATGATTAATAAAAAATATCATACAATTTAGATACTATTTATTCATACATTATTTATGTTTCGTTCTATTAGTATTTATATTGAAGTTCATTTAATTAATTTAAATTGTATGATTATTTTGTACCCAAAAATTTCGTATGATTATTTATTTAATTATATAAATTGATTATCTTATGTTTATATACATTTTAAAAATTTGACGCCAAAAAAATGTGTGATTCTCCAATCAACTCATAGATTAAGAACTCTACATTATTTTATGTATAGTAATAAACTATGTTGTTCTCATTTATAAATATATAATTGTTTTTTATGCGGTTCTCATATTTAATATTTAGTAATCCTTTATTTAATACATTACTAAAATTTTTATAGTTTTTAAATATTGTAAACTTATAATAGAATAATTGTGTACATATTTTTCTTCTTTATTTAAACCAATTCATAATCTCATATAAAATAAAAATAAAATTACAGGCTATATCATTTAAAACTTATTTAAAGGTTATTAAAGAATATTAAATAAATAAATTTTCAGACATAAACAAAAAAAATTAAAGTAATAAATATATAATTAATTTAATGATAAAGTCTAATAAAAATTTGTTTATACTCGTCACTAAACAAACACTTAACCTCTTTTTAAGAGATATTAAAAAATAATAAGGCAAATTATGTATCATGACAATTTAGATTAATACTTTAGAACATAAATTTTGTTCACCTTTTACATAATTTTTTTTGTTTAAAATTCCAACAATACATCTGATATTTTTCATTTCAGTATATTATTAAAATATGTATTTAATATTAATATTTTATTTTATAATTAGAATTTTTAGTGCACTCGTATATAAAATATTTTAATCAATCATATATTTTTTCCCGTATATTAATATTATTTTTTATTTGAAATTAGTTATACAAATATTTGAATCAATATTAAATACATATTTTAGATTTAGATTAATCTATTTTAAAAAATAATGAAACACATAAAAAATCAAATATACGACTTTAAAATTATTTTGATTTTCTTAAAATATAGATTAAATATACACTTAACAACAATCACATATTTTTTATTATACTATGTGTTATATACTAAGTTTGAATTTGATGATCTAGTGGAATACCCGTGCTATGTGCTTGAGCAAACAAAAGTCTTTTTTAGCTAATCTGATTGAGCAAAAAGAAAGTCTTAAACATGTGCTCTAAGCAAAGGTAAGTCTCTACCAGAAGACAGATGAGCAGGCGGCTCAGTTAGATGGTGTGAGCAAAGGAGGTCTTAGACATGTTCTCTAACCAAAGGAAAGTCTCAACCAGAAAACAGATGAGCAGGCGGCTCAGTCAGATGGTGTGAGCAAAGGAAGTCTTAGACATGTGTTCTAAGCAAAGGAAAGTCTCAACCAGAAGACAGATGAGCAGGCGGCTCAATCAGATGGTGTGAGTAAAGGATGTCTTAGACATGTGCTCTAAGCAAGGAGAAGTCTTAACCAGAAGACAGATGAGCAGGTGGCTCAGTCAGATGGTGTGAGCAAATGGTAAGTCTCAGACATTTGCTCTAAGCAAAAAAAAGTCTCAGACAGTTCGTCTGAGCAGTTGTAAAAGTCTTATGCAGAAGCATAAGCGATTGTAATCATGAAGTGGTTATAATGAAAAGCTCTTGCGAGGCAATGAGACTGGATTACTCTCAGTTAGGGGAGGAACCAGTATAAATCTTTTGTGTCTTTTGCTGTTATTTTATTTACTTCTATTGAATTTGCTACTAAATGAATCAACTCAGAATCTGAACATCAGTTCTGATTCTGAGACTCTGATCAGAAGCTAAATA
The DNA here is from genome assembly GCA_022829125.1 of Lathyrus tuberosus. NCBI lineage: Eukaryota > Viridiplantae > Streptophyta > Magnoliopsida > Fabales > Fabaceae > Lathyrus > Lathyrus tuberosus. The sequence goes on along the minus strand of JALAZF010000073.1, from coordinate 2,940,134 downwards.
ATAAAAAAAACGCAAAACACAATTCAACTCCCCCTTCTTGTGTACTTTTCACACCTTCAACATGGTTTGCATACAGAGGTAGTAATGATGTGTCATAGAGGACTCCTCCAAAAACCTCAGAAACGACATCAAGAACGGTAGCATTGATGGTAGGTGCATTAACTTGGATTGATGGGGGCTTCTAGGGCTGCAATAAGTTTAACTTTCCTCTGGGAATACGTAGTCAGAGACACCTAAACTTCAGAAGTAGACGCTTTTGCAATAAATGAACTGGCACCAACCAGTGGTCGCGAACGCCATGCTCTCTCCCTGCGAATAGATGCATGCTGGGACACTCTACTATGCCTCAATCATTCTTGGTTGTCAGTATTTTACCTATAACCAAACCAGACAAAGTAGACAAAGACGAAAAAATCAAACCCAAATGAAAGACATTGAAATGCAGACAAAATACAAAAGTGCATTTCCGTATTTCTAGAAAATCAAATTCAAACAAAACACGAAAGTGCACCTCCCTATTTTCATGAAACATAAAAAACACAAAAAAGATATGAAAACGCATGGAACACAAAAATGGCGGAAAACACATATCTCAATTAACTACCTAACTATGACTGTAACTACCGATTTAGTAATGTACCTTAAACAACTTGATGCACCTATTTAGTAATGCATACATAAAAAGGGAATTGAAAAAACTTACATAATGTGAGTAGTGGAAGGACTTAGATTGAATGAACTTGAGAAGTGATTGAAAAAGCTCTTGGATTAGGCGCAATGTAGTAGAAAACTTTAGCATGGTTAAAAAATGGTGGATTTGGGGGGTTCTCACACACCTTTTGTTTTGGTTTAGAGGATGTTTTGTTGGAAAAGATGAAGAGGGAAGGCTTACTGCGTATTTGACTCGAAACCCTTCAGAAAGTGTATTTCGATATTTTTTTATTGAGATATATATCCGTACAATTTTTGACAAAATAAAAATGTGACTCACTTCTAAATGAATGAGGTGTGGATGACATTTTTTATTTTTCACAAGGATGTCACATATCCTTTATCAATGTAGAATGGTTGGGTCATACATTGGCTCTAATCAAAAATATATTCTTAGGCCCAAACAACTTTGGGTTTAATTGATCTTATATCTATGTAAGTAAGCAACGAAAAGAAAAGGTAATGTGTGCGCTGTTGATAGCGATGTTGAGCTTGAGCAAGCAATGGCTATGATACTTATTGATTATCATAATCAACTAGTATGATACCCGTGTGTTCGCACGGGTGCACGTCGGTGACGCGCATTTGTTCTCAGAATGTATTTGTTTTCAGAATGTATTTTTTTTCAGAATGTATTTGTTCTTAGAATGTACGTCACCAGTTAGGTTATGAAATATAAAAAAAATCAAAAATATAAAAATTTAGTTGTAAATTTATAAAAAATTAAAATCATACACCCAATTAAAAAACAATTGTCATATAAAAGTTTAAAAAATAAAGTTATTTCATATAGAGTAGTATTTATAATAATGGGTGTAGATGATATTAAAAGAGACAAAATAAAAATAGAAACGATTAGAAAAAAAGTAATTGAGATTAAAATTATATAAATTTTCTTAAGATTCGATCTCCGTGGGGATCCGTGGAGATAGGGATGGGGAAAATATTCCTCGTGGCATAGATTGGAGACGGGGATGGGGAATAATATTGGGGTAGGGTGGGGAGCGGAGAAGCATCCTCCGAACATTTCATGCCCCGTTGACATCCCTAGTTTGGATTCATATGTTATTTTAAATATATTTCCTTTTATTTTCTTTAATTGTAAAAAAACATGTAATATCATGTTCGTTCACAAGGATTTTGGCCTGGTTACCCGTGCGTTCATGCGGTACTGATGTTTTACCCATGCGTTAACACAAATTTTGGTCTGGTTACCCGTGCGTTCACGCGGTACTGATGTATTACCCGTGCGTTCACACAAATTTTGGTCTGGTTACCCGTGCGTTCACACGGTACTGGTGTATTACACATGCGTTCACAAATTCTTTAAAATATATTTACTTTTACTCTTTTTAATTGTATAAAAAAATAAAATAACTCGTGGGTTCGCACGAATTCTGATATGGATACCGTGAATTCGTATGAGTACTGGTGTGTTACATACATATGTTTCTAAAATGTAATAAGAATAAAAAACAGAAAGACAATATTATTTAACCAAGAAAGTTTATTATTTAAAAAACATATTTTAAATTATATTTGGAGTATAAAGTGACTCTCAGGGTTAATGATTTTTTTTATAGTTGGACCAAAAAATATTTTGTATTGTTTCATCTACTCAAAAATCAATAAATATTTATCATATATCATTCTTAGAATGAATATTTTTTTATTAAATAATTGACCTAATAATATTGACAATTTACAATACAAAATAATTGACCTGAAATTAGTACCCGTGTGTTCACAAAAATCAAATAAATTTGAAGTCAATGTCTTTATTAAATAAAAGTATAATCTCAAACACAATTAGAGCATGTGTTACGTACTTAGCGCAAAAATCGTTCTCGTTATTAATCAATATTTTGAATGTTCTCGTTAGTAATTAATATTTGAATCAGTACTATTTTAAATTCTATAAATGACAAACAAATTATATGATTAATAAAAAATATCATACAATTTAGATACTATTTATTCATACATTATTTATGTTTCGTTCTATTAGTATTTATATTGAAGTTCATTTAATTAATTTAAATTGTATGATTATTTTGTACCCAAAAATTTCGTATGATTATTTATTTAATTATATAAATTGATTATCTTATGTTTATATACATTTTAAAAATTTGACGCCAAAAAAATGTGTGATTCTCCAATCAACTCATAGATTAAGAACTCTACATTATTTTATGTATAGTAATAAACTATGTTGTTCTCATTTATAAATATATAATTGTTTTTTATGCGGTTCTCATATTTAATATTTAGTAATCCTTTATTTAATACATTACTAAAATTTTTATAGTTTTTAAATATTGTAAACTTATAATAGAATAATTGTGTACATATTTTTCTTCTTTATTTAAACCAATTCATAATCTCATATAAAATAAAAATAAAATTACAGGCTATATCATTTAAAACTTATTTAAAGGTTATTAAAGAATATTAAATAAATAAATTTTCAGACATAAACAAAAAAAATTAAAGTAATAAATATATAATTAATTTAATGATAAAGTCTAATAAAAATTTGTTTATACTCGTCACTAAACAAACACTTAACCTCTTTTTAAGAGATATTAAAAAATAATAAGGCAAATTATGTATCATGACAATTTAGATTAATACTTTAGAACATAAATTTTGTTCACCTTTTACATAATTTTTTTTGTTTAAAATTCCAACAATACATCTGATATTTTTCATTTCAGTATATTATTAAAATATGTATTTAATATTAATATTTTATTTTATAATTAGAATTTTTAGTGCACTCGTATATAAAATATTTTAATCAATCATATATTTTTTCCCGTATATTAATATTATTTTTTATTTGAAATTAGTTATACAAATATTTGAATCAATATTAAATACATATTTTAGATTTAGATTAATCTATTTTAAAAAATAATGAAACACATAAAAAATCAAATATACGACTTTAAAATTATTTTGATTTTCTTAAAATATAGATTAAATATACACTTAACAACAATCACATATTTTTTATTATACTATGTGTTATATACTAAGTTTGAATTTGATGATCTAGTGGAATACCCGTGCTATGTGCTTGAGCAAACAAAAGTCTTTTTTAGCTAATCTGATTGAGCAAAAAGAAAGTCTTAAACATGTGCTCTAAGCAAAGGTAAGTCTCTACCAGAAGACAGATGAGCAGGCGGCTCAGTTAGATGGTGTGAGCAAAGGAGGTCTTAGACATGTTCTCTAACCAAAGGAAAGTCTCAACCAGAAAACAGATGAGCAGGCGGCTCAGTCAGATGGTGTGAGCAAAGGAAGTCTTAGACATGTGTTCTAAGCAAAGGAAAGTCTCAACCAGAAGACAGATGAGCAGGCGGCTCAATCAGATGGTGTGAGTAAAGGATGTCTTAGACATGTGCTCTAAGCAAGGAGAAGTCTTAACCAGAAGACAGATGAGCAGGTGGCTCAGTCAGATGGTGTGAGCAAATGGTAAGTCTCAGACATTTGCTCTAAGCAAAAAAAAGTCTCAGACAGTTCGTCTGAGCAGTTGTAAAAGTCTTATGCAGAAGCATAAGCGATTGTAATCATGAAGTGGTTATAATGAAAAGCTCTTGCGAGGCAATGAGACTGGATTACTCTCAGTTAGGGGAGGAACCAGTATAAATCTTTTGTGTCTTTTGCTGTTATTTTATTTACTTCTATTGAATTTGCTACTAAATGAATCAACTCAGAATCTGAACATCAGTTCTGATTCTGAGACTCTGATCAGAAGCTAAATAATAAAAAAAACGCAAAACACAATTCAACTCCCCCTTCTTGTGTACTTTTCACACCTTCAACATGGTTTGCATACAGAGGTAGTAATGATGTGTCATAGAGGACTCCTCCAAAAACCTCAGAAACGACATCAAGAACGGTAGCATTGATGGTAGGTGCATTAACTTGGATTGATGGGGGCTTCTAGGGCTGCAATAAGTTTAACTTTCCTCTGGGAATACGTAGTCAGAGACACCTAAACTTCAGAAGTAGACGCTTTTGCAATAAATGAACTGGCACCAACCAGTGGTCGCGAACGCCATGCTCTCTCCCTGCGAATAGATGCATGCTGGGACACTCTACTATGCCTCAATCATTCTTGGTTGTCAGTATTTTACCTATAACCAAACCAGACAAAGTAGACAAAGACGAAAAAATCAAACCCAAATGAAAGACATTGAAATGCAGACAAAATACAAAAGTGCATTTCCGTATTTCTAGAAAATCAAATTCAAACAAAACACGAAAGTGCACCTCCCTATTTTCATGAAACATAAAAAACACAAAAAAGATATGAAAACGCATGGAACACAAAAATGGCGGAAAACACATATCTCAATTAACTACCTAACTATGACTGTAACTACCGATTTAGTAATGTACCTTAAACAACTTGATGCACCTATTTAGTAATGCATACATAAAAAGGGAATTGAAAAAACTTACATAATGTGAGTAGTGGAAGGACTTAGATTGAATGAACTTGAGAAGTGATTGAAAAAGCTCTTGGATTAGGCGCAATGTAGTAGAAAACTTTAGCATGGTTAAAAAATGGTGGATTTGGGGGGTTCTCACACACCTTTTGTTTTGGTTTAGAGGATGTTTTGTTGGAAAAGATGAAGAGGGAAGGCTTACTGCGTATTTGACTCGAAACCCTTCAGAAAGTGTATTTCGATATTTTTTTATTGAGATATATATCCGTACAATTTTTGACAAAATAAAAATGTGACTCACTTCTAAATGAATGAGGTGTGGATGACATTTTTTATTTTTCACAAGGATGTCACATATCCTTTATCAATGTAGAATGGTTGGGTCATACATTGGCTCTAATCAAAAATATATTCTTAGGCCCAAACAACTTTGGGTTTAATTGATCTTATATCTATGTAAGTAAGCAACGAAAAGAAAAGGTAATGTGTGCGCTGTTGATAGCGATGTTGAGCTTGAGCAAGCAATGGCTATGATACTTATTGATTATCATAATCAACTAGTATGATACCCGTGTGTTCGCACGGGTGCACGTCGGTGACGCGCATTTGTTCTCAGAATGTATTTGTTTTCAGAATGTATTTTTTTTCAGAATGTATTTGTTCTTAGAATGTACGTCACCAGTTAGGTTATGAAATATAAAAAAAATCAAAAATATAAAAATTTAGTTGTAAATTTATAAAAAATTAAAATCATACACCCAATTAAAAAACAATTGTCATATAAAAGTTTAAAAAATAAAGTTATTTCATATAGAGTAGTATTTATAATAATGGGTGTAGATGATATTAAAAGAGACAAAATAAAAATAGAAACGATTAGAAAAAAAGTAATTGAGATTAAAATTATATAAATTTTCTTAAGATTCGATCTCCGTGGGGATCCGTGGAGATAGGGATGGGGAAAATATTCCTCGTGGCATAGATTGGAGACGGGGATGGGGAATAATATTGGGGTAGGGTGGGGAGCGGAGAAGCATCCTCCGAACATTTCATGCCCCGTTGACATCCCTAGTTTGGATTCATATGTTATTTTAAATATATTTCCTTTTATTTTCTTTAATTGTAAAAAAACATGTAATATCATGTTCGTTCACAAGGATTTTGGCCTGGTTACCCGTGCGTTCATGCGGTACTGATGTTTTACCCATGCGTTAACACAAATTTTGGTCTGGTTACCCGTGCGTTCACGCGGTACTGATGTATTACCCGTGCGTTCACACAAATTTTGGTCTGGTTACCCGTGCGTTCACACGGTACTGGTGTATTACACATGCGTTCACAAATTCTTTAAAATATATTTACTTTTACTCTTTTTAATTGTATAAAAAAATAAAATAACTCGTGGGTTCGCACGAATTCTGATATGGATACCGTGAATTCGTATGAGTACTGGTGTGTTACATACATATGTTTCTAAAATGTAATAAGAATAAAAAACAGAAAGACAATATTATTTAACCAAGAAAGTTTATTATTTAAAAAACATATTTTAAATTATATTTGGAGTATAAAGTGACTCTCAGGGTTAATGATTTTTTTTATAGTTGGACCAAAAAATATTTTGTATTGTTTCATCTACTCAAAAATCAATAAATATTTATCATATATCATTCTTAGAATGAATATTTTTTTATTAAATAATTGACCTAATAATATTGACAATTTACAATACAAAATAATTGACCTGAAATTAGTACCCGTGTGTTCACAAAAATCAAATAAATTTGAAGTCAATGTCTTTATTAAATAAAAGTATAATCTCAAACACAATTAGAGCATGTGTTACGTACTTAGCGCAAAAATCGTTCTCGTTATTAATCAATATTTTGAATGTTCTCGTTAGTAATTAATATTTGAATCAGTACTATTTTAAATTCTATAAATGACAAACAAATTATATGATTAATAAAAAATATCATACAATTTAGATACTATTTATTCATACATTATTTATGTTTCGTTCTATTAGTATTTATATTGAAGTTCATTTAATTAATTTAAATTGTATGATTATTTTGTACCCAAAAATTTCGTATGATTATTTATTTAATTATATAAATTGATTATCTTATGTTTATATACATTTTAAAAATTTGACGCCAAAAAAATGTGTGATTCTCCAATCAACTCATAGATTAAGAACTCTACATTATTTTATGTATAGTAATAAACTATGTTGTTCTCATTTATAAATATATAATTGTTTTTTATGCGGTTCTCATATTTAATATTTAGTAATCCTTTATTTAATACATTACTAAAATTTTTATAGTTTTTAAATATTGTAAACTTATAATAGAATAATTGTGTACATATTTTTCTTCTTTATTTAAACCAATTCATAACACTACAAGAAAAACTGTCTCCAGCCTCGTGATATAGTGACGTGAAAATCATGTGGCAAAAAAAAAGAGTTGTGACGTGATTATCACGTCGCTACATATTTTTATTATTAAAATATTGACACTGCTGCATGCATAGGAGAAAGTCAGAAATTTTTTTTAAACAAAATGTTGTGACGTGGTAATCACGACGCAACTTTAAAAGTAAAATAAAAAAATAAAAGAAATCATGCGTGCACAGGTTAGCAGATGGGGGGAGATTTGAAAATTTCAAATTTTTAGTTGTGACGTGATAATCACGTCGCAACATGAAATTTAAAAATTAAAAGGACGTTAAGGAGGGAAGAAGTCTGACGCTGAATTGATGGGAGCCAATTGACTGACACTTTTATTTGTGTCATGATTCCCACGTCACAATTTTTTGACTGTTGGGATGTTGTGACGTGAATTTCACGTGGCAAAGTTGCGACGTGAAATTCACGTGGCAAAATGGTCTATATAATTTCCACATTTCTCTCTCTCGTCCAGACTATATAATTTTTTGAATGTTGGGATGTTGTGACGTGAATTTCACGTGGCAAAGTTGCGACGTGAATTTCACGTGGCAAAGTTGCGACGTGAAATTCACGTGGCAAAATGGTCTATATAATTTCCACATTCCACTCTCTCGTCCAGACTATATAATTTTTTGAATGTTGAGATGTTGTGACGTGAATTTCACGTGGCAAAGTTGCGACGTGAAATTCACGTGGCAAAATGGTCTATATAATTTCCACTTTCCTCTCTCTCGTCCAGACTATATAATTTTTTGAATGTTGGGATGTTGTGACGTGAATTTCACGTGGCAAAGTTGTGACGTGAAATTCATGTGGCAAAATGGTCTATATAATTTCCACATTTTTCTCTCTCTCGCCCAGACTATTAAGACTTTAGTAATTTCATCTTCTTCATTTTCTTCTCTCAATTCCTTTCCTCTTCTTCATTTCCTTCTCTCAATTCCTTTCCTCTTCAAATTTCAGCTTCCATCTTCAAATATTATTATTCTTCCTCCAATAGTATCTATCTCAAAAGGTATTTTAACATAGTTTAATTTTTAGTTTTATATTTGTTAAATATTGTGTTGATTTTTTTATTGTATAATTAACATTGTTAATTTTTTTTTCTTCAAGATATATCAAGATTCAAGCATCAAAGTTCAAGATTCAAGCATTTGTTTTATCTTCATTGAGGTATTTATATAGGGTTGTTATTATTTAAGCAATTTTTTTCTTCAGATTTAAAACAAAATATTTATTAAACTTATTAATTACTCATTTTTAGTATATTAAATTATAAAAACCGAATTTCTAATTAAAGTATATTAAATTATAATTTTTTTAAATATAAATTAGTATAAATTAAGATAAATTATTTTAAATTAATATTAAAGTATATTAAATTATATTAAAGTATATGTAGTATATGTTTAATATTATGTTTAATATGTGTTTATGTTTATTAGTAGTATGTTTAAGAATAATATATGTTTATTAGCAGTATGTTTAAGAATAATATATATTTTGAATAGTATATATTAATTATTAAATTTAAATTTAAATTAAAATATATTTATTAATTAAAACGTAAATAAGTTTTTAATTTAAAAAATAAAAATAAAAATAAGTTGTGAAGTGAAATTCACGTCACTAAGTTGTGAAGTGAAATTCACGTCGCAACTTTGTGAAGTGAAATTCACTTCACAACTTTGCCACGTGAATTTCACTTCACAACTTAGTGACGTGAAATTCACGTCGCAACACATTTAATGGGCTTCTGCACCTTCTGCTACTACTGAACCATGTCTGACATATGTGCAGAATGTTGTGAAGTGAAATTCACGTGGCAAAGTTGCGACGTGAATTTCACGTGGCAAAAAAGTTGCCACACAGCCTCCTGCGACGTGAATGGTCACGTCGTAAAAACTGTGTTGTGAAGTGAATTTCAATGTTGTGACGTGAAATTCACGTGGCAAACAACAGTTTTTTTTGTAGTGTAATCTCATATAAAATAAAAATAAAATTACAGGCTATATCATTTAAAACTTATTTAAAGGTTATTAAAGAATATTAAATAAATAAATTTTCAGACATAAACAAAAAAAATTAAAGTAATAAATATATAATTAATTTAATGATAAAGTCTAATAAAAATTTGTTTATACTCGTCACTAAACAAACACTTAACCTCTTTTTAAGAGATATTAAAAAATAATAAGGCAAATTATGTATCATGACAATTTAGATTAATACTTTAGAACATAAATTTTGTTCACCTTTTACATAATTTTTTTTGTTTAAAATTCCAACAATACATCTGATATTTTTCATTTCAGTATATTATTAAAATATGTATTTAATATTAATATTTTATTTTATAATTAGAATTTTTAGTGCACTCGTATATAAAATATTTTAATCAATCATATATTTTTTCCCGTATATTAATATTATTTTTTATTTGAAATTAGTTATACAAATATTTGAATCAATATTAAATACATATTTTAGATTTAGATTAATCTATTTTAAAAAATAATGAAACACATAAAAAATCAAATATACGACTTTAAAATTATTTTGATTTTCTTAAAATATAGATTAAATATACACTTAACAACAATCACATATTTTTTATTATACTATGTGTTATATACTAAGTTTGAATTTGATGATCTAGTGGAATACCCGTGCGTTCGCGCGGGTATTGGTGGAGTACACATATTTGTGTTTAAAATGTAATAAAAATAAAATTAAAACGACCAAATTTTTTAAACCAAATTTTTTTTTTTTTTTTAATATACATGGAATAATAGGCTAACAACAATTTTTCCCCGTGTATAAATATTATTTAGAAAATATATATAAATGTAGAATTTATAATTGTTTTCATATAAAAAAAATTGGATTAGCATCATATTAACAATTATTTATTGTAATATAATAAACTTGTGCATTTAATTGAAAACAAAGTTTTATAATAATTATGGATTAATTAATATGTTTGAAAACATATAAATATTTATTAAATTATTTCAAATTTATTAGTGTTAATAGCACAATAAACATTTGTCATTAATAATTATTTGAATATTAGTGTAGAATTAATTAGTATTAATAGCATAATAAATATTTTTCAAAAATATTTTTATACTACCATTTTAATATAGAATGATCTAACACTTTTAACCTCCAAAAATAGTTGGTATAATATTAAATTCTCATCTTCCACGATAAAATAATTAAAAGCTAATATTAATAATGGTAATATTGATATTTTTTGTTCCAGTATATTATTAAAATATGTATTTAATATTGATATTTTATTTTATAATTAGAATTTTTCGTGCACCCGTATATAAAATATTTTAATCAACCATATATTTTTTCCCGTATATTAATATTATTTTTAATTTAAAATTAATTATACAAATATTTGAATCAATATTAAATACATATTTTGAATTTAGATTAATCTATTTTAAAAAATAATGAAACACATAAAAAATCAAATATACGACTTTAAAATTATTTTGATTTTCTTAAAATATAAATTAAATATACACTTATCAACCATCACATATTTTTTATTATACTATGTGTTATGTACTAAGTTTGAATTTGATGGTCTAGTGGGATACCCGTGCGTTCGCGCGGGTATTGGTGGAGTACACATATTTGTGTTTAAAATGTAATAAAAATAAAATTAAAACGACAAAATTATTTAAACCTAAAATTTTATTATTTTTAAAAAGTATACATGGAATAATAGGCTAACAACAATTTTTCCTCGTGTATAAATATTATTTAAAAAATATATATAAATGTAGAATTTATAATTGTTTTCGTATAAAAAAAAATTGGATTAGCATCATATTAACCATTCATTATTGTAATATAATAAAATTGTGCATTTAAATGAAAACAAAGTTTTATAATGATTATGGATTAATTAATATGTTTGAAAATATATAAATATTTATTAAATTATTTTAAATTTATTAGTGTTAATAGCACAATAAACATTTGTCATTAATAATTATTTGAATATTAGGGTAGAATTAATTAGTATTAATAGCATAATAAATATTTTTCAAAAATATTTTTATACTACCATTTTAATATAGAGTGATATAACACTTTTAACCTCCAAAAATAGTTGGTATAATATTAAATTCTCATCTTCCACGATAAACTAATAAAAATTTTTTTGGGTTAATAAGATAGTGTTGTAAGAGAATATATATATTAGTCATAATAACATTTAATAGAAAATAAGAAATATATTATATATATAAAAAAATAGAATTTCTTAAAATAATATCATTATTTATCCAATAAATTACTTAATTAATAATAAAGATATAGGAAATTACTATTGTTTAATATGATATTAAAACAATAATTTGTTATAACTTTAAAACAATAAATTACTATTATAATTTTTTTTTTCTTATTTGCATCGATGAAAAATATTTCTTAAATTATTATTTTAATGATATAAACTTCAATTAATGAAGAAAATTTAGTCTATAAATTAATTAATAATTAAATATAATATATATTTTTCTTATTTACATCAATATTAATGAAAAATATTTCTTATATGTAAGATTACTATATGTAAGAGGGGCAAATGAGTATTTTTACTAACCATCTATTTTCTTATATGTAAGATTACTATAACATAAGCTTTAATAATTTCAATATAGTTTAGTAATAATTTCAATATAGTTTAGGCAAGTCTCACGTGCATTGTGGGGCCACTTAAATTACTACAACTATACAATATCATCAACGTGACTTTACACTAAAAAATTAAAAGCGGCATTAATTTAAGGAAGAATGGGATATATTCAAAGCAAGCATATTTAAAATAATCAAAAAGAGTAATAAAAAATAATTAAGTTAAACAGTTTAGGTATGATTATGTTAGTACATGTCGGGACAAGGGAGTGCACGTGCGTCGCCGAAATCATCGTTGTGTATTTTTGAAAGAAGAAAGAAAAGATGTGGGGCACGTGCCTTTCAGTCAACGGTCAAAAGCTAGGGTTTAATTAAGCTTTACAGAAAAGATTAAGATGAGAACGATGATTAGGATCCCTTGTTCCCAAGTTTTGTTTTGAGAATCTATTTCCTCATCATCACCGTTCAATTATTTTAATCACGTATCTATGATGATCATGGCTTCACTATTTATTCACTATTTATATTTGGTTTTTAGGAAAAAAAATATCATGTTAAAAAGAAATCTGATTTTTTAGATTCTCTAGAACAATTTGTCATTAAATTAAATATTTTAGTTTTTAATTTATAACTTGAATATTATCGATGATTTGTTATCAAGTAAAATTTCTTAACTATTTTATTAACTGTTATTTTCAAGAGGTAATTTAGTATTTTAAAAACCAAATAAAAAACTAAGTTGACAAAACATGGATTTAAGATTTAATGGATTCAATTGGTTAAATATAAAATTGAATTATTTATTAAATAAATAAGTAAATAAACTATTAATATTAGTTTAAAAAATTTTAAACAACAATGTATTACGAGGAGTCTAAGGTGTTCTTAATGTTCAGAATATAGCAAGTGAGAGTAGCGTGAGTAATAGTCTTACATTAGTTAAAAATAGTGACTTGAGCATTTATAAATAAGAGAATCCACTCATTTATTATTTTAAAATTTTAAATAAATATATAATGTGTCACTCACACCAAAAATTAATCTACAACACACTCCACCAAACCTACCGAATCTATTTGAAGCCAACAACAAACATGAGACTAGGTAAGAACAAGTACAGAATATGTGATTCTCTCATTAAAATTTGATACAAATCTAATAAAAAAATCAATAATACACATAATAATGTAATAAAATGGACAATATAACTATGTTTAAAAGAAAATGTTGAAAGGAATAAAAAAAATTAAAATGTCCGTGATGAATTTTGAAATTTTGTAATTTTAGAAGAAACAAAAGTTTATTTTTGGTGAAGGAAACATATTTTAATTTTTAATGGTGATAGATTAAATTTTTTATTAAATAAAATATAAAGTTGATCAATTTTATACATTTGTTTGGACAAAGCAGTTTCATAAAACCGACTTTAATTCTTTAGTTCATTATACCATTTTACATCTGTTTCAATTCACCATCAATTTTATAAGATTATTTAGTTCAAATTCAACTAACTCTCAATCCATTCGATTTAACCAGTCTTTAATTTTTTAAAACATTAGCAATTAACAATTAGTAAGACTTATTATTCTATGACAAACTCTCATTAAATTTAAACTTAAAATCTTGTTACACAAGTCATATATACCAAAATTGAAGATTAAAACTTAGACGAATCAAAATTTTAAAAATTAAAAATAAATGCTGGTATATTTAAGAAGACCGAAAATATATTAAATTTAAAGTATTATAAAAAAAAGTTAATTTAAAGATACAGTATAATTTAAAAAATATTAACACAAAATATTTTTTTTGAAAAATAAAAAAAAAATATTTCAACAACTTATTTATATCTATATATAAATATAAATAAATATTTAATTACATCTATTTAACTCATTTAATATCATAGTAGTTAAACTACTCTAACTTTTGTTTTAATCATATTCCTTTCCTAGTTAACTTCCAAAGATAGCTAAGAGTCGAGCATCAAGTTGCACGTACTTATTGTTAAAAAAAAGATTACATATAGTATTAGATTTTGTTTGCCTTAAAGACGTGGACTTGAAAATATAAAGCATGCTTCTAAAGACTAAAACAAAAACCTAAACCAAGTTATATCTTTTTTATATTTGATCTTTATGACGAAGCGAAGATTTTGACACGAACTAGCAATAAAAATTGATCAAATAATGGAACACAGACACGTTTTCATTTCAATATTTAAAGTAACATATAGTACATTATTAATTTAAGTTTAACAAATCAAATTGTATATATATTGTACGTGTAGACGCAGTTTGCACATTCCTTTTGTCTGGGTGCACCACGTGTGATGTCACATGCGAAAGGGCATAGCTAGACAAGAACAAGCAAAGCTAGCTAGTAATCTAATTTTGCAACTTGATGTCTCTGGAGAATCAATGTAGACATTACTCAAACCTACCACAAAGGTGTTGTGAATGTACGCAAGTTGTGTTTTCAGTTAAATATTATATTCTTATGGCATTAATGTGTAAGCTTGGAGGATGTGTATACTTGATTCAATATTGTTTGACTATAATTTGAAGGCACTGAAAATATGATGTTTAAAAGAAAGAAAAGTATAATAATATAAGAAATTTGATGTTTGATGATAGATAAAAATTGTCACTAAAAGTCAAAGTTTCCTATGTAAAACCAATTGATATAATTAAGGGAGTATGAATTCATCCAAAAATCACTCAGGTGACAAATGATTATAATTGTTCCGTTAAAAGTAGCGTGGAGTAAAACGCACATCATGAGGATGCAGGTTTAAAATTTTACATATCTTTATTACATTTTTAAAATTCATTTGTGTGTTGCATACATATTATAATGGAATATGAAATTAATGATGTGTCGGTTTTATCGTAGAAAGTCTGCGATAACTGGAGAATGGGCATATATGTAATATGCAATGTTAAATTTCCAGAAGTCTTAAACCATGGTGCCCTCGTCCAAGAATCGTGTCGCCCAGGCGATAACTCGGAGACCCGCCCAAAGTATCCATGACATGTGAGTCAAGAAAAAGAGAGTCTCAACTAACTCCTAAAAGATAGGTGGTTAATAACTTCTGATAAGAAGGGAGCAGTTGGCGTCATTAAGGGTGATTCAAACTCTAGATCCAAAGGGCCTCTATAAATACTCTTCTTCCCAGGGGGAGAGAGACGTCATTATTTACATCCCAAAAGAGCATATCGCTTACTAAGGTCACAACACACAATTTACTATAACCAAATACTTGCTCCTAAGCATCACCGGTTGTTTGCATACCCTCTAACCTCACATGAGTATGACTCCTAAACTACCTCAAAACACCACAGTACAGAGTTTCTCATCGTCGTGGACAAGTTCTAACCACCATATCGTGTTATAAACCTGTTAAGACCTCTAAGTCTCCCTGCCTTTAGAGAGGGAACATGCACACCTGTACTTTTTGACCAGTACATAATGTAAGCACTTCAACAATCAAGTGAGTGAGGTCAGGGAGATGTAACATTAAAGAGTATAATGATCGTACATTGGTGTGGCGCAAAATAACACTTATTTTTTTATGACAGTTAGAACTGCCCCTTTGAATCTAGTTTCAGATATAGGAGACCATTGGATCGACTACAACGATTGAGATGAGCATGGTGCACGACTCCAATGTGTGGCCTTTAATTGAAGGTCTACATGATCATTAGTATAAGCAAACGAAGCTTTTGATTAAGCCTTCAAATTGTGTCAGTATTATTGGGTCGTTTATCCAATTTGAAACATCTACCTTCAAGGACTTACTACTAAATATGGAGTTAGGATTATTATAGAATTATCGAGATAGGCTTCACGAAGGCTCTTATATTAGATTTAGTGTCCTCTATTTAGTCCCTCGGGATGAGGAATAAACTAGTGGTGAGTTAAGTGAAAGAAAGGGGTCTTGGAAACACGCGCATTAAATGTATGATATATTACTGAAATGTTTTGAAGGTGAGAAAAACACAAGAAAGGGGTTGAATTGTGTTAGCTTTTTCTTTCTTTTCTGAAAATCTCTTATCAGATTTTAAACACAAAGTCTATAATCTGAATCCGAGTTAAGTGTTTAGCATCAGATTTAAACAGTTCAAAGGTAGAAAAGAAAGAAAGAGAGACATAAGAAATTATCATAGTTCCTCTCATAAATTGAGAGTAATCCAGTCCCCTTGCACTTCCAAGGGATTTCAATATAATCAAAACTGATTACAATTGCTCAAGTACAAAGCAAGAGACTTCCAATGCTAAAACACACAAATAAGAGACTTTAGATTCTCAAACACACAAATAAGAGACTTCAAATGCTCAAGCACGCAAGCAAGAGACTCCTTAAACTCTAACTTACAATTAAGAGATTGTGAAAAACTACACTTGATATACACTTAGGGGTGTAGACAAAATACAACACACAAATACTTAAGAATTTCTAAGAGTACAAGTGTTAAGTTATTCTAAGTTAAACTTGTGCTTTGTGTTTGAGAGAGTAACAAATTTTTATTGTCAATGGTTCATTATGTACTAAGTCCTTCAAGTCTTCAGATCCTCATATAGAGAAAAAAAGAGTCGTTGAAGAGATTACACTAGAGACTCTTTTAGAATCTTGATTTAGATACATTTAGATGTTTCTTGATATGGTTAATATCGTTGAAAGCTCATTTGAAATCTCTTTACTACAAAAGGAATTATACGTTGCATCTCAGATGTCTTATGCAAATTTTTGCTTAAGTGTCCACGTGATCAGAAGAAGACAAAATGTCTCCAGAGTCTAATAGTGGCCTATCAGAGTCTTCTTGATCCTTATGTTGACAAACTTCAGAGCTTGGGTCTTCAGAGTCATTAGGTTTGATCATTCAAAGTCTGAGTCTTTAAAGGTTGGCTTTCTTCTGAGGTTGACCTCCTTCAGAGTCTGAACTTCAGCTTCTAATCTTTCAGAATATAGATCTTCAACTTCTCTTTAAATGTTCATTCTCAGTACCAGTACTAAATTCTCTTCAGAAATTTTAGTTTATGGTCCTGCACATTTTTGAACATTTGTTAGTATACCCTATTGTTCTTTAAATACTTTGTTATCATCAACACCTTGGAGATATGATACAAACCAATTTTGTTCCAACAATCTCCCTTTTTTATGATGACAAACACAAATATTTAAGAATAATGGTTGTTAATTTAATTAACTAGTTGACTTTAGGGTCTGAGGCTTGTAAGCTCCCTCTGGGTCTAATATTACAAAAGGTAAGGTTTGTAAGCTTTCCCTAAGTTCTATCCAAGTTAACTAAATCGATCTTAAAAGCACTGTTAAAATAATCTTCATAATTTAAGAAAGATTTAAGCAAAAATAGTTCTTAACTATCAGATTCAGACGCTTAAATACTAATATATCTATTCCCCATTTTTTCATCAACAAAAAGAGTTGTCATATTGCACAGAAAAATTTCAAAAAAGGTTAGCAATAAAGAAGAACAAAGGGTATTAAGCCTAAATTCCAGGGTATTTTCTTCAAAATCTCCAACATGGCTTTAATGTTAGAGCCCATAGCATCTTTCTTGGCAACCATATATTGCAGCTGAGTATCCATTTTGTCTTGCTTAGCAACTACTGAAGCCAATTTTTCCTCTAATTGCTCTTGCCTCTGATTGGTAGAAGCAACTATCTCAGAAGTGAAAGACTTCACGTTTTGTAGAACTGATTCCGCAAAGGTTCTGAGAGTATCCCACTTAGTAGTATAAGAAACTGGGTCAGATGTAGTGAATCTCTTAATAACCAGTTCTTGTATCCTATCATAGAAGACAATTCTATATTCTTCCATTTAGGTTGTGATGTGAGGTGGAAGGTTAGGATTGAAAGTTTATGGAAAGGGGGAAGGGATAAGTGAGGTTATTTCTTCCGAGAAAGAAACATGTATTATGCAAAAACCAGATGGTTAGGGTTGAGGGTCATATTGTGTTTCTTGTACATTTTGGTCTTGTGTGACTTCTGGTTGGAGTTAGTCTTCTGGTTTAAGGGATTGTGGGTGAACGATTTCTTTTTCATGATGGTTTTGATCTTCAACTTCTGATTGAGATTGAACAAGGTTTGTTTGAAATTTAGGTTAGCTTGGGATTGATTTTCAGGTTGATGAGGGTAGATTTGGTTAGAAGGTTTAATTTCAAGGGGTATGGCTTGAATTGGTGAGATATCCATAGTTTCAAATTCCGATACTTTGGAACTAGAACTTGTTTTTGAACTAGAAACATGGATAAGGGATTCAAACATGGTGTTTATATGACTAGGTTGGTCAAGATATGAGTAAAGTACCAATTGATTTTGTTCAGTAGTGAACTCATCAGCTAGGTCGCTTGTAAGTTCCTCTAAGACAAATGCTCTAGGGGAAGGATTTAGTCAAGTAAAATTCACCAGCATTTGACTAATGGTATAAGAATATGATTCATTAACATCAGATTTAAAGGTTGGTTTGGGAGAGGGCATGACAAGACCTATAGATAGAGTCTTGTTGTGTTTATGTAAGGGTGTGCGTTCTGAGGATGGTGATTGATGAGGGGAAGGTGTTTTAGTTTCAAATATAGGATTGGAAGAATTTAAAACATTATCTAAGATACGATCAGAAATCATACATGTGGTTGCAGTTTCTGCAGCATCTGAAGCTTCTGCACCAGCTGTAGCTTTAGTAGGGATGTCTTTTTCCTTAGCAGCTTTAAGAGCACGAGTCTCTGAATCACCATTAGCTCCCTCTACCTACTTCAAAATATCTTCTACAATAGCCTCTACTTGCAAAGCTTACTCCATTAAAACCTCAGCATTTGAAGGATTTTCCAAAGATTTGTCAATCAGAGCATATGTTATCAGTTTTGCTCATTCTACAAGGGTTTCCTTCATCAAGTCCTGAACCAACTTCTTTGCTTCCTTTATATTCCTTGCCAAAGTAGAATTATCTTCCTCTTTCTCTTCTTCTTCTACAGGAATAATTATCATCCTTATTTTCTTTGTAGATGCTAGTTTGATAGAAGAAGAAGTTGTCTTCTAAAGAGCCTTCCCAGTGGCTTCACTCCTAGTCTTGGTAGGCATCAAGACAGCAGAAGAGGACACTTCTTAGACTTCCTTCTGAATGGATGCTGAGCTTTTTTCTTGGGTGGCTTCTAAACCTCCTTCTGAGTTTTATAAGCAACCTTCTTTCTCTTCCTTGATGGCTTGTAGACATTTGAAGAAGCATATCGAATTTCATCCATAGTCAAAATAATGCCAGTATCTTCTCTTGTCATTTCGATAAACTCCTAAATCACTTCAAGGTTTTCAAGTTTGGAAATAAAAGGAAAATCCTCAAGATAAGTGGTTTTGCTACTTCTGGTGCTTAAACTTGTTTCAGATTTTACCACTTCCTTCTTTTTAATGATTTTCATATGGCCAAGAATAGCAGCATAGAGAATGTTACCATATGTTTCTTCCAAGTCCCGAGTGGCAGAAATGTTCTTTAGAGCATCAATCAGTCTGCCTTGATGGAACATTTTAGATAACAGTCTGACATAAGGAACATTCTTCTTGTAATGCTTTTGGCTTTCTTTGATAGCATCACACAAATGGTTGAAGATGTAAGCAGCCAGGTTTAACCTCTCGCTATTCACCAAAAACTAGATGAAATGCTTGTGATCCTAGGAGATCTGATTAGAACTTCCTTCTCTAGGGATCAAACAACCAATGAGGATTCTGAACAGAAGTCTATATGCATGGTGCATATTCTTCACTTTACCAAAGTCTTCAGATTTGGTAAACAATCTTGATTTGATAAGACGAGCATGTTTACTTCTCTCTTTGGTGTTAAGAAAACATCTTCCTTCATTAGCTACACAAATCAGCTAGGCAATATCCCTTTGAGTGATGGTAACATCAACACCCATCACAGCTGATCTTATTTCAACTCCTTTAAACTCTTTCAGACCTATCTCTGCTCTTGACTTTCCCTTATTAGCTACATCTTCATAAATCTTCCATGTTTCTTCAAAATATGCAACAATTTCATCATAGACCTCATCCCTAACCCAGAAATCTTTAGCCAAGTAGGGATAGGTTATACCATTAAGTATATCAAAGAAGTGCATCCATCCTTGAACTTCAAAAATTTCTTTTAGAGGATACCCATTTATCTCAAAAGATTTGAAATCAACGATCTGTTCCACAATCAACTTGAATTCTTCTTTTCTAATCTTCATTGTTCTGGGCTTGAAATGGAATCCCTTTCTAGATTCGACAGTCAATGAAGCTTGTTAAGAAGTAGATGTAGATGCCATCTCAATGGATTTTTTAGGGTTCTGTCATACCCGAAAATTTTCCATCCCCTTCCCACCTTTTCATTTGACTTTTAATAAATGGTTCATTTGCATCCTCATAATCATATAGGTCATTCTTACATTTTATTTTTGTTTCATAGGCATCATGGATTCAAAGTGTTGCTAAGCTATAACTGACTAGGAAACTATAAGTTACTTGATTCTTAGCATTTATGGTTCGTGGGTGTTGCATTAGGGTTTAGAGTTGATTAGGACTTACAAAGAACATTGTGATCACGGACCATGTACCTAGTTCCTTAAGTGCTTAATTTGGTTTTGGAGCAATCCTCAAGGTTTATTCAGGATATAACAAGTCTATTCTCAAAATCAAGGTTCAAGATTATTGTGCACAGAATCAGCTCAAGGTCAATTGGGAAGAGGAATTCATTATTGATCAAGATACAAATACATTTTTATTACAAGGGAATCTAGGCTTACTTTTCCAGGCATCTATTCATAAATGTCATTTCAAGATGCAAGATCTAAAGCCTACACAAAAATACACAACTTTAACCTACAGTTGACTTTAGTCAACTATTGACTTTTTGGGTAACCTGTTGACCAAAGTTAACCATCTGCTTTGAACCTTAAAATAT
This sequence comes from Lathyrus tuberosus, assembly GCA_022829125.1. Lineage (NCBI taxonomy): Eukaryota > Viridiplantae > Streptophyta > Magnoliopsida > Fabales > Fabaceae > Lathyrus > Lathyrus tuberosus. The sequence goes on along the minus strand of JALAZF010000073.1, from coordinate 2,918,890 downwards.
CCCTATTCTCCACTCCTAAGTCATGGATCTTCCAATCTACAAGAGTATCTTCATGGAAGCACCTTGTTGTATACCTTGCCAAAATCCACCCTAAGCATGACTTAAAGTCAATACCAAGTCCAGCCCTGCACCAATGAAAAAAAGCACCACAATTACAACAAACCAAATGTAATACATCATAAAAATCATGCCAAACACAAAGTCCATATCATTTCATAACACTTGAGTCAAGCAATCATAAACAACCCCTAACCATAATAATCCAGCATAATTGATCATGCCAATTTCACTAACATGACTGGCTAGCTTTCATTAGTTTCCAACTTTAATTTACTGATATTACTTAACAGTAGCATTTCAAAGTTATTCAAAGCAATTCACTCTTTTTTTTTACTTTTACCTTTCTTTTTTCCCTGTGGAGCTTAAGGCTCAGGCAAATTCTTTTTTATTTTATTTTGCCATGTGGAGCCTCGTGCTCTGGCAACATTCTTGTCCCAATTCAATCACCCTTAGTTCCATAAACTACAGAGCTCTGATTTCCCCATTACACTATTAGGATACGTAGGCACATGATTGCGAGATCTTGGCGAGCATAATTTACTTATTTTTCTTCCGAACTACAGAGCTCTGATTTCCTCATTGCACTATGAGGATACATAGGCACGAAAGGCCCAACCCTCTGTGAGCACTTAAATTTAAAACTTATTTTTTCCCTCTCCGCAAGTAATCTTTAGATAATAACACCCATCCATGCAAAGAACAAGCAAAACGGTTCTCGTCGAGTACAGCGGATGTGAGGGATGTTAATACCTAGCCCTCGCATAACCGACTCCCTTACCCGTTTCTCATTCCCTTGGGTTTTGTCGATATTTTCTCTTTCCTTTTTGGAATAAATAAAGTTCGGTGGTGACTCTGTTGAATCATCGAGTGTACGATGCGCTCGGGTATTTTTCGCGCTGTGACAGGTTCTAAAGGGGTTTTAGTAAAAACATGGTTATTTTTTAGTGAAAGCTTTAGAACGAAAGTGTGGGTTGTGAAGTGATAGAAGTATGTGAATTGTGAAACGTTTAAGTTTTTTGAGTGAAACAATATTTTTTTTATTAAAACAAAACTTTATGACAAGTGAGAGCGAGACACAATATTCAAAACAAATTCATCATTATCCAATAGTTATTACCTTATAGATAATATCCTTGTTAGAAAACTTTTCAAATACATGACATTTATGTGGGACAAATGTCACTTAAAAAGATAAAAAATCTTTTCCACGTAAATTCTATCAGAGGCAAATAATCAGATTCTCAACATCAGAGGCTAATATGCTTCAGAGGCTACTATTCATCAGATCCTGAGTCAAACTCTGATCATAATGACTTCTGATTATCATTAGAATCCGATCCATCATTCAAAAGAAATCATTATTCATTTACAATATACATGTTCAGATTCTTTTTTATGAAATCAAATCTTTCAATAGCTAGAGGTTTAGTAAATATATCTGCCCATTGATGATCAATATCAATGAATTGTATATCTATTATACCTCTCTAAACATAATCTCTAATAATGTGATGTTTAATTTCAATGTGCTTCGTTCTTGAATGTTGAATAAGATTTTTTTTTGTCAAATAGATAGCAGCAGTATTGTCAAAGAAAATTGGAATACTGCTTCCACTTATTTGATAATATTCTAACTGATATTTCATCAGAAGCAGCTGTGTGCAACATTTGGCAGTTGAGATGTATTCTGCTTCTGTTGTACACAAAGCAGTACTTGCTTGTGTTAGATGAAGGCGACTTATCTAGAGGGGGTGAATAGATCCCAAGTTCAAAAAAACTTTACAAAAACTGTTTTGAAAAATTTAAAAGCTAGCGGAAGTGACCCGGATCGAATCGTCTTAGCCGAACTGCAATTGAAAAATTTGGGACATGCACGATGTTGGCAACCCACTTAAGATACTTTGCTAGGGTTAAGAAACCTGTGTCAAACTGCTTTCTGACCTCTTCTCTAATTTTGAGAGACATGTTGGGTCTGGTTCTTCTCAGGTTTTGCTTTACCACTGGGCATTCTGGCTTGAGCAGCAGCTTGTGCATGACAATGTTCGTGTCTAGTCCTGACATATCTTGGTATGGCCAATTAAACACGTCCACGTACTCTTGCACTAATTCAACCAACCTTTTTTTACAACCTCATTCAAAGAAGTGCCAACCTTAACATTTTTTGTCCTCTTCACATCCCAGATTAATCATACCACTGGCTCCTGATGAGGATGGATCACTTTATCCTCTTGTTTCAACAATATGGCTACATCTTCAGGAAGTTCACAATTTTCCTCGCCATCTTCTTCTGCATGGTTAATCGGGAATTCGAAGTCGTAAGGGATTATAGCAGTGTTATTTTCAGTGGGTTCAATTATTAATCTGCATTAGGATGATTTTTTACTTTTAGGAATGATGGAAATGGAAAAGAATAAATAAAAAGTGGATGAAACATTGCCATATTTTACTCAAACATTGCCATTTTTTTTAAACTAGAAAAATGAGAGAAAATGAGCTCAATTGAACACAAAATTCCTTTTATTGATAAACAAGTCATAAAACAAAGGGCTTCCCTACAAAGCTATCCATTTGCATTGGGTAGAGCAAAGGATTTGAAAAACAATAAATTACTTTGAAACAAAAATGATCTCTAAAATCTCGATGGCTTCCAAGTTGTTGTGAGTAACATCTGGGAGACAATGGCACACTAAGTTCGGTATCTCTTTGTTCATATCTTCAATCATAGCCACCTGACCTTCATAACTGAATCCAACATTGTAGAAGGTTTCTTGAATGGCGCAAAACTATCTCTGATCAGTCTTCAGGGCCTCCTCGTTCATTGGTTGGAACCCTAATCTGAATCGGTCTCTTTTCTCAGAGAAACTCTAACAATTTTCCCTAGCCTGTGGGATTTCCTCCTTTTATTATAGTTGATAACTTTTCCTAATATGGGGGGCACCTCTTTCTTCTGAATGCCCTACTTTCGACTAACAGTAGCAATCTCCAAGGCTTGGAAGGGTGTTTCTTGGGTTTCTCCATCTACTTCCATGTATCTGAATGAAGAGAGGTGACTGACTAACATGTCTTCCTTGCCATCGATAATTATCAATTTTTCACCCACTATAAATTTCAACATTTGGTGAAGTGTTGATGTGACGGGTTGTGCCCCTCGATTCTTCAGCAATAAACCCAGGGTGTGCCCTTCGTTTTGGCACATGATTTGTGTTCCCCAGACTCTCATCTCCATATTGTGAACTTAAGTCCACAAAGCTGTCATCAGCAGGAGGATTTACGACTGGTATCTGTAGAGGGTGAGATGCCTCATTCTTCGCAGGAGGTGGAAAGAGCCCTTTAGGAGACGACATATCTGTCTCTGGCTGAGTAATGTTAGCTTTGGTAGGTTTGAAATAGGGAATGAAACCTAGTAGGGGGTTAGGATCCACATCAGTGCATATGGCCTTGGCGTGAGCAGTTTCTTTGAGAGAGGCTTTATGGTCCTCATCTTACCTTGCTAAGATATCGTTTAAGGCGTGTATCACTTATTCACTAACATAAATAGCAACAACCCAACATATTTAAGAGTGCAGTAACATATAAGAACAAGAACTCAATAATACATAAAAAGAATAAAAATGAAAGATGTGGAAAAGAGGTTATTAGTAATGAAAGACTAATCAACGACTTCTTCCTCCAACTCTCACAATAAAAGAAACTTTCTTTCTCTCTCAATTTTTTAGCACTTCTTAACTTTAAAAACACTATCCATATTCCTTACAAAATGATTTCTATTTATAGTGGAAAATTAGGGTTTTGGGTAAAGATAATGAAAAACTTTGTTGGGGTTTAGGGATAGTGATAGGAATGAGAAAATACAGACTTTAATGAGGTAAGAATGTTGTCAAAACTTGGTCCCTAATTCATCCACAATGCATATTGCAAGAAAACAAATGTATCACCAAAATAGCAAGCAAAAGGAGGGTAAATGTGAATGTAAAAAATGATTAGCACCAAAGAAGAAGATTCCTTGGTTAATGTTGAAAATTAACCTTGATAAATCCTGTAATTAGTCTTTAATCATGATTAAAAATTTTGTCATTTTGCCTTTGCTTTTGAATTTAATTTTTTTAAAATATTTGTTAGAAAACACTAAAACCCTAAATGCGTGATTTTTTGGATTTTAATGATGAGATTAAAAACAAATGGGAAATGTGGTGGCAAATGAAAAATAAAAGACTAAATTGTAATATTTTTGTATTTTGAGGTTAATCGATAGAACTAAACAAACGATAAAAAAAAAAGAAATTGATTTAAATCGCCTGAACAAAACTAGGATACTACAAGTGTGACTCTGATGTTGGTTGAATATGTGTTTAGTACGGTCTAGAAGAGTCGTTGAATAGACTTTTCCCTTTAAAAAATTGTTTTGAAAATTAGAGTTTAACAATAAAAATTTGAAGAACTTTTAAAACGATATTATACTTATTTGATTAATGTTCATATGAGTTCAAGGAATACAAACCAATGATAAATTCACTCAACAACAATGTGTGAGTTAAAGTAAAAAGATTTAAACAAAGACGCTTGAATGAAACCTGATTAAGTAAGGTAACAATATAATACTATGGTTTTCTAGAATAATCATCAACAAGAGATATTCATAAGACGAGATCTAATACATACATAAACTTAAACACAAAATCATTATTATCTAGAAATTAAACCTAATAAAATGTACACTACTACAAATCAATAAAACCTAAAGCATACAAACCTAAACGGAAATTAAAGAGATGTAGTTAGAGAGAGATTATACAATAGAATTTATACTAGTTCGGTGTGTCACCCTTGTTTACAATTAGTCCACTATCCAATGGCAAGTTATCAGAAATTATAGTTTTCTTCCACAATAGAAAATTAATATGTGTCCTTTAGTACATATGATAATAACAAATATTGGAAATTTAGATCTAACAGCTAAAATACACATATGTTGTTGTTGATTTTCCTTCAGTTGCACATAACTAACCAGACTGTAAACCTCAAATATTTACAATCCTGAACCAGTCCACTTACTAATAACCAAAACACTCTAATATTCCGTCAACAATAATATTAACTCAATCTTACCATAATTACCTTGTCAGAGTCTTTGAACTTGTTGAAGGAGCCAGAAACTCTAAGACCTCTCGGAGAAGAACTTCCTATTTATCTTCACTGAATGTTAATCTCTAGAAATCCATAACCTGATTCTTGTATCTGAAAAATAATCTTCACAAGAACATTAGAACATATGATGAATCTCCTCACAACTATAACTCACTCTCTCCAAGAGTTGTCAACCCTCATCAATGGAATTTTTGGTTTGAGGAAGTATGTGACGTTTTTCAAAAAAATCTCACATAACAACTTTACAAACTCAAGAAATTAACACTCGAAAGTTTTTCTTCAATGTTAATCTAAGAAAGAAGATTTATGTGATTGATTAACACCCACGGTTTTCAAAGGTTATTAAGCAAATTATTTCATATTCATTATGAAAATTAGATATAGAACGAGATTATATATGTGCTAGAGATAAGGCACAGAAATAGTGTAAAAATGACACTTTGATTAAAGTCAAAGGAGAAAATGATGATTTGAATATAGTAAGAGAATGATTTGAATCAAGATGAGAAAATTCATAATTTTGTTTGTTTGATTCGAGTTATGACTCTAGTCAAGTGATTCGAATCAAACCAAAGCATGATTCGAGTCACATTTCTAGTAAGCAATTCAAAATTCAAAATATTGTTCATGATTTGAATCAAACCATATTATGATTCGAGCCAGAACAACTCGTGATTCAAGTCGATTGAGGGTATGATTCGAGCCACAAATTAAGTGCCTAATTCCAAGTTCCTAAACTTGTTTATAGTTGGAGTCAAACATTTACATGATTCGAATCCTGTCTGCATGAGTTTCTTGATTCAAATCACAAGTTTTTTTTTTAATTTAAATCATTTTGCATTGACTTTGGACAAATGCATGTTTTAAGAATTAAAAACATTTTATTTATGAAAAATAACCATTTTCTAAGGGACACACCATGAGCATTTTGTGAGAGACTCAATTGTTAGAATTAATTTAATAATAAGCATACAAACATGCTCAATAACAAAGATTAAAATCATAATCCTACTTTAGTGCGAAAATTATATGAGCACATGTATAGACTAGAATCTATAACATGCTAATTTATCAAGAATTGATATTAGGAATACCTGGATAAACGAATTATTGACACGACAATTTTATAGTTTCCTGAAACACAAAGTAAAGAGAGACAAATGACGAGCACCCGTTGGCTTATGGTTTTTCCTCAACCGGTACTCCTAATCCCTTGAACTCTCTTCAGATGAGAAGAAGAGGTATAATGCCCGTGTTCGGTATATTAGGGACCATGGCCTATATATAGGGTGATGGCCAATTAGGGTTTCCATTATTCTAAAATGAGTCATCCTAACATTCACTCATATTTAAGCCCATATCCATTTAACTAATTAATTAATTAATTACTAAATAGAAATATAATTAGCCTTTTAAATTTATTGATGACTTAATCAATTAAGGCTCTTAATTTTTATAAATAGCTAATATAATTAAAATATATATGCCCACATAATAATTATTGGAATATAATAATTAAATAATATTTAAATTATAAAATATTCCAACAATCTCCCACTTGGGCAATATAGTTTTAATAATTATATCACAATTCTTTAGGCGCGCATATGAATGCTATTTATCTTTAGATTTCAACTTTACAATTAGGTCCACCTCATACATCAATAATGAGACTACCACGGCTATTGTCACTGACATATAACGTGACGGAATCCCGACGACCACCACATAAATGTACTTGATAACATAGATCAATATGAATGAGTGGCATCGAAATTTTATGTAATGTGATTTTTGAATCACGCCTATTTCCAACTGGCCCAATTGAATTCTTTATTGAGATCCAACTGAAGTTTGCAAATTTAATATTTGTACAAACGATTCAGAAATCATTATAACAATAATAACCTCATAAACTTTATTTCTGCAGATAATATTAACATAAAGTTTGTATCGATATCAAAACAATATTGTAAAACATAAAGAAGAAGTGACTCCCACTAATCTAGGACATCCTTAGTGACAATATTCATATGAAATATCTTATATGTCAAGTCTTTGATTAGTAAGTCAGCTAACTTAAAATTTCTATCTATATGTTCTATCCTTCAAGAACATTAACTTGTAAGTCAATGAACTTTATAAAACAGTTGTTGAAACATTATCCGACTGATATCGAATGATACCTTGAGAATAATCTCTAAGTATCTAAATACGTAATACAAAAGAGATGTGCCCAAGATCTTTCATCGCTAAAATTTTGTTATAAATTTCTTGGTTTCATACAACAATCATATATAATTGCTGACTAAATACAATAAAATAGACACCTTAAACTAGGAACATAAACTTACTCCCACTTAACTTGTAAAACCCAATTATTTTTCATAATAGACGTCTCAAAACCAAACGAGACAATCACCTTATGAAATATTGGGGAATACTAATGAGACAAATTCATTAACTCATAAATGAATTTTATCTGTTTGCAAAACATAAACTTTGTATCTATTGACACAAAATTTTCTCTTGTTGTAACATATTGTATTTCTTAATGTCGTCATTAAGAAACACTAACTTGATACCCATCTTATTAAGCTCCAAAATTATAACAAGTCAAAAGTGTCATAACTATCATAATAGAGTATTTCAATCATACCAAATAGAATTTCTCTTTCCAGTCAATTCTTTATGACATTTGATGGTCTAGTTCTTGAGGATGTCAAGTTTGATCTTCAAGAATTAATTTCTTAATTTAATTGAGAGAAAGAACAATAATATCCGTATGAGGGTCCAAATTTACTATATAAATAACAACTATATAAATGGAGTTACAACCAATTCTTTTCCACTCAATTTTGTTCTTTGACCATATCTCTCCCACAAACTCAATATTCTCAAGCCACATTATAATAGTTGTCTTAAAATATTCTTTAACTTGAGACTAAAGTTTATATTTCTCAAACTTTTCAACAATTCTAGATTGTCACAAGTCATGACTGAATTAAGTATAATAATATTTGAATTTAAAAGAGAAATTGAATCCATCATTTAAAAAAAAGTTATCATATTAAAACAATACTTTATTCATTCACCAAATTTTCTTTTAAATACAAATTTAAGCTTATAATGACAATCTAAAATAGTTAAAAATAAATATCAACCTTCATCAAATTTTCCCCTTAAAATTAATGTATCTTTCAACACGATTGAACATTTGTCAATTCAGATTATATTTTCTTATTATTTTTTATTTACCCTTATGCTTTGAGGTATTTATCGAATTAGCACTATTTTATTTTTTCTTGCTTCAATCTTTTCTTTATTGCACACTTTATGAAATTATTCCATTAAAGAATAATTTCCAACTTTAATAGTTACTAGACATACACCCCATGATATGCAAAGGTATAATATACTTTATAAAAATGTTTATAATTAATAAATCTTGTAATTTAAATATATAATATGAATTATTTTTACATTAATTATGTATTTGCTAATTATTGTGAAATAAACAAATCAAAAATAACTAAATAGGATACATATTGCAAGCCTCACACTACTAATTACATTTTTATTAAATAAAAAAATTAAATAGAATATAATTTTTAAACCTCCCAATATTAATTCAAAAATAGTTCCCAAATATTCTAAATAATTATTATTAATTTAAAAAGTGGCATCTTATAATCCACTAATTGAAATCATCCTCCTAATAGTAGATTTTATTGGAAGGCTTGCAATACGTGTTCATAAAAAATGAGAACTAATGAGGTTATTAGATTAGTGCTTTTTATTTGTTGGAATTTTGGGTCACAAAATGTAACATTTAAGGTGTTAGTGTCATTATTTTAATTAGTCAAGACTTAAAGGGGTCTAACTAATATAATATTAATTTTGTGGCTAAAAGCATAAATGTCATGAAAGATCAGGTTATTGTGTAGATACCGTAAGTCAATATCTAATTTGATGAGGGGCCAAATTAAAATATTGAAAACTAAGAAATAACCATAGAGTTATTTAAATGGGTTATGGTCCCCATTGGTAGAGTACGATCAAAATAAGGTTTATCAGGTTTTCTCCCTTCATTCTCATCAGAGGAGATTCAAGGAACCCTAAGGAACTCTAAAAATCGGAAGATCACATACCCGAAACCTTCAACGATTTCAATAGAAAATTCAGGTACGCTTCCGCCTTCATTCTCTAATTGAATTCTGGTATGGTGTAGCATGCGAATTTTGTCGATGACGCGGCCACCTTACCGCAATGGTTGGAATTGGGTGTTACTTTCTGATTTCTTATTTATCCTATGAAGCTGGAAAGAAAAGGGAAGCTATCTAAATCTAACCTTGCACGCAAATGTTTTCTTTAACAAATGCTAAGATATTGGGGGGTCCGGGGTTATGTTATACAATGGTGAGTTGTCAATTACCCATCTTATATATGGTTATCCATAGATTGTTTGGCATTTTCTTATGTTATCTAATTACTGGTGTTTATCTGTCACGGGTTGGGAAAGTTTTTCCTTTGGGAGTGTTTGAGAGAGTATTTTTGTTGTTTTCAGTTTTTTCGATGTTTTTGGTAAGGTATTGTACCTAAAGTTTTTTATTTGTGTGCTCGCTAAGATTTCGCAATCTTATGCCAACGTATTCTCGTTAAAGAAAACAGGGAAATCAGAGCGATCGTAGTTCCTTCTATTCTATGGGACAAAAAATATGTTTGGGTGTCTTGTTCAAAGCCCAAGATTAAAGCTAAAGGTTATTTGTGTCTTGTTCAAAGCCCAAGATTGAAGCTAAAAGTTTTGACTGAGAGAGAATTTGTCATCTCTAAAGGGAGATATCTCATCTGTTTATCACAGTTATTGGGTAACTGATTATAAAAGAGAATTACTTTAACTGGAATGTATGGAATCCAGCAATGCCATAATTTCCTTTATAAGGGATTTGTCCTTAAGGAGAAAACTTTAACTCAGTGTTGAGCAATGCCATTTTTCCTTAGGAATCTTTCATGCTAAGAGAGCGATATTGGCTTGGATGTAAATAATCCAGAGACTTGCCACTTACAGCAATTAGAAGAAAGGAGGTTTACCAGGATAAGAGATGGACTACAGCTTGAATTTTTGAATCAACAAGTATGGGACTTACATCAATTATCTGGGATTACGGTTTATTTTGATGGTCTATTTTGATTGTGATTGTACAGAGAAGTGTTTTCCTGCAGAGAGATTTTTTATTTCCTCTGAGGGGATTTTGGTTTTATGTGTTCCTTGATAAAATCCCAAGGTTGAAGCTAAAAGTTTGACTCAACTAGGGAGTTTTATATCTGTCTTGTACAAAGCCCAAGATTGAGGCTGAAAAGAGATTGACTCTGCTTAGGGAGATCATTATACAAAGCCTAAGAGGAGGCTATAAGGAATTGACTCTTCTGGGGAATATTTTTTTGTCTTGTACAAAGCCCAAGATTAGGGCTAAAAGGAATTGACTCCACTGATGAGAGGTTTTATATGTGTCTTGTATAAAGCCCAAGATTGAGTCTAAAAGGGATTGACTCAGCTGGAGAATATTTATATATGTCTTGTACAAAGCCTACGATTGAGGCTAAAAGGTGCTGAGGGATGATCATTATACAAAGCCTATGAGGAGGCTGGTTGGGGGAATTTCTTATATAAAGCCTAAGAAGAGGCTAACTTCTGCTGAGGATTAGTGAGATCCTTAGACAGGTCCAATATGGGGAATCAACTCTTGCTGAGGATTACAGAAGAGTTGAAATATCAGATACCTTGAGGTTCAGTTAGCATTGTCTTGATGCTTGCCACCTTGTGAATCGATTGAATGCATTGAAACAAAATTGGAGTCTTTGAGATTTTTAGCCTTTTTAGGGGACACATAGCTACATATAGATTCTTGGACTTGGGAGGCTTGTGGATCAGACATTGTCCCTTAGATGTTATCCCTTGAGGTGTCCAAATGGATAACAAGACTTGAAATTGTCTGATTTAGCTAATTCGAGCAAATGACCTATAATCTACCTTGGGAAGAAACTAGTCTTTGATGCCATGTTCCAAGGGTTGTAACTCCCTACTCAAATTGAATTTGGAGATGATCGGGTACTTGTTGGAAAGCTCGCATGACATGCTTTAACTTTGATATTCACAAATGGACCTGGTTCAGCTTGGATCAAGGTGAAAAATGGCCTCAAAGTTTGGAAAAAGTGAAACAGATTGTGACTTGTTGAAAATTTTACTAAGTGTTGGAAAAAGTGGTCATTTCCACTTTTTGTGATTTTGATCAATCCATAACTCAAAATCCATGAGGATTCGGACTCTTTTGTAGTTGAAATATTTGAAGTATGTAAGATGAACTTTCATTTGAGCTTTGGATGGAAGAAAAAGGCCTTAGGGTTTAGGAGTTATGACCTTGCAAAGTTGGTACAAAATCACTTTTGTTCCATAACTTAGAAAAAATTTGGTTTCTCAAGGTTGCCCCTTTTGCAAGAAATCTCACTTTTATTGATTTTTCTTGATGGATGATGATAAAAACCATACATTAACATTGTTTTGGACTTAGGGGAACCATATTTGTGAAAAATTCCAAAAAGTCAAACTTGATTTTGGGCACAGTTGACTTTTTGTCAGATGAAATCTAAACTATGTGATCCTTTGTGCAATTAAGTTCTTGACCCAATTCAAACCTAATGGATGGATTCCATAGGTGTTTTAGGGTGTCTTGAATCATGTCCCATGGTTTGGGAATATGCCTTGGTCAAAAGTCAAAGATACAGTTGACTTTTTCTTCAAAACCCTAATTATGGTCCAGATGAAATTGAAACTTGTGAATCAAGCTTCTTGGATCAATCCATTGTTGTAAATGGATCAATGTGGTATATTTAAGGCCCTCAAATCATTTCTTGAGGTCTTGGTTCATGTCTTGCCTCAAAAGTCTTCTTAGGGGTGAATTAGGTCAAGAAACCCTAATTCATGATTTTTGATGAATTCTTCCCCTGAGGTTGTTTTGACTTGATGATTAGGTCCATGAGATCCCTTTGAGCATCTTGGGTCATGCTTTGAATTATTGGCTCATGTCCAGATGAAAAAGTCTTGGTCGACCAAAACCCTAATTTGGTGACACTGGCAATCTTGAGGCTTGATCCACTTGGAATGTTGCAAACTTGTGCTTGATTCTTGATGTGGGAGACCTCTTGATCCTTCATAGGTGTTTGAGAGTTTGGACAAGTTAAAGATTGTGTCTTGATTGATCTTTTGTCCAGATGCTCAGAGAGCGGTGGAAACCCTAATTCTTGATTATAGTGAATGCTCACCTATCTTTGAGGAGATTGGTGAGGCATGAACGTACATCCATATTATGGTGATGATTTGCACAATGATGGGAAATCATATGGTCCAAATTTGGGGTATGACAGATGCCCTTATTTAATCTTCTTGGACCCAAAGGTGTGAATGGGGAAGGTATTCGGACATTCAGGGACCAATAGGATTAAATATCAGAATACCCGAAATTTTGACGGTGTTTATGAATGGAAGTTTATTCATCCATCTTCTTTTGCTAAGTAATGTTACTTTATAAAAAGGTAAAACTTCCCCTCGATCCTGGTCTTTGGTCCCGAAACTGGTCTAAGTTTCTTTTGAAATAAACTTCCCCTCGATCCTGGCCTTCAGCCACGGAATTGGTCTCAGTTTTTGAAATAAACTTTCCCTCGATCCTGGCCTTCTGCCATGGAACTGGTCTCAGTTTCTTCTTGTCGAGTTCCTTCCTCGATAAGGGATGTTATTTGCAGCTGCTTTCATCAAACTTCTCACCGAGCTATACTGGGGAGACGTCATTTGATGGAAAAAATTTAAAGTCAGACTTGCTGGGGACTCCCATTTGTCTGAGTTGTAGAGGTGTGCAAACTTCTCTGTTGAAGATGCCATTTGTTGACTCTATTGGGGAAAAACGAGTCTCTTTAAAGACTGTTTTTCGCTTGGGGGTATTACATCATACTTTTCTTCGAGATCTTTTCGAAGAAATGCCATGTGATGTGATCCAATTTTGAGGCGCTGATGACCTCATTAACATCGAATTTCTTGGGGGAAAACTGATGTATTGCCAAGAGTCTTTTGTTGAGAGGCTTTCTCTAGGGATTTTCCTTAATTCGGGAAAACGAGAAATATCATCTTCAATGGTGAAGAGCGATGTTCCAAAGGTGTCTGTCGAATGTCTTTTTTCCTTCCGGAGGTTCAAGTTATTAAAAGGGTCGAGGACGAGCTCCAATCCAGAAACAAACTGGGGAGAAATTGCTCAGACGATACATTTCTTGACGAGGAAAGCGCTCAAACCTGGATTTTGTCTTATCCGACGCGGAAAGGACAACTGACAACTTGATTGGCAATAGGATTTTATTACTTGGAAATGAGCATGACCAGAGCGATAGCAATGTAATATGAATATAAATATGAATCAATTATGCATGATGTATGTATGTTTATGCTCACAAAACTGACGCGACATATAGACTAGTGGATAAACATGACTAGATACTCGGCCACTACGGGGGATGAAAAGTACCACTGGTTCAAGATAGCAATCTTGCCTTGCTTTGGAGAGGTAGACCATGTGGGGGAGAAAGAATCGTCAATCGGTCTTAAGAGGTAAGAACTCTGTCGTGGATGTCATACGGGACATTACATCTGAAATAGTTGATCCTTCATTCAGGCGCACTGGTTTAGAAGGAGTACTTTGATTCTACACTTTGAGGTTCAATCACCTTCGGAGAAGCTATCGATGACCTTTGTGCGTTCAGCAGTTAAAAGGAAATGCCATCTTTATTTTAAAAGCAGAAGAAAATTTGACAAGTAAATTCATTTTTGTTTTATTTCAAGAATCGTTGATCATGTTTAAAAATGTCATTCTATAAAGCAAAAACAAATGAGAATTGCAAACAAAAGCACTAGGCTTAAATTTTATTGATAGGATAGAAATCAGCCAAGCGCGTGATCCCATAGAGCATTTACAAAATTTTGAAAATGGTAATTTTAAGGGAAAATGGGCTACATTGAATCATAACGACCACTATACTTCTACCAACTTTGAATTATGGACATCCTGGGCTTCTGTAGAAGATGACCTTGACTGAAGTTTCCTGATGGATGGCATTACTGCTGGGAATTTAACCTTGTCAGACATATTTGTCATACCCCAAATTTTGACCACCAAGATTTACCATTATTGTGAAGATCATCACCATAATATGGATGTGCCATCATGCCTCATCAATCTCCCAAAGATAGTTGAGCATCCCCTACAATCAAGAATTTGGGTTCGGGCCCTCTCAGAGTATTTAGACAAAGGATCAATCAAGAAATGACATGATCTTTAACTTATCTAACCTCTTAAACACCCATGAAGGATCAAGAGGTCTCCCATATAAAGAATCAAGCACAAGATTACAGTATTCCAAGTGGATCAAGCCTCGAGATCGCCAGTGTCACCAAATTAGGGTTTTGGTCGACCAAGGCCTCCAAATTAGGGTTCAAAGCATAACCCAAGATACTCCAAGGGGGCTCATGGACCCAATCATCAAGTCAATTTAACCTCATGGGATGCATTTACCAAAAATCAGGAATTAGGGTTTCTTGACCTAATTCACCCCTAAGTTGACTTTTGGAGCAAAGCATGAGCCAAGACTTTAAAATATGACTCAATATGCTCAAAATAACCCTAGGAATCCATTTTCAAAGTTAAATTACCCTCAGATGATGCATTCCTCAAAAGTCGGGAATTAGGGTTTTTACGCGCCGAACTGCTCCGGAGCCAAAAGTCAAAACATGACTTTTTTGGCAAAAATGATCCTTATGACTCATATTTTCATAAAATATGACTTATAATGTCATTTGAACAAGAATTGATCAAGAAACCAAGATAACTTGTAAAAGGGGTAATCATGAAAAATTGAAATTTTTTCTAAGTTACTAAATTTGAATGGTTTTGGTGCTAACTTCCAAGGGCCATAACTTTTGATCCAAGCAACCATTTTGAGTGATCCAAAGCCTGATTTGTAGGTCTTCCTACATTCTACAAAAGATTCAACTATATGAAACTCTGGTTCCTCATGGATTTTTAGTTATGGATGGATCAAAATGGTGAAAAATCAAGAACATAACACTCGGTGCAAAACTGTCTAAGTGTCAGCTTTGGGCATCAAAGTTCATGAGGTTTTTTCAATTGGATTCAGATAGTTTCAAGACCAACTATGATCACACATGAATTATACCATATGAGAGCTTTCTAAAAAGCACAAGAGCTTTCCATAACTCCATTTGAGCAGGGAGATATGACCCCATCAAAATCACTATTTCCAACTGTCTTGTACAAGACAGAATTTGGCATTTTTGCTCGATTTGGAAAAATAAGACAAGTACAAGCCTTGTCATCCATTTGGACACCTCAGGGAATAAAATCAAAGAGAAATGATCTGATCCACAAGCCTCCCAAGTCCAAGGATCTACATGTAGCCATAAATGCCCTAAAAGGGCTAAAAAGTTCAAAGACTCCAATTTTATTTCAATGCATTCAATGGATGCACAAGGTGGCAAGCATCAAGACATTGCTAACTGAATTAAGTCAAGATTCAGCTCTGAATCAAAGGACTCATAGCCTGTGCCCTAACCTCAAGTCAATGGCTAGAGGAGACTTGAGATTCCTTTTGATTAACATTGGCTAAGGGACTGTCCAAGCCTCCATTCACTATTGATGCCAAAACAAACTTGTTGTACTATAAATAGACATCAACTGTGATCAGTTTGAGTACACCAAAGCACCCAAACTGATGTTTTCCTCAAAATCGTTCTCATTTTGCAAAAATGCCTTCTTTTGCAAGTCCCCATTGAGTCTTCAAGTTAGAGAGCAATTCCACCATAGCTCATGATCCAAACACATCCAATGTATCATATATAAGTTGTTCAAACACTCATCCTTGATCTGAAACACCAAAATCAGAAAGTCCATCTCCAAAACCTCAAATTTTGACTTTTTTGCATTTTTCATGCCATGTCTTGATTCAGTCACTTTCAAAACCAAACAAAGCCTCAAACACACTCCAAATATCATCCTCAAACTGTCCCAACAAGTTTCCCTCAACTGTAACATCATTTGAGTGAGTTGCCATTTTGGTCACTTTTGCCACTTTTGCAAGAAAGAGCCAATTCTTGGTCCTGAGGATTCCATCTGGTTTTGATCATTCTAAACGCTTATAAGGGATCAATCAAAGGTGTCTAAACCATTGGATCACTTCTGGCACAAGCATCCTAAAAGATAGCACAAGGAGCTTCAAGAGGTAAGTGCATCACAACTTGAACTCTTTAAATCATGCATTACTTTGATGTCCATTGATCATGGACATCTCATACATATCATATATGTTGTGTTTGAACCAATTTACCATGTTATTGTTGCTTGTATGATGAGATAGCATAGAACATGCAAATCTAGACCTATTTTGAAACCACTATCGGGTTTTAAAATAGGGACATCTTTAGAAAAATCTAAAAGTACCATTGGATTCCTCATGAAATTCTATGTAGGATCCGTCTAAATTTTGTCAAAATCCATGAAGAATTGAGGGAGTTAGAGCCTTCATGATAGAAGGCAAAAATCAGGTCATGCCTTGGGCAAGGGCCAAGCCAGGGCGCCTTGGCCAGGCCTAAAATCTTGCCACCCTCATATACACATGGGGTGGTTTTGATACACGAATGTATCACCAACGAAGTGGTAGCGCACATGTGTGTTTGGTTGGGAGGTCGTGGGTTCGAGACCCACCCAGACCATTTTGCCATTTTCCCTATTTTGCTATTTTTCACATTTTTCATGCTTTTTATTAATTAATTCCAAAATTAATTTCTCTCTCAATTTTAATTATTTTTTATTGGTTCTTTTTTTGAAAGTTCACAAAAATATTAAAATATTTTATTCTACAAAAAATTAACAAAAATATTATTTATTTCACATATTTGGTATTTTTGTAAAGAATTATATTTTTATTTGTTTTTAAACATTTAAAAATATTTCTTTCTCTTGATTTTTCAACTTCAAATGAATTTCAAACTTTCATGTGATTAAACACGGTTTTTAAAAATATTTTTCAATGTATACAACTTGTTTTTGAATATATTTGGTATTTTATATCATTTATTATCTAATTTCCTTTGAAAATTATATTAAAAATGCAAAAATTAGGGTTTTCTCTAATTCTTGATTTTTCAAACTTCAAAAAAACACTCTTGGGCCTCTAATAGAGTGTAAGACCCATCCCTTGTCAAGCATAAATTTTTTGGGCCTCAGTCATTGTATAAGTCCCACCGTGTTTCTAAAACAGTGGCGCGATCGTCGCCTTTTAAACAAAAATCATTTTGGGCCTCCTTTGTGTTGTAAGTCTCATATTTCTTTTTTCAAACACTTTTTAGGCCTCTTGATAGAGTGTAAGACCCATTCCTTATAAATAAAACCTTTTTGGGCCTCAGTCATTGTATAAGTCTCAGTACGTTAAAAAAATCTCGGCGCTATCGTCGTTCTCAAAACATTTTCATTTGGGCCTCTCCCTGAGTTGTAAGCCATATTCTCTTTTCTTTTAAATCACTTTGGACCTCTAATAGAGTGTAAGACCCAACCCCCTTGTACATAAACAATAAATTTGGGCATCAGTCATTGTATAAGTCCCGGTACAATTTTCAGAACAACGGTGTGACCACTGTTATTTCATCTGGGCCTCTCCTTGAGTGTAAGCCCCAATCTTATTTTCAAAACAACTTTCCCTTTTGATTTAGATTCGAATTCATAGTTGTTATCAAAACTTTCTTTAATTTCTTGAACAACTAACCATACCGTTGTTACAATGGAAGCTTGCTCACCTGTATGTTTTAAAACAGCTTTCTTTTACATACTTGTATATATATATATATATATATATATATATATATATATATATATATATATATATTTGTTTGTAATGCTGGAAGCTTGCTCACCTGTAAGTCCTCCTACTCTCTTTTACATACTTGTATATATTTCATCTGTACATATATGCTTGTATATTATCTGCTTAGAGTTTTCCCCGACAATTAGGTCTAGGATTAAATCAAACCAGTGGTCACTCTTTCAACACAGTCAAAACTAGTTCCCCATAGGAAATTCCAGATACAGTCTTGCCTCCTCTTGGGCTTATACAATATGGAACAGAGAAATACATTATTCCCGGTGAAACTTTTCTCAAGACTGTCACTATTAGAAAGGATTAATTCTCGATGAAACCTCTCTTGATTTTCTTCAAACCCTAGAACTGTTCACTAAAGAAAGGATTATTCCCGGTGAAACCTTTCTTGAACTTTTCTTAGGTTTGGACCCACAGGCTTCCTAAAAGCATCCCCAGCCTCCTGTTGGGCTTTGTACAAGGACCCTCAGGCTTCTTAGAAGTTCTCATGCCTCCTCTTGGGCTTAGTACAAGGACCCAAAGACCTCTTACAGGTATAGGATATAACTTAGTCATCCTTTGTTAGAGCAGCCTTTCCAAAGAGTCAAAACCTTGGACAATTTAGGGTTGATTCTCATCCCTTAAAACACTTGCCTCCTCTTGGGCATCATACAAAGATAAACCTTTTCATACCAGTGGACTTAGACAATCTCACCTCCTTTTGGATTAAAAAAAACCCTAATCATTTCATCAGTCTCCAACCGAGTTAAAACCTCCATAGGTTTCAAAACTCAATCTCTAAAATCGTCACTTTAAATTTCCCCAGCTAGGGTCAAATCACTATCAATAAACCTTTATCAGAACCTCAAGGCATCTGATATTTCAACTCTTCTGTAATCCTCAGCAAGAGTTTATTCCCCATTTTGGACCTGTCTCTGGATCTCAATAATCCTCAGCAGAAGATAGCCTCCTATTAGGCTTTGTATAAAGATCTTTCCTCACTCTCTTGTTGAGTCAGTAACCTTTCAGCCTCAATCTTGGGCTTTGTACAAGACACCCATAAACACTCTCTTGCTGAGTCAGTCAAATATCCTCTAGCCTTAATCTTGGGCTTTGTACAAGACACATATAAAATCTCCTTAAGCAGAGTCAATCCTCTTTTCAGCCTCAATCTTGGGCTTTATACAAAACAAATCACACTCTCCAGCAGAGTCAATCCCTTTTTAGCCTCAATCTTGGGCTTTGTACAAGACAGATAAAACCTCTCACCAGTAGAGTCAGTTTCCCATTTTAGCCTCAATCATGGGCTTTGTACAAGACACATACAAATATTCCCTAGTGGAGTCAAAAAACCATTTTTAGCCTCAATCTTGGGCTTTGTACAAGACAGACCAAATATTTCTCCGAAAAATTCAACTTTCAACCTCCTCTTAGGCTTTGTATAATGATATTCCCCAAAAGAGTCAGTCTCTTTTCAGCCTCAATCTTGGGTTTTATACAAGACAGATAATAATCTCCCCAATGGAGTCAATCAACCTTTTAGCTTCAACCCTGGGCTTTGATCAAGGCACACAAAAATCAAAATCCCCTCAGAGGAAAACAAAAACTCTTTGTAGGAAGACATTTCTCTGTACAATCACACATCAAAACAGACAATCAAAACAAACCTTAATCCCAGATAACTGCTATAAGTGGGACACTTATTGATTCAAAAATCCAAGTTGTAGTCTATCTCTTATCCTGGTAAAACCCTTTCTTTCATCTAAATGCTGTAAGTGGCAAGCCTATGGATTATTTACATCAAAGCCAATGTCCCTCTCTTAGCATGGAAGACTCCTAAAGAAAAATGGCATTGCTCAACACTGAGTTAAAGTTTCCTTCTTCAGGATAAATCCCTTATAAAGGAAGTTATTGCATTACTGGATTCTTATATCCCAGTTAAAGTAATCCTCCTTTATAATCAGTTATCCAACAACTGTGATGAACAGATGAGATATCTCCCTTTAGAGATGACAAATTGTCTCTCAGTCAAAACCTTTAGCTTCAATCTTGGACTTTGAACAAGACTTAAATCACCTTTCAGCTTCAATCTTGGGCTTTGAACAAGACGCCAAACACCTTTTCCTCCCATATAATAGGAGGAACTACGATTGCTCTGATTTCCTCGTTATCATTACGGGAATACGTAGGCATAAGATTGCAAAATCTTAGCGAGCACACCAATAAAAAACCTTAGGTCCAGTACCTCACCAAAAATATCAGAAAACCCGAAATCAACAAAAACTCTCTCTCTCAAACATTCCCAAAGGAGAAACTTTCCCAACCCATGACAGATAAACACCAGTAAGTAGAAAATAGTAGAAATTATTAAACAATATGTGGATAACCACATATAGGATCGGTAATTAACAACTCCCCATTGTATAACCTGGCCCCGGGCCCCCCAATCTCTTAAGCATTTGTTAAAGAAAACACTTGCATGCAAGGTTAGTTTTAGATAGCTTCCCTTTCCTTTCCAGCTTCATAGGATAAATAAGAAATCAGAAAGTAGCACCCAACTTCTACCATTGCGGTGAGGAGAAACCAATGGCGATAAGGTGGTTGTGTCACCGACAAAAATCGCACGCTACAATAGTTACTTGCCATGAATCCCAAACTTTTACCTGGATTGTCTCTTTTGAGGTTTCCAATCCACCGGGATGATTTTTGCTTATGTCTCTAATTTTTGTCTGGACCGCCCTTTCGGGTTTTCAATCCACCGAGACGTTTATTTTATTTTATTTAGGCGAAGTATTTCTTGACTACATCAACATTCGTGGGGTAGGTAAACTCCTCTCCATCCATGGTTGCGAGTCTCAAGGCACCGCCTGAGAAGGCTTTCTTGACCACATAAGGGCCATCGTAATTCGGAGTCCATTTGCCCCAGGAATCAATGAGGAATGATTGTATCTTTTTTAGCACAAGGCCTCCTTTCCTGAAGACATGGGGTCGGACCTTTTTGTCAAACGCCTTCTTCATTCTCTGCTAATATAACTGACCATGGCATAAAGCTGTCATTCTCTTTTCTTCGATTAGGTTCAGTTTATCGTGTCGACTTTGACACCATTCAGCCTCTGTTAGCTTAGTTTTCATCAATACCCAAATTGATGGGATCTCTACTTCTATGGGGAGCACTGCCTCCATGCCATATACTAGAGAGAAGGGGGTTACCCCTGTTGAAGTGCGGACAGATGTGCGATAACCGTGAAGAGCAAAGGGTAGCATCTCGTGCCAGTCTTTGTAGGTTACAACCATCTTTTGAACGATTTTCTTGATATTCTTGTTAGCCACTTCTACCGCTCCATTCATCTTAGGTCAGTAGGGAGATGAGTTATGGTGTTCGATCTTGAACTCATCGCACAACTCTTTGATCATCTTGTTGTTCAAGTTAGATCCATTATCAATAATGATCTGGCTTGGAACACCATAACGACATATGAGATTATTCTTGATAAATCGGACCACCACTTGTCGGGTTACATTGGTGTATGATGCTGCTTTGACCCACCTGGTGAAGTAGTTAATGGTTACCAGGATGAACCGATGTCCATTCGAAGCCTTGGGTTCGATCATGCCAATCATGTTGATTCCCCATATAGAAAAAGGCCATGGGGAAGAAAGAACTTTGAGATGCGTTGGTGGTACATGGATTTTGTCTGCGTATATTTGACACTTATGACACTTCTCATGTACTTGTAGCAATCAGATTCCATGGTCAACCAATAGTATCCTGCTCTCAGAATTTTTCTCGCCATCGTGTATCCATTGGCATGAGTGCCAAAGGATCCTTCGTGAATTTCTTTTATCAGCATGTTTGCTTCTGGTCTGTCTATGCATTGGAGCAGAACCATGTCGAAGTTTATCTTATAGAGTGTATCGCCGTTCAGGAAGAAGTTGCCAGCTAGTCCTCTGAGAGTCTTCCTGTCTTTCCTGGATGCCCCTGGTGGGTACTCTTGTCTTTGAAGGAAGCACTTGATATTATGATACCAAGGTTTGTCATCTATGACTGCTTCAATTGTGAAGATGTAAGCGGGCCTTTCAAGGCGCATTATGTTAATCTTAGGTACGTCGTTCCATTAACCTACACTAATCATGGAAGAGAGAGTGGCTAGTGCATCAGCCATGTGATTTTCTTCACGAGGAATATGATGAAACTCGATTCTGTTGAAGAATGGTAACAACCTTCTCGTGTAATCTTTGTAAGGAATCAGTCTTGATTGGTACATGTTCCACTCTCCTTTGATCTGATTGATAACTAGGGCTGAGTCTCCATACACATCCAAGTTCTTAATCCTAAAGTCAATAGCTTCTTCAAGACCCATGATACAAGCTTCGTATTCGACCTTGTTGTTAATTTCAGTCGGGCGGTGAAAGGAATGTGGGTACCCTGAGGTGTTACGATGATTACCCTAATTCCATTTCCATAATTGTTGACAACTCTGTCAAAAATTAGTCCCCATTGGGAATCTGGTTCTGGCCCTTCACTTGGTAGCGGTTCATCGCAATCTTTTATTTTCAAGTACATAACATCTTCGTCTGGGAAGTCAAATCCGACTGATTCCTAATTGTCAATCGGTTGATGAGCTAAATGATCGGCTAAAATACTTCCTTTGACGGCTTTTTAAGCATGATACTCGATGTCGTATTCTGATAACAACATCTACCAACGGGCGACCCTTCCCGTGAGAACAGGCTTTTCAAAGACGTACTTGATCGGGTCCATTTCAGAGATTAACCATGTAGTGTGACAAATCATGTCTAGCGCAGACGTTTGGCAACCCAAGCCAGAGCGTAGCAAGTTTTCTCGAGCATAGTGTACCGAGTTTCACTGTCGGTGAATTTCTTTCTTAAGTAGTAAATGGCATACTCTTTTCTTTTTGTTTCGTCTTGTTGGCCAAGTACACAGCTTATAGAGTCTTCCAAGACTGTTAGGTAAATGATCAGTGATCGTCCTTCCATTGGAGGTGATAGAATAGGTGGATTTAACAGATATTCTTTTATGTTGTCGAAAGCTTTTTGGCAGTCTTCTGTCCATACGCAACTTTGATTTTTTCTGAGTAGTTTGAAGATCTGCGCGCATGTCGTGATCATGAGGAATATGAATCTTGAGATGTAATTCCGACATCCCAAAAATCCTTTGACCTATTTTTCAGTCTTTGGGGAAGGCATTTCTTGAATGGCCTTGACCTTGTCAGGATCAACCTCAATTCCTTTCTGGCTGACAATGAACCCTAAGAGTTTTCCTGAGCAAACACCGAACGTGCATTTATTGGGATTCAAGCAGAGCTTGTATTTTCTCAAACGCTCGAATAACTTTGACAGGTGTGTTACATGCTCTTCTTTTATTTTAGACTTGGCGATCATGTCATCGACATACACTTCGATTTCTTTGTGCATCATGTCGTGAAACAGAGTCGTCATGGCCCTTTGATAGGTTGCCCCCGCGTTCTTCAGACCGAAAGACATTACCTTGTAACAAAAAGTGCCTCATGGGGTGATGAATGAAGTTTTCTCCATATCTTCCGGTGCCATTTTGATTTGATTATAGCCCAAGAATCCATCCATGAAGGAGAAGACTTTGAATTTTGTTGTACTATCTACCAGCATGTCAATGTGTGGCAAGGGGAAGTCATCCTTTGGACTTTCTCTGTTTAGATCCCTGTAGTCTACACACATTCTGACTTTTCCATCCTTTTTCGAAACTGGCACTATGTTAGCCAGCCATTGAGGATATTCTGAGGTGGCGAGGAAACCTGCGTCAATCTGTTTCTGCACTTCCTCCTTGATTTGGATAGCCATATCTGGATGAGTCCGTCTCAGCCTTTGTTTTACCGGAGGACATTCTGCCTTTAGCGGTAAATGTTGTTCCACGATTCTGGTATCCAACCCTGGCATGTCCTGGTAGGACCAAGCAAATACATCTGGAAACTCTTTGAGAAGTTTTATTAAGCCTTCTTTGATAGTTGGACTAAGCAGTGCCCCAATCTTAACTTCTTTCTTTTCTTCCTCTGAACCCAAATTGACCGTTTCCAACGGCTCTTTGTGAGGCTCAATAGACCTTTCCTCTTGTCTGAGTAATCGAGAGATCTCCTCTAGAATTTCTACGTCCTCTTCTTCTTCAGCTTCAAATACCGAGAATTCAAAGTTGGGAGAAGGCATTGGATCGTACGTTTCAATGGGGTTTAAAACAAGCAATCTGCATGACGTGATGATTCATTATTAGAAGAGATAGAGAGAATACAAGAGTGTGTATAGTGTATTTTCTGAAAGATGCTTGTTTTTATTTTGGGTTATTTTAGGATTACCATTTTCTGAAAAATGAAGAGTGAAAACAACAATAAATGTGGGAATGACAGAATGACATTATTTATTTATGATTTGTCAATTCTTGAAATACAGCCCTATAAAACAAAACTCTGTCGCTTTGGGCAAAGCGAAGAGGGACATTTACAGAAAATGAGCCCTATAAAAACATCCACTTCACCCGGGCAAGGCGAAAGGTTTTAAAACACAGACGACAATTACTTAGACTTATGGACGACTTTCGGGACATCGACAGCAACCCATTGGCGATGAACTCCCCGGTGAGTCACAAAGTCTGGTACCTTCTTTCTTGGTTTGTCTTCCGAAATGACACTAATTTCTGGCGGAGTAGGATCGTTGGAGTCTTCCTCCCATGCAGAGTTGTCATAAAGGAACTCCTCTGTTGTATCCTTCCTAGTGTTTTTATCCTCATACGGATCTCCCCATCCAGTTGGCTGGATGCCCTCGTATCTGATGCAAGAACTTTCGGGAGTAGTGTACTTGACTAAGAAGTCGTACTTGCCACTCGGATGTCCTAAAATGTCCCATACTTCTGTGGGAATAGACGAGTCATCTTCCTCGATGATGTTGACCTCAGGGAAAGCATAGTTGATGAAATCTTGTCCAGCAACCTTAGCAGATTCATCATTGTGTTGGATATTTTCTGAATGTCCTGTGTAATGATCCCATGGCTGTGTTCTTTTCAATATTACTCAGCTGATAGGCCTCGTTCGGCTGACTCTTTTGCCCCAAGTTTTCTGTGTATGGCTTCCAGATAGGAAAATCATCCAGGGGATCATAATAATTTTGGTCAAAGTTGTCCCTCATTAGATAATCTTATAATGAGTTAGGTGGAGCACGACATCCCTCAGGATCACAATCTCCATAAATCATCTGGACGTCTGATCTCGGTATATATCTCGGGCTCTGCTTTGGAGAATAGAATGACATAGGCGTTTCTTCCTGAGACATATAACCGTTGTTGTTGAGATAAGATTTCCACTCCTCATCCGTATCGGAGGAGTCACTCTTACTGATGGTGTGTACTTCTTGAGATACTGGGTGGAGGAAGCCTCCACTGTGGAAGAAGTCCTGAATGGGATGAAAACTTTCATCTTTAGTAGTCTGGGTACAGGCTAAGGAGAAACCAAGACCTTTCTTTGTCTTGTTATCCGTAGAAATTACGAGTTGTCCCCATCCCTTTACGTGATTACACTCAATCACTTCGAGAGCGTCTTTGTATGAGGAGATCGATGTCCCTATTTCTGATCAATTCTCATTGCTCATCGATAGTGCTTGAAAC
Organism: Lathyrus tuberosus; assembly: GCA_022829125.1. NCBI lineage: Eukaryota > Viridiplantae > Streptophyta > Magnoliopsida > Fabales > Fabaceae > Lathyrus > Lathyrus tuberosus. The sequence continues at coordinate 2,893,077 of JALAZF010000073.1, read as the reverse complement.
TGGGTTCCAACAACCTCTTCAGGTTCTACACAGGAGAATGATGATAAGTTGCTTATAATTAAGTCTTGTTCTCTGTATATTGTGACTAACTTGTCATTCTTGACGAACTTCAGCTTCTGGTGAAGTGTCGAAGTGATTGCCCCAGCTTTGTGTATCCAAGGGCTTCCTAATAAACAACTGTATGCTGCCCGGATGTCCATGACCAGGAAAGTGACTTGGAAAGTGTGAGGACCGGTGGTTATGGGAAGATCAACTTCGCCGATAACTATTTTTCTAGATTCGTTAAAGGCTTTGACGATGACCTCACTGCCTCTCTTTGGAGATCCTTGAAATGATAGTCGCATCAGAGTCGATTTTGGCATAACATTTAAAGATGATCATGTGTCTACCAGTACGCTGGCTAAAGCATCATCTTGACAATTGATTGTAATGTTAAGTGCCATATTATTATTTTTTCCTTCTTCCGGCAGTTCTTCATCACTGAATCCTAAAATGTTGCAGGAAGTGATGTTGGAAATGATGTTGTCAAACTGTCTTACAGTCACATTTTATTCCACGAAGGCTTGCTCTAAGACTTTCTTCAGAGCTTCCATGTGAGCTTCAGAATTAAGCAGGAGAGATAGCACCGAGATTCTAGATGGAGTTTGCAACAGTTGGTCCAGAATATTGTACTCGCTTTATGGATGAGCTTCAGCATCTCATCGTTGTTCTTTACCAGTTCTGGATTATTGGATTGTCTGACTTGTTGATTGGGAACTTCTGTTTGAGGTTCCTTCTCTTTGGCAGGTTCTCCAACTCCTCTATTGAAGATCCAACTGCTCCGTGTGATTCTACTGATGTCTACAATGTTCACGACGAAGGGTAATGGAGTTTCCTTTCCGTTTTCAAAGGTCGTTGCACCGTACTTGTAAGGGATAGCTTTCTCTGATTTGTACGGTATCGGACCTGGAAGGTAGATAACCACCGGAGCTTTTTGAATTCTCTGACCATTATAGGCAACCTCAATTAGTTCTCGGTTGGGAGCTTTTCAACTATCAAGAAGGATTCTTGATTCATCGAGTAGAGGGGTTATGGCGCAAACGTCTTTGGTTTGACCAGGGAGATAGTCTTGTATCACGTTGATCGACCCAGAACTTGAACATGGTCGAACCTTTTTCCGGTCTAACTGATTTTGAATAGCCGCTCACACGAGATAGCATCCTTGGTTGTTCTCTGAGCAAACTCTACAGCACTCATAGTTGTGGGGTGGCACCTGGCCATGCCCGCTTTGTATGCAGTGCATCCTGGCCAGATTGGTTCGTAATAGGAGTACATCGTGAATTTGATAATTGCGGCTAAATTCTTCCTCTATTAAATTTACTGTAGTCTTCTCATGTTGCGGTAATGGGTTCGTTTGAACATTCGGATAAGTATCTTTGAAAGATTAAATCTTGTTCCTGACAAGCTTCTGTACATCAGACTTGAAGCTGAGACAATTCTCAATGTTATGTCCCGATCCTCCTTGATGGTAAGGGCATGTTTGATCCGCTTTGAACCAAAAAGGCGGATTTTCTGGTATGGTAAGAGGAGTCCCGGTTTGGATGTGCCCCTTGGCCAGTAGAAGTGGAAATAGTTCTGCGTACAACATCGGTATAGGGTCAAGCCTTGATGGTCGTGTCGTACGATTGTTGTTGTTGAATTACGGACGATCCTGATGAAGAGGTTGTTGCATCCTTTGCTGATATATTTGTTGACTTGGTTAACTCTTAGCAACCCGAGGATGATAAGTTGGAGCTGGCGCAGGGTTGATAGCGGGAGTTATCGCCGCTACTAATTGATACCTTCGTGTTTGCTTTCCCAGAGAGATATTACCAATATCTTGCTCTTTTTTCTTTTGGAAAGCACTACCGTATCTCTTAGTACTGCTATATGGCTCTGCATCTTTGACCAACCGTCCTTCTCGGACTGCCTCTTCAAGGCGTACTCCCATGTTCACCATTTCAGTGAAGTCACTGGGCGCACTTGCAACCATTCGGTCGTAATAGAATGAGCTTAAGGTTTTCAAAAAAATCTTGGTCATCTCCTTTTCCTCAAGAGGGGGACAGATCTGAGCGGCAATTTCACGCCATCTCTAAGCATACTCTTTGAAAGCTTCTTTGTCTTTTTGCGACATTGCTCTGAGCTGATCCCTATCCGGTGCCATGTCTGAATTGTACTTATATTGCTGAACGAAGGCTACGCCGAGATCTCTGAAAGTTCTGATCTTGGTGCGATTTAAACCCATGTACCATTTGAGTGCGGCACCGGTTAAACTGTCTTGGAAATAATGGATCAGTAGCTGTTGATTTTCTGTCTGGGTAGACATTTTTCGAGCGTACATCACCAAATGACTTTGAGGGCAAGATTTGCCTTTGTATTTTTCAAAGTCAGGCACCTTGAATTTGTGCGGTATCTTTACATTAGGGACCAGACAGAGGTCTGCGGCGTCCTTTCCAAATAAGTCTAGACTGCAAATGGCATGCAGTTCCTTCTGCATCTCTAAGAATTATTCCTAGAACTTATTCATCCTTTCATACATGTCTTTGTTTCCACCAGAGATTGCCTATGGAATTTGTCCTTCCGGGACAGTATGTACCACTGGTTGTGGAATAGACATTATAGTGGTGAATCTTGGCGCTTCTGTGCCCTAAAGTTTGTAACCTTCAGGAATTGTTGTCGTAAACCTTGAATCTTCACTTTCCCGAAGTTTGTAACCTTCAGGTCCAGCGGTTCCTGCTACGGCTTCTGGGTCTTCAGTGACCAGTGGGATATATCCTTCAGGTATAAAGTTGAGAGGCATTCCCCAGGGACGACCCTTGGGCATGTTGTACCGAGGATGATTTTCACGTGTCTTCATAATGGGCGTAGATGTAATCTCTGAGATCACAGTCCTTTGTTGTTGCTTCTGAGCTGCTGCTAGGGATTGCATGTCACTGTGAAGTCTTTCCAAACTTTCCTTCAGAGCGTCGTTTTTTCTCTTAGCTCTCTGTCCTCTTCCTCGAGATCGTCCATTTTCTTTTGTCGATTGGATCGAGTATTATATGAGTGAAACAATTTGACTTTATAATTGTGACACATACGTGAGACTCAAAGACAAGAAGAAATGCATTTATGAGAGAAAGATGAATGATATGCAATGATATATTTTTTTGTTTTCTTGTTTTAATAAAAAAGAAACTTCAACAAATAGATTGCAAATATCATACAGTGGGGTGAGATACCCTTTTTATTGAATTCGAAAGATTGCAGTATTTTACAAAGAGAAGTACGGTATTTTACAAAGTGCTGTAAGGAAAATGCCTAAGCTCATAGATCCTGAGTTCTCTCTGAAGAGAGCTCAGATGCCGTTTCCAGTATTTTTCTTTTCTTTGACCGGAGCTCTTCAGCCATTGTCGGGTCGTCAGTCCTTTGAAAAGTGATAGGACCGAGCAAAATCTTTCGATCTTCCTGACTCTCTACAGCATGTTGTTCTAATATATCAATCAGAGCATCTTTTTCCTTTAACAATTCCTGAATCTTGGTACATTCCTCATTGAGTATTCGGTACTTGTTTTTCCAAGAGCTCTTCACACGTTGAACTTTGTTGAGAGCTACCTGGAGTTTTTCCGTATCAAACATGAAATAAAGGACAGATTCCTTTAACGGAAAAACTTCTTGGCGAGGGTAAGGTATCCTTAGCTTGAGGGCTCTAGTTTGCACCCATTGGAGATAAGGTGCCATGGAGATACAATTTGGTCTTCCTAGAGACTTTCTTCCTTTCTTGTGAATATGTTGCCAGGCATGCACTATTTCCTTCTTTAGTGCCCTGTCATTTTCCCCTTCCTTGAAGAAAAGACCTTCCAGATGAACATTATGCGGGATATTCTTCATCGGGTATCCGAGTTGACGGCGAGCTAAAATTGGATGATATTTGATTCCTCCTTTAGTTCCAATGAAGGGTACGTTAGGGATATTTCCACATCTGTCTATGATCTTTATCCCTTCGTAAATCCTATTGTACCAATCTATATCAGAGTTCGTAAGAGACATAATCCTTTGCGACCAACGTAGAGTACTCTTGTGATCCCAAAAAGCAGCAGACTTGGGTAAATGAGAAATGAACCATTTGTAAAGTAAGGGTACACAACATGTGATCATTCCTCCTCTGTACAAATTCCTTAAGTGTACGGAATGATAAGCTTCTGCGAGCAAGGTTGGTACGGGGTTCCCAATCAGAAATATCTTAACGGCGTTGGTATCGACGAAGTTGTCAATGTTGGGAAAAAGGAATAACCCATATGTGAGCAGAACAAAGACGTCTTCGAAAGCAGTTACGTTTCCTATACTAGCAAAGTACAGAGCTTTCTCTATCAGGAATTTAGCTGGTAAACCCTGGTTTCCTCCTTTAGTGGTCATGTGAGTCCTAACTTCTGACTCGTCCAAAGAGATTGCTCTTGCAATGGTTTGTTGTTTTGGAATTTCTTCCAGTCCAGAAAATGGAGCTCGGTCAGTGATAGGTAAATTAATCAGATGGGAGTATTCTTCCAATGTTGGCGCCAGTTGGTAATTCGGAGATGTGAAGCAATGATAAACCGGATCATAGAACTGAATCAACGTAGACAGGATTCCTTCAACTACGTGGACCCTTAACAGAGACAACAACCCTCCGTGCTTGGCTCTGAAAGCCTCAGGGTTGGTAATCATCCTTGCCAACCTCCTTAAATCCTCTAGTTTCGGAGCCTTGAAGGTGAATTTGTGCGTTTTTCTTCTACCAAAATCCATAATGCAATCTCTCTAATATTTGCAATTATTGTTTAGTTTATTTTGAAAAAACATTTTTTTAAAAGAGTTTTTTAGATGAATGCATGAATGCAGCACACAAATACATTGAAAAAACACGGGTTCGAGGGTTCAATGTCACGAGCATGGAGTCATGGCTCTACCCATCCCTAAAGGTTGTACTATTTTGGTCAATTTTTATACCTATAGAACGGGTTCTAAGGTTCCCAAAATCATTGACCCCCCTAGGGATACCAACAGCAAGCTGATTCACTCGAGCGAGCTGTAATATCCCAGGGTAAATCTCATTTGAGTGTAGTATCGCGTATCAACTATTTTTGATAGTCACCGCACTACCAAATTGTCATATCACTACTACGAAAAACCCATTTAACAACGGTTGGAAATGACATATAATGACGGAGGCGGAGGCGTTGTTATGTAGAGTGTTGTTGTATATGAGGTACATACAATGACGGTCCTGGGAAACGTTGTTGTATTCCAGTATGCACGCACCATTTCACGACGGTTAGTTTAGTCAACCGTTGTGATATACTAAACTGTGATCTGGTTCGATTCTCAGCAACAACATTTTTTTATTTATATTAGCGTTTGACATACAATTACGGATAGGTTTATAACCGCTGCCAAAAATAGACTATTTTAAATATAAAATTTATCTGCGTATCAAATTATTCCCATAATTTATCCTGTCAAAACAACTTCTGTTTACATGCAAACACAATATGTGCATCAAACACAATTCTTCCTATATTTTATCCTTATAAATGAATCAGAGAATTTACATCAAAAGAAATTTACATCAAAAGCTAAATGAATTAGAGAATTAAACTGCTAACATTGTTTAAATCAAAAGCCAATATTATTGATTTTATTATGTGCATCAAAAGCCAAAAGTATTGTTCACATTATGTGCATCAAAAGCAAAAAATATGTGCATCAAAAAATGTTGCTGATATATCATACAGCAGGAGCAGAACCCTTAAGCTCATTGTGGATATACGCCCAACGTTTACGAAGATCCACAAAGTCCTCAAGGGGGAATGGGGTTTCGTCATTAAACATCTACATAAGAGCAAAAAATTGAAGATATATCATGCATGATAATAATTCAATAGTCAACTTATATATTAATATATGTAAACATTTTATGGCATATATTACCGTATCCCATGAATCAACAGTGCCGACAAGGACGATGTTTAACATGTGTTTCATGATAAAATACCCACATTCCTAACTCCCGCGTTGTTTCCTCGTCTACAAATTACATGAATATAAAAACATGAATACAACCACACATGCATGAATGTAAATGAAATAAACAGGTAATCGGGCCACTTACTTTAGGAGCAAGGTATGTGGGCTTTTTTCTAACATTCCTCAATATATTAACTTGCTCCACAATACTGCACATTGAAAATTGAATTAAACATATTACATGATAAACTAATTACAATTAATGCCAAAGAAAATGATATTAAACAAAGACACTTACGTTAATACAAGATCTTTCATTGGTTTGTGGAGTGGATCGTGTAAGGAACACAGTAATGTCACCGTATTTGTCCTAAACAATATTACGATCAATTGCCAATGACCACTGAATGAACACGAGAATATATATATATATATATATATATATATATATATATATATATATATATTATTAGTTGTTACTAAAACAAAACTAAATATAGAATATAGAAATAAATTACAACAATACTAACCTACATAGGAATGGTGCAAGGTAACATTATTTTCCTCCGTCATTTAGTCGGCTTTTCAAGTAGTTTTCTCTGATATTTTATTCATTATACGCCCAAGCAATAAAACGTGGGTCCAAGATTCCCTAGGTACTTGATTTATTCAATTCTATACAAACACGGTGAATGTACCTAAATGGTCAAAGAAAATGAATAAATTAAGGGAGAAAATACAAAAAATTATAATGTTCTATAATGACATGTATATTCGACTATATACTTACGTGCACCAAACTTGCAAAATAGATATGTCAAGCCACTTATATCCTGCGAGAAAATCCCTCACATCTTCAGGAGTGTAATACACTAAATTTAATTTTGGGCAATGTTCTAGCGGGAGAGCTTGCGCAAGGTCTGTTGTTGAAATGTAGTAGTATAAACTTGTTATTTCATTTGGACTAGGGTCCAATATCCCATTGCGGTTATCTACAGGTGGGGGAGGGGCTGTATAATTACTCCCTTTTGTAGAAGCGTGATTTATGACACTTCTACTTGGAGTTTGATCATCACCAACGCAACGACGATCTTCATTAGTTCGTTGTTCGAGGCTTTCACTTAATCTCTACATCATAACATTCAATTAGAACATAAAACAAAAATAATCACAATATATTCAATTAGAACATATAATATATATCATACAAAAATAAGCGCAATTTACGACACATACCGAATACATCTCTTGTAACCTTTCCACTTCTTTCTCCCTTTTTTCCCTCTCCTCCTCAAACAGCCTCCTTTGTTCCACCAATTGCTTCTCAACATTATCAATCTTTTGTCGTTGAGCAAGAAATTCAGCGGTTTCGGTGCTTCCTCTTTGAGATCCAAAGTATGACCTCAAGCCGACACCATCTCCAACACCACGGACACGGCCTCCATGCTCAGCTGTTCTGATAGCTTCGACTAATATGTCATGTCGTGCTTCCAGAACAAATGTTCCTTCACGGGCCGCCACAACCAAGTTATCCTACACAACATAAGCAACTTACATAAGCAAACACATTTAAATAACAACTCATGAGCAATTTACATAAGCAAATGCATTTAAACAAAACATATACTTACAATTTTCTCAGCAACTACTCTTGAAGCCTCAGAGGTGTACTCTCCATTAGGTCTTAATCGAGCCCTCTTCCATTTCTCATGTCTTGAAGGTGGAGATGGAATGTCACCATTTCCTCCTTCTTGTAGTTTTTCCTGCAGGATCCTCTTCTCAAGTTTCCTGTAACCCCCACGAGACAATCTATGGGGGTACATGTTTCTCGCCTTGTTCTGAATTCCTACTTTGCTTTTAGCCTGTTATTAACATAGCGAAAAATGTGAATGATTAGTATCTATAACTCATTAGCATAACATTATAGGTTACATAAGACTAGTACTAACCTTGAATTCCTCAGAACGGCGTTTCTTAGCAAACTTGCGCCACACCTTCTTTAGTAAAAAACTATACCGAATCCATGGAGGTTGAAGACCATTCTTAGGCTTCGTAATGTAGTCAGCCGTGAGCCATGACTTAAATCCCCTCCAACGAACACCTGCATAAGTTATCCACTTTCTTTTCAATTTTGAGTCATCGGTAAACTCAAAATTCAACTACATTAAATCAATATATAAGTATGAATTAGAAACTATAGGTAGTGATATCAAATATATGAAAATTATAGTATGAAATACCTTAACGTCTGTCCATATGCTGTCTTTGACATTACCATCCACTTCTCTCCAATCATCAATCAGTATACTGACTTTGCTACGTGCAAGGAACGCAACATAACTCCTAAAAGTAGCGTAATATGGACAATCCACTAATCTGTAGTGCGAATCAAACACGATCGGAATTTTTGCACCAGATGAGTTGCGGACTGATGTGAATTGGGGCATCATTATGACACCTCTTTGTGATCTTTTCATTTGACTTTCAGTTGTTTAAGTTTCATTGGCTAACCTTTCATTTGTTTGAGTTTCTTCGCTGGTTTCTGATGAAGAACTCGACAAGGTCGACATCTAAGTTCAAAAACAACAACAACAACATGAACAACAATGGCAAAAGAGTTTACTGTAGATGCATGGGGAAAATATTTTACGTACCCTAAACGTGACGACGAAGTAAACGATGTTGGTGTTGGTGTTGTTGTTGTCTTCCTTCCTTACGACAATGACAGTGTTGTTGTTATCTTCTTTCTCGACGGTGACGATGATGACGATAATGTTGGTATGTGCGTAATCTTCTATTTTCTTCACTATCGTGATGATGATGAAGAAAATGACAACAAATGGATACTGATGATGCAAGCTTTGGTGGAATCGTGTATTATTTCACAGTATTGAAGGTTAGGGTTTAGGGTTGAAATCATGTAACATTTCGTCTGGTTTCTATTTTCAATGGAAAAAAGGATACTGAAGAGACAGTGAGACTAGCTAGTTTGGAGACTATTGAAACACTAATGCGACGGTCAAGAATTTACACCGTTATGATATATTATTTACATAATGAAATTTCATATTAAAGCGTCAAAGTTATTTTTAGAATTAAAAATAAAAAAAACATACAAAATATATCACAACGGTGTATATAAACAACCATAGTCATAACTTTTAATTTTTTTAATTAAAAGTAAATAAAAAAGTAAAGGCGCGCTTTAACATAAAAGGAATAATATATATGAATGCGCTGAGGTTCGAACACATGAAAGCTTGAAGGTATCATCACGGTTGATTTATCAATCGTTGTTATATACAGATAATCACCACAGTTGGTTTATCAACCGTTGTTATATACAGATAAGTTTTATTCAATAAACAAATAAAATACAATTGTGCCTTAGTTTAGATATGTCACAACGGTGTAGGGATGAAGCGTTGTGAGCATGGCGTCGTTGTTTACGCGTTTTGTAGTAGTGTATGGTTAATGTCTATTAAATCCTCAGGGTCACGGGTACCATACTGGGAAAACTATGCTTTCACGACAATCGGTCGTTCAACATTAAGAATCCACACGGATACCTTTCCTGATTCGGTGGGCTACCAAGTTAGCTTGGTCGGGATTCACTCCCTACAAGTATTACCTGTCTATGCCACCCTTATCTTAATGTTCTCTCAAACTTTCCACATGCGTATCAATCACATTCCCATTTGACAGAAAAATAAACACGAATATCAAGTAAGAATAACAGTAAATATATATAGTATATAGTATAGAAAATGCTAAACAACCTAGACCTCTTAGGAATTCTAATCCTACTTTGGCTCTCCAGCAGAGTCGCCATTTTTCTATAGCTTGCGATTTTTGTCGATGACGCGACCACCTTGCCGTAATGGTTGGAATTGGGTGCTACTTTCTGATTTCTTATTTATCCTATGAAGCTGGAAAGGAAAGGGAAGCTATCTAAAACTAACCTTGCACGCAAATGCTTTCTTTAACAAATGCTAAGAGATTGGGGGGTCCGGGGTCAGGTTATACAATGGGGAGTTGTCAATTACCCATTCTATATATGGTTATCCATAGATTGTTTGGCATTTTCTTCTGTTATCTACTTACTGGTGTTTATCTGTCATGGGTTGGGAAAGTTTTTTCTTTGGGAGTGTTTGAGAGAGTATTTTTGTTGTTTTCGGTTTTTTCGATGTTTTTGGTAAGGTACTGGACCTAAAGTTTTTTATTTGTGTGCTCGCTAAGATTTCGCAATATTATGCCTACGTATTCCAGTTAAATAAAATAGGGAAATAAGAGCAGTCGTTGTTCCTCCTATTCTATGGGAGGAAAAAGATGTTTGGGTGTCTTGTTCAAAGCCCAATATTGAAGCTAAAGGTTATTTGTGTCTTGTTCAAAGCCCAAGATTGAAGCTAAAGGTTTTGACTGAGAGAGAATTTGTCATCTCTAAAGGGAGATATCTCATCTGTTTATCACAGTTGTTGGGTAACAGATTATAAAAGAGAATTACTTTAACTGGAATGTATGGAATCCAGCAATGCCATAATTTCCTTTATAAGGGATTTGTCCTGAAGGAGAAAACTTTAACTCAGTGTTGAGCAATGCCATTTTTCCATAGGAATCTTTCATGCTAAGAGAGGGATATTGGCTTGGATGTAAATAATCCAAAGGCTTGCCACTTATAGCAATTAGATGAAAGGAGGTTTACCGGGCTAAGAGATGGACTACAGCTTGGATTTTTGAATCAACAATTGTGCCACTTACAGCAATTATCTGGGATTAAGGTTTGTTTTGATGGTCTGTTTTGATGTGAGATTGTACATAGGAGTGTCTTCCTGCAGAGAGTTTTTGTATTTCCTCTAAGGGGATTTTGGTTTTATGTGTACCTTGATCAAAGCCCAAGCTTGAAGTTAAAAGTTTGACTCTATTAGGGAGTTTTATATCTGTCTTGTATAAAGCCCAAGATTGAGGTTGAAAATAGATTGACTCTGCTTAGGGAGATCATTATACAAAGCCTAAGAGGAGGCTAGAAGGAATTGACTTTTCTGGGGAATATTTTTTCTATCTTGTACAAAGCCTAAGATTGAGGCTAAAAGGAATTGACTCCATTGATGAGAGGTTTTATATGTGTCTTGTACAAAGCCCAAGATTGAGGCTAAAAGGGATTAACTCAGCTGGAGAATATTTATATGTGTCTTGTACAAAGTCCAAGATTGAGGCTAAAAGATGCTGAGGGATGATCATTATACAAAGCCTAAGAGGAGGCTAGTTGGGGGAATTTCTTATATAAAGCCTAAGAGGAGGCTAACTTCTGCTGAAGATTAGTGAGATCCTTAGACAGGTCCAAAATTGGGAATCAAATCTTGCTGAGGATTATAGAAGAGTTGAAATATCAGATACCTTGAGGTTCTGATTGAAGGGTTATGGTGTAATTTGACCCTAGCTGGGGAAATTTGAAGTGAGAGTTTAAAGATTGAGTTTTGAAACCTATGGAGGTTTTAACTCTATTGGTGATTGATGAAATGATCAGGGTTTATCATGTGCTTTTAGGAACTTAAGGATTTCTTTGAGATCCAAGAGGAGATGAGACTGTCCAAGTCTACTGTGGGAGAAGGTTTATCTTTGTATGATGCCCAAGAGGAGGCTGATGTTTTAAGGGATGAGAATCAACCCTAAACTGGTATGATGTTTTGAGATTTCTGACTCTCTGGAGGATTGAACTATCAAAAGATGACTAAGTTCTGTCATATACCTGTAGGAGGTATTTGGGTCCTTGTACTAAGCCCAAGAGGAGGCATGAGAACTTCTAAGAAGTCTATGGGTCCTTATACAAAGCCCAAGAGGAGGCTAGGGATGCTTTTAGGAAGCTTGTGGGTCCAAACCTAAGAAAAGCTCAAGAAAGGTTTCACCTGGAATAATCCTTTCTTTAGTGAACAGTTCTAGGGTTTGAAGAAATTCAAGAGAGGTTTCACCGGGAATTAATCCTCTATGGGGAAATGAATTTCTTGTACAAATTTCTAAGTAGTGACAGTCTTGAGAAAAGTTTCACCGGGAATAATGCCTTTCTCTGTTCCATATTGTATAAGCCCAAGAGGAGGCAAGACTGTATCTGGAATTTCCTATGGGGAACTAGTTTTGACTGTGTTGAAAGAGTGACAACTGGCTTGATCTAATCTTAGACCTAATTGTTGGGGAAAACTCTAAGCAGATATACAGGCATATATATACAGATGAAATATATAAACAAATATGTAAAAGAAAGCTGGTAGAACTTACAGGTGAGCAAGCTTCCAGTATTATAGCTGTATGGTTAGTTATTCAATAAATTGAAGAAAGTTTTGATACAACTATGAATTTGAATCTAAATCAAAAGGAAAGTTGTTTTTAAAGGAATTTTTTGGGCTTATACTTAAGGAGAGGCCCAGATGAAAACAACGATAACACCGTTATTTTGAAATCTATACTGGGATTTATACAATGACTGAGGCCCAAATTATTTATGTACAAAGGGATGGGGCTTACACTCTATTAAGAGGCCCAAAGGTTTATTAAAAGAATAAAGATGAGACTTACAACACAAGGGGAGGCCCCGTTATTTTTGAAAACCGTGTTGGGACTTATACAATGACATAGGCCCAAATTATTTGTATTTACAAAGGGGTTGGGTCTTACACTCTATTAGAGGCCCAAAAGTTTATTTTTATACAAGAGATGGGGCTTACAACTCAAGGAGAGACCCAAATGAAAATTATTTTGAAAACGGAGATCGTGCCGAGATTTTTTTTTTAAATCGTATCGGGACTTATACAATGCTTGAGGCCCAAAATATTTATTTGTGACAAGGTATGGGTCTTACACTCTAATAGAGGCCCAAGAGTTTGTTTTATACAAAAGATGGGGCTTACAACTCAAGGAGAGGTCCAGATGAAAATGTTTTTGAAAACGGCGATCGTGCTGAGATTTTTAAACGTATCGGGACTTATACAAATGTCTGAGGCCCAAATTATTTTTATACAAATGGGGGTTGGGTCTTACACTCTATTAGAGGCCCAAATATTATTTTTATAGAAGAGATGGGGCTTACAACTCAAGGAGAGGCCCAGATGAAAATTGTTTTGAAAACGGCGATCGTGCCGAGATTTTTTAAAATCGTATCGCGACTTATACAATGACTGGGGCCCAAAAAGTTTATTTGTGACAAGGGATGGGTCTTACACTCTAATAGAGGTCCAAAGTGTTTTATGTGAAGTTCGAAAAATTAAAATTTAGAGGAAACCCTAATTTTGAATTTAAAAGATATAATTTTCAAAGGAAATTAAATAAAAAATGATATCAAATATCAAATATATTCAAAAACAAGTTATCAACTTTGAAAAATATTTTGAAAAATCATGTTTAATCACATGAAAGCTTGAAATTCATTTGGAATGAAAAAATCAAAGTGAGAATTTCATTTAAAATGTTTAAAAACAAATAAAATGAAATTAATTACAAAAATTCTAACTATATTAAATAAATATAAATTTGATTTTTTTGTAAAATAAAATAATTTAACATTTTTGTGACTTTTTAAAATAAGAACCTATCAAAATGATAAAAAATGAGAGAGAAATTAATTTTTAAAATCAATTAAATAAAATATCAAAAATTCAAATATTTGAAAATTTGAAAAAGGGCGCCAAAAACAAGAGTTCTCCCCCGCGTGCCCTGTTTTGCCCAGATTTGCGTTTTCTCACTTTTCTCTCTAATTACTCAATGATTTTGCACGATTCAAACACCAATCTTGCTCGTTTTTTAAACAAGGATCACAACCATGTAGATTAATTGCATTTATATTAAGTGTGGAGTGAGAAATCAGAGGATGAACTCAAGAACCCTAGTTTCAGCATGAACACTATGAAATTCCATACACGATTCATACATAGCAATTGATTGAGCGTTAACACTCTATATACATGCAGAAACAAGATGGTAACTCAAAAATTCATTTATGATGCATGTAATATGGAGTTTGAAGGCTTCAGGCTTACCTCTTGCAGCGGGTGATCAAATTTGATGTTGGAGGTATTATAAATGTTGTGTAATGATCTGGATAGCTTCAATGGACCTCAAGTAATGTGTTTGAATGCTTGAAATGGATTGAATCAGCCCAAAACTTATTGTGGCACCTCAATTACAGACAGACCAAAAGCTTGAGTAAAGGGATGGTGGTTTTGTGATTTTGATGTTCCAGATGTATTTCAGGACCATGGATCACTCATATATGATGTATATGAGGTGTTGGCATGATTGGTTTGAATCACTTCCTATTTCAAAATTCGATAGTGACTTGAAATAGAAGGAAAATCTGATTTTTTGAGAGTGGTTTTGAGGAAAGCATCAATTGGGTGCTTTGGTGTACTCAAACTGATCACAAATGAGCTCTATTTATAGTAGAGCAAGTTTATTTTTCAAGCAATAGTGAATGGCAACTGGTACAAGTCTTTGGCCAATGGTTGCATAACGGAATCCAAGTCTTCTATAGCCATTGACTTGGCTCAGTGCAGCAGGTTATTATAGCTTTGGTTCAGAGATAAGGCTTGAATCAATTCAGTTAACACTGTCTTGATGTTTGCCACCTTGTGAATCCATTGAATGCATTGAAACAAAATTGGAGTCTTTGAGATTTTTAGCCTTTTTAGGGGACACATAGCTACATGTAGATCCTTGGACTTGGGAGGCTTGTGGATTAGACATTGTCCCTTAGATGTTATCCCTTGAGGTGTCCAAATGGATAACAAGACTTGAAATTGTCTGATTTAGGCAATTCGAGCGAATGACCTATAATCTACCTTGGGAAGAAACCAGTCTTTGATGCCATGTTCCAAGGGTTGTAACTCCATACTCAAATTGAATTTGGAGATGATCTGGTACTTGTTGGAAAGCTCTCATGACATACTTTAACTTTGATGTTCACAAATGGACCTGGTTCAGCTTGGATCAAGGTGAAAAATGGCCTCAAAGTTTGGAAAAAGTGAAACAGATTCTGACTTGTTGAAAATTTTACTTAGTGTTGGAAAAAGTGGTCATTTCCACTTTTTGTGATTTTGATTAATCCATAACTCAAAATCCATGAGGATTTGGAATTTTTGTAGTTGACATATTTGAAGTATGTAAGATGAACTTTCATTTGAGCTTTGGATGGAAGAAAAAGGCCTTAGGGTTTAGGAGTTATGACCTTGCAAAGTTGGTACAAAATCACTTTTGTTCCATAACTTAGAAAAAATTTGGTTTCTCAAGGTTGCCCCTTTTGCAAGAAATCTCACTTTTCTTGATTTTTCTTGATGGATGATGATAAAAACCATACATTAACATTGTTTTGGACTTAGGGGAACCATATTTGTGAAAAATTCCAAAAAGTCAAACTTGATTTTGGGCACAGTTAACTTTTTGTCAGATGAAATCCAAACTATGTGATCCTTTGTGCAATCAAGTTCTTGACCAAATTCAAACCTAATGGATGGATTCCATAGGTGTTTTAGGGTGTCTTGAATCATGTACCAAGGTTTGGGAACATGCCTTGGTCAAAAGTCAAAGATACAATTGACTTTTTCTTCAAAACCCTAATTGTGGTCCAAATGAAATTGGAACTTGTGAATCAAGCTTCTTGGATCAATCCATTGTTGTAAATAGATCAATGTGGTATATTTTAGGCCCTCAAATAATGTCTTGAGGTCTTGGTTCATGTTTTGCCTCAAAAGTCATCTTAGGGGTGAATTAGGTCAAGAAACCCTAATTCCTTATTTTTGATTAAGGCTTCCCCTGAGGTTGTTTTGACTTGATGATTAGGTCCGTTAGGTCCCTTTGAGCATCTTGGCTTATGCTTTGAATTATTGGCTCATGCCCAGATGAAAATTTTCATCTGGAGGCCTTGGTCGACCAAAACCCTAATTTGCTGACACTGGCGATCTTGAGGCTTGATCCACTTGGAATGTTGCAATCTTGTGCTTGATTCTTGATGTGGGAGACCTCTTGATCCTTCATAGGTGTTTGAGAGTTTGGACAAGTTGAAGATCATGTCATTTCTTGATTGATCTTTTTCCAGATGGTCAGAGAGGGGTGGAAACCCTAATTCTTTATTATAGTGAATACTCACCTATCTTTGAGGAGATTGGTGAGGTATGAAGGTACATCCATATTGTGATGTTGATTTGCACAATGATGGGAAATATTATGGTCAAAATTTGGGGTAAGACACGTGGATTTAAGAGTTTAGAGTTCTGTTCTTAATTTCTATATCGGTAGAAATTATAAGGTTATGAACAGATCTAACAAGTGGTATCAGAGCCACCCATATCTGATTCAATTTTTTTTGGGCTATTTAGGATCCTTTGATCTTCCAATTGTATAAATCAATATATGTTGTGTTTATGAGGTTTTTTTTATTAGGGTTCAGAAATTGAGATCCATGTTGATCTTACAAAATTTTTGTGCTCAAAATCTTGGATCTGGAATTAAATGTCAGGTTGAATTTATCGTCAATTTTATTTGCTCTTATACGGAAACTTTTTTGCTCTTACACTCCTTTGTTATTATTATAATAATACATTTTGTTGGTTTTGACTAGAATACTCTTTGTCACTTATAATCTCCAAATAATAGTCATTCTGTTGGACGACTAGATTAATCCCTATCTCTCTGTTTTCTTCTATTTATATTCTAACCATTATTAAATACTACCTCCGTTCCTTTATATAAGAGACAACTCATTTTTTTGTTTCATTGAATAATCAATGTATTTGGTCAATTTATAGACTAGATACATCGATTATTCAATGAACCTAAAAAGTGAATTGTCTCTTATAAAAAGGATTGGAGGTAGTATTATATTTTTTATCAAATAAATATTTCCTATGTAAATTGTACTTAGATGCATATCAATGGATAATGCTATATATAGAGTTGTTGTACCTAACAACCAACACTTCTACAGCTAAAGGTAATAAAACTGACGATATGGTTCCATCTTTCGTGCGTAATGAAACTGTTCATAGTTTTGTTGAATTTTTTCTCCAAGTCTTTTTATGCGGTGTATAAGGATAAAAACAAGGATCAATTTTCTTTTTAATAATTGCATTATAATTTTTTTTTATTTAAAAGAATTATATATTTTTTTATATTATTTATTATTTATTATAAATAATATAAGTGATTTTATATTTTGAAATTAAACTTAGTATAATGTCGTAACAGTACAATAAAATGCATTGGTGTTTTTGATTTGGATTTAATTTCAATTTTTCTTTGGTTCAATTTTGTTCGAGTTTGGCTACGAAATGTATTTTTATACAGTAATTTAACATTTTTTAGGTAAGTAGTTGAAATGAAAAAATCGCCAAATTTTGACCACTTTTATAACAATTGCTTATGAAAAATGTTAAATATTTTTATGGTTTGTGTGTATGTTTGTCCATGCGAGTAAAGGACAATTGGTGGTTGGTCAGTTTTCATACGCACCTGTGATGGTAAACATGTGATAATTATGAGGTCCTACATGTGAATAATAAATCAATCCAAAGAGGGCTTTAGTATTCAACATGTTTTTATTATCAATGTTTGATCGTTACGACAAGAGTACCACTAGCAGTCGATATTATTGTCCAAAGATTTGATATTGGTGGTGCACGGGGTATCTTGAGATAAGTTATGCCTTTATTTGAACAACATTGATGATTCGATTTTTATTTATGTGAGTATATTTAAAATGTTTTCTTTTTGTTCTTTTTTCAGCTACAATTGCTTCAATATCTGCTAATATGAATAAGGTTCAGATCCTGAATGAGATAGATTTTAAGGATTGGAATGAGAACATGGAAATTGTTCTTGGCTGCATGGATCTTGACCTTGCATTAAGGATGAGGAAACCTCATTCTCCTATGGAATTTGGTACTTTTGAACAGAGGAAAGATTATGAGAAGTGAGATCGCTCCAATCGCATAAGTCATGGTTTGGTTTATTCTGAGGTGAATTTAGCTTTAGTACCTGGAAACACTTGGTGGTTAGACCTGGTGCAACTACTAACATTAGTGTTTCAATGAGGTGTTGCCTGAACTACCAGAAGCCAAATGATGTAGAAAGACACATCTATGTTGGAGATGGCAAGTCGGTGGAGGTGGAAGCTATGGGGCATTTTTTATTATTAATGTGTACCGGATTTTATTTGCATTTGAAAGACATTTTTGTGGTTCCGTCATTTAGACGAAATTTGATTTCAAATTCTTATTTGGACAAATCAGGTTATTTTTGTTCATTTGGAAACAATATGTTCAAGTTATCTTTCAATTCAAATATTGTTGGGTCTGGTTCACATATGGGTCATGATAATCTATATTTGCTCGACACAATAGTTACCTATGGCAAATCCTTGAATGTGGAATCATGTGGTACTAAGCATAAAATTGAGGATAATAATTCAGGAGCATTATGGCACAAACGCCTAGGTCACATCTCTAAAAATAGAGTTGAGCAACTAGTGTCAGGTGAAATTTTGGATTCCATTGACTTCACAAACTTTGATGTTTGTGTTGAATGCGTCAAAGGAAAATAGACCAAAACAAAGAAATTTGGTGCATATAGAGCTACAAATGTCTTAGAATTGATACATACAGACATTTGTGAACCATTTCCGACACCTTCTTAGAATGGTTAACAATATTTTATATCTTTCATAGACGATTATTCTAGATATGCATAAATATTTCTTATACATTAAAAGTCTCAGTCATTGGATGTGTTCAAATCGTTTAAGGCTGAAGTTGAGAATCAACTTGACAAAAGAATTAAGAAAGTCAAATCCGACCATGGCGGTGAATATTACGGTAGATATGACGGTTCAGGTGAACAACGTCAAGGGGCTTTTGCTAAATACCTAGAGGAATGTGGAATCGTCCCACAGTACACCATGCCAGGATCTCCTAGTATGAACGGTGTTGCTGAAAGACGAAATCGGACTCTTAAAGATATGGTAAGGAGTATAATTTGTCATTCTACCTTGCCAGAGTCACTCTGGGGAGAGACACTAAAGACTGCATCTTATATTCTAAATAGAGAACCAACAAAAGCAGCTGCCAAAACACCTTATGAGCTTTGGACCAGGCGAAAGCCTAGTCTCAAACATTTTCATGTGTGGGGATGTCCAGCTGAGGCAAGGCCTTACAGGCCAAATGAAAATAAATTGGACTCCCGAACAATGAACAACTAATTTATTAGTTATTCTGAAAGATCTAAGGGCTACAAATTTTATGATCCCAAATTAAATTCAATTTTTGAGACGGGAACAACCACATTCTTTGAGGATATTGAGTTTGGGGGGAAGAATAAGGTTAGATACTTTGTCTTAGAGGAAGAATTGATAACAATTCCAGAACAGATTTATATAGTTGCTTTTGATCAAGCAAATACGGAACCTGCACAAGACATTGTTGAAATTCCTCAAACTCGAGATGATTTGGTAATTCATGAAGAACAAACTCAAAATCCTCAAGAACAAGTGTTACAAGAACCAATATATTTGCGGAGATCCACTAGAGAAAGGAGAAATTTTATTCCGGACTATTACATAGTCTTTCTCCAAGAACATGAGGAAAGTAATGGTATGATGGAAGATGATCCAATCAACTTCCGTCAAGCCATGCAGGATTCCAACTCGGAAAAGTGGATTGAAGCAATGAAGGAGAAGTAAAAGTCCATGTAAGACAATAAAGTTTGGGAACTTGTCCCATTACCAGAAGGTGTGAAACCCATTGGTTGCAACTAGATTTTTAATACCAAACGGGATTCTAACGGTAATGTGGAGAGGTATAAGGCTCGTCTTGTGGCCAAGAGCTATACTCAAAAGGAAGTGATTGACTTTAAATGAATTTTATCTCCAGTTTCATCAAAATACTCTTTTAGGACAATCATGGCTCTTGTTGCACATTATGATTTGGATCTCCATCAAATGGATTTCAAGACAACTTTCCTCAATGGCAACGTTGATGAAACAATCTATATGATGCAACCAGAAAACTTTGTGTCAGGAGACTCAAAGAATATGGTTTGCAAATTGACAAAATCCATTTATGGACTAAAACAGGTGTCTCGTCAGTGGTATCACAAGTTTCACGAAGTAATTCTCTCATTTGGTTTTGAGGTGAATGTTGTTGAAGATTGTGTGTATCACAAATTCAGTGGGAGCAAGTACATTTTCTTGGTCTTGTATGTAGATGACATACTGCTTGCCACAAATGATATAAGAATGATGCACAAAACTAAGAAATTTCTATCAAGAAATTTTGAAATGAAAGATCTTGGTGATGTCTCCTTTGTATTAGGAATTCAGATACATCGAGACTGATCTCGTGGTATTCTAGGATTATCACAAAGGAGCTATATCAAAAAGGTACTTAAAATGTTTGGCATGCAGGAATGTAAATCAGGAGATACTCCAATTGCTAAGGGAGACAAATTCAGTCTCAGTTAGTGCCCAAAAGGAAACTTAGAAATTCAAGAAATGTAAAAGATTCCTTATGCGTCAGCAGTAGGGAGTCTGATGTATGCCTAAGTGTGCACACGTCCGGATATTGCGTTCATAGTTGGGATGTTAGGAAGATATTTTAGCAATTTAGGAATGGATCATTGGAAAGCAGCCAAAAAGGTTATGAGGTATTTAAAGAGAACAAAAGACTATATGCTCACATATAGGAGGTCAGACCAGTTAGATATCACTGGATACTCTGACTCAGATTTTGCTGGATACCAAGACAGTAAAAGATCCACTTCAGGCTATATTTACATGTTGGCTGGTGGTGCAGTTTCTTGGCACAATGCTAAGCAAACTTTTACGGCTTCATCCACCATGGCAGCAGAGTTTATAGCATATTATAAGGCATCCAACCATGGGATTTGGCTAAGGAATCTTGTCATTGGGTTGCGAATTATGGGAGGAATTGAAAGGCCACTTAAGTTATACTGTGACAACAAATCAGCCGTCCTGTATTCCAACAATAATAGGAGATCCACTAAGTCAAAACATATTGACATCAAGTTCCTAGTTGTTAAGGAAAGGGTACAAAGTGGACACATTTCTATAGAACACTTAGGGACAAACTCCATGATAGCAGATCCTCTTACAAAAGGTTATCCACCCAAGGTCTTTCATGAGCACACTGCTTGCATGGGTGTTTTATCGTTAGAGGAGTCTTTGGTTTAGTGGGAGTTAGTCGATTATGAATTTTATGTTCCGTGTTTGGTATTATGTATGCATACTATGATTTTGGATATTTTTCAATTAATAAAGTTTGATATTCAGTAGTTTACATTTTGTACAATAAAGTCATTGAATGATCTCACTACAGTAAAGTAGGACTAGTTGAAAATCGACATATAAAAATCAACTTCATGTGATTTTCATGCTACAAATTTCATGATGGATCCATGTCATTTAGTTGTGTTACTATCGGTGATCGTTGATGGGTTTAGTTATGATTGATATATTGAAAATCACCATGATTTTGTATATTGGCATGACTAATGGACGAGATACTTTGGATATGCTTAAAGAATATAATGGCAAATTTTGAGCTCATAAAGTCTAACACATGTGTAAAGTTACATATGTGACCAGTGGGAGATTGTTAGAATTTTGGGTCACAAATGTAACATTTAAGGTGTTAGTGTCATTATTTTAATTAGTCAAGACTTAAAGGGGTCTAATTAATAAAATATTAAGTTTGTGGCTAAAAGCATAAATGTCATGAAAGGTCAGGTCATTGTGTAGATACCGTGAGTTAATATCTAATTTGATGAGGGGCCAAATTATAATATTTAAAACTAAGAAATAACCATAGGCTTATTTAAATGGGTTATGGTCCCCATTTGTAGAGTACGATCAAACTAATGTTTATCAGATTTTCTCTCTTCATCCCCATCAGATGAGATTCAAGGAACCCTAAAGAACTCTACAAATCGAAAGATCACATACTCGGAACCTTCAACGATTTCAATGGTAAATTAAGGTACGTTTCCGCTTTTATTCTTTAATTGAATTCTGGTATGAGTTTAAGAGTTTAGAATTCTGTTGTTGCTTTCTATATCGGTAAAAATCATAAAGTTATGAACAGATCTAACATTATTATGATTAATTATTAAAAGGTGAATCAATTTTGGTAGAAATTTTTTATAAAATAACTTATAATATTTATATTGGTGAAAACTTTTGGTGGAAGTTGTTGTAAGTATTCTAATTTTTTTAAACTTTAACCGTATGTAACGAAATTAGTGGGGTATGGCCAATTTTTTAGTATTTTTTCAATTAATTAATTTTTAATGAATATTTAAATATTTTTATTAATTTTTTAATTTTTTCCTCATTAAATTCAACCTTATATAAAGGAATAAGTGGTCTACTATTTAATCATTTCTTTAATTAATTAACTTTTAATGAATAATTAAATTGAACATTTTATTAATTTATTAAAAAAATTCTTATTAACTTCAATTGTATGTAAAGAAATTAATGGGCATGCCCTGTTTTTTAGTCTTTATTAATTTATTAATTTTTTTCTTATTAACTTCAACCGATTTAGTTGGCTTGTTCTAATTTTTAAGTCATTTTTTAATTAATTAATTTTTAATAATTAATTCAGTATTTTTATTAATTTATTAATTTTATTCTTATTAACTTCAACTGTATGTAAAGGAATTAGTAGACATGTCCTATTTTTAGTCATTATTAATTTATTAATTTTTTTCTTATTAATTTCATCCGTGTGCAAAAGAATTAGTGGGCATGTTCTACTGTTTAAGTCATTTTTTAATTAATTAATATTTAATGAATAACTTGGCATTTTTATTAATTTTTTATATTTTTTGTTAATTAATTAATTATTATAGATTTTGGCGAAAAAATTTGATGGAAGAAGTTGTAACATTGTAATTTAGTATGATAAATTTAATTGTGCAAAGAGAATACCATATACTAAATTATCGACCAAGTAATCTAATTGACGAAACTATAGCGCTTTTAGCAAGATTAAATAATTTCATAATGCATTTCTGATACTTACTTTACTTAATAATCTTAATAAAAAGTCATCACTGCAATGCGAGTTTGCCTTTCGCTTTATTGCTTTAAAAGCACTAGAATTTAAACAAAGATAATATGACAAAATTTATGTCATCTTAAATAACGCCTCTAATGTCTCTGGATTGCAAAGCTTTAAGATCATAGACCTGTATAATTTGGAGTGTACTCACTTTTTAAACTTGAGTCTCACTTTAAATATACTAAATTGTGAGAGAATTTGAGTTTTTCCATCTTTATGTAAGGTCTAGATCCAAGAACATAATGTTCATATTTTATTCCTAAAAGTTAAAACTTTTGAGAATCAAAATCTATTTTATTTTGCAAATACATAAACTATATTAGTTTATAGAGAATAAAAAAAATGTACTCACCAAAATACCAAGTGCATCATTCATGTCAAGTCTTTAGACAACAACATCAATTGCTAATGGTATTTTGTTACAATGAATAAACATTGACAATTAGTATTGATAAACAGTAAATCCTTATAATTGTAATACACTTCTACCCAACAGACATTTCCGAATAATATAACCACAATTATCAGAGTAAATTCACCACAAGGGCGTAACATTTCGTCATAACATCATAAATAGCATTATCCTGCTCCGTAACACGGGTTAAAACATCAAAATTAACTGAAATACTTCACAGCGGAAAACTTCATAAGCATCATGATTTTCAAAACAATCCAAAGGTTTTTAAATCGAAACTCAAAACATCATAACATCATCAAATAAAGAACACTATGGTTTGACTCAAACGTCCCGACCCGATGTTACATATCAGAGCAAGACCCTCTACATCGACCAAAATAACCAAAAGTACATTGTCGCTCCCGGGATTTTCATCCAAGTACAAACGCGAAAGTGGCACCGAAACAGAGTCGCAAGCAATGTGTATTTATCCCAAGAGAGGAAAATGAAACACCACATAAACCTGAGGGAAAGCAAAGAGCATGGTCTCACGACCAAGAGAACTAGGTTCGGGAGTCGGTTACGCGTGAGGAAGGTATCAGCACCCCCACGCGTCCATCGTACCCGATGGGATCCACGCTTGCTTGTCTAGATCAAAGGGTGTCGTCGTCTGGAGCTCCGCTGCTACCAGAAAGGGAAAGGAAAGGAAAAAGGAAAAGGAAAAGAGAGAGAAAAAGAAGCAAATGTAGGGAAAATAAA
This sequence comes from Lathyrus tuberosus, assembly GCA_022829125.1. NCBI lineage: Eukaryota > Viridiplantae > Streptophyta > Magnoliopsida > Fabales > Fabaceae > Lathyrus > Lathyrus tuberosus. Next base: position 2,868,807 of record JALAZF010000073.1, on the reverse strand, counting down.
AGAATTGCTCGAATGGGCCCTACCCCACTGCCTATGTATCTCATCGGAAACATGAGAATCAGAGCGACGTAGTTCCCCTCAACGAGGGTCGCTTTGTTTGTGTTTTTTCTTTTGGGAACGGCTAACGTTCTAGCTCAGGTGTTGCAGGCTCGCTGGTCCGAGTGCGTTACCATCTTGCAAGAGAACGAGTAGGAGCACGTTCGTACGCTGAGAGTGAGTGAGATGAGAAAAGAATTCCCGAAGGAAAGACGTTATTGTTGGTTTGAAGTTTTTTTGACAGAAGTGTTTTTTAAGTTAGCTTGTAACTTGTATTGCACCAAAGTCTAGGGCACATGGACGAATACTCAACGAATCGTCCCAAGACAGGACGCTCGCTAAGCACTCTAGAAAAATGAGAGGAAGCCCCTCATTTCTCATTCCCCAAGCTTAAGGCTCGTGCGCAATACACTTTATTTTTATTAAGTGTTTTAAAGAAGTTTTGAGATGAGAAGAGAGAAGACACAAAGGAAACTCTAAAGGGAAAACTAAGAGTCCTAATGTTATCATGCATGGATGTCCAATGGTTAGTGAGGCTTAGGAAGAACCACTACCTAAAACCTAATGCTAATCCTACTCCAAGCTTAATCAAAAATTAAGTTGGACTAGGTAGCTCTAAAGGGAGAGAATCCAAGACTTAAACAAGTCTTGAGATTCATGGGAGGAAAAGAGTGAAAGAGAAGAAAAGAGAGGAAGAGGAGAGAGATGAGATACAAAAAGAGGCAGCAAGCACATCATATCATAAATGTCCAACTCAAATCAATCAACATGTTTCAAAGATCAATGCAAAACCATTCAAGTAAGCATACAAAGATAAACATGAAAGGATGCTAGCATACTTGAATTAAATGCACAATTAAACACACATAGATTTCATATCAAAGTGAAATGAAGGAGGTAAGATGAAAATGAAACAAGACCAGAACTCACATCATATTATCATCATCAATCCACATACGCAAGAGAAGATCAAAACATGGAGCAATATGCACTAAAGAAAACCCACAAAAGTAAGCTCAAAGTTTCAACACTTAGGCAACACCAAACAAGATCCACAAAGTGCAAACTTAAGTCCCAAAGGACCTCAACCAGGGGTAGAAGTCATATCAAAAGCACATACAAAGAGCCAGCAAGAAACCCAAGCAAATGGACATGGTAAATCAACTTGTGCAAAGAAGTGTCAAGATATAGTCATGCATAATTCACTTAAGCACAAAAAAATCAAACATGCATCAAATGACATTCTAAAATTATGAAATCAGAACATAAATGACTTAAGTCATATACTAATCACATGCCAAAAGATCTCACAAGAATTCACATGTTAAGCACCTCAAAGAATTAGGCAAAGTCCACATAGGAAACATGATTCAATATGCAAAAGAGGAGGACCAAGATGCAATATGAAAAAGTTTTAAAAATGAAACAAAAACATTTTTATGCACTTCAATATGTCATCTAACAAATTCAAAAAGAATAAGATGCAGATCATGCATAGATGATGAGAAATAAATTCTACAAGTTTAAGTGTGCAAATGAAACAATCCATAAAGAAAAATTAAGCAATTAATTAATTCAAATGCCAAAAATAAAATAAAATAAGAAAATAAAATTTGAAAATTTTTATAAAACTAAAAACTAGCTTCATGAATTTTTTTATGATTTTTAGATGCATTAAAATGATTTTAAAAATTAAAATGCAAAACAACAATTAAATGAAACAAAAAAGAAATAAAAAAACAAGTAGGGTGCAAACAGCAACAAAAATGCGTGGAAAATGGAAGATGGGCTGAAAAGGAGGGTGCAAATATCAAAGCCCAAAGCTAAAGTCCAAAGGCGCAGGTCAATGATCTCATAGAATTCAGTCAAATGTTCAGATTCAATCACAACCAAAGGATTAATCCTACGCATGCCAAAAGTCAAAGCAATCAACAATTACTCATGATTAACAGCTCAGATTCACATGCACACCTTAGCTAAATGAACACGCACACACACAATTAATCAAAAAATTAAAATTAAAAAAAAACACCACGTGACAAGCACACGCATTTTTAATGCGCTGTCACCATCTCACTCACACGATGCATCAGACGCTTGAGATTAAATCCACAATTCAAAAATTAAACCAAATCAAAGGCTGTGACATGATGAACACAATAACAACCATGGTCCAACACACATGCAAACATTAAAATAAAAACAAAAATAAAGAAACGTGGCGTAACAAGGAACGTTGGATCTAGCACATCAACGGCTCAGCCTTCGTCTTCTTCCCTTAAACCCTTGGTCGGACTGAACCACCACCAGCCGTTGGAGCTAGGGCTCCGGTCACCCTCTCTGGTGAGCTGTAACCAAATCTTTTCCAGAAATTGTGCATAGGTACATCACTTTGACCAGAAAAACATGAGGAACTCAAATATCTAAACCATTTTATCAAACAACTAACACACATTGAGAATCGAACGAAAACATCTTTAGATCTAAAACTTTAAACTCAAAATTCATCCATGATACACATCCAAACTTCAAATAAAATAGATCAACATGCTCAGTGAAGTCCACAGATCATAATGCATACAATAAAATTGAGTTCTATGAGTATGAAAAATTCACCAACCTGAACCTTGTAGAACTTGAAAACCTCCAAGAAATCCCTCCAAAAACTGCAGATCTACTCCTTGGAACCTCTAGATGCAAAATAAATGCAACTAGAGCTTGAAATCGTGCTAGATATTGAGATTTAAGTTTGAATCCTCTTGAATGGAACTTGGTGAAATCCTCAGTATGAGCTCAAAATAGCAGTTGATTCTTGCTCTATTCTCTTCATTGATCAAGAATGTGAAGAGAAATCTCAAAGAAACTCCAAGGAGAGTGAGATTCAATGAGAGGAAGTGTGAGAGCAAAAAATCAAAACTGATCAAATAAGAGTCTCTGACCTAGCTGTGAGGGTATGAGTAAGCTTATATACTCTCCATTAGTTCACTGATTAGGATTAAGAAGTGATTAGAACCTTGGTTGATGAGATTTGGGTGAAATTGCAATTTTGCATTTTGCACCACCATCACTAATCCACACGTGATAAGCCCCTTTAATCAACATGATTCACCTCCAATTTACTTATGGATCACCTCTGAATTAAATTTGGGCCTTGCACTTTCTTGGTTTGAAAGTTTTGAATAAATTTGCATTTTTGTACTTTGTAAAAATAATGAGAAATATGGCATGAAATAATTTGATTCCAAGGCCAAAAATACTCCTCTTGACTTGCATTTTGATGTTGTAATATAACATGAAGCAAAAAGATCAATTACAAGTCCATTTGTGCCAAAATGCAAAAGGTGGAAAATTTGACATATAAGAAATCCATGAAATGCACCTTGCATTATTTTGACCATAACTAGAGTTTCGCAAATGATATGGGGATGTTCTAGTACTTTTCGGAAATGGGAGAGAAAGATATTCAACTTTCATGTTGGAGTAAAATTCATTTGGAGCTTCCTTGATGATTAAAAATCAAGTTGAAAGTGGTGGAAAAATTGCCAAAAATGGAAAGTTCTCATTATAGGTCATTTTCCAAATTTAGTAACTTTTGCACCAACTCTTGATTATTGATGAATGGCATGAATCTTGACAATTGAAGCCCATATGAGCATGTGAGACCTTGAAAATCATGAAAAGAACCTCAAAATTCCACAGTTGACTTTCTCCTTTTGAACTGTTGACTTTTGCTTATTACACAAGTAACTGATCCATTGAACATCTTCCTCAAAGAACCAATGACCAAGATTCCATCCATGAACATTTAAGAACATAAGTAATGCCATGAGGTCAAGTCTTGGCCAAGAAATCAGAAATAAACTGATTTTAGGTCAAACCCTAATTTTGGCACCCTCTGGTTAGGAGGAAATAGCACATCCTCTAAATCCAAATTCCTCTGAATATGATGTGTATCCTCTCAAACAATGATGAGATGTGTCCTTTGGAGATGATAAAAACTCAAAGAGCTTGCCCATTTGAGGGTAAGATCCCAACCTTTGACTGCCTTGTGTAGGAGCTCATGCACTGTCCAATCTCCCTGATGAATTCCCTTCCTTTAAGGACTTGTGAGATCAAATGGAGATGGTACATGATGTAAGAGATCCTTGAGCTTGTGAGAAATACTTCGTCTTCTTCTTTGGATGATCAACACCTTAGAGGATCACCTGATCCCATGCCCTTATGCAAGATGCAATGCTAAATGCTTGATGTTTTATATTTCTATGCTTGAATGCAATGCAATGCAATAAAAGCTCATGCTAGAAGACATGAAGAAAGAGAGGGCATATTTTGGGGTATTACATACATCAAGTAAGCTCTTCACGCACCAGAAGCTAATCCTGATCACCTGCATGTTACCCACGTGGAGGCAACATTCAAACAGGCAGGGTGAGTAATCATAAACCATTATACAAGATATAAGATAAGAAATAATAAGGTAAAATACATCAAAATAGAACAGCATCGTCACTATACATCATCATCATCATACGTCATTTACAGTCATGTCATCAATCACATCATCATTCACAAACACATAATGTCACATAAGTATGAAATGCATACACAGACTCATGCATGTGGTACCAACTCATCATAATTGATGGACATTGGGCCATCACCCTCCAAAGATCACCACCAATAGGATCGATTCTACACAAGAACCGGAGCAACGTCATACACTCTAATCCACACAATGGGATTGAAGCCACCACTGGACCGAAGTCTTAAAACTGTCACTGGGCTGAAGTCCTAGGATGTTATGAATGCATGATGCAAACATCATAATCGTCATCGTCATAAAATCGTCACATTGCATCATCATTCATAAAATTAAAACATCATATCCCGTCGTCATCATTATGCATCAAAAGTCATCATAAAACATCACATCATCATAAATCAAAGTCATCAGAAAAACAACATATCACCATGCATCAAAGTCATCATAAAAACATCACAACATCACCAAGGCACAAGGCAACACAAAGCAGAAAAGAAAAGAAAAAAAATTAAACAAAGCCACTGCTCCTGCTCGCCTGGAGCTCGCCCAACGAAGCAGAGCGCTCGCCCGGGTTTCGCCCGGTGAAGCAGGGGAGAGACACCTTCCCATACAAAATTCAGTAGCTCACAATTCCCCTTCTCCCTTCGCTTCTCTCTCGCCTAGTGAAGCCACTGACTCGCTTAGGTGTTCGCCCGACGAAGCTGGGGCGAAACATTTTCCCCCATACAAAATTTAGAAACCCCCTCTTTCCACCTTCCCTTCGCTTCCTCTTTCGCCCGGCGAGGTTGGGGCGAATTCGCTTCGCCCGACGAGCTGGGAATTTAACCCAACGAAAGTGTATAAACCTGCAACTCTCAGTTGCGTTTCTGCACTAACTCAGACCCTAAGAGGTATGCGATTAAAACACTAAATCAACTAGTTTTCATCAGAATTCGTCATAGAATAACACAGCAACCCCAATACATCATCGTCGGTTTATTCCTAACATCAATTACGTCCCAAAAAATCCCAAATTTCAACATGAACTCATCAACTCTACCCGGAAACTGAATACCTACATGTTTCTACTCCTATATCAAATATAATGATAAACAATACTCCCCATACCTTAGTAAATTGCTTCTGAAATCTCCTCACTGAGCTCCTCTGAAGCCTCTCTGAACCCCATCCTTCTTCTCCTTTCTTCAGAATGGTTTCCCAAAATTTGATCGTACAAACTGAACTTTTCCACTCTCTCTAATTCCTTTTGTCCAACTTACCCCTAGGACCCATAATACTCTTTTCCATCATTGTCCTCACTAATTCTCGCACAATTACCACTTATCCCTTCCTTTTATTTTAAAATAATAATAGTTTAAATAACATTGTCACATTATTCTATTATTATTATTATCAAAATAATCCTTAATAAATTATATACCTCTAACATAAATCAATACACCCTTAATATCGTCAATACCCCCACAATATAAATCATCAGACATCACAATAATTCACCAAAAATTCACCAAGGTACGAATATTTATAATAAATCAATTAAATAAATATTCTACTGATTTCGGGGTGTTACAACTCTTCCCCACTTAAAGAATTTTCGTCCTCGAAAATTACCTGAAGAAAACAGAGTCGGATACGACTCCTTCATCTGATCCTCGCGCTCCCAAGTCCAACTCTCACCAGCTGGTCCACCCCATAACACCTTCACCAAAGATATATCTTTACCCCGCAGTTGCTTCATTTCTCTTCCATCTATCCGCACAGGTAATGCTCCAACGGTCAAATTATCTCTCACATGTATGTCATCCATCTGAATCACATGCGATGGATCCGAAATGTACTTCCTCAACTGTGACACATGGAACACATCATGTAAATTTGCAAGCGACAGCGGTAAAGCAATCTGATAGGCTACCTCCCCTATCCTCTACAAAATCCGATACAGACCCATAGAACGTGGAGTGGGCTTCCTAGACTTCAAAGCTCGGCCCATACTAGTCACCGGCGTAACCCTAAAAAACACGTGATCCCCCTCTTGGAATTCAAGTGTTTTCCTCCTCTTATCATGATAAATATTCTGACGACTCTGCAAAGCTTTCATTCTTTCTTGGATCTTCTTAATCTTTTCAGTCGTCTCCTGCACAATTTCAGGTCCGAGTACAACACTCTCGCCTGATTTATACCAACACAAAGGAGTTCTACACCTCCTCCCATACAACGCTTCATACGGTGCTATCCCAATACTAGCATGAAAGATATGGTTGTATGTGAACTCAATTAATGGCAAGTGGCTATCCCACGATCCTCCTTGATCCAACACACAAGCCCTCAACAAATCCTCCAAAGACTTGATAGTCCTCTCTGTCTGGCCATTCGTCTGCAGATGATATGCAGAACTCATCCTCAACGTAGTACCCAAAGCATCCTGTAAAATTTTCCAGAACCTCGACGTAAACCTCGGGTCTCTGTCCGACACAATACTCGAAGGAATTCCATGCAACTTCACAATCTCCTTAATGTACATCTCAGATAACTTCTGCATAGAATGGTTAATCTTCATCGGCAGGAAATGAGCCGATTTAGTCAACCTGTCTACAATCACCCAAATAAAATCATTTCCTTTCGAAGTTTTCGGCAATTCCGACACAAAATCTATGGAAATACTATCCCATTTCCATTATGGAATATTCAATGACTGCATCATTACCCAAAGGCTTCTGATGCTCAATCTTAGACTTCTGACAAATCAAACAGGCATAAACAAATTCAGAAATATCTTTCTTCATACCTGGCCACTAAAACAATTTCTGCAAATCCTGGTACATCTTCATAGCACCGGGATGAATACTCATTCTACTCTGATGTCCTTCTTCAAGAATACTCTTCTTAATTTCGGGAGCATCTGGAACACACACTCTATCTCTGAACCTCATCACACCATTCTCATCAATTCGGAATTCACCTCCGTTACCCTGGCTAATCAAAGTTGCCTGATCAACCAGCTTTAAATCAGATTGCTGTCCCACTCTGATCTCTTCCAGAATACCACTAGCCAACTTTAACATACCCAACTTCACACTGCCCGGGGTCTCTTCACATACCAAACTCAAATCTCGGAATTGCTCAATTAATTCCAACTCTCTCACCATAAGCATGGACATATGTAATGACTTCCTACTCAATGCATCGGCCACCATATTTTCCATACCAGGATGGTAATTCAAATCGAAATCATAGTCTTTCAACAATTCCAACCACCACCTCTGCCTCATGTTCAACTTTTTCTGATCGAATAAGTACTTCAAACTTTTATGATCGCTGAACACTTCAAATTTAGAGCCAAAAAGGTAATGTCTCCAAATTTTCAACACAAACACCACAGCTGCTAAGTCATGCGTAGGATAATTCCTTTCATGAACTCTCAATTGTCTCGAAGCATAAGCAACAACCTGTCCATTCCGCATCAACAATCCACTAAGACCCATCTTCGAAGCATCACAATAGACCACGAAAGATTCATTCAGATTAGGCAAAATCAAAACCGGAGCGGTCGTCAACTTCTTCTTCAATTCCACAAAACTCTCTATACATGCAACATCCCACACAAAAGCCTGACCCTTGTGAGTCAACTACATCAACGGTAATGCTAATCTAGAAAAACCTTCTATGAACTTGCGGTAGTAACCGGCCAACCCAAGAAAACTCCATATCTCAGTAGCAGACTTCGGAGTCTCCCACTGTAACACAACATCGATCTTAGAAGGATCAACAACAATCCCACCACTTGAAATCACATGGCCAAGAAAACTCACCTCTTTCAACCAAAATTCACACTTCGACAGTTTTACATATAGCTTCTTCTCTTTCAAGACTTGCAACACAATCCTCAAATGCTCAATATGCTATTCTTCAGATTTAGAGTATATCAAAATATCATCAATGAAAACCACTACAAATTTATCCAAATACTCATGGAAAATTCTATTCATATACTCCATGAACACACCAGGTGCATTGGATACACCAAACGGTATCACAGTGTATTCATAGTGACCATACCTCGTTCTGAAAGCTGTCTTCGGAATATCATCAGGCTTAACACGAATCTAATGATAACCAGACCTCAAATCAATCTTACTGAACACACAAGTGCCCACAAGCTGATCCATCAAATCGTCAATTCACGGAAGTGGATACTTATTCTTGATAGTTACCTTATTCAACTGCCGATAATCAACGCACAACCTCATACTACCATCTTTCTTCTTCAATAACAACACAGGAGCACCCCACAGAGAAAAACTCGGTTGAACAAACTTCTTCTCAAGCAATTCTTCCAGTTGTTTCTTCAATTTGCTCAACTCAGAAGCTGACATCTGATAAGGAGCCATTAACACCGGACTAGTACCTGGTATCAAATCAATCGCAAACTCTACATCATGTTCTGGAGGCAAATCACTTATGTCATCCGGAAACACTTCAGGAAATTCGCAGATGACAGGTAATTTGACACTTGCAGTCTCACGATCAACTTGCAACGATGCAAACAACACAAACATCAAGGCTTCATCTTCTAAGAGTTCGTCTACTTGCTTAGCAGACAAGAACATCAACTCTCCGTTATCACCAAACTCAGGAAACTCCACAGTCTTATTGTAACAGTTAATGTGAACGTAGTTGAACTTCAACCAGTTCATCCCCAGAATTACATCGATTTGGTGTAAGGGCAAACACACCAGATCCATCACAAAACTCTTCCCAAAAATCATCAAAGGACATCTCGGACACACAAAAGCAGTAGTAACAAAACCATTAACAGGAGTCTCTATTACCATACTACCATTCATATCAGACAATTTCAAACCCGATCTATTAGCACATTCAAGCGAAATAAACGAGTGAGTAGCACCAGTATCAATAATAGCAACCAACTCAACGTCATTAATAAAACAAGTACCTCGAATCAAGTTATCCTTCTTAGGAACCTCTGAACCACTCAAAGCAAACACTCTGCCATTAGTCTGAGCCGCAGTAGCAGTCTTCTTCGGCTTCTGACACTGTGTACTGATGTGACCTTGTTCACCACAGTTGAAACATGTTGGACCCTCATCTTTGCAGTCAGTAGCTCTGTGGCCTCTCTTACCACATCTGTAACATCTCAGTACAGTGTTGTTGCAAACTTCAGCACAATGGCCTTACTCTCCACACCTGTAACACTTCTCAGAAGCGAGAGCTGCTCCCCCACTTGTCTTTTTCCCATCTGAAGCCTTATGTTTCCCTTTGTCAGCTGGAGTCACATAAGGCTTTCCTCTTAACTGTCCCTTATCTCTCTTCTCACTAAGTTGCTTGTAGTGAGCAGATCGAGCTCGATTATCCACATCATAGATTCTACTCTTATCCACCAGCTCAGCATACCTTCGAATCTGTTGGTAACTAATACCCTGCTTGATCTCTGGTCTCAGCCCATTCTCAAACTTAAGGCACTTGGACATCTCAGCATCAACACGATTATAATGCGGACAAAACTTCACCAGCGCCTCAAATTTAGCCGCATACTCTGCCACAGTCATGTTTCCTTGCTTTAGCTCAAGGAATTCTACCTCCTTCTTGCCGCGAGCATCTTCAGGAAAATATTTCCCCAAAAACTCTCTCTTAAACATAACCCATGTTATCTCGCTACCAACATCCTCCAGCCTCTGACGGGTGTTATCCCACCAGTCTTCAGCTTCCTCTGACAGCATATGAGTATCGAATTGAACCTATTGAGCATCCATACACCCCATCACCCGAAAGATCTTCTCAATCACCTTGAGCCATTTATGTGCGCCCTCCAGATCATGAGTGCCCATAAAAGTCGGCAGATTATTCCTCTAGAACTTCCCCAAAGCACGGAATTCATCAGGGGCTTCACCATTCTGATTGTTCTGAGCCATCAATTAAGTTAGTGATTTCAGCGCATTAGCAATAGCACGGTTGTTTCTTCCAGCCATTCTGCACATCACCGACAAGGTTAGAAGAAAGAAAACATCGACAGTGTACACACACTCATCGAATTTTAGAGAATAACATCATACAACACCGGGCCGGACAGACCGACTTGCTCTGATACTACTAATGTAACACCCTTCTACCCAACAGACATTCACGAATAATATAACCACAATTATCAGAGTAAATTCACCACAAGGGTGTCACATTTCGTCATAACATCATAAATAGCATTATCCTGCTTTGTAACACGGGTTAAAACATCAAAATTAACTGAAATACTTCGCAGTGAAAAATTTCATAAGCATCATGATTTTCAAAACAATCCAAAGGTTTTAAAATCCAAACTCAAAACATCATAACATCATCAAATAAAGAACACTATGGTTCGACTCAAATGTCCCAAACCGATGTTACATATCAAAGTAAGACCCTCTACATCGACCAAAATAACCAAAAGTACATCAAGTAAGCTCTTCACGCACCAGAAGCTAATCCTGATCACCTACAAGTTACCCACGTGGAGGCAACATTCAAACAGGCAGGGTGAGTAATCATAAACTGTTATAAAAGATATAAGATAAGAAATAATAAGGTAAAATGCATCAAAATAGAACAACATCGTCACTATACATCATCATCATCATATGTCATTTACAGTCATGTCATCAATCATATCATCATTCACAAACACATAATGTCACATAAGTATGAAATGCATACACAGACTCATGGATGTGGTACCAACTCGTCATAATTGATGGACACTGAGCCATCACCCTCCAAAGATCCCCACCAATAGGATCGATTCTACACAAGAACCAGAGCAACGTCATACACCCCAATCCACACAATGGGATTGAAGCCACCACTGGACCGAAGTTCTAAAACCGTCACTGGACTGAAGTCCTAAGATGCTATGAATGCATGATGCAACGTCATAATCGTCATCGTCATAAAATTGTCACATTGCATCATCATTCATAAAATTAAAACATCATATTCCCTCGTCATCATCATGCATCAAAAGTCGTCGTAAAACATCACATCATCATGCATCAAAGTCATCATAAAAATAGCACATCATCATCAAGGCACAAGGCAACACAAAGCGGAAAAGAAAAGAAAAAAATAAAACAAAGCCACTGATCTTGCTCGCCTGGAGCTCGCCTGCCGAAGCAGCGCGCTCGCTCGAGTTTCTCCTGGTGAAGAAGGGGCGAGATACCTTCCCATACAAAATCCAGTAGCTCACAATTCCCCTTCCCCCTTCGCTTCTCTTTCGCCTGGCGAAGCCACTGGCTCGCTTGGGTGTTCGTCCGGTGAAGCTGGGGTGAAACATTTTCCCCCATATAAAATCCAGAAACCCCCTTTTTTCCACCTTTCCTTCGCTTCCTCTTTCGGCCGACGAGGTTGGGGCGAATTCGCTTCGCCCAGCGAGCTGGGAATTTCGCCCGGCGAAAGTGTGCGAACCTGCAACTCTCAATTGCGTTTCTGCACTAACTCAGACCCTAAGAGGTCTGCATCTACAACACCAAATCAACCATTTTTCTTTATAATTCGTCATAGAACAACACAGCAACCCCAATACATCATCGTCGGTTTATTCCTAACATCAATTACGTCCCCAAAACCCCAAATTTCGACATGAACTCATCAACTCTACCTGGAAACCAAATACTTACATGTTTCTACTCCTATATCAAATATAATGATAAACAATACTCCCTATACCTTAGTAAATTGCTTTCGAAATCTCATCTCTGAGTTCCTCTAAAGCCTCTCTGAACCCTAGCCTTCTTCTCCTTTCTTCAGAGTGGTTTCCCAAAATTTGATCGTACAAACTGAACTTCTCCACTCTCTCAAATTCTTTTTGTCCAACTTACCCCTAGGACCCCTAATACTCTTTTCCATCACTGTCCTCACTAATTCTCGTACAATTACCACTTAGCCCTTCCTTTTATTTTTAAAATAATAATAATAATTTAAATAACATTGTCACATTATTCTATTATTATTATCATCGAAATAATCCATAATAAATCATATACCTCTAACATAAATCAACGCACCCTTAACATCGTCAATACCCCACAATATAAATCATCAAACATCACAATAATTCACCAAAAATTCACCAAGGTACGAATATTTATAATAAATCAATTTAATAAATTTTCTACTGATTTCGGGGTGTTACAATAATCATCCCATGTTTACCATTATAAGTGTGAATGTAATCCACTGAATACTTTCATGAGTTTAAGTTCACACGACTTTATTAGTCACATCAATAAATTATAGGTTAAATATACAACACCTTCCACAATATAGACGAGTTCCGATTTACCCACTATAATATTTTTTTTGGATTCCCCTGTATTATATTTTATTTTTTTTACCCCCTAAGCGTACAATTTTAACACTGAATCTGGGGCAAATATTTAATTGTAAATCAACTATATATCCATTAAAGAAAGATACTACCAAATGTCTTATATTATCCTTTAATGTTAATAATATTTACACTACATTAGGGACTTTTTAGTAATAACCTAATGCATGTATTATTCTCATTCTAAATCAACAAAAACAACATGACATGTGGCTCAATTACTTTTTCAAATTTCAAATTACACTCACATTTCTCTTTCCTATACTTTTTCACTTTCATTTTAATTTTTTCTTTCTCTATTTTCTCTTTCCCTTTTATTTTTCTAAGCATAAATAAATATATAAATTGAATATTTTTTAATAGAATCAAGAGGAACACATAATTTACTCAACCGAAAACATAATTATTCTATGATTATTTAAAAATTATTCATAATTATTTTTAAATGTCAAAATTTCTATTTTTCTCACAGGCCACTATCAGCAAAATACATATTTTATTTTAATAAACAATTGTTTTTCTTTGAGACACTAAATTCTTATTTTCAAATGTGAAAATTTCTATTTTTCTTACAGTCCACTATCAGCAAAATACTTATTTTATTTTAGTTAACAATTGTCTTTATTCGAGACACAAAATTCTTATTTTCAAATGTCAAATTTTTTCTATTTTTCTCATGGGCCACTATCAGCAAAATACATATTTTATTTTAATTAACAAGTGTCTTTAATTGAGAGACAAAACTCTTATTTTCAAATGTCAAAATTCTTTTTTTTTTCCCATGGGCCACTATCAGCAGAATACTTATTTTATTTTAATTAACAATTGTTTTTATTTAAGACACAAAATTCTTATTTTCAGATATCAAAATTTCTATTTTTTTTTCCATATGCCACTATAAGCAAAATATCTATTTTATTTTAATTAACAATTGCATTTATTTGATACACAATTATTATTTTTAAATATAAAAATTGAATTTATATTATTATTTATTTTATAATTAAATAACTCATTTCAAATTCACGTGTATATCTAAATAAAATATATATCGTATTAAATAAATTTACTCGTGTGGACGCACGAGTATCTTGCTAGTTAAAAGACAAAAACAAGATACCAAACACACTATTAATTCACAATCTTTGATTGCTAAGAATTAACTGCAATCAGTATTATCAACGTAATGATCAAACATTGGTAATTAGTCTTGTCAGATATATGAGCCTTTGACACCAACCATTACCCACATGAAAAAAACTTTAATAATTATCATATATTCACCCTCACAGGCATGTAAATATTCGACTAAACCGTGTCTTGTTGTTGGTCGACTATAACATCTCGCATAAATAATTCTATACTACGTCTTTTGTAATTTCAATTGAATCAAAGGTACGCAACAAAAGTTATTTTGTAACTTGTTGTTTCAACCAACTCAATCAAAATTACTAGACAATTTAATAAATTAAACGGGAAAATGTCTTAAATTTACAAGGAACTACCCATAAAATGTAGGTCGGATTCGTAAGCTTTATCGCATTCCTCATAATCATAAGATTACTTAGCGGCCCTTAATGTGAGAACACACTCACAAGAAAACAATAAATAACATGAAAACAAAAATTTTTGTAGAAACTTAATAACTATAAAATTCAAACATCATAATCATCTTATAAATCAACTATTCATTTTCAATTCAAATAAAAATTAAAGCTTTATATATAGCAAAAAAATTATTCCATCCTAAAATTGTACTTACTAAAATCGGATCATTATATTTTGAGATTCACTATTAAGTGATGTATAGAGGTAATCGATCTTCCAATAAATTATATATAATAATCAAATTATATATATATATATATATATATATATATATATATATATATATATATATATATATATATATATATATATATATATATTATTTTAAAAAGATAAACAAAGGGAAACCGAATATATCTAAACAACATAAAGTAAACCCACAAACTTTAATCAAATTCACGTAAGATCAAATATGTCTCTTACTCTCATATGCACATGAAAAACAACAAATTCAATTGAACATAAAAAGCATGATTTAGGTGTCAAATGAGATTTTGGTGGATCAAGATATAATTAAATAACCATATATGCAATTGAGGACCAAACAATTGCAATAATCCATAAATAAATATTTATATATATAAGATGTATAATCATTTATTTAAAAGAACATAAATGAACATGCGTACATATAAATTTATATGGAAGAACTTAAACCATACAAATTGCTCCAAAACAAATATATACACATCATACATTTCGTACTATCACAGTGATTTAACAAATAAAGGAAAATATCCCCAAATTTTATCATAAAAAATTCATGTCTTGAAAAAAAAAATTCACACAATCATGAATTTCAAATATATGTTTCATAATCACATATTCACGAAAAAAATTGAAGTTTACTGGGTAAATCTCAATAAACTTAACATGAAGACCTGCTATGATACCACTTGTTAAAATTAATTTAATAATAATTATACAAACATACTCAATAACAGAGATTAAAATTATAATCTTACTTTAGTGCAGAAATCATATGAGCACATATATAAACTAGGATCTACAACATGTTAATTTATCAAGAATTGATATGAGGAATACCTAGATAAACAATCATTGACACGATAATTATATACTTTCTTGAAACACAAAGTAAAGAGAGACGAATGATGAACACTCGTTGGCTTGTGGTTTTTCCTCAACCGGTATTCCTACTGCCTTGAACTCTCTTCAGATGGAAAGAAGATGTATACTGTCTGTGTACGGTATATTGGGGACCATAGCCTATATATAGGGTGATGGCCAATTAGAATTCTCATTATTCCAAAATGAGTCATCCTAACATTCACTTATATTTGAGTCCATATCCATTTAATTAATTAATTAATTAATTAATTATTAAATAGAAACTAATTAGACTTTTAAATTTATTGACCACTTAATCAATTAAGACTCTTAATTTTGATAAATAGACTATATATATATATATATATATATATATATATATATATATGTGTGTGTGTGTGTTTGTGTGTGTGTGTGTCCATTCCAACATCAATTGCTAATAATAAACAAAATGACAAACAACAAAACACTCAAATGAGATAGAGATATCTTAGTTGTAATTTCTATTGAGATATTAGATATAATCCAAGTTGAGTTGTGTGGCCCAAGCCCAAAGTTAATTAGGATTTAGGGTTTGTTATCTAGTTTGTTATTTTACTTAATAGTCAAGTCACTTAGGTGTATATAAATAGATACTTTGTAATTCAGTTTTATTCATTCAATAATATCTAGTTTGTTATTTTACATTAACAAATTGGTATCTAGAGCTCCAGTTAGATTCTTGATCTTGTTTTCAAGAATCACACGTCAGACATTGTGTTATTCAGGATCGTGGGTTGTTGTTGATCAATCGCTACAAAGATGAATGGTAACGTAAATTTACCAAACTCCCTTCCAACTCTTGGCGGAAAGAATTGACTTCGATGGAGAAAACAGATACAATCTCTATTTAGCTTTCATGATACCCTAGAAGTTATTACTAACGGTGTTCCTGCGCTTGGTGAAGAAGCAACCGACGCACAGAGAACCGCTCACAAGGATGCCAAGAAGAAGGATTGCAAGACGGCGTTTTACATCCAATCGACGGTTGATGCGGTTAATATCTACATTATTGCTCATGTTGAATCGGTGAAGGATGCATAGGATATTCTTGTCAAATACTATGAAGGAGGCGAGAAAGTCAACGTTGTCAAGTTGCAAACCTTGCGATGACAATAAGAATTATTGTCGATGGGAGAAGACGAAAAAATTTCAGGTCATGTGTCGAAGGTGCAGAAACTTGTCCATCTCATGAAGGGATGTGGTGAAACCTTAACTGATAAGATGATAGCTGAGAAGGTAATGCGTATGTTGACCTCGCACTTTGATCACGTTATCGTAGCTTTTCAAGAATTCAACAATCTTGAAACCCTAAAACTGTAAGATTTAGTTAATTCGTTTGAGGCGCATGAGATTAAGATTGTCGAAAGGAAAGGAGTTCAAGACTCGATACAAGCACTACAGGCTCATTCATGGAGAAGTGGTGGTTCCAACAAGTTCAAAGGCAAAATCGACAAGACTCAGGGCAAGAAGTCTTGGTTGAATCCTCATAAGAATAAGGTTGATGATAGAGACTTTGAATCTTTGAAAAGAGGATAAGTAAATTCCTATCAGAAAGACAAAGAAAAAAAAGGTGTGCAGTGCTATAACTGTGGAAAGTGGGGTCACTTGTCCCAACATTGTTGGTACAATAAAGACAAGGGAGCGACGAAAGGCAAGGAGGAAGAAGCAAACCTCGCACACCAAGATTCAGATAATTATGAAGATATGGTGGTTATGGCTGCAGTTGCTGATGACCATGTCGACTCCATGATCTGGTTCCTCGACTCAAGTTGTTCGAACCACATGATTGGTTAAAAGAGTGGTTAGCAGATTTCGACAAGTCGAAGAAGAGCACGGTCAAACTTGTCGATAATAGCTCATTGCAAGCATAAGGCACTGGCGACATAGTTATTCAAAGGAGCAATAAAGGAAAAACTATGATCAAAGATATACTCTATATACCTGGAATAAAGTGCAATCTGCTAAGTATAGGACAATTGGTCGAAAATAGGTTCTCAATGGTTATGAAAGATGGAGCCTTAGAAATTTTCGACATCCAGAATAACTTAGTTTTGAAATCTCCTCTGTCGAAGAATAAAACATTTAATACCATGATCAGTTCGATTGAGGTATAATGTTTGAAAATAGTTGTCAACCACAAGAATAGTTGGTTGTGGCATCTGAGGTTTGGCCATCTAAACTTTAGGTCACTTTAATCAACTGATCACTCAAGATATGGTAACTGGTATACCAAGTCTTAAAATGCCTGACAAACTTTGTGAAGGTTATCTAGTCGAAAAGCAGTCTAGGAAGTCTTTCATTTTGACTATGCCAATGAGATCATCCTGCATACACGAAGTTATACATTCAGATGTATGTGGTCCTTTTGAAGAGCATACCATTGGTGGAAACAAGTATTTCATCTCATTTGACGATGATTACAGCCGAAAGCTCTGGATCTATGTGATCAAACGAAAGGACGAAGTATTTGAAGTCTTTAAGAGGTTTAAGATATTTGTCAAAACCAGGGTGAAAAGAAGATCAAAGTTCTACGAACAAATGGAGGTGGCGAATACACATCCAATATATTTGAAGCATTATGTGCAGAACATTTGATCATGAAGTAACTGCTCCTTATACTCCTCAACATAATGAAATAGCATAAAGAAGAGACAATACCATATTGGACATGGCGAGATGCGTGCTGAAACAGAAGAATTTACCGAAGTCCTTATGGGGTGAAGCTATTTTGGCTGATGTTTATATTCTAAATAGGTGCCCTACCAAGAAGCTGAAAAACAAGGTTCCAGAAGAAGTGTGGAGTGGCAAACGACCATCAGTGAGTCATCTGAAGGTGTTTGGTTCAATTTGCTACAAGCATATTCCTGATGCTAGGAGAAGGAAGCTTGATGATAAGAGTAAACATGTGATTCTGGTAGGATATCATAAGACTGGAGCATATAGGCTGTTCAATCCAATTAATCAAAAGATTGTGATGAGTCGAGATATTGTGATTGATGAAAATTCTACCTGGGATTGGAATTCTAGTAATGCAATTGATGAGCTATGATTTTGACGAAGCAAGTAATGATGTCGAAGTTGAAGATATTGTCGATATTTCAGTTGAAGTCGAAGTTGATGCTGACATACCCAAACCAGTCGGAGTCGAGGAGGATATGGATGTAACAAGCCAGAGACCTCAAAGAACTAGAGCTCGTCCAACAAGACTTCAAGACTATAAAGTGGTTAGTGATGATGAAGTCACAACAGATGGAGACCTATTTTATTTTTCTTTACTTGCAGGTGCTGAGCCAATCAATTATAGTGAAGCCTTCAAAGATAAACAATGGAAGTCTGAAATGGTCGAAGAGTTACAAGCAATCGAAAGAAATAACACATGGGAGTTGGTCGAATTGCCAGCACTTACAAAAGCTATCAAAGTGAATTGGGTGTTTAAGTTGAAGCATAATGTTGATGGGTCGATAGCAAGATATAAGGCAAGATTGGTAGCTCGAAGATTTCTTCAGAGAGTATGACTCGACTACTATGAAGTATTTGCACTTGTCACAAGATTAGAAATTGTTCGACTAGTGGTAGCCTTGGCATTCAATCAAAGCTGATCGACATTTCACTTAGATGTGAAATCGACATTTTTGAATGGACCTTTAGATGAAGAGGTGTATGTAACACAACCTCATGGGTTTGTGATTCAGGAGGAAGCAAGTAAAGTATACAAGTTGCACAAAGCGCTCTATGGTCTCAAGCAGACACCTAGGGCATGGAACAAGAAGATCGACTCATACTTGGTCGAATTGGGATTCGTCAAATACAAATCTAAGTATGGTGTCTATGTTCAGGTTGTGGCACAAGATATAGCAATCACCTACTTATATGTCGATGACTTGTTAGTAACTGGATATAACTTAGAGAACTTGTCGAAGTTCAAAGAGCTGATGAAAAAGGAATATGAAATGTCGGATATGGGAAAGTTGTTGTGCTTCATAGGCATAAAATTTCAAATTTTGAAGCAAGGTATGGTGCTACATCAAAGAAAGTATGTAAAAGAGATACTCAAGAGATTCGGAATAGATGATTCAACTCCTGCATCTTCACTTATCGAACCAAATTTGAAGTTGGAGAAGCATGGAGAGAAAGACAAAGTAGATGCGACTTTGTTCAAATAAATTGTCGGATCTCTGAGATATGTGTTCAACAGTCGACCTGATATATGTTTTTCAGTCGGATTAGTGAGCAGATATATGAGTGAACTAAGGGTGTCACACATGAAGGCTGCAAGAAGAATCCTGAGATACTTAAAAAGGATCGACAAACTATGGAATTTTATTTCGACGAGACTCTGAAAGCAAAGAAGTTATGGTTACTTGTTATTCAGATGCTCATTGGTGTGGAGATAAGGAAGATCGAAGAAGCACTACTGGATATTTCTTTCAAGTATTTGGTGTCTCAATCTCATGGTGCTCCAAAAAGCAACATGTGGTGGCATTGTCATCATGTGAGGCTAAATATATATCAGGATCATATGCTACGTGTCAAGAAATTTGGATAAGATATGTGCTGGAAGAGATCGAGGTCGAAGTGAAGAAACCTCTGGTACTACAGATCGACAACAAGTCAGCCATAAATCTGGTGGAGAATACAGTTTTGAATGGAAGAAGAAAGCACATCGAAACTAGATTTCACTTCTTAAAGGCGAAGGTGAATCGATGTGAACTTGAAGTAAGACATTGCTCAAGTGAAACGCAATTGACCGACATTTTTACCAAATGATTAAAGATCGACAGGTTCCTAACGTTGAGAAAGAAATTGGGAATAGTTCAAATTGACAATAATTAGCGTGTTTCGACAACTTGGATTATAGGGGGTATGTTGAGATATTAAATATAATCTAAGTTGAGTTGTGTGCCCCATACCCAAAGTTAATTAGGGTTTAGGATTTGTTATCTAGTTTGTTATTTTACTTAGTAGTCAAGTCATTTAGGTGTTTATAAATAGACACTTTATAATTCAATATTATTCATTCAATAATATCAATTTTTATTTTCTTATTCTCTTTATTTTTCTACTCACTAAAAGTGTCTCACGCACTAATAATTTCATCTAAGTCACACTTCGATACTCTTTCACTCATATTTACAAAATTTTACCTCATTAATATAATGACTAAAATATTTAAACGCTAACTTATTTACAAGTACCATCTATAATCACCTGCGAACTATCACCACCAAACCAAAAACCTTTTAGGTTAGTTAGGGGTGTGCAAAAAAAAAACGGTTATTGTTAACCAAATTGGTATCCAAATTGTTCCACTCTTAAAAATTCAAACCAAAAGTTAAAATATAAATTTGGATATCCATTTTGTTATCCAAATATAAACCGGTAACCATTATAATAATTTGGTTTAGTTATTGGATATCCAAATTTTATTATGTGTTAAATGTATATGTTTGTTTCTTTTCATGTTTTATCATACATTTATTATAAACCAATTTTATATTTTAAACTCTTTTAAAGTATATGTTACTTAGGAAATTAAATTTTATGTGATATATTTAGTTTGATTGAGTTATAGACTTTAATTATAATCTGAATATACATAAACTAAACCTGCAACGTTAATTAGAAATTATTACTCCTATGCCCTTGAATTATGATAAACTAAACCTCACGAGAGTAGTGACTATCGTGAATAATTTAAGTGGATGCGAAATGTAAACATATGGAGAACGGTTACCAACAAATCACGATATAAAATTTGTCACACCAATTGTTTTTGTTAAAGATAATGATATAGAGGAGACATTTATGTACTGTGAGCTAGAATTTCATGGTGAATAAGATTTAGGGGAGGAGGTGTATTTATAAACACTCATTCTCATGTCAATGAAATCGTAAGTTTTATAATTAGTTAAAATAAAAAGATTAGTTAAAGAAAACAAAACTAATTTTGATATAAAATTGATTTTTTTTAAAAACTGGTTATAAAACTATTTTTTTATAAAATTAATTTTTTTTAAAGAAAATAAAAAATTGGTTTTGAGAGAAACCGGTTTAAAACCAGTTTTAAAAAGAAAATTGATTATTATGAAAAACTGCTTTAGAACTGAAACGATCCAATTGTAAACCGATTTTAAAATAATACATCGGTTTTATAAAAACAGTTTAAAAATCCAAACTAAATTATATATTGTTTAATTTAACTTGGTTTATGATCCGTGCACAGCCCTAAAATTAGTCATCAGCAATCTTTTACCAAATATCTGTTACGGTAGGAAATACTTGTATTCTAGACAACTCAATTCATTTTCAATTTATGACTAGATTTTAGATATTAAATATTGGACCACTTTTTCGTGGGAGCTATCGTTTTTAGAGAAAACAAATTAAATAATCACCTCATACGACGTGTTACATTTGTTGCAGTTACTTTTCTTAAATTAGTTTAAGCACTAATGTGCTATGTGCTGCCGACACACCTTCAATTCTTTTTGTAATCGATATTTAATTGTCAAATTTTACAATTTGTCTGTGTTTTCTGTTTTTCTCACCTAAATGCTGATCTTTTTATGTTGTTGATGGTTGAACATTTTACTTTAGTGTTAAACCTTATCATGATTGTGATTTTTAAAATCTTAATTGTCACTTTCTTAAGTTTATAATTGATGAGTTCGTAAAATTCTCTAATAACAAATAGATAAGCAATAGTTAGCCACAACTTATAAGTTACATCCACATCACCTATGTGCTTTGTTGTTGAGATAAAATTTCAATGTCGGATTTGTAGGAATCACATAAACATTGTTGTGCATTGGAAACAATTATATTCTCTAGTTATTTTTTGGGAGAAATAATTAATTAAGAGCGTGGCTTTGTTTATTCACGTTAAGACGGATACAGATAATTAATTAAGAGCATGTTTCTGTTCAACGAAAGAAACTTCTTGTATCTTGTCGCGTAGAAAAGCATCATTATATTCAAGTGAAGTTAATGTAACTATGATTATTACAACAAATCAATCAACCTCTTGATGGTAGATATGGTGACTTGACATCTAATCAATCTGTTGCGAACGAGGTGGTTTCTTTGTATTTTTGGTTCTTTTGTTTGAATTTTCTCTAATTTTTTGTGTCGATTGATTTTTTGTTCAGTTGATTTTTATATGTTTTGCTGTAGTCTTTAGTACTACTTGTAATTTGTGACTGTTTCTAAGATTTTATTCATTTTTAATTTATGTGATATTTAATCATTTATACTTGAATCTACAATTCCTACATCATTAATATTAATCTATATTAGAATTTTCACTCTTGCTCCCCCATAAAACTTAAATTATATTAACCATTTCTTAATACACCACTCATGTTTCTTATACACCACGTGAAATTTCGTTTTTGCCTTCAGATTCCGGATGTGCACATCCGAACGCACCGTTTTTCTAAAAACGCTGATGTGTTCCGGATGTGCACATCCGGAAACATAGTATAGCTTTATTTTTTAAAATTCCGGATCTGCAGATCCGGAAAATAGCATAACTTTATTTTTTTTTTTTAAAATCGGTTTTGTTAGTTGGTCGCATATGTTAATATATCATCGCAAGTTAATATACATTCGAATGAGGGGAGCGAGAAGGTCTTGACAGCATGATGAAGATCTTGAGTCAAGGGGTTAGAAAACTTTGTTCTTCGTATCTCTCCAATAGAAAAATTTGTTCTTCGTATCTCTCTAATAGAAAACTTTGTTCTCCGTATCTCTCCAATAGAAAACTTTGTTCTTCGTATCTCTCCAATAAAAAATTTTGTTCTCCGTATCTCTCCAATAGAAAACTTTGTTCTTCGTATCTCTCCAATAGAAAACTTTGTTCTTCGTATCTCTCCAATAGAAAACTTTGTTTTCCGTATCTCTCCAATGGAAAACTTTGTTCTCCGTATCTCTCTAATGTAACCACTGCTCCTGTTATCTTTCTTTGTTGATCCTCCAACACTACAGATGGACTCAATATTTTTCGGAGATAAACCCTTTTCGTTATTGAAAATAACTAATGTGGCTGGTGCACCAGTAGCAGTAATGTCATTAGAAGTTATAACAAACTCTAGGGTTGGAGTCTCTCCGTCAATATAATGGTTGTCTTCGGCATTCTGATAAAGTTAACAACAGATTTACGGACATGAATATAAACAACTATCATTTAACATCATGAATGCATCATGAAAGTTTAAATGTACTTGAATAAGCTTCATGCGAAAATGAACATCTTTAGCATAAAGTTCAGCGGAGAGATTATTTGACGTTATCCAAGATAAATGGCAGCAGAGTCAACACAAAGTTGGTGGTACTCCTATTACCACTTGCAGAACCAGAATCAGAATTTTCGACTTTACTTATGTAGTATCGAGGGCGGAAAGCTAGCATGTGTGCATAATAAGCAGGAGGAACTGTATCATTAATATACAAATTATAATATATACATATACATCAATAGACATTAGTATGTATCATTTAGAAAAAACCAACGCGAACCTGTAAAATATAATCCTTTTAGGCTTAAACCCAGTTGATTTATAGAAAGCCACACGTCACTCCCTGAATTATCCTATCATGAGGAATACACAAATCTAACAAAATTATCTTATCATTCCAGCGGGTCGATTTCTCTTCTAAGGATCCACTATTATTTTAAAGAGATATTGAATTATCTCCTCGCAATGAACCTGAGAATAAACAATTCCTCTATATCTTGTGACCCAAAGTCAGTCCATTGGTTCTGCAAGTGGTAATAGGAGTACCACCAACTTTGGGTCGACTCTGGTGTCATTTATCTTGGATAACGTCAAAGAAGTAATGTTTTACTGTTGATCTTGATTTGTCCTACAATCTTCGAGAATAGATTTGGGAGTTCGGATCACAGTGCCTTTTTTGGATATATAACGTATGGTTACAGAGGTCATGTTTCTCACGATTGTTGGATGATCGTTACTCTGTTAAAATACATATTATTATTATTTTTTAAAATAAATATCCCATTTTTTCGGATGTGCACATCCGAAATACGTGTAAATTGTCATTCCGGATTTGCACATCTGGAAAAAGGCAACGTTTTTTAAAAAAACGGTGCGTCCGGATGTGCACATCCAGAATCTGGGGGCAAAAATGAAATTTCACGTGGTGTATAAGAAACATGGGTGATGTATTAAGAAATGGTCATTATATTTTGATACCACTTGTGAAGAGTTGGAGAAGTGTTTAGAATATAATGAAAAAAAATTTAGGATCCTAAGAGATTTTGACACTACATATTTACTAAAATTTTATGGTTTTGTTTGAGATTTTGGATATGAGGGGAAGACAGGATTTTGAAGGAGGGAATTAGTAAAAAAATAGATAAATCTTTAACATTTTTTGAAATTATATTTTTATTTAAAATAATAAATGAACGACTTTTATCATTACTATATTTTTAATTTTTAGAACATTATAGCAACATAAATTATATTTGAAAATTTTATAAATTATATTTGAAAATTTTTGTAAGTCTTCTAAAATCATTCTGCAATATAAATTTTGAGTTCTTTAACATCAGAAATTTGTGTTATGAATAAAACAAATACTCTTAAATCCTCTCAACAAAAGTCATTTAATTCTTTCTATTGTATCCTTTTTTTTCAAAGTCTTTCCCTCTAAACTTTCAAACAAAACTTAAAATAATATGTACATAGATCATTTTCATTATTGGGAGCAAGGAAGCTTGTGGAAGAAGGCTCTGGGTGGAGAATTGGCAATCGCAGGAATGTTAGTGTTCTGAAAGACAAATAGATTCCTTGTAATGGGGCCTAGTTAGTCCAAGATAATCCTAGCTTTGGGGATAAGGAATTGATGTTTTATGAATTTATTTCTGAGGAGCTTCGGTGTTGGGATCATGAGAAGGTTATCAACTATTTCAATCAGAGGGATGCATACAAAATTCTTAATATTCTGCTCTCGTGGGTCCACACAGAGGACAAACTCATTTGGGAAGCTGAAAAGAATGGTCATTACTCTGTGAAATCTGCATATCACAATCTCAAGAACAAGAAAAGAGCGAAGGCGCCAGGACCACCACATCATTATTTTAAGGATCTTTGGAAACATGTCTAGGTTGTTCCGGTTCACAACAGGATCAAAAACTTCATTTGGAGGGTGCATAAAAACTTCATTCCTGTCAAAGCCAATTTGGCAAAGAAAGGTATTTCAGTTCTCTCTGAATGCCCTCTCAGTCACAACACTGTCAAAACTCCTGGACGTCTGTTTTTTTAGTGTAATATTTCAAATCTTGTTTAGTTTTCATCCTCTCTTAGTCTATGTATCCCCCTCGACACTAAGATTCTGGCTTGATTAGATCAATGGATTTCAATCTCTAATCCTTATGGGATCCAGCTGATTCCTTACACTATGTATAGTATCTGGTATGGCAGAAATCAAGTTATTTTCGATGCAGACTCTTTTAATCCCATCATGATTGTTGAGGAAGCTGTTGACAAAGCCTCTGAGTTTGCTGCAACAAATCCTACTCTCAAATTCAGAAAGAAGTTGGTGGCTAGTGATGAGGTCCAAAATCTTTATAGAGATCACTCTTTAATCCACGTTGATGTCGACTGCTTCTCTGACCGAATAGTGGTCTTGGCCTACGTGGTAAAGGGAAAGGATGGAAAAACAACCATTTTGGCTACTAAGCGAGAAAGCATGGTCTCTAAGCCAGCTTTGTCAGAAGCATTGGCAATTAGATGGTCCCTAAAGATGGCTTTAGAGCTGGATTTAAAGAACATCTTGGTTTTCTCCAACGCCCTCACGGTGGTGGATTGCATTAATGGGATTGATGTTTCAGCGGAGTTTGAACCTATCATCATGGATTGCATCTCTTTTTGTAATAGTTTTAAGGAGTGTTTCCTTTTGTATCTTAATCGTACTTATAACATGCGTGTGCATTCCCTCGTGGAACTTGGCCACGACACAGGCTCTAGAACTTGGCTTGGATCTTTTCCCCTTAATAGGGAGTTTCCTTTGTTGGATTGTAATGATTCTGTTTCTCGTGAATGAATAATTTTCCCATAAATAAAAAAAGACATTAGTATAAAACAAATCTTTAAATAAGCTAACATATTATACCAATTCAATTCAAAAAATAAGCCTATCACATCTACCATGTCTTACTTGAACCTTGTAATTTTTTTATCAAGTGAGACTTATATCTTGCAAAATCTAATTCACTTTAAGCTATTTCCTGATGGGAAATTAAGACGTAATAACTGACCAATACGCAGCGGATATAAAACTCCCCAAACTTGTAGGAACCTTGAGGATCAACAACAAATATAAGATGACTAATCGAACAAATAAAGATACAAAAGAACACTGGTATTTTTAATGTGGAAAATCCCTCAATATGAGAGTAAAAACCATGAGTCGTCCAGATCAAAGAAATAACTCCATTATAACCAATTAAGGGTACAAGATAGTTTTAAAGTGATTCACAAACTAGTGCTAACAACCGCAAATCACAAAGAAAACTAGCTTATAAATAAGAATAAAAAACCTAAAAAAATTTCCCATATTTGCAGCTTCAGTGCGAAGCAAATAAATTTCACCTCAGACGTTTTTTTAAAATTATGAACGGTCGAAAGTTATATATATGTTACGAACCCGCCCACCAAATTTTAGCTCGATCCAACGGTTAACGAAATGATTTTCTCTCCTCTTTTCTATCTTTTGAATCCTTATTTTTTTTCTCTAATTCTCTCAAACCTAAATTAATCTTCTCCACTTAAATAAGTGATATAAATTGGCTAATCATATTTGGGTTTTTCTCTCCATAGGAAGAGAGCTCAAACCCAACAAATCTCTCCCTCACAACTATGTGGAGGAAATCGTCAAACCGGCGATATCACAACAAGCTTCAAATTTCCCTCTTGGTAATGCTTTAGTCATCATATCAGAACAATTATAATTTGTATGAACTTTAGCTAACTCCAACAACTTAGCATCCAAAATATCACGTATCCAATGATATCTCACATCAATGTGTTTGGACCTCTTATGAAAAGTCGGATTATTACCAAGATGAATAGCACTTTGACTATCAACAAATAACACATATTTGTCTTGAACAAAACCAAGTTCCTGCAAAAATTTCTTCAGCCATAGTAACTCTTTTCGTGCTTCAGTAATTGCAATGAACTCAATCTCTGTAGTAGATAGTGTTACACACTTTTTCTAACTCTTGTGACATTCAAAGTTTCTTCGCTTTTCTGTCACGCATGATTCTAATGTCAAGAATATGTTTAGCTACTCCCATGTCTTTCATGGCAAACGACTCTCCCAATTGCTTCTTTAACATGTTAATGTTAGAAATACTTTTTCCTACAATAAGCATATCATTAACATATAACAACAAGATAATTAAGTCATCGTTAGAAAATTTTCTAACAAAGACGCAATGATATGAAGTAGTCTTCTGGTATCCTTGATCACACATAACAGACTCAAACTTCTTGTACCACTGCCTTGGAGATTGCTTCAACCCATATAAACTCTTTCAAAATCTACACAAATGATCGTCTTTACCTTTAACTTGAAAACCATCG
The DNA here is from genome assembly GCA_022829125.1 of Lathyrus tuberosus. Taxonomy (NCBI): domain Eukaryota; kingdom Viridiplantae; phylum Streptophyta; class Magnoliopsida; order Fabales; family Fabaceae; genus Lathyrus; species Lathyrus tuberosus. The sequence goes on along the minus strand of JALAZF010000073.1, from coordinate 2,840,516 downwards.
GGTTGTTTCATGTAGATCTCTTCCTCCAAATCACCATGAAGGAAATCCGTTTTCACATCCATTTGTTCAACCTCTAAATCAAGAGTAGCAGTCAAACTCAACACGGTTCTAATTGATGACATCTTTATAACAGGTGAAAAAATATTATTAAAATCAACACCCTTTCTTTGACGGAAACCTTTCACCACTAATCTGGCTTTATATCTTGAATACTTAGAGTTGCTCTCGTGTTTAACTCTATAAATCCATTTGTTTTCCAAAGCCCTTTTGCCTTTACCCCAGCTTCACTAAATCATAAGTGTGATTATCATGCAATGATTTCATCTCATCATGCATTGCATCCAACCAATTTTGATTTTTATCACTTTTCGTGGGCGTTTGAAAACACTTGGGTTCACCCTCATCAGTCAAGGTCACATACTCATCATAATTATACCTTGTAGAAGGTTGTCTCTGCCTGTTAGAGCTCTTAGGTTGAACATGAGATGGTTCTGAAGTTTCACCAAGATTCTCATCCTTTGACAAATCGCTCCCCCCTTCACCATAATTAGTTGGAATATTTACATCATCTCCAAGTTGTTGATCATCAACATAATCATATGGCTCACCATTATGATCATCACCACCAATAGCATCCAGATTATGACTAGGTAACCGAACTGGATCAACATTAAACAAACTGATATCTTTCTTGGGTGTAGCCTTCTCTATCTTATCAATATCTTTAATAGTTTGGTCTTCCATAAACACCACATCGAAGCTTTGAATGAGCTTCTTCCCTACATGACCATACAACTTGTAGCCAAACTCATCTTGCCCATAGCCGATGAAGATACATAGTTTTGACTTTGCATCCAACTTGGATCTTTCATGCTTTGGAATATGCACAAAAGTCTTACAACCAAAGTCTCTTAAATGATCATACTTGACATTCTTTCCAAACTAAATTTTGTCTGGAACTTCACTGTTCAAAGCAACAGTAGGAGTGAGATTAAGAAAACGCACTTCCGTGTAAAGTGCCTTACTCAAATAATGATTGGGCAACTTAGCTTTAGAGAGCATACACCTTACTCTCTCAATTAGTGTTCGATTCATCCTCTCTGCTAAACCATTCAATTGAGAAGTTTTAGGAGGATTTTTTCGTGTGCAATACCATGTTGCTTGCAATAGGAATCAAATGGTCCATAATACTTTCTACCATGGTCTATACGAACACATTTCAGCTTCTTTATTGTCTGGCTCTCAACCAAAGCATGTAATTCTTTGAACTTTTCCAAAACTTGATCTTTTGTCTTCAAGGCATAAACCCATAGTTTCTTGGAGCAATCATCAATAAAGGTAACAAAATAAGCTGCACCACTAAAGTATTTTACCTTTAATGGACCATAAACATCAAAATGTACCAATTGAAGCAACTTTGACTTCCTTGAGGGAGGATGTCTCTTGAAAGATACTTCATGTCGATAGCATTCACACTATCCCTAACTACCAAAGCTTTTGTCCAATACAATTTAGAAAGCTTTTCCCCTCTAGCCACAACCTTTGTTGAGTTTCCATTTTCCAGAACCAAAGTGATTATCATAACCACAATCATCTAACATATATACAAATATCAAATTAAAGTAGACATCTGGAGCATGTTTGACACCTCTAAGCAACAATTGCATTCCTATGTTGGTTTACAAGCAAACATCCCCAACACCAATTACCTTAGATACATCATCATTACCTATCTTCAACACTCCAAAATCACAAGAAGTATAAGATGTGAAGAAATCCTTCCTTGGTATAACATGCAATGTAGCACCACTGTCAACTATCCGCATTCTCATTATACTTCAAACTTATGAAGCTATTCAATAAAAATAATTTATTATTCCCTGAGTTAGAGGCATACAAGGACTCTATCTTCTCCCACATAATTTTTGCACGTGTCTCATTATCAATATGATTATAAACATTATCTTTTACATATTGTCGAATAAAACGACATACCTGTTGATGTTCAAACTCCCATTTTTCATCAGACACAGAATCCTATTTTGCGGAACTAAAAATTGGTAAATACAATTTCTTCACAAATAGTAAGTCTTTCATCTTTCCATTCCATAAATGATAATTAGAACCATTTAACAATACCATCTTCATCTTTGTATTTGACTCCATCATTCAAGCAAGTAAAATAGCCCTTAACCAAGAGCTCTGATGCCACTCTGATGGGAAATTAAGACACAATAACAGACCAATACGCAGTGGATATAAAACTCCCAAAACTTGTAGGAACCTTGAGGATCAACAACAAATATATGACGACACCCGATATATTTAATGTAGAAAATCCCTCAATATGAGAGTAAAAACCATGAGTCGTCCAGACCAAAGAAATAACTCCACTATAATCAATTACGGGTACAAGAGAGTCTTAAAGTGATTCATAAACTAGTGCTAACAACCGCAAATCACAAAGCAAACTAGCTTACAAATAAGAATCAAAAAGCTGAAAATATTTCCCAAATTTGCAGCTTCAGTGCGAAGCAAATGACTTTTACCTCATACGTTGTTTTGAAATTCTGAACGGTCAAAAGTTAGATATATGTGTTACGAATCTGTCCACCAAATTTGAGTTCGATCCAACGGTTAACGAATTGGAGATCGTTGATTTAGTGAGACTGGTTGCAAAAAAATGAAAATGAATTTCTCTCCTATTTTCTCTCTTTTGAATTCTTATTTTTTTCCTCTATATCTCTCAACTCTAAATTGATCATTTCCACTTAAATAAGTGAGGTAAATAAATTAATCATATTTGAGTCTTTCTCCACCTAAAAAGAGAGCACAAACCAAACATTTCCACTCATATTCAAAAGTTTTAACATTTTTCATCTTTCAAAGCTTGATCCAACCCCATAAACTCTACATTAAACTAGAAGAGACTCCAACAATCTCATTTACAAATATCTTCTCTCACAATAATTTATTTCAGAAAAGTTTAAGCATAAAATAGTGATCAAGTGGGTAATAACATGGATAATTAATAGTATTGTAGTCAAACTTAATAGCTAGTAGCATTGAAGTAACCAATGAAAGAAGAAGCCGGTGCATGCATTGCTCCCTATGCAAAACATCTATTTGGAGAAACTTTAAAAATGATGGGAGTGAGTAGTAGTAACTCTCAATTATTGTTAAACACATTTGATTAAAAAATTATTCTCTACATAGTAACAATATGCAATTAACTAAACACACCATGTTTTGTAATTGTAATAACAACTTTATTAAAAAAGGTATTATGGCCATAACATCTAGTTACAACTTTACTCCTTTTTGCCTCTTGGTTCCTAAGAAGTGGCAACACTAAGTTTGTGTTTGGAAAATAAAAAAAGAAAAGTGCTACGTAAAGTGCGCAAAATACCACTAGACCACAAGCCAGGAAAACGGGAAACATGAGCAGTAAAATGCTTAATTGATTTATCACCCCCTAGCTATAGAATAAGACCAAAGTTTAATACTAAGCTATTATGATGAGTATGTGTATGTGTATGTGGCAGTTTTAAAATATATATCGACGGGCCGGGAAACATGAGTGCATAAAGCAGTGCCGACGAATACGCATCATCCTCTGCGATTTATTACTACCACATATGTACCGGCAGCACCTACGCTTCCTCTCTATTCTCTATTGCTTACAATTAAACTTTGGTTTTAGTTATCTTCTTTATTTATTTTTTGGTGAAAACCCCGTTAAATAATGGATTAAATAATGATTCATTGCTCATAGTTAAAGCAAAATGGGATCAAATTTTGACAACATATATAATAACTTTATAGGTTTTGAAATGTTTGATGATGAAGACTTTGAGTTTGAATCTTTAGAAGTATTTGCGATTAAAGTTGTTAAATTTGTAATTATTTGTGGAATGTGAAATAGTGTGTTTGTATTTGACGGGTATCGAAAAGTGTTTTAGTTTGTGTCGAACAAGTTTTTATTTGCTATAGTTGACAGAAAGTCAAATACAGTTTGTCGAAACATACAGTTGAAGTATGTAGTTGGCGAAGGAGTCGACAAAGTCAAAATAGATTGACTTAACTTAGTTTTAGTTAAGTTAGTTATTTTGTGATTACCTGTAGTGCACGTAATCTCATCTAAAAATGGATAGGAGCTCTATTTCATTTTCATGTAAGAATGAAATTTTGTAGTAGCATTGTATAGTTTCACAAATCACAGTTGTGATTAACACACATTGTATCAAACACTTAGAGTGTAAATTGCACAGTAATACATTCTTCGTCTTCCTCTAGAGTTTCTCTTTTCTCTCATTTTCAATTGTCTTTTTTTCTTCTTTCAATTTTCTGTGTGGTGTAGAATTATCTTACAACCAATGAGTGGTTGTTTCACCTGAGTAAAGGGTGAAGAACAAAAGGAGTAATCAATCAAAAAGATTGACTTTTATTCACCAAGATTGATTCGGTTAACTTTAAGATTTGAGTTCTTCCCAACATCTGGTATCTAGAGCACCAGGTATGTCATCTTTGGGATGCATTGAATCACAATGAATCAACCGAATAGGCATTTTCCAGCGAATCTTCAAATCTAGAATGGTAAGAATTATGAAAATTGGTGTAAGCAGATGAAGGTTGTTTTATGTTATCAAGATCTTTGGAATCTTGTGAAGAATGGAGTGACACCAATTGGAGAGAATGCAACAGGTGAACAAAAGGATGGACACAAAGATTTGAAGAAGAAAAATTACAAGTCTCTCTTTTTAATTCATCAATGTATTGATCTAGACAACTTTGAGAAAGTTGATGATGTAGATTCAGCAAAGGAAGCATGAGACATCCTGGAAAAAATCATTTGGAGGCGTTGAGAAAGTGAAAGAGGTGAAGTTACAAACTCATAAAAGAATGTATGAATTGCTTCAGATGGAAGACAATGAAAACATGACTGATTTCTTCACCAGAGTAACAAGACTAGTTGTAACACCCCAAAATTTGTCCTCCTATTTATACCCTCATTGGTGGCTTATGCTATCCATTTCATGTACTTTTAGGCCATAAACATTGCATATGCATCATTGGCTTTCATAAGGCATGATATCAAGGGTACCATTATCACTGATAGGGCAAAGTAAAGAGGACAAGATGTGTTTAAATACTCAAGCCAAAAAGGCTCCGCATACCTCAAGACACCTCATATGGGTCACCATTCCATCAAGAGATTGAGAAGAATCAAACCCTCATAATTGTTGATCCTCAACTAGGGCTTTGGATGTCCATGCTTGAGACACCCTCATAAGCAAGGATCTTGGAGCTTTAACATCATCTCATCACATGAATCATCTTGGTTTAAGGCAATCTACATCATGGTCAGAGGAATTATGGTTTGAAGAACCAGTCAACTTCTCCTGAATTCTGGGGACGAAATTAGGGTTTTGCCTAAAGTCATTTTATTTCTGATTTTTTTAGCAAGACTTGATTCCATGGTATTCCACATGTTCCCCAAGTGTCTAAGATTGGATTATGGACCATCAATGTCATTCATAGGGATTTCAAATGATAGTTGATTGAAAATCAAGAGAATTGGAAATAAAGTCAACTGATCAAGGAAAAAGTCAACTCCTGACTTTTTTGAGGTCAAAATCATGTTCCTCTTGTCAAACATGGTCCATGGATGGAATTGGGTCAAGAAATGTCCAAAGAATCAAGAAAAATCAAAAGTTGTGAAAACTTGCCATTTTTGGAAATTAGAGTTTCTTAAGAACTTTCCATTTTGGGAAAGTTTTTCTCAAGTTTCAGCCATCTTCAAGCTCAGATTTAAGCAGGATACAAGCCTTAATTGGAAAAATTTTTTTATATGAAAGTTGTAGTATGATCTCTCACCTTTCCAACCGTATAAAGAACTCCTCATTTGGATTTATAGATCAAGAGATATGATCATTTGAAGTTGATATCATTAAGTTGTCTAATTGAAAAAACTTAGAATTTTTCTAAGTTTCAAAATTCAGTTTATTGGTCATGATTTCAAGTCCAATTTTCATGATGATTGAAGCTTCAATTTCACTTTCTTCCAACATGAAAAATGTAGTGTCAAACCTCCCCTTCAAAATGGTTACAAGAACCATGGAGTTTGGATCATAATTCAAGGATTTACAACCTTCCAAAATCACTAAAAATCACTTACACGAAACATAATATTCATTGTTATGGTTCATGTGATTGTCAAAAAAATCCAAGTTATGTAACTCTACCATGCGCATGATTAGATCACAATACCAACATATCATTTTCCACTTTTAACCAAGACAAATTCTTCAATTCCATGCACCATATTATCATTTTCCACTTATGCCATGCATGAAAAAATAGAAACTTAGTAAACAAGTTGTTTCTTTCTCCATACCAGTACATCACACCATCACCATCATCCATATCATGCCATGATAACCATGCTAAAACTCACCAAATAAACTCCACCCATGTACATCATTACATAACCTTCACATTTTCATTTTTCTTTACCCACTTTAACCATAAATTAACCATGATTAAACCTTCTTAACCACCCATATATGAACTCTAAACCCTAACAAATTCAGTTAGATTCCATTGTTCACAAAATCAGAGAAAAAAACTTGAAGAAACTCCATTGACACCAATTTTTGGGGTTTGCGAATCTGCACCATTTTTGGAGCTTTTTTCAATCTTTATTCACTATCTTCATCTCCATAACACAATCTCTCTACTGTATGCATTATTGTTGAGTTAGATCCACCATAAAAGTGTAACAACTTCAACATTATTTTGGAATTTTGGCAAGAATCAAGGAGATTAGAGCATTTATTTTGCTCTAGGTGTTGATTAGAAGATTTGCACGAGTATTAGGATTTCTTGTACGTGAGAAAGGCTTCATACAGGTTTGCGATTCTTGAAACTTTAGCTTCATTTTATTATTCACATAGGCCTTGGAATCATGTGGATAATGTGTATCTGAAGTCCTCTATGAAGAGACATTGTGTTTGGATGAAGATTGATTAAAAATGTGAGTTTTCAAAGTATGAGTTCATAAATTATCCTCTTTGGATTTTCTTGTGTGTTGGTTTAATGGAGATTTCAAGACCATATTCATGATCTACGTTTCGTGCACTTCAATTTAGACTATTATTTTGTAAAAAATGATCAAGAATTGGTTGAATAAGAGGTGGATAAAGAATGGTGTTTCCACCCCTGTTCTTGCGCAGAAGCTTGACCATGGAGTTCTCACAATTTTCTGCATGAGTATTTTGGGAAGACGACCACATGTCGTCCTCCCATTCGTCATGGGTTGGTTTTGTCTTTTTCCTCTTTTAAAAAAAATGACCGGTTGAGAGAGGTCACTAGCGCATGTAGCGCATTATTTTTCATTTCATGCTGAACATAATGATAACAATTAATGGCATGTGGGATAAATGTGGTAACATGCTACAGAATTAATCCTAACCGTGTGATCTAATCAAAGGCCATGTGATGAGTTCCACGAAATACCTGGGCCGAATGATCTCATCAAGCGCATGGGGGAGTAACACCTCATTAATGAGGCACACTCCCCATCACGTGCTTCTTTTCCACCATTTCCTTTTTGTTTTGCTGAGTGCTCTTGGAAAAGGAGAGCTTTGTTGTTGCGCATGGGCCTGTGGTAGAAGGCTATATGCACCTTCCATCCTAAGCCCAAGTGAGAATTCAACTAGCCTTTTACATATGCAACACCCCCTCCTTTTTCTTGTGTTTTTAATTTTTTTTTGTTATGCGTTACAAATAGGAATTTTAAAAATAATAAAAAATTGTTCTAAAATCTTGAGAAAATTCATTGGGGTACCTGAGGATTTTAATTAATTTTTAGTGAATTTTATTTTCACTTTTGGGTGCATCTAGTATTTATTTCTCAATTTCAGACTATGATGTTTTCATTTTGAGATGCCTTGTAATGAAAGCCATAGAAAGGGGCATTCCTTTAATTTTTTGAGCCTGATTTTTGGTGTGAAATTTCCCTTGGGTTTCTTAACATGTTGATGCTTGGTTGGTGCATTGTCCATGAATTTTAGAATGCTTTTGAATTCCATCTTTTGAGCTTTGCTTTGTATGATCATTCTTGACATGTGCTTGATATTTGCAATTAATTGAATGCTTTTGATGCATGATTTGTATCCAATCTTTTGCATGTGATCACCTACTGGACTTGACATGACTTGTTTGATTGTTCATAATTTTCAAAGGTCATTTGCTATTTTTCATCAATTTTCCAATGTGAACATGTCATATGTAAGCATGCCTAAAGCTAGGTTTGGATTGACATTTGTGTGAAGCCTCTTTAGGCCAACTTTGGGGATGACTTTTAACATATTCATAAGTGTATTTTGATGCACAATTGAGACATACTTGATGAAGGTGTGAGAAAGACACAAGAAAGGGGGTTTGAATTATGTTTTAACTTTTAAATTCTTTTCGCCTCTTCTTGTTAATGCGCTAAGAGAATATCAGAGTTGCGTTGAGAGACTCTGACTTGCGATGTGTCATTTAGATTATGCGATACGTGAAGCATAAGCAACAAGGAGAATCTGAATTAGCGATGCATGATTCAGACTTGCAATGCGGAAGCTTATCAGAGTTGAGTTGCAAGGTTCTGATTTGTTATGCAAGGTTCTGATTAACCATTACAGAAACATAAATAATAAATCAAAGCATAAGCAAGAGTAAAGAACACACGATATATCTTGGTTCACTTGAGCAACTCTCAAGCTAGTCTAGTCCACCCTTCCAAGGTGATTTTTCCTTGAGCACAAGGACTTAATCCACTATAATCAAAAACCGATTACAGATGCACGGGCTAACGCCGGTGACTAACAACCTGCACAACCGCAGCTGTGACTAACCCATAATGAACCGTTCAGTGATCCACATTAATGGATATAACGAACATTGACCTAATAGAATCCAATCTCTCAAGATCTTCTATCAGGATTTTCACAACTAAACGTTCAGTGATCCGAGTTAACGAATATAACGTTTACTGACCATTCTTCCAGGATTTTCAATGAGTTCCATCAGTAATCTCACAAGAGTCTGACTCACAATTGGTCCTCTTTGAGATATGACTATCATTGACCATATTTCAAGATTTCCACAATGACACCCAGCCATTGTCCTCTCAAGTCTCCGATCACACTGGTCACTTGAGGAATCCTATATAATTAGTTGTTCTGGAGATTACATTGATTGCTTCTAAATAAGCTGATACACTCCTAAGTTTAAGTACATATGAACACAAGAGTGTTCTAGCAAGATATGAGCAACAACTCCTTGCTATCTTCAGATTCTACAAAGATGTATGTTGATTTGATAGTTGATGACATCTTGTAGATCTTCTTCATCTTCTTCGTTGAGCAAGCTTCGAGCAGCAACTCCTTGCTTCAGATCTTCAATATAGCTCAGATGATAAAGTGGTTGATGACTTTATTGTTTTCTAACAATGTATTGGTTCATCAACTTCTGTACTTCCTGATTGTTGTTGTGTTGATAGATGATTCTTTATGTTTCAACAACAATGGTCGTGTTTACATTTTAACAGCAACAAATGTGTTTGACAATGGTGATCTTGATCGTGAAAACCGACTTCGATGCACATGACCCAAGACTTTAGTAGCACTTCCTTCTTTCCTTTATATAGCCAAGTGAAAAATAGAGTCGTTAAAGAGTCGTTGGCTATTTAAAAAGATTTGTTATGCAATGATGAAAGTTGTACTGCCATATCTTCTTTTTACTGTTGAGAAGTGATGGGATAGATCTTTTTAGTACGGTGTACAGTCATTGCTAATGATAACATTTTTCTTCATATCTTTAGAGGCTTCTGATGATATTTAGTTGAAGCATGAGTAGAGACTTTAGTTGGGTCTTCAGAATCTTAAGTCTTCAGTCTTCAGTACTTGCTCATTCTGAGTCTTGTCTTCAGAACTTCAACACTTGTCTTGAAACCCTTTATCTTCATAGCTTCAAGTCTTCAGAGTCTTCAGAACCTTGTTCACTCAGAACGTGTCTTCAGAGTCTTGAGCTCTTGATCATTTGAATCTTAATCTTTAGAACACTTCAGTCTTCAGAGTCTTTCTGCACTTGGTCTTTAGAGCCTTCAGCCTTCAGAACTTCAAGTTATTAAGTCTTCAGCACTTAGTTCTACAGAGTCTTTCTTCAGGAGCTTTACTTATCTTCAGAGTCTGAGACACCTTCAGAACAAAATCCACAAGAGCATTGCAAGAACAATATCGGCATCCTTGGATCTTTCTGCTTGTTACCAGATACAGAAGCAAACTTGCTTCTTGTGACTTGTGTTACACATAGTAACTCGCATGTAATCTTTTACGCACATCTTTGCACATGTTTGTTTGATCTAATATCTTCAATAATTATGATCTGCACAGAAACAAACATTAGAACATAAAATAGTTCTTTCACAAATACTCATTGTTATCATCAAAACATAGAGATGACTTGCAGAGACAACTCTTGTTCTTACAATCTCCCCCTTTTTGATGATGACAAAACCATGTATTTCGATAGAACATTTTATACAAGGTAATCACCAAACTAAACATATTAAGAGTCTGGAACAGCAGCTCCCCCTGAATGTGTTAACTCCAAAATTTTATTTGTGATCGTCTAGAATCTTATCTGATCCAAAGACTCATAGAATAACAATTTTGAGTTGTCAGAACATAGAATAGAGAAGGGATACTTCCCTATCATCTAGAAAGACATAAGTATTCAGCATCTAGACTTGTTCATCAGAACTTCTTATCTTCAGATCTTTAGAACTTGTTTCTTTTAGACATCGTATCAGAGCCTCATAACTTCAGATTCTTCTGAAGCAATTTCTACTTTTAGCAGAATCAATGTAACACAAAGATATAACAGTTCTCTTCTAATAACTTAGCCACACTATTTATCAGAAATAGACATTGTCTTATAAGAAGCTCCCCCTGAGTTTCAGACTTGATGAAGATTATAGATTTTAACATGTGAATCTTTTGGGTAGTCTCCCCTTGATTGCTATAAGTCAGATTTTGGGATCTTCAGAATCATGATTTAGATATACAAATTTTGACTAATTAAGATCATGACTTTTCAGAGTTTGAATAGACAACAGACCTTCATCTCAGAACCATGTTTCTATCAGAACTCGATGGAGGGTCATAGCTTGATTCTTGATCTGATGGAAGAATATTTTTGTGATCAATAGAAGCTTGATTCTGAATCTGATACTAACGTAATCTTGATTCTTAGTCTGATACCATAGTATGCTGAGTTTGATACCAATTAAGGTATTTGAGAATAGTTCACAACTTGAGTCTGATTGATATCATTGTAGACTGAGTCTGATACTAATTCTTGGTTTATCAGAACTTTTTCTTCTTGGATCTTCTATCCAGTTCTTCAGACAGTCTTCAACTTCTGATTTGCTCAGTTCTTCTGAAAAGCATCTCTGAATGTAGGCTTTGTCTTGACTGCTTTCAGTAAGACTTCTGCTTCAGATTCTTATGTTCTGAATATCACATTTTTAGACAGCCTACAACTTCTGAACAATATGAAACAAGAATCACGATAACTTTGACTTTCAGAAAGTTCTCAACTTCTGAACAATATTGGGTCAATCTGATTCTGAACATATGTTCATGAAGTGTACAATTTCGATTATATGAACAAATAGTTCGTAAGAACTTTAACAGAGTTCTTTCAATTTAACATGTTCTTAGAATGCCTAGAAAACTTGTTCATAGTTCCTCGGTTAAGCATCAAACATCAATCGTTAGTGGTAAACGCTTGTTCAGAGTTGATGTTTAGCATTCTTTTAACATATATCAAAATCATATTCTATTTCTCCCCCTTTTTGACATCATCAAAAAGTTAGAATATTTAGGCATTTTCAATATGATAATGATTCTTAATGAATATCCAGAGTTAATTTCATTCAATATAAAAGATAGAGCAGTGCAGGTATGAGTATGAAGAAAAATAATTCAAAAATAAAACATAAGGCAACACATACTTCATTAATTTAAACGTAAGTACAAGGCATGAACAACATAGATACATGGACTCAATAAACCATTATAAACTGATAACTTAGCCTAGTTCTAATAAACAACCATCTTATTTTATGAGAACCATTGGTTGCCGAAGGTTTCACAAAAATTTCTTTCAAGAGCAGTGTCTGGACCGCCTCGAGCTCTATAGATTGTTTGCACGATTCCTGCTCTGAAGAGGACTTCTGATAAGACTCTTCCATAAGGAATGAATGATTTGTTCATAGTTCTTGACAGAAGGATTGACTCTTTAAGATGGTCAAAGATTACTTGGGACAAATCTATAGGAGTTGGCTTAAGAAGACACATGATGAGAAGCTTATCCTCATGATACAGAAAATCTTTGTTAATATTGCAAGGACGAAGATTTGTCAAAATGAACTTAAACTATCCTTTTGCAGTAGGCAGAAGTTTTTCTGGATTTGTGGGTTCAAAATCAGAGCCTTTATCGAACAAGTAATGCATTTCAGCATTGGAAGTTCATCGAATGGAGTCGTGAATGGTTGTGATACCCTTTTTAGATAATTCAATGGCTTCAACAATGTTTGTAGAGTTGAAGGAAACTGGAAGACCATAGATGTTTGAAGAAATAGACAGACCATCACAATTGACAGAGGCATTGATCCAAAAGGATTTTACGATGTTTGTATATATTGAACCTCTTAACATAGACTGGTATCCATTCCAATTTTGAAAATGAATCCCAAGATGAAAGTCTCGACCAGCGCCCGCTGGATTTATTGGTTGTTTTTCATTGATGACTTCTAAGAGATCATCGTTGCCATGAAAGGTTCTTGGAGTCATTCTTGGTGCTTTAGGATTTTAAGAAGGTTTTGAACAAAAGATAGTGAAGTACTATAGGAATACGATATGACTTTAAATAGGAAAAGGGAGAGACTAAAGTAAATGGGTTAATAAATGAGAGTGACTTGAAAAGATCAATTTATTATTACCTAGACGCTAGAGTAGGTATGGATAGTGTAAGAGACAACGACAAGCACAAAGTATAACAGTTTCTTAATCTAGGGAAAACCAAAAGATCACGCGTACGATTTCTTTATTTACTTTTTGACATCAGTCAAAAACTCACAATAAGTGAATACTTGTGAGTGACACTTGATTACTGACGTGAAGTGACAATAGAGAAACACATTGCTTATGAGAGAATGCACAAATATAGGGTTAAGCAAACACGTTGTTGTTTTTAGTTAGTCAGCTCATAACTACGCAAGGTCAGTAGTTGTAGGATTTGATGTACGACTACTATTATACGCATTAATCAACCTTCAGTGTTGATGGCTCGGGCCATAGGAGTAAGTTTGATCATGACTGGGTGACAGACATGTTTTAATAATGGCGGTTTCTCGAGGAACTCAAAATCTTTCATATGTCTTTCAATAGATACATGTAAAAATGCATACGAGACTTATTTAAATAAATCCAAATTTCTCTTAATATATATCAGATTCTTGAATTATTCATTTTCAACTTTAAGTAGTGCAAAGTGATATAATAAATGTGAGAAATAAGCATTCTTAAGAATATGAGCCATCTACTAACAGAAAAGGAAATACTTCATTAATTAAGATAGGTTCACAAATACATATTTAACTATTTATTAGGCCTAAATAAATTAAGGGCAAACCTACACGAGTACAACGACCAGAATAGATACGATTTAGACAAACACAAGAAGGACATGCAAAAACAGACACTGTTAAACAGATATAAGTCATGTTTTCCTAGTTACTAAAGACTTCACAATTTGTCTTCAACAAGCAGTTTTCTGGAAAGTTTTCAGGACCATCCTCTGCTATTGATTCTTTGATTATATTCACTTTTCCTTCTCTGAAGAAAATCTCAGACAAAATTCTTCCATAAGAAATGTAAGAATTTGTGCGATTTCTGGACTCAGAGATGGATTTCCAGAGACAGTTGAAGATTATGTGTGGAGGTTTATTTGAATATCATTCATCAGAAAATAAATGAATTCATGGTCATGATATCGTAGTATGTCATGGTTTTCTCCTCTAGGAAGGAAATTGGACAACACGAGCTTGTACCAGGCTTTGGGAATGGGTAGGAGATTTTCAGGATTGGAAGGTTTATATCCCGATGATAGGTCATGAAGAAAGGCAAATCTATTAGCAACAAAGAACTTATTTCTGTCAAAATCAACAGTTATCCCAACATTTTCACATCCAGTTGCGAGAGTGATTGAGAAGGGAGTGATGGAGATGGGGACTTCAAAAACATAAGAAGTGATACATCCACTTTCATGATCAAGGTATGCATGCTTCTAGAATTCCTTAACTAGATTCACGTAAATGGGTTTCTCCATCATGGTGGAGTATATAGTCCATTGTTGATCATATAACACATCTACTAGGTTGTTAGCAATGTTACTCGTAAGAGGAGGAACATCAATCACAAATTGTTTTTCAGAAATAATTTCAAGAATGTCTTCGTTTCCTAGAAAGGTTAGTGGAGGCATGATGGTAAATGGAAGACAAAATTTTGACACTAATGGTTTTATGATAGAAGAACTTGAGTGTGATATCTTTTGATAGGAAGAGGTGACTTATATTCATCCAAATAAGTAATAAGAGTTGTACCTAACCTAGGGATGATATAGATCTAGTACACATCAAGTGACAAGAATTTTGATGACGTGAACAGTCTTTGTAAAAAGTAAAGTACTATTTAGATTTCAGATAAGATTTCGAAAACAATGAGCATTTAGAGTTACTTATGTCATACGAAAGATTTTTAGCTCATTTTTTAGAGAACTTATGTTCTCAGGGATATATCATGATTATTCAAAATTCGCAATTATGACTGAGGTCACATCGAGTTCACACATTGTCCAGAGATTTGATCAAAAGATTTTTCTTGGAAAGAGAGAATATTTCAAATCATTAACATTTTTACTCATCAGAAAATTCACAATTTAGACTTGCAATAATATTTAATCAGTCATTGATAAGGAGAGTCATACCTTAGAGAATCTGAAATCTTCACTGTGATACTTTATATGAGTGCTTTCCATTCTGACTCTGAGCTTCTAATCATCATCTTTCAGCTTTTGCTTCCTTCAAAGTACAAAGATTCTGATCTTTATTATCAGAACATCTATCTTTCATCAATGCTTCTTTTAAATAGAAACTTGTTTTCAGATGGTCAATAATTCCTTAGCTTAAACATAAACTGCTAAGAGGTTATGTGCCTGAGAGAATTGATTGACATCTCATAACATCTTCTGACTTTGCTTCTTCGAACAGATGCATAGCTTGTTCGAGTATCATCAAACATGTGTGTAACACATGACATAGTTTGAATGACATTCTTGTTCTTGCAATGCTGATCTAACTTGTTTTAGAGTTAGTCCATTAAAGGATTGGCGGCATAGCTACTTCTAAAAAGAATGTCTACTGATTTCTTCATTTTAAAGAACATCAGTGACTCAAATCCTTTTTGGCTTCGAGTAAATGACTTCTGTCTTTGCATCTAGTCCAGCATCTTCTTATTCCAGGATTTATGCAACATGAATTTGAGAGAAATATCAGATAACATTTTGACTAAGTTATAGTTTGTTCAACTGAGATAGAGTCTCAAGTTAACAGGACTCAATCGTCAATGTTATTTCAATCAATACTTAGAATTCATCCTGAATCAGATTCCTGATGAATCACTAAATTTCCTCTTTCTGAATATTTTTCAGTTTTCTGCAAAGCTTCTCAAGGAAACAGTATTCAATTCTTCGTTGAATCTTTTAACTGCTTGATCAGTTAAGCTTCAGATGATGAATCACTTCTAAGAATTTGACTTCTTCAATTTTCTGGCTTCTTCTGTAGACTTCATTATGATGTTCAAAATCATAGAATAACAATCTTTCTTCTTTACATGAAGAATTTCTTAATGAGCTTTAAATTGAGAAAGTCAAGGGTGGACTAATCCGTTTCTTGAAAACATCTCATAACTCATAAAGAATTAATCTTTAGCAAACAAGATTTCTTGTTTTTTGATGATTTAATCTTGAGCAAATACGTTGCTTATCCAATCATATCTCTAAGATAGGCATTCAACAGGTACTACTTCTTATGTGATGAATCTATCTTGTCAGCTGATTCCTTAATCTTCTTCCAAGCTTCACTGTAGAAGATTCTGTTGTTGACAACTACAAAAATTCAAGAATCAGTGACTTGCTTAGGTAATCCGGTTGATTACAATTTATTACTAAGTCATCTTCTGAACTGATACTGAAATTGTAAGTGGATAGAAATCTCACCTAGAGTATTTCTACACACCATATCTGGATCTTTTTCTGACATTGTTAAGTGTTTGATATCCATCAATAACAGAACCGGAGCTCTGATACCAATTGAAGGTGTGAGAAAGACACAAGAAAGAGGGGTTTGAATTGTGTTTTAACTTTTAAATTCTTTTCGCCTCTTCTTGTTAATGCGCTAAGAGAATATCAGAGTTGCGTTGACAGACTCTGACTTGCGATGCGTCATTCAGACTGTGCGATACATGAAGCATAAGCAACAAGGAGAATCTGAATTAGCGATGCATGATTCAGACTTGTAATGCGGAAGCTTATCAGAGTTGAGTTGCAAGGTTCTGATTTGCTATGCAAGGTTCTGATTAACCGATACAGAAATATAAACAATAAATCAAAGCATAAGCAAGAGTAAAGAACACACGATATATCCTGGTTCACTTGAGCAACTCTCAAGATAGTCCAGTCCACCCTTCCAAGGTGATTTCTTCTTGAGCACAGGGACTTAATCCACTATAATAAAAAACCGATTACATATGCACGGGCAAACGCCGGTGACTAACGACCTGCACAACCGCAACTGTGACTAACCCACAATGAACTGTTCAGTGATCCAAGTTAATGGATATAACGAACATTGACCTAATAGAATCCAATCTCGCAAGATCTCTTATCAGGATTTTCACAGCTAAACATTCAGTGATCCAAGTTAACGAATATAACGTTTACTGACCATTCTTCCAGGATTTTAAATGAGTTCCATCAGTGATCTCACAAGAGTCTGACTCACAATTGGTCCTCTTTGAGATATGACTATCATTGACCATATTTCAGGATTTCCACAATGACACCCAGCCATTGTCCTCTCAAGTCTCCGATCACACTGATCACTTGAGGAATCCTAATTCACATAGAATTAGTTGTTCTGGAGATTACATTGATTGCTTCTAAATAAGATGATACACTCATAAGTTTAAGTACATATGAACACAAAAGTGTTCTAGCAAGATATGAGTAACATCTCCTTGCTATCTTCAGATTCTACAAAGATGTATGTTGATTTGACAGTTGATGACATCTTGTAGATCTTCTTTATCTTCTTCGTTGAACAAGCTTCGAGCAACAACTCCTTACTTTAGATCTTCAATATAGCTCAGATGATGAAGTGGTTGATGACTTTATTGTTTTCCAACAATGTTTTGGTTCATCAACTTCTGTACTTCATGATTATTGTTGTGTTGATAGATGATTCTTTATGTTTCAACAACAATGGTCGTGTTTACATTGTAACAACAACAACTGTGTTTGACAATGGTGATCTTGATCGTGAAAACCTACTTCGATGCACACGACCCACGACTTTAGAAGCACTTCCTTCTTTCCTTTATATAGCCAAGTGAAAAATAGAGTCGTTAAAGAGCCGTTGGCTATTTGAAAAGATTCTTTATGCAATGATGAAAGTTGTACTACCATATCTTCTTTTTACTGTTGAGAAGTGATGGGATAGATCTTTTTAGTATGATGTACAGTCATTGCTAACGGTAACATTTGTCTTCATATCTTCATAAGCTTCTGATGGTATTTAGTTAAAGCATGAGTAGAGACTTTAGTTGGGTCTTCAGAATCTTAAGTCTTCAGTCTTCAGTACTTGCTCATTCCGAGTCCTGTCTTCAGAACTTCAGCACTTGTCTTGAAACCCTTTATCTTCATAGCTTCAAGTCTTCAGAGTCTTCAGAACCTTGTTCACTCAGAACGTGTCTTCAGAGTCTTCAGCACTTGATCATTTGAATCTTAATCTTCAGAACACTTCAGTCTTCAGAGTCTTTCTGCACTTGGTCTTCAGAGCCTTCAGCCTTCAGAACTTCATGTCATTAGAGTCTTCAGCACTTAGCTCTACAGAGTCTTTCTTCAAGAGCTTTGCTTATCTTCAGAGTCTGAAACACCTTCAGAACAGAATCCACAAGAGCATTGCAACAGCAATATCGACATCCTTGGATCTTTCTGCTTGTTACCAGATATAGAAGCAAACTTGCTTCTTGCGACTTGTGTTACACATAGTAACTCGCATGTAATCTTTTATGCATATCTTTGCACATGTTTGTTTGATCTAATATCTTCAATAATTATGATCTGCACAGAAACAAACATTAGAACATAAAATAGTTCTTTCACAAATACTCATTGTTATCATCAAAACATATAGATGAATTGCAGAGACAACTCTTGTTCTTACACTTGAATGTTGCACTTGATCATGGATTACATGCTTTAGATGAACTTAATGGAATGCTCGATGTTACTTATTACTTGCCTAGATGCCTTGACTTGATCATGCCTTTATGCCACCCTCCATTAGGGATATTTTGTGCACTCTTTCATGTATGTTTTAGAACAATATAGGGTCTGTCAACATGGACTCACATGGCATTTCACATGCCTTGAATGATGTTTACTCTTGTGTGTATGAAAACTTGAATGGTGCTTCCACATTGTCTATTTCTTTGACACTACTCACTTGCCATCTTTGCACAATTGCTTTGTGGTTCAATTATAACATATTATAGGTCATTCACTTCTGACTTGGATGCTTTGACCTTACATTGGCTTGCCATTTCATTCCTTTTACTTGAATGACAAGTAACATGCTTATAGGAGATTGTTTAGGTGATTTGTTTGCCTAACTTGAATGGACTTTGGAGAGGATATTTGTTGCAAACTTGTGTGACATGTCAACATTGATTTCAAGCATTTGTAAATGTGTTTCACTTCTGACCTTGGTCTTCATATACCAACTTAGTGGCTGCTTAATCATGGTTTGATTCATGAACACTTGAAACATGTCTTAGGTACTTTCTTTGCTTAGAATTGCCTAACTTCTCGAATGCTAATTGGTGTGAATCCCATGATGATTTGTTAACATTTCATACATCACTAGTATGTCATTTACCACTGCCTCTTGTACTTAGGTACACATTTAACATGATTTGGATTCACTTTCCTTGCTTTCCATTTGACATGATTTTGTGGAATTGTGTGGATGCTAGTTTGACAATTATTTGTATTGTCTTTGGATATTGGTTTGCCATGATGACATGAGTGTCATACCCCAAATTTTGACCACTAAGATTCCCCATCATTGTGCAAATCATCATCACAATATGGATGAACCATCATGCCTCACCAAATGCCTCAAAGATGGGTGAGCATCCACTACAATCAAAATTAGGGTTTCAAGTCCTCTCTGAGCTTTAGACAAAGGCTCAATCAAGAAATGACTTGATTTTTAACTTGTCTAATCTCTCAAACATCCTCAAAGGATCAAAAGGACTCCCACTTCAAGGATTAAGCACAAGGTTGCTCCCTTCTAGGTGGATCAAGCCTCAAGATCGCCAGTGTCACCAAATTAGGGTTTTGATCCCCCAGGACCTCCAGATGAAAAGTTTCATCTGGGCACAAGCCATTGATCCAAAACATAACCTAATATACTTCATGGAACCTCATGAACCCATGCATCAAGTCAATTTTGCCTCAGGGGATGCATTCATCAAAAATCAGGAATTAGGGTTTCTTGACCTAATTCACCCCTAAGTTGACTTTTGGGACAAATCATGAGCCAAGACCTCAAGAGATGATTTGAGGGTCTCTAACATACCATATTGATCCATTTGGGACAATGGATTAATCCAATAAGTTTGAGCAACAAGTCTCAATTCCATCTGCACCACAATTAGGGTTTTAAGGGAAAAGTCAACTGTAACTTTGACTTTTGACCAAGACATGCTCACAAACCCTAATACATGATTGAATATACCCTATGACACCCATGGAACATGTCCATCAAGTTTGATTTAGGTCAAGGACATGATTTCCTGAAGAATTGCACAGTTTGGAATTCATCTGATAAAAAGTCAACTGTGCACAAAAGTCAACTTTGACTTTTTGAGATTTTTCACCAAAATGGATTTTTAACCCTAAAATGATGTTAATGTATGATTTGAATCATCATTCATCAAGAAAAATCAAGAAAAGTGAGATAACTTGTAAAAGGGGTAACCATAAAACTTAGAAATTTTTCTAAGTTAAAAATAAAGTGGCAAGGGTACCAACTTTGAAGGACCATAACTCCTAAACCACAAGGCCATTTTTTCTCATCCAAAGATGGATTTGTAGCCCTCATTATCACCTACAAAAACTTTAACTACAAGTCATTCCAATTCATTAAGGATTTTGAGTTATGGAGTGATCAAAGTGGCTGAAAAGTGAAAATGTCACTTTTTCCAACACTTAGTGAAATTTTCACTAAGTCAGATTCTGCCTCACTTTTTGCCAAATGTAGGGGGATTTTTCACTTGGAATCAAAAGAGATCAAAACCAAACTTGTTCAAACAGTTGTTGTATCATGTAAGAGCTTTCCAAAATGGCCAAGAACATTGCCAAATTCAACTTACACCATGAGATATGACATTGGCAAGTTACCTTGCTGAAATCTGTCAAGGCAAGGCAGAATTTGCAACTTTGGTCGATTTGCCAAAATCAGCCAAATTCAATTGCTCCTATCCACTTGGACACCTCAGAGGATTGAATCTAAAGGGGACAATCACTGAGCCAAGCCTCCAAAGTCCATGGAACAAGAAATAGCATGTTGAACCTAGAATGGCCAAAATAGGGACAAGACTTCAAATTTGGAATGAGGCATTCAATGGAACCATCAAGGTGGCATGGACTGAGCCATTCTCATCTGAAATCAGTCAAGACTTATCCAAGACCAAGGGGACCATAGCTTTGTGCCCTAACCTCTAGTCAATGGCTAAAGGAGACTTGCATTTTCATTGGCCAACATTGAGGAAACACCTGCTGCAGTTGCCATTCACTGTGGATCCCAAAACAAACATGCTCTACTATAAATAGAGCTCAATTGTGGTCAGTTTAAGTACACCAAAGCCATCTAACAGATGCTTTCCTCAAAATCTCTTCTTTCACTCCAATTTTGCCTTCTAAGGCAAGTCACTATCGGGTTTTGAGTTTGAGAGCAATTCCAATTAAACCAATCACTCACACACCTCACATACATCACATATGAGCTGATCAAATACTTAGATTACTTCTGAAACATCAATTTCACAAAATCACCAGCTGGTTGCTCAAGGTTTTAACCAAAGTGCAGCTGAGGTACCACAAAATGATCCAGCCAATTTCAATCAAGTCCAACCATCCAAACACAATCCATAGGGTGTAGGGAAGCTGTTCAGATCATCACAACTCATCTGTAACACCTCCAGATCAAAAATCACTTTGAACTTGCTGTCACGGCCTAGAGGTGAGCACATGCTTGGTCATCTCTCAATCTATGCATATTTCCTCGCACAATAATTTGGCCATATGTTCATAATCATGCATGGAATGTTTTCCCTCAATTAATTGCATTGTTTGAATCGTGTATCAAAAATCCTAGCCTTCATGCAGAAATTAGGGTTCTTGAGGTCTCTTCGTGATTTCTTGTTGTATGTTTAATTTAAATGAAATTAAAGTACATGGACATGATCGTGAGGTTAAGACGAGCATAATGATATGTGGATTGCATGATATGATTACGTATTCATGGAGATTGGATAGAAAATGCAAATCTGAGAAACCAAGAACACGCGCGTGTTCTTCAGCTTGTTCTTGGCGCTTTTTTTAGAAATTCAAATATTTGAATTTTGTGATTTTGTTTAATTGATTAAAAAATTAATTTCTCTCTGAGTTTTAATGATTTTGAGTTGATTCTTTTTTTAATAATTCACAAAAATGTTAAAATATTTTATTTTATCAAAAAAATCCCAAAAATATTATTTATTTCATATAATTGATATTTTTGCAAAGAATTAATATTTTAATTGTTTTTGACATTTTAAATATTTCTTCTACATTGATTTTGCAACTTTTAATGCTTTCTAATTATTTTGTAGGTCAATACTTAATTTTTGAAGCATTAATCCAAGATCACAATTTGTTTTCCATGTGTTAAACAATTTTTGGTCATTTTAGTTGAATTTTTATTCAATTAAATACATTTTGAAAACAAGTTAGGGTTTTTGGATTAATTCAACCCTCATAAATCATTTTCAAAACTTTTTGGGCCTCTTGAGAGAGTGTAAGACCCATCACCCCTTGTACAAAAACTTTTTGGGCCTCATTCATTGTATAAGTCCCTCTGTACAAGTAAACGGCGCGATCGTCGCCTTTTTAAAATAAACCTGGACCTACCCTCGAGTAGTAAGACCCATTTATTTTTCTTAAAACTTTTTGGGCCTCTAATAGAGTGTAAGACCCAATCCTTTTTTTGACCAAATCATTTTGGGCCTCAGTATATTGTATAAGTCCCGATACCGTAAAAAAACAAACGGCGCGATCGTCGCCCTTTTCAAAATAACCTTGGGCCTCTCCTTGAGCTATAAGACCCATTAAAAACACTTTGGGACTCTTGAGAGAGTGTAAGACCCATCCCCCCTTGTACAAAAACTTTTTGGGCCTCATTCATTGTATAAGTCCCTCTGTACAAGTAAACGGCGCGATCGTCGCCTTTTTAAAATAAACCTGGGCCTACCCTCGAGTAGTAAGACCCATTTCTTTTTCTTAAAACTTTTTGGGCCTCTAATAGAGTGTAAGACCCAATCCTTTTTTTGACCAAATCATTTTGGGCCTCAGTATATTGTATAAGTCCCGATACCGTCAAAAAATAAACGGCGCGATCTTCGCCCTTTTCAAAATAACCTTGGGCCTCTCCTTGAGCTATAAGACCCATTAAAAACACTTTGGGCCTCTTGAGAGAGTGTAAGACCCATCCCCCCTTGTACAAAAACTTTTTGGGCCTCTAATAGAGTGTAAGACCCAATCCATTTTTTGACCAAATCATTTTGGGACTCAGTATATTGTATAAGTCCCGATACCGTCAAAAAATAAACGGCGCGATCGTCGCCCTTTTCAAAATAACCTTTGGGCCTCTCCTTGAGCTATAAGACCCATTAAAAACACTTTGGGCCTCTATTAGAGTGTAAGACCCAACCCCCCTTTTAACCAAACAATTTTGGGCCTCACTTATTGTATAAGTCCCTCCGCGTTAAAAGAAAACCTCGGCGCGATCGCCATTTTTAAACGAAAAATCATCTGGGCCTACCCTCGTGTTATAAGCCCCACTCTTTTTCCTTTAAACCTTTTTGGGCCTCTTGAGAGAGTGTAAGACCCATCCCTTTGTACAGAAAACCATTTTGGGCCCCAGTCACTTGTATAAGTCCCTCTGTACAAAGTTAAACAGTGCGCTCACTGATAAAACCCTGGGCCTCTCCTCGAGCTGTAAGCCCCAAAACTTTCTTTTTCAAAGCACTTTCTCCTTTGATTTTGAATATACTGTTGTTTTCAATCTTTCTTTGTTGAACAACTAACCAAACAACATGGAAGCACTCCAACCGAGTAAGTGGTTATCGCTTTCGTTTACTAATTTCATATTATAAACTGTATTGTGGGGCTGCTCACTGTAAGTCTCCTTTCATAAACTCATATCTACTGTGTAATAATAGTATAGATATTTCGAGTTTCCCCGGCAACTACGTCTAGAACTAGGTGACACCGTTTCATTTATTCGTAGAAATAGACGCCTAGATCCCCAATAGGAGCACCAGATACAGTCTTCTCTTCAGCTGTCCTCCTTAGGAATCGTCAAGAAACTCTACTCCCCAAGATGAATGTATTCTCCGTGAATGGCATCTTTGAGTTTCTTCCAAACTCTCGAACTTTCCTGACTTGATCTATTCCTTGTGGATAGCTTGCCTTGAATGTCTCGGGGTTTGGGTACCCACTACGGTCATAATCTTGGACCTTAACTAAGGAACCCTCTTTAAAAGCTAAAAGTCGCTGGATAGTAAACCTCGCACGTTTACCAGTGGTTATTTATCTTTAAAAGAGTTATCTCTCCTAATGGAAAGGAGATGATAGACCCACGGGCTTCTTAAAAGTATCGGCCTCCTCTTGGGCATTATACAAGGACCCACAGGCTTCCTAAAAACAACCCCGCCTCCTCTTGGGCATTGTTCAAGGACCCTACGGCTTCTTAAAACTTTCAGCCTCCTCTTAGGCTTCGTATAATGATCTCTTCCTCCGGGAATGATAGCCTCCTCTTAGGCTTTGTACAAGGACCCGTCGGCTTCTTAAAAGATTCCAGCCTCCTCTTAGGCTTCGTACAAATTGTCCCGACGACCTCCTAGAGGTATAGGAACAAAACTTAGTCATCCTCATAGAATAGTCCTTTCATAGAGTCTACTACTGTTTCTCACAGCATAGTACAAAAGACAAAACTCTAGACACGGACAATCTAACTTCCTTGAGTCTCAAAGACATTCTCAAGCACCCATTCGTTAAATAGGAAGGAAACCCGCAGACTCAGACAGTCTCAATACCCTTTGGATTTCCAATTTCCTCAAAGAAAAGGAAACAACCCCGATCCTCAGATCTAACCTATGAGTACAGTGATGCTCATATAAGAACTGATTTTCTCTTCAAAATCAGTATACTGGACCAATCACTTAACTGACACAGTAACCCTAGCCTTCTCTTGGGCTTTGTACAATGATTCTCCCCAGTGGAGTCAAACAACGTTTTAGCCTCTCTCTCGGGCTTCGTACGAGACACACATAAGAGACTTCATCGTTGAGTCAATCACCTTTTCGCCTCCATCTCGGGCTTTATACGAGATACAAAAAGGTTCATATTGAGCCCAACAAATTCTAGCCTCCATCTCGGGCTTCGTACGAGACACAAAGACTCCATCGTCGGGTCAAAAACTTTTAGCCTCTCTCTCAGGCTTTGTACGGGACACAAATTAGCCTCCTCTTAGGCTTTGTATAATGATTTTCCTAGCATAAATTAGCCTCCTCTTAGGCTTTGTATAAGAAAACCACTGGTTAATTCAATCAACCTTTTAGCATCAAAGTTGTGCCTCGTTCACAGTATACAAACATCAACAACTCCTTTCCCTTCTTCTAATCGCTTTAAGCGGCAAGCCTCTGGATCATCTATATCCACGCCACTGTCCCTCTTTTAGCATGAGAAATTCCTAAGGAAAGATGGCATTGCTCTACACTGAGTTAAAGTCTTCTCCTTCAGGTTAAAACCCTTTTCTTCGAAAATTATGGCATTGCTCGGATCCGCGTATCCCAGTTAAAGTAATTCTCCTTCTCCCCTCTTTAGAGATGACAAATTCTCTCTAAAACCGAGGTCTTTCAGCTTCACGTCTTGGGCTTTGAACAAGACACAAATAGACCTTTCAGCTTCACATCTTGGGCTTTGAACAAGATACAAACTACCTTTCGCTTCACGTCTTGGGCTTTGAACAAGACACCAAAACACCCATTTCCTCCCATAGACTAGGAGGAACTATGAACGCTCTGATTTCCCTGTTTCGGTAAACGGGAATACGTAGGCATAAGATCGAAAGAAAAGATCTTAGCGAGCACAATCAACAAAAAACCCAAATCCCATATCTCCATCAATCAAAAGCAGTAATTCAAAAACATCAGTCCTAACATCCTAATCCTTATTCCCCGTCGGAAACCCTTTGCCTAGATTAAAAGAAAGAAAACCGTATTGGCGAAAATACAAATAACCAGTACAAAGGCCCCCCACATTGTAGCATTTGTAACTTAACAAACCGCTGTTTAAACTCAGTATGCAAAGCAGGGTTAATTAGAGACATCTATTTCCCTTCCTTATTCAGCTCACAATAGGATAAAAAATGAATCGACCTGTAGTTTTAAGCTCAAACCGCAGAGAGCGACCAACGCTTAAGAACCGCGTCCAAAATCGCTCGCTACAGAAAAAATGGCGCCCACCGTGGGGCACGTCTTTCTTTTTCCTTTTTTCTCTTCACTTGTGTGAATACCACAGATTGGGGCTTCCGCCGGGGAACCCATTTTCTGTCAGGAACTTAGGAATCATAGCTTTATAAGCCTAGGATGATTAGGACAAATATATATACTGCTTTTCCTAATTGCTATACGTGTTTATTTTTCTGCTACTGGGAATGCGGGTGATGCCGTATGTGGAAAGAATGAGTATACACTTAAGATAAGTGATGGCGACGGGGTCGACCATCAACCTCAGTGGAGGCTGACCAACGCAACCCATTCACTCTTCTAGCCAATGGGCCGGTTGTTAAGTCTGAGAAGCTGAGGAGCCAAACCCTTTCGTAGTGCGGAAACTATCGGAAATAGTTGTTACGCGATACTACCCTCATTTGAGGCTGGTGATCTATTCTCGGTGAATGGCACTTACTCTAAGATTGCTCTACAACTCGCTGGCGATCCGCTTGTTGTCTTGCTTTCCTGGGAGGAGCTGATGATAATGAGTACAGGTACAAAAAATCACCCTAGTATAAACCTTTGGGGATGGGTAGAGCCTTGACTTCATGACAACGACCCTTTGACCCCATGTTTTTTCTATGTTTTTGTGTGCTGCATTCATGCATCCATTTAATAAAACATTAAAACATAAAAAAAAAACTTCTCTTCTAGTCTCTCTATTTGTCAAATTAAGCTAAGACTGTGATTGCAAATATCAGAGAAAAAGATTGCATTAATGGATTTCGGTAGAAGGAGAACTCACCAGTATACCTTCAAGGTTCCAAAGCTAGAGGATTTGAGAAAGTTAGCGAGGATGATCGTTAACCCAGAGGCTTTCAGAGCCAAGCACGGTGGTTTGCTACCACTGTTAAGAGTCCATGTGATTAAGGGGATCATGGACGCACTCATTCAGTTCTACGATCCGGTTTATCACTGTTTCACATTCCTGGATTACCAGCTTGCACCAACGTTGGAGGAGTATTCTCATCTGACTGATTTATATATCACTGATCGAGCTCCATTTTCTGGACTGGAAGAAATTCCAAAGAATCAGACTATTGCAATAGCAATTCATTTGGACGAGTCTGAGGTCAGGACTCACATGACCACTAAGGGTGGCATCCAAGGTTTGCCAGCCTAGTTCTTGACAAAGAAAGCCCTGTACTTCGCTAGTATAGGGAACACGACTGCTTTTGAAAGCATCTTTGTCTTGCTCACCTACGGGTTATTTTTGTTTCCTAACATCAATAACTTCGTCGATATCAACGCTATTAAGGTTTTTCTCATTAGAAACCCTGTGCCGACTTTGCTCGCAGATGCGTATCATTCTGTACACTTGGGAAATTTGTACAGTGGAGGGGAGATCACATGCTGTGTACCTCTGCTTTATAAATGGTTTATCTCTCACTTGCCCAAGTCTGCTGCTTTTTGGGATTGCAAGAGTGTCTTACGTTGGTCGCAGAAGATCATGCCCCTCACCAACTCTGATATAGATTGGTGTAATAGGATTTATGAGGGAATCAGAATCATTGACCGTTGCGGAAACTTCCCCAGCGTACCCCTCATAGGAACTAAAGGAGGAATCAACTATCATCCGACATTGGTTCTTCGTCAATTTGGATACCCGATGAGACACATCCCACTGGGTGTTCATCTGGAAGGTCTTTTCTTCAAAGAAGGAGAAAATGACAGAGCACTAAAGATGGAATAGTGCAAGCTTGGAAACATGTTCATAAGAAAGGACGAGAGTCTCTGGGAAAACCGGACTGTGTCTCGGTGGAGCCTTATCTCCATTGGGTACAAACTAGAGCTCTCAAGCTAAAGATGCCTTATCCTCGTTACGGAATTCTTCCACCGAGGGAAACTGTCATGTACTTCATGACGGAAACTGAAAAGCTTCTGGTTACTCTCAACAAAGTTCAAAAGGAAAGAAGATCTTGGAAGAACAAGTACCGCACCCTCGACGTAGAGTGTATCCAAATACAACAACTACTAAAAGAGAAAGATGCTCTGATTGAAATTTTGGAGCAGCATGCTGTAGAGAATCAAGATGACCAAAGGAATTTGCTCGCTCCTTTCACCTAGCAAAGGAATGACGACCCGACAACGGCCCAAGCGCCCCGGTCAAAGAAGAGGACTCGGGACCCATTAGTTTAGGTTTCTGTTTCTGCACTTTGTAATCTACTGTATTTCCATTTCTGTAATCCTTTGGAATTCAATAAAAAGGGGTTTCCCCACTGTTTGATATTTGCAATCTAATTGTCAAAGTTTATTTTGATTAAACAAAAAAAACAACAATTAATATAATCATTGCATTCTCACATCGCGTATTCTTCTTACCTACGAATCTCACGTTTGTGTCTCGGTTCTAGAGTCAAACTGTCTCATTCGTATAATACTCGGGCCAATCGTCAGAAAAGGATGGATGATCTTGAGGAAGAAAACAGAGAGTTGAAAGAAGAGATCGACGCTCTAAGAGAGGATATGAGAAAGCTTCGTAACGACATGCAAGCCATGGCAGAAGCTTAGCTACAAAGAACTGTGATCTCAGAGATCGCCTCAATGCCCATCATAGAAAAGTATGATCCTAGGTATCAGATACCGAAAGATCGTCCGTGGGGCATGCCTGTTAACTATATCCCGAAAGGATATGTTCCGCCGATCACTGAAGATCAGGGAATCGCAACAGAAGCCGCTGGGCCTGAAGGTTACAAACTTCTGGAAAGTGAAGATGTCAGGGGCATACTGGAGACTCCTGAAGGTTACAAACTTCGGGAGGCGCCAAGACTTACTGCCGTAGTCACGGTACCACCCCCTGTGGTGCACACTGTCCCGGAAGGACAGATTCCACAGACACCTTCTGGTAAGAAGGAAACTATGTTTGACAGAATGGATGAATTCCAGGAGCAGTTCTTGGAAATGCAGAAAGAGCTGCAAGCCATTCGCGGTCAGGATCTATTTGGAAAGGACGCCGCAGACCTCTTCTTGGTCCCAAATGTGAAAGTCCCGCACAAATTCCAGGTGCCCGACTTTGAAAAATACAAGGGTAACTCTTGCCCTCAGAGCCATCTGGTGATGTACGCTCGGCGGATGTCAGCTCAGACGGAAAATCAGGACCTGTTGATTCACTACTTCCAGGATAGTTTAACCGGTGCCGCACTCAAATGGTACATGGGTTTAAACCGTACTACGATCAGTACATTCAGAGATCTTGGTACTGCCTTCGTCCAACAATACAAGTACAATTTGGACATGGCACCCGACAGAGATCAACTCAGGTCAATGTCGCAAAAAGACAAGGAAACCTTTAAGGAGTATGCTCAAAGGTGGCGTGAAATTGCCGCTCAAATTTGTCCACCTCTTGAGGAAAAAGAGATGACAAAAATCTTCTTAAAGACCTTAAGCTCATTTTACTATGACCGAATGGTTGCCAGTGCGCCCAGTGATTTCACCGAAATGGTCGGCATGGGTGTACGTCTTGAGGAAGCCGTCCGAGAAGGACGTTTGGTAAAAGACATTGGATCAACGAGCGGTACTAAAAAGTACGGTAGTGCTCTCCCTAAGGAAAAAGAGCAAGATATTGGGAATATCTCTCTCGGAAAGCAAAGGCGACGTTATCAGCCAGTAGTAGCTGTAACTCCTGTTATCGCCCCCGCGCCTGTTCCTATGTATCAACCTCAGGTTGCGCAGAGCCAACCTGACCAACAAAGGACACAACAGCCTCTTCAGCAGGCTCGTCCTCCATATAACAACAACCGTACAACACGACCATCAGGGTTTGATCCTATACCCATGTTGTATGCAGAATTATTTCCGTTACTACTGGCTAAGGGGCACATTCAGACTAAGTCTCCTCTTACAGTCCCGAAAAATCCGCCTTTTTGGTTTAAGGCGGATCAAACATGCCCTTATCATCAAGGAGGTTCAGGGCATAACATTGAGACTTGTCTCAATTTCAAATCCGACGTGCAAAAGCTTGTTAGGAGCGGGCTCTTTTCTTTCAAAGATACGAATCCTAATGTTCTTACGAACCCGCTGCCTCAACATGAGAAAGCTGCAGTCAATCTGATTGAGAAAGAGACTAACAATGTCTATCAAATTCACGATGTACTCTTGTTGAAAACCAATCTGGTCAAGATGCATTGTAGACAGAGTGGATATGGCCATGTGCCACCTCATAACTATCACCAGTGTGATATCTGCTCTAAAGACAACCAAGGATGTTCGGTAGTGCAATCAGCTCTACAGGAACAGATGGATCTCGGATGGATCCAAGAGCACCGAGTTCGTGGAGTTAACATGGTTTACACGAATTCCAACGTCATTCAGAACCACGACATCCGTGCAATGAATGTCAACTTGGTGGCGATGCACTCAAGGCAAAGCAAGTATCATAATCTGCCGCGGCACGATTACAGTTCCTGACTGACTTGCTCGGTAAACAAACAGGGATGCTCTTTCATACAAGAGGCCCTCCAGCGTCAGATGGATCTTGGATGGATCCAAGACTACCATGATAGGAACTCCTATAAAATCAACATGGTTCAGATCTTCGATATCCCCGTAATGAATACCAACCTGGTAGAGTTACATGCTGAGCAGGTCCGACTTGGATTCTTAATATCACATGACTATCAAAGCTGTAAAGCAGGTTGCGAAAACGATCGAGGTTGTACCCTTATCCAGGAGGCGTTTCAGCACTTGTTAAATCACTGGTGGATGCCAATCTACATGGATGAAGATACTCAGCAGATTAGTATCAATAACAGGAATCCTACTCGTCGTCAAAGTCAGGATGTCCGATCAATGGAAGGTAACCTAGTGAGGTTACATTGTATTCAAAGTGGGCGTGGCCAGGTGCCTCCACACAACTATGATAGTTGTAGCGTTTGTTCGGAAAGTAACCAAGGGTGTTACCTTGTGAGAGCAGCTCTTCAGGGTCGGGTCGATCATGGAGAAATTCGTCCATATCCAGGTTCAGGACCCATCATTTGGTCGCCGAACTACCTTGCCGATCAAGTCGAGGATGTTGTCACAATCTCTGGTCATCATAGGACCAGGGATGTTTTTGCCATCATTACTCTACTTGACGAATCTAAAGTTCCCAACCAGGAACGGATCAAGATTACCTATGATGGTCAGAAAAATCAGAAGGTTCCCATAGTCATCTATCTACCGGGGCCACTACCGTATGAATCAGCTAAGGCAATCCCTTACAAATACGGTGCGATAATAATCGAGAATGGAAAGGAAATTCCATTACCCTCCGTCGTGAATATTGCAGACATCAGTCGTGTAACACGGAGCGGTCGAATCTTCAACCGAGGGGTTGGAGAATCCAACAAAGAAAAGGAACTTCAGGCAGAAATTCCCGATCCGCCAGTCGGTCAATCTAGTAATCCCGACTTTTCAAAAGACAAAGATGAGATACTAAAGCTCATCCAAAGGAGTGAATATAACATTATTGATCAACTGTTACAGACTCCTTCAAAGATCTCAGTATTATCACTGTTACTCAGTTCAGAAGCACACAGAGAGGCTCTACAGAAAGCCTTGGAGCAAGCCTTTGTGGAACAGGATGTAACAATCAGACAATTCGATAGCATTGTCTCTAACATCACTTCCTGCAATAATTTGGGATTTAGTGATGAAGAATTACCTGAAGAGGGTCGCCGTCATAACATGGCGCTCAACATTACAGTTAACTGCCAGGGCGATGCTTTAGCCAACGTACTGGTAGACACAGGGTCAGCCCTGAATGTTATGCCGAAGTCCACTTTGATGCAATTATCATTCAAGGGCCCTCCAATGAGAGTCAGTGAGGTCGTCGTCAAAGCATTCGACGGATCCAGAAAAACAGTTATCGGTGAAGTTGATCTCCCCATAACTATTGGTCCTCACACTTTCCAAATCATTTTCCAGGTCATGGACATCCGGGCAATATACAGTTGTTTATTAGGAAGACCTTGGATACATCAGGCTGAAGCGGTTACTTCGACCCTCCACCAAAAGCTAAAGTTCGTCCAGAACGATCAACTTGTCACGGTTTGTGGGGAACAAGCCTTGCTTGTGAGTAACCTATCATCATCTACTTGTGTGGAACCCGAGGAGGTTATTGGAACTCAGTTCCAAGCACTATCGGTGAGCAAGGAGAATCAGTTCAAAGAAGGAACTTTAATTTATTCATACAAAGATGCTATCAAAGCGGTCGAGAGTACCGATACGACAGGATGGGGACGGCTTGTTGTTCCTATTGATAATAAAACAAAGAAGGGTCTTGGTTTTTCTGCGACCTGTACCCAGACAGTTGCCAACGATGAAAGTTTTCATCCCCTTCAAAACTTCTTCCACAGTGGAGGTTTTCTTCACCCAGTGTCTCAGACAGTTCATGCTATCAATGAGGAAGATCCCTCTGACACGGATGAAGAATGGAAGTCCTACCTTAACAAGGACGACTATATGTCTCAGGAAGAGGGGCCTATGCCTTTTTGCTTTCCTACAGAAAGTCCGAGATTTATACCAAGATCAGATGTCGAAATGATCTACGGAGGTTGTGATCCGGAAGGATGTCGTGCTCCGCCAAATTCATTAGAAGAGGACACTCTGATGAAAGACAACTTTGACCACAATTACTATGGCCCGATGGATGGCCTGCCAATGTGGCGGCCTTACCCAGGAAACTTGGGGCAAGAGAGGCAGCCGAACAATGAAACTCAGCTGAGCGTCATTGAATAGAATACCTGTGTCCCCACCATGTCATGGGATCAACACTCAGGTCATTCGGAAATTACTCAACATAATGATGAATTCGCAACGTTTGCAGGACTAGAATTCATCAATTATGCTTTTCCCGAGGTCAACGTTATCGAGAGGGATGACTTCTCCAGTTCCAAAGAAGTTTGGGACACTCTGGGACAACCAAGTGGAAAATACGACTTTATGGTCAAGTACACTGCTCCCGAAAGCTCTCGTATCAAGCTCGAAGATATCTAGCCAACTGGATGGGGAGATACAGCTGAGAGCACCAATGCTATGCAAAATGCAACTGAGGAATTCTCCTACGATAATTCTGCCTGGGAGACAGATTCCAACGATCCTGCTCCACCAGAAATCAGCGTCATTTCTGAAGACAAATCAAGGAAGGTGCCAGACTTTGTGATTCACCGAGGAGTTTGCCGCCATTGGGTTGCCGTCGAGGTTCCGAAGGTCGTTCATCAGTCAAAGTAATTGCCATCTTTAACCTTTCACCCTGCCCAGGTGAAACAGATGTTTTGATAGGGCTCGTTTTCTGTAAATTTCCCTCTTCGCTTTGCCCGAAGCGACAGAGTTTTGTTTTATAGGGCTGTAATTTCAAGAGTCGACTTGTTCATTAATGAAATAACGTCGTTCTGTAATTTCCGCATAATTGTTGTTTTCTCTTTTTGCTTTTTCAGAAAATGGTAATCCTAAAAAAAAAACATTCAAAAATAAAAACAAGCAGTAAAATAAATACACTGCACACACTTGCATTTTCTCTATCTCTTCTAAACACGAATCATCACGTCATGCAGATTGCTTGTTTTACACCTCGTTGAAACATACGATCCGATGCCTTCTCCCAACTTTGAGTTCCCGGTATTCGAGGCTAAAGAAGAAAATGACAACGAAATTCCAGAAGAGATCTCCCGACTACTCAGACAAGAGGAAAGGTCCATTGAACCTCATAAAGAACCGTTAGAAACGGTAAACTTGGGTTCAGAGTAAGAGAGAAAAGAAATCAGGATTGGGGCACTGCTCAGTCCAACTGCCAGAGAAGATTTGATAAAGCTTCTCAAAGAATTCCCCGATGTATTCGCTTGGTCCTATCAGGATATGCCAGGGTTGGATACCAGCATCGTGGAACATCACTTACCATTGAGATCGGAATGTCCGCCAGTAAAGCAAAGGTTGAGACGGACTCACCCAGACATGGCTATCAAAATCAAGGAGGAGGTGCAGAAACAGATTGACGCGGGTTTCCTCGCTACATCTGAATATCCTAAATGGTTAGCCAACATCGTACCCGTTCCCAAAAAGGATGGAAAGGTCAGAATGTGTGTTGATTACAGGGATTTAAACAAGGCTAGTCCAAAGGACGACTTTCCTTTACCACACATTGACATGCTGGTAGACAGCACAACAAAGTTCAAAGTATTCTCCTTCATGGATGGATTCTCGGGCTATAATCAGATCAAAATGGTGCCAAAAGACATGGAGAAAACTTCGTTCATTACCCCATGGGGTACCTTTTGTTACAAGGTAATGCCGTTCGGTTTGAAGAACGCCGGGGCAACCTATCAAAGGGCCATGACTACTCTGTTTCATGACATAATACACAAAGAAATCGAGGTATATGTCGATGATATGATTGCAAAATCAAGAACAGAGGATGAGCACGTTGAACATCTGTCAAAATTGTTCGAACGTCTAAGAAAATTCAAGCTCCGCTTGAATCCCAACAAGTGCACCTTCGGTGTCCGTTCAGGGAAACTACTAGGGTTCATCGTCAGCCAGAAAGGAATTGAGGTTGATCCTGACAAGGTCAAGGCCATTCAAGAAATGCCTTCTCCGAAAACTGAAAAATAAGTCAGAGGATTCCTGGGACGTTTGAACTACATCTCCAGATTCATATTCCTTATGACCGTGACGTGTGCGCCGATTTTCAAATTACTCAAAAAGAATCAGGATTGCGTTTGGTCAGATGATTGCCAAACCGCCTTCGACAGTATCAAGGAGTATCTGTTGAATCCTCTGATTCTACCACCTCCAGTGGAAGGAAGACCACTGATCATTTACCTCACCGTCCTAGAGGACTCAATGGGATGTGTACTTGGCCAACAAGACGAAACTAAACGGAAAGAGTCTGCCATTTACTATCTAAGCAAGAAATTCACCGACTGCGAGACTCGGTACACGATGCTTGAAAAAACTTGTTGCGCTTTGGCTTGGGCAGCCAAACGTCTTCGCCAGTACATGATTCTTCATACTACTTGGTTGGTCTCCGAAATGGATCCAATCAAGTACGTTTTCGAAAAACCTGCTCTCACGGGAAGGATTGCCCGTTGGCAGATGCTGTTATCAGAATATGACATAGAGTACCACGCTCAGAAAGCCGTTAAAGGAAGTATTTTAGCCGATCATTTGGCTCATCAACCGATTGACGATCAAGAATCAATCGGGTTTGACTTCCCAGACGAAGATGTCATGTATCTAAAAATGAAAGATTGCGATGAACTGCTACCCAGTGAAGGGCCAGAACCAGGTTCCCAGTGGGGACTTATCTTTGACGGAGCAGTCAATCATTATGGAAACGGAATTGGGGCAATCATTGTTACCCCTCAGGGTTCCCACATTCCTTTCACTGCCAGACTTACGTTCAAATGTACGAACAACGAGGCCGAATACGAAGCATGTATCATGGGTCTCGAAGAAACGATTGATTTAAGGATCAAAAACTTGGACGTATACGGCGACTCAGCCTTGGTTATCAACCAGATAAAAGGAGATTGGAATACATACCAATCAGGATTGATTCCTTACAAAGACTATGCAAGAAGGTTGTTACCCTTCTTCAACAGAGTCGACTTTCATCACATCCCTCGTAATGAGAATCACATGGCTGATGCATTAGCCACTCTCTCTTCCATGATTAGTGTAGGTCGATGGAATGACATACCTAAGATCGACATCATGCGCCTTGAACGGCCCGCTTACATCTTCACGATTGAAGCAGTCATAGATGACAGACCTTGGTATCACGATATCAAATGCTTCCTTCAGAAACAAGAGTACCCATCTGGGGCACTCAGAAAAGACAGGAAAACCCTCAGAAGATTGGCTGGAAACTTCTTCCTGAGCAGTGACACTCTTTATAAGAGAAATTTTGACATGGTCTTGCTCCGATGCGTCGACAGACCAGAAGCAGACATGCTCATGAAAGAAATTCATCAAGGATCCTTTGGCACTCATGCCAAAGGACACACAATGGCGAGAAAAATTCTGAGAGCAGGGTATTATTGGTTGACCATGGAATCCGACTGCTACAAGTACATGAGGAGGTGTCGCAAATGTCAGATATACTCTGACAAAATTCATGTACCGCCATCACATCTCAAAGTTCTTTCTTCCCCGTGGCCTTTTTCCATATGGGGAACCGACATGATTGGTATGATTGAGCCCAAGGCTTCAAACGGACATCGGTTCATCCTTGTAGCCATTGATTATTTCACCAAGTGGGTCGAAGCAGCGTCATACGCCAATGTAACCCGACAAGTGGTGGTCCGATTTATCAAAAACAATATCATCTACCGTTATGGTGTTCCAAGCGAGATCATTACTGATAATGGATCTAACTTGAACAATAAGATGATGAAAGAGTTGTGTGTAGAGTTCAAGATCGAACACCATAACTCATCTCCCTACCGACCCAAGATGAACGGAGCGGTAGAAGCGGCTAACAAGAACATCAAGAAGATCGTTCAAAAGATGGTTGTAACCTATAAAGATTGGCATGAGATGCTACCCTTTGCTCTTCACGGTTATCACACATCTATCCGCACTTCAACAGGGGCAACCCCTTTCTCTCTAGTATATGGCATGGAGGCCGTTCTCCCCATAGAAGTAGAGATTCCATCAATCCGGGTATTGATGGAAGCTAAGCTTACCGGAGCTGAATGGTGTCAAAATCGACACGACGAACTGAACCTGATCGAAGAGAAGCGAATCACGGCACTATGCCACGGTCAGTTATATCAACAGAGAATGAAGAGGGCGTTCGACAAAAAGGTCCGACCTCGTGTTTTCAGAAAAGGAGACCTCGTGCTCAAGAAGATACAATCATTTCTCACTGATTCTCGGGGCAAATGGACCCCAAATTATGATGGCCCCTATGTGGTCACGAAAGCTTTCTCAGGCGGCGCCTTGAGACTTGCAACCATGGACGGAGAGGAATTTGCCTACCCCACGAATGTTGATGTAGTCAAGAAATACTTCGCCTAAAACTAAAAAAAAAAGAATGTCTCGGTGGATTGAAAACCCGAAAGGGCGGTCCAGGCAAAAGTTAGAGACATGAAAAAAAATCATCCCGATGGATTGGGAATCTCATTGTACAATCCAGGCAAAAGTTAGGGATAATGGCAAGTAACTATGTTCAATAGAGGCAAGTCCCTCAGCAGCAGTTACAGCATCCATCGGAGGAAATCTCCCGTCAAAGGTCATCTTCGACAGAAGCTCAGGATGTCCCGAACTCAAAGTTGGTAGAAGAATAGTGGTCGTTATGTTTCAACGTAGCCCTTTTCCCTGTAAATTACCATTTTCTAGCTTTGTATATACTCTTTGGAATCACGCGTTTGGCTGATCTCCATCTTATCAATAAAATTTGAGCCCTTGTGCTTGTGTTTGTAATTCTTTACTTGTTTTAGCTTTACAGAACGACGTTGTTTAAACTTAATCAGCGATTCTTGAAATGAAACAAAAATAAATTTACTTGTAAAACTTTTTCTGCTTTTAAATTAAAGATGGCATTTCTTTTGACTGTTGAACATCAGAAGAACATCGATCGCTTCTCCCGAAGTAAGCGAACTTCAAAGTGCAGAATCAAGGTACTCCTTCTAGACCAGTACTCCTGAATGAAGGATCAATAATGTCAGAGACCATGTTTCATCTGACACCCTCGGCCGAGTTCACATCTCCTAAGCCCGATCAACATAGCTCCCAACGGGACTATCTCCCCTAAGCAAGGTGGAATTGCTATTTTGAATCAACGGTACTTCTTTGCCCCGCGATGGCCGAGTGTCCAATTGTGTTCATCCATTAGTCTGTATGTCGCGTCTGTTTTGTCAGCATATACATACATACATCATGCATTTTTTATTTTGCATTCACATTTCATATTGCATCCCTATCACTCTAGTCGGTCTTGTCCCCTAGTGGTAGAAGTCCTCTCAATCGAGTTGTCAGTCCTTGCCTCGTCAGGAAATACTGTGTCTGAACAACCTCGCTTCCAGTTTAATTCTGGAAAGGAGTTGGTCCTTGACCACTTTGATAACTTGAACCTCTGAAAAGCCAGAGGAACCTTCAGTCAACATCACTCTTCGCCATTGAAGATGATATCCTTGCTTTCCCGGATTAAGGAGAATCCACATAGAAAGCCTCGTGATCAGAGATTCGGTAGCACGCCAGTTTTGCTCCGAAAAACCACTGATGAAAAGGTAATCGGCACCTCAAAATTGGATCCCATCATATGGCATTTCTCTGGGAAGATCCCGAGAAAAGTATGATGTAACCCCAAACGAAAACAGTCTCTCAAGAGACTCGCTTTCCCCGGTAGAATCGACAAATGGCATCTCCAGCAGAGAAGTTTGTACATAACTCATATGACTGGGTTCCCCAGCAAATCTGACTTCGAAACCTTTTCCATTCAAATGGCATCTCCCCAAGAAAATTCGGCGAGAAGTTTGAGGAAAACCGCTACAAATAGCGTCCCTTGTTGATAAAGTTTATTGACAAAAGAAACTAAGACCCATTCCTTGGTAGGAAACCAGGATCGAGGGGAAGTTTAAATCAGAAACTAAGACCAGTTCCTTGGTAGGAAACCAGGATCGAGGGGAAGTTCATCTCAAAAGAAACTGAGACCAGTTCCTTGGTAAGAAACCAGGATCGAGGGGAAGTTTATTTCAGCGACTAAGACCAGTTCCTTGGTAGGAAACCAGGATCGAGGGGAAGTTTAAATCAGAAACTGAGACCAGTTCCTTGGTAGGAAACCAAGAACGAGGGGAAGTTGACAAAAGAAAACTGAGACCAGTTCCTTGGCTGAAGACCAGGATCGAGGGGAAGTTTACCTTTTCTAAGCATCATCGCTTAGCTAAAGAAGATGAATGCGTAAGCTACCATTCATAACCACCATCAAAATTTTGGGTATTCCGATATTTAATCCTCTTGCACCCCGAATGCCCGAACACCTTCGTCATTCACACCTTCGGGTCCAAGAAGATTAAATAGGGGCATCTGTCATACCCCAAATTTTGACCACTAAGATTCCCCATCATTGTGCAAATCATCATCACAATATGGATGAACCATCATGCCTCACCAAATGCCTCAAAGATGGGTGAGCATCCACTACAATCAAAATTAGGGTTTCAAGCCCTCTCTAAGCTTTAGACAAAGGCTCAATCAAGAAATGACTTGATTTTTAACTTGTCTAATCTCTCAAACATCCTTAAAGGATCAAAAGGACTCCCACTTCAAGGATTAAGCACAAGGTTGCTCCCTTCTAGGTGGATCAAGCCTCAAGATCGCCAGTGTCACCAAATTAGGGTTTTGATCCCCCAGGGCCTCCAGATGAAAAGTTTAATCTGGGCACAAGCCATTGATCCAAAACATAACCTAATATACTTCATGGAACCTCATGAACCCATGCATCAAGTCAATTTTGCCTCAGGGGATGCATTCATAAAAAATCAGGAATTAGGGTTTCTTGACCTAATTCACCCCTAAGTTGACTTTTGGGACAAATCATGAGCCAAGACCTCAAGAGATGATTTGAGGGTCTCTAACATACCATATTGATCCATTTGGGACAATGGATTAATCCAAGAAGTTTGAGCAACAAGTCTCAATTCCATCTGCACCACAATTAGGGTTTTAAGGGAAAAGTCAACTGTAACTTTGACTTTTGACCAAGACATGCTCACAAACCCTAATACATGATTGAATATACCCTATGACACCCATGGAACATGTCCATCAAGTTTGATTTAGGTCAAGGACATGATTTCCTGAAGAATTGCACAGTTTGGAATTCATCTGATAAAAAGTCAACTGTGCACAAAAGTCAACTTTGACTTTTTGAGATTTTTCACCAAAATGGATTTTTAACCCTAAAATGATGTTAATGTATGATTTGAATCATCATTCATCAAGAAAAATCAAGAAAAGTGAGATAACTTGT
This sequence comes from Lathyrus tuberosus, assembly GCA_022829125.1. NCBI lineage: Eukaryota > Viridiplantae > Streptophyta > Magnoliopsida > Fabales > Fabaceae > Lathyrus > Lathyrus tuberosus. The sequence continues at coordinate 2,800,289 of JALAZF010000073.1, read as the reverse complement.
AAAAGGGGTAACCATAAAACTTAGAAATTTTTCTAAGTTAAAAATAAAGTGGCAAGGGTACCAACTTTGAAGGACCATAACTCCTAAACCACAAGGCCATTTTTTCTCATCCAAAGATGGATTTGTAGCCCTCATTATCACCTACAAAAACTTCAACTACAAGTCATTCCAATTCATTAAGGATTTTGAGTTATGGAGTGATCAAAGTGGCTGAAAAGTGAAAATGTCACTTTTTCCAACACTTAGTGAAATTTTCACTAAGTCAGATTCTGCCTCACTTTTTGCCAAATGTAGGGGGATTTTTCACTTGGAATCAAAAGAGATCAAAACCAAACTTGTTCAAACAGTTGTTGTATCATGTAAGAGCTTTCCAAAATGGCCAAGAACATTGCCAAATTCAACTTACACCATGAGATATGACATTGGCAAGTTACCTTGCTGAAATCTGTCAAGGCAAGGCAGAATTTGCAACTTTGGTCGATTTGCCAAAATCAGCCAAATTCAATTGCTCCTATCCACTTGGACACCTCAGAGGATTGAATCTAAAGGGGACAATCACTGAGCCAAGCCTCCAAAGTCCATGGAACAAGAAATAGCATGTTGAACCTAGAATGGCCAAAATAGGGACAAGACTTCAAATTTGGAATGAGGCATTCAATGGAACCATCAAGGTGGCATGGACTGAGCCATTCTCATCTGAAATCAGTCAAGACTTATCCAAGACCAAGGGGACCATAGCTCTGTGCCCTAACCTCTAGTCAATGGCTAGAGGAGACTTGCATTTTCATTGGCCAACATTGAGGAAACACCTGCTGCAGTTGCCATTCACTGTGGATCCCAAAACAAACTTGCTCTACTATAAATAGAGCTCAATTGTGGTCAGTTTAAGTACACCAAAGCCATCTAACAGATGCTTTCCTCAAAATCTCTTCTTTCACTCCAATTTTGCCTTCTAAGGCAAGTCACTATCGGGTTTTGAGTTTGAGAGCAATTCCAATCAAACCAATCACTCACACACCTCACATACATCACATATGAGCTGATCAAACACTTAGATTACTTCTGAAACATCAATTTCACAAAATCACCAGCTGGTTGCTCAAGGTTTTAACCAAAGTGCAGCTGAAGTACCACAAAATGATCCAGCCAATTTCAATCAAGTCCAACCATCCAAACACAATCCATAGGGTGTAGGGAAGCTGTTCAGATCATCACAACTCATCTGTAACACCTCCAGATCAAAAATCACTTTGAACTTGCTGTCACGGCCTAGAGGTGAGCACATGCTTGGTCATCTCTCAATCTATGCATATTTCCTCGCACAATAATTTGGCCATATGTTCATAATCATGCATGGAATGTTTTCCCTCAATTAATTGCATTGTTTGAATCGTGTATCAAAAATCCTAGCCTTCATGCAGAAATTAGGGTTCTTGAGGTCTCTTCGTGATTTCTTGTTGTATGTTTAATTTAAATGAAATTAAAGTACATGGACATGATCGTAAGGTTGAGACGTGCATAATGATATGTGGATTGCATGATATGATTACGTATTCATGGAGATTGGATAGAAAATGCAAATCTGAGAAACCAAGAACACGCGCGTGTTCTTCAGCTTGTTCTTGGCGCCTTTTTTAGAAATTCAAATATTTGAATTTTGTGATTTTGTTTAATTGATTCAAAAATTAATTTCTCTCTGAGTTTTAATGATTTTGAGTTGATTCTTTTTTTAATAATTCACAAAAATGTTAAAATATTTTATTTTATCAAAAAAATCCCAAAAATATTATTTATTTCATATAATTGATATTTTTGCAAAGAATTAATATTTTAATTGTTTTTGACATTTTAAATATTTTTTCTACATTGATTTTGCAACTTTTAATGCTTTCTAATTATTTTGTAGGTCAATACTTAATTTTTGAAGCATTAATCCAAGATCACAATTTGTTTTCCACGTGTTAAACAATTTTTGATCATTTTAATTGAATTTTTATTCAATTAAATACATTTTGAAAACAAGTTAGGGTTTTTGGATTAATTCAACCCTCATAAATCATTTTCAAAACTTTTTGGGCCTCTTGAGAGAGTGTAAGACCCATCCCCCCTTGTACAAAAACTTTTTGGGCCTCATTCATTGTATAAGTCCCTCTGTACAAGTAAACGGCGCGATCGTCGCCTTTTTAAAATAAACCTGGGCCTACCCTCGAGTAGTAAGACCCATTTCTTTTTCTTAAAACTTTTTGGGCCTCTAATAGAGTGTAAGACCCAATCCTTTTTTTGACCAAATCATTTTGGGCCTCAGTATATTGTATAAGTCCCGATACCGTCAAAAAACAAACGGCGCGACCGTCGCCCTTTTCAAAATAACCTTGGGCCTCTCCTTGAGCTATAAGACCCATTAAAAACACTTTGGGCCTCTTGAGAGAGTGTAAGACCCATCCCCCCTTGTACAAAAACTTTTTGGGCCTCATTCATTGTATAAGTCCCTCTGTACAAGTAAACGGCGCGATCGTCGCCATTTTAAAATAAACCTGGGCCTACCCTCGAGTAGTAAGACCCATTTCTTTTTCTTAAAACTTTTTGGGCCTCTAATAGAGTGTAAGACCCAATCCTTTTTTTGACCAAATCATTTTGGGCCTCAGTATATTGTATAAGTCCCGATACCGTCAAAAAATAAACGGCGCGATCGTCGCCCTTTTCAAAATAACCTTGGACCTCTCCTTGAGCTATAAGACCCATTAAAAACACTTTGGGCCTCTTGAGAGAGTGTAAGACCCATCCCCCCTTGTACAAAAACTTTTTGGGCCTCTAATAGAGTGTAAGACCCAATCCTTTTTTTGACCAAATCATTTTGGGCCTCAGTATATTGTATAAGTCCCGATACCGTCAAAAAACAAACGGCGCGATCGTCGCCCTTTTCAAAATAACCTTTGGGCCTCTCCTTGAGCTATAAGACCCATTAAAAACACTTTGGGCCTCTATTAGAGTGTAAGACCCAACCCCCCTTTTAACCAAACAATTTTGGGCCTCACTTATTGTAAAAGTCCCTCCGCGTTAAAAGAAAACCTCGGCGCGATCGCCATTTTTAAACGAAAAATCATCTGGGCCTACCCTCGTGTTATAAGCCCCACTCTTTTTCCTTTAAACCTTTTTGGGCCTCTTGAGAGAGTGTAAGACCCATCCCTTTGTACAGAAAACCATTTTGGGCCCCAGTCACTTGTATAAGTCCCTCTGTACAAAGTCAAACAGTGCGCTCACTGATAAAACCCTGGGCCTCTCCTCGAGCTGTAAGCCCCAAAACTTTCTTTTTCAAAGCACTTTCTCCTTTGATTTTGAATATACTATTGTTTTCAATCTTTCTTTGTTGAACAACTAACCAAACAGTATGGAAGCACTCCAACCGAGTAAGTGGTTATCACTTTCGTTTACTGCTTTCATATTATAAACTGTATTGTGGGGCTGCTCACTGTAAGTCTCCTTTCATAAACTCATATCTACTGTGTAATAATAGTATAGATATTTCGAGTTTCCCTGGCAACTACGTCTAGAACTAGGTGACGCCGTTTCATTTATTCGTAGAAATAGACGCCTAGATCCCCAATAGGAGCACCAAATACAGTCTTCTCTTCGGCTGTCCTCCTTAGGAATCGTCAAGAAACTCTACTCCCCAAGATGAATGTATTCTCCGTGAATGGCATCTTTGAGTTTCTTCCAAACTCTCGAACTTTCCTGACTTGATCTATTCCTTGTGGATAGCTTGCCTTGAATGTCTCGGGTTTTGGGTACCCACTACGGTCATAATCTTGGACCTTAACTAAGGAACCCTCTTTAAAAGCTAAAAGTCGCTGGATAGTAAACCTCGCACATTTACCAGTGGTTATTTATCTTTAAAAGAGTTATCTCTCCTAATGGAAAGGAGATGATAGACCCACGGGCTTCATAAAAGCATCGGCCTCCTCTTGGGCATTATACAAGGACCCACAGGCTTCCTAAAAGCAACCCCGCCTCCTCTTGGGCATTGTTCAAGGACCCTACGGCTTCTTAAAACTTTCAGCCTCCTCTTAGGCTTCGTATAATGATCTCTTCCTCCGGGAATGATAGCCTCCTCTTGGGCTTCGTACAAGGACCCGTCGGCTTCTTAAAAGATTCCAGCCTCCTCTTGGGCTTCGTACAAATTGTCCCGACGACCTCCTAGAGGTATAGGAACAGAACTTAGTCATCCTCATAGAACAATCCTTTCATAGAGTCTACTACTGTTTCTTACAGCATAGTACAAAAGACAAAACTCTAGACACGGACAGTCTAACTTCCTTGAGTCTCAAAGACATTCTCAAGCACCCCTTCGTTAAATAGGAAGGAAACCCGCAGACTCAGATAGTCTCAATACCCTTTGGATTTCCAATTTCCTCAAAGAAAAGGAAACAACCCCGATCCTCAGATCTAACCTATGAGTATAGTGATGCTCATATAAGAACTGATTTTCTCTTCAAAATCAGTATAGTGGACCTGTCACTTAACTGACACAGTAACCCTAGCCTTCTCTTGGGCTTTGTACAATGATTCTCCCCAGTGGAGTCAAACGTTTTAGCCTCTCTCTCGGGCTTCGTACGAGACACACATAAGAGACTTCATCGTTGAGTCAATCACCTTTTCGCCTCCATCTCGGGCTTTATACGAGATACAAAAAGGTTCATATTGAGCCCAACAAATTCTAGCCTCCATCTCGGGCTTCGTACGAGACACAAAGACTCCATCGTCGGGTCAAAAACTTTTAGCCTCTCTCTCGGGCTTTGTATGGGACACAAATTAGCCTCCTCTTAGGCTTTGTATAATGATTTTCCTAGCAGAAATTAGCCTTCTCTTAGGCTTTGTATAAGAAAACCACTGGTTGATTCAATCAACCTTTTAGCATCAAAGTTGTGCCTCGTTCACAGTATATAAACATCAACAACTCCTTTCCCTTCATCTAATCGCTGTAAGCGGCAAGCCTCTGGATCATCTATATCCACGCCACTGTCCCTCTTTTAGCATGAGAAATTCCTAAGGAAAGATGGCATTGCTCTACACTGAGTTAAAGTCTTCTCCTTCAGGTTAAAACCATTTTCTTCAGAAATTATGGCATTGCTCGGATCCGCGTATCCCAGTTAAAGTAATTCTCCTTCTCCCCTCTTTAGAGATGACAAATTCTCTCTAAAACCGAGGTCTTTCAGCTTCACGTCTTGGGCTTTGAACAAGACACAAATAGACCTTTCAGCTTCACATCTTGGGCTTTGAACAAGATACAAACTACCTTTCGCTTCACGTCTTGGGCTTTGAACAAGACACCAAAACACCCATTTCCTCCCATAGACTAGGAAGAACTACGAACGCTCTGATTTCCCTGTTTCGGTAAACGGGAATACGTAGGCATAAGATCGAAAGAAAAGATCTTAGCGAGCATAATCAACAAAAAACCCAAATCCCATATCTCCATCAATCAAAAGCAGTAATTCAAAAATATCAGTCCTAACATCCTAATCCTTATTCCCCGTCGGAAACCCTTTGCCTAGATTAAAAGAAAGAAAACTGTATTGGCGAAAATACAAATAACCAGTACAAAGGCCCCCCCACATTGTAGCATTCGTAACTTAACAGACCGCTGTTTAAACTCAGTATGCAAAGCAGGGTTAATTGGAGACATCTATTTCCCTTCCTTATTCAGCTCACAATAGGATAAAAAATGAATTGAGTAACATGATTCAATTCTGACCTTAGGCTTTCATGAATGCCTTTCACACTTGTTTGTTAATCATATGTTCATAATTTTCCAAAACATGCTTAAGATAAGATCTTTGTGCATAACTTGCAAATCATTTGTACATGACCTAAAGTGAATTTCATAATCAATCCTCAATGCTTCAAGCATTCATTTGACATTGTTCATACCTTGTGTGTTGCTTATACATGGATTAGTTCCACTTGTGCTAACTTTGAGAAGTTCGTTTGGCATAACTTGTAAGTGATACATGTTTAGGTGATGGTGTAAGATAGAACTTAACATCTTTTGCATGTTCCCTTAGGACATTAATGTGGGGATGATTAGGCGTGTTTAGCTACTGCCCCTAGTAGGTTCTCATACCTTTGGGCACTTCTAACTTTGGTTTTTGTTGGATATTCATCTTAGTGTAGTCTTAGGACTCTAGAGTAATCATAATTGCATGTTTGCACACTTTGCTTTCAATTATTCATTAGTTGAGTTTGGCTTGGAGATGGTAAGTTTGTGTTACTTTGCAAGGTTGCTTACACTTACATGAATTCTATTTCATCTTACTTCTCCTTTCTCATTTCATCTTTGGTGATTGTTTAGTCTAATATTTACTTGTGTTGTTCACATGATCCCTTAGGATTCCTAGCTCCACTTAATTTCCGATTAAGATGGAGGTAGGAGAGACATTAGGTTTGTAATCCATGTATGATAACAAGTAGAATAGTTCCCTAACCTCAATCTTAGGGCCATATGCATGACAACATTAGTACCTAGTCTCCCTTAGTTATTTTCCTTTGCAACTTTGAGCCTTTTATCTTCTCATCTCAAATCAAGTCCAAAATACATAATAAATACAACGAGTATTGTACACCATGAGCCTTAAGTACATGGGAAATGAAGAGTAGAGGGATTCCTTTCACTTTCCTAAAGTGTTTAGCATGCGTCCTGTCTTGGGTCGATGTGCGACTCATTCGATCCTATGTCATAGACTTTAGTGCAATACAAGTTTCAAACTAACTTAAGCCACTTCTATCTAAAAAACAAAAACAAAGTTCAAATCATTTTATCCTTCGGGATTGACAGGGTTTCAAATTATTTTTTAAAAAAAGCACGTTACTTCCGTTTTGTCGCAAACAGGCATCGGCCCTAACTGCCGGACGCGAACTTAACGTCGCTCATAAAAAACACTTAATGACCTTGTAGGTCGAACTACGACTGCTCTGTTTTCCTCTCTCTGGTTAGATTGAGGATATGTAGGCACGAGACGGCGATGTCTTGGCGAGCAATCTTCCCCCACAAATCTGTAGTCTCTGAACTACATTGACTCTAATTTTCCCGTTCCTGAGGGAGTACGTAGGCCTAGGACGGTGATGTCCTACCGAGTCACCTTTTCTTTTTCCTTTCTGGTTAGCAGTAGGCTTTAGATAACTCACCCTTTGATCGGTACAACAAGCGTGGATCCTATCGAGTACGATGAATGCGAGGGGGTGCTAATACCTTCCTCTCGTGTAGCCGACTTCCGAATTCAGACTATGGTTGCAATGACCATGTCTTTCCCTTTTGAGGTTTTCTTCGATCGTTTCCTTTCTCTCCGTTGGGATAAATAACGTTCGGTGGCGACTATTCTATTTTTCCGCCGATAGATTTTCGCAGGTGCGACACTAGTGAATCAATTTAAAACATGTGGAGAAGTGTTGACATCAAAATATGTAGTATCAAAGATTTTGAGGTCATTACATCCAAAGTTTGATCATGTGGTAGTAGCCATAGAAGAATCAAAGGATTTTTCAAGTATGACAAAAGAAGAGCATCAAGAGACACTTGATTCTCATGAACAAAGAATGACTGAAAGAACTGCAAGCAAGTCGAAGACTGACGTGGCTTTGTAAGCTCAGTCGACTAAAGAAAATAAAGACAAAGGAAGATTAAATGGTAACAAGGGTAGAGGAAGTTACAACAATTCGGTTGATAAAGAAAACCATCAAGAGGGTAGTTCATCAAATCAAAGACGTTTTTTTAACCAAGGCAATCACGGAGGTGGTGGTGTAGGTATAGGAATAAGGGATGGAAGAAACCATAATAAAATCCATATTTATTGCTATAATTTTCAAAAGTATGGTCATTATGCAAGTCACTATCGAGGAGGCAAGAAAGATCAAGAAAGTGATGCAAAGCTTGCAGAAAAAGAAGAAGTGATGCTAATGGTCACAAAAAAAGAAGAAGAAAGATTCAAAGATCAATGGTATCTCGACTTAGGGTGTTCATCACACATGATTGAAAGAAAAGATTGCTTTATCAACATCCGTCCCTCTTCGAAGAATAAGGTAAAATTTACAAACGACTATACCCTATCCGGTGAAGGTATTGGTGATGTTCTGATCAGGAGAAAGGATGGTAAACAATTAATAATTTCCAATGTGTTATACATACTTGACATGAAGAGTAATATGCCAAGTATAGGTCAGGTGGTCAAGAGGAATTACAAAGTATTCATTGAAGATAGAAAGATGAGTGTGATCTACTCGCGTAACAGGTTAATCTTGAAAGCTTCTATGTCTCAATATAGAACCTTTAGGATTGAACTTAATATATTGGAACACAAGTGCCTCGCGATTGCAGCTAGCAGAGATGAATGTTTATGGAATTACAGACTTGGTCACTTGAATTTCAATGACATTAGTAATCTGAAGAGGAAATATATGGTTTCAAGCCTCCCAGAAATCCCTATTACAGAAGAATTATGTGAAGAATGTGAAGGTGACAAGAAACACAAGAAAAAGGGTTTGAATTGGGTTTCCAAGATTAAAAATTTCATACCCAAAACACTTAACGATGAGACAGGAACAAAAATAAATGAAAAGAATATTTTTATCCTGGTACACTGTTAATTAAGGTAATCTAGTCCACCTGCCATGGTGATTTTGCCTTATCAACAATGACTTAATCCACTATAATCAACTGATTACAGAAATATAAAGAATACCCGTCAATGTCTTCTCGAGAATCCTTACTATACCCTAGTCTCTCAAGGAATACAACCTCAAACAATGAGATACAATAAATATGTTTACAAAGTTGCTTCTAAGAAAGCAGATTACACAAGTTTAAGTACAATGAATTTATCACACAAAAATGAACAAAAGATCTATGTGTGTTTTCTTTCTATATTCATAATAATATGTTCAGCAAAAGAATTGTGATGTAGCGTAAACGAGCATAGTGTAGCAGCTTTATTCATTCTTCCAAGTCTCCTTTGTATAGGCAATGAAAAGATTCGTTGGAGGGTAGAATGGAAATCTTCACAGATGATTCGATACCTTGCATAACGGTCTGCAAATGTGGGAGACAAAATGGTACAAAAGTACAATCCTTACTCCACAAAATCATAGTAGTGGAAGGAATATTTGATCTTGTACTATGTACTATTTCTCTCACATACAATCTTTTGAATTTATCTTCTAATCTTCAGAGGCTTCTGAATAAATGTTGTTGAAGCATGTTTAGAAGGATCAAGAATCTGGTTGAGAAAAACTTCAGAACCTTAGTCTTCAGAGTCTTGACACAATTCCTAAAAACCCAGTCTTCAGAGTCTTCAGAACTTGATCTTCAGAATCTTGAGAGCTTAATAAACCTTTTGAGGCTCTTCTATCAGAGTCACAATGAGAAGCTTTTACATGAACATTCATCAGAACCGTTGTTTAAGAGCATTCCAGAACTTGACATAATCTTGTAAAGCGCACTTTTGTATCTCTACATAGTTAAAGTGTGTTGAGTCCAGAATCTGATGACATCATATGCCAAATCTTCAGTTTCAGAACCTGTTAACAAAAGTTACACACTAGACAAAACCATTAGGATACAAAATTGTTCTCTAAGAAACAGTGTATTTCAATTAAAGAAACACAAGAATAGATTCAGCAAGGATGCAAGTAGCAAGCCAAAAGCCACTCTCGACATTATATACTCTGACATGTGTGTCCTCTCTAGGTAGATTCACTTAGAGGTAACAAGTACTTTGTTACATTTATTGATGATTACAATAGAAATTTGTGGACCTACTTAATAAAAAAGAAAAGTGATGTGATTAATGTTTTCACCAAGTTCAAAGAAATGGTGGAAAGACACGGTGGTCACAAGATTAAGGTTCTGAGGACAGATGGAGGTGAAGAGTATGTAATGAAAGATTTTGACATGTTATGTACAATGGACGGAATTGTGCATTAGGTGGTGCCACCATACACTCCTCAACAAAATAGTAGTGCTGAAAGGAAGAACAAAACCATTATGAATATGGTGAGAAGTATGTTAAAAGGCAATCATCTCCCAAATGAGCTATGGGGTGAGGCTATATTGACAACAACATACATATTAAATAGATGTGGAACAAAGAGGCTTGAAGGTGTCACACCAGAAGAATGTTGGTCTGGTGTCAATCCTAGTTTAAGCCACTTGAAGGTGTTTGGATCCATAGCACATAAACATGTTCCAGATCAGCTGAGAAGAAAGTTGGATGATAAGTCGAAACAGAATATCCTAATACGATATATCATTCGACTGGTGGATACAAACTATTCGACCTAGTGAACAAGCAAGTCGTTATCATTAGGGGTGTGATCGTGATGATCTTAAGGAGTGAGATTGTACTAAGAACATCAAGAAGAATTTAGTAAGAATTTTGTGTGATGAACCAGCCAGTGAAGCTATTAAAGAAGTTCGTTAAGAAGCCTTCGGAGGTCAAGCTAGCACAAGCAGACCCTAGAGAACCAGAAACATGCCTGCAAGACTGCAGGAATGTGTAATCACATCAAATAATATGGTCAATGATGAAGGTGAGTTAGTAAACTATGCCTTCTATCCAGCTACTTATTCAGTCAATGCAGCTGAAGCATTGAAAGACTCAGGGTGGATGAAACATATGGTGGATGTGATAAAATCCATAAAAGACAATGATATTTGGACACTATTTGAATTTTCAAAAAGGAAGAAGGCAATTGATGTGAAATGTGTATACAATGCCAAGCTAAATCTAAAAGGTAAAGTAATTCAACACAAGGTAAGACTTGTAGCAAAGGGGTTTCTTCAAAAAAAGGAATCGACTATGAATAAGTCTTTGCACAAGTAGCTAGAATCGAAACAATCAGATTGGTTGTTGGTCTAGCCAATATGCATAATTGGTTGATATGTTAGATGGACGTGAAATGTGCATTCTTGAATGACCCTCTAGACGAAGAGGTGTATGTGACACAACCAGTTGGGTTTGTGAAACATGACCAAGAAAGGAAAGTATACGGGCTGCATAAAGCCCTGTATGAACTGAAACAAGCTCCAAGAGCTTGGAACAAGAAAATAGACAGATTTCTAAGAGAGAAAGAGTTTAAGAAGTGCACGACTTAGCGTGGTGTGTATGCCAGAAGAAGAAGGAGTAAGCTAATTATACTATGTCTTTATGTCGACGACCTGTTGATAACAGGCAGTTGCAAGAAGGAGATCGAAGATTTCAAACATGACTTAACTAAGGAGTTTGGAATGTCAGACTTGGAAAATCTCTCATACTTTTTTTGTATCATATTCTACAAGATAAGTAGATGATTGATGATGCACCAAAGAAGATATACAGGTGAAATACTTAACAAATTTGAAATGCAAAATTGCAACCCAATTTCTACTCCAGCTGAGCCCAGATTGCAACTGATAAAAGATTTGAAAGAAGATGACGTCGACCCAACACGGTACTAGAGACTCATTGGATCATTTTGATACCTCTATCACACAAGGCCAGATTTAGCCTATTATGTAGGCATGTCAAGGTGTGAAAAATACAAGAAAAGCGGTTTGAATTGGGTTTTTAAAACAAAAGTTTTTCACCAACTCAAAAAATCAGTAATCAAAAGATTGAACAATGAGAGAGACGCAAGGATTTTTATCCTGGTTCGCTTAAAACTCAAAGCTAATCCAGTCCAACCGCCAAGGTGATTTCGCCTTATACATAAGGACTTAATCCACTATAATTAAGTGATTAAAAATGCACTAGCAACAACTGGTGACTAACCAATCACAAAGACAAACAATCAATGACTTCTCAAGGATTCTGACCTAACTAGTCCCTTAAAGAAATACAAACAACAAGTTTGAATAAAGAATGTGTGTTTACAAATTGCTTCTACACAAGCAGATTTACACAAATGAAATACAAACACTTAAAGAAAATATGCACAAAGTTGAGAGCTTTTCACGTAGAAACAATCTTGTAAAATTGGCAACTTTCTTCAAGTCTCCAAGTCCTCTTTATATAGCATTAAAAAGGAACAGTTGGACGGAAAATTAGAAATACGAGAATTGCAGTTGTCCACTAACGGAATAATGATAAGTGTGAAGAATAGTACAATCCTTTCGCCCACAATATCAGGTAGTGGAAGGAATATTTTTCGTTTTGTACCGTGTACTATTTGATCATGTATCCTTCCTTTTATCCTTATCTTCATATTCATAGGCTTCTGGTAGAAAGTTGATGAAGCATAAAAACGAAGAAACACATAGCTAGGATCAATCTCCAGAATCTTCAGTTAGAACCTTTTGACAACAACAACGTCTGGCTTGGGAATTTTAAGAATCTTCAGTTTAGCAATGAAAAATTCAGAATCTTCAGTCAGAACCTTTTGACAGCGTCAGCGTCTGGCTTAGGAATCTTCAGAATCTTCAGCTTAGCAATAGAAACTTCAAAAGCTTACCATTATTCAGAAGCTCGATATTCAGAGTCACATCCAGAAGCAGAGATAGAGAGAACATTGCAGCAGCAACATAACGTATTCTCAAAAGCTTCTTAAGAGTGAATCAGCGTGAAAATGACTTTCGAAACACAAAAGTTCAGAAACTGATGACGTTGCACATCATATTCTCAGAATCAGAACTGGTTGTTAAAGCTACACAATAACAAATCGTTAGGGTACCAATAATTTTCTCACACAAATACTACCTTGTTATCATAAAAACTTAAAGGTCTAGATGCAGAACCAAATCATGTTCTAACAGCATGGTTAGCAGATTCACGCAGAAATTGAAGGTATCTTATCTTGCAGCCACCAAGTAGATACTAAGGTATCTCAAAGGAACACTCGACTATGATATTTTTATTCTTCAGTCGATGAAGGAAAAAAATGAAAGCTTGTGGGCTACACTAACTATAGTTGGTGTCATGATGTTGAAGCTAGAAAATTGACAATATGGTATGTGTTTATATTAGGCAGTGTGACAATTGCATAAAGTTTAGGAAAGGAGCCGGTGGTATCCTTATCATCACGTGAGGCTGAATACATAGCAGCTTCACAATATGCATGCCAACCAACATGGGTGATGAATTTATTCGATGAAATTATAGGGAAGAATCATGGAACAATGTGTCGCACCACAAAAAAAAAAGAGAGACGACCTCGCGAAGAACAATCGCACGCTCGCGGGATAAACTCAACAGAGTCGCCATCGATCTTTATTTATTCTCATAGGGGGAAAGGTAGAATATCAAATAAAACCCCTAAAAGGAAAGACATGGATATGATAATCGCAACCAATTGTCCGAGTTTGGGAGTCGGTTACGCAAGGGGAATGTATTAGCACCCCCTCACGTCTGTTGTACTCAACGGGAACCATTAAGCTAGTTGTGTGTGTTAATGTTTGCTTAAAAGTGTAAGGTATCTCAAGTTATTAGGAAGGAGGGTGAATAGGGACTAAATGGTTTATTTTATTAGGGTGCTTGCCAATGATTATGGCCCTTTTGCATACGTGCTTGAACAAAGTGAAGAATGAGAGCGTCCATAGTTCGTGGGACTACGGTTTATTTGGTTGATTTTAGGATGACGAGAGCTCGAACCATGAGAAATATATCTCGGATCCTCATTCTCGGGGAGACATTGACTACACTCCGCTCCTTTTTCATCTTTTATTGAAAAAGATTTCAAAATTATTAAGTGTTTTGATTTGATTGAGAAAATGCCACTTGATGTTGGATAAAGGGTTTATTGATTATTCGAAACGATAAGGGCTTAAACTAAGTGGAAATATGGTCCTAATGGGTATAAGGTATGGTTGATGGCGATCATAAAAACAATCGACTTACAAAGGGTGAATACAATGCGGATATGGGATGGAAAAAAGTTTAGGGTTGATGGTTATGGATGTGCTATTGAATTAATTCTTTTATAAAAAAACACTTGACGTTGGATTAAGCTTATTTGTCTTGACTGAAAAGTGGGTGGTCAATTTTATTCTTGTGTTAAAGGGAGACCTAACAAAGATAATAGTTATTACAACTCATGGGATCGGGGATACATTTGCTGAAATGGGGATGGAACCACGCCATAGCACAAATAAAAAATCATCACACAAATGCATGTAAACAAACACATGGAATGTAAAGAGAGTGTCATTGTATGAAAGCCCAAGAGGAGACCATGAGGTTGACGGCGATCATGAACACAATCGACTTGCAAGGTGTTTGAAAATGGCTTGATGTTCGATCAAGATATTATTTTGAAAAGAGGTTTGAACATGCATATGAGATATAGAAATTAAAAGCAAACACGATATGAATATCAACCACACATAAGCAAAGGTACAACTATCAGGAAAGTCCTACAATACATGAACAAAGTAGAAAAAAAAAAAAGGATTCATGAATCAAATTAAATTTAAATGTTTAATAAGATTAACTAATAAAATAATTAATCAATATTAAATAAAGACATTTAAGACAATTAACAACTCAAACTTAAATATTTAATATAATTAATCCTTAATTAGATGAATTAATATTAAATATAAATTTTTAATGAAATTAATTAATTAAAAATTAATTTAGGAAACATTTTTGGGTTTTTATTATAATTAATATATTAAATAAAAGAGGAAAAATCATATTTCCCTGTGTTCGACGGCTCGGTCGATCTCTCGTTATTAGTCTATCGATGCTCTATCATTAATGCTCTTTGAAACACTTCATTAAATCTCACTCACAACAGATGTCTTCTAATTGACATTCTTTGTTGATTTTCTACTAGCTGAAAAATTCGTGCGTAACAAAATTGTAGTTAGGTTCATATAATTATGGGCCAGTTAAGTGCTGTTCAGTTTAGTTGTTGAACCGTTTCACAAATAATGGTTTGATTCATTAACTAAAGAGAATGGTTCGGTTATTTAACAATGATTTGGTTTGGTTCAGTTTTATGGATTTTTTGAACAACCTTACTCTAAGTGATAAGGCTATAGATAACTTCTTGATCGTATTCCATCATCAAAGATTATTGGACAATTATCACTATAGACTTCACCAAACTCTATTTCACATAAGTTGTTTTCATCGTCAAAACCAACAAGATCATCCAATGATTGCAGAGGTTTATGCATACAAGCATATAAAACCACATAATTTTGCGGAAAATATTTCTTCAGTTTCAAATGAGAATCTCTAATTTGAGATTTGAAGTCCTTCAACTTTATAGATTGTGTTTGAAATTCAAAGTGACGACTGCTAGTGCAGACGCATGAGGCTTTGAGAACATGCTAGCTCAACTACGTGTTTTAAACCCTTCGGTTGCCCTAGAAGCTTCAGATTAGATCCCAACAAAGTGGTGTGAGATAAAGGAGTTAAATGAGGATACTTTTATTTTAACTTGTGGAATTTTGGATCGAACTCTAGAAGAAGCATGTCGTCGAAGTTGGTTCACATGCTGCTGTCGAAAATAATGCATGATTATAGTCGAAGATTGTTCTAACGTGCATTAGTTAATATTGCTAGGTTTGTTAGCATATTGAATTGGGCCTTATATTAAGGATCCAATTGTTTAAGTTAGCTTGTACCCTAAGTTAGCTTGTAATGGGTATTTTGTTAAAAGCCCATTAGTTTAGTGTGCTAGGTTTATTATAAATAGCATGCTAGTCTCTTATTCCAGAGTGTGACAAAACCTAGAAAGGTGGAGAGTGGTTAGTTTGTTATTCTTGTATACTTGTAATCCTTGTTTTAAGGAGAAAGGAAAGAATAACAGTTTTATAACCAATCCTTGTTGTTTTTCTCTGGTTTTCTTTGTTAACCCTAACCCTTGTGAGTTTCTTTGATCATAAAGAAACCGTAAATACTTTGTTTCAAGGTATCCGATTCACAACAAATTGGTGCGGTGAGCGTGGAGAAGATGCCTTCAATAAAGTGTGAGATCGAGAAGTTCACCGGAGTGAACGACTTTGGTCTGTGGCGCTTGAAGATGAAAGCCCTACTGGTTCAGCAGGGTTGTTTAGAAGCATTGAAGGGAATGGCAGCCATGGACGCTGCGTTAACTGAAAGAGAAAAGACTACCATGATAGAGAAAACACACAATGCAATATTGTTGAGCCTTGGTGATAAGGTTCTTCGACAGGTATCAAAGGAGACGACGGCATCAGGGTTATGGGTAAAGCTTGAAAGCTTATACGTGACCAAATCTTTGGTGAATCGACTCTACCTGAAGCAAGCTTTGTATTCGTTTAAGATGAGTGAAAACAAAGCTTTGACTGAGCAGTTGGATATGTTCAACAAGCTGATTCTTAATCTTGAAAATATCGATGTGAAGATCGATGACGAAGATCAAGCACTATTGTTGTTGTGCGCTTTTCCTAGAACACATGCTCACTTTAAAGAAACTCTCTTGTATGGAAGGGAGTCCCTGACTTTTGAAGAAGTTCAATCAGCCTTATACTCTAAGGACCTGAACGAACGAAAGGAGCATAAACCTTCGACGGTTGGTGAAGGTTTGGTAGTTAAGGGAAAATTCTTGCGAAATAATGGTAGGTTCGACAAGAAGAAAGGTAAAAGTCAGCAGAAGTCTTCTAGTGGCGAAACATCTGGTTTTCGATGTTATCACTGTAAGAAGGTGGGTCACACAAGAAAAGTGTGCCCTGAACGCCTGAAGGGTCATGGAGGTAAGGATAATGGCAACGCAACCATTGTTCAAGATGACTTCGACTCATCTGATGCTCTTGTAGTTTCAAGCGGCGACTCAAGAAAAGAGTGGATTATGGATTCTGGATGTACTTGGCACATGACTCCAAACAAGAATGTGTTTGAAGAATTATGTGATCAAGATGGAGGATCAGTGCTGCTGGGAAACAACAAAGCTTGCAAAATTACAGGTATTGGATCCGTGAGATTCAAGCTCTATGATGAGTCAATAAGATTATTGACTGAAGTTAGGTATGTACCTGACTTGAAGAGAAATTTAATATCTCTTGGTGAATTCAACAGAAAGGGATATGTTTTCAAAGGAGAACAAGGTACCATGAGAGTCATAAAAGGGTCGAAGGAAGTCTTGAGAGGCGTGAAAAACCAAGGGTTGTATACCCTGGAGGCTGAGGTTGTAAGTGGTTCGAAAAATGTTGTATCCACGAAACCTATGTCGAAGACAGAGTTATGGCACATGAGATTTGGCCATGTCAGCGAAAAAGGCCTGGTCGAATTGGGGAAGCAGAACCTGCTAGGTGGTGACAACGTCGAAAAGCTGGAGTTTTGTGAATCTTGTGTATTTGGTAAATCCTATAGGGCGAAGTTCAACAAAGGCAAGCAAAGAACACATGGATCCCTTGATTACATTCATGCTGATCTTTGGGGGCCTGCAAGGAATCCTTCACACTCAGGTGCAAGGTATTTTCTATCCATTGTTGATGACTATTCCAGAAAGCTATGGGTATTCATTCAGAAGACGAAGGATGAAACTTTTGAGAACTTCAAAAGTTGGAAGATTCTGGTCGAAACTCAAATTGGCATAAAGGTTAAGAGGTTGAGAACCGACAATGGCCTTGAGTTCTGCAACAAAGCGTTTGACAGTTACTGTGTTGAGTCTGGGATTGCAAGGCATAAGACTGTAGCAAGTACTCCTCAACAAAATGGCTTAGCTGAGAGATTCAATCGAACAATCCTTGAAAGGGTTAGATGCATGTTGGTTAATGCTGGATTGAAGAAGGTGTTTTGGGCTGAAGCTGTTTCGACAGCTGCATATCTGATAAATAGATGTCATTCGACTGCATTAGATATGAAGACACCTGAAGAAGTTTGGTCGGGAAATCCACCTTGTCTCGACAGACTGAGAGTATTTGGTTGTGTGGCCTATGCTCACATTAGGCAAGACAAGTTCGAACCTAGAGCTCTGAAGTGCATGTTCATGGGATACCCTGAAGGAGTAAAAGGTTATAGGCTATGGTGCCTAGAGTCAGGTCACAGGAGGTGTATCACCAATCGAGATGTAGTTTTCAATGAAGCTGAGATGGCTTTCAAGAAAATTGATGTTGCTGACGAAGAGCTGGAACATGGAGAGATTCCTGTTGAGGTGGAGCATGTTGATGCTGAAGTGCGTACCCCAGATGAAGTCGAAGACGAAACAGAAGATGTTGTCGAAGATGAGGAAACTGATAATGACTACCTGTTAGCAAGAGACAGGTTGAGAAGAGTCATCAAGCCACCTCAGAGACTTGGGTATGCAGATCTTATAGCCTATGCCTTAATCTCTGCAAGTGAGGTTCTCGACGAAGAACCTAGAGACTATAAGGAAGTTATGAGAAGTCGAAAGAAGACTGAATGGCTGAAGGCCATGGATGATGAGATGAAATCTCTTCATGACAACGACACATGGGAACTGATCAAGAAACCTGCTGGAGCCAGGTTAGTCAGCTGTAAATGGATTTTCAAAGTCAAGGAAGGAATCGAAGGAGTGGCGTCGAAAAGATACAAGGCAAGGTTGGTTGCTAGGGGATTCACTCAGAAAGAAGGTGTCAACTTCAATGATGTGTTCTCGCCTATTTTAAAGCATAGATCTATTCGAATGTTGTTAGCCATGGTGGCACAGTTCGATCTTGAACTGGAACAGATGGATGTGAAGACTGCATTCTTGTATGGTGATCTAGATGAAATAATCCTGATGAGGCAACCTGAAGGGTATGTCGAAAAGGGGAAGGAAGATTATGTGTGCAAGCTGAAGAGATCTTTATATGCACTGAAACAATCTCCTCGACAGTGGAATAGGAGATTCGACAAGTTCATGGCACGCATAAGTTTCATCAGAAGTCAATTCGACCACTGTGTTTACTTTAGATTTCGACCTGGTAATTCATTTGTTATTTTGTTGCTTTATGTGGATGATATTCTAATAGCAAGCAACAATGTCGAAGAGGTAAGGAGGGTGAAGGCTGAACTCAGTAAGGAGTTCGAAATGAACGATCTGGGAGTTGCGTCCAGGATTCTTGGGATTGACATCCGAAGAGATAGAAAGCAGTCGAAATTATGCTTATCTCAAGAGGCATACCTACGGAAGATTCTCGAAAAGTATGGTATGTCGAATTCAAAGCCTGTTGTAACTCCGACAAACCCTCAATTCAAGCTGAGTATAGATCAGTGTCCCAGTACTGATGTCGAAAGAGCTTATATGGATAGCATTTCATATGCTAATATAGTGGGCTCTTTGATGTATGCTATGGTCTGTACAAGACCTGACATAGCATATGCAGTGAGTCTTGTGAGCAGGTACATGTCGAATCCTGGAAAGACTCACTGGCAAGCATTGAAGTGGATTTTAAGGTACATAAATGGGTCTCTGAATAGAGTCCTAATTTATGGTGGAGCCTTGGGTGAAGATAGTAAAGCAGAAATCGAAGGATATGTCGATTCTGATTATGCAGGTTGTATGGATACCATAAAATCTATTTCTGGATATGTGTTCACTATGTTTGGGACAACAATTAGTTGGAAAGCAACACTTCAGAAAGTGGTTGCCTTATCAACCACTGAAGCGGAATATATTGCCTTAACTGAAGATGTGAAAGAAGCAGTGTGGCTTGAAGGTTTTGCAAAGGAGCTGAAACTTCAAGGTCCAGTTATCACTGTTAAATGTGATAGTCAAAGTGCAATACACCTGTCGAAGAACTCAGCCTATCATGAGCGAACTAAGCACATTGATGTGAGACTGCATTTCGTCAGAGGGGTAATCGAGCGTGGAAAAGTCCAAGTGCTGAAGGTTTTGACAGATCATAATGCTGCTGATATGATCACCAAGACGTTGCCAAGTTGCAAGTTTTTCCACTGTATGCAGTTGATAAAGCTGCATGAAGAAAGCTAGTTTGTTTTCTTGTTGTTAGAGTTAGATCCAAGGTGGAGATTTGTGGAATTTTGGATCGAACTCTAGAAGAAGCATGCCGTCGAAGTTGGTTCACATGCTGCTGTCGAAAATAATGCATGATTGTAGTCGAAGATTGTTCTAACGTGCATTAGTTAATATTGCTAGGTTTGTTAGCATATTGAATTGGGCCTTGTATTAAGGATCCAATTGTTTAAGTTAGCTTGTACCCTAAGTTAGCTTGTAATGGGTATTTTGTTAAAAGCCCATTAGTTTAGTGTGCTAGGTTTATTATAAATAGCATGCAAGTCTCTCATTCCAGAGTGTGACAAAACCTAGAAAGGTGGAGAGTGGTTAGTTTGTTATTCTTGTATACTTGTAATCCTTGTTTTAAGGAGAAAGGAAAGAATAACAGGTTTATAACCAATCCTTGTTGTTTTTCTCTGGTTTTCTTTGTTAACCCTAACCCTTGTGAGTTTCTTTGATCATAAAGAAACTGTAAATACTTTGTTTCAAGGTATCCGATTCACAACATAACTTTTGTGAAGCTTTTTGAGGTACACTTTGCTTTGATCTTTGTAATTTACGACAAATTTTTATGGCTCATAATGGTTCTTTCTTTCATCATCTATTATCATTTTTTAGTCTTGCCTCTTTTGGAATTTTTCTGTTAGAAGTTATACATATTCTTTGTTAATCTATAATAGAGAGGTTTTCGGCCTAAAGATGCCTCTTGCTTGACCCATCTCATGGCTTCCATCTTGAGAGCATGGGTGAATATTTGTTTTTATGATACCTTTCTTGATAAGGACCAATCAAGATCATGAAGAAGGGAATTAAATACTTTTTTAATTTATTTTCTAATAATTATATTTAGTTTTAATTTGGGATTGTAATAGTTTAATATAGAATTAGTTGAAGGTTGCTTCCTTTAACTTATTTTATAAGATATGATGTAGCCCAATATAGACCTATACAATTGTGTTTATAGCTCATTTAGATTTAACATAATTCTTAATATAAGTAAATATTTTGTAACCACTTTTTGACAAGTTTAAAATGAATTGAACTTTTCTCTTTTATGAGAATGGTGAGTGAGTTTTGTCTCTTCTTTTAGTTGTTGGAATAGAACTTGCTTGAGTCTTATCAATGACTTTCTTACAAATGTGGAAATTACTATTTGGTTATCAATTAGAAACGCCTTTGTTTTCATCTATTTTCCAAAATATATCTTTTAATATTTATCGCGTTTGATTTACTACTTTATTTGAAGAAGCCACTTGGTTAGATCTTCATCTCATGTGAAAGAATGAGGTATCTTTGCCATCGGTTATGAATTTGGTGTCACTTTTTCTATCTTGGGGAAATGTTTGTTAACTTCCTTTCTTTGAGATGACAATTCTTCCTCTCAGACGACAGTCAAATATTTAGAGACAAAGTGTTATAGAAAAAGCAATATAATGCTTGATATATTCAAAATGCTAGTACTTACAAACACATGATGATCATCGTAGATCTCTAAAGCCATGTAATTCTAATTATATATTAAAGTACATCTTCTGGTCACTATTATAAGCAAATTTACCTTTTTGTGATACATTTGACTATTAATGTATCTAGTCTATATATGGACTAGATACATTAATAGTCAAATGTACCACAAAAAGGTAAATTTGCTTATAATAGTGACCGGAGGGTGTATAAAGTAAACAATTCACATATAAATAACATAAAACATAGGGGTGGCAAACGGGCATGCCCGCCCCATTTAGGCCCGCCCCGCAAATGCCCGCGAGAAAACGGGGCGGGGCGGGGCGGTCATAGTTGAGGATGCGGGCCTAAAACCTAGACTTACCCCGCAAAAAAGTGAGGGCGGGGCCGGGAAAGCCCGCGGACACTGTACCTTTTAAGCCTAAAAATGCAAAATTTTATGTAAATGCTTGTGCCCACAAAAGCCCGCGAAGAAAATGAGACGGGGCGGGACGAACACATTAGAGGGTGAGGATCTAAACGGGCATGCCCAACGGGCCGGGCCCGTTTTGTCACCCCTAATAAAACATGTGGTCCTAGACTATTATGGGTCTAATTGTTAACTTTTTCAAGGTATTTCTTGTCGGTGTAATCCCTAAACACCAATAGTTTTATTTGAACTTGGTACTTGTATTGAATTATCTACTAATAATAATAAGACATTTCTATATTATGTTTGTTTTTCAAAAGTAATAAATTCTCTAAAATAGTTAATTCGTTTGATGAAACATTAAATGTGACTTAATTATGAGACCTCATTAAACATAAGAACATTATTCTTAAGGTATATGTAGTCAAACCTTATTGTGAAGTTGGATAACATCAAACCATTGAGAATATTATGTGGATAGACTGATGATTATATCTAACAGATCATGGATAAAGAGTTATCGAGTTTTCACATAAGTATAAATATAGAAGTAATACTTATAGTGGATTGGCCTAAATTTGGAGTCGAGTATTTTATTTTCATTCAAAAGTTTTCCATAACAAGATTAATATAAATTTAGTTGATGGATACTCCACAAATCAAGTTGACGTACATGACTAACTTGCATCGAATTTACCCATCTTGCGTAACATGATAAATGTCAAAGGGCCCAATATTGAACTGGCAAGGGTGACACAATCTATATCATGTGGTCAATATAGACATAAGGGTAAAAAGGTAATTATACACATAAGCATTATCACCGAAAGGTTTTGTTAGATCACATGACATTTTCATAACTACAGTTTCAATGATGTGTTGCTAGATACCCCGTCATTATTTTATATATTAATTGTGTGGTTTAATATGATTTCAAACGTCACGAGAACCTATTGGGTCACATGCATAAGGACAAATTAATGAGAGATAAAATGAATAAGGGAAGCTTATTCAATTGTGTGTTCTTAAAAAACACCAATGTTAATTAGAGAAACATGATACACTGTATGGTACGATGTACATAACTGAAATACGTAACACCGTGAGGTATAATGTACTTAAGTGAATTATTAAACATCGTATGACATAATGTACCTAAGTGGAATATGGAACGGCGTAAAGTATGATATGCTTAAGCGTAATACAATACATCGTAAGGTATTAAGCACTTAAGATAAGCCAGTGACCTACCAAAAGGCCATCATTGGTCCTGAGCCAGAGAAGTGCTTAGAGGCCAAGAAATCTGAAATGGATTCCATGTACACAAACCATGTTTTTACCTTGGTAAAGCCTCCCAAAAGTGTTAATCCTATAGGATATAGGTATGTCTTCGAAAAGAAGACTGATATAGATGGTAAGATACGTACCTATAAGAGACAACTTATTAATAATATCTATAAGAAAAATCATGGTCTAGTTTATAATGAAATCTTTTCTCCAACTGCAATGTTCAAATCTATTTGGATTTTACTTTCTATAATTGTATATCATGATTATAAAATATGGAAGATAGAATGTCAAGACTTCTTGTGTTAATGGAACTCTTCTTAAGGATGTGTACATGACAGAACCCAGGGGATTTGATACATTAGAAGAAGATAACAAGATATTTAAGCTATAGAGATCAATCTGTGGTTTAAAGCAAGCTTCAAGAAGCTAGAATATTCATTTTGATGAAGCTGTAAAATAATATGGAATCATTAACAACAAAGACATTCCTTGTTTCCACAATAAGGTTAGTGGAAGCCTGATCGTCTTTATACTATTATATGTAAATAACATATTACTCATTGGAAACGATGTCCATACATTGCAGCAAGTGAAATATGGGATAAGGAAACACTTTTATATGTAGGACTTGGGTGAAACAACCCATATATTTTGAATTATGATCTATAGAAATATATTAGAAAAACTGCTTGGCATAATTTAGAGTAAATATATTAACAAAGTGTTGAGACACTTTAGTAGACATGATGACATGAAAGGATTCACATTTTGCAAACTAGGTTGCGTCTATTAAAGACATAATCTCCTTCAACTATGAAGAAAGGGATAACATGAATAAAAAGGATCTATCATGTATGCCATGTTATGTTCTCGACCAATTATCTTGTATGTTTTAGGTGCAATGAGTAAGTATAAGTCAGATCCTGATGATGCACATTGGATTGTTGTTAAGAATATCCGTAAGTACTTGAAAAAGACTAAAGACTCATTCTTAATATATGGAGGCTGGGAAGAGCTCAATGTAATAGAGTACATCGATGTTAGCTTACAGACATATAATGATGACTTTAGATCGCAATATGGTTATGTATTTGGCTTAAATGATGGTGCTATGAGCTGGACAAGTTCAATGCATGATACATTGCCCGTTTGTTTTGGCTTTTTTAAAATAAAAAAAATATTTTTATAGTGTTATATAATTTTGAGTAAAAAATTACAAAGAAACTTTTCATAAAAGCATCAAATGAAAATTTTGTTTGAATAATAATTCTTAAAATGTAATTTTAGATATTTCATCATTTTATTGAAAAAAAATTAGATATCAAAATTTCAAAAAAAATCACTTAACTATGAAGCTATTTCAAATAACTTTTCATATATAATTTTTGAAATACAAATTTTTGAAAAAAATTGTGATTTCAACTATGTTTTGATCTTCAATAATGTCAGTTTATGTTATAGGATGTCAAAATTAGTCTTTCAATTTAGAAAAAAATGAATATAAAAAAACATGTAATATTTTGAAAAACGGTTTTATAAAATCTAACTTTAAAAATTCAAAGAAAAAAATTATTTTTTTAAAGGTAAAACAAACAGACCCACAATTACTAATTCTGCAACAGAGGTTGATTATATCACTAATCACACATCAATGGAAACACAAAATCCATAATCAAGTGAAATATTTCCAAAAATAACGTATAATGGATAACAAAGCTAAGATGTCTAAGTAACTTTCGTGACATCTTGATTAATGTTTTGCTGATAAAAATAAGTCAATCAATAAGTAATAACAACGTTAACACTTTGTAGTCTATGTATTTGGATGAACGTGCCCTTCTTCCTTCTCGGTTGATTCAAGAATCCTTTTTAGCTTCGCCTCTCTTTTTATTTTCTTACTTAGTTTCTTCATTTTCCCTTCTACCTATCTCTGCTTTCGCAAAACTTTTTCCATAGAGTAAGTTACTAGCCGTTAATTTCCCCCTATATATATATATATATATATATATATATATATATATATATATATATATATATATATATATATATATAAGCCTTTCTCAACGAATTTTGATCCTAGTTTGAGTTCGAAACTTAAACATGTTTTTTTCATCTCATCATCAACATTCATGACTAATATTGATTCTCCGTTAAACCTCTAAATATAGGATAATTATAAGTCGTTTTCCCGTCTAATAGATCCTAAACTCTCAACTTACTTGGATTATCTACGGAATGACGTGAAATGTGTGAAAATCATATATGGAGTTCTCCTGAAAATCAATCGAATTGTTTCTCAAATCTTTAACTTCGCTTTTAGAATCAGAAAGACCTAAAATTCCTTATATTTCAAAAATTAAAAACAACATCAACCAATTACACATACTCCTCAGAGATTAGTTGTTCTATCTTAGGTCTCCATTTCCAACTATAAGAAAATACTATTCATTAGTAATTTTCTAAGTTCTTTTAATTTTTAAAATATTTTGAAAGTGTATATTTTTTTCCATAAGATACAAACTATGCCTAAATGCGTCTAATTTTTGCGCATAAAAAAAATAAAAAATAAAAAATTTATATTAATATATTTTAAATTATTTTTTAAAGCACAATAATTATCAAAATAAATAAAATAATAGCTCCTTTTTTTTTACTTTTACATTACACTTTTTTTCTATACATTGGTTTTATCTCATCAAGTATTTTAGAAAAAAAATCATAAAACAACAGTTTTAAATCTTTGTTTTCTTAAATTTTGATATAAAATATTAAAATTTATTACTTTTTTTTTATATTAATTAATAATATATAAGAAAGTACTAAAAAAACATAATTAATTTATTTGAAGTACAATATATTTATTACTATATTTTATATGTAATGCAATTTTTTTTCTTTTTATATTCTACCTTTGTTTAAAGATATATTTTTGAAGTATATATGAATAAAAGTAATAGTTAATTTAATTCAAAAATCATAAAAATATTTAAAAAGAAAAAGAAGTGAATAAACAAAAAGAAATAATTAATTTGGTCATCCTCATCTTCCTCTTTTTCCATAAAAGAGTAAGTTTTTCTTTGACAAAACAAAAAGCACAACCAGTTACTCCTTATTTTTGGGGTTTTATATAAAAAATGGTACACAAAAAATATCAACAAAGAAAATTGTAGAAACACAAAAGTTACATTACAGATTTGAAAACGGGACCCAATCCAAACTAGTTGTCTTGTAGAGGTTCATTGCATGTAAGACAAGTGTGTGAAAGACCAAACACACTTCTAAAATCTTTATCCTTAAAAACAATAAGTTTTAATTTTATTACACAAAAATAAAAATAATAAAATAAAAAAATATTTTTATCGAATTTAATTTAATTAAAATAAATTTTTCTTACAAGATAAGTATTAAATAAATTTTTTATATAAAAAGTAAAATAAAATATTGAAGGGTATCTTAGTAAAGAACTAACCATCTCCTAAACCAATTACCCTATCAAACAAATACTTCAATTTTCCGCCAGCCCGGATCTTTCGCAACCGTGTTTCAGACCATTTTTCTTCCTGCAGAGCCAAAAGTCACTTATCTCCATTTTTTAATACTACTAATATTATTTTTTAATTATTTTCCATTTTTAATTTTAAATTATTTTTTTTCTTGTCCTTTTATTTTCCACTGCCTATAACTCGAATCAAACTCTCTGCTTTTACGCTGAAACTCTTGCTGTTATAATTATAACTCTTATCTTTCTCTCTCAAAACCAACCTTCCTTTCTTGCATGCACTCTCACCTTCACCTTCTTTCTCTACTCCATTTTTTCACCCATTAAATAAAATAAATCACAACACAACATTAAAAAAAAAAACTACCCTTAAACGGTGTAGTTTTGATCCATTGTTTCAAAAGAAAACGTGGTTTTTTCAAGTCTTTGTGATGATTTAATTTGAAAAAACCGTTATCTAGAAACTGAGTATTATTTTTTTTTCACAAAATGGCTCGTGCTAGTACTACTTCTACTAACTCAAATAACTGGCTATCGTTTTCACTCTCACCTATGGAAATGCCTCAGTTTGTTCAATACGACGCCGCTTCATCTGTTACTAACTCGTCTCATCAGAATCATCATCACTATTTCCTTGACAATATGTATACTAATGGTAAAATAACCGTTTGAATGTTATTTTCCATATTAGTTTATTTTTATTTAATCTTCGTTTTGATTATTTTGAGTATTTGTATAGGATGGGGAAATGGAAACTCAAAGTCTGAAGCTGAAGCACAAGAACAATCGATTTGGTTTATGGATTCATCTAACGGACAGAGTGTGAACCACCACGCTCCACCGCCGAAGCTGGAGGATTTTCTCGGTGACAGTCAAACGGAGACGCAAGATTCTTCTCTTACACACATGTACGATCACCATCAGCACCATCACCATGGTTCTACTTACTTCGGTGGGGACCACCAACACCACCAGCAACAGCAACAGCACCAGCATCAGCAGCACCACCAGCATCAGGATCTTAAGAGCATTACTGGCTTTCAAGCTTTTTCAAACAACTCAGGTTCTGAAGTTGATGATTCAGGTTCAATAGGAAAATCACAAGCTGCATGTAACGAGTTTGGAACTCATTGTGTTGAGTCAGGTAACGAGTTCACTTACTCCACCGCCGCCGCAACCGCTAATGGTGCTTTGTCCCTTGGCGTTGCTCAGTGTTCTGAGGAAACTGCTATCGTTGTTGCTGATTCAGATAGCTCGAAGAAAATCGTTGATACTTTTGGTCAGCGAACTTCGATTTACCGTGGTGTCACTAGGTAACTAAACTAAGTGTTTTTTTGTTTTAAAATTTAAAACAAAAATCTGTAATCTAGCTTATTTTTTCTAAATCCAAAGGATCTTTTGCTGTCAATGTTTGGTACATTGAAAAAAAGTATACCTATAGCTATTGATTTACTCAGTTCCTGTCCATCAAGAAAATATTGTGATAGTGATTTTAATTATTAAAATAAGTTCATTTACTGAATTATTGACTATGGTGAAGTTGGTGTGAATTCAGGTTCATAGATTTGATTTGGCATCTTTCATTTTTTAATATATTAAATTATTAATATAATATTAAAATTTTTGGGATTTTGCAGGCATAGATGGACTGGTAGATATGAAGCGCATCTTTGGGATAACAGCTGTAGAAGAGAAGGTCAAGCCAGGAAAGGGCGTCAAGGTGATTTTGTGATTTTCTCTCTCTGTATTCTATTTTCTAACTCATTGTTGTTGCTGCTGCTGCTGCTGCTGCTGAGATGAATTAAATAGTATAATAAATTATTACATAGTGTTTGATTCTGGAGAAGTGAAAAGTGTCTTGCATGCATTGAAGGTGCATTAATGGTTTTTAGACTAGTAGGACACCTGGGTTACTTATTAGTACTATGATTGATTTGATTTGATGCTATGGTGTGGTGATGGTGGTTATATGGAGTCTATAATTATACGATTATATATTATTATTACATTACAGTATATATGCTTTTTCATTTGGTACTTTGTTACAGTGTAACACTGTAAATTATCTTTCAATTTCAATTGATTTGATGAAATGTGCCGCCATTTTCTGCACCATGTAAATTGGGTGCCTTTGCTTTCTTGTCTGCTCAGATAGGAGAGAAGAGACCAGACCAGACTCATTCATTCATATCTGAATAATAATCTGATTTTTTTTCTTCCATTCCCCAAGTGCTTAATTCCGTACTATATTCATAACTGTGATCAATTCAACATCATCATATGTTTATTTGTGTTAAAATGAAAAGCACTTTTTATATTTTTGTTTATTATTTATTTTACGTTTTGCTTTTTTTGCTTTCAACTTAGCAGAGAGAAAAAGCTGCGTTTGACCACATCACCTATCACACACATCACTATTGAAATTTGTACTTTACTTACACTGATGAGGTAGTGAAGGGTTTACTGTTTGATGAAAGGTTTTGTCATAGTTCCTCTCTGAGAACAAGCTCACGGGACTTGTAATTAGATCTCAACTTGCAGATATGCAGATAGATATGAGTAACATCATGATAATATAATGTACACTATCAAACAAAAGGCAATAAAGTGCCACTGTTATTCATGGTTTGAACTTTTCAGAACAATTAAAATTTGAGGAGTCCTTGTAGTAAAAAAAAGTGTGTTGGATAAATAGGTTTTTCATGATTATAATCCAATGTACAGTAGTTTTCTATCCTACGTAGCACCTATAAAGGGGGGGGAGAGAGAAAAATTAAAGGAAAAAATAAAAGTTGTGTTGCGCATGCAACTGTGATTGGCAATTATACTTTTATTTTGGCTCATTTTGCATTTTTAGATTATAAAGTAATTTTTGGCAGATAAATTTGACTATATTCCATAAGGTGTTATTTTGATATTCTTGGCTTTTCTTTTGCATGGAACGTCACTTGGTGCAATTGTTGGCTGTCATTCATCTTTTTGACTCGTCTACAGTCTATTTGGGTAAGCAGTGTTTTTTTCAACTTAATCTTAATTAATAATGCTTCTCAATATCCATCATAATCTTTTAGTTTATTCATATTGTTATAGTATTGCTTTTGTGAAATGGTTTGTTCACATTGTAAATTGTCATGTTTTGTTTGTAGGTGGATATGACAAGGAAGAAAAGGCCGCAAGATCCTATGATTTGGCTGCTCTAAAGTATTGGGGTCCTACTGCTACTACCAACTTCCCTGTAAGAGTCACTTCTTGTTTAGTATTCTATGTACAAAGAAATCCTATGCTGTAACAAGATTGAAAAAAATATTGAAGTGGGGGAGATTCCACTAAAGAATCGTTTTTAATTCATATAAGTATGTACTTAAAAGAATGTGGTTGGTGTGAAAGAAATATGCTTTATTTGGCATGCAAAATTTTGAGGCTATGGTGCTAAAGTGAATTTGGTATCTTAAAAAGAGGACTTAAAAATCTTGTACGCGCCACTTTAAGATGTAGTCAATTGTAGACAGTTAAGGATTTTTGCAACGATCTCAGATTCGTTGGAACTTAGCGGCGACTTTAAGATGCAGCCAATTGTAGGATATCTTTGCTGCAATTGAAGATCTATTAGATGTTTGTGGCTAGAACCAACTGCTCTTACTATCCGTATAATAAGAATTAAAATTGTGCATGAATCAGCATTACACCTTTCATGGCTTATCTTACTATCCATATAATTAGAAATAAGATTGTGCATGAATTAGCATTACACCTTTCATGACTTATCTTACATATTGTTATTTTCTTGTATCTCAGGTTTCAAATTATGCGAAGGAATTGGAAGAGATGAAAGTTGTAACAAAGCAAGAATTCATTGCTTCATTGCGAAGGTTAGTCTGAGCTAGCCACTTAAAATTGTATCACAACTTGCATTCAGCTACTAAAACCTGGATGTATGTTCTTGCAGGAAGAGCAGTGGCTTTTCAAGAGGAGCTTCCATCTATAGGGGTGTTACTAGGTTTGTAATTTTAATTGATGCAACAGCTAAGTTATTCAAATTGTGTTGCAAGGTTCTATCTTTTACACTTTTTGGGTTCCACAGGCATCACCAACAGGGTAGGTGGCAAGCAAGAATCGGCCGCGTTGCCGGAAACAAAGACTTGTACTTAGGAACATTCGGTAAACATTTTACCTTGAATTATTAGATTTGTAAAATAGTGCGATTAACTTCAAAATTCAACTTTTCTCTATTGAAATAATGATCTGTGCGTATCGCATGCTAACAGCTACTGAAGAAGAGGCAGCTGAAGCATACGACATTGCAGCCATCAAATTCCGAGGTGCAAATGCTGTAACAAACTTTGAGATGAACAGATATGATGTGGAAGCTATCATGAAGAGTTCTCTTCCTGTTGGCGGGGCAGCAAAACGCTTGAAGCGTTCTCTGGAATCAGAACAGAAAGCTGCTGTCATTAACAACAATCAGCAGAACAATCCTCAGCAGTGTGCTGTCAACACCATTAACAGCAACAACAACAACATCAATTTCTCAGCCATTCATCATCATCAGCAGCCAATGGCTTCAATCCCGTACGGAATTCCATATGATTCAAACACAGCTTATTATCATCACAACCTCTTCCAACATTTTCATCCTAATTCCAATGATGGCACTGCAGAATCTGTTGTTACTTCCACCAATGCAGCAAATGGTGGACTCAATGCTATGCCACCAACATCAGCAGCTGAGTTCTTTTTATGGCCTAATCAGTCTTATTGACATTGATTAGTGTTATTAATTAGATTTATCTTTTCCTAATTTCTTGCTTTGCAAACTAATCAAAGTCTAAAGCTATAATCTCTGGCACAGTTTCATCTGACAGTCTTTTATGATCTCATCTGTATGATTAACCCTTTAGGAACTAATCCAAGATATATGAGGTTTTTTGAGTTTGCTAATCTTAGTTACAGTGGGAAGCTGGATTATGTAACTAGTTAACTTCTCAGATTATGAGGATTATTTTTAGTGGTGCATATTATAGTTTTACTCAAGAATTATTATTCCAAAAAGCTTCTCTTAACTTCCCATATTAGTCTTGATGATGATGATGACATTGCTTCTAAATATAATAATTAACTTGAAACAAATTTTTGAAATAAGAAAATTATTTCTAGTTACTTTGTTATCAAAGGAAGATTATATATGGAGAATAAATGAACGAAGGAAGAAACAACTCGCATAATATTTAAAGAAACGTACTTTGTTTACACGTAAAAAAAACATTTGGATCGATTGGAGTAGGAGAAATAGTAACGAATAGTTTAGTAAATAGTTTTAGGAAAATGCAAGAGAGAATAAGTGATGAAAACAATCTTGGTACTATGCACTTATATTTTTTGTATTTGTGTTGGTATGCATGTTTATTTATTGCATACGTGATTGATGTTATCAGTTGAAATTAAAACACTTAAACAAATTTTTGTTTGCATTGATATGATTATGCGCATTAGTGTTATTCATAGAATTAATACTCTAATATAGATTATTGTGTGTCTTAATTATGCCCGAGTTTGGATTTTTTTCCCCAATTTTCTCTTAAATGACTCCTTTGAAATGTAAGGTTTCGGAGAAATTTAGATTAGGAAAATTAAACATTTCATATTAATTTGGTAGGAGAAGAACTAACAAATAAATAATGTTGAGAAGAGCAGAAAAGATCCGTGGCATTTTGTTTTAGATTTTATTGAAAAGTGTAGTGACATGATATAGAATCACCCGTAGCGTGATTGATAAGATATTTTGTATTTTAAGTATATTTTTTTTGTTATAATAATTTTTTATTAATTTAGGAATTTAGATAGTAAGTAAATTAGCCTTTTGAGACACATTCTCATGTTATCTATTAATAATTTTTAGTGAAAGTTGATTTTTTAGATTTATTGAATAATTAATGTATTTGTTTTATGATGCAGTTCAAATATATAAATTATTTAATAAATTTAAAAAATAAATTTTCTTATATAAATAGGATCGAAGCAATTAATTGTACCATTTTGGAGACAATTTTTCAAAAGGATACCTAAAAGCAGATTTGAGATTCTATGAAGAAAAAGTATGAAAGACATTGTTCTAGATCGGCCAAAGACCTAATTAACTAACCTTAAATCCATCTCAAATCCACTTTACTCGACCCAATGTATAAAACAATATACATGCAAAGAGCAAGGTACAATCTCTTATCTTCACTTTCATTATACTCATATTGAATCTTGAACTAACTTGGGCGTTAGAGTGCTAACCATGCAGATCCACCTAGCGCCAGCGTAAATGAGATCAGAGTCGTCGTTCAAGAGCATCAGTTATTAACTATCTTCTTTGTTGATTCCTTTGTGGAGTTAGAGCATCCATTTCTGGTTCCCGAATGGAACAGTAACGCCATCTATGGGAAATGACTTTTGATTCTTACATTTTCCACGATTACATGTCTAATCTCCGATTTGCTAGTTCGCAACCTCATTAGATCAGTGAATCAAGAGCAAATCAACTTTCGACTTTCACACATTCTGGGAATCTGCAACCGCTTCTAGTTTCACCATGCATAACCTTCGTAGATCTTGAAATCAGAGCGTTCAGAGGTAAACGCGAAGATACACTGTCGTTGGCTTCAATTATCATCGTTTCTATCATGATTCATCAGATTGAGACTTCTGATTTCCTTGAGAAGTCCTCATAAAAGCAAAGGAGAAGTCTCAAATACATATCTAGGATTGCGGCGGAGTCTGAAGGAGATTTCTGTAACACCCTAAATCCCGAAACTTATATAAAAAGAATTATTCGATAATTTAAGGTGTCACCTCGACAACCCAACAACAACTTTCAAAACATTTATCATCACGCACTGGAAAATCACACCATAACACCTTTATCTTAAACTTCGTCAATAAAGTATTCAACTTCAAACAACATAGTTCAACATTAACTCAAAAACATAGCAAAACACCCGGTTCCCAATGTTACATGATCAAAGCACAAAAACTACAAAATTGCGATAAAATAATAAATAAACAAATAATAGCTCAAAAAGCCACATTTCATACACAACAATAACTTTACTCCTGATTATCTGCAAGATGTCCATGGTGGACAACATTAAGCAAAAAGGGTGAGGAAATAAACTTTGATATAAATGATGCAAAGAATGCCAAGGTAGATCAACACATAACATAGAATACATTCAATACACAAACAACATCATCACAATCTCACTAGTCCTCCTTTATGAGCTCAAAGCCCCCTTCTGAGCTTGGGACAAGCCACTAGTCTCTCTTTTTGAACTATGGAACATGCCTCTTTTAACGACACGACACAATGATGCATGTCCATACAAATCAATACAACAACTATAACGCTTACGATCCCCTTCTAACCATAAACAACATACATTGACACACAATAGTAATTCCCCCTTCTGAATTATTTGAAGGTTACAAGAAACACAAGCAAGGGGGGGGGGGGGGGGGGGGGTTGAATTGAGTTTCTAAGATAAAACTTTTTTCGTATCCAAAACACTAAAATATGAAACAAGAACAAAAATAAATGAACAAAAATATTTTTATCCTGGTTCACTGTTAACTAAGCTAGTCCAGTCCACCCACCAAGGTGATTTTTCCTTATCAACAAGGACTTAATCCACTATAATCAACTGATCACAAACACCCAAAGACTGCCCATCAACGTCTTCTCGAGAATCCTGACTATACCTTAGTCTCTCAAGGAATACAACCTCAATCAATGAGATACAAGAAATGTGTTTACAAAGTTTCTTCTAAGAAAGCAGATTGCACAAGTTTAAGTACAATGAATTTATCACACAAAAACGAACAAACGCTATATGTGTGTTTTCTATTCTATATTCACAAGAATAATATTTTGTTCAATAATAGCATTGTGAAGTAGCACAAATTAGCAGCTAGCAGTAAAAATGACAACTTCATTCATTATCCCAAGTCTCCTTTATATAGGCAATGAAAAGATCTGTTGGAGGGTATAATGGAAATCTTCACAAATGTGTTGGCACATTCCATAAAGGTATGCAAAGGCGGTACAATCCTTATTCCACAAAATTAACGTAGTGGAAAGAATATTTGATCTTGTACTGTGTACTATTTTCTCACGTAAAACCTTTTGATCTTATCTTCTAATCTTCAGAGGCTTCTGAATAAATATTGTAGAAGCATGTTTAGAAGGATCAAAACTGAGTAGAGAGTCTTTAGAACCTTGTCTTCAGAATCTTTAGAACATGGTCTTCAGAACTCGAAAGTACAGAATCTTGAGAGCTTGATAAACCTTTAGAGGCTCTTCTATCAGAGTCACAATTAGAAGCTTTAGCACAAACGTTCATCATAAAAGTTGTTTAAAAGAATTCCAAAACTTGACATAATCTCGTAAAACGCACTTTTGTATCTCTTCAGAGTCAAAGTGTGTTGAGTTCAGAATCTGATGACGTCACACGCCAAATCCTCCGAATCAGAACCTGTTAGCAAAAGCTATACATTAGACAAAACCATTAGGTTACAAAATTGTTCTCGAAGAAACAATGTATTGTTATCATCAAAACTAAAGGCCAGATAGAGATCCAAATCTTGTTCTTACAATCTCCCCCTTTTTTATGATGACAAAACCATGTATTTCGATGAACACTTTTTACTTGGTTAAATCATATACAAACATTAGAGTGGGGTTTGTAAGCTCCCCCTGAATTTTATACTATTAAAATTATTTTTCAGCTTAGAATTTCAGAGTTAGGTTTGCAAGCCCCCCCTGAATTTAAGACTTTAAAATAATCTTAACATATAAAATATCTCAATCAGCATGAAAGAAATAACTTTCCAAAACGCAGAAGACTGGTTACAAAAGTAGAAACCTAGTTACGAAAGTATTTCAGAATTGACTTTGTTGTGAGTATCAGAAGTCCAGGCTATCAGCCTTATATCAGAACTTGATCTGTCAGAACTTATATATGCTTGATTATCGTTAGCACTTATATACGCTTGGTTATATATTCCTGGTTGGCTCAGACTCAAATCAGCTTGATTAATGTCTTATGAGAAAATCTTTGATTCTTGAAAAACTTGGTTAACTTGAAACATGATGAACTTATTCAAAGTTCCCAGAACAGTTAATCAGAGTCAAGAATAAGATTATTAAAGACAAATGTTTGAGTGTTAGAATGGGAATAGGTATACAAAAATAATATCACTCTTCTCCCCCTTTGTTATCATTCAAAAAGATAAATAAAGATAGACAAAGTAAAATAGACACAAAAATCTCATTTAATTGAAAATGAAGAAGCAAGGGTACGGAAGCAAAGTGCATAATGATAAAAAGATAATAAAAACAACAAGTTTTAAAACACGTGTCTAAGAAGGGGGTGGCAGTCTTGACTGAATGGCTTAGAGCATCCCTTCAATCTTGTTGTTGGTCTCAGCCGGTTCGTTGAACATCTCATCTTACTTGTCTAGGCGCGATCTGACCACTTGATTTTCAATCTTAAACTCTTGCAGAGTCTTCAGTAGTAAAGAAGGTTCAGATCCTGAATGTTCAGCTTCCACAATGTCTTTGGTTCCAGAAAGAGATGCCAAATTTGTGTCTGGAGGAGGAGGAGGTACTTCAGGTGAAAGGAGCAGAAAAGTTGAGGGGACTTTTTGAAACAAAGGTTCAACAATACCAGAGAATTTGGCATGGAAGTTACTTTGAGTATCCTTCAAGCACATGAATTCTAACTTGTAAGTAGAGTATGCACCTAAGAGGGGGGGGGGGGGGGGGGGGTGAATTAGGTACTTACAATTATTTTTCTGGTTTTAACTTAAGTCTTATAATTTTTTCGATTTAGTTTCTAAGTGATGAAAGTTGTAAAATGCGGAAAAATAAAAGACACATTGATATATCTTGGTTCCCTTCACATTCCGAGAGTACGCCAGTCCCCTTACGCAGTAAGAGATTTTCACTATTGTTAAATCTTATGGACAACACAATCCTGGTCTTTTTATACAGACTCTAACAAAATCAACAAGAACAATCCTCTTGGATTTTCACTAAGTATATTAAGAGAACAATCCTCCCTTAATGACTCTCTTGTTTCCAACAATCCTGGATAACAAGGGTTACACCGATAATATGAATTTTACAAGAGTTTAAAATATAGTGTACAATGTATCAATCACTTGGATTGATCTTCTCCTTCAAGCATACAATTCTCTTTTTGATATACAAGTGCTCAAATATGTAAGTGGATGAAACTAAGAAAATTTTCAATGAAAATTATATGCAGAAAGTTTCTACAAAAATTCTGATCTAGAACACTTGAGAATTTTGAAAGATGAAGAGAAAAATTGATTTGAATTGTACATGAAAGAGGTGAGTAAGAAAATATGAAGATTAATGTATATATAGCCTCTAGACACCTCTCTAAATGAGTGCAATTGAGTGAATATATGCCATGCTTCAAGAACCATTTTCAAAAACCAATTCAATGAAAAAATGCATGTTTTTCAGCCACTGGTTCAGTGGTGTAACCGGTTACACCTGGGCCAACGTTACAAAAATTTTAAAAATTACACTATGTAACCGGTTTCACAGATTAGAGTACCCGATTACACCCTTTGGAAAAGCCCACAGAATGCAACGCAACAAGGTGGTAACCAGTTACTGAAAACATGGTAACCGATTACCAGCAGTGCAGAACAAAAAATGCCTTAGAAAAGAATAAGAAGGCAAAAGTTTTAATGCACAAAAGTCTTTGATGATACATGGAATCACTACTACGAAAAACCCATTTAACAACGGTTGGAAATGACATATAATGACGCGGGCGAAGGCGTTGTTATGTAGAGTGTTGTTGTATATGCGGTACGTACAATGACGGTCATGGGACCGTTGTTGTAAATTGGAAAACGCGCTACCTATTATGACGGTTATTTTAAATAACCGTTGTTGTATGTCTTTTATAAAATAAATAAAAAATTGCAGCATTAGAATAAGAATAACAGCAAGAACAACAAGAACATCAAGAACAACAATAAGAATAACAACAACAACAACAACATCAATAACAACAACATCAATAAAAACAATAACAACAACAACAACAATAACAATAATAACAAGAAGAAGAAGAAGAAGAAGAAGAAGAAGAAGAAGAACAAGAACAAGAACAAGAACAATAATAATAACAATAATAACAACAAGAACAACATTAATAAAAAAGAACAACAAGAACAACAATAATAGAAAAGAACAACAAAGAACAACAATAATTAAAAAAGAACACCAACAACTAACATTGCTAACTCGAGTTCTGAAATTTGTTCTGAAATTTGGTTTAGTGGAGAAATAGAGTATTGTAAATGAAAGAAGATGTTTGGAGGTAGAAGATGTCT
Organism: Lathyrus tuberosus; assembly: GCA_022829125.1. Classification (NCBI taxonomy): domain Eukaryota; kingdom Viridiplantae; phylum Streptophyta; class Magnoliopsida; order Fabales; family Fabaceae; genus Lathyrus; species Lathyrus tuberosus. The sequence continues at coordinate 2,762,313 of JALAZF010000073.1, read as the reverse complement.
AAGTTTTAGGTTTCACGCGGATCATTAATAGTAGTGTTTTGGCCATTGATAATCACTAAATGGACGACCAAGATTTGTTTAAGGATAGTGGATAAACACAATATGCGCGCCACCTATAATGTTGGTAATGAGAATTGAAAAAATAAGTAAAAAAAACCAAAAATGCTGGCGCTGGGACTTGAACCCATGACAAGCCGCTACCTATAATGATGGTTGCTTTAAATTACCCGTGGTGAAAGGTCTGTAAGCATTTTGAAAAAATAAGTAAAAAACGCTACCTATAATGACAGTTGGTTTAAATACCTGTGGTTAAAGGTCTGTCAGCATTTTGAAAAAATAGAAAAGAAGTAACATGATTAAAATAAATTCAGAAAAATCTAAAAACACGAAATTTAATCTAATTAGGTAAAATAAGAATTTTGAGAATTTTTTTGGAATTTTTTGAGGCAGTGAAAACAGTAAAAAATTCATTAAAAATAGAAAAAAGATGAATTTGGGGTTTTAAGGGTGAAGTCCCGTAACTCTTCTAGAGTACTTCTAGAGTACGGGACTAATGATCACATGATTTTTCTGCTTCAGATGCATGAAATAGATCTAAAAAAGGAGACGATTTTCCCTAAAATCGATTTTTTGAGGAGCAAGACCTAAAACTAAACTATAGGCTATAATGACGGTTTTGCAAATACCCATGGTGAAAGGTTGTGGGCATTTTGAAAAAATATGTAAAAAAACCATAAATGTTGGTGCTGGGAATTGAACCCATGACCAGGCGCTATCTATAATGACGGTTTTTTAAATACCCGTGGTGAAAGGCCTCACATTTCACCACGGTTGGAATCTTAACCATCATTAAATACCTTTTAATGAGATTAAAAAAAATGCGCACAACTATTACAACGGTGTATAGGCAAGCCGTTGTAAGCTTGGTGTTGTTGTATGCGCGTTTTGTAGTAGTGAATGTATGAATGTATAATGTTGAGCACTTGAATAAACATAGAGAGGTTGAAAGCTGTATACCTTAAAAATTCATGATCAATCCAATATGAGTTCTTCAAGACTTGGTCTCTATCATTTGAAACCTGACTTGTACTTGATAGTCTTGAACCATTTCTTTTTGTCAAACTCACTTGCTTGTATATTTGTCTTCATCAAAACACTTTGAGAAGCTTGTCTTCACAATCTCCCCCTTTTTGAGGATGACAACCCGTTTTGAAAATTTGATCCAATTTTGCTTTCTCTAACACTTGAAACTCCCCCTTGATCAAAGCTCCCCCTTGATCCATGTTTAAGAGACTTTGATAGAATTTGCTAGCTGCACTTTTGTTAGAGAAACACACATACAACCATATAGTATCTTCTTCCCCTTTGTCATTAACAAAAAGGATGGGAAAAGACTTAACACTTAAATTTTACTTGTTGCATGTACTAATAGAATAACATAGTATACTTCATACCACAATAATATAGCATACTTTAAGAAAATAGTACACATAAGAATAAAGCAAGAAAACATACTTCATAACCATTACTTGTCTTAACTTAAACATAGGAAATGAAAACACACATAACTTAATGCAATACAATACACAACTTGTTCAAACTTAAACATAAAAATACCATAAACTTAAACTTAGAGAAACAAAGATAAACATAATATTATAAGCATTACAAAAACCATCCTAGTCACTTTTCGACATCTCAACATCTTCCTCTTCATCTTCCTCACTTTCCCCCTCCTCACTTGCATTTTGGTTTTGGGGTTGGTTTTGGTTTTGCAAGAGATGCTTGATGGAAGCCATTTCAAGATTGAGTTCCTGAAAGCCATTAAACATGAAAGTTTCAACCGAGCATAATATGTTGTACATAGCCTCATTTGTGTAGCCACCTTTCGGAGCCGGTGAAGGAGCATTGGTAGAAGGGCCGTCTTTGTACTTAAAGATTCCATCTTTGTCAATGATGATGTCAGTGTTCCTAAGAGAAGTACTCGCATTAATCTCACATTCTGTATGACTCATTTTATTCCTTGGTTCCTTTTTCAAGTCAATTCCACAATATTCCAATAACTTGGTAATTACCCTAGCATAGGGTAATCAACCACTTAGACTTTGAAGGTGTTGCATGTGGTGCATGATGGTGTAATCCCAATTAATCTTGATCCTATTTTTGAAAGTATAAATCAACTACATCTCTACATCACCTATTTGAGAGTGGTTAGTGTGCTTTAGCATTAACACATAGGTTATCACATAGTGCAACATCCTATCACTCACAGTTAGATTCTTTTCAAATAAAATCAAGCAGGACGAGGCATGATTTTTCTTATTGAGAATATCCTGTTGTTGGACACGTGAAATACTGAAAAAGTAATCCATTTTGTTATAACCTGCCCATTCTAGAGTATAACCATGTAGAATGACCTGACCTACATGTGGAACCTTCAGTCACTTACCAACATCCTCTAAGGTAAAATTTATATCCTTATCCTTAACTCTAGAGGACAGAACATCATCAGTACTAATAGACATATTTGAACAAAATTCCTTAACCAAATTTGGATAAAAATATCTAGAGTCCGAAACCAGCTTATCTACTTCTTGAAACTTAAGCAGATCTGGAAAATTGAAGCTATGTTCAGGAAATGAAGAGAGGTTACCATACTTTGTAGGTAACAAAGACCTGTTTCTGATATCAAAAGTTAACTTTGTTGTCTTGATAGATGGAGATGAAATACCATGGTCACCTTCAGATTGCTACTGAGAGCTGCCTTCTCCAACCTTGGATTTTCCCTTGTCTTTTCTTGTTGGATACATTGGAGGAGCTTGAAGGTTTTTTGAGTTAAGGTTTGGAAGAGGATTTTCGGATTTGATATGAGAGGGGTTTGTAGGATGTTTGTTATGAGTAGAAAAATGGATTTTAAAGAGAGGTTTTTGAGTGGTAATTAATTTGGGTGTGTTGGAATTAATGGGTTTTGAGTAGGTAATGTAGAAAGTTTGATGGAAGGGAGAAGAATGTGTTTATGAGAGTTGAAGAGTGTGAAGAATGAAGAGTTCCAAGAAAATATTGGAAATTAAAAGCACTTTTGACTACAAAATGACTTAAAGACAAAACACTTATCATATAAGACAAAAATTATAAAATAAAAAATTTATGACATTAAAATAAATAATTTATGCAAAACGTTACAGTTGTAACCAGTTACCCCCTCACAAAAAGCTGAAAGAAGGGCAACACGCATGCATGTAATCGGTTACCTAAATAGGGGTAACTGATTACCTCAGGCAAAAAAATAGTAGCTTTATAATTTTCAGTATGCAATGAAATTTTAAATTCTGCCATATGGACATGTTATAATATATAGTTAGGCACCTTTGTATAATACATGCATGTCACACAAACATTGATAAAGACATAAAAATTGAATTTTCTCAAAAAACTTATGAAAAATTCACATAATGAAATTGTGAATAAATTTTTAAAATGAAAGTTTGAGTGTACCTTTATGTTTTTACCGATGATAATGAATAATTTTTGAAGAATCAAATGTCAAATTCATCTAAAATGCTAAGCTCCCTCCGAATTTTGTAGAATGATTCCTTTGCGAGAGGTTTTGTGAATATGTCCGCTAATTGATTATGAGTATCCACGAATGAGACTTCAACATCTCCTTTAAGCTTATGATCACAGAGAAAATAATGTCGAATGTCTGTATGTTTTTTCCTCGAGTGCATGACTGAATTTTTAGTGATGTTTATGGCACTTGTGTTGTCACACTTTAACGGAATGCATCCAAGGTTCACTTCATAGTCGCTAAGTTGTTGTTTAGACCAAAGAATTTGAGTGCAACAACTTCCTGCAGCAATGTATTCTACTTCAGCCGTACTGAGATCCACACATGTTTGTTTTTGCAAGACCACGATACAAGAGCGTTTCCAAGAATATGACATGTTCCACTTGTGCTTTTTCTATCTGTTTTACATCCTGTATAATCTGAGTCAGAAAAACCAATCAAGTTACATACATGTACCTTTAGGATACCATAAGTCTATGTTCGTTGTTCCCTTGAGATACTTCATGATTCTCTTCACCGAGGCAAGATGTGATTCCTCTGGGTTGGCTTGAAACCGAGCACATAGACACACACTAGACATTATGTCAGGATGGCTTGCCATCAAATATAGTAATGATCCTATCATACCTCGATACTTTGTAACATCAATTGAAACACTTACTTCATCTTGATCAATGTAAGTTTCGGATCCCATAGGAGTAGTCATTGCCTTGCAATTGTCCATGTCGAATCTTTTGAGAAGCTCTTTGCAATATTTAGATTGATTAATGAATATCCCATTCTTTGTTTGTTTGATTTGCAACCCTAGGAAGTAGTTCAACTTACACATCATGGACATCTCAAATTCTCCTTGCATGATTGATGATAAAACTTCACATAAGGATTCATTTGTTGATCCAACTATGATGTCATCTACCTAAATTTTCACTAAGATAGTATGATGGTTAATTCTTTTAATAAAAATAGTAGTATCAACTTTACCTTTTATGAAACCGTGTTCACAAAGAAAATTACTTAACCTATCATACCACGCCCTTGGTGCTTGCTTCAATATGTATAAGGCCTTTTTGAGTCTGTACACATGATTAGGATGTTTGAAGTCTTCAAATCTTGGAGGTTGACTTACATAAACTTCTTCAAGTATGTATCCATTTAGGAAAGCGCTTTTAATGTCCATCTGGTACAACTGAAAATTCAAAGAACAAGCATATGCTAATAATAATCTAATTGCTTCTAGTCTAGTAACAGGGGAAAATGTTTCCTAAAAATATATACCTTCCTCTTGATTATAGCCTTGGGCTACTAATCTTGCCTTATTCCTGATAATGATACCATTTTCATCTAGCTTATTTTTAAAGATCCATTTAGTTCCTATAATATGTTTACATTTTGGTCTAGGAATTAAATCCCAAACCTGATTTCTTTCAAACTAATTAAGTTCTTCTTGCATGGATAGAATCCATTGATCATCATCTAGTGCATCTTTGACTTTAGAAGGTTCAATTTGTGAGACAAACGCCATATTGAGACAAGCATCTTTAAGATTCAATCTTGTTACAACGCCTTGGCTTATATCACCAATAACTTTATCAATTGGATGATCCCGATGGGTTATCCATTCCTTAGGTAGATCATTATTAATTGATTCTTGTTGAATTGGTTCTTCTTGGTGTTTTGGTTGATTGTCATCTTACTTAGGAACATCTATAAAATCATCATCATCATCACACAAAATAATGTCCTCCTTGGAGGGGTTAGATTCATCAAATGACACATGCATAGATTCTTTAATTGTTAAAGTTCTTTTATTATATATTCTATATGCTTTATTAGTAAGAGAATATCCTAGAAAAATTCCTTCATCGAAATTTTCATCGAACTTACCGAGATTATCTTTGTCGTTGTTTAGGACAAAGCATTTACAACCAAATATGTGAAAATGAGAAATTTTTGGTTTCCTACCTTTAAAAAGTTCATAGGGGGTCTTTTTCAAAATAGGTCAATAATAGCTCTATTACTTACTGTCATACCCCAAATTTTGACCACTAAGATTTCCCATCATTGTGCAAATCATCATCACGATATGGATGTACCAACATGCCTCAATCAATCTCCTCATAAATGTTTGGGCATTCACTACTATCAAAGACTAGGGTTTCAAGCCCTCTCAGAGCTTTTAGACAAATGATCAATCAAGAAATAACATGATCTTCAACTTGTCTAACCTCTAAAACATCCATAAAGGTTCAAGAGGACTCCCACATCAGGAATCAGGCACAAGGTTGCAGCATTCCAAGTGGATTAAGCCTCGGGATCGCCAGTGTCACCAAATTAGGGTTTTGGTCGACCAGGGCCTCCAGATGAAAATCTTCATCTGGGCATGAGCCAATGCTTTAAAGTATAACTCAATATACTCCAAGGGACCTCATAAACCCAATCATCCAGTCAATTTGACCTCAGGGGACGCATTTAGAAAAAATTAGGAATTACGGTTTCTTGACCTAATTCACCCCTAAGTTGACTTTTGGGACAAAACATGAGCCAAGACCTCAAGACATGAATTGAGGGTCTCTAACATACTACATTGATCCATTTACAACAATGGATTGATCCCAGAAGCTTGATCCACAAGCTTTAATTTCATCAGGACCACAATTAGGGTTTCGAGGGAAAAGTCAACTGTACCTTTAAATTTTGACTCAGACATGCTCCCAAACCTTGGGACATGATTCAATACACCCTATAACACCTATGGAACATACCCATCAAGGTTGATTTAGGTCAAGGACTTGATTTCACAAAGGATTGCGCAGTTTGGAATTCATCTGATAAAAAGTCAACTGTGCACAAAAGTCAAAGTTTGACTTTTTGAGATTTTTCATTATTATGGTTCTTTAACCCTAAAACAATGTTAATATGTGATTTGAATCATCATTCATCAAGAAAAATCAAATAAAGTGGGATAACTTGTAAAAGGGGTAAACATAAAAAACTTAGAATTTTTCTAAGTTATGGAACAAAGTGGCTAGGGTACCAACTTCCAAGGATCATAACTTGAGATCCAAGTAACCATTTTGGATGGTCCAAAGATGGATTTGTAGCTCTAATGGCATACTTTAAAAGTGTCAACTACACCTCATTCCAATTCTTCATGGATTTTTAGTTATGGAGTGATCAAAATGGCTGAAAACATGAAATGTCACTTTTTCCAACACTTAGTGAAATTTTCACTAAGTCAGAATCTGTCTTGCTTTTTTTCAAAATGTAGGGGAATTTTTCACTTCGATCCAAAAAGTTTCAAGACAAACTATTATCACACATGTGTTGTGTCACATAAGGGCTTTCCAAAATATCCAAGAACTCCATCAAACTCCACCTGAGCTAGGAGTTATGACAGCTGCAACATGCCTTGCTGCAAACTGTCTTGGCAAGGAAGATTTGTGCATAAAGGCTAGATTTTCTCAAATTGTGCAATTCCAAGCATGCTTATCCATCTGCACATCTCAAGGGGGAACAACCAAGGGACAAACACTGATTCATCAGCCTCCCAAGTCCAAGATTCCCCAAGTAGCATGCCAAACCCTAAAAAGCCTAAAAGAGGCCAAGACTCCAATTTTGTTTCCAAGCATTTAATGGACGCACCAAGGTGGCATGAACTGAGCCTATCTAACTGAATAAGTCAAGGATAAGCTCTGAACCAAAGAACCATAGGCCTGTGTGTCATACCCCAAATTTTGACCACTTAGATTTCCCATCATTGTGCAAATCATCATCACAATATGGATGTACTTTCATGCCTCATCAATCTCCTCGAGGATTGTTGAGCATTCACTACCATCAAGAATTAGGGTTTCAAGCCCTCTCGGAGCTTTAGACAAAGGATCAATCAAAGAATGACATGATCTTCAACTTGTCTAACCTCTCAAACATCCACAATGGATCAAAAGGACTCCCACTTCAAGGATCAAGCACAAGGCTGCTCCCTTCTAGGTGGATCAGGTCTCCAAATCGCCAGTGTCACCAAATTAGGGTTTTGGTCGACCAAGGCCTCCAGATGGAAATTTTCCTCTGGGCACAAGCCAATGATCCAAAACATAACCTAATATACTTCATGGGACCTCATGGACCCAATCATCAAGTCAATTTTGCCTCAGGGGATGCATTCATCAAAAATCAGGAATTATGGTTTCTTGACCTAATTCACCCCTAAGTTGACTTTTAGGGCAAATCATGAGCCAAGACCTCAAGAGAGGGTTTGAGGGTCTTTAATGAACTATATTGATCCATTTGGAATAATGGATTAATCCAAGAAGCTTGAGCAACAAGTCTCAATTTCATCTGCACCACAATTAGGGTTTCGCGAGGAAAGTCAACTGTAACTTTGACTTTTGACCAGGACATGCTCCCAAACCCTAAGACATGATTCAATATACCCTATGACACCCATGGAACATGTCCATCAAGTTTGATTTAGGTCAAGGACATGATTTTATGAAGAATTGCACAGTTTGGAATTCATCTGATAAAAAGTCAACGGTGCACAAAAGTCAACTTTGACTTTTTGAGATTTTTCACCAAAATGGATTTTTAACCCTAAAATGATGTTAATGTATGATTTGAATCATCATTCATCAATAAAAATCAAAGAAAATGGGATAACTTGTAAAAGGGGTAACCATAAAAACTTAGAAAAATTTCTAAGTTATGGAAAAAGTGACACTAATGTGCCAACTTTGGAGGATCATAACTCCTAAACCACAAGGCCATTATTCCCCATTCAAAGCTTGATTTGTAGATCTCATTGCCCTCTACAAAAGCTTCATACTGACCTATGTCCAAATTCCTCATGGATTTTGAGTTATGGAGTGATCAAAATCAAGAAAAGTCACTTTGTTCCAACACTTAGTGAAAATTTCACTAAGTCAGATTTTACCCTACTTTTTGCCAAATGTAGGGGGATTTTTCACTTGGATTCAAAAGAGATCAAAACTAAACATGTTCAAACAGTTGTTGTACCATGTAAGGGCTTTCCAAAATGGCCAAGAACATTACCAAATTCAATTTGAGTCATGAGATATAACATTGGCAAGTTGCCTTGTTGAAATCTGTCAAGGCAAGGTAGATTTTGCATTTTTGGTCGATTTGTCAAAATCAACCAAATACAAATGCTCCTATCCACTTGGACACCTCTGAGGATTGAATCTAAAGGGGACAATCACTGAGCCAAGCCTCCAAATTCTTTGGAACAAGAAATAACATGTTGAACCTAGAATGGCCAAAATAGGGACAAGACTCCAATTTTGGATTGGAGCATTCAATGGAAGCATCAAGGTGGCATGGACTGAGCCATTCTCAACTGAATTCAGTCAAGACTTATCCAAGACCAAGGGAACCACAACCCTATGCCCTAACCTCTAGTCAATGGCTAAAGGAGACTTGGATTTCCATTGGACAACATTGGCCAAACCTCTGCTGCAGTTGCCATTCACTGTGAATTCCAAAACAAACTTGATATACTATAAATAGAGCTTAATTGTGATCAGTTTGAGTACACCAAAGCCATCAAACAGATGCTTTCCTCAAAATCTCTTCTTTCACTCCAATTTTGCCTTCTAAGGCAAGTCACTATCGGGTTTTGAGTTTGGGAGCTTTTCCAATCAAACCAATCACTCACACACCTCACATACATCATATAAAAGTGATCCAAACACTCACATAACACCTGGAACACAGATTTCACAAAATCACCAGCCAATTGCTCAAGTTCTTGACAGTTTTGCAGTTGAGGTACCATCTTCAGCTCCAAACCATTTCAATCCATTCCAAGCATTCATACACACTCCATGGCACCTAGGGAAGCTATCCAGATCATTGGAACCTAGTTGTAACACCTCCAACAGAAATCACGATCACCAGCTGTAAGTGGTAAGCATGAGCTCTTCTAACTCTATGATCCATGCAATTTTTACTGCACAATAATTTGGCCATATGTTCATAATCATGCATGGAATGTTTCCCCTCAATTAATTGCATTGTTTGAATCGTGTATAAAAAATCCTAGCCTTCATGCAGAAATTAGGGTTCTTGAGGATTTTTCATGATTTCTTGTTATATGTTTAATTTAAATGAAATTAAATACCATAGACATGATCGTGAGGTTGAAACGAGTTGATTGGTATGTGGATTGCATGATATGATTAAGTATTCAGTGAGATTGGAGAGAAAATGCAAATCTGGGCAAAACTGAAAAACGCGCGTGTTCTTGCCTTTGTTCTTGGCGCCATTTTCCAATATTTGAATATTTGAATTTTGTGATTTTATTTAATTGATTCAAAAATTAATTTCTCTCTGAGTTTTAATGATTTTGAGTTGATTCTTTTTTTAATAATTCACAAAAAATGTTAAAATATTTTATTCTCCTAAAAAATCCCAAAAATATTATTTATTTTGTATAATTGAGATTTTTTCAAAGAATTAATGTTTTAATTGTTTTTGACATTTAAAATATTTTTTCCACCTTGATTTTGCAACTTTTAATGCCTTCTAATTATTTTGTAGGTCAATGCTTAATTTTTGAAGCATTAATCCAAGATCACAATTTGTTTTTCCTATGTTAAACAATTTTGATCATTTTAATTGAATTTTTATTCAATTAAAACACATTTTTGAAAACAAATTAGGGTTTTTGGATTAATTCAACCCTCATAAATCATTTTCAAAACACTTTGGGCCTCTAATAGAGTGTAAGACCCAATCCTTTTTTTGACCAAATCATTTTTGGGCCTCAGTGTATTGTATAAGTCCCGATACCGTCAAAAACAAACGGCGCGACCGTCGCCTTTTGAAAAGTAACCTTTTGGGCCTCTCCTTGAGCTATAAGACCCATTCAAAATTTTTGGGCCTCTAATAGAGTGTAAGACCCAACCCCCCTTTTAACCAAAACATTTTGAGCCTCACTTATTGTATAAGTCCCTTCGCGTTAAAAGAAAATCTCGGCGCGATCGTCATTTTTAACGGAAAAATCATCTGGGCCTACCCTCGTGTTTTAAGCCCCAATCATTTCCTTTAAACCTTTTGGGCCTCTTGAGAGAGTGTAAGACCCATCCCTTTGTACAGAAAACCTTTTTGGGCCACAGTCACTTGTATAAGTCCCTCTGTACAAATTCAAACAGTGCGCTCACTGATAAAACCCTGGGCCTCTCCTTGAGCTGTAAGCCCTAAATCTTTCTTTTTCAAAGCACTTTCTCCTTTGATTTTGAAATATACTGTTGTTTTCAATCTTTCTTTGTTGAACAACTAACCAAACAGCATGGAAGCTCTACAACCGAGTAAGTGGTTATTGCTTTCATTTACCGCTTTCATGTACATATAACTGTATTGTGGGGCTGTTTCACTGTAAGTCTTCTTTCATAAACTCATATCAACTGTGTAATAATAGTATAGATATTTAGAGTTTCCCCGGCAACTACGTCTAGCATTAAGCCCGTTGATCACTCTTAAATGGTCAAAACTAGATCCCCATAGGATTACCAGACACAGTCTCCCCTCCTCTTGGGGTTAAACAATATGGAGATATGAAAGGCAGCATTCTCTGTGAACTCTTTCATAGACTGTCACTCGTAGAAGTTGTCAAAGAAACTCTACTCCCCAGAGATGATCTCTTCTCCGTGAATTGCATCTCTTGAGTTTCTTCCAAATTCTCGAACTTTCCTGGCTTGATCTATTCTCGGTGAATGGCATGTCTTGAACTTCTCGGGGTTTGGGGACCCACAGGCTTCTTAAAAGCACTTGTCAAGAAACTCTACTCCCCAAAGATGATCTCTTCTCCGTGAATGGCATCTCTTGAGTTTCTTCCAAATTCTCGAACTTTCATGGCTTGATCTATTCCTCATGAATGGCTTATCTTGAATTTCTCGGGGTTTGGGGACCCATCGGCTTCTTAAAAGCATCGGCCTCCTCTTGGGCATCATACAAGGACCCAAAGGCTTCCTAAAAGCAACCCCACCTCCTCTTGGGCTTAGTACAAGGACCCGTCATCTTCTTAGAAGTATTCAAAGCCTCCTCTTAGGCTTCGTATAAGGATTCTTCCTCCGGGAATGATAGCCTCCTCTTGGGCTTCGTACAAGGACCGATCGGCTTCTTAAAAGTTTCCAGCCTCCTCTTGGGCTTCGTACAAATTATCCCGACGACCTCCTAGAGGTATAGGAACAAAAATTAGTCATCTGCATAGAACAGTCCTTTCAAAGAGTCTACTACTATTTCTCAAAGCATGGTACAAAAGATGAAACTCTAGACACGGACAGTCTAATCTCCTTGATTTTTCCAGACATTCTCAAGTGACCCCTTCGTTAAATAGGAAGAAAACCCGTAGACTCGGACAGTCTCAATACCCTTCGGATTTCCCAATTCCTTAAAGAACAGGAATAGCCCGGATCCTCGAATCAAATCCTCGAGTACACTGTTGCTCATATAAGAACTGATTTTCTCTTTAAATCAGCATACTGGACCTGTCACTCAACTGAAACAGTAACCATAGCCTCTCTCTTGGGCTTTATACAATGATTCTCCCCAGCGGAGTCAAACAACGTTTAGCCTCTCTCTCGGGCTTTGTACGAGACACATAAAGAGACTCCCTCGTTGAGTCAATCACCCTTTCGCCTCCATCTCGGGCTTTATACGAGATACAAAAAGTTTCTTATTGAGACAAACAAATTTTAGCCTCCATCTCGGGCTTCGTACGAGATAAAAAAAAACTCTCTTGTTAAGTCAAGTAGCCTTCATCTCGGGCTTCGTACGAGATACCAAAAGACTCCATCGTCGAGTCAAAACTTTCTAGCCTCTCTCTCGGGCTTTTTACGAGACACATATTAGCCTCCTCTTAGGCTTTGTATAAGAAAATCACTGGTTGATCCAATCAACCTTTTAGCATCAAAGTCGTGCCTCGTTCACAGTACACAAACATCAACAACTCCTTCCCCTTCATCTAATTGCTGTAAGCGGCAAGCCTCTGGATCATCTACATCCATGCCAATGTCCCTCTTTTAGCATGAGAAATTCCCAAGGAAAGATAGCATTGCTCTACACTGAGTTAAAGTCTTCTCCTTTAGGTTAAAATCCCCTATAAAGGAAATTATGGCATTGCTAGGATCCGCGTATCCCGATTAAAGTAATCCTCCTTTACAGTTGTGACAAACAGACCGCTTTAGAGATGATAAATTCTCTCTAAAGACAACATCTTTCAGCTTCACATCTTGGGCTTTGAACAAGATACAAATCAACTTTTGCTTCACGTCTTGGGCTTTGAACAAGACACCAAAACAACCATTTCCTCCCGTAGAATAGGAGGAACTACGATCGCTCTGATTTCCCTGTTTCGGTAAACGGGGATACGTAGGCATAAGATTGAAAGAAAAAAAATCTTAGCGAGCACACTAAACAAAAACCCAAAAACCCATACTTTCATACATTCGTCCTAACATCCTAACCGATAGCCTAAAGCACCCCTCGTCAACAAAATAACCTAGGAGAAACCCCGAATCTTTGTAGCATCTGTAACCTAACAGACCGCTGTTTAAACTCAGTATGTAAGCAGGGTTAGTTGGAGACATCTATTTCCCTTCCTTCATCAGCTTTAATAGGATAAAAAATGAATCGAACTGTAGTACCAGAGCGATCGTGCTTCACAACCACATCCAAAAATCACTCGCTACACTGTGCTCTAACCTCTAGTCAATGGCTAGAGGAGACTTGAGATTCCAAAATGATCCAATTGGCCAAAGGCCTGCTGCAGCCACCATTCACTATTGCTTACAAAACAAACTTGCTCTACTATAAATAGAGCTCATTTGTGCTCAGTTTAAGTACACCAAAGCACTACAACACTTGCTTTCCTTAAAATCTTTTTCTCTAGGCAAAAATGCCTTCTTTTGCAAGGCAACTCTGAGTTTTTGAGTTAGAGAGCATTTCCATCACAGCTCATGATCCAAACACATCCAATATGTCATATCTAAGCTGTCCAAACTCTCATAAGTGACCTGTAACACCAAAATCACAAAGTCCCCTCTCAACCTCAAAATTGGACTTTTTTTTGCATTTTTCAAGCCATGCCTTGATTCAGTCACTTTCAAAGCCAGATAAGACCTCAAACACACTCCAAATATCATCCTTGAACTGTCCCAAATGGTTCCCTACATCTGGAACACCATTTGAGAGAGTTGCCATATTGGTCACTTTTGCCCCTTTTGCAAGAAAGAGCTCAAACTTGTTCCTGAGGAATCCAGTTGGTTCCAACCATTCTAAAAGCTTCTAAGGGATCATTTGAGGGTGTCCAAAGCATCAAATTGTTTATGGCACAAGAAACTTGGTAGATAGCCCAAAAAGCTCCTAAAGAGGTAAGCATCACAACTTGAACTCTTAGAAATATGAATTGCTTTGAAGTCCACTGATCATGCACATCTCATATATGTTATATATGTTGTGTTTGAACCAATTCATCATGTAATTCATGCCTGTAACAAGAGGTAACATAGAAAATGCAATTATAGGCCTATTTTAAGAACACTATCGGGTTTTGAAATAGGAGCCTCATCTGAAAAAACCACCACCACCATTAGATTCCTTGTGAAATTCTAGACAGGATATACCTAAATTTTGTCCCAACCCATAGAGAAATGAGAAGTTACAAGCTTCACGTTTTTGGCCAAAACCTTGTCTTGCCTTGCCTTGGCCAGGCTAAAAACAAGGCATGCCTCATATATTCATGGGGTGGTTTTGATACACGGATGTATCACCACCCCAGTGGTAGAGGGCGCGCGCTGCACCCTAGAGGTCAGGGGTTCGAATCCCCCTCACCCCAGATCCTCTCTTTTATCACTTTTTCCACTTTTTATTATTTTTCATGTTATTTTTAAATGATTTGGAAAATTAATCACTCTCTCAATTTTAATTATTTTTGATTGGTTCTTTTTGAAAAAAATCACAAAAATGTTGAAATATTTATTCCACAAAAAAATCAGATTTATATTATTTATTTAATATAGTTGGTATTTTTGTAAATAAATTCATTTTTATTGTTTTTAATCCTTTTAAAAATGAACATTTCATCTTGAAAACCAAAATCAAATGAGTCCTAAATAATCTTGTGATTAAAGCCTCATATTTCAAACCTTAACCAAAAATCACAAGTAGTTTATTTAGACTTATTTGGTATTTTTGTCATTTTATTCATTTTTAAAAGGATTACTTTTAAAAGAAAATGAAATTAGGGTTTCTTTGATTTTCACCCCAACAAATCTTTTTCAAACACTCATGGGCCTTTAATAGAGTGTAAGACTCAACCCCTTTTGAAAACCAAAATAATTTGGGCCTCGGTCATCGTATAAGACCCACTGTGTTTTCAAAACTTGGCGCGATCGCCATTTTAAAATAAAACAATTGGGCCTCTCCTCGAGCTATAAGTCCCATTTCTTTTCTTTAAATACTCTTTGGGCCTCTTGATAGAGTTTAAGTCCCACCCCTTTGTAAATAATACCTTTTTGGGCCTCACACATTGTATAAGTCCCTCTGTATATTTTCAAACGTTCGGCGCGATCGTCGCCTTTTTTAACAAAATCAACTGGGCTTCTCCTTGAGCTATAAGACCCATCTTTATTCATTTTCAAACTCTTTGGGCCTCTAATAGAGTGTAAGACCCAATCCCCTTTTGACCAAAACGTTTTGGGCCTCAGTCGTTGTATAATTCCCGATATGATATCCAAAACAATAGTACAATCATTGTTCAAACCTTGGGCCTCTCTTTGAGTATAAGCCCCAATAATTTTTCACAAGCAACTCCCTTTTAATTTAGGTTCAAATATACAGTTTTTATCGGAACTTTCTTTAATTTCTCTGAACAACTAACAATACAGCATGGAAGCTTGCTCACCTGTAAGTTTTAACAGCTTTCATTTACTCGCTTTAATATATATAACTATATTGTGGGAAGCGGCGCATGGTTAGTCTTCTTTCATTCTTTTAAATACATGTCAGATATATATAACTGTATTGTGGGAAGCTGCGCATGGTTAGTCTTCTTTCATACCTTTTAAATACTTGTCATATATCAACTGTATATATACTAGTATAGTTATTTAGAGTTTTCCCCGGTAACTAGGTCTAGAACTAGGTAAAGCCCTGTTGGTAACTCTTTAAATACAAACAAAACTAGATCCCCATAGGATTTCCAAATACAGTCTTCCCTTCTCTTGGGGTTAAACAATATGGAACAAAGAGAAAGGCAGTATTCTCGGTGAACCTTTTCTCAGATTGTCACCCTTAGAAATTGTCAAAGAAATTCTACTCCCCGGAGGTGATCTATTCTCCATGAATAACATCTCCTGAGTTTCTTCCAAACCCTCGAACTTTCCTGGAATGATCTCTTCTCTGTGAATTGCATTTCTTGAAATTCTCTTGGTTTGGGGACCCACAGGCTTCCTAAAAGCATCCTCGCCTCCTCTTGGGCTTTGTACAACGACCCTTCGACTTCTTAGAAGTTCTCATGCCTTCTCTTGGGCTTAATACAAGGACCCTGACGACCTCTTAAAGGTATAAGACAGAACTTAGTCATCCTTTGGTAGAGCAGTCTTTCCAGTGTCAGACCTCAGGCCACTTTAGGGTTGATTCTCATCCCTTAATGCCTTTGCCTACTCTTGGAGGCATCATACAAAAGATAAAACTCTTCCACACCAGCAGACTTGGACACTCTATATCCCCTCTTGAGTCTCAAAGACATTCTCAAGCACTGTAGAAACCCTGGTCACTCTGGATCAATCTCCAACAGAAACCCAGTCTCTCTCATGAGAGTTCCCTAACCAGGGTCAGCTTATCCCAGATCAGAACCTCAAGGTGTCTGACATCTCAACTCTTCTGTAACCCTCAGCAAGAGTTGATTCCCCACTTGGACCTGCCTGAGGATCTCAATTATCCTCGGCAAAAGATATCCTCCTCTTAGGCTTTGTATAAGGACCTTTCCTCAGCGGAAAGCTAGTCTCCTCTTAGGCTTTGTATAATGATTCTTCCTCATAAAAGTCAGCCTCCTCTTGGGCTTTGTACAAATGATTCTCCCCAGCGGAGCTAATCTTTTCAGACTCTCTTGTTGAGTCAATACCCTTTTTGCCTCAATCTCGGGCTTTGTACGAGACAGAAAATCACTCTATTGTTGAGTATAAAAGACTCTCTTGTTGAGTCAATCAACTTTCAGACTCTCTTGTTGAGTCAATCACCTTTTTAGGCTCTCTTGTTGAGTCAGTCACTTTTCAGACTCTCTTGTTGAGTCGAGCACTCTTTTGTCGAGTCAACCCCTTTTAGCCTCTATCTCAGGCTTCGTACGAGACAAATAAAAACCCTCTTGTTGAGTCAACCCCTTTTAGCCTCTATTTCGGGCTTCGTACGAGACAAATAAAAATTCTCTTGTCGAGTCAGAACCCTTTAGCCTCAATCTTGGGCTTTATACAAGACATAAATTTCCATCTCTTAAACTGGGGACATAAATCTTCCCCAGCCAAGTTATTTCCTCCCAGCCTTCGTTTGGGCTTTTGAGGAATAATTTCCCTAAGAAGAGTCAAACTCATTGCAGCCTCAATCTTGGGCTTTGTACAAGACACATCCTCACCAGAGTCAGTTAAATTTCCCGTTTTAGCCTCAATCTTGGGCTTTGTACAAGACAGATAATACTCTCCAGCCAGAGTCAAACTCGTTTCAGCCTCAATCTTGGACTTTGTACAAGACACATATAGACCTCCCCGACGGGGTCAAACCCTTTTTTAGCCTCCTCTTAGGCTTTGTATAATGATATCCCCAAAGAGCCAGTCTCTTTTTTAGCCTCAATCTTGGGCTTTGTATAAGACAGATAAAACACTCTCTTGATGAGTCGGTCTCATCTAGCCTCCTCTTTGACTTTGTATAAAGAAATCCCCTAGCCAAATCAATTAACCTTTTAGCATCAACCTTGTGCTTTGATCAAGGCATACAAAAATTAACAATTCCTCTTTAGAGATGACAAATTCTCTCTCAGCCAAAACCCTTTAGATTCATATCTTGGGCTTTGAACAAGATACAAATCACCTTTAGCTTCATGTCTTGGGCTTTGAACAAGACACCAAAACATCATTTTCCTCCCTTAGAATAGGAGGAACTATGATTGCTCTGATTTCCCTGTTTCGTTTAAACGGGAATACGTAGGCATAAGATTGCGAAATCTTAGAGAGCATACCAATCAAAAACCCTAGGTCCTGTAACTTCATATCAATAAAAACTTTAGGTTTCATACCTTAAGCCATCACCATCATCATTTTCCACAAAAAACAAAACTCACCCACTCACTCATATTTCCCAAGAAACTTTCCCAACCCATCAGCAGATAAACACTATCAATTACAAAGCGAGACCTAAAAGCTAACATCCTGTGGATAACCACATATAGGATGGGTAATTGACAACTACCCATTGTATAACTTGACCCCGGACCCCCCAATCTCTTTTAAGCGTGTGTTCAGTTAAACATTTGCGTGCAAGGATAGTTTTAGATACCTTCCCTTTCCCTTCCAGCTTCACGGGATAAATAAGAAACCAGAAAGTAGCACCCTTTCTCCTTGAGGAGGAAAACCCAAACTTCAGCGATAAGGTGGCCGCGTCACCGACAAAAATCGCTCGCTACAGTAAAATGGCGAATCTGTTGGGGAGTCATTTTATTTTTTAGGACTAGGCTATAGCTCTTAAGAGGTCTAGGATGTTAGTTTTAGGATAAATATATATATATATATATATCGCTTTTCCTAATTGATATCCGTGTTTATTTTTCTGCTAATGGGACTGCGAGTGATGTCGCATCAAGAAAGATTAAGTATACACCTAAGATAAGTGTTGGCACTAGACGGGTAATCTTACAGGGAGTGACTCCCAAATAAGAGGTCTCGGTCGACCATCGAATCAGTGGAGATACCCTTTGCGGATTCAATGCCTATACGACTTCGGTTGTTGAAATCAGATTGTTCGATTGGGTTATCTGAAAAGCTGAGGATTTTATTAGACTGAAACCATGTTACTATTTTGTAGTGCGGAAGCTATTGGAAATAGTTGTCACGCGATACTACCCTCATTTAAGATTACTCTAAGATACATAAGCTCGCTCGGGTGATTCCAGCCTGCTGTTGTTATCCCAAGAGGGGTCAATGATTTTGAGGACAGGTACAAAAAATACCAGTATAACCTTTGGGGATGGGTAGAGCCATGACTTCATGACACCGAACCTTTGACCCCATGTTTTTTCTATGTTTTTGTGTGCTGGATTCATGCATCATTTCATTAAAAAACATTAAACAAAGAAAAATTTCTCTTCTACTCTCTCTTTTTCAAATTAAACTAAGACAATGATTGCAAATGTCAGAGAAAAAGATTGCGTTATGGATTTCGGTAGAAGGAAGATGTAGCGGGGAAATTTGTGAGTGTAAGCTATTGATTAACTTAACTCAAAATTAAGCAAGAGTCGCCACCGCACTTTTATTTTATCCACAAAGGGAAAGGAAAAAGAGCGAACAAAACCTAAAGAGTTCTAAAAAACAAGAACAAACAGAGAATGGGTAAGGGGGGTTGGTTATGCAATGGGAAGGTGTTAGCATCCAAAACGTCTATAGTACTCTATAGGAGCCCTTTGATGTATTCATGCTTTTGGTCTGAAAATGGTTTGCTTGAAAGAGATTGAGGAGATGAGAAGAGAAATATTTTTTTAATATTTTTGTGTTTGGAGAGACTTATCGTCTCATGCCTACGTACCCACAATGTGCAATGTAGGATCAAAGCCTCGTAGTTCGTGGTACAAAGAACGAAAATTTGTTGGTTTTGATTGATTTTTAAGTGTAGAGACAAGTCGTCATTTCTAAGTGAGTAATTTCGCTTAAAGAAATGAATCATGTCTAAACTTATGAAAAAAATTAAGAAGAAAAAAAAAGGTGCATAAACGCACAAAAGATTTGAGTGAGTTTTATATTTTTTATGTTTTTATGAAATGGTCAAAATATAGTTAAATGGATTGACATTTATTAAAGAAAACAAAGCTTAAAAAAAATCACTTGACCGAAGTCAAGGTTTTATTATGAAAGAGGTGATAGTTTGAAAATAAGAAGGTTTTGAAAAAGGGAGAGGATTTGAAAATTAAAGAAGGGGTGGAGAAGAAGTGACTATCCTAGTGCATAAAGTAAAAGCTAGGGAAAAGAAGGATCTAACCAAAATGGAGCCACTTCAAAGCAATATTAAAAGAATTCCATCCTTAAGCAAATTGGCCAATAAAGGCAAGTCTTCAATCAATACTCCAAGCAAAGGGATAATAAGTCCTAATTCTAGGTCCATAAGTTCAATATTACTTCAAAAGAGGTCCATAAAGAGATCACTCCAAAGCATAGGATAGTAACCAATAGTCCAAGATGAGGAGAATTAATTTTTTTATGGTTTAAGCCTTTATTAATGTTTTTGAGTCCAAATGGACAAAGTGAAAAAAGGCATAAGCATAAACATGTGTCCAACGAACAAAGAAAAAAAATGCGGAAGCATAAACATGTGTCCAACGGACAAAGGAAAAATTGCGGAAACATAAACATGATATGAAATGAAGCATAAAAAAAATAAAAGAGATAGGGAGCGAGAAGGAAACATAAACAAAATTAATACAAAATATTGTTAGTAAGTTAGTGATTAGTTGTTAGTGTTAGTGATCAATAATAATTGAATAATTGCACTTAGGTCAAGGTTGATGAAACTCATTAGAGGATTGATAAGACCAAAGCCTCCTAACAACAAGTTTCATGAGTTTTGAACCATAAGACAAATAATCAACCATTCTTGATAGTTTTCGATACGGGACAAATATTGCGCTATGTTAAGCAATCGTCGAGTAATTTATGGAGTAATTACCCTACAATGGGGCCGGTCAATAGCTCTTTGTGCTAATGTAGGCTAGATGAACGATATATAGATCGTCATCCGAAAGCACTACCGCACGAAAAGAAAAATGGTAGCGATCTAGTCTTGATCGAAATTCAACAACGGAATTCCAAGATCTTTTAGACTTTCATCGATCAAAAGAAAAGAGAAATAGATGAAGAGAGAGCCTAATTAAACCACACAAATATGTGATCTAAGGCTAAGAACAAGGAAAAGGGAAGAAAAATGGCAAAAAAAACCAAAACAGCCCCCAAAACAAGCAATTTTCACATTATGGATGCTGGTTAATCGATTAACCAACTCACAGTGTAATTATGTTAATCGATTAACCAGTGTAAACTTCCAGTTTTTTGCGCAGAAACAAGCTGTTAATCGATTAACCTAATTGTACATGTTTTGGTTAATCGGTTAATACTGTGAAAACAGCATAAAATCAGTTTGAAAATTGCCAAATCCTTGATCACTCATTTCTTCAAACATCTTAGGATCAAGGATTCAATTGTGCACGAATTTTGGAGTAAAACAGCAGAAAAAACCAGCAATCAAACACAAATTGCAAGATCCAAAGATCAAGCAAACAAGATCAACAAAGGATCTACATTATGGAAGATGAAGATGAAGCTTTAACAATGGTGAAAAGTGAATTACCAATCCAAATCAGAAAATTCTTGCAAATTGCAGCAAGATCTACACTCCAAAGCCTTGATCTATGAACAAAAACAAGAATGGATGGAGGTTTAGCTCTAAATTAGTAAGAATCAATGTGAATTCTTACTAACTTATGAAAGAAGAAATAAGAGCTTTGGTGAATTTGTGGTTTGGGGAGAGAAATTGCAAGGGATTTGTTGGCTATCAAAAGCTTGAAGAATGAATGAAATGATGGCTCTATATATAGAGTTTAGGCTTGGAAATTTGGTGGCTTGGAATTAGGCTTGGATGATCAAAATTAGGATTGGAATTCAAATTTGGAGGGAAATCACAAAAGCGTGGTGATTAGTGAAGGTACATGGTGGGAAATGATCAAAGTGATGTAGGGAATTAAAATGAGATGGTATAGAATATTCCACATGTGATCAAAATGGTGAAAATTGGTGCCAATTGCCGCAGAATTTGAATTTGGCACATTTTTTTTCAAAAATTGCACGTGTTAATCGATTAACCCACTACTATGAAAATCCCATTTAACGACGCCAGGTTTACCACAGTTTCGTATCCCACCGTTGTAACAGGATTAAAAATTTATAACGCCATATTTAATGACGGTTGTATTACATAACCATTGTAATACAAGCTGTGTAACAAGCTTCGATTCCCAGCTCTATATTTTTTTCTCCATATTTTTACATTTTAACACGCTTGTATTAGAAGACCGTTGTACTACATGTATCATGCTTCGATTCACAACAACGTATTCTTTAGTATTTTTAAGTGCAATAGAGTATATATATAACTTTAAAAATAAAACCGTAAGAGATGAACATATATAGACATAATTTTATTTTAATATTCCATTGAGAGTACATTAATAAACATATTACATATCAAGATCATTGTTAGAGCCCATAGCATAAAATGCATCTTCATAATCTAGACATCTCTCCTCACTCCCCTCATCGGAATCATAATATACAGGCCTCATTTTCTTCTTTATCTTCTTCTTCTTCGGCTTCTTCTTCTTCTTCTTCTTCTTCTTATCCTTCCTCACCCTTAAGGCATCCCTGAAGTTGGCAGTTGCTGGTTGGACGACCTCCTGGATTGGCGCCTGACGTTCCTCATTGAGGTTTCTAGGATTCTCATTTGTTGAACTCATTGTTACGAAGAATATATTATTTAGATATGTAAAATTGTCTATTTATATATGAGGTTGAAGATGAAAAGACTGATAGTTTAATGCTTGTAATGATGATAACTTGTAAACCGTTCATATTCTGGAACTATATTTTCTTGTAAACCGTTCATATGTTGGGAAGTGCAACGGTTAATAATATCACGACGGTTATAAGTAATGACCGTAGCGATATCTCTTATAATCCAGGCGTAATTTTAGGAAAATGTTGTTGCCTGGTGTCGAACCTTGTACCACGTATAAGGGGTATCGCTACGGTTATTATAACTAACCGTTGTGATATTATTAAATTAATATATAATCTATCATAACGGTTATTTAAGAAAACCGTTGTGAAAAATTTACCTATATAAGGGAATTAACTTTCCCTTTTTGACAGTCGCGCCGTTTCGTTCACAGCGAAACCCTAGCACCCAAACTTCATCTTTTTTTAGAATCTGCGAGAAGAAATACAAGAAGTATGAAGCTTTTGATTTAAGCTTCTTCCTCCTTGTAGTTCTTCTTGCAGAATCTAAAACTAGATGAACATGGTGATGATGCTGGCGGTAGCAAGCGTAATGTACATATTGTTTATGGAAAATAAGGTAGTCTTCTACTTCAATCTTTTTGTTAAATAGTTCCCGTTATCTCATTTGCTTCATGTTGTTTTTGTTGATTGTTCTTATTTTGTGCAGATTCGACTTCAATGCTTCACAAGCAAGGTGAACTTCATTATAATGGTACAGTACCACTTCTTAGGGTTTTGTTTCAACTTTTGGTTATTTTGTTTTGAATACTAACTAATTTTCTTCATTGCTTCCCACTTCTTAGGGTTTGTTTCACATGGTGATGATGATGGTGGTACATATATAGATGAATTCATTCTGATAAGGTACATATATATGAATTCATTCTTATATTGTATATGAAATTTAGTTTATTATATACTATGTACATTGTTTGTTTTACTATCCTTTTATTGAAAATGCAATCAGTTAAATTGATATAGAACATTAGTTTATTACATATATACTATGTATATTGTATATAGTTAAATTTAATACTAACTAATTTTCATCATTGCTTCCCACTTCTTAGGATTTGTTTCACATGGTGATGATAATGGTGGTACCTATATATGAATTCATTCTGATAAGGTACATATATATGAATTCATTCTGATATTTTATATGAAATTTAGTTTATTATATACTATGTATATCGTTTGTTTCACTATCCTTTTATTGAAAATGCAATCAGTTAAATTGCTATAGAACATTATAATCTGAAAATTAAGATGTATTTGAAAACCAACCTTTATCATGTCAATGTTTTCTGAATTGCATCCATTTCATTCCGCACATTTAATGTTCCTTAACATAAAATTTATGGTCCAATGGTCTGTTTGCTTCAATTCATCGATATCTTTTATTATAGTTTACCTCATCATCGTCACTAATCGCCGTGGTTGTTAAGATCATGATCATTGTTATGATGATAAAATCGTGGTGATTTTTGGCGATGATGAGGTAAACTATAACAAAAGATATCGATGGATTGGAGGAAACCGACCATCGAACCATAAATTTTATGTTAAGGAACATAAAATGTGCGGAATGAAATGGATACAATTCAGAAAACAGTGGTGTGTTTAAGTTGGTTTTCAAGAACAGTTTAATTTTTAGATTATATAGTTCTTTACCAATTTTAATGGTTGTATTTCTTTAATAAGGTGGATGGTAAAACAAGCAATATACATTTGTATTTAATAAACTAAGGGTACATTCCACAACGGTTGAGACAAATAACCGTTGTGATAGTTAACATATATGACAACGTTTCATACTGATAACCGTTGTGATAGTTAATATATATTACAACGGTTGAAATACCTAACCGTTGCAATATATGGCGCACTTCCAGAATACAACAACGGTTTCCAAACCGTTGTAGAAACGACGAACTTACAACAACAATCTACATAACAACGCCTTCGCCCGCGTCATTATATGTCATTCCCAACCATTGCTAAATGGGTTTTTCGTAGTAGTGACCACTTCACAGTGCAATTAGGTTAATTGATTAACACAGTGAAAAATGGGAAAAAAATGGCTTTCTGATGTGCTGTCTTGGCTCTGGCTCGATTTTATTGCTTGTCAAAGAATGCATGGAAATAAACACATGAACCTTGGAGTCCCTTGAATAGTAATCAATTAAATCTTGGAAACTATTGATCAGATAATTTTTGAATTAATCGCAGGGATGACTCTTGTACAGAAGAATCACAAGTACACCTTCAAGGTTCCAAAATTAGAGGATTTGAGAGGTTTGGAGAGGATGATCACCAACCCTAATGCTTTTAGAGCTAAGTACGGAGGACTACTGTCTCTGTTAAGGGTCCATGTAATTGAAGGAGTACTGGCTATGCTCATTTAGTTTTATGATACGGTCTATCACTGTTTCACTTTCCCAGATTATCAGCTGGCACCAACACTGGAGGAGTACTCTCACCTGACTGATTTACCTATCACTGACCAAGCTCCCTTTTCCGGACTAGAAGAAATTACGAAGGATCAAACCATTGCAAGAGCAATTTATTTGGACGAGTCAGAAGTCAGGACTCACATAACCACTAAGGGTGGAATCCAAGGTTTCCCAGCCCAGTTTTTGATAAAGAAAGCTCTGTGCTTTGCTAGTATAGGGAACGTGTCTGCTTTCGAGAGCATCTTTGTTTTGCTCACCTACGGGTTATTTCTTTTTCCCAACATTGATGACTTCGTTGATATCAATGCCATTAAGATATTTCTGATTGGAAACCCTGTACCGACCTTGCTCGCAGATGCTTATCATTGTACACTTAAGGAATTTGTATAGCGGAGAATGATCACATGCTGTGTACCCCTGCTATACAAATGGTTCATTTCCCACTTGCCAAAGTCTGCTGCATTTTGGGATCCTAAGAATACTTTACGTTGGTCACAGAAAATCATGTCTCTTACCAACTCTGACATCGATTGGTACAATCGAATCTATGATGGGATCAGAATCATCGACCGTTGTGGAAACTTCCCTAATGTACCCCTCATAGGAACTAAAGGAGGAATCAACTATCATCCATTTTTAGTTCGTCGTCAATTTGGATACCCGATGAGGCATGTCCCGCGTAATGCTCATCTAGAAGGTCTTTTCTTCAAGGAAGGAGAAAATGACAGAGCACTAAAGTCAGAAATAGTGCATGCCTGGAAACGTGTTCATAAGAAAGGAAGAGAGTCTCTAGTAAAACCAGATTGTGTCTCTGTGGAACCTTATCTCCACTGGGTAAAAACTAGAGCTCTCAAACTGAGGATGCCTTACCCTCGTCAAGAAGTTCTTCCATTAAGGGACCCTGTCCTTTATTTTATGTCTGATATAGAAAAGCTTCAGGTTACTCTCAACAAAGTTCAACAGGAGAAGAAGTCTTGGAAGAACAAGTGTCGTATTCTCAGTGTGGAGTGCAATAAAATACAGCAACTGTTAAAAGAAAAAGATGCTCTGATTGAGATTTTAGAGCAACATGTTGTAAAAAACCAAGATGGCCAAAGGAATTTGCTCGCTCCTTTCACTTGGCAAAGGAATGACAACCCAACAACGGCTCGAGAACCCCGGTCAAAGAAAAGGAAAATACTAGAACCAACACTTGAGCTCTCCTCAGAGAGGACTCAAGATCCATTAGCTTAGACATTTCCTTTTACAGCACTATGTAAATTATTGTATTTCCATTTCCGCAATCTTTGAATTTAATAAAACGGGGTTTCCCCACTGTTTGATATTTGCAATCCAATTGTCGAAGTTTATTTTGATTAAACAATATATATATATATATATATATATATATATATATATATATATATAATATAATCATTGCATATCATTCATCATTCTCACGTAGCGCATTCTTCTTATCTATGAATCTCATGATTGTGTATCGATTCTAGAGTCAAACTATCTCATTCGTACAGTACTCGGGCCAGTCAACAAAAGAAAATGGATAATCTCGAGGAAGAAAACAACGAGTTGAGAGAAGAACTCGACGCTCTGAAAGAGGACTTGAGAAAGCTTCACAACGATATGCAAGCTCTGGCAGTAGCCCAGATGCAACAACAAAGGGCTGTGATCTCTGAGATCACATCGACACCCACAGTGGAAAAGTATGATCCTCGATATACCGTGCCTAAAGATCGTCCCTGGGGCATGCCACTCATTTATATCCCGGAAGGATATATTCTGCCGATCACTGAAGATCCGGAAACTGCAGCAGGAACCGCTGGGCCTGAAGGTTACAAACTTCGGGAAAGCGAAGATGCCAAGGGCATGACAGAAACTCCTGAAGGTTACAAACTTCGGGAGAGGGAAATACCCCGAGTAACTGCCGTAACGACTATACCACAATCTGTGGTACACACTGTCCCGGAAGGACAGATTTCCCAGATACCGTCTGGTGGAAACAAAAGTATGGACGAGAGAATGAGGGAATTCCAGGAATAATTCCTGGAGATGCAAAAAGAACTGCAAGCCATTCGCGGTCAGGATCTATTTGGAAAAGATGCCGCAGACCTTTGTTTGGTCCCCAATGTGAAAGTTCCGCACAAATTCAAGGTGCCCGAATTTGAAAAGTACAAGGGTAACTCTTGCCCTCAAAGTCATCTGGTGATGTATGTTCGGAGGATGTCAACTCAGACAAAGAACCAACAGCTACTAATCCATTACTTCCAGGATAGTTTAACCGGTGCCGCATTCAAATGGTACATGGGATTAAACCGCACTAAGATCGTCACTTTCAGAGTTCTTGGCGCTGCCTTCGTTCAACAATATAAGTATAACCTGGACATGGCATCGGACAGAGATCAACTCAGAGCCATGTCGCAGAAGGATAAGGAAACCTTTAAGGAGTACGCTCAGAGATGGCTGTAGCGCGAATTTTTGGACGTGGTTGCGAAGCACTATCACTTTTGGGGTACTACAGTTCGACTCATTTTTTATCCTATTAAAGCTGATGAAGGAAGGGAAATAGATGTCTCCAATTAACCATGCTTGCATACTGAGTTTAAACAGATGACTGTTGATTTACAGATGCTATTAAGATTGTGGGTCTCTCCTAAGTTATTTTGTTAAAAAAGTGCCTGGGCGATTGGTGGGAGTTTATGACTGATGCTTTTCGATTGATATGTGAAGGTATGGGATTTGGGACTTTGGATTAGTGTGCTCGCTAAGATTTTTCTTTCAATCTTATGCCTACGTATTCCCATTTACCGAAACAGGGAAATCAGAGCGATCATAGTTTCTCCTATTCTATGGGAGGAAATGGTGTTTTGGTGTCTTGTTCAAAGCCCAAGATGTGAAGCTAAAAGTGGTTTGTATCTTGTTCAAAGCCCAAGATGTGAAGCTCAAGGGTCTACTTTAACCGGGATATGTGAATCCTAGAAATGCCATAATTTCCTTTATAGGGGGTTTTAACCTGAAGGAGAAGACTTTAACTCAGTTTAGAGCAATTCCATCTTTCCTTAGGAATTTTTCATGCTAAAAGAGAGACAGTGGCGTGGATGTAAATAATCCAGAGGCTTGCCGCTTACAGAGATTAGATGAAAGGAGTTGTTGAGGTTTGTATCCTGTGAACGAGGCACAGTTTTGATGCTAAAAGGTCGATTGACTCAACCGGGGTTTTTCTTATACAAAGCCTAAGAGGAGGCTATTGGCCCAACGAGAGGGTGTTTTTCTGTGTCTCGTACGAAGCCCAAGACGGAGGCTAAAAGTCGACTCAACAAGAGAGTCTTTTATACTTAACAAGAGAGTGTTTTTGTATCTCGTACGAAGCCCGGGATGGAGGCTATAAAGGTTTGACTCAACAAGAGAGTCTTTTATACTCAACAAGAGAGTGTTTTTGTATCTCGTACGAAGCCCGAGATGGAGGCTATAAAGGTTTGACTCAACAAGAGAGTCTTTTATACTCAACAAGAGAGCGTTTTGTATCTTGTACGAAGCCCGAGATGGAGGCTGCAAAGGTTAGCTCTGTTGGGGAGAATCATTGTACAAAGCCCAAGAGGAGGCTAGGGTTACTGTTTCAGTTGAGTGACAGGTCCAGTAGGTTAGTTAAAAGAGAAAATCAGTTCTTATAAAGAGACTGATTAAAGGCAAGGCTATGCTTTGGGATTGATCAGAGGATCGGGGTTATTTCCTGTTCTTTAAGGAAATGGGGAATCCAGAGAGTATTGGAGACTGTCCGAGTCTACTGGTGTTTTTCCCTACTTGAGAATGCCTTCGAGACTCAAGGAGATTAGACTGTCCAAGTCTAGAGTTTTATCTTTTGTACTATGCTTAAAGAAACAGTAGTAGTACGTTCACGGTAGAAAGATCTAGACTCTTTGAAAGACTGTTCTATTAAGATGACTAATTTCTGTTCCTATACCTCTAGGAGGTCGTTGGGACAATTTGTACGATGCCCAAGAGGAGGCTGGAAACTTTTAAGAAGCCGAGGGACAATTTGTACGAAGCCCAAGAGGAGGCTCTCTTCCCGACGGAAGAATCCTTATACGAAGCCTAAGAGGAGGATGTGAATACTTCTAAGAAGCCGTAGGGTCCTTGTACAACGCCCAAGAGGAGGCTGGGATGCTTTTAGGAAGCCTGTGGGTCCCCAAACCCCGAGAAATTCAAGACAGGCTATTCACAGAGAATAGATCAAGCCAGGAAAGTCCGAGAATTTGGAAGAAACTCAAGAGATGCCATTCACGGAGAAAAGATCATCTCTGGAGAGTTAGAGTTTCTTTGACAATGTCTAAGAGTGACAGTCTGAGAAAGGGTTCACCGAGAACGCCGCCTTTCACGTTTCCATATTGTTTAACTCCAAGAGGAGGGAAAACTGTATCTGGTAATCCTATAGGGGATCTAGTTTTGTCTATTTAAGAGTGATCAACAGGGCTTATTGCTAGACATAGTTGCCGGGGAAACTCTAAATATCTATACTAGTATTATGCAGTTGATATGAGTTTATGAAAGAAGACTTACAGTGAAACAACCCCACAATACAGTTATATGTATATGAAAGCGGATAAAGAAAGCATATAACCACTTACTCGGTTGTAGAGCTTCTATGTTGTTTGGTTAGTTGTTCAATAAAGAAAGATTGAAAACAACAGTATATTCAAAATTAAAGGAGAAAGTATTTTGAAAAGATGTTGGGGCTTACAGCTCAAGGAGAGGCCCAAGGTTTATCAGTGATCGCACTGTCATTTTTGTACAGAGGGACTTATACAAGTGACTGAGGCCCAAGAAAGGTTTTCGGTACAAGGGGATGGGTCTTACACTCTCTCAAGAGGACCAAAAGATTTATTTTTGTACAAGTGGTGGGGCTTACAGCTCAAGGAGAGGCTCAGGGTCATTTGTTTGAAAATGGCGATCGCGCCGAGATTTTTGAAAACGCGATGGGTCTTATACAATGCATTGAGGCCCAAAATGGTTTGGTTTTCAAAGGGTTGGGTCTTACACTCTAATAGAGGCCCAAGAATAATTTTGAATGGGTCTTATAGCTCGAGGAGAATCCCAAGGTTTATTTTTCAAAGGACGATGATCGCGTCGAACTTTTTGAAATACAACGGGACTGATACAATAAGTGAGGCCCAAAAAGTTTTGTATTTACAAAGGATTGAGTCTTACACTCTATTTGAGGCCCAAGAATAATTTTGAATGGGTCTTATGAGGGTTGAATTAATCAAAACCCTAATTTGTTCCCAAAATGTATTTTAATTGAATAAAAAATTCAATTAAAATGATCTAAATTGTTTAACATGTGGAAAACAAATTGTGATCTTGGATTAATGTTTCAAAAATCATGTTTTGACCTACAAAATGATTAGAAATCATAAAAATTTGCAAAATCAAGAAGGAAAAAATATTTTAAATGTCAAAAACAATTAAAATATTAATTCTTGGAAAAAATATAAATTATATGAAATAAATAATATTTTTGGGATTTTTTGGTAAAATAAAATATTTTAACATTTTTGTGAATTATTAAAAAAAGAATCAACTCAAAATCATTAAAACTCAGAGAGAAATTAATTTTTGAATAAATTAAATAAAATCACAAAATTCAAATATTCAAATGTTTGAAAATGGCGCCAAGAACATGGCAAGAACACGCGCCACCCTTTGTTTCTGCAGATTTGCGTTTTCTATCCAATCTCACTGAATACTTGATTATATCATGCAATCTACATATCAATCTACTCGTTTCAACCTCACGATCATGTCTATGGTCTTTAATTTCATTTATTTTAAGCATGGAATAAGAAATCAAAGAGAAACCTCAAGAACCCTAAATTCTGCATGAAGGTTCAGAAGTTACATACACGATTCAAACAATGCAATTGATTGAGGGAAAACACTCCATGCATGATTATGAACATATGGCCAAATTATTGTGCAGCAAAAATTGCATGGATCATAGAGTTAGAAGAGCTCATGCTTACCACTTGCAGCTGGTGATCGTGTTTTGGGTTAGAGGTGTTACAGCTAGGTTCCAATGATCTGGATAGCTTCCCTAGGTGCCATGGAGTGTGTCTGAATGCTTGGAATGGATTGAAATGATATGGAACTTGAGATGGCACCCCAACTGCAAATTTGTCAAAGGCTTGAGTAATTGGCTGGTGATTTTGTGATTTTGGTGTTCCAGATGTTATGTGAGTGTTTGGATCACTTCTATATGATGTTTATGAGGTGGGTGTGTGATTGGTTTGATTAGAATTGCTCTCAAACTCAAAACCCGATAGTGACTTGCCTTAGAAGGAAAAATTGGAAGTGAGAAGGTAATTTTGAGGAAAGCATCTGTTTGATGGCTTTGGTGTACTCAAACTGATCACAAATCAACTCTATTTATAGTAGAGCAAGTTTGTTTTGGGATCAATAGTGAATGGCAACTGCAGCAGAGGTTTGGCCAATGGTTACACTTTGGAATCCAAGTCTCCTCTAGCCATTGACTAGAGGTTAGGGCACAGGGCTGTGGTTCCCTTGGTCTTGGATAAGTGTTGACTGAATTTAGTTGCAAATGGCTTAGTCTATGCCACCTTGGTGTATGCATTGAATGCCCCAATCCAAAATTGGAGTCTTGTCCCTCTTTTAGGCAATTCTAGGTTTGGCATGCTACTTCTTGTTCCAAGGACTTTTGAGGTTTGGCTCAGTGTTTGTCCCATTTAGATTTGATCCTCAGATGTGTTCAAAGTGATGATAAGGCTTGGAATTATCTGATTTTTCCAAATTGAGCAAAAATGCAAAATTCTGCCTAGCCTTGGCAGTTTTCAGCAAGGCATATTGCCATTATCATATCTCTTGGCCCAACTGGAATTTTGTGATGTTCTTGGCCATTTTGGAAAGCCCTCATATGATACAACAACTGTTTGATCGTATTTGGTTTTGATACCTTTTGGATCCAAGTGAAAAATCCCCCTACATTTGGAAAAAGTGAAGGGAGATTCTGACTTAGTGAAAATTTCACTAAGTGTTGAAAAAAAGTGACATTTTCACTTTTTGTGATTTTGATCATTCCATAACTCAAAATCCATGAGGAATTTGGAGGGAGGTCAGTTTTAAGCTTTGGATGGGGAAAAATGGCTTTGTGGTTTAGGAGTTATGATCCTCCAAAGTCGGTACCCTTGCCACTTTGTTCATAACTTAGAAAATTTTCTAAGTTTTTATGGTTACCCCTTTTACAAGTTATCCCACTTTTTCTTGATTTTTATTGATGAATGATGATTCAAATCATACATTAACATCATTTTAGGGTTAAAAAACCATTTTTGTGAAAAATCTCAAAAAGTCAAAGTTGACTTTTGTGCACAGTTGACTTTTTA
Organism: Lathyrus tuberosus; assembly: GCA_022829125.1. NCBI lineage: Eukaryota > Viridiplantae > Streptophyta > Magnoliopsida > Fabales > Fabaceae > Lathyrus > Lathyrus tuberosus. The sequence goes on along the minus strand of JALAZF010000073.1, from coordinate 2,730,071 downwards.
TCAGATGAATTCCAACCTGTGCGATCCTTTAGGAAATCATGTCCTTGACCTAAATCAAACTTGATGGACATGTTCCATGGGTGTTATAGGGTATATTAAATCATGTCCTAGGGTTTGGGAGCATGTCCTGGTCAAAAGTCAAAGCTACAATTGACTTTTTCCTCAAAACCCTAACTGTGGTACTGATGAAATTGAGACTTGCTGCTCAAGCTTCCTGGATCAATCCATTGTTACAAATGGATCAATGTGGTATATTGGAGACCCTCAAATCCTCTCTTGAGGTCTGGGCTCATGATTTATCCCAAAAGTCAACTTAGGGGTGAATTAGGTCAAGAAACCCTAATTCCTGATTTTTGATGTATGCATCCCCGGAGGTCAAATTGACTTGATGCTTGGGTCAATGAGGTTCCATGGAGTATCTTAGGATATGCTTTGAAGCATTGGCTCATGCCCAGAGGAAAATTTTCATCTGGAGGCCCTGGTCGACCAAACCCTAATTTGGTGACACTGGCGATCTTGAGGCTCGATCCATTTGGAAGGGAGCAGCCTTGTGCTTAATCCTTGAAGTGGGAGTCCTCTTGATCCCTTGTGGATATTTGATAGGCTAGACAAGTTGAAGATCATGTCATTTCTTGATTGATCCTTTGTCTAAAAGCTCTGAGAGGGCTGGAAACCCTAAATTTGATTGTAGTGGATGCTCACCCATCTTTGGGGAGATTGATTAGGTATGATGGTTCCTCCATATTGTGATGATGATTTTCAAAATGATGGCAAATATTAGTGGTCAAAATTTGGGGTATGACAGATGCCCCTATTTAATCTTCTTGGACCCGAAGGTGTGAATGGCGAAGGTATTCGGGCATTCGGGGTGCAAGATGATTAAATATCGGAATACCCGAAATTTTGATGGTGGTTAAGAATGGTAGTTCACATATTCTTCTTCTTTTGCTAAGTAATGATGCTTAGAAAAGGAAAAAACTTCCCCTCGATCCTAGTCTTCAGCCAAGGAACTGGTCTCAGTTTTCTGATATACACTTCCCCTCGATCCTGGTTTCCTACCAAGGAACTGGTCTTAGTTTCTGATGTAAACTTCCCCTCGATCCTGGTTTCCTACCAAGGAACTGGTCTTAGCTTCTGATATAAACTTCCCCTCCATCCTGGTTTCCTACTAAGGAACTAGTCTTAGTTTCTGATGTAAACTTCCCCTCGATCCTGGTTTCCTACCAAAGAACTGGTCTTAGTTTCTTTTGTCAATAAATTTTTTGACAAAGGACGCTATTCGTAGCGATTTTCCTCAAACTTCTCGCGGAATTTTCCTGGAGAGATGCCATTTGATAGAAAAAGTTTGATGTCAGAGTTGCTGGGGAACCCAGTCGTCTGAGTTGTAGAGGTGTACAAACTTCTCTGTTGGAGACGCCATTTGTCGACTCTATCGGGAAAAATGAGTCTCTTGAGAGACTGCTTCCACTTGGGTATTTACATCATACTTTTCTCGGGATCTTCTCGGAGAAATGCCATATGATGTGATCCAATTTTGAGGTGCTGATGACCTTTTTGTCAGCGGATTTTTTGGAGAAAAACTGCTGTATTGTCGAATCTCAAGTTATCAAAGTGGTCAAGGGCCAACTCTAATCCAGAAATAAACTGGAGGAGAGAGATTGTTCGGACGAAACATTTCCTAACGAGGAAAGAACTGACAACCCGATTGAGAGGATTGTTATCACTAGGGGATAAGACCGACTAAAGTGATAGTGATGCAATATGAATGTGAATGCAAATCAATAATGTATGATATATGTATGTATATGCTGACAAAACTGATGCGCCATACAGACTAATAGATGAACATGACTGGATACTCGGCCATCGCGGGGCGAAGAAGTACCGCTGGTTCAAGATAGCAATTCTGCCTTGCTTAGGAGAAACGGTCCCTGTTGGGAGTGACACTGGTCGGGCTTAGGAGATGAGAACTCGGCCGAAGAGGTCAGATGGAGCATTCCCATTTGACATAGCTGATGCTTCATTCAGGCATACTGGTCTAGAAGGAGTACTTTGATTCTGCACTTTGAGGCTCGAACACCTTTGGAGAAGCGATCGATGTTCTTTCGATGTTCAACCGTCAAAAGAAATTGCCGTCTTTATTTTTAAAAGCAGAACAATTTTAACAAGTAAATTCATTTTTGTTTCGTTTCAAGAATCGTTGATCATGTTAAAACATCATTCTGTAAAGCTAAAACAAAATATGAATTGCAAATAAAAGCACAAGGGCTCAAATTTTATTGATAGGATGGAAATCAGCCAAACGCGTGATTCCATAGAGTATATACAAAGTTAGAAAATGGTAGTTTACAGGGAAAAGGGGCTACGTTGAAACATAACGACCACTATCCTTTTACCAACTTTGAATTCTGGGCATCCTGAGCTTCTGTCGATGATGACCTTAACTGGAGCTTTCCTGACGGATGATGTAACTGCTGCTGAGGGACTCGCCCCTTTGTCGAAAGTAGTTACTTTCCATTATCCCTAATTTTTGCCTGGATTGTACTTTGAGATTTCCAATCCACCGGGATGATTTTTGATCATGTCTCTAATTTTTTCCTAGAGCGCCCTTTCGGGTTTTCAATCCACCGAGATGTTTTTTTTAGGCGAAGTATTTCTTGACTACATCAACATTTGTGGGGTAGGCAAATTCCTCTCCGTCCATGGTTGCAACTCTCAAGGTACCGCCTGAGAAAGTTTTCTTGACCACATAGGGGCCGTCATAATTCGGAGTCGATTTGCCCTGGGAATCAGTGAGAAATGATTGTATCTTTTTGAGCACAAGGTCTCCTTTCCTGAAGACACGAGGTCGAACCTTTTTGTCGAACGCCTTCTTCATTCTTTGCTGATACAACTGACCGTGGCATAATGTCGTTATTCATTTTTCTTCGATCAGATTTAGTTCGTCGTGTCGACTTTAACACCATTCAGCTTCTGTAAGCTTAGCTTCCATCAATACCCGGATTGATGGGATCTCTACTTCTATGGAAAGCACTGCTTCCATGCCATATACTAGAGAGAAAGGGGTTGCCCATGTTGAAGTGCGGACAGATGTGCGATAACCGTGAAGAGCAAAGGGTGGCATCTCGTGCCAGTCTTTGTAGGTTACAACCATCTTTTGAACAATCCTTTTGATGTTCTTGTTAGCCGCTTCTACCGCTCCATTCGTCTTGGGTCGGTAGGGAGATGAGTTATGGTGTTTAATCTTGAACTCGGTACACAACTCTTTCATCATCTTATTGTTCAAGTTAGATCCATTATCTGTAATGATCTGGCTCGAAACACCATAATGGCAGATGATATTGTTTTTGATAAATCGGACCACCACTTGTCGGGTTACATTGGCGTACGACGCTGCTTCGACCCACTTAGTGAAGTAATCAATGGCTACCAGTATGAACCGATGTCTGTTTATATCTTTGGGCTCAATCAAGCCAATCATGTCGATTCCCCATATGGAAAAAGGCCATGGGGAAGAAAGAACTTTGAGATGCGTTGGCGGTACATGAATTTTGTCGGAGTATATCTGACACTTGTGACACTTCCTCATGTACTTGTAGCAGTCGGATTCCATGGTCAACCAATAGTACCCTGCTCTTAGAATTTTTCTCGCCATTGTGTGTCCGTTGGCATGAGTGCCAAAGGATCCTTCGTGAATTTCTTTCATCAGCATGTCTGCTTCTGGTCTGTCTACGCATCGGAGCAAGACCATGTCAAAATTTCTCTTATAGAGTGTATCACCGCTCAGGAAGAAACTTCCTACCAGCCTTCTGAGGGTTTTCCTGTTCTTCCTTAGTGTCCCAGGTGGGTACTCTTGTTTCTGAAGGAAGCATTTAATATCACGATACCAACGGTTGTCGTCTATGATTGCTTCAATCGTGAAGATGTAAGTGGGCCGTTCAAGAAGCATTATGTCGATCTTAGGTATGTCATTCCATTGACCTACACTAATCATGGAAGAGAGAGTGGCCAATACATCAGCCATGTGATTCTCCTCACGAGGGATGTGATGAAACTCAATTCTGTTGAACAAGGGTAGCAACCTTCTCGTGTAGTCTTTGTAAGGAATCAATCTTGATTGGTATGTGTTCCAATCTCCTTTAATCTGATTGATAACCAGGGCCGAGTCGCCATATACGTCCAAGTTTTTGATCCTTAAATTAATTGCTTCCTCGAGACCCATAATACAAGCTTCGTATTCGGTCTCGTTGTTCATACAATTGAACGTAAGTCTGGCGGTGAAAGGAATGTGGGTACCCTGAGGTGTTATAATGATTGCCCCATTTCTGTTTCCATAATGATTGACAGCTCCGTCAAAGATTAGTCCCCATTGGGAACCTAGTTCTGGCCCTTCACAGGGTAGCGGTTCATCGCAATATTTCATTTTCAAATACATGACATCTTCGTCTGGGAAGTCAAACCCGATTGATTCTTGATCGTCAATCGGTTGATGAGCCAAATCATCGGCTAAAATAATCCCCTTTAATGGCTTTTTGAGCATGGTACTCTATGTCATATTCTGACAGCAACATCTGCCAACGGGCAATCCTTCCCGTGAGAGTAGGCTTTTCGAAGACATACTTGATCGGATCCATCTCGGAGACCAACCAAGTAGTGTGACGAATCATGTACTGGCGCACACGTTTGGCTGCCCAAGCCAAAGCGCAACAAGTTTTTTCAAGCATAGTATACTTAGTCTCACAGTCGGTGAATTTCTTGCTCAAATAGTAGATAGCAGACTCTTTCCGTTTGGTTTCGTCTTGTTGGCCAAGTACACAGCCCATGGAGTCTTCCAGGACGGTGAGGTAGATAATCAGCAGCCTTTCTTCCACTGGAGGTGATAAAATCGGAGGGTTCAATAGGTATTCCTTAATACTGTCGAAGGTGGTTTGACAGTCTTCTGTCCAAATGCAGTCCTGATTTTTTTTAAGTAATTTGAAAATCGGCGCACATGTCGCGGTCATGAGGAATATGAATCTGGAGATGTAGTTCAAATGTCCCAGGAATCTTCTGACTTGTTTTTCAGTTTTTGGAGAAGGCATTTTGTGAATGGCCTTGACCTTGTCAGGATCAACCTCAATTCCTTTCTGGCTGACGATGAACCCTAAAAGTTTCCCTGAACGGACACCGAATGCGCACTTGTTGGGATTCAAGCGGAGTTTGTATTTTCTCAACCGCTCGAATAGTTTTGACAGGTGGGTCACATGCTCCTCTTCTGTTTTTGATTTAGCAATCATGTCATCGACATATACCTCAATTTCCTTGTGTATCATGTCATGAAATAGAGTAGTCATGGCCCTTTGATAGGTTGCCCCAGCGTTCTTCAAACCGAACGACATCACCTTGTAACAAAAGGTACCCCATGGGGTAATGAACGAAGTTTTCTCCATGTCTTTCGGCGCCATTTTGATCTGGTTATAGCCCGAGAATCCATCCATGAAGGAGAAAATTTTGAACTTTGCTGTATTGTCAACCAGCATGTCAATGTGTGGTAAAGGTAAGTCGTCCTTTGGACTAGCCTTGTTTAGATCTCTATAATCGACACACATTCTGACTTTTCCGTCCTTTTTTGGAACGGGTACGATGTTGGCTAACCATTGAGGATATTCTGATGTGGCGAGGAAACCCGCGTCAATCTATTTCTGTACTTCCTCTTTGATTCTGATGGCCATGTCCGGGTGAGCCCGTCTCAACCTCTGTTTTACCGGCGGACATTCCGATCTCAACAGTAAGTGATGTTCCACGATGCTGGTATCCAACCCTGGCATATCCTGATAGGACCAAGCGAATACATCGGGAAATTCTTTGAGAAGCTTTACCAAACCCTCTCTGGCAGTTGGACTGAGCAGTGCCCCAATCCTGATTTCTTTTCTCTCTTTTTCCGAACCTAAGTTTACCGTTTCGAACGGCTCTTTATGAGGTTCAATGGACCTTTCCTCCTGTCTGAGTAATCGGGAGATCTCTTCTGGAATTTCGTCGTCATTTTCTTCTTCAGCCTCAAATACCGGGAACTCAAAGTTGGGAGAAGGCATCAGATCGTATGTTTCAATGGGGTTTAAAACAAGCAATCTGCATGACGGTAAGATTTGTGTTTAGAAGAGATAAATGAAATGCAAGAGTGTGTGCAGTGCATTTCTTTGGAAAACTGCTTGTTTATTATTATTGATTTGTTTTTTAGGATTACCATTTTCTGAAACAAAAGAGAAAACAGAAAACAGAAATAAATGCGGGAATTACAGAACGACGTTATTTTATTCATGAACAAGTCGATTCTTGAAACTACAGCCCTATAAAACAAAACTCTATCGCTTTGGGCGAAGCGAAGAGGGAAATTTACAAAAAGTGAGCCCTATCAAAACATCCGTTTCACCTAGGCAGGGTGAAAGGTTAAAGACGGCAATTACTTTGACTTATGAACAATCTTCGGAACATCGACAGCAACCCATTGGAGGCGAACTCCTCGGTGAATCACAAAGTTTGGCACCTTCCTTGATTTGTCTTCAGAAATAACGCTGATTTCTGGTGGATCAGGTTCATTGGAATATGTCTCCCAGGCAGAGTTATCGTAGGAGGATTCCTCTGTTGCATTTTGCATAGCATTGGTGCTCTCAGGTAGTTCTCCCCATCCAGTTGGCTGGATGTCTTCGAGCCTGATACGAGAGCTTTCAGAAGCAGTGTACTTGACCATACAGTCGTATTTCCCACTCGGCTGTCCCAAGGTGTCCCACACTTCTTTGGAACTAGATGAGTCATCCTTCTCGATGACGTTGACCTCTGGAAAAGCATAGTTGATGAATTCTAGTCCGGCATGCTTTGCCAATTCATCATCGTACTGGACGTTTTCTGAATGACCTGATTGTTGATCCCATGACATGGTGGGGACGCATGTATTCTTTTCAATGATGCTCAGCTGATTTTCATTATTCGGCTGATTTCCTTGCCCTAAGTCTCCTGGATACGGCTGCCACATTGGCAAGCCATCCATCAGGCCATAATAGTTGTGGTCAAAGTTGTCCTTCATCAGAGTGTCCTCCTCTAATGAGTTTGGTGGAGCACAACATCCTTCCGGATCACAATCTCCGTATATCATTTCGACATCTGACCTGGGTATAAATCTCGGACTCGGTGTAGGAAAGCAAAAGGGAGTCTGCGTTTCGTCCTGAGATATATAACCGTCCTTGTTAAGATAGGACTCTCATTCTTCCTCCATATCAGAGGAATCACCTTTATTGATGGTATGTACTTCTCGAGACACTGGGTGAAGGAAGCCTCCACTGTGGAAGAAGTCTTGAATGGGATGAAGACTTTCATTGCTGGTAGTAGCTGTCTGGGTACAGGTTGCAGAAAAACCAAGACCCTTCTTTGTTTTATTGTCAGTAGGAATGACTAGCTGTCCCCATCCTGTTGTATTGGTACTCTCGACCGCTTTGATAGCATCTTTGTATGAGGAAATGGAAGTTCCCTCTTCGGATTGATTGTCCTTGCTCACCGACAGTGCTTGGAACTGAGTTCTAATAACCTCCCCGGGTTCTACACCAGCAGATGATGATAAGTTACTCACGAGCAAGGCTTGTTCTCCACATACCGTGACGAGCTGGTTGTTCTGGACAAACTTTAACTTTTGGTGGAGGGTCGAGGTGACCGCCCCAGCCTAATGTATCCAAGGTCTTCCTAATAAACAACTGTATGTTTCCCGGATGTCCATGACCTGGAAAGCGACTTGGAATGTGTGAGGATCAATAGTTATGGGAAGGTCGACTTCGCCGATAACCGTTTTTCGGGACCCGTCAAATGCTTTGACGACGACCTCACTGGTTCTCATCGGGGGTCCTTTGAAGGATAATTGCATCAAAGTGGACTTCGGCATAACATTCAGGGCTGACCCTGTGTCTACCAGTACGCTGGCTAAAGCATCGCCCTGGCAGCTGGCCGTGATATTGAGGGCCATGTTATTACGGCAACCCTCTTCAGGTAATTCCTCATCACTAAAACCCAAGTTATTGCAGGAAGTGATGTTAGAGACAATACTATCGAACTGTCTGATTGTTACATCCTGTTCCACAAAGGCTTGCTCCAAGACTTTCTGTAGAGCCTCCCTGTGCGCTTCTGAACTGAGTAAAAGTGACAGCACAGAGATCTTTGAAGGAGTTTGTAACAGTTGATCAACAATGTTGTATTCACTCCTTTGGATGAGCTTCAGCATCTCATCATCATTTTTCGAAAGGTCGGGATTACTGGATTGACCGACTGGTGGATTAGGAACTTCTGTCTGAGGTTCCTTTTCTTTGTTAAGTTCTCCAACTCCTCGGTTGAAGATTCGACCACTCTGTGTTACTCGGCTGATGTCTGCAATATTCACGATGGAGGGTAATGGAATTTCCTTTCCATTCTTGACTGTTGTTGCACCGTATTTGTAAGGGATAGCCTTAGTTGATACATACGGTAATGGTCCTAGTATATAGATGACTATGGGAGCCATCTGATTTTTCCGACCATCGTAAGCAATTTCGATCTATTCCTGGTTGGGAATTCTCGATTCGTCAAGTAGAGGGATGATGGTACAAACATCCCTAGCCTTCTGATGATCAGAGATTACGACAACGTCCTTAATTTGATCAGCGAGGTAGTCCGACGCCCAGTTGATTGGTCTGAAACCTGGATATGGACGAATCTCTCTACGATCCACCTGACCCTGAAGAGCTGCTCGCACAAGGTAACATCCTTGGTTACTTTCCGAACAAACTCTAAAACATTCATAGTTGTGTGGTGGCACCTGGTCACGCCCACTTTGAATACAATGTAACCTCACTAGGTCAGTTTCCACAGATCGAACGTCCCGACTTTGATGCCGAGTAGGGTTTCCGTTGGTAATACTAAGTTGCTGGGTGTCTTCATACATATAGATTGGAAGCCACCAGTGGTTCAACAAGTGCTGAAGTGTTTCCTGGACATGGGCACAGCCCTGATCGTCTTCGCAACCCGCTTTACAGCTCTGATAATCATGTGATACCAGGAACCCGAGCCAGACCTATTTAGTATGTAACTCCACCAGGCTGGTATTCATCAAGCGAATATCGAAGATTTGAATCATGTTGATTTGATAATGATTCCTATCATGGTATTCTTGAATCCATCCAAGATCCATCTGACGCCGGAGGACCTCCTGTATAAAAGAGCATCCCTGTTTGTTTATCGAGCAAGTCAGACAGGAACTGTAATCGTGCCGCGGCAGATTATGATACTGGCTTTGCCTGGAATGCATCGCCACTAAGTTGACATTCATTGCACAGACGTCGTGGTTCTGAATGATGTTAAAATTCGTGTAAACCATGTTAACTCCACGAACTCGGTGCTCTTGGATCCATCCGAGATCCATCTGTTCCTGTAGAGCTGATTGCACCACAGAACATCCTCGATTGCTTTTAGAGCAGATATCACACTGGTGATAGTTATGAGGTGGCACATGGCCATATCTTCTCTGTCTACAATGCATCTTGACCAGATTGGTCCTTAACAAGAGTACATCATGAATTTGATAGACGTTGTTAGTCTCTCCCTCTATCAAATTGACTGTAGCTTTCTCGTGTTGAGGCAACGGGTTTTTGAGAACATTAGGATTTGTATCCTTGAAAGATAAGACCCCGCTCCTAACAAGTTTTTGCACGTCGGATTTGAAATTGAGACAGTTCTCTATGTTATGCCCTAGTCCTCCTTGATGGTAAGGGCAAGTCTGATCCACCTTAAACCAAAAAGGCGGATTCTCCGGTACTGTAAGAGGAGACTTAGTCTGGACATGCCCCTTAGCCAGTAGTAACAGAAATAGTTCTGCGTATAATACGGGTATAGGATCAAATCCTGGTGGCCGTGTTGTACGGTTGTTATTGTATGGAGGACGAGCCTGCTGAAGAGGCTGTTGAGTCCTTTACTGATTAGGTTGGCTTTGCGCAACCTGAGGTTGATACGTAGAAATAGGCGCAAGATTGATAGCAGGAGTCACAGCCGCTACGGGCTGATAATGTCGCCTTTACTTTCTGAGAGAGATATTCCCAATATCCTGCTCTTTTTTCTTAGGGAGAGCACTACCGTATCTCTTTGTACTGCTTGATGATCCAGTGTCTTTGACTAGACGTCCTTCTCGGACGGCTTCCTCAAGACGAACTCCCATACCGACTATCTCGGTGAAGTCACTGGGTGCACTGGCAACCACTTTGTCGTAATAAAATGAGCTTAAGGTCTTTAAGAAGATCTTTGTCATCTCTTTTTCCTCAAGAGGTGTACAAATTTGAGCGACAATTTCACGCCATCTCTGAGCGTATTCCTTAAAGGTTTCTTTGTCCTTTTGTGACATTGATCTGAGTTGATCTATGTCGGGTGCCATGTCCAGATTGTATTTATATTGTTGGACGAAGGCAGTGCCAAGATCTTTGAAAGTGCTAATCGTAGCACGGTTTAAACCCATGTACCATTTTAGGGCGGCACCGGTTAAATTATCCTGAAAGTAGTGAATCAGTAAATCCTGATTCTCCGTCTGAGCTGACATTCGCCGAGCGTACATCACCAAGTGACTTTGAGGGCAAGAGTTACCCTTGTACTTTTCAAAGTCAGGCACCTGGAATTTGTGCAGGACTTTCACATTGGGGACAAAGCAGAGGTCCGCAGCGTCTTTTCCAAATAAATCCTGACCGCGAAGGGCCTGCAGTTCTTTCTGCATTCCCAGGAACTATTCTTAGAACTCATTCATTCTTTCGAACATGTTGTCGTTTCCACCAGAAGGTATTTGTGGAACCTGTCCTTCCGGGACAGTGTGTACCACGGGCGGTGGTATAGTCATTATGGCCGAGACTCTCGGTGCCTCCCGAAGTTTGTAACCTTCAGGAGTTTCTGTCATGCCCCTGGCATCTTCGCTTTCCCGAAGTTTGTAACCTTCTGGCCCAGCGGTTCCTGCTGCGGTTCCCTGATCCTCGTTGATCGGCGGAACATATCCTTCCGGGATATAGTTAAGTGGCATGCCCCAGGGACGATCTTTTGGCATTTTGTACCTAGGATCGGACTTCTCCACTATGGGCGTTGAGGTGATCTCCGAGATCACAATCCTTTGTAGCTGAGCTTCTGCCATGGCATGCATGTCATTATGAAGCTTTCTCATATCCTCTCTCAGAGCGTCGATCTCTTCTCTCAACTCTTTGTTCTCTTCCTCGAGATTATCCATCTTTTTCTGACGATTGGCCCGAGTATTGTACGAATGAGACAGTTTGACTCTAGAACCGAGACACGAACGTGAGATTCGTAGGTAAGAAGAATACGTGACGTGAGAATGATGAATGCAATGATTATATTAATTGTATTTTGGTTTTTATCAAAATAAACTTCGATAATTAGATTGCAAATATCAAACAGTGGGGAAACCCCTTTTTATTGAATTCAAAGGATTGCGAAAATAGAAATACAGTAGATTACAAGGTGCAGAAACAGAAACCTAAGCTAAGGGGTCCCGAGTCCTCTCTGGGGAGAAACCGGGTGCTGATTCTGGTATTTTCCTTTTCTTGGACCGGGGCTCTTGGGCCGTTGTTGGGTTGTCATTCCTTTTCCAAGTGAAAGGAACGAGCAAATTCCTTTGGTCATCCTGATTATCCACAACATGTTACTCCAAAATCTCAATCAGAGCATCCTTATCTTTTAGCAGTCGCTGTATTTTGGTACACTCTACATTGAGGGTGCGGTACTTGTTCTTCCAATATCTCCTCTCCTGTTGAACTTTGTTGAGAGTAACCTGAAGTTTTTTCGTTTCAGTCATGAAGTACATGACAGATTCCCTCGGCGGAAGAACTCCGTGACGAGGATAAGGCATCTTTAGCTGGAGAGCTCTAGTTTGTACCCAGTGGAGATAAGGCTCCACTAAGACACAATCCGGTTTTCCTAGAGACTCTCGTCCTTTCTTATGAACATGTTTCCAAGCGTGCACTATTTCTGTCTTTAGTGCCCTGTCATTTTCTCCTTCCTTGAAGAAAAGACCTTCCAGATGAGCATTACGCGGGACATGCCTCATCGGGTATCCAAATTGACGACGAACTAAAACTGGATGGTAATTGATTCCTCCCTTAGTTCCTATGAGGGGTACGTTGGGGAAGTTTCCACAACGGTCAATGATCCTGATCCCGTCATAGATTCGATTGTACCAATCGATGTCAGAGTTGGTAAGAGACATGATTTTCTGCGACCAACGTAAGGCACTCTTATGATCCCGAAAAGCAGCAGACTTAGGCAAATGGGAGATAAACCATTTATATAGCAAGGGTACACAACATGTGATCATCCCTCTGATGTACAAATTTCCTAAGTGTACAGAATGATACGCGTCTGCGAGCAAAGTTGGCACAGGGTTTCCAATGAGAAAAACCTTAATGGCGTTGATATCGACGAAGCTATTAATGTTGGGAAACAGAAATAACCCGTAAGTGAGTAAGACAAAGATGCTTTCAAAAGAAGTCATGTTCCCTATACTAGCAAAGTACAGAGCCTTCTTTGTCAGGAACTGGGCTGGCAAACCTGGGAGCCCACCCTTGGTGGTCATGTGAGTCTTGACTTCCGACTCATCCAAATAAATTGCTCTTGCAATGGTCTGATCTTTTGGAATTTCTTCCAGTCCAGAAAAAGGAGCTCGATCAGTAATGTGTAAATCGGTTAGGTGAGAATATTCCTCCAGCGTTGGTGCGAGCTGGTAATCTGGGAATGTGAAACAGTGATAGACCAGATCGTAAAACTGAATTAGTGCCTCCATGATTCCTTCAATCACATGGACTCTTAACAGAGGTAGCAGACCTCCGTACTTGGCTCTGAAAGCTTCAGGGTTAGTAATCATCCTCGCTAATCCTCTCAAATCCTCTAGTATTGGAACCCTGAAGGTATACTTATGAGTTCTCCTTCTACCGAAATCCATGAGCGCAATCTTTTTCTCTGACATTTGCAATCATTGTCTTAGTTTAATTTGAAAAAGAGAGACTAGAAGAGAAAATTTTTCTTTGATGTAATGTTTTTTAGATGAATGCATGAATGCAGCACACAAAAACATAGAAAAAACATGGGGTCAAAGGGTCGGTGTCATGAAGTCAAGGCTCTACCCATCCCAAAGGTTTATACTAGTGATTTTTGTACCTGTCTCTTAAAATCATCAGTTCTTGTCGAGAAAACACCAGCGGGCCGGGAACCATGCTAGGTGATGTTTTTCGAAGAACCATCAGAAGAGGGTAGTATCGCATGACAACCATTTCCAATAGTTTCCGCACTACTAAAAGAGGTTTTTCCTAGGTGTATACTCAATCTTTCCACATGCGGCATCACACGCATTCCCATTAGCAAAAAAATAAACATAGATATCAATTAGGAAAAGTAGTATATATATTTGTCCTAAAGTCCTAGACTTTAAAGAGCTATGAATCCTATGTTCCTGACAAAAATGGCTCTCCGGCGGAGTCACCATTCTGTGGTACCTTCCCATCTTTAAAGGTTTTGACATAAGATCCTAGTGAAGTCAAGAAGGTCATATCCCAGTGAAATCCCCAAAGAAAGAAAGAAAGAAAAGGTCCCACGGTGGGCGCCACTTTTCTGTGGCACTTTTTATGGTTTCCTCTTAAGAGATGGGAAGAGAACAAGATCTCGTTGTCCCCAGTGAAGTCGCCATTTTTCATTTTTTCTGTAGCGCGGATTTTTGGACGTGGTTGCGAAGCACTATCGCTTTTGGGGTACTACAGTTCGGTTCATTTTTTATCCTATTGAAGCTGATGAAGGAAGGGAAATAGATGTCTCCAATTAACCCTGCTTGCATACTGAGTTTAAACAGATGACTGTTGATTTACAGATGCTATTGAGATTGTGGGTCTCTCTTAAGTTATTTTTGTTTAAAATAGTGTCTGGGCGATTGGTGGGAGTTTATGACTGATGCTTTTCGATTGATATGTGAAGGTATGGGATTTGGGACTTTAGATTAGTGTGCTCGCTAAGATTTTTCTTTCAATCTTATGCCTACGTATTCCCGTTTACCGAAACAGGGAAATCAGAGCGATCGTAGTTCCTCCTATTCTATGGGAGGAAATGGCATTTTGGTGTCTTGTTCAAAGCCCAAGACGTGAAGCTAAAAGTGGTTTGTATCTTGTTCAAAGCCCAAGATGTGAAGCTGAAGGGTCTATTTGTATCTTGTTCGAAGCCCAAGATGTGAAGCTAAAAAGGCGTTGTCTTTAGAGGGAATTTGTCATCTCTAAAGGGGGTCTGTTTGTCACGACTGTTGGGTGACTGACTATAAAGGAGAATTACTTTAATCGGGATATGTGAATCCTAGCAATGCCATAATTTCCTTTATAGGGGGTTTTAACCTGAAGGAGAAGACTTTAACTCAGTTTAGAGCAATGCCATCTTTCCTTAGGAATTTTTCATGCTAAAAGAGGGACAGAGGCGTGGATGTAAATAATCCAGAGGCTTGCCGCTTACAGCGATTAGATGAAAGGAGTTGTTGAGGTTTGTATCCTGTGAACGAGGCACAGTTTTGATGCTAAAAGGTCGATTGACTCAACCGGGGTTTTTCTTATACAAAGCCTAAGAGGAGGCTATTGGCCCAACGAGAGGGCATTTTTCTGTGTCTCGTACGAAGCCCAAGACGGAGGCTAAAAGTCAACTCAATAAGAGAGTCTTTTATACTTAACAAGAGAGTGTTTTTGTATCTCGTACGAAGCCCGGAATGGAGGCTATAAAGGTTTGACTCAACAAGAGAGTCTTTTATACTCAACAAGAGAGTGTTTTTGTATCTCGTACGAAGCCCGGGATGGAGGCTATAAAGGTTTGACTCATCAAGAGATTCTTTTATACTTAACAAGAGAGTGTTTTGTATCTCGTACGAAGCCCGAGATGGAGGCTGCAAAGGTTAGCACTGTTGGGGAGAATCATTGTACAAAGCCCAAGAGGAGGCTAGGGTTACTGTTTCAGTTGAGTGACAGGTCCAGTAGGTTGGTTAAAAGAGAAAATCAGTTCTTATAAAGAGACTGATTAAAGGCAAGGCTATGCTTTGGGATTGATCAGAGGATCAGGGTTATTTCCTATTCTTTAAGGAAATGGGGAATCCAGAGAGTATTGGAGACTGTCCGAGTCTACTGGTGTTTTTCCCTACTTGAGAATGCCTTCGAGACTCAAGGAGATTAGACTGTCCAAGTCTAGAGTTTTATCTTTTGTACTATGCTTAAAGAAACAGTAGTAGTACCTTCACGGTAGAAAGATCTAGACTCTTTGAAAGACTGTTCTATTAAGATGACTAATTTCTGTTCCTATACCTCTAGGAGGTCGTCGGGACAATTTGTACGAAGCCCAAGAGGAGGCAGGAAACTTTTAAGAAGCCTAGGGACAATTTGTACGAAGCCCAAGAGGAGGCTCTCTTCCTGACAGAATAATCCTTATACGAAGCCTAAGAGGAGGCTGTGAATACTTATAAGAAGCTGTAGGGTCCTTGTACAACGCCCAAGAGGAGGCGGGGATGCTTTTAGGAAGCCTGTGGGTCCCCAAACCCCAAGAAATTCAAGACAGGATATTCATAGAGAATAGATCAAGCCAGGAAAGTCCGAGAATTTGGAAGAAACTCAAGAGATGCCATTCACGGAGAAAAGATCATCTCTGGGGAGTTAGAGTTTCTTTGACAATGTCTAAGAGTGACAGTCTGAGAAAGGGTTCACCGAGAATGCTGCCTTTCACGTTTCCATATTGTTTAACCCCGAGAGGAGGGAAGACTGTATCTGGTAATCCTATGGGGGATCTAGTTTTGTCTATTTAAGAGTGATCAACAGGGCTTATTGCTAGACGTAGTTGCCGGGGAAACTCTAAATATCTATACTAGTATTATGCAGTTGATATGAGTTTATGAAAGAAGATTTACAGTGAAACAGCCCCACAATACAGTTATATGTATATGAAAGCGGATAAAGAAAGCATATAACCACTTACTCGGTTGTAGAGCTTCCATGCTGTTTGGTTAGTTGTTCAACAAAGAAAGATTGAAAACAACAGTATATTCAAAATTAAAGGAGAAAGTATTTTGAAAAGATGTTGGGGCTTACAGCTCAAGGAGAGGCCCAAGGTTTATCAGTGATCACACCGTCGTTTTTGTACAGAGGGACTTATACAAGTGACTGAGGCCCAAGAAAGGTTTTCTGTACAAGGGGATGGGTCTTACACTCTCTCAAGAGGCCCAAAAGATTTATTTTTGTACAAGTGGTGGGGCTTACAGCTCAAGGAGAGACCCAGGGTCATTTGTTTGAAAATGGTGATCGCGCCGAGATTTTTGAAAACGCGGTGGGTCTTATACAATGCATTGAGGCCCAAAATGGTTTGGTTTTCAAAGGGGGTTGGGTCTTACACTCTAATAGAGGCCCAAGAATAATTTTGAATGGGTCTTATAGCTCGTGGAGAGGCCCAAGGTTTGTTTTTCAAAGGACGATGATCGCGTCGAACTTTTTGAAATACAACGGGACTTATACAATAAGTGAGGCCCAAAAAGTTTTGTATTTACAAAAGATTGGGTCTTAAACTCTATTAGAGGCCCAAGAATAATTTTGAATGGGTCTTATGAGGGTTGAATTAATCAAAACCCTAATTTGTTTCCAAAATGTATTTTAATTGAATAAAAAATTCAATTAAAATGATCAAAATTGTTTAACATGTGGAAAACAAATTGTGATCTTGGATTAATGTTTCAAAAATCATGTTTTGACCTACAAAATGATTAGAAATCATAAAAATTTGCAAAATCAAGAAAGAAAAAATATTTTAAATGTCAAAAATAATTAAAATATTAATTCTTGGCAAAAATATCAATTATATGAAATAAATAATATTTTTGGGATTTTTTGGTAAAATAAAATATTTTAACATTTTTGTGAATTATTAAAAAAAGAATCAACTCAATATCATTAAAACTCAGAGAGAAATTAATTTTTGAATCAATTAAATAAAATCACAAAATTCAAATATTCAAATGTTTGAAAATGGTGCCAAGAACATGGCAAGAACACGCGCCACCCTCTGTTTCTGCAGATATGCATTTTCTATCCAATCTCACTGAATACTTGATTATATCATGCAATCTACATATCAATCTACTCATTTCAACCTCACGATCATGTCTATGGTCTTTAATTTCATTTATTTTAAGCATGGAATAAGAAATCAAAGAGAAACCTCAAGAACCCTAAATTCTGCATGAAGGTTCAGAAATTCCATACACGATTCAAACAATGCAATTGATTGAGGGAAAACACTCCATGCATGATTATGAACATATGGCCAAATTATTGTGCAGCAAAAATTGCATGGATCATAGAGTTAGAAGAGCTCATGCTTACCACTTGCAGTTGGTGATCGTGTTTTGGGTTAGAGGTGTTACAACTAGGTTCCAATGATCTGGATAGCTTCCCTAGGTGCCATGGAGTGTGTCTGAATGCTTGGAATGGATTGAAATGATCTGGAACTTGAGATGGTACCCCAACTGCAAATCTGTCAAAGGCTTGAGCAATTGGCTGGTGATTTTGTGATTTTGGTGTTCTAGATGTTATGTGAGTGTTTGGATCACTTATATATGATGTTTATGAGATGTGTGTGTGTGTGTGTGTGATTGGTTTGATTGGAATTACTCTCAAACTCAAAACCCGATAGTGACTTGCCTTAGAAGGCAAAATTGGAAGTGAGAAGGTGATTTTGAGGAAAGCATTTGTTTGATGGCTTTGGTGTACTCAAACTGATCACAAATGAGCTCTATTTATAGTAGAGCAAGTTTGTTTTGGGATCAATAGTGAATGGCAACTGCAGCAGAGGTTTGGCCAATGGTTTCATTTTGGAATCTAAGTCTCCTCTAGCCATTGACTAGAGGTTAGGGCACAGGGTTGTGGTTCCCTTGGTCTTGGATAAGCCTTGATTGAATTCAGTTGCAAATGGCTCAGTCCATGCCACCTTGGGGTATGCATTGAATGCTCCAATCCAAAATTGGAGTCTTGTCCCTCTTTTAGGCAATTCTAGGTTTGGCATGCTACTTCTTGTTCCAATGACTTTGGAGGCTTGGCTCAGTGTTTGTCCCCTTTAGATTTGATCCTCAGATGTGTCCAAAGTGATGACAAGGCTTGGAATTATCTGATTTTGCCAAATCGAGCAAAAATGCAAAATTCTGCCTAGCCTTGGCAGTTTTCAGCAAGGCATATTGCCATTATCATATCTCTTGGCCCAAGTGGAATTTGGTGATGTTCTTGGCCATTTTGGAAAGCCCTCATATGATACAACAACTGTTTGATCATATTTGGTTTTGATACCTTTTGGATCCAAGTGAAAAACCCCCCTACATTTGGAAAAAAGTGAAGGAAGATTCTGACTTAGTGAAAATTTCGCTAAGTGTTGGAAAAAAGTGACATTTTCACTTTTTGTGATTTTGATCATTCCATAACTCAAAATACATGAGGAATTTGGAGGGAGGTCGGTTTTAAGCTTTTGTAGAGGGTAATGAGATCTACAAATCAAGCTTTGGATGGGGAAAAATGGCTTTGTGGTTTAGGAGTTATGATCCTCCAAAGTTGGTACCCTTGCCACTTTGTTCATAACTTAGAAAATTTTCTAAGTTTTTATGGTTACCCCTTTTACAAGTTATCCCACTTTTTCTTGATTTTTCTTGATGAATGATGATTCAAATCATACATTAACATCATTTTAGGGTTAAAAAACCATTTTTGTGAAAAATCTCAAAAAGTCAAAGTTGACTTTTGTGCACAGTTGACTTTTTATCAGATGAATACAAACCTGTGCGATCCTTTAGGAAATCATGTCCTTTACCTAAATCAAACTTAATGGACATGTTCCATGGGTGTTATAGGGTATATTGAATCATGTCCTAGGGTTTGGGAGCATGTCCTGGTCAAAAGTCAAAGCTACAGTTGACTTTTTCCTTAAAACCCTAACTGTGGTACTGATGAAATTGAGACTTGCTGCTCAAGCTTCCTGGATCAATCCATTGTTACAAATGGATCAATGTGGTATGTTGGAGACCCTCAAATCCTCTCTTGAGGTATTGGCTCATGATTTGTCCCAAAAGTCAACTTAGGGGTGAATTAGGTCAAGAAACCCTAATTCCTGATTTTTTATGTATGCATCCCCGAAGGTCAAATTGACTTGATGCTTGGGTACATGAGGTTCCATGGAGTATCTTAGGATATGCTTTGAAGCATTGGCTCATGCCCAGAGGATAATTTTCATCTGGAGGCCCTGGTCGACCAAACCCTAATTTGGTGACAATGGCGATCTTAAGGCTCGATCCACCTGGAAGGGAGCAGCCTTGTGCTTAATCCTTGAAGTGGGAGTCCTCTTGATCCCTTGTGGATATTTGAGAGGCTAGACAAGTTGAAGATCATGTCATTTCTTGATTGATCCTTTGTCTAAAAGCTCTGAGAGGGTTGGAAACCCTAAATTTGATTGTAGTGGATGCTCGCCCATCTTTGGGGAGCCCGATGAGGTATGATGGTTCCTCCATATTGTGATGATGATTTTCACAATGATGGTAAATCTTAGTGGTCAAAATTTGGGGTATGACAATGGCGTGAAATTTCCGTCCAGATTTGTCCACCTCTTGAGGAAAAAGAGATGACAAAAATCATCCTGAAAACTTTGAGCTCATTTTACTATGACAGAATGGTCGCCAGCGCGCCCAGTGACTTTATTGAAATGGTAGGCATAGGAGCTCGTCTTGAAGAAGCAGTTCGAGAAGGACGTCTGGTCAAAGATGTCGGGCCATCAAGCAGTACCAAAAGATACGGTAGTGCTCTCCCTAAGAAAAAAGAGCAAGATATCGTTAATATCTCTCTCGGAAAGCAAAGGCGGCGGTACCAGCCAGTAGCAGCTGTAACTCCTGCTGTCAACCCTGCGCTTGTTCCTACGTATCAACCTCAGGTTGCTCAAAGCCAACTGAATCAACAACAATATCAACAAAGGACACAACAGCCTCTTCAGCAGGCTCGTCCTCCATACAACAATAACCGTACAACTCGACCACCAGGGTTCGACCCTATACCAATGTTGTACGCAGAATTGTTTCCATTATTACTGGTCAAGGGGCACGTCCAAACTAGGTCTCCTCTTACAGTACCGGAAAATCTGCCATTTTGGTTCAAAGCGGATCAGACTTGTCCTTACCATAAAGGAGGACCGAGGCATAACATAGAAAACTGTCTCAGTTTCAAATCCGATGTACAGAAACTTGTTAGGAGGGGGTCTTATCCTTCAAGGATACGAATCTAAATGTTCAGACAAACCCGCTACCTCAACATGAGAAAGCTTCAGTAAATTTGATAGAGGGAGAGTCTAACCATAACTATCAAATTCATGATGTACTCTTATTGAGGGCCAACCTGGTCAAAATGCATCGCAGACAGAGCGGATATGGGCATGTACCATCTCATAACTATCACCAGTGTGATATCTGCTCTAAAAACAATCAAGGATGTTCTCTGGTGAAATCAGCTCTACAGGAACAGATGGATCTCTGATGGATCCAGGATTACCGAATTCATGAAGTAAACATGACTTATACGAATTCCAACGTCATTCAGAACCACAAAATTCTGGCAATGAATGTCAACTTAGTGGAAATGCACTCAAGGCAAAGCCAACATCATAATATGCCACGGCATGATTACGATTCCTGTCCTATCAGCTCGATAAACAATCAGGGATGCTCTTTTGTACAAGAGACCCTCCAGCGTCAGATGGATCTTGGATGGATTCAGGACCACCGTGATAGAAATCAGTATCAAGTGAATATGATTGAAATCTTCGATATTCGCTTGATGAATACCAGCTTGGGGGAACTACATGCTAAGCAAGTCTGGTTCGGTTTTTTGACTTCGCATAATTATCAGAACTGTAAGGGATGTCGTGAGAGCGACCAAGGATGCGCTCTCGTTCAAAGAACTTTGCAACACTTGTTAAACCACTGGTGGCTTCCGATCTATTTAGACGAAGACACACAACAAGTCAGTATGATTAATCGGAACCCTACTAGGCATCAAAGTCAGGATGTTCGATCAATGGTAATAGACCTAGTGAGGTTACACTGCATAGAGAGCGGACGTGGCCGGGTGCCACCACACAACTATGAGTGCTGTAGAGTTTACTCTGAAGATAATCAAGGATGTTACCTCGTGCGAGCAGCCCTTCAGAGTCAGTTGGACCACAAAGAGGTTTGACCGTGTCCAAGTTCTGGGTCAACCAATTCGATGTCGGACTTTGTAACTGATCGAATCAAAGATGTTGTCATAATCTCTGATCATAAGAGGACCAAGGATGTTTGTACCATCATCCCTTTACTTGACGAATCGAAAGTTCCCAACCGGGAACTGATTGAAATTACTTACAATGGTCAGAAGAATTAGAAGGCTCCTGTAGTTATCTATCTACTGGGACCGTTACCGTATGAATCAACTAATGCTATCCCTTACAAATACGGTGCAATAACAATTGAGAATGGAAAGGAAATTCCATTACCCTCCGTCGTGAATATTGCAGACATCAGTCGAGTAACATGGAGCGGTCGAATCTTCAACCGAAGAGTTGGATAACCTACCAGAGAAAAGGAACCTCAGACAGAAGTTCCTGATCAACCAGTCGGTCAATCCTGTGATCCCGACCTTTCAAAGAGCAACGATGAGATGCTGAAGCTCATCCAGAGGAGTGAGTACAACATTGTTGATCAACTGTTGCAAACTCCTTCAAAAATCTATGTGCTATCTCTTTTACTCAGTTTCGAAGCTCACAGAGAGGCTCTACAAAAAGTCTTAGAGCAGGCCTTTGTGGAATAGGATGTGTCAATAGAACAATTTGACAACATCATCACCAACATCACTTCCTACAACAACTCGGGGTTTAGTGATGAGGAACTGCCAGAAGAGGGCCAAAATCATAACATGGCACTTAATATTACAGTCAACTTCCAGGACGATGCTTTATCCGGCGTACTGGTAGACACCGGATCGGCTCTAAACGAGATACAAAAGTCCACTCTAATGCGACTATCATTCAAAGGATCTCCGATGAGAGGCAGTGAGGTCACCGTCAAAGCATTTGACGGATCCCGAAAAACACTTATCGGCGAAGTTGACCTTCCCATAACTATCGGTCCCCACACTTTCCAAGTCACTTTCCAGGTCATGGACATCTGAGCAACATACAGTTGTTTGTTGGGAAGACCTTGGATACACGAGGCTGGGGCAGTCACTTCGACACTTCACCAGAAGCTGAAGTTCGTCAAGAATGACCAACTCGTCACATTCTGTGGAGAACAAGCCTTGATCGTGAGTAACCTATCGTCGTCCACATGTGTAGAACCAGAAGAGGTTGTAGGAACCCAGTTCCAAGCACTTTCGGTGAGCAATGACAATCAATCAGAAAGAGGAACGTCGATTTCCTCGTACAAAGATGCTCTTGAAGTAACCAGAAGTAACAACACAAAGGGATGAGGACAGCTTGTCATTCCTACTGACAATAAGGAGAAGAAGGGTCTTGGTTTTTCTTCAAACTGTGCCCAGGCTGCTACTAACGATGAAAGTCTTCATCCCATTCAGAACTTCTTCCACAGTGGAGGTTTCCTTCACCCAGTATCTCAAGAAGTACATACCATCAACGAGGGAGATTCCTCCGATACAGATGAAGAGTGGAAGTCCTATCTTAACGAGGACAGTTATATGTCTCAGGAAAGGTACCTACACCATTTTGCTATCCTGCACAGAATCCGAGATATATACCGAGGTCAGATGTCAAAACAATATATGGAGATTGTGATCCGGAAGGATGTCGTGCTCCACCAAACTCATTAGAGGAGGACACTCTGATTAAAGACAACTTTGACCATGACTACTATGGCCCAATGGATGGCCTGCCTATCTGGCAGCCGTACCCAGGAGACTCAGGACAAAAGAGTCATCCCAACGATGCATATCAGCTGAGCATCATTGAAAAGAATACTTGCGTCCCCACCATGTCATGGGATCAACACTCAGGGCATTCTGAAAATATCCAGCACAACGATGAATTTGTAAAGCTTGCCGGACTAGAGTTCATCAACTACGTTTTTCCCGAGGTCAACGTCATCGAGAGGGATGACTCCTCCCGTTCCAAAGAAGGGTGGGACACCTTAGGACAACCAAATGGCAAATTCGACTTCTTGGTCAAGTATACCACTCCTGAAAGCTCTCGTATCAGGCTCAAAGACATCCATCCAACTGGATGGGGAGATATACTTGAAAGTGCAAACACTGTGCAAGATGCAACAGAGGAATCCTCATACGACAACTCTACCTGGGAGACAGATTCCAACGATCCTGCTCCACCAGAAATCAGCGTTATTTCTGAAGACAAATCAAGAAGAAAGGTACCAGACTTTGTGATTCACCGAGGAGTTCGCCGCCAATGGGTTGCTGTCAACGTTCCGAAAGTTGTCATAAGTCAAAGTAATTGTCGTCTTTATCTTAACCTTTCACCTTGCCCAGGTGAAACAAATGTTTTGATAGGGCTCACTTTCTGTAAATGTCTCTCTTTGCTTCACCCAAAGCGACTGAGTTTTGTTTTATAGGGCTGTAATTTCAAGAATCGACAAAGTCATAAATAAAATAACGTCGTTCTGTAATTTCCGCATTTATTGTTGTTTTCTCTTTTCGCTTTTTCAGAAAATGGTAATCCTAAAAAACAACTCAAATAATAAAAACAAGCAGTTTTCAGAAAATACACTGCACACACTCTTGAATTTCTCTCTATCTCTTCTAAAACAAATCATCAAGTCATGCAGATTACTTGTTTTAAATCCCATTGAAACATATGATCCAAAGCCTTCTCCCAACTATGAATTCCCGGTATTTCAGTGTGAAGAAGAAGATGACAAAGAAATTCCAGAAGAGATCTCCCGATTACTCAGACAAGTAGTCAAGATTGGACTCAGAGGAAGAGAGAAAAGAAGTCAAGATTGGAGCCCTGCTCAGTCCGACTGTCAAAGAAGGTTTGATAAAGCTTCTCAAAGGTTTTCCCGATGTATTCGCTTGGTCCTATCACGACATGCCAGGGTTGGATACCAGCATCGTGGAACATCATCTACCGTTAAGATCAGAATGTCCGCCAGTGAAACAAAGACTAAGACGGACTCATCCAGACATGGCCATAAAAATCAAAGAGGAATTACAGAAATAGATTGACGCGGGTTTCCTCACCACATCAGAATATCCTCAATGGTTAGCCAACATAGTACCAGTTCCAAAAAAGGACGGAAAGGTCAGAATGTGTGTAGACTACAGGGATCTGAACAAAGCAAGTCCAAAGGATGACTTTCCCTTACCACACATAGACATGCTGGTAGACAGTACAACGAAATTCAAAGTATTCTCCTTTAAGGATGGATTCTCGGGCTATAACCAAATAAAAATGGCGCTGAAAGATATGGAGAAAACTTCCTTCATCACCCCATGGGGAACCTTTTGTTACAAGGTAGTGTCGTTCGGTTTGAAGAACGCCGGGGCAACTTATCAAAAGGCCATGACTACTCTGTTTCATGACATGATACACAAAGAAATCGAGGTATATGTCGATGATATGATTTCCAAATCTAAGACAGAAGAGGAGCATGTGACCCACTTGTCAAAACTATTCGGGTGGTTGAGAAAGTACAAACTCCGCTTGAATCCTAACAAGTGCACATTTGGTTTCTGCTCAGGAAAACTTTTAGGGTTCATCGTCAGCCAGAAAGGAATTGAGGTTGATCCTGACAAGGTCAAGGCCATTCAAGAAATGCCTTCTCCAAAAACTGAGAAACAAGTCTGGGGATTTTTGGGACGTTTGAACTACATTTCCAGATTCATATTCCTCATGACCGCGACATGTGTGCCAATCTTCAAACTACTCAAGAAGATACAATCATTCCTCACTGATTCTCGGGGCAAGTGGACTCCGAATTATGACGGCCCCTATGTGGTCAAGAATTCTTTCTCAGGCGGTGCCTTGAGACTCGCAACCATGGATGGAGAGGAATTTGCCTACCCCACAAATGTTGACGTAGTCAAGAAATACTTCGCCTAAATAAATAAATAAATAACATCTCGCTGGATTGAAAACCCGAAAGGGCGGTCCAGGCAAAAATTAGAGACATAATTAAAAATCATCCCGGTGGATTGGAAATATCAAAGTACAATCCAGGAAAAAGTTAGGGATAATGGCAAGTAACTACATCTGATCAGTTCAACTCCGCAGCAGTAATGCCAGCCATCAGAAAATTTCAGTCAAGGTCATCTTTGACAAAAGCTCAAGATGTCCAGAATTCAAAGTTGGTAGAAGGATAATGGTCGTTATGTTTCAATGTAGCCCTGTTCCCCTAAAATTACCATTTTCTAAACTTTTTAAATACTCTATGGAATCACGAGCTTGGCTGATCTCCATCCTATCAATAAAATTTGAGCCCTAGTGCTTTTGTTTTCAATTCTTATTTGTTTTAGCTTTACAAAATGATGTTTTTTTTATGATCAACGATTCTTGAAATAAAATAAAAATGAATTTACTTGTCAAATTTTTCTGCTTTTAAAATAAAGATGGCAATTTCTTTTGACTGTTGAACATCAAAAGAACATCGATCGCTTCTCCAAAAGCAATTGAGCTTCAAAGTGCAGAATCAAAGTACTCCTTCTAAATCAGTACGCTTGAACAAGGGATCAACTATGTCTGAGACGGTGATTCAACTGACACCCCCGATAGAGTTCTTATCTCCTAAGCCCGACCAACGGTTTTCCCCACAGGGACTATCTCTCCTAAGCAAGGCATAATTGCTACTTTTGGACCAGTGATACTTTTTATCCCCTGCAGTGGCCGAGTATCTAGTCGTGTTCATCCACTAGTCTGTATGTCGCATCAGGTTTGTCAGCATATACATACATACATCATACATTATTGATTTACATTCATATTCATATTGCATCACTATCACTCTAGTCGGTCTTACCCCCTAGTGATAAAAGTTTTCTCAATCGAGTTGTCAGTTCTTTCCTCGTTAGGAAGTGAATCATCTAAGTAATCTCTCTCCCAGTTTATTTTTGGATTAGAGATGGTCTTCGACTACTTTGATAACTTGAACCTCTGAAAAGCAAGCAAACTTTCGACAAATATCACTCTTCGCCATTGAAGATGATATCTTCGCTTTCCCGGATTAAGGAAAATCCTAGAGAAAGCCTCTCAACCAAAGACTCTCAGCAATACATTGATTCTTCTCTCCAAAAAATCAATGTTAATGAAGTCAGCAGCACCTCAAAATTGGGGTACATTGTATGGCATTTCTTCGAGAAGGTTTCGAAGAAAAGTATGATGTAATATCCCCAAGCAGAAAGCAGTCTCTCAAGACTCTCGTTTCCCCCAGTAGAGCAGACAAATGGCGTCTCCAACCAGAGAAGTTTGAACACCTCTACAGCTCAGACCAATGGGTTCCCCAGCAAGTTTGACATCAAAATTTTTTCCATCAAATGGCATCTCTCCAGGAAAATTCGGCGAGAAGTTTGAGGAAAAACCGCTACGAATAGCGTTCCTTGTCAAGAAAGCTTATTGGTAGGAAACCAGGATTGAGGGGAAGTTTACATCATAAACTAAGACCAGTTCCTTGGTAGGAAACCAGGATCGAGGGGAAGTTTATATCAGAAACTAAGACCAGTTCCTTGGTAGGAAATCAGGATCGAGGGGAAGTTTATATGAAAAACTGAAACCAGTTCCCTGGTAGGAAACCAGGATCGAGGGGAAGTTTACATCAGAAACTGAGACCAGTTCCCTGGATGAAAACCAGGATCGAGGGAAGGTTTAGTAAAAAAAAGCAACTGAGACCAGTTCCTTGGTAGAAGACCAGGATCGAGGGGAAGTTTTTACCTTTTCTAAACATTTTTGCTTAGCAAAAGAAGATGAATGCATAAACTACCATTCATAATCACTGTCAAAATTTTGGGTATTCCGATATTTAATCATCTTGCACCCCTAATGCCAGAATACCTTCGCCATTCACACCCCAAATTTTGACCACTAAGATTTCTCATCATTATGCAAATCATCATCACAATATGGATGTACCAACATGCCTCAATCAATCTCCTCATAGATGTTTAGGCATTCACTACTATCAAAGATTAGGGTTTCAAGCCCTCTCAGAGCTTTTAGACAAAGGATCAATCAAGTAATGACATGATTTTCAACTTGTATAACCTCTCAAACATCCATAAAGGATCAAGAGGACTCCCACATCAGGAATCAGGCACAAGGTTGCAGCATTCCAAGTGGATTAAGCCTCGGGATCGCCAGTGTCACCAAATTAGGGTTTTGGTCGACCAGGGCCTCTAGATGAAAATCTTCATCTGGGCTTGAGCCAATGCTTCAAAGTATAACTCAAGATACTCCAAGGGACCTCATAAACCCAATCATCCAGTCAATTAGGGTTTCTTGACCTAATTCACCCCTAAGTTGACTTTTGGGACAAAACATGAGCTAAGACCTCAAGACATGATTTGAGGGTCTCTAACATACTACATTGATTCATTTATAACAATGGATTGGTCCCAGAAGCTTGATCCACAAGCTTCAATTTTATCAGGACCACAATTAGGGTTTCGAGGGAAAAGTCAACTGTACCTTTGACTTTTAACTCAAACATGCTCCCAAACCTTGGGACATGATTCAATACACCCTATAACACCTATGGAACATATCCATCAAGGTTGATTTAGGTCAAGGACTTGATTTCACAAAGGATTGCACTGTTTGAAATTCATCTGATAAAAAGTCAACTGTGCACAAAATTCAAAGTTTGACTTTTTGAGATTTTTCATAATTATGGTTCTTTAACCCTAAAACAATGTTAATATGTGATTTGAATCATCATTCATCAAGAAAAATAAAATAAAGTGGGATAACTTGTAAAAGGGGTAACCATAAAAAACTTAGAATTTTTCTAAGTTATGGAACAAAGTGGCTAGGGTACCAACTTCCAAGGATCATAACTTTAGATCCAAGCAACCATTTTGGATGGTCCAAAGATGGATTTGTATCTCTCATGGCATACTTTAAAAGTGCCAACTACACCTCATTCCAATTCTTCGTGGATTTTTAGTTATGGAGTGATCAAAATGGCTGAAAACATGAAATGTCACTTTTTCCAACACTTAGTGAAATTTTCACTAAGTTAGAATCTGTCTTGCTTTTTTTCAAAATGTAGGGGCATTTTTCACTTGGATCCAAAAAGTTTCAAGATAAACTATGATCACACATGTGTTGTGTCACATAAGGGCTTTCCAAAATATCCAAGAACTCCTTTAAACTCCACCTAAGATAGGAGTTATGACAGCTGCAACATGCCTTGCTGTAAACTGTCTTGGCAAGGCAGATTTGTGCATAAAGGCTCGATTTGCTCAAATTGTGCAATTCCAAGCATGCTTATCCATCTGCATACCTCAAGGGGAACAACCAAGGGACAAACATTGATTCATCAGTCTCCCAAGTCCAAGATTCCCCAAGTAGCATGCCAAACCCTAAAAAGCCAAAAAGAGGCCAAGACTCCAATTTTGTTTCCAAGCATTCAATGGATGCACCAAGGTGGCATGAACTGAGCCTTTTCCAACTGAATGGGTCAAGGATAAGCTCTGAACCAAAGAACCATAGGCATGTGCTCTAACCTCTAGCAATGGCTAGAGGAGACTTGATATTCCAAAATGATCCAATTGGCCAAAGGCCTGCTGCAGCCACCATTCACTATTGCTTGCAAAACAAACTTGCTCTACAATAAATAGAGCTCATTTGTACTCAATTTAAGTACACCAAAGCACTACAACACTTGCTTTCCTTAAAATCTCTTTCTCTAGGTAAAAATGTCTTCTTTTGCAAGGCAACTCTGAGTTTTTGAGTTAGAGAGCATTTCCATACCAGCTCATGATCCAAACACATCCAATATGTCATATCTAAGATGTCCAAACTCTCATAAGTGACCTATAACATCAAAATCACAAAGTCCCATCTCAAAACCTCAAAATTGGACTTTTTTGCAATTTTTAAGCCAAGTCTTGATTCAGTCACTTTCAAAGTCAGATAAGACCTTAAACACACTCCAAATATCATCCTTGAACTATCCCAAATGGTTCCCCACCTCTGGAACACCATTTGAGAGAGTTGCCATATTGGTCACCTTTGCCCCTTTTGCAAGAAAGAGCTCAAACTTGTTCCTGGGGATTCCAGTTAGTTCCAACCATTCTAAAAGCTTCTAAGGGATCATTTGAGGGTGTCCAAAGCATCAAATTGTTTCTAGCACAAGAAACTTGGCAGATAGCCCAAAAAGCTCCTAAAGAGGTAAGCATCACAACTTGAACTCTTAGAAATATGCATTGCTTTGAAGTCCACTGATCATGCACATCTCATACATGTTATATATGTTGTGTTTGAACCAATTCATCATGTAATTCATGCCTGTACCAAGAGGTAGCATAGAAAATGCAATTATAGGCCTATTTCAAGAACACTATCGGGTTTTGAAATAGGAGCCTCATCTGAAAAAACCACCACCACCATTGGATTCCTTGTGAAATTCTAGGCAGGATAGACCTAAATTTTGTCCCAATCCATGGAGAAATGAGAAAGTTACAAGCTTCACGTTTTTGGCCAAAATCTTGTTTTGCCTTGCCTTGGCCAGGCAAAAAACAAGGCATGTCTCGTATATTCATGGGGTGGTTTTGATACACGGATGTATCACCACCCCAGTGGTAGAGGGCGCGCGCTGCACCCTAGAGGTCTGGGGTTCGAATCCCCCTCGCCCCAGATCCTCTCTTTTATCACTTTTTCCACTTTTTATTATTTTTCATGTTATTTTTAAATGATTTGGAAAATTAATAACTCTCTCAATTTTAATTATTTTTTATTGGTTCTTTTTGCAAAAAATCACAAAAATGTTGAAATATTTTATTCCACAAAAAAATCAGATTTATATTATTTATTTAATATAGTTGGTATTTTTGTAAATAAATTCATTTTTATTATTTTAAATCCTTTTAAAAACGAACATTTCATCTTCAAAACCAAAATCAAATGAGTCCTAAATCATCTTGTGATTAAAACCTCATTTTTCAAACCTTAACCAAAAATCACAAGTAGTTTATTTAGACTTATTTGGTATTTTTGCCATGTTATTCATTTTTAAAAGGATTACTTTTAAAAGAAAATGAAATTAGGGTTTCTTTGATTTTCACCCCAACAAATCTTTTTCAAACACTCAAGGGCCTCTAATAGAGTGTAAGACCCAACCCCTTTTTAAAACCAAAATAATTTGGGCCTCGGCCATCGTATAAGACCCACTGTGTTTTCAAACCTCGGCGCGATCGCCATTTTAAAATAAAACAATTGGGCCTCTCCTCGAGCTATAAGTCTCATTTCTTTTCTTTAAATACTCTTTGGGCCTCTTGATAGAGTGTAAGTCCCACCCCTTTGTAAATAATACCTTTTTGGGCCTCACACATTGTATAAGTCCCTCTGTATATTTTCAAACGTTCGGCGCGATCGTTGCCTTTTTTAACAAAATTAACTGGGCTTCTCCTTGAGCTATAAGACCCATCTTTATTCATTTTCAAACTCTTTGAGCCTCTAATAGAGTGTAAGACCCAATCCCCTTTTGACCAAAATTTGTGGGCCTCAGTCGTTGTATAAGTCCCGATACGATATCCAAAACAACAGTATAATCACTGTTCAAATCTTGGGCCCCTCTTTGAGTATAAGCCCCAACAATTTTTCACAAACAACTCCCTTTTTATTTAGGTTCAAATATACAGTTTTTATCGAAACTTTCTTTAATTTCTCTGAAAAACTAACAATACAGCATGGAAGCTCGCTCACTTGTAAGTTTTAACAGCTTTCATTTACTCGCTTTAATATATATAACTGTATTGTGGGAAGCAGCGCATGGTTAGTCTTCTTTCATTCTTTTAAATACATGTCAGATATATATAACTGTATTGTGGGAAGCTGTGCATGGTTAGTCTTCTTTCATACCTTTTAAATACTTGTCATATATCAACTATATATATACTAGTATAGTTATTTAGAGTTTTCCCTGACAACTAGGTCTAGAACTAGGTAAACCCTGTTGGTCACTCTTTAAATACAAACAAAACTAGATCCCCATAGGATTTCCAGATACAGTCTTCACTTCTCTTGGGGTTAAACAATATGGAACAAAGAGAAAGGCAGTATTCTCAGTGAACCTTTTCTCAGACTGTCACCCTTAGAAATTGTCAAAGAAATTCTACTCCCCGGAGTTGATCTATTCTCTATGAATAGCATCTCCTGAGTTTCTTCCAAACCCTCAAACTTTCCTGGAATGATCTCTTCTCTGTGAATTGCATTTCTTGAACTTCTCTTGGTTTGGGGACCCACTGGTTTCCTAAAAGCATCCCCGCCTCCTCTTGGGCTATGTACAAGGACCCTTCGGGTTCTTAGAAGTTCTCATGCCTTCTCTTGGGTTTAATACAAGGACCCTGACGACCTCTTAAAGGTATAAGACAGAACTTAGTCATCCTTTGCTAGAGCAGTCTTTCCAGTGTCAGACCTCAGGCCACTTTAGAGTTGATTCTCATCCCTTAATGCCTTTTCCTCCTCTTGGAGGCATCATACAAAAGATAAAACTCTTCCACACCAGCATACTTGGACAATCTATATCCCCTCTTGTTGAGTCAATACCCTTTTTGCCTCAATCTCGGGCTTCGTACGAGACAGCAAAACACTCTCATGTTGAGTATAAAAGACTCTCTTGTTGAGTCAATCAACTTTCAGACTCTCTTGTTGAGTCAATCACTTTTCAGACTCTCTTGTTGAGTCAGTCACTTTTCAGACTCTCTTGTTGAGTCGAGCACTCTCTTGTTAAGTCAACCCCTTTTAGCCTCTATCTCGGGCTTCGTACAAGACAAATAAAAACTCTCTTGTTGAGTCAACCCCTTTTAGCCTCTATCTCGGGCTTTGTACGAGACAAATAAAAACTCTCTTGTAGAGTCAGAACCCTTTAGCCTCAATCTTGGGCTTTATACAAGACATAAATTTCAATCTCTTAAACTGGGGACATAAATCTTCCCCAGCCAAGTTGTTTCCTCCCAGCTTTCGTTTGGGCTTTTGAGAAATAATTTCCCTAAGCAGTGTCAAACTCATTGCAGCCTCAATCTTGGGCTCTATACAAGACACATCCTCACCAGAGTCAATTAAATTTCCCGTTTTAGCCTCAATCTTGGGCTTTGTACAAGACAGATAATACTCTCCAGCTAGAGTCAAACTCGTTTCAGCCTCAATCTTGGGTTTTGTACAAGACACATATAGACCTCCCCGACGGGGTCAAACCCTTTTTTAGTCTCCTCTTAGGCTTTGTATAATGATATCCCTAAAGAGTCAGTCTCTTTTTTAGCCTCAATCTTGGGTTTTGTACAAGACAGATAAAACACTCTCTTGATGAGTCGGTCTCATCTAGCCTCCTCTTAGGCTTTGTATAAAGAAATCCCCTAGCCAAATCAATTAACCTTTTAGCATCAACCTTGTGCTTTGATCAAGGCATACAAAAATCAACAATTCCTCTTTAGAGATGACAAATTCTCTCTCAGCCAAAACCCTTTAGCTTCATATCTTGGGCTTTGAACGAGATACAAATCACCTTTAGCTTCATGTCTTGGGCTTTGAACAAGACACCAAAACATCATTTTCCTCCCTTAGAATAGGAGGAACTATGATTGCTCTGATTTCCCTGTTTCATTTAAACGGGAATACGTAGGCATAAGATTGCGAAATCTTAGCGAGCATACCAATCAAAAACCCTAGGTCTTGTACCTTCATATGAATTAAAACTTTAGGTTTCATACCTTAAGCCATCATCATCATCATTTTCCACAGAAAACAAAACTCACCCACTCACTCATATTTCCCAAGAAACTTTCCCAACCCATCAGCAGATAAACACTATCAATTACAAAGCGAGACCTAAAAGCTAACATCTTGTGGATAACCATATATAGGATGGGAAATTGACAACTACCCATTGTATAACCTGACCTCGGACCCCCAATCTCTTTTAAGCGTGTGTTCAATTAAACATTCGCGTGCAAGGTTAGTTTTAGATACCTTCCCTTTCCCTCTCAGCTTCACGAGATAAATAAGAAATCAGAAAATAGCACCCTTTCTCCTTGAGGAGGAAAACCCAAACTTCAGCGATAAGGTGGTCGCGTCACTGACAAAAATCGCTCGCTACACTTACGTAGCATGTCGTGCTTACCGCATCCGCCCAAAAGTATTTCATAAGATTTGAATCACTAAGCATAGTCCTCGTAAGTTCAACAAGAGACCTATTTTTCCTCTCCACCACTCCGTTTTGTTGAGGAGTTCTTGGTGTTGAAAAGTTATGTAGGATTCCATGTTCTTCACAAAAATCTTCAAAGGAAGCATTCTGGAATTCTCCACCATGATCACTTATTATGGAGGCAATCTTTAGGGATTTTTCATTTTGAATTTTCTTTGCATACTATGTCCAAGAATATCTAGAAAAATCATCAATAATAACAAATGCATATACATTACCTCCGAAGCTTCTTGTTCTTGATGGACCAAATAAGTCCATATGCAACAATTGTAGTGGCCTTGAAGTGGACACCACATTCTTAGGTTTGAAAGTTGATTTGGTTTATTTTCACTTTTAACAAGCATCACATAACCTATCTTTGACAAACTTTATCTTTGGCAATCCAATGACAAGATCTTGCTTGACTAGTTTATTTAAATGTTCCATATGAATATGAGCAACTCTTTTATGCCAAAGCCATGAGACATTGTTATTTACCATTAGAAATTTTACTTTCAAGGATAGATCATCTAGGGAAATCATAAATATATTATTCATTCTTTTACCTTTAAGTTTTACCTCATGTGTTACTTCATCTTCAATCAAGCATTCATCCTTGGTAAACTTGATCTTGGAGCCTTTGTCACAAAGTTGGCTAATACTTAGAAGATTGTGCTTTAGTCTTTCAACACAAAGAACATCTTCAATGGATGTGAAAGGTTGTGTTCCAAATTGTCCTATGCTAAGAATTTTTCATTTCTTGTTGTCCCCATAAGTGACATATCCCTTGGCCTTAAGCTTTAGATTTAAAAATTTGTTAATATCTTCCGTCATATGCTTCGAACAACCACTATCGAGATACCATAGATTAGAAGTGGTCTTCAAGCATACCTACAAAACAAATTAAGTTTTTTTAGGTACCCGAATTGCCTTGGGTCCTTCATAATTAGTTCCTTTCTTGACCCACACAAAATGCCCACTTGCCACACTAAAATTTCTAACATAGTAAGCATTAGGTGTATGACCAATTATTCCATAATAAAAGCATTTAGGAACAAAATTACTTCTATATCTAGGAACATATGATTTCTTTTTAACAAATATTTTCCTTTTAGGATAAGGATGAACAACTTTGGTTTTGTTACCTTTCTCTTTGGGGGATTGATCACTAACTTTAACAAAGGTAATTTTACTTAAACTTGCTTTACTAAATTTCTAATAACCAAGACCACTTTTATCATTAGAATATCTTTGTTGACTAAGAACACCCTCCAAACCAATTTGTCCTTTTTCATATCTTTCAAGAACTCTTTTTAATTGGACAATTTGAAAAAAAAAAAAAGAGATTCACATTCTTTGGACACAAAATTTTGTTTTTGTTCACTAATAATCTTTTGTTTTTCAGCTTCGAAATCTTTTTCCATTGTCTCAACTTTTTCTTCTAGAGATGAATTTTTTTTTCTTTTGTGTTGATATTGTTTTGTACATAATTTTGCATTCATTATGAAGTTCATCTATAGCACCTTGTGCATCATTATCATAATTGGAAAATTCATTACTAACCTCTTCTTCATCATCGGAATGGTGTGAAGCCATCACTGCTAGATTTGCACATTCGTCGTTATCCGAATCTGATGAAGAATATATCTCACATCTTCTCATGCTATGTAGGCTCTTTTGTTCTTATTCTCCTTTTTACTCTTGGAGCCGCCTTTCTTGGAGAGTTTCGGACAATCCGTCTTTATATGGCCTTATTTTCCACATTCATAACATGTGAGATCTGGTGTTGAAGTGGAAGCCTCTTTTTTCCTAAAATGTTTCTTTCTTGTTTATAATCAAAAGATTTATCATTTTTACCAAATAACTTACCAAGTCTTTTCATAAGAAGCATAAAGTTCTCATCTTCTTCAGGAGCATCATCATCTTGTTCTTCTTTAGATTCAACTTTTAAAGTGATGCCTTTGGATTTCTTCTCTTGATTCTCATGCTTTTCAAGTCTTCCAATTCAAGTCTTCTGAGTGTTGCATCCAAAAGTTACAATGTATTTAGCTTCAGTAGTTGATAGTGCTATAGTTGATTTCCTCTTGTTGGACCATGAAACCAAGTTGTCTCCCAGAAACTGACAACTTCCAGAGGTGCTTTTTCTTTCAAGTCTATGTTCAGCATAATCAGCATCACAATAACCTACAAGCTTGTACTCTTTTGATTTTCTATAACACAAGCCAAGGCTAATAGTACCTTTTAGATACCTAAAGACCCTCTTAACATCAATTAAGTGGGATTCTTTAGGATCTGATTGAAAGCGAGCACACAAACAGACACTAAACAAAATATCAGGTCTAGAAGTAGTTAAGTATAAGAGAGAGCCAATCACACCTCTGTATACCTTTTTCTCTACCTTACCGCTTACCTCATCCTTCTCAAGAATACTTCTAGGATGCATATGAGTCTTTGATATCTTGTATTCTGACATAGCAAACTTCTTCAGAAGTTCCTTGGTATATTTACTCTGATGGATGTATGTTTCTTCTGGACTTAAATTGATCTGAATTCCTAGAAAGAACTTAAG
This sequence comes from Lathyrus tuberosus, assembly GCA_022829125.1. Lineage (NCBI taxonomy): Eukaryota > Viridiplantae > Streptophyta > Magnoliopsida > Fabales > Fabaceae > Lathyrus > Lathyrus tuberosus. The sequence continues at coordinate 2,694,051 of JALAZF010000073.1, read as the reverse complement.
TTCTCCCATCAGACTCATCTCAAATTTTTCCTGCATAGACTTAACAAATTCCTCACACAAAGCAACATTAGCAGAACCAAATATGATATCATCAACATAAATTTGAACAATAAGAATATCATTTTTTATTATTTTACAAAACAAAGTTGTGTCAACCTTCCCTCTGGTGAAATCAGTTTTTAAGACAAAATTGCTTAGTCTTTCATAACATGCACTAGGAGCTTATTTCAGACCATACAATGATTTCTTAAGTTTGAAAACAAAATCTGGGTTTTTATGATTTTCAAAACTAGGAGGTTGGTGTACATACACTTCTTCAGTTATGTAACCATTATGAAATGCACTCTTAACATCCATCTGATACAAGATGATGTTATGATTAACATCAAATGAAATTAAGAGACAAATAGACTCTAACCTGACAACTAGTGCAAAGGTTTAAGTATAGTCAATTCCCTCTTATCGACTATAGCCTTATGCAACCAGTTTGGCCTTATTTCTTACTACCTTTCCTTGTTCGTTTAGCTTGTTTCTGAAGACCCACTTTGTTTCAATAAGACGAGTTCCTTTGGGTCTAGGCACAAGAGTCCACACATCATTTCTGGAGAATTGGTTCAACTCTTCTTGCATAGCCAGAATCCACTCAGTTTCCAGAAGCACTTCATAAACAGATGTAGGTTCTATAAGGGACGTCAAACCTAGAAGCATCTCTTTAGAAGGTTTGAATGAGGATCTAATTCTGACAGGTTCAGTCTTATCTCCAAGAATCAATTATTTAGAGTGTGAGGATCTTTGTCTATGCTTCCTTAGAAGGGTATGAACATCAACAGCTTCAGGTTGAGCAATTTCAAAATCTTTTGCCTCAACATCTTTTGCTTATGAAGTTTTAGCTTCATAGCCTGAATAAGTGGTCTCCATATCTGCAAACTATTCAACCAACTTTGACTTTTCAGGGTCAAGCTTATCATCAAATGTAACATGCATAAATTCCTCAATAATTCGTGTTTCTGTGTTGTATAGTCTATAGCCTTTAAAGTGTTCAGAGTATCCTAACATAATACATTTTTGTATATTAGAATCAAACTTGTTCAGATTGTCTTAGTGTTCAACATAAAACAATCACAACTAAAAGGGTGAAAGTATGAAATGTTGGGTTTTCTATTCTTCCACAATTCAGAAGGAGTATTACCTAGATTAGGTCTTATAGAGATCATGTTCTGAATGTAACACAGTGTGTCAATCGCCTATGCTTATAAGTGCTTAGCCACATTAGTCTTATTGATCATGGTCCTTACAATCTCTTCCAAATTCCTATTTTTCCTATCTACAACTCCATTCTGTTATGGTGTTCTAGGGTAGGAGAAATCATGATAAATTCCATTCTTATCAAAGAGTTTCTCGAAATATTTGTTTTCAAATTCACCACCATGATCACTTCTGACTTTAACAATTCTAAAGTCTTTCTCATTTTGCACTTGAGAACAGAAGGTAGCAAACACAAAATGTGACTCATCCTTGTGTCTTAGAAATTTAACCCATGTCCAATGACTAGTCCATACTTCTTACCGTTGACAGAAGCAGTTTTCACTGGTCCAAAAAGGTCAATGCGCAATTGTCTGGAGGTGGAAATAACATTTGTTTACTTTGAAAGGAGTTTTTAAAAATTTGCCTTTCAGACATGCTTCACAAAGAGCACCTGAAGTAAACTTTAGATTAGGAAGGCCTTTGACTAAATCAAGCTTATTTAAATGAGAAATTATTTTCATACTAACATGGCCCAATCGTCTATGCCATGTCCATTGCTCTTCATTTACAGACATAAGACAATTTACATTCTTATTTTTCGGATCAGAAAGTCTAATTTTGTAAATGTTGTTCTTCCTCTTTCAATTGAAAAGAATTGAGCCATCCGTCTAACTGGCAATTTTACAGGACTTTTGATTAAAGATTATATCATAACCATTGTCACTTAATGGACTTATGGACAATAAGTTATTCGTTAATCCTTCAACTAATAAAACATTAGTAATAGAGGGAAGAGAACTGTTACAAACTGTTCCAGAGCCAATGGCCTTCCCTTTCTGAATACCTCTGAAACCAACGACGCCTCCGGGATTAAGTTCCAGGCTTTGGAACATATTCCTTCTTTCGGTCATGTGTCACGAGCATCCAGAGTCCAGGTACCATTTGTGGTGTCGTAAGTGTGCTGCTAAGGATGTATGCAACATAGATTATCTTAGCCTTAGTGTAACACCCCAAAATTTGTCCTCTTACTTTTAGCTAACTGGCTTATGTTTCTTTGCATTTCTTGCATTAGCATTTATGCATAGAATTGGTTCTTAGCATGGGATCAAGGTACTTGGTTCATCTAAAAGGAGTCTCAAGCCTCAAGTTGGTTTGAGAGGTTCATCATATCTTCATAAGATCAAGAATGACAAAGGATTTCAAGTGAATCTTTCCCTCCAAACCAGGGGGACCAAATTAGGGTTCTTGGGTTCAAGGAGCTTTTTGAGAAGACTTTGTGGATTCAAGCATGCTCTTATGGGTTTCATATACTCACAAGTGCTCATAGAGGAAGGCTTGGCTAGTGGTTCATTGTGGAAGATGTTTAGTGGATCGGTTACTTGTGAAGTAAGCAAAACTCAACTGTAAGGAGGAAAATCAACCATGGAATCAAGAGTTCATGTCAAGATTCATGTCATTCAAATGTCAAGATTCATGTCATTCATCAAGAATCAAGAGTTTGTGCAAAAGTTACTAAATATGGAAATGACCTATAATTTGAAACTTTCCATTTTTGGCAGTTTTTCCACCACATTCAACTTGACTTTTCATCACCAAAGAAGCTTCAAATGAATTTTCCTCAAACATGAAAGTTGAATATCTTTCTCTCCCATTTCCAAAAAGTACTAGATTGTCTCCATATCATTTGTGAAACTCAAGTTATGATCAAAAGACTCAAGGTTGGTTTTTAAGGTTTTCACATGGTTCCTTTTTTCCACCTTTTGCATTTTGGTTTAAAATGGCTTGTAATGAACTCTAATGCTTCAAGTCACATTGCCATATTCAAGTACACTTCATGAGGACCACTTTTGACCTTTGAATCAATCCATTTCATGCCATATACCTCACTTATTTCACAAAATGCATTTTGGCAAGATGGATTGAAACTCACAAACCAATCAACCACAAGGCCCAATTTCAATTCAGATGTGATCAGCAAGTAAAATGGAAATGAATCACACTTACTTCATGACCAAGGCACGTGTGGATTAAGAGGTGCATCACAACTTGTATTTTTGCAAATTACTTCCATTAGCCTTAATCAAGGAATTAATGAAACCCTAATCATGCTCAGTGCTCTAACCAAGTCTATATAAAGAGGATCACACGTTCATTTCACCCTCATGCACTCTCATTTGCTCAGAATTCCATTTTTCACTCACACTTTCTCTCCTTCGAAACTCTCTCATCTCAAGGGTTTCTGAAGAAATTTTTTCATATTCTTGATCTACACACTCCATAGAGCAAGAATCAACCACTGTTTGAAGCCCTAAGAAAGGTTTTCACCAGATACGAATTTGAGGTGTTCACTTTCAAAATCCAAGATCCAGCCAGATTCAAGCCTCTATTTGCATTTATTTTGCAAATAGAGCTCAAAAGAGGAAGATCTGCACTCTTACACTGGGTTTCTAGGAGTATTTTTGCTAGTTTCAAGTTTAAGGTGAGTTGGATTTCATGATCTCATAACTTGTTTTTATGGTGTGTATTTTGTTCCTCATGACTTGCTGATGATTCTGATATGATTTGTTGTGATTTTGAACGTGTATTATGGCTGTATTTTGGATCTGAAGTTTTTAGATCCAAACTTCTTTTCTTCGATTTGGCTTGTGTGTTTACTGTTTGTTGAAATGGATTGCATATTATTGATCCTTGTTGAATTCTGGTTGGACTGGTATACTTGTTTGCAATTTCTAGAAATATTTGAAGTGCAGGTCGCCGGAGAAGACGACCGGAGCTAGGGCTCCGGCGTCTGGTTTGCTTTTTAGGTCGCCCGAGGTTGGAGGAAGAAGATGCAATCTTGACCGTTGGTGGTCCAGATCTGATGGTCCAAGCGCAACCACGTCATTTAAAATCTGCTTTTATTTTATTGTTTGTGTGTTGTTGATTCATGCTTCCTATCATGCACACGCAGATCTGGCCACACATCTTGCATGCTTTATGATTTGATTGACTGATCCTCATGCTTTGATTTGATCTAATGGTTTGTGATGTGCCAACACATTAAAATATCATGTGCCCTTCACGTGTTTTTATTTTATTTTCTGATGATTGAATGTGCACGCGTGTACCTTGGTTACCATGTACTTTTGATCCTGAGCGTTGATCATGTGTAATTGTGGGTTTGTTTGACTGATTATCATGCGTGAGATTAATCTTGTGGCTGGTGTGAGTTGACTGGGTCCTTGTTTTTTGTTTGGTATGCGCTGACTATTCATTTGGACTGGGCTTGCTTTTCCCACCCCTCCTTGAGCCCATTTGATTGTTTTCAACGTGGATTTGTTGCTTGTTGCACCCCTGGGTTCCATTTCTTTCTTTTTATTTCATTTTTTGCATAGTTTTGCATTTTTAATTTTTAAAAATAGTTTTATGCATCAAAAAATTACCAAAAAAATCATGAATCATCCTTAGGTTTTTTATAAAATTTTGTCAAATTTTAGTTTCCATTTTTATTTTATTTTGTGCCTCTGAATTAATTGTTTGTTTAATTTCTTTGTGAATTGCTTCAATTGTGCACACATTGCCTTGTGGATTTTTGTTCTCATCATTGGTACATGATTTGCATCTCACTCTTTTTGAATATTTCAGAAGACATCTTGAGGTTCTTAAAAACATTTTTGTTTCATTTTTAAAACTTTTTTCATATTGCATTTTAGTCCCTCTCCTTAGCATATTGGTTCATGGTTCCTATGTGATCTTTGCCTAATTGTTTGAGGTACTTAAACTTTGAATTTTGGTGTGATCTTTTGACATGTTGTTATTCTCTGACTTAGGTCATTTGGGTTCTAATCTCACAATTTTTTAATGTCATTTGATATATGTTTGATTATTTCTGCTTAAGTGAATTATGCATGATCATCTCTTGACATCTCTTAACCCTAATTGCTTTGCCATGTTGGTTTGATTGAGTTTATTTGTAATTCTTTGCATGAGATTTTGGTATGATGTTTACCCCTGGTTGAGGACCCTTTGGGCCAATTTTGGCAATTTGTGGATCATGTTTGGATATGCTTTATGTGCTTGAACTTTGACTTCCTTTTGTGGACTTTCTTTGGTGTATATTGTTTCATGTTTTGACTTTCTTTTGCACATGAGAATTGTTGATGATAATATGATCTTGGTTCTGACTTGCTTCCATCTTCATCTTATTTTTCTCATTTCATCTTGATATGAAGTTCATGGGTGTTTGATTGTGCATTTCATATAAGTATGCTTGCATTCTTTCATGATTACCTTTGCATGCTTACTTGAGATGTTTTGCATGATCTTTGAGACTTGTTTGGTGTGAGTTGGATATACTTGATATGATGTGCTTGCTGCCCTATCTTGTTTCTTATCTCATCCTTCTCTTTCTCATTCTTCTCTTTCACTCTCTTCCTCCCATGAATCTCAAGACTTGTTTAAGTCTTGGATTCTCTCCCTTTAGAGCTACCTAGTCCAACTTAATTTTTGATTAAGCTTGGAGTAGGATTAGCATTAGGTTTTAGGTAGTTGTCCCTTCTAAGCCTCACTAACCATAGGTCATCCATGCATGATAACATTAGGACTCTTAGTTTCCCTTTAGAGTTTCCTTTGGGTCTTCTCTCTTCTCATCTCAAAACTTCTTAAAAACACTTAATAAAGATAATGTGTATTGTGCACGAGCCTTAAGCGTGGGGAATGAGAAATGAGGGGCTTCCTCTCATCTTTCTAGAGTGCTTAGCGAGCGTCCTGTCTTGGGACGATTCGTTAAGTATTCGTCCATGTGCCCTAGACTTTGGTGCAATGCAAGTTATGAACTAACTTTAAGAAAACACTTCTGTCTAAAAAACATAAAACAAATTCAAATCTTTTTATCCTTCGGGATTGTTTGGTTCCAGGCCATTTTCAGAAAAGAGCACGTTACCTTCCGTCTGAGTCGCAAACAGGCATCGACCCTAACTGCCGGACGCGAATCTAACGTCGCTCATAAAAAACACTTACCCATTCGTGGTCGTACCCACGAACTACATCAGCTCTGATTCCTCTCTCTCGTTCGATTGAGGATATGTAGGCACAAGACAACGATTGTCTTGGCGAGCAACCTTCCCCCACAGTTCCCGTCCGAACTACGTTGACTCTGACTTTCCCATTGCACTGAGGGAGTACGTAGGCCTAGGGCATCGAATATGTCCTACCGAGTCCGTCTTAGTCACCCCCATCCCCGTTTTCTTTTGTTCAGCCATAGATAGTAGGACAGGTCACCCTCCGTTTAGACAACAAGTGTGGATCCCATCGAGTACGATGGATGCGTGGGGTGCTAACACCTTCCCCTCGCATAACCGAATCCCAAACTCGGACTATGGTTGCGATGACCATGTCTTTCCCCCCTTTCTCTTCAGGTTTATGCAGTGTTTCTTTTCCCTCTCTCGGGATAAATACACATTGCTGGCGACTCTGTGTCTTCTGCGCCACTCTCGCGTTTGTACCTTTGGATGCGAATCTTTCGGGAGCGACACTTACGTACCCACATCTTTCTGGGTCCTTTTTGCTTAGTTATCCCAGAGTTTTTAACAAACTTGGGTTTCTGTGCAGGATATGAATACATGTATGCATAGTTTAAACGAGTATGATATTTTTACTTTACCTTAGGTTTTGCAAGGATTTTACCTTTAGGCACAACACCATTTTGTTTACCAGAAGGGAAAAAATGGGAAGAAAGATTTTTTGGTTTATCATCTTTTTCAAAATTAGATTCTTCATCATAATCATGACCAATTCCTCTTGTTCCATTTCTACTTATGCCATAAATTATTGAAGCCATACACTTCTATTTAGGCTTCAAGCAAGAAATTTCTAGAAGGATTTGTCATATTTCTTTATGACATCATTAGAGTTTATAAAGGCTTCTGAAAGATTTTCCTTCTCAAGTTTGGATCTCTTGTCCTGAAGCACAAAGTTATTATTTTTCAAAATAAAGTTTTTTTCATTTAAACTTGAGAAATATTTCTTAAGCTTACAGTATGCTTCTGACTCAGATACATGAACCTTTTTCAGATCCGTGTATTTGTTCAGAAGATTCTGATGCTTATCCAGAACTTTTGTTAAACTGGATTCAAGTTTAGAGCGAGGGAGTTCAATAAATACCTCTTCAGAGTCTGACTCAGATTTTGATTCTGATTGAATCTTCTCAGAGTCATCTTCTGAAGATTTTGAAACATCCCAGGTAGCCATTAAACCTTTCTTCTTTCCTCTAAAGTCTTTCTTCTTTGGTTTATCTTTCTTCAGCTTGGGACAATCGTTCTTGTAATGACATGGGTCCTTGCACTCAAAGCAAATTACTTCTTTGCTAGCTCCAGCTTTCTTGGATCCAGAAGTAGAATCAGAATGACCGTCCGTCCTTCTTTGTCCTCTGAATCTGCCTTGTCTTTTTTTCTAAAGTTGATTCACTCTTCTAGACAGAAGAGACAACTCATCTTCTTCTTTAAAATCTTCTTCAGATTCTTCTTCTTCTTATTCTTCTTATTCTTCTTCTTCTTGAAAGGCTCTAGTCTTTTCATACTTTCACAAAGACTTCAGAGCAACTAATTTTCTCTTTCTCTAGGGCTCATCTTCTTCAACCTCAATTTTGTGACTTGTTAAGGAACTAATAAGTTCTTCAAGAGAGGTGTTGTTCAGATCCTTTAATAACTTTAACGCAGTTACCATAGGTCTCCATATTTTAGGTAGACTTCTGATGATCTTCTTCACATGATCAGTAGTAGAATACCATTTGTCCAGGACCTTCAGTCCTATAACAAGAGTTTGAAACCTTGAGAACATGTTCTTAACAGTTTCATTGTCTTCCATCTTGAAGGCTTCATACTTATGAATCAAGGCAAGTGCCTTGGTTTCTTTGACTTGGGTGTTTCCTTCGTTAGTCATCCTCAAAGAATCAAATATCGACTTTGTAGAGTCTCTATTTGTTATCTTCTCATACTCAGTATATACGATGGTGTTCATCAAGATAGTTCTAGCTTTGTGATGATTTTTATAATCTTTATTTTGTTGTTCTCTCATCACCCTTATTTCCATTTTATTGCCGCTAGCATCTATAGGAAGTATGTAGCCATTAACTACCATATCCCATAGATCTATGTCATGACCAAGAAAGAAAGTTTCTATTGTATCTTTCTAGTAATCAAATCCCTCTTCATAAAGAATAGGAGGTTTAACATTATAGTAATCTCTATCATTTACAACTATAGCAGGTGGAGGGGGAACAACCTCCATTATGTTTCACATAGTGGATCTTTATCTGACACGTTTAAGTGTTTGATACGTAATCAATACCAGAATAGAAGCTCTTATGCCAATTGAAGGTGACAAGAAACACAAGAAAGGGGAGAGGGTTGAATTGGGTTTCTACGTTAAAACTTTTTCGTACCCAAGATACTCAAAGATGAAACAATGACAAAAATAAATGAACACAAATATTTTTATCATGGTTCACTGTTAACTAAGCTAGTCCAGTCCAACCGCCATGGTGATTTTTCCTTATCAATAAGCACTTAATCCATTATAATCAACTAATTACAGACACACAAAGACTACCCGTCAATGTCTTCTCGAGAATCTTGACTATACCCCAGTCTCTCAAGGAATACTACCTCAATCAATGAGATACAATAAATGTTTTTACAAAGTTGCTTCTAAGAAAGTATATTGCACAAAGTTAAGTACAATGAACTTATCACACAAAAATGAAGAAAAGCTCTATTTGTGTTTTCTATTATATTCACAAGAATAATATTCTATTTAGTAATAGCGTTGTGAAGTAGCGTGAATTAATAGCTAGTAGCAAAAATAATAGCTTCATTCATTCTCTCAAGTCTCCTTTATATATGGCATGAAAAGATTAGTTGGAGGGTAAAATGGAAATCTTCATAAATGATCAGGAACCCTACATAATAGTCTATAAAGGTGGGAGACAAAATGGTACAATAGTGCAATCCTTATTCCACAAAATCAGCATAGTGGAAGGAATATTTTATCCTGTACTGTGTACTACTTTTCTCATGTAAAACCTTTTGATCTTATCTTCTATCCTTCAGAGGATTCTGAATAAATTTTGTTGAAGCATGTTTTTAAGGATCAAAACTGAGTAGAGAGTCTTCAGAACCTTGTCTTCAGAGTCTTCAGAATCTTCAGAACTTAGTCTTCAGAACTCAAAAGCACAGAATCTTGAGAGCATGATAAACCTTCAGAGGCTCTTCTATCAGAGTCACAATTAGAAGCTTTAGCACAAACGCTCATCAGAACCGTTGTTTAAGATCATTCCAGAACTTGACATAATCTTATAAAGCGCACTTTTGTATCTCTTCAGAGTCAAAGTGTGTTGAGTCCAGAATCTGATGACGTCACACGCCAAATCTTCATAATCAAAACATGTTAGCAAAAGCTACACATTAATTGTTATCATAAAAACTAAAGTCTATATGCAGAACTAAATCTTGTTCTTATATTACTATCCACCAATAATAACAACAACGCACACCAACAATACATAATTTATGACCGTATAATCATGCATTTCAGTAACAATACTGGTTATATTCACATCATATAACATCAACGTGTGAGTGAATCAATTATCATCACACAATGATAATCCCACCATAATTAATTAAGTTCATAATAATTAATTAAGAACACCAACATAGCCGAACAATGGCCATTCATCATCCAAACAACAGAACCACATTGAAAATTCGAAACAATGTATTGTTATCATCAAAATTAAAGGTTAGATGCAAAACCAAATCTTGTTCTTAAATTACTATCCATCAATAATAACAACAATGCACACCAACAATACATAATTAATCACCGTATAATCATGCATTTCAGTAACCATACTGGTCATATTCACATAACATAACATCAACGTGTGAGTGAATCAATTATCATTCAACAACGATAATCCTACAATAATTAATTAAATTCATTAAAATTAATTAACAACACCAACATGGGCTAAAAATGGTCATTCATCATCCAAACAACAAAACCACGTCGAAAATTCGAACGACGACTCAAACTTTGTCAAACGGGACAAGAACGCACTTCTGACAGCATGACAGGCACCCCGTCACCAGAGTGACACCCATTATCCACTCAAAATTCTTAGACTGTCATCATACTAACGACCGACTTAAGAAACCACGCGTAGTGACCATGACGGGCTCCCTGTCATACAACTGATGCCCGTCAGCATCTCAATGTGCATGACGGTAACCTGTCATCTAGGTGACGTTTGTCACCTTGAACCAGAAGTTAAAAGCAAGATTTCAGCCAATGAGTGTCTTCTTGAACTCATATTTTTGGACTCCTAATCATCCCAACACGCATAGAAAATTACACCACACAGAATAACAACATCATCATAAAATGCCAAATTGCAGTTTTATACAATTCATTCATCAAATCACATTAATTTCTTATTATGTTCAATCCTTCACAAATGATTTAGAAGGGGGGGGGGGGGGGGGGGGGGGGGGGGGGGGGGTTGAATAGATCGCCAAATAAAAATTTTATTATTAAAATTCTATTTTGAAAACTATTTTGCTATGACAAGCGGAAGCGAATCCGGATCGAGTCTCATCTATCCAAACTGTTACTGATAGAATCGGATATGCGTACAAACCATAGTAAAATGAATGCTAAAGACGAGAAAAGAAAACCAACAATTTCGATATAATTTGTTCAAATATAAACCATACTAAAGTAAATGCTTTTCAATGAGATGTAAAAACAAAACTTGACTAAGTAATTTTATCGAACACTTAGTGTGTAGTCAATATCTCAAACACTTGTTGTACAATACACCCCCATATGATTCAAGAGATTCACCATAACCATTTTCAAGTTTCATTATTTTTTCTTGGTGTTTGTAAGTTTAGACTATGTTGTTTGCGTTTTGTACTTTAGGATTTTTAATGTTGTTTTTATCCTTCTAACTCGGCTTGGTTTTGGTTTTTTTTCCATGTTAACAATGAATCATCTTCTTTATCATCCATGCTTCTTGCTCTTGATTGCAAAGCTAAATATTTGATTAAGTTTTTATTTTTTTTTAAATAGGGTTTTATTAATTTTGTATTTTGTTTTTTTAGTTTGTTGTTTCATATTTGTGAGTTGTGAATTCGCAGGTTTGCAAATTGGTAAATAGTGTTTCTATGATCTCTTTATGCTCCAGATTAGTGGTTAGTTTTCATTGATTCAAACCTATTTTGTGCTGATATTATTAATTTAAAATGATGTTTTGATTCATCTCATTTCATTGTTAATATAGTTCTATTTGCAATAGATATGATTATAGGTTTGTTATATTTGATTTTTCAATTTGATATTATTTAGGTTGTAATGCTAGGTCTTGATGTTGCTATAAAAAACAACAATACTCTACTAGCTTCACATTAGAGAAGTTTTATCCACGACTCTTTTAATGGATGGTTTTATTAAACTCATAATAAAATTCATTTTTTCGTTGTTAAATATTTGTATTGATACATGATGAAATAAAGATTTTGTGTTCTGCAATTGTATTGAAAATATTTGCGACTGGTTTGTGTGTTTTGGCCTTCAGTACACTTTGTTATTTTACTTTCAAGCCTTATTTTCATTACCCTCATGTGCAGTCTAGTTGAAGTCGCGCTTATTATTTTCCTCATGATATATTGGTTAGATGATATGGAAAAAAATCTTATTTCTTAAATATCTCTTCAGGTTAGTTTGGGTTTTTGACTTCTATAATTATATTTAAAAAACATATCTGCCTGATTTGTGTGAACTTCAATAAAATAAAAAAATTTGGCAAAATTATTTTTAACATTTATTGATTGAATGAATTTTTTTAAGAAACAACTTAAAATAGATATGATTATAGGTTTGTTATATTTGATTTTTCAATTTGATATTATTTAGGTTGTAATGCTAGGTCTTGATGTTGCTATAAAAAACAACAATACTCTACTAGCTTCACATTAGAGAAGTTTTATCCACGACTCTTTTAATTGGATGGTTTTATTAAACTCATAATAAAATTCATTTTTTCGTTGTTAAATATTTGTATTGATACATGATGAAATAAAGATTTTGTGTTCTGCAATTGTATTGAAAATATTTGCGACTGGTTTGTGTGTTTTGGCCTTCAGTACACTTTGTTATTTTACTTTCAAGCCTTATTTTCATTACCTCATGTGCAGTCTAGTTGAAGTCGCGCTTATTATTTTCCTCATGATATATTGGTTAGATGATATGGAAAAAAATCTTATTTCTTAAATATCTCTTCAGGTTAGTTTGGGTTTTTGACTTCTATAATTATATTTAAAAAACATATCTGCCTGATTTGTGTGAACTTCAATAAAATAAAAAAATTTGCAAAATTATTTTTAACATTTATTGATTGAATGAATTTTTTTAAGAAACAACTTAAAAATATTTTTGGACCTAAAAACTAGATAATTCCATTAACCCAAAATACCAGTCCGTATTAACGCGAAACTCATCTAAACCGAACTCTAAACCAAATATGAAGTTGGGCAAAAACTAGTCTCTAATAGCTACTTGTGGTTTCGGCTGGATGGCGTTTTTTGGCCCGAACTAGCCCAGCCCGACCCGTTGTCCAACCCTTTCTATCACCACGGTTGTTATTATGAACTGTGATGAAAAGTATTTTAATAAAAAAACCAGACGCGTAAAATTGAGATATTACTACAGTTGACCAAACAACCATAGTACTTTGGTGTTACCAAAGGTATATTTTGTAGTAGTAAGTAGATAACGTAATGTACTTGACAGCTACTCAACCCAACATTATATTTGTGGTCAGTCTCATTAGTCAATATATTGTGAAACTGATTGAGCTGCATCTGCAAGGAACAAAAAGAGTTTTAAGATATTTAAAGGGAATTACATATTTTGGAATTCTCTATAAGAAGGTAGGGAGTGATAATTTCGTAGATTATGCGGACATTGGCTATACTGATGATTTAGAAGACAAGAAAATCACATATGAATATGTATTCTTGATGAGCTCAGGTGTTATTTCATGGTCGTTAAAAAACACCCTATCATTACTCTATCAACAGTTAAGGCACAGTCTGTGGCTGCTGCATATTATATGAGTCTGATTATTTGAATAATGAGAATTTTTAGATAAACTTGGTCACTAACAAAGTGGCAGTACTATTATATTTTTTACCATAGTCCGTCAATAAATCTTTTTAAGAATATTGTGTTACATGGTCGATGCAAGAACATTGATGTTCATTTACATTTCTTGTGTGATCTTTCAAAAGGAGTTATGGAGTTAGTTTTCTGTGGATTCCAAGAGCAAGTTGCAGATGTGATAACCAAACCTCTTAAGATGGACATTTTCCTTAAGCTTTCATGCTTGCTAGGATTACGTAATACCAAAGTAAACTGAGAGTTTAGTTTAAGGGATAGAATGATAATATATTTTATACTTTAACTTTATTTTCTGTTATAATAATTCTTATTATATAGGAACTTAGATAGCAAGTAAGTTAGCCTTTTTTTACTCATTCTTATCAACTGTCACATTTTAGATAGCAAGATTGTGACCCTTTTTATTGCTTTCTTTTAGGTCTGTAAAGGATATTTAATAGCCTTAACTATTTCATTCAATAACTAGTAATTTCCACATTGTTTTTATTTTTTCTTAACGAGTTATTGTTCCTAACAATGTCTTGGTATTTGATGGGTTATCATGAGGGGGAAGTATTCACATTGGGTCAAACACTCACCTAAAGGTCAAAGACTCATCCAAACAAGTGAGAGAGACACCACCTCTTCACCCAAAACCTTAAGGTGATAGGTGTATGAATCCTCCTATTTATAAAGTGCTCAACCTCCACTTTTCTAAGCAATGTGGGACATAGAACTCATACTTTTTTCTCAACAATCTCCCCTCAAGGTGTGAGTTCATCCACTATGCATCCACGATGCAAGTCATCATTGACCACAACGTGCACTCGTTGATTCCAGTGGATAACTCTTTATTTTCTTAAATTTTTTCTTATTTTCTGTTTTTCACTTCTTTCCATTTTCTCTTGTCATAGTTTTCCTCCCTTTTTAACATGTTACACAATGAACACACAATAAAATGGAACAAAATAAATGAAAATTTTAAACTATAACATATTAAATCGTGATGAAAATAAAAATGATGGGTTACCTCATCATTAAGCACTTGCTTAAGGTCACTAGCTTGACTTTATTGTCTAAGGCTCTGCGAGCATCAGAGAAACATCTAATGTGGTTTCCCTTCTTCCACATGACCTCAATTTATATTCTTTCATAACAAAGGTACGCACGTCTCCTAGATCAATTAATTTTGTTGCACCACCTACAAAAACTTCATTCACAATAAAAAGACTAGGCTTTCTAGACTTCCACTTACCTAGCAATCCTTTTCAATGAGATTCGTACTGATGAGTCCAAGCCTTTGAGGTTGGCATCAATTTTGGTAAAACTAACTTGACAACAAGATGCCCTAACATGAAGAACTAACTGAAGATCAAGATGTTGGACAATATGTCCTATCATGATGATTCGACATCTTTGTCTGTTATTTTTCAGTTATTAATTATGTTATTTTTTAATTCCAGATTTCAGATTATTCTGGGGATAATTGTTTTTCCTAGGTGGCGTCCAAGATTGAGGAATCGGTGATTCTGAGTATAATTCGAAGATGTTGTTTCTAAGTGTGGAGCACTTTAGGAAACTTAGGATTGAAGAAATTTTTCTAGGGGAGAATTAGTTGCAGATTTGTGGAGCAGAATTGCTGCGTTTTGAAGCCCAAATCCAGTCGTGTTTATGATTATAAATAGGATAGATTTAACCTAGGAAAGGGTGTGGAAAAATACATTGTTGCCTAGTGAGTTTAGGGTTCGTATTTTGTGAGCCTCTCTTGTGTCGTGTTGATACTAGAGCTGGACTGTTACATTGAGTTGTAATTTCTCCCACTGCTGTGATTGAAAAGGAATTGAGAAGGGTCTCATACCTAGGAAGTGTCTTAGGTAGAACTTAAGCACGGGTAGTGATTAAGTGATAAGTTATAAACAGAGGTGTTTAGCTTAGAATTAATACTATCTAGTGGATTTCATTCCTGGCTTGGTAGCCCCCAGACGTAGGTGTTGTTGTTCACCGAACTGGGTTAACAATCTTTGTGTGTTGTTTATTTTCTGCATTTTGTATTCTGCTCCTTATTGTCCTTGTGTGTGAAGCAGAGATCAAGTATCTTAACATCTCTCAGGACATCTGAGATCTGCTACCAGAATTTCACGTACAACACAACTTCCTGTCCTACCTAAAATTATTTTCTTACCATCTTTTTTCGATGGATCATTTTTGGTCTTTCTTTCACCATGCTTACCTGGTAACACTTAGGATTTTCATTTTGGTATTTCACTGCTTCAAACACTTTGAAGATAACTTTTCTTCATTAAATCCCATTATCAATTCTCCCAGTGCTACATCGATAAAAGCTTTACCTGATGCCAAGAATGGTCTTCCTAATAGTAATGGTGTCTTAGAGTTTTCAAGCATGTCAAGAATTATGAAATCAACTGGAAATAATAGCTCATCAAACTTAACAAGGACATCTTCAATCACTTCATATGGATATGTGATCAAACGATCAATTAGTGTCAAAGTCATATGTGTTGGCTTTTGTTCGCCACACTTCTACTTTCTCATCAGGGATAACAACATAATATTGATTCTATCTCCTAAATTAAATAATGCATGACTAATGGTTAGAGAACCAATTGAAAAAGGAATAATAAACCTACCTGGATCAATGACTTTTGATGGAAGTTTCCTCTGGATTATTGCGCTGCACTCTTCCGCTAAAGCAATGTTTTAATCATGCTTTAACTTATGATTTCTAGATAAGAGCTATTTCACGAACTTCGCATAAACAAGCATATGTTCAAGGGTTTCACAAAACGGAATATTGACCTCTATCTTATTCAACATTTCCATAAATGTTTTACATTGACTCACTTCCTTCTCCTTTTTTTATGTCTTCTTCAGAAACAAGTAAGGTGGTTTGATGTAATCGGGTAGATCACGATTAGGCTCAATCAAGATCTATTTTTTGGTTCTTATAAAGGGCAAATTTTTATCAATGAATTGGTCAAGGGTGTACCCTCTAACTTCATCATCGCTATTATTCTCACTTTTTCTCCCTTGGAATTTTTCTCATAATCCTTCTTAATTACCACTTCTTTTCCACTCTCTTCCTCAACATTACTTGATTTTGTGCTCTTCTCGTCAACCTTTGGTGTAGATGAAACGACTCTATTTATCAACTCGACGGACTTACATGTTTCATTTGAACTAGCTTGAGCTGCTATTTGTCGAGATAATTGACCGATTTGCATCTCTAAGTTCTTGATCGATGCCTCAGTGTTTTTGTTCATAAGGATCCAATTATGTGCCATCTCTTGTTGAGTCTTAACCATGTTATCTTGTGCCTTGCTTACTTTCTCAGATCTTTCTTGAGTGACGCTCCGTCATTGCACGATTTCGGTCAAAGAAACGAATCAAAATAAGTTAAAAAGGAGCAAATATAAAGAATAAAGGCCAAAGAAAGAGGGAGAAATATATAAGTGTGGAGAAATAGGGACTTAGTGAAAATTAGGTGAAAAAAGGAGAAAAAACGTGCAACTACTAGAATAATCATGCGCAGCATCGCGCGCGTGATAGGGAAGTAAAAGTTGCATCGGGAGCGCGTTGCAGGTCATCACGCACGCAATGACCCTTTTGCTGGGCTTTTTTTGATGCGTCCTAATCCATTCTGAAGGCTTTTTAAGGGGAATTTTGGTATTTTTTCAAGGCATCTGCAACTTTACACGGAAAGTGACGATTTACAACACGAAAAGGCATATTTGGAAAGCACTTGAAGCCATTGGAGGCCAATTCTTCAAGGGAATTCTTATGCGAACCTCTTATTATTATTATTATTTGGTATTGTAATTTGAATTATAAGTAGTTAATTCTCTCTAGGTTAGGTTGTGTTTGATGAACCTATTTTGATATTGTTGGGACATATGTTTGATTTGATATTGCATGAGTAATTTGATCTATAATTCTATTCAATTACATCTTGTTCTTATTATTATACGAGATACTCTTTAAATTTGATTTTGGGCACATAGGGAATACTGACTATTAGTCTATGTGTTAGACCTAGGGCAATTGTTGTGTTTACGCTAGTTGAATAGGGATAGGAGACCCCGAGTAGTGGCTTAGGAACTAACGCTCTGTTGCGTTGCCTAATCTTGCTTACGTTGGTGGACTAGAGATAGAAAACTTCGAGTATAGGTTAGTGAGCTATACACCAAGGGATTGGGTGTAACAGTTTTGTTAATTCATCGTGGGATTATAATGACGATATCATTCATGTAATGCATCAAATATCAAGAATAGAGAAATAGGTGATTCTATACACAACCTAATCGCTTTCATAAATTTGTCAGAGCACTTTCATTTATTTTTGCAATTAAAAATCGAAAATCGCCCCCCAATTTAGTATTTTATATGCATTGCACAAATTTTTCTTGTTAAATAGCAGTCCCTTTGGATTCGATCTTTTTATTACTGTGACATTATCGCTACACTTGCCAAGAAATCATCAAGTTTCTGGCGTCGTTGCTAGAAACTGTTGATAATTTCAATAAGGAAACGCTTGTACAACATTTTTTTTAGTTTTTTATTTTTGTTTTATTCTCTCGTTAATTACAGTGCTACTGAGGTATTTCTTGTTTGTGTATGCGCAACTCAAGATCGACATTAACACCGTTTGATCCAGAAAATAATAGAATTGCACGTGCTATCAGGAGAGCAGTTATAGAAGCAACTCTAGCTCAAAGGATCTTAGTAGAAGATCGCCCACTGATTTCTTCGTACACTGAAGAGGAAATCACCATGGCAGCTGCACAACCCCACACTATAGGGGATTACTGCAAAAGAACTAATGAAGGACATGTTTCTAGAGGGTTTGTACCGGCAGACCCCGCTAACTTTAATATTAAGAATTTTGTGCTTTCAGGTGTAAGAGACAATATCATTCAAGTAACGCATTGAACATCAACAATAGAGAAATAAGGAATTCTATACACAACCAGATCGCTTTCATAAATTTGTCAAAACCCTTTCTTTTATTTTTGCAATTAAAACTCGAACCCCCCCCCCCCCCCCCCCTTAATTTAGTATTTTCTACGTATTGCACAACTTTGTCTTGTTAAATAAATGTCCTTGTGGATTCGATCTTTTTTATTAGTGCGGCATTATCGGTACACTTGCGGAGAAATCATCAGTAGCCTTCATGGAATTTGATAATGTTTCTTCAAGAGGTGATAGTTTGCGTTGAGGCACTTGAGGAACCTATTGAACAACTTGATTAGCATTAAAAGTCTGATTATTGTTCTATTTGAAGTTTGGATGTTCTTTCTAACCCGAGTTATAGGTGTTAGAATAAGAATTATTCTTCGGAAAATTAGCATATTGAACTTACGTGATCTTAACCTCTATGGTGTAGTTACCATTTTCATGTTCTCCTCCACAAAAATCACAACAAAGTGTCTGAATTCGGCTCACATTAGCTTGGGCTACATGGGGTGCGATTAACTGTTTACATAATGCTTCTATTTGAGCAGATAAGGTTGTGTTCAAATTGATTGCGTAAATTCACTTTTGCTTCATCGCTCTTTCACTTGAGTGGTACTCATTCTAACACATATTCTCAATTAACGTTTTCAACTCTTCATCAGTCTTCGAGGCATCGAGAAGCATTCTCATTTGAATTCTCAACCCATCGATGAAGTGTGTCATCTATTCTATGACACTCATATTATGATTCAGACACCTTCGAAGTAGCAACTTGAATCTTTCTCATGCATCTGATAGTGGTTCAGACTCTTCTTGCGCAAAGTCTAAAATTGTGGCTTTTCTCTCCATAAACCAAAAATTTGAATAATACCTCTCAAGAAGATTGTCTTCTAACTCTTTCTAGGTTTGAATTGTACCATTTGGTATACACTACAACCAATCCTTTGCATGACCTATCAAGGAAAAACCAAACAAACTTAAATTTACTTGATCGGCGGTGATATCACCACTTGACTTGCACATTGAGCACGTCTCATTAATTTTTTTGCGAGATGTTCCCAAGAATCTCTGATCGCTTTCCTGTCGA
This sequence comes from Lathyrus tuberosus, assembly GCA_022829125.1. NCBI lineage: Eukaryota > Viridiplantae > Streptophyta > Magnoliopsida > Fabales > Fabaceae > Lathyrus > Lathyrus tuberosus. The sequence continues at coordinate 2,674,547 of JALAZF010000073.1, read as the reverse complement.
ACGAGTTATCTTTCAAGCCGAAAAAAATACAAAATTCTTGATGTCAAAAGTTATCGGATTAGCCGGCTAAAATCCTAGAGATATCTGCCTTGAATCGATCCTCCTACAATAGTCCCCCAATATTTGACGTGGTGGAATTTCCATCTCAACTTTCTCTTCTTTTACTTCCTCAATAACTTGCAGTGCTTCTCATTTTTCTCTACGAATTGTGTGCACTATTCTTTCGATTTGAGGATCAATCTGTATCAACATCGAATCAGTATCTCTCATAAACAAACAAGAAATACCTTAGTAGCACCGCACCAAACAAAATAGTAGAAAATAAAACTAAAATTAAAAATTGCTTAATAAAAACTAAACTAAAATTAAAATATAAAAGTTTAAAACTAAAAGCGTCACACTAAATGGTCTTGCTGAAATCAACAATCTTCGACAACAGTGTCAAAAATTTGATGACTTCTCGACAAGTGTACCTATAGTGTCGAAGTAATAATTCAAAAGATCATCTCCACGAGGATTATAATTTAACAAGATAATTAGGCGCAAATTCAAGTAATTAAATTGGGGGAGGGGGACACGAAAGAGAAAACTAAAAGAATTAACTTCAAGGTGAGAAAATCGATTAGGTCTTCTATCGAATCCCCTTATTTTTACCTGTTGATAAACTGTGTATTTATTAAGTTTCAATTACATGATTATCTCAATGCGAATTAACAAGACCCCTCCACCCAATTCTTTGGTGTGCAGCTCACTAATTTATATGATAATTTCCTTTTTTTTAGGCCAATTCAAAGTCAAATTAGCATCTCGCATAAACAAAATAGTAGAAAATAAAACTAAAATTAAAAATTGCTAAATCAAAAACTAAACTAAAATTAATTAAAATAAAGTTAAAAAATAAAAGCGTCGCACTAAATTTGTTGAAATCAACAATCCTTGACAACGGTGGCAAAACCTTGATGACTTCTCAACAAGTGTACAGATAGTTTCAAAGTAATAAATTCAAAAGATTGTCTCCACGAAGATTGTAATTTAACTAGATAATTATGCGCGAATTCAAGTAATTAAATGGGTGGTGGGGTGGCGGACACGAAAGAGAAAACTAAAAAAATTAACTTCAAGGTGAGAAAACCGATTAGGTCTTCTATCGAATCCCCTTATTTTTATATGTTGATAAACTATGTATTTATTGAGTTTCAACTACATTATTATCTCAATGTGAGTTAATAAGAGCCCTGCACCCAATTCTTTGATGTGCAACTCACTACTTTATACAATAATTTTCAAAATTTTTAGGCCAATTTAAAGTCAAATTAGGAAATCTAAGTGTGTTAATTTAAAAGCAACGACTTCCAATTACCTATTCCCAGTTAATTACAAAGTTGAATAAATTGTCTTATATCAGATAAGTAGACTAAAGGTCATAAATTCTTACGTTACGTATCTAGATCGATCCGTACGTCCGTAAGCGAAGAAAAAAAAGCACTAAACTCAAGAACAACTTAAATAATGATAATAACAATAAAAGTCTTAATAAACCTCAAATAGACATATGTTCCAACATAGTAAAAATAACGTTCATCTCAAAAAGACCTAATCTAAAAAAACTTACCTACTCATTAATAAATTAACAAATACCATGAGTTGATAAGTATTCACCATCAAAATCAATGGAAGAATTGCTCTCCAATGTACTCCAAATTCTCCACTTGAGTATTCCTAGTCGTCACTTTATCTCCAAGTTTCAGAACTCCCAAAAATGAGACAAAAGTGCCTTTAAATAAAAAAATTGTGTGTCAGCTAAACGCATGCCATCGCGCCACAATATGTCAACATCACGCCAGTGATGCAAGCCTCGTTGCACCACAATACAATGCATCCCGGCCGGGAGAATTCCAAAAGTGAATTGTACATTTTCTTCTCTTTTTCTTCACATTTTTCATTAAGTCTTTATTTCTTCCTTATCTTGATTTTTTGCTGAATTTTTCACACTTTAACATGACTTTTGGTCATAATTCTTCCAAATTCATTCAAATTCTCTCATAAAAATACAAATCATGTAATTTAAATATTTTGGGTCTGTAATACAAAATTATGGAGAAATAGATAGGGATGTTTGTAAACCATCAAATTCAAGGTGGTGGCTAAAATGTAGGAAGGTCTCAAGAGTTTTATGTGACACAAATTTTTTTTATCGAACAACGATAAGACATACAATTTTGTACGAGAGAAATTGTTAGACGGTGAAGAATCAACACGGAAATAAAGAGTGAACATGATGAAAATATTACATTGAATGTGCTATAAGACTAAAGCGGAATAATATTATAAATGATAATATTAGAGTGAGCGTTGATGTAATACCCACCTATACTAGAAAAGATTGTAGAAAGAAGACATGAAAATTTTGTTTTAAAGAAATTAGATTAAATGGAGAGGAGTCCAACAATTTAAGGTAAAAGAAGATATGAAAAGCTACAATAGACACTATTAAGAGAAATTTCGAAAAACATAATCTTGAGTATAACATTATAGTATCCTTTAATTCAGTTAGCCAATCCACTGAGATAAAGTTTGACTATTGTTGTAGTTAATAGTTAATTATAAGTGACCCTAATTTATATTAATATTGTATTATTTATAATAATTGATTGTATCAATTATATATTCAAATAATTGATTCAATGTTGTTTCATATTCCTTTCTATCAAACAAAATTTAAGAGAGAAAAAGTTCCTCCACCCTATAAATCCCACAATTTTTTTTTAATTGTTGCAAAAACTTTAGGAGGTTTTTAGTAAGACAGAGCAGAGGTAAAAATGACAGCAACTAAAACAAGAATAGTAACTTCATGGACCCATGTTGTTCCATGATATATTTTTTTCATAATATATTATTCGTTATAAAGAAATGGAAACAAGATGCATACAATTGATTGAGACTGATGAAATTGGGATGGAAACAATGCCAAAGCAGAGTCAAAAAGATACAAACACTCTGCTAGCATCATTTCTAACATTACATTGATGCTTGAGAATTACTTATGTCACAAGCATCAACAAAATGCCTAAAGCCACAACTAAGAAACTGTCTTCTTGATTGATGGTTCCCTACAGGTTCATGCTAAATTACAAGCCCTTCTAAGCTTGAACAAAAACACAAGCCTGTGACGATTTCAGATTCAGCCGCACACAAAATGCTATACAACGATCATTCCATAGCCTTTCACAATACATATACAAAGGGAGGAACAAGAAACCTTAAAATGCAGCACACAGGAAGGACTAACAAATAACAATGTATCACTCCATGATTAGTTCCCTATGGCGGTTTAGGTCCTTCAAGTAATTTGAACAAGTGTAATCCTCAAGGTCACATGCCTCTAACATGAGTGATTTTGAGGAACCTGTGTTTTGCTTGGAATCTAAAACTGTTTCCAAGCCCTTCAATAGCCGAGCAACCTTTAATCAAGACAGAAGGAAGTCAGGTTCAAGACACCAACACATGTGTATTACGTGTCAGTGTTGTCTGATGTCTGTGTCAATGTTTTATAGAAAATGTTTCTTTTGTTACCTGTTTCATGAACGGACGCTTGGAGGTTGAGTGGTGGACGCACAAGGAAGCCGTCGCCATGGAACGCTTCATCTCAATAGGATCATAATTCTCTTCTAATCTGGGATCTGTTAGTTCCTTGACATTGTTTGAATCAAGTAGTGGCTTGGCCTGGCAATAGTATATATATCATGATCATATCTTTGTCACATTTTAATTAAATAGTATATAAACTTCTAATCTTAGTACTCCTTACCCAAATCACAAGACTTTGCCTACTATCTGAATCAACTGCACGACGACCTGTTATAAGTTCGAGTAGCAAAACGCCAAACGCAAACACGTCAGTCTTCTCATCCACAATACCATGCATAAAGTACTCCGGAGCCAAATATCTGTAGATAGACATTGAAACATCAAGTGTTTTAGAAAATGGTTATACTAAGAAGAAAACATCATAGAGGCTTCTAGACTAACCCAAATGTTCCTTCTATCGGAAAAACAACATGATGTGCCCAATTATTTGGAAGCCATTTTGCAAGTCCAAAATCAGATATCTGAAGTTTAGTAAAAAAGGAATGATATTTACTTTTACGATAAGAAAAGAAAAATCAAAGATAAAATTATAGTGCTAGCGAAAGTACCTCAGCTTCATAATTATCATTGAGTAATATGTTGGAGGCTTTGATGTCCCTGTGAATGATTCGTCTCGGGCAATCTTTATGAAGATAATGCAATCCCTCGGCTACTCCAATAGCTACCTTGTACCTTGTCTTCCACTCTAAGCATTCAGAACCTAACATGTTGAACATAATTGTGTTAGCAATAGCAAGCGCGAGTTAGAATATTAAGTGCTAGAAAACGGAGAAGTAAAAGCTTTGGAAGAAGAAGCGCTGCGCACCGAAGAGCAAAGAAGAAAGGCTTCCATATGGTGCTAATTGTAGGACAAAGTAGAGGCCTTTTTCGATACCAAACCCAACAAGGTGTGTTGCATTGGGGTGGTTTACGTGCGCGATGATTCCAAGCTCAGTCAAGAAATCGCCTGCTCTATCGGCAAAATCCTTGTCGGTCTTCATTAGTCTCTTAACGGCTACAACTTGACCATCAGATAATTGTCCTTTGTATACTTCAGCATGACCACCTTTTCCAACCAAGTTCTCTATGTAACAAAAGTATCAAAATTAAACAAACAAATGTTATGTTTTTTGACATTCTAAATTCAAACAGAGAGTAAAAGTGATTTTTTCTATTGCACTGAGTGACCCTTAATTCAAAAAATGACAAATTGCCGATATTTTAGAAAATAAAGTAGAAATGAAAACAAAGATTAGGAACATGTTGGGTCAAATTTTACTCGGTTGAATGAGTACCCCAGAATGGAAACAAACATAACATCATGATATGTCTTGATTACAACATGTACTGACCAAATAATTCAACAGTGGTGGTGTGTACAGACAACATGATAGAAAGCAACAACACATACCAACCATTTTCCACGCCATTAAATAGAAATTCAATTTTACAATATCAATTTTTTCACTGCAAAATCAAACACATACTTGATGTTTGTTTTTGCGTTAACCAACTTCAAAAGTACTTCCAAACCAACGTATTTCTGGAGCTTTGGAAAATCACATTGAAATATATATTGGGATGCGAGAAATGATCCTTAAACGTGTATCCAAAGAGGCGATTAGACTAGTTGGATGTGATTCAACAAAAACAAGTAAAAACAGTGAATTTAAATATGATTTGAGACATTTATATTTGTTTTTGTTCATGGATTTTTAACATGTATTGTTAGAGAATAGGTTGAGCATTCTTAGGTTTATCACGAGGCCGGTGCAGACAACTCCGATTAATGCGGGATGGCCGGGCCATGAGAAGTTATCTGTCCTTGTCAGCTCTATTATGTTTTGGTTGGGTCAAAAAGGTCGTCTGCTCTGCCCTCCTTTTCCAACACAACAACAAGTCAACAACATTTGCCCTAAAACCAACTCAGTTGACCATAGTCATCTTTTTTTTTTTGTCAAATAGTGCATTGGCTAGCTACACTTCCTAATCACTACTTGCTCTGTTTTTGAAATAAAAAAATATCTCAAAATTCATTTTAATTTTCAATTCATTCTAATTATACTCTCTAATTAATATTACTTTTATCATTCTCAATACTTAATAACGGTACCTTTTGGAAAAATATCATTCTCACTCTTTCACTTTTTCATTTTTCTTAATCTGTCTGAAATAGTCAACTGAATCATTCATTATAAAACGAAGGGAGGATAAAATTAGATAAATTCTTTACTACTCATTTAGTTTTCAAAATAACTACTCCCTCCGTCCCACAATGAGTGACCCAGTTGACTTTTCACACATATTAAGAAAAAGGGAATAAATGAAGGAGAGAATGATATTTTTACTAAAATATCCTTAAGATGTATTGGAAATGATGAAAGTAATATTAATTAGAGGGTAAAATAGAAAAAGTTGTATTAAAAATTGAAATGGATCATATATTTTGGGACACAATTTTATTCTAAATGGGTCACTCATTGTGGAACGGCGGGAGTATTATTTAAGATTTTTGCATACGAATTAAAAAATATAATAAAATAGAAAAATGAAAATAACATTTATTTTAAAATAAACTTTATTTGTTAAAACTACAATTATTTTAAAACAGAAAAATTATTAATTTTTGTTGGACGCTAATACCTTAGTATAAATAATTTAAAATTTAAAATTTATTTTAAAATAAAATAATATTAAAAAATGTATAACATGTTATTGTTTTATTAGAAAAAATATTATACGAATACTGTTCTCCTAAAACAAAAATTATGTTTTTATGTTTTTACTATTAGTAAAAAATAACTATTAACAATCAAATTTTATCTCACTAAATAGAGTTTGATTAAGACATCAACTTTAGTTATAATGTTTTATCCAATACTTTATCTAAAATATTAATTTCAATTTTTTTAAATAATTTATCTTATAATTTGTTTTATAATTCTTTTAGTTTGACACCTCTCTCCCTCTAATTTATTATTTTTACCAAATAATCTTTATTCTTCTCTTTAAGTAATCTATTTTCCCCATCTTACTATATCAATAATTATAAAAGTACATGTGTAAAAATAAGAGAAAGAGGAAGTACAAACAAACAAATCCTTTCAGAGGTGTTCATGGTTACGGGTTAACTTTTAAATTCACTCACTCAATCTAACTCAACCTTTATTTTCACTCAATCCAATCATGTACGAATTCAACCCGAATCAACTCCTTTAAACCCATTGGTATTTGGGTAACGAGTTTGAAATTTTAAATTCACGAACCCATAAACTCAACCCATTAATATGTCACACTATTTTTATTTTATTTTATTTTATTTGTAAATTATCTAGCATAATTCTTACGATATATATATATTTTTTAATATAATTATAGTTTTTATTATTCGTAAAAGTCCAAGTCTAAATTAAATTTAAGAGATCAATTTTATTTATTCAAAAAGAGATATATCTTATTTTTAAAATTATATTTTATACCATTTGTATACTCTTCTAACTTTATATGAATAGTAGAAGAGTTTTTAAATATCAATCAATGAATTTTATTCAAATTGAATATTAAAAAGTTATGATTTTGAATGTTTTTGTAATATAAATATGTTAATTAAATTAATATATTTTATTTAAAATTTGAAAACTATATTTAGTAATGACCTACGAACTCAACCTAACTTAACTCATTCATAAACGAAGCATTGGACACTCAATTCAACCTAAAAAATATTGATCAGCTCAAATATTAAATCTAATTAAATTAGACTCAACCCAATCCTCGCACACTTGAATAAATAAATCCCTTAGTTGAAAATTTTATACCATAAAATATCAACCACTCATATAACTTAAAAGTTTTATTTTTAATAAAAGGTATACAATTCATAGTATAATATTATAGAAAAACAACTCATTTTATAAAAGAATCTAGTGTGGTAAGAAAAATGAAGTTCTCCATTGTTAATGGTTACCCAAGGGGCAAGGATATGCTGACTTTAAGGCGCCAAAGGCATCATGCCTTTGGTTGATTTTGCCAGCTTTTGATGAAAGAGAAAATGCATAAACATGAAAAATGGGATGAGAGAGAGTCTTCTGCAGAGAGAGAACGACCCAAAGGCACCATGCCTTTGGCGCCTTAAAGGCAGCAGATCCTTGTCCTTACCCAAGTCCTTACCCAAGATAGAATTTATCTACTAAACAAATTAATATTTAAAAAAAAAAAAAAAGAAGGTAAAGAGTTAGTTGAAAATACCAGAACTGAAATCATTAGTAGCAGCAGCAAGTTCTGCATAATCAAAGTTCCTCCAAGAAGGTTTGGTAGGAATAGCCCCAATATCAATACTTTCTTCCGCACTTCGAATCCGAGCCAATTTCTTACTCAAACCTTTCCTAGTTATTTCGTTCGTAGCCGCAGTAAACAGAGGAATCGCCGTTAATTTTCTCACTGACCTAAACCTAAAAACATCCACCATTGTTTTCCATTGCTGCACTTGACTTTCTTTTCCACCACCTGATTTTCCTATCGGCGGCGGTGAAGGCGACTTCTCCGACGAGTCAGAGCAGAAACTGCTGCTTCCACTGTTGTCTGACTCAGCGGTGTCTAGTACGGCTCTCGGAGATGCGTCATCGTCGTCGCTAGAAAACTCTTTTTTGTCGTCAATCTTTGATTCCATTTCTGGGTTTTATTCTCTTCCTTTTTCCCTCTCTTTTCAATTTCTGCCAAAAATATCAAACGCCACATTTGTTTACAGACAGAAAATAAACAAGAGTATGATTTTTCGCTAACGAATTTAATGATGATATTTTATTACATATGAATGTTCTGTTTGTTTCTATGTATTTGTTTCTATGTATAGTGCAACAGAAAGAAAGGAAACTAATAAAAACAATTAATGAAAGTTTACCTATGTTTTTTGTTCTCCAATGTTACGATTACTTTTCCATCGATTTCAACAAGAAATATCTGCACCTGAAATAGGATAGAAGGTTTTTTTATGTAAGAAAAAAAACCTTCTTTGCATTTGGTGAGGGTATGAAAAGAAATAAAAGAAGAAAGAACAGAGGAGGAAGAAGGGTGATGAAGAGAGAGGGAGGTAAATGGGAAGAGAATGGGAAACAGAGAAGAAAGAGTTTTCTGATTCTAAATTGGTGTTTTTTTTTTATGAGCGGTGCTTATTCTTGGGAAGGGAGGGGCGTTTAAATTCTTGCTTTGAGATGGAGTGTTGGAGATTTTGCTATATTTATAGACACATAAAGTGTTTTTTATTTTTATTTTTATTTTTATTTGTATTCATTTCTTGCATTTGTTATGTTTTGGAAAGTTTAAATTTGTGGAATTTTTGTATAGTGGGGCTAAAGTTTTATTGAAATTACATTGTATTCAATCGGGACCTAAAGTTTTAGTTATCTAGAGTTATTTAGACATTTATATTTCACATATATTAAGTGTCGTTTTATTGAAATTTGATTTAAATTTGTAAGGAAATCGAAATTCTAAAAAAAAATGAAATAGAGGAAACAAATAATTAGTTTTTCAAATGTGGATTATTATTTTTTTTTTAAATAGAGGAAAAATACTTTAAAGCCTTTAATCTTTTCACATTATATCTTTATATTTTTATTGTATTTTTTATTTTTTCTATGCTGATTAACATACATTTTATATTTATATATAAAACTCAAAACTTAAAATTTTAAGTAAAGATAACCAAATTTATTATATTAACACTTAAAGCAAATTGAAGCAACATTCTCAATACTTCTTCTCAAGTGTGAGTCCACAATACTCTCCCTCAAGTGAAAATTCTTCTTACTTCTACAAACTTTTGTACTGCACAGAACGTTTCTTACTCACCACCTTTGTGGTGCCATTAATACTCTTCAACAGAACGTTTCTTACTCACCATCCTTGTGGCGCCATTGACTTTCGATACAAGTAAGTCGCTCCTTTTCTCGAACCAAAGGCTCACGATACCATGTGTTAGGAGGAGTTTTTCTTATGGAGCATTGAAAATTGTAGGACTTCTTTCTTTTTAAGCAATACCTTTGTGAGAGACACACCACATATTCACCCAAAACCTTAACGAAAATTTACCAAACTCCCTTCCAACTCTTAACGACAAGAATTGGCTTCGATGAAGAAAACATATGCAATTTCTATTTGACTTTTATGAAACCCTGAAAGTGGTTGCTAATGGTGTTACTGCGATTGGTGAAGATGCAACCGATGCACAAAGAGTCGTTCACAAAGACGCCAAGAAAAAGGATTGAAGATCGACTAGTTTCTAACTTTGAGAAAGAAATTAGGAATAGTTCAGATCGACAATCATTAGTGTGTTTCGACAACTTGGATTATAAGGGGGTATGTTGAGATATTAGATATAATCTAAGTTGAGTTATGTGGCTCAAACCCAAAGTTAATTAGGGTTTAGGATTTGTTACTTAGTTTGTTACTTTACTTAGTAAACAAGTTATTTGTATATAAATACATAGTTTGTAATTCAGTTATTATCATGCAATTCAATAATACAATCCTTATTGCTTTATTCTCTCTTTTTCTCTCCTTACTAAAAGTGTCTCACACACTAACAACTATGGGGTTTAAGTTATATTTAATTGTTGCAAATGTCAATATAACACAAAATAAAAATCAGCGACGAATCTGTTTGGAACAAAAGAAAGATATAAGCAAGAAATAGATGCGGGAGAAATATGAGAGAGACATCGCTTCTCTAGTTTGGAACATAAGTAAAATAGGAAAGAGAGTTAAATCAGAGATTTTTCAAAATATTTTCACATAGGATGTTACACCTCTCAAAACACACACACACACACTCACACACTCACTCACACACTCACTCACACACACACACACACACACACACACACACACACACACATCTGCTGATCATGCAACACTTAATTTAAATAAACATGCAACCCAATATTTTAATGCACACAATTGCGCTTAGGATGTTTACACAAATCAATTCATGTGATATGTATTTGGGATGTTTACACAGTATCCAACTCATTTGATATTGTGGCAGCGGAATCATAATTAACACACACCAATTTAAATCCCATAATAAAATTTCATATTCTAATTAAAAGCATCAACTTGTAAGTCTTCTCCAAATGCTTATCACACTAAAACATAAACTTACGAGAGCATACATTATATCTCATAAAACCTCAACATAAAACAAATAAAATTGCTCCCTGGTGTTACATATCAGAGCATAACCAAAACTAAAACTACGAAACTAAAAGAAATAGCTCCAGGAGCTAGCTTCCACTTACAACAGTGTCTCTGCTCTTGAGTATCTGCACGATGCGCATGTGAAGGAAACATTCAAATATAATGGGTCAGAAATCACAATTAATAATAATAGGCATATGCTGCAAGGTAGGATATTAAACACATAACATATTCTACTCGATCTCAATCATAGTATATCAATTACATTCTCATACTCAATTCACCAAATCGATCACAACTCAACAAATATATCTTAACAAGTGCACATATGACTCGTTATGCAATGGAACTCGTCTATTCAACTCTATGCATATGCATGTGGTACCAACTCAACATTTGGTTCTCTCTAGAACCGGTCCCCTCTTCATGAGCCCCCTCTTCTGAGCTCCAAGCCCCATCTCTAAGCTTGGGACAAGCCATGAATCCCCTCTTTTGAACTAGCAAACATGCCTCTTGACACAACTCAACATGAATGTATAAACATGTTAACAAAATTCAATGCGTTAAGACCCCTCTTATGATCCTAACATACATGCATTGACAACTCGTGTAATCCTCTCTTCTGGATTACCACAACAACTCACACAATACTCAGCATAGTAACACAACCCCAACACGTATAATAATTCAACTTAATAAAATTATCAATCCACATTTATGTAACTCACCTTTGATTCAACAATACCCAACAACATACTTATAAAATCAATAAGTATTCAAGAGAAAGCATAATGATCTGGCACAACATCATCAACTCGACTATATATAACTATATCTCATAAAAAATAATAAAAACAAAAAAAATCCTTTTTTAGTACAAAAAGAGGGCCAAAGGCCCGAACAAGAGAAACTGGACAGAAGGCCTAACTAAGGAACCAACTAAATCAAAGTCTAACATCCGAATAATCTCCGGCGGAGGAACATCCAACCAAATCCCATTCCCCGAGCTAGGGGGATCCATCTTGGCCAAGAAATCAACACACTTGTTTTTCCCCTAAATACGTGCTTGAAACAGATTTCATCAATCTTATGGAGAAGGAAAGAAATATGCCTAGCTAAGGAAACGCCTTGACTGGAATTCAGACTAGAATCTTCCAGGGACTCAACAACCTGCTTATTGTCCACTTGGACAATAATATTATTAAAATTGTGCTGCCAAGCAAACTTCAAACCACTATAAACTCCCCAAAACTCCGCCATGACACAAGATTGCAAAATTGTTGTGAAACAGCAAAGCTTGCAAAATTGTAGGCACTAGATCTGTAAGATTCAAGCTCCATGATGAGTCAATAAGGCTATTGACTGATGTTAGGTATGTACCCAATCTTAAGAGGAATTTAATTTCTCTTGCTGACTTCGACAAGAAAGAATATGTTTTCAAAGGAGAGCAAAGTATCATAAGGGTAATGAAAGGGTCGAAGGAAGTCTTGAGAGGCGTGAAGAAACAAGGCTTGTATACCCTTGAGGATGAGGTTGTAAGTGGTTCAACGGATGTGGCGTCCATAAATCCTATGTCGGAGACCGAGCTATGACTCAAGAGACTTGGCCATGTCTGTGAAAGAGGCCTGGTTGAATTGTCGAAACAAAAATCTGTTGTGTGGTGACAAGGTTGAAAAACTAGAGTTTTGTAAACCTTGTGTATTTGGTAAATCCTGTAGAATAAAGTTTAACAAAGGTAAATAAAGAACACATGGATCCCTTAATTACATTCATGCTGATCTTTAGAGGCCCGCAATGAATCCTTCACACTCGGGTGCAAAGTGTTTTCTATCCATAGTTGATGATTACTTTAGAAAGTTATGGGTATTCATCCAGAAGACTGAGGATGAAACTTTTGAAAATTTAAAAGTTGGAAGACTTTGGTCGAAAATCAAATTGGCATGAAGGTTAAAAGGTTGAGGACCGAAAATGGTCTTAAATTTTGCAATGAGGCTTTCGACAGCTACTGTGATGCGTCTGGTATTACAAGGCACAAAACTACTGCAAGTACTCCCCAACAAAATGGTTTGGCTGAAAGGTTTAATCGAACTATTTTGGAACGAGTGAGGTGCATGTTAGTTAGTGCGGAATTGAAGAAGGTGTTTTGGGGTGAGGCAATCATGACTACATCTTACTTGATTAATAGGTGTCCCTCAACATCTTTGGGAATTGATCAGTGCATTTTGATGCTCATTCCTCTATGTTTAGACTTAGACATTTCTATGGTTTAGTTTGTTTATTTTTCTATTTTATGATGTTTTTATAATTTAATTTATTTTCAGCCTTATTTGATTTTCGTTGTTATTTTCAGCATTAGCAGTTTTCAATAAAAAATTCATAACTGGAGGTACAGGAATCGGATTGAGGCGTTCAACCATTCGTCGGAAAGCTAAGAAAAAGATCTACAACTTTTATGTTGGACGAAGAAGCTGATTCAGAATATAGATGTCTCAAAAAATTCGTTGAAGTTTCAGTCATAAGAAACAATTAGTTTTAGACCATTTTTTGGGCCGGTTCTTTTCTTGTTTTTGACCTAGTTGGGGTATGACCCGATTTCATTCTTTCATGTAAAATTAGGAAGCATTTTACTGTAGAGAACACATTCTATTCACGAAAAAAAAATAATCTTTTGGCTTTTGACGAATTTCATGGAGAACTAATCACTAAGATTCATCTACTGTAATCGGTTTCCACCGCAACCTTGAGGTTCTATAATTTTCAATCAAATATTTTTCCTTTTCAATATTATGCTATATATCTTGTTTGCTTTATTCAATTATATAGAACAATATTGATTAATTTCGATTGAATCTCATATTCCTAAACTTTATCGCGTTTGCTTAATCTGCGCAAGTTTCGTGTTTGCTTAATTCACGAAAGATTTAATCTGTTTGCTTAATTCGGGATTTAGGAATATAAGTCTTATAGGGTCAATTGCGCTTGTCAATTGATACTATTATCGAAAAGGGATTAGAATCCGCTTGGGTATGGAAATTATGTGGATCGATGATAAGTTGGGAAACCGAAACAGTTAATAAATCGTTTAGCTTATTTTTATAATCACTTATTTTCTCATTACCTTTCTAAAACGAAAACAAACCCCCCAATTCGATTCCTTTTGGTTAAATTGAACAAGAATCCTTGCGATACGACTCGAGCCATTGTCGCTAAACTACAGTTTAAAAATCACTCGTTTTGATTCGTGCGCGACAGCGGATCAAATTGGCGCCGTTGCCGGGAATTCTTGTAGATTTTAACCAATTTTAGGATTTTAGTTTAGAGTTTTGTTAGAGTTTTTTGTTTTTGTTTTTGCTTGTTGATTTTCAGGGTTGCAGTGCAGTGATAAGCGATCCAGCCTAACAGGTGAGTTTGGAAGCTATTGTTTTGATTTGCTCCGAATTTTTTTTAGAAAATCGTAAAAAAATCGCTGAACAATACACATTTAGAATAAAATTCTAAAAGATTTCGACCCTGAAAATCGCAAATTTCTTATTTTTCTATTTTATTTGATTTATTTTCTATTTTCATATTTTCAAAAAAAATCGAAATTTTTTGTACAGATTTATTCTGATTTGATTTGATTTTTAGTCATATTTTTATAATTTTTAGATTTTATTTTAACCGCTTCTCTATTTTTCCATTCTATTTCTCAATAGGGACATTGTTGGTATTTTTGTATTTGTTGAATTGCTGAATTGGTTATGTATTTTCTCATTCTTTGTTAATTTTTTTTCCTATTAAATTTAATATGTCTAACCAAAGAACGCTTAGAGAACTTGCTGCCCCTGATGTGAACTATAATGCTTTATGTATTAAATATCCTGCTGTTACTGTACCATTCGAATTGAAGTCTGGTTTAATACGATTGTTGCCAAGATTTTATGGTCTTGCAGGTGAGGACCCGCATAGGCATCTGAAGGAATTCCATGTTGTGTGCTCTACACCTTTGAGACCTGAAGGAATCACAGAGGATCATATCAAGCTCAGAGTATTCCCGTTTTCACTACAAGGTGCTGCCAAAGATTGGTTTTACTATCTTGAGCTGAATTCTGTCACAACCTGGAATGATTTAAAGAAAGTATTCCTAGAGAGATACTTTCCTGCCTCCAGAGCTGCATCAATCAGAAAAGATATATGTGGTATTAGACAGCTCGACAGTGAATCATTGGCTGAATATTGGGGAAGATTCAAGCAGTTAGTGTCCAGTTGCCCCCAGCACCAGATTACTGAACAATTGCTTATCCAGTATTTCTATGAGGGATTGCTACAAATGGGTAGAAATATTTTAGATGCTGCTAGTGGTGGAGAACTTTTTGATAAGACCCCAGCTGCTGCCAAAGCCTTGATTGAGAATATGTCACTTAACTCCCAACAGTTTACAACTAGAAACAATTATGTCCAAACAAAAGGTGTGAATGAGATTCAGGTTTCTTCTTACAACAATGCTCTAGAAACCAGACTTGAAGGGCTTATTTCTTTAGTGAAACAACAATTGATGTTACCATTACCACCACCACAAAACCCACCACAAGTAACCACCGCTGCACCTTCCGGACCTTCACTAGAGGATCTTGTCAAGCAATTGGCTGTAAATGAGCTCCAGTTTCAGCAACAAACAAATTCTAGTATTCAGACCTTGCAGACACAAATTGAACAACTTGCCGCTTCAATGAATGCCATACAACAAGCTCAGTCATCAAACCAACTACTTGCTCAAACAGTGGTGAATCCTAAAGGCCCTAATGTGAGTGCAATATCCTTGCGATGCAAAAAAGTTACAGATTTTACCCCAGAAAAAAATGAAAAAGTTGTTGAGGTCACACCTGAACCTGAACCTGAGCCTTTTGTTGTTGTTGAGAAAAAATAAAAAAAGTATGTACCTAATATACCTTTCTCACATTGAGTACTGAAAAGTAAGAAAATTGATGAAGAAGAGCATTCTGTTTTTCATATTGAGTTAATTTCTGAGTTGGTTGATGATACTTGTATTGATTTGTTTGCAGCTGATTTTCCATCATTGTCCGATTTTGATGATAGTTACTCATGTGATGACTATACTGACACTAACATTTGCCCTGTTTGTCCTGAGATTAATGCTACCTTGCAGGGTGATGTTTTTCATGCAGATGAAGTTATAAATGAAGTTGTTTATGTAGCTAAAGCTCTTGACATCACGACTGCCCCAACCTCACCATCCATTGAACAATCACCCTCCTTAGAGCTTAAACCACTTCCTAATAATTTATTTGAATTTGTGTAGGAAGAGAAATCATTGCAGGAACATAAGAAGGGCATTGGATGGACCTTGGTTAGCATTCTTGAGTTTAGGCAGCCCCAAAAGCGATTTAATTGGATGGACCACACTTCCATTTTTCTAGGATCATTGTTTGATCCCGGAATACAAAGAGAAAGCAAGAGCTCTAATAATAACTTCAAATTTCACCGCATAAAAGAGAGCCCCACATTTATGGAAGAGGAAAGTGTAAAAGATATCTCTTTAGGAAAGGCTGCTTATGTGATCACCTATCCGCCTTGACTCCTCGGCTGTGTTCTTTCCTTTCTCTCACTCTTATTTTATATTTATGTTCTTTCATTGAGGACAATGTATGTTTTAAGTGTGGGGGAGGGAACCATTTGTTTTCGTTTTGTTTTCTTTGTTTTTTTTTGTTTCTTTTTCTTTAAAAAAAATATTAAAATTGCATGCTTTTTCGTTGGTTATTTTGTTACAACTGTGAGTTTTCTCTATGTTCTTTGACGAAAGACTTGTGGTGTGATGTGATTGATTCTTTTTGTACATTCTTTGTATGTATGTATGATTAAACTCTAAATTGTACATCACTAGTGGTAGATCACTAACCTTGTGAGATTTTGAGCCTAATAATGGATAACATCAAAAATCCATCTCTTTCTTTCATGTGTGATTTCACTCATGTTTGTTAGTCTCTAGAACTTGAATTGACTCTTGTTGAAGCTTTTTATTTACTTGTGCACACGGAAATGATAAAGGCATGTTATTTTGTTTTATTTTTAGCTAGTTATCCAAAAAGCCAACCTTGATAATATTACCCATGTTTTCAAGCCCATTTGAGCCTATTATCCTTTATTGTTTAAAACTCATTACAAGCCGAAAAGTGAAAAACAATGAAATAACCATATTCAAAGGGTTAAGAGAGTCTTGTATGGAGTTGTGTGGGGTTGAGCACTATTCTTGAATTATTGTTGTAATGTTGTTATGATGTTGGCAAAAAAAATATGAAAAAAATAAAGAAGGATGTCAATACATAATCCTTCCCGAAAAAAAAAGAGAAGAATAAAAGGAAAAAGAGAAGAGAAATAAGTTGTGAGGTTGTTGTTTGAAAGCAATTGATGTATCATGTTGTTCAACTCCCGTAATTCTTTAAATTCTCTTTTAACTCTTTGATTTTACCCTAGTACCCCTTAGGATTTATCCTACCCTTACCTTGGTCACGTTACAACTTTAATAAAAGTCCTTTTGATCTTTGTGTGCATGTAAGTCAATTGTGAATGTTAGAGTTCTTTCAAACTTATGGTAGTACTAACTCTCATGTTGTGCTTTGAGTGTAAACATGTAACCTAAACACTTGAGAGTTGAGTGGAAACAGTTTATCTGGTGAGGATCTTGATGCTTGTGATGTACTTTTTGGTAATCTATTTTTCATATATTCTTTGAATGTCACAAAAGAGTTAATCACTAATGTCATATTCTTGAAGCTTAGAATTAGAAGTTTGCTTGCACTTCGTATCCAGAGAACCTTTGAGATTGCATGCTCTGTTTGGTCTTTGCTTTGAAGTTTTTGTTTTTAAATTCTTGATTTTGCTCGGAGTGCAAAAGTTCAAGTGTGGGGGAATTTGATCAGTGCATTTTGATGCTCATTCCTCTATGTTTAGACTTAGGCATTTCTATGGTTTGGTTTGTTTATTTTTCTATTTTATGATGTTTTTATAATTTAATTTATTTTCAGCCTTATTTGATTTTCGTTGTTATTTTCAGCATTAGCAGCTTTCAATAAAAAATTCATAACTGGAGGTACAGGAATCGGATTGAGGAGTTCTGCCATTCGTCGGAAAGCTAAGAAAAAGATCTACAACTTTTATGTTGGACGAAGAACCTGATTCAGAATATAGATGCCTCAGAAAATTCGTTGAAGTTTCAGTCATAAGAAACAATTAGTTTTGGGCCGGTTCTTTTCTTGTTTTTGACCCAGTTGGGTTATGCCCCGATTTCATTCTTTCATGTAAAATTAGGAAGCTTTTTACTGTAGAGAACACATTCTATTCATGAAAAAAATAATCTTTTGGCTTTTGACGAATTTCATGGAGAACTAATCACTAAGATTCCTCTATTGTAATCGGTTTCCACCGCAACCTTGAGGTTCTATAATTTTCAATCAAATGCCTTTCCTTTTCAATATTATGCTATATATCTTGTTTGCTTTATTCAATTATATAGAATAATATTGATTAATTTCGATTGCATCTCATATTCCTAAACTTTATCGCGTTTGCTTAATCCGCGCAAGTTTTGTGTTTGCTTAATTCACGAAAGATTTAATCTGTTTGCTTAATTCGGGATTTAGGAATATAAGTCTTATAGTATCAATTGCGCTTGTCTATTGATACTATTATAGAAAAGGGATTAGAATCCGCTTGGGTATGGAAATTATGTGGATCAATGATAAGTTGGGAAACCGAAACAGTAGATAAATCGTTTAGCTTATTTTTATAATCACTTATTTTCTCATTACCTTTCTAAAACGAAAACAAACCCCCCAATTCGATTCCTTTTGGTTAAATTGAACAAGAATCCTTACGATACGACTCGAGCCATTGTCGCTAAACTACAGTTTAAAAATCACTCGTTTTGATCCGTGCGCGACAGCGGATCAGGAATGATGACACCTGAAGAAGTTTGGTCGGGACATCCACCTAGTATTGACAGACTTAGAGTATTTGGTTATTTAGCCTATGCTCATATTAGGCAAGGCAAGGTTGAACCTAAAGCTCTGAGATGTATGTTCCTTGGATACCTTAAAGGAGTCAAAGCTTATAGGTTGTGGTGTCCAGAGCCAGGTCACAATAGGTGTATCATAAGTCGAGATGTAGTTTTCAATAAAAGCTGAGATTGCTTTCAAGAAAACTGATGACATTGGTCGAAGTTCGAAGATCTATGAAGAAAAGCTGGAACAGGAAGAGATTCTTGTTGAGGTGGAGCATAGTAATGTTGATATATGTTATATGTTGTTTAAGGTGTGTTATTGTCGATAAAAATTGTATGTTGTCCTTAATATATGTTGCATGTTGTATGTTGCTTAAGGTATGTTTTTAATGATTTTATTTTTGTTGATATATGTTGTATGTTGTTGTTAACGTATGTTGTTATTGATAAAAGTTGTATGTTATTGGTAACAAAAGTTATATATTATATGTTGATTAAGGTATGTTGTTGATGATTTTGTTTTTGCTAATAAATGTTGTATGCTTTATTTTGTATATTGTTTAAGGTTCGTTGTTGATGTATGGTTTTAGTAAGGATTGTTTAATTATATACCTTCTAAATTAAAACTTCATTACATTCAGTCAACATGTCATAGAAGGCGAGTTTATTATATCATATGTGATTTGACTGTTTTTCCAACCCCTTACCGAATATATAACCTTTTGAATTGAATTAGAAAATTATAATATTAAACAAAATTAGAGGTGAAGGAATGGATAGTTAAATAACTAGAAGCATTAAAACAAGTTCTAAGCGTTTAATAGCGAAATGCGGATAATGTGTATATGAAAACTTGTACAACATTAATTAGTGTAACTTGTTATTCTAACATAACTTCATATCTTATTTATATTTTTCTAAATCATATTGAAAGGTTATATGTTTAATGAGCAGTTGGTGAAATAAGCATTTCACATAAGTTATAATAAACTCAAGTAAACATATCACCACGGTTGTAATCAAGGATGTGATATGTTGTGCGCTAAGTCTTTCACTATGGTTGGTTTCTAGAACCATGGTGAAATATGTTGAAATCTGGATGAAAAAAGTGAAGGTGCTTGGAATTGAACGCATGACCTTAACCTTTTACTACAGTTATTTTAGACAACCATAGTGGTATGTTACACACTACTGTCTTTTTACCATGGTTGTCGGCTAGTAACCCGTGGTTGTAAAGAGGATACATGCAATCACAAACTACCTTACTACAGACCACCGTATGTAGTAGAATCTTTCTCCCAACTGTGGTAAGATATGTATTCCGTAGTTGTGTTGTATACTAAGCAAGAAAGACGGAATGGAAAATTATAAACATTAATACATATATTCTTCTTGTAACATGATGCAGAAAGAATATGATATAGGATTGTATAATGACATTGAAGTCGTTTAATAAGATCTAAGTTGGGAAATGAAGTTGTCATATGCAGTTATAGTATTTAAAAAGTTTTCTTATAATACTGACAAAGTTTTTATATAAAAAAAATAATGTTTTGCGAAATTGAGCGTTCATTCAAAGGAAAAAAAAACCCACATCTTTCTTAACTTTTTTTAAATTATGAGCAGACATTTCTACAATTGTGATACACTATTTGTCTCAAAACATAAATTAGTAAATTTTATTCAAATACTCAGCTTCTAGTTCAATTTTGTAATTGAACTATGATATATACCATATTAGTTAATTGAACTATTATATATAACATATTAGTTAATTTATGAGTAAGTAGTAAGTACGAAACAAATAAGAATTTATCACAAATGGGGTTTACTTGCTGAGTGGTACATTATCCTTTTCACATTATCTATATTAAAAATTTATTCTAAGTGACATGTTTGACGTATTATACTTTGAAATGTTTTGTAATACCAACCATATTTGTTTGGCTTGAACCTCTTTGTTGTCCCAAGTGTGATGCAGAGAAATTCTTACACATGTTGGTCATGAAAAATCAGATGTGTTTTAAAAAATGATTCCCTAGTATTTTTTTTTTATTAGAAGCAATTGGAAACATATTAGTGAATAATTTGAGTTGAAAATAACCACTTTTTTCTATTCAAAGAAATTGGCATAAGATACATAAATATTGTTCATTAAAATACAAATTAATAGGTATAAGATGCATGAACATTGACCATGTAAATACAAAAGCAATTACTAATAGACGGGGAAAATGTTGACATGAAAATGATCACTTTCTTTTAGTCAAGACCAATTGACATAAGATGCAGGAACACCAACCATGAAAATATATAAGCAATTGGTAAGATAGTCGTGACTCTATTAACATGAAAATGAGCATAAATATAAAAACATATATATTGTATTGCATTGATCTCTCCAATAGATTTAAAATCCTTTATTTTAGAGAAAAAATTGTCTTCATATGCTTGATGTGACCCAGATTCATGTGATAATGAATGTTATACAGATTGGGATGATTTGATGTCTCCTAACATGTGGCAGGAATATGCAAAACTAGTCATCTAAATATTTATTATGTGTTTAATAGTAGATATGACAAAGTATAAACAGATTCATTAAAAATAAGTTTAATGATAGAACAATTTACTTTGACTAGAAACTTGAATCTACAATATGAGGATGACCAAATTGATATGGAGTTTTGAACCCTTCCAGACACTGAACAAATTAAGTCTTCTATTTGCTAAAAGGAAATGAATGAGTATGAAATTAGTTAAATATTGTTCATCTTCATGTCTAGCGTAATATAGTAATAAAGGTAAGAATAATAATGTACTTGCATTATGTCTTCACCAAACATGTGTTAGAATGATAGTAATAGGTCCTTAGATTTTTTCTCTCTCATCAATGTAGGACATAAATTCATTGGCACAAGCTTCACAATGTAACATCAATAAGTTTTCCACTATAGTAAAAAAACATTAAACATTTTAGTTCAAAAGTCCACCACACCTATTTTGATCACATTTTAAAATCCAAGAAATAAACATAAAGATATATTTCATCACTTAACACAATATTGACACAAGTCTTTGTTGAAACAAATTTGGTTCATACCATGTATCCTCTAAGGTTTTGATGATAAAAAGTATTTGAAGAACAATTAGGATTTCTAACTAGCTGGTTCATATATACATAATTCAATTTACTTGATGAAATATTATCTATCACGAAGAAGCCGTGAATTGGTTCTGATCAAGTACTTGTGAGAGAGTCTGATCAAAAAGATATCTTTGGTACATTTCAGAATCAAAAGCGTGCTAACCCTACCTCTGAAACTGATAGGTGTCAATTCAAGCTCAGAAATCATGGGACTCGAGAGTAGTTGACATTATCTTCAAAAGATTGTGTTGTACTTGTTTCATAGAAGAGTTCTCTGGAAAAAGGCCTTGTTTATTGGATAATTCATTAGCTACGAGTTCCAACACATGATTTATTGGAAAAGAAGATGTACACAAAAATTTGATCTGAATATAGTCGTTGAGTTACTTCAAAGACTTTATTTCTTCATCTATAAAAGGAGCAGAAGAATTGAAGATCCACTAAGTGAATAACATTGCAACTACAACTGAAATATACATGAATTTCACACCATTCATACCAGCTCAAGATAAGCTAATCTTTAAGAGTTCTTATTCTTGCATAACTTAAGAATCTTGTGTTAAAGTGTGTTGTATTATATTTGAACACCTTTGATTATTAATCAAGTGTTGTTGTAATTTATTCCTTCTCTAAATAGTCAGTTTAGATAAAAGTCTCTTGCCTTGGGCTTGAGCATTGAAGTCTTGGATTCATGGAATCTGAACAGGAAGTCTTGGATTGTATGTCTAAATAGGAAGTCTTGTACTCTAGGGGTATAAGCAAGGAAGTATTTAATCTGAGGGGTTTAAGCAGGAAAGTCTAAGGATTTGAGGATCTAAGCAGGAAGTCTTGATAAAGTGTTGATTAAGCAAGGAAGACTTAGGTTGTATGTCTGAGCAGGAGAAATTCTTATACTTGAGGGTATAAGCAGTTATAATCGGTTTGATTATAGTGGAAATCTCTTGTGCTGCAAGGGGACTGGACTACTCTCAGTTGGAGAGGAACTAGGATAACTTTTGTGTGTTCTTTACCTGTTTTATTTACTTTTGTTATCTTATCCGCTGCACTTGTTATCAGTTTCTGAACTTCTATTTAGATTCTGAACTCTGGTTCACAAGTAGAAATGATTTGGCAAACACAATTCAACCCCCATTTCTTATGTATTTTTCTCACCTTTAGCCTTTTGTCCAGTTCTAGCGGGTTGGATTTTTACAACTTCAAGGAGAAGTCGCTTTACATCTCGAGACATTTAAAACTGGTTAGATGGACAATATATTATTTATGATACTATTTAAATTAAATTATTCTATACAATACCATATATGTAGTCTAATTGGAATCTGCCATCAATGAACTCTAAAATGGGTTTGAATTTGTACATGCATGGGGGAATTTATGGTAAATATATCTTGATAACAGTTGTACTACAATTGAATAGGATTTTCAGAGGGTTTTCACAAACCTTCAGACGCAGATCATTATCAAGGGGATCGTTGTTGTAAACAGCGTAAGTCTGGTGTTCTTCAAGCTTGAGCTTCCAATCTTGGATTTCTCGATGATGGGTAATAATATGTATTTTTCACCCTACACAGAGCGACAGAAACCAAATTTAAAATTGGAATTAATTGAAAAATTGAAAACATATCAATATTATATAATCTTAACATTGGAATCTTAGATAATCATTCAAGGTTTGTTAACCATTGTGCCTTTTGACAATCTAAAGATCAACAATCCGAATAACAATCTTACAAACTTGGTTTCCTTTTTTCCAAATCACAAATGAAAATGGGAGGTCGTGACATTTTAAGTAGAGGGATTCCCAAATCAAAGAGGAGGAAATGAGTGTACAGGGATGTCCAAATCAAAGAGGTTTGACGAGTGAAAGGTAAAATACTTTACTTGTTAGAAAATCGGTCACTTCATGAAGGATTGTCCCCAGGGGAGGGGTAATGATGATTATATTCAGATTATAGTTGCCTCATATGAGGATAGTTATGAGCATGTTTGATGATCTAGGCAATTGCACTAGACTTTAACATGGGGTGTGGAAGATTTTGCATGATGAAGTGAGCATAGCTAAAGGGTATAAAATATGCGGCTTCTAATTTTAGAAGGGTCCAATGTTGTTGCTCATTCATCATTACATGCTAAAGACTTTCATGAAAAGAACAAGCAATGGGATTTGAGGTCAAGGCACGGTGGATGCATGAAGGTTGTTTTAGAGCAATTTAATGGTTTTTTGTATAAGACATGGGATAAAATTCATGTTGCCATTGATTTTTTTAGTAATGTTAGTGAAAAACCAGCTTATCTAGCCGACAAGTGTTTGTTTAAATGAATAAACTTTCCCACACATATGGTAATTTGTAGTAGTAAATCTAAAAATGGCTCTTATTCGATGGTCCCCAAATTTTTTACTACTGATAAAATCAAGCTAATTTAATTTGATGGTAAAGTTATGGATTATGTAAGTAATGGTTATCTAATAGGTGGTAAGGGGTATGAGTTGTTGGGAGTGGAACTTAGAGGATCTAATTTGATCAATCACAATGTATTACTTTCAGTGAGTTCTGTCAGAGGAAGAAGAGTAAATACTTATGCATGAAGTTTTTATAAACAGTGGCAGAGAATACTCAAATTGAGGTAGAGTTTCCTACTATGGATACTAGCAGTACTGAATGAACAAATACAAAGGCTTTTGATTATCATTTAACTCGTGATAAGGTAAGGACTGAGATTGTACCATCTCAGAGGGACGATTATGTTTGCCTTGGTACTATGCCTTGAATGTGGTTGAAGGGTAACAAAATCACAAACAATGACCTTCAAGAAGGCACTCGAAAGAAAACAAAGTCAAAGATGATTAAAGAACTATGTTTGTGAACTTGTTAGATTACCCAAGCAAGAAAAGGTGGTTGGAAGAAAATGGATGCAAGTGGCAAGATCAAGGTTCAAGTGTGACTTGAATTTGATCAAGGTTGTTGAATAATGATTCAACATGGTAGAAAGTAACTAGGTAATTAATGGATAAATTGACATCACCATTGTTTGAACTTAAGGTGGAGATTGTTGAAGTATGCATTAAAAAACATTAAGTGATAAAGAGAAAGAAAACATATTTTTGAATTGCAGAAATTAGAAAGCCGGATAAGCAACAAGAATGTCGACAGAAGATGATAAATATGGGTGGCAAATCGCTCGGGAGTCGGGCATGCTATTTTTTGCTGCACGTTTTCGCATGACAGTAAAGCCTTTAAGCATGCACCCTCTAATATGCTAGTCCCACCCGCCATATTTTTTTGTGCGCTTTTGCGAGCACGAACATTAACATAATTTATTGTATTTTTAGGATTAAAAGATGAAGTATTCGCAAGTCCGCCCCGCCCACCCCATTTTTTATGGGCTTTTGCGGGCAGGGACGGGGTGAGCATGCCTGTTTTCCACCCGTAATGTCGAAGCCACTGAGGCGGTCCAACGGACGATTTATGCGTATCGATTTAATCGTTTCAATTTGCAGATCTGTTTGTTAATGTTAGAATATTTTAAATATCTTTTATATTAATTTAAAGATACTCTAAAATACTTAAAAATACTCTAAAATATTAAGAGATTCTCTAAAAAAAACTCTAAATTATATAAAAGATATTATAAAATATTTATAATATTTTAAATTAATGGTTAGAAGTTCTCAACAAACTTTTTTTGACACAAAATTCTCAACAAGACTCTGGAATAAACTTTTTTGGCTATGCCTAAAACTAATAGTCGCTCATGTGCCCTAAATAGCTATTCTTAGTGTTAACATGATATTAATTGGGCACTATCTTGATTTTTGAAATGAAAATTACAAATATGGAGGTGTATTTATTTAAAAATTATCGTTTTAAAAGTGAATTCGGATTAAATGATTGTCTATAGCAAAAATACAAAAACTTTTAGTTATATATATATATATATATCTCGATGAATTAAACACATTACATTTGAATTTGGTTATAATTTTAAATTTTTTTAAATTTTTTACTTTTTAATTTTAATCAAAATGCATAATACTTTATCTTCACCATTTTTTTTAAATGAATGATTTATATACCATGATTTATTTATTTTTTTAAATATGTAATTGCCTAGATATTTAGTGAAGAAAATTTATTGAAGTGTAATCCCAAATTTAGAAAACATTTCATTTATGTTTTATTTTAGTTTAATTTGAATTGCATTTAGCTTGAATGTGTGTGTATAAATAGGAGTTGAGTCTTCTCTCAAAACCTCTCTCTCTCTCTCTCTCTCTCTCTCTCTCTCTCTCTCATCATCATCTTCATCTTCATCTTTCTTGTGAACCAACAATTAGTATCTAAAGCCCTGTTCTGGATCCACGGGAAATACAAGTGTACGTGAAGTGTGAGTGATTGATTTCGTTTCTTGAATTCACATTGAACTTATGATGGGAATCAGAATAGAATCACATTTATTGATTATGAGGGATTGGGAAATACGAGTTTTTGGTCAGATTTGAGTGAATTCTTGCACAAGATCAAAGATGAACGGTGGAAACAATAGCTTGAATATGAAGCTTCCAGTCTTTGATGGACATAATTGAAATCGATGGATGATTCAGATGGGTGTGTTGTTTGGCTCTCAAGACGTTCTTGATCTCGTGAATGAAGGTTATACAACGGTTGCAGGATATGCAACTAAAGCACAAAGGAACGCGTATAAAGAGATGAGGAAGAAGGATCAGAAAGCTCTGTTCTACATTCATCGGTGTGTGGATGTGAATGTATTTGAGAAGATCGTTGATTCAACAATGACGAAGGTTGCGTGGGACACACTGGTATGATGCTACGACGGTGATGCATCTGTGAAGAAGGTGAAGTTTCAGAGCCTACGTAAGCAATATGAGAATCTCAAAATGAAGAACAATGACAAGGTACCTGATTACATCTCCAGAGTGATTCTGATCACAAATGATATGAAATCTTGTGGAGAGACTCTCTCTGAACAAGTAATTTTGAGAACAAGATTTGGTTCTGCAATATTATCTCTAAGTTTTGATGATATCAATTGAGTATTTCTGTATGAACAATTTTGTACAACTAATGTTTGTTATTTGTGAGAACTTAACAAACAGGTCATGCTTCCGTAAATTGGCGCTAACAAAGTGCTTATAGGAAAATACTCTACCCATACACTTGAAAAGTAAAGTTCACAAGACTCTGATACAAAAGGAAAAGAGAACGAGTTCTGAAGATCTGAAGATAGTGGTTCTGATTGAACGAAGTCCAGATGCATAAGACTTAAGCTCTCTGATCAAGGTTCTGAAGACCTAAAACAAGTCTCTACTCATGCTTCAACAAGATACTATCAGAAGCTTCTGAAGATATGGAGACAACGCACCAAGCGGACAAGGTTCTTAAAGACAAGTGCTGAAGTTCTGAAGACTGATTCCTAATGAACTTCTTCAAATGACTGAATACTTGAAATATCCTATCAAGAAGGCTCAACTCATGCTTCATCAAATTACCATCAGAAGCCCCTGAAGTTGAGAAGCCATAAAGACAAAGCTATATCGTACAAGCTGTACCACAATACAACGAGAAAATATCTTGGTAACAATGCAAGGGTACAAATGAAGATATTCTGACAAAACAGGACGCGCAGCACGTAAACGTTTTTATCTGTCCTCACGCTTCTAGCCACCAGCCTAGTTAGCTATCATGATTACATTTCAATGGCTCTTTTCTACACGACTATAAAAGGAAGCAAAAGACTTGAAGAAAGACACACACGAACGCTACTGCTATATTCCTTCTAACTGAAATCTTTCTTAAGTCATTCTGGTCGAAACTTGTTTACATTTTCAGCTTGTATAAGAAGCACCTGTCTGTAAACGAAATTTATTCAAACTTAGGTTTATGTTCCTTGAGAAAGACCGTCTGGTTGTATTTCTTAAGAAGTCTAGGACGTGCAGTCTTAGAGGTTGTTCCTTGAGTAAGCCCTGTGAGATTGTATTACTTGAGAAGTCTAAAACTTGAGAGTTTTAGAGGCTGTCTTAGTCACCAGCAGTTTGGCAAGTGCATTGTACTGATTTTATTGAATAGTGGATTAAGTCCTCGTTGAGAGAGGCAAAATCACCTTGGCGGGTGGACTATATTAACTTGAGTATTTCTCAAGTGAACTAGTATAAACATAACGTGTTCATCACTTGGTTCTCAAACAAAGGTCATTATTTTTAAAAGAAAGAGTTTTATAAAAGGAACTTATTTTAAAAGAAACAATTTTATTTTGAAAAACCAATTCAAACCCCCCTTTCTTGTGTTTTTCACACCTTCAATTGGCATCAGAGCTCCGGTTCTGATAAAAACGTTAAATTTTTATCAAGCACTTAAGAGTGTTCAGTACCGATCTAAGTGTGAAAAACAATGGATGCACCAACTCCTGAGTCAAGTGTCATTATAAATGAAAGAGATTCTTATACTGCAAAACCTCCTGTCTTTGATGGGGAAAATTTTGACTATTGGAAAGATAGAATTGAAAGTTACTCTTTGTCGTTTGACTTAGATCTATGGGATCTGATAGTTGATGACTACAGTCATCCTGTAGATTCGGCAGGTAAAAAGATTGAGAGAAGTGCTTTTACAGATATACAAAGAAAAAATTACAAGAATCATCACAAAGTAAGAACTATTATGTTAAATGTAATTTCATATACAGAATATGAAAAAATTACAAACAGGGAAACTGCAAAGTCTATTTTTGACTCTCTTCGTATGACTCACGAAGGCAACGCTCAAGTCAAGGAGACGAAGGCTCTTGCACTAATTCAAAAATATGAAGTCTTCAAAATGGAAGAAGATGAATCTGTGGAAACCATGTTCTTAAGGTTTCAAATGCTCGTTGCAGGACTTAGAGTTCTGGACAAAGGATATTCTACTGCTGATCATGTCAAGAAAATCATCAGAAGTCTGCCAGTCAAAAGGAGACCAATGGTGACTGC
This sequence comes from Lathyrus tuberosus, assembly GCA_022829125.1. Lineage (NCBI taxonomy): Eukaryota > Viridiplantae > Streptophyta > Magnoliopsida > Fabales > Fabaceae > Lathyrus > Lathyrus tuberosus. The sequence continues at coordinate 2,645,600 of JALAZF010000073.1, read as the reverse complement.
CTTGAAATTGGAAAAGGATCTGAATAGTATAAGTCTTGAGGAACTCATCAGTTCTTTAAGAAGTCATGAAATAGAACTTCAAGGAGATGAACCTCAGAAGAAAAATAAATCCATTGCCCTAAAAGCCAAGTCTGAGAAGAAAAAGGCGTATCAGGCAGAGGAAGAAGTGGAAGAATCTGAAGAAGATACAGATGAAGAATAAGTTCAGGAAGAATAAGTTCAGGAAATAAGTCATATCAAGGAAGAATAAGTCAATTATGGAAATACAGGAAGAATAAGTTCAGAGGACCAAGAAGAAGATATGAATCTACATATGGTCAAAGGAGAAATTATGGAAGAGATGTTACATGCTTTGAATGCAAGGAACCTGGACATATAAAAAATGATTGTCCAAAATTTAAGAAAGAGGAGAGACCTAAGAAAGCCAAAAAGGGTCTTATGGCAACTTGGGATGATTCAAAATCTGAGGTTGATGTCGATGAAGAACGTGTCAACATGGTATTCATGGCGGAAACCAAAGATGCTTTATCAGAAGAAGAATAATCAGACTCTAACGATGAAAGAGAGGTACTTTCTTCCTTATCCCGTTCTGAACTTGAAATATGATTATATGAACTCATGGAAAGATATCAAATCCTTCTAAGAAAACACAAAACTCTGAAAAAGACGTTTGTGGTTCCTTCAGAAGATCTTACTAAGAGCAAACAAACCATCACATAATTAAATGAAAAATTATTTGTTTTGGAAAATTCAAATGTTGTTTTAAAAAAGAAAGTCTCCAAGTTAGAAGAAGAAATCACTTCCAACACAACTAACACTAATGAAGTAGTCAGATATGATTGAAATTCTGGTATCAGACGTGTGATGTTAAGTGCGATGTCACAACAACACACTCTGCACAATGGACAAAATAAACAGCAGAAAAACACACCAAATTGTTCACCCAATTCGGTCTAACTACCTACGTCTGGGGGCTACCAAGCCAGGGATGAATTTCACTACTTGTAGAATTAAATTACAGACTCAACAACCACATTGACAATCTCCTAATCTTAATTCCTACTAGTGACTTTCTACCTAAGAAACCACTTAGATATGAGAACACTACTCAATCCTTAAAACACTTCAAAGATCACACACTTTGAATAACACTACTTGATTCTGATTCACAGCTTTGATCAAGTTACGCAACTCTCTATCGCTTCACAGCTTCTAAGAGAGGACAGAAAACAACTCAACAATTCAACCTAGAATGGTGTATACAAAACTCGTACAAAATACTTAAGACACTCAGCCTATGCTCTTGATCTTCTTTCTGTATTTCTGTACTTTTTCCTTTGGTCTTGTGCGCTTTATATAGCCACCTGAATTGGGCTTTGGACTGCTACAATATCTGACTTGATTTGTTATTTAAAACTGAATCTTCAAAACAGATTTTTTCCTAAAATCTTTTCAAATCTTCAACCTTTTAAATCTCCTACAAATCTGCACCAGATCTCCTATGCAGCGAAAATATCTAACCCAAGATATTCGCATCCAATGAGACAGCTTGCTCTCCACAATTCCAGCTAACACGCAAACCCTAACAACATCACAACCTGATGTTATTAATTCTGCAGATCTAATGTCACAACATCGCATGTGACATCAGACATCCAAACTTCAGCAATTAAACACTTAACACAGCCCAGTGTTAAGACTCAATGTTGCAATATCACCACCTTGACATCAACATTGAACATACTTTGTTTTACCAAAATTCCAGCCAATTCAAGAACTAACAATCTCCCCCTTTGGCTAATTTTGGCTAAAACAATCTCTGCACTTTCAGAGACTTCAGCAGCGGAAAAATTTCAAACAATGATTTTGAAACTCCAAGCAGCAGCAGCATCTTCAAATCACTTCACAAAACTCTGCTGCATCACCAAGTTTAACAGCTACACTCTTCAAACATTCAAACAGCTGCACATATTTCATTATTAGCAGCAATTAGCACTCCCCCTCAATGCAAAAGCCAGCATTGCAACTGTCAACATTAGCAGCAATTTCTCCCCCTTAATATTTGCACTACTATAGCTAACATATTCTTTTGACTGTCAACATTAGCAGCAATTTCTTTGGCTACTTCTCCCCCTTTTTAGCCACAATTAGACAATCTTCAATCAGGAGCCCTATTAACTACAATTAGTACACCCTAGCTCTCATTGTTAGCCTCACAGTTAGCATAATAAATCATAGAACAAAAATATAAAGGGTGCATATATAGTACAATATTCAACTTACAAACCAAGCACAAAATTAGAGTTGAGACAAAGACAACATTGCAGAAACATAAAACTAAAACTACTAGAAGCAAAGGCAAATAAGCTAGTCTTCATTTGAACTTGATCTAACTCCAGTATCCTCTTCATCCTCCTCTGAGCTATCAGCACTAGCATTATCACACTCATCATTCTTATCAGGAACATTTTCACCATTGTCTTGTTCTAACTGCTGGATCAGCTTTTCAAGTTTCTCTTTTCTAACCAGAATGGTATTGATGACCGCATCAAGGTCTTTGCACATGGTCTTTAATTCTCCAATCAGTTCAGCCTTTGTAGTCTTCTTCTTGTCTTCAGGAGTTGATGTTACAACAATGTCTGGAGCATGATGTCCAGTAAACAGCTTAGGGTGTAGGGACAAGACTGTATTTCTCTGGCAAGCTATGTCTGAGCTTGTTAAAGTCTCAGGTTGCTGATCTAAAATGATTCCACAAACCAAAGAGGGGAATGCTATAGGTAACTTGACAGCATTGGTTTCAGCATGTTTTACCACCTGGTTAAAAATATAGCTTCCAAAGTCAAATTTCATTTTCCTTCCAACAGCATAGATAAACTTTCCAAGACCAACATCAATTGTTGTTTTATGGTTGGTTGGCACCCAGTTAGCTGCACCAATCCTGTGAAGAACGGCATACTTGATGCTGAGTTTGCTAGTCTTCAGCTTCCCTTTCAACGGCCAAACCTTCACTTGTCCAGCAGTAATCTCCTTGCAGATATCATTATCAGTAGACTCAAGATCACTGCACTCTCCATCATGTCTACCTAGATATTTGTTGATGACGCTAGGAGAAAAATTAATACACTTTCCTCTAACAAAGACTTTCATAAAGTCTGTACTTCTCTTATCAGTAATGTTGATAGGGATGTTTACAATAAACTCTTTGACAAGCCCTTCGTAACATCTAGGAAGTTTTGTCACAGTCTTCTCCAGTCCAGCAGTATTGATTAATTCCATAATTTCCATCATTTCCAAAGCTTCTTTACCTAGTTCCCTTTCCAGGGCTAGTCTTCTCTGACAAACAAACTTCCACATAGATGCACTAATGGCATAATGGAAAGAGATGTTATCAATTGGAACTTCAGGAACCTTATCAGATATTCTCTTTAGAATAGTTTTCCTGATAGGCGTGATGTCATGAATATCATCTTCGACATCATAGTCAGACTCTAAATGCTCCACAACCTTCCTCTTTCTAGGATTTACTTCCACTTTGCTCCAGGCTTTTGCTGGTCCAACATCAATGTTCTTCCTCTTTTCATTAGATGACTTCTTAGGAGAGGGTTCAACCTTCTTTCCCTTCCTAGATTTTAATCTCTTTCCAATACTTGGGACAGCTCTTGCTATCACTTCATCATCTGATAGATCATCTACATTGATCACATCAGCATTATCATCACCAATAGAAGTGGGTTCTGCAGGTGTCCTAACATTCTCCTCAACATTTGTCTCTTATGCATGTCTTCACTCTGATCAGCACCTTCAATAGCTGTTATTGCAAGTTGTTGAAGACTTGACTTACCTCCTTGCACGTTATCTTTCTCAGCTGGCATCTGATTTAGAGGAATTGAAATTCCTTTAACAGGGATGCCTTTGTCTAGGATTTTTGAGGCAATATTACCCATCCTTTTGTCTACATCAAACTTCTCTTCAATAGACTGAGAAGTTGATGATTTTGACATAGTTTTGTCGCCAAATAACACACTAGTAACAACTTTCTTTGTTTTAGGATTCTTAAAGACAGTAGCAGGTCTCTTAGGAGTTAATTTAGTGGGTCTCGAAGTACCTGATTCAGGAAGAATTATTGAGAGGGGCTCAATGTTCATAGGATCGGATGCTGAACCTTCGTCAGTGGAAACCCTAGCTATTCCTTTTGTAGAACTCTGAAACGCAGATTTCTTGGATGGAGAAGCCATGAATCCTTTGAGATAGGTGAGATTTAGTGAGGGTTGATTCTTGAAGGCGAAGAAGATGAATAGTTGTGAGAACAGGGCTTTGAAGAAGCGTGATGTTGCAACACTAGGAAATGATGGTCTAAGGCAAGGAGCTTGATTTTGAGTGTAAATGACTTTCTCCCTCCATACAAACTTTCCTTTTAAAAATTAAAAGGATTTATATCAGAATTCATTAATTCTGATTGCCCTTTCAGTATTCTTTCATGCTTGATGTTACCATCTGATGTTACAACATCAATCATAACATTACCATATAAGCTGACCTCTTCTGGTATCCATTGATAGCAATTATCTTTGGATCTTATACCCTTCATCACAACCTGATTATGCTCATCAGATACCACACACTCATCTTTGTTGTAGTTAACTTTGTAACCTTCATCACACAATTGGCTTATGCTGATCAAATTTGCATTTAAACCATTGACAAGCAGAACATTGTCAAGTTCAGGTCCACCACCACCCTTTACTCTTCCAACTCCTGTAACCACTCTTGTCTCTCCGTTTCTAAACACAACCATATTTGCATGGCAAGGATTGAACTCCACCAACTGCTCCTTGGATCCAGTCATGTGCATTGAACATCCACTGTCAAAGTACCATGCATCCCTGGCAAAATGTCCATCTGAGGTATGAGCCAATAGACATGTGACCTGAGCTTTAGGAACCCATTGTTTCACCACCTTGGGCCTGACCTCCTTCTGTCTGGGTTGAGGGGCAGAATTTGGATAACTATGAAGCTTGAAGCACGAGGACTGCATATGTCCAGACCCGCCACAATAGAAGCACCTGACTCTGTCATCTCTGAAGTGGTTAAATCTTCTGCCACTTTGATGATAATGTTGTGGCTGCCACCCATAATGTTGTCTCCTTCTGCCATAGTTGGATTGTCTTCTTCTGTACTGAGGATGATGTCTTCTAGGTTGTCTCCTATGGTGATGAGGCTTCCTTCTTCCATAGTGATGAGGCACAACATTGTTGTATCCATATCCATACCAGTTTTCCTGATGTTGAGACCTCTGATGAGACATGTTCTGTTTGAACCTTGCAGCTTGCATGCTCTTGTGATATTGGGGAGGCATATACTGACTAGCTCCTCGAAGCTGCATCTTCCTCTGATGGGGACCATTCTTTTTCTCAACATTTTGAGGCTGAACAATCTTCTTAGGGGTAGGATCCTGTCTTTTTGTTTGAGGCATTAGTTGGGACACCTCCTCCTTTGTTCCTGAAGAGCTTGCTTCAGCAGAAACCTTTTTCTCAGCCACAAATCCTATACCTGACTTATCACCAACCACTTTTTCTGTCTGAAGGATCTTATCAAGTGTGTCTGTACCACAGCTCAGCATCCTAACAGATTTGGTCATATGCTCAAGATGAGCTTTGACCAGTGAGACTTCATTTTCCAAATCAGCTTTAGCAGTCTCAAGCTGAGCAATCTGTTCCTTTTGACTCTTATTTTCTTGACAGATTTCAGCACTCTTTAGGCAAAGCTCTTGATAAGTAGAGGCTAGTTCCTCAAAGGGTATTTCTCCATCACTAGAATCATCATCAGAGACAACAGTTCCTGTCAAAGCTCTAACATGCTTTGCTGACTCGCCTTCACTTTCACTATCAGAGTCAGACCAGGAAACTGTCATGCCCTTCTTCAGCTTTTTCAAGAAGGTGGGACACTGTTTCTTGACATGTCCATACCCTTCACACTCAAAGCACTGTACTCCTTTATCTTGGACAGTTTTTTCTTCATCCTTCTCTTTTGACTTGCTGATGTCAGAAGATATGTTCTTGACATTAGGCCTGGAGTTATTGTTCATCCTCTTGAACACTTTGTTGAACTGTCTTCCCAATATAACTATGGCCTGAGATATATCCTCCTGGGATTCAGAACTATTTCCTTTTTCTTCTTGATCATTTGACACCAAGGTTATATTCTTTGGCTTCTTTTCTGGTTCTTCCTCATTCAACCCAAGCTCAAAAGTTTGAAGAGATCCAATGAGCTCATCAACTCTCATCTTGCTGATGTCTTGTGATTCTTCAATGGCAGTTACCTTCATCTTATACTTCTTAGGAAGGGACCTAAGGATCTTCCTTACAAGCTTTTCATCTGACATTTTTTCACCAAGAGCACTGGATGCATTAGCTAGCTCCAGAATATTCATGTGGAAGTCATGAATAGTCTCATCTTCCTTCATCTTCAGGCTTTCAAATTTTGATGTTAGAATCTGAAGTCTTGACATTTTAACTCTAGATGTACCTTCATGAGTGGCCTTCAAAATATCCCACGCTTCCTTAGCAACTTCACAGGTATTGATTAACCTGAAAATATTCTTATCCACTCCATTGAAGATTGCATTTAGAGCTTTGGAATTACCAAGGGCAAGCTCATCTTCTTCCTTGGTCCATTCTTCTTCAGGCTTTGGCTTTGAGGTGCTTTCTTTATCTTTGCCAGCATCATATTTCTCACACACAACAGGTGCTTTCCACTCTTTAATAATAGCCTTCCATGCCCTGCTGTCCAAGGATTTTAAGAAAGTAGTCATCCTTGGCTTCCAATAGTCATAATTGGATCCATCCAAAATAGGGGGTCTGTTGACGAATCCTCCAACTTCTTTGTCCATCTTTACACCAGAAAGTAACTTCCCTAGATCTCACCCAGAGACAGACAGGATGCCTGCTCTGATACCAATTGAAATTCTGGTATCAGACGTGTGATGTTAAGTGCAATGTCACAACAACACACTCTGCACAATGGACAAAATAAACAGCAGAAAAACACACCAAATTGTTCACCCAGTTCGGTCTAACTACCTACGTCTGGGGGCTACCAAGCCAGGGATGAATTTCACTACTTGTAGAATTAAATTACAGACTCAACAACCACATTGACAATCTCCTAATCTTAATTCCTACTAGTGACTTTCTACCTAAGAAACCACTTAGATATGAGAACACTACTCAATCCTTAAAACACTTCAAAGATCACACACTTTGAATAACACTACTTGATTATGCTTCACAGCTTTGATCAAGTTACACGACTCTCTATCGCTTCACAGCTTCTAAGAGAGGACAGAAAACAACTCACCAATTCAACCTAGAATGGTGTATACAAAACTCGTACAAAATACTTAAGACACTCAGCCTATGCTCTTGATCTTCTTTCTGTATTTCTGTACTTTTTCCTTTGGTCTTGTGCGCTTTATATAGCCACCTGAATTGGGCTTTGGACTGCTGCAATATCTGACTTGATTTGTTATTTAAAACTGAATCTTCAAAACAGATTTTTTCCTAAAATCTTTTCAAATCTTCAACCTTTTAAATCTCCTACAAATCTGCACCAAATCTCCTATGCAGCGAAAATATCTAACCCAAGATATTCGCATCCAATGAGACAGCTTGCTCTCCACAATTCCAGCTAACACGCAAACCCTAACAACATCACAACCTGATGTTATTAATTCTGCAGATCTAATGTCACAACATCGCATGTGACATAAGACATCCAAACTTCAGCAATTAAACACTTAACACAACCCAGTGTTAAGACTCAATGTTGCAACATCACCACCTTGACATCAACATTGAACACACTTTGTTTTACCAAAATTCCGGCCAATCCAAGAACTAACAATGATAAAGCCTTTCAACATTTTCTTGCTAAAAGCATAGATAGAAGTAAAATGGCTTCAATGATCTACGGAGTCAGCAGGAATGTCAATAGAGGTCTGGGATACCCAGGACCATCACAACCATATGATGAGACAAAGAGTATCAAGATAATAGCTCTGTCTAAACATTTTGTGCCCTCTGGTACTATCTTGAAATGTTCTGAACAAAAAGGTTCAAAATCTATCACTACACAAACACAGACACTAAAGAAAACACCTAAACTTAAACACTATGGACACATTCCACACTATTATTCCAATGTAAGGAAGTCCAAAGGTGTCAGAACCTCTGGAAGAGCTAATGTGAAAGGACCCACAAAATGGGTACCTAAGAATAAGATAATTTATGTTGCAGACATCCTTAATGGCACCATTGAAACACCAGTCATGGTACCTGGACAGTGGATGCTCGCGACACATGGCGTGAGAAAGGCATATGTTCAAAGATCTAAAACTTAAACTCGGAGGTGTCGTCGGTTTCGGAGGAAATCAGAAAGGAAGAATTATTGGCTCCAGAACTATTGGAAATGGTAAGCTTCCTTCTATTAATAATGTTCTGTTAGATGAAGGTCTAATGCATAATCTATTGTCAATTAGTCAACTTAGTGACAATGGTTATGACGTTATTTTTAATCAAACATCTTGTAAAGCTGTAAGTCAAAAGGATGGATTTGTCCTGTTCAAAGAGGAAGAACAATACTTACAAAATTAAATTATCAGATTTAAAACATCAAAATGTAAAATGTCTTTTTTCTGTAAATGAAGAGCAATGGATCTGGCACAGACGTCTTGGTCATGTTAGCTTGAGAAGAATTTCTCAGCTGAACAAGCTAGGTCTTGTCAGAGGCTTGCCAAATCTAAAGTACTCTTCAGATGCTCTTTGTGAAGCATGTCAGAAAGGCAAGTTTTCAAAAACTTCTTTTAAAGCAAAGAATATTGTTTCCACCTCTAGGCCGTTAGAACTTCTTCACTTTGATCTCTTTGGACCAGTAAAAACTGCCTCAATCAATGGTAAGAAATACGGACTAGTCATCGTTGATGATTACAGTCGTTGGACATAGGTGAAATTCTTAAAACACAAGGATGAGTCACATTATGTGTTTGCTTCCTTCTGCACTCAAGTACAAAATGAGAAAAATTGCAAAATTATCAAAGTCAGAAGTGATCATGGTGGAGAATTTGAAAATAAAGACTTTAAAAACCTTTTTGATTCACACGGGATATCCCATGATTTTTTCTTGTCCTAGAACTCCACAACAAAATGGAGTTGTAGAAAGAAAGAACTGAACTTTACAAGAAATGGCTCGCACCATGATCCAAGAGACTGACATGGCTAAGCACTTTTGGGCAGAAGCAATTAACACAACATGTTATATTCAAAATAGAATCTCTATTAGACCTATCTTGAATAAAACTCCTTATGAATTGTGGAAGAATAAGATTCCCAATATTTCCTACTTTCATCTGTTTGGATGTACTTGTTTTATATTAAACACTAAAGAGAATCTTATGAAGTTTGATTCCAAAACAGAGAAGTGTCTGCTGTTGGGATACTCTGAACGCTCAAAAGGCTACAGAGTTTATAACACAGAATCACGAATTTTGAAAGAATCAATTCGTGTTAGATTCGATGACAAGCCTGACTCTGAAAAGTCAGAGCTAGTTAAAAAACTTGCAGATTTGGAAATTAGCTTCTCAGAACCTAAAGAGAAGGCAAATGAAGTTAAAGACCGGCAAGATCCTACGCCGGATACCACTGATGTAACTCCAAATACTCCACATCAAAAGAAAAGAAGAATGTCTACTTCTCATCCTGAGGAACTAATTCTGGGTAACAAGGATGCTCCAATCAGAACCAGATCAGCCTTCAGACCGTCAGAAGAAACACTCTTGGGATTAGTGTCACTAATCGAACCAGTCACAGTTGAAGAAACTCTTATGGATAGGACTGGGTTCTGGCCATGGAAGAAGAACTTAATCAGTTCTCAAAGAATGATGTTTGGGATTTAGTTCCAAAACCTACGAATGTTCATGTAATTGGAACCAAGTGGGTATTCAGGAACAAGCTAAATGAGAAGGGAGAAGTTGTCAGAAACAAGGCACGACTTGTTGCTCAAGGATACAGTCATTAAGAAGGAATTGATTACAACGAAACCTTTCTCCGGTCACCAGATTTGAAGCAATACGATTATTAATTTCCTTTTCAGTAAATCATAACATCACCCTATATCAGATGGATGTTAAGAGTGCATTCTTAAATGGTTATATATCAGAAGAAGTCTATGTCAAACAACCTACTGGTTTTAAAAATCCAGAAAAATCAGATTTTGTTTTTAAACTCAAAAAGTCACTCTATGGTTTAAAACTAGCTCCTAGAGTTTGGTACGATAAATTGAGCAAATTTCTTTTAGAAAACAATTTCACCAGAGGAAAGGTTGACACAACTCTCTTCTGTAAAACATATAAGAAGGATATTCTTATAGTTCAAATCTATGTTGATGATATTATTTTTGGTTCTGCTAACCCCTCTTTATGCGAAGAAATTTCAAAATTAATGCAAGCAGAATTTGAAATGAGTCTGATGGGTGAGTTAAGGTTCTTCCTAGGTATTCAAATTGATCAGAAACCAGAGGCCACTTACATTCATCAAAGTAAGTACACAAAAGAACTCCTGAAGAAGTTCAACATGATGGATTGAAATACAGCTAAAACACCAATGCATCCAACATGTATCATGGGAAAAGAAGAAACAGGAGTTAAGGTTTTTCAGAAGCTCTATCGTGGTATGATAGGCTCTCTCTTATATCTAACTGCCTCTAGACCTGATATATTATTTAGTGTACATTTATGTGCTATATTCCAATCAGATCCAAGAGAATCTCATTTAACTGCTGTTAAACGAATTCTAAGGTATCTGAAAGGAACAACTAATCTTGGCTTGATGTATGAGAAAACATCAGAGTACACTCTTTCTGGTTATTACGATGCAGACTATGCTGGAGACAGATTGAAAAAAAAGAGCACATCTGGAAACTGTCAGTTCCTAGGGAACAACTTAATCTCATGGTCAAGCAAGAGGCAATCTACAATTGCTCTCTCTACAGCAGAAGCTGAATACATCTCCACTTCTCTATGTAGTACACAAATGCTTTGGATGAAAAATCAGCTGGAGGACTATCAGATATATGAGAGTAATATCCCTATCTTCTATGATAATACTGCTGCTATTTGCTTAAGAAAAAATCCAATTTTATATTCTAGGGCTAAACACATTGAAATAAAACACCATTTTATCAGAGACTATGTTCAGAAGGGAACCTTATGCTTAAAATTCATTGATACAGACCATCAATGGGCTGATATTTTTACAAAACCCTTAGCTGAAGATAGATTTCAAATTATTTTAAAACATCTGAAAATGGACTACTGTCTAGAGTAAAAGTATTTCAGAACCAAATGTGCTTAGTTAGAATAAACAAGAATTTTAAAATCATCAGAATCACTTTTGTGAGATGTGTCTCTGTTCTAATAAATTTTTCTCTAAAGTCAGTTCTGACGTGCCATTTAATTAAAAAAATAATTTTTGCATGTGATTAGATTATATCTAAATCACTATATTTATTCAAATCAAATGAACAGTAATTTTCTTGGGATTGACTTAAAACTTTATTACATTCATTTATTTATCCCCTGTACGGTGTCTATCTCCTTAAGCTTTCAAAAACATTCATATTCCCTCTTTCACTCAAAAGAAACCCTAATCACTTTTTCTTCTCCTTCTCTCTATCTCTCCCTCATAACAACTCACTCCCTGTTCTCATCCTCTCCGATTTTAACTATCATCATGATGAATCACATTCAACAAGAAACTGTCAATTTCTTCAAAGAAATAGAAGCATCTTTGAATCCCTCAAAAAGATTATCATCCTCATCAGTAGCGTCGTCCATTACTTCAACAATATCTACAACAACCGCGACAATTACTCCTTCTTTATCACACTCTTCCAAAATAGATAAAGATCATGTAACTCGAAGAGAAACCACAGTTACCTGTACTCTTGAGAATCTACTTGTACTCAAGGAACTACATGTAGATTTCGAAAATCTTGCTGAAAATGGATTTAATCTGATCAATGATGTGAAAGCTCAAGGTTGGACTAATTTCTTTGATAGACTTAAAGGTCCAGTTTTTGAAGAAATCGTAAAAGACTTCTGGAGACAAGTTGTCCGTGATAAACTTCATGTTATCTCTTATGTCTTGGGAAGAAAAATTGTCATCGCAGAAAAATAAATTATTGAACTTTACAAACTGGAATTTCTGAAGAACAAGAGAGTCTATGGAAGGGTCAATAAATCTCCGTTTGTGAAAAAGGTTATCAACCCAACTATCTACACCAACCATCAACCAAATAAAACATAATACAGAAGAGAAGACCTGCATGTAAATCTGAAAATCTGGCACAAGATCATTCTTGGTTGCATCAATCCAAGACCCTCATCATATGCTGCAGATTACTTCAACGCTAACCAGAAGTATATGTTATATTATTTGTTCACCAAGGAAAGAATGTGCTTACCTTCCATCTTATTTTACTATCTGAGAGATATGGTGAAGAAGACAAGAACAACAATTGGATCAAAAAGTGATATGCCTAAGTACATTTCTTTTGGAAGAATGCTTTCAGACATATTCTATGAAAGTGGTATAGTGGAGACTCTGGTTACAGAAGTTCAACACACAGAACATCTGACTGCAACACTTGGAGAATCAGTCAACGCCACAACACTTAAGCACATGAGAATAATTAATAAAGTAAGAGTGGAACCTTTTTCTATCTCAGAGGATTTAATCAAACGCAGGATCACAGTGCCAAACTATCCTACCTACTATAGGAGCGACCTCATTGAAGAAGTTGTTGCATTTGTAGATGCAATGAAGGCACAAGGATATGATGTATCTCAGGTCAAGAATGAAGAAGTTGAACATGACAAAGAAGAGTGGGAGCAAACTAAAGAGGCTGATGAATCTGCTCCTGAACCAACTCTTGCAGAGTCCCTCAGAAGAAAAATAAAGCAAGCAACTGTTAATTCTGAGCCTCAGAAAAGGAATAAAACAAAATCCTCCAAGACTGGTACTCTAACCTCTGCATTAGAGAATAACAGAAAGTCTAACTCTGCTCTATCTGTTTCTAGAGTTAAATCAGTTTTTATTTCATCTTCACAACAAACTATCTCCATTCCCACTTCACAAATTCCCTCTCCATCAATCAGTGCACCTATCCAATCTATAGCAATTCCTACATACACTTCATCAACTATCATCTCAATCATCCAACCAGATATGTCTGTCTCACCGATGTTGTATGCTTTTCATCAGAAAACCATTACTGAATTCTCAATTCAACATTCTGATCCTCCATCTCCAACTTCTGAACCTCTTATGGTTTCGGTTACCCCAGAAGTATCATCTCCTGTTGATCAACAAATCAATGAACATGCTCATACTGAGACTGTTTCATCTCAGCAAACACCACCTGAAACGAATTCTGCCAAGCCTGACCTTGCTTTGGTTATCTATAACATATCACCTCCAAAATCTTTTGAAGAATGCATAGGTCAATTTAGTGAAAAGGCATTAAACAAGTTTGCTAACTTAAGAAAAGATTTCAACATAAGTGCAAAACCCTTGGAGCTTGAAAGTTCCTGTCAGATCTTCCAGAAATGGTTGGATACTGAACTTGCAAGAATTGTAAGCTTCTCAGACGCAACCATCACTGCTGGAATTCAACAAGAAAAGGAAAGAGCAGAAGCTGAAGAGCGGACCAGGGTACTTAAGTTCTTGGCTGCAAAGCAGAAAGGAGTTGAAGAAAAGGCTGCTGAGGAAGCAAGACTTCTTGCAGAAAAGGCTGCTGAAGAAGCCAGAATGACACAAGAAGCTGAAGACATGGAAAAGGCCAAGCAAGATGCTGCAGTTGTTCCCACATCTGACCCTGCTGTAAAGCGTTTGTAAAACGTAATTAGAAAAATCAGAGAAGAACAACAGAAGTTCCGAGAAAACTTTGAAGAACAAAGGACTGTCAATGCTACTCTTCAGGGCATGCTTCAGAAAATATGGGACAAGATGTCCACTGGAAGCACCTAATCTTTATGTCTCTTTTGTCTTTATGACCTTAGATCTTTATTTTTCACCCTCTCACCACTAATCTTTTTTATCAATGACAAAAAGGGGGAGAAGTAATATGAATGCGATATTTTGATTCCATAGTCAATCTCTGAAAAACAATGCTGTTTACATGCTAACAGATCAACTGTTATCTCTATTAGAGTGTTTTTCTTTTTCAGGAACTCTGATCCAAATCAAGCTTCATTAAGGAAATCAGAACTCTAATGAAAAGAGAATCAAGACTAAGAGCTCATGACCTAGTAAAACTAGTAAAATCAGGGGGAGCCCAAGCGCAGAAATTTCTCAAGTCTAAGACTCAAGGGGAGTACTTCATACGAAGGATAAGCTATCTTTAGAATCTGCTATTTTCCCTGCATTACATATATATATATATCAAAATTGTGTCATCAAAATACATAGTTTTGTCATCATCAAAAAGGGGGAGATTGTGAGAACAAGATTTGGTTCTGCAATATTATCTCTAAGTTTTGATGATATCAAATGAGTATTTCTGTATGAACAATTTTGTACAACTAATGTTTGTTATTTGTGAGAACTTAACAAACAGGCCATGCTTCCGTAAATTGGCACGAACAAAGTGCTTAAAGGAAAATACTCCGCCCATACACTTGAAAAGTAAAGTTCACAAGACTCTGATACAAAAGGAAAAGAGAACGAGTTCTGAAGATCTGAAGACAGAGGTTCTGATTGAACGAAGTCCAGATGCTGAAGACTTAAGCTCTTTGATCAAGGTTCTGAAGACCTAAATCAAGTCTCTACTCATGCTTCAACAAGATACTATCAGAAGCTTCTAAAGATATGGAGACAACGCACCAAGCAGACAAGGTTCTTAAAGACAAGTGCTAAAGTTCTGAAGACTGATTCCTAATAGACTTCTTCAAATGACTGAAGACTTGAAATATCATATATCCTATCAAGAAGGCTCTACTCATGCTTCATCAAATTACCATCAGAAGCCCCTGAAGTTGAGAAGCCATAAAGACAAAGTTACATAGTACAAGCTGTACCACAATACAACGAGAAAATATTTTGGTAACAGTGCAACGATACAAATGAAGATATTCTAACAAAATAGGACGCGCAACACGCAAACGTTTTTATCTCTCCTCATGCTTCTAGCCGCCATCCTAGTTTGCTATCATGATTACATTTCAACGACTCTTTTCTACACGGCTATAAAAGGAAGCAAAAGACTTGAAGAAAGACACACATGAACGCTACTGCTATATTCCTTCTAACTGAAATATTTCTTAAGTCATTCTGGTCGAAACTTGTTTACATTTTTAGCTTTTATAAGAAGCACCTGTCTGTAAACGAAATTTATTCAAACTTAGGTTTGTGTTCCTTGAGAAAGACCGTGTGGTTGTATTTCTTAAGAAGTCTAGAATGTGCAGTCTTAGAGGTTGTTCCTTGAGTAAGACCTGTGAGGTTGTATTACTTGAGAATTCTAAAACTTGAGAGTTTTAGAGGTTGTGTTAGTCACCAGCAGTTTGGCTAGTGCATTGTACTGATTTGATTGAATAGTAGATTAAGTCCTCGTTGAGAGAGGCAAAATCACCTTGGCGGGTGGACTAGATTAACTTGAGTATTTCTCAAGTGAACTAGTATAAACATAACATGTTCATCACTTGGTTCTCAAACAAAGGTCATTATTTTTAAAAGAAAGAGTTTTATAAAAGGAACTTATTTTAAAAGAAACAATTTTATTTTGAAAAACCAATTCAAATCCCCCTTTCTTGTGTTTTTCACACCTTCAGTAATCATTGAAAAGGTACTGAGATCACTTACTCATCAGTTTGATTACATTGTTGTAGCAATTGATCATTCTAAGGATTTGTACACCATGAGAATTGAAGAGTGGCAAAGTAGTCTAGAGGCATAAAAGTTGTGTTTGACTGAGAAAACCTTTGAAAGAGATGTAAAGAAGACTATGAAGGCGTCTTTTGGTAAGAAGAATCAGAAGCAGACTTAGTCAGAGGTCAAGAAGAGACATAGTGGTGGTCAAAAGGCAGAAGACTCCAACTCTGATGAGAAGAAACATCAGAAGGGAAATGAGAAGTTTGACAAGAATAGGGTTCAATGTTACTGTTGTAAGAATTTTGGTCATTTTGCTGCTGACTGTTGGTTAAACAAGGAAAGGAAATCAGGAGAAGAAAATATAGCCAGAGGAGAGTCTGATGATGAACATGTGCTATTGATGGGTTCTGAATCTGATAGTGGATATTTGGTAGACTGGTGGTATATGGACACTGGTTGCTCAAATCAATTAACTAGAAATAAACAACGGCTGATTAATTTTGACTCTAGAAAAAGGACAAAGATCAGATGTGCTGATGATAAATATCTAAACGGTGAAGGAATGGGAAATTTCAAGGTTAGAGTGATGAATGGTAATACTGTTCTGATCAAGAAAGTTTGGTATGTTCCTGGCATGAAGAGCAATCTGATGAGTGTATGTCAGCTAATTGAGAAAGGTTTCCTAGTTACTATAAAGGACAATCTCTTGAAGTTGTATGATTCTGATCAAAAGATGATTATGAGGTCTGAATAGAGAGGCAAAAGAACATTCTAGGTGAATGTTGAAACAACTAAAACTAAATGCCTTAGTGCAGAAGGTGACACTGAGCTGTGGCACAAGAGATTTGGGCATTTGAACTTCAAAAGCTTAGGGCATATGAGTTATAAGAAGCTGGTACATGGCATTCCTAAGATTGTGAAGCCTGAGAAGTCATGTGAGATATGAATGAAAGACAAGCAACCAAGATTTCCATTTGCATCAAAAGTAGCTTCAAGAAAAAAACATGCTTTGGGAGTAGTGCATTTTGATGTATGTGGATCATTTGAAGTACCTTCACTTGGAGGAAACAAGTATTTTGTGTCTTTTGTGGATGAGTTCACAAGGATGACATGGGTAGCACTCATTAAGTTTAAGCATAAGGTGTTTGCTGAGTTTCATAAATTCAAGGTGAAGGCCGAAAACACAAAGCAGTTAGAAGCTGAAAATTCTCAGAACTGACGGTGGAGGTGAGCACAACTCTAAAAATTTCAATAATTTATGTGAGGAGAATGGAATTGAGCATGAGGTTGCTGTTATATACACTTCTCGACACAATGGTCTTGCTAAAAGAAGAAACAAAACATTGCTTGATATGACAAGGAGTATGCTAAAGGAGAAGAAGCTCCTTCACACCTTGTGGGGAGAAGTTGTTGCCACTGCAACATATGTGCTCAACAGGTGTCCAACCAAGAAGCTGAAGGAAATTGTTCCTTTAGAAAAGTGGAGTGGAGATAAGCAAAGTGTGAGCCATCTGAAGGTGTTTGGTTTTGTTTGTTACAAACATGTCCTAGTACTAAGTGAAGGAAGTTGGATGATATAAGCAGAGTCATGTTGCTTATAGGGTACCATAGTACAGATGCTTATAAGCTCTAATGTCTTTTCACTGACAAAGTTGAATTCAGCGTAGATGTCATGATGTAAGAATAAGAAGCGTGGACTGGAACAAGTATCAATCCAAATATGGTGTAGTGTTAACACCTGAGTTAACTTCTGAAGATATTTCAGATTCCGAAGGAGAATCTGTCTCTAAAGGAGATTCTACTTCTGAAGATGAGTCAAAGTATGAAAGTGACTCTGACACTGAAGATGAGTCTGAATCTAAAGGTGAATTTGATTATGATCTAGATTCTGATGATAATCAAGACTCTGGTGGTAATCATGCATCTGAAGGTGGACCAGACTCTAAAGATAGTCCAACATCTGATACTGCTCCATCATCTGAAGAAGATTCATAGCAAGTTTAGAGACCACAAAGAATCAAACAAATACCAAGAAGATTTGTAGAGTTTGACATGTTGCGAGATACTGAGATAGACTCTGAAGGGGAAATCATTCATTGTACCATATTGGTAGACTCTGAACCAGTCATTACTGAAGAAGCTCTCAAGAAGAAAGTTTGGTTGAAGGCCATAGAAGAAGAAGTTGAGGCTATAGAAAGAAACAAGACTTGGGAATTGACTAAGCTTCCAAAGAACAAGAAAGCCATCAACGTGAGATGGGTTTATAAGGTGAAACTAATGCCATATGTATCAATTGGAAAACACAAATCAAGGTTAGTAGCTAGAGGATTTCTATAGAAATCTAGTTTAGATTACTTTGAAGTGTTTACACTTGTAGCTAGACATAAAACAATTAGATTGGTAATTGCTATAACTGTTAATAGAAATTGGCCTCAGATGCATTTAGATGTGAAATCTGCATTTCTTAATGGTCATTTACAAGAGGAAGTTTATGTGTCACAACCTTCTAGATTTGTGAAAAAGAATCAGGAAGGGATGGTGTACAAGCTGCATAAAGCATTGTATGGACTGAAACAAGCTCCTAGAGCATAAAATCTGAAAATTGATTCATTTTTCAAGCTTCAAGGATTCGAAAAATGTGAGATGGAGTATGATGTTTATGTTCAGCATACATCAAATAGCAATATGATTCTGGTGTGTCTCTATGTTGATGATATATTACTAACAGGGAGTTGTTCAGATGCGATAGCTAAGTTCAAGAAGGTGCTAATGAACTAGTTTAAGATGACTGATCTAGGAAATATGACATATGTTTTAAGGATGAAGATTATGTACTTTGATAAGGGTATAATCTTGCATCAGTTGAAGTATAAACTTGAGCTTCTGAAGAGATTTGAGCTTATAAATTGCACGTCTGCAATCACACCTATTGAAACAAATCACAAGCTAGATTCTGATGTTTAGGGTGATGATGTGGATGCTACAATTTTCAAACAGTTGGCAGGCACATTGAGATATCTCTGTAATACCAGACCTGACATTCGCTATGCAGTTGGAATGGTGAGTAGGTTCATGAACAAACTAAAATGGTCACATTACCAAGTTGTTGTCAGGATACTAAGGTATATTAAGGGGACTCTGAGGTATGAGGTTTTGTTCCCATCTGATGCTAAATCTAATTTAGAGTTGATGTGCTATTTAGACTCAGATTGGTGTGGAGATATAATTGATATAAGAAGTACTTCTAAATATTTGTTCAAGTATTTGGGAAGTCCTATTTCTTGGTGCTCCAAGAAGTAACTAGTGGTTGCATTATCAACCTATGAAGCTGAGTACCTTGCAGATGCTTTGACTGCTTGTCAAGCTGTGTGGATTCTGAACTTGCTGCATGATCTGAAGATCAAGGTGAGCAAGCATGTGAAGTTGATAATTGACAACAAATCAGCTATAAGTCTTGCCAAGAATCCGGTGCTGCATGGAAGAAGCAAGTATATTGACACAAAGTTTCATTTTCTAAGAAACGAGTGCTTGAAGTTGTGCACTTTAGTATTCAGAAACAACTGATAGATATACCGACTAAGGCTATCAAGACTGAACACTTTATCAACTTGAGGGGATAAATTGGTGTTGTTGATTATAATTCTAAATATGGATTACGGGATGGTATTGAAGTGTATTCCCATACTCAGATAACATTTCATTTAAGTTTCATTTGATTTTAGTTTGAATTGCATTTAACTTGAATGCGTGTATATAAATAGGAGCCGAGTTTTCAGTTGTAACCAAATTTTATAATTACTTCTAATTAAAAAAGTTAGTTAGAATTTTTTTTCTCTCTTTTCTTTCTCTTCCATTTTTATCATCTTCATCTTTTTCCTTCTTTGTACACCAACAGAATTAATTTTAAAATGTTTAATTAATTTGTACAAATTACATGTTCCTACATAGATCAGTCATTTTCTTATTAAAGTTCATACTAAAATATTTTTACAAATCCGTAACAATTAATTTCTGTAAAAAAGAAACTATAACAATTAATTATTTAGACTCGATAACAATCGCTTTCTAAAAAAAGCAGTTATACGTATCTAAACATGCATCTTAATGGCAAATTAAGTGTTGTTCGTGATATCTGCCGTAACAAACGCACTTGCAAAGTGGAAACTTGCGTGGCCATATAATGGTCAAATCATCACAATAAACAAATATCTTAGGGGTAGGGAACTGCAATTGGAATAAGGATATAACAAGCAATTAGAACGCACTTTTTATACATAATATTAAAAATGAAAGCATTTTCGATTTCCTCTTTTTTATTTGGTTTAAGTACTAGACGCTATCTTGTTACGGTTAAAGCAGTATAAAAGAGACTATAAAATACAATATCCATAGTTGTTTTGATGAAATCCTATTTAATTACATTTTAACCATGATTAATTTTAGATAATATGCTGTATGTCTCTTTTTTCTCAAAATTAATATGATATTTTTGTTGGAATTGATTTAATAATAAAGATTAAAATTATAATCTTACTTTAATGCAGAATATATATATATATATATATATATATATATATATATATATATATATATATATATATATATATATATATATATATATATATATATATATATATATATATATATATATATATTAGAATCTATGTCATATTAATTTATCAAACATTGAAATTAGAAATACATGAATAATTGAATAATTGACACGACAACTTAATACTTTCTTAAAACACAATGTAAAGAGAGACAAATGAGGAGCATCCGTTGACTTGTGGTTCTTGCTCAATCGATACGTCTAATGCCTTAAATTTTCTTCAAATTGGGGGAAAAAGATAATTTGTTTGTTTACGGTATATATATATATATATATATATATATATATATATATATATATATATATATATATATATATATATATAAACTAGAATCTATATGTTAATTTATCAAGTATTGAGATTAGAAATATCTGAATAATCAAATAATCGACACGACAACTTAATACTTTATTAAAACACAATGTAAAGAGAGACGAATGATGAGCACCCGTTGACTTGTGATTCTTACTCAACCTGTACTTCTAATGCCTTGAATTCTCTTCAAATTGGGGAGAAAAGATAATTTGTTTGTTTACGGTATATTGGATACCATAGCCTATATATAGTGTAATGGCCAATTAGGGTTTTCATTATTCCCAAATTAGTCATCCTGACATCCACTCATATTTGAGCTCATATGATCTAATTAATTAATTACTAAATAGAAATCTAATTAGTCTTTTAAATTTATTTGACCACTTAATCAATTAGGGTTCTTAATGTTGATAAATAGCTAATATAATTAATATATATATATATATATATATATATATATATATATATATATATATATATATATATATATATATACCTACATAATAATTATTTGAATATAATAATTAAATAATATTTAAATTATAAAATATTCCAACAATCCCCCGCTTGGGAAATATATTTTTAATAATTATATCACAATTCTTTAGGCGTACATCTGAATGTTATTTATCTTTAGATTTTAACTTTAGAATCTGCTCCACCTCATACATCAATAATGGGAAAACCGCGGCTGTTGTCACTGACGTAACGTGACGGAACCCCGACAAACACCACATAAATGTACTTGATGACTTAGATCGATATGTATGAGTGACATGGAAATTTCATGTAATGAGATCTCGTAATCATGATTATTTCTAATTGGTCCATCTGAATTCTTTATTGAGATCAAGTTGAAGTTTGCAAATTCAATATTTGCACAAACGATTCAGAAATGGTTATAACAATAATAACCTCATAAACTATATTTCTGCAGATAGTATTAATATAAAATTTGTATCGATATCAAAAAAATATTATAAAACATAAAGAAGGAGTGACTCCCACTAATCTAGGACATCCTTAGTGATAACAATCATATGAAATACCTTTTTATATGTCAAGTTTTTTATTAGTGAGTCAGCTAACATAAAATTTCTATCTATATATTCTATCCTTCAATAACAACAACTTATAAATCAATGAACTTTATAAAACAGTTGTTGAAACATTATCTGACTAACTTATGTCATATTATAGCTTGAGTTGCTTTCAAAACCTTTTACTATATGCAACCAAGTGACATAAATACTTATAGTCATTTCTTGAGTTAGGATGTCCATTATATATAGGCATCCAAAAGGATCAGAGTCGAACATCCTGATGATCTCCAAATTATTCGATCTCTTATATATGAGCACAAGTTCTTCTGTTCTATGTAAAAATCCTTATGGTTGTCTCATTTTAACAATTCAAATTTAACAATTCAAATTTTGAATTTTCGTATCTTCCAAATGATCTCATTATATATATGTTTATCCCGGATGCATATACATAAGATTCCCAAAAACCGAAAAAGTATAAAAAACTTAATTTTTCCAAATTTCCTGATTATTTTATTTTGGACAATGATTGAGACTTAATAGTCTCCCTTGATAATTGAGACATAACCTATTTTATTGTCTTTCATGTCAGTTTTATTTTCAACTTTATTGATATATACATAAATCTTTTGTGATAACTAGATGATACCTTGAGAATAATCTCTAAGTATCTAAATACCTAATACAAATGAGATGTGCCCAAAACCTTTAATCACTAAACTTTTGTTAGAGATTTCTTGGTTTCACACAATAATCATATATCATTGCTGACTAAATAAAATAAAATCGAAACATTAAACTAGGATTATAAACTTACTCCCACTGAACTTATAAAAGCCAATAATTTTTCATGATAGACATCTCAAAACCAAAAGAGATAATTACCTTATGAAATATTGTGGTATCCATAATGAGACAATTTCATTAACTCATAAATGGATTTTATCTGTTTGCAAACCATAAACTTTGTATCTATTGACACAAAATCTTCTCACGTTGCACTGTCATACCCCAAATTTTGACCACCAAGATTCCCAATCATTGTGTAAATCATCATCACAATATGGATGAACCATCATGCCCCACTAATATCCTCAAAGAGGGGTGAGCATTCACCACAACCAAGAATTAGGGTTTTGAGCCCTCTCTGAGCACTTAGACAAAGGATCAATCAAGAATTGACATGATCTTCAATTTTTCTAAACTCTCCAATACCTATAAAGGATCAAGAGGACTCCCACATCAAGAACCAAGCCCAAAGTTGCAACATTCCAAGTGGATCAAGCCTCAAGATCGACAGTGTCACCAAATTAGGGTTTTGGTCGACCAGGGCCTCCAGATGGAAATTTTCCTCTGGGCATGAGCCAATGCTTCAAAACATAACCTATGATACTCCAAGGGACCTCATGGACCCAATCATCAAGTCAATTTAACCTGAGGGGATGCATTCACCAAAAATCAGGAATTAGGGTTTCTTGACCTAATTCACCTCTAAGTTGACTTTTGGGACAAAACATGAGCCAAAACCTCAAGACATGATTTGAGGGTCTCTAATACACTACATTGATCCACTTGCAACAATGGATTGATCCAATAAACTTGATTCACAAGTTTCATTTTCATCTGGACCACAGTTAGGGTTTTGAGGAAAAAGTCAACTGTACCTTTGACTTTTGACCAAGACATGCTCCCAAACCTTGGGACATGATTCAATACACCCTATATCACCTATGGAGTCCATCCATTAGGTTTGATTTAGGTCAAGGACTTAATTTCACGAAGGATCGCACAGTTTGGATTTCATATGATAAAAAGTCAACTGTACAAAAAGTCAAAGTTTGACTTTTTGATTTTTTTATCAACCAAAGTTCCTTAACCCTAAAACAATGTTAATATGTGATTTGAATCATCATTCATCAAGAAAAATCAAGAAAAGTGAGTTAACTTGTAAAAGGGGTAACCATAAAAAACTTGGAATTTTTCTAAGTTATGGAACCTAGTGGCTAGGGTACCAACTTTGCAAAGCCATATCACTCTAACCCTATGGACTTTCTCTCCCATTCAAAGCTCAGAGGGAAGCTCTCATTACATACTTCAAAAGCTTAAACTACATCTCAGTCCAATTCCTCATGGATTTCAAGTTATGATTGGATCAAAGTCACTAAAAGACATAAAAGTGCATTTTTCCAACACTTAGAAGAAATTCTGCCCAAGGCAGATTTCAAGTGAAACACCAAAACTTGGAGGGCTGTTTCACATAGTTTTAGGCTGAATCAATTCAAGATGTAAACATCAAAGTTTTTGTCCATATTGACTACAATCCAAGGAACTCATTGGCATGAAATAACTCAGCTTGAGCCAAGAGTTATGGCTGCTGCAAAACACCATGGCAAGGTTGTCATGAAAAACCGTTTGCATGTTTTCTTGCTTTACACGATTTCTGAGTCAAGGCCTAGGATCACTATGCCACGTTCATCCAATCTGATCACAATGCATCTGATCCAACCAACAAACTTGGACTGAAATGGCAAGAGCTTATCCTTGAGAATTGATGAGTTTTTGGCATATATGCCTTGAATTCAAAGGCATTTATGTGAAATAGTGCACTTTCAACAAAGCCACTCTACTAAGTCAAGATGCTCACTTAAAAAACAATAAAAACATCTGAAGAATGTGGATTTGGTCAAGGCACAGCCCTGCTCTTAGGAGAGGCTAGTTTGCCTTGCATGAGAAGAAATGCCACCAAGCTAAAGCCATTGAATATGATCTGATCCAGCAGCCATTCACTATTCCTCCAAGACAAGAGTTGATCCACTATAAATAGAGATCCTAACTGATCATTCAAACTACACCAAAGCAGCTTACAACATTGCTTTCTCTCATTTTCTTCTTAAACTCCAAATTTCATTGTTTTTGAACAAGCACTATCGGGTTTTGAGTTGGAGGCCAATGCAGCTCAAACCAATGATTCATACACATCACATATAACATATAGAAGGTGTCTAAACAATCACCTCCCATCTGTAACATCAAAATCACCAAATGGCCACTCAATTGCACAAAACTCATGACTTGCTGCAGAAGGAATCAGGTTGATCAATCTAGAGGTTTTCCAATCAACTTAAGCACTCAAACACATCCATTGGGGTACAAGGAAGCTGTACAAAGCATTAAAACTCAACTGTAACACCTCCATCATCAAATTCGATTCTCACTTGCAGAGGTAAAACTTGAACTCTCAGACTCAATGAATCATGCATCATAAACATGTTTTCTTATTACCATTGTGTTTCTAGAGGTAAGTAGATCATTTCCCCTCAATCAATTATTGTTTACAACTCGTGTATAGGATTTCATTAAGTTCATGCCAATTTTAAGGTTCTTCAGGTTTTATCAGATTATGTTTTGATTCACTTGATTTCAATAAAATTGAGTATTGCCATTGTATTCCTCATCTGAAAATGCATGATTTTCATATTTGGATCATGAGGAATGGTTGAGAAACGAGTGAGATAGGGGGCTGCACGTATTTGAGCTTGAGGATGAAGATGGCCATGGTGCCATTCTTCAGAAAATCAACTTGTTTTACTATATAATTTTCACTTGCCATATTATTCTTGAATTGGCATTGCGCCCCAGTGGTTGATCAACTGGTTTGTGTGTATTAGCAAGCGAGAGGTCTGGGGTTCGAATCCCCCTCACCCCATACCTCTTTTTTATCACTTATCCTATTTTAATATTTTTCATATTTTTTTTGTTAATAACTTGGAAAATTAATTTCTCTCTAAATTTTAATCATTTTTTATTGGTTCTTTTTGCAAAAAATCACAAAAATGTTAAAATATTTTATTCCACAAAAAAAAATCAAATTTATATTATTTATTTAATATAATTGATATTTTTGTAAATAAATTCATTTTTATTATTTTTAACCCTTTCAAAAAATGTATATTCATCTTGAAAATCAAAATCAAATGAGTTTTAATTCATCTTGTGATTAAAACCTCATTTTTCAAACCTTAATAAAAAATCACAAGTAGTTTATTTAGACTTATTTGGTATTTTTGTCATTTTTATTCATTTTATTAAAATGATTACTTTTAAAAGAAAATGAAATTAGGGTTTCTTTGATTTTCACCCTAACAAATCTTCTTCAAACACTCATGGGCCTCTAATAGAGTGTAAGACCCAATCCCTTTTTAACCAAAACCATTTTTGGGCCTCAGGTATTGTATAAGTCCCAACACATTTTCGAAAACCTCGGCGCGATCTCTAGTTCAAAAATCAAATAACCTGGGCCTCCCCTCGTGTTGTAAGTCCCATATTTATTTTTCAAAACAATCCTTGGGCCTCTAATAGAGTGTAAGACCCAATCCCTTTGTAAATAAACCATTGCGGGCCTCACTTATTGTAAAAGCCCCCCTGTACATTTTCAAAACAACGGCGCGGTCGTCGCCTTTTTAACAAAATCATCCGGGCTTCTCCTTGAGCTATAAGACCCGTCTTTATTCATTTTCAAACTCTTCGGGCCTCTCTTTGAGTTGTAAGACCCATACCTTTGTACAGAAAACTTTTGGGCCTCAATCATTACATAAATCCCAGTACAAGTTTATCAAAACAACTTCCCTTTTGATTTAGTTTCAAATATACAGTTGTTATCAAAACTTTCTTTAATTTCTTTGAACAACTAACAATACAGCATGGAAGCTTGCTCACCTGTAAGTTTTTATCCGCTTTCATTTACCTGCTTTAATATATATATCCGTATTGTGGGAAACTGCACACTGTGAGTCTTCTTTCATTCTTTTAAATACATGTCAAATATATATATAACTGTATTGTGGGAAGCTGCACATGGTTAGTCTTCTTTCATACCCTTTTTAAATACTTGTCATATATCAACTGTATATATACTAGTATAGTTATTTAGAGTTTTCCCTGACAACTAGGTCTAGAACTAGGTAAAGCCATGTTGGCCACTCTTAAATACAGTCAAAACTAGATCCCCATAGGATTTCCAGATACAATCTTGCCTTCTCTTGGGCTTAAACAATATGGAACAAAGAGAAAGACAATATTCCTCGTGAACCTTTTCTCAGACTGTCACCCCTAGAAATTGCCAAAGAAATTCTACTCCCCGGAGTTGATCTATTCTCGGTGAATAACATCTCTTGAGTTTCTTCAAACCTCAGAACTTTCACTAAATGATCTATTCTCGGTGAATAACATTTCTTGAACTTTTCTTGGTTTGGGACCCACAGGATTCCTAAAAGCATCCTCGCCTCCTCTTGGGCTTTGTACAAGGACCCTTCAGCTTCTTAGAAGTTCTCATGCCTTCTCTTGGGCTTAATACAAGGACCCTGAAGACCTCCTAAAGGTATACGACAAAACTTAGTCATCCTTCGTTAGAGCTGTCTTTCTAAAAAGGAGTCAAAACCTCAGACTAATTTTAGGGTTGATACTCATCCCTTAAAAGAGTCGGCCTCCTCTTGGGCATCATACAAAAGATAAAACTCTTCCACACCATTAGACTTGGACAGTCTAAATCCCCTTTTGAGTTTCCAAGACATTCTCAAGTTCTTTACAAACATAGGAAGAAACCCCGGATTCTGGATTAATCTCCAGCAGAGTTAAAACTTGTGGGTTCTAAAACCCAGTCTCTCTCCTAAAAATCCCAAGCCAGGGTCAGTCTATGACTAGTATAACACTATCTCAAATCAGAACCTCAAGGCATCTAATATCTCAACTCTTCTGTAATCCTCAGCAAGAGTTGATTCCCCACGTGGACCTGCCTCGGGATCTCAATAATTCCCAGCAGAAGATAGCCTCCTCTTAGGCTTTATATAATGATCTTTCCTCAGCACAGTCAGCCTCCTCTTGGGCTTTGTACAAATGATTCTCCCCAGCGGAGCTAACCTTTTCAGACTCTCTTATTGATTCATCCATTTTTCAGACTCTCTTGTTGAGTCAATCACCTTTTCAGACTCTCTTGTTGAGTCAACCACTTTTCAGACTCTCTTGTTGAGTCAATCACCTCTTCAGACTCTCTTGTTGAGTCAACCACTTTTCAGACTCTCTTGTTGAGTCAATCACGTTCCAGACTCTCTTGTTGAGTCAACCCTTTTAGCCTCAATCTTTGGCTTTGTACAAGATAGATAAAAGTACTCTCTTGTTGAGTCAAACCCTTTTAACCTCAATCTTGGGCTTTGTACAAGACATAAATCGTCATAACCTTCTCTTAAGCTCGGGAAAAATAACTTCCCCAGCAGAGTTAATTCCTCCCAGCCTTATGTTAGGCTTCGAGGAATGATTTCCTAAGAAGAGTCAAACTCGTTTCAGCCTCAATCTTGGGCTTTGTACAAGACAGATAATACTCTCTTGTAGAGTCAAACTCAGTTTAGCCTCTATCTTGGGCTTTGTACGAGATACCAAAATATCCTCAGCCGAGTCAGTAAAGTCTCTTTCAGCCTCAATCTTGGGCATTGTACAAGATAGATAAAGATTTCTTTCCCGCAGAGTCAGTCTTCTTTTCAGCTTCTATCTTGGGCTTTGTACAAGATAGATACAAACCTCCCAAGCGGAGTCAAAATCATTTTATCCTCAATCTTGGGCTTTGTACAAGACAGATAGAACCTTTTCCCCGGAAAAGTCTCTTTCAGCCTCCTCTTAAGCTTTGTATAATGATATCCCCAAAGAGTCAGTCTCTTTTTGCCTCAATCTTGGGCGTTGTACAAGACATACATAAACACTCTCTTGTTGAGTCAGTCTTATTCAGCCTCCTCTTAGGTTGTGGGTAAGGATTTCCCCAGTGGAGTCGATCAACCTCTTAGCTTCAATCTTAGGCTTTGATCAAGGCATACAAAAATCAACAATACCTCTTTAGAGATGACAAGGTCTCTCTCAGTCAAACCTTTTAGCTTCAATCTTGGGCTTTGAACAAGACACAAATAAACCTTTAAGCTTCAATCTTGGGCTTTGAACAAGACACCAAAATATATTCTTCCTCCCTTAGAATAGGAGGAACTGCGATTGCGCTGATTTCCCTGTTTCGTTTAAACGGGAATACGTAGGCATAAGATTATGAAATCTTAGCGAGCATACTAATAAAAAACCCTAGGTCCAGTACCTTCATACCAGTCAATCCTTAGGTCCAGCACCTTACCAAAAACATCGGGAAGAACCCGAACATCAAGCAAAAACTCACTCACTCATACTTCCCAAGAAACTGTCCCAACCCATTACCAGATAAACACCATCAAGTACAAAGCGAAACCTAAAGCTGATATCCTGTGGATAACCACATATAGGATGGGTAACTGATAACTACCCATTGTATAACCTGACCCCGGACCCCTCAATCTCTTTAAGCGTTTGTTCAGTTAAACATTCACGTGCAAGGTTAGTTTTAGATAGCTTCCCTTTCCCTTCCAGCTTCATGGGATAAATAAGAAATCAGAAAATAGCACCCCCTCCTACCATTGCGGTGAGGAAAACCCAGCGATAAAGTGTTCGCATCACCGACAAAAATCGCTCGCTACATGCACCATATTGTATTTCTTAATGTCGCCAATAAAAAAACACTAACTTGATATTCATCTTATGAAACTCCAAAATTATAACAAGTAAGAAGTTTCACAACTATCATAATAGAGTTTTTCAACCATACCAAATATAATTTCTCTTTTTAGTCAATTCTTTGTGACACTTATGCTCTAATTCTTAAGGATGTTGAGTTTGATCTTCAAGAATTAATTTCTTAATTTAGTTGAGAGAAAGAACAATAATATCCGCATGAGGGTCCAAATTTGCTATATAAGTAGCAACTACATGAATTGAGTTACAACCAATTCTTTCCAACTCAATTTCGTTCTTTGACCATATTTCTCCCCCAAACTCAATACTCTCAAGACACATTACAATATTTGTCTTAAAATATTCTTTAATTTGGGACTAAAGTTTATATTTCTCAAACTTTTCAACAATTCTAGATTGTCATAAGTCATGACTGAATTAACTATAATAATATTTGAGTTTAAAAGACAAATTGAATCCGTTATTTTAGAAAAAAGGAGTTATCATATTAAAACAAAACTTTATTCATTCACCAAATTGTCTTTTAAATAAAAATTTAAGCTTATAATGACAATCTAAAATAGTTTTAAAAATATAAATCTTTACCAAATTTGTCCCCTTTAAATTGATGTATCTTTCAACACCATTGATCATTTGTCAGTTCAAATCATATTTTCTTATTATTCTTTACTTTCTCTTATCCTTTGAGGTATTTAACGAAAGAACACTATTTTATTTTCTCTTTCTTCAATATTTTCTTTATTGCACACTTTATAAAATTATGCTATTAAAGAATAATTTCTAACTTTAATAGTTATAAACTTAATTGTGCAAAGAGAATACCATATGCTAAATTTTCGACAAAGTCACCTAATTGAAGAAACTATAGTGCTTTAGCAAGATTAAATAGTTTCATAATGCACTTTTGATATTTTCTTTACTTAATAATCTTAATGAAAAGTCATCACTTCAATGAGAGTTTGTCTTTCGCTTTATTGCTTTAGAAGCTCTAGAATTTAAGCAAGGATAATATGACAAAATTTATGTCATCTTAAATAACACCTCTAATGTCTTTGAATTGCAAAGCTTTAAGATCATAGATCTGTGTAATTTGGAGTGTACTCACTTTTTAAACTTGAGTCTCACTTTAAATATACTAAATTGTGAGAGAATTTGAGTTTCTCCATCCTTATGTTAGGTCTAGATCCAAGAACATAATGTTCATGTTTTATTCCTAAAAGTTAAAACTTTTGAGAATCAAGATCTAACTTATTTTACAGATACATATACTATATTAGTTTATAGATAACCAAAATAAAAAAAGTACTCACCAAAATATCAAGTCTTTAGACAACAACATCAATTGCTAGTGGTATTTTGTTATAATGATTAAACATTGACAATTAATATTAATAAACAATAAATCCTTATAATCGTCACATGTTTACCATCATAGGTGTGAATGTAATCCACTGAATACTTTCATGAGTTTACGTTCACACAACTTTATTAAGCACATTAATAAATTATTATAGAGACATGTAGATATTTAATTGTAAATTATAAGACAAAAACAAGATACCAATTGCACCATTAATTCACAATCTTTGATTGCCAAGAATTAACTGCAAGCGGTACTCTCAACGTAATGATCAAACATTGGTAATAAGTCCTGTCAGATAATGTGCATCTTTGACACCAATCATTACATACATGTATCAAACTTAATAATAACCACATATTCACCATCACAGGTATGTAATTATCTGGCTCAACAGTGTCTTCCTTTTGGCCGACTATTACATCTCGCATGAATAATTCTATACTACATCTTTTGTAATTTCAACTGAATCAAATATACACAACAGAAGTTATTTTTACAACTTGTTGTTTCAACCAACTCAATCAAAATCACTAGACAATTTAATAAATTAAATGGAAAAAGGGTCTTGAATTTATAAGGCACTACCCATAAAATGTAGGCCGAATCCATGAGTTTTGTCGCATTCCTCATAATCTTAAGATTACTTAACGACCTTTAATGTGAGAACAAACTCACAAGAAAACAATAAATAACATGAAATAAAAAAAATTATTATAGAAAATTAATAACTATAAAATACAAACATCATAATCATGCTATAAACCAAATATTTAATTTTAATTCAAATAAAAATTAAATCTTTATATATAGCAAAAAAATTATTTCACGCTAAGATTGATTCACAGACATACTCAATGACTCTTTAAATAAAGTAACAAATATTCTAGAATCAAAGTTTCCCCTAAAAAAAATGAAACAAATCTTCACATGCTTATAAATAAACAATAAATCTATAATCCAAATTTCTTAAAATTTAAAGAGTCAAAACCTTAATTTTAATACATACCAAAATTGGATCACAATATTTTGAGATTCACTATTAAGTGCTATATAAAGTAATTGATCTTCCAATAAATTATATATAATAATCAAACTAAATGTATATAACAAATATGCATCTGGCTTATTTCTCAAAATAAAATTTAAGTGCAAAATTTTTATGAATCAATTCCAAATTTCAAATAGAAATCAAATTTGAAAATTTTGCCAAATATAAAAAAATATTTTCAAAACAAATCACCAAAACCAAATCCAAATCTTTATTTTCTATAACAATGAATAAATATGTATAGCAGTATAGCAACTTTATAAATAAGTCACACCGAAACATTTGATTTGAAATTCACCAAAATCAAATTTCAAAATTTAATTGAAATTTGATCTAAATCCAAATATAATTGTATATCTATAAATCAACAAAGGGAAACCAATTATATCTAAACAACATAAAGTAAACCTACAAACTTTAATCAAATTCACGTAAGATCAAATATGTCCCTTATTTTCATACGCACATGGAAAACAACAAATTCAATTGAACCTAAAACGTGTGATTTAGATATCAAATGAGATTTTGGTGGATCAAGGTATCCAAAATAATTAAAAATATACAATCATGTCAAAGAAAAAATTCTCAACTTCTCTTGAACATCACAATATAAAAAACAAACATGGTTTTAACAATTGATCATATCAAAACAGTTATTGACCAAAGAAAAGTAAGAAAGAGCCAAAAGTTTGGGATCAGATTACTAATTTCATATACATACGTGTGGCACGACATACTCAAAATTAGAAGAAAAAAAATTAAACTTAAGCCATCATTCAAACCCAAATTAAACTTGCATACAATATAATTGACGACACAAATCAAATATTTTTATAATTCTGTATTCATCACTTTAGGGTTGATAAAGTTTTTGTTGGAAGAATAGTCATAAATCTCAAGTTTAACAAATACAGATTCACAAAGATCCGAAGGACTCAGACACTAAACATACACCGATATAAATCATAACCAATAATCAATCCAAATAAATCAAACATGAAAACTCGCTCTGATACCACTTGTTGGAATTAATTTAATAATAATTATTATACAAACATGCTCAATAATAAAGATTACAACTATAATCTTACTTTAATGCAAAATTATATGAGCATATATATAAACTAAGATCTACAACATGTTAATTTATCAAGGATTGAGATTAAGAATACCTGGATAATCGAATCATTGACACGACAACTTTATACTTTCCTGAAACACAAAGTAAAGAGAGAGGAATGACGAGCACTCGTTGGCTTATGGTTCTTCCTCAACGGGTACTCCTAATGCCTTGAATTCTCTTCAGATTGGGGAGAAAATATAATTTGCTTGTGTACGGTATATTGTGGACCATTACCTATATATAGTGTGATGGCCAATTAGGGTTTGAATTATTCTCAAATTGGTCATCCTAACATCCACTCATATTTGAACCCATATCTAATTAATTAATTAATTCACTAAATAGAAATCTAATTAGTCTTTTAAATTTATTTGACCACTTAATCAATTAAGACTCTTAGTTGTGATAAATAGCTAATATAATTAAAATATATATACCCACATAATAATTATTAGAATATAATAATTAAATAATATTTAAATTATAAAATATTCCAACAACTTCTTCCATCTTTATTTATAATTTTTTTAAAAATTTTATATATCTTACATAAGTTATTAGTGTAATTAATATTTATAATTTATTTATTATTATTAAAAAAATTGTTGTTTTTGGATTTTTGAAAATAGTGACAAAATAAATTATCGAATGAGTTGCGGAACGCTTTAAGACAGTTTACAGTACTGTTCAAAATTATGCAAAGCAATCGAATTACCGCGCTACATCTAGAATAAAACAACCTAATTATATACTATATGATTACTACTTGCACGGTAAATAATCGGTTTGAATAATGACAACAACGGCTGCATGAGTACTGACGTCAACGTCAACGATAATGTGAGCACTGACGAAGAGGAAGATGTAAATTCAATGACGATGCGCCCACCAATAATGACAACGATATAGGAGGCAAACTATGAAGAAGCTAGAAGCGGCTATGGCAAAAGATACTGCAACAACAAGTTGTAAAGAAGGAATCATCAAATTTGTTAAGTTTGGAAGAAGAGACAAACGATTTTACGGTTAATCTTAAAAAGTTAAAGAAGAGTTCAACCTTGAAAAGATGAAAAAGAGAGAAAATATTCATACAAAATTTTGAATTTAGATTTTCATTCTAACTTTGATAATTGAAATTTTATGATTGAATTTTATTAGCATACATATAGCTTATCATTTATATTTTATTGGTGCATAGATGAATGATACATGTAATATTTAGTTTACTTAATAGCCATATATCTCTTGTACAGATAATGTATATATTGTACATATCCACTTCATTTTGAATAATAAGAATTGAATGAACATTTTTACAGTTACAAGCTCTAACTGTTTTCTCTAACCAACTCTCTTCTTCTTCTTCTTCTTCGATGGACTTTGATTCTATCTTCATTCTTTCTGTTAGAAAATCTTCTGAATCTTTGTACATTGACATGGTATCAGAGCTTCAAAAGCTCTAGTAGCCATTGTTTGTTTTTCTCCTTTCAACCGATCGCTTCATCTTCTCCGATCGATTGCTACAGGTTATCTTCTTTACATACTGCAACTTCTTGTTTTTCTTGTCACTATCCCTCTCTTATGGCTAACCAGAGCTTCACCGATTTCTCCACAAATTCATCGAATTCGTATTACCTACATCCGAATGAAAATCCTTCACTTGTTCTTGTTTCACCTCCTCTCGATGACAAGAATTATCATACTTGGGCAAGATTGATGCACATTGCATTGATTTCCAAGAAGAAAGACAAATTCATTGATGAAACTCTCACGAAGCCTCCAGTTTCCGGTCCTTTATACGCTCTGTGGATTCGTTGTAACACAATAGTTTTATCTTGGATTCATCGTTCCCTTTCTGATTCCATTGCTAAATCTGTGTTGTGGATCGAAAGCGCAGCTGGAGTATGGAAGAATTTATAGCTTCGTTTCTCTCAAGGTGATATTTTTTGCATTTCCGATATTCAAGAAGATTTGTATAAGTTTCGCCAAGGTTCTTTGGATGTTTCCAACTATTTTACTCAGTTGAAAGTGATGTGGGATGAACTAGAGAATTATAGACCTGTCCCAGCTTGTTCTTGCGCCATTCCTTGCTCATGTGGTGCCATAGATTCGATTCGTAAGTATCGTGAGCAAGACTACGTTATCAGATTTCTCAAGGGTTTGAATGAAAAGTTCACACATTCAAAATACCAAATCATGATGATGCATCCCCTTCCTACTGTAGACAAGGCCTTCTCACTTATGATTCAGCAAGAAAGAGAAATGAACTATGCAAGTTCCATTGTTGTCCCTGCTGCAACGTCCAATGAAGAGGCCACTGCATTTCAAGCTGCCAATTCCTCAGGTCAACCTAATAGCAAGACTAGTCAGACACCTTTCAAACACAAGTCACAAGGTGGAGCTCGAGGACACAACCGTGTATACACTCACTGTGGTAGAACTAATCATACAATCGATCGATACTTGTTTCCTCAAGCATGGCTATCCACCTGGCTTCAAAGGCAAAGGTAAAACTCAAACTTCCAATTCACCAAATCAGTCTGCTGTTGCTTCTGTTCATGCAAGTTCTGATGATTCACAACCAAGTTTTGGTTTTACACAAGAGCAATACAACAACATTTTGGCTTTACTTTAACAGTCCAAACCCACACCTCAAGCCAATTCTATCTCCACATCACCATTTGTTTTGAATTCTCATGCTTCAAATGATCATGGTAAGAACCTTAATCTATGGATCTTTGATACTGGTGCAACATACCACATCTCTTATGACTTAGCCTCTTTTAACTCACATAAAGCCATAGTACCTGTCCATGTTAGCTTACCTGATGGTTCCCAAGTGGTTACCTCAATGTCTGGTAGCATAGTTATCTCATCTGTTTTAACTCTTCACAATGTGCTTTACATCCCTACCTTTCATGTTAACCTACTTTATATTGCTAAACTTGTTAATAGCAATGATTGTCATGTTAACTTTACTGCCAATTCTTGTAAAATTCTGCAGAACCATTCCAAGGAAGTGATTGGTATAGCTAACATACAAAGAAGACTATATGTGCTTGATGCTACTCCTCACTCTCAAGCTCTTCATTCCAATTCTCTATCCCCTTGTAACATTTGGCATCTAAGACTAGGCCATATTTCTAATGATGGTTTGAAATATATTTCCAAAGCTTTTCCCTTTATTCCTTATGCACAAAATAATAGTCCTTGTGATTCTTGTCATTTTGGTAAACAAAAGAGGTTGCCTTTTCCCAATAGCATAACTGTTTCCACTGTTCCTTTTGAAATCTTACATGCTGATTTATGGGGGCCATTTTCTACTACATCCATTTTAGGTCATAGATATTTTCTGACTTTGGTAGATGACTACACTAGATATACTTGGACCATATTTCTCAAAACTAAAGACCAAACTAAAAATAGCCTAATACAGTTTGTAACTCTTATTGAAAATCAGTTCAAAACTTCCTTAAAGTGTCTAAGGTCTGATAATGGAACTGAGTTTATTTCCCTTCATGATTTTCTTTTATCTAAAGGAATTGTTCACCAAAATTCTTGTGTTGAAACACCCCAACAAAATGGGGTGGTAGAGAGGAAACATCAACACATATTGAATGTGGCTAGAACCCTTTTCTTTCATTCCTCAATCCCATTGAACATGTAGAATTTCTGCATACAGCATCCTATACACCTCATTAATAGACTACCTACACCTCTCTTAAAATTCAAAAGTCCTTATGAATTGCTATACCAACAATCTCCCATTCTAATTCATTTAAAAGTTTTTGGTTGTTTGAGCTTTGCCACTACTTTGCAAGGTTATAGAACAAAATTTGAGTCTAGAGCTAGAAAGGCCATTTTTCTTGGTTTTAAGGAAGGCACTAAAGGTTATATTCTATATGATTTACATAATCATAATCTCTTTGTTTCTAGACATGTGGTCTTCTATGAAATACATTTTCCATTTAAATCTCATGGGACTCCTGCACCTAATCTTTCTGCTCTTATGACATTCCCTCTATATGATGATCAACCTGACTTAAACCAAGCTCCAAATTCCTCTCATAACTCACCTCCTACAGATCATGACAAATCTTCCACTAGCCCTCCTATCCATCGTGTCATTCATGAATCACATCAGCCTGACAGTTTTCATACTAATTTACCTTTCTAGCCTGTCATTAATGACTTAAATCAGTCCTCCAGCCCTGACGCTACATCCAGTCTGAATAGATCTGCCCCTCACATTTCTAGTCATGATCAAAATGTACCTACCAACACTCCTCTAAGTACTTCTTCTACTCCTTTAAAATTACCCACTGGACAACCAAATGGTCTCACAAATGCCCCTGAGCCTAACACTACCTCTGCTCTAGATAACACTTCAGTCATTTCTAATCCTAGACACTCTACTAGAGTTTCTCACCCTCCTAGTTATCTGGCAGATTACCACTGCTATCACACTACACATAACCCTTCCCCTACCAAGCCAACAACCTCTGCAGTGCTTTACCCTCTATCTTCTGTATTATCCCATGATAATTGCTCCCCTTCCTACAAACACTATTGCCTATCTCTATCTTCTCATGTTGAACCTAAAACTTTTAACCAAGCCAATAAACATGACTGTTGGAAAAATGCCATGGATGCAGAGTTGCTTGCTCTTGAAGAAAACCACACTTGGGATGTGGTTGATCTACCCCATGATAAAACTCCTATTGGTTGCAGATGGGTTTACAAAATTAAACACAAAGCTGATGGTTCTATTAAGAGATACAAAGCTAGGTTAGTGGCAAAGGGTTATACACAAATTGAGGGCATTGATTATTTTGACACTTTTTCTCCTGTGGCAAAAATTACTACAATTAGGGTACTCTTATCCTTAGCTGCCATTAAAGGATGGTACTTAGAGCAGTTAGATGTTAACAATGCTTTTCTCCATGGTAATTTACATGAAGAAGTCTACATGACCCTTCCTCCTGGCTTGTGTGGTTATGGTGAATCCAAGGTATGTAAACTTCAGAAGTCTCTCTATGGCCTAAATCAGGCTAGCAGGCAATGGTATTCCAAGCTATCCTCCTTCCTTCTTTCACTTGGCTATACTCAATCTCAGCCTGACCATTCTCTGTATGTTAAAAAGTTCAAGCATGAATTTACTACATTACTTGTCTATGTAGATGATGTGGTCTTGGCAGGTAATTCTATGACTGAGATTCAACAAGTCAAGCATGTTCTGGATCAGAAATTTAGAATCAAAGATCTTGGCCAATTGCGTTACTTCTTAGGATTTGAGATTGCTAGATCTTCCACTGATATTTTTCTCAATCAAAAGAAGTACACACTTGAACTTTTGGAGGATGCTGGTCTTCTTGCTGCCAAACCATCTGTAGTCCCCTTTAATCCTGCTTCTAAACTCACTGCTGATTGATAGGCTGATCTACCTCACTAATTCAAGGCCAGATATTTCATTTGCAGTACAACACTTGAGCCAATATGTATCTAAGCCTCGTGTGCCTCACTTCCAAACTGCAACTCAAATTCTTAGGTATTTGAAGTCTGTTCCAGCAAAAAGCATACTTTTCTCCTCTTCTAGCAAATTGCAACTTTTTGGCTTTGCTAATTCAGATTGGGCTAGGTGTCCTGATACCAGAAAATCTGTCACTGGTTATTGTGTTATGTTAGGATCATCCCTTTTATGTTGGAAATCCAAGAAGCAACACACAATATCCAGATCTTCAACTGAGGCAGAGTATCGTGCTTTGTCTTCTATTACTTGTGAACTCCAATGGTTAAATTTCTTGTTCCATGATCTTCTGGTTCAATTTGATTAGCCTGCATATGTGTTTTGAGACAGTAAGTCTGCAATATACTTGGCTCACAATCCCACCTTTCATGAGCGTAGTAAACACATTGAATTAGATTGCCATGTGGTTCGTGAGATGATCAATTCCAAGCTTATTCATTTACTACCTATTTCTACTCATGACCAGCTGGCTGACATCTTTACAAAACCTTTACACTCTCCTTCATTGAAGACCAATTTGGACAAGTTGGGAGTTTGTAGCATCCACTGCCTAACTTGAGGGGGGATATTAGCATACATATAGCTTATCATTTATATTTTATTGGTGATAGATAAATGACACGTGTAATATTTAGTTTACTTAATAGCCACATATCTCTTGTACAGATAATGTATATATTGTACATATCCACTTCATTTTGGATAATGAGAATTGAATAAACATTTTTACAGTTACAAGCTTTAACTGTTTTCTCCAACCAACTCTCTTCTTTTTCTTCGATGGACTTTGATTCCATCTTCATTCTTTTTGTTAGAAAATCTTTTGATTCTTTGAACATTGACCGATTTTTTATTATTATAAACTGCCAATTGAGCATAGTGTCTATGGAGTGTATATGCAAATAGGTATATGATTATCATTAGTATTTTTAATATATATGAGCGTGCATGAACAACACTTGAGTTTCTTATTCAAGACTCCGCATTCCGTAATTACGTACATTAGCGTGCATAATGACATGTTTGTTTCTACATTTAACTTTTTATTAAAATGAATTAAATTTCAATTATTATTTATAGCGCTTTTGTCTCTGTTACACTATAAAGGTCCTGCATGCACCTTGAGTTGTATCCACAAACGCCAAAAGAACATCTAAAAATAATAATTTTTTATTGTTCATTCCCATTACCAAAACCAGCACTGAGAAAAATTAATTAATTGATTAAAGAGTTAAGACATCATATCCACTCAAACTATGTCACTGTTAAGAACTTAAATTAAGGGTATCACCCCCTTGGTTAATTTGGTGTACCAAATCCTTTGGTTTATTTATTCTGTTTTGAAGTTGTGAATTTACAAAGGGCTTTTATCTAATATATATGAATTCTATCCCCACCATCACTATACTTACCAACCTCACCAAGTCACTTTGGTTAGGGAAGTGGGCTTAACTAAATTTTATTGACCTAAGTAAAGTATAAGTCAAAAGTGGCATAACATAACGATATCACGTGAGGGCAATGAATCAATGTAGTTTAAATAATTGAGTTGAACACGAGTGCAACTTTAAACTGAACCAACAAAGATAGCCAATTCTTGCCTCCTAGATTTTGATAGGGTTTGGTAATGAAAATTCAAAGTGGGGCTACCAACTTAACGAGATATATAGAAAATCTTAGGGGATGATACCAATGTGGGGTAGTTATGCCACTTGTTCCATCGTTTTAGTTTAATATTATAAGAATGATAATTAGAATTGATAGCAATATACAAAAATTATGTTCATGTACTTCGGTTAAATTATTTACGTATGCGATTATAGGTATGTGATTAGAGTAATTATTATTTTATTTTATATTGATTCGTTCTCAATTATCTTTTATTTGGGTTTCAGTGTTATCAATATATATAATATTTCTTCCGTTCTTTTTTATAAGAAACATTTTAGGCTTAAATAGGTTTTTCGTCCCTGTAAGTTGGCGAGATTTTGGTTTTCGTCTCTCTATTTTTTTTTTTCGGTTTTAGTCCCTGTATCTTACTTTTTGTTGGTGTTTAGTCCCTAAAACTAAAATTCGCAGGAAAATCCGAAGGTTTCCTGCGGATTTTCCTAAAAATCAAATTCCGCAGGGAAATCCGCAGGAAAATCCGCATGAAAATCCGCAGGAAATCTCTGTAAGGACTAAACACCAGCAAAAAGTAAGATACAGGGACTAAAACCGAAAAAAAAAGATACAGGGACGAAAACCAAAATCTCGCCAACTTACAGGGACGAAAAACCTATTTAAGCCAACATTTTATTTTTTTAGATTCATTCAATAATTAATATATCTGGTCTGCATTATAGATCATATATATTAATTATTTAATAAATATAAAATAGTGAAATGTTCCTTATAAAAAGGACCGGAGGTAGTACTAATTATTTAAATTATAATAATACTTCTAAATTGTATATCAATAAATAGTTGGGTCAAACTTTCAGTTATACACTATTCAAATATGAAAAAATAATTAAAGATTCTATTAAATGACACATTTTGTGAGGTTCTATTAAATACACTTCTGCTCATTTTTATAAACAATAAATTTTTTTAAGTTTATTAAATAATTGATATATCTAATATATAATAATATTTAAATATATTATTTATTCAATAAATTTTAAAAAAAATTGTTGCTTATTACAGTGACTAAAAAGTTTATAGTTTAACTTTAATAAAGTTTAAGTCTTATGCAATAGTTTGACTTGTATCTCCTCAAAGATATTTGAACACATTTTAATAGAAATAATCATCTAATAATAAATTAGACAATCATGTAATCATAGTAATAGTAATGAGACAACTTCATAAAGCAATTGAATGTTTGTCCAATACTAAAAAATCTGAAATATGTATTGTAGATTCAAATTGCATCTTAAACGTACAAGTGTAACTTACATTATCCCTTAAGATTAATTTTCATGTTTTCTATTTTCTTACGGTTAGTTTTACAATTTATTAACATTAAGGCTCTAGTATACTCATATAACTAGCAAGATTTATTATTATTTTTAAAAAAAGTAGCAAGACTAGACCCAAAAAAAAGATATAGCTAGAATTAGCTGTTAATATATTTCTTTTGTTATAAAAGTAACAAGTGGGGCGCTCAAAGTAAAACAAGAATAATTTTATCTTTTAAATTGAATAAATGGAGTAGCTATTAAGTGAGTTGTATTTATTAGACTAATGCACTCATTTTTTATTAGTTAAAATTTATATAATTTTCACTAAATTTGTATAAGCATGTAATAAAGTGAGACTCCTGTTAACTTTATCCGTGGGAGACTCATAACGGACAACGCGTTGATAGCAATGGCGTGCTTCCATTGGATGAAACACAAGAAGAAGGGAAGAAAGGGTACCATGGCACTGAAGCTCGATATGTCGAAAGCCTATGACAGGCTGGAATGGAGTTTTGTGGTCGAAACACTCAAATGTCTGGAGTTCCCTGAGCCCATGACTTCTCTAATTCAGAAGTGCATTACCACCGTCTCTTACTAGATCCTTCTGAACGGAAAACCTAGCTGTCCTTTTTTTCCTGAAAGGGGTCTCCGTCAAGGAGATCCACTTTCACCATATCTCTTTGTTTTATGTGCTGACGTATTTTCAGGTTTATTGAAGAATGCTGCTCGAAGGAAGAACATACATGGAGTGTCAGTGGCGAGGAAGTCCCCATCAATATCACATCTCTTTTTTGCAGACGATAGTCTTCTGTTCGCCAGAGCAAACGAGGAGGAGG
This sequence comes from Lathyrus tuberosus, assembly GCA_022829125.1. NCBI lineage: Eukaryota > Viridiplantae > Streptophyta > Magnoliopsida > Fabales > Fabaceae > Lathyrus > Lathyrus tuberosus. Next base: position 2,603,274 of record JALAZF010000073.1, on the reverse strand, counting down.
CATCCAACATTGTCAACATTCTTTCAGTTTACAGAAGGCTTCTGGGCAGGTGGTCAATTGTGACAAATCCGAAGTGTCATTCAGCGGCAATGTTGGGGAGGAGACTAAGATAAGAGTGAGAGAGAAGCTGGGTTTTCGTTCCGTTGATAATCATGTGCGTTACCTGGGCTTACCGGTTGTCTTGGGCAGATCCAAAAAGGAGGTGTTCAAACTTGTTGTTGATCGGGTTTGGAAAAAAGTTAAAGGTTGGAAGGAAACTTTCCTCTCTAGGGCAGGCAAAGAAGTCTTGATAAAAGCAGTGGCCCAAGCTATTCCTACCTTCATCATGAGCTGCTACCGAATTCCTGAAAGCTGTTGTAAAGAGATTGAGTCAATGCTAGCTAAATTTTGGTGGGGAACGAAGGATGGGGAGCGTAAGATTCACTGGTTGAGCTGGGAAAGATTAGCTCATCCTAAAGGGGTTGGTGGTATTGGTTTTAGAGGTATTCAAGATTTCAACACAAGCTTATTAGGCAAGCAATTATAGAGGCTGATGCAAGAAGACGGTTCCCTTTTTGAGAGATTCTTCAAGGGCAGGTATTACCCCCGTGGTTCTGTTTCGGCTGCTCACATTGGTTTTAAACCGAGTTATGTGTGGCGCAGTATACTAAGTGCTAAGGAGTTGGTAACTCAAGGCACTTGCTGGCGTGTGGGGAATGGGGCAAAGATCAGTATTGGTTTAGATAAGTGGGTTCCTTCGCTTCCTGATTTCAAACCCTCAAAGATGGCTAGGTCTTTTGACCCTGAGACGAAAGTTGCCCAGCTCATTGACTGTGATTTGGCATGCTGGAACACTAATATCCTTATGGAAAACTTTGATGCCCACGACGTTATGCACATCAGAAGCATTCCTCTTTCTGGTTTCCTCCCTGATGATAAACGGTTTTGGGTTCATAATAGGAGTGGCCTTTATACTGTCAAAACGACATATCACTGGTTGGGCGATCAGCGAAAGAAAAAGCAGCCAGGACCGTCCAACAATGAATCACATAAATTTTGGAAAGGCATGTGGAAGTTGAAAGTTAATCCCAGAGTAAAGAATTTGGTATGGCGACTATCTAAGGACATCCTTTCTACTAAACTCAACCTGCAAAAGAAAGGTTCGCAACGCTGTGGTTTTTAAGAAGGCAAAACCAGATCCTAGTTTGGTGGCAGCGGAAATCTAGGACTTTTTCAACGAGTGTGGTGGAAACGAGAACGAGAATGAGACAACAGTGAGGCGGAATGATTGGCAGCTGGACAAGTATAAAGGTTGGATCATACAAACCGATGCGGGGTGTTTCGACGATGGGTCAATAGCGATGGGTTGTGTAATTAGAGACCCAACATCCAACATTTTCCTGGCTGCTTCCAAGAAACTGATTAGTGTGATGGACCCTGCTAGTGCTGAACTTTTGGCAATCCGCTGGGCTATGCAAACAGCGAAGAATTTGGGAATACACAGCTTTGTGCTTCAATCTGATGCTCTATTTGTAGTTAACTGTTTAAATGGTATCAATAGCAGTATTATTCTAGATCCTATTGTGGTAGATTGTAGACAAATTATGGCAGACTGTTCTAATGTTGTAGTTATGTTCATTAGCAGAAAGTGTAATATAGATGCTCATTTGATGGTTGGAATTGGCAGATCCTTAGGCTCTAGAACTTGGACTGGCCATATTCCAAGCCTAGACTCTGTTCCTTTGCCGTCTGGTTTTCTTGCTTAATGAATTGTCTTTCCATAAAAAAAAAAAAAGTAATAGTAATGAGACAACTTCATAAAGCAATTGAATGTTTGTCCAATACTAAAAAATCTGAAATATGTATTGTAGATTCAAATTGCATCTTAAACGTACAAGTGTAACTTACATTATCCCTTAAGATTAATTTTCATGTTTTCTATTTTCTTACGGTTAGTTTTACAATTTATTAACATTAAGGCTCTAGTATACTCATATAACTAGCAAGATTTATTATTATTTTTTTAAAAAAGTAGCAAGACTAGACCCAAAAAAAAAGATATAGCTAGAATTAGCTGTTAATATATTTCTTTTGTTATAAAAGTAACAAGTGGGCCGCTCAAAGTAAAACAAGAATAATTTTATCTTTTAAATTGAATAATAGAGTAGCTATTAAGTGAGTTGTATTTATTAGACTAATGCACTCATTTTTTATTAGTTAAAATTTATATAATTTTCACTAAATTTGTATAAGATCATGTAATAAAGTGAGACTCCTGTTAACTTTAATCAACAAAATTGAGTACGTTGAAAAATTATTGTTAAAAGAATGAATTAACTATGGAACATTTGAATGCGGAAAAATGTATTGCTAAAAGAATGAATTAATTATGGAACATTTGAGTGAGATGATAAAATTTGTTTTTGGATTTGTCATTGTTTTGGATTGATATTACCAAGGTTAGGTATGGCTCACAGAGTTTTGACTTTTTTAGGGAGGCAGAGTAGGAACTCTTAGAAGGATGTCTCATTGGTGGAGAGATGTATGCCTTCTTGGGTTCCGCTTGGATAAGGAGTCAGACTCATTTGCCTCATCTTGTGTTAAATTGGTTGAGAACAGTCAAAAGATAAGGTTTTGGCATGATATATGGGTGGGGAATTTTCTTTGTGTGTTTATTTTGATAGCTTATTTTTTATCTTGGAGCAGAAATCCCAAGTGATGGGTTATCTGGGTTTTTGGGTAAGGGATGTCTGGGTTTGAAGTTTTAGGTGGAGACAATATTTTCTTCTAAGAGATGAGGAAATTTTTGATATTCCGCTCAATCTCATCTCATGTGTGGTCAGACGGGATAAGGTAGATGTTTGGGTGTGGAAGTCAGATCAGTATAAAAGCTTTTCGGTTACGTCAACTTTTGCTATCCTTTTAGATTTGGCAAGGGTCAGGGAAGATATGTCATAGAGGGTCTTATGAGGGGTTTGCTAGGATTTTGAGGAGATGGATGCTTGGTAAAATGGTTGTTTTCTCTTTGCATTTGATCCATAATAGGTTGCCGACTAAGCAAAATCTACTTAGATGTTAAACTCTGTCTGGATCTAGTAGTTTAGGGTACGTCTTGTGTGCATGGAAGGTGGAGTCAGGTGATCATATCTTTGGGTTGTGTGATGTTTCATCGATCATCTGGTATAGAGTGTGAAACTATGTGCTTGCAGGTATATTCAGAAAGTGATCAAAGCTCACAGATAATCAAGATATGCTTGGACCTGATAACATCATGGTCTTGATGATGACAACACATGAAGTTGTAACAACTCTTAAAGTAATATTGATGTCAACAAAGCATTAAGAGAAAACGTACTATAATTAGTTCAAGCATTCAAAGATGCTCAAGATGGTTGATCAAGTTATTCCTACGAATAAAACTAAATAATTAGGTTTTTATGAACACCACTAATATCCTTTGATGATGGCATCTGATTTGAAGATATCTCAAGTCGCATCCATAAGAAGATTCAAGTAAAGTGTTTATATGATTGGTATATCCGACAAAAGGACTTGAAGCTTCAGAGTGTGAAAGAGAGGAAGTGTAAAAGCTCACTTGATTTTGTCTAATTGAGTGATCAACATTTTGTAAAAACACAAGAATTTTTTCGTAAGTGTAATACCCCAAAATTTGCTCTCCCTTTTTTGCATCTTAGCATAGCATTATCATTTACAATATCATATCCATCTCATTAGCATTGCATTGCATTTAACCTAGAAAAATGAAGCATAGCATTCCTCTTACCATCAAGGCATGTGATCAGGGGGAAGATGGACAATCAAGGGATCATTCAAAGCACAAGAAGGTCAATCAAGTTGCCTCCAGGCAAGCCAAGAGTCTCTCATGTCTCATACCATCTCAATTGATCAACCACAATCTCAAGGAAGTGAGATCCAATGGGAGATTGAAATAATACATACTTCAACATGCAAGAGGTTCAAAAACTGAAGGAAAACCCTCAAAAGAGATAGCTCATTGATCCAAAGTCATCCTCAAATGGCATATTTCATCATCCTTTAAGAGGATACACAACATACTCTGAGGAATTTGAAATTGAAGACTGCACATTTTTCTCCTAGGAGGTGGGCACCAAAACTAGGGTTTCCCATTAAATCAGAGAATCTTTGATTTTTTGGACAAAACTTGATGTCATGGTATTCTACATGTTCTTAAGTGTATGTGTATGGAAAATTGCCTCTCAATTGGTTTCAGAAGTGGTTCAATTGGAAGAAAGATAAAAAATCAGGGAAATTGGGGCCAAGTCAAATAATCAGAGGAAAAAGTCAACTCTTGACTTTTTGTGGTCAAATTCATGAAATTCATGTTATATGTGACCAATGTGCAAAATTTGATCAAGAAACTCCAAAGGAATCATAAAAAAATCAAGATGTAGAAAGTTGCCATTTTTGGGTGAAGTAGGGTTACTAAATATAGTAAGTTTTGGCCATTTTTGCACCAGAGTTTGAACCAAGGCCATTTAAAATTGAAGCACCAAATGAAAATTCCACCAGGCCACAACAAAAGGTCTTGCTTTAAGCTTCACATCCATATGTGGAACATCTCTATTGGATAAAAATTGAGGGAGATATGATTGATCAAAGTTTGAGCAAAGTAGGTTCAAAACTAGGTCATGACCAAGATTTTCAGGTCACGCGCGCAGTCATTTCAACAAACAGTTGGTGGGCCAAATGTACACCTATTTTTCTCAATGATAAAGGCTTCATTTGCAAAACTTGTCAACATCAAAAATGTTCCTTGTAATGTCCTCTTCAAGTTTCATGTTAGGCAAAATTTGGTTTGATCAAGCTATGAGGTAGATATAATGGTCTCAAGATATGGTGATCTTGCTGAAAAATTCGTGCCAAGATGCATTGCCAGTCAACCTCATTTCCTTGCCCCTAACCAGTTTTCAAACTTGTGTGTTATGAGTCCTTTTGCAACCCCTTCCAAGCATCATTTCAACTCAAATTTCAAACCAAACTTGTATCATTACATCCCCTCTTTCAAATGAATCCAAAAACTCACCAAACCATTCACTAAGTAGAGAGATTTCCACTTGCAAATCACCATGAGTGACATTGATGCATTAACAGTGGTGCACGATTTTTGGTTCAGTCACACCACAAACACCTCCTCACTTTTGTTTCCTCTTCCAACCAAGCACAAGTTACTTACATAATGCACACTGTCACGTGCCATACATGAGAATAGAAGGAACAAACTTGCTTAGCAAGTTTCTGATGCACAGACTGGCAGCTTCACTCTCCTTTTCTCCCTTCCACCATAACTGTCATGAACTTGACCTCACCATAACCCAACCTTGACCACTCGCCCCCTAACTAACTTGACTCAGTTAGTTAGGGTGGACTCAGCATAACCACTTTAACTCAGTTAACCTCACTCAGTTTAACCGTGGTTAAAGCCTACTATAAAACAAAATCTCACTTCACATTTTCATTTCAGCTTCATTTCTCTCATTTTTCACTTCAAACTCTCCCTCACATTCTCTCTACTTTCCCTCTGATTTCACACGAGCTTCACCATCTTTCCTTCATCTACTTCATCTTCATCATCATCAATGGCATTGGATTGAAGTTTTTCTACACAGTCCTCAAGATTTTGCAAGCATTGTTCAACATTGAATCTCTCTGCTCTCAAGACCATTGGTTGTATAGCATTTATTTTGCTAAGTTCGTGAAGCTCCAAGGTTGAAGAAGAAGCTAAGATCTCTGGTTTTCTGAAGAGCATTTCCAAATCTCCAATATTCAGGTACGAGTTTCATCCATTATAGACTTGATGTGAGTTGGTTTTCAGGTTCTTGCAACTTCTTATAAGCTCAAGAACTTGCCTGGCTAGTTGATAGGCCTTTAGAGGCATAGACCAAATGTTAGGGCAAATCTTCCTCTGTTCGGTTCTCTCATGTCATGAACTGTTTGTATGTTTTGTCACTGAATTCATGATCTGCGTTAGCTCAACTTCAATTTGGTATATGATTTGTGCATTTTGGTGAAGAGTGAGAGTTGCAGGTGGTGGCTGTTGGCCGGAGAAGGTGACCGGAGGTCCCTCTCTGGCCGGTGACTTTGATTGCTAGGGTTTTGTCACGTTTTAATCATGACCGTTCATTGTTCATGATCGTGTGACTAGGAGCATGACAACGCATTAAAACGCATGTGCATGTCATGTGCACATCTTCTAAATTCATTTAAACTTTGTATGGCATGGTACACGATAGGGAGTGTGGACATTCACATGTGCGCGTTGATGTTGTTTACTTTGACTTGTTTGTTGACCTGACTTGATCTAACGGTGATCCTTGTTTTGACTTGTGTTGACTGAGAGTGTATGGTTGTTATTGTGTTATGCGTGCTTAATGGACTTAGTCAGATTTGATATCTGCACCCCTCTTTTACAAGCCCAAACCAATTAGAACTAACATTTTACTATGTTCATACCCCCCTGTCATTTTCTACTTCATTTTATTTTCTTTTTTTTTCTACATGTTTCATAATTGAATTTTAAAAATACCAAACTTCATTCTAAAATTCCACAAAAATTCATGAGCATCATTAAAACATTTAGAAAATTTTTCATGATTTTATTTCTTGATTTTATGACCTTTTTGCCCTTGTTCCATAATTTTCTTTGATTTTCTTTTGTATGCATTCTTAATGTGGTACATGATTTTGTTTAATTTTGTTCTTGAACATTAAAAATTGTTTTGATGCTCTTCTTCTTGCATTGAGTCATTATCATCTTGAGGTATGTTAAATGATTTTTATTTGATTTTTTTAGGTCAGTTTATGGCATGTTTGGTGTTCATTTTTGTGCTACTTGGTATGATGTGTATACTTGACCTAAGTGCATTGTTTGACATCATTGTGCTTTGGTTTCTTGCATGATATTTTGGTATATGATTCACCTCTGATTTGTGTACCTTTAAACCATATTTGTTTAATTTCCATGAGGTCATTTGATTCTTGTTTAATACTTTTCATTTGAAGCATTACAACATGTCACATCCTTGTAATCTTTGTGCATGTTTACATGATTTCCTTTGTGTATACTTGCATGATCATTTGCATACTTTAGTGAGCTATTCACTTGACATTATAGGTCATTGGTACATATTATATGTCATCCTTGCATATTGAATTTCATTTGAACCTTGTTCACCTTTAACATGTGGTGTTTGTACTTGTGTTTTCTTTTGAACTTCCATTTCAATTCTACTTCATCTATCACTTCTTAAATGTTTTGATGTCATGCATGAATACTTGTGAGATGTTTGTGAATCATTTTTTTATTTCATTTCAATTCTGATCCTTGGATTACATGTTCCATTTAGGCATGTTTCTTCCATTTCTTTCCATCTTTCATTCTCCCTTTTCTTATGGTGGCATGTTCTAATATCATGGATGATGTTTGTTGCCTATCCACTTGGACTTGCATGATAATGATCATTTGTTTTCCATGTGATGTACATTCTGGTTGTGACATTAGGATTTGATTTCTCATCTAATTCTTTTGAGTTTTATGGCGCATTAAATGTTCTTTTGCTTCTTATACTTCTTACACATGTTTACTAACCATGTAGGGGCATTGGTAAGTTGAAATTGAGTGTGGATAAGGAATCCACATTCAAACTTCTTTCCTTTCATCTCTTTTATAATTCAATTATGTGTTTTGTTAAGCACTTGTGTGCTTTCTTTGATTAACTCATTACTTTCCCTTTTGAGTTACAATTCATCTTCTACTTTAGAAGTGAATTGTTTAATTCATTTCTCCCTTAGACTTTAGGTTTTGAAACCTCACAAACCTTAGGATCACTCCCTTAACTAATCAATTAGGATTGAGTCTTAGTCCATGTAGATTTTTACCTTTATCCGCTCTTGAGTCTTTCATCTTCTTATCTTAAAGAAAATTCAAAAACATGCAATAAAGGTGGGCATTTATTGCATTTAGGCCTTTCATATAAAGAAAAGATTACAAGGGATCTTCTCTTATAATCTTAGAATGTATAGCATATAGCCCATCTTGGGTCAATGTGTTAAACATTTGATCTTGTATGAGGGACTTAAATGCAATACTTGTTGAAGGTACAAATAATAAAAAAACACTTCTTCATTTTCTTAATCAACAAAAATACTTAATAAACACAAGTATGCTAGTGTGTTTGAACCTTGACAATTGGAACTAAGTGTGGGGGTCTTCTTCCCTCTTAGTGTGCTTTCTTACTCATTCCATCTTGGAATGTGAGAACGTACACATTCCAATGACTAAGATTCAGATACACTATCATATGCAAACAAATGAAAAAAACTCTTAAAAGACAAAAACAAACAATAACGTCTTTCCTTCAGGAATTCTTTCCTCATCTCATTCACTCTTTCCTTAAGGATGCGTCATTTCCGTTCTACCGCAAACAGGCAACGCCTAAGTCTCCCTACAGCGAGCTGCAACACCTAAACTGCTAGGACGCGAACGCTGAAGTATTCCACTAAAAAACACAAACAACTTTCCCTAGGTGAGGGGAACTACGTCGCTCTGATTCTCATGCTCCCGATGAGATACGTAGGCAGTGGGGTAGGTCCCATGCGAGCACTTCTTTTATTTTCCCTACATTTGTTTCTCGTTCCTGTTCCTTTCTTTCTCATTTCTTTCTTTCAGTTCCTTTTCCAGTATTCTTTTCTATCACCCTTTGATTGAGACAAGCAAGCGTGGATCCCATCGGGTACGATGGACGCGAGGGGGTGCTAATACCTTCCTCTCGCGTAACCGACTCCCTTACCCATTCTCTTGGTCGCAAGACCATGCTCTATCCTTTCCTTCCGGTTTATGCGGTGTTTCCTTTCCCTCTCTTGGGATAAATACACATTGCCGGCGACTCTGTTCGGTGCCACTTTCGCGTTGGTACTAGGATGAAAATCCCGGGAGCGACAGCTGGCGACTCTGCTGGGGACAGATTGACCTCTTGCTGGTCCATCCTTAGCGAGTCAATCCTAGCGCTTGTCTGTTTTCTTTCATTGGGTGTTTATTATTGGGCTGTATTTACCGTTTTATTGTATGATTATTTATGGCTTTACTGTACATTACTGTATTTACTGCACTTTAGCATTACGTATCATATATTATATTGTGTTGCACTGCTTTGTCTGTTTGGCGGGATGGGATTTCTGAGAGATAAGCCCATTACACAGGCTTGAGTATACACTTAGAATTAGAGTGGAGAGTAGTGGGACCTACGTGCCGTTTTGAGTGCGTTGGGTGTTCACGAAATTCACAGCTAGACGAGGCTATCTTGGGACACGTCGTGGCATGCGCATCTTGCGCATTCCAGGATGTAGATCTAGAGAGTTGTCGACTCTAGTGACCGATCATGAGGACCTTAGTGGAAACATCCCTCTTTAGCGGTGACAGTCGCAGACCACATTCTGTGGCAAACCCATTCGCACCCGAGGGCCCACTTTGGAACTTGCATAGGGTGACCTTTATTTTCTAAGGGGAGTTAGTGGACGACCTCTTTGATTGGCATAGCATTGTATCCTACGGGCTGAATGTGCTATTGCTTCTCAAACCTCCGAAGCTGACAAGCCTTATTTTCTAAGAACCACATGTGAGTATGGGCGGGATGTTTACAGGTTTGCAGGAAACCCAGCCTCCTACCTACCTTACTTGTGATTCTATGATGATTTCAGACATTGTATCCTATGACAGTGATTTGAGTGTTCATCTCAGATATTGCCAGATTCGATGCAGAGACACAGTGCACACAGTTCAATACAGACACCGACACTTAATTACCTGATCACATGCCCTTTTGCATTGCATTATCATATCATAACAGTTATGTTTGTCATTTTCAGGTGCATAATACGTTTCTGATTCCAATCCATGGGTTCAACAGAGATCGTTGCCGAGAGAAAGAACAATGTGTCTTACAAGTTTCCAGACCCTGTTTTGGATTCATTGCTCAAAGTTATAGATATGGCTGGTCCGGGTATTCTTGATAGGTTTCAGAAGAGCTACGGGAATTTGGTTGGGATGGTCCGTACAATCACCAAGTATGAACATGATGCTTTGCACACTCTGCTGCAGTTCTACGAGCCTTCGTTGAGATGCTTCCTCTTCCCAGATTACATTTTGATGCCAACACTGGAAGAATTCTCATTTATTTTGGGAATTCCGATCACGCCGGCAATACCATTCTTCTCTGGTAGTTCCCCTAGCGTAAAAGAAATCGTTGCTGCGTTACAAATGGATCAGGCAGTGGTAAAGAGTGGTGTGAGCAGTAAAAATGGAGTTAGCGGATTTCATTTAGAATTTCTGTCTGGACAAGCCCAAGAGGCTGCAAGCGCTAAAAATTAGACGGTTTACAATTCCATTCTGGCTCTCTGCATATATGGCCTAGTTCTCTTTCCCAATCAGCAAGACTTTGTGGATATGCAAGCAACGAGAGTTTCCGTCCTTAAAAATCCAGTCCCTACTTTGTTAGGAGATGTTTATCATTCTGTGCATTACAAGAATGAGAAAAGAAGGGGAGGATCTGTTAGTTGTTGTACTCCACTGCCGAGTCATTGGTTTTTCAAACATTTGCCTCAGACAGGTGCCTTTGTGGAAACCAAAGATGTGGCGAAATGGTCTAAACGATTGATGGGTTTAACTGCTGATAACATTGTATGGTTTGACTACCGGTTGTTGAGAATAGAGCTTGTCACAAGATGTGGAAGTTTTCCAAATGTACCTTTGATTGGCAGAAAAGGAGGGATCAATTATAATCCAGTTTTGGCCATCCGACAGTTTGGGTATGCTTCCAGGGATCCTCCTACAGAGCAAGATGTAGAAGAATCTTTATTCTTTACAGGAACTAAAGATGCGAAGGTGGTAGAAGTAGTAAATGCTTGGAAAGATAAACATAAAATTGGAAAAGCAGTTTTTGGGAAAGGAGATTGTAGGTCTTATCCTGAATATGACAGGTGGATTGAGACGAAAGTAAAGGAATTACTTTTACCCTTTTCAAGGGGACCTCTTTCATGTTCAGTACAGTCAGAACAACCCACCATGGTTGCTATTGAAGAATGTGAGAAGTGGAAGAAAATGGTCAGAGAGCTGCAGATAGAGAATTCTGGAATGAGCAGATGTCTTCAGAAAGCTCTAGCTGACAACAAAGAGTTGGAAAAAAGAGCGTTGAAAGCAGAAAAAACCCTGGCGGACAAAGAAGAAGATTTTGATGAGAGAGCTCGATACTTCCGGAAGCTTACCTTGGGAGCAGATGATACTAGTCAGGCTCATAAGGCAACGAAGCAGGCGCTGGTCCGAAGCAAGGACTCGTTAGCTAAACTCCGTCAAGCCTGGGATGAGGTCAGAATTGAAAACTCCGAATTGCAGGCCCAGCTAAAAGATAAAGATGAAGAGCTGAAAAAAGCGCACGTGGAAAGAAGAAAGTATCGAGAAGATCTTGGCAAAAGTCAAGAACAAGTGAGAAATGCTGAAGGTAAGCTGAAAATCACCAACAAGGAGCTTGAAGATGTCACAGCAGAGTTGAAACTGGTTAAAATTCAAGCCGGAATCAAAAGGCGCAAAGGAGCCAATGAAGATGAAGCCTTGCTGATGCACGTGGGGTCATTAGAGGATGCATTGGAAAAAAGGGACGCAATGATTAAAGCACTGATTGAGAAGCCGCATCATCAGCGTACCCGCATCCTGTTTGAAGAGATTAAGTACTCCAGTCATAAGCTGAAAGATGTAGAGCTGTCGGATTAGTGATTTTTATCATTTCTTTGTAATTTGTAATGGTTACCATCAGAATTGTTGATGGATCCATTTGATTGCCTGTTTTCTATTTTGTTGCTGAAACTACGACAAACATACTTGAGAAGTTTTGGGAATTTGTATGAAATGGTTTACTTCTGTTCACAATTTCTGATCTTCAGATATATGTGATGTGATATCTGCACACTAGCACACTACAAAATCACTATTTCTGGTCTTCAGACATCTGTGATCGATGTATATGAATATCTCTTCATGGCAAAACTCAGTAATCATGACTCCTGGTCTTCAGGAATTCTTGGTTACGATTGGAATCAGGATATGAAAAGCATTTTGAAATGACAAACATAACTTTGCATTTGCATTTGCATATCATTTTTGCATTGCAGGTTTTCCTTTTGCAGGCGCCTGCTAACCTTTATTTGGTTTTCAGGCACAATAGCTGATACCCCAGTTCACCGATATTCTACCCGACGCAATCAAGCAAGAGTAATGGAGCAAGTTCAGACAGAGTTAGCCGATTTGAGGGGAAGGATGGAACAGTTCATGAACCTCATGCAGGGGATTGCTCAAGGTCAGCAAGAGCTAAGGACCGGTCAAGAAAACATGAGGATTGGACAAGAAGCTATGAGAACCACTATCCAGAGGCTGGAAACTGAAATCCCAAATCGCAATGTGCGCACTCCTCCTGTCGGCACAATCCCTGCTGGTGGGGCACATCTGGGCTTTGATAACAATGAGGATGGTCAGGAGGACCAGTTCACTGCATTCAACAATGACATGGGTTTCTACAATGACGACCGAAAGTATGAAGGGCTGGATGAAAGACTCAAGGCTATTGAGAGCCAAAATCCTCTTGGAATTGATGTAGAAGACATGGGTCTCGTGCAGGGTGTGCGAATTCCTCCCAAGTTCAAGCTTCCTGCTTTGGATAAGTACAATGGCAGTACATGTCCCAAAACACATTTGCAAGCTTACAATCGCAAGATTGCTGCTTACACTGATGACCAGAAGCTCTGGATGTATTTTTTCCAGGATAGCCTGTCAGGTGCATCCTTGGAATGGTATGTCAAGCTGGACGGGGTTCGTATAAAGAGTTGGAAAGATTTGTGTGCTGCATTTCTGAAGCAATATCAATATAATTTGGATATGGCACCCAATCGTACTCAGCTGCAGAGTATGACTCAGAATCCTAAGGAAGGCTTTAAGCAATACGCCCAGAGATGGAGGGAATTGGCTGCTCGAGTTCAACCACCTCTGGGTGATCGCGAGATGGCTGATATGTTCATAAGCACGCTCCAAGGGTCGTATCTGGATAGATTGGCTGCATGTCCTTCCACAGGGTTTGCCGACATTGTTATTGCTGGAGAACGAGTAGAAAGTCTGTTGAAGTTGGGTAAGATTCAAGACGCCAGTGGGGTTTGGTACTTCAAGTTCTAAGAAACCCTTTGCTAATGGACCCAGGAAGAGAGAAGGGGAGTCCAGCGCCATGTATAGAGGAGGGGGCAGAGGCAGGACTCAGCCCTATCATCAAGTGGATGCTGTAACCATTCCGGTTCCAGCTGGACAGCAAGCTCCCAATCAGCAAGGTAGACCCCGATTTCAGAATAATAGACCAAAGGACCGTAAGTTTGATCCTTTGCCTATGTCGTATGCTGCTTTGTTACCACAATTGCTCAAAGAGAAATTGGTTGAACTCCGGACTATGAGGCCGCTAGATGCTGGGAAATTACCTTAGGGTTATGATGTTAGTGCTCGGTGTGAATTTCATTCTGGCGCGCAAGGTCACACAATAGAAAAGTGCTGGGCTTTTCAACACATAGTTCAGGACTTGATTGACGCGAAAGCTATTAATTTCTCCAGGCCGCCGAGTGTTCGTGACAATCCAATGCCTAATCATGGAGGTGCGAGCACGAATGCTATTTCTGATGGTGAGAAATTGAATCTGATCACCGACATTAACTTGGTAAAGACTCCGTTGTTGACCGTAAAAGAACGTTTGTTAAAGGGACAAGTATTTCCTGGGTGTGGTTCTGATTGTGAGGGCTGTGCGAAACAGGTTAATGGCTGCAGTAAATTGAAAGCTGGACTGCAGAGTCTTATGGACGAAGGAAGCCTTCAGTTTGATAAAGTAGAGAAAGAACAGGATGTTTCTGCCGTTACCATTTACTATAATCCAGTCGAGATACAGGTGCCTATTGCAGAGCCTGTTGCTATCATCGTGCCCGAGAGGCCGAGACCAGTTACGATTATAGTTCCTGAATCGGCTGCTTATGTGTCTAATAGGGCAGTTCCGTGGCAGTATGGAACTGATACTCGTCAAGGAGGAAGTTGGCAGAAGGCAGAGGCCGTTGGTACTAGCATTGAGAATGTCAGTGGACCAAGTGGTTTCACCAGGAGCGGTCGACTGTTTGCTCCCCAGACTTTAAGGAGTGAGGCTGAAGTCGCTGCAAGAGCAAAAGGAAAACAGGTGGTTGATGACAAGGTGCCTGCTCAGGAAGAGGACCCTAAAGTCAATTTCGATAATGATGTTGAGGAATTTATGAGGGTTATCAAAAAGAGTGATTACAAGATCATTGACCAGCTTAATCAGACACCCTCTAAAATTTCGATATTATCCCTGTTAATGAGTTCAGATGCACATCGGGCTGCCTTGTTGAAAGTTCTGAATATGGCATACGTTCCCCAAGAGATTACAGTGAATCAGTTGGAGGGAGTAATTTCTAATGTGAATGTGAGCCACGGGTTGGGATTTACAAACAGGGATTTGACACCGGATGGACGTAACCACAACAAAGCACTGAACATCACACTTGAATGCAAAGGAGCAGTTTTGTCGCATGTGCTGGTTGACACAGGTTCTTCCTTAAATGTGTTACCCAAAAAGGCCCTGATGAAAATCGAAGTAGATGGATTGGTTCTGAGACCCAGCGATCTGATTGTGAGAGCTTTCGATGGATCCCAAAGATCGGTGTTTGGGGAGGTTGAACTACCAATACAGGTTGGTCCACAGATATTCAAGACGATCTTTCATGTTATGGACATTCAGCCTGCTTATAGCTGTTTGTTGGGCCGACCGTGGATTCACGCAGCAGGCGCAGTTACCTCCACACTTCATCAGAAGCTCAAGTATGTGTTCGAGGGTCAAGTGGTTACTGTTTGCGGCGAGGAAGATATATTCGTGAGTCATCTATCCACTTTCAAATATGTGGAAATGGATGGAGAGATTCATGAAACTTTGTGCCAATCTTTTGAAGCCCTGAATATCAACAACTTACCAGAATCTACTTCAGCAGCGATGGTGTCAACTGTGCCAGGTGGGCCGAGTGCATCAATTGCGTCGTACAAGCAGGCCAGAGAAGTGGTCGAAAGCGGAAATGCCCAAGGCTGGGGTAAAGCTATAGATGTGTTCGTGAAAGAAGATAAGTTTGGCATTGGATATCAGCCGGGCCGGACGCCAGTTCCCCGATTCTGTGGGCCAATCAACTTCAACAGTGGAGGAATTATCAATCTCAACCAGTCCTGCTCAGCAATAGAGGATGGCGCTGAAAGCTCAGATTATCTGGACAGATGGGTATATGCACTGGCTCCAGGCGAGGCGTTGCAAAATTGGTCTAGCGAAGAAATCGTTCATGTTGTTCACCATGCAGAGTAACAATTCTTGTCTTTCATAATGCATGAAATCCCACACTCTGCCCAAGGTGTGAGGATCCATTTGTAGGGCCACCATATTTTCTCATATAATGTTCAAATATCAATAAAAAGGACGTTTTTGTTTACAAATTTGTGTTCCTTTACTCTTTCTTTATTTTTATTTTTGCACAAAGAAAATTAAAAATGATAATGCACTTTCTTTTCTTTTGTTTTCAAGCAAAAATAATCTAAAATAAAGCATAAACCCAATCATGCAGACTGGATTCTGTGGATTTCTCTGAAAATGATTCTGTTATGCCCACGTATGATTTCGACAATCCGATCTATCAAGCTGAGGAAGAAAGTGATGAAGACTATGAACTCCCGGAAGAGTTGGCTAGGTTGTTGAAACAGGAAGGGAAGACCATTCAGCCTCATCAGGAAGCTCTTGAGATCATCAATATTGGGTCAGAGGAAAGCAAGAAAGAGATCAAGATCAGTGCGAGTCTGCGGGCTGATATAAAGCAAGAGCTGATAGTCATGCTACGTGAATATGTTGACATCTTCGCTTGGTCATACCAGGATATGCCAGGTTTAGATACAGACATAGTTGTGCATAGACTACCATTGAAAGAGGACTGCCCACCAGTCAAGCAGAAGCTGCGCCGGACAAAACCAGAAATGGCCTTGAAGATCAAGGAAGAAGTACAGAAACAGTTGGATGCAGGCTTTCTGGCAGTAACCAACTATCCTCCCTGGGTGGCCAATATAGTACCGGTGCCGAAGAAAGATGGCAAAGTCAGAATGTGTGTGGATTACAGAGATCTCAACAGGGCGAGCCCTAAAGATGACTTTCCACTCCCTCATATTGACGTGCTGGTTGATAATACCGCTCAGTTTTCAGTGTTCTCATTTATGGATGGATTCTCCGGGTACAATCAGATAAAGATGGCGCCTGAAGACATGGAGAAGACAACATTCATTACCCCGTGGGGTACCTTCTGTTACAAAGTAATGCCTTTTGGGTTGAAGAACGCAGGGGCAACTTATCAAAGAGCAATGGTGACGTTATTCCACGATCTAATTCATAAAGAGATCGAGTGCTATGTGGATGACATGATTGCTAAATCAAAGACAGAAGAGAAACATCTGATTAACTTGAAGAAGTTGTTTGAGAGGCTGAGGAAATTCAGGTTGAGACTGAATCTTAACAAGTGTACTTTCGGTGTGCGGTCCGGAAAATTGCTTGGTTTCATTGTCAGTGAAAAAGGGATAGAGGTTGATCCTGCTAAAGTGAAAGCTATACAAGATATGCCTGTACCAAAGACTGAGAAAGAAGTTCGCGACTTTCTAGGAAGATTGAACTACATTTCAAGGTTCATATCGCACCTAACTGCCACTTGCGAACCAATATTCAAAATGCTACGAAAAGATCAAACGGTCAGGTGGAATGATGATTGTCAAAATGCATTCGATAAAATAAAAAGATATTTGCAGGAACCTCCAATTCTGATACCTCCGGTTCAAGGGAGACCACTGATTATGTACTTGACGGTGCTCGAAGGATCCATGGGTTGCGTTCTCGGTCAACACGACGAGACAGGTAGGAAAGAACATGCTATCTACTACCTGAGCAAGAAATTTACAGATTGTGAATCGCGTTATTCAATGCTTGAGAAGACATGTTGTGCACTCGCATGGGCCGCCAAGCGATTGAGACAATACATGCTCACACATACAACCCTGTTGATCTCTAAATTGGATCCGGTCAAGTATATTTTTGAGAAACCAGCACTTACAGGCAGAGTTGCAAGGTGGCAGATGGTACTGACAGAGTACGATATTCAATTTACTTCGCAAAAGGCAATCAAAGGAAGTATACTGTCAGATTATCTTGCGCAAAAACCTCTTGATGATTACCAGCCCATGAGATTTGATTTCCCTGATGAGGACATCATGTTTCTCAAAGCGAAAGACTGCGAGGAACCACTTCTGGAGGAGGGGCCTGATCCTGAGTCCAAATGGAGTTTGATGTTTGATGGGGCAGTTAATATGAATGGGTGCGGAGTTGGTGTAGTCCTTATTACGCCTGAAGGTGTTCACATGCCCTTCACTGCCCGAGTAACTTTCGGGTGTACCAACAATGAAGCAGAATACGAAGCTTGCATATTAGGGATCGAGGAAGCTATTGATTTACGAATCAAGACCCTCGATATCTTTGGTGATTCAGCACTGGTAATCAATCAAGTAAAGGGAACTTGGCACACACATCAGCAGAATTTGATTCCGTATAGAGATTATACGAGGAGATTGCTGACCTTCTTTACAACCGTCAAGTTGTACCATGTTCCTAGAGATGAGAATAAGTTTGCAGATGCCTTGGCCACTATCTCTTCGATGATCAAAGTGCATGGTTGGAACTTTATGCCCAGGATTGATGTATCTCGTCTTGATAGGCCTGCTTTTGTGTTTGAGGTTGATGCAGTGTCTGATGATAAGCCTTGGTACCATGACATCAAATGCTTCTTAAAAAATCAAGAATACCCGCCTGGGGCATCTTCCAATGACAAGAAAACATTAAGAAGGCTAGCTGGTAGTTTCTTCTTGAACAAAGATGGTGTGCTGTATAAAAGGAATTTTGACACAGTTCTGCTCAGATGTGTGGATAGACACGAGGCAGACCTGTTGATGATTGAAGTGCACGAAGGCTCTTTCGGTACCCATGCCGGAGGACATGCGATGGCTAAGAAATTGTTGAGATTAGGGTATTATTGGCTGACCATGGAGTCAGATTGCTGCAAATATGCTCGCAAGTGCCACAAATGCCAGATCTATGCAGACAAAGTGCACGTTCCTCCTAATCCGTTGAGTATCATGTCCTCTCTGTGGCCTTTTCCAATGTGGGGTATTGATATGATCGGGAAAATTGAGCCTACTGCTTCAAACGGCCATCGTTTCATCTTGGTCGCCATTGATTACTTCACTAAATGGGTTGAAGCAGCATCTTACGCCAATGTCACTAAGCAAGTAGTGGCTCGTTTCCTGAAGCGAGATATCATTTGTCGATATGGAGTGCCCGAAAGAATCATTACTGATAATGGTTCTAATTTGAACAACAAGATGATGGCTGAGCTATGCCGGGACTTCAAAATCGAGCACCACAATTCTTCTCCGTACCGCCCAAAGATGAACGGCGCGGTCGAAGCGGCCAACAAAAATATCAAGAAGATTGTGCAGAAGATGGTTGTCACGTACAAAGATTGGCATGAGATGTTACCACTGGCTTTGCATGGGTATCGAACATCAGTCCGCACGTCCACTGGGGCAACACCATACTCGCTTGTATATGGTATGGAGGCAGTTCTACCGATAGAAGTTGAGATCCCCTCTCTCCAAGTATTGATGGATGTTAAGCTAGATGAAGCTGAATGGGTACGAGCCAGATTTGATCAGCTGAACCTTATTGAAGAAAAGCGTTTAACAGCGGTATGCCATGGCCAGTTATATCAGCGCAGAATGAAGAGGGCATTCGATCAAAAGGTTCGACCTCAAGTCTACAAAGTCGGGGATGTGGTGATCAAGAGAATACTTCCTCCGAGTACAGATCACAGGGGCAAATGGACTCCTAACTATGAAGGTCCGTTCGTGGTAAAAAAGGTCTTCTCAGGAGGAGCCTTGTTGCTGACAACCATGGATGGTGAAGATTTTTCATCCCCTGTTAATTCAGATGCAGTTAAAAAATACTTCGTATAAAGAGACCCGCTGGATAAAAAAAAAGAAGAAGAAGAATCTAGGCAAAAAAGGGCATCCCGGCGAACCAAAAACAAAACAAAGGTTCGGGCAAAAATTAGGGATATAATTGAAAGAATTGTACACCCGGTAAGTTGAAAACCCGAAAGGGCAACTTAGGCAAAAATGGGTATCCCGGTGGATTGAAAACCTGAAAAGGCGGTCCACACAAAAGAGGGATTAAAGCGAATGACTGCAGTCTGAATTAATCTGTACGTTTTCTACTCTTCAGCAAACTGGCAAAATTCCAAAGGAGGAATTGGTCCAATCATGAACTTCTGAAGGCAAAGATAATCAGGAGAGTTGGAGTATATACTGGCTATAACAGAATCAGAAATCAGTCGGAATCCAATTTCCGCATTATCATTAGGATAGATTTCTTTTCTCAATTTTATGGCAATCGCCTCTTTCAGGGGTTTGCTTCTGATTGTAAATTCGCCAATTTTTGGCATTTCATCAATAAAGTTGAATATTCAATCACAAGCTTTTATTTTCATTTTACTGTTTTGTTTGCAAAAACGTCCGATTTTTGATAATAAAACATTACTTTGAAAATATCTTGGTCTTGCAAAAACATGCAAAAAGACAATTAAAATTACTTTGATTGTTGAACAACCTTGGATGGTGGATTCAAAAGACCACGCAATATCCTGGGGCATGTGCATATTCTTTTTCTGTTACAGGTAATGAGCGTGATTGATCCAAGCAGCATGATCGTAACCACGAGCAGATATTTGCTATGACTTGATACTATTGTATCTTATTAAGTCGATTCTTCCATTCAAGAGATCCCACCGAGTTTCGTGACGGCAACGGTGGTCGAAGGTGGAATTTTTCTGTGTTGATAATGGTTATTAATGCAGTGAATACTCCAGGTTAATAACAAGTGCCAATCCTCCAGTACCTTGCAGACGATGTGAAAGGGTGTACCAGCAAGTGGTAGTATCGTATATCCCGCAGGTTTCAGCATGTGAAATTTGTCAAAGAATAATCCCCAGCGGAGTTGTTGACCCTCCCAAGCCTGGGGCATGTTATCTCCCCAGCAAAATATGTTCCAGATCTAATATCCCCAGTAGAGTTTGGAGACACTTGGTCTTCTGTAAAATCCTCTTAAAAGGGAATTCCCCAGCACGAGACGCTTTAAAGCAATTTTCTCTAGCAGAGTGTGTTGTAAACTCATTATCCCCAGCGGAGTTGTCAAAGGGAAAGTTTGCCCAACATGGGGCATTGTGACATTTATCCTAAACTCGACAGTCATCCTCCTCAGCAGATACCGAGGAATTACTTTGGGTTTCCCTAACAGATCTCTAGGGACTCTTTCTCAGCATGTTGCAACGGATTGTCTTTCAACCAAGATTTGCATATCCCCGACAGAGTAGCCTTGATCCCTAGCAAGATCGTATCTCTGGTAATGGTACCCTGAATCTTGTCTGCTATACTCCCCAGCCGAGTCGCGGTAGGTTCCCCAGCAGGGTTTAAAGAGATCGACATAATTTCTTCTTCAGCAAGGTGTCAACGTATGATATTACCCAGCAAGTGGTGTAATTCTCAACAATGCTCATTTACAATCCAAAGTCTAATTTTTTTTTGGCATGCGTACAGTTTGGTCATGTTATTCCAGCAGGTGGAGTGATCATCTGGCAATTTTAAGTTTCCAACGACAGTTTGGTAATCATGAAAGTCCAACGACAGTTTGGCAAAGCTTCCAACGACAGTTTGGTAAGCGTTCAAGTCCAAACGACAGTTTGGTAGAGATTCCAACGACAGTTTGGTAATCACTAGAAATCCAATGACAGTTTGGTAATCATTAAAATCCAACGACAGATTGGTAGAAATCCAACACGAATTGGTAAAAGCTGCTAAAGTCCATCTGAAGATGGCAAGTGTGAGATTCCAACGACAGTTTGGTAATCATTAAAATCCAACGACAGATTGGTAGAAATCCAACACGAATTGGTAAAAGCTGCTAAAGTCCATCTGAAGATGGCAAGTGTGAGATTCCAACGACAGTTTGGTAATCATTAAAATCCAACGACAGATTGGTAGAAATCCAACGCAAATTGGTAAAAGTCCAACGACAGTTTGGCAAAGCTTCCCACGACAGTTTGGTAAGCACTAGAAATCCAACGACAGTTTGGTAGGAAGTCCAACGACAGATTGGCAGAGCAGCGAAAGTCCATCGACAGTATGGCAAGCCAGTAGTCGTCTGGCGTCGTTCAAAAAGACATTGTTGAAAGTCCAACGACAGTTGGGTGAGGCTTCCGATGACAGTTTGGTAAGCACCGAAGTCCAACGACAGATTGGTAAAGCAGCCCAAGTCCATCGACAGTATGGCAAGCCAGTAGTCGTCTGGCGTCGTTCAAAAGACAGACTTCTCCGATAACGTTTCGTTTGAAGATTAAATCCAACCATCGCATTGGGTTTATATCCCTTTTCTTTTTCATCATCCAGAGCAAATTTTTGGTTATGTTTGGTATTCAATCACTATATACCTTGAAAGTCTAAAAGCAATCGCTTTCAGACATTCAGGTCTACAGTGTTTGAATAGGGGCAGCTGTAATACCCCAAAATTTGCTCTCCCTTTTTTGCATCTTAGCATAGCATTATCATTTACAATATCATATCCATCTCATTAGCATTGCATTGCATTTAACCTAGAAAAATGAAGCATAGCATTCCTCTTACCATCAAGGCATGTGATCAGGGGGAAGATGGACAATCAAGGGATCATTCAAAGCACAAGAAGGTCAATCAAGTTTCCTCCAGGCAAGCCAAGAGTCTCTCATGTCTCATACCATCTCAATTGATCATCCACAATCTCAAGGAAGTGAGATCCAATGGGAGATTGAAATAATACATACTTCAACATGCAAGAGGTTCAAAAACTGAAGGAAAACCCTCAAAAGAGATAGCTCATTGATCCAAAGTCATCCTCAAATGGCATATTTCATCATCCTTTAAGAGGATACACAACATACTCTGAGGAATTTGAAATTGAAGACTGCACATTTTTCTCCTAGGAGGTGGGCACCAAAACTAGGGTTTCCCATTAAATCAGAGAATATTTGATTTTTTGGACAAAACTTAATGTCATGGTATTCTACATGTTCTTAAGTGTATGTGTATGGAAAATTGCCTCTCAATTGGTTTCAGAAGTGGTTCAATTGGAAGAAAGATAAAAAATCAGGGAAATTGGGGCCAAGTCAAATAATCAGAGGAAAAAGTCAACTCTTGACTTTTTGTGGTCAAATTCATGAAATTCATGTTATATGTGACCAATGTGCAAAATTTGATCAAGAAACTCCAAAGGAATCATAAAAAAATCAAGATGTAGAAAGTTGCCATTTTTGGGTGAAGTAGGGTTACTAAATATAGTAAGTTTTGGCCATTTTTGCACCAGAGTTTGAACCAAGGCCATTTAAAATTGAAGCACCAAATGAAAATTCCACCAGGCCACAACAAAAGGTCTTGCTTTAAGCTTCACATCCATATGTGGAACATCTCTATTGGATAAAAATTGAGGGAGATATGATTGATCAAAGTTTGAGCAAAGTAGGTTCAAAACTAGGTCATGACCAAGATTTTCAGGTCACGCGCGCAGTCATTTCAACAAACAGTTGGTGGGCCAAATGTACACCTATTTTTCTCAATGATAAAGGCTTCATTTGCAAAACTTGTCAACATCAAAAATGTTCCTTGTAATGTCCTCTTCAAGTTTCATGTTGGGCAAAATTTGGTTTGATCAAGCTATGAGGTAGATATAATGGTCTCAAGATATGGTGATCTTGCTGAAAACTTCGTGCCAAGATGCATTGCCAGTCAACCTCATTTCCTTGCCCCTAACCAGTTTTCAAACTTGTGTGTTATGAGTCCTTTTGCAACCCCTTCCAAGCATCATTTCAACTCAAATTTCAAACCAAACTTGTATCATTACATCCCCTCTTTCAAATGAATCCAAAAACTCACCAAACCATTCACTAAGTAGAGAGATTTCCACTTGCAAATCACCATGAGTGACATTGATGCATTAACAGTGGTGCACGATTTTTGGTTCAGTCACACCACAAACACCTCCTCACTTTTGTTTCCTCTTCCAACCAAGCACAAGTTACTTACATAATGCACACTGTCACGTGCCATACATGAGAATAGAAGGAACAAACTTGCTTAGCAAGTTTCTGATGCACAGACTGGCAGCTTCACTCTCCTTTTCTCCCTTCCACCATAACTGTCATGAACTTGACCTCACCATAACCCAACCTTGACCACTCGCCCCCTAACTAACTTGACTCAGTTAGTTAGGGTGGACTCAGCATAACCACTTTAACTCAGTTAACCTCACTCAGTTTAACCGTGGTTAAAGCCTACTATAAAACAAAATCTCACTTCACATTTTCATTTCAGCTTCATTTCTCTCATTTTTCACTTCAAACTCTCCCTCACATTCTCTCTACTTTCCCTCTGATTTCACACGAGCTTCACCATCTTTCCTTCATCTACTTCATCTTCATCATCATCAATGGCATTGGATTGAAGTTTTTCTACACAGTCCTCAAGATTTTGCAAGCATTGTTCAACATTGAATCTCTCTGCTCTCAAGACCATTGGTTGTATAGCATTTATTTTGCTAAGTTCGTGAAGCTCCAAGGTTGAAGAAGAAGCTAAGATCTCTGGTTTTCTGAAGAGCATTTCCAAATCTCCAATATTCAGGTACGAGTTTCATCCATTATAGACTTGATGTGAGTTGGTTTTCAGGTTCTTGCAACTTCTTATAAGCTCAAGAACTTGCCTGGCTAGTTGATAGGCCTTTAGAGGCATAGACCAAATGTTAGGGCAAATCTTCCTCTGTTCGGTTCTCTCATGTCATGAACTGTTTGTATGTTTTGTCACTGAATTCATGATCTGCGTTAGCTCAGCTTCAATTTGGTATATGATTTGTGCATTTTGGTGAAGAGTGAGAGTTGCAGGTGGTGGCTGTTGGCCGGAGAAGGTGACCGGAGGTCCCTCTCTGGCCGGTGACTTTGATTGCTAGGGTTTTGTCACGTTTTAATCATGACCGTTCATTGTTCATGATCGTGTGACTAGGAGCATGACAACGCATTAAAACGCATGTGCATGTCATGTGCACATCTTCTAAATTCATTTAAACTTTGTATGGCATGGTACACGATAGGGAGTGTGGACATTCACATGTGCGCGTTGATGTTGTTTACTTTGACTTGTTTGTTGACCTGACTTGATCTAACGGTGATCCTTGTTTTGACTTGTGTTGACTGAGAGTGTATGGTTGTTATTGTGTTATGCGTGCTTAATGGACTTAGTCAGATTTGATATCTGCACCCCTCTTTTACAAGCCCAAACCAATTAGAACTAACATTTTACTATGTTCATACCCCCCTGTCATTTTCTACTTCATTTTATTTTCTTTTTTTTTCTACATGTTTCATAATTGAATTTTAAAAATACCAAACTTCATTCTAAAATTCCACAAAAATTCATGAGCATCATTAAAACATTTAGAAAATTTTTCATGATTTTATTTCTTGATTTTATGACCTTTTTGCCCTTGTTCCATAATTTTCTTTGATTTTCTTTTGTATGCATTCTTAATGTGGTACATGATTTTGTTTAATTTTGTTCTTGAACATTAAAAATTGTTTTGATGCTCTTCTTCTTGCATTGAGTCATTATCATCTTGAGGTATGTTAAATGATTTTTATTTGATTTTTTTAGGTCAGTTTATGGCATGTTTGGTGTTCATTTTTGTGCTACTTGGTATGATGTGTATACTTGACCTAAGTGCATTGTTTGACATCATTGTGCTTTGGTTTCTTGCATGATATTTTGGTATATGATTCACCTCTGATTTGTGTACCTTTAAACCATATTTGTTTAATTTCCATGAGGTCATTTGATTCTTGTTTAATACTTTTCATTTGAAGCATTACAACATGTCACATCCTTGTAATCTTTGTGCATGTTTACATGATTTCCTTTGTGTATACTTGCATGATCATTTGCATACTTTAGTGAGCTATTCACTTGACATTATAGGTCATTGGTACATATTATATGTCATCCTTGCATATTGAATTTCATTTGAACCTTGTTCACCTTTAACATGTGGTGTTTGTACTTGTGTTTTCTTTTGAACTTCCATTTCAATTCTACTTCATCTATCACTTCTTAAATGTTTTGATGTCATGCATGAATACTTGTGAGATGTTTGTGAATCATTTTTTTATTTCATTTCAATTCTGATCCTTGGATTACATGTTCCATTTAGGCATGTTTCTTCCATTTCTTTCCATCTTTCATTCTCCCTTTTCTTATGGTGGCATGTTCTAATATCATGGATGATGTTTGTTGCCTATCCACTTGGACTTGCATGATAATGATCATTTGTTTTCCATGTGATGTACATTCTGGTTGTGACATTAGGATTTGATTTCTCATCTAATTCTTTTGAGTTTTATGGTGCATTAAATGTTCTTTTGCTTCTTATACTTCTTACACATGTTTACTAACCATGTAGGGGCATTGGTAAGTTGAAATTGAGTGTGGATAAGGAATCCACATTCAAACTTCTTTCCTTTCATCTCTTTTATAATTCAATTATGTGTTTTGTTAAGCACTTGTGTGCTTTCTTTGATTAACTCATTACTTTCCCTTTTGAGTTACAATTCATCTTCTACTTTAGAAGTGAATTGTTTAATTCATTTCTCCCTTAGACTTTAGGTTTTGAAACCTCACAAACCTTAGGATCACTCCCTTAACTAATCAATTAGGATTGAGTCTTAGTCCATGTAGATTTTTACCTTTATCCGCTCTTGAGTCTTTCATCTTCTTATCTTAAAGAAAATTCAAAAACATGCAATAAAGGTGGGCATTTATTGCATTTAGGCCTTTCATATAAAGAAAAGATTACAAGGGATCTTCTCTTATAATCTTAGAATGTATAGCATATAGCCCATCTTGGGTCAATGTGTTAAACATTTGATCTTGTATGAGGGACTTAAATGCAATACTTGTTGAAGGTACAAATAATAAAAAAACACTTCTTCATTTTCTTAATCAACAAAAATACTTAATAAACACAAGTATGCTAGTGTGTTTGAACCTTGACAATTGGAACTAAGTGTGGGGGTCTTCTTCACTCTTAGTGTGCTTTCTTACTCATTCCATCTTGGAATGTGAGAACGTACACATTCCAATGACTAAGATTCAGATACACTATCATATGCAAACAAATGAAAAAAACTCTTAAAAGACAAAAACAAACAATAACGTCTTTCCTTCGGGAATTCTTTCCTCATCTCATTCACTCTTTCCTTAAGGATGCGTCATTTCCGTTCTACCGCAAACAGGCAACGCCTAAGTCTCCCTACAGCGAGCTGCAACACCTAAACTGCTAGGACGCGAACGTTGAAGTATTCCACTAAAAAACACAAACAACTTTCCCTAGGTGAGGGGAACTACGTTGCTCTGATTCTCATGCTCCCGATGAGATACGTAGGCAGTGGGGTAGGGCCCATGCGAGCACTTCTTTTATTTTCCCTACATTTGTTTCTCGTTCCTGTTCCTTTCTTTCTCATTTCTTTCTTTCAGTTCCTTTTCCAGTATTCTTTTCTATCACCCTTTGATTGAGACAAGCAAGCGTGGATCCCATCGGGTACGATGGACGCGAGGGGGTGCTAATACCTTCCTCTCGCGTAACCGACTCCCTTACCCATTCTCTTGGTCGCAAGACCATGCTCTATCCTTTCCTTCAGGTTTATGCGGTGTTTCCTTTCCCTCTCTTGGGATAAATACACATTGCTGGCGACTCTGTTCGGTGCCACTTTCGCGTTGGTACTAGGATGAAAATCCCGGGAGCGACAGTAAGTAGTATGGATAAATCACACACGCGCGCACACACACACAAAAAGTATTTTTGAAGCCTCTCTTTTTCAAATAAAATCACCCAATTTTTTTTGGAACCTAGCCATATGAATTGAGAACTGTCATATTAATTAGAGAAAGTTTTTGAACTGTCTAATCAATTAGACGAGGGCAAAACAATGGCAATGTCTCAATGAATGGTAACAACTCTAAATCAAAACCTTTAATTTTTGGAAGCAATAATCAATTATTGTATGTTCCTAATCGATTAGCTAATCAATTAGGTAATTCATTTTGCCAATGGATTATTCCCTACATTGAACCATTTCTTGGCCTATAAATAAAGGTCTTTCCTTTCATTTCTAAACATCCAGAAAACACGAGATATCTTACCTCCTTCTCTCTTTCTCTCTCTCTCTCTCTCTCTCTCTCTCTCTCTCTCTCAATATCTCTCTAAATTATTTTTCTTTCTCGCACATATTTTTAGCCATAGCACTTTGAGAAACGTTCTTGCGTTTAGTGAGGAAGTTGTTCTGGGAAAGGGAACTATTGTAAATTTACCAAGAGTTTTTTTTCCTCTTGGATAAAATTATTCTTCCTTAAGAAGTTATTGTTTAGGTTTGGAGTTAAAGCTTTATAAAATCTCTTTTAGGGATAAGTGTTAGTCTTCGTTTGGTCTGTGAGCTCCGCCACTTGAGAAAAATATCTCAGTTTGGGTTCTTTAAGAATAACTAGTGAAAAATCTTCACATCGGTTCTTGAGCTCAACCCTGTACAAAAGCTAATCGATTTGAGATCAGCCCAATATAAAATATTGGTGGTTTGGTTTGGATTTAACCCTATACAAAACCACGATTTGGTTCGGAGGATAGCCAACTCAAAGCTCCAACTCGGTTTGAGACCAGCCCGTACGAAATCTCAGTTTAACCTAGAGACTAAGCGCTTGAAGCTCTGTTCGCTGTTTGGTGTGAATACTAACCGCTTCATTCCATTATTCACTTTTTGGTTTGAAGTCAATTTGAAACTTAATTTTTCCTTGTATTATTGGGTTCGTAGGCTTAACCTTATAAAAGCTCTTAAGTATTATTGGATAGTTTCTCAAGGGACGAGAAACACAAGAAATAGGGGTTTGAATTGAGTTTCACCAAATGTGATCTTTTCATAAAATTCAAACTTCAATGCTAAAAGAGAATAAAAGTAAATAAACACAATTATTTTTATCCTGATTCACTGTTAACAAAGTTACTCTAGTCCACCCACCAAGGTGATTTTGTCTTAGAAAAGGACTTAATCCAATAAGAGACTAACGACAACCTTTAAGTGTTAGAAAACAATTTAGCCCTCTCAAGTATACAGACTAACGACTTAGTCACTTGAGGAATAATCACTTTGAAAAGGATTACAAATGTGTGTACAAAGAGATGCTTCTAAACAAGCAGATTACACAAGTTTAAGTACAATAACACAAAAGTGTTTCCAAGCAAGATATGAACAACAGTTCCTTGCTAATATACAAAACTATCTTAAGAATAATCTCTAAGAGATTTTCAGCGTATCAACATGAGTTTTGTTGAGCTTAAAAGTTTCTTTTAATGCTCATCTTTTTCTTGTAGAGCATCACTCTATCTTTTTTGTTTGAGCAACAAGCATCTTCTTTTTTTAGCTTACAGCTTGGTGCTTTGCTTCCGGTTCGCACACATACTCTCGTGTTTCCTTTAGTTCTCTCTATTCTTCTTCTTGTTATTCTCTTCTTTTTCTTCAACGGTCACTAGAATGAATGGTCTACATCATAGTACAGAAAGTCGTCCTTAGACCACCTTATCGAGGTAGAGGTCACAGTGTACTTTGTATTTTTATATTCAACATATTATCCAACCATTCTTGATCTTCTTTATTCTAACTTCTTTAGAGGCTTCAAATGTATATTTGAT
This sequence comes from Lathyrus tuberosus, assembly GCA_022829125.1. NCBI lineage: Eukaryota > Viridiplantae > Streptophyta > Magnoliopsida > Fabales > Fabaceae > Lathyrus > Lathyrus tuberosus. The sequence continues at coordinate 2,574,253 of JALAZF010000073.1, read as the reverse complement.
GAAGCATGTATAGAAAGATCAATACTTGTAACTTCAGAACCTAAGTTTTCAGAATCTCAGATCTTCGTTTAACAGAACCTTGTCTTAAGAGTCTTCAACACTTGGCCTTTAGAAGTGATATCTTCAGAAACTTCAAAGCTTGTTCAATCAGAACCTCGTCTTTAGAATCTTCAGAACTTGTTATGCACATACTTGTTTTCAGAGTCTTAAGAACTTCGTTCAACAAAACCTTGTCTTCAGAATCTTCAGAACTTGAACTTCAGAAATGATGTCTTCAAAATCTTCAAAACTTTGTTCAGCAGAACTTGTCTTTAGAATCTTCAGAGCTTGTAGTGATAAAAAACATCTCTTAGAAAGCCTTCAAGGCTTACATACTAAGTCATGATTTAAAAGCTTTAGTACTAAATTTCTTCAGAATCGTTGCATTACGAGCATTATTGAAACTTGACTTTAACAAGGAACACCATATGTTTTCTTCCAGAGTGTTTAGATCAAAGTCTGATGACGTCACGCGCCATTCTGTCTGAGTCAGACCCTGTTTAGCAAAAGCTATACACTAGACAGAAACCATAGAGTACTGAATTGTTCTCTAAGATAACATGTGCAATTATCATCAAAACTTAAGGCCAGATGCAGAACCAATCTTGTTCTTACAATCTCCCCCTTTTTGATGGTGACAAACCATGTATTTTGATAGTGCAATTCGTACAGGGTAATAACCATAAACCACAGAATCAGAGTTAAGCTAACCAGCTTCCCTGAATCTGTTACTCTCAAAATTCATTTATGCTTGTTCAGAGTCTCCCCCTGATCCCAAGGCTCACAAAATAATTTTGAAGTACAGAGCATAAGAACAAAGAAGGAATACTTCTCAGTGACTTTTCATCAGAGTCTGACTAGAACTGCCTGGTCTTTATCTCAGAGCTTGGCTTGCTATTAGAACACGATTGACGTAACATAATCTGATTAGTAACTGACTTGATGCCTCACATCATGTATCAAAACTAGGTTCTTTCAATAACTTGAACATGTCACCAGAAGGTGCAGAAAGCAGCATGTCATCAGGAGGTACAGAACTTGAACATTTTCTGAATGACTATGTCTTGATCAGATATCCATAAGGTCCACAACCTTTGAATGATGTGCGCTATAAAGTAGATTTGTCAATCTTTCAAAAAGTTCTCAACTTCTGAGAAACTCGAGGTATCATAGCACATGTTGACATCTTATCAGATAGTGCTCAGCTTATGAAGAATGCATTGACTTAAAGCAGGCTCATCAAAGCAGACTTCATGCATTCTAGTCATGTTTTCTTTTTGTCAAAAGAAAAACTTCTTCCACGGTAACCTGTCTATAAAATCAGTGAACTTCCACAAGTTCCTGAAATAAACATCAAGCATGGTTAGTAGTAAAAACATTAAAATGTATTTGGGTTATACGATTATGAGACTAAGTATATTAAAATCATATATCGCTTTCTCCCCCTTTGTCAAAAATCAAAAAGGAAAAAAAGAAATAATAACCAAAAGATAGCAGAATAAAGAAAAGGAACGAAAACTTTCATTCAAATTTGAACAAAAAATACAAAAGAGAAGAACATGAGAAAATCATAAAAGAAAAAAAAAGGGTAATCCTAAGGTGCCTAAGGTAGGGAAGAAGGAGGGGTTCTTTGAATAAGCTGAGTAAGCAAGTTCTGAATGTTCTTGTTGAATTCATCTTGCTTGTCAAGTCTGGTTTTGAGCAACTTCTTTTCCTTATGAATTTCTTCTAAAATGTTCATCAAACAAGGAAGAAGATCAGCTTCAAAACATCGAGACTGATCAGAGAAATCTGTATGACCCAAGAAGTTTTCTACAGTTTCTAACACCACAGTTTTTTTCTAACAACTTCTCCTTTCTTTTCTTTAGACAACATGGACATTACAACCTCTCTCTTTCTCTTTCTGTTTGAAGTTGTTTCCTGATTCCGTTCTTCTGGTATTTAATCACATCAGCAATTAAAGACATGTCTAGAATATCTTCACCATTGAATGATTTTCCAAACATAATTTATGGTGCAGCTCGAGGATTCAACAACTCCATAATCTTTCCATCAATCATGATTGCATAGATTAATCTTCCATAGGGAGTCCAAGTCCTTTGATTCTTGAACATTTTCTTAGAGAAGTTGATAGAAAAACAAAGATAGTAGAAGAGACAGGCAAGCAAGTTGATTTTATCTCCTTTGGCCAAATGATACAACATATACTTGGAGTCTATATCCAAAATCTTAGAAGAATTTGTTATGGCCCTGTGAAAAATGCTTCCAGAGATAATTCTAACCACACCCTTAGGTTATCGAAAAGATTTGTTGCCGAGTTTGAGTCCTCTCCACTTTTTAATATAGTAGGAGTCATCATTTTGATAATATCTGAATAATTTATCGTTGATTTAAGCAATACAACAACCTTTCTATTGAAACACCGAATATCAGAATTGTTATGAAGAATCAGTCTAGCAACGTCGACTTTGCTTATGCAAACATTACGTCCCTTGATTTTTGAGCATATCATGCGATCATCCAAGATATATGTATTTGCCCAAAAATCCTTGACTAGATCTGGGTAAGTTGTCCCTTTTAGAAGGTTGAAGTAGTAATTCCAACCTTGAGCTTTCAATAACTCAGAGAAATCAAAATCATTTGCAGCAAGGTTTTCAAAGTCGACTGCTATTTCAAATTGAGCGGACAACATTTATATTGGAACGACTAGGGTGATTTGAGGTGCATATTTGTTTTAATTTGAAGAACCTTGATGATTTACCAATTGTTGTTGTTGTATAGCAATTCTTTGAGCATCAGACAAGTAGTTGGCCATTTAAAGAAGATGAATAAGAACACACACTGGGTTTAGGGGTTTTTAGAGCAAAAAGGTTTTAAACATTAAAAGTGTGGGAAAGTTGTAGCGTAAGTGTGTGATGTGAAGTGAGTGAGTATAAATAGAAGATTTTGCAATGATTATAATAACTAGAGAAGAGTAAAAGTCTGACACGGAGTGAGATGAAAATATTAATAACTTAATCTCATGAAAAATCTCGTTTACCAAAGTGTCATGTTAAGCACAAAGCGACATTCATTAAAAGATAGCTGTCTTATAATGAATCACACACTCTTCACTCTCCTGACAACATGTTAATGAAGTAAACTCTTCAGTTTCCAATGGACAAAAAGCAATCTCAATAGAGCATTCTGACCTTGGATACTTCAGATACATGAGAAATTCACTTGTCAGAAGCCTCACTGTCATACCCTAATTTTTGACTCTAAGATCCCATGTCTTTTTGCATCGTCTGCATAGTTTATCACGTCTTGCATCTTGCATAATACCCAATTTATCAGCTGGAATAAATTTGTTGGAATTACAGCCGAATCGTTCAAACCAAAAGTCAATTGTGCATTAAACCAGTGGGTGAAAAATTTTAAAATCGAGCTTGCAAACGTCAGTGATATTAATTTACGTTTCACGTAGTTTAACTTGGCGTGCTCATTTAAATTTTTCGACCACTTTTCGGTCGCATTTTGGTCAGTTTAAGCTTTTTAATCGGGTAAAATTTATTTCAAAATTTGACCAAACGCTGTATTTTTCCAATACGTATATTTCGCGCTGATCATTTTGGTATACTCATTTTATTTATTTGAGCACTTCGATACCGGTCCAATTTCTCGTTTTTAACCTAGTTTATTTTAATTTTTAATTAAATAACATTTTCTTATTAATATGATTTTTAATTTAATTTTTATTTAATAGTTTACTTTTTTAATTTATTTGTCTTTATATTTTAAATAATGTTTGAATTTTGTTTTACGTACATTAGGAAATACTTAGTAATTAAGTTTAGGATTCATTTTGTTTTTTTTTTTCGTTTTCAGCAATTTTCAAGTTTAGGGAGTTTTTTGCTGATTTTTTTTTTAACAATTTTTTTGGCATTAGTGACGTTTTTGTGACCTTTGAGTCAATTCAGAGTAATTTGAGTTAAACTGTCAGCCCTTATGATAAGTAGAGTTATCACCTGTAAAGAGTTGTCAATAGAAAAATTTTGAGTACTTTAGGGAACCTTTAAGTACCTTAGAGTTGTTATTGAGTTATAAATAATATAATAACATTTTGAGATGTTTTGAGAATTTTTGTTGGCTTTAGAATTGTTGGGTAATAACATATCTTTACTCAATTTGAGATGTAATATAATTATTTAAATAAATTATATTTTTGAGATGAGTAATCCGGTGGGATTACAGTGAGGCGAGATTATTGAAAAACCTATGGTTGAAGAGTGGAACCAATTTTGAGTATGATTTTGAGATGATTTTAATGATTGCCTAACTTCCATGCATGTTTGCTATACATGATCATGCATGCATATATTTTGGAGTTAGGTAGGACTTCGGTATAGTCAGCTTAGGTTCAGAGAAGAACCATGACAGTCTCATTTCCAGAGAGGGACACAGTTCATGGAGGAATTGAAGACAAAGGCAATCAGTAATATACATCTGATCCCAAAAATCCGATACCACATGCATATTGATAAAGGAGTTTGTGCATTAGGATTTGCATTATAAATTGGAATGTGATTGTGTTTTGTGAGAATATTATGCTTGTTGTTGTTTTGTTTACTATTCTGCTATTAATTTTCACCATTAACATTTGTAAGGTGTATTCCACCCCTTTCTTGTTTCTTTTGTGTGGCTTTGTGAATTGTTTTACAGATACTCAGCAGGAGTAGTTGCTTGTGAGTTGGAAGATGGCCTTGTAGCTTCTTTTCATTTATTTTTATAGTTATCTTTATTTAATTGGTTTATATGCTCTGATCTTTAACATATGAGATGAGGAGTATCATTTGTTTTGAGTTGATGTTGGAGTTTATTTTCCTTGAGTATTTCCTATAAATAGTTATTTGAAGTTATGCCATATTTCGAGTTCCGCTGCAAGTTTGTTAATTTTTATTAATGAAAGTATGTATATTTTGTTGGAGTAACATCTTAAAGTATGGATTTATATTTTATATCAAGAGTCAGAATTTAGGGTGTTACATAGTGGTATGAGAGCCTGGTCGGTCTGTCCGGCCAGGTTTTGTATTTTTATCTGTTTCCAAGTATGCGACAAGTGTGTGAACATTGTCGATGCAATGTTTCTTCTAATAGTTGTTCACTAATATACAGAGAAATGTGTCATACCCTAAATTTTAACCACAAGATTTCCCATCATTGTGTCAAATCATCACCACGATATGGATGTACCTTCATACCTCTCAATCCTCTCAAAGATTGTTGAGCATTCACCTCAATCAAGGATTGGGGTTTTTTTTAGTCCTCTCAGAGCACTCAGACAAAGGATCAATCAGGAATTGACATGATATTCAACTTGTCAAGCCTCTCATACATCCATAAAGGGTCAAGAGGTCTCCCATATCAAGAATCAATCACAAGAGTGCAACATTTCAAGTTGATTAAGCTTCAAGATCATCAGTGTCACCAAATTAGGGTTTTGGTAGACCAAGGCCTCCATAGAGAAATTTTCTTCTAGGCATGAGCAAATACTTCAAAACATGATCCAAGAAGCTCAAAGGGACCTCATGGATCCAATCATAAGTTCAAAATAGCCTCAGGGGATGCATTCATCAAAAATCAGGAATTAGGGTTTCTTGACCTAATTCACCCCTAAGTTGACTTTTGGAGCAAGGCATGAGCCAAAACCTCAAGGAATGTTTTGAAGACCTCAAATATCTTATATTGATCCTCTTACAAGTTCAAATTGACACAAAGAACTTGATCCATAAGCAATGCAAGGATTCAAATTCATCTGAATCACAAATTAGGATTTCTGATAAAAACTCAATCGTGTCTTTGACTTTTGACCAAGACATGATCCCAATTGGGGCATGGTTCAAGAAACTCTTAAACACCTATGGAATCCATCCATTAGGTTTGAATTAGGTCAAGAACTTGATTTCGTAGAGAATCACAAAGTTTGAAATTCATTTGATAAAAAGTCAAATGTGCCCAAAAACCAAGTTTGACTTTTGAGATTTCTTGACAAACATGGCTCCCCTAAGTAAAAAACAATGTTAACTTAAGGTTTGGATCATCATCAATCAATAAAAATCAAGAAAAGTGAGGTTACTTGCAAAAGGGGTAATCTTAAGAAATTTAAAATTTCTCTAGTTATGAAAAAAGGATGATTTTTTCCAACTTTGCAAGGTCATAACTCCCAAACCACAAAGCCATTTTCTCCCATCCAAATCTCAAATGAAAGCTCTCATTACATACTAAAAAAGTGTCACAGTGCTCCATGAGCCAAAAAAGCTTGGATTTTGAGTTATAAAGCCATGAAGTTAGGGTTTCAAAACTTTTCACTTTTACACTTAGTGAAAATTTGAGACAGAATCTGTTTTATTTTTTTCCAACTTTGAGGTCATTTTTCTCCATGATCCATAATGATCCAAGACCAAAGTTAAACATCAAAGTTGAAGTATGATGTGAAATCTTTCCAAAGAGTACAAAAACATCATCAAACTCCATTTGAGCAAAGAGATATGGAGTGATCAACATGCCTTGCTGCAAATTGTCTACAAGACAGTTTTGGTTATTTCTTGCTAGCCACGATTCTTTTTGTTAAGTGTAATGATCAATACCACTCACATTCAATGTATAGCAGATGAATCACAACAAACATGCAAAGTTGGACCAAGGAGTCAAGGAAATCTCAAGTGTAATGATGGGTTTTGTCACCTTATGCTTGAATTTAAAATGGCATTTATGTGCAATAGTGCACATTCAACAAAAGGACTCTTTTCAGTTAAGATGCTCACATAAACAACAATAAAAGCATATGAGGAATGTGGATTGAGTCAAAAGATAAGCTAGCCATGTGGAGGGCAATGGTACCTTGTGTGAGGGACAATGATACATCTTGCCAAAACTTTTGAATTCTAGCCAATCTCCAAGATATCACTATTCAGCCAAGACAAACTTCCTCTACTATAAATAGAGGTCATGTGTAACTGATCAAAACACACCAAAACAACCACAATGCTTGTTTTCTCATAAATCCTCTTTCTTGCAAAATTCAAAGTTCTCAAAGAGTGAAAACTTGGAATTCTCAAACCAGTCCAATTCCACTCAAACCAACCATCCTAACACCTCACATACATCATATATAAGTGATCCATAACCTCAAAACACATCTGGAACACCCGAATCATCAAGTCACTATCCATTTGCTCAAACTTTCTTCCAAGCTGCAGATAGGGTCAAGCCAAGTGATCCAGAGGTTTTCAATCTATTCCAAGCTTCCAAACACCTTACATAAGGTCCATTGAAGCTGTCCAAATTATCACACAACATCTGTAACACCTCTACATCAGAATTCGAATTCCCTTTGCACAAGTAAGTCTGACACTCTCAAACTCTATGATTCATGCATCATAAATGTGTTTTTAAGTTACAAACATGTTTCTGTACTTGTGTAAAGTGTTTCCCCTCAGTCAATTACTTTGTAACTATCTTGTATAAGATTTCATAATGTTCTTGCAGAAATTAGGGTTCATGTGTTCATCACTTGATTTCTCACTCCACACTTAAAATAAATGCAATTAGTTGGTACCATTGGAATCCTTGTTCAAAAACGAGCAACTTTCATGTTTACAAAAATCAAAACCATTGAGTAATCAGAGAGTTATGAGAGGTTTTGAAAATCTGGAGAAACAGGGCATGCGCGAGCAAGAAAAAATGTTCTTGGCGCCCTTTTTTGAATTTTCAAATTTTCAAAATTTTCTTTTATTTTTAATTGATTTCAAAAATTAATTTCTCTCTGATTTTTAATCATTTTGGATTGATTCTTTTTTTTTTTAAATTCACAAATATGTTTAAATATTTTATTCCACAAAAAAATAAAAAAATATTATTTATTTAATATATTTTGAATTTTTGTAAATAATTTCTTTCTAATTGTTTTTAAACATTTTTAAAGAGTTCTTTCTCTTGATTTTTCAAACTCAAATGAATTTCTAGTCATCATATGGATAAAACATGTTTTTAAAATATTAATCCAAGGTCACAACTTATTTATTAAATAAATTTGATAATTTCCATCATTTTTATTTAATTTTTCTTCAAAATAAATACCTTTTTTTTTTTATGAAATTAGGGTTTCTTTGATTTAACCTTCAAATTTTCTTTTCAAAAATACTTTTGGGCCTCTTTGTAGAGTGTAAGACTCATTCCTTGTTGTACATAAATATTTGGGCCTCATTCATTGTATAAGTCCCACTGTGGTTTTCAAAACCGCGGCGCGATCGTCGTCTTTCAAATAAATCATCTGGGCCTCTCCTTGAGTGTAAACCCCATTTTTCTTCTTTAAAAATACATTTGAACCTTGAATAGAGTGTAAGACCCAAACCCTTTTTGTACATAAATAATTTTGGGCCTCTGTTATAGTATAAGTCCCACAACGTCTTTCGGTATCGCAGTGCAATCGCTATTTTCAAACAAGTTATCTGGGCTTCTCCTTGAGTATAAGTCCCAATCTTTTGTATAAAACTTTGTTTTAAACAATAAACAACCTCCACGGGCCTCTCCTTGAGTTGTAAGCCCCATACCTCTATTTTCAAAATCATCTATCTGTTTTAAACTAGTACTAAGAGGAGCATTATTCCCGGTTGAATTGCTCTTAGACTACTTAGGCCTCTCTTTGAGTTATAAGCCCCAAACACTCTTTTCTTTTCAAACAACTTGTTTTTATTTCAAATTCAAATTCAAAGTTTTCTCAAAACTTTCTTCAATTTCTTAAAACCCTAATCATACAGGTGTAATCAATACAATCAATCACAATACACTTGGGCCTCTTTTCAGAGTGTAAGACCCAACATCTTTTATTTTCATGCATACTTGTGCATATCCGTCTAGAGTTTCCCCAGCAATTAGGTATACACTTAAGTCAAACCAGAGGTTACCTTTAACTTAGTCAAAACTAGTTCCCTCAGAGGAAATTCCCATCAATACAGTCTGCCTCCTCTTGGGCTTATTCAATATGGAACAGAGAAAGGCATTATTCCCGGCGAAACTTTTCTCAAGGCTGTCAAAACTTAGAAACATATATGTGTATACAAGAAATTCATTTCCCCAAAGAGGATTAATTCCCGGTGAAACCTCTTTTGAATTTATTCAAACCTTAGAACTGTTCAACAGAGAAATGATTAATTCCCTGTGAAACCTTTCTTGAATTTTTCTTAGGTTTAGACCCATAGGCTTCCCAGAAGCATCCCTAGCCTCCTCTTGGGCTTAGTACAAGGACCAACAGGCTTCATAAAAGTTCCCCAGCCTCCTCTTGGGCTTAGTACAAGGACCCAAAGGCTTCCTAAAAGCATAAGATAGAAATTAGTTATCTCTACTAGTTCAATCCCCAGGAGAGTCAAAAGTCCAGAATATCCTATCATCTAAGGGTTGATCTTCATCCCTTAAACCAACAGCCTCCTCTCAGGCATCATACAAAGATCTCTCTACACCAGAGTCTACCACTCCTTAAAAGACTTGGACAGTCTCAGCCTCCTCTTGGGCTTCATTCAAGTAAACTTGGAAATTATCATAGTCTCCTTTTGGACTTCACACGAGACCCTCAGACTTCCTAAAACACATATGATAGATCCTGATCCATTTCTTTATCAATATACCTGTCTCCAACCGAGTTAAAAACTTCTAAGGTTTGTCAAAGTCACCTTTAAACTTCTCTGACCTCCAACAAGGCTTGCCTTTCACCTTAAAATCCCAGCCAAGGTCAGATTAACCTCAACAAAAACCCTAATAAAATCAGAGCCTCATGGTATCTGGTATTTCAACTCTTCCCTAATTCTCAGAAAGAATAGATCCCATTTGGATTCCCCCAATACAATTTAGACCTGCTCCTGGATTTTAATAAATCCTCAGCAAAAGTCAGCCTCCTCTTAGGCTCCATATAAGAATTTCCCCAGTCAGCCTCAATCTTGGGCTTTGTACAAGACTAATAAAACCCTCCCCAGTGGAGTAATTTTCTTTTAAGCTTCAACCTTGGGCTTTGATCAAGGCACACAAAAATCAACATCCCCTCAGATGAGACCATGAGTCATCTCTGCAGGAAGATACCTCCTTTGTACATCACATATCAAAACAAACAATCAAAACCCTTTTCAGATAATTGATGTAAGTGGCACACTTGTTGATTCAAAATCCAAGCTGGAGTCCCTCCTTTATCATGTATAAACTTTCTCTTTCATCTAACAACTATAAGTGGCAAGCCTCTGGATTCCATACATCTAAACCAATGTCCCTCTCTTAGCATAAAAGATTCATAAAGGAAAAGCGACATTGCTCTACACTGAGTTAAAGCTTCTTCCTTCATGACATCTCTTTTATAAAGGAAATTATGGCATTGCTGGATTCCATGCATCCCAGTTAAAGTAACTTCCCTTATAACCAATTACCCAACATTTGTGATGAATAGGTGAGATATCTCTCTTTAGAGATGGCAAATTCTCTCTCTCAGTCACCCTATAGCTTCAACCTTGGGCTTCAAACAAGACACAAATTCTCAAATAGCTTCAATATTGGCCTTTGAACAAGACACTAAATATTTTTCCTCCCATAGAAATATGAGGAACTACAATTACTCTGATTTCCCAAATCTCTTTACGGGAATACGTAGGCATAAGATTATGAAATCTTAGTGAGCACACAAATAACATACTTTAGGTCCAGGTACGTTCCCAAAAACAACAGAAAACCCGAAAACAACAAAAACATTCTCTCAACACTCTCAAGGGAGAAACTTTCCCAATCCACAATAGATAAACACAAGAAAGCATTTCAAAATAACAGAAATACATGCAAAAGAAGGTTCCTATAGATTACTATAGATACACTGGGTGTTGACAACTTTCCTTTGTATAACCAGACCCCGATCCCCGATCTCTTAGCATTTGTTAAAGAAAACATTTGCATGCATGATTAGTTTAAGATATCTTCCCCTTCCTTTCTAGCTTCATAGGATAAATACACAAATCAGAAAGTAGCACCAATCATGCGGTAAGGTGGTCCCGTCACCAGGAAAAAACTGACAGCTACAAAATGGTAAGAAGAAAAGATCACATAATCAATGATGCTTTGGAAGGTATGGCTCATGTGATGGAGTAAGCTTTACAAGCTCAACAGAATCCACAGGCTGAAGGTGTCGAATCCCATGGGTTAAGCATGTTTTAGAGAAACAATGTACCAACAACAACAATGTAACATGAGTAATTATGTTTGATATACCACATATGTGAAGAAGAAGTGAAATAAATGATTTTGCCTTTCATTCTGGATAGTATCAAAAGAGATCCCTAAACAATATCATCATTATGGAAAATGATATGTGTTTAGGGATCTCGTTGTTTATGACTATTCATTAGAATTATGTGAGTGTTATTTTAATGTGTTGTTTTTTTTACTGTTAAATATGTAATTCATTGTGTTAAGTAAGATTGTATTCGACAATGCGAAGTCTGTATGAAGTTGTCGAAGAAGTTTACTTAGATATAATCCAACGGAGTCGAATTTATTTGGGATTCGAAGTTGTGGGCATTTGACAGGCATTCGAAATGCATTTTGTACTCAATCAAATAAAGTTATTTAGAGTTCAATAATAAACATCTTCTCCAAAAACCCTAACTCTATCTCTCTCTCTCTCTCTCTCTCTCTCCTTCTCAAAATCCTTCCCCTCCTTTAAAATATTTGTGCGGCGAAATCATCTTACAACCAAGGTGTGGTTGAATCACTAAAGTGAAGAGTGAAGAACGAGAAACACGGTCAATCAGAAAAATTAATTCTTGTTCATCAAGATTAATTCAAATTATCTCCATGATTGGGGTTTTATTCCAACATCCAGTATCTAGAGCATTGGCTGTGATTCTTGGGAAGCATAGAACAATGATTTCTCATTTGAACGGGAATTTTCTAGCAAATCTTCCCATCTTGAATGGCAATAACTATGATAATTGGTGTAAACAGATGAAGGTTGTCTTTTGTTCTCAAGACGTTTGGGATCTCGTGAAGAATGTTTTAAAACAAGATTTTGGTTCTGCATATGATCTCTAGTTTTGATGATAACAATGCATAAATTTTATATGTAACAATTTTTTACTCTAATATTTTTCCGAAGTGTGCAGATATAAAGTTTAATTTGATTCTGGATAACTCTCTAGAAATTTCATCAGAATCAATTCTGGCACGCCTCAAGAAACTACTTCGACCGCATCTGAAGAAACATCAGCAGTTCTAATGAATGTTGAATGTCTCTGAAAAAAGAAAGTTGTGTGCTTCTCAAAAAAGCTTTGCTTCCAGCTCTGGAGTCAAGGTTCTGAGTTCTGAAGAAGTGTCCTTTCTCTATTGATAATCAAGCTTTTGGCTCTGATAGAATCATTCTAAGAAGACTTAAGTGAAGACAACTTCTGACTCTGAAGACTCTGATACTTCTTGGCATCTTTATCTAATTACAATATCTTCTAGACTCATCATCACTTCAAATCAGAAGAATTCCATCAGAATATAAGATCAAGACAAAATTTGCGCTCAAAGAATTCGTACAACAGTACAATCCCAAATTGGTAAAAAACTAATTGTGGGCCAAAATTGTTAAGGAATGTTTGTGAGAATTCACTACTCTTGTCTCCCACAATCTTCTGATTACTGTTCTGGCAGCTGGCACTGATAGTGAAATTCGTACCCTCAAACGTTCTCCCATTGAGCTTATATAAAAGAGTCACTACTTCATTGCGAATATAACGAACAACATTGCAAGAGTGAAAACGCAAAGTCTCAAAATTCTATCAAGAGAGTATTCTCAAACGCAAAGAGTTGTTGCTCATATTTATGTATTGTTCTTTATTTGTTTCATTCGCTTATCAAAAGCATTATTGTAAACACTTTCTTTTGTAATCTCTTTGAAATTATTTTTTCTCAAGTGACTAAGTGTTAGTCTGTATACTTGAGAGGGCTAAGGTGTTTTCTAACGCTTAGACGAACTTTTGTAATCTTTCAAGATTAGTGGATTGCGAAATCACCTTGGCAGGTGGATCAAACTTAGCCTCGTTATAGGCGAACTTGTATAAACCAAACGTATCACTCTCTTTCTTAGTTTGTATATCTTGTTTGTGTGTGTAAAGCATTTCTATCGAAAAGTTTTGAAAACCCAATTCAAACCCCCTTTCTTGTGTTTTTTCTCTACCTTTAGAATGAAGTTAAACCAATTGACAAGAATTCCACGGATGAACAAAGGGCTGCGCATAAAGATTTGAAGAAGAAAGATTATAAAGATCTCTTTATAATTCATAAATGGGTTGATCTAGACAACTTGGAGAAAGTTGGTGATGTAGACTCATCAAAGGAAGCATGGGACATCCTGGAGAAATCGTTTGGAGTGCTGACAAGGTGAAAAAGGTGAGGTTACAAACTCACAAAAAAGTGCATGGAGAAGTGTTAACATCAAGATTAAAGATAAGAAAGGTAAAGGAAAATGGAGAAGTGTTGACATCAAGATTAAAGATAAGAAAGGTAAAGGAAAATGGAATTGAAGAAAAGGTAGAGGAGGTTATGACAATTCGACTGGTAGAAGTTACCAACATGGAGTAAATACGCCAAACCATAGACAAACAAAAAAACAAAGCAATCACAGAGGTGGTGTTGTAGGTAGAGGAAGAGGTGGTGGCAGAAAACCTGATAAAAGTCATATTCAGTGTTTCAATTGTTAGAAACATGGTAACTATGCTAGTGATTGCCCATAAAACAAAAGAAATAATCAATAAAATGATGCAAGACTTGTAAGACACGAAGAAGAAGACATACTTCTAATGGCTACAACAAAAGAAGTAGAGAGATTCAATGACCAATGGTACCTAGACTCAAGATTCTCATCACATATGATTGGAAGGAAAAATTGGTTTGTCAACATAAGTCCCTCGATGAAGAACAAGGTAAGATTAAAAAATGACAATACCCTGGCTCTGCAGAAGGTATTGGTGATGTTCTGATCATGAGGAAAGATGGAAAATGTCAATGGTTTCCAATGTGCTATACATACCAAGCAAGAAAAGCAATTTTCTCAACATAGGGCAACTAATTGAAAAGAATTACAAAATGTCGATAGAAAATAAGATGTTGAGAGTTCTCGAATCAAGTGGCAAGTTAATCATGAAGGCACCTATGTCTCAAAATAGAACCTTCAAGATTAAACTTAATGTGATGGAGCACAAGTGTCTAGAATCTGCAACTAGCAAGGATGAATGGTTATGGAATTACAGACTTGGCCATCTCAACTTCAAAGACATTAGAAATTTGAAGAGAAGAAACATGGTTTCAGGATTACCAGAATATGAAATTCTAAATGAAGTATGTGATAAGTGCTTTTAGTCAAAGCAACACAAGAACAACTTCAGCAAAGATGCATGAAGCAAGTCAAAGGCAATTCTTGAAGTGATGTACTTTGATGTGTGAGGTCCTATCCAAGTGGATTCGATTAGAGGTAACATACTTTATCACATTCATAGATGATTTCAATTGAAAAATGTGGACATACTTAATCAAGAAGAAAAGGGATGTGCTTGAGGTGTTCAAAATTTTCAAATTTATGGTGGAGCGACAATGTGGTCAAAAGCTTAAGAATTTTAGAAATGATGGTGGTGGAGAGTATGTTTCCAATAAATTTGCTGTTTTATGTGAGAAATAAGGGATTGTGCATGAGGTGGTGCCACCCTATACTCCACAGAAAAATGGAACTACATAAAGGAAGAATAAAACCATCATGAACATGGTAAGGAATTATCTAAGAGTCAAGCACTTACCTATTGAATTATGGGGTAAGGTTGTGTCGATTGCAACATACATCCTGAACAGATGTCCGACTAAGAATCTAGAAGAAATCACACCAGAATAATGTTGGATATATAACACATAGACATGTTCCTGATCAGTTGAGAAGAAAACAAGATAACAAGTCAAGATAGATGATCCTAATAGGATATCAGTCAACTGGTAGATACAAACTGTTCGACCCAATGAACAAGCAAGTTGTGATCAAGAGGGATATGATCATAAATGATCTTAAGGAATGAGACTGGACTGGAAACATCAAGAAGGATTTAGTGAAAATCTTATGTGATGAACCAGCTAGTGAAGTTGACAGAGAAGTTCGTCAAGAAGAAGTTAGAGGTCAAGCAGACACAAGCTGGCCTCAAAGAATAAGAAACATGTTTGCAAGGTTGCAGAAATGTGTTATTACATCAGATGATGTGGTCGATGATGAAGGTGAACTTATTCCATATGTTTTCTATGCAAAGACTGAGCCATTTATTGTAATTGAGGCATTGGAGGACTCGAAGTGGATACAAACCATGATGGAGGAGCTGAAGTCCATAGAAGTAAATATAACATGGTTACTAATCAAATTGCGACAAGGCAAGAAGGAAATTGATGTGAAGTGGGTTTACAAAGTAAATTTGAATCCAAGAGGAGAAGTAACCAGACATAAAGTAAGACTTGTAGCCAAAAGATTTCTTTAGAGAGAAGGAATCGACTTTGATGAAGTCTTTTCACCGGTTGCTAGGATTGAAACAATTGAGTTGGTTGTTAGTCTAGCAAACATAAAAAAACTGTTATATGTGTCAGATGGATGTGAAATGTTTCCTAAACATCTTATGCTATAGAAAGTGATAAACGAGTACCTAGCGTGTACCAACTTCAAAACAATATCATTACCATACATCCGCAAGTTAAAATGGCCAACTTGGAAAATCACCTCAAACTTCCTCAAGATACTCAAACAAGCTCTTGGACAATCACAAAAATAACCAATTAAAAAAAAATAGTATAAACATACTAAAAGATCGGGTGAAATTGAATTAAACAAGTTGAAAAGTGAAGATTTGAGAATTTTAAGAACTTGTCCAATTTCAACTTGTTTAACCAATTCACCACACTATCTATACTAATACAATAAAATTCATAAAGAAACTAAAGACAATACAACATTCTTGTTTTAAGTCGTAAGCTCGACACCTATTATTTACAAACCGGCACCTTGCTTTGGAAGAGCCAAATGCTTTCACTCCCGCCTTTGCTCTCATCTCTTCGAGCTCTAACCGGAACTACACATCTAACCACACTTTTGGCAAACGTGAAGAGAAACAAATATATACACTATATTCACACGTATGCAAAACATGTAAAATTCACAAATATGGTAAACATATACAAGTATCAATATAAACAAGTGAAAATAGACAATATATATGATATCTACAAAACTTAAAAACAAAGAAACTATCGCAATGCGATCCAATAAAAACACTAATCCCCGGCAACGACGCCATTTTGATGGTGTGGTAAAGCGGCAAGCAACAAAAGTTTTTAGAAATATTTATCCGGGAAATTATCGTGTCACAGAGATTAGAATTATTGAACTACCGTTCAACAATTTAAATGTTATTGAGTTTGAGTTTAAATGGTTTGGAATAAAAGTGCAAAAGAAAAAACATAAAAAAGAAAATAAACACATTCTTAAGACATGAGAAAACTCGTCAGGAGTTGTATTTCGTTCTACCCATCATTACTAAAAAATATATGGATCAAATGCACTCAACCTAATCACTTGTCAAAACCCCCACGTATCGCTCACAACAGAGGTTATGTCTAACGCGAAGTCGAGAGATCAACCGTATCATCTCATCGATGATGTCTCACGTAACTCAACAACACGGAGCATTAAGAACCGATACCCACACAAATATTAGACCTAAATCAATGTCTAGAGTTTAGAATCTAATGTTCATCTTAGATCGAGTTCGAACCGTATATGTCTATAGAAATCCAAACCCATTAAGTAAAAAATCAAAGATAACTATCGATAAAGAGTTGTAAAAGAGATTTTATACAAAGATCCATAAATATACATACAATCAAGATAAACTCACATACAAAACCCCAACAAATAGAGGGTACAAAGAGAAGAGAGAAGAAGAACACAAATCTCACGATTTGTCAACTCCGATTGAAGTGGATTCGACTCTGGATTGTCAAAATGCACACACCATGTGTTGTTTCTAAGCTAAATCTACTAAAAAATGAAGGTTTGATGAATTGGGAACAAATATCCCAAAACATAACCTAAAAAAAATGTGTTTTTACCCCTTTTAATGTGTTTCTGCCCAGACAAATTCACCCGGCGAAGCAACAAATCTCCCGAAGAATTAAGGTGGCTTTTTCTACAGCTTCTGGAATTTCTGGTTTGCTTCAGGATCGCCCGGCAAGCTCAGGGCGAGAGTTGACAATAAAAAAATTCAGCATCTTGTTTTCTTCATAACTTTCTAACCGTAACTCCGTTTGATGTCCGGTTGGAAGCGTCAGAAGACTTATTCAACGATCTATCTAAGAATGACTAAATATCAATGCTTGAATACCTACAAAAATAAGATAAAAACAATTAAACTGAATGATTTTTATACGAAAATACTAGTATACACTAAATATACACTTTTACAAATAAAATGGAGTTTTTTTTCAAAGAATTCAATACAAATGAATCGATAAGTGCCGCAAAACTACTACTTAAAACACGGAATTTGGGCACTTATCAAACTCTCCCCCACTTAAAACATTGTCTGTCCTCAAACAAAGTCAAACAACTTAAAGAAACAAAAGACGATAATCCAAGAGTCACGAATCAAGAGGTTTTTTAAAACGGAAAAAAAATGTATGGTTCAAATAAAAAACGTACAAGCAAAGTAAACACCTACCACCATCCTATAATGACAACATGAAAACGAAACAAATCCTAAGTACAAAAATCATGCCAAACAATCTAAAACAACACAAGCTAAATCATGAATCACACCTAACAAAAATTCATCAAGGGATGAGAAACACACAAAGGTGAGGATTTGACACTCATCCAACAATGTTGCAAAAAAAAAGACTAAATTATGCATTCATCCAAAAATTCACATTGAACATACAAAGGCAAGAATCACAAGGGCTTTTCAAGGTTGTAATGTGGCTTGGTTAACAAACAAGGGGTAATTCCTAAAGCTAATCGAAACAAAAACTTGCTTAAACCTAAGGGAGTGATCAGCTCACAAAAGTTCAAACACAAAATTTCAATCAAACTTCTTCTTTCATCCCAAGTGTTACACCAAACACACCTTACTCATTAGCACAATTATTTGATACTCTTTTGGTTTTTCTTTTTCAAAACTTTTCTTATTTTTTCCTTTCTTTTTCTCTTTTTTCTTTCTTTGTTTCAACCGCATAACAACCAACAACATAAGTGAGCAAACATTGCTCTCCCTAACTTGAATTCAACCAACATCAACGTGTGAATACTCCATACTTTCTAAGGCAAGGTAAAAATTCCAACAACAGCACATGGTTGAGGGTTCAAAAAAATAAATAATCAACATCCATTCAACAAGGTGAACTAATACTCATAGACAAACATCAAGTTCAAAAACAACATGGACATTGACAAAAAGGCTCAAAAGGGGTTAACAAAAGTTCACAC
Organism: Lathyrus tuberosus; assembly: GCA_022829125.1. Taxonomy (NCBI): domain Eukaryota; kingdom Viridiplantae; phylum Streptophyta; class Magnoliopsida; order Fabales; family Fabaceae; genus Lathyrus; species Lathyrus tuberosus. The sequence goes on along the minus strand of JALAZF010000073.1, from coordinate 2,555,661 downwards.
ACACACGAGGTGAATTGACTATTTAATTAGGTAGTTGTGCTCAATAATCAAACAAAATGCCTTGATCAACACAAGCAAAAGATTAAACATAATGAAATCCAGTTAAAACAAGAATTCTGGCCTCCAGCATATATGAACAATGTAAAGCTTCCTCAATTTGGGGGTAAAAAGGGAACTAAAGTGATTCAATCAAAAAAACAAGTAATGTAAAAGAATGGATGGCATGGAATTTGTACGAATGAAAAGTTTCCTAAACATCTTATGCTATAGAAAGCGATAAACGAGTACCTAGCGTGTACCAACTTCAAAACAATTTCATTACCATACATCCACAAGATGAAATGGTCAACTTGGAAAATCACCTAAAATTTCCTCAAGACACTCAAAACAAGCTCCTGGACAAACATAAAAATAACAAATTAAAACAAAATACTATAAACATATTAAAAGATTGGATGAAATTGAATTAAACAAGTTGAAAAGTGAATATTTGAGAATTTTAAGAACTTGTCCAATTTCAACTAGTTTAACCAATTCACCATACTACCTATACTAATACAATAAAAACAATAAAGAAACTAAAAACAATACAACATGCTTGTTTTACGTCGTAAGCTCGACACCTATAATTTACAAACCAGCATGTTGCTTCGGAAGAGCCAAATGCTTTCACTCCCTCGTTTGATCTTATCTCTTCGAGCTCTAACCGAAACTACACATCTAACCACACTTTTGGCAAACATGAAGAGAAACAAATATATACACTATATCCACAAGTATGCAAAACATGTAAAATTCATAAATATGGTAAACATATACAAGTATCCATATAAACAAGTGAAAATAGACAATATATATGATATCTACAAAACTCAAAAATAAAGAAACTATCGCAAATGCGATCAAATAAAAACACTAATCCCCGGCGACGACGCCATTTTGATGGTGCGGTAAAGCGGCAAGCAACAAAAGTTTTTGGAAGTATTTATTCGGGAAATTATCATGTCCACAGATATTAGTGTTGTTGAACTGTCGTTCGACAATTTAAATGTTATTGAGTTTGGGTTTAAATGGTTTGGAATGAAAGTGCAAAAGGAAAAACATAAAACAAGACAATAAATACATTCTCACTAGTGCAAAGTGACGAATATAATTTTAAAATTTATACCCATTATATTAAAAACGGGTGTAAATAATAAACGCGGTGGCAAATTTGTAAATAAAATGTCATTTGTAGTAGCAATACGTGACAATAGACACCCCATTTTAAAAAAAAAATGGTGTAAATTAAAAACATTATTATAATAAATTAAAATCATTACTATAATAATATCTCTATTACTCCCGTTAAAGGAAAAACGAGTGTAAATTAAGATTGATAACTCTAAATATTAACATTAAACATATTAATAAACCAAACTATATTTTATTAAGTGATATATTTAGGTAAGTAAATTAATTAATGAGTATAAATTAATTAATTAATATTTTGTAAATAAAATAATAACAAAACACATATAAGTATATTAAATTTAATTACTGATATCACTTAAACCCATTTCTCTCTAAACCCCTCTTCTCTCTAAACCCCTGTTCATTTCATCCGAGTTCATCGTTTCCATTTCACTGTGAGTTCATCATTTCAATCATCGCGATTTTAGCGTCTCCATTCATCGCGAATTCATCGTCTCCATTTATCCTCTTTCATTCATCGAGTTTCATCTCCTTCCTCTCATTGCCGAGCTCCATCTCCTTCATCTCATCGGACATCCGAGAAACAAATCTCCATCATCGCACGACCATTGTCACACATACGAGGAACCTTTGTAATCTCTCATCATCGTACAACCATTTTCACAGCTCGATGACGACATGCACGGCGAAAAATCCGGTCTGTCTTTCTTTTTTCAATTAGGGTTTAAATTTTTAGGTAAAATACTAAGGTTTAATCTTTTATGTAGAACATTCGGGGTGACTAATTTATGCTGTATTTGATTTTGAATGATAAAAAAAATGAACTGGATTCCCATTGATATGTTCATAGATGAGATTACAACAATCATAGATTTTAATCTTCGGATCCTTGCAGCTAAGGTATATTCAGTTTCAAATCACCAGTAAGAATTGTTATGATACTGGCAGCTAATGTATCTTGAATTAAAATGGTACTGATATCTGATCTTTTGGCAGTGATCCATTATTTTCTATCTCCTCTATTGGTGGCTCATGGCTTCATTCCAGAACTGCTATCAAATCTATTATTCATGGTGGGAGCTTCATACTACCATTATCTAAATTTCTTAGGTTATGATGGTAAGACCCTCACTAACTCTCTCATTACATTTGGATCTTAGAATATCTTCTTATCGTTGTATCCTTGAGTGTGCCTGCTATCTCATAAACAATATTTATGACTAAAAAGGATGGGTTTCTTTGCTTTGATCTTGGTTAATCTTTTCATTTGCTGGGAATCAATTTTAGTTGTTGCCAATTAAACTGTTGAAGCATGAGTGATTTAGCTTTATTGCATATTTGCACCGAGTATCCTCTGGTATTTTTCTAAAATCTCTGGAATATGGTAAAGCGTGTTAAGGTTCTTGCTACACTTGTTTCCCAAATATATATAGTTCTGAAGATGAAGGTTTTAGTTGAGTTGGTATGAACTGTTGAATAACATTAAATTAATCGATTGACATCTCATGTTGTAGTTCTGCCTTTTTTGGAGAGGACCACCTTTTTCTGTATCCAATTGGTGTAGTGATTGTTCTTTCTCCCAGATGTAAGTATTTAGTTATATTGCATTCCTTTCTGTTGTACACAATATGTTAATATTGCATCCAAAGTCTAAACACAATTTTTTGTTTCCAGTGATTTTGAGTGGCTTCAATCCTTCTAGATACTTTATGAACATATACTTCAGCCGGCAAATATGATCATTCCAGTTAAAACTTTTGACCCGTTTGTGCCATGTTGAGGTTATAAGTAATGTTGAGAGAAGCTTTAATGAATGTTTGGTTGTTTGTTCAACGAGTGCAATACACGGCAATGCATCATTTTAGGTCGTCTACTATAAATCGAAGTTGAACTGTAGTAAGTCAGGGTAGTCAGTGTATCTTTTACAGATATTAAATAGAATTTGTTCAGATGAATACAATCATTGTAATCAATTTTCATTGTCAATTCAGCATTTTTTCTGTTGATTACTATAGCCATTGTGACCTTTGTTCTCTATATTAATTGCAGATACAAGGTTATAGTAAATCAAAAACGGGATTTTGGTGTGACTGATTATTTCTCGGAGTTCAGGAATTAACCTTAGAAATCCCGCCATTATAGCACCAATGGTTCTAAAATGGGATGTTGCAGTAGTTCTGGAATGGAGCAGAGGGCTGCGATGTCCCATATTCAGTTTCAAATCTGCAACGACTTAAGTTTGTTTTGAGCTTCTGCAACCCAACGTTTATCTGTGTAATAACATTTTACAAATCTGGGTTTTTGATTTCCTTCCTCTGACTTTGTGATGAATTTTTGGCAGGTTTGGCAGGCACTTTTGGCTGTTAGAACACTTGTGCTACCACCTGGGGAAGACATTGAAACGTGGCTAAAATTTGCTTCCCTTTGCAAAAAAAATGGGTGCATTAACCAAGCAAAATCTACTTTAGTTAAACTTCTACAGGTTTGTAATGTACACCTGGTCTATGATGGTTTCTATCTTATGTTCACTCTCACATGTTTACTAAACTCAATTTATTTCCGGATCACATCACTAATAGCATCCATGCAGTTCAATAGAAACATCGTCATCAAAGACAAAAAGATCAATATTAGTAAGCTCATACTTGATAGCAATATAAGAATTAGAATTAAGATAGTAAAATGATATATACTAAATAAGTACAACGAGAAACATAAATTTCTTACTATATGCAGAAGACTATAGTAAGCTCATACTTGGTGGATTTGTCACAATATATATAGAAATACAAGAATTACATAGAAAATATATTTTTGTGTTTTAGTATATATACTTGTATCTCTTGTATATAGAAATATACTAAAACATAAAAGATTAGACTAATCTTTACCTCCTAATAACATGTTTTGATTATAGCAGTATAGTATGCAAGTACATATCTGGTTTGGAGTTCAGTGCCTTGATGCAGAAGACAAATACAAACGCAAAAAAAAAAAACAGTGAAAGCAGTGAATGCAACCAAAAACAGCATGCAACTGGTCCCATGAAATCTTATTTGAACCCATAATGATCTTCAATAAACTTATTGATTGAAATTTCTCCACTCTCTCCAGCCACAGTTATGCCTATTGTGACACAATCAATCCATACTGTCCATGCTACTGGACATATCCAATAATATACCAAATCCACCATTTAGGAATTTTCTGAAATGCCAAAACTTTGTAGAGCAGTCATGTCAGAAAAATCAGCAAAAGATAATTCTTGCAATAAAAAATATAGTACTTACCGGTCCTGGGCTAAAGAAACCATAAAAGAGATTGAAGAGTCCATAATATGCTGCTCCAAAGATTGATGCTACTTGATGATTTGGTGTAATGGAAACTGTCATCATTCCAAAATATGTGAAGTACAAGGAGAAGAAGCTCGTAAAGAAGGAAATAACAACTCATCATTCTCAAAAGCTACTCAATATGCAATTAAATGGGCCAAAGCCTGGCATAAATGGGCATTTTTCAATACAGCATTGATGTCTCATTATACTTTAAGAGGTTTTCCAGACATTGCAGCACAGTTTGTTGTTGCTGCTGTCACCGGATACTTTCATTCTATAGCATGTGCAGCAAATTCGAAAGGTATTGACGGGAGTTTACAGGTAAGCTCCTATTTCTGCTATTGTTGTGATATGAAAGTATTTCCAACAACTTTATTATAAAAGCCCTATTTTCAAGCTCATTCAATACAACATCAACAATATCGACAACCAAACTTTTTCCACTAGGTAGGGTTTTCAACATGGATCAATCAGCACCATAATAGGTAGAAATAGGATGTCAAAATTTTGCATTTCCTATTTATTCTTTCTTCCTCTTCTAGAGAAACATTTGCATGTTTGGATAAAAGTGATCTTTATATATGCTCAAGTTCGACCATGCAATTCTTTGAAAATTGTCTTTTGCACTGTATTCTACATCTGATTTTCTACGTGAACTCTTCTAGCTAGGAATATTATTGAATCGTGTGAGTTTTTTTCCTTTGATTCTTAAGCAGTGGTGAACTGCAGGATATTCTTCGCCTTTTGACACTATGGTTCAAGCATGGAGCTACTGCAGAAGTTCTAACCGCCCTAACGAAAGGATTTTCCCTAGTTAATATCAATACATGGCTAGTTGTTCTGCCTCAAATTATTTCCAGGATACACTCTAATAACCATGCCGTGAGAGAGTTGATACAATCACTGTTAGTTCGAATTGGGCAAAACCATCCACAGGTAAATGGCTGGTATTTTGAAATTGGAGGCTTGTATTCTCGCATGTTATAAAGATTTTCATAACCTGCAGAATCACAAGTTTTATTTTAAAGGATTATAGTTTTTTTTATTGTCATCTTTATTTGATCTTTCATGAATAAGACTTAAGGGAGTTGCTTAAATCCATATGTTTGCTCCTTGTAATACTGAAAATTATATCAGTAATTTTATAATAAGTAATTTGATACGTTTTTTGCTGCAGAATATAATGCTTATTATTCAATAGAAGTGACAATTGTTTGGACTCAAATGTAGAGATAGTACAGTAAGGACACCCGACATTGGAGTTAGCTTAACTAAAAAGTAATGAAACTCATATTGACTTGTTTTGGAAGCTGAATAGGAGTGTATATCTGTAGTGTACATGACTCACCGTGCAAACTAGATAACTTGGAGAGGTTTTACATTGATTTCTAAAGTTTTTGAATACCACGAACTAATTAAGTATGTATGGCATGAGGAGAATCCTAGTTGAACAAACACATGATGAAGCAGATACATAGTATGTGTTGAATTGGGAGAGTAGTGACATGGCAAGATTCTGTTAGGAGGGGGTGTCGCTCCCGAAAAGATTCGCATCCAACGGTACAAACGCGAGAGTGGCGCAAAAGACACAGAGTCGCCAGCAATGTGTATTTATCCCAAGAGAGGGAAAGGAAACACTGCATAAACCTGAAGAAAAAGAAGGGAAAGAGCATGGTCTCACGACCAAGAGAACGGGTACGGGAGTCGGTTACGCGAAGGGAAGGTGTTAGCACCTAGCACGTCCATCGTACTCGACGGGATCCACGCTTGCTGTCTGCATCAAAAGGTGTCGTCGTCTGAAGCTCCACTGCTACTGGATCGGAGGAGAAACGAGAACGAAAATAACGGAGAAACGAAAAAGAAAAGAAAAAAAAAGTGACTCGATAGGACGGTATCGTTGTCCTAGGCCTACGTACTCCCTCAGTGCAATGGGAAAGTCAGAGTCAATATAGTTCGGACGGGAAATGTGGGGGAAGGTTGCTCGCCAAGACAATCACTGTCTTGTGCCTGCGTATCCTCAATCGGACGAGAGAGAGGAATCAGAGCTGACGTAGTTCAAGGGTACGACCACGGATGGGTAACTGTTTTTTACGTGAGCGACGAGCTCTTTTCTGAAAATGAAGTTTGAAACCCAACAATCCCGAAGGATAAAAAGATTTGAATTTGTTTGGTGTTTTTTAGACAGAAGTGTCTTTTAAGTTGTTTCGCAACTTGCATTGAACCCAAGTCTTGAATATAGGAACGAATACTTCGCGCATCATCCCCAACAGGACGTACACTAGGTATCCTAGAAGAATGAGAGGAAGCCCCTCAATCCCCACTTCCCACATAGAAGGCTCAAGCACAATACACGTTAACTTTTATTACGTGTCTTGAAGAAGTTTTGAGATGAGAAGAGAGACGACACAAAGGAAACTCTAAAGGGAAACTAAGAGTCCTAATGTTATCATGCATGGATGTCCTATGGTTAGTGAGGTTTAGGAGGGAAGACTACCTAAAACCTAATGCTAATCCTACTCCAAGCTTAATCAAAAATTAATTTGGACTAGGTAGCTCTAAAGGGAAAGGAATCCAAGACTTAAACAAGTCTTGAGATTCAAGGGAAGAGAAAGAGTGAAAGAGATGAAGAAGAAAGAGAAGGATAAGATGAGAAGCAAGATGGGGCAGCAAGTACATCATAATCATCACATCCAAATCATAACATAAAACATGCTTCAAAGATCATACAAACACATCTCAAGTATACAAGTGAAAGCACACAAGAAAGAATGCAAGTAAACTTGCATAAGAAGTGCAAATAAACACCAATGAGCACCACACCAAAGTAATATGAGCAAGGTAAGATGAAAGTGAATCCAAGTCAGAACTTAAGACATCTCATGATCAATCAACTCAAGCATACAAAAATATTTCATATCATGCTGCATTATGAGTTAAAGAAGCAACAAACAATTGATAATGATATGCATCATACAAACCATCCCAAAATGAACATGTGAAGTGAAGACCAAGTAATTAACTCAAGAGGGTAGTAGCATACACATTAACATCATGCCAAGATTAAACTCAAGTCACACAAGATTAATCATCAAGCAACACATTCGAAACACGTATCCAAGTTAAGAAAGACATTCACTTATCCTTCATGCAAGGAAAACAAAGAAACATGTGAAGCAAAGAGTGAAATGAAAATCACACAATGATCCTTAAATCAAGAGTATCAGAACCTCAAACATGTCATACAAATCAAACAACAAGTTCCAAGCATGAGTGAATCCACACAAAGAAACAATCACAAGATTAAGTTGAACATGCCACAAGATTCAAGTCCAAAACAACATCAACTTGCAAAATCAAGAACAAAATGAAAAATGATCAAATGAGGATGATTCCAAAGCCACAAGTAAGATCAAACAGAACATGATCATACCATAAAAACATCTTAAGCATCACTCCATCACAAGTAAGCAAATGCATTCAAACTAGATCATGTATCAAAGTATACCTCAATCAAACTTAAACCACAAGTGAAAATCAACCAAAAATAGAAAAGTGGTCCAATAAATTCCCAAAAAATAATCAAAGGCAATTTTAAACATCCAATTAACAAGTGCAAAATAATCGGAATAGAACTAAATCAGTAGAATGTTCAAAAGAGCTTCACAAGATAAGGTATGCAAGTGATCGTGTATGAATCGAGGAGCATAAAAAATCACATGAAAAACAATCAAAGGTGATCACCAAGGCAGCAAGATAACAGTCAAACATTTATCATCCACATTTAAAGACAAGGAAAAAAAAACGGCTCAAGAAGGCATGGCAAAGTCATCCAACATGAGTATTAATCACAAGGGCTAACATGAAAGACACTTTGGAAAAGAAAATCGGAATTAATTATTAAAACAAATGAAAAATAAAAATAAAATTCATAGAAAATTAAATAAGACATTAAAATACGTTCATGATTTTTTTTGGAATTTTTTGATAAAATAAAGTATTTTTAAAAATTAAAAAAAGGTAACGAAACTAAAAGAAAATAAAAATTGATTTAAATGGAGGGTGTAAACAGTAAGGAAATGTGTTGGAAAATAAAACAGGCCCAGGGGAGGGGGGTGCGCATAGCAAGGCCCAAAGGAAAGGAGCCCACTAGCGAAGTCAAATGGAGCATGGCAATGGTCAATATTCAGAATTAATCTCAGCCCATCATTCAATCCAACGCTTATTAAGACAATACACCAGGTCCACACGATCAAGATTAAATGAAAATCAACGCATCAGATTCAATGGCACACCACACTCCACCTAGTCACACGCACACACAAGCAGGTAGTACACCATGAACCAGCCACACGCAAGGCACATGCCTTCATTAATGTGTTGTCATTAATCCAGCCGTATGATCAAATGGACGCACCAGATTACATCATGAATCCAAAAATTAATTAAAAACAAAGGCTGGTGATGAGGATGCATAGTAACAAGTGTGGTTGGCAAGCATGCAACTATTAAAATAAAACAGAAATTAAAAGGACACGTGGTGCAACATGGGACGCACGATCTGGAAACGAATGGCCACAATTGCTTCTTCTCCATGGATCTCCCTCGCCGGACTGGTTCTCCGGCAGCCGCCGGAGCTAGGGCTCCGGCCACCCTCTCCGGTGAGCTGCTGTGTGAAATTTTCCAGAAATTGCGCATAGATATACCATTTTGACTAGAAAAACGCAAGGATCTCAAATATGCAGTCCATTTTAACAAACAACAAACGCATAAAGAGAATCGAACGAAAACAAGTTTAGATCTAAAACTTTAAATCCACATATCTCACAAACCACACGTCCAAACTTCAAATAAAATAGCTCAGAATAATCAGTGCACATCATAGATCATTATGCATATCAAAAATTCAAGTTCTGTGAGTATGAAAAATTCACCAACCTGAACCTTGTAGAACTTGAAATCCTCCAAGAAATCCTTCCAAATACTGCAGATCCACTCCTTGGAACCTCTAGATGCAAAATAAATGCAACTAGAGCTTGAAATCGTGCTAGATCTTGAGATTTAAGTTTGAACCCTCTTGAATGGCACTTGATGAATTCTTCAGTATGAGCTCAAAATAGCAGTGGATTCTTGCTCTATTCTCTTCACTGATCAAGAATGTGAAGAGAAAACTCAGAGAAGCTCCAAGAAGAATGAGATTCAATGAGAGGAAGTGTGAGAGCAAAAAACCAAAAGTGTGTAAATGAGAGCTTCTACCCTAGTTGTGAGGGCATGAGTAAGCATATATACCCTTCATTAGTTCACTGATTAGGATTAGGAAGTGATTAGAACTCTTGTTAATGAGATTTGGGTGAAATTGCAAAAAATGCATTTTACACCACCACCACCAATTTACATGTGAGAGATCCCTTCCACCAGCATTATTCACCTCCAATTTACTCCTGTACCACTTCTGGATTGATTTTGGGCCTTGCACTTTCTTGGTTTGCAAGCTTTGAATTAATTTGGCATTTTTGCACTTTGTGAGAATAATGAGAAATATGGCATGGCATGAATTGATTCAAAGGCCACAAATGATCTTCTTGACTTGTATTTTGCTATTGTAATATGGCATGAAGCAATTGGGAACATTACAAGTCCATTTGTGCAAAAATGCAAAAGGTGGAAAATTTGACATATAAGGAAACCATGAAAAGCACCTTGCATTGTTTTGGCCATAACTTGAGTTCCACAAATGATATGGAAATGTTCTAGTACTTTTTGGAAATGGGAAAGAAATATCTTCAACTTTTATGTTGGAGGAAAATTCATTTGGAGCTTCCTTGATGATGAACAGTCAAGTTGAATGTGGTGGAAAAATTGCCAAAAATGGAAAGTTTGTATTATAGGTCATTTTCCAAATTTAGTAACTTTTGCACAACCTCTTGATTCTTGATGAATGGTATGAATCTTGACAATTGAAGTCCATATGAGGACGTGAGACCTTGAAAACCATGAAAAGAACCTCCAAATTCCACAGTTGACTTTCTCCTTTACAGTTGACTTTTGCTTAGCTCACAAGCAACTGATCCACTGAACATCCTCCACAATGAATCAATAACCAAACCCTCATCCAAGAACACTTGTGAGCATAAAGAATACCATAAGAACATGCTTGAACACACCAAGCCTTCCAAGAAGTCCTCTTGATCTTAAAAACCCTAATTGGTCCCCCTGATTAGGAGGGAAGGAATCACTTGAAATCCTTTGCCAAACTTGATCTTATGAAGCTATAATGAACTCCATGAACTACCTTGAAGCTTGAGACTTGAGAATATGGACCAAGCACCTTGATCCCATGCCAAGAACCAATGCTATGCACAGATGCTAATGCAAGAGATGAAAAGAAACATAAGCCAGTTAGCTAAAAACAACAAGGCAAATTTTGGGGTGTTACAGCTGCCCCTATTCAATCAACTTGATCCTGAAGGTATGATAGTGACGACTATCATGCATTCAAAGGATTCACGGAGATTGAATACCAAAAGAAACCTGAAATTTGCAATCCTCAAAGGAGGGACGACTCCACTGGGGGACCAGCAATAAATGTTGCACTGTCACAACACGTACGAGTGTTGGAAACCAAAACTGTATTGAAAAATCCTGAAATAACCACAAACGAGTGTTAGCTACGCTGGGGATGAACACCGACGGGTGTCAAGGAATCCAGGATATCAAATACGGACGGGTATTGAAAAGATACACGGACGGGTGTAAAGAGGTTCAATACGGACGGGTACTGAAAAAGTTCACCGACGGGCTTAGAAGGTTCAAACACGGACGGGTGCTGAAAAGGGTACACGGACGGGTGCCAAATGTCAATGCGGACGGGCATTGAAACAAAAGTTCAAACACGGGCGGGTGCCAAATGTTAATGCAGACGGGCATTAAAACAAGAGTTCAAACACGGACGGGTGCTGAAAGAACACGGACGAGTGTCATTAAAAGGTTCATACGGACGGGTATTGAAAAGGTACACGGACGGGTGTAAAAAGATTCAAGGTGACCTCTCTGGGGATTGAAATGCAACACGGACGGGTGTCAGAAGTTCAATACGGACGGGTATCGAAAAGTTACACGGACGGGTGTAAAAAGTCAATACGGACGGGTACTGAAAAGGGTACACGGACGGGTGTAAAAGGTTTCAATACGGACGGGTACTGAAAAGGGTGTAAAGCAACTTTATCGGGAATTAAACTCGCTGGGGGAATGGAAGGCAACACGGACGAGTGTCATCAAAAGGTCAATACGGACGGGTATTGAAATCAAAGGTTCAAACACGGACCGGTGCTAAAGGAAACACAGATGAGTGTCTGACGGTAACAAAAATCGAGGGAATAAACCAAAGGACCACCTGGACGAAGGGGTACAAATAAAATCAAGGATAAACAATCCTGGCAAAACACCCTGCCGGGGACTGTCAAATATTGCTTAACCCAACACCTGTGGAGTAAAGACATCTTTCTGAAATCCGGCTTTCCTGACGAAGAAAAACTCAAACCTGGCCTATGCTTCGGATGCATATGTTTGAATTTTGCCGTAATGCTCCACACGAAGTGGAAATGCTACGCATTTGGGAGGATGCCATGCAAAACAAATGCTTATGCAATGCAAAAGAGATGTCCCAGCAAAATAAATGCTGAAGACCAGAAGCAACTCCGCTGGGGATGGCAAACTAAATTGCCACTGAAACAAAGGAAAACTTGTTGAGGAAGACTTCTCCCTGCTAGGGAAGATCACAATCACCAATTCTGCCGGAGATGGACGAAACTCCGAGAGAATATCCACTCTATTGGGGAATATCAAGATCAACAACTCTGCTGGAGATGGACGAAGCTCCGAGAGAATACCCACTCAGCTGGGGAGGGAGATGAATACTGAAGATGGAAATTCCTCCGTTGGGGATGACCAAACACTTCAGAACCTGGCTTCAACGCCTGCCAAAAACGATTGGCCTTAAGACCTACTAGGGATACCACTCACCACCAGACTCTGCTTGGGGAAATGAGCTTAATCTGCTGCTAGGGAAGTAACTTTACCCTCACCCTGCTGGGTATTAGATCAAACCATTGTCGCCGAGACTATACTTTCTGACCAACTGAGGAAAGTAGACACCAGGACCCTGTGGGGATAATAACATCTTCGTCCACAAACTTCCTACGGGAGTTACGGCAACACCCACCTTAAAGCAATCATCTTCTGAGTACTTGCTGGGGATAGTAATCCAAACACGACTTCGGTTGGGTATACAATCCTCTGTACTCTGCCGATAAGGACGATCCTCAACGACTCCGCTTGGGAGAGAAAGTAATTGTCAACATCCACCCTGCTAGGGGATAACACATGTTTCCTGACTAGCTGGGGAAAGAACAACTGCCCCATGCTCCGTGGGAGACATCACTTGCTGAAGAAAGATGAGCCAAATCACAACTCTGGCTGGGGAAAAACCTCTTATATCCTGCTAAGGAGGACGATCCTTAACGACTCTGCTTAGGGAGTTACTCCTTTATACTCTGGTTGAGGAAGACGACCCTCGATACTCTGATAGGGAAGAGTAATAAACTGCTGAGGACGATCAGACTTCAAAGTTGGGGAGAGCTCTACTCTACTGGGGAGGTACACCTGTCATCCTGCAAAACCAACAAAAAGTCTACGTGCAAGAATGATCACTTTGATTATCACCATAGTGACCGTTGCCTAAGCAATTGCCACTGTTTTCCAACCTGTGCCATAAAGCTCAACGTTTTAGCATGTAATGTTTTTATCAAAAATATCGGACATTTTCACAAACAAAACAGGTAAAACAGAAAACAAAAGCTCTTTGACTGAAATGCAAACTTTATTGAATGAATCGGCCTGTAAATAGGCATTTACATCTGGAAGCAATTCCTGAAAAGAGGTAATTGCGCATAAAGCAAAAGAAAATACAAATGTCGGCAATGTGGGGAATAGACATCCACCATGACTCGACTCAACTATAACCCATATGACTCGTTTATCCGCAGATACTTTGGCCTTCGAAGACGACTAACTGGACTGATTCCTTTCCTCCGAGTTTTCCAAGTGTGAACAGTGATCACAGATCGAACGCGAATCGTAGTCTTTACTTTTAAATCCCTAACTTTTGCCTGGATCGCCCTTTTCGGGTTTTCAATCCACCGGGATACCCATTTTTGCCAAGGTTGCCTTTTCAGGTTTTCAACCTTGCGGGTTTATTCTTTTTCTTTTTATCCTTAATTTTTGCCCGAACCTTTTCTTTTTATGGTTCGCCAGGATGCCCCATTTTTGCCTGAACCTTTTCTTTTTATGTTCAGCGGGTCTCTTTTATGCAAAGTATTTTTTGACTACATCCGCGTTCACAGGGGACGTAAAATCTTAGCCATCCATAGTTGAGAGTAATAAGGCTCCACCAGAGAAAACCTGTCTTACTACATATGGCCCTTCATAATTCGGAGTCCACTTGCCCATGTGATCTGTTTGAGGAGGAATGATCCTTTTCAGAACTAATTCACCAGCTTGAAAACACCGAGGACGCACCTTCTGATCAAAGGCTTTCTTCATCCTGCTCTGATACAACCGGCCATGCGCAATGGCTTTCAATCTCTTCTCTTCAATGAGGTTCATTTCATTCAGCCGGGATCGCACCCACTCAGCTTCGTCAAGCTTCACGTCTGTCAGAATTCTCAAAGAAGGAATCTCAACTTCTAATGGCAAGACTGCTTCCATACCATACACCAGTGAGAAAGGAGTTGCCCCAGTTGATGTGCGTACCGAAGTACGATATCCATGCAAAGCGTAAGGCAACATCTCATGCCAGTCTTTGTATGTCACTACCATCTTCTGCACAATCTTCTTTATGTTCTTATTAGCCGCTTCAACAGCCCCATTCATCTTCGGACGATAGGGAGAAGAATTGTGATGTTTAATCTTAAAGCTCTGGCATAGCTCCTTCATTATCTTATTGTTCAAATTTAAACCATTATCAGTAATGATTCTCTCCGGGACTCCATACTGGCAGATGATGTCCTTCTTAATAAACCGGGCTACCACTTGTCTGGTGACGTTGGCATACGATGCCGCTTCTACCCATTTCGTGAAATAATCAATAGCCACCAGGATAAAACGATGTCCATTTGAAGCATTCGGCTCGATCTTTCTAATCATGTCAATGCCCCACATAGCAAAAGGCCAAGGTGACGACAAAACATTCAGAGGAGTAGGCGGTACGTGCACCTTGTCAGCATAAATCTGGCATTTATGACATTTTCGGACGTATTTAAAACAGTCAGACTCCATAGTCATCCAATAATACCCCGCTCTCAACAATTTTCTGGCCATAGCGTGCCCATTGGCATGAGTACCGAAGGAACCTTCGTGAACTTCTTCCATTAACAGGTCTGCCTCGTGTTCATCAACACAACGTAGCAAGACCATGTCAAAGTTTCTCTTGTACAACACATCATCCTTGTTCAAAAAGAAGTTTCCTGATAACCTCCTCAATGTCTTTTTATCCTTGGAAGATGCCCCAGCTGGGTATTCCTGACTCTTCAAGAAGACTTTAATGTCATGATACCAAGGCTTGCCATCTGGCACCCCTTCAACTGCAAATACAAAAGCAGGTTTGTCCAAGCGCATGATTCTGATTGAAGGAGCTTCATTCCAAAGATTCACTCGATACATTGATGACAACGTTGCCAACGCATCAGCCATCTGATTCTCTATCCGGGGAATGTGATAGAAGTCTACTCTGTCAAAGAAAGGTAACAACCTTCTGGCATAATTGTTATATGGAACAAGATTTACTTGACGAGTCTCCCATTCACCTGTAATCTGATTCACCACCAACGCAGAATCACCATAAACATCGAGGTTCTTGATTCTCAAATCAATTGCTTCTTCTAACCCCATGATGCATGCTTCATACTCCGCCTCATTGTTGGTGCATATGAACGCTAATCGGGCAGTGAAGGGTATATGAGAACCCTGTGGAGTCGTAATGATTGCCCTGATTCCGTTGCCATATGAATTAACAGCTCCATCAAAAACCAACTTCCACTGAGACCCAATCTCAGGTCCTTCATCAGGCAAAGGTTCTTCACAATCCTTTATCTTCAGATACATGATATGCTCATCCAGAAATTCAAACTTCATCGGTTGATAATCCTCAATTGGCTGTTCAGCAAGATATTTTGACAAAACACTTCCCTTAATGGCTTTTTGGGAAACATACTGAATATCGTATTCTGTCAGAACCATCTGCCAACGGGCTATTCTACCAGAAAGTGCTTGCTTCTCAAACACATACTTGATTGGATCCATCTTCGACATCAAAAGGGTTGTACGGCTTAACATATACTGCCTCAAACGCTTAGCGGCCCAAGCGAGTGCACAACATGTTTTCTCCAACATCGAGTACCTTGACTCACAATCAGTAAACTTCTTACTTAGGTAGTAGATGACATGCTCTTTTCTACCTGACTCGTCTTGTTGACCGAGCACACAACCCATTGAATTCTCAAGAACCGTGAGATACATAATCAAAGGTCTTCCTGGCACTGGCGGTATAAGGACCGGAGGTTCCTGCAAGTATTCTTTAATCTTTTCAAATGCCTTTTGACAATTTTCATTCCACCTGACCGCTTGATCTTTTCTTAGCAACTTGAAGATTGGTTCACACGTGGCTGTGAGATACGAGATGAACCTAGCAATGTAGTTCAATCTCCCCAAGAAACCACGAACCTATTTTTCTGTTTTCGGCACAGGCATTTCTTGTATGGCTTTTACCTTTGCAGGATCAACCTCGATACCCTTTTTCACTAACAATAAACCCCATCAATTTTCCTGATCTCACCCCGAAGGTGCATTTGTTTGGATTCAACCTCAGTCTGAACTTCCTTAACCTTTCAAATAACTTCTGAAGGTTTACCAAATGTTCTTCTTCCGTCTGTGACTTCGCAATCATGTCATTAACATAGACTTCAATCACTTTGTGAATCATATCATGAAAGAGAGTCACCATCGCCCGCTGGTATGTTGCCCCTGCATTTTTCAATCCAAAGGGCATCACTTTGTAGCAGAAAGTTCCCCACGGTGTTATGAATATTTTCTTCTCCATGTCCTCTGGGGCCATCTTGACTTAGTTATACCCAGAGAAGCCATCCATGAAGGAAAACACAGAATACTGAGCAGTATTGTCAACTAACACGTCAATGTGAGGGAGCGGGAAATCATCCTTTGGGCTTGCTCTATTCAAATCCCTGTAATCTACACACATCCTGACCTTCCCATCCTTCTTAGGTACAGGCACGGTGTTAGCAACCCATGGAGGATAATTTGTTACAGCAAGAAATCCGGCGTCTAGCTGTTTCTGAACCTCTTCCTTGATCTTGACAGACATCTCCAGTTTAGTTCTTCTCAACTTTTTCTTGACCGGAGCACAACCTTCTTTAAGTGGTAGCCGGTGTACAACAATATCAGTATCAAGCCCGGGCATGTCTTGGTAAGACCAGGCGAAGATGCCCATATACTCACAGAGCATTTCAACCAATCTTCCCTTGACACTGTCTTCCAATGCAGCCCCTATCCTTACTTCCTTTCTGGCGTCCTCGGTTCCCAGATTCACAATCTCAATTTCCTCCTGATGAGGTAGGATGACTCTCTCCTCTTGCTTCAACAATCTGGCCAACTCTTCGGGCAGTTCACAATCTTCATCAATCTCTTCTTCAGCTTGATAGATTGGATTGTCAAAGTCATACCGAGCTATAGCTGAGTCATGATCGGTGTCATCTGAACAAAAAGACATGCAATGATTGATGAGGTATGTTTTATTATGATGCAACAAAAGAAACACATTGCCATTTTGATGTGGGTTTTTAATGCATAAAAATAAAAACAGAAAGACAGAGATCAAAATATTTGAGTGTGAAAAGTCCTTTATTGATGATAAAGCAAAACATGCAACAGTTAAAAGCCCTACAAACAAAATCACCACGTCTTGAGCAGAACGTAGGATTAACATAATAGGAAAACAAAGCAATTACTCGAAGCCTGTCACTTGAATGACTTTCTCGGAAGACCAGTTGCACAGACTTTCTCCTGGGATGCAAGGACGGATCCAACTATCCATGTCACAATCACTGTCCCCTTCTTCTTTAATAGCATTAACTCTGTCGAAGAAAACTCCAGCGCTGGTGAAGCGGACAGGGCCATAGAATTTGGGAGGACCCTCATCTTTTTGGGATGGCTTGTATCCCAATCCATAAGTATCCCTATTTTCCTGCACTTCAACCACCTGGCCCCACCTCTGTGAGCTACCAGCTTCAACCACAACTTTGGCGTCTCTAAACGAAGACATGGAAACCTCAGGTTGATTTGCCACTACAGGCTGTATTATAGCTTCAGACTGAACAACCTCTTCAGAAACCTTCACCTTTTCAAACCTCTGGCACAACGTCTCGTGGATTTCACCATCCACTTCCACGTATTTGAAGGTTGACAACTGACTAATCATTATGTCTTCTTCTCCGCACATTGTCACTACGTGACCATCAACCATATACTTTAGCTTTTGATGCAAAGTGGAAGTTACAGTGCCTGCCCCATGGATCCAAGGACGACCCAATAAACAGCTGTACGCTGACTGAATATCCATAATGTAAAATGTTGCATTAAAAATTTCTGGCCCAACCTTGATCGGAAGCACAATCTCACCAAAGACAGATCTCTTCGAGCCATCAAAAGCTCGCACCACCAAGTCACTTGGTGTACAAATAAGTCCCCGAGTATCCAACTTATTAACACTTTCTTGGGCAATATATTCAATGATGAACCAGTATCAACCAAAACATGTGACATCAGTGAGCCACGACACTCAATCGAAATATGCAGGGCGTTGTTATGATTCCTGCCAGCAGAAGTCAAGTCAAGATCTGTAAAACCCAAGCCATTACCCACATTCACGTGCGCCACAACCCCTTCCAGCTGGTTAACAGAAATCTCTTGAGGGATGTAGGCTGCATTCAAGACCTTCAGAAGAGCATTCCTGTAAGCTTTAGAACACAATAACAAAGACAGGATAGAGATCTTGGACGGGGTCTGATGTAACTGGTCCACGATCTTATAATCACTTTTCCGGATAAGCCTCATAAACTCCTCAACATTTTCAGAAAAAGCATCATCAACCGGCTTTACTGTAGATTCCACAATCACTGGTGTCTGAACAGAACCATCCATCGCCTGTTTTCCTCTATCTTGCCTAGAGGTACTAGGTTGATCATTAAGAGGAGTAAGCACTCTACCACTTCTGGTTATAGCATCAGTCTCAACTTTAACCTCTGAACTAGAACTCACTGGTGAAGTGTTCATTAATTCCTGCTTTTGTCCATTGACGAACACCTCTGCACCATAATTCCACGGAATAGCCTTAGAACTCTCATACGGAATGGGTCCAGCCCTTGTGATAATGACTGGAGGTGGCCTTGCTGGACCAGAAATAGTAATTATTTTGAACGGGATGGTGATAGTAGCAACCTTCTCACTAACAACCTCTTTTTGCTGATTACCTCTGTCAAACTGTAAACAGCCCTAATCAATCAAATTCTGAATACCCCTCTTCAACGAATCACAACCATTAACCTTTGTCAAATAATCTGAGCAGTTCTCACCACAACCCGGATAGACACCACCCTTCAATAACCTGTTCTTAACCACAACCAACAGAGTCTTCAGTTCCTCCACATCCATGATCAAATTCAAAGTTTCACAGTCCTCAATTATAGCATTCACCCTTGGCCCATTGTGATTAGGCATCGGGTTTTGAATAACATTGGGTCAGTCATTCGAGAAATTGATAGCCTTGGAGTCCACAAGGTCCTGCACCTTGTGCTGAAACGCCCTACACTTCTCCACCGTGTGCCCAGGAGCACCAGAATGAAAATCGCAGTGTGCGTTTGCATTGTAGCCTCGTGGGAGTTCCCCTGTTGGTGGAGCCAGGGTACGGAGCTCAACTTAACGCAACTGCAGTAAATGTTGCAACAACTGTGCATACGACATTAGGGGTTGATCAAAATACCTCTCTGCATTCCTTTGTCTGTTCTGATACTGACCCTACTTCCTATTCTGATTAGCATTGCCCCTTTGTTGCTGTGGTAGAGGTAACGTTGCTGGAATGGTTACTGATGCTACCTGTTGATTTTTATTCTGGCGCTGTTTCCCTTTTCCCCTGTGGGATGATACAGCGTTGGTCTCTCCTTTCTTCTTATAATTATCAAACGGCTTCTTTCCATGTCCAGAGGATGATCCATCACCACTAGAAACCTTTCCAGCCTTAATTCCGACCTCTATCTTCTGTCCAATAGCAATCACATCTGCAAACTTGCCTAGAGAACAAGGCAAAAGCTTCTCGTAGTAGTGCTTAGGCAGTGTGTCCATAAACATGTCCAACATCTCTTTTTCCAGCATTGGTGGCTGCACCCTAGCCGCCAATTCACGCCACCTTTGCGCGTATTCTTTAAAACTCTCATCATTTTTCTGGGACATGCTCAACAGCTGAGTTCTGTTCGGAGCCATGTCTGTGTTGTACTGATAATGCTTGATGAAAGCTGCAGCTAGCTCTCTCCAGGTACGAACATCTATACTTTCTAGCCCCATGTACCATTCCAAAGACGCGCCAGACAGGCTGTCTTGGAAAAAGTGCATCATTAACTTTTCATCCTTAGCGTGAGCAGCCATCTTCCTGGTATAGGCCTTCACATGAGTTCTCGGGCAGGTAGAACCATTGTACTTTTCTAGTATAGGAATCTGAATCTTGTGTGGAATGACAATATCAGGAACCAACCCTAGGTCGTCCAAATCTATCCCCAAATCATCCTGTTTCACAACCCCTTTCAATTGAGCCTCAATTAAACGGATTCTTTCATCACTGACCACAGGAAGACCAGCGTCTAAGCTTCTAACTGAAAACACATCGTCCTGTTGATCCTCAAAACGAGGGCCATGGATAGCTCGAATAGTACTTCCTTCTCCAACCACTGAAGGAATTCTACCCTGTCCACCAGCACCAACTCCGCCCTGAGGGATACTACGGTTAAGAAGACCACCGTGTAAGATACCATTTTCGTCGACCTGCGCCACCAACGGCTGAACCATAGTTCTGAATTCATTCTGACTTTGCACAACACCCTGCATCATCTCCATGAACTGATCGATGCGAGCTTGCATAACTGCCATATCTGCCTGAACTTTGTCCATCACTCTGCTTTGATTGAGCCTGGTAGAATAACGATGAGTTGGTTGATCAATCCTGACTGAAAAAAGAGAGAGCATAAGAAAACCAGAGAAACCCAAGAAAACCTGCAATGCAAAGAATAAATATGATTATGTAAATGCAAATGCAAACAAACATATCTGGACATTTCCAGGGCATATCCGCTTTGATTCCATTCCATAAAAAAAATGGGCGAGGGATTAGGCACACTATCGAAAAATAAATCCGAACCCAGAGATGCCACCAGATCAAACCACAAGAAAAAATACTCTCTGAAAACTAGAACTGCCAGAGCACAGATAATTAAACCAAATATTCCATTACTGAAAACAAAGTAGTTCTTGCAAATAGATTCAAGTATAATCAAAGGTGATTCCATCAACAAACCTGATGGTAATGCCAAAAGATAAACAACAAAAATCAACTATAAATCAATCCCAAACAAACTAGCTTTACCTTCTTCGAGAAGATCCACAGTGTCAGGATGTGCAGGTTGCTTAATCATCCCTTTGATCAACTTGTTCCTCTTTGCAATCTCTTGGGTGAATTTGACAATCTGCTCTTCAGCGTTGTTGTCCTCGCGCTTCGGCTTCTTGACCTCGGCTTGCAGCTTGAGCACTTCAATCTCCTTCTGTGCTTCTTTCCACTTGGCAAAGTAACGGTCTTTCCTCGCTTTCACTTCCTGGAGTTCTTCTTTCAGTTCTTCATTCTCAATCTTGGCTTCCTCCCACATATCCTGATATGAGGCAAGCTTATCTTCTGCTTCAGTCAAAAGCTTCTTGTTTTTCCTTTTAGCTTTGCCTGACATTTCAGCAGCCATACTAATCTTCTTGAAATGCTGAGCCCTGTTGGCGAAATCCTTCTCTTTTTTCTCTAGATGCGCAATCATGTCTAGAACTTTCCACTTCAACCCCAAGTTGTCATGTAGAGCATTCTGCAGCTGACTACTCATATCAGAATTTTTCGCCCTCAGATCAGATACCAACTTACGCTGCTTGTCAAACTCTTCGAATGGCACAGTGAGTCTTTCTCTCACAATCTCTGGATACAAGGGAGGCGCCCGGTCAAAAGGCAAATAAAACTCTTCTACATTCCTTTTCACCCATTGAACATACGGAGCAAACGCTTGATTATTGGGTTTCCCCAAAACAGTTTTACCTATCTTCTTTCTGCTGAGCCAAGCTTCAGAGGCTTCTCGTGCAATAGCCACACCATCAGTCATAAGAAAATACAAGGATTCTTCTAAATCTTTTTCAGCTGGAGGATCCTTCAGGGCGTACGCAAACTGCCTGATAGCCAAATACGGGTTGTAGTTAATACCTCATTTCCTTCCGATCAAAGGTACATTAGGATACTTGCCATAGCTATTCAAAATATCAGTCCCCAACAAACCCTTATCCACCCAGAGAATGTCTTTAGCAGCTAAGCCCATCAGACGCTTACTCCACTCTAAAGAAGTCTTCGAATCCACAAAAGCACCAGATTGGGGTAAACGTTTGGCAAACCACTTGTAAAAAAGAGATGCGCAACAACAAACCACACCACCCCGCCTTTTCTCATTCCTGTTGTATAGGGCATAGTGGAGATCACCTAACAAAGTCGGCACCGGATTCTGAGCTGTAAATATCTGAATAGCATCCGTATCGACGAAGTCAGACTCATTAGGGAATAACACAATGCCATATATACACAGAGCTAATATTGCATTGAAAGCCCTCCACCTATTTTCCTTAGCTTCCTCTTGAGCCCTCTTTACCAAGTACTCCAAGTAATACCCTCGGGATTTTCCCTTCTTAGAAAAGTCAGCCTCCACGGTAGATCTGCTCAAATAAAGAGCCTCAGCTACTGCTTGGAAATCACAATTTCCTTGGGAACCACAAAAAGAAACACTCCCTTTAACAGGAATCCTCAACATGTTGGCGTACTCTTCCAGGGTAGGAACCAACACATAATCTGGCATCACAAAGCACATCAAGGAAGGATCATAAAACTGCATCAAGGTGTGTAGCCCATTATATTCATATTCACTGAGACTCCGAACCAGGGACAGTATCCAACCATACTTCTCTTCAAAGGCTCCTAAAACTTCCGGACCAGCTATACTCTGCAGACTGTTCAAAAGACCAAGAGTGATCTTCGGAAACTTGTAGATGATGATATTCTTCTTACCCCTCTTAGTGTCCATCCCTAAGAACGTCCTCTGACTGGAATCAAAGACTAGATATTACCTGAAAATGCACAAACATGAATGTCAGAAAAATGGAATGCAATGCAGAGCACGGGATCAAGGTATCCACATAAACTGGTTGCACTGTGCTGACTGAACAAATTAAGGCTCTGTACCAAACTCAGAACAACAACAACCACAGTGATAACAACAGAAATCCAGGTAGGTTGAAGGTCACGGTTACCTGTAAACCTGTAAACACCCCGCCCCTCTCACATGTGGGTACTAGGATGTTCAGTATCCCGGGCTCTTAGGTCGAGAAATGATGATACGTTCACCATTTCTGGTTTGGCATCATCATCAATCGAGGAGGCCTCAACTGATTCTCCAAAAACGAAAGATCCTCAGCTTCAGAGGTTTGAGAAGCAATAGTACATTCAGCCCGAAGGATACAATGCTACCGCCAATCAAAGAGGTCATCTGCTGATTCACTTTCAAAAAGAAGGATCCTATGGCAAGTTCCCAGAATTGGGTCCTCGGATCGAGAGTGTGCAATGGGTTTGCCACAGAAAGTGGGCTGCCACTGTCACATCCCGAGAGGAGTGCCGCAACTGAGTCCTCGGGAATGGTCATTAGAGTCGACAATTCCTCCAAAAAATAACTACTGGCCTGTATCAACATACAATAGCAGAAAGCTCCGGATAGAACCTCGTCTGATTGTAGGGATCGTGATCACCCGCACGTGGCCAACACCACGGGAGCGTCACGCCTGCCCACGCTAACACCTAGGTGTATGCTCGAGCCTGGGTATTGGGCTCATCTCTCAGAACATCCCAACCCACCAAACCAAACAACAGCCAGCACAGCGCAGTATATCCAGAATGACAATATAAAATGCAATGCAATGCAGTAAAAGCTGTAAAAATAGTAAAGCAAATAACATAGCAAATACAGTAATATACAACAAAGCAAAGCACCACAAAAACAAACACTCAAAGAAGATAAACAGACAAGCGCTAGGATTGACTCGCTAAAGGGGAAGGACCAACAGTAGGTCAACCAAAGTCCCCAGCAGAGTCGCCAGCTGTCGCTCCCGAAAAGATTCGCATCCAACGGTACAAACGCGAGAGTGGTGCAAAAGACACAGAGTCGCCAACAATGTGTATTTATCCCAAGAGAGGGAAAGGAAACACTGCATAAACCTGAAGAAGAAGGGAAAGAGCATGGTCTCACGACCAAGAGAACGGGTACGGGAGTCGGTTACGCGAAGGGAAGGTGTTAGCACCCAGCACGTCCATCGTACTCGACGGGATCCACGCTTGCTGTCTGCATCAAAAGGTGTCGTCGTCTGGAGCTCCACTGCTACTGGACCGACGAAGAAACGAGAACGAAAAGAACGGAGAAACGAAGAAGAAAAGAAAAAAAAAGTGACTCGATAGGACGGTATCATTGTCCTAGGCCTACGTACTCCCTCAGTGCAATGGGAAAGTCAGAGTCAACGTAGTTCGGACATGAAATGTGGGGGAAGGTTGCTCGCCAAGACAATCGCTGTCTTGTGCCTACGTATCCTCAATCGGACGAGAGAGAGGAATCAGAGCTGACGTAGTTTGTGGGTACGACCACGGATGGGTAAGTGTTTTTTACGTAAGCGACGAGCTCTTTTCTGAAAATGAAGTTTGAAACCCAACAATCCCGAAGGATAAAAAGATTTGAATTTGTTTGGTGTTTTTTAGACAGAAGTGTCTTTTAAGTTGTTTCGCAACTTGCATTGAACCCAAGTCTTGAATATAGGAACGAATACTTCGCGCATCATCCCCAACAGGACGTACACTAGGTATCCTAGAAGAATGAGAGGAAGCCCCTCAATCCCCACTTCCCACATAGAAGGCTCAAGCGCAATACACGTTAACTTTTATTACGTGTCTTGAAGAAGTTTTGAGATGAGAAGAGAGACGACACAAAGGAAACTCTAAAGGGAAACTAAGAGTCCTAATGTTATCATGCATGGATGTCCTATGGTTAGTGAGGTTTAGGAGGGACGACTACCTAAAACCTAATGCTAATCCTACTCCAAGCTTAATCAAAAATTAAGTTGGACTAGGTAGCTCTAAAGGGAAAGGAATCCAAGACTTAAACAAGTCTTGAGATTCAAGGGAAGAGAAAGAGTGAAAGAGATGAAGAAGAAAGAGAAGGATAAGATGAGAAGCAAGATGGGGCAGCAAGTACATCATAATCATCACATCCAAATCATAACATAAAACATGCTTCAAAGATTATACAAGCACATCTCAAGTATACAAGTGAAAGCACACAAGAAAGAATGCAAGTAAACTTGCATAAGAAGTGCAAATAAACACCAATGAGCACCACACCAAAGTAATATGAGCAAGGTAAGATGAAAGTGAATCCAAGTCAGAACTTAAGACATCTCATGATCAATCAACTCAAGCATACAAAATTATTTCATATCATGATGCATTATGAGCCAAAGAAGCAACAAACAATTGATAATGATATGCATCATACAAACCATCCCAAAATGAACATGTGAAGTGAAGACCAAGTAATGAACTCAAAAGGGCAGTAGCATACACATTAACATCATTCCAAGATCAAACTCAAGTCACACAAGATTAATCATCAAGCAACACATTCGAAACACGTATCCAAGTTAAGAAAGACATTCACTTATCCTTCATGCAAGGAAAACAAAGAAACATGTGAAGCAAAGAGTGAAATGAAAATCACACAATGATCCTTAAATCAAGAGTATCAGAACCTCAAACATGTCATACAAATCAAACAACAAGTTCCAAGCATGAGTGAATCCACACAAAGAAACAATCACAAGATTAAGTTGAACATGCCACAAGATTCAAGTCCAAAACAACATCAACTTGTAAAATCAAGAACAAAATGAAAAATGATCAAATGAGGATGATTCCAAAGCCACAAGTAAGATCAAACAGAACATGATCATACCATAAAAACATCTCAAGCATCACTCCATCACAAGTAAGCAAATACATTCAAACTAGATCATGTATCAAAGTATACCTCAATCAAATTCAAACCACAAGTGAAAATCAACCAAAAATAGAAAAGTGGTCCAATAAATTCCCAAAAAATAATCAAAGGAAATTTTAAACATCCAATTAACAAGTGCAAAAGAATTGGAACAGAACTAAATCAGTAGCATGTTCAAAAGAGCTTCACAAGATAAGGTATGTAAGTGATCATGTATGAATCGAGGAGCATAAAAAATCACATGAAAAATAATCAAAGGTGATCACCAAGGCAGCAAGATAATAGTCAAACATTTATCATCCACATTTCAAGACAAGGAAAAAAAAACGGCTCAAGAAGGCATGGCAAAGTCATCCAACATGAGTATTAATCACAAGGGCTAACATGAAAGACACTTTGGAAAAGAAAATCGGAATTAATTATTAAAACAAATGGAAAATAAAAATAAAATTCATATAAAATTAAATAAGACATTAAAATACTTTCATAAATTTTTTTGGAATTTTTTGATAAAAGAAAGTATTTTTAAAAATTAAAAAAATGTAACGAAAATAAAAGAAAATAAAAATTGATTTAAATGGAGGGTGTAAACAGTAAGGAAATGTGTTGGAAAATAAAACAGGCCCAGGGGAGGGGGGTGCGCATAGCAAGGCCCAAAGGAAAGGAGCCCACTAGCGAAGTTAAATGGAGCATGGCAATGGTCAATATTCAGAATTAATCTCAGCCCATCATTCAATCCAACGGTTATTAAGACAATACACCAGGTCCACACGATCAAGATTAAATGAAAATCAACACATCAGATTCAATGGCACACCACACTCCACCAAGTCACACGCACACACAAGCAGGTAGTACACCATGAACCAGCCACATGCAAGGCACATGCCTTCATTAATGTGTTGTCATTAATCTAGCCGTATGATCAAATGGACGCACCAGATTACATCATGAATCCAAAAATTAATTAAAAACAAAGGCTGGTGATGAGGATGCATAGTAACAAGTGTGGTTGGCAAGCATGCAACTATTAAAATAAAACAGAAATTAAAAGGACACGTGGCGCAGCATGGGACGCACGATCTGGAAACGAATGGCCACGATTGCTTCTTCTCCATGGATCTCCCTCGCCGGACTGGTTCTCCGGCAGCCGCCGGAGCTAGGGCTCCGGCCACCCTCTCCGGTGAGCTGCTGTGTGAAATTTTCCAGAAATTGCGCATAGATATACCATTTTGACCAGAAAAACGCAAGGATCTCAAATATGCAGTCCATTTTAACAAATAACAAACGCATAAAGAGAATCGAACGAAAACAAGTTTAGATCTAAAACTTTAAATCCACATATCTCACAAACCACACGTCCAAACTTCAAATAAAATAGCTCAGAATAATCAGTGCACATCATAGATCATTATGCATATCAAAAATTCAAGTTCTGTGAGTATGAAAAATTCACCAACCTGAACCTTGTAGAACTTGAAATCCTCCAAGAAATCCTTCCAAATACTGCAGATCCACTCCTTGGAACCTCTAGATGCAAAATAAATGCAACTAGAGCTTGAAATCGTGCTAGATCTTGAAATTTAAGTTTGAACCCTCTTGAATGACACTTGATGAATTCTTCAGTATGAGCTCAAAATAGCAGTGGATTCTTGCTCTATTCTCTTCACTGATTAAGAATGTGAAGAGAAAACTCAGAGAAGCTCCAAGAAGAATAAGATTCAATGAGAGGAAGTGTGAGAGCAAAAAACCAAAAGTGTGTAAATGAGAGCTTCTACCCTAGCTGTGAGGGCATGAGTAAGCATATATACCCTTCATTAGTTCACTGATTAGGATTAGGAAGTGATTAGAACTCTTGTTAATGAGATTTGGGTGAAATTGCAAAAAATGCATTTTACACCACCACCACCAATTTACACGTGAGAGATCCCTTCCACCAGCATTATTCACCTCCAATTTACTCATGTACCACTTCTGGATTGATTTTGGGCCTTGCACTTTCTTGGTTTGCAAGCTTTGAATTAATTTGGCATTTTTGCACTTTGTGAGAATAATGAGAAATATGACATGGCATGAATTCATTCAAAGGCCACAAATGATCTTCTTGACTTGTATTTTGCTATTGTAATATGGCATGAAGCAATTGGGAACATTACAAGTCCATTTGTGCAAAAATGCAAAAGGTGGAAAATTTGACATATAAGGAAACCATGAAAAGCACCTTGCATTGTTTTGGCCATAACTAGAGTTCCACAAATGATATGGAAATGTTCTAGTACTTTTTGGAAATGGGAGAGAAAGATCTTCAACTTTCATGTTGGAGGAAAATTCATTTGGAGCTTCCTTGATGATGAACAGTCAAGTTGAATGTGGTGAAAAAATTGCCAAAAATGGAAAGTTTGTATTATAGGTCATTTTCCAAATTTAGTAACTTTTGCACAACCTCTTGATTCTTGATGAATGGTATGAATCTTGACAATTGAAGTCCATATGAGGATGTGAGACCTTGAAAACCATGAAAAGAACCTCCAAATTTCACAGTTGACTTTCTCCTTTACAATTGACTTTTGCTTAGCTCACAAGCAACTGATCCACTGAACATCCTCCACAATGAATCAATAACCAAACCCTCATCCAAGAACACTTGTGAGCATAAAGAATACCATAAGAACATGCTTGAACACACCAAGCCTTCCAAGAAGTCCTCTTGATCTTAAAAATCCTAATTGGTCCCCCTGATTAGGAGGGAAAGAATCACTTGAAATCCTTTGCCAATCTTGATCTTATGAAGCTATAATGAACTCCATGAACTACCTTGAAGCTTGAGACTTGAGAATATGGACCAAGCACCTTGATCCCATGCCAAGAACCAATGCTATGCACAGATGCTAATGCAAGAGATGAAAAGAAACATAAGCCAGTTAGCTAAAAACAACAAGGCAAATTTTGGGGTGTTACAGGGGGAACAATTATACGAGGGATAGGAGTGAGTGCGGAGAAATAAATAAGGGTCATTGATGTTTATTAGGAGCCATAGGCTCTAGATAGTTTCTGCTTTCATCTTGTAGAGCTCTTGAGCTCATTTTTTTCATTGAATAGTATATAAATTGACTCTCTTGAATTCACGGATTCTATTGTTGGTCCGACCTGCCAACCTGCCAGATCCTGAAACCTGGCTAGCGCGGAATACCGTTATCTAGTCATCGAATTTCTGGATCGTCGTAGTGTAGATGGAGGTACAAGAGGGCCATGAAGAAGATTGAGCTACCACCATTTGATGGAGATGGTCCGGTGAGCGTGACGAAGATAAAGAAAGAACAAAGCCCAAAACACGGGGTTGAGGTCATACCCATCAAGATTCCTTCCCTTGAGATGAAGATGAAGCAGTCTAAGAAGGTGCAACATATGGCTATGGCAAGAAAATAGGTATTGAAAGCTTCAAATGCTTGGGTGTCACACAAATTAGGTGATCCAATTATTGAACCAGAACCCTTGGACACTAATTTGCGCTTGAGATCTACATTACACCAAACCTAGTGGCTCTGGCACCACCCCAGAAACCGTCACCAGACAACGATTCATCGGTAACAGCTCCTCAAAGACAAGAAACACTAATCATCAGTAGTATTGTGACAACCCTTTTGTCATTGTGGGAGGAGATGGTGAGTATATCACCATGGGAGGATTTGCTGAAAGAGAAACAACCACCAACACCAAAGCCACCGGACGTCGATTTTTTTGTGATGTCCTAAAAGATCCAAATCATACCATTGACAGAGCCACCAAACGAGGAGCAACTTGCGGTAGCGATGAAAACTCACGCTACATGTGGCTCGGCCACCCCCACCACCCTTAAAGCTTTCAGAACCACCAGATGCAGACCCTGCGCTATGACAGACACATGCGGGCAACCTCCTTGTGGCTGGGAGCAATTCCATCTCTGTTAGCAACCCAAGAATTGAACTCCAAAAAAACAGCAATATTTGACAGAAAAGGATAAAAATACACGACAAAAGATATTCTCCCTTACACTTTGAAACCAGTCAACAATATTTTTCATAAGATCCTTTCTAAGGGAATGGGAGTTTATATTTATAGAATTCTTATACACAAGGGTAGGGAAAAGGATCAATGACAACTGTCCTAAAACAGAAAACAAACTGACAGACAGCTAACAAAGAAACCCTACAAGCTAAGATAACTAACTAACTTATATATCAACTCTTAACTATCCAGTTATCCTAACAAACTCAGCTGAGTCATTGTATACACATGCTGAACAGGTATATTGCATGGCTTGCAATTGGGAAGGTTCTAGAGAAAATAGGAGCAGAATGGGTTATGATATTTGTGAAGGAAAGTCTGGCTCTGTTGTAGCTGAAACCCAATGTGAGGCTTATTTCCATCACTACCTTGCGAAGGTGTGTTCGGATGATGGGAATGTGAAAGCTGTCCATAACTGTCAAACTCAAAACTCTATAGAGTGGACATTTTCTAAATCAAAATTAGAAAAAGTTTATTGGATGCCTTTTTCTTACAAGCTACATGCAATGCAATTGTTTAATATGAATTCCTTTTTCTAATTCAAATAGTAAGTCCTCCTGGTTTGTTTGGTGTCTGAAAGTCCTTCAAAACCTACTCAAGAATGTGAAAAGAAGGAACTAGAAGTTGTATTTAGCTATAAGAAGCAGCATTGAATGTCTGTACCCAAGCCCATGCAAATGTGAAACCACTAGAAAACTAAGGGCTTGTTTAATTTGGTAAAACATTTTTTTATTTTCATTTCACAGTAGGTGCTTGCTTAGGGTCGAAAATAAGATAATATAATGTTGAAAGCGTTTTAATGAATATGATCAATACTGCCATTCATTACCAGCGACGAATGTTTTCCATTTGCATGTTGATAACTTAGTAGTTCCAAGGTTTAAAGTATGCTGTATGATTGGTAATGATATGATAGGTTTTTGAGTAGTTTAGAAGTCTACGTCATTTCCGTTAGTATAACATAAAAAGTTGCATTGTGTCATAATAGTTTGATTTCATGTGTCTATTTCAGGTGTGGTCATGAATTCTGCTATTCTTGTGGCGCGGAACACAGGAATGGCCAACAAACATGTCAATGTGCATTTTGGGATGAAGACAGCTTGACAAACTCCCTTCAAGTATGTATACCATCTTTAATGCAATGTTGCTGTATGTATGAAATTGAATTCTTCTGTTGTATGTAAGAATTGGATTGTAGCATGTTAGGTGGATGTTTTGCTGTGTCACACTTCATGAGGTTCTGACGAATAACAGACATAATTGGAAGATTATAGTTATATACAACTAAGATTTTATTGTGTCTTTATTGGATTGTAGCATGTAAGGTGGATGTTTGGCTGTGTCACACTTCATGGTGTCTTTATTGTAACTAAGATTTTATATATATGTAGGCACATCGTCAAGATAACGAATGGGCATGTGGATACTACGTCATGAAGACTATTTTTGACATCGTTGGTGCTTCTATTGTTGTATTGCATGTATTTAATGAAAAAGAGATGATTGACCACGTGCGACAACTCTGGGCTAAATGTTTTTTGAAAATGATTGAAGAGCAAAATGTTGAAGACCAAAAGGCTGAAGAGCAAATGCAAATGGCTGAAGAGCATGAGGACCAAGAAGACGTACAAATATTGTCAAAACCAAAGCGAAGGAGGAAAAATTATATATAGATAGTTTTTATTAATATGATTTAGTTGTATGACTTTATGCTATTAGATAATATGATTTGATAACACTTATATGTACAATGATGTTAGGATGATTGTTTTATGCTATTAGATAACATGATTTGATAAGACTTATATATACATGATGTTAGGATGGTTGTTTTGGTTGTATTTTTGGTTTATTGAATGTTTAGTGGTATACAAAATATTTTATTAAATAAAATAGGTTCTTAATCTAATTAAATATAACATAATTATGAAACTAATACAAACATTCTATTTAAAGAAAACAGGGTGTAAAAATGCCAACACCAATGGTGAATTCTGGTGTAAAATGCCAACATCAATGG
Organism: Lathyrus tuberosus; assembly: GCA_022829125.1. NCBI lineage: Eukaryota > Viridiplantae > Streptophyta > Magnoliopsida > Fabales > Fabaceae > Lathyrus > Lathyrus tuberosus. The sequence continues at coordinate 2,523,574 of JALAZF010000073.1, read as the reverse complement.
TAAAATCGGGTGTAAAATACCAATATGAATGGTAAAATTAGGTGTAAACATGTCAACATCAACAGCAAAAACGGGTGTAATACACCGCGTTTTTACACCCCATTTAAAGAAAAGAGGGTGTAAATTTGCCAACCTCTATAGTAATCACTGCTCATTTTATATCCGACTTTTACAAAATTGGGTGTAAATTTGTTTGATTGAAATGCAATTATTTATACATTTACACGCATTTTCTATAAAATAGGGTGTAAAGTTGAATATATATGTATCCGTTTTAAACAAAAAAAAGGTGTAATATACCATCTATAAATGTATATATGTACCAATTTACACCTGATAACTATAAAAAAGAGTGTAATTTAACATAAAATTTACACCTGTATTCTTAAAATAGGGTGTAAAGTGGAATGTATATACATCCGTTTTTAACAAAAAAAAGGTGTAATATACCATTTATAAATGTATATATTTAAAAATTTACACCCGGTTTCTAAAAAACGAGTGTAATATAACATCAAATTTACACCCGTTTAAAAACGGGTGTAAATGTGTCAGACATTTCTCACCCGTTGAATATACACCTGTTTTTTTATTAAATTTAAATGGGTGTAAATTTAATAAAAAACGGGTGTAAATTAACCTTTTTGTACTAGTGTCTTAAGACATGAGAAAACTCGCCAGGAGTTGTATTTCGTTCTACCCATCATGTACTAAAAAATATATGGATCAAATGCACTCAACCGAAATCACTCGTCGAAACCCCCACGTAGTCGCTCACAACAGAGGTCATTCTAACGCAAATTCAAGAGATCAACCGTATCGTCTCATCGGTGATGTCTCACGTAACTCAACAACACGGAGCATTAAGAACCGATACCCGCGAGAATATTGGACCTAAATCTATGTCTAGAGTTTAGAAGCTAACAAATGGTCATCTTAGATCGAGTTCGAACCGTATATGTCTATAGCAATCCAAACCCATTAAGTAAAAAATCAAAGATAACCATCGATAAAGAGTTGTGTAAAAGAGATTTTATACTAAGATCCATAAATATACATACAATCAAGATAAACTTACATAGAAAATTCCAACAAATAGAGGGTACAAAGAGAAGAGAGAAGAAGAACACAAATCTCACGGTTTGTTAACTCCGATTAAAGTGGATTCGACTCCTGATCGTCAAGATGCACACTCAATGTGTTGTTTCTAAGTTAAATCTACTAAAAAATGAAGGTTTGATGAATTGGGAATAAATACCCTAAAACATAACCTAAAAAATGTGTTTTTACCCATTTTAATGCGTTTCTGCCCATGCAAATTCGCCCAGCGAAGCAACGGTTCGCCCGGCGAATTAAGGTGGATTTTTCTACAGCTTATGGAATTTCTGGTTTGCTTCAGACTCGCCCGGCATGCTCGGGGCGAGAGCTGACAGTAGAAAAATTCAGCATCTTGTTTTCTTCATAACTTTCGAACCGTAACTCCGTTTGAGGCCCGGTCGGAAGCATCAGAAAACTTATTCAATGTTCTATCTAACAATGACTAAATATGAATGCTTGAATACCTACAAAAATGAGATAAAAACAATTAAACTCAATGATATTTACACGAAAATACTAGTATACACTAAATATACACTTTTACAAACAAAATGGGGTTTTATTCATAGAATTCAATACAAATAAACCATAAGTGCCGCAAAACTACTACTTAAAACACAACATTTTGCCACTTATCAACATGGAAGAAGTAAGCACGTTGAAATGAGATTCTATTATCTAAGAGAACAAGTAGCGAATGGAAGATTGAGTTCGGAACACTGCTGACCAGAGAATCAGATTGCAGACATAATGACAAAGGTTATGCTGGTCGAATTGTTCAAGAGATTGAGAACAATTATGAATGTAGATAGCTTAAACACTATAAATTAGGCGGTGTGTTAAATATGTAATTCTTTGTGTTAAGTAAAATTGTATTCAATAGTGTCGAAGTCTGTATGAAGTTGCCGAAGTAGTTTACTTCGACAGAGTCCAACAGAGTTGAAGTTGTGGGCATTCGATAGGTAGTCGAAATGCATATTATACTCAATCAAATAAAGGAGACATCCTTATTTGTAATAACAACTATTCAGTTAGAATTCAATAAAAAAACCCTCTTCTCCCAAACACCCCCCCTCTCTCTCTCTCTCTTAAAATCCTTCTCCTTCTTTAAATCTTTGTGTGGCGGAATCATCTTTCAACCAATGTGTAGTTGAATAACTCAAGTGAAGAACGAAGAATGAGAGACGCGATCAATAAAAAAGATTGATTATTATTCATTAAAATTGATTCGAGTTATCTTCAAAATTAAAGTTTTATTCCAACATTGAGAAGTTAAACTGAAAGTTACAAACTAAACTAATCTAAAAAAATTTATTATTTAACAATGATTAATCACAACCGTAGAACAATTGAAACAATTTTTTATATTTAAATTATTTGATAAGTAACTTAGAGTTTTTTGCAAAATACATGATAATATCTTACAATTAAGGGACTCAAGCCAAGCTCAAAATTGAAGAAAGCAATATAACAACACTGTTACAAAACTCCATAAATAACATAATAGAACAACCAAAAATTACCTAAACAAATTAACAAGTTGGACACAAGTATAACATTGTCCAAAATATATGAAGAGAGACCATCAAATCCAAATATCATACTAGTAATATTTTCACAAACCAGGAGATTTTATAAACTGAATCAAATCATGAAAATTGTTGTAAGAAGAACCTGAAGGACTCACACTTTTGGATGCCAACTCAGCCATTTTCATAGATGATCTAAGAAACTCATCTTTTCTATTCACCATAACATCATTCACCATTTTCTCCACAACATTCCTATCACAAACATCCTTCATATCCAACCCAATTTTCCAAACCTCACTCACAAACCTACTATTAACCTGTTGATCAGCAAAGAAAGGCCAACAAATCATAGACACCCCACAAACCAAACTCTCCAAAGTAGAATTCCATCCACTATGTGTCAAAAAAGCACCAATTGCCTTATGGGCCAACACCTCATCTTGTGGAACCCACTCCACAATCAATCCTTTTTCTTTACTGGTCCCTTCGTCAAGCATCTTTAACAGTCCTTTTTCTTGTACCATGTTTGGTCTAATCACCCACAAAAACTGTGTTTTGCTGTTCAACAAACCATGCCAAATCTCCATGACTTCTCCTCTCTTCATTGGTGTGGTGCTTCCAAAGCTAACATACATAACTGATTTAAACGATTGAGAATCGAGCCAACTCATGCAGGTTCTGTCAACTTCGAAGAAGTTACTCTTAAATGTTGATGCTTTTTTGGTAGTATCAAGGAGGTGATGAAGAGGGCCAAGAGTGTAGAGCTTGGGGAAGTGAAGACGAATTTGGGAAAGGATTGGAAAATCTAAATCCTCAAATGTATTGAGTATAAGCGCGTTTGCCTTAAGTGATTGTTGACTTCGAAGAACAACATTGTCTAAAGTGATATAATTTTTCTGATTTTCTCGACAGAAACTTGGAAGATCTCTACACCGAAGCAAATTTTCCATGCCTGGCATATTCCTTATGATGCGATCCATGTCCTCTTCTCCTAAAATTTCATTAAACATACTGTTAACACTTCTGTAACACCGATAATCGGTGCCGTGCCCGTGTCCAGTGTCGGTGTTTGATTATTTTTGAAATAAAGTTCAATAACATGGAAATAAAGAACTAGAAAGATACCTCTGATGGGAAGTTCATTACACTCCAAGAGCTTGGGAACACATAAAAAAGACCAGAAGCAACAAGCACTAATAGTACGAAAATGAATCAATTGTATCCCAAATTCAGAAGCTAAATCAGTTGCAAGGTCACCGAAGATTCCATCTAAAATAATACAAGTTATTTTCTCAGAAACAATAATATCTCTCAAAAAAGGCTTACCATACAAACTCAAGGATTCAATTACATATCCTATCCTTTCTCCAAAACCAGGATGTTCCTCCTCATTATGAAAATCAGGAATAGTCTTGAACTGAAGCTTAGGGTAGCATTCTGAAAGAGCTTGGATATCATCGTTGAAACGGATGAGACGGTTGTGGATGTACTCAGTGTTGAGAAAAGTTACGTGGAGGTTTTGAATTGCAAGAAGTTCAGCTAACTTTAGCATTGAGTTTACATGGCCTTGTGCTGGACAAGGAAAGATTAGCACATGTCGAGAGAATTTTTCTTCCGGTAGGGTTTCCATTGATTTTTCTATTTTTCAACTATCTTAGTCTTCTTCTGATGTACTAATGTTGCATAATTCATAGAGTAATATAGATTCGTTATGATTTTTGAGAGGTGGATGATAATGACTTGACACTAGCACTTACTATGACTCACATGACATGTTATCATGTTGGTGTCTTTATTGAAGACAGACATGGTACAGTATAATACAGACTAGTGCTAGTTGCTTTCAGAGAAAACGTTTTCAGAATTTCCACTACTGCTAGTTGGCGTAACTATTGTTATTTTTACTTAAAAAATATTTAAAAAATATCAAATTTTAAAAATTGATTAATATTAAATATTTATTTCTTGTATAAATTTTAGAGATTAATTGAAATACACTCTAAAACTACTTTACACTGTCATCCAATTAAAATTAATTATTTTAACACATGTTTATTGAATTAAAAATAAAAAAATATAAATTATAAATAAATCATTTTAATAATCACTTCTTTCATAAATAATTAAAATTAGTATTTATTTAATATTTTAAAAATAAAAATAAAAATAAAAATAAAAATAAAAATTTATAGGCGAACTATAATTTTGTTCAAGTCACTTAAGAAGAAGTTGTTAAAACATAAAATTACTTTACACTGACATCCAATTAAAATTAGTTATTTTGACATATGAGAAGAGAAAAACATGGAAGAAGTGATTATTAAAATGATTTATTTATAATTTAAATTTTTTTATTTTTAATTCAATAAATATGTGTCAAAATAACTAATTCTAATTTGATGACAGTGTAAAATAGTTTTACACTGACAGTATATTCCAATTAATCTCATCTACATAATAATTTGAACTTTCATGACATTTATATTTTTAGCTAAATATCTAATATTATATTAATTAGGCCTATTTAAATCTTAATTAATTAAAATAATAATATTACTACCTCCGTCCCACAATGAGTGACCCAGTTGACTTTTCACACAGATTAAGAAAAAAGGAATAATTGAAGGAGAGAGAATGATATTTTTACTAAAGTACCCTTATGATGTATTGGAAATGATGAAAGTAATATTAATTAGAGGGTAAAATAGGAAAAGTTGCATTGGAAATTGAAATGGGTCATATATTTTGAGACACCATTTTATTCTAAATGGATCACTCATTGTAGAACGGAGGGAGTAACACCTAACGTATTACATTTATGACCCAAAATTCTAACATGATAACCATATCTTAACACACCATGAAGTAAGTAATAATATATACAAATATTTTATATGTTTTGACACCTTTTGTCTAAGTTCATTGAAAAACTTCATCAACTAATATAAGATTATAAATAGTGTAACCTATCCTCGTTAATCATCCACTTGAGTTACAAGGAACGATAACCACACAATCTCGCTAGAACCCACGAGTCATCGTCCTCGCACATTTATTTAGAATAGTTAGATTCCCCAAATGTTAAGAGACATTGTACCATTAAACAACCTCTTTAATTTCCACTCACTTATATCTACTATTTATCTATTATAATTCAATTGCATGAATTCTTAAAATTATCCTTTCATAATAAATTATTTATACTAACAAAAGGACATTTTAGTAATCCATTAATATTTACTTTTTTCAATCACAACTTCTATTATATCATGACAAGTGACATTCATTTATAAATCTCTATCAATAAAATCACAATTAAATATTACATACATTCATTCTCTCTCTTCATTCAAATTTCAAATTTCTCTCACATTTCTTTTTCCCACACTTTCTCACTTTCATTTTAATTTTTTATTCTATTTAATTATTATCACTAAAAATACCAAAAATTTATTTTTTAACTTTAATAAAATTAAAATTTTATTTATCTCACGGGTCACTATCAACACAATATCTATTTTATTTTAATCTATCATTAATTTGAGAGACAAAATTATTTACACTAACAAAATGACATTTTAGTAATCCATTAATGTTTACTTTTTTCAATCACAACTTCTATTATGTCATGATAAGTGGCATTCATTTATCAATCTCTACCAATAAAATCACAATTAAATATTACATACACCCATTCTCTCTCTTTATTCAAATTTCAAATCTCTCTCACATTTCTTTTTCCCACACTTTCTCACTTTCATTTTAATTTTTTTCTCTATTTAATTATTATCACTAAAAATACCAAAAATTTATTTTTTAATTTTAATAAAATTAAAATTTTATTTATCTCACGGGTCACTATCAACACAATATCTATTTTATTTTAATCTATCATTAATTTGAGAGACAAAATTAAATGTTAATTTTTTTATTTTCTTCATCTCATGATTCCTTTTTTTTTCATTTTATATAATTATTTAATATAATTTAATTTATATGATTATTGTTCATTTTACAATTAAATATATCATTTTAAATTTTGCATTTGTATCTAAATACATTTTAAATTGCATCAAATAATTTTTTTATCTCACGGATCATTATCGCATCAAAATTTATTTTTTTGTCTTTTTTTCATCTTATGAAACATTTTTTTTTTCTTTTTGCATGATTATTTAATACAATTAAGATTGTATAATTATTTTTCAATTTATAATCTACTATCTATCTATTATAATTCAATTGCATGAACTCTCAAAATTGTTCTTTCATCACAAATAATTTACACAAACAAAAGGACATTTTAGTAATCAACTAATATTTATTTTTTTCAATCACAACTCCTATTATATAATGACAAGTGACATTCATTTATCAATCTCTACCAATAAAATCACATTTAAATATTACATACGCTAATTCTCTCTCTTTATTCAAATTTCAAATCTCTCTCACATTTCTTTTGCCCACACTTTCTCACTTTCATTTTAATTTTTTTCTCTATTTAATTATTATCACTAAAAATACCAAAAATCTATTTTTTAATTTTAATAAAATTAAAATTTTATTTGTCTCACGGGTCACTATCAACACAATATTTATTTTATTTTAATCTACCATTAATTTGAGAGACAAAATTAAATGTTATTTTTTTTCTTTCTTCATCTCATGATTCCTTTTTTTTTTTCATTTTATATAATTATTTAATACAATTTAATTTATATGATTATTGTTCATTTTACAATCTACTATCTATCTATTATAATTCAATTGCATGAACTCTCAAAATTGTCTTTTCATCACAAATTATTTACACTAACAAAAGGTCATTTTAATAATCAACTAATGTTTACTTTTTTCAATCACAACTCCTATTATATCATGACAAGTGACATTCATTTATCAATCTCTACCAATAAAATCACAATTAAATATTACATACACTCATTCTCTCTCTTCATTCAAATTTCAAATCTCTCTCACATTTTTTTTTCCCACACTTTCTCACTTTCATTTTAATTTTTTTCTCTATTTAATTATTATCACTAAAAATACCAAAAATCTATTTTTTAATTTTAATAAAATTAAAATTTTATTTGTCTCACGGATCACTATCAATACAATATCTATTTTAATTTAATCTACCATTAATTTGCGAGACAAAATTAAATGTTAATTTTTTTCTTTCTTCATCTCATGATTCCTTTTTTTTTCATTTTATATAATTATTTAATACAATTTAATTTATATGATTATTGTTCATTTTACAATTAAGTATATCATTTTAAATTTTGCATTTGTATCTAAATACGTTTTAAATCGCATCAAATAATTTTTTTATCTCACGGGTCATTATCGCATCAAAATTTCCTTTTTTTTTTGTCTTTTTTTCATCTTATGAATCTTTTTTTTCTTCTTTTTGCATGATTATTTAATACAATTGAGATTGTATAATTATTTTTCAATTTATAATTAAATAACCCACTTCAAATTTACATATGTATATAAATACATTTTAATATCTATCAAATAAATTTTATATTTTACGGGTCACTAAAAAAACATTACATATTTTATTTTAATAAAAAACAATACATATTTTATTTTAATCAACAATTACCTTAATTTGAAGGATAAAATCCTTATTATCAAATATTAATTTTTTATTTATTTTACAAGTTCTTTTTTCTCTTTGTATTTAATTATAATCGTATTTATATAATCATTGTTCATTTTAAAATTAATAATTAATTTTAAATTTAAATATATATATATAAATACATTTTATAACGTTCAAATTTATATTTAAATATTTTTAATATTGTATCAATAATTTTACCCGTGCGCCCCGCACGGGTATCTTATTAGTTTATCAAGAAATTTCAATTGATTTCACAAACGGATCAATAAATAAGAATTTATAATTTCAAATTCAAATTGCTTGTTTAATTATATAAAATCTACAATTCAAGTCATTTTCCTATGCTACTAATTTTGCATATGCTACTAATTTTGCAGTCAACTGATAACAATCAACATCAAAAGATAAATCAAAATAATTCACAAAATCTTACCAAATAAGCAATTAAACTTTAGAACTATCAAGGTAAAATAATCAAACTTAATTGAGACTGCAAAGTAGTAACTTATATTTTAAGACATTAGAGACAATGTTAATGGTATTGTTACTAGATTTTTCTACTAAAATATCATAATGATACCCAAAATATAATCAATTAACAAATCAAATTTCATACCCATCAAAGTATATAATCATAATTGTCAGCTTAAAACTTAAATCAAATTGTTACACAATTTCATTTCTCGAAAAAATACAAGATAAACAAAATTCATGAAATTAATATGATTTTAAAGACTCTAATAATAAATAAATAAAATAATAATAATAATAGTAATAATTAAAAGCACATGATGGTTTTTTTTTATGAACACGAAATTGCGGTATATGAGAATCTCAGCCGTTTGTTTAGATGAATAGGACATTGTGACGTGAATTGCAATTGGAAGAGAACACCTATTTTGAGAGAGAATAAATCGATAAATGAATTGAGAGAGATTCTAAATAAGGAGCAAAATTGATTAAGGATTCCGATTTGGAAAAAGATTGATTCCTAAAAGATAACTCGTTTGTGATTTGAAATTTGTTTCTTAGACTTAGCAGAGCTTCCATTTGAAATCTTTTCAAACTCATTGTAAAAAATAGCATTAAAAGATATAGTTTTGAATCCAAGATGATTTTGGTGTTATTTCCTTGTTGTACATTCATCTTGTTTCATATCAATATCATCATCCGGGATGTGTGCTACATATTTAATCGTTAATATAAGCTAAAAGATTAAAAATAAAACAAACTAGATGTTTGCCCGTAAGATGCACGGGATAATCGTGCATAATTTTGTAAGGCTTATGATTAATAGTTATAATTTAAATAAATTAATTAAAAGATATTATCTCTATTTTTTTTTATAAGAGCCAATTTATTTTTTAAATTTATTGAATAATCAACATATTTAATTTATGAATTGACCAAATACATTAATTATTTAATAAATTTTAAAAACAAATTATCTTTTATATAAAAGAACAAAGTATTATAATAGTAATGTATTTTTCAACTTTTATATAATGTCTGACAAATCCATCTTGCAATAAAAACTACATTATTTTTACTCTAAATTTTTTTAAATAAAAATATATAATCATAAAATAGAAGACGTAAAATCACTTTAAATTTGATTGATAAATGTTTTTAAAAAAGAATTAAATTGAATACAATAATAAAAACTTTCATATAAATAATAAGAATAATTAATAAGAATAATAATAATAATAATAATTAGTAATAATAAAATTCAATTGTGCTAAAAAATAATAAGTAATAATGAAACAACATATTTTAATTCATTAGTGGATTATTTTATATAGGACATAAAGTTAATGTAACGGGGACTTAATAGAGGTGGTGAGTTGGTTATTTATACTATAAATAATGATAATTAATTAATTAAATTAATAATAATAACTGATGAAGGTTTTTATATGAGCTAATCTAACTTATGTCCATGGCATAATAAAACAAAATATGAACAAATAATAGAAGATGACAAATTATTAATCTATGAAAATTTGGTAATTAATAATTTTTCTGGACAGGTCCAATGGCTAAGAACGGTCCAATCCACTTTTGTTCCTAGGACGGCTCAATAGTCTAAGCCCTGCTAGTTAAGGGCAAAAGGAAGCATTCTCTTCTTTGTCCCTCTGTCGAGGAAGGCTGGCCAGCTGACCTCCAGAATCAGCTGCCCTTCGTCACATTTCTGCCCGTCACGCACGGTTCCACCATTCAGAAACAGTCATGACGCCTTTGCCCACGACCACGCCCTTGCTCGCAGCAATGGCTAGTTTCGAACACCTCTGTCCATCTCAACGTCTAATTTTTGGCAGTTACCTATTCTTGGGGAGCGAATATCTCGCCCCGAAAATAGGGACCTATGGTCAAGCGTTTGGGGCATTATAAAAACCCTCTCAAATGAGAGGGTCAGGTATTCTAAAATCATCCTAAGACATACTCACTTTGTACTTGCCTTCTCTTCTCCCGATTCATACTTTAGCATCGGAATGCCTTGCAGGTACACCCCATTCTCATCCTTTGAACCCAGCATCGCAGACGAAGTCTTTGGCTCACTTCAGGTTCTGATCAGCCGGTAAGATCAGTGGCGCCGTCTGTGGAAAACTTTGTTCTCACTGTCTTTCTTTCCCTGTAAATCCAAGACCAAAGCAGTTCTTTCAAGATTCTGATCATGGCCACCCATGACAATGTCAACGATGCTCGCAACATTGTCATCCTCCCCATCAGCAAGATAGACACTAACAGAGCAACCCCTTTTCTTGGGAGCGACCCCCATCAGATGAGGGATGAAGCCACCGCGTCCCCCTCCATCGATCACGCTGACAACGTTGAGGTCCAGCCCTCCGAGGACCATCAGTCCGTCCCAATTCTGCCCAACGCCGATCCGGCCATGGCAGCCCTACTCGAGGCCCTCAACAAGACGAACCTTCTGATCCTCCAACAAAATGCAAAAATTGGAGTCTTAGAAGATACCCGCCGTCCAAGATCTCCTCCGCCGAGGCGAGATCGCCGGAGATCTCGGAGTTCTTCTCCCAGACGAGGAAGAGACCGCCGGGCACCAGCGGATCCAGAATCCCTAGCAGTAAGAAAGTGAAATTCTGGCCTATGCAGACAGCAGATGTCCTAACACATGTCAAAACATTGTGCTACATAATCATTTAAACTCATAGGCGCAACAGCAGACTGATACCTTGAATATCAGAATTGCACACTCACAGATTTCACGACATCTGATCCAACATGTTTATCATAACCCTAACAGAAAACGTAAATATGCAGAATGATAAAGAACACAGTAAATATTAACCCAGTTCGGTGCAACTCACCTACATCTGGGGAATACCAATCCAGAAAGAAGACTCCACTATCTGTAGACTTTTACAAAGTTAAACTCCCCCGTTTACAACTTCATACCTGACATCTACCCAATGAACATCTTTACCACGGTTAAACTCAAACTTTTAGAACCCTGATATGAGATACCCCACTCCTTTCCCTTAATCACCAACTGTGATTTCTAGATCATCCCTATCAATACAAAAATCTGTCAAGCATCCTTGACAAACAAGCTAACTCGGATTTGCTTAAAAGCTTCATCCAAGAACAATACATAATCCAATACCTCAAGGCTTATGGATCTGTGTGACACCTATATCTACCACAGTGTATCAACTGATACAAAGGGAGACTTACAACCTAGAAAGCCAACGACTCTCAAAACCCTAAACCCTTGTTTCTTACACAAGAAAGCAAGGTTACAAAAGGTGTACTAAGGCATATAAAATACTAAGTCTAAGCCTTCTATTTATAGGCTTCTGCTTCCTTGGGCTTCAATCTCCAGTCCTTGATCCATGCAACAATTTCCCCTTGAGTATTGCAGCAGATTAAAAACTAACTTAAGCCATTCAGTCCAGGATGTCAAGATGCATGTGAAGACATCTTGTTCGACATCACGTCTTCAGCTGAATTACTTAGCTTGATCTCATTGTTGAGTTAACAATTATGTTTTACCAAAATTTGTTCAAAACCCAGAGGTTTCAATCTCCCCCATTTTTGGCAAATTTTGGCTAAAACACATATGATTGTAACCTCCAGATCGATGGTGCATGCAGTGGCCTATACCTTACCGGTGATGGAGTACATGAGAAAGAAGATGCAAGACGCTCCCCCTCAACCCATGAACCAATACTTGTCACGAAAGGATAAATCTTCCTCTTAAGAGGCATAAGAAAACCATTAGGAAAAGGCAGTAGTAATTCCCTTAGCAGCAAAGTACTTCCTTGGGTAACTCAGAACACAGGACATGACTGTGTTCATAACTCAGATCACAAGACACAAAAGACCATTTGAGAGCTGAGACCCAGAATGTTGTAACATCCTATTGAGCATTTTTTACAAGCTGCTTTATCAGACGTGAGATTCTCACGAGAAGATCAGAACATTTATCCCCCTTTTTAGACACAATTTGACAAATATTACCAAGGTATATCCATATCCAAAAAGTGCTTACCCAGAACCTTATATAAGCCATAAAGACAACAGTAAGAGTGATACAGCGATGAGTAAGATAAATTTTGAGATATCCTTATTTGAATTGTATCAACCACTACCCGGTCTTTATGTCTTTATTCATTTTTGGACAGATTCTTCTTGAAGTACAAGTTCCAACACATGTGAATGTATATGCAAGGACAAGATTTTACACGTCCTTCTGATAAGTATACACCCTAAGCATTTTCCAAAACGGAATCAATACCTCTGTCATTAGACTGTCAGAGATTCTTCAGACACTCTTTACTGCTATGACGTCCTCGACCAAGTCACACCCAACAATGTTAAAGAAAATATCTATATTGAATAAAATCTTCACAGTTTTGTGATCACAGCCTGCAGAGAAAAATAAATTCCCCCAGACTCAATCAATGATTCTTAAGTATCCAAAAAGAACCATTTCACATGCACTGCCAAGTCTACCCCAACTTGCAACAATACAACAATGTCAAGACATCCTCCTTGACATCTCAGTTTGCTTGACGCACAAATACAAACTGGAACACCAACTGCATCCTCGCAATAACTCATATTAGATCAAGAGGCATCTCCCCTTATCTAAGGTAACCAGTGCTCCTCCACGGAACACCTAAGCTAATGAATGGAAAACATAAGACGCATCTTCATGTCTTCAAGAGCGCACCCTCAGTTCAACTTACCAGCTGAACACAATCATCAACTCTCTTATTGCTCCCTCTGACAAGAAACAATAATCACTCACACATGGTCACCATCATGCTACCCGTGAGGAAATGTATACCAGTCATAACAAACTTTTGGCTTGAGATCAAAGTCCCATTGATCCCCCCCATCCTGCAATCATCTACACATCACACGAACTCCTCTTGAATTCTCATGTATAGACCTCCAGCTGCTTGAGGCACAAACCAATTAAATCAGAATGCTTCACATTCCTCAAAGAGACGTACATGGCCCCTTAGTTTGTTATAACGATGTCAGCTATCGTATGCATGCTCCAGAACTTCACAGCTGCTAAACTGATCCACTACTAGCATGACTTGCAGCCAGGGCAACATCCCCTTCACAAGATTTTCCACTGACCTTACCCAGCCAACAATAGAGATAGACACCCCACAATCCAAGACAGTAATTCCTTATCATTCTCCCATATGATAACCTGGAATACTTCTGATTTTATGGTGAATATCCACTTCTGAACGCATCAGAATCCAGACCTTCGTGCAACCAACCCATGATCAACTCCAGTCTTCCAAAACGCTTACATCAATCTTCCAAGACAGTTCTTCTACCCCATCATTCTCCCGTATGACAATGTAGATACTTCTTAGACACAATGCAAGTAACCAGTTCCTCACAGAACCTGAGATCCTTCACCAAGGATAACCAACCCAAAGATGTTCTAACAACAGTTATGACATCTTCCACACATCACAGACACCACACACCATGGTTCTTGATATGCTCCACCACTGAACTTACTATCAGCATAGTAATCCACACTGAAGATATTCACACAACATTGCGCCACCAGCTTGAACAAAGAAAACTTCAGAAACCCAGAGAGAAATAAACTCTCATCCACCAAAGAAGGTATGCTTCCATCCTCAACCCAGAACTTCTACCACAAGCTCCCAGAGAATCAGAACCTCCTTACATTTTCAACTAACTACTCTTCTCTACAAGAGTAATCAGTTTCAAACATCCTACTTGAATGCACATTGTGAAATCAACCAACTGCCACTTTTTGATTAACCTCACTCTTCTTCAGAACTCTCACAAGATACACTGATCCACTAATGAAATCAGACCATCAACTCACATGAACTACTTGCCCCATAGCAAGACATCTTGGATCCACCAAGCCTCTTAGTCATGTAACATCTTCCCATCCACAGCTCCCGCAAACTGCATGAGATAGACCTTTTTGAAGAAACCATAACTTCCATTCTCCTGTAGATCACCTTAGCTTAAGCTGATGTGCCACATCACAGCTGAGACCTCTGATGTAGAGCTAAATGTCAGAATATTCTGATATGACATCCAACTGTTGAATTCAGCTCCTCCTTCTGCCACTTAGAAGAACCTCCTCCCTTCGCAGAACAAGAGTTAGTTACATGCTCTCATAGACTTGATTCAACAACTAAGTTTGAGTAGACAACCTCCATCCTGGTTTAAAACTCCAAAGACTTCAAACCTGCCACGTCTGAATCTTCAGAAAATAAGTAGTCCAAGACTACCCCATAGCTATACCAAAGAATGCCACTTCCCTTAGTAGAGCCGTCAGTAGAAAGCCAGAGATAACTACCATTTATCCTCGACCTTCACAAACAGAGCAAGATCCATGCTCAAAAGCACCTAGATCAGAAATAAACTGATCCAAGCTGTAACCATCAAGATTATGATGTCTTCATCTTCATCTTCAACAGCATCAAAGTCCAGACTAGTTTTTTGCCAGGGAACTCTCCAGAGAACACATGCTTCTGTCACACCCGACTGAAGCCACTTCTTAGGTCACCACCTAAGACTAAAATAGATGCTAAAGCGTATGCAATACCCCTCCCATGATTCTGCACAAACTCTGATGATGAGATGTTCCAACATCTTGTTGAACATCAGCAATCTTGACTTTCAAGGATAATCAATTAAATACTTGTGGATTCCACAAATAGCAATTGATCTTAAATCCTTGTCCACTAACCCTTATTCACTGTTGTAGCTGAGCTCCACCAGATCATGTCATGAACATTTATAAAGTATTCAATTTTTTTGCAAGTATCTTCTTCAAAGGACAATGTTGAGATACCAAGGCTGCCACCCTTGACTCAAGTAACTAAGACTTTCTCTGAACAAATCTTATTTACCTCAACAATTCTTCAATCAGATTGGATCCACTCTTAGGGTCAAGAGAGATGAATCCTTCCTTGTTGTTTTTGGATGGTGAAAATAAATCACCTCCACTTTCTTCAGATTGTGTTTCCATGAAACACCTTCTAGTCAAAAGAGTAACTAGAAGACTCCAGATACACGACATAGATGCCTTTATGAGTGGATTTGAGAGAATTCTCAAGTATCTTTGACAACCTAGCCGACCAATAATTTATCAAACTCCTAGAGCAAGAACCTGATTAACTTAACTCAACTCCTCTCCTCTTCAACTGAATTCAACTGTACCAAGAAACCAAGCTTCCAAGTACCAAGTCATCATACCAGATATCTAACCACAACTCCTTTCACTCCATCGCTCCCGACTTTGGAATAAAAGAATGCATATATCTTCAATTATAAAGGTCGACGATTGAGACCTTCCACCAACTGTCTTCAGTAACAACTCCAGAATCCCATAATTCTAGAGCTCTTCCATCAGAAACACATGCAACAGAACCACCAAGGAACAGATCATGCTTGCCCTAATAAGATGTCACAACATCCTATAAGACACACCAACAAGAGAACTAGCCACTTCTCCTGTAGTTGTTGTAGAATCTCTTCAGCAACATGAACAACCTCCGGGTTGCTCCCTTCGATCCAAAAAATCCATCTTATCCATTAATATCCTTGGGCATGTCTGAGTTGATTGATCTGATCTTCAAAACTCCTCCTTGTTTAAATGCCAGAAAGTATCTCCCAAAGATCTCATCTAGAACTAGACAGGATGCCTGCTCTGATACCAATTGAAATTCTATGCAGACAGCAGATGTCCTAGCATATGTCAAGACATTGTGCTACATAATCATTTAAACTCATAGGCGCAATAGCAGACTGATACCGTGAATATCAGAACTGCACACTCACAGATATCACAACATCTGATCCAACATGTTTATCATAACCCTAACAGAAAACGTAAATCTGCATAATGATAAAGAACACAGTAATTGTTAACCCAGTTCGGTGCAACTCACCTATATCTGGGGAATACCAATCCAAGAAGAAGACTCCACTATCTGTAGACTGTTACAAAGTTAAACTCCCCCGTTTACAACTTCATACCTAACATCTACCCAATGAACATCTTTACCAAGGTTAAACTCAAACGTTTAGAACCCTGATATGAGATACCCCACTCACTTCTCTTAATCACCAACTGTAATTTCTACATCATCCCTATCAATACAGAAATCTGTCAAGCATCCTTGACAAACAAGCTAACTCGGATTTACTTAAAAGCTTCATCCAAGAACAATACACAATCCAATACCTAAAGGCTTATGGATCTGTGCGACACCTATATCTACCACAGTGTATCAACTGATACAAAGGGAGACTTATAACCTAGAAAGCCAACGACTCTCAGAACCCTAAACCCTTATTTCTTACGCAAGAAATCAAGGTTACAAAAGGTGTACTAAGGCATACAAAATACTAGGTCTAAGTCTTCTATTTACAGGCTTCTGCTTCCTTGGGCTTCAATCTTCAGTCCTTGATCCATGCAACAATATCTCCTTGAGCGTTGCAGCAGATTAAAAACTAACTTAAGCCATTTAGTCCAGGATGTCAAGATGCATGTGAAGACATCTTGTTCGACATCACGTCTTCAGCAGAATTACTTAGCTTGATCTCATTGTTGAGTTAACAATTATGTTTTACCAAAATTTGTTCAAAAACTCAGAGCTTTCAGAAAGCACTACCATACTCCTCCCCAGAGCCAACACTCCCCAGGGGCCAAGAGAACCAGAAGGGATCTACGGAAAGGGCACCAGCGTTCACCTCCGCCCAGATCCAAGGGTCGAGCACGAACTCTTTTTCCCCGTTGAGATCGTCGTCCTCCCCCTGGACGAAGCACCCTCTCTCGTTCGCGGTCGAGCAGCAACAACCACCACGAGCCTCAGGGCCCGTTATCCTAGGAAATCATGGCCACACGCCTACCCAAAGGGCTAGAGAAGACCCCCACCCCTGGGTACATATGATGGTACTACAAATCCCTACGAGCACATCGAGAACATCGATGCCCTGCACGACTATCGTGGCGTCAGAGGCATCGTTAAATGCAGTTTGTTCTCGACTATGCTGAGGAAGCGAACAATGCCATGGTACAAGAGCATTCCCTTTGAATCCATCACATCATGGAGGCAGTTAGGAAGTGTAACGCCCCAGTTTTGTGTGAGTTTTATTTAATCGAGTCGTTTGATTATTTTATTATTATTTTATTTTATTTTCGACTTTTATCTGAAAATATGTTATTTTTCAATGTTGTGATATTTTATCGGGTTTTGGGAACGTTTGCGAGATATTTGAGTGTGGGGGTATTTTGGTCATTTCATAATATTTTTCTTAAGTTAGTAGAAAATAGAAAATAGAAAGAGAAAAAATTAGAAAGAAAGAAAAAGAGAAGAAGGAAAAAGGAGAGAAAAGAGAAGAAGAAGAGAAAAAGTGAGAAAACTTGGAAAATTCAAGAGAACAACTTCTAGGAATCGATTTAATCTGGTAAGGGTGCGAAACTCAATTATTGTATGATTGTGTATGATTATGTATGTGTATTTGTGATGTTTGTTGGATTGAAATGAAAATATTTAGTAAAACCCATATTGTGTCAAATTGATTAGAAATTGATTAAATGTGTTGGAAATTATGTTTTTAGTGCTCATTCTTGCTAATACATGATAGGTACATGTTGTTATGCATTGTTTTGGTAATTTTCTGAGTGTAGGTGAAGAATTGGATGAATTTGGGTAAGAAAACGCAGAACTTCGTTCTGCCGAAATTTTCTGGGTTTTTCCAGGTCATACGTGTATGAGGCTTGTCAATACGCGTATGGACCTTGTCAATACGCATAACATGGGCGAGCCATGGGCCAATACGCGTATGGGTCTTCAATTTTCTAGGCCATCTGCCCATTTGCGTATGGTACGCGTAGCATGTTAGGGCAATACGCGTATGGTTTGGAAATACGCGTACGGACATTTTTAACGTGAATTTTGGGAAAAATAAGTTTCTGCCCATACGCGTATGGCTCAGGGCAATACGCGTATGGTCAGGTCAATGGTAAAATGGGACTTTTCAAAATATCGTTTTCGTTTTTCTTTCGTAACTTGTGTTCTGTTTATCCGATTTTTACAATCTTGGTATCGTTGTGAAGCTATTGAGCTGTACTTTCTTATTATGATGATTTGGAATTTGTTATCCGATTTAATTATGTCAGAAAATTGAGAAAAGTGTCGGCTGTCGACTTTTGTCTTTGTAATGGTGCGTGATTAATGTGTATTGTGCAAGGTGCTGTTGTATGATGTAAATGTATGCGTTTAGAGAGTGTTGTGATGATTTGTTGTCGTATGGCAATTAAATGCATTGTTTTGGGCATAAGTGCAAAGTGTGATTTTATGGATGTAGATGAATGCATTTATGTGTGCATATTAAATGTCATGAGTCCTTGTATGTCAAGCATCATGATATGCATTGTTATAACGTCCTGAGTGAAGGTTTGATTCCAGAGGGAATCTGCTATAACATCGTGAGCCTTAACCATAAGAGGACCGAAAGCGATTTGATATATCGTGAGCCTTAAACATAAGAGGACCGAAAGCGATGGTTATAGACGATCGTGTGCCCATGTGGGGTGTGAGCGATCAGATCGTGAGCCTTATACAAAGAGGACCGAAAGCGATCCATAAACGTCGTGAGCCTTATACAAAGAGGACCGAAAGCGACGGGAGAACATCGTATGCCCGACGGGGAGTTACAGTGATGTAACGAGCGATGGTTCCAATAGTTCCTGAGTGAACTAGTGATGAGAAATATTGGGAGTCGGTACCGCATGGCATGTGCATAGAGTCGTTGTGTCAGTCTCTGTGCATTTACATAAATCATGAATATGATTGATTATGTGTGAGAATTGTGAATGGACTAATCGTGTGTGGAATTGATGAATTGATATTCTTGGTGATAATATGCATTGTTGTTAGATAAATGAAATATGTATGATGTTTTGTGGTATTTGGACTCTGGTGTACATTTGTGGTGAGAAATCTATATGTGCATTTCTGTGTTAATATATAACTATATGCAATGGTATTATGATTGTTTTTCTCACCCTTCTGCTGTTTTATAATGCTCTATGAGGCATTGCAGATTAGAGTCGCTGAAGGTATTTTGTGAAGCTTTGCGTCTTCATTCTTTTGTCGGTCGACTCTGATATGTGACACCGGGTAGTTAGGGAGGCCGTTTGTGCTATTTGTGTACTATGTGTATATATCTTTTGGCTTGTGCATGTATAATTTGATGTATGGCAACTTTTCATGTGATATATATATATATATATATATATATATATATATATATATATATATATATATATATATATATATATATATATATATATATATATATGTTATTCAGTTTTAGATTTTCCGCTTTTATTCTAAATCTGAAATGTGGGTGTAAGGAACTTAATTCCTCTGTTGATTGCTACCCAACTGTTGCATATCTTTATGAGCAGGTGTTGTATGTATTGTTTCAAATTGATGTGACCCCTTGGTCTATGCTGTGAAATTCAATTATACTCTGACGAAATTTTGAATTTTCTTTTACCGCTTTACTTATTCGGGGGTATAGATTGGGGGTGTTACATTAAGTGGTATCAGAGCCAGTCTGTGTCAGTTGTGTCAGTCCTTGTTGGTCATTGTGTTTGGAGTGAGCTGTTTGTTTAACCATAAGTGTTGTTATTGGAAATTAACAGAATATGGCTGGAAGAAATGATGTTACTTTAGCTGCTGCTATGCAAGCTATGGCACGAGCTGTGCAGGGTGCACCTAATGCTGGAGAGAATGATGAGTTTAGAAAGAATAGACCGCCGGTCTTCAAAGGGAGACATAATCCTGATGGTGCGCAGATTTTGCTGAAAGAGATCGAAAGGATTTTCAGAGTCATGGATTGTGCTGAGGACAGTAAGGTGAGACTGGGAACTCACATGTTACAGGAAGAAGCGGATGACTGGTGGGTTAGTACACGTCCTGTGTTAGAAGCTGGTGATGAAGAGGTAACTTGGGAATTGTTTAGCCAGGAGTTTCCGAGGAAGTATTTTCCAGAGGATGTGAGGGGAAAGAAGGAAATTGAGTTTTTGGAACTGAAATAAGGTAATATGTCTGTCATTGATGATACTGCTAAGTTTGTGGAACTTGTACAGTTTTATCCTCATTATGCTGAAGCGACCGCGGAATTTTCTAAGTGTGTGAAGTATGAAAGTGGATTGCGTCCTGAGATTAAGCAGGCAATAGGTTATCAGAGGATAAGGAGGTTTGCTGATTTGGTGGAGTGTTGTAGGATTTATGAAGAGGATAGTAAGGCTCGTTCTACACATTACAAAAGTGTAAGTGACAGGAAAGGGAAGCAACAGTTCTGTGGTGGTCCGTATGTGACACCAGCTAATAAAGGTAAACAAAGGGGTACTTTTGATCGAAGGTCAGGTGGAGGAGGTATGTCTGGTCCTATGAGATGTTATGGGTGTGGTGATGTGGGACATCGTCAGTCCGAATGTAAGAAAGATTTGAGGAAGTGTTCTAATTGTGGAGGTGTAGGACATGTTGCTGCTGATTGTGCCAGGAAGAATGTGGTTAAGTGTTTCAACTGTGGTGAACCTGGTTATATTAGTACAAAGTGTCAGAAATCGAAGCAAGCTCCAGCTAGTGGGAAGGTATTTTCTTTGGCAGGAACTCAGACTTCCAGTGCAGATCGTCTGATCAGAGGTACTTGTTTTATTAATAGTATGCCTTTAGTTGCTATTATTGATACTGGAGCGACTCATTCGTTTATTTCGTCTGAGTGCGCGAAACGTTTGAATCTTGTGTTGTCTTTGATGGATGGTGAGATGGTAATTGATACTCCAACAATGGGGTCAGTAACCACTTCCTTGGTTTGTCTAAGATGTCCTTTGACCATTTATGGTAAAGACTTTGAGATGGATTTAGTGTGTTTGCTGTTGGAGGGTTTAGATGTGGTGCTGGGAATGAATTGGTTGCAATTTAATCGAGTTCATATTGATTGTTGTCATAAGTTGGTAGGGTTTCCTTCTCTTGAGGAAGACGAAGACTCGAGTTTCTTATCTACCAAAGAGTTGAAGAGACTTTTGGCGGATGAAGCTCAGTTGTTTGGGTTATTTGCATCGTTGACTGTGGATAGTCAAGTTTCACTTGATGTGTTT
Organism: Lathyrus tuberosus; assembly: GCA_022829125.1. Lineage (NCBI taxonomy): Eukaryota > Viridiplantae > Streptophyta > Magnoliopsida > Fabales > Fabaceae > Lathyrus > Lathyrus tuberosus. Next base: position 2,501,631 of record JALAZF010000073.1, on the reverse strand, counting down.
CCTGTTGTGTGTGAATTTCCTGAAGTGTTTCCTGAGGATATTTCAGACTTGCCACCAGAGAGAGAGGTGGAGTTTTCTATAGATCTAGTTCCTGGTACTAGACCTGTATCTATGGCACCTTATCGTATGTCGGCATCTGAGTTGGTGGAGTTAAAGAAACAGTTGAGTGAGTTATTGGAAAAGAGGTTTGTAAGACCTAGTGTTTCTCCTTGGGGTGCTCCAGTTTTATTGGTGAAAAAGAAAGATGGAAGTATGCGGTTGTGTTTCGATTATCGTCAGTTGAATAAGGTGACGATTAAGAATAAGTATCCTCTTCCAAGGATTGATGATCTGATGGATCAGTTGGTTGGTGCTTGTGTATTCAGTAAGATTGACTTGAGATCAGGGTATCATCAGATTAGGGTGAAGGAGGAAGATATCCAGAAGACGGCCTTTAGGACACGATACTGTCATTATGAATATTCTGTGATGTCGTTCGAGGTTTCTAACGCGCCAGGTGTGTTCATGGAGTACATGAATCGTATTTTCCACGAGCAATTGGATCATTTTGTGGTGGTGTTTATTGATGATATCTTAATTTATTCTAAGTCTCAGGAGGAGCATGCAGAACATTTACGTATTGTTTTGCAGGTTTTGAATGAAAGGAAGCTTTTTGCCAAATTGTCTAAGTGTGAATTCTGGTTGTCGGAAGTGAGTTTTCTTGGACACGTAATTTCAGGTAATGTCATTTCTGTGGATCCATCTAAAGTAGAAGCAGTTCTACAATGGGAGGCTCTGAGATCTGTTACTGAAATTCGAAGCTTTTTGGGGTTGGCCGGATATTATCGAAGGCTTATTGAAGGTTTTTCTAAACTAGCACTTCCTTTGACCCAGTTGACTTGTAAAGGGCAAGCGTTCATTTGGGATATTCGGTGCGAGGAGAGTTTTAATGAGATGAAGAGAAGATTGGCGACAACTCCGATTCTGATTTTTCTGAATCCTAATGAGCCATTTGTGGTTTATTGTTATGCTTCGTTGATTGGTCTAGGTGGTGTTCTGATGCAGGAAGGTAAGGTGGTGGCTTACGCTTCAAGGCAATTAAGAGTTCATGAGAAAAATTATCCTACTCATGATCTTGAGTTAGCGGCTGTGGTTTTTGTGTTGAAGATTTGGAGGCATTATCTCTACGGTGCAAGGTTTGAAGTCTTTAGTGATCACAAAAGTTTGAAATATTTGTTTGATCAAAAAGAGCTAAACATGAGGCAACGTAGATGGTTGGAATTCCTGAAGGACTACGACTTTGGCTTGAATTACCATCCTGGTAAAGCTAATGTGGTAGCCGATGCATTGAGTCGGAAATCGTTGCATATGTCCGCTTTAATGGTTAAGGAGTGGGAACTTTTGGAATCTTTTAGAGACTTGAGTTTGGTTTGTGAAGTTACGTCGGATAGCGTGAGGCTTGGGATGCTAACGATTACTAATGATTTTCTGATGACGGTTAGTGAGAAACAAAAGCTGGATGTAAAATTTGTGGATTTGATGTTGGTGGGAGAAAAAGATGCGAATAGTGATTTTAAGGTGGATATTAATGGTGTTTTGAGATTCCGAGGTAGTATTTGTATTCCTGATGATGCGGAGTTGAAAAGGATGATTTTGGAAGAAGGACACCGGAGTAATTTGAGTATACATCCGGGAGCGAATAAGATGTACCAAGATTTGAAGAAGATTTTCTAGTGGTCTGGATTGAAAAGAGATGTGGCTCAGTTTGTTTATGCATGTTTGACTTGTCAGAAATCGAAGGTGGAACATCTGAGGCCTAATGGTTTGTTGCATCCGTTGGATATTCCTGAGTGGAAGTGGGATAGCATTTAGATGGATTTTGTAACGGGGTTGCCAAACACTCAGCGAGGGCATAATGCTATTTGGGTGGTTGTTGATAGGCTGACTAATCGGCTCATTTTATTCCGATTGACATCAGTTTTCCTTTGGAGCGGTTAACTGAGATTTATATCAGTGTGATTGTGAAGTTGCATGGTATTCCATTGAGTATTGTTTCTGATCGAGATCCTAGGTTTACATCGAGATTTTGGGAAATTTTACAGAAGGCTTTGGGTTCTAAATTGAGATTGAGTTCGGCTTATCATCCGTAGACTGATGGTCAGACGGAGAGGACGATTCAGTCGTTGGAAGATTTGTTGAGAGCGTGTGTTTTGGAACAAGGTGGCATGTGGGATAGTTATCTTGCGTTGATTGAGTTTACGTATAATAACAGTTTTCATTCTAGTATTGGAATGGCACCGTTTGAAGCACTGTATGGACGAAGATGTCGGACACCGTTGTGTTGGCACGAATCTGGTGAGAAAACAGTGGTTGGACCGGAGTTGGTGCAGCAGACGACGGAGAAAGTGAAGTTTATTCGTGAGAAGATGAAGGCTTCTCAGAGTAGACAAAAGAGTTATCATGATCGGAGATGGAAGGATCTAGAGTTCCAGGAGGGCGATCATGTATTTTTTAGGGTTACGCCGGTAACGGGTGTGGGTCGTGCATTGAAATCGAAGAAACTTACTTCTCGGTTTATTAGTCCTTACCAGATATCCGCGATAGTGGGTGCTGTGGCGTATAGGGTGGCGTTGCCGCCGAATCTGTCGAATTTGCACGATGTGTTTCATGTTTCACAGCTTCGGAAGTATGTTCCGGATCCGTCGCATGTGATTCCAATGGATGAGGTTGAGGTAAGGGAGAAACTTACAGTTGAGGCATTACCAGTTAGGATTTTGGATCGCGAGGTGAAGAGATTGCGGGGCAAGGATATTGCACTTGTGAAAGTGGTGTGGGGAGGCGCTGCTGAGGACAATTTGACTTGGGAGTTGGAGAGTCGGATGCGGGAGTCGTATCCGGAGTTGTTCGTCTCAGGTATATTTTCGAGGACGAAAATTTCTAAGTGGGGGAAAGTTGTAACGCCCCAGTTTTGTGTGAGTTTTATTTAATCGAGTCGTTTGATTATTTTATTATTATTTTATTTTATTTTCTACTTTTATCTGAAAATATGTTATTTTTCAATGTTGTGATATTTTATCGGGTTTTGGGAACGTTTGCGAGATATTTGAGTGTGGGGGTATTTTGGTCATTTCATAATATTTTTCTTAAGTTAGTAGAAAATAGAAAATAGAAAGAGAGAAAATTAGAAAGAAAGAAAAAGAGAAGAAGGAAAAAGGAGAGAAAAGAGAAGAAGAAGAGAAAAAGTGAGAAAACTTGGAAAATTCAAGAGAACAACTTCTAGGAATCGATTTAATCGGGTAAGGGTGCGAAACTCAATTATTGTATGATTGTGTATGATTATGTATGTGTATTTGTGATGTTTGTTGGATTGAAATGAAAATATTTAGTAAAACCCATATTGTGTCAAATTGATTAGAAATTGATTAAATGTGTTGGAAATTATGTTTTTAGTGTTCATTCTTGCTAATACATGATAGGTACATGTTGCTATGCATTGTTTTGGTAATTTTCTGAGTGTAGGTGAAGAATTGGATGAATTTGGGTAAGAAAACGCAGAACTCTGTTCTGCAGAAATTTTCTGGGTTTTTCCAGGTCATACGCGTATGAGGCTTGTCAATACGCGTATGGACCTTGTCAATACGCGTAACATGGGCGAGCCATGGGCCAATACGCGTATGGGTCTTCAATTTTCTAGGCCATCTGCCCATTTGCATATGGTACGCGTAGTATGTTAGGGCAATACGCGTATGGTTTGGCAATACGCGTACGGACATTTTTAACGTGAATTTTGGGAAAAATAAGTTTCTGCCCATACGCGTATGGCTCAGGGCAATACGCGTATGGTCAGATCAATGGTAAAATGGGACTTTTCAAAATATCGTTTTCGTTTTTCTTTCGTAACTTGTGTTCCGTTTATCCGATTTTTACAATCTTGGTATTGTTGTGAAGCTATTGAGCTGTACTTTCTTATTATGATGATTTGGAATTTGTTATCCGATTTAATTATGTCAGAAAATTGAGAAAAGTGTCGGCTGTCGACTTTTGTCTTTGTAATGGTGCGTGATTAATGTGTATTGTGCAAGGTGCTGTTGTATGATGTAAATGTATGCGTTTAGAGAGTGTTGTGATGATTTGTGGTCGTATGGCAATTAAATGCATTGTTTTGGGTATAAGTACAAAGTGTGATTTTATTGATGTAGATGAATGCATTTATGTGTGCATATTAAATGTCATGAGTCCTTGTATGTCAAGCATCATGATATGCATTGTTATGACGTCCTGAGTGACGGTTTAATTCCAGAGGGAATCTACTATAACATCGTGAGCCTTAAACATAAGAGGTCCGAAAGCGATTTGATATATCGTGAGCCTTAAACATAAGAGGACCTAAAGCGATGGTAATAGACGATCGTGAGCCTTATACAAAGAGGACCAAAAGCGATCCATAAACGTCGTGAGCCTTATACAAAGAGGACCGAAAGTGACGGGAGAACATCATATGCCCGACGGGGAGTTACAGTGATGTAACGAGCGATGGTGCTAATAGTTCCTGAGTGAACTAGTGATGAGAAATATTGGGAGTCGGTACCGCATGGCATGTGAATAGAGTCGTTGTGTCGGTCTCTGTGCATTTGCATAAATCATGAATATGATTGATTATGCGTGAGAATTGTGAATGGACTAATCGTGTGTGTAATTGATGAATTGATATTCTTGGTGATAATATGCATTGTTGTTAGATAAATGAAATATGTATGATGTTTTGTGGTATTTGGATTCTGGTGTACATTTGTGGTGAGAAATCTATATGTGCATTTCTGTGTTAATATATAACTATATGCAATGGTATTATGATTGTTTTTCTCACCCTTCTGCTATTTTATAATGCTCTATGAGGCATTGCAGATTAGAGTCGCTGGAGGTATTTTGTGAAGCTTTGCGTCTTCATTCTTTTGTCGGTCGGCTCTGATATGTGACACCGGGTAGTTAGGGAGGCCGTTTGTGCTGTTTGTGTACTATGTGTATATATCTTTTGGCTTGTGCATGTATAATTTGATGTATGACAACTTTTCATGTGATATATATATATATATATATATATATATATATATATATATATGTTATTCAGTTTTAGATTTTCTGCTTTTATTCTAAATCTGAAATGTGGGTGTAAGGAACTTAATTCCTCTGTTGATTGCTACCCCACTGTTGTATATCTTTATGAGCAGGTGTTGTATGTATTGTTTCAAATTGATGTAACCCCTCGGTCTATGCTGTGAAATTCAATTATACTCTGACGAAATTTTGAATTTTCTTTTACCGCTTTACTTATTCGGGGGTATAGATTGGGGGTGTTACATATGATGGCACTACAAATCCCTACAAGCACATCGAGAACATCGATGCCCTGCACGACTATCGTGGCGTCAGAGGCGTCGTTAAATGCAGTTTGTTCTCGACTACGCTGAGGAAGCGAACAATGCCATGGTACAAGAGCATTCCCTTTGAATCCATCACATCGTGGAGGCAGTTAGGAAGGATGTTCTCCAAACATTTCACAGCCTCTCATCATCACCCAAAGACAGAAGTCTCCCTTGAGGCCATCATTCAAGGGAAAGACGAATCTCTTCGAGCTTATATTGAAAGATTCAACAAAGAAGTCGTCCAGGTCTCCACGACCGATGATATGAAGAAGTACTTACTCGAGCGAGGACTCCGTCCCCGCAGCGACTTTGCCAAAGTGGTTAACATTGAGACTTCAGCGACATTGGACGCCCTCCTACTCAAGGCTCTGGTGTATATCCAATACAAAGAAAAGGAAACTGCGAACAGTTCCCAGGACTTGAGGCACCAAGAGAGTGTCAGGTCCTCCAAGCACGACGACTCCTCGTCAACTCATCGGGGAGCAGAGAAAAGATGGGATGACTGCCCACGGGAGTCCCGAGATCACAAAGGGCCTTCTGGCCGTTTTCATGAATACATTCCACTGATCGTCTCTCGCGATAAGATTCTCTTCAAGTGCGCAAACTCGGAGTTCCAAAAGGCAAGGTTCCGTTTCCCTAAGCAGATACCAGCCAAGCCGAACACAGATAAGATGAAGTACTAGCGGTTCCGCAAGAGCCACTGCATATGAAAGATGACTGCATCCATCTCAAGGATGCAATTGAGATCTTGATCAGGGACGGGCACCTGAAACAGTTCACAAAGAAGAAGGACAATCCTCGACATGAAGGCCAGGAATCAAAGAAGGTCGAAGAGGATGTGCCTTCCTCAGACGAGACCAGTCTCCAGTCGCCATGAGCATCTCACGGCTGGAAGACTTCTATGTCGTCAATGGCCTCAACATCTCTCCTAACTTCGCCACACATAGCCCATAAGAAACCTTCCCCTCCGCCTGGTCATCTAGGGAGGGGGATTCAACAAGGTGATCGTGGGATCCGTCAAGAGGAAGTTCGAGCATCTCATCAACACAAGCTTGAATCGGAGTTCCACCATTGATAAAGTCCGGGGAGAGTAAGTTCCCATCACTTCTACCACGAGGAACTCCTCTACGGAGCTCCCAACTCCAGCATTCCTCTGCTCGTAAGGGTGTAAATGGCAACTTTGATGCTCGGTGAATTCTGGTCGACCAGGGCAGCTCGGTCGACATCATGTACTCCCAGCTGTTCTCCACACTTCAGCTGGACGAGACACACCTGACGCCCTATGTAGGCTTTGATCTATAAGGCTTCAACGTGTCAGTCACGAAGCCGTGGGGGTACATGGAGCTGATCGTCACCTTCGGGGTAGCAGAAATGGCCAGATCCATCAAAGTCCAGTTCCTAGTCATTGACTACCCATCCCTCTACCAATGCATCTTCGGACGACCGACTCTGGCCAATTGGTAGTCCTGCCCTCCACCGTGCACCTGAAGATAAAGTACTACACTTCTAAAGGGCTCATTGCCACCCTGTACGAAATCATAGAAGCAGCGAGAAGGTGTTTTGAGGCAACCTCAAAAGCGCTGAATACCATCGCTGCCCGACAGAAGACTCCTAGTAAGCCTGTTCTGCCCTACAGCTCCGAAGAGGCGAAACCGCTGCCCCGCGTTGACTCCATCGACCTCGACGGCCGTTTCTCAAAGGATGACTTGAGGGATCATAAACACAAGGGGAAGTAGATCCAGTCAAGCTCGAGCAGCCTTTCCACATCAACCAGCAGCGGGGAGACCGCCCATCCGATGCGGCTAATCCCGGATGGCAAGTTTAAACTAGTCCTCCTCGGTGACGAACCCCACAAGGGAGTAAAGATTGGGACCGACCTCCCCGACCTTGCGAGGAAGCAGCTGAAAGCCTGTCCCAGGAGAATGCATATCTGTTTGCATGGAGCGACTCGGAGATGCCCGGGATAGATCCTGAGGTGGCCTGCCACCAGCTCACCATCGACCCCGCCGTTAGGGCAGTAACTCAATGTAGGCGAAAGCAGTCTACGAAAAAAATGGAGGCTGCCGAACAAGTTGTAAAAGACCTCCTAGAGGCAAATTTCATTTCGGAAGCCAAGTACACTACTAGGATATCTAATGTTGTACTTGTAAAGAAATCAAATGGAAAATGGAGAATGCGTGTTGACTATACCGATCTTAATAGGGTCTGCCCTAAAGACGCTTATCCCCTCCCCAACATAGACAAATTAGTTGATAATTCTGTTGGTTTTAAATAATTGTCTTTCATGGACGCGTATTCGGGCTATAACCAAATATACATGGCCAAAAGCGATAAAAGGTACACAACTTTCATGACCGAATCTGGCAACTATTACTACAATGTAATGCCTTTCGGCTTGAAAAACGCTGGCGCTACTTACCAAAGAATGATGAATAAAGTCTTCCGATGAGAGATCGAGGATATGCTCGAAGTCTACATGGATGACATGATCGTGAAATCCCACGAGGAATCCGATCACACTCTCCTTCTAAAGAAAGTCTTCGAGTAGCTCAGGAAGTACAAGATGCGCTTCAACCCGGAGAAGTGCAGGTTCGGGGTACGAGCAGACAAGTTCCTCGATTTCTACCTAACAGAACTAGGAATCGAAGCCAACCCCTACAAATGCAGAGCCTTCTCCGAGTTCCCCATGCCGAATTCAAAAAAAATAAATCCAAGCTCTGAACGAGACGCTCGCCTCTCTGTTCGGTTTGTGGCCAAATCTGTCCAGCACGCGCTCCCCTTTTTCAAACTCCTCCGCAAAGAGGCAGCATTTGAGTGGATATAGGAATGTCACAAAGCCCTCATCCACCTAAAAAATGCACTATTGGAACCACCAGTCCTCTCCTGGCCAGATAACGGGGAGACCCTCTATCTCTATCTCGCTGTCGCAACCGAGGCTGTCAGCGTCGCCCTCATTCGTGAAACCCCTGATGGGCAGAAGCCCATATACTTCACGAGCAAGGCGCTAAAAGGACTGGAACTTAGATACCAACAAATAAAAAAAGTAGTTGTGGCCCTCATCAACGCTGCGAGGAGGCTGAGGCACTACTTTCTAGCCCACACCATCGTGGTACGCACGAACCAGCCCGTGAGGTAACTGTTAGGCCACCCAGACATGGCCGGCAGAATGCTCAAATGGTCGCTGGAATTGTCCGAGTTTGACATCCAGTACGAGATCAGAGAATCCCTCAAAGCTCATGCGCTGGCCGACTTTGTGGCGGAGATGACGTGTCCCGACTCCTCATCTTGCGGGGCTCGCAGGTGGACAATCTTCGTCGACGGAGAATCCAGCTCGGCAGGGAGCAGAGCAGGCATCATCCTGGAAAACGAGGAGGGTATCCTCGACGAGGTATCGCTTACCCTATCTTTCCCCACCTCTAACAATCAGGCAGAGTATGAGGCCTTCCTCGCGAGTTTACGCCTCGCCGAAGACCTGGGAACCGAGGAAGTCATAATATGCACAGATTCCCAACTCGTGGCCCTCCAAGTTCGGGGAGAGCATCAGACCAAGAACGACAACATATCCGAATACTTGACCTTGGTTAAGGAAAAGATGACGAAGTTCACGTCGGTGGAGGTAAAGCACGTTCCCCGTGAACACAATGTCCGGGCAGATTTCCTGTCAAAGCTGGCGAGCACAAAAAAGAAGGGAGGAAACAAATTCGTCATCCAGGAGGTACTTCCTCGACCAAGCATTGAGAAAACTCCCCTGAACCTCGACGTGAACGTCATTGGTGACAATAAATACTTAATGACCTTAGTCTACAACTACCTCGCCAAGGACGAACTACCATCTGACCCAAAGGAAGCCAGCGTGGTCAGACGCAGAGCCTGCTCCTATGTCCTGGTCGAAAATAAGCTCTACGGGCGAGGGTTCTCCATTCATCTCCCCAAATGCGTTGACGAAGAAATGGTCACACACGTCCTGCACAAAATCGACGAAGGAATCAACGCCCAGAATCTCAGAGGAAGATCCCTCACCAGGAAAGCCCTACGAGCAGGATATTACTGGCCAACCATACAGCATGACACCAAGGAGAGTGTGAAAAATGTTACAAATGCCAACGCCACGAGGACATGCACTTGGCACCGCCCAATGAGCTCAAAGCAATGTCCTCCCCGTGGCCCTTTGCATGGTGGGGCCTGGACATCCTAGGACCATTCTTCGTAGGGTCAAATCAGAACAAATACCTGATAGTAGGCATGGACTATTTTACAAAGTGGATAGAAGCAGAGGCTCTGGCCAAAATAACGGCCCAAAACATACTCCGCTTCTACAAGAGAAACATTCTTGCTCGCTTTGGCATCCCCCAAGCAATCGTCACCAACAACGGGACAAAGTTCATGAACAAAAAATTCCAGGAGTTTGTCGCCCAATTGGGCACCAAACAACACTTCACGTCTGTCGAGTACCCGCAGACGAACGGGCAAGCCAAGGCAGCCAACAGGGTAATCCTACGAGGTCTCAAATGAAGACTGGACGAAACCAAGAAATAATGGGCTGAGGAGCTGCACAGTGTGCTCTAGGCCTACCGTAATACACCCCACTCTTCGACCGGGTAAACCCCTTCCCGTTTAGCATACGGTACCGAGGCAGTAATCCTTATTGAAATACACGTGCCCTCCAGGCGAACTGAAGCTCCCCTGGACGAGGAGAATAACGGCGAGGCACTAAGCGAGGAGCTCGATCTCGTCGAAGAGGTCCGATTATGGGCAGCCCTCCGTGAGGGCTCGTTAAAACAAAAAATCGCAATTAGGCATAACGTCAAAGTCATACAACGAGGATTCCAAGTGGCCAGTCTCCTCCTAAGGTGAAATCATAAAGATTCTCTTGAAGGAAAACTCGCCGCAAACTAGGAAGGAACCTATCGTGTTCGAGGAAAAATAGAGAATGGGGCCTACTACCTAGAACATCTCAACGGGGAAGAACTCGCTCAACCATGGAACGTTGAAAAGCTAAAACAATATTATAGCTAAGGCCACAATTGTCGGCGTGCTTCGTCGACACGACGAGCGCAGTGTACCGACCAGAAGTGAGCTCCCCGGTATAACCACTGCATACTAAAATAAATCAAGGCATGATTTTACTCTGGAACAATAAAAACCCTGCCCAACAGCGGTCCCTCGACTGAGCTTACCGTCACCAACGTACCACGAAAGGCAGAACACCCAACTCACGATGGGAATTTCACGCTGTGAACTCAGGCCACAAACGCGACTTGAGCCTCGCTCTCTTTCCCGAAAACTACCCAGGCCCTTCGACCAGTTCCCCTCAGTATGGAACACCAATTTGTCGAGCTAACCCCAAAACAATGAAAATCGTTCACAAAAATAGCCCATACAATGGGCACAAGTAACAAGCAGTTTATGACACTTAGAGAAATTAAGCAAAGTAAAAACATGCATGCACAAACGTCAAAAACAATTTATACATAACCGACCACCATGGCCGAACATAAATATTATAATATTAAATGGCCATGAGGACCGTAATTGTACTGATTACATCAAAAAGGGGCCAAGCCCCATCCAAAAAGAAAAAATTACAAAGGTACGACATGCAGGCCAGAAGTACAAAAAAGAGAAAATTAGTCGGCCATAGGCTAAGGCTCCTCGCGGGCAGACTGCTCAGGCTCCTCACTAAAACTAAGGAAGTCCGAGATGAAAATCTGGCTGTCCAACACACTGTTGAGGAACCCGGTCCCCTCGGTAGACAGCTCGACCCCGGGGTTCGCAATCTTCAGCTGCTCCACTGCTCTTGGGCCGAGGACATTTTACCTACAAAACAACGGGCACACGTTAGTAAATGAAAAACAACAATACGAATAAGCTAAGAAGAAATAAATGGCTACCAAGAAGTTCCAGAGCCGCCTCGCACGTTCCACCGTCTTCCTCATAAATGATGTCCCCGCCCCGGGTCACGCACTGGGCAGGGCAGTAGCCATCAACAAAGGCCACTAACTTGTTGTAGCTGGTCCGATCCTCCTCCTCCAGCATATGCGGATTGGAAAGGTAATCCTTGGTCCCCCAGGTAAAGTGGTCCTCACTCCAGGAGAAACGGAACTTCAAGAACCTCTGCCTCTTTATCTTGCCCTGCTCGTCGATGAGGGGCTCCCCGCCCTCGTCTGTTGAAACCTCCTAGACGAACGAGGAGTCTTTGGCCCTCTCTGACATGGGCTCAACTATATAGTACCTCTCCTTAAACGTCCTGATAGACTCGGAGAAGGCCTTGAATAATTTTCTCTCTTGCTTCAGGGAAACCCATCCGAACTGCCTCCTAGCGACCTGGCGTTGGAGGTGGAAGATGGTGAAGAAAAGGGGGAGAGTGGCTCCAATATTCAAAAGTTTGCATGTAATCTTAAATGCTCGAATAAAGGCAATCGAGTTTGGGTGTAGCTGGGAGGGCGCAAAATCCAGGTGTCCAAATACTGCCACTTGAAAATCCGTGAAGGGCAGTCTCAACCTGATCTCCTTGAACATAAATTCAAGCATGGGGAACCTCTCTCCATAAGTCAAGCATATTCACTCATCCTTCTCAGTAAAATGAACCTTCCAGTCCTCCTCGACCCCCACCGTCGTGAAGGCATCCTGAGTGTGAAAAGCAAATAGGGAGGCATACTCCTGAGGCTCAGCAGCAATCGACTCTCCCCCGGTACTACTGGGAGCGGATGTTTCACTAGCATTCTGAGGAGCAAAGGTCTCATCAGTACTGTTATCCTCCGAAGAGCTCTCCTTGGACAGCTTCCGCATAACTTCATCCTCGGGATTGTGAGACATCTCCTTTACCTGAAAAGTAGAGGACGAAAGTGAATTTGATGACAAAATTAAATCCACCATTCCACCGTTAGTCAAGTGAAAATGCGCGCGAAGGCCTGAGGACAACGTCCCTAACCTAATCCCTTACTCAAACAACATAAAAATGGTGCGAGGATATTCTCATGGCAATCCCTTAAACCCTCACGGAGAGATCCTCCCCGGAGCGTTACCCAGAATTCCGATGAAGGTCCACCGAAAAACTCATGGGTACACCAGAAAACTCATGGGTACACCGGAAAACTCGTATGCTCCACCGGTGACAAACTCGTTCGTTATTGCAACGATGCAGGAATCGACAAAAAGTCCTAAGTTCCTAACTCTCTGACGACGGTGTCGGCGGCAGAAAATGGCCTAACCACCGCCAACCACCAACATTCACCGGAATACACCCCCACTCTACCCAGTTTTCATCCTAACCACATGCAATCTAAGAAAAACAAGGACTGAAACGAGTAAAACAGAAAAGGTTAGGAAAACTTACGTGGTCGAAGAAAGGAAAGAGGTGGTCAGTGAATTCTGGTTGTTGCTCGTGCAGCGGCGGTATAACGGCAGACGACGGAAAAGAGGACAACAGAAAGAGAAAAGAGAGAAGCGAAAAGTGAAAATAAACGCTTCCTCCCTCTATTTATAGACAGATCAGAGGCACGTGCACGAGCACGTGCGGCGTAGGGGCATCATCATGACCCTAATATAGTCATCATTACGCATTAAATGCAGCACGTGGCTCAATGGACGCGTGGCACTTCATCCCTTCAAGTCTCATAAACCGTTGAGCTCCCCGCTCGTCGGGCGCGCATTTCGTGGTCATGAGGAATATAAATCTGGAAATATAGTTCAGACGTCCCAGGAATCCCCTGACTTGTTTTTCAGTCCTTGGAGAAGGCATTTCTTGAATGGCCTTGACCTTGTCAGGATTTACCTCCCTGAGCAGACACCGAAGGTGCATTTGTTAGGATTCAAGTGGAGTTTATACTTCCTCAGACGCTCGAATAACTTTGACAGGTGGGTCACATACTCCTCTTCTATTTTAGACTTGGCAATCATATCATCGACATATACTTCAATTTCTTTGTGTATCATGTCATGAAACAGAGTAGTCATGGCCCTTTGATAGGTTGCCCCGGCGTTCTTTAAACCGAACGACATTACCTTGTAACAAAAAGTGCCCCATGGGGTGATGAATGAAGTTTTATCCATATCTTTCAACACCATTTTTATTTGATTATAGCCCGAGAATCCGTCCATGAAGGAGAAAACTTTGAACTTTGTTGTACTGTCTACCAGCATATCAATGTGTGGTATGAGGAAGTCATCCTTTGGACTTACTTTGTTCAGATCCTTGTAGTCTACACACATTCTGACCTTTTCATCCTTTTTCGGAACTGGTACTATGTTGGCTAGCCATTGAGGATATTCTGATGTCGCGAGGAAACCCGCGTCAATCTGTTTTTGTACTTCCTCTTTCATTTTGATGGCCATGTCTGGATGAGTCCGTATCAACCTTTACTTTACTGGCGGGCATTCTGATCTTAATGGTAGATGATGTTCCACGATGCCGTATCCAACCCTGGCATATCCTAATAAGACCTAGAAAATACATCAAGAAACTCTTTGAGAAGCTTTATCAAACTTTCTTTGACAGTCGGACTGAGTAGTGCCCCAATCTTGACCTCTTTTCTCTCTTCTTTTGAACCCAAGTTGACCATTTCCAACGACTCTTTGTGAGGTTCAATGGACCTTTCCTCTTGTCTGAGTAATCAGGAGATCTCTTCTGGAATTTCTTCGTCATTTTCTTCTTCAGCCTCAAATACCGGGAATTCAAAGTTGGAAGAAGGCATTGGATCGTATGTTTCAACGGAGTTTAAAACAAGCAATCTGCATGACGTGATGATTTGTTTTTTAGAAGAGATAGAGAGAATGCAAGAGTGTGTGCAGTGTAATTTCTAAAAACTGCTTGTTTTTATTATTTGAGTTGTTTTTAGGATTACCATTTTCTGAAAAAGCGAAAAGAGAAAACAACAATTAATGCAAAAATTAGAGAACGACGTTATTTTATTTATGATCTGGTCGATTCTTGAAACTACAGTCCTATAAAACAAAACTTTGTCGCTTTGGACGAAGCGAAGAGGTATATTTACAGAAGGTGAGCCCTATCAAAACATCCGTTTCACCTGGGCAAGGTGAAAGGTTAAGATAAAGACGATAATTACTTAGACTTATGAACAACTTTTGGAACGATGACTGCAACCCATTGGTGGTGAACCCCTTCGTGAATCACAAAGTCTAGTACTTTCCTTCTTGATTTGTCTTCGGAAATAACACCAATTTTTGGTGGAGCAGGATCATTGGAATCTGTCTCCCAAGCAGAGTTGTTGTAGGAGGATTCTTCAACTGTATCTTGCACAGTGCTTGTACTCTCAGGTATATCTCCCCATCCAGTTGGCTGGATGTCTTCGAGCCTGATACGAGAGCTTTCAGGAGCGGTGTACTTGACTAAGAAGTCGAATTTGCCACTTGGTTGTCCTAAAGTGTCCCACACTTTTTTGGAACTGGAGGAGTCATCCCTTTCGATGACGTTGACCTTAGGAAAAACATAGTTAAGGAACTGTTATCCTGCAATTGTTGCGAATTCATCGTTGTACTGGATATTTTCTGAATGCCTTGAGTAATGATCCCATGATTCGGTGGGGATGCAAGTATTATTTTCAATGATGCTCAGCTGATATGCATCATTCGGTTGACTCTTTTGCCCCAAATCTCCTGGGTACGGCTGTCACATCGGCGGGTCATCCATTGGGCCATAATAGTCGTGGTCAAAGTTGTATTTCATTAGAGTGTCCTCCTCTAATGAGTTTGGTGGAGCACGACATCCTTTTGGATCACAATCTCCGTATATCATTTTGACATCTAATCTGGGTATATATCTTGGACTTCGTGCGGGATAGAAAAATGGCGTAGGCACCTCTCCCTGAGACATATAACCGTCCTCATTGAGATAGGACTTCCACTCTTTATCTGTATCGGAGGAGTCACCCTCTTTGATGGTATGTACTTCTTGAGACACTGGGTGAAGAAAACCTCCACTGTGGAAGAAGTTCTGAATGGGATGAAAACTTTCATCGTTAGTAGCAGTCTGGGTACAAGTTGAGGAAAAACTAAGGCCTTTCTTTGTCTTGTTGTCAGTAGAAATGACAAGTTGTCCCCATCCTTTTGCATTGTTACTTTTGATTACTTCGAGAGCATCCTTGTATGAGGAAATCGATGTTCCCTTTTCTGATTGGTTGTCATTGCTCACCGAAAGTGCTTGGAACTGAGTTCCAATAACCTCCTCTGGTTCTACACAAGTGGATGACGATAGGTTACTCATGATCAAGACTTGCTCTCCGCAGACTATGACTAGTTGGTCGTCCTTGACAAACTTCAGCTTCTGGTGAAGCGTCGAAGTGACTGCCCCAGCCTCATGTATCCAAGGTCTTCCTAACAAATAATTGTATGCTGCCCGGATGTCCATGACCTGGAAAGTGACTTGGAAAGTGTAAGGACCGATAGTTATGGGAAGGTCGACTTTGCCGATAACTATTTTCCGGGATCCATCAAATGCTTTGACGATGACCTCACTGCCTCTCATCGGAGATCCTTTGAATGATAGTCGTATTAGGGTGGACTTCAGCATTACGTTTAGAGTCGATCCGGTGTCTACCAGTACGCTGGCTAAAGCATCATCCAGGTAGTTGATTGTAATATTGAGTGCCATGTTATGATTTTTGCCCTCTTCCGGCAGTTCCTCATCACTAAATCCCAAGTTATTGCAGGAAGTGATGTTGGAGATGATGTTGTCGAATTGTCTTATTGTTACATCCTATTCCACAAAGGTCTGCTCTAAGACATTCTGTAGAGCCTTCCTTTGAGCTTCGAAACTGAGTAAAAGAGATAGCACTGAGATTTTTGAAGGAGTTTGCAACAGCTGATCAACAATGTTGTATTCACTCTTTTGGATGAGCTTCAGCATCACATCATTGTTCTTTGAAAGGTCGGGATTACTGGATTGACCGACTAGTGACCAGGAACTTCTGTTTCAGGTTCCTTTTCTTTGTTGAGTTCTCCAACTCCTCAGTTGAAGATCTGACCGCTCTGTGTTACTAGACTGATATTTGTGATATTCACGACGGAGGGTAATGGAGTTTCCTTTCCATTCTCAATTGTTGTTTCATCGTACTTGTAAGGGATAGCCTTATCGGATTTGTACGGTACTGGTCTCGGTAGATAGATA
Source organism: Lathyrus tuberosus (assembly GCA_022829125.1). Taxonomy (NCBI): domain Eukaryota; kingdom Viridiplantae; phylum Streptophyta; class Magnoliopsida; order Fabales; family Fabaceae; genus Lathyrus; species Lathyrus tuberosus. The sequence goes on along the minus strand of JALAZF010000073.1, from coordinate 2,485,104 downwards.
ACTACAGGAGCCATTTTATTTTTCTAACCATCATAGCCTGCCTCAATTGGTTCAAGGTTGAGAACCTTTCCACTATCAAGAGGAACTCTTTATTCATGGAGTAAAGGGATTATGGCACACACATCTTTGGCCATTTCTCGCTTAGGGGTCAAGACAACATCCTTGTCTTGATTGCGATGATAGTCGGACATTATGTTAATCGGACCAGAGCCTGAACACGGGTGAATCTCTATGTGGTCTAACTGACTTTGAAGGGTTGCTCGCACGAGGTAACATCCTTGATTATTTTCAGAGCAAACTCTACAGCGCTCGTAGTTATGTGGTGGCACCCAGCCACATCTGCTCTGTATGCAGTGTAACCTTACTAGATCTGTCTCCATTGATTGAACATCCTGATTCTAATGTCTAGTAGGGTTCCCGTTAGTCATACTGACTTGTTGTGTGTCTTCATCTAGATAGGTCGGAAGCCACCAATGGTTTAATAAGTGTTGAAGTGTCCTCTGAACGAGTGCACATCCTTGGTCATTCCCACGACACACTTTACAGTTCTGATAATCGTGCGAAGTCAGGAAACCGAGCTGGACTTGTGTAGCGTGTAACTCCACCAAGCTGGTATTCATCAAGCGAATATCAAATATTTGAATCATATTCACTTGATAATGACTTCTATCGTGGTAATCCTAAATCCATCCAAGATCCATCTGATGCTGGAGGGCCTCTTGAACAAAAGAGTATCCCTGGTCGTTTATTGAGCAGACCAAACAGGAATCATAATCGTTCCGCGGCAGATCATGATGTTGGCTTTGCCTTGAGTACATTTCCACTAAGTTGACATTCATCGCTAGGATGTTGTGGTTTTTAATGATGTTGGAATTCGTATAAATCATGTTGACCTCACGAATTCGGTGATCTTGGATCCATCTAGAATTCGGTGATCTTGGATCCATCTAAGATCCATCTGTTCCTGTAGAGTGGATTGCACCACTGAACATCCTTGATTGTTTTTAGAGCAGACATCACACTGATGATAGTTATGAGACAGTACATGACCGTATCTGCTCTGTCTGTAATGCATCTTGACTAGGTTGGTTTTCAACAGGAGTACATCGTGTATTTGATAGCTATGCTTAAACTCTTCCTCTATCAAATTTACCGCAACTTTCTCGTGTTGAGGCAACGGGTTCGTCTGAACATTCGGATTTGTATCCTTGAAGGATAAGACCCCGCTCCTGACAAGCTTTTGCACATCAGATTTAAAGCTGATACAACTTTCTATGTTATGCCCTGGTCCTCCTTGATGGTAAGGGCAAGTCTGATCCGTTTTGAACCAAAAAGAAGGATTTTTCGATATTGTAAGAGGAGACCTGGTTTGGACATGCCCCTTGACCAGTAGTAGTCAAAATAGTTCTGCGTACAACATTGGTATAGGATCGAATCCTGGTGGTTGTATTGTACGGTTGTTGTTGTTGTACGGAGGACGAGTCTGCTGAAGAGGTTGTTGTGTCCTTTCCTGATATTGTTGTTGATTCGATTGGCTCTGAGTAACTTGAGGTTGATACGTTGGAACCGGTCCAGGAATGATAGTAGGATTGACAGCTGCTACTGGTTAGTATCTTCGCCTTTGCTTTCCGAGAGAGATATTGCTAATATCTTGCTCTTTTTTCTTAGGGAGAGCACTACCGTATCTTTTGGTACTGCTTGATGGTCCAGCGTCTTTTACTAAACATCCTTTTCGGACTGCTTCTTCCAGACGAACTCCCATGCCTACCATCTCAGTAAAGTCACTGGGCACACTAGCGACCATTCTGTCGTAGTAAAATGAGCTCAAGGTTTTCAAGAAGATCTTTGTCATCTCTTTTTCCTCAAGAGGTGGACAAATCTAGGCAGAAATTTCAAGCCATCTCTGAGCATATTCCTTAAATGTTTCTTTGTCCTTCTGCGACATGGCTCTGAGTTGATCTCTGTCCGGTGTCATGTCCAAATTATACTTGTACTGCTGAACGAAGGCAGCGCCAAGATCTCTGAAAGTTATGATCTTAGTGCGGTTTAAACCCATGTACCATTTGAGTGCGACACCGATTAAACTATCTTGGAAATAGTGGATCAGTAGTTGTTGGTTCTCTGTCTGAGTTGACATCCTCTGAGCGTACATCACCAAATGACTTTGGGGGCAAGAGTTACCCTTGTACTTTTCAAATTCGGGCACCTTGAATTTGTGTGGAACCTTCACATTGGGGACCAAACAAAGGCCTGCGGCGTCCCTTCTGAATAGATCCTGACCTCGAATGGCTTGCAGTTCCTTCTGTATCTCCAGGAATTATTCCTGGAACTCATTCATTCTATCGTACATACTTTCGTTTCCACCAGACGGTATCTGTGGAATCTATCCTTCCGGGACAGTATGTACCACAGGTGGTGGTATAATCATTACGGCAGTGACTCTTGGTGCTTCCCTCTCCCGAAGTTTGTAACCTTCAGGAGTTACTATCATGCCCCTTGCATCTTCGCTTTCCCAAAGTTTGTAACCTTCAGACCCAGCGGCTCCTGCTGCAGTTTTCGGGTCTTCCGTGATCGGCGGAATATATCCTTCTGGGATATAGTTGAGTGGCATGCCCCAGGGACGATCTTTAGGCATGTTATACCGAGGATTATACTTTTCCACTATGGGCGTAGATGTGATCTCTGAGATCACAGTCCTTTGTGAAATTCTGGTATCAGATGTGTGATGTTAAGTACGATGTCACAACAACACAATCTGCTAATATGAACAAGGCAATAAGCAACAGTAAATAACACAAGGAATTATTCACCCAGTTTGGTCTAACTACCTACGTCTGGGGGCTACCAAGCCAGGGAGGAAATTCACTATTAGTAGTATCAAATTATAGACTCAACAATCCTAGTTGATATCTACCTAACTTAATCACTACCCAATGACACTTCTACCTAAGAAACCACTTAGGTATGAGAAACCACTCACTCCCTAATTCACCACAGTGATACAATCCAATGATTACACACTAATCACCCAACTTGATTTTGCTTAACAGCTTTGATAAAGAACAACACACTCTTGCTTAAAAGCTCTAGAGTGAATACACTTACAACTCAAAATAGTAACACCAATTCCAACATGAATGGTTTACAAAACACACACGAAGACATAAATGACACTCAGTCTTTAGCTCTCTTTCTTCGTTACCTTTTCAACAAGGGTTGAGGCTGCTTTTATATAATTCTGACTTGGGATCGGATCTCTTCCAAAAATATCTGATTTTAAAACAAATTTAATCTTCAAATCTTTTTAAATCTCTCCAAATCAGCCCTAATGTTGGTTACAGAATCTGCTCCATAATCTGCAAATATATCTGATTGGAAATCTCTTCTCCAAGATATTCGCATCCAATCACTCTAACAGATCTCCTTAAAACTCACTAACACGCGCAGCCCTAAAACATCACAATCTGATGTTCTGATATAGTGATGTCAAGACATCACTTATAACATCAGCATATAAAACTTCAACCCTGCAACAACTAATGTTAGGAACCAATGTTATGACATCAACATTGTTCAACTTTGTTTTACCAAAATTCCAGCCAATACAAGAACTAACAATCTCCCCCTTTGGCTAATTTTGGCTAAAACAAACTCTGCCATCATCAGAGGTAACTGCAGCGGAAAAAACTTCAAACGAAAAAAACTCCAACCCAGCAGCAATCACATAACAAGCTGCACAAAGCTAAACTCCCCCTCAAGGCAAGAACCAACATGCCAGCTGTTCAAACATGCACACTCCCCCTTAAGCCTAGAGCCACATCAGACAACTAGGCAACACATAGGCTAACTCTCCCCATTTTTAGCCACAATTTGACAACATCTACACCAAACACAAAGATCTGACATCCATTAAGACATGGTCAAAAGCAAGCTTCCCAAGGAACACAATATCCCAAAAACTTTGACTGGTCAGGCGATACAACCTATGGATTCTTATAGTACTATAAAATCCAAGCCTTCTTCCTTCTAATAGCACCAGACATACACAAGAATGAGTCAGTCAACCAAAGATTGGAAAGCAACACATGCAAGTGGACAATAAACCAGATCCCTTGAAGAACAAGATCACATCAAGGAAAGTCGCTGGAACTTCTTCAGGGGCAACAAGACCAAGAAAACCATCAGAGACAAAAACCATCAAGAAACCTCCAGTGCAACTCCATGATTCTGATGATGAATGGGATGAATATTGGAAAACTTTTCTTGATGCAGGGGGTTGGGATAATCTTTAGATCTTATATATATTGCTATTGATGTACCAAAATCCAATCTTGTATGCTTTCAGCAGTTGAATAAAATGTTGTTTTCATATGCAAAATCATAACTGCACAAATACTCCTTCCAGCACACCTAATCCTCATAAATGCAAATTCCCAGTTTGCTTCTTAAACTTTCAAATTGATTTACATCTAAGGCCTTAGTAAAAATGTCAGCTAATTGTTTATCTATAGCAACATGTTCCAAAGCAACTACTTTGTCCTCAACCAAATCTCTTATAAAATGATGCCTTATATCAATATGCTTAGTTCTGCTATGTTGAATAGGATTCTTAGAGATATTGATAGCACTCAAATTATCACAGTACAATGTCATGACATCTTGCTTGACATTGTATTCTGTTAACATCTGCTTCATCCAAACAAGTTGAAAACAACTACTCCCTGCTGCTATGTACTCAGCTTCAGCAGTAGAAAGAGACACACAGTTCTGCTTTTTACTAAACCATGATATCAGATTATTCCCTAAGAAGAAGCATCCTCCTGAAGTACTTTTTCTATCATCAGCACCCCCTGCCCAATCAGCATCACAAAAACCACATAACTCAGTGCCTGATCCATGACTGTAAAGCATTCCATAGTCACTTGTCCCATTCACATATTTCAGAATCCTCTTCACTTGATTCAAGTGACTAACTTTGGGCTCAGATTGATATCTGACACATACTCCAACAGCAAAAGAAATATCAGGTCTGCTAGATGTGAGATACAATAGACTTCCAATTATTCTTCTGTATAAACTTTGATCCACACTAACACCATGTTCATCCTTGGACAACTTTAAATGAGTAGGAGCAGGTGTCCTCTTGTGATTAGCATTCGCTAGACCAAACTTCTTCACTATGTTCTTTGCATACTTGCTCTGAGAAATGAATATGGAGTCTTCCATTTGTCTAACTTGTAGACCAAGAAAATAGTTGAGTTCTCCAACAAAGACTCATTTCAAACTCAGACTGCATCTGTTCCACAAAATGTTTCACCATTGCATCTGACATCCCACCAAATACTATGTCATCAACATATATTTGAGCTATCATCAATTTTCTTCCTTCCTCTTTAACAAACAAAGTCTTGTCAATCCCTCCTTTTCTGTAGCCATTCACAACCAGGAATTTAGTAAGCCTTTCATACCAAGCTCTTGGTGCTTGCTTCAAACCATAGAGAGCTTTCCTTAGTTTGTAAACATGGTCAAGAAATGTTGGATCAATAAATCCTTTTGGTTGATCAACATACACCTCTTCATTTAAGTACCCATTCAAGAAGGCACTCTTAACATCCATCTGAAAAAGCTTGAATTTGAAATTACAAGCCACTCCTAAGAGTAATCTGATAGATTCCAGTCTTGCCACAGGAGCAAAGGTTTCATCATAATCAATTCCTTCAACCTGAGTGTATCCCTGAGCAACTAATCTGGCCTTGTTTCTGGTGACCACTCCTTGTTCATCAGATTTATTCTTGTAAATCCACTTGGTGCCAATCACATTAACTCCATCAGGCCTTGGTACAAGATCCCACACTTCATTCCTTTTGAATTGCTCCAGCTCTTCATGCATGGCATTGATCCAAAACTCATCAGTCAAGGCTTCTTTGACATTCTTGGGCTCAATTTTAGAAACAAAACAAGAATTTGACACAACCTCTCTTGATCTATTGCTAACCCCCGATTTAGGATCACCTATGATAAGCTCCCTTGGATGGTCCTTTAGCACTCTAATAGAAGGTTCTTTATTAGATTGTTCAGGTTCAGGCTTAACATTAACCTGACTAGGAGACCCACTTCTGTCTTCAGTTTCTTCTGTGACTTCTTTAACTGATGTTTCAGCATCATCCTGGACATCAACATCTTCCTGCTTATCAATTTCATCAATCACCACATTTATAGACTCCATCATGACCTTTGTTCTGGAGTTGAAAACCCTGTAAGCTCTGCTATTTGTAGAGTATCCTAGAAAGATTCCCTCATCACTTTTAGGATCCAATTTTCTCCTCTGTTCACGATCTGACAAAATGTAACATTTACTTCCAAAAACATGAAAGTACTTCACATTTGGCTTTCTTCCTTTCCATAGTTCATACAGAGTAGCTGAAGTGCCCATTCTCAAAGTAACTCTGTTGTGAATATAGCAAGCAATGTTCATAGCTTCAGCCCAGAAATGGTAAGGAAGCTTTTTGGCATGAATCATTGCCCTAGCAGACTCTTGAATAGTTCTATTATTCCTTTCAACAACTCCATTTTGCTGAGGAGTGATTGGAGAAGAGAACTCATGACTTATGCCTTCAACAGAACAATATTCAGCAAACTTGCTATTTTCAAACTCTCTTCCATGATCACTCCTTATTCTAATAACATTACTCTCCTTTTCCCTTTGGAGTCTTCGACAAAGATCTTTAAAAACATTAAACACCTCTGATTTTTCTTTAATGAAGCTCACCCAGGTGTACCTAGAATAGTCATCTACAACAACATAAGCATACTTCTTCCCTCCTAGACTTTCTACCTGCATAGGTCCCATCAAGTCCATAAGAAGAAGTTCCAAAACTTTGGAGGTGGTGTTATGTTGAAGCTTCCGATGTGACATCTTGGTCTGCTTCCCTATTTGACAATCTCCACAAACTCTTCCCTCTTCAATATTGAGTTTAGGAATTCCCCTGACAACTTCTGAGGATATTATTCTCTTCATTCCCTTCAGATGAAGATGACCCAACTTTTGATGCCAAATTTTGACTTCATCATCTCTAGCAAACACACATGTTGAGGTACTTGAGTCTTATTGCAGCCATATATAATAGTTGTCCTTAGACCTCACACCCTTCATGATGACTTCTCCTTTCTCATTTGTGACATTGCACTCAGATTTTGTAAAGTCTACTTTGAATCCTTGATCACACAGTTGACTAATACTGATCAAATTTGCTGTCAACCCTTTGACAAGTAAAACATAATCCAGTCTAGGAGCACCAGCACAATTCAACTTTCCCATCCCCTTGATTTCTCCTTTGACACCATCACCAAATGTAACATGACCTGAAGACTGAAGCTTAACATCTACCAACAAATTTTTAACTCCTGTCATGTGTATTGAACACCCACTATCAAAGTACCAGTCTTCTTTGGAAGAAACCCTAAGAGAGGTGTGAGCTATTAAGCTGGTAACATTACCTTTTGGAACCCATTGCTTCTTAGAATTTAAGGCCTGATTACCTATGGGAAACTTCTGTGTGGGAGTATACTGATGTGTCTTCTGAGGATACCCATGTAGCTTATAACAGTAGGCCTTTATGTGTCCAAAACGCCCACAGTGATGACATCTCCAGCGCCTAAATTTCTTCCTAGAAGGAATCCTGTCAGGATGTTTAAACATCTGTTTTAACATCACTGGTTTGTAACTGGTAATAACATCATCAGAAGCTGCAACATTGTTGAATCCCAAACCACTTTTGTCTCCAGCAATTTTCCCAATACTAAGAATGTTGTTTAGAGCATCAGTACCATTGTTCAACATTCTGACAGTTTTGGTCATAGAATCCAATTTAGAGTTAAGCATATTGACTTCTTTTTCAAGTTCAGTCTTTTCAGCCTCTAACTACACTATGGTTTTCTTCAGCTTCTCTCCTTCAAGACACACTTGTTCACTTCTCATGCACAGTTCTTTATAAGAGGCAGCAAGCTCTTCATAAGTAACCTCATCATCACACGAATTATCATCTGACTCACAAACTCCAATCATAGCTCTAACAAGCTTAGCTGATTCATCTTCAGATTCACTTTCACTATCAGACCAGGAAGCAGATAACCCCTTTTTCTGGTTTTTGAGATAAGTAGGACATTCCTTCTTGACATGACCATACCCTTCACACTCATAGCATTGTACTCCCTTGTCATTATTGGACTTTTCTTCATCTCTATTTTTCTTCCCCTGATCTCCTGATCTGTTGGTGTCAGATGTGATGTTCTTGACATTAGGATTATAACTCCTATTTATCCTCTTCATAACCTTATTAAATTGTCTTCCCAGCAAGACAATGGCCTGGGACAGCTCCTCCTGAGACTCAGCACCATTCTCTTTCTTAGAATCTTCAGAACTAGATACCAACGCTATACTTTTGGTTTTCTTTTCAGGTTCCTCTTCCATTCCCTATTCAAAGGTTTGAAGAGTACCTATCAACTCATCAACCCTCATCTTGCTGATGTCTTGTGCTTCTTCTATAGCTGCCACCTTCATTTTATATCTCTTGGGAAGAGATTTAAGAATTTTCCTCACCAGCTTCTCTTCCGTCATCCTTTCTCCTAGAGCACTAGAAGCATTTGACATCTCAAGGATGTTCATGTGGAGATCATGGATAGTCTCATCCTCCTTCATCTTCAAATTTTCAAACTTTATTGTCAAAAGTTGAAGTCTTGACATCTTGATTTTGGAGGTCCCTTCATGAGTAGTCTTCAAGATATCCCATGCTTCCTTAGTTACTTCACAAGTGTTGACCAACCTGGAGATGTTCTTATCAACACCATTGAATATGGAATTTAAGGATTTAGAATTCCCAAGGGCAAGCTCATCTTCTTCCTTGGTCCATTCTTCTTCAGGTTTCAGTTTTGAGCTACCTTCTACTTCCTTTCCATTCTCATCCTTTCACAATAGCCTTCCAAGCCCTGCTGTCTAATGCCTTCAAGAAGGTAACCATCCGTGGTTTCCAATAGTCATAATTAGAGCCATCTAGAATAGGGGGTCTATTCATAAATCCACCAGTCTCCTTGTCCATTGTACCAGAAAGTACCAGCCCTAGATCTCACCCAGATGCAGAGCAGGATGCCTGCTCTGATACCAATTGAAATTCTGGTATCAGATGTGTGATGTTAAGTGCGATGTCACAACAACACAATCTGCTAATATGAACAAGGCAATAAGCAACAGTAAATAACACAAGGAATTGTTCACCCAGTTCGATCTAACTACCTACGTCTGGGGGCTACCAAGCCAGGGAGGAATTCACTATTAGTAGTATCAAATTATAGACTCAACAATCCCAGTTGACATCTACCTAACTTAATCACTACCCAATGATACTTCTACCTAAGAAACCACTTAGGTATGAGAAACCACTCACTCCCTAATTCACCACAGTGATAAAATCCAATGATTACACACTAATCACCCAACTTGATTCTGCTTAACAACTTTGATCAAGAACAACACACTCTTGCTTAAAAGCTCTAGAGTGAATACACTTACAACTCAAAATAGTAACACCAATTCCAACATGAATGGTTTACAAAACACACACGAAGACACAAATGACACTCAGTCTTTAGCTCTCTTTCTTCGTTACCTTTTCAACAAGGGTTGAGGTTGCTTTTATATAATTCTGACTTGGGCTTGGATCTCTTCCAAAAATATCTGATTTTAAAACAAATTTGATCTTCAAATCTTTTTAAATCTCTCCAAATCAGCCCTAATGTTGGTTACAGAATCTGCTCCATAATCTACAAATATATCTGATTGGAAATCTCTTCTCCAAGATATTTGCATCCAATCACTCTAACAGATCTCGTCAAAACTCACTAACATGCGTAGCCCTAAAACATCACAATCCGATGTTCTGATGTTCTAATATAGTGATGTCAAGACATCACTTATAACATCAGCATATAAAACTTCAACCCTGCAACAGCTAATGTTAGGAACCAATGTTATGATATCAGACATATGACATCAACATTGTTCAAATTTGTTTTACCAAAATTCCAGCCAATATAAGAACTAACACTTTGTATCTGAGTTGCTGCCAAAGCTTGCATGTCATTGTGAAGTTTCCTCAGATCTTCTTTCAGAGCGTCGAGTTCTTCTCTCAACTTTCTGTTATCTTCCTCGAGATGATCCATTTTCTTTTGTTGACTGGCCCGAGTATTGTACGAATGAGACAGTTTGACTCTAGAATCGAGACACAAACGTGAGATTCGTAGGTAAGAAGAATGCGTTATGTGAGAATGATGAATGATATGCAATGTTTATATTAATTAATTAATTTTTATTTGACCAAAATAAACATCAATAATTTGATTGTAAATATCATACAATGGGGAAACCCCGTTTTATTGAATTCAAAGATTGCGAAAATGGAAATACAGTAATTTACAATGTGCTGTAAAAGGAAATGTCTAAACTTATGGATCCTGAGTCATCTCTGAGGAGGGCCCAGGTGCTGGTCCTGGTACTTTCCTTTTCTTTGACCGGGACTCTTGAGCCGTTGTCGGGTTGTCATTCCTTTGCCAAGTGAAAGAAGCAAGTAAATTCCTTTGGTCATCTTGATTCTCTACAGCATTTTGCTCCAAAATCTCGATCAAAACATCTTTTTCTTTTAACAGTTGTTGTATTTTATTACACTCCACATTGAGAATACGGTATTTGTTTTTCCAAGACTTCTTCTCCTGTTGAACTTTGTTGAGAGTAACCTGAAGTTTTTCCATATCAGACATAAAATAAAGGACAGATTCCTTTAACGGAAGAACTTCTTGACGAGGGTAAGGCATCCTCAGTTTGAGAGCTCTAGTTTGTACCCAATGGAGATAAGGTTCCACAGAAACACAGTCCGGTTTTCCTAGAGACTCTCTTCCTTTCCTGTGAACATGTTTCCAGGCATGCACTATTTCTGTCTTTAGTGCCCTGTTATTTTCTCCTTCCTTGAAGAAAAGACCTCCCAGATAAACATTACGCGGGATATGTCTCATCAGGTATCCAAATTGACGACGAACTAAAACTAGATGATAATTGATTCCTCCTTTAGTTCCTATGAGGGGTACATTAGGGAAATTTCCACAACGGTCAATGATTATGATCCCATCATAAATTTTATTGTACCAATCTATGTCAGAGTTGGTAAGAGAGATGATTCTCTGTGACCAACGTAAAGTACTCTTATGATCCCAAAAAATAGCAGACTTGGGCAAATGAGAAGTAAACCATTTGTATAGCAGGGTACATAGCATGTGATCATTCCTCCGCTGTACAAATTCCTTAACTGTACAGTATGATAAGCATCTACGAGCAAGATTGGTACATGGTTTCCAATCAGAAAAATCTTAATGGCATTGATATCAAGAAAGTTATCAATGTTGGGAAACAGAAATAACCCGTAGGTGAGCAGAACAAAGATGCTCTCGAAAGCAGTCACGTTCTCTATACTAGAAAAGTACAGGGCTTTCTTTACCAAAAACTGGGCTGGTAAACCTTGGATTCCACCCTTAGTGGTCATGTGAGTCCTGACTTCTGACTCATCCAAATAGATAGCTCTTGTAATGGTTTGACCCTTTGGAATTTCTTCCAGTCCAGAAAAGGGCGCTTGGTCAGTGATGGGTAGATCAGTCAAGTGAGAGTACTCCTCCAGTATAGGTGCAAGTTGATAATCTGGGAATGTGAAATAATGATAGACCGGATCGTAAAACTGAATGAGCGTAGCCAGGATTCCTTCAATTACATGGGCCCTTAATAGAGACAGCAGTCCTCCGTACTTAGCTCTGAAAGCATCAGGGTTGGTGATCATCCTTGCCAACCTTCTCAAATCCTCTAGTTTTGGAACCTTGAAGGTGTACTTATGAGTCTTCCTTCTACCGAAATCCATAACGCAATCTTTCTCTCTGACATTTGCAATCATTGTCTTAGTTTAATTTGAAAAAGAGAGACTAGAAGAGAAATTTTTTTTGTTTTAATGTTTTTTAATGAAATGAATGCATGAATGCAGCACACAAAAGCATAGAAAAAACATGGGGTCAAAGGTTCGGTGTCATGAAGTCACGACTCTACCCATCCCCAAAGGTTGTACTGGTGATTTTTTGTACCTGTCCTCAAAATCATTAACCCCTCTTGAGATAACAATAGCAGGCTGGTTCACCCGAGTGAGCTGCAGTATCTTAGAGTAATCTCAAATGAGGGTAGTATCGCGTGACAACTATTTCTGATAGCTTCTGCACTACAAAATAGTAACATGGTCTTAGCCTACTAAATCCTCAATTTCACGGACGCCACAATCGAACAATCTTCTTTCAACAACCGAAGTCGTATAGGCATTGAATCTGCAAAGGGTATCTCCACTGATTCGATGGTCGACCAGGGTCTCTTATTTGGGAGTCACTCCCTGTAAGATTACCTGTCTAGTTCCATCACTTATCTTAGGTGTCACTCAAACTTCCTAGATGGGGCATCACCCACAGTCCCATTAGCAGAAAAATAAACACAGATATCAAGTAGGAAAAGCGATATATATATTTATTCCTAAAACTAACATCCTAGACCTCTTAAGAGCTATAATCCTAGTCCTAAACATAAAATGTCTCCCCAGCAGAGTCGCCATTTTCCTCACCAAAATGAGGAGGAGTGGGTGCTACTTTCTGATTTCTTATTTATCCCATGAAGCTGGAAGGGAAAGGGAAGCTATCTAAAACTAACCTTGCACGCGAATGTTTAACTGAACAAACGCTTAAAAGAGATTGGGGAGTCCAGGGTCAGGTTATACAATGGGGAGTTGTCAATTACCCATCCTATATGTGGTTATCCATAGGATATTAGCTTTAGGTTTCGCTTTATACTTGATGGTGTTTATCCGTTAATGGGTTGGGAAAGTTTATTGGGAAATATGAGTGAGTGAGTAAGTTTTTGTTTTCTGTGGAAAACGGGGATGAATGATGACTAAGGTATGAAACCTAAAGTCTTTGACTGATGTATGAAGGTACTTGTAGCGAGCGATTTTTGGACGTGGTTGCGAAGCACTACCGCTCTTTGGTATCTACAGCTCGATTCATTTTTTATCCTACTAAAGCTGATGAAGGAAGGGAAATAGATGTCTCAAATTAACCCTGCTTGCAAACTGAGGTTAAACAGTCAAAACTGTTGGTTTATAGATGCTACAAAGATTCAGGGTCTCTATTAGGTGTATTTTTTTAAAAGTGGTGTTTAGTCGATTGGTGGGAGGTTAAGATGTTAGGACAGATATATAAAAGTATGGGATTTTGGGTTTTTGCTTAGTGTGCTCGCTAAGATATTTTCTTTCAATCTTATGCCTACGTATTCCCGTTTACCGAAACAGGGAAATCAGAGTGATCGTAGTTCCTTCTATTCTATGGAGGAAATGGGGTTTTGGTGTCTTGTTCAAAGCCTAAGACGTGGAGCGAAAGGTAGTTTGTATCTTGTTTAAAGCCCAAGATGTGAAACTAAAAGGTCCATTTGTATCTTGTTTAAAGCCCAAGACGTGAAACTAAAAGGGTGTTGATTTAAGAGAGAATTTGCCATCTCTAAAGAGGGGGTTGTATGTCACAACTGTTTATGAAGGAGAATTACTTTAACCGGGATGTGTGAATCCGGCAATGCCATAATTTCCTTTATAGGAGATTTTTAACCTGAAGGAGAAGACTTTAACTCAGTGCAGAGCAATGCTATCTTTCCTTAGGAATTTCTCATGCTAAAAGAGGGACAGTGGCATGGATGTAGATGATCCAGAGGCTTGCCGCTTACAGTGATTAGATGAAGGGGAAGGAGTTGTTGATATTTTTGTACTGTGAATGAGGCACAACTTTGATGCTAAAAGGTTGATTGGATCAACCAGTGGTTTTCTTATACAAAGCCTAAAAGGAGGCTATAGGCCCAACAAGAGGGTATTTTTGTGTCTCGTACAAAGCCCGAGAGAGAGGCTATAAGGGGTTGATCCTACAAGAGGATCTTTTATACTCAACAAAAGAGTGTTTTTGTATCTCGTACAAAGCCTGAGATGGAGGCTAAAATTTGTTTGGCTCAATAAGAACCTTTTTGTATCTCGTATAAAGCCCGAGATGGAGGCGAAAGGGGTGATTGACTCAACGAGGGAGTCTCTTATGTGTCTCGTACAAAGCCCGAGAGAGAGGCTAAACGTTATTTGACTCAACGAAGGAGTCTTTTGTATCTCGTACGAAGCCCGAGAGAGAGGCTAAACGTTAGCTTCGCTGGGAAGAATCATTGTACAAAGCCCAAGAGGAGGCTATTGTAACTGTTTCAGTTGAGTGACAGATCCAATATACTGATTTTAAAGAGAAAATCAGTTCTTATATGAGTAAAACTGTACTCAAGGATTTGATTCGAGGATCAGGGTTATTCCCTTTTCTTTGAGGAAACGGGAAATCCAAAGGGTATTGAGACTGTCCGAGTCTACGGGTTTCCTTCCTATTTAACGAAGGGGTCACTTGAGAATGTCTTTGAGACTCAAGGATATTAGACTATCTGTGTCTAGAGTTTCATCTTTTGTACTATGCATTGAGAAATAGTAGTAGACTCTTTGAAAGGACTGTTCTATGAAGACGACTAAGTTCTGTTCCTATACCTCTAGGAGGTCGTCGGGACAATTTGTACGAAGCCCAAGAGGAGGCTAGAGAATTTTAAGAAGCCGAGAGGTCCTTGTACGAAGCCCAAGAGGAGGCTATCATTCCCGGAGGAAGAGATCATTAGACGAAGCCTAAGAGGAGGCTGTGAATACTTCTAAGAAGCCGACGGGTCCTTGTACTAAGCCCAAGAGGAGGTGGGGTTGCTTTTAGGAAACCTGTGGGTCCTTGTACGATGCCCAATAGGAGGCCGATGCTTTTAAGAAGCCGATGGGTCCCCAAACCCCGAGAAATTCAAGACAGGCTATTCATGAGGAATAGATCAAGCCAGGAAAGTTCGAGAATTTGGAAGAAACTCAAGAAATGCCATTCACGGAGAAAAGATTATCTCTGGGGAGTAGAGTTTCTTGACAAGTGCTTTTAAGAAGCCTGTGGGTCCCCAAACCCCGATAAATTCAAGACATGCCATTCACCGAGAATAGATTAAGCCAGGAAAGTTCGAGAATTTGGAAGAAGCTCAAGAGATGCAATTCACGGAGAAGAGATCATCTCTAGGGAATAGAGTTTCTTTGATAACTTCTACGAGTGACAGTCTATGAAAGGGTTCACTGAGAATGCTGCCTTTCATGTCTCCATATTGTTTAACCCCAAGAGGAGGGAAGACTGTGTCTGTTAATCCTATGGGGATCTAGTTTTGACTATTTAAGAGTGATCGAAACGACTTTACCTAGTGCTAGACGTAGTTGTCGGGGAAACTCTAAATATCTATACTATTATTACACAGTTGATATGAGTTTATGAAAGAAGATTTACAGCGAGACAGCCCCACAATACAATTATATGTATATGAAAGCGGTAAATGAAAGCAATAACCACTTACTCGGTTGTAGAGCTTCCATGCTATTTGGTTAGTTGTTCAACAAAGAAAGATTGAAAACAATAGTATATTTCAAAATCAAAGGAGAAAGTGCTTTGAAAAAAGAAAGATTTGGGGTTTACAGCTCAAGGAGAGGCCCAAGGTTTTATCAGTGATTGCACTGTTGAATTTGTATAGAGGGACTTATACAAGTGACTGAGGCCCAAAAAGGTTTTCTGTACAAAGGGATGGGTCTTACACTCTCTCAAGAGGCCCAAAGAGTTTTAAAGAAAAGAAATGGGTCTTAATACTCTAGGGTAGGCCCAGATATTTTTCGTTAAAAATGGCGATCGCGCCGAGGTTTTCCTTTAACGCAGAGGGACTTATACAATAAGTGAGGCCCAAAATTGTTTTGGTTAAAAGGGGGGTTGGGTCTTACACTCTATTAGAGGCCCAAAAGTTTTGAATGGGTCTTATAGCTCAAGGAGAGGCCCAAGGTTTGTTTTTCAACGGATGATGATCGCGTCGAACTTTTTGAAATACAACGGGACTTATACAATAAGTGAGGCCCAAAATAGGTTGTATTTACAAATGGATGGGTCTTAGACTCTCTCAAAAGGCCCAAAGAGTTTTTAAAATGATTTATGAGGGTTGAATTAATCCAAAAACCCTAATTTGTTTTCAAAATGTGTTTTAATTGAATAAAAATTCAATTAAAATGATCAAAATTGTTTAACACATGGAAAACAAATTGTGATCTTGGATTAATGCTTCAAAAATTAAGTATTGACCTACAAAATAATTAGAAGGCATTAAAAGTTGCAAAATCAAGGTGGAAAAAATATTTTAAATGTTAAAAACAATTAAAACATTAATTCTTTGCAAAAATATCAATTATATGGAATAAATAATATTTTTGGGAATTTTTGGGAAATTAAATATTTTAGCATTTTTGTGAATTATTAAAAAAAGAATCAACTCAAAATCATTAAAACTCAGAGAGAAATTAATTTTTGAATCAATTAAATAAAATCACAAAATTTAAATATTTGAATTTTCAAAAAATGGCGCCAAGAACACACCAAGAACACGCGCGTGTTCTGGGTTTGCCCAGATTTACATTTTCTCTCCAATCTCACTGAATACTTGATCATATCATGCAATCCACATACCAATCAACTCGTTTCAACCTCACGATCATGTCTATGACAATTAATTTCATTTAAATTAAGCATAAAACAAGAAATCACGAAAAATCCTCAAGAACCCTAATTTCGGCATGAAGGCTGGGATTTTTGATACACGATTCAAACAATGCAATTAATTGAGGGGAAACATTCCATGCATGATTATGAACATTTGGCAAAAGTATTGTGCGAGGAAATATGCATAGATTGAGAGATGACCAAGTTTAGGCTTACCTCTAGGTCGTGACAGCAAGAGCAAATTGATTTCTGAGTAGGAGGTGTTACAGATGAATTGTGATGATCTGAACAGCTTCCCTACACCCTATGGAGTGTGTTTGAATGCTTGGACTTGATTGAAAATGGCTGGATCACTTCATGGCATCTCAACTGCAACTTGGTTAAAACCTTGAGCAATTGACTGGTGATTCTGAGAAATCAGTGTTCCAGATGTTGTTTAAGTGTTTGATCAGCTCACATATGATGTATATGAGGTGTGTGTGTGATTGGTTTGAGTGGAATTGCTCTCTAATGAAAAACCCGATAGTTACTTGCTAAGAAAGGCATTTTTGAGAGTGAGGAGTGGTTTTTGAGAAAGGCAAGTGTTGTAGGCCTTTGGTGTACTTAAACTGATCATAATTGAGCTCTATTTATAGTAGAGCAAGTTTGTTTTGCAAGGAATAGTGAATGGCAACTACTGAGTAGGTTTGGCCAATGTTGGCAAATGAAAATTCAAGTCTTCTCTAGCCATTGACTAGAGGTTAGGGCACAGGTTGCTGGTCCCCTTGGTCTTGGATAAGTCTTGACTGAATTCAGTTGCTAAGAGCTCAGTTCATTCCACCTTGATGCTTCCATTGAATGATCCAATCCAAAATTGGAGTCTTGTCCCTATTTTGGCAATTCTAGGTTCAACATGCTATTTCTTGTTCCAAAGACTTTGGAGGCTTGGCTCAGTGATTGTCCCCTTTAGATTCAATCTTCAGAGGTGTCCAAGTGGATAGGAGTGTTTGGATTTGGCTGATTTTGGCAAATCGACCAAAAGTACAAAAATCTGCCTTGCCTTGGCAGATTTCAGCAAGGCATCTTGCCAATGTCATATCTCATAGCTCAAATTGAATTTGGTAATGTTTTTGGTCATTTTGGAAAGCCCTTACATGATACAATAACTGTTTGAACATGTTTGGTTTTGATCTCTTTTGAATCCAAGTGAAAAATCCCCCTACATTTGGAAAAAAGTAAAGGCAGATTCTGACTTAGTGAAATTTTCACTAAGTGTTGGAACAAAGTGACTTTTCTTGATTTTGATCATTCCATAACTCAAAATCCATGAGGAATTTGGACATAGGTTAGTATGAAGCTTTTGTAGAGGGAAATGTGATCTACAAATCAAGATTTGAATGGGGAACAATGGCCTTGTGGTTTAGTAGTTATGGTCCTCCAAAGTTGGCACATTAGTGTCACTTTTTCCATAACTTAGAAATTTTTCTAAGTTTTTATGGTTACCCCTTTTACAAGTTATCCCTCTTTCTTTGATTTTTCTTGATGAATGATGATTCAAATCATACATTAACATCATTTTAGGGTTAAAAATCCATTTTGGTGAAAAATCTCAAAAAGTCAAAGTTGACTTTTGTGCACAGTTGACTTTTTATCAAATGAATTCCAAACTGTGCAATTCTTCAGGAAATCATGTCCTTGACCTAAATCACACTTGATGGACATGTTCCATGGGTGTTATAGGGTATATTGAATCATGTCTTAGGGTTTGGGAGCATGTCCTGGTCAAAAGTCAAAGTTACAGTTGACTTTCCTCGTGATACCCTAATTGTGGCGCAGATGAAATTGAGACTTGTTGCTCAAGCTTCTTGGATTAATCCATTATTACAAATGGATCAATATAGTTCATTAGAGACCCTCAAATCATGTCTTTAGGTCTTGGTTCATGATTTGTCCCAAAAGTCAACTTAGGGGTGAATTATGTCAAGAAACCCTAATTCCTGATTTTTTATGTATGCATCCCCTGAGGTCAAATTGACTTGATGATTGGGTCCATGAGGTTTCATGGAGTATATTAGGTTATGTTTTGGATCATTGGCTTGTTCCCAGATAAAAAATTTCCATCTGGAGGCCCTGGTCGACCAAAACCCTAATTTGGTGACACTGTCGATCTTGAGACTTGATCCACCTAGAAGGGAGCAACCTTGTGCTTAATCCTTGAAGTGGGAGTCCTTTTGATCCATTGTGGATATTTTAGAGGCTAGACAGGTTGAAGATCAAGTCATTCCTTGATTGATCCTTTGTCTAAGGCTCTGAGAGGGCTTGAAACCCTAATTCTGATTGTAGTAAGTGCTCAACAACCCTTGAGGCATTTGATGAGGCATGATGATTCATCCATATTGTGATGATGATTTGCAAAGTGATGGGAAATATTAGTGGTCAAAATTTTGGGTATGACAGTACTGGACCTAAAGTTTTTGATTAGTATGCTCGCTAAGATTTCACAATCTTATGCCTACGTATTCACGTTTAAATGAAACAAGGAAATCAGAGCAATCGTAGTTCCCCCTATTCTAAGGGAGGAAAAAGATGTTTGGTGTCTTGTTCAAAGCCCAAGATTGAAGCTAAAAGGTTTGTTTGTGTCTTGTTCAAAGCCCAATATTTGAAACTAAAGGGTTTGACTGAGAGAGAATTTGTCATCTCTAAAGAGATTGTTGATTTTTGTGTGCCTTGATCAAAGCCCAAGGTTGAAGCTAAGAGGTTGATTGACTCCACTGGGGGGAATTCTTACCCAAAGCCTAAGAGCAGGCTGGATAAGACCGACTCAACAAGAGAGTGTATGTATTGGTGTCTTGTACAAAGCCCAAGATTGAGGCAAAAAAGAGACTGGCTCTTTGGGATATCATTATACAAAGCCTAAGAGGAGGTTAAAAACTTGACTTTTCCGGGGAAAATGTTCTATCTGTCTTGTACAAAGCCCAAGATTGAGGCTAAAAGGGATTTTGACTCCGCCGGATAGGTTTGTATGTGTCTTGTACAAAGCCCAAGATTGAGGCTGAAATGGGTCCGACTCTTACTAGAGAGTATTATCTGTCTTGTACAAAGCCCAAGATTGAGGCTGAAATAGAAATTTTAACTGACTCTGGTGAGGATACTTTTATGTGTCTTGTACAAAGCCCAAGATTGAGGCTAAAATAGATTTGACTCTGCTTGGGAAATCATTCCTCAAAGCCTAAAAGAAGGTTGGGAGGAAGTGACTCTGCTGGGGAAGATATATGTTCCAAGCTTAAGGGATGAAGATTTATATCTTGTACAAAGCCCAAGATGGAGGCTAAAAGGGTTTGACTCAACAAGAGAGTGCTTTTATCTGTCCTGTACCAAGCCCAGGATTAAGGCTAAAAGGTTGACTCAACAAGAGAGTGCTAAAAGGTGATTGACTCAACAAGAGAGTCTTGAAGAAATGATGGACTCAACAAGAGATTCAGACAAGGTGATTGACTCAACAAGAGCGTCTGAAAAGGTTAACTCCGCTGGGGAGAATCATTTGTACAAAGCCCAAGAGGAGGCTAGATATGCTGAGGGAAAATCATTATACAAAGCCTAAGAGGAGGCTAACTTTCTGCTGGGGAGTATTGAGATCCCTAGGCAGGTCCAAATGGGGAATCAACTCTTGATGAGGGTTCCAGAAGAGTGGAGATATCAGAGACCTCGAGGTTCTGATTTGGGATTTTTAGGAGAGAGACTGGGTTCTAGAGCCCACGGGTTTTAACTCAGCTGGAGATTTATCTAAAATGACCAGGGTTTCTCCTATGTTTGTAGGGAACTTGAGAATGTATTTGAGACTCAAGGGGACTTAGACTGTCCAAGTCTACTGGTGTAGAAGAGTTTTATCTTTTGTATGATGCCCAAGAGGAGGCGGGTGTTTTAAGGGATGAGAGTCAACCCTAAATTGGTATGTGATTTGACACTGGAAAGACTGCACTAGCAAAGGATGACTAAGTTCTGTCTTATACCTTTAAAAGGTCTTCAGGGTCCTTGTATAAAGCCCAAGAGAAGGCATGATAACTTCTAAGAAGCCGAAGGGTCCTTGTACAAAGCCCAAGAGGAGGCGGGGATGCTTTTAGGAAGCCTATGGGCCCCAAACCAGGAAAAGTTAAAGAAATTCTATTCACCGAGAATAAATCATTTAGTGAAAGTTATGAGGTTTGATGAAACTTAAGAGATGCTATTCACCGAGAATAGATCAACTCTGGGGAGTAGAATTTCTTTGACAATTTCTAGGGGTGACAGCCTGAGAAAAGGTTCACGAAGAATACTGCCTTTCTCTTTGTTCCATATTGCTTAAGCCCAAGAGAAGGCAAGACTGTATTTGGAAATCCTATGGGGATCTAGTTTTGTCTGTATTTAAGAGTGACCAACATGGCTTTACTTAGTTCTAGACCTAGTTGTCGGGGAAAACTCTAAATAACTATACTAGTATATATACAATTGATATATGACAAGTATTTAAAAGGATTTGAAGGAAGACGAACCGTGCGCAGCTTCCCACAATACAGTTATATATATTTGACATGTATTTAAAAGAATGAAAGAAGACTTACAGTGCGCAGCTTCCCACAATACAGTTATATATATTAAAGCATGTAAATGAAAGCAGATAAAACTTACAGGTGAGCAAGCTTCCATGCTATATTGTTAGTTGTTCAAAGAAATTAAAGAAAGTTTTGATAACAACTGTATATGTGAATCTAAATCAAAAGGGAAGTTGTTTTGAAAATATTGTTGGGGCTTATACTCAAGGAGAGACCCAAGTTTTAACAGTGATCGCACTGTTGTTCTGAATATCGCATCGGGACTTATATAACGACTGAGGCCTAAAAAAGATTTTTGTACAACAAGGGTTGGGTCTTACACTCTAATAGAGGCCCAAAGAGTATTTAAAGAAAATAAATGGGACTTACAACACAAGGGTAGGCCCAGATGAAAATAGTTTGAAAACGACGATAGCGTCGAAATTTCTGAAACTGTATCGGGACTTATACAATACACTGAGGCCAAAAATTGTTTTATTTACAAAGGGGTGGGACTTAAACCTTATCAAGAGGCCCAAAAAGTGTTTTGAAAAAGAAAGAAGGGACTTACAACACGAGGGGAGGCCTAGATGATTTTTGTTTTGAAATGGCGATCGCGCCGAGATTTTTTTTATCGCAGAGGAACTTATACAATATCTAAGGCCCAAAATGGTTTTGGTTAGAGGCCCATGAGTGTTTGAAAATTAAAAATCAGGAAGAAACCCTAATTTTGGAATTAACATGGCATTTTTCAAAGGTAATTTAAATAATAAATGATAAAATATCAATTATATTCAAAAACAAGTTGTACACTTTGGAAAATATTTTGGAAAATCAAGTTTAATCATATGAAAGCTTAAAATCCAATTAATTTTGAAAGATCAAGTGATAATTCCATTTAAAAAATGTTTAAAAACAATTAAAATGAAATTAATTACAAAAATTCTAATTATATTAAATAAATAATATAAATTGGATTTTTTTGTGGAATAAAATATTTTAACCGTTTTGTGATTTTTTGCAAGAATAACTAATAAAAAATAATTAAAAGTGAGAGAGAAATTAATTTTCCAAATCATTTAAAATAATATGACAAATATTAAAAAAAATGGAAAAAGGGTTAAAAAAGGGGTCTGGGCGAGGGGGATTCGAACCCCAGACCTCAAGGTTGCAGTGCGCGCCTTCTACCACTAGGGTGGTGATACATCCGTGTATCAAACCCACCCTAGAAATACATAAGGCATGCCTTGTTTTAGGCCTGGGCAAGGCAAGGCAATCCAACTTTTGGGCCAAAAACGTAAAGGTTGTAACTTCCTCATTTCTCCATGGATTGGGACAAAATTTAGGTCTATCCTGCCTAGAATTTCACAAGGAATCCAATGGTGGTCTTGGTTTTTTTAGATGAGGTCCCTATTTAAAAACCCGATAGTGTTTTTGAAATAGGCCTATAATTGCATTTTCTATGCTAACACATGGTGCAGGCAAGAATTACATGGAAAATTGGTTCTAACACAACATATATAAAATGTATGAGATGTTTATGATTAGTGGACTTCAAAGCAATGCATAATTTAGAAAGTTCAAGTGATGATGCAATTACCTCTTGAAGCTCCTTGTGCTATCTGTCAAGCTTCTTGTGCCAGAAGTAATTTGATGCTTTAGACACTCTCAATTGATCCCTTAGAAGCTTTTAGAATGGTTAGAACCAGCTGAAATCCTCAAGAACAAGTTTGAGCTTTTTCTTGCAAAAGGGGCAAAAGTGACCAATATGGCAACTCTCTCTAATGGTGTTCCAGATGTGGGGAACCATTTGGGATAGTTCAAGGATGATATTTGGAGTGTGTTTGAGGTTTTATCTGGTTTTGAAAGTGACTGAATCAAGACATGGCTTGAAAAATGTAAAAAAGTCCAATTTTGAGGTTTTAAGATGGGACTTCGTGATTTTGGTGTTACAGGTCACATATGAGAGTTTGGACAGCTTAGATATGACATATTGGATGTGTTTGGATCATGAGTTGTGATGGAAATACTTTCTAACTCAAAAACTCATAGGTACCTTGCATAAGAAGGCATTTTGGCCTAAAGAAAGGGATTTTGAGGAAAGCATAAGTTTGGTTGCTTTGGTGTACTCAAACTGAGCACAAATGAGCTCTATTTATAGTAGAGAAAGTTTGTTTTGCAAGCAATAATGAATGGAGGCTGCAGCATGCCTTTGGCCAAGGTTATACAAAAGGAATCTCAAGTCTCTTCTAGACATTGACTTGAGATTAGAGCACAGGCTTTGTAGCTTTTATTCAGAGGTAAACTTGGACTGAATTCAGTTGGAATAGGCTCAGTTCATGCCACCTTGGTGCATCCATTGAATGCTTGGAAACAAAATTGGAGTCTTGGCCTTTTTTAGCTCTTTTAGGTTTGGCATGGCTACTTGTAGATTCTTGGACTTTGGAGGCTTGGAGATCAGATCATCCCCCTTGGATTTGATCCTCAGATGTGTCCAAATTGATGACAAGGCTTGGATTTATCAGATTTGGACAAATCGAGCAAAATGCACAAAATCTGCCAAATTTGTCTTTGAAAAAATCAGTTCAGGATGCCATGTTTCAAGGGCTGTATCTCCTTACTCAAATTGAATTTGGAGATGATCTGGTACTTGTTGGAAAGCCCTCATGGCATACTTTAACTTTGATGTCCACCCCTAGACCTGGTTTAACTTGGATCAAGGAGAAAAATGTCCCTACATTTGCGAAAAAGTAAGACAGATTATGACTTAGTGAAAATTTCAATAAGTGTTGGAAAAATGTCATTTTCGTGTTTTTTGTGATTTTGATCACTCCATAACTCAAAATCCATGATGAATTGGAATGAGGTCTAGTTGACACTTTTGTAGAGTGTAATGAGAGCTACAAATCCAGTTTTGGACCATCCAAAATGGTTGCTTGGATATCAAGTTATGGTCCTTGGAAGTTGGTACCCTAGCCACTTTGTTCCATAACTTAGAAAAATTCTAAGTTTTTTATGGTTACCCCTTTTACAAGTTAACTCACTTTTCTTGATTTTTCTTGATGAATGATGATTCAAATCACATATTAACATTGTTTTAGGGTCAAGGAACCATAATTATGAAAAATCCCAAAAAGTCAAACTTGATTTTGTGCACAGTTGACTTTTTATCGGATGAAATCTGAACTGTGTGATCCTTTGTGAAATCAAGTCCTTGACCTAAATCAAACCTAATGGATACATTCCATAGTTGTTATAGGGTGTATTGAATCATGTCCCATGATTTGGGAGCATGTCTTGGTTAAAAGTCAAAGGTACAATTGACTTTTTCCTAGATACCCTAATTGTGGCCCTGATGAAATTAAAACTTGTAGATCAAGCTTCTTGGATCAATCCATTATTACAAATGGATCAATGTAGTGTATTAGAGACCCTCTAACCATGTCTTGAGGTCTTGGCTCAGGTTTTGTCCCAAAAGTCAACTTAGGGGTGAATTAGGTCAAGAAACCCTAATTCCTGATTTTTGGTAAATGCATCCCCTGAGGTTAAATTGACTTGATGATTGGGTCCATGAGGTCCCTTGGAGTATCTTGGGTTATGCTTTGAAGCATTGGCTCATTCCCAGATGAAAATTTTCATCTGGAGGCCTCAGTCGATCAAAACCCTAATTTGGTGACACTAGCGATCTTGAGGCTTGATCCACTTGGAATGTTGCAACTTTGTGCTTGATTCTTGATGTGGGAGTCCTCTTGATCCATTATGGGTGTTTAAGAGGCTAGACAAGTTGAGGATCATGTCATTTCTTGATTGATTCTTTGCCTAAGTGCTCTGAGAGGGCTCAAAACCCTAACTCTTGTTTGTAGTGAATGCTCAATCATCTTTAAGGAGATTGATGAGGCATGTAGGTATATCCATATTGTGATGATGTCTTGCATAATGATGGGAAATCTTGTTGGTCAAAATTTGGGGTATGACACTAGGTACTTGAGTGCCCCTACCCCTAGTCGTCCTAGGCACTAATGACTCGTGCCACGTGGCACCATGACTCCCCGCGTACGCCTTTTCTGTTCCTTACATGCTCATGGCATCAGTGTGTCCACTTCCTTCTGTGGATTGCGGATGGACAGATGTCCCCACGACTCTTATCTTGTCCTGTGTCACCGGTGTCCACCACCAACCCATTGTTTCGAACACGAGTCTCACTTATTAGGTCCTCGATAAATGGGTTGACCCTTAAGTCATTACTCCGACACTTAGGAGCAACGACTTGGGGGGCTCCTGTTCTGGACTGGGCCAGCGCCTGCCCATCAGTCGGGCAGGCCTAACCCAATAGTACGATAAGAGGCCCAATGAGGCCCAATCCTTTCTCTTGTCAAGTACACTCGGATGCCATCGATGTCGGGCAGAGGCTACTTGGCTCGGGGAGAGAACGAGCATCCTCCCCGCGTACTTCACCTGTTCCTCCCGTGGGGACACGTCATCAGGTGACTACCCACCTCAGAAAAAGCTGGTCTACCCTCTCTCCGGAGATCTCGGGGCAGTTACTCCAGGGCGATGACCACGTGCTGGTCTTCCTTATGCCACGTAAGCCCTAGCAGTTATCTGCATTGGGCCTAACAACCCAACCCAGTGCAAACGACCGTTGGCCCAACGCTGGGGGCACAATATAAATACCCTCTTTCACTATAGGGTCAGGTATTCTAATTCCCACTCTCACTATCTTTCTGTACTTGCTTGCTCCGTTCCTGACTTTAGCATTAGAGTACCTTGTAAGTACACCCCCCACAGTCTCACCACCACCGGAGTAGTGGAGTTTACGATGTTTGCTGGCCACCGATCTACTTTCTGATCAGGTACGATCAATAAGCATTATTGAAAACACCTAACTAATTCTAAGTGGGCCTTCTTAATTTGGTCACCATTTACCTAATGTCCCATCTTTTCGATCCATAGGCAAAATAACTTTCCAAATGTAATCACCGACCATAAAGGCTTTTGACTTAACTTTCTTATTGTATGCATTAGCTATTTATTCTTTTTGTCTTATGAGGATTTTTAAGGCAACTAGTCTTTCCTCATTTAAAAAAACTAATTCATCTAACATCATCTTCCAATAATGGTCAGAAGGGATTTAAACTTTCCTTTGAATTCTAGTTGATTGTAAATAAATTTCAACAGGAAAAAACTGCATCATGACCAAACGTTAGCCGAAATTGAGTGGAATTAGTTGCCTTTTTAGCGAAATTTTGACAAGCCCATAATACTTGGTCTAAAGTCTTATGCCAATTTCTTGGCTTCTGACCTACACATCTCTTAATTAGGCCTATTATAATTTTATTGGTTGCTTTGACTTGGCCAGTTTCCTGAGCATAATAGGGGGTAGATGTTAACAGTTTGATTCCTGAGTCTGAAGCAAACTCAACCATCTTTCAACCATTAAAAATTATACCTTGATCAGTGGTTAAAGTTTCAAGAGTTTCAAACGTGTAAATGATGTGATTTTGAATAAAATTAATTATCGCTTCCTAATCAACATTTGTCATACCCCAAAATCTGCCCTCTCATCTTTCATATCATTTAGCATGTGCTTTCATTGCATTGCATTGCATTCAAGTCATAGAAAAAATCAAACATTCTTCATACATGTTGCATAAGGCATGTGATTAGTTGTTTTTCAGGTATTGATAATCCAAAGCAAGAGAAAAGAGCCAAGGGTCTCTTTTATCATATATCATCTCATTTGATCCTACAAGTCATTGGAAGATGGAAATTTATCAAGAAGATTGGACAGTGCATCATCTCATATCAAAAGTAGTCCAAATTAGGGTTTTGGATTCAAGCAGTCTCCTGATGAAATTTTGGTTCAAATTAATCTCAATGTTTTCTGCATGATATTAAGTATCTAAGGATGAAAGATTGTTCATTGGTTCATTTCAGAAGAGGTTCAATTGATCAGTTGCTTGAGAATCAAGAAATTTGGGGAAAAGTCAACTGTGCAAAGGAAAAAGTCAACTCCTGACTTTTTAAGGTCAAATTCATGAAATTCAAGTCACATATGTTCATTGGACAAGATTTGATCAAGAAATGATGGAGGAATCATCAAAAATCAAGAATTGTACAAAGTTGCCAAATTTAGAAACTTAGGGTTTCTAAAAATGGCAAGTTTTGGACCATTTTGCACTACACTTCAAGGCATTCTTTCTCCATGATAAAATCTTCAAACTTCAGGCCCAAGTTGAGCCAATTAAAGATCACATTCCAAGCTTCAAATCCATACCAAGAACTCTCCCATTGGATCAAAATTGAGGGAGTTATGATCAATCAAAGTGGAGCAAAATCAAGGCAAATTCTAAGTCATGGAAAGGCAAGTTCAGGCCTCCAGACCATAATTTCATCAAACACTTAGTGTGCCAAATGTCAAACTAGTTTTCTCTATCAAGGAAGCTTCAAATGAAAAACTTTCCAACATCAAAGTTGTTCATCTCCATGTCCTCTTCAACTTTGATGTTGGGCATTTTTTCATTTGAAGATGTTATGAGGGTCACAGGAGGGCCCAAACATGGAAGCTTCACACTAAATTCTCCTTAGGCACCAAGGCCTTGCCTGCAGACCAAGTCACACGCACATGAGGCAGTTTGGATCTCTTGAGTTTTAAGTCATTTTTTACCATCTTCCAAGCCTCTATTCAATCCAATTTCAACACCAAACATGTTCTATTATGAACCCTCTTTCCATAGCCACCAATATCTCATCATTCCATCCACCATACATAAAGAAATTCCTCCTCAAACTTCCACATTTCCATTGAATATGTTGCTGCCAAATAGGATGGTGCATGGCATTGTTTGTTGTTATTCCATCAGTTCCCACGCGTGCACCTCTCACACCATTCACATTGCTTCATTTGAACCAACATGGCCTTACACACTCATGTATACATACTACACCATGCATCAAAAATGAAATAATGAAGCTTATGGTACAAGGCAAGGCTGCAGCAACACATCATCACCACCACTGATCATTATACCTCACCATAACTTCATAAACCTCTCCACACTCCATCCAAACCCTTAAACTCGTGCTATTAACCACCTAACTCATTCTTCTAACTCAAACTCAGTTAACTCAACTCATTTAATCACAGTTCCAACTGTTAACTCTTGTAGTTAACATCTTAACCACACCTATATAAGCAACTTCTAACATATTTTGGAGGGATTTTTTCATTTCACAAACTTTCACTCTCAAGTTTCTCTCTGAATTCTCTCTCTCTCTTTCTCTCTACACGATTTCATCATCATCTTCATCCACTGTTTCACATTGTAACCTTCTGATCAAGAACAAGGAAGAATCAAGATCATTCTCTTCAAGTGTAACTCCACTGCAATTTGTATTTCATCTCTGTTCTCTTCAAGATTCGTTTAAGAGCATAGGAGGATCATCTCTGTTCTTTTTTTTTTCACTTTGAAGAACTTCAAACTCAGGTTTTTTCTTCAACCTTTTTCTCTTAATTTTGCTCGATTCATGATTGTTTTTGCTGGTTAAGAAGCTTATTAGAAGCTATTGTTGTTCTGGCTAGTTGATAGACCTTTTAGAGGCGTAGATTCAAAACCTAGGGCAAACTTGATGTGTTCGATTCTCTGCATATGTGTGTGATTTGTGAAAACTAATTGTGGATCCTTGTTCTCCTTAACTTCAGCTTTCAATTGATGTATACCTTGTGAATTTCTGGAAAGTTTGGTTACTTACAGTCACCGGAGATGGCCGGAGAAGATGACCGGAGGTCCTTCTCCGGCCGGTGAGGTTTTCAGATTAGGGTTTTAGGAGTTTAAAACGTGACTGTCTTGTAGCCAGTGATTTTTGGATGTGGTTGCGAAGCACGGTCGCTCTGGTACTACAGCTCGATTCATTTTTTATCCTATTAAAGCTGATGAAGGAAGGGAAATAGATGTCTCTGAAATTCTGGTACAGATGTGTGATGTCTTTGTGCAATGTCACAACATCGCAATCTGCTGAACAAGGCAATAATAGAAACAGTAGATAACACACTGAATTGTTCACCTAGTTCGGTTCAACAACCTACATCTGGAGGCATACTGTCGCTCCCAGGATTTTCATCCAGGTACAAACGCGAGAGTGGCGCGGAAAACAGAGTCGCCAGCCGTGTAAATTTATCCCAAGAAAGGGAAAGGGAACACTGCATAAACCTGAGGAAGAGGGAAAGGAATGGTCATCACAACCATAACCTGGGTTTGGGAGTCGGTTACGCGAGGGGAAGGTGCTAGCACCCCACGCATCCATCGTACTCGATGGGATCCACGCTTGTTGTCTATTCTAAGGGTGAGTTATACTATCATCTATGGCTGTACTAAGACGGGGGAAGGAAAAACTAAGACAGACTCGGTAGGACGTCGACGTCCTAGGCCTACGTACCCCCTTTGTGCAATGGGGAATTCAGAGTCAACGTAGTTCGGACCAAGTTCTTTTGGTGTTTTTTATGAGCGACGTTAAGTTCGCGTCTGGCAGTTAGGGTCGATGCCTGTTTGCGACTCAGACGGAAAGTAACGTGCCCTTTTTGAAAATAGCCTTTAGGTTGACGATCCCGAAGGACAAAAAGGTTTGAAGTTGGTTTGTGTTTTTTAGGACAGAAGTGGCTTAAGTTAGTTCCTAAGTTGCATTGCACCAAAGTCTAGGGCACAGGGGCGAATACTTAACGCATCGTCCCAAGACAGGACGCTCGCTAAGCACTCTAGAAAGATGAGAAGAAGCCCCTCATGTCTCATTCCCCACACTTAAGGCTCGTGCGCAATACACCTTATTCTTATTAAGTGTTTTAAAGAAATTTGAGATGAGAAGAGAGAAGACACAAGGGTAACTCTAAAGGGAGACTATGAATCCTAAAGTTATCATGCATGGGCGACCTACGGTTAGTGAGGTTTGAAGACAACCTAAACCCTAAAGGAAGGACAAAGTAAGGGTGACCATGGATACTCATCCATACCCTTAAAGAACTTACCTTAGTCCCTGCATAAAAGATTAATACAGAATAGACATAAGTAAGAAAGGTGAGGTGAATGGAAATCAAACAATGGCAAACAACAATGATTATCATCCAAACATGAATCAAAGAAACAAAGAAACAGCCCCAAAGCAAATGGCACAAGTGCCTTTTCAAACAGATAATCATACAAGGTCAAAGATGCGCCTGCAAGAAAATCTCAAGTGAAAAAAAATCAGATAATTAGAAAAATGACTCCTAAAATTCCCAAATTAAATATTAAGGTTCCTCAACCAGAGGCAAACAACATATCAAAATTCCCTGCAAAAAATCAAGATATTAGTCATTCAAATAATTAGGCCGAGTTCAGGTGGGAAGTGGGATTCAGTGTGCCAAAGAGAAGGACCAAAATGCAATATGAAATGATTTTAAAAATGATAAAAAAATATTTTAATGTATTTTAGAATGTTAGTGAACAAATGCAAAAAGAACGGATAAAAAATATTTTATGATTGCAGAGAAATAAAATAAAGAAATTTAAGTATGCATGGTATGGATAATTCAAAAAGAAAATAGATTAAGCAATTAATTTAAATGATAAAAATAAAATAAAAATAAAAAATAAAATTTTTAAAAATTATTAAAATGATAAATATGATGTATGAAATTTTTTAGTAATTTTTTAATGCCATTACATAATTTTAATAATTAATAATGAAATATAATAATTAATAGAAATAAAAAACAAGGAAATATGCAGGAGGGTGTGTCCAGCAACTTATTCACGTTCAGTACGCTAATGGGCTGAAAGGGGTGGGTGCAAGTAACAAAACACGCTGGGCCCATGTTAAATAATAAATCAGAAAAAAAATAAAAAAGAACACCATACACAGGCCATGTGCACGACACATGCGATTTTAATGTGTTGGCAGCGTTATAATCGTCTGATCTAATCAACGCCCACGATTTGGTCAACTAAAACAAAAAGTAATTAAAATGGAATAACATGGTTAGAAGGCACATGGTAAGAATGTGGGGTAATAAGCATGTGATCAATAATTAAAAAACAGAAAAAAATAAAAGAAAAAAGACATGTGGCAGCGTGAGAGCCACACGATCAACCATATCAACGGCTCTAGTTCATCTTCTTACTTGAAACCCTTGGCCGGCCGGAGCACCACCCAGTCGCCGGAGCCCTAGCTCCGGCCACCATCCACGGCCGCCTGAAAAAAAAAATTTCCAGAAAATGCAAAGGGGTACACCATTCTGACCAGAATTTCGTCAGGATTTCAAATATGTCATCAAAAATTACAAATAATCAACGCATAATAAAAAACGATTGAAATAATGATTGGGTCCAAAACTTTAAACTCACGGTATGATCAATCCACACGTCCAAACACCACAAAAACTATATCAGATTCATCAGTGACAATCACACAACATTATGCATACTTAAAAATTGAGTTTTATGATGGTCAAAAGAATGGCTAACCTGAGATGGTGCACTCCTAATCCTTGCTTTTGGCTGCGAATGGTGGTTGGGTTGTGTTCTAGAAATCACCAGGAGAAGGTTTGTGGAAGAACTTTGAAGAAAGACCTTCTAATTCGTGAGATCAAAGGAAAGAAAACTTTAGGGTTCCAAATTGTGGTTCTCCTCCAAATGCCCGTGAATGAACCCTAACCAGTGCATGGATAGGTTTAAATAGGCTAGGGTTTTCTTCTGATGAGGAATTGGGCTTGGGTAACCCATTGCTTAATGATTTTTGAATAATTTTGGAAAAATGCATAATGTGAATTACACCTTTCTCCTTGCATGGATACTTGAGAATTATTTGATGGATCACCTTCATTTGGATTGCTAATCACACCATATTTAAATTGGGCCTTGAAAACAAATGATTCATGAGTTTTTTGATGACTTGGCTTTTTTGAATAATAAAAAATAAGTGAAGAATAAACCATGGAATCACTTGATTAAAAAGCCAAAAATGCTTCTTAGGAATTGTTTTTGGATGTTGGAACATGTCTTGAAGCAATGGAATTAATCATAGGTCCATATGTCTCAAGTGAAAATGGGATCATGAGAAACCCTAAAAACCACTTTGCCGTATTTTGATCATAACTGGAGTTTCACAAATGATATGGAGATCCACTAGTACTTGTTGGAAAGAGGAGAAAAATATCTTCAACTTTCATGTTGGAGAAAAATTCATTTGAAGCTTTATCGATGATGAAAAGTCAAGTTGAATGCAGCGCATGAACTTGCCCAAAAAGGAAACTTTTCATTATAGGTCACTTTCCAAATTTAGAAACTTTGCACCAACTCCTGATTTCTGATAAATATGTATGAAGCTTGACCCTTGAAGACCATATGAGGATGTGAGACCTTGAAACCTTGGAGAGAACCTCAAAATTCCACAGTTGACTTCTCCTCTAACTGTTGACTTTTATCCAATTCAACTAATTTTCAATCCATTGGCCAATTGAACTTCTCCTGAACCAAACTGATGGACAAACTCCCATCCCTAGGTACTTAGGGACCCAAGGAGTACCATGGAATCGAGTCTTGCCCAAAAAATCAGAAATAAACTGACTTTATAGCAAACCCTAGTTGTGGTACCCTCAGTCTAGGAGGAAATAACACAGTCTCCAAATCCAAATTCCTCTGAATATGATGTGTATCCTCTCCAACAAAGATAAGATATGCCATTTGATGGTGATAAACACCCAAGGAGCTTGCCCATTGAGGCAATAAACCCAAGAATCTCAAAACCCTAATCTATGCACTGGTTAGGAAAGGATGATCCACCTGAGCTCTCTTGGACAATATCAGGACTCTTGCTTGACCCTCTGAAGCACTGCCTCAGGCACCTTGACCCCATGCTAAGAACCAATGATATGCACACATGATAATGCAAAATGCAATGCAACATAAGCCAGTTAGTAATAAAGTAAGGAGAGCAAATTTTGGGGTGCAACAGCTGCCCCTATTCAATCAACTTGGTCCTGAAGGTATGATAGCAACGAATCTTAGACATTCCAGGGTACACGGGGATTGAATATCGAAAAGAGCCCCGGAAATTTGCTTATGGTACGAATAACGAGATATAGTGTGCTGAAAAATAAGGAATATGCCCTCAACCATATCCACAAGGTAAAAACAAATACGACCTCAATCGTACCCAAAAGACGAATACAACCTCACAAGGAGACTGATCTCAATCACTCTGCCCACAAAGAAAATACGAATATGACCTCGATCGCACCCACAAAACGAAATACAACCTCAATTGCATCCGCAAAGGAAGACTGACCTCAATCACTCTACCCACAAAGAAAATACGAATACGACCTCGATCGCATCCACAAAACGAATACAACCTCGATTGCATCCACAAAGGAAGACTGACCTCAATCACTCTACCCGTAAAGAAAAGACGAATACGACCTCGATCGCATCCACAAAACGAATACAACCTCGATTGCATCCACAAAGGAAGACTGACCTCAATCACTCTACCCACAAAGAAAATACGAATACGACCTCGATCGCATCCACAAAACGAATACAACCTCAATTGTACCCTCAAAGGAAGACTGACCTCAATCACTCTACCCGCAAAGAAAAGACGAATACGACCTCGATCGCATCCACAAAACGAATACAACCTCAATTGTACCCTCAAAGGAAGACTGACCTCAATCATTCTACCCGCAAAGAAAAGACGAATACGACCTCGATCGCATCCACAAAACGAATACAACCTCAATCGTACCCTCAAAGGAAGACTGACCTCAATCACTCTACCCGCAAAGAAAAGACGAATACGACCTCGATCGCATCCACAAAACGAATACAACCTCAATTGTAGCCACAAAGGATAACCAACATAAAGTGGACTTCACTGGGGATAACGTGAAACAAGGCTCACAAAAGAAAAAGGCCAAAATGAGGCAAACAAAAACAAGCTTCTAACGGACTCCTAATCCACAGATAAAATGACTTTGCTGGGGAAGGTGAAGTCTAAATAAAAGACTCTGCCGGGGAGCACAAGTATGAGGAACGCATCCCTCCAAAATCTCCTGAGTTATGCCATCTCTGCTGAGAAAGAGAACTGGCAAGGAAAGTACCAAACCTGGCTTATGCTTTGGAATGCAAATGTTTGAATTTTGCCCCAATGCTCCACACGAAGTGGAAATGCTACGCATTTGAGGATGCAATGCTTATGCTTATGATATGCAAAAGAGGCCCCTCCAGTGAAATAAATGCTGGAGAGAAAAGACCAATTCAGCTGCGGCTGACAAAAATAAATTATCCTCTGAATCCAGGAACTCTGCTGAGAAGAATCACACTGACCGACTCCTTAGATCAACAATTTTTTTACTGGGGATGAAGTCCCAAAAGAATATCCACACTACCGGGGATTATACCTGTCCTCTACTGAAGGTAACATCCAAAACCTGAGATTTCCTCTCTGCTGGGGGAGTTAAGAATGGACGCCAATAACGGAACCAGAAGTTTGTTGCCGAGGATTGCCAACAACAGACGGGCTTAGGATCTGCTGGGGGATACCAACCAATAATACCATCCTGCTTGGGGATACTTCTGAACTGCTGAAGGGGAGAATAACTTTACTCTCACCTTGCTGGGGATTAGAATATGACATTGTTGGTGAAAGTACACTTCCTGACTTGGTGGGGGAAGTGAACACCTGATTCTGTGGGGAAATAACATCTTGATTTGGAGAAAATACTTTCCAAGCCTTCTGCTGGGGGAAGTCTGCTCTGCTGAGGAACGGTTGCCCTGCTGGGGAAGGAGCAATCTCGATGCTGGGGAGTACAATGTTGTTGCTCTGCAAGTCAAATAACAACAACAAAATGAGAATGCCACAACATAACTATCACTGTTAACGCCTAAATAATTTCTACTGCTTTTCGTTATGCTTCGCAAAGCTCAAAGTTTATATGCAATGTTTATCAAAAATATCGGACGTTTTTGCAGACAAAATAGTAAAAGTAAAACAAGCAACAGAAAGATCTTTGAATGAAATGAATATTTTATTGAGAAAAGTGGCCTGTAAATAGGCATTTACAATGGGAAGCAATTCCTAGAAAGAGGTAATTGCGCAAAAACAAAAAGAAAATACACATGTCGGCAATGTGGGAACAGATATCCACCATGATTTGACTCAGCTATGAACCATATGACTTGCTTATCCACAAACGTCTTGACCTCTGAAGAGACTAACTGTACTGATTCCTTTCTTTCAGAACTTCCAGGTATCGAGAGTGTTCACAGATCGAACACAGACCGTAGCCTTTCGCTTATAAATCTCTAACTTTTGCCTGGATCGCCCTTTTCGGGTTTTCAATCCACCGGGATACCCATTTTTGCCAAAGTCGCTTTTTCAGGTTTTCAACTTTGCGGGTTTACACATTTCTTTTACATTTTATCCCTAACTTTTGCCCGAACCTTTTCCTTTTTATGGTTCGCCGGGATGCCCCTTTTTGCCTGGACTTTCTTTTTATGTCCAGCGGGTCTCTTTTATGCGAAGTATTTTTTGACTACGTCTACGTTCACAGGGGATGTAAAATCTTCGCCATCCATAGTTGAGAGTAGTAAGGCTCCACCAGAGAAAACCTTTCTGACTACATACGGCCCTTCGTAGTTTGGAGTCCATTTGCCCCTGTGATCTGTTTAAGGAGGAAGGATCCTTTTCAAAACTAATTCGCCTGTCTGGAAATTCCGAGGGCGCACTTTCTGATCAAAGGCGTGCTTCATCCTGCTCTGATACAAACGACCATGTGCGATGGCTGCCAATCTCTTTTCTTCAATGAGGTTCAACTGATCCAACCTGGAGCGTACCCATTCAGCTTCATCAAGCTTCACATCTGCCAAAACTCTCAAAGACGGAATCTCAACCTCTAAGGGTAAAACTGCTTCCATACCGTACACCAATAAGAAAGGGGTTGCCCCAGTTGACGTACGCACCGAAGTACGGTAACCATGTAGAGCATAAGGTAACATCTCATGCCAGTCCTTATATGTTACCACCATCTTCTGCACAATCTTCTTGATATTCTTATTTGCCGCCTCGACAGCCTCATTCATCTTTGGACGATACGGAGAGGAATTATGATGCTCGATCTTGAAACTCTGACATAGTTCCTTCATCATCTTATTATTCAAGTTCGAGCCATTATCAGTAATGATCCTCTCCGGGACCCCATAACGACAGATGATGTCCTTCTTTATAAACCGGGCTACCACTTGCTTGGTGACATTGGCGTACGAGGCTGCCTCCACCCATTTTGTGAAATAGTCAATGGCCACCAAAATGAAACGATGCCCATTGGAAGCAGTAGGCTCAATCTTTCCAATCATATCTATACCCCACATTGCAAAAGGCCAAGGAGACGACAACACATTTAGAGGCGTAGGCGGTACGTGCATCTTATCTGCATAAATTTGGCATTTATGGCACTTCTGAGCGTACTTGAAACAGTCAGACTCCATAGTCATCCAATAATATCCTACTCTCAACAACTTCCTAGCCATGGTATGTCCACTGGAATGAGTACCAAAAGAACCCTCGTGAACTTCCTCCATCAATGAGTTTGCCTCGTGTTCATCAACACAACGTAGCAAGACTATATCGAAGTTCCTCTTATATAACACATCATCCTTGTTCAGAAAGAAGTTCCCTGCCAGCCTTCTCATAGTCTTCTTATCCTTGGTGGAGGCACCCTCTGGGTACTCTTGTCTCTTCAGAAAAACCTTAATATCATGATACCACGGTTTGCCATCAGGCACATCTTCAATTGCAAACACAAAAGCTGGTCTATCCAGACGTATGATCCTAATCGACGGAGTTTCATTCCAACGGTTCACCTTATACATGGATGCCAATGTCGCCAACGCATCCGCCATCTGATTCTCAGCTCGGGGCACATGATGAAAATCCACCCTATCAAAGAAAGGTAACAACCTTCTGGCATAGTTGTTATAAGGTACCAAATTTTCCTGACGAGTCTCCTATTCTCCTGTAATCTGATTAACCACCAACGCGAAATCACCATAGACATCGAGGTTCTTAATTCTCAAATCAATTGCTTCTTCTAACCCCATGATGCATGCTTCGTACTCCGCCTCGTTGTTGGTACACACGAATGCTAACCGGGCAGTGAAAGGTATATGAGAACCCTTCGGGGTTGTAATGATTGCCCCAATTCCATTACCATATGAGTTAACAGCCCCATCAAAAATCATCTTCCACTGGGACCCAATCTCTGGTCCTTCGTCAGGCAGAGGTTCTTCACAATCCTTCATTTTCAGAAACATAACATGCTTCTCTGGAAACTCAAACTTCATAGGCTGATAATCCTCGACCGGCTGTTCAGCGAGATATTCTGACAGTACACTTCCCTTAATGGCCTTCTGAGAAACATACTGAATATCATACTCTGTCAAAACCATCTGCCAGCGGGCTATCCTTCCAGAAAGTGCCTGTTTCTCAAACACGTACTTAATCGGATCCATCTTCGAAATTAACAAGGTTGTGTGATTTAACATATACTGCCTTAGGCGCTTGGCTGCCCAAGCGAGTGCATAACATGTCTTTTCCAGCATAGAGTATCTCGATTCGCAATCAGTGAACTTCTTACTCAGATAGTAAATGGCGTGCTCTTTCTTACCCGTCTCATCGTGTTGACCGAGCACACAACCCATCGAATTCTCAAGAACCGTAAGGTACATAATCAACGGTCTCCCAGACACCGGTGGCATAAGGACTGGAGGTTCCTGCAAATATGTCTTTATCCTTTCAAACGCCTCTCGACAATTGTCATTCCACCCGACCTCTTGATCCTTTCTCAGCAACTTAAAAATTGGTTCATATATAGCTGTCAGGTGAGAGATAAACCTGGCAATGTAATTTAACCTCCCCAAGAAACCACGAACCTCTTTCTCTGTTCTTGGCTCAGGCATCTCCTGTATTGCTCTTATTTTTGCGGGATCAACCTCGATACCTCTTTCACTAACAATGAAACCCAGCAATTTGCCGGACCTCACGCCGAAAGTGCACTTGTTCGGATTCAATCTCAACCTGAACTTCCTCAACCTTTCAAACAGCTTCTGGAGGTTTACCAAGTGTTCTTCCTCTGTTTGTGACTTCGCAATCATGTCATCAACGTAGACTTCGATCTCCTTGTGAATCATATCATGAAAGAGAGTCACCATCGCCCGCTGATAGGTTGCCCCAGCATTCTTCAATCCAAAGGGCATTACCTTGAAGCAAAATGTTCCCCACGGTGTTATGAAAGTAGTCTTCTCCATGTCCTCTGGGGCCATTTTGATTTGGTTATACCCAGAGAAGCCATCCATGAAGGAAAACACAGAATATTAAGCAGTATTGTCCACTGACACGTCAATGTGGGGGAGCGGGAAATCATCCTTCAGGCTCGCCCTATTCAAATCTCGGTAATCCACACACATCCTGACCTTCCCATCCTTCTTAGGTACAGGTACAATATTAGCAACCCACGGAGGATAATTTGTCACAGCCAGAAATCTGGCGTCCAACTGTTTCTGAACCTCTTCCTTGATTTTGACAGCCATATATGGTTTCGTCCTCCTCAATTTCTGCTTGACTGGAGCACAACCCTCTTTAAGCGGCAGTCGGTGTGAAACAATGTAAGTATCAAGCCCAGGCATGTCTTGGTAAGACCAGGCGAAGATATCCATATACTCTCGAAGTAACTCAATCAGTCTTCCCTTAACGGTGTCTTCCAGGGCAGCCCCAACCTTTACTTCTCGTTTAACATCCTCGGTTCCCAGATTAACAGTCTCAACTTCCTCCTTATGAGGTAGAATAACCCTTTCCTCTTGTTTCAGTAGCCTGGCTAATTCTTCTGGTAAGTCACAGTCTTCGTCAGTCTCTTCTTCGGCCTGATAGATGGGATTGTCGAAGTCATATCGAGCCATAGCTAAGTCATTGGTGGAATCTGAACAAAGGAACCTGCATGATAGATGTTTTATGTTCATTATGAGTGCAACAAACAAGAAAACACATTGCCATTTTGATGTGGGTTAATGCAAAAAGTAAAAATAGAAAGACAGGGATCAAAATATTTGAATGAAAAAACGTCCTTTATTGATGATAAAAATAGCAAATGAAACATCCAAGCCCTATAAATAAATATCACCACGCCTTGGGCAGAGCGTAGGACTCAACATAACAGAAAACAAAAGTAAATTACTTCGGGCGCGTCACTTGGATAACTTTCTCGGAGGACCAGTTGCCTAGACTCTGACCAGGAATGCAGGGGCGGATCCATTCATCCATGTCACAATCACTATCTCCTTCATCCTCAATAGCATTGACTCTGTCGAAGAAAACACCGGCACTGGTGAAACAGACTGGACCATAGAACTTGGGAGGCTCTTCAGAACGCCTAGGTGGCTTGTATCCCAGTCCATGAGTATCTTGCTTCCTTTGAACATCAATAACACTGCCCCACTTCTGAGAACCACCAGCTTCAACTATAGCACGCGCCTCTTTGAAAGAGGACATTGGAACTTCTGGTTGTATGACGACTTCAGGTTGGGCAACCGCCTCAGGCTGAGTAACTGCCTTTGGGGGTTCCTGGGGAATCTTCACAGCTTCAAAGGCTTGGCACAAAGTTTCCTGTATCTCACCATCTACCTCTACATACTTAAAGATCGATAGGTGACTCACCATGATGTCTTCTTCACCACAAACAGTCACAACGTGGCCATCCACCATATACTTCAACTTCTGGTGCAGCGTAGAAGTTACTGTCCCAGCACCATGGATCCACGGGCGTCCCAACAAATAACTATAGGCAGGCTGAATATCCATTAAGTAAAAGGTGGTATTGAAAACCTCAGGACCCACCTTGATCGGCAGAACTAACTCTCCAAACACTGACCTCTTGGAGCCATCAAAAGCACGTACCACCAAGTCACTTGGTGTACAAATCAACCCACGAGTATCCAACTTCATCAGAGCCTTCTTCGGTAGCACATTCAAAGACGACCCAGTATCAACTAACACATGCGACATTAAAGAACCACGACATTCCACTGAAATATACAGAGCGTTGTTGTGATTCCTCCCAGTCGGAGTCAGATCTAAATCGGTGAAACCCAAACCATTACCAGCATTCACATGAGCCACAACCCTTTATAACTAATTGACAGATATCTCCTGCGGTACATAAGCCATATTCAGAATCTTCAGTAATGCATTTCGGTGTGCTTCGGAGCACAACAGTAAGGATAGGATGGAAATCTTCGATGGAGTTTGGTGGAGTTAGTCAACAATTTGTAATCACTTTTTCTGATCAACCTCATAAACTCTTCTACGTCTTCTAAGAAAGTATCCCCACCTGGCTTTGTCGTAGAATTATTAGCTTCCTGCCTCTGTACAGACTCATCCATCATCTGCTTACCTTTTTCTTGTCTTGAACTGCTAGCTTGATTCTCGGAGGGAATAGAGATTCTACCACTCCTAGTGATAGCCCCTGCTTCAACAAGATTTTCCACCCCTGTGTTCACAGCTGATGTCTCTTCCAATTCCAGCTTCTTACCATTAACAAACACCTCGGCCCCATAATTCCATGGGATGGCCTTGGTACTCTCATACGGAACTGGTTCGGGAACAGTGATAGTGACCGGCGCTGGTCTCGCCGGCGCTGATATAGTTATCGTCTTGAATGGAATTGTTATCGTGGCAACATCAATCTCTCTGTCAGTAACAATACTTTGCTTACAGCCCCTGTCAAACTGTAATACCCCTTCGCTGATCATTTTCCGAATACCTGCTTTCAATAAATCACAACCGCCTGGCTGCAACACACATTCTACACAACCTTCATCACAACCGGGAAATACCCCTCCCTTCAACAGTATTTTCTTCACCACGCCCAAGGGAGTTTGGATTTCGTTCACATCTGAAATCAAACTCAAGTCTTCACAGTCTTCAATAATAGCATTGACCTTCGGCCCACCGTGATTCGGCATCGGATTCTGGTTCACATTCGGGACGTCATTGGAGAAATGGATGGCTTTGGAATCCAGCAGATCTTGAACCTGATGCTTAAAAGCTTTACAGTTTTCAATATAATGTCTGGGTGCCCCAGAATGAAACTCACATTGGGCGTTGGCGTCATAGCCGGGAGGTGGATTACCAGTAGGTGGAGCCAATGTTCTCTTCTCGATTAACTGTAGCTGTAGCAAGTACTGAAATAATTGAGCGTATAGAAGAGGTGGAGTATCAAAATGCCTATCCCGCCTAGTTAGAGGCTGAGACCGGCGAGGAGCCTGATTTTGTTGTTGAGACGCTACTGGCTGTTGAGGTGCTACTGGGATGGTTACAGAAGCCACCTACTGATTGTAGTTCTGACGAGGTCCATCTCTACCACGATATGATGACACGGAGTTTGTATCTCCCTCCTTATTCTTATAACCATTGGCATAAGGCTTCTTGCTTCCTCCAGATGAGGACCCATCACTGCCTGATATCTTCCCCACCTTGATTCCTCTTTCCACCATTTCCCCCACTAAGATCAAGTCAGCAAACTTTCCAGTCATACATGGTACCAGCTTTTCATAGTAATGACCCTGCAAGGTGGCCATAAACATAGTTATCATTTCACGTTCCAACATGGGAGGCTGAACCCTCGCTGCCAGTTCACGCCACCTCTGAGCGTACTCCTTGAAACTCTCATTGTTC
Source organism: Lathyrus tuberosus (assembly GCA_022829125.1). Classification (NCBI taxonomy): domain Eukaryota; kingdom Viridiplantae; phylum Streptophyta; class Magnoliopsida; order Fabales; family Fabaceae; genus Lathyrus; species Lathyrus tuberosus. The sequence continues at coordinate 2,443,063 of JALAZF010000073.1, read as the reverse complement.
TTCTGTGACAGATTCTGCAGCTGTGTTCTGTTAGGAGCCATATCAGTGTTATATTGGTAATGTCTGATAAATGCCCCTTCCAGATCTCTCCAACTACGCACATCCTTCCTTTCCAGTTGCATGTACCACTCCAGGGATGCCCCAGATAGGCTATCCTGGAAGCAATGCATCATCAGCTTTTCATTCTTCGCATATGCAGCCATCTTGCTTGCATATTCCCTGACGTGGGTCCTTAGACAAGTCATACCGTTATACTTCTCGAAAGTGGGAGTCTGAAACTTGTGCGGAATAACAACGCCTGGAACCAACCCCAAATCCTCTAGATCCATTCCCACAGAATCTTGATTCACAACACCCCTCAGCTGTTCCTCAATCAAACGGATCCTCTGATCCTGATCAGTCTGGGGACCAGCATCCCCACCTGGCAAAGAAAATACATCATCCTGAACATCATCATACTGACGACCCTGAACTGCGCCAGTACCAGTACCACCTCCCCCAGCATTTTCAGCTCCGCTCGAAGGAATCACAACACTAGAAACAGGAACACCTTCGCCAGTAGGACCATTCTGACCATTATCAGTAACACCAGTCTGAAGTCCTCCATGAAGGACACCATCTTTATCAACCCTTGCAATCAGTGGCTGAACGAGAGTTCTCAACTGTTCTTGTCCCTGAGCAACCCCTTGCATCAATTCCATGAATTGGTTCATGCGAGTCCGCATCTCAATGATCTTATTCTGTAGCTGATCCATGAGTCTCTTCCGATTCTGCTTAGTAGGATACCGGTGAATGCGCTGATCTGCAATTCTGAGATGAGAACAAGATAAGAATACCGGAGATAAACACATATCATGTAAAATGATTATGCAAAATGATTATGCAAAATGATTATGAATATGCAAATGCAAATGGACGTGTTTGAAAATTCACAGGGCGATCCACCCCTTGATTCCGGTTTAATAACAAGATATAATGGAACTTCTTCTCATATATTAAGAAAGCCGGAGAAAAGCCAAATGTCAACAATCACAAATCCTAGATAACAAGTCTGAATATAAAAACCATAGGTCCCAACCAACAAGCCTGGTGGTGATCCATATACAATGAAAGAAGACAGAAAACTATGGCATGTCATCAAAATTCACAAGTGTCAATCCCCCCATCCATTATGCTTTCTGCACCAGTCTTGAATCTCCTTGAACAACTTTCTGGTATCGGGATGCTTCGGCCTCTGAATTAGCCCTTGAATGAGAAGGTCTCTTCGGTGTATGATCCCATCCAAGTATCGACAATGTAACTCCCAAACGTCTTCTCCAGAAACACCATCCATGCTAGGATCCTCGTGTCTAGGTTTCTTCGCTTCAGCTTGGACTTTCAGTTCTTCCATGGAGGCTATGGCTTCATTGAGTCGACCCTCGACTACTTGTCTCTTGAATATCCCTGATAAGATCTCAGCGTCTTTCTTCTTGAGCGTTGACTTCAACTGATCAATCTTAGCTATGTAGTCGTCTTCCTTTCTCTTATTCTCAGCCATGGCGGTTTCTTGGTGATCATTGAACCTGTGAATCTTCAACAAAGCCTTGCCTACTTCCTCCTCCTTGGACCTGAGAACGCTACTGATACCATCCAAAGCTTGTTTCATTCTTTCTCTAGATGCGACCATGTCAGCAAGCTCTTTTTCTGCTTTAGTAAGGAGCTCTGTCTTCAACTTGGCGGTATGAACAGTCTCACCCCGCTCATGCTTCCACTGATAAATCTCTCTCTTTAGCTCACTATTTTCTTCCCGCAACCTTTCCTTTTCAGCCCATAATTTGTTATACTTCTCCAACTCAACGGTGGTAGGAGGCTCGATCACCAAAGGATACAAAGGTGGTTCCACCGGGAATGGAAGAAGCTCCTCTTCTGCTCTCTTCTTAATCCACTCTTTATAGGGAGGGAAAGCCCGATTGTTACTTTTCCCGAATGGAATCTTACCCTTCTTAGTCACCTGTTTCCAAGCATTCACAACTTTCCTTATCAACCCTTGATCCTCAATACCATTGAAGAACAAGGACTCACGGACATCTCGCTCTTCGGGTGGATTCTTCAAAGGATAGCCAAACTGTCTGATAGCTAGGGAGGAATTATAGTTAATTCCACCTTTCCTCCCTATCAAGGGAACATTAGGGAATTCTCCGCATTTGCAAATAATCTCCATTCCTAGCAAGTCACGATTAATCCAAACGATGTTATCAGCAGTCAAGCCCATAACCCTCTTAGACCACTTAAGAGAATCTTTCGTATCAACGAAAGCGCCAGTTTCAGGGAGACGACTCAAAAACCAAGTAGCTAAGAGTGGTGTACAGCAACTTACAGTTTTCCCACGCCTATTCTCATTCTTATAGTGAACTGAATGGTACACATCACCTAGCAAGGTAGGTATAGGATTCTTCGAAATAAAGATTCTGACGGCATGCATATCCACCAGATCGGGAATATTCGGAAACAAAACAATCCCATAGATACACATAGCTAGGATAGCTTGGAAAGCAGTCCAGTTCTTCTCTTTGACATGTATGCATGCTTGATCAAACAGGAACTTCAATAGGAAACCCTTAACTCCTTGTTTTTCTTCAATATTACTGTTCAGGACAGATTCACTAATATGAAGAGCCACAACCATTTCTTTTATACCGGGGTGTTCTTCAGAAAAGAAAACTATATCATGACTGATAGGAATTCCCAAAATAAATGAGAACTCCTCCAACGTTGGTGCCAAGATGTAGTCCGGGAAAGTGAAGCAACGCAGAGACGGATCATAAAACTGAAGAAGTGTGTGAATGATATCCTTCTCGTACTTGGAGATGTTATAGACAAATTTCAGAAGTCTTCCATACCTTTCACTGAACTCTGTACGAACTCCGGAACCAGCCATATTAATCAGTTTGTGAATTAGTGTCAAAGTCGGTTCTGAGAATGAATAAGCAACAGTCTTCTTTCTCTGAACATCCATACTGAAGTAACCTCAGAAAACCGGAATCAAGAGTAAGATGCAAGCCCTGAAAAATGTCAAACAAGTCAGAATGCAAGAAAAATGATATGCTCATGCAAACATGGGGCCAAGGCACACTGCTGGATGTGTTGTGCTGTTAGCTGAACGAGAAACCAGAAAACCAGAACTCTGAACCACTGAGGAACCCAAATAATCAGACGTTGATGAGAAATCCAGAAAAATAGGGTAGGTTGAAGGTTTCGGTTACCTGCAAACCTGCAAACGCCCATCCCCTCTCACGTGTGGGTACTAGGATGTTCAGTATCCCGGGCTCTCAGGTCGAGAAATGATGATACGTTCACCATTTCTGGTTTGGCATCATCATCAATCGAGGAGGCCTCAACTGATTCTCCAAAGCGGAAGGTCCTCAGCTTTGGCACTGAGGTCGAGAAACAATAGTACATTCATCCCTCGGGGTACAGTACTAAAGTCAATCGAGGAGTGCCTCCACTGATTCTCTTCAAAACGTAGGGGCCATCCTATGCGAGTTCCAAAGCGGGCCCTCGGGTGCGAATGGGTTTGCCACAGGATGTGGTCCACCACTGTCACCACTAAAAAGGGATGTTTCCACTAAGGTCCTCAATGATTGGTCACCAGAGTCGACAGCTCTCTAGATCAACACCCCAACATGTGCAAGACACACACGTTAGAATGCATCCCAAGATAGCCTCGTCTGGTTGTGAATTTCGTGAACACACAAACGTACCAAGCGGGAACGTAGGTCCCACTACTTTCCACTCTAGTCCTAGGGTATTCTCAAGCCTTGGTATTGGGCTTATCTCTCAGACCCACCCAACCTGCAAAACAAAGACAGCCAGCACAGCACAGCAGCATGACAGTAAAGGATGAAATGCAGAAAATAAAAATAAAGTACAACATAAAGCAAATAAAAAAAAAACACCCAAAGAGACAAGCAAGCATTAGGATTGACTCGCTTAGGGATGGACCAACATAGGTCAACCGGAAGTCCCCAGTAGAGTCACCAGCTGTCGCTCCCAGGATTTTCATCCAGGTACAAACGCGAGAGTGGCGCGGAAAACAGAGTCGTCAGCCGTGTAAATTTATCCCAAGAGAGGGAAAGGGAACAACGCATAAACCTGAGGAAGAGGGAAAGGAATGGTCATCGCAACCATAACCTGGGTTCGGGAGTCGGTTACGCGAGGGGAAGGTGCTAGCACCCCACGCGTCCATCGTACTCGATGGGATCCACGCTTGTTGTCTATTCTAAGGGTGAGTTATACTATCATCTATGGCTGTACTAAGACGGGGGAAGGAAAAACTAAGACAGACTCGGTAGGACGTCGACGTCCTAGGCCTACGTACCCCCTTTGTGCAATGGGGAATTCAGAGTCAACGTAGTTTGGACCAAGTTCTTTTGGTGTTTTTTATGAGCGACGTTAAGTTCGCGTTTGGCAGTTAGGGTCGATGCCTGTTTGTGACTCAGACAGAAAGTAACGTGCCCTTTTTGAAAATAGCCTTTAGGTTGACGATCCCGAAGGACAAAAAGGTTTGAAGTTAGTTTGTGTTTTTTAGGACAGAAGTGGCTTAAGTTAGTTCCTAAGTTGCATTGCACCAAAGTCTAGGGCACAAGGGTGAATACTTAACGCATCGTCCCACGACAAGACGCTCGCTAAGCACTCTAGAAAGATGAGAGGAAGCCCCTCATGTCTCATTCCCCACACTTAAGGCTCGTGCGTAATACACCTTATTCTTATTAAGTGTTTTAAAGAAATTTGAGATGAGAAGAGAGAAGACACAAGGGTAACTCTAAAGGGAGACTATGAATCCTAAAGTTATCATGCATGGGCGACATATGGTTAGTGAGGTTTGAAGACAACCTAAACCCTAAAGGAAGGACAAAGTAAGGGTGACCATGGATACTCATCCATACCCTTAAAGAACTTACCTTAGTCCCTGCATAAAAGATTAATACAGAATAGACATAAGTAAGAGAGATGAGGTGAATGGAAATCAAACAATGGCAAACAACAATGATTATCATCCAAACATGAATCAAAGAAACAAAGAAACAGCCCCAAAGCAAATGGCACAAGTGCCTTTTCAAACAGATAATCATACAAGGTCAAATATGCGCCTGCAAGAAAATCTCATGTGAAAACAAATCAGATAATTAGAAAAATGACTCCTAAAATTCCTAAATTAAACATTAAGGTTCCTCAACCAGAGGCAAACAACATATCAAAAGTCCCTGCAAAAAATCAAGATATTAGTCATTCAAATAATTAGGCCGAGTTCAGGTGGGAAGTGGGATTCAGTGTGCCAAAGAGAAGGACCAAAATGCAATATGAAATGATTTTAAAAATGATAAAAAAATATTTTAATGTATTTTAGAATGTTAGTGAACAAATGCAAAAAGAACAGATAAAAAATATTTTATGATTGCAGAGAAATAAAATAAAGAAATTTAAATATGCATGGTATGGATAATTCAAAAAGAAAATAGATTAAGCAATTAATTTAAATGATAAAAATAAAATAAAAATAAAAAATAAAATTTTTAAAAATTATTAAAATGATAAATATGATGTATGAAATTTTTTAATGCCATTACATAATTTTAATAACTAATAATGAAATATAATAATTAATAGAAATAAAAAACAAGGAAATATGCAAGAGGGGGGGGGGGGGGGTGTCCAGCAACTTATTCACGTTCAGTACGCTAATGGGCTGAAAGGGGTGGGTGCAAGTAACAAAACACGCTGGGCCCATGTTAAATAATAAATCAGAAAAAAATAAAAAAGAACACCATACACAGGCCATGTGCACGGCACATGCGATTTTAATGTGTTGGCAGCGTTATAATCGTCTGATCTAATCAACGCCCATGATTTGGTCAACGAAAACAAAAAGTAATTAAAATGGAATAACATGGTTAGAAGGCACATGGTAAGAGTGTGGGGTAATAAGCATGTGATCAATAATTAAAAAACAGAAAAAAATAAAAGAAAAAAGACATGTGGCAGCGTGAGAGCCACACGATCAACCATATCAACGGCTCTGGTTCATCTTCTTCCTTGAAACCCTTGGCCGGCCGGAGCACCACCCAGTCGCCGGAGCCCTAGCTCCGGCCACCATCCACGGCCGCCTGAAAAAAAATTTTTTCCAGAAAATGCAAAGGGGTACACCATTCTGACCAGAATTTCGTCAGGATTTCAAATATGTCATCAAAAATTACAAATAATCAACGCATAATAAAAAACGATTGAAACAATGATTGGGTCCAAAACTTTAAACTCACGGTATGATCAATCCACACGTCCAAACACCACAAAAACTATATCAGATTCATCAGTGACAATCACACAACATTATGCATACTTAAAAATTGAGTTTTATGATGGTCAAAAGAATGGCTAACCTGAGATGGTGCACTCCTAATCCTTGCTTTTGGCTGCGAATGGTGGTTGGGTTGTGTTCTAGAAATCACCAGGAGAAGGTTTGTGGAAGAACTTTGAAGAAAGACCTTCTAATTCGTGAGATCCAAGGAAAGAAAACTTTAGGGTTCCAAATTGTGGTTCTCCTCCAAATGCCCGTGAATGAACCCTAACCAGTGCATGGATAGGTTTAAATAGGCTAGGGTTTTCTTCTGATGAGGAATTGGGCTTGGGTAACCCATTGCTTAATGATTTTTGAATAATTTTGGAAAAATGCATAATGTGAATTACACCTTTCTCCTTGCTTGGATACTTGAGAATTATTTGATGGATCACCTTCATTTGGATTGCTAATCACACCATATTTAAATTGGGCCTTGAAAACAAATGATTCATGAGTTTTTTGATGACTTGGCTTTTTTGAATAATAAAAAATAAGTGAAGAATAAACCATGGAATCACTTGATTAAAAAGCCAAAAATGCTTCTTAGGAATTGTTTTTGGATGTTGGAACATGTCTTGAAGCAATGGAATTAATCATAGGTCCATATGTCCCAAGTGAAAATGGGATCATGAGAAACCCTAAAAACCACTTTGCCTTATTTTGATCATAACTGGAGTTTCACAAATGATATGGAGACCCACTAGTATTTGTTGGAAATAGGAGAAAAAGATCTTCAACTTTCATGTTGGAGAAAAATTCATTTGAAGCTTTCTTGATGATGAAAAGTCAAGTTGAATGCAGTGCAGGAACTTGCCCAAAAAGGAAACTTTTCATTATAGGTCACTTTCCAAATTTAGAAACTTTGCACCAACTCCTGATTTCTGATAAATATGTATGAAGCTTGACCCTTGAAGACCATATGAGGATGTGAGACCTTGAAACCTTGGAGAGAACCTCAAAATTCCACAGTTGACTTCTCCTCTCACTGTTGACTTTTATCCAATTCAACTGATTTTCAATCCATTGGCCAATTGAACTTCTCCTGAACCAAACTGATGGATAACCTCCCATACCTAGGTACTTAGGGACCCAAGGAGTACCATGGAATCGAGTCTTGCCCAAAAAATCAGAAATAAACTGACTTTATAGCAAACCCTAGTTGTGGTACCCTCAATCTAGGAGGAAATAACACAGTCTCCAAATCCAAATTCCTCTGAATATGATGTGTATCCTCTCCAACAAAGATAAGATATGCCATTTTATGGTGATAAAAACCCAAGGAGCTTGCCCAATGAGGCAATAAACCCAAGAATCTCAAAACCCTAATTTATGCACTGGTTAGGAAAGGATGATCCACCTGAGCTCTCTTGGACAATACCAGGACTCTTGCTTGACCCTCTGAAGCACTGCCTCAGGCACCTTGACCCCATGCTAAGAACCAATGATATGCACACATGATAATGCAAAATGCAATGCAACATAAGCCAGTTAGTAATAAAGTAAGGAGAGCAAATTTTGGGGTGCAACACATACCAAGCCAGGAAGGAAGTCTACTATTAGTAGTATCAAATTACAGACTCAACAGACCAGTTGACAATCTACCTAATTTAATCACTACCCAATGACCCTTCTACCTAAGTCCTCCCTAGGTAAGAGACTCCGTCTCACTTCCTATCATCACAATGATGTCTAGCAGTCAACTACATCGCCACTGCATCAACAGCTTGATTACCAACAACTGTTCAACCATAGAAGACACCCTTCCATGGCACATATTGGAGTTGCTTTAAAGCTTCCTCCAAGAACAATACCAAACTCATTACCTACAGGTTTATGAGTTTAACACAGTGACCATCTCACAACCCGAGTGGTTCACTTAGACAAAGCCCTAGTGATCTACATCTTGGACCGTACCTATTCTAGGTTACAATCATTCTATTTATAATATAATCCCAACTGGATTTGGGCCTTCAAATCATATCAAATCTTCTGTAACAAATCTGCAACAGATCCTGCTTCTAAATAGATCTTCAATCATATCTTCAATTAAATCTTCATCATAATTAACTCTAATTATTCTCCATATCTTTATGCATTAAATTAGTAACAAACTGATCTTCATAACTGATTGCAACATAATATATCTCTCCCTTGATCTTCGCCTTCATTCTCTGATTCTCTTTAGCAGAATATCTCATTCACACCAGAAACACGTGCAGCCCTAATTAATCATCTCAAACCTGATGTTTTAATGTTCTGGTATAGCGATGTTAAGACATCGCATGTGATATCACTCTTCAGCACTTTAACTCTTCAACAATATTCACAAACCAGAATGTTAGCCAAAATATAACAATACTGTTAGAAGCTCATGTTGCAACATCAACCATGACATCAGCATTGTTTTAACAAAATTTTAGCCAATTACAAGAACTTACAATCTCCCCCTTTGGCTAATTTTGGCTAAAACAAATAAACATTACAACTCAGATTACAGCAGTAATTACAACCCTACACTACTGTTAGACGTCATCTGATCCTAACAATAAACACCAGTAGCTACTGTGTGCTGCATCCATGGAGAATCATATTTTTGGCTAACTTTGAATGATGTTAGGACATCACATCACCATATACCAGCAAACCCAGGCAGCATATTAGGAGGTGCACATGAGGAAGAAGATATCCAATACTCCCCCTCAAATACAACATATTTCTTTTTCCTTCCAGGTCAGACCTAGACCAATTGTAGAAGACTCCTCCAGAAAAGAAATGTTTATCTATTCAACAAAGACCAATGGTGGCATAAGATAATTCTGCACACCTTCATTGATCAGACACTGGGTTTAGTCCATGGCATAAGAGGAAACTTAAGAAGTGCCATTCTGCCAACCCAGGTAACTCAGAACACAAGTCACAACTGTGTTCATAACTCAGGACACAAGTCACAAGGACACAACACCAACTCAAGGATGTACCATCCTCCTCTGTAGCATCAGAAACTGCAGTCTCCAGGCATAACATCTGCATAAACCAATTAGCCAGATCCTTTCCTTTCTCCCCCTTTTTAGCCACAAATTGGTAAAGGAACCCCTCACAGAACCAGACCCAGGAAGTGCTCACCCAAACACGAATAAACGCCATAAGACATATGAGACAAGAACACTCACTGGCTGAAGGAGAACAGAATAAACCCTATAAATAGCTGACGAGCCTTGAATATGTCAATGTTCTTGGTTAAACAAACGCTATTTTAGGTATCAAAAACTGCATTCAAATTCAATGCCTACCTTCCAAAAACTGCCTTGACTGCCTTAAATATTTCACAACTGAATCTTACCATAAATTAGGCCAATAACGCTCCATGCATAGTCGAGGCCACGTGTTTCACTTTATCCTAACACCACCGTCCAAAATAATTCCTTATTTTGTTCATGAAAAACATGTCCTATGTCATGTTCTGACATCGCATCAGACATTGTCTGCTGGCTCATTAACCCAAGACTCCACAAACATATCTTCTTATCTAATGGGTATTGAGACGACTTCTCACAACCTCTTCTAGATTCCTTCAACCCATCAGGGAACAATAAAATCACCCATGTACACCAACTTTTCTTTTCAGAACTCTCCTGCATAGGCACAACTATGATATGTCCCATCATCACACTGCACAAGCTTGACCAGCACACATGCTACAATAGGCTATAGACAACAGCCTTACATTCAATGCCCTTTATGATATCACACCAATAATGCCACATTCCTCATGGGGATTTTAGAGACAAGTTCAGCCAAGTCCAATAAATAAAGGTCCATTTGATTGGAAATTTCTCACACAAGATAAGGACTGTCACCACCCCTTCTGTCCTTACATTCACCAGCTCCTAATGAAGTCTTCATCATGAAAGTAACCATGTATGTCCAGAACTACTCACCATCAAGATTAGAATCTGCCCATTCTAACCCACACTATGTCAGAACTGCCACTTCAGACGATAATGCTGCTTCTTCAAACTTCATAAGTATGGTACATACCCAACCATAATGTTGTAACAACATGTAGGACATCAGCACGAGACAAAAGACCACCCCACTTAACCAGCACCAGCAGTTATACCAGAAACAAACTAAAAGGAATAACATCAGACAACTAGACAAGACCTAGCCTCATCCTACTAGGACCACTTCTACCCAGGCACCAAACACGAAGTTCTGGTAACAGGTTCCCAAAAATAGATTCCCACACCAAAGACTACTCTGACTGGTCAGGCGATACAAATAATGACATTTTATCCATTATAAATAACAAACCTCCTTGCTCCTAACAACACACCAAGGAAGGAATCATGAGTCAGTCTAACAAGAATGCAGCAAAGAGACATATGCAGGAGGATAAGAAGCCAGATCCTCAGAAGTTGAAGGACACAACACTGTCCAAAGCTGGAACATCTTCAGGAGCAACAAGAACACGCAAGACATCAGAAACAAGGATGAAGACCATCAAGAAAAACCAAGTGCAGCTTCAAGCATCTGATGATGAATGGGATGAAGATTGGAAGACATTTCTTGATTCCGGGGGTTGGGATAATCTTTAGACTCTTTGCTTGTAGTTTTTACTGATCTTGTAAGCTTCCAAAAATGCAATAAACTTCTGTTTTAATTCTGTTCCATCTATACTAAACAAAAGCAATAAGGAACACAACTGCACAAGACACTAACTCCTCATGTATGCAACCTCCCAATAAGTGCCAACACCAAAAACTACAGACATATCCATCTCCCCTTTAACGTCACACGTCCAGTTGCACAAAATTTTAACAATCTCCCCCTATCAAGGGTAACATGTGATTCTTTGTATCTTTATGTCTTCAATAGCTCAGTTCAACTAATCTTCACAATCTGTACCTTTGCAGCAAAATCCATAGACAAGTACTCCCCCTGTCATGGTTAACTAATGCTCTAGATGAAGATGAACATTTGAGCACACTTGTTGAGCACACGCATTTTGGGACCATTGTCCCTTTCTCCAAAGGCATTCATTTCTTATCATGCTCTTCATCTTCAGACTTCCAATCAATCAATACCTGACCTACTTCAGTCTTCACTACATTTTCCATCCAAGGCAGACCTTCTACTTCATCATTCTCCCGTATGACTATGTAGACGCTCCTTAGGCATAATGTAGGCACCACACTTCTGAACCAGAGTATAATCATCCTTCACCAAGGATATCCAACCAGATAATGTCCCAACACAAGTTAGAACATCTGCCACCCACCAAGACACCATCACCATGATTCTTGATATGCTCCACCAACTGGACTTACACAACACTGCGTCATTAGCTTGAACAAAGAGAGCTTCAAAAGCAGGTATACGTCCATCCTCAACCTAGAACTTCTGCCACAAGCTCCAAGAGAATTTGGATAATACTCCATAGTCACCAATCAACTCCACCAGTTGATTCAACTCCAAGATGCTTAACACAGTCACATAAAGTAACTTCTCAAGCCTACAGCAGTCCTGCACTTTAACCTCAGACAAATACATTGTCTCCCATCAATGTATATTGTCATTAGTTGAATGCAGACAAATATTCACTATTGTCATGCAAGATACAACATTTTATCTGGTCTGACATCCTTTTCCTGCTGACTTGAGGCACTGGTTGATCCTTCTTTTGCTAATACACACCACTGATCGCTTAGATTGGGTAAGTGGCTTGACCTGACACTTCACCTTGAGCATAACAAACTTCCTTTGGCTGAGAAGGCAAAGACTGAAATAATGTTTCAACATCACCAATCACACTGACCATGAACCAGCATACTCTAATATTTCAAGAATCTTCAAACTTTTGATGCCATCCTCATTAAGTTACCACAACTAAGCTTAAGAGATAACTTATCAAGATCTTCACTCCCGCATGAAAACTTTGACAGTGATACTCTTTTGCTTTGGCTCTACCTTCTTCTTTCCCCATCAAAAAGGATGAAGGAGTCACAATACTGAACAAGTTGGTCTTCTTCTTCTGATCCTTCCAGCCACAAGGCTAATGCAGACACCAATTCCAATTGACCAAAGGCTGATTGACATATTAAGCTCAGCTTCTTTCTTGATGAATCTTCACACAACCCAGATGCCTCCTCTTCCAAGTCAGGAGTAGGTTCCAAATAGATGTGACCAACACATTTGTTTAGCCCCCCCAAGCATCTGTTATGTCACAATCTGCTGGTAGGACATAAGTTCTCTTCATACCAAAAGATCCTTTAACACAACCCAGAGATTGACCTTGTAAGGTTGGAGGCAAGAATAAATTACTTCTACCTTTCTTCAGACCTCTTCTTAACAAGCTTATATAAGAGTTCCTAGTGGACTAGGGATGAACCCCAGGTATCTTTGGCAACTCTAACAAGCTAGTTGACGGTGTCCTCACATATCACCACACCATGTGATACATCTTCAGAGGAGAGCAGAATGTTGCAGCCTTAAAACCACCAGGGATTTTCCATCAGATATATATATATATGCAGCGGAACATACACCAGAAAACTCCTCTACTACCTTCAGGAAAAACATAATAACCCTTGCACGACACTCCAAGTGCACTAGGTCATCATAGGTTTGAAAATAAGTCAAACCACACATCAGCTCACCACCAAAGCTACAGGCCTGATAACTTCATTTCTCACTCCAAGGGATCAAACAAAAATCTCTAACTATATTCCTTGCTCATGAACCAGAAAGTATCTTCCCTAGATCTCATCCAGAAACAGACAGGATGCCTGCTATGATACCAATTGAAATTCTAGTACAGATGTGTGATGTCTTTGTGCAATGTCACAACATCGTAATATGCTGAACAAGGTAATAGAAACAGTAAATAACACACTGAATTGTTCACCCAGTTCGGTTCAACAACCTACATTTGGGGGCATACCAAGCCAGGAAGGAAGCCACTATTAGTAGTATCAAATTACAGACTCAACGGACCAGTTGACAATCTACCTAATTTAATCACTACCCAATGACCCTTCTACCTAAGTCCTCCCTAGGTAAGAGACTCCATCTCACTTCCTATCATCACAATGATGTCTAGCAGTCAACTACACTGCCAATGCATCAACAACTTGATTACCAACAACTGTTCAACCATAGAAGACACCCTTCCATGACACACATTGGAGTTGCTTCAAAGCTTCCTCCAAGAACAATACCAAACTCATTACCTACAGGTTTCTGAGTTAAACACAGTGACCATTTCACAACCCGAGTGGTTCACTTAGACAGAGCCCTAGTGATCTACATCTTGGACCATACCTATTCTAGGTTACAATCATTCTATTTATAATATAATCCCAACTGGATTTGGGCCTTCAAATCATATCAAATCTTCTGTAACAAATATGCAACAGATCCTGCTTCTAAATAGATCTTCAATCATATCTTCAATTAAATCTTCATCATAATTAACTCTAATTATTCTTCATATCTTTATGCATTAAATTAGTAACAAACTGATCTTCATAACTGATTGCAACAGAATATATCTCTCCCTTGATATTCGCCTGCATTCTCTGATTCTCTTTAGCAGAATATCTCATTCACACCAGAAACACGTGCAGCCCTAATTAATCATCTCAGACTTGATGTTTTAATGTTCTGGTATAGTGATGTTAAGACATCGCATGTGACATCACTCTTCAGCACTTTAACTCTTCAACAATATTCACAAACCAGAATGTTAGCCAAAATATAACAATACTGTTAGAAGCTCATGTTGCAACATCAACCATGACATCAACATTATTTTAACAAAATTTCAGCCAATTACAAGAACTTACAGTCTCCAATTAACCCTGCTTGCATACTGAGGTTAAATAGTCAAAACTGTTGGTTTACAGATGCTACAAAGGTTTGGGGTCTCTCCTAGGTTACTTTGTTGAAAAGGGATAATTTAGGCTATCGGTTAGGATGTTAGGACATATATATGAAAGTATGGGATTTTGGGTTTTTGTTTAGTGTGTTCGCTAAGATCTTTTCTTTCAATCTTATGCCTACGTATTTCTGTTTACCGAAACAGGGAAATCAGAGCGTTCGTAGTTCCTCCTGTTCTATGGGAGGAAATGGGGTTTTGGTGTCTTGTTCAAAGCCCAAGACGTGAAGCGAAAGGTAGTTTGTATCTTGTTCAAAGTCCAAGATGTGAAGCTGAAGGTAGTTTGACTTTAGAGAGAATTTGTCATCTCTAAAGAGGGGGTTGTATGTCATAACTATTTATAAAGGAGAATTACTTTAACCGGGATGTGTGAATCCGGCAATGCCATAATTTCCTTTATAGGAGATTTTTAACCTGAAGGAGAAGACTTTAACTCAGTGTAGAGCAATGCTATCTTTCCTTAGGAATTTCTCATGCTAAAAGAGGGGCAGTGGCATGGATGTAGATGATCCAGAGGCTTGCCGCTTACAGCGATTAGATGAAGGGGAAGAAGTTGTTGATGTTTGTGTACTGTGAACGAGGCACAACTTTGATTCTAAAAGGTTGATTGGATCAACCAGTGGTTTTCTTATACAAAGCCTAAGAGGAGGCTATGGGGTTGATCCTACAAGAGGATCTTTTATACTCAACAAGAGAGTGTTTTTGTATCTCGTACAAAGCCCGAGATGGAGGCTAAAATTTATTTGGCTCAATAAGAACCTTTTTGTATCTCGTATAAAGCCCGAGATGGGAACGAAAGGGTTGACCCCACTGGGCAATCTTTTATGTGTCTCATACAAAGCCTGAGAGAGAGGCTAAAAGTTGTTTGACTCAACTAGGGAGTCTTTGTATCTCGTACGAAGCCCGAGATGGAGGCTAAAAGGTTTGCTTCGCTGGGGAGAATCATTGTACAAAGCCCAAGAGAAGGCTTATGGTGCTGTTTCAGTTGAGTGATAGGTCCAGTATGCTGATTTAAAGAGAAAATCAGTTCTTATATGAGTAACACTATACTCAAGGATTTGATACGAGGATCAGGGTTATTCCCTATTCTTTAAGGAAACAGGAAATCCAAAGGGTATTGAGACTGTCCGAGTCTACGGGTTTCCTTCCTATTTAACGAAGGGGTCACTTGAGAATGTCTTTAAGACTCAAGGATATTAGACTGTTCGTGTCTAGAGTTTCATCTTTTGTACTATGCTTTGAGAAATAGTAGTAGACTCTTTGAAAGGACTGTTCTATGAAGATGACTAAGTTCGGTTCCTATACCTCTAGGAGGTCGTCGGGATAATTTGTATGAAGCCCAAGAGGAGGCTGGAATCTTTTAAGAAGCCGACGGGTCCTTGTACTAAGCCCAAGAGGAGGCTATCATTCCCGGAGGAAGAGATCATTATACGAAGCCTAAGAGGAGGTTGTGGTGTTTCTAGGAAGTCGACGGGTCCTTGTACTAAGCCCAAGAGGAGGCGGGGTTGCTTTTAGGAAGCCTGTGAGTCCTTGAACAATGCCCAAGAGGAGGCCGATGCTTTTAAGAAGCTGATGGGTCCCCAAACCCCGAGAAGTTCAAGACAGGCTATTCATGAGGAATAGATCAAGCCAGGAAAGTTCGAGAATTTGGAAGAAACTCAAGAGATGCCATTCACGGAGAAAAGATCATCTATGGGGAATAGAGTTTCTTGACAAGTGCTTTTAAGAAGCCGATGGGTCCCCAAACCCCGAGAAGTTCAAGACAGGCTATTCACGAGGAATAGATCAAGCCAGGAAAGTTCGAGAATTTGGAAGAAACCAAGAGATGCCATTCACGGAGAAAAGATCATCTCTGGGGAGTAGAGTTTCTTTGACAACTTCTACGAGTAACAGTCTATGAAAGGGTTCACCGAGAATGCTGTCTTTCATGTCTCCATATTGTTTAACCCCAAGAGGAGGGAAGACTGTGTCTGGTAATCCTATGGGGATCTAGTTTTGACTATTTAAGAGTGATCAGCAGGCTTAATGCTAGACGTAGTTGTCGGGGAAACTCTAAATATCTATACTATTATTACACAGTTGATATGAGTTTATGAAAGAAGACTTACAGCGAAACAGCCCCACAATACAGTTATATGTATATGAAAGCGGTAAATGAAAGCGTATAAACACTTACTCGGTTGTAGAGCTTTCATGCTGTTCGGTTAGTTGTTCAACAAAGACAGATTGAAAACAACAGTATATTCAAAATCAAAGGAGAAAGTGCTTTGAAAAAGAAAGATTTGGGGCTTACAGCTCAAGGAGAGGCCCAGGGTTTTATCAGTGATTTCACTGTTGAATTTGTACAGAGGGACTTATACAAGTGACTGAGGCCCAAAAAGGTTTTCTGTACAAAGGGATGGGTCTTACACTCTCTCAAGAGGCCCAAAAAGTTTTAAATAAAAAGAGTGGGGCTTATAACACGAGGGTAGGCCCATATGACTTTTCATTAAAAATGGCGATCGCGCCGAGGTTTTCTTTTAACGCAGAGGGACTTATACAATAAGTGAGGCCCAAAAATTGTTTTGGTTAAAAGGGGGTTGGGTCTTACACTCTATTAGAGGCCCAAAAGTTTTAAATGGGTCTTATAGCTCGAGGAGAGACCCAGATGGTTTGTTTTTCAACGGGTGATGATCGCGTCGAACTTTTTGAAATACAACGGGACTTATACAATAATTGAGGCCCAAAATAGGTTTGTATTTACAAAGGGGTGGGTCTTACACTCTCTCAAGAGGCCCAAGAGTGTTTTGAAAATGATTTATGAGGGTTGAATTAATCCAAAAACCCTAATTTGTTTTCAAAATGTGTTTTAATTGAACAAAAATTCAATTAAAATGATCAAAATTGTTTAACATATGGAAAACAAATTGTGATCTTGGATTAATGCTTCAAAAATTAAGTATTGACCTACAAAATAATTAGAAGACATTAAAAGTTGCAAAATCAAGGTGGAAAAAATATTTCAAATGTTAAAAACAGTTAAAACATTAATTCTTTGCAAAAATATCAATTATATAAAATAAATAATACTTTTTTGGGATTTTTTGGGAAAATAAAATATTTCAACATTTTTGTGAATTATTAAAAAAAGAATCAACTCAAAATCATTAAAACTCATAGAGAAATTAATTTTTGAATCAATTAAATAAAATCACAAAATTCAAATATTTGAATTTTCAAAAAATAGCGCCAAGAACACACCAAGAACACGCGCGTGTTCTAGGTTTGCCCAGATTTGCATTTTCTCTCCAATCTCACTGAATACTTGATCATATCATGCAATCCACATACCAATCAACTCATTTCAACCTCACGATCATGTCTATGACAATTAATTTCATTTAAATTAAGCATAAAACAAGAAATCACGAAAAATCCTCAAGAACCCTAATTTCGGCATGAAGGCTGGGATTTTTTATACACGATTCAAACAATGCAATTAATTGAGGGGAAACATTCCATGCATGATTATGAACATTTGGCAAAAGTATTGTGCGAGGAAATATGCATAGATTGAGAGATGACCAAGTTTAGGCTTACCTCTAGGTCGTGACAGCAAGAGCAAATTGATTTCTGAGTTGGAGGTGTTACAGATGAGTTGTGATGATCTAAACAGCTTCTCTACACCCTATGGAGTGTGTTTGAATGCTTGGACTTGATGGAAATTGGCTGGATCACTTCAAGGCATCTCAATTGCAACTTGATTAAAACCTTGAGCAATTGACTGGTGATTCTGAGAAATCAGTGTTCCAGATGTTGTTTAAGTGTTTGATCAGCTCACATATGATGTATATGAGGTGTGTGTCTGATTGGTTTGAGTGGAATTGCTCTCTAATGAAAAACCCGATAGTGACTTGCTAAGAAAGGCATTTTTGAGAGTGAGAAGTGGTTTTTGAGAAAGGCAAGTGTTCTAGGCATTTGGTGTACTTAAACTGATCACAATTGAGCTCTATTTATAGTAGAGCAATTTTGTTTTGCAAGGAATAGTGAATGGCAACTGCTGAGTAGGTTTGGCCAATATTGGCAAATGAAAATCCAAGTCTCCTCTAGCCATTGACTAGAGGTTAGGGCACAGGCTGTTGGTCCCCTTGGTCTTGGATAAGTCTTGACTAAATTCAGTTGCTAAGAGCTCAGTCCATGCCACCTTGATGCTTCCATTGAATGCTCCATTCCAAAATTGAAGTCTTGTCCCTATTTTGGCAATTCTAGGTTCAACATGCTATTTCTTGTTCCAAAGACTTTGGAGGCTTGGCTCAGTGATTGTCCCCTTTAGATTCAATCCTCAGACGTGTCCAAGTGGATAGGAGTGTTTAGATTTGGTTTATTTTGGCAAATCGACCAAAAGTGCAAAAATCTGCCTTGCCTTGGCAGATTTCAGCAAGGCATCTTGCCAATGTCATATCTCATAGCTCAAATTGAATTTGGTAATGTTCTTGGCCATTTTGGAAAGCCCTTGCATGATACAACAACTGTTTGGACATGTTTGGTTTTGATCTCTTTTGAATCCAAGTGAAAAATCCCCCTACATTTGGAAAAAAGTAAAGGCAGATTCTGACTTAGTGAAATTTTCACTAAGTGTTGGAGCAAAGTGACTTTTCTTGATTTTGATCACTCCATAACTCAAAATCCATGAGGAATTTGGACATAGGTTAGTATGAAGCTTTTGTAGAGGGCAATGTGATCTACAAATCAAGCTTTGAATGGGGAACAATGGCCTTGTGGTTTAGGAGTTATGGTCCTCCAAAGTTGGCACATTAGTGTAACTTTTTCCATAACTTAGAAATTTTTCTAAGTTTTTATGGTTACCCCTTTTACAAGTTATCCCACTTTCTTTGATTTTTCTTGATGAATGATGATCCAAATCATACATTAACATCATTTTAGGGTTAAAAATCCATTTTGGTGAAAAATCTCAAAAAGTCAAAGTTGACTTTTGTGCACAGTTGACTTTTTATCAGATGAATTCCAAACTGTGCAATTCTTCAGGAAATCATATCCTTGACGTAAATCAAACTTGATGGACATGTTCCATGGGTGTCATAGGGTATATTGAATCATGTCTTAGGGTTTGGAAGCATGTCCTGGTCAAAAGTCAAAGTTACAGTTGACTTTCCTCGCGAAACCCTAATTGTGGTGCAGATGAAATTGAGACTTGCTGCTCAAGCTTCTTGGATTAATCCATTGTCCCAAATGGATCAATATGGTATATTAGATACCCTCAAATCATGTCTTGAGGTCTTAGTTCATGATTTGTCCCAAAAGTCAACTTAGGGGTGAATTAGGTCAAGAAACCCTAATTCCAGATTTTTGATGTATGCATCCTCTGAGGTCAAATTGACTTGATGATTGGGTCCATGAGGTTCCATGGAGTATATTAGGTTATGTTTTGGATCACTGGCTTGTGCCTAGATGAAAATTTTCCATCTGGAGGCCCTGGTCGACCAAAACCCTAATTTGGTGACACTGTCGATTTTGAGACTTGATCCACCTAGAAGGGAGCAGCCTTGTGCTTAATCCTTGAAGTGGGAGTCCTTTTGATCCATTGTGGATATTTTAGAGGCTAGACAAGTTAAAGATCAATTCATTCCTTGATTGATACTTTGTCTAAGGCTCTGAGAGGGCTAAAAACCCTAATTTTGATTGTAGTGAATGCTCAACAACCCTTGAGGCATTTGACGAGGCATGATGGTTCATCCATATTGTGATGATGATTTGCACAATGATGGGAAATCTTAGTGGTCAAAATTTGGGGTATGACATGTCTGATTTTGCTTGATCCAAGGGTTAATAAGTTGCCAACACATAAATGAAGATTTTGCCACTCACGTGCCTCTCTTTCTCTCTGATTTGCTTGCATGTGTGTGTGTGCGCGTGTTAATTACCATGTGCATGCTTTGTGAAGCGTTGGATTAAACTACTTTTGATGATTGACCTTGTTGACTTGGATGTGTGGCTCTGATTGAGTCAAATGTTTGACTGAGTGTACACCTTAACCACACACACGCACGCGCCTTAATGGACTGAACCTATTTACTTTTCACACTCCCTCATTCTGAGCCCAATTCATTTTGAACTTCTTTTTTACTTTCGCCACACCTCCCTGCTTATTTTATTTGCATTTTATTTTCCTTTTTTAGATGTTCCATTTTCTTTTATTAAAAATACTAATTCAATCCTAAAAATTCCAAATAAATTCCTATAGCATCTAAACACATTAAAATAATTTTCCATGATTTTAAATTCTGATTTTATTGAATTTTGCTCATATTTTCTTATTTTTCTTTTATTTTTCTTTTAAAATGTATTCTTCATGATACTTGGTTCATTTTCATTTTAATTGAACTAGTTTCTTTCTGAATTTGTGGATGGAATTTGGTTTGATCATGTTAAACATATTGATGCATTTAATCCATATTTTTGTTGATTTTTAAAGTCATTTTACCTTAGGGTTTAGAGTTGATCTTTGTGCATCTATAGTGTATGATCTTTGTGAACTTGTGAGGCATGTTTGAGTATGATCCTTAGAAGGTTTTGACCTATAATTTTGTAATGTGTTTGCTCCCTGGTTGTGCTTCATATTATAGGATTCTTGTAATTTTTCCCACTTATCTAATGTGTTTTTAATTCATTTTAGGTGCACTAATACATGTTGATCCTTAAGTGATTTGTTTTGGAGTTTTGTGTTTGGTTTGAACAAGTTGCTTTGCATTGATTGTTGAGATGTTTTATAGGTCATTTCTATGACATTAAAGTTATCTTATATCATGATTATAGGTCCTTCTTGGTTCATTTATAGGTCCTTTTGATTTGTGTTTGCCTTTGATGTGTGTTTATGCATTTTAACTTGCATATTGACCTAATTCCACATCTCTTTTCTTCTTGTGCTCTACATGATTTGTGTTTGAATTGAGTATGCCATTTCATTTATATAATTTGCATATCATCAATTGTATGCTACTGGTCTATATGCATTCATGCTCATTTCACATGTCATTCATCTTTAACATGTAAATTTGTGCATCTAATTGAAACTTGTTTCTCTCCTTTTCATTTCTTTTTCATCTTTTTTCTTCTACTTGAATCATTTCATCCATGACTTGTATGATTGTTCATATGCATTATAAGACATTCATAAATGATGTATACTTCTGACCTTGACATTTCATTAAGCATAAATACATGTTCATTTTGCATTTTTATTCATCTTTCATCAACTACTTTCATAGTGCATTTCTTTGATGTTTAAGACATTGTTTATGCAAAGTTTGCTTGTGTTTGGTACCCTAACCCTAAGTGAACATCATTACTCATAGCTACTGACTTTATAAGTCATTTAACACTTAGAGTCCTTTCCTTTTAGGTTTAGGCTTTGTTTGATTCTTAATTCCCTTTCATAAGATGTTTGGTGCTTCCTTCATCTTTTTAATGCTTTCTCTTTTGTGTTTGTGCAAAGCATTTCAATGCTTTCTTTGTTCAACTTCTTTCATCCCCTTGAGTTCTCAACTTAACTTCAATCTTTGAAGTAAGTTAGAACTTGTTCTTCTTCTCTTTTCTTTCAGACTTAGGTTTCTAAACCATTAAGACATCCAAGCATGATAACATTAGGGTTTGAGTCTTAGTCCCCTTTAGTCTTTCCCTTTGTTTCTTTTGAGTCTCTCCTTTCTCATCTCAAAATAAATTCAAAACACCTAATAAAGGTTGAGACATATTCATGTGCCAAGAGCCTTATTCCATGGGGGGGGGGGGGGCTTGCATACATTCCATCTTGGAATGTGTTGTAGGTTTTCTAGCATGATGTACAAGTCTTTAACATGAAGTGGCTTCATAAACAAAACAAAAAAACACTTCTTCATTTAAAAACAACAAAAACATCTAATAAAGGGAATAAGCTAGTGTGCTTAAGCCTTTAACCTTGGAAGTAAGTTGAGGATCTTCCTCATACTTAGTGTACTTCATCATCATTTCATTTTGGAATGATGCATGAGATGCACATTCCATTGAAAAAGACTTAGGTACACTTACCTATGCAAAACACTTCAAATAAGAACTTCTAAAGCACTTCAAACAAACAAAACGTCTTTCCTTCGGGAATTCTCTTCTTATCTCATTCAATCTCAACATGCGAACGTGCTTCTCCTTGTTCTCTTGCAATACGGTAACGCACTCGATTCAGTGAGCCTGCAACACCTGAGCTAGAACATTAGCCGTTCCCTAAAAAACACAAACAGTTTTCCCTTAGTTAAAGGGAACTACGTCGCTCTGATTCTCATGTTCCCGATGAGATACGTAGGTAGTGGGGTAGGGCCCATTCGAGCACTTCTTTTATTTTCCCTACACTTGTTTCTTGTTCTTTTTCCATTCCTTTTCCAGCATCATTTCTATCACCCTTTTAGCAGTACTTCAAGCGTGGATCCCGTCGAGTACGACGGACGTGAAGGGGTGCTAATACCTTCCCTTCACGTAACCGACTCCCTTACCCGTTCTCTTTGGTTCGCGAGACCTTGTTCTTTCCTTTCTCCCGGGTTTATGCAGCATTACCTTTCCCTTTCTTTGGGATAAAAATGCCTGGCTGGCGACTCTCTTTCTTTCTTCTGCGCCACTTTCTCGTTTGTACCTGGATGAAAATCCCGGGAGCGACAACATTGACCAAAGGAATATCCTCGACCCACTTGGTAATACCAAAACCAAGATGTGCCTATGACACTTGGATGATGTAGGTCAAATATCACTAATCAAATCTAAAGACAACCTCTAAATGGCCAAGGTCTGACAATCAAATGCAAATCACTTGCAGGAACATGTTGAATACCTACATGTTTTTGACATTCCTAGAAACCTTTAGAAAATTCAATATAGTTTTTCAACATAGTTGGCCAATACAAACCTTGTCAAAATAAAAGACATTTTATCTTGTGGCCTACCTCATGAGTGCCACATGATCCATTATGGACATAAAAAATTGCCAAATAAGCTTCACTCTTGCTAAGACATTTAAGCAAGATTCCTTCAGGAATCTTTTTAAACAATTTGTTTTTCAATAGTCACATAATGCACTGTATTTGATTTTTCAACATGTCATTTCCGTCAGATTCTCTAAAAATTAAACTATTGATTTTCGCCAATCATTATTCGATAGATTGTCAATGGAAAAAAATTTCAAAAATTTATTTAAAATTTTTTTAATCCTTCAAACCCTTCCACCCCTACTAGTTTTTACTTTTACAAATTTAAAGGGAAATGATTGGTCAAAATTAACTTTTCCCTTACTTCGATTAACTATGCTGATTTTTTTCATTGAACTCTATATCCTGAAGCAATTTGTGATAAATCATTGACCTCTTGTTTTTAAACCCGAGTGACATGTTTACTGTCGACTTCATTAAACCTTATTAACAATAAATTGGCCTTGACAAAGTACATCAATAAATTCTCATTGATGCATTTGTACTCTGTTGTCAGTTTTCACAACTAACTCTAAATTCCCTCTCATCTCGACTAATTTTTCCCCCAAGTCTAAAATAATATTAAGGCCTGCGATCAAGGCTTCATACTCAGCCTCATTATTGGAGCAAAAACTTTTGATTTTGAATTTGAACTTTGTTGGAATTTCTGTTAGTTCTGTTATTGGCAGGAATTTTGGTAAAACAATATGTTTGTTCAAGATGTCGTGTCTGATGTCTTAACACGTGCTTCTAACATTCTGCATGTGGTGTGTTGTTGGGTATTGTAGTTTTTATGCATGATGTCAAGACTGATGTCTTAACATCTGTTGACAGAACATCTTGCTCAGTCTGTTATTTATTTTAGGGCTGCGTGTTAATTGTTATGTTTGAGTTCTCTGGTTGAGAGATTGCAGGAAAAATTCTTGGAGAAGATTTATTCAGATGCAATCGTTGGTTTCTATATTTAGGGTGAAAAGATTTGGAGATAAAATTTGTTTTTATTGTGCATCAAATCTGAGTTTTTCACAGAGCCCAAGCCCAAGAATATGTTTCTATTTAAAGACGTATCAACCCTACTTGGAAGCTACGAAGACTAAAGATAAAAGACTGAGTGTCAAGTGTTAGGGTTTGTGTTTTCGTCTGTTATTTGTGAGCCATTCATTCATCTATTTTGATGTTTGAATTGGACTGATTTAGTTGAGTTGTAATTTGTCCACTCAAAGCTTTTAAGCACGAGTGTATTGTTCTTGGTTGAAGCTTTTAAGCAAGATCAAGGTATTGTGATTGGAGTGTGTCTTCTACTTTCTTTATTGTATGTTGTTATCACTGCTATGATTGAGGGGGAGTGAGAGGTGTCTCATATCTG
This sequence comes from Lathyrus tuberosus, assembly GCA_022829125.1. NCBI lineage: Eukaryota > Viridiplantae > Streptophyta > Magnoliopsida > Fabales > Fabaceae > Lathyrus > Lathyrus tuberosus. The sequence goes on along the minus strand of JALAZF010000073.1, from coordinate 2,418,401 downwards.
AGGGTGTCTTAGATAGAAGTGTCATTGGGTAGTGATTAAGTGAGTAGATTATCAACTTGTGTGTTGGTTGTAGAGTCTATGAATTGATACTACTAATAGCGGACTTCCTTCATGGCTTGGTAGCCCCCAGACGTAGGTTGTTAGACCGAACTGGGTGAACAATTCTCCGTGTTTATTTATTGCTTTTAAGTGTTGTTCTATTATTGTCTTGTTCATACAACAGATATTGATGTTGTGACATCTCACTTAACATCACATATCTGATACCAGAATTTCAATTGGTATCAGAGCAGGTCATCCTGCTCTGTATTTAGGTGAGATCTAGAGTTGTTACTTTCTAGTGCAATGGAGAAGGAGAGTGGTGGATTTGTGAATAGACCCTCTATTCTAGATGGATCAAATTTTGACTATTGGAAACCTCGCATGGTTGCCTTTTTGAAATCTTTAGACAGCAGGGCTTGGAAGATTTTTCTGACAGAATGGAAACATCCTGTCATTGTGGGAAAAAATGGTGTGCCAAAGATGAAACCTGAGGCGGAGTGGACCAAGGAAGAAGATGAATTCGCTCTTGGGGATTCTAAGGCCTTGAATGCTTTATTTAATGGTATTGACAAGAACATTTTCAGGCTGGTCAACACATGTGAAGTGGCTAAGAAGGCTTGGGATATTCTGAAAACAACTCATGAAGGAACTTCCAAGGTCAAGATGTCAAGACTTCAGCTGCTAACAATAAAGTTTGAAAGTTTGAGGATGAAAGATGAAGAGACCATTCATGATTTTCACATGAATATACTTGAACTGACAAATGCTTCTAGTGCCCTAGGAGAGAGGATGTCTGATGAGAAGCTGGTAAGAAAAATTTTCAGATCTCTTCCCAAGAGATTTGATATGAAGGTGACTGCTATAGAGGAAGCTCAAGACATCATCCAGATGAGGGTAGATGAATTGATTGGTTCACTTTAGACATTTGAATTAGGGTTGAATGACAGATCTGAAAATAAGGTCAAAAGCATAGCTTTGGTGTCTAGTACAGAAGATGATGAGAAAGAGTGTGGTCCTGAAACTCAGGAAGAGCTATCCAATGCCATTGTTCTGCTGGGAAGACAGTTTAATAGGGTTTTGAAAAGAATGGACAGGAGCTATAAACCTAATGTCAAGAACATCACATCTGACATCAACAGGTCAGAGGTGATCAGATGAAGAAAACAAGAACTGAGGAGAAGCCTAATTATGACAAAGGAATCCAATGTCATGGCTATGAGGGTTATGGTCATATCAGAGCTGAATGCCCTACATATCTTAAGAAGCATAAAAAAAGGCTTATCTGTGTCCTAGTCTGATACTGAAAGTGAGGAAGATGAAGAGACTGCCAAGCATGTTAGGGTATTGACTGGAAGGTATATATCTGATGATGATTCTAGGGATGAAGAGAGCACATATAATGCGCTTACCGATTCTTATAGAGAGCTATGCATTAAAAGTGAAGAAGCCCATCAAGAAGGGGAGAGGCAGAAGAAGATTATTGCTCAACTCAAGGCTGAAAAGACAGAGCGTTTAGAAACCATTGCCAAACTAGAAGATGATGTATTTGTGTTGAACTATAAACTTGAATCTATGTCCAAGTCTATCAGAATGCTGAATAGTGGAACTGAGGTTCTAGACAAGATTCTTAATTTTGGAAGAACTGCAGGAGACAAAAGTGGGTTGGGGTTCAACAGTGGATCTGCTTCAAATGATGTTATTCCTAGTTCTAAGCCAATGATGTTGAAACAGATGTTGAAACATCATGACAGGACTCCCTCTAGGAAGAAATTCAGGCGCTGGAGATGCCATTATTATGGGAGCTTTGGACATATAAAGGCTTTCTGTTATAAGTTGCATGGGTATCCTAAGAGTACTCCTAATTGTGCACCCAGATAGGTCATTTATAAAGGTAATTAAGTCATCAAGGAAAAGAAGCAATGGGTCTCCAAAACTGATGTTGTCAGCTTGATAGCTCATACTTCTCTTAGAGTCTCTGCTAAAGATGACTGGTACTTTGACAGTGGTTGTTCAAGACACATGACAGGAGTGAAGAATTTGCTGGTGGATGTTAAACTTCATTCTTCTGGCCATGTGACCTTTGGTGATGGTGTCAAAGGAGAAATCAAGGGTGTGGGAAAGCTGAATTGTAAAGGTACACCTAGACTTGATGATGTACTGCTAGTCAAGGGGTTGACAGCAAATTTGATCAGTATTAGTTAACTATGTGATCAAGGACTCATTGTTAATTTTATAAAAACTGAGTGCATTGTCACAAATGAGAAAGGTGAAGTTATCATGAAGGGTGCTAGGTCTAAGGACAACTGTTACCTATGGGTGTCACAAGACTCAAGTTCCTCCACATGTTTTCTTGCAAAAGAAGATGAAGTCAAAGTATGGCATCAAAAGTTGGGACATCTACATCTGAAGGGAATGAAGAGAATCATATCTACAGAAGCAGTAAGAGGAATCCCAGAGCTCAAAATTGAAGAAGGAAGAGTGTGTGGAGACTGTCAGATAGGGAAGCAGACCAAGATGTCACATCAAAAGCTTCAACATCCCATTACTTCTAAAGTATTGGAACTTCTTCATATGGACTTAATGGGGCCTATGCAGGTGGAAAGTCTAGGTGGGAAGAAATATGCTTATGTAGTTGTGGATGATTACTCCAGGTACACTTGGGTGAATTTTATCAAAGACAAAACAGAAGTGTTTGATGTGTTTAAAGATCTCTGTCAAAGACTCCAAAGAGAAAAGGAGAGCAATGTCATCAGAATAAGAAGTGATCATGGGAGAGAGTTTGAAAATAGCAAGTTTGTTGAATATTGTTCTACTGAAGGCATCAGTCATGAGTTTTCTTCACCTATTACTCCTCAGCAAAATGGGGTTGTTGAAAGGAAGAACATAACCATTCAAGAATCTGCTAGAGCAATGATTCATGCCAAAAAGCTTCCTTACCATTTCTGGGCTGAAACTATAAATACTGCCTGCTACATTCACAACAGAGTTACTTTGAGAAGAGGTACTTCAGCTACCTTGTATGAGCTGTGGAAGGGAAGAAAACTAAGTGTGAAGTACTTTCATGTCTTTGGAAGTAAATGTTATATTCTGTCAGATCGTGAGCAGAGGAGGAAAATGGATCCTAAAAGTGATGAGGGAATCTTTTTGGGTCTATAAATAGCAGAGCTTATAGGGTATTCAACTCCAGAACCAGAGTCATGATGGAATCTATAAATGTGGTTGTTGATGACTATGGAATGAAGGAAGTTGCTGATGTCCTGGATGATGTTGGAACATTTGTTGATGATGTATCAACAGAAGCTGAAGACAAAAGTGTAATTCCCAGTCCTACTACTGCTGAACCTGAACCAGAGCAGCCTAATAAGGAACCATCCATCAGAGTGCAAAAGGACCACCCAAAAGAGCTTATTATAGGTGATCCAAACTCAGGAGTTACCACTAGGTCAAGAGAAGTTGTGTCAAATTCTTGCTTTGTATCCAAAATTGAGCCCAAAAATGTTAAAGAAGCCTTGAAAGATGAATTTTAGATTAATGCCATGCAAGAAGAGCTGAGACAATTCAAGAGGAATGAAGTGTGGGATCTTGTACCGAGGCCTGATGGAATAAATATGATCGGCACCAAGTGCGTTTACAAGAATAAATCTGATGAACAAGGAGTGGTCACCAGAAATAAGGCTAGACTGGTTGCCCAAGGTTACACTCAGGTAGAAGGAATTGTTTTTGATGAGGCTTTTGCTCCTGTGGCCAGACTGGAATCTATCAGGCTACTCTTAAGTGTGGCTTGTAATCTCAAATTCAAGTTATTCCAGATGTATATAAAGAGTGCTTTCTCGAATGTGTACTTGAATGAAGAAGTTTATGTAGATCAACCCAAGGGGTTTATTGATCCAACATTTCCTAACCATGTCTACAAACTAAGGAAAGCTCTTTATGGATTAAAGCAAGCACCTAGAGCTTGGTATGACAGGCTTACTGAATTCTTGTCTCTGAATGGTTACAGAAAATGAGGAATTGACAAGACATTGTTTGTAAAAGAGGAAGGAGGAAAACTGTTGATAGCTCAAATATATGTTGATGACATAGTGTTTGGTGGGATGTCAGAAGAAATGGTTCAACATTTTGTGAAATAGATGCAGTCTGAGTTTGAGATGAGTCTTGTTGGTGAACTCAGCTATTTTTTGGGTCTACAAGTTAGACAAATGGAAGACTCCATATTTATCTCTCAGAGCAAGTATGCAAAGAACATAGTCAAGAAGTTTGGTCTGGAGAATGCTAATCATAAGAGGACACCTGCTCCTACTCACCTGAAGCTGTCCAAGGATGAACATGGAGTGAGTGTGGATCAAAGCCTATACAGAAGCATGATTGGAAGCCTACTGTATCTCACAGCTAGCAGACCTGATATCTCCTTTGCTGTAGGAGTTTGTGCCAGATATCAATCTGAACCTAAGGTTAGCCACATGAATCAAGTGAAGAGAATTCTGAAATATGTGAATGGTACTAGTGATTATGGCATACTATACAGTCATGGATCAGGCACTGAACTTAGTGGATATTGTGATGCTGATTGGGCAGGGAGTGCTGATGATAGAAAAAGTACTTCTGGAGGATGCTTCTTCTTAGGGAACAATCTTATCTCGTGGTTTAGCAAAAAGCATAAATGTGTGTCTCTCTCTATTGCTGAGGCTGAGTACATATCAGCAGGAAGTAGTTGTTCACAATTGGTTTGGATGAAGCAAATGTTAACTAAATACAATGTCAAGCAAGATGTCATGACATTGTACTGTGATAATCTGAGTGCAATCAATATCTCCAAGAACCCAATTCAACATAGCAGGACTAAGCATATTGACATACGTCATCATTTTATAAGAGATCTGGTTGAAGATAAAGTGGTTGCTTTGGAACATGTTGCTACTGAAATGCAATTAGCTGATATTTTTACTAAGGCCTTAGATGCAAATCAATTTGAAAATTTAAGAAGCAAATTAGGGGTTTGCATATTTGAGGATTAGTAGATTTTTTTGTGCAGGTGGCTTATAAGAATGTTTGGAAACATACAAGAACATTTTTATTGCTGGAAGTACTCAATATTACAATATTTGTGAAACTACAAGCAAGGAGTTTTCATGTTTGGATTCAGCTATTCATTCTAACCACCCGAGTTAATGAAATTAACCCAATCTTCATCTGCTTCATCCTTAGAACCATGTACTTGCACATGATCCTTCTTGTTGGTCTTCATCCTTGTTTCTGTTTTTCTTCCTGTCCTTGTTGCCCCTGTAGAGGATCCACCTGTTGTCATTTCTTTGGACTTCATCTCCTTTGGGTTTGTGATCTTGTTCTTCTGGTCTTGCTTCAACTGACCCTTGTGTGTTTCAACTGTCTTGGAGGACTGACTCATGTTTCCTTCTCAGATTGGCTGTTGTAAGAAGCAGCCTGGTGGAATTTTTATAATTCAAATGGAAACCATTGCTTGTATCACTTGGTTAGTCAAAGTTATTTGGTGTCTATGCACCTCTCTCTATTGAGTAATGTGTCTCTCTTTCCAAGATGAGTTCAACAGTTTTTCTTGGAATTTGAGCATGTATGACTAAGTGTCAGAACATTGATAGTGGTCTTTTGGCCAATTAAGGCTAAAAAGGGGGAGAGTGGTGACTTTTTGGCTTTTTGGAATTGTTGTTGCTATAGTGGATGTTCTGTGTTGCAGGTTTCTTGGCTTTGGGGGAGTTTGAGTTTTGATTGTTGTGTGCTGCTAAGTGTGCAGCTGGTTTCCTTGGTTTTTTTTTATCTCAGAATGTTAGATTTGTTTGAGAGGTGTGTTTCTGCTGCTGGTATCTCTGATGTGTGCTGATATTGTTTTAGCCAAAATTAGCCAAAGGAGGAGATTGTTAGTTCTGTTATTGGCAGCAATTTTGGTAAAACAGTGTGTTTGTCCAAGATGTCGTGTCTGATGTCTTAACATGTGCTTCTAACATTCTGCATGTGGTGTGTTGTTGGGTATTGTAGTTTTTGAGCATGATGTCAAGACTGATGTCTTAACATCTGTTGACAGAACATCTTGCTCAGTCTGTTATTTGTTTTAGGGATGTGTGTTAATTGTTATGTTTGAGTTCTCTGGTTGAGAGATTGCAGGCGTAATTTTTGGAGAAGATTTATTCAGATGCAATCGTTGGTTTCTATATTTAAGGCAAAAAGATTTGGAGATAAAATCTGTTTTTTATTGTGCATCAAATCTGAGTTTTTCACAGAGCCCAAGCCCAAGAATATGTTTCTATTTAAAGACGTATCAACCCTACTTGGAAGCTACGAAGACTAGAGATAAAAGACTGAGTGTCAAGTGTTAGGGTTTGTGTTTTCGTCTGTTATTTGTGAGCCATTCATTCATCTATTTTGATGTTTGAATTGGACTGATTTAGTTGAGTTGTAATTTGTCCACTCAAAGCTTTTAAGCACGAGTGTATTGTTCTTGGTTGAAGCTTTTAAGCAAGATCAAGGTATTGTCGTTTAAAGTGTGTCTTCTACTTTTTTATTGTATGTTGTTATCACTGCTGTGATTGAGGGGGAGTGAGAGGTGTCTCATATCTGAGAGTGTCTTAGATAGAAGTATCATTGGGTAGTGATTAAGTGAGTAGATTGTCAACTGGTGTGTTGGCTGTAGAGTCTATGAATTGATACTACTAATAGTGCACTTCCTTCCTGGCTTGGTAGCCCCCAGACGTAGGTTGTTATACCCAACTGGGTGAACAATTCTCCATGTTTATTTATTGCTTTTAAGTGTTGTTCTATTACTGTCTTGTTCATACAACAGATATTGATGTTGTGACATCTCACTTAACATCACATATCTGATACCAGAATTTCAATTTCTTTAGGAGAAATTATAAAAATTCCAATTCCAGTTCCATTTTTATGTATAGAACCATCAAAATACATTCTCCAAGGTTTTAGCCCAACATAATTTTGTGATACTTTGACTATTGCATGATTGACAATAAAATCAGCAACAACTTGGCCTTTTAGAACCTTTAAAGCTACATTTGTTAAAGAATATTCAGTCAAAGCCAAAGCCCACTTACTAATTCAACTGTGTAAAATAGGTTTCGACAACATATGCTTAATAACATCAAAATGTGAATAAACAAAAAACATTTGTAGGGTTTATATAACATTTCAATTTAGTACATGGGAAATACAAACAAACACATAACTTTTCTATTAGGTTATACCTAGTTTCTGCATCATTTAAAACCCGAAAAAGGTAATAAATGGCTCGTTCGACACCACCATCCTCCTCTCGGGCTAAAATAATTCCTATTGTTAATTCAGATGTAGAAATATATAACTCTAATTTTGTTGATAAATGTTTGTTTTACCTGTAGATCTAATCCACTCATCAAGAGGAACATTGGTAGGTGGAACATAGCTCCGGTTCTAATATGTCTTATAGGGAACTCCTCTTTTCTCGAAAGAAAATTGGGCCCTTCTGTTGTCTTGAATAACCTTCCTTGGTTTTGGGGGCTTGATCTTTTCAAGGTGTTTAGTAGCCTCCTTATCGAGCACATCAGTGCAGCGAGGACATAACATTACCTCAAAGCCTTTAATCTTGCACATGTTCATGAAGTCAATCAATTATTCCTCAGTTTTCGGGTAAACCACCTTCAGCAGTGTCGACCATCATAATTTCTACTAGTTCGACTAAGTCTACTTCCTCGACTTTTAGAGGATTTGAACCAATCTTCATTGTAGGCGCGGGTTTATCACCAAACTCCAACCTTATATCTTTCAAATCATTTTGCAATGAATATCTTCTTTGTTTCAATAAGACATTTTATGACCAAGAAATTATGATATTTGCAAAAACCTCTTTTCTTTCTTTGTTCCAACGATATTTACAAAAACCTATTTTCTTTCTTTGTTCCAATTATGATATTTCCAGAAACATTTTTTCAACCTAAAGCTATTGAGGTAGTCATCTATCGACTCGGAGAATTTTATCTTCACATTGGCTGATTCTTTCAGGCTATTTTTCAACTCATCCATATAAAATTCCTCATGGAATACTCTTTCTAGTTGATTCCAATTGTATATGGAATGTAGAGGAAGGGTGGTGAACCATGTGAAAGTGCTCTTAGTTAAGGAATTAGATAGATATTTCATTTTTAAGTTTTCATTATTGTCCAAATCACATGCCTCTGATTGATACTGAGCAATATGTTTGACAGTAGATTCGCTAGTATCGCTAACAAACTTAGTGAACTTAGGGATTTTCCAAGCTCTTGGGAGTTTAGTCTGCAACACATACCCAGACAAGTCAGAAACAAAGTCCGGTCTATGAAGACCAATGTTAAGACCATTTTGGGCTAATATTTATTCAAACACATTGGATATGTTACTTTGCCCCCCAAAATTGTTTTGTTGGACTCCTCTAACCACTTGACCTGCTTCCTGGTTCCTATTGACCAACACTACCTCTGAGCTGTTTTGAACTAAGTCCCATTCGACTACCTTGGGTCTGGGTTGTTCGATCGGTTGAGGCACAACCTTTGTTGCACTTGATTATTAAGAAAAACTTCATTGTTTACAACTCCTATATTTTGAATTACCCCAACTACTTGAATTTGAGGGATTGGTTGAATATGCACTTGGGGAGAACCAAAGAAATCAGTAATTTGACCCATTTGATACACTAACAATTGATAAGCATGGTTTGTGTTTTAAATTAGAGGATTAAACACAGTACCAATTTATTAGGTAAGCATATTAACCATATCATGGTAGCTATAATCCATTTTCCTCATAACCAAGAGGGAACTAGTAATTAAGGGTGGAATAATCTGATGGGCATATCCTAATCCTCCTTGAGGTTGTGCCATTTGATTAGGATTTCTAGTAGTTGATCTTAATTCTAAATATTGATTAAGAGAAGATGCAATAATCATTGCATTATCTGCATACGTAGATGTATTAGTTTGTAGACCTTCCATCATTCCAGTTGGCATGACATATGGATATTCTCTAATATCAGGCAGTAGCATAAAGCTTGGGAGAAAAGAAGGCCTATTATCTCATATAGTTGTTTGTGTAACCCTGGGATTAGTTGGAAAACTGGTTGGTTGTGGTGTAGGGACCACCACCTCTAGTAACATCGTCGAAACAAATGTTTGGCTTATAATATGAGTGGTTACTCTAACAAGCATTGAAGTTATTGCACCACTAACTGACGATTCGATTGGTTATTCTTCTACATTTGGAGCGTTATTTTGGGGAGGGGAAGGATTTTTCGATGATTGGCGAGCCATATCAAGAACTTTACCAATTCTCAGATGCATAAACACTCAGACATTGAAAAACATTGCATGTATGAAGAACAAAATAGACAATAAAAACACAAACACTTTTTTGCAAAAGTTTAAATTTCTTGCACAAAAGGGTCCTACTAGATGTGTCAATTTGTTTACCTTTGTTTTTAGTAAATAAAATCACAAGTTTTAATTCACTTAAAGAATTAAAATCGAAAAAACCCTAAGGACATATTGTGCAAAAATGTTTGAGAAGGGTATACGTGCTTGATGATTTAATGTTTGAATGTAGAACAATTGGTTGGAAATGCCAAGAAGTAAAATATAGAATTACTTAAAAGAGTAAAGTAAATGAAGAAAATCATAAAATAAATCAAGTAAAATGCTTAGATTAATATTGGGACGCAGATTCATACATTTCTCACAATTTTTTTTTACCTCTGTAACTTGAATGTTTGAATTATATATAGAACAACAATGGAAAATGTGAACCCTTGCTACAAAGATCAAATCGTCTTATATACATGTGCATAAATAATTGTCGACAACGGTCAATTCTCTAGCATTCGACATGTACAATATTACGTGGCCTTTTGGTCTTTGTTTTGCTTCCATGTGTCTTTAGTCTTTGAACTGCTACAAAACTGCTATTGTTATCGAACGTACCTCCAACTGCCTCTTTCAAGAATTCTATATGTCGAATCATGTGAATTTTTGGGGTCAAAAACATGATTTAGCCACTTGTACTTAGCTTGTATTTTTATCTCACATCTCTACTCCTATCGAACATATTTGGTTGAAAATCTCAAGCTAACACCTAGTTGTTTAGCTAATACGAGAAGGAAATATTTAAAAGACCAGAGTTCGATTCCCGACAAGAGAGAAAAATACTGACATAACAACCGATACGCTGCAACTATACGACCATATTGAAGTAGTATAAAAGATGTATCATTCTCACGAAGACCAATTTTCTAAGTACTGGATTCTATCACTTCTATGTTTAGCTAAAGCGATCAAAATTTAGTTGAGAAAATAATTTTGAATATATAATGATATGCTTAAAACATGACCTAAGATATATGACTTCTACCTTAAACAGAATCACGTAAACTCCTAAGTTCAATACGAGAAACGAGCAAATTATAGAAAAATAGAGATATTTGGATAACACTTACTTTCATCAGCGAATTGTTCTATTTTAAACAAATAACATACCCAATTTTGTAGGCATAGCTTATTTGTGTAAGATCGATATTTGTGCAACTTTTATAACGAGGTTTTCTTAAACTGAGTTCGTAGACACTTTCGTCACCTCAAACTCAGTTGTCCTGAATTCGCATTCAAATATTGATTCACACCCTTTCAGCGTATGAATGATATTGAAATATTTGTACTTTCGTAAATACACACAAGTTAAAAACTTGAATTCTGAAATAACTTTAGGTTTTACTTCTCGTATCGTAATTACAAAGAGTTTACATGAGTTCTATCACAAGACAATCCTCATGACCCTTAGTCCCTATGAAACTACTCACACACGGTAAATGCTAAAACAGGGAAAATGCAAGCATACAAAGCATACATAATAATAATAATAATAACGATAAATCAGAACCTAAAATAATAAGAGATTAACTTGAATGAAATGCTCCAATGGAGGCTTGATTTGGTACAATAATAGCAAGAAAGTGAAAACAAAATGCAGGAAAACAAAGTATTAAAATTATAAGACATAATTCTAAGATAATGTGTGTTGATTCTCACTAAATCCTAAGTTTTATAGGCCTCCAAACATGATTACAACCTTCAATTCGTGTTATTGGCATTCAAGAAGCGTTTCCTAATCATTTGATCAGTTGGAATGGGAAGAGGCGGGAGAACGTTTCAGAATTAGGAAAATTCGTAACCACTACTAGGGCTGCTATGGCCCGTAGTAGGGGCTACGATCATACTGTATCAGCCTCTGTTCTTTGTTATGAAGGGAATTTGGTGGAAACTACGGCTTGTAGCATGGGCTATAGCCGGACGTAGTGGTTGCTAGTTTTTTGTATGGCAATTTTCCTTTTCGATGCTCTTTTGTACCTTTGACGTCTCTCTGTTTCTATTTTGTCCCCGTTGTTTGAAAAACATAGAAAACAGATAAACATGCTTAGAAGTAGAAAGAAAAAGAGATTACAACATCAAGATTTGAACGTAAAACCTACTTAAAAATCGTTCACAAAGCTACTTATAAAAAACTAACATACTAATCGCTTATTAAAAAAATGTGATGCCATTATCAGTTTAATAATAATATATTTATTAAAAATAAATATATCTAGAGTTTAGCTTACTTAACAAATAAATTATTACATGTAAATGTTTAAAAATAATGTTCTAATTACATTCTAAACCTAATAAACATGTTAAGAAAATCAATTCATAAAAACATGAACAACCATGATAAGTATTAAATCATGAATAATGAGACTATATATACCAAACTAAATCTAAAGCATTGCATCAAAGTATAGAATAAGTAAGTGATCTTATGCTCGATGATCGATCTCTCATAGCTTGTGTTATATCCACCTTGATTTCTCGTTGTTATAAAATTAGAGAATTTCTTATCACACCACTCATGTTTCTTAGGCACCACCTCAATTTTCGGTTTTGCCTTTTGATTTCGGATGTGCACATCCGAACGCACCAATTTTTTAAAAAACGCTGATGCGTTCTAGAAGTGCACATCCGAAAACATTCTTGATCTGCAGATCCGGAAAATAGTAGAACTTTATTTTATTTTTTTAAATCAGTTTTGTTGGTTGGTCGCATATGTTAATATATCGCCGCATCTTAATATACATTCAATAACTTCCATATATAAAATAAAATGATATATATACATAATAAACATATGTCAAAATACAGTACATACATGTAATATAAATAGAATACATCAAACAAAAAACTACTGTGTATGGCGAATGATCTCTCCTGGCTCCCCTGCTCCTTTGCCCCTACCCGCAATCCTGCATCGATGTCTGCGGTACTGAAGTGCCCCCGAGCAATCTCAATAATCCTATCCACGGCAAGTCTGGCACTAGAGCCCTTAGGGAGGTGACCGTCCGTAATGGCCTGCCGCGCTATCTGCTCTATCTGACGACAGAGAGGTAGGACATCATGTGTATGGTCCAGCTGAAACTGCTGCTCCTCTAATATCTCCTGATGAGCAAGTCTAGGTGGTGATCCCTTAGCAGTGGGCACCATGCATGGGTGTGAGACGGTGTAGAACCACACGATGTACCCCGGAAGCAACGCTCCACTCTCTCTCCGCTCTGGTCAGCCGAGCCTCTTCCGGTACCAAGTGGGACTGGAAGTCAGCAATTATCTCATCTATCTGCCTGCGGGTCAAGCCTAGAGGAGCACACTCATGAGGCATCCCGGGGATCGTCTAGGTGTAACAAAACTGACAGAAGACGCGCTCCGGCAGGTATCGAGCAGTAATGGTCGAACTGCATGCCAACCATCCTGAGAACAGCGAAACCTCATCGAACGGGCGCGTCACACGGTGATCGGCATATGGGTGATACAAAACGTCCTCAGCAGCCATCTGATCAAGATACACTCTATAGGGATCGGGCACTTGGTTCCCTCTGAGAAGGAGAAATGCAGCAGCACGTGGCATATCCTTAGTGTACCCGTCGACACTCCCCCAACCAGTAATGTTGGGAAAGTGTTGTAAAATCCACGCCTGAAATGGAAAACATAACATGTGTGTCAAACATTATAATGAATATAGAAAGAAAAGAAATGAAAAAATCACTTAGAATATTAGATTGTTACCACGTATAGCGTACAACTACCTCCACAGTCTTGGATGCCCAGAGGCAACCATCGGAGAGCCTAGCATAGGTGTATGCCAGCGCAGCCGCCACCCAGTTGTACGTATGGATCTCTGTCTGATCCAAAAGGTACCTGAGGTAGACGACATCAACATAATAGGCACTGGTGTCCACAAACACCTGTGTGTCGAGCAAAAATAAGCAGTAGCATCTCAAGGCACGCTGCCCGTGGATCTCCACCTCAGCTGCATCCCCTTTTGCCTGTCGTGCCTCGTCAAGCTCCTCACCAAATCTGCGTATCATAAAGGAGAACCGGACGTGTGCGCCCCTTAACTGGGTCACCTCCGCAAGTGCCTCATCTGGGCTATCCCCAAGCTCTGCAATCAACATCTCCATCGCGTCCACCTTCGACATCTAACCGTGACGGAGAAGGGTACCCGTGATCGGTAGATGTAAAAGGCACGAGATGTCGTCGAGTGTGATCGTGATCTCGCCGTACGGTAGATGGAATGAGGATGTCTCAGGGTGCCATCTCTCAACAAAGGTCATCAGCATACCATACAGGATCTGGGAATACCCAATCCTAGACAGGCCTCCAAGACCAGAGGTACCAAGTGCAGACGTGAACCACTGATCCCCTGGAAGCATCTCAAGCATGTCTATAACCTTGCCCCCGTGGTTATAGAACTTCTGGGAATCCTTCTCTTGAAAATTTCCAAATAAAACAATGTTAGAAATGAAAATGTTTTCAACGTAAACAATTCTATAAATAAACCGAGAAAGGTTACCTCTCCTAGCCAGACATATCTGGCAGTATGCTCAGAGTACCCCACGAGTAGGGACATATCAGATAGTCCCCCGGGGTAACCGCCCAGCTCATCGAAATTGTCATCGGCGTCAACACCCTCATGTGTTGGGTGATCACCCTCTGGAACAGGAACAGGAACAGGAACAGGAATAGGAACAGGAACAGGGGAACGAGTAGGGGAAACTGATGGAGCTGGAGTCTCCCGACGATGCCTGCGTGTGGGATGGGACCCTGATGAACTGCCAGTAGAAACGCGACGCCTCTGAGATGTAGAATCGGCGGCTGAAGGGGGAGTGGCCTGTACCTGCGATGTGGAAGTGGCCTGAACCTGTGATGCGGATGGTTGTGGTGTAGGATGTCCCTAAGCTGTAGGGGCTACCCCAACTCCCTCTGCGCCGGAAGCCTCGGCTGTAGATTACATCCGCTCACGTTGGGCAAATGCGTGCTGAGCTGTCCGTCCATGTATGATACGATCGTCTCTGCCAACCATCTAATCTGCAAAGCATAATAAATAAATTAGATTTTTTTTAAATAATTAAACAAAAACAAATTAACTAACTAAAAAAAAAAACAAGTGTCTTTCGGATGAGCAGATCCAGAAATATGAAAAATATTTAACGTTAGGTGTCTTTCGGATGTGCACATCCGGAAGCACTCAGAATATTTAATGTTACAATATTTCTGGATCTGCACATCCGGTACGTATTTTGAAGTTCAAAATGGCAGCCATGGCTACTGTACCATGTCAAAGGGCATTGTAATGTCGTGATCGTCCGTTTGAAGCAGAAAACAATACCTATATTGTCTCTAACCTATGTTATTCATACAACCTAACAATTTCTACACCTAAATGTCTACTCTAAATCGATTACTCGAAAATAACTCCGAAACTCTAAAATTTGAAAACTTACCGATTAAAATGAGATACGGAGGATTTGGAGTGTCATAATCGTTGTAGAAGTTGCTCTGCGCCGAACTCGAGTGAAAAAAATCGAGATTTGTGGGATTGAAAATTTGAGAGTTTGAGAGAGTTTGGAAAATGAAAAAGTGAAGAATGAGGGGGAGGAAGAAGGTCTGACGCGAATTAATAAGAAATCCTTTCGGAATTGCACATCAGAAATGTTTCCGGATATGCATATCCGTAACATATCAACGTTTTTTAAAAAATTAGTGCGGCCGGATGTACACATCCGGAAACTGGGAGAAAAAAAGAAATTTCACGTAGTGCCTAAGAAACTTGAGTGATGTATTAAGAAACTCTAAAAAATTATTGCTTCTCAATGAACTAAAACTAATGCTATTGGAAGAGTTTAAAAGTATTGAAGTCTAGAACTTTCAAAATATTTTTCAATTGGTTGAACTTCTGATCTATTAATACATTTTCTGGGAGTAGAATTTTTCCAAGTGCCATATAAATCATTTATGGAACTGACCTTTTTTCATTTAGGAAGTAAAACAATTTATCTTCACAAAGTCATTAAAACCGCCATATTTCGTTAGGCATGGATAAAGGCTCGTCTAATAAGGTTTTATAGGTTTTGCTTCAATATGTCAATGATTGGTCTCTTAAAGAATTTCCTGGGTCAATTTCCTGATCCTAATTCTCTAAGCTAAGTGAGGAAGGATTAAGAATTTCTTACCGTCCAATTTCTTATTTGACCCTTACTCATTTGATAATTTATTTCTCCATCATTTAAAATTATTATGTGCTAAGTTCAAAACAACGAGAAAAGAAATAAAAATATCTATTCTAATCTAACAACCTAATTTCTAAATATCTACAATAACTTTTTAAATAACATATTATAAATCAAATGAGTTTGATATTTATTACGAATGTACCAACAAAGACACTCCGATATTAGAGTAATACTAGGTATAAATAGGGTTTTGTGAGATTATATCGTGATAAGTGTTACACATTTGTGTGCCTAAAGTCCGAGATAGGTGGGAAGAGCACTTGAATATATCCCTTTGATAAGCTGAGGATCTAGCGTCCAGGATAAAGGAAAGCGCGGGGCGTTTTGTGGTCACTAGAGAGACACCGCCTTTCCCCCTCAACCGCATGAACCTTTGTTTCTAATCCTTATAAGGGTCCGCATAGGGTTCCAACAAATGCCTACCTGTCAAGGCACCCAATGTTATCCAACCACTGTTGGTAACAATTTATGTGCTAAAGAAATAGAAGAACCTCCAAATAGTGACGAGGCGCACCCAAATTACAATAGATTATCTGGAAATCCCTAAGGATACTTCATACATTAGGGATGATTTGGGAGGGGGCGACTTTAACTGTTGTCAAAAGTCTACCTCAAAGGAGGTAAAAGGGGCCAGAACTCCCAATTCGTGGATGATAGGTTGGCGAAAATAAAAATAAGGGGAAGATGGCTCGCCGACGGTGTTCATATTAGCTTTCTCCATTTATGAACACGATTTCTAGATCACATTCTCTTCACGCCTTGTATTGGAAAATCCAATGACTTTATGAAACCTATTGATCATGTCAGAATTAGAGTATAGGGGTGTCTCGAACATGAAATTGTTTGATGTTCTTCTCCTAAACATTAGCTTTGGGAGAGACGAAATGGAAAACATAAGAATATCAACGTTTTTACCCTAGAAGAAATAACAGATGCCGCAACCTTTCTTTCCTCCTCCAAAAGTTTTCATTGGCCCACGTATTTTTCTAAGGAAGTAAAAATGGAGAATCCTAATGAAAAGAAAAAATATTTCCCTGGACAATGTATCAATTTATTTTATAGAAGTCCAATGGCACAAGAAATATATCCACTCAATGGAATAAATGTCGTGAGGAGTGGAAAAGTTCTTACGCATAGAGGATGCGCGTAAGAAAAAGAGGTCAGATTGGTTTTCCTCAGGAAAACCATCATGAGTTGCATTAAATGATATCTACTCTCTCTCTCTCCCCCCTCTCTCTCTCTCTCTCTCCACTAAGCACAACTATCATAATTGATTGACGTTTTGATGTCTCTAAGGTCACTAAGCATAACTATCATAATTGATTGATGTTTTAATGTCTCTAAGGTCAATCAAGTGAAACTTGACGTCTCCCACTAATGTTTGGCTACCCATGAAACATCTGAAAAAAAGGTGATTACTCATACCTAACTAGGGGGTTCACCTTCCACTAAAGTGGCATCTTGAGCTGAGCAACTCACCCTTTAGCCAAGGTACTAACCTCCTATTAGAAAAGGTCCATTCAACTGAGGAAATCGCCCTTTACCTGATGGGTTTGCCTCCTATTAGAAAAGGTGCCTTTAACAAAAGAACTTTCCCTTTAGCTTATGGACTTGCCTCATATTAGAAAGGGTGCCTTCAGTCGAGGAACTCGCCCTTTAGGTGAGAGACTCGTTTCCTATTAGAAAGGTTGCCTTCATTTGAAGAACTCACCTTTTATATGAGGGAGTCTCCTCCCAGTAGAAAGGACACCTTCAGTTAAGGGATTCACCCTTAAGACTAAGGGACTCACTTCGCGTTGAAAGTGTCACCTTCAGTTGAGGGCCGAACAACAAAGCTCAAGCCAAGAGAAGCCTAAAAACATTTTGCCCGTTACAAAGTATTCGTGTTTAAAGGACTGTGTAGTGATATATTTATGAGAATCCAAAATAAGGGCGACTTGCGGGTCCTTGCCCTACGAAGCATTGCCCTGAAGGAACCTTTGTGTGTCATGGGGGACTTGCCCTTTGGAAAAGTCACACCACCACTCCCTAAAACGTAGGCAGTCAATACTCTCCTCTAGTCTTGAGGAAGCGACTACCATCTCTTAGGGTTTCTTGAACCTTAGGCCCAATGGGCCTCTATAAATACCTCTTTTCTAACAGAGAGGGAGAGAGATCATTATCCCCTCACGCTTATACATAGAGCCTCTCACCTCACACGAGCTGCCTTTCTCTTACCACTATACGCAAACCATAATCATCATTAACTACAAAGGCCTCTGAATATCTCTATCTAGATACTATATAGAGATATCATGCACTCTTGTAACTTTTTGACAATTACAAAGTACTAAGCACAATGCTAACTAGACCCCTCTCTAACATTATCAAAATTATAAGTAAATATTATTTTTGTTAGGTTCATTAAATAGAATATGTATTTAACCTATATTTAAAGAAAATTACATCAATTAGTTAATAAATGAAAAAAAAAAATTTATCATAGTTATTAGGGGCCGTTTGTTTTGGTTTTTTTTAAAAATGATTTTTATGTGTAACATAATTTTGCGAAAAAAATATTTACAAAGAAACTTTTCATAAATGCTTCAAATGAAAATTTGATTTGAATAGTTATTCTTGAAATGTTATTTTAGGTATTTCATCATTTTATCGAAACTTTTTTTGGATATCAAAATTTTAAAAAATCACTTAATTTTGAAGCTATTTCAAATAACTTTCCAAAAAAATCATTTTTGAAATACAACTTTTTGAAAAAATTGTGATTTTCACTATGTTTTGATCTTCAATAATGTATATTTATGTTATAGAATGTCAAAATTAGTCTTTTAATTTACAAAATACAAATTTAAAAAAACTTGTACTATTTTGAAAAACGTCTTTGTAGAATCCATTTTTAAAAATACAAAGAAAAAATTCATATTTTTAAACCTAAAACAAATTGTTCCATAATAGGGAGTAATCTTTCATTTTTTAATAGAAATTCACTTTTTCTAACATACCCTCTTGTGTTGATTTGAATTTTTATAAGTCATCATGTATTTATAAAGGAGAAACATAGAAATAAAAGATTTTTGAATTATTTTTTGGATTTATCATTGTTTACAGGTGTTTATGGTGTAATTTGGATCGATTGTGTTAAAATTTATTCGATTTAAACATAAATTTATTTACAATTTGGTTCAATTTTAAATGATATGTTTAAAAAATTCAATCTCTTCCTATCCAATTTAATATAGTTTAATTTGAATCGATTTTTGAAATGCAAATTATAAATTATATTTTTCATTAATATTATAAAAATACTAATAATATATAATATGTTTGATATGATATATAATATAATTAAAAGTTAATATTATAAAATAAGAAAGATAGTGGTTGAAATAAATTAAATAATAAAAATAAGAGTGAATATCCATTTTGATCTTCACAAAATTTACATAACCTGAATTAGTCTCCAAGAAAAAAAAAATTCTATATAGTCCTTACAAAATTTAACCACCTATTAGTCGTTTTGATAATATTTCTTTTAAAACAATTTTTTTTCATACTTTTAAACTATCACTATAGTGCCACGCGTATTATTTATCACACATCCATTTTTTAATAACTATCTGGACAATCAAGTTGGATTTTTTTTAATATTAAATTGATTTTTATTTTTAATTTCAATTCTATTTTTAAACAATTCTAATTTGAAAATATTAAAAAAATCAAAATTTATTCTTGGAAAGAATCAAACCGAAGACTTTAAATCACATCTTATGCCTTTATCACTAGACCAATGTAAATTGGTGACAAACAATTTTTATGATTTATAATAATATTAAATAATTTGAGAGAAGGGATGGTGTACTGATAGTGTAAATTATTTTTACATTGTCAACCAATAACAACCATGTATCCCGCCAAGTCATCCTGTAAATTTTAAATTATTTATATGATTTATTATTTTAAAATATTTTGATTGAATGTATGTGTAATATTTTTTTATACTGATAGTGCACTACCAATAAACTCTTTTTTTTTAAATAATACACAAAAGATATTAATTTAAATAAGTAAATATTTATTTATGTGTTATTTAAAATAAATAAATAAATATTTATTTATTATGAACTATTAAAAATAGGGTTAATTATACGATACTCCCTGTCAATAGGGCGACATTTGATTTACCTCCATTTAAAAAAATAATTTTTGAATACCCCCCTGAATTTTTTGGGTACCCCCTAAACGTGTAAAACTAAGGGGGTATATGAAAAAAAAATGTACAGGGGGTAATTTTTTTACATAGGGAGAGCGGAAGGTGGGGTGGTAGACGTAAAATTTTATAATTTCAGGGGAGTAATCAAAAATTATTTTTTTAAAGAGGGGAAATCAAATGTCGCCCTATTGACAGGGGGTGTCGTATAAATAACCCTTAAAAATAATATTGATTTTTTTGATATTTTCAAATTTGAATGGTTTAAAAATAATATTAAAAATAATTTAATATTTAAAAATAAAAACAAATAATAAAATCCAACTTGGTCGTCCACATAATTATTAAAAAAATGCATATGATCGACATAAATAATACGCATGATAGTATAGTTACGATTTAAAAGTTGAAAAAAAATTGATTTGAGAAAAATATTAACAGAATGGCTAATGATTAATATGGCACAGTTAAATTTTTTAAGGGATTAAATATTATCATTTGTTTTGTTTTAATTGGGAATTAATTTAAATAATGTAGTTTTTGTGAGGGATCAAATGGATATTCTCTCTAAAAATAAATAGATTAAATCAAATTAATAAATAATATTTAAAAATAAATATCATTGAATAATAAATTAACGCAACATATCTAAATAAATAAATATAAAAATACATACATGCAGTTTGGTTCGGTGATGATCAATTTTAAAAAATCAATTTGAAATCTAATAAAAACAATTGATTTTTAAAAAATAATACCTAAACTCATCCAATAAAATTTAATTTCTTGCCGTTTTTGATTTATTTATTAATATTTAATCTCTACAAGATTGAGCGTCTTTTAATATTTATTTTATTTAATTTGTTTGACATACATTTTAAATATTTCTGGATAAAAAAATCTTCAACACTATTGTCAACCTAAGTGACCATATATAGTGTGTTTATGTTGATATGATAGTGCGAGCCATGAAATTCTTTATCAAAGCACCGTCCCCAAAATTATATGCGTTGAATCGAGGAATTTTTGTAGTCTATTTGGTTGAATCGGTGTTGAAACTTGATTTTGTATAAATTAATTTTGGAAAGTTAATTTTTTTTTAAATAAATTAAATATAAAATAATTTATATTATATAAAAAAATTATGTTTGAATATATTTATAACGAGTGAGCCAGAAACATTCTTTAAGTATTTTAATTAAACAAAATATTTTTTTTAAAATTAGTGATTTTAAAGAAAATTATTGATCATACATATTTTCAGAAAAACTTTTTTTTAAGTCTTTTAAAAAATACTCCTATAACATTCGTTAGCATTTCTTAAATTTAAATAAATAATAAATTTTACAGTTAATGTTACATTTTTAATTTAAGTAGAATTAGTTTTAAAAGAAAAAATCAATTTAACTCTAAAAATAATTAAACATACCACTTTTTCTACGATGTTCTTAATTTTGTGTTTCTTTTGTTAGATGTTAATTTCCATTGATAAACGTGGTAGTTGTACTTATCTTGATGTCGATTAATTAAATCGATTTTAATTTTAATACAGATTGGATTAATAATTAGAGTATAACAATATAAATATATACTCAATCAATTATATAACTGTAGATTTATTAAAAATCTTAACAATACTTAAATAAACATTAAAATTCATACATGTATAGAGGATGATGAGTTGTCATTGATGGATAATATAATAAAATCTACATTGATAATAAACCAAACTTAATTCCATAAAACATATATACTATCTTTCTAAATAGAATATGTTACAATAAATTTTAAATAGAAATAATTAAATGTATTTGATATAACATTTGGACCAGATTCATTAAAAATAATTTGAATCATTTTGATTACATTTTATTTTAGATAGAGCAATGTTTAAAAAATGCGATAAATGACACAATAAAGGGGCCGGTGGTCAAACTAAAATAAAACTTTAATTATATAACTAAATCAGATAAAATCAAATGATTCAATTATATAATTTAATCTCAATATAATTGTATTAAACCAGGTAGAATCAAATATTCCAATCTTAAAAAGTTCTGAAAAATACAATTATTATACTTAAAAGATTTAAAATATCTTAAACAAAATTGATTTTTCATAAATAAAGATAAATATTTTATATATATCATTTTAATTTTTTTATTATTTTCTAAATTTTAATTTTATTTTTAAGTTTTGTAATGATTTTTTAAAAAATCATTAAAAAGTGTCACTTTAACTTTTAAAACAAAAATAAAAAGGAAGCATAAACTTGTTTGATTTGTAAAAAATCCCACTCATAAATTTTCTTTATCCGTTCGCGTCGGTTATCAACAATTTGATTATACGACCGATTCAATAAATTAATTACTTTTTTAGTTTTCGATTCGATCTATTAATCGACCAATGTGAACTAGTTTTTAAAATATCAGAATAGAAAATTCTAGAAATTTAATATATATACACTATTTGTACATAATAAATTATACATGCATTTAACCACATCTCATCAAATTGAAATTTAAAAACAAATTCCAAAAATAATACAATATTATAATAAAATAAGATTAAAATATAATATTATTCAACGTATCTGCATAAAATAAAGAGCTATCCCCTGAATATAGCATTTAATCAACGTGGTATTATATATTTTAGATTATCGTTTATTATTATTCCTATTTTATATTTTTGTTAAAAAAAGCACATTCCAAAATTTCCATGTATGGCAGCGAATAAACCCTAGTATTCATAAGGCGTATGTGGCGACACGTTTTGCATAGACGCAGCATCCAGTAGCCGCATCAACTCCCATTTTATCGCTTTCTTCTCCTTATACGCTATTTTAATTCTTAACAACCTTAAATTCACTTTTCTAATTTTATTTTTATCTTATCCGTTTATGCAACATTGAGTCAGCACTAACGTTTTGTGAAATCCAACGCTCGTTATTGCTCCACGTGTCCGATTCTTTCACGATAAATTGAAATTCTCTCGTGTGTTTATTCCTCGTGACCTATAAATATCGTTTCTGTTACCCATCACTTTCTTCAATTTCATTCTCATTCTCATTCTCAGTTTTCGATTTTTTCTTTCTTTCTTCCATCAATGGCTTTCAAAAAAACCCTTGCTCAACGTCTCTTTAATATCACCAAAATCTCGTCGCAAAATTTCACGAATTGCCGCATTTCGTCTTCCTCCGTTCGTGCTTCACCGGCGGTGAGCGACGTCGATGTTTCTCCGGAGAAGGGGGAGAGTGGAATATTCAGGAGGTTTATTCACAAACGGACCGGGTTTGAACCGAAGCAGACCGGGTTGAAATCGGAGCTTCGTCAGAATCAGATGAATGGGAGGAACATAGTGGATAAGCTGAGAGAAATGGACATTGCTCGGAATCGTATTCGGTTGGGCGGGCTGAAGCCGCTACCGGAGAAGACGGAAATGGACGGTGTTAGCGCCGGTGACGTGAAGAAGTTGTTGAAAGTGGCGCAGTTGGAGTCGGTGAAAGCGAGGTTGAGAGATTCTGCGAAAAGTTGCATAACGGTTTCGGAGTTGGTTAGGATCTGTTCTGAATATTGCTCTGATTATGATCAAGCGGTTAAGATTGCAAAGATGTTGGATGATTCTGCGGCTGTGATTATTCTAGGAGATACAGTTTTTCTGCAACCGGAGCAGGTAAATTCTTAATTTCTTAATTTTATTTCTGTTTATTCAATTCTGAGCTATTTTATTTTATTTAATTAAATTAAAAAATTTATTTCAGGTGTTTTTTGTTTTTGTTTTGTTATTATTTGGGTAGTGTTTTAATTTATGGGTTAGGTGGAACGGTGAAATCAAAGATGGGTTCATTTTCATTCATTTGGATTGGAAAATACCGAAAACTGATAATCTTTTTATGATTATTTCCCACAGGAAATTGAAACTTTGATGTTTCAAGGACGATGGTAAAATAGAGCTTTAAAGGATTGCTCGCAAGAACTTTCATTCCTCACATATTATTCACTCGATTTTACAATTATTCACAAGGGCTTCACTATTAGAAAATTAAGTTTTTTTTATAGGATTTTTTCATAGTTTAGTTCAATTAGGATTAGAAATTATACAATTAGTATTAGAATAGGATTAGAATGTTATACCACCCTTAATTGAAAGTTAGGGTCCTAGATTGTTATCAAATATCTGCCATGACGGATATATGTGGCGGTTTTGGAAATTTTCCCAATTATAAATGTTAGCTGATATAGTGGATTTTCTGCCATAATTTATTATAACGGCGCCGCAAAGGGGCTGGTATGGCGAGGTTTTGGCGCGATGCCCAATTGGGGTTTGGTGTTTAGAGTTTAATTGTTTTGTTCTCATATGTTCCTTATAGGTAGGTAGAATTGCTATAGGAAAAACCAAAAGTACAAAGGAAAAGAAAAGTTAGATAAAATTTACCCAAATTCTGTAAAATTTTGTGATACAGGTTGCAAAAACAATCCAAAATCTGCTTCCTACACCAGGATCAAAGGTACCAGATTCAATAAGAAAAGAATATGAAGAAATGGAGAAGAAAAAACTAGCCATTGACACCAAAGCCAATGCATTAGTTCGCCGCGAACTCTGGGGAGGTTTGGGTTTCCTCATTGTACAAACTGTGGGATTCATGAGACTCACCTTTTGGGAGCTGACTTGGGATGTAATGGAACCAATTTGCTTTTATTTAACATCCATGTACTTCATGGCTGGTTACACGTTCTTTCTCAGGACCGCGAGAGAGCCTTCGTTCGAAGGTTTCTATGAAGCCCGTTTCAGCTCGAAGCAAAAGCGTCTTATCAAGGCTTACAATTTTGATATTGAAAGGTACAATAAGCTTAAGGATGTTTGTTCTCCAACCATTCCTCCAATGTTTGATTCATCCATTGCTCTCACAGTTGGTAATTCTTCACAGCATCATTGATAAAGAAGAGTTAATTGGCCTAAAACAAAAAATAAAGATGTATTACAAAGGCCTTAGCTACTTGTTCTTGTTCATTGACTTTAGAATACAGCGAATAGTTGTCCCCGTTGGACAACAATTTTTGGGGTTTTTTTAATTTTGGGTTTAAATTTGGGTTTAAAATTTCTAACATTTTGTATTATTAGATGTCATCATTAAGTTACATGCTAACTGTGTGTTAGAATTAGATGCGGCTTTGTGTAAAACCGATGCAGAGTGTTCAGTCCAAACTTTCTTTTGTAAAATATCACATAATTTACATTACATTTTGAGATATCAAAGTTTCATTACAAATTAAGGGTGAACTTAGTAGAAATGTTGATTTAATTATGCTCGAGCTATTCAAAGTTGAATTTGGTTCTGATGCATAAAAAAGCAGGTCAAAGTAATTTTAGGTTGGCTTATCTTAAAAGTGTTTGATAACTTTGATAAATTGAATATCTGATTCTCATTCTTTATTCATTCAAAGCTTAGTTTGTTGCACAATAATGGGAGATAATTATATTGAAGTTGGTTGAGTTTCTAATAAACTCTTATTGATTCGATCACTTCTAACTAACTCTAATAACCTTTTTAGTAATACAGTTTAAGTCTAACAAACATCTTACACTAATACTTTTGTAATGCTCCCCGTCAAGCTTAGGGTAGTGTGGTGGAAGATCAACTTTAAATTTGACATGCAAGTCATTGATAGTTGTGGAGTACAGTGGTTTAGTTTGTGCATTAGTAATATGAAAGGAAGTTGGAACATGTTGAATAGCTAGCTCCTTGGAGGCCACATGAAAGGAAGTTGGAATATGTTGAATAGCTAGCTCCTTGGAGGACGTTGGAGGGAAGTAGAGTGAGAGCATCTTGATTGTGCCACTTAGATACCTTAGGATCTGTTTGACAACAATCCAATGTATAGTTAGGGGAAGACATGAATTGACATGCCTGTTGAGACTAAAGGAAATATCAAAATGTGTTAAAAGTAATATAATGCAGTGTCCCAACTATGGACATGTGGTGATGAGGGTCTGAGAAGGTGTCACGGCTAAACTTGTCGAGTTTGAGACCGCTAAGCATTGGTGTGGGAGCTCCATTAGCATTTGGCATGTGAGCATGTGTTAGAAGATCTTTAATATATTTTAACTAAGACAATACAATTGACCCTTGAGCACGATGTGTGACTTCAATGTTTAGTAAATATTTAGGTCTGCCAAGCTTTTTCAAAGCAAACTTTCGATGGAGTTTAATAATGAGATCATATATAATTATAGATGATGAGCCAATTATCAAAATGTCATCCACATGGACCAGGGCATATATGAATATCCCTTCATGGGAGTAGACAAACAAGGAATGATCGCATTTGCTTTAAAAAAAAAAACGCTAACTGAAACAAGGCTTAATGGAGTTTCTCATACCACTCACTACCTTGGTACCTATTTAAGACTATACAAGACTTTGTGTAACTCCTAAACAATGGAATTTCAAGATAATGAAAGTAGGAGGTTGCACCATGTAAACATCTTCTTGCAAGGTACCATTGAGAAACACATTGTTGATGTCAACATGTTGTAACTCTCACTTATGTGTGATGGAAAGTGTAAACATAACCCTTAAAGTTGTAGGCTTGACCACAAGAAAGAAGGTTTCCTTATAATCAAAATCAAGTTGCTGATAAAATCCTTTAGCAACTAAGCGAGCTTTATACTTATTTACACTCCCATCAAGATTTTCGTTGACTTTAAACATTCACTCTCATCCTTATGAGTACGCAAGATGGTGAGTGACCAAGTTTTGTTATCCAATAGGGAATTATACTCTAGTTCCATAACTTTAGACCTCTGAGGACTAGAAGTATGCTCAATGACAATGAGAAAAGCTTAGGTTTAAAATGACATGTCTTTGCTCTAGTAAGCATTGAATTGACATTGGTAGTATAGGCAACTTGTATAGCATGCATGTGCTCATCGAGAGATAACTTAGGTATTTGGGGTGTAAACATGCTATTAAGAGTTAATATCTCTGGTAAATGTTCATTAGAAGATACCTCATGTATCTGAGGCGTGGACCTCTCTATGGAACTATGAGGGTTAATTGGTGACAATGACACATCATTAGAGATGTAAGCTGAGATCTACCCATCACTGGACCTAATAAAGACCCCATTGTTGTTTTTTAGGTGCATTAGATTCAAAATTTAAAGTGTGTGTTTTTGAGCTTCTTGGAAGACCATGAAGGTGAGAAAAATACACAAGATGGGGGGGGGGGGGGGGGGGAGGTGAATTGTGTATGCTAAAACCATTTCGCTTCTATATAGTTACTTCAGAATTTGAACAATGTTTAGAGTCTGATATCAGAAATAGCAACAACAACGCAAATAATAATGATCAAAAGTAAAAGCAAGCAACACACCAAGTTTATCCTGGTTCCTCTCCTCAACTAAGAGTAGTCCAGTCCCATTGTCTCAACAAGAGATTTTCACTATAACCAAACAAATTACATTTTGCTTAAGCACAATTGCAAGAGACTTCACTGCTTAATCAACCTAGAAATATACTTATGCTCAAGCAACCTAGCAAGATACTTCTGCTCAATCAACCTAGAAAGAGACTTCACTACTCAAGCACACTGGTAAGATACTTCAATGCTCAAGCACACAGACAAGAGACTTCTTCTATTTTAAACAAATAATTTAGTAGAAAAGATAACTATTATACTTAGATACGCGGTCAAAAGTATAGCGGTTGTGCAACAACCACAAAGGTTATTAACCTCTTAGGATTTCTAAGATATAAAAAGTTAAGAAATCTTAAGATCTTATGGAATAACGGTTACAAATAAAAGCTCAGAGTTATGCTCAAGATATTATATTGCGTTGTAGTGTTGTTAACATTCATTAAAATCTTCAGCTTCCTTTTATAGAGGCAGAGAAAGAGTCTTTTAAGGGTTTGAGTATAAGAGCTAACTTAGTGTAGAAGCATTCCAAGAAAGACGTTGGAGGATGTATCTGGTTATAACCATTGTCCACTGAATAAAGGCATTGTTCACAACACCTTTCGAAGTACTAGGTATCTACCAAAAGGTATAACAGACTGAAGAGGTTACATCACAATTCCTTGAGCCTTGTAAAAAGAAACCCTAGTTAATTGTCACCAGAAATCTAGCGCTTTCACAAGACTAGTCTGCTTTTAGTACATGGTACGGATTAGAGGCACCTTTGGCCTGCTGAGTCTAGGTTGTCACTAGAGGCCTGAACACATGACCATAGTCTGGACCTTCAGAGGATGATGAACACATTTAGGGTCACTAGATTCTGATAAATCATAATTATCATATTCTGATCATTTAGAATCTGAGTAACATTGCTTCTCCACATATGCTTTCAACATGATTAATTCAGAGTGAATTCAAAGCTTGTGATCCTGCACACTTGAACATATGTTAGTATACCCATTTGTTCTTTAAATACTTTGTTATCATAAAAACCCAAGGGATATGAACAATCTTGTTTCAACATACCAACTATTTTTGTAAGGGGTATAAACATGCTTGATTTTGTGTGTTGCAAGTTATTCGTGCCACTTGGAAAGAGGGTAGAGTAGGGAAAATTGCACTCATTGAATAAAACATCTTTGGATATAAAATTTGTGTTGATTATATGGCCAAAGAGAAGGAAATCATAGACAACCAAAGATTTTAAGTGACTTGTAATTGGGTAGCTCCTTGTGCAAGGCATAGTAGGGTGATGAGAAATTGGACAAGCCTGCAGTAGGAACCATGTTGATGATATAAGTTGCCATAGTGAAGTTATGATCCCAATAAGGCAAATGGTTAAAAGCATGGGCCAAGAGAGTGAGCCACACTTCAACATTTTTATTGTGCTTCCTTTTAATAGATCCATTATAATGAAATGTATGTGGGCATGTGAGTCTATACATTATGCCTAGTTCAGTTGCATGCTTGGTAAACAGTCTAAATTCTCCACCAAAGTCAGTCTACATAAATTTAATTTTAGTTTGAAAATGAGATCTAACATAAGCAAGAAAGAATTTCAAGGTAATCATAGCATCTAAGTTGAGTTTAAGAAAATAAATCCAGGTATACTTAGTGTAGGCATTAACAAAGCTAATGTAATATTCGAATCCAGTTTTAGACATGAAGGGTGCAGGGTCCTAAAGTCAGTATAAACAAGATCAAAAGATGCACTATAGACTTTAGTAAACTTAGGAGAATAAATTTGATGACCCTTACCTAAACAACAAGAACTGCGAATTTGTGGTGTAGCTTTATCATTAACTTTGATATTATACAAAATGAGGTATATGTCTATTAGTTTGAAAATTGACATGTCTTGGTCTATATTTCCATAATGAAAGTTCATCATAAGAGGTATAACCTTCTATAGTAAACCTATAACTGGGATTACATTTATTAGAAGCAAGAGAAACTAAACCATAAGCCTTTGATTGTGCCAATTAAATATGAGGAAAACAATACAAGCCATTACCAACAGAGAGCAAGTGTGGAAATTCCGTTTCAGATATTGTTAACAATAACCACATGAACAAAGCTTGATCTTGCACTATTCGGGTTTTATATTCTATTGATACAGTTTTTTGAAGACGATATTTGTTTGTTTTGAACATAAGAGGAATTTTAGGATTCACCACATAACTATGAAGCTTATGCGAGAGGATCACACATTCAACCTATTGATTTCATAATAGAGAGTTGTCATCTTGCAAATTGAAAGAAAGTTTGGGACCAAACGATGGAGAAGAACAGCTTCCAAAAAAATAAAGCTACATCATGTGAAGAGGTTTAATTCTTGGACAATGGTGATGATTCATCATTTTTTTCCCGTGATGAGTTTCAAGATGCAATAATAGAGAAAGGAGAAGAAGCAAATATATTAGAGGAAGGAAGGATAAAAGCGATTTATACCATGAGTAAAATGTTTGATAACTTTAGTGAGTTGAATACTTGATTCATTATCATTCTTCATTCATTCAAAGCTTAACTTGTTACACAATAATGGAAGAACTATATATATAGAGGTACTTGGAGTTGGTTGAGTTCTAACAAACGCTAATTGACTCAACCATTTATAACTAACTTTCACAACCTTTCTAGTGATAAAGATTTTTAAACTAATACTTGTAATGGTTTGTTCGTGTGTAAATATATGTTATTAAGAGAGTTTTTCAATCCACTATTCTATAAGAGAGAGAGAGAGAGAGAGAGAGAGAGAGAGAGAGAGAGAGACTCTTTCTCTCTCTCTCTCAATGATGCCCACAATGGACTTTTGATGAAATAATATATCATGTTGATTGTCTTTGCCTAAAAATACCCTAGTATTTAAACAAACGTGTATTCCCTTCATTTAAAAACATATTCATTCTTTCTACCACACTATTATGTTGCAATGTATTTCAAAATGGAAAATGCCTCTAAATATCGTCATCTACACAAAATTTATGATAACATGAATCAATGTACTATGGGTCATTATTTGTCTATAAATAGTTGATTTTTTTTTATCCATCTAGTTATTTACATATGATTTCCGTGACTTGAACTTGGGGGAAAATATTTATGTTTTAGGAAATACACCCAAATTATGTGTGAAAATCATTTGTTAAATTTATAAAATAGTTGGAGCCACATATAGAGGGCTCTCTGGCTGCTCCAAATGGATTGTAATGCGCATAATGTAGGACTTCCTTGCTTTTGTACTTCTCAAGTCTAAAATGAGTACAACACAATTTCCAAATACACAATACTCGCACAAAACTAGCTTGTAACTGCAAAACCCTTCAACAAAATCCTCTTATGAAGTTAAAACATCCCATGTGCTGAGATGACTCAAACACATGTGTCGACCCTGCCCTTCAGCATGAGACTTAGTAGCTAGACTTTTAGCAGTCTCCACAACTGGCTCAAGGACCCAACCACCAATTAGCCTTGCTTGGTCGATCACCTCATCATTCCCAGCGTCACTATCCAAACTATTAGATGGTGTAGTCGTCGAAGGTGTTGTGTATTTGATGCCGGATTACTCAGGATGAATACCTGATTCATTTACTTGAGGTTGAGGGCCTTCAGGGTTGGCATCAACCGCCTGTCAAAACAATTCTTGAATTAGTATGATTCAAAGAGAAAAATAAAATCATAAAGAGGCAAGTTACCTGTTCATGTTTTTGGAGGAGGGATGAAAGATGTATCCTCAGTTCCTTGAGTCGGTTTTTAGGAGGTAGTGTTACCCCTTTTTCTTTTTTGTAGAGGGGGCATGTTAATTTCCTCGACACCTTCGTCTAAGAAGACTGTTAGATACTCACGCCTTATCATATTTTTCTTCCCAGCAGAATGTCGCGGTGAGAATTGGATATCAAGCTATTGATTAACTTGAATCGCAAATCATTATTCATCACCGGTCTTTGATTTATCCAAGGGAAGGGAGAAAGATCGAATGTCCCACAGTATGCAATGCAAATGCAAAAGAGTCTAAGGTTCGGGGGTTGGTTATACCTAGGGAAGGTGTTAGCATCCTAGATATCTGTAGTACTCTACAGGAACCTCTTGTTTTATTATGTTATTTGCTAATTGTTATCTGTTTGCTAAGGGTTTAAGGGATAGGAAGACCTAAAGTTCTATTCCTAAGTGTGCTCGACAAGATATCGCATATTGTGCTTACATATCCTGTCGGGAGTGGAATTAGAGCACTTGTAGTTCCTCTCTGAGGGATACTAAAGTTTGTTTGAAAAGTCTAGGAGAAAAGATGAGTCATCATCTTAAGAACCACCACAGTTTTTGAGAATGAACATTTGCTTCATCTTAGGAGAAGGGCTCCAACTCGGATATAAAATTGACGAGTATGCCACATACCTCTCCTAAGTGGAAAATGAATCCACATCTTGTTTGTATTGTGGGGTATGAGATTGTATGTCTCTTCTTTGAGATGATTCACATCTAATTCTCTTGTGTGGAGAATTAGATGATCTAAGATGTTTGATTGGCTAATCAGATTTCAGGGGACTAACTTAGGAAAATCTATCCTAAAGTTGTCTAAGAAATTATTTCTTAAGGGATACCTACAACCACTAAGGGGTGGATGAAATGCAGATGAAATGCACCATGCACGACAAATGACTATCATGCATGGAATTTTCCCTTGGATATGTGCAAGCAATCATGTTATAAGAATAAAGCATAAAGTATAGAGTCATAATAAAGCATGAAATATAATGTTCAAACAATTTATCAGATCACAAATACGCATTATGTCAGGAATATGTAAAAATGAGAAGGCACAAGCATATAAAGGAGTGGAACCAACCTAATATAAGACTAAGGTTTCTTAAGAGGAAATAAAGGTGACTATCAATCCTGAATCGATACGATCGTCTAATATAATGGACTTACTAACAAGACTTGAAAGAAGGAGAAGATAATTAGATGATTAAATTTTAAAGTAATTATAAAGTTCGAAATTTAAATTATTTAGT
This sequence comes from Lathyrus tuberosus, assembly GCA_022829125.1. Classification (NCBI taxonomy): domain Eukaryota; kingdom Viridiplantae; phylum Streptophyta; class Magnoliopsida; order Fabales; family Fabaceae; genus Lathyrus; species Lathyrus tuberosus. Next base: position 2,386,047 of record JALAZF010000073.1, on the reverse strand, counting down.
ACTTAATAACAATTAAGAAATCAAACTTATTTTTTATTATGAAATAATTTGAAAGGGGTAAATAACTTAATTAAATACAAGCATTTCTATTTTATAAAAAGTTAGGTTTGATACTTAAAAGATTTTATCTCTAAAAAAAAAACAAGTTTTATTTTTGTTATTATAAAAGAAAAAACATGTTTATTATTATATAAAAAAAGAAATGATTTAAAAGGTTTTATTATTTATTATTAAAAGTTTTATTTTATGAAAAAGGTTATGCTTTTTTTTCTAAAAGTCTTACTATTATTATTAAAAAACAATCATATTAATAAATAAATAAATAAAAATCTAAGAAAACAAAAAAAGGTTATAATACTATTGTCTAAAAAACAAATCCTAAAACTAACTAAACGCAGGCAAAACGTGGGTCCATCGCAGACCCCAAGTCAATCAGATCGCAGCCGTCTGATCTAAGCAGGTGATCCCCGTCCACGGTTTTGATGAAGGGGTGCATGGTAAGTTGCGTGGGTTTGCACATACGGAAGCCAAGGATGAAGTAAAGACTTAGCAGAACAAGAGAAACGAATCAATCCATCATCTCTCTCGTACGCTCTCTCTCGCTCGTCCTTTCAGAACCATCGCATCTCAAACTCACTCGCGAAAACGGAGAAACCTAAATCTAACGAGCGAAACCCTAATCCCCAACAATCCCCAAAATCCCCAAAATCCCCAATTCATTAACATTTGATGATTACATGTACAGATGTTTAAAGCAAATAAAGAGTAAAGGAAGTGCCGGAACGATTCGAACGGCTCCTCGTCTAGGTATGCTTTCCGAACTTTTCCTCTTGATGATTCCTTCACGTTGATTGTGATGGTTGAGTAAATTGGGTTGTAAATTTCGTTGATGATGATTTTTTCTGGTGAATTTGCGTAAGTGTTTGGTGGTTTATTGACGAATTCCGATATAAAGTTTTTTGAAAGGAATTTCTGTTCTTCGTGTGTTGATTATGATTGATGAGGGAGGGTTTTATGATGATATGCTCTTTGGTGATTATACGTAGTTTTGGATGTGTGTATCTGGTATGGCCCCTTTTTTTCTCCATCGTGTACCTGTCTTATAGGCAGAATCTGAAAATCCTCCTTGTAATTAACCAACGACCTTTTTTTTTTCAACTGAACATCTCTGATTCTAACCCCTTTTCTGACTCCAATATGTTGTGAACACACTTAATGAATGTTTGGTCTAGAGGACAACTTGGTTTGATCATTGGAAAATTGATTGAAACAATGTCTATCTTGCTTGAATGAATAACTATTTGAATAACTTTCTGCTCTTTGATTTCATGTTGCACTTGGATCTCCTCAAAACAATGCCGCCGGTGGAAGTGTCAACAAACAAACACCTATCATGGGCTCAACCAAGGGTGGAGGGATTGGCGAGCAAGGAAAAGGTAGATTTGAAGAAAAAAAACTTCTCAATTCCCTCTTATCAGCGTTGCTTTTGAACCAAATTGCGAAAACAAGTACTGCACCGTACTGAACTCACTTTTCCTCTCTCAGCTGACGACAATGTTCTTTAATCAAAAAACAAAAAGGGTGTTATTGTCTGGTACCACTCCTCGTGTGTTATTCATGTGCCGTAGCCTTCCTTAGAGCCCAGCTAATATCGATGTAGTGATGGTGTTGGGGGAGGAGGAGCAAGCTCAGAATTAGGGACAGCAACCTTATTATCAATAGGTTCAGGTTCTTATGGCGTCTGATCTTCAGACTCTCTGGTGTATTCAACTGCAAGAACTTCGTCTGGTCTGTAAGTCATCTGAAGCATGGGCTCATTGGGAACTGGAACCACTCGGGGTGCCTCCTTAATGTACTCTTTTTATTTGCTGTTGGGAATTTACCGCGAGGGTGTGGCTTGTACTACCCTTCTTGTAACGTACTTTGTGATGTTTATTTGGAAAAGAAGGAATTTGTAACTTGATTTTTGGATTAAAACTCGATCAAATTCTCCTTTTGAAAATATGATGAAGCTTGAGCCATTTCTTACATCTTTGAAGATATGGCAACTTGAATTTTGCGTTTTGAATTCGAACCTCTTAAATAGTGAATTTTTGTGACGACACATAAATTGCTTCTTGAATCATGTCTTAATTGGATATTGCCCTTTGAATTGAACCTTGACATTTTCAACTTGGATTTGATGCAAAAATATGAGCCTTGAAATCAGTTAGTGCACCTTGAGTTTGAAGCCTTGTAAAAAAATGTTATGCCTCTAAAATGAAGTTCTTGTAATGCATCTCATAAAAAAGGAACTTTAAGATGATTCTTTAGATGGACTTTGAAATATAATGGATTTCACCGTGCATGAAGTCTTGTATTAGAAATTGATTTTGAAAAACAAACTTAACAAAATTCAAATCTTGTGAATCTTATGTCAAGAATATATTTGGGCCAACAAGGGAGTTTTGTATTTGGTAATGGACTTGAATTTGTGTAATTGGAATTATAATCCACTCGCATCTTGTAAGGGCATTTTAAACTCACTTCAAAAGACTTGGAATTTCCATTTGAAACCTAATCTTGAACTATTTGGCCTTTACACTTGGGATTATTCTGACTTTGGCTTGAAAATGATGTTGGTTTGAACAAACCAAAGGATACTTATGGGAGCCCAATTTGAAATCTTGGAATTAAATTCTTCGTGAAGTTCAACATGTCACCATTTGTAGTATAATGGATTCTCATATATCCCGTAAGCCGTAAGCCGTAACTCTTGAGTTTGTAGAATTTGGATTTGATTTCTTATGTAGCAAACTAAGCCTTGAGTCTCTCTTCCAAAGATCCTTGGCTTGCAGCAAAATTGGAAATGATAAACATGCTTTGAGGACTTTAAAATCGTCTTAAGTATCTTGGGTTATCTTGAAATATCCTTAAATCCAATGGCCCATATATGACTTGAGGTTTGTGATGCAACCAAGAACGAATTAAGGGTATGTCTCCACAGGGGTTCAACGCAGATTTGCAAGGATCAGAGAACCTCCATAAGCATACACACATAGACAGTCTTCATGATCTCGAATCTCCGGCAACAGTACCTAACTTCACAAGTGAAAATAAACAAGCAAAGACTGATAATACTGGTTAGTCATAAAACACGCACACCTAAAGATGTTATGCAAAGAACAAAGTGGGGATCTGAGGGTCAAAAATTAGGGTGTGACACAGAAGCTTCAACATGGGGAATGTCTACCTCTGAATGTGCAGCATCAGCCTCAGTAATATGGATGTCTGCATTTGTTGTTTGTGATGGAAGAACGGGAGGAGTTTGTTGGCCTTCATCACTAATGTCTAACTTTCTCTCTTTCTGGGGAGACTAACATGGTTTGAAAATATTAGAAAAGCTTAAAGCAAGTTAAGACAGATAGGAGAGTAAAGAACACAAACAAGAATAATTTCGTTAGAGGAATTATCGATGCCATCGCCTAGATGTTTCATCCTTGATGGAAATGCAGCAGTAGAGGCATTTGCTGCTTTTTTAGCCTGAAATAACAATGTGAATCAAAACATCGTCACGAAAGAAACTAAGAAAGGAACGTTAGTCCTTTTACCTTTGAAGTTCTAATATTACTGGTTCCTTGCGAACCAGCAGTCAAGGCTTTTGGATTAGTGAGAACCCCTAAAAATAGAGCAGGCAAGAATGTGTTAGAATCTAAAAATATCCAAGGTAAGCCAAAGAAAATATTCTTAGACCCATTCAAAAAAATTACCTTGATCCTCAAGGGGGAGAAAGCGTCGACTAGATTTTGTGACGTGAGGGTGTGGTCTGGCACGTTCGGGTAATGGAGTGCCCACCATTCCTCAAAATATTGGGTACAGTGGTAGAAGAGTGAATAGTTGAATGCATGTGGAAAAACTTGTTTCTATTTACAAAACTCATGGAATCTTACTATTGTTGAGGTAAAGCGGCAAGCAAAAGTAAGTAAGTATCCAGTTTTTGTCGTCTCCACAGGGATCGATGTGAGGGATAAACTATCGTTCAACAGTCTCTATAATTTTAAGCTTAAGTTTGTAAGGTTTGAATTTAAAGCTACACTATGTAAAATAAAGGAAAGAAAAATATAAAGTTTCAGAGAGATATGAGAGTTTATCATGATTATACTTCATCCACCTATCTAATACGCAAATTTACTAATCAATTGTTCATAACCTAAAACACTCATCAATATCATCACGTATCGCCCACATCAGCGTGGATGTCTGCCACACCGACGAGAGCTCTACCATATTGTTCAATCGACGATCTCTCAGCCTATCAAACAACACGGAGCATTAAGATTCGATACTCACGTGAATGTTAAATCTAAATCTATGTCTAGAGTATAGAATCTAACATATGTTCATCTTAGATCTAAATTTGAAGAGTATTTCTCAATAACGATTCAAATCAGAAATAAAAAACAACTAAACAAAGATGACATTAATATAAATTTATGAAATAGATCGTATACAATACCATGATCAATAATATACATAATATCAAAGTAAACTAACATACAAAACAAGACGGAATACAAAGAGAAGAAGGAATATGAACCGAAAACTCCCGCGGTATCAAGACGATTGGTGTAAATCCAACTCCGAATCATCAAGATGCAACCTGAATATTGTTTCTACGCCTCTATCTCTACATAATCAAATTTGATCAAATGGGTATAAAATTCCCCAAGAGATAATGAAAAATTTGTTTACATTTCTACTTATATAAGTCCAAAAATTGCATACCGCGTTTAGCTCCCATAGAGCCCGCTCAGCACGCTTCAACTTATTGCACTTAAGCCGCCTTAACTCGTGCTACGACCATGCTCAGCCCCCTCAAAGCATGACCGTGCTCAGCCGGCTCAAAGCATGCTCCTGCCCCCAAAAATGAAATTTCCCCCACTACCTCTCTTTCTGCAAGCGTGTTTGGAGTATGCTCAGCGGTATCAGGCATCCGAAACTGTGCATTTTGAGTTGAATTTCATGTCATTTGATGCTCAAAACTCTTCCAATGCAAAAAACCTATAACATAATATGTAAAAGGTCAAAATACACAATATGTACACAAAAGTTGAGGTTTATGCATGAAAATCAAATGAAACGATTCAATAAGTGCCAATTATTCACACACAAAAATACCACAATTTGACCCTTATCAAACTCTCCCCAACTTAAAACTTTTTTGTCCTCAAACAAGAATCTAACAAACCTAAAGAAATAAGAGCAACTACCAAGAACTCATGATCAAACAATTTTTTAGAAATGGAAGCAAATGCATGGTTCAAATTTTCAAAAGTACAATCCAAGTAATTCTTACCATTATACTACAACGACACCATGACTATGAAACAAAGTCTAAGCACAAAACACATGTCAAAAATTCTAAAGTAATACATTTTCAAAGATAAATCACACCTAACACACAACTTCATCAAGGGATGAAAAACAAATATGAAGGACTTGACTCACACCCAACAATCTTGCTAATATCATGATCAACTTATGCATTCATCCATAAAAACTCATATTGAAAACTTAAAAGCACAAATCACAAAGGACTTTCAAGGGTTGTAATGTGGCTTGGTTAACAAAGAAGGGTCATTTCTCAAGGTAAGTGAAACAAAAATTTGTCCTAAACAAATGAGAGTGGGCACTTATCAAATTCTCAAGCATTCCCAACTTCATTCACCTTTTTCTCATTGCATAATTGTTACATCTTTTCACACAACTTATTAGCACAAAACTTATTTCCCTATTTTTTTCTTAAACAATGCACTTTCTTTTCTTTTTCTTTTCTTACTTTTTCCAATCTTTTTTTTTTCTTTCTCAGCCTCTTAGCAACCCACATTTTTCTCCCAAACTTGAATACAAACAAACATTATAATGTGAATTCTCCCAAACTTTCTAAGGCACGGGTAAAAATTTAAACCACGATTCATGGTTGAAGGTTCAAGTATTTCAATAAACTGAAATTCTGGTATGACAGATCCCAGATGTCCTACAGGATGTCGAGACATCTGGTCTGTTACAGAAAACATGGCAAGGTATAACCAATAACAGTATTAAAAATCATAAACCACACACTGAATTTGTTCACCCAGTTCGATCTAACAATCTACATCTGGGGGCATACCAAGCCAGGAAGGAAGTCCATTCTTAGCAGTATCAAATTACAGACTTAACAACCAAGTTGACAATCTCCTAACTTAATAACTACCCAATGACCCTTCTACCTAAGTCCTCCCTAGGTAAGAGACTCCATCTCACTTCCAATCATCGCAATGATGTCTAGCAGTCAACACCTCAGCCACTGCATCAACAACTTGATTTCCAACAGCTCTTCAATCACAGAAAAATAGAAGACACACTTCAATAACAATACCTAGACATGACACACATGACTAAGAACAATACTCAGAGTTGCTTAACAACTTCCTCCAAGAACAACACTCACTCTTGCTTAAGAGCTTCGAGGAGTACAGTGACCATCTCACAATCCGAGTGGTTCACACATACCAACTCTCCTAGAGAGTGGTTCACAAGAACGAAACCCTAATAATTTTACATCTTGGAATCGTTACAAAATCAGGTTACAAACACTCCTATTTATAACCTACAGCCCAACTGGATTTGGGCTTCAAAATGCAGCAGAGAGACTGCATACAATTCTGCAAAATAAACTCCAAGAAAATAGGTCTTCAATCTAAAGTTTCCTAATATGTCTCCATATTTAGAAAGTAGTGAAAATCTGAAAACCAACACAAAATCTCAACCCAATTACTTTGGACGCCACATAGGGTAACTAAATATTCACAGAATATTCAATAACACATAACAACTAATAGAATCTTCTTTCAATCCAATAACAGACGCGATGTCCTATGATCCAGGATGGGACATCTTTATCCGACATGTTGAATGCAGTAAACAAGAACATCTTGTTTCAACATCTTGATTAACTATCACATGACAGCAACATTGTTTTACCAAAATTATAGCCAATTACAAGAACTAACAATCTCCCTCTTTGGCTAATTTTGGCTAAAACAATCTCAGCCAACATCAGAAAAACTTGCAGCGGATAACCACCAGAACCCCAAACAATTTCACAACCAGCATCAGCAACACCAAAAATAAACTCAAACAGCTGCACAAAACTCAAACAGCTGCACAAACTTGAATCACACCAGACAACTAGACAACACCTAGGCTAACTCTCCCCCTTTTTAGCCACAATTGGACAACCTCTTAACCTACCAAGGCAGCAAACACGAAGTTCTAACATCCAATTTGACAAGGTCCCAAGAAAAACATGTTCCCAAGAAAAACAAGTTCCCAAGCCAAAGACCACTTTGACTAGTCAGGCGATACAAATAAGGACTCTTTATGCAGTATAAAAACCAGGCCTCCTTGCTTCTAACAGCATATCACAGATAGAACTATGAGTCAGTCTAACAAAGATGCAGGAAAGAGACACATGCAGGAAGTCAAGAAACCAGATCCACAGAAGTTGAAGAACAAAACACTGTCTACAGCTGGGGCAACTCCAGGAGCAACAAGAACAAGAAAAACATCAGAGACGAGGATGAAAACCATAAAAAAAACCTCCAGTGCAACATAATGCTTCTGATGATGAATGGGATGAAGATTGGAAAACTTTTCTTGATTCAGGGGGTTGGGATAATCTTTAGACCCTTTGTTTGTTGCTTTTTCTAATCTTGTATGCTTTCAGCAATGCAATAAAATTCTATTTCAATTATGTTTCCTTTAAACTAAACATATGCAATAAAGATCACAACTGCACAAGACACATCCCAGCACACTTAATCCTCATGTATGCAAATTCCTAATTTGCTTCTGGCCAAAACACATTATATAAAAGGAAAATGCAGTAGCAGAAAACAGAATTCAAAACATCTTTTTAGACATATATCAATCATAGTCAGTTTTACCAAAATAAATGCCAACACCAAAAGCTGCAGAATTATCAATCTCCCCCTTAACATCTCACGTCTAGCTGCACAAAATTGTAACACTCCCCCTATCAAGAATAACATGTGCTTCTTTGTACCTTGAAGAATGGAAAACATAAGACGTATCTTCATGTCTTCAAGAGCTCACTCTTTGTTCAACTCACAAGTTGAACACAATCATCCCTTGTACCAATACTCACATGATCCCAATCTGATCAACTTTTCTCTATCTAAGACAACCAGTACTCCTTTGTAAGAAGAACACCTTAAATGAATGGAGAACATAAGACTCATCTTCATGTCTTCAAGAGCGCACCCTCTGTTCAACACACCTGCTGAACACATTCACCAACTGCTTGACCCTCACAACAGTACATAAGTCAGGTAGAAGCTTGTGATCTCAGGAGACAAAAACCATAACATTCTGAACAGAATGTTCTGTCAACAGATGTTAAGACATCCGTCTTGACATCATGAACAGAATCCAGCTGCACTAAGAAAAACACCACATTCCAAAATAGAATCTCCAAGCTTCCCCCCAAACAACACAGAGCATCACATCATCACAGAACATCTACTTCAAAATGCTACAACACTGCATGATACCAACCACCATAGCACACAGAGTACTACACTACAACACTCTCTACTCTCTACTCTCCCTTTTTGGAAACAAAGCAACTATGCGATAAGGACAATCAACCAGTAGCAGAGCACATACAACTTTGATTTAATACATTGACAACCTAGAACTAAACCAGTCACACAATGTCTTGACATCTTGTCTGACATTACACCCTCACCACAAACAATCTTGATAAACAACTGTACTACTGCAGCAACAAATCCAAAACAGAAGTCCAACTCCCCCTATCTAAGATACTGTCGCTCCCGGGATTTTCATCCTAGTACAAACGCGAAAGTGGCACCGAAACAGAGTCGCCAGCAATGTGTATTTATCCCATGAGAGGGAAAGGAAACACCGCGTAAACCTGAAGAGAAAGGAAAAGCATGGTCTTGCGACCAAGAGAAATGGGTTCGGGAGTCGGTTACGCGAGAGGAAGGTATTAGCACCCCCTCGCGTCCATCGTACCCGATGGGATCCACGCTTGCTTGTCTCGATCAAAGGGTGATAGAAAAGAATACTGGAAAAGGAACGAAAAGAGAACTGGAAAAGAAATGAGAAACAAATGTAGGGAAAATAAAAGAAGTGCTCGCATGGGCCCTACCCCACTGCCTACGTATCTCATCGGGAACATGAGAATCAGAGCGACGTAGTTCCCCTCACTAGGGATGGATTGTCTGTGTTTTTTAGAGAACGGCTTACGTCCTAGCTCAGGTGTTGCAGGCTCGCTGGTCCGAGTGCGTTACCATCTTGCAAGAGAACGAGTAGAAGCGCGTTCGTGCGTTGAGAATGAATGAGATGAGAAAAGAATTCCCGAAGGAAAGACGTTATTGTTTGTTTTTGTCTTTTAGAAGGAAGTGTTTTGGATTTGTTTGCATATGACAGTGTATCTGGATCTTAGCCATTGGAATGTGTACGTTCTCACATTCCAAGATGGAATGGGTAAGAATACACACTAAGAGTGAAGAAGACCCCCACACTTAGTTCCAATTGTCAAGGTTCAAACACACTAGCATACTTGTGTTTATTAAGTGTTTTGTTGATTATGAAGTGAAGAAGTGTTTTTTATTATTTGCACCTTCAACAAGTATTGCATTTAAGTCCCTCATACAAGATCAAATATGTAACACATTGACCTAAGATGGGCCATATGCTACACATTCTAAGATTACAAGAGAAGACCCCTTATAATCTTTTCTTTATATGAAAGGCCTAAATGCAATAAATGCCTACCTTTATTATATGTTTTGAATTTTCTTTGAGATGAGAAAAGAGACTCAAGAGAGGAGAAAAGGTAAAACCTATATGGACTAAGACTCAATCCTAATTGAAGATTAAAGGGAGTGATCCTAAAGGTTTGTGAGGTTTCAACCTAAAGTCTAAAGAAGGAAAGAATTAAACAATTCACTTCTAAAGTAGAAGATGAATTGTAATTCACAAAGGGAAAGTGATGAGTTATTAAAAGAAAGCACATAAGTGCTTAACAAAACACAAAATGGAATTGTAAAAGAGAAAGGATAGAAGTTGAATGTGGATTCCTTATCCACACTCAATTGAAACTTACCAAAGCCCCTACATGGTTAGTAAACATGTATAAGAAGTATAAGAAGTAAAAGAACATGTAATGCATCATAAAACTCCAAAGAATTAAATGAGAAAACAAATCCTAGAACCACAACCAGAATGGGCATCATATGGTCAACAAATGAATATCATCATACAAGTGCAAGTGAATAGGCAACAAACATCATCCATTAGCATTTAAACATGTTACAAGAAGAAAGGGTAGATGAAAGATGGAAAGAAATGAAGAGGACATGCATAAATGGAACATGTAAATCAACAACCAGAATTGAAACTAAATGGAAAATGGTTTATGAACATCTCAAAAGTATTTATGAGATAACTTCAAGACATTCAAGAAGTAATATAAGAAGAATTGAAATGAAAGTTCAAAAGGAAAGGGCAAACAATACATGTTAATGATGCACAAAGTTCAAATTGAAATGAACATGTAAAGATGACCTATAATGTGTATCAAAGACCTATAATATCATATGAATGGCTCATAACATATGCAAATGCTCATACAAATGTGCACAAAAGAATTCATGCAAACATGCACTAAAGATTACAATGATATAACATGTCATAATGCCTTAAATGAAATGCATCAAGCAAAAATCAAATGTCCTCATGAAAATTATGAAAACATGGTATTGGAGTTCACTAATCAGAGATAAATCACATATCAAAATAGCATATCAAAATTCAAAGCAAAATGACTTCAAACAAAGCAATTAGGTCAAATTGAAACATCATGCAAAGTGGTACAAATATAGGCATCAAGACATGTAATAAAGTGACCTAAAAAATCAAACAAAAATCATATAACATGCTTCAATGTATTAGTGAATCAATGCAAAAAGAATCATGTCAAAATAGTTGGTAATGAGCAAGAACAAAATTAAACAAATTCATGTATCATGCTTAGAATGCATCTAAATGGAAATTCAAAGAAAATTATGGACCAGGGGTAAAAAGGTCATAAAATCAAGAAATAAAATCATGGAAAATTTCCTAAATGTTTTAAGAGTACACATGAATTTTTGTGGAATTTAATAATGCAATTTGGTATTTTTTAAAAATTAAAAATCAAACGTGTAGAAAGAAATAAAAATGAAAAAATAAATGCAAAATGCAGGGGGGTATGAACATAGCAATTGGACAGTGCAAATTCATTGGGCTTTAGAAAAGAGGAGGTGTGAATAGCAATCTGGTTAGGTCCATTAAGCACGCAGAACATACTAACAAGCATGGACTCTCAGTCAACAAAATTGACTCCCTCATGGCCATTGGATCAAGTCACAGTCAAACCATAGTCAAAGTAATTGAAATCAATGCATGTGCGTGAGTGACCACAATCCCTATCGTGTATCACGCCACAAAACGTTTAAATGAGTTCAGAAAATTGGCATGTGACTTGCACGCTTTTTTTTATGTGTTGGCAGCATGGTAGCCATTAGATCACACTCATCCAACGGATCACATTCAAACTGGTCATAAAACCCTAACATGAAGACCACCGGCCGGAGAAGGACCTCCGGTCGCCTTCTCCGGTCAACCATCACCGTCTGCAACTTTAATTCTTCCAGAAATTCACAATCCACATACCAAATGAAAGCTAAACTTACGTACATCAAGAATTTAGCACTGAAATCACCAAACAATGCACACACAGCAAGAAATGATCACAAACATTTTGCCCTAAGTTTAGATCTACACCTCTGAGAGGTCTATCAACTAGCCAGAAATGTTTCATTGCTTCTAATAAGCCATAATCAACATGAAACAAGCTTAAAAATCAATGAATCACACCAGAAGAGTTAAGAAATTCCAAACCTGAAACTTGAAGATTCTTTGTTCAAAAGAAAACCAGAGATGTTGCCTTGAGTTCTTGAGCTCCAATGTGGCCAAATAAAGGCTTAGATACAAGAGTGGATGATACTTCAGTGAAGGAGAGCTGAAATCCAAGATTCAAAACAGTTGCAATGTGATGAAAATGGGAGAGAGAATCAGAGAGATTCTGAGAAGAAGATGAGGGAGATGAAGTGGAGCTCGAAAATCAGTTGAAATGTGGAGGAATTGAGAGAGAATGGAAAGAGTTTCTCAATTGAATATCAGAAAAATGAAGCTACCTCCAATTCGTGAAGGGAAGATTTGTTTTATATGTTGAGCTTAACCATGGTTAACTGGGTGAATCAACTGAGTCATGGTGGTTTAGGTGAGTCATCCCTAACTAACTGAGTCAAGTTAGTTAGGGAGAGCAATGATAAGGTGATGATAGTTCATGGTAAGCTATGGTGATGGTGACAAGAGAAATGGAATGGCAAGGCTGTGTAACACAAAACTTGTTCAGCAAGCTTGTCATTTCTACTTTCATGCATAACACGTGCTATGGTGTGTATGCAATGTGTTTGGTTTAAAAAGGCAATGGATAGCTGGTATGAATAAAGCACGTGCAAGCTTGTACCAACAACATCAACAACATTGGTTTTTTTTTCTGGTTTTTTATAACAGTTTGCAGACATGGGTGTTTAATGGTGATTTTCTCTTTGCATTGTGGATGATTTGATGAGTTCTTGGAGTCATTGGCAAGAGGGATTGTAGTAGAACTACTTTGGTATGAAAATTGAATGGAAATGATGCTTGGGAGAGGTTGAAAATGACTTAGAACAATAAGGTTTGGAAACTGGTCATGGGCGAGGAAATGAGGTTGGCTGGCAAGGTGTGCATGGCATGGATTTTCAGTTGTATTGACCAATCTTTGAGCTATCATAATTCCTTATCCTTTGATCATATGAAAAAATCATGAACATCAATCTTGAAGATCTCACATAGGGGAGCAACTTTGATGTTGCAAGATTTTTCAGTTGAAGCCTCTAACTATGAGTAATTGATCCATACATCTTGTCCACCAACTGTTTGAGAAAATGACTGCGCGCAGACCTGGCCAAACTTGGTCATGACATGGTTTTGGGCCTACTTTCCTTCAACTTTGATCCATCATATCTCACTCAATTTTTATCCAATGGAGATGTTCTACACATGGATTTGAAGCTTAAAACAAGATCTTTCATTGAGGCAGAGTGGATTTTTCATTTGGTGCTCCAAATTTAAATGGCCTTGGTTCAAACTCTGATGCAAAATGGCCAAAACTTGCTATTTTTAGCAACCCTACTTCATCCAAAAATGGCAACTTTCCACATCTTGATTTTTTTCATGATTCCTTTGGAATTTCTTGACCAAATTTTGCACATTGGACACATATAACATGAATTTCATGAATTTGGCCTCAAAAAGTCAAGAGTTGACTTTTTCCTCTGATTATTTGACTTTGCCCCAATTTCTCTGATTCTTGATCTTTCTTCCAATTGAACCACTTCTAAAACCAATTGAGATGCAATCTTCCACATACATACACTTAAGGACATATGGAATACCATGACATCAAGTTTTGTTCAAAAAATCAAAGATTCCCTGATTTTATTAGAAACCCTAATTTTGACCCTCTCTGGTTAGGAGGAAATTGCACATCTTCCAAATCCAAATTCCTCAGAGTATGTTGTGTATCCTCTTAAAGGATGATGAGAAATGCCACTTGAGAATGATTTTGAATCAATGAGCTATCTCTTTTGAGGGTTTTCCTTCAATTTTTGAACCTCTTGCATAGTGAAAGATGTAGTGCTTCAATCTCCCATTGAATCTCACTTCCTTGAGGTTTTGGAAGATCAATTGAGATAGTATGAGCCATGAGAGACCTCTTGGCTTGCCTAGAGCCAACTTGATTGACCTTTTTGTGCTTTGAATGATTCCTTGATTGTCCACCTTCCACCTGATCACATGCCCTGATGGTAAGGAGGATGCCATGCTTCATTTTTCTATGTTAAATGCAATGTAATGTTAATGAGGTGGATATGATATGATAAATGATAATGCCATGCTATGATGACAAAAGGGGAGAGCAAATTTTGGGGTATTACAGCTGCCCCTATTCAAGCGCTGTAGACCTGAATGCCTGAAAGCAATTGCTTTCGGACTTTCAAGGTATATAGTGATTGAATACCAAATATAACCAAAAATTTGCTCTGGATGAAGAAGAAAAGGGATATAAACCCAACGAGACTGCTGGATTGAATCCTCGATGAAACGTCGGAGAGATCTGTCTTTTGAACGATGCCAGACGACTACTGGCTTGCCACGCTGATGGTGGACTTTAATACTGTCTTTTATGCAATTCCAGACGACTACTGGCCTGCCACACTACTGGTGAACTTTGGAAATGTCTTTTTGAACGACGCCAGACGACTACTGGCTTGCCACACTACTGGTGGACTTTAATACTGTCTTTTATGCAATTCCAGACGACTACTGGCCTGCCACACTACTGGTGGACTTTGCAGCTTCGTGCCACCCGAAGACGGACTTTTGCCAATCCACTGTTGGACTTTTGCCACCCGAAGACGGACTTTTGCCAATCCACTGTTGGACTTTTGCCACCCGAAGACGGACTTTTGCCAATCCACTGTTGGACTTCTGCCACCCGAAGACGGACTTTTGCCAATCCACTGTTGGACTTTTGGAATATGCCACCCTTAGATGGACCTTTCGCCAATCCACTGTTGGACTTTTGCCACCCGAAGACGGACTTTTGCCAATCCACTGTTGGACTTTTAGCTGCTTTGCCACCCGAAGATGGACTTTTAGAATTTTAAAATCGAATTACTCTCTGCCTCTGCGCCAGACATCTCTGCCGACTCTGCTGAGGAACCACAATCAATGATTTAATCTCGGAGACTCCTAAAAGGATAATATCTCTGCTGGCGAATGGATGAACAATCCGTCTGCTTCGAATTGTCAAGCTTGCCAAAAATAAATTGGACTTTAAGATATGAGGGAATGACGACTCTGCCAGGAATTATTCCATCTGTTTGGGGGAACGAATTCTGGTCACAGCGATTTCGCTGGGGATGAGAATTTTTAAATGACGTCCTGCTGGGGAAATGAGCCATTAAAACTCTGCTTGGGGATTTATTCAACCCAAGCTCCTTTATAGGGATTATCAACCTTCTGACCCGGCTGGGGAAAGGCTGTACCATCCTTGTTGAGGAATAGATTCTGTCGATCTGATAAACCTCTGCGGAGAGAATAACAACTCAGCTGGAAGTTGCTGACAAGATTCGATGCTGACCTCTGTGGGGATACCATGACCAGAGATACGATCTTGCTGGGTATCAGGGCTACTCTGCCAGGGATATGCAAATCCTGGTTAGAACATTCCACTGCAACTTGCTATAAAGAGTCCTTAGAGATCTGTTGGGGAAACCCAAAGCAAATCCACAGTAGTCTGCTGAAGAATGTGACTGTCGAGCTTAGGATAAGTACTACAATGCCCCATGTTAGGCGAGCTTCCCTTTAGACAATTCCGTTAGGGATGACGGGTTTATAACAAACTCTGTTGGAGAAAACTGCTTTAAAACGTCTCATGTTGGGGAATGCCTTTCGAGAGGATTTTACAGAAGACCAACTGTCCTCAAACTCTACTGGGGGTGACCAACACTTCATGCTGGGGAAATAATCATGCCCCATGCTTGGACAACACAACAATTCGTCCCCGCAGAGGATGTCGTAAGAGGATTTTACAGAAGATCTAGCCTCTTCAAACTCTTGTGACTTCGCTGGGGATAATGACCATCAGTTTCGGTGTCGACGAGACCACTCTTTTTGGGGAACCTGTGACCGTTATCGACATAGAAAAGCTTGTAGCTGTTGGAAGGACTGAATAAGAGAATCGACTTAATAAGATGCAACGGTACCCAGTTGAACTTAATTCACTGATATCGACCCGTTATGAACAATCGTCGACCGAACGATGAACGCCGATCTCCTTACCCATAATTGCCCCAGTTTTTTTGCGTGGGGTGATTTATTGCTGGTCTTGTGCTTAAAATCATCTGCACCTGCTACCTGCAACAAAAGAATATGCCCACATGCCCCGAATATTGCGTGGCTAGAATCCACCATCCGGGAGTATTCAACATTCGAAGTAATTTCAAATATTTTTTCTGCGCATGTTATTGCAAGGCTGCCATGTTTTCAAATGCAATGTTTTATCAACAATTAGGACGTTTTTGCAAACAAAGCAATAAAACAAAAATAGAAAGCTTTTTATTGAAATTCAATTTATTGACTGAGAGCCCAGAATAGGCAATTACATCTGGAAGCAATCCCTGGAAAGAGGTGATCGCTGAAAATTGAGAAAAGAAACTATCCTAATGGCAATGTGAAAACGGAATTCCACTGAGTTTCCATTCTGTTATGACCTGTATATCTTCAAAACTCCCCGACCTTGCCTTCTGAGGAATGATCAGACCGATTCCTATTCTTCAGAACGTCAGTTGTTCAAACGGTAATGGGTACAGATAACTCAGACTGTAGTCATTCGCTTAAATCCCTCTTTTGTGTGGACCGCCCTTTCAGGTTTTCGATCCACCAGGATACCCTTTTTTGCCTAAGTTGCCCTTTCGGGTTTTCAACTTACCGGGTGTACAATTTTTTTCAATTATATCCCTAATTTTTGCCCGAACCTTATTCTGTTTTTGGTTCGCCGGGATGCCCTTTTTTGCCTGGATTTTTTATTTTTATTATCCAGCGGGTCTATTCATGCGAAGTATTTTTTGACTACGTCCGAGTTAACAGGGGATGAAAAGTCTTCGCCATCCATGGTTGTAAGCAATAAAGCTCCGCCCGAAAAGACCTTTTTAACCACGAATGGACCTTCATAATTAGGAGTCCATTTGCCCCTGTGATCTGTATTGGGAGGAAGGATCCTTTTGAGTACCACATCTCCGACTTTATAAACCCGAGGACGCACCTTTTGGTCAAATGCCAGCTTCATTCTGCGCTGGTATAGTTGCCCATGACATACAGCCGCCAATCGCTTTTCCTCAATAAGGCTCAACTGATCAAATCTGGCTCGTACCCATTCAGCTTCATCTAGCTTAACATCCATCATGACTCTGAGGGACGGAATCTCTACTTCAACCGGTAGCACTGCCTCCATACCATATACAAGTGAGAATGGGGTTGCCCCAGTGGACGTGCGTACCGACGTTCGATACCCATGCAAAGCAAATGGTAACATCTCATGCCAATCTTTGTACGTGACCACCATCTTCTGCACAATCTTCTTGATATT
The DNA here is from genome assembly GCA_022829125.1 of Lathyrus tuberosus. NCBI lineage: Eukaryota > Viridiplantae > Streptophyta > Magnoliopsida > Fabales > Fabaceae > Lathyrus > Lathyrus tuberosus. The sequence goes on along the minus strand of JALAZF010000073.1, from coordinate 2,368,673 downwards.
TTTGTTGGCCGCTTCGACCGCGCCATTCATCTTTGGGCGGTACGGAGAAGAATTGTGGTGTTCGATTTTGAAGTCCCGGCATAACTCAGCCATCATCTTATTGTTCAAATTAGAACCATTATCAGTAATGATTCTTTCGGGAACTCCATATCGGCAAATGATATCCCGTTTTAAGAAACGAGCGACCACTTGCTTTGTAACATTGGCATAGGATGCGGCTTCAACCCATTTGGTGAAGTAATCAATTGCCACCAAGATGAAACGATGACCATTGGAAGCTGTAGGCTCAATCTTTCCGATCATATCAATGCCCCACATGGCAAACGGCCAAGGCGACGACATGATACTCAACGGATTTGGAGGCACATGCACCTTGTCTGCATAGATCTGGCATTTATGGCATTTGCGGGCATATTTGCAACAATCTGACTCCATAGTCAACCAATAATATCCCGACCTTAACAACTTTTTAGCCATTGCCTGCCCTCCGGCATGAGTACCGAAAGAGCCTTCGTGCACTTCAATCATCAACAAGTCTGCTTCATGTCTATCCACACATCTAAGCAGGACCGTGTCAAAATTTCTTTTATACAGCACGCCATCTTTGTTCAAGAAGAAACTACCAGCTAACCTTCTCAACGTCTTCCTATCTTTGGACGATGCCCCGGGCGGGTACTCTTGACTCTTTAAGAAACACTTAATGTCATAGAACCATGGCTTGTCATCAGACGCTGCATCGACCGCAAACACAAATGCTGGTCTGTCAAGGCGGGATACCTCAATCTTAGGTACATGGTTCCATCCTTGCACTTTGATCATGGAAGACAAAGTGGCCAAGGCATCCGCGAACCTATTCTCATCTCGAGGAATATGGTACAGTTTCACTGTTGTGAAAAATGTCAGCAATCTCCTCGTATAATCTCTATACGGCACTAGATTTGCTTGGTGCGTGTACCAACTCCCTTTCACTTGATTGATTACCAAAGCTGAATCACCAAATATATCAAGGGTCTTAATCCGTAGATTAATCGCCTCCTCGATCCCTATTATACAAGCTTCGTACTCTGCTTCATTGTTGGTGCACCCGAAAGTTATTCGGGAAGTGAAAGGCATATGAACACCTTCCGGCGTGATAAGGACTGCTCCAACTCCGCACCCATTCATATTGACAGCCCCATCAAACATCAGACTCCATTTGGATTCAGGGTCTGGCCCCTCCTCCGGAAGTGGTTCCTCGCAGTCCTTAGCTTTGAGAAACATGATGTCCTCATCAGGGAAGTCAAACTTCATGGGTTGGTAATCATCAATCGGCTGTTGCGCGAGATAGTCGGACAAGATACTTCCTTTGATGGCCTTTTGTGAAGTGTACTGAATGTCATACTCTGTCAAGACCATTTGCCACCGTGCAACTCTGCCTGTCAATGCTGGTTTCTCGAAAATATACTTGATAGGATCCATTTTTGAAATCAACAAGGTCGTGTGCCTAACCATATATTGCCTCAATCGCTTAGCGGCCCATGCAAGCGCACAACATGTCTTTTCAAGCATTGAGTATCGGGACTCACAATCATTGAACTTTTTGCTCAGGTAGTAAATAGCATGCTCCTTCCTACCTGTCTCGTCATGTTGACCGAGAACACAACCCATGGCACCTTCAAGCACTGTCAGATACATTATCAGCGGTCTCCCTTCAACTGGAGGTATTAGAATCGGAGGTTCCTGCAAGTATTCTTTTATCTTATCGAATGCCAATTGGCAATCGTCATTCCACCTGACCGTTTGATCTTTCCTTAACAATTTAAATATTGGCTCACACGTGGCTGTTAGGTGAGATATGAACCTTGCAATGTAGTTCAATCTACCCAAGAAACCACGAACCTCTTTTTCTGTTCTCGGTTCAGGCATTTCTTGTATTGCTTTCACCTTGGCAGGATCAACCTCGATTCCTCTTTCGCTCACAATGAAACCCAGTAACTTTCCAGAACGCACCCCAAACGTGCACTTGTTTGGATTTAATCTCAGACGGAACTTTCTCAACCTTTCAAACAGCTTTTTCAGGTTAACCAGATGTTCCTCTTCTGTTCTCGACTTGGCAATCATATCATCTACATAACATTCGATCTCTTTATGAATCAAGTCATGAAACAATGTCACCATCGCCCGCTGGTACGTTGCCCCTGCGTTTTTCAACCCAAAAGGCATTACTTTATAACAATATGTACCCCACGGAGTAATGAACGTGGTCTTCTCCATGTCTTCAGGTGCCATCTTGATCTGGTTGTACCCGGAGAAACCGTCCATAAATGAGAACACTGAAAACTGAGCTGTATTATCGACCAGCACATCAATATGAGGTAGTGGAAAATCATCTTTCGGGCTAGCTTTATTAAGATCTCGATAATCCACACACATTCTCACTTTTCCATCTTTCTTCGGTACTGGCACGATGTTGGCTACCCATGGAGGATACTTTGTCACAGCAAGAAAACCAGCGTCCCACTGCTTCTGGACTTCCTCCTTAATCTTTAAGGCCATGTCGGGGTGAGTCCGACGAAGTTTCTGCTTGACTGGCGGACATTCTTCTCCTAATGGCAGCCTGTGCACGACAATATCCGTATCCAACCCCGGCATGTCTTGATACGACCAGGCGAAGATGTCAACATACTCGCGCAACATTTCCGTCAAAGTTTGCTTCACATTTGCTTGCAAGCTGGCACCAATCCTGATCTCTTTCTTGGCGTCCTTGGTACCAATATTGATGATTTCTACAGTCTCCTGATGAGGCTGGATGACCCTTTCCTCTTGTTTCAACAATCTGGCCAGTTCTTCAGAAAGTTCACAATCTTTCTCGTCCCCTTCTTCGGCTTGATAAATCGGATTGTCAAAGTCATACATGGCCATATCAAAATCGTTATCAGTGGTATCCGGAGGATCAAGTCTGCATGAACGGGTTCATGCCTTATCTTAGAATTTATTTTTAAGCAAAACAAAAGAAAATGAAACATTGCCATTTTATATTTTTTGTGCAAAAATAAAAACTGAAAGACAGAGAACAAAATTTGATTGCAAAACGTCCTTTATTAATGATTAAACATTGCAAATGCAACCATGGTGGCCCTACAAATGAATCTATACGCCTTGGGCAGAGCGCAAGATTTTGTCATGCATTATGGTTAGAAAAAACAAAGAAAAATTACTCTGTCTGAAGAGTAACATGGATGACTTCTTCAACGAACCAGTTTTGCACTTGTTGTCCCGGCACATGAGGGCGTACCCAGTTGTCCAGGTCACAATCACTGTCAACACTATCCTCCGTGGCTGCACAAGACTGGTCCATGTAGATAATTCCCCCACTATTGAAAGTAATGGGTCCCCTGCTCCCCGCATCTGAAGTTGTAGAGGGATGATAACCAATACCAAATTTGTCTTCCTTCATTGGGGTCTCTATCAACCTGCCCCAACCTTGGGCGTTGCCTGCCCTGACGACTTCGACAGCTTGTTTGTAAGATGAAATGGAGGTACCAGCCCCAACTGGTACAGAAGAAGACTCAGGTGCATCGTCAATATTGACTGCTTCAAATGATTGGCACAGCATCTCATGAATTTCCCCATCCATTTCAATGTACTTGAATGTGGACAAGTGACTCACAAAGATGTCTTCTTCCCCGCACACCGTCACAACCTGCCCTTCAAATTCATACTTCAACTTTTGGTGTAGAGTAGAAGTAACAGCCCCGGCTCCGTGAATCCAAGGGCGTCCCAATAGGCAGCTATATGCAGGTTGTATGTCCATTACATGGAACGTGGATTTGAATACCTGTGGTCCAATTTGTACGGGCAATTCCACCTCACCAAACACAGATCGTCTGGTTCCATCGAATGCTCTGACCACCAATTCACTAGGCCTTAAGATCAAACCATCAACTTCCAGCTTCATCAATGCCTTCTTGGGCAAGACATTAAGTGATGAACCAGTGTCTACCAGTACATGAGATAACACTGCGCCCTTACACTCCATCGTGATATGCAAAGCCTTATTATGGTTTCTTCCTTCAACAGTCAAATCTCTACTTGTAAAGCCCAAGCCATGGCTGACATTAACATTGGAGATTACGCCCTCGAGCTGATTAACAGTAATTTCTTGTGGCACGTATGCACTCTTCAACACTTTCAACAACGCCTGCCGGTGCGCATCAGAGCACATCAATAGTGACAAGATTGAAATTTTTGAAGGGGTCTGATTCAGTTGGTCCACAATCTTATAATCGCTTTTCTTGATTATCTTCATAAATTCTTCCATTTCCTTATCAAAAGTAATCTTTGTCTCGGCTTCAGGTGTAGGCGCACTTTCAACCACCTGTTTACCCTTAGCCTTTGCTGCAGCTTCTACCTCCTTATCACTTCTCAAGGTTTGGGGAGCGAACAACCTTCCACTCCTTGTAAAGCCCCCTACACCCCCTACATTATCAATATTTGGGCTGACTGACGGCTCAACTTCCTGCTTTTTACCTTCGTAATATACATCTGCCCCATAGTGCCATGGGATAGCTTTCGTAGATGTGAACGGAATTGGTCCTGGCACCGTGATAGTGACAGGACTGGGCCCTTCTGGCGCAACACTCGCCACGGGAACTGCATTGACCGGCATTTGAATCTCAGCGGGAGTGTAATAGATGGTCACGGTTGATATCTCATCAGTGTCTTTCACGACTCTGTCGAACTGTAGACATCCTTCATCGATCAGATTCTGTAAACCCATCTTCAACTTATCACAGCCGTTCTCCTGATTCATACACTCAGAGCAATCTTGATTACAGCCCGGGAACACTTGTCCCTTCAATAAACGATCTTTTACAACCAACAAAGAAGTTTTCACTTGATGAACGTCTAACACCAAATTCAATCTCCTCCCATCTTCAATAGCGTACACATTTGCTGCACTATGATCAGGCATGGGATGCTGAGTAATATTAGGAGCGGGAGAGAAATTGATGGCTTTAGCATCAATCAAATCTTGTACTTTATGATGGAAAGCCCAGCATTTTTCAATGGAGTGCCCCTGAGCACCTGAGTGGAACTCACAACGAGCATTAGCATCGAAGTTAGGTGGCAGGTTTCCAGCAACCGGAGCTTTCATAGTACGGAGTTCTACCAACTTTAACTCGAGTAGCCGGGGCAACAGCGCGGCATAAGTCATAGGGAGAGGATCCATCTTACGATCCCTCTGTCTAGACCTTTGCTGGAAAAAAGGTTGTTGCTGTTGAACTTGTTGTTGGGGTTGTTGTTTCTGAACAGACGGTGTGGGGATTGTCACAGCATCTACCTGATAATAAGCTCGAGAACGCCCTCTGCCTCGTCCTCTAAACACAGCATTCGTATCACCTTCTCTTCTTTTCTGGTTACTAGCGAACGGTTTCTTCGTCCCCGAAGAGCCAGCCCCACTCACATCCTGGATCTTTCCAAGCTTTAACAGACTTTCTATTCTTTCTCCCGCAATCACAATATCAGCAAATCCAGTTGACGGACAAGCAGCTAATCTATCCAGATAGGCCCCTTGCAAGGTGCCCATGAACATATCTGCCATTTCTCTGTCTGACAAGGGAGGTTGAACCTGGGCAGCCATTTCCCTCCACCTCTGTGCATATTCTTTGAAACTCTCCTTGGCATTCTGGGACAATCCCTGCAATTGGGTGCGGTTGGGCGCCATGTCAATATTATATTGGTATTGCTTCAGGAACGCTTCTGCCAGATCTTTCCAATTCTTCACAGCAGCTCTACTCAACTTCATGTACCAGGTCAAAGACGCCCCCGCCAGGCTGTCCTGAAAATAGTGCATCCATAGCTTCTCGTCATCCGTATGGGCTGAAATCTTCCCAAAGTAAGCTTGAAGATGCGTTTGGGGACACGCATTGCCGTGATACTTATCAAAAGTGGGAGGTTTGAATTTAGGGGGAATTCTGACTCCTGAGACCAGCCCCAAGCTGGTAACATCAATACCCATAGAGTTCTTGCATTCTATGGCCCTGATCTTCTCTGCTAACTCATCATACCTTCGATCCCCTTGATTACCCACATCAGCATCCAGCAGAGTAAATTGGTCTTCCAGAGTATCTTCAAGAGTAACACCAGCCTGCCTACCATTTCCATTACCCCGATTGTTACCACCAGGAGGAGGGTTGCCACCGGGAGGAGGAATGCCATGTCCCTGTGAATTGTCATGATGATCACCTTCGGGCCCATTGTCGGGACGCTCTACCAGAAGCCTCAGTCTCTCCTGATTTTGCGCCATGCCAGTCATGAGGGTCATGAACTGGTCCATACGCGCCCTCATTTCCGCCAAATCACTTTGCACTTGATCCATGATTCTTACTTGATTCCTTCGCGTCGAATATCGGTGAATATGACTCTCCGCTATACTGCCTGAAACCAAATAAAGGTTAGAGACCCCGCAACGAGTACCTGAAAAGCAAGTAACAAAAAATGCAAAATGATATGCAATGCCATGCAATGCCATGTTTGTCATTTCCGAGGTGCTTTATACCCTGATTCCAATCCAACCACAGAAATCTGAAGACCAGAAATTGTGATATAAAGAGACGTGTCGTGGTCATGTGCTTGTGTGCAGCTATCTGATAAGGAATAATTCTGAATAAAACTGCTCATACTCATTCAACGAAGTATTCAAGTACATTTAAGAAAGGTTCAACCGCAAATGCAATACAAGGAAAAATGGATCCATCAACAAGCCTGATGGTAACCATTAACAACAAAATATAAGGAAAAGAACATCAGTCTGACAATTCCACACCCTTCAGCTTATCACTTGAGTATTTGATCTCCTCAAAAAGTATACGGGTACGCTGGTGATTCGGCTTTTCAATCATTTCTTTGATCAAGACATCCCTTTTCTCAAGAGCTTCAGTTAAAGAACCCATGTGCAACATCAGAGCCTCGTCATCATACACTCCTTTGTGTCTCTTTATGCCGGCTTGCGTCTTGAGTATCTCCCTTTCTATCATGACTTCTTCAAGCTCTTTCTTGGTATTCCTCAGCTCACCTCTAGCTTCTTCTAGCTGTTCTTGACTCTTACCGAGGCTTTCCCGATACTTTCTCCTCTGCTCATGCGCCTTTTCAAGCTCTTCGTCCTTAATCTGCAACTGTTCCTGTAATTCAGCATTCTCTATCCTAACTTCGTCCCAAGCGTGCTGAAACTTTGTTAACTTTTCTTTGGTCTGTGCTAACGCCTGTTTGGTTTGCTTGTGGGCTTGAGTAGCATCATCAGCACCTTTACTAATCTTCCGGAAATGTTGGGCTCTTCCAGCAAAGTCTTTTTCTTTTGCAGTTAGGATTTGTTCAGCATCTTGGGCTTTCCGCTCCAGCTCTTTGTTGGCATGTAGAGCATTCTGAAGACGGCTACTCAACTCGGAATTCTCTCCTTGGAGCTTTTTCACCAAGGCTTGCAACTTGTCAACTTCTTCCACAGTAGCAGTGCTTCTTGCTTTCTCATTCTCCGGATACAAAAGGGGTGCCTTACCAAAAGGCAAGAGAAAATCTTCAACTCTTTTCTTCACCCACTCTTCATATGCTGGATAAACCCGGTTGTTAGGCTTTCCTAGAGTAACTTTCCCCTTTTTCAGTATGCTACCCCAGCTTTCAGAAGCTTTCTGTGCTGCTTCCCATCCTTCTGATGTATGAAAATAGAGGGACTCCTCCACATCTCTCTTAATAGGCGGACCTGTCAGGGCATACCCAAATTGTCGAATGGCCAAAGAAGGATTGTAGTTAATCCCACCCAGTCTTCCTATCAGTGGAACGTTAGGGAACTTACCACAGCTGTGGATAATATTCTTGCCAATCAGCCCATGATCTACCCATACGATGTCCTTGGCCACCAATCCCATTAAACGCTGTTTCCACTCTAGAGAATCTTTGGAATCCACAAAAACCCCTGATTGTGGTAAACGGCCCGCAAACCACTTATAGAATAAGGGTGCACAACAACGAATTATCCCTCCTCTTTTCTTTTCATTTCGGTTGTACAATGAATAGTGAAGATCTCCCAGTAGCGTTGGCACCGGGTTCTTCATCATGAATATTCGTATAGCGTCCGTATCAATGAAATCCGGCTCGTTGGGAAACAACACTATGCCGTATATACAAAGGGCTAGCAAAGCATTAAAAACAAGCCACTTCTCGCCTTTAGCTGCTTCCTGGGCCTTCTTAATCAGATATTCCAGCTTGTAACCACGAAACTTTCCTTTGTTGGAGACATTGTCACTTAACTCTGATTTGCTCAAATACAGAGCACCAGCCAACTTCCCAAAGTCAAGATCCCCCACCGATCCAAAGAAAGGGGGCTCCTCCTTGATAGCAATCCCCAACATGTTGGAATACTCCTCCAGGGTAGGAACCAACACATAGTCTGGAAATACAAAACATCTCAGAGGCGGATCATAGAACTGCATCAACGTATGGAGACCTCTGGCTTCATAATCACTGACATTACGAACCATAGATAAAATCCACCCATATTTCTCTTCAAAAGCTTCTCGTACTGCAGGACTCGCCATTCCCTTCAGCATAACAATAGGGCCCAAAGTAGGCGTAAGGAACTTATAGCTGATGATATTCTTCCTCTCTTTAGTGTTCATCTTTGCAGCGACCTGATGATTGGAATCAAGGGTAATATGCACCTGGAAATGAATAAACATGTATGTTAGGATATGATAATGCAATGCAAAGGGCAATGTGATCAGGTAATCCGGTGTCTGTGCTGAACTGTGAACGGTGTCAGTGTAGCTCTGAGACTAATATAGAACCATAGATAAGAACCATCTGAATACAATAGGATGAAACTTCCTTTTTGTGCAATGATGATAGAAAACCGGGTATGTAGGAGGTCATGGTTACCTGCAAACCTGTAAACAACCCGCCCTTCTCACATGTGGGCACTAGGATGTTCAGTATCCCGGGCTCTCAGGTCGAGAAATGATGATACGTTCACCATTTCCGGTTTGGCATCATCACCAATCGAGGAGGCCTCAACTGATTCTCCAAAACAAAAAGGTCCTCAGCTTCTGGCACTGAGGTCGAGAAGCAATAGTACATTCATCCCTCAGGGTACAGTACTACCGCCAATCGAGGAGTGCCTCCGCTGATTCTCTTTCAAAAAGGGATGTCCTATAGCAAGTTCCCAGCATTGGGTCCTCGGATCGAGAATGTGCAATGGGTTTGCCACGGAATGTGGTCTGCCACTGTCACAACTCGGGAGGAGTGCCGCAACTGAGTCCTCGGGAATGGTCACCAGAGTCGACAGTTCCTCAAGAGAATAACCACTGGCCTGCATAACATGCAGTAGCAGAAAGCTCCTGATAGAACCTCGTCTGGTTGTGGGTCTCATGAACAACAATACGTGGTCACCACCACGCAAGCGTCATGACTATCCACTCTAATACCTATGTGTGTACTCAAGCCTGTGTAGTGAGCTTATCTCTCAGAACACCCATCCCGCCAAACAGACAAAACGGTGCAACACAATATAATATATGATATGTAATGCTAAAATGCGGTAAATACAGTAAAATAAATAAACAACAACATATAGCACAACATTAAACACCCAATGAAAGAAAAGCAGACAAGCGCTAGGATTGACTCGCTAAGGAAACCAGAGATTCTGGGTTCGGTCCCCAGCAGAGTCGCCAGCTGTCGCTCCCGGGATTTTCATCCTAGTACAAACGCGAAAGTGGCACCGAAACAGAGTCGCCAGCAATGTGTATTTATCCCATGAGAGGGAAAGGAAACACCGCGTAAACCTGAAGAGAAAGGAAAAGCATGGTCTTGCGACCAAGAGAAATGGGTTCGGGAGTCGGTTACGCGAGAGGAAGGTATTAGCACCCCCTCGCGTCCATCGTACCCGATGGGATCCACGCTTGCTTGTCTCGATCAAAGGGTGATAGAAAAGAATACTGGAAAAGGAACGAAAAGAGAACTGAAAAAGAAATGAGAAACAAATGTAGGGAAAATAAAAGAAGTGCTCGCATGGGCCCTACCCCACTGCCTACGTATCTCATCGGGAACATGAGAATCAGAGCGACGTAGTTCCCCTCACTAGGGATGGATTGTCTGTGTTTTTTAGAGAACGGCTTACGTCCTAGCTCAGGTGTTGCAGGCTCGCTGGTCCGAGTGCGTTACCATCTTGCAAGAGAACGAGTAGAAGCGCGTTCGTGCGTTGAGAATGAATGAGATGAGAAAAGAATTCCCGAAGGAAAGACGTTATTGTTTGTTTTTGTCTTTTAGAAGGAAGTGTTTTGGATTTGTTTGCATATGACAGTGTATCTGGATCTTAGCCATTGGAATGTGTACGTTCTCACATTCCAAGATGGAATGGGTAAGAATACACACTAAGAGTGAAGAAGACCCCCACACTTAGTTCCAATTGTCAAGGTTCAAACACACTAGCATACTTGTGTTTATTAAGTGTTTTGTTGATTATGAAGTGAAGAAGTGTTTTTTATTATTTGCACCTTCAACAAGTATTGCATTTAAGTCCCTCATACAAGATCAAATATGTAACACATTGACCTAAGATGGGCCATATGCTACACATTCTAAGATTACAAGAGAAGACCCCTTATAATCTTTTCTTTATATGAAAGGCCTAAATGCAATAAATGCCTACCTTTATTATATGTTTTGAATTTTCTTTGAGATGAGAAAAGAGACTCAAGAGAGGAGAAAAGGTAAAACCTATATGGACTAAGACTCAATCCTAATTGAAGATTAAAGGGAGTGATCCTAAAGGTTTGTGAGGTTTCAACCTAAAGTCTAAAGAAGGAAAGAATTAAACAATTCACTTCTAAAGTAGAAGATGAATTGTAATTCACAAAGGGAAAGTGATGAGTTATTAAAAGAAAGCACATAAGTGCTTAACAAAACACAAAATGGAATTGTAAAAGAGAAAGGATAGAAGTTGAATGTGGATTCCTTATCCACACTCAATTGAAACTTACCAAAGCCCCTACATGGTTAGTAAACATGTATAAGAAGTATAAGAAGTAAAAGAACATGTAATGCATCATAAAACTCCAAAGAATTAAATGAGAAAACAAATCCTAGAACCACAACCAGAATGGGCATCATATGGTCAACAAATGAATATCATCATACAAGTGCAAGTGAATAGGCAACAAACATCATCCATTAGCATTTAAACATGTTACAAGAAGAAAGGGTAGATGAAAGATGGAAAGAAATGAAGAGGACATGCATAAATGGAACATGTAAATCAACAACCAGAATTGAAACTAAATGGAAAATGGTTTATGAAAATCTCAAAAGTATTTATGAGATAACTTCAAGACATTCAAGAAGTAATATAAGAAGAATTGAAATGAAAGTTCAAAAGGAAAGGGCAAACAATACATGTTAATGATGCACAAAGTTCAAATTGAAATGAACATGTAAAGATGACCTATAATGTGTATCAAAGACCTATAATATCATATGAATGGCTCATAACATATGCAAATGCTCATACAAATGTGCACAAAAGAATTCATGCAAACATGCACTAAAGATTACAATGATATAACATGTCATAATGCCTTAAATGAAATGCATCAAGCAAAAATCAAATGTCCTCATGAAAATTATGAAAACATGGTATTGGAGTTCACTAATCAGAGATAAATCACATATCAAAATAGCATATCAAAATTCAAAGCAAAATGACTTCAAACAAAGCAATTAGGTCAAATTGAAACATCATGCAAAGTGGTACAAATATAGGCATCAAGACATGTAATAAAGTGACCTAAAAAATCAAACAAAAATCATATAACATGCTTCAATGTATTAGTGAATCAATGCAAAAAGAATCATGTCAAAATAGTTGGTAATGAGCAAGAACAAAATTAAACAAATTCATGTATCATGCTTAGAATGCATCTAAATGGAAATTCAAAGAAAATTATGGACCAGGGGTAAAAAGGTCATAAAATCAAGAAATAAAATCATGGAAAATTTCCTAAATGTTTTAAGAGTACACATGAATTTTTGTGGAATTTAATAATGCAATTTGGTATTTTTTAAAATTAAAAATCAAACGTGTAGAAAGAAATAAAAATGAAAAAATAAATGCAAAATGCAGGGGGGTATGAACATAGCAATTGGACAGTGCAAATTCATTGGGCTTTAGAAAAGAGGAGGTGTGAATAGCAATCTGGTTAGGTCCATTAAGCACGCAGAACATACTAACAAGCATGGACTCTCAGTCAACAAAATTGACTCCCTCATGGCCATTGGATCAAGTCACAGTCAAACCATAGTCAAAGTAATTGAAATCAATGCATGTGCGTGAGTGACCACAATCCCTATCGTGTATCACGCCACAAAACGTTTAAATGAGTTCAGAAAATTGGCATGTGACTTGCACGCTTTTTTTTATGTGTTGGCAGCATGGTAGCCATTAGATCACACTCATCCAACGGATCACATTCAAACTGGTCATAAAACCCTAACATGAAGACCACCGGCCGGAGAAGGACCTCCGGTCGCCTTCTCCGGTCAACCATCACCGTCTGCAACTTTAATTCTTCCAGAAATTCACAATCCACATACCAAATGAAAGCTAAACTTACGTACATCAAGAATTTAGCACTGAAATCACCAAACAATGCACACACAGCAAGAAATGATCACAAACATTTTGCCCTAAGTTTAGATCTACACCTCTGAGAGGTCTATCAACTAGCCAGAAATGTTTCATTGCTTCTAATAAGCCATAATCAACATGAAACAAGCTTAAAAATCAATGAATCACACCAGAAGAGTTAAGAAATTCCAAACCTGAAACTTGAAGATTCTTTGTTCAAAAGAAAACCAGAGATGTTGCCTTGAGTTCTTGAGCTCCAATGTGGCCAAATAAAGGCTTAGATACAAGAGTGGATGATACTTCAGTGAAGGAGAGCTGAAATCCAAGATTCAAAACAGTTGCAATGTGATGAAAATGGGAGAGAGAATCAGAGAGATTCTGAGAAGAAGATGAGGGAGATGAAGTGGAGCTCGAAAATCAGTTGAAATGTGGAGGAATTGAGAGAGAATGGAAAGAGTTTCTCAATTGAATATCAGAAAAATGAAGCTACCTCCAATTCGTGAAGGGAAGATTTGTTTTATATGTTGAGCTTAACCATGGTTAACTGGGTGAATCAACTGAGTCATGGTGGTTTAGGTGAGTCATCCCTAACTAACTGAGTCAAGTTAGTTAGGGAGAGCAATGATAAGGTGATGATAGTTCATGGTAAGCTATGGTGATGGTGACAAGAGAAATGGAATGGCAAGGCTGTGTAACACAAAACTTGTTCAGCAAGCTTGTCATTTCTACTTTCATGCATAGCACGTGCTATGGTGTGTATGCAATGTGTTTGGTTTAAAAAGGCAATGGATAGCTGGTATGAATAAAGCACGTGCAAGCTTGTACCAACAACATCAACAACATTGGTTTTTTTTTCTGGTTTTTTATAACAGTTTGCAGACATGGGTGTTTAATGGTGATTTTCTCTTTGCATTGTGGATGATTTGATGAGTTCTTGGAGTCATTGGCAAGAGGGATTGTAGTAGAACTACTTTGGTATGAAAATTGAATGGAAATGATGCTTGGGAGAGGTTGAAAATGACTTAGAACAATAAGGTTTGGAAACTGGTCATGGGCGAGGAAATGAGGTTGGCTGGCAAGGTGTGCATGGCATGGATTTTCAGTTGTATTGACCAATCTTTGAGCTATCATAATTCCTTATCCTTTGATCATATGAAAAAATCATGAACATCAATCTTGAAGATCTCACATAGGGGAGCAACTTTGATGTTGCAAGATTTTTCAGTTGAAGCCTCTAACTATGAGTAATTGATCCATACATCTTGTCCACCAACTGTTTGAGAAAATGACTGCGCGCAGACCTGGCCAAACTTGGTCATGACATGGTTTTGGGCCTACTTTCCTTCAACTTTGATCCATCATATCTCACTCAATTTTTATCCAATGGAGATGTTCTACACATGGATTTGAAGCTTAAAACAAGATCTTTCATTGAGGCAGAGTGGATTTTTCATTTGGTGCTCCAAATTTAAATGGCCTTGGTTCAAACTCTGATGCAAAATGGCCAAAACTTGCTATTTTTAGCAACCCTACTTCATCCAAAAATGGCAACTTTCCACATCTTGATTTTTTTCATGATTCCTTTGGAATTTCTTGACCAAATTTTGCACATTGGACACATATAACATGAATTTCATGAATTTGGCCTCAAAAAGTCAAGAGTTGACTTTTTCCTCTGATTATTTGACTTTGCCCCAATTTCTCTGATTCTTGATCTTTCTTCCAATTGAACCACTTCTAAAACCAATTGAGATGCAATCTTCCACATACATACACTTAAGGACATATGGAATACCATGACATCAAGTTTTGTTCAAAAAATCAAAGATTCCCTGATTTTATTAGAAACCCTAATTTTGACCCTCTCTGGTTAGGAGGAAATTGCACATCTTCCAAATCCAAATTCCTCAGAGTATGTTGTGTATCCTCTTAAAGGATGATGAGAAATGCCACTTGAGAATGATTTTGAATCAATGAGCTATCTCTTTTGAGGGTTTTCCTTCAATTTTTGAACCTCTTGCATAGTGAAAGATGTAGTGCTTCAATCTCCCATTGAATCTCACTTCCTTGAGGTTTTGGAAGATCAATTGAGATAGTATGAGCCATGAGAGACCTCTTGGCTTGCCTAGAGCCAACTTGATTGACCTTTTTGTGCTTTGAATGATTCCTTGATTGTCCACCTTCCACCTGATCACATGCCCTGATGGTAAGGAGGATGCCATGCTTCATTTTTCTATGTTAAATGCAATGCAATGTTAATGAGGTGGATATGATATGATAAATGATAATGCCATGCTATGATGACAAAAGGGGAGAGCAAATTTTGGGGTATTACAGATACCCAGTGCTCTAGATGAAGATTAACATTTGAGCACTGGATCTTCACACAATTGCTGAGCACATTCACATACTGTACTCTTACTCCTAGAGAACACTGACACTGCTCACAAACTCCACGAATTCTCAGCTTACTTATAAGCTTTACTGAGATCTAATCACTTCAAGAGAAAGAACAGCTCTTTAACAAACCTTCCTGATCAGATCACCTCATCTGAAAAAGACGCTTGAGCATTCAACTCCACATGCACAGTCTCAATCATATTCCAAATATAACCATCTACAATCATGATGTTACAACATCATTTGGGACATCAGCTTCCCATCACCATTCAAAGGCTCATTGCGCATAGAAGTCCTTCAAGAAGCTCCCAATGAAACACAGCCAGAGCAGCTTATTCAGGTTAACCTGAACACCATAGAGAGAAATAAACTCGCACACCCTTTCTGAAGCAAAGAGTTCAGACTGCAGAATTACATACTCACATCAGACAAATACTTAGCTCTTGTCAAAGTATTTATCATTAGTCAGATAAGACTACCTTCTCTCATCAGGTAGGATAATTGGTCTGACATTCTTCTTTCATCATGACAACCATTCAAAACCAGATCATACACACATGCAGGAACCCGCATACTCTACATCTCAAGAATCTTATTTTCAAACTTCTCATGCAGATACCAGGGAACCATGATTCTTTGGTCCCAAATACACCAACTCCTCCAAATCTGAAATGCTCATCCTGGATAGTTTGGATGACACCCCAACAATGAAGACACCAGCCAACCAGTTAGGTTAATATATCTCCTCTGTGCACAACCCTTTGAGTTTCTCTTCCACTAGAACAAGAGTTCCATGCTCTCATCGACTTGACAGTGATATCAAGTTTGAGTAGACAACCTCCATTCTGTTGATTTTGCAGTAATTCAAACCAATCTCACACATTGATGAAAATCTGCCAATGCTTCTCCAAAGTCTTCAAACCTGCCACTGTCTGAATCTTCAGAAGGAATAGTTAGGAACTACACCTTATAGTTGTACCAAGGATGCCACCTTTCCTTGAGTAAAGCAGTCTTCAGAAAGTTCAGATAATGCCACCTATCTTAACTCTATGATGAGCATTCTGGACTGCACCTAAACCAATCCAAGTAGTCATAAGTCTTTCATCTCCATCTTCAGCATCAACAATATCCAGACCAGCTTCTTGCCAGGAAACTTTCCAGAAATACACAACTCCTGTCACACAAGACTGAAGCAAATTCTCAGGCCAACTCCCAAGAAGTAACAATTGATGCTAAAGCTTATGCAGTACCCCTCCCATGATTTTGCACAAACTCTGATGATGAAATGTTCCAAACATCGTGTTGAACATCATCAATCTTGAGTCACAAGGATAATCAATCAAATATTTATGAACTCCACAAACAACAATTGATCTTAAATCCTTGTATAAAAACCCTACCAGATACCAGCACCAAGTAAACACCACCAAAGTAGCCTATCCAATCCAGTTTCTTCTTTTGTAGAGGGTTGAGATATCAAGGATGCTACACTTGGCTCAAGTAAGTAAAACCTTCTCTGAACAGATCCTATTTCCCTCAGCAAGTCTGAAACCTCCTTCCAAATTGAATTCATCCTTAGATATACCAGAACTACATTGGAAACCATAACCAAGAAGAATCTCCTAACTAGGTCACCACAAATAAGCTTAAGAGACAACTTATCAAGATCTTCACTCCCGCATGAAAAATTTGACAGTGATACTCTTTTGCTTTGGCTCCACCCTCTTCATTCACCATCAAGAAAATTGAGAAAGAAGGAATCAATGTTCTGGACAAATTGGTCTTTAATACCTTTATGAGTGGAGTTGAGATAATCATCAAGTATCTTTGGCATCTCTAACCAAACGGTTGAAGCTGTCTTGCATAAACTTCAACATCATAGAATAACCTGCTGAGGAGGCCAAACCCTAACGTCTTTCCAAGAAAATACATTCCTAAAGTCTCACCACCAGAGACACAAGAAACAACCAGGGTTACATCAGATACCATGCAGCGGAACACACAACAACTCCTCAACAACCTTCAGGCACGACTCAATAATCCTTGCACATCATCACCATAATCCAAGTGCCAACAAAATAGGTTTGAAAATAAATCAAACTACACAGCAACTCACCACCAAAGCTACAAGCCTGATAACAATAGATAGGTCTAATACACACCCTGTCATGAACAGTCCATCCTCCACTTCTAGGGACCATTCAAACAACAAAATGAACTTCTCCAAGTTCAAACAACTTTTCAGTAGGTACCACCTACCTTGCCCATGACCAGAAAGTATCTTCCCTAGGATCTCACCCAGAAACAGAACAGGATGCCTGCTCTGATACCAATTGTAATTCTGGTATGACAGATCCCAGATGTCCTACAGGATGTCGAGACATCTAGTCTGTTACAGAAAACATGGCAAGGTATAACCAATAACAGTATTAAAAATCATAAACCACACACTGAATTTGTTCACCCAGTTCGATCTAACAATCTACATTTGGGGGCATACCAAGCCAGGAAGGAAGTCCACTCTTAGCAGTATTAAATTACAGACTCAACAACCAAGTTGACAATCTCCTAACTTAATAACTACCCAACGACCCTTCTACCTAAGTTCTCCCTAGGTAAGAGACTCCATCTCACTTCCAATCATCGCAATGATGTCTAGCAGTCAACACCTCAGCCACTGCATCAACAGCTTGATTTCCAACAGCTCTTCAATCACAGAAAAATAGAAGACGCACTTCAATAACAATACCTAGACATGACACACATGACTAAGAACAATACTCAGAGTTGCTTAACAGCTTCCTCCAAGAATAACACTCACTCTTGCTTAAAAGCTTCGAGGAGTACAGTGACCATCTCACAATCCGAGTGGTTCACACATACCAACTCTACTAGAGAGTGGTTCACAAGAACGAAACCCTAATAATTTTACATCGTAGAATCGTTACAAAATCAGGTTACAAACACTCCTATTTATAACCTACATCCCAACTGGATTTGGGCTTCAAAACACAGCAGAGAGACTGCACACAATTCTGCAAAATAAACTCCAAGAAAATAGGTCTTCAATCTAAAGTTTCCTAATATGTCTCCATATTTAGAAATTAGTGAAAATCCGAAAACCAACACAAAATCTCAACCCAATTACTTTGGACGCCACATAGGGTAACTAAATATTCACAGAATATTCAATAACAAATAACAACTAACAGAATCTTCTTTAAATCCAATAACAGACGCGATGTCCTATGATCCAGGATGGGACATCTTTATCCGACATGTTGAATGCAGTAAACAAGAGCATCTTGTTTCAACATCTTGATTAACCATCACATGACAGCAACATTGTTTTACCAAAATTGTAGCCAATTACAAGAACTAACATAAACAAATTCAGAATCTATACAAAAATTAAATTATGAACTACTCTTTGCATGCAAAGGAAAATTGCCATAGTTTAAAATTGATATAGATTCCTACATTAAGGCTCAAAGAGGTTAATGAAATTCTCGCTCACTCACAAGGTAAGTTACTTTTAGGTCAAATGGTTGTGCTTAAAATCAAACAAAATGCCTTGATCACTTTTATGCTTTCATACAATTCAACACAAATGCAAGATTTAACATAACTCAAATGAGTTAAAACAAGAATTGTTGGTCTCCTGTGCATATAGTGAACAATGGAAAGCTTCCTCACATTGGGTATGATTTAAAGTGATTCACAAATGAATAAGAATTGAAAAAGAATGAATGACATGAAATTCGTATAAAGCCTACGTGTCATATTCATGCTATGTTATAGAAAACAATAAACATGTACCTTGGCAATGCAACTTCCTTTCAAACTATTATCATTACCATGACATTTTCTTGTTGACACACTCAAACATTAACAATCAATGCATGTCTCTTCAAGAAAATCAAAATCAAGTTTTTTGAACAAACACAACATTTCTCTAACAACTAACAAATTCAAACTACTAAACTACTAAAATACTAAACACATAACAACATAAGTTCAAAATGGGTCAAAGTGGATAGGAGAGCTGAGAATTTTTCCAGATGCAGCAGCGCGGTCTGGTCGCGCTAAGCGACATTAGCAAAACAAGGTTTTTAAAAAATGCTAACTTTTCTCAAATTTTCCATCCACTGACACTCTTTAATAACTATACTACTAAATGAAAAAAAAAATATTAAATAATTAAAAGGTTGGGTTGACTCCCAACAAGCGCTTATTTTACATCGTTAGCTTGATGCCTTTATCTTGTATACGCTCCTTCATGTTGCTTCTTTGTTGGGCTAGTTGTTCACCAACGGCTACCCCCTCACCAACACTTTAGAAAATGTGAAGGGAAACAAAAATATATACAAAATAGATAACATGTACAAAGTGTAACAAAATATAAAAGTGTATAAAGCTCAAAAATATAGACAAGTGAACAAAATTAAAAAATAAAGACAAATGAACAAAGCTAAAAAATATAGACAAAGGTAAAAAGCTTAAAATTATAGACAAATGTACAAAGCTTTAAAAGATAGAAATTATTGATTTGCAAATAATATCAAAACCAATCCCCAGCAAAGACGCTAATTTGTTGATGCGGTAAAGCGGCAAGCAAAAGTAAGTAAGTATCCGGTTTTGTCGTCTCCACAGGCATCGGTGCGAGGGATCAACTACCATTCAACGATCTCTATGATTTTAAGCTACAATATGTAAAATGAATGAAAGAAAAATATAAAGTTTCAGAGAGATATGAGAGTTTATCAGGATCGCACTTCATCCACCTATCTAATACTCAAATTTACTAATCAGTTGTACATAACCTAAAACACTTATCAATATCATTACGTATCGCTCACATCAATGTGCATATCTGCCACATCGACGAGAGTTCTACTGTATTATTCAATCGACGATCTCTTAGCCTATCAAACAACATGGGGCATTAAGATTCAATACTCACGCGAATGTTAAATCTAAATCTATGTCTAGATTTTAGAATCTAACAGATGTTCATCTTAGATCTAGATCTGAAGAGTATTTCTCAATAACGGTTCAAATTAGAAATAGAAAACAAGTAAACAAAGATGATATCGATATATATTTATGAAATAGATCGTATACAATGCCATGATCAATAAATATACATACTATCAAAGTAAACTTACATACAAAACCCCAACAAGAAGGAATACAAAGAGAAGAAGGAAGATGAACTGGCAACTCTCGCGGTGTCAAGACGATTGATGCAAATCAAACTCCGAATCATCAAGATGCAACCCGAATGTTGTTTCTATGCCTCTATCTCTACAGAATAATATTTGATCAAATGGGTATAAAATTCCCCAAGAGATAACGAAAAATATTTTTATATTTCTATTTATACAAGTCCAAAAATCGCTGACCGCGCTCAGCCCCCACAAAGCTTGCTCAACGCACTTCCACTTATTGAACTTAAGTCGCCTTAACTCGTGCTTTGACCGCGCTCATCCCCCCTCAAAGAATAACAACACTTAGACCGCTCAAAGCACGCTCATGGCCCAAAAATGAAATTTTCGCATTGCCTTTCTTTCAGTAAGCGCGCTTGGAGTGTGCTCAGCGGTATCAGGCATTCAAAACTGTGCATTTTGTGTTGAATTTCATGTCCTTTGATGCTCAAAAGTCTTCCAATGCAAACAACTTACAAAATAGGATGTAAAAGGTCAAAATACACAATATGTACATAAAAGTTGAGGTTTATGCATGAAAATAAAATGAAACAGTTCAATAAGCTCCAATTATTCACACACAAAAATACCATAATTATGCACTTATCACTTGCAAGCCATTTCTTAGTAGCATTGTTGGTAGAATAAAAGAAGGATTGGCCTTCAAGAATGAAGCACTTGGTAAGCAGTTGACATATATCAAATTTCCTGGCCACCATGTTTGGTTGGTAAGGAGCCTCGCGTATGCATGTCTTAGCAGAGGTAAGTCTTGACCACATATATCTTTTTTCTCTTGTGGGTATGGATAAGGGAAAGGGTTCCTTAACCAATCAGGACCACGTCGTCGACTGGAAAATGGTACCATGGTTAAGATGAAAGTCTTGCACCTATAAAAAATTTGAAAATAATCCTCAAAGACCTATAGAGAGACATCTTTCCCATTATCGGGAGTAAGCTTAGCAAGCCTAAGACCTTTAATTCCCACTTCTGGGTTAGGAGGAACTCTGGTCTTGAGTGAGGGTTCTAAGGTGGCATTAAACCACAATTGAAAAATCCAGATATGGACACCTATTTGAATATTAACGGGGTTTGCCATTTCCTTTAAGTCTTCGTAGGCCAACCCCAATGATTCGTAAAGGCCAATAAGGATTAACATGCCCAGGAATATTTTCTTCCCTTCATGGAGTTAAGTGGCCAAAGGGACACACTTTTCACTAATTGAACAGATCGAGCACAGAAGACATACCTGAAAAGCTAATAAGTCAGGAAACCAATGTGTTCCTGATCACTTGATCTGTCAAACCATGATAGTCCTCCATGAATGAGCTGTAAGAGGTTGTAACGAAGGTAAACCCAAAGTTTGTCTTCGTTTTTCTTTAGGGCTCAAAGGCCTCTTCAGTTGGTTGAAGACCAACTATGGTAGCGATGTCGAAGAGAGTGGGAGTTATCATCCCACAAGGCAAGTGGAATGTGTTGGTCGATGTGTCCTAGAAGCACATAATAGAAATTAGTAAGTGGGAGTTGTAAGAGGGGCCCATTCTTGAAAGCTGGATTAAGTAAAAAAATGCCCAAATACCTCCAAAAACGCTTCTTCTTCTCTTCAACCCTATTCAACCATTTAAGGTATTCAACTTCCTTAGGTGGAGGGGAAGAACCAAATACTCTATTCTTGAAGAAGTTGAAATTGAATGGTTTGCTAACGAACACCAAGGGTTCGTAGTCAGGTTAAGTTGGAAAGAAGTCCTTCACCATGTAAGGTTTCTTGATACACTTGGGTAGTGGACCTAAGAATGCATGCACGGAGCAAGCAAGAGTGTAAGGGATGAGGGAATCATGATACCATGACTTCCTTCTTCGATCCTCCATGGGAGGTTCAGGGACATACATATGATTAGTGACATACACTGGTGCATCAATCTTAGCAATAAAAGGTGGATAGGATTGAGTTGAAAATGCCATTATGATGAATGAAGTTCCTTTTGAAATAGCTTTGTGAAGAAAAATGGAATTTGTAAAGGAAAGAAAATTCTCAAGTTGGTTTCATTGTTTGTTTTAGAGAGATGGAAATGAGGAAGAAGAAAGTGTTGGAGGTAGCACGTTAAACACCCAAAGGAAAAATAGTTTAATTTCCCCAAGTGACTTTAGCCACGTGGTGTGCCTAAGTCGACAATTGGCGTCATAATAAGCTCATGGGGAATGATGAAAGTTAAATTAAGAAGGTTTTTCTTGATTTCATTTTTAATTAAGGCTCCTATGAAATAGGTAGATATCATGATCGATTGTACACCCATCTGTGACATGATGTTCTGAGGTAAAGTGGTCATAATGTCCAACATAATAATTAATATTGTGACGTTTCATTTAAGTGACGTGTACAGACTGGGCAAATAGTGTAGAAGGGCTCCAAAACGCCACCTTTCATTCATATGATCATATGATTGAAAGTGACCTTTTTAGATGGCATTTGTTAGCCTGAGATTTTCTTTACTTAGTAAGGAAAGTCAAATAAATGTTGCATTGGTGAAATGCTAAGTGTTAGCATTGATGGATACGAGTCGACAGTGATGACACGCCAACTAAGACTTCTCGACTGACATCTTGAGATGTTGTTTGGAAGAACCTCAAAAGCATATCTTAGACGGGGTTTGAAGGAGCTCAGGGACACACTTGAGCGACTATTCGACAACATGTTGAAGACGAGTCCTTTGACAAGCCTCAAGGACTTAGGAAATTGAGGAAACCGAAGATAAAGGAGACTTAACACTATCACTAACTATCTTCAACGAGCGGGTAGTTACTAGTGGTTAAGAGCAGTTAGAGAATGTGGGATAATGGTTTTAATAGTTTCAAAGCTCTGACGACGTGGTAATACATTGGAAGATGAGTTGCATGCATTCGAAGACATGTCAAATTTCTAGGGGCAAACTGTCGAGAACAATTATTTGTAGTTTAGTATAAATAGAAGGATCATATATTGTAATCAAGGTTGCAAATTTCATATATTTTCTCTATAGAACTGGAGTACCCAAGCCAAAGAGTGAAATAGTTTGTGAGCAATTATGTGAGTCTGCATCCTCTTTTCTTTGTACTTTTTATGTTTCCTTAATTGAAACATCCTTTATTCTTTTCATTTACTGTATTCTTTAATGTTGTTTTCAAGTTTCTTTTACTTTAATTTAAGCTTTGTCGTCTTTAAAGTTTATTGGTATATTGTCTGCAACCAGACATTTGTAATCACATTCTACACATATGTCTTTGAATTTTTTTTTTGTACAAGGCGATTCCTAAGATTTTTCGAGTTAATCTCGAAGACTTTCAAACTTGTGATTGTTCGCTAAAAGCACATGCGAACACCTTGTCTTATCTAAGGCTATTAAATATGTTAGATCCTTATGTGGGAATTCTTATCGCCTATAAGGCTATTGAATATGCTGGATCTTTATGTGGGAATATTTGTTGCCTTTAAGGTTATTGAATATGTTGGATATTTATGTGGGAATCCATTCCTCCTCTAGGGTTATTGAATATGTTAGATCCTTATGTAGGAATACTTGCCGCCCTTTAAGGCTATTAAAAATGTTGGATTTTTACACAGGAATACTTTCCACCTTTTAAGGCTATTATAAACACTAAATCCCTATGTGGAAACCTTTGCTGCTCTAAAGCATCATAAGGGATATTGGCCCTCCACGAGAGCAAAAAATCAAAAACTTGAGCGAGAAAATTCCCTAATATGTCATAACAAAGATAATAACTGTAATACCCTAATTTTTACCCCTAAGATCCCACATGTCCTTTTGCATTTCATGCCACAAACAAGATCACACATTGGTTCCCTCTTCTATAGATTTGTGCCTTGCAGGGATCTTTGGGTTTATGTGTGTGTTTGTTATTTGTTTATTGCTTAATTTGTTTATGTTTACTAACCATTAATTAAAATCCAAAAAAAAGTTTATTTTCTTTCACTAACATTTTTCAGGGGAAGAACAGGTTAAAAATACCAAAAATCAGTCCCTCAACTCGAACGAATTTCATTTGAACAAAGTCAAAGTTGATCTGCGATTAATTCAAGAATTATCTGATCAAGAGTTTCCTAATTGATTATTATTCAAGAGACTCCAAAGTTCATGTGTTTATTTCCATGCCTTCTTTGACAAGCAAAGGAATCGAGCCGGAACCACAACAGTACAACAAAACGCTCATTTTTCACAAATTTTGCACTGAGTAACCAGTTAGCAGTTATGCTGATTTTGAAAAATGGTAGCAAATTCAAATTTCTGCAATTTGGCACCAATCTCAGCCCTTGATCACATTTGGAATATTCTAGACCACCTCATTTTAATTCCCCTACATCACTTTGATCATTTTCCACCATGCACCTTCACCAATCACCACTCTTTTGATAATTCCCTCCAAATTTGAATTCCAATCCTAATTTTGATCATCCAAGCCTAATTCAAAACCACCAATTTTCCCAAGCCTAAACTCTATAAATAGAGGCTTCATTTCATTCATTCTTCAAGCTTTTGATAGCCAACAAACCTTTTGCAAATTCTCTTCCCAACCACAAAATTCACCAAAGCTCACTTTTCTTCTTTTGAAAGTTAACAAGAATTCACATTGAATCTTGTTCAACTTTGAGCTAAACCTTCATCCATTCTTATTTTTGTTCATCAATTATAGTAGATCAAGGCTTTGGAATTTAGATCTTAAAGCAATTTGAAGGAATTTTCATATTTGAAGTGGTAATCCATTTTTCACCATTGTTAAAGCTTCATCTTCATCTTCCATAATGTAGATCTTTGGAGATCTTTGTTACTTGATCCTTTGGATCTTGTAATTGTGTTTAATTGCTGGTTTTCACTGCTATTTTACTTTAAATTTCGTGCAATTTCAGTTCCATGATCACAAAGTGTTTGTAAAAAGTTTTGAAAGTGGATCATGCTGAATTTTGTACAATGTTCTGCATTCTGGCGCAAAGTAACCGATTAGCAGTTATGCTGTAACCGGTTACTCTGTGTTAATTTTGAAAAATTGCGCCTATTTTGAACTAAGTAACCAGTTAGCATATATGCTGTAACCGGTTACTTCGAAACAGAATGCACATTTTGGCTTGTTTTTGGGACTGTTTTGGTTCCTTTTCCATTTTCTTCCCTTTCCTTTTGTTCTTAGCCTTAGATCACATAATTGTGTGGTTTAATTTGGCTTTCTCTTCATCTATTTCTCTTTTCTTTTGATCGATGAAAGTCTTATGGATCTTAGAATTTCTTTGTTGAATTCTTGATCAAGACTAGATCGTTACCTATTTTATTTTCGTGCGGTATTGCTTTCGGATGACGATCTACATATCATTCATCTAGCATGCATTAGCACAAAGAGCTATTGATCAGCCTCATTGTAAGGTAATTACTCCGTAAATTACTCGACGATTGCTTAACATAGCGCAACATTGTCCCTCTTTATCCAATTCAGAATTTGAACTTTCGTGGTCCGGACCTTGATTGGGCGCGTCAACCCAATGTTGGTTAAACTATTGTATTAGGTCCATAATCTTTGAAACTTGGCATTGTAGAGGCTTTGGTTCTACCAATCTTCTGTCAAGTTCATTAACTTTGGCCTAAGTGCATTGTTTAAGCGCTATAGTTCAAGACGCGAAGCGGAATAATCGGTGAAGGCTTATGGCACTAGAGCCTTGTGCTACTAACCACTAACTTTTAACTTTATATTTCCTTCTTGCTCCATATCTCTCTTTTACTCTTATGCAATTTTTCCTTTGTCCGTTGGACACATGTTTATGCTTCCACATATTTTTCCTTTGTCCGTTGGACACATGTTTATGCTTCCGCAATTTTTCCTTGTCCGTTGGACACATGTTTATGTTTATGCCTTTTCCTTTTATCCATTTTGGACTCAAAAAAACATTAATAAATGATTAAACCACTAAAAGACTTGTGCTCTTAATTGTTGGACTATGGCCACTATCCCTTGCTTTGGAGGACCTATACTCTTGATTATGGACTTATGGACTTAGAGTTAGGATCTTAACCTATGCTTGGGAGTTTGTGATGGAAAACCTTGGATTTTGGATACTTGGAGTCCTCTTTTAAAGACTTATTTTGAATCAAGACCAAATCAAAAAGGAAAAATGCTTATGCTATGGAGCTTGTCCATGTGGTTAGATCTTTCTTATCCTTAGCTTTTACTTTATGCACTAGGATAGTCACTTCTTCTCCACCCCTTCTTAAATTTTCAAAACCTTCTCCCTTTTTCAAAACCTTCTTGTTTTAGAACTGAAAACCGTTTTCATAATAAAACCTTGACTTTGGTCAAGTGATTTTTAAACTTTGCTTTTCTTTAATAAATGTCAATCAATATTAACCATATTTTGACCATTTCATAAAATCATAAAAAATACAAAAACTCATCAAACTCTTTTTGTGCTTTGTGCACTTTTTCTTTTAAACTTTTTCATAAGTTTAGACATGATTAATTTCTTTAAGCGAAATTATTCGCTTGGAAATGACAACTTGTCTTTACACTTAAAATCAACCAAAACAAACAAATTCTTTGTTCTTTGTACCACGAACTACGGGGTTTTGATCCTACATTGCACATCGTGGGTACGTAGGCATGAGACGATAAGTCTCTCCAAACACAAAAATTTTAAAAAATATTTCTCCTCTCATCTCCACAATCTCTTTACAAGCAAACCATTTTCAGACCAAAAGCGGTAGATATTTCAAAGGGTTCCTATAGAGTACTATAGACGTTTTGGGTACTAACACCTTCCCATTGCGTAACCAACCCCCTTACCCTTTCTCTGTTTGTTTTTGTTGTTTTAGAACTCTTTAGATTTTGTTCACTCTTTTTACCTTTCCCTTCGTGGATAAAATTAAAGTGCGGTGGTGACTCTTGCTTTTTTGAGTTAAGTTAATCAATAACTTACACTCACAAATTTCCCCGCTAAAGAAAAGTGGCGACTCTGCTGGGGAATACCTCCCTTGAGGGGTTTAGCCTACGTTGATTTATTTACTGCTTTTTATCTGATTTGCTTGTTACTTGATTGTTCTGTTTGGGAGTTCCTCTATGTGTGAGATAGGTCCTATACCCGGACCAAAGTACACTTTGAGATAGGAGGATAGTATAGTCAAGGGAACTTTGAAGGAGTCGAATCCTGAAAAAGAAGAACTTGAGAATCTATCCACTCGGTGGTTGCCTCTTTGGAATTACTGATGCCGATCGAGCGATCGAGAAGGCATTACTTTTTCCATAGAAGCCTATAACACTGAGGACCATAGTAACCCTTAACCCATCCTAGCCTTTTAGGATCGTGGCGCGGAAGCTATGAAGATGCAAATCTGACTTAGCTGTCACGCAATGCCACACTCAGGTTAGATTCTCTTGAGGATAACTACCAACCTCCGAGCAAATCGGTGTGTTGGTGTGTCTGATAGTGGATTGTGGACCCTAGGAACTTTGTTAGAACCACTGTTTTCTGCAGGTACAATGAAGACAAAACCTTAGTACACACCTTTATGGGATTGGTTCTTACCCTTGGCTTCATGCTCGTGACTTGAACCTTGACCCGTGTGCTTTGTGTGATCTTGTTTGTGGTTGTTGTATTCATGCACTCATGCATTCATGAGCATTCTTTTGGAAGGTTTCAAGGAACTTAAAGGTGTTATTGCAAACATTGTAGGTACTTTTGTTATGGATTTCAGAAGGAGAAGTAACAAGAAGTACACTTTCAAGAGTCCTAAGTTAGAGGGTTTGAGGGAGCTAGGATCTTTGGTTGTTGATACCAAGAAGTTCGAATCCAGATATGGAAGGCTTTTATCTCTCTTAAAGGTTGATATGGCTGAAGGATTGCTTGCTACTTTGGTTCAGTTCTATGACCCTTTGCTGCATTGTTTCACCTTTCCCGATTATCAGTTGGTACCTACGCTAGAGGAGTATTCTCTCCTGCTTGGTTTGCCTGTTTATGGTCAGATTTTCTCCGGTTTGGATCCTGCTCCCGAGCATCACATTATTGCGAAGGCTACCCACTTGAAGGTTTCCGAGATTAAGGCTCGCATGGATACCAAAGGAAAGATTCTTGGGTTACCCGCTAAGTTCTTGATGGATAGAGCTCATCACTTTGCTAGTGTGAAGAACACAGTCGCTTTTGAGGCTATTCTTGCCTTGCTTATTTATGGACTGTTCCTTTTCCCGAATGTTGAGAACTTTGTCGACATCAACGCTATTCAGATCTTCTTGATTGGGAATCCAATTCCCACTTTGCTTGCCTATGCTTATCATTCTATTCACCTCAGGAATTTCCATGGTGAAGGGCTGATTATCTGTTGTGCACCTTTGCTTTACAAGTGGTTTATTTCTCACTTGCCGAAGTCTGCAGCTTTCTGGAGTCTCAAGGATGGTTTATATTGGTCACGGAAGATCATGTCTCTCACTCATTCTGATATTTATTAGTGTAGCCGTGTTCCTTCTGGAGCGATGATTATTAATAGTTGTGGTGATTTTCCTAACGTGCCTCTTCTTGGTACAAAGGGAGGAATCAGCTACAATTCGGTGTTGGCTCGTCGTCAGCTGGGATATCCTTTGCGAGAGGCACCGAAGAACATTCATTTGGCCGGTCTCTTTTTCAAGGAAGAAGAGTCTCAGGTTGCTCTCAAGAGAGAAATTGTGGAAGCTTGGTGCAACATTCGTAGAAAAGGAAAGGAAAGTTTGGGAAATCCGAATTGTGTCTCTTCTGAACCTTACCTCCAGTGGGTTAAAAATAGAGCTATTATTTTGAAGATGCCTTATGCGCGTCAGGAGCCTTTATCTCTAACTGATAAGAAGCCTATTCTCTACTTTATGGAAGACACAGAGAAGTTTCATATCGCTTTGGCCGAGATGCAACAAGAGAGAGATGCTTGAAAGAACAAGTATCAGATTGTCGAGTTAGAGAATGCAAGACTTCAAGAGCACTTCAAGAAGAAGAATGAAGATGAAGTTGCCAACAAGAAGAGAAAGGCGCAAGAGGATTTATTTTCCTCTCGCATTCAGCCAGTTTTCGATATTTCGAAGAGTTCAGAATCTCCTTGGAAGTTGATCGTTGATCAGTTGATGATTGAGAAGACTCGGATGCAGGCCCACATCAAGAAGTTGGAAGATATAGCTGGGACTTCTTCTCATAGGATTCTCTAAGGATCTAGTTCTCTTTATTCTCTTTTATTTTAGGATTCTTGAATCTGTACTTCCGAGATGTAATCTTTTCCATCATTGATGAATGAGATTTTGGTATTTCAAATAACAATGTTTGCAATGTGCCTTATATTTCCTTGAAACTTTGCATTTGCATCTTGCATATCAAGCATCATTTTTGTAACGCCCACATATACATACATACATCAAAGCATATATCATACATGAATAATACGTTTGGTACTGAAATATATATGTACAAGTTCCAAGTTAACACATTGTATACACTAAATGCCCTAAATACAAAGTTCTAAATCCTACGGCATAACGTATACAAGATGTCCCAAAATGCACTAAGAACTAGATCAATACAATGATCTCAAAATAAAACGCCATAGCGGAAGCCATGCCATCCAAAAGCTACGACCCGTAAGGAAAGTCAAATAAACTTGTCCTTACCCTTCGCCGAACCTGCAGAACCTGTGATGTAAACAACAACGTGGGGTGAGATACATCAAATCCCAGTGAGTTCGCTATCTTATATGTCCTCTTGGCTCTACAAGGTTCTAACAAACCTAACTCAAGTCAAAAGGGAAGGGAAGTGACTTTGAGTACTCACACACACTATATGGAAACATGTCATGAGTTCATCAACTCACACTATCACTAATCGGTAACCATGCCAAGGCATCCCCTATTCCCGTCCTCTTCTACGTCTAGTAGTCGACCCGGGTCATGGATCATTGCAACCTACTTGACATACGAATGGATTCGGGTTCTACGGGCCTTTTACCGTTATGAACCGTCACTTTACACGGGCCTTATACCATCAGAAGCATTCACTCAATGGGCGCCATTCGTATAGCACGGGGAATCAAACCTGCCAAGTAGTCATGCATATGTTTCAGAGGATCTCGAGACCCATGAAACGCAACTCAAAGGACCGGTTACGATTACGTGATCACACACACAAACGTGATCGTATTCGACGATCACAAGGCCATAACACCTTATCACAACCACAAAGGTTAACACACGTGTTCCATACTAGTGTTTATCTTTCCACACTTTCCGACATTGTTTACGGTAATATTCCTCACTCTACCTATTTCGTATTTTAGCATGCATACATAAGGGAAACACATAATGCAACATATCACACATTTCACCAATTCAAGATTCCCTCCGATTTATTTAATCGGGCAATAAACATAGGTTTTTCACTACCATTAGCTAGAATACGTTCCTAGCTTCACAACGACACCAAGAATACGCAAAACGGATAAACGAGTCAAAGGTTATGCAAGAAACAACATGGATGTTCTGCTATATTCGCATTGCGAGGAAGCCAGCGAATGCTCGCTACTTCATTCGTAGTGCGAAGCGTCCAGCGAACGCCTAGCCAACACTTGCTCGCTGCACCATTCGCAGTGTGAACGCTGGCGAACCAAGGCAGTAGCAAAAACAACGTAAGGTTCACAGTGCAAACCACTGGCGAACGCTCGCCTTCGCATTCGCAGTGCGAGCTGCCAGCAAGTCCACGATTTCCCCTTCGCTGGGGGATTCGCAGTGCGAATCTGGGAAATTTCAGAAGTTCTACAGCGTGACAGCTGAACTCCCATGGGTCCAAACCTCCACTAAAACATATCCAAACATCCTACAATCAAATATAGATGATTCTACACTCATATAACTTATACTACTTAGTTTGTAACACACTTCAACCGTTAAATTCCAACGATTTCCAATTTAAGCAATTTTCCACAAAACCTAACTTAAGCTATAATCATTTCTAGCTCTAAACTTAAGTTTCTATCTAGAACCCACCTTGAATAGATGAAGATGGTGAAGATTGGAAGATGATTGATGAAGATTTGATGATGTTCTTGATGATCTTGCTCTTGAACTTTTTCCCCTTTTTCTCTTCCTTTCCTTCTCTTTTCTTTCTCTCCAAAATCATGTCTATCTTTTTCTTTGGAAAATGAAAGGAAAGAAATAATATAGGGAAAATATCATCAATTAGCAATACTACTAATTGTCCAAAAAGTCTCTAAAGTTCAAATACTTAAATATCTCAGAGTCAGATAATGTTAATCGGATTTACTCTAAGTTCAACAGTTACCCTAATTATCTTTGCAGATAATTTCTCAGAGCACACTGGGACTCAGTTGATCACAGCTAATATTATCCAGAATAAAATAATTTACGGGGTATTACATCCTCCCCCCCTTAAATAGAAATTCGCCCACGAATTTAAAACAATTACCTGAAAAGATGAGGATAGACCTCCCGCATCCCCGAATCCAATTCCCAAGTTGCATCGCCCGGATGCGTCTCATCCCATTGGACCCTAACAAGAGGAATCTCTTTATTCCTTAACATTTTAGTTTCTCTTCCGGTGATACGACTCGGTTGAGGCTCAAATGTCAAATCTACTTCTATCTCAATTGTATCTGGTAAAATTGGCTGAAGAGGATCTGGGACAAATTTCCGAAGCTGAGATACATGAAAAACGTCGTGCATCTCTGACAGAGAAGGAGGTAAGGCTAATCTGTAGGCTACTTCACCAATTCTTTCCAAAATCTGATATGGTCCCACATATCTCGGACTTAACTTCTGCGACCGAAACGGTCCTTTCAACCGCAATCTCGGTGTAACCTTCAAAAACACGTGATCGCCTTCTTCAAATTCTAAAGGTCTTCTTCGGTTATCTGTATAGCTTTTCTGACGATCTTGTGCTTGTTTGACCTTATCACAGATCATCCTAATTTTCTCCGTAGTTTCGTGAACAATCTCGGGTCCCAACATCCTATCTTCGCCAACCTCCGCCCAACACAATTGGGTTCTACACTTCCTTCCATATAATGCTTCATAAGGTGCCATACCAATACTTGCATGGTAACTGTTATTATAAGAGAACTCAATCAACGACAAAAGTTCTATCCAATTTCCCCCACTTTCAAGTACACAAGCTCTCAACATGTCTTCCAAGGTTTGTATTGTCCGTTCCGTCTGACTATCCCTTTGTGGATGATTCGACGTACTCAAACACCACTTCGTGCCCATCGCTTGTTGAAAAGCTCTCCAAAATCTAGAGGTAAATTTTGGATCTCTATCTGAAACGATACTAGTAGGAATACCATGCAATCTCACTATCTCCGAAATGAACAACCTTGAGAGATGACTCGCCTTGTTGGTAGTCTTCACAGCTAAGAAATGCGCGGATTTCGTTAACTGATCCACGATTACCCAAATTGAATCATAACCAACTTGCGCACGGGGTAATCCTACTGCGAAGTCCATCGAAATACTATCCCATTTCCACACCGGAATTTCTAAAGGTTACAGCAAGCCACCCGGTCTTTGGTGTTCTATCTTCACTTTTTGGCACACCGCACATTCCGACACATACACCGCAATGTCTCTTTTCATCCCGGACCCCCAATAGTCCCTCCTTAAATATTGATACATCTTTAAAGATCTCGGATGTATAGTAAAAGCACCCTTATGCGCTTCTTCCAAAATCCTCCTTTTTAACTCCGTGTTATTCGGAACACAAATCCTTTGGTTAAATACAATAACTCCGTCGGTAGCTCGCACAAAACCCGGTTGTAATAACACTTCTTGTAACTTCTCATCTAACCCTTGCTCTTGTTGGATTTCTTCCCGAAGAGTAGAAGTGATATTCAAATTTCCCATAATCACACCATTAGAGGTCCAAACAAAATGAAGATTTAGATCTCGAAATTTTTCCAATAAGGTATACTCTAACATCATCAAGTCGGCACTGTGTAACACTTTCCTACTTAAAGCGTCTGCCACCTTATTCGCTTTACCCGGATGGTACTTTAGTTCTAAATCATAATCTTCCTTTGACGCATGTTCAACTCCTTCTGATCAAAGAGGTACTTTAAGCTCTTGTGGTCACTAAACATCTCAAAACCCACACCATACAAATAGTGATGCCACACCTTCAAGGTAAAAACAACGGCCGCCAACTCTAAATCATGCGTTGGATAATTCTCTTCATGGACTTTCAACTGTCTAGAAGCATAGGCCACTACATGTCCATTTTGAATTAGCACCCCTCCTAATCCCATCTTCGATGCATCACAATATACCTCATACGACTTGCTAGGATCGGGAATAACCAAAACAGGAGCGGTCGTCAATCTCTCTTTCAAGCTTATAAAACTTTGCTCACAGGCCGAATCCCATTCATACGAATAATCCTTCCGAGTAAGTCTCGTCATCGGTAAAGCCAGTTGGGAAAAGCCCTTTAATAAACCTTCTATAATAACTTGCTAGTCCAAAGAAGCTTCTAACTTCAGACACATTCTTCGGTCTCTCCCAATTTATCACTGCTTCAACTTTCGATGGATCAACCGCGACACCTCCCTGAGATATGACATGTCCAAGAAAATTAACCTCCGACATCCAAAACTCACGCTTACTTAACTTAGCAAAAATTTGCCTCTCTTGTAAGATGGATAAAACGATTCTTAGGTGTTCTCCGTGCTCTTGAGAATCACGAGAATAGATAAGAATGTCATCAACAAATATCACCACAAATTGGTCCAAGTAAGGTTGAAATATCCTGTTCATATAATCCATGAAAACTGCCGGGGCATTCGTCATACCGAAAGGCATCACCAAAAATTCATAATGACCATAACGGGTCCTAAACGCTGTTTTCGGTACATCCGAACTCTTCACCCGAATTTGATGATAACCCGACCGTAAATCAATCTTCGAGAACATACAGGCTCTTTTCAATTGATCTAATAAGTCGTCTATCCTTGGCAAGGGGTATTTGTTCTTGATGGTGACCTTATTCAACTGACGGTAATCAATACACAACCGCATTCCACCATCCTTCTTCTTTACCAATAACACTGGAGCTCCCCAGGGCGAAACACTTGGTCTAACAAAATGCTTAGCCGTCAATTCTTCCAATTGGTCCTTTAATTATCTTAACCCAAGTGGTGCCATCCGATACGGAGAAACAGATATTGGGCCGTCCCCGGTATCAGGTCAATAGAGAATTCCACTTCCCTCACCGGAGGAAGAGAAGTGATATCCTCAGGGAAAACTTCAGGAAACTCACAAACTACCGGAAACTCAGAACCTGAAGGTTGTCATTCTCCTCCTTAGTGAGAACCAAAAGAACAGATCTTTCATTCTCAAACAAGAAATTTAATCATTCCAACTTTACTTTCCAGAATAGTAGTCAACACATCCTTCAGAGTAGCCTCAGTAGATGGAATAATGATTAACTTCTCCTCACAACCGATAAAAACCGAATTAGTGAAAAGCCAATCCATTCCCAGAACAACATCCACTTTCTTAAGCGGCAAACAAATAAGATCAATCTGGAAAACTCTCTCATTCACCGATAATACACAATTTTCACATACTAATGGCATTTCAACAATCTCATCCATGGCGGTAGTAACCACCATGGGTGGAAACAATGGAATAGCTTGCAACCCCAGTCGCTTCATACATTGCATTGATATAAAGGAATGTGTTGCTCCACAATCTAATAAAACAAAACAAGGAAACCCATTAACAAACACGTACCAGCAACCCTAGAGTCATCACCATTTGCTTTCTTCCCTTGCGTCTGATTCCTATTTTGGGGACAATCCCTCGCCATATGTCCCACCTTCTGACATTGATAACACTTCACCCCTTTGAAGCGACATCCGCCAAAATGCATCTTACCACACGTACGACACATAGGAGGTGCACTATTCCGAGAATCCTGGACTTGTTTCCTTTTGAAAGCTTGTTGCATAGGCTTAGACTGTTGGCTTGACCTCCCACAATCATTCTCAACCACGTAACCTTGCCTCAACTGTTGGAATTCAAACTCTCTTCGGATCCTCAAAGAACTAGGAAGGTACTTTTCCATAAAAATAGCCCTGAACTGCTCCCACACTTTAGGTACACCTTGCATAGTCATAAAAGCTGAAGCAATATCCCACCATCTCCTAGAAGGACCTCTCAGTGAGTGAGAAGCAAACACTACCTTGTTCTCCTCACTACAGTAAATTATCAGAAAGATTCTCTCCATGCCAGCAATCCAGTCATGAGCTTTCACAGGATCCAATCCGCCGTGAAATTCTGGAGGATTCATGCGGATGAAATCCCGAAAACTTCCACCTACAACATCTGGAACAACCACCCGAGGATGAAGACCACCATTCATCCGTTGCACCATCTGTTGCATGAATTGGTTCTGCTGCTGTTGCATCTGTTGCACAAACTGATACAAAGGAGCATTCTCATCGCCGCCTGGCGGATTCGTCCCAACTGGAGGATTTGTGGGTCTACCACGATTGCTTCTGCGTCCGTCAACCATGTTCCTAAACGTCATATAGATAGGATTAAGTTGATCAGGCTCAATACCATAAATATAACACGTAAGACCAATGGCAACACAACACATATGAAATGGAAAGAAACACTTATACTATCTCATGGCTAGGTCGAGGATACGACCTGCTCTGATACCAACTGTAACACCCACATATACATACATACATCAAAGCATATATCATACATGAATAATACGTTTGGTACTGAAATATATATGTACAAGTTCCTAGTTAACACATTGTATACACTAAATGCCCTAAATACAAAGTTCTAAATCCTACGGCATAACGTATACAAGATGTCCCAAAATGCACTAAGAACTAGATCAATACAATGATCTCAAAATAAAACGCCATAGCGGAAGCCATGCCATCCAAAAGCTACGACCCGTAAGGAAAGTCAAATAACCTTGTCCTTACCCTTCGCCGAACCTGCAGAACCTGTGATGTAAACAACAACATGGGGTGAGATACATCAAATCTCAGTGAGTTCGCTATCTTATATGTCCTCTCGGCTCTACAAGGTTCTAACAAACCTAACTCAAGTCAAAAGGGAAGGGAAGTGACTTTGGGTACTCACACACACTATATGGAAACATGTCATGAGTTCATCAACTCACAATATCACTAATTGGTTCCCATGCCAAGGCATCCCCTATTCCTGTCCTCTTCTACGTCTAGAAGTCGACCCGGGTCATGGATCCTTGCAACCTACTTGACATACGAATGGATTCGGGTTCTACGGGCCTTTTACCGTTAAGAACCGTCAATTTACACGGGCCTTATACCGTCAGAAGAATTCACCCAACGGGCGCCATTTGTACAGCACGGGGAATGCCAAGTAGTCATGCATATGTTTCAGAGGAGCTCGAGACCCATGAAACACAACTCAAAGGACTGGTTACGATTACGTGATCACACACACAAACGTGATCGTAATCGACGATCACAAGGCCATAACGCCTTATCACAACCACAAAGGTTAACACACGTGTTCCATACTAGTGTTTATCTTTCCACAATTTCCGACATTGTTTACGGTAATATTCCTCACTCTACCTATTTCGTATTTTAGCATGCATACATAAGGGAAACACATAATGCAACATATCACACATTTCACCAATTCAAGATTCCCTCCGATTTATTTAATCGGGCAATAAACATAGGTTTCTCACTACCATTAGCTAGAATACGTTTCTAGCTTCACAACGACACCAAGAATACGCAAAACGGATAAACGAGTCAAAAGTTATGCAAGAAACAACATGGATGTTCTGCTATATTCGCATTGCGAGGAAGCCAGCGAATGCTCGCTACTTCATTTGCAGTGTGAAGCGTCCAGTGAACGCCTAGCCAACACTTGCTCGCTGCACCATTCGCAGTGCGAACGCTGGCGAACCAAGGCAGTAGCAAAAACAACGTAAGGTTCGCAGTACGAACCACTGGCGAACGCTCGCCTTCGCATTCACAATGCGAGCTGCCAACGAGTCCATGATTTCCCATTCGCTGGGGGATTCGCAGTGCGAATCTGGGAAATTTCAGAAGTTCTACAGCGTGACAGCTGAACTCCCATGGGTCCAAACCTCCACCAAAACATATCCAAACATCCTACAATCAAATATAGATGATTCTACACTCATATAACTTATACTACTCAGTTTGTAACACATTTCAACCGTTAAATTCCAACGATTTCCAATTTAAGCAATTTTCCACAAAACTTAACTTAAGCTATAATCATTTCTAGCTTTAAACTTAAGTTTCTATCTAGAACCCACCTTGAATAGATGAAGATGGTGAAGATTGGAAGATGATTGATGAAGATTTGATAATGTTCTTGATGATCTTGCTCTTGAACTTTCCCCCCTTTTTCTCTTCCTTTCCTTCTCTTTTCTTTCTCTCCAAAATCATGTCTATCTTTTTCTTTGGAAAATGAAAGGAAAGAAATAATATAGGGAAAATATCATCAATTAGCAATACTACTAATTGTCCAAAAAGTCTCTAAAGTTCAAATACTTAAATATCTCAGAGTCAGATAATGTTAATCGGATTTACTCTAAGTTCAACAGTTACCCTAATTATCTCTGCAGATAATTTCTCATAGCACACTGGGACTCAGTTGATCACAACTAATATTATCCAGAGTAAAATAATTTACGGGGTATTACAATTTTGCATTGTTTCTTGCCTTTTCCAGGTGTCTTATTGTTTCCCTCTGGTCTTCATATAGCCAAACTGTCGCACCAGTATAATACTCGGGCTAATCTGAAGAAAAAGATGGATCAATTGCAACAAGAGAACCGTGAGCTTCGTGAAGAAGTATCGACTCTAAAGGATAGTTTGGAGAGACTCACTGCTATGATGGAGGTAATGATTTCTGCTCAGAATCAACCGCCACCCCCTCCTCCTCCGCTTTCAACTCCTGTGCAAAGGACAGTCATTTCTGAGATTGTCTCCATGCCCATATCTGTGGCGCCTGCTAGTGTTCCTCAGTACTCCATGCCTCCTAGTTTCCCCTAGGGCATGCCTCATAACTTTGTTCCTGAAGGTTATCAACCACCACCACCACCTCCTGAAATTCCAGTTGTTCATACCGTTCAACCTGTGATGACTGTACCACCGCCTGTGGTCCATACTGTTCCTTTTGGTGAAGAACAGATTTTCCATACTGTTCCAAGTGAAAATTCCAGTGCTTATGATAGAATGGAAGAGATTCAAGACCAGTTTGCTAAAATGCAGAAAGAGATCAAAGCTCTGAGAGGTAAAGAGCTGTTTAGAAAGAATGCTCATGAGTTATGCTTGGTTCCTAATGTGAAGATCACACATAAGTTCAAAGTCCCTGACTTTGAAAAGTAGAAGGGTAACTCTTGTCCGATGAGTCATTTGACTATGTATGCTCGTAAGATGTCGGCTCAGAAGGATAATGATCAGCTTCTCATTCACTACTTTCAAGATAGTTTGTCTGGTGCAACTTTGAAATGGTATATGGGACTCGACAATACTCGAATTCGCACCTTTGAAGACTTGGGTGAGGTTTTTGTGAAGCAGTATAAGTATAATGTGGATATGGCTCCTGATCGTGACCAGCTTCGGGCAATGGCTCAAAAAGATAAAGAGACGTTCAAAGAATACGCACAGAGGTGGCGCGAGGTTGCTTCTTAGATTAATCCTCCTTTGGAAGAAAAAGAGATGACTAAGATTTTTCTGAAAACTCTGAGTCCTTTCTATTATGAGCGTATGATTGCTAGCGCCCCAAGTGATTTCACTGAGATGGTTAATATGGGGATAAGATTAGAAGAAGGTGTCTGTGAGGGACGTTTGTCAAAAGATGGTAATTCTGCTGGTAATTCCAAGAAGTATGGTGGAGGATTTGCCAAGAAGAAAGAGGGTGAGACCCATACTATTTCCCATGGAGGACGCAAAAAGAGTTACAGTAAGAACATTCAGTGTCAGCAACATGTTGCATCTGTTACTCCTATTATCAGTTCAGCTCCTGTTGTTCAGGCAGCTCCTGTGCAGCAACAACGTTCTAATCAACAGAACAATCAGTGGGGCCATTTTCAGAAAGATTTTGATCCGATTCTGATGACCTACACAGAATTGTTTCCTTGTTTAATTAAGAAGAATCTTGTTCAGACCCGTCCACCACCTGCTGTTCCAAAAGATTCACCATGGTGGTATAAGCCCGAAGCTCATTGCGCTTTCCATCAGGGAGGAGCGGGACATGAATATGAGAACTGTTATCCATTGAAGATGGAAGTTCAAAGGTTGGCTAGGAGTGGTATTTTTTCTTTCGAAGATTCCAATCCTAATGTCCAATCGAATCCTCTGCCTAATCATGGCAAGGCATCTGTCAATATGGTTCAAGATTGTCCTAGTAAAGATAATTCTACGGCTGCAATTCTTAAAGATGACCCTGTAGGCTACATCCCGTTTGGTTTTGAAGATGATGTCATTCCTGCTGAAGATTGGGAGCCTTATTTGGAAGACCCCGGGTATATGTCCCCGGAGGATGCATATGTGCCTTTTTATTCCCCTCGGAAGAAGTTTAAGGAACCTGAATATGAAGTCAGTGCCATCATTGAAGATGATGAAGAGGAAGAACTTCCCAATTTTGTGACACATGGACAGATCTGCCAGAATTGGATAGTTGTTGATGTTCCCACTATTGTTCATATTTCAAAGTAATTTGTTTTTGTTTCTTTCAAAAAATCCTTTCACTCCGCCCAAGGTGAAAGTGAATTTGTGAGGGCTTTCTTTTAAATTTTACATTATCAATAAAATGTTATTTTGTTTATCCATATTATGTTTTCCCTTTTTGCTTTATTTCTGAAAAATGGTAACATAAAAAACCAAAAAGATAATAATAATGTGATAATCACTTTTATCTGCATAATACTTGCACTTCTTGTTCATATTCTAAAATCAAACATAAATCATTATATAGATTGTTTGTTAAACCCATTGAAAATAATGACCCTATGCGCTCTCCCAACTTTAGGTTCCCTGTGTTTTGAGCTGAAGAAGAGGATATTGAGGAGATTCCAGATGGAACTTCTCGGTTGCTTGAGCACGAGGAAAAAGCCATTCAGCCTCATGAAGAGCCGGTGGAATTAGTTAATCTGGGTTCAGATGATGAGGTAAAAGAAGTCAAGATTGGGGCACTACTTCAGTCAGATGTTAAGAAGAGGATTGTGGAGCTTCTTAGAGAATATGTTGACGTGTTCGCTTGGTCCTATCAAGACATGCCTGGTCTTGATACTAATATTGTGGAGCATAGATTGCCATTGAAGCCTGAATGTTCGCCTGTGAAGCAGAAATTGAGAAGAACTCATGCTGACATGGCTGTGAATATCAAAGAGGAGGTTCAAAAGCAGATTGATGCTGGTTTTCTTGTGACTTCTGAGTATCCCTAATGGGTGGCCAATATTGTGCCTGTTCCAAAGAAAGACGGAAAAGTCTGAATGTGCGTGGACTACAGAGATTTGAATAAAGCAAGTCCAAAAGATGATTTTCCATTGCCACACATTGATATGTTGGTAGATAATACTGCTAAATTCAGTATCTTTTCTTTTATGGATGGATTTTCTGGTTATAATCAAATAAAGATGGCACCCGAGGATATGGAAAAAACAACATTCATTACACCCTGGGGAACATTTTGTTACAGAGTGATGCCCTTCGGTTTGAAAAATGCTGGTGCAACGTACCAGAGAGCTATGACCACTTTGTTCCATGATATGATGCATAAAGAAATTGAGGTCTATGTGGATGATATGATTTGTTAGTCGAAGACTGAAGAAGATCATATTGAGTACTTATTGAAGCTGTTTCAACGTTTGAGAAAGTTTAAGCTCCATCTAAATCCTAGTAAATGCACTTTTGGTGTCTGTTCTGGAAAATTTTTGGGCTTTATTGTTAGCCAAAAAGGCATTGAAGTTGATCATGGTAAAGTTAAAGCCATTCAGGAAATGCCTGCGCCCAAAACAGAAAAACAAGTAAGAGGATTCTTGGGACGTTTGAATTATATCTCCCGATTTATATCCAATATGACTGCCACCTGTGCGCCGATCTTCAAGCTTCTTCGCAAAGATCGGGGTTGTGTCTGGACAGAGGATTGTCAGAAAGCTTTTGAAAGAATTAAAGAGTATCTGCTTGAACCTCCGATTTTGTCTCCTCCCGTGGAAGGAAGACCTTTGATCATGTATTTGACTGTGCTGGAAGAGTCTATGGGCTGTGTTCTGGGTCAACAAGATGAATCTGGTCGAAAAGAGTTTTCCATTTATTATTTGAACAAGAAGTTCACCGATTGTGAGTCTCGGTACTCAATGCTTGAAAAGACATGTTGTACTTTAGCTTGGGCTGCCAAGCGCCTCCACCAGTATATGTTGAATCATACAACTTGGTTGATATCCGAAATGGATCCGATTAAGTATATCTTTGAAAAGCCTGCTTTAACTGAGAGGATCTCTCATTGGCAAATGTTGTTGTCAGAATATGATGTCGAGTACCGAACTCAAAAAGTGATAAAAGGAAGTGTTTTGGCTGACCATTTGGCACACTAGACAATTGATGATTATCAACCGATCAGGTTTGATTTTCCTGATGAGGATGTGATGTATCTAAAGGTTAAAGATTGTGAAGAACCATTACCTGATGAAGGGCCTGAGCTTAGATCCCGCTGGGGTTTGATTTTTGATGGAGCTGTTAATGAATATGGCAATGGTATTGGGGCAATAATTGTTACTCCTCATGGTTCCCACATTCCTTTCACTGCAAGGTTGATGTTCACTTGCACAAATAATGCGGCTGAGTATGAAGCGTGTATTATGGGCTTGGAATAAGCTATTGATTTAAGAATCAAGATTCTTGATGTATACGGAGATTCATCCCTAGTGATTAATCAGATTAAAGGAGAATGGGAGACACGTCAACCTGATTTGATTCCTTATCGAGATTATGCAAGAAGGTTGTTAACTTTCTTCAATAAGGTTGAATTTCACCATGTACCCAGAGCAGCAAATCGAATGGCGGATGCTTTAGCTACTATATCCTCCATGATTGTGGTGAATCAGTGGAATGATGTGCCTAAAATCGATGTTATGCGGCTTGATAGCCCAGCTCATGTATTTGCGGTTGAAGAGGTTGTTGATGATAAACTGTGGTATTATGATATTAAATGCTTTCTTCAAAATCAAGAGTACCCGCTTGGGGCATCCAAGAAAGACAAGAAGACTTTGAGAAGATTGGCTAGTAGTTTCTTCTTGAATGATGATGTGCTGTATAAAAGAAATTATGACATGATCTTGCTCAGATGCGTGGATAGACACGAAGCAGACATGTTGATGAAAGAAATTCATGAAGGATATTTTGGTACACATGCCAATGGGCATGCAATGGCTAAGAAGATGTTAAGGGCAGGTTACTATTGGCTGACAATGGAATCTGACTGTTGTAAATTTGTGAAAAAGTACCATAAGTACCAGGTTTATGCTGACAAAATTCATGTACCACTAACTCCTCTCAATGTTATCTCTTCTCCATGGCCTTTTTCCATGTGGGGCATTGATATGATTAGAATGATTGAGCCTAAAGCGTCGAACGGACACCGTTTCATATTGGTGGCTATTGACTATTTTACCAAGTGGGTGGAAGCGGCATCATATGCCAATGTGACCAAGCAGGTAGTGGTCCGGTTTATC
The DNA here is from genome assembly GCA_022829125.1 of Lathyrus tuberosus. Taxonomy (NCBI): domain Eukaryota; kingdom Viridiplantae; phylum Streptophyta; class Magnoliopsida; order Fabales; family Fabaceae; genus Lathyrus; species Lathyrus tuberosus. Next base: position 2,325,637 of record JALAZF010000073.1, on the reverse strand, counting down.
AAGAACCAAATCATCTGTCGGTATGGTGTTTCGAGCAAGATTATCACTGATAATGGGTTGAATTTGAATAACAAGATAATGAAGGAATTATGTGATGAGTTTAAGATTGAGCATCATAATTCTTCTCCTTACAGACCTAAGATGAATGGGGTTGTTGAAGCTGCTAATAAGAATATTAAGAAGATTGTTCAGAAGATGGTTGTTACTTACAAGGATTGGCATGAGATGCTCCCTTTTGCTTTGCATGGGTATCGTACACCCATCCGCACTTCAACAGGGGCAAGCCCTTTTTCTCTTGTTTACGGTATGGAAGCAGTGCTCCCAGTAGAAGTTGAAATCCCCTCTATGAGAGTTTTGATGGAAGCTGAATTGTCTGAGGCTGAATGGTGCCAAAGCATATATGATCAGTTGAATTTGATTGAAGAGAAAAGAATGACGTCCTTGTGTCATGGACAATTGTATCAACAGAGAATGAAGAAAGCTTTTGACAAGAAGGTTCGACCTCGTGTGTTCAGAGAAGGTGACCTTATGCTAAAAAAGATCTCGACTTTTACCAATGATTCTAGGGGCAAGTGGACTCCTAATTATGAAGGCCCATATGTTGTTAAGAGAGCCTTCTCTGGCGGTGCATTACTTCTTACAACTATGGATGGTGAAGAATTCACTCGTCTTGTGAATGCCGATGCAGTCAAGAAATACTTCGCCTAAAAAATAAAAAGAACAGCTCGCTAAGTTGAAAACCCGAAAGGGCGGCTTAGGCAAAAAGGAGCGTCTCGGTGGGCTGAAAACCCGAAAGGGCGGTCCAGGCAAAAATTAGAGGCAAAAACAGAAATAATCATCCCGGTAGATTGAAAACCCAAGAGGGTAATCTAGGCAAAAGTTAGGGATTATGGCAAGTAACTGCATATGGCCAGTCTTGATCATTTGAAAGCAACATTGTCCATTAAGGTTTCTGCTTCAATCATCCTCAGCTGAAGTTTTGAGCACAGCGGAATTCAAAGTTGTTAGGGAGAATAATGGTCATTGTATTTCAATGTAACCCTTTCCATGTATTTACCATTTTTCAAACTTTGTAATGATCAATGGAATTACGCCATTTGCGGACTTCCATTCTATTAATAAAATTTGGGCCTCTGTCCCTTTGTTTGCAATTCTTATTTTGTTTCTGTTTACAAAATTTCATTTATTTTTTATGATGATTTTTGAAACAAAATGCAAATGATTGATTAAATTTTTGAAAATCATAAAAACATTTCCCTTTGATTTATGAATGCAAAAAGGAACATCAACGGTTATTCCAAGACTGGTAGGATCAATGTTTTCCTCAGCAAGGTTCGTTCTCCCTCATTTGGCAGAATTTATTGACAGCTCCCCAGTAGAGTTTGTCGAATTTCCCCAGTAAAGTTTGTTGTGTTTTTCTCAGCAAGGGTTTTGTTCATGCAACTAGTTGTCAACAAGATGATAAGTTCCTTCAAAGTTGTGTTATGATGTGCTGAATTCAAAAGGGTCAATGCTGTTTGGTTTTTCCCCAGCTAGGTTTTGATCAGAATCCTCTCCAGCTGATTATGTTATGGTCTGGCAGTTGAGTAGTTTTGAGGTCCCCTTCTCCTTAATGGTGGTCCCCACGCAGAGATTCATTTTTGTTGTCCGCCGCAGAAATCATATGAGGAATTTCCATCAGAGTTTTACCTTCTAGGTGTGTTGTAGTTGCTTGGTATATTCCCAAGTGCAGAGCAGCTTTATCTTCCCCGGCAAGTCCAGGACGTATTTCTCTCCAGATTGTTTGTTTTCAGAGAAGATTGTGCATCACTATTTCGGGTGTTCCCTAGTGAAGTTGCCAATGATATCTATATTCAAGAGATATTGATATATTAGTCACTTGTTGGTTTTTTCTCTCATTTATGATGAGTATTGATCTAAAATCCCCTACAGTTTGACCTTTTGCTATTTTCCTCCGCAAGTCCAGGATGCCTCGCTCAGATTTGGTTAATCCTCAGAGAGCTTTTCTCTTGTATCTCCAGCAGATCTGCCTTGTATTCCCAGTGGATTTTTCATAGATGTTTATATGTCTACAATCCCCAGCGGATGCTTTATTTCTCTGCAGGAGATCTCTTCATCCTTTTGGAATGGAAGTTCCTGTGAATTCTGTATGGTCCCCAGGAAATGTCAGAAAGATTTGGGTTGTTATGATTCCCCAACAACTTTCCTTCCATCCTCAAAGCAGAGTTTATGTTTTATCCTCTTTATGGATCAATGATGTTAGAAGATTGATATTTGGGTTTCTCCCTAAGCAGTATCTTCCTTTCTCTAGCAAGATTTGAGCCTTGTAGTAGGATTTATTTTCCTTTGATGGCTTTTGTTTATCTCTTGCAGGATTTCTTCAGCTAAATGCCTAGCAGAGTTGCTAATGATATCTCCATCTTGTTGAGATTAGCCGAGTATTTAGTGGTGTTGTGATGTTTATTCCACCCTCTGTTTGCCCTTTATGTCTATTTTGTCAGGATATTCATACTCATACGCATTGCATGCGCATTCTTTTGTTGTGCATGGCATGTTGTTGTTGCATTGTGCATTTTGCTTTTGTGTTGGTGTTTCTTTGCTCTCTGGTGTTGTTATCCCCGTAGAGCGTGTGAGAGCAAGAATTGTCTCTACAAGTCAATCTATGTTTTAATGATAACAATAAGTATTTGTGAAAGAACCATTTTATGGTCTAATGTGTGTTGTGTGCAGATCATAAGAACTAAAGGCATCAGAACCAACATACCCCAGCTAGATGTACTATGATTGAATATATATACATATGCGAAGTTACTATGTGTGACTAAAGTCGCGAGAAGCAAAAACGCTTCTTTATCTAGTCATGATCAGCCAGATCCAAGGTTGCCAAGATTGCTGTTGCATAGCTCATGTGGATGCTCTTTGAAAGTGATTGAGATTCTGAAGATAGCGAAGCTTCTGAAGAAGTACACTCTGAAAGAACCAAAGTACGGAAGACTCCTATGACTTGAAGTTCTGATGGCTGAAGGCACTGAAGACCAAGTGCAGAAAGAATCTGAAGATTGATGAGTTCTGAAGATCAAGGTTTTAAATAAGAAGTTCTGAAGACTCTGAAGACAGGCTCTGAAGATTCGGAAGACTTGAAGCAGAAAAGAATAACGTTCTTAAAGACCAAGTGCTGAAGTTCTGAAGACTGATTCCTAATGGACTTCTTCAATCTACTGAAGACTTGAAGCATCAGATATTCTGCTATGAAGACTCTACTCATGCTTCACCAAATTAACATCCGAAGCCACTGAAGTTTTGAAGTCTAAATATTACCGTTGTGAGTTAAATGTACACACTGCCCAAGAAAAGATGTCCGGTCACTTCTTCTTCTACAAAAAGAAGATGTATCAGTACAACTCATTATATCACAACGTCTCTTTTCCAAACAGCCAACAATATTCTCTAACGGCTATATTTCTATTGGCTATTTAATGGAAAGAGTTTTTTCTTCTGATGTGTCGATCACTTGTAGAATCATGAACTGAATGTTCATCTACAAAATTGACCAAGTCATTGGGAAGATAGCAACAACGATGAGTTCTCGTTGTAACACTTAACATATTTAGAGCTATCATTATTTCACTAATGATGATTGTTGTTAAAACTCAAGAAGACAAATCAACAAAACAACAACAATCAAACAGAAGCTGTTGATGAAGAAGACAACATTGAAGATCTGTCAAGTCATCAACCTACCTTCTCGTCAAGACTACATTGAAGATCTGAAGCAAGGAGTTACTGCTCAAAGCTTGCTCAACCAGAAGACGAAGAAGAAGAAGATCTACAAGATGTCAACAATTGTAATATCTAAATACATCTTTGTAGTTTCTTAGGAAAGCAAGGAGCTGATTGCTCAAAACTTGCTTGAACACATGTGTGTGTTCTTTGTACTTAAACTTAGGAGAAACTTGCTTATTAAGAAGCACAATTTGTAATCTCCAATTTGCCAATTCAACTAAATGAATTGAGACTCCTCAAATGAACATTATATCCTGATGGGATCCCTGAACGGTTCGGCTGTGAGTTGAGGCCCTTGAGTAGATCACGTGGTGATCAGATACTTGAGATGACAATGGCTGGGTGTCATTGTGGAAATTCCTAAAATAGGTTCAGTAGCGTTGTATTCATTAAGTTGAATCCCTGAACGTCTAACTGCAAAAGCCTAGCAGTAGATCTTAAAGAGATTGGAACCTGCAGGTCAATGTTTGTTATATTCATTAAGTTGAATCCCTGAATGGTTCATTGTGCTGTTAGTCACGGTGCGGCTGTGCAAGTTGTTAGTCACCGGCGTGGCCCGTGCAAGTGTAATCATGATTTGATTATAGTGGATTAAGTCCTTGTGTTCAAGGCGAAATCACCTGAGGAGGGTGGACTGGATTAGCCCGCGTGGTGAACCAGGATATATCGTGTGTCCTTTACTCTCTTGCTTAGTATCTCTATTAATGTTTCTGCATTGTCTATCAGAACCTCATATTAAGCAAAGTCAGAACCTTGCAGCCTATCTCTGATAAGCTTCCGCACTGCATGTTCTTAGTATTGTATCCTATAATTAGAACCTGTATGGTTCTCATGTTCCATAGTTAAGAGATCAGAATCTCTCAACGAAAATTAAAGGTTCTTGAGTGTCTCTTTAACAAGATGCGAAAAGTTACAAAAAGAGTAAATACGCAATTCAAACCCCCCTTTCTTGTGTCTTTCTCGCACCTTCATTTGGTATCAGAGCTCCGGTTCTGTTATTGATTTACATCAAACACATAACAGTGTCAGAAAAAGATCTAGATGTGGTGCGTAGAAGTACTCTTGGTGAGATTGAAATCCACTTACAATTTCTGTAACAGTTCAGCAGTTGACTGTATACAAAATTGTAATCAATCTGATTACTTCGTGAGCAATTCACTGATTCTAGATGAAGCCTCACTAAAATTGAAGAATCAGCTGATAAGATAAATTCATCAGATAAAAGGCAGTATCTGTTGAATACTCATCCTGGAAATTACGTGTGGATAAAACCACGTATATGCTTAAAAGATGAATCATCAGAAAGCAAGAAATCTTGTTTGCGGAAGATTAATTCTTTATGAGTTTTTGAGATGTTTTCAAAAAACGGATTAGGTCCACCCTTGACTTTCTTGATTAAAACTCATTCTGAATCTCTTCACGTAAAGAAGAAAGATTGTTGTTCTAAGACTTTGAATTTCAGAAAGAAATCTGTTAAAATCAGAATCTGAAAAATTCAAATTATTAGAAATGATTCAATGTCAGAATCTGGAATGATCAAAAGATTCAATGAAGAACTGAATCCCAAAGATTCAGTAAATACTTGATTCTGAACGACCTTTTAAGTTTTAACCGGTTCAGTGATCAAGCTCCAACAACTTGAGATTATCCTGGTAAAAATCAAATGTTGATAATATGATTTTCATCAGATCAAGTGTTCTCAGAACCACTTGAGCTATGAAATTCGATGCTATCTGTTGTACCCCAAATTTTACCCCCCTTAGATGTCATAACATTTTGCACTTGACATTTAGATTCAATCATCTAGGCATTGTTAACTAACCATTTAACTTCTTGCAAGTTTGTTTCTCTTATTGAAAAGAAATCAGGGTTTCTATCTGAGGGATCACTAAAGTATTTTTACCTGTAAAGTCAAGAATCACTTGGTCCATCAACCATTGAGCTTACCTACATTCATGAGGTCTCACTCAACAAGAATCCAAGGGCTCTGGGTCCTCAACAAGGGAAGTTTAGGCCTCAGCCTCACTGTGCCTCCAAGTTAGGGTTTCTGTGACACTTATCAGTCAATGGCTTTGATCTTCATCAAGATGGACTCCCAAACCCTAGTTCTTGATCCTATTGGTTTATCAACATCCTCAAGAGTCTCCTAAGGCCTTTAGATGAGAAAGAAGAAGCAAGATTACAAGATTCAATCTCAGTACATTCACAAGCAAAATAGGGGTTTGACAGAAACCCTAATTTTTGGGGATTTTTGGTTCAGATGGAGAATTAATGTTTCTAATCATCATAGAATGTCTCATGAAGTATTCCAAGCATCCACATCAAGTTTCATGAGGTTTCTTGCAAGAGAAGTAGGGTTTTGAACAAGAAAAGTATCATTTGTGAGATTTTTCCCCTAATATCATAATTTGGAAGGACCATAACTCCTAAACTACACATCCAATTGGAGTGATTCAAAGCTCATTAGAAAGCTCTCTTCAAGATCTTCAATTGTTTCAATATGACTTTTCTCCTAAAAATGGTTGGATTTTGAGTTATGGAGCTTATAAGCCAAATTGACCAAAGGACAGTAAAATTCTGCATGTTTTCCCTTCATGAACAGCCAACTTCAACCCTATTTTTCACCAAGCTACATTAAGATTCAGAATTCGAGTCCCACATGAATATTGTAGAGGGCATTAAGGGCTTTCTAAAGAGTACAAGAACTCCCTCATCCATGGAGTGAGCTGGGAGTTTCAAATGGTTGAAGTTTAGGGTTCATTTCATGATTTTCAAGTTTCCAACTTTTGTGAAATGGTACATAACTCTTCTAATCCCCAATTAACTCACTTTTCTGATGTTTAGTAGCAAGATCAACATGTCTTGAACATATCCCACGAAAAATGCAAGTTGCAAACTTAAAATAACATAGTTTAACAAGGCATGTGCAAGTTGGTTCAATGGAGAGAGAAACTTTTCCAACAAATCACTATTCTCCTTACAACTTGGACTCTGAACCACTCCCATCAATCCACATTGCCTCAGAGGTCTACACTAGGACATTGAGGACATCTCCCTCTGAATACAGCTCACACGAAATGGAAGTTTCTCCAAAGGGCAGTCTTGGCATTTTTCAAATTCTGACCATGCCACAAACCCTAATCCTTTCCTATAAATAGAGGTTTGATCCTCAGTTCATGGACACCAGAATCACTCCAAAAAAGAGACTGATTACTCACTACTTTCTCCCACTCTCAAGTTCTTGCAAAATTGCAAAACACTTGCTACAACTCTTTCAACTCGAGCACTTGCCACCAAACTCCACAAACCACTTATAAACACCACATAGAGGATTTCCAAACACCTGAAACATCTCTGTAACAGCCACAACCACCATTTCCATTTCAATACTCTTATTTGCAAAAGCATGGCTGCAACTCATTTGGCTCGTGTGTTTCCTAATTAAACTTCATAAACCTTCTCTAAGCATCATATAGAGAAGCTTCCAACACCTAAACACTCCCAGAAATAGCTCCATCTTCATCTGCCATTTTCAACCTCAACCTTGTACCAAGTATCGGGTTTGAAGTTCAAGGTCATTTCCAAAGGATCCAAGCATCTGAACTTGTTCTATAAAGATCACAAAGCTCCCAGGAATTGATATTTCTCATCTGCAAGTAGTTTAAAGAAGCCTTGGACTTTCTCCAAGAGGTAGGTTTTCTTGATTTTGAGACTCCTTATTCATGCATCTCTGGTTGCTATTTGCACGTTAGAAATGTAGTATGTTATTGTTTTGTTGTTGCTGAATACATTTGGTTGATGTTTGTTTACAATATTGCATGATGTCGTGTTTGAAAGTTTCATGTGTGTTGCACTATTGTTCTTAAGATTCTGGTTTGTGTGTTGCATATTAATGTAAACCAATGATATATTCATGATCCTGGGAATTTGTACTTCATTTTTGGCTTTGATTTTATGCGATTTGATGGAGAAATGAGTGAGAACGAATCATTGGAAAGTTTGCCCGTGTTTGTGTTAATATGGTCGTAAGAGAGAGACGAGCGTGAGGGAGGGAGAGAGTTTGGCCATTTAGTGGTTTGGTTTTAAAATAAAAACAAATGGTTATGTGATAGTGAATGGATGTATGGCCGTCCCAACGGTTGCGCGCTTGCCTTGTACACGTTTGGTCATGGGTTCGAACCTGGTGGAGGGCATTTCCCATTTTTTTTATCTTTTGTTTTTTTATTTTCTTTAGTTTATACCTTGATTTCAAACAATCATAACTTGCTCATTTTTAACTCTTTTTTATCCATTCTTTTTGCAAAGTGTTCCTTAACATGTCTATCTTATGAATGTGGAAAGAAATTATTGAAAATGATTATTTTTGAAGCATTGGTTTATGTTACAAATGAAGGACTTTTTAGGGTTTCATAAAAGGACACTTTAATTTCTCTTAATCCTTTTACCAGGGTTTCTTGTTTACATTGATCAAAAAAGACCTAAAGTATGTTGTTTAAACCTTGTATGATGTCTTGACATTGTTTATTTTGTTTCACTTGATTTCATTGAGTTTTGATTTGTGTTCTTACATGAAAATAACCTTTGAAATACCATGAGATCTCCTTAGATCATTTGTCTGATAACATGAATTTTTTGACCAAGTATGTAACATGTTTATGTCTTGAACTTTGAATGCCATGTCTTTGAACCATCTTTGATCGCTTACATGTTTGGTTTATCGTGATAAATGCTTAAGCTTTCAAAGAAGTTGTCACTTTCATTTATATCACCTGTTTGTTTTTGCATAGAGCATCTTCACATGTAAATCCCCATGAAATGTCTTGATCCTTATCATGCTTTTTATGATAATCTTGCTTGCAATGTTTATCCTTATAGCTTTGTTAAATTCCCCCCAAGTGAGGTTAGCTTTTTGGCTTCTCCTCCTTAACACTCTTTGTGTTCCTCCTTCCAAAGGAAAAGTCTCTCTATTGACTTCATGTCATAGATAGCTCAAATACCCTTTTAAACCTCAAACCATCCCGTAAGAGATAGCCATTAATCTCTTATCCTTCACAATCCTTTCACAAGAGATATCCATTAATCTCTTACAACTCTTAACTCATTCAAAACCTTCCATAAGAGATAGCCATTAATCTCTTCTCCTAAACAATCAATCCTCATAAAGCTTTTCTTTCAAGCTTTTCACCTCTTCCACCCCGCCAGGGGAACTACGATTGCTCTGATTTCTCAAGTTCACCTTGAGAATACGTAGGCATAGGATTGCGAGATCCTAGCGAGCTACCTTTTTCTTTTTCCATTTTTTCCTTTACATCCGATGCCTTCCCGGATTCCACATTTTCTTTTTACACCTTTTGACCATGCTTAGTGTATATACTTTAGGTCTTTACTCTTTACCCTTAGTACAGATTATCTTTAGTATGCAAACATAGAATAACACAAACTAAACAAGAGGTTCCCGTAGAGTACTACGGACGTTTAAGGTGCTAATACCTTCCTTAGGCGTAACCAACCCCCGAACCTTAGATCTCCCCCCTTTAGGTTTTTAAACGATCTTGAACCTTTCCTTTGGATAAATCAAAGTTGGTTGTAAAAGAAATATGATGCAAGTTAATTAATAGCTTGTTATCCGATTTTCACCGCAACAGAAATGGCGACTTCACTAGGGATACAGACTGATGAGGGTTAAGCCTATCTTGTTTGTATTCGTGTTATTTGCATGTTTGCTTGCTTGTACATTTGTATAGTTATATCTGTATATATACTTGTTGTGCTTGGGTTTTTCTGTGTGCAAGGTTGCTACCTTGAGTGGTGAGATAAGTCCTAACCCGGACTTGAGAGCACATATATGATAGGATTGTGGTGTAATCAATAGTCGGTTGTTGGCAGTAGTACCAACAATTTATGGCATATGATGACCACACTCAGATGAGGCCCTTTGGGATTGTTGATGTCTGATGTGAGCAGTCACATTGATATTACTTTTTCAATTGAGTGCCAGGGATTCTGAGGACCGTAGTTACCTTTACCCCACTTGGCCTTTTAGGATGTAGTGCGGTGACTATGAGGGAGCCAGTCCTGAGTAGTTGTCACGCGATACTACACTCGGACGAGTTTATCTTGAGAATATTATTAACCCGTGTAAGTAGTTACATGTGCCGATAATATTCGAAGGATTTACGTAGACTCTGGGAACCTTTTAGAACCCTGTTCTACAGTTGATAAACCCTAGTACACACCCTGTGGTTGGTTCTCTACCCAAACTCCATGCTGTGATCTTGAACCCTTGATCCTGTTGCATGTGTTTTTGTATCCTATTTGCATTGCATTGCATATCATTTGCATCTTTGCATGATTCATTGCATACGTCTGTTTTTCCAGTTGCTCATTTCCAACTGTCTCTATCTTCCAGTCGTCAAGTTGATTCCTCGACACCGATACCGGACTAGAGCTAATTACAGACAAAAGATGTCAGAGCAAGAGATGCACAATGTTGAGGTCCGAATGGAGATCGATGAACTTAAGTCGAGCATGACTAAACTAACTGAGATGCTCCAAGTTTTGATTGTTAGGGGGGAGCCACCCCAAAGGACAGTTATCCAGGAAGTTTCAAGTGCTGATCCTCCACCAGTTCAAGTGCCACCTTCTACTTGGCCAGAGTTTGGTTTGCCACACAACTTTTCTCCACCTCTTGCATCTAATGCTATGGTTGGTCAGAATGCTAAGCCAGTGTTTCAAGCTCCTGTCTTCACCCAGCCCAGACCTGTGGTTCATGCTGTTCCACAGAATGTTCGAGCTTCTTTCGAGAATCCCCTTTATGAGTACAACGCTGCCAGTGTCCAAGGAGAAGACCATGAGGACTTTGTTGAACCCGAAGTTGTTCGAGAGCAGTTTCAGAGCATAGAGAAAAGACTCAAAGCCGTTGAGGGTACTGATTTCTTCAATGTGGATGCAGACAACCTGTGCTTAGTATCAGACCTTGTTATACCTCCTAAGTTTACAACTCCAGATTTTATGAAGTAAAAAGGTCACTCGTGCCCAAGAGGTCACTTGGTCATGTACCTTCGCAGGATGACTGCTCACGCCAAAGATCAGAAGTTGCTTATCCACTGTTTTCAAGACAGCTTGAGTGGAGCATCACTCAAATGGTACATGGGTCTTGAGAAAAACTCTATTCACAATTTCCAAGACCTCACCAATGCCTTCATGAAGCAATACAAGTATAACCTTGACATGGCTCCTGATCGCCGTCAATTGCAAAACATGTCTCAGAATGATAAAGAGTCTTTCAAGGAGTATGCTTAGCGCTGGAGAGAGTTGGCTTCCCAAGTGGAACCTCCCCTGGCCGAGAAAGAGTTAACTGGAATGTTTATGGATACCTTGTCCCCGTTCTATTGGGGAAAAATGGTTGGAAGTGTTTCCTCTAATTTCACTGATCTGGTTACTATCGGCCAAAGACTTGAGGAAGGTCTTAAGAAGGGAAAAGTATCAAAGATTGCTGAATCTTCTAATGCTGTAAAGAAATCCTATGGGAACTTTCAGAAGAAGAGGGAAGATCAGACTAATGCTATAATTGTTGAAGTAAGAAGGCCTCGTCCTCAACCTCAGTATGTTGTTCACCCTACTGTTGCCGCTGTTACTCCCGTGGTTGCTGCACCATAACCAACTCAAGCTTTCCAACGCCCAGCTGCAGGACAGAGCCAATATCATAATAGGGGTCAATTTGATCCCATTCCCATGACTTACACTGAACTTTACCCTAGTTTGGTTCAACAAAATTTGATTACCACAAGGCCTCCGCCTCCTCCTCCAAATCCTCTTCCAGCTGGCTATAGGGCTGATCTTCATTGTGAATACCATCAAGGTGGCGCAGGCCATGACTTGGAAAGATGCTTTGCATTGAAGGCTAGGGTACAAGAGCTGATAAGGAACAAATTCCTCTCCTTTAAGGATAACCCCAATGTTCAAAACAATCCTCTGCCAGGGCACGCCAAGTAAAGCCTCAGTCGACTTCGGCTCAGCTACTTCTTAAAGACAGGACATCTCATCCTTGTGTTTGATTAGTCACTAGGCCTTTGTTTCTTGTTGTTTGTACTTTCCTTATTTTGTAATAGCTGTTTGCTTTCAAATTATGTTTGTACCTTCAAGTTTAATGAAATGAGCATTGCAATTCATTTTTGTCTACTATTTACATCTTTATCTTTCGCAAAATATTTTTATTCGTGCCAAGATTGGAGGGAGGATGATGAAAACATTATACCCATAATTGTTGTTAGTATGCTTTCAGATCAAGACTTTGCTGATGATGTAAGGCATTGTTTCAATCCCTAAACACTTGAGACATAAGGAAGATAACCCCTCTTTAACCCCTTTGAGCCTTGAAGTAGGAGTTTTTTTTTTACAAATAAATACCCGCAATCTTAACCTGGGGCAGGGTAGTTCTCAGTTAACTTGATTGTGCAAGACGCCTTTCAACAAAAGGTTGCATTCACAATGTTCCTTCGCACACAGCATGCAAGTGTCGAAGATGTCTTTTAAGTCAAACATCAATGATGGTTCACTGTAATCATTAAGCCAGACAGTCACTAAAAAAAAAAAAGAGAAAAAAACATAATAATAAAAGCCCGCTAAGTCAAAACCTATGAAGGAGACTTAGGAAAAAATTGGGGCATCCCGCTGGCTGTAAGCTCAAATGACACAGTTCAGGAAAAAGTTAGGGATAACAAAAATCATTCAAGAGGTTACCAAAATCCTCAAAGATAAAACGAGTTGACTGAGGTCCTCGCCAAAAAACAACAAAATGTTGTACGGAAGTAGTGACCGCCATTTCAAAGTCTCTTAACTTCTGAACCATCATCATTACTATCATTAGTGCAATTCCTAACCTATGGGAGCCTGACGGCATAAGATGAGTTAACTGAGCATAGGACTGGAGTTCATCACGTAGATTGGGTGGGTCACAAATAAACTTTGAGCCTTTATCCTTTGTTTCTTAAACCGTGAACCAGGCCACGTTATAACCCTCAAAAGACCTAATTGAAGCAAGGTCAGTTTGAAAGTATACTACAGCAAGGTTGAGTAACCTGACTCCTAAAGATCTTTGCAGATCATCTATTTTGGGCATTACACCCTTTTCCTAAACTTTTCACTTTAATGTCTTGAACCATCGTGTTCTGACCAGTATCCCATATACTTTGCACCTCTTTCAAAATGATTTTGATTTCAAAATTGCATGAACTTTGCATTTACCATGTTTGTACAAATACTTTTGTTTGCAAACTAGCTTTCTTCTTAAGGAATTTTCAAACATTCGAGAAACTTGGTCGGTGATCCGATCAGGTGCAAGTTCCTTCCGTATCCTGTTGAGAATCAGTTCAAGATTTGTGGTATAATGGCGACTTCTCAGAGTTGGTTTATCCAGAAAATCTTTCAAGACACATAATGGGGCGAGCCTTCCTAGTGTACAGCAAAACAATCATTTTTCAAGACTCAGACTGGGGAAAACTTTCTAAGAGCGCCATGAAATGGTCATTCCCAGAATCAATCAAGTTGAAGCAATGACCAACTCATCTACAATAATCAGCTAGTCTGGAGCAGTTTACCTGAAGAATCCTCAAGAAACTCTTTATCCTTCCTACAAGGATCATCAATTTGGATATAGTTTACCAGTGTGGCAATGATGTGTTCAACATTAGCATCTCTAGTCCCAAGCAGAATGACAGTGATCTCCGTGTTAAGGAATCAGTCTTCCAGTCTTGTCTTCTCTCCAAAAGAGTCGAGCGGTGTCGTCAGCATCGACATCTGCATTTGCATTTGATCATATAGCATCTGCATGATAATTGATCCATATACATATCATGAGTGTTTCATCCTCATTTGCATTTCTCCTGAGGTTGTGTCGTTATCTACGTCTTACCCTGTGGTCAAAGTCCAACTTACTTGGCGCCTACCAAAACATTACATGTCTTTTCATTCGGTGATATTCCTGAATGTTGTCATTATCTTGCGCATCTGATCTTGTTGATAGATGTTGGTCTTCTCTCATTCCAGTGCTATTCCTGGATCTTTATATCCTTTCACTCAAGTATCATTCCTGGATGTCGGTCTCTTTTTGATCTCCAGTGCCATTCCTGGATATCTTATTCCCCTTGTTTTTCCCAGTGCTATCCCTGGAAGCATTGCCTATCTTCTATAACCTTCATCAAATTTGCTTGGATATCTCTCAGTGTCATTCCTGAAAGTTCACAGTCACTCAATACTTTCTTGGGTGCTTAATTGTTCACTTTCATCTGAAGCCATTATCAGATGTAGTGATTGTACCTTTCATTCAAAGCCATTATTGGATGTCTGGTTTCTTAATTGTTCACATTTATCTAAAGCCATTATTAGATATTGTGATTTTTACCTTTCATTCAAAGCTATTATTGGATGTCTGGTTTCTTAATTGTTCACATTTATCTAAAGCCATTATTAGATATTGTGATTTATACCTTTCATTCAAAGCCATTATTGGATGTCTGGTTTCTTTACCTTGTTCACATTTATCTAAAGCCATTATTAGATATTGTGATTTTTACCTTTCATTCAAAGACATTATTGGATGCCTGGTTTCTTTACCATCTGATGCCATTCTCAGCTAACATGATTTGTACCTTCCATTCAAAGCCATTATTGAATGCCTGGTGTCCTTTTATTCAATGCCTTATAGTCTTGTTTGCTCACCTTTATCTAAAGCCATTATTAGATATTGTGACTTGTACCTTTCATTCAAAGCCATTATTGGATGTCTGGTTTCTTAATTGTTCACTTTCATCTGAAGCCATTATCAGATGTAGTGATTGTACCTTTCATCTGAAGCCATTATTGGATGTCTGGTTTCTTTACCTTGTTCACATTTATCTAAAGCCATTATTAGATATTGTGATTTATACCTTTCATTCAAAGCTATTATTGGATTGCCTGGTTTCTTTACCATCTGATGCCATTCTCAGCTAACATGATTTGTACCTTCCATTCAAAGCCATTATTGAATGCCTGGTGTCCTTTTATTCAATGCCTTATAGTCTTGTTTGCTCACCTTTATCTAAAGCCATTATTAGATATTGTGACTTGTACCTTTCATTCAAAGCCATTATTGGATGTCTGGTTTCTTTTACCATCTGATGTTTTTCCGGATGTACCTTTCTCTGTCTTTTCTGACCTTTCTTGAAGATCCCGTTTGAACTCTTCGGTATAAGAAAATCCCAGAAAATCTTTTGTTGATGTTTATTCTTTTCAAATTGATCCCCAGTAGAGATCATGTCTTCTTTCTGGTTCCATGCCCAGTAAAGAGTGTGCTTTTATTTTCCCCAGTGTTTCCTCAGAGCTCCCCTCTGAGTCTCTTATATTGGTTAATCTGTATCCCCAGTGAGTTTTCCTCACGGGTATTGAAACCTTCATCCTTCCCCAGTGAGTGATTGCTCATTATGTAGACTTTTGCCTGTCGGCTTCCTCGGCATGTTACATCCATCATATTATCATACTAGAAGTTCATGACATGTCAGCATTTGCATGTCTTTCGCTTGTCCTTAGCATCTGCATTCCATCTAAGGGCAAAATTTTCGGTTTGCTATATTTAGATATCTTTCACCTAGATGTCCCTGGAATCTCCGTTCCTTGTGCCATCGGGTGAAGCTATCTAAATAGGGGCAACTGTTGTACCCCAAATTTTACCCCCCTTAGATGTCATAACATTTTGCACTTGACATTTAGATTCAATCATCTAGGCATTGTTAACTAACCATTTCACTTCTTGCAAGTTTGTTTCTCTTATTGAAAAGAAATCAGGGTTTCTACCTGAGGGATCACTAAAGAATTTTTACCTGTAAAGTCAAGAATCGCTTGGTCCATCAACCATTGAGCTTACCTACATTCATGAGGTCTCACTCAACAAGAATCCAAGGGCTCTGGGTCCTCAACAAGGGAAGTTTAGGCCTCAGCCTCACTGTGCCTCCAAGTTAGGGTTTCTGTGACACTTATCAGTCAATGGCTTTGATCTTCATCAAGATGGACTCCCAAACCCTAGTTCTTGATCCTATTGGTTTATCAACATCCTCAAGAGTCTCCTAAGGCCTTTAGATGAGAAAGAAGAAGCAAGATTACAAGATTCAATCTCAGTACATTCACAAGCAAAATTAGGGTTTGACAGAAACCCTAATTTTTGGGGATTTTTGGTTCAAATGGAGAATTAATGTTTCTAATCATCATAGAATGTCTCATGAAGTATTCCAAGCATCCACATCAAGTTTCATGAGGTTTCTTGCAAGAGAAGTAGGGTTTTGAACAAGAAAAGTATCATTTGTGAGATTTTTCCCCTAATAGAATAATTTGGAAGGACCATAACTCCTAAACTACACATCCAATTGGAGTGATTCAAAGCTCATTAGAAAGCTCTCTTCAAGATCTTCAATTGTTTCAATATGACTTTTCTCCTAAAAATGCTTGGATTTTGAGTTATGGAGCTTATAAGCCAAATTGACCAAAGGACTTAGTAAAATTCTGCATGTTTTCCCTTCATGAACAGCCAACTTCAACCCTATTTTTCACCAAGCTACATTAAGATTCAGAATTCGAGTCCCACATGAATATTGTAGAGGGCATTAAGGGCTTTCTAAATAGTACAAGAACTCCCTCATCCATGGAGTGAGCTGGGAGTTTCGAATGGTTGAAGTTTAGGGTTCATTTCATGATTTTCAAGTTTCCAACTTTTGTGAAATGGTACATAACTCTTCTAATCCCCAATTAACTCACTTTTCTGATGTTTAGTAGCAAGATCAACATGTCTTGAACATATCCCACGAAAAATGCAAGTTGCAAACTTAAAATAACATAGTTTAACAAGGCATGTGCAAGTTGGTTCAATGGAGAGAGAAACTTTTCCAACAAATCACTATTCTCCTTACAACTTGGACTCTGAACCACTCCCATCAATCCACATTGCCTCAGAGGTCTACACTAGGGCATTGAGGACATCTCCCTTTGAATACAGCTCACACGAAATGGAAGTTTCTCCAAAGGGCAGTCTTGGCATTTTTCAAATTCTGACCATGCCACAAACCCTAATCCTTTCCTATAAATAGAGGTTTGATCCTCAGTTCATGGACACCAGAATCACTCCAAAAAAGAGACTGATTACTCACTACTTTCTCCCACTCTCAAGTTCTTGCAAAATTGCAAAACACTTGCTACAACTCTTTCCACTCGAGCACTTGCCACCAAACTCCACAAACCACTTATAAACACCACATAGAGGATTTCCAAACACCTGAAACATCTCTGTAACAGCCACAACCACCATTTCCATTTCAATACTCTAATTTGCAAAAGCATGGCTGCAGCTCATTTGGCTCGTGCGTTTCCTCATTAAACTTCATAAACCTTCTCTAAGCATCATATATAGAAGCTTCCAACACCTAAACACTCCCAGAAATAGCTCCATCTTCATCTGCCATTTTCAACCTCAACCTTGCACCAAGTATCGGGTTTGAAGTTCAAGGCCATTTCCAAAGGATCCAAGCATCTGAACTTGTTCTATAAAGATCACAAAGCTCCCAGGAATTGATATTTCTCATCTGCAAGTAGTTTAAAGAAGCCTTGGACTTTCTCCAAGAGGTAGGTTTTCTTGATTTTGAGACTCCTTATTCATGCATCTCTGGTTGCTATTTGCACGTTAGAAATGTAGTATGTTATTGTTTTGTTGTTGCTGAATACATTTGGTTGATGTTTGTTTACAATATTGCATGATGTCGTGTTTGAAAGTTTCATGTGTGTTGCACTGTTGTTCTTAAGATTCTGGTTTGTGTGTTGCATATTAATGTAAACCAATGATATATTCATGATCCTAGGAATTTGTACTTCATTTTTGGCTTTGATTTTATGTGATTTGATGGAGAAATGAGTGAGAACGAATCATTGGAAAGTTTGCCCGTGTTTGTGTTAATATGGTCGTGAGAGAGAGACGAGCGTGAGGGAGGAAGAGAGTTTGGCCATTTAGTGGTTTGGTTTTAAAATAAAAACAAATGGTTGTGTGATAGTGAATGGATGTATGGCCGTCCCAACGGTTGCGCGCTTGCCTTGTACACGTTTGGTCATGGGTTCGAACCTGGTGGAGGGCATTTCCCATTTTTTTTATCTTTTGTTTTTTTATTTTCTTTAGTTTATACCTTGATTTCAAACAATCATAACTTGCTCATTTTTCACTCTTTTTTATCCATTCTTTTTGCAAAGTGTTCCTTAACATGTCTATCTTATGAATATGGAAAGAAATTGGTGAAAATGATTATTTTTGAAGCATTGGTTTATGTTACAAATGAAGGACTTTTTAGGGTTTCATAAAAGGATACTTTAATTTCTCTTAATCCTTTTACCAGGGTTTCTTGTTTACATTGATCGAAAAAGACCTAAAGTATGTTGTTTAAACCTTGTATGATGTCTTGACATTGTTTATTTTGTTTCACTTGATTTCATTGAGTTTTGATTTGTGTTCTTACATGAAAATAACCTTTGAAATACCATGAGATCTCCTTAGATCATTTGTCTGATAACATGAATTTTTTGACTAAGTATGTAACATGTTTATGTCTTGAACTTTGAATACCATGTCTTTGAACCATCTTTGATCGCTTACATGTTTGGTTTATCGTGATAAATGCTTAAGCTTTCAAAGAAGTTGTCACTTTCATTTATATCACCTGTTTGTTTTTGCATAGAGCATCTTCACATGTAAATCCCCATGAAATGTCTTGATCCTTATCATGCTTTTTATGATCATCTTGCTTGCAATGTTTATCCATATAGCTTTGTTAAATTCCCCCCAAGTGAGGTTAGCTTTTTGGCTTCTCCTCCTTAACACTCTTTGTGTTCCTCCTTCCAAAGGAAAAGTCTCTCTATTGACTTCATGTCATAGATAGCTCAAATACCCTTTTAAACCTCAAACCATCCCGTAAGAGATAGCCATTAATCTCTTATCCTTCACAATCCTTTCACAAGAGATAGCCATTAATCTCTTACAACTCTTAACTCATTCAAAACCTTCCATAAGAGATAGCCATTAATCTCTTCTCCTAAACAATCAATCCTCATAAAGCTTTTCTTTCAAGCTTTTCACCTCTTCCACCCCGCCAGGGGAACTACGATTGCTCTGATTTCTCAAGTTCACCTTGAGAATACGTAGGCATAGGATTGCGAGATCCTAGCGAGCTACCTTTTTCTTTTTCCATCTTTTTCCTTTACATCCGATGCCTTCCCGGATTCCACATTTTCTTTTTACACCTTTAGACCATGCTAAGTGTATATACTTTAGGTCTTTACTCTTTACCCTTAGTACAGATTATCTTTAGTATGCAAACATAGAATAACACAAACTAAACAAGAGGTTCCCGTAGAGTACTACGGACGTTTGAGGTGCTAATACCTTCCTTAGGCGTAACCAACCCCCGAACCTTAGATCTCCCCCCTTTAGGTTTTTAAACGATCTTGAACCTTTCCTTTGGATAAATCAAAGTCGGTTGTAAAAGAAATATGATGCAAGTTAATTAATAGCTTGTTATCCGATTTTCACCGCAACACTATCATTCTAGACATCTAGGTTCTCCAACTGATGTCTTAAAAGATGACGTTAATGATGTTCTTTTAAAGAAATCAGTTAACTCATAGATATGTGTGAACAACTCCAAATAAGTTGATCATCATTGTGAGAACAAGAAGGTTCATACAAACCATGTCTAGTGATGTACACATGGGGCGTGATGATGTTTTGGTTCTGAACAAGTTCTGAAACAACCTTGAGGAACTAAGTCAGATGTTGACATGTCAATTACTCCTTGAATAACCTCTCAAAGGTTCTCACTAATCTTGTGAAATAAACCATCTTTCAAAGAAAAGAAACTCTCACAAACGCAAACTGAATTCAGGCTATGAAAGGAGAACTCAACCAATTCTTAAAGTTTGCCGTTTAAGATTCAGATCCATATCTTAAGAACTGTATCGGAACTAAACAGGTTCTATGTATCAAGGAAATAAGGAGTGAGAAGCAATAAAAAACAGATGCAATCTGATGCGTATGAATGGAGTCATCAAATAGAGTTTATTGCTCACTAAAGTACTGCTCCCAAGCATATGAGCGTCAATCTTCCTTCATAATATTCATTACATCGCCCTACCAAAAGGATTGCATGTAGTTGGCTAAGTTCGGATGAAGTGATCACTCTGATCATGTTAAGTCCTAATCTCGGTTGCTATAACCTAGAAAGTTGATGGACAAGGTTGAACAAGAAAAGAGAGAAAGCCGTAGTTCAACTAGGATCACATTCCAAGAAAATATTCTTTTTCTTCAGAAGTCAGAAGACAAGTGTATCTTGAAGAACCCAAGAAACATCTGCAGCTTACTCGGAAATAGGTAGAATCAGAAAGATGCTCAAAGATTCAGAAGTCAGAAAGGAATGCTTTCACGAAAAGTTTTAGCTAAAAGATTCTCTTCAAAAGTTCAGCATCCCTAAGGTACACTTTTTTCTTCTTCTCTGTTAACCCATAAAATAATTTTTATGACTAGTTAAAAGTTCAGGATTCACTAGGAAAATTATTTGAATATCTGTTAAAACTTAGCTATAAGAAATTGCTAGATAAAAGAAAATCCTTTAGCGAAATCTACACGCAAAGGGAACACCAAAATAAATGCTAATCTTTTGAAAATATAACATATCTCTGACAGCTAAATAAAATCTCATTAAAGTCTTTTGCACTAACCTATATCTTCCCTAGTCTAGGCATAAGTCTACCTACTTATTTTATAAAATCACGTCTCCCTGTCATACTCTTATACTCAAAACCCTAAAATTCTAAGCCTCTTCGTCCATCCATTATCATGCCTCCACTAACCTTTCTTGGTAATCCAAATCTTCTTGAACTTATTCCTGAGAAACGGTTCTCATTCATTACTCCTTCACTCTCAAGAGACACTGCGTGTAGTATAGCAGATATTTTGTATACTCAACAATGGACTAGGTACTCCATGATGCTAGAAAAGCCTATCTATGTAAACCTGGTCAAAGAATTCTGGAAACATGTTGATCTTGATATTTAAATAAAATGCATCACTTCCTATGTTTTTGAAATCCCTATTGACATTAACCTATTCTCAGTGATCCTTGCAACTGGATGTGAGGATGTTGGAATTCATGTTAATTTTGACAAACACAGTTTCTTTCCTGTAAGAAATTTTGTATCCCTTCACGACTCATCTTCCAGATACATACCCTACAATCCTGAGAATCTCCTACCTACTCCCAAAGCCTGGTACAAACTCATGTTGTCAAATTTTCTTCCCAGAATAGATAGCAATAATCTAATTCAATTTCACGACCATAAGTTCATTTATTTACTAACGAATGACTTTCGGATAAATTTACCACACTCAATCTTCTACTATCTCTAGAAAACCATCCTTGAATCTCGAAACCTCACAAAATCCTACATTCCTTATGGAAGAGTTTTGTCTGATATTTTCTTCAGAGATAGAATTATGGACATGATCAAGGAAAGAATTGAAGAAGATGGTCCTGATGAGTTTCCAGAAAACTGTCTGTTGAAGACAAAATGTGAATTCTTTAGTGACTAGAGAAACTATGTTAATTATGCTTTAATCGTTTTCTTTTGTGTGCTCAATTGTCCTTAGACTATTTAAGAAAAATGAATTGTCAAATCTATAATCATTAATTAAAGTCTCTCTTTGAACAATAAAATTCTACATAGAAAATAAGCCTTATTAGAATTTTAAAGTTAAAACTTAAAAATATTAATTCATTAAGAATTTTCTGCGTTTCAAATTTATTACCATCATTAATGTACCCGACTCATTGACCACTCACCGAAAAGCCATCATTAACTCTAGTATCCTTTTGAATAAATAAACAACTAACTCGTCTCTGTAGCTACATGTGTTTACATCTCTCCATATACCTAAGATTTAATACAATATCTAGGAAATAATAAATCAAATCCTATCCCCAAAAGCGATCATCACACTTCATCCTAACTCACCCATAAAAGGTAGGATTCCTCTCTCTCTCTCTCTCTCTCTCTCTCTCTCTCTCTCTCTCTCTCTCTCTCTCTCTCTCTCTTCACTCTCAATTACAAAATTCTAAACTCACCAAGAACAATGAACTCTCAAAGGAATGGACCAACCTTCCTTGGAAACAAAGAAAATCTACACCTTATTCCTGAGAAGAAACTCAACTTTGCTCATCCCGGAGACAATGGTTTAGAGATACTCAGAAGCATGCAAGCCCAGTCTTGGCAAGGCTATTACGCTCTCCTATATGGTCCTATCTATCAAGACCTAGTTAAAGAGTTCTAGAAATTTGCTAGAATTAGTAACGATGGAAAAACCATCTAGCCGAAAGTCTACCTTCAACCCATTGCTGTCTCCGTCTCCTCGATAGAGAAAATCACTGGTTGCATCTCCTCCGGAGTTACGATTGATGACTATCAATCAAACCTAAGCTTGGTGAATCAGTGCAAAATCTTATTTGACGACTCAGTACCTTACAAACCAAACAACCCTGAGAGGCTTCTCCCTTTTCCAAAAGCATGGTTCAAATTTTCCCTGACCAACCTTCGTCCTCGTATGGCTCCTGAGAACATCTTAACGCACAACGACAGAATCCTTATCTTTCTTCTAACACATCATGTTACAATAGATCTTCCTAAAACCAATTTTAATCATATGAAACATTCTATCAAAGTCTCTAGAAACAAAGTGCAGGCCTTCATTCCGTACGGAAGAATAATTTCGGAAATACTTCTACAAGAAAAGGCCTGGAATTTAATTATCAGGCTTGAACCTGGTACTTCTCATGTTGAAATCAGTTGTGAAAATATGGACAGTATTGAGGATTCTGATGATTAAAGTGGTGATGATCATTTAGCAGTTGCTATGTTTTGAAAATTACTGTCTTTATTTCTTTATGTACAATTACCATTGAATTAATGAAAATGTCTTATTTGTCTCATATGAAAATTTTAAACCTAAATTATTCACTCCTTCTCATAGAGTCTTTTAGATAATTCAACCAGCATTAGAAATCAAAATGGCTAAATTAAAAGAAACTCATTAATTTATCCTATCTAGGAAATTGCGTACAAAAGGCTACTCCCCTATTTCTTACTAGAAATTTCTCAGCCGTTCATTTCTCTTGAAATACGCATACAGCCGTTCGACTACTAAACTATTAAGGAACATCTCAATCCTTCATAACATGGAAATACATGACTCTAAAAGTTTTCTCTTATAAGAACCTGTTTCGTCTAGTCTAGATTTGTATGTTTTTGATAAAATCCGTCCGTAATACAATCTATATTTTTATCTATGTGTTTTTGTTTAAATCTTTCTCTAATGCAATATATTTTTTAACTCTTTAGTTTAATCTATGCTATCTATGTTTAAATGTAGTTAATCTTTTTAATGAATTCTGGTTGTTTATAATTGTCCTTCAGATTAATCTTGCCATAACAAAAAATTAGTAAAATAAACCTAATTGCCTTTAAGGTACCTGAACACCGATTCACGTCCTTCACAATTGGCTTCAATCTATTATCCTTCAATTAAATACATACTGATTATAGATGTGTTTCACCAAAATAAGTCAAAATGCTTCTAAATGTTTAAATGACTCTATGACTCTATGACTCTATGCTCCTTATCATTTCAAATATTCAATATATGTAGGAAACTGAATATAAGAGATTATATGCTTAATTGCTCATATGCCCTGACACTTTTTGATGATGTCAAAAAGGGGGAGAAATATATTGATTTTGATTGAAAGAAGGAAATCTTAAAGCATGCAGAACTCAAACAAAGTACTCATATAAAATGCGTTGCTACTAACGTCTGTTGCTTGATGTTATCCGAGGAACTCTAAACAAGTTCAATAGGCATTCTAAGAAACATGTTAAGCTGGAAGAATCAGATTTATCCTAATCCTTATCTCACTTAGCTCAGAAAAGAAGTAAGAAAACTCTGAAAGAAGTCAAGACTAAGCATACATTTTAAGATGCTCACTCAGAAGATATGTGCAAATCAGAAGTCAAGAACTGTGTGAAGATGCGGATTGAAGATCCAAGAAGAAGTCGTTCTGATGTTTACCAAGAACCATTCTAAATGAAAACGATTCAGTATCAGACTAAATCAATAATTGGTAATCAGACTCAGTACACAAAGATCAGTATCAGACTCATCAATCAGAGCAAAGCTGTGGATTACTGTCAAAATACCTTCATTGGTATAAATATCAGCACTCTAATGAATTATCTCTCAAGCGTATGAGAAGAAATTCTTCACTTGATATTAGACTCAACATACTCTGGTATAAGACTCAGCACATCACATGGTAATAGATCAAAATTAATTCATGAGTATCAGATTCAGAATCAAGCGTTGATTGATCACTTTAATTAAAACCTTCAATTGGTATTTGATCAGAAATTAAGCTTTGATAAACTACTAAGTATGACTTTAACAAGGTTCTGAGATGAAGACCTGTGTTCAAAAGTCAAAACAGTCATGATCTACGTTGGTGTTTAAAATCTTATCATCTAGAATTATAATTCTGAAGATCCCAATATCTGACGTATAGGAATTAAGGGGAGACTTCCCTAAAGATCAAAACTGCAAAATCTCAAATCTTCACAAAGTTTGAAACTCAGGGGGAGTTTCCTTTAAAGACAGTGTCTGTTTCTGATAGATAGCAAGGCTACGACTATCAGTCAAGAACTGTTCTGATCTTATGCTTAATGGAATCTGCTGAAAAGTAGAAATGCTTCAGATGTCTCTAAAGATAATAATAAGCTCTGATACGACAACAAAGAAAACTGAGTTCTGAAGATTTGAAGATGGAAGTTCTGATGAACTAGTCTAGATGCTAAAGACTCTTCGTTTTCCTAAAGACAAGATAGAGAAGTAACTCTTTTCTATTCCTGTTCTGACAACTCAAGTTGTTACTCTGTATATCTTTGGATTACATAAAATCCTAGATGATCTCAGATAAAGCTTTGAGGATAACTCATTAAGGGGGAGCAGCTGTTCCAAACTCTGAATTTGTTTGTTTTGGTGATTAACTTGTATAAAATGTTCAATCAAAATACTTGGTTTTGTCATCATCAAAAAGGGGGAGATTGTGAGAGCAAGAATTATCTCTACAAGTTAATCTATGTTTTGATGATAACAATAAGTATTTGTGAAAGAACCATTTTATGGTCTAACGTGCGTTGTGTGCAGATCATAAGAACTAAATACATCAGAACCAACATACACCAGCTAGATGTACTATGATTAAATATATATACATATGCGAAGTTACTATGTGTGACTAAAGTCGCGAGAAGCAAGAACGCTTCTTTATCTAGTCACGATCAGCCAGATCCAAGGATGCTAAGATTGCTGTTGCAATGCTCCTGTGGATGCTCTCTGAAAGTGATTGAGATTCTGAAGATAGCGAAGCTTCTGAAGAAGTACACTCTGAAAGAACCAAAGTACGGAAGACTCCTATGACTTGAAGTTCTAATGGCTGAAGGCGCTGAAGACCAAGTGCAGAAAGAATCTGAAGACTGATGAGTTCTGAAGATCAAGGTTTCAAATAAGAAGTTCTGAAGACTCTGAAGACAGGCTCTGAAGATTCGGAAGACTTGAAGCAGAAAAGAATAACGTTCTTAAAGACCAAGTGCTGAAGTTCTGAAGACTGATTCCTAATGGACTTCTTCAATCGACTGAAGACTTGAAGCATCAGATATTCTGCTATGAAGACTCTACTCATGCTTCATCAAATTAACATCAGAAGCCACTGGAGTTTTGAAGTCTAAATATTACCGTTGTGAGTTAAATGTACACACTGCCCAAGAAAAGATGTCTGGTCACTTCTTCCTCTGTAAAAAGAATATGTGTCAGTACAACTCATTATATCACAACTTCTCTTTTCCAAACAGCCAACAGTATTCTCTAACGGCTATATTTCTATTGGCTATTTAATGGAAAAAGTTTTTGCTTCTGATGTGTCGATCACTTGTAGAATCATGAACTGAATGTTCATCTACAAAATTGACCAAGTCATTGTGAAGATAGAAACAACGATGAGTTCTCGTTGTAACACTTAACATATTTAGAGCTATCATTATTTCACTAATGGCGATTGTTGTTGAAACTCAAGAAGATAAATCAACATAACAACAACAATCAAACAGAAGCTGTTGATGAAGAAGACAACATTAAAGATCTGTCAAGTCATCAACCTACCTTCTCGTCAAGACTACATTGAAGATCTGAAGCAAGGAGTTGCTGCTCAAAGCTTGCTCAACCAGAAGACGAAGAAGAAGAAGATCTATAAGATGTCAATAATTGTAATATCTAAATACATCTTTGTAGTTTCTTAGGAAAGCAAGGAGTTGATTGCTCAAAACTTTCTTGAACACATGTGTGTGTTCTTTGTACTTAAAATTAGGAGAAACTTGCTTATTAAGAAGCACAATTTGTAATCTCCAGTTTGCCAATTCAACTAAATGAATTGAGACTCCTCAAGTGAATGTTATATCCTGATGGGATCCCTGAACGGTTCAGCTGTGAGTTGAGGCCCTTGAGTAGATCACGTGGTGATCAGATACTTGATATGACAATGGCTGGGTGTCATTGTGGAAAATCCTGAAATAGGGCCAGTAGCGTTATATTCATTAAGTTGAATCCCTGAACGTCTAACTGCAAAAGCCTAGCAGTAGATCTTAAAGAGATTGGAACCTGCAGGTCAATGTTCGTTATATTCATTAAGTTGAATCCCTGAACGGTTCATTGTGCTGTTAGTCACGGTACAACTGTGCAAGTTGTTAGTCACCAGCGTGGCCCGTGCAAGTGTAATCATGATTTGATTATAGTGGATTAAGTCCTTGTGTTCAAGGTGAAATCACCTGAGGAGGATGGAATGGATTAGCCCGCGTGGTGAACCAGGATATATCGTGTGTCCTTTACTCTTTTGCTTAGTATCTCTATTTATGTTTCTACATTGTCTATCAGAACCTCGTATTAAGGAAAGTCAGAACCTTGCAGTCTATCTTTGATAAGCTTCCGCACTGCATGTTCTGAGTATTGTATCCTATTATCAGAACCTGTATGGTTCTCATGTTCCATAGTTAAGAGATCAGAATCTCTCAACGAAAATTAAAGGTTCTTGAGTGTCTCTTTAACAAGATGCAAAAAGTTACAAAAAGAGTAAATACACAATTCAAACCCCCCTTTCTTGTGTCTTTCTCACACCTTCAGAGCGTGTGTGTCCTCTCTCCATTTAGAGTGTCGACCCGTAAGCAGAAAAATGCCTATCTTTGTTAATTCCCCATTGAGTTTATTTCTCATGGAAGATTTTGATTCAGTTTCCTCTCCTGTTCATTTGTCGGGATGGAATTAATCCCCAGTTGAGATATTTCCTCCTCGGGATTAGTCTTGTTTGATCATTTCTCTCTGGTTTATTCCCGGATTGAATTTTGGTCCTTTTCTTTTGGATTATTACCTTCGTCGTCCTGCCCTTTGTTGGTAGTAGGTAACATAGCCCGGTTTGATTACCTTGTTGTAGCTATCACTCATTTGATAGTTGGTAATCTCTCCCTTCTTTGTTCGAGTTTATCGTCTTTGTCCTCCTGCCCTTTGTTGGTAGTGGGTGATACTCCTCGATCCCTTTTTTGAGATTATTACCTTTGTCGTCCTACCCTTTTGTTGGTAGTAGGTAATCTTTCTCATACCCTTGGCTGTTTACTTTGTTCTAACTGTCACTTGGTTGATGGTCGGCTTATTACCTTTGTCGTCCTGCCCTTTGTTGGTGGTAGATAATATAGCCCGGTTTGGTTGCCTTGTTATAGTTGTCACTTGGTTGATAGCTGGTAACCTTATCCTCTTTGTGAGATTGTTACCTTTGTAGTCCTACCCTTTGTTGGAAGTAGGTAATTCTTCTTATATCCTTTTGATTGACTGCCTTGCTGTAGCTATCACTTGGTTGGTAGTTGGCAATCTTTCCTTTTGATCATGCTATTACCGGATGTCTGGTATTAGACGATCTATTCCCCAGTGGAGATTTTTCTCTCCATGTTGGGACGGTTATTCCCTCTTTTATTTCTGGTGTCGGTAATTTTCCCTCATGGGGAATCTTACTCTTTGCGCTTTCCCAGTGGAGATTTGTTTCCTCCCCTGTTGGGATGTGTTTTCCCTCTCCCCCCCGGTGGAGTCTTTTCTCTTTGCTCCCTAGTTTGTTTGTCTCCTGTGGCATTTTCTCCCCACGGTGGTCTTGTGTTTGCATACCATTTGCATAACCATATCATTTTGTGGTCTCTTAGGGTCAAAAATTGGGTTTATTGTTATATTTAAGTCTCTTCTATCTCGTCGAGACAAAGATGTCAATCTTCTTATCTCCGGATAGAAGAAACTTAAATAGGGACAGCTGTAATATCCTAATTTTTACCCCTAAGATCCCACATGTCCTTTTGTATTTCATGCCACAAACAAGATCACACATTGGTTCCCTCTTCTATAGGTTTGTGCCTTGCAGGGATCTTTGGGTTTATGTGTGTGTGTTTGTTATTTGTTTATTGCTTAATTTGTTTATGTTTACTAACCATTAATTAAAATCCAAAAAAATATTTTATTTTCTTTCGCTAACATTTTTCAGGGGAAGAACAGGTTAAAAATACCAAAAATCAGTCCCTCAACTCGAACGAATTTCATCTGAACAAAGTCAAAGTTGATCTGCGATTAATTCAAGAATTATCTGATCAAAAGTTTCCACGATTTAATTGATTATTATTCAAGAGACTCCAAGGTTCATGTGTTTATTTCCATGTCTTCTTTGACAAGTAAATGAATCGAGCCAGAACCACAACAGTGCAACAAAACGCTCATTTTTCACAAATTTTGCACTGAGTAACCGGTTAGCAGTTATGCTGTAACCGGTTACCCTCGTGAAATTTTGAAAAATGGCAGCAAATTCAAATTTCAGCAATTTGGCACCAATCTCAGCCCTTGATCACATTTGGAATATTCTAGACCACCTCATTTTAATTCCCCTACATCACTTTGATCATTTTCCACCACCCGCCTTCACTAATCACCACTCTTTTGATAATTCCCTCCAAATTTGAATTCCAATCCTAATTTTGATCATCCAAGCCTAATTCCAAACCACCAATTTTCCCAAACCTAAACTCTATAAATAGAGGCTTCATTTCATTCATTCTTCAAGCTTTTGATAGCCAACAAACCTCTTGCAAATTCTCTTCTCAACCACAAAATTCACCAAAGCTCACTTTTCTTCTTTTGAAAGTTAACAAGAATTCACATTGAATCTTGTTCAACTTTGAGCTAAACCTTCATCCATTCTTGTTTTTGTTCATCAATTATAGTAGATCAAGGCTTTGGAATTTGGATCTTAAAGCAATTTGAAGGAATTTTCAGATTTGAAGTGGTAATCCATTTTTCACCATTATTGAAGCTTCATCTTCCATAATGTAGATCTTTGGAGATCTTTGTTATTTGATCCTTTGGATCTTGTAATTGTGTTTAATTGCTGGTTTTAACTGTTATTTTACTTTAAATTTCGTGCAATTTCAGTTCCATGATCACAAAGTGTTTGTAAAAAGTTTTGAAAGTGGATCATGCTGAATTTTGCACAATTTTCTGCATTCTGGTGCAGAGTAAACGGTTAGCAGTTATGCTGTAACTGGTTACTCCGTGTTATGGTTCCTTTTCCATTTTCTTCCTTTTCCTTTTGTTCTTAGCCTTAGATCACATAATTGTGTGGTTTAATTTGGCTTTCTCTTCATCTATTTCTCTTTTCTTTTGATCGATGAAAGTCTTATGGATCTTAGAATTTCTTTGTTGAATTCTTGATCAAGACTAGATTGTTACTTATTTTCTTTTCGTACGGTATTGCTTTCGGATGACGATCTACATATCATTCATCTAGCATGCATTAGCACAAAGAGCTATTGACCGGCCTCATTGCAGGGTAATTACTCTGTAAATTACTCGGCGATTGCTTAACATAGCGCAACATTGTCCCTCTTTATCCAATTCGGAATTTGAACTTTCATGGTCCGGACCTTGATTGGTCCCGTCAACCCAATGTTGGTTAAACTTTTGTATTAGGTACATAATCTTTGAAACTTGGCGTTGTAGAGGCTTTGGTTCTACCAATCTTCTGTTAAGTTCATTAACTTTAGCCTAAGTGCATTGTTTAAGCGTTATAGTTCAAGACGCGAAACGGAATAATCGGTGAAGGCTTATGGCACTAGAGCCTTGTGCTACTAACCACTAACTTCTAACTTTATATTTCCTTCTCGCTCCCTATCTCTCTTTTACTCTTATGCAATTTTTCCTTTGTCCGTTGGACACATATTTATGCCTCCGCATATTTTTCCTTTGTCCGTTGGACATATGTTTATGCTTCCGCAGTTTTTCCTTTATCCGTTGGAGACATCTTTATGTTTATGCCTTTTCCTTTTATCCATTTTGGACTCAAAAAAACATTAATAAAGGATTAAACCACTAAAAGACTTGTGCTCTTAATTGTTGGACTATGGCCACTATCCCTTGCTTTGGAGGACCTATACTCTTGATTATGGACTTATGGACTTAGAGTTAGGATCTTAACCTATGCTTGGGAGTTTGTGATGGAAAACCTTGGATTTTGGATACTCGGAGTCCTCTTTTGAAGACTTATTTTGAATCAAGACCAAATCAAAAAGGAAAAATGCTTATGCTATGGAGCTTGTCCATGTGGTTAGATCTTTCTTATCCTTAAATTTTACTTTATGCACTAGGATAATCACTTCTTCTCCACCCCTTCTTAAATTTTCAAAACCTTCTCCCTTTTTCAAAACCTTCTTGTTTTCGAACTTAAAACCGCTTTCATAATAAAACCTTGACTTTGGTCAAGTGATTTTTAAACTTTGCTTTTCTTTAATAAATGTCAATCAATATTAACCATATTTTGACCATTTCATAAAAACATAAAAAATACAAAAACTCATCAAACTCTTTTTGTGCTTTGTGCACTTTTTCTTTTAAACTTTTTCATAAGTTTAGACATGATTCATTTCTTTAAGCGAAAATATTCGCTTGAAAATAACGACTTGTCTTTACACTTAAAATCAACCAAAACAAACAAATTCTTTGTTCTTTGTACCACGAACTACGAGGTTTTGATCCTACATTGCACATCATGGGTACGTAGGCATGAGGCGATAAGTCTCTCCAAACACAAAAATTTTAAAAAATATTTCTCCTCTCATCTCCACAATCTCTTTACAAGCAAACCATTTTCAGACCAAAAGCGGTAGATATTTCAAAGGGTTTCTATAGAGTACTATAGACGTTTTGGGTGCTAAAACCTTCCCATTGCGTAACCAACCCCCCTTACCCATTCTCTGTTTGTTCTTGTTGTTTTAGAACTCTTTAGGTTTTATTCGCTCTTTTTTCCTTTCCCTTCGTGGTTAAAATAAAAGTGCGATGGAGACTCTTGCTTTTTTGAGTTAAGTTAATCAATAGCTTACACTCACAAATTTCCCCGCTACAATAACAGTTAAACAAGATCAAATATAATAGGAGCGCTTAGGGGAAATAATCAACAGTACATAAGAGGCCATTGGGGGTAACCACCAGGGGCATGATTACAAATAAATAAAAAAAAAAGAAGAAAATAGAGGAGGAGTGTGATGTTCATTGACTCACTTTAGAAGCCAAAATTTCCTCTAGAGTGCCTCTGAAGTGAGTCACCTCTAAATCAGCATCCTCTATTCCTTATTACCCTCATGCTCTAATTGAGTATCCTTGGCAGGAGAGGTGAATGGGTCAGCAAGATGGGGATTTCCTTTGTGTTTTACCCGTTGGCTGCCACTGAAAACATTGAACACGTCCATGAGGCTCAGATCCATCCCAAGATAGAGGATGACCATATATGCCTTCACCCTCTCAAAATAGATGTCAGAGGTCACTATCAAGCCCACCAAGGATTCTTGTAGTTTCTACTCT
The DNA here is from genome assembly GCA_022829125.1 of Lathyrus tuberosus. NCBI lineage: Eukaryota > Viridiplantae > Streptophyta > Magnoliopsida > Fabales > Fabaceae > Lathyrus > Lathyrus tuberosus. Next base: position 2,293,767 of record JALAZF010000073.1, on the reverse strand, counting down.
TTGACAGCAAACTTGTTGGCCTTGTTATCCACTTCTTTGAGAATTCCCGTTAGAGTCTCCTTATCCTTACATAAAGCCTCGATTATCTCTTTCCTCTTAGCCATACCCCCTTTGTAGGTAGAAAGATTCATCCTCAACTCATTTTTATTATGAGCATACTTCTCCCTGTCCGAGTCGTCTCAAGTTTTTGGAGGCCCTGTGTATGTTAGACACATGTTAATCATGAAAAAACAAATAGAGACCCTTTTTAATCACGATTTAACTTTAAAAATATTGTTTAGGCTCTATTTAGCTATAGTTTAACCCTGGGAAATTTAGGACTATGTGCGGTAGCCCACCTTGCACGCCCTAAAATATGGCCCTGCTCCATATCACCGCACTTCATAAGAAGAAGCCTTAGCATATGGGTCTCTTTAAGGTTAGATAGCTTCAGGAAGGGATTATTTCATACATCCTTGAAATACCCTAGGAAATATTTGGGGAACGGAAGACAAGCATATATGAACTTGATGGCGTTAAAATCATAATAGTTCTATAAGGAGGACTTAGGTGGTGAGAATCTCTTTGAGGATGGTGTGAGGGTGTCTACCTCCTCTAAAACAATCAATTGGAATGCCTTACCCTTAGGGGAGAAGTCAGCCCCTCATCTCTGGATTTTTGGGGCCTAAGACTCAATAAGCGCCTCACCCTTAGGTTTCTTTTAACCCCTTGGTTAGAAGACCTTCGAGGAAGCTCTAAGGATTATTTGAGCTTGAGCGTTGCGATTTCTGCTTTTCCAGGTGTTCCTTCATCTCGTCCAGGTGGATTTTGAACATCTTCTCTGTAATAAAATATAAATAATCAACATGAGTTATGTAAGCATTAATATCCCAAACAAGGGACAACTTCATTAAAACTTAATTATATATTTGTCCATGGATTCTTCATCCCCTTAGTCCAAAATAATCATAGAGCGAGACTTCGTGGCTTTAAAGCCTAAGGTTCAGGCCATATCAGCCTCATCAACAATGAGGCAAATGTATTTATACCTGATGATCACCGTGAGTACATTTGCCGGGCGAGGAGAAATCTAGGGGCACCATCCTCCTCAATCTTCACAAATTTTTCTTTCTAACCGTTGAGTGGTTGGAATGGGGTTTGAGTAAGGATCTCCCAAGCAAAATGTCTAGGGTTACCCAACCCCAACAAACAGACACTTTAGTGCCATAAAAATAGAAAAACATCTTGATGGTCGGGGTAAACCCCTAGTTGTTGGCATATAATCTCAAATGCCACAATCAGACTCCATTCGTTGGGTGTGATTTGGGAGAAGCCACATTAAGCACCGTCAGAACCTCCACCATAAAAAGGAGGAGAGCGGGAACCAAACCCAACCTCACGAATGGTGGGTAAGTAGAAGTAAAAGAAATGAGTGAAAGAGGTTTCATAGACGTCCATGTTGGCCATCTTCGCTAGAGAGCACACCTCTTGAATAACATATTTTTCATTGAAATAAGAGAATCTAAGTTGCTACTGGAGGGAGGTTGCTTGGTCCTCAATGGTGTAGATTGACCCAACTTCCCTAAGATACCCGGGCTTAATTTCGCAGGTGGCCATAATCTTATTGTTTCCTAATAAAACTGAAGAAAAAGAGGAGTCAATATCATTACCACCATAACTATTGCTATCAAAATTAAGAGAACTCTCGCAGGTGCCAAACATGCATAGTTCCACTGATCTACAATTATTAGTCCTGTCAGGACATTTAACATTCCTATAATAGTAGTTCCACAGGGCTATGCACTCGTTACGAGTTAAAGGTTATATCAGATTTCCATTCTCATCTACATTCCTAATAATTTCCTTAATGAAAAGGGGAAAAGGAAGTATCGAACCTATAACTGTGCAGAGTATGAGCTTGAGCTCGTGGAGATGTAAAAATTGTTGAGGGAAAAAAATATTTTGAAAACCTTAGCAAGAAAGTGTATGGAAAAGTGAAGGAGTTAGGGCTTCGTCCCTTTAAATAGGAGAGGAAATGTAAGGTTAATCAAGGGTCCCTTAGGACTTCCATCAAATGTGAAAGGTTATGCACATTTTGACATGTGCCAAGAAATAAGATCAATTGGGTGTCCCAATGTTAAGTCATCACTGATGGCATTAAATAGTCAATACCTCACATGATTTTCTTCCTATAGACATTTTAGGATTTCCCAATTTATGTATCACTCGTAGTCTTGACATATGGAGATTTTTCAAGACTTTCCCAGGTATGAACAGCTCGTCTCTCACCTGACGGACTCAACTAGTGTCTTACCTGAGGGACTCAGCTAGTGTCTCACTTAAGGGACTCAATTGTTGTCTCTTGTGAGGGATTCCAATAATGTTTTGTATGAAGAGTTCAACTTGAATAAGGTCTCGCTTACGATTCCCATATAATGCCAAGATAGGAAGACTAAACTAAATCACTTCGCCCTTTTCCAAGCCCTCGCGCTTGAGAGAATGTTTATCAGTATATTTGTGTGAAGGTCTTATGAGACGGGGTGGGGGTTCATAGTCTCGCTTTATCAAATCAAGCGCTTATTTATTAGATACGTCACCCTTTTATTGGATACCCCACCTTTCTCTAGGATACCTCAAGTGAGAATTGGTGAGTGATATGTCCTCATCTTATAATGGCACAAAATAAATTTTGGGAGAGGTGGATCACGCTCCTTTGAATATCAGGAGATAAACTACTCATTTCCTGAGTGGTTTCTATTTTCAAGGAAACCTTGGATTCAAGCCCAATACATCTATACATATCACGTCATCATGATTAAGAGGACAACCTAACTCAAATACAAGAAATACATGCATCCAGAGCTTCTCACCCTGACGTGAGCTAACTCAACCTTACAACAAACCCTAAAGCTTTTAACAACCTTTAATCATTAGAGATTATCACGCATTTATACTTTTAGTAAGTACAAAATTCATTATAAAAGTTGCTAATAGATTAAATACGCTCTAAGGTGCATGTTGCTAATATATTTAAATATGTAATTGATTCTTGCTAAATATATTATTTTTTAGTTTTGGTCCTGTAGTTTATTTTGGTTTTTGATTCTTGCAAATATATTTTATTTTGATTTTAGTCTTTTGTTCTTTTGTTTTAATTCTTGTAAAATTAATTTATATTTGATTTGATTCTTATAATGTGTAAAATATTTAATTTTAGTTACTCCAAATCTAATGATATGATGATTAAAAATATTTTACACATTATAACAACCAATTTCAATATAAATAAATCAGTTTTGTAAGGACTAAAACAAATAAACTATAATTAAAAAAAATATATTTGTAAGTATTAAAACCAAAACATAATAATTTAGAGGACTAAAATCAAAAGTGATATATTTAGAGGACTAATTACATATTAAAATTTAATTAATATTATATTCATTAATTTTAAATCAATAGGGTGATTGAAGTAGCTCAATTAATACGTGTTAATTAAGATAAATGAGTATAAATTATTTATATTAATATATTATAACACTAAACACATTAGTTATTCGATTAATCTAATTATATATTTTTTTCACGAGGGAAAAAGTTGATAATATTATTTTAATAAAACTATTATTTTCCATCTTTTATTTATCAATTTTTTTAATCTATATAAAAAGAGATGGAGTGATATTTGTTCTAATTTTTAGAAGATAAGGGATCAACTTAGAAGATAAGGGTTCGTTTGAAGCGTATGATAAGAGACAAGATAAGATATATGTATTATATCTTATTTCAATCTAGTGTTTGATGATACAATAATGTATCATAAGTTAATCCTGAAACTTATCATATTCTATCTTATCAGTTCAAATTTTATCCAGAATATGAACTGAGTTAGAATTCGGCAGGATATGATGAGAAAATTATTTACAAATTTATCTTTATAAAATATAATTTAAAATAAAAAATTAAATATGATAAAATATAAATAAATATTAATTTGATATTCAATTAAATTAATAAATAATTTTTAAATAATATGTAAGATTTTGTCGTAAGGGTAATTTTGTAACTTTATATTAATAAAAAATTAAAACCTAATAAATTAGAAGTATTAAAAATAAAATAGTTAGTATAATTTTAAAAATATGAATATTAATTTTATTTTTTTATCAAATTAAATATATTTTTTACATGGGTAGTTTTGTCATTTAAATATTATATATACATAATTTTATTTTGCTTATATAACATATATAATATATAATAGAATTCATAATTTTTTTTAAAAAACTTGAAATTGTTTAATTTAAATTATATAAAATGATATATATATATATATATATATATATATATATATATATATATATATATATATATATATATATATATAATGTTATTATATTTAGTATCTTTTGTAAATCAAATATATGATAAGATAAATTATATCATGTCTATGACATATCTTATCATGTCTCTGTCATATCCTATGTATCAAATGAACCATATTTTTATCTTATTTTATATTTTATTGTCTCTAATATATTCTGAGTATTATATTTTATCATGTCTTTATCAAATTCTGGGTATCAAACGGACCATAAATGTATTTGATCATAACATAGGGAAGATTCATTTAAGAGAAGTATTACAAATATTCTTTTTTATTACTCTCTCTACATTGAATAAACATCAAAACGAATTAATGTATTTTATGAGAAAATGTGGACATATACATCATGAGATTGTCAGTTCCTAAAGTGTCTAATTAAACTTCACACATCTTAAATTATAAATCCACTAATATAATAAATCAAATTCCAAATATAAAATTCATCCAAAAAAATATTACTTCTATACTAAATATTAATGAGATAGGTGGCAATATTATCAACAATTCATATATCAAATGAATAAATTATGTAACCATTATGTGATAGCAGGCCCAGTCGAATTACAAAGAGGCCCATTAGATTAAGTGATTATGTGCTCAATTAAAATATCATTTTATTATATAATTTTAATTTAGTCTTTTTTCTTTGGGTTGGGCCTTGCAGCTGGCCCAATATCAGTTTTATTGTATTTAAGCAAATTGTACCTTGGTTTATGGTTAGAGAAAATTATTCCGAATTTTATTCCTTTCTTCTTGTTTTGTGTGTATTCAATGGAAAAAACCCTAGTTTGGTAATATTTTCTAATCCCTTTGCATCATTGGTGCTTTCATCTTGAAGCCATGGCTCCCCCTAAACCAAATCAACCCACCCCTCAAGAAATTGTTTAACAAGCTGTTCAAACCTCTCACCTCCACCTAGACAATGCACTTAACCAAATACACTCAGATCTGGATAAATGCTTTGACATTGTTCGCACAGATCTCGAGAAAACGCAGCGCAACCTTGGCCGCATCAACACTCGCTTGGAAAATGACAAACAAATTGCAGATTCAAGGTATGAGTCCATTATGGCTGCACTTAACAAGCTGGTTACTAAAAAACCCTTGCAAACTACTGCTACAAATTCTGCAGCAGCTGGTTCTTCAGGTATTACCCAACCCCCTTTTTCTATTTCCATGGTTACCTCACCACCGACCACCATTATCTCCCCTATGAACACCCCACTCAGGCAATCAGCCACTATGTCCCACATTCCCAACTTTACCAACGTCACTTCCATTTCTCACACCCTAACAATACAAATCCCACCCCCATACCCACCATATCCATACGTCCCAGCTACCCTGCCCCAACACACTACGTTTACACAACCATTTTTACACCAGATCCCTTTTAACCAAATCCCTCATATACCACCTTTACCCCCTTTTAGGACACCAAAATTAGAACTTGCACTATTTGATGGATCAAACCCTTTGGAGTGGTTATTCCAAGCGGACCAGTTTTTTAGTTTTTATAATTTACCTCCTGAAAATAGATTATCCATGATTTCTTTTTACATGAAAGGAGAAGCATTGGGCTGGTTTAAGTGGATGCACCATAATCAATTACTATCAGATTGGTCCTCTTTTACAAGAGATTTGGAATTGAGATTTGGACCCTCCACATTTGCTAACCACCAAGCAGAACTGTTCAAACTCAAGCAAACTAGTTCTGTTGTTGAGTACCAAGCGGCTTTTGAAAAATTGGGTAACCAAATTACTCGTTTACCACATGATGCTATCCTAAACTGTTTTATTTCAGGATTAATTCCTGAAATTCAGAATGAAATTGCTATCCTCAAACCCACCTCTATTTCCCAAGCGATAGGGCTGTCTAAGCTTATTGAATCTAAATTAAGAGAGGCCAAACCTAAATACCAAAAACCCTTTTCACCCACTTTTACCAAGCCCAATACACAAACCCAAACCCCTGCACCCACGCCAAGCATTCAAAAAAATTCCCAAGTACCTCAGCCCTCTAAATTACCTATCCGCCGCTTGTCCAATGCCCAACTTCAAGAGCGGTGCGCCCAAGGGTTATGTTTTAATTGCGACGAGAAATTCATTCCCGACCACAAATGTTCAGCTGGAAAATTCCTCTTGTTAATGGTTGATGATGAGGAATCCTCTACCGAAGACAACTCCACTGCAGTAGAAGAGCATATCCTCACTACCGAGCAAGATGAAACGTATTTTCAGTTATCTCCACAAGCTGCTTGTGGTTAATTATCCCCCAAAACACTTAAATTCAATGGAACTATTTTTGGACTGCCTGTCACAGTTCTGATTGACACAGGCAGCACACATAACATCTTGCAACCAAGGATTGCCCAACATCTCAAACTTCATACATCACCAATTCCTAATTTTTCAGTTATGGTTGGAAATGGCTCCAAATTAATTTGCTCAGGCCCGTGCCCTGATATTCCTATCACACTCCAAAACAATGTGTTTACAATTCCTTTTCATTTACTTCCCATAGAGGGCGCTGATGTTGTCCTTGGAATGGAGTGGTTGCGTACTCTTGGGCCTCTCATGGCTGATTTTTCAATCCCAAAACTATCCTTCACTTACCATGAAAATCACATCACTATTACAGGAGATTCTAAAGCACTTCCCTCACCCTCTTCTTATAACCAAATTTGCCATCTTATTCATACAGACTCCATTGTCTCCATTCATTTACTACTTTACCAACCTGCCACGCCACCCAATTCAAATCTCCCAACACCAAATTCCTCTTTAATGGATTCATTACCCACTTCCATCCCACATCAAATCTCCAAAATAACTAAGTCTTTCACACCCATTTTTCAAAAACCACAAGGCCTACCCCCACCCAGACCTCATGATCACCACATCCCAATTTTACCAAACACTGCCCCTGTTAATGTTAAGCCCTACCGCTACCCTCACTCTCAAAAGGACGCCATGACAGCCATTATACAAGAAATGCTACAAGAAGGTATCATAAAACCAAGCAACAACCCTTACTCATCCCCTGTTCTGCTAGTTCGAAAAAAAGATGGAAGTTGGCGTTTTTGTGTTGATTATAGAGCCCTAAACGTAGTAATAGTCCGCGACCGTTTCCCTATTCCTACCATAGATGAAATTTTTGATGAATTGGGATCAGCAAATATTTTTTCTAAGATCGATCTTCGATCTGGTTATCACCAAATCCGAGTTGCACAAGAGGATACACACAAAACAGCGTTTAGAACATTTAATGGTCACTACGAGTTTTTAGTAATGCCTTTTGGCCTAACTAACGCTCCTAGTTCTTTTCAGTCCGCCATGAATGATCTATTGCGTCCTTTTCTACGCCGGCTTGTTTTAGTTTTTTTTATGATATTTTAATCTATAGTCCCTGCATTAGTGGTCATGCTTATCATTTAAAACTGGTTTTAGATTTACTTTCATCCCATCATTTTATGCCAAATTATCAAAATGTGTGTTTGCTGTTCCTAGTGTTGATTATTTAGGTCATATCATTTCAAGTGAAGGTGTAACCCCAGATCCATCTAAAATTCAAGCAATATTGGATTGGCCTACTCCACGTTCACTCACGGCACTCAGGGGTTTTTTTTAGGGCTCACCGGCTTTTATAGACGTTTTGTGCGTCATTACGCCTCTCTCGCCGCTCCTCTCACCGATCTTTTGGGTTCCACTAAATTATCTTGGAGTACATCAGCAGATACAGCATTTACAATTTTAAAAAAAATTTGACTGAAACTCCTGTTCTGAAACTTCCAGATTTTTCCCAGGTCTTTGTTCTTGAGACTGATGCTTTAGCGGTGGCAGTCGGAGCAGTTCTATCACAGCAAGGCCATCCCTTAGCTTTCTTCAGCAAGAAAATGTGCAACCGCATGAGAGCTTCTTTAGTGTATGTCAGGGAGATGTATGCCATAACCGAAGTTGTCAAAAAGTGGCGTCAATATCTGATAGGGCGGAAATTCCATATCTACACTGACCAGAAAAGTTTGAAGAATTTGTTAGTGCAAACTATCCAAACGCCCGAACAACAAAAGTGGGCAGCCAAATTGCAGGGTTTTCATTTTGACATTTTCTACAAACCTGGAAAAGCCAACCAAGTGGCCGACGCCCTTAGCCGTAAACACTCTGAGGATGCTGCAGTACTCCTTTCTATTTCCTCTCCAGTTCCAGTCCTCCTGTTACAATTAAAGAATTTCTATGAATCTAATGCAGAGGGTCAAAGACTAATACAACAAGCTCAAACAGATACTACGATGCAAAAATTTTATCATTCAAAGGATGGGTTGTTATTCTACAAAGATAAAATTTTTGTACCTTCCAATCAAGCCCTGCGAGAATCCTTAATCACTGAGTACCACTCCACTCCCACGGCTGGACACTCTGGCCTTCAACCCACCTTAGCTCGACTATCTTCTTCCTTTCTGTGGCCTGGTATTTACAAAGATACAAAAGCTTTCATCAAGAAGTGTTCAATCTGTCAACAAAATAAATACATGCCAAAGAAAAAGCAAGGGCTTCTACAACCATTAAACATACCAACACTAGTCTGGGATGAATTAAGCATGGATTTCATTACTCACCTACCGAACTCATTCGGTCACACTATTATCTGGGTCGTCTGCGACAGGTTGACTAAGTTCTCACACTTCATTGCTCTTCCCACGACCTTTACGACTAAAGATCTGGCTCTGCATTTTTCCTGTGGAAATCTGCCGTCTGCATGGTGTTCCCTCCTCCATTGTCTCAGATCGAGATCCTCTCTTCCTCAGTACCTTTTGGAAGGAATTATTTCGCGCCCAAGGGACCACGCTGAAATATAGCTCCGCCTACCACCCTGAAACTGACGGCCAAACGGAGGTAGTTAATAGATGTTTGGAAACTTATTTACGATGCTTTACAAGTGACAATCCAAAAAAGTGGTTCAGATACTTACACTTAGCCGAGTTTTGGCATAACTCTGCTCATCACTCATCCATCAACATGTCACCGTTTAAAGCACTTTATGGCCGGCCACCGCCATCTTTTCCCACCTACACTCCAGGATCCACATCTCTTTCCACTTTAGAGGAGTCCCTACAAAACCGTGAAGAAATATTACAAACACTTAAAAGAAACTTGGAAAGAAGCAGGAAAAGAATGGAATCACAGATCAACCAAAACCGCGTGGACTGTACCTTTCAGGAAGGAGATATGGTTTTGCTTCGCCTTCAGCCCTATCGACAGTCGTCCGTCCATCGTCGTCCCTCTCACAAGCTTTCCAAACGTTACTTTGGCCCTTTCCAGATCTTGAGACGAATTGGAAAAGTAGCGTACCACTTGGATCTTCCTCCGTCCTCAAGGATACACCCAGTCATCCATGTTTCTCAACTTCGAGCGCACCATGGAACAAACCCACCTTCTAATCTCACTCCGATTCCACCAGATTTTCAATCTCCGATGGAACCCTCCACCAACAACCACCGTGTTCCACATGCTTCTGGATCTGTGACTCAAGATGCGAGATCAACCCTTCACCACTCTGATGAGATGCGAGAGAAAGACATGTAGAAATCTCAAGAAACTAAGTTGGTTCAAGAGGAAAGTTTACAAAGAGAGGAAAGTTTACAAAGAGAGGAAACAACACTGAACAACCCAAATGTTGACTCGGTGGAACTAGTTATGTAAAAGAATAAATTAAAGTACACTGAGGCTTTGGAAACAAGTACTAATGGTAAAATCTTGGAGCTTCCCAAGAAATCTTCTGCGGTGCAATCTTAACCGCACATTTTATTGGATCCTCTGCACACTTCATCTCCACCATCCAACACACTGCCTCTCAACTCTCTCTCTTCACGTGCTGAGACAACTCCCAAGACAACTTTCTGCTCTCCCAAGGACACGCCACCTACAGCTGGCAAGCATGCACAATCCACTCAACTTCTGCCGACACCAAATATCACTCCACTAGCCGTTGCAATTCACCCTAATTCAAGTGGGCCTTTCCAATTTTCTAAAGCTTTTCAACCGGCCCATTCCACTAGCAATTCCAACCTTGAGGACAAGGTTGTTGTTGGGCTGGATAGTAGTGATAGCAGGCCCAGTCGAATTACAAAGAGGCCCATTAGATTAAGTGATTATGTGCTCAATTAAAATATCATTTTATTATATAATTTTAATTTAGTCTTTTTCCTTTGGGTTGGGCCTTGCAGCTAGCCCAATATTAGTTTTATTGTATTTAAGCAAATTGTACCTTGGTTTATGGTTAGAGAAAATTATTCAGAATTTTATTCCTTTCTTCTTGTTTTATGTGTATTCAATGGAAAAAACCCTAGTTTGGTAATATTTACTAATCCCTTTGCATCATTATGTATTTGGACTGAATCAAGAATATATTCAAATATTTGTCATTCACAAGGATATTTGCATCGAAACTAAATCATGGATATGCTCAAAAAATTTCAAATCTTCTCCCTCGGTTTCATTGAGTTTCACACTTTAAAAAAATAAAATAAACCATGGATATTTAAAGAAATAAATAATTGATAAAAAATATTATAAAATTGACACTTACTATAAGATGAAAGAAGTAATTTAAAAAAATCACAACTTAATTGTCATATGTATCATATTTTGCTTGATTCACAATTAAACTTGTAGAACTATTTATTCAAGAAAAAAACCAATATTCTTGCAATAAAAGTTTAAATTCCTTCCATTCTATATAAAATAATTATTTAAAGGCTTGTATAAAAAAATAAAAAATGAATTTTTTTAGACCTCGTGATACTTTTAATTACTTTGTATTATCATGGTAGTGTCACAATTGATAATGTATGGATATTCTCAGTCTTATAATCAGCCAAGATTAAAAAAGAAGAAAGGAAAGAGAACTCAAGTTAAGAAGGTGTGGAAGGCTAAGGAATCTATCACTTGTCTTATTGATTATACCTCCCTCAAAGTGTCATCAAGAGAGGATTAGTATTTTGATATTGAATGCTTAAGGCACATGACTTGTGAAAAGAACTATCTTGAAGATTTAAAGCTATACGCAAACAATTATGTCACATTTGGTGATGAAGCTAGAGAAAAAATCAAGGGCATAGAAAAACTAGTTAGTCCAATTTCCCTTATCTTAATAATGTGTTATTGATATAAGGTTTAACTTCTAACTTGATCGACGCTAGTCAACTATGTGATCAATGTATGAATGTTAGCATCAACAACTCTAAATGTGTTATCTCTAGCAAAGATCAAGATATGTTAATGAAAAGATCAAGATCCAAAGACATTTGTTATATATAGATCTCTCAGTCCTTATCTAAGTCTAAGAACATATAGGAGATCATATTTGAAGATGGTGTCGAAGGAGTGCCAACAATCATGATTGATGAAAGTAAAATCTCTAAAGTGTGCTGATAATTGCCAAAATATAGTAAAAGTTCACATTGAATATTGGCGCTTATTGAATTGTTTCATAAATTTTCCATTTCAAAACTCCAACTATAGTGCCAATTTGAGTTTTAATGGAGTATCATTTGGTTTGTGAATAATATACCTAATTATAGCACATTTTGTAGGTATTGATGCAAAATAATAAAGTGGAAAACAAAAATTGGAAGTTAAGACAACTTAGCAAGCAATGAAGAGAAAAAATCCAGGAACTCAGGCTTGTAGCGTGAGGAAATGAAGAAAATCCAGAGACGTATGATAACTAGTGGCTAGGATAATTAGATACATTTGTGAATTGTTGGACTGTTATGGTATGCTTGGATCTGTTAGGATTTGTTGGAACTGTTAGGAAAATGGTTTGAATTCGATATTAGCATGGTTGTTAAAAAAAGTTAGTTAAATTGTTAGAATGTTAGGAAATTAGTTGTTATATTAGAATATGAATGTTAGTTTGATCATTGCTATAGTGTGTTGAGAAGTGTAGTTGGTAACATGAAGTGGTTATGAAACTTGATAAATTGTTTTGTTATTGTTTGAACTATCGGTATGCCTTGCTATGAAGTTTGAAATGCATTGGATGCTTAATGTTATTGTGAAATGTTTGGATTCTAGTTGTTTGAAATGGTATGGAATGTGTCAATGTATGGAATGTGTCAATGTGTTTATGTATGATATGGTTTATGATAATGTGCATATGTCATGTGTATGCAAATTAGTTCATGGACATTGGCTTGACTTTGTATTTGTGTATTGACCATGTGTTGAATTGGATGAGATGTGTATTTTGTTTACATGTTGAAATCTTAGTTTGATTGATACAAGGATGATATCAAGCTTGAAGTGAGGCATAGTTGATGAAGGTCTTGGCATGGAACTAGGTATGAATACATGGGTCCAGAAGCAAGTCATGGTACAGTGAAGAAGTTTTGGAAAAGATAAAGAATTATGAAGAACTTGAAGGCTTTGGAGGCTTGGAGAGATGCCTTGTGAATGAAAAAAATAGAATAGGGTTTAGGTAGTTGACTTTCGTCAACTGTTTGACCGAAAATTCAACAGTTGACTAAAAGTCAAACTAGGTCAAAACATGTAATTTTTGTGTAATTTTGTAAATTGGCTTTTGTGTAATGAAATGGATATTTTTGTAATGATAATTGACCCTTTTGAATGAATTGTGTCTTAAAAAAATGTAAATTCCCTCCAGACCTTGATGCTTAAATATTTAAACTTTGAGTTGATCTTGAACCTTGCGCACTTGAATGAAATCCCATGTAAAAAACAATGGCAATCTCTAAGTAAGACTTTAAATGAATATGGTCCCTAACTCTCACTGTCGTGATGTCACCCATGTAACCAAAGATCATAAACCAAGGATAAATGTCCCATAGAGACTTGATCCAAGAGAATGACCCACCAAAGTCTTATGGTGCCCAAAGCCAAAAGTCAAAGAGAAGCATAACGAACCAAGTTTGCAAACCATAAGCCAATGCCTTGTTTCTTAAATAATAAGGAACCTTTAAATCAAATGATGCTAAAAATGTAATTATAAATGAATGACTTAAATGATAATGAGTATGCAGATGAACTTCAGATCATGAGCCAGATGAAAAGTGAAAAGAAGTAGGGCAAATTTTGGGGTATGACAGCTGCCCCTATTTAATCATCTTCAATCTGAATGTATGAATGATGACAACTTTTCGAACATTCAAGGTAGAAGAAGCTTAAATACAAGAATATCCAAAAATGTGTCAGTTGAGAATGGAGTGGATGTAGTGTAAGGATAATAAGTGTATTGTTAGGAATTTGTTTATTGGGGATATAGAATGGAGGATAGGCCTTTTTATAAGGTTATCTGCTGGGGATTAACTGAAATATCTTGTTAAGGAAATAAATCAGTCGCAAGAGAAATGTTTAATATGCATGATATGTGCAATATATGATTGATTTTACATGATGTATGAAGTTATGCATGCTATGCAGCAACGTGGATTATTTTTGTGAGAGAAATAAATGGTATCTATAATGGTGAGAAACTTTTTGTGTAGTGGTTGGTAGACTTCGATTCTCTGACCTCCGATAACTGGAGTAGAGAGTTCATAGTAAAGGAGATAACTTCAGGTCACCACAACTGCTGGTGATTTCAAAATCTGACTTTTTCTAAAAAGGGGAATGACTTGTGATTTGATCGGGTAGCCACTGAGATGCTTTCATGTATTAAACGTTCACTGTAGACTACCGATCTCCCTTTAAAACTTTTCAAGTAAACAAGGTAATGTAAAAAGTTTTTCTTCTTTCAGCTTTTGATTATTCTCGATGTTTTACAATATTATATGATAAAAAATAATCAACTATTTTGCAAACAAAATGCGAGAAATGAAAATTGAAAACAAAAAAGAAAATTGATAAGAGAAAGTGAATTTTATTGAATGTGGAAAAGTTTTGTACATATGATGTGTGTACAAAGATGCAAAATCCAAGAAGGGGAAATTACAAAAATTGAAAAGCAAAGGTAAATGGCAATGGGAAATTTATGTAAATTTCCAATGGTTACAACGTAGGCTACTATCCATCGTAAGATCTAAAATCCCAATACTTTGCTTTGGTTGATGATGACTGGATCGATCTTTTGTTGTTTGAGATCTAGCTGTGATGAAGTAAGCTCAAGTGTTACAGTCAAATGCCTTTATGCCTAACTATTTCCTGGACATTTTTCTCTTTTTTTCGTCCATCGGGATACCCATTTTTGCCTAAGTCGCATTTTTGGGTTTCCAGCCTAGCTGGTTTAATATTTTTTTTGTTTGATCCCTAACTTTTGCATGGACATTTCTTTTTTTGGTCCATAGGGATACCCATTTTTTCCTAGATTATTCTTTCGGATGCCAACCTAGCAGCCTCTTTATTCATTTCTTTATAGGCATAATATTTTTTGATTGCATCGGAGTTCACGGAAAATGGCAACTCCTTCCCATCCATGGTAGTGAGGATCGGAGCTCCGTTTGAGAATACCTTCTTGACGACAAAGGGTACTTCGTAGTTGATAGTCCACTTGCCTCGTGGACTCGAGTGTATTGGAGAGTATTTCTTGAGCACGAGGTCACCTTCTTGGAATACCCGAGGGTGAACCTTCTTGTCAAAATATTTCTTGAGAGGCTCTGGTATAGCTAACTATGGCAGAGAGTAGTCAAACGCATTTCTTCAATGAGATTCAACTGATCATATTGGGATTTGACCCATTCGGCTTCATCAAGCATGGCTTCCATGATAACCCTTAATGAAGGAATTTCGACCTCAATCGGTAAGACAACTTCCATACCGTATACGAGTGAGAATGGAGTTGCCCCAGTAGAAGTGCAGACTAAAGTTCTGTAGCCATGCAGAACAAACGGAAGCATCTCATGTTAATCCTTGTAAGTCTTGACCATTTTCTGGACAATCTTCTTGATATTTTTGTTTGCTGCTTCTACGGTGCCATTCATCATGGGCCGATATGGTGAAGAGTTGTGATGCTCGATCTTGAATTCTTGGCACATCTCTTTCATCATTTTTTGTTTAGGTTACCAACGTTGTCAGTAATAATCTTGCTAGGAACTCCATAGTGACAAATCATTTCTTTCTTAATGAACCTCATAACCACTTGTCATGTGACATTTGCATATGAAGCAACTTCGACCCATTTTGTGAAGTAATCAATAGCAACCAGAATGAAGTGATGTCCGTTTGAAGCTTTCGGCTCGATCATTCCAATCATATAAATTCCCCACATAAAGAATGACCAAGGAGAAGTCAAGACGTTCAATGGAGTTGGTGGCACATGTACTTTGTCAGCATTGATCTGACACTTGTGACACCTTTTGACATAATTGAAACAGTCAACCTCCATTGTTGTCTAGTAGTAGCCAGCTCAAAGGATATTTTTAGCCATAACATGCCCTTTGGCATGTATTCCTTCACAACCTTCATGAATGAATTTTATGATTGTGTATATTTCGTGTCTATCCACGCATTTGAGCAAGACAAAATCATAATTCCTTTTGTAAAGCTCATCACCATTCAAGAAGAACTTGGCTGAGAGTTTCCTCAAAGCCTTTTGATCAGTGATGGACACATTCTCGGGATACTCTTGTTTTCTATATACCTTTTGATGTCGTAGAACCAAGGTTTATCATCAGATTTTGTCTTAGTTGTTAGACAATATGCAAGTTCATCCAGGTGTTTAATGTAAATAGAGGGTACTTCGTTAGCTCACGTGATTTTGAACATGGATGCCAAGGTAGCCAAAGCGTCTGCTAGTTGATTTTCTTTGCTAGGGATATGATGAAAAGTGATTTCATCAAAGTAGGGAATTAGCTTCAAGACGTATTTCTTGTATGGAATCAACTTTCTATCACGAGTTTCCCAAACTTCCTTGATCTGACTGATTACCAGAGCTGAATCTCCGTATACCTCGAGGATTTTGATTCTCAGATTAATGGTTGCTTCAATCCCGAAGATACATGCTTCATATTCTGCCATATTGTTGGTGCAGTCAAAACATAATCTTGCATTGAAAGGAAGGTGAAATCTAGTTGAAGACGTAATTATTGCCCCAATCCCATGACCTTGAGCATTCGAGGCACGATCAAACACGAGCGTCCATCGCGATTCTGGTTTGGGTCCTTCATCAAGGCCTGGAATTTCATAATCTCTAATAAAAAAGATGTCTTCATCTGGAAATTCAAACCTCATTGGTTGATAATCCTCCATAGATTAATGAGCTAGATAATTTGACAACACACTCCCTTTAATAACTTTTTGGGTGACATACTGGATATCATATTCAGTCAGTAGCATTTGCCACCGAGCAATTCTCCCAGTGACAACAGGTTTTTCAAATATGTACTTTATTGGATCAATTTTGGATATCAACAAAGTAGAGTGACAAACCATGTATTGTCTAAGGAGTCGAGCAACCCAAGCCAGAGCACAATAAGTTTTCTCTAAGAGTGAGTATTTGGTCTCACACTCAGTGAACTTTTTGCTCATATAGTAGATGGCACGTTTCTTTCTGCTTGTGTCATCATGTTGACTAAGTACACAACCCATTGATTCATCCAAAACAGTGAGATACATGATTAGAGGCCTACTCGGAACAGGTGGTACTAAGATCGGTGGTTCTTGCAAGTATTTATTTATTTTATCAAATTCCTTTTGGCAATCGTCATTCCACACGATCATTTTATTCTTTCTCAATAACTTGAAAATTGGTTCAGAGGTATCTGTCAGATGGGAAATGAACATTGAGATGTATTTTAGTCAACCCATGAAGCCTCAGACTACCTTTTTTGTTTTGGGAGGTGGCATGTCTTGAATTGCTCGAACTTTGTCGGGATCAACTGCAATGCCTCTCTGACTAACAATGAAACCCATAAGTTTACCAGATCTAACCCAAAGGTGCACTTTGCAGGATTCAAACGCAACTAGTACTTTCGGAGTCTGGCAAATGATTTCCTCAGATGGTCTAAATGATCGTCTTCAGTATCGGATTTAGCAATTATATCGTCCAAGTAAACCTCTATCTCCTTGTGGATTATATCATGAAAGAGGGTTACCATGGCTCTTTGATATGTTTCCTCTGTGTTCTTCAAACCAAATGGAATGACTTTGTCGCAGTAAGTTCCGTAAGGCGTTATAAAAGTAGTCTTTTCCATGTCATCTGGATACATTTTTATCTGATTATGCCTGGAGAACCCATCCATGAATGAGAAGACGGAGAACTGAGCAACGTTGTCAACTAAGAGATCAATATGAGGCAAAGAAAAATCATCCTTTGAGCTCTTTTTATTGAGGTCTCTATAGTCTATGCACATTCTGAATTTACCATCCTTCTTCGAGATTGGGACGATATTTGCAACCCATTGAGGATATTCAAAAATGGATAAGAAGACAACATCAAACTATTTCTTAACCTATTCTCTTATTTTCACTGCCATGTCTGGTCTAGTCCTTCTGAGCTTCTGCTTGACGGGAGGAAATTCAGGCTTAAGTGGCAAGTAATGCTCGACGACGTTGGTGTTTAACCGGGCATGTCTTGATACGACTAGGTGAAGACTTCTACATATTCTTGCATCAGCTTAACCAACTTTGTGTGCACATGCTTTTCAAGGGATGCCCTAACTTTTACTTCTTTTTTGGCTTCATCAGTACTCAGATTGATAACCTCCGCTGGTTTTTTTATTAGACTAAATCTCTTTTTGCTCATGCTCAAGAAACCTTGCTAGTTCAGCTAGAAATTCACAATCTTCCTCACTGTCGTCTTCGGCTTGGTTAATTGGAAGCCTAGAGTTACAAGGGACATTAGCCATGTCATTACCAATGGATTCGTTTTTTTTTTCATGTTTATGAAGCTTTATTTTAGAATGGGCTTTATGAAAAAGTGAAAGGAAAAAGAAACTTTTTCCATTTATTTTGTGAAAATAAAAATAAAATAAAGGAAAGGAACACGATTTTGAATGTAAAAAATCTTTTTATTTATTGACTATATAATGCCTTAAAAAAATATGGAGGCCCTTACAAGCTATCATCTTGTCTCGGGCGAGGACAAGGGATTGAGAAAAAACAAAATGCATTACGTTGTAACAGAAAAGACTGTAGGGATCATGAAGGTCGTCCAATTGTTTAATGTAAAGCCAGGTGGGTACCAACACACAAAACTTGGGATCTTTCTGCTACTTGCATCTTCAATGACTGCCAAGATGTTGTCGCGTTGAAAACTAACACTGTTGAACTTGACAGAGCATAATTTTTTTTTACTTTCTGGACTTGGCAGGCATGACGACTGATAATAGCTGTCGCATCGGCGAAAATCATCCGGCGGAAAAGAACAGAAGAGTCGCCACCGAACGTTATTTATCCTGACACAGGAAAAGGAAACGATCGAAGAAAACCTCAACAAAGGGAAAGGAATGGTCATCGCAACCATAACGTGGATCCCATCAAGTATGATGGATGCGAGGGCAGACGATACCGAAATGGGTGTTCTTCTCGGCAACATCTACTATTTGACCCTAACCAAGAAGAGTACCCTTCTCAAGAGTTTCTTTGGCGCTCTTCAAGGATGATAGAATCACTTATGATGCTTTGTCTTTATTGGATGTAGCAGAACTGACGTCTTCAAATTCCAAGCAATGAAAAGGAACCTCAGTTATGACTTTCTTGGTTTCAACATACCGGAACGAAGATAACTCACTGATCAGCAAATCCTCTTCACCGTAAACAATGACTAATTTGTCCTTAAACATGAATTTAAGCTTTTGGTGCAGTGTGTAAGTCACTGCTCCAACAGCGTAGATCCATGGTCTTCCCAAGATACAAATGTAAGCCATATTGATATCCAACACTTGGAACCTAATGGTGAACAAATATGGTCCAACTCGAATAGGAAAATCAACTTCACATATTATTTGCCTCCTAGAGCCATCAAAAGCTCTCACAACCAAGGCACTGGCCCTCGTCTCTGCCCCTTCTACCAGTAACTGGCTTAATGTGTTTCGGGGCATCACATTAAGAGAGGAACTAGTGTCCACCAGGACTCGAGATAAAAGTTTATCCATGCATGTGACAAATATGTGTAAGACTTTGTTGTAGGCAGTTCTCTCAACAGGAAAATCAGCGCCATTAAATCCTAAGTACTGATTGACCGTAATATTCATGACGACCTCGTTGAATTGGTCGACGATGATGCCATTTGTCTTATTTAATTGGTATTTAATTTAATGATTTTTTTGAAAAAATTAAATATTAAGTTTATATAATTGCATAGATGTCCCTCTCGTTCTTTTTTCTCACATAATTACTTGGATACTCGTGCTATCGCACAGGTTCTGTGTGTATTCACATGCTACGTTGTGAAATGTCACTTATCAAACCTGCAATCTTTTTGCAGACTCTAAAAATTTTATAGTGTAACCAATTTAATAGGTTGATAAATCCAACAACAATAGTACGTATAAATAACAAAATACAAAATTGAGACTTCCTACATATAGTATTCAAAAATATATAGTAATATCATTTAATACACAGTATGTGACTTGAACATCGCACTTCATCGTTGGACTCACATTACACATCGTCCACTCTCATTTGTCAAGTTTGAATTCATTTTTCAACTAGTTAACATTCACATATTACAAATATAGACTAATAATATGCATAAACTTTTAAATTGAGAAATAAATTATGAAATAAAAAAAAACTCTTAGATTAATATATTTGACCAATTGAGTATTAAGTCTTTAATGTTAATCAGATTTTGTTAAAAAGATTCTACAATTTAGTAAAAAATGAGATATGTAGTTAATTAATATAAAAAGTAGCAAAAGAAAGATTTAAAAGTTGGACATTCAAATGAATAGTCCAGTTGGTATCTAAGAGATACATTCACATCTACCCATGGATATATGGCTGCAAGGACCTTCATTACGATAAACAATCTACCGCAGTTAAATTGAGAAATAAAATGAAAAATAAAAAGAACTCTTAGATTAATATATTTGACCAAGAGAGTATTAAGTCTTTAATGTTAATTGGATTTTGTTAGAAAGATTCTACAATTTAGTCAAAAATGAATTATGTAGTGAACTAATATAAAACAGCAGCAAAAGAAAGATTAAAAAGATGGACATTAAAATGAACCGTTTACAGCTGGTATCTCATTGATACGTTCGCATCTACCCGTGGATCTATGCCTGCAAGGACCTTCATTACGATGAACAGTCTATAGCGGTTAAATTGAGAAATGAAATGAGAAATAAAAAGAACTCTAAGATTAATATATTTGACCAAGAGAGTATTAAGTCTTTAATGTTAATCGGATTTGTTAAAAAGATTTTACAATTTAGTCAAAAATGAATTCGATAGTGAATTAAGTGCCTTGAACCCGTGTGTCAATTTATAAAAAATATTTGTAACTTATTCCCGTTTATAAAAATAATTGTATCAATAGTTGAATTTTTTCCGTTTATAAAATTATTTGTAACTTATTCTCGTTTATAAAAATAATTGTAACGTATTTCCGTTTATAAAAATAATATAAGCACCTTGAACCCGTGTGACAATTTATAAAAATATTTGTAACTTATTCCTGTTAAAAACAATTGTATTAATACTTGAATTTTTCTCCTTTATAAAAATATTTGTAACTTATTCACGTTTATAAAAATAATTGTAACTTATTACCGTTTATAAAATTATTGTAACTTTTTCTCGTTTATAAGCGTCTTAAACCTATGTGTCCATTTATAAAAATATTTGTAATTTATTTCCGTTTATAAAAATAATTATATCAATAGTTGAAATTTTCTAGTTTATAAAACAATTTGTAACTTATTCACGTTTATAAAAATAATTGTAACTTATTCTCGTTTATAAAAATGATTGTATCGATAAACTTTTACCATTTATCATTTTTTTTCATGATTACTATTTATCTTTTTTTTAAAGATTTTGTTTTGTTTTAGTAATTTTATAAGTTTAAAAAAAATAAAAAATCTCTATTGATTTTGTTTTGTTTTATTAACCTTTTTCTAAAAATTTAAATAATTACAAAATATATTTTATTTCAAATAAGAATCTCGAATTTTAATAAAAAAAATTAAATAATAAAAAAAACAAATTAGTAGTATTAGAAACCTAAAAACCAAAAATGGTATAAGCATATCACATTAAGTTAAGAAGACAACTTTGAAATTACTTTTATAGTGAAAATGTTTTTAATTGAAAAATTAAATTATTCATGTTATGAATAATTGGATGATTTGTATAATACCCCGTATTTTAAATTGCTCTGGATAATATTAGTTGTGATCAATTGAGTCCCAGTGTACCCTGAGAAATTATTTACAAAAAAATAATAATTAGAGTAACTGTTGAGCTCAGAGCAAATCCAATTAATATTATCTGACTCTGAGGTAATTAATTATTGGAGCTTTAGAGACTTTTTTGAACGTTTTGTAGTATTATTTACTAATAAAACTTGCTATATGTTTTCTTTCCTCCCACTTGCCAAACATAAAACAAAAAGACAGTAACATAGAGAGAAAAAGAAGAAAGAAGGAAGAAGAAAGGAAAGAAAAGGGGAGAAAGAAAAGAAGAGAAAATCCAACATTTCAAGAGCAAGAATCATCATCAACTCTTCATCAAATCATCTCATATTCTTCATCTTCAACCTCTAACCAAGGTGGGTTCTAGTTAGAAACTTTAGAGTAGAATTTCTTGAGGTTTTGAGTTATGTTAGGTTTTGAGAAAAAAAATGGATGTTTTGGAAAATCAAAGAATCTAACGGTTGAAATGTGTTATAAATTGTGTAGCATGATTATAACATGTGTGGAATCATATATTGATGTTGTTATGAAGTTTTAGAATGGTTTGGATTGGTATGAAAATATTAGGTTTTGTGTAGAAATTATGCATTGATGTTGAAAATCATGTTTTATGAAGTTTGATGGATAAATCATGATAGAAACATGAAAATATACCTATATTGGTTGTTGGGTATGGAGTGGAGAATGAATTGGGGTTGGTTTTTCTGCTGTCAAAAGGGGTATTTTTCTGCATAACGCAGAGCGCGCTTAGCGCGGGTATGACCGTTTAGCACGGTCTGGAAAATTCGTACCCCTTCCAGGTAGTGAGGAGCGCGCTCAGCGCGGGGCAGGGGGCGCTTAGCGCAATCTAGGATAAATGGAACATTTCAAAAATTCATATCTTTTGACTCGGGTGTCCGATTTTAACGTTCTTTATATCGATCTGAAGCTAAGGAAATATTCTTTACACTGGAAGTGAAAAATATAGACTTTACATCCGATTAAATAATCGGAGGAAACTCCAAGGTGGTATAGTTATGTTTTAAATTATCATATAAAATTCTATTGTGTAATTGTGATATACCTTGTTGTCCTACTATTGTTTAAACATGATTGTGAGTGAATATGCATGTTAAAAAAGGAAGTGAAATAGGTAGAGTGAGGATCATTACCATACAACAATATTAGAACCTAGTAATGGCTAGGAAAGTGTTGAACAACATAACGACGGCGCTCGTTCAAGAGAGACCGAGGCGTGCGTCTATTACCGAATGGTATAGAAAGAGTTACACTAGTATGGATCATGTTAAATTGTGTTAAGTGTAGAAAGACAAAGAGGTCTTAAGGTTAATATGGCCAGGTGATTGTTGAATACAATCTCATTGGTGTATATGATCACGTAATCATAACCATCGCCCTTGAGAGGCATTCATGAGTCTCGAGCTCCTCTGAAGTGCAGGCATTACTACTTGGCAGGTTTGATTCCCAATGTTAGGACGATGGAACCTACGGGTAGAGACTTGTGATGGCATGAGAGGCCATGAGAAGTGACGAATTAAGGTGATAACGCGTCCCTTAATTCCGAATCCATTCGTATGCCAAGTAACTACAAGGATCCATGACTCGGGTCGTCTTCTAGACGTAGAAGCGGACGGGAAGAGGGGATGCCTTGGTAAGGTTATCGATTATTGATAGATTGTGAGTTGACAAGACTCATGAACATGGATCCATATAGTGTGTGTGAGTACTCAAAGTCATCCCCCTTCCCTTTTGACTTGAGTTAGGCTTGTTAGAACCTCGTAAAGCCGAGAGGACGTATAAGATAGGGAACTCACTGAGATTGATGTATCTCACCCCATGTTGTTGTTTACATCACAGGTACTACAGGTTCGGCGAAGGGTAAGGACAAAGTTGTTTGACTTTTCCTTACGGATCGTAACTTTTGTGTGGCAAGGCTTCCGTTGTGAGAATTTTGGGATCATTATTTGATCTAGTTCTTAGTATTTATCTTTGGGACATCTTGTATATGTATTATGCCATAGCTTTCTTGTATTAGGTGTGTTGGGCATGTATATGTATAATGTGTTTACTAGGGACTTGTACATTTTTTAGTACCAAACGTGATACTTATGTATAATGTATGCTTTGATGTATGTATATATGTACCGGGTGTTACAGTTGGTATCAGAGCAGGTTGTATCCTCGACCTAGCCATGAAATAGTATAAGTATTTTCTTTCCGTTTCATATGCGGCGTGTCGCCATTGGTCTTGAGTGTTATATTTATGGTATTGAGCCTGATCAACTTAATCTTATCTGTATGACGTTCAGGAACATGGCTGACAGGCGCAGAAACAACCGTGGTAGACCGAGAACCACTGCAGCAGGGACAAATCCACCAGGTGACGAGGGGAATGCCCCTTTGTATCAATTCATGTAACAGATGCAGCAACAACAAAATCAGTTTGTGCAACAAATGGTACAGCAAATGGCTGGTGGCCTGCATCCTCCAGTGGTTATTCCTGAAGCTGTAGGGGGAACCTTTAGGGATTTCATTCGTATGAATCCTCCGGAGTTTCAGGGAGGGTTAGATCCGGTAAAAGCTCATGAATGGATATCCGGTATAGAGCAGATTTTCTTGATAGTTCAGTGTAGTGAGGAAAATAAGGTGGTTTTCGCTTCTCACTTGTTAAAGGGTCCTGCCATGAGGTGGTGGGAGAGTGCTTCAGCCTTAATGACAATTCAAGAGGTACCGAAGGTATGGGATCAGTTTAAGATAAATTTTATGGAGAAGTATTTTCCAAGTTCCTTAAGGTCTCAGAAGGAATTTGAGTTTCAACAGTTGAGACAAGGCAACTTGACCGTGGCTTCATATGCGGAAAAGTTCGAGATTATGGCTGCTTATTCTAGGCAAGCCATGTATCCTCCTGATGAGAGATGGAAGATCGATCAATTTCTATTTGGTTTGAGGGTTGAAATTTTACATAGCGTGTCTCAGAGGGAATTCACTAGCTATGTTGAATTGTTAAGGCAGTGTTATGTGGCAGAACACAGCTTGAAGAAGGTGCAAGCGGAAGGAGATTTGAGTAGGTTGAATCAAGGTGACCGTGGAAGATCGAATCAACAAGTTAGATCGAGACAACAAACTTTTAAGGGAAAACAGGTTCAGAATTCCAGGACTAGTGCACCTCCTGTGTGCCATTTTTGTGGAAAGAGGCGTGGAGGTAGATGTCATTTCGAAGGAGTGGAGTGTCATCGTTGTCATAGAAGGGGTCATTTGGCGAGGGATTGTCCTCAAAATAGAAACCAAATGCAAGAAAAGAATACTGGGCGAGTTTACACAATGGATGCGAGGAAAGCAAAGGGTGACAACTTTTTAATTGCGGGTACGTGTTTTGTTAACGGAAACCCTTGCTTTGTATTATTTGATTGTGGAGCCACCCACTCTTTTGTATCGATGCAATGTGTGAAGCGACTTGGGTTGCAAGCGGTTCCGTTGTCTCCACCCATGGTGGTTACTACTGCCATGGATGAGATAGTGGAAACACCTCTAATGTGTGAAAATTATGTTTTGTCCGTGAATGATAGAGTTTTTCAGATTGACCTTATTTGTTTACCGCTTAAGAAAGTTGATGTCGTTTTGGGGATGGATTGACTTTCTGTTAATTCGGTGTTCATTGGGTGTGAAGAAAATCTAATCATCATTCCATCTGTCGAGGCTACCCCGAAGGATGTGTTAACAACTATTTTAGAAGGTATAGTCGGAATGGTAAATTTCTTGTTTGAGAAGGAGAAATATGTTCTTTTAGTTCTCACTAAGGAGGAGAGTAGCGATCATCAGGTTTTGAGCATTCCTGTTGTTTGCGAGTTTCCTGAAGTTTTTCCCGAGGATGTTACTTCTCTTCCTCCGGAGAGAGAGGTTGAATTCTCTATTGACCTGGTACCAGGAACGGCTCCTATATTCGTTTCTCCGTATCGGATGACACCACTTGAATTAAGAGAATTAAAGGACCAATTGGAAGACTTAATGGCTAAGCATTTTGTTAGACCTAGTGTTTCACCAAGGGGAGCTCCAGTTTTGTTGGTAAAGAAGAAAGATGGTGAGATGCGTCTGTGCATCGACTACTGTAAGTTGAACAAAGTCACCATTAAGAACAAGTATCCCTTACCCAGGATAGACGACCTGTTAGATCAATTGAAGGGAGCCTGTGTGTTCTCAAAGATTATTTACCGTCAGTTTATCATCAGATCCGAGTAAAGAGTTCCGATGTGCCTAAAACTGCATTTAGAACCCGTTACGGCCATTACGAATTCTTGGTGATGCCTTTTGGTGTGACTAATGCTCCAGCTGTTTTTATGGATTATATGAACCGTATATTTCAAGCTTACTTGGACAAATTCGTCATAATCTTTATTGACGACATTCTTATTTATTCTCGTACTCCACAAGAGCACGAAGAACATTTGAGAATTGTCTTATTGGTGTTGCAAGATGTAGCGCGAGTTTTTTGTGTGGTTGGGAAGCACTATCGCTTTGGAGTACTACAGTTCGATTCATTTTTTATCCTATTGAAGCTGATGAAGGAAGGGAAATAGATGTCTCTAATTAACCCTGCACGCAAATGTTTTCTTTAACAAATGCTAAGAGATTGGAGAGTTAGGGGTCAGGTTATACAATGGGGAGTTGTCAGCTACCCATCCTATACATAGTTATCTATGGGTTGTTAGAAATTTTCCATACTGCTTTCTACTTACTAGTGTTTAACTGTTGTAAATGGGAAAATTTCTCCTTTGGGAAGATTGAGAGATGTTGAAAAGATATTTTTGTTGTTTTTGGGTTTTTCAATGTTTTTGGTAAGGTACTGGACCTAAGGTTTTTGTTTAGTGTGCTCGCTAAGATTTCACAATTTTATGCCTACGTATTCCCGTAATGATAACAGGGAAATCAGAGCGATCGTAGTTCCTCCTATTCTATGGGAGGAAAAAGGTGTTTTGGTGTCTTGTTCAAAGCCCAAGACGGATGCTAAAAGGATGTTTGTGGGAATTAATTGAAAGAGTGAAGAGATTAAAGATTGAGATATGAATATCCGGGAAAAACATCGGATGAAAATAGAAGGAATATCCGGAAAAACGTCGGATGTAAAGAAAAGGAATATCCGGGAAAACGTCGGATGTTAAAAAAGAGGAAAGGGTTGCTTTGGTGTCCTGTTCAAAGCCCAAGATATGAAGCTAAAGGGTATGTTTGTATCTTGTTCAAAGCCCAAGATGTGTAGCTAAAGGGTGATTTGTGAATGTCTTTGAGACTCAAGGCTATTTAGACTGTCCAAGTCTACGGGGTGTGTCCTGGTACAATGCCCAAGAGGAGGCAAATTTCTGCAGGGGATTCTTGAGATCCCAAGGCATGTCCAAATAGAGCGCTCTCATGAGAGAGGCTGGGTTTCTTCCTATGTTTAGAAGGGAACTTGAGAATGTCTTTGAGACTCAAGGGAGTTAGACTGTCCAAGTCTGGAGTTTTATTTTTTGTACTATGCCTAAGAAAAAGTATGCTTTCAATATCAAGATCTAGACTCAATTGAAAGATTGCTCTAGTAAGATGACTAATTTCTGTTCCTATTCATTTAAGAGGTCGTCGGGACAATTTGTACAAAGCCCAATAGAAGGCGGGAAAAAACTTTTAAGAAGCCGAAGGGACAATTTGTACGAAGCCCAAGAGGAGGCTATCTTCGCTGAGGAAGAATCATTATACGAAGCCTAAGAGGAGGCTGTGAAAACTTCTAAGAAGCCGAAGGGTCCTTGTACAACGCCCAAGAGGAGGCAGATGAACAGTTCCAGAAGGGGTTTCACTTGGAACAATGGCCTTCTGTATATGAACTATTCAAGGGGGAAATTTCTTAGATCTAGTTGTCTAAAATTGTTGTAAAAGAAAATTCTCATTGTTTAAGCTATGTTGAAATATCCGGGAGAACGTCGGATGTAAGGAGACGAGATTTTGTCTCGTTCGAGACGTAGTTGTCGGGGAAACTCTAAATATTTATACTAGTATTACACAATTGATATGAGTTTATGAAAGAAGACTTACAGTGAAGCAGCCCCACAATACAGATATGTATATGAAAGCGGGTAAAGAAAGCATATAAACACTTACTCGGTTGTAGAGCTTCCATGCTGTTTGGTTAGTTGTTCAACAAAGAAAAATTGAAAACAACAGTATATCTCAAAATCAAAAGAAAAAGTATTTTGAAAGTAAATTGGGGCTTACAGCTCAAGGAGAGGCCCATAAAATCAGAGTCAATTATACATGGAAGAACGTCATGTGAAATAAAACATACACGGAAGAACATCGTGTTGATAAATAAACATAGACGGGAAAGCATCGTGTGGTGAAACAAAAGTAAAGGGACTTATACTCAAGTGGAGGCCCAAATATATTTAAACATGATTGAATAAAAAAAGTGGAGGGACTTACTTACACTCTAATAGTGGCCCAAAAATTATTTATACTCAAAAGGGTTGGGGCTTACACCTTAAGAGATGCCCATTGTGTACAAAGATTATGTCAAGCTAAAATTCACAAAAGAAGTACAATATTTAGAGAATAAACAAAGTGTGTTTGAAATGAAGAAAATTCTTGGATTTAATAAATTAAAAGGTAATAAATATGTTTAAGGTTTTTTTGCATTAAAGATAATAAATGAAAGATTAAAGTATAATCACATTTTAAATGACAAAAGTTTAAGTAACCACAAGAAAGTTTAATAAAGTGATTAAAAGGATTTTTAGGAAAATAAAAAGATAAATTAAATGATTTAAAAGAAAATAAATAAGAAATTAAAATAACTAAGATAAAAGAAAATGTTATTAAAAAGAAGAAGTTAAAATAAATATTTGGTTAAAAATAAATAAGAAAATAAAATAAACAAATAAATAAATAAAAAAAGATACTCAAAAAATAAATAATATATAAAACAAAGAGTTTTAACAGCGCTCCTGGCAAGGTAGCTGTAAATTGTGGCGCAGGAAAATAAGCAACAGACTTTTAACAGCGCTCCTGGGCAGCACCGGTGTGTATCACAGCGTAGAGGAACAAAAACAACAGGTTTTAACAGCGCTTGTTGCACAACAGCGCTGTCTATTGCAGCGACAGTAGCAGAATTTTTACATGATCAACAACTTCTTCCAAACACAACTGTCTCATTTTTTAACCAAATCACATGTTCCAATATACCATTTTGAAGGGAATTTCATGAGGAATTCAAATATGTAATTATAACAAGCATATCATGAATTTAAATGGACGTAAATGATGCATATTTCATGAAGTTTCAAAGTGAGAATCCTTACCTTCCAAATAATGATTGATTGGAGTGGAAGTTGCTTGGAGTTGAAATTCCACCCTTGCACTCCTTATGAAAATCGAAATTTGAAGAGAGAAAAGAAGAGAGATAACAAAGGCTATGCTTGTTTTGGTGTAAGAATGAATGAATGAAATGGTGGTATTTATAGGAAAAAGAAACTTGGTGATCAAGTTTAGAAATAAGACTAAGTTAGTGAAAAATGATATAATATGTATTTAGTCATTTATTTTGAATTAGTGATGTAGGCCATGTGATGTAATATTGATGATGTCATTTTGTGAAATTATATATTCATATTTGATTTTAATAAATAGGTTATTAGAAAAAATAAATAAGTTAGTAAGAAAAATAAACATTATTATATATTTAGAAAAAGGCAAAATATAAAATAAGTCTAAAAATAATAAAATTAATTAATAAAAATAACTATTAATTAAAATTAATATTGAAATCGGTTAAAAATGATAAAATCGTCCGGTATCGACGCGTCCGAAAAAAAATTAAAATGGACACACCAAAATGATCAGTACAAAATATTAAGTATTGAAAAAATACACCGCGCGATCAAATTGTGAAATTTGCCCGGTAAAAGGGCTCAGACGAGTCAGAGAAAAAAACCTGGTAAAAAGGCTCAGATGAGTCAAAAAAGGCGACCGGAACTTGAAAAAGTCAAAATTACGCACACCGGGTTAAATTATGTGAAACAAAGGAAAAAACACTGGCGTCTGCGAACTTGATTTAAAAATTGCCCGGACACTGATTTTAAGCACAATTGACTTTTCAGTTTGACCAGAAATACCTGAAAAATTTAACACGTTAATTCCTGCTGATAATTAAAAAAAATACTCATGAAGAAAATATATGATATTATATGCAGACGACATAGTATGAAAATATAGACAGATGAAATGAGAAAATAAAAATGCCTGGTCAAAATTTAGGGTATGGCAGATGCCCCTATTTAATCTTCTTAGACCTGAAGGTATGAATAGCAAAAAATTTTAGACATTCGAGGTATAAGAGGATTAAATATCAGAGTACCTAAAATTTTGACCGTAAATGCAGATGAAATGATACGTGATGAATGGAAAACTTTTGAACACTGTGGAGAAGGATACCACAGGAGACAGACCAACAGAATTTTCTTGGGATATAAGATGTTGTGGAAATTTGCCGATGCGACAAAGGGTATTCAGTTGTATTTGGAAAGAGAGGGATAAACTCTGGAACAGAGATTCAAACATCTGGAAAAACATCAGATGCGAAAGAGGTAACACACTCTAGAAACATATCTGCAACATCTAGAAAAGCATTAGATGTATTAAAAATAACTTTGAGGGTAAATCCGAAACATTTAGAAAAGCGTTAAATGTACGAGAAAATTTTTTAGATGACTGGCAAAATGATGGCCATATCTGGAAAAGCATCAGATAAGCACATCAGAACAAAAGTTACATATGGAAAAACATCAGATGAGAAAAAGTCATATCCGGGAGAGCATCAGATAGACATGTAAAGAGTTTCTGGAAGAGCATCAGAATAAAAGAGACATATCCGGAAGAGCATCGGATAAACACAAAGAAAGTTCTGGAAAAGCATCAGAACAGACAGATATATCCGGAAGAACATCGGATAGACATAGCGAAAAGTTCTGGGAGAGTATCAGAATAGATAGACATATCCGAAAGGACATCGGATAGAAACAAAGTTATATCTGGAAGAACATCAGATAAGACATAAAAGTATAGGTGCCAGATAAGTTGGACTTTGTAGAAAGGTAAGGTGTTGATAATAACATGACCACTGATGAATGCAAATGAGGATTAAAACACTCTTGAATGCATAGTGTATGAAAATGTTATGATGTATGATTAAATGCAAATGAAAATGCTGACAACAAGTTTAGACTCTTTGAGGAGTGGCAACCAACAAGTTTATACTCTTTTGGGGAGTGACAACCAACAAGTTTATACTCTTTTGGGGAGTGACAGATAAGATCGATTCCTCAACACAGAGATCACTGTCATTTCTTAGGGACTGAGAATGATGTTTAAACACATCTTTGTCATACTGATAAACTGTATCAAGTTTATAATCCTTGGAGGAAGGTTGGATAGCTTGCCTGGGGATTTTTCCAAATAAATTGCCCCAGACTTGCTGACTGTTGTAGATGAACTGATTATTGCTTCAGCTTGAATAATAATGATTGTATGCTGTATACTAGGAAGGCTTGCCCCAGTAATGAGTCTTGAAAGTTTTTTTGAATAAACCAATTCTGAGAAGGACTTGCACTGAACAAACCTTGAACTGATTCTTAACAGGCTCTGGAAAGAACTTGCCCCTGATAGGATCACTGACCAAGTTTCTAAACTGTTTTGAAAATTCCTTGATAGGAAAGCTAGTTTGCAATAAAAAAATGTTTATTTAAACATGGCAACTATAATGCAAAATCCATGCAAAAATTTTGAAAACAAAATCATTGTTTTGTTTTAAAAATACATTAATATGGATTACTGGTTCAAAACACGGTGGTTTAAAACATTCAGAATGAAAAGTAAAACAGAGGTATGATACCAAAACAAATGATTTGCAAAAAATGATTTTGGAGTCAATTTACGCAACCTTGCTGCAGTATGCTCTCAAAATAACCTTGCTTCAATTAGGTCTTTTAAGGGTTATAACGTGGCCTGGTTCATGGTTTATGAACGAAAGATAAAGGCTCAAAGTTTATTTGGTGCCCACTCCCTTTGTGATGTTCTCCAATCCTATGCTCAGTTAAACTTAAATTGTGCATTCAGGTTCCAAAAGGTTTCCGAATTGTACTGATGATAGTAATGACGATGGTCCAGAAGTCTTGAGACAGCAGCTACTGCTTCTTTGCAACATTTAGTTGTTTTTCGTCTTTGTGGAATTTTTTAAAGATCGAGGATTTAAGGACCTCTTTTCTGTATTATCCCTAACTTTTGCCTGAACTATTTCTTTTGAAATTTATAGTCAGCGGGATGCCCTAGTTTTTGCCTAAGCTTTTTGACTTAGCGGGCTTTTTTTTTATTTCTTCTTAGAAAGAAAGTGACTGCTAGATTTATGATTATGACGGACCATCACTGGCTTTTGATTTGAAAGACGTTTTCAACATCTACTTGTTGTATGTAAACTTTCTGAACTCGAATACACAACCCAAATTAAACTGAGAACTACCCTACCCGGGGTTAAAATTGAGGGTTTTTTATAAAGAAAGAAACTCCTACTTCAAGGCTCAAAGGGGTTAACGAGGGATTATCTTCCTTATATCTCCAGTGTTTGGGAATTGAAAAAAATGCCTTACATCCTCAGCAAAGTTTTTTATTTGAAAGCATACCGGCAACAATTATGGGTATTATGTTTTTATCATCCTCCCACAAATATTTGCAAGGTCAAAAATTTGGAAAAGAGGTGTATTTTTTTGAAAGTTTTTGTTTTTTGAAAGAGAAAGCATAAAGATGCAAATAAACAGATGATTTGAATCAAAATACTGTACATGCTCATTTCATTAAAACTGACATTTAAAGATAAACAAGTTTGAAAGCAAATATGATACAAACAAGGAAAATGCAAAATAGATAGAAACAAGGTCAGCGACTAATCAAACACAAGGATGAGCCATCCTGTCTTTGGGAAGTAACTGAGTTGAAGTTGATTGAAGTTTCAGTTCTGTATCGGTGATGAGGAATCAATTTGACGATTTACAGATGACTGAAAGACAAAAGGTTGGAATGAATCGACGATGACCCGGACGTATGTATGAAATATGCAAGGGATGCATGGATGCAGCACACAAAAACATATGGAAAACATGGGTTCAAAGGTTCGGCGTCATGAAGTCAAGGCTCTACCCATCCCCAAAGGTTTATACTGGTGATTTTTGTACCTGTCCACAAAATCATTGACCCCTCTTGAGATACCAACAACAAGCGGATCACCTGAGTGAGCTCGTGTATCTTAGAGTAGCCTTAAATGAGGGTAGTATCGCGTGACAACTAATTCCGATAGCTTCCGCACTACAAAATGGTTTAAGTCTACTAAATCAGCATCGACAACAGCCACAATCGAACAACACGGCTTTCAACAACCGAAGTCGTATAGGCAATGCATCCGCAAATGGTGTCTCCACCGATTCGATGGTCAAGGTTTCTTATTTGGGATTCACTCCTAGTAAGATTACTCGTTTAGCCATCACCTATCTTAGGTGTATACTCAATCTTTCCAGATGCGGCATCACACGCATTCCCATTAGCAAAAAAATAAACACGGATATCAAGTATGAAAAGCGATATATATATATATATATATATATATTTATATAGTATATAGTATATAGTATGATTGCTAACGACCTAGACCTCTTAGGAATTCTAATCCTAGTTTGCGTCCACAGCAGAGTCGCCATTTTTCTGTAGCGCGGTTTTCGTGACCGCCAGTATCCGCCTGCGGATGGGATTGGGTGCTACTTTCTGATTTCTTATTTATCCTATTGAAGTTGATGAAGGAAGGGAAATAGATGTCTCCAATTAACCCTGCACGTAAATGTTTTCTTTAACAAATGCTAAGAGATTGGGGAGTTCGGGGTCAGGTTATACAATGGGGAGTTGTCAGCTACCCATCCTATACATGGTTATCCATGGGCTGTTAGCAATTTTCCTTACTGCTTTTTACTTACTGGTGTTTAACTATTGTAAATGGGAAAATTTCTTCTTTCGGAAGGTTGAGAGATGTCGAAAAGATATTTTTGTTGTTTTCGAGTTTTTCGATGTTTTTGGTAAGGCACTAGACCTAAGGTTTTTGTTTAGTGTGCTCGCTAAGATTTCACAATCTTATGCCTACTTATTCCCGTAATGATAACAGGGAAATCAGAGGGATCGTAGTTCCTCCTATTCTATGGGAGGTAAAAGGTGTTTTGGTGTCTTGTTCAAAGCTCAAGAAGGAGGCTAAAAGGATGTTTGTGGGAATTGATTGAAAAAGTGAAGAGATTAAAGATTGAGATATGAATATCTGGGAAAAACATTGGATGAAAATAGAAGGAATATTCGGAAAAGCGTCGGATGTAAAGAAAAGGATTATCCGGGAAAACGTCGGATGTTAAAAAAGAGGAAAGGGTTGCTTTGGTGTCCTGTTCAAAGCCCAAGACATGAAGCTAAAGGGTATGTTTGTATCTTGTTCAAAGCCCAAGATGTGAAGCTAAAGGGTGATTTGTGAATGTCTTTGAGACTCAAGGGTATTTAGACTGACCAAGTCTACGGGGTGTGTCCTTGTACAATGCCCAAGAGGAGGCAAATTTCTGCAGGGGATTCTTGAGATCCCGAGGCAGGTCCAAATAGAGCGCTCTCATGAGAGAGGCTGGGTTTCTTCCTATGTTTAGAAGGGAACTTGAGAATGTCTTTGAGACTCAAGGGAGTTAGACTGTCCAAGTCTGGAGTTTTATCTTTTGTACTATGCCTAAGAAAAAGTACGCTTTCGATATCAAGATCTAGACTCAATTGAAAGACTGCTCTAGTAATATGACTAATTTATGTTCCTATACCTTTAAGAGGTCGTCGAGACAATTTGTACAAAGCCCAAGAGAAGGCGGGAAAAAACTTTTAAGAAGCCGAAGGGACAATTTGTACGAAGCCCAAGAGGAGGCTATCTTTGCTGAGGAAGAATCATTATACGAAGCCCAAGAGGAGGCTGTGAAAACTTCTAAGAAGCCGAGGGGTCCTTGTACAACGC
The DNA here is from genome assembly GCA_022829125.1 of Lathyrus tuberosus. Taxonomy (NCBI): domain Eukaryota; kingdom Viridiplantae; phylum Streptophyta; class Magnoliopsida; order Fabales; family Fabaceae; genus Lathyrus; species Lathyrus tuberosus. The sequence continues at coordinate 2,259,002 of JALAZF010000073.1, read as the reverse complement.
CCAAGAGGAGGCAGATGAACAGTTCCATAAGGGGTTTCACTTGGAACTATGACCTTCTGTATATGAACTGTTCAAGGGGGAAATTTCTTAGATCTAGTTGTCTAAAATTGTTGTAAAAGAAAATTCTCATTGTTTAAGCTATGTTGAAATATCCGGGAGAACGTCGGATGTAAGGAGACGAGATTTTGTCTGGTTCTAGACGTAGTTGCCGGGGATACTCTAAATATCTATACTAGTATTACACAGTTGATATGAGTTTATGAAAGAAGACTTACAGTGAAGCAGCCCCACAATACATATATGTATATGAAAGCGGGTAAAGAAAGCATATAAACACTTACTCGGTTGTAGAGCTTCCATGCTGTTTGGTTAGTTGTTCAACAAAGAAAAATTGAAAATAACAGTATATCTCAAAATCAAAAGAAAAAGTATTTTGAAAGTAAATTGGGGCTTACAGCTCAAGGAGAGGCCCATAAAATCAGAGTTAATTATACATGGAAGAACGTCATGTGAAATAAAACATACACGGAAGAACATCGTGTTGATAAATAAACATACACGGGAAAGCATCGTGTGGCGAAACAAAAGTAAAGGGACTTATACTCAAGTGGAGGCCCAAATATATTTAAACATGATTGAATAAAAAAAGTGGAGGGACTTACACTCTAATAGTGGCCCAAAAATTATTTATACTCAAAAGGGTTGGGGCTTACACCTTAAGGGATGCCCATTGTGTACAAAGATTATGTCAAGCTAAAATTCACAAAAGCAGTACAATATTTAGAGAATAAACAAAGTGTGTTTGAAATGAAGAAAATTCTTGGAATTAATAAATTAAAAGGTAATAAATATGTTTAAGGTTTTTTTTTTTCATTAAAGATAATAAATGAAAGATTAAAGTATAATCATATTTTAAATGACAAAAGTTTAAGTAACCACAAGAAAGTTTAATAAAGTGATTAAAAGGATTTTTAGGAAAATAAAAAGATAAAATAAATGATTTAAAGGAAAATAAATAAGAAATTAAAATAACTAAGATAAAAGAAAATATTATTAAAAAGAAGAAGTTAAAATAAATATTTGGTTAAAAATAAATAAGAAAATAAAATAATTAAATAAATAAAATAGATACTAAAAAAATAAATAATATATAAAACAAAGAGTTTTAACGGCGCTCCTGGCAAGGTAGCTGTAAATTGTGGCGCAGGAAAATAAGCAACAGACTTTTAACAGCGCTCCTGGGCAGCACCAGTGTGTATCACAGCGTAGAGGAACAAAAACAATAGGTTTTAACAGCGCTTATTGCACAACAGCGCTGTCTATTACAGCGACAGTAGCAGAATTTTTGCATGATCAACAACTTCTTCCAAACACAACTCTCTCATTTTTTAACCAAATCACATGTTCCAATATACCATTTTGAAGGGAATTTCATGAGGAATTCAAATATGTAATTATAACAAGCATATCATGAATTTAAATGGATGTAAATGATGCATATTTCATGAAGTTTCAAAGTGAGAATCCTTACCTTCCAAATAATGATTGATTGGAGTGGAAGTTGCTTGGAGTTGAAATTCCACCCTTGCACTCCTTATGAAAATCGAAATTTGAAGAGAGGAAAGAAGAGAGAAAACAAAGGCTATGCTTGTTTTGGTGTAAGAATGAATGAATGAAATGGTGGTATTTATAGGAAAAAGAAACTTGGTGATCAAGTTTAGAAATAAGACTAAGTTAGTGAAAAATGATATAATATGTATTTAGTCATTTATTTTGAATTAGTGATGTAGGCCATGTGATGTAATCTTGATGATGTCATTTTGTGAAATTATATATTCATATTTGATTTTAATAAATAGGTTATTAGAAAAAATAAATAAGTTAGTAAGAAAAATAAACATTATTATATATTTAGAAAAAGACAAAATATAAAACAAGTCTAAAAATAATAAAATTAATTAATAAAAATAACTATTAATTAAAATTAATATTGAAACCGGTTAAAAATGATAAAATCGTCCGGTATCGACGCGTCCGGAAAAAAAATAAAAATGGACACACCAAAATGACCAGTACAAAATATTAAGTATTGAAAAAATACACTGCGCGATCAAATTGTGAAATTTTACCCGGTAAAAGGGTTCAGACGAGTCAGAGAAAAAAACCTGGTAAAAAGGCTCAGATGAGTCAAAAAAGGCGACCAGAACTTGGAAAATTCAAAATTGTGCACACCGGGTTAAATTACGTGAAACAAAGGAAAAAACATTGGCGTCTGCGAACTTGATTTAAAAATTGCCCGGACACTGATTTTAAGCACATTTGACTTTTCAGTTTGACCAAAAATACCTGAAAAATTTAACACGTTAATTCTGGCTGATAATTCAAAAAAAATACTCATGAAGAAAATATATGATATTATATGCAGACGACATAGTATGAAAATATAGACAGATGAAATGAAAAAATAAAAATGCCTGGTCAAAATTTAGGGTATGACACAAGAGAAACAACTTTTTGCGAAGTTAAGCAAGTGTGAATTTTGGATGTCGGAAGTTAATTTCCTTGGACATGTTATATCTCAAGGTGGCGTGTCATTGGATCCGTCGAAGGTAGAAGCAGTGATTAATTGGGAGAGACCGAGGAATGCTTCAGAAGTTAGAAGCTTCTTGGGATTGACAGGATACTATAGAAGGTTCATTAAGGGTTTTTCTCAATTGGCCGTACCAATGACAAAACTTACTCAAAAAGATTTTTCTTATGAGTGGGATTCGGGTTATGAACAAAGCTTTATGAAATTGAAGGAAAGTTTGACAACTGCTCCAGTGTTAATTATTCCTGACCCTAACAACTCTTACGAAGTATTTTACGATGCTTCTAAGATGGGATTAGGAAGTGTTCTGATGCAAGGTGGTCAAGTTGTAGCTTATGCTTCTCGACAATTGAAAGTTCATGAGAAGAATTATCCAACTCAAGATTTGGAACTAGCAGCGGTTGTTTTTGCCCTGAAGGTATGGCGTCATTATTTGTATGGTGTACGTTTTGAAATGTTCAGTGACCATAAAAGTTTGAAGTATTTATTTGACCAGAAGGAGTTAAATATGCGACAAAGAAGGTGGATGGAGTACTTAAAGGATTATGACTTCGAATTGAAGTATCATCCTGGAAAATCAAACAAGGTGGCAGATGCATTAAGTCGGAAAGTAGTTCATAGTGCAGAATTGATGATATTAGAGTATGCTCTGTTGGAAAAGTTTAAGGATCTTAATCTTCAATTTGTGTGGACTCCAAATGGTGTAATTATGGGGAATTTGAATGTCAATTCTACTCTAAGAGTTGAGATTCAACAAGGACACTTGTTGGATGAGAAGTTACAAGAAGTGTTAGTACAACCGGGTTTTGTTCAAGCTACCGGCGGAATAGTTATGTTTAACCAAAGGATTTGTATTCCGGACGATGCAGTGTTAAAAAGAAATATTTTGGATGAAGCTCATAAAGGTACTTTTACGATACATCCTGGTTCTTCGAAGATGTATCAAGACTTGAAGAGAGATTATTGGTGGTCCGGAATGAAAAAGGATATCGCGGTGTATGTGTCAGAATGTGTAGTGTGCCAACAGGTAAAGATTGAACATCAAAGACCGGGAGGCCTGTTGCAACCTTTAGAGATTCCAGTTTGGAAGTGGGATAGTATTTCTATGGACTTCGCAGTAGGTTTACCCCGTATGGAAGGTGGATATGATTCGATTTGGGTGATTGTGGATCGACTAACGAAATCTGCACATTTCTTAGCCGTGAAGACTACTTTTAAGGCAAGTCATCTTGCAAGGTTGTTCATTGCTGAAATTGTGAGATTGCATGGTATTCCCTCTAATATTGTGTCCGGCCAAGATCCAAAGTTTACTTCAAGGTTTTGGAAGGTTTTTCAACAAGCTATGGGTGTGAGGTTGCGTTTGAGCACGTCGAATCATCCTCAGACAGACGGTTAGACTGAACGAACAATACAAACGATGGAGGACATGTTGAGAGCTTGTGTGCTAGAAAGTAGAGGAAATTGGAAGGAACTTTTACCGTTGATTGAGTTTTTGTATAACAATAGTTACCATGCGAGCATCGGTATGGCTCCTTATGAAGCGTTGTATGGAAGAAAATGTAGTACACCCTTGTGTTGGGCGGAAGTTGGTGAAGATAGAATTTTGGGACCCGAAATTATCCAAGAGACTATGGAAAAGATTCGAATGATCCGCGAGAAAGTTAAACAAGCGCAAGATCACCAAAAGAGTTATGCGGACAATCGTAGGAGACCTTTAGAATTTGAGGAAGGTGACCATGTATTTTTGAAAGTTACTCCGAGATTGAGATTGAAAGGACCATTTAAGTCACGCAAGTTAAGTCCGAGATACGTGGGACCGTATCAAGTTCTTGATAGGATTGGTGAAGTAGCTTACAGGTTGGCCTTACCGCCCTCTCTGTCAGAAATGCACGATGTTTTTCATGTGTCTCAGCTACGGAAGTTTGTTCCTGATCCTCTTCAGCCAGTTCCACCAGACTCCGTTGAAATAGAAGCAGACTTAATTTTTGAGCCTCAACCGAGTCGCATTGTGGGAAGAGAAACGAAGGTATTAAGGAACAAGGACATTCCTCTTGTTAAGGTGCAATGGGATGTGACGCATCCGGGTGATGCTACTTGGGAACTTGAATTGGAGATGCAAGATGCCTACCCTCATCTGTTCAGGTAATCTTTTAAATTCGAGGGCGAATTCTATTTAAGGGGGGAAGGATGTAATACCCCGTATTTTAAATTGCTCTGGATAATATTAGTTGTGATCAACTGAGTCCCAGTGTACCCTGAGAAATTATTTACAAAAAAAAAAATTAGAGTAACTGTTGACCTCAGAGCAAATCCAATTAATATTATCTGACTCTGAGGTAATTAATTATTGGAGCTTTAGAGACTTTTTGAATGTTTAGTAGTATTATATACTAATAATACTTGCTATATGTTTTATTTCCTCCCACTTGCCAAACATAAAAGAAAAAGATGTAACATAGGGAGAAAAAGAAGAAAGAAGGAAGAAGAAAGGAAAGAAAAGGGGAGAAAGAAAAGAAGAGAAAATCCAACATTTCAAGAGCAAGAATCATCATAAACTCTTCATCAAACCATCTCATCTTCTTCATCTTCAACCTCTAACCAAGGTGGGTTCTAGTTAGAAACTTTAGAGTAGAATTTCTTGAGGTTTTGAGAAAAAAATTGATGTTTTGGAAAATCAAAGAATCTAACGGTTGAAATGTGTTATAAATTGTGTAGCATGATTATAACATGTGTAGAATCATATATTGATATTGTTATGAAGTTTTAGATTGGTTTGGATTGGTATGAAAATATTAGGTTTTGTGTAGAAATTATACATTGATGTTGAAAATCATGTTTTATGAAGTTTGATGGATAAATCATGATAGAAACATGAAAATACACCTCTATTGGTTGTTGGGTATGGAGTGGAGAATGAATTGGGGGATTGGTTTTTCTGCTGTCAAAAGGGGTATTTTTCTGCATAACGTATAGTACGCTTAGCGCGGGTATGCCCGCTTAGCGCGGTCTGGAAAATTCGTACCCCTTCCAGGCAGTGAGGAGCGCGCTCAGCGCGGGGCAGGGGGCGCTTAGTGCGACCTGGGATAAATGGAACATTTCAAAAATTCATATCTTTTGACTCGGGTGTCCGATTTTAATGTTCTTTATATCGATCTGAAGCTAAGGAAATATTCTTTACACTGGAAGTGAAAAATATAGACTTTACATCCGATTAAATAATCGGAGGAAACTCCAAGGTGGTATAATTATGTTTTAAATTATCATATGAAATTCTATTGTGTAATTGTGATATACCTTGTTGTCCTACTATTGTTTAAACATGATTGTGAGTGAATATGCATGTTAAAAATGGAAGTGAAATAGGTAGAGTGAGGATCATTACCATACAACAATATTAGAACCTAGTAATGGCTAGGAAAGTGTTGAACAACATAACGACGACGCTCGTGCAAGAGAGGCCGAGGCGTGCGTCTATTACCGAATGGTATAGAAAGAGTTACACTAGTATGGATCATGTTAAATTGTGTTAAGTGTAGAAAGACAAAGAGGTCTTAAGGTTAATATGGTCGGGTGATTGTTGAATACAATCTCATTGGTGTATATGATCACGTAATCATAACCATCGCCCTTGGGAGGCATTCATGAGTCTCGAGCTCCTCTGAAATGCAGGCATTACTACTTGGCAGGTTTGATTCCCAATGTTATAGTACGATGGAACCTACGGGTAGAGACTTGTGATGGCATGAGAGGCCATGAGAAGTGACGAATTAAGGTGATAATGTGTCTCTTAATTATGAATCCATTCGTATGCCTAGTAACTACAAGGATCCATGACTCGGGTCGTCTTCTAGACGTAGAAGCGGACGGGAATAGGGGATGCCTTGGTAAGGTTATCGATTAGTGATAGATTGTGAGTTGACAAGACTCAAGAACATGGATCCATATAGTGTGTGTGAGTACTCAAAGTCATCCCCCTTCCCTTTTGACTTGAGTTAGGCTTGTTAGAACCTCGTAAAGCCGAGAGGACGTATAAGATAGGGAACTCACTGAGATTGATGTATCTCACCCCATGTTGTTGTTTACATCACAGGTACTACAGGTTCGGCGAAGGGTAAGGACAAAGTTGTTTGACTTTTCCTTACGGATCATAGCTTTTGTGTGGCAAGGCTTCTTGTATATGTATTATGCCATAGCTTTCTTGTATTAGGTGTGTTGGGCATGTATATGTATAATGTGTTTACTAGGGACTTGTACATTTTTTTAGTACCAAACGTGATACTTATGTATAATGTATGCTTTGATGTATGTATATATGTACCGGGTGTTACAATTTGTCTCCCAATAACTTCTTTCCTTATTTAATCAATTTGTATTTATTATAATGTTTATATGATGTCCTATAAATAGGACCAACCTCATTGTATACGAGAGACCAAGGAAATAATACATAATCATTCTAATCTTTCTCTCTTCTATTTTATATTCTTTCTCCTTATTTTATAACATGTTAACAACACGAAACTCTACCATATGAATGTTAACTAATTGTCTAAGAAGTGATACAAATAATTTGATAATGGAGGTCTGACTATATGCAGCTCCAAGATTTAGAAGGTAACATTATTATTTTTTGTTTCGTAATATATATTTCTAATTCTACCTATTATGTATTGATATATTGATTAGAAGAAAAAATCAATAATGATTTTCATGAATCCCAGAAAGAAGGATTGGATGAATAATGTTAAAATATCTCTGAAAGACTATAAAATAATGTGTTTGTTATATGCTTCTTGAAGAACTTAACAAATATCCTTGAAGGATAGAAAAATAATAATTTATTATATAGTTCCTCCTGAAGAACTTATCAAGCATCCCTGAAGGAGAGCAGCATAATAATATATTATATAGTTCTTGAAGAACTTATCAAGCATCCCTGAAGGATAGAAAAATAATAATTTATTATATAGTTTCTAAAGAACTAATCAAGATCCCTGAATGATAGAAAAATAATAATTTATATAGTTCTTGAAGAACTTATAATGCATCTCTGGAGGATTGCACAAAAAAATTATTTATCTTTATCATTGTTTGAAGATCTATGGTCTACCTCTCGAAAAAATTATATATATTATAAAGGATCTATAAAGGATTATTCAAAGAATGAATTACTTTTATTCATTCATCAAAGAATGGTTATCCATTGATGATTGATAAGAAAATTATTATTCTGTCTCCATTGATCAGAAAAGTATCAATGTCGATTTTAATGGATCTTGGAAAAAATTGACAATCATAGAAGGATTGCATGAATAATATTAAGGGTTAATGAAGTTTTTGGTCCTCATAAATATCTCAATTTCACTTTTAGTCCCTCCAAAAATTTCCTTCAAAGAATGGTCCTCATAAAATTTTTAATTTTAACTTTTGGTCCCTCCTGCCAATTAGCGACGATTTTTACAACTTAGAGACAGAATTAGCGACGGTTTTAGCCGGTTTTAGCGATGGTTTTTATTTAGCGACGGAAATGGCGACGGTTTTAGCGACAGTTTTGGCAGGAGGGACCAAAAGTTAAAATTAAAAATTATATGAGGACCATTCTTTGAAGTAAATTTTTGGAGGGACTAAAAGTGAAATATTAGATATTTAGGAGGACCAAAAACTTCATTAACCTTAATATTAATAATTGTAAATTTATTAAGATTGAATATATTTTATACAAATTATTTTATATTTACTAGAGATTGAAACAAATTAGAATAATAGAATCATATGTATTATGGTAAACCAGATGTTTACAAATCACACTTAAGTGTGTTGTTGGCAAAATCGGTTGGGTCATCTCAGATGTATTATAATGTGATAACTAGTTTTGAAAAACCAGGAGGTTCTTCAATCCAATAAAATGTGTGTGTTCCTAAAGGAAAAGTTGAGAAATTGAATTTTTATGACATTAATTGTTGCATCGACTAAAAGATCGCACACATGTCTATTCACGACTAGAAGTTTGTGAAATTATTTTCTCAACTAATTATACTAAGATCTTGTTTTCTGGATTTTTCAGAAATTCCTTGATAAGTATCACATATATTACTAAAATTAATATTGAACATCTTGAAGAACATGCTCATAAAAAAAAAGGACTTGAAGATCCATTCTTTAGACGTCTAAAGTTAGTTATATAGTTGATACTTGTTGGATCGTCAATTCTAAATTAGATATTTGAAACACACAAAATATGGTATTAAGATATTTATTCACATTAAGCCAACAAGTTAGTACATGACAATTATCCCCTTAACTTACAAATTATTTTAGGTTCATATTCTAATACTTCTCATTTAAGTAAACTTTTGGATGTGTTGTGATTATTCAATTGCTCCAATATAGTACGCTAAGATGAGTTTTGAAAGAATGTTGAGAAAATGTGTTTTATATGAATCTTGTATTTGAGGTTTTATCTTAGTCCAATAATTGGATACTTGTTTGAAGTCCAGTAGATTGATTATCAATTTATAAATTAATTTTCTCAATACTACGGGGAGAAAACAAGCAGCACAAAGTTTGAACCAGAAGTTCAAATGAACAATTTAAAATAAAATATTATTATATCATTTAGATCCTTGAAGTTCAAAACACAATTGATTTACAAAATTTATGAAACAAATTATTAGCTGCTAATATTCCACTCGAAGTAGATTCTCATATTGGACAATATAATATTGCAAATGAGTTATAGTCGCGCCTCAAGCGTGGTAGAAAAGTCGGTTCTGATGTTAAATGTCATCAACCAAGAAAAGAAACTAAAATTAAAATGACCCAAATGAGGATATGAAAACTTTAAGAGCACTTTGACATAATTTAATTTTGAGTTCCAGAAGAACTAACCAGGTACCTGAAATTTATGAAAATTAAGAGATCTCAATAAATTATGTCATGAATGAAATATGATGGAACCAAAATAAAGTCAATATTGACAATCTCTTTGTGTATAATATAGCGCTAAAGATGATAAATGATAACGAGGATCATGAGTCAAAGTCTATCAAAGGTTGTAAACAAAGTGAGAATTGGCCAAAATGAACATATTCAATTGAAGAAGAATTAAACTCACTTTACAAGTGACTTGATTTTGGACTTGTAGTTCGAACACCTCAAGATGTGAAACCAATTAAATATAAATGATTTTTTGTGAAAAATCAAAATAAGAATGGTGAAATTGTGAGATACAAAGCTTGAGTTGTTGTTCAATAATCTTCACAAAGACCTAAGATTTATTTTGATGAAACATATCCACCTACAGTGGATGCAATTCAATTTTTGATATTTAATTAAGTTTGTAGCACATGAAATGCTTAATTTGCACATGATGGATGTTGTAACAATTTATCTGTATGGTTCACTTGATAGTGAAATTTACATGAAACTCACTGAAGGGTTCAATATACCAGATGCACACAACTCTGAATCTCGAGAAAGCTACTCCATAAGATTAAACGAGTCTCTCTATGGACTGAAACAATCTGGATGAATGTGGTATAATCGTCTCAGTGAATATTTGCTTAGAGAGGGATATACAAATAACTTCATTTGTCCTTGTATTTTTATTAAAAGATTAGGAAAGGAATTTGCAATAATAGCTATCTATGAAGATGACTAAAATATTATTGAAACTCCTGAAGAGCTTCCAAAAGCTATGAATTGTTTAAATAAAGAGTTTGAGATGAAGGACCTAGGAAAGACAATATTATGTCTAGATTTGCAAATTGAACATTTGGACAAAGGAATATTTGTACATCAAGAAGGTTATATAGAAAAGGTGTTAAAACGCTTCTATATGGACAAATGTCACTCGTTGTCTACTCCAATGGTTGTTAGATCATTAGATGTGGAGAAAGATCCTTTCGGACCTCGAGAAAAAGATGAAGAATTGCTTGGTCCTGAAGTACCATATCTCAGTGCAATTGGAGCACTAATGTACCTTGCTAATTATACACGTCCTGATATATCATTTGTTGTCAATCTATTAGTAAGATATAGTTCTTCACCTACAAGAAGACATTGGAACGGAATCAAACATATACTTCGTTATCTTAGAGGTACAATAGACATGGGTTTGTTTTATACTATAGTATCCAGATTCGAATTAACGGATTATGCAGATGCAGGTTACTTGTCAGATCCTCACAATGGTAGATCACAAACAGGTTATTTGTTTACATGTGGTGGTACAATAATTTAATGGAGATCAGTGAAACAAACAATAGCAGCAACTTCATCTAATCATGCAGAACTTTTAGCACTACATGAGGCAAGTCGAGAATGCGTTTGGTTGAGATCCTTAATCCAACACATACAAAATACTTGTGGTTTTTCTTCAGGAAAAATAAATAGGACGACCATATATGAAGATAATACTGCATGCATCACTCAATTGAAAGATGGTTACATTAAAGGAGACCGAACAAAACATATCTCTCCAAAGTTCTTTTTCACTCATGATCTTCAGAAGAACGGTGATATAAACATCCAACAAATTCGTTCATGTGACAATATTACAGACCTTTTTCACAAAGTCACTCCCAAATAGTACTTTTAATCAACTAGTACAAATGATTGGTATTCACCATCGAAGAAATAATCGTTCAGCTGAGGGGGAGAAATAAATTTGTTTTAAAAGGATATTGTACTCTTTTTCCTTCACTAGATTTTTTCCCACTGAGTTTTTTCTAGTAAGGTTTTAACGAGGCATATCCAAAACAAACATCCAAGGGGGAGTGTTATGAATAATTGGATGATTTATCTCCCAATAACTTCTTTCCTTATTTAATCAATTTGTATTTATTATAATGTTTATATGATGTCCTATAAATAGGATCAATCTCATTGTATACGAGAGACCAAGGAAATAATACATAATCATTCTAATCTTTCTCTCTTCTATTTTATATTCCTTCTCCTTATTTTATAACAATTCATATGTTTTTAGAATGAAAAACTAAATCTTTATCAGATCCTCAAATTTATTTATTCAATAGTGATAAATACGTGTCTCATATTTAATTATTTTTATAAATTATTTGAAAGTTTAGAGTGCCTTGTGTGAAGTGGGTAATGAATGAGAAACATTGTAATTTGGAGCGTCTTTTCGTTTTTTCACGTAAAGAATCCAAAATAATAATTTTTTTGTGGCTGCATTAAATGCGCATCCAAAAAGTCAAATTTGGTTTATAATAAGGAAATTTCAATTAATTTTCCAGACAAAAAAATATATACAATGCATATTAAAGATATTTTATTGGCAAATAATAGTCATATATCAAATATTACAGTATATTAAAATTTTCAAGTGATGTTTTAAAACATAAAAAAAATATTTATTAGTATCTTTTTCGATAATAATTATTGCAATATTTGAAACGAAGTTACTAGTAGTGGCGTTGTTCACCACCGCAGTTAACGGAGCTCTGGCTCTATCCATCTTCTCAGCTTCGATTTAAATACTTAGACTCTTGTTTGTGGTGAATTCTTCGGCACTACCCTTTTTTTGAAATCAGAAAACAATTAAACTCAATTGTTCACTCGATGCGCCGATGAATTCGGCATTTGAATTGAAGATACAAAATCAGCAGATGATGTTTAAGTAATATATTTTTCAACAGAATTTTTCAATTAGATCAGAATCTAAGATGATATTGATTTACCGCGATAATGCAAGTGCAACTATCCCCATTTGCATCTTGCCCCACCTTTTTACACATTAAATTCCTAAACAAAAGGAATTCTTATTAAAACTTTCTTGAACGATTGTATGATATGCAGTGCACAGTGAGGAAATTAATCTGTCAACTCCTACCTGGCATCAAAACACATAACCACAACAGAGAAATCTGATTCGCATCAACTGAAGCATACGTGTTGGCGACAACATCAACAATGAACTGAATTGGGTTCTGGTCAGTGAGAAAATGGATAATCTCCATAGTAAGCTTGATGATACCAACAATAACATCATGAGTGAGTTTGTCAGCCTCTCAACAATAGGACATTTAGATTTCTTAAACCTCTTCACAGAGTATCTCCTAGCAGTGTGAGGAATTTTGTTTGACGCAACTCCAATATAGTCACTCAACAAAACATCAATGAGCTAACAAAACATCAATGAGCTAACAAAACAACAACAAAATTACAACCAAAAATAAAAATCATAAATTTATAAACTTCAGCAGAGTATATATTACAAATTACAATAAAAAACTATGATGGATCTGAAATAAACTTGGACATCATCAAATATCCTATGGTTGAAGAGTTTGACATCGATCTCTGATGGATTTGAAATGACAGCAACAGGTGTTGTATAAATTGGAATCTCAATGCAATTCGATCGCCTCTAATTGTAATAACAATCAATGAACCTGAAAATAATAAACAGTTAAACAACCTGAGGCGTGTAAGAACACTGTCCTTAAGGATTTATCCGCCTCATAAGCGCAAATCCCCCAGGATTCAATAGGTTCTTCCCAGATTCTCACTATGAATACGAGGTATCAGAACAACAAGAAATACTTTTTGAGTTGACAGGAAGATGTAACCAAAAAGCAAAAGAGTAAAGAAGAAAATGAAGTATAAAAGAGATATTTTTAGATTAAGCATGTCTTTCATTTTTTTATATATTGTCCAAAAGTAGGAGAATTGTTATATAAGTGAGAGAGAGAAAAATGTTTAATGACATTGACTAAGTTAAGTCAACAATAGAGTAAAATAATTATTGATCAAATTGAATTTTATTAAAAAATATAAATAAATTAAATAATAATAATAATAATTTTATTTAAAAGTATTTTCTCATATTTTCCACTTAAAATTGAAAGAAAATTTATTTAAAATTTTTGAAATATAATCAAAATTTATAACAAGAGGTTCTTGAACAACTTCATCCATGACTGCAAAGAGAATCAAACATTGTTAGTTAACGAAATCGAAAGCAGAATAGATAGAGAAAGGAACGAAGGTGAAGAAAACAACGAACTTGTGGTGAGAGTGAATGGGGCAACGAAATCAAGCTTGAAGAGGAAGAAGATAGGTGCGTCAAAAACCCTAGTTTTGATGGTTGTTGGTTTCACGAGAAAATTTATAAATGATCCAAACCCTAAACAAAATCAGTTAATGGGAAAGAAAGGGTTTTCCAAAATCAACTTCATCCACAATAGAATGTGGTATATTGCAGAGTTTAAGTTTGAAATTGTAGCATTTATTACGTTTAAGTGCAATTACAGTAAGGTCATTTTAGTTTAGTTCAAATTAAGATGTTTAAAAGGGTAGTTTAGGGAGTTAAACAGTTGTTTCTTTTATTAGTTAGATATTAGATCAACCAATATTGAATTGAATAAACATCTGATTACAGTCAACCCACATTTTCTTCTCTCTTCAAATTCCCAATTTTTTCTTGCCCTAGATTCTATTCCTTTCTCTCACTTCATCGATTTTAGATATTGGTTTCAGAAATTCCCTCAAATTTTATTTCATCCATCTTCGCTAGACTCTAAGGATAACTACAAAAAAAAAGGTTATCCGCCACGGCCAGAAAACCGCGGTTATATGAAAAATAACCGTGGTTGAAAGCTTTGGCCTCGGTTTGGCCACGAATAAGTGACAGTGGGATATGCAGCCGTGGCCTAAATTATAAGCCACAGTTTTCGTGTTTGGGCCACATTTTATATACATCCTTGGCTTGAATAGGCCACGGTTTAGGTATCTAGGTTAAGGTCGCAGTTTATCATGCGTCGCGGTTCTTAACAGTGGCCGAATCTAGCCACGGTTCTTATTTAATGTATAGGGTTTTAATTTATGGCCACTAATTAAAACCGCGGCTACATTTTTCTCATGGTTTTACACCATTTAAGTAGGCCACGGTTTCTTTTTGTGCCGCATAGTTGTAACCATGTTGTTCTTCATGACATGGTATAAAGAACCATTTTAGATCAATATAATGTCTTCCAACAAGAATACTCATTTTTGTAGATATTGATTAAAAAAATTAAAATCTAATTATACAAGAAAATATTAAGCCACAACGTCAAAATATTCATTAAGAAATAAGTAAGCCTACATCAAGTGACGCTACCGACTAATAAGTCGCAAAAATATAGATAAGTTTTGATATTATCATTCTTAAACGAAACCAAGTTTCTCTCTCGAGAGTCATCCCAAATTCAAAACAAAAGTTCTAAGAGATAGATAATATAAAACACAACTACTATTAATTAAACTCATGCATCATAATATTCTTCTAGATCATCTCCTTCTTCTTCTTCTTCTTCCATATCTTGATGACACGCTTCTTCGTCTCCATTCTGCAAGGAACATGATACATAAATTAATATAAGCAATTTTAGAAATTTATTGTGTTTTAGGAGATTTTAATGCATTTTGAAATCATATATCATTTGTAGGAATGTGGTTCATTTGTAGGCAAAAAGAGACAAACAGAGAACAAGCAGTAGTTTAGAGTATACCTCTTCACAATGAGGAATATGAGTTGATGCAGACGAATGTGGAGCAGCAGGAGCAACATTAGTACTATTGGAACTGCCCAAAGCAGTTTCCATCATATTAGAGATCTCCTCGTCACTCATATGTGGGTTTTGTTGCTTCATCATGGTCTTAAAAAGTGCCTTCATACCATCCATCTCCCTCTTCATGCCAACCACTTCATCACTATGCTGCTTTTTAATAACCAAAATTTCTTCATTTCTTTTAAGCATGGTTGGTGTCGTTGTTCTTCCATAGCAACGAACTCGACCAGATTTTTCTTTCCCAAACAATGACTTAAATGTCTCACATTCAGTTGAGTTCTGAACTGAATCTTGAAGCTTATCCTAATTAAAAAATATTCACAACTTAGAACCACAAGATTGGAACCGACAATTCACAGTTTCATTCAAATGTCTTACATCAAACAAAGAAATAAGTCCCAAATAAAAGGATAACAAATATAAGGATAACAATGACGTGACACAGGTTTTCATAGGATAACAAATATAAGGATAACAATTCAACACTACTGTAAGAAACACAAACTTCAACAACAACTCAAGATACAATAAGTATATGTGCATGAGAATCAATGAACAATATTGGTTCAAGTGACATTAATTAAAGATTATATCTATATATTTAACAAATAATTCTTAGCAACTAAATCCATCAATAAAACAGAAAACTTACAATTGCAGTTTGTGTTTCCTCATCCACTTGTTTTCCTTTTCGACTTTGTTGAGTCTCAATGAACATCTCTGCTTGGCTAACTTCCTTTCCGTAATCTTTCTTTGCACGCAACATTGGTTGATATTAAACACAGACAATTATGAATCACTCAACCAACAAAGAATTATAAATTGAAGAATGTATAAACACCCTACCAATTTTGCACGAATCCTTGCAAAGTTTGTTGGTCCCATACGATGCATGTACTTTTGCTTAGCTCTGTTCGCAACACATACAGGTCCTTAAATATGAAATTCATCACTCAAATTAGTCCTCAAACATAATTCACTCTAAGCATATTAGAACAATGTAATACATACTTAAGGAACTTATGAGGTAGTTTTCATCTTTCTAAAACTAATATTACTCTCATAGTGAGATTCACTGACATTCACAAGCCCTACTACTCCACAACCTGCACCACAAAGAGTAGTAGTAATCAAAATTGTGAACTGTAAAGAAAGCCATACCCTTCATCAATCTTACAAGTCATTACATCAACACAAAAACCCCACAATAACCACCCTCATGTCTTCAACAAGTAAAACCCATTTCATCACTATCCCAATTTCATGTAATGACCTACATAACTCACGAACCCCAATTGCAAGAAAATATTTGAACTTTAGCCAAAATGTCAAACAAATAACACAAATTATCATTTGGGCATTCAAAAAATCAATTGGGATAGCTTTAGAGGTAGCTTTAGAAGTGCCTAAAAATATAATTTAACATTAACATAAAAATACAATTTGATCATGAATGGCTAAAAATACATTGAAGGAAACAGAAAAACAATTTAACATTAACAATACTAATAGTCAGTTAACAAGACTAACAATCTAACAATTTAACGGAAATTACTGACATAGTTTAACAGAAAAATTAACAAGAATAATTGAACTAACTAACAGTTAACATCACTAACACCAACATAACATAGCAGTTAACTATTATCAGTTACTAACATACTTTCTCAACCTCAAATCCATATCAGTTTCAACCCTAGTTACTCACCCTAAAAAAACTCAGTGCCACTCTCATTGTCAAGATCTTCAACCCTAGTTACTCACCTCAATCCACTGAGTTTCAAATCACCATAACAAAATCTAACCTTAATAAACACAACAGTTATAACAAAATAGGTAAAAATGAAACCATGACAAAATTAAAAATGAAATCCTACCTTCGATATTAGCACAGGTAACTCCAACGGTAATCGACAAGGGGAAGCTTCTGTATCAGAATTGCAAAACAAAAATATAGATTAGGTCAACTGCAAAACAAAAACTACATGCATCCTTGTATCAGAAAATCACGAAATAAACGGCAGAAGAGACGAGGAACAGGAGAAGAGGAGAAGAGGAGAACATGAGAAGAGGAGAAGCGGAGACGAGAATCGTACAGGAGAATGAGGAACAGGGGAGGAGAAACGGAGGAGACACGAGGAGAATGAGGAACAGGGGAGGAGAAACGGAGGAGACGAGTGAAAGTTATTTTGTTTCTAACCTAATTTACTTTTTCAATTTTTTTTTCTTTTTTTAATCTAAAAAAATTAGAAAAGAAAATAATTAACGAGAGGGAAACTAAAAAACGAGAGGGAAATTCTGGCGGGGTATATTTTTTTGGGCTTGGGCCACAGTTTGAAGTGAAAATTATAATTCCGCGGTTTTTCTTTGTGGCTTAAAATATCTACAATTTTCTGACTGTGGCTTAAATGTAAGTGTGATTTTGTAACCGTGACAATTGAAGAAAAGGCCACAGTTTCACACTCCGGATTCAATGTTTCTAGACATATGTCTACGATTTGAAAACCCTGACCAAAGCTTGTATGTGGCCACAATTTTTGAGTTGTGGAAAAATTTAGCGTGGCCATAGGCCAAAAATGTTGTAGTGGATGATACGCACGACGCCAACTACATGGAGTCGTTCGACAGTGAAGATATCTACGGTGGTGACATCGATGGTGCTGCCATGGATTATTACAGTAAGTACGATGATGACGCCGATGATTAATTCAGTGATGCCAATAAGATTGAGTCTCGTCGCCGTGAGGTATCCATCTTTTCGATTCTATAATAATAATAATAACACTTTACTCAAAATAACATAGATGCCATGAAAATGATGAAGTTTTGATTTGGGAACATATTTTCTAATAAGTGGAAAATTTTCAAAAACTTGAAAGAAAAACGGTTATACAAGATGAGAAAATAACGTGAAAAAAAAAGAATAATGTGAAGTTGTATGATGACTTTTACAATTTTTATTAATTAAATGAATTATATTTATTAATACTGTCTGGCCGCTTTTATTAATGCACACACAAGTCAAAATATAAACAGTATTTTTTATGTATTTATTTTTATTATATTACTTTAAATTAATTATAAAATAAAATAATAATAAAATAATAGAGTAAAAGATATATTCAAACCACCTATAACGAAACGATATATATATATATATATATATATATATATATATATATATATATATAACAATTATTTATAAATATAATTAATATTAATGATGTGGACCAATTTAAACTATACATGTATCATACCCAGTCAAATTGGATGGGTAATGGAGTGGTCACCCTTAATATTAAAAGACTAATTCGCCTACAATTAAGTGAATAAAAGAAACCATCCACAAGGTTTATGTAAACGGCAAATTTAGGGTTTCTTATTTATAACTGATCATAAATTTGTTATAGCAATGTCGAGTGGTTTTGGAGGAACAATGAGATCAGCGACTGCACCGAATCCATCATGTTCTTTGGGGAACCGTTTCAATAACGATGCATGTGATTTTGAATGTAACATTTGCTTCGATTTGGCTCAGGAGCCAGTGATCACACTCTGTGGTCATTTATTCTGTTGGCCATGTCTTTACAGGTGCTTACATCATCGTTCTCATCCTCAATTATGTCCCGTTTGCAAAGGCGTTGTCGAGGAAGAGAATTTGGTTCCTCTTTATGGTAAAGGAAGATCGGTAACTGATCCAAGAATGGAGATTCCTCCTCGTCCTTCGGACATTCATACGTTGTATGAGCGCTTAGAGCAAATGCGTTTGTCTCGTGAGGCTACAGAACAGCGTTTCAAGGAGTATCGTGAGTCTACGGGACAGCGTTACAAGGAGTATATTGATCAGCGTATTGAGAAGTTTTGTGTGGCTCAAGAGCGGCGTTTCAAGCTACTTCGGGAGGCTCAAGAGCGGCGTTTCCAGCGGCTTGAGCATCGTATTAAAGAGTGTCGTGCGGATACAGAACAGCGTGTCAAGGAGTGTCGCGCAGAGGCAGAGCAGCGAATCAGGGAGTGTCGTGCAGAGTATCATGCGGATGAAAAACAGCGTATCAAGAAGCTTCGTGCGGATGCAGAGCAGCGGATCAAGGAGTTTCGCGCGGAGTGTCGCGTGGAGACAGAGCAGCTTATCAAGGAGTGTAGTGCGGAGACTGAGCAGCGCATTATGGAGTGTCGTGCGGAGTATCGTGCGGAGACTGAACTGCGTATCATGGAGTGTCGTGCGGAGACTATGGAGTGTCGTGCGGAGACTGAACAGCGCATCATGGAGTATCGTGCGGAGACAGAGCAGCTATTCCAGATTATCAACAATTAGATCTATGTATTTAGATTTAAAATTTGGATTAGTGTTTGAGTGATATCATTAGTTGAAAGTTTTTTATTATGAATGTATTTCTTCTATGTTTGGTGTGTTATCCTCGTTGCATAATTTTGGAAAACATGCATGCATATGAAACATTTTTTTGTCTTTTCCAAATAGTTAAATGAATTGAATCATTCATATGTACGTCTTGAATCGTGTTGTTTTTAGTCTTGAATCGTGTTGTTTTAAGGCTAATGTAAAACGGTCTTGTTTACGTGAATTGAAACAAGAATCGAATCACTTGGATTTTTGTTTCAAACCGAAAATCTTCTTACATTATTTGATTTAAACAATTTTTTAATATTGAATTGAATCAGACAATTGTATTGATTCACATTATACAGAATTGTGCAAAAAATGATGTATTGATCATAATTGATACAATGAGTCTATCTCTTAGTTGAACCATCGACTCAGATAACATCGAAGGAGACAATCACGTTGAGGCAAAAGCAATCACATACTTGTTAGAGAAACTACACTCTACTCCAAAATCTTAAGGCATTAGGAATATAAGTTCTTTCATTTATAAAATACACAATCTCTACTTTTTCAAGCAATGTAAGCCTTCTAATTTACATTGGCATTATAAAAATATGTACTATTCATAGTTGATGACAATAACTTATGAACTTGACGAATAGTCCCAAAACATAAGGATGAGCCTCATTATGTGTTCTTATTATTCTACAAAGAAGTGTAAGTTGGAAAAAATTTGAAAATTGCAACAGTTATAAGTGATCAGTGTGGAGGAATTTGAAAACAAACTTTTTGAAAAAATTATAAAGAAAATAATATTTACCATGATTTCTCTTAGCCTAGAGCTCCTCAACAAATTGACGTTGTATAAAGTAAAAGTATATCTCTTCAAGAGATGATTAAAATCATGATAAATGAGAAAAAATGTGGCAGAACAATTCAGGCGCATATTTAACAAGACTGTTTATGCAGGAGAAATTTGTTCTCGTTCTCAAGGATGTCTTGTTTGCAAAGCCTTTGTTGAGGAAGATAAATTGGTTCCTCTTTATGGTAAGGGATAATCGGTAACTAATTCAAGAATGAAATCATATCTTGGTATGGAGATTCCTCGCCGTCCTTCGATATAGAGGCCACAAACGGTTGAGGAAGAGGGAGAAGAAGAGGAACTTGTTGAGGAAGAGGAAAAGGAACTTAAGGATCCAGTTTATGTTGTTCCTCATGACATTCCTACGTTGCTTACACGCTTGGAGTCTACCGAACAACTTTTCAAGGAGTTTCGTGAGTTTACAGAGCAGCGTATCAATGAGTATAAGGAGTTTCGTGAGTTTCAGAGCATCATTTCAATGAGTATAAGAAGTATCACAATGAGTATATGGAGTTTGCAAATGAGTATAAGGAGTTTTGTACAGCTGCAGAGTCATGTTTTGAGCAGATTGAGTAGTATATCAAGGATATCAATGAGTGTCGTGGGTAAGCAGAGCATCATATCAAGGAGGGTCGTGTGGAGTATCGTGGTGATGCATAACAGGGTTTCTAGAGTATCAACCATTAGATCTATGGATTTAGAGTTTCCAAGATGTTCAAGTAGCTAGGAAGGCACCAGTTATCACTCACTTGTTCTTTGCTGACAATAGTCTTCTTTTTGCCAAAGCAAACTCCCAAGAAGTAGAATGTATCATGGAGACTCTTCATGTGTATCAAGACTCTTCTGGTCAGGTCGTGAACTTGGATAAATCAGAAGCTTCTTTCAGTCGTAATGTGCGTGATAAAGACAGAGATTTGATTCGTAACAGGATTGGTGTCAAGACTGTCTCGAGCCACTCAAAATACCTAGGCTTACCGGTTATTTTTGGGAGATCTAAGAGAGACGTCTTTGCTTTTTTCATTGATAGGGTGTGGAAGAAACTTAAGGGCTAGAAAGAGGTTTCTGTCAAGAGCGTGGAAGTAGGTTCTCATCAAAGCAGTAGCTCAAGCAATCCCTACCTACATAATGAGTTGCTACAAGCTGCCTAAGATAATCTGTCATGAGATTGAATCTATTATAACAAACTTTTGGTGGGGGCGAAGAACGGAGAGAAGAAAATCCATTAGATGATATAGGACAAAAATGGCGAGAAGAAAATCCATTAGATGATATGGTTTCAAAAAGGGGTTAGGTCTTACACTCTATTAGAGGCCCAAAAGTGTTTTTAAGAAAAGAAATGGGTCTTATAGCTCAAGGAGAGGCCCAATTGATTTTGTTAAAAAGGCGACGATCGCGCCGAACGTTTGAAAATATACAGAGGGACTTATACAATGTGTGAGGGCCAAAAAGGTTTATTTACAAAGGGGTTGGGTCTTACACTCTATTAGAGGCCCAAAAGTGTTTGAAAATGATTGATGAGGGTTGAATTAATCAAAACCCTAATTTTGTTTAAAAAGGAATTAATTTTGTTTAAAAATTAATAAAAAAGTATTGAAAACATGTAAAAATGAGTGGTGATCTTGGATCAATGTTTCAAAAATCATGTTTATATCCACAAAATGATTGGAAACCAATGAAACATGGAAAATCAAGAAGGAAAAAATATTTTAAATGTTAAAAAACAAATAAAAGATTAATTCTTTGCAAAAATATCAATAAATAATATAAATAATATTTTTGGGAATTTTTGGTAAAATAAAATATTTTAACATTTTTGTGAATTATTAAAAAAAGAATCAACTCAAAATCATTAAAACTCAGAGAGAAATTAATTTTTGAATCAATTAAATAAAATCACAAAAATTCAAATATTTGAATTTTCAAAAAAGGCGCCAAGAACACACCAAGAACACGCACGAGTTCTGGGTTTGGCCTGATTTGCATTTTCTATCCAATCTCACTGAATACTTGATGAAATCACACAACCACATATCAATCTGCTCGTTTTCACCTCACGATCATGTTTATGGTCTTTAATTTCATTTATTTTAAGCATGGAATAAGAAATCAAGACAAAACCTCAAGAACCCTAAAATTTGCATGAAGGCTGAGAATTTTGACACACGATTCAAATAAAGTAATTAATTAAGGGGAAACATACTATGCATGATTATGAACATTTGGCAAAAGTATTGTGCGAGGAAATATGCATAGATTAAGAGATGCCCAAGTTTAGGTTTACTTGAAGGTCGTGACAGCAAGAGCAATGTGATTTTTGAGTTGGAGGTGTTACAGATGAGTTATGATGATCTGAACAGCTTCCCTACACCATATGGAGTGTGTTTGAATGCTTGGACTTGATTGGAAATGGTTGGATCACTTCATGGCATCTCAACTGTAACTTGGTTGAAAACTTGAGCAACTGGCTGGTGATTCTAAGAAATCAGTGTTACAATTGTGTGTTTAGTGTTTGATCAGCTCACATATGATGTTTATGAGGTGTTAGAGCAACTGGTTTGAGTGGAATTGCTCTCTACTGAAAAATTCGATAGTGACTTGCTAAGAAAGACATTTTTGAGAGTGAGAAGATGATTTTGAGAAAGGCAAGTTGTCGCACCCTAATTTTTGACCCTAAAATCCCTTTTCTTTTGCATAGAATCCTTAGGTCATACGGTTTGTGTGCATGTTTAGTGTGACTAACTAGTTTATGCAGATGCAGTATTTTCAAGTGGAGTTAGTATTCATTTTCCAAGTTAAGCATTTCAGGGCATGACAAGTTGCGCCCGACTCAAAGTGGTCTTGTGGTTTCTACTTTGATCTAGGCTCCACTTCTAAAATTCTTTCTCATTCATGGGCTATTCTTGGAGCAAGACTTTGTTCGGATGGATTTTATGGCCATACCTCACAAAAAAGTCAAAGATGAGTTTTTTGTGTGGAATCTTTATATGTTTGTTCTTGAAGACACGACATTAATCTCAAACTCGAGTTTGTTGGGCTAAATGTATTATGACACGGTTCATGCTATATCAAATCTGGTAGCAATATGATCACTTCAAGAGATTTTGGACGTGTTACACTTGTTAAGAAGTTCTGGCCATTTATTAAGCAATTTGCATACCAAGTTGCGAGGTTGAGTTTTTGTTCAAGAAATCATTCCAAGTTATTCCTACAACGATGCTAAGAGCAAAATTCAAATAAAGGTTGAATTGCCCTACACACTGAAAGGTTTCCAGAAACTGAGACTCCTCCTATTTCCAATCACAAATAAAGTAGGGTGAATAAAAAAAAATTTAGAGTGGCTAGTGAACTTTTATCCTACATATTCATGATAAAATCTTCAAAGGCTGCACTTAAAGCGGACCAGTATATGCCATCAAAGCTTATAATGTTTTACCGGATCCATGATCATTTCAAATCCCATTCTTCAAATTTCCAAATAGAAAATATAAAAGTTCCTAAGCCCTGTGAATTCAAAGTTATAAAGCAATGTTCATTTCAAGTTTAAATAAATACAAGAAGTTTCAAGCTGAAATTATAACTTCAATTCAAGTTACATTCACAAAATAAATTTACAGAGGTTTATGTCAGGGGGCAGCCGTTCTCTATAGAAGCATTCAGAATGCTCTATGAATCAGTATAAAGGCTGGGAGGTTATGTTAGCATCACCATCGGTTGAGCATTTTTTGTTGATGATGTTATAGTTCTTGCTAATAAATGCTATGGATACTTCCTACAAGGCAGGAACGCTGGGAACACGAGCTGCATCAAGTAGGACTCCATCACCTCAATACATTCCTTACGTTTGCTTCCCCGATCGCAACTGTTTCATGGAAGATTTGGCCCCAACTCAACTGGTACGTAGAAGAGGATCCAGTTCTTCTCGACGCGGCACTAGAAGCGTTAAAATCATTTCCTTTGGCGCACTTGTCCCAATTATGAAGTTCACGTCCCAGCAATTTCTATAGAGTGGTTGTATGCAAGTTCATCTATTATGGCTGTGCCGGAAGACCTGGATATCTCAAACGGTTCCTTTCTGCTGTAGTACAACGGAGTTTATCTGCGCAAGTTAAGAGATCATTAATTTCCAAACACATATAATCAAACACGATCAAAGTAAAATGTGGAAATAAAAAGCAGAAATCGTGGGAGGTCCTGAATCATTCATGGAAAGATCACACTCAAGACGCGCTCCGTAATTCGGTTGACAACTTGATTCATAATAAATGCCATATTTACAAAATGAAATATATAAAAGAATAAAAGAGTTCTTAAATCCTATCTGAGTGACATAGACAAGTAAATTGAGGTGATCCTAAGGTTTGGAAAAGTGTGCATGGAATCTACCAAGAATTTACTCCATTGTTCACAAGATACTATGGACGAAGTCCTTGTTGCAACTGAGGCTCACAGCTTTCTAGAATATATTATGAATCCATCATCAATAACTCTTGAGACTTAAGTTCTTCCTTTGCCATATGTCTTGGTTTAGGACCTGTAGGTAGTAAAAAAGAAGATCAAATTCAATTAACGAGATATCACGATTCCAAAATAGCTTCAGACAAGAATATTCATAGAATGACAAGCCAAACATGGCCAGGCCACTAAATAACTCAATGTGAAAATGAAATCAGGGTGCTTCTAGTGGAAACCTTCTTACTATGAAAATTAGAGAAAATTGGTGGTTCTGATTTCAGCGCTTGGGCAAGTAAGTATGTACATGCTTATCGGTTAGAGACTGACCCCAAAATAATGGGATATGAAATTTTCAGAGGCTGGAACGTCTGCAAGAGGGCCAACACAATTGAATGTTCTCTTATTCCATAATGCCAATGCCCACAAGATTGAGAAAACATCATATGCAATTAATGGAGTTGTTAATATGCACATGCCAGGATATGTTCCATCATCAGAAGATCTGAAAAAAAAACACGAAGATATGAAGTTACAGCGGAAGTGTAATTTTGGGGAAAGAAATCATACGAAGCATAAAGAGTTATGGTCAAGAATCCAGAATAGCCATCAAGTTCCAAACATGATTAAACAAGATCCATCATTCTTTCTTTTCCAATACAAGAGCAAGCACGTTTTTTTGAATTTACCAAACATGTCAAGACATTTTCAATAAAAATGGAAAGGGTTTTAACAGACAGTATCAAAAGCATTTATTTGGTTCCAAGAGAATTAAGATAGGCCTCAAAATGTTTTCAAATCAGACATAATTGGCATCATTTTCAAATCAAACCAACAATTAAGAGATAACATCACAATAATTACGAGTTTTCCTAAACCAGAAAGGACATTATCATAACTCATATATTTCTTTCCAAAACCTAATCAGAACAGATCCGAAAACATTCCAAAGCAGGTTCTCAACGCATTGAAACAGCAATATTTTGGTTTCCAAAGCAAAATTCAACATGATTAATTGAAAATCAATTCCTTTGTTTTCCAAAGGCCTATAAGAGGACAATACATACACGAGAACAAAGGCGGTGAAAAACAAGCAATTTCCTATCACTAAACCATCAAGCACATTTCAATACACAAACCCTTAATATCAGCACAGAAAATCAAAAAATCCAAAACCATCACCAAGTTCGTACACCACAAAATCTAACTTCATCATATCAAAAGAAAGAAGCCATATAAAACCGTCAGCATCGTACATAGCAACCAAAAAGAAATCATCAACTTCATAACCCACTGAAAAACCCAGAGTCAAAGAACGGCGTTCATCATCATCTCAACATCCAGAACATCAGAAGCAGACAAGGACAACACAAAGGCAAACAAATCGCAAAAAGGTGAAGAGAAAGAGAGACATCCCTGATTAAAGGAGCCCATCGCCGTGCCGCTTCCGAGCAATCCCCATTTACCATTTTTTTCCTTTTCTTTTCATTCGTAAAACTCTTTGTAATTGTAAACATCATGACATAGTGGATTGGGGTATTGGGTTGTGTGGGGTTAGGGATTGTATGTTTGATCGGAGAAGACGAGAGCAGCGAGACGACGGCGAGAGGTTGAAGACGATCTAGGGTTTCCTGACCCTTTGAGAAAGACGAGAGAAGAGAGATAGGGATCGTGAGAGGAACGTTTGGTCACCTTCCTTTTTCCTTTTGTTTTGCACAATAATCACATGTACACTACACACACCACGCACCGCTTTACATCCTCGATTCTCATCCATCCGATCACATTACACACACATTACACGGTCACGATTGAGGGTCCATCATGGACCCCTCCCCCCCCCCCCCCCCCTTGCGTATTATCTGATCCCTCCGTTTAACCCAAAATCTTTCTTTCATTTAAGTTATAATCAACTTTTTTTAATAAAATAATACTTAAAAATAATTTTAAAATAATATTATTATAAAAAACATAACTAATCTTAAAAATGTAGAAACTTTTAATATAACCTTTTTAAAATATAATTTCTCTTTTATTTAAAATATCACTTCTTTTTTTCTCTTTTATATAATAAAACATAACCTAAAAAAGATAATAATTACTTTTTGATAAAACTTTTTAATAAAACCTTTCACGTATTTTTTAAATAATAAAACCCTTTTTTCTTTTATTAAGACATTAAAATCAACCTTTTAATTAATAAGAAAAGCCTTTAATAAAAATCTTAAAATACTAAAATTAAAAATTCTTTTTTAATAAGAAAAACTTTTTTTTTAGTATAACTTTAAAATTAAGTAATAATAAAACTTTTATTTATAAAAATATTAAAACCTTTTTCTAAATTAATATGAAAACTTTTGTTTTTTAATTAGCTTTCTTAACATAAAAAATAATAATAATCAAAACTTTAAAATAATTAAACATTTAATAAGAAAACCTTTTTATTTATTAATATAACTTTAAAACTTAATAATAAAAATTTTAAGTAACTAAAAACTTTTTAAAATTAATTCTTCTTAATTAATAAGAAAATTTCTAATCTTTTAATAATAACCTCTAATATAATCCTCTAAAATAAAATAAACCTTTTAATTTCCCTTAAGAAAATCAAACTCTTTTCTCAATAAAACGCTCCCCGTTATAATCCCTCCCTTGCGCTAGATCGTACGCTCGTGTGTGAACCATTTGTTTTGCTTGCTTGTTTGTTTTTATTTGATTTATTGCTCATATTCTCTAAACCTTTCAAAAAACAATAAAAATCTTCGATCCAACGTCGAGCCCCTTTTCTACCTATGTAAGTCGATTGCCTTTAGGCATCGCATTCAACCTTTTGGTCACTGGACACAAGTCTAGCATTCACTTTGCTAGCACCCTCGCCTAAATAATATAATTTAATCGCATTAATATCCAAGGGAAAATCCCATGCATGATAACCATGTTATTGTGCATGGTGAACATCATTTGCATTTCATAATCGACACCCTTAAGTTAAGACTATTAGACAACCTAGGATAGATTTCCTAGGTTAGTCCCCCTTTAATTTTGATTTTTAAATCAAACTTTAGCCCACCTAATTCTCCACACAAGAGAATTAGATGTTAATCATCTCAAAGAAGGGACATACAATCCCATACCCCACAAAATATAAACATTTTCAAAACTGTGGTGGTTTTCTTAAGATGATGACTCATCTTCTCTCCTAAACCTTTAAAACATTTAGTATCCTTAAATAAGGAACTACAAGTGCTATGATTCCCTCCTGACAGGATATGTAGGCACAAGATGCGATATCTTATCGAGCACACTTAGGATTAAAAATAATAAATCACCTATCCTAAAACCTTAGCAAAACAAATAACAGATAATATAAAATGAATCAAGAGGCTCCTGTAGAGTACTACAGATATCTAGGATGCTAACACATTCCCTAGGTATAACCAACCCCCGAACTTAGAATCTTAGTGCATTTGCATTGCATTGTGGGTATTCGGTTTTTTCTCCCTTCCCTTGGATAAAATCAAAGACCGGTGGTGACATTAAAAATGCGATCCTAGTTAACAAATAACTATGGTATCCAATTTTCACCGCGACAGAAATGGCGACTTCACTAGGGACTCTCATAAGAGGGTTCCCCCTAACTTGAATCTTTTATTTTATCTGTATATATATATTTGTTTTACTGTTTGGAGGGATTCTTGAGTGGTGAGGAGTCCTAGACCCGGACTAGAGTGAAATTAAGATAGGAAAACGGTGAGACTTCAATGATACTTTGAGGGAGTCGATTCCTGAAAAAGTAAATTGAGACTTCACCACTCAGTCTAGGCCCTCTCGAATAAAATATTTGTCCAACGAGTTCATTCGTGAAGACGATATAGTTTCGATCTAAAGGCCCTCGGGACTGGGGACCGTAGTTACCTTTAAACCCACTTGGCCTTTTAGGATGTAGTGCGGTGACTATGCGAAAGTCTATTTCCAAATAGTTATCACGCGATACTACACTCAAACGAGATTCTCTTGAGAATATTATTGACTAACCGAGTAATTTGGGAAGTCGATAATATCCGAAAGAGGGGTCGTAGACTCTGGAAAATTTTTAGAACCCGTTCGGCAGGTACATTTGAAACCACACTACCTTATGGGATGGGTAGACCTTGACTCCATTCATGCTCCTTTGAACCTAGGACCTTTTGTTTGATTGTTTGTGTGCCCTTTTTGCTTGTGTGTTTATGCATACATACATACATAAGCATCATTTTCTTTCAAGTTCGTGGAATCTGAGTCTTTTATTTACATCGTAGGGTACCATGGACAATGAAAGAAGGAATACCGTGAAGTATACTTACAAGAGCTTTGATACGATTAATCTAAGGAGGTTGGAGACTCTGTTGGTTGACCTAGAAGGATTCCAAGGTAGATATGGGACGCTATTGCCTTTATTGAAGGTGAAGGTTGATCAAGGACTTCTCTCCACCCTACTTCAGTTTTATGATCCGCTCTATCACTGCTTTACCTTTCCTGACTACCAGCTGGTACCTACTCTTGAGGAATATTCTAGTTTAACTGGTCTATCTATTCTGGATAAGTCTCATTTCCCCATTTTTGATAAGGATCCTAAGGAACAAGAGATTGCTAAGGCAACGCATTTGGAGTTAGTGGACATCCGAAAGAATATGACTACTAAAGGAGGGATTTCTGTTTTGCCTATGAAGTTTCTGATGGAGAAAGCTCAACATTATGCCAAACGACCAGACATGGCTGCATTTGAGGCTATCTTTGCTTTGATGATTTATGGTACCTTTCTGTTTCCTAACCTCAAAGACTTTGTGGATCTCAATGCTATTAAGATATTTATAAAGAGGAACCCAGTCCCTACTTTATTAGCAGAAGCTTATCATTCTATCCATCTGAAGCATGTTAAAGGAGGACAAAACACCTGTTGTGTGCCCCTATTATACAAGTGGTTTACTCAGCACTTGCCCAAAGCTAATGCTTTCTGGGATCCTAGTAAGGGCTGGTGGTCTAAGAAAATCATGGCCCTCACTCATTCTGACGTCGTTTGGTATAATCATGGGTATGATGAGGTCGTAATCATCGATAGCTGCGGGGATTTTGGGAATGTGCCTCTTCTTGGCATACAAGGAGGAATTAGTTATAATCCGGTCTTAGCCCGCCGACAGCTGGGGTACCCTTTGAAGGACAAACCTCTCGGTATTCATACAGAAGGGATTTTTTTCAAAGAACATGAAGAGCAGGAAGGGTTGAAGAATGAAATTTTAAAGGCTTGGAAGGACAAGAGCAAGAAGGATAGGAATGCCACGGGGAAGCGTAATTGTATCTCTTTGGACCCTTATCTACAATGGGTTAGAAGGAGGGCCATTGATCTTAGGATGCCCTACGACCGCCAAGAACCTATGGTCTTGAACGAAGAACCTGTCTTCATCTTTTCATCTGAAACAGAGGAATTGGAGATTGCCTTAAGGGAAGCTCAGTAAATAGGAAATGCTTGGAAGGATAAGTATGAAGTGGTTGTGGGAGAGAATGAAGCACTTCAAAGACGACTGAAAGCAAAGAGTGAGGAAGTTCTCTCCTACAAAAAAAGGAAGTTACAAGAAGACCCAAGTTCCTCAAATTCTGAGTCTACTTCGTGGGAGTCGATAGTAGATGAGCTAATTCTCGAGAAGTCTCGAATGAAGAGGAAATTAAGAAGTACAAGCTGAGATTATTGGGGGAATCTCCTTAGACCTTTTTAGCTCTTATTTAATCATCGTTAAAAGCTCTTGTGAGAATACCAACGGTTGTAACGTTTTCATTATGAGTTTTCAATTCCCGTTTCTTTCATTTGTAACAAACTTTTTTTTATGATTAATAAAATCGCGTCCTTTGGTATTCTATGACAACTATAAGTACTCAAATTCCACGAACTTTTGCATCTCATCTGCATTTGCATTCTCATTTTTGTTTTTTCCTTCAAAGAACTCAAAAGTTTGTTTTTTTAGATGTCGTAAAATGGATTATGGAAGGAAAGAAACTTTGCCATACACCTTCAGGGTCCTTAATGTGGAACAATTAAGGGAACTAGGAGGTCAGATAAAGGATCCAGAAGCCTTCGCTGCAGAGCATGGACAGATCCTCTCTTTGTTGCAGGTCCGAGTAGCTGCTGGTTTATTGGAGACGCTGGTTCAACTCTATCATGTAACCTACCATTGCTTTACCTTTCAAGATTTCCAGTTGATGCCCACATTGGAAGAATATTCCGCTCGATTGGGGATTCCCGTCAAAGACTCCCCTCCGTTCTATGGTAGAGAAGGAAGACCCAGTCAGGAAGACATCGCAAGGGTGACCCGCATCAAGCTGTTGGAGATCCAGACTCACATGATGGTCAGAGGAGGAATCGACAGTTTGCCTGCTCAGTTCTTATTCGAGAAAGCTCGACAATTCGTCAACAAGGGGAGTACTGAAGCCTTTGAGAACCTGTTCGCATTACTAGCTTATGGTTTGTTCTTGTTTCCTAATGTCGAAGATTTTGTCGATGTCCACGCAATCATAATTTTCATGCTCAAGAATCCTGTTCCAACACTATTGGTCGATGCCTACCACTCGATTCATTCAAAGATTCTGAAAGGAGAAGGTCAGATTGTTTGCTGCACTGCTATCCTCTATAGGTGGTTTATTTCACACCTACCGAGGTCCGCGATCTTTTGGGATGTGAATGACGGTTCTGAATGACCCGTCAAACTCATGGCTCTTACTCACTCGGACATTGTTTGGCATGATCTAATGTACGGAGGAATTCCTATGATTCACAGCTATGGAGATTTTTCCAATGTGCCTTTCCTTAGCACAAAAGGATGCACTAGTTACAATCTTATTCTCGCCCGTCGCCAGCTTGGACATCCGATGAATGAAATACCTGATCCAGAGAACCTAAAAAGAATCTTCCTCTATGATGGAGAAGACCTTCAACTGAAGACTCAGATTATGTTTGTTTGGCGTCGTATCAACAGACAAGGGATGACTGCGACACAAGTGTTGTAGGCCTTCAGTGTACTTAAACTGAGCACAAATGAGCTATATTTATAGTAGAGCAAGTTTATTTTGCAAGCAATAGTGAATGGAAACTGCAGCAGCTCATTGTCCAATTGCATCACTTTGGAATCTTAAGTCTCCTCTAGCCATTAACTAGAGGTTAGAGCACAGGCCTTTGGTTCCCTAGTTCAGAGATCATCCTTGACTCATTCAGTTGGAAAAGGCTCAGTTCATGCCACTTTGGTGCATCCATTGAATGCTCTAAAACAAAATTGGAGTCTTGTCCCCTTTTTAGGCATTTTAAGGTTTGGCATGCTACTTTTAGTTCCAAAGACTTGGGAATCTTATGGATCAGTGTTTGTTCCTCCTTGGTCTCCCCCTGAGGTGTTCGGATGGATAAACTTGTTTGTCATTTGCACAATTTGATCAAATCGAGTAAAATGCACAAATCTGCCTTGCCATGACAGTTGCAGCAAGGCTTATTGCCACTGTCATAACTCTTGGCTTAAATGGAATTTGATGGAGTTCTTGGCCATTTTGGAAAGCTCTCATATGATACAACATATGTGTGATCATAGATTGTCTTGACACTTTTTGGATCCAAGTGAAAAATGTCCCTACATTTTGAAAAAAGTGAAACAGATTCTGACTTACTGAAAATTTCACTAAGTGTTGGAAAAAGTGGCATTTTCATGTTTCTGTCACTTTGGTCACTCCATAACTTAAAATCCATGATGAATTGGAATGAGGTGTAGTTGACACTTTTAAAGTATGCCATGAGAGCTACAAATCCATCATTGGATCAGCCAAAATGGTTGCTTGGATCACAAGTTATGATCCTTGGAAGTTGGTACCCTAGCCACTTTGTTCCATAACTTAGAAAATTTCTAAGTTTTTTATGGTTACCGCTTTTACAAGTTATCCCACTTTATTTGATTTTTCTTGATGAATGATGATTCAAATCACACATTAACATCATTTTAGGGTTAAAGAACCATAATTGATCAAAAAATCAAAAAGTCAAACTTTGACTTTTGGGCACAGTTGACTTTTTATCATATGAATTCCAAACTGTGCGATCCTTTATGAAATCAAGTCCTTGACTCAAATCAAACTTGATGGATTGATTTCATAGGTGTTATAGGGTGTATTGAATCATGTCCCAAGATTTGGGAGCATGTCCTGGTCAAAAGTCAAAGACACATTTGACTTTTTCTTCAAAAATCTTAACTGTGGTTCAGATGAAATTGAAACTTGTGGGTCAAGCTTCTTGGATCAATCCATTGTTGCAAATGGATCAATGTAGTGTATTGGAGACCCTCAAATCATGTCTTGAGGTCTTGGCTCATGTTTTGTCCCAAAAGTCAACTTAGGGGTGAATTAGGTCAAGAAACCCTAATTCCTGATTTTTTTGTGTGAATGCATCCCTTGAGGCTAAATTGACCATATGATTGGGTCCATGAGGTCCCTTGGAGTATTTTGGGTTATGCTTTGAAGCATTGGCTCATGCCCAGAGGAAAATTTCCATCTGGAGGCCCTGGTAGACTAAAACCCTAATTTGGTGACACTGACGATCTTGAGGCTTGATCCACTTGGAATGTTGCAGCCTTGTGCTTGATCCTTGATGTGGGAGTCCTCTTGATCCATTGTGGATGTTTGAGAGGTTTAGACAAGTTGAAGATCATGTCATTTCTTGATTGATCCTTTGTCTAGGAGCTCTGAGAGGGCTTGAAACCCTAATTCTTAGTTGTGGTGAATGCTCAATCATCTTTGAGGAGACTGATGAGGCATGAAGGTACATCCATATTGTGATGATAATTTGCACAATGATGGGAAATCTTAGTGGTCAAAATTTGGGGCATGACAATGACGCCGATAGATAATTCAGTGATGCCAATAAGATTGAGTCTCGTTGTCGTGAGGTATCCATCTTTTCGATTCTATAATAATAATAATAATAACACTTTACTAAAAATAACATAGATGCCATGAAAATGATGAAGTTTTGATTTGAGAACATATTTTCTAATAAGTGGAAATTTTTCAAAAACTTGAAAGAATAACAGTTATACAAGATGAGAAAATAACGTGGAAAAAAAAGAAAATGTGAAGTTGTATGATGACTTTTACAATTTTTATTAATTAAATGAATTATATTTATTAATAATGTCTGCCCGCTTATATTAATGCGCACACAAGTCAAAATATAAACAATATTTTTTATGTATTTATTTTTATTATATTACTTTAAATTAATTATAAAATAAAATAATAAAAAAATAATAGAGTAAAAGATATATACAAACCACCTATAACGAAACGATATATATATATAACAATTATTTATAAATATAATTAATATTAATGATGTGGACCAATTTAAACTATACATGTATCATACCCAGTCAGATTGGATGGGTAATGGAGTGTTCACCCTTAATATTAAAAGACTAATTCGCCTACAATTAAGTGAATAAAAGAAACCATCCACAAGGTTTATGTAAACGACAAATTTAAGGTTTCTTATTTATAACTGATCATAAATTTGTTATAGCAATGTCGAGTGGTTTTGGAGGAATAATGAGATCAGCGACTGCACCGAATCCATCATGTTCTTTGGGGAACCGTTTCAATAACGATGCATGTGATTTTGAATGTAACATTTGCTTCGATTTGGCTCAGGAGCCAGTGATCACACTTTGTGGTCATTTATTCTGTTGGCCATGTCTTTACAGGTGCTTACATCATCGTTCTCATCCTCAAGCATGTCCCGTTTGCAAAGGCGTTGTCGAGGAAGAGAATTTGGTTCCTCTTTATGGTAAAGGAAGATCGGTAACTGATCCAAGAATGGAGATTCCTCCTCGTCCTTCGGACATTCATACGTTGTATGAGCGCTTAGAGCAAATGCGTTTGTCTCGTGAGGCTACAGAACAGCATTTCAAGGAGTATCGTGAGTCTACGGGACAGCGTTACAAGGAGTATATTGATCAGCGTATTGAGGAGTTTTGTGTGGCTCAAGAGCGGCGTTTCAAGCTACTTCGGGAGGCTCAAGAGCGGCGTTTCCAGCGGCTTAAGCATCGTATTAAAGAGTGTCGTGCGGATACAGAACAGCGTGTCAAGGAGTGTCGCGCAGAGGCAGAGCAGCGAATCAGGGAGTGTCGTGCAGAGTATCATGCGGATGAAAAACAGCGTATCAAGAAGCTTCATGCGGATGCCGAGCAGCGGATCAAGGAGTTTCGCGTGGAGTGTCGCGTGGAGACAGAGCAGCTTATCAAGGAGTGTCGTGCGGAGACTGAGCAGCGTATCATGGAGTGTCGTGCGGAGTATCGTGCGGAGACAGAGCAGCTATTCCAGATTATCAACAATTAGATCTATGTATTTAGATTTAAAATTTGGATTAGTGTTTTTGAGTGATATTGTTAGTTGAAAGTTTTTTTTATCATGAATTCATTTCTTCTATGTTGTGGTGTGTTATTGTAGACATATATTTTCGACACCATGTCTTGGTAGGTAAAATGACGTTCTTTAACTAAAGAAAATGGCTACAGATGAAGAAGAAAGAAAAACGAAGGTATTCAGAAGAAGTTTTCGACACTTCGACAAAAACAGAGTTTCGACACTTCGACAAAAACAAAGTTTCGACATTTCGACAGAAACATAAGGAAGTTTTCGTCAGACAAGGTTTAAGGGACATTTGTTACTTTTCGACAATTCGACAAAGTGAAGAGGCGCAACACTTCGACACAAAGGGAAAGTTCAAATTCAAGAGTCATAACGTTTGGCAGAAGACGCGTGGAAGCTTTAGAAGAAAAGAAGACATGCAGAAGGCCAAGTGTCAAAGATTTAGAATTTTTCCGTTATTTGGCAGTTATCATATTTGTATATAAATAGGATAGTTGTTGTAGAATTTTAGTGTGTGAAAACTTGTACTAAATTCCTGTAAATACTCAAAGTACCCATGCGAGAGAAAAGAGTTTATTATCTGGATATGTACGTGTGAAACACCATCTTTTTAAGTTTATAAAATTCAAAGTCTTTTATAATTGCTTTTACTTTTCCCAGTCATTTATCCTTTGTCACTTACTTTATGCAAGTTTCACTTTCATTCAATTCATTTTTCGCCAGAAGTTGTTAGTTAGTTCTTTAACCAAACCATTCATATAAAAAGATATAACAAAACAAACCATCAAAACACCATTATCCTAAGAGTTAGATAAATTTTCACATGTATCCCAGGATTTGTGTGGTTGGTCCTGCAAGTAACCCAATTTTATAAGAGATTCGTAAACCAGAGGTTGTTCGCCAAAATCAACAGCGAACAAATTGGCACACCTGGTGGGACCAGTGCAAAATTTTAGAATTTTTTACAGAATAACTCTTAGCCAAATAATTTCTAATTCATTGTATGATTTTAAGAAGCGGTAAATTAGCCATAACCGACGTAGAAAGACCTAAAAGAACAAGAGTAAGAAGAATGGCGAATCGGCCAAATAATCCAAATCCAAATGAAACCATTCCAGTTTCCAACCCTATCCCTTCGACAGGGGGAAATGTGGATTCAAACCCTGTTCTGGAGGAGGCTATGCCTTCATCAACAGGATCTATACCAGCGGTTTCGCTCTCCCAAAATATGCCTAGTTCTTCCACAATGGGACATTCGATGCCCATGGGGACGCCCCCTCTTGGAGGACATAATTATAGGCCATTTCAGACAAATTTTTCCATGCCTATGTTTGGTAGAGAACAACCATATGGAATGCCAACTTCAGTAATGGCAAACTTGCAAAATGCACCATCCTTGTCTTCTGATGCCATGGTCCACGTGTCTTCACCACTACAAGGGTCGGGATATGGTGGAAGTATGAGTAGATTAAACCAACCCCTACCAAATTTCCAAATGCCAGCAATTACAAATAATTCTGCGCAAGTAATTCGACAACAAATGGACGAAAGTAATCATGATATGGTCCAAATATTGACACAACAAATGGGAGCAGTGTTTAATCCTTTAATACAAAACACTACCCAAACCAACCAATTATTGGCTGCGCAAATGACACGCATTGCTGACTTTTTTGGTGTTCCTCAAACGCGACAAAGAGAACAAGTAATTCAAAACCCAGTAGTGAATGTCGAAGAGGAACCCACAATAAATCAAAGGCCTTTAGAGAATCCTCAGGCAAACCCTAGAAACCAAGAGGCAGTGGTCGAACAGCCTCGTGTCGAAATCCCCGTTCAACAAGAACCTAGGAGGGTAATCGTCCAGAGAGGCGAAGATGCTGATGATGTGTTGCGACAGCGAATACGATATAATAACCTGCCTGCCGAAAACAATTTAGCAGCCATGGTCGAAAGGATAATGGCGCAAAATGGGGTAAATGTAGGATTACAAAGGCCTAGTTATGCCTCCCCATTATCTGAATATGTTCTGCAACAGGAATTACCCCCAAGGTGGAAAGTCCCCAAATTTACCAAATTTTCAGGGGACACTAGCGAATCCACCATAGAACATATAGCGCGTTATTTGATCGAAGCAGGAGAAATAGCCCATAATGAAAATTTGAAGATGAAATACTTCCCAAGTTCTTTGACAAAAAATGCGTTTACCTGGTTTACATCCTTGCCTGCGAACTCTATATTCACATGGACCCAACTAGAAAGATTGTTCCATGAACAATTTTATATGGGTCAGACTAAGATAAGTTTGAAGGAATTAGCCAGTGTTAAGATGAAATTTTCAGAACCTATAGATGATTACCTGAATTGGTTCAGGTTGCTTAAGGCAAGATGTTTCACACAAGTGCCAGAACAAGAGTTAGTCGAAATGGCTGCAGGGGGTCTAGGGTCTAGATTATTCTATAAGAAAGAAATTAGACACTCAATATTTGAGAGACATGGCACAATTAGTAGATAGGGTAAGACAAATTGAAAGGCTAAAAGCTGAGAAATTTAGATCAAATAAAAACAAAAAGGAAAGAGTGGCCTATGTAGGAGTATGCCAGGATGATGATGGTGACGAAAATGAACTAATTTTGTTCGACGAATAAGAAATTGATCTGGCAGAACTAAAGTCAGGCCCACCATACGCATGTAAAGTACTAACTCCGTCAAATGGGAAAAATCCAGTCGAACCTGAAAAGAATGATAGGTTTCCTAAAAGAACTTATACGTTCGACGTCACCAAGTGTGATGAAATTTTTGACTTATTAGTAAAAAATGGTCAATTAATAAAACCAGCAGGCACTAAAGAGCCTCCTGTGGACCAACAGAAAAAGAGAGGTTTTTGCAAATACCATAACTTTTTGGGTCATAAACTTCTCAATGTTTCCTTTTCAGGGATCTTGTTCAGAATGCAATCCGTGATGGAAGACTGAAGTTTGGAGACAAATCAAAGCAACAGATGAGGATTGACTCAAACCCCATGCAAGTGGTCGAAGCCAATTATGCTGAACCTTCCACTGTGAATATGGTGGAGGTCGAAGTAGCCTCTGATTGTAGTTTTGAAATGGTGGAAGCTGCTGAGAGCTTCGTCAATAATATCAACATGGTGGAGGTTGCTGATGATCTCCTAGACAAGCCTGAGGAGGAAAAAGTATCCAAGGACTTTGTAGACCAGCCAGTGTTGATCAAGATTACTGAAAATCTTGATGTAGGAAATTTGAATGACTATATCAACAAAGTTGAGACTACTGAAGGTTTCGACAGTAAAAACAAAGTTGGAGATACTGAAGTCTTCGACAGTCAGAAGAAGGAGGAAACTACTGAAGGTTTCAACAACCAGAACGCAATTGGAATTACTGAAGGTTTCAACGAAGAGAATAACAACAAAATTTCTGAAGATGGAGTAATTTAGGATACTTTAGGAAAGCCCGGTGGAAAATTCGACTATCTCGTGAAATACTCTGCGCCCCCAAGTTCTCGTATTGACATCAATAAGATCCAGCCAACTGGATGGGGAGATTTCTATGAAGATACTGATGAAGGAGCAAATGGTAATGCCCCTATCATCAAAGATGAGGCTACTGAAGGCCTTAATCATGACAAAACAGAGAAAATGGGAGTTGCTGGCAAGATCAACACTATGGAACCAGTCAATAAGAACGTTACCAGAATAAAGGCAGAGGCTGCTGAAGGCCTTGTAAAGCCTGCTCCTTATGGGATTTTGCGTAGAACAATGGAAGACCCTAAAGAAAACTCAGTCAGGCAATGCTGCAAACTCATCTCCAAGGACCTACCCTTAGGGGGAAGCTTCGACCAAGCGAAAGGGAATGCTGAAGAAGAGGCAAGACTTATTGAAAGAATGAATAAACTAAGTATCACTGATGACCAGAATGTGGATATCAACATGGTGGAAATTTCTCAGATGAAACAAACAGAAACTGACGAAGAACGCCGTCGAGAAGAGTATCAGAAGTTGGCTTACCCTAAGGAAGAGGAGAGCTTAGTCGAATTCATCCAAAGGTGCCAGAGAAAGAAGGCTGAAGTCATGTTGTGCCCACGTTGTAGTGCGGTGTTCGACAAGAAAGCAGCAAGCAATCTGGAGGGGGTGGAGAAAGCCAAAAGAAGCGGAAACTGGGGGGCAATCCCAGCAGCCAGAAATGGAAGGTTCGATCCAAAGAGGAGTGAGCATCACAACCAAAGGTTTGGCGAAGGACGTCATAGAACTTACAAGCCATCTGTCAAAGCTGAGGATGATAAGTGGGTCCAACCAATCAGAGATGCTCAGGGGCAGAAAAAATGGAAGAACTTTGAAATGCAGAGAGGTTCCTCCATGGAAGGAAAAAGGGAGGTCGAAAAACAGAAACCAAGACCATACCCATCAGAGAACTATAAAGGAAAAAATCCAATGTCAAGGTCTCAGTGGAGAAGGTTCCAAAGACAGAAAAGAGCAGAAAAGGAGGCTGCAGAAAAGAACAAAATCAAAGAAAACACTGTTGATGAAAATAAAGCTGAGTCAAGCAAAAACATGCAAACAATGAACCAAGAGTCTGCTCCAAAAAACGAGCCCTCTCAAAAGGACAAACCAAGCAACATGGTGGGGATGTCGAAGCCTAGCAACAAGGTACCAGAAGACGATGAAGTGACTGATGATTTTAGATCAGACTTAGAAGCATCTTTCGATATCACTTGCAACGTGGTTTCAGTGCTGCCTAGAGACTATGATAGAGTGATGGAAATCGAAGACGAAGAAGAGGATGTCGAAGATGATAGCATGGGGCTCAGGCCTGTGTGTTATTATATAATGAACAATGGTTGTGTCGAAGAGCAGAACGATTTCTTTGAGAGACCAGATGATGCAATGAAGGCACACTTGAAGCCTTTGTTCATAAAAGGAAAAGTGGAGAATGTTGGCGTCAACAAGATATTAGTAGATGGTGGTGCTGCTGTGAATTTGATGCCCCATTTCATGGTAAAAAAGATTGGAAAGGATGACTCAGACACAAAGCCCCACAACATGGTTTTGTCAAATTATGAGGGAAAAGTAGGAAGTACCATGGGAGTGATCCAGGTGAACCTAACTGTTGGAACCATAACAAGACCAACGATGTTTATAGTGATAGCTTCAAGGGCGAATTATAACTTACTGCTTGAAAGAGAGTGGATTCATGGGATAGGAGCTGTACCATCATCCATGCACCAACGAATAGCCATCTGGAGGCCAGATGGGATTGTTGAGAATATTGAAGCAGATCAAAGCTATTTTATGACTGAAGTAAACAATGTGAATAGTCGGAGTTTCGACAAGAATTTGGCTCACATACCCCCCTGCAACCCAGCAGAATTCGACTTGAAGGCAACTGACAACGCCTATTGTTCCATGTACCTTCACCCAACATGTGGTTTTCAATGGGACAAAGAAGTAATTGGCGAACCAAGTCACGTATAGGGAACTTCTCAGATTGAGCCAACAGGTTGGGGAAGTGAATTTGATGATTATGATGAGTGAAGCCTCAGCGATCAAAAGAATTACGGCTTATATAGCCGAAAATAAACTTAAAGCGGCCCTAGAGGCCGAAGTAAAATACATGGCTATCGAAGCCAACAAAGAAGGTTTTGAAGAGCAATGTCCCCAAAGGGATATTAAAAAAGATTATGACAACAATCAGAGTGGCGAATGGCAGAATCAGAAGCTTGACGCCATCTATGACGACGAACCCCTGGGGTTCGAAAAGGATCCAACATCGACTAACACGAAGATGGTGGCGCAAGATCCATTAGAAGAAATCAATTTAGGGCTGGGGGCAGAAAGAAGGTCAACTTACATCAGCGCCAAGATGGATCCTCAGTTCAAAGTCAAAATAGTCCAATTGCTAAATGAGTACAAAGACTGTTTTGCATGGGACTACGACGATATGCCAGGATTAGACAGGAGTTTGGTCGAATTGAAGCTGCCAATAATGGAGGGAAAGAAGCCAGTAAAGCAGACTCCCAGACGCTTCGCACCAGAAATCTTGTCGAAAATAAAAGAAGAGGTCGAAAGACTTCTAAAATGCAGATTCATCCGCACCACCAGGTATGTCGAATGGATTGCAAACATAGTTCCTGTAATTAAGAAAAATGGCAAGTTGAGGGTATGCATTGATTTTAGAGATTTAAATTCAGCTACCCCTAAGGATGAATATCCTATGCCAGTGGCAGAAATGCTCATAGATTCTGCAGCAGGCCATGAGTATTTGAGTATGCTTGATGGATACTCTGGCTATAATCAAATTTTTATTGCTGAAGAAGATGTTCCTAAAACAGCTTTTCGTTGCCCTGGAGCAATAGGAACCTATGAATGGGTAGTAATGCCCTTTGGTTTAAAAAATGCTGGAGCAACTTATCAAAGAGCCATGAATTCAATTTTTCATGACTTTATCGACACTTTTATGCAAGTATACATTGATGATATTGTGGTTAAGTCCGTTTCAGGAACAAGTCATATAGACCATCTTCGACAGTCCTTTGAATGGATGAGAAAGTTTGGTTTAAAAATGAATCCCCTTAAATGTGCTTTTGGTGTGCAGGCGGGTGATTTCCTAGGTTTTGTGGTCCACAAGAAAGGGATTGAAATAAATGAAAACAAAGCCAAAGCCATAATGGAAGCGAAAGCGCCATCGACAAAGAAGGGATTGCAGTCGCTCCTAGGGAAAATCAACTTTCTCAGAAGGTTCATTTCCAACCTTAGTGGGAAGACACAAGCCTTTTCACCTCTACTTCGACTAAAGAAGGAAGATTTCACATGGGGGCAAGAACAACAAGATGCCTTCGACAAGATCAAAGAGTATCTGGCTAGTCCTCCAGTTTTGATGTCTCCTTGTAGAAAAAGAAGTATGAGATTATACATTTCAGCGTCAGACAAAACTTTGGGAAGCATGTTGTGTCAAGAAGATGAAAATGGCGTCGAAAGGGACATCTATTATCTCAGCAGAGTCCTAAATGATGCTGAAACTAGATATAGTGTGATAGAAAAATTATGTTTGTGTGTATATTTCTCTTGTACAAAGTTAAAGCACTATATAAAACCTGTTGATGTATATGTTTATTCTCATTTCGACGTAATAAAGTATATGTTATCTAAATCCATTTTACATAGTCGAATTGGGAAATGGGCTTTGGCATTGACAGAATATTCCTTAAAATATCTGCCTTTAAAGGCTGTTAAGGGACAAGTGGTTGCTGATTTCATAGCTGACCATTCCATAAATGAAAATGAAGTAAAATATGTCGAATTAGAGCCATGGAAGTTATATTTCGACGGTTCCAGTCATAAGAATGGAACTGGTGTTGGAATGCTAATTATTTCTCCTGACAAAATTCCAACAAAATTCAAGTACAAAGTCGAAGGCTTATGTTCAAATAATGAAGCAGAATATGAAGCTTTGATTGCCGGACTTGAAATATTGTTGGAATTGGGGGCAACAAGGGTCGAAATAATGGGTGACTCTGAGTTGGTGATAAAATAATTGACAAGAGAATATAAATGTGTCAAAGAGAATTTGATTATGTACTTCGTAATAGCTAATAGACTTCTCAAGAAATTCGACAATGTGGCCATCAGACACATTCCTAGGTTGAAGAATCAAGAAGCGAATGATTTGGCTCAACTTGCGTCAGGCTACAAAGTGTCGAAAGAAAATTTGGAGAAAGCTATTGAAGTAAGGGGAAGAGTTATATCCACCAAGTTGGCTCCTTCAGATTTGGAAACAATAAAATTAGGTTATGGGGATGAGGAAAATTTTGAAATTTTCAATATAGATGATTCAGAAATTGAAGATTGGAGAAAACCTATCAAGGATTATCTACAAGACCCAAATCAGAAAGTCGAAAGAAAAGTAAAGTGCATAGCTTTAAGTTATGTACTTTTTGGAAATGAATTATTTAAAAAGACTGCAGAAGGAGTCTTGCTGAAATGTTTGGGCGAAGATGGAGCTTACATAGCTTTGTCGAACGTGCACAGTGGTGCATGTGGCGCACACCAAGCAGGCCACAAAATGAAATGGTTATTATTTTGACAAGGAATGTACTGGCCAACAATGTTGAAAGACTGTGTCGAATTTGCAAAAGGTTGTCAGGAATGCCAAGTGCATGCAGGTATACCACATGTCCTTGCAAATGAGTTGCATTCAATTATAAAACCTTGGCTATTCAGAGGTTGGCGTTGGATTTAATTGGTGAAATTCGACCAGCTTCTTCAAAAGGGAAAAAGTACATTTTAGTTGGAATAGATTATTTCACTAAGTGGATCGAAGCTATACCACTGGTAAATGTGGATCAAGAGGCAGTTATAGAGTTTATCCAGAAACATATAATTTACAGATTTGGGATACCAGAAACGATAACTACTGATCAGGGATCCGTGTTTATTGGGAAAAACATGCAAATGTTTGCAAAAGACACAGGTTTTAAGCTCTTAACTTCGACACCTTATTACGCCCAGGCAAATGGACAAGTCGAAGCAGCAAATAAGGTTGTGATAAATTTGATCAAAAAGCACGTGGGTAGAAAACCTAAAAACTGGCATAAGACTTTGGATCAGATTTTATGGGCTTGTCGAACGTCTCCTAAAGAAGCAACAAATTCTACTCCATTCAAATTGACTTATGGACACGATGCAGTGCTACCGGTCGAAATTTATTTACAGTCAATACGAGTTCAAAGGCATCATGAAATTCCATCAGAAATGTATTGGAGCATGATGATGGATGAACTAGTTGATTTGGATGAAAAGAGATTGCGTGCGTTAGACCTGATAAAGAGACAAAAAGAAAGAGTCGAAAAGTTTTACAATAAGAAAGTGAAATTTAAGACCCTTTCAGTGGGGGATCTTGTTTGGAAAGTAATTCTTCCTATGGATCGAAAAGATAGGTTAATGGGAAAATGGTCTCCTAAGTGGGAAGGACCTTTCCAAATTTTAAAAGTTTTTTCAAATGGCGCATATGAGGTCGAAGAGATAGATAAAGATAAAAGAATACTGAAGATAAATGTCAAGTATTTGAAAAAATATAAGCCAACATTGCAAGAAATTAAAATAGCAGTCGAATAATTAAAAGAAAAGCAATATGGCGGACTAAAAATCTTTTCGCCAAATAGTACAGATCCATTGTCATTACA
Organism: Lathyrus tuberosus; assembly: GCA_022829125.1. Lineage (NCBI taxonomy): Eukaryota > Viridiplantae > Streptophyta > Magnoliopsida > Fabales > Fabaceae > Lathyrus > Lathyrus tuberosus. The sequence continues at coordinate 2,214,561 of JALAZF010000073.1, read as the reverse complement.
AAAAAGGGCTTTAAAAGCCAAACAAAAATTACAAGTGTTCAAACGGGAAAAGATGCTTTCAGCTTCTTAAACTTCGACTTCTGAATTTGAAGGCGTCGCTCACAAAGTGTCTTGTTCTTAGAAATCTCCTCAATCTCCTCGCCAAGCTTACGGGCCCTGTCGACATGGTGCACACCAACTTCTAGCTCTTTGCGGATCTCTTCCTGGCCATTCTTCTGCAGTTCTGCTTGACGTTTTTTCGCCTGTGAAATTTTGCCTTGGAGGACAACAATGTGTTTTTCCCATTTTAGAATGTTTTCGCCACACAAAGCTGCTTCCCGCTGATTTTGCTCAGACAATTGCTCCATTTCAGTTACCTTGTTGGACGAATTTGACGCAGCTTCCCACTCAGCAAGTTGGGTCTCTGTTTTGTTTTCAAGCTTCTTGGAGCACTCTCGAAGTCGATTAAAGTCAGTTACCACAAGATCTATCAAAGTAGTAAGGTCCAGCACCACATCAGTGACTTCAGGAGGAGCCTCCAAGACATTGACTTGCTTTAGGATTTTCTTCAGGTCGAAGTGAGCAGAGGAGTCATTCTCCAGAAGTTGGAATAAGTCAATATCAAGGACTTTCTGTCGAATGTTTGCCAGCGATTCGTCCATTGACTTGGCATCAGAAGTAGTCCCTGAGGTAGTCGAGCTACTGATAGTAGTGTCAGCAAAATTGTAGCGGGAACTGAGCATGGTCTTCAGGTATTCGAAAGGTCTTTGTACCTTCATACTCTCTAGCTCCTCATGAGAGAACTGGGTCGAAGTCGTCCCGGTCGAAGCAGCTGTAGTTGTTTTACCAAGATTTTCTTCGACGTTGTCTGTCTCTTCGTCAGTATCAGCAGCAGGAGTTGGTGGACTTTCATGTTCTTTTTCTTCTTCTTTTTCGACATCACTTGCACCCTCCTTGTCTCTCTCTTCGTCAGCAAATTCTGAATGGGGGGGAGATTGATCTTCAGCTTCATTTCTAGTGGCTGCCATCACGGTATCCCCATCAGTTTCGACGAAGTCTTCAGTGTCGGGACCAGTTTTTTCTTCCACTACTTTTGGAATTCGTATAGAAATGGCAATGGGTTGATCTACTTCAGTGGCTGATTCCTTCGCTGAACTCTTAGGGGAGGATTTGGAGGCGCTGGCTGGGTTATAAGTAGGATCACTGCTGGTCTTGGGAAGAACTTGGATCATAGGGTGTTCATGAATATCGACAGGTACCTGAAGGATAAGTAGGTCAAAGAAGCGAATACAAGTAAAGCAACTTGTTAGCATCAAGAGGAAAAGAAAAAATCACACCTTTAGAATTTTGGTCTTTAGACTAGAACTTTCACTTTCCGCTGGAGCGGGGGTGATCTCCTCACTTGGTTCCTTTGATGGAATTTTCTCTAAAACTTTGGGAGTATGAGGTTTCTGTGAGAGAGGTTTGGTTGTCTTCTTACTCTTTTTTGTGGGTTTTGCCTGATCTGGTGACTCATCACCATCCTTTTCAGTATTTAATGTTAGACAAACCGGAGAATTATCAGAGTGCTCTTCCATGTCAGTATCAAATTCATCATTGGTTTGCCTTTCATAGCTACCGGCATCAGGGTTGACGACATCTTGGAGCCTTTCAGCTAAAGTCTTTTCAGAATCAAGATCAATGGTGTCCTGCTCTTTTTCCTTTGTTGAGTTCTTTGTCGAAGCTTTGGAAGAGGTAGGCATTGAGCTGGCTGCTTTAAAGGTAGGACCACCTGTCAATGTTGGCATTTCTTTTGCTATGGGGTGTCCTTCGACATCAACTTGGATCTGAGAACAAGCAAAAAGTCAAGGAAAAGAAAATGTAAGTAAAAGTGAATATCATCAGTCGAAATAAAGGTTTACCTGAGGGATCTCAGTATTAAAGCTAGAATTCCCACTCTCTATATCTTTGATAAGAACTTTTGTAACTGGACTGGTGGGGGGAGTTTTCTTGGTCGAGCGGACAATGGACCTTTGGGAGGCAACTGTCTTGATCTTCAGGACCTTCTTTCTCTTGAGAGGTTGTTGGTCTGGAGATTTATCCCCAGATTCTTCATCGATTATCTTTACCTCCTCTTGTTTTCTTTTCTTGGGGGGTGGCGGGTCTTGACTCACCTAAAAACACAGGAGAAAATTGTTTTAGTTCGAGTCAAACAGAATTTATTACATGGAAGAAAGTTGACATTCCCTGATTGAAACCTTTTCGACTGTAGAGGTTGGTTGTTCGACCACCTTTCCAGAACTACTTCCGACAGGAGCCTTTTTAGGAGTAATCTTGATAGCTGAAAGAAAGAAAGAAAAATAAAGAAATGAATACAAAAGAACAAAACATAAGAAGCAAGTTAGAATAAAGTAAAGAAAAATTGTGTTTCTTTAAACACCTTCAAGAATGGGAGATTCCACGCGAACGTGTTCTATTCCAATATGAAGGTGTCCTGGGAAATTGTCCAAATGATACTTAGTCAGAACCACACGCTCAGCAGGTTTTTTAGAAGATTCACGGAGCAGTTTCAGGTGTGATCCACAAATAAACCAATCTGGGAATTGAGGGCTTAATGCCACACCAAATTCAGCAGATGGTAGAGGGGGAAACTTTGGTGGATAATAGCTGTATGCCAAATCATAACGTGTTTCTGGACGAACATATGGAGGCAACTCCAGCTTATCCAATTTTGCTGTAAATTTGTGTTTCAAAGTCACTGCTGCTTCGCTTATGGTTCGACTAAGATCATCGGGCATGTAAATAGTTTCAAAATACTTTTGAAACTTTTGGATTTCTTTAATATGTCTTTCAGTACCTTTCTTTGTTCAATCCTGCACAAAAGTGAAAGCATTCGTCAGATGAGTCGTAAAGGCCGTCACGTCGAAGAATCTAGTGAGGTAGTAGTCTTTCCACCAAACATCGAATTCTTGAGTGCAGAGGAAAGATGGTCGAAAGACCACCGGTTGAATCTCCAGAGTCTCATCAAAGTATTTTTCTGATAACTCTATGCTTTTCTCCAGATTATGAAAAGAATTGTGAAAAATAATACAACCTTTCTTTGGATAAACGGGTTTTGTTTTTATTTGGATTAACCCAAATTGTCGAGCCACTAGGTTAGGTTGATAAACAATAAGGGAAATTTTTGTGTTATTCGTGTTGTGATGGGAGAAAAGGTGTCTTGGTGTTAGGAATGATTCCCAGATAATTAAAAAGGTGTCTTCTTCTTTCTGCATCTCAAAAGGAGGTTGTTTGGTAAACCATTTGGGACCAATAGTTCTGTTGGCAAAGGGTGCCATGGACGGAGTGAAGTTGTAGCGTTTGGCAAACATCATTACATAACTGGTGAAAGCTTGTCGAAGGCTAATCCCTTCGTCAGATGGAGTTAGTTTTACCAACCTAGGCCATTCGACATTTCTGTCCTTCACTTCTTCCTCATTTACTTTATTCTTGATAGGGAGAGAAGCCTCGAAGGTGGCATTTAACCATAACTGTAGAAGCCAGAAAGGCCCTGCCAAGCTTAGTTTTCCTTTCTCTTTGACATTCTTCAAAAATTCCACACTCTCGCTAATGGATTCATAAATGTTCGCCAAAACCATTTCGCTTAAACAAAGTTTTTTCCCAGCATGGAGTTGGTTGGCTATGGTAAGGTATTTTTTGGCAACCTGAAGAGAACGAGAACAAAAGACAAATTTCGACAACCAGAGGGTCAAAAAGGCTATGTGCTCTACATCAGAGACTTCTGTAGTAGTTTGGTCATAATAACGAGCAATAAACAAGGAATAGGAGGCATGTTTGGTGTTGAAACCTATAGTATCTTCATCTAAATCAGTAGGGTCGAAGTCTAATCCTATAGGGCTAAGGCCAACTATGGCAGCTATGTCAAAAAGGGTTGGAGTGACCATCCCACAAGGAAGATGGAAGTTGTTGTAGGTGCTATCCCAAAAGTAAAGGGAAGCCAGGAGCATGTTTGGGCAATAACTAGGGCCCACCTTCGACAGTTGGATCAAGTCGAAGATGCCAGTTTGCTTCCAGAAATCCCCTTTAGTTTTTTCGACCTTAGTCAGCCAGGCCAAATAGTATGAAGGATCTTTTGTCAAAGGGCAACTTCTAAAGATCCTAGCTTGGTTCAAATATGCTAAATCTGCTTCTTCAGAAGCTGAAGGGCTCTCAGGATTTTTTTAGGACATTTCACTAGGTTTGGGTTTTATTCCAGCACCTATGGGTTTTGAATAAGAATACGTAGGGAAAAAATCCTTTAAACGAGCAGCATCAGCATTAGGGTCAGGGAGTGGACCCAACATTGCATGGCAAGTGCCAGAAATAAGGACCGGAATGAGTACCTGGGATTGATAAATGCTTGCTTTCTCTCTTTCATTTGGAGGCTCTGGAATGTACTGTTGATTGCTCATAATCACTGGTCCAGGCAACTCGTACGCATAAGGGAGAACAGTGGTGTTCTTGGTCTTCTTGGTTTTCTTGTTAATAGGAGCTTTGCGAGGAGCCATTGATGAGGGAAGCAAAGAAATTTCAGAAGAAAGTATGAAGGTTTGAAGTGGGTTTGTGAAGAAGAAGAAGGTCAGGAACGTAAAAGTATTAAAAGATTTGGAAATGAGTATTTATAGAGGGAAAGATGAGAAAATGTTCCAGTTTTAATATTGATCATGGGACACGTGTCAAAGTTTCAACGGTGATGATCAAAGAGTATGGAAAGTTGAGAAAAGCATGGCTGGCTAGTTTTTAGAGTTATGGAGATCATGTCTGAACGTGGGATTAGATGGGACGTTTTAAGAAAAGTGTAATGATGGATTTTCTTGGGACTTAACAAACGTCACGTCTTGAAAACCAGCTGTAATACCCCAAAATTTGCTCTCCTTTTTTGGCATCATAGCATGGCATTATCATTTATCATATCATATCCATCTCATTAACATTACATTGCATTTAACATAGAAAAATGAAGCATGGCATCCTTCTTACCATTAGGGCATGTGATCATGTGGAAGGTGGACAATCTAGGAATCATTCAAAGCACAAAAGGTCAGTCAAGTTGCCTCAAGGCAAGCCAAGAAGCCTTTCATGTCTCATATTATCTCAGTTGATCATCCACAACCTCAAGGATAAGAGATACAATAGGAGATTGAGGCATTACATCCTACACTATGCAAGAAGTCCAAAAATTGAAGGAAAATCCTCAAAAGAGATAGCTCATTGATTCAAAATCATCCTCAAGTGGCATTTCTCATCATCCTTTAAGAGGATACACAACATACTCTGAGGAATTTGGATTTGAAGACTGCACATTTTTCTCCTAGGAGGTGGGCACCAAAACTAGGGTTTCCCATTAAATCAGGGAATCTTTGATTTTTTGAACAAAACTTGATGTCATGGTATTCCATATGTCCTTAAGTGTATGTATGTGGAAGATTGCATCTCAATTGGTTTTAGAAGTGGTTCAATTGGAAGAAAGATCAAGAATCAGAGAAATTGGGGCAAAGTCAAATAATCAGAGGAAAAAGTCAACTCTTGACTTTTTGAGGCCAAATTCATGAAATTCATGTTACATATGTCCAATGTACAAAATTTGATCAAGAAACTCCAAAGGAATCATGAAAAAATCAAGATTTGGAAAGTTGCCACTTTTGGATGAAGTAGGGTTACTAAAAATAGCAAGTTTTGGCCATTTTGCATCAGAATTGGAACCAAGGCCATTCAAAATTGAAGCATCAAATGAAAATTCTACTCTGCCTCAATGAAAGATCTTGCTTTAAGCTTCAAATCCATGGGTATAACATCTCCATTGGACAAAAATTGAGGGAGATATGATTAATCAAAGTTGGAGGAAAGTAGGCCAAAAACCATGTCTTGACCAAGCTTGGCCAGGTCTGCGCGCAGTCATTTTCTCAAACAGTTGGTGAGCAAGACGTGTAGATCAATTACTCATGGTTAAAGGTTTCAAATGAAAAATCTTGCAACATCAAAGTTGTTCCCCTATGTGAGATCTTCAAGATTGATGTTCATGGATTTTTCATTTGATCAAAGGATAAGGAGTTATGATGGCTCAAAGATTGGTCAATGCAACTGAAAATCCATGTCAAGCATGCCTTGCCAACCAACCTCATTATCTCGCCCATGCACCAGTTGGTGTTTCTTATGTTACAAGCCACATTTGGTCATGTTCCAAACTTCAATTCAACCAACTTTCAACACCAATATTGTTCCCTAATGTATCATCTTTCTAATGCCACCAACATTGGATTGTTTCATTCATTGACAAGTGAGAAATTCCTCCTCAAACACTTGCTGTCACAATGAAGATTTGCTGCATAATTTTGGTTCAAACACACATCAAGTACATGACAGAAGTCCTATGTGTGCTGCTCTATTCTTTGCTTCATTTGGCCAAACACATTTCACATTATGCATACGAGCTTGAGCCTTGCATGAAAGAGGAAGTGAGAAACTTGCACCACAAGATTCCTGCTGCTACATCAGAACAACATAACATCACTTTCCTTCTCCTACACACCACCATAACTCCATGAACCTCACCCTCACTCTAACAGAACTTCCCCAACTCGTGCCATTAACCACCTAACTCAGTTAGTTAACTCAAACTCAGTTAACTAACTCAGTTTAACTAGAGTTCTAACTGTTAACTGAACTGGTTGGGAGTTAACCTTGGATATATAAGCTGAAACTCTCACAATTTCAGGGGAGGATTCTCATTTTTCACTCTCACTCCAAATTGCTCTCACTTTTCTCTCAGAGTTCTCTCCATTCTCTCTCTGATTTCACACGAGTTCTTCACACGTTCTCACCTTGATCTTCATCAATTGTCCATCATCAAGCACTTCTGATCAAGAACAAGCTGAAGTAAGAGCAAGCTATCGAGAGCAGCAACTTCTCCAATTGGAATCTCAGTTCATTGTCTTCAAAATCCAAAGGTTCAGAGCATTTATTTTGCTCTTAGGAAGCTCAAGATCAATCTCTCATCTCTGGTTTTCTGTTGATTCAAGAGTTCTCCAATTTCAGGTTTCAAAATTTCTCAAACTTTAATTGCACGATTTTATCCTGTTTTGACTTGTTGATGTGTTGTTTGAGCTTATTAGAAGCTATGTGAAGCTGGCTAGTTGATAGAGCTCTTTAGGAGCTTAGAACTGAAAATTAGGGCAAATTTATACTCTTCGATTCTCCTTATTCATGCTTGATCTATGAATTTTCTTGTTGGATTTGTGTTCCTCATGAGCTTAGCTTTCGTTTGGTATATGGCTTGTGAATTTCTGGAGATAATGTGAGTTGCAGGTGGTGGCTGCTGGCCGGAGAAGATGACCGGAGGTCATCTCCGGCCGGTGACTTTAACTGTTAGGGTTTATGTGTGTTTTAATCCTGTCCGTTCATGTTTTCTGATCGTGTGATCCTTGTCTTGCCAGCACATTAAAAATCACGTGCTCCTCACGTGTATCTTTTCTGAATTCATTTAAACGTGTTGTAGTGTAGTGCATGGTAACTTGTGTGTGTCCTCACGCATGTGCATTGATCCTGATTACTTTGACCACGCATTGACCTTGACTTGATCCATTGGCTGAGAATGAGTCAATTCCTGTTGACTGAAGTGCATGCTTGCTATTGTGTTATGCGCTGAATTGGACCTTATTCAGATTGATAATTACACCCCCCATGTATTGAAGCCCAATGATTTTGAACTGTCCAATTGCTATGTTCATACCCCCCTGCATTTTGCATTTATTTTTCATTTTTATTTCTTTTTACACGTTTGATTTTTAATTTTTAAAAATACCAAAACATATTGGAAAATTCTACAAAAATTCATGTGTATTCTTAAAACATTTAGGAAATTTTCTATGATTTTATTTTCTGATTTTATGACCATTTTGCCCCTGTTCCATTATTTCTTTTGAATTTCCATTTGTATGCATACTTAATGTGACATATGATTTTGTGCATTTTTGTTCTTGATCATAAAAAATGATTTTGATGCCTTTCTTTTTGCATTGTGGTCACAATATGTTGAGGTATGTTTGAGATTTATGAGATGATTTTTAAGTCTTTTTTTGGATGACTTTTGATGTGTTTCTTTGAGCATGAATGCATGAAACTTCCATGAGACTTTGACCTAATTGTTGAGTGACTTTGGTTCTGATTCATTGCTTGTGGACTTGATATGTTAATGGCATGTGTTTAAGGTGTTTGATTGGTGAAAGTCATAATTTTTGAAGCATGTTTACTATTTGTTTGAAGCATGAAGTTTAATTTGTTCATTTTGTGAATGCATGCCTCATGTTTGGTTTGCTTGATCATGAAGGCACTTGTGCCATGAGTTGTGGTTTTGTTTGAGGATGTATAGCATGTTAATTGACTTCTGATTGTGACATTTGGGTTTCATCTTTGCATGTTTGATGTTTATCTTGCACCTTAAGTCACTTGTTTCACAAGTATGAACCACATTCACATCACTTCACCTTTTCTTCTTTGCTTCTTGTTGGATTGAGATTTTGTTTGCATGATTTGGTATGCTCATTTAGGATAACATTAGGTTGTGTAAATATGAGTTACATTCTGACTTGGAAGCATGTGTAGCATTCAATCTCATTTTACTTTGTTTGTCAACTTGTTTGAATTTGATTTGTTCATTATATTTTCTTACTTTACTTGTAAGTGATTGTGCTAACCATGTAGGGGCTTTGGTAAGTTTCAATTGAGTGTGGATAAGGAATCCACATTCAACTTCTATCCTTTCTCTTTTACAATTCCATTTTGTGTTTTGCTAAGCACTTATGTGCTTTCTTTTAATAACTCATTACTTTCCCTTTTTGAATTACAATTCATCTTCTACTTTAGAAGTGAATTGTTTAATTCATTCTTTCTTTAGACTTTAGGTTGAAACCTCACAAACCTTTAGGATCACTCCCTTTAATCTTCAATTAGGATTGAGTCTTAGTCCATATAGGTTTTACCTTTTCTCCTCTCTTGAGTCTCTTTTCTCATCTCAAAGAAAATTCAAAACATATAATAAAGGTAGGCATTTATTGCATTTAGGCCTTTCATATAAAGAAAGGATTATAAGGGGTCTTCTCTTGTAATCTTAGAATGTATAGCATATAGCCCATCTTGGGTCAATGTGTTAAACATTTGATCTTGTATGAGGGACTTAAATGCAATACTTGTTGAAGGTGCAAATAATAAAACACTTCTTCACTTCATAATCAACAAAAACACTTAATAAACACAAGTATGCTAGTGTGTTTGAACCTTGACAATTGGAGCTAAGTGTGGGGGTCTTCTTCACTCTTAGTGTGCTTTCTTACCCATTCCATCTTGGAATGTGAGAATGTACACATTCCAGTGACTAAGATCCAGATACACTGTCATATGCAAACAAATGAAAAGACTCTTAAAAGACAAAAACAAACAATAACGTCTTTCCTTCGGGAATTCTTTTCTCACCTCATTCACTCTCAACGCACGAACGCGCTTCTACTCGTTCTCTTGCAAGATGGTAACGCACTCGGACCAGCGAGCCTGCAACACCTGAGCTAGAACGTAAGCCGTTCTCTAAAAAACACAAACAATCTTTCCCTAGTGAGGGGAACTACGTCGCTCTGATTCTCATGCTCCCGATGAGATACGTAGGCAGTGGGGTAGGGCCCATGCGAGCACTTCTTTTATTTTCCCTACATTTGTTTCTCTTTCTCCTTTCCTTTTTCAGTTCTTTCTCAGTATTCCTTTCTTTACACCCTTTGATCGAGACAAGCAAGCGTGGATCCCATCGGGTACGATGGACGTGAGGGGGTGCTAATACCTTCCTCTCGCGTAACCGACTCCCTTACCCACTTCTCTTGGTCGCAAGACCATGCTTTTCCTTTCTCTCAGGTTTATGCAGTGTTTCCTTTCCCTCTCTTGGGATAAATACACATTGCTGGCGACTCTGTTTCGGTGCCACTTTCGCGTTTGTACTAGGATGAAAATCCCGGGAGCGACAGCTGGCGACTCTGCTGGGGATAATTTGAGGTTGACCTATTGCTGGTCCATCCCTAAGCGAGTCAATCCTAGCGCTTGTCTGTTTTTCTTTCATTGGGTGTTTACTGTTGTGTTGTATTTACTGTTTTATTGTATGGTTATTTACTGTTTTACTGTACATTACTGTATTTATCGCATTTACTGCATTACATATCATTATTGTGCTGGACTGTGCTGTTATTTTCTGTTTGGCGGGCGGGGTGTTCTGAGAGATAAGCTCACTACACAGGCTTGAGTACACACATAGGTATTAGAGTGGATAGTCGTGACGCTTGCGTGGTGGTGACCACGTATTGTTGTTCATGAGACCCACAACCAGACGAGGTTCTATCAGGAGCTTTCTGCTACTGCATGTTATGCAGACCAGTGGTTATTCTCTTGAGGAACTGTCGACTCTGGTGACCATTCCCGAGGACTCAGTTGCGGCACTCCTCCCGAGTTGTGACAGTGGCAGACCACATTCTGTGGCAAACCCACTGCACATTCTCGATCCGAGGACCCAATGCTGGGAACTTGCTATAGGACATCCCTTTTTGAAAGAGAATCAGTGGAGGCACTCCTCGATTGGTGATAGTACTGTACCCCGAGGGATGAATGTACTATTGCTTCTCGACCTCAGTGCCAGAAGCTGAGGACCTTTCGTTTTGGAGAATCAGTTGAGGCCTCCTCGATTGATGATGATGCCAAACCAGAAATGGTGAACGTATCATCATTTCTTGACCTGAGAGCCCGGGATACTGAACATCCTAGTACCCACATGTGAGAAGGGCGGTTTGTTTACAGGTTTGCAGGAAACCATAACCTCCTACATACCCGGTTTTCTATCATCGTCGCTCACAAGGAAGTTTCATCCTATTGTATTCAGATGGTCTTTATCTATGGTTCTATATTGTTCTCAGAGCTACACTGACACCGTTCACAGTTCAGCACAGACACCTGATTACCTGATCACATTGCCCTTTGCATTGCATTATCATATCCTAACATACATGTTTATTCATTTCCAGGTGCATATATTACCCTTGATTCCAGTCATCAGGTCCCTGCAAAGATGAACACTAAAGAGAGGAAGAATATCATCAGCTACAAGTTCCTTACGCCTACTTTGGGCCCTATTGTTGTGCTGAAGGGAATGGCTAGTCCTGCAGTACGAGAAGCTTTTGAAGAGAAATATGGGTGGATTTTATCTGTGGTCAGTAATGTCAGTGATTATGAAGCCAGAGGTCTCCATACGTTGATGCAGTTCTATGATCCGCCTCTGAGATGTTTTGTATTTCCAGACTATGTGTTGGTTCCTACCCTGGAGGAGTATTCCAACATGTTGGGGATTGCTATCAAGGAGGAGCCCCTTTCTTTGGATCAGTGGGGGATCTTGACTTTGGGAAGTTGGCTGGTGCTCTTTATTTGAGCAAATCAGAGTTAAGTGACAATGTCTCCAACAAAGGAAAGATTCGTGGTTACAAGCTGGAATATCTGATTAAGAAGGCCCAGGAAGCAGCTAAAGGCAAGAATTGGCTTGTTTTTAATGCTTTGCTAGCCCTTTGTATATACGGCATAGTGTTGTTTCCCAACGAGCCGGATTTTATTGATACGGACGCTATACGAATATTCATGATGAAGAACCCGGTGCCAACGCTACTGGGAGATCTTCACTACTCGTTGTACAACCGAAACGAAAAGAAAAGAGGAGGGATAATTCGTTGTTGTGCACCCTTGTTCTATAAGTGGTTTGCGGGCCGTTTACCACAATCAGGGGCTTTTGTGGATTCCAAAGATTCTCTAGAGTGGAAACTGCGTTTAATGGGATTGGTGGCCAAGGACATCGTATGGGTAGATCATGGGCTGATTGGTAAGAATATTATCCACAGCTGTGGTAAGTTCCCTAACGTTCCACTGATAGGAAGACTGGGTGGGATTAACTACAATCCTTCTTTGGCCATTCGACAATTTGGGTATGCCCTGACAGGTCCGCCTATTAAGAGAGATGTGGAGGAGTCCCTCTATTTTCATACATCAGAAGGATGGGAAGCAGCACAGAAAGCTTCTGAAAGCTGGGGTAGCATACTGAAAAAGGGGAAAGTTACTCTAGGAAAGCCTAACAACCGGGTTTATCCAGCATATGAAGAGTGGGTGAAGAAAAGAGTTGAAGATTTTCTCTTGCCTTTTGGTAAGGTACCCCTTTTGTATCCGGAGAATGAGAAAGCAAGAAGCACTGCTACTGTGGAAGAAGTTGACAAGTTGCAAGCCTTGGTGAAAAAGCTCCAAGGAGAGAATTTCGAGTTGAGTAGCCGTCTTCAGAATGCTCTACATGCCAACAAAGAGCTGGAGCGGAAAGCCCAAGATGCTGAACAAATCCTAACTGCAAAAGAAAAAGACTTTGCTGGAAGAGCCCAACATTTCCGGAAGATTAGTAAAGGTGCTGATGATGCTACTCAAGCCCACAAGCAAACCAAACAGGCGTTAGCACAGACCAAAGGAAAGTTAACAAAGTTTCAGCACGCTTGGGACGAAGTTAGGATAGAGAATGCTGAATTATAGGAACAGTTGCAGATTAAGGACGAAGAACTTGAAAAGGCGCATGAGCAGAGGAGAAAGTATCGGGAAAGCCTCGGTAAGAGTCAGGAACAGCTAGAAGAAGCTAGAGGTGAGCTGAGGAATACCAAGAAAGAGCTTGAAGAAGTCATGATAGAAAGGGAGATACTCAAGACGCAAGCCGGCATAAAGAGACACAAAGGAGTGTGTGATGACGAGGCTCTGATGCTGCACATGGGTTCTTTAACTGAAGCTCTTGAGAAAAGGGATGTCTTGATCAAAGAAATGATTGAAAAGCCGAATCACCAGCGTACCCGTATACTTTTTGAGGAGATCAAATACTCAAGTGATAAGCTGAAGGGTGTGGAATTGTCAGACTGATGTTCTTTTCCTTATATTTTGTTATTAATGGTTACCATCAGGCTTGTTGATGGATCCATTTTTCCTTGTATTGCATTTGCGGATGAGCCTTTCTTAAATGTACTGGAATACTTTGTTGAATGAGTATGAGCAGTTTTATTCAGAATTATTCCTTATCAGATAGCTGCACACAAGCACATGACCACGACACGTCTCTTTATATCACAATTTCTGGTCTTCAGATTTCTGTGGTGGGATTGGAATCAGGGTATAAAGCACCTCGGAAATGACAAACATGGCATTGCATGGCATTGCATATCATTTTGCATTTTTTGTTACTTGCTTTTCAGGTATTCGTTGCAGGGTCTCTAACCTTTGTTTGACTTCAGGCATTATAGCGGAGAATCATATTCACCGATATTCGACGCGAAGGAATCAAGTAAGAATCATGGATCAAATGCAGAAGGATTTGGCTGAGGTGAGGGCCCAATTGGGGCATTTTATGGGGGACATTCAGGCGCTGTCCCGAGGTCAGGAACTACTGAGGGAGGAAGTCAACCAGATGAAGATTCAAATGGGCCTGGTCATGGAAATCTTGAATAAGGTGTTAAAAAAGGAAAATGATCATGTGCCCGCTTCCACAACAGAGGTCTCTACTCCTCCCATCTCTTTGGGATATGCTCTAGATCATGGATTGCTTCGTGAATCTCCTCTGAAAGCTAAAGGTTCAGAGCTCTCTCATCAGCAGTCACTTCCTAATTTTCAAGAGGATCCTAAGTCAGAGGGGCCTAAGAGGAAGTTCGATCCCATTCCGATTTCGTACGCGCAATTGCTTTCTTACTTGCTCGAGCTCAAGCTGGTTGAGTGTGTTAGTTTGGGACCGTTGCCCACGAAGATTCCTCTGGGACCTAATGCTAAGGCTAGATGTGAGTTCCATTCTGGGGCACCTGGTCACAATGTTGAGAATTGTACCAGGTTCAAGCATAAAGTCCAGGAGCTAATTGATTCAGGGGCAATCAAGTTTGCATCAGTTGGTGCTGGTAAACCAAGTGATGTCACTCCCATTGTTGCAAGGGAACTGAGGACTCTCTCCTTTTCCAAAGGGTCTACCTCGCGTCAGGGATCTCTTCCACAACCCTGTGTTGCAGAAGACCTATGTCAGCAACCCTTATTTGTGCCTCAGCCGAATGCAAAAAGGAAAGTGCAGGGCCAGGTTGGGCGCCCGAACCAGCAGCAGCAAGATTATCAGCAGCGGAGGCTACTCAGACCAAGGAAGCCCAAGAGGACATTTGATCCTATTCCTATTCCGTACAGTCAGTTGTTGGCTCGTTTGCTCAAAAGTTCGCAAATCCAGCTGAGAAGGGCCATGCCCGTGCCATACCCCATTCCTCCGGACTATGACATGAGTGTTAGCTGTGAGTTCCATTCAGGAACGTTTGGGCACACACTTGATAACTGTAATGTGTTCCAGCACAAGGTGCAGGATTTGATTGACTCAAAGGTTATCACCCCAGACGGTACCCCACAAGGTGAAGCTTCTGTACCATGGTGAGTGCTCAAAGTTACAAGAACATCACCAGAAGTGGTCAGTCTAGACGGAGCCAAGCCTCCTCAACAACGACAATCTTTATTTTCCTTGCTGCATTTTCATATGTAGTCTTTATTTGTTCGTTCAGACATTGTTCGCATGTTAAAATTTGTTTGTATTTGGTATGAGGATTTTAATGCAATGAATATGTTTTCTTGAAGAATTTCATTTGTGTTTACTCATTTAATGCTAATGTATACTGCAATACCATTTTTCTTGCTCAAACTCTATGAGGGAGAATGACGATCTGAAAACGCAAAAATCTCTAATTGTGTGCTTTTGAATAAAAACCCTGTTGAGGATGTACAGGCATTGTTTCAACTCCCCAAACACTGAAGATATAAGGGAGATAGACCCTCGTTAACCCCTTTGAGCCTTGAAGTAGGAGTTTCTTTCGTACGAAAAACCCTCACATTTAACCCAGGGGCAGGGTAGGCGTCAGTTAATTTGACCAAGCATTCAAATTTCAAAAGGAGTGTGCATCTGAGGATCCATTACCTTCTATTCCACCGTCAAGAGGGCAAGAGATGTGAAACCACAATGGTTATCCATCAACAATCAAAGAGTGAGGCAGTCACGACCTTTCCAATCAAGTCAAGACAAGCCAGTGTCACACGATTTGTTCAAGAAAAAAGGAAAAAGAATAAAAAAAATGAAAAAATGAAAAAAGCCCGCTAAGTTGAAACTTGAAAACAAGCGACTTAGGCAAAAGTTAGGGCATCCCGCTGGACTCTGAAATTAAAGATTCAAAAGAATCAGTCCAGGCAAAAATTAGGGATCAAAAAGCAAAAGAATGTGAAAGCGAAAAACAAAAGGATTACAAAAGAAAATCCTCGAGCAAGAACAAAGTCGTGTGACTATGGACAAAAGACAAAGGGGTGACTGTCAATCCAAAGCCTCATTAGGTGTCAAACCATCAGTATCATGGTTTCCTTAAAGATCACAAAATCTTTTTGAGAGGCGAACGCTTGGGCAAATTAACTGAACGTAGGACTGGAGAACATCACGAAGAGTGGGTGGGCACCAATAAACTTTGAGCCATAAATCCTTTTTTCTCAAAATCGTGAACCAGGCCCCGTTACAACCCTCAAAAGTCCTAATTGAAACAGGGTTATTTCAAAAGCATACTACCAAGAGATAGTGTTCCTGACTCCCATGAGTTATGCTAAAAGATCTTTGTTGGTGTTGCATGTGCATTGCATTCTTTCATTCAAAAATTAATGTCGTATCCTAACCCGTGATCCGCTCACAAAGGGTTTGCGACATCTTTTCAGTAAAACTTCGAGATTAACATGTGTGTTGCGTTAGAATTTTCATTCTCAAAATAAAACATTTTCTGCTTGCATACATTTGTTTGACATCAAAAGAAGTTTACATATGGAAATCCAGTCCAGAAGTTTAATCTTGCCGAGTTGAGAATCCTAAAACTCCCGAAGGGCAGTCACGTCCAGTGGTACCTCCTCAGGAAACTTTGTTGAGCAGGAGCTTTCCCAACAAGTTGTGTTAAGACGTAGTCGATCCGGGGCAGTCACGTCGAATCATCTCTTTAAGGTGTAGCCGGTCTGAGCCAATTACGTCGAGAAATCTTTTCAGAGTTCAGCCAAACTGGGGCAAAACCACTTCAAGGGTCATACTGAGGCAAGCTATACCAAGAGCACGAGAAGTTAGTCCATCCAAATGACTAATCAGCCTATCCAGAGTTCAGAATACTGGGACAGAATATCCCACGGTGGTATGAGATTGTTCATGAATCTTTTCAAGGCGAATTCCTATGTAGTCCATACGGTCTGGGGAAGTTACGTCGAGATCCAACGAATCTCTACAAGAGTTTGAAGACACTGAAGCATTGAGCTTGCCAAGTCTTCTGTAAAATCCTCATGCGATGACTTCTTCTAAGTAATGCGGTCTGGGGCAGTTACGGCGAGATCCAACGAATCTCTACGAGAGTTTGAAGACATTGAAGCGTTTTGGATGTCAAGTCTTCTGTAAAATCCTCTTGGGACAATTTCTTCCGGTGGACCATGTTGGTCTGGGGCAAGTGAAGAAAAATGGTTGGTCATGCATATGTATTCAATCAGCCAAAAGGATTGAAACCAAGGGGCATTCCAACCCAAGGCATTTGTGGTCCCCGTCTTCAGCAGGCTTCATTAATAATGTTCTCCAGCAAGAGATTGCATGCAAACCTTTCTCCCCAACAAGTGGTGGTTCAGAGTTAGATTTTCTCAGTTGCAGAAGTCATATCTCGCACGGGGTATACGTGCATATCCTTTGCTTGCAGGTAGCAGCCTCATACTAGGCTCAAAGGTAAAATTGAAGCCTTTGCGAGATCGCGGGATCATGTCTTCTAGACGAGTAATCACTTACTTCCATGCAGAAGACTGGGGCAATCATGTTCGAGAAAGGTGGTCACCCTTTTGTCACAATGTTCACTGATTAAGTCCATCATTCGGTCGACGATTGTTCATAACGGGTCGATATCAGTGAAATAAGTTCAATTGGGTACCGTTGCATCTTATTAAGTCGATTCTCTCATACAGTATTTCCAACAGCTACAAGCTTTTCTATGTCGATAACGGTCACAGGTTCCCCAAAAGAGTGGTCTCGTCGACACCGAAACTGATGGTCATTATCCCCAGCGAAGTCACAAGAGTTTGAAGAGGCTAGATCTTCTGTAAAATCCTCTTATGACATCCTCTGCGGGGACGAATTGTTGTGTTGTCCAAGCATGGGGCATGATTGTTTCCCCAGCATGAAGTGTTGGTCACCCCCAGTAGAGTTTGAGGACAGTTGGTCTTCTGTAAAATCCTCTCGAAAGGCATTCCCCAACATGAGACGTTTTAAAGCAGTTTTCTCCAACAGAGTTTGTTATAAACCCGTCATCCCTAACGGAATTGTCTAAAGGGAAGCTCGCCTAACATGGGGCATTGTATCCCTAACGGAATTGTCTAAAGGGAAGCTCGCCTAACATGGGGCATTGTAGTACTTATCCTAAGCTCGACAGTCACATTCTTCAGCAGACTACTGTGGATTTGCTTTGGGTTTCCCCAACAGATCTCTAAGGACTCTTTATAGCAAGTTGCAGTGGAATGTTCTAACCAGGATTTGCATATCCCTGGCAGAGTAGCCCTGATACCCAGCAAGATCGTATCTCTGGTCATGGTATCCCCACAGAGGTCCGCATCGAATCTTGTCAGCAACTTCCAGCTGAGTTGTTGTTCTCTCCGCAGAGGTTTATCAGATCGACAGAATCTATTCCTCAACAAGGATGGTACAGCCTTTCCCCAGCCGGGTCAGAAGGTTGATAATCCCTATAAAGGATCTTGGGTTGAATAAATCCCCAAGCAGAGTTTTAATGGCTCATTTCCCCAGCAGGACGTCATTTAAAAATTCTCATCCCCAGCGGAATCGCTGTGACCAGAATTCGTTCCCCCAAACAGATGGAATAATTCCTGGCAGAGTCGTCATTCCCTCATATCTTAAAGTCCAATTTATTTTTGGCAAGCTTGACAATTCGAAGCAGACGGATTGTTCATCCATTCGCCAGCAGAGATATTATCCTTTTAGGAGTCTCCGAGATTAAATCGTTGATTGTGGTTCCTCAGCAGAGTCGGCAGAGATGTCTGGCGCAGAGGCAGAGAGTAATTCGATTTTAAAATTCTAAAAGTCCAACAGTGGATTGGCAAAAGTCCGTCTTCGGGTGGCAAAAGTCCAACAGTGGATTGGCAAAAGTCCATCTTCGGGTGGCAAAGCAGCCAAAAGTCCAACAGTGGATTGGCAAAAGTCCGTCTTCGGGTGGCAAAAGTCCAACAGTGGATTGGCAAAAGTCCGTCTTCGGGTGGCAAAAGTCCAACAGTGGATTGGCAAAAGTCCGTCTTCGGGTGGCAAAAGTCCAACAGTGGATTGGCAAAAGTCCGTCTTCGGGTGGCAGAAGTCCAACAGTGGATTGGCAAAAGTCCGTCTTCGGGTGGCAAAAGTCCAACAGTGGATTGGCAAAAGTCCGTCTTCGGGTGGCAGAAGTCCAACAGTGGATTGGCAAAAGTCCGTCTTCGGGTGGCAAAAGTCCAACAGTGGATTGGCAAAAGTCCGTCTTCGGGTGGCAGAAGTCCAACAGTGGATTGGCAAAAGTCCGTCTTCGGGTGGCAAAAGTCCAACAGTGGATTGGCAAAAGTCCGTCTTCGGGTGGCAAAAGTCCAACAGTGGATTGGCAAAAGTCCGTCTTCGGGTGGCAAAAGTCCAACAGTGGATTGGCAAAAGTCCGTCTTCGGGTGGCGAAAGTCCAACAGTGGATTGGCAAAAGTCCGTCTTCGGGTGGCGAAAGTCCAACAGTGGATTGGCAAAAGTCCGTCTTCGGGTGGCAAAAGTCCAACAGTGGATTGGCAAAAGTCCGTCTTCGGGTGGCAGAAGTCCAACAGTGGATTGGCAAAAGTCCATCTTCGGGTGGCAAAGCAGCTAAAAGTCCAACAGTGGATTGGCGAAAGGTCCATCTAAGGGTGGCATATTCTCAAAGTCCAACAGTGGATTGGCAAAAGTCCGTCTTCGGGTGGCGAAAGTCCAACAGTGGATTGGCAAAAGTCCATCTTCGGGTGGCACGAAGCTGCAAAGTCCACCAGTAGCGTGGCAGGCCAGTAGTCGTCTGGAATTGCATAAAAGACATTATTGAAGTCCACCAGTAGTGTGGCAAGCCAGTAGTCGTCTGGCGTCGTTCAAAAAGACATTCCCAAAGTCCACCAGTAGTGTGGCAGGCCAGTAGTCGTCTGGAATTGCATAAAAGACATTATTAAAGTCCACCAGCAGCGTGGCAAGCCAGTAGTCGTCTGGCGTCGTTCAAAAGACAGATCTCTCCGACGTTTCATCGAAGATTCAATCCAGCAGTCTCGTTGGGTTTATATCCCTTTTCTTTTTCATCATCCAGAGCAAATTTTTGGTTATTTTTGGTATTCAATCACTATATACCTTGAAAGTCCGAAAGCATTTGCTTTCAGGCATTCAGGTCTACAGCGCTTGAATAGGGGCAGCTGTAATACCCCAAAATTTGCTCTCCTTTTTTGGCATCATAGCATGGCATTATCATTTATCATATCATATCCATCTCATTAACATTACATTGCATTTAACATAGAAAAATGAAGCATGGCATCCTTCTTACCATTAGGGCATGTGATCATGTGGAAGGTGGACAATCTAGGAATCATTCAAAGCACAAAAGGTCAGTCAAGTTGCCTCAAGGCAAGCCAAGAAGCCTTTCATGTCTCATATTATCTCAGTTGATCATCCACAACCTCAAGGATAAGAGATACAATAGGAGATTGAGGCATTACATCCTACACTATGCAAGAAGTCCAAAAATTGAAGGAAAATCCTCAAAAGAGATAGCTCATTGATTCAAAATCATCCTCAAGTGGCATTTCTCATCATCCTTTAAGAGGATACACAACATACTCTGAGGAATTTGGATTTGAAGACTGCACATTTTTCTCCTAGGAGGTGGGCACCAAAACTAGGGTTTCCCATTAAATCAGGGAATCTTTGATTTTTTGAACAAAACTTGATGTCATGGTATTCCATATGTCCTTAAGTGTATGTATGTGGAAGATTGCATCTCAATTGGTTTTAGAAGTGGTTCAATTGGAAGAAAGATCAAGAATCAGAGAAATTGGGGCAAAGTCAAATAATCAGAGGAAAAAGTCAACTCTTGACTTTTTGAGGCCAAATTCATGAAATTCATGTTACATATGTCCAATGTACAAAATTTGATCAAGAAACTCCAAAGGAATCATGAAAAAATCAAGATTTGGAAAGTTGCCACTTTTGGATGAAGTAGGGTTACTAAAAATAGCAAGTTTTGACCATTTTGCATCAGAATTGGAACCAAGGCCATTCAAAATTGAAGCATCAAATGAAAATTCTACTCTGCCTCAATGAAAGATCTTGCTTTAAGCTTCAAATCCATGGGTATAACATCTCCATTGGACAAAAATTGAGGGAGATATGATTAATCAAAGTTGGAGGAAAGTAGGCCAAAAACCATGTCTTGACCAAGCTTGGCCAGGTCTGCGCGCAGTCATTTTCTCAAACAGTTGGTGAGCAAGACGTGTAGATCAATTACTCATGGTTAAAGGTTTCAAATGAAAAATCTTGCAACATCAAAGTTGTTCCCCTATGTGAGATCTTCAAGATTGATGTTCATGGATTTTTCATTTGATCAAAGGATAAGGAGTTATGATGGCTCAAAGATTGGTCAATGCAACTGAAAATCCATGTCAAGCATGCCTTGCCAACCAACCTCATTATCTCGCCCATGCACCAGTTGGTGTTTCTTATGTTACAAGCCACATTTGGTCATGTTCCAAACTTCAATTCAACCAACTTTCAACACCAATATTGTTCCCTAATGTATCATCTTTCTAATGCCACCAACATTGGATTGTTTCATTCATTGACAAGTGAGAAATTCCTCCTCAAACACTTGCTGTCACAATGAAGATTTGCTGCATAATTTTGGTTCAAACACACATCAAGTACATGACAGAAGTCCTATGTGTGCTGCTCTATTCTTTGCTTCATTTGGCCAAACACATTTCACATTATGCATACGAGCTTGAGCCTTGCATGAAAGAGGAAGTGAGAAACTTGCACCACAAGATTCCTGCTGCTACATCAGAACAACATAACATCACTTTCCTTCTCCTACACACCACCATAACTCCATGAACCTCACCCTCACTCTAACAGAACTTCCCCAACTCGTGCCATTAACCACCTAACTCAGTTAGTTAACTCAAACTCAGTTAACTAACTCAGTTTAACTAGAGTTCTAACTGTTAACTGAACTGGTTGGGAGTTAACCTTGGATATATAAGCTGAAACTCTCACAATTTCAGGGGAGGATTCTCATTTTTCACTCTCACTCCAAATTGCTCTCACTTTTCTCTCAGAGTTCTCTCCATTCTCTCTCTGATTTCACACGAGTTCTTCACACGTTCTCACCTTGATCTTCATCAATTGTCCATCATCAAGCACTTCTGATCAAGAACAAGCTGAAGTAAGAGCAAGCTATCGAGAGCAGCAACTTCTCCAATTGGAATCTCAGTTCATTGTCTTCAAAATCCAAAGGTTCAGAGCATTTATTTTGCTCTTAGGAAGCTCAAGATCAATCTCTCATCTCTGGTTTTCTGTTGATTCAAGAGTTCTCCAATTTCAGGTTTCAAAATTTCTCAAACTTTAATTGCACGATTTTATCCTGTTTTGACTTGTTGATGTGTTGTTTGAGCTTATTAGAAGCTATGTGAAGCTGGCTAGTTGATAGAGCTCTTTAGGAGCTTAGAACTGAAAATTAGGGCAAATTTATACTCTTCGATTCTCCTTATTCATGCTTGATCTATGAATTTTCTTGTTGGATTTGTGTTCCTCATGAGCTTAGCTTTCGTTTGGTATATGGCTTGTGAATTTCTGGAGAAAATGTGAGTTGCAGGTGGTGGCTGCTGGCCGGAGAAGATGACCGGAGGTCATCTCCGGCCGGTGACTTTAACTGTTAGGGTTTATGTGTGTTTTAATCCTGTCTGTTCATGTTTTCTGATCGTGTGATCCTTGTCTTGCCAGCACATTAAAAATCACGTGCTCCTCACGTGTATCTTTTCTGAATTCATTTAAACGTGTTGTAGTGTAGTGCATGGTAACTTGTGTGTGTCCTCACGCATGTGCATTGATCCTGATTACTTTGACCACGCATTGACCTTGACTTGATCCATTGGCTGAGAATGAGTCAATTCCTGTTGACTGAAGTGCATGCTTGCTATTGTGTTATGCGCTGAATTGGACCTTATTCAGATTGATAATTACACCCCCCATGTATTGAAGCCCAATGATTTTGAACTGTCCAATTGCTATGTTCATACCCCCCTGCATTTTGCATTTATTTTTCATTTTTATTTCTTTTTACACGTTTGATTTTTAATTTTTAAAAATACCAAAACATATTGGAAAATTCTACAAAAATTCATGTGTATTCTTAAAACATTTAGGAAATTTTCTATGATTTTATTTTCTGATTTTATGACCATTTTGCCCCTGTTCCATTATTTCTTTTGAATTTCCATTTGTATGCATACTTAATGTGACATATGATTTTGTGCATTTTTGTTCTTGATCATAAAAAATGATTTTGATGCCTTTCTTTTTGCATTGTGGTCACAATATGTTGAGGTATGTTTGAGATTTATGAGATGATTTTTAAGTCTTTTTTTGGATGACTTTTGATGTGTTGCTTTGAGCATGAATGCATGAAACTTCCATGAGACTTTGACCTAATTGTTGAGTGACTTTGGTTCTGATTCATTGCTTGTGGACTTGATATGTTAATGGCATGTGTTTAAGGTGTTTGATTGGTGAAAGTCATAATTTTTGAAGCATGTTTACTATTTGTTTGAAGCATGAAGTTTAATTTGTTCATTTTGTGAATGCATGCCTCATGTTTGGTTTGCTTGATCATGAAGGCACTTGTGCCATGAGTTGTGGTTTTGTTTGAGGATGTATAGCATGTTAATTGACTTCTGATTGTGACATTTGGGTTTCATCTTTGCATGTTTGATGTTTATCTTGCACCTTAAGTCACTTGTTTCACAAGTATGAACCACATTCACATCACTTCACCTTTTCTTCTTTGCTTCTTGTTGGATTGAGATTTTGTTTGCATGATTTGGTATGCTCATTTAGGATACCATTAGGTTGTGTAAATATGAGTTACATTCTGACTTGGAAGCATGTGTAGCATTCAATCTCATTTTACTTTGTTTGTCAACTTGTTTGAATTTGATTTGTTCATTATATTTTCTTACTTTACTTGTAAGTGATTGTGCTAACCATGTAGGGGCTTTGGTAAGTTTCAATTGAGTGTGGATAAGGAATCCACATTCAACTTCTATCCTTTCTCTTTTACAATTCCATTTTGTGTTTTGCTAAGCACTTATGTGCTTTCTTTTAATAACTCATTACTTTCCCTTTTTGAATTACAATTCATCTTCTACTTTAGAAGTGAATTGTTTAATTCATTCTTTCTTTAGACTTTAGGTTGAAACCTCACAAACCTTTAGGATCACTCCCTTTAATCTTCAATTAGGATTGAGTCTTAGTCCATATAGGTTTTACCTTTTCTCCTCTCTTGAGTCTCTTTTCTCATCTCAAAGAAAATTCAAAACATATAATAAAGGTAGGCATTTATTGCATTTAGGCCTTTCATATAAAGAAAAGATTATAAGGGGTCTTCTCTTGTAATCTTAGAATGTATAGCATATAGCCCATCTTGGGTCAATGTGTTAAACATTTGATCTTGTATGAGGGACTTAAATGCAATACTTGTTGAAGGTGCAAATAATAAAACACTTCTTCACTTCATAATCAACAAAAACACTTAATAAACACAAGTATGCTAGTGTGTTTGAACCTTGACAATTGGAGCTAAGTGTGGGGGTCTTCTTCACTCTTAGTGTGCTTTCTTACCCATTCCATCTTGGAATGTGAGAATGTACACATTCCAGTGACTAAGATCCAGATACACTGTCATATGCAAACAAATGAAAAGACTCTTAAAAGACAAAAACAAACAATAACGTCTTTCCTTCGGGAATTCTTTTCTCACCTCATTCACTCTCAACGCACGAACGCGCTTCTACTCGTTCTCTTGCAAGATGGTAACGCACTCGGACCAGCGAGCCTGCAACACCTGAGCTAGAACGTAAGCCGTTCTCTAAAAAACACAAACAATCTTTCCCTAGTGAGGGGAACTACGTCGCTCTGATTCTCATGCTCCCGATGAGATACGTAGGCAGTGGGGTAGGGCCCATGCGAGCACTTCTTTTATTTTCCCTACATTTGTTTCTCTTTCTCCTTTCCTTTTTCAGTTCTTTCTCAGTATTCCTTTCTTTACACCCTTTGATCGAGACAAGCAAGCGTGGATCCCATCGGGTACGATGGACGTGAGGGGGTGCTAATACCTTCCTCTCGCGTAACCGACTCCCTTACCCACTTCTCTTGGTCGCAAGACCATGCTTTTCCTTTCTCTCAGGTTTATGCAGTGTTTCCTTTCCCTCTCTTGGGATAAATACACATTGCTGGCGACTCTGTTTCGGTGCCACTTTCGCGTTTGTACTAGGATGAAAATCCCGGGAGCGACACCAGCATCATTAATGAAGATAACATGGCGTCGAAATATTTTCGACAACAAATGATAGTTTCTCCAGAAATAAGTCGAAACATCTTTGCTGGGGCGCAATTTGTAGACATATATTTTCGACACCATGTCTTGGTAGGTAAAATGACGTTCTTTAACTAAAGAAAATGGATACAGATGAAGAAGAAAGAAAAACGAAGGTATTCAGAAGAAGTTTTCGACACTTCGACAAAAACAGAGTTTCGACACTTCGACAAAAACAGAGTTTCGACATTTCGACAGAAACATAAGGAAGTTTTCGTCAGACAAGGTTTAAGGGACATTTTTTACTTTTCGACAATTCGACAAAGTGAAGAGGCGCAACGCTTCGACACAAAGGGAAAATTCAAATTCAAGAGTTATAACGTTTGGCAGAAGACGCGTGGAAGCTTTAGAAGAAAAGAAGACATGCAGAAGGCCAAGTGTCAAAGATTTAGAATTTTTCCGTTATTTGGCAGTTATCATATTTGTATATAAATAGGATAGTTGTTGTAGAATTTTAGTGTGTGAAAACTTGTACTAAATTCCTGTAAATACTCAAAGTACCCATGCGAGAGAAAAGAGTTTATTATCTGGAAATGTACGTGTGAAACACCATCTTTTTAAGTTTATAAAATTCAAAGTCTTTTATAATTGCTTTTACTTTTCCCAGTCATTTATCCTTTGTCACTTACTTTATGCAAGTTTCACTTTCATTCAATTCATTTTTCGCCAGAAGTTGTTAGTTAGTTCTTTAACCAAACCATTCATATAAAAAGATATAACAAAACATACCATCAAAACACCATTATCCTAAGAGTTATATAAATTTGCACATGTATCCCAGGATTTGTGTGGTTGGTCCTGCAAGTAACCCAATTTTATAAGAGATTGGTAAACCAGAGGTTGTTCGCCAAAATCAACAGCGAACAGTTATCCTCGTTGCATAATTTCGGAAAACATGCATGCATATAAAATCTTGTTTTTCTTTTATTATGAATCATTCATATGTACGTTTTTAGTCTTGAATCGTGCTGTTTTTAGGCTAGTGTAAAAAGGTTTTGTTTGCGTGAATTGAAACAAGAATCAAATCACTTGGAATTTTGTTTCAAACAGAAATTCTTCTTACATTTTCGATTTAAACAATTTTTTTTAATTTTGAATTGAATCAGACAATTGAATTGATTCACAATTTCACATTATACAAAATTATGCAAACATTGGGATATATTGATCATAATTGATACAAAAGAGTCTATCTCTTAGTTGAACTATCGATTCAGATAACACCAATGGATCATGAAAGAAATATCCACATTGAATAAAAAGTAACCACATAAGTGCGAGAGAAATCACATTCTCCCCCAAAATCTTAAACATTAGGTATATAAGCTCTCTTATTTATAAAGTACACAACCTTCATTTTTTTAAACAATGTGAAGCTTTTAATTTACATTGACATCATAAAAGTATGTACTAGTCAATAGTTGATGGCAATGTCATATGAACTTAGTAATAGTTCTAAAACACAAAAATGAGTCTCATTCCGTGTTCTCGTTATTCTACAAATTGCAACTATTATAACTTATAAGTGAATTTGAAAACAAATCTTTTGAAAATAATTATGAAGAAAATGAAATTTATCATGATTTCTCTTATCCTATAGCTCCACAATAAATTGGAGTTGTATAAAGGGAAAATATCTCTCTTCAAGAGATGACCAAAATCATGATAAATGAGAAAAAAATGTTATAGAGCACTTCATGCCCATATTTAACAAGACTATTTGTGATATATAAAAAAATAAAAATAAAAAAATCCAACATTTCACATTTTCATCAATTTGGTTGAACTTACTATGTGTTAAATACCTAAGAACGCCTTATTATATTTGATTCAAATACACAAAAGTGTGTCTTGTTAAAATCTCTAAATGTTCTAGAGTTTACATGGAGTATAACACTAAAATATTGGTTTTTAAAGAACCAATTCATGTAACGTTTAATACATTAAGATGATACCATAGGTAAATCTGAAAAAGGTCACGATTGAAAAATTATGTTTTGGATTAGCTTTCATCAATTAATCTTCTAAAGTAAGCTCTTGATCAATTATACAATTTAAAGTTTTTAAAGTATATCTCCACCTAACATTTGACATGCATTTTTGTTCTCGACAAATAATAACCCTAGATCGATTGAATCTTTTAACTTATAAATTTTCGTTCAACTAATAGACTCAGTTGCATTAGGATCCGATAAAATATGGTGGATGCCTTCCTAACGATTAAAAATTACAAATGTTGTAATTCTAGATCTATTAAACAAAAATCCATTCCTAATTTTTTCTAAATCAGATAATCTATTTCTGAGTTTAACATCAAAATAATATTAAAAACAAAGATAAAATTATCGATATTCCAAATTTTTATATCGAGATCCCTTTCAAAGTTCTAAATTAATTAACTATTTATGTATCTCACTTCTAATTATGTTACATATATTTTCAGCAATCTATAATAAATATTTTTAAAGGAATATTGTTTGAAGGATTATATTCAATGAAAATAAAAACAAAAATAATATATGATTAGAGGTGATCAGACTAGATCGTCGTGGCCTTTGCGTAGGGCAAATGATGATGCTTGTAGGAGAGAAAAAAGGGGGATGGTACCTGCAAGGTACTCTGATGTCAAAGTAAGTGTTTGGTCAAAAGAGAGAAAAGCAAATACAAGGGTTCAAGTATATGATATTGAATACCTGCCCCTCTCAAATGAGGGGGTATTTATGGGGAGATCACATGCGATCAAAGCGCCTGGTCGACCAATGAGGGGTTGCCAAGTGGAGGGCAAAGCGTGTGGCCCTTTGATCAGGTCTAACTGTCTCCGTGAGATTCGGCGAGACAGTTGGTCGCGTGAACTGCTTAGCGAGTGAAAGGGACGTGCCCAACTGCTAGTTTCTGCCCAACGGCTAATTTCTGGTTGTTGGGCATGTCCAATGGCTGGATTGGATTGGGCCTTGCCCCTCTAGGGGCACAGTGCCTGCCCAGTCCAGAACAGGAGCCCCCAAGTCCTTGCTTTGGTGGAAAGTGAGGACTTAAGGTATCCTTGTGGACAGTTATCTTTGAGTAGCGTTCGGGGAGACTCTCTTCGCCTTCGCTAAGGTTGAGCTGGTCGGCGATGGTGATTTGATTTGTCCGGCCAGCTGTTGCTGCTCGAAGAATATCTTGTACAAAGGTTGTTTTTCTGTCGAGCACGTTTTTTGCGAAGATGCCCGCCGTAGTGGCGTTTTTATGTCGGGGATCTTTGGTGTGTGTCGACGAAGGGGTGCGCTCGCGAGATAGCATGAGGTCTGGTGCATGTGACGTTTATACTTGGGAATGCCAAACGAAGATTCCTCTTGACACGTGTTGAACATGCAGCCTTTTGTCAGACCTAGAGCCGCCTAGGCAATGATAGCCTTCGCGCTTCCCCAAGAGCTAATGCTTATAAAAGGGGGGAGGAGGAATTCATTTGTACACTTCTCACAAGTTTCTTCTCTCCCCTCTTTTGCTCTGCAATTCGTCCCCTCGCTGGAGCCCACCTTCGCCGCCGTAGATCTTCATCGCTTTCGTCCACACCTTCATCTCCAACTCTTCATATTCAAGTAAGTTTGTTCATCTTTTCTGCATTTCTCATGGAGTTCTTCGTTTTCTAGGTTTCTTCATGAATTTTCCGGTGAGGTATGAGTTCTCCGGTTGAAGATTCATGTGTTCTTCGATGAACACATGAATTTCCAAAAAATTTATGAAGAACATGAAGAACACGAAGAACCTGGACTGCATGTTGGGTTTTTCTGGTGTAGATTCTCCTAGATTCTGGCTAGGATTAGTTTTAGGTTTGTAGCCGGGCACTAGGCCTGTTCGACGCGAAGCTCTGGCTTTGCGCGACGAGCTTGTTTTGTGAGAGCTCAAGTCCTTTTGTTAAGTCGCGGAAACTCGTCCCCGTAGTAGGGGGACAGTGTCATCGTATCAAGTCAAAGTGGGCTCGAGGTTGTCCTCGACTTCTTCCTTTCCCTTTCACTTGACTAGTGGTGGAAGGGTGGATTTGAACTTATCCGTCAAATTCACTTTTCTTCCTCTGCTTTTCAGGTGAAAATGGCTGATCCTCTGAAGAAGTCATGCCCGACGCCCAAGCCGCGCAAAAGGAGGCGGAGCAGGCTGTCGAATATGCTAACATCCAGGTTGTGATGGGGGACCTACAATGGATAGCCCACGAGCCCCTGTCGACCAAGTCGACGGTTACTGAGGAGGAGGTTCGGGAGTTCCTCTATCTGGAGGATAGGGCCGAGGATGCGTCCGTGCAATAGAGGGTCATCTGTCCGACCGAAAAATGATAGGATCTGCTCGATTTACCCAGGGATGTGATTCCCCATGTATGAGTTTACCTTCGTGGAGGCTGGGTTTCGGGTGCCTTTCACCGACTTCCAGGAGGCCCTTTTTCGTCACTTGGAGTTGTGCCCCGCTCAGCTCCACCCGAATGCACTGGCGTTCATACGTGCTTTCGAGCTAATGTGTCGCTACTTACATGTCGGGGCGACCGTGGATCTGTTCTTCTGCATCTTCCAACTCCAGCGGAGCACTACGGGCTTGAAGCAAAGCTAGGTGTCCTTTAAGCAGCAGAGCCGACTCTTCTGGCCGTACTCAGAGTCTGTTCGACACTTCAAGGACAGGTTCTTGGTTGTGAAGCCTGTCTCTGAAGCGGCCAAAAGGTCTATATCTACGCTCGAGACGGTGACCATTGATGGTCGATAAGTTGAAAAGCCCATATCTAAGTTCCCCTTGGAGTGGGTGTTCGCCCACTTCAGATACAGGACGACCATTTCTTGGTAAAGCATGACCAACTCTGCGAGACGGACAAGGAGTCCTACCGTGTGCTCCATGCCTATGTGGAGAGCTTCACCCTAGCCTTCGTGGTGGACAGAGATGGTAAAGAGCTGCTCGGGGGCGATGGGGTGCCCGCAAGAGCAGGCCGTTACATTAACACTAAGGCCCTCCTCGAGTGTGAAAACGACGACGTGGCCTTCCAGCTTCTTGGTATAACTTGCTCTCGTGCCCGTATTTGCTAAGTTTCTTCTATATGCTAACTTTTGTCTTCTTGTGTTCGCAGAAAAAATGGCCGACATGAGGGAGCGTCTGATGAGGTCGCAGGCAGCCAAAGTTCAAAAGAAGGTGCCTTCGGTTCCCAAAGCCGGAGCGGCCAAGCAGCAAGCGACGCTATAGAAGTTTGTGTCCAGCGCTAGCCCTACCCTGGGGATGACTTCCGTACCACCAACTCCTGACTCATCCCACAAGAGGAAGCGGGATGATATTGGGGCCTCTCCTGCGGGAGCTTGGGTGGCTCTCCTGGAGGGAAGTTTGTACTGCCCGCATGCTATCAGCAGGGGCAGATGTTCGACGAGGGGAGCTCCGTTGTCGTCCCAGATCTTGGTGCCTTAACGATTCTGTCCGCTGATCCTCAGGCACGGAGGAAGCTCCTCTGCCAGGATGCAGCAGGTATGATCAGGATATTGGAAGTGGCATTGGCCCTGGGAGATGCAGACACAGTTCATCGCTCCGACCTCAAGGAGGCAAAGTCCAGGATCAATGCCTTGGAGTGCGAGAACGTCGACATATATAACGAGCTGAAGAAGTTGCAAGGTCACCAGGAGGCCAAGATACTGCTTCAAAAAGAAGTGACCCAAATGAAGGAGGAGGTGAAGAATGTCAATGATGAGAATGCTCGCTTGAAGGCGAGGATTGCGGAGCTGGTGGAGTCATCAGCAGCGGGTGAAGATGAGACTGAGGATGAGAGGGCCTTGAGGATGAGGAGGGACCTGATCGAAAGGATCCGTGTCCTCGGGGAGGACAACCTGAGGGCAGCTGAGTTTGGTTTTAACGCTGCTCTAGAGTAGGTGAATGCCCTCAATTCTGACGTCCAGTTGCTGACCGAGGGAATGGGTCTGCTTAATGTGGTCGTTAACGGCGAGGTGATTCCCCCGGAATGTGTTAGCAAGGTCGTTTAGTTTGACTAGGATATTTTTGAATGTACATGTATTTTGTGGGCCTGCGTGCCCTTTTGATGTAATGTTTTGTTGGGCACTGCCCTTTTGGTGTAACCCTGACTTTTTTCGGCCTTGTAGCCGATGTTATTAACATTATGTTTGGAAATTTCTTGTTGCATTTATTTATGTATGCTTGTTTGAATGGACGTTTGTTCGACTTGTTTTTGTTGTACTCGACATGCTGGGAAACTCGTCGAGGAGGGCAAGGTGTTTTTGTCGGTGATGAGACTAGGACCTTGGTTGAGGTACTAAACTCATAGGCTTGGACTATTCCCATCGCGAGCTAGGTGTCCTGCCTGATTAGTGTGGCAACGACTGAGCTCGATTGAGGTGTCCCCGTTGTGCGCAGGATTAGCTCGTCCCATGAGCAGAAGCTGGCCGGCGTTTTAGAATGGATTGTGCTTCACCAGGGCACGATCATGTGGTCGCGCCGTCTCCCCGTTCGGGGTGATCTCGTCGGCAGTTAGTCCGACCTCGTGGTTGGGCTTAACTGTAGTATTGTTTAAGCTTTTCAACATTCCATGATCGAGCAAATGGTTCTCCGTCCAGAGTTTCTAAGTAGTATACTCCGGTGCCCGTTTTGGACTTGACCCTGTAGGGTCCTTCCTAGTTTGCGACCAACTTCCCTTCGCGCAAATCTTTCTGGTTTCTGCGCAAGACCAAGCTGCCAACGGGGAAGTCGCGTTTTATGACCTTAGCGTCGTGGCGCAAGGTTATTTGTTGTTTCAGCGAGTCCTCGCGGAGAGCTACTCCTGATCGTATTTCTTCGACTAGATCGAGCTCTTCTCTTAAGGCTTCGTCATTCATTTCCTCGTCGAGGGGAGCTTCCGTTCGTCTGGAAGGCTCTCTGATTTTTACCGGTATCACCGCCTCGATTCCGTAGGCTAGTCGGAAAGGGGATTCATCGGTGGTGGACTGCGGTGTTGTCCTGTAGGCCCAGAGCATGCTATGTAGCTCCTCGACCCATCTCATCTTGGATTCGCCCAGCCTTCACTTTAGACCACGAAGGATCACCCTGTTCGCAGCCTCTGCTTGCCCGTTGGTCTGGGGATCCATGATGGAAGTAAAGTGCTGCTTCGTGCCTAATTTGGCGACGAAGTCTTGGAACTTTTTGTACGTGAACTGAGTTCCGTTGTTGGTCACGAGGGCCTGGGGCACCCCAAACCGTGCGAGGACATTTCTTTTGTAGAAACGAAGTATGTTAAAGGCTGTGATCTTGGCGAGGGCTTCGGCTTCGATCCACTTCGTAAAGTAGTCAACGGCCATGATTAGAAATTTGTTTTAATAAGACCCCATTGTAAAGGGGCCGAGTATGTCCATCCCCCACCAGGCGAAGGGCCATGGCGAGGATAGAGTCTTCAATTCATTGGGGGGTGCTAAGTGCATGTCCCCGTGACGTTGACACCGGTCGCATTTTTGGACGTGCTCCTTGGCGTCGTGCTGCATGGTTGGCCAGTAATATCCTGCTCGCAAGGCTTTTTGTGCCAAGGATTTTCCCCCTAAGTGTTGCGCGTTGATGCCCTCATGGATTTCTTGTAAAATTTCGGGGACCTTACTCTCTTCGACGCATTTCAAGAGGGGGATGGATAATCCTCTTCGGTAGAGTTTGTCTTCAACCAGTACATACGAACAGGCTCGTCGTTTAGTTACGCTGGCTTCTTTACTGTCCTCGGGCAACTCCCCTTTGGTGAGGTAGTTATATACGGGAGTCATCCAGCAATGGGTGTCCCCGATGATGTTGACATCGAGCAGCTGGGATGGTTTCTCGATGCTAGGTCGGACGAGTACCTCTTGTATGACGAACTTATTTTCGCCTTTCTTTCTGGTGCAAGCTAGTTTGGACAAGATGTCTGCTCGCGTGTTTCGTTCGCGGGGGATGTGTTGGACTTCCCACGCATCGAACTTTGTAAGTCTTTCCTTTACCAGCGCCAGGTATTCAACCAGCTGGTCGTTCTTTGATTAAAATTCTCCCCGTACTTGTGACGCTATGAGTTGGGAATCAGTGTAGATTTTTACCTCCTTGGCACCCACGTCCTTGGCCAGCCATAGTCTCGCGAGGAAGGCTTCATATTCGGCTTAGTTGTTAGATGTAAGGAAGGATAGGACCAGCGATACTTCGATTAGTATTCCTTCCTCATTTTCGAGGATGATACCTGCTCCGTTACCTGAGGGGCTAGATGCCCCATCTACATGAACGGTTCATTTATGTACTCCACATGACGGGGACGGTAGCAGCATCATTTCTGCCACGAAGTTGGCCAAAACTTGTGCCTTGAGGGCCTTTCTGCCCTCGTAATGAATGTCAAATTCTGATAACTCCAGGGACCATTTAAGCATCCTGGCCGCCATATCTGGTCGGCATAGTAACTACCTGATAGGCTGGTCCGTACGGACAACAACGGTGTGGGCCAGAAAGTAGTGTCTAAGCCTCCTCGCGGCGGTGATGAGAGCAAGGGCGGATTTCTCTATCTGCGCGTACCTGACTTCTGGCCCTTGTAAGGCCTTGTTGGTGAAATAGATTGGCTTCTGCCCGTCCGTTGTTTCGCGGATTAGAGCAGCACTAATGGCTTCGCTGGCAACAGAGAGGTATAAGTATAGAGTTTCCCCGCATTCTGGTCAAGAAAGTACAGGTGGCTCAGACAGAGCCCGCTTAAGGTGGGCCAGGGCTTGCTCGCATTCGTCTGTCCATTCGAAACTGGTCTCTTTCCTGAGGAGTTTAAAGAAGGGCAGGGCGTGCTGAGCGGATTTAGCCACGAAACGAGAAAGGGAAGCGAGCATCCCGTTTAGGTATTGTATGGACTTCTTCGACCTGGGCGTGGGGAACTCTGCGAATGCTCGACACTTATCTGGGTTTGCTTCTATTCCCCTTTCGGTGAGATAGAATCCGAGGAACTTCCCTTCCCGTATACCAAAGGTACATTTTTCTAGGTTAAAGCGCATTTTACATTTCATGGCCTGGTCGAAAACCTTTTGCAGGTGAGTCGTATGATCGGATTCCTTTTGGGACTTTACGAACATATCGTCCATGTAAACTTCGAGCATGTCCCCGATTTCTGATCGGAAGACTTTGTTCATCATGCACTGGTACGTGGCCTCAGCGTTTTTCAGACCGAAGGGCATTACGTTGTAGTAATAGTTCCCCGAGGAGGTCATGAATGTGGTATACCTCTTGTCCTCTTCGGCCATAGGGATTTGATTGTATCCCGAATAGGCGTCCATGAAGGACAAGAGTTTGAAACCTGCAGAGTTATCTACGAGTCTATTTATGCCTGGTAAAGGATAGGCATCTTTCGGGTAAGCCCGATTGAGATCGGTGTAGTCAATGCACATGCGCCATTTTCCACTATGTTTTTTCACAAGTACAATGTTGGACAGCCAGGTTGTATACCTGGCCTCCGAAATGAATTTTGCCTCTAAGAGGTCTTGTACGAGTTTTTCGGCAGCCTGTGCCTTCTCGTCGGATTGTTTTCTTCTTCGTTGCACAACGGCACAGGCAGCTGGATCAACGGTCAAGTGGTAGCACGCGGTTTCAGGGTCCAAGCCGAGCATATCAGCTGCACTCCAAGCAAACAAGTCAGCGTTGTCGTCCAGGCACTTCTTCAGCTGTAGCTTGACCTCGTCGGGTAGTCCAACACCTATCTTTACTCCTCTGTTGGGGTTGTTGCTGAAGGTGATGACTTCTAACTCTCCGTCTGGAACTGGTCGCATGAGGGCTGGTGTGGGGGAGTTGGTCGTCCCGGTTGGCGCACCCTCACTGTTATCTTCTTTGCCGTCTTCTAAAATTCAGCTGTCAAGGTCGATAGTATGCACGGGGAGTGCAGGCTTCTTGTCTAGTTGGCCATCTTTGGTTGGACGATCTTCATCCCTTGCCCGTTTGGCTGCTTTGGGTGCTGCTCTAATCTGGTTTTGTCCCTTGTTCGCTGCCTTGAAGCATCTGCGGGCAGCTTCTATGTCCCCATGCAAAGCTGCGACGTGACCCTTCTCGGTATAATACTTCAACTTGAGGTGGATGGTTGAAGGAACATCAACCAATTCTGCGAGGGCGGGTCTCCCCAAAATACATTGATATAGCGACGAGCAATCGATCACCAAAAAATGGGTCCTGATTGACCAGGATGCCTCTTTTTCCCCGAATGTGACCGGCAGCTCCACATACCCCCAGGGTCTGGCCGTGGCTCCGTGGAACCCCTGTAAATCGGATCCCACATACGGTGAGAGGTTCTTCTGGTCTAGCTTAAGGGCGCGGAACAGGCCAGTGTACATAATGTCCACCGAACTGCCCTGGTCCACCAGGATCCTTCTGACATCGGTGTTTGCTAATTTGGCCCTGATGAGTAGGGGAATATGAGAATTTGGAGAGCCCCCGGGCAGCTCCTCGCGGTAGAACATGATCGGTTGGGAGCGCCCCTTGATTCTCTCAAGCGTAGACAACCGGTCAGGACTGCAATTTATAAGCTGTTCGAACTTCCTCTTGACAGATCCTACTGTCAGCTCATTGTACCCCCCGCATGAGATAACCATGGTTGCAGGGAATACTTCCCAAGTGTTGTGGGCGGATATCCGGGAAAGCTCCTCTGGAATGACGAAGTCTTCTGGTCGTGTAATGGACATTGTGACCGGCGGGGGAGGACTAGATTGAGACTATTCTGCCTCCTTCTTTGAATCTGAGGCCTCTCGTCTGGAGGACTCACCTTTCTTTACGTATTGCTTCAAATGACCCTCTTTGATGAGGATCTCCATTGCGTCTTTAAGGTGCACGCAATCCTTGGTTGTGTGGTCGTGGCTACGGTGGAAGCGACAATACTTGCTCTTGTCGACGTTTCCCTTAGACGTCGTCGATTTGGAGAATCTGACGCCTCCTGCTTGAATTCAATATTGATCCATTCGGAGAGAATGCGTTCACGGGGAGCCATAAGCAGGGTATATTCCGTGAACCGGCCAGCAGACCCTTTACTTTCTCGGGGACGATAGTATCGCCGCCTTTCTTTTCCTTGCCGGGACGTCTCCGACTCATCTTTTTTTTGTGTCTGGGCGCCTTCGCGATCTCTTGCGTCCCGAGCATGGTATGCAGCCTCCTTCTCCCCGTACTGTATGTACGCTTCAGCTTTCCAGAGGAGCTCTGTTAACGTGTGGGGGGTCTCGATGCCCACGGCTTTGCAAAACTCGCTCTTGGGTTTCAAGCCTTTCTAGAGAAGATATTTCTTCATATGGTCCGTTGTACGGACCTCCACAGCTTCTTTGTTGAACCGTTCGATATATGCCCGCAGGGATTCATCCCTACCTTGTATAATAGCTTCCAAGGTGGCCTCCGACTTAGGATGTCGTCGGGAAGCCGTAAAGTGCCGGGTAAATCGGCTCTTCAAATCTCTCCATGATGTGATTGAACCTCGAGGAAGGCGCTTGAACCAAGCCATTTCCCCCTTTCTTAGTGTGATCGAGAACAATCTGCACTTTATGCCCCCGATCACCTTGTGGTAATGGAGCATTGCTTCTATGTTCTCTATGTGTTCGCTGGGGTCAGTGGTCCCGTCATAGGTTGCTAGAGCAGGGGGCTTCTCCAAGCCACGAGGAATTCTGGTGTCCATGATCTCCTGTGAGAGTGGGTCGTGTATGTCATCGTCACTGCTTGTCCTCGAAGAACAGGAAAGAGAATAGCCGCGATCACGGTTTCTGCTCTGTCGTGGAGAGTGCCTGCGCGACCGGTGATACTCGGACCTTCTGGTGGGCCTGGACTTCTTTGACACCGGGGAACGCCTTGACTTCCTCGGGGGAGACCGGTGTCGTCTTCGTGTGAGATCGGACGCGGGCTTCGCCAACCTTGATCGTCTTCCTTCCGGGGAGAGGCTTCTGGACCCGTCATGCCTCCGTTTCTGAGGATGTGGAGACGGGCTGCAAGGCTTCTCCGAGGGCATGCGTTCTTGGAGGATGTGTTCGAGAATGTTGATCTTTTCTCCTTGCTGGAAGATCAAGAGGTTTGACCTGTTGAGAGAGGCTATAAGAGCATCCGTGCTGGGGTCAGCGTTTTGAGGAACCGAAATAGGTTCGAAAACACATTCAGCGACTTGTGCTCGAGGTTTTACGTCATCAGGATTAGGAGAGGTGGTTTTCCCGTCACGATGATCTGTCTCCGGGAAAGCAGCTCCGGAGAGGACGTGGTCGGTGTTGTCAGTGATAACAGCGACGGTGGGTTCTTGACGGATAGCATCATTCTTGGTGGAGGCCATGCTGATCGACAGAGGTATGAAGAAAACTTTGGTCTATGAGATGAAAAAGAGAGAGGATCTTGAATCAAAAGACGGGGAAGCTAGATTCCCACAGACGGCGCCACTGATCGGAGGTGATTAGACTGGATCATCGTGATGATGCTTGTAGGAGAGAAAAAAGGGGGTGGTACCTGCAAGGTACTCCGATGCAAAAGTAAGTGTTTGGTCAAAAGAGAGAAAAGTAAATACAAGGGTTCAAGTATATGATATTGAATACCTGCCCCTCTCAAATGAGGGGGTATTTATGGGGAGATCCCATGCGATCAAAGCACCTGGTCGACCAATGAGGGGTTGCCTAGTGGAGGGCAAAGCGCGTGGCCCTTTGACCAGGTCTAACTGTCTCCGTGAGATTCGGGGAGACAGTTGGCCGCATGAACTGCTTAGCGAGTGAAGGGGACGTGCCCAACGGTTAGTTTCTGCCCAACGGCTAGTTTCTGGCTGTTGGGCCTGTCCAATGGCTGGATTGGATTGGCCTTGCCCCTCTGGGGGCACAGCGCCTGCCCAGTCCAGAACAATATATTTATAAAATTACAATTTAATTTACTAAAAGAATAACAATTTGTTTAATCATAGTTAAAACACCATTTTATAACAAAATAATAATAATAATAATAATAATAATAATCACTTAAATATAATAATAGCATAATATCTAAAAATCAAACAAAAATAAAGAAGAATAAAAGTTCAGCATCTCCACTAAACACATCATGTTCTTCGAAGATGGTAATTGATTCTTAAATTCGTTAGACCCACACTATTTTTTCCTTGAAGGTGGACGATGGTTGGTTAGAAGGAATGTTCGAAATTTGGCAAGAGGAGTTTAAGTATTTTTCCGATATCTTTAAGGAACCAAGTTTTTATAGGCCTCGCCCGGATGAGATTTTTTTTCGATCTCTCTATGTAGAGGATCATCTTTCCTAGACCACGTATTTTTCTCTTCAGGAGTTAGATGGTGTGATTTCAATGTGTGATGGTAATAAGAGCCCTGGTCCTAACAGTTTTTCTTACTCCTTCTTTAGGAGGTTCTGGAATCTGTTTAGGGGGGAATTTGGGGGTTATTTTGACCAGTTTCATTGGTTTGCTTCGTTACCTTGTAGCTTTACTTCTTACATTGTCACCTTAATTCCCAAGTCTATTTCCCTTGTTTAGTTAAGTAATTTTAGATATATTTCCTTGGTCGGTTCCAAGCTAGTGACTAAAGTTCTAGTGGGTAGGCTGGGGGAGGTCATGGATGAGCTTATTTCACCTAACCAATCAACCGTTCTAAAAGGTAGAATGTTGATGGATGGTGTGATGGCTATAAATGAAGTGAAAACTAGAAACTCGTGTATCATTTTTAAAGTGGACTTTGAAAAGGATTATGATTTTATGATTTGGAAGTTTCTAGACTATATGTTGGTCAGATTCAGGTTTAATGACAAGTGGAAGTCTTGGATTAGATCTTGTGTTTTTATTGGGAATCTTGAGGTGTTGGTCAATAGTTGCTTAAATCAAGAGATTAATATTCAAAGGGGTCTTCCTAAGATGAGTGTCATCTTTGAGTCTACTTTGATGTTCAATATCACAAAGTCCACAGGAAATGAGAACTTGTCAGTTTGTATCAGTACATCTTTGACTATTCCCATTAGTGTCTTGCAAGTTTGGTCTGCCATTTGCAATGTTGATGTAAATGACTTTTTTTTGCAGATACTTAATCATTTCTACCACTGATAAAGGTATTATATTCACACTTGTACATAAATCAATAAATGAATCTTCAGTCTTCATATTACCTATGGACATAGGTAATACAATTACTCCAGGGTCAGCTTCTTTCTTATGCCGGCTTTTCGATAATTTCCACAGGCTTCATTATGCAATTATTCTTCCTCTGGTCCTTTAGCTCCTTCTTTGGGTTTGACAACAATCATGTCATATCAACTTCAAAATTAAATTCATAATAAAAGTAATAGACTTTAAATCACATAATTCCTCATCAACTCAAAATGTAACAAACACCCAGTTCTCGATGTTACATGATCATAACACTAAAACCACTAATTTGCGATAAACGATAAATAAAATGAAGAATAGCTCCAACAAGCCACCTTCCACACACACAACAACAACTTTACTCCTAGGTATCTGTAAGATGCCCATGGTGGACAACATTAAGCAAAAAGGGATGAAAAATAAACTTTGATATAAACGGTGTAAAGAATGCAAAGGTAGAGAAACACACAACATGTCATACATTCAATACACAACCAACATCACCATAATCTCACACCCATTCATAACAAAATGCTAATATATGTAATGTGACTCACGACACAATGTGACACTATGCATATGGTACCAACTCAACATTTGGTTCTCTCAGAAATCGGGCCCCCCTTCTGAACTCATGAACCCCCCCCTTCTGAGCTTTGGATAATCCACTAGTCCCCTTTTATGAACTAGCGAACATGCCTTTTTCAACGACGCAGCACAATGATGCATGTCAATACAAATCAATGCAACAGCAATAACAATGCTTACGACCCCTTTCTCACCATTAACAACATGTATTGATACACAATATTAATTTCCCCTTCTGAATTACTATCCAATAATAATAACAATAATGCACATAAACACATAAATAATTCCTCTTTCTGAACTATTTATCATCACACCAATAATACATAATTAATCACCATATAATCATGCATTTCACAATAATCTTACTCGTATTCTCATCATGTAACAACACAAAACAACATCGTATGCATCTCATACAATTGCGACATGACATAAACATCAACATGTACATAAATCAATTATCACTCAACAGCGATAATTCTACCATAAGTAATTAAATTCATAATAATTAATTATCAACACCAACACGACCAAACTGTAGCCATTTATCACTCAAACAATAGAACTACATCAAAAATCTGAACTGACAGCTTGAAACGCACAACAGGGACAAGAACGCCCCTTCTGATAGCGTGATGGGCAACATGTCAGCTGCTTAAAACTTCCATCTCATCATTATAGTGACAATCGGCTTGAGAAATCAAGCCTGGAGACCATGACAGTCTCCAAGTTATAGCGCTCACGCCTGTCAGCGTCTAAGGTGCATGACAGGTAACCTGTCATCCGCATGACGCCCGTCACCCTGCACCAGAAGGCAGAAAGATGAATTCAATCATGAGAGTTCCCTTGAACTCCAATTTTTAACTCCTAATCATCCCAATACGCCTAGAAATTACACCACATCTAATAACATTCTAATAACATGTTAAACCACAAATTACACTAATTATTTGTCATTTTCATCAAATTCATGTTTATGTTCAAATCTTCAAAAATTCCAACAATGGCATAACAACATATACACATAAACAAAATCATACACATATGAATTCGGTCACGAAAATTAGTTAATCACACCTTCAATCACCAATTTTCATATTAACACATAACAACAACAAATCATAACAAAGTTCACACAATCCTAAGGAGAGTAAGGTTCTCTCTTCTCTACCCTTTCATGCAAAACACCCATATATAAGCCCTTTCTCCCCCATACCTCAGATTCCTAGCAAGCAATTCTGAATTTGATTTGTGTTACTCCATCTTTAAGCCCTAATCTCCTTTCCTCCCAAAAACTCTATTTCACGTACGCACTCCTCCAAGACTCTACTAATACTTATCTATCTCTAAAACCTGATTTAATCTTTTATTAATTACACTTAGTCCCAGCTCATTTTGTATTTCTCATCACTTCCCTTATTTCTTCTTAGTTTCTATTTTCCACCCAAAACCTCTATTTCTATTTATTTTAATTAAAGATGATTATTAATTTACTACCTCCCACCAATACTTTCACTACACCCCACCATACACCACATACAGATACAACTCATAATATATTTAATTAAAAGCACACCACATACCAAATAATTAAATGAAAACACGAAATTCGATTAAATAAATTAATCGAATTCTTGGGTGTTACAAGTAGCGTCTATCAACAACTTTGGTTGTTGTTGGAGTACATTTCTTATTATGTGTATTTGCGTGAAGTCATCAAAAATGTGGTTTGGACACCGCCTTAGCATGGACTTGTTTTAAACCAACGATTTTCGAACCTCCACAACTCACCCCTCTTGTGTATGGAGACACATCTTTAACATCTCTCTCTCTTTCTCTCTCTCTGTCTCTCTCTCTCTCTCTCTCTCTCTCTCTCTCTCTCTCTATATATATATATATATATATATATATACGCACACACACACACTTCATTGTCGTTCCTTTTGTTTTCCGCTATCTTTTTATTTCGCTATATATATATATATATATATATATATATATACACACACTTCATTGTCGTTCCTTTGGTTTTCCGCTATCTTTTTATTTCGCTGCATATTTACTTGAATGATTTGTAAAAGAATTTAAAACTCTAATATTCCAAATGATTTTAATTTCAATGAAAAATTTCTAAACCTCTACAATTCAACCCCCTATATATATATATATATATATATATATATATATATATATATATACACACACACACACACACACACTTCATTGTCG
Source organism: Lathyrus tuberosus (assembly GCA_022829125.1). Classification (NCBI taxonomy): domain Eukaryota; kingdom Viridiplantae; phylum Streptophyta; class Magnoliopsida; order Fabales; family Fabaceae; genus Lathyrus; species Lathyrus tuberosus. The sequence continues at coordinate 2,172,942 of JALAZF010000073.1, read as the reverse complement.
TTCCTTTGGTTTTGCGCTATCTTTTTATTTCGTTGCATATTTACTTGAATGATTTGTAAAAGAATTTAAAACTCTAATATTCCAAATGATTTTAATTTCAATGAAAAATTTCTAAACCTCTACAATTCAACCCCCTCTCGTATATGGAATCACATGTCAAATAGGAAACACATCAACAGGACACGCCACCTGACCACCACTTTGTTAGGAAAACTTTTGATACAAGGATCGGTCTCTTAGTTAAACCATTATCTCAGATAACATTGATAGGTCATGAGAGAAATATCCACATTGGGTCAACAACAACCACATAAGTAAGAGAGAAATCACACTTTCACCCAAAACCTTAATGCATTAGGTATATAGGCCATCACACTTATAAAGTGTTGAATCTCCACTTTTCCAAGTATGTACTAGTCATATTTGCTGACAACAACATATGGACTTGGGTAAAAGTCATAAGACATGAGGATGAGTCTCGTTGAGTATTCTCACTATTTTGCAAAGAAGTGGAAGTTGGAAAAAACTTGAAAATTACAACCATTATCACTGATCATTGTGGGAAATTTGAAAAGTTGTAAAGAAAATGATATTTCTCATGATTTCTCTTATCCAAAAACTCTACAATAAATTGGAGTTATATAACGGTAAAATATATCTCTGCAAAAGATGGTCAAAATCATGATCAATGAGAAAAATATTGCATTGCACTTCATGGCCATATTTAATACCACTCTTTATGCATTATAGAAAGTAAGAAAACCCAACATTTCACATTTTCATCAATTTGGTTGTACATATTATGCGTTAAACACCAAAGAACACTATAACATGTTTGATTTAAATATACAAGAGTGTGTCTTGTTAGGATACTCTTAATGCTCTAGAGCTTATAGGGTGTATAACACTAAAATATTGATTGTTGAAGAATCAATTTATGTAAGGTTTAATATACTAAGATGATACCATAGATAAATTTGGAAAAAATCAATTGAGAAATTATGCTTGCGATTAGATTTCATCAAGTAATCATCTGAAGTAAACTCTTGATCGATTATATACTTTAAAGTTTTTTTTAAGTATATCTCAACCTAACATTCAACATCCGTTTTCGCTCTCGACAAATAACACAAGATCTATTGAATCTTTTAACTTGTATTTTTTCATTCAATTAATAGATCCAATAGCATTAGGATCCAATAATATACAGTGGATGTAAACCTTACCATATTCTTTACAATTAAAAATTACAATATGTCGTATTTCTAGATCTATTAAGAAAAATATCAATTATTTATGTACCAACTAAAAGTTTAACATAAAAAATATCAAGAATGAAAATTACAATATGTCGCATTAGGATCCAATTTAAAGTTTAACATAAAAATATCAAAAATGAAAATAACATTACCGATATTCTAAATTTTTAAATATAGATCTCTTTCAAATTTCTAAATTAACACTATGCCATAAAAGCCTTTAGACAGCGCTTTTTTTTTGCATTACACAGCGCTTAAAAGCGCTGTCTAAACTGGCGTTGTTAAAAAATTAGACAGCGCTTTTTGTTTTTTCAGACTAACATTAGACAGCGCATTTTGCCTTTTTTTAGTATACCTTAGACAGCGCTTTTGCTTTTTTTTGGTATACCTTAGACAGCGCTTTTTGGTCAAAGCGCTGTCTAAACCCCACTTTAGCTAGCGCTTTTAGTGTAAAGTGTTGTCTAAGGTATACGAATTTTTTTATATAAATTACTTAAAAATAGCGCTGTTTGTTTTATACAGTTTATATGCACCTGTTTTTAAACCACAATTTGCACCAGGTTTTCAACCACAATTTGCACCTGTTTTTCAACCACATTTTGCACCAAAATATCATAAATTGGAGCTTCAAACCAATATATACGCACCAATTTAGCCTATTTATATATACAATTTTCATCCAATTTATATATACAAAACAATTGATGATACAAATCATTTCATCCAACAAAACATTTTGCTTCAAATCTACATATTACTTACAGAAATGCTAAGCAAAAAGCAATGCACATCAATATAACTCTATCTTCTACTTTGCACATATAACCTGAAACAACACAAAAAGATTGTAATTCAATTAAAACAAGACATAAACAATGTCTATAGTTACAAAGTTATACATACTCAAAATTCTCATCAATTAAAGTAAGAGTACAATATACCTTATAAAACTCCGAGCTCAATAATGAATTGACACCAATCCTCTTTAATTTCATCCAAATGATCTCTTGAGTAATACGCACACTTGAATTCATCAAAGTACTACATAATAATATAACATAGTTTGATTTAGTTTCAACTATTTAATTATATGAGAAATATGTGTTAAATATTAAAATAACTCATAAGTTAGAAATACATACATCAGATGGAATCTCTATTCGATCCAAAAAAAGAATTTCTCTCATAAACCTCAACATGAAATAACCGCAATCTATATCATTACGTTGCCGAGGACACTACACATGAAAAGAAAATATGGATAAATCCTAAGTTTTATCAAGTATCATCACTAATATAATCAAAAATGTGATAATTAATATACCTTCACTCCAATCCATGTAATGTTGTTGGCTCTCCTCTTTGGTACTTGGATATCTCTTTGTGCTCGAAAAGCTTGTATAATGCTAATAAAATATAAATGAATATTTAGAACAATTCACATAAATAAATAAATAAATAAATAAAGAATCATAGAATCATCATGTGGGTGATCCTCATTAGTAGCCATCTAACCTGTAATAAAGAAAACAAGGATATCAAATATAAATTATGATGAAAGTACTTGTCTAAGCTATAAATTATGATACCAAATGATATATAAAATGAAAAATAAAGAAGAGTATATAAATTTATTGAAAATGACATAATATATAACATTTTATTATATTACCTCTTTCACTAACATCTCTTTCTTTTCTTGGTTGGAATATGAATTACTTGTTTCTTAGCAATGCGGACGGATGAATTGATCCAAATTCCCTCGTTATGATCATTTCTGATATATGACTCATCCGCTATAAGATCCTCATCTTGATCATTTCTATTATACAACTCATTCTGTCTAATGCATGGCTCATTCTCAACATCAATATCACATTGATCTACACCGCTATCATCAACCACTTTGTTAGATAAAAGCACTATAGACCATTTCGTACTCGCCGGGTCAATGACATAGAACACTTGTTTAGCTTGAGATGCTAGAATAAAAGGCTTATCTTTGTACCCCACCCTATTAAGATCCACTTGCAAAAATCCTGACTTATCCATTCGTATGCCACTACTATTTACCCACTTGCAACCAAAGATAGGAATCTGAAACTTCTCGTAATCAAACACCCAAATGTGCTCAATAACTCCAAAATATGACAGATTTGCATATTTGGGGTTTAAGTCTTTCATACTTGATATGTGCATTGCTTCAGCTAGCACGGTGACACCACTATTTTTCATAGTACTTTTATCATCTTGTTCTTTGGTATAAAATGTGTATCCATTAATTGCGTATGCGCTATGAGAAAACACATGCAAACTTGGACCATATGCCAAACATCTCAACCTTTCTGTTACTGAAGCGGGATCTGAAGAGCGCTTCGAATAAATATGATCCATTAACCATTGTATAAAACTTTGATTGTGCTCTCGTACTATCCAATTTTCATTTCTGTTCTGATTTAACCTTCGGAGTACATCCTTGTGCATTTCAACATATGGCTCAACCTCATTATCATTGTGCAGAACATACAAATGCACTTGATCCCGTTCATCCCTTGATACTGTCACAATTTTATTTCCAATTAACTTTTTACCTTCCTTTTTTTTCGAAAATATGAGTTTTGGGGAGTACAATCGATTGAACATTGGACAAATATTCAGTACAAAACTCAACCACTTCTTCAACAATGTATCGTTCAACAATACAACCCTCTGGTCGACTTCGGTTTTTCACGTACCCTTTTAATATTTTCATATAACGTTCAGCAGGGTACATCCATCTCATATAAGTTGGTCCACACAACTGTGTCTCTTTCACAAGATGAACAACTAGATGTGCCATTATGTCAAAAAAATAGGGAGGAAAATACATTTCAAGCTCACACAAGGTAATAACTATTTCTTTTTGTAGTGTTGGTAAGATCTCAGGATCGATCACCTTACTACAAATTGACCTAAATAAAAAACACAATTTAGTTATGGCGCTTCTTACTTTTTCTGGCAAAATAGAACGTATACCTATTGGTAGAAAATGTTCCATTATAACATGGCAATCATGTGTCTTTAAACTCTTCAACTTGAGGTCTTTCATAGACACAAGTCTTCTAATATCTGAAGAGTATCCTTCTGGAACTTTAACTTCACTCAAAAATTTACACAATATTTTTCTCCTTTCTAGATAGAGTAAAAGCAGCAGGTGGTAGATATGTTCGTCTTCCTTTCTTCACGGGTGCTAATTCAGTTCTTATTCCCATTTATAACATGTCCTCCCTTGTTGTAAGGCCATCCTTAGACTTTCCTTTTATATTGAGTAACATACCAATAACACTTTCAAATACATTTTTTTCAATATACATAACATCGAGAAAATGTCTCACGTACAAAGACTTCCAATATGGCAATTCAAAAAATATCGACCTCTTCTTCCACCCACCTTTGACAACCTTATGTGCAAAAGGCTTGCCAAACTGAGTACGCACATCTTTCACCTTTTCAAAAACTTAGTCACCTGACAATGCAGGTGGAGCTTTACGTTGTTCGGTGTCTCCATTGAATGCTTTTCTCCACCCACGGTAGTGATGATTAGAATTTAAGAATCTACGATGACCGAGAAAGACATTCTTCTGACCAAACTCCAATCGCGTCGAATCTGTTTTATCTTCACAAATAGGACACGCATCTTGACCTTTTATGATGTACCCTGATAGATTTCTGTATGCTAGAAAATCATTAATTGTGCCAAACAACATCGCCCTCAAGTTGAAACTTTCTTTCCTATACCCATTATAAACCTCCACACCGTTCTCCCACAAAAACTTTAAATCTTCGATTAAGGGTGCCAAGTATACGTCTATGTCATTCCCTGGTTGTTTAGGCCCAGAAATTATCATAGATAACATCATGTACTTACGCTTCATATATAGCCATTGAGGTAGGTTATAAATCATAAGAATCACAAGCCATGTGGTATGTGAGATACTTTGAAGACCATGCGGGTTCATTCCATCAGTAGATAATGCCAAGCGAAGGTTTCTTGCTTCTTCTCCAAAGTCAGGATAATCATTATCAATTTTTTACCACTGTGGTAAATCAACCGGATGTCGATACTTTCCATCAATAATTCTTTCATCTGCATGCCAAGTCAGGTGTCTTGCATCGGTTTCACTATGAAACATGCGCCTAAATCTTGGAATTATAGGAAAATACCATAAGACTTTTGCTGGAGACAATTTTTTCTTATATCGAGACAAACCGCATTTAGGGCACTCAGTTAACGATGCATATTCGTTTCGAAACAAAACGTAATCGTTTGGACAAGTATGTATCTTATCATAGCTCATTCCAATAGAGCACAACATTTTTTTGGCCTCATAGGTTCGATTAGGAAGAACATTATCCTCCGGTAGCATTTCTCTCATAAGGGCCAACAACTCTGTGAAACTTTTATCCTACCATCCATTTCCCGCCTTTAAGTTGTACAACTTTAATACCGCAGACAGTCTTGTGAATTTAGTGCAACCTTTATACAACGGTTTCTTTGCATCGCTTACCAACCTCTCAAACATTTTGGGACAATCACGAAGATCTTCTTCAAGTGCTTCTGCAATCTCTTCGACTCGATCACAATCGTATGTTTCCGTGTCTTTGTAGTCTGAAGCATAGGTCGTATTACTTTTCCCCCTCGGTTCAACATCTCGTTAATTTTCTCACCATGAAATATCCAACACTTATAACTTCGATCAATTCCATGCATCAGTAAATGCGATTTCAATCCATCTGCGTCAACCCGACCCACATAACAACAACCCAAGCAAGGACATTTCATTCGACTGGGGTCTTCAACGTGTTGAACAGCAAACTTAACGAATTCCAATACCCCATTCTCGTACTCTTTGGACAATCGATCGGCAGACATCCATTTTTTATCCATGGTTTTCCTACTTATTAAGGTAAACAAAAACACTACTATAATTATTCACGCAACTATTTCAAAAGAACATAAAAGAAGATTTTCCTAAGAAAAACACTTTCGCGTCACAGAAAGAAGATTAATACAAACTTTTATTTCACATATCGTCTACCATATGAAGATTTGAGTGCAAGAATAAAATACCTTTCTCGTAGTAGCACTTGGTTCAAAACAAACTCTCCTCAAACAACAATCTGAAAAGAACAATCACAATTGAAAGCAATCAATATCAACTTCAAAACTAAAACCATGAAGATGTTAGTAACACAAGAGAGATTAAAGCAGGAATAAGCCATTGAAGAATTCCAAAATTGAATCGTTTATAATTGTATAGTTTTGAATTTAATAGCATAAAACCAAGATATTAATATCCATAAGAGAACAACAAAACACTTAGTACCTATACCCCACTCTATATCTTGATTTAATTTTTTTTTGGTTAATCAAGGCATAGTTGTTTATAAAAGAGACAGTATGGTTTACATCAATCAGATTCCTCAAAGAAGACCCTAAATGCAGAAATGTTCATATCAAAAAATGGACCTTACAAATCCATGGAACAGTTGTTGGATGACTGAGAAAAAACTTGTAATGATTAAAGTAATGGAGTCTTGTTATGACCCTAACTATCTATCCCAAAGTCAGTACCAAGCTACATTCATGAGTAGAACCACTATTTATCATCTCTAACGTTAACCCTAACAGAAAAGAAGAAATCTTACCAAAACGGTGGAGAACGGTGGAGTACGGTGGAGGACGGTGGAGGACAATGGAGGAAGGACGACGGCGAGACTGTAACCGAGACAGTGGAGGACGGTGGACGACGGTGGCGAGAGCTGTTCTTCGTTCATTCTCGTCGTTCGCAGTTCGCAGCAGAGAGGGAAAGAATAGAGATATGAAAAATAGAATACTGATACTATTCAATTTTTTATTTTAATTAATAAGACCTTAGACAGCGCTTTTCAAAAAGTGCTGGCTAATGTGGTCTTTTACCAGCGCTTTTCAAAAAGCGCTATCTAAGGTAGGCCTTTTAGCAGCGCTTTTACTCTTTTTCGTATACAGTTTCCGTGTTTTATTTTTTTTTAACTTATAGCAGCGCTTTTGCATAAAAGCGCTGTCTAAGGTGCGCTAGTAAAAGTCATTTTTGGCGTAGTGTAATTAATTATTTATGTACCAACTCACATTTTTCTTACTTCCTCTTCATTTTGTACTATTATTTATCTTTCTTCTATCAAACTTTTCCATATTCTTTTCCATTTTTCTCTCTTTTGATGCTTTTCTCGATGCTTCGTCTTCCTCTTCTTCCTTCTTCCTTCTTCCTCTTTTTCTTTGTTTTTTGTTCATCTTCTTCCTTCTTTCGGTTAGGGATTATTACACTCTTCTTCATTTTTTATTATTCTTTCTCTCTTTCTTTCTCTCTGAACCCTAATCTCTGTGCATTTCATCTTGACTCTCTAAACTTTCTTCTTATCTCCTTTCTGTACCTAATTGTGTTTTTGTCGAAACTGTGAGATTGCGTCGGAGAAGGCAGATCAGAAGTGTAAATCGGCGGTGGCGTTATGGTTCAGCGTATGGAGTCACGGTGACTGTGTGCGATGATAATGGGGGCGACGCGATTGAAGATGGCAAAGTCTTCGTGGTCAGAAAAGGGAACCATACACAACAGTGGTGTGCGATTCCGTTTGCGGTGGTCTGAAAACAAATTATAATCAATCCAAAGTTAATAACACTGAAAGCATGCAATTGAATGCTATGTTGAACAACCTAAGAGCACAAGAGTCACACTACGAGGTACTATCTTAGTATTTTTCTTAATCAAGATTCTTACAAATATTCGTATATGCTTGCTGACATAATTTTTTATCGCTTTAACTTAGGTTGGGAAGTTTGAAAAGAAAAAGAGCAAGCTACTTCCTCCTCTTGATCCTTCTTTATAAGAATTTGATATGAGTACATTGTAGGTAAATTGTTCATTTTTTGCTTGAGCAATATTTCTTTTGTGCTGTGATTTTTATTTGGTCGAAATCTGTGATAAAATCTCATGTGTTGTTCTTCATCTGCGGTTTTTGCATCTGTTTTCTTTTGAACTAATGTTAGATTTCTAACAATTTAGATTGGACCTAATAAAATAAAAGTAATATTAGGTAAATCTAGATTAAAGGTTAATTGTATATGTCTTCAACAATATTCACACGCTTTCAGATTTCAATGTCTTGGTTAAACTCCGTCGTGAAAATTTTGTTCATTTGTTTCATCCTTCTTCTGATGCGAATTATAGGTCATAATGAATGAAGATCTTGAAGAGCTGGAGGAACTAGGTTCTGTTACCTTCAGAACAGTATATCATGGAAAATGGCGAGGAACCGATGTTACCATTAAGAGAATAAAGAAAATATGTCTCACCGTTCGGACGTCTGAGCAAGAGAGACTGGTAAAGATAATCTTATCGCATTTTCTTGAAAATGCTTCAATGATAACGATAATCTTTTAAGATACATGAAATACAATTATATCTGCTTCTTTTCCAGACTGTTAAGTTTTGGCGGGAAGCTGGTATTCTTTCCAAGCTTCATCATCCAAACATGGTGGCATTTTATGGCGTGGTGCAGGATGGACCGGGAGGAACAATGGCAACTCTTACAGAGTATATGGTTGATGGTTTTATTAGGCATGTGTTACTTCGCAAGGATAGGTAATGCATATTGAATAAGAGTCGTAATGAGTGTATGATGATAAGTCTCTCATTGTGTTTAATAAATGGATATAACTCTAAGAGTCCTTGCATGATTTTTCATTGCAGTTATCTTGATCGTCGCAAGAGACTGATAATTGCAATGGATGCAGCTTTAAGAATGAAGTATTTGCATTTGAAAAATATTGTGCATTTCGACTTAAAATGCGTCAATTTACTTGTAAACTTAAAAGATCCATTACGGCCAATATACAAGGTACTAAAGCTGAGATCTTTTATCCTATTTTCTACACAATTTAAAATGTATTACATTTAATGTAAATGTTGACAATGACAAGACTGCGAAAAATGTTTTTTTTTTCAGGTTGGTGATTTTGGTTTGTCAAAAATTAAACGAAATACCTTAGTTTCCGGTGGGGTGCGGGGAACTCTACTGTGGATGGCACCAGAGCTATTTCATTTTTTTTGCCTTACCTTATGTTCCTTTTTCCTTGAAGGTGGGGAATGGTGGGACCTGTGTGCTGGACCGCGTGTTGAATCTACCAACACATTAACAGAATTTCAGTTAAACTTGAGTCAATTGTTGGTGCTTACTGGAGAGGAGATGAAAGAAAACGAATGCTGTAAAGGATATATGGTACTGCATGGAAAAATGAAGAGCAGTTGAAGGCTTATCTTCACTTCAAAGAAGAAGCTAAACGTCGAGATCATAGATACAAGTACAAATCAATGTGTTGTGGTGCTGTATATAATTTCCCTGCAAGTTTATTGTGCTTTCTATTTTGATTGTATATATAAATCATATGAGTTAGCATTTCTTTTACGATTCCTAATTTTATGGATACATAACTCTTGATTCATGAATAACATCTTACATTTAATTTATTGAACTTCTATTAAATTTATGCAGGAGGATGCTTGTGGGGGTTTAGTTTTCTAGCACCCAAAGGGTGCTATTGTGAGACACATAATTGAAGATTTTTGGGAAAAAAAATTCACATAGAGCGTGGTTATGATCTATTATATACATCCCATGTGGCCAAAGTTGATGTTTGGAAGATCAGCAGTCATTTGGACTTCTACAAGGAAAATATGTATGATCAGATGAGCATTGAAAACGAGATTTATCAGCTCCGACCAATGAATTGTCCTTGTCATATTTTGGTAAAGAAAAGGAAGTGTCATTTCTATCGAGACTATCCTATTCAGGCACTAGAATTGGGGATCGTTTATAGATATGAGTTATCTGGAAGTTTACACGATCTTTTCCGCGTTAGAGGTTTCACACAGGTCCGCGTTAGAAGTTAAAACAAGTGTAAAGCTATATTTTCTGCATGATTAGGATAGGGCTTGAAAATCAAAATTTAGTGGTAGCGTATAAAAATGCACTAGCGAAGGAAGGATCGAAAAATGTATCACTATGAGTAAGGGGTGGCTATTGAATAAAAGCATGATTGTACTACTATCTCTGAATATCTATTGCTTGGATGATAAGCTGCCTTCAAAACAGAGATGAGAGATAAATCATAAATTGAGTGATATTGGAAAGTCCTTACTGGTGCAATCTACGAAGGTTAGGAGGTTCTAGGACTATGTTCGTAGGCTTTGTGATCTCTAGAACTGTAAGAAATTGGTTAGGATATATGATAGTGGTGGATAGGGTGTATATGACGGGGATTGGTGTTGCATGTGGATGTTTTCAAATGTTGAATCTTTTATTGAGATGATGGGGCATGTTTCTGTTTTGCAAGAGGAGGTAGAATTGTTTAGTCTATGTTGCTTTTGTTTATGACAGAACTTTAACTGCATTGAACATTGCTTTATTCTCTCATTTAATTGGAGAAAACAAGATTGTTCTGAAGACTTGGGTATGCACTGATAGTGGTTACTTTTATTCTGTTTAGTTTTTCAGTTTCTGTCTGTACTGTTGTTGGAGGAGAGATGGAAAAAGTTGATAGTTTACGAAGCCCTTCCTGAAATCTGCATTGAGAGTTTTGTTGGGAGGAAATCCACAAACTCAATCGAATAAACCAACAAGACAATCTCTCCCAAAATACCAAATGCGACGACAATCAACAAAATACATAAAACAACACAACAAGATTTTAGCTTGGAAAAACCTCCGTTAACTAGGAGTAAAAAACCACGGGACCCGTAGGCCACTTAAATCCTCCACTATTATCAATCAATGGGTACAAACAAGGTTTTCTCTAACACTAGTTAGAGGCATACATAAACATCATCAAGATTTGCAATCAATCTTGGAATACAACAATAATCAAGAGAGACAAAAACAACCCAAAAACACCAAGAAATTCAGACCTTAAAGATGGACTCGACAGACCGACTTAGGAAGCTCTGAATCTAATGAAAATCGCTCAGAATGTGATCCTATGAGTCATGAACGTTGTGTCAAAATTTCAGGACGATCCGACCATTGGATTTTGCGTAATCTCCGGTTTAGTGGAACTGCTCTGTGCTGAAATAGGGTTGCGGGATTTCACTATTCTCTCTACTTTTCTTGTTGTTTTTTACACACAATGGATAAAAATTAATCTAATTCTCTTTGTTGGGTAATAACAAAGGTATAGAAATAAATGGGCCACTAACCCACATTAATTTGGACCTCTTTAAATAAGAGGGAAAGCCCAGCAAATTTGATATCACCGTGTTCTTAATGCTAAGAGTTTGATATAACCTTATTCTTAATGATAGGATGTCACTTGAGCATTTTAACCGCAACTTATATGTTACTTTATGTTTGTTTTTATTTTGTATGATTACCGTTGAACTCATGGATAATTTTATACCATTCACAGTCATGCAATTACTAGGGAAATGTTTTATGTTTAGAGTAATACATTTGAAATAACACGCTCGCATTGTCTCATATTTAGCGTGTTGTTCTTAATTTGATACTATTTGTCTTTTTAGACATTCTAATTTAAGAAACATAATATCATAATTGTATACATTATATCATCAAAGTATACAAGTTCATTACACATTCAGCTATATAGTTCATGTATATTATGGAATTTTAAAAGACTATTTCTCATTACAGATTGAGCTATATAGTTTATGTCACATGCATACATACTATTTTAAAAGACATGTGTATCATATTATGGAATTGTCAGTTTGTTGGTTGTGCTGGAATGAAATAGAAATTAATGAAAGTATATATATTCTATCCAATTTACTTTTTTTTTCATTCTACTTGAGTTGGAATAGGAAATCCAAAATTTTAATTATCATCTTATTTAATCAAGTGTTGTAACGAATAAAGATTAATAATTAAAATACTTAGCATTAGTTTGGAATTGCATTTATTATGTCATTCTCGCATCCCAAGACAATTTTTATTTGGTTTTGTAGGAGCTACGAGTTGTAGCTTTTTGTTAAATGTAAGGTGGCATTTTCAAGATGAAAAAGCATATTCGAAAATATTAACTTGTCAAGTTGTGCTTTTACAATCACTATGTCAAGGAAGGGAAAATACAGCGCTTTTTTTGGCCTTTAACATCGCTTAAAAGCGCTGCCTAAGGTGGCGCTGCTATAGGTAAAAACAGCGTTTTTGTTTTATGCAAAAGCGCTGCCTTATGTATACTTTAGGCAGCGCTTTACCTTGAAAAGCGCTTTCTAAAGTAGGCCTTTAGTAGCGCTTTTTCCTGAAAAAATGCTTTCTAAAGTGGACCTTTAGCAGCGCTTTTTCTGGCCTTTTATGCTTTCTATTGGCATCTTTAGGCAGCGCTTTTTTAGGAAAAAGCGCTTTCTATTATCCCCCTTTAGACAGCGCTTTTTAAAGCGCTGTCTAATGTATTTTTTTATTTCACTTTAAGGCAGCGCTTTCTATTGTGTACTATAGGCAGCGCTTTTTCTGAAAAGCGATTTCTTTTCTTCACGTAAATTGTGCTTTTTAAAAGCACTTTTTTAAAACTCAGAATTTAGGAAGCATTTTTTATTTAAATGCGCTGCCTATTCTTTCTTTTTTAGAAAGCATATTTTTGGAAATAATACCAAAAACCTATATAATTCAAGCCTTTATTTCAAACACATAGGCATTATATGACATTCAACAAACCTTTATTTCAACACATAGGCCTTATATTTCAACCATTGAGCCTTTATTTCAACAAACAATCCTTTATTTAAACATAGGAATTATATACCATTATAATCCAAAATATATACACCATTATAATTCAACACATAAACCATTTGATATAAATCAACACAAACATGCATCATATATACACCAATCCATAATTCTAATAACAATTTGTCCACTTAGAAATCATTTAACTTCTAAAGATTCCTAATATACAACAACTTCCAAAACTATACAACATTCCATAACTACACAACAACTTCCATACCTTATATGATTCTTTTCTCAATAAAGTATTCACACAATTCCTCCTTGATTTCTTCCAATTTATCTTTCGAGTAATGAGCACACTTGTATTCATCAAAGTACTACATAATAAAACATAATATGCATGAATTAGTTAAAAGTAATAAATTATATGAAATATTCGATAAATATTAAAATAAATCCTAAGTTATAAATCCATACCATGATTGGAATCTCTATTTGATCCAAATGAAGGATTTCTCTCATAAACCTCAAATACAAGAACATTAAATAAAAACATAATAAACATTAGACTATTTTCATTGAAATGTGTAAATAAATTGTTCAACTAATTAAATAATAGACACGAAATAGTACCTTTTGCACTAACGTCTCTTTCTTTTCTTGGTTGGAATATGTTCTACTCGTCTCTTAACAACACGGACGGTTGGATTGATCCAAATACCCTCATTATGATCATTTATAATATATGATTCATTTGCTATAATATTCTCATCTTGATCATTTCTAGTAAACGATTCAATCTCAACATTAATATCACCTTGATCTCCAATGTTTTCATCAATTACTTTGTTAGATAAAAGCACTATAGACCATTTCTTACTTGTCGGATCAGTGACATAGAACACTTGTTTAGCTTGAGAGGCTAGAATAAAAGGCTCATCTTTGTACCCCACCCTATTAAGATCCACTTGCAAAAATCTTGACTTATCCATTTGTATGCCATTATTATTTTCAACCCACTTGCAACCAAATATAGGAATCTGAAACTTCTCATAATCAAACACCCAAATGCGCTCAATAACCCCAAAATATGACAGATTTGCAAATTTGGGGTTTAAGTCCTTCACACTTGAAATGTGCATTGCTTCAGCTACCACGGTGACACCACTATTTTGCATAGTACTTTTATCATCTTGTTCTTTGGTATAAAATGTGTATCCATTAATTGCGTATGCGCTATAAGAAAACACAACCAAACTTGGACCATATGCTAAACATCTCAACCTTTCTATTATTGAAGTGGGATCTGAATAATACTTTGAATAAATATGATCCTTAAACCAAGATATAAAACTTTGATTGTGCTCTCGTACTATCCAATTTTCATTTCTATTCGGATTTAAACCTCAGAGAACATCCTTGTGCATTTCAACATACGAATCAACCTCGTTCTCATTGTGCAGAACATACAAATGCACTTGATCCCGTTCGACCCTTGATATTATCACAACTTTATTTCCAATTAACTTTTTTCCTTCTTTTTTATCGACAATATGAGATTTCGGGAGTCCAATTGATTGAACATTGGACAGATATTCAGAACAAAACTCAATCGCTTCTTCAACAATGTATCGTTCAGCAATACAACCCTCGGGTCGACTTCGGTTTTTCACATACCCTTTTAATATTGTCATATAACGTTCAGCAGGGTACATCCATCTCATATAAGCTGGTCCACATAATTGTGTCTCTTTCACAAGATGTACAACTAGATGTACCATTATGTCAAAAAACGAGGGAGGAAAATACATTTCAAGCTCACATAAAGTAATAACTATTTCTTTTTGCAATGTTGGTAAGATCGCAGGATCGATCAACCTTACTGCAAATTGACTTGAAGAAAAAACACAATTTAGTTATTGCACTTCTTACTTTTTCTGGCAGAATAGAACGTATACCTATTGGTAGAAAATGTTCCATTATAACATGGCAATCATGCGTCTTTAAACTCTTTAACTTGAGTTCTTTCATAGACACAAGTCTTCTAATATCTGAAGAGTATCCTTCTGGAACTTTAACTTCACTTAGAAACTTACACAATACTCTTTTCTCCTTTCTAGATAAAGTATAGGCAGCAAGTGCTAGATATGTTCGACTTCCTTTCTTCAAGGGTCCTAATTCAGTTCTTATCCCTATCGCTATCAAGTCCTTTCTTGCTTTAAGGTCATCCTTAGACTTTCCTTGTATATTGAGTAACATACCAATAACACTGTCAAATACATTTTTTCAATATGCATAACATCGAGAAAATGTCTTACATACAACGACTTCTAATATGGCAATTCAAAAAAAATTGACCTCTTCTTCCACCCACTCTTAACAAGCGTATGTGCAAAAGGCTTGCCAAACTGAATACTCACATCTTTCACCTTTTCAAAAATTTGATCACCTGTCAATATAGGTGGAGCTCTACCTTGTTCTAGGCCTCCATTAAAGGCTTTTCTCCACCCATGATAATGATGATTAGAATTTAAGAATCTACGATGACCGAGAAAGACATTCTTCTGACAAAACTCTAATCGCGTCCAATCTGTTTTATCTTCACAAATAGGACACACACATTGACCTTTTATGCTATACTCTGATAGATTTTCGTATGCTGGAAAATCATTAATTGTGCCAAACAACATCGCCCTCAAGTTGAAACTTTCTTTCCTATATCCATCATAAACCTCCACACTGTTCTCCCACAAAGTCTTTAAATCTTCGATTAAGGGTGTCAAGTATACGTCTATGTCATTCCCTGGTTGTTTAGGCTCATAAGTTAACATAGATAACATCATGTACTTACGCTTTATACATAGCCATGGAGGTAGGTTATAAATCATAATAATCACAGCTCATGTGCTATGTGAGATACTTTGAAGACCGTGTGGGTTCATTGCATCAGTAGATAATGCTAAGCGAAGGTTTCTTGCTTCTTTTCCAAATTCAGGATAATCATTATTAAGTTTCATCCACTGTGGTGAATCTGCCAGATGTCAAAACTTTCCATCAATAATTCTTTCATCTGCATGCCAAGTCAAGTGTCTTGCATCGGTTTCACTATGAAACATGCGTCTAAGTCTCAGAATTATAGGAAAATACCATAAGACTTTTGCTGGAGACAACTTTTTCTTATATTGATATACACCGCATTTAGGACACTCATTTAATGATGCATACTCATTTCGAAACAAAACGCAATCGTTTGGACAGGCATGTATCTTATCATAGCTCATGCCAATAGAGCACAACATCTTTTTGGCCTCATATGTTCGATTGGGAAGAACATTATCCTTTGGAAGCATATCTTTCATAAGGGCTAATAACTCTGTGAAACTTTTATCCGACCATCCATTGCCCGCCTTTACGTTGTACAACTTTAATACCGTAGACAATCTTGTGAATTTAGTGCAACCATTATACAACGGTTTCTCTGCATCGCTTACCAACCTCTCAAACATTTTGGGATAATCCTTAAGATCTTCTTCAAGTGCTTCTGCAATCTCTTCGACTCTATCACAATCGTATGTATCTGTGCCATTGTCGTTTGAAGCATAGGTCGTATTATCCCCTGGTTCAACATTCCCGTTACTTTTCTAACCATGCAAATTCCAACATGTATAACTTCGATCAATTCCATGCCTCTTTAAATGCGATGCCAACTGAACCACGTCAACCCGACTCCCATAACAGCAATCCAAGCAAGGACATGTCATTCGACTAGGGTCTTTGGCATGCGCAACAGCAAACTTAACGAATTCTGATACCCCATTCTCGTACTCTTTCGACAATCGACTTGAAGACATCCATTTCTTATCCATGGTTTCACTAATTAAGCTAAACAAAAACAAAATAAAAACTATTTACCTGTAGGGAAGTCAGCAGCTTCTAGACCCATACAGTGTAAGATTCTTGGAAACAATTAGACTTTCACTCTTCACAAGTAACCCCTATAGCAAATTCACTAAGTTAGAATTGATGGTGTATACCAAATATAACAGAACAAATTTAGTATATAATAGGACAAACAAGATATATCGGAGAAACAAGTCAAAGTCTCAAGAATCAATTAATTTCAACAATTTCATTTTCATTTTCATCACTAACATACCAAATATAACAATTAATTTCATTATCATTTTCAATCAACAATTAGATTAAAATAAAGTAATCACTAAAAATTATCCATCAACAATGTCATTATCATAAATTAATTTCAACAAATCATCACTAACATTCAACATCAACTTACAAAATTAACACCAATTCCCAAAATAAATCCACCATAAATATCACTATTTATCATCTTCAACTTTACTACAACAACAATTTCAAAATCAAATTCAAACAACAACCACATCAACTCTCATTTTTCTATAACACTCATTTTTCTAACAACACTCATTTTTCTAATGGATATAATTTCCTATAATATAACAACACTCATTCAAACTACATTCAAACTAACACATTCAAACTAAAAAAAAAAACAAAAACAAAACAAGATTCTAAGTATCAATATAATTTCCTATACTGTAACTTCCTATACTATAACAACAATCACAACAATCAAATCTAAAAGAGCAACAATCAAAACTAACAGATGAAAAATTGATAATCAAAGAAAGAAAAAGGTAAAATGCAAACAAACTTGTTGCCACACGAGAAACAAACCTGTTGCCACACGAGAAACAAACAAACCTGTTGACATTTAATAAAAATTGTATTAAAAACAATAACTAACAAAATAAACTAAACATGCTCAGAATCTAAACATGTGTTGAAATACAAATAGAGTAGGGTTTTTGTTATCGTTCCACAAAGATTGTTTAGAGATATCACCGCCGTTCTACAGTTGAATTCGTTTCAAACTTTAAAGTAACAAAGGTTTTTGGTTGTTTTTAGTCGGAACGTTTGCATTCAAAGTTAAGTAATGAACGGTAAAAAGATTTGTTTTAACGATTTATAAAAACATGCCAAGATTAGGGTTCGACAAACCATTTTGCACGGATAGGATCGATAAAGCTAATGAACTCGTTTAGACGATAAATGTAATCACATATCCTCCCAATATGTTTATCTCTAACACATATTATGAGTTTTACCATGTTGATCCTTTGATGATCTCTCACTCAAACTATCAAAATGACAACATTCAAGTTCAATATTTATGAACATCAACACTCATAACTATCTCTAGCCAATGTGCATTGATGGATGAAAAACCTAGGTAAAGTGTAAGAACACATTTCTCAATCATGAACCAACACAAAGAATAAACCATAGAAACAAAGTTTTTCACCATACATTCATCATCCAAGAGTTCATAAGCTAGAATCAATACCTATGCATACAAAAGAGAGGTTTCTCTACCTTCTAACCTTGACACAAAAGAGAAATTAGCTCTCCATTGACATGGAAGCTTTACAAACAAGAAGATGAAGAAGAGAAACAAGCATCAATGACGATCTCTCGACGAATGATGCTTCCAATCTTCCAAAATAGGATGCTACAGTGTTTACAATGTTTTTGCTCTAAGGAAATGAATAGTGTAATACAAAAAATATGATCAATTCTATTTATAAGGGGCTGAGAATCGCAGAGCGTGCTAAGCGCGCTGCTCTTTATGTTAAACCGTCCTAAGAGCGCGCTTAGCGGGCTAATGATCGCGCTAAGCGGGCTACTCTCTATAACTAGCTCCAACCTCGCGCTAGGAGCGTGCTTAGCGCGCTAGGAGCGACAAGCATGCTTCAAAAATTGTTTTCTTCAAAAACTGCTTCTAAGGAGTCTTCCTTTCTCCAAGCTTCACATTTCCATGTAAAAACCTACAATTAAAAACACAAAAGTTAAATAAATAAGTCTACCAATGCAATTAACTATACTACGGTTATTTACCGGAAACAATAGGAAAAAGCATCGATTATCAAATAAAGATCACAAAAAGGTGCTAAAAACTAAACTAAATATTAACACAATTTAGCACCTAACAACTCTCCCCAACTTGTTTCTTTGTTTGTCCTCAAACAAAGGTAAAATAGAATAGAAGCAAGGGGAATATCGGATAAGCAAACACAAACAAAAATCAATGGTTCAAACTAAATTGATACGCCTGCAAGTAATGCTCAGCTCCGACAGAATCAAAATATGTATATGAACTAACTTCTAGACATAAATAACAAGCACTCATCATAAGCAAACAAATGTTCAAACGAGAATCACCTAATTTATTCAAATGAGCCAAGCTCAATATTTACAAGGGACAAAACACACTCATAAGTAATTGTTCCACATCCAAAACAAGTTATGCAATCATCTCACAATTAATGAAAACAATGGAAACAAAGATCACAAAAGGACTTTTATCGGTTGTAACTTGGTCGGGGTTAAGAAACAAGGGTCATATGTACACGACCATTGAACAAGAAATGGTAACTTTCATGAAGAGCATTTTCTTTTCTAAACAACCATTCTTGCTCAAACTTCCAAATTATTCTCACAATGCATTCTATTTCTTTCTCTTTTGATTTCCACAATTTTTCTTTTTCTTTCTCTTTTGATTTTTCATTTATTTTTCCCTTTTCATTCTATTTTGATTTTTCATTTGAGAATGCATTACCCACAATTCCTTCTTCTCTTTTCAAAATGAACCAATCTCCCCAACTTCAACAATACTACAACTTAAATCAAAATGCTCTTCAAAATGGTTAAAGTTCGGGTTAATGCTTCAATGATACAAAATTTTTCATTTTAGGATCAAGAGAGGTTTCTAATGTTCACACACTCACAAGGTGACTTGAAGTGATATTTGGAAAAGTGGTTCCACTCATAGTACTCAAAAAATTTGCCTTGATCATTTCTAAGTTTCCAAAATTTCAAAAACAAAAGTAAGATTAAACATAAAAAATTTGAGTAAGCAACAACTACTTGAATCCCTCAATAATTTGTGAACAATGGAGGAAACTCACATTTGTGGTTATGTCCTAATTGATTCCAATATGAACAAATATGAAAAATGAAGAAAAACTTGAAATTCATGTAAAGCAAAAAGTTCATCAACATATTAACATTCTACAAAGCACAAACAGAGTACCTTTTTGTGCACCAATTTAGAATTTTATCATCACCATCAATGAATGGTGAAGCACATCACTTTTGTACAAAGAACTAACTTGCTTCATCCATCAATTACCTTAGATTAAGAACAAACACAAAAAATTTTGTACCAAAAAATATAAACATCAAACATCATCCGCCCGGATGGAAAATTCACTAATAATAAGAAAATGTTAACAACAATATCCAAAAACAACATCCGCCCGGATGGAACTACAACAATCCTAAACAAAAGTTAATAATAATATAAACATAGTAAACATAACAAAATACAAAATGCAAAGATGGACACATCAAACCCATCAATCACAACTTGAGCTCGACACTCCATCACCAACACCATCATCACCATCGCCATCATCACCTGCCCCCTCCGGAAAACCAGACATGCCCTCAGGCCATCTAGCATAAGCCACAAGGTCCTCTCGAGACCTCAAAGGGTGATCAACATGTGGCTCCCAAATCTGGAGCTGCAGCTGCATCATCGAATCATGCATGAATAAGAAGGCCCGCTGGTGAGCCTCGTGCATGGCCCAATTGGCCTCAGCACTCAGATCACGAGCACGCCCTGCAGGGGCAGCAGCAGCAACAGGAACAACATAATCTAAATTAAGTGCCTGCAAACAATGACGAGTGATAAAATTATCATCCAGAACAGCCAACTTTACATTCCCATGAATAGGAAGGGTGACACGCGCCCTATTGTATAATGCCATAATAAGCCCTGGATATGTCAAGTTACAGGCCACCCTATCACCTAACGGTGTAGCACTCACAGCAATTCTCTTAAGCTCGTTGGAAATGATCCATGCTAAGTCCACGGTCTTCTCTTCGTCAAGTTTTCAAGTTGAAATGCTCACCATCGGAGGGCAAGGCATTCGCGAAGAATTCCCTCACGATGTCTAAATGGTACTCGGGGTAAGGTGAAGAGAGATTGTCCCAGCCTTCACCTTGCACAAAAGAAGCTATGTTGCGATAGCTTCCATTAGGATCAACCAGAATAATTCTGTCGGGCCAAACTGTTCTCCTTTCTAGTTGCTGATATCTTTGTTGTTGTTTAAGACCAAGGAATCTCGCGCTATTATAATGGCCTGATGGAGTACGTCTGGGTGGGTTTGATGAAGATCCAACAACATGTTGTTTCTTACGTCCAAACATCTGAAAATAAAAAACAGAACATACACAAAACAACCACAAATGTTAATGAAAACAGCATTAAAATATCTCTAAATTCCTAAACAAATACTAAGAATAACCCAAGGAAAGCAAAACAAAATTTAGAAAAGGGGAATTTTTCTGCAAATCCCAGACCGCGCTAAGTGCGCAGGTGTAGCGAGCGATTTTGGACGCGGTTCTTAAGCATTGGTCGCTCTCTGCGGTTTGAGCTTTGACTACAGGTCGATTCATTTTTTATCCTATTGTGAGCTAAATAAGGAAGGGAAATAGATGTCTCCAATTAATCCTGCTTTGCATACTGAGTTTAAACAGCGGCCTGTTAGGTTACAGATGCTATCAATGTGGGGGGCCTTTGTACTGGTTATTTGTATTTTCGCCAATACTGTTTTCTTTCTTTTTTACCTGGGCAGACGGTTTCTGGCGGGGAACAAGGATTAGGATGTTAGGACTGATGCTTTTGAATTACTGCTTTTGATTGATGGAGATATGGGATTTGGGTTTTTTGTTGATTGCGCTCGCTAAGATTGTTTCTTTCAATCTTATGCCTACGTATTCCCGTTTACTGAAATAGGGAAAACAGAGCGTTCGTAGTTCCTTCTATTCTATGGGAGGAAATGGGTGTTTTTGGTGTCTTGTTCAAAGCCCAAGACGTGAAGCGAAAGGTGGTTTGTATCTTGTTCAAAGCCCAAGATGTGAAGCTGAAAGGTCTATTTGTGTCTTGTTCAAAGCCCAAGACGTGAAGCGAAAGGACCTCGACTTTAGAGAGAATTTGTCATCTCTAAAGAGGGGAGAAGGAGAATTACTTTAACTGGGATACGCGGATCCGAGCAATGCCATAATTTCCTTAAAAGGGGATTTTAACCTGAAGGAGAAGACTTTAACTCAGTATAGAGCAACGCCATCTTTCCTTAGGAATTCCTCATGCTAAAAGAGAGACAGTGGCATGGATGTAGATGATCCAGAGGCTTGCCGCTTACAGCGATTAGACGAAGGGGAAGGAGTTATTGATGTTTGTATGCTGTGAACGAGGCACAGCTTTGATGCTAAAAGGTTGATTGGATCAACCAGTGGTTTTCTTATACAAAGCCTAAGAGGATGCTATTTTGTGTCTCGTACAAAGCCCGAGAGAGAGGCTAAAAGGGCTGACTCAACAGGAGAATCTTTTATACTCAACAAGAGAGTGTTTTTTTTGTATCTCGTACGAAGCCCGAGATGGAGGCTAAAAGGTTTGACTCAACAAGAGAGTCTTTATGTGTCTCGTACAAAGCCCGAGAGAGAGGTTAAAGGAGGTTGACTCAACAAGAGAGTCTTTTATACTCAGCAAGAGAATGTTTTGTATCTCGTACAAAGCCCGAGATAGAGGCGAAAGGTTGGCTGTTTCAGTTGAGTGACAGGTCCAGTATGTTGGTTAAAAGAGAAAATCAGTTCTTATAAAGAGACTGATTAAAAGTAAGGCTATGCTTTGGCGCTTGATCAGAGGATCAGGGTTATTTCCTGTTCTTTAAGGAAATGGGAAATCCATAGGGGTTTTGAGACTGTCCGAGTCTGCGGGTTTCCTTCCTATTTAACGAAGGGGTCGCTTGAGAATGTCTTTGAGACTCAAGGAAGTTAGACTGTCCAAGTCTAGAGTTTTATCTTTGGTACTATGCTTTGAGAAACAGTAGTAAACTCTATGAAAGGACTGTTCTATGGAGATGACTAAGTTCTGTTCCTATACCTCTAGGAGGTCGTCGGGACAATTTGTACGTAGCCCAAGAGGAGGCTGGAAACTTTTAAGAAGCCGACGGGTCCTTGTATGAAGCCCAAGAGGAGGCTATCATTCCCAGAGGAAGAGATCATTATACGAAGCCTAAGAGGAGGCTGTGAATACTTCTAAGAAGCCGTAGTGTCCTTGAATAATGCCCAAGAGGAGGCCGATGCTTTTAAGAAGCCCGTGGGTCTATCATCTCCTTTCCATTAGGAGAGATAACTCTTTTAAAGATAAAAACCACTGGTAAACGTGCGAGGTTTACTATCCAGCGACTTCTAGCTTTTAAAGAGGGTTCCTTAGCTAAGGTCCAAGATTATGACCGTAGTAGGTACCCAAACCCCGAGACATTCAAGGCAAGCTATCCACGAGGAATAGATCAAGTCAGGAAAGTTCGAGAATTTGGAAGAAACTCAAAGATGCCATTCACGGAGAATACATTCATCTTGGGGAGTAAAGCTTCTTGACGATTCCTAAGGAGGACAGCCGAAGAGAAGACTGTATCTGGTGCTCCTATTGGGGATCTAGGCGTCTATTTCTACGAATAAATGAAACGGTGTCACCTAGTTCTAGACGTAGTAGCCGGGGAAACTCGAAATATCTATACTATTATTACGCAGTAGATATGAGTTTATGAAAGAAGACTTACAGTGAGCAGCCCCACAATACAGTTATATATATATGAAAGCAGTAAACGAAAGCGATAACCACTTACTCGGTTGTAGTGCTTCCATGTTGTTTGGTTAGTTGTTCAACAAAGAAAGATTGAAAACAACAGTATATTCAAAATCAAAGGAGAAAGTGCTTTGAAAAAGAAAGATTTGGGGCTTACAGCTCAAGGAGAGGCCCAGGGTTTTATCAGTGAGCGCACTGTTTGACTTTGTACAGCGGGACTTATACAAGTGACTGGGGCCCAAAATGGTTTTCTGTACAAAGGGATGGGTCTTACACTCTCTCAAGAGGCCCAAAAAGGTTTAAAGAAAAAAGAGTGGGGCTTATAACACGAGGAGGCCCAAATGATTTTTCGTTTAAAAATGGCGATCACGCCGAGGTTTTCTTTTAACGCAGAGGGATTTATACAATAAGTGAGGCCCAAAATGTTTTGGTTAAAAGGGGTATTGGGTCTTACACTCTAATAGAGGCCCAAAGTGTTTTGAATGGGTCTTATAGCTCAAGGAGAGGCCCAGATGATTTTTATTTTTAAAGGGGCGACGATCGCGCCGTTTACTTATACAGAGGGACTTATACAATGAGTGAGGCCCAAAAAAGTTTTTGTACAAGGGGGGATAGGTCTTACACTCTCTCAAGAGGCCCAAAGAGTTTTGAAAATGATTTATGAGGGTTGAATTAATCCAAAACCCTAATTTGTTTTCAAAATGTATTTAATTGAATAAAAATTCAATTAAAATGATCAAAAATTATTTAACACATGGAAAACAAATTGTGATCTTGGATTAATGCTTCAAAAATTAAGTATTGACCTACAAAATAATTAGAAAGCATTAAAAGTTGCAAAATCAATGTAGAAAAAATATTTAAAATGCCAAAAACAATCAAAATATTAATTCTTTGCAAAAATATCAATTATATGAAATAAATAATATTTTTGGGATTTTTTGATAAAATAAAATATTTTAACATTTTTGTGAATTATTAAAAAAAGAATCAACTCAAAATCATTAAAACTCAGAGAGAAATTAATTTTTGAATCAATTAAATAAAATCACAAAATTCAAATATTTGAATTTCTAAAAATGACGCCAAGAACAAGCTGAAGAACACGCGCGTGTTCTTGGTTTCTCAGATTTGCATTTTCTATCCAATCTCCATGAATACGTAATCATATCATGCAATCCACATATCATTATGCTCGTCTCAACCTCACGATCATGTCTATGTACTTTAATTTCATTTAAATTAAACATACAACAAGAAATCACGAAGAGACCTCAAGAACCCTAATTTCTGCATGAAGGCTAGGATTTTTTATACACGATTCAAACAATGCAATTAATTGAGGGAAAACATTCCATGCATGATTATGAACATATGGCCAAATTATTATGCGAGGAAATATGCATAGATTGAGAGATGACCAAGCATGTGCTTACCTCCAAGCCGTGACAGCAAGTTCAAAGTGATTTTTGATTTGGAGGTGTTACAGATGAGTGGTGATGATCTGAACAGCTTCCCTACACCCTATGGATTGTGTTTGGATGGTTGGACTTGATTGAAATTGGCTGGATCATTTTGTGGTACCTCAGCTGCACTTTGGTTAAAACCTTGAGCAACCAGCTGGTGATTTCATGAAATTGATGTTTCAGAAGTAATCTAAGTGTTTGATCAGCTCATATGTGATGTATGTGAGGTGTGTGAGTGATTGGTTTGATTGGAATTGCTCTCAAACTCAAAACCCGATAGTGACTTGTCTTAGAAGGCAAAATTGGAGTGAAAGAAGAGATTTTGAGGAAAGCATTTGTTTGATGGCTTTGGTGTACTCAAAATGACCACAATTGAGCTCTATTTATAGTAGAGCAAGTTTGTTTTGCAAGGAATAGTGAATGGCAGCTGGTAAGTAGGTTTGGCCAATGTTGTCCAATGAAAATCCAAGTCTCCTCTAGCCATTGACTAGAGGTTAGGGCACAGAGCTTTGGTTCCCTTGGTCTTGGATAAGTCTTGACTGGTTTCAGATGAGAATGGCTCAGTCCATGCCACCTTGATGGTTCCATTGAATTCCTCATTCCAAATTTGAAGTCTTGTCCCTATTTTGGCCATTCTAGGTTCAACATGCTATTTCTTGTTCCATGGACTTTGGAGGCTTGGCTCAGTGATTGTCCCCTTTAGATTTAATCCTCTGAGGTGTCCAAGTAGATAGGAGCAATTGAATTTGGCTGATTTTGGCAAATCGACCAAAGTTGCAAATTCTGCCTTGCCTTGACAGATTTCAGCAAGGCAACTTGGCAATGTTGTACCTCATGGTGTAGATTGAATTTGGCAATGTTCTTGGCCATTTTGGAAAGCTCTTACATGATACAACAACTGTTTGAACAAGTTTGGTTTTGATCTCTTTTGATTCCAAGTGAAAAATCCCCCTACATTTGGCAAAAAGTGAGGCAAAATCTGACTTAGTGAAAATTTCACTAAGTGTTGGAAAAAGTGACTTTTTCACTTTTCAGCCACTTTGATCACTCCATAACTCAAAATCCTTAATGAATTGGAATGACTTGTAGTTGAAGTTTTTGTAGGTGATAATGAGGGATACAAATCCATCTTTGGATGAGAAAAAATGGCCTTGTGGTTTAGGAGTTATGGTCCTTCAAAGTTGGTACCCTTGCCACTTTATTTTTAACTTAGAAAAATTTCTAAGTTTTATGGTTACCCCTTTTACATGTTATCTCACTTTTCTTGATTTTTCTTGATGAATGATGATTCAAATCATACATTAACATCATTTTAGGGTTAAAAATCCATTTTGGTGAAAAATCTCAAAAAGTCAAAGTTGACTTTTGTGCACAGTTGACTTTTTATCAGATGAATTCCAAACTGTGCAATTCTTCAGGAAATCATGTCCTTGACCTAAATCAAACTTGATGGACATGTTCCATGGGTGTCATAGGGTATATTCAATCATGTATTAGGGTTTGGGAGCATGTCCTGGTCAAAAGTCAAAGTTACAGTTGACTTTTCCCTTAAAACCCTAATTGTGGTGCAGATGAAATTGAGACTTGTTGTTCAAACTTCTTGGATCAATCCATTGTTCCAAATGGATCAATATGGTGTATTAGAGACCCTCAAATCATCTCTTGAGGTCTTGGCTCATGGTTTGTCCCAAAAGTCAACTTAGGGGTGAATTAGGTCAAGAAACCCTAATTCCTGATTTTTTATGAATGCATCCCCTGAGGCAAAATTGACTTGATGCATGGGTTCATGAGGTTCCATGAAGTATATTAGGTCATGTTTTGGATCAATGCCTTGTGCCCAGATGAAAATTTCCATCTGGAGGCCCTGGTCGACCAAAACCCTAATTTGGTGACACTGTCGATCTTGAGACTTGATCCACCTAGAAGGGAGTAGCCTTGTGCTTAATCCTTGAAGTGGGAGTCCTTTTTGATCCATTGTGGATGTTTAAGAGATTAGACAAGTTGAAAATCATGTCATTTCTTGATTGAGCCTTTGTCTAAAGCTCAGAGAGGGCTTGAAACCCTAATTTTGATTGTAGTGGATGCTCACCCATCTTTGGGGAGACTAATGAAGCATAAAGGTACATCCATATTGTGATGATGATTTTCACAATGATGGGAAATCTAAGTGGTCAAAATTTGGGGTATTACAGATGCCCCTATTTAATCTTCTTGGACCCGAAGGTGTGAATGACGAAGGGATTCGGGCATTTGGGGTGCAAGAGGATTAAATATCGGAATACCCGAAATTTTGATGGTGGTTATGAATGGTAGCTTACGCATTCATCTTCTTTAGCTAAGCAATGATGCTTAAAAAAGGTAAACTTCCCCTCGATCCTGGTTTCCTACCAAGGAACTGGTCTTAGTTTCTTTTGAAATAAACTTCCCCTCGATCCTGGTTTCCTACCAAGGAACTGGTCTCAGTCTCTGAAATGAACTTCCCCTCGATCCTGGTTTCCTACCAAGGAACTGGTCTTAGTTTCTTTTGTCAACTTCCCCTCGATCCTGGTTTCCTACCAAGGAACTGGTCTTAGTTTCTTTTGTCAATAAACTTTATTGACAAGGGACGCTATGTGTAGCGGTTTTCCTTCAAACTTCTCGCCGAATTTTCCTGGGGAGACGCCATTTAAGTAGAAAATGATTTGTTGTCAGACTTGCTGGGGACCCCAGTCGTCTGAGTTGTAGAGTTGTACAAACTTCTCCGTTGGAGACGCCATTTGTTTCTACTGGGGAAAGCGAGTCTCTTGAGAGACTGTTTTCATTTGGGATCTTTCATCATACTTTTCTCGGGATCTTCCCGGAGAAACGCCATATGATGGGATCCAATTTTGAGGTGCCAATGACCTTCTCATCAGTGGTTTTTCGGAGCAAAACTAGTGTGCTGCCGAATCTCTGATCACGAGGCTTTCTCTGTGGATTTTCCTTAATCCGGGAAAGCAAGGATATCATCTTCAATGACGAAGAGTGATGTTTATTGAAAGTTTTCTCTGGCTTTTCAGAGGTTCAAGTTATCAAAGTGGTCAAGGACCAACTTCTTTCCAGAATTAAACCGGAAGCGAGGTTGTTCAGACACAGTATTTCCTGACGAGGCAAGAACTGACAACTCGATTGAGAGGACTTCTACCACTAGGGGACAAGACCGACTAGAGTGATAGTGATGCAATACGAAATGTGAATGCAAATCAAAAATGCATGATGTATGTATGTATATGCTGACAAAACAGACGCGACATACAGACTAATGGATGAACACAATTGGATACTCGGCCATCGCGGGGTGAAGAAGTACCGTTGATTCAAAATAGCAATTCCACCTTGCTTAGGAGAGATAGTCCCGTTGGGAGCTATGTTGATTGGGCTTAGGGGATGAGAACTCGGCCGAAGATGTCAGACGAAACATGGTCTCTGACATTGCTGATCCTTCATTCAGGCGTACTGGTCTAGAAGGAGTACTTTGATTCTGCACTTTAAAGTTCGCTTACTTCGGGAGAAGCGATCGATGTTCTTCTGATGTTCAACAGTCAAAAGAAATGCCATCTTTAATTTAAAAGCAGAAAAAGTTTAACAAGTAAATTCGTTTTTGTTTCGTTTCAAGAATCGTTGATTAAGTTTAAACAACGTCGTTCTGTAAAGCTAAAACAAGTAAAGAATTACAAACAAAAGCACAAGGGCTCAAATTTTATTGATAAGATGGAGATCAGCCAAACGCGTGATTCCAAAGAGTATATACAAAGTTAGAAAATGGTAATTTACAGGGAAAAGGGCTACGTTGAAACATAACAACCACTATCCTTCTACCAACTTCGAGTTCGGGACATCCTGAGCTTCCGTCGAAGATGACCTTTGACTGGAGATTTCCTCCGATAGATGATGCAACTGCTACTGAGGGACTTGCCTCTGTTGAACATAGTTACTTGCCATTATCCCTAACTTTTGCCTGGATTGTACTATGAGATTTCCAATCCATCGGGATGATTTTTTTTCATGTCTCTAACTTTTGCCTGGACCGCCCTTTCGGGTTTTCAATCCACCGAGACGTTTTTTTTTAGTTTTAGGCGAAGTATTTCTTGACTACATCAACATTCGTGGGGTAGGCAAATTCCTCTTCGTCCATGGTTGCAAGTCTCAAGGCGCCGCCTGAGAAAGCTTTTGTGACCACATAGGGGCCATCATAATTCGGGGTCCATTTGCCCCGGGAATCAGTGAGAAATGATTGTATCTTCTTGAGCACAAGGTCTCCTTTCCTGAAGACACGAGGTCGGACCTTTTTGTCAAACGCCCTCTTCATTCTCTGTTGATACAACTGACCGTGGCATAGTGCCGTGATTCGCTTCTCTTCGATCAGGTTCAGTTCGTCGTGTCGATTTTGACACCATTCAGCCTCGGTGAGCTTAGCTTCCATCAATACCCGGATTGATGGGATCTCTACTTCTATGGGGAGAACTGCCTCCATGCCATATACTAGAGAGAAAGGGGTTGCCCCTGTTGAAGTGCGGACAGACGTTCGATAACCGTGAAGAGCAAAGGGTAGCATTTTGTGCCAATCTTTATAGGTTACAACCATCTTCTGAACAATCCTCTTGATGTTCTTGTTAGCCGCTTCTACCGCTCCGTTCATTTTGGGTCGGTAGGGAGATGAGTTATGGTGTTCGATCTTGAACTCTGCACTCAACTCTTTCATCATCTTATTGTTCAAGTTAGATCCATTATCAGTAATGATCTCACTTGGAACACCATAACGGCAGATGATATTGTTTTTGATAAATCGGACCACCACTTGTCGGGTTACATTGGCGTATGACGCTGCTTCGACCCACTTGGTGAAATAATCAATGGCTACAAGGATGAACCGATGTCCGTTTGAAGCCTTGGGCTCAATCATACCAATCATGTCGATTCCCCATATGGAAAAAGGCCACGGGGAAGAAAGAACTTTGAGATGTGATGGCGGTACATGAAGTTTGTTGGAGTATATCTGACACTTGTGACACCTCCTCATGTACTTGTAGCAGTCGGATTCCATGGTCAACCAATAATACCCGGCCCTGAGAATTTTTCTCGCCATTGTGTGCCCGTTGGCATGAGTGTCAAAGGATCCTTCGTGAATTTCTTTCATGAGCATGTCTGCTTCTGGTCTGTCGACGCATCGGAGCAAGACCATGTCAAAATTTCTCTTATAAAGAGTGTCACCGCTCAGGAAGAAGTTTCCAGCCAATCTTCTGAGGGTTTTCCTGTCTTTTCTGAGTGCCCCAGATGGGTACTCTTGTTTCTGAAGGAAGCATTTGATATTGTGATACCAAGGTCTGTCGTCTATGACTGCTTCAATTGCGAAGATGTAAGCGGGCCGTTCAAGGCGCATGATGTTGATCTTAGGTATGTCATTCCATCGACCTACACTAATCATGGAAGAGAGAGTGGCTAATGCATCAGCCATGTGATTCTCATCACGAGGGATGTGATGAAAGTCGACTCTGTTGAAGAAGGGTAACAACCTCCTTGCATAGTCTTTGTAAGGAATCAATCCTGATTGGTATGTGTTCCAATCTCCTTTTATCTGGTTAATAACCAGGACTGAATTGCCGTATACGTCCAAGTTTTTGATCCTTAAGTCAATCGCTTCTTCGAGACCCATGATACATGCTTCGTATTCGGCCTCGTTGTTCGTACATTTGAACGTAAGTCTGGCAGTGAAAGGAATGTGGAAACCCTGAGGGGTAACAATGATTGCCCCAATTCCGTTTCCATAATGATTGACTGCTCCGTCAAAGATAAGTCCCCACTGGGAACCTGGTTCTGGCCCTTCACTGGGTAGCGGTTCATCGCAATCTTTCATCTTTAGATACATGACATCTTCGTCTGGGAAGTCAAACCCGATTGATTCTTGATCGTCAATCAGTTGATGAGCCAAATGATCAGCTAAAATACTTCCTTTAACGGCTTTCTGAGCATGGTACTCTATGTCATATTCTGATAGTAACATCTGCCAACGGGCAATCCTTCCCGTGAGAGCAGGTTTTTCGAAAACGTACTTGATTGGATCCATTTCGGAGACCAACCAAGTAGTATGACGAATCATGTACTGGCGAAGACGTTTGGCTGCCCAAGCCAAAGCGCAACAAGTTTTCTCAAGCATTGTGTACCGAGTTTCACAGTCGGTGAATTTCTTGCTTAGATAGTAAATGGCAGACTCTTTCCTTTTGGTTTCGTCTTGTTGGCCAAGTACACATCCCATTGAGTCCTCTAGGACTGTGAGGTAAATGCTTAGTGGTCTTCCTTCCACTGGAGGTGATAGAATTGGAGGATTCAACAGATATTCCTTGATATTGTCGAAGGCGGTTTGGCAATCTTCTGACCAAACGCAATCCTGGTTCTTTTTTAGTAACTTGAAAATCGTTGCACACGTGGCGGTCATAAGGAATATGAATCTGGAGATGTAGTTCAAACGTCCCAGGAATCCTCTGACTTGTTTTTCAGTTTTCGGAGAAGGCATTTCTTGAATGGCCTTGACCTTGTCAGGATCAACCTCAATTCCTTTCTGGCTGACGATGAACCCTAGTAGTTTCCCTGAACGGACACCGAAGGTGCACTTGTTAGGATTCAAGCGGAGCTTGAATTTTCTTAGACGTTCGAACAATTTTGACAGATGTTCAACGTGCTCGTCCTCTGTTCTTGATTTTGCAATCAAATCATCGACATATACCTCGATTTCTTTGTGTATCATGTCATGAAACAGAGTAGTCATGGCCCTTAGATAGGTTGCCCCGACATTCTTCAAACCGAACGGCATTACCTTGTAACAAAAGGTACCCCATGGGGTAATGAACGAAGTTTTCTCCATGTCTTTCGGCGCCATTTTGATCTGGTTATAGCCCAAGAATCCATCCATGAAGGAGAATACTTTGAACTTTGCTGTGCTGTCAACCAGCATGTCAATGTGTGGTAAAGGAAAGTCGTCCTTTGGACTTGCCTTGTTCAGATCTTTGTAATCAACACACATTCTGACCCTTCCATCCTTTTTGGGAACGGGTACGATGTTGGCTAACCATTGAGGATATTCAGATGTAGCGAGGAAACCCGCGTCGATCTATTTCTGCACCTCCTCTTTGATTTTGATGGCCATGTCCGGGTGAGTGCGTCTCAACCTTTGCTTTACTGGCGGACATTCTGATCTCAACGGTAAGTGATGTTCCACGATGCTGGTATCCAACCCTGGCATATCCTGATAGGACCAAGCGAATACATCGGGAAATTCTTTGAGAAGCTTTATCAAACCCTCTCTGGCAGTTGGACTGAGCAGTGCTCCGATCCTGATTTCTTTTCTCTCTTGCTCTAAACCCAAGTTTACCGTTTCCAACGGCTCTTTGTGAGGTTCGATGGACTTTTCCTCTTGTCTGAGTAGTCGGGAGATCTCTTCTGGAATTTGGTCGTCATTTTCTTCTTCAGCCTCGAATACCGGGAACTCAAAGTTGGGAGAAGGCATCGGATCGTATGTTTCAACGGGGTATAAAACAAGCAATCTGTATGACGTGATGATTCGTGTTTAGAAGAGATAGAGAAAATGTAAGTGTGTGCAGTGTTTTGATTTTACTGCTTGTTTTTATTATTGAATGTTTTTTAGGATTACCATTTTCTGAAAAAGCAAAAAGAGAAAACAGCAATTAATGCGGAAATTACAGAACGACGTTATTTTATTAATGAACAAGTCGACTCTTGAAACTACAGCCCTATAAAACAAAACTCTGTCGCTTTGGGCAAAGCGAAGAGGGAAATTTATAGAAAATGAGCCCTATCAAAACATCTGTTTCACCTGGGCAGGGTGAAAGGCTTAAAGATGGCATTTACTTTGACTGATGAACGACCTTCAGAACCTCGACAGCAACCCACTGGCGGCGAACTCTTCGGTGAATCACAAAGTCTGGCACCTTCCTTGATTTGTCTTCAGAAATGACGCTGATTTCTGGTGGAGCAGGATCATTGGAATCTGTCTCCCAGGCAGAATTGTCGTAGGAGGATTCCTCTGTTACATTTTGCAGAGTATTTTCATCCATGTAGATTGGCATCCACCAATGATTTAACAAGTGTTGAAGTGCCTCCTGGACAAGGGTACAACCTCGATCGTTTTCGCAACCCGCTTTACAGCTTTGATAGTCATGTGATATTAAGAATCCAAGTCGGACCTGCTCAGCATGTAACTCTACCAGGTTGGTATTCATTACACGGATATCGAAGATCTGAACCATATTGATTTGATAGGAGTTCCTATCATGGTAGTCTTGGATCCATCCAAGATCCATCTGACGCTGGAGGGCCTCTTGTATGAAAGAGCATCCCTGTTTGTTTACCGAGCAAGTTAGACAGGAACTGTAATCGTGCCGCGGCAGATTATGATACTGGCTTTGCCTTGAGTGCATTGCCACCAAGTTGACATTCATTGCACGGATATCATGGTTCTGAATGACGTTAGAATTCGTGTAGACCATGCTAACTCCATAAACTCGGTGCTCATGGATCCATCCGAGATCCATCTGTTCCTGTAGAGCTGCTTGCACTACAGAACATCCTTGGTTGTCTTTAGAGCAGATATCACACTGGTGATAATTATGAGGTGGCACAGGGCCATATCCACTCTGTCTACAATGCATCTTGACCAGGTTGGTTTTCAACAAGAGTACATCGTGAATTTGATAGACATCGTTAGTCTCTCCTTCTATCAAATTGACTGCAGCCTTCTCATGTTGAGGCAGCGGGTTCGTGAGAACGTTGGGATTCGTATCTTTGAAAGATAAGAGCCCGCTCCTAACAAGCTTTTGCACGTCGGATTTGAAATTGAGACAAGTCTCAATGTTATGCCCTGAACCTCCTTGATGATAAGGGCACGTCTGATCCGCCTTAAACCAAAAAGGTGGATTTTCTGGAACTGTAAGAGGGGACTTAGTCTGAATGTGCCCCTTAGCCAGCAGTAACGGAAACAGCTCTGCGTACGTTACAGGTATAGGATCAAATCCTGGTGGCCGTGTTGTACGGTTGTTGTTATATGGAGGACGAGCCTGCTGAAGAGGCTATTGTGTCCTTTGTTGGTCAGGTTGGCTCTGCGTAACCTGAGGTTGATACATAGGAACAGGCGCAGGGCTGATAGTAGGAGTTACAGCTGCTACTGGTTGATAACGTCGCCTTTGCTTTCCGAGAGAAATATTCCCAATATCTTGCTTTTTTTCTTAGGGAGAGCACTACCATATTTTTTAGTACCGCTCGTTGATCCAGTGTCTTTTACCAAACGTCCTTCTCGGACGGCTTCCTCAAGACGTACACCCATGCCGACCATTTCGGTGAAATCACTGGGCGCACTGGCAACCATTCGGTCATAGTAAAATGAGCTTAAGGTCTTTAAGAAGATCTTTGTCATCTCTTTTTCCTCAAGAGGTGGACAAATTTGAGCGGCAATTTCACGCCACCTTTGAGCATACTCCTTAAAGGTTTCCTTGTCCTTTTGTGACATTGATCTGAGTTGATCTCTGTCGGGTGCCATGTCCAAATTGTATTTGTATTATTGGACAAAGACAGTACCAAGATCTCTGAATGTACTGATCGTAGTACGGTTTAAACCCATGTACCATTTGAGTGCGGCACCGGTTAAACTATCCTGAAAGTAGTGAATCAGCAGGTCCTGATTCTCCGTCTGAGCTGACATCCGCCGAGCATACATCACCAGATGGCTCTGAGGGCAAGAGTTACCCTTGTATTTTTCAAAGTCGGGCACTTGGAACTTGTGCAGGACTTTCACATTTGGGACCAAGCTGAGGTCTGCGGCGTCCTTTCCAAATAGATCCTGACCGCGAATGGCTTGCAGTTCCTTCTGCATTTCCAGGAACTGTTCCTGGAATTCCTCCATTCTGTCAAACATAGTTTCCTTCTTACCAGAAGGTGTCTGTGGAATCTGTCCTTCCGGGACAGTGTGCACCACAGGGGGTGGTACCATGACTACGGCAGTAAGTCTTGGCGTCT
Source organism: Lathyrus tuberosus (assembly GCA_022829125.1). NCBI lineage: Eukaryota > Viridiplantae > Streptophyta > Magnoliopsida > Fabales > Fabaceae > Lathyrus > Lathyrus tuberosus. The sequence goes on along the minus strand of JALAZF010000073.1, from coordinate 2,137,660 downwards.
CCCAAAGTTTGTAACCTTCAGGAGTCTTGAGTATGCCCCTGGCATCTTCGCTTTCCCGAAGTTTGTAACCTTCAGGCCCAGCGGCTTCTGTTGCGGTTCCCTGATCTTCAGTGATCGGCGGAACATATCCTTCCGGGATATAGTTAACAGGCATGCCCCAAGGACGATCTTTCGGCATCTGATACCTAGGATCATACTTTTCTATGATGGGCGTTGAGGTGATCTCTGAGATCACAGTTCTTTGTAGCTGAGCTTCTGCCATGGCTTGCATGTCGTTACGAAGCTTTCTCATATCCTCTCTCAGAGCGTCGATCTCTTCTTTCAACTCTCTGTTTTCTTCCTCAAGATCATCCATCTTTTTCTGACGATTGGCCAGAGTATTATACGAATGAGACAGTTTGACTCTAGAATCGAGACACAAACGTGAGATTCGTAGGTAAGGAGAATACGCGATGTGAGAATGATGAATGCAATGATTATATTAATTGTTGTTTTTTGTTTAATTAAAATAAACTTCGACAATTAGATTGCAAATATCAAACAGTGGGGAAACCCCTTTTTATTGAATTCCAAAGGATTACAGAAATGGAAATACAGTAGATTACAAAGTGCAGAAACAGAAACCTAAACTAATGGGTCCCGAGTCCTCTTCTTTGACCGGGGCGCTTGGGCCGTTGTTGTGTTGTCATTCCTTTGCCAGGTGAAAGGAGCGAGCAAATTCCTTTGGTCATCTTGATTCTCTACAGCATGCTGCTCCAAAATTTCAATCAGAGCATCTTTCTCTTTTAGTAGTTGCTGTATTTTGATGCATTCTACGTCGAGGGTGCGGTACTTATTCTTCCAAGATCTTCTTTCCTTTTGAACCTTGTTGAGAGTAACCTGAAGCTTTTCAGTTTCCGTCATGAAGTACATGACAGTTTCCCTCGGTGGAAGAATTCCGTAACGAGGATAAGGCATCTTTAGCTTGAGAGCTCTAGTTTGTACCCAATGGAGATAAGGCTCCACCGAGACACAGTCCGGTTTTCCCAAAGACTCTCGTCCTATCTTATGAACATGTTTCTAAGCTTGCACTATTTCCATCTTTAGTGCTCTGTCATTTTCTCCTTCTTTGAAGAAAAGACCTTCCAGATGAACACCCAGTGGGATGTGTCTCATCGGGTATCCAAATTGACGAAGAACCAATATCGGATGATAATTGATTCCTCCTTTAGTTCCTATGAGGGGTACGCTGGGGAAGTTTCCACAACAGTCAATGATTCTAATTCCCTCATAAATCCTATTACACCAATCTATATCAGAGTTGGTAAGAGGCATGATCTTCTGCGACCAACGTAAGACACTCTTGCAATCCCAAAAAATAGCAGACTTGGGCAAGTGAGAGATAAACCATTTGTAAAGCAAAGGTACACAGCATGTGATCTCTCCTCCGCTGTACAAATTTCCTAAGTGTACAGAATGATACGCATCTGCAAGCAAAGTCGGCACAGGGTTTCCAATGAGAAAAACCTTAATAGCGTTGATATCGACGAAGTTATTAATGTTGGGAAACAAAAATAACCCGTAGGTGAGCAAGACAAAGATGCTTTCAAAAGCAGTCTCGTTCCCTATACTAGCGAAGTATAGAGCCTTTTTTGTCAAGAACTGGGCTGGCAAACCTTGGATGCCACCCTTAGTGGTCATGTGAGTCCTGACCTCAGACTCGTCCAAATGAATTGCTCTTGCAATAGTCTGATTCTTTGGAATTTCTTCCAGTCCAGAAAATGGAGCTCGATCAGTGATATGTAAATCAGTCAGATGAGAATACTCCTCCAGCGTTGGTGATAGCTGGTAATCCGGGAATATGAAACAGTGATAAATCGGATCGTAGAATTGAATGAGCGCGTCCATGATCCCCTTAATCACATGGACTCTTAACAGTGGTAGCAAACCACCGTGCTTGGCTCTGAAAGCCTCTGGGTTAACGATCATCCTCGCTAACTTTCTCAAATCCGCTAGCTTTGGAACCTTGAAGGTATACTGGTGAGTTCTCCTTCTACCGAAATCCATTAATGCAATCTTTTTCTCTGATATTTGCAATCACAGTCTTAGTTTAATTTGAAAAACAGAGAGACTAGAAGAGAAGTTTTTTTTTTAATGTTTTAATGTTTTTTAGATGAATGCATGAATGCAGCACACAAAAACATAGAAAAAACATGGGGTCAAAGGGTCGTTGTCATGAAGTCAAGGCTCTACCCATCCCCAAAGGTTTATACTAGGGTGATTTTTGTACCTGTACTCATTATCATCAGCTCCTCCCAGGAAAGCAAGACAACAAGCGGATCGCCAGCAAGTTGTAAAGCAATCTTAGAGTAAGTGCCATTCACCGAGAATAGATCACCAGCATCAAATGAGGGTAGTATCGCGTAACAACTATTTCCGATAGTTTCCGCACTACGAAAGGGTTTGGCTCCTCAGCTTCTCAGACTTAACAACCGGCCCATTGGCTAGAAGAGTGAATGGGTTGCGTTGGTCAGCCTCCACTGAGGTTGATGGTCGACCCCGTCGCCATCACTTATCTTAAGTGTATACTCATTCTCACCACATGCGGCATCACACGCATTCCCATTAGCAGAAAAATAAACACGTATAGCAATTAGGAAAAGCAGTATATATATTTGTCCTAATCATCCTAGACTTATAAAGCTATGATTCCTAAGTTCCTGACAGAAATGAGTTCCCCGGCGGAAGCCCCAATCTGTGGTATGCACACAAGTGAAGAGAAGGAAAACCGTGCCTAGATCTAACTTTGAAAGGCCCCACGGTGGGCGCCACTTTTCTGTTGGCGGCCACCGCCATGAAAATGACTTACCCAAGGTTTAAATTGTAAGAAAGAAAGAATCGGCCCCACGGTGGGCGCGACTTTTCTGTAGCGAGCGATTTTGGACGCGGTTCTTAAGCACTGGTCGCTCTCTGCGGTTTGAGCTTTGACTACAGGTCGATTCATTTTTTATCCTATTGTGAGCTGAATAAGGAAGGGAAATAGATGTCTCCAATTAACCCTGCTTTGCATACTGAGTTTAAACAGTGGTCTGTTAGGTTACGGATGCTATCAATGTGGGGGGCCTTTGTACTGGTTATTTGTATTTTCACCAATACTGCTTTCTTTCTTTTTTACCTGGGATTTGGGTTTTTTGTTGATTGCGCTCACTAAGATTGTTTCTTTCAATCTTATGCCTACGTATTCCCGTTTACCGAAACAGGGAAATCAGAGCGTTCGTAGTTCCTCCTATTCTATGGGAGGAAATGGGTGTTTTTGGTGTCTTGTTCAAATCCCAAGACGTGAAGCGAAAGGTGGTTTGTATCTTGTTCAAAGCCCAAGATGTGAAGCTGAAAGGTCTATTTGTGTCTTTTTCAAAGCCCAAGACGTGAAGCGAAAGGACCTCGACTTTAGAGAGAATTTGTCATCTCTAAAGAGGGGAGAAGGAGAATTACTTTAACTGGGATACGCGGATCCGAGCAATGCCATAATTTCCTTAAAAGGGGATTTTAACCTGAAGGAGAAGACTTTAACTCAGTATAGAGCAACACCATCTTTCCTTAGGAATTCCTCATGCTAAAAGAGGGACAGTGGCATGGATGTAGATGATCCAGAGGCTTGCCGCTTACAGCGATTAGACGAAGGGGAAGGAGTTGTTGATGTTTATATGCTGTGAACGAGGCACAACTTTGATGCTAAAAGGTTGATTGGATCAACCAGTGGTTTTCTTATACAAAGCCTAAGAGGAGGCTATTTTGTGTCTCGTACAAAGCCCGAGAGAGAGGCTAAAAGGGTTGACTCAACAGGAGAATCTTTTATACTCAACAAGAGAGTGTTTTTTTTGTATCTCGTACGAAGCCCGAGATGGAGGCTAAAAGGTTTGACTCAACAAGAGAGTCTTTGTGTGTCTCGTACAAAGCCCGAGAGAGAGGCTAAAGGAGGTTGACTCAATAAGAGAGTCTTTTATACTCAACAAGAGAATGTTTTGTATCTCGTACAAAGCCCGAGATAGAGGCGAAAGGTTGGCTGTTTCAGTTGAGTGACAGGTCCAGTATGTTGGTTAAAAGAGAAAATCAGTTCTTATAAAGAGACTGATTAAAAGTAAGGCTATGCTTTGGCGCTTGATCAGAGGATCAGGATTATTTCCTGTTCTTTACGGAAATGGGAAATCCATAGGGGTTTTGAGACTGTCCGAGTCTGCGGGTTTCCTTCCTATTTAACGAAGGGGTCGCTTGAGAATGTCTTTGAGACTCAAGGAAGTTAGACTGTCCAAGTCTAGAGTTTTATCTTTCGTACTATGCTTTGAGAAACAGTAGTAAACTCTATGAAAGGACTGTTCTATGGAGATGACTAAGTTCTGTTCCTATACCTCTAGGAGGTCGTCGGGACAATTTGTACGAAGCCCAAGAGGAGGCTGGAAACTTTTAAGAAGCCGACGGGTCCTTGTACGAAGCCCAAGAGGAGGCTATCATTCCCGGAGGAAGAGATCATTATACGAAGCCTAAGAGGAGGCTGTGAATACTTCTAAGAAGCCGTAGTGTCCTTGAATAATGCCCAAGAGGAGGCCGATGCTTTTAAGAAGCCCGTGGCTCTATCATCTCCTTTCCATTAGGAGAGATAACTCTTTTAAAGATAAAAACCACTGGTAAACGTGCGAGGTTTACTATCCAGCGACTTCTAGCTTTTAAAGAGGGTTCCTTAGTTAAGGTCCAAGATTATGACAGTAGTAGGTACCGAAACCCCGAGACATTCAAGGCAAGCTATCCACGAGGAATAGATCAAGTCAGGAAAGTTCGAGAATTTGGAAGAAACTCAAAGATGCCATTCACGGAGAATACATTCATCTTGGGTAGTAGAGCTTCTTGACGATTCCTAAGGAGGACAGCCGAAGAGAAGACTGTATCTGGTGCTCCTATTGGGGATCTAGGCGTCTATTTCTACGAATAAATGAAACGGCGTCACCTAGTTCTAGACGTAGTAGCCGGGGAAACTCGAAATATCTATACTATTATTACGCAGTAGATATGAGTTTATGAAAGAAGACTTACAGTGAGCAGCCCCACAATACAATTATATATATATGAAAGCAGTAAACGAAAGCGATAACCACTTACTCGGTTGTAGTGCTTCCATGTTGTTTGGTTAGTTGTTCAACAAAGAAAGATTGAAAACAACAGTATATTCAAAATCAAAGGAGAAAGTGCTTTGAAAAAGAAAGATTTGGGGCTTACAGCTCAAGGAGAGGCCCAGGGTTTTATCAATGAGCGCACTGTTTGACTTTGTACAGCGGGACTTATACAAATGACTGGGGCCCAAAAAGGTTTTCTGTACAAAGGGATGGGTCTTACACTCTCTCAAGAGGCCCAAAAAGGTTTAAAGAAAAAAGAGTGGGGCTTATAACACGAGGGTAGGCCCAAATGATTTTTCGTTTAAAAATGGCGATCGCGCCGAGGTTTTCTTTTAACGCAGAGGGACTTATACAATAAGTGAGGCACAAAATGTTTTGGTTAAAAGGGGGATTGGGTCTTACACTCTAATAGAGGCCCAAAGTGTTTTGAATGGGTCTTATAGCTCAAGGAGAGGCCCAGATGATTTTTATTTTTAAACGGGCGACGATCGCGCCGTTTACTTGTACAGAGGGACTTATACAATGAGTGAGGCCCAAAAAAGTTTTTGTACAAGGGGGGATGGGTCTTACACTCTCTCAAGAGGCCCAAAGAGTTTTGAAAATGATTTATGAGGGTTGAATTAATCCAAAACCCTAATTTGTTTTCAAAATGTATTTAATTGAATAAAAATTCAATTAAAATGATCAAAAATTGTTTAACACGTGGAAAACAAATTGTGATCTTGGATTAATGCTTCAAAAATTAAGTATTGACCTACAAAATAATTAGAAAGCATTAAAAGTTGCAAAATCAATGTAGAAAAAATATTTAAAATGCCAAAAACAATCAAAATATTAATTCTTTGCAAAAATATCAATTATATGAAATAAATAATATTTTTGGGATTTTTTGATAAAATAAAATATTTTAACATTTTTGTGAATTATTAAAAAAAGAATCAACTCAAAATCATTAAAACTCAGAGAGAAATTAATTTTTGAATTAATTAAATAAAATCACAAAATTCAAATATTTGAATTTCTAAAAATGGCGCCAAAAACAAGCTGAAGAACACGCGCGTGTTCTTGGTTTCTCAGATTTGCATTTTCTATCCAATCTCCATGAATACGTAATCATATCATGCAATCCACATATCATTATGCTCGTCTCAACCTCACGATCATGTCTATGTACTTTAATTTCATTTAAATTAAACATACAACAAGAAATCACGAAGAGACCTCGAGAACCCTAATTTCTGCATGAAGGCTAGGATTTTTGATACCCGATTCAAACAATGCAATTAATTGAGGGAAAACATTCCACGCATGATTATGAACATATGGCCAAATTATTGTGCGAGGAAATATGCATAGATTGAGAGATGATCAAGCATGTGCTTACCTCCAAGCCGTGACAGCAAGTTCAAAGTGATTTTTGATTTGGAGGTGTTACAGATGAGTGGTGATGATCTGAACAGCTTCCCTACACCCTATGGATTGTGTTTGGATGGTTGGACTTGATTGAAATTGGCTGGATCATTTTGTGGTACCTCAGCTGCACTTTGGTTAAAACCTTGAGCAACCAGCTGGTGATTTCATGAAATTGATGTTTCAGAAGTAATCTAAGTGTTTGATCAGCTCATATATGATGTATGTGAGGTGTGTGAGTGATTGGTTTGATTGGAATTGCTCTCAAACTCAAAACCCGATAGTGACTTGCCTTAGAAGGCAAAATTGGAGTGAAAGAAGAGATTTTGAGGAAAGCATCTGTTTGATGGCTTTGGTGTACTCAAACTGACCACAATTGAGCTCTATTTATAGTAGAGCAAGTTTGTTTTGCAAGGAATAGTGAATGGCAGCTGGTAAGTAGGTTTGGCCAATGTTGTCCAATGAAAATCCAAGTCTCCTCTAGCCATTGACTAGAGGTTAGGGCACAGAGATTTGGTTCCCTTGGTCTTGGATAAGTCTTGACTGATTTCAGATGAGAATGGCTCAGTCCATGCCACCTTGATGGTTCCATTGAATGCCTCATTCCAAATTTGAAGTCTTGTCCCTATTTTGGCCATTCTAGGTTCAACATGCTATTTCTTGTTCCATGGACTTTGGAGGATTGGCTCAGTGATTGTCCCCTTTAGATTCAATCCTCTGAGGTGTCCAAGTGGATAGGAGCAATTGAATTTGGCTGATTTTGGCAAATCGACCAAAGTTGTAAATTCTGCCTTGCCTTGACAGATTTCAGCAAGGCAACTTGGTAATGTTGTATCTCATGGTGTAGGTTGAATTTGGCAATGTTCTTGGCCATTTTGGAAAGCTCTTACATGATACAACAACTGTTTGAACAAGTTTGGTTTTGATCTCTTTTGATTCCAAGTGAAAAATCCCCCTACATTTGGCAAAAAGTGAGGCAAAATCTGACTTAGTGAAAATTTCACGAAGTGTTGGAAAAAGTGACTTTTTCACTTTTCAGCCACTTTGATCACTCCATAACTCAAAATCCTTAATGAATTGGAATGACTTGTAGTTGGAGTTTTTGTAGGTGATAATGAGGGCTACAAATCCATCTTTGGATGAGAAAAAATGGCCTTGTGGTTTAGGAGTTATGGTCCTTCAAAGTTGGTACCCTTGCCACTTTATTTTTAACTTAGAAAAATTTCTAAGTTTTATGGTTACCCCTTTTACAAGTTATCTCACTTTTCTTGATTTTTCTTGATGAATGATGATTCAAATCATACATTAACATCATTTTAGGGTTAAAAATCCATTTTGGTGAAAAATCTCAAAAAGTCAAAGTTGACTTTTGTGCACAGTTGACTTTTTATCAGATGAATTCCAAACTGTGCAATTCTTCAGGAAATCATGTCCTTGACCTAAATCAAACTTGATGGACATGTTCCATGGGTGTCATAGGGTATATTCAATCATGTATTAGGGTTTGGGAGCATGTCCTGGTCAAAAGTCAAAGTTACAGTTGACTTTTCCCTTAAAACCCTAATTGTGGTGCAGATGAAATTGAGACTTGTTGCTCAAACTTCTTGGATCAATCCATTGTTCCAAATGGATCAATATGGTGTATTAGAGACCCTCAAATCATCTCTTGAGGTCTTGGCTCATGGTTTGTCCCAAAAGTCAACTTAGGGGTGAATTAGGTCAAGAAACCCTAATTCTTGATTTTTGATGAATGCATCCCCTGAGGAAAAATTGACTTGATGCATGGGTTCATGAGGTTCCATGAAGTATATTAGGTCATGTTTTGGATCAATGCCTTGTGCCCAGATGAAAATTTCCATCTGGAGGCCCTGGTCGACCAAAACCCTAATTTGGTGACACTGTCGATCTTGAGACTTGATCCACCTAGAAGGGAGCAGCCTTGTGCTTAATCCTTGAAGTGGGAGTCCTTTTTGATCCATTGTGGATGTTTAAGAGATTAGACAAGTTGAAAATCATGTCATTTCTTGATTGAGCCTTTGTCTAAAGCTCAGAGAGGGCTTGAAACCCTAATTTTGATTGTAGTGGATGCTCACCCATCTTTGGGGAGACTAATGAAGCATAAAGGTACATCCATATTGTGATGATGATTTTCACAATGATGGGAAATCTAAGTGGTCAAAATTTGGGGTATTACAGCAGGAGCGCGCTAAGCGGGCTATGCGAAATGCATAAAAAATCCCTCTGCAACAGAGGGTTTCCAAGGATACTCCTACTTCCTACACCAGAGATATGTACAGAAATACTTACAGCCACGAATACACAAAATCAAAAACCTAATTTATACAAAAAAACCTAATTTCTAAATCAAAATCTCTAATTTCTAAAATTGAAGTTTCTAACCACATGTGTTTCTACTAATTAAGCAACAATACTGTAAATTGACACAAAAAGAGGACAAAGATGAAGTAGAACATTGAACATACAACAAACAACCCAAAATGGGTTTTCTATATGAAAAATATAAACTGAAAATAAAAAACTTACAGTTGATAAAGAAAATGCTGAGCAAAAAGATGATTAATTTGAAGTTAGGGTACACGAAATCCAAGCAACTCACAAGAAATTTTTGTTCTTTGAGGAGAAGAGAGAAACTTGAGAAATTTTGTGAAAAAAGGTGAAATGAGGCACAACCTCAAAACCCTAGCATCATAATACAAAATCTGGGTCGGGTATTTCTTAGTGGGCCCAGAAAAATCATATTTTTTTTCAAAAATACGCAGACCGCGCTAAGCGGGCTCTGGGCCGCGCTAAGCGCGTTGCCCACTGGAAGTTAAGGGTCAGTTTTCTTCATACCATGCTAAGCGCGCTCCTGCGCGCTAAGCGCGCACTGCAATACAAAAATTACTCCCAGCAGCACAATTCAAACTTCCAACAGCTCAATTCATCATTTCAAGCAGCATAAAACATCAACTTTACAAAAAACATGATTTAAGCAGCAAATTTACCAGAAAGCGATAAAAACTTACAAAACTGGGGTGCCTCCCAACGAGCGCTTGTTTAACGTCGGATAAACTCGACGGTCCAAGACGATCATTGAAGAACGTCTAGGAGAACAGAGCAATTGTCACGATCAAAGTTACCACCAAGGTAGATTTTTAAGCGTTGACCATTTACGGTCCAACAGTCTTTCTTTTCCAAATCCTCGATCACAATTGCTCCATAACTCTTTACCTCCTTGACACGAAATGGTCCGGACCAATTTGATTTTAATTTTCCCGGGAAAAGTTTCAACCGAGAATTAAATAGCAGTACCAAATGCCCGACCTTGAAGTCCTTTTGTCAGATCTTCTTGTCGTGATGTCTCTTCACCTTCCCTTTATACAACCAACTTGATTGATAGGCGGCATTCCGCATTTCTTCCAATTCCTGAAGTTGTATTTTTCTCTTTTCTCCGGCCAAGTTCGTATCAAAATTTAACAGCTTAAGGGCACATAGTGCTTTGTGCTCCATTTCAACTGGTAAATGACATGTTTTACCATAAACCAATTTAAATGGAGTTAAGCCAATTGGAGCTTTGTAAGCGGTACGGTATGCCCACAAAGCTTCGTTTAATTTCTGCGACCAATCTTTTCTAGAACTAGACACGGTTTTTTCTAAAATCCTTTCCACTTCACGGTTCGACACCTCGGCTTGACCGTTCGATTGTGGGTGGTAAGGGGTCGCCACTTTATGCGATACACCATAATGTTTTAAAACACTTTCAAGAGATGCATTGCAAAAGTGTGACCCACCATCACTAATAAGAACCCGAGGAGTGCCAAAACGAGAAAAGATATTTTTCTTCAAAAAATTTATCACCGTTTTGCCATCAACCTTAGGTGAAGCAGTCGCTTCAACCCACTTCGAAACATAGTCAACCGCTACTAAGATGTATTCATTTCCAAAAGAGGGTGGAAATGGACCAACAAAATCTATGCCCCAACAATCAAAAATTTCAACTTCTTGGATATTTTGAAGGGGCATTTCATCTCTTTTTCCATTTCCCCCACTTCTTTGACAAGTGTCACAACTTTGCGCATGAAGATTTGCGTCTTTAAATAGAGTAGGCCAATAAAAGCCTGATTGCAAAACTTTCGTGGCCGTCCTCGAACCATTAAAATGGCCTCCATAAGGCGAGTTGTGACAATGCCAAAGAATACTTTGAGCTTCTTCACTCGTGACACACCTTCTCAAAAGGTTGTCACCTCCTAATTTGAACAAATAAGGGTCATCCCACACATAGTAATTTGCATCTAACAAGAACTTCCTTTTTTGGTTCCAAGTTAGGTCTTCGGGTACCCAACCAGTTGCTTTGTGGTTAGCAATATCCGCAAACCATGGCCTAACTTGGACTCTAAACAATTTTTCATCGGGAAATTCCTCTCGGATTTCCTTTTCAGTTTTGGTTACCTCCACATTGATCAAACGGGACAAATGATCCGCCACTAAATTCTCTGAACCCTTTTTATCCTTTATTTCCAAATCAAATTCTTGAAGTAAAAGGATCCAACGAATGAGCCTTTGCTTCGAATCCGGTTTAGTGAGCAGATATTTGATGGCCGAATGATCAGTGTAGATAACCACTTTTGACCTTATTAGGTAAGAACGAAATTTCACAAGTGCATATACAATCGAAAGCAATTCTTTTTCGGTTGTGGCGTAATTGACTTGCGCCTCATTTAATACCTTGCTTGCGTAATGTATAGCATGAAAAGTTTTGTCCTTCCTTTGACCTAACACCACTCCAACGGCATAATCACTCACATCGCATATTAGTTCAAAATTTAAAGTCCAATTTGGCGCGATGATTATTGGAGCGGTAATTAGTTTCTCTTTCAAAATTTGGAAAGAAATAAGACATTCATCGTCAAAGAGAAATACCTGATCTTTGTTAAGCAAGTTGCTCAATGGCCTTGCTACCTTTGCAAAATCTTTGATGAAATGCCTATAGAATCCCGCATGCCCCAAAAAGCTTCTGATTCCTTTGACGTTGGTAGGAGGAGGCAACTTTTCAATTACTTCAATCTTCGCTTGATCGACTTCAAGACCTTTGGAAGAAACTTTGTGGCCAAGCACAATTCCCTCCGTCACCATAAAGTTACACTTCTCCCAATTCAACACCAAGTTAGTCTTTACACACCTCTCAAGGACGGTTTCCAAATTCTTCAAACACAAATTGAAAGATGCTCCAAACACGGAAAAATCATCCATAAACACCTCCATTGTCTTTTCTATGAGGTCGGAGAAGATAGCTTGAACACACCTTTGGAAAGTTGCCGGCGCATTACATAAACCAAAAGGCATCTTTCGATAGGAAAAAATACCAAAGGGACAAGTAAAAGCCGTCTTCTCGTGATCCGCCGGGTCAACCGCAATTTGATTATACCCCGAATATCCGTCCAAGAAATAATAGAATTGTTGCCCAGATAACCTCTCGTGCATTTGGTCCATGAATGGAAGTGGAAAATGGTATTTTCTTGTTGCGGTGTTCAACCTTCTATAATCAATACACATTCTCCACCCCGTCACAATCTTTGTTGGGATTAACTCATTCTTATCATTTCGGATAACGATCATGCCACCCTTTTTTGGAACAACGTGCACGGGGCTTACCCATGGACTATCAGAGATCGGGTAGATCATTCCCGCATCCAAAAGCTTCACAACTTCTTTCCGAACAACCTCTTTCATAGTTGGATTCAAGCGGCATTGTAGTTGAGCAACCGCCTTGAAATCCTCTTCCATAAGCATCTTGTGCATACAATAAGATGGACTAATTCCTTTAAAATTGGAAAGAACCCACCCTATAGCTTCTTGATTTCTTTTCAACACTTGAATCAAACGAGTTTCTTCTTTATCAGACAAAACATTGCTAATAATAACCGGCTTGTTCCCACTTTCATCAAGGAATGCATACTTAAAATTTGAAGGAAGCACCTTCAATTCAAGTTGAACTTTCTCATCACTTGGTTCTTTCTTCAACTCTTCATTCTCAACTTCCCACGATTGTAATTCTTTGAGAGATTCAAGCTCTTTCAAACATTCCTCAAGAGCTCTTTCTTCTTCATCGGAAAACACTTCAAAAGAATCATCAAGAGCCATTTCCAACAGAGACACTATATGAACATGCTTAGAAACCTCCAAAGTTGCTTCTTCAATTGCATCGATACGAAAGCTATCATGCTTGTCTTTGGAATGCTTCATTGCTTCGAATAGATTAAAAGATACCTCTTCATTTAGAACCCGCACTTTCATAAGGCCATCATCAACATCTATCATCATGCGAGCGGTCTTCATAAAAGGCCGTCCAAGAATAAGAGGAGCATCCTCATCCTCTTCCATATCAATAACAATGAAGTCCACCGGAAAGAAAAATTTGTCAACTTTCACCAACACATCTTGCGCCAACCCAATCGGATGAGTGGTAGATTTGTCCGCCAATTGCAATGTCATCCGGATGCCCTTAATTTCAATGTTCCCAAGCTTTTTCACAATAGATAATGGAATGAGATTGATGCTTGAGCCCAAATCAATAAGGTAATTTCCAACAAATACATTACCAATTGTAACGGGTAAGGTAACTTGCCCCGGATCGGCTTCTTTCTTCGGAAGAGTTCTTTGAATAATAGCACTACAATTTGCCGCAAGAACAACGGTTTCCGACTCTGAATATTTCCGCCTCTTTGTAAGAATATCCTTCATAAATTTGGCGTACTTCGGCATTTTCTCTAGAGCTTCGGAAAAAGGGATATTGATTTGTAGTTGCTTAAAGATATCCATGAATCTTGAGTATTGCCTATCATTTTATTTCCTTGTTGGCACATGAGGGTAAGGCATATTTTGAGTCGGTATCAGATTTATTATCTCCTTCCCCCTCTTAACTCTCACATGTTTCTCTTTTTTCTTCACTTCCTCCACACTCTCATTTTCAACTTCAGCAATATCATTATTTTTCTTTTCAACCACAACCTCATCACTATTTTTATTTTCAACTACTTCCTCATCACTATCCTCCTCAACAATACCATCAATTTTTTCTTCTTCCACACTTTTGTCCTTTTCTTTTGCTAACTCCTTCCTACTTCTAGTAACGATTGCCTTGCAATGCTCCTTAGGATTCACTTGAGTATTTACGGAGAATGAAGGACCCGATTGTTGCTCGGCTATTTGTTTCGCAAGTTGCCCAACTTGATTTTCGAGATTCTTTATCGCCGCATCGCTACTCTTTTGGTTGGCCATAGACATTTGCATGAATTGAGTTAAAGTGTCATCCAACTTAGAGTTAGAAACCGGAGGTGGTGGAGATTGATAAGGATTTTGCCGGCATAACCTTGATTACTTTGATAGTTCCCCCTCGGTTGATATCCTTGATTGCCTTGGTAATGTTGTTGAGGATTGTGTTGTTGATAAGGTTGTTGTTGTTGTCTTCCTTGATAGTCTCGTTGATTGTTCATGTAGTTCACTTCTTCAAATCCCGGTGGAGGACAAAATCCGCAGTCGTGCTCTCCTTTGCAAAGTTCACAACATGCAACTTGTTTACTCTTGCTTGGTTGCTCCTTCATTTCCTTAATTTGTTGAGTCAAAAGTTCCACCTGTTGAGATATAAGCTTGTTTTGCGCAAGGATTGTATCATTAGTTCCTAATTCAAGTTCCCCGAGTTTCTTTTGCGAGTTGGTACGGTTTTGACTTTGAAGATCATTGAGATCCATTCTATTGATGATATCCGTAGCTTCTTCGGCACTCTTTGATATCAAAGCTCCACCAGAAGTGGCATCCAATAATAACTTGCAATTTAGTTGGAGACCATTTCTGAAGATGTGAATTTGAGTTAACTCGTCAAACCCGTGGCCTTTGCATTTTCGAATCATGGATTTAAATCTTTCCCATGCTTCATTTAGAGACTCATTAGCACCCTGAGAGCACACAGAAATCACAGTTTTTGATTCCATAAAACGATTGTGAGAAAAGAACCTTTCTATAAATTTCTCCTCCAGAACATTCCAATCGGTCATCACAGCAGGAGATTGGTCAAGATACCAATCTTTAGCTTTGCCTAGCAAAACATGAGGAAATAGTCTCTTGAATAAAGGTAACTCTTGCGCTTGATCCACTCCGGCCGCTGACGCTATCTCGTAAAATTTGGTGAGAAAAGTGAAAGGGTCTTCATGATTCATTCCTGTGAACGGACTTCCATATAACAAATTCAGAGTTCTCGTTTTCATCTCAGCTTGCCTTCCATTATTTGCATTGTGAGAAAACTGAGCGGTGTGACGCGGACTATTTACACATGGTGTGGAAGCGGGTGGTGGTGGTGGTGGATGCTCTATGATCGGCGTGAACTGTGGAATTGGTGGTGGTGTAGAAGTTGAACCTTCTCCTTGTTCTTGCCTTTGTCTAGCTAGTTGCCTCCTCCGTCTAGTTCTGCTATTGAGTCTACGAGTGGTTCTTTCAATCTCGAGATTGAATAGAAGTTGGTCTGCCGGTAGTTTCCCTCGCATAAACAAAGTCTGCACACTAAACAAAACAAATCAACAAGCACAAGAAATTTTTTTAATAAGTCTACAACTTCACAACTATTGCAATGCTTGCAATATCAATTAACAATCCCCGACAATGACGCTAATTTGTTGAAATACAAATAGAGTAGGATTTTTGTTATCATTTCACAGAGATTGTTTAGAGATATCACCGCCGTTCTACAGTTGAATTCATTTCAAACTTTAAAGTAACAAAGGGTTTTGGTTGTTTTTAGTCGGAACGTTTGCATTCAAAGTTAAGTAATGAACGGTAAAAAGATTTGTTTTAACGATTTATAAAAACATGCCAAGATTAGGGTTCGACAAACCATTTTGCACGGATAGGATCGATAAAGCTAATAAACTCGTTTAGACGATAAATGTAATCACATATCCTCCCAATATGTTTATCTCTAACACATATTGTGAGTTTTACCATGTTGATCCTTTGATGATCTCTCACTCAAACTATCAAAATGACAACATTCAAGTTCAATATTTATGAACATCAACACTCATAACTATCTCTAGCCAATGTGCATTGATGGATGAAAAACCTAGGTAAAGTGTAAGAACACATTTCTCAATCATGAACCAACACAAAGAATAAACCATAGAAACAAAGTTTTTCACCATACATTCATCATCCAAGAGTTCATAAGCTAGAATCAATACCTATACATACAAAAGAAAGGTTTGTCTACCTTCTAACCTTGACACAAAAGAGAAATTAGCTCTCCATTGACATGGAAGCTTTACAAACAAGAAGATGAAGAAGAGAAACAAGCATCAATGACGATCTCTCGACGAATGATGCTTCCAATCTTCCAAAATAGGATGCTACAGTGTTTACAATGTTTTTTCTCTAAGGAAATGAATAGTTTAATACAAAAAATCTGATCAATTCTATTTATAAGGGGCTGAGAATCGCAGAGCGCGCTAAGCGCGCTGCACTTTATGTTAAACCGCCCTAAGAGTGCGCTTAGCGGGCTAATGACCACGCTAAGTGGGCTACTCTCTGTAACTAGTTCCATCCCCGCGCTAGGAGCGCGCTTAGCGCGCTACAAGCATGCTCCAAAAATTGTTTTCTTCAAAAACTGCTTCTAAGGAGTCTTCCTTGCTCCAAGCTTCACATTTCCATGTAAAAACCTACAATTAAAAACACAAAAGTTAAATAAATAAGTCTACTAATGCAATTAACTATACTACGGTTATTTACCGGAAACAATGGGAAAAAACATCGATTATCAAATAAAGATCACAAAAAGGTGCTAAAAACTAAACTAGATATTAACACAATTTAGCACCTAACAACATGTTCAGAATTTTAATAAAAGATGCTCAAGAACAAACTCAAGAACAAACAAAAGAAACTATATAGCAAGCTCAAGAACATTAAATAATCACTGAAACTCAAGAACAAACAAAAGAAACAGTGACAAATGCTCGGTCGGAGAAGATGGACAGTGAAACTCACGGAGGAATGCCGTCGATGGAGAGACGAACAGAGGAACAGTGCCGGTCGGAGAAGACGGACAGAGGAATGCTAGACGGAGAGACGAACAATGGGAGTACACGACGGAGGGAGAAGTCGCGAGAGAGGGGGAGACACGGCAGAGGGAGAAGTCGCGAGAGAGAGAGAAACAAAACAAATGATTAGGGCGTTATGAAATAATGAAAAGTTTTTTAATATATATGAAATAATAACATAAGGCAGCGCTTTTTCTCTAAAAGCGCTTTCTTTTTAATTGCATGTAGCAGCGATTTCAGAAAGCGCTTTCTAATGTATGACCTACGTAAGGCCTTTGGCAGCGTTTTTTAAAAGCGTTTTCTAAAGTGTGCCTTTAGCAGTGCTTTCCTAAAAACGCTTTCTAAGGTGTCCCATTTGTATGGCTTTTAGCAGCGCTTTTAGGAAGCGCTTTCTAAAATAGTCCTTTAGGCAGTGCTTTTTTTCAGCGGTTTTTTTTTAAAACATATAGCAGCGCTTTTGATAAAAAGTGTTGTCTATGTAGTGCTGCCAAAAAGCAATTTTGGCGTAGTGAATTCAAGACTATGCCTCGACTTTTTCTACTGTTCTACCTTATATTTGTAAGAAAATTCTCATTATGTCCTTGTTTAAAAAAAAAATCCTAGATGCCCCATTTTCTTTGTTTGCTCGGCCAATGAAAGGAAGAGCAGATACACAAAAGTTTCCCATGTGTGTGCTCGATTTATAAATGGCCGAGTGTCTTAATTAGTAAATATTCTGGATTTATTAAAATATATATATTTCACACACTTGACCATTCATTGGCCGAGTACACACATCATAAAATTTTCTGCATCTGCTCTTCCTTTCATTGGTCGATTAGACAAAGAAAATGGGGCATCCAAGAAATTTTTTTTCAAACTGAGACAAAATGGAAATTATTTTTCAAATATAGGATGAGACAAAATGGTTATTATTTTTCAAATATAGGGTAGAATAGTAAAAAAAAAGTCTCATGCCTCAAGTAAGAATTTCTATTTACTTCAATCTGATTGATACAACAAAATAAAATTGACTAATTTCAATCTGATTGATAGTAAAGTGAAAGTGGTATTATATCAATAATTTGAATATTTTTAATATTAATTGTCAAAATAAAATTTAATATTTATATACGGAAAAGATACATGGTTGATTCAAAATATATATATATACGAAAACAAATTTACTATTGATTCAAATATTTTTATAAATATTTTCAAAACAAAAAAAAATATTTATATACAGGATAAATTACATTGTTGATTTAAATATTTTTATATACGAAAACAATTTTACTATTGATTTAATTATTTTTTATAAATATTGTTAAGAAAAAGTATTTTATAGAAGAATAAAGGAACAACTTTATATACGAAAAATACTTTTTATATACGGGATAAAGGACAAGTATTTTATATAAATATTTTTTATATACAAAAAATACATTGATTCAAATATTTTTATATACGGGAACAACTTTACTATTGATTCCAATATATATATATATATATATATATATATATATATATATATATATATATATATATATATATATATATATATATATATATATATATATATATATATATATATATATATATATTTTTTAAATTATACCTACAAGAATAATATTTATAAATGGAAAAAATACATTGTTGATTCAAATATTTTTATATACGAGAACAAATTTACTATTGATTCAAATATTTTGTTTTAAATAATATCAAAACAAAACTAATATTTATATACAAGAAAAAATACATTGTTGATTCAAATATTTTTAAATATGGAAAAATATACTATTGTTATAAACGAGAACAACTTTACTATTAATTCAAATATTGAATAATAGAAATTTATTGACCATTTTTTTCAAATATGTGAAAAAATTAAGGGAGTTTTAAAAAGATTGAGTATATATTTTAAAATTGTAATTTCTCTTATAAAATAATTGTCTTATTTGTAAAAAAAAACTAAAACGACTTATTTATCTAATACAAATTTCAATAGTTTTTATTTTTAATCATATTATTCATAACATTATTGTTTAGATTTCATCGTTTATGTATATTGCTATTTCAATTTAAATTTACTATTATTCTTAAAAAAAAATTCAACTTCTTAACTTTATGCAAACATCGCGTTCAAAACTATATCTTACCCAAATACGTACTTGTGCATATGCATGTTATTAAAGCATGAATATCGGCAAACTTTTACAATTCTTTCACATATTCCTAAGTAACTGTGTCATGAATCTATGGATAATCACGTTGTTGAACTGTGCTTTAGTTTGCAAGCGTCTTTCTGCACAACAACTAAGGGTGGAAATAGGCTAGGCTAGGTTAGTCTTTATAAGATCTGGGTCTGGCCTACGATAAACTTAAAAAACCTGAGCCTGACCTATGGCCTATTATAGGCTCTCTTTTTTTGCCTGGCCTGCCCTTTTTAAAAGTATGGTCTGGCCTGAAAGCCTATTTACATGCCTTATTCTCATTATGGTTCTCAATTATTCAATATTACTTAAGAAGCTTTATAGGCTGACCTATATATACATATATAGGTCGACCTATTTAGCCTTTGTTCTAATATATATGCATATATAAGTATCCTTTTTTTTAATATATATGCATATACAGGACAACCTATTTAGCATATTTTTAATATATATGAAAATATAGGTCAGCCTATAAGGCTTCATAGGCTTTTTTAATAACCTAAATCGGACCTATTTAATTAAATAGGCTTTTAAAAAAGCCTAAGTCTGGCATTTTTATTAAAAAAGTCGGATCTGGCCTGACCTTAAGTAGGCTATGCTATAGATGCCCCTGTAGACCGGCCTGACCTATTCCCACCCCTAACAACAACGCTCCTACACTTAAATTGAGGTAAAAAAAAACTAAAAATATTTATATAAAATTAAATATGAGATATATTGTAGTGTTTAATGGAATCTATTATAAAAATTTTGATAGATTGTATGAATATTTAAAAGATATAAAAGAATTGTTTAAATAATTAAAAAATATAAAATAATATAAAATATTTAATGGATTCCATTTAAAGAACTTAAATGCATTCTTTGAATGTGGATGCTTAGTTTCTAAGAAGAATATAGCAACTTCCAAAAGGTTTAAGTGACCAGTAAATTTAGGGTTTTTCACTCCAAAGTTCCCCTTTTTCGTAAACTTTTGGTTTCTCAACGCAATCGCAAGTTTCCCATTACAATAGTAAGTTTCATTTTCATTGTTATTTCTTTCTCAATTTATCTTTACGTTGTAGATGTGGTCCCAATCTCTGTGTTTCTCAGTGTTTATAACTGATTCTTAAATTTGTTAGACCAATGTCGAGTGGTTTTGGTGAATCAACGAAATTAGCACCTCCACCGAACGCATCATGTTCTTCGGAGAACACTTCCAACAAGGATGCTGGTGATGTCGAATGCAACATTTGTTTGGATTTGGCTCGGGATCCAGTGGTCACACTTTGTGGTCATTTATTCTGTTGGCCATGTCTTTACAGGTGGTTACATCAACATTCTCGTTCTCAAGAATGTCCTGTTTGCAGAGCCTTTGTCGAGGAAGAGAAATTGGTTCCTCTTTATGGTAAAGGAAGATCAGTAACTAATCCAATAATGAAGTTATATCTTGGAATGGAGATTCCTCGCCGTCCTTCGGGACAGAGGCCACAAACTGTTGAGGAAGAGGAAGAGGAACTTGTTGAGGAAGAGCGTCCTTCGGGACAGAGGCCACAAACTGTTGAGGAAGAGGAAGAGGAACTTGTTGATGAAGAGCGTCCTTCGGGACCGAGGCCACAAACTGTTGAGGAAGAGGAAGACGAGGAAGAGGAAGAGGAACTTGTTGAGGAAGATGAAGAACTAGTTGAGGAAGAGGAAGAGGAACTTGTTGATGAAGAGAGTCCTTCGGGACAGAGGCCACAAACTGTTGAGGAAGAGGAAGACGAGGAAGAGGAAGAGGAACTTGTTGAGGAAGATGAAGAACTAGTTGAGGAAGAGGAAGAGGAACTTGTTGAGGAAGATGAAGAACTAGTTGAGGAAGAGGAAGAGGAACTTGTTGTGGAAGATGAAGAACTAGTTGAGGAAGAGGAAGAGGAACTTGTTGAGGAAGAGGAAGAGGAACTTGTTGAGGAAGATGAAGAACTAGTTGAGGAAGAGGAAGAGGAACTTGTTGTGGAAGATGAAGAACTAGTTGAGGAAGAGGAAGAGGAACTTGTTGTGGAAGAGGAACTTGTTGTGGAAGAGGAAGAACTTGTTGAGGAAGAGGAAGAGGAACTTGTTGAGGAAGCCGAAGAACTTGTTGAGGAAGAGGAAGAGGAACTTGTTGAGGAAGCCGAAGAACTTGTTGAGGAAGAGGAAGAGGAACTTGTTGAGGAAGAGGAACTTGTTGAGGAAGACGAAGAACTTTTTGAGGAAGAGGAAGAGGAACTTGAGGATCTAGACTATTTCTGACATTCCTACGTTGCTTGCGCGGTGGGAGTCTACCAAACAGCTTTTCAAGGAGTTTTGTGAGTGTACGGAGCAACGTTTCAATGAGTATAAAGAGTTTCGTGAGTCTACAGAGCAGCAGTGTTTCAATGAGTATAAGGAGTTTCGCAATGAGTATAAGGAGAGTTTCGTGTGGCTGCAGAGTCACGTTTCGAGCAGATTGAGCAGCGTATCAAGGATATCAACGAGTGTCGTGGGGATGCAGAGCAGCATATCAAGGAGGGTCGTGCGGAGTATCGTGCTGATGCAGAGCAGGGTTCCAGAGTATCAACAATTAGATCTATGGATTTAGATTTAAAATTTGTGGTAGTATTTTGAGTGATATTGTCAGTTGTATACTTAGTTTCTTCTAATGTAGTATTAACCTGGAAAGTATGCATGCATATAAAACCTTGTCTTTTTAACACTAGTTAAATGAATTGAATCATGGATTCATGCATATGTATGACTTGAATTGTGATGTTTTTAGGCGAGTGTAAAAAGATTTTGTTTGCATGAATTGAAACAAGAATTGAATCACTTGGATTTGGTTTCAAAAAGAAAATCTTCTTAAGGGATTCATTTCAGACAAATATTTAATATTGAATCGAATCAGGCAACAATTGAATTGATTCACATTACACAGGACTGTAGGAACGTTATTCTATATTGATCATAATTGATTAATCTTTATATGAATTGATTCTAGCTAGACAAATTATAGAATTCATTTAAGTGAGAGAAAATTGAATCCAAATTATTATTTTTGGGCAATTAGTCTAATGACTCAAATTTTTAAGAGAATAAATGGGTTCAATTTTGCAGATCAGCAGATAAAAAAACTCCATCCTTCTATTTCATTATGAATGTGACAAATTCTCTCTACTCTAATTTTGTTTCTCAATCCATAAAAAAAAATTGTTTCTCAAAAACACTCCCTAAACATTTTTGAAGATCGATTAGTCTAGAGGGACACAATATGACATTTTAAATTGAAGTTATGTTATGAGTTTCAACAAAGAGTTGAAGATCTAAGATAAAAGAAGTGATATCTTTTCTCTTCTAAGAGTATTCGATCATAGTTTCTCAAAGTCAAGAATTCAAGGGATATGGAGAATCTTCTTGAAATAGAGATCTGCAATAGACAAGATCTTACATTGTAGATTGTTTTAACTTTGAAAATTTGGATTTTTTTTTTATATTTTTGAAAATAGATTTTATAAAAATGTATTTTAAAATATTACAAATTTTTCTTAATTTATTTTTTATAAATTAAAAAACTAATTTTTAAATTCTATAATATAAACATCCATTGTTAAATATTAAAACATAATTAAAATCATAATTTTAAAAAAAAAAGTTGTATCTCAAAAATTATTTTTATGAAAAGTTATGTGAAATAGCTTCAAACTTAAATGTTTTTTTGAAATTTTAATATCTAAATTTTTTTTGTTAAAATGATGAAATATTTACTGAGAAAAAAAGAAATGCACCGACAGTGTAAAATATTTTACACTGTCAACCAATCACAATCATGTATTAGAATAAAACATATTTTTATTTTAAAAATACTGATATTATATGTCAATTATAAATATTTTGATTGATTGGATGTGTAAAACTGTCTTACACTGACATGACGCTACCATTAAACTCATATGGATTTAATGATAGTGTACTCTCATTTAAAACAAAACAAATCCACACATTATATTCACCAAAATTCTAGGTTAGAACTTGGAGATTTGTGAGTGTTGGTTAATATTAGAATAGAAAGCTAGGATTCGCGCAATTCTTATGTTAGAACTTGGAGATTTGTGAGTGTTGGTTAATATTAGAATAAAAAGCTAGGATTCGTGTAATATATATTCCAAAGCAGATTATAGCATTTTCAACAATAGTGTTATTTATTTTTGAGTTTTTTTTTAATCTATTAAATCACATTATCATCTAGTTTTCACTTCAATAATTGAACTCTAAAAAAATCATTAGATCTCACAATTATACCTCATTTTAATATTTTATTTTAACTTAAAATATTAATTTAACTTATTTAAATTAATATTAATATAAAATAAATAAAATAAAAAATAAATAAAATTAAACTAAAAATTAAAAACAATAATTAAAATTAAGGCTTAAATAGTATTTTCGTCCCTGTACGTTAGCGAGTTTTTGGTTTTCGTCCCTGTAATTTTTTTTTTTTTTTAGTCCCTATATTTCACATTCGTGTTCATTTTAGTTCTTAAAACCAAAATTCGCAGGAAAATCCGCAGGTTTCCTGCGGATTTTGGTTTTAAGGACTAAAACGAACACGAATGTGAAATATATGGACTAAAACGAAACAAAAAATTACAGGGACGTAAACAAAAAACACGCAAACTTACAGGGACGAAAACATTAGTTAAGCCTAAAATTAATATCAAATAAATAACATATATAATAAAAAAATATTAAAAATACATAAGATCCCATAATTAGTCAAATTTAAATTTCGTCATTCTAATGTTTAAAACGTGCCCAAATATACTCGACTGGATCTCCTTGAAATTGGCGACGAACTTGTTTTTCACGAAGACTTGCTTTTCTTTGTGGTCTTGTTGAAAGATTCAGATGATTATTATTAAATGTTAAGATGTTATCATCCACATAATCATAAGAGTAATCAAAATTACCTCCATATGTGTATCGCTCGTTTTAAACAATCATGTTGTGCAAAATGATGCAAGCATATATGGTATGCTTGAGGGTTTCCATATGCCAGGCACACTAGACCACATATAATTGCAAGTCGAGATTGGAACACTTCAAATATCCATTTCACATCTTTTCTACTTGATTCTTGATGTTGTGGAAATAGTTTTCTCTTTTCTCCTTGCAGCATTGAAATGGTTTTGACAAATGTAGGCCACTAATGATATATATCATCCGCTAAATAATACCATATATTATACGAAGTCTCATTGATTATATATTTCATAGTGGGAGCATGTCGTTTGAAAATATCGTTAAACACGTTGGATTGGTTTAGCACATTAATGTCATTGTTTGAACATGCAATATAAAAAAATGAATGTCAAATCCATAAGTCTTGTGATGTCACTGCTTCAAGCATAATTGTGTGCTTTGTTGGGTGAGAATATGGAGTAGAAAACAGTCTAGATGAGGGATGGGGTTTGAATAGACCCTTATACAAAAATTCAATTGATTTTTCAGAAATAGAATATTAGAGGTTTTTCAAAATTGAGTGCGAAAGTTTTAAAGCAAAAATGGAGATTTATACTTTTATTGAATATCAATCAAACTCCTAAACTTCTCTTTCACACATTTCTTCAAACACCCATTGTGCATACCTTTGTATACGAATATAACATGGCTCCCAAGGTAAACAAAGGAAAAATTATTGTGGGTACATCTTCATCCAGATCGGTAAGTTCTCTTTCACTTCTACACCACACATGTGTTGAAAAATTTGAGAAGAATTTCAGAAATGGGATTGTCATGAAACATGTGTATGATTCTAAAGTTGTTGCTCAGTTACACATTCTGGAAATTGTAAGTCTTATGGAGCATCAACAAATTAACACCTTTTTGAAACTTTCCACCGACTACAATGAAGATTTAATAAAGGTATTCTACTATGGGTTGAAATCAAGGAATGATTCTAATTTTAAATTTAAGATGAGCAAGAGTACATATCACTTTACGAAAGACTTATGAAAGGAAGTGTTTGATATTACTATGCTTTCTCATCAAGAAATATTTATTGATCATGCCCTTCATAGGGATTTCGATTGGAAGAATCATTTGAATTTATGTCTAAAGGCACCAAGGCTAGATGACAGCTTGGATAAATTGACAACGGGCTACTTGAAGAGGGATCCTCACATTCTTCTTTGGATTGTCGCTCATGTATTGAGTCCAAAGAAAGGTGGTCATTCTCGGATAGA
The DNA here is from genome assembly GCA_022829125.1 of Lathyrus tuberosus. Classification (NCBI taxonomy): domain Eukaryota; kingdom Viridiplantae; phylum Streptophyta; class Magnoliopsida; order Fabales; family Fabaceae; genus Lathyrus; species Lathyrus tuberosus. The sequence continues at coordinate 2,112,608 of JALAZF010000073.1, read as the reverse complement.
CCATGGTGAGGTACGTCTTAAGTATATCCTCCATAATAGATTTAAGATAAATTGACCAAACTATTTTGTGTCAAGGATGTTTGCTGTTAGAGATTATAAAAAAAGGTCCTCCTTGTGTTATGTTTCGATGATTGGAAAAATTCTAAAGCACTATCGTATTGGTATGCCAAATCTTCAATACAACTCACCCGATCCAGCTCAAGAATTCAACAAGAGAACAATGATAAACATGGGGTACCTGTTTACTGTGAATTTTGGTAAACAACCTCTGGTCTATCAATCTAAACGCAAATTGATTAACTTGCAGGATCGACCACACAAATCCTAGGACATGTGCTAAATTTGAGAGACAAGTGTAAATGACAAAGTGAAAATTAAAGAAAATGTAAACTGAACTCCACGTTCGACAATGCTGAAATAAGATCTAACTGAACTCCACGTTCGACTACATGCAATAAAGTAAAGCAAAGACTTGAAATTTAAAGGGCTGGAAGTAAAGGGTGCAGAAATTGAAGGCGTCGAAAAGAAATGACAATGAGTAAAAAGCTTTGAAAGTAAAATGCAGCGAACTCCACGTTCTTGGAAAGTAAAGGCTGGGATAATAAAAGTGCTGTCAAAAGTAAAGTGCAGGAAATTAAAAGACTTCGAAAATAAATGCAATGGATTAAAGGAGAACTCCACGTTCTTGAAAATAAAAGACTTTGAAAAGTAAATGCTTGAAGATTAAATGCTTGAACGTAAAAGTGCAGTCGAAGGTAAACGCAGAAAGTTTAAATGACTTTGAAAATAAATTTGACATGGAAGATAAGATTTGAGAAAAACTGTAAAGGCATGGAAAGTAAATAGCTGAATCTTAAACATGCTGAAGATAAATTACATTAATGAAGAAAATGGTGTTACATTACGTACATTCTCACGAACTCGTTTCTCTACACGCGGGTACTTTGAGTTTCTTTGAGTAACTTGTACAAAAATATGAACACCCCATTTACATAGAACTAACCCCTATTTATAGTGCTAGGAAATAACTACTAAGTGGTGGTTACTGCTTCGAACGTGTGGATTTTGGCGCTTTCTCCTTGGTCTCAACTGTTCCCACGTTCACAACTGCTCTTATTTAAATTTCAAATATTGGGAATTCCCTCCAACCTTAATATAACCACTGCAGCGCTTGTTACCACTTCTCATGGTCGAAACCCTTCCAGCACTTAGCCATTTTTTGAGGTTCCCACACCTCTATTCGACCCAGGCCTCTCCAAAAACTGGGTCGAAGCCTTCTTTATATTAAAAATAATTTTGTAACATAAAATAGCTTCGATTCTTTCTAGCGTCGAAATTGAGGGTTAACAAATTGCCCCCAGGGAATGTCCTTTCGCCAGAATTGGTTAGGAAGGCCATTTCTTGATATAATAACCATTTCGACGCCTGTTTGCATGGCCTTACCTGAACATCCCACTAATTACTTAATGGCTGAACTATTCAATTTCTTTAACCCACGCCTCTGACGTCATACCATCATGACAAATCCTTAAAACGTCCTTTCAGCCGTATTCATCATAACACCTTTCTTGAAAACAGACGTTAACAGTCTGCACATAACTGCTACTTTTCATCACGCCTTCAGGAGAAAGACACGCGTCCCACTAACCCTTCAGCTTCAACGGTGGATCCAAGTCTCTTGAGATTTTCAAATGTCTATATATACCCATTTCCTCCACTTTGTGAACTTTCCACACTTTTCATACTCTCAAGCAAACTTTTCTTCTCTTCAGTTCTCTCACGCAAGCCCAGCAACTCCATCTTTTCATCTTCTTCAACAATGGCATCTTCCCAAATTAATCCTCAAGCAAAGAAGACTCAAAGAGGCAAGGCCACTCCATTTAAGCAAACCATCCCCCCGTTCGCTAACATCTCAGGCCCCCAACTGGTAGATAACCGCCATTGCATGCCGGAACCCACCTCTGAAGAATCAAGAGCCATCTACAAATCTCAGGTAATGATTCCCATAGTTATGTCTGATAAAACTTATGCGTTATCTGGTCCTTTGGTTGATGTGGACATTTCTAACGAGAGGCTAAGTGAGTTTTTCCCCTCGTACCGGAGAACCAGACCATTAGGGCAAAAGAGTTTCCTCAAAATTAATTCCGCTGCTGGAACTTCCCCTGAAGATATCCCTTTACCTAAAATCAACGTTGGCTACCTCACTGATGGCACCAGGCTGGTGAGGGTTGTCAATCCTTTAAAGGAATTCGACCAATGGATGGCAAAAATGGAGAAGGTTAAAGCTGACCATTGGAAGGAGATAGGGATTTATGACCTCCTTATGCTGTCGAAGACCAGCATACCCTATTGTCTGAACATGTTGGCAGCATCTTTATACTTTTGGGACAACACCCATTATACATTCCATCTGCCATGTGGAATGGTTACTCCAACCCTTTTCGACGTAGCTGCTATCACGGGGCTTCGTCCAGATGGCCTTGTCTATAATCCTGATGTTGATGCTGAGGACACCATCAACATTTCAGGCTCCAAACTGACCTACACTCTCTTTATCAAACACCACTTCAAACAAGAAGATGACGCGGTGTCTGATGAAGAACACATTGCTTTCCTCACAGTCTGGCTGTCGAGGTATGTTTTTTGTACAAAGTCTTTACAGGTAGCTAAGAAGTATCTACCCCTGGCGAACCAACTCCACCACAACAGAGGGACCTGCCTAAGTGAACTCATTATGGCGAACCTTTACGAAACCATCAGTGAAGGGGCTTCTCGACTTAAGAATATGGAAGCCCAAGGTCCTATGCACCTGAGTGGTCCTCTTTGGCTACTTCAATTGTGGCTCAATGCTATATTTGAGGCTAGCCTCCCCAGAAAAGGCACAGTTGATGAAGCCTCTACTGAGATCAAGGAAAGGAGTGTCGAAGCGACACGTCTGGCCAAACTCACTCCTAATGATGATGGTGAAAACCTTCAAAGGGCTTTCACCAGTTATATTATGATGTTCACCAAGCGCTATGAGTTCACTCCTAACATGGCACCCTTTGCTCGACGAAGCTATGGCCCTGTGTGGTTTAAAAGACCATTTCCAAATCCTCTTCAACCTCTTGATCCAGAATCTGTTGCTATCTGGGAAGCCTTTTTAATTCCTAGATTCATCATCCACAGGCGGAACTTAGGGAGAGGTCTATCAGCATTGATTGCTTACCAACCAAACTTGGTCTCTCGACAATTTGGGCTGGCCCAGAGCTTCCCTCAGTGCTTGTATGAGAGAAAGGGCCAAGTAATTCTTCACACTGCCTGCCTCGACGAGGAAAACGTCTCCCAAACACTCGACAGCTGGAGTGAAAAAAAAAGAATCATCTCTCCTGTGTTTTTTGAACCTTCCTTTCTGGGCACTTCATCCTTCCACCAATGGTGGTCGAGGCACTATAGCGAGCACTTTCTTGACGTGGCTACGTTTTCTTCGTTACTTGACCAAGCTTTTCTCCATGTGCAGGACAAGACGAAAAAAAGTAAGTTCACTCACATCGAAGAAATACAGGCTTTCCAAAAATACTTTGAAACTATCTATCGACCAGATGATCTTAGTCGAACCATTCATGAGGCTGCTGTTACTCTAAAGAGAAAATTTCTAGAAAAGCTGGATCAACTAAAAATTCCTCCCAACGTCCCTCGTGAGAAACGTTATGAGGTAGCTTTTAAACTTTTTCCTCCAAAGTTCCCTCGACTGCCTACTGCTGATTTTGGAGTGGCGCTTGCCCCTCCATTTCCAGATTGGTTTGTTTGTGGGGAGCATTTAAAACTTCTTTGACAACAGTCTCAGCCAAAGGCTCAACGAGTGGTTTCGACTAAGCATGCGTTAGACAGTCTTAAAGGGCACCTTCATATAGGAATTCAGGACGTTCGTGTCGAATCTGAAATATATGAAGGTTTGAAATCCTTAATCCATGGCTTTATGACTAACCATGTCATCATTAACTTGTAACAATTGTGTGCTATCTTTCAGCTGTGCCTAGGAAAGCTGCTTCGACTAGAGCCGCCACCTTGCAAAGCGGCAAGGAACAAGGAAGTACACAGGTAAATTTCATCTCCCCTGTTTCTGCTTGTACTCTATAAATTTCTTTCTTATATTTGCACTGCCTCCTCAGACTGGTCGAAAACCCCCAACACCTTCCAAGAAAGGGAAGAAGGACATCCCAGCTGTGGTTATAGCTTCAGAGGCCTCAGATGAATCTCCTGAGGAGGTTCTTACAAGGAAAAGGAAAAAACCCACAAAGGCCTCTGGACCCACTGGCCCACCTCCTTCGAAGGTAGCCAAAATACTCGAAAAGGCATCCACCACAAGTGGTGTCGAGAAGGAAACCTCCCAGGTGGCCTTGAGAACCCCTCTTGGTGACCATGGGAGTGATAAATCAAGTCCTGCTGTTGAACAAACTCAGGTATGTGCACCATTGCCTTTTTCTATTATGCTTGACATCTTTCGCCTATTATTTCATTCTCATTTTCTCCACTTGTGTTCTTTAGGCACCCATAATCAACAATCCAGATTCCCGACCAACTCCAAGCAACTTCGCCACCACCGTAATTGACGATTCTGTTCCTCACCCAACTTCAAAAAGCCTCACCACCACGCTCCTCAACAGCCAAGGTGAGCCAACTTATCACCCATCTTCTGATATTGGCTCTGGTTTGAGTGAGATTAATCAACCTACTCCACATGTTACAGCACCCACTGCACCACCACCAACCCCAACTCAACACGCACAGGCTGATGGAGCCAACTCTGATGAAGATGACGCCTCAAGCCCACCACCTTTCAATCTGGGTATCTCCATGGATAAAGGTCCGTTGGTTGAAGAAGATAGGCATGATCCCAAAGTCCAAACACATAACGCCAATCCTGATCCAGCTGCGCCTGAGGAGACAAATGAACTACCTCCTACACCAGCTGATGACCAAGAGAATATGCAACCAGCTGCTGAAGAGTCTGATGAAGAAATGGGGGAAGACCAAGATGAAGAAGGAGAAGAATCAGCAGAGGAGAAAGAAGAACAAGCTGAGCCTCGCCCCCACCATTTTCCTTCGCCTATGGTCACTCCACCACCTGGGGACTCGCTGACAACACTCAAGTGGTCGAACCCACGTGAGTTTACCAAGTTGATTCTTGAGCAAAGGTATGGTTCTTCTTCTGTCTCTTCGACCCCAGCATCAGATGACTTCGCCCAATCAATTCTCCAAGCCATCAAGAAAAAATTCTTTAGGGGGGATATTTACAAAGTTTTGGCCTCAAATCCAACTGCAACTGCTTACTTGAAGGACACCCTTGCAAAGATTGAGGTCACCACTCTCAATCCAGATGTTTCTGGTTTTCTGATAGAGCTAACTGCTGTGGTAAACCAAATAGCTGCAGAAATAAAACTGCTTACCTCGATAAAGGACACCATAGAGAGAACATCTGGCTGTGAGAGTGTAGCCTGGTGTGGTGCAAAAGAGGCGTACGAAGAGATTCAACGTATGGAGGCTGATCAAAGGAAAAAGCAAGATGAGATAGCCTCCAACCAGAAGGACATTGACGCCTGGAAGCAACAAATCACTGAGCTACAAGCCAAAATTGAAAATGCTGAAAAACGCAACCGTGATTTGCACCATTTCGACGACACTGAGATAGCTGAAGAAACAAAGAATGCTATTGGTGGTATTGAGGCGGCCCAAAGATATGAGAAAGAGCTCGCAGAAGCAAAACTTGACGAATCTTTGTTCAACGCTCGCCTCAAACATCACATAGAATCTTTTTCTCAGTTGGCGTCGAGGCTTCCCTTCTGACACTTTCGACACCTTCATTTGTTTAATCATCACTTGTTTCTTGGCCTTTTCAGGCTTTTTATGTAATGACAATTTTATGCCTTTTGGCATTGATTTAATCAATCATTATTATTTTGCCTTTAACTGCTTTCGACCCATATTGCATGATGATGTACTTTATTGTTGTCTTTTATCAGTCAAATTTGTAATTAAGGCATTCTATCTTTTTCTTGGAAAGTCACCTCTCCAGCTTTAAATTCCAAGGCGTAAGCCTCTAGCTTTTAAAGTAACATTTATAGCATAGCCCTCAGGCCTACTTCCAAGAATAACTCACGTGTTTCCACCGTTTGGCTGGCCAATCCAATCAGTAATTAGCCTCTATAAATTTCTTCCACCTGACCACGTTTTGCGTAGAAGCAAACATGAATAGTTCAGAGAAATCCTCAACCAAGAAGATGGCTGGAAAGGCCAAGGCAATTGAGGAAACAAGAAAGATGGAGGCGCCCCAGCAACCTAAAGCCTCCATTGGAGCAACTTCTCTAGCCAAGAAGAGAGAAACTAAAATGAAGATCTCTAAGAAAGGGCGCTCCAGCACCCAAGACTCTGATGATGAGCCAGATGCAGATTATATGGACTTCCTCAAATCCATAGATTGGAGAGATTATGAATAACCTTTCCTTGAAAAAATTGTTGTACTAGTTTCTCTTTGCTTTGTATGCCATATTAGCCTGACTTGGCCTATTTTGGCTTTCTTTTACTAAATAACGCTTATGTTTTAATATGAATCTCTTGCAGCATAGGCTTATATTTTTTCAAATACTTGCCATTTACTTTCAAGACTCTTTTATCTTTGTCTAATTCTTCCACTTCATAAGCTCCATTAGAGAAAACTTGTATGACTTGGAATGGACCTTCCCACTTAGGGGACCACTTGCCCAATGTTCTATCCTTTCGATCCATGGGCAAAATCACTTTCCAAACCAATTCCCCACATGCAAAAGATTTAGACTTGACCCTTTTGTTGTAGGATTCTTCGACCCTCTTCTTTTGTCTTCTTAACAACTCCAAGGCTCTGAGCCTTTCTTCATCCAAGTCCACTAATTCATTCATCATCATTTCCCAATAATTCTCAGAGGGAATCTCATGATGTCTTTGAACTCTTACAGACTGTAGATAAATCTCAACAGGCAATACTGCATCATGACCAAAAGTGAGTCGAAACGGGGTAGTGTTGGTAGTCTCTTTAGGGGATGTTCGACACGCCCAAAGAACTTGGTCTAACGTCCTGTGCCAATTTCTAGGCCTTTTTCCCACATGCTTCTTAATTAGTCCAATTACTACCTTATTGGCAGCTTCGACTTGCCCATTGGCCTGAGCATAATAAGGTGTAGAAGTTAATCACTTAAAACCTATTTCTTTGGCAAATTCCGGCATTTTTCGACCAGTGAACACTGATCCCTGATCTGTAGTAATTGTTTCAGGAATACCAAATCTATAAATAATGTGATTCTGAATGAATTCAATAACATCTTCTTGACCTATATTCACCAGTGGTATTGCCTCAATCCACTTGGTGAAATAATCAATTCCCACCAAAATATATCTTTGGTTCTTTGAAGATGCTGGTCGAATCTCTCCCACTATATCCAGAGCCCATCCTCTGAAAGGCCATGGTTTCACTATGGAATGTAATTCACTTGCAGGGATGTGCTGTATGCCAACATGAATTTGACATTCTTGGCACCCTTTAGCAAATTCTATGCAATCCTTCAGCATAGTGGGCCAATACATGCCTTGTCGAAACAACAGCCATTTCATTTTCTGGCCAACTTGGTGTGCTCCACATGCCCCACTATGTACTGTCGAAAGGGCCAAACATGCCTCTGCTTCATTGAGGCACTTCAATAAGACTCCCTCAGGGGTCTTTTTAAACAATTCATTACCCACCAGTACATAACTTAAAGCTTGATATCTGATTTTTCGCTCTGTCGAAGCCGTTGGGTTTTGCAAATATTCAACTATGGGCTTCCTCCAATCTTCATCTGTTAAATTATCTATGGCAAAAGTTTCAAAATTTTCGCCATCTATGCACCCAAGCTTAGTTGTTTCTAAGTCTGATGGGCATAATCCAACAGCCACCACCTTACCTCTTGCTTCAATTACTTCTTGAAGGTTTCCTTTCGACACCTTGTATCCAGAGGCAATTTGAGCCAAGTCGTTAGCAACTTGGTTCTCTATTCTAGGTATGTGTTGGATGACCACTACCTCAAATTTCTTTAATAATCTATTGGCTATCACAAAGTACATAATGAGATTTTCTTTAACACATTTATACTCCTTTGTGATTTGTTTTAAACCAATTCTGAATCTCCCATTATTTCGACTCTAGTTGCCCCCAATTCTAACAAAATTTCAAGGCCAGTAATTAATGCTTCATATTCAGCCTCATTGTTAGAGCAAGGTCCTTCGACCTTGTACTTGAATTTTGTTGGAATTTTTTCAGGAGAAATAATGTGTATTCCCACTCCTGTCCCATTTTTATGACTTGATCCATCAAAGTATAACTTCCAGGATTTTAATTCAACGTAATTCAAATCATTTTCATTTATGGAGTGATCAACTATAAAGTCTGCAACTATTTGCCCTTTCACAGCCTTTAAAGGTTGATATGTTAAGGAAAATTCTCTTAATGCCAATGCCCATTTACCAATTCGACTATGCAAAATAGGTTTAGACAACATATGTTTTACAACATCAAAGTGAGAAGAGACATACACATCAACGGGCTTTATATATTGCTTCAATTTAGTACAAGAGAAATACAAGCATAAACATAACTTTTCAATCATGCTATACCTAGTTTCTGCATCATTTAAAACTCGACTAAGGTAATAAATGGCTCTTTCGACTCCATTTTCATCCTCCTGAGCTAACATGCTCCCTAGAGTTTTATCTGATGCAGCTATATACAATCTCATACTCTTGTTTCTACAAGGTGGTGAAAGAATTGGAGGGTGGCTTAGGCACTCCTTGATCTTGTCGAAGGCTTCCTGCTGTAATTGCCCCCACTCAAAACCATCTTTGTTGAAACGAAGCAATGGCGAAAAATCTTGTGTTTTGCCACTCAGGTTGGATATAAACCTTCTTAAGAAGTTGATTTTGCCCAACAACGACTGCAACTCCTTTTTAGTTGATGGCGTTTTCGCCTCCATTATGGCTTTGGTTTTATTCTGATTTATTTCAATCCCTTTCTTGTGGACCACAAAGCCTAAGAAATCCCCTGCCTGCACACAAAAAACACATTTGAGAGGATTCATTTTAAGACCATATTTTCTCATCCTTTCAAAGGACTGTCGAAGATGGTCAATGTGACTTTTCCCAGAAATAGATTTTATAACAATATCATCAATATAAATTTGCATGAATGTGTCTATAAAATCGTGGAAAATTGAATTCATTGCCCTTTGATAAGTGGCACCAGCATTCTTAAGACCAAAAGGCATCACTACCCATTCATAGGTGCCTAAGGCTCCAGGGCATCTAAAAGCAGTTTTATGAACATCTTCCTCAGCAATGAATATTTGGTTGTAGCCAAAATATCCATCCAGCATACTAAAATATTCATGTCCTGCTGCAGAATCTATTAACATTTCTGCTACTAGCATTGAATATTCATCTTTGGGAGTTGCAGAGTTTAAATCTCTAAAATCAATGCAAACTCTCAAAGACCCATTCTTTTTAATAACAGGTACTATATTAGCCAACCATTCGACATACCTTGCAGTGCGAATGAATTTGCAATGAAGCAGTCTTTCGACTTCCTCTTTGATCTTTGACAATATCTCTGGTGCAAACCGTCTTGGGTTTTGCTTGACTGGTTTTTTCCCAGGCGTCATAGGCAACCTGTGTTCGACTAACTCCCTGCTCAAACCAGGCATCTCATCATAATCCCAGGCGAAGCAGTCTTTGAACTCTTTCAACAGCTGAACTACTTCATCCTTCAACTGGGGATCAAGATTGGCACTGATGTAGGTAGGCCTTTTGGTTGCCCCCTCACTGAGGTCCACTTCTTCTAATGGATCTTGTGTTAGTATTTTTATATTATTTGCCAACGGATCCTTCTCAAACCCCAAAGGCTCATCTTCATAGATGGCGTCGAGACTCTGGCTTTGCTCTCCAGTTTCAACCTTATCTGGAGGTTTTGGGTCGAAGTCCTTACCAGGACCCTCTTGATATACTTCAGAAATGGCTTCGCCAGCCATATAATCATTGGCGGCTTCCAAAGCCGCTTGTAGTTTTGTTTCGGCCACATAAGCCGAAATTCTTTTTAAAGCGTCGAACTCAGTCATGATCACTGAATTCATGCCCCCACCCTGTGGGCTCTATTGGAGGTGTGCCTAAGCTTGGCAACCTTCCTCCTGGTACCTCCCTGTCCCATCTGAAACCTTCAACAGGGTGTAAATACAACGAATAAAACGTTTCCTCGTCAGGTGTAAACTCAAAATCAGCTGGAGGACATAGAGCAATGTTCGCCAGGTGTTTCTCAAATTGCCTACTATCCACATGATTAACAGGCACCTTAAAGTACCATTGATCAGCTTCAATATTTTCAACTATCCCATCTGGTCTCCAAATGGTGATTCTTTGATGCATAGATGAGGGTACAACTCCTATCCCATGAATCCACTCCCTACCCAAGAGTAGATTATAGTTAGTTTTTGTCTCGACGACCATAAACATTGTTGGTCTGGTGATAGTTCCCACAGTGAGATCCACCTGAATTACTCCCAGGGTGGAACCAACTTTTCCTTCATAGTTCGACAGAACCATGTTGTGGGGTTTAGTATCTGTCTCAAATTTCCCAATCTTGCTCAGCAAAAATCTTGGCATCAAATTAACCGTTGCACCACAGTCTACCAAAATTTTGTTGATAGGGACGTTTTCTACTTTTCCAGTAATATAAAGAGGCTTCAAATGACCCTTCATTGCCTCTGTGGTACGTTCAAAGAAAGCATTCTGTTCTTCAATGCACCCATTGTTCATGATGTAATAGCACACAGGCTTGTGTGCCAACATTTCCAATTCAGCAGTTTGATCTAAGTCTTCGACCTCTGAGACTTGACCAAATTCTCTTGGCATTACTGACACTACATTTACCAGAATATCCAGGGAAGCCGCTGATTCATTATCGAAGTTATCAGTCATATTCTCATCCTCTTCGACCTTCCTTTCTGGCTGAACAGTGAACAACTTTCGTCGTATGGGCATTTTCTCCATGGCCCTAGCTTGATTATCCACATTGGTGCTTGATTCTCCTTGCACCTGAGCCTCTCTGACAGCCTTTCGCCTGCGCTGATCTCTTCACCATTGTGATCTAGACATGGGGTTTTACCCTTGTAATTCTGAGAAATGTAGGCTGATTTATTGGTGGTGTGGTTCTCTTTTCTATACTCGAACGAAGAACCTCTTTCCACGTCAAATTTATCCCACTTTTTCTTCTGTCCTCTCCCTTCGATAGGCTTGATCCAACTACCTGTTGGCACATTCGCAGCTGGTTTGAACGTACCTGGCCTAATTCCTGGTGCTTGGTTTTTCAGCCCTGTCGAAAGTCGCATATGGTCCGAGCCTCTGTGCCCTTTGTTCACCTTCTGTCCCCAGCTTTCACCAGCCTTCTTGACACTTTCTAGCTTGTGGGCAGCTTTTTCATCAAAAATGGCGCTGCATCTGGGACATAGCATTACCCCAGAGCCTTTCTTCTGGAAACGATGCAAGAAATCCACAATTGTCTCTTCTTGCTTAGGATAAGCCATTTTGCTGCGCTTCTCCTGCTTATCTGCCTCACTCACTTGTGGTGCTTTTCGATCCGTAATTTTGACCATGTTGACATCCATTCTGTCCTTTACGTGCATCTTGGAGAAACGCGCTTCCAGACTTTCAGTGGTCTTTGCCAAGCAACCACCACCTGCTGCTGCTTTTGCAGCTCTTTGGGAAGCTTTTTGCCAAGCAGCTTTTTCAGCTTCAACCATCTCTTCAGCATTGACTCTCTCGACATCAGGAGATGTCTTGAAAAATTTTTCAGTAGCCATACATATCCAATTTTCCACCAAACAGCCATCCATGTCTAGCATCTCTCCTACCAAGAGCATGTCATCTTCCTATTCCTTAACAACTTGGACTTTGGGGGCATTTCTGCCCATAGCCTCATTGGTGTCGACACTATCTGAGCTAGAATCAGATTCTCCAGCCAACTCGACCATGTTAATGCCTTCATTGGCATTTATCTGCCACCCACTCACGGTCATATCCAAAACCTTAGCAGTATTATCTATTTCAACAAACTTATCAGCAGTTTCTTTGGTCACCAACATTAGACTGGTACCATCCGCATTTAGGCCACTTGCAGCCTTACTAGAACATTCAATTATCACAGAACTGGTGGTGAAGTCCTCAGTAACCTCCACCATGTTGACTGACTCGTCGAATCCCTCAGTGGCTTCCACCATCTGAACCTCGTGAGGCTCTGTATAGTTAGCCTCTGCAACTTGCAATGGGTCAGAGTCAATCTTCATCTGGGCTTTGCCTTTGTCACCAAACTTCAGCCTTCCTTCTTGGATAGCATTTTGCACCAAATCCCTGAAAAGAAAACATTGAGAAGTTTTATGACCCAAAAAATTATGGTACTTACAAAAACCTCTTTTCTTTCTTTGTTCAAAAGGTGGCGTTTTAGAACCAGCAAGCACTATCATTTGCCCATCTTTAACTAACAAATCAAAAATTTCGTCACATTTAGTGACGTCGAAAGTATATGTTTTCTTAGGAATTTTGTCGTTAGATTCGACAGGATTTTTTCCTTCTGAAGGAGCTAATAATTTGCAGACATAAGGTGGACCTTGCTTTAACTCAGCAACGTCAACCTCATTTCCGTCGAAATAAGATGTTTCACCATACAGATTCTCCACATCTTCATTGCATTCGACAAAGGCTACTTTTTTACCCCTGCTGAATTTAGCCTTCTCTTCTTTTAGCCTTTCTAGCTGTCGAACCCTATAAGCCAACTGGGCCATATCTCTCAGATATTGGGTATCTAATTTCTTCCTTATGGAATAATCAAGACCCCCAGCAGCCATTTCGACCAACTCGTGTTCTGGCACTTGTGTAAAGCACCTGGCTTTAAGAAGTCGAAACCTATTCAGGTAATCATCGATTGGCTCAATAACTTTGCGTTTGATGCTAGCTAATTCTTTCAAACTAATCTTAGTTTGCCCCATGTAGAATTGTTCATGAAACAAATGTTCTAGTTGTGTCCAATTATATATGGAATTTGGAGGCAAAGTAGTAAACCATGTGAAGGCATTCTTGGTAAGGGAACTTGGGAAGTATTTGATCCTAAGGCTTTCGTCAGCTGCAATCTCGCCTGCTTCAATCAAATACCTAGCCACATGTTCGACAGTAGACTCAGTAGTATCTCCTGAAAACTTGCTGAACTTTGGCACCTTCATCCTAGGGGGTAGTTCTGCTTGGAGAATGTAATCCACTATAGGCGAAGTATAATTTGGCCTGGTGAAGCCAAAGTTCATACCATTTCTAGTCATTATCCTTTCAACCATGGCTGCAAGATTATTTTCTTCTGCTTGATTTTGGTGTCGAACCTGTCTAAGTAGTTGATCTGTGTTTTGGTTCCTATTCACCATCACTACTGGTTCTTCCTCCATCTGATATGGCATCTGGTTTCTTGGTGGTTCGACTCTAAAATGATCAATCATCTCTTGATCCTCCAAGTTTGCATCAGGTATCTGACATAGATGACGTCTTGGGATATCTTCGAAAACCGTTGCTCTTCGATCTACCGTTGGTACTCCCGTGAAGTCAGCCATGCGTGCCACTTGTGCAGCCAACTGTTGGTTAGTTTGGGTCGTATTTTGAATCAAAGGTTGAAAAACTTCTCCCATCGTCTGAGACAACATATGTACCATTTGCATGTTACTTTCATCCATCTGATGTCTCAAGCAATTTATGGATGTATTTGTAAGTCTAGGCGTTTGGACAGAGTAACCAACACCTATATTCTGGTTGTTTCGCCCTCCTGATCCTGACCCTTGTAGTGGCGAAGACACGACAGTTTCTAAAAATACAGGTGGAGCATTCTGCAGATTTTGCATCATTGATGTAGGCATACCATAGGGTTGACTCCTTGACCCTGGGTGTGGAAAACCTGGAGGAGGAACGTGCCTGTACATTAAATTTCCTCCTGGGGGTGTTGGTGAGTTAGAACTTTGTGGTCCTATGTATTCCAACACAGGTTGAGTATATGATTTGGTATATGTTGATCCTGACTCAGACACTACTAATGGAAGTGACGCATGTCCTCCTGTCGAAGACACTGGTGATGGTGTGCTTTGAGACCCCATATTGCTACTTGACTGAGTGTTTGGAATACTCCCTTGGGGATCAACTTGTTGGTTGGCATTGGTTGCCATTTTCTGAGTGTATCTTCTCTTTGGTATTCCTTCGTTTGCGGTGGCTAACTTCCCACTTCTCAATAACATACAACGAAAGTACTTCTTTACCAAGAGAGATGAGGTTGACAAAAAGGTATAACTTAGCACTGGGTCCCACCAGGTGTGCCAATTTGTTTACTGTGAATTTTGGTAAACAACCTCTGGTCTATCAATCTAAACGCAAATTGATTAACTTGCAGGATCGACCACACAAATCCTAGGACATGTGCTAAATTTGAGAGACAAGTGTAAATGACAAAGTGAAAATTAAAGAAAATGTAAACTGAACTCCACGTTCGACAATGCTGAAATAAGATCTAACTGAACTCCACGTTCGACTACATGCAATAAAGTAAAGCAAAGACTTGAAATTTAAAGGGCTGGAAGTAAAGGGTGCAGAAATTGAAGGCGTCAAAAAGAAATGACAGTGAGTAAAAAGCTTTGAAAGTAAAATGCAGCGAACTCCACGTTCTTGGAAAGTAAAGGATGGGATAATAAAAGTGTTGTCGAAAGTAAAGTGCAGGAAATTAAAAGACTTCGAAAATAAATGCAATGGATTAAAGGAGAACTCCACGTTCTTGAAAATAAAAGACTTTGAAAAGTAAATGCTTGAAGATTAAATGCTTGAACGTAAAAGTGCAGTCGAAGGTAAACGCAGAAAGTTTAAATGACTTTGAAAATAAATTTGACATGAAAGATAAGATTTGAGAAAAAATGTAAAGGCATGGAAAGTAAATGGCTGAATCTTAAACATGCTGAAGATAAATTACATTAATGAAGAAAATGGTGTTACATTACGTACATTCTCACGAACTCGTTTCTCTACACGCGGGTACTTTGAGTTTCTTTGAGTAACTTGTACAAAAATATGAACACCCCATTTACATAGAACTAACCCCTATTTATAGTGCTAGGAAATAACTACTAAGTGGTGGTTACTGCTTCGAACGTGTGGATTTTGGCGCTTTCTCCTTGGTCTAACTGTTCCTGTGTTCACAACTGCTCTTATTTAAATTTCAAATATTGGGAATTCCCTCCAACCTTAATATAACCACTGCAGCGCTTGTTACCACTTCTCATGGTCGAAACCCTTCCAGCACTTAGCCATTTTTTGAGGTTCCCACACCTCTATTCGACCCAGGCCTCTCCAAAAACTGGGTCGAAGCCTTCTTTATATTAAAAATAATTTTTTAACATAAAATAGCTTCTAGCATCGAAATTAAGGGTTAACTGTACCATTGGGATATTTCAAACAAGGTTTATTATTATCGAATGAAGGGGTCAGGTAAGGTCATTTACAACTATGATGATCCGACTGAGTTTGATCCAGTTAATGTTGAAGAACAATTGTTTGATGACTAAGATCACCATGTGGATACAGAAATGGATGATACTCACCATGAGGATGATGAGGCGCGGCTACGTGATGAAAAGCAACACTAAGATACATAAGGATGGGGTTAATGGCAACAAAATTCTTGGACTTAACAGGGCACTTTATATGGGAACAACTCTAGGATTGGCTCAAGTGGTGATGAATCTTCGATTATCACCATGCTTGAGAACATGTGTGTTAAGCAACAGGAGCGCCGCCAAGAGGATTCACGTAGGCATGGCACATTTGAAGCTTCTTAAGAGGAACGCTTCAGATTGGTTCAAGAATATATGAATGCACAAGACACCAACTTCAACAACATTTCCTCATATGCCACTAATCAGTTTAATCGTATTCGTCAAGACATTGAGTTTCACAATGTTATTGGTTTTCATTACAGTTGGCATCAACAATATGATTGGTTTTCAAAATGATAATCACCATCATTATCAACAATGTTACCAGAAGTTGTGTGACTTTTTAGATGCTGAGTATGGTAACAAAGGTGCGGCTTGGTACCGGGGTAGGAAGCTAGAATCCAAGGGGTAGAAATGAGCCAAATAGGGGTCATATGCATTAGTCATATTGATTGTGGATCAAGCCTTTGAAAACTTCTTTGCATACATTTTATTTTTCGTCTTTCATGTTTTTATGTATCGTCCTTATGTTTTTCTATTATTGACAATGTTATACGGTGTTCTTAATGAACTCTTTAAAATTGTTTCTGAATTGCATGTTTATTTAAGTTCATACATTCTTAACTTTAATGACATTCTAATGAAATGTGAGTACACGTTATTGTTCTATAATATATCTTTGCAACACCTATGACTATTATATATGTTTTGTAAGATTCACATAATGCTTCTCACGTTTTTGTGATTTTGTCTCTTTTTGATGTTGTCAAAAGGGGAGAAGTTTATGCAAGAACAATGTCTCTAAGGTGCACATATTCAGGGGGAGCTATGATCAAGACATTAAATACTTCTTACGTTTTTCCATTATAAAAAAGGGAGTATGTGAGTGCACTTTCCTTTTAGAAATGTTTTGAATGATGTCAAAACTAGGACACTTAGTATCTGTGCATATCGGACCTTATCCTCTATGTCTAGATGTGCATTTTCATCTTAGGACACTTAAAATCAGGTTAGAAAAATGTTTACAAGTTAAAATTGAGTTTTATGTGAAAAACTAGGTTAGAGGTCGACACATCCAAGTCGTAGGTCGACACATACTGAAGGCTTTTCAAAATCAAAGTGGTTGTCTTCTATGTCTCGACACACAAGGTCCTTCAGTCGATACATAACATCTTTAGGTCGACACATGTCCTCTTGAGGTCGACGCCTGCTAAGCCTTTGGCAAAGCCATGGTCTCTGCCTACTTGAGGTCGATGTCTAGGGTGTCATAGGTCGACACATAGAAGCTAAAGTTCCTCTATGGGTCGACACACTTATATTATAGGTCGACACATACTGTTTTGAAAATTCCAAATACCCGTAATTTTTCTAAAATCTGATTTTCTGTTATTTCTTTCTAACACACACACACACAAATATATATATATATATATATATGATCGCGACTTTCTGAGTCTAATGGTTACTAACTACAAGTGCACAGCCTATCGCGTAGTAATAAAGATATCGATCCCACAGAGACCTGATAATCAACCTAGTGCTACGGTTTTGTTACTGTGTTTAGCTAAGGCGAAGATGTTTTGGTTTTAGATTCAAAAAGGGAAATAAAAAGGGAAACTAAATATTAGAAATAAACTAATTAAGATTAGGATATCGGTACATAATTCAGTACACCATCGTGGATTCAATGAAACATAAGCATATAAAAATTAGTCACAATATAATTCTATAGAAAATACCAGTTTAAAAGCCCTCACCTCACACTCTCGTGGTTATTGCTTCAGACTATACCTTTAAATCATAATGTTTGTTCTCGCTAGCCCATTTGAGTTTAAAAATAATTTTTGAAAACTAATAAGTCCTAATTAACTTTAAAGCGCTCTCGCTGTTTTTAAAACCAATGCCCAATTTCAGCTATCCGGGTAAAATCTCACACTCTCGTGGTTTTGACCTTAACCTTTGCTACCTTTTTACTCTCGTAATAAAAGTTGATTTTAAATTAAGAAATCGAAGCCAGAAAATAAGTTGTTTTATGAATTTAGCTTAGAATTATTGAATCCATTCCGGTTACTCAATTACATACCGATAAAATGAGTTTAGCTCGACATATTAATTAAAGCAAACATAAATACGCATGAACAATTAAACATTAACACAAGCATGGTAAGAAAACAAATAATACTATTATTGAATTACGATAAAAACCCGGTGAATGCGGTTCTAGCAATTCCTCCACAAGTCGGCAGGCTTTTGGTTGAATTTACGAAAAGGAATGAATAATGAAGGCAAACTTAAAACTAAACTAAGGTGTGGTAGCCCCTCAATGTGAGAAACTATCACTGTTCGGTAATGAAGGGACAAAAGAAAGGTAAAGGAAAGCAAAAACGGGAAGGTAAAAATTCTGGAAACAAAATGCAGAAATATGGAATTCTCGGGTAAAAAGTTGTGTCACGTCCTTGCCAAAATGTATTATATATAGACCTCCAGTATGAGAAAATATAGGAGCACTAGTTGGAACTGCCACTGAGTTTGAGTCTGAGGGAATATAGGAGGAAATGTCGAACGTGTGAAACTGAAAACCTCTCTCTTCGTGACCACGTCTGCCTCCAATGTTACGTTTCTGTTTTTGAACCTGTGACGATCGTGGGGGCTGCGTCACGGTCGTGACGGATTTTTAATTCATGACGGTCGTGGCACTATGTGTGACGGTCGTCACACTCACAAAATCTGATTTCTCTGCTTTTTCTGCTATTTTTCTCTGTTCTTTCCTCATTCTGCTACTTTTCTGCTCTTTTCTCATTCTTGGCTTGGAAACTGAAATACCTGCGAAAACACTTGAATATCCTCGGAATAATCGGAAATTAGACGGAAATGGGATAAGATTTGAGCATAAATCAAAGTAAAAATACGATATGTTTTCGTGTTATCAAACTCCCCTACACTTGAATCTTTGCTTATCCTCAAGCAATCAATCAGTTCAAATCGGGCAAACTTTATCAAATGCACATACATGGTACACCTATGGATTTGAAAATGTTAGAGGGCTTCTCGTTAGTAAGACAGGTACTTGTATAGAACATTAAAGATACATTAATGACACATAGCAACAAGCATGATCATAGACCTCTCTTTTATACAATCCAGTTCTAATCATTCTATTATAGTTCAACCCAAAGCTTTCGTGTCTGTTTCACCCAGTTTCATTCTAACGCAATCACATTAAGTCCTTTGCCTTTTTCACGCACGTAGTGGAGTAGCCGGTTAGTGACTTTGATCCCTTTTTGCACGGGGCCTGATACACGAGTGTGGTAACCCTTTATACATCCTATTCGTAGATTGCGGGGGATCGAACCATAGTTCGCCCTACCAAGTCCAGAATCAGGTACCTCTGAACCAATCGACAACGGATTTCTTTCTTTTCTTATAAGTCTTCGCAACTGTAAGATTTGGTGCATCTTCTATTTTTCTCAGCAGACAAAAATAAGAAAGATTCTTCTTTTCATGATTGGGCATCAAACACTTATATTCATCGGCTCCCCACGTGGTTTGTGATTAAGACGGTGTTGACTGCTAATATAAACTATTGGGGGTTACTTTAGGACTGAACTCGAGGTATTGGTATAATAAGTATTAAAACTGACATCACATACGCAAGAGGTCTAAGGTGTCAAGACGGTATCGATCTTGTTAGAACTTTCCCAACTTCCTAACATAGCCTATATCTTGGTGTGTCACGTTGTGCATTGATCGTAACAAAAAATTATATAGCAGAGTAAAGCGGGGGAATCAAATATTAAACGAAAATTCTTATATATATAAACTTTGATAAAAGGGAAATATGAAAAAGGAAAAATAAAAAAGGGAAATAAAGGGAAAATAGACTAGCTCTCCCACACTATATCGGACATTGTCCTTAATGTTGCGATATGAAGGGGAACAACAAGAAAAACTAGTAAAAGAAACAAAAAAAATCAAGGAGCCCCACGTCCTCTGCCTCTAGAGCACCCTCGTCCATGTTGTGCCACATGATCTGGAATGCCGACGTGATGGATGTAATCATGTAAGTCCTGCACTCGCAATGTCAAGGCACCCATCTCATCGATTACGCCGTCAAGCCTCTGACCTTGGTTGACTTGCCCTTGCTGGATTTGATGCATGAGAGTCATTATTTCACTGTGTTGCTCCTGTTGTTGTGCTTCTCTCTGGGCAGCCAGCTGGTTTTGTTGCCATATTGCTCTTAAGATTTCTTCATTTGTAACGGGGTCTTGGTCGGGTCGGCTGCGACGTCGGGATGTCGAACGAGCATCATGGGTAGGCGGTGGTTGGTTTTCTGGGGCGTTTTGGTTCATCTCTTGTTCCATCTCATCAACAGGGGCATGATTTTGATCATCATGTGCAACCGCATTTTGCTCGGGAGCATTCAAATCAAAGATCCAATTGGCCATATTCTGAGGGTCAATGAGGTTCCTGCAAGGCATAATGATACTTCTAACTGTTCTTGCGTGGACCATTGGATGGTATTTGCCATCTCTTCTTAGTTTGATGAGGTGTGAGTTACGGCAGTAGTCGATGTTGAGCAACACCGGAGGCACGGAAGGTAATCTATTAAGCTTGTCCCCCAATTTCAAACTTAGAGCAATAGAAGTGACAATCCCTCCAAAATAGAAGGGTTTGGAGCCTTTAGCACAGTTTTCTTGGATGTGTGCTAACAGAAAAGAAGCGGCGTTGATAGGCTCGGGGTTGAACACACAATGGAGGAAAAAGAGTTCTTTTGAGTTCACCTTGTGGTTGTTGTCCCTTGAAAATATAGTGTTTCCTAAAATGCGGTGGAAATATCTGATAGCCGGGGTGTGAATGTATGTTGCGTTGAGGTTGTCCCAGCTATCGACCATAGTCCCGGTCAATCTATTCCAAAGATCAAATGCTGCTTGGAAAAATGTTTCTTGTGGCACCCGGCAATGAACATTCTCGCCATGGTGGAAACCAAGCATCTCGGCAAGTTGATTTTGGCCGATTTTATACTCAGAACCAAACATGCGGAACGTGGCTATACCGGTGAGTTAGTTTGTTTCTCCAGAAGGTGTTACGTATGTGAACGAACTCAGAAACTCGAGCGTCAGGGCTTCGTAGGTAGGTTGGCTTTGAGTACAGAGCTGCCATAGGCCAGCATTCTGGAGCATCCATTTAACTCCCTCAAGCATCCCTAATTCTTCGAGACATGCAATGTCGACATATCGAGTGGGTTGCACGGATCGTTGGTGGAAACTGATGTAGTTGGTCCTCTGACGTTCACCGGCTTCTCCTGCCCTGAAATTTACAGTTGTAAGGTCTGGAGCTTGCCTTTGTTGTCTAGCCATTGTGCATGCACAGAGAAACAAGTGGTATAGAAGAAGTAGGTGTTCGGAGAAAGTGGGTGTATGTGGAAATGGTTTACTGTGATGTTTAAATAGAATGTGGGAAGATGAATGTTTGTGGAGGGTTTTAATTTTGGTCAATGGAATAATGGTGTGACAGTTTTTGAAAGATGAGGGTTAGTGGGACGTGGGGGAAAACGAATGGGGAGAAAAGAAGAAGAAGAAGAGGCAGTGTCTCTGTTTTAACAGAGAATGCGCTCTTAACCCGTGTGACGATCGTCACACACCTGTCACGGTCGTGACAGCTGCAAAAACTGGGATTTTTAGCAGTTTATCAGCAAGCATGTTTTTCTTTTTCTTTTCGCATAAGGATTGTTAGCAGTAGATAGGTAACACTATAATGCAGAAATTAAAATGGATAAATGACAGAATAAATTAAAAGTAAAGTAAAACGACAGATACAATTAAATACCATCAAGATCAATAATAATGATTGAAATTTTGAATAATTTATTAAACCCGGAAAAATGCTAGCAAAGACTAGCAGTGTATTCATGCAATAGAAATTAAAATTGACGGTAAATTATTTTGTTCCTGAACATAAAAAGGCATAATGAAAGCAAAGTAAATTGTTTCAAAATAAAGCAGTAAAGTAGGAAAAAGCAGTGCTTCAAAATCTAGCCAAGGCGTTTCTTCAAAGATGTCACGGCTTGATTTAGGTGATCAAATTGTGCTACCGTGAGATCCATAAGGCCGACAATATCTTGTTGCATGGTCTTTAGTTCACCCTTTACGGCGGTGATCTCTTTGTGATAATCATCCAAATTTTTAAGGATGGCAGTCAGATTTGCAGCATAAGTATTAGCATCAACCTTAGGAGTGACAGTGTCATCTTCATTTTGGTCTTCCATAAAGTCAAAGTCATAATAATTAGGAGGTGTCTTAGGGTCAATATCAGGCTCGGGAAATGTTTCTTTGGGTTCAGGCTGTGGTTCGTCCAGGTCGTATAGTCAGTTATGTTCGTTATGCACACTCGTGCGCTCATGATTGGGTAAAGTAAAATGTGGCACAACTACATTATTTATTAGGAGCTGGAAATGATGTGGACCACGATCTCTAATCATGGCTCTATTGAAACAAAAGGTAATATTCATAGGCCTAAAGTTTCCAAAAGGGTTAATTTCAGAGAGACGTGTCCTGAATCCCATAGCATCGACTATTTTAGTCACTAGACCACCTATTAGAATCGGGCTGTTTTCATTTCGGATAATTTTGCAAAAGTTATTAAACATGAAGGTAAGTTCGTTAACCTCTCGAGACTGAAATGCACAAAAGATAATGAAGAGTTCATCCTTAGAAACGGTATTGTCATTCTCAGGCTTTCCAAATAGGGTGTAGGCTAGGATCATGTGGAAGTATCGGATGGCTGGGTTGTGAATCTCAGTTGACAGCATAGGGTTTATGTCATAATCATGTTTTCCTGAAATCCTACCCCAAAAAGCATTAAGCTCACCTACCAACATCAAATCCTCTTGTACCACAGAGAAAACGGTGGGTCCTTCAGGGAAACCTAAAAGATCCGACAGTTCCTTAATGGTAAACTAGCAGTGGTATCCAAACAACCTAAAAGTAATTCGGCCCCTAGTAATGCCTTTTCCACAGTAAGGATTGTAACTCAATGAACTTAGGAATTCTAAAGTCAGTCTACGATAAGTTCTGTGTTTCTTCTTAGCAAAACCCTCCCATCCTAGTTGGTTAAACAGGAAATCAATACTCTCACCTAAACCTAAGGAGGTCATGGTGGGTCCGTGGGCAAATTTTGTCAAGGCGAAGGGTCGAAGAGACAAAGCCTCATAGCGATGCCACTGAGCTGCATCTCTGAATTCTACCAACATATTATCTTCGTACTCCATTTTTTAAGTGATTAAGCAAGAATGAAATCAGAAGAGGAGAACAGAAAATGTAGAAAGACTTTGTAATCCTGTATTTTGCAATTATATAATTAGCACAGCAATTTCCAAAAAATTTAAGAAAATATAAATGAAACTAGAAATTTTAAAACAAAGTAGAATTTAGAAAATGTAAAGAAATAAAAGATTTAGAAAGAAAGAAAAGACAATCATCATGGGTTGCCTCCCACTAAGCGTTGTTTTTAACGTCGTAAGCCTGACGAAAGCAAATAGATAATTTAGTTAGGGGGGTCAGCGGGCAACTCTAAAAGTCTAAGACTATTTAAATAGTCCCTATTTTCAATACTATGATAATGCTTTAAACGTTGCCCGTTTACTATGAATGGTTCGCTATTCCTACCCTTAATTTCTATCGCTCCGCTTTGTAACACTTTGGTTATTTCAAAGGACCGGACCATCTTGATCTCCGTTTCCCAGGAAAAAGTTTAAGTCTTGAGTTAAATAGGAGCACAACGTCTCCCACACTGAATTCTTTTCTAGATAGACGCTTATCATGCCATTTCTTAGTTCGTTCCTTGTATGTTTTGGCGTTTTCATAAGCGTCTAGCCTTAGTTCTTCTAGTTCGTGCAGATCTAGGATTCGCTTTTCACCTGCGGTTTCGTACCTTAAGTTTAGGGTTTTAATAGCCCAATAGGCTTTGTGCTCTAATTCCACTGGTAAGTGGCAGGATTTACCATAAACTAGTTTGAAAGGTGTAGTTCCGATTGGTGTTTTGTAGGCCGTCCTATGTGCCCATAAAGCTTCATTAAGTTTAGATGACCAATCTTTCCTAGAGGTGGAGACGGTATTCTCTAAGATTTGTTTTATCTCTCTATTCGAGACCTCAACCTGTCACTAGTTTGTGGATGATATGGTGTTGCTACGCGGTGTCTTACTCCATACTTCGATAGTAGCTTGTCAAATATTTTTGATATGAAATGGGAGCCAGCGTCACTTATGAGAAGTCTCGGCACACCAAATCTGGGAAATATTGTGTTTTTAAAAAGCTTTATGACTACTCATGTGTCATTTGCAGGAGAAGCTATAGCCTCAATCCATTTTGAAACATAGTCGACAGCCACGAGTATATATTTATTTCCAAAGGATGATGGGAAAGGTCCCATGAAATCAATCCCCCATACATCAAAGACTTCTACTTCCAATATGCCTTTTTGGGGCATCTTATCGCGTCTTGATATGTTACCAGTGCGTTGGCACCAGTCGCAGTTTAGTATTGCAATGTGGACATCCTTCCAAAGGTTAGGCCAGAATAGGCCGGATTACAGAATCTTAGCGCGTGTCTTTGAAGTACTTGCATGTCCTCCATAAGGAGCAGAGTGACATTGAGAGATGATGTCTTCAATTTCAGTTTTAGGGACGCAACGATGGAAAATACTGTCGGCTCCTCTCTTAAAGAGCAGAGGTTCATCCCAATAATAATGTTTTAGATCATGAAAGAATTTTTTTCTTTTGTTGATAAGATAAGTCTGGTGGAAGTACTCCAGCTGCTAAGTAGTTGACTATGTCAGCATACCATGGCAGTATTGTGTGTGAGTTAATTTCTTCCACGACTTCTTCTATTTTTGGTTCATTTAAATGTAGTTTAGACATATCACTTTCAAGTTGGGCTATGAGTCGTTCATATGGGAAATCGTCATTAATAGGGACTGGCTCTGGTTTGATGCCATCTAATCGGGATAAGTGGTCTGCTACTACATTTTCAGTTCCTTTCTTATCTTTGATCTCTAAATCAAATTCTTATAAAAGCAGGATCCACCTTAGCAGTCTAGGTTTTGCATCCTTTTTGTTTAATAAATACCTAATAGCCGCATGGTCTGTATAAATGATGATCTTCGCTCCCACTAGGTAGGAACGGAATTTGTCAAGGGCAAAAACCACGGCTAGAAGTTCTTTTTCTGTGGTGGCGTAGTTCATTTGAGCAGGGTCTAGGGTTCTACTTGCATAGTAAATAGCATGGATTTTTCTATCCTCCTTTGTCCTAAAACTGCACCTACGGCATAATCACTCACATCACACATGATTTCAAATGGTAGTCTCCAATCTGGTGGTTGCATGATAGGTGCGGTGATGAGAGCCATTTTTAATTGTTTAAACGCTTTTAGACATTTCTCATCAAAGATAAATTCAGCGTCTTTCATTAATAGACCGGTAAGAGGTTTGGTAATTTTCGAGAAATCTTTTATAAATCGTCGGTAGAAACCGGTGTGTCCCAAGAAACTTCGTATTTCTCGTACGGTTTTCGGAGGTTGAAGATTTTCTATAATCTCTATCTTAGCTTTATCAACTTCAATCCCTCTGTCGGATACAACGTGTCCAAGTACGATTCCTTGATTTACCATGAAATGGCATTTCTCCCAGTTTAATACGAGATTAACTTTTAGGCATCTTTCAAGTACCATTTCTAGGTTCGATAGACATCCTTCAAAACTCTGCCCACAAACAGAAAAATCGTCCATAAATACTTCCATAATGTCATCTATAAAATCAGCAAAGATTGACATCATGTATCTTTGGAATGTGGCAGGAGCGTTACATAGTCCAAACGGCATTCGTCGATAAGCAAATGTACCATAGGGACATGTGAAGGTTGTCTTTTCTTGGTCATCAGGATGTATCGGGATTTGAAAGAATCCTGAATAACCGTCTAAATAGCAGAAATAAGAATGTTTGGCCAATCGTTCCAACATCTGATCGATGAATGGTAATGGGAAATGATCTTTACGAGTAGCTTTGTTCAATTTTCTATAATCGATACACATTCTACTTCCAGTTACAACTCTTTGTGTTATAGATTCACCTTTGGAGTTCTTAACAGCTGTAACACCTCCCTTCTTTGGTACGACATGTACTGGGCTAACCCATTTACTGTTTGATATCGGGTATATAATTCCTGCTTCTAAAAGCTTTTTCACTTCATCCTTGACTACAGTACTTAAGATTGGATTGATCCTTCTCTGGTGTTCTCTAGAGGTCTTACAGTCTTCCTCTAGCATAATGCGATGCATACAGATAGAAGGACTTATTCCTTTAAGGTCAGCGATGTTATAGCCTAACGCAGTTGGGTATTTTCTTAAGACATCTAAAAGTTTCTTAGTTTCGGTCTGTCCTAAGTCTGCATTGACTATCACAGGTCGTTCGAGTTCTGCGTCCAAGAATTCATACCTTAAATTATTGGGTAGTATTTTCAGTTCAAGGGCTGGTTTCTTTGGGCAAGGCAGATGATCTGGTGTAAGTGCTAAACATTCGCTTAGGCTATCGTCTTGATAAGGTTCACGCCAATTATCATCTTCAAAAATCGAAGGTATTGGAATTTTTAGAATATCTGAGTATGTGGTTGGTTCCATCTCTATTTCTCTTACGCACTCATCTATGACATCTAGTAGATAACATGTGTTGTCTATAGCTGGAGCTTGTAAGAATTGTGTCAAAATAAACTCAACCTTCTCTTCACCAACCTCAAAAGTTAGCCTACCCCTCTTCACGTCTATAATGGCTCCAGCGGTAGCTAAGAATGGTCTTCCTAGTATGATAGGAGTATTGGAGTCTTCTTTAATATCCATGATTATGAAATCGGTGGGGATATAGAATTGTCCTATGCGAACTGGAACATTTTCTAGTATACCAACTGGGTATTTAATAGAGCGGTCAGCTAATTGAACAGACATCTTAGTTGGTCTTAATTCTCCCATATCAAGCTTTTTGCATATGGATAAGGGCATTACACTAATACTGGCTCCTAAGTCGCATAGAGCTTTGTCTATGACGAACTTTCCAATTACACAAGGTATGGAGAAACTACCTGGGTCTTTCAGCTTAGGAGGCATATTGTTTTGAATTATTGCGCTACACTCAGCAGTATGTGTAACTGTTTCGTTATCCTCAATCTTTTTCTTATTGGATAAGATTTCTTTAAGGAACATAACATATGAGGGCATCTGAGTGATAGCTTCTGTAAAAGGTATTGTGATGTTCAATTGTTTCAGAAGTTCAACAAATTTCTTAAATTGCCCTGCAGTTTTAGAATTTGTAAGTCTTTGAGGATACGGAATAGGTGGCTTATAGGGTGGCGAAGGCACATAAGGTTTTTCTTTGTTTACGACCTCTTGTTCATTATCTTCCTTCTCCTTGGGTTCATTTTCCTTCTCAATTGTTGTGCTATTAGGCCTTTGGTACATGGCTGGATTCTGAAGTCTCGGATCGATGGGTCCGTCTAGTTCTTTACCACTTCTCAATATAACAACATTTGCATGTCCTTTCGGATTAGGTTGTGGCTGTCCTGGAAATGTTCCAGCAGGAGCAGCAGTAGGTGCTTGTTGTTGTGCCACTTATGAAATTTGTGTTTCAAGCATTTTGTTGTGGGTGGCTAAAGCGTCTACTTTGTTTGCTAATTGCTTAATCTGTTCACTAGTGTGTACGTTTTGATTCAGGAACTCTTTGTTTGTTTGAGTCTGGGCAGCTATAAAGTTTTCCATCATTAGTTCAAGGTTAGACTTTCTAGGAACATTTGGAACAGCTATGGCAGCCTTTTGATAACCTGGCGGTGTAGCAGGTGCTTGACCAGGTGCATACAAAGCGTTGTTATTTTTGTAGGAGAATTTTGGATGATTCTTCCATCCCGGATTGTAGGTATTTGCATAAGGGTTCCCTTGAGCATAATTCACTTGGTCATTGGAGACTCCTGCAAAAATTTGACATTCAGTGGCGGCATGTCCAGGTGTTCTGCATAATTCGCAATTTTGAGCTACGACAGCCACGGTGGCTGCAGGCGTTATGGTCAAGTTATCAATCTTTTGGGCAAGGGCATCTACCTTAGCATTGACATGATCAAGGCTACTAACCTCGTACATTCCACCTTTTGTTTGGGATTTTTCCACTGCAGTTCTTTCTCCTCCCCATTGGTAGTGGTTTTGAGCCATGCTTTCGATCAGTTGATAGGCTTATTTATATGGTTTATCCATAAGTGTACCACCAGCGGCGGCATCTATTGTCAATCTTGTATTGTACAAGAGACCATTGTAAAATGTGTGGATGACTAACCAATCTTCAAGACCGTGATGCAGACACATCCTCATCATGTCTTTGTATCTTTCCCATGCATCATAAAGAAATTCGTTGTCCTTCTGTCGAAAACTATTAATTTGGGCTCTCAGCATAGCTGTTTTGCTTGGGGGCAAATATCGTGCTAAGAATACCCTTTTTAACTCATCCCACGTAGTAACTGAGTTTGATGGCAAGGATTGCAACCAAGCCCAAGCTCTGTCTCTTAATGAGAAAGGAAAAAGACGTAGTCTTATCGCGTCTGCAGTTACACCATTTGCCTTCACTGTGTCTGCGTACTGCATAAACTTGGTCAAATGTTCATTAGGATCTTCTGTAGGATTTCCATAGAATTGATGTTGTTGTACAGCTGACAACAATGAAGGTTTCAACTCAAAATCGTTTCGGTTGATAGCAGGGTCAGCAATGCTACTATGTGGTTCTTGGTCAGATGGGGTAGCATAGAACTTAAGAGGACGGTTTTATGGTCTTTCACCCATGTTTTGTTCTTTGACTGGTTCAGGAGTATGAGCAAGGAGATCGAGAATATTGTATTTGCGTTGATACTCTAGTATTATGTGTCTTAAATGTAAGAAACGCTCTAATTCGGCGATTGGTGGTTGCAAGTCTTCGCTTTGTGAGCGAGTACTTGGCATACAATCGAGAAAAAGGAAAATAAAATTTGTTACCTTAGTCTATACTGCGCAACAAAAAATCGCATTATTGACTAAATCAAAGTCCCCGGCAACGGCGCTAAAAACTTGATCGCGACTTTCTGAGTTTAACGGTTACTAACTGCAAGTGCACAGCCTATCGTGTAGTAATAAAGATATCAATCCCACAGAGACCTGATAATCAACCTAGTGCTACGGTTTTGTTACTGTGTTTAGCTAAGGCGAAGATGTTTTGGTTTTAGATTCAAAAAGGGAAATAAAAAGGGAAACTAAATATTAGAAATAAACTAATTAAGATTAGGATACCGGTACATAATTCAGTACACCATCGTGGATTCAATGAAACATAAGCATATAAAAATTAGTCACAATATAATTCTGTAGAAAATACCAGTTTAAAAGCCCTCACCTTACACTCTTGTGGTTATTGCTTCGGACTATACCTTTAAATCATAATGTCTGCTCTCGCTAGCCCATTTGAGTTTAAAAATAATTTTTGAAAACTAATAAGTCCTAATTAACTTTAAAGTGCTCTCGCTGTTTTTAAAACCAATGCCCGATTTCAGCTATCCGGGTAAAATCTCACACTCTCGAGGTTTTGACTTTAACCTTTGCTACCTTTTTACTCTCGTAATAAAAGTTGATTTTAAATTAAGAAATCGAAGCCAGAAAATAAGTTGTTTTATGATTTTAGCTTAGAATTATTGAATCCATTCCGGTTACTCAATTACATACCGATAAAATGAGTTTAGCTCGACATATTAATTAAAGCAAACATAAATACGCATGAACAATTAAACATTAACACAAGCATGGTAAAAAAAACAAATAATACTATTATTGAATTACGATAAAAACCTGGTGAATGCGGTTCTAGCAATTCCTCCATAAGTCGGCAGGCTTTTGCTTGAATTTACAAAAAGGAATGAATAATGAAGGCAAACTTAGAACTAAACTAAGGTGTGATAGCCCCTCAATTTAAGAAACTATCACTGTTCGGTAATGAAGGGACAAAAGAAAGGTAAAGGAAAGCAAAAATGGGAAGGTAAAAATTCTGGAAACAAAATGCAGAAATATGGAATTCTCGGGTAAAAAGCTGTGTCACGTCCTTGCCAAAATGCACTATATATAGACCTCCAGTATGAGAAAATATAGGAGCACTAGTTGGAACTGCCACTGAGTTTGAGTTTGAGGGAATATAGGAGGAAATGTCGAACGTGTGAAACTGAAAACCTCTCTCTTCGTGACCACGTCTGCCTCCAATGTTACGTTTCTGTTTTTGAACCTGTGACGATCGTGGGGGCTGCGTCACGGTCGTGACGGATTTTTAATTCATGACGGTCGTGGCACTATGTGTGACGGTCGTCACACTCACAAAATCTGATTTCTCTGCTTTTTCTGCTATTTTACTCTGTTCTTTCCTCATTCTACTACTTTTCTGCTCTTTTCTCATTCTTGGCTTGGAAACTGAAATACCTGCGAAAACACTTGAATATCCTCGGAATAATTGGAAATTAGAAGGAAATGGGATAAGATTTGAGCATAAATCAAAGTAAAAATACGATATGTTTTCGTGTTATCAATATATATATATATATATATATATATATATATATATATATATATATATATATATATATATATCCATTCATGCATCCTTTTCACAAAATTGAAACCAAAGAATATACAAAGTAAGTATCATCTTTTTTTCCACATACTCATTTTTGTTGGGTGTCATCTAGATACAAGATTGATAAGGTTCAATTTAGGATTTGTGAATCAAATTGGGTTGAGATTACTTTTGGATTCCATTGATAACACCAATTAGGGTTTTCCCTCCAAGATCAAGGGTGATTTGTGGGGTTTTTGGCACAATTTTTCGCAATGAGGATTCAGTCGAGTGAAAGCTACGAAGAAAGGGGTTTCTCTAAAAAAATAGTGTAATCGGAGGATTGAATTGGAAAACTTGGGATACTTATCTTGCTTAAGATCAAGGAAAGAGAAGAAGATAGAATCAACATCAAATTTTGGATTTGGGGGTTTAAGTTTATATTTCTCTCTTGTATTTAACATTTTGCAAATATAATTGAATATCTCAATTCCGTTTGGAATTGGGGGCAGACGTCTGTAGGCCCCTGTAGGCCGGTCTGGCCTATTCCCAACCCTAGCGATGAACTATATGGAGATTTGATAAGAACTCCACCTTTTCCGTAGTCTTCCACACATTCACTACCAAGGTCACATGGGGAGAAGAACATCCTTTTTTTACTGGAATTTATCAGCACCAATGACAGCAGCCTTAATATTGCAAGCTTCTTGAAAATCTAAACAAAGTCTTCAAGAACAATTAATTTCAACACGAAGTCTCCCTCAATATATTACAAATCTCTCATGATTAAGATATGAAATCAAACTTGAGGTTAAAGATGAAAGAAATTCGTTTGTAAGAGTTTTTGAGCATTCAAAAGTGAGGCGAAGCTGATTTCACAAAATAATAATCTAGACTATGCCTTCCACAAAGTTGTTATATTGATATTTTGTTTAAATTAATGGTTCTTAGTAACTTATATCATTGGATTTGTATATCGATCCTTCAACTTTTGTTTAAATTATGCTTTTTAGTTTAATCATGTAAATAGATGGAGATTAATCATTTTTCTTTATCTGTTTACGTAGTTTTGTTGCATTACAGAAGCTTTGGATGCTAAAAGGGCAAGACAAGAGCTACATGAATTTTGGATTAAAGTCATGTCAGGAGGTGTCGCTTAGCACGGTCAAAGCGTAACAAGTCAGAGGGTTTCACGCTTAGCGCGACCTGGTGTTGCTTAGCACGAGTTATGGCGGTTTAATGGTTTTGTCCTGTAATCGCGCTAAGCGATGTCTTATGCCGCTTATCGTGGTATTATTTTTCATGTTTTATATAAATACTCTCCTCACTTCATTTTGGAGGAGAGACGCCAACTTTGGGCACCAAAATACACCAAAAACTTAGAACAACTCAGGAATTGAAGAATCGAAGCTGGATTTGCATCAATAGTTGGGAAATCATTATTGATGGTTTTTCATCTCTTCTCCTTTCTTGTGAATCTTACTACCATGAAGATGTGTAGATAAATATCTTGTGTCCGGATTAGATGTAGTTACCTAAAACTTGTATGTATCTCTTTTTATCGTTGTTTTGTGAACACATTATGAATCCATGTTGATGATTATCTTTGTTAATATGTTAAATCTATGATTTTGAATGAATATTGAGAAATATCATCCAAGTCTTAACCTAAGATCTTCATCTATTAAAAACCAAAGTCTAAATATGGATTTGGGGTTTGATATTCACATGTATCAGATCTTAAACATCATTGTATTGTTTAATAGGCAAAGAGATCATCGATTAAACAATATGGTGAGATTTCGCGTCATTGTTTAGACATAAACAATGATGATGGGTGATACGTGATAACTTTTGATTGGTAACGGTGTTCACATACTAGAACAATATAATACATACAAGATAGGTTAATGAACTCTAATCCTGACATATTTCTTTAAACGTTAATTTTCCGAATCTTTTACCGTTGTTACATATTCTAGTGAATATTTCTTAACACAATTGAAAACCCTTTGAAAACCTTACTTAAAACATTGTCTATTGTAGAACGGCGGTGATATCATATTAATCCCTGTGGATACGATAAAACAAATACTTGCCCTAGCAAAAGTGTTTCAACAAAATAGCGTTGTTGTTGGGGATTAGTGTTTAGATATTACAAGCATAGCAATAGTTTATCTTGTTTTAAGTCATTTTGTATTGTTATAGAATATCTTATTTATTATCCCTCGTGTTTGTTAATTTGTTTGGTTAGAATTTCAGAACTCTATTTTTGCGAGGAAGTGTACCTGAAGATCAACTTCTTTTTTATCATGAGATTGAAAGAACGTCTAGTAGACTTAATAGCAAAACCAGAAGGAGGAGAAAGCTAGCTAAGGAAAGAAAACAACATGAAGGATTTTCAAGTAGTACTTCTTCAACAACTCCTATTATTGTATCAGTCATGGCAGAACCTCCAGAAGTTATAAGAAGGTCGTGTGTCAACAGCCCAAGAAGAAATGCTCATATTGTTAGACCTACTCAAAATACAAGGAATCCAGAAATGAAGACCAGTTTGCTACAAATCTTGTATGTAAATCCTTTTACCAGGCTTGACCATGAAGATCCATATACTCACCTTAAAAAGTTCTATGAGATTGCCAACACACTTTGAGCTCCTAAAGCAGAAGAAGAACAAATGTTCATGAGTTTTTTTCTCATTCATTGGTTGGAAAAGCAAAATAGTGGTACCTTGATCAACCAACTCAGACTATGACAGATTGGAATGTGCTTGAGAAAAAATTTCTTGATAGATTCTTTCCACACAACAAATTTATGGAGACCAAAACTACAATTTCCGTATTTTCTCAAGGTTCAAGTGAATCTCTTTGTGAAACATGGGAGTGATACAAATCTATGTTGAGAAGAAATTATAAACATGGTTTTGATGAGCTTACTCAAATTCATATCTTTCGCAATGGGCTTCAACCGCAACCAAAACTTAATTTTGATGCAACTGCATGTGGTTCTTTAATGTCTAAACGCACAGAAGATGCAATGGCTATTATTGATCGAATGGCCCTCAATGATCATCAAGTTCAAGATAATATAGGGCATTTACAAAAGAAAGTTGGAATCATTGAATTAGGAACAAATGATGCAATATTGGCATAAAACAAATTGTTATCTTAACAAGTGGAGGAACTTATAAAGCAAATGTCGAAGCTTCCGCAACAATTCAAGGATGTGCAAGGAGTCCCAAACAAAAATCAACAAGTATCATTTTGTGAACTTTGCAATGGAGATCATCCCACAGGATATTGTCCTCCGGCATATGAAGAGTTGAATTACATGGGAATTCAAAATCAATATCAACAAAGGCAAGTGCCGTATCAAAATAATTCTGGTTATCAACAAAGAGGGAACAATGCACAATATGGCCAAGGGTGGCGACAAGAAGTTGGACCTTCCAATAGACAAAATCCTTATCAAAATTATAATCAGAATCCTCAACCACTAGGTGGAAACTCAAAGATAGAGGATATTATGAACCAATTTATGCAAATGTCCATGGCAAATCAAAAGAGCACTGATGCGGCCATCAAAAATCTTGAAACTCAAGTTGGTCAAATATCTAAGCAATTAGCCGATTAACAAAAAGGAAAATTTTCTTCAAATACTCAAGATAATTCGAAGGAGTATTGTAAGTTCATTCTAACTCGTAGTGGTAGACAAATTGGCACGAGCATTGGTGATGATGTTGAGAAAGAGGAAGTTGTGGTAGAAAAAGAAGAAAAATATGAGATTGAAGTAGAAAAAAATAGTGAGGGAGAATTAGTTGAAAATGAAAAGATTGAAAAAGAAGAGTTAGAAAAGAAAAAGAGAGAGGAAAAGATGAAAAATTTTAAAAATGAGAAGGAGAAAATGAAGAGTATTCCATTACAACACCTACCTTATCCACACGCTCCTTCCAAAAAAGATAATGCAAGGTTTCTAGATATATTTAGACGTTTACAAATAAATATTCCATTTTCTGAAGCTCTTGAACAAATGCCAACTTATGCTAAGTTTATGATGGACATTCTCACAAAAAAAAGAGGTATATGGATCAAGAAACCATCAATCTTGATGCTAGTTGTAGCGCCATCATTCAAAGAACTCTCCCACAGAAGGAAATCGGTCCTGGGAGGGTTACATTACCTGTCACCATAGGAAATGTATACATTGGAAAAGCATTGGTTGACTTGAGTTCTAGCATAAACTTGATTCCGTTGTCCGTGGTTCAAATTTTAGGTAACATTGAAATGAAATCAACAAAGATGACATTATAATTGGCCGAAAAGTCTACCACCCGTCCGCATGGAGTAGCTGAAGATGTTTTAGTTAAGGTGGAAAAGTTCTTATTTCCAATTGATTTTGTTATAATAGATATGGAAGAAGATGAAAATGTGCAATTATGAAGGAGAGTCAATGCAGTCGTCAAAATTATGATTTACTACAAAATAGAGTTGTGAAAACAAAATATACATAGCAAATGAAACTAAACAAAAATCTCATTCTAATTAAAACACAAGGAATCTAAGATTCTTAAATCCCTAGAGATCTTGTGAAAAGGTTTTGATGACAATGATTTTGTAACAAATTCAACAAACTGGCTTTTAGTGTCAACATATTAAAAAACAACATCCCTTTTTTCGACATGATCTCTAAGAAAATGGGGTCGGATCTTGATGACTTCTCGGCAAGTGTACCGATAATGTCGCAGTAATAAATAAGATCGAATCCACGGGGACTGTGTTCGAACAAGACAAATTTATACAATGTAAAGAAAATAGTAAATGCGGAAATTATAATAAGTTTTTAAACATAATTACGAAAATGGTCATGTTGTGTATTGAATCCCCTATTTATTTATTATTGATGTTTGATGCCTTGTATGCATGATCCTATAACTATAATCCCATTGTAAATTAACAAAGCCACTATAACCAATCCCTCGCGAAATAGCTCACTAATCACTACTCGGAGCTTCCTATCCCTAGTCCACCAGCGTAAGTAGGATTAGGCGATGCACAAAATGTTAATTCCCTATGTCACTAAGGAGTCTCCTATTCCTATTCAACCAGTGTAAGTACATAATTGCCATAGGTCCAACACATGAACTAATGGTCAATATTCCCTATGTGCCCAAAATCAATTTAAAAGAGTATCTCACATAAAAAAGCATTAAGAACAATAAGCCATTTCATAGAATTATAGATTAAAGGATTCATACAAAGTCAAATCAACATATCATCTAACAAAATTGAAACATGTTCATCACACACAACCTAACCTAGAGGAGTTTAGCTACTCATAATTCAAATTGTAATACCAATTGAATAAAGAAGAATAACATATGATTCCCTTGAAAGTTTGACATCCAATGGTTTCAAATGCTCTCTAAATAACCTTTGATGTTGTAAAATTATACTTGCAATGCTAATTTTCATAACCCTTGCGAAAGTGCAGATTTTCCCCTTAAAAAGAGCTCAAAATGGATCAGAACGCGTTAGACAAGCCCCCAAAAAAGGCAACATCGCGCACGTTATACATGCATCACGCACGCGATGTAGCTAGTAAAAATCTATCGTGCGCATGATGTTGCGCGTGATTATTTCAGTAGTTGAACGCTTTTGCTCCCCTTTTCACCTGATTTTTCACTAAGTCTAATTTCTTCACACTTAATTATTTTTTCCTTATTCTTTGGTCTTTCTTCTTCCTTTTGGCTTATCTTTCACTTGTTTTTCTTCGATTCTTCGTATAATTTCGTGCAATGATGGGTTATCAATCGATCTTAATGTATTTAGTTCGTGAATGGAGTGCTAGATTCTTAGTGAGGCTTATCGCACTAGTCTTATCACAGTTAATCAGAATGCAACCAATTTTTAAATCATAATCTAGCAATTGTTGCTTTAGCCATAAGACTTGTGCATAACAACTACGAGCGACTATGCATTCAGCCTCGATGGTAGAAAGATAAACAATATGTTCCTTTTTACTGTGCCAAGAAACTAAACAACTTCCAAACAAGTGACATGTACCACTAGTACTTTTACTATCCGACTTGCACAATGCAAAAATAGAGTTAGAAAAACCTACTAAGCTACATGTGTTACCCTTAGGATTCCAAATATCGTGTTTGAAGGTTCCATTAAGACACCCCAAAATTCTTTTTATGATCTTAAAGTAGGATCCTTAGGTGACACTTGATATCTAGAATGCATGCACACACTAAATGTGATATCTGGCCTACTCACTGTTAAATAGAGTAAGAATCCAATTATACCTCTATACCTAGTTATCTCAAAATCCACTCATTTCTCATCTTTGTCAATAAGCACGTTTGAAGTCACGGGTGTTGAGATACTCTTCGAGTCTTTTATATCGAACTTCTTGAGAAGCTCTAAGAAGTATTTTGTTTGACATATGAAAGTGTCTTATTCGCCTTGCTTGAATTGCAATCCTAAGAAGTATGTCATCTCTCCCATAAGAGACATTTCAAATTCGATGTGTCAAACTAGCAAACAAGAGATTCACTAATAGAACCGAAAATAATATCATTAATGTAAGTTTGAACTAAAATAATATGCTTTGCTTATGAAAAAAATTAATGCAAAAACTGTTTAATCCAAGGCGAATTTAATGAAATAGATTTTAATGCAACTAAAAAATTAATTTAATGCAAATGAAAAATAGTTTTGATGTAAATGAAAAACAATTTTGATGACTATGAAGAAATAATTTGGATGCATATGAAAAATAATTTTGATGATGATCGCTCCATTTAGTGTGCCTAAATAAATCTAACTGCAAGTATACAGTTGTATCGCGTAGTTTTAAAAGATTATCGATCCCACAGAGACTAGAAATCGAACGCACCGTTATCTATCGTTACTATATTTATCTAAGGCTAATCAGAATTGGTTTTTAAGTTCAAACGGGAAATTAAAGAGAAATTAAAATTTGGGAGTACTAGTTATGAATAAGATATCGGTATATAATTCGGTAAACCTACGTGGAATTAATTAAACCTAAGCGTATAAAGATTTATCACCCTATGCATCTGTAGGAAAAACCAGTTTAAAAGCCCTCACCTCACACTCCTGTGGTTATTGCTTCGGACTATACTCTTAAGTCAATATGTCTGCTCTCGCTAGCCCATTTGAGGTTAAAAATACTTTTTGAAAACTAATAAGACCTAATTAACTTTAAAGCGCTTCCGCTGTTTTTAAAACTAATGCCCGATTTCAGCTATCCGGGTAAAGCCTCACACTCCCGTGGTCTTGACCTTAACCTTTGTTACCTTTTTACTCTCGTAATAAAAGTTGGGTTTAAAATTAAGAAATCGAAGCCAGAAGAAGAGTTAATTATTGATTTTAGCTTAGAGTTATTTAATCCATTTGGTTACTTTATTACATACCGATAAAATCGGTTTAGCTTGACATAATTACGAACTTAAACATAAAAGCGGAAAAACAATCAATCAAAGACATAATTAAAAGAAAATAAACGATACTATAAATTGAATAATAGAAACCTGGTAAATGCAGTAGTAGCAATCCCTCCACAGACTGGTAGGTTCTTGCTTGGATAAAATAAAAATAGCAAATGATGAAGGCAATGAAACAATCTAAATCTAAAGTGTAATAGTTCCTCAATGTGAGAAACTATTACTTTGTTCGGTAATGGGTGACAAGGAAAGGTAAATGTAAACAAAACAAATCAAAATTTGGAAATAATTTGCCAGCAAGACGGTACTTCAGAATGCATAAAAATAGGTCACCC
Organism: Lathyrus tuberosus; assembly: GCA_022829125.1. Classification (NCBI taxonomy): domain Eukaryota; kingdom Viridiplantae; phylum Streptophyta; class Magnoliopsida; order Fabales; family Fabaceae; genus Lathyrus; species Lathyrus tuberosus. The sequence goes on along the minus strand of JALAZF010000073.1, from coordinate 2,074,342 downwards.
TTTATTCTTCGAAAACTCTCGTATTTATAGACTGAGTTAAGGTAGAGGTTGGAGAGAATGTAGGCACTTCTCTTGACAGTTACGTGACTTTTTGACCTAGTATTCTTCGGAGGAAATGTGATCGTGTAAAAAAAACTGACTCTCTGAAACTTCGTAATCACGTTTCTGCCCAACGTGTTAAATTGAACGCATGACGATCGTGAAGCATTGTGACGGTCGTGGTGAATTTTGTAGCTGCCACGGTTGTGGTGGACCTATGACGATCGTCATACCAGCAAAGTTTGGATTCTGCTATTTTTCTTCTCTTTTCTGCTCTTTTCTTGCATGTTTTGCTTCTTTTCCATACTTTGCATACTTTTGACTTGGAAATGGAATTACCTGCAAAAAACACTTAAATACTCTCGAGAAAATCGGATATTAGACAAAAACGGAATAAGAAAATAACATAAATCAGAGTAAAAACATGATATATTTTCGTCTCCCACACTAAATTCTTTTCTAGATAAGCGCTTATCGTGCCATTTTTTAGTTCGTTCTTTATATATTTTAGCATTTTCGTAAGCGTCTAATCTTAACTCTTCTAGTTCATGCAGATCTAGGATACGTTTTTCACCTGCGGAATCATACCTTAAGTTCAATGTTTTAATATCCCAATAGGCTTTATGTTCTAATTCCACTGGTAGATGGCAAGATTTACCATAGACCAGCTTGAAAGGTGTAGTTCCGATTGGTGTTTTGTAGGCCGTCCTATATGCCCATAAAGCTTCGTTGAGTTTAGATGACCAATCTTTCCTAGAGGTGGCTACGGTCTTTTCTAGAATTTATTTTATTTCTCTATTCGAGACCTCAACCTGTCCACTTGTTTGTGGATGATATGGTGTTGCTACGCGGTGTCTTACCCCATACTTTGATAGTAATTTGTCAAATATTTTTGATATGAAATGAGAGCCACCGTCACTTATGACAAGTCTCGGCACACCAAATCTGGGAAAAATTGTGTTTTTGAAAAGCTTTATGACGACTCGTGCGTCATTTGTAGGAGAAGCTATTGCCTCAATCCATTTTGAAACATAATCGACAGCTACGAGTATATATTTATTTCCAAAGGATGATGGGAAAGGTCCCATAAAATCAATCCCCCATACATCAAAGACTTCTACTTCTAATATACCTTTTTTAGGCATCTCATCGCGTTTTGATATGTTACCAGTGCGTTGGCACCGGTCGCAGTTTAGTATTGCAATGTGGACATCCTTCCAAAGGTTGGGCCAGAATAGGCCGGATTGCAAGATCTTAGCACATGTCTTTGAGGTACTAGCATGTCCTCCATAAGGAGCAGAATGACATTGAGAGATTATGTTTTCTATTTCTTCTTCTGGGATGCAACGACGAAAGATACCGTCGGCTCCTCTCTTAAATAACAAAGGTTCATCCCAATAATAATGTTTTAGATCATGAAAGAATTTTTTCTTTTGTTGATAAGATAAGTCTGGTGGAAGTACTCCAGCTGCTAAATAGTTGACTATGTCAGCATACCATGGCAGTGTTGTGTGTATGTTAATTTCTTCCACGACTTCTTCCATTTTTGGGTCATTCAACTGTAGAGTAGACATATCACTTTCTAGTTGGGCTATGAGTCGTTCATATGGGAAATCCTCATTAATGGGTACCGGCTCTGATTTAATGCCCTCTAATCGGGATAAGTGGTCTGCTACTAAGTTTTCAGTTCCTTTCTTATCTTTGATCTCTAAATCAAATTCTTGTAAAAGTAGGATCCACCTTAGCAGTCTAGGCTTTGCATCCTTTTTGTTAAGTAAATATCTAATAGCTGCGTGGTCTGTATAAATGATGATCTAAGCTCCCACTAGGTAGGAACGGAATTTGTCAAGGGCGAAAACCATGGCTAAAAGTTCGTTTTCTGTGGTAGCGTAGTTCATTTGAGCAGAATCTAAGGTTCTACTTGCATAATAAATGGCATGAAGTTTTCTATCCCTCCTCTGTCCTAAGACTGCACCTACAGCATAATCACTTGCATCACACATGATTTCGAAAGGTAATCTCCAATCTGGTGGTTGCATGATAGGTGCGGTAATAAGAGCTGTTTTCAGCTGTTCAAACGCTTTTAGACATTTCTCATCAAATATAAATTCAGCGTCTTTCATTAATAGACTGGTAAGAGGTTTAGTAATTTTCGAGAAATCCTTTATGAATCATCGGTAGAAACAGGCGTGTCCTAAGAAACTTCGTATTTCTCGTACGGTTTTCGGAGGTTGAAGATTTTTTTATAATTTCTATCTTAGCTTTATCAACTTCAATTCCTCTATCGGACACAACGTGTCCAAATACGATTCCTTGATTTACCATAAAATGGCATTTCTCCCAGTTTAATACGAGATTGACTTTTACGCATCTTTCCAGTACCATTTCTAGGTTCGATAGACATCCTTCAAAGCTCTGCCCACAAACAGAAAAGTCATCCATAAACACTTCCATAATGTCATCTATAAAATCAGCAAAGATTGACATCATGCATCTTTGGAATGTGGCAGGTGTGTTACATAGTCAAAACGGCATTCGTCGATAGGCGAATGTTCCATAGGGACATGTGAAGGTCGCCTTTTCTTGGTCATCAGGATGAATAGGAATTTGAAAGAATCCTGAATAACCGTCTAAGTAGCAGAAATATGAGTGTTTAGCCAATCGTTCCAACATTTGGTCAATAAAAGGCAATGGGAAATGGTCTTTACGAGTGGCTTTGTTTAACTTTCTATAATTGATGCACATTCTACTTCCAGTTACAACCCTTTTTGTTATAGATTCACCTTTTTCGTTCTTAACAACTGTAACACCTCCCTTCTTTGGAACAACATGTACTGGGCTAACCCATTTACTGTCTGATATCAGGTATATAATTCCTGCTTCTAAAATTTTTTTCACTTCGTCTTTGACTACAGTACTCAGGATCGGGTTAATCCTTCTCTGATGTTCCCTAGAGGATTTACAGTCTTCCTCCAGCATAATGCGATGCATACAAATAGAAGGACTTATTCCTTTAAGGTCAGCGATGTTATAGCCTAACGCAGTTGGGTATTTTCTTAAGACATCTAATAGTTTCTTGGTTTCGGGTTGTCCTAAGTCTGCATTGACTATTACAGGTCATTCGAGATCTTCGTCTAGGAATTCATACCTTAAATTTTTGGGTAATGTTTTCAGTTCTAGGGCTGGTTTCTTCGAGCAAGGTAGATGATCTGGTGTAAGTGCTAAGCATTCTCTTAGGCTATCGTCTTGATAAGGTTCACGCCAGTTATCATCTTCGAAAATCGGAGGTATTGGAATTTTTAGAATATCTGAATATGTGGTCGGTTCCATCTCTATTTCTCTTACGCACTCATCTATGACATCTAGTAGATAACATGTGTCGTCTATAGCTGGAGCTTGTAAGAATTGTGTCAAAATAAATTCAACCTTCTCTTCACCAACTTCAAAAGTTAGCCTGCCTCTCTTTACATCTATAATTGCTCCAGTAGTAGCTAAGAACGGTCTTCCTAATATGATAGGAGTAGTAGAGTCTTCTGTAATATCCATGATTATGAAATCGGTAGGGATATAGAATTATCCTATACGAACTGGAACATTTTCTAGTATACCAACTAGGTATTTAATAGAGCGGTCAGCTAGTTGAACAAACATCTTAGTTGGTCTTAATTCTCCCATATCAAGCTTCTTGCATATGGATAAGGGCATAACACTAATACTGGCTCCTAAGTCGCATAGAGCTTTGTCTATGACGAACTTCCCAATTACACAAGGTATGGAGAAACTACCTGGGTCTTTCAGCTTAGGAGGCATATTGTTTTGAATTATTGCGCTACACTCAGCAGTAAGTGTAACTGTTTCATTTTCCTCAATCTTTTTCTTATTGGATAAGATTTCTATTAGGAACTTAGCATACGAGGGCATCTGAGTGATGGCTTCTGTAAATGGTATCGTGATGTTTAATTGTTCATAAGTTCAACAAATTTCTTAAATTGCCCTGCAGTTTTTGACTTTGTCAATCTTTGAGGATACAGAATAGGTGGTTTATAAGATGGTGGAGGCACATAAGGTTTTTCTTTGTTTACGGCCTCTTGGTCATTATCTTCCTTTTCCTTGGGTTCATTCTCTTTCTCAGTTGTTGTGTTGTTAGCAGACTTTTGGTACATGGCTGGATTTTGAAGTCTTGGATCAATGGGTTCATCTAATTCTTTTCCACTTCTCAGTATAACAGCATTTGCATGTCCTTTAGGATTAGGTTGTGGTTGTCCAGGAAATGTTCTAGCAGGAGCAGCAGTAGGTGCTTGTTGTTGAGCCACTTGCGAAATTTGCGTTTCAAGCATTTTGTTGTGAGTGGCCAAAGCGTCTACTTTGTTTGCTAACTGCTTAATCTGTTCACTAGTGTGTACGTTTTGATTCAGGAACTCTTTGTTTCTGTGAGTATGGGTAGCTATGAAGTTTTCTATCATCAGTTCAAGGTTAGACTTCCTAGGAACATTTGGAGTAGCTGTTGCAGCCTTTTGATAACCTGGTGGTGCAGCAGGTGCTTGACCAGGTGCATACAGTGCATTGTAGTTTTTGTAAGAGAAGTTTGGGTGATTCTTCCAACCAGGATTGTAGGTATTTGCATAAGGGTTTGCTTGAGCATAATTCACTTGATCTGTAGAGGCTCCTGCTAAAACTTGGCATTCCGGGGCAGCGTGTCCAGCTGTTCCACATAATTCGCAGTTTGGCGCTACAGCAGCCATGGTGGCTGTGGGTGTTATGGTCAAATTGTCTATCTTTTGCGCTATTGCATCTACCTTAGAACGGACATGATCTAGGCTAGAAACTTCATACATTCCTCCTTTTGGCTGGGATTTCTCCACTTGAGTTCTTTCACCTCCCCATTGGTAGTGATTCTGAGCCATGCTCTCGATGAGTTGCTGGGCTTCATCATAGGGTTTGTCCATGAGTGTACCACCAGCGGTGGCATCTATTGTCAATCTTGTATGGTACAAGAGACCAATGTAAAACGTGTGGATAATTAACCAATCCTCAAGACCATGATGCGAGCATATCCTCCTCATATCTTTGTATCTTTCCCAAGCATCATATAAAGACTCGTTGTCTTTTTGTCTGAAGCTGTTGATTTGGGCTCTCAGCATAGCTGTTTTGCTTGGTGGAAAATATCGAGCCAGAAAGACCTTCTTTAAATCCTCCCAAGAAGCAATAGAGTTGGATGGCAAGGATTGCAACCAAGCCCAAGCTTTATATCTTAATGAGAAAGGGAAAATACGTAGTCTTATGGCGTCTGATGTTACACCATTTGCTTTCACTGTGTCTGCGTACTGCACAAACTTGGTCAGATGTTCGTTCGGATCTTCTGTTGGGTTTCCAGAAAATTGATTTTGTTGCACAGCAGATAACAGCGAGGGTTTCAACTCGAAATCATTTCGGTTGATAGCTGGAGTGCCAATGCTGTTGTGAGGTTCTTGTTGAGATGCGGCAGCATAATACTTAAGAGGTCGGTTTTGTGGTAAGTCAGCCATGTCTGTTTCTGATTCGGAATCTGATTCAGATTCAAGTTCAGGATCTGATTGAGATTCAGGTTCTGATAAAGGAAAAGGGATTTCGTGAGCTAAGCAGTACTCTTGGATACGTCTTTTTATGGTAAGAAGACGTCCAGGTTCGTCTGTCGGTCGTATGAGGTCTTCGCCAGAAGAGCGAGTACTTGGCATACAATCGACAGAAAGGGAATTTTGGTTTTTGCCTTAGTCTATACGACGTAACAAAGGAATTACGATGTCGACTTAACAACTCCCCGGCAACGGCGCCAAAAACTTGATCGCTCTATTTAGTGTGCCTAAATAAATCTAACTGCAAGTATACAGTTGTATCACGTAGTTTTAAAAGATTATCGATCCCACAAAGACTAGAAATCGAACGCACCGTTATCTATCGTTACTATGTTTATCTAAGGCTAATCAGAATTGGTTTTTAAGTTCAAACGGGAAATTAAAGAGAAATTAAAATTCGGGAGTACTAGTTATGAATAAGATATCGGTATATAATTCGGTAAACCTACGTGGAATTAATTAAACCTAAGCGTATAAAGATTTATCACCCTATGCATCTGTAGGAAAAACCAGTTTAAAAGCCCTCACCTCACACTCCCGTGGTTATTGCTTCAGACTATACTCTGAAGTCAATATGTCTGCTCTCGCTAGCCCATATGAGGTTAAAAATACTTTTTGAAAACTAATAAGACCTAATTTACTTTAAAGCGCTTCCGCTGTTTTTAAAACTAATGCCCGATTTCAGCTATCCGGGTAAAGCCTCACACTCCCGTGGTCTTGACCTTAACCTTTGTTACCTTTTTACTCTCGTAATAAAAGTTGGGTTTAAAATTAAGAAATCGAAGCCAGAAGAAGAGTTAATTATTGATTTTAGCTTAGAGTTATTTAATCCAGTTGGTTACTTTATTACATACCGATAAAATCGATTTAGCTTGACATAATTACGAACTTAAACATAAAAGCGGAAAAACAATCAATCAAAGACATAATTAAAATAAAATAAACGATACTATAAATTGAATAATAGAAACCTGGTAAATGCAGTAGTAGCAATCCCTCCACAGACTGGTAGGTTCTTGCTTGGATAAAATAAAAATAGCAAATGATGAAGGCAATGAAACAATCTAAATCTAAAGTGTAATAGTTCTCAATGTGAGAAACTATTACTTTGTTCGGTAATGGGTGACAAGGAAAGGTAAATGTAAACAAAACAAATCAAAATCTGGAAATAATTTGGCAGCAAGATGGTACTTCAGAATGCAGAAAAATAGGTCACCCTTTGTTCTTCGAAAACTCTCGTATTTATAGACTGAGTTGAGGTAGAGGTTGGAGAGAATGTAGGCACTCCTCTTGACAGTTACGTGACTTTTGGACCTAGTATTCTTCGGAGGAAATGTGATCGTGTAAAAAAAACTGACTCTCTGAAACTTCGTAATCACGTTTCTGCCCAACGTGTTAAATTGAACGCATGACGATCGTGAAGCATTGTGACGGTCGTGGTGAATTTTGTAGCTGCCACGGTCGTGGTGGACCTGTGACGATTGTCACACCAGCAATGTTTGGATTCTGCTATTTTTCTTCTCTTTTCTGCTCTTTTCTTGCATGTTTTGCTTCTTTTCCATACTTTGCATACTTTTGACTTGGAAATGGAATTACCTGCAAAAAACACTTAAATACTCTCGAGAAAATCGGATATTAGACAAAAACGGAATAAGAAAATAACATAAATCAGAGTAAAAACATGATATATTTTCGTGTTATCAGATGAAAATGAAGAAATAATTTTGATGCATATGAAAAATCGTTGAATAACCATAATGCAAATAAAACAATAAAGATAAATTAAGTGCAACTACACAAAGATAGCAAAGAAAGGAAGAAACATACCAATTATGATGATCTATGACTAAACTTATTGCAGAAGTAAAGTTAGAAAACAACAAAACTAATGTAGCAAAATCACAAAGCAATCAAAAATATGAATGAATACATCTTCTTTAACTTGTCTAGAGAATCCATTAAGATTCCTAGACACTCCTACACAAAATATCAATAGATAAAACTAGGTACTCAATTTTAGTTGGGTCCTTGAGGGTTAGTTAAGGTACACTTAGTAATACATGTCATTTTACCATTGAGAACTTGAACGTTCCTAAAATGACAAAGAGGCGTAATATGTCCCTTATTACCACAATAATGACAAATAGCTTGAGATGAAATACTTTTTCTATTTCTCCTAGGGACATGAGGGTTTTTCTTGAAACCGATGCATCTATCACTCGAAGAACCAAAACTAGTAGACGATAATGAAATAACATGTGTTAGTTGCCCTTTGAGATTTTCAATTCAAGTTTTAAAGTTGGAGACGTAACACATTCTACTTTTTCTATCCTTTTAACAAAAGTTTCAGAAACTTTATAACGCTCATCAACTAGAGATGTATGTGCTTCCTTAAGGGAATCCAAATCTCAGTTAAGATTATCTAACTCCTTTTCAAGTTTTAAAATCATTCCCTTTTGGAGAGAAATTTTCTTAAAAACATTTATAAAATCCACATACATATCATTAAACGCTTTCGACAATTCAATATATGAATATTCATCATTGGGTTCAGAAGCATATACCTTTGAGGTTTCACCTTTCTTAGGTGCCATCAAACATAGACTGTCACATTCATCATGTGTGATTGAGGAAGAATTTGAGGATGAACTCTCATCCTCTTCTTCCGAGATATAGACTTTACATTCATAATCTGTGATTGAGGAAGAATTTGAGGATGAACTCTCGTCCTCTTCTTCTGCGATATAAACTTTATGATGTTTTGTGAGACTTGGACAAGGGATCATTTGATAGTCTCCTAGTGACACATATACTAAATTTCGCTTTATTTGATGAAACATTGAAATTTCTCACTCCTTTAAATAAGACACACTACAAACTCTCCAACAAGTGTTGAACACATGACCTGAGGCATGCAAGGGGTGCCCCCTTCCAACGGGCTGCTGTGTTTTGTTGTCTATTGTTTATATATATATATATATATATATATATATATATATATATATATATATATATATATATATATATATATATATATATATTACAACATTTTAATCATTTAATTCCATAGTAATTTTAATAAAATTGAAATTAAATTTACTTCATTATTTATGATTTATTTTATTTACTTTCAATTATTTATTTTATTTACTTTCAATTCATTATTTTATTTAATTATTTAATTTAATTTAATTTATGTTTAATATTTATTATATTTATATTTAATAATTTAGTTTATTTTTAATAAATATTTAGATTTAATTTACATAAATAATATTTATACTTAATAAATATTTATTATATTTATATTTAATAATTTAAATTATTTTTTAAATAATAAATGTTAAAATATATTTAATATTGAATTTAAAGTAAATATAAAATAAATTGTTAATAACATTTTAATAAACTAAATTAATATTAATGTTTTAATAAACTAAACTAAATTAATATTAACGTTTGAATTAAAATAATATTAATATACAATAAATCAAATTAAACTAATTTTTTTAACTTTTTAAGTAAATTAATATTAATAAAAAAACTAAATTAAATTTATATTAATATTTTAACTAAACTAAACTAATATTAACGTTTATCTAAATTAGTATTTAATATTTATCATATTTTAAAACTAAATTATTAAATATAAATATAATAAATATTAAACTAAAGTTAAATTAAGTAATTATTATTAGTGATTATTTAATAATTATTTGATTTTAACCTTTAATTTAATATTAATTTTAATTTTTTAATAGTAAATAAAATATTAATATTATAAACTGACGTTAGTTAGTATTTATTTATATTATAATGTAATAAAAATATTTTATACATATTTAAGTATTAATTTAAAGGTTAATTTAATTGTTAATTAAAATATTTAAGTATTATAATATTACAGTAATATATATATATATATATATATATATATATATATATATATATATATATATATATATATATATATATATATATATATATATATATATCATACCCTAATTTTTGACCCTAAAATCCCACATCATTTGCATTTCTTTAGCATCATACGTGTGTATATTTTTATGCATCACTAACCTATTTGGAGATACAAAAATTGTTGTTTGTTTCATTTGTTTACAAATTAAGGGTTTCGAGACTCAAAGAAGACTCGGGCAAAGGATCAGTTAAGAATGAGCATGATTTTCAACTTACCCAGTCTCTCATTCATCCATGAAGATCAAGAGCTCTCATTCATAAATAATCTAGTACAAGATTGCCTCATTTCAAAATCAACAAGCCTCAAGATCCTTAGTGCACCAACATTAGGGTTTTGACCTAATTCAGTACCTAGGTTGAATTTTGGAGCAAGACTGACGACACGAATTTATATCGTATTTTTAGGCTCACTATGCGCATTTTTAGTCCGTGTTTTTATCGAGTCTTGCTATACTTACTTCGTTTTTATTATGTTTTGTGTTTGCAGGAATAATAATCAAGATCCCGAAAGAAATGGAGAAAGGAAGTGAAAGAAAGAGGAAAATCCAACAGAGCAGCAAATTCTGCATTCCCAGCTGATATGGCGTTCGACGTCCTTTGATGGGGTTCGCCATTGCTTCCTAGTGGCGCCCCTATTTGAATTCAGAGCATGGCGTTCGCCATTCCCCCATGGCGTTCGCCGTACAGTCGCGGGAGCAGCTTTTCACTGCAGAATCCGTTTCTGGCAGTTTTGGGAAGTTTTCTAACTTCCTTTCTCTCCAAATTCGAAAGAGAGGCAGTTGAGCATCAGATCTTCTATATATAAGGCCTCTTGGAGCAGTGAAAAGGAGTCGAAAAAGTGCGCGAAAGCTCTGCCGAAATCTCATTAGAGTTTTAGGCACAAATTTACCGATAAAAGCAACAATTACTCACATTGAGGAATTGTTGCAAATTCTAAACTGACTTACTTTTGCTATACTTTTTGGATCGAGATTTATACAAGTGTTATTTTACGTTCCGTCCCGATTTACTTTATCGCAAGAATTTTACATGTTTCTTTACTTTACCTTATTTTCAATACATTTGCTAGTTTAAAATTGTTTAACATGTTAGACTTTAAAAATGTATGGTTAAAAATGTTAGACTTAGGATTAATTATGTCTGAGTAAATAATTTGAGACCGGCATGTGAGGACCATCGTATTCGGTGGGACTCCATAGAAACAATAGGTTCGAAACTATGATTGTATGTCACTTTGGTTTTAATTTCCAAGTTTAACGTTTCTTATTTCGACATGAGAGTGTGAAGTAATTTAAGGTTTAGGCCGAGATCGCGAGAATGTGAGGAGTGAACCGGATAGTGGAAATTAGGCAATATATTTAAATACAACGAGAGCGCTTTAGATATTGTTTAGGATATTGTTGGTTTCCAAAGCGTGTTTCTTAGTTAACGGGCGAGCGAGAGCAAAATTTTGGGATTAGGAAGCATGGTTTTTGTCAAGACCACGAGAGCGTGAGACGGAGCCTTTAAGTCGGTTTATTCTACGGAATGACAGTATAGTTGTAGTTAGTACTCGTATTCTATAAGTCCCGTAGGTGCATGGAAATCATATTTCGGGCTCGTTTTAGTATTAAATTTCAGATTCTAAATTCTGTCCTCTATTTCTCGTTTAATTCCTATTTCCCTTCAGCCTTAGCTTTGCACAGCAACCTTGGATAACATTAGTTTGATTATCTGTCCCTGTGGGCTCGACAACCTTTTTAAGACTACACGATCAACTGTATACTTGCAGATTTATCCGTCAGTGTCAGACGATCAAGTTTTTGGTGCCGTTGTCGGGGACATATTTAGTCAATATTGTGAATCTTTTGTTGCGCGGTATAGACTAAGGCAACTATTTTATCTTTTAAATTATCGATTGTATGCCAAGCATTCGCTCACAAGGCGAAGAGTTGGAGCAACCAATTGACGAAATTGAACGTTATATTAGTCTAAGACGTCAAATTAACGAATTCCTTATTAGATATAATCTTCCAGACCCTATAATTCCTTACTCAGATTCGGAACCCGAATCAGAACCAGAATCAATCATGGCCGAAGGACCTAGAAACCGTCCTCTGAAGTGTTACGCTATTCCATCACAAGAAGAACCACATAACAGCATTGTTGCCCCCGCTATTAACCTAAACGATTTTGAACTGAAACCTTCGCTGATATCAGCAGTTCAATAAAACCAATTTTCAGGCAATGCTACGGAGGATCCGAATTTACATTTGTCAATATTTGTACAATACGCAGACACCGTGAAAGTAAATGGTGTTAGCCCTTAAGCGATAAGATTAAGACTTTTTCCATTTTCCTTGATAGATAGAGCTAGAGCTTGGCTCCAGTCTCTACCGTCAAACTCAGTGATAACATGGGACGAGTTAAAGAAAGTCTTCTTAGCCCGATATTTCCCACCAAGCAAGACAGCTATGTTAAGAGCTCAAATTAACGGATTTAAGAAAAAAGATAACGAATCTCTTTTCGACGCTTGGGAGCGATACAAGGACATGATGAGGCTTTGTCCACACCATGGACTTGAATAATGGCTGATAATCCATACCTTTTACAATGGTCTGCTGTACAATACCAAAATGAATCTGAGCGTAGCAGCTAGCGGTGCTCTAATGGACAAACCGTATAAGGAAGCCTACGAACTTATTGAGACTATGGCTCAAAACCATTTCCAATGGAGAAATCAATGCGCTGGTGTAGAGAAGGCAACTCCAAAAGGAGGAATGTACAAAGTCAAAGGTTTAGACCGTGTCAATGCTAAAGTGGATGCACTTACACGAAAAATCAAAAGTTTAGCAATAGCACCACCCGCAGCTACTATAGTTGTAGTTACACCCAATTGTGAAATATGTGGAACCCCTGGTCACACAAGCGCTAAATGTCAAGTATTGGCTGGTACTCCTACCGACCAAGTGAACTATGCTCAAGGAAACCCGTATTCAAACACTTACAATCCTGGCTAAAGAAATCACCCGAATTTTTCATACAAAAACAACAATGCTTTACAACCACCAAACCCAACACCTGCTATTCCACCTGGTTACCAGAAACCACCACCCTCTGCACCTCAACCACCTAGAAAATCAAATCTAGAAATCATGATGGAAAACTTTATGAATGCTCAAGTTCAACAAAATAAAGAATTCGCAAATCAAAATGCTCATACGAGTGAATTGATGAAACAAATGTCAAGTAAACTTGATGCTATGGCTACTCACAAAAAAATGTTGGAAACGCAAATTTCCCAAGTAGCCCAACAACAATCAACTATAGCAGCCCCCGCTGGAGCATTTCCTGGCCAACCACAACAAAATCCAAAAGGTCATGCTAATGCTATCACTTTGCAAAGCGGAACAGAATATGATGGACCAGTTGACCCGAGATTCCAAAATTCAGCCAGGCACCAAAATTCATCAAAGGGTACTGAAAAGGTAAGAGAACCAACTAGCGATAAGGAAGATAAAAGTGAAGAGGCCGCAGAGAAAGAAACACCCTACGTGCCTCCGCCACCATACAAACCACCTGTACCTTATCCTCAAAGATTTTCCAAATCCAAAAATGAAGGGCAATTTAAGAAATTCATATAGCTTCTAAAACAACTGAACATAACAATACCTTTCACAGAAGCGATCACACAAATGCCCTCATATGCAAAATTTCTCAAAGAGATCCTGTCGAATAAGAAAAAGCTCGAGGATAATGAAACTGTTATACTCACTGCTGAGTGTAGCGCTATAATTCAAAACAACATGCCTCCTAAGCTGAAAGATTCAGGCAGTTTTTACATACCTTGCGTAATCAAAAAATCTATCATAGACAAAGCAATATGCGATTTAGGAGCCAGTGTTAGCTTGATGCCATTATCCACATGAAAGAAACTTGACTTAGGGGAACTAAGGCCGACAAAAATGTCATTACAACTAGCAGACCGTTCTATTAAATATCCTGTTGGTATGCTAGAGAATGTACCCGTTCGTATAGGTTAGTTCTATATCCCTACTGATTTTGTGATAATGGACATTAAGGAAGATTCGAACATACCCATTATTTTAGGAAGACCGTTTTTAGCAACAGCCGGAGCCATCATCGATGTTAAGAAAGGAAAACTAACTTTTGAAGTTGGGGAAGAGAAAGTTGAATTTATCTTGGCCCAATTCCTAAAAGCTCTAGCTATAGACTATTCATGTTGTGTTCCTAGATGTTATTGAAGAATGCGTTAGAGAAATAGAGAAGGAACCAACTAAGTACACTGAAGTACTAAAGATTCCAGTACCTCAAATATTCGAAGACGATAATTGGTGTGACCCATATGAAGATCATAGTCTACGGGAATGCCTAGCACTAACACCTGATCCAATGCCATGCCCGAAGAAACCTTCTATAGAACTCAAAACACTACCCAAAGATTTAAGGTATGAATTACTAGACATTGAGCTCGAGCGGCCAGTAATAGTCAATGCCAACTTAGGACAAATAGAGACCGAAAAACTATTACATGTCTTAAGAAAGTATCCCACAGTTTTAGGTTACAACATCTTAGATCTAAAAGGAATAGCCCCTCTATATGTATGCATCACATTATGCTAGAAGAGGATTGTAAAACCTCTAGAGAGCATCAGAGAAGATTAAATCCTATCTTAAGTGATGTAGTAAAAAAGGAGGTGTAAAAACTATTAGAAGCAGGAATTATATACCCGATATCTGACAGTAATTGGGTCAGCCATATGCATGTCGTACCGAAAAAAGGAGGTGTTACAGTTGTTAGCAATGAGAAATTCGAATCTGCAATGAAGCGAATTCAAACTGGATGGAGAATGTGTATAGATTATAGGATGCTAAATAAAGTCACTCATAAAGACCACTTTCCTTTACCTTTCATAGATCAAATGCTTGAACGACTAGCTAAACACTCTCATTTTTGTTATCTTGACGGTTACTCAGGATTCTTTCAAATCCCTATTCACCCTGATGACCAAGAAAAGACTACGTTCACCTATCCCTATGGTACATTTGCCTATCGACGAATACCGTTTGGACTGTGTAACGCTCCCACAACATTTCAGAGATGCATGATGTCGATCTTTGCATATTTCATAGATGACATAATGGAAGTATTTATGGACAATTTCTCTGTATGTGGGGGAAGTTTTGAAAATTGCTTATCAAACCTTGAGATGGTACTTGAACGATGCGTTAAAGTAAACTTAGTGCTTAATTGGGAGAAATGCCATTTCATGGTGAGGCAAGGAATAGTTCTTGGACATGTAGTATCCGACAGAGGTATTGAAGTAGATAAAGCAAAAATAAAAATTATAGAGAACCTTCAACCTCCGAAAACCGTTAGAGAAGTTTGCAGTTTCTTAGGACACGATGGATTTTACCGGCTATTCATTAAAGATTTCTCTAAAATCACAAAGCCACTAACTGAGCTGTTAATGAAAGATGCCAAATTCATCTTTGATGAGAATTGCTTGAAAGCATTCGAACACCTTAAAAACGCTCTTATTACGGCATCCATCATGCAACCACCTGATTGGAGTATACCATTTAAGATTATGTGTGACACCAGTGACTACACTGTAGGCACTGTCCTAGGACAAAGGAAAGATAAGAAGCTTCATGCTATTTACTATACAAGTAGAACCTTGGACAATGCACATATGAACTACGCCACCACCGGAAAGGAACTCCTTACAGTTGTGTTCGCTTTAGATAAATTTCGTTCCTACCTAGTGGGAGCAAAAATTATTGTCTATACCGATCATGCTACAATTAGATATCTATTGACTAAGAAGGATGCCAAACCAAGACTCTTAAGATGGATCCTGCTTTTGCAAGAGTTCGA
The DNA here is from genome assembly GCA_022829125.1 of Lathyrus tuberosus. Lineage (NCBI taxonomy): Eukaryota > Viridiplantae > Streptophyta > Magnoliopsida > Fabales > Fabaceae > Lathyrus > Lathyrus tuberosus. Next base: position 2,058,829 of record JALAZF010000073.1, on the reverse strand, counting down.
CTTAGAAATCAAGGATAAGAAAGGTACCGAAAATGTAGTAGCGGATCATCTCTCTAGGATTGAGGATCTGATACCCGAAGAAGTGCCAATTAATGACGAATTCCCTTATGACAGACTAGTAGCCCAGTTAGAAAGCGAAAGTGAAATAGTTGAATATTCCTTGATATTTAATGACGCAAAAACTAATGAAGTGGTATAATCAATTTGCACTAAGACCACACTGTCGTGGTATGCTGACTTTGTCAACTACCTAACAGCTGGGGTGCCTCCACCAGACTTAACATACCAACAAAAGAAAAAGTTTTTCCACGACCTTAAACACTACTATTGGGATAAACCCTTACTTTTCAAGAGAGGCGCCGATGGAATATTTCGTCGATGTGTCCCTGAATCAGAAGTAGCCGATGTCATATCTCATTGTCATGTTGCACCCTATGGAGGGCATGTGAGTCCCTCGAAAACATGTGCAAAGATCCTACAATCTGGTCTCTTCTGGCCAAATCTTTGGAAGGATGTCCACATCGCCGTTATAAATTGCTACCGGTGTCAATGCACTGGAAACATCTCTAGATGCGATGAGATGCCACAGAAGGGGATTTTAGAAGTGGAAGTCTTTGACGTATGGGGTATAGATTTCATGGGACCATTTCCGTATTTTTTTGGTAATAAGTATATACTCATTGTAGCCGATTACGTGTCAAAATGGATCGAAGCAATAGCTTCTCCTACGAATGATGCACGAGTGGTGATTAAGCTCTTTAAAAACATAATCTTTCCTAGGTTCAGTGTACCAAGAATTGTCATTAGCGATGGCGGCTCCCATTTCATTTCGAATGTCTTTGGGAAGCTTTTCCTTAATTATGGAGTCTGACACCGAGTAGCAACACCCTATCATCCTCAAACCAGTGGACAAGTCGAGGTGTCAAATATGGAGATCAAACAAATCTTAGAAAAAATCATCGCAACCTCCAGGAAAGATTGGTCTACTAAAATTCATGAGGCTCTGTGGGCTTATAAGACAGCTTACAAAACCCCGATAAGAACCACGCCGTTCAAAATGGTTTATGGCAAGTCTTGCCACCTGCCTGTAGAACTAGAGCATAAAGCTTATTGGGCCATTAAGACCCTAAACATGAATTACACAACAACAGGGGAGAAAAGAATTTTAGATATCCATGAACTCGAGGAACTTAGACTTAATGCCTACGAAAATGCCCGAATCTATAAGGAAAGAACCAAGAAATGGCATGATAAGCGGATAGCAAAGAGAGAGTTCAATGAAGGAGACATAGTTCTTCTCTTTAAGTCTTGACTGAAGCTGTTCCCAGGCAAGTTACGTTCCCGATGGTCTGGCCCCTTTGAGGTTATGAAAGCTTTCCGAAGTGGAGCAATAGAAATGCGAGGAAAAATAAACGAAACATTCATAGTAAATGGACAGCGACTTAAGCACTACCATACCGTAGAAAACAAGGAATTCTTCACTAGTTATAAGTTGGAAGACCTGCCCGCTCCTCCAAATGAATGATATTTATTTCTTGACCAATGTTGAGCTCCCGACATTAAACGAAGCGCTCCATGGAGGCAGCCACGATTTTTGTTCGTTATTGTTTTATTGGTATTTTCATACTTTTACTTATATTAACTATTAACTTTTAATGCATACTTACATTTATGTTATTATTATTATTATTATTATTATTATTATTATTATTATTATTATTATTATTACTATTATTATTATTATTCCTATTATTACTATCTTTTTTATTTTCACTAACTTTTGTTTATGGTACAACTTGACTAATAGGAAATCATTGTCTAATTTCAGGCTAACTCGTCTTAGGCTAGCACTAAATTCTAGGAGAATGTAGCCCTTCGAGAACCATGGAGTTGTTTTTAGGAATGAGGTCCAGAGGCGCCGTTTTGAGGCCGTATCCCAGAGAGACTTTGTTGTGTCTATTTACCCTGACAACCCTGCTATGACCACTCTTGGCATCCGAGATAGTGTAACCTACCTGCTGAACCAGTTGGGGTGGGATGATTTCGCTATCAGGAAGAGATTTAGCACTTACCATAACTTGACCCTGGAGTTCTTAAGCTCGTTATACTATGATCCTACCCGAGGGTTCGGTTTTGGCCGTGGGTTGGCTACCTTTAAGCTGCTTGGAAACAAGTATTGTTTCACACATCATGAGTTGGCTGACTTGTTAGGATTTCTTAATGGGCCTGATGCCATAACTAAGACTCCTGAAGATGCTTTCACTGCTTATGATCTAAATCAGTTTTGGGGTACTCTGACCGGTAACTACAATCCTGAGCCGAATGGCATGTTCTTTGAGAGTATCCATAATCCTGGTATCAGGTATTTCCATAAGACATTGGCCCACACCCTTTTTGGTAAGGAAGAAAATGTGACTTCAGTCTCTAAGGACGAGCTTTATATCATGTTTTGTGCCTCTCAAAGTAAGTCGATTAATGTTGCCCCGTTCATGCTAGTTAACTTTGCTAAGATCTCTCGTGAGCCTTTCGGAGATATTATTGTTGGAGGCTTAATTACCATGATTGATGACGGTATTGGGTTGCGGTATCATTTAAAACGTACTCATGTTTTTGGTAGTTATCGCCCCATGAACATCAATTTCTGTTTCAACCGTGGAATTATTGTAAACCTTGGTCCGGTTGAGTTTGAACTACTGATTGACAATGATGTTGTCCACCATTTAACCTTGCCGAATCATGAGAAGACTAGTGTGTATAATAAAGATAATTAGCTTTATGACTTGGAAGGCCAGAACGAGTCTCTGACTCCTCCTGACTCTCCACAATCTTATGAGAATTTAGAAGCCGATATGCCTGATGTTGTTACTCGTGGCTCAGCTATTCACCCGGTTGTTCCACCTATTGATATTGTCACCGCAATTCATGCTCTATAGTCTGAAGTGGATTTCCTCCGAGGAGAGATGACTTCTCTTCGTGTGGATTTCTTAGGATTTATGGATGTGGTTCATGAACAATTTGACCATCTATTCCATATCGTTTATTCACTCCGGTGTCCTGCTGAACCTCAGATGAGGCGTCACAATGGATAGTTTCAGTTGTACTTATTTCACTATTTTCTTAGACTAGGATTTTGTTTTATTGTATCAGTGTTCCACATTCCCTTACTATTCGTTATTTTAATTCTGTTGTATACTGTCAGTATGCCGATAATGAACTATGTTTGTACTGTTGTTATTTAAATTAATGCAATTTTCCCTTTCCATAACTATGTGTTATTGATATTTAGCAAGTTTGGAATTTTTTTTCTTGGCTTGTTAAGTATCTATTTTCGTACTAGCAGTAGGAACAAAACAAAAAAAAATTAAAAAAAATAATAACCACAGGTTTTGTCTTCTGTTTCTGGACCTGCAGTGAAAAAATCGCATTTTAACATAATGGTGTTCGCCATTATGCTGATGGTGTTTGCCATCAGTTTAAATTCCTGATTTTTTTTTCTCATTCGTAACACATGGCGTTCGCCATGTGCTTAATGGCGTTCCCCATTGCGTTGGAAACTGCAGTCTGCGCAGAATTCAAATTCTTGCACGTTTTTTCTACGGAATCACTCTAATAATCTTTTTACACTTCCAAAACACCTTCCAACTACCCTCATTAACCCCTCATTAATCTCTCATAACAACCAACCATCTAAATTCCACCATTTTGCCTATAAATTCATCAAAATCCCTTATCTTTCTCACAACCATCACTCACACTCTTCACTCACAAACCACTTCAACCATTCTCACTACCATAATTCTGCTAAGATGCCTCCAAGAGTCGCTTCTAACATCGACAACATGGGCATTACCTTTCTTTAAAATGTCCTTGGTCAGAGCCAACACTCTAACTTTCTCAAATTGCGTAAAAGGGCAGTCGTCGCGACCTAGTATCCAGACACCGATGTTGTCCAGACCTTGGGTCTCTTTGATGGCGTCAATTGAATGCTTACAAACTTATGTATGTCACAATTCTGCTCTATGAGTAATTCTACCTACATTAGGCTGACATATGAGTTTTTAAGTTCTTTCCGTCTGTCCATGAATCTGACCCGTACTAATGCTTTCGTAGAGTTTAGAATGTTTAACGCCGATTACTCCTTGACCTTTGAGCAAATAGCTAATATCTTTAGTTTTCCTAGCGGTCTGAAGTATGCTACACAGGCACCTTTAGAAAGTGAGTGGGAATCTAGTGCTCTAGACTTTTGGCACCAAATCACTAATAAGACTTCCGACACATGGGAAGGTCTCAAAGCCACATCCATCCACAACCCCGCCATTAGGTATTTCCACCGTATCTTAGCTAACACTATCTTTGGCCGGGAGAACACTAGAAATGTGAACTCCAAATATTTATTCTTCATCCATTGTGCGCTTTCCAAAACCAAGGTTAACCTGACACCATTTTTACTTGCACACCTCCAGTCTGCCAGCGGTAGAGCGGGCGGTTCCATTTGTGTCGGAGGGATCATTACCTCAATAGCCTTAGCTTTAGGATTGCATACTGAGTTGGAGACTCTTGAGCCCTTACCAGCTTTATTTGCTGATCTTACCCATTGCCATGCCATGCACCTAGTTAAGAATTTACCAAATGGCAAATATCACTTAATGAAGGCAACAGGGAGGTTAAGGGAGTCACATTGCCTTGTTCTGACCGCATTAACGTACGTGTTAGCATGAATTGGATAGTTGATACGAGGCCCCTGATATTGAGCAGGAGAGAGCTGAGAGACACTACCATGATGTTATGGGATTTACCACACCTCAGCCCCGCATTCATACCCGTGGTACTAATACACCCAGACCTAGCGCCCGCTCACAAACTACACATTTTTCTACTGACTCTTTTACAGGTACACATCAGCCCCAGGAGGAATATGATTACATAGCCATCCAGAGTTTACTGGATGATATTCTGTCAGAGCTTAGGCATCGAAACGACATGGAGGCCGAGCGTGATCTTTTACTCTGTAGCATGTAGAGACAGCAAGAGGAGCTTAGAGTCGTTGTTGACCAGGTTAGCCAGCAACAACAAGATTTTGCAGAGAGGACTCAACATGATATGGCTGGCCTGATAGAGCAGATGAATGGAGTGCACTTAGAGATGACTGATCTGAGGGACTTTATCAGACATGTACCACAGTCCGAGTGGGGTAGAGTAGACCGTCACAGAGGCAGAGGTCGTGTACCTCGGCCTTGACCAGGTTTTATCACTTCTTTCTTTCGCCTTGTACTAAATCATTGAGTACACTGTTTAGTTCAAGTGTGGGGGAGGAGCTTTACCATTTTATTTTCTTTCCTGTTGTTTATGTTTTCTAGTTTTTACTTTTTAGATTGTTTAGTTTATCGAGTCATATGCGCTGTTGAGTCCTATTTTACGTTATTTTATTTTCCTGTTTGAAAACTCCCTTAATTTTGACCCCCAACGAAAAAAAAATTGTTTTCTGGATTCATTGGCATGACACTCTGTGTATAGGTTGTTTTTCATTATTAGGCTATGTTAGATAGACTTGGGAAAGTTTTGTAAATATCGGTATCGTTCCTACACCCTAGATTCCCTAAATATGTGATATTGATTTAAATAGATATTATGTCAATACCGTATGCCTAGTTTCTTAGAAGTAGCCTCTTGATTAGTTTATACTAGCAGTCAGCACCATCCTTATGTATAAACTAAGTAACAAACTGATGTAAATATGTGTTGATCTCAAAAATATGTGATTTTTATAGAAGAAAAAAAAAGCGAATGAAAGACATGTTCCCGCTAAGTTAGGTGGTCCTCACCCGGCCATTTAGCCTAAAGGTTCGGACTCTTGAAATGCGTGGGCAAAAGAAAAGCATAATGTGCGAAAAAGAAGTTATTTTTGAGTAATGAGATCATATAACACAAACAGGTTCGATTACCATGTAAGTACAAAGGATAACGGGCTTAATGTGATTGGGCGAGAATGAAAAAGAGGTGAAATAGGATGAAGGATATAGGTCGAGGTATAATGTCATGATTTGAATTGGTATTCCATAGGAAGGGAGTCTTTGTCCGCAAATGTGGATTTGTGTCGTTACGATATCGTTGTTTTCACTATTTAGTACCTATCCGTTTAACATTAGCCTAGCAAACTTGCGCTTTAGTTGTTTTTAGTTGCACCTTTGAATTCAACACTGCACTCATTATTTTAAATTCTGTTGGGAGTTTGCTTGAGGACAAGCAATGGTCTTAGTGTGGGGGAGTTTGACGACACGAATTTATATCGTATTTTTAGGCTCACTATGCGCATTTTTAGTTCGTGTTTTTATCGATTCTTGCTATACTTACTTCGTTTTTATTATGTTTTGTGTTTGCAGGAATAATAATCAAGATCCCGGAAGAAATGGAGAAAGGAAGCGAAAGAAAGAGGAAAATCCAGCAGAGTAGCAAATTCTGCATTCCCAGCTGATATGGCGTTTGTCGTCCTTTGATGGTGTTCGCCATTGCTTCCTGATGGTGCCCCTATTTGAATTCAGAGCATGGCGTTCGCCATGCCCTCATGGCGTTCGCCGTACAATCGCGGGAGCAGTTTTTCACTGCAGAATCTGTTTCTGGCAATTTTACGAAGTTTTCTAACTTCCTTTCCCTCCAAATTCGAAAGAGGTAGTTGAGCATCAGATCTTCTATATATAGGGCCTCTTGGAGCATTGAAAAGGTGTCAAAAAAGTGCACGGAAGCTCTGCCGAAATCTCATTAGAATTTTAGGCACAAATTTACCGATAAAAGCAACAATTACTCGCATTAGGAATTGTTGCAAATTCTGTACTGACTTACTTTTGCTGTACTTTTTGGATCGAGATTTATACAAGTGTTATTTCCATTCCGTCCCGATTTACTTTACTGCAAGAATTTTACAGGTTTCTTTACTTTACCGTATTTTCAATGCATTTGCTACTTTAAAATTGTTTAACATGTTAGACTTAGAAAATGTATGGTTAAAAATGTTAAACTTAGGATTAATTATGTCTGAGTAAATAATTTGAGACCGACATGTGAGGACCGTCGTATTCGGCGGGACTCCGTAGAAACAATAGGTTCAAAACTATGATTGTATGCCAAATTGGTTTTAATTTCCTAGTTTAACGTTCTTATTTCGACATGAGAGTGTGAAGTAAGTTAAGGTTTAGGCCGAGACCGTGAGAGCGTGAGGAGTGAATCAGATAGTGGAAATTAGGTAACATATTTAAATACAGTGAGAGCGCTTTAGATATTGTTTAGGATATTATCGGTTTCCAAAGCGTGTTTCTTAGTTACAGGGCGAGCGAGAGCAAAATCTTGGGATTAGGAAGCATGGCTTTTGTCAAGACCGCGAGAGCGTGAGACGGAGCCTTGAAGTCAGTTTATTCTACGGAATGACAGTATAGTCGTAGTTAGTACCCGTATTCTATAAGTCCCGTAGGTGCACGGAAATCAGATTTCAGGCTCATTTTAGTATTAAATTTCAGATTCTAAATTTCGTCCTTTATTTCCCATTTACTTCCTGTTTCCCTTGTGCTTTAGCTTTGCACAACAACCTTGGATAACATTAGTTTGATTATTTGTCCCTGTGGGTTCGACAACCTTTTTAAGACTACACGATCAACTGTATACTTGTAGATTTATCCGTCAGTGTCAGACGATCAAAGGAATGATCCAAGACCTCAATATATGTTTCAAGTACATCAAATGCCTCATATTAGTCGATTCATATGATTGAATTGATCCAAAGAACTTGATTCAAAAATAATGCAAGGATTCAAATTCATATGGGCCACAAACTTTGATTTTGATGAAAAGTCAATTGTACCTTTGACTTTTAAGCAAGACATGATCTCAAACCTTGGGACATGATTCAAGACACTCAAAAACACCTTTGGAATCCATCCATGATGTTTAATTTAGCCCAAGGATTTGATTTCATAAAGGATCACAAAGTTCAAAATTCATCTGATACAAGAAGTCAACTGTGGTTAAAATCAAGTTTGAATTTTGGAGTTTTTGGTCAAACATGGCATCTTCAAGTCAAGAACAATGTTAATATGTGATTTGAATCATGATTGATCTAGAAAAATCAATAAAAGTGAGGTTACTTGTAAAAAGGCCAACCATGGAGAACTTAAAATTTTTCTAAGTCATGAAATATGATGATTTTTGTCCTACTTTCCAAGACCATAACTTCCAAACCAAGTAACCATTTTCTTTGATCCAAAGATTAAATTTAAGAGCTTGTTACATACTACAACTTTGTCACTTAGGGTGGATTCCCAAAAAGTGCATAGATTTTAAGATATGAGACCATGAAGTTAGGGTTTCAACATTTTTTGAATTTTGACACTTAGAAAAATTTTAGACAAAATCTGTCTTGTGTTGGAGCCAACTTTGAGGCTATTTTTCACCATGATCCAAGATGAATCAAGACCAATTTCAAACATCAAAGTTGAAGTATGACATCTCATCTTTCCAAAATGTCCAAGAACACAATCTAATTCCATTTGAGCAAGGAGATATGAAGTGCACAATATGCCTTGATGCAACTGTTTTGGCAAGACAGATTTGGCATTACTTGTGATGCACGATTTGGCTAATTCAACAAGAATCTAAATGAATCATACAAAACTTGCAAGATAGAGCCAATAAGTCAAGAGAAATCCGTTTGAAATGATGAGACATCATCACTTAAGCCTTGAATTCAAGAGGCATTTATGTGGAATAATGTATTGTCAAAGAAACCACTCTCACCAGTAAAGATGCACTCTTAAACAATAATAAAAACATCTGCAGAATGTGGAATTGGTCAAAAGAAGAGCTAGGCTAGTGGAAGATCACATCTCACCTTTATCAAGTTGCAGTTGGATTCGAGCCAAGCAATTAAGGAGGTTTCAACTTGTTCTAAGCATCTCAACACAATCCTTGAGGTCTAGAGAAGCTGTTAGGATCATCATTTCACATCTGTAACACCTCCAACTGAGGATTCAATTTACTCTTGCAAGGTAAGCCTGGAATTTTCAAACTCTATGATTCATGCATCATAAATGTTATTTCAAGTTACCAATGTGTTTCTGGAAGTTCATAGATCATTTACCCTCAATCAATTGTCATTTATATTACGTGTATAGGATTTCATTATAGTTTTTGCAAAACTAGGGTTCATCTGGTTCGTGCTTGATAATTCACTCCACATTAAAAATAAATGAAATTAAATACCATCATTCAATTCCTTGTTTAAAAACGAACAATTTTCATGTTTACATCTTTCAAAATCATTGCATATTTAGGGAGATAGACCCCTTTCTGCAAATTTGGAGCCCGAGGAAGAAGATGAACACCATGGCACACATTTTTTGAATTTACCACGCATTTTTCATATTTATTCAAATGGTTTTATTTGGTTATCACCAACGCACGTTGGCTCAGTTGTCAAGGGTGTGTTTTGTTGGTTGGATCTTTGGTGGCGTGGGTTCAAATCCCACCCACACCATTTTTTTACCACTTTTTATTATTTTCACATTTTTCTTCCAAAATTCAAACATTTATTTCTCTGATCAAATTAATTCTTTTTGACCCAATCTTTTTCACACATATCGCTCATACACTTTATTATTTTAATCCATCAAAAAATTCTAAAAAAAGAATTTATTTAATCACTTTTTATTATGTTGAAAAGAAGTGTTTTTTTAGGTTTAAAACTTTGAAAAGTTGATTTTCTTTTTAATTTTTTCAAACCTAATTTATTTTTTATTCTCATATGGATGAATATACTTTGTTTGAAACTTTGATACAAGATCACAACATGTTTATCATGACTTACACATCATTTATACCATGTTTAAATTATTTCCTTTTGAAAATACCTTTGATTAAATCTTTTATTAGGGTTTCATCTTGATTAAAAACTTTTTCAAACTTCTTAAACAAACACTTTGGCCCCCTATTAGAGTGTATGTCCCTCCCTTCCTCCTCAAAACTTCCTTCAATTTCTCAAAGATTTCAATCTTTCAAACCTCAATTTTCAACTCTCATAAAACACAGCCCTAGTGGCATTCAAATCTAAAACTCTTTGGGCCTCTATAAAGAGTGTAATACCCATCATCTTTTCAAGTCAACCATGCTTAGACATGGGCCTCTAATAGAGTATAATACCCTCCACTTTCAATTCATGTAAATACTTGTCAAATACTTGTCATGTACTTATTTATATTAAGTTTCTCTTGACATTTATAACACCTCATCCTTAGTTTAGACTTAGCTTAGACATTAGGGTTCCCTCAACTACAACTTAGTTCAAACCTTAGTTCCCCTTGGATACAAACAAATATTTTATCTTCATATCTTGGGCTTTGAACAAGATACAAATAACCTTTTTAGCTTCACATCTTGGGCTTTGAACAAGATACAAATAAACTTTTAGCCTCATCTTGGGCTTCATACAAGGACCCTTTAGGCTTCTTAAAAGCATCATAGCCTCCAGCTTGGGCTTCATACAAGATACCATCAATTCAAAACTCCCCCCAGTTAAGTCAGCCTCGTCTCAGGCAAACAAACCTTTTAGCTTCACATCTTGGGCTTTAAACAAGATAAAAATAAACATTTTAGCTTCACCTCTTGGGCTTTGAACAAGATACAAATATTTTAGCTTCAACATCTTGGGCTTTGAACAAGATACTCAAATAAATCAACTTCTCCCCAGAGATGAGACATTGAGTCATCTCTGCAGGAAGATATCTTTTCTATACACTATAATTCAAAATCAAACATTAAAAACTTTTTCTCCATATAAGTGATGTAAGTGGCACATTTGTTGATTCAAAATCCAAGCTGGAGTCATTCTCTTATCATGGTCCAAAACTTTTCTTTCATCTAAGTGATGTAAGTGCCACACTTGTTGATACTATATCCAAGTTAAGGTTCTTCTCTTAGCATGCAAAGACTCATAAAGGAAGATGTGGCATTGCTTAGGATTATTTAACATCCAAGTTCAAAGCTTCTTCCCTTATGCTATTATTTTCAAATGTTTGTGATGAATAGGTGGGATATCTCCCTTAAGAATGACAATTTGTCTCTTCTTTCAAAAACCAACAAAAATTTTAGCTTCATCATCTTGGGCTTTAAACAAGATACACAAATACCCTTTTAGCTTCATCATCTTGGGCTTTGAACAAAATACAAATTCCACCCATAGTTATGTGGACCTACGAATGCTCTGATTTCCCAAAGTCTCTTTTTTGAGAATATGTAGGCATAAGATTGCGAAATCTTAGCGAGCACACCTTTAAATAAAACCCTTTAGGTCCCCGTACCTTTCATAAAACAAAAAACTCCCAAAAACATTCCACATTCTCATTATCACCCATAGGTTAAAACTTTCCCAATCAACAGTAAACAACTTAAGTAGATAAGTTAACTAAATAGTAAAAATGTACAAAAGGTTCCTATAGAGTACTATAGATACTTAAGATGTTAATAGCTTCCCTTAGTATAACCAACCCCTGATTCCAGATCTCTTTGCATTTGTAGGGAAAACATTTGCACACAAGTTTATTTTAGATTACTTCCCCTTCTTTTTAAGCATCATAAGATAAATATTAGAAATTCAAAAGTGGCACAAGCACGGTTCACGAGGATCTCACCATCTTAGAATTGGTGGGGTCACGGAAATCGGTCCACAATATATATATATATATATATATATATGGTGGGGTCACGGAAATCGGTCCAATATATATATATATAACGTATTAAATGAGAATGTCATTTTCATGTGAGAACATGAGAATGAATCTGAACCATTAGATTTTAAAATAAATGGTGGAGATTAAGTGACAGTTTTTTTCTCTCTCCTCCATCATTTATTTTAATAATGGAGGAAATAGAAAAACAATAACCTCACATTATCTCCACCATTTATTTTAAAATCCACCATATATATATGAATGTTATATGTATAATGTTAATTTATGTTTTTTTTAATGTTACAATATTTATGTATTATAAGTGTTAATTTAATATATGCAATGTTAATTTATATAGTGTTTACAAATATGTTAAATGTTGTAATATATATATATATATAGTGGTATTTTAATTGTTAATTGAAATGTTATGATATACTCCTTGTATGCTGATCGTGAAGGTTGGATCAGATCCTGTTGAAGTGGGCCACCAAGTACGTTTGAGATGTTGGGCGTATGAAGAGGAGATGGGGGTGTACCTGCAAGGCACTCCGACGCTCAAGTAAGAAAAGGTTAGAGAAAAGGGCAAGTACAAAGTGTGTTCTTAGGATGCTTATTGGATACCTGACCCTCTCAAGCGAGACGGTTTATATAGTGCCCCCAGTGCGTGGCCAACGGTCCTATTTTCAGGGCGAAATAATCGTTTTTTCGAAGAATAGGTAACTGCCCAAACTAGTCGTTATGTCGGGCAGGGTGCCCAAAACTAGCCATTATGTCGGGCATATGCATGGTTTTGGGCACATGCCCTTGGCTGTCCGGGGAGTGAAGAAGCCGTGCGGAACGGGTAGCTATTCCGGGGAGGAGCGATGCATTCCATGCCTGGCTGGAGGGGCAGAAAGGTAACTTTTGCCCCTTTGTGGATTGGACTTAGGCAGTTGGCCCGTTTTGGGATCAGAAGTGGATTGGGTCATGCCTGGCCATTGGTCCAGTCCAGAACAGGAGCCCCCCAAGTCGTTGCTCCCGAGCATGGGAATGATGACTTAAGGACAGCTCGTGGCTTCGTCGAATTCACTTTTTTCTCTGCTTTTCAGGTGATTGACATGGCGACAGGGCCAGACGGGGAAGTTATACTGGATTCATCTGAGGAGGAAGTGAGTTCCTCGGAAAGAAGTAGTTCAGAGGCCTCGAGTGTCCCTAGCGGAGCCGGGGAGGAGGAGGAAGCTGAGGAGGAGGTTGTCAAAGGCTCGACGGAGGAGTGGTCGGTGGCTGAGCCTGCCGAGCACGTGTCCACTTTTGCGACATATCTGGGGGATGTCTTTACGGTCGTCGGGCCAGAGTGGGAATAGAAGGTACACTTTCCCTCCGAGGATGATAGGGTCTGCACAAATTTCGGGGAGCATTTTGCCATGTACGAGTACGCATTCAAAGAGCTGTGACTGAGGCTGTCGTTCACTGATTTCCAACAGTCAGTGTTCGTACATCTGGATTTCGCCCCGACGCAGCTGCATCCGAACTCGCTGGCCTTTATCCGGGCATTTGAGCTGACGTACAAATATTTGGGGATAGGGGTTCCTCTCCCTTTTTTTTTCACTGTCTTCCATCTTCAACGGCAGTTGACGGGGAGGAAGTAGGGCTGGGTTTCGTTGAAACAGCCCCGCAAGTTGTTTAAGCACTTTTCAGAGTCGATTCGGACGTTCAAGGAGAGGTTCTATATTATAGAGCCTCTATCAGGAGCCACCCAGGATAGCACGTATGCATGGGCGATTGAAGTTGACGAGGAGGGTAACGACATGCGCGATGAGGCTGGGAGGTTCATCGGCGAGAGAGTATTCAAGTTCCCTTTTCACTGGGGACCTGACCATTTTACCAAGGAGCCCAACGAGTATGTTCTCCAGCCGCACAATCTGGACGGGCAGGACGCGGTTGGCTATGAAAGGTTGGTGAAATACGTTAACTCCTTCTGGCTTGCTGAATGCTGGACGAAGAAGGGTGACCCTATCTTCAAGGAGGATGGTAGCCAGAGGGTGGACTATCGTTTCATTAACACCAAGGCGCTTTTGGAGTGCAAGACTCCCGCGAAAGCTTACAAATTGCTCGATAGTTTTAGTTATTTGACTTGTCAGACATATTTTTTATTCGTCGTCTAACGCTCTTATTTTGTTTGTGCAGGTGAGACGCCTCTTGCTCACAAAAGGATGGTAAAGAATGCTCTCGCGAGGAGCAAGCTCGGGGCGGCTGCTCCCAAGTCTCGATTTGCCTACCGTGCTCCTACTCCTCCTCAGCCTGTTGTGGGGACCTCTTCTCCCACTCCTGCCTCCCAGGGATCTCCTTTACCTCTAGCCTCACGGTCCAAGCGGTTCAGGGCCACTAAAGGGGTAGATCTTACCCAGGCGCCGGAAAAAGGGAAGTTCGAACTTCCTCCGTGTATTCTTGACAGAAGGTTCTTCGAAGGGACGTCATTGGTCGTGCCGTGGGCAGAGTCCCTCCAGCTGGAGGGCATGGATCGCCCGAGCAAGAGGGTGTTGGTGGCCCAAGATGCCTCTGCACTGGTCAGAGTTTTGGAGATGGTGGCCATCTATGCCGAAGGGGACTCTACAACCGAATCTGAACTTAGAGCTGCCCGGGCTACCATGGCATCTCTTGAAGAGATGGCGAGAAAAGCCAAGGAGAAGGCCAGGAGTGCTGGGGATGCCCGAAAGAAGGCGGACGAGGAGATGACCATGTTGAAGGGGGAGAATTCTACGCTGGCTGCGGAGAAGAAGGCGGTTAAGGAGCTAGTCGAGCAGCTGAGGATGACCAATCCTCTGGGAGAAGATGAACCCGAGGACATAAAAGAGCTATAGACAAGGTCTGAGCTGGTTTCCCGTATTTTGGCTGTCGGGGATGACAACATCGTCATTGCGAACGAATCCTTCAGGAATGTCGTGTCTCAACTGCGGGTGGTGAACCCCGAACTTGACATTTACACCGAGGGTACCCACTATCTGGCGCACGTCGAAGACGACCGGATAATTAGACCGAACTCCCTCCTCGAAGAGCATGCCGAGAATCAGACCGTGGAGAGCCAGGAGCCTCAGCCTAACGCCGAGCAGACTGACCAGATGGATGAGTGAATGTTTTTGTTATTGTTGTAATTTTGTACGGCCTGCGCGCCATATAATTTGTTATAACTTATTTTGATGGGGGCATAGCCCCCGGTTTATGTAACAAGCACAATTGTGGTCCTTGAGGCCACCTACTAGTTTTAATTATGTGCCCTGTCCTTGTGGCCGTTTTGTGATTTGCATGGTTTTATCGACTTTAAATTTTGCTAAGTGTTATACTTTTGCTGGATATGCATGTGTGCCCGTAATAGGGATTATTTTGATTTATGTTAAGTTTCGGGGAATTGCTCGTTGTAGATGTGTTTGGCAGTGAGGGGTACTGGTCGAAGGACCGAGGAATATCCGGGCTAGGATGCGGAGCTCAGGTCGCGTTTGAGGCCTGAGTTCGCTGTGTGAACCTCCCATCGCGAGCTAGGTGTTCTTCCTGTCGTGGTACTTTGATGACGGCGGTGCTCGATTGAGAGACCACTGTCGAGCAGAGACTCGACTTGTTCCTGAGCGGAGTTCTACTTTACTGGTATGCGACGCTTGTACCTAGGCGTGCATCATGGTCGGTAGGCGATACTCGTCGTCGTGACGGATCAAACCGATAGTTAAGGCCTTAGCTGTAGTATTGTTTCAGCTTTTCAGCGTTCCATGGTCGAGCAAGTTCTTCCCCGTTGAGACGTTCTAGGTAATAGGCCCCATTCTCTGTTTTTGCCCGGACACGATAGGGTCCTTCCCAGTTGGCGGCTAGTTTGCCTTCGCGAGAGTCTTTATGGTTTCTCCTTAGGGCGAGGCTGCCCACGTTGAACTCTCGTCGTATGACTTTGGCGTTGTGCCTGATGGCAATTTTTTTGTTTTAACGAGGCTTCGCGGAGGGTTGCCCCTGTTCGGATTTCCTCGACGAGATCGAGTTCCTCCCTTAGTGCCTCATCATTCATTTCTTCGTCGAGGGGTGATTCTGTCCTCCTGGAGGGTACGTGAACTTCTGAAATTCTGGCACATATATCAGATGTCCTACACAGATGTTGAGACACTGATATCCAACACAATGAACAAGATGGCAATAAAATTAACAGTGCATAAAGTAAATAACACAGTGATATGTTTACCCAGTTCGGTCTAACACACCTACTTTGGGGGCTACCAAGCCAGGGACGAAATCAATATACGATAGTATCAATTCATAGATCATACAACAACCGAATAATCTGCTCACTTAATCACTACCCTTCCTATGACTTCTATCTAAGACTCACCTAGGTATGAGGCCCTCCTCAAATCCCTCTACAACCACAACCCGTGATTGGTACCTTTCCACACAAGAAACAAACCGAAAGTCACACTTTCAAAATACACAATTCTCAATACTTCACAGCTTATGAGAATTGACACACAAGAAACTCAATGCTTAAAAGCTTATGAGTAACTGACAGAACTTATAACACAAAAACCAGTCCTTATACTGTTATCAGAATGATACCAGTTAGGCTCACAAAATACACTTGAAACCCTAACAAAACACAAGTAAGTTCCACACCTAAACTAGGTTTACATCAGTCAATATATAGCATTTAATCTGGACTGAATTGGGCTTCAAAGACGCAGCAAATAGACTGCTCACAAATCTGCAAAATTAACTCCAACAAAATAGGTCTTCAATCCAAAGTTTCATATTATGTCTCCATAATTAGAAACAGCAGCAAATCCGAAAAACCAACAAATAAACACAATCCAAAAATGCTTTGGATGCCACATAGGATAACTAAATATTCAGTGAATATTTAGTAACAATTCACAGCAACAAAAACTGCTTTAAAACCTGAATCCAAACGCGATGTCCTATGAGCAGGTATGGGACATCTTCATTCGACATGTTGAGTGCAGCCACTTAGAACATCATGATTCAATATCTTGCTGCTATAATAGTTTTAGCAAAATAAATGCCAACCACAAAAGCACAGAAATAACAATCTCCCCCTTTGGCTTATTTTGGCTAAAACTACACACACAAAAGAACATTCAAAGAAGCAGCAAGCAGTACAAAAAAAACATCCATATCAGACAGCAGCGAAATAGACAACAGCTCACAATAGCTCACAGCAAAAACATCCAGCATAGCAGCACTCCCCTTCAACTGCATACAGCACACGGCATAGCAAACAAAACAACATAGCAGCACTTCAAAACCCCCCCTCAACTAAGCAACAGTCCACAATCTCCCCCTCAACTACTGCAACAGCACCAACACAAGCATACAAGCACTCCCCACACAAGCAAACAAACATACTACTCCCCCTTTTTAGCCATAAATATGACAAAGGCAAGTAGAACAAGTTAAAGTAAAAATAATCCAGAATAAACACCACATCACATGACCAAGTGTCATGCTCAACCTTCAGCATTTTCCCTCCATTCACACACTGCACTACCAGAACCTCCTTTATTCTTCCCACTCTGGCAGCCAGAACGAACATTGATTGCTATAGTTCTTCATGAATGCAAACCCCAAGTCTGCTCCTCAGGTTTTCAAACTGAACTACATCCAGAGCCTTGGTAAATATGTCAGCAAGCTGATTTTCTGTCCTCACATGCTCAAGAGTTATGACTTTGTCCTCCACAAGTTCTCTGATGAAGTGATGCCTGATATCAATGTGCTTAGTCCTGCTATGTTGAATGGGATTTTTGGAAATATTAATAGCGCTCAGGTTGTCACAAAATAGTGTCATGACATCTTGTGTGACATTATACTCAGATAACACCTGCTTCATCCATACCAGTTGAGCACAACTACTACCAGCTGCTATGTACTCAGCTTCAGCAGTAGAAAGGGATACTGAATTCTGCTTCTTGCTAAACCATGAAATAAGATTATTTCCCAAAAAGAAACATCCTCCAGAGGTACTCTTCCTATCGTCAGCACTTCCAGCCCAATCAGCATCACAGTAACCTACTAAAATAGGACTTGAGTCATGGGAGTAAAGCAACCCATAATCACATGTACCACTCACATACTTAAGAATTCTCTTTACTTGATTGATGTGACTGACCTTGGGTTATGCTTGGTATCTTGCACACACACCAACAGCAAAAGTTATGCTTGGCCTACTTGCTGTAAGATACAGCAGACTGCCAATCATACTTCTATACAAACTTTGTTCAACATTCACTCCCTTTTCATCTTTGGATAACTTCAAGTGAGTAGGAGCAGGAGTCCTCTTATGCTTGGCATTATCCAATCCAAACTTCTTCACAATGTTCCTCGCATATTTGCTTTGACAAATAAAAATGGAATCTTCCATCTGCTTGACTTGTAATCCAAGGAAGTAGGTCAATTCACCTACCAAGCTCATCTCAAATTCAGACTGCATTTGGTTGACAAAATGTTGGACCATTTCATCCGACATCCCACCAAACACAATATCATCTACGTAAATCTGAGCAATCATTAGTTTCCCATCCTTCTCCTTGACAAAAAGTGTTTTATCAATACCACCCTTCCTGTATCAATTATTGACTAAGAACTCAGTCAGTCTTTCGTACCAAGCTCGTGGAGCATGTTTCAGCCCATACAAAGCCTTCTTCAGCTTGAAAACATGATTAGGAAAATTTGGATCCACAAACCCTTTAGGCTGCTCAACATAGACTTCCTCATTAAGATAGTCATTCAGAAAAGCACTCTTGACATCCATTTGAAACAATCTGAATTTCAACAAACATGCCACTCCTAGCAGCAATCTGATGGATTCCAATCGAGCCACAGACGCAAATGTTTCATCGAAGTCTACTCCTTCAATCTGTGTGTATCCTTGGGAAACTAATCTGGCTTTGTTCCTGGTAACAACTCCTTGTTCATCAGACTTATTCTTATAAACCCATTTTGTTCCAATCACATTTGTTCCTGCTGGTCTTGGAACCAGTTCCCAGACTTCATTCCTCTTGAATTGACAAAGTTCATCTTGCATAGCACTTATCCAGAACTCATCTGTCAATGCTTCTTTGACATTCTTTGGTTCAATCTTTGAAACAAAGCATACATTTGACACAGTCTCCCTCGTTCTGGTTCTTACACCTTCATTCAGATCTCCAATAATCAATTCCTTAGGGTAATCCTTCTGAATCCGTATAGAGGGTCCCCTGTTAGCATCCTCTACCTCTTCATTCTCAGGTCTAGTGTTGGTTTCTTGAGCACTATCTTCTACAAACTCAATGTCTTGGGAGATTTCATTGTTCATGGGCAGACATGCTCCAACATCATCTGGGACATCTTCGTCTTTGCCAGAGTCATCAACCACCACATTTATGGATTCCATCATCACCTTAGTTCTGGAATTAAATACCCTATATGCTTTAATGTTTGTAGAGTATCCTAAAAATATTCCTTCCTCACTCTTAGGATCCATCTTTCGCCTCTGCTCACGATCCGCCAAGATATAGCACTTACTCCCAAACACATGGAAATACTTCACATTTGGCTTTCTACCTTTCCATAGCTCATAAAGAGTGACAGAAGTACCTGATCTGATAGTCACCCTATTGTGTATATAGCAAGCAGTATTCATGGCTTCAGCCCAAAAATGATATGGAAGCCTTTTGGCATGAATCATGACTCTTGCACACTCTTGTATAGTCCTGTTCTTGCGTTCCACCACATCATTCTGCTGAGGAGTGATCGGTGATGAGAATTCATGAGTGATTTCTTCAGATAAGCAGAACTCTTCAAACCTGCTATTTTCGAATTCTTTCCCATGGTCACTTCTGATCCGAACAACACCACAATCCTTTTCCCGTTGAATTCTTTGACACAATTCTTTAAAGGCTGCAAACACTTCAGACTTTTCTCTGATAAAACTTATCCAAGTGAATCTGGAGTAGTCATCTACGACAACATAGGCATACTTCTTCCCACCAAGACTTTCAACCTGCATAGGTCCCATTAAGTCCATGTGAAGAAGTTCTAGAACTCTAGAAGTTGTGGTAAGATGTTGAAGCTTCTTGTGTGACACCCTTGTTTGCTTCCCAACTTGACATTCACCACATATTTTATCCTCATCAATCTTCAGCTTGGGAATACCTCTAACAGCTTCACTTGACATAACCTTCTTCATCCCTTTCAGGTGTAAGTGACCCAATTTCTGATGCCACAGTTTGGTTTCATCTTCCTTTGACATCAAACAAGTAGACAGATTTTCAGGTTCTTGAGGATTCCAAAGATAGCAGTTATCCTTAGACCTGGTACCCTTCATAACAACTTCATCTTTCTCATTGGTTACTAGACATTCAGATTTGGTGAAATTTACCTTGAGACCTACATCACACAATTGGCTTATACTGATTAAATTTACGGTCAGCCCTTTGACAAATAAAACACGATCCAGATTTGGTTGTCCTGTGTAGTCCAGCTTTCCAACACCTTTTATTTCACCCTTTGATCCATCCCAAAAAGTGTCATAATTGGTGGAGTGAGGCTTAATATCTGACAAGAATTTCTTCACACCAGTCATGTGTCTTGAACAACCACTGTCAAAGTACCAATATTCTCTTGCAGATGCTCTAAGAGAAGTATGTGCTATGAGACCAGTCATAATTTGTCTAGGAATCCATCTTCTCTTCACTTTACCCCAACTCTGTCCTTTATTTTGTTGCTGAGCAGTTTTGGGATAGCCGTGAGCAGTTTTGGTAATCCTGTGAAAGAATTTCGTGTTCCTATCGCCTTCCACATGCCATTGGACCCGAGCTTTTTCTTTCCAGGACAACTCCTCCATGTTTAGAGCATTATCTAAATTAGACTGTGCCTCACGTTCTTGAGCAGCTAGAAAATCAGAATGACTGCCACTATCAATCTTATCCTGAATAAGGAGAAGGGATTTTTCCGCCAGCTAAAAACGTTCATGCACATTCCCAAAGGTACTTTTGTTCCAAGCTTTGAGGTTACATTTTAAAATTTAAAGCTTCTTGGAGAGTACGAACATGGGGCAGCCCACAATATTAGATGCCCACGAAGATTCAGCAAATTTCTGACAATCAGGACGAGAGCTCCACATACGAAGAAATTTAAACTGATCCTTGAAACTAACATCATGACAGTTGAATTGTAAAAATATAGGAAAATGATCTAATTTGGATTTAACCAAAGTGCAGCAAGAAGTCTTAACACAATAGTTAACCCAGGCCTGATTACAGATAGCTGTCAAGTCTTTTTTGTGTATTGTTAGAACCACTCCTAGCATTAGTCCAAGTGAATCTAGCTCCAGAAGTAGGAAT
The DNA here is from genome assembly GCA_022829125.1 of Lathyrus tuberosus. Taxonomy (NCBI): domain Eukaryota; kingdom Viridiplantae; phylum Streptophyta; class Magnoliopsida; order Fabales; family Fabaceae; genus Lathyrus; species Lathyrus tuberosus. The sequence goes on along the minus strand of JALAZF010000073.1, from coordinate 2,037,768 downwards.
ATGCAAAAGATGATTTTGATCAGTCCAATTAGAAAACTCTTCCATAGGGCCCATAGCTGAGGTATTCGAACCACAATATTCATGAGCACCCAAAATAACGTTGAAGTCTCCAATAAAACACCAAGGGATTTTGTGGTTATTCAGAATGCTCTGCAAATTACCCCACAGAGATCTTCTAGCAATATAACAGGTAGAGGCATAAACAGCAGAGATGCCCATTAACTTGTCATTTAACTTAAAAGTAAAGGAAATTTGTTGACTGTCAGAAATAATTATGTCAGGGCTAATACTAGCATCACATAAACACCAAAGATTAGAACAAAGATCAGTTCTATCATTAATTGCAAAAAACTTGAGGTTTAATCTATTAAGCCAACTTTGAGGGAAAATAGTATAATCCATCCACGGTTCAGCGATGAAAATAAAATGGGGTTTGGAACTAACAATAAGACGTTTAAGAGTCAAATTTGTAGGAGAGTTGGCTATACCTCTCGCATCCCAAAATAAACAATTCATGGAGAATTTTTGGCACTTACAGGTCGAGACCTTGTTGTGTAATTGCTCCTGGCTGCTTTTTGCTTTTGAGAATTCTTCTTTGACTTGGATCTGACTTGCTGAAATCCCTCTGAGTCAGTTCCCAGAACTTCCGTAACTGGACTTCCATCACAAATACCTTGTTGCGCAAAGTCAAGGTGAACCATATTTTCCCAAGAAGTGTTAAGAAAATCCAAATCTTGTTGAAGCAAACCAGGGTTAGTTTTTGGAACGACCAACTCAGATTGGGTGTTATCAATAAAAGGAGAATCCTTATTAGAATTCTATATATGTTGTTCCGCTAAAACCATTTGATGATGAACCTCTACCTCTTCCCCCACATTGATATGAGGATTTGGCTCAATTACAAAATGGAGTGCACTTGTCGTTGAACATGACTAGACTCGCCATGATCCTTTGGACTTCCCAACGGACAACCCCTTTCAGCAACCGTCCATAGAGGGGTTTCCTTGTCAATAGCTATCACCCCCACCCCTTAAGGATTCAAACCATTAGGTTCCAGTTGTTTACTCTCACAATCCAATGAAGTCTTCCCATTGACCTGGACATACTTTTTTGTAGCCCTCTTTTGAATACCTTTATCAACCTCAGAATGAAAAACATTACCTCTGTCAAAGTTTTTTTTTCTGTCCCAACCTCAATGTCCTCCATTCTCTTCTTGCAATTGTTTGAATTGTGCCCAATGATATTACAAGAAGTGCAAAACTGTGGAAGGTTCTCGTATTTCAACCCGACAAAGAATGTGAAACCCTTTCTTTTAACTAACACTTTATATCTTAACTCTTTAGTTAAATTTAGGTCAACCAACACACGCACAAAATGCCCAAAAGGCATTTCAAATAAGCATTTATTTGAAGTTGAATCTGTGCAAAGAGGCGTTCCAATGCTACTAGCAATAGCGAAAACGATTTTTGGCCTCTAATACTCCTGAGACAAGCCATGAATCCTAACCCACATCTGAGTAGAAGAATGTTTTAGAAGGCAAGGGTTAAAATCTTTTGTCCATGGAAACAATTTTAAAAACCCAGGGTTGAGGTTCTAAGAGGTTATGGATCTAACTCTTCTAACATCTTTAATCGAAGAGAACGAGAATTCAAAGTAGCCCTTAGCAAGAGACGTAATGCCCCATTTGGCAATGGATTTCCACAGGCCCAGAAGCTTGTTTTTGAGATTTTGCACAGTTAGAGAAGATTAGAAGAAGAACCCTTCAGCCAAATTACCCTACCGTGAAGGTTATGCTTGCAGGCTTCAACCCCAACTGATACTCATCCTCTGGAATAGTGATAGCCAATCAATCCCCCTTAACGCAGGGAATCAAAAACTGACTTTGAGGAATATCACAAACGTTATTCACAGCATCTACAAGGGATTTGTGTTGTTTAATGACAGGCTGCGAAACCTGAGCATGATTTATGATAGTCGGACCGTCACCAGAAACATCTAGAAATTTCCAAAGAATGATAGGGTGAACCATTGAAAAAAAAAGGAATATAAAAAAGAAAAGGATTCAAGATGAACATAAAAATCACCCCTCGTAAAAAAAATTAATATACATGTCACTAAAAAATTATCAAATACAAAAGGAAAAAAACATAATAAGCTAAAACCAAACAAACAAAATTTAAAGGGTCAAAATCAGTAATTAGAAAATTTGAGGAGCCAAATCTAATATATTTTATATATAATAGTTGATAGAAATTTAAAGGGTCAAAATCAAGTAATTGGAAAATTTGAGGACCAAATCTAATATATTTTAGAAATAATAGTTGATAGTAACTATAGCAAGTTCATAAAAAAAAAAATAAAAAAAAACTATAGCAAGGACTTGGTCATTAAATTATTAAAAAAAATATCGAATATAATTTAAATTAAACTATATAAATTATATTCAATAATATAAGTAGAGTAGTTGGCAGAGAAAAAAAAAAATAACAAATTGAGGAGGTACCTAAATTCAAAGAAAAACCTGGAAACTTCTCCAGTTTTGCGTCAAAATCAAATCTAGGGCTTTTCACTCCAACAATTCCTTTTTCCAATCGAAAAAATTTCCGTCTCCTCGTAACATTTCCAATTGTTTTTCTCTTAACAATCGTAAGTTTCTTTCTCAATTCATCTTAAATTGTTTTACATTTATGTTCCAAGATACGGTCCCAATCGCTGTTATTATAATATTTTTTTTGTCGCTTATCACAAATTCCCACTAAATTTTTAGATTTTTCCTCAGCTTCTCCGATCGAAAAATTGTGCATTTTCACACGACTATGCGATGTTACCTATGAATTCTTGTTTATTTTTGTATATTTATTTTTTTATTTTTGTATGAAAATTTAGGGTTTCGTGTTTATACCTGATAATAAATTTGTTACATCTGAAGATCCGTGGGATTAGGCTAATGTCAAGTGGTTTTGGAGGATCAATGAGATCAGCGACTGCCCCGAATCCATCGTGTTCTTCGGGGAACAGTTCGAACAATGATGCCGGTGATTTTGAATGTAACATATGTTTTGATTTGGCTCAGGATCCAGTGATCACACTTTGTGGTCATTTGTTCTGTTGGCCATGTCTTTATAGGTGGTTACATCATCATTCTCATTCTCAAGAATGTCCTGTTTGCAAAGCACTTGTTCAGGAAGAGAAATTGGTTCCGCTTTACGGTAGAGGAAAATCACAGACTGATCCGCGGACTAAATCGTATCCTGGAATGGAGATTCCTCGTCGTCCTTCGGGACAGAGACCGCAGACAGCGAATCCCCATCCTCATCCTGTTTCCGAAGGGAATTTTGCTGGGGTTGGATTGATGGGGGGTTTTATTCCGATGGCGACTGCTAGATTCGGGAACTTTTCACTTTCAACGGGTTTGGGTGGGTTAGGCGGGTTTCTCCCGTCGCTTTTCAATATTCACTTTCATGGGTTTCAGGATGGGACTGTTTATGGGACAACATCTGGTTATCCCATTGGGTTTAACCCGTTTCAGGGTGGGAATGCGAATGCGAGAGGTTTTAATTCGCAGGAGACGGGACATGTGCAACGGCAGGAGGACAATGTTTTGAAGAATTTGCTTATGTTGATTGGAGTTCTCGTCCTTCTTACGGTTATTTTTGTTATGTGATGTTGTTTTTAAGCTAAACTTTCACTGCTTTTAGTTAGCTGTTGATCTGTTATGTTTAAATGGAATGATTTTGTTTTGTAAATATTCTAGTTGGTTTCAACTTTCAAGAAGGAGTTGTATGCTTGAGAATGCTACCTGTTTGGCGTTTTTGTATCAACTGTATTATTTAACTTAAGCGCGGAACTTGAATATTGCTTGTTTGCTTCATCATTTGTATACTTTGGTCTGATGTCTTGTAATATGGATTTCATTCTATTCTATCACTTACCATAGGATTTATTCCCCTCCGGTTTGAGTGGAATGAAGAATTTGCTTTGTTCTATCTTAAAATTTCCAAATGATGGAATCAAATCTTCATTCTGCTGCCGTTGCGTTCATTTTATGATATGCAAGCATAGCCCTAGAGTGAGAGTTTAGTTAAGTTTATACTTTTAACCATTCAATACATATACGTAGAGAAAATGTAAGCTCATGATTAGTCAAGTTCTAACTGATTATAGCTTTCCTCTGAAAAGTCAAAAAGTTGATTTTCTAGTATCTGATGGTTGGCAGCTTTAGAAATTACAGTGCTGGTGGGAGATGATCATCAGTAGCACAAGCATTGGTATGACACTTTGTAGTATCTCATTATTTTGAGAGCTATTGTGAATCACTACTGATATCTTAGTATCTGTCACAAGAAATTGAGACACTGCCAATTCAGAAAAGTAGAGGTATTTATGCGCATTTTGGTTTGTAGATGGGGATAATCTAAGGATTCTGCCTTTCCTATTTGTCTAGTCTATATAGAGCCTTGCAAAGCTCTAATTTAAATGGTCTCTCCCTAATGAACGGGAGGATTGGTTCCTTCCTTTGGATTAATCTGTCACAAGCCGGATACCAAGTTAAAGTAAAAGTGCCTGGAAAGATTTTAAGAGTGGGAGGCAGAAAGCTTTTGGGCAGTATGTTATTTTGTGTGATATCTGTGTAGAAGTTTGATTCACCCATTAGAGTTGTTTATTATTCTTTCTTCTGCAAAATTCCAAACTTTTTACAATTTCCTATAGCATCTTACTGTGTCCACTGTCCACCCATATACTAAGAAACTGGTGCAAATTAATAGTTACTCCCTTATTTCACTATTATAAATTATTTATAATAAATTATTATTTTTAAATAAATTATTGGGTTGGGTTAAATAAATTATTTTTTTAAATAAAAATATTTATTTTTGTAAAATAAAATTACATTACAAATAAAAAATATAAAAAATATAAAAAATTATATATAAATAAAAATACAAAATATCAATACATTAACTACATATTTAATATTTAAAATTATCAAAATTAAAATAATAAAACACATAATAAAATAAATTAAATGAGGCGGATTTAGGGACAGATTCGAGTTTTTTTCATTATCTTACTCATTCCTATATCTTATAACGAGGAAAGCTCAAATTTAAATTTAGTAAAAGTGAGTTTTTTCTATCAAATTCGGAGCGAATTCAGGTGAGTCTTCATGGATATGAGTTACGTGGTCATGTCTAATGAAAAAAAGAAGTAATATTAAACAGCCTATCTGAATGTTAGAATTGAGAATCTTCTTGGTTCATATTTTCAGACATGGTGCACCTTTCTTCATGATTTTATAAATGTTAGAAAATAGTTTTATTTAAGGACAGAAAATGAACTCTGAGTATAATTTCAACCAACGTAAGCCAATTGATTAAGAACATCAGCACATGTTGTGGATTATTTTTCCCCTAAATAACTAGACATCAAAAATTGACCATTGGAACTAACATGTTCTAACAATCGACGTACACAAAAGAACATGCGCTATAATGAAAGCAATATAATTGGACAAATTTTCAATATCAGAGAAAAATAAAACCATAGAAGATGTCTGAGTATGAGCCTTAGTTAAGAATCTTCATCATTGCACACTATTTTCAAACTTACCATTGCTATTTTAAAACCATCTGGATAGTAGTTTGTAGTATAATTTTAGGAGTAAATACTCAATTTCTCCCTTACTTTTGTCACTTGATTTTTATCTAGAGTTAGGGGTGGACAAATTTGAACCGATCGATTAAAATCGACCGACTCATTGTCTTTTTTGTGTAAATTGGTCGGGTCGGGTGTCGGATTGATTCGGTTGCTTAATTTGGATAATATAGAGTTGCTTCGGTCGGACTCGGATGCTTATTTTGGACCTGACGAAAACCGAAACTGACTGAACTTAATTAATATATATTTTATTTATTTTTATTATTGTATAACTAACTCACTATAAAAATGAGATTTATAATGTTCGAGGATATTATCATTTTTATAATTTAATGATGGCATTGTGTACTTTCAAAAATACAAGTCATACGATATAAAATTTTGAATATTATTTAATTTATGGTTTAAAGTATGATAATGATTAAAATTAATATTAAATAATATTGAAAATATTATCTTATAATAATAAAAAAAAATTAATACTGTTAAAAAAATTGTTCTATTCTAACTGTTAAAGAAATTGTTCTATTCTAAAAATTTGACATTTTTAATAATAAATTTAAAAAATAATTATTTTTATAAAATTGTTCTAATAAATATTAAACCGACAAAACCGACTCGAATTAACCGACAAATCGACTTAACCGAATCTGACGAAAATCAAAATTTAATTGATCAAAATTGGACCATACAACTAAAACCGTGGTTTATATCAAATTTAGTTTTTTAAACCCGAAACCAACCGAACCCGACCAATTGTCTACCCCAATCTAGACCCATGGTTTATCATATTTTCATCTAATCCTCTCCCATTAATTAATTTGGTCCCTATGCCAGTTTCCATTAATAGCAGTTAACTTTACTGAGTTGACAAGTTAAATCCATATTCTTACACGTCATTGGACGAAGAGGATTAATATAAAACATTTTAAGTAGGGATGTACATGAGTCGGTTTGGGTTGAATTTAGCCAAAACCATGATCTAATCCATATAGGGTACATTGGTTTAGGTGAGGTAAAATAATCACCCACAACATCATTGGGTCGGGTTGGGTAAAACTACAAATTTGTGGGTTGGATTGAGTTGGATAGTGGGTTACTCAATTTTTTTTCTTTTTTTCTTCCTTATATAATTATAAATGATTTGTTACATTTTTTCTTAATAAATAATTTAACTTATTACCGTTATTTTTTAAAACATCAAATGTCTAAATGCACAATACAATTCATCATAAACCTATTTACAAAAAGCAAAATTACATTACAGTAATGCATAAAATTTATAAAATACTTACAACTGACAAGAATTAGCATCAAAATTATAAAAGTGTAACATTCAAAATAAGTTAAAACTATTACTTATAAAATAAAAGATGTTCAATGGGTTGTAATTGAAGCAACCAAGATTAAATACATCAAAGTCATCACTCATAAAATTATAAAAAATAGCTAAAAAATAGTCACTCAATAACCCATGGATAGGGGTGGGAATAGGCTGAGCCGAGGTAGGCTTTGTCAAGTCTGAGCCTGGCCTGCTAAAAAATTCAAAGCCTAAGCCTAGCCTGTAGCCTATCATAGGCTTATTTTTAGGCTTAAGTCTGACCTTTTCGAAGGCCTGATTAGCCTACTAGCCTATTTAAAAGCCTACTTCATTTGAACATCTGTAAATAAGAAATTCAACTAATGTTAAATAGACAAACAAGTTAAAAGATCAATGAGATTAAATTTTGTTTTCATTGTCTTGTTCAAGTTTTCTTATTTGCATAAGTTTGGTGATACTATTTGTTGAAGATAACTTATGAGAAAAACTTATGACAATAACTTATGACATTGTTTATAATGTTTTTTCAACTTATTTTCATAAGTTCTTCAAGATAATTTAGTTTTATTTTCGTATTTTAATTCAAAGTACAAAATAGAATATAATAATAATAAATTTATTAATTTTTTCTTAAATAGGTCAGCCTGATAGGCTTAAAAGGCTTTTCTTACGGCCTGTGGCCTAGCCTCTTTAGCTAAATAGGCTTATAAAAAAGCCTAGACTTTTTTTATTTAAGAAAAAGTCTGGCCTGGCCTGAGCTTATGTATGCTAGGCCGTAGGCCCCTGTTAGTTGGTCTGACCTATTTTCACCCCTACCCATAGATTTTGTGGGTTGGTGTGGATTCACCCAAAACCCAATTATTTTAAATGGTTTTTTATTTTTAAAAACCATATTCACCCAATGACCCGATCCGACCCATTTTTTTGGGTCGATTTAGGTGGGTTTTACTGGACACCCCTAATTTTAAGTACAAAAGTTTGACATTTTTGCTCATTTAAACACACCAAACATAAAGGTTCTTTTTAACGAATGAGACTAAAACTAGTAAACTCAATTCTTGAAGCAATTTTCTCTAGACCCTTCTCTGTATTTCCAACCGTGAATGATAGTAAATCTTAAATTGCCTTCAAACTTTTACCATTTGATATTTTTAATTTTTTTTTACACTCGAAATTTAAAATACGTTGTATGTAACTTAAATACTCAAAGCATACAAATTAAATTGGAATGGACTTCAAATTCGTGTATAAGATATTGTCCGACTTATTTGTGATAGATTTTTATAATTTTGGGCAAGTTTATTTTAGTTTTAAAAAATAATTTTTTTTTTATTTTTAAAAATGGATTCTACAAAAATGTTTTTTAAAATATTATAATTTTTTTTTAAATTTATTTTTTATAAATTAAAAGACTAACTTTGACATTCTATAATATAAATATACATTATTGAAGATTAAAACATAGTCAAAATTACAATTTTTTCAAAAAATTATATTTTAAAAATGATTTTTATAAAAAACTATTTGAAATAGCTTTAAAATTAAGTGATTTTTTGAAATTTTGATATCCAAAAAATGTTTCGATAAAATGATAAAATACCTAAAATAACATTTTAAGAATAACTATTCAAACCAAATTTTTATTTGAACCTTTTATGAAAAGTTTCTTTGTAAATTTTTTTTCCACAAAATTATGTTACACCATAAAAATCATTTTTAAAAAAAGTCAAAACAAACGGGTCATTTGTCAATTAAAAAAAGGATTTTGTTGGATTGAGGGGTAGATGCTTTGTAAATAAATTAGACAATTTTTTCCACTCTTTTGAAATAAATATTTATAATATAAGAAAAGTAAGTGTTCTGAACAAAATTTCTTTGCCCCTTTCTCTTTTTTTGCCACATCTCCAATTTAGGGGTAATTTTAGTCCAAAATTTACTTTATACAACTAATGATGTCACATTGTTGTAATCCAACTAAATAGTTATTGTATTAAGCCTTTGTTGGTTATATTTGATTTAAATGATGATGTCATTTGGTTCTATTACAATTATTTTATTTCTAAAATTTAACTTTATGGTATCATATTTTTCTCTTTCTTCTCTCCATCTCCTTTCTCTCTTTATACGTATTTTCACACACACACACTCTCTCTCTCTCTCTCTCTCTCTCTCTCTCTCTCTCTCTCTCTCTCTCCCTCCCTCTGTCTCTTCTTCCTTCTTCCTTTGTTATCAACAATATCGCATTCGAAACCCTAACCGAAGTGATTCCATTTTTTGTTATGTATCGATTTGTATAGATCCATCTCTAACGTTTTGATTTTAGGTTTTTCGTAACAACTCTGCAGGTGGGTTATGCTCTGGATGTTCCATGGTATGTTAGCTTAACCCGGTTGGATGCAAGATTTTACGTTGAACAGTATGGTGGTAAAAATGATATGTGGAAATTGCAGTATGTATTGGGTTTTAAGAAGATGTTGATTATAAATCACTGATTTCAGCTTTTATATACAGGATGATATTTTCTCCTCTTTAGATCTGCGTCTAACAATTTTATTTTTAGGTTTTTTGTTCTATCTTCTTGTGTTGTTTCCTGATCAGATCCGTGGTTTTGAATTTTTTGTTTTCAGATTTCAGATGGTGGTTATTCATCGATATGTTGACGTTTACGTTTCTTGCTCTGAGATATTTTTCAGAAACTGAACAATGTTGGCGACGAGTTAAGAGCGTATGAACCATGAGAGGGAGAAGAAATAAGCGTTTTTGAGAAGAGATCAGCGCTTCTGTTGTTTTTGTTTTTTCCCTTGCTGTTTCTTTTCTTTTATTTTTTTAAATGATAAGGGCTATGTGGCTAGATCTGGGTTTTTTCTCTTTCTGTTTCTTTTCTTTTCTTTTGGGATGTGTTGTGCAGATTACCGACTTTGAAATAACTATAATGATTTTTTGGGATGTGTTGTGCAGATTACCAAAAGATGGTGGTTAAGAAGCTGAGAATGCACTTGAATCAATTGTGGGTTCTTAACTATAGGCTCTAACTGAGAGGTAAACTTGAATTTGTGATTATTGACTTATGGTTATTTTATTTTCATGTACAATCTCAGGATACAATGGCCCGAATTCCTGCTAATCCAGATGAAGAACTCCAATGGCGACGAGTTTTGCTGCTAATATACCCAAGGTAAGCTTCGGTTTTTGACATATTCTATGTTTAAAATATTTCCTTTTTAACAATGTTGATTTTAAGTCCTTTATTGGTTGTTTGGTTGATAGGAAAATGTATTTGGCCAAGTTGAAAAAGCTAAGGAAGACATGCTGAATCATTTATATACCTTTATCAGGTTCAAAACTCTATTTATTTATTTGCATTTGTTTCAGTTATTTATTTTTCGGATCTTGTTGAGCATGTTTTGCCTATATTTTCCTTACATCAACAACCATTTCTACCATTCCATTCTTCGTTCTATACTATACTATTAATTATTATACTCATTTAGGTTTCAAAATTGGGATTCGGTTATATGGGACTCACTGGAGCCTACAATAATCCTCTTTCTGAACAAGATGTTATTTCCGTTATTCACTATGTATTCACTCAAGGGATCACTTTTTTTGACACTGCTGTTCTTTATGGAGTCGATGGTTCCAAGGAAATTTTGTTTGGAAAGGCTTTAAAGAAATTACCAAGAGAAAAGATCCAGCCGACTACAAAATTTGGTATATCTAAAGGAGATGCTCCTGGTTTCAGCGATGTTAGCATCAAGGGTTCGTTGGAGTATGTTCGCTCATGTTGCAAAGCTAGCTTGAAACGTCTTGGTGTTGAATACATTGATCTCTATTATCTACACCAAGTCGATACATCCGTGCCTATTGAGGATACAATTAAGAATTTCCGCATATGCTGACATTATATGACTTATTTTACTAGATTAAGTTTTTGTTAACAAGTTTGTTATGTTATAGGTAGGTGAACTTAAGAAATTGGTGGAAGAGGGGAAAGTGAGGTACATTGGCCTATCTGAACCCAATCCAGATACAATAAGGAGAGCACACGTCATTCATCCAATCAGAACTATACAAATAGAGTAGTCCCTCTGGACTCGCGACATTGAGGACGAGATAATTTCTCTATGCAGGTTAGTTTGAGTTCCTCTCCAAGTTTGAACTAATTGCTCTTGATTGTGTTTGTTTTAAAATGAGATTTTACTTATTTAAAGATTTTGTTGATACAGAGAAATTGGTATTGGAATCGTACCCTATAGTCCTCTTGGTTGTGGTTTTTTTGGTGGCAAAGGTGTTGTGGAAAATGTGTCAGCAATTAGCAACCTGGTATTGCACTTTAGCACTTAAATTTAATGCAATTTTCTGTTGTTTGTCGTGAAATTATTAATACATGTGCAAAATATTATTCATGGGATATCATTCTTATATGTTTTTCTCACATGGATGATATTTTAAATTCTTCTTTAAAAATAAAGCTCTTTTTTTTGTTAAAGGTGTATGTTTATTTCATTTATCAGACATCTTATCCTCGCTTCCAAGTAGAGAACTTGGAGAAGAACAAAAACATTTATGATAAGATTGAAAGTCTTGGCAAGAAACATGGATGCACTCCTACTCAGTTAGCATTAGCATGGGTACTCCATCAAGGGCTTAAAAGAAATTATTATTTATTTTTCGACACTTAAAAGTTTTGTTTAACTGAACTTTGTTATTCAAAAGCATGGATTTCATCATACAGATTTCTCTTCCTCTCACATAGTTTTGTTGCAGATGTGAAGTTGCTGATTGTTTAATGTTAAATCTTATGATACAATATCGAGCACTCTTAGTTAGCATGGCTTACATGGCTACACTCTTGAATTTAATTATCATGGTTTCAGTTATTTCTACAGGAAAATCACCGAGCTTAAACTACTATGAAAAGACATGCCATGATCTGGAGTTTATTATTTTGAAGGCAGTGCAGGATGTTACTGCCAAGGACAAAACATACCGTACTTTGAAGAGACCAAGAATGAAGATAGTGAAGATTATCAAGAATGAAGATTCAAATGAACAAAGATTGTGAAGATGAAGATTTCACAATCGCTATCACTGTCGTCTCTGGTTCGCTAGCTTAGGGCATGTTATAAAATAAATAATGAATCTGTTTTGTTTTAAATTTATCAGGAAATACTTTAATCATGGTTGATATTTACGACCGCAGTAAAATGTATATATTATTACAACGGTTAAATACAAAACCGTGGTTAAAAAGTTTTCAATTTTTTATTTATTTCTGAACTTAAGTGACATGCGCTTTTTGTAATAGGAAAAATGGAAAAAAATGTATTTGCTAGGATTCGAAGCTTGTAACCATTATTTTATCACCACAGTTGTTTATAGCAACCGTGACTAAATACCTTTTAAAAAAATAACATATATCATGGCGCATCCAGTTTGCGATTTTACAACGGTGAAATGCATAACCATAGTAGAATTAGTGTTACCAAAGGCGTATTTTATAGTAGTGAGACTTTTGCTCAATCAATCAACTTGATTAAGACTTTCAATGCTCAAGCATATAGCAAGAGACTTACATGGCTCAAGCATATTAGCGAGAGACTTAATATAAACTGGTAAACAAGCTCAGCTGAATAGAGAATAAGGTGTACTTGATACTAATATTAGAGGTATGAGAAATCACCATAACAAAGACATAAAGCTATTAAGATTTTTAAGGTAATAAATGTGTAAGAAATCTTAAGGCTTTTACAATTACAGCCTACAACAAAAAATCTACATAAACCATAGAGTTGATAATTGTTGATCTTGTTACTCCTTCTTCTGGTTAATCCTTGTTGAATATTTAGTTTGAACCTTCAGCCAATTATATAGCAGTTACAGCAGACTAGCCGTTGAATGAGAAAACTTGATCAGTGTCTTTGCTTTACTCCATAGTACAAGAGTCGTTGAAGATAGATACACCAAAAGATCTTGATCCATTGTATAACATATTTAACCGTTGAGTCTACAAGAAGATCCGGTACTATAGAGCCGTTAGAGAGGATGTCTGTAAAGCATGTTAACCTTTCTTGAGCATTGTGAACTCTGAATCTACCTGACAAACTAATTTGACAATGTAGCTTGCTTTATGCAATACGGACAACTTCAGCTTTATCACCAACTCTGAACGATACCAGAAGGCAATTTACATTCACCAAGTGTAGAGACAATTATGTTGCTTCTTTTGATGCTGAGGCCTTCAGCTTCAGAGTCTACGCTACACATCACTTAGCAAGTGTTCTTCAGATTATGCATCACCAAAAGCTAGCAATTAAGCTTCTCTCAAGTGTGCCTTTGTATATCAGATTCTGTATCTAAATATTTACAAGTATTAGAACCTGCATACAAGAAACACACATCAAATAAAACCATTGTTCTTTGAATACTTTGTTATCATCAAAACCCAAGGAATACATGTCATGAACAAATCTTGTTCTAACAGGGTGAACGATACTTGAGCTCAATAACTCTTTGATTTTCTAGATATCGTAGGGGAGTATTCAATTTGGATATCAGATTGGCAAGATGTGTGACATCGGTGACCCTAAATTGAAATGACGGCTCCATGCCATTGAAATACACAAATGCAAGGTGAGGATATGCATTCATTATCTGATTGCGGTGTGTTTTGTAGAAAATATAAGATGAGAGATATCTTATTTATACAAGTTTTGAGTCACTTTGGACCTTAGAAACCTTATCTTGTCATTAGGGAGCTTTTCGGAGGCGCATCTTGTAACGCCCCGTTTTGTCTTATTTATTTAATCGAGTCGATTTAATTATTTTTGTTTTATATTATTTTATTTTTGACTTTTATTTGACAATATATTATTTTTCATCGCTGTTTATGTTTTATCGTGTTTGCGAGATATTTGAGTTGAGGGGTAAAAAAGTCTTTTTAGGGGATTAGATATTTATATAAATAGATATTAGAGAGAAATAGAGAGAAAAGAAAAAGAGGAGAAAGAAAAGAGAAGATGGAAAGGAAGAGGAAAGAAAAGAGGAGAAAGAGGAAAATCGATATATCACCGTTTCAAGCGCGGTTAATCGGGTAAGGGTGAGAAGTTTCAATTATATCTTGATTGTGTATGTATATGTGTTGTTTGTTGTAATTGTTTTGGTTGTTTCACAACTTTTCTTATCGATTGGAATTAGGAGCGATTGATAGAAATTGATGTTTTCACGGATGAAATTCGATATAAATTGCGTAGAATACTTGTCGTTAGGTTTGGATCATGTTTTGGTTGTTATAGTATGATTTGGAAGTGTTTGGGTGGAAGAAATGAGGGATTTTGACCCTAAATGACCTATGTTATCGCTGCTGGAATTTCTGGGTTTCGCAGGTTCGCATTGCGAACCAAAGCGAAGGAAACAACGAAGGTTCGCTAGCAGTTCGCATTGCGAACTTTATGCCTTTTTTCTTCTGCCATGGTTCGTTAGGGGTTCACATTGCGAATAGGAAAGCGAACGTGACAGATTTTTCCATTTTGTTTCCTTCATAACTTTTGATCCGTAACTCGGATTGAGGCACGGTCGGATGCGTTGGAAAGCTATTTCAATGCTCTTTATGATGGTGGAATAGAAACATATGTTTATGCCATGGATTGATAAGAAACGTATGGAAAAGTGATGTATGTGTGAAGAGTGTAGTTTATGTTTCCACCATAACTCCCGAATCGAGAGTCCGATTGATGTGGGACTTGAGGCATTAGATAGATAACCTAAGATGCTATTAAATGGTGATGTTAGACCATTATTTAAACAAGAATATTTGATAAAGGATGATTAGTGGTTTTTAGGTTTTGTTGTGTTCGTTTGTGTTCGATGCGATATGATATCGTCATATAAATGTGGGGCTTTTGTGCTATTTATATGATGTTGATGCATGTGATAATGATGTTGTTATAATGTTGTTGTGGGTAGCCTTTGTAGCATGAATCCTAGTGTTGTGAGTATCATTGTATGATTGTAGGATTGTTGTGGTTGATGGTGAGTAATTCTTGATGTGAATTGTTATGAGTGTATATGCTAAAATGCTAATTGTTATGGTTTGTGGATTATGATGAAATGCATTGTTTATGTGAAATTCAATGTGTGTTATTTGGTGGCCTTATGGCAAGTAAATGCATTATTTGAATTGATTTCCAATGCATGAATAATGATGATGAGATAAATTATATTGTTGATTTGTGAAGATGCATTTGATTGTCATGAGTCCTTGTATGCCAAGCATCATGATATGCATCTTGTGATGTCGTGTGCCCTAGTAGGTGTGAGCGAAGAAACAGTTCCAGAGGGAATCCGCTATAACATCGTAAGCCTTATACCGGGAGGACCTAAAGCGATGATTATAGACGATCGTGTGCCTTATACAAAGAGGACCTAAAGTGATCGGATCGTGTGCCTTATATAAAGAGGACCTAAAGCGATCCATAAACGTCGTGTGCCTTATACAAAGAGGACCTAAAGCGACGGGGAACATCGTTTTTCCGACGGGGAGTTACACTAAGTAACAAGCGATGATTCCAATAGTTCCTGAGTGAACTGATGATGAGATTGATGGATGGATGGTACCGCATTGCATTTGCATAGAGTCATTGTGTCGGTCTCTTTGCATTTGCATAAATCATGAATGGATTGATTATGTGTGGAAAATCATGAATTGATTGAGTATGTGTTGAGATTTATGTTTAAATTGGTGAATTGATGTGCATATGTGATAAATGCACTGGTTGTGAATAATATGTTTTATGCATAGATATATGCTATGTGATGTGGTGGGGTGTTTCCATATATTATGACTTTGGTGTGCCTTATGTGTGAATATGTGATTATGTTGGTGTAATTGATATATGCTATGTGTATTAGTATGTGATGCTTGTGGTGAGAATAACGATGTATGTGAATTTATATGTGTTTGCATATTATTATGCAATCTTGATTTAGTTGTTATTTCTCACCCTTCTGCTGTGGTTTGTTGCTCTATGAGGCAATTGCAGATTAGTAGTCTTGGAGGCTTTTGTGAAGATTATTTCTCCATCCGTTAGTCAGTCAGTCTGCTCTAATACGTAACACGGGAGTCGGGGAACGCTTTGGTTATATATATGTATACATTTGTTGGATCTATTTTGTATTACCTTTGTATGAATATTTTGATGTTATAAAATAATTTATTTTGTAAAACAAGTCAGTTATGGATCTTTCCGCTTTATTCCATAATTGAACTTTCCTTTTGTTGGAAAAAGTTTTCCTTTTAGGTTTATCATTTTGTGTTATGTATCAAATTTATGAGCTGGGATTATGTTTTCTTTCTTTAAATGTGGCATCCTTGTTTCTGTCGGAAAATAATAAATTTTTATTCACTCTGATTTATTTATGTATTATTTATTCGTGATGGGAATTGGGGTGTTACACATCTCCGAATAAATCATATTTTTTTTTTACAAAAAAAAAGGTATTTACGAATATGCACATCCGTAAACTGCTCATTATATATATATATATATATATATATATATATATATATATATATATATATATATATGGGAACGTATCATATGAGAATATTTTTTTTTATGTGAGAAAATGAGAATGAATCTGAACCATTAGATTTTAAAATAAATGGCGGAGATTATGTGTCATTTTTTTCTCTCTCCTCCATCATTTATTTTAAAATCTAATGATTCAGATTCATTCTCATTTTCTTACAAAAAAATGACATTCTCATAGGATATGAATATATATATATAAATTTAGTGTGCAATCCAGATATACATATCCGTAATCTCTCTAAACCAGAATCACACTAGAAACTGGGTAAACAAAAACATAAAATGTAAACCATAAAATTTGTAAATTGAAACAGTGGACATTTACACCATCATTACTAAATATATATTATTTATGTATTAAATCATATCAAGATTACATCGTTGACGGCAATACATTTAAAAAAGGTATATCTATTACAATCTAAAATGTATCAAAAGATGAATCACCGCATAAATCTACTACCGTTTCCTTCTTCAACTTTTTCTTATTTGATTCTTTTTCAATTTCCCGCTTGAAATTTACCCGCTTGACATTTTCAACTTCCCGCTTGAAAATGTGGGAGAGATGATCATACAAGGTAGTGATATATTCAATTTTCCGTTGATAATTTCGGAGATGTATCTCTGAAAATTGTCATTGAATGGTTAAATAAACCAACTCAATGAGAAATGCGAAGTAAATGGGGTTCAGGGTTGTTTTCGGAGATGCATCTTCGAATACACCCCATAAAGTTTCACAGATGCATCTTTGAAAAAAATTTGAAAAAAAATGAGATGACTGCTTAATTTACAAAAGATTAGGTGTTTTAAAGTACGTTCGGATATACATCTCTGAAAACATTCAAGGACAAATTTAAAATTTCCGTAGTGTGAACCACACCATAAAGATGATGGGAAAAGAAATTCTCATAAATTATAATTAGTCTCGATTCTCAAACTACATAAGACTATTTTAATGTAACGAAACAACAATCCTTCAAGCAACGTTATAGGGTTAAAGGGTTAAGTCTATATCGGATATGTAATTGTGCATTCTTCTTTGTTGGCCCCGTCTTGAGTACTTTAAGAAAAAGAGAGACAAAAAAGCATAATATATATATATATATATATATATATATATATATATATATATATATATATATATATATATATATATATATATATATATATATATGATTACCACTTTTTCTAATTAAAAAATACAAAAAGTATTTTATTAATTTTCAATAGTCAAACCTATTAATAAATTGGAGTAGGCATGTTCAAGTAAATTCAAAAAATTTAAAAAAATTTGAAGTATTCTGTCATAAAGTTATTGTCAATATAGAAGTATGTGATGTAGTGGGGTATTCCTGTGAGGTATTCAAGCGAACTATTTTTTCATAAAATTATCATCAATAAAGAAGCATGTGATGTAGTGAAGGTATTCATGTGGGTCACACACTCGTTTTAACTAGTAGTCATAGTGGTAGTTTCAATTGCTGATGAACCAATTTTGCAAAATTATTATCGTTGTATATGCCCATATCAAACAACATTTAATCATACAAACACTCGCTTTCACCTTTTAATTTTTACTTGGTTAGTTTATTTTTATGGGTATATATTTCTATCCACCCCTAACCACCTTCACAACATAACAAGTAAATAAATAAATCAAAAGAAAACAGAAATGAACATAGGAATTTCATTAGTTACATTGTGAAGATTACGCATTTATGGGGTTGGGTTAAAATTTAACATATCTAAATACTTTTCGTTAGTGATTTACTCAAATGTAATTGATATGTAACAATTAAACTTGTACCCGACTAATAATATTTGGTTTGCAACTTTAAACATTTAAATTTTGATTATATTGATATTAATATGAATAATGTACATACTCATGTATTAAAATTACAAGATTCAAGAAAGAATGTTTATGACCCAATGGTGTTTAAATTTCGTCCTAATTATTGTGTTTCAAGATTGCTCGTATATATGTTTTATTTTTTAACATATAGAGGTTCTACTACATTGAAATGCGCCTGATGATCCTGTCAATGATCTAATAGATTTAACATCAACAACTTTAAAATCTTGTTCTTTGCTATAATTTGGCTTTGGCACACGTCCACCATTTGTTACCTCAAAAGAGGCTCCATTTTCAAATGCATCTCTTACGGAATGAAATTCCCATTTGTCCCCATTTGTTTGACCATTTTGTCTCCATGTTACCTACACACATTTTATAATTAGAAAAATATTTAGTAAAAATGAAATCATTTTATTTACACACAATTACATTAACTCAATCATGGGATATATTATTAATTAAGCAAATAGAGTTTTGTTAGTCATCAACTAGTTGAAGTAAATTTTCTAAAATCAATTGTATACCTCCTTACTTCCAACATTTGGTGCTATGAAGAGATTAGCCTCACTTTTTAGACTAGGCCCCATACTTCCACCAATGGCATATTGCATCCATCCTAGGTAAAGATTGTTGGCTACATGTGCATATCCATGGCGAATCCTGCAACATTTTTTACCAATAAAAAAAAATAAAAATTGCATAATAAATTTACATTTGTATATTTTAAATTCAAGACCAAGCTTCTTTCAAAATATCATCATAATCAAATACTTAATTACCTAGGCATTCGTTGGTTGCAGTTAGGTCCAAAATGATTGTACACAACAATAACTTTCATGTTTTTGTCTCTCACGTATCCATCATCATGACCAAGAAGCATAACTTTATCTTGTTCTCTAAACCAATTATTGGATATAGTCACGTTACTAGAACCTCGTGTGACATCAAGAAGGCCATCTTCACAATCATGGAGTGTATTATGATCAATCCAAATTTTTAAAGCGGTGACCAATCTTATTGCATCTCCATCTACTGAACCCAAATGAATTACCTTTCCATTAGGCCCCATCACCATCCCCGGGGTTTGAGCTTTGCAATGATGGATGCGAATACCACGAATGATTATGTTGGTGGACTAAAAAAAAATGTTACTAATGCGTGAAACAAAATTCATACTAAAAAGTTAAAAATGGCGAGGGAAATTTAAAAGGGAAACCGCAAAATTTATCTCAAAATTTTGTAATGAAAAAGTTGGAGATATTTTTTTTCTATCATTATTTATAGTCTCAAATAATAAATGTTTTTTTTTTCTAGTGATATTTAAGTATTTCGTTGTTACCTTGAATATCATCAAACATGCATTATCAGCGATGTGGACATTGATACCGCGGCCATCAATGGTAGTAAAACTACTAATAAGAAGGGGTTTGATGACTCTAATGTTCATATCTTTCTGAAATGTGATCCATACTTTACCTTGAATTACAGAGGCTCCATATCTCAATGTACCTAGTTTGGGGTTTATAGGATCATCATTTGGATCAATAACTTTATATTGTATGAGATCTTTACCAATGTTGTTTGTCATCTTTCCAACATAGCCTATAGAACAAGTTGCTATTTGTTGTTTATGCCTCCTCCATTGAGGATTTGGCCTCCAACAACGATCAATCATATTCATATTCAAGCCCATTAATTTGGATTTTTTGGCAGAACTAAGTTTTGAAATGAAAAAGATAACAATCACAATGGTTAAAATAAAACGCGACAGAACATAATTGGTACCTTGAGATACCATTATGTAGTATAATTATTCTTGACAAATTCAAATTATAGACGAAAAATAGAGATATGAGAAATTAAAATGATTGTTGGTTTATATTGGAGAAGAAGCACTACTAAAATGTGATTATATAGATCAATTTTTTTTCAGTTGGTTAAAGTTGTTATTTAAAAACTATGGTTAATGAGTGTTTCGTATAAATAACAATAAATAGGATTTTAACCTCATATTGTTGTTTTCTTTTTTGTTACATTAACTTACATTGTGCTAATTATTTAAATATAGGTAATAACTATAAATAAAATTAGTACATCTAACTTACTAAAACAATATTTTCTAGCACAAAAAAAAAAAACATAAACATTTTCCTTTTCGAACATTTAACAAGAATATATTAAAAAGTATTTTTAAAATAGTTCAATAGCTTGCGTGACTATATATTATTTAGGTGACAATTCTTTTAAAGTTTTATTTTAATATATTATTTAATATAAGATAAATAAAAGTGGAAAAATATTTTTTTCCGCTCATCCTTTAATTTTATGGTTTAATTTAAGTAAAGATAAATTACTATTACATTTTAAAGGATAAAAATATCCTTTAATTTGAAGCCAACATTCAATTTTTAATTTTCATCAAAACTAGTTAATTTTAGATTTATTAATACAATATACAATTATGAATGTAATTATAATTTAATTTAATTAAGTAAATTCATTTTAAACTAAACTTATTCGTAAAACATTTTGTGCTTAACAAACATGTGTATATTGTGTTAAACAAGTTTAGATGGAAATTTGATTCTTCTATGTTTATTTATTTGTGAAAGTTTTCCTCAAAATTTAAAATAAAAAAAATATATTCTCAATTTAAAGTTTCAATAAATTTTTCGGTCTTGAATGTTGGGTCTATTTTTGTTAGTGTGTTAGGTTTGAAAATAAACTCACAATTCATTAAGTATTGTGGTAATGCATTATGTGATTTTTTTAGTATAACATATTTATTCAATAAAAATACCAAAATAAATAACATTTTAAATTAATGACCAAAATGACATGGTTTTGAAAAAAAATAATAGGGTGGCGCCATATGGTATGGCGCCTCAGTTAAAAGGCAGATGTCATCTCATATGGCGCCTCAGGTCAAAGTAGGTGAGTCCTAAATTTTTTTGTGTCTGAAGGGGAGGCGCCATACCATATGGCGCCTCAGTTGATGCTCTTTTTTTTTTTTTTTTTTAATTTTACTTTAATGTGGAAATTGATTAAATTAATGGTGATACAGTGTTTCATGTGTCTATAAATGAGACTGCACCCTCATTTGTTACTCCACAACACTTCTCAACATTACCCTAATCTCTCCCCTTTCCAACACTTCTCACCATTACCCTAATCTCCCCCCTTCTCAACACTATGTCTGAGTGGTTAAATCGTCGTCCATCATCATCATCATCAGCACCGGAGGAACCGGTTCCAGAATTTCCACTGATGAAAAGAAATGCCCTAGTTGTATTCTCAGCTGTCAAGCCTCCGATGAAGATGATACTCTGGAACACGCAGAAGTTGGAGCATTTGCATAGGGAACTGTATCGTTGACTAGAAGGAGAATTTGAGGCAGGTGAAAAGATCAGGAAGATTGAGAGGCAGGTTGAGGAGTCTGGTCCAAATGGAATCACCCGCACTTGGAGAAAAGTGCAAAATGATGCTGGTGTCCTTATGATGATGATGAGTCCAAAGAAAATAAACTTGATGGTTGTAATTTCCTAGAAAAGTTGATGCGTTAGGTTGTTTATTTTCGGTATGTTGTTGTTATTTTCTGATTCGGTATTAGGTTATGTCATTGTTATTTGTTGATGTTTAGCTATTAAGTTATGTTCTGTTATGTTATGTCGTTGTAATCGCTTAGGTATGCCATCAATGAAATAAAATTTGTTGCTGTTATAAATAGACAAGTTTACAGTTGAAACTATGATGTTGTGCTAGAGCCCACATTGGGACACTTGGTGCGATTGTGTCCTGGCTGGCGACACAAACCACATAACCTCACCATTTTGTCTGCTGCATCCATCTCCGTTCGAATACGGGTGCTGTTAGGGCGACCCTTTTTATTTCTTCGCATCAAATCATTATGCCACACAATTTCGCCTTCGTATGGAGGCCAATAGTCCTCCTTTGCTACCACTTGAAAGCTTGTGCCGTAGACATTGCATAGAGTAATGACTTGGTGAAGAACAGAGAGATAGTTGGTTGGGTCCAGCCTGGCCTTGGAACATGCTGCTATAACATGGGAGCAAGGCATACGAAATGCCTGAAACTTTCCACAGTCACACCAACTCCTATCCAGTTCCACTCGGTAACATCCCCTAGGCCTCCCTTCATTGTGATCAATAGACTCTGCAACACTGAAGTGACCTTTAGTACGGTCAAAGACCGTGACCACATGTGTGTTGGCCTTGGCTGCTTCGTCCTTCATGAATGTCATTGAACTATCACTAAACAATTGCCCAGTTTGCAAGACCGAACCCCACTTTGTACGTCTGGTATCAAAGAGTGCAGCGAGCCTAAAATATGTTGACCTCACCAAAGCGGTTATCGGTAGGTTTCGGATGCCCTTGAATACAGAGTTCATAGATTTAACGAGGTTTGTTGTCATGTGGCCCCATCGCTGCCCATTATCGTATGCCCTTCTCCACTTCTCCCGTTGAATATTATCAATCCATCTCAATGCATCTGCATTTGTCAGACTGATTTCGTCACGGTAGTAATTGAAGGTAGGCTTGTTAGTCCATAGCCCGCGTTAGTAACCATCTTCTTTAGCTCCTTATCCTTGAACTCCCGCATGAAATTTTGACCGATGTGTCTAATGCAATACACATGGCTTGAGGGAGGATCCTGCCAGCCGTTATCAAGATTGTTGTAAGCACTCTCGATTGAGGGGTGTCTATTGGAGATCAAACATAAGTTAGGTTGGGGAGCAACGTATTGTCGGAGATTTTTTAGGATAAAACTCCAACCTCCAGTAGTCTCCCCTTCAACTAGAGCGAAGGCGATAGGGAAAATGTTGTTGTTGCCATCCTGTGCCACGGCCATTAGTAGCGTGCCCTTATATTTTCCATACAACCATGTTCCATCAATTTGAATTAAAGGTTTACAGTACGCAAATCCTTTGATGCATGGTTCAAACGCCCAGAAGAGTCTTTGGAAAATGCCATTTCCACTTACACAATTCCCGTCTGGCGTATACGCCGGCAGTGTCTCCAACATGACAACAGTCCCTGGAGCATAGTGTTTAAGTGCCACCAGGTATCTTGGAAGCTCTTTGTAAGAGTCCTCCCAATTTTCAAAAACCGTTTCAACCGCCTTAGTCCTAGCAATCCACGCCTTCTTGTACGAAGGAGTGTAGTTGTATCTTTGAACCATATGCGCTATTATTGTACTCACCTTCAAAGAAGGGTTGTCGCTAATGACTGATAGAATTTCGTTGCAGATCAACTGAGAGCTGAGCTTGCAATGATCCTGAATTGGATTCGTTATTATGCAAGTGTGCTATGGACCCATTGACCCTATCTTCCAGGAATCGCTTCGCTTCCGGAACGATGCTGTTAATCTAAACAGGCACACCTCGTTACGGCAATAGATCTTGTATAGAGTCAGATTTGTTCGATCGACTATATAATCTGCAAATAAGTTCATGTGGTATTGCTTTATTGCTCGGACACAGTCTTATTTCGTTTGAAAATTCTCTCCAACTTTTAATACTCCCTCCGTCTGAATGTATGGGTCGTAAAAACTACCCGTTTATGGTTCTTCCTCGCCTAAGTTGAGTCTTGTCATGTGTTAAGGTGGGCAATAAACATGTCTGCTTGGTAATTGGTCTTCCTCCTCGTTGTTTACCATGTCATCGACAATGTCCTCCGCTTCTTCTTCTTCCTCGTCAACGACATCGATCTCAGCTTGTTCGTTGTCGGATTCGTTAAAAACCTGAGACACTTCAAGTTGTTGAGACAGTTGTGTAGCGAGCGATTTTTGTCGGTGACGCGACCACCTTATCACTGGTTTTTGGGTTTCTCACCACAATGAGGAGGGGGTGCTACTTTCTGATTTCTTATTTATCCCATGAAGCTGGAAGGGAAAGGGAAGCTATCTAAAACTAACCTTGCACACAAATGTTTAACTGAACAAACACTTAAAGAGATTGGGGGGTCTGGGGTCAGGTTATACAATGGGGAATTGTCAATTACCCATCCTATATGTGGTTATCCACAGTGTGTTAGCTTCAGGTTTTGCTTTGTACTTGATGATGTTTATCCGTTAATGTGTTGGGAAAGTACGAGAGAGAGAGAGTGAGTTGATGTTGATGTTCGGGTTCCCGATGTTTTTGGTAAGGTACTGGACCTAAGTTTGATTGATGTGTGAAGGTGATGGACCTAGAGTGTTTGATTAGGTATGCTCGCTAAGATTTCGCAATCTTATGCCTACGTATTCTCGTTTAAATGAAATAGGGAAATCAGAGCAATCGTAGTTCCTCCTATTCTAAGGGAGGAAAAAGATATTTTGGTGTCTTGTTCAAAGCCCAAGATTAAAGCTAAAAGGGTTTATTTGTGTCTTGTTCAAAGCCCAAGATTGAAGCTAAAAGGTTTGACTGAGAGAGAATTTTTCATCTCTAAAGAGGAGACATCTGTTCTGTTTATCATAATTGTTGGGTGACCGTTTATAAAGGAGGATTACTTTAACTGGGATATGTGAATCCAACAATGCCATAATTTCCTTTAGAGGGGTGGTATCCAGAAGGAGAAAACTTTAACTCAGTGTAGAGCAATGCCATTTTTCCTTAGGAATTTCTCATGCTAAGAGAAGGACAGTGGCGTGGATGTAAATAATCTAGAGGCTTGCCGCTTACAGCAATTAGATGAAAGAGAGGATTTACCAGGATAAAAGATGGACAACAGCTTGGATATTTGAATGAAAAAGTGTGCCACTTACAACAATTATCTGGAATTAGGGTTTGTTTGATTTTTCTGTTTTGACATGGGATAAACAGAGAAACGACTTCCTAAAAAGAGATATTGTTTTTCTCTGAGAGGATGTTGATTTTTGTGTGCCTTGATTAAAGCCCAAGGAGGAAGCTAAGAGGTTGATTGACTCCACTAGGGAAGTCCTTATACAAAGCCTAAGAGGAGGCTGAAAAAAGGCTGACTCAACAAAGGGAGTGTTTATCGGTCTTATACAAAGCCCAAGATTGAGGCTAAAAAGAGACTGACACTTTGGGGATATCATTATGCAAAGCCTAAGAGGAGGCTAAAAGTTTGAATTTTCCGGGGAAAGTGTTCTATCTGTCTTGTACAAAGCCCAAGATTGAGGCTAAAAAAGGTTTTGACTCCGCCGGGGAGGTTTGTATGTGTCTTATACAAAGCCCAAGATTGAGGCTAAAATGGGAAATTGAACTGACTCGGGTGAGGATATTTTAGGTGTCTTGTACAAAGCCCAAGACGGAGGCTAAAAGGATTTGACTCTGCTGGAGAGTATTATCTGTCTTGTACAAAGCCCAAGATGGCGGCGGAAAAGAGTTTGACTCTGCTTAGGAATTTATTTCACAAAGGAGGCTGGGAGGAACTGTCTCCGCTGGAGTAGATATTTGTCCCCAAGCTTAAAAGAAGGTTATGAAAATTTGTGCCTTGTACAAAGCCCAAGATTGAGGCTAAAAGGGTTTGACTCAACAAGGGAGTGCTTTTATCTGTCTTGTACAAAGCCCAGGATTGTGGCTGAACGAGCTGGAGAAATCATTATACACAGCTTGAGAGGAGACTAACTCCTACTAGGGGAAATCATTATACAAAGCCTAAGAGGAGGCTGACAAAGATGGACTCAACAAGAGAGTGTTCTTATTTGTCTCGTACAAAGCCCGCGATTGAGGCTAAAAGGGTTGACTCAACAAGAGAGTGCTAAAAGGTGATTGACTCAACAAGAGAGTCTGAAAAGTGGTTGACTCAACAAGAGAGTCTGAAAAGTGATTGACTGAACAAGAGATTCTGAAAAGGTTATCTCCGCTGGGAAGTATCATTTGTACAAAGCCCAAGAGGAGGCTAAATGTGCTGAGGAAAGATCCTTATACAAAGCCTAAGAGGAGGCTATCTTTTGCTGGGGATTATTAAGATCCCGAGGCAGGTCCAAATGGGGAATCAACTCTTGTTGAGGATTACAGAAGAGTTGAGGTATCAGATGCCTTGAGGTTCTGATTTGGGATAGTGTTATACTGATGATAAACTGACCCTGGTATGGGGTAGGAGAGAGACTGGGTTTTAGACTCTACTGGAGATTGATCCAGAAGAATCGGGGTTTCTCCTATGTTTTGTAGGGAACTTGAGAATGTCTTTGAGACTCAAGATGAGATTAGACTGTCAAAGTCTACTGGCGTAGAAGAGTTTTATTTTTTGACACTGGAAAGACTGCTCTAGCAAAGGATAACTAAGTTCTATCTTATACCTTTAAGAGGTCTTCAGGGTCCTTGTATTAAATCCAAGAGAAGACATGAGAACTTCTAGGAAGCCAGAGGGTCCTTGTACAAAGCCCAAGAGGAGGCAAGGATGCTTTTAGGAAGCCTGTGGGCCTCAAACTAAGAAAATTTCAAGAAATGCTATTCACCGAGAATAGATCATTTAGTTAAAGTTCTGAGGTTTGAAGAAATTCAAGAGATGCTATTCACCGAGAATAGATCAACTCTGGGGAATAGAACTTCTTTGACAATTTCTAGGGTGATAGTCTGAGAAAAGGTTCACAGGGAATACTGCCTTTCTCTTTGTTCCATATTGTTTAAGCCCAAGAGAAGGCAAGACTGTATCTGGAAATCCTATGGGGATCTAGTTTTGACTGTATTTAAGAGTCACCAAACTGGCTTTACCTAGTTCTAGACCTAGTTGCCGGGGAAAACTCTAAATAGCTATACTAGTATATATACAGTTGATATATGACTAGTATTTAAAAGGATACGAAAGAAGGACTTACAGTGCGCAGCTTCCCACAATACAGTTTATATATTAAAGCATGTAAATGAAAGCAGATAAAAACTTACAGGCGAGCAAGCTTCCATGCTGTATTGTTAGTTGTTCAAAGAAATTAAAGAAAGTTTTGACAATAACTGTATATTTGAATCTAAATCAAAAGGGAAGTTATTTTGAAAAAGATTGTTGGGGCTTATACTCAAGGAGAGGCCCAAGGTTTAACAGTAATCGCACCGTTGTTTCAAAGGTTGTTCTGGGACTTATACAATGACTGAGGCCCAAAAATGGTTTTGGTTAAAAGAGGATTGAGTCTTACACTCTATTAGAGGCCTAAAAGATTTATTTTTGTACAAGTGGTGGGGCTTACAACTCAAGGCAAGGTCCATTGATTTCTGTTTGAAAATGGCGATCGCGCCGAGATTTTTCATCGTATCGGGACTTATACAATATCTGAGTCTAAAAAAGGTTTATGTACAACAATGGTTGGGTCTTACACTCTATTAGAGGCCCAAAAGTGTTTTAAAAGGTTTGATGAAGATCAAGAACCAAAGAAACCCTAATTTCATTTTCTTTTAAAAGTAATCCTTTTAATAAAATGAATAAAATGACAAAAATACCAAATAAGTCTACATAAACTACTTGTGATTTTTGATTAAGGTTTGACAAATGAGGTTTTAATCACAAGATGATTTAGGACTCATTTGATTTTGATTTTCAAGATGGATATCCATTTTTGAAATGTTTAAAAACAATAAAAATGAATTTATTTACAAAAATATCAACTATATTAAATAAATAATATAAATTTGATTTTTTTGTGGAATAAAATATTTTAACATTTTTGTGATTTTTTTTTGAAAAAAGAACCAATAAAAAATAATTAAAATTAAGAGAGAAATTAATTTTTCAAATCATTTAAAATAATATGACAAATATTAAAAAAAATGGAAAAAGTGGTAAAAAAGGGTATAGGGCGAGGGGGATTCGAACCCCAGACCTCCTAGCCAAACACATGAGCGTGCAACCACTGGGGTGGTGATACATCCGTGTATCAAAACCACCCCATAAATATATAAGGGGTGCCTTGTTTTAGGCCTGGCCAAGGCAAGGCAAGGCAAGTTCTTGGGCCAAAAACGTAAAGGCTGTAACTTTCTCATTTCTCTATGGATTGGGACAAAATTTAGGTCTATCCTGCCTAGAATTTCACAAGGAATCCAATGGTGGTCTTGGTTTTTTCAGATGAGGTCCCTATTTTAAAACCCGATAGTGGTTTTGAAATAGGCCTATATTTGCATTTTCTATGCTACCTCATGGTACAGGCCATAATTGCACGATGAATTGATTCAAACACCACACATACAACATGTATGAGATATTTATGAGCAGTGGACTTCAAAGCAATGCATAATTCAAAGAGTTCAAGTTGTGATGCTTACCTCTTTAGGAGCTTTTTGTGCTATCTGCCAAGTTTCTTGTGCCATAAGTAATTTGATGCTTTAGACACTCTCAATTGATCCCTTGGAAGCTTTTAGAATGATCACCACCAGCTGGAATCCTCAGGAACAAGTTTTGGCACTTTCTTGCAAAAGGGGCAAAAGTGACCAATATGGCAACTCTCTCAAATGGTGTTCCAAATGTGGGGAACCATTTGGGACAGTTCAAGGATGATATTTGGAGTGTGTTTGAGGTTTTATCTGGTTTTGAAAGTGACTGAATCAAGACATGGCTTGAAAAATGCAAAAAAGTCCAATTTTGAGGTTTTGGAAGTGGACTTTATGATTTTGGTGTTACAGGTCACATGTTAGTGTTTGGACAGCTTAGATACAACATATTAGATATGTTTGGATCATGAGCTGTGATGGAATTGCTCTCTAACTCAAAAACTCAGAGATACCTTACAAAAGAAGGCATTTTGGCCTAAAGAGAGGGATTTTGAGGAAAACATCAGTTTGGGTGATTTGGTGTACTCAAACTGAGCACAAATGAGCTCTATTTATAGTAGAGCATGTTTGTTTTGCAAGCAATAGTGAATGGAAACTGCAACAGGCCTTTGGCCAATGTTATGCAAAAGGAATCTCAAGTCTCCTCTAGCCATTGACTTGAGATTAGGGCACATGCTTTATAGCCTTGGTTCAGAGATAAGTTTGCACTGAATTCAGTTGGAATAGGCTCAGTTCATGCTACCTTGGTGCATCCATTAAAGGCTAGGAGACAAAATTGAAGTCTTGGTACTTTTTAGCCTTTTTAGGTTTGGCATGGCTATTGTAGAGTCTTGGACTTTGGAGGCTTTGGGATCAGATCATTCCCTTCTTGTTTTATCCTCAGATGTGTCCAAATGGATGACAAGGCTTGGATTTATCAGATTTGGACAAATCGGGCAAAATGCACAAATTCTACCTTGTAAAACCAATTCATGATGCCATGTTTCAAGGGTTGTATCTCCTTGCTCAAATGGAATTTAGAGATGATATGGTACTTGTTGGAAAGCCCTCATGGCATACTTCAACTTTGATGTCCACCCCTAGACCTGGTTTGACTTAGATCAAGGTGAAAAATGGCCCTACATTTTGGAAAAAGTAAGGCAAATTCTGACTTAGTGAAAATTTCACTAAGTGTTGGAAAAATGTCATTTTCATGTTTTTAGCCATTTTGATCACTCCATAACTTAAAATCCATGACGAATTGGAGTTTGGTGTAGTTGAAGCTTTTGTAGAGTGTAGCAAGACCTACAAATCCAGCTTTGGATCACCCAAAATGGTTGCTTGGATCTCAAGTTATGGTCCTTGGAAGTTGGTACCCTAGCCACTTTGTTCCATAACTTAGAATAATTTTAAGTTTTTTATGGTTAACCCTTTTACAAGTTAACTCACTTTCTTTTATTTTTCATGATGAATGATTATTCAAATCACATATTAACATTGTTTTAGGGTTGAGGAACCAAAATTGTGAAAAATTCCAAAAAGTCAAACTTGATTTTGTGCACAATTGACTTTTTATCGGATGAAATCCAAACTGCGTGATCCTTTGTGAAATCAAGTCCTTGACCTAAATCAAACCTAATGGATATATTCCCTAGGTGTTATAGGGTGTATTGAATCATGTCCCAAGGTTTGGGAGCATGTCTTGGTCAAAAGTCAAAGGTACAGTTGACTTTTTCCTCGAAACCCTAATTGTGGTCCTGATGAAATTGAAACTTGTGGATCAAGCTTCTTGGATCAATCCATTGTTGCAAATGGATCAATGTAGTGTATTAGAGACCCTCAAATCATGTCTTGAGGTCCTAGCTCATGTTTTGTCCCAAAAGTCAACTTAGGGTGAATTAGGTCAAGAAACCCTAATTCCTGATTTTTGGGTAAATGCATTCCCTGAGGTTAAATTGACTTGATGATTGGGTCCATGAGGTCCCTTGGAGTATCTTGGGTTGTGCTTTGAAGCATTGGCTCATGCCCAGAGGAAAATCTTCATCTAGAGGCCTTGGACGACCAAAACCCTAACTTCGTGACACTGGCGATCTTGAGGCTTGATCCACTTGGAATGTAGCAACCTTGTGGTTGATCCTTGACGTGGGAGTCCTCTTGATCCTTTATGTATGTTTTGAGAGGTTAGAAAAGTTGAAGATCATGTCATTTCTTGATTGATCCTCTGTCTAAGTGCCCTGAGAGGGCTCAAAATCCTGATTCTTATTTGTGGTGGATGCTCAAACATCTCTGAGGATATTGATGAGGCATGATGGTTCATACATATTGTGGTAATGATTTGCACAATGATGGGAAATCTTGATGGTCAAAATTTTGGGTATGACAGATGCCCCTAATTAATCTTCTTGGACCCGAAGGTGTGAATGGCGAAGGTATTCGGGCATTCGGGGTGCAAGAGGATTAAATATTGGAATACCCAAAATTTATATGGTGGTCATGAATGGCTGCTTGCTCATCCATCTTCTTTTGCTAAGCAATGGTACTTAGAAAAGGTAAAAACTTCCCCTCGATCCTGGTCTTCTGCCACGGAACTGGTCTTAGTTTCTGAAACTTCCCCTCGATCCGGGTCTTCATTCACGAAACTGGTCTCAGGTTCTTTTGTCCAGAAACTTCCCTTTGATCCTGGTCTTTTGCCACGGAACTGGTCTCAGTTTCTGAAATAAACTTCCCCTCGATCCTGGTCTTTAGCCACGGAACTGGTCTCAGTTTCTTTTGTCAATAAACTTTCCCTCGATCCTGGTCATTAGCCACGGAACTGGTCTCAGTTTCTTTTGTCAATAAACTTTCTTGACAAGGGACGCTATTTGTAGCGGTTTTCCTCAAACTTCTCGCCGAATTTTCCTGGGGAGATGCCATTTGATGGGAAAAAGTTTTAATGTCAGACTTGCTGGGGAAACCTATTTGTTTGAGCTGTAGAGGTGTGCAAACTTCTCTGTGGGAGATGCCATTTACCGACTCTATCTTCAATGGTGAAGAGTGACGTTTGCCGAATTTCTTCTTGCTTTTTAGAGGTTCAAGTTATCAAAGTGGTAAAGGGACAACTTTTGAAACAGTATTTCGGGGGGTGTTTTTATCGTATCCGCAGGGATTGTGCGATATTTTGATACTTGTCGTTCAATAGTCGAAAAGTTTTAAGTTAAGGGGTTTCAAATGATTCTTGGTTCTGTTTAACATAAATTTGTAGCAAAGAGTAAATTAGAGCAAAGATGTTGTAAGTTTTCGAAAGGCATGTCAATTTTAGATTTCGCTAATCCTTTTCATACATCTCCGATTAATCAAGCATATGAACTTAGTTTTGATCAATACAATCGCGTATCCTCACGAATAAGTTTATGTCTAAAACAAATTCGTGAGTATCGTTGTTTAAATCGTTAGATGATGTCTCACGCTAACAATCGAAACAACAATCGTTAAGATCAATACAAAGCGAATAATAAATCCCAAATCTATGTCTAGAGTTTGGTTTTTAAGAGATGAAAATATTAGGTCATGATTTGGAAAATCTATGTCTAGAGTGATTCAAACCACAAATACATCATTAAGAACAAATAACTTCATCTATATTGATCATAAACCTTGTTCATATACAAAAGATCAAAATAAATACATATGATCAAGATCAACTACATCTAACCTTAACACAAAAGTGTTTAGCTACACATTTTCATGGTAGCTTGATCAAAAAGTAATGTTGCAAAGCTTTTGGAGCATCAATCTTTAAAGATTCAAGGATTGAAGCATAAAAGCTTTGAAACTAAGAAAATGAGTAACAATGGAGTTTTTCTCTTCAAAAAAGGTTCTAGGTTCCAAAAGAGTGAGATGAAAAGTGATGATCTCCAAAAATATCTACAAAATGTGCCTATAAACAAGTTCAACCCAAAAAGGAGCGCCGGGCGGTGCTTTTCACGGCCGGGCGGTGGCCAAAAGTGAGGCCACGTGACAGCTACAGTGTCACGTGGACCTCCCAAAATATCTGAGAGCGGCAGTGAGATTAGAGCGCTGGGCGATCATTCCACGGCCGGGCGGTCTTGAAGAGGCGCAGCCAGGAACAATTCTGGAACTTTGATCAAAATTGGGAAGCAGCGCCCCAGCAGCGCCGGGCGATGAGGCCTTCATGCTCCTTAGCAGGGTCGGGCGATGCAGGGGCCTAATTTGCGAGACGTAGCTTTTCCAAGTTTAGCGTTTCTGTGTGATTCGAGCTGCGATCTTTTCACCTAAATTGCAACAAAAATACACAAACATATCAAAACAACTAATATTCACAAAAGTGCAAGAATCGCTTAATTAATAAGTTGTTTCCCAATTAAAGCGATTAAAAGAGCTTAAAGGCATCAAAATAAATTATGAAAATAAGCACTTCTTGGCGCCTAACAACTCTCCCCAACTTACATCTTTGTTTGCCCTCAAACAAAAGTAAGTGTCAACAACCACAAGCAAGATTTCCAAACACCAAATCAACCGAAAACATCAATGGTTCAAACTCGACAAATACACACACAAAGTATTTCTAAGCACTCATAGGATCAAAACATGAATATGACTCAAATCCTAATCACAAAATTATACAATGCAACACCAAGTACCCTCAAGCTCGAATTGAATCACCTAAATATTTACACGCATTATTTACACGGGACAAAACACACTCACAAGTAATCGTGCCACATCCAAAACAATTTATGCAATCATCTTACTACTCAAGAAAACTACGGAAACAAATATCACAAAAGGTCTTTTATCGGTTGTAACTTGGCAGGGGTTAAAAACAAGGGACATATGTACACGGCCATTGAATCAAGAAAGGGTAAAATTCATGAAGAGCATTTTCTTTTTAACATACCCATTCTTGCTGAAACTTCCAACTTATTCTCACAATGCATTCTCTTTTCTTGCTTTGATTCCCATAAATTTTGTTTTTCTTTTGATTTTCCTTTTCTTTCTTTTTCCTTCTCTTTTTTGAATTCATTTGAGAATGCATTGTATCCACAATTCCTTTTTCTCCTTTCACAATGAACCAATCTCCCCAACTTCAACAATACTATACACTTAAATCAAAATGCTCTTCAAAGCGGTTAAAGTTCGGGTTCATGCTTCAAAAATAACAAATTTTTCGCTTTTGGCTCAAGAGAGGTTTCTAATGCGCACACATTCACAAGGTGACTTGAAATGTATTTGGAATGGTGGTTATACTCATAGTACTAAAAAATGCCTTGATCATTTCTATGTTTCCACAATTTCAAAACAACAAGCAAGATTAAACATAAACTATTTGAGTAAGCAACAACTACTTGAATCCCTCAAGAATTTGTGAACAATGGAGGCAACTCACATTTGTGGTAATGTCCTAATTGATTCAAAATGAACAAGAGTTTAAAAAACATTGCATTGACTAATTTTACAAAAAGTAAAAATTTCACATTCACATTATGATTCTACAAACTCAATTCCATACCTTGATGGTGCACACACACAAGAATTTTATCATCACCATCAATGTAAAGATTGCAAAGCAATTCTTACAAGAAGTGGAAGAGAGATTGACATGGGTGTAGGTAAAAGAGTTGTGGAGGAGGAGGTTGTAGCTGAAAATGAAAAAGAAAAAGATAGTGAGGAAATTGAAATAGAAAAAAATGTTGAGGGTGTTTTAGTTGAAAATGAGAAGGAAAAAAGTGAGAATGAGGAAAAAATAGAGAGTGAAGAAAGAGTGAATAGAGCTAGGAAGGGAAAAGAGCCGATGAACAATATTCTGATTCAACATCTACCATATCCGCATGCTCCTACAAAGAAAGATAGTGCACGTCACTATTCTTGGTTTATGGATATCTTCAAGCAATTACAAATAAATATTCCATTTTCCGAGGCTTTGGAGCAGATGCCTAAATATGCGAAATTCATGAAGGATATCCTCACGAAGAAGAAAAGGTATACATATCAGGAGACGATTATGGTAGATGCAAGCAGTAGTGCCATCATTCAACGGACTCTCCCGCGAAAAGAATGTGATCCGGGACGAGTTATATTGCCGGTTACGATAGGAAACATGTATGTGGGAAATGGATTGATTGATTTGGGTTCTAGCATCAACTTGATACCATTTTCGATTGTGAAATAGTTAGGACACATGGAATTAAGGTCCACGCAAATGACGTTGCAACTTGCAGATAAATCCACTACCCGTCCTCACGGTGTAGCGGACGACGTGTTGGTCAAAATGGACAAATTTTTGTTTCCGATAGACTTTGTTGTCATTGAAATGGAGGAGGATGAGGATGCACCTTTGATTCTTGGAAGGCCTTTCATGAAAACTGCCCGAATGGCAAATGACATGGACGATGGTCTCATGAAAGTGAGAGCCCAAGATGAAGAGGTGTGTTTCAATCTTTATGATGCCATGAAGCACAAGAAAGATAAAGGTGATTGTTTCCGAATCGATGCAACGGAGAAAGCAAGTTTTGAAGTTACAAAGCAAATTCATGTCATTGATCCTTTACAAAGAGCTTTGGATGATTCCTTGGAAATATTCTTGGTTGAAGAAGAGCAAGCTCTTGAAGAGTGTTTGTTAGAGCTTGAAGCTTTGGAAGAATTACAACCTTGGGAGTATGAAGAGGAAATTCTAAAAAAAGTGGTTAATGATGAACCATCAAAACTTGAACTGAAAGTGTTACCGTCAACCTTGAAGTATGCTTTTCTCGATGAAGGTGGTAATAAACCGGTGATCATAAGTAGTATTTTGTCTGAAACGAGGAGAGCCGCTTAATTCAAGTGTTGAGAAAAAATCAGGATGCAATGGGATGGACGTTGTCCGATCTCAAAGGCATAAGCCCTTCGTATTGCATGCACCGTATATTCATGGAGGAAGATTTCAAACTGGTAGTGCAACCTTAACGTCGGTTAAATCCAATCATGAAAGAAGTGGTAAAAATGTTAGACGCCGGAATGATTTATCCCATTTCTGATAGCCCGTGGGTTAGTCCGGTGCATGTGGTACCGAAAAAAGGCGGATTAACGGTGGTCCGAAACGAGAAAAATGAGCTCATTCCAACAAAAATAGTTACCGGGTGGAGAATGTGCATCGACTACCGTAGGTTGAACAAAGCTACGAGAAAAGATCATTTCCCTCTACCTTTTATGGATCAAATGCTCGAAAGGCTTTCCGGTCAACAATTCTACTATTTTTTGGATGGTTATTCGGGTTACAACCAAATTATTGTGAACCCAGAGGATTATGAAAAAACCGCTTTTACATGTCCTTTTGGAATCTTTGCTTATCGGAGGATGCCGTTTGGATTATGTAATGCGCCAGCGACTTTTCAACGGTGTATGCAAGCTATCTTCTCGGATTTGATCGAAAAGACAATTGAGGTCTTTATGGATGATTTCTCGGTTTTTGGATAATCGTTTGATTTGTGCTTGAAAAATTTGGATACGGTGTTGGAACGGTGTGTGGAAACCAATTTGGTGCTTAATTGGGAAAAATGCAACTTTATGGTTAAAGAGGGAATTGTGCTCGGTCACAAAGTTTCTTCAAAGGGCCTTGAAGTTGATAAAGCCAAGGTGGACGTTATTGAGAAATTACCACCACCGATGAATGTCAAAGGTATAAGGAGCTTTCTTGGACACGCCGGGTTTTACCGAAGGTTTATCAAGGACTTCGCAAAGGTCGCAAAGCCGTTGAGCAACTTGCTCGTCCAAGGTAAGATTTTTGACTTTGAAGAGTCTTGTCTTTTTGCGTTTAATTTTTTGAAAAATAGTTTAACTACCTCACCGATAATCGTTGCACCTATCTGGAAATTGGATTTTGAATTAATGTGCGATGCTAGCGATTATGCGGTTGGGGCTGTTTTGGGTCAAAGGAAAATGAAAGTTTTCCACGCTATACATTATGCGAGCAAAGTTTTAAACGAGGCTCAAATTAACTATGCAACAACTGAGAAAGAGTTGCTTGCCATAGTGTATGCGTTGGAGAAATTTCGTTCCTACTTGATTGGTTCACGTGTCATCGTTTACACGGACCATACGGCTATAAGGTATCTGCTCACCAAACCGGATTCTAAGCAAAGGCTTATTCGGTGGATCCTTTTGTTACAGGAATTTGATCTTGAAATTCGTGATAAAAAGGGATCCGAGAATGTGGTGGCGGATCACTTATCCCGCTTGGTCAACGTTGACGTGACCAAAAATGAATTTGAGGTAAAAGAGGAGTTCCCGGATGAAAAACTGTTTAGAGTGCAGGTTAGACCGTGGTTCGCCGACATGGCTAACCACAAAGCCGCCGGATTCATACCGGGCGGTCTAACGCACCATCAAAAAAGAAAATTTTTGTCTGATGCCAAGTCTTTCGTATGGGACGGACCTTATTTGTTCAAACTTGGTGTCGACAACCTTATTCTGTGGCACTGTCATAACTCTCCATATGGAGGACACTTTAATGGGTTGAGAACGGCCATTAAAGTCCTTCAGTCGGGCTTTTATTGGCCGTCCTTATTCAAAGATGCGCACGCGCATGCCCTTAGTTGTGACAGGTGCTAGAGAAGTGGAGGAATTTCACGGCGGCATGAGATGCCTTTACAGAATATGTTAGAGATTAAAGTTTTTAACTGTTGGGGGATCGACTTTGTCGGTCCATTCCCATCTTCATTCTCTAATGAATATATTTTGGTCGCCGTCGATTATGTGTCTAAGTGGGTGGAGGCGATAGCTTGTGCTAAAGCCGACGGAAAAACAGTTGTGAAATTTTTGAAGAAAAACATTTTTGCGCGTTTTGGTACTCCTAGAGTGTTAATAAGTGACGGAGGATCTCACTTCTGTAACACTCAGCTTGACAAAGCTTTGGAGCAGTATGGTGTGAAGCACAAGGTTGCCATACCATATCATCCGCAAGCTAATGGTCAAGCGGAGGTATCCAATCGTGAGATAAAATGTATTTTGGAGAAAACTATTTTGGCCTCGAGAAAAGATTGGGCCAACAAATTGGATGATGCGTTGTGGGCGTATCGGACCGCTTTTAAGGCTCCGATCGGTCTCACACCATTTAAAATGGTGTATGGTAAGAATTGCCACCTGCCGGTGGAGTTGGAGCACAAGGCGTTTTGGGCCTTAAAATTTTTAAATTTTGATCCAACTCTAAGCGGCGAAAAAAGAAAAGTGCAATTACAGGAATTGGATGAATTACGCCTTCAGGCGTACGATTCCAATAGACTGTACAAAGAGCGTGTAAAGTCTTACCATGACAAAAAAATAATCATCAAGCAATTTGAGGTAGGACAGCTGGTACTGCTATTCAATTCTCGGTTAAAATTGTTCCCGGGAAAGTTAAGGTCTAAATGGTCGGGTCCGTTTCGGATTCGTGAAATAAAGCCTTATGGAGCAATCGTAATAGAAGATACAACAACCAAAGAGAATTGGACTGTCAATGGCCAGAGACTGAAAGTGTACCTTGGAGGAGGTTTCGAGCGGAATCCCGCCATTGTTCCCTTCCGCGATCCGTGAGATTGTGGTGGACCGTCGAGCTTAGCCGACATTAAACAAGCGCTCGTTGGGAGGCACCCCAACATTGTAAGTATTTTGCTATTATTTGCTGTTTGAAGTCATTTTTGTGAGACTAGTGTGTACATTGTAGTATTGTATTATGTTCACTATGGCAGTAGGACAGAACCAAAAGTTTTGAAAAATTTGTCTTGTTCGCACTGCAAACCTGGGGCGAGCATTCGCTGGCCATTCGCACTGCGAACATCAGCGAACCAGACTGGGTGGTTTTGCTGCCACATCATTAAAAAGTGAAGGTTTTGGATTGGGTGGGCCTGCACGTAGGCCCAAGACCCATGTTGAAATTCTGAGAACTTGGGCGGACCAAACCCTAGTCCTTGCCTCTCACTTTCAACCATAAGCAAAAAGAGAAAAAAACCTCAAATCCTCTCCCCTCTCACATGCAAGTTTCTGCCATTCTCTCAAGTTTTTTTCTCTCAATTGCCAACTCTAAACAAGGTTTGAATTTCGTTTCTATGTTCTTTCTGTTATTTTGATTTTGTTTGGAAATTCACATGAGAAATCTTTAAGCATTTGGGGTAGAATTCTGTGTTAGGTTTTTCATTGCATGTCTAATTTTATGCTGGTTTTTGAGTATACAAGACATTTAGAATGTTGCTATGTAGTGAAATCTGGGTCTGTAAAAATTTTTCAAAATTTTCGTGCATTCGCTGGCTTGTTCGCACTGCGAACCTGGGGCGAGCGTTCGCCAGGCTTCATAGTGCGAGTGTTCTAGTGAGCAGCCCAAATTTTTATTTTTCTGATAGTTCATTGTGATGCATGTGTGTACTTATTTCTAATCAGCTGTCTTGGTGTTTTTGTGTGGATTTGTTTGTCATTTGTGCAGATGGGTCATAAAACCATGATCAAGAAAAGAAAAACATCAACATCCAGACAGGTTCCGATCACGTTCGACGACACTCGTTTCAAGGGTATTCGGCAGGCGCAGAGATATGAGGTATTGGAGACGAGAACCATCCTTGCTGAAAAGAGATTTATTTTTAATGATCAAGGGACTTATCGATCGGTAGCTGCCCTCTTGCATGAAAAAAAGTGGGATCAGCTGATAACGCCCCTTGATTCGTACAATGTGGAGATGGTTCGCGAATTCTATGCTAATGCCCTTCCTGATGAGGGAGATCTGTTTAATTGGATGACTGTTGTTGGAGGGAAAACTGTAAGGTTTGATAGAAGGACTATTAACCGTGTGCTTGGAGACCCTCTTCCATTGCGTGCTAGTGAGGAAGATGATTACCACAGGAACCTAAACCGCAACAGGGATATCACACGAATGACCTCGGATTTGTTGCGCCCGGGTAAAGATGTTAAGTTAAACCATTCGGGAGTGGCTGTGAGATATCATCGAGAGGACATGTTACCTTTGGCTCAGCTTGTCTTACTTTTGGTGGTGACCAACATTACGCCAAAGTCACATTCCTCTACCGTTCCGATTCGCTTGGCTCACCTTATGCATAGCATCCTTACAAACGTGGAAATTGATGTCGCGAGGATAATAGCAGATGAAATAAGGTCCATTGTTGAGAGTGGATTAGGAGGGAACGCTTCGAGGAAAAATTCCCCTCTTGCTTTTCCGTGTCTTATCATGGCCTTATGTGTTGAAGCTGGTGTTAATTTACCTTCGCGTCGTCAGGTCACTGTCACGTCGGCTATCGATGATTGATATGTCGACAAATTTTGCAAACCAAAGGGTGTTAGAGGTGAGACTTCAGGGGCTGCTGCTGCTGCAGGGGCTGGTACGAGTGGTGGTGATGCATTTGAGTCGCCGAATTTCTATCCGTATCAGCAGGAGATCTGCCAATATAATTGGGATTGGATGGCTGCTCAGCAGTGTGCTATGACTGATATTCATGATTCTTTGCAGGTTCTCCAATTGCAGATCCGTGACCCTTCTACTGAGCATACTATGATGTCGAGAGAGCAGTTCCTCGCACATGCTGGATGGCCTGAGGCCATGCCAGTTTTTGGAGGGGGAGAGGATTCGGCTGGTGGTCCTGCAGGTGATGAAGATGATGAGGATGGAGATGGTGATGAGATTGAGGGTGATGGCACTGATGTGGAGGTCTCGGGGAATACTTCTGATGAGGATGAGATGGTTACCGAGGTTTTGGAGATTGAGTCCGAAGAGGACTAATTTTGTGATTTTCAGACTTGTACACTTCCTTTGGTCTCCAAAGTGAAGTTTTCTTATATTTTGTATTTTTCAGCTTTTACTAGTCTAGTGTATCCACATAGTGGAATATTTTGATATTGGTGTACTTGTACCCTAGTGGTACCATTTTGGATATTGTAGGTGTTCTTACACCAAGCACTTTATTTATTATGAGTATTGTTAAGTGTTATGTTTAAAATTTTTTGTTTTGCTTTTACTAATAATTTGTTAGTTTTTAATTGTTAGTATGTTTTCATGTTAATATTCCTTCTTTTATGATGGAATTTTGGAAGTAGGTTGGACTCTTGATTTTTAAAGAAAGATTCCTCCATGATGTGAGGGCTATGATAGTATCTTAAGCATTGCGTTGCGACAAGGTACATCGTTACCTAGTTCGAGAATTTTGTATGTTTTAGAACTGTGTGTCTTGTGTGATTGATAATGTTGTTTCATGTTACAACTTCCTTTGAATGCATGTGTCATTTTAGGATCAAAACCATTAAAGTGAGAAGCCTTCAAAGTGTTAGTATATGCTAAGGATTATTGATGAGTGTTGTTTTTACTTTTAATTCATGCCTTATCTTGTGACCATGTGATTTTGTGGAAGTAGGAGAAGTGATCAAGGCACTTGTTGATAATGAGCACAACCATGTCCATATAGTAATTCACCCGTGAGGTGTAAGCATTTGGTAGCCCCTTTGAGCCTAAATAGTTTAGAACTCGGTTTAGTGATGAACTTATTTTATGTACCTAATTTGCAAGTTTGGTTCATCACTAAATTTGTTGAGTTTATAACATTTTCTTCTTGAACCTTTGAAATTGTATACTTTTTCTTCCTTGTCTTAAAAAGCAAGGAACATTCACGTTAGGTTAAGTCAAAAATGAGTTGGGGAGAATAAAAAGAATATGGGTGCATTACTCCAAATTTTGAAAAAAATATTCAAGTAAGCATGTAAAGAAAAGAGTGTGAATATGTTGTACAAATGAGAAAATGCTTGCTTGAATGAAAAAAAATATAGAATTAATAATTGTGCATGGTAGTTTGTGAAGGTGGAATGAAAAATTGGTGAAATGAAGTGTGTTATGTGAATATGTGTATAGTGAATGTTCTTTTGCGTCGGCAATTTCGTTTCAAAGACCGTTAGAAATGTCCCTTTTTTGTTCACCCGACCGAGCTACACCCTTGAAGTCCTTAGTGATCTTTTACTTCCATGATTTCTTTTGTGTTCATTGAGATCTGATATGAATTGCTTAGTATTGCATCATTGGTCATTTGAGTGTATCTGTCCCGTGTTTGTATGCACGTGTGCCTTCAATCCTTTTTCGAAGAGGAGTGTAGAATGACATGTGCAGGATGAGTTTGTTGTCTCTTGAAACATTGTTTGAAATTGTTTGGGAGGCAAGTTCTTTTACGTTATAGGTTCTTGAATTGTGTAATTATGCGTTGTTGTGATCGTTGGTTAGTTGAGCCGTTTTTCGCGTCTTGGTTGAATTGAATGCTCTAGGAAATCCTCGTGAGAGGCATACTTTGCTTGAGGACAAACAAAGAGTTAGTTGGGGAGAGTTTGTTAGATGTCAATCATGTTATATATTTGTATGAAATACTTGGCATTTTTCATTTCTTTCCAACGGTAAAGTGTGAATGTAAGCGGTAAATTGTGTTGTAAGGCTTACATTGGAACATATTTGTGGAGCTTGTAATTTGTGTGTTAATGTGCAGGTATAGGCATGAAAGGAGAAAAAGTGTGAAACACATGGAGTGAATGCAAGTTGCCATGAAAATTATTGCTGCAACAGAGCAGTCGCAGTGCGAAGGATCTGGCGAAGGCCCAGCGAAGGTTCGCACAACGAACGTCAGCGAATGAGCCAGCAAATGGTGGCAGAAAGTTTGAGTTTTGAAATGACAAAGAGTTCGCACTGCGAACTCCTGGCGAGGGTCTAGCGAATACTGGCTGGTTGGTTCGCAGTGCAAAGATGCTGGCGAAGAGAGGCAATAAGTTTGGGATTTTGATTGGCCTGGCTCGCTAGTTTATTCGCAGTGTGAATGAGCTAGCGAATCATTCGTTGTGCGAAGGAAAGGTTCGCACTGCGAACGCGCGATTTATGCTTGGGGCGGTTTAACTCTCAGAGGCACTTAAAGTGCCATTTTCCCTCATTCACAGTGCGAATGATGTGCTCGCAGTGCGAATAGTGCAGATTTCAGAAGTGTATAAATAGATTTTCACTTTATGTAATTGGGATCTCTTGTTCATTATTCACTAGAATTCATAGTTTACAGTATTTTGATCATCAAAGAGTGTATTTTCGATTGGAGAAGCTGAAGTCGCATCCATTCTCGATTATTCATCGTGGATGCTCATTCATCTCCTCTCTTTACTTGTTATCCAATCTACCATGAGAAGTGGTAGCTAAACACTCAATGTTGAGGTTAGAGGTAGTTGATCCTAACTTTATGTATTGCTGTTGATCTATTGTATATGAACAAAGTCTTTGATCAATATAGATGATGTTGTTTTCTCTTAATGATCCATGTGTGAGTTGTTTTGCTCTAGACATAGATTCTCCAAATCATGACCTAACAATTTTATCTCTTAAAAACCAAACTCTAGACATAGATTTGGGATTTGCTATTCGCATTGTGTTGATCTTAATGATTGTTGTTTAGATTGTTAGCGTGAGACATCATCTAACGGTCTAAACAACGATACTCACGACTTTGCTTTAGACATAAACGTAGTCGGGAGGATACGCGGTTATAGTGATCGGAAATCGAGTTCATATGCTTGATTAATCGTTTATACATGAAAAGGATTGGCGAAACCTAACCTTAACATGCTTTTATAAAAACCTTTACAAAATCTTTGTCACCAATTAATCTTTGCTACAAGTGAATGTTAACAACAATTGAGAAACTTTTGAAACCATTGAACTTAGAATATCACAACTATTGAAAGGCAAGCATCAAATATCAAACAATCCCTGTGGATACGATAAAAAACAACCCCCACTATTACTCTACTAACAGTGTTTCAGACCAGCTTTTAATGCACTCTAGGCAATCTCAACTCAAAACATGCAGAAACCTCACAGTTCACTCAAAAGGCAATGCAAACAGTAATAACACTAAAAAGGCAAGAAATACTTACAATGTTGGGGTGCCTCCCAACAAGCGCTTGTTTAATGTCGGCTAAGCTCAACGGTCCAATGCAACCTCAAGGATCGCAAAACGCCACAACGGAGGTGAAATTCTGGTATCATATGTGTGATGTTAAATACGATGTCACAACAATACACTCTGCTAATATGAACAAGGCAATAACAAGCAGTAAATAACACAATGAATTGTTCACCCAGTTCGGTCTAACTACCTACGTCTGGGGGCTACCAAGCCAGGGAGGAAATTCACTATTAGCAGTATCAAATTATAGACTCAACAATCCCAGTTGACATCTACCTAAATTGATCACTACCCAATGACACTTCTACCTAAGAAACCACTTAGGTATGAGAAACCACTCACTCCCTAAATCACCACAGTGATACAATCCAATGATTACACATTAATCACACACCTTGATTCTGTTTAACAACTTTGATCAAGTACAATTAACAACTCAAAAATAGTAACACCAATTCACACACGAATGGTTTACAAAACACGAAGACACAAATGAAACTCAGTCTTTAGCTCTCTTTCTTCGTTCTTTTCCAACAAGTGTTGAGGCAGCTTTTATATAATTCTGACTTGGGCTTGGGCCTCCTAAAAAAAATATCTAATTTGATTTGTTTTAAAAACTGAATTTAAAACAGATTTGATCTTCAAATCTTTTTAAATCTCTCCAAATCAGCCCAAATGTTAGTTACATGATCTGCTCCATGATCTGCAAAACTATCTGATTGAAAATATCTTCTCCTAGAAATTCGCATCCAATCTCTCTAACAGATCTCCTCAAAACTTACTAACACGCGCATCCCTAAAACATCACAACCTGATGTACTGATGTTCTGATACAGTGATGTCAAGACATCACTTATAACATCAGCATATAAAACTTCAACCCTGCAACAACTAATGTTAGGAACCAATGTTATGACATCAGACATATGCCATCAACCTTGTTCAACTTTGTTTTACCAAAATTCCATCCAATACAAGAACTAACAATCTCCCCCTTTGGCTAATTTTGGCTAAAATAATCTCTGCCATCATCAGAGGTACCTGCAGCGGAAAAACTTTATACTCAGTAGCAATCACATCCAAAATGCACACAGCTAGACTCCCCCTCAAAATAAGAACCAGCATACCAGTTGTTCACTCCCCCTCAAGCCTAGAGCCAGCAACAGACACCTAGGCAACACATAAGCTAACCTCTCCCCCTTTTTAGCCACAATTTGACAACAACCAACAAGTTATA
Organism: Lathyrus tuberosus; assembly: GCA_022829125.1. NCBI lineage: Eukaryota > Viridiplantae > Streptophyta > Magnoliopsida > Fabales > Fabaceae > Lathyrus > Lathyrus tuberosus. The sequence continues at coordinate 1,992,973 of JALAZF010000073.1, read as the reverse complement.
CCCTACCACTTTACTACAGTTAGTCCTACTAGCTCTCCTTGTCAGTCTAAAGTCAGCACCACAAGACAAGACAAATCATAGAACAAAACCAAGATAAGCATAAAAGTACTATTATCCAAGTTACACACCATGCACACAATGTGCAAAAACAAAAATCTATAAACTACAAAAGTAATAAACAGCAACAACAGCACTTTAATCTTCATTAGCATCAGAGCCATCTGCATCATTCTCCTCACCTTCCTCTGAACCTGAATCTTCAGTATTGACATTCACATCATCTTCACCCTGTTCCAAGGATTTGATCATCTGCTCAATTTTCAACTTCCTAGCAGTGCTAGTACTGATAACCATATCAAGATCCTTGCAGGTTGCCTTCAATTCTTCAATCAACTCAGCTTTAGTACTGGCCTTCTTAACACTAGAACTTGATGTTACAACAATGTCTGGAACATGATTCCCAATAAACAGCTTGGGATGCAAGGATAAAGCTGACTCCCTCTTACATGCTACATCTAAACTGGTTAGAATTCCAGGATGTTGATCTAAGATCATGCCACAGACAAGGGAAGGGAATGTTATAGGCATCTTGATAGCATTAGTGGCACCATGCTTCACTACTTGATCAAATATGTAATTTCCATAATTGAACTTGACCTTTTCCCAACAGCATAAATAAACCTTCCTAATCCCACAACTATGGTGGTTTTGTGATTAGTAGGTACTCAGTTAGCAGCTCTAATTCTGTGCAAAATAGCATACTTGATACTGAGTTTGCTAGCTGTCAATTTACCTTTCAGTGGCCAAACCTTCACCTGAGTGGTTGTGATCTCTTTACACACATCATTATCAATCACTTCCAGTTCACAACCCTCTTGATCATCTCTTCCCAGATACTTATTGATGGTACTAGGAGAGAAATTAATGCACTTACCCCTAACAAACACCTTCATGAAGTCCACACTTCTTTTATCAGAAATGTCTAAAGGAATGTTAACAACAAATTCCTTAACAAGTCCACCATAGCACTTAGAGAATTTTGTCATAGTCTTCAACAGGCCAGCAACATGAATGAGCTCCATAATTTCTTTCATCTCCAATGCATCTTTGCCCAGCTCTCTTTCCAGAGCTAATCTCCTTTGACACACAAATTTCCACAGTGGAGCACTGCTAGCATAATGAAAGGATATGTTGTCCACTGGCACTTCAGGAACCTTATCAGAAATTCTCTTTAAAATGGACTTTCTGACAAGGATGATGTCTTGAACATCTTCCTCAACATCATACTAAGATTCAGATTCTTCTCTAACCTTTCTCTTTTTGGAGGTCACAGCAACCTTGCTCCAAGATTTAGTTGGACCAACAACAGATGTCTTTTTCTTCTTGCCTTTAGCTGTCATCTTAGGAGAAGATCCCACAGTCTTTCCTTTTCTAGTCTTCAATCTATTTACAATCCCAGGAACAACATTACCAATTACTTCATTATCAGATAAGTCAACAACATCCACCACATTAGCCTTCTTCTTCCCTCTGGGACTAGGAGTAACATCCCTAGCATGTGATGTTCCAACATCATGTTCAACATCAACCTCATCTTCAACATGAGTATCTCTTTCTCTTTCAACTTCAGCTTCAACTTCATCTTCAATCTCAGCATCTTCAATGACTGAAACAGCTAATCTATGAAGATTTGTTTCAGAAGTTTCAATGTCACCCTCTTCTCTAACAGATTGATCAGCAGGCCTTTGACTCAGAGGTCTAGATATTCCTTTCACAGGAATCCCTTTCTCAAATATTTTTGTGACAATCTGATCAACGCTCTTGTCCACATCTACCCTTTCTTCAACAGCTTGAGGAAGAGGGGTGGTAGTCCTAGGAGTAGGTTTGTCTTCAAACAACACACTAGTGACAAAGGCTCTACTTTCGCTATCATCAAATTTACTACTCGCAGATTGATTAGAAGTGTTACCTTTTGAAGGTCTCTTGGGTTGATACTTCTCAGGTCTTTTCTTTTCTGAGGCTGGAATCATAGAGATAGGAGTAATGTCCATAGCTTCATTCACAGACACCTCTTCTGTCAAAACCCTAGAATTTGCATGAGTGGAACTTTTGGACGCAACCTTCTTGGATGGAGATGACACTTGTTTAGACATCGTTCATGTGTTACAACTGATGGCCAAAAGTGTTTTGTAATTTCTGTTCTTAGGGGGGAAGATGAACAGACTTGGAGTGTTGAGATTGAAGAAGCGTGTGAGAGTGATAATAGGGAATGATAGCCTAAGGTAAGGGGACTGCTTTTGTTGGTCACTTAAAGGCCAATAAATGTATTTTCCCCACCAAAACAAATTTCCTTTTAAATTTTTGAAATTTAATAAATGCACACCATAATTCACTAACCTTTGAATCCTTTTCCACATGCCCAAATCCCTACTTAACACTTCACAAGTTTCAGCACACATATCTTTAGGGAAATCGTCATTACCCTTCATACCTGAATGATCAACCTCTACTAGCTTGGTTTCTTCAATATTTCCTCTGAATAGTTGCATAACACTAGGTTGTTTGGTGATCCTTCTAATGTCACATTCAGATGTCATAACATTATCCTTGACATTACATGATAAGCTGGACTCTTGAGGAACCCATAAATAACAGTTATCTATGGATCCAACTCCCCTCATAATGACTTCACTCTTCTCATTAGTCACTAAACATTCATCTTTAGTGTAGCTAACCTTGAATCCTTCATCACATAACTGACTGATGCTAATCAAATTAGCAATCAATCCTTTGACCAGAAGTACCCTTTCAAGATTAGGTCCAGCCTCACAATTCAATTTTCCAATTCCTTTAACTTCCCCTTTTTCTCCATTACCAAAAGTTACACCGTTTGTGGAGTAAGTCCTGATATCCACCAACTGATTCTTGACACCAGTCATATGCATTGAGCAACCACTGTCAAAATACCAACCATCCATAGCTGAGGTTCTAACTGATGAGTGATCCAATAGACATGTGACAGCAGCTTTAGGAATCCATTGTTTAACAGTCTGAGGCCTGTCCTGCTTCTGTCTAGGTTGAGGAACAGGCTTGGGATAACCATGCAGTTTAAAGCAAGAAGATCGTGTATGGCCAAATCTCCCACAATAGTAACATCTTACTCTTTGAATCTCTTCTCTGAAGTGATTGAAATGTCTCCCACCTTGATGATGATTTCTGTCATAATGCTGAGGCTGCCATCTGTCAAAATATTGATGCTGTCTTCTCCCATAATTAGGTTGTCTTCTATAGTGCTTAGGTTATCTTTTACCATGATGTTGTGGCCTCCTTCTTCCATAACCATGAGGCACAACATTATTAGGTCCAAACCCATACATTTTCCCTTGATGTTGAGACATCGGATGGAACGTGTTATGTTTGAAATTATAAGCCTGCATACTCCTATGGTATTGGGGAGGCATATACTGTCTAGCTCCAGAAACCTGAGGCTTTCCTTGAGGTTGAGACAAAAGCTTCTTAGGTGCAGGACCATATCCCTTTCCAGTATTTTGTGGCCCAAGGTGAGGGACACCCTTCTTAATTCCAGAACCATGTCATTTTTCATGCTGATGAGGAATGTTTTGTTTAACCCCAGAAGAACTAGCTTCTGCAGATATCTTATTTTCTCCCTCATATCCTAGACCAGTCTTATCACTTGCCCATTTTCCAGCTTCAAGTATTTTATCCAGAGTGTCAGTTCCACTATTTAACATTTTGATGGATTTTGACATTTGATCAAGCTGGGATTTTAACAACAAATTTTCATTCTTAAGTTCATCTTTCTCAGTCTCAAGCTGTACAATAATCTTCTTCTGCTTCTCCCGTTCTTGGAGTACCTCTTCACTTTTCAGACACAGCTCTTGATAAGAGGATGCCAGCTCTTCAAAGGTCAATTCACCATCACTAAACTCTCCATCAGAGGCACATAGTCCAGTCAATGCCTTAACATGCTTGGCATTCTCTTCTTCACTTTCACTATATGTATCAGACCAGGAAACAGATAACCCCCTTTTCTGCTTTTTGAGGTATGTAGGGCATTCTTTCTTGACATGACCATAACCTTCAAACTCATAGCATTGAACTCCTTTGTCATGATTGGACTTTTCTTCATCTCTTGTTTTCTTCACTTGATCACTAGACCTGTTGTTGTCAGATGTGATGTTCTTAACATTAGGTCTATAGTTTCTATCCATTCTCTTTAACACCTTATTAAACTATCTCCCAAGCATCACAACAACATTTTACAGTTCCTCCTGAGTTTCAAAATTACACTCCTTCTTACCATCTTTAGTATTGGACACCAAAGCTATGCTTTTGGTCTTCTTTTCAGGCTCCTCATTCAATCCCAACTCAAAGGTTTGAAGAGAACCAAGCAACTCATCAACCCTCATCTTGCTGATATCTTGAGCTTCTTCAATGGCAGTCACCTTCATTTTATATTTCTTGGGAAGGGATCTGAGAATCTTCCTTACCAGCTTCTCTTCAGTCATTCTTTCTCCTAAAGCACTAGATGCATTAGACAACTCAAGAATATTCATGTGAAAATCATGGATAGTCTCATCATCCTTCATCTTCGGATTTTCAAACTTTGTTGTCAAAAGTTGAAGTCTTGACATCTTGACTTTGGAGGTTCCTTCATGAGTAGTCTTCAAGATATCCCATGCATCCTTAGCTACTTCACAAGTGTTGACCAACCTGAAGATGTTCTTATCAACACCATTGAATATGGCATTCAAGGCTTTAGAATTCCCAAGGGCAAGCTCATCTTCTTCCTTGGTCCATTCTTCTTCAGGTTTCAGTTTTGAGCTACCCTCTACTTCCTTTCCATTCTCATCCTTTTCCACAATAACAGGATGTTTCCATTCTTTCACAATAGCCTTCCAAGCCCTGCTGTCTAATGACTTCAAGAAGGTAACCATCCTTGGTTTCCAATAGTCATAATTAGAGCCATCTAGAATAGGGGGTCTATTCACAAATCCACCAGTCTCCTTGTCCATTGCACCAGAAAGTATCAGCTCTAGATCTCACCCAGATGCAGAGCAGGATGCCTGCTCTGATACCAATTGAAATTCTGGTATCAGATGTGTGATGTTAAATACGATGTCACAACAACAGACTCTGTTAATATGAACAAGGCAATAACAAGCAGTAAATAACACAATGAATTGTTCACCCAGTTCGGTCTAACTACCTACGTCTGGGGGCTACCAAGCCAGGGAGGAAATTCACTATTAGCAGTATCAAATTACAGACTCAACAATCCCAGTTGACATCTACCTAAATTGATCACTACCCAATGACACTTCTACCTAAGAAACCACTTAGGTATGAGAAACCACTCATTCCCTAAATCACCACAGTGATACAATCCAATGATTACACATTAATCACACACCTTGATTCTGCTTAACATCTTTGATCAAGTACAATTAACAACTCAAAAATAGTAACACCAATTCACACACGAATGGTTTACAAAACACGAAGACACAAATGACACTCAGTCTTTAGCTCTCTTTCTTCGTTCTTTTCCAACAGGTGTTGAGGCAGCTTTTATATAATTCTGACTTGGGCTTGGACCTCCTCAAAAAAATATATGATTTGATTTGTTTTAAAAACTGAATTTAAAACAGATTTGATCTTCAAATCTTTTTAAATCTCCCCAAATCAGCCCTAATGTTAGTTACATGATCTGCTCCATGATCTGCAAAATTATCTGATTGAAAATATCTTCTCCAAGAAATTCGCATCCAATCTCTCTAACAGATCTCCTCAAAACTTACTAACACGCGCAACCCTAAAACATCACAACCTGATGTACTGATGTTCTGATACAGTGATGTCAAGACATCACTTATAACATCAGCATATAAAACTTCAACCCTGCAACAGCTAATGTTAGGAACCAATGTTATGACATCAAACATATGACATCAACCTTGTTCAACTTTGTTTTACCAAAATTCCAGCCAATACAAGAACTAACAGGAGGGATTCCGCTCGAAATCACCACATAGATAAACTTTCAACCTTTGACCATTTACAGTCAAATTCTCCTTTGACTTAGTGTCTTCAATGACTATTTCCCCATATGACTTGATCTCCCGAATATGAAATGGACCAGACCACTTAGATCTCAATTTACCTGGTGTAATACCCCAAAATTTGCTCTCCCCTTTTGGCATCATAGCATGGCATTATCATTTATCATATCATATCCATCTCATTAGCATTGCATTGCATTTAATATAGAAAAATGAAGCATGGCACACCTCTTACCATCAAGGCATGTGATCAGGGGAAAAAGTTAGCAGTCAAAGGATTATTCAAAGCACAAAAGTCAAGCAAGTGGCCTCAAGGCGAGCCAAGAGGTCTCTCATGTCTCATATTACCTCAATTGATCATCCATAACCTCAAGAAAGTGAAAACAATGGGAGATTGAAGCAATACATCTTTCATCATACAAGAGGTTCAAAAACTGAAGGCAAACCCTCAAAAAGAGATAGCTCAATGATCCAAGATCATCCCCAAGTGACATATCTCATCATCCTTTAAGAGGATACACAACATACTCTGAGGAATTTGAAATTGGAGACTGCACTTTTACCTCCTAACCAGAGGATGCTAAAACTAGGGTTTCCATTTTAATCAGGGAGTCTCTGATTTTTTGGGCAAGACTTGATGTCATGGGTTTCTCTATGTCCTTAGGTGTATGGATGTGGAAGATTGCATCTCAATTAGTTTTAGAAGTGGTTCAATTGGAAGAAGAATCAAAATCAGGGAATTTGGGGGCCAGGTCAAATAATCAGAGGAAAAAGTCAACTCTTGACTTTTTGAGGCCAAATTCATGAAATTCATGTTATATGTGACCAAGGTGCAAAATTTGATCAAGAAACTCCAAAGGAATCATGAAAAAATCAAGATGTGGAAAGTTGCCATTTTTGGATGAGGTAGGGTTACTAAAAATAGCAAGTTTTGGCCATTTTGCATCAGAATTTGAACCAAGGCCATTCAAATTTGGAGCACCAAATGAAAATTCCACTCTGCCTCAATGAAAGGCCTTGCTTTAAGCTCCAAATCCATGGGTAGAACATTTCCATTGGATAAAAAATGAGGGAGATATGATTGATCAAAGTTGGAGGAAAGTAGGCCAAAAACCATGTCATGACCAAGTTTGGCCAGGTCTGCGCGCAGTCATTTTCTCAAACAGTTGGTGGGCAAAATGTAGGGATCAATTACTCATGGTTAAAGGCTTCAAATGAAAAATCTTGCAACATCAAAGTTGTTCCCCTATGTGAGATCTTCAAGATTGATGTTCATGATTTTTTCATTTGATCAAAGGATAAGGAGTTATGATAGCTCAAAGATTGGTCAACACAACTGAAAATCCATGCCATGCACACCTTGCCAACCAACCTCATTTCCTCGCCCATAACCAGTTTCCAAACCTTATTGTTCTAAGTCATTTTCAACCTCTCCCAAGCATCATTTCCATTCAATTTTCATACCAAAGTAGTTCTACTACAATCCCTCTTGCCAATGACTCCAAGAACTCATCAAATCATCCACAATGCAAAGAGAAAATCACCATTAAACACCCATGTCTGCAAACTGTTATAAAAAATCAGAAAAAAAAACCAATGTTGTTGATGTTGTTGGTACAAGCTTGCACGTGCTTTATTCATACCAGCTATCCATTGCCTTTTTAAACCAAACACATTGCATACACACCATAGCACGTGCTATGCATGAAAGTAGAAATGACAAGCTTGCTGAACAAGTTTTGTGTTACACAGCCTTGCCATTCCATTTCTCTTGTCACCATCACCATAGCTTACCATGAACTATCATCACCTTATCATTGCTCTCCCTAACTAACTTGACTCAGTTAGTTAGGGATGACTCACCTAAACCACCATGACTCAGTTGATTCACCCAGTTAACCATGGTTAAGCTCAACATATAAAACAAATCTTCCCTTCACGAATTCATTTTCTGAGCTTCATTTTTCTGATATTCAATTGAGAAACTCTTTCCATTCTCTCTCAATTCCTCCACATTTCAACTGATTTTCGAGCTCCACTTCATCTCCCTCATCTTCTTCTCAGAATCTCTCTGATTCTCTCTCCCATTTTCATCACATTGCAACTGTTTTGAATCTTGGATTTCAGCTCTCCTTCACTGAAGTATCATCCACTCTATCTAAGCCTTTATTTGGCCACATTGGAGCTCAAGAACTCAAGGCAACATCTCTGGTTTTCTTTTGAACAAAGAATCTTCAAGTTTCAGGTTTGGAATTTCTTAACTCTTCTGGTGCGATTCATTGATTTTTAAGCTTGTTTCATGTTGATTATGGCTTATTAGAAGCAATGAAACATTTCTGGCTAGTTGATAGACCTCTCAGAGGTGTAGATCTAAACTTAGGGCAAAATGTTTGTGATCATTTCTTGCTGTGTGTGCATTGTTTGGTGATTTCAGTGCTAAATTCTTGATGTACGTAAGTTTAGCTTTCATTTGGTATGTGGATTGTGAATTTCTGGAAGAATTAAAGTTGCAGACGGTGATGGTTGACCGGAGAAGGTGACCGGAGGTCCTTCTCCGGCCGGTGGTCTTCATGTTAGGGTTTTATGACCAGTTTGAATGTGATCCGTTGGATGAGTGTGATCTAATGGCTACCATGCTGCCAACACATAAAAATTCATGTGCATGTCACGTGATTCTTCTGATTTCATTGTTAAACATTGTGTGGCATGGTACATGGTAGCTATGGTGAACATTCATGCACATGCGTGAGATTAGGTTACTTTGACCAGGGGTTGACTTGGACTTGATCCTATGGTGTCTATTGCTTTGACTCTGGTTGACTGATTGTGCATGTTAATTATCATGTTTTGCGCATAATTGGACTTAACCAGATTGATATTTACACCCCTCTGTTTGGAAGCCCAGTGAATTTGCACTGTCCAATTGCTATGTTCATACCCCCCTGCATTTTGCATTTATTTTTCATTTTTTATTTCTTTCTACATGTTTGCTTTTTAATTTTCGAAAATACCAAAACAGATTGTAAAATTCCACAAAAATTCATGAGCATCATTAAAACATTTAGGAAATTTTCCATGATTTTATTTCTTGATTTTATGACCTTTTTACCCCTAGTCCATAATTTTCTTTGAATTTCCATTTAGATGCATTCTAAGCATGATACATGAATTTGTTTAATTTTGTTCTTGCTCATTACCAACTGTTTTGACATGATTATTTTTGCATTGATTCACTAATACATTGAAGCATGTTAGATGATTTTTGTTTGGTTTTTTAGGTCACTTTATCACATGTCTTGATGCCTATATTTGCACCACTTTGCATGATGTTTCAACTTGACCTAAGTGCATTATTTGACATCATTTTGCCTTGAATTTTTACATGATACTTTGATAAGTGGTTCATTTCTGTTTTGTGTACCTCAACACCATGTTTGAATAATTTTCATGAACTCATTTGATTTTTGTTTAAGACATTTCATTTGAAGCATTACAACATGTCACATCCTTGTGATCTTTGTGCATGTTTACATGATTTCTTTTGTACATACTTGCATGATCATTTGCCTACTTTGTGAACTACTCACTTGACATTATAGGTCATTGGTACATATTACATGTCATCCTTGCATGTTGATTTTTATTTAAACTTTGTGCACCTTTAACATGTGGTGTCTGTACTTGTGTTTTCTTTTGAACTTCCATTTCAATTCTACTTCTTCTATCACTTCTTAAATGTCTTGATGTGCTTCATGAATACTTTTGAGATGTTTATAAACCATTTTCCATTTAGTTTCAATTCTGGTTGTTGATTTACATGTTCCATTTATGCATGTCCTCTTCATTTCTTTCCATCTTTCATCTACCCCTTCTTCTTGTAACATGTTTAAATGCTAATGGGTGATGATTATTGCTTATTCACTTGCACTTGTATGATGATATTCACTTGTTGTCCATATGATGTACATTCTGATTGTGGCTCTAGGATTTGGTTTCTCATTTAATTATTTTGAGTTTTATGATGCATTACATGTTCTTTTACTTCTTATACTTCTTATACATGTTTACTAACCATGTAGGGGCTTTGGTAAGTTTCAATTGAGTGTGGATAAGGAATCCACATTCAAATTCTATCCTTTCTCTTTTACAATTCCATTTTGTGTTTTGTTAAGCACTTATGTGCTTTCTTTTAATAACTCATCACTTTCCCCTTGTGAATTACAATTCATCTTCTACTTTAGAAGTGAATTGTTTAATTCATTCTTTCTTTAGACTTTAGGTTGAAACCTCACAAACTTTAGGATCACTCCCTTAACTAATCAATTAGGATTGAGTCTTAGTCCATATAGATTTTTACCTTTACCCTCTCTTGAGTCTTTCATCTTCTCATCTCAAAGAAAATTCCAAACATATAATAAAGGTAGGCATTTATTGCATTTAGGCCTTTCATATAAAGAAAAGATTATAAGGGGTCTTCTCTTGTAATCTTAGAATGTGTAGCATATAGCCCATCTTGGGTCAAGGTGTTAAACATTTGATCTTGTATGAGGGACTTAAATGCAATACTTGTTGAAGGTGCAAATAATAAAAAACACTTCTTCATTTCTTAATTAACAAAAACACTTAATAAACACAAGTATGCTAGTGTGTTTGAACCTTGACAATTGGAACTAAGTGTGAGGGTCTTCTTCACTCTTAGTGTGCTTTCTTACCCATTCCATCTTGGAATGTGAGAATGTACACATTCCAATGACTAAGATTCAGATACACTGTCATATGCAAATAAATGAAAAAACTCCTAAAAGGCAAAAACAAACAATAACGTCTTTCCTTCGGGAATTCTTTTCTCATCTCATTCATTCTCAACGCACGAACGCGCTTCTACTCGTTCTCTTACAAGATGGTAACGCACTCGGACCAGCGAGCCTGCAACACCTGAGCCAGAACGTAAGCCGTTCCTTAAAAAACACAAACGATCCATCCCTAGTGAGGGGAACTACGTCGCTCTGATTCTCATGCTCCCGATGAGATACGTAGGCAGTGGGGTAGGGCCCATGCGAGCACTTCTTTTATTTTCCCTACATTTGTTTCCCGTTCCTTTTCTTTTCTTTCTCCTTTCTTTCTTTCAGTTCCTTTTTCAGTATCCTTTCTTTACACCCTTTGATCGAGACAAGCAAGCGTGGATCCCATCGGGTACGATGGACGCGTGGGGGTGCTAATACCTTCCCTGCGCGTAACCGACTCCCGAACCCAGATCTTTTGGTCGTAAGACCATGCTTTTTCCTTCCCTCAGGTTTATGCGGTGTTTCCTTTCCCTCTCCTGGGATAAATACACATTGCTGGTGACTCTGTTTCGGTGCCACTTTCGCGTTTGTACTTGGATGAAAATCCCGGGAGCGACAGCTGGCGACTCTGCTGGGGATCGAACCCAGAATCTCTGGTTTCCTTAGCGAGTCAATCCTAGCGCTTGTCTGCTTTTCTTTCATTGGGTGTTTACTGTTGTGCTATATGTTGTTGTTTATTTATTTTACTGTATTTACCGCATTTTAGCATTACATATCATATATTATATTGTGTTGCACTGTTTTGTCTGTTTGGCGGGATGGGTGTTCTGAGAGATAAGCTCGCTACACAGGCTTGAGTACACACATAGGTATTAGAGTGGATAGTCATGACGCTTGCGTGGTGGTGACCACGTATTGTTGTTCATGAGACCCACAACCAGACGAGGTTCTATCAGGAGCTTTCTGCTACTGCATGTTATGCAGGCCAGTGGTTATTCTCTTGAGGAACTGTCGACTCTGGTGACCATTCCCGAGGACTCAGTTGCGGCACTCCTCCCGAGATGTGACAGTGGCAGACCACATTCCGTGGCAAACCCATTGCATATTCTCGATCCGAGGACCCAATGCTGGGAACTTGCTATAGGACATCCCTTTTTGAAAGAGAATCAGCGGAGGCACTCCTCGATTGGCGATAGTACTGTACCCTGAGGGATGAATGTACTATTGCTTCTCGACCTCAGTGCCAGAAGCTGAGGACCTTTCGTTTTGGAGAATCAGTTGAGGCCTCCTCGATTGATGATGATGCCAAACCAGAAATGGTGAACGTATCATCATTTCTTGACCTGAGAGCCCGGGATACTGAACATCCTAGTACCCACATGTGAGAAGGGCGGGTTGTTTACAGGTTTGCAGGAAACCATAACCTCCTACATACCCGGTTTTCTATCATCGTCGCTCACAAGGAAGTTTCATCCTATTGTATTCAGATGGTCTTTATCTATGGTTCTATATTGTTCTCAGAGCTACACTGACACCGTTCACAGTTCAGCACAGACACCTGATTACCTGATCACATTGCCCTTTGCATTGCATTATCATATCCTAACATACATGTTTATTCATTTCCAGGTGCATATATTACCCTTGATTCCAGTCATCAGGTCCCTGCAAAGATGAACACTAAAGAGAGGAAGAATATCATCAGCTATAAGTTCCTTATGCCTACTTTGGGCCCTATTGTTATGCTGAAGGGAATGGCGAGCCCTGCAGTACGAGAAGCTTTTGAAGAGAAATATGGGTGGATCTTATCTATGGTCCGTAATGTCAGTGATTACGAGGCCAGAGGTCTCCATACGTTGATGCAGTTCTATGATCCGCCTCTGAGATGTTTTGTATTTCCAGACTATGTGTTGGTTCCTACCTTGGAGGAGTATTCCAACATGTTGGGGATTGCTATCAAGGAGGAGCCCCCTTTCTTTGGATCGGTGGGGGATCTTGACTTTGGAAAGGTGGCTGGTGCTCTTTATTTGAGCAAATCAGAGTTAGACGCCAATGTCTCCAACAAAGGAAAGATTCGTGGTTACAAGCTGGAATATCTGATTAAGAAGGCCCAGGAAGCAGCTAAAGGCGAGAATTGGCTTGTTTTTAATGCTTTGCTAGCCCTTTGCATATACGGCATAGTGTTGTTTCCCAACGAGCCGGATTTCATTGATACGGACGCTATGCGAATATTCATGATGAAGAACCCGGTGCCAACGCTACTGGGAGATCTTCACTACTCGTTGTACAACCGAAACGAAAAGAAAAGAGGAGGGATAATTCGTTGTTGTGCACCTTTGTTCTATAGGTGGTTTGCAGGCCGTTTACCACAATCAGGGGCTTTTGTGGATTCCAAAGATTCTCTAGAGTGGAAACAGCGTTTAATGGGATTGGTGGCCAAGGACATCGTATGGGTAGATCATGGGCTGATTGGCAAGAATATTATCCACAGCTGTGGTAAGTTCCCTAACGTTCCACTGATAGGAAGACTGGGTGGGATTAACTACAATCCTTCTTTGGCCATTCGACAATTTGGGTATGCCCTGACAGGTCCGCCTATTAAGAGAGATGTGGAGGAGTCCCTCTATTTTCATACATCAGATGGGTGGGAAGCAGCACAGAAAGCTTCTGAAAGCTGGGGTAGCATACTGAAAAAGTGGAAAGTTACTCTAGGGAAGCCTAACAACCGGGTTTATCCAGCATATGAGGAGTGGGTGAAGAAAAGAGTTGAAGATTTTCTCTTGCCTTTTGGTAAGGCACCCCTTTTGTATCCGGAGAATGAGAAAGCAAGAAGCACTGCTACTGTGGAAGAAGTTGACAAGTTGCAAGCCTTGGTGAAAAAGCTCCAAGGAGAGAATTCCGAGTTGAGTAGCCGTCTTCAGAATGCTCTACATGCCAACAAAGAGCTGGAGCGGAAAGCCCAAGATGCTGAACAAATCTTAACTGCAAAAGAAAAAGACTTTGCTGGAAGAGCCCAACATTTCTGGAAGATTAGTAAAGGTGCTGATGATGCTACGCAAGCCCACAAGCAAACCAAACAGGCGTTAGCACAGACCAAAGAAAAGTTAACAAAGTTTCAGCACGCTTGGGACGAAGTTAGGATAGAGAATGCTGAATTACAGGAACAGTTGCAGATTAAGGACGAAGAGCTTGAAAAGGCGCATGAGCAGAGGAGAAAGTATCGGGAAAGCCTCGGTAAGAGTCAAGAACAGCTAGAAGAAGCTAGAGGTGAGCTGAGGAATACCAAGAAAGAGCTTGAATAAGTCATGATAGAAAGGGAGATACTCAAGACGCAAGCTGGCATAAAGAGACACAAAGGAGTGTGTGATGACGAGGCTCTGATGCTGCATATGGGTTCTTTAACTGAAGCTCTTGAGAAAAGGGATGTCTTGATCAAAGAAATGATTGAAAAGCCGAATCACCAGCGTACCCGTATACTTTTTGAGGAGATCAAATACTCAAGTGATAAGCTGAGGGGTGTGGAATTGTCAGACTGATGTTCTTTTCCTTATATTTTGTTGTTAATGGTTACCATCAGGCTTGTTGATGGATCCATTTTTCCTTGTATTGCATTTGCGGTTGAACCTTTCTTAAATGTACTTGAATATTTCGTTGAATGAGTATGAGCAGTTTTATTCAGAATTATTCCTTATCAGATAGCTGCACACAAGCACATGACCACGACACTTCTCTTTATATCACAATTTCTGGTCTTCAGATTTCTGTGGTTGGATTGGAATCAGGGTATAAAACACCTCGGAAATGACAAACATGGCATTGCATGGCATTGCATATCATTTTGCATTTTTTTGTTACTTGCTTTTCAGGTACTCGTTGCAGGGACGCTAACCTTTACTTAGTTTCAGGCAGTATAGCGGAGAGTCATATTCACCGATATTCGACGCGAAGGAATCAAGTAAGAATCATGGATCAAGTGCAAAGTGATTTGGCTGAAATGAGGGCGCGTATGGACCAGTTCATGACCCTCATGACTGGCATGGCGCAAAATCAGGAGAGATTGAGGCTTCTGGTAGAGCGTCCAGACAATGGGCCCGAAGGTGATCGGCATGACAATTCACAGGGACATGTCATTCCTCCTCCCGGTGGCAACCCTCCTCCTGGTGGTAACAATCGGGGTAATGGAAATGGTAGGCATGCTGGTGTTACTCTTAAAGATACTCTGGAAGACCAATTTACTCTGCTGGATGCTGATGTGGGTAATCAAGGGGATCGAAGGTATGATGAGTTAGCAGAGAAGATCAGGGCCATAGAATGCAAGAACTCTATGGGTATTGATGTTACCAGCTTGGGGCTGGTCTCAGGAGTCAGAATTCCCCCTAAATTCAAACCTCCTACTTTTGATAAGTATCACGGCAATGTGTGTCCCCAAACGTATCTTCAAGCTTACTTTGGGAAGATTTCAGCCCATACGGATGACGAGAAGCTATGGATGCACTATTTTCAGGACAGTCTGGCTGGGGCGTCCTTGACCTGGTATATGAAGTTGAATAGAGCTGCTGTGAAGAGTTGGAAAGATCTGGCAGAAGCGTTCCTGAAGCAATACCAGTATAATATTGACATGGCGCCCAACCGCACTCAATTGCAGGGGTTGTCACAAAATACCAAGGAGAGTTTCAAAGAATATGCACAGAGGTGGAGGGAAATGGCTGCCCAGGTTCAACCTCCCTTGTCAGACAGAGAAATGGCGGATATGTTTATGGGCACCTTGCAAGGGGCCTATCTTGATAGATTAGCTGCTTGTCCGTCAACTGGATTTGCTGATATTGTGATCGCGGGAGAAAGAATAGAAAGTCTGTTAAAGCTTGGAAAGATCCAGGATGTGAGTGGGGCTGGCTCTTCGGGGACGAAGAAACCGTTTGCTAGTAACCAGAAAAGAAGAGAAGGTGATACGAATGTTGTGTTTAGAGGACGAGGCAGAGGGCGTTCTCGAGCTTATTATCAGGTAGATGCTGTAACAATCCCCACACCGTCTGTTCAGAAGCAACAATCCCAACAACAAGTTCAACAGCAACAACCTTTTTTCCAGCAAAGGTCTAGACAGAGGGATCGTAAGATGGATCCTCTCCCTATGACTTATGCCGCGCTGTTGCCCCGGCTACTCGAGTTAAAGTTGGTAGAACTCCGCACTATGAAAGCTCCGGTTGCTGGAAACCTGCCACCTAACTTCGATGCTAATGCTCGTTGTGAGTTCCACTCAGGTGCTCAGGGGCACTCCATTGAAAAATGCTGGGCTTTCCATCATAAAGTACAAGATTTGATTGATGCTAAAGCCATCAATTTCTCTCCCGCTCCTAATATTACTCAGCATCCCATGCCTGATCATAGTGCAGCAAATGTATATGCTATTGAAGATGGGGGGAGATTGAATTTGGTGGTAGACATACATCAGGTGAGAACTTCTTTGTTGTTGGTAAAAGATCGTTTATTGAAGGGACAGGTGTTCCCGGGCTGTAATCAAGATTGCTCTGAGTGTATGAATCAGGAGAACGGCTGTGATAAGTTGAAGATGGGTTTACAGAATCTGGTCGATGAAGGATGTCTACAGTTCGACAGAGTCGTGAAAGACACTGATGAGATATCAACCGTGACTATCTATTACACTCCCGCTGAGATTCAAATGCCGGTCAATGCAGTTCCCGTGGCGAGTGTTGCGCCAGAAAGGCCCAGTCCTGTCACTATAACGGTGCCAGGACCAATTCCGTTCACATCTACGAAAGCTATCCCATGGCACTATGGGGCAGATGTATATTACGAAGGTAAAAAACAGGAAGTTGAGTCATCAGTCAGCCCAAATATTGATAACGTAGGGGGTGTAGGGGGCTTTACAAGGAGTGGAAGGTTGTTCGCTCCCCAAACCTTGAGAAGTGATAAGGAGGTAGAAGCTGCAGCAAAGGCTAAGGGTAAACAGGTGGTTGAAAGTGTGCCTACACCTGAAGCAGAGACAAAGATTACTTTTGATAAGGAAATGGAAGAATTTATGAAGATAATCAAGAAAAGCGATTATAAGATTGTGGACCAACTGAATCAGACCCCTTCAAAGATTTCAATCTTGTCACTATTGATGTGCTCTGATGCGCACCGACAGGCGTTGTTGAAAGTGTTGAAGAGTGCGTACGTGCCACAAGAAATTACTGTTAATCAGCTCGAGGGCGTAATCTCCAATGTTAATGTTAGCCATGGCTTGGGCTTTACAAGTAGAGATTTGACTGTTGAAGGAAGAAACCACAATAAGGCTTTGCATATCACAATGGAGTGTAAGGGCGCAGTGTTATCTCATGTACTGGTAGACACTGGTTCATCACTCAATGTCTTGCCCAAGAAGGCATTGATGAAGCTGGAAGTTGATGGTTTGATCTTAAGGCCTAGTGAATTGGTGGTCAGAGCATTCGATGGGACCAGACGATCTGTGTTTGGTGAGGTGGAATTGCCCGTACAAATTGGACCACAGGTATTCAAATCCACGTTCCATGTAATGGACATACAACCTGCATATAGCTGCCTATTGGGGCGCCCTTGGATTCACGGAGCCGGGGCTGTTACTTCTACTCTACATCAAAAGCTGAAGTATGAGTTTGAAGGGCAGGTTGTGACGGTGTGCGGGGAAGAAGACATCTTTGTGAGTCACTTGTCCACGTTCAAGTACATTGAAATGGATGGGGAAATTCATGAGATGCTGTGCCAATCATTTGAAGCAGTCAACATTGACGATGCACCTGAGTCTTCTTCTGTACCAGTTGGGGCTGGTACCTCCATTTCATCTTACAAACAAGCTGTCGAAGTCGTCAGGGCAGGCAACGCCCAAGGTTGGGGCAGGTTAATAGAGGCCCCAATGAAGGAAGACAAATTTGGTATTGGTTATCATCCCTCTACAACTTCAGATGCGAGGAGCAGGGGACCCATTACTTTCAATAGTGGGGGAATTATCTACACGGACCAGTCTTGTGCAGCCACAGAGGATAGTGTTAACAGTGATTGTGACCTGGACAACTGGGTACGCCCTCATGTTCCGGGACAACAAGTGCAGAACTGGTTCGTTGAAGAAGTCATCCGGGTTACTCTTCAGACAGAGTAATTTTTCTTTGTTTTTTCTAACCATAATGCATGTCAAAATCTTGCGCTCTGCCCAAGGCGTATAGATTCATTTGTAGGGCCACCATGGTTGCATTTGCAATGTTTAATCATTAATAAAGGACGTTTTGCAATCAAATTTTGTTCTCTGTCTTTCAGTTTTTTATTTTTGCACAAAAAAAAATAAAATGGCAATGTTTCATTTTCTTTTGTTTTGCTTAAAAATAAATTCTAAAATAAGGCATGAACCCGTTCATGCAGACTTGATCCTCCGGATACCACTGATAACGATTTTGATATAACTATGTATGGCTTTGACAATCCGATTTATCAAGCCGAAGAAGGGGATGAGAAAGACTGTGAACTCCCTGAAGAATTGGCCAGATTGTTGAAACAAGAGGAAAGGGTCATCCAGCCTCATCAGGAGACTGTAGAAATCATCAATATTGGTACCAAGGACGCCAAGAAAGAGATCAGGATTGGTGCCAGCTTGCAAGCAGATGTGAAGCAAACTTTGACGGAAATGTTGCGCGAGTATGTTGACATTTTCGCCTGGTCGTATCAAGACATGCCGGGGTTGGATACGGATATTGTCGTGCACAGGCTACCATTGAGAGAAGAATGTCCGCCAGTCAAGCAGAAACTTCGTCGGACTCACCCCGACATGGCTTTAAAGATTAAGGAGGAAGTCCAGAAGCAGTGGGATGCTGGTTTTCTTGCTGTGACAAAGTATCCTCCATGGGTAGCCAACATCGTGCCAGTACCGAAGAAAGATGGAAAAGTGAGAATGTGTGTGGATTATCGAGATCTTAATAAAGCTAGCCCGAAAGACGATTTTCCACTACCTCATATTGATGTGCTGGTCGATAATACAGCTCAGTTTTCAGTGTTCTCATTTATGGACGGTTTCTCCGGGTACAACCAGATCAAGATGGCACCTGAAGATATGGAGAAGACCACGTTCATTACTCCGTGGGGTACATATTGTTATAAAGTAATGCCTTTTGGGTTGAAAAATGCAGGGGCAACGTACCAGCGGGCGATGGTGACATTGTTTCATGACTTGATTCATAAGGAGATCGAATGTTATGTAGATGATATGATTGCCAAGTCGAGAACAGAAGAGGAACATCTGGTTAACCTGAAAAAGCTGTTTGAAAGGTTGAGAAAGTTCTGTCTGAGATTAAATCCAAACAAGTGCACGTTTGGGGTGCGTTCTGGAAAGTTGTTAGGTTTCATTGTGAGCGAAAGAGGAATCGAGGTTGATCCTGCCAAGGTGAAAGCAATACAAGAAATGCCTGAACCGAGAACAGAAAAAGAGGTTCGTGGTTTCTTGGGTAGATTGAACTACATTGCAAGGTTCATATCTCACCTGACAGCCACGTGTGAGCCAATATTTAAATTGTTAAGGAAAGATCAAACGGTCAGGTGGAATGACGATTGCCAATTGGCATTCGATAAGATAAAAGAATACTTACAGGAACCTCCGATTCTAATGCCTCCAGTTGAAGGGAGACCGCTGATAATGTATCAGACAGTGCTTGAAGGTTCCATGGGTTGTGTTCTCGGTCAACATGACGAGACAGGTAGGAAGGAGCATGCTATTTACTACCTGAGCAAAAAGTTCAATGATTGTGAGTCCCGATACTCAATGCTTGAAAAGACATGCTGTGCGCTTGCATGGGCCGCTAAGCGATTGAGGCAATATATGGTTAGGCACACAACCTTGTTGATTTCAAAAATGGATCCTATCAAGTACATTTTCGAGAAGCCAGCATTGACAGGCAGAGTTGCACGGTGGCAAATGGTCTTGACAGAGTATGACATTCAGTACACTTCACAAAAGGCCATCAAAGGAAGTATCTTGTCCGACTATCTCGCGCAACAGCCGATTGATGATTACCAACCCATGAAGTTTGACTTCCCTGATGAGGACATCATGTTTCTCAAAGCTAAAGACTGCGAGGAACCACTTCCGGAGGAGGGGCCAGACCCTGAATCCAAATGGAGTCTGATGTTTGATGGGGCTGTCAATATGAATGGGTGCGGAGTTGGAGCAGTTCTTATCACGCCGGAAGGTGTTCATATGCCGTTCACTGCCCGAATAACTTTCGGATGCACCAACAATGAAGCAGAGTACGAAGCTTGTATAATGGGGATCGAGGAGGCGATTAATCTACGGATTAAGACCCTTGATATATTTGGTGATTCAGCTTTGGTAATCAATCAAGTGAAGGGGAGTTGGTACACGCACCAAGCAAATCTAGTGCCGTATAGAGATTATACAAGGAGATTGCTGACGTTTTTCACAACAGTGAAACTGTACCACATTCCTCGAGATGAGAATAGGTTCGCTGATGCCTTGGCCACTTTGTCTTCCATGATCAAAGTGCAAGGATGGAACCATGTACCTAAGATTGAGGTATCCCGCCTTGACAGACCAGCATTTGTGTTTGCGGTAGATGCAACGTCTGATGACAAGCCATGGTTTCATGACATTAAGTGTTTCTTGAAAAGTCAAGAGTACCCGTCCGGGGCATCGTCCAAAGACAGGAAGACGTTGAGAAGGTTAGCTGGTAGTTTCTTCTTGAATAAAGATGGCGTGCTGTATAAAAGAAATTTTGACACGGTCCTGCTTAGATGTGTGGATAGACATGAAGCAGACTTGTTGATGATTGAAGTGCACGAAGGCTCTTTCGGTACCCATGTCGGAGGGCAGGAAATGGCTAAAAAGTTGTTAAGGTCGGGATATTATTAGTTGACTATGGAGTCAGATTGTTGCAAATATGCCCGCAAATGCCATAAATGCCAGATCTATGCAGACAAGGTGCATGTGCCTCCAAATCCGTTGAGTATCATGTCGTCGCCTTGGCCGTTTGCCATGTGGGGCATTGATATGATCGGAAAGATTGAGCCTACAGCTTCCAATGGTCATCGTTTCATCTTGGTGGCAATTGATTACTTCACCAAATGGGTTGAAGCTGCATCCTATGCCAATGTTACAAAACAAGTGGTCGCTCGTTTCTTAAAACGGGATATCATTTGCAGATATGGAGTTCCCGAAAGAATCATTACTGATAATGGTTCTAATTTGAACAATAAGATGATGGCTGAGTTATGCCGGGACTTCAAAATCGAACATCACAATTCTTCTCCGTACCGCCCAAAGATGAATGGCGCGGTCGAAGCGGCCAACAAAAATATCAAGAAGATTGTGCAGAAGATGGTTGTCACGTACAAAGATTGGCATGAGATGTTACCATTTGCTTTGCATGGGTATCGAACATCGGTACGCACGTCCACTGGGGCAACCCCATTCTCACTTGTATATGGTATGGAGGCAGTGCTACCGGTTGAAGTAGAGATTCCGTCCCTTAGAGTTATGATGGATGTTAAGCTAGATGAAGCTGAATGGGTACGAGCCAGATTTGATCAGCTGAGCCTTATTGAGGGAAAGCGATTGACGGCTGTATGTCATGGGCAACTATATCAGCGCAGAATGAAACAGGCATTTGACCAGAAGGTGCGTCCTCGGGTTTATAAAGTCGGAGATGTGGTACTCAAAAGGATCCTTCCTCCCAATACAGATCACAGGGGCAAGTGGACTCCCAACTATGAAGGTCCATTCGTGGTTAAAAAGGTCTTTTCAGGCAGAGCCTTATTGCTTACAACCATGGATGGCGAAGACTTTTCATCCCCTGTCAACTCAGACGTAGTCAAAAAATACTTCGCATGAATAGACCCGCTGGATAATAAGAATAAAAAAATCCAGGCAAAAAAGGGCATCCCGGCGAACCAAAAACAGAATAAGGTTCGGGCAAAAATTAGGGATATAATTGAAAAAAGATTTGTACACCCGGTAAGTTGAAAACCCGAAAGGGCAACTTAGGCAAAAAAGGGTATCCTGGTGGATCGAAAACCTGAAAGGGCGGTCCACACAAAAGAGGGATTTAAGCGAATGACTACGGTTTGAGTTATCTGTACCCCATTACCGTTTGAACAACTGACGTTCTGAAGGATAGGAATCGGTCTGATCATTCCTCAGAAGGCAAGGTCGGGGAGTTTTGAAGACATACTGGTCATAACAGAATGGAAACTCAGTGGAATTCCGTTTTCACATTGCCATTAGGATAGTTTCTTTTCTCAATTTTTAGCGATCACCTCTTTCCAGGGATTGCTTCCAGATGTAATTGCCTATTCTGGGCTCTCAGTCAATAAATTGAATTTCAGTAAAAAGCTTTCTATTTTTGTTTTATTGCTTTGTTTGCAAAAACGTCCTAATTTTTGATAAAACATTGCATTTGAAAACATGGCAGCCTTGCAATAACATGCGCAGAAAAAACATTTGAAATTACTTCGAATGTTGAATACTCCCGGATGGTGGATTCTAGCCACGCAATATTCGGGGCATGTGGGCATATTCTTTTGTTGCAGGTAGCAGGTGCAGATGATTTTAAGCACAAGACCAGCAATAAATCACCCCACGCAAAAGACTGGGGCAATTATGGGTAAGGAGATCGGCGTTCATCGTTCGGTCGACGATTGTTCATAACGGGTCGATATCAGTGAATTAAGTCCAACTGGGTACCGTTGCATCTTATTAAGTCGATTCTCTCATACAGTACTTCCAACAGCTACAAGCTTTTCTGTGTCGATAACGGTCACAGGTTCCCCAAAAGAGTGGTCTCGTCGACACCGAAACTGATGGTCATTATCCCCAGCGAAGTCACAAGAGTTTGAAGAGGCTAAATCTTCTGTAAAATCCTCTTATGACATCCTCTTCGGGGACGAATTGTTGTTTTGTCCAAGCATGGGGCATGATTGTTTCCCCAACATGAAGTGTTGATCATCCCCAGTAGAGTTTGAGGACAGTTGGTCTTCTATAAAATCCTCTCAAAAGGCATTCCCCAGCACGAGACGTTTTAAAGCAGTTTCCGCCAGCAGAGTTTGTTATAAACTCGTCATCCCTAACGGAATTGTCTAAAGGGAAGCTCGCCTAACATGGGGCATTGTGGTACTTATCCTAAGCTTGACAGTCATATTCTTCAGCAGAATACTGTGGATTTGCTTTGGGTTTCCCCAACAGATCTCTAAGGACTCTTTCCTAGCAAGTTGCAGTGGAATGTTCTAACCAGGATTTGCATATCCCTGGCAGAGTAGCCCTGATACCCAGCAAGATCGTATCTCTGGTCATGGTATCCCCACAGAGGTCAGCATCGAATCTTGTCCAGCAACTCCCAGCTGAGTTGTTGTTCTTCCCGCAGAGGTTTATCAGATCGACAAAATCTATTCCTCAACGAGGATGGTACAGCCTTTCCCCAGCCGGGTCAGAAGGTGGATAACCCCTACAAAGGGTCTCGGTTTGGACAGACCCCCAAGCAGAGTTTTTATGACTCTTCCTCCCTAGCAAGACGCCATACAAAGAAATTCTCATCCCCATCGGAATCGCTGTGACCAGAATTCATTCCCCTAACAGATGAAGTGATTCCTGGCAGATTTATTATTCTTCAAGTCCAATTTATTTTTGGCAAGCTTGACAATTCGAAGCAGACGGATTGTTCATTCATTCTCCAGTGGAGAGGTTATCCTTTCAGGAGTCTCCAAAGTCAAATCATTGGTCTTCGCTCCTCAGCAGAGTCAGCAGAGGTGTCTGACACAGATGCAGAGAATAATACAATTTTACAAATTCTAAAAGTCCAACAGTGGATTGGCGAAAGGTCCATCTAAGGGTGGCATATTCTAAAAGTCCAACAGTGGATTGGCAAAAGTCCATCTTCGGGTGGCAAAGCAGCTAAAAGTCCAACAGTGGATTGGCAAAAGTCCGTCTTCGGGTGGCAAAAGTCCAACAGTGGATTGGCGAAAGGTCCATCTAAGGGTGGCATATTCTAAAAGTCCAACAGTGGATTGGCAAAAGTCCATCTTCGGGTGGCAAAGCAGCTAAAAGTCCAACAGTGGATTGGCAAAAGTCCGTCTTCGGGTGGCAAAAGTCCAACAGTGGATTGGCAAAAGTCCGTCTTCGGGTGGCAAAAGTCCAACAGTGGATTGGCGAAAAGTCCGTCTTCGGGTGGCAAAAGTCCAACAGTGGATTGGCAAAGGTCCATCTAAGGGTGGCATATTCCAAAAGTCCAACAGTGGATTGGCAAAAGTCCGTCTTCGGGTGGCACGAAGCTGCAAAGTCCACCAGTAGTGTGGCAGGCCAGTAGTCGTCTGGAGTTGCATAAAAGACATTATTAAAGTCCACCAGCAGTGTGGCAGGCCAATAGTCGTCTGGAGTTGCATAAAAGACATTATTAAAGTCCACCAGCAGTGTGGCAGGCCAGTAGTCGTCTGGAATTGCATAAAAGACACTATTAAAGTCCACCAGCAGTGTGGCAAGCCAGTAGTCGTCTGGCGTCATTCAAAAGACAGATCTCTCCGACGTTTCATCGAAGATTCAATCCAGCAGTTTCGTTGGGTTTATATCACTTTTATTCTTCGTCATCCAGAGCAAATTTTTGGTTATATTTGGTATTCAATCACTATATACCTTGAAAGGCCGAAAGCAATTGCTTTCAGGCATTCAGGTCTACAACGCTTGAATAGGGGCAGCTGTAATACCCCAAAATTTGCTCTCCCCTTTTGGCATCATAGCATGGCATTATCATTTATCATATCATATCCATCTCATTAGCATTGCATTGCATTTAATATAGAAAAATGAAGCATGGCACACCTCTTACCATCAAGGCATGTGATCAGGGGAAAAAGTTTGCAGTCAAAGGATTATTCAAAGCACAAAAGTCAAGCAAGTGGCCTCAAGGCGAGCCAAGAGGTCTCTCATGTCTCATATTACCTCAATTGATCATCCATAACCTCAAGAAAGTGAAAACAATGGGAGATTGAAGCAATACATCTTTCATCATACAAGAGGTTCAAAAACTGAAGGCAAACCCTCAAAAAGAGATAGCTCAATGATCCAAGATCATCCCCAAGTGACATATCTCATCATCCTTTAAGAGGATACACAACATACTCTGAGGAATTTGAAATTGGAGACTGCACTTTTACCTCCTAACCAGAGGATGCTAAAACTAGGGTTTCCATTTTAATCAGGGAGTCTCTGATTTTTTGGGCAAGACTTGATGTCATGGGTTTCTCTATGTCCTTAGGTGTATGGATGTGGAAGATTGCATCTCAATTAGTTTTAGAAGTGGTTCAATTGGAAGAAGAATCAAAATCAGGGAATTTGGGGGCCAGGTCAAATAATCAGAGGAAAAAGTCAACTCTTGACTTTTTGAGGCCAAATTCATGAAATTCATGTTATATGTGACCAAGGTGCAAAATTTGATCAAGAAACTCCAAAGGAATCATGAAAAAATCAAGATGTGGAAAGTTGCCATTTTTGGATGAGGTAGGGTTACTAAAAATAGCAAGTTTTGGCCATTTTGCATCAGAATTTGAACCAAGGCCATTCAAATTTGGAGCACCAAATGAAAATTCCACTCTGCCTCAATGAAAGGCCTTGCTTTAAGCTCCAAATCCATGGGTAGAACATTTCCATTGGATAAAAAATGAGGGAGATATGATTGATCAAAGTTGGAGGAAAGTAGGCCAAAAACCATGTCATGACCAAGTTTGGCCAGGTCTGCGCGCAGTCATTTTCTCAAACAGTTGGTGGGCAAAATGTAGGGATCAATTACTCATGGTTAAAGGCTTCAAATGAAAAATCTTGCAACATCAAAGTTGTTCCCCTATGTGAGATCTTCAAGATTGATGTTCATGATTTTTTCATTTGATCAAAGGATAAGGAGTTATGATAGCTCAAAGATTGGTCAACACAACTGAAAATCCATGCCATGCACACCTTGCCAACCAACCTCATTTCCTCGCCCATAACCAGTTTCCAAACCTTATTGTTCTAAGTCATTTTCAACCTCTCCCAAGCATCATTTCCATTCAATTTTCATACCAAAGTAGTTCTACTACAATCCCTCTTGCCAATGACTCCAAGAACTCATCAAATCATCCACAATGCAAAGAGAAAATCACCATTAAACACCCATGTCTGCAAACTGTTATAAAAAATCAGAAAAAAAAACCAATGTTGTTGATGTTGTTGGTACAAGCTTGCACGTGCTTTATTCATACCAGCTATCCATTGCCTTTTTAAACCAAACACATTGCATACACACCATAGCACGTGCTATGCATGAAAGTAGAAATGACAAGCTTGCTGAACAAGTTTTGTGTTACACAGCCTTGCCATTCCATTTCTCTTGTCACCATCACCATAGCTTACCATGAACTATCATCACCTTATCATTGCTCTCCCTAACTAACTTGACTCAGTTAGTTAGGGATGACTCACCTAAACCACCATGACTCAGTTGATTCACCCAGTTAACCATGGTTAAGCTCAACATATAAAACAAATCTTCCCTTCACGAATTCATTTTCTGAGCTTCATTTTTCTGATATTCAATTGAGAAACTCTTTCCATTCTCTCTCAATTCCTCCACATTTCAACTGATTTTCGAGCTCCACTTCATCTCCCTCATCTTCTTCTCAGAATCTCTCTGATTCTCTCTCCCATTTTCATCACATTGCAACTATTTTGAATCTTGGATTTCAGCTCTCCTTCACTGAAGTATCATCCACTCTTGTATCTAAGCCTTTATTTGGCCACATTGGAGCTCAAGAACTCAAGGCAACATCTCTGGTTTTCTTTTGAACAAAGAATCTTCAAGTTTCAGGTTTGGAATTTCTTAACTCTTCTGGTGCGATTCATTGATTTTTAAGCTTGTTTCATGTTGATTATGGCTTATTAGAAGCAATGAAACATTTCTGGCTAGTTGATAGACCTCTCAGAGGTGTAGATCTAAACTTAGGGCAAAATGTTTGTGATCATTTCTTGCTGTGTGTGCATTGTTTGGTGATTTCAGTGCTAAATTCTTGATGTACGTAAGTTTAGCTTTCATTTGGTATGTGGATTGTGAATTTCTGGAAGAATTAAAGTTGCAGACGGTGATGGTTGACCGGAGAAGGTGACCGGAGGTCCTTCTCCGGCCGGTGGTCTTCATGTTAGGGTTTTATGACCAGTTTGAATGTGATCCGTTGGATGAGTGTGATCTAATGGCTACCATGCTGCCAACACATAAAAATTCATGTGCATGTCACGTGATTCTTCTGATTTCATTGTTAAACATTGTGTGGCATGGTACATGGTAGCTATGGTGAACATTCATGCACATGCGTGAGATTAGGTTACTTTGACCAGGGGTTGACTTGGACTTGATCCTATGGTGTCTATTGCTTTGACTCTGGTTGACTGATTGTGCATGTTAATTATCATGTTTTGCGCATAATTGGACTTAACCAGATTGATATTTACACCCCTCTATTTGGAAGCCCAGTGAATTTGCACTGTCCAATTGCTATGTTCATACCCCCCTGCATTTTGCATTTATTTTTCATTTTTTATTTCTTTCTACATGTTTGCTTTTTAATTTTCGAAAATACCAAAACAGATTGTAAAATTCCACAAAAATTCATGAGCATCATTAAAACATTTAGGAAATTTTCCATGATTTTATTTCTTGATTTTATGACATTTTTACCCCTGGTCCATAATTTTCTTTGAATTTCCATTTAGATGCATTCTAAGCATGATACATGAATTTGTTTAATTTTGTTCTTGCTCATTACCAACTGTTTTGACATGATTCTTTTTGCATTGATT
Organism: Lathyrus tuberosus; assembly: GCA_022829125.1. Taxonomy (NCBI): domain Eukaryota; kingdom Viridiplantae; phylum Streptophyta; class Magnoliopsida; order Fabales; family Fabaceae; genus Lathyrus; species Lathyrus tuberosus. The sequence continues at coordinate 1,965,260 of JALAZF010000073.1, read as the reverse complement.
CACTAATACATTGAAGCATGTTAGATGATTTTTGTTTGGTTTTTTAGGTCACTTTATCACATGTCTTGATGCCTATATTTGCACCACTTTGCATGATGTTTCAACTTGACCTAAGTGCATTATTTGACATCATTTTGCCTTGAATTTTTACATGATACTTTGATAAGTGGTTCATTTCTGTTTTGTGTACCTCAACACCATGTTTGAATAATTTTCATGAACTCATTTGATTTTTGTTTAAGACATTTCATTTGAAGCATTACAACATGTCACATCCTTGTGATCTTTGTGCATGTTTACATGATTTCTTTTGTACATACTTGCATGATCATTTGCCTACTTTGTGAACTACTCACTTGACATTATAGGTCATTGGTACATATTACATGTCATCCTTGCATGTTGATTTTTATTTAAACTTTGTGCACCTTTAACATGTGGTGTTTGTACTTGTGTTTTCTTTTGAACTTCCATTTCAATTCTACTTCTTCTATCACTTCTTAAATGTCTTGATGTGCTTCATGAATACTTTTGAGATGTTTATAAACCATTTTCCATTTAGTTTCAATTCTGGTTGTTGATTTACATGTTCCATTTATGCATGTCCTCTTCATTTCTTTCCATCTTTCATCTACCCCTTCTTCTTGTAACATGTTTAAATGCTAATGGGTGATGATTATTGCTTATTCACTTGCACTTGTATGATGATATTCACTTGTTGTCCATATGATGTACATTCTGATTGTGGCTCTAGGATTTGGTTTCTCATTTAATTCTTTTGAGTTTTATGATGCATTACATGTTCTTTTACTTCTTATACTTCTTATACATGTTTACTAACCATGTAGGGGCTTTGGTAAGTTTCAATTGAGTGTGGATAAGGAATCCACATTCAAATTCTATCCTTTCTCTTTTACAATTCCATTTTGTGTTTTGTTAAGCACTTATGTGCTTTCTTTTAATAACTCATCACTTTCCCCTTGTGAATTACAATTCATCTTCTACTTTAGAAGTGAATTGTTTAATTCATTCTTTCTTTAGACTTTAGGTTGAAACCTCACAAACTTTAGGATCACTCCCTTAACTAATCAATTAGGATTGAGTCTTAGTCCATATAGATTTTTACCTTTACCCTCTCTTGAGTCTTTCATCTTCTCATCTCAAAGAAAATTCCAAACATATAATAAAGGTAGGCATTTATTGCATTTAGGCCTTTCATATAAAGAAAAGATTATAAGGGGTCTTCTCTTGTAATCTTAGAATGTGTAGCATATAGCCCATCTTGGGTCAAGGTGTTAAACATTTGATCTTGTATGAGGGACTTAAATGCAATACTTGTTGAAGGTGCAAATAATAAAAAACACTTCTTCATTTCTTAATTAACAAAAACACTTAATAAACACAAGTATGCTAGTGTGTTTGAACCTTGACAATTGGAACTAAGTGTGAGGGTCTTCTTCACTCTTAGTGTGCTTTCTTACCCATTCCATCTTGGAATGTGAGAATGTACACATTCCAATGACTAAGATTCAGATACACTGTCATATGCAAATAAATGAAAAAACTTCTAAAAGGCAAAAACAAACAATAACGTCTTTCCTTCGGGAATTCTTTTCTCATCTCATTCATTCTCAACGCACGAACGCGCTTCTACTCGTTCTCTTACAAGATGGTAACGCACTCGGACCAGCGAGCCTGCAACACCTGAACCAGAACGTAAGCCGTTCCTTAAAAAACACAAACGATCCATCCCTAGTGAGGGGAACTACGTCGCTCTGATTCTCATGCTCCCGATGAGATACGTAGGCAGTGGGGTAGGGCCCATGCGAGCACTTCTTTTATTTTCCCTACATTTGTTTCCCGTTCCTTTTCTTTTCTTTCTCCTTTCTTTCTTTCAGTTCCTTTTTCAGTATCCTTTCTTTACACCCTTTGATCGAGACAAGCAAGCGTGGATCCCATCGGGTACGATGGACGCGTGGGGGTGCTAATACCTTCCCTGCGCGTAACCGACTCCCGAACCCAGATCTTTTGGTCGTAAGACCATGCTTTTTCCTTCCCTCAGGTTTATGCGGTGTTTCCTTTCCCTCTCCTGGGATAAATACACATTGCTGGCGACTCTGTTTCGGTGCCACTTTCGCGTTTGTACTTGGATGAAAATCCCGGGAGCGACACCTGGGAACAATTTCAATCAAGAATTGTAAAGTAGAACCAGCTGCCCCACTTCAAACTGCTTGGTCACTATCTTCATGTCACGGTAAGTTTTGACTCGATCTTTGTAAAGCTTATTGGACTCATACGCTTGGAAGCGCAATTCCTCCAATTCATGTAATTGCATTTTTCTTCTGTCTTCGCTTAAAGTTGGATCAAAGTTCAGAAATTTCAAGGCCCAAAATGCCTTATGTTCCAACTCTACCGGTAGATGACAATTCTTACCATAGACCAATTTAAATGGTGTGAGACCAATAGAAGCTTTAAAACCGGTTCGATAGGACCACAAAGCATCGTCTAGCTTATTTGACCAATCCTTTCTTGAGGATGACACCGTTTTTTTCCAAAATTATTTTAATTTCCCGGTTCGATACCTCCGCTTGCCCATTGGCCTGAGGATGATATGGTGTGGCAACTTTGTGTTTCACACCATAGTGCTCCAAGGCTTTTTCAAGCTGAGTGTTGCAAAATTGGGATCCTCCGTCACTTATCAACACCCTCGGAGTACCGAAGCGAGCAAAAATGTTTCTTTTCAAAAAATTTATCACAGTTTTTCCGTCAGCCTTAGCACATGCTATTGCTTCTACCCATTTGGAAACATAATCAACTGCGACCAAAATATACTCATTGGAAAATGATGATGAAAAAGGTCCAACAAAGTCGATTCCCCAACAATCAAACACTTCAATTTCCAACATTTTTTGTAAAGGCATTTCATGCCGCTTTGAAATTTCCCCACTTCTTTGACACTTGTCACAACTTTGCGCATGCGCATGCGTATCTTTGAATAAAGAAGGCCAATAAAAGCCCGATTGAAGGACTTTTGTTGCCATTCTTAATCCGTTAAAATGTCCTCCATACGGAGAGTTGTGACAATGCCAAAGTATGTTAGTGGCTTCATTAATTGACACACAACTTCTTAAAAGGTTATCGACACCAAGCTTAAATAAATATGGTTCATCCTAAACAAAAGACTTGGCGTCCGACAAAAATTTCTTTTTCTGATGGTGAGTAAGACCATCCGGTATTAATCCAGCGGCTTTGTGATTAGCCATGTCGGCGATCAATGGTCTAACTTGCACCATATAAAACTTTTCGTCCGGAAATTCCTCTTTGACCTCTAATTCCTTTTTGGTCACTTCAACATTTACAAGGCGGGATAAGTGATCCGCCACCAAATTCTCAGATCCTTTCTTGTCACGAATTTCCAAATCAAATTCTTGTAACAAGAGGATCCAACGAATGAGCCTTTGTTTAGAATCGGGCTTGGTGAGCAAATACTTAATCGCCGTGTGATCCGTGTAAACGACTACTCGCGACCCAATTAAGTAAGAACGAAATTTTTCCAATCTATACACTATCACAAGCAACTCTTTTTCAGTTGTTGCATATTTTATTTGAGCTTCTTTTAAAACTTTGCTAGCATAGTGTATAGCATGAAAAATTTTTGTTTTCCGTTGACCTAAAACTGCACCCACCGCATAATCGCTCGCATCACACATGAGTTCAAAATCCATTTTCCAATTAGGTGCGATGATTATGGGATAGGTAGTCAAACTTTTCTTTAGAAAATTAAAAGCAAGCATGCAAGATTCATCAAAATCAAAGGACTTATCTTTGTTGAGCAAATTGCTCAAAGGCTTTGCTATCTTCGCGAAATCCTTGATGAACCTCCGATAGAATCCCGCATGTCCTAGAAAACTTCGGATGCCTTTGACATTGGTTGGAGGAGGCAACTTTTCAATCACTTCAATTTTTGCTTGATCAACCTCAAGACCTTTAGAGGAGACTTTGTTGCCAAGCACAATCCCCTCCGTTACCATAAAATTGCACTTCTCCCAGTTCAATACCAAATTTGTCTCAACATACCGTTCAAGAACGACCTCCAAATTTCTCAAACAAAGATCAAAAGATGCTCCAAAAATAGAGAATTCATCCATGAATACCTCCATTTTTTTCCAATAATATCGGAGAAAATTGCTTGAACACAACGTTGGAACGTTGTCGGTGCGTTGCATAAACCAAACAACATTTTTCGGTAGGCAAAAATCCCAAAAGGACAAGTGAATGCCGTCTTCTCATGGTCATTCGGGTCAACCAAAATTTGGTTATAACTAGAGTAACCATCCAAAAAGCAATAGAATTGTTGGCCCGACAATCTTTCTAACATTTGGTCCATAAACGGAAGTGGAAAATGGTCTTTTCTTGTAGCGGTGTTTAGCCTTCTATAATCTATACACATCCTCCAACCCATCACCGTTCTTGTTGGGATTAACTCATTTTTTTCATTTCGGATTATGGTCATTTCTCCCTTCTTAGGCACAACTTGGACCGGACTTACCCAAGGACTATCGGAAATCGGGTAAATCATACCGTCATCCAAGAGCTTGACAACCTCTTTTCTTACTACTTCTTTCATCGTTGGATTCAAACGGCGCTACGGTTGAGCGACCGATTTGAAATCCTCTTCCATGAATATACGATGCATACAATAAGAGGGACTTATTCCTTTTAGATCGAAAAAAGTCCATCCCATCGCTTCTTGATTCTTCTTCAAAACTTGAATTAACCGGTTTTCCTCATTGTCAGATAAAATGTTGCTAATGATAACCGATTTGTTACAACCGTCATCAAGGAACGCATATTTCAAATTAGAAGGCAACACATTTAATTCAAGTTGAGACTTCGCATCACTCAATTCTTTCTTTAACACTTCCTCTTCATATTCCCATGGTTGCAACTCCTCTAAAGATTCAAGTTCCTTTAAACACTCTTCAAGTGCTCTTTCTTCTTCATCGGAGAATACTTCAAAGGAATCATCAAGAGCTCTTTGCAAAGGAGACACTACATGAACTTGCTTTGTGACATCCATTATCGCTTCCTCTGTTGCATCTATTCTAAAATAATCGCCTTTGTCATTCTTGTGTTACATGGCCTCAAAAAGATTGAAACAAACCTCCTCATCTTGGACTCTAACCTTCATAAGACCGTCGTCCATATCAATTGCCATTCTAGCAGTTTTCATAAATGGTCTTCCAAGAATCAATGGAGCATCTTCATCGTCCTCCATTTCTATCACCACAAAGTCAATAGGAAATAAGAATTTGTCCACTTTAACCAATACATCTTCCGCTACACCGTGAGGATGGGTAGTGGATTTATCGGCAAGTTGCAATGTCATTTGAATGGATCTCAATTCCATATGTCTCAATCGTTTCATAATAGACAAAGGTATCAAATTGATACTAGAGCCCAAATCGATCAACCCGTTGCCCACATAGATATTTCCTATTGTAACCGGCAAGGTGACTCATCCCGGATCACTTTCTTTCCTCGGGAGAGTACGTTGAATGATAGCGCTGCAACTAGCATCCACCATGATAGTCTCTTGTTCCGTATACCTCTTCTTTTTTGTGAGAATATCCTTCATAAATTTCGCATATTTCGGAATTTGCTCCAAAGCTTTGGAAAATGTAATGTTTATTTGCAATTGTTTGAAAATGTCCATAAACCGAACATAGTGCCTCACACTATCTTTCTTTGAAGGAGCATGAGGATATGGTAAATGTTGGATCGGAATATTATTCAACGGTTCCTTCCCCTTTCTAGTTTTTTTTTCAAATTTTCTTCTTTCTTTCTTTTTTCTTCTTCCTCACTTTTTCTCATTTCATTTTCAACTAAATCACCCTCAACATTTTTTTCTACTTCAATCTCATCACTATCTTTTTCTTTTTCAACTACTTCCTCCTCCTCCACTACAACTTCACCTATGCCCATGTCAATCTCTCTTCTACTTCTTGTTAGAATAGCCTTACAATGCTCTTTTGGATTTGGTAGAGTATTCGCCGTAAAATTTCCTTTGTGTTGGTCGGCCAATTGTTTTGATAATTGTTTGACTTACGTTTCAAGATTCTTTATGGCCGCATCAGTATTCTTCTGATTTGACATTGACATTTGCATAAATTGCGTGAGAGTGTCTTTCATTTTTGTATTTCCAATTGGAACTTGTGGAGGTTGATTATACTTTTGATGTTGTTGACAATTTGAAGGTCCTGCTTCTTGCGGTCTCTACGGTTGTTGATAACCTTGATTACCTCTAGGTTGGTAACCTTGGTTGCCTTGTTGATAAGGAGGTCGAGGTTGGTATCCTTGATTTTGGTTTCCAGCATAATTTACCTCTTCCACAACCGGATGACAATATTCGGTAAGATGATCTCCTCTACACAATTCACAACAAGCTACTTTCACACTCTTGCTTGAGGAGTCATGAATCTCTTTGAGTTGTTGAGGAAGTTTGGACATTTGTTTCGTTAACAACTCCTCTTGTTGGGATAATACCTTGTTTTGAGCAAGTATAACATCATTGGTTCCCAACTCCAAAACTCCTGGAGTCCTTTGAGTAGGGCCACGGTTATGGTTCGCCTGATGGTCATTTAAAGCCATCTTGTCAATTATGGTAATGGCTTCTTCGACACTTTTGCTCATTAAAGATCCACCCGCAGTGGCATCCAACAATGTTTTCTGCACTAATTAAAGACCATTCCAAAAATATGAATTTGAGAAAGCTCATCGAAACCATGCCCTTTACACTTTCTCAACATGGATTTGAATCTCTCCCAAGCTTCGTTGAGAGATTCATTTGTACCTTGAGTGAAAACTGCAATTGCTGTCTTAGCCTCCATGAAACGAGTGTGTGGAAAAAATCGTTCCAAAAACTTTTCCTCAAGTACATTCCAGTCCGTCATGATTGCCGTAAATTAATCAAGATACCATTCCTTGGCATTCCCAATGAGGGAATAGTCTCTTAAACAGTGATTCCTCTTCAGCTTCGGGTGCACCAGTTGCTCCTGCAATCTCATAGAACTTAGTCAAGTGTGTAAAAGGACCCTCATGATCTATACCAGTGAAAGGACTCTGATATAGAAGAGAGAGGATACCAGTTTTCATTTCTGAATGCCGACCATTCTGAGCATTGCGTGCAAATTGTGCATTATGTCTCGGACTATTTGTATAAGGTCTCGAAGCAGGTAGTGGTGGTGGTGGTTCAGTCATGATGGGCGGTAACTGTGGTATTTGAGTTGAAGTTGAACTTCCATCTCGCTCTTGTATTTCTTTGGCAAGTTGCCTCCTCCGCCTTGTTCTGCTATTGATTTTACAAGCGGTTCTCTCAATCTCGGGATCGAACAGAAGTTGGTCCGCAGGTAACTTCCCTCGCATAAAACGAAGTCTGCACACTAAACCAAACAAATCAACAAGCTCAAGAAAAAGTTAACAAGCTTAAAACAAAATAACTATTGCAATGCTTGCAATATCAAACAACAATCCCCGGGAACGACGCCAATTTGTTGAAACAGTATTTCGGGGGGTGTTTTTATCGTATCCGCAGAGATTGTACGATATTTTGATGCTTGCCGTTCAATAGTAAAAAAATTTTAAGTTAAGGGGTTTCAAATGATTCTTGGTTCTGTTTAACATAAATTTGTAGCAAAGAGTAAATTAGAGCAAAGATGTTGTAAGTTTTCGAAAGGCATGTCAAGATTAGATTTCGCTAATCCTTTTCATACATCTCCGATTAATCAAGCATATGAACTTAGTTTCGATCAATACAACCGCGCATCCTTGCGAATAAGTTTATATCTAAAGCAAATTCGTGAGTATCGTTGTTTAAATCGTTAGATGATGTCTCACGCTAACAATCGAAACAACAATCGTTAAGATCAATACAAAGAAAATAATAAATCCCAAATCTATGTCTAGAGTTTGGTTTTTAAGAGATGAAAATATTAAGTCATGATTTGGAAAATCTATGTCTAGAGTGATTCAAACCACAAATACATCATTAAGAACAAATAACTTCATCTATATTGATCATAAACCTTGTTCATATACAAAAGATCAAAAGAAATACATATGATCAAGATCAACTATATCTAACCTTAACACAAAAGTGTTTAGCTACACATTTTCATGGTAGCTTGATCAACAAGTAATGTTGCAAAGCTTTTGGAGCATCAATCTTCAAAGATTCAAGGATTGAAGCATAAAAGCTTTGAAACTAAGAAAATGAGTAACAATGGAGTTTTTCTCTTCAAAAAAGGTTCTAGGTTCCAAAAGAGTGAGATGAAAAGTGATGATCTCCAAAAATATCTACAAAATGTGCCTATAAACAAGTTCAGCCCAAAAAAGAGTGTTAGGCGGTACTTTTCACGGCTGGGCGGTGGCCAAAAGTGAGGCCACGTGACAGCTACAGTGTCACGTGTACCTCCCAAAACATCTGAGAGCGCCGGGCGGTGAGATTAGAGCGTCGGGCGATCATTCCACGACCAGGCGGTCTTCAAGAGGCGCATCCAGGAACAATTCTGGAACTTTGATCAAAATGGGGAAGCAGCGCCCCAGCAGCGCCGGGCGACGAGGCTTTCCTGCGCCTTAGCAGGGCCGGGCGGTGCAGGGGCCTAATTTGTGACACGCAACTTTTCCAAGTTTAGCATTTCCGTGCGATTCGAGCTGCGATATTTTCACCTAAATTGCAACAAAAATACACAAACATATCAAAACAACTAATATTCACAAAAATGCAAGAATCGCTTAATTAATAAGTCATTTCCTGATTAAAGCGATTAAAAGAGCTTAAAGGCATCAAAATCAATTATGAAAATAAGCACTTCTTGACACCTAACAGCCAACTTCATCCCATAAATAAACTGGGGAAAGATTGCTTAGACGATTTGCTTCCTGACGAGGGAAGAACTGATAACTCGATAGACAAGAGGACTTTTCCCATTAGGGGATAAGACCGACTAGAGTGATAATGATGCAATATGAAGGTGGATGCAAATTAATAATGCATGATGTATGTATGTTTATGCTGACAAAACTGACGTGACATACAGACTAATAGACGAACACGACTGGATACTCGGCCACTGTAAGGGACGAAGAAGTATCTTCGATTTAAGATAGCAATTCTGCCTTGCTCTGGAGAGATAGTCCATGTGGGGAAAATGTTGGCCGGGCTTAGGAGATAAGAACTCTTTCGGGGATATCAGATGGGAAAATCACATCTGATACAGTTGATTCTTCGTTCAGGCGTACTGGTTTAGAAGGAGTACTTTGATTCTGCACTTTGAAGCTTAATCGCCTTTGGAGAAGCAATCGATGTTCTTTCAATGTTCAACAGTCAAAAGAATTGCCATCTTTACTTTAAAAGAAGAAAAATTTGACAAGTAAATTCATTTTTGTTTTATTTCAAGAATCGTCAATCATGATCAAATGTCATTCTGTAAAGCTAAAACAAATAAGAATTGCAAACAAAAGCATTAGGGCTCAAATTTTATTGATAGGATGGAGATCAGCCAAACGCGTGATTCCATAGAGTATTTACAAAGTTAGAAAATGGTAATTAAAGGGAAAGGGTCTACATTGAAACATAACGACAGTTATCCTTCTACCAACTTTGAATTCTGGACATCCTGAGCTTCTGTCGAAGATGACCTTGACTGGAGTTTTTCTGAAGGATGGCATGACTGCTACTGGGGGATTTGCCCTTTTGTTGAACGCAGTTACTTGCCATTATCCCTAACTTTTGCCTGGATTGTACTTTGGGATTTCCATTCCATCGGGATGATTTTTTATTATGTCTCTAATTTTTTCCTGGACCACCCTTTCGGGTTTTCAATCCACCGAGACGTTTTTTTTATTTAGGCGAAGTATTTCTTGACTACATCAACATTCGTGGGGTAGGCAAATTCTTCTCCATCCATGGTTGCTAGTCTCAAGGAACCGCATGAGAAAGCTTTCTTGACCACATAGGGGCCGTCATAATTCGGAGTCCACTTGCCCCGAGAATCAGTGAGAAATGATTGTATCTTTTTGAGTACGAGGTCTCCTTTTCTGAAGACACGGGGTCGGACCTTTTTGTCAAACGATTTCTTCATTCTCTGTTGATACAACTGACCATGGCACAAAGCCGTTATTTGCTTTTCTTCGATCAGATTTAGTTCGTCGTGTCGACTTTGACACCATTCAACCTCTGTTAGCTTAGCTTCCATCAATACCCAGATTGATGGGATCTCTACTTCTATGGGGAGAACTGCTTTTATGCCATATACTAGAGAGAAAGGGGTTACCCCTGTTAAAGTGCGGATAGATGTACGATAACCGTGAAGGGCAAAGGGTAGCATCTTGTGCCAGTCTTTGTAGGTTACAACCATCTTTTGAACGACCTTCTTGATGTTCTTGTTAGCTGCTTCTATCGCTCTGTTCATCTTAGGTCGATAGGGAGATGCATTATGATGTTCGATCTTGAACTCAGCACACAATTCTCTCATCATTTTATTGTTCAAGTTAAATCCATTATCAGTAATCATCTAGCTCGGAACACCATAACGACAGATGAGATTGTTTTTGATAAAATGGACTACCACCTGTCGGGTTACATTGGTGTACGATGCTGCTTCGACCAACTTGGTGAAGTAGTTAATGGCTACCAGGATGAACCGATGTTCGTTCGAAGCTTTGGGTTCAATCATGCCAATCATGTCGATTCCCCATATGGAAAAAGGCCACAGGGAAGAAAGAACTTTGAGATGTGTATGCAGTGCATGGATTTTGTCTGAGTATATCTGACACTTGTGACATCTCTTCATGTACTTGTAGCAGTCAGATTCCATGGTAAACCAATAGTACCCTGCTCTTAGAATTTTTCTCGCCATTGTCTGTCCATTGACATGAGTGCCAAAGGATCCTTCATGAATTTCTTTTATCAGCATGTTTGCTTCTGGTCTGTCTATGCATCGGAGTAATACCATGGCAAAGTTTCTCTTATAGAGTGTATCACCGCTTAGAATGAAGCTGCCTGCTAGTCTTCTGAGGGTCTTTTTGTCTTTTCTGGATGCCCCAGGTGGGTATTCTTGTTTCTGAAGGAAGCATTTGATATCGTGATACCAAGGTTTGTCGTCTACGACTGCTTCAATCGTGAAGATATAAGCGGATTATTCTAGGCGCATTATGTCAATCTTAGGTACGTCATTCCATTGACCTACACTAATCATGGAAGAGTGAGTGGCTAATGCATCAGTGTCGCTCCCGAAAGATTCGCATCCAACGGTACAAACGCGAGAGTGGCGCAGAAAACACAGAGTCGCCAACAATGTGTATTTATCCCGAGAGAGGGAAAGGAAACACTGCATAAACCTGAAGAGAAAGGGGGAAAGACATGGTCATCGCAACCATAGTCTGGGTTCGGGATTTGGTTATGCGAGGGGAAGGTGCTAGCACCCCACACATCCATTGTACTCGATGGGATCCATGCATGTTGTCTAAACGGAGGGTGAGCTGTCCAACTATCTATGGATGTACAAAAGAAAACGGGGATGGAGGTGACTAAGACGGACTCGGTAGGACATATTCGATGCCCTAGACCTACGTACTCCCTCAGTGCAATGGGAAAGTCAGAGTCAACGTAGTTCGGACGGGAACTGTGGGGGAAGGTTGCTTGCCAAGACAATCGATGTCTTGTGCCTACATATCCTCAATCGGACGAGAGAGAGGAATCAGAGCTAATGTAGTTCGTGGGTACGACCACGGATGGGTAAATGTTTTTTACGTGAGTGACAAGCTCTTTTCTGAAAATGAAATTTGAAGCCCAACAATCCCGAAGGATAAAAAAGATTTGAATTTGTTTTGGTGTTTTTTAGACAGAAGTGTTTTTTAAGTTAGTTCATAACTTACATTGCACCAAAGTCTAAGGCACAGGGACGAATACTTAACGAATCGTCCCAAGACAGGACGCTCTCTAAGCACTCTAGAAAGATGAGAGGAAGCCCCTCATTTCTCATTCCCCACACTTAAGGCTCGTGCACAATACACTTTATCTTTATTAAGTGTTTTTAAGAAGTTTTGAGGTGAGATGAGAGAAGACCCAAAGGAAATTCTAAAGGGAAACTAAGAGTCCTAATGTTATCATGCATGGATGACCTATGGTTAGTGAGGTTTAGGAGAGACGACTACCTAAAACCTAATGCTAATCCTACTCCAAGCTTAATCAAAAATTAAGTTGGACTAGGTAGCTCTAAAGGGAGAGAATCCAAGACTTAAACAAGTCTTGAGATTCATGGGAGGAAGAGAGTGAAAGAGAAGAATGGGAAAGAGAAGGATGAGATAAGAAACAAGATAGGGCAGCAAGCACATCATATCAAGTATATCCAACTCACATCAATAAACAATCCTCAAAGATCATGCAAAACAATCTCAAGTAAACATGCAAAGGTAATCATGAAAGAATGCAAGCATACTTATATGAAATGCACAATTAATCACCAATGAACTTCATATCAAGATGAAATGAGAAAAATAAGGTGAAGATGAAAGCAATTCAGAACCAAGATCATATCATCATCAACAATTCTCATGTGCAAAAGAAGATAAAAACATGAAACAATATGCACCAAAGAAAGTCCACAAAAGGAAATCAAAGTTCAAGTACATAAAGCATGTCCAAACATGATCCACAAATTGCAAAAATAAGTCTCAAAGGACCTCAACCAGGGGTAAACATCATACCAAAAGCACATACAAAGAATCAAGAAGAAACTCAAGCAATTAGGCATGGCAAGTCAACTTGTGTAAAGAGGTATCATATGATGATCAAGCAAAATTCACTTAAGCACAAATAATCAAACATATATCAAATGACATTCAAAAATTGTGAAATTAGAACCCAAATGACCTAAGTCAGAATATCAAACAACATGTCAAAATATCACACCAAAATTCAAAGTTTAAGTACCTCAAACAATTAAGCAAAGATCACATAGGAACCATAAACCAATATGCAAAGGAGAGGGACTAAAATGCAATATGCAAAGATTTTAAAAATATGAGAAATGTAAAAAGAATGAGATGCAAATCATGTATAGATGAAGAGAACAAAAATCAACAAGGCAGGGTGTGCATATATGAAACAATCCAAAAAGAAATTAATTAAACAATTAAATCAGAGGCACAAAATAAAATAAAAATGGAAAATAAAATTTTCCAAAACTTTATAAAACCCTAAGGATTATTCATGATTTTTTTGGTAATTTTTTGATGCATAAAACCATTTTTAAAAAATAAAGATGAAAATGCAACAATTAAATAAAATAAAATGGAAATAAAATGAAGCCAGGGGTGCAACAAGCAAGAATTCACGTTGAAAACAAACAAATGGGCTGAACAGGGGGTGGGGATAGCAAGCCCAGTCCATTAAAGTATTCAGCGCATACCAAACAAAAAAACAAGGACCCAGTCAACTCACACCAGCCACAAGATTAATCTTACGCACCACATTCAGTCAACCAAAACCAAGGGTAATCAAGATCAACGCTCAGGATTAAAGATTCATGATAACAACAAAACACGCGCGCATATCAAATCACTCAGAAATTAAAATAAAGAACACGTGGGAAGCACATGAAATTTTAATGTGTTGGCTGAATCACCACCATCAGATCCAATCAACGTACCACAATCAGTCAACCAAACACAAAATCATGCAAGATGAGTGGTCAGGATTAAGAGCACGTGATAACAAGCGTAGACTAAAAACCCATAATCAATAAAATAAGAAAGAAATTTAAATGATGTGGCTGCGTATGAAACCTCAGATCTGGACCACCAACGGTCCAGATTTCATCTTCTTCATTTGAACCTCCACCTGCCTGAAACAAAACCAGGTGCCGGAACCCTAGCTCCGGCACCTTCTCCGGCGAGCACCACACCAAGAGTTTCCAGAAATCAAACATGAGCACATCAATCAAACCAGAATTTCACAAGGATGCTAAATGTCAAATCCATTTCATCAAATAACAAACACACAAGCCAAATCGAACAGAATAAGTTTGGATCTAAAAACTTAAATGTCAAAATTCAAACAATCCACACGTCCAAACTCAAAACTAAATAGATCATCATCATCAGTGAATATCATAGATCATTTTGCAAGCAAGAAAAACAAGTTACATGATCATGAAAAGTATGCTAACCTGAAAACTGTAGAGCTCGAAATACACTTAGAACTCATTCCAAAAGCTGCAGATCTTCCTCTTTTGATCTCTATTTGCAAAATAAATGCAAATAGAGGCTTGAAATTGGCTGGATCTAAGGTTTTGAACTTGAGCAACTTGAACACGAACTCGATGAAATCCTCACTCTAAGCTCAAACCAGTGGTAGATTCTTGTTCCTCTCACCACACTGATCAATAATGTGCAAAGAAAACTTCAAAAAACTCTCGAGAAGAGAGATTCGAAGAGAGAAAAGTTTGGAGGTGAAAATGGATTCTGAGCAAATGAGGGTGCATGACCTAGCTTTGTGCGTGTGAGTAAGCTTATATACTCTCCATTAGACCTCTCATCGTGATTTGCAATTGATTAAACCCCTGATTAGTGAGTTTTGAGTGGTTTTGCAATTTTGCAATTTGTGTTCAATCCCTTAATTTACTCGTGCACCTTCATGCTTTTCATGATGGACACCTCACACTTGACTTGCTGATCACTTTTCAAAAACAATTGGGCCTTGTATTTGCTTGGATAATGAGATTTGGATCAATTTGCAAAAATGCATTCTGTGAAATAAGTGAGAAACATGGCACATGTCCACTTGGTTCAAGGGTCAAAAATGATCCTCATGGAGTGTACTTGGATTTTGTAATGTGACTTGAAGCATTAGAGGTCATTACAAGTGATTTTGAATCAAAATGCAAAAGGTGGAAAAATGGAACCATGAGAAAACCTTAAAAAGCACCTTGCCTTCTTATAATCATAACTTGAGAACCACAAATGATATGGAGACAATCTAGCACTTTTTGGAAATGGGAGAGAAAGATCTTCAACTTTCGTGTTTGAGGAAAATTCATTTGAAGCTTCCTTGATGATGAAAAGTCAAGTTGAATGTAGTGTAAAAACTTGCCAAAAATGGAAACTTCTCATTATAGGTCATTTTCCAAATTTAGTAACTTTTGTACAAACCCTTGATTCTTGATAAATGGTATGAAACTTGACCTTTGAAGACCATATGAGGATGTGAGACCTTGAAAACCCTAAAGAGAACCTCAAAATTCCACAGTTAACTTCCCCTCTCACTGTTGACTTTTCTTGGTCTACAAGCAATTGATCCACTGAACATCTTTCACAAAGAAACACTAGCCAAGTCTTTCCTCCATGAGTACTTGTAAGCATATAGAACCTCATGAGAATGTATTTGAACAAGCAAAACCCATCAAGATGCTTTTGGAACCAAAACCCTAATTTGGACCATCTGGGTAGGAGAGTGTGGTTCACTTGAAATCTCTTGCCAATCTTGATCTTATGATGATATGATGAACCCCTCAAACCATCTTGAGGCTTGAGACTCCTTTGAGATGAACCAAGTACCTTGATCCCATGCTAAGAACCAATGCTATGCATAAATGCTAATGCAAGAAATGCAAAGAAACATAAGCCAGTCAGCTAAAAACAATAAGGCAAATTTTGGGGTGTTACAGCTGCCCCTATTCAATCAACTTGGTCCTGAAGGTATGATAGCAACGGCTGTCATGTGTTCAAAGGATTCACGGAGATTGAATACCAAAAGAAACCTGAAATTTGCAATCCTCAAAGGAGGGACGACTCCACTGGGGAACAAGCAATAAATGCTGCATTGTCACAACACGTACGAGTGTTGGAAGCCAATACAAACAATGTATTGAGATGTCTTGAAGTAAACACAAACGAGTGTTAGCTATGCTGGGGATAAACACGGACGGGTGTAATGAAATCAAGGATATCTGATATGGACGGGTATCGAAAAGATACACGGACGGGTGTAAAGAGTTCAATACGGACGGGTATCGAAAGGGTACGGACGGGCATCGAAAAGGTACACGGACGGGTGTAAAGAGTTTCAATAAGGACGGGTATCGAAAAGGTACACGGACGGGTGTAAAGAGATTCAATACGGACGGGTATCGAAAAGGTACACGGACGGGTGTAAAAAGTTTCAATACGGACGGGTATCGAAAGTGTACACAGACGGGTATCAAAAAGGTACACGGACAGGTGTAAAGAGTTTCAATACGGACGGGTATCGAAAAGGTACACGGACGGGTGTAAAGAGATTCAATACGGACGGGTATCAAAAAGGTAGACAGACGGGTGTAAAGAGTTTCAATACAGACGGGTATCGAAAAGGTACACGGACGGGTGTAAAAAGTTTTCAATACGGACGGGTATCGAAAAGGTACACGAACGGGTGTGAAGATAAGGGTATAAGGCGACCTCTCTGGGGATTGAAATGCAACACGGACGGGTGTCTAGAAAAACAGTATTGAATAAAAGACATAAAAACACGGACGGGTGCCGAAGGAAACACGGACGAGTGTCATCAAAAGGTCAATACGGACGGGTATTGAAACAAAAAGGTTCAAACACGAACGGGTGCCGAAGGAAACACGGACGAGTGTCTGACGGTAAAAACCTTGAGGGGATAAACCATAGGACAACCTGAACGAAGGGGTAAAAATTAAATTATGGATTAACGATCCTGGAAAACAACTCTGCAAGGGAATGTCAAATATTGCTCTGAATGACTAAACCCAACACTTGTGGAGTAAAGTCGAATGATATTCTCTTGAAATCTGGCTCCTTTCCCGACGAAGGAAAACTCAAACCTGGCCTATGCTTCGGATGCATATGTTTGAATTTTGCCGTAATGCTCCACACGAAGTGGAAATGCTACGCATTTGGGAGGATGCCATGCAAAAAATGCTTATGCAATGCAAAAAGACCGTCCAAGCGAAATAAACGCTGAGAACAGAAGCAACTCCACCGAGGATGACAAACTACATTGTCATCAAACCAAAGAAACCCTGTTGAGGAAAACTTCACCCTGCTAGGGAAGATCACAATCACCAATTCTGCTGGAGATGGACGAAACTCCGAGAGAATGCCCACTTTATTGGGGGATATCAAGATCAACAACTCTGCTGGAGATGGACGAAACTCCGAGAGAATACCCACTCAGTTGGGGAATATCAAGATCAACAATTCTGCTGGAGATGGACGAAACTCCGAGAGAATACCCACTCAGCTGGGGAGGGAGATGAATACTGAAGATGGAAACTCCTCCATCGGGGATCACCAAAAACTTCAGAACTTGGATTTGACGCCTGCCAAAAATGATTGGACTTAAGACCTGCTGGAGATACCATTCGCCACCAGACTCTGCTTGGGGATATGAGCACCTTTATCCTGCTGAAGAGTAATGATCATCATCGGCACATCTGCTTGGAAAATAGTAGTTGTCAACATCCACTCTACTAGGGGATAAACACAAGTTTCCTGACTAGCTGAGGAAAAAACGACTTCCCCATACTCTGTGGGGAAACACCATCTTTGATCAAAGAAGATGCCCCATCAGTCTCTTGCAGGAGAGGCTATAAAAATGACAACTTCTAGCTACCTGCTGAGGAAAGATGGGCCAAATCACAAGTTTGGCTGGGGGAAAACCTCTTATATCCTGCTGAGGGGGACGATCCTCAACGACTCCGCTCGGGGAATTACTTCTTTACACTCTGTTGAGGAAGACGATCCTTGATACTCTGATGGGGAAGAGTAAAAAACTGATGAGGACGACGAGACTTCAAAGTTAGGGAGAGCTCTACTGGGGAGGTACACCTGTCATCCTGCAAAACCAACAGAAAGGTCTACGTGCAAAAATGATTACTTTGATTATCATCATAGTGACTGACACCTAAGCAATTGCCACTGTTTTCAAACTTGTTTCACAAGGCTCAACATTTTAGCATGTAATGTTTATAAAAAATATCGGACATTTTCACAAATAAAACAGGTAAAACAAAAAACAAAAGCTCTTTGATTGAAATGCAAACTTTATTGAATGATCATCCTGTAAATAGGCATTTACATTTGGAAGCAATTCCTAAAAAGTGGTAATTGCGCAAAAGTAAAATAAAATACACATGCCGGCAATGTGGGGAGCAGACGTCCACCATGACTCGACTCAGCTATAACCCATATGACTTGTTTATCCGCATATACTTTGGCCTTTGAAGATGAGTGACTGGACTGATTCCTTTCCTTCGAATTTCCCAAGTGTGAATAGTGATCACAGATCGAACGCGGATCGTAGTCTTTGCTTTTAAATCCCTAACTTTTGTCTGGATCGCCCTTTTCGGGTTTTCGATCCACCGGGATACCCATTTTTGCCAAAGTTGCCTTTTCAGGTTTTCAACTTTGCGGGTTTATTTCTTTTTTTCTTTTTTATCCCTAATTTTTTCCCGAACCTTTTCTTTTTATGGTTCGCCAGGATGCCCCATTTTTGCCTGAACCTTCTTTTTATGTTCAGCGGGTCTCTTTTATGCAAAGTATTTTTTGACTACATCCGCGTTCACAGGGGACGTAAAATCTTCGCCACCCATAGTTGAGAGTAATAAGGCTCTACTAGAGAAAACCTGTCTTACTACATATGGCCCTTCGTAATTCGGAGTCCACTTGCCCCTATGATCTGTTTGAGGAGGAAGGATCCTTTTCAAAGCCAATTCACCAGCCTGAAAACACCGAGGACGCACTTTCTGATCAAATGCTTTTTTATCCTGCTCTGATACAAGCGGCCATTCGCAATGGCTTTCAATCTCTTCTCTTCAATGAGGTTCAGTTCATTCAGCCGGGAATGTACCCACTCAGCTTCATCCAGCTTCACGTCTGTCAGAATTCTCAAAGAAGGAATCTCAACTTCTAATGGCAGAACTGCTTCCATACCATACACCAGTGAGAAAGGGGTTGCCCCCAGTTGATGTGCGTACCGAAGTACGATAACCGTGCAAAGCGTAAGGAAATATCTCATGCCAGTCTCTGTATGTCACTACCATCTTCTGCACAATCTTCTTTATGTTCTTATTAGCCGCTTCAACAACCCCATTCATCTTCGGGCGATAGGGAGAAGAATTGTGATGCTCAATTTTAAAGCTCTAACATAGCTCCTTCATCATCTTATTATTCAGATTTGAACCATTATCAATAATGATTCTCTCTAGGACTCCATACCGGCAGATGATGTCCTTCTTAATAAACCGGGCTACCACTTGTCTGGTGATGTTGGCATACGATGCTGCTTCCACCCACTTCGTGAAATAATAAATAGCCACCAGGATAAAACGATGCCCATTCGAAGCAGTCGACTCGATCTTCCCAATCTGTCAATGCCCCACATGGCAAAAGCCCAAGGTGACGACAAAACATTCAGAGGAGTAGGCGGTACGTGCACCTTGTCAGCATAAATATGGCATTTATGACATTTCTGGGCGTATTTAAAATAATCAGACTCCATAGTCATCCAATAATACCCCGCTCTTAACAATTTTCTTGCCATAACATGCCCATTGGCATGAGTACCAAAGGAACCTTCGTGAACTTCTTCCATTAACAGGCCTGCCTCGTGTTCATCAACATAACGTAGCAAGACCATGTCAAAGTTTCTCTTGTATAACACATCGTCTTTGTTCAAAAAGAAGTTTCCTGATAACCTCCTCAATGTCTTTTTATCCCAGGAAGATGCCCCAGCTGGGTATTCCTGACTCTTCAAAAAGGCTTTGATGTTATGATACCAAGGCTTGCCATCTGATACACCTTCAACTGCAAATACAAAAGCAGGTCTGTCCAAGCGCATGATTCTGATTGAAGGAGTTTCATTCCAACGATTCACTTGATACATTGATGACAACGTTGCCAATGCATCAGCCATCTGATTCTCTATCCGGGGAATGTGATGGAAGTCCACTCTGTCAAAGAAAGGTAACAACCTTCTGCATAATTGTTGTACAGAACAAGATTCGCTTGACGAGTCTCCCATTCACCTGTAATCTGGTTAACCACCAACGCAGAATCACCATAAACATCGAGGTTCTTGATTCTCAAATCAATTGCTTCTTCTAACCCCATGATGCATGCTTCATACTCTGTCTCATTGTTGGTGCATACGAACGCTAATCGGGCAGTGAAGGGTATATGAGAACCCTTTGGAGTTGTAATTACTGCCCCGATTCCGTTACCATATGAATTAACAGCTCCGTCAAAAACCAACTTCCACTGAGAACCAATCTCAGGCCCTTCATCAGGCAAAGGTTCTTCACAATCCTTCATCTTCAGATACATGATATTCTCATCCGGAAATTCAAACTTCATCGGTTGATAATCCTCAATTGGCTATTCGGCAAGATATTCTGACAAAACACTTCCCTTAATGGCTTTTTGAGGAACATACTGAATATCGGATTCTGTCAAAACCATATGCCAACGGGCTATTCTCCCCGAAAGTGCTTGCTTCTCAAACATATACTTGATCGGATCCATCTTCGAAATCAATAGGGTTGTGTGGTTTAACATATACTGCCTCAAACGCTTAGCGGCCCAAGCGAGTGCACAACATGTTTTCTCCAGCATCAAGTACCTTGACTCACAATCAGTAAACTTCTTACTCAGGTAGTAGATGGCGTGCTCCTTTCTACCTGACTCGTCTTGTTGACCGAGCACACAACCCAGTGAATTCTCAAGAACCGTGAGATACATAATCAAAGGCCTTCCTGGCACTGGCGGCATAAGGACCGGAGGTTCCTGCAAATATTCTTTAATCTTTTCAAACGCCTTTTGACAATTTTCATTCCAACTGACCGCTTGATCTTTTCTTAGCAGCTTGAAGATTGGTTCACACGTGACTGTGAGATGCGAGATGAACCTAGCAATGTAGTTTAATCTCCCCAAGAAACCACAGACCTCTTTTTCTGTTTTCGGCACAGGCATTTCTTGTATGGCTTTTACCTTTGCAGGATCAACCTCAATACCCTTTTCACTAACAATGAACCCCAACAATTTTCCTGATCTCACCCCGAAGGTGCATTTGTTTGGATTCAACCTCAGTCTGAATTTTCTCAACCTTTCAAATAGCTTCTGAAGATTCACCAAATGTTCTTCCTCCGTATGTGACTTCGCAATCATGTCATCAACATAGACCTCAATCTCTTTGGGAATCATATCATGAAAGAGAGTCACCATCGCCCGCTGATAGGTTGCCCCTGCATTTTTCAATCCAAAGGGCATCACTTTGTAGCAAAAAGTTCCCCACAGTGTTATGAATGTTGTTTTCTCCATGTCCTCTAGGGCCATCTTAATTTGGTTATACCCAGAGAAGCCATCCATGAAGGAAAACACCGAATACTGAGCAGTGTTGTCAACTAACACGTCAATGTGAGGGAGCGGGAAATCGTCCTTTGGGCTTGCTCTGTTCAAATCCATGTAATCAACACATATCCTGACCTTCCCATCCTTCTTAGGTACAGGAACGATGTTAGCAACCCATGGAGGATAATTTGTTACGGCAAGAAAACCGGCATCTAGCTATTTTTGAACCTCTTCCTTGATTTTGACAGACATCTCCGGTTCAGTTCTTCTCAACTTTTGCTTGACCGGAGCACAACCTTCTTTAAGTGGTAGCCGGTGTACAACAATATCAGTATCGAGCCCAGGCATGTCTTGGTAAGACCAGGCGAAGATGTCCACATACTCACGGAGCATTTCAATCAATCTTCCCTTGATGCTGTCTTCCAATGCATCCCCTATCCTTACTTCCTTTATGGCGTCCTCAGTTCCTAGATTCATAATCTCAATTTCCTCCTGATGAGAGGATGACCCTCTCCTCTTGCTTCAACAATCTGGCCAACTCTTCGAGCAATTCACAATCTTCTTCAGTCTCTTCTTCAGCCTGATAGATTGGATTATCAAAGTCATACCGAGCTATAGCTGAGTCATGATCGGTGTCATCTGAACAAAAAGACCTGCATGATTGATGAGGTATGTTTTATTATGTATGCAACAAAAGAAACACATTGCCATTTTGATGTGGGTTTTTAATGCATAAAAACAAAAAACAGAAAAACAGAGATCAAAATATTTGAGTGTGAAAAGTCCTTTATTGATGATAAAGCAAAACATACAACAGTTAAAAGCCCTACAAACAAAATCACTACGTCTTGGGCAGAACGCAGGATTAACATAGCAGGAAAACAAAGCAATTACTCAAAGCTAGTCACTTGAATGACTCTTTCAGAAGACCAGTTGTACAGACTTTCTCCTGGGATGCAAGGGCGGATCCAACTATCCATGTCACAATCACTGTCCCCTTCTTCCTCAATGGCATTAACTCTGTCGAAGAAAACACCGACACAGGTGAAATGGACCGGGCCATATAATTTGGGAGGATCCCTGGATTTCCTGGGTGGCTTGTATCCCAATCCATAAGTATCCCTCTTCTCCTGAACTTCAACAACTTGGCCCCACCTCTGTGAGCTACCAGCCTCAACCACAGCTTTGGCGTCTTTAAACGAAGACATAGAAACCTCAAGTTGATCTGCCCCTGCAGGCTGTTCTATAGCTTCAGACTGATCCTCAAACTGAATAACCTCTTCAGAAACCTTCACCTTTTCAAACCCCTGGCACAAAGTCTCATGGATTTCACCATCCACTTCCATGTATTTGAAGGTTGACAGCTGACTAATCATTATGTCCTTTTCTCCGCATACCGTCACCACGTGACCATCTACCATGTATTTCAGCTTTTGATGCAAAGTGGAGGTTACAGCGCCTGCACCATGAATCCAAGGACGACCCAACAAACAGCTGTATGCTAGCTGAATATCCATTATATAAAATGTTGCACCAAATAGTTCCGGCCCAACCTTGATCGGAAGCACAATCTCACCAAAGACAGATCTCTTCGAGCCATCAAAAGCTCGCACCACCAAGTCGCTTGGTGTACAAATAAGTCCCCGGGTATCTAATTTCATTAATGCTTTCTTTGGAAATACATTCAACGATGATCCAGTATCAACCAACACATGTGACATCAGTGAACCACGACACTCAATCGAAATATGCAGGGCATTGTTATGATTCCTTCCAACGGGAGTCAAATCAAGATCTGTAAATCCTAAGCCATTACCCGCATTCACGTGCGCTACAACCCCTTCCAGCTGGTTAACAGAAATCTCTTGAGGAACATAAGCAGCGTTCAAAACTTTCAAAAGAACATTCCTATGAGCTTCAGAACATAATAGCAAAGACAAAATAGAGATCTTGGACGGGGTCTGATGTAACTGGTCCACGATCTTGTAATCATTTTTCCTGATGAGCCTCATAAACTCCTCAACATTTTCAGAAAAAGCATCATCAACCGGCTTTACTGTAGAATCAATAACTACTGGAGTCTGAACAGAACCATCCGCTACCTATTTTCCCTTATCCTACCCAGAAGTACTGGGTTGATCATTAACAGGAGTAAGCACTCTACCACTTCTTGTTATAGCATCAGTCTCAACCTTAACCTCAGGACTAGAACTCACTGGTGAAGTAGTCATTAATACCTGTTTTTGCCCATTGACAAACACCTCTGCGCCGTAATTCCAGGGAATAGCCTTAGAAATTTCATACGGAATGGGTCCAGCCCTTGTGATAATAACTGGAGGTGGCCTTGCCGGACCAGAAATAGTAATTGCTTTGAACGGAATGGTGATAGTAGCAACCTTCTCACTAACAACCTCTTCTTGCTGATTACCTCTATCAAACTGTAAACAGCCCTCATCAATCAGACTCTGGATACCCATCTTCAACGAATCACAACCATTATCCTTCGTCAAACAATCTGAACAGTTCTCATCACAGCCCGGATAGACGCCACCCTTCAATAACATGTTTTTAACCACAGCCAGCAGAGTCTTCAGGTCCTCAACATCCATGATCAGATTCAAAGCTTCACCTTCCTCAATTACCGCATTCACCCTCGGCCCATTGTGATCAGACATCGGGTTTTGAATAACATTGGGCCCAGTGTTCGAGAAGTTGATAGCCTTGGAGTCTACAAGGTCTTGCACCTTGTGATGAAATGCCCTACATTTCTCCACAGTGTGCCCCGGAGCAGCAGAGTGAAAATCGCAGTGTGCGTTAGCATCATAGCCTCGTGGGAGTTCCCCTGTTGGTGGAGCTAGGGCACGGAGCTCAACTAGACGCAACTACAGCAAATGTTGCAACAACTATGCATACGACATCGGTGGTTACTCAAAATGCCTTTATGCATTTCTTTGTCTATTCTGATACTGGCCCTGCTGCCTGTTCTGATTAGCATTATTCCTCTGTTGTTGTGGTAGAGGTAACGTTGCTGGGATAGTTACCGATGCTACTTGTTGATTATTGCCCTGACGCTGTTTCCCTTTTCCCCTGTGAGATGATACAGTATTGGCCTCTCCTTTCTTCTTATAACCATCAAATGGCTTCTTTCCATGCCCGAAAGACGATCCGTCACCACTAGAAACTTTTCCAGCCTTAATCCCAACCTCTACCTTCTGTCAGATCGCAATCACATATGCAAACTTGCCTAGTGAACAAGGCAACAGCTTTTCATAATAGTGCTTAGGCAGTGTGTCCATAAACATATCCAACATCTCTTTTTCCAGCATTGGTGGCTGTACCCTAGCCGCCAATTCACGTCACCTTTGCGCATACTCCTTGAAACTCTCATCATTTTTCTGGGACATGCTCAACAGCTGGGTTGTGTTGGGAGCCATGTCTGTGTTGTACTGGTAATGGTTGATAAAAGCTGCAGCTAGCTCTCTCCAAGTACGAACATCTCTACTTTCCAACACCATATACCATTCCAAAGACGCGCCGGACAGGTTGTCTTGGAAAAAATGCATCATTAACTTTTCGTCCTTGCCATGGGCAGCCATCTTCCTGGTATACGCCTTTACATGAGTTCTCGGGCAGGTAGAACCATTATACTTCTCCAGTGTAGGAATCTGAATCTTGTGTGGAATGACAATATCAGGGACCAACCCTAGGTCGTCCAAATCTATTCCCAAATCATCATGTTTCACCACCCCTTTCAGTTGCGCCTCGATTAAACGGCCTCTCATCACTGACCACAGGAAGACCAGCGTCCAAGCTTCTGACTAAAAAAACATCATCCTATTGATCACCAATACGATGGCCATGGATAGCTCGAACAGTACTTCCCTCTTCAACCACTGAAGGAATCCCACCCCGTCCACCAGCGCCAGGAATAGGAATGTTGATACCAGCACCACCGCCGCCCGGAGGAATAACACGATTAAGAAGACCACCGTGTAAGATACCATTTTCGTCAACCTGCGACACCAAAGGCTGAACTAGAGTTCTGAATTCATTCTGACACTGCACCACACCTTGTATCATCTCCATGAATTGATCGATGCGAGCTTGCATAGCTGCCATGTTTGCCTGAACTTTGTCCATCACTCTGCTTTGATTAAGTCTGGTAGAATACCGATGAGTTGGTTGATCAATCCTGACTGTCAAAAAGAGAGAGCATAAGAAAACCAGAGAATCCAAGATAACCTGCTATGCAAAATGAGATGATTATGCAAATGCAAATGCAAACATGTATGAACATTATCAAGGCGATCTACCCCTTGATTCCAGTTTTAACAACATAAGAGAACTGAATTCCTGATCATATGAAGAGAATAAAAAGCAGTCCAATTCCTCTCCTTAACATGTATACAAGCTTGATCAAACAAAAACTTCAATAAGAAACCCTTAGCTCCTTGTTTCTCCACAATATTACTGCTCGGAGCGGATTCACCAATATGATGAGCAATGGCCATTTCTTTTATCCCTCGAAGTTCTTCAAAAAAGAATACTATGTCATTCCTGATGGGGATTCCCAAAATAAATGAGAACTCCTCCAACGTTGGAGCCAAGATATAGTCTGGGAAAGTGATGCATCACAAAGCCGGATCATAGAACTGAAGAAGTGTATGAATGGCATCCTTCTCATACTTGGAGATATTGTAGACAAACTTCAAAAGTCTCCCATACTCTCCACCGAACTCTGTACAAACTCCGGGACCAGCCATACTAATCAGCTTGTGAATCAACGTCAAGGTCGGGTCTGGAAACGAATAAGCAACAGTCTTCTTTCTCTGGACATCCATGTTAAGTCAACCTCAGAAAACCGGAATCAAGAGTAAGATGCAAGCCCTGAAAAATGTCAAACATGTTAGAATGCAAGAAAAATGATATGCATATGCAAGCATGGGATCAAGGCATCACTGCTGGATATGCTGTGCTGTTAACTGGACGAGAACCACAACCCAGAAAACCGGAATTCTAGAACATCAAACCACTGAGATAACCAGAAACCCATATAATCAAACACTGATGAGAAATCCAGAAAACCGGGTAGGTTGAAGGTTTTAGTTTCCTGCAAGCCTGTAAACACCCATCCCATCTCTCATGAGGGTTCTAGAAAGGCGAGGATCCTCAATATCCCAGGCTCTCAGGTCGAGAAATGATGATACGTTCACCATTTCTGGTTTGGCATCATCATCAATCGAGGAGGCCTCAACTGATTCCCCTAAAAAATAAGGTCATCCTATGCGAGTCCCTCAGCATTGGGTCCTCGGATCGACAAGTTTAATGGGTTTGCCATTTCTGGTCTGCCATTATCACAGGTCAGGAGGAGAGGCGCAACTGAGGTATCGGAGAAATGGTCACCAGAGTCGACAGCTCTCTAGATCAACACCCTGAAATGCGCAAGACACGCACGTCAGAATGCGTCCCAAGATAGCCTCGTCTGGTTGTGAATTTCATGAACACACAAACGTACCAAGCGGGCACGTAGGTCTCACTACTCTCCACTCTAGTCCTAGGGTGTACTCAAGCCTGGGTATTGGGCTTATCTCTAAGAACAACCCAACCTGCCAAACAGAAACCAGCCAGCACAACACAGAAATATCCAGTATGACAATAATAAAATGAAATGCAATGCAATAAAAGCTGTAAAACAGTAATATACAACATAATAAAGCACAACAAATAAACACCCAACGAAAAGACAAACAAGCGCTAGGATCGACTCACTAAAGGGGATGGACCAGCAATAGGTCAACCAGAGTCCCCAGCAAAGTCACCAGCTGTCGCTCCCGAAAGATTCGCATCCAACGGTACAAACACGAGAGTGGCGCAGAAAACACAGAGTCGCCAGCAATGTGTATTTATCCCGAGATAGGGAAAGGAAACACTGCATAAACCTGAAGAGAAAGGGGGAATGACATGGTCATCGCAACCATAGTCCGGGTTCGGGAGTCGGTTATGCGAGGGGAAGGTATTAGCACCCCACGCATCCATCATACTCGATGGGATCCACTCTTGTTGTCTAAACGGAGGGTGAGCTGTCCTACTATCTATGACTGTACAAAAGAAAACGGGGATGAGGGTGACTAAGACGGACTCGGTAGGACATATTCGATGCCCTAGGCCTACGTACTCCCTCAGTGCAATGGGAAAGTCAGAGTCAACGTAGTTCGGACGGGAACTGTGGGGGAAGGTTGCTCGCCAAGACAATCACTGTCTTGTGCCTACATATCCTCAATTGGACGAGATAGAGGAATCAGAGCTAATGTAGTTCGTGGGTACGACCACTGATGGGTAAATGTTTTTTACGTGAGCAACGAGCTCTTTTCTGAAAATGAAATTTGAAGCCCAACAATCCCGAAGGATAAAAAAATTTGAATTTGTTTTGGTGTTTTTTAGACAGAAGTGTTTTTTAAGTTAGTTCATAACTTGCATTGCACCAAAGTCTAAGGCACAGGGACGAATACTTAACGAATCGTCCCAAGACAGGACGGTCGCTAAGCACTCTAGAAAGATGAGAGGAAGCCCCTCATTTCTCATTCCCCACACTTAAGGCTCGTGCGTAATACACTTTATCTTTATTAAGTGTTTTCAAGAAGTTTTGAGATGAGAAGAGAGAAGACTTAAACAAGTCTTGAGATTCATGGGAGGAAGAGAGTGAAAGAGAAGAATGGGAAAGAGAAGGATGAGATAAGAAACAAGATAGGGCAGCAAGCACATCATATCAAGTATATCCAACTCACATCAATAAACAATCCTCAAAGATCATGCAAAACAATCTCAAGTAAACATGCAAAGGTAATCATGAAAGAATGCAAGCATACTTATATGAAATGCACAATTAAGCACCAATGAACTTCATATCAAGATGAAATGAGAAAAATAAGGTGAAGATGAAAGCAAGTCAGAACCAAGATCATATCATCATCAACAATTCTCATGTGCAAAAGAAGATCAAAACATGAAACAATATGCACCAAAGAAAATCCACAAAAGGAAATCAAAGTTCAAGTACATAAAGCATGTCCAAACATGATCCACAAATTGCAAAAATAAGTCTCAAAGGACCTCAACCAGGGGTAAACATCATACCAAAAGCACATACAAAGAATCAAGAAGAAACTCAAGCAAATAGGCATGGCAAGTCAACTTGTGTAAAGAGGTATCATATGATGATCATGCAAAATTCACTTAAGCACAAATAATCAAACATATATCAAATGACATTCAAAAATTGTGAAATTAGAACCCAAATAACCTAAGTCAGAGACTAACAACATGTCAAAATATCACACCAAAATTCAAAGTTTAAGTACCTCAAACAATTAAGCAAAGATCACATAGGAACCATAAACCAATATGCAAAGGAGAGGGACTAAAATGCAATATACAAAGAGTTTAAAAATATGAGAAAAATATTTTTAAGGACCTCAAGATGTCCTCTGAAAAATGCAAAAAGAATGAGATGCAAATCATGTATAGATGAAGAAAACAAAAATCAACAAGGCAGGGTGTGCATATATGAAACAATCCAAAAAGAAATTAATTAAACAATTAAATCAGAGGCACAAAATAAAATAAAAATGGAAAATAAAATTTGTAAAAATTTTATAAAACCCTAAGGATGATTCATGATTTTTTTGGTAATTTTTTGATGCATAAAACCATTTTTAAAAAATAAAGATGAAAATGCAACAATTAAATAAAATAAAATGGAAATAAAATGAAGCCAGGGGTGCAACAAGCAAGAATTCACGTTGAAAACAAACAAATGGGCTGAACAGGGGGTGGGGATAGCAAGCCCAGTCCATTAAAGTATTCAGCGCATACCAAACAAAAAAACAAGGACCCAGTCAACTCACACCAGCCACAAGATTAATCTCACGCACCACATTCAGTCAACCAAAATCAAGGGTAATCAAGATCAACGCTCAGGATTAAAGATTCATGATAACAACAAAACACGCTCGCATATCAAATCACTCAGAAATTAAAATAAAGAACAAGTGGGAAGCACATGAAATTTTAATGTGTTGGCTGAATCACCACCATCAGATCCAATCAACGTACCACAATCAGCCAACCAAACACAAAATCATGCAAGATGAGTGGTCAGGATTAAGAGCACATGATAAGCGTAGACTAAAAACACATAATCAATAAAATAAGAAAGAAATTTAAATGATGTGGCTGCGTATGAACCCTCAGATCTGGACCACCAACGGTCCAGATTTCATCTTCTTCATTTGAACCTCCCTGCCTGAAACAAAACCAGGTGCCGAAACCCTAGCTCCGGTCACCTTCTCCGGTGAGCACCACACCAAGATTTTCCAAAAATCAAACATGAGCACATCAATCAAACCAAAATTTCACAAGGATGCTAAATGTCAAATCCATTTCATCAAATAACAAACACACAAGCCAAATTGAACAGAATAAGTTTGGATCTAAAAACTTAAATCTCAAAATTCAAACAATCCACACGTCCAAACTCAAAACTAAATAGATCAGCATCATCAGTGAACATCATAGATCATTTTGCAAGCAAGAAAAACAAGTTACATGATCATGAAAAGTATGCTAACCTGAAAACTGTAGAGCTCGAAATACACTAAGAACTCATTCCAAAAGCTGCAGATCTTCCTCTTTTGAGCTCTATTTGCAAAATAAATGCAAATAGAGGCTTGAAATTGGCTGGATCTAAGGTTTTGAACTTGAGCAACTTGAACACGAACTCGATGAAATCCTCACTCTAAGCTCAAACCAGTGGTAGATTCTTGTTCCTCTCACCACACTGATCAATAATGTGCAAAGAAAACTTCAAAAAACTCTCAAGAGAAGAGAGATTCGAAGAGAGAAAAGTTTGGAGGTGAAAATGGATTCGGAGCAAATGAGGGTGCATGACCTAGCTTTGTGCGTGTGAGTAAGCTTATATACTCTCCATTAGACCTCTCATCATGATTAGCAATTGATTAAACCCCTGATTAGTGAGTTTTGAGTGGTTTTGCAATTTTGCAATTTGTGTTCAATCCCTTAATTTACTCGTGCACCTTCATGCTTTTCATGATGGATACCTCACACTTGACTTGCTGATCACTTTTCAAAAACAATTGGGCCTTGAATTTGCTTGGATAATGAGATTTGGATCAATTTGCAAAAATGCATTATGTGAAATAAGTGAGAAACATGGCACGTATCCACTTAGTTCAAGGGTCAAAAATGATCCTCATGGAGTGTACTTGGATGTTGTAATGTGACTTGAAGCATTAGAGGTCATTACAAGTCATTTTGAATCAAAATTCAAAAGGTGGAAAAATGGAACCATGAGAAAACCTTAAAAAGCACCTTGCCTTCTTTTGATCATAACTTGAGAACCACAAATGATATGGAGACAATCTAGTACTTTTTGGAAATGGGAGAGAAAGATATTCAACTTTCATGTTTGAGGAAAATTCATTTGAAGCTTCCTTGATGATGAAAAGTCAAGTTGAATGTAGTGTAAAAACTTGCCAAAATTGGAAACTTCTCATTATAGGTCATTTTCCAAATTTAGTAACTTTTGTACAAACCCTTGATTCTTGATAAATGGTATGAAACTTGACCCTTGAAGACCATATGAGGATGTGAGACCTTGAAAACCCTGAAGAGAACCTCAAAATTCCACATTTGACTTCCCCTCTCACTGTTGACTTTTCTTGGTCTACAAGCAATTGATCCACTAAACATCTTTCACAATGAAACACTAGCCAAGTCTTTCCTCCATGAGTACTTGTAAGCATATAGAACCTCATGAGAATGTATTTGAACAAGCAAAACCCATCAAGAAGCCTTTTGGAACCAAAACCCTAATTTGGACCATCTGAGTAGGAGAGTGTGGTTCACTTGAAATCTCTTGCCAATCTTGATCTTATAATAATATGATGAACCCCTCAAACCATCTTGAGGCTTGAGACTCCTTTGAGATGAACCAAGTACCTTGGTCCCATGCTAAGAACCAATGCTATGCATAAATGCTAATGCAAGAAATTCAAAGAAACATAAGTCAGTCAGCTAAAAACAATAAGGCAAATTTTGGGGTGTTACAATCAGCCATGTGATTCTATTCACGAGGGATATGATGAAACTCAATTCTGTTGAAAAATGGTAACAACCTTCTTGCGTAATCTTTATAAGGAATCGGTCCTGATTGGTATGTGTTCCAATATCCTTTGATCTGATTGACAACCAGGGCTGAGTCGCCATATACATCCAAGTTCTTAATCCTTAAGTCGATTGCTTCTTCGAGACCCATGATACAAGCATCGTATTCAGCCTCGTTGTTTGTACACTTAAATGTTAGTCGATTGGTGAAAGGAATGTGGGTACTATGAGGTGTTATGATGATTACCCCAATTCCGTTTCCATAATTATTGACAGCTCCATCAAAGATAAGTCCCCATCGGGAACCCGGTTCTGGCCCTTCACTGGGTAGTGGTTCATCGTAATCTTTTATTTTCAAGTACATGACATCTTTGTCTGGGAAGTCAAATCTGACTGATTCCTGATCGTCAATCGGTTGATGAGCCAAATGATCGGCTAAAATACTTCCTTTGACGGATTTCTGAGCATGGTACTCGATGTCGTATTCTTATAACAACATCTGCCAACGGGCAATCCTTCCCGTGAGAGCAGGCTTTCAAAGACGTACTTGATAGGATCCATTTCTGAAATTAACCAAGTAGTGTGACAAATCATGTACTGGCGAAGACGTTTGGCTGCCCAAGCCAGAGCACATCAAGTTTTCTTAAGCATAGTATACCGAGTCTCGCAGTCGGTGAATTTCTTGCTCAAATAGTAGATGGCAAACTCTTTCCTTTTCGTTTCGTCTTGTTGGCCAAGTACGCAACCCATCGAGTCTTCCAAGACTGTTAAATAGATGATCAGTGGTCTTCCTTCCACTGGAGGAGATAGAATCGGTGGGTTTAACAGGTACTCTTTGATACTGTCGAAGGCAGTTTGGCAGTCTTTTGTCCATACGCAGTCCTAATTCTTTTTGAGTAATTTGAAAATCGACGCACATGTGGCAGTCATCAGGAATATAAATCTGGAAATGTAATTTAAACGTCCCAGGAATCCCCTGACTTGTTTTTCAGTCTTTGGAGAAGGCATTTCTTGAATGGGCTTGACTTTGTCAGGATCAACCTCAATTCCTTTCTGGCTGACGATGAACCCTAAAAGTTTTCACGAGCGGACATCGAATGTGCACTTATTGGGATTCAAGCAGAGTTTGTACTTTCTCAGACGCTCGAATAGCTTTGACAGGTGGGACACATGCTCCTCTTCTGTTTTAGATTTGGCAATCATATCATCGACATATACCTCAATTTCTTTGTGTATCATGTCATGAAACAGAGTAGTCATGGCCCTTTGATCGGTTGCCCCGACGTTCTTCAAACCGAACGACATTATCTTGTAACAAAAAGTGCCCCATGGGGTGATGAATGAAGTTTTCTCCACGTCTTTCGGCGCCATTTTTAACTGATTATAGCCCATGAATCCATCCACGAAGGAGAATACTTTGAACTTTGTTGTACTGTCTACCAGCAGTCGATGTGTGGTAAGGGAAAGTCATCCTTTAAACTAGCTTTGTTCAGATCCCTGTAGTCTACACATATTCTGACCTTTCCGTCCTTTTTCAAAACTGGTACTATGTTGGCTAGCCATTGAAGATATTCTGATATGGCGAGGAAACCCGCGTCAATCTGTTTTTGTACTTCCTCTTTGATTTTGATGGCCATGTCTGGATGAGTCCTTCTTAGTCTTTGTTTTACCGGCGGACATTCTGATCTTAACGGTAGATGATGTTCCACGATGCTGATATCCAACCCTGGCATATCCTGATAGGACCAAGCAAATACATCGAGAAACTTTTTGAGAAGCTTTATCAAACCTTTTTTGACAGTCGGACTGAGCAGTGCCCCAATCTTGACTTCTTTTTTCTCTTCTTCTGAACCCAAGTTGACCATTTCCAACAACTCTTTGTGGGGTTCAATGGACCTTTCCTCCTGTCTGAGTAATCGGGAGAGCTCTTCTAGAATTTCTTCGTCATTTTCTTCTTCAGCCTCAAATACCGGGAATTCAAAGTTGGGAGAAGGCATTGGATCGTATGTTTCAATGGGGTTTAAAACAAGCAATCTGCATGACATAATGATTCGTTTTTTAGAAGAGATAGAGAGAACGCAAAAATGTGTGCAATGTATTTTCTAAAAAATGCTTGTTTTTGTTATTTTGAATTGTTTTTCAGGATTACCATTTTCTAAAAACGCGAAAAGAGAAAACATCAATAAATACATAAATTACAGAACGACGTTATTTTATTTATGATTTTGTCGATTCTTTAAACTACAGGCCTATAAAACAAAACTCTATCGCTTTGGGCGAAGCGAAGA
Source organism: Lathyrus tuberosus (assembly GCA_022829125.1). Taxonomy (NCBI): domain Eukaryota; kingdom Viridiplantae; phylum Streptophyta; class Magnoliopsida; order Fabales; family Fabaceae; genus Lathyrus; species Lathyrus tuberosus. Next base: position 1,931,373 of record JALAZF010000073.1, on the reverse strand, counting down.
GAGACATTTACAGAAAGTGAGCCCTATTAGAACATCCGTTTCACCTGGGCAAGGTGAAAGGTTAAAATAAAGATGGCAATTAGTTGGACTTATGAATGACTTTCGGGACATTGACAGCAACCCATTGGCGGCGAACTCCTCGGTGAATCACAAAGTCTGGTACCTTCTTTCTTGATTTGTCCTCAGAAATGACGCTGATTTCCGACAGAGCAGGATCGTTGGAATCTGTCTCCTAGGCAGGGTTGTCGTAGGAGGATTCTTCAGTTGTATCTTGCATAGTATTTGCACTCTCAGGTGGATCTCCCCATCCAGTTGGCTGGATATCTTCGAGCCTGATACGAGAGCTTTCAGGAGCGGTGTACTTGACCAAGAAGTCGTACTTGCCACTCGGTTGTCCTAAGGTGTCCCACACTTTTTTTGAATTGGAGGAGTCATCCCTTTCGATGACGTTGACCTCAGGAAAAGCCTAGTTGATGAAATCTTGTCCTGCAATCTTTCCAAATTCATCGTCGTACTGGATATCTCCTGAATGCCCTGAGTAATGATCCCATGATTCAGTGGGGACGCAGGTATTCTTTTCAATGATGCTCAGCTGATATGCATCGTTAGGCTGACTCTTTTGCCCCAAGTCTCCTGGGTACGGCTTCCAGATAGGCAAGGCATCCATTGGGCCATAATAGTCGTGGTCAAAGTTGTCTTTCATCAGAGTGTCCTCCTCTAATGAGTTGGGTGGAGCACGACATCCTTCAGGATCACAATCTCCGTATATCATTTTGACGTCTGATCTTGGTATATATCTCAAACTCTATGCGGGATAGAAAAATGACGTAGGCACCTCTCCCTGAGACATATAACCATCCTCGTTAAAATAGGACTTCCACTCTTTATCTGTATCAGAGGAATCACCCTTGTTGATGGTATGTACTTCTTGAGACACTGGGTGAAGGAAACCTCTACTGCGGAAGAAGTTCTGAATGGGATGAAGACTTTCATTGTTAGTAGCAGTCTGGGTACAGGTTGAAGAAAAACCAAGACCTTTCTTTGTTTTGTTATCTGTAGGAATGACAAACTGTCTCCATCCTTTTGCATTGTTACTTTTGATCACTTCGAGAGCATCTTTGTACGAGAAATTGACGTCCGTCTTTTTGATTGATTGTCATTGCTCACCGAAAGTGCTTGGAACTAAGCTCCAACGACCTCTTCTGGTTCTACACAAGTGGACGACGATAAGTTTTTCACGATCAAGGCTTGCTCTCCACAGACTGTGACTAGTTGGTCATTCTTGACGAACTTCAGCTTCTGGTGAAGTGTCGAAGTGACTGCCCCAGCCTCGTGTATCCAAGGTCTTCCTAACAGACAACTGTATGCTACCCAGATGTCCATGACCTGGAAAGTGACTTGGAAAGTTTGAGGACCGATAGTTATGGGAAGGTCGACTTTGCCGATAACTATTTTTTAGGATCCGTCAAATACTTTGACGATGACCTCACTGCCTCTCATCGGAGATCCTTGAAATGATAGTCGTATAAGAGTGGATTTTGGCATAACATTTAGAACTGATCCGGTGTCTACCAGTACGCTAGCTAAAGCATTGTCCTGGCAGTTGACTGTAATATTTAGTGCCATGTTGTGATTTTGGCCCTCTTCCGGCAGTTCCTCATCACTGAATCCTAAGTTATTGCAGGAAGTGATGTTGGAGACGATGCTATCGAATTATCTTATTGTTACATCTTGTTCCACAAAGGCCTGCTCTAAGACTTTCTGTAGAGCCTCTCTATGAGCTTCGGAACTGAGTAAAAGAGACAGCACAGATATTTTCGAAGGATTCTGTAACAGCTGATCAACGATGTTGTACTCACTTTTCTGGATGAGCTTCATCATCTCATCATTGTTCTTTAAATGGTCTGGATCACTGGATTGCCCGACTGGTTGATTAGGAACTTCTGTTTTAGGTTCCTTTTCTCTGGTAGGTTCTCCAACTCCTCGGTTGAAGATTCGACCGCTTCGGGTTACTTGACTGATGTCTGCAATATTCACAACGGAGGGTAATGGAATTTCCTTTCCATTCTCAAGTGTTATTGCACTGTATTTATAAGGGATTGCCTTATTTGATTTGTACGATACTGGTCCTGGAAGATAGATAACTACAAGAGCCTTTTGATTTTTCTGACCATCATAGCCGGTCTCAATTGGTTCGAAGTTGAGAACCTTTCCTCTATCAAGAGGAACTCTTGATTCATGGAGTAGAGGGATTATGGCGCACACATCTTTGGCCACTTCTGACTTAGGAATCAAGACAACTTCTTTGCCTCGATTGGGAATATAGTCTGACATTATGTTAATTGAACCAGAGTTTGAACATGGTTGAATCTCTTTGTGGTCCAACTGGCTTTGAAGGGCTGCTCGCACGAGGTAGCATCCTTGGTTATCCTCTGAGCAAACTCTACAACGCTCAAAGTTATGTGGTGGCACCCGGCCACATCCGTTTTGTATGCAGTGTAACCTCACTAGATCTATTTCCATTGATCGAACATCCTGACTTTGATGCCTAGTAGGGTTCCCATCAGTCATACTGATTTGTTGTGTGTCTTTATCTAGATAGATCGGAAGCCACCAGTGATTCAACAAGTGTTGTAGCGTTCTTTGAACGAGAGCATATCCTTGGTCACTCTCACGACATACTCTACAGTTCTGATACTCATGTGAAGTCAGAAAACCGAGATGAACTTGCTTAGCGTGTAATTCCACCAAGATGGTATTCATCAAGCGAATATAAAAGATTTGAATCATATTCACTTGATAATTACTTCTATCGCGGTAATCCTGAATCCATCCAAGATCCATCTGATGCCGGAGGGCCTCTTGTACAAAAGAGCATCCCTGATTGTTTACCGAGTAGATCAGACAGGAATCATAATCGTGCCGTGGCAGATTATGATGTTGGCTTTGCCTTGAGTGCATTGCCACCAAGTTGACATTCATTGCACGTATGTCGTGGTTTTGAATGATGTTGGAATTTGTATAAGTCATGTTGACCTCACGGATTCGGTGATCTTGGATCCATCCGAGATTCATCTGTTCCTGTAGAGCTTATTGCACCACAGAAAATCCTTGATTGTTTTTAGAGCAGATATCACACTGGTGATAGTTATAAGACGGTACATGACCGTATCCGCTCTGTCTACTATGCATATTGACCAGGTTAGTTCCCAATAAGAGCACATTATGAATTTGATAGATGTGCTTAGATTCTTCCTGTATCAAATTTACCGCAACTTTCTCGTGTTGAGGCAACGGGTTCATCTGAACATTTGGATTTGTATCCTTAAAGGATAAAACCCCGTTTCTGACAACCTTCTGAACATCAGATTTGAAGCTGAGACAATTTTCTATGTTATGCCCTGGTCCTCCTTAATGGTAAGGGCAAGTCTGATCCGCTTTGAACCAAAAAGGCGGATTCTCCGGTATCGCAAGAGGAGCCTTGGTTTGGACGTGCCCCTTGACCAGTAGTAGTGGAAATAATTCTGCGTACATCATTGGTATAGGGTCGAACCCTGGCGGTCGCGTTGTACGATTGTTATTGTACGGAGGACGAGCCTGATGAAGAGGCTGTTGTGTCCTTTGCTGATATTGTTGTTGATTTGGTTGGCTCTGAGCAACCTGAGGTTGATACGTTGGAACAGGCGCAGGGTTGATAGCAGGAGTTACAGCTGCTACTGGTTGGTACCTTCGCCTTTGCTTTCCGAAAGAGATATTACCAATATCTTGCTCTTTTCTCTTAGGGAAAGCACTACCGTATCTTTTGGTACTGCTTGATGGTCTAGCATCTTTGACCAGACGTCCTTCTCAGACTGATTATTCAAGACTAACTCCCATGCTTACCATCTCAGTAAAGTCGCTGGGCGTACTAGCGACCATTCGGTCGTAGTAGAAGGAACTCAAGGTTTTCAAGAAGATTTTTGTCATCTCTTTTTCCTCAAGGGGTGGACAAATCTGGGCGGCAATTTCACGCCATCTCTGAGCATATTCCTTAAAAGTTTCCTTGTCCTTCTACGACATGGCTCTAAGTTGATCTCTGTCCGGTGCCATGTCCAGATTATACTTATACTGCTGAACGAAGGCAGTGCCAAGATCTCTGAAAGTGACAATCTTAGTGTGGTTTAAACCCATGTACCATTTAAGTGCGGCACCGGTTAAACTATCTTGGAAGTAGTGGATCAGTAGCTGTTGATTCTCTGTCTGGGTTGACATCTTTTGAGCGTACATCACCAAATGACTTTGAGGACAATAGTTTCCCTTGTATTTCTCAAATTTGGGCACCTTGAATTTGTGCGGAATTTTCACATTGGGAACCAAACAAAGGTCTGCGGCGCCCTTTTCGAATAGATCCCAACCGCGAATGGCATGCAGTTCCTTCTGCATCTCCAGGAATTGTTCCTGGAACTCATTCAATCTGTCGTACATACTTTCATTTCCACCAGAAGGTATTGGTGGAATCCGTCCTTTCGGGATATTGTGTACCACGGGTGGTGGTATAGTCATTATGGTGGTGACTCTTGGTGCTTCCCTATCCCAAAGTTTGTAACCTTCAGGAGTTGCTATTATGCCTTTGGCATCTTCGCTTTCTCGAAGTTTGTAACCTTCAGGCCCAGCGGTTCCTGCTGTAGTTTCCGGATCTTCCGTGATTGGCGGAATATATCCTTCCGGGATATAGTTGAGTGGCATGCCCCAGGGACGATCTTTAGGCATGTTGTACCGAGGATCATACTTTTCCACTATGGGCGTAGATATGCTCTCTGAGATCACAGTCCTTTGTTGTTGTTTCTGAGCTGCTGCCAGAGATTGCATGTCATTATGAAGTTTTCTCTGATCTTCTTTCAAAGTGTCGATTTCTTCTCTCAACTCTCTATTCTCTTCCTCGAGATCATCCATTTTCTTTTGTCGATTGACCCGAGTATTGTACGAATGAGACAGTTTGACTCTGGAATCGAGGTACAAATGTGAGATTCGTAGGGAAGAAGAATGTGTTATGTGAGAATGATGAATGATATGCAATGATTATATTAAAAAAATTTAATCAAAAGAAACTTCAACAATTGGATTGCAAATATCATACAGTGGGAAAACCCCGTTTTATTGAATTCAAAGATTGCGGAATAGAAATACAGTAATTTACAAAGTGTTGTAAAAGGAAATGTCTAAGCTTATGGACCCTTAGTCCTCTCTGAGGAGGGCTCAGGTGCTGGTTCTGGTATTTTCCTTTTCTTTGACCGTGGCTCTATAGCCGTTGTCGGGTTGTCATCCTTTTTCCAAGTGAAAGGAGCGAGCAAATTCCTTCGGTCTTCTTGATTCTCTACAGCATGTTGTTCTAAAATCTCGATCAGAGCATCTTTTTCTTTTAACAGTTGCTGCATTTTGTTACACTCCATAATGAGAATGTGGTACTTGTTCTTCCAAGATTTCTTTTCCCTCTGAACTTTGTTGAGAGTGACCTGGAGTTTTTCCGTATCAGATATAAAATAAAGGACATATTCCTTTAACAGAAGAACTTCTTGACGAGGGTAAGGCATCCTCAACTTAAGAGCTCTAGTTTGTACCCAATGGAGATAAGGTTCCATAGAGACACAGTCTGGTTTTCCTATAGGCTCTCTTCCTTTCTTGTGAACATGTTTCCAAGCAAGCACTATTTCTGTCTTTAGTGCCCTGTCATTTTCTCCTTCCTTGAAGAAAAGACCTTCCAGATGAACATTACGCGGGATATGTCTCATCGGGTATCCGAATTGACGGTGAACAATAATTGGATGGTAGTTGATTCCTCCTTTAGTTCCAATGAGGGGTACATTGGGGAAATTTCCACAATGGTCAATGATTCTTATCCCATCATAGATACGATTGTACCAATCGATGTCAGAGTTGGTAAGATACATGATTCTTTGTGACCAACGTAAAGTACTCTTATGATCCCAAAAAGCAGCAGACTTGGGTAAATGGAAAGTGAACCATTTGTATAGCAGGGGTACACAACATGTGATCATTCCTCCGTTGTACAAATTCCTTAAGTGTACAAAATGATAGACATCTACGAGCAAGGTCGGCACAGGGTTTCCAATCAGAAATATCTTAATGGCATGGATATCAACGAAGTTATCAATGTTGGGAAACAGAAATAACCCATAGGTGAGAAAAACAAAGACGCTTTCGAAAGCAATCACGTTCCCTATACTAATAAAGTACAGAGCTTTCTTTACAAAAAACTGAGCTAGTAAACCTTGGATTCCACCCTTAATGGTCATGTGAGTCCTGACTTCTGACTCGTCCAAATAGATTGCTCTTGCAATGGTTTGATCCTTTGGAATTTCTTCCAGTCCAGAAAAGGGAGTTTGGTCAGTGATATATAAATCAATCAGGTGAGAGTACTCCTCCAGTGTTGGTGCTAGTTGATAATCCAGGAATGTGAAACAGTGATAGACCGGATCGTAGAACTGAATTAGCATGGCCAGGATTCCTTTAATTACATGGATCCTTAACAAAGACAACAGTCCTCCGTACTTAGCTCTGAGAGCATCAGGGTTGGTGATCATCATTGCCAACCCTCTTAAATCCTCTAGTTTTGGAACCTTGAAAGTGTACTTGTGAGTCCTCATTCTACCGAAATCCATAACGCAATCTTTCTCTCTCTGATATTTGCAATCATTGTCTTAGTTTAATTTGAACAAGAGAAACTAGAAGAGAAAATTTTTCTTTGTTTAAGAGTTTTTTAGATGAAATTAATGCATGAATGCAACACACAAAAACATAGAAAAAACATGGGGTCAAAGGTTCAGTGTCATGAAGTCATGGCTCTACCCATCCCCAAAGGTTATACTATGGTGATTTTTTGTACCTATCCTCAAAATCATTGACCCCCCCTTGGGATAACAACAGCAGGCTGGTTCACCCGAGCGAGCTACAGTATCTTAGAGTGATCTCATATGAGAGTAGTATCGCGTGACAACTATTTCCGATAGCTTCCACACTACAAAATATAACATGGTCTCAGCCTACTAAATCCTCAGTTTCATGGATACCACAATCGAACAATCTACTTTCAACAACCGAAGTCGTTTAGGCATTGAATCCACAAAGGGTATCTCCACTGATTCGATGGTCTACCGGGGTCTCTTATTTGGGAGTCACTCCCTGTAAGATTACCCATCTAATGCCATCACTTATCTTAGGTGTCACTCAAACTTTCCAGATGCGGCATCACCCGCAGTCCCATTAGCAGAAAGATAAACACGAATATCAAGTAGGAAAAGTGATATATACATTTATTCCTAAAACTAACATCCTAGACCTCTTAAGAGCTATAATCCTAGTCCTATACAGACAATGACTCCCCAACAGAGTCGCCATTTTACTGTTGGAAAATGGGGACGATGCCCGAAGGATCATTCTAAGGACTCCCCAGCAGAGTCGCCATTTTACTGTTGGAAAATGGGGACGATGCCCCAAGGATCATTCTAAGGCCTCCCCAGCAGAGTCACCATTTTACTGTAGCAAGCAATTTTTATCGGTGATGCGACCACCTTATCGCTTGTTTTTGGGTTTCTCCCCACAATGAGGAAGGGGTGCTACTTTCTGATTTCTTATTTATCCCATGAAGCTGGAAGGGAAAGGGAAGCTATCTAAAACTAACCTTACACGCGAATGCTTAACTGAACAAACGCTTAAAGAGATTGGGGGTCCGGGGTCAGGTTATACAATGGGGAGTTATCAATTAACCATCCTATATGTGGTTATCCACAGAGTGTTAGCTTCAGGTTTCGTTTTGTACTTGATGGTGTTTATCCGTTAATGGGTTGGGAAAGTTTCTTGGGAAAGTATGAGAGAGAGTGTGAGTTGATGTTGATGTTCAGGTTTTCCCGATGTTTTTGGTAAGGTAATGGACCTAAGTTTGATTGATGTGTGAAGGTGCTGGACCTAGAGTGTTTGATTAGGTATGTTCGCTAAGATTTCGCAATCTTATGCCTACGTATTCCCGTTTAAACGAAACAGGAAAATCAGAGAAATCGTAGTTCCTCCTATTCTAAGGGAGGAAAAAGATATTTTAGTGTCTTGTTCAAAGCCCAAGATTGAAGCTAAAAGGGTTTATTCGTGTCTTGTTCAAAGCCCAAGATTGAAGCTAAAAGGTTTGACTGAGAGAGAATTTGTCATCTCTTAAGGGGAGATATTTGGTATATTTATCATAATTGTTGGGTGACCGTTTATAAAGGAGGATTACTTTAACTGGGATATGTGAATCCATAAATACCTTAATTTCCTTTAGAGGGGGGTATCCAGAAGGAGAAAACTTTAACTCAGTGTAGAGCAATGCCATTTTTCCTTAGGAATTTCTCATGCTAAGAGAAGGACAGTGGCGTGGATGTAAATAATCCAGAGGCTTGCCGCTTACATCAATTAAATGAAAGAGAGGATTTACCAGGATAAAAGATGGACAACAACTTGGATATTTGAATCAACAAGTGTGCCATTTACAACAATTATCTGGGATTAGGGTTTGTTTGATTTTTCTGTTTTGACATGGGATAAATAGAGAAACGACTTCCTACAGAGAGATATTGATTTTCTCTGAGAGGATGTTGATTTTTGTGTGCCTTGATCAAATCCCAAGGAGGAAGCTAAGAGGTTGATTGAATCCACTAGGGAAGTCCTTATACAAAGCCTGAGAGGAGGCTGAAAAAAGGCTGACTCAACAAAGGGAGTGTTTATCGGTCTTGTACAAAGCCCAAGATTAAGGCTAAAAAGAGACTGACTCTTTGCGGATATCATTATGCAAATCCTAAGAGGAGGCTAAAAGTTTGACTTTTCTGGGGAAAATGTTCTATCTGTCTTGTACAAAGTCCAAGATTGAGGCTAAAAAAAATTTTGATTCCGCCGGGGAGGTTTGTATGTGTCTTATACAAAGCCCAAGATTGAGGCTGAAATGGGAAATTTAACTGACTCGGGTGATAATATTTTAGGTGTTTTGTACAAAGCCCAAGACGGAGGCTAAAAGGATTTGACTCTGCTGGAGAGTATTATCTGTCTTGTACAAAGCCCAAGATGGAGGCGGAAAAGAGTTTGACTCTGCTTAGGGATTTATTTTGCAAAGCCTAAAAGGAGGCTGGGAGGAACTGTCTCCGCTGGAGTTGATATTTGTCCCAAAGCTTAAGAGAAGGTTATGAAAATTTGTGCCTTGTACAAAGCCCAAGATTGAGGCTAAAAGGGTTTGACTCAACAAGAGAGTGCTTTTATCTGTCCTGTACAAAGCCCAGGATTGTGGCTGAACGAGCTGGAGAAATCATTATACACATCTTGAGAGGATACTAACTCCTACTAGAGGAAATCATTATACAAAGCCTAAGAGGAGGCTGAGAAAGATGGACTCAACAAGAGAGTGTTCTTATTTGTCTTGTACAAAGCCCGAGATTGAGACTAAAAGGGTTAACTCAAAAAGAGAGTGCTAAAAGGTGATTGACTCAACAAGAGAGTCTAAAAAGTGGTTGACTCAACAAGAGAGTCTGAAAAGTGATTGACTCAATAAATGAGTCTGAAAAGGTTAGCTCTGCTGGGGAGTATCATTTGTACAAAGCCCATGAGGAGGCTAAATATGATGAGGAAAAATCCTTATACAAAGCCAAAGAGGAGGCTATCTTCAGCTGGGGATTATTAAGATCCCGAGGCAGGTCCAAATGGGGAATCAACTCTTGCTGAGGATTACAGAAGAGTTGAGGTATCAGATGCCTTGAGGTTCTGATTTGGGATAGTGTTATACTGATGATAAACTGACCCTGGTTTGGGGTTTTTAGGAGATAGACTGGGTTTTTGACTCTACTGGAGATTGATCCAGAAGAACCGGGGTTTCTCCTATGTTTTGTAGGGAACTTGAGAATGTCTTTGAGACTCAAGATGAGATTAGTCTGTCCAAGTCTATTGGTGTGGAAGAGTTTTATCTTTTGTATGATGCCCAAGAGGAGACAAGTGTTTTAAGGGATGAGTATCAACCCTAAAATGGTTGGATGTTTTGACACTAGAAAGACTGCTCTAGCAAAGGATGACTAAGTTTTGTCTTATGCCTTTAAGAGGTCTTTAGGGTCCTTGTATTAAGCCCAAGAGAAGACATGAGAACTTCTAGGAAGCCGGAGGGTCCTTATACAAATCCCAAGAGGAGGCGGGGATGCTTTTAGGAAGCCCGTGGGCCTCAAACCAAGAAAAGTTCAAGAAATGCTATTCACCGAGAATAGATCATTTAGTGAAAATTCTAAGGTTTGAAGAAATTCAAGAGATGTTATTCACCGAAAATAGATCAACTCTGGGGAATAGAACTTCTTTGACAGTTTCTAGGGTGACAGTCTGAGAAAAGGTTCACAGGAAATACTGCCTTTCTCTTTGTTCCATATTGTTTAAGCCCAAAAGAAGGCAAGACTGTATCTGGAAATCCTATAGGGATCTAGTTTTAACTGTATTTAGGAGTGACCAAACTGGCTTTACCTAGCTCTATACCTAGTTGCGGGGAAAACTCTAAATAGCTATACTAGTATATATACAGTTGATATATGGCAAGTATTTAAAAGGATACGAAAGAAGGACTTACAGTGCACAACTTCCCACAATACAGTTTATATATTAAAGCATGTAAATGAAAGCAGATAAAAACTTACAGGCGAGCAAGCTTCCATGCTGTATTGTTAGTTGTTCAAAGAAATTAAAGTTTTGACAATAAGCGTATATTTGAATCTAAATCAAAAGGAAAGTTGTTTTGAAAAATATTGTTGGGGCTTATACTCAAGGAGAGGCCCAAGGTTTAACAGTAATCGCACCGTTGTTTCGAAGGTTGTTATGGGACTTATACAATGACTGAGGCCCAAAAATGGTTTTGGTTAAAAGAGGGTTGGGTCTTACACTCTATTAGAGGCCCAAAAAGATTTATTTTTGTACAAGTGGCGGGGCTTACAACTCAAGGAGAGACCCATTGATTTCTGTTTGAAAATGGCGATCGGGCCGAGATTTTCATCGTATCGGGACTTATACAATATCTGAGGCCCAAAAAAGGTTTATGTACAACAAGGGTTGGGTCTTACACTCTATTAGAGGCCCAAAAGTGTTTTAAAAGGTTTGATGAAGATCAAGAACCAAAGAAACCCTAATTTCATTTTCTTTTAAAAGTAATCCTTTTAATAAAATGAATAAAATGACAAAAATACCAAATAAGTCTACATAAACTACTTGTGATTTTTTATTAAGGTTTGAAAAATGATTTTTTACTCACAAGATGATTTAGGACTCATTTGATTTTGATTTTCAAGATGGATATCCATTTTTGAAATGTTTAAAAACAATAAAAATGAATTTATTTACAAAAATATCAACTATATTAAATAAATAATATAAATTTAATTTCTTTGTGGAATAAAATATTTTAACATTTTTTTATTTTTTGCAAAAAGAACCAATAAAAAATAATTAAAATTGAGAGAGAAATTAATTTTCCAAATCATTTAAAATAATATGACAAATATTAAAAAAATGGAAAAAGTGGTAAAAAAATGGTCTGGGGCGAGGGGGATTCGAACCCCAGACCTCCTAGACAAACACATGAGCACGCAACCACTGGGGTGGTGATACATCCGTGTATCAAAACCACCCCATAAATATATAAGGGGTGCCTTGTTTTAGGCCTGGCCAAGGCAAGGCAAGTTCTTAGGCCAAAAACGTAAAGGCTGTAACTTTCTCATTTCTCCATGGATTGGGACAAAATTTAGGTCTATCCTGCCTAGAATTTCACAAGGAATCCAATGGTGGTCTTGGTTTTTTCAGATGAGGTCCCTATTTTAAAACCCGATAGTGGTTTTGAAATAGGCCTATATTTGCATTTTCTATGCTACCTCATGGTACAGGCCATAATTGCATGATGAATTGATTAAACCACCACATATACAACATGTATGAGATGTTTATGAGCAGTGGACTTCAAAGCAATGCATAATTCAAAGAGTTCAAGTTGTGATACTTACCTCTTTAGGAGCTTTTTGTGCTATCTGCCAAGTTTCTTGTGCCAGAAGTAATTTGATGCTTTAGACACTCTCAATTGATCCATTAGAAGCTATTAGAATGATCACCACCAGCTGGAATCCTCAAGAACAAGTTTTGGCACTTTCTTGCAAAAGGGGCAAAAGTGACCAATAAGGCAACTCTCTCAAATGGTGTTCCAGATGTGGGGAACCATTTGGTACAGTTCAAGGATGATATTTGGAGTGTGTTTGAGGTTTTATCTGGTTTTGAAAGTGACTGAATCAAGACATGGCTTGAAAAATGCAAAAAAGTCCAATTTTGAGGTTTTGGAAGTGGACTTTGTGATTTTGGATCATGAGCTGTGATGGAATTGCTCTCTAACTCAAAAACTCAGAGATACCTTGCAAAAGAAGGCATTTTGGCCTAAAGAGATGGATTTTAAGGAAAGCATCAGTTTGGGTACTTTGGTGTACTCAAATTGAGCACAAATGAGCTCTATTTATAGTAGAGCAAGTTTTTTTTGCAAGCAATAGTGAATGGAAACTGCAGCAGGCCTTTGGCCAATGTTATGCAAAAGGAATCTCAAGTCTCCTTTATCCATTGACTTGAGATTAGGGCACAAGCTTTGTAGCTTTGGTTAAGTGATAAGTTTGGACTGAATTCAGTTGGAATATGCTTAGTTCATGCTACCTTGGTGAATCCATTAAAGGCTTGGAGACAAAATTGAAGTTTAGGCACTTTTTAGCCTTTTTAGGTTTGGCATGGCTATTGTAGATTCTTGGACTTTGGAGGCTTAAGGGTCAGATCATTCCCTTCTTGTTTTATCCCCAGATGTGTCCAAATGGATGACAAGGCTTGGATTTATCAGATTTCGACGAATCGAGCAAAATGCACAAATTCTGCCTTGTAAAACTAGTTCATGATGCCATGTTTCAAGGGTTGTATCTCCTTGCTCAAATGGAATTTAGAGATGAACTGGTACTTGTTGGAAAGCCCTCATGGCATACTTCAACTTTGATGTCCACCCCTAGACCTGGTTTGACTTGGATCAAGGTGAAAAATGGCCCTACATTTTGGAAAAAGTAAGGCAGATTCTGACTTAGTGAAAATTTCACTAAGTGTTGGAAAAATGCCATTTTCATGTTTTTAGCCATTTTGATCACTCCATAACTTAAAATCCATGAGGAATTGGAGTTTGATGTAGTTGAAGCTTTTGTAGAGTGTAGCAAGACCTACAAATCCAGCTTTGGATCACCCAAAATGGTTGCTTGGATCTCAAGTTATGGTCCTTGGAAGTTGGTACCCTAGCCACTTTGTTCCATAACTTAGAAAAATTCTAAGTTTTTTATGGTTACCCCTTTTACAAGTTAACTCACTTTCCTTGATTTTTCTTGATGAATGATGATTCAAATCACATATTAACATTGTTTTAGGCATGAGAAACCAAAATTGTGAAAAATTCCAAAAAGTCAAACTTGATTTTGTGCACAGTTGACTTTTTATCGGATGAAATCCAAACTGCGTGACCCTTTGTGAAATCAAGTCCTTGACCTAAATCAAACCTAATGGATATATTCCCTAGGTGTTATATGGTGTATTGAATCATGTCCCAAGGTTTGGGAGCTTGTCGTGGTCAAAAGTCAAAGGTACAGTTGACTTTTTCCTCGAAACCCTAATTGTGGTCCTGATGAAATTGAAACTTGTGGATCAAGCTTCTTGGATCAATCCATTGTTGCAAATGAATCAATGTAGTGTATTGGAGACCCTCAAATCATGTCTTGAGGTCCTGTCTCATGTTTTGTCCCAGAAGTCAACTTAGGGGTGAATTAGGTCAAGAAACCCTAATTCCTAATTTTTGGGTAAATGCATCCCCTAAGGTTAAATTGACTTGATGATTGGGTCCATGACGTCCCTTGGAGTATCTTGGGTTGTACTTTGAAGCATTGGCTCATGCCTAGAGGAAAATCTTCATATAGAGGCCTTGGTCGACCAAAACCTTAACTTGGTGACACTGGCGATCTTGAGGTTGATCCACTTGGAATGTAGCAACCTTGTGCTTGATCCTTGATGTGGGAGTCCTCTTGATCCTTTATGGATGTTTTGAGAGGTTAGACAAGTTGAAGATTATGTCATTTCTTGATTGATCCTCTGTCTAAGTGCCCTGAGAGGGCTCAAAATCCTAGTTCTTGTTTGTGGTGGATGGTCAAACATCTCTGAGGATATTGATGAGGCATGAGGGTTCATCCATATTGTGGTAATGATTTTCACAATGATGGGAAATCTTGGTGGTCAAAATTTGGGGTATGACAAGTTGATGCTATTGTAACGTAATATATAACTCAATATCATTGAATCCAGAATACTCGTGACTGAGAAACATATTATGCACATCATCATCGTCCCGAATCTTCAGCTAAAAAAATTTACATTGGTCATGCCCGTCAAAAAACATCGGATTTTTGTATACAATTTACCCAACTGGACTGCACTGTATTTTCTTTTCTATCCTAGCTTTCAAATGTAAAAAATTTGATCTCCTATCAATTAAAAACCTAGTCATTTCCGTATCTCTAAAATTGAAACCTGTGATGGGACATTCAAATATCTCACCATTGAGATGTGCACTTATCATGTATTGTGGTCTTTGAGCTATAACAAAAAATGTTGATAAATTGTGTTTGGAAGAAATGTTTTACAAACTTTATTGTTTAGAAGAAAATTTTAACTCAAGGATGTGAGCATAAGTTGTATGTTTCATGTGTATTAATAGGCGTATAGTAGATACAAGTTATGTCTCTTGGAAGTTTAAGTCCTTCAGAATGGTTTACCATTGCCTTGCATGACCCATGTGCTTCTCTGCGTGACAAGACCCCATTTCCACGCCTTGACAAGACCACACAAGTCTGCATGCCTACACTAGCCTTGACAAGACCACACAAGTCTGCATGCCTACACTAGCCTTCCACTATTCTTTAGCATGTCTCTGCACTATTATTCATAGTTGATACAAGTAACGTGTCTTGGGAGTTTAATTGCTTTAGAATGGTTTACTATTATGATAAGACCACACTTCAGAATGCTTTTTCATTATTGTTATTATTTTTATTGGTATTATTTATATTGGCAAGGTTTAGTGTTTAGAAGAAAATGTTAACAAAGGATGTGACAATACTATCATGCCTTCACTTTCTCATGTGACTCTCTAACCACACTTCTCACACTCCACGGAATAAGTGATTCCAAAGCTCTGCATGCCTACACTAGCCTTGACAAGACCACATAAGTCTGCATGCCTACACTAGTCTTCCACTATTCATTTGCACAGTCTACGAAATCGGAAAACTACACTAGCCTTGCATTTTCACATAGGGTTACATGCATTGTCGGCAAGATTTCTTACACCCCCCTCATCACACGAAAAAGTAATACACTTCTCTCTATGACTACACTTGTTACACTACAATTCCAAAGCATGCATGCAAGAGAACACCTAAGAGATTCGTTACAGAATAACCAAGAATGCATGCAATATCACGTGACTCCCCTCATCTCATTCTTCACCATTATAAATACATTCTCTCCACATTACAAACTCTTCTGATCACAAACTCTTCTACTCACATCACAAAATATTCGCATCCATTACAACCTCTTCTTCTTCATACCAAAAAATGTATTTACTCACCATGGGAAATGATCACAGAGGCACACTAGAAAACATTGCATACTTTGTAAGTGTCTTGACTTTGGTTCATTTTTTCTTCCTTAACCTAGAACCATTTTTTAATACAAGTAATGTTATTTATATTTTTGTTCAGGAGGTATCAAGGTTCTGTTGTCGTGGGCACGAATACATGCCACACGACGAATTCATCGAAGGTTACCTAACTACATGTGGATTTGGTGAGTTGATTAAAATCAAGTCATACATGGTTGACCCAAAATTCATCCTAGCTTTGCTAGAACAATGGAGGCCAGAGACCCACACATTTCACCTTCTATTCGATGAATGCACGGTCACACTCCAAGATGTTTATATGTTACTTGGCCTACGCATCGACAAAAAGGCCATCAATGGGAACGTTTTTGTAAACAACCAACTGTGTGATGAGTTGTTGGGCACACCGCTCAGTCTCGATGCACCTGAACTAACACGGGATGATCGACCCAGGGGCCAAGGTATTAACTTAAAATACCTTAAAGAATACTACCAGTCTATTGTATTAGACGAGGAAACCCTCCCGTATTACAAGATACAAAAAACTATGTGCTATTTAATGCTGTTGTTCGGTCACTTTTTATTTCCAGAAAGTACTGGAAATAGTGTTAATATTATGTATCTATCTTTGTTGTCTAACATTAACAAAGTGCACGAATATAGTTGGGGTTCAGCTGTGCTGGCCCATCTCTATAGTTCACTCTGTAAAACTGCAAAAAAAGACACTTGTACTTTTTATGGCTGCGCTTATCTCCTTCAAGCGTGGGGTTAGTCCAGAATGCCAACGCTGGCTCCTGCTAACCGCAATCCATTCACTTTTCCCTACTAAAATAGGTACGCTCAATTTTACTACTCGAACTTATGTCGTTTAATGAGATGTTTATTTGTAACTAACTTATTTGTGTCACATTTTTTAGGTGGTCAGCTCTGGGAATGAATTATCATCGAAATCCTAGGAGCGCAATAACCGTCTACCGCAACCTAATAGATCACATTGGCCCAGACGATGTAATTTTTTCTTAAAATACCATAATTTTGTCTCATAAATTGCAGCACCGCCGAATTTCTAATTAAATGTCATTTACTTCTTGTAGTTTGTCTGGAGGCCGTACGAGGGTCTCGACCACGTCCTAAACGCGAATGATGCTGCAGTGTGGACATCAAAGACACCCATCATTCAGTTCACCACTGTGGAGATGCATCAAAGCGATCATGTAAAACTGCAGTTCGGAATGCACCAGGATATTTCGGCCTCTCCAACACGTTTGGGACAATGGCATCTACGTAGAGTGGACACACAGTGAGTCGCGGGTCACTGGATGAACTTTGCAACAGATATGTGTGAACACTGGGAGAATCGACACCAACACATCTTATCCGACCCTGTTATGGAAGATGCTATACCAACTCAATAATATATGACTTGGTTTAGGTCTGTTACAACACCCCAACAATTCCTCTCTCAGCCGACGTATCTAATTGATCCGCGCCACCGTGCCTCTTCCTCATAGCAACATGCCCAGCCACATGAACAACATTATACACCTTATTATACTCAGCAACCATGTGGACCAGCCGAATCAACCCATTCATAAAGCCGCAACACCAATCCTTTCACAACAAGAAGAGCCTTACCCCTACCCCCAGCCCACCTACACCGACCCCACTAATGCCTATAGCCCTGACAACTCTTTCTAACCCACCTCATCCCACCATATCCCCCCCAAATGAACACACAGGCATTCGACAACCAGCAAACCCAATCGTCCTAGGACCAACAATCCCACTCACTATTCGACTACCAAACCCCAAATCAACCATTGGATCAGTACCAACACCCTTCAATGCAAAATTTCGGCCAACCATACTGTCCACAACCAACCCAACCCCCCTTTAAAAACTACAAAAACATGGGCATGCAACTGGATTACGGAAGCGCTGTTGGCGGCAACCCCCCCGGCTATTGGGGACAGATGCTTCAAAGACTTCCCCTGGCTATTACGATTTTTTTAAAAACTTATGTTGATGTCCCGTCAAAGACTTCCACATCCCTGGAGCAACTGTCATGTCCATGCACACTGGTTAATAATGATTTTTCCTCTTCCTTGGAGCACTTGAGTGCTTTCGACCTATTTTTGGGAGATCTAAATTGTTGGTAGTGCGTGGACATAAGATCCTTAGTGGATGAATAGGGCATAAAAGGCTTTTGAAGCGTCATTTTTACCTTTTCTCCTATTAATGACCTACAAAAAAGCTCTTTCTTTTCCTTTGTCATTTTTCTTTGCTAGCTTTCTTGTTCCAGCATTTGGTCAAGTTCATAAGATATGGTTCGTTGGTATTTGTTGTTCATGTTTGATCAATCCATCTTCTAAGATAAAGTTTAACTTACATCTTCTGCTTTTATTCTCTTTTCTAGAGTTTTCAGAATAGTGAATCACTTGATCTCTCTTTTTTCATGAGATATTTTCTTCCGTTGTTGGCATTTTCTATAAGGAGTGCTAGTGTTGTAACTTGCTTGCTTGTTATATCTTATTTTTGTTTGACTTTTCTTTGTAGCATTCTTGATCATGGATATTGTTTCAAGTTTGACTAGGAAGCCAGATAAGGACATTTTGGGTGCCTATGTGAACAAAGACATATTGGGGATTGTTTCTACTTTCGTTTGTGAGGGTATTTTTGAACAGGCTTTGATTGGCGTAGGTCCTTCAACTGATTGGGGAGTGTTTCCCCTATATAGAGATAAGAGGATTTGAAACCAATATGTTAGATGTGTCATCCCCTTTGATGAGTGTTTATTCTATCTCATAGGTTATTGCCTTCCTTTTAACGAGTTTTAAGTTAGAGTTTTGAACCAGTTGTTGATTACCCATTCATAGTTTTCGAGCATTAGTGCGAGTACAAGGAGGTAAGTCCACAATGGCATTGTTCTTTCACCTCCTTAAAATCCAAAGTGAAATTCTGGTGCAGACATGTGATGTTAAGTGCAATGTCACAACATCAATATCTGTTGTATGAACAAGTCAATAATAGAAACAGAAACGCATAAACCACACACAAGGATTGTTCACCCAGTTTGGTTCAACAACCTACATCTGGGGGCATACCAAGCCAGGAAGGAAGTCCACTATTAGCAGTATCAAATTACAGACTCAACAAACCAGTTGACAATCTACCTAATTTAATCACTACCCAATGACCCTTCTATCTAAGTCCTCCCTAGATAAGAGACTCCATCTCACTGCCAATCATCGCAATGATGTCTAACAGTCAACTTCTCTGCCACTGCATCAACAGCTTGATTTCCAACAACTTTTCAAACACAGAAAAGTCACCTTTTCATGACACACATTGGAGTTGCTTCAAAGCTTCCTCCAAGAACAATACAATACTCATTACCTACAGGTTTCTGAGTAATCACACAGTGACCATCTCACAACCCGAGTGGTTCACTTAGACTAAGCCCTAATGATCTACATCTTGGACCCATACCTATTCTAGATTACAAGCAATCTATTTATAACTTTTTCCCAACTGGATTTGGGCCTTCAAATCTTCTGCACCAAATCTGCAACAGATTCTCTCCTTAATAGATCTTCAATTAAATCTTCATAATTAACTCTGATTGTTCTCCATATCTTTTTGCATGAAATTAGAAACAAACTAATCTTCTTCATTAATGATTGCACCGAGAAATTCGCATCCAATCTAACTAACATACTTCCTTTAATCAACATAATGCGCACGGCCCTAAAAACATCACAACCTGATGTTTTAATGTTCTGGTATAGTGATGTCAAGACATCGCATGTGACATCACTCTTCAGCACTTTAACTCTTCAACACTAAAACCAGAATGTTAACCAATAATGTTAGAAGCTCATGTTGAAACATCAACCATGACATTAACATTGTTTTTACCAAAATTTCAGCCAATCACAAGAACTAACAATCTCCCCCTTTGGCTAATTTTGGCTAAAACCAATATATAAACATTACAGCTCAGATTACATCAGCTATTACAACCCTATACTACTGTTAGAAGACATCTGATCCTAACATTAACCATCAGTAGTTATTGTGTACATCAATCATGGAGAATCATCTTCTTGGCTAATTTTGAATGATGTTAAGACATCATGTTGGACATAACATCACCATATAACAACAACTCCAGGCAGCACATCAGGACCTAAATAGTAGACAGTCCTGAAGCCATTTGGTGCACATGAGGAAGAAGATATCTGACACTCCCCCTCAACACAACACATTTCTTTTTCCTTCCAGGACAGACCCAGAACAAATATAGAAGACTCCTCCATAAAAGAAATGTTTGTCTATACATAAAAGACCAATGGTGGCATAAGATAATTCTGCACACCTTCATTGATCAGTCACTGGGTTTAATCTGTGGCATAAGATGAAACTTAAGAAGTGTCATTCTGCCAACCCAGGTAACTCAGAACACAAGTCACAACTGTGTTCATAACTCAGGACACAAGTCACAAAGACTCAACACCAACTTAAGGATAGGACATCCTCTTCGACATCTCTGAATCACATCTGGAATTGCAGACTCCATACAAAGCATCTGCGCAAACCATTTAGCAAAATCCTTTCCTTTCTCCCCCTTTTTAGCCACAAATTGGCAAAGGAAGCCCTCACAGAACCATACCCAAGTAGTGCTCACCCAAAAACAAACAAAAGCCATAAGACTTATGAAACAAGAACACTCACTGGTTAAAGGAGAACAAAATAACCCCTATAAATAGCTGATTAGTTACTTAGGAATTAACGATCTTTGAATATGTCAAGGTTCTTGGTCACAGAAACACTATTTTAGGTACTAAAAACTCCTTCCAAATGCAATGCCTACCGTCCAAAACAGTCTTGACCACTTTTATTGTTTCCTAACTGATCTTTACCATAAATTGTGCCAAAACAGTTCCATGCATAGTCGAAGACACGTGTTCCACCTTATCCCTACACCACCATCCAGAATAATTCCTTGTCTGGCTCAAGACAAACATGTCCTATACCATGTTCTGACATCGCATCAGACATTGTATGATGGCTCACAATATTATCCACCCAAGACACTTCGAAATATTCCAAAGCACAAGCACAACTCAAAATCCCTTCTAGATTCCTCAACAATTCTGCTCTTCAGCCTCCTCATAAGCACTAGCATACCAGCCTTAGGAATACCAAACCATACTCAGTATTACATGTCCCATCATGTTGATAGACACCACTCTGCGCAATCTTCACAACAATCTGCACCCTTGCAGTAATAGACCATAGACAACAGCCTTAACCCCCCCTGACATGAACACCCAATGCTCCTTATGAAGATGAATACTTGACACCAGATAAAAGCACAATGAAATTGCCACAATCTCAACAATAAAAACTGCCACTTCTTGTATAATCTCATCATGTTTGTTTCAGATACATGGTCTGCCAAGTCCAATATAAACGCCCACTTGATTTGGAATTTCTCACATATTCCATACCAAATGTCTTTAGATTACTTGCAACACACGATAAGGGCTGCCACCACCTTTTACTCGTATTAGAAGAACCCTCCTTATATTCAACCATTCTGATCAGATCATACCACTTCAGACACTAAATCTGCTTCTTCCAACTTCATACGCATAGTCCCAGACCTTCTCACCAGACAAAGATGTTGTAACATCATTGTAGGACATCAGCAATAGATAACAGCTCACACCTTCATTCACACACTTTTGATACAGTCAGCTGATAAGGCTACCTCAGGTTGTCATCTTCAAATATTAAGCTACTCCATCATGGCAACAAAAAAATATCCAGACACAGATTTGTATAATTCTCTAGACAAATACTCTGTCTCCCGTCACAGTATTTACCCTTATGCACATCATCACTAATAGACAAATACTAAGTCTCCCGTCAAAGTATCCACTATTAGACAGAACAAGATTACCTTCTCACACAAGGCATGACATTTGGTCTGACATACTTTTATGCACACTTGTGGCACTAACTGATCCCTCTTTTATAAATTCACACCGTTGATCACTTCAGATTACGTAAGTGACTTGACCTGATACTCCACCATGAGCACAACTAACTTTCTTGGCTGAAAACTCAACATCTTAGGAGTGTTGTCCCAACATCAGATATAATTCCCTCTTGGTTTGCTATCTTCACATGCTCCACAACTTCACATCTTGCCAGGCTGATCTAGCATGACATGACAATAGATCCATGTCCCCTTCATAGGCTGCAAGACCCTGATCTACTTCAGTCTTCACTACACTCTCCATCCCAGGCAGACCTTCTACTTCATCATTCTCCCGTATGACTATGTAGACGCTCCTTATGCATAATGTAGGCACCAAGTTCCTGAACCAGAGCATAAACATTCTTCACCAAGGATATTCAACCAGATAATACCTCAACACAAGTTAGAACATCTCTCTTCCACCTTCAAGAAGAATAATCTCCTTGAGTCTTCAACTCCTCACCTTTCTGCCCAAGAGTAGCTTGTCCCTCAATAATAACCAGCTGCCACACTCTGATTATCTTGATCCTCCAAGGAACCTTGATCTTCAAGTCACTTGCTCAAAAGCAAACACACTTAGACTCCCTAAGCCATGGTCATGCCACATCTTCTCCTTCCTGCAGTTCCCGCAAACTACCAAGAGAACGTTCTTTTTGAAGCATCCTATTATTCATTCCTGTAGATCACCCTATCATTAGCTGATGTGCCACATCACCAGCTGAGACTCCTGATGTTAAGCTAGATGTCAGAACATTATGTCATACCTTCTGCCACTCAGAAGAACCTCCTCCCTTTGCAGAAACAGATTTCCTTGCTCTCATAGACTTGATTCAACAATCAAGTTTGAGTAGACAACCTCTATCCTACTTAGAAACTCCAAAGACTTCAAACCTACCACATTTGAATATTCAGAAAATACGTAGTCCAAGACTACCTCATAGCAATACTAAAGAGAGTCACTTCCCTTAGTAGAGCCGTCAGAGAAAGCCAGAGATAACTGCCCCTTATCCTCGACCTTCACAACCAGAGCAAACACCATGCTCCAAACCACTTAGATAAACTGATCCAAGCTGTAACCATGAAGTCTTCATAGTCTTCCATCTTCAACTTCCAAGATTAGACCAACAAAACTGCAGTAACTTGCATAACACACTCTTCCAGAAGCTTCTTCTAATAAGCACAAGGTTCAGACCTTTTGTCTAGCTTAAGAGTGATAACTGCCATCCTTTTGCAACTAAAGCCATACCATAGACAATCTGCCACTTCTAATCCTTCAAGCCACAAAACTGGAAGAGTTCATTCCATACAGCTAATGCAGACACCAATTGACCACAGGCTGATTTACACTGCTACTGCACACAGACTCTTGGATGCATTTTCCCTATAATATTGTCCTCAGACAGTTTAGCTCAAACAAGGATCATCTTCTTCTCTTCTGCTATCAATATTACTACCTTTTCTTCAACCAGCTCCAGCTGCTGATGTGTAGCGCGATGTAGAGACATTGACATATTAAGCTCAGCTTTTTTCTTGATGAAACTTCCTCCTCCTTAGGTCACCAATACTAAGCTTAAGAGATGACTTATCAAGATCTTCACTCCCGCATGAAAGATTTGACAGTGATACTCTTTTGCTTTGGCTCTACCCTCTTCTTTCACCATCAAAGAAGGAATCACTGTACTTAACAGATTGGTCTTCAATGTCTGACTTGAAATATATTCTTCTTCTGATCCTTCCATGTCAAACCGTCTTTAGAAGATCCATTCACCTTATGAACACTTCACTCCCAAACAAAGATATGAGATAATCCTCAAGTAACGTTGGCCTCTCTAACCAACCGGTTGAAGCTGTCTTGCATAAACTACAACATCATAGGAAATCCTGCTGAGGAGACCAAATCCTAATGTCTTTCCAAGAGAATATCTTCCTAGAATCTCAACACCAGAGATGCAAGAACCAACCAGGATTACAACAGATACCATGCAGCAGAACACATAACAACTCCTCAACAACCTTCAGGCACTACTCAAAAATCTTGCACACTATCACGTGCCAACAATACTTTATCATGAATAGTCCAACCTTCACTCCAAGGGATCATCCAAACAACTCTCTTCCTTGCTCATGAACCAGAAAGTATCTTCCCAAGATCTCATCCAGAAACAGACAGGATACCTGCTCTGATACCAATTGAAATTCTGGTGCAGACATGTGATGTTAAGTGCAATGTCACAACATCAATATCTGTTGTATGAACAAGTCAATAATAGAAACAGAAACGCATAAACCACACACAAGGATTGTTCACCCAGTTTGGTTCAACAACCTACATCTGGGGGCATACCAAGCCAGGAAGGAAGTCCACTATTAGCAGTATCAAATTACAGACTCAACAAACCAGTTGACAATCTACCTAATTTAATCACTACCCAATGACCCTTCTATCTAAGTCCTCCCTAGATAAGAGACTCCATCTCACTCCCAATCATCGCAATGATGTCCAGCAGTCAACTTCTCCGCCACTGCATCAACAGCTTGATTTCCAACAACTTTTCAAACACATAAAAGTCACCTTTTATGGACACACATTGGAGTTGCTTCAAAGCTTCCTCCAAGAATAATACAATACTCATTACCTACAGGTTTCTGAGTAATCACACAGTGACCATCTCACAACCCGAGTGGTTCATTTAGACTAAGCCCTAATGATCTACATCTTGGACCCGTACCTATTCTAGATTACAAGCAATCTATTTATAACTTTTTCCCAACTGGATTTGGGCCTTCAAATCTTCTGCACCAAATCTGCAACAGATTCTCTCCTTAATAGATCTTCAATTAAATCTTCATAATTAACTCTGATTGTTCTCCATAACTTTTTGCATTAAATTAGCAACAAACTAATCTTCTTCATTAATGATTGCACCAAGAAATTCGCATCCAATCTAACTAACAGATTTCCTTTAATCAACATAATGCGCGCAGCCCTAAAAACATCACAACCTGATGTTTTAATGTTATGGTATAGTGATGTCAAGACATCGCATGTGACATCACTCTTCAGCACTTTAACTCTTCAACACTAAAACCAGAATGTTAACCAATAATGTTAGAAGCTCATGTTGAAACATCAACCATGACATTAACATTGTTTTTACCAAAATTTTAGCCAATCACAAGAACTAACACAAAGCATTTTAAACTATGTGTATAGTCCAAGGTTGCTTTTTTTTGAAGCAGAACACCAAATTCTTCGAAACTTACTCCGTGAGAGTGAAAAATTTCAAGGATTTCTTCTTCCTGGTTACCCCTTTTACTGAAGAAGCTCTTGCAAATATCTGCAAACTAGAACATGGTCTCTTGTAACGCCCCAAATAATAATAGTATTTATTATTATGATTATTCGGTGTTTTGGTGCTTTGTGATAATTTTGTGTCGTTGATGAGTTTATAGGGTGATGTGGGGTAACCTTGGATTAAGGGAACTTTGAGACCTTGGAGTTAGTTGGAATTAATTGGATTATTTTATTAATAATAATATTGGAATAATTTGAATAATTAGAATATTATTTAGATTATTATTATTATTGTTAATTAAAATAATTAAGAGACCATTAAGGGTAAGACGGTAATGTTGAGGGGATTAATTGAGGATAATATGGTAAATCGTAATTAAGGCCCAAAACATAGGTTTAACAAAAGAAAAATAGGGATTATGAGGATTAGTTTTGTGCAAACCTAAGAAGTGATTAGAGAGCTGAGGAAAGGAGGTTAGAATGAGGAATCAACCGTAGAACCCCGGAACGATGAATTTCTACTGAAGAATTCGAGGTATGGGGGGTAATCTGGGTTAATGCGTTTGATATGGGTTTAAGGTAGAGGTAGTTATGCGTTTTCGTTTTCTGATGATTTCGTGTTGATCTGTGATGAAAATTTGTGACTTTATGTGTACGATTTCTGTGATGAACTATGTGTAAATTGTTGTATTTGATGTTGAATCTGTGGGAACGATTGTTGATGCTGTGATGAACTTGTGGGTAACCAGATCTGACAATCGAACTTGATAATAACCAATTTCAGACTTAGTAATTAGGAAGAATTGATGTAGATGATGAAGTAAGATGAAAAACATAGATCTGTGATGAATCGAAGCCATTCTGGGTCTGATTTTGGTAGATCGAAGGTGTTGGAATGAGGAAGTTTGCGTTCAGATGCGAGATCTGAGTTTTTGGATGGTCGCTGATGATACGCGTAATGGGGGGAGTATTACGCGTAATGAGGGGGCTTCCCTGGGTGATACGCGTAGCGTACGCACCTGTCCCCAAGGGCTGACACGACCCTCTGCTGGTACGTGTAGCATACGCGTATGGGGTTGTAGGCAATACGCGTATGGGGTGTTGAAACGCGTATGGGAATTGAAGGAAATGGGGCATACGCGTATGGGTAGGGACTTACGCGTATGGTTAGTGTCTTACGCGTATGGGGTAGGCATTACGCGTAAGGGAGAATCTGAAGGAGAATTGAGAGGAAACCCCTCTCTGTTGATACGCGTAATGAAGGGTGCATTACACGTAATGGGTGGCGTAGAAGTTGAGCCATACGCGTAACAGGAGGGGCCTTACGCGTATGGGCATGGCTGTATGCGGAATTTCCCGTTTTTGCGATTTATGTCCCAATTTCGCTTGTGACGTGGTTTCTTTGAGACGTAGGGCTATGATGGGAGGCTATGATGGGATAATAAGACACTAGTAATCTAGTAATGATGATGAACGGGATAAAAATCGATAATTTTTATGTGATGAGTAAAATATGATGAATTGTGAGATATAATGACGAGTTTTGACGAGTGCGTATTGGTGTTATATATTGATGCTTGTTTGATGATTCATGAATGATGATGCAACTATGACAATTTTGTGACGATGTTTATTATGATGATTTGCATCATGCATTCATGGCGTAGTTAGGACTTTGGTCCATTTGGTGGCTTCAATCCCATTGTGTGGATTGAAATGTTTTATGACGTGCTCCGGTTCTTGTGTAGAATTAGTCCTATTGGTGGGGATCTTTGGAGGGTGATGGCTCAGTGTCCATCTATTATGACGATGTTGGTACCACATGCATGAGTCTATGATGTTGCATTGCATATTATGTGGCATTTCATTATATCGATGTATTCTTGATGTTGTGTATGACTTGATGATGCGGTGTTGTGCTTTATCTTTTACTTATATCTTATATATTAATTTCGTGATTACCTACCCTGCCTGTTTGAATGTTGCCTACACGTGGGTAACGTACATGTGACCAGGCTTTGCTTTTTGGCGCATGAAGATTTAGTTTTAAAGCATTTTTTATTTCTCCGTCGATTAAAGGGTCTTGCTCTGATATGTAACATTGGGTCAAGACGTTTGAGTCGAACGATTTCGTTCTTTTGTTTTGTGGACATGATGTTTTTCATGAGTTTTATTTGAGAAGTTTGAATTATAAAAAGTATGCTTTAAGTTTTGATTTTCCGCTGCGTGGTGTTTAATTAAATGATGATGGTAAAACCCGTGTGACGGGACAGGTGGTTATTTTGATGATTTTGACGACATGTGATGCCCTTTTTGGGATGTTACTCCGATTTCTTTGTTGTTGTTTTCGTGATGTTCTTTGGGTAGAAAAAGGGTGTTACATCTTCCATCTCTGTGTTCGGATTTATTCTGTAAGTAGTGGAGTTAGAGTCACTTCTTAATGGAAGCGGGGTCGTATGTTTACAAGAAGGACGACTTGCCTCAGGAAGAGTTATACTTGAAGAACCAACTGGTGGAATTTTGTAAGAAGCGTGTATATGTTGGTGGCTTCGTTCCACCTGACGCGACATCAAGAAAACAACTAGAATGGTTCGTCAGGTCTGCTTGCTGGTGGATACTAAATCATAGAAGGAGAGAAAAACTATTTTTTTGCAAGTGACATAGAAATCTCGCTATCCTTAATTATTTACTTGAATTGCCCCTTCTCTGACATCTCCCTTGTTGTCTGTGCAGATGCAATGAATACTGAAGAGGTGATGCGACAGATGAGGAGGGACCTTCAAGCTACCTCGATTTTGGCCGAATTTTTTAATACTTTATCCATTGGGGGAGCTTCTACTTCAGGTACACCCATTGGTACTCCTCCCCCACCAAAATGGAAATTCGGGTTTCTCCTGAGTGATCCATGGTGGATGATGCCTTACCCCTACCGTAGCTGAAGAGCAAGGAAGGATGGGCTTGTATCCCCAAAGTTGAAGAACTTCAGGTCCAAAGGCTGCCAACGAAACATCTTTGATTGAGATTTGTTGAAGAGGGTGTGTCAGTTCAAGAAGGGTCATTTTCCGTGTTACTAGCTTGTCTTGACCTAAGGAAAACCAAGGAATTATGGTCCTCCATTTCTTATGAAGATTCTTCTACTTATCCAATCATTCAAACGAATCTCGATAGGAAGAATTGGCAGAGATGGTTTATCATACCCGTTGGACCTCAATTATCCAGGATTTTGGGCTGCCACGTGGAGTGGAGTATTTCTGCTTGAATGTCTTTGACAAGAGAGGGAGATACTTAAATGCTAGGTAGATTATCTCACTGTTGAGCGGAATCGGTATTTGGAGGAAATCACAGGGGATTATGATTTGTTTATGGCTATGGAGGTCGTTGTGGAGCCTTTTGAGTATCCCGACATTTTGGTTGAGAAGGTAAAGCTACTTACTTAGGAAATGTCGGAGAAGAATAAGGCTTTGGCTTATGCTCAAACATCTTTATCCAAGATGGATCCTGTGCGGAAAAGGATAGAAGAGCTGGAAAAGTCTCAATATAGTATGAAGAATTCCTGGTTTGTGGTTGACATATGGCAGACTCTCCACTACCTCTGGAGTGGTTAGTTACCAAAAGGGGGTGAGCCAGTATTTTTCAGCTCGTGGCTTGCTTTCTTTGTATATATGCATTAACATCGTGTGGTTTTTTTTATTGCTTTAAACATACACATGTGCCATTTGTGACAACACCCCGGGTCTTTGTGATAAGGCTTTAATCTATTTGGTCATACCCCTTACTCATCGTTAGCTTTCTTAATCACAAGGAAAATAGATAGTTTAGTAGAAATTCTTTCTTCTTTTATTCAACAACATAACATATTATAGTAATGTGTTATTGCTTTTACAAAATAATTGAATTAAGATAACTAGGTTGCATAGCCACTACCTATTGGCCGCGGGGGATGTGGTATTGACTCTGACTTCACTTTGATGAACCATATATACTCGTCATACCGAGATGATCTGTCTTATTCATAGGGTGGGAGATAACCATGTATCTTAATTTCCCGACCAAGGAGGGTATGTTGATCTCCATATATTTTCCTTTACCTTACTTTTGGTATTACTTGAAAGGTCGTCATTTATCATTGCTAGATCATTATGAATGTGATGGTACTTAAGTTTCAGGATGACGAGAAATGCCACTAAGTCCAATGTTGTTGCGAAGGGCCTTCCTAGAATGCAACTATAGATGCTTCTGCACGATATTAGAATAAATTGACAATCGATTGTTCTAGTGTATTATCCTTCTGCCAATGTGAAATCCAGCTCAATGTATCCTTAAGGATGGGTTACTGTGTTGTTGAAAGCCTGTAGGTCGGACCCTTCATAAGGACACAACTTCTCCTTCTTCAATCTCATCTTCTCAAAAAGATCTGAGTACATGATATCACAGGAGTTTCCGCTATCAGTAAGCCAAAGAGGAATATTTTTGAGTTGTGGCCGTTATCACCAAAGGAAAGATCTCATCCGGGGTCCCTTTAATCATTTCGCTATCATGGAAGCCAAAGATTGGATCTCTAGTCCCTTGGTTGAAGTGCTTCTTACTTTCTTACTAACGACCATCAACTCAAAAATCTTCCTCTTTGATGTCCCTTTGGAGGGATTTCTCATCCTCGAGGCCCTTCCAATGATGGAAGGGATGTAATGGAGCTTCCTTTTTTGTCCTTCTTCTTCCTCGATACTAGTATCTTTGCCCCTGGCCCTGATAACTACCTCGGCAATTTTCTTGGGGGATTATTTTTTTTATGGGAGTCTTCCCGACCTCACTTGTTATGCCAGGTGTACTCAAATAACAGTCCATTCTTAATTAGTCCCTTACTTTCATCCTTCAGCTGGATGAAATCATTTGTGTTATGACCGTGGATTTTATAGAAATGGAAGTACTTGGTTTTATCTGTCTTTGAAGACCCTCTAACTGGATATGGATTCCTGGTCTCAACTTCTTTGAAAAAAAATTCGCACATTCTTTCCAAAATTTCTCTCGTAAAGTGTTTAGGGGATTATAATAATCAAATTTGGAGCAGGATTTATACTTAGTGTCTTCTTTATGACGACAACCATCTTTCTCTGATGTATGGTATGATCCGGTGTTCCCAGGTCCACAGTTGATCCCCATGGCCAAGCGTTTTTTGTGTAAGTTAGTAGAAGGTTGCACTCCAATCACCAAGTATTTTAGGTTATGGGCCTTTATGCGCCCTAGTTTCTCTTGAAACATACACTTATGCCTCAAGCCCCTTTTGAAAAGCCAGTATTTCAAGCTTCCATCTAAGCCTTCCGTGACCACCGAAACTTTGGTAAAATGGTCAATATACCCACCCAAGGTTTCTTTTTTACCTTGCGCGAACCCAATGAGTATGGACATGGTTATGGGTTGCCTCTTTTGGGTGGTGAAATGGGCGGTGAAAGCTTTGCATAGATTAGTCAAAGAATCTATGTTCCCATCAACAAGGGACTTGAACCAAGCTATCGTTGATCCAATCAAAGTTAATGCAAAGATCTTGCATTTTACAGCCCCATGGGTGTGGTAGTAATCTAGACGGTCATCTACGTGCTCAACTTGCTCGTTTAGATCCTTTATCCATTCATAAATTTGGAGCTTCGACAACTTCTCTAGTGACCTTAAAATCTGACTATCCAGGATGCGAGAAGACAGAGATTTCTCTTTTGGTCTTAGACTATAGTGTCTTCTTCATATATTTCACTCCTCTAATGATGGAGGACTTCTGGGGAAGTATAGATACCTATTAACCTTCAGGGTCCATGGAATGGGTCACGTGTCTATGATGTTGTCGAAATCTTGACGACTTCTAGATCTTTTCTTAGTGCGTTGCCACCCAAGTTGGTACCAGTTCAGGGATGACAGTTTGGTTCCTTCGTGTGGTCGTGTCTTGTACGATATTGTTTCTCAGACTAGTGTGCTACTGGCTCTCTTAAATCCTAAATATTCATTCTGATAAAGCTTGAGAGTTATACTGCCGCACCATGTTGTAAAGATTGTTCAATAGACCACTGTCTCCCTTTATGCCAAGATTAGCATAGAGCAGTTGAAAGCCATAGAGTTGTGGTGGAAGTCTAAACAAAGGCTCTTTGGAGTGAAATTGTGGTGCAGGTTCGAGGAATTGAAGAGGTTGGAATGATCGTTGATTTTCCCTTGGTCGGACAAGATCTTCCAGCGACATAATGAAAGGAGACGTTACTAGAACGATATCATCTACTCTTTAAGGAAGATGTAGTGGATCTTTAGTTGCTTCAGCAGCCGTGGCAATAGCTTGTCGTTAAACGACAAAGCTAGTAGCTTTGGAAGCCACCATTATTAATGAATTTGAAGGAGATACGTTTGAGAGAATGTTGACTTTGGAGAAAACAGTCGAGAATAAAGATCTATAATTGAAGAAGGATGTTGTGAGGATCTAGAAGTAGAGATGATCATTAAACAATGAGGAAGAGCTTGTTGTATTATTCTTGAGCTTCTGATGCAGTGGAGAGGGAGCTGACCTGCAAGAGTAGCACTCCAACGCTCTAATCAGTGTGTGATTGAAAAGTGATACGAGAATGAGAATGAATTTTAATACGTGAGAAATGAAGTGCTTTTCTTCTTTAATAGAAGAAGCGGTTGACAACTGAAAGCGTGAAGTGAGACGTGGATTGTGGTCAACTGTTGGATTAATCTAAAACGATCAATTAGGCTTATACACACAGAATTATCCGCAGAGAAGGAAAGAAAAACCTACATGTTCGGTGCTTTATTTTTTTCTTTACTATTGGACCTTTGTTTTTAGGCTTTACGGGAAGTCCAAAACAAAATAGAATAAAAAACCTAACATTTTTATTTTATTTTAATAGAAGAAAGAGCTTATATACAAACATATTCTTGAAAAATAAGACTTATTTATTTTCTATGTTGTAGATATTATTTAAATAATTAAATAAATAAAGAAGTTTCTCCATAAATACGAGTTAATTAAAAGTGATAAAATATTAATCAGGTATGCTATGTTGACATCACATTCTTGAAAAAAAAAACAATATTATTTTCAAAAAAATTTTATATAAAAAAAATTATTTTGTAACATAAATATAAGGATGTGTCATTAACTAACTTTACCATTGCATTAACCACAAAAATGTATGTTATTAACCACTTATTTTACTTATAATTCATTAATCACTTTCACCACTTCATTAACCATTACAATACATAATATCATCCATTTTCTGACATTAAATTATAAAATTTATTAACAAATCTTGATACTTTATTAACCTTTATTTTATTATTTAAGATGTTTTTATATTTGAAAATTTATTAACCAAATTATGATGTGTATCAACCAATCTTATACATACTATTTATCATAGTTGATTTACTATATAAGGCTGTTTTTTAATATTTGGGCACTTAATAACTAAGTTATGTCATATATTAACCAACGTATTACACTTAATTAATCAATTTTGTTTTCCTAATTTTATTGTCAAGACACATTAACCAAATTATATATTAAGTTTTTACACACTATTAACCATAGTTATTTTGAAGAGGGAGAAAAAAAAGAAAAAAATTGTGAATGTCACTATTCATCGTATTCATAAAGAGTAGCATACGGTGTAGGGGTAGGATTTAGTTTCAAAGTAGCATTTTTCATATGCGAGTCTGACCACTAAATTATTTTATTGAAATAAATAAATAAATAAAATTATAGTACATAGATAATAGTGAAAATAACCAATAAACGTTTAAAAAACAAAGGAAAATGAACATATATCTAAAAACAATCTAGACTATATATGATTCTATTTTGATAACATTTCTTGGATCTCATACTTATTTATGTGGAAACATGTCAATATTAAATTTTAATATGTGGATGAATTTGAAAAAATTCCTTAAGCTCCACATTGTTAGAAAACTAGATGGTGTTTGTATGTTAATTGAGAAATCTCATAATCCATCATGGATTAGATTACATACTATCTATTTTACTTGAATTTTCTAAATATTTTTAAAATTATATTTAAAAAATTATTCGAGTTTCTCTTATTGTTGGACAAGGCTGGCCCTCAACTTTTATGGTTCTTAAATGACTTAATATAAATATAACACTATGCATTGTATAAAACTGATTCCAATTTTTAACATAAGTGGTAGCATAGACGAGCAGTGGCAATATTCTTCTTGTTGAAATACAGGATTGGATTTTTCTGCAATATTCTTCTTGCAGAAAAATGATTCATTACATAACAGAGATAGTAGCTAAAGCATTTATATAAAGCTCATGTAACAGAACTAGTTAACAGTAACGGTTAACCACTAATCTAACAGAAACCATTAACCACTGTTAACAGACTGCACTACAATTCTAACAGCCCCCTCAAACTAAAGTATGTTGACTTGTGGAGACAACTTTAAGTTTGCTACGCAATTCCTGGAACGTCGTCACGCTGAGTGGCTTTGTAAGAGTATCAACAATCTGAGTGGCAGCAGGAACATGACATATGGACATTGTACCTGCAACAACTCGTTCTCGAACAAAGTGAATATCTAACTCGATATGTTTTGTGCGAGCATGTAAGACCGGGTTATGAGACAGCATCACTGCACTTAGATTATCACATAAGAGAGTAGGTGTGTGGAAGGGAACTTTAAGTTCAGATAGTAAAGACTCTAACTAAAGTAATTCTGAAGTAGTATGAGCTAGAGCCCTGTATTCCGCTTCTGTACTTGATCGAGCTACTAAGGATTGCTTCTTGGAACTCCAAGAAACGAAATTAGGTCCAAAGAAGATACAAGAGACTGAGGTGGATCTTCGGTCATCCGGATCACTTGCCCAGTCAGAGTCACTGTAGATACAAAGAGAGAACTTCAACGCAGATACTGAGGAAGACAGAATCAGCCCATATGTCGCAGTACCACTGTGATATCACAGTAATCTTCTCACAGTAGACCAATGAGAGTCGAGGGGGCAAGCCATGAACTGACATGCTTTGTTAACACTAAAAGAAATGTTTGGTCGGGTTAATGTTACATACTGCAGTGCTCCAACAATAGATCTATATAAGTGAGGATTAGAGAAATGATTAGAATCATGCTTACTAAGCTTACATGTGCTCATCATGGGAGTGGGCACTCCATTAGCATTACTCATTTTGGCTCTCGCAAGAAGATCCTGAATGTACTTGGCCTGCATGAGAATTAAAGAACCATTGCTGCAGAATTTTACCTCAATGCCTAAAAAATACCTGGGTCGCCCTAGCTTCTTAAGAGCAAAGGTGTTGTGCATCTTGTTGATTAAATCATGGATAAGGATAGAATTAGAGCCAGTAAGAAGAATATCATCAACATAAACAAGAGCATACATAGAGATGCCTTGTTTGCTATACACAAAAAGAGAATTGTCACATTTTGAGGCAGTGAATCCAAAGTGAAGTAAACCATGTGTTAGTTTCTCATACCAGGCCCATGGATCCTGTTTAAGACCATAAATGGCCTTATTAAGTTTACACACAATATTTTTATCAGCATCAATAAAAATAGGGGGTTGTGTCATATAAACCTCATCATGAAGTGTACCATTCAAGAAAGCATTATTAACATCAACTTGTTGTATATCCCACTTGTTAGTAATGGCTAGGGTTAGAATAACTCTAATGGTAGTAGGCTTGACTACAGGGGAGAAGGTCTCAGTGTAATCAAAGCCTTGCTCTTGATGAAAACCTTTGGCCACCAGTCTGGCTTTGTGTTTATGAATGGATCCATCAGCATTCTCTTTGAGTTAAAAACCCATCTACACCCTACAGCTTTTCTATCAGGGGGAAGATTAGTTAATGTCCAGGTGTTGTTGGCTTGTAATGCATGAAACTCTTCTTTCATAGCTTTAGCCCAAGCAGGTTGCAACAAGGCTTTCTTGACACTAGTAGGTTCAGTTTCAGTATGAGCAACATAGGCTTTTAGTTTTGAATGGCCAGTTTTGGCCCTTGTAAGCATGGGATGAGCATTAACAAGAAGGGGATTAGTAGGGATACTGTGAATAATAGAAGGAGACTAAGATGAATCAGAAATGGGAATGCATGAGGATAGGAAGATTTCATTAGAGCAAAAAGAATTAGGATGATTTTGCTCAGTCTGAGGTGCACAGCCAGAAGCCTCTTCAACTTGAGTATTATCCTTAGGATAATGAGCTGTAGCTGAAGTTGGACTAGAAGTGTTATTATCAGGCTGGTTGTACTGAGTTGACATATCACCTTTATTATTAACTTTAGGTGAATTCAGAGCTGAGGTAGACACATGTGAATTGGGTTCAGCATTAGTTTTAATAGCACAGTTTGGTGAAGAATTGACAAGACTATGTCTGTTGGCAGAAAGGGCATTATTAGACTCAGCAGACCTAGTGACAGCTATGTCAGGAGTCTGGCTCAGACTAGGTCCAGGTACACAGTTGGGACCCCCAGTTGGAAGGACAATAAGATGCCTAACTTCTTGGATAGGCACATGTGAATATTGGTTGGATGCTAAATTTTGATTAGGTTCTGTAGGTCCTGCATTATGTGGAACAGGTGCAAACATAGTAGCAACAGTGGAGCTAGGTGATATAAGAACAGGTACAGAGGAAGCATTGATAGAATCACTGGGACATTTAGGATTGTGGGACTTATTAGTAATAGACTCTAGATCAAATAATTTGGAATAAGGGAAGAAATTTTCATTAAATGTAACATCTTTAGATATGAAAATCTTACCCTCTTTACTCAAGCACTTGTACCCTCTATGTTGAGAAGACACTCCTAAGTACACACATTCTTGACTTCTCAGCTGGAACTTATGGTTATTATAGGGTCTAAGAAGGGGAAAACAAGAGCATCCAAACACTTTTAGAGAGGCATAATCAGGTTGTCTGTCATATAGGGCATGGAAAGGTGAATTTGCCTTTGTCAAAGAGGCAGTGGGCAATCTATTAATAACATGGACAGCAGTGGGAAAATTGTGTTTCCAGTAGGTTAAAGGTAGGGAAGCATGAGCTAGAAGAGTAAGACCCATTTCAACAATGTGTCTATATTTTCTTTCCACTGATCCATTTTGATGAGATGTGTGTGGGCAGGTAAGTCTATGCATAATTCCTAGTTCAGTCAGAAATTTGGTGAAAGGTCTAAACTCCCCACCAAAGTCAGTTTGGACAGCTTTAATAGTCTCTTGGAATTGGGTTTTAACAAAAATGTGAAATAGTCGAAAGGCTTGCAAGGCTTCAGACTTTTGTTTGAGAAAGTATAGCCAAGTATACCTAGAGTGACCATCAACAAAGGCTATGTAGTACTTGTAACCTAAACTAGAGGGAGTAGGGGTTGGACCCCATAGATCAGCATATACAATATCAAAGGGTTTGTGATACACAGTGTCAGTTAGAGGAGCATGTAGCCTATGTGCCTTGCCAAGATAACAAGAATTACAAAACAAAATACTATTTTTATTTGATGATGGTATATTACAAAGTTTGAGTATAGAATCTACAGATGTAAGATTGGCATGTCCAAGCCTCTTATGCCAAAGAGTTCTAATGTTACAATTATTTGTGCAATCTAAAGAAGAATGAGAAGCAACATAACTGTGAACACCAGTTGAGGAACTCAATTTGTTATTCAGAGAATGTGAGCTTGTGGATTCCAAGAACAGTTGAGGAAAGCAATAAAGGCCACTAGAATCTAGGACTCCTTCAATAATGATTTATTTAGAAGCCTGAGATTTAATGTAGCATTTGTTAGGCAAGAACTCAAAAACAACATTGTTATCACTAGAGAACTTGGAAACAGACAATAAATTTCTAGTAATAGAAGGCACATGGAGAATATTGGTAAGCTTTAACTTAAAGTTAAGATAGATCTTAGAGTAGAAGTGTGTGGATCCTACAGATTATATGTTCAGTGTTTGCCCATTACCTGCATACACTTTGTTAGAACCTACACATTCTCTAGTATTTTGCAACATAGAAACATATGGTGTGAGATGGTGAGAGGCACCTGAACCGGAAAACCACGCCTGAGATTCCAATTCTGAAGGCAAGGAGTATTCTTGTGTGTAAGCTGGTGGACGACTAGTAGAAGCCATCATTGCCACTGCTGGAGTACCTTGTGAAGTATCTTGAGTAGCTTCACTAGTTGAGTTGGAGCCTTTGGCAGGATTTGTTGAGGTATTTGGAGAGGATGGAGGCATGAAATTTTCATCAAACCTATGCCAGCAAGTGGTCAAAGCATGCCCA
Organism: Lathyrus tuberosus; assembly: GCA_022829125.1. Classification (NCBI taxonomy): domain Eukaryota; kingdom Viridiplantae; phylum Streptophyta; class Magnoliopsida; order Fabales; family Fabaceae; genus Lathyrus; species Lathyrus tuberosus. Next base: position 1,893,989 of record JALAZF010000073.1, on the reverse strand, counting down.
TATTTCCCACATAACTAACATGTACGTCTATTCCCTGCTGTAGCTCTACCTCTTCCACGACTACGCCCTCGATAAAACCTTCCTCTTCCACGGTTATGAGCATATGATCCTCTGGAGTTATGCTCTTCTTGATTTGTGTGAGCCACATTGGATGCAATATTTGCAGTGGCTAATTCTTGACGAAACTTGTCGACTTGTGCTTCTTGGACATACAATAGGGCTTCAACATCACATAGTGTGGGAGGTGTGGGGCAGCCATACATTTGCATCACCAAGGGGTTATACTCTTCAGGAAAACCCTCCAAAATTGAATCAACTTGATCTTGCTCAGTAATGGAATCACCAACAACAAGTAGTGAATTCGCAATAGCTTTGATTTGAAGAACAAACTCAGTGATGGATTTGTTACCTTTCTTGGTTGATTTCAACTCAACTCGAAGTTGCCGAACCCTAGCCTTCATTGAGCATTGAAGAATTGATGGATCTTGTCCCAAACCTCGAAAGCATGCTTGCAAGCAAGAACCTTAGGAAAAATAGACTCAGAAATGGTAGAGAGGAGCCAAATGAATACCGCTTGATCCTGCACGATCCAAGCTTCATATTCTTCAAAAATCGTACCTTCCATGCGATCTTGAGCTGTTTTGTATTTCAGTGGTATTTGAGGATTCACAACTAGCCTGTGCAACTTCTGCGTCAAGATTACACCTTCAACTTGCTGATTCCATAGCAGGTAGTTGTTTTCCTGCAGCTTGATGGAGAGCTTCGGACCAAACGATTGCGAAGACTTCGTGGAGGTAAAAATGGTAGAAATTTCTTGTGATTGAGTTTTGTTCGCAGATACTTGATTCTCTGGATCTTCCATTGATGCGCAGAAACAAGCTCGGAATGAGATTGGAGAGGATTAAGGTTGAGGGATTGGGGAAGCGTTGGCGATCGAAACCGCAACTGATACCATATTAGAGATGAAGTCTTTGACTCATCTTCATTGCTTTGCAGTGTTACAGTATGTGTAAAGAAAGAAGCTGAATATTGTATTTTGCAGAAAAATGATTCATTACATAACAGAGATAGTAGCTAAAGCATTTATACAAAGCTCATGTAATAGAACTAGTTAACAGTAACGGTTAACCACTAATCTAACAGAAACCGTTAACCACTGTTAACAGACTGCACTACTATTCTAACAGTTTAAAATATTCCAAAATATGTAATTCTAACACTAATTACAAACTTAGTAGTTACACTTTCTATCAATCATGAATCATCTTCTTAGATGTAATAACACCAAATCACATTCTTAGATGTGATTTATATCATAGCAGTAAGCAAAAATTATAGTAGTGTCCAATCATATTATCTACCACAAGACTTTGACAACCTCGCCATCGACAATTCAACAAAATCAACAGCTGTATATAACAAAAAAAAAATCACTCATCAGTTTTTCTACACACATTCATACATATACACACATCCATCAATTTTTCTATTAACATATATATACAATGAACCTTAAGACTTTTTCATTTATGTTTTTTTTTTCAATCATAAATAAGGTAACAATATTGGTATAATATAACCTAGTAACTATGATACAAAAACTGTAAGCTTTATAATTAGTGTTGAGAAAATCGAATCATACTGAGTGATATAGACATGTCCAAATAGTAATAATAACAAGTGCAATTTCATCTATACAATTTAAGAAAATTGAATCTATGTCAAATTCACTTAATTGGACAGAGTTAAATTCTCTTACATTATTTGAATACAATGCTGCCAATTGGAATTGACATGTGATCATAACCATAATTTAGATAGAAAAAAAGTATAATGGAGAAAAATATATTGTGATTAAAAAGTGATTTATTATATAGATTTAAATTATAATTAATTTATTAAATATAATAGTTTTTTATATTGGTCTTTGTATTTTTTCTTGTTTGATTTTGATTTTGAAAAATATTTCATTTCTTTTTTTATTATTCTGGGCAAGTCTCTTGCCAGGACACTTTCCAGATAAACGTCAGATGCAACTGGAACACACCTGCTGCACTCCACTACTCCTAGATCAGAAATAAACTGATCCAAGAAATATTCATCAAGATTATTATGTCTTCTTCTTCATCTTCAACATCACCATTGTCTAGACCAGTTTCTTGCCAGGAAACTCTCCAGAGATCAGATGCTTTTGCCCCACCAAACTGAAGCAGATTCTTAGGTTAACGCCCAAGAGAAATAGATCCAAAAGCGTATGCAGTACCCCCTCCCATGATTCTTCACAAACCCAGATGAAGAGATGTTTCAACATCTTATTGAACATTAGTAATCTTGAACTCCACATACAAGGATAATCAATTAAATACCTGTGAGTATCACAAATAGCAATTGATCTTAAATCCTTGTTCACTAACCCTGTGTCTCTGTTGAAGCCATACTCCAATAGATCCCTCCATGAACACTTATCAAGTATTCAATATTTGCAAGTGTCTTCAAAGTGTTGAGATACCAAGGTTGCCGCCCTTGACTTAAGTAACTAAGATTCTCTCTGAATGAACCCTATTTGCCTCAACAGTTCTGAAATCTTCATTCAGATTGGATCCATCCTTATGATTAAGACAGATGAATCCTTCCTTTCACTTTTGGATGGTGAAAATAAATCACCTCTACTTTCTTCAGGTTTATATTTCACGGAAACACCCTCTAGTAGGAAGAATAACTAGAAGACTTCAGATGCACGACTGATATGCCTTTATGAGTGGACTTGAGAGAATTCTCAAGTATCTTTGACAACTTAGCTGATCAATAATTTATCAAATTCCTAGAGCAAGAACTTCATAAACCTAATCTCAATTCCCCTTCTCTTCAACTGACTTCAAGATGCACAATGGAACCAAGCTTCCAAGTACCAAGTCACCATAACAGACATATACCAACAACTCTCTTCATTCCATCACTCCCGACTTTGGAATAAAAGGATGCAGATATCTTAAAATATAGAGGCCGGCGATTAAGATTTTCACCATCTGTCTTCAGTAACAACTCCAGAATCCCATAAATTTCAGAGCTCTTCCATCAAAAACATATGCAGTGAAACCACCAAGGAACAAATTCAACATGCCCTAATAAGATGTCAGAACATCTTATAAGACACCCCAACAAGATAACTAGCCACTTCTCCTGCAGTTGTTGTAGAACCTCCTCAAAAAACATGAACAACCACGAAGCTGTTACCTTTGATCCAGAACATCCATCCCATCCATTAATACCCTTGAGTATGTCTGAGTGAATGATCTGATCTTCAAAACTCCTCATTCTTTAATGCGCCAGAAAGTATCTCCCAAAGATCTCATCCAGAAACAGACAGGATGCCTGCTCTGATACCAATTGAATATCTGGCATAGTAGACAACAGATGTCCTAACACATGTCAAGACATTGTTCTGCATAGTTTTATGTAAATCATCTACGTCTGAGGGATACTAATCCAGAAAGAAGAATCAACTAACAGTAGTATAGTTTTATGTAAATAACCTCAGGTTTACAGTAAACACCCAAGTTTACCTATCACTACCCAATGAAAACTTTATCTAAGAACTCCATTCTAGATAAGAGAAAATCATCACACTTCCTAAATCACAACCTGTGATTATCTAATAGTCACTACATCAAAACTGCATCATCTTATTGAAAGACACCCCTTTCAATACAAAGTTCAATCAAGCATCATTGACTAACAAGTTAACTTGGATTTGCTTAAAAGCTTCATCCAAGAACAATACACGATTCATTACCTAAGGGTTTCTGAATCTGTACAAGTACCTATGTCTACCACAATGTATCAAATTGATACAGAGGGAGACTTACAAGAAAGCCTATGACTCTCAAAACCCTAAACCCTATTTTCTACTTTACAAAAGTGTTACAATAGGTTTTTTGTTATTCGGTCCTAGGTCTTGGTCTTCTTTTATACTATTTTACTTCCCTGGGCTTCGAATCATCTGTTTATCGATCCCTTGATCCACTACTATAATCATTCCTTGATTCTTGCACCAAATTTAGAACCTGCTGAATTTGTCGAATCAAGATGCTAAAACATTATATTCGACATCTTTGTCTGCAGCAATCTTCATTAAGTTTAAACCAAAATTTAGTCAAACCTCAGGAGCTTTTTCAAACACAAGTACAGTGAAAAAAAAGTCTAATTGCGAAGGTCATCACACTGTTAGAACAAAAAAAAAGTATATAAAAAATACTAATACTATCTTATAATATTTTAATCTATGTTAATATTATATCTTATGATAGCTTTTCATATTTCCTTACCTTTCATGTTTGGTTTCCTTATTCAATTATAATTCATAATATTGTACCAACAACATTTGAGAGGTACCATCTTCAATGACCTATAATGTCACTGTTCCACAACTGAGTACAAGTATAACAGGGTATAGGGAAAATACAATGTATTATCCCCCTCATGTAATGAATACATCAATTCAATGTAGAGTAAAGCCCCTCATATATATATATATATATATAATATATATATATATATATATATATATATATATATATATATATATATATATATATATATATATTAGTGACCAAAGAGAAAAGGGAGCCTCCAAGTCTGTTGTAGGTAGTTATAACTTATAAATGCCTAAAAGAAATAGTAAATATGCCAGTTGTGCATAGAGAAAACATTCCTAAGGTAAATAAGTATTTTAAAAAGTTGGCAACAAAACATAGATTTGTGCTACTGAAAGTTTGGGTGACTGAAATTAGCATTTACAAATAAAAAATGAAAATAAACACCAGACAAACTAAAAATGGTATCACTGTAAGTAAACTTATAATTATTAAATTCGAAACATATAGTTTCAACCTGGTAGTTAACTGTAGAAGTAAGCATGTTAACTATTGCAATAAAGAGATCTTCATTTGATTCAGATTTCTCCCGGAGTATGTAGCTCATAGAGTTCCTCAAATTTATGATCTAAAACCGATTAGAAAAATCATCAGCTAAATCACGCTTATAAACCAAGGGAACTATGAAGTTGAAGAAACTGAAACTAACACCTCAAACCTCCTGTGTATCTGGAGCAAAGTATGTGGTTTCATAGATGGTGCAAAGATAGTTTCAAAGTATAACTTAGCAGTTAGTACAACACAAACCAAAGATACATGACTCTACTAACTTAGCAGTATGATACATATCTTGTCAAATTTAAGGGTGGTGGTATATTTAATTAGACTCATCACATCATGATTTTATTCACAATTAGGGAACTCTATTATTCACAAAACTGATAGCCATAACTTTTTTTACTTCTTTAATAAACTCTTTTATATCTTCTTCCTTGTTGTTCCGTTCCGTTTTGTCAACAATCAATGGAGAACTCCAATTTCTACCTACAATGAATGAATTAGATATGCATGTTCCACTCCATTACAATTTCTCACGACCTGCTTTGAAACTAGAAGCATATGATTCTGTCCTTAATCTGAAATGACAATGGCTTATTAACGGGTGAATTTCAACCGTATATAATATCTTTTACAAAGACAAAAGAAGATGTTACCACTTTGAAGGGCCATTTTCGAGTAGAGTTGAAACTAATGATGATTCCATTTCCAAGCTGCAAATATAGAGTAATAATCAATCATTCATAGTATATTTGATTCCAAAGGCACGAAAGAGATGTTACCACTTTGAAGGGTTTGAAGGACCACTTTCAAATACAGTGGAATCTAGTGAGTATTCCATTGCCAAGCTACAAAAATATAAAGTAACCATAACCAAGCTTGGACTAATATATGACTTAATCTATATAATCTAAAATTCAACACAGACTCACCATACCAGTACCCACAACAGTTGCATACCTGAAATCTCTGCAACATTTTGTAGAACAGTTGATGATTCGCTCACCAAGGGTAACAACCATGACATTCGATTTAGTGATATCTTACCTAAAGATAAACAACCATGAATGTGACATTAGATCAAACATATTGAGGGCACTCTCAAAACTAATTTGAAAAGAGATCCAATAATAGTAATAATAATAACAACAACAACAACATCAAGTGAAGTGTGACAATGGTTTCAAAAAACTTCATGCTCAATATCATCTTGTTAGTGAGATAATCATTTCCATCGACAGAAAACAGATCATAATCACTAAAGGAAACACAGAAGATGACCATTTCAACATCCTCAAACATCTCTAGCCACTTGCAATTTTCTCCTAGCCCCCTTGAAACATCTCAAACGTCCTCAAAAAGTAAAAAAGACTCATTCAATTTGCTCTAGAGGAAGTTTTCTACAGAATTGTAAAGGACAGTGAGCTTACATGGAGTGTTCACAATTAGTTGACTGAAAATTAAATGACACTGGTAAAGTATACAATTTGTTAAGTTGAAGTGACACAATGAAGCTTCACTTCACTAATACACACACCCGCACCAACGGAAAGGGATCCTGCTGCAACCATACTCGCAAACTGCTGATTAACCATGATTAACTGTACCTTTGGGATTTGTATATTTTCTTTGCCTCCTAGCATTATGACGGTACAAATTTCTTTTACAACTACGTTTGCCTTTGTCAAAATCCGATATAACGTTGTTGCGGTGAAAATCGGATAACAAATTATTAATTAATTTGCATCATTTTTCTTTTACAACCGACTTTGATTTATCCAAAGGAAAGGTTCAAGATCGTTAGAAAAACCTAAAGGGGAGAGATTTAAGGTTCGGGGGTTGGTTACGCCTAGGGAAGGTATTAGCACCCTAAACGTCCGTAGTACTCTACGGGAGCCTCTTGTTAATGTTATCTTATGTTTGCTAAAGGTTCTATGCTAAAGGTTGAAACCCTAGGGGTTATAATCTAAGTATACTCGATAAGGCATCGCACCTTACGCCTACGTATCCTCGGGAATAGAATCAGAGTATGCGTAGTTCTACTTCTACTGAATGATTGACTGTGGTTAATATTCAGAGGGGAAATAAGTGTGACCTCATTGTAGAGTATGAGAACTCTCTAAGTCTAGTTGTAATGAACCTATGTTATGTTTTAGTCAGTAGGGAAAGTGATAAATTCATTATGATGAATATCACTATGAGTTTAGGAACTCTCTCCTAAAGCTAGTTGTGACTTCCATGGCTCTAATGAGGCCAAGAAATGAAGTTTCTCCTAAGAGTTTACTTAGGTTAAGATGGGGGCTAATGACTTTAAAAGTCAATGTATTTCACCTTCCTTTGGAATAGGGGAAAGATGATGATAAAAGAATAAAAGTCATAGAAGATGAAACATTTGATATAAGATAAAATAATGAAAGCAACATAAGCATGAGGATGGCAATATGTTTCATGACAAATGATGAGTAGACATGAGATAAATATTAAGATATCAAGTAGACAAAGACAAACCAAAGATATTAAACTTGAGAAATATATCACAAATCATAAGTCAAGACGTAGTCATGAATAAAAGATTAATTAAGATGATATTCAAAGTTGAATAATACCAATCACAAATTAAATCAACAACCAAATAACAAGATAAATTAAAGATGAATTAAACCACACATTCAAAATATCAATAAGGTCATAAATAAAGGTTTAACAATTTAATCAAGATAAAGAGAGTGGAAACTCACATTAATAATAAATCAACTTAAATAACTATTTAAGAAAATAAATTACTAAATAAAATAAATATTTTGGAGTTTTGGAATAAAACTAAGATTTTATAAAAGATAAATAAACTGTTTTTTTGAATTTTTAATAAGCTTGAGATAAAAAGAAAATGATGAGATAGAAAGAAAATGATTTAACTAAAAAAAGATGAAATGTCCTATGTAGGGATTGAACCCACGCCCTTGCCTGAACGCCCCAAAATTTCCACCATCTGGGTTGTGCGTGCGTAGTGAATACAAAATGCAAGCAATGAACAAAATAACAAGGCGAAATGGAAAAAAATCAGAAAAACAAAAGGGTTGATCCGCAGGATCGAACCCAGGCAAGGCATGTGAAAGGCGAAGGCGTGCTTAGTGTGTGACCGTTGGGACAGCGTGTACATCCAAGTAAAATACAACTTGATGAATATATCAACTAAACATGCGCGCATTTTTCAAATCTCAAACATAAGCCAAACACGCGCAGTATGCTTATTAAAAGTAAATCTCCAAACCATACTATGAAAGATCAACATGAACAAAACCAAATCACTACCAACTCAAAGCCAAGACTGCTACGTATGTATACCAAATAACTGACATTAAAGTAAAGCAATGGAATGTATAAGGTGAGAAATCTCAACACAAGCATGGCAGGAAACATACAATCATGCAGTACCCCTCAAGTTATGATGGTTATTAGAATCAACATGAAGCGAATAACATTAAAAGGACCAGTATGTGAGCTGAGAGCAAAGACCAAAAGTGTTACAAAATATCAAATTTCAAAACAATATTCAACAATTTCAAACTTAAGACCAACTTCTAATCTTAGGCTGAAAAGAGCACAGCAACAATTCATAAAGATACAGTCAATGCAGATCAGAATTCAAGGCAATTAGCAAAGTCATGGCATTATTGTAGTAGGGTAATAAACATGGAGAAAACAACACAAGTGACAAATCAAAAGTCAAACATCAAAATGTAGGGATGCAAGGCATACATGGTACTGATGTAATATATAACTGTTGCTTGCCAAAGATAATTGAAACATGTGGAGCAAGGGGCATTGTTCATAAAATTTAAAGAAAATAAGTGCAGATACTGCTTGAAAACATTTTGGTTCATAACTCTTTTAAATAAAAAGAAATCATCCAGAATATGTAGACCCGTAAAAGAGAAATATGCCAAGTGAGGTGTGTGATCAAAACTCTTAGGTTGTGACAAAATGACAGTGTGCAAAGACAAGTAGGGGTATCAATCAAGGTAATTCAATCATGCTACAAAGAATCCACAAGATGAAAAAGAGACCCTAGCATCACTAACATACACAGCAGCCTTGGATTTGAGCAAAGATAAAAACAAAATCATACAATACTTGGCATATTAGGTTAAAATATGATAACAAAGCATGTAGAGACATATTATTAAAGACCAACATAAGACTGGCACATATAGAAGCATTTTGAGGCTCAAGCAATCAGAATTCAACAAAACATGCAAGTTGACAAAAAAGTTCCACATTCTGGCAGTAGGTATACTAAGTGAGGTGTGTGGATAGTGAAACAAGGTATGGTGTTCTCATGACTATGAATAGACTGATCAGAAGGCAATGTGTAAAAGAGGAACAAATGAGTAGGTTGTATATCAAGAGTTATGTCAGTCACAAAGTTACACAAAGGATTAAGTATGGTTATGAGCAATACAAATCAAAGCAGCTTTAGTGTACATAGCAAACCAGCAACATGACCATATGGAAAGATTTAAAAGAAACCTGCATACAAGATCAACATCAGACATATGCATTTAAGCAAGGTTCATGTGATATGAGATGGAATATTAAGTGTAGATATGATCAATAAACACAACATAAGACAAACCAGATGGATTTGGGCATAAGTGAAAGCAAGACACGAACTCAATCAGGCAGTGATGGCACGCAAGCATACTATAGAGTGTGAAAAGCACCACAAAGACAGTTCATGATTTACATTAAAACTTAAACATGAGCAAGATTACATCTCAAACATGTTTGGCAAGACTACATATTCTAATATGACAGCAATGACTTGTAAAGCAAGTAAGAGACAAAAAGGCAAGGTTTTGACAAATCAGAGAATTTGACATATTCATCAAAGCATGCTCATCACAAAACTGATATGCAACACTTCAAGAGGTCAACTATTCAAAAAAAACCATTTAGGGCAAGTATAGATGCAAGCAAATCATGCATAGATAGAAGTAGAGATCTTGGACAGATTATGTATACTTCATCAATTTGACATATCAGATGAACAAACTTACAATGGCATGGTGTACAAACATACTGATATCTCATAAGCATTAGCATAAATTGCTCTTTAAACAAGGCATTAATATATAATGAGGCATGGTCAATTCACATCTTGAAGAATTAATTCACATGTTAGAAACCAGAACTTAGCAGACACATAGATAGATTAAACTAAGGCCAGGCACACATACAATAAGTTCGGGCATATACCAAATGTCAGTCAAAATGACACGTAGAGAACAAGTATGATATGGTAGATGTAATGCTGCAGAACTGATGAACATGATTCAAGTGACAAGTAAATGGCATATCAAAACAGGTTTGTTATTTCGAAGTGGAAAAAGACACATAACTGATAGCAACATACTAACATATCAATCTCTTTGCACAAAGCAAATATGGTGGCTATGATAGCAACATACTAACATATCAATCTCTGATAGTGCTGATTGATTTTAGAGAACAAAACTCATTTAGACACAGAAACCAACAAGCATCTGACCAAAAATAATGAACCACAAGATGAAACAACTCAGTTTAAAAGTCCTATTATGCTAAGTAGATTATAAATCTTATGCATACAAAGCAATAGCTTAGCAGAATATCACTTTAAGCACATGTGACAAACCTTGATTCAAAACGTATTTCAGGCATATCAACAATGTAAACACATATTGAGACAATGAGAAGCATACATCTACTATGAACTTAAGAACAATCATCAAGCTCAACAAGTTAACAGAAAATAGACATAGAGTAAATCAACAAGTATTATGTCTCAACCAAGATCAGAACTCAAATCATTCATGATAAATCTAAAATACCAATCTATATATCATGTTCATACTAAGAATAGCATAGAACAAAATAAAGATGCACATGTTGTTAATGCAGTAACACAGAATGAGCGTGAGGTAAAGATGCTTACCTCTTTTCCAAGCTAACAGCAAAATCTTTGAACAGATTCTTGCTCCTTCTTCTTCTCTTCAAGCTAGCACAGCTGCAAAACTCTTCCACTGGTATCCAAGCAAACCACACAACAATTTCCTTTCCTTGCAGCTAACTCTTGCTCTCTCAATGTGAATTGATTTTAGAGTGATTTTGTAAAGAATTGTTGATCAGAGCTGAATAGCTACCCTCCTTATATAGGAATAGTAATGGGTTGATGTTTATGGGTCGGGTCAGGATCAAATCCCTCCTCCAAGAGTAGTGGCTAAGGTTTTGAAATGAGACTCAAACATTGAATTTCTGAGGAGGCAAACGCTCCTCCATTCTGAGCACGCAACAGGCATTGCAGGGTTGAAACAGGTAGCATTTTCCCACCTTTCTTTTGTTTCCAGCCTATGTATGTGTTCTTTGGGAAAGCGAGAGTGATGTTGCTCTGGTCCTCTCGCGGGTGGCACAGCAAATGATGAAAATGGAAAGCTTCGTCCTTGCTTTATGCGATTGAAATCCCATGGAGCAATTGAGGAAAATTAGGGCAAACGAGATAGGAGTGATGGCGCCAAGATTTGATGAAGTGAATTTGAAAATTGAGCTTGCAAAGGGTTTGAACGAATTGGAATCATTTTCTCCTTTCTGCAAAACCAAAACTCACGACCAGAGGAAGAAGAGGACCAACCCAACACACGTGATATGCTCCCATTGGTTCAAGTTGTCCGTTGAAAAGTCAAATAAAGATAATGCCTTCTGATTGGCTAGTGGTTTTATTCATCCTCCAATCAAAATTTCCCATAAATCCACAAAAACTCAAATGGAAATATGCCACACGTATCTCTCTTAATCAAAAAGGGTTAATTATAATTTAATACACTATTTAAATTAATTGCACTACCTAAATAAAAATTAAAAAGATTATTTAATAATAAAAAAAAACTAATGATGATTAGATTAATGACTAGATTAATGCAATTTAATTAATTAATTACTAAAATACAAACTTAATTTTAACTAAAAGATAATTTAGAATTAAAAATTAAGACACCTTAAATAAAATTAGCCAAAAATGAAAAAAAAGGTAATTAATTTAAAATCAAACAAATTAAATTAAAAAAAATCATCAATTATATTGACTAATTAAGCTAATAATCAATTGATTAATTAAAATAAAAATATCAAAATAAACCTGAAACATTTATAAATTAAATTAAGGTAAGATAAATAACATAAAAAAATGCTAAATAAATTAAGGCAAAATAGACAAAAGAAATTAAGATAAAAAATACAGAGAAAAATAAATCACATAGCATCTAGCAAAAAGATGAGGGTAAAATTTGGGGTACAACAGTTGCCCATATTTAAATATCTTCACCTAATGACATGAGAGACAAAGATCCTCATGTAATCAACAGTGAAAGATATTTAAATACAGATAACCGAAAATTTTGCCCTCAGATGCACACACATGCAATGCAACAGACATGATGCCTAGGAGATGCAAGAAAATGCAGACACAACAAGACACCAAGGGGCAAACAGGAAGCAAAAAGACCACAGAGCTTCACTGGGGAAGGACGACAGCTAGTATCCATGAGAAACACCTCACTAGGGATGCAAGCTAACCAACAAAAGAGACCCACCGGGGAGACTCCAAAGAAACACTGGGGAAAAGACCACAGACAATCTCCACTGGGAAAGAAATCCGGGGAGATAGACTACTGAGGACAAAACAAACCCACGTTCTTCCTGGGCATGAAACCAGAAAGAAAAACCTGATCACTAGGGATCAGTCAAAAAGGGCAGACAACCAAGCAAAGACTTCCTAGGGATCTTAACTGAAGAGTTCAAAATGGGATCTTCAAGAAAAGTCGGGAAGACAGAGACAAACCCTGCGCACCAACTAGGAGTCTTATAAGGTTGAAGGAATTTGTTCCAAGAAGCTTAGCTTAAAGCAAGTTTTCAGAAATCCAAGGTAAGGGTTCAATGTCCGACACGATTCGAACAAGAACGGTTTTAAGACAAAATAACAGTGCTTGACACGATTCAAACAAAGTCCAAGCTCAAGTTTGACACGATTCAAACAAGAACGATTTTAAAACCTGGAGGCAATGTCCGACACGATTCGAACAAAGACTCGGTTCAAGTTCGACATGATTCGAACAGGAACCAGATTTAAAACGAGAAGACAATGCTTGACATGATTCAAACAAGGTCCAAGTTCAAGTTTGACATGATTCAAACGAGAACGATTTTAAAACCTGGAGGCAATGTCCGACACGATTCGAACAAAGACTCGGTTCAAGTTCGACATGATTCGAACAGGAACCAGTTTTAAAACGAGAAGACAATGCTTGACATGATTCAAACAAGGTCCAAGTTCAAGTTTGACATGATTCAAATGAGAATGATTTTAAAACCTGGAGACAATGTCCGACACGATTCGAATAAAGACTCGGTTCAAGTTTGACATGATTCGAACAGGAACCAGTTTTAAAATGAGAAGACAATGCTTGACATGATTCAAACAAGGTCCAAGTTCAAGTTTGACATGATTCAAACGAGAACGATTTTAAAACCTTTAATGTTAAACTTCTTGGGGAACATCAAAAGGTTTAAAGATTCCAATCTGGCGCGCAAAGGTTAAGACCGAACAAGCACGACACAAGGAAAACCGGGAATGTCTTTACTTCACTGGGGAAATAAAGGCAGGCACCAACAAAAGACCACAAGCAAAAAAGAGCACAAGGATGCACAGATGCTAGGGTATGATGCATATGCTTAGCTATATGCTAGAAACGACGCGAACGACGCAAAACAGGAAAGAAGAAAGGATAACACAGGCCATCACCCTGGAACCTAAACATCCAGGATAACCGGGCAATCTTCTTTCATTGGAGATGGCAAATCCATGCCAAAAAAAACAGTATTGCTAATTCTTCCTGTACCAACTTGATTCCATAAAACATCTCGATACTAGAGTAAAACTTGGTTTATCTTTGTGTTTTCTTAGAAATTGCAACATTTTCGTTTTCAAAAATCAAGTGAAAATGACAAAGTTTTGCAGAATAAAGATGATAATGCAATAAACAAGAAGATGGCTCCATAGTTGATATTCATTGAAAAATGGTGACTTGCCAAATAGCAGAGTCCCATGAAATATTACAAATGCAACAAAATGGCAATTTGGCAAAGGTACATTATATTCAATGACCAGTAACAAACTCTATGGACTAAAACTTTAACAGCTGACTTCTCTAGGGATTCCCGGATATAGGTGAGATGTCTTTCAAGCATAATACTTTCGTACCGAATCTGCATTCACAGGGTGCGCAAGCTGTTCACCATCCATAGTTGTAAGAAACAAAGACCCTCCGGAAAAGACTGTCTTGACTACAAATGGACCTTCATAATTGGGTGCCCATTTACCGCGGGCGTCTCTTTGTGAAGGTAGAATCTTTTTAAGTACCAATTCTCCTTCTATGAATTCTCGGACGCGGACCTTCTTATCAAACGCTCTCTTTATCTTCTTCTGGTACAAATAATCATGGCACATGGCCGTCAGACGCTTCTCATCAATTAGGTTTAGTTGATCATATCTTTCTCGAACCCATTCTGCTTCGTCAAGATTGGTTTCCATCAATATCCTTAATGAGGGTATTTCAACCTCTAAAGGGAGGACAACATCCATCCCATATACCAGAGAAAAGGGGGTTGCCCCTGTTGAAGTTCTAATTGATGTTATGTACCCATGTAGTGCATATGGCAACATCTCATGCCAATCCTTGTATATTTTGACCATCTTCTGAAGAATTTTCTTGATATTCTTATTTGCAGCTTCGACCGCTCCGTTCATCTTTGGGTGGTACGGCGAAGAGTTATGGTGTTCAATTTTAAAACTGTCGCACAGTTCCTTCATGGTTTTGTTGTTTAGATTGGTTCCGTTGTCAGTTATGATCCTGCTGGGGATTCCATAACGGCAAATGATGTTATTCTTAATGAAGTGTGCAACTACTTGCTTAGTCACATTAGCGTATGAAGCGGCTTCCACCCACTTAGTGAAGTAATCAATAGCCACCAAAATAAAATGATGTCCATTAGACGCTTTAGGCTCAATTGCTCCAATTATATCGATGCCCCACATAGAGAACGGCCAGGGCGATGATAGCACGTTCAACAGAGTAGGTGAAACGTGCATTTTGTCCGCATAAATATGACATTTATGGCATTTTCTGACATACTAAATGCAGTCGGTCTCCATAGTCAACCAATAATATCCAGCCCTCAAGATCTTCCTAACCATGGCATGTCCATTAGCATGGGTGCCGAAAGCTCCTTCATGGATATCATGGATCAGCATGTCTGCTTCTCTCTTATCGACACATCTTAACAAAACCATATCATGATTCCTTTTGTACAGTACACCATTGCCGATGAAGAACTTGGCTGACAGTCTTCGTAGAGTCTTCTTATCAAGAACGGAGGCGTTGGCTGGATATTCTTGATTCTTTAGGAAGTTAAAAATATCATGGAACCAAGGTTTGTCGTCTGATTCTCCTTCAATGGACTGGCAGTGTCGCTAAAGCATCAGCCACATGATTCTCATCGAACCTCTTAACCAACTCCAAAGCATATGCCTGATAAGGGATAAGCTTTTCATCTTTTGTCTCCCACTCGCCTCTGATTTGATAAATGACTAGAGCAGAGTCACCCATAACTTCAAGAAAACAGATTCCAAGATCGATTGCAGCTTCCAGACCCAGAATGCACGCTTCATACTCAGCGATATTATTGGTACACCCAAAATCTAATCTGGCTGTAAAAGGGGTGTAGCCACCTTCAGGATTAATTATAACAACACCTACTCCATGTCCCTTATAATTGGACGAACCGTCGAACATCATCTTCCACCTATACTCAGCCCTGGGATCTTCTTCAGAGCCTGACTCTTCACAATCTTTCACTGCCATGATATCCTCGTCAGGGAAATCAAACTTGAGTGGTTCATAGTCTTCGACTGGTTGATCGGCAAGATATTCTGAAAGAACACTTCCTTTAATGGCCTTTTGAGTGACATACTGAATGTCATATTCAGATAATAGCATGTGCCAGCGGGCAAGTCTACCCGTTTGAGCAGGTTTCTCAAAAATGTACTTTATCGGATCCATCTTGGAAATCAACAAGGTAGTATGACAAATCAGGTACTGTCTTAGACGTTTGGCGGCCCAAGCCAGAGCGCAACAAGTCTTTTCAAGTAGTGAGTAGCGGCTTTCACTGTCTGCAAACTTCTTACTCAGATAATAAATTGCATGTTCTTTCCGTCCAGTCTCGTCATGCTGTCCCAAAACACATCCCATAGACTCTTCCAGAACAGTCAAATACATAAAGAGAGGTCTTCCGGGAACCGGAGGAATTAGAATAGGAGGTTCTTGGAGATAACTTTTGAGTTTCTCGAAAGCTTGTTGACAGTCAGCATTCCATTCTACTGGCTGATCCTTACGGAGTAATTTGAAAATTGGCGCACATATTGGAGTCATGTTGGAGATGAACCTGGAGATGTAATTCAAACGGCCCAAAAATCCTCTGACTTGAGACTTGGTTTGAGGAGCTGGCATTTCTTGAATCGCTCGCACTTTATCTGGATCCACTTCAATGCCCTTCTGGCTAACAATGAAACCCAATAACTTCCCTGACCTGACTCCAAAGGTACATTTTGTAGGGTTTAACCTCAACTGATACTTTCGAAGTCTCTTAAACAATTTCAGCAAGTGATCTACATGTTCCTCTTCATTTCGAGATTTGGCTATCATATCGTCCACGTACACCTCTATCTCTTTGTGGATCATATCATGGAATAGGGTCACCATAGCTCTTTGGTATGTTGCCCCGGCGTTCTTTAATCCAAAAGGCGTAACCTTATAACAATAAGTGCCCCACGGGGTAATGAAAGTGGTTTTATCCATATCAGCTGGATCCATTTTAATCTGATGGTAGCCTGAAAAACCATCCATAAATGAGAACATGGCGAAACGAGCCGTGTTATATACCAGTGTGTCGATATGGGGTAGAGGGAAATCATCCTTGGGACTAGCTTTATTAAGATCCCTGTAGTCCACGCACATTCGTACCTTTCCATTCTTCTTCATAACTAGAACAATATTAGCTACCCACTCTGGGTACTTAGAAACTGCTAAAAATCCGGCATCCAACTGTCTCTTAACTTCATCTCGAATCTTGAGAGCCATGTCGGGATGACTTCTGCGAAGCTTTTGTTTTACTGGTGGGCATTCAGGTTTGAGTGGTAACTTGTGGACCACAATATCTGTGTCTAAACCAGGCATGTCTTGGTAGGACCAAGCGAACATGTCCACATACTCTTCAAGGAGTGAAATCAACCGCTGTCTAATTTCTTGTTTCAGCGATGCCCCAATCTTAACCTCTTTCTTATCTTCCTTAGTGCCAAGATTGATGACATCCACCGGCTCCTCATAAGGCTGGAGATCCGTATATTGGTATTCACACATATCCGCTAGATCCTTGGGCACCTCATAATCTTCCTCCTCCTCAGCTTGATAGACAGGGGAATCGAAGTCAATGGTAAGAGCAAGGTCATTGAATACAATAAGTTTATGGTTCATTCTGCATGGTAGAATGACTTATGTTATTAAAATGCACAACAATTCAAGAATATGCAAGATGAAGATGCTTTTGTTTGAAAAGATTGCCATTTTTTTAGAAACAGAATCCAATAAAGTGAAAACGACAAAGATTTAGCAAAAGAGTCATTTCATTGATTTAAAGTTTGAAAATGGAGGTCCGTACAAAACAATCCACTAGCTTTGGGCAAGACTAGGGATATGAAAACAACAAATCTAAACAAGTTACTCTGGTTCCGGGTACAAAGTTGGGATCTCAACAGACTCCCAATTGCCTAATGCGCCTTCCTGGCGAAAAACCAAACGATCAATGTCTTCCTCTTCGTCAGCACTTCCAATGATTGCATGGACTTGATGCCCACCTCTGACAAATGTCTCCTGCACAGTCTTTATCTTCATTCCTCTTTCTCTTGTACCTGAAGCAGCCTCATCTTTTGGAGTTGGTCTGTAACCCAACCCTTGGTGTTGGATCATCTTCTCAACCTCAATAACTTTGCCCTAACCCGCGGGCACGCTTTCTTGAAGGGCAGACTGGATACTCTTATACGAAGCAAATAGTGGATATCCCAGTACCACTGGCTTCTCATTGTCAATCATAACTGCATTAGTTATTTCCAGGGCTTGGAAAGAAGTCTCCAATGCATCCTCATCAGCCTCAATATAACGGAAGGATGACAAGTTACTAACCATTAAGTCTTCTTCCCCATGCACGATGACCAGCTTATCATCGACCACAAACTTCATCAGAAGGGTTGAAGTGACAGCGCCGACCTCATGGATCCAAGGTCTTTCGAGTAGACAGCTATAGGCAGGGTTAATGTCTAAAACTTGAAACAGAACATTGAATTCCTGAGGTCCAATCAAAACCGGTAGTTCAATTTCCCCCATCACAGATCTTCGTGATCCATCAAAAGCTTTGACAATTAATGATGTGGGTCTCATGATCCCTCCTTTGTATGCCAGCTTATCGAGGGCCCTCTTTGGTAAAAAATTTAGGGAGGATCCTGTGTCTACAAGAACTCTAGCCAATGTGTCCTCCTGACACTTCATTGATATGTGCAGAGCAAGATTGTGTTTCTGACCTGATTGGGTCAGTTCTTCATCACTGAAGTTGAGCGTATTGCATGCAGTAATGTTAGTGATAACATGATCAAACTGTCCGGCGGTAATATCCTGAGCTACATGAGCCTGAGCCAATACTTTCTGTAGTGCTGATCGGTGGACTGGTGAATTAATTAACAGGGATAAGATAGAAATCTTAGACGGAGTCTGGTGGAGCTGATCCACGACCCTGTAATCACTTCTTTTTATTATTCTGAGAAATTCTTCGTCATCCTCTTTGGAGATCACTTATTTACCTTTGTCATTGGTAGGTATACGCACATCACCTTCTTTACCAGACACTTCTTTGTTCACAGGGGTATAAATCCTTCCATTCCTCGTCATTCTTCCTGTTCCTACTATATTGGACACATTCTTCTCATCAGCCCCCACCTCTTTCCTTGGGACTGGTTCCTCTATAACAACCCCCACCTCTTTCCTTGGGATCATTTCCTCCTTCTTCTTACCACCTGTAATGTCTTCATAGATCCATGGTAACGCTTTGGTTCCTCTGAACCTGAACGGGACTGGTCTTGGGAAATTATTTTACCTGGCGTGATTGACAGGAGAAACATCTTCAGGTTTGTTGAGTCTTGGAACTGATTGTTTAAACACTGGACTCTCGGTACTTGCCCATGGATTGTTGAGCACAGGGACTACTGATATGTATTCTTCTTCATCAAACACTGGCACTTGCTTTGGCAAATTGAACACTAGTTCAATCACTGCTACCCTACTTTCTTTCCTGAAAACCTGTAATAAACCTTCATCAATCAATTGCTGAATATCATCTTGAACCAACTGACACCCTTCACTACTACCATCACATTCTTCACAACCATCATGGCAAACTTTAACCAAACCGGCGCTGAACAGCTTGGCGTGAAACGTTCTCAGGGGAGTTTTAATCTTTGCTGCATCTGAGATCAATACTTCATCATTCTCATCTTCGACAGCATTAGTTGACCCATGCGTTGGCAAGGGGTTACTCTTCACATTTGGCTGGTTATTAGCAAAAGACCGAGTGTTCTTCTCTATCAAACTTTTCACCATATTCTTTAATGCCAAACATCCTTCTAAATCATGGCCCACCCCTCCTTGATGGAAAGCACAGGTTGCATTTGGGTTGAAGAACTGCAGAGATTTCTTAGATGGTGGCCTCAACGGCCTAGTAAAAATTAATCCTTGCTCAACCAGAGAAGGATACAATGCTGTATACGTCATCAGTATGGGTGGAAAATTTGGTGTTACTGCCTGTCTTCTTGGAGAGGTATTTTGCTGTGGCGCTGGCCGCCTCGGCTGTTGGTAATTTTGATACTGATTTCTCGGCCACTGCTGCTGATTTTGTGGCTGGGAAATAGGAACTTGTTGCATTATCTGATGATTAAAAATGGGCATAACAGATGCCACGTATGGTTGTTGTGCGACCTGCACATGGTAAACCGGTTGTTGAGGAAAATTGGGACCTGGTTGTGGTTGGAATAGAGATCGTTTCCAATTAGGATTCTGCTTCTTCCAAGTCATAACAGCGTTAGTCTCGCCTTCCTTCTTCTTATGAAAATTACCCTGAGACTTCTTGACACTGACGCTAGTGGAACTGTTAGGTGAACTGGCTACCTTTCCACTTTTCAGACCTGCCTCCACTTTCATGCCAATTGCAATGATATCAGAAAAATTGGCACCAATATTACTAATCATTTACTCATAAAATTCCAGCTTTACAGTGTCTACAAACCAATAAGCTAATTCCTTCTCAGTCAATGGTAGCTCAACCTGTGATGCAGTCTCTCTCCACCTTTGAGCATATTCTTTGAATGACTCAGTGTTCTTCTGAGTCATGGTCAATAGCTGTCTACGATCAGGAGCTAAAACCAAGTTATACTTATAGTGCTTTATGAAGACGTCCATGACATCTTGGAAACATTTAATCTGAGATTGGTCTAAGCTTAAGTACCACTTTGCTGCAGTGCCCTTCAGGCTGTCTTGGAAACAATGGATCATTAACTTATCGTTATCCATATATGTCGCCATTCTTCGGAGATACATTACCAAGTGTGCCTTATGACACGTAGCACCAGAGTACAATTCAAAGCTTGACAACTTGAATTTTGGTGGAATTACTACATCAGTGACCAGACACATATCCTTAAGGTCAGAACTGAAGACATTGTCTCCCTCCATGGCCTTCATCTTTCTCTGCATAATCTCCATATTGGCTCTTAATTTCTCATTACTGTCATCTTCTTCCATAGACATATCGTCATGGTCAAAATGATGCTGATTTTGAAAAACAGGTTGAAAATGGGTCTGCACCGCTGGTGGGGCATAAGTTGGAATAGCTTGCTGATTCCCATCAAACAGTGGTACTGCTTGTTGTGTGGATTGCGGAGCCATGACTCTCATAAAGTCACGTGGCATTCCCAGAGTAAGGCCTTCAACAGGTATGGTGGGTGGTTCAACAGTTGTAGCTGCAACCTCTGAGACCACAGTGACCTGTGTATCCATCTTTGCTCGTATAACATTCAGGGCTTCCATGATCTGCCCCATACCACCTTTTAGTTCGTTAAGCTCGTTGTTAACTTGATCCAAGTTCTCGCAATCTACTGACATCCTTCTTCTTCGAGCCTGTGCCTGGGTATTGTAACGATGCGAGGAATTCAGGGTGACGGTTCAACAACAACTGGAGAAGATAAAACGACATTAAGACACAGAAGAAATGCACATGCACATGCGAAAATGCAGATGAGATGCGCATGCAGGCTAAACCATCAAGAACTAAAAGGGTTCGCAAACAGTGTGAATAATAGGATTACTAATAACATAACTTTCCATTGAAAATAAGATAAGTGCTTACATAAAGGAAATGTTACAATCATTGTTTGGATCACATTAAAAAGAAATACAACTTTTAAAAAATAGGATTACAACAATAGATTACAACTATGGAAAATAGGGCAGCCCTTCGCCTTCCCTGATCCCTTCCATGATTTCTTTGATAAGTCGCTTGGTTTTGGCTTTCTCCAAAGTCATCTCTCCTAATAACTCCATCCTTCTCTGTTCAGCACTTGTGGATGCCTCATAACACGGAGTGGGCTTTCTTATGCTGAGTGAAATCCCTCGTGCCCATTGAAGATGAGCTTCAGTGACAGGACCGTTGGTGATCCATTTTTGATAATTAATGAAAAGCCATGCTTCCCCCATCCTGAGTTTTTCTTCAAATCCTTCTCTGTATCCATAGTACATCAGCTCCAATTCTTCTGGTCTAGGCTCTTCTTCAATTGGATGACCCAACTGGCAACGTGCGAGCACGGGGTTATAGTTTAACCAAGTCGACCCATGAGTGGCACATTAGGATAGTCTCCACAACTAACAATTATTATGGTTCCTTCAGGGTCTGTATCGTACCACTTGATGTCAGAATGCCTTAGTTCCATTAGTTTCTTGACCCAAAAAGCGTTGTCACTCACTTCCCAAAACGTTGGTGTCGTAGATAGGTATGAAATGAACCACTTGTATAGTAGTGGGGTACAGCAAACAATCACACCTTTACTCCTCATAGTCTGCGTGGTGACCGAGAAGTACATGCCAGCCAGTAAAGCGGGGACATGGTTCTGACCCATAAAGATTCTGATTGCTTGGACGTCAACAAAATCTTTAACATTGGGAAATAGGAATAACCTGTACACCAGCAAAGCAAACATTGACTCAAACATTACAGAGTTTCCGCTTTCCTAAAAGTGGAGAGTTGTCTCAATTAGAAATTGGGCGGGTAGCCCGCGATACCCTTCCCTGGTGGTCATGTTTTCTCAGATGTGTCTCTTTCGGATCCCCAATCCTACGGCGATATCCTGATTAATGAATTCTTCTTCCACACCGGAAAAAGGGGGATGATGTTGAACGGGTAGTCCTAGCATATGTGAATATTCTTCTATGGTTGGGACTAACTGGAAGTTTGGAAAGATGAAACATCGGTATACTGGATGATACCGTTGTACCAAGGTTTCTAGCAGTCCTTCTTTTACTTGCAACTTCATTAATGATAACAGGTCCCCATACTTGTCAATAAAGCTTGGTGGATCTTCAATTCTTCCTTCAATCTCTATCAAATGTTCAACATTAGGGATCAGGAAAGTGACGGGCCAGTTTATGTTCTTAGTAGCGTCCATTTTCTACAAAATCTGCAAAACAAAATTTAGTACCTCGATAGTTTAGCAAAAAATGCAAAATGCAACATGATGCAAGAATGCAGATGCAAAGCTAATCTATCAAGAAACATAGAAAATTGCAAGGCTTTTGACAATGGTATTTCAAAAATTCTTCTTCATTAAGCAAGTTTGGCATTCATTACATTCGGAGCAGAGTATCTTCATGCTCTTAGTACAAATGTGGGTTGTTCCCATAACTGAAAAGATAACAACAACAATGAAAATAAATAACATGGGGAACCAGCAGCAAGATCTTTAGAAGTTAGATCTGCTGGTGGATATTTCCCCCTCCTCATCCATCTCCCTCATCAGTTTTTCAATGCGTCCCTTAATCCTTTTCTTCTCGAGTAACAACCTTGTCAATGTTTCCTCCAGTCCTTGTCTAGTTCTGAGCGGCTTGTGACGGGAATAGGGTCTCCTCATCACACTGGCTATCTCAAGAGACCATTCCAGATGCGCCTCATTGACGGAGCACTCCGCCTTCCACAACTGCCTATTGATTTAACACCAAGCTTGCTCAAGAAGCATTTTCATTTCGTAGCTGTCTCTTTCCCCATAATACATCATGTGTAAATCCTCCTTGATTATGGGTCCCTTCCCCATATGACCCAGTTGTCAACGGGCGAGCACGAGATTGTAGTTGATGCAGCCGTTTCTTCCCAACAGGGGTACATTAGGGCAATCCCCGCAGCTAGTAATTATGACAATCCCTTCTTCTGTTGGGCTATCCCATTTGACATCTGTGTGGTTCAAACTCATTAGTTTTCAATCTATACTTGACAATGTTCTACCTCCCAGAAAGCCAGGGTTTTTGGCAAGTAGGTTGTGAACCACTTATAGAAAAGAGGTACACAACACACAATTTCTCCACATCCTTTGTTGTACTTGGTTTGAACCGCGTGATACATATCAGCCAGCAAGGTAGGGACTGGGTTATGGACTCTGAAAATTTGTATTTCCTGAGTATCAATGAACTGCTTCGCACTTGGAAACAGAACCAGCCCATACATCATTAAGGCAAGTGTTGCTTCATACAGTTCCTCCTTTCCTCTATTCTTGAAGTACATTACTTTCTTAAACAAGAATAGTGAAGATAGTCCAAGTCGTCCTTCTTTAACAACTAAATTTGCCTGGATATCGGCAAATCTGATTCCAGTAGTCGTTGCAATATCTCTAGCTGATGGCATTGATTCTAAACCGGAGAAAATTGGGGCATCTTTGACGGGAATCCCAATTATAGCATAAAATTCCTCTAAGGTTGGAACTAATTGGAACTCGGGGAATAAGAAGCAACGGTAATTGGGGTGATACAATTGCACCAACACTTATAATGGTGCCTCAGTCACTGGAACCCTCAGTAGTTGTGAGAGGTTTCCGTATTTGTCAATAAAGTTTGAAGGATCCTCGATCATGTCGCACATCCAGATCAGTTGTTGAAGTTCTGGGAGCTCGAAGTAATAAGACCAAACTTGCTTTTTAGATTCCATATCAACAAAGTCTGCAAAAATATCATTAGTTTCTTGATAGTTAGCAAAAAAATGCTGATGCAATGCAAAGTTTCATGGAATTCAGACGTTCGCAAAATATCAGGAGATATCAAAAGACTTCATTTTCATTGAATAAAAGGTGAATTACACTTTCAAAAGCCCAAAAGATAAAGCTAAATAAAAGCTAGAAAGTCCTAAGGAAATTCTCCTAGAAGCCTTGTGTTGAGTCTTCTGATTTCTTTCTCCATCTGGTCTCTTTCTGCGACGACGTTGTCAAGAATGGATTTCCAAGCGGGAGGCTGAGTGCTTGAGGGACTTGGAACTTCTAGGGCCTTTCTCTTCTTACAAGAGAGTAACTCCTCATTCTTGGTCTGCAATTGCTTCTGGAGTTCCAGATTCTCTTCAACGACCACTTGATACTTGAGCTTTCGGGCTTCTTCTGACCTTTGGGCTTGTCTGAGAGAAATCTCCAGTTTTTCTTCTTTTAACATGAAGTACAAAACAGGCTCTTTCTTCAAAGTAATTGGCTCTTGTCTTTTGTAGGGCATCTTTAGCTCTTCTTCTAACCCATTGGAGGTAGGGCTCCAAGGATACACAGTTAGGTCTTCCTAAAGAACTTCTTCCTCTTTTATGCTTGCTACCCCAAGCGTTCAAGATCAACTCTTTCTGTTCTTCGTTCTTGTCATATGTTTCGAAGTAAATACTTTCCACATGAGCACTGAGAGGTTTGTCTTCTAGAGGATACCCTAATTGGCGTCGCGCCAATACGGGATTGTAACTGATACCACCTTTGATACCAAGGAGAGGCACGTTACCATAGTTCCCATAGCTATCTATAATCAGGATCCCATCATACACCCTATTATACCAGTCAATATCTGCATGGGAGAGTGCCATAACTTTCTAAGACCACCATCCTTTCTTGGAATCCCAGAATGCTCCTGCCTTGGGTAGATGCGAAATAAACCATCTATACAGTATAGGGACACAACAGGTAATCTGTCCATTTCTATGAGCGTTTCTTGTATGGACTGAGTGATAGGCTTCAGCAAGCAAGGTAGTTACAGGATTTTGTTTCAAGAAGATTTTGATTGCATTTAGATCCACAAAGTTGTCTATGTTTGGAAACAAGAAAAATCCATAGATAAGCAATGCAAATACAGCTTCAAAGGCATCCCTGTTGGAGTTCTTAGCAAAGTAACGAGCCTTTCCAATCAAGAACTTAACGGTTAACCCCAAAATTCCTTCCTTAGAGGCTAAATTACTTTTGATGTCAACTAACTCCAGGTGAGTCTTCTCAACTATTTCTTCTTCTTTTGGATCCTTCTCGAAGACAGGAAACAGGGATTCATCCTTGATAGGTAGACCAACTATCTGAGAGTACTCCTCAAGGGTGGGTAAGAGCTGATAGTCAGGGAACGTGAAGCAGTGATATTTTGGATCATAAAACTGAAGCAGAGTTGAGAGAAGTCCTTCATCAACAGTCTTCCTTAACAAAATTTACAACTTTCCATATCTGCTTAGGAATCCTTCAGGGTCTGTTAACAAATCTCCCAATTTCCTTAGGTCATCCAATTTGGGACTCTTGAAAGTGTATTTGATGGTGTTTCTTCTTGAGCTATCCATGATATTCCTCTGATATAAGAAAAGAAGTCTGAGTTCCATGAAACAGATGCAACATGAATGCTTATGCTATATGGATGCAACAAACACACATAGAGCACAAACAAACAAAGGCAAAAAGGGGATAGGTTAAACATGGAGCCAAAGGTTCACCCTTCCCATTGGTATGTTCTATTGGTTTTCACCTGCTGAACGGGTTCTAAGAAGTTCCCAGAGTCTACAATCCATCTTTTGGATTTTAAGGATTTCCCAGATGACTTGGTAATCGATAAAATTCTCAAGAGGATCTCGTCTGAGTGTAGTATCGCGTGACAACCAATTCAGAAATAGACTCCATCATGGTCTCTGCACTACATCTAAAAGGCTTAAGTTGGGTTTGGTAACTACGTTTCTCAATATCCCGGGCTCCTAGGTCGAGAGTAGTACGCTTTCACGAACGAATTCGTTCAACATAACTAGACTCTCGAGAGGGCCTCAACTGAGTGATGGTGTTATCAATTCAACATTTCAGGATTCGACTCCCTGAAAGCCTCCTTGAATACCATCGTCCTATAATAAGTGTATGCTCGAATTCGGGTATAGGATTTATCTCACTCATAGATATCATATCAACCCAAATTAAACAGAGAAAAGTCAAGCAAGAACAGATATACAAATATATAAGCAAATATGACATACATAAGCATATACAAGTAATAAGCAAACATGAATAACATAAAAGCAAGATAGGCTTAACCCTCTTAGGAAAGGACCAGCAATAGGCCTAACACTCCCCAGTGAAGTCGCCATTTCTGTTGCGGTGAAAATGGGATAACAAATTATTAATTAATTTGCATCATTTTTCTTTTACAACCGACTTTGATTTACCCAAAGGAAAGGTTCAAGATCGTTAGAAAAACCTAAAGGGGAGAGATTTAAGGTTCGGGGGTTGGCTACGCCTAGGGAAGGTATTAGCACCCTAAACGTCCGTAGTACTCTACGGGAGCCTCTTTTTAATGTTATCTTATGTTTGCTAAAGGTTCTATGCAAAAGGTTGAAACCCTAGGGGTTAGTATCTAAGTATACTCGATAAGGCATCGCACCTTACGCCTACGTATCCTCGGGAATAGAATCAGAGTATGCGTAGTTCTACTTCTACTGAATGATTGACTATGGTCAATATTCAGAGGGGAAATGAGTGTGACCTCATTGTAGAGTATGAGAACTCTCTAAGTCTAGTTGTAATGAACCTATGTTATGTTTTAGTCAGTAGGGAAAGTGATAAATTCATTATGATGAATATCACTAAGAGTTTAGGAACTCTCTCCTAAAGCTAGTTGTGACTTCCATGGCTCTGATGAGGCCAAGAAATGAAGTTTCTCCTAAGAGGTTACATAGGTTAAGATGGGGGCTAATGACTTTAAAAGTCAATGTATTTCACCTTCCTTTGGAATAGGGGAAAGATGATGATAAAAGAATAAAAGTCATAGAAGATGAAACATTTGATATAAGATAAAATAATGAAAGCAACATAAGCATGAGGATGGCAATATGTTTCATGACAAATGATGAGTAGACATGAGATAAATATCAAGATATCAAGTAGACAAAGACAAACCAAAGATATTAAACTTGAGAAATATATCACAAATCATAAGTCAAGACGTAGTCATGAATAAAAGATTAATTAAGATGATATTCAAAGTTGAATAATACCAATCACAAATTAAATCAACAACCAAATAACAAGATAAATTAAAGATGAATTAAACCACACATTCAAAATATCAATAAGGTCATAAATAAAGGTTTAACAATTTAATCAAGATAAAGAGAGTGGAAACTCACATTAATAATAAATCAACTTAAATAACTATTTAAGAAAATAAATTACTAAATAAAATAAATATTTTGGAGTTTTGGAATAAAACTAAGATTTTATAAAAGATAAATAAACTGTTTTTTTGAATTTTTAATAAGCTTGAGATAAAAAGAAAATGATTTAACTAAAAAAAGATGAAATGTCCTATGTAGGGATTGAACCCACGCCCTTACCTGAACGCCCCAAAATTTCCACCATCTGGGCTGTGCGTGCGTAGTGAATACAAAATGTAAGCAATGAACAAAATAACAAGGCAAAATGGAAAAAAATCAGAAAAACAAAAGGGTTGATCCGCAGGATCGAACCCAGGCAAGGCATGTGAAAGGCGAAGGCGTGCTTAGTGTGTGACCGTTGGGACGGCGTGTACATCCAAGCAAAATACAACTTGATGAATATATAAACTAAACATGCGCGCATTTTTCAAATCTCAAACATAAGCCAAACACGCGCAGTATGCTTATTAAAAGTAAATCTTCAAACCATACTATGAAAGATCAACATGAACAAAACCAAATCACTACCAACTCAAAGCCAAGACTGCTACGTATGTATACCAAATAACTGACATTAAAGTAAAGCAATGGAATGTATAAGGTGAGAAATCTCAACACAAGCATGGCAGCAAACATACAATCTTGCCGTACCCCTCAAGTTATGATGGTTATTAGAATCAACATGAAGCGAATAACATTAAAAGGACCAGTATGTGAGCTGAGAGCAAAGACCAAAAGTGTTACAAAATATCAAAGTTCAAAACAATATTCAACAATTTCAAACTTAAGACCAACTTCTAATCTTAGGTTGAAAAGAGCACATCAATAATTCATAAAGATACAGTCAATGCAGATCAGAATTCAAGGCAATTAGCAAAGTCATGGCATTATTGTAGTAGGGTAATAAACATGGAGAAAACAACACAAGTGACAAATCAAAAATCAAACATCAAAATGTAGGATGCAACGCATACATGGTACTGATGTAATATATAACTGATGCTTGCCAAAGATAATTGAAACATGTAGAGCAAGGAGCATTGTTCATAAAATTTAAAGAAAATAAGTGCAGATACTGCTTGAAAACATTTTGGTTCATAACTCTTTTAAATAAAAAAAATCATCCAAAATATGTAGACCCGTAAAAGAGAAATATGCCAAGTGAGGTGTGTGATCAAAACTCTTAGGTTGTGACAAAAGGACAGTGTGCAAAGACAAGTAGGGGTGTCAATCAAGGTAATTCAATCATGCTACAAAGAATCCACAAGATGAAAAAGAGACCCTAGCATCACTAACATACACAGCAGCCTTGGATTTGAGCAAAGATAAAAACAAAATCATGCAATACTTGGCATATTAGGTTAAAATATGATAACAAAGCATGTAGAGACATATTATTAAAGACCAACATAAGACTGGCACATATAGAAGCATTTTGAGGCTCAAGCAATCAGAATTCAACAAAACATGCAAGTTGACAAAAAAGTTCCACATTCTGGAAGTAGGTATACTAAGTGAGGTGTGTGGATAGTGAAACAAGGTATGGTGTTCTCATGAATATGAATAGACTGATCAGAAGGCAATGTGTAAAAGAGGAACAAATGAGCAGGTTGTATATCAAGAGTTATGCCAGTCACAAAGTTACACAAAGGATTAAGTATGGTTATGAGCAATACAAATCAAAGCAGCTTTAGTGTACATAGCAAACCAGCAACATGACCATATGGAAAGATTTAAAAGAAACCTGACTATCACAACTTAAACTCATCCTCATATGTAACAAGACTTAATCAAGATGAAACAAATAGAGGTCTAGAAATTGATGCATACAAGATCAACAGCAGACATATGCATTTAAGCAAGGTTCATGTGATATGAGATGGCATATTAAGTGTAGATATGATCAATAAACACAACATAAGACAAACCAGATGGATTTGGGCATAAGTGAAAGCAAGACACGAACTCAATCAGGCAGTGATGGCACGCAAGCATACTATAGAGTGTGAAAAGCACCACAAAGACAGTTCATGATTTACATTAAAACTTAAACATGAGCAAGATTACATCTCAAACATGTTTGGCAAGACTACATATTCTAATATGACAGCAATGACTTGTAAAGTAAGTAAGAGACAAAAAGGCAAGGTTTTGACTAATCATAGAATTTGACATATTCATCAAAGCATGTTCATCACAAAACTGATATGCAACACTTCAAGAGGTCAACTATTCAAAAAAAACCATTTAGGGCAAGTATAGATGCAAGCAGATCATGCATAGATAGAAGTAGAGATCTTGGACAGATTATGTATACTTCATCA
Organism: Lathyrus tuberosus; assembly: GCA_022829125.1. NCBI lineage: Eukaryota > Viridiplantae > Streptophyta > Magnoliopsida > Fabales > Fabaceae > Lathyrus > Lathyrus tuberosus. The sequence continues at coordinate 1,863,823 of JALAZF010000073.1, read as the reverse complement.
ATTTGACATATCAGATGAACAAACTTACAATGGCATGGTGTACAAACATACTGATATCTCATAAGCATTAGCATAGATTGCTGTTTAAACAAGGCATTAATATATAATGAGGCATGGTCAATTCACATCTTGAAGAATTAATTCACATGTTAAAAACCAGAACTTAGCAGACACATAGATAGATTAAACTAAGGTTGGGCACACATACAATAAGTTCGGGCCTATACCAAATGTCAGTCAAAATGACACGTAGAGAACAAGTATGATATGGTAGAAGTAATGCTGTAGAACTGATGAACATGATTCAAGTGATAAGTAAATGGCATATCAAAACAGGTTTGTTATTTCAAAGTGGAAAAAGACACATAACTGATAGCAACATACTAACATATCAATCTCTTTGCACAAAGCAAATATGGTGGCTATGATAGTGCTGATTGATTTTAGAGAACAAAACTCATTTAGACACAAAAACCAACAAGCATCTGACCAAAAATCATGAACCACAAGATGAAACAACTCAGTTTAAAAGTCCTATTATGCTAAGTAGATTATAAATCTTATGCATACAAAGCAATAGCTCAGCAGAATATCAGTTTAAGCACATGTGACAAACCTTGATTCAAAACGTATTTCAGGCATATCAACAATGTAAACACATATTGAGACAATGAGAAGCATACATCTACTATGAACGTAACAACAATCATCAAGCTCAACAAGTTAACAGAAAATAGACATAGAGTAAATCAACAAGTATTATGTCTCAACCAAGATCAGAACTCAAATCATTCATGATAAATCTAAAATACCAATCTATATATCATATTCATACTAAGAATAGCATAGAACAAAATAAAGATGCACATGTTGTTAATGCAGTAACACAGAATGGGCGTGAGGTAAAGATGCTTACCTCTTTTCCAAGCTAACAACAAAATCTTTGAACAGATTCTTGCTCCTTCTTCGTCTCTTCATGCTAGCACAGCTGCAAAACTCTTCCACTGGTATCCAACCAAACCACACAACAATTTCCTTTCCTTGCAGCTAACTCTTGCTCTCTCAATGTGAATTGATTTTAGAGTGATTTTGTAAAGAATTGTTGATCAGAGCTGAATAGCTACCCTCCTTATATAGGCATAGTAATGGGTTGATGTTTATGGGCCGGGTCAGGATCAAATCCCTCCTCCAAGAGTAGTGGCTAGGGTTTTGAAATGAGAATCAAACATTGAAATTCTGAGGAGGCAAACACTCCTCCATTCTGAGCACGCAACAGGCATTGCAGGGTTGAAACAGGTAGCATTTTCCCACCTTTCTTTTGTTGCCAGCCTATGTATGTGTTCTTTGGGAAACCGAGAGTTATGTTGCTCTGCTCCTCTCGCAGGTGGCACAGCAAATGATGAAAATGGGAAGCTTCGTCCTTGCTTTATGCGATTGAAATCCCATGGAGCAATTGAGGAAAATTAGGGCAAACGAGATAGGAGTGATGGCGCCAAGATTTGATGAAGTGAATTTGAAAATTGAGCTTGCAATGGGTTTGAATGAATTGGAATCATTTTCTCCTTTCTGCAAAACCAAAACTCACTACCAGAGGAAGAAGAGGACCAACCCAACACATGTGCTATGCTCCCATTGGTTCAAGTTATCCGTTGAAAAGTCAAAGAAAGATAATGCCTTCTGATTGGCTAGTGGTTTTATTCATCCTCCAATCAAAATTTCCCATAAATCCACAAAAACTCAAATGGAAATATGCCACACGTATCTCTCTTAATCAAAAAGGGTTAATCATAATTTATTACACTATTTAAATTAATTGCACTACCTAAATAAAAATTAAAAAGATTATTTAATAATAAAAAAAAACTAATGATGATTAGATTAATGACTAGATTAATGCAATTTAATTAATTAATTACTAAAATACAATCTAACTTAATTTTAACTAAAAGATAATTTAGAATTAAAAGTTAAGACACCTTAAATAAAATTAGCCAAAAATGAAAAAAAGGTAATTAATTTAAAATCAAACAAATTAAATTTAAAAAAAATCATCAATTATATTGACTAATTAAGCTAATAATCAATTGATTAATTAAAATAAAAACATCAAAATAAACCTGAAACATTTATAAATTAAATTAAGGTAAGATAAATAACATAAAAAATGCTAAATAAATTAAGGCAAAATAGATAAAAAGAAATTAAGATAAAAAATACAGAGAAAAATAAATCACATAGCATCTAGCAAAAAGATGAGGGTAAAATTTGGGGTACAACAAACGTGAACCTATCACAGCAACAACACCCATTATTAACGATCTATAGAATCACGACACCATAAAAATGATCTAATTGAAGTATAAACATGTCAAGATTCATAATAAATATATTAAATCTTATTTCCACATTGTTGACAGTATATCTTGGCCTCACAGTCAAGAAGAACAGTAGCAGCATTTGCGCATCGAATACAAACCCTATGCCGCCATTATTTGATGCTCATTGTCGCTCCCATCTACAATAAGCATCCTTAACCAAAACTGAATCAGAAAAAAGAATTGAAATATGAATCTTGAGGCAACAGTAATCCAACTCCAGAAACCATAGATCGAATCAAATTGAAAATGCATCTGAAATCCAAACAAAATTCTGAACCAAACTCGAAACCAGAACTGGACAATATCTTTCCCAAAGAATGCACATTGTGATGCGTCAAAAACAACACCTGCCACATAACAAAAACTTCATCAAAGACATTTTAACTCAAATTAATTTACGAACCAGATCTACGTGACAAAAATTAATTGAAGATCACATAAAAAAATACCCATTAAACAAAATAGTTTCAAAAAAAGAAACAATTGCATCATATTGGCATCCAAACCTTTCACCTGCAAGTAGAAAATCAATAGCTTAGGTATCAACTTCAGTTTAAAAAATAGCAAGAAATGAGGGATTTGGGGGAGATCTACGTGAATCTAAGTATTACCTTTTGCAATTCGTGTAGAAGACATGTCACAGCTCTTAGGTATCAAATTTGTTCTTCTATCATCTTCTTCAACTGCAAAAATATTACAGTTCAGTATTCATGAAAAAACCATAACTATTGAAATCCTGAACAACAATAATATTAAAAAACAACAACAGAGAAAATGGATGAGAAATATTTGTTTCTTCAGAAGTACCGGTGGTAGTTTCTTCAGAAACACCAACAACAGGTTTGGTACCTTTTGAATCGCTTTTGGATCTTGACGACCGAGAAAAAAAGAGTTAGATTGGGAGAAGAAGGAGAAGAAGACGGAAGAGAAAGAGTAACAAATGATGGAGCAAGAGAGAGTCAGAGAGTCAAATTGAAAAATAAAATGTGAAATCATGTGTTTTCTGAGCAAAAACATGTCTGGTACCTGCTCCCAGATCCCAACTTGAGTTACAGGAAAAAGTTAGAGTGGAACTATTTGCTACTGTTACGAAACGTGATGGAAAAATATAAGGGTTTTTAGTGCAAATGCAGCAGTTACGTTTTAATTAGTACATGATTTGGTTGGAAATAATTACTTTTGGACATCATTTACCCTTAATTTTGTGACGTGGCAACACTAAACCAAGGATTACTATAGTGTTTATCAGAACAATCAATCTTCTTATATTATAGATTAATACTTAAATCAATGCATCATGCATGAAATATATTATTAGTTTATCTTTGTGATTATATGTCTTTGATCTATAATACAAATAGATATGACCGACTTACTTATGACGTTTAGTATATCAATCAACAAAACTCGGTACGAGTATTTTACTAATTTAAAAATAAAATTCAATCAAATAATTTATCAATTAATATTTAATAACAATTGATTATAATTTATATTAATAATAATTAATTATGTTAGGTCCTTGGTTGACTTTTATGGGCCTTGTAAGAGTGCGAGATCCAAGCCCAAAAAAAGGAACTTGAGATTTGTGGAGGTGGGTCATCAATCGGTTTTAGAAGATTCTATTGAGCAATTTTCTCAACCTTCCTTTTTCAATGTTCTAAACCCCAGAAAGCCAAATCCCTCGCCTTATCTCAACAATCCTAGCTCTTCGGAATCTAGTAAGCTTTCAGTTGGTGCGGTGTTATGTTGTGAGTCGATTTCGGATTCAGATGTGGGAGGTTGTAACAAGAAGTTCTGGGTCAACTTTGATTCTAAAGTAGGAGAAAAGGTGTGGAGAGTTGCGTCAAGGTTTGGAGTCTCTTTGAAAGGTAACGCGGTCGACTTTGTTGAGAAGATTAATGAGATGGAGGCAGCTGATAGAGGTAAGTATGGAGGTTTGAGGGTGTCTACCAATTGTGAACAATGATTATTGGTTCACTTAATATTAGAGGAGGTGGTAAATTTTCCAAAAAGAAGAGGGTTAAACTCTTAATCAGATTGGGAAAGGCTGACATTTTTCTTTTTCAAGAGACGAAGATGAAGGAGGTAGATTCGAAGGTCATTGGTAATCTTTGGAGCGACAGGAATGTTGGTTGGTCTTATTCTAGTGCGAGAGGTCTTTCTGGAGGCTTAGTTACTTGCTGGAATGAAGATGTTTTCAAGGCTGAGTTTTCTTTCTCAGGGGAAGGGTATTTAGGTGTGAAACTTTCTGGTTTAGACAAACTGTATTTTGTTGTGAATGTCTATTCAGGTTGTACAGCCAGTGCTAAAAGGAATTTGTGGAATGATCTTAAAAGGATAAAGAGCAGATGGAAGGACAGGATTTGGATATTCGGAGGTGATTTCAATGCAGTCACTAGCCCATCAGAAAGAAAAGGTGTCACCTCTATTAACAGGTACGCCGAGATGAGTGATTTTTCTGGTTTTATTAAGGAGCTTGAACTTGTGGATTTCCCTGTTAAAGGGAGTCTTTATACCTGGTTCAGTGGAGATGGGAAGTCTATGAGTAGGCTTGACAGATTTTTGGTTGATCTTGCTTTTGTGGATACTTGGGGTTTTATGGAGCAAACTATTGGGAGGAGGGATGTGTCCGACCACTGTCCTATTTGGTTGAAGGTGGATGAGAGGAATTGGGGCCCTATTCCGTTTAGGATGAACGATGTGTGGTTTGATAATCCACATTTCATAGATTTTGTTAAGGATAAGTGGAATTCTATAGTGGTGGAGGGGAAGAGTGACTTTATTCTTAAAGAGAAGTTCAGACGGTTAAAGGATCATCTCAGGTTATGGAGCAGGGAGATTTTTGGTTGGTACAATCTTAAAATTGAAGAAGGAGTTGATTGTATTAATGTGTTGGATGAAGCCTTGGGCCATGTGGAAGATAAAGAGATAGAGGAATTGGTTTCTAAGAGGGCAGAGGCGACTCGTGATATGTGGAAGTATTCTCATATTCGGGATAATATGTTAATTCAAAGAGCTAGAGTTAAGCGGCAGGTGGAAGGCGATGTAAACTCTAAATTATTTCACGCTGTGATTAAAGGTAGGAATGCTAGAAGATTCATTGGTTCAGTGAAGTCTGAAGAGGGAATTGAGGATTCAGTCACTGGGATTAAGAGAGTGGATCAGGATTTTTTCTCTAAGAAGTTTTCTGAACCTATTATTAACAGACCTTCACTCGAGGGAATTGATTTTAACTCTTTGTCGGCCAGTGAGGTGGAGTTTCTTGAAACACCCTTTTTAGAACTTGAAATTGAGCAGGCAGTGTGGAGTTGTGAGAGAAGGAAAAGTCTGGGGCCGGACGGATACAACCTTTTATTCATCAAGAAGTGTTGGCCTATCTTTAAGGATGACATGTGCAAGTTCTTCTTTGATTTCCATAAGGATGCTTTCCTGCCTAAAGCATTTTGTTCCTCCTTTTTAACTTTAATTCCAAAGGTGAAATCTCCTCGAAGTTTATCAGAGTACAGACCTATTTGTTTGGTGGGCAGTGTGTATAAAATTCTAGCTAAACTCTTAGCTAACAGGCTTAAGAAAGTCATCGGAAGTTTAGTGTCGTGTAATCAGTCGGCTTTTGTTCCTGGTCGTCAGATGTTGGATGGTATTGTGATAGCCAATGAAGTTATTGACAAGGCTTATAGAGATAAGAGGGAGTGTGTGTTATTCAAAGTGGATTTTGAGAAGGCGTACGATAGCGTAAATTGGGAGTTTTTGAGGTGCACGATGAGGAAGATGGGTTTCGGGCCAATATGGATGAAGTGGATGGAAGTTTGTGTGTCTAATGGTTATCTTTCAGTTTTAGTTAACGGCAGCCCCACGAAGGACTTCAGGATTCACCGTGGTTTGATGCAGGGAGACCCGCTCTCCCCTTTTTTATTTGTATTGGTAACAAAAGGTTTAACTGCTATGGTGAAAAGAGCTACTGAACTAAGGGAATTTGATGGCTTTAGGTTTGATGAAGAGAATTTTGTTGAGATTGTTCAATTTGCTGACGATACGCTTCTAGTAGAAGGAGGGGGTTGGAGAAATCTTTGGAGTATTAAAGCCATTTTGCGTGGATTCGAACTTGTTTCGGGGCTGGGTGTTAATTTTACTAAAAGCAGAATTATTGGAATTAATTTGAACCCTCATTTCCTGCAGGCAGCTTCCAATTTCCTTGCTTGTAAGGTGAAAAGTTCTGTGTTTACTTTTCTTGGCATCACCATAGGATGCAATCCTAGATTAAAATCTACGTGGAAGCCGGTAGTCGAAAAGGTTAGGAAGAAATTAGCAGCTTGGAAAGGTAGAATGTTATCAATGACAGGTAGAGTCACTCTTATCAATTCAGTTTTATCGAGTATCCCGGTTTTCTGGTTTTCGTTCTATAAAGCGCCTGTTTCAGTGTGGAACGAAATCGACAAATTAAGAAGAAGGTTTTTGTGGGGAGGTAAAGAGGGCAAGACTAACATTAATTGGATTAAGTGGGATATAGTGTGTAGAGAAAAGAGCAAAGGAGGTTTGGGTGTTAAAAGATTAAAAGAATTCAACATAGCTTTATTGTTCAAGTGGCGGTGGAAAATTTTGTCAGAGGCGAAAGGGTGGTGGAAGAAAGTCTTGAAGGCGAGGTACGACGCAATTGAACATTGGGTGTTGATGGAGGCTAAGGATTTTAAGAAGGCTGCTTCTTTCTGGTGGAAGGATTTACTGAGATGCGGCAATTCGGATTTGGGAGTTCCGTCTCATTTATTCAATTCTAAAATTTCCTTTGTTGTTGGTTCTGGGAAGAAGACTCCGTTTTGGTCGGGTAATTGGGTTTCGACAAGTTCTGTTGCGAGTTTGTTCAGTTGCTTATTTAAGGCAAGTAAATCGAAGGAAGTTTTTGTGGTTGACATGGGCTGTTGGAGGGAGGGGGAGTGGTTGTGGAGTGACTTTGTTTTACCTTCAGTTTCCACTGCCGAGACAGAGGAGCAGAGGCGGAACTTAGTCTCTCTGGTTCATCAAGTTCGTCCATTTCAGGGTAGAGAAGATCAGCTAATTTGGGAAGGTAATTGTGTTTCTTATTTTACTGTAAAGGAGTTTTACTTACTGCTAGTAGGTTTTAGAGAGGAGCAGGTAGATTTTATTCAATCTATTGCTTTCAAATGGCTTTGGAGGTCTCAAGTGCCGGCTAGAATTCGCCTTTTTGGTTGGAGGCTACTGTGGAATCGGTTGGCGACGAAGGAATCAGTTTATCATAGAGGAATTCCTATGGATTTATGCTGTTCTTTTTGCGGGGCTGATGTTGAGAATATTTCTCACTTATTTTTTCTTTGCCCTTATGCTGTTAACGTTTGGCTTTCTATTTCGAATTGGTGTGGGGCAAAGGGTAACTACCAGGGTGATGCTTGTTCTCATTTTTTGGAATGGTGCTGCTCTGGGAATTTTTCTGCAGGTTCAACTTTCAAATTGTCGGTTTGGCTGGCGGTTGTTTAGACCCTTTGGATGGTTAGAAACGATATCGTTTTTAAGAATGGTAGCATAAATGTAAATGATATCTGCTGGTTTATCAAAATATCAATTTGGAAATGGTGTAGCATAGGCGATAATTTCTATTCCAACCGTAGCTTTTACGATTTTAATGTCAATCCTATTTGAGGTGTCTCTAGGTAGAAGGATGTTGGTAGGAATTTTCTCTTAAATGTGTTATATATGGGTTGAATACCCCTTGTGTTCAATTAATATCAAGTTGCTTTCATAAAAAAAAAAAATTAATTAAATAATTAACCTACAAAATTGTCACATAAAGTCACGTTCCATGATAGCATGCCAGTGACTCCCCTGCCATATTTAATGCTTGGGGGACGTCTCTTTCCCTTTCAAATTGAGAAAATCTAGTGTGTACTATTTATTACGATAAGCGGTGGTAGGTCAGTTATTAATTAAATATATTTGTTCCATTAGAAAAATAGTAAAATGATTAGAAAATCATCACAATTACATATTACAATTACAAATATTCAGTCTTCTTTGTTCAAAGTCCAAACAAGGAGAATACTATTTTGGACACAACCTAAATAAATAGTGCTAGGTACACTCACATAAATATTAAATTAAAATATAAAAAATTATATTATATTAAATTATTTGATTATCATTTTCTTCTATTATGTGTATATGCTAAAACAATTTTAATTTGTGTTTTTGTATAAGTAAATTTTGCTCTCAAACAAGTGGACAATAATCTCATTGATAGAGTTGTACATGGACAAGTTAGTTTTGTTTAAGTCTGTCATGCAAAAATAATTTTGAAAAACAAAGGATGGGGTAGACATAATAGAAGGGATGGGGTAGAAAATTTAATAGGCTTTGTCGAAAAACTGAGCACTCCCTAAACTCTTAAAGTCAAAAATACAAAATGTCAAGTATGTTATACTGTCAAAATCTACCAAAAAATAGGGTGTGCCGAGACTAGTAGAGTAAAGGGTGTAGAACGAAAAATCTTGACTCAACTCCGCAAAAATTCTAGGGGACTATTTTGTTCACTAGCATGTACATTATCATATCCCTTCACAACTTGTTATTATCCATTAAATCTAATTCTTGGTGATCTTCAATCTTTTAGGCTAGGTTACCATTATGAGTGATTCATTAATCTATTAAAAATAATCTCATTCTTTTGGATGTATTTTAAAATTTCTCTCCAATTAATCTTTTCATCAAAGAATCATCTAAGTTTTCATCAGTGCGTCTATTATACATTCTAAGGACTCTCTTAGAGAGGAACTCTCTAAGAGTATTGTGCTTATGAAATATTTGTCATCTCTTACAATTGTAGTCAGAGTTCTTAATTTTTACAATAGTTATGGTATTATCACATAGGATCAAGACAAAATGCATTGGATTTCTAAGCATCTCAACCATTATGCTTTTTCATTAGTTGTTGCTAGAGATATCAATTTTGATTCCATAATGGATTTAGTGATAATTATTTGTGTCTTAGACTTCCAAGAAACTAATCTTCCAATAATGTTAAAGATGTAATTGCTAGTCCCTTTGGAGAAATTTGGCAAGGATTTTCAATCAACATTAATGTATCCCTCAAGGACAACAATTTTTTTATAATGTAATCAAAGATTTATGATCATTTTAAGGTACCTTGCGACTCTCAATAGTGTGTCAATGCTCTATACTAGGTTTACTGGTAAACTTACACAATAATCCTACGACTAGTAATATCAGGTCTAGTACAATCAATGACATACATTAGGTTGTCAATGACGTTTATATATTAATATTATCTTACGCTATCATCAGTGTTTGTGAAGAATTTAACACTTGGATCATATGGAGTTAAGGCACATGTATGTTCAAAGTATTTATATTTATTTAAGATCTTCTTAACATAGTATATCCAAATAAATTTCCTTATTTGACCTAGTAATATTAATATCAAAGATTACACTCGTTTCTCGAGGTATTTCATATCACAGTTGTTGCACAACAATGATTTTAACTTATTAACAACGTGAATGTTTGAATCAAATATGAGCTAGTCATCTAGATAGACACAAATGATAGTGTCACTAGTAGTAAATATATATTTTCTAATAAGATATCACATAAGTTAAATGTCATTTTCAAACTTACAGTAAATACATATGTCACTTTCATTCACCTTAACCCCATTCAAGATATTTAGATTGTAAACATGTTATAGTCATCATTTAGGAGCTTGTTTTAGACCATACAAAGATTTATCTAGTTTACAAATCTTAGTCTCTTATTCATAAATTACAAAGCCTTCAAGTTGTTCCATATAGATTTCTTCCTCTAAATCACTATTTAAAAAGAACTTTTAACATCCATCAGGTGTACCTTTAAGTTATAAATAACATAAATTAAAATAAGTACCCTAATATATGTTATTATGGTAATGGGTGAAAATGTGTTGAAGAAATCTACATTTCCTCGTTGTCTAAAACCCTTGATTACAAGGCAAATCTTGTATTTCTCAACGGTTCCATCAACTTTTAATGTCATTTTAAAATTCCATTTACAACCTATAGGTTTGTAACCATGGGGAAAGTCTATTAAGTTCTAGATTTGTTAGATTCTAGAGAGTCTATTTTTTTGCTTATGGCCTCCTCCCATAATGTAGCGAGCGATTTTGGACGCGGTTCTTAAGCGCTGGTCGCTCTCTGCGGTTTGAGCTTAAACTACAGGTCGATTCATTTTTTATCCTATTGTGAGCTGAATAAGAAAGGGAAATAGATGTCTCCAATTAACCCTGCTTTGCATACTGAGTTTAAACAGCGGTCTGTTAGGTTACGGATGCTATCAATGTGGGGGGCCTTTGTACTGGTTATTTGTATTTTCGCCAATACTGTTTTCTTTCTTTTTTACCTGGGCAGAAGGTTTCTGGCGGGGAACAAGGATTAGGATGTTAGGACTGATGCTTTTGAAATACTGCTTTTGATTGATGGAGATATGGGATTTGGGTTTTTTGTTGATTGCGCTCGCTAAGATCTTTTCTTTCGATCTTATGCCTACGTATTCCCGTTTACCGAAACAGGGAAATCAGAGCGTTCGTAGTTCCTCCTATTCTATGGGAGGAAATTGGTTTTTGGTGTCTTGTTCAAAGCCCAAGACGTGAAGCGAAAGGTGGTTTGTATCTTGTTCAAAGCCCAAGATGTGAAGCTGAAAGGTCTATTTGTGTCTTGTTCAAAGCCCAAGACGTGAAGCTGAAAGACCTCGACTTTAGAGAGAATTTGTCTTCTCTAAAGAGGGGAGAAGGAGAATTACTTTAACTGGGATACGCGGATCCGAGCAATGCCATAATTTCCGAAGAAAGGGTTTTAACCTGAAGGAGAAGACTTTAACTCAGTGTAGAGCAATGCCATCTTTCCTTAGGAATTTCTCATGCTAAAAGAGGGACAGTGGCGTGGATATAGATGATCCAGAGGCTTGCCGCTTACAGCGATTAGATGAAGGGAAAGGAGTTGTTGATGTTTGTGTACTGTGAACGAGGCACAACTTTGATGCTAAAAGGTTGATTGGATCAACCAGTGGTTTTCTTATACAAACCCTAAGAGGAGGCTGATATGTGTCTCGTACAAAGCCCGAGAGAGAGGCTAAAAGATTTTGACCCGACGATGGAGTCTTTTGGTATCTCGTATAAAGCCCGAGATGGAGGCTATTTGACTCAACAAGAGAGTTTTTTGTATCTCATACGAAACCCGAGATGGAGGCGGTTGTTTGTTTGGATCTATAAGAACCTTTTTGTATCTCGTACGAAGCCCGAGATGGAGGCGAAAGGGGGATTGACTCAACGAGGGAGTCTCTTATGTGTCTCGTACAAAGCCCGAGAGAGAGGCTAAACGGTTGTTTGAGTTGAGTGACAGATCCAATATACTGATTTTAAAAGAGAAAATCAGTTCTTATATGAGCATTACTGTACTCAGGGATTTGATTTGAGGATCAGGGATATTTCCTTCTCTTTGAGGAAACGGGAAATCTAAAGGGTATTGAGACTGTCCGAGTCTGCGGGTTTCCTTCCTATTTAACGAAGGGTGCTTGAGAATGTCTTTGAGACTCAAGGAAGTTAGACTGTCCGTGTCTAGAGTTTTATCTTTTGTACTATGTTGTGAGAAACAGTAGTAGACTCTATGAAAGGACTGTTCTATGAGGATGACTAGGTTCTGTTCCTATACCTCTAGGAGGTCGTCGGGACAATTTGTACGAAGCCCAAGAGGAGGCTGGAAACTTTTAAGAAGCCGGCGGGTCCTTGTACAAAGCCCAAGAGGAGGCTATCATTCCCGGAGGAAGAGATCATTATACGAAGCCTAAGAGAAGGCTGTGAATACTTCTAAGAAGCCGTAGTGTCCTTGAATAATGCCCAAGAGGAGGCCGATGCTTTTAAGAAGCCTGTGGGTCTATCATCTCCTTTCCATTAGGAGAGATAACTCTTTTAAAGATAAAAACCACTGGTAAACGTGCGAGGTTTACTATCCAGCGACTCTTAGCTTTTAAAGAGGGTTCCTTAGTTAAGGTCCAAGATTATGACCGTAGTGGGTACCCAAACCCCGAGACATTCAAGGCAAGCTATCCACAAGGAATAGATCAAGTCAGGAAAGTTCGAGAATTTGGAAGAAACTCAAAGATGCCATTCACGGAGAATACATTCATCTTGGGGAGTAGAGCTTCTTGATGATTCCTAAGGAGGACAGCCGAAGAGAATACTGTATCTGGTGCTCCTATTGGGGATCTAGGCGTCTATTTCTACGAATAAGTGAAACGGCGTCACCTAGTTCTAGACGTAGTTGCCGGGGAAACTCGAAATATCTATACTATTATTATACAGTAGATATGAGTTTATGAAAGGAGACTTACAGTGAGCAGCCCCACAATACAGTTTATAATATGAAAGCAGTAAATGAAAGCGATAACCACTTACTCGGTTGTAGTGCTTCCATGCTGTTTGGTTAGTTGTTCAACAAAGAAAGATTGAAAACAACAGTATATTCAAAATCAAAGGAGAAAGTGCTTTGAAAAAGAAAGATTTGGGGCTTACAGCTCAAGGAGAGGCCCAGGGTTTTATCAGTGAGTGCACTGTTTGACTGTGTACAGCGGGACTTATACAAGTGACTGGGGCCCAAAAAGGTTTTCTGTACAAAGGGATGGGTCTTACACTCTCTCAAGAGGCCCAAAAAGGTTTAAAGAAAAAGAGTGGGGCTTATAACACGAGGGTAGGCCCAAATGATTTTTCGTTTAAAAATGGCGATCGCGCCGAGGTTTTCTTTTAACGCAGAGGGACTTATACAATAAGTGACGCCCAAGATGTTTTGGTTAAAAGGGGGATTGGGTCTTACACTCTAATAGAGGCCCAAAGTGTTTTGAATGGGTCTTATAGCTCAAGGAGAGGCCCAGATGAGTTTTATTTTTAAACGGGCGACGATCGCGCCGTTTACTTGTACAGAGGGACTTATACAATGAGTGAGGCCCAAAAAGTTTTTGTACAAGGGGGGATAGGTCTTACACTCTCTCAAGAGGCCCAAGAGTTTTGAAAATGATTTATGAGGGTCGAATTAATCCAAAACCCTAATTTGTTTTCAAAATGTATTTAATTGAATAAAAATTCAATTAAAATGATCAAAAATTGTTAACACATGGAAAACAAATTGTGATCTTGGATTAATGCTTCAAAAATTAAGTATTGACCTACAAAATAATTAGAAAGCATTAAAAGTTGCAAAATCAATGTAGAAAAAATATTTAATATGTCAAAAACAATCAAAATATTAATTCTTTACAAAAATATCAACTATATGAAATAAATAATATTTTTGGGATTTTTTTATAAAATAAAATATTTTAACATTTTTTTGAATTATTAAAAAAAGAATCAACTCAAAATCATTAAAACTCAGAGAGAAATTAATTTTTGAATCAATTAAACAAAATCACAAAATTCAAATATTTGAATTTCTAAAAATGGCGCCAAGAACAAGCTGAAGAACACGCGCGTGTTCTTGGTTTCTCAGATTTGCATTTTCTATACAATCTCCATGAATACGTAATCATATCATGTAATCCACATATCATTATGCTCGTCTCAACCTCACGATCATGTCTATGTACTTTAATTTCATTTAAATTAAACATACAACAAGAAATCATGAAGAGACCTCAAGAACCCTAATTTCTGCATGAAGGCTAGGATTTTTGATACACGATTCAAACAATGCAATTAATTGAGGGAAAACATTCCATGCATGATTATGAACATATGGCCAAATTATTGTGCGAGGAAATATGCATAGATTGAGAGATGACCAAGTATGTGCTTACCTCCAAGCCGTGACAGCAAGTTCAAAGTGATTTTTGATTTGGAGGTGTTACAGATGAGTGGTGATGATCTGAACAGCTTCCCTACACCCTATGGATTGTGTTTGGATGGTTGGACTTGATTGAAATTGGCTGGATCACTTTGTGGTACCTCAGCTGCAACTTGTTTGAAACCTTGAGCAACCAGCTGGTGATTTCGTGAAATTGATGTTTCAGAAGTAATCTAAGTGTTTGATCAGCTCATATGTGATGTATGTGAGGTGTGTGAGTGATTGGTTTGATTGGAATTGCTCTCAAACTCAAAACCCGATAGTGACTTGCCTCAGAAGGCAAAATTGGAGTGAAAGAAGAGATTTTGAGGAAAGCATCTGTTAGATGGCTTTGGTGTACTCAAACTGATCACAATTGAGCTCTATTTATAGTAGAGCAAGTTTGTTTTGGGATCCACAATGAATGGCAACTGCAGCAGGTGTTTCCTCAATGTTGGCCAATGGAAATGAAAGTCTCCTCTAGCCATTGACTAGAGGTTAGGGCACAGAGCTATGGTCCCCTTGGTCTTGGATAAGTCTTGACTGATTTCAGATGAGAATGGCTCAGTCCATACCACCTTGATGGTTCCATTGAATGCCTCATTCCAAATTTGAAGTCTTGTCCCTATTTTGGCCATTCTAGGTTCAACATGTTATTTCTTGTTCCATGGACTTTGGAGGCTTGGCTCAGTGATTGTCCCCTTTAGATTCAATCCTCTGAGGTGTCCAAGTGGATAGGAGCAATTGAATTTGGCTGATTTTGGAAAATCGACCAAAGTTGCAAATTCTGCCTTGCCTTGACAGATTTCAGCAAGGCAACTTGGCAATGTTGTATCTCATGGTGTAGGTTGAATTTGGCAATGTTCTTGGCCATTTTGGAAAGCTCTTACATGATACAACAACTGTTTGAACAAGTTTGGTTTTGATCTCTTTTGATTCCAAGTGAAAAATCCCCCTACATTTGGCAAAAAGTGAGGCAGAATCTGACTTAGTGAAAATTTCACTAAGTGTTGGAAAAAGTGACATTTTCACTTTTCAGCCACTTTGATCACTCCATAACTCAAAATCCTTAATGAATTGGAATGACTTGTAGTTGAAGTTTTTGTAGGTGATAATGAGGGCTACAAATCCATCTTTAGATGAGAAAAAATGGCCTTGTGGTTTAGGAGTTATGGTCCTCCAAACTTGGTACCTTTGCCACTTTATTTTTAACTTAGAAAAATTTCTAAGTTTTATGGTTACCCCTTTTACAAGTTATCTCACTTTTCTTGATTTTTCTTGATGAATGATGATTCAAATCATAAATTAACATCATTTTAGGGTTAAAAATCCATTTTGGTGAAAAATCTCAAAAAGTCAAAGTTGACTTTTGTGCACAGTTGACTTTTTATTAGATGAATTCCAAACTGTGCAATTCTTCAGGAAATCATGTCCTTGACCTAAATCAAACTTGATGGACATGCTCCATGGGTGTCATAGGGTATATTCAATCATGTATTAGGGTTTGGGAGCATGTCCTGGTCAAAAGTCAAAGTTACAGTTGACTTTTCCCTTAAAACCCTAATTGTGGTGCAGATGAAATTGAGACTTGTTGCTCAAACTTCTTGGATCAATCCATTGTTCCAAATGGATCAATATGGTATATTAGAGACCCTCAAATCATCTCTTGAGGTCTTGGCTCATGGTTTGTCCCAAAAGTCAACTTAGGGGTGAATTAGGTCAAGAAACCCTAATTCCTGATTTTTTATGAATGCATCCCCTGAGGCAAAATTGACTTGATGCATGGGTTCATGAGGTTCCATGAAGTATATTAGGTTATGTTTTGGATCATTGCCTTGTGCCCAGATGAAAATTTCCATCTGGAGGCCCTGGTCGACCAAAACCCTAATTTGGTGACACTGTCGATCTTGAGACTTGATCCACCTAGAAGGGAGCAGCCTTGTGCTTAATCCTTGAAGTGGGAGTCCTTTTTGATCCATTGTGGATGTTTAAAAGATTAGACAAGTTGAAGATCATGTCATTTCTTGATTGATCCTTTGTCTAAGCACTCAGAGAGGGCTTGAAACCCTAATTTTGATTGTAGTGGATGCTCACCCATCTTTGGGGAGACTAATGAAGCATAAAGGTACATCCATATTGTGATGATGATTTTCACAATGATGGGAAATCTAAGTGGTCAAAATTTGGGGAATTACACATAGGCCAACGTCCAATGAAGGCATATCTTCTTGAATATTTGTTGTATCCACCTCTATGGTAATGAATGTGAAGTCAGGTCCATAATCTTTACAAATTCATGTTTTTTTGCTTCTTTGGGGGTTCTTCTCCTTCTCATTTAGTGCTTCCACTGCTTCTGATCACGGGAATGCAATTTGATCTATTGTCTTCCACAATTTCTTTATTTAAAAGGGAATATTGTTTCATGAAATTTAATATCGTTTGACTCTATGATAACCTTTACATTCATGACATAAAATATGTGTGTTTTGTTGTTAAATGCATATCCTATGAGTATTTATAGGCTTTGATGACGATTTTGACTTATTTTAGTCCATAGATCATAAAAAAAGACATACAACCTCGGGTTCTAAGATAAGTTAAGTTAGATTTTTTTTCTTCAGGACTTCATGAGGAGTGACATTTCTCTTAGACTCACAACTCTATTCGACACAATTAATAATATTTCCTCTTACCAACAAAAGTATCACCAGAATTTAGCATAATAGAAACAATTATTTTAATTAATACTATTTTCTTCCTTTCAATCTACCATTCATTTCAAGGAAAAATGGAAAAAAATCATGTATAGTTCCATGTTACTTATAAAAAATCATCAAACCAGTTGGATTCATACCATGTGCCTCTATCACATTGAAACCACTTAATTTTCTATTGAATTGATTCTCTATTTCAGTGACAAATATCTTAAACATGTAAAGAGCATCACTTTTATATTTAATGATTGAAAAATTGTTAATAAAGGTGATAAAATAATATTTTTATTTTTTAGTTAAGGTTCCATCAAGTTCGCATAAATTAAAATGTGTTAAATATAAAGTCTCGGTTTCTCAAACGAATGAGTTATCCGAGCTTTTTGTTATTTTATCTTGACTACAAAATCACATCTTTCTATTTTCTTAATTTTGAATTATTCCTATGTTACTCAAGTTCGATATTATTTGTGCATTTACATGAGAGAGTTTATCATGTCAAATATAAAAATCACACAACATATAAACTAAATTTTCTCATGTCAAATTTGAATGTAAACATGTCATCATTGGTGTACCATTTCCCTAAAAAAAAAATACCATTTTTAGTACTGGTGTACAAATATGCCCCTACAACCCGAGTAATCATAGTCTTAATCAAAGGAAACCCAAAAACAATATTTTTCAAGATCTCTGGAGTATGCAAAACATCTTTGAGTATCAAAGTCTTTCTAGTGGTAAACTTGAGCTCACTATCTTCAGTTTTAACAACATTAATGGTGCCATCTTCCATATGATCCATCTATAAGGTTAATCTCAATAACCAAAGCAATAAATTTCTATTCTTCAGTTAGATCATCATGTGAAGCAGCGTTTGACATATTTCCTACACTTGTGTACCACAAGTTGTGACTTCTCAAAATTGTAGCAAGTAATTTGTGAGCTAACAAGGTCAATTATTTAAGGAGGTGGTTGATGCCATGGAACTTGTACCTTTGGAAGATAATCAATCTTATTGCGGTTAGTGTTGTTGTTTCAATTAATGACGTGGTTCAAAATATTTTGAGGTTTGCAGGTTGACTTCAAATTAGAACCCATGAATTTCTTTTAGTTTTTGTTTGAAACATTCGATAGTTCATATTTTTTATATTATTTTCGAGATTCCTGTTTAATACTGAGGCATGAATCAGACTCTCTAATAAAATTCTTTAGTCTTGTGTCTTATAATATTTTTGAAATTTTTCCATGATGGGGGGGAGTTTGTCAATGATAAGGGTTAATTTAAATTTTCATCTAAAATCATACATTTAATGATGATTTTGTGTGTTGTCTTCAAGATTTCGTGTGATTGAGACCTCACATATGTTTCATCACCCATCTGATACTTGAGGTAGTGGCTAACAACATATTTTTCACACCAACTTCCTCGGTGTCATATTTCATTTTTAGAGGTTCCCAAATGTCTTAGGCAGTCCTATAATAAATGTAATAATCATACAAGTCAAAATTTAGACCATTCAAAATATAGTTTTCAGAGACATATCCATTCTCATGCCATATGAATGCTTCTTTAGCAGTGTTACTAAGGACAATGTGTTTTTAGCGTGTCCTTAGTCAAGACAGTGGCAATCTTTCTCACTGTTAAGAAAAATAACATATTTTGTTGCCACTGTTTCAAGTGACTTCCCTCAAACTTCAAGCGTTTGTTGAAGGCAGAAACAACTAAATTATTACAAATAGTTTTTTTTGGAAAACATGGAAGATAAAACGTATTAAAATTGTTAATCTTGGAAATAACAATTTTTAGGCACCATTATATAACACCTTTAAATAAGAACAATGAGAGAAAATAGTGAGGAAGAAAAAAATCAAAATATATATATATATAGAGAGAGAGAGAGGGGGAGAGAAAGAGAGAGAGAGAGAGAGAGAGAGAGAGAAAGAGAGAGAGAGAGAGAGAGAGAGAGAGAGAGAGAGAGAGCACTACTACAAAACGTGCAAACAACAATGCCCAAGTCACCACGGTTCTTCCAAAAACTGTGGTGATATCTCTAAACTCAAGCGCTAACTTTATATTATATTTTTTAATTAAAAATTTATAGGGTATAATAACGGTTGTAAGTATAACTGATATGATAGAATCAATCTTTCATGGGTTCGAACCTCAGTTGTGGCAAAAATATTTTTCATTTAAGGTTAAGGCGCTCCTTTCTTTTTTATTTATTTTTAAATAATGGATATCACTATGGTTATTATGAAGAACCGTCGTGATATAGTTTGCTATTATTTTAAAATATAAAATATAATTGCGGTAGTAGTTTTAAACCATAATAAAAAGTGATAGTTTTTAATATATAAACAAAACTATCTGTGACCTATTTCATAACTGTCGTTTCTCTCTAAAGAAAACCCTAACACAACCCCCTCCTCTCATGAATCTTAACCAATATTGTTACAAGTGAATGGAGAAAATAAGCTTAAAGGATATCTGACAAGAGCAACTTCCTGCGCAAACTCCTACGGCGGCGAAGATGGTATGTTCTCCTGCTTTCTTCTTTCTAGGATTATTGTTTTAGGGTTTGATTTTAGGATGCTGTGGAAAACATTATGTTATTGATGTTTTAGGGTTAAGTTTGATTTTTGTTGTGTTTCCTTGTAGATACATGGTGATGATGGTGGTAACAAGCGTATGGTGGTTGCAAGCGTATACTATGGTGAAGTTTCATATGGTTTTTGAAGCAATGAAGAAAAATATAAGAAGTATGGAGTTACTGTATAAACTTCATCCACCTTATATTTCTTCTTCATTGCTTCACAAACTATATGAACTTGATATATCTTGATTTGCTAGAGTTCCACGATTATTTTCAATAAGAGGTACATTATTGACTCAATGTATCTTGATTTGTTACAGTCCCACTTGGGGTTTTGTTGCTTAAATAATGTACGTTTTTTTATTGTGTTGCATGTTGTTTTGTTGTATGTTGTTATTGTTGACAAATGTTCTCAAAACAAGAACAAAACATTGCTAGGTCACAAGATAGAGGCTTCTTGTGACTTAGCAATGTTTTGTTCTTTAATTTCTTATACATGTTGACAAGTTTAGTTTATTATATACTATGTATATTGTTTGTTTCACTTACCTTTTAATGAAAATGCAATCATTTATATTGATATAGAAACTTATATTCTGAAAATTAAGATGTATTTTAAAACCAACCTATATCAATCAATATTTTTCGAATCGCATCCGTCTCATTCAGCACATTTTATGTTCCTTAACACATAATATATGGTTTAATGTTTTGTTTGCTTCAATTCATCGATATACTTTACAATCGCGTTGATAAGCGACGATGATGAGGTAAACTATAATAAAAGATATTGATGCATTGAAGGAATCAGACCATTGAATCGTATATTATGTGTTAAAGAACATAAAATGTGCTGAATGAGACAGATTTAATTCAGAAAAAAAATTGATGTGTTTAAGTTGGTTTTCAAGAATAGTTTAATTTTCAGATTATATATTTCTTTGCCAATTTGAATGGTTGTATTTCTTTAAATATGTGTATGGTAAACCAAGCAATATACATTTTTATATAATAAACTATGGGTACTTTCCACAACGGTTGTCTACATTAACCATTATCTAATGAATTAATCACCTTATCTATCACAACGGTTGTCAAGCATAACCATTGTGATATACCGCACGCTTTCCAGAATACCACAACGGTCCCAGGGCCGTGATTATTGTCGTAACCCAAAATTTGACCTCTCTTTTTTGCCTTTTGCATGAGCATGTGCATTCGCATCGCTGGCATATGTATTCGCACTTTTCCCTATGTGTTTCTTGTTGCAGGATATTCAGGTGTTCTAAGCCCGATTAATCGCATTCTCACAAGGTCATCACATATTCAAAATAAGCATAAAATAAGGGTTTCCATGGTTATTCATCAGAGCAAGAGGTTAAAAATCAGAATCGTGGCCACAACACCATTTTTCAGGTAAATTTGGGGAATTTTGGCCTGGTTAATCGATTAACCATTTGCAATGCAAATGTGTTAATCGATTAACACAGGCAAAACAGGCAGAATTTGCTGCTTTTTCATGACAGCAACTTTTTCTCCTCATTTTGGAATTCTACTTGATTCTAGCAGTGTGTGGAACATTCTAGACATCTTTAGACATTTCAAGACTATTCAAGACATTCCAAGTGTATTTATTCCAATGCATCATGTTCAAATAAGTGCACCATGTTCCTTGTTGTCCAAGCATGTCAACCTTTGGATGTGAAGCTTGCCTTGGGATTGCTACCGAGTTAACTTCCTAACTAATCGAGTTAACCGCTTGACTCGGTGAGTCAAGTGTAACTAACTCCTCGCCTAATTCTAAACCACCCAAAGCTAAGTCCAAACCAAATTCCAAACCTCTCACACTCCAAACCAAAAGTCTATATAAACAAGCCTTCACTCAATTTTCAAGGGATCAGCCATTTTCACACAAATTTCTCACACTTCACTCTCTATTCTCTCACATTCTCTCTAAATTTTTCTGCTACTTCTTCATCTTCTTCTCAATTCTCTTCCAAAACCTCACTATAGCTCTTCACCATTGAAGATTACTCACTTCTACATTGGAAGTGATTATTTATTGAGCTTAACCTTCATCCTCTTGCAATTATACTTGGATTTCTGGAGTTTCATAAGCTTTTGGATTCATCTCAAGTGTTTGCTTCAAGATTCAACGGTTCGAACTCGTATTTCGGAGTTTCGTCGCAATTTGCTAGGTTTCGATACGTTTCGGCTATAATTGAAGATTCCTCTAGTTTTCTTTGATTATATTTATCAAGATCACTTTGCAACAATCACCAAGCCAATCCTCTGGCTTGTAGGGTGGTAGATCTTACTCATTTTTCTGTTTCGCACGTTTTTGTATCATTCGCGATGTAGTTTCGATGTTTTTTTGCGTGTGAATTGATTATGCCATTGCTTGATCCATGATCTTGATGATTTAATTGATTCCATTGTTGATCATTTGCTGTTTTTAAACTTGATTTTTTATGCATAATTGTTTGCCCTAGCATTGGAGTGATTGCACAATCAATAAGTGGCCAAAAGCACTTTTGAAAACCGTTTTTTCTGCTCCTGTGCCAGTGTTAATCGATTAATACTTTGCAGTGCAAAAGTTTTAATCGACTAACCAGTGTAATTTTGCTGTTTTTCAAGTGTTAATCGATTAACACTTTGCAGTGTAAAAGTGTTAATCGATTAACATTGAACCAGAAGGCCATTTTCATGCTTTTTCAAGTGTGTTTTCCATGCTTTCTTCCTCTAACTTCCATGGATTGATATGCTTGATTTGTATGGATGTTTTAAGTGTCATGTAACCTCTGTTTGAAGCATATTCATGTACTTTCGATGCACGATTTCAATTATTCGATTTGATCACATTCTTGGCATTGTGTGAACATGGTCTTTCTTGCACTTTCTTTGATCACAAAATCATGATTTTGTGTTGCATTTTAAGTGTCATTTGGTATTGTTTTGCACTTTCTCTCATTGTTTTACATAAGCTTGTTCTCAAAAGAATAAACTTAATCTTGTATAATCATAATTCACTCCTTTAGCTTTAATGATTTTTCATTCCCTTTGGAAAATTGTTAGCATATCAATTCCCTTAGATTAATTAATCGAAATTTCGTTTCGATTAGCTGATCTCTCCCCTTTCGCCTCTCTTTAAGTTTCCTTTAGAGCTTTTTCTTTCTCCCCTGCTGAGCCGGAGATTCGCGCGCCGTACGACATTGGAGCACTGTACAATTTGGAGCTGTTACGCTGTCCGTTTCAACTTCTGCACTACACCCTATGTGTTAGAGAAGGAATGAGAAGGGAGAATTCCTACTCTCATTCTGACTACTTCAGGTAGGGGACGAATGACCCTGTGCCTGGCTTAGTCACCTCAATCCTCAGGTGGTAGTGTATCTCCTTCCCCAGTCGAGTCGATCCTTGATCACTCCTATCTCTTGCAATCTCTTTTGATCAATCCACACATTCTTGGTTAAGATCATTGTTCTTTAGGTTAACAAACTCTCTTTGTTTCAATACCCTACTTTCTTTTCTTGTGGTCAATTATTGCTTTTGATTCCCCAAGAAGAGTTTCTTTTTCGGTTAAACACAGTCTTTCTGTTAATACCGTATCCCTCCAGGAGTTCGTAACCTTCTTTTGGTTATTCTCCTTCTTTTGGTTAACCACTGCTTGTCAGTTAAAACGCCAATTTACAAGTCTTCTCAGTTAACCACAGTCTATCTGTTAACATACTGAGTTACTCTTGGGTTAATCACCTTCTCTCGGTTAATCACCCCTTCTTTCAGTTAACCACAGCCAGTCTATTAAAACATTGAACCCCTTTTGAGTTAATCTCCTTCTCTTGGTTAATCACTCGTTTTCTTCGGTTAATCACGGTTTCTCTGTTAACACCGATTTTTCAGCGGTTAGCAACCTCTTTTGGTTCAATACCCTTTTTGTTGGTCTAGTACTGCTTGTTCAGTCAGTATCGACATACCCTTTCGGTCACAACCTTCACTTGGTTCTACGCCCGTTCTTTTGGTTGATCACAGTTTATCTGTTAAAACCTTTATCCCCGCAAAGTTGCAATTTTCTCTTTCCTCGGTTAACCACTGTTTATCAGTTAAGATACCAAAATCCCTTTCAGAGTCAAACACCTTCTCTTGGTTCAATACTCTCTTCTTTTTGGTTCATCACGGCCTGCCTGTTGACACCAAGTCTTTTATCCCCTCCCGAGTTATTATCTCTTTTTCTTCGGTTAATCATTGCCAGTCAGTTAACCTACATGAGAGAGTTTATCATGTCAAATATAAAAATCACACAACATATAAACTAAATTTGAAAATTTTCTCATGTCAAATTTGAATGTAAACATGTCATCATTGGTGTACCATTTCCCTATAAAAAAAATACCATTTTTAGTACTAGTGTACAAATATGCCCCTACAACCCGAGTAATCATAGTCTTAATATGCCCCTACACCCCTTTTTGCTCGGGTTTCCCCAGTAGAGTTCCCTTTTCCCCATCAGAGTTTTAGCTCTTTTTTCCTCTCCGGTTAATCACTGCCATTCAGTTAATATACCGAGTTTTTATCCTTTCGATCCCCAGTAGGGTCACTACCCTTTGGTCCCTAACACTGCCGTTTTGTTCTCTTACCTTCCCGGTGGAGTCTTTTCTATCATCTTTCTTCATTTCTTCTTTCTTGGTTTCGACACCAATCCTCTTTGTTATCCTTAGCGGATCTACCTTTTATCTCCTTTTGCTCTTGGTTTTGACACCACTTTCCTTTCTTTCCTTTGTTTTCCGTCTTAGTTCCCCGAACTACGGAAGCTCTGATTCAGCATTCATTCGAATGTCAGATACGTAGGCACGAGATCGCGATGATCTTGGCGAGCACACTTCCACCATTCCTTCCTCTTTTAATTTCCTTTCCCTGGTTCCATGAACTACGGCGCTCTGATTTCCTCATTGCACTATGAGGGTACGTAGGCACGAGGGCCCCAATCCTCCGCGAGCACTCTTCTTTCTTTCTATTTCTTTCTTTCTTTTTCTCCTCTCTCTCTCCTTTTCTTTTAGCTAGAAGCCTTTAGATAGATAACCCATCCAAGCCTAAAAGCAAGCGAAATGGTTCCCGTCGAGTACGACGGATGCGTAAGGTGCTAGTACCTTTCTTTCGCATAACCAACCCCCGTTCCCGTTTCTCTTCCCCTTGCATTTTATCGATATTTTCTCTGTCCTTTGGGACTAAATAAAGTTCGGTGGCGACTCTGTTGTATCTTTGAGTGTGCGATTCACTCAGGTATAAACCAGTCATCTTCAATTATAAGTAGCGCATTTACCACAACACTCTACATAACAACGCATTGATCTGCATTATTATATATATTTTTAAACCGTTATTAAAGGAGTTTTACGTAGTAGTGGAGAGAGAGAGAGTAGGTAGCATAATTCTTTTAAATCCTAGACTTTGTTAAAGTAACAGACAAATGATGTGTTTACTGTAACAGAAGAATGATTTGTCAATTTGAATTTAATTTTCCTTTAAAATATTAAACTTTCTATTACCAAAAAATAGGATCAATACCAAGTTGAGCTCCAAGCTCAATACCCGTCGGACGAACAACACATGTTATTACTTATTGACACCGAAAAATTTATATACCCCTTGAGACACGCTTCAAGGAGACGTCCTCCACTATATAAGTCCTTAAATGAAGTGAATATTGTCCAATGTGAAACTTAAGGAGTTTTATCAATTCATACTCACATTGAAACTTTAACAATTTCTTCAAAAAATGTTCCAACATTAATGCTTCAACAATAATTGCTCCAACCACGTACATCTAAAAACATCAAAATTAGGGATGTCAAAAATGGTCAACCCGCACTGTCATTAACCCTGCTTAAAGGGGTGGGGCAGTCCAACTAAAGCTATTGGATTGAAAATCTTATCTGTCCCTTTTTGTGACGGATCGACGAGTTGGCGGGTGGACCCAGTCAATGTTTTTCTAAAAAAATATTAATTAAAATATTCCCAAAACTAATATAAAAAGTGTAAAAAATAAATAATCATAAAATAAATTTAAAACATCAAAATATGTGACTAATGAGTCCACTAAAAATGAAAAGTATCTTTCATATATTCATATTTATTTATCTAAAAATCTATAATATGACAACAATAAAAAATAAATAGTTCATGAGCTTATAAATTGACAAATTATGAAAAATTTGAGACTAAATTTATGAAACTAAAGTGATTACATTACTTGAATTTTCTTTATATTCTTTGGAGAAAAATTTTATAAAAATGAATTGTGAATTATTAGTAAAAAAAAAATTGTAAAAAAAAATAAAAATAATTTATTTTATTTTTAATCGAACAGAGCAACCTACTCGGTCCCGACATAACCCTGTTTTTTAGCGAGTTAGATGGGGCAGACCAACTGGTAGTGGCGGGTTGAAAATCTCAACTCGTCCCACCAAAAACTCTATTCATATTTTTATTGGTTTTCTTATACTTCATTTTTAAGTATTAATTTTAGGGTTATGCTAATGCACACCCATGTAGGTGTGCATTAGCAATATACACCTTAGTGTATTTTTTTATGGGGCCCACCAATTTTGGGTGGGATCCACATTAGAAAGATGAAGAAAAAAAATAGAAAGAAAATAGATGTAGTGTATTTTTGTGTGGGACCCGCCAATTTTGGGTGTATGTTAGCATTTCCCTTAATTTTAAAGTTTGGATCCAACGTGTTGACCAACAATAAATTGATATACACCATCTGATGACATTTATAAGTAAAAATAATAATTATACATTGATTAAAAAATTTAGTTAAGTGTAATTAATTTTTTAAAATTCATATAAAACACAAGCAAATTTTACTAATGTATATGTACAATTTTATTAGGCCCTAAGAGAGATAACCTAAGAAGAAGAAGGAAAAAGTAGGCATGGTGGACATGGTGAGTATACTGGGTAAGACTTTATGTCGCATAAGACTTTACCCATGACACCACGCGATGGCCGATACCCACTCAACAGGGATACATAGTCACCCAATCGGGCTTGGGCCATCAGATTTAGTTCCACGCGTGCAATGAATGTGGGCAGTGACATGTCCCGAATACCAACTGACTAAGGATCAATCAAATAGAGAAGTCGCTCTCCCTACAATCTAAGAGACAAAGTCCTTGTATGACCATGTTTCTTGGCCTTTAAGCTAGAGCAAGCCACTCTTTGGATCTCTAAACCAGACCCAAGAAGCCTATATAACTACCTCATTCTAGGAATGAGGATGATGACCTAACTCGAATACATTAATACAAAAATATAAAGGTTCTCATCCCTATGTGAGCTAGCTCTCACCCCAACAACAAACCTTAAAGCACCAAGAGACCCTTAAATGCTAGGGGTTGTCACATATTTATACTTTCAGCAAGTACAATTGGTGATTCTCATATCATTGTATATTCCAACTAAATAATAAACAAGCTCTGCGAGTTCATATGGCGGACAAGGTTGACCACATGGGAGGTTTTAAAATATCCGAGGCGGGACCATAACTATAAAGGATAAACCTAGTTGTTATGCAACAGGATAAAATACAACAAGTCGGCCATAAGGGGGCAAAATGTGTCAAACTGCAACATGAGTTACAAAATATGAGCTAACGAAAGTAATCTTGAAAGCATGGATTTATTTAGTGTGATCGACGAGAAGATTAAGAGGCGGGACAAACACAAGTTTATGCTTTAATTAATTATTTCTATTGTTGGATAAGGCGAGCTATTCTCTATCATTTGTAATTTCCTTAAGAATTTTTTAAGGCTGCTCTGAATAATGGGTTGACATTCTTTTCCCCTACGTGGGTTGGGTTTTTAACGAGGAGCCCCATTTTGTCTTGTTTTAGTTTTTACAGGGTCACGTGCTGAAAAGAATTGGTGAAACCTTGAAGTAACTGTTGGATCCACTGGAAGATCCTTGCCGCTTTACAGGATAATACATTGTTGGACTTCCACTAGAAGATTTTTGCCTCCCTACGGGGTAATACATTGGTGGACTTCCACTAGATGATCCTTGTCGCCCTACGGGGTAATATATTTTGGACTTCAACTAAAAACTCCTCATCTCTCTACGAGGTAATGCATTGGTGGACTTCCACTGGAACATCCTTATCGTTCTACAGGGTATTACATTGTTAGACTTCTACTGAAATATCCTAGTCGTCCGATGGGATAATACATTATTGGACTTCTATTAGAATATCCTTGTCTCCCTACGGGATAATTGCATCGATGGACCGTCATGGAAGAACCATTGACAAGCTGCTCCTTCAATGCCAATACTATGAACAACATAAATGACATAACACTAAGAATTTCTTAAAAGAAGTCGCCAAATACGTGAACATAGTCGTTAAAGAAAAACCTTCAAAGTGTGTGGTAACAAATTATCCTTCAACTGATGAGAATAGGAGTAACGTGCAGAGTACACATGGTTGAACTCACCCAAAGAAATGCTCGAGAGAATCACCTGAAGGATTCAACTTAAAGTCTCTCCTGAGAGACTCAACTTAAAATCTTACCCGAAAGACTCGACTTAAAGTCTTGCTCGAAGGACTTCATTTCAAAATATGTTAATAATAAATATTTTTTTATCATTTTATATAAAAATTATTTGTTATATATATATATATATATATATATATATATATATATATATATATATATATATATATATATATATATATATATATATATATATACACGTTGGAGGGAGTTCACTAGGCAGCATTGATACATAGTGTAGGACTAGGCACCTTTGTGAGAGACACACCACTTGTCCACCTAAAACCTTAAGGTGATAGGTGAGTGGGTTCTCTCACTTATAAATCCTCAAGTCACCACATTCATATCCAATGTGGGACTATTTCATTTCCTCACTTACTCACACTTGCTATATTATTCTAACACTCCCCCTCAAGTGTGAGCCCACAATGCTCCCCCTTTTTTTATACTTGTATTCTAATTAGATATTTCGAATACACCTCTTCCTTGGGCGTTTCGATTTCAACAGAACACCACTTTCTGGGCATTTCGATACAAGTAAGCCAGTCCCTTTTTCGAACCAAAGGCTCATGATATCATTTGTTGGGGGGAGTTTACTAGGGAACATTGATACATAGTGTAGGATTAGGCACCTTTGTGAGAGAGATACCACATATACACCCAAAACCTTAAGGTGATAAGTGAGTGGATTCTCCCACTTATAAATGCTCAAGTCACCACATTCCTATCCAATGTGGGACTATTTCCCCACTTACTCACACTTGCTATATTATTCCAACACTCCCCCTCAAGTGTGAGTCCACAATGTTCCCCTTTTTTTTATACTTTGTACCGTCGTTGACACATCAAATACACCTCTTTCTTGGGCGTTTCAATTTCAACGGGACACCACTTCCTGGGCTTTTCGGTACACCTCGGTCCCTTTCTCGAACCAAAGACTCATGATACCATGTTAGAGGGGCTTTACACTAGAAAACATTGATACATAGTGTATGACTAGGCACCTTATAAATGCTCAAGTCACCACATTCCTATTCAATGTGGGACTATTTCCCCACTTACTCACACTTGCTTATATTATTCCTATACTCCCCCCAACATATATATATATATATATATATATATATATATATATATATATATATTGTTAGAAGTAATTCATGTTAGTTTGTCGAAGTCGAAGGGTTTTACAGGTTTTGGTCGAAGTTGTATAGAGTCAGTTGAATAGTTGTAGTGTTGTATAGGTCAGCTGTATTCGACAGAGTCGAATATAGCTGATAAGGAGTTCAGTCGAATTGCTAGTTTGTGTCGAATTGTTAGTTTGTGGGCCTGGGCTTTGATAGCCTATATAAAGGGTCTTATACGTTGTATTTTATACATAGCTTCATAATAAAATTTACAAAGTTTCTCAAAACCCTAATCTCTCTTTCTTCTTCTTCTTCTTTCTCTCAAATATTCATCTTTCTTGGAACCCAGTTCCAACAATTGGTATCAACGAGCCCGATTGCGATTCAGAGAGATTCTAATGGCAAATGGAACAACAACGTCCACACAATTCCCAGCGAATCTACCGGTTTTCAAAGGGGAAAACTACCAACGGTGGGTGGCGCAGATGAGAGTTATCTTTAGATTTCAAGATGTGGTTGAAATCGTGAATGATGGCGTAACGGAATTGGGGGCAAATGCTAATGATGAACAGAAAGCTGCATACAAGGATCAAAGGAAGAAAGATGGCAAAGCGTTGTTCTTGATTCACCAGTGTGTGAATCCGAATGTGTTTGAGAAAATTATTGAAGAAGAATTTGCAAAAGAAGCGTGGGACAAGTTAAAGAACTTGTATGGAGGTGATGAGAAACTAAAGAAGGTGAAGCTGCAAACCTTGAGAAAGCAATACGAGATGATTCAAATGAAGGAAGATGAATCAGTTTCGGAATTCTTTTCAAGATTGGTGATGCTGACGAACCAAATGAAGTCTTGTGGAGAAACAATCACAGATTTGCAGAAGATTGAGAAGGTACTAAGATCTCTGACTGCAAATTTTGATTACATTGTAGTGTCAATTGAAGAGTCCAAGAATCTTGTTGAGATAAAGATTGAAGAGCTACATGCCTCTTTGGAAGCTCATGAGATGAGATTGAAGCAAAGAGATTCAGAAAGAGAAAAGGTATCGGACCAAGCACTACAAGCGAAATTCACCAAGAAATCTGGGAAGGCAAAGCAGGGAAGGAATCTTGCTAGTGATGAGAAGTCAAGCAAGAGTTTAAAGAATCATGATGATTCAAAGAAAGTCATAGGCAACAAGTATTCTGGGAAGAAAATTGATATGAAAGACGTGCAGTGTTACAATTGCCAAAGTTTTGGTCATTATGCTCGAGACTGTCGAAAGAAGAAGGAAGCACGAGCAAAAGAAAGTGACAAAGCGCAGTATGCACAGGCAGGAGAGAGTGATTTTGAAGGTGTGTTACTAATGGCAGACATTCAGTCGAATGATGATGAAACGAATTTGTGGTATCTTGATTCAGGTTGCAGCAACCACATGACTGGTAATAAGAACTGGTTCAACAAGCTTGATGAATCAGTTAAGAAGGTGATAAAGTTTGCAGATGGTAGACAGATCACATCAGGTGGAAGAGGAAACATATCTGTAATGAGAAGAGATTGTAGAAAAGCCAGCATTACTGATGTGTTGTATGTGCCTTCTATGACAAGTAACTTGATAAGTATAGGTCAATTACTTGCCAAAGGACATAATATGAAGCTGGAGAATAATCAAATGAAGGTGTATCATGTTGATGGTAGGTTGGTACTGAAAGCACCATTGGCTGATAACAAGACTTTTAAAGTTCAGATTAACATGATTAATCATGAATGTCTTGTGTTCACTACAGAAGAGGAAAAGAATTGGCTATGGCATCATAGATATGGGCATCTGAACTTCAGGAGTTTGGGTATGCTGAATCAGAAGAAGATGGTGTATGGTTTACCTCAGGTGAAGGAACCAAATCATGTGTGTAAGGAATGCTGCAAAGCAAAGCAGGCTAGAAAAGCATTCAAACATGATCTGCCAATTAAGTCGAAAGGAAAGTTGGAGCTTGTTCATTCTGACGTATGTGGACCTTTTGAAGTCAGGTTGAATGGTGGCAAGCGCTATTTCTTAACTTTCATTGATGAATTCACCAGATATATGTGGATTTATGTGATCGAAAGTAAGAGTGAAGTATTCACAAAGTTCAAGAAGTTTAAGTTGCTTGTCGAAAAGCAAAGTGGCTGCAAGCTAAAGAAACTGAGAACTGATGGTGGTGGTGAATACACCTCTCGAGAGTTTGCTAGATTTTGTGAAGAGGAAGGTATATAGCATGAGGTTATTGCTCCCTATACACCTCAACATAATGGAATAGCTGAGAGGAAGAATAGAAGTATACTGAATATGACGAGAAGTATGTTGAAGGCTAAAGAGGTGCCAAAGAGATTTTGGGCTGAAGCAGCTTCGACAGCAGTATACATTCTGAATAGATGTCCAACGAAGAAGTTAGTCGAGAAGACTCCTTATGAAGCTTGGACACGTGAGAAGCCAAATGTAAGTCATCGTAGAGTTTTTGGATCAATATGTTTTAGGCATGTTCCTGAGCAATTGAGAACAAAACTAGATGATCGAAGTCAAACCATGGTGTTCATAGGTTATCATTCGACTGGTGCATATAGACTATATTCACCAGAAGATGATAAATTTGTGATCAGTCGAGATGTTCTGGTAGATGAGAATAAAAAATAGGAGTGGAGTCATGGGTCAGTTCGACAGGATACTGCTCGACAGATGGAAGAGACAGTTCCGACGGTGCTTGAAGAAGACCAGCAAACTGAGGCCACGACAAGTCGAAATGAAGAACCTCCTGAGCAAAATGTCAGAAGATCAACTAGAATAAGAGCTGAGTCGACAAGGTTAGCTGGATATGAGAGATTTCCAGATAATGCAATCGATGCAGATGGTGACTTAATAGAAGAAGCAATGATGATGGCTGAAGCAGAACCAATTAATTTGGATGAAGCCATGAATGATTCGAATTGGTGTGAAGCCATGAAGGAAGAACTCAGGGCAATCGAGAAGAACAATACCTGGGAACTTGTCGAAAAAGCCAGCAAGAAGCCTATTGATGTGAAATGGGTTTACAAGCTGAAACGAAGGCCAAATGGTGAAATTGCCAAGCATAAGGCAAGACTAGTGGCAAGAGGATTTCTGCAGAAACCTGGTGTTGATTTCGACGAAGTATATGCGCCAGTGGCTAGGTTGGAAACAATCAGGATTGTTGTTTCGACAGCAACGTATAGTGGATGGAAGATACATCAGTTGGATGTGAAATCAGCATTTTTGAATGGTCCCTTGGAGGAAGAAGTTTACGTCAGTCAACCACCAGGATTTGAGATTAAAGGGCATGAGTCGAAGGTGTACAGATTGAGGAAGGCTCTCTATGGATTAAAGCAAGCCCCTAGGGCTTGGAACAGAAGAATAGATAGTTTCCTAATCGAAGCAGGGTTCACAAAGTGTGTGTCTGAGCATAGAGTTTACGTAAATGATGTTGACAATGATAGTCGAATCATTTTATGCCTGTATGTTGATGATTTGCTAATTACAGGTGCAAATGAAGCTGAGATAAGAAAAGTCAAGTCGAAGCTAATGCAAGAGTTCGAAATGTCCGACCTAGGGAATTTGTCATATTTCTTAGGAATGGAATTCAAAGACACAGCTGAAGGTGTGTTCCTGCACCAGAAGAAGTATGCTCAAGATATCTTGAAGAGGTTCAAGATGATTGACTGTAAAGCTGCAACAACTCCATTGGAGACATGAGCAAAGTTGAAGAAGGTAACTGATGATGAGTTTGTAAGTTCGACACTGTACAAACAAATTATTGGATCCTTGAGGTATCTTTGCAATACAAGGCCGGACATTTGTCAGAGTGTCGGATTGTTAAGTCGATTTATGGAGAAACCCCAAGAATGTCATCTCATTGCAGTAAAGAGAGTACTGAGATACATTAAGGGTACGAATGATCATGGTGTGCTGATGCCATGTCGAAATAAGTTCAAGTCGAAAGATGCTGAGGTATATGGTTATACTGATTCAGATTTCAGTGGAGACCAAGATGAGACGAAAAGTACTGCAGGCTATATTTTCATGATCGAAGGAGCTCCAATCTCTTGGAGTTCGAGAAAACAAAGCATTGAGGCTTTGTCATCATGTGAAGCTGAGTATGTAGCTGCATCGTATGCAGCATGTCAGGCAGCATGGATAGATATGTTGCTCGAAGAACTCAAGATCAAGGAATCTGGGAAGATGAAATTGTTTGTAGACAACAAGTCAGCTATTGATCTTGCCAATCATCCTATGTGTCATGGTCGAAGTAAACACATAGAAAGAAGGTATCATTTTCTCAGGGATCAAGTAAACAGAGGGAAGCTGGATCTTGAATATTGCAAGACTGAAGTTCAACTAGCTGACATACTTACCAAACCTTTGAAGAAAATCAGATTCGACGAGTTAAAGAAGAGCATTGGGATGAGAAGTCTCGAAAACATGAATTAGGTGGTGTGTTAGAAGTAATTCATGTTAGTTTGTCGAAGTCGAAGGGTTTTACAGGTTTTGGTCGAAGTTGTATAGAGTCAGTTGAATAGTTGTAGTGTTGTATAGGTCAGCTGTATTCGACAGAGTCGAATATAGCTGATAAGGAGTTCAGTCGAATTGCTAGTTTGTGTCGAATTGTTAGTTTGTGGGTCTGGGCTTTGATAGCCTATATAAAGGGTCTTTTACGTTGTATTTTATACATAGCTTCATAATAAAATTTACAAAGTTTCTCAAAACCCTAATCTCTCTTTCTTCTTCTTCTTCTTCTTTCTCTCAAATATTCATCTTTCTTGGAACCCAGTTCCAACATATATATATATATATATATATATATATATATATATATATATATATATATATATATATATATATATATATATATATGAAACTCTCCCTTCTCCTCCACTCCTAATTTTAATTGAATAAGCAAAGTGTTTGCCCGAAGGACATCCAAGTGTTTGTTTGGCGTCTTCTTCTTAAAATACTTTAAACCAGAGATGAGTTAGCAAAGCAGGGTGTCGTGTTAGGCGTGCATCGTCCTGTGTGTCTGTTGTGCTTCGGCCCTGGAGTATCCCATCAACACCTATACATTGATTGTCTTGTTGCTTTAGAGCTTTGGTTACTTATTTTAGATTGAATTAACTTGCCTAGTCTTTCATTGCCAATAGTGATAGTTCGAATCATTTATTGGTATTTTATTCTGCTTTGAAAGTTAGAACTAAGAAAAAGTTTAGGATCCTCATTTGGTTATCTATCGTTATGGCTGTTTGTTTAATAAGAAATAATATTTTGTTTAATGATGGAATGAAAGGAGTTTGAAATATTGTTTTCGTTGCAAATTTGTTATCTTGAGATTGGTTTGAGGCTAAATTTAAGGGCAATCTTTCTCTTTCTAAAATTGATTAGTTGGCAAATCTTTTATTGTGAGATAGTTATATTTTTTACTTGTAATAAAGAATGAGAATAGGCTGAGTCGATCTAGATTCATTTTTTGGTTTGAGGCTTACCTGTTTTATTATTTGAGCATACGTAAATAAGTAATTCAACTATTGTTTAAATATACTAGAGAATTACAAGTACAATGAGACTAAATATTTATATAGATTTATTTGAGCTTACATAGAAGTATAAGCTTTGTGACATTATTTGTTTAAAAGAATTTGTGAAAACAACTTATATCATTATGCATAAAGTTTTTTTAATTTATTTTTACAAATTCTTCAAAATAATTAAACTTTACTTTTATATTTTAATATAAAATACAAAATAAAATATAAAAAATAATATATTTATTAAAATAAGCCGACATATTAGACTTAAAATGTTTTTTTATAACCGAAGATCTAATTTGTTTAATTAAATAAACTTATAAAAAACTTATATCTTTTCTATGTAAAAAATGTAATCCGATCTTACTCGGTATATATTAGACATTAGACATTGGTTAATTTGTCTGACTTACTTTTATCTCTTATATTTTAAATTATCTCCGTTTTTTTATATAAGAGACAATTAATTTTTAAAATTGATTAAATAATTAATGTATTTGATTAATTTATAACCTATATATATTAATTACTCAATAATTCTAAAAAATAAATTATCTCTTATATAAAATAACGGAGGTAATATTAAGTAGTAGCGTTAATACACGATTACTTGTAAGAAAAATTTAATAAGGCATAAGCAAAGTTTAAAACTTAAAAAAATTACGCAAAGAATATTTTTATAAAGGTCTTGTCGAAGTTAACCGACATCTTTTCCTGCCCTCATTTCTCTCGTTTACGTGATAAGACATTTCATGTTTAAGTGGCACCATTTTGTGCCCTTTCTTCATACAAAGTGGCTATTCTTTGCTACTTAAGTATTTTTCAACCGTCTAATTAAATATAGGTTGTGATCTTGTCAAGTTTATAGTCACATATTTGCATTCATCTATATTATTAATTATTGAATTCTTTGGTTAATCACTTCTTTGTATCTTAGTTCCTCAATCAGAGGGATTCTTTAACTTTTAACCACTAAATTATGGAGACATATAGCATGGACTAGTCAATTTTTGACCACAAAAGGAGAAATTGCATTTCTAATTATTGATATATTATTATTAAGTCGGACGGCTGTGATGAATGAGGATAGATGATTTTTATCCATTTTTAATTATTAATTATTTATTTATTAAATTAAATCATATATTTTTAATTAATTTTCATTTTATATTTATTTTTTTCATCTTCAAATTTTTATCTTCTTCATTTTCAAACATTCATTTTCTTCATCTTCTTTATCTTCTTCATTTAAATTAAATTATTAAATCAAGATTTTAAACTTATATCTCTTATTTAAATTAATAAATCAGATTTAAAAAATTCAAAATTTAAAGTTATTCTCTAAATATGAAAAAAATGATGTGTTTCAAATTTGAAAAAAAATCATTAAATCCATTAAAAAAAATTCTAAAAAAAAATCTCAAAACAAAATCTCTAAATCCAAAAAAAAAAAAAATTACAAAAAAAAATATGAAAAAAATTGCAGAATCATCATAAATTACAAAGTCATCGCAGAGTCATCCATATATTCGATCCAACTAAAAAATAAAATTTACAAATTTGTAATTAAAAAAAATCTTAATTTATAGATCTAAAATTGAAAAGTGAAAAGCATATTTTGAAAAGAGAAACTTCAACTCTTAAAAATTGCACGCATGTGTGTTGGAAATACTAGAAAAACTCATATTTTAAAGAGAAAAAAAAATTCATACTTTATGATTTTTGTATTCTTCGATAAATTGAATAGACAAACATAACCCAAAAAGAAAAAAGAAATCAGAAGCAAGCTAAATTCTCAATTGATTTGATAGAGGCAACGGAGCATGATACATGCGTTGAAGATAACAAAATAACACAATATTGATAAGATTTTTTTTGGTTGCAATGATATCTTTGTTGGTTTCTTTTGTACGTGGGTTAGGATATCCTTATGATTTCATTTCTAAATATATTGTTGCCTTATACAAAAACACAATTAAAAACCTTTGTGTTACCAGAATTCCAAATTTTGTTCTTTATAACAATTCAACGACTCTTTATCATCTATACCATAACACATAAATTTGTAAATAGAAAAAACTTTAATAATAAAGATATTAACAAAATACGAGGAAAATAATAAATTCATATTTAAATTTTTATTTATTTATATCTAATCTCTTCTCTTTTATATTTAAAATTAGAAGAATAAAAAAACATTAAATGCAAATTGAGATTGGAAAAAAAAATATATGTCTTTTAAAATTGATCGTACCTGGATCAGACAGTTTCTGGTGGCCAACAACGTCGTCTAGACTTCAGCTCCGGTGAGGTTGAAAGACGGTCGGGGGGGTGTACCTGGAAGGTACTCCGACGCTCAAGTAAGGTAACGATCAGAAAATAATAGCAAGCACAAGGTTAGAGTAAGAAAGTGTGTGTATATCTTGACCCTCTCAAGTGAGAGGGTATTTATAGAGAGCCCCCAGCGTGGGGCCAACGGTTACTTGCATTGGGCTGGATTGTCAGGCTGTTAACACTGGATTTCGACTGGCGGTGGGATCTGGAGACTCCCAGGGCGTGTCGGCGCAAAAGAGGCACGATAAGGTGTCGAGTCGATACCAGCAGAAAGGCGTGTCGGAGAAACATCGACAAGCTTTGGCGTCGGAAGGGAATGAGGTGATAAGCTGATTTCAACTTCAAGGAACAAGTGTTTAGGCGGGAAAAGTTTGAAACTTCCAAGACTATGGGAAGTTGAAAAGAGAGTGGGGTGCCACGTGTCAGCTTCAGAAAACGTTTGGGCAGACAAACAGTTATTTTTTAGGCCTATATAAGGCGTTGTTCTTTTCACTTTAGAGGTCGCATTTTTTCACATTGTAAGGGGAAAATACTCAAAGTACCAAGCTTAGAGAGAAACGAGTTCACTCCCGCAAACAAATGTACACTTGCGTCCAAATCTTACTTAATGCAATTTATTTTCCGCATATAATTTAAAGTTTTTACGTGTCTTGTTTTTTGCTCAGCTTTTCCTTGTATTTCTTTGTTTTTGCACCCAACTCGCAAACGTTAAGAAACCCTTTGCGTCACCCAGGTCACTTCAGCGTGACACTTGCACTAAAAAAACAAACAGACAAATTGAAACGCAGCACAAACATATGCTTCCAATTCCCTGTTCTGGGATCTATTTGGCCGATCCTGCAAGCGAACCTGCGACGGAAGGCCAGCGGTTGTTCGCGCCGGTGAACAAAGTGGCACGCCGAGTGGGACCCGTGTGAATTGAGTATATGTTTTTGCGTAGTGGTAAGATGGTAATACCACGACCAAACGAAGAACCGTCTCCGACTGAAACTGCGGTGGGGATACACACAACTGATGTTGGCTCTGGTACCATATCAGCAGTGTCAACCTCCCCTAGCGGACCAATTACAACACCGAGTCGAAACGAACCAAGATCGACAATGGCTGGGACTACGGGGCAATATATGCATAGTATCACCATGCCTGTACCTAGATCGTATGGAATGCCACCAGAGTTCATGTCAAATGTGCATTCTAGCGGACATTTGTTTGGAGAAAGTTCGTCCTCAGTATTTTCGACTTATCAAGGGACAGGACACTTGTCGAACCAGATGGTTCGACCTCCAGGATTCAACCTGTCCTCTCAATCCATACTGACCTTTACCTCTAGTTCCGTCGCGGTCATGAGGCAACAAATGGACGAGAGTAATCATGAGATGGTTCACATGTTGACTCAGCAGATGGGTACAATATTAAGACCACTGATACAAGAATCAACCCAGAGTTACCAGTAACTGGCGACTCAGATGACACGAATCGGTGACTTCTTAGGCGCCCCTAGGGCTCAGGGTCGACAGACCCCACCGCCGCGACCAGTGACGCCCCTTCGTCTGGATGAAGCCTTCAACGAAACTGTAGAACAACCCCGCGAGTTCGAAGAAACTCCTAGGAGGGTTCAAAGGCCGCCTGTGATTGTCCATAGGCACTAAGATCTGGATTTTGTTGTCCAACAGGTTCAACAGGACGCCCTGGCTGGAGAACATAACTTGGAAGCTGTGGTCGAACGTATCATGGTCCGTAATGGGGCGAACCCTGGCCTTCGACGGCCAACATATACATCCCTTTTACCAGATTTTGTCTTACAAACAGAGTTACCCAGGGGGTGGAAAGTTCCAAAATTTACCAAATTCGCTGGGGAAACAGAAGAGTCCACCGTCGAACACGTCGCTAGGTATCAAACCGAAGCGAGCGACATAGCGAACAATGAGAACTTAAAAATGAAATATTTCCCAAGTTCCCTCACAAGGAATGCGTTCACGTGGTTCACCACGTTGCCCCCTCAGTCCATTCACACATGGGCACAATGAGAGGCTATTTCACGAACAATTCTATATGGGACAGTCAAAAATAAGTTTGAAAGAATTGGCAAGCGTCAAACGCAAGGCCACGGAGTCGGTAGACCAGTACTTGAATAGGTTTAGACTTTTGAAAGCACGTTGCTTTACTCAAGTCCCGGAACACGAGTTAGTCGAAATGGCCGCTGGCGGCCTGGACTATTCGATCAGGAAGAAGTTGGACACGCAATATCTTAGATATATGGCGCAACTGGCTGACCGGGTTCGCCAGGTCGAACGATTGAAAGCTGAAAAAGCCCAGTCTAACAGATATCGTAAAAAAGAAAAAGTAGCTTATGTGGCTGCTGACGAATACTCGTCCGACGATAAAGAATCCGTCGACGAAAGTGAGATCCATGTGGCTGAGCTTAAGCCAGGACCTCCCTATACATGCAAGCTGTTGAAACCATCGAATGGGAAAAATCCCACCGAAACTAACAAGACGGATAAATACGTCGCTAAAACTTATACTTTTGACGTTTCAAAATGTGATGAAATATTTGATTTACTGGTTAAATATGGTCAAATTATTATTCCGTCTGGTTTGAAAGATCCCCCTCTAGAACAAAAGAAAAAGAGGGGATTTTGTAAGTTTCATAATTTCCTTGGTCATAAAACAGCTCAGTGTGTTCTTTTCAGGGATTTGGTGCAGAAGGCTTTGAAGGAGGGTCGACTCCAATTTGGCGAGAAGCCGAAGATGCAGGTTGACACCGACCCACTGAAGGTTGAAGAGGCTTTGTATTCGGAAGTGTACGAATGTTTGATGGTCGAAGCTACTGAGGGCCTCGACAAACCACCAAGGGCTGAAGTGGTAGAATGCATGATGGTCGAAACTACTGAGGGTTCCGACAAGAAAGCAAAGGGCAAACTCGAAGCAGTGTACCCCCAGGCTGGTGAAAGTTTGGAGGATTTTCAGGAAAAATGCAGAATAAGCGGCTCGAAATCCGCACTATGTCCCAGGTGCAATGCCGCGTTCGATGAGAAAGCTGCTGAGAGGTACGAGGCAAGCAAGAAAAAGTGCTGCCAGAGAGCGGGCCACCTGTCCCAAGGTTTGTGTTTGACAAGAGCGGGGTCCCTCGTCGAAATGAAGAGTACAGAAAGCTGTTCCAAGGGGCAAGGCCTAAAACTTTTGTGCCCCCATCAGACTCCCCACAGGAAAGATGGATGGCACCGATAAATCAGAAAGGAAGCAAAAGACCAAAGTGGAAAGCTCTTTATTTGGAGAAGGAGGCGAATGCCGTTGATGAAAGGGTCGAACAAGCAGGATATAGGGTGTCCCCCAACTACAAAGGAAAGAACCCTATGACTAGGACCCAGTGGAGGCGCTATCAGCGCAATAAGAAGGCTGAAAGAGAGGCTACGACTTCAAAAGTGAAGACTGTCGGAACATCTGTACAGAAGCGCCAGTACCCAAGAGGAAGATGGGTAGAAAAGAACAAGGTGGCGACGAACTAGACCATGGCAGTAACAGTGAACGCTGCAGGAGAAAAGGAAGTGGTGTCGACCCAGAACTCAAAGTGTACTTCGCTGGCTAAAAGTAAGAAAGAACCAGAGTATACTCCTCAGTCAGATGAAGAAGAGCCAAAATACTCTCCTCAGTCCGATGAAGAGTATGACCCATCACCTGAAGGGGATTTTGATGAAGACATGTACGACGAAACCAATGACGACACCTATGGCGAAGATTTCGTGGTAAACTGTGGTATCGTGTCGGTTCTACCGGCTGAGTATGATGTGGTATCTGAGATCTCTAAGACTGAAGAAGACTTCATCACAGGGGAAAATGCGGATGACAAGCCATTATGTTATTATGTGATGAACAGTGGCGTGGTCGAGGAACAAACAACTATATTTGAACGTCCTACCCCTGGGATGATGTATCATTTATAGTCGTTATTCATAAAGGCGAAGATTGATGGGGTGTCTGTCAACAAAGTGTTTGT
Source organism: Lathyrus tuberosus (assembly GCA_022829125.1). NCBI lineage: Eukaryota > Viridiplantae > Streptophyta > Magnoliopsida > Fabales > Fabaceae > Lathyrus > Lathyrus tuberosus. The sequence goes on along the minus strand of JALAZF010000073.1, from coordinate 1,822,721 downwards.
GGATGGTGGAGCGACTGTGAACCTAATGCCTCACAGTTTGTTTAAGAGAATTGGAAAGACGGAGGCTGACCTCCGACAACACAACATGGTTTTGTCCAACTACGAAGGCAAGACCAGTAACATTCTGGGGGTTGTCCAAGTGGACTTGGCAGTGGGTACAACCAACAAGCTAACACTCTTCATGGTCATCAAATCAAAGGAAAACTTCAATTTGTTGGTGGGACGTGAGTGGATCCATGGAATTGGGGCAGTACCATCAACTATGCACCAGAGGTTGATCATTTGGAGGAAGGATGGCATCGTCAAAAATATTGAAGCAGACCAAAGCTATTACAAAGTCGACGAAGCCAAGGGTACTAAGAAATCTTTTGACCAGCACTTAGCCAATGTGGATCCTAGTGATGACGGATCAGGATCTTACACCTCCGTCGACACGGGTCGTGTCCTGAACCTAGACCCCGACTATGGGTTCATCTGGGACGCTGCCGACAAAGGTATGGAGCCAATGGAAATGCCACCAACAGGGTGGCCCACTACTGGTGAAGATGACTACTGAGTCAGAAAGCATGACTCGGAGTGTAGTTGAGCATCGTCTCCCTATCCAGCCAGGCAAAAGGCCAGTAAAGCAACCCCCTCGACGTTTCGCCCCAGAAGTGACGTCGAAGATCAAGCAAGAAATTGAAAGATTGCTCAAAAGTCGGTTCATCAGAACTGCGAGGTATGTAGAATGGATAGCAAACATAGTTCTTGTTATTAAGAAAAATGGGACCCTTCGAGTATGCATTGACTTTAGGGATTTCAACAACGCTACTCCTAAAGACGAATATTCAATGCCTGTGGCAGAGATGCTAGTCGACTCAGCCGCGGGATTTGAGTATTTGAGCATGCTCGACGGCTATTCCGGTTACAATCAAATTCTCATAGCCGAAGAAGATATCCCCAAAACCGTATTTCGATGCCCTGGAGCTTTGGGGACATATGAATGGGTGGTGATGCCTTTTGGGTTAAAAACGCTGGGGCAACCTACCAAAGGGCTATGAATGCTATATTCCATGATTTTATTGAGAATTTCATGCAGGTATACATTGATAAAATCGTCATAAAATCGTCATCAGAGGATGGTCATCTCGACCACCTCCGACGCTCATTTGAGCGAATGAGAAAATATAGATTAAAAATGAATCCACTAAGATGTGCCTTTGGTGTTCGTGCAGGGGATTTCCTGGGTTTCGTAGTCCACAAGCGAGGCATCGAGATCAACCAGAACAAAACAAAGGCAATCTTAGATCTCAAGCCTCCGACAACAAAGAACAGCTCCAGTCTTTGTTGGGGAAGATAAATTTCTTGAGGAGGTTCATCTCAAACCTAAGTGGCAAGATGAAAGTGTTTTCACCACTGCTCAAGACCAAGAAAGAAAGTGGATTCCGCTGGGGGCAGGAACAACAAGAGGCTTTCGACGCGATCAAAGAATACCTTACGAAGCCTCTAATCCTATTACCACCTAGTATAAATAAAAGCATGAAGTTGTACATTGCAGCGTCGGATACGACCATAGGTAGTATGTTAGCACAAGAGGATGATGGTGGCATCGAAAGACCCATCTATTACCTTAGTAGGATATTGATAGATGCTGAGACTAGATACACTATGATTGAAAAGTTGTGCCTATGTTTGTACTTCTCATGTATGAAATTGAAGCAATATATCAAACCAGTTAATGTTTATGTTTCGTCGCATTTTGATGTGATTAAGCATATGCTGTCCAAACCTATTTTGCATAGTCGAATTGGGAAATGGGCACTAGCGTTAACTGAATTCTCCCTGACATACGTTCCTTTAAGGGCAATGAAGGGTCAAATACTGGCAGACTTCATTGTCGACCACGCTGTAATCGAAACGTCGATACATAGCATCGACGTCGCCCCATGGAAATTGTACTTTGACGGTTCGAGCCATAAAAACGGGGCAGGTGTTGGAGTCCTAATAATCTCCCCATAGGGAATCCCAACTACCTTTAAATGCAAAGTCGATGGCAAATGTTCAAATAACGAGGCAGAATACGAAGCCTTAATTACTGGTCTTAAGATACTCAAAGACTTGGGAGCCAAAGAGCTGGAGATAAAAGGAGATTCAGAATTGGTGATTAAACAAATTACAAGGGAGTATAAATGTGTAAGGGAACATCTTTTAAGTTACTTTTCGCTGGCGGAGCGTTTGCTGGAACATTTCAAAATTGTCAGCATCTCGCATGTGCCAAGGATGGAAAACTAGAAAGCTAACGAGCTGGCACAAATTGCTTCTGGGTATAAAGTGTCGGAAGGTAAGTTGAAAGGCTTCGTCGAAACTAGGAAAAAGATGGTGTCGAATGTACACGCACCATCAAGCTGGTCGATATCCAAAGTCTCGATGAGCTTGGTCGAAGGTTTAGAAAGTTGTGAGGTTTTCGTTAACGATATGCCACCAACAGACTGGCGAAGGACAATTATAGAGTATCTAGAGAACCCACTGGGCAGCACCGATCGAAAGACCAAGTATAGAGCAATGAGCTATGTCCTAGTGGGAAACGAGTTACTGAAGAAAACTCCAGAAGGGGTATTGCTCAAGTGTCTGGGAGACACTGATGCGTATTTGGTAATTTCTGAGGTTCACAGTGGAGCTTGTGGGGCTCACCAGGTTGGCCATAAAATGAAATGGCTTTTGTTTCGACAAGGTTTCTACTGGCCCAACATGCTTAAGGATTGTATAGATTTCGCGAAAGGATGCCAGGATTTCCAAAAGCACGCCAACATTCAGCATGTCCCAGCCAGCGGATTACATGTGATTGTCAAACCATGGCCTTTTCGAGGATGGGCTTTGGATGTAATAGGAGAGATTCGACCAGCTTCGTCAAAGTAGCAAAGATTTATCCTCGTAGGAATAGACTATTTCACTAAATGGATAGAGGCTGTGCCTTTGGTGAAAGTGGATCAAGAGGCCGTGATAAACTTCATCCAGAATCATATCTTGTATAGATTTGGGATACCCAAGACAGTCACAACAGATCAGGGTTCTGTGTTTGTGGGGCAGAAGATGCAAGAGTTTGCGGCAGAAACTGGTTTCAAGTTGGTTACTTCGACGCCATACTATGCTCAGGCAAATGGTCAGGTCGAAGCAGCCAACAAGATAATAATTGGCTTAATCAAAAAGCACGTTGCGGACAAGCCAAAGAACTGGCATAAGACGTTGAGTCAAGTGTTGTGGGCTTTTCGGACATCACCCAAAGCGTCGACAAACTCGACTCCATTCCGTCTAACCTACGGACACGACACTGTGTTACCCGCAGAAGTACACTTGCAATCCGTTAGAGTGCAATGACAATATGAGATCCCGTCGGAGCAATACTGGGAGATGATGTTAGACGAACTCGTGGACTTAGACGAGGAAAGAATGGTAGCTTTAAATGTGTTGCTACGCCAAAAGGCTCGAGTCTCCAGGGCATACAATAAGAAAGTCCAAGGGAAAACCTTTGCCGCAAATGACTATGTTTGGAAAGTGGTGTTGCCCATGGATCGACGAGATCAAACGATGGGAAAATGGTCGCCCAACTGGGAGGGACCATTTCAGGTGACACGAGTGTTTAGTAACAACGCATACGAAGTACAGGAGTTGGGGGCAGACCAATGAATATTAAGAGTAAATGGGAAATATTTAAAAAAATACAGACCCATGCTACAAGAGGTTCACATCAAAACATAGTTTTCATTAAATTTAAGGCCAAGAATGGCTTACAAAAAATGGTGCATTACATTATACCAAAATACAACCTAAGGGAATTCAGGGAATCTAGCCTTAAAATCATCAAAGAGGGCCTTCTCGTGAGTTATTTTGCTCTCAAGAATAACCTTTCGTCGTTGCATGCGGCTGATAGCATCCTTAATCTTCATAGCCGCTTCGACATGAATAAGGCCTTGAGCGACTTTGTGGTCGATGGTTTCTTGAGAAGGCAGGGGCTCAGCTGAGTCCAAAGAGGCTTTTTGACGTTCGACCTCAACTATCCTTTTTGTCAGCTCCGTGATCTGGGCTTGATACTCAGATATCTGCTGATCGAAGGCTTGGCGTTTGTTGGAATGCTCTTGTTTCTTGGTTTCATAGTCTCCAAGTTTCTGTTCACAGACGGAGCTTAGATGCCACTCGCGCTTCATGTCTTCATGTCGGAACCGAATTTGGGCGTCGGCCTGATGATGCGTCGAGAGGTCCTTGGCCATTTGAGTGAAGAAAGCTTCGAACTCGATCAGGTAGGTGGCCATGGGGGCAGGAAGCTGGAACTCAGAGAGTTCACTCAGAAGGTTAAAGACGTCATTGGCTATGTCAGATTCCTCAACAACGACCGCCAGAAACTGTTCCTCAAAAACATAAGACCGCAGCTGCTGAAGTTTGAGATTGAAAGAAGCATCCACTTATGGAGTGGGGATTGCGGTCGAACTGGTGGGTCGAATCTCTTTGGCTGTCTGTCGAAGTTTGTGTAGCGCTCTTAGAGTCGCCGCTGGATTTATGGTCTTGTCTGCTAAGAGTGCCTCTGGAGTAGGAGATTCCTCGACAGCAGGTGAAGCCTTCTCTGGTTGGTGTTCAGGGATCTGGAGGTTCTCTCCGACGACAGTATCCACGACGGGTGAAGGAGTGATAGTCACCCCAAGGAGTGTATCATCAGGCTCGACGTTGTCAGTTGAAGCAGGAGGTGTCTTCGCCAAGTTTTCCTCGGGCACGAGGGGATGAAATTCATCAATCTTTTGGGGACTTGGTGTAACGGTTACACTAGCAGCAGGAGCGTCTGCGGCCGACCTGGTATCACCCTCACCAACAGTGGTCGAAGTGACCACATTTTCCTGCAAAAGATAAAACACCAGTGAGCTTCGTCACCCCCAAGGTCATCTGGGACGCAAATAAAGTTGGATTACCTGCGCAGGAGTTGTTGTCTTGGGAAGGGCGACAGAAGGAATTGGTTCGAAAACGTCCTCAAGGTTCCTCGGGACGACTGGGGCCACTGTCGAGACGCTGGTTTTCGAAGGCGTCCTTCGTTTTATAGCCTTTTTCTTCCTCACCAAAGGGGTAGAGGGAGGAGACGCTGGAGCTGTTGCAGTAAAGACTCGGGAGTGAGTACTCTCATTCGATTCAGTCCTTTCGGGGGAAGGTGCTTTCTCAGAAACCTGCGCAGCAATAATGTGAGAACAAAGGGAGGACAAGGGCACAGAACAAGAAAATAAACATACCTGTATAAGGTTGGCCCTAGGTTTTTTGGCAGGTCTGGTGGAAGTCGACGCAGTGGTCGTTTCTCGTTTGCGCCCCTGAAAGCAACACTGCCACTATTTAGTCCAGACTTACGAAAAAATGAGATCAAGAGTCCAGGATCTACCTTTGTCAAAATTTCCTCTGCAGGGTCGACATCTACTGTGGTCGATGGTTTAGGGATGCCAGCTGTAGAAGCAAAGGCGTCGACCACGTTTGCCAGGAAGAGATTGGGAGTGAAAGCTTGAGTTTGGTACTCCAACCACCAAGCCTCAAATTCCTGAGTAGTGAAAAAGGAAGGCCGGAAGGAAAAAACCGGTAGCTCCAAGTGTTGAGAGGCTCTGACAAACCTCATGCAAGCTTTGTGACCAACGTGAGTTAGGCGTCGACCAGACCGGACTATATCCTCAGGATACCTCACTAAGGGTTTTAGCAACATTCGGTTCAAGCCAAATTGTCGGGCCACCAAATTTGGACAATAGTTCATAAAACCATACCCATTGTTCCCTGTTTCGATACGGAAAGAGATCATGGTAGGAGTAAGAAACGCCCGCCATATAGCATTCGACAACGCATCAGCTTGAGGTGAGACTCCAGGGAACGGATTTCTGAACCAGTCAGGCCCAAACTTACGCTCCACAAATGGCGCCATGTCAGGGACGAAAGAGGAAGTTTCCACAAACATACTGAGATACCTCATAAAGAGGGCTTGTCTTGGAGTTTCTTGGGTGGTCATCAAGGCTAGTCGCAGTCCCTCGACAGAACGTGCTTTGTTGAGACGCTCCATCTTTTCAGAGGCTGGATATCCTAATTTGTGCTCGAAAGTGGCATTGAGCTAATGTTGCAACAACCACATTGGCCCTGAGATGTTTAAGGCTTTAGTGGTTTGGTGGAGGAGTTTCAGTCTCATGGCCGACAGGCCAAGAGAATGATAAAGGGAAGCCAACAGAATTTTGGCCAGAGATATTTGTCGGCCTTCATGAATCTGAATGGCCAAATTGATGAAACTTTTGGCTATTTGCAAAGAGCCAGGGAAAAACATGTAGTACGATAACCAAAGGGTTAAGAAGGCAATATGTTCCTCGTCGGAGACTTCTTGGGAGCGTTTGTCATGATGATCCTCGATGTAGTTTTGGAAACTAGCACGCTCGAAGTCGAAGGCGTTCTCCGTCTCCCAAGTCGGGTCGAACGTTTCACCCAGTGGTGAAAGGCCAGTGATAGCCGCCACATCAAAAAGTGTCGGCGTGAACATGCCGCAAGGAAGGTGGAACGTGTTTGTCGATCCTTCCCAAAAGTACATCGACGCCAGCAGCAAACAAGGGTTAACCCTATGGGCGGTTCTGGAGAGTTGGATGGCGTCGAAGATACCGTAATCCTTCCATTGTTGTTGACGTTTCCCTTCAACTTTGTCGAGCCAGGCGAGATAATCTTTGTTGCCTGGAGTTGGCATAGACTTGAAAACTCTAGACTTTGGTGCCATGTATTTGAGATCCAAGGTACCCCCTTTCTCGAAAGCGGGTGGGATCGTTTGGTCGAAGCAAGGGAAGAACTTTTAAAGTTCTTAAGGATTAGGTTTGTTGTCTAGAAGGGGACCATGGAAACCACACAGCTTGTTCTCCACCGCAAATGGAATAACCATTTGACGGCACCAGTTGGCCATCACCGTCTCATCAGCTGAAGATGGTTGAGGAAGAGGATGATGTGTTTCCGCTTCTGAAAGTACGTACGCAACCGGGTTGTTGCCAGTGGTTTGAGGAACGTGAGTGGTAGCTGTTCTTGATGAAGCCATTGGAAGAAAGAGACGCAAAAGGTGCAAAGCGTTAGGAAAGAAAAAATCAAAGTCTGAGTTTAGAGCAAATGACGGTTTCGTAAAAGAGGAGCTATGAAAATTGGAAAGGGTTTCTAAAGAGGACTATTTATAGGGCGCATGCAGAAAATGAAAGATCAAAACTTTTCAACTTCTGAAAGTAAGTGGGGTTTGGTGTCAAAGCCCATAACTTGGATGAGACTAGCCATCATGGCATTTTTCTTTGAAATCGTGGGATGAGATTGCCATCATCATGTCAGACGGCGCTTGCCACGTGTTGAGAGAGAAGACAAAACGATTGGCAAAAGTGCCAAAAGGAAAGCCGTCGAAATCCTGCGTGAAAACAAAAAGCTAGATTTCTCCATCGACACAATATTCAGTCAAAACTGGCCTTTTGAGGGGGCAATTTGTTGACACTGGATTTCGACTGGCGGTGGGATCTGGAGACTCCCAGGGCGTGTCGGCGCAAAAGAGGCACGATAAGGTGTCGAGTCGACACCAGCAGAAAGGCGTGTCAGAGAAAAATCGACAAGCTTTGGCGTCAGAAAGGAATGAGGTGACAAGCTGATTTCAACTTCAAGGAACAAGTGTTTAGGCGGGAAAAGTTTGAAACTTCCAAGACTATGGAAAGTTGAAAAGAGAGTGGGGTGCCACGTGTCAGCTTCAGAAAATGTTTGGGCAGACAAACAGTTATTTTTTAGGCCTATATAAGGCGTTGTTCTTTTCATTTTAGAGGTCGCATTTTTTCACATTGTAAGGGGAAAATACTCAAAGTACCAAGCTTAGAGAGAAACGAGTTCACTCCCGCAAACAAATGTACACTTGCGTCCAAATCTTACTTTATGCAATTTATTTTCCGCATATAATTTAAAGTCTTTACGTGTCTTGTTTTTTGCTCAGCTTTTCCTTGTATTTCTTTGTTTTTGCACCCAACTCGCAAACGTTAAGAAACCCTTTGCGTCACCCAGGTCACTTCAGCGTGACACTTGCACTAAAAAAACAAACAGACAAACTGAAATGCAGCATAAACATACGGTTCCAATTCCCTGTTCTGGGATTTGTTTGTCCGATCCCGCAAGCGAACCTGCGACGGAAGGCCAGCAGTTGTTCGCGCCGGCGAACACAGGCCCAATCCAAGTAACTGCCAGGGCTTACGTGGCGCAGTGAAGACCAGCACGTGGTCTTCGCCCTGGGGTAACCGTTCCTAGATCTCCAGAATTAGGGCAGACCGATTCCATCGGGAGTGAGGCGGTTACAAGAGAACGTGTCCTCGCGGGGAGGAGTCTTGCTTGTCGGGGAGAGACGTGTTCTCGCGAGGAGGACTCTTGTGTGAGAAGGAGGTGGCTCCTCGCAGGGAGGAGCACCTGAGTGTCGAGGAGGAACGAGCCCGGGGAGGTCTAGTGCCTTGCCCGACGCTCCATGCCATGCGTGTACCCGACAACGTGGAGAAGGAGCAAGTGCCCGACATTGGTCGCGCTAAAAGGCCCTTGTTGGGCCATCCCAGGACGTGTGGGTTGGGCCTGCTCGACTGAGGAACAGACCCCGACCCAGTCCAGAACAGGAGCCCTCCAAGTCGTTGCTCCGAAGTGTCGGAGTGATGACTTAAGGGCCAACAAGCATGTCGGGGGAGTATCGATCGCGTGACCGCGAGAAGGGGAACCTATTTGGGATCCACTGGTCGTATCGCCGGGAGAGAGCAGCGGGGGCGGACTCGAGCGTGGTAGTTCGCGGATGGTCGACTCGTCGGGGATGCGAGAAGTTTGATCTTTGGTGTCAGAGCAAATGGAGAGACGCGTGTGTTGGGGAGCGAACGGTCGCATGTACACCACGTGTCAGACGCCATTATTGCCTAGGACGGCTAGGCTAGGGTAGTGTACTCTAGTAGTCTAAACTCTTTGAATTCCATGAGGATCCTATAAATAGGCCTCACCTTGTTTCATTTGCACTATTTACTCTTTTCCTCTCAGACTCTCTCTCTCTTCTTCTCCGTTCTTCCGCCGCTGCCTTCCACTGATCTCCACCGTTCTCCACTGACGATCGTCGTACCAGAACCCTAAAAAGCGTATTTCAAGTAAGTTTCCTTCTTCTTTTTCCTCCTTTCGTTTGCATTTATAGGGTGAATCTTATGGTGAACTGGTGAAGTTCCCATGGAATTCACGAAAGATCCGGCGAAAACGGCGGAATTTCATAGTTTAGACGTTGAATCTTGTGGGGAGGGATGATGAAATCCCCGAGGACATGAAGAATATCCCGGGGTCATGAGATGAACGGTTTTTAGTTCTTTTGTTGAATGTCCCGGGGAATAAGGACGGGATCCCCGGGGAACCGAAGTTTGTCTCGGGGACATGGTTCGAATATCTCGGGGTCCTGCCTAACATCGCTCCTCGCGGAATCGCGGGTGGTTGCGGGATCGTGTTCCCCGACGTTCCCTCCTCGCCCTTTCACTTGATCAGCGGTGGAGGGGTGGATTTGATACGGGTCATCAAATTCACCATTTCCTTCTGCTTTTCAGGTAAATGGACGTGTTGCCCGTGGCCGAGGGATTTTTTGATAGTTACGACGGGCCTGACTCCCCTATGGCAGAGACAACCAGTGGCAGGGAGAGATCGCCCGACGAATGGGCCTGCGAGGAGGTCGTAAACATGATGTCTTTGTTCGCCAATGGGGACGAGGACGACATCTTCTGCACCGTCGAGCACCGTCTGGTGGGCTCGTCGAAGTCATGGAACGTATTCAGGCCGAAGCCACATCATCGGATCTGCTCGACGTACAGTGGGATGCGGTTTCCCGTCTATGAGTTTATGTTCGACGAGGCAGGGTGGCGCCTGCCTTTCACGGATTTCCAGCAGGCCGTATTTACCTGGCTGCGCTTGGCTCCTTCCCAGCTCCACCCTAACTCTCTTGCTTTCATTAGGGCCTTCGAGCTAGTGTGCAAATATATGCAGATCGGGGCGACGGTGCCCTTGTTTTTCCGCATTTTCCACCTTCAGCGACAGGTCGTCGACGGTAGGCACGGTTGGTGTCCTTCAAACAGGTGAACAGCCTGTTTCATACTTACCTGGACTCCGTGCGAGACTTCAAGTATCGGTACTATCTCGTGAGGCCGGTCACACACGAGGCCGTAAACACGGTGTACCGTTAGGTTGTCGAGGAGGTAGATGGGTGGCTAGAGGAGGTCCTCGTGCCCAGGTTTCCGTTGTTCTGGACCGAAGAACACTTCAAGTACGGAACAGACAGCTACAAAGTCAGGCCTAGCCGTCTCGACGAGGGGGATCGCTTGGCCTACAAGCAGATAGTAGCGTTCGTCAACAGTTTTAATAGGGGAAAGTTCGTGACGATGGACGGGGAACTCGTCCGGGGGGACGACGGGAAGGTGTTGACGAAACGTCGTCTGATCAATACGAGGGCCCTCCTCGAGACGTTCTCCGATGAGGATGCTCTCAAGCTGCTAGGTGGTGGCATCCTCTTCGACTTACTCTTTCTTCGTATATTGACTTCCGGTTTACTGACATGTTTATTTTCTTTTTGCAGGAAAGATGTCGAATGTTGAGGAGCGCTTCAAAAAGCTGAAGGTTAACCGTGCTGCGAAGAAAGGAAGCAAGAGTCGTGTCGAGCAGCTTCGGGCACATATCCCCGCTCTCCCTCAGACTGTCGGGGGTTCCTCTGGCTCTCACCAGGACAGCGATTCTCCCAGCCCTCAGGGTTCCCCGAAGAGGCGGCGTGTTGCGGACTCAGTGGCCATCGACCTTACCGAGAATGAGAGTCCTCCTTCCGTGAAATTTGTGCTCCCGCCTTGTCACTCGAGGCCTAACTTTTTCACGGGGAACAACTCCTTGTGCGTGGGCACCCCCGAAGCTCAGGCAATCTTAGGCATCGACAAGGTCTCCTGGAGGAGGGCGCTGGTGGATGATGTGTCCGCCGTGATGCGAGTTTGTGCAGCTGCATTGGTGCTGAACGATGAGGCGTGCCCCGAAGGCGAGCTGAATAAGTTGCGAGAGAGTTTCCAGTCCATCTCGGCCGAAATGGAGAAGGTGGGCAAAGAGTTGGCTGACTGTAAAAGCCAAAACCAACCCCAGGTCGAGCTTCAACAGAGATTGGAGGAAAAGTTAAAGAGTGCCGAGGAGGAGCGGAAATGTCTCATCGGCATTGAAGAGGAGAGGGATCGTCTCTTGGCGAGGAACGCTGAATTGGAGGAGGCTGTCCGCCCAGCTGAGGAGGAAACCGAGGAGGACAGGTTACTGACTTCGCGGGAAGCGCTGATAGCGAAGCTCCGGGAAGCCGAGGAAGACAATCTCGCGGTAGCTGGCATAGGTTTCAAGAACGCCGTGGAGCAGCTTCGGGTCCTCAACCCCGACCTTTCGACCGAGGGGATCGACCCCGACTACGAGGTGGTCGACGGTCAGATCGTGCAGCCGATGCGAGTCGACGAGGTTCACGATCCCGAGCAGCCTGAAGGGACCTTCGCTGAGTAGGATTTCTTTCCTGTTTTGTTCGGCCTGCGAGCCATTTTTACTTATTGTGATATTTCTGCCCGGCCTGCGTGCCAGGGGATTTTTGACATTTGTTTGTAATATTTGTACACTGGGCTTCTGCCTATTTTAATGTACTTATGTTTATCTGCTAGTGTTGTTTGCATGGTTTTAATTGTGTGTGATGTTAATGCATTTGCTATACTTTGTTTTTTGTCTAAGTATTAAAGACTTTGGGATTTGCTCGACCTTGATAGTCCCCGACCGCGTGGAGAGTCGGTCGGGTGGTCGGAGGCGTATTCCGACCTTCAACGAGGCTAAGAGCTCGGTCGAGGTCTTAGCTTCGTGGCATGAACTTCCCATCGTGAGCTAGGCGTTCTGCCTAATCGGTACAATGACGGCGGAGCTCGATCGAGGTATCCCCGTCGGATCAAAGGTCCTCGCGCATACACAACGCGGTCTCTGATCATCGTGTTCTGTATAGGGGTGTCACGCTCATACCTTAGTGCGTCCCCGTAAGCGCGGTGCTAGTGAGTCACGGGCAGTGCTTAACTGTAGTATTGTTTGAGTTTCTCAGCGTTCCATGGTCGAGTAGGTTCTTCCCGGTGCAGATTTTCGAGGAAGTAGGCTTCTGTCCCCGTTTTCGAGCGGATGCGGTACAGGCCCTCCCAGTTCGCGGCGAGTTTGCCTTCTCGCGAGTCTTTCTGGTTCCTTCGTAGGATGAGGGTGCCCACCTGAAAATCACGTTTGATAACTTTGCCGTTATAACATAGTGTTATTTTCTGCTTAAGTAAAGCTTCTCGGAGAGAAGCGAACGTATCTCCTCGACAAAATCGAGCTCTTCCCTCAAGGCTTAGTCGTTCGCGTCCCCGTTGAGGGGGGCTTCTGTCCTCCTCGAGGGTTCCCTGATCTCCACGGGGATCACCGCTTCGGTTCCGTAGGTCAGACGGAAGGGGGGTCTCCCCGGTTGTGGAGTGCGGGGTCTTCCGGTAGGCCCAGAGGACGCTGTGTAGCTCCTCGACCCACCGTTGTTTGGAGTCACCTAGTCGACATCTTAATCCTCGGAGAATCACCCTGTTCACCGCCTCAGCCTGTCTGTTCGTTTGAGGGTGCTTGACCGACGTGAAGTGTTGCTTCATGCCTGGTTTTGTGACGAAGTCTTGGAAGTTCCTGTCGGTGAACTGTGTTCCGTTGTCGGTGACGATAGCTTGAGGCACGCCAAATCGGGCGATGATATTTCTTTTGTAAAAATGTAGTATGTTAAAGGCCGTGATTTTGGCCAACGCCTCCGCCTCAATCCACTTCGTGAAGTAATCCACCCCGACGATGAGGTATTTGTTTTGATACGACCCCTGGACGAAAGGTCCGAGGATATCTATTCCCCACCACGCAAACGGCCACGGGGAGGACAATGGACTGAGCTCGTTGGGAGGAGCAAGGTGCATGTCCCCGTGTCGTTGGCATCTGTCGCACTTCTTGACGTGTTCCTTGGCATCCTGTTGCATGGTGGGCCAGTAATACCCTGCTCGAGGCACCTTACGGGCTAACGATTGCCCGCCGAGGTGCTGCGCATTGATTCCCTCATGGATCTCCTGGAGTATGTCGGGGACCTTGGTCTCCTCGACACATCTGAGGAGGGGAATAGAGAACCCTCGCCGCTACAACTTATCCTCGACTATAGTGTACTAGCACGCCCGCCTCTTGACCATTCTTGCTTCTTTGGGATCTTCAAGCAGTTTGCCCGTCATGAGGTATTCGTATACCAGGGTCATCCAATAATTGTTGTCCCCGATGGCGTTGATGTCCGAAACTGTGGCGGGTTTGTTGATGCTCGGGCGGGAAAGCACTTCTTGTATGACAGATTTGTTCCCGCCTTTCTTCTTTGTGCTCGTCAATTTGGACAAGACATCTGCTCGGGCATTGTGCTCGCGGGGGATGTGAGTTACTTCCGCGGAGGTAAACTTTTTCATCTTTTCTTTCACCAAGGCCAAGTATTCTATGAGGCTGTCGTTCTTGGCCTGGTACTCTCCTCGGACTTGCGAGGCCACGAGCTGGGAGTCGGTGAAGAGTTTGACCTCCTTGGCGCCGAGGTCCTCGGCCAGCCGAAGTCCTGTGAGGAAGGCCTCGTATTCGGCTTGGTTGTTCGACGTCGGGAAGGATACCTTCCTCGTTTTCGAGGATGATGCCCGCCTCGCTTCCCTTCAGGATGAATGCTCCGTCGACATAGATCGTCCATTTCTGGGATCCGTTGGTCGAAGGTTCCGGGACGGTCATCTCCGCTACAAAGTCGGCCAATACCTGAGCCTTCAGGGTTTTCCTCCCTTCGTATTGGATGTCAAACTCGGCGAGCTCGAGCGACCACCTGAGCATCCTCCCCGCCATGTCCGGTCGTCCGAGGAGCTGCTTTATAGGTTGTTCGGTCCTTACGACGACGGTGTGGGCGAGGAAGTAGTGGCGTAGCCTCCTGGCCGCGGTAACGAGGCCCAGGGCGACTTTCTCTATCTGCTGATATCTGAGCTCGGGGCCTTGGAGGGCTTTGCTCGTGAAGTAAACTGGATTTTGCCCGTCCGGGGTTTCCCGAATGAGGACGGCGCTGACTGCTTCACTCGTGATTGCAAGATACAAGAAGAGTGTCTCCCCGCTCTCAGGCCGTGAGATGACCGGGGGTTATGATAGGACTTGTTTTAAGTGGAAGAGCGCCTGCTCGCATTCTTCTCTTCACTCGAACTCTACCTTTTGTCGAAGAAGTTTGAAAAATGGGAGTGCGTACTGTGCAGACTTGGCGACGAAGCGGGAGAGAGCGGTGAGCATCCCGTTCAATGATTGTATCGACTTCTTCAAGTCTGGAGTAGGGATCTCGGAAAAGGCCCTGCACTTGTCGGGGTTGGCTTCGATTCCTCGCTCTGTGAGGTAAAAGCCGAGGAACTTACCTGCCCGAACGCTGAAGGTGCATTTGTCGGGGTTGAACCTCATGCGACATTTCCTCGCCGTGTCGAACACCTTCTTGAGATGCGCGGCGTGGTCGAATTCTTCCGCTGATTTGACGATCATGTCGCCGATTTCAGCCCGGAAAACCTTATTCATCATCCGTTGGTAGGTCGCACCGGCGTTCTTTAGACCGAAGGGCATCACGTTGTAATAGTAGTTGCCCGACGCGGTCATGAAAGCCGTGTGCTGTTTGTCGACCTTGTCCATGGGAATTTGGTTGTATCCCGAGTAAGCGTCCATGAAGGATAATAGTTTATAACCTGCATAATTGTCAACCAGTTGGTCGATGTTAGGCAAGGGATAGCAGTCTTTCGGGCAAGCCCGGTTAAGATTAGTATAATCAATGCACATCCGCCATTTTCCATTATTCTTTTTAACAAGTACAACATTGGACAGCCAGGTTGTGTACCTGGCCTCCGAAATAAAATTTGCCTCTAGGAGGTCTTTTAAAGCTTTTTCAGCAGCCTCCGCTTTTTCGGGGGACTGCTTACGCCTACGTTGAGCTATGGCCCTAGCGACCAGATCTACTGCGAGCTGATGGCAAGCCACGTCGGGGTCAAGGCCAGGCATCTCAGAGGCGCTCCACGCGAATAGATCAGCGTTCTCCCAGAGGCATGCCTTCAACTGCTCCTTCGCCAGGTCGGGGATCCCGGTGCCAATCTTCACGTTGCGGTCTGGGTCGTCCCCGAGGGCAACGAGCTCAAAGTCTCCATCGGGGATGGGGCGCGTTGGGTGGAGAGGCCGCCTGTTGTTTTCCGCCTGGGGGTTGAGGTCCTCTGCTCTGTCCTCTTTGGGCTCGTCCACGAACCTGCTGTCGAGGTCGACCGTGTTGACGGGAGGGAGAGGTCTCTGCTCGGCGTCCGGGGGTGGCTTGGCCATAGTCTTGGGTTTGGCGCCGATGGAACTCATGCCTTTGATGGCGGCGTCGAAGCATCTTCTGGCCGCGTCTATGTCCCCGTGCATTGTTACCACTCGTCCCCTGGCTGTGTAGTACTTCATTTTGAGGTGGACGGTTGATGGTACCGCCGTAAGCTCGGCCAGGGTGGTCCTCCCGAGGATGCAGTTGTAAAGGGATGGGCATTCGACTACCAGGAAACGGATCTTCACCTGTCGGGCAGTGTCTTCGGCCCCGAATGTAACCATCAGCTCAACGTAACCCCATGGTCTGGTGGTGGTTCCGTTGAATCCCTACAGATTTGAACCAACTTACGGGGTCAGATGTCTCTCGTCGAGCTGAAGGGTCCCGAACAGATGGGCATACATGATGTCGATTGAACTCCCCTGGTCGACGAGGATCCTTCGGACATCAAAATTCGCCATCTGGGCCCTGACCAGGAGGGGGATAGTGGCGCTGGGCGCTCCGCCAGGGAGCTCTTCGAGGTAGAAAGTGATGGGGTTTAATCTCCCTTGCACCTTCTCGAGAGTGGTGGTCTTCGCCGATGTCGCGGACTCCAGTTCATCAAATTTCTGTTTGATCGAGCCGACGAACAGCTTTTCGTAGCCACCCCCGGAGATGACCATTGTTTTGGGGAAGCCTTCCCAGGTGCTACGGGCAGAGACGGGGTCCTCATGGGGGAAGGTCGCCCACATGTTGCGAATTGCTTCTTCGCCCTCAATGATTACGGGGACGAAGAAGTCCTCGGGTCGGGTGACGCTGAGGGCGACCTGAAGCTGACTCTCGTCGGGAGGAGGTGTCGCCTCCTCGACGTTCTGCGCTTCCCGAGAGCTGCGGCGAGGAGCATCGTTCTTCTGGGCGTATTTCTTTAAGTGCCCTTCCTTGATCAGAATTTCAATCGCATCTTTGAGATGGATGCAATCTTCTGTGACATGCCCGTGGCTCCGGTGGAACCTACAGTATTTTGACTTGTCAACATTTGGTTTGGGGGCAGTGGGCTTCGGAAAGTGGACCTCTCCTTTCACAAATTCTGAGTTATGGCACTCAGAGTAGATACGCGCGCGGGGAGTCTTTAGCGGGGTGTACTCTGTGAACGGCCAGGTGGTCCGCGCGGTTCACGAGGATCACTGGGGCAATTTTCTTTCTTTTTTTCTCCTCTTCGTCGGGGAGGAGAGTCGTCATCTTTGTGGCCGCGGGGGCCTTCTTTGCGCCTCGACTCAAGGGCGATATGCGCTGCCTCGGACTCCTCGAGCTCGATATACGACTGAGCTCGTTGGAGGAGATCCTCGAGATGGTGGGGTCTACGGAGACCCACGGACTTGGCGAAATCAGATCCAAAACGTAGTCCATGGATGATCAGATATTTCTTCATGTCGTCGGTCGTGTGGACCTCGACAGCTTCTCTATTGAATCTATCGATGTAGTTCCTGAGAGATTCGTTCTTCCCTTGGAAGATGCTTTCTAGGGCAGCCTCCGTCTTCGGGTGTCGGCGAGACGCAGTAAAGTGTTTGGTGAAGCGTTGTTTTAGTTGCTTCCAGGACGTGATCGACCCAGGTTCCAAACCCTTGTACCTGGTCATCGCGCCCTTCCGCAAGGTGGTGGGGAAAAGCCTGCACCTGATGGCCCCTCTGACGTTTTGGAAGTCGAGCATTGTTTCTAAACTCTCGACGTGATTATCGGGGTCGGCCAGACCGTCGTAGGTCCCCAGCGGTGGGGGTTTCTCTATGCCCGCAGGAATTGGGGCGTTCATGATCTCCCACGACAGAGGGGTCCTCTGGTCGTCGTCGTCAGTCCCGGCCGGGGACCCCGAAGGGGATCGATGATGCCGTGGAGGGGAGTTCCTCGGACGGTTCTTCGGTTCCTCCTCAGTGGGCTTGGACTTCTTGGTAGCTGCGGCGGGCCTGGGTTCCTTCCGAGGTGGGTAGCGATGATGCTTCTGGGAGATCGCTGGCTGGGGGCGCTCCAGACGTGGCCGACGGCCCCCGCGCACCGGCGAGGGGGTTCGAGATTCTTCGGAAGGGGTCCTTCGTGGGGAAGGAGAACGATGAGGTGACGGCGGACGACGATGTCTTCGCGGGGAAGATCGTCGTGCCCGCCCTTGCTCCAGTGCTTCGATTCTGGTGTTCTGATGTGCGGTCAGCTGATTGGTCTGATTGATAAGGGCAAATAAGGCCACGGTGCTCGAATCTGCATTGGACGGAGGAGCAACTGGCTGGAAGATGGCTTGCTGATCGTCTTGGTGGGTGGCGTTGTAAGCCATGTCTTGGGAGTCTGGGGAGGAGGTTTGCCCGTCTCTCACGTCGTCTTCTTCGACGTGGAGGGCAGCGGCGTCTTTGCGGTGGTTCCCGTTCTCGAGTTGCACGAGGACGGTGTCCAGAGCTTTGTTAGCGGACGGATTGCCGTCCATGATGGTGATGAATGGGAGTTGCTTTGGTTTATCGGAGGAAAAACGGGGAAGCAAAGGCTTCCCACAGACGGTGTCACTGATCGTACCTGGATCAGACAGTTTCTGGTGGCCAACAACGTCGTCTGGACTTTAGCTCCGGTGAGGTTGAAAGACGGCAGGGGGGGTGTACCTGCAAGGTACTCCGATGCTCAAGTAAGGTAACGGTCAGAAAATAATAGCAAGCACAATGTTAGAGTAAGAAAGTGTGTGTATATCCTGACACTCTCAAGTGATAGGGTATTTATAGAGAGCCCCCAGCGCGGGGCCAACGGTTACTTGCATTGGGCTGGATTGCCAGACCCAATCCAAGTAACTGTCAGGGGTTACGTGGCGTAGTGAAGACCAGCACGTGGTCTTCGCCCTGGGGTAACCGTTCCTAGATCTTCGGAATTAGGGCAGACCGATTCCATCGGGAGTGGGGCGGTTACAAGAGAACGTGTCCTCGCGGGGAGGAGTCTTGCGTGTCGGGGAGAGACGTGTCCTCGCGGGGAGGACTCTTGTGTGAAAAGGAGGTGGCTCCTCGCAGGGAGGAGCACCTGAGTGTCGAGGAGGAACGAGCCCGGGGAGGTCTAGCGCCTTGCCCGACGCTCCATGCCATGCGTGTACCCGACAACGTGGAAAAGGAGCAAGTGCCCTACATTGGTCGCGCTAAAAGGCCCTTGTTGGGCCATCCCAGGACGTGTGGGTTGGGCCTACTCGACTGAGGAACAGACCCCGGCTCAGTCCAGAACAAAAATATTACAGATTTTAAATTAAAAAAAAACTCTTAAATTACAAGTATTATAGAACTAAAATAAATATAAAATGCATGTTTGTTGAAAAGATTTTACAAAAAGAGAATAGTTGATTCTTAGTTTTATAAGAAAAAGAATAAGTTGCGATTTATTTTTCTAGATTTGTTAAAGTGTTTGATTAAAAAGAAAAAATAAATAAAATATATTTAATAATATTATTATTTTAAAATGACCTGATTGTTAGATAAGAAACAATTGGACATCCCAAATTATTAATGGGTAATGCTAACTTGTGTCTTGAGGCACAAGTTAAGAGATAAATATAATAAAAATTTATTAAAAATTGTGTAATGAAATTAATATAAAATTAAAATTAATAATTTTATTGGTTTTTTCAATACGAATTTTCTATTTATAGATTTTTTAACTTGTGTCCCAATGACACAAGTTAACATTACCCTTATTATATTGGTCAAATATTTTTTTCTCCCTTAATTATACCCTTAGATTTAGATTCGTCATTTAATTTTTTTTCGTTTCAGATTAGTCTCTTAACTATTAAAATATATTATGTTAATAATTTTGGTACTGTAACAATGAATTTAACAATTAATTTTTAAATTTTTTCATCGTTAATTAGACGAAAAGAACTAAAATAATATGTTTTAAGAGTTAATTGATTAATCTAACACAAAAAAAAATATTAAAGGACCAATTTGAATTCAAAATAATTTTTATTTAATGTTAATTTAAATATTTAAATGTAGAAAGTTATTACTCCCTCCGTCTCACAATAGGTGTCCTCTTTGATATTTTCACACTTTTTAAGATAATGATTAATTGTGTTGATTTCAATGATAAAACGAGTGTCATTTACTAAAATAACCTTATTAATAATAGATAGTGGACTAAAATAAGTTATGTGAAAGATGATAGTTATAGTTCAATGGAAGTTATCATGGAAGTTACAAATTTTAAAATAAGGGCAATTAAATATTTAAATGTAGAAAGTTATTAATAAGTTATGTGAAAGATGATAGTTATAGTTCAATGGAAGTTATCATGAAAGTTACAAATTTTAAAATAAAGGCAAAATGGGTAGAAAAAATGCTACACCAAATCTATGTTTTGCCTTTATATTAGTACTAGCGTCCAGACGGGCACTCACGTGCCCGTCTGTCCGCTTTTTATAATGCACAAGCGGATAAAAATATTAACGGCATTTTTTTAATATTTATTTTTTATTTTGGTTTAAAATATTTTTAAAATAAAAAAAAATGAATGAAATAAGTGTGCAAATCACCATAAAACGGTTAGTAAAAGAGAAGTTAATATTTTTAAAATAAAAACTGAAAAGGGCATAATTGGAACAAAAATAAGCTACACCAAAATCAAAATTTTCCTTTATATATGTTATAGATAGATGAAGTCTTAAATTCATTTTCGTTATTATTTTTTCCTTAAGATTCAAGTTATATTGATGAACGAAAAAGAAGGAACTTGAGGAACTCACCGTAAAAATTAGGGTTAATACCCCTTTTGCACCCTGTCATATAGGCGAAATCCAAAAAACAACCCTGTAAAAAAAACACAGATTTCATCCCTGCCATTTGTAGATTCCCTCGTGCAAGAAACATCACTTTTCACTAGACTACAATACATCAGTTGTTATTAGTTTGTGTAAATTACATATTATACAAACTAAACTAAACTAAATTTAATATAAACTTAACTAACCTAAATTTAGTTTAAAATAAAAAAAAAAACTGTTATTTTAAAAAACTGTTATTTTAAAAACTGTTATTTTAAAAAACTGTTATTTAAAATAAAAAAACTGTTATTTTAAAAAACTCTTAATAAAAAACTAAACGAAATAAATAAATATAATAGTAGTTTTAATATTAGTTTTAATAATAATAGTTCAGATTAATATTTACTGAAAAATTAACATTTTATTAATATATAACGTTTTATTAAATACTGAAAAATAATATTTACTGAAAATAATGTTAAAAAGTTACAAAAAAATTAATTAATATTTACTTTCAATTAAAACGGTAAATTATTACAGTCAATTAAAACTGAAAATAAATAAATAGTTACAGTAAATTGTTAAAACGGTAAATAATAAATAAATAATTAGCTACAGTAAAATAATCAATTAAATTTAGTTACAGTAAAATAATCAATTAAATTTAGCTACAGTAAATAAATAAATAGTTACAGTAAATTGTTAAAACGGTAAATAATAAGTAAAATATTAGTAAATAAATAATAATCAATTAAATAATCAGTAATATTAGTAAAATAGTTAAATATTAGTAAATAATAATTAATCAATTAAATATTAGTAAATAATAAGTAAAATAGTTACAGTAAAATAATCAATTAAATTTAGCTACAGTAAATATTTAGTAAATAATAATATAACTACAGTAATATTTAGTAAATATTTAAATTTAACTAATAAATTTCTTAAATAATAATATACTATATTAATATTTAGTAAATATTTAGAATTTAGCTACAGTAAAATAATCAATTAAATTTAGCTACAGTAAATATTTAGTAAATAATAATATAGCTACAGTATTATTTAGTAAATATTTAAATTTAACTAATACATTTCTTAAATAATAATATACTATATTAATATTTAGTAAATATTTAAAATTTAGCTACAGTATAATATAGTATAATGTTTACAATATGTTATTTAACTATATTCTAATAATAGTTATAGTATATATAATATAGTTACAATATATTCTAATAATAATTGATCAAAATGCAAACAAATATACAAATGTATAATATGTATATTTAAAAGCAATTGAATTACAAGATAAAGCTTTTAGCCTAGTGGTAGGCGCTTATTCTTTGAATAAAGGTGGTGG
Organism: Lathyrus tuberosus; assembly: GCA_022829125.1. Lineage (NCBI taxonomy): Eukaryota > Viridiplantae > Streptophyta > Magnoliopsida > Fabales > Fabaceae > Lathyrus > Lathyrus tuberosus. The sequence continues at coordinate 1,801,223 of JALAZF010000073.1, read as the reverse complement.
GTTCAAATCTCACCTCCATCAAATTTTTGTGTTTACAAATGCAAGATTAAGCAATTAAATATAACACTATAAGAAGTCCACGTGACATTTCCACACAATAATAAATTAAATAAAAAATAAAAAAGCCATCAAAGCAGTGTCACATCATCAATTTTATTGACCGAATCTACTCGGGGCTAAAACGAGGGAATCTACAAATTACAGGGATGAAATCTGTTTTTTTTTTTACAGGGTTGTTTTTAGGATTTCGCTCATATGACAGGGGGCAAAAGGGGTATTAACCCTAAAAATTAAAATGAACAGGTCAGCTAAAAAAATTAAAATGAACGAAAAAGAAGGAACTTGAGGAACTCACCATAAAGGAAAAAAAATAAAAAAAATAATTAGTGTATATTAATTATCAAATTAACTTAATATCATTTTATTTTTTATTATTATTTATTTTAACATAACCTTATTCTCTCTTTTTTCTCAATATTTAACAAAATTCCACAATACAATATGACCGACGTTTATGTTAGATCATGAAGTGCACAGCATTCTAAACATTTTCGTCTATACATTGAAGTTTGACTTATTTGTAATCTTTGAATCAAAAGAATGGTGTTGACTCCGATGGGAGACCTTGTAGGTTTCTCATTGAGGATTTTTTTTTTTTAATGATTTTTTATTTGAAAATGAATAGAAATAATTAAGAATGGTTGGATAAATTATAATTTAATTAAACGGATTAATTAAATGTAATAGTTATTAACTTTAAAAAATATTGAATATTATTATTATCTTTGGATAAAATTTATTGTACACCATGATTTGATTTTTCACTAGATATATTTTAATTTTGAATATTTTATTTCTAGATATATATTTGATTTTAATATTTTGAAATATTTTATCTCTGAATATATATATATATATATATATATATATATATATATATATATATATATATACATATATATATATATATATATATATATATATATATATATATATATATATATATAATTTTAATATACCAGAATATTTTATCCCCGAATATAGTTTTGATTTTATAAATGATTGAATATTATTATTATCTCTTGATAAAGTTTATTGTACATCGTGATCTAATTTTTCATCGGATGTATATTAACTTTGGATAATAATAAAAAAAAAACAGATCTAAAGATAAAATATATTCGATGAAAAATCATATCACAATGTGCAACTTTATCCGGAGATAATAATAATAATATGTATTATTACAATTATAATTTAATTAAACTGTATTATTGATTTTAAAATAAAAAAAATCCGAAGATAAAATATATCCTATAAAAAAACATATCACAATGTACAATAAATTTTATCCAGAGATAATAATAATAATAATAATAATAATAATAATTATTATTATTATTATTATTATTATTATTATTATTATTTAATTAAAAATTCATATTGATTTTAAAAAATATATTAGTAGATAAAATATATTCGGTGAAAAATTAGATCAAAATGTGCGATAAATTTTATCTAGAGATGATGATAATAATAATAATAATAATAATAATAATAATAATAATAATAATAATAATAATAATAATAATAATAGAATGGTCTAGTTAAGAATAGAATGAATTCACAATGTATAGATGTTGTCAGTAATTGTACTAAGGAGGTGTTTAGGCTGAGTAGTTTGGAAGAGAACATAATCTAACAAAAAACCAAGATTGACTGGATAAAGCTTGGTGATGGCAACAACAGCTACTTTCATGCTGCCTTGAAGTCTAGACAGAGTCATAATCATTTGAGTAAACTGAAAGATGACAAATGGAATGTTATGAAGAGTTAGGGGGAGATTGAGGCTTTGACTTTGAATTTCTATGGAAACCTGGTTGGCAAAGCTCAATCTAAGCTGAGCAGCATTGACATTATGGCAATGAGGAAGGGTCCTCAATTGGACAGGGACCATTGTGAGCTGCTGATTAGACCTGTATCTGATGAGGAGATTTTGCAAAGTTTGAAAGGCATTAAAGATCTATCTGCCCCTGGGATTGATGGGTTTAATGCAAAGTTTTTCAAAAGTTCTTGGGAGTGTATCAAACAGGATTTCACTAATGCCATTAAAGATTTTTTTTGTTAAGGAAAGACTTTACAGAGCTATAAACTGCACACTGGTTACTTTGATTCCTAAGACTAGTGAGGCTGATATGGTGAAGGATTTTAGGCCAATATCTTGTTGCACTGTTATATATAAGGTGATATCTAGAATTATGGCTAGAAGACTTGGGCTGGTTTTGAATAGTATCATCCATAGCAGTCAAGCTGCTTTTGTGCCTGGGAAGAAGATTCATGATCACATTCTTCTTGCTTTTGAGTTAATTAGAGGGTATAGTACTAAGCAGGGAGCTCCTAAATGTATGTTATAGATGGACCTGCATAAGGCTTATGACTCTATAGAATGGACTGCTCTTGAGGTTATTTTGAAGGAGCTTAATTTCCCTCACCAGTTTATAAGATGGATTATGTTAACTGTCTCTACTGTTTCTTACAGATTTCAGGTGAATGGGAGCATATCTGATGTTGTGGAAGCTAAGAGAGGTCTTAGGCTAGGGGATCCTCTTTCCCCCTTGCTTTTTGTTATTGTGATGGATTATTTACATAGACTGCTGCAGAACCTTAATGGTAACCCTGACTTCAACTTTCATTCAAAATGTGAGAAGATGGGGATAATTAATATGAGTTTTGCTGATGACCTCTTATTGTTTACTAGAGGAGATGTCATGTCTATTGAGCTATTAATGGGTGTTTTTAACTCTTTTTCTCAAGCTACAGGGCTGAAGATAAAACCAGCTAAATGCAAGGCTTATTATGGAAATGTGGAGGAGGAAATTAAAGCTAAAATTCAAGATATAACTCACTTTTCAGAAGGCCTTCTTCCTTTTAGATACTTGGTATTCCTATGACCAGCAAGAAGCTTAATATCTGTCATTATATGCCCCTCATTGATAGGATATGTTGCAGGATAAATCACTGGAGCTCAAAACTTCTATCTATGGCTGGCAGAACCCAGCTAATTAACAGTGTTCTGTTTGCCCTTTCCAACTTTTGGCTGCAATGCTTACCTTTACCAAAAACTGTCTTGGCTAGAATTGATTTGTTGTGTAGATCTTTTCTTTGGACAGGTAAGGATAAAGTCTCCAGGAAAGCTCCCATTGCCTGGAAAAAGACTTGTGCTCCAAAGAAACAAGGAGGGCTGAATATCATAGACCTGACAAAGTGGAATCAAATGTGCCTTGCCAAGTTGTTACGGAACATTAACAGAAAGTCTGATTGTCTTTGGATAAAGTGGATTCATTCCTACTACATAAAGGAGCAAGATGTAATGACCATGGGGATTCAAAACAGCTCATCTTGGATTTGGAAAGCAATCCTTAAAATTAGGCCTTTGGTTACAGAGTTGAATATTTGGAAGCAATTTGTGCAGGAAGATAAGTTCTCTTCAAGGAAGTTATATCATGTTTTGAATGACAGAAATTGTATTATGGAATTGAGGCATATGTTTTACAACAACCCTGCCCGTCCTAGAGCTAAATTTACCATGTGGATGGCCTGTCAAGATAGATTGGCTAATAAGGATAGAATGGTGAGATTTGGATTGATTACTGATGATTGCTGCTGTTTTTGTAGAGAGAAAGAGACCCTCAATCATCTCTTGTTTTTGTGCAAGCCTATGCAGGAAGTTTGGACCTACATTCTTAAATGCCTTCAAATCAATCATTCCCCAGGTCCTTGGTCTGATGAGATCACTTGGATTCTTAGGATTTGTAAGTCCAAGAGTCTTAGATCTAGAATTATTAAATGTGTTGTTGCTGAGACTATTTACGAGTTATGGCATCTTAGAAATGAGGCTTGTTTTGGAAACGATTGTACTAGGGGCAAAATAGAAGATAGAATCATATACACTATTGTCTATAGATGTTGGATGAAGGCTAATCTCAGAAAGTCCTTAAGTAGTTTGCTTTTTCCTTAGGTTGTCAGTTTGGTCAGCCGGTTCCCCTTCTTATGGGGTTGTTTTGTATCTCTCAGTTTTTGGTTAATAAAGTATTTTATTTCCAAAAAAAAAAATAATAGTAATAATAATAATAATAATAATAATTATTATTATTATTATTATTATTTAATTAAACAATAATATTGATTTTAAAAAATATATATGGAGATAAAATATATTCGGTGAAAAATCAGATCACAATGTGCAATAAATTTTTTATAGAATTTTATACCCTAAGTTTTGTCCGAGCATTTCTTGTTCCTTTTCTTTTACTGATTTCAATAGTTATTTTGTCTGTAATTAATTTTGCAAAACAAGTTTATTGTTAGTTGATCATTTTGAAGCAAATCGCGTGCGAATGTTAGTTGCGGGCCAGATTGAGAAATATCTTATTTCGGGCCAAGTTAGTTTATTTGTTACTACGCTTGAGGGGAAATGGCGAGTTTGTCTGGTTCGCCGCATTTTAATTGAGCATTTTCGTTATTGTTGTTCCTTTGCGATTTGGTGCATTTTGCAAACCAACAACATGGAGAAGTGTTCAAAATTAATCTAGCTTGCTTAAGTTATATAAAGGTGCAAAAGGGACACGTATTAGACGCGATGTCACATCATATTGGTACGATAGTTGGGCCTTGCACAATAGGTCATTATTGCTGCGATTTGGAAGACTTTCTTTTCAAAGATTGGATTAGATTTTATTGCTAATTAGCTTAGCAATATGATTAAGTGGTTTGTTTGACAGCTGGACAAAGATTGATTCAAATTTAAATGAAGATTTAAATTTGAATTTGTATTGAAACAAATCATATCTTGTTTGAGAGATTTATGGAACAAATAATATCCAATGAATTCTGCATTAATTTTGGACGAAATTAAAGCTAATATTCAAGGAGAAAAACCCTAAATTATTATGCTATATAAGGAGCTCAAACCTACATTGGAAAACAAACATTCAAATTGAAGATTTTACAGTGCTAGGGTTTAGAAGAGTCATTGTTAATTTATGTATACCACACTATGTTTTTGTAACTTGGCATAGTTGTAGGTTTATATAGTTGAGTTGTATATTCAACATCTTTATGTACACCTCTATGTTTTAGTAACTTGGCATAAAAGGCCTGTCTAGTTGAGTTGTAATATTCAACATTGATAGTTGAGTGAAACACCAATCACTAGGGATTAGTGATTGAGAGAAAGTGAGAGAGTTTCTCATATTTAGGGGGAGTCCTAAGTAGAATGTCATTGGGTAGTGTTAGGAAGAGACATTAAACAACATAATGCTTGTTGTTGCTTGTAAGACTAATTGTATTAAGCTACTAATAATGAATTTTCTTTCTTATGTTAGAATCCAACCCTCAGGACATAATGTTATTTGCGTCAAATTGGGTTACCAATTGTTGTGTTCTTTATTGCTTTTCTGATCCATCATCTTGTACAACTTAATCTGCATTATTTATAGTGAATCTAGTTCAACTTGTCGAATCGGTTATCCAGGACATCGTGTTCGACTCTGTCCCCTAAGGTACAAAATTTTAATTGGCATCAAAGCAGGAACCCTAGCCTGTTGGGTGAGCTTCAGGGAAGATAAATTATACTCAAATGGACATAATGAAAGATGGAGGACCAATCAACAAACTACCTATTTTGAATTTCACAAATTATAACTATTGGAAAGCCAGGATGGTTGCTTTTCTTAAATCCATTGACAACATAACTTGGAAAGTTATGGTTAAAGTATGGAAACATCCTATGATCTCTTTTCAATATGGTTTAAAAGGCTTGAAGCCTAAAGCTGATTGATCCAAAGCTGAAGATAATGAAGCTCTTGGTAATGATAAAACCTTGAATGTTATATTCAATAGTGTTGACAAGAATATGTTCAGACCAATCAACACTTGTACTGAAGCAAAAGAAGCTTGGGAGATTCTCAATACTGCTCATGAAGGCACAACCAAGGTTAGGATGTCAAGGCTGCAGGTCCTCACAACCAAGTTTGAAAATATGAGAATGATGGAAAATGAATCCATATCTGATTTTAACATTCGTCTGCATGACATAGCCAAACATTCTTTTTCTTAGGGAGAAAAGATGTCAAAATAAAAGTTGGTTAGAAAGATTCTCAGATCTTTACCCCATAAGTTTGACATGAAAGTAACAACTATTGAAGAATATCAAGACTTAAGCACCTTGAAGGTTGATGAAATCATTGATTCCCTTCAAACCTTTGAAGTTTCTATAAATGGAAGATCGAAAAAGAAGAGCAAATGTGTAACTTTTATATCTAATACTCAAGTGAAGGAAGACCAAGGTGATAAGGATAGAGGAGAAATAGATAATAAAGTGATGGCTTTTACTAGGAAATATTACTCTTGTAGTGAGGCTAATGATGGGGAAATGTCAATAGAAGAACTTGTTAAAAGTTATAGAGAGTTACTCACTGAATGAAAGGAATTACGCTTGAGAGAAGACAAACAAAAGAAGACCATAAGTGTTCTACTCCTAGGAAAATAGAAGCTTGGCTCAACCATTCCAGGTCTGGAAGAAGAAGTCACATTGTTAAAGTACAAACTTGAAAATATGCCAAAATCTGTATGTATGAAGAACAACAGTTCAGATATGTTGAATGATCTCTTTGAAGGGAATATGAAGGCTGTAAGGTTTGACTAAAGTTCCATGAACAAAAGTATCAAAGTCCCACCTACGAAGAAGACTGAGTTTCATATGGTGGTTCACATGTCTCATCATCGTGCTCGACATGTGTACCCTCAATACAGGGGTTACAAGAACAATGAAAAGAGATGTCACCACTAAGGTAGATGTGGTCATATAAGACCATTTTGATATAAACTCTATGAATATCCTCAGTATTATAGTCAGCCAAATTTCAAAGTAAAGAAAGGGAAACAAACCCAAGCTAAGAAAATGTGGAAACCCAAGGAAACTGTCAAATGTCTCTTAGCTCATGACTGGTGAAAGGATCTATGTTGAATATTTAAAGCCCCATTCTAATAATTATGTCATATTTGGTGATGGAACTAGAGGAAGAATAAAGGGAATAGGCAAGTTGGTGAGTCCAAATTGTCTTAATGATGTGCTATAGTATAAGAATTAACTGCTAACTTAATCGACATATGTCAATTATGCAATCAAGGCCTGAATGTTAGCTACAACAAGTCAGAATGTATTGTCTCTAACAAGGATCAAGTGGTGTTAATAAAGGGTTTAAGATCCAATGACAATTGTTATATGTGGATTTCTCAGCCCTCGTCCAAGGTTAAGAGCATAAAGGAGATCATATCTAAAGATGATGTCAAGGGGTTGCCAAAACTAGAGATTAAATAAGTTAAAATTCAAGGGATATGTCAAGTTGGAACGTAAACCAAGTTGTCATGTAAGATGTCTCAACATCTTACTCATGTTTCAAAATTACCACTTATGGACTTTTTGAGACTCATGCAAGGAGTTGCCATTGAAGGGAAGACTGATGGTCAATTAGGAGGTCCACTCAACAATGAACAACCTACAGTGGTTTAGAATAAGAAGATTAGTGATTATGGCATAATTCTTCCTATTGGGGATCCTTCTCGTAATTCTAGAATTTTGATTAACCAAAAACATGATAGTGTGTTTGGTAAAATTAAAATTGGTGTTACTCTTAGTGTCTTGAAATATGATCCTGATCTTGCTTTCTACAACATTCCACATGCTGATAAATATGATATGGCTGATGTTGGAAATGTCTCACTCATGTATGGGCCATTGAGAAATCATACTCTCATGAATGTTGGTGAAGAATCCCAAGAATCCAATATGGGAGATCAAGATATTGATAAAGATGTGCCAGACATCGTGTCTGACATGTTGACAGAGTCTCAAAGGCCTAAGAATCATAGTAATCATATCCATGAAGATGTTGATTCTGCAAAGGGCAATGGTGGTGTTCTTAATACTCGTGATCATGTGGAGAGTTTGTGTGGTATTAAGATAAGTAAGGATGAAAACTTACTTCTGGTTTGTGCTTCTAATAGCATGGTGTATTGAGTGTCTACCAAGGGAACACAATCTATAGATAATATAACTTCCCATAATGATGAATGTAACATCCTATTTCCCCCGTGCATAACTATACAATAAAATAAGAGTATTCACATAATCAAATAGGATATCATACATTCTCTTTTCAATACACACATGCTCTATAACACTTTATCAAATAAAACAACAATCAACACCTTCACTTAGGGTGTCATCACATGCTCAACTTCACTTAGGGTGTCATTGCATGCTCAGCTTCACTTAGGGTCTCTTCGCAACGTGATTTCTCATAATAAAGCATGCATTAACTAAATCATTTAAACTTTAAATTCACTTTATGGAATAATCATCTCATAAATGAAATCTCCTCAAAACATAGAATATCAAACATGAGAGTATACATTAACTCTCTAACGAAATATTAGATAAAACTCGCAAATGTTTCCAGTGTTACATATCAAAGCACATAAACTAAATGCAGAAAGAAAAAAAAGAAGAAACAGTCTTTCTCCATCCTTCCACTCTAAGCAGCTACTTAGTTACCTGCTTATCTGTACTCTGAAGATGAGCACATACCACAACAAGAACAAAGGGGTGATAAATCACAAACAATAATAAAAGACATATATTGTAAGGTAGAATAATAACACAACATTCTCTACACAATTTCATTCACAGAATATCTTAATACATTCTCACACCCAACTTATCAATAAACCACAACTCAACAATTATGCATATAACTCATTATGCAATGCAACTCGACTATAAAACTCTATGCATATACATATGGTACCAACTCAATATTTAGTTCTGTCTGGAACCAGGTCCCCTCTTCTGAACCCTTGAGCCCCCTCTTCTGAGCTTGGGACAAGCCATTAGTCCCCTCTTCTAAACAAGCAGACTTGCCTCTTGATACAACTTGTATGATGCATGATTATATCATTAAATCAATGTGTTAAGGCCCCTATTCTAATCCAAATGTAATGCATTGACAACTCTAGTAATCCCCTATCTGGATTAAATCACACCAAAATCACAAATGCACATTATCAATCAACAGTGCAACACAAGTATGCTGATAATTCATCTCAACAGAATTTTTTTTCAAACAATACATCAATTTAATCAACTCATTGTGCAAATATAATGATCACAACAGTTAATCATATGATATTCCATAAATAACATACGACAACGTAGTTCCCCCTTCGAACTACCAACACCACAACAATAATTATGCATATTCACATACAAGCATCACACAACTTAAATATTTATACACCATCTACAAACCAAATTTATGCATACAAAACATCATCTTTCGTTAGTCACATAACAACATCAAATAGCATTATCAATTTAATTATAAAAATTAAATAATTTTTCTAAATCAATTATTAACACTCAACAACCTAATGTAATCATGCAATTAATTAATCTAAGTCACGAAAAACATGCCCAGGAGCAGTTAACATAAATCACATGATAGCACAACACATAAAACTCAACTCAGCAGCTAGAAACACAGCCACCGACATTACAACTTAAGTAAAATAGTATATTCATATCATTAAGTGCATATTCTGCCTCTTAAGGAATCACTATGAGATAGTATTTTGTGTTAGTTTTTCAACGCTTCGAACCGTGTCCCAAACGGAGTCACAGATCTCAAGTTATGATATTTTTTTGTTAGATATAGTGGAAGTCACGAGGGTTTCTACACAATCTCTTCTAATTACCTCATTATCTCCCAACTTATTCTCCTAAATTTCTTCATTACCTTTTATTTATCTAGTAACTCCTATTTTCTCTATTAATTAATCAATTAAATAATTGCTATCATAAAGTCACACTTTTTTATATTTAATTAATCTATTCTTATTATTTTATCTCTAATAACAAAATAATAAAATTCACTAAAAATGCTACTACTCATATTATTTCATTAAATAATTAAAACACTATTATTTTAATTATTCTATCACTTCTACACTATCATCATCCTACTCTATTCTTCCCAACCATCTCACTACACCCCACACACATAAATCATGCTAAATCACTCCAATACACAAATTAACATCATTAAATAATTAAACGAAAAAAATTGGGGTGTTACAATGAAGATGCTGATCTTAATGGTCTTGCTATGAAGCAAGTTGTTACAAACAAACCAGGTAGCCCTATGCTACCTCCTAGAGAAGATTGGAGTTTATGAGATGCTGATACTCTTGGAGCCATCAGTTTGAGACCTAGACTATCATGTATCATGAAGCTCAAACTTAAATAGATAGATGAACACAATACCTTCCTAAATAAGAACTTGAATGTGAAAGTTAAAGCCTTTTCTTTTGTCAACATGATCATGAAGATATTGACCAAGTCTCTTTGTAATACCCAAAATTTGATTAATTAATTTAATTGAATTATTTAGAATTTTATTTGATTAATTGGTGTTTTAATTATTTGTTGGGTGGTTGTGAGGGGTAAGTATCCTTAAGGTAGAGGTATAGAGAGAGTAAGAGTTTGGTATAATTGCTTAGAATTAATTAGAATTTTAATTAATTATATATTGGAATTAATTAAATAAAATAGTAAAATGATAGAATTGAGCCAATATGAAGAATTTGGAGAAATAAAGGGGAGCAAGGAGTTAAGGAGTTGGGCCAATAATGTGAATTAATAAAATTGAGGTTTAATGAGTTAATTGGAAATAATTGTGTAGAAAACCCTAAGGATATATTGAAAGTAAGAGAAAATTAGCCTAGTTTTTATCAGTACGTGTAATTTGAGAAAAGAGGCAAAATGAGAGAAAGGGATTTTGAAGGGAGAAAAGTAAAAGCTAAGGTTTTGAAGAGGGAGGCCATAGAAGTTGCTTGATTCATTCTCATTGCTGGAAGTTTAAGGTGTAACATCCAAAATTGCTTTCAGGATTACCGATTGACCCCACAAACCAACACAGGTCTTTTCAGCTTGCTTTATCCTCACTCACACACTTTTCGGGAAACTTCCCAAAAGGTCACCCATCCCAATACTACTCCAAGTCAAGCACGCTTAACTATGGAGTTCTTATTGGTTAGGCTACCAAAAAGAAGATGCATCTTGTTGTTATAGGTAGTACTAATTAATCCTTATAAGCCCCCCTTCAACCATGCAGTCCCATACATGCACAGCCTCAGGATCCATCTCATTCCAATGTGAATTTAGTTTTTCCCTAGAAGCTACTAGGAGTGTCTCATTGTCATGCCTCGTGCACAGATAACCACTCCCTCACCCTCGAGTGTTACATGTAACCATTCTCCGCCCTCTTCGGCCTCAGGTGTTACATAAGGTAAAGAGGAGAAAGGGTTACCAATTTAGGTATCTTTTAATGATGGGGGTAGAGATGAGAAGTCCTTAATCTCATTAGGGTTTTAGGTTTTCTTTTGATGATTTGTTATATGATGAAACCCAGGAAATTGGTTGGTTGATTTTGTGTTTATATGTGTTGTTATGATTGAATCAATGTTTGAATGATCATGATTATGTATGTATGAGGTTTTGCCATTGATGAGGATGTGAAAGCTTGGGTTTATTCATGATTAATGATGAATTTGCTGTTAAAATCATTGCTGAAATTTATATGGATTATGATGAAATAAGTGTTGTTTATGTTAATGATTATGCTAACATGAATCACTATCCAATTCGTTTTTGAATCAATGGATTTTGGAAAAAATTAGTTGGAGATTTGTATGAAGGTTTAGGGATGAGAAGGGTGGAGATTATATGATGAAAACTAGAATTTTTGGAAAAAACTACAGTGACAATCGATTATCACAAGATAACAATCGATTGCACAAGTTGAAATTTTGAAAAAAATAACAATGCAATCGATTGCACCATTGCTACAATCAATTGCCTATCCTAGAAAAGTGTTTTTTGTGAAGTCACTAGAGAAACATGTTTACTGACAATCGATTGGCACCCTATGACAATCGATTGCCATAGGCCAAATGGTGAAAAATTATGCATTTGTTTTGTTGCGTTTTCCGACGATTTTAGTCGTATCTTTCATTCGGTAAGTCAAAATGAGACGTTGTTCGAAGTGTTAGAAAGCTAACGTGCAGAGATACCTCATGGTAGTACTTGGTGAAATGTTTGAGTTGTAGTCATTTACCTACTGTAGGGATGTTTTTGATGAATTGTATGATCGATTAGCGAATCATTATGCTTATATGATGATGTGTTGTTGTTTTGGTGAAGTAACCTGAATAAATGCTTATGAAGTTAAATTCGTTGATTTACTGTTGTTTGTTGTTGTTTATTAATGTTGTAACATTGATTAAATTGTTACATATGATGAAAGATGTTATGCATAAATGGTGAGACATGCATGGTGATTCTTTAGGTGAACCTTTTGGTGAAAATGCATGTTATTGAGAGTCATGCATCATGGTGTACGGACTTTGGTCAAGTATTGGTGTGCTATGGTCCTATGGGGATCGGGAGCGAGTAGCCGGGCCCATGTAGGGATAGGTGAAGCATTATCTATGGTGATGGTAACGATTTGGTGTGCTCTGGTCCTATGGTGGGGATCGGGAGCAAGATGAACCTGAGTGTTCATGAATGGTACCACATGCATAATGAGTCAGTTGTGGAGTACATTTGCATACATGATTGCATATGTAGTTGATTGTTCATGATGTAGATAATTGGTAGTTATTATTTACATGTTGTTGTGAAGGGTGTGAGATTATGTGGTTGTTGAATGTGCTATTGTTGTATGCTCTCTACCTTAACATTCCTTACACTGTTTATATTGGTTTGTTGTTTCTGACCCCCTTTGATTTCATGTTGTCCACCATGAACATCTTGTAAATACCCAGGAGTAGATTTTGCTGCTATAAGTGGAAGTTAGCTCATGGAGTTACTTCGTTTAGTTTCACCGTTGTTTTATAAGTCTTGCTTTGATCCTATAACATCGGGGTTGAGAACGTTTGTTTGCTTATTATGTTTTATTGAAGCTTAATTGCTTTATTCGGTTTAAGTTAATGTTGTTGAGAGCTGAACGTGATAACTCAATATTTTGATAGTATTTTATATAATTTTGAAGTTGGGACTAAGTGTCTAAGTCATGCTATTTTATTTAATTGAAATAAGATCAATAATGCTGCAATAATACCCTAAGTGAAGGTGAGTATGCAATGACAGTTGTTGTATGACGTTGATATTTTTGTTGTGTTTTTGTTAAATGTTTGATTTATTAAAGGTTTTATTGCTGGTGACACCTTAGATTGTTGTGTAAAGCTTTATATATAAGTTTCGAGATTTAGGGTGTTACATTGTGGTATCAGAGCAGGTCGGTCTGTTCGGTCAGGTTTTGTAATGTTTTTTTTATAGTGTGCATAATGGCTGGAAGAAACAAACATTCTATTGCTGACGCGTTGGAGCCAGTGGCTCAAGAACTACATGTACAATAAAATAGGCAGGTGATGAGTTCCACGGTTTGGGAAAATTTCAGAGGAATAATCCACCGATGTTTAAGGGTGGGTATGATTCAGAAGGTGCTCAGGCGTGGCTTCGAGAGATCTAGAAAATTTTCCTTGCACTACAAGAAAAAAGAGTTTTACGACACTTGAGTTGCGACAGTTATCACAAAATCGTCCTTATTCCTAAACTGCAACGGTTGTCACGACAGTTAGGGCCAACGGTCGCAAATTTTTTATGACAGTTATCATAAAACTGTCCTTATTTCTGAACTACAACGGTTGTCACAACAGTTAAAAACTGTACTGCGACGGTTTTTACGACAGTTGTCACAAAATTGTTTTTTTACTTAATTTTTTATTTTATAAAATAATTTTTTTGATTGAATAGTAAATGAAAAGGGAAAGTATGTTTCTACTACCTCGAAGTCCTATATCATTCTATTGTCATTGTTGGTTTGTCGTTGTTCGTTCGATGTTCTTTACGAGTAACTTTATTTTCTTCTCAACTCAATCGCTTTTTCATTTCTTCTACTATGATTTCATCTTTTCTCTATTGTGGTTTTCTTTTCTCTTTTTCTGCTATGATTTCATATTTCCTCTTTCTTTGGTTTTTAATTTCATTTCTTTAATATTTAGGGTTTGTGGTTTGGGAACATTTTTATGATAATATGAAACAACGATATGGTGAAGGGCGTAGTCAGAGTAAGGCTAGGTTCACTGTGATGGAAATCAGTTAGTTTTCCCAAAGAAACAACGATATGAGAAGGGCGTAGTCGGAGAAGAAACCCGATTCCAACCCATTGAGGATATCTCACCAAATCTGCAACTCCAGCTAAGACATTTTCTCTCTCTCCTTTCATATTTCTCTCTCACAACTAATTAATTAACCTACTTTACTTGCAGGTAGGTCTACTGATAGGAAAATTCAGCTCCACTTTGGATTATGTTTTCATCATCAATTTGATTCCAACTCCGCCCAATGATTCTGGCGAACCCATTTCTTCCATCACCCAACTCAACAAGAAAACTGCTTCCAAATCTAAATCTCAAACCCCCGATTATTATTTGTTCATTGATAAGGATTGATTTTCTGAACACGCCGGTCAGGTTCGATTATCTTCTCTCTATGTAATCATAATGATTATTATTTTTTTGATGTTTTCATTTGCTGATTTTGATTTCAATTGTGTTGTTGTCTAGGTTTCTATAATGTTAGTCGGTGGATTTAAGGTTGTTGGCGTGTATTTTTGGGTCAGTGATAATGCTTTCAAGAATTCAACCATAATGCTTTTCCAGGTATATACATGTTACTAAAATCCAGTTAATTTGGTTATTAACGTGTACATGTTTAGTTACTCTCTAGCTATCGAGCAATAACCCATACTTGAGTAGTCAATAGCGGCACTATCTCGCTATAGGTCTGCTATGGCAAGAGCCTTACGACACAAAACACTATAGGGTAAATAGCGGAGCTGAGTGGTTTCCGGCCCGAAGCAGTTTCTGTTTAAGGTGTCAACTTCTAACAATAATACATATTTGAACCTTTCACAAACTTTGTTGTGTTTCTAATCTACCTTGATCTATCTATAACCATGATTACCGGTAAGGATATATACAATGTTTTCTCTGCGATTGTACCGTTATATGTTGTTATGATATTAGTATATGGTTCAATTTGTTGGTGGAAAATCTTCATACCAGATCAATGTTCTGGAATAAACCGTTTCGTGGATGCTTTCACAGTTCCTTTACCATCTTTCCATTTTATATCTTCTATAACGATGAATTACCATTTCATATTAGCCGATTATGTTCAAAAAGTAGTTATCCTTGCTGCTCTTTTTCTATGGAATATGTTCACAAAAAACCAAGATAGTCCATATTGGACTATTATACTTTTCTCACTTTCAACTCTTCCTAACAAACTTATTATGGGAATCCCTCTTTTAACAACTATGTATGGTGATTTCTCTGGAAATCTCATGGTAAAAATTGTTGTTCTACAAAGTGTTATTTGGTATACTCTTATGTTGTTTTTATTTGAATATAGAGCTGCTAAATTTCTCATTACATAACAGTTTCCTGAAACTGCAACTTCTATATATATATATATATATATATATATATATATAGTGAATACTCATGAATGTATAGATATATTACTACTAAGTATGAATATTACTACTAACTCCTAAACTCCCTCAAGTACTGTTATCAACTATTTTACTGTTGTCAACTTCTTTAAGTACACATAATCATCTTTCATTTTAAGTATGAATATTACTACTAAGTCCTAAACTCCCTCAAGTACTGTGTTATTAACTCTTGTATGTTTTGTGTTTTTTACTTTCGATTAATTTCTAACTTCATAGTCGATGATATATAATTAAGACTAACAAAAAAGAAGGTGATACTACAAAAGGGATTTGATACTGTATTCTAGAGAATAATTTATACTGTGTTATTGTCACTTTAAGTGGGCTAAAAATATTAGAATTGATTCTAAATATTTATGATAAAATATTGATGAAAATCAATAAAATGGGTTTATGCCGGAGGAAAGGCCAGTCGACTATATGTCATGGGAGCTTCTGAGTATGCAAGTTCAAACTTGTTACAGGTATTCGAATTTTTATCTCAAATCATTTAACAAAATATCTCCTTTTAGGATAACTCTACATTTATAATAATATTAATGAGACGTGCAAAAGAATTTGCATTGTCTTTTCTGTGTCTTCTAGGTATATATACTTAAGATCATGATTACATCTAGATCATGCTCTCTTTTTTTATTATGTGAACCAGGCAGTGTTGTTGAATGAGCATACGGAATCTCGTACAACTAACTTAAGACTTCCTTTGTCTGAATGTTGCGTTGACATGGAGATCATATCAACTTCAACTGAGCAAAACAAGCATAAGCAAGACTCTTTGCTTTTGCTCGGGAAGTCAGGTCATGTATATTTATATGATGATACTTTTATTGAAAGGTATCTGCTACAATCTAAGTCCACACCTTCACTTCCTAAGGGTGTGATAGCAAAGTTACCTCTGGCAAGTTCAAGCATCACGATGACAAAATTCATCTCGAACAATTCCAATGTGTTTTATTCTGAAGATGAGGTAATAGGGTTATGAAACTTTAATTTCACTCCACTTTGTTCATTCCATTTGTAATCTACTTATTCTATTTAAATGTTTTGATATTGCTTTTTCTTTCTTTGGTCAATTAGTACTACAGGTAGCTGGTGAAAAATCATTCCCTTTTTGTTCCTGTTGAAACGAATCAAAAATACGGGATTATTCCAAGTTCTGCTAAATTTTCTGGATTTTCAAAAGTTCAAAACTTGTATATAACTGGACATAGCAATGGAGCTGTAAACTCCTGGGATGCTTCATGCCCCCTTTTCACCCCAATTTTGCAATTAAAACAACAGGTAATATCGTCTCGTGATCTCAAGTTCTCTACAATCAGTTAAAAAAATCTATTAGTTTTAAGCTGTAAACTTCTTGTTGCATTTCAACTTATTAGTACTTAATTTTGTGCAGCCACTTTCGCAAACCGTTGCAGTTCCTACTCGTAATTCTTTTACAACATTGTCGTTGAATGCAAATCCTTCGCCGTCTTCTCAATCACCAGCTGAGATCAAAGATTCCTCATTGGCAGGTCCTTCAACTCAAGGTATATCTTCGTCGGTTTTTTGTCACATAAAGTTAAATATAATGACTGTAGTAGCTGAAGAACTATTGTAATCTTTCTATTGTCAATTTCTAGCAGTTCCCATTCCGATGCATTCAGAAACACCGAATACTATTGAACCGATGGATCATCAAAGTAACGACCTTGATCAAGAAATGAAACCGATCCCGTCTTCACAAGTCGTTGAAGAAGTACATGAACCTGTGCAGGCCCCATATACCTTTGAACCTAAACCAGTGAATCTGTTGTTCGATCAACTTCCAAGAACCGTTGTTTGTAAGTTACATCAGGGATCAACTGTGATAAGCATCATTCAATACTAGCTGGTAGGTTAAAATAATCAACATCGTTTGTATATTGCGCAGAAACTTAATTAGTCTTTCTACTAACCTAGAGAATTTCAATGAAACAGTTGGTAACGCAAATGGTGAAGTTTCACTTTGGGAAGCAAGTCTGCGAGTTCAAAATATGAATTATTTTGAATTGTTCGGTCGAATTTCAGGTTTAATTTTGAGTCTTTCATTGTACAAGGAAAACCACAAAAAAAAGCTGTTATGGAGTCATTGCTTGAGGCTCAACACTATTGTTTGACGACAACTTGCAGAAGAAAGTTCTTGCTAGAATACTTCGGAGAACAATCAGATCAACGAAGTTGTTAGGAGCAAAGCTTGAAGCATGGAAAATGTGGCATGAATAAGGTCTTTCTATTCAGAGGATTTCTATATGTCATACTAATCTGTTGTTACTATTAAAGATCTATGCTTCACATTTTTGGTGTATAACTTCTTCTTTTTCCCTCCCCTGTATTTGTAATCTCTGGCAGCACAAGGCGGTTAGCAGCATGAGAGCAATTGTATCGCAAGGCGGTTGGTAGCACAAGGCGGTTGGCAGCATGAGAGCAATTGTATCACAATTCTTTGGCAGAGTCTGGCTAGTAGGATCTGGTGTGGTGCGAGTTCGGTTCTGGCATGTCTTTGAGAGATGCTCTCGGTTGGCAGGAGCGTTGTAGGATATGCGTTTTGTGGCTCGCCAGTAGTTTGGTAGTTGGTTCTCAGTCATAGTAATTCAATCTTATAGTTGGTGTTGGGTGCTTTTAGTTGCAAGCTATTCGAGTATTATTTATCAGATTAATTTTGGCAGAAAGTGTATAGTTTTAGAAGGAGCAGCCTGTTATTTGGTCCTGTTAGTCTGGTCTTGGTGGGAGATTTTTAAGCTCAGTTTGTCTTGGGTTGGAGATGGTATGGCAGGTATTTTTTTCTAGATCTAGTATTGGTTAAGGCGGCTGTTATTATCCCAGTATTTGGAGTTAGTTTTGGAGGTCTGCGTTTATTGGAGTTTTTTGGGCCCTTTTTGTTTGGTCAGATCTCCTTATTTTAGGTGTTGGTTATTGGCTTAGGTGGTATCACTGTTTGTAATTTGGTCGATACAAATTTGCGGTTTGGTAGTTGCCTTGCTGAAATGTATGTACTTTTTCCTGGCATATCTTATGCCAAGGTATTAATTAATAAAACCTTTTGCCTTTTCCAAAAAAAATCTACAACATCAAAGACTACTCAGCTACAATTTGCTTAAGAAAGGAGATAATGTAGCAATTTTTTTTTAAATAATAAAATTACGGCGGTTCTAACCCGTCACTATTTTAAATGAAATATATAATATATAATTATGGCGGTTACAACCGTCGTTATTTTCAATGAAATATATATTATATAATTATGGCGGTTACAACCATCGTAATAATATATTGGAGGCCGTTTCAAAACCGTCGCGGAATTTTATGGTAGTTGGAGCGACAGTTTTACAAACTGTCGTAAAATAGTCTCGCGACACATGTTTCCCCGACGGAAGAGGAACCGTCGTAATTTACAATTTGCGTCGGTTGTAACCGCCGTAATCTTCCAAAATTAACCGTCGTAATTGGCCAATTTTCTTGTAGTGGTGTGATGGCCTGTAGTAAAGAACAAAAGGTATTGTTTGGTATTCACATATTGTATGAGGAAGCTGGGGACTAGTGGGAGAATGCTCGCCAGAGACTAGAGGTTATGGGCATTGAGATCACATGGGTTGTGTTCATAGTGCAATCCTTGAGAAGTAATTTCCTAAAGATGTGTGTAGCAAGAAGGAAATTGAATTTCTTGAGCTTAAGCAAGGAAACATGATGATTGTCGAGTATCCCGCCAAGTTTGAGAAACTTGTGAAGTTCTGTCCACACTACAATGGTGCAGCTATGGAAGGGTCGAAGTGAATTAAGTTTGAGAATGGACTACACACTGAGATTAAGCAGGGTATTGTATATCAAGAGATCACGGGTTTTCTAATATAGTGAACAAGTGTAAAATTTATGATGAGGACTGCAGGGCTCGTTCCGCTCACCATAAAAGCGTTAGTGAGAGGAAGAGGAAAAATCAGTATAAGGGAAAACCATATAGTCCTCCAGCTGACAAGGGAAAGCAGAGAGCCACAGATGAGAAAAAAGCCAAGTGGGGGAGGGACTCCCGCTTCTGTCAAGTTCTTCAAGTAAGCGATTTAGGCCACCGAGCTAACGAGTGCAAGTATAATGTCTTGAGATGCTTTAAGTGTGGGAAAATAGGTCACCATGTGGTAGATTGTAGAAGTGATGGGCCAATTCGTTATAACTGCAGAGAATACGGTAATATAAGTACCAATTGCCAGAAGCCGAAGAAGGCACGGTCTGGAGGAAAGGTCTTTGCGTTGATTGGGACAGAGATTACTAGTGTTGACTGTTTGATTCAAGGTACATGTTTTATAAATAGTGGCCCTTTGATTACTATTTTTGACACGGGTGCAACACATTCATTTGTTTCACTTGATTATACTGAGAGATTGGGTTTGAAATTGTCTTCTATGGATGGTAATATGATTGTTGATACTCCAACTTTAGGTCCGGTAACCACTTCTTGGGTCTGTTTGAATTGTCCACTTACTATTTATGGTAAGAGATTTAGAATGGATTTAGTGTGTTTACCTTTGAGAAATCTTGATGTTATCCTTAGAATGAACTAGTTGGAGTTCAACCATGTTCATATCAACTATTTTGATAAGACGATGTCATTTCCAGAGTTTGATGCAAGTGATGAGTTGTTCGTGTCTGCTAGGCAGGTGGATGAGTTTGTGAAGGCTGAAAGCAAACCTGTGATTAATGAGCTACCTGTGGTGTGTGATTTTCCAGATGTGTTTCCTGATGAGATCAGTGAATTGCCACCAGAGTGCAAAGTTGAGTTTACTTTAGACTCGGTACCTGGTAGTAGTCTCGTGTCGATGGCACCTTATCAAATGCATGCTTCAGATTTGACTAAAATAAAGAAGTAATTGGAAGATCTATTTGAGAATAAATTTGTTCGTCCAAGTGTTTCGTCGTGGGGGTGCGCTGGTGTTGCTAGTCAAGAAGAAAGATGGTAGTATGAGGTTATGTGTTGATTATAGACAACTGAATAAAGTTACGATCAAGAACAAGCATCCACTTTCAAGGATTGATGATTTGATGGATCAGTTGGTAGGTGCTTGTGTGTTTAGCATGATTGATTTGCGTTCTGGTTACCATCAGATTCGTGTGAAGCCGAAAGATAATTCAAAGAATGCTTTCTGAACAAGGTATGCTCATTACGAGTATTCGATAATGTCGTTTGGTGTGTCTATTGCACTTGAAGTGTTCATGGAGTACATGAATAGAATATTCCATTCTTACTTAGATCAGTTTGTGGTTGTGTTCATCGAAGACGTCTTGATATATTCAAAACCTGATGAAGAACATATGGAACATCTGAGAGTTGTGTTGCAGACTTTGAAAGAGAAGCAATTGTATGCGAAATTGTCCAAGTGTGGGTTCTGGTTAAGAGAAGTGAGTTTCCTTGATCATCTGGTTTCTAGTGGTGGTATAGATGTGGATCCGCCAAAGATAAATGTTATGTTGAAATGGAAGAGTCCAAAGTCTGTTACTGAAATTAGAAGTTTTCTTGGGATGACTAGTTACTACAAGAAGTTCATTGAATATTTTCGAAGTTAGCATTACCTTTGACGTGATTGATTCAAAAGGGTCAAGCCAATGTTTAGGATTTTCATTGTGAAGAAAGTATCCAAGAACTCAAGAAGTTGGCTTGTACGTTAGTTTTGATTTTACCAAAAAACTAAGAGGAATATATATGAAGTTGACGTGGTTGACGTGACTCTACAAAATAAAGGAACAAAGTATCTCTCTCTAACAACTTAGAAAAAATAAGAGGAGTAGATATGCAGTTTTTTAGTTTTACAGAGGTATGCTCATATTCTTAGGTCTAATAGAATTTTACTTTTTTCCTCAGTAGCTTGTAGAATGAAAGTGTGTGTCGGGCTGATCTTGGAATGAAGTTACTAAGAGCAGTGAGCATTTCGTCCAACCTTATTATCATATTCTTCATAGTTGATGTCTCAATCTTGATTATCATGTTGCATGTGTCGGGGTTAACTTCAATACCTCTTTCTATTATATAGAATCTCAAGAACTTACCGGTCATAATGCCAAAGTTACATTTTTCTAGGTAAAGTCCCATGTTATATTTTTAGATACAGTTAAAATCGTTGGAGAGATGATTATCGTGTAATTTTTCTCCATTGTATTTAACAATAATATCGTTCCCGTATACTTCTAGCATATCACCAATTTCTCCTTCAAATAACTTGATCATCATTCTTTGGCACATCACACCACACTTTTCACGCCAAAAAACATGACATTATATCGTAATTGGCATTTTTTTCCATGAAGGTGGTCATTGTGAAATTGTTCTCCGTTGGATTTAACGATCATATCGTCCACGTGTACTTCTAGAATCTCACCAATTTCTCCTTCAAGTATCTTGATCATCATTCTTTGGTACATCACATAAACATTTTCACGCCAAAAAGCATGACATTATTGATAACCATATAATATGCCGTATTTTCGACTCGATTCACTTATCATTTGATGTTATTTTGTCACCTTTTGGTAGTGCTATGTTGGTAGTCTGTGTTCGTTTCAGGTACTTTACAGGTCGGAGTCGGTACGCGATAAAACGAGACAAAAACAAATGAAAATAGAGAAGAAATGAAGAAAATGTATTGGTGGCGACCTCCATGGCGTTTGCCATGACGTGGCAGCCATGGGGGCGCCACCCACCTTGAAGAAAATGCCAAAAATAGGCACTGAAGTTGATGGCATTTGTCATAGGGGCATTGTGTTCGCCATGACCCCTCAACCAGCCCACGTTCACCATGCTACACTCGTGGTGTTTGCAATGAGGCCATGGCGTCCGCTATTGGCTTCAGGAGCTGAAAAAATAGCAACAACTTTGCCCAGTCTGCTCCCACTTCACAAGAAATATCTCCCACTACTCCTACACGAAGTGTCTCTCTTTTCAGCAGTTCCTAACATTATTTATAGGTCTAAATTTTAGGTTTTCAGTGTCCAAGTTTTATTAGAATTGTTAGAGTTTATAGCACTTAATTTTTAGGCAGAAAAAGTCACTATTGTAAAAGCTGCAGTTTCTCACATTAAGGGACTACTGCAACTTAGAATTAGGGATTTTTCTGTGTACTTGGATCAAAAATTCAACAATCTTGCTGGAATCGTATTTGCAGTTTTAATTCCATAATTAATTTTTATTCAGATTTTACTTGTAGGTTTTGTTCTACTTACTTGCTTTAACTTTCTACTTTGATTTTAAGTTTCTATTATTTCTGCATTTATTATTATTATTATTATTATTATTATTATTATTATTATTATTGTTGTAGCTGCTATAAATTTCTAGTATTGAATTTGCACTGTTTTTACTCTGCATACACACACACACACACACACACACACACACACACACACACACACACATATATATATATATATATATATATATATATATATATATATATATATATATATATATATATATATATATATATATATATATATATATATCAGTTTGGTGAAACTGATATATAATTGCATCGGTACTGTACGTACTGATTCATTAAATTGTATATATATATATATATATATATATATATATATATATAGGAAATGTTAACATACACCCAAAATTGGTGGGTCCCACACAAAAATATACTACATCTATTATCTTTTTATTTTTTTCTTCATCTTTCTAATGTGGGTCCCACACAAAAATACACTAAGGTGTATGTTGTTAATGTACACCTACATGGGTATGCATTAGCATAACCCTATATATATATATATATATATATATATATATATATATATATATATATATATATATCCTTTTTTTTAAGTTAAATTTATGTTAAGTTTAATATATTTATAATGTCAATTAAATAACAACATGCCTATAATAACTATGCTCGACTAAATCATTTAGGGTTCAGAGTGTGAGGACTGTCGTTTTGACGGTACTCGCATCTAAATTGGAAATTATCGGTTAAATTGGAACTCGTTTTTGAGATTAATTTTTGTAATATTTTAAAGTTAAATTAATCACCGCGAAAGCGCAAATCTTAGAGACACCGACTCCGTTTCGAAAGAAAGGAACCATTATCTAATTTGGAAAATAAAAATTAAATTTTAAATCAAATCAAATAGCGACAGCAAGAGTTATTTAAAATAGCAAAAATAATGGTTTTCAAAAATAGAGTTTAAAAGAATTAATATGCTGCGACAGTAGGCGTTTATAAGTTTAAACTCTGGTGCTACACGAGCGACAACCAATATCACCTTTAAACTTATTTTTCACCCAAAACGACATTTTAATTAATTAAAAGGACTTGATTTTCAAAAACATAAGTTTTATACTTTAACAAGCTGAAATGCGACATCATCACTATAGATTTCATAATAAAGCTCGGTTCTAATTTAGCGAACGCAAACGATTCGCTTAAATTAACTAAGTTTCTTTCTATTAAATAAAAATATTGTCCTGACTTAATTAATTAATTCGACATAGCTATGAGTAGTTCAATGTGAATCATATTTCAGTCTCCTATTTATTATTTTAAACCAACTTGCTTTCATTTTTGTTTTAAATTTCCATTTCATTAAGATCCATTGCCTTAGATTTACATAACAATAGTAGACATTAGTAGATTGATTATTGGTCTATGTGGATTCGACAACCTTTTGTATTACTCTGATATAGTATGTGCACTTGCGGATTAACAAACCACATAAATTATATCGTAATTGGCATTTTTCGCCATGAAGGTGGTCTTGTCTCTGTCTGCTTTGTGCATGGGGATATGATCGTATCTAGAATAGGCCTCCGGTGGACGGAGTGTAGTTGAAACATTAGCACTCTAATGCGTAAGTCAGTGAGGACAGAGAATTGCAATTTGCAAGAGTAAAAACATATTGCACCTTAGTATCACTATAAGAAATTTGGTTTTTAGCGAGGTGTTTATTTCAGGGAAAACACCTCGAAAAAAAAGTAGCTTTATCAAGAAATATGCTCCTCGTAATGCAGTTATAAAAATTCAATTTTACACATGTTACCCCCGCATGTATTTGGGGGACAAATTGAAAATTTTAGAAAATTAGTTTGTGAGGAGTTAAACACCTCGTAAAGCCATTTTTGAAATAAAAAAAAATGGTGGGAAATTTTACTAGTGGTATTTTTTTAGTGGCAGAGGGGGGCAGGTGACTGTTCTAACTCACTTGTACATTACGAGGAGTTAAACACCTCACAACGTCACATACATGTGCACGCACTGATACATACGTTGTGAAGTGTTATTTACTTTGCAAACGTCAACATTATGTGTTGCTAGGTTTCCCCTAGCAAAGTATGTCAAATCTCTCCACCATATCTGTCACGTAGCAGACATGTTCTCTGTGCCCTATAGGATGTTGCGAAGGATTTTAAGTCTTGCAAATTTACGAGGAGTTTTTCACTTTGCAAAAAGTTGCGACAAACGAATATGCGAGGTGTTTATACCCGCGGAAAAGAAATCATTAGGAGAGATTTTTTGCTTTGCAAGGGGGTTTATCACCTCACAAAGGTGGTTTTTTTATAGTGTATGATGTACGATCACATTTATATATAAGTGACGATTAAAACGGTGATATGTGAACCCGACATAGAATACGAGAGGTCGTTGGATCGATTCCAACAACTACGACGAATGTAGTGCCCAACTTTAGTGTGCAACCTCTTGACAAGAATTTATCTATTTGTTATCTATTGATAAACAAAATTCAGTATTGAATCTTTGAATTATATCGGTTTTATTAGTCCGTTTGTTCGTCCTGAAACATAAATACATATTATTTTTCTTAAATTTGTTAAAATTTTATATGTTTATTCTTATAAGTTTATTCTTTTGTGAAAAATTAATTTATCTATATTATAGCATTTAATATCAATTATAAAAAAAATTCTTCATCATATATTAAATATATAAATTATGAGTATACATACTCAACCAATTTTCAGAATATCCAATGTTAACGTTATTTTATTTCAATTAAAATACATTCTTAATATTCACTGGGTGAATGACTGTGATATTAGAGGGGGAAAGTATATGAATTTGAACTCAAAATAAGTAACATGAAATGAAAGGAGTAATAATTACTTAAGTACTGATAATTGGCATAAGCTCATAATTATCAACATTAAAAAATATAAGCACGTGTACATCCTGTAATAATCATAAATTTCCGTGTGAACATTGCACTGAACGAGAAAAATAAACAAAGACTCCAAGAGAAAATATCATTGACTAACCTTCATCTCTTTCTCATCAAATAAACTCAAAACCACTTTGCATATAAATAATTAAATCGTCACTTATATTACCATAACCATAAACCATGGTAACATCCATGGTCATCACTATTTTTCTCTTGTTACTCTTCTCTACTCATCATCACCATCATGTCACGTGCACCACCACAACCACAATCACCACCACTCAACGCTTCAAACAAGCACCTAAATTTTATAATTCCCCAAACTGCCCCTTACAACCCACCGACACCACGTGCTCCGACGAATCCGTCCACGTCGCAATGACACTAGACGTGAAATACCTCCGCGGCTCCATGGCGGCTATTCTCTCCGTTCTTCAACACTCTTCATGTCCGGAAAACATCATCTTCCATTTCGTCACCGCCGCGTCAAAATCCACAACCTCCAATATCATCCTCAACACTACACTCACAAACTCATTCCCTTATTTAAAATTCCAAATATACCCCTTCGACGATAACACTGTTTCCGGTTTAATCTCAACTTCAATCCGTTCGGCGCTCGATTGTCCTCTCAACTACGCGCGAAATTACATGGCTAAC
This sequence comes from Lathyrus tuberosus, assembly GCA_022829125.1. NCBI lineage: Eukaryota > Viridiplantae > Streptophyta > Magnoliopsida > Fabales > Fabaceae > Lathyrus > Lathyrus tuberosus. The sequence continues at coordinate 1,774,677 of JALAZF010000073.1, read as the reverse complement.
CTTCTTCCTGATTGCGTACGGAAAATCGTTTACCTTGACTCCGATCTGATCCTCATCGACGACATTGCGAAACTCGCTGCGACGCCGTTTACAAACGACGCTGTTTTAGCTGCACCGGAATACTGTAACGCTAATTTTAGCAACTATTTTACGCCGACGTTTTGGTCGAATCCTTCGCTTTCGATGACTTTCGCGAACCGTAAGGCTTGTTACTTCAACACCGGAGTTATGGTTATTGATTTGGAGCGGTGGAGGATTGGAGGCTATACGAAGGAGATTCGGGAATGGATGGAGCTTCAGAAGAGAATGAGGATCTACGAGCTTGGTTCGTTGCCGCCGTTTTTGCTTGTTTTCGCCGGGAAAATAGTTCCGGTTGATCACCGGTGGAATCAGCACGGGCTTGGCGGTGATAATTTCCGTGGGCTTTGTAGAGGCTTGCACCCCGGGCCGGTTAGTCTTATGCATTGGAGTGGAAAGGGAAAACCGTGGGTTAGGCTTGACGCTAACCGTCCTTGCCCATTGGATGCTTTGTGGGACCCGTATGATCTTCTAGAAATACCATTCGCTCTTGAGACCTAGCCCAGTCCAGCCGGCCTAACCCGGCCCGGCCCATATCATTATTTACTTTTTATTTTTTTAATATATAAATAAACTCAATTATAATTTTGTTACAAATGAGATGAGGTACAAAAGAATTACTTTCTCGTGATGTCCCCATCTTATTACTATTATAGTTTAAATATGCGAAATTGCAGAGTTCTGATAGTAACTGATCCGATGATATTGGTATGGTTGCATCGGGAATTAGTTACACCGTCACTATTATAAGCAAATTTAATTTTTTGTAATATATTTAACTATTAATGTATCTAGTGCATATATAGACTATATATATTAATAGTCAAATGTACCACAAAAAATTAAATTTATTTATAATAGTGAGCAGAAGGTGTATGATTTAGCTGTGTGTAATATGGCGGCTTGTCATTGGGAAGTTGGCGCTGGAGTCACTCATGGCTTGGCTTGCTATATATGGCTATCGCTTGTATTGCAGTATAGTATTGTACAGCCAGTGAGATAAATCTTTGTACTATTTTCACCTTTTCGTGGCAGTGAGTAATGTAATAGTTTACAACTAGCAATTACAATGAAATAGAATGAAATGGATTTTCATGTATTGTTGTCATGAATAAATGATTATTGATTTTGTATTATTAACATTTCTGTCACACTATATAGTACCCATACAGTACTCTTATTTGTCAGTGATATAAATAAAAAAATATTTTTTAAAATTTATTGACAGGGAAGATATATAATAGAAACATTTTCATCATGGAATTAATTAAGTGGTTGCATAAGATAGTGTTGCGTCGGTGATTTTAGATTTGTTTATATTTTTTGAGAGCGACCTTGAGTTTGTTAATAGGCTCATATTCATAGATATTAGTTCTAGATATGGATGGAACTGAAAATGATAGTTACTAGTATGTGAATATGTCCAAGTGAGGCTTTTGAGTTTCTCTTAATTCATGCTTCTGTTGTCTGGCCAGAGCCAAACATTACTTTTCCAGATTTGACTATAATGATCATGATTGTTACTATGTTTTCCTTTTGGCCATATATAATTTTGTTGGTAATTTGAATAGGACTCCTTCATCCTTCTGAAATTTAAATGACAAGTATTTGTAGTTTTAAACACTTTTATACATTATATAAGTAGTTTAAAAAATTAAGCAAAAAAAGGTACTATGAAATGTAATAGTGTTGAATGAACAGAAAAAGTTATAAAAAAACTATGGAGTAGATCTCGAGTAGATTCTCAAGTGGTAGCTCTCATGTGTAGCAATTGTGTACACTGACATTTTGGCCAATCTTAAATGCTCTAGGAAGTTGATATAAGTTATAACAACCATAGTATTTGAACATCTCATATTCTCTTGCATCTATTTTATATTTTATTTTCTTGGAGATTGGATTACCCAGATAATTAATATAGATTAAATATGGAGGGTTTTAAGAATATTTTTAGATCTGATAAAATGTGATAGGAATAAAATGGAATAAAGTAAGATATAATTAAATTATATTGTTGGAATTTGTAAATTATAAATAGAACAATGAAATATGATAGAATTTATTGAATTGTATTTTATTATATCCTTTAATTTTTATTTTTAAATTGTATGCAATAAAATGAATTAATTTGTTGTGAATTGATGTCATAAAAAATAAATTAAAATATGAAAAAGAGTGAGTTTTTTTATAAACACAATCAATTCTATTAGGTTTTACAAAGAGAAAAGAAAGAAAAAGAAGGTTGAAACTGTTTTACTATTCACTTACTCAATAAAGATTCAAATGTTACAAATGAATAATAACAATTAACCTCTTTCAACAACTTAAAAAAACTAATTTATTTATAAACTACTAAGTTAACTTAGGCTATAAATTACATATTTCGACAGTATGCTTGAATAGACTTCGAGTACAACATAAACAACTTCTATCAAAATATAAAATTACCCTTATCGACACCAATTAGGGGGATGGTTTCATGGTATGTGAAGGCTCCCGGACAGCGTGGTATCAAAGCCTGCTCAAGAAGAGGGGGTAAATATGGTGTGAACATGAGAACGAGAGTGAGTAAGAGAGAAACCCAGTTTATCATGGAAACAACTGAAACTACAAACACTCAACCTATTGTAACTACCTCATCCCTCTCGCTTCCCAAACTCTGTAAAAAGACTCTCTCAAATAAAATAGAAAACCTTATAGAATATTCCTATGTCTCGGAAGATGCTCAGATCGCTGAGACCGTTCCTCCACTTCTGAATCCTTACAATATATTCAGAAGACATAATTCCCTAACGAGATCCATCAGAACCCTCATATCTACAAACAGACCCAACACCGCCAAAGAGTACATCCAGACGTCAAGACTGGATCAGTGTAGCCTCCAGGCTACCAACCAAGAACAATATGTAGATCTGGAGATCTCCCAAGATCTCATCAACGGGTGGAAACGTGAAGGTTATACAACTCTCCACTTTGGAGCTGTCAGACTAATCCTTTCACTTCATGGAAGGAAGAACCATTCAGTCTTTGCCAAGATAGCTTTGCTAGACTCTAGCTATCTCAATTATGAGAACGCCGTTATAGGAACTGTGCTAACCTCACTTCATGCCGGAAGTGTTGTCCTTACGGTGTATCCCAACTACAACGTCAGCCTCAGTGACAATACCTTGTCTACCAGATAAAAAGTTCAGATTCAGATCACTGGATTCGACCAAGTCCTTGAAGCTATGGTGGTTACTCTTCACCACCAGATCATCTACCGTCTGCAGAACCATGCCATAGATCTTTCCACTGCAGGATGTTCTTCCGATTCCTTGCTGGTTATGGCCGGCAGAGAAGAAGTATCTCAATCGTTCAGATCCCCAGGAAGATTGACAGAAAAGAGTTAACTCATCTTATTCCTCTAGAATGGATGACTAACTATGAAAGACTCCATGCGGATAGAAGTCCAATCCAGTCCCAGGAGGTTTCTTTCAGAAGATACCCAGACAAGACGGTCAAAACGATATTCAAGAAACCTGAGAAAGAACCCAGTTCGTCCTCTCAGATCTTTCAAACGATGATGATCAGACCAGCTCTTGAAGAAACCTGGTGCCCTATTCATGCCGTTACATCAGATGCTAAACCCATCTATACGGACAAGATAAAAAGACACTTCATATGGGATGTCGATCCCTCCAGATGCGACCCTGATTGCGACTGTTGGATGCATGACGGTGATATCGACCGAGATATCATTCGCCCAAAGCCTAAGAAGAAAGGAGCATGCAAACCACAGCCTCCTCCTCAAAGAAGATCAGACCCTGAAGATGGCCCATGGATTGGAATCCATGAAAAGAAGAAGCCGATGTCTATCTATGAGGAAGGACTTGCAATCTTAAGAAAGGAAGGACTTCCGCCTCCTGATGATCCCACTTTAGTATCATGGTCTCCCAAAGACCATTGCAGATCAGCAGAACCTCCTCAACAAACGCAACCAATCCCTTGCTTTATGTATACAGCCACTACACCAGAATATGGCCAGCATTTTCCTCCTCTAGAAAGGAAAATAGATCCTATCACCAATAGGACATCAAAGTCGTTCATCAATCCCTCTGAAGTTCAAACTGATGGGAGAATGAAGCCTTTGACCCAGGCCGAAGAAGTTCTCAACTGGCAATCCGAGAACATGGTGGCACAAAACGAGATGCTCCAGAATCTTGACAAGAAGGTGGACAAGATTACTAGAGAAACAGAAGAGTATCTCAAGGGATTTTCAACGAAGTTAAGACGAAGCTACAAATCTCACAAAGCTCAAGTGGCCTCCTTAGATCAAGAACTCAGCCACATCCATGGCGCGGAAGTCTTCAGTTATGACTTCACCGAAAAGGAGAGAGAAATGAACAATCTGCAAGCTCAGATTAGAGAGATAGAAGAATATGTTAGGAGAACTTATAAGCAAGAGGAAAAGCCTGCCAGGAATCATTCCATGGCGTTCCCGCTTATCCTTCTTATTACTCAAGACCAGCCAGACCCTCAGAACCGGATCTATCTGGCTTCCTAACTGCTTCTCCAGCCAGGCCTGCACAACCTGACTTATCTGGCTTCCTAACCGCTCCACCGAAGAAATACTGGTCAGCCGAAGCTAGAAAGCTAAGGTTTACCAAGCCCCAAGAAGCCTCAACTTCGAGATCCAAAAGACATACTACTCGAATGAGCACTTCATCATCGGACTCTCAAGATGTTCCTGAAACACCTCTTACTGCATTCCCCAGGAATGAAGAGAATCCTGACAAAACCTATGAAGCCTTGGCCATCACAACAAAGCATAAATCTTCTCACGAATCTTCTTCAGAAAACCAGTCCGTCGCTGACACTTCAACATCACAAGAAGAAGATCATTTAGCCACCGAACCATCTATGCCTAAAGTTGACAACTGGTTCCCAGACGAAGAAGACAAGTCATATCAAAGCTCAAGCTCTGATGAGACACAGCAGACGTTGTCCCTAAAAGATGAATCTCTAGGAACTGAACCAGAAAAGGATCTTATTCCGAAGCTCTTCATGGCTAACATAAAGGAGGAAGATACCTTCTTTGAAGAATCCTCTCAGGAAACTCCAGAAGCTGAAAAGACCAAATCCACAGGTGGACCTTGGTTCACCATTGACGATATACCACCCAGTAAATGGAGAAAAAGGATCCTAGACTTTGGTGCTTGGCTCGACACCCAAATAATGAAAACCACAACTGATCCCTACAAAGTAATCGAAGAATTCTGTTGCCGCATGACGGGAACAATGAAAGAGTGGTACATTAATCTTGGAACTGTCAAACAGGATGAGTTACACCGTTTGCACACTTCATCCAATCTCCTCGATGTTATACATCAAGTATTCATTGGAGATGTTGACATTCACAATAAGAAGTACAGACAAGAGTTCTTTGAGATGAAATGTTGTTCTCTCAAAACCAAGGACATAGATAAGCATTATCATAGGATGCTTCAGAGATTTTATGCTCTAAATGGTTTTAATGATACCAGCCTCAAGAACACTTACGTAGCATCTTTGCCCCAGGAGATTCAACCTGAACTCCACAAAATGATAGTTGCAGCACAGAAAGACATTCCCTCCATGAGTCTTGGAAAAATCCATCAGATGACTCTAGAAGCTCTAGATAAACTATGCAGACTTCATCAACAATTCTCAGAAGTCCTTAGTCAAAAGTCCAAGTACAACAAGGCTTGTAAGAAGTCTTATTTGGAGATCAAATGCAAAGACAAGAAGTGTAGCTGTCCCACCAGAAAGAAACGTCATAAACAGAAATACAAATCCATCAAGGATTACAAAAGAAAGAAGAAAAAATGGGTTAAGTTCTTCAAGAAGAAAGCCTTTCGTGGAAAGGGAAAATCCCAAAGATGTTTTATCTGCGGACAAAAGGGACATTATTCCAAAGAATGTCCTAACAATAAACACAAGGCTGCTAAACTGATCAACTCTCTTCATCCTGTCGAAGGAGACCTGGAATCAGTTTACTCTGAACAAAGCTCAGCTGACGAAGAAACAGTCTTCGCCCTTCAAGACTACTCATCTGAAGGAACCTCCCTCTCTGATTCAGGAGGTGAAGATTTTGTCTCGGTTTACTCTTACAAGGAAATTGGAAGTTCTCTTCCTACTCCTCCTCTACCCTGTGTAAAAATCCATGTCCTAGCTGCAAAATTCTCACGACCTAAGAAGGTCATGGCATACATGGACACTGGAGCACAAATTACAATGATGAATCCCGACATCTTGCCAACGGAGTTATGGAAAACTCATAAAGCTTATTTTATGGCGGCAGATGGAGAGACCTTTACAACGAACTTGATAACAAAGAACAAGATAGGAATCAAGTCCCAGACTGCATTATCTGGACACAGGTCATAGGAACAAAGCCTCCAGCCAAAGACATTTTCATTGGAATGGATGTTTATGTGGCAGCCGAAAAACTCCAAATCCTTGCCACTGGAATCAAGTACAAGAGAGAATTCAGACCATTCTCTCAAATCATGAAGTTATATTCCTTGTCAAATGTTCCAACGGGATATGAAGAGATTATGTCAAAGCTTCTCAAGCTTTGTGCAGATAGCCATGAGAAGTTCATTAATCCAGAACCCTTATGGAAGAACAAGGACTTCTTTGTCCAACTTTCATTCAAGCTTAATGAAGATATCAATCCAACAAAGGCCACTCATCCTGGAATGAGTCCTTCTGATTATGCCTTGGCAAGAGAAGAATGCAGCCAGCTGCTCAAACAAGGGCTGATAGAACCCACAAAATCTGAGTGGGCTTGCCAAGCCTTCTATGTTGAAAAAAGATCTGAAAAGGTCAGAGGAAAGAAAAGACTTGTGATCGATTACAAGCCTCTGAATCACTTCCTTCAAGATGGAAAGTTCCCTATTCCTAAGGCCGCATCTCTGAACGTGTTCATCAAGGACGCCCAGATCTATTCAAAGTTTGACTTGAAGTCAGGTTTTTGGCAATTGGGTATCGACCCAAAGGATCGTCCAAAAACAGCCTTTTGCATACCTAATGCCCAGTACCAATGGACTGTTATACCTTTTGGGCTTAAGGTTGCCCCATCACTATTCCAAAAGGCCATGACAAAGATATTTGAGCCCATTCTCCACAGTGCTCTCATCTACATTGATGATGTACTACTATTCTCCAAAGACGAAAAGGCTCACAAACAGTTATTGGGCCAGTTCCATAAGATAGCCCAACAACATGGAATAATGCTTTCTGAGAAAAAGAGCCAATTGGGCCAAACCGAGATTGACTTCTTAGGAATGCACTTCTCTAATGGAAAGTATCGTCCTCAACCGCACATCGCTCAAGAGTTGTTAAACTTCCCAGATGAGAATCTCACAGTCAAGCAAATTCAGCAATTTCTCGGTATAATTAATTATATCGGAGACTTTAAAGTGGTAACCTCTGAGGTGGAAATCAAACTTCTGAATTCCAGAATTTTGGGAAAGGACGAATTGTCCATTTGGACTTCAAAGTGGTAACCTCTGAGGTGGAAATCAAACTTCTGAATTCCCATCTTCACTGCAAGTGCTTCCTTGTAGGTGGTGTGGTAATGCTTCTCTGCATCTTTGAATTGACCACTGGCATGGCCACAATAATATTTCTTGCCACCTATCTCTTCAATCATAACGGCTCCCCAGTAGTGGTCACTTGCATCAGTCTGGAGGACTCGTTTCCCTTCACCAGGGATTTTGAGAGCAGGAGGAGATTGGGCTATTTCTTTCAAAGCTTTTACAGCTTTGGTTTGTTCTTCTCCCCATGGTGATGGTTTTCTCTTCAGCAATAGAGACAGAGCACTGGAGTATCTGGCTAGTCTGGGAATAAAGTCTCTGATATAATTAATTATACCGAGAAATTTATGAATTTGCTTGACTGTGAGATTCTCGTCTGGGAAGTTTAACAACTCTTGAGCAATGTGCGGTTAAGGGCGATACTTTCCATTAGAGAAGTGCATTCCTAAGAAGTCAATCTCGGTTTGGCCCAATTGGCTCTTTTTCTCAGAAAGCATTATTCCATGTTGTTGGGCTATCTTATGGAACTGGCCTAATAACTGTTTGTGAGCCTTTTCGTCTTTGGAGAATAGTAGTACATCATCAATGTAGATGAGAGCACTGTGGAGAATGGGCTCAAATATCTTTGTCATGGCCTTTTGGAATAGTGATGGGGCAACCTTAAGCCCAAAAGGTAGAACAGTCCATTGGTACTGGGCATTAGGTATGCAAAAGGCTTTTTTTGGACGATCCTTTGGGTCGATACCCAATTGCCAAAAACCCGACTTCAAGTCAAACTTTGAATAGATCTGGGCGTCCTTGATGAACACGTTTAGAGATGCGGCCTTAGGAATAAGGAACTTGCCATCTTGAAGGAAGTGGTTCAGAGGCTTGTAATAGATCACAAGTCTTTTCTTTCCTCTGACCTTTTCAGATCTTTTTTCAACATAGAAGGCTTGGCAAGCCCACTCAGATTTTGTGGGTTCTATCAGCCCTTGTTTGAGCAGCTGGCTGCATTCTTCTCTTGCCAAGGCATAATCAGAAGGACTCATTCCAGGATGAGTGGCCTTTGTTGGATTGATATCTTCATTAAGCTTGAATGGAAGTTGGACAAAGACGTCCTTGTTCTTCAATAAGGGTTCTGGATGAATGAACTTCTCATGGCTATCTGCACAAAGTTTGAGAAGCTTTGACTTAATCTCTTCATATCTCGTAGGAACATTTGACAAGGAATATAACTTCATGATTTGAGAAAATGGTCTGAATTCTCTCTTGTACTTGATTCCAGTGGCAAGGATTTGGAGTTTTTTGGCTGCCACATAAACATTCATTCCAATGACAATGTCTTTGGCTGGAAGCTTTGTTCCTATGACCTGTGTCCAGATAATGCAGTCTGGGAAGAACTTGATTCCTATCTTGTTCTTTGTTATCAAGTTCTTTGTAAAGGTCTCTCCATCTGCCGCCATAAAATAAGCTTTATGAGTTTTCCATAACTCCGTTGGCAAGATGCCGGGATTCATCATTGTAATTTGTGCTCCAGTGTCCATGTATGCCATGGCGTTCTTAGGTCGTGAAAATTTTGCAGCTAGGACATGGATTTCTACACAGGGTAGAGGAGGAGTAAGAAGAGAGCTTCCTATTTCCTTGTAAGAGTAAACCAGGACAAAATATTCACCTCCTGAATCAGAGAGGGAGGTTCCTTCAGATGAGTAGTCTTGAAGGGCGAAGACTATTTCTTCGTCAGCTGAGCTTTGTTCAGAGTAAACTGATTCCAGGTCTCCTTCGACAGGATGAAGGGAGTTGATCAGTTTAGCAGCCTTATGTTTATTGTTAGGACATTCTTTGGAATAATGTCCCTTTTGTCCGCAGATAAAACATCCTTGGGATTTCCCCTTTCCACGAAAGGCTTTCTTCTTGAAGAACTTAACCCCTTTTTTCTTCTTTCTTTTGTAATCCTTAAAGGATTTGTATTTCTGTTTATGATATTTCTTTCTGGTGGGACAGCTACACTTCTTGTCTTTGCATTTGATCTCCAGATAAGACTTCTTACAAGCCTTGTTGTACTTGGACTTTTGACTAAGGACTTCTGAGAATTGTTGATGAAGTCTGTATAGTTTATCTAGAGCTTCTAGAGTCATCTGATAGATTTGTCCAAGACTCATGGAGGAAATGTCTTTCTGTGCTGCATCTATCATTTTGTGGAGTTCAGGTTGAATCTCCTAGGGCAAATATGCTACGTAAGTGTTCTTGAGGCTGGTATCATTAAAACCATTTAGAGCATAGAATCTCTGAAGCATCCTATGATAATGCTTATCTATGTCCTTGGTTTTGAGAGAACAACATTTCATCTCAAATAACTCTTGTACGTACTTCTTATTGTGAATGTCAACATCTCCAATGAATACTTGATGTATAACACCGAGGAGATTGGATGAAGTGTGCAAACGGTGTAACTCATCCTGTTTGACAGTTCCAAGATTAATGTACCACTCTTTCATTGTTCCCGTCATGCGGCAACAAAATTCTTCGATTACTTTGTAGGGATCAACAGTGGTTTTCATTAATTGGGTGTCGAGCCAAGCACCAAAGTCTAGGATCCTTTTTCTCCATTTACTGGGTGGTATATCGTCAATGGTGAACCAAGGTCCACCTGTGGATTTGGTATTTTCAGCTTCTGGAGTTTCCTGAGAGGATTCTTCAAAGAAGGTATCTTCCTCCTTTATGTTAGCCATGAAGAGCTTCGGAATAAGATCCTTTTCTGGTTCAGTTCCTAGAGATTCATCTTTTAGGGACAACGTCTGCTGTGTCTCATCAGAGCTTGAACTTTGAAATGACTTGTCTTCATCGTTTGGGAACCAGTTGTCAACTTTAGGCGTAGATGGTTATGTGGCTAAATGATCTTCTTCTTGCGATGTTGAAGTGTCTGCGATGGACTGGTTTTCTGAAGAAGATTCGTGAGAAGATTTATGCTTTGTTGTGATGACCAAGACTTCATAGGTTTTGTCAGGATTCTCTTCATTCCTGGGGAATGCAGTAAGAGGTGTTTCAGGAACATCTTGAGAGTCCGATGATGAAGTGCTCATTCGAGTAGTATGTCTTTTGGATCTCGAAGTTGAGGCTTCTTGGGGCTTGGTAAACCTTAGCTTTCTAGCTTCGGCTGACTAGTATTTCTTCGGTGGAGGGGTTAGGAAGCCAGATAAGTCAGGTTGTGCAGGCCTGGCTGGAGAAGCAGTTAGGAAGCCAGATAGATCCGGTTCTGAGGGTCTGGCTGGTCTTGAGTAATAAGAAGGATAAGCGGGAACGCCATGGAATGATTCCTGGCAGGCTTTTCCTCTTGCTTATAAGTTCTCCTAACATATTCTTCTATCTCTCTAATCTGAGCTTGCAGATTATTCATTTCTCTCTCCTTTTCGGTGAAGTCATAACTGAAGACTTCCGCGCCATGGATGTGGCTGAGTTCTTGATCTAAAGAGGTCACTTGAGCTTTGTGAGATTTGTAGCTTCATCTTAACTTCTTGGAAAATCCCTTGAGATACTCTTCTGTTTCTCTAGTAATCTCCTCCACCTTCTTGTCAAGATTCTGGAGCATCTCGTTTTGTGCCACCATGTTCTCGGATTACCAGTTGAGAACTTATTCGGCCTGGGTCAAAGGCTTCATTCTCCCATCAGCTTGAACTTCAGAGGGATTGATGAACGGCTTTGATGTCCTATTGGTGATAGGATCTATTTTCCTTTCTAGAGGAGGAAAATGCTGGCCATATTCTGGTGTAGTGGCTGTATACATAAAGCAAGGGATTGGTTGCGTTTGTTGAGGAGGTTCTGCTGATCTACAATGGTCTTTGGGAGACCATGATACTAAAGTGGGATCATCAAGAGGCAGAAGTCCTTCCTTTCTTAAGATTGCAAGTCCTTCCTCGTAGATAGACATCGGCTTCTTCTTTTCATGGATTCCAATCCATGGGCCATCTTCAGGGTCTGATCTTCTTTGAGGAGGAGGCTGTGGTTTGCATGCTCCTTTCTTCTTAGGCTTTGGGCGAATGATATCTCGGTCGATATCACCGTCATGCATCCAACAGTCGCAATCAGGGTCGCATCTGGAGGGATCGACATCCCATATGAAGTGTCTTTTTATCTTGTCCGTATAGATGGGTTTAGCATCTGATGTAACGGCATGAATAGGGCATCAGGTTTCTTCAAGAGCTGGTTTGATCATCATCGTTTGAAAGATCTGAGAGGACGAACTGGGTTCTTTCTCAGGTTTCTTGAATATCGTTTTGACCGTCTTGTCTGGGTATCTTCTGAAAGAAACCTCCTGGGACTGGATTGGTCTTCTATCCGCATGAAGTCTTTCATAGTTAGTCATCCATTCTAGAGGAATAAGATGATTTAACTCTTTTTTGTCAATCTTCCTGGGGATCTGAACGATTGAGGGTACTTTTTCTCTGTCGGCCATAACCAGCAAGGAATCGGAAGAACATCCTGCAGTGGGAAGATCTATGGCATGGTTCTGCAGACGGTAGATGATCTGGTGGTGAAGAGTAGCCACCATAGCTTCAGGGACTTGGTCGGATCCAGTGATCTGAATCTGAATTTTTAATCTGGTAGACAAGGTACTGTCACTGAGGCCGACGTTGTAGTTGGGATACACCGTAAGGACAACACTTCCGGCATGAAGTGAGGTTAGCACAGTTCCTATAACGGTGTTCTCATAATTGAGATAGCTAGAGTCTAGCAAAGCTATCTTGGCAAAGACTGGCTGGTTCTTCCTTCCATGAAGTTAAAGGATTAGTCTGACAGCTCCAAAGTGGAGAGTTGTATAACCTTCACGTTTCCACCCGTTGATGAGATCTTGGGAGATCTCCAGATCTACATATTGTTCTTGGTTAGTAGCCTGGAGGCTACACTGATCCAGTTTTGACGTCTGGATGTACTCTTTGACGGTGTTGGGTCTGTTTGTAGATATGAGGATTCTAATGGATCTCGTGAGGGAATTATGTCTTCTGAATATATTGTAAGGATTCAGAAGTGGAGGAACGGTCTCAGCGATCTGAGCATCTTCCGGGACATAGGAATATTCTATAAGGTTTTCTATTTTATTTGAGAGAGTCTTTTTATAGAGTTTGGGAAGCGAGAGGGATGAGGTAGTTACAATAGGTTGAGTGTTTGTAGTTTCAGTTGTTTCCATGATAAACTGGGTTTCTCTCTTACTCACTCTCGTTCTCATGTTCACACCATATTTACCCCCTCTTCTTGAGTAGGCTCTGATACCACGCTGGCCGGGAGCCTTCACATACCATGAAACCATCCCCCTAATTAGTATCCGTCGAGCATGAATTTTCGAACCTTCACAAATAATTTATTCTATCAGGTGTCATTATGTTCTGCTTCATTCTAGTATATCAATGTAGTCTAAAACATAATACCATTATCTCATATGTTACTAAATATAAATAAAAAATAATTTTATATTTGTAAAAAAGTCAAAAATACATAATCATGTTATTTGTGTTTTTTTTTTATAATAAATTTGATACTAAAATGTAAAAATAATTTTAATTGATTGTTGATTATGAAAATATCAAATTAAATATATTTACATTTAACTTTATTTTAATTTTATTTTTTGGAGTAAAATAATTAAACGTGATAAAATTAATTTTTTTCACTGAGCACTTATAAACAAAAATGAGATTTTCTTTCTTTTTGTATTCCGAACAGGGGAAATATATCTTAATTCAAAAAATATATATTAAGACGTATATATATATATATATATATATATATATATATATATATATATATATATATATATATATATATATATATATATATATATATATATAAGGGGTTTGCTAACGTAGACACATTTATTTTTATAAATGTCTATTTTAACAAGCTTTAACTAAAAAATCATTAAATACACCTTATGATGCAGATTACTGAAACACAACTTCATAAAAATAAGTGAGTGTATTATAGCAAACCTTTGTAGGATTTGCTTATAATACACCCACTTGTTTTTATGAAGATGTGTTTTAGGAATCTGCATCATAACGTGTGTTTTAGCAAGGTTTAATTAAAAAAAGGATAAATACACCCTAAGGTGTATGTTGCTAAAATAGACTTTCATAAAAATAAATGGGTTTAATGGCCTTCCTCTGGAGGTTTCATCAGCTCATGTCCCTGCAGGATTTAATGGCCTTCCCCTCGAGGTTTCATCAGCTCAATAAATCTCCGGACAGAAACACGGTGGAAATAATCTGGTTAACCACGAGGTGGAGTATTTGGATTATACGCAATGATATTATTTTTAAGGGTTAAATATACAATACCCCCCTGCAATGTTAGCGATTTCTCATTTTAGCCCCTGGTAAAGTTTTTTTTTTAAAAACCCCCTCATCTTATTTAGATTCCCTCAGATACCCCCCCAGAGTCCAAGTGGCATGTTAGATTCCTCTTTGACCATTTGAATCTGTCCAAGCTGGCATTTTGGATTAAATTTTAATGGCTGACTGGGTATACATTTATGCATTTACAAATACCCCCTTGAAATTGTTAGGGTTTGGCTCCCATTATTCCATCTTCTTCGTTCGCCGTCGTCGTGTACATGGGTGGTAGCAGGTCATCATCGTCTGGGGGAAATTTTCCAAAGAGTTTGCCAAGATGTGGTTGCAATGATACGATGAAGATGTTTGTATCAAACACAGTTGAAAATCCTAGCAGAAAATTCTGGAAATGTCGAAATTCTTTGGTTAGTTGATATTCATCTTGTTAAATCCATGTGTTCATTCGATTTGTTAATCACTGTGCATGTCTTAATCATCGGTTTGATTTAATTTGCAGAATGGTTGCGGTTTGTTTGTGTGGGACGATTTTGTTAACGATTTTGCAAGATGTTGTGATTGTGAAGGCACAAAGGGTTATTTGAGAGAATTTGCAAAGGAGGTTGCTCAGGAAATTGAAGGCAGAGTTTTGAAGAAGTATGGTGCAGATGGAAGCATTATCAAGACAGAAAAATTGAAAAGAAAATTCTAATGGAGAAGAGGAAAAATGTATGGATGTCGATTGTACTTGGTCTGTCATGGTTGATCTTTGCAGTATTGTTTACGTCCATGTAACAAAGTATGTTTTGATTTAGTTGTTTAGGTTGGTTGGAATTGATACATAGCACTTGGTTTGTCATAGTACTTGTTTAGGATGGTCTGTCATAGAAGTTGTTTAGGTTGGTATGTTAGAGGAATGTCTGTCATGGTTGTAATAAACTCAGTTTAGATTTAGGTGTTTAATGTTACAGTTTGATGTAAGTTGAGTTGTGGTTATAAATGAAAGATTTTGTTATGTAGCAAAGTAAATTGAGTTGTTCTTATCAATGAAAACATTTGTTATGTTTCACTGTTAATGTTTGATTTAAGTTGAATTGTTTGTTATCAATGTAAGTTGTATGTTACAGAAATTACTTCCATTGTAAAACAAAAACAGTTACACAAAATTCTGCAATTCTTGTTGCACAGTTGGGAATTCTTCAAAAGTAATATGTCTGATACATAAAGAAAGCACACTTGGTGCATGTGTCTGGTACTTCATTGTTACATAGTACAAAATAACACCAAATTCTACAAAATGACACATAGTACTTAGGACTTTGGCAAAGTAAACAAAATGACAAACAAAATGACACATAGTACTCAGTCTCTCTTTTTCTTGGAATTCCATGTCTTCATAGACCTAGTCTGCAATCCAAGGGAAGACTCTTTTGAACTTGCTTTGGCCTCACTGTCTGGTAGTGTGATTGGTTGTTCACTAGATCCTTCTCCCACAATTGGTTTTTTGAACCAAGACAGTTTGATCCTTTCACTTTGCCTTCTCTTTGTAATGACTGGTTTCTTTCCTTTCTTGGTTTTAAATGAATCAACAACACACGATCCAGTTTGACTCATAACAGTTGGTGGTTGGGTCAGGTTCATAGAATTAGTAGGGGCACCATCAGAAACAACATTAGTTGGGGTAGCAGTTTGAGTCATATCAGTAGCAGATCCTTGTGCATTATCAGCAGCACTTCCTTGCCCACTATCATTGGCATTAGCAGCTTGTGCATTGGCTCCTTGTGCATTAGCAGCAGCAGGTTGCTCCTTTTTAACTTTCCTCTACATATAAAGGATAAGACACAAGTCAATGAGCTATTATAGAATTATAAATCAAACAAAATGCCAAAGTAATACAGCATAAGTACCTTTCTCTTAAGTGCATTGGGATCCTGTGAGGAGGCCTTACAAGTCGATGCATTGTGACCAAACTTGTCACATTTGGTGCACTTATATGCCACAGCTGTTCTTCTCTTTCTTGCACCCTCCTCTCCAACTTCTCTTATCCTTACCTTCCTAGGTCTACCTGGGCCAATTTTATAGGATGGTGGGAGGGGTTCCTCCATTTCAACTTCTGGCCACATATCCTGGCCATTGATTGGACTAACAGAAAAACCATAGCATAGGGCAAACCTTTGTCTTGTATAACATTCATCCACAAATTCTTCAGGGTTTTGCCTCCTATAGCTCAATGCTGCTACAGCATGCCTACATGGTATTCCCACTAATTCCCAAAAGTTACAACTACATGATTTTTTGGCAATATCAATAATAAACTCTTGATTATTAAAACTGTGTGTGACTTGAAATTGTTCATCAACTGACCATGTTGGCAACCAATGTCCACTATTGAAAACTTCATTGTCCAATCTCTTTCTAGGTATAGGCATCACTCTATGTGGCCACTTATCAAGTTTAGTAGTAGATGTGGCTAACCTATTCATGAGGTATTTTCTTATCCACTCACACATAGTCAGTATTGGTTTGTCCCTAGCAACTAGGATAGTAGCATTAAAAGACTCTGAGATATTATTCATCAAAACATCACATTTAGGGTAAAAAGTGAAGGCATGCTTACACCAGCTTTTGGTTGGGACTGCCATCAACCATTCCCAAGCATTTTGATCTACTTTCTTCAACTCATTCATTTTTAAGACCCAAGCCTGATAATATGTTGCCTTAGCAGCTCCCATCATCAAGTCTCTGATCAATGATCCACCACCAAACCTTTTCTTGAAATTGACATAAAGATGCCTAAGACACACCCTGTGCTCAATCCTATCAAGCATTTCTTCAAATACAGCCACAAGTCCCTGAAACACAACACCAAGTGTACACATTAATTACATAAACAACATTAAATACATAATAACAAGGAAGTAAATAAAGCCACATGTACCTTTTGTTGATCAGATATAAACACATATCTTCTATCCTGGCCAATATCCTCAATCAGTAGTTGAAGGAACCATCTCCAACTCTCCTTTGTCTCATTTTCAACCACACCAAATGCCAAAGGAAAGTATTGATCATTTGCATCCCTACCCACAGCAATTAGTAATTGGCCACCATATTTGGTCTTCAAGTGACATCCATCTACCCCCACAAATGGTCTGCATCCATTTATAAAGCCTTTCTTACAACCATAAAAACAAAAATAGAAGGATCCAAACCTTGGTTGTATGGATGGATGAGGTCTTTCAACATTAATCTTGACTGTGTTGCCTGGATTCACCCTTCTTAACTCAGCTGCATACCTCCAAATAAATGCATACTGATTATCAGCATCACCTTCTATTATCCTCTTTGCAATCAACTTAGCCCTCCATGCTCTTGCAACACTAATACCCACAGAAAAGCTTTGCCTTATGTCTTGCATGATGTCTCTTATCCTAACTGTGTCACTTGTTTGCATCCTCTTTACCACATGCTTAGCCACCCACTTTGAAGTTGCAGATTTGTTGTTCAAAACCCTAGCATATGTGTGGGTGTCTTTGAGTGTTTTTATAGCAAAAGTGTGTTGGTGGGCCACCTTAGAGCATAAGACTAAAAACCCACATTTAGCCTTACACTCAACCCTTACCCTATAGCTCTCATTTTTCACAAAACTTATTTCCCTACCATTGAGCACTGACCACTCACGAATTGCATCCCTAAAGTCAGCAAGTGTATTAAATTCCATGCCCCACTTGAACTTATAATCCTTGTTGAGGTGCTCTTTCCTAAATGTTTCATACTTGGGCCTTTCATCATCACCTGAGTCATCAGGATCATCACTCTTCAGTTCATCACTATAGTAATCATCTTGGTCCATTTGCTTTTTGGGCCTAACACTAGGCCCACCCATACTTGTCACAAGATTGCTTTTATCTACTGTTATGGGCACGGGCTCATCAATTCCTTCAAAACCATCAACTAGACCAGTTGCTCTCTCATCTTCACTGTCTTCTAACCTTTCAACATCCTCATCTTCTATATCATCACTCATATTCTCATTAATACACCTAGGTTCAATACCCTCACAGTCCAGTGTTTCTGTAGAATGTTCCACAAATATATCCCCAACAACTTCCATTGCACTGAAGTATGTAGCAAAGTCGTATGCGTCATCATCTCTTCTAATTCTAATAAATCCCTCTTGAATGTCTAACACATTTGTCCATAACCTAAATGAACCTTCCTTATACCCCCACTCACTCAACAACTTGAAAATGTTATCCATTGTCCAGTTCGCAACTAGCAAACCATTTACGGTCGAATCAACCCCCCCCTCTGTAAATAGTTTCATCCGGCTTACTCCTAACAAATTCCCCCCCATGGTGAAAAGTAACATCAAAGGGTTTGAACTCCTGTCAAGATTTCAAAATCATTCACAAACAAAAACCACATATCAAAAACCCTAATATTTCCATCAAGATTTCAAAATCATTCAGAAGCAAAAAACAAAAAACACACTAACAGAATGAATTCGTGGAAGTTTATCGTCAAGAAGTTTACCAAAATACATACCTCACTCATTGCGACCCTCGATTACGGAAATGAATTCGTGAACGATTTTGTTGGTCTTCGTGTATGTGAGTTCTTCGCAGATGTTCCTCCGTCGCAGATGTTCCTCCGTTCGCAACTGTTCATCCGTCGCAGTAAAACCCTAACAATTACAAGGGGGTGAAACGCAACAATATATACCCAGTCAACCATTAAAATTTAATCCAAAATGCCAGCTTGGACAGATTCAAATGGTCAAAGAGGAATCTAACATGCCACTTGGACTCTGGGGGGGTATCTGAGGGAATCTAAATAAGACGAGGGGGTGTTTAAAAAAAATTTTTTTACAGGGGCTAAAGTGAGAATTCGCTAACATTGCAGGGGGTATTGTATATTTAACCCTATTTTTAATGATGCTGTTTTTAGCTTTGATAATTGTATGTTGGTGATTATTTTTAGATTTTGGGTTTGGATGGGTTTAAAGCGTAAACGACCCGGTTGTATCAATTTTGTTGACTGACATTCTAATCCTATTTTATGTGGTAGGCATTAGCTGCAGTCTTCTCTGTATTTTGGAGTATCTCTCCTACTCTATTAATACAATTGCTTATTAATATATATATATATATATATATATATATATATATATATATATATATATATATATATATATATGTTCTTTGCTTTTAATCTACATAAAAGCTTAATCACTTATATTTGAGTTTTAACCATCTTCACATATGAATGTTGATAACATTGATGTCTAGGGTTCTAAAGGACATTTGCATCTTTATTTAAAATTTCAAAATAATAAAAATATAAGGCAACTCTCTTATATATCAAACTTAATTTTTTTTTCATTTTTAATTTAATTTAATTTTTTGTTTTTAGACTTAAATTCAAACCTTTTTATTCTTAGAAAAAAAAGTACTTATATGTTCTTAAATATAATCGTTAATTTGATAAAAAAAAATCTCCACATATTATATAGTTTTCCCAAAATAAAGTACTATAATTATCATAGTTTAATATTTTAAAACACAAAAGGCAAGATTAACTATATACATATTATAAATGATATTTAAATACATATATGTATAAAATTGGCATACTAACTACACAATCAACATTCTTTATAAAAGTAAAATAAGCACTTTATATTTATATTTAAGAAAGAAGAAAGTAATTATATATAATAAACTCCATCAGATTTTTTATTATATGTTAAAATAAAAACTATATTAATTTAAACTCATTGAATTTTTGGACATTTTTCCTATCACACTCTCAAATATATATATATATATATATATATATATATATATATATATATATATATATATATATATATATATATATATATATATATATATATATGAGAAATGCTAACATACACCAAAAATTAGTGGATCCCACACAAAAATATACTACATATATTTTTTTTCTATTTTTTTTCATCTTTCTAATGTGGGTCCCACCAAAAATTGGTGGGTCCTACACAAAAATACACTAAGGTATTGCTTTAGCACACCTATATGAGTGTGCATTAGCATAACCCTATATATATATATATATATATATATATATAATTTATAATTGTTATATATAAAATTAATTACATTATTTAATATTTATAAAAATATCAAAACAACATATAACTAAAAAAAGTAACTATTAAAAATCAATATTGTTAGCTCAAATATAATTAGCTACATGTCTTAAATTTTGGTACCCTACACGTACAATCTCCACGATCATACATTCAATTCTAGAAGAAACCAATTTCTAATGCTAAAACCTACAATGTGAAATGTATTTAAAAATATAGAAGCATAAGCTTTAAATGAATGAAAAACAGAAAATGCGATATCTTATGGTAGCTAGTTTTTTTTACTCAATAATGGTAGCTAGTTTTTTTTACTCAATAATGGTAGCTAGTTTGAATGCAGATATTTGAGAAATCAATGTCAGAATGTACTACACGAACTCATAAAGTCTTCGTTTATAATACACGCAACTTATCATCCAACTTCCACTTACTACTATTATTTTCTTTTGTCATTTTTTCCAATAAGTCAAATAATTTATAAAAATCTCCATATGACAGCATTTCAGGTGGACCAAAACAGCTAGTACTTGTAGTTCTGTACATGTAAGTATGAAAACCATTAAATATTTTTTTTTTCTTAAAGCCAATGAATTAAAGATAAAAAGGCTGCACACAAATAGTGTTCAGGCCAGGAGAGTACAACTAAAGAAAAGATCCAACGAGATATTCCTAACCAACTCTAAACTATCTAGCCGTTTAACGGGTCCATACAAAAAGCTAAAAAATCAGAGTTGGAATTACAAATATTTGCCGCTTTAAACCACCTCCACACCCTAATCTTTATATCCCAGCAAAGATTATCTAAATTAAAACATCTATTATCGAAGATAATAGAATTTCTGCAAAACCAAATGTTGCAAACCGATATAAGCCAGACCACTCCCAGCTTCATATTTCCTTCTGTAGAATTTCCCAGTCTACACCAGTCCATAAAGAAGTCGAGACTATTACCCGCGAAAAAACTTCCAAAGCCACACCAATCTCCAATTCTTTCCCAAACTGCCATAATTGGGCCGCATGAGAAGCACAAATGTGAAACGTCTTCATCTTCCACATTACAGAACACACAAGTTGGTGCCGTTACTACTCCTCTCTTGATCAACTCAGTTTTGGTAGCCACTCTCTCCCAAAGAACTCTCCAGCCAAAACATAACAATTTAGGGGCAGCTTTTAGTTTCCACAAAGTTCCAAAAACTGATGACAGAGAATGATTAGAGAGAATAGACTCAGAGTTTAGATTAGAAAACCCATAGTTTTTCAGAAGCTCAATGTAAATAGCTTTCACACTGTATTTTCCGTCATCTTGGTCCTTCCAACAAACTTCATCCGACTTGCCACAGACAGGGGATAAATCTTCAATAAAAGACAATAGTTCGGAAAAACTCGAACTGTGTTGCTGCAGAGTTGAAGTAGACAGCCCTATAGAGTTCCAATTCCAACCTTCAGAAGTGAACTGTCCAGAGTCGCAAACCAGAACATCTTTTTTGTTGCAGAGTTGATATAGGCCCTCAAATTGCTTCGATAAAATCCGGCCTTTCGCCCAGTTCGACGTCCAGAAAGGAATTGAAGAGCCATCTCCCAATTGAAAGCGAACAAAATATGCAAAACAAAAACCGTTGTTAGTAAGAAACGACCCACTGCTGATGAGGTCTTTCCACCATTGAGAGGACGACTTGGAGGACGGTATGTTGTCAGCGAGAATGAGATGATGGGCCGCTCCATATCTACCTTTCAAAAATTCCAACCAAAGAGTTGGTTTATCTGCCAAAATCATTAAATATAATTTTGCTTTTCTGTAGAAAAAGGTAATTATGATTAACAATATTCGTAATTTTTTTATAAGAAAAGGAGTGTATTAAAGTGAGTATAGGGGCATTTGACCCAAATCCAAAGGAAGTCCGACAAGAAAGAAGTCAAACGAGATTTAATGAAAACACGATAAAGGATTATAGAGCCATAAACTCCTATCACAAACTATCAACTCCTTAGACCCCAAGACAAAAAATTTGTTAGGGACTACCAAATACGAATCAATTCTCTTTCTTCTTCTTCTACACAATCATCAAACAACAACCCTCACCTCCACCAATTCAACAACTCACACCGACAACCACCACTTAAAATTAGGGGTGGCAAAATGGATGGATTTGATTTATATAGATTGAATTGTTAATGGATAGATCAAAATAATTCATTATTCCATTAACAATCCATTAAAATTTTTAAAAAAATATTTAATCAAATCGATCCATTAAAAATAAAATCCATCTGATCCATCCGTTAACATTATTTTAATTGATAGATATCCGTCCATCCAAAAAATTACTTTAAATATTTTAATTATTTTTTTTTAATAATTTATATTTTAAATTTTATAAAAAAATTATTTTACAAAATTAAATTTGCAATTAATTATGAAAAAGTCGAGTTTTTTCGGAAACATGAAAAAGTCGAGTTTTTTCAAATTATGAAAAACGATGAATTTTTTCGAAAATATGAAAAAGTCGAGTTTTTTCAGAAATATGAAAAAATCTAGTCTTTTTTCGGAAATATGAAAAAATCGAGTTTTTTTGAAAATATGAAAAAGTAGAGTTTTTTTTTTTTTCAGAAATCCAAAAAAAAAAGAGTTTTCTTGGAATTATGAAAAAATTGAGTTTTTTTCGGAAATATGTAAAAATCGAGTTTTTTTAAAAATATGAAAAAAGTAGAGTTTTTCGGAAATATGAAAAAATCGAGTTTTTTTTCGAAAATATGAAAAAGTCATGATTTTTCGGAAATATGAAAAAGTCGAGTTTTTTCGAAAAAATGAAAAAGTCGAGTTTTTTTCGAAAATACGAAAAAGTAGAGTTTTTTTTTTCAGAAATATGAAAAAGTCGAGTTTTTTCATAAATATGAAAAAGTCGAGTTTTTTCAGAAATATGAAAAAGTCGAGTTTTCTCGAAAATATGAAAAAGTAGATTTATTTCGGAAATAAGAAAAAGTAGAGTTTTCTCGGAAATATGAAAAAAGTCGAGTTTTTTCGGAAATATGAAAAAATCGAGTTTTTTCAAGAATATGAAAAAGTCGAGTTTTTTCGAAAATATGAAAAAGTCAAGTTATTTCGGAAATATCAAAAAGTCGAGTTTTTTTTCGAAAATATGAACAAGTCGAGATTTTTCGAAAATATGAAAAAGTCGAGTTTTTTCGAAAATATGAAAAAGTCCAGTTTTTTCTGAAATATGAAAAAGTCGATTTTTTTTAAATATTAAAAAGTTGAGTTTTTTTTTTAAATATGAAAAAGTCGAGTTTTTTCAGAAATATGAACAAGTCGAGTTATCTCAGAAATATGAAAAAGTATATTTTTTTTCGCAAATATGAAAAAGTCGATTTTTTTTCGGAAATATGAAAACTTTGAGTTTTTTTTAGGAATATGAAACAATCGAGTTTTCTCGAAAATTTGAAAAAGTCGAGTTTTCTTGGAAATATGAAAAAGTAGAGTTTTTTTCGAAAATATGAAAAAATCGAGTTTTTTAAAAAATATGAAAAAATCGAGTTTTCTCAAAAATATGAAACAATAGATTCATTTTGGAAATATGGAAAAGTCGAGTTTTTTTTGTAAATATGAAAAAAGTCGAGTTTTTTTTTCGGAAATATGAAAAAGTAGAGTTTTTTCAGGAATATGAAAAAGTTGAGTTTTTTGAAAATATGAAAAAGTCGAGTTTTTCCAGAAATATGAAAAAGTCGATATTTTTGGAAATATGTCGAGTTTTTTTGGAAATATGAAAAAATCGAGTTTTTTCAAAAATATAAAAAAAAATTCGAGTTTTTTAAGAAATATGAAAAAGTCGAGTTTTTTCAGAAATATGAAAAAGTCGAGTTTTTTCAGGAATATGAAAAAGTCGAATTTTCCCGAAAATATAAAAAAGTCGAGTTTTTTCAGAAATATGAACAAGTCGAGTTATCTCAGAAATATGAAAAAGTATATTTTTTTTCGCAAATATGAAAAAGTCGATTTTTTTTCGGAAATATGAAAACTTCGAGTTTTTTTTAGGAATATGAAACAATCGAGTTTTCTCGGAAATATGAAAAAGTCGATTTTTTCGGAAATGTGAAAAAGTCGAGTTTTTTTCGAAAATACTAAAAAGATGAGATTTTTTTGAAAATATGAAAATGTCGTGTTTTTCGAAAATATAGAAAAATCGAGTTTTTTTTTTTCCAGAAATATGAAAAAGTAGAGTTTTTTCAAGAATATGAAAAAGTTGAGTTTTCTCGGAAATATGAAAAAGTCGAGTTTTTTTTCGAAAATATGAATAAGTAGAGTTTTTTTTCGAAAATATGAAAAACTCGAGATTTTTCAGAAATATGAAAAAGTCGAGTTTTTTGAAAATATGAAAAAGTCGAGTTTTTCCAGAAATATGAAAAAGTCGATATTTTTGGAAATATGTCGAGTTTTTTTGGAAATATGAAAAAATCGAGTTTTTTCAAAAATATAAAAAAAAATTCGAGTTTTTTAAGAAATATGAAAAAGTCGAGTTTTTTCAGAAATATGAAAAAGTCGAGTTTTTTCAGGAATATGAAAAAGTCGAATTTTCCCGAAAATATAAAAAAGTCGAGTTTTTTCGAAAATATAAAAAAGTCGAATTTTTTTCAAAAATATAAAAAAGTTTGGAACACAACAAATATTTCAAAATAAAATACTTAGTAAAGGTTACAAACATATATATATATATATATATATATATATATATATATATATATATATATATATATATATATATATATATATATATATATATATATATATATATATATATATATATATATATATATATATATATATATATATTAAATATATATATATATATATTAATTGTTACATAATTTATTTTAATTATTTTATTATAAAAACAATCCAAGGAATTTTTCAAATTGGTTGGATAGATTGGATTCATCCATAACTTTTAATGGATGGATTGAATTCAATCCATTAACTAATATTTTGTATGATGGATGGATTGGATGAATAATTTGGTGGATGGATTGGATGAATTTTAGTTTAATGGATTTAATTGCCACCCCTACTCAAAACGACTATCGTACCTCTGACTTTTGCAACTCCGACCACTGTTGGCAAAACAACGCACCACGATTGTCACCGTCGGATCCAACAACTTTAACATCACCTTCAGCTCGATCTAGTCATTTATTTTGGTTCGTATTTTTGTCACGTGATGTTACTTTCATTATGATACAATACATTGTGTTCGATTTGATTGTGATGATCGCGCTTCGCGTTAACAACTTGTTGTTTGATTTATATTGGCATGCAACATTTCGATTTCATTGCATTTAAATCAAATTGAAATTATGTGTTGGCAGTTTTGTATTGCGCTTCCTCAAGTTACGTGAACTCAATTTGCGTCCTTGCGTTATGTTAATTTAACACGTGCATGTTACATTTACTTTTTGATTCGTTTGTGATGAATGCATGCTGGTTATGGTTGTAGTATGTGCTTTGATTTTCTTTTCATTTGGTTGCGTGTTTGCATGCGGAATTGTGTTTCGTACGATTTGTGGTCATAAGTTACGCCCTCGCATTAGAATTCGCGCTCTGATAACGAGAAATCGTATCATATTTTTAGACTCATTGCGCATATTATTTGTCCATTTTTATTCGCGTTTTATTTGCATTTTACTTTGTTTTGTGTGTTTTGTAGTTGACAGCTTCATCTATTGCGGAATCGGAAGAGAAGCAGAAAAAGAGTGAAATAAGAGGAAAATACAGTAGAAATGATGAATTCTGGCCTTTTTGCTGATATAGCGTTCGCCATGACTATATGGCGTTCGCCATACATCAGTCTGCCACGTATTTAACAGGAGAAAGGTCATGGCGTTCGCCATAGCAGCGCAGTTGCAGATTTTAAATTCTGGAACCGTTTTATGCAGTTACTTCACTCCCTTATTTCCCTCCACTCAAGACCACGACCTGGGCAGTTGAGATCATCACTTCATCTATATATAGGACCCTCTGGTCATGTTCCAGATACCCCGAATTCGCTCGGAAGCTTTGTCAAAATTCCGTTTATATTTTTAAGCATATATTCAGTTTCAAAGCGACAATTACTTACATCGAGGAATTGTCGCACTTTTATTGTAATTTTCTTTTTGTTGCTGTACTTTGAATTATGAGCAAGCCTGCCCACATTATTTCAATTTAGTTCCGTATTTTTCTTTACAGGTTATGTCTCGTTTTTATTTTGCATTTGAATTTATTTTAATTTTGTATGTAATGTTAGTTTTGATTCCAATTACCGTTAACATGTTTGCTATGAAAAATACCATGTCTTGCTAAATTATTTGTGTCCGGCGTATGAGAACCGTCGTTACCGACGGGACTCCGTAGAAAATTTAGGTGCGAAATTATTGATTGTATGTTAGTTTTGGTCTTTGTTTCTAATTTTCATGTCTTATTATTCCGACACGAGAGTGAGGAATATATTAAGTTCGGATCGATAGCGCGAGAGTGTGAGGGATGAACTGATAGTGGAAACTAGGCATCGATCCTAAAAACAGCGAGAGTGCTTTAGGCATCGTTTATAATTTCATTAACTTTCAAAATACGCCTTTTAATTAAAACGGGCGAGCGAGAGAAAAATCCTGTGGTTGAAAGGTGTGGTTCTTGTCGATAGCGCGAGAGTGTGAGACGGAGTCTTTAAGTTAGTACTTTCTACGGAGCGAAGTTCAGTCGTAATTAGCACCCGGCTTCTACAAGTTCTTTTGGTACGCGGAATCCATATTCCAGACCCATTTTTATTGTTATTCCTTAAAACCTCTAGAATTAGTAATTCTTTTCTTCCCGTTTAAAAATCTGTTAATCCTTAGCCATGGCTTTACACTGCAGCATTAATTTGCATTAGTTTGATTATCCCTTTCCTGTGGATTCGACAACCTTTTTAAAACTACGTGAACAGCTGTATACTTGCAGTCTTTATTCGACGGACACTTCAGTGTGCTCGAAGCGCATCAAGTTTTTGGCGTCGTTGTCGGGTAATGATGATTTAGTCAATATTGTGATTCCATTGTTGCACAGTATAAACTAAGGAACCAATATTTTTTTCTTTTTCTCTAATTCGTCGATTGTATGCCAAACACTCGCTCTAGAGGCGACAAGCTTTAGCAACCGATTGACGACATCGAGTGTTTAATTAATTTAAGACGCATAATTAACGAATTCCAAATTAAGTTTAATCTTCCCGAACCTGAAATCCCTTACCCATAATTAAAAATACCCATGGCTGAGAACCCACCGAACCGTCCTCTTAAGGATTACGATGTCCCATCGTAAAATGAACCACATAACATCATTGCTGCCCCTGCCATCAATCGAATTAATTTTGAGTTGAAGCCTTTGCTGTTGCAAGCCGTTCAACAGAACCAATTTTCTGGAAGTTCCACGGATGACCCGAACCTTCAATTATCTATGTTTGTACAATATGCTGATACCGTAAAAGCAAATGGTGTTAGTAACGAAGCCATACGACTACGTCTTTTTCCTTTCTCTTTTAGAGATAGAGCTAGTGCTTGGCTCCAGTCTCTACCATCCAACTCCATCACTACGTGGGACGAGATGAAGAAAGTATTTTTAGCCCGATGTTTTTCGCTAAACAAAACTGCTATGCTAAAAGCCCAAATCAACGGATTTAGGCAGAAAGACAATGAATCTCATTTCAATGCTTGGGAAAGATACAAGGACATGCTAAGGTTATGCCCGCACCATGGACTTGAACAATGGTTGATGATCCATACTTTCTATAATGGTCTTCTTTACAACACAAAGCTGAATCTTAACGCTGCAGCTAGCGGCGCTCTGATGGACAAACCATATGAAGACGCTTATCAACTCATTAAAAATATGGTTCAAAACCAATTCCAATGGGGAGGTGAGAGAACTCCGACACAAAAGCCTGCTACGAAGAACGGAATGTACGAAGTTAACAGTTTGGACCGTGTCAGTGCTAAAGTGGATGCGCTTACTCAAAAGATCGAAAGTTTAACTGTAGCTCCAGCAACCACCGTGGCCGCTGTGACACCAAGTTGTGAATTATGCGGAACCCCTGGGCATAGTAACGCTAAATATCATTTATTAGCCGGTATTCCTACAGACCAAGTAAATTACGCCCAAGGAAACCCGTACTCAAAACACCTACAATCCTGGCTAGAGGAATCATCCAAATTTTTCCTACAAGAACGACAACGATTTGTTTGCTCCAACCCAAGCCCCTGTCGTTCCTCCAGGATATCAGAAGGGAGCAACCACTGCCCCTAGCACCAAGAAAGTCAAACTTTGAGCTATTATTAGAAAATTTCATCGCGACCCAAACTCAACAAAACAAAGAATTCTCCAACCAAAATGTGCACATAAGTGAATTGTTAAAGCAAATGGCAACTAAGCTTGACGCCATGGCTACCCATAACAAATTGTTAGAAACTCAAATCACTCAAGTAGCCCAACAGCAAGCAACAATAGCAGCCCCTACAGGAACATTTCCTGGACAACCACAACCAAACCCGAAAGGACATGCTAATGATATCACACTGCGAAGCGGAACCGGACTAGATGAACTAGTGAACCCAAGACTCCAAAATCCTGCCATGTATCAAAATCCTGGTAAAGAAGCTGAAAAAGTAATAGAACTGAATAATGACAAAAAGGAAGACAAAAGCGAAGAGGTCGTAGAGAAAGAAACACCTTATGTGCCTTTGCCACCATACAAACCACCAATACCTTATCCTTAAAGGCTCGCTAAGCCTAAAAATGAAGGACAATTCAAGAAGTTCATGGAGCTTCAGAAACAGCTCAATATTACTATACCATTCACAGAAGCTATAACGCAAATGCCTTCATATGCCAAATTCCTTAAAGAGATCCCGTCTAATAAGAAAAAGCTTGAGGATAATGAAATCGTTATGCTCACTGCTGAGTGTAGCGCTATTATTCAAAACAACATGCCTCCTAAGCTGAAAGACCCAGGTAGTTTCTCCATACCCTGTGTAATCGGAAAGTACGTCATAGACAATGCTCAATGCGATTTAGGAACCAATGTTAGTCTAATGCCCTTATCCACCTGTAAGAAGTTAGATTTAGGAGAGTTACGACCAACGAAAATGTCTCTACAACTAGCGGACCGTTCAGTTTAATTTCCTATAGGTATGCTAGAGAACGTGCCCGTTCGTATAGGACAATTCTATATCCCAACTGATTTTTTGGTGATGGATATAAAAGAGGATTCTAACATTCCTATTATTTTAGGAAGACCTTTTTACCTACAGCCGGAGCTATCATTGATGTTAAGAAAGGAAAGCTAACTTTTGAAGTTGGTGAAGAAAAAGTCGAATTTATTCTAGCCCAATTCTTGAAAGCTCCCACTATAGATGATTCATGTTGTTTCCTCGACGTCGTCGAAGAATGCGTAAAAGAAATGGAGATGGAACCATCTAAGTATATAGAAATACCAAAGATTCCAGCACCTCCTATACTTGAAGAGGATAATTGGCGTGAGCCATATGTAGATGACAGTCTGAGGGAATGTCTAGCACTAACACCCGATCCAATACCATGCCCGAAGAAACCTTATGTATGACTTAAGATGCTACCCAAAAACCTAAGATATGAGTTCCTAGACACCGAACTGGAACAACCACTGATAGGCAATGCTAACTTGCGACAGATAGAGACCGAAATACTTCTACTTGTTCTAAGAAAGTATCCTAAAGCACTGGGGTATAACATTTCGGACCTAAAAGGAATAAGTCCATCTATATGCATGCATCACATTATGCTTGAAGAAGACTGTAAGACCTCTAGAGAGCATCAGAGAAAGATAAATCCCATCTTGAGCGATGTAGTCAAAAAGGAGGTACAAAAGCTACTAGAAGCAGGAATCATATACCCGATATCTGATAGTAACTGGGCCAGTCCTGTGCATGTCGTACCAAAGATGGGAGGTGTTATGGTTGTTAGTAACGAAAAAGGCAAATCCATTGCAAAACGAACTCAAACTGGATGGAGGATGTGCATAGACTATAGAAAGCTAAATAAAGCCACTCGCAAGGATCATTTTCCTTTACCCTTTATAAATCAAATGCTTGAGCGACTGGCTAAACATTCTCAGTTCTACTATTTAGACGGATACTCAGGATTCTTCTAAATTCCTATCTATCCTGACGAACAAGAAAATACTACTTTTACCTGTCCTTATGGTACATTTTCCTATAGAGGAATGCTGTTCGGATTGTGTAACGCGCCCACAACCTTTCAGAGATGTATGATGGCAATCTTTGCCGATTTTATAGACAACATAATGGAAGTATTTATGGATGACTTCTCTGTCAATGGGGAAAGTTTTGAAGGATGTCTGTCAAACCTAGAATTGGTACTCGAACGTTGCGCTAAAGTCTATCTAGTGTTTAATTGGGAAAAATGCCATTTCATGGTCAAGAAGGAATTGTGATTGGACATGTAGTATCCAACCGAGGTATTGAAGTTGATAAAGCAAAAATTGAAATTATAGAAAACCTTCAACCTCCGAAAACTGTTAGAGAAATTCGTAGTTTTCTAGGACACGCCAGTTTCTACCTGCGATTCATTAAAGATTTCTCTAAAATAACTAAACCACTAACGGGCTTGTTAATGAAAGATGCTGAATTTATATTTGATGAGGACTGCTTGAAAGCGTTTGAACATCTGAAAAACGCTCTTATAACTATACCTATTATGTAACCGCCCGATTAGGGTAAACCATTTGAAATAATGTGCGATGCTAGTGACTATGATGTTGGTGCTGTCTTAGGATAAAGAAAGGACAAAAAGCTTCATGCTATATATTACGCAAGTAGAGCCTTGGACAGTGCGCAGATGAACTATGCTACCACAGAAAAAGAACTCCTCGCTGTTGTGTTCGCTTTAGATAAATTCAGTTCTTACTTAGTGGGAGCGAAAATAATTGTCTATACCGATCACGCCGCAATTAGGTACCTGTTGAATAAGAAGGATGCTAAACTGAGACTTTTGAGATGGATTCTGCTTTTGCAAGAGTTTGATCTAGAAATCAAAGACAAGAAAGGGACCGAAAATGTAGTAGCGGATCATATTTCTAGAGTCGAGGATCAAGGACCTGAGCAAGTGCCCATCAATGACGATTTTCCCTACGATAGACTTGTAGCCCAGTTAGAAAGCAAAAGCAAAACTAGTGAACGTTATTTAGTTTATCATGATCAGAGACAAATGAAGTTGTGGAATCAATATGTGTAATACCCAAAATTTTGACCACTTAGATTTCCCATCATTGTGAAAATCATCATCACAATATGGATGAACCATCATGCTTCATCAGTCTCCCCAAAGATGGGTGAGCATCCAATACAATCAAAATTAGGGTTTCAAGCCCTCTCTGAGTGCTTAGACAAAGTATCAATCAAGAAATGACATGATCTTCAACTTGTCTAATCTCTTAAACATCCACAATGGATCAAAAAGGACTCCCACTTCAAGGATTAAGCACAAGGTTGCTCCCTTCTAGGTGGATCAAGTCTCAAGATCGACAGTGTCACTAAATTAGGGTTTTGGTCGACTAGGGCCTCCAGATGGAAATTTTCATCTGGACGCAAGGCAATGATCCAAAACATGACCTAATATACTTCATGGAACCTCATGAACCCATGCATCAAGTCAATTTTGCCTCAGGGGATGCATTCATCAAAAATCAGGAATTAGGGTTTCTTGACCTAATTCACCCCTAAGTTGACTTTTGGGACAAACCATGAGCCAAGACCTCAAGACATGATTTGAGGGTCTCTAATATACCATATTGATCCATTTGGAACAATGGATTGATCCAAGAAGCTTGAGCAACAAGTCTCAATTTCATCTGCACCACAATTAGGGTTTTAAGGGAAAAGTCAACTGCAACTTTGACTTTTGACTAGGACATGCTCCCAAACCCTAATACATGATTGAATATACCCTATGACACCCATGGAACATGTCCATCAAGTTTGATTTAGGTCAAGGACATGATTTCCTGAAGAATTGCACAGTTTGGAATTCATCTGATAAAAAGTCAACTGTGCACAAAAGTCAACTTTGACTTTTTGAGATTTTTCACCAAAATGGATTTTTAACCCTAAAATGATGTTAATGTATGATTTGAATCATCATTCATCAAGAAAAATCAAGAAAAGTGAGATAACTTGTAAAAGGGGGTAACCATAAAACTTAGAAATTTTTCTAAGTTAAAAATAAAGTGGCAAAGGTACCAACTTTGGAGGACCATAACTCCTAAACCACAAGGCCATTTTTTCTCATCCAAAGATGGATTTGTAGCCCTCATTATCACCTACAAAAAATTCAACTACAAGTCATTCCAATTCATTAAGGATTTTGAGTTATGGAGTGATCAAAGTGGCTGAAAAGTGAAAATGTCACTTTTTCCAACACTTAGTGAAATTTTCACTAAGTCAGATTCTGCCTCACTTTTTGCCAAATGTAGGGGGGTTTTTCACTTGTAATCAAAAGAGATCAAAACCAAACTTGTTCAAACAGTTGTTGTATCATGTAAGAGCTTTCCAAAATGGCCAAGAACATTGCCAAATTCAACCTACACCATGAGATACAACATTGCCAAGTTGCCTTGCTGAAATCTGTCAAGGCAAGGCAGAATTTGCAACTTTGGTCGATTTGCCAAAATCAGCCAAATTCAATTGCTCCTATCCACTTGGACACCTCAGAGGATTGAATCTAAAGGGGACAATCACTGAGCCAAGCCTCCAAAGTCCATGGAACAAGAAATAACATGTTGAACCTAGAATGGCCAAAATAGGGACAAGACTTCAAATTTGGAATGAGGCATTCAATGGAACCATCAAGGTGGCATGGACTGAGCCATTCTCATCTAAAATCAGTCAAGACTTATCCAAGACCAAGGGAACCAAAGCTCTGTGCCCTAACCTCTAGTCAATGGCTAGAGGAGACTTGGATTTTCATTTGCCAACATTGGCCAAACCTACTTACCAGCTGCCATGCACTATTCCTTGCAAAACAAACTTGCTCTACTATAAATAGAGCTCAATTGTGGTCAGTTTGAGTACACCAAAGCCATCTAACAGATGCTTTCCTCAAAATCTCTTCTTTCACTCCAATTTTGCCTTCTAAGGCAAGTCACTATCGGGTTTTGAGTTTGAGAGCAATTCCAATCAAACCAATCACTCACACACCTCACATACATCACATATGAGCTGATCAAAAACTTAGATTACTTTTGAAACATCAATTTTACAAAATCACCAGCTGGTTGCTCAAGGTTTTAACCAAAGTGCAGCTGAGGTACCACAAAATGATCCAGCCAATTTCAATCAAGTCCAACCATCCAAACACAATCCATAGGGTGTAGGGAAGCTGTTCAGATCATCACAACTCATCTGTAACACCTCCAGATCAAAAATCACTTTGAACTTGCTGTCACGACCTAAAGGTAAGCACATGCTTGGGCATCTCTCAATCTATGCATATTTCCTCGCACAATAATTTGGCCATATGTTCATAATCATGCATGGAATGTTTTCCCTCAATTAATTGCATTGTTTGAATCGTGTATCAAAAATCCTAGCCTTCATGCAGAAATTAGGGTTCTTGAGGTCTCTTCGTGATTTCTTGTTGTATGTTTAATTTAAATGAAATTAAAGTACATAGACATGATCGTGAGGTTGAGGCGAGCATAATGATATGTGGATTGCATGATATGATTACGTATTCATGGAGATTGGATAGAAAATGCAAATCTGAGAAACCAAGAACACGCGCGTGTTCTTCAGCTTGTTCTGGGCGCCATTTTTGAATGATTCAAATATTTGAATTTTGTGATTTTGTTTAATTGATTCAAAAATTAATTTCTCTCTGAGTTTTAATGATTTTGAATTGATTCTTTTTTTAATAATTCACAAAAATGTTAAAATATTTTATTTTCACAAAAAATCCCAAAAAATATTATTTATTTCATATAATTGATATTTTTGTAAAGAATTAATATTTTGATTATTTTTGGCATTTTAAATATTTTTTTCTACATTGATTTTGCAACTTTTAATGCTTTCTAATTATTTTGTAGGTCAATACTTAATTTTTGAAGCATTAATCCAAGATCACAATTTGTTTTCCATGTGTTAAACAATTTTTGATCATTTTAATTGAATTTTTATTCAATTAAATACATTTTGAAAACAAATTAGGGTTTTGGATTAATTCAACCCTCATAAATCATTTTCAAACCTTTTTGGGCCTCTTGAGAGAGTGTAAGACCCATCCCCCCTTGTACAAAAACCTTTTGGACCTCACTCATTGTATAAGTCCCTCTGTACAAGTAAACGGCGCGATCGTCGCCCGTTTAAAAATAAAAATCATCTGGGCCTCTCCTTGAGCTATAAGACCCATTCAAAACACTTTGGGCCTCTATTAGAGTGTAAGACCCAATCTCCCTTTTAACTAAAACATCTTGGGCCTCACTTATTGTATAAGTCCCTCTGTGTTAAAAGAAAACCTCGGCGCGATCGCCATTTTTTAAACGAAAAATCATTTGGGCCTACCCTCGTGTTATAAGCCCCACTCTTTTCTTTAAACCTTTTTGGGCCTCTTGAGAGAGTGTAAGACCCATCCCTTTGTACAGAAAACCATTTTGGGCCCCAGTCACTTGTATAAGTCCCGCTGTACAAAGTCAAACAGTGCGCTCACTGATAAAACCCTGGGCCTCTCCTTGAGCTGTAAGCCCCAAATATTTCTTTTTCAAAGCACTTTCTCCTTTGATTTTGAATATACTGTTGTTTTCAATCTTTCTTTGTTGAACAACTAACCAAACAGCATGGAAGCACTCCAACCGAGTAAGTGGTTATCGCTTTCATTTACTGCTTTCATATTATAAACTGTATTGTGGGGCTGCTCACTGTAA
The DNA here is from genome assembly GCA_022829125.1 of Lathyrus tuberosus. Lineage (NCBI taxonomy): Eukaryota > Viridiplantae > Streptophyta > Magnoliopsida > Fabales > Fabaceae > Lathyrus > Lathyrus tuberosus. Next base: position 1,739,630 of record JALAZF010000073.1, on the reverse strand, counting down.
GTCTCCTTTCATAAACTCATATCTACTGTGTAATAATAGTATAGATATTTCGAGTTTCCCCGGCAACTACGTCTAGAACTAGGTGACGCCGTTTCATTTATTCATAGAAATAGACGCCTAGATCCCCAATAGGAGCACCAGATACAGTCTTCTCTTCGGCTGTCCTCCTTAGGAATCATCAAGAAGCTCTACTCCCCAAGATGAATGTATTCTCCGTGAATGGCATCTTTGAGTTTCTTCCAAATTCTCGAACTTTCCTGACTTGATCTATTCCTTGTGGATAGCTTGCCTTGAATGTCTCGGGGTTTGGGTACCCACTACTGTCATAATCTTGGACCTTAACTAAGGAACCCTCTTTAAAAGCTAAAAGTCGCTGGATAGTAAACCTCACACGTTTACCAGTGGTTTTTTATCTTTAAAAGAGTTATCTCTCATAATGGAAAGGAGATGATAGACCCACGGGCTTCTTAAAAGCATCGGCCTCCTCTTGGGCATTGTTCAAGGACCCACAGGCTTCCTAAAAGCAACCCCGCCTCCTCTTGGGCTTCGTACAAGGACCCTACGACTTCTTAGAAGTATTCACAGCCTCCTCTTAGGCTTCGTATAATGATCTCTTCCTCCGGGAATGATAGCCTCCTCTTGGGCTTCGTACAAGGACCCGTCGGCTTCTTAAAAGTTCCAGCCTCCTCTTGGGCTTCGTACAAATTGTCCCGACGACCTCCTAGAGGTATAGGAACAGAACCTAGTCATCCTCATAGAACAGTCCTTTCATAGAGTCTACTACTGTTTCTCAAAACATAGTACAAAAGATAAAACTCTAGACTTGGACAGTCTAACTTCCTTGAGTCTCAAAAGACATTCTCAAGTGACCCCTTCGTTAAATAGGAAGGAAACCCGCAAACTCGGACAGTCTCAATACCCTTTGGATTTCCAGTTTCCTCAAAGAAAAGGAAACAACCCCGATCCTCAGATCTAACCCATGAGTACAGTGATGCTCATATAAGAACTGATTTTCTCTTTCAAAATCAGTATACTGGATCTGTCACTTAACTGACACAGTAACCTTAGCCTTCTCTTGGGCTTTGTACAATGATTTTCCCCAGCGGAGTCAAACAACGTTTTAGCCTCTCTCTCGGGCTTTGTACGAGACACATAAGAGACTCCCTCGTTGAGTCAATCACCTTTTCGCCTCCATCTCGGGCTTTATACGAGATACAAAAAGGTTCTTTTTTTTTAGCCAAACAAACTTTAGCCTCCATCTCGGGCTTCGTACGAGATACAAAAACACTCTCCTGTTGAGTATAAAAGATTCTCTTGTTGAGTCAACCCTTTTTGCCTCTCTCTCGGGCTTTATACGAGACACAAAGACTCTATCGTCGGGTCAAAAACTTTTAGCCTCTCTCTCGGGCTTTGTATGCGACACAAAATAGCCTCCTCTTAGGCTTTGTATAATGATTTTCCTAGCGGAAATTAGCCTCCTCTTAGGCTTTGTATAAGAAAACCACTGGTTAATCCAATTAACCTTTTAGCATCAAAACTGTGCCTCGTTCACAGTACACAAATATCAACAACTCATTCCCTTCATCTAATCGCTGTAAGCGGCAAGCCTCTGGACCATCTACATCCATGCCACTATCCTTCTTTTAGCATAAGGAATTCCTAAGGAAAGATGGCATTGCTCTACACTGAGTTAAAGTCTTCTCCTTCAGGTTAAAACCCTTTCTTCGGAAATTATGGCATTGCTCGGATCCGCATATCCCAGTTAAAGTAATTCTCCTTCTCCCTCTTTAGAGATGACAAATTCTCTCTAAAGTCGAGGTCTTTCAGCTTCACGTCTTGGGTTTTGAACAAGACACAAATAGACCTTTCAGCTTCACATCTTGGGCTTTGAACAAGATACAAACCACCTTTCGCTTCACGTCTTGGGCTTTGAACAAGACACCAAAACACCCATTTCCTCCCATAGAATAGAAGGAACTACGAACGCTCTGATTTCCCTGTTTCGGTAAACGGGAATACGTAGGCATAAGATCGAAAGAAAAGATCTTAGCGAGCACAATCAACAAAAAAACCAAATCCCATATCTCCATCAATCAAAAGCAGTAATTCAAAAACATCAGTCCTAACATCCTAATCCTTGTTCCCCGCCAGAAACCTTCTGCCCAGGTAAAAAAGAAAGAAAACAGTATTGGCGAAAATACAAATAACCAGTACAAAGGCCCCCCACATTGATAGCATTCGTAACCTAACAGACCGCTGTTTAAACTCAATATGCAAAGCAGGGTTAATTGGAGACATCTATTTCCCTTCCTTATTCAGCTCACAATAGGATAAAAAATGAATCGACCAGTAGTCAAAGCTCAAACCGCAGAGAGCGACCAGCGCTTAAGAACCGCGTCCAAAATCGCTCGCTACAATATGCACAAAGACCACACTGCCGTGGTATGCTGACTTTGTCAACTACCTAGCAACTGGGGTACTTCCACCAGATTTATCCTACCAACAAAAGAAGAAATTCTTCCATGATCTTAAACATTATTATTGGGATGAGCCCCTGCTTTTCAAGCGAGGCGCCGACGGAATTTTTCATCGATGTGTCCCTGAATCTGAAGTAAAAGATATCATATCTCACTACCACTCTGCACCCTATGAAGGGCATGCGAGAATTTCAAAGACCTGCGCAAAGATCTTACAATTCGGCCTATTCTGGCCTAGCCTTTGGAAGGACATCGCGGTTATAAATTGCGACCAGTGCCAGCACACTGGTAACATTTCTAGACACGATGAGATGCCACTGAGGGGTATTCTAGAAGTAGAAGTCTTTGATGTTTGGGGTATAGATTTCACGGGCCCTTTTCCGTCTTCTTTTGGTAATAAATACATACTCGTCGCAGTTGATTATGTATCGAAATGGATCGAGGCAATAGCTTCTCCTACCAATGATGCACGAGTAGTCATACGGCTCTTCAAGAATGTAATTTTTCCTAGATTCGGTGTGCCGAGAGTTGTCATTAGCGACGGTGGATCCCATTTTATCTCGAATATCTTTGGGAAATTATTGCTTAAATATGGAGTGCGACATCGAGTAGCAACACCATATCACCCTCAAACGAGTGGACAAGTTGAGGTTTCCAATAGAGAGATCAAGCAGATATTAGAAAAAACAGTTGCGACCTCTGGGAAGGATTGGTCTGCGAAACTTCATAAAGCTCTGTGGGCTTATAGAACAACTTATAAAACTCCGATAGGAACCACCCCATTCAAACTAGTTTATGGCAAATCATGTCACCTGCCTGTCAAACTTGAGCATAAAGCTTATTGGGCCATTAAGACCCTGAATATGAATTACACAGCGGCAGGAGAGAAAAGAATTCTGGATATCCATGAACTAGAGGAACTTAGATTAGACACATACGAAAATGCCCAGATTTACAAGGAAAGAACCAAACAGTGGCATGATAAATGAATAGCTAGGCGATAACTCAACAAGGGTGACATAGTTCTCCTTTTTAACTCTCGACTTAAGCTATTTCCTGTCAAACTTAGTTCCAGATGGTCTGGTCCCTTCGAAGTTATAAGAGTTATCCAAAGCGGAGCCGTAGAAATTAAAGGAAAATCTGATGAGACGTTTATTGTGAATGAGCAGAGACTTAAGCATTACCATAACATTGAAAACAAGGATTTATGCATAAGCTATAAGTTAGAGGAGTTGCCCTCTCTTTCGAAGGATTAGTTCGACTCAGACCTGATGTCGAGCTAAAGACATTAAACAAGCCCTGAGTGGGAGGCAACCCACGACCTTTAGACTTTATTTTTTATCTTTATTATCTGTTAGCATAATTATCTAATTTTGTGTTTTGTTGCCACTTTTATTATTATTATTATTATTATTATTATTATTATTATTATGAGTATTATTATTTCTGTTTTGACACCTTCCACGGTACAGTTCATTGATAGTATAATCTTTGTCTACTTTCAGGCTAGCTTAGCTTAAGATAGCCGTCGTTGACTTAGAGTATGGAGCCTAATGCTGATGTGGATATTGTGTTTAGGAACGAAGCTTAGAGACGCCGATTTGATGTCCTGGTTCAGAGGGAATTGACACTACCTATATACCTAGATGGACTTACTTTGACCACCCTATGACTGAGGGACAGTGTTATGTATTTGCTCGACCAAATTGGTTGGGTGAATTTTCGTGTGAGGAGGAGATTTAGCCCTTACCGCATGGTTACCCTACAGTTCCTTAGCTCACTTTATTATGACCCTAACCGAGGTCTTGGTTTTGGCCGAGGTTTAGCCACTTTCAGGTTGTTCGAGACAAAATAACGCTTTACCCATCATGAAATAGCCGACATATTAGGATTCCTTAATGGACCTGATGCCCATTCCCTGACACTTGATGACACCTTTACCGACCTCGACCTTAATTATTTCTGGGGAACCATTACCGGTAATTACCACCCTGAACCTCACACCATGTTCTTAGAAAATATCCACAATCCGGCCCTAAGGCATTTCCATAAGATTCTGGCACACACTTTGTTTTGTAAGGAGGAAAATGTCACTTCTGTTTCTAAGGACGAGCTGTTGATTATGTACTGTGCTTCACATGGAAGGCCTGTGAATATTGCTTCTTTTATGTTAGCAAATCTGAACCGTATTGCACATGAGACCCATGATGCTATTCTCGCTGGAGGATTAGTTACCATGATTGCAGAGGCTATAGGCTTACGCTACCAGCTTAACTGTATCCGTGCCTATGGAGGCATCCGTCCCATGCATTTGAATTTTTGCTTCAACCGTGGTATTTTAGCTAACTTAGGACCAATCGAATTTGAGTTCTTAATTGATAACAAAGTGGTCCATAACTTTACCTTACCTAACCATGAGAGGACCAATGTGCACAATAGGAATAACTGGCTGTATGACTTAGAGGAGCAGAGTGAATCGCCTACACCACCTTATAATCCTCAACCATATGAAGTATCTAATGCCAATCCCCCTGATGCCACTTCTCATGTCTCTGGAGCTTGTATAGCCTATGTTGCTGCCATTGGCGTTTTACAATGTCAAGTAGAGACTCTTAGGAATGAGATCACTTCCATTCGAGGAGATCTCATTGGTTTTATGGATGTTGCCAATGAGAAGTTTGATCATTTATTTCAGCAAGTCCATTCATTCAGTAGGCACTTTAATAGATGATTTATGACATGTACCGATGATGTTTCGTTGTTTTTATGTTTTGGATTGTTTTAGTTACTATTGTATTTCTTCCCATTGTTGTTCTTAATTTACTGTATCGTCGATTTATCGGCAAAGACATGTTGTTTTTGTTATTGATTAATGTGATTCCCCTTTATATTATTTATCTTTGTTCATAGTATTATATGCTCATTTTTACGTTTATGCATCTTTTATTCTCAAATTTTAAATTCTGCATTTAGCTCTTTATATTATACTTGTTTAATATATTAAAAATAAAAAAAATCCTGTTTCTGAACCTTAAAAATTGAAATTTGCGCATTCTAGCTTAATTGCGTTTGCCATCAGTTCATACTTTCAAATTTCCAACGTTTAAATACATAGCGCTCGCCATGTGCTTAATGGCGTTTGCTATGGAGACGGAACTAGCAGAATTTCTTGCGCGTATTCTGTTACAAATTTTGCGCGGTTTCGAAACAAAATTTTTTCAACTTCCTAAACTTCTCATTAACCACCCATAATAACTCTCATTAATCATTATCCTAACCCCCAACCATCCATATACCTTTTCTTTCTCAATAAAAACCACAAACTCCCATTCTAACTTCTTCATCACCACCACTCTCAAACTTTCCTCTTACTCACTGTTTCTCATCTTCGAACTCTCTTAATCCTTTTCAAAATTTCCAGAATGCCTCCAAGAGTTACTCATGAAATCGATTAAATGGGAATCGAGTTCCCGAAAGGAATCGTTGGTGAGCATCAACGAACCGTCTTCCACAAACTCAGCAAGACACCTGTTGTAGCAACTCGGTATGCCCACATTGATATTTTTCGTGCGTTGGGGCTGTTTGATAGCATCAACTAGATGCTTACCAATCTCAGTTTGTATTACTTTTGCTCTCTCACTCACCCCACTTACACTAGATTAACTCATGAATTTTTAAGCACTTTTCTGTATTCCTGTGATCCTTCCCTTACTTCGGGCACTGTTAATTTTACAATGTTCAATAGGGACTATACACTGACACAGGAGAGACCCAGACCTAGAGGAGGAGACTGTTAACAGGGCCTATGCTGAGACTATGGGATTTGCTCCACAGACTGGTCCCCGTGCCAATACTAATATTCCAGGAGTCACCGTGCACACATTACACCCATTTTTTCTGATCATTTTTCAGGTACATTCAAGCCCCGTGAGGAGTACGATGACGTCACCATCCGAAGCAGTCTAGATGACATCTTGTCCGAGCTACGGTTTTGGAATGACAGAGAGGCGGAGCGTGATTTATTACTCCAAAGTTTGTAGCGTCAGCAGGAAGACCTCAGAGTTGCTTTAAACCATGCCAACCAGCAGCAGGTTGACTTTGCTGATCGGATAGAGCATGACATGGGAGATCTTACTGAGCAGATGAAGGGTATGAGGATGGAGGTAACTTCTTTGAGAGAGCTTGTGCAACACGTCCCTAACCCTGCCATTGGCAGAGGATTTGGATGCCATCGCGGCCGAGGCCTTCACCATTGATTTCACTAGGTTCTTTCACTCCTTCTTTCACCTTGTACTAAAACATTGGGGACAATGTTTGGTTCAAGTGTGGGGGAGGAGCTTTATTGCTTTGATTTTAGTTTTTCGTTATTTTTATGTTTTTCTAGTTAGTTTATTTCTTCTTTAGTTGTGCTGAGTCTTTTATGCGCCAATTGAGTCCTATTGTATGTTATCTTTTTCTTTTGTTAGATAATTCCCCTAAGATTGATAAAAGTTGACCCCAACGAATTTTTTTCATCCGATTCAATAACATGACTTTTTCACTTATAGTCTATGTTAATTAGACTTGGGAAAGTCTTGATATCTTCGGTACCGTCTTAGCACCCTAGACTACCTAAGTATGCTACATCGATCTAAATAACCATTATGTCGAGACCTTGATTTTCGAGTTTATGTAGTAGTCTCTTGAGTAGTTTATGATAACAGTCAGCACCATCCTAGGCACACGCTAAGTAATGAACCGAAGCAAATATGTGGTGATCTCGGAAAAAAAATGATAATCTGAATTAAGTTATTTTATAGAAAAGTGAATGAAAAGACTTGTTTCCCTCTAAGTTAGGTGGCCCTCACCCGACCATTTAGCCCAACGGATCGGATTTTTGAAATTTGAAAAGAAAAGAAGAAAAAGAGAAAAACGTTGAATACCGAGATCATAAACACTAACAGGTTCACTTGCCATGCGAGTGTGGGGATAACGAGCTTAATGTGATCGCAGGAGAATGAAAAAGAAGGAAAAATAAACAAGGGATGTAGGTCGAGTTATAATGGTATGATTTGGATTAGTATCGCATATGGGGTAGTTTTTTTCCGCAAATGCGGATATGTGACATTACGGTATCCTTGTTATCAAAGTCTAGTACCTATCCTTTTAGCATTAGCCTAATAGTTGTATACTGTTTTAAAGTCATGTCGTGCTTTCATTTCGGATATTGCATCTACCGTTTTTATATGTGTTGGGAGTTTGCTTGAGGACAAGCAAAAGTCTTAGTGTGAGGGAGATTGATAACGAGAAATCGTATCATATTTTTAGCCTCATTGCGCATATTATTCGTCCATTTTTATTCGCGTTTTATTTGCATTTTACTTTGTTTTATGTGTTTTGCAGTTGCCAGTTTCATCTGTTGCAAAATCGGAAGAGAAGCGGAAAAATAATGAAAGAAGAGGAAAATGCAGCAGAAAAGATGAATTCTGGCCCTTTTGTTGATATGGCATTCGCCATACATCAGCCTGCCATGTATTTAAAAGGAGCAAGGTCATGGCGTTTGCCACGACCTGATGGCGTTCGCCATAGCAGCGCAGTTGTAGAATTCAAATTCTGCAACCGTTTTAGGCAGTTACTTCACTCCATTTTTTCCCTCCACTCAAGACCACGGCCTGGGAAGTTGAGATCATCACTTCCTCTATATATAGGACCCTCTGGTCATGTTCCAGACACCCCATATTCGCGCGGAAGCTCTGTCAAAATGCCGTTTAGATTTTTAGGCATATATTCAGTTTCAAAGCGGCAATTACGCACATCGAGGAATTGTCGCACTTTTATTGTAATTTTCTTTTCGTTGCTGTACTTTGGATTACGAACAAGCCTACCTGCATTATTTCAATTCATTTCCGTATTTTACTTTACAGGTTATTTCTCTTTTTTATTTTGCATTTGAATTTATTTTAATTTTGTATGTAATGTTAATTTTGATTACAATTACCGTTAACATGTTTGCTATGAAAAATACCATGTCTTGCTAAATTATTTGAGTTCGGCGTATGAGGATCGTCGTTACCGACGGGACTTCGTAGAAAATTTAGGTACGGAATTATTGACTATATGTTAGTTTTGGTCTTTGTTTCTAATTTTCATGTCTTATTATTCCAACACGAGAGTGAGGAATATACTAAGTTCGAACCGATAGCGCGAAAGTGTGAGGGATGAACTGATAGTGGAAACTAGGCATCGATCCTAAAAACAACGAGAGCGCTTTAGGCATTGTTTAGAATTTCATTAACTTTCAAAATACGCCTTTCAATTAAAATGGGCGAGCGAGAGCAAAATCCTGTGGTTGAAAGGTGTGGTTCTTGTCGATAGCACGAGAGTTTGGGACGGAGTCTTTAAGTTAGTACTTTCTACGGAGCGAAGTTCAGTCGTAATTAGTACCTGACTTTGATAAGTTCTTTAGGTATGCGGAATTCATATTCCGGAATCGTTTTTATTTTTATTCCTTAAAACCTCTAGAATTAGCAATTCTTTTCTTCCTGTTTAAAAATCTGTTAATCCTTAGCCTTAGCTTTACACTGCAACAGTAATTTGCATTAGTTCGATTATCCCTTCCCTGTGGATTCGACAACATTTTTAAAACTACGTGAACAACTGTATACTTGCAGTCTTTATTCAACGGACACGTCAGTGTGCTCGAAGCGCATCACGCTCTCGCATTAGAAATCACGACCTTGCGTTGTAATCCACGCATTAACTTTTGTGGCATTACAATTCGAGCCTTTGCGTTACAATTCACACCCTTATGTTACAATTCGCATCCTCACGTTACAATTTGCGACCTCGTGTTAGAACTCCCAACCTCGCGACCTTGCATTAGAACGCATGACCTTGGGTTACAATTCGAGCGTTAACTTTCGTGGCGTTACAATTTGCTCTTTTGTGTTGCAATATGTGCCCTTGCGTTACAATTCACATCCTCGTGTTATAATTTGTACGTTAACTCAATTTGCGTCTTCACGTTTTTACCTTTGTGTTCGTTAACTCATTTTGTACATTACGTACTTTTCGATATTCTTGTGATACCTTTCGATGTTTTACGTGACATTTCATCAAGCCTATTTTCAATTTGTCAAAATATTTTTCTTAATAAAATTGGAAGAAAAAGGACATTGGGGTGCACACTCCTTTAAAACCCCGAATAATCGGCCCTAGGGCACATGCCTTGGTCTTACTAAGTATTCGTCTTCTGCCATAAAACATATAACCAAAACTCGGATGAAAAAGGATATTAGGGTGCACACTCATTTGAAACCTCGAATAAACAGACTAGGGGCACATGCCTTGGTCTTACCAAGCATTCGTCTTCCGTCAAAATCTTTTTCTTAACAATTGGGTAAAAAAAGACATTGGGGTGCACAATCCTTTGAAACCTCGAATAATCGGCTCTGGGGAACACGCCTTGGTCTTATGGAATACTCGTCATCAACCCAAAAATAAATCCAACCAATCGAATATCTTTTCGCCTTAACGCGATGTCAAAACCTTTTCATAAATGAAAGATGCTCCGTCCATTCTGAGACGATTCAAACAACACTTCTTACTGAATATATATATATATATAACATTTCGAATTGAATTAGAAAATTATAATATGCGATATTTAGTTATCAATGTTTTTCGAGCTTTTTGCATCTTATTATTCATATCTTGCTCTTTAGCTGTTAGAACTTGATTCAATACTTCTAGTTCTCAAGCTATCGCTTTCCCCACCTATAATTTTGTCTACAAAGTAAATATTAATTTCCAAAATGAACTTGAGGCGAAGGAAGTGTTAGTAGAGGAATCAGAATCATTGAAACAAGTTCTAATAGTTAAAGAGCAAAATGTGGATAATAGATTGTATGAAACTCGTACAACATTGATTACTATAACTCGTTCTTCTAATATAAATTAATTTGTCATATTATTGATTTTTAAATCAGGTTGAAAGGTTATATGCTTAGTGAGAAGTTGGTGAAATAAGTCCTCCACATACATTATAATAAACTTAAGTAAGCATATAACCACAGTTAGAATCTAGGACCGTGGTGAAATATTGTGCATTAAGTCTTTCACCACGGTAAGTGTAACACCCCAATTCCCATCACGGATAAATAATACATAAATAAATCAGAGTGAATAAAATTTTATTCTTAGACAGAAACAAAAATGCCGCATTTAAAGAAAGAAAACACAATCCCTGCTCATAAATTTGATACATAACACAAAATGGAATAAACATTAAGGGGAAACTTTTTCCAAAAAAAGGAAATTTCAATTATGGAATAAAGCGGAAAGATCCATAACTGACTTGTTTTACAAAATAAATTGTTTTATAACATCAAAATATTCATACAAAGGTAATACAAAATAGATCCAACAAATGTATACATATATAACAAAAGCGTTTCCCGACTCCCGTGTTACGTATCAGAGCAGACAGACCGACAAAAAGATGGAGAACTAATCTTCACAAAAGCCTCCAAGATACTAATCTGCAATTGCCTCATAGAGCAACAAACCATAGCAGAAGGGTGAGAAATAACAACTAAATCAAGATTGAATAATAACATGCAAACACATATAAATTCACATGCATAATTATTCTCACCACAAGCATCACATACTAATACAGATAGCATGCCACAGATACATAACATATTTCTAATAATCCAACCACATAGCATATATCAATTATACCAACATAATCACATATTCACACATAAGGCATACCAAAGTTATGACATATGGAAACACACCACCACATCACATATATTCATAGATAGCATATCAGAGATAATTAATACAACCATTATAATGTACAACATCCCCACAAAACATAGCATATGTCTATACATAAAACATATCATCCATAACCAATGCATATCAAATTACCAATGCTATTACGAGTTCAACACATAATCAATCAATTCACAATTTCCCACACATAATCAATCCATTCACAACTTCCCACACATAATCAATCCATTCACAATTTCCCACACATAATCAATCCATTCACAATTTCCTACACATAATCAATCAATTCATAATTTATGCAAATGCATAGAGACCGACACAACGACTCTATGCATGCGGTACCATTCCATCCATCATTCTCATCATCATTAATTCACTTATGAATTATTGGAATCATCGCTTGTTACTTAGTGTAACTCCCCGTCGGGCAAACGATGTTCCCCGTCGCTTTAGGTCCTCTTTGTATAAGGCACGCGACATTTATGGATCGCTTTAGGTCCTATTTGTATAAGGCACACGATCCGATCGCTTTAGGTCCTCTTTGTATAAGGCACACGACCGTCTATAACGTCACTTTAGGTCCTCTTTGTATAAGGCACACGACCGTTACAACAGATTCCCTCTGGAATCGTTTCGTCGCTCACACCCCACAAGGGCACACGACATCACAAGGTGCATATCATGATGCATGTTATATCAACGACTCATGACAATCAAATGCACATTCACAAATCAACAATATGAATTATCTCATCATCATTATACATGCATTGGAAATCAATTCAAACAATGCCTTTACTTTCTATAAGGCCACCAAATAACACACATTGAATTTCACATAAACAATGCATTTCATCATAATCCACAAGCCACAACAATTAGCATTTTAGCATATACACTCATATAAATTCACATCAAGAATTACTCACCATTAACCACAAAAATCCTGCAATCATACAATGATACTCACAACACTAGGATTCACGCCACGAAGGCTACCCACAACAACATACATTAATACCATACATTTGTATTCAATTCAACAAAGTATTTTGCCATAAGGCCACAACAATTACAATAACTTATCACATGCTTCAACATCATATAATATCACACAAGCTATACGTTACATATCAAAAGCATATCGCATGATAACACATCAATCGCACACAATTACGACAGTAAAAGTCGACAAAATGACACGTTTCCAAATTCCCGACACAATTAAATCGGCCACTAATCTCAAACCCATTTTTATAAGAAAGAACATCTCATTGGCTTTCCAACGGTACTAAGAACGTCTCGATCCGAGTTACGGATCAAAAGTTATGAATTTGCAAAGAAAAGAATTTATTGAGAAACAGGCAGATTCGTCTGGCGACTTAGGATTTCGCCTGGCGAATACCCATTCGCCAGCACTTCGCCTGGCGAACTAGTGGTGAACCACCATTTTAGAAAACACCCAAGAGTTCAAGTAGCTAACATATTTCCGTCTCCCCGTTTTCGCCTGGCGACTTATGATTCCGCCTGGCGAATCCCCCTTCGACAGCACTTCGCCTGGCGAACTAGTGGCGAGACCTAATTCGCCTGGCGAATCCCAATTCGCCTGGCGAATCGCATCAAAACCAGAATTTTCTGCTGCGGTTACACGATTCCAAACCCCCAAAATCCAACTTTCTCCCACCAAAACGTTTTCAATCAATCAAAACAAGTATCAACAATGTTCATACATATAATACGATCATACTACGTGATTCATATCGATTTCCAATCGTGAAAACATCAATTCTATTCATTTTACTCATTTCAACCTAGAATTGAAAAACTATGAAAAACAAGTAAACATTCAAACACACACATACATATTCATACACAAGCAAGATATAATCGAAACTCCTCACCCTTACCCGATCAATCACGCTTGAAACGGACGATTTCTTCTTCCATAAGTTTTCCTCTCCTTCTCTTTTCCTTCCTCTTCCTTTCTTTTCTCTCTTTTTCTCTCAAATCTCTATTTATAAAAATATCTAATTTTTCTAAAATATCTAACCCATCAAAATGACCCTTTTACCCCTCAGCTCAAATATCTCGCAAACGCTCTCAAAATGCCATAAAACATAATAACGATGAAAAATAATATATTTACAATTAAAAGTCAAGAATAAAATAATATAAAAACGAAAATAATTAAATCGACTCAATTAAATAAATCAGACAAAACGAGGCGTTACAATTCTCCCCCACTTAGACATTTTCGTCCTCGAAAATATACTCGGTGCAACAACTCCGGATACGACTCTCGTATCCGACTAGACGACTATCATGCCATTAAAGGCAACACCACGAATAACACAACTAACAAACCACCTTGCTAACAGCAACTACTACAACGACACGACAACGGTAATAACAACAACGACAAGATGCAATGCCCATAGAATGCACTTGACAACCAACTCACGACTCAAAGAATACCCAAGTTACGAACACACAGGTTCACTCTGGAACCGAAACACAACAAGATCGTTACCATCACCGTAGGTAACACTCCCCTAATTCCCCACAAGGAATTAGCTACTCGCACTCGAACCATCACGATGGAAACGAGGCAACAACAAAGATAAGAACATAAAGTTCCACGACCCAACATCGTTTCAACAACCTCTACATAACCACAATACCAACATCCTTGTCACACAACAATATTACAACAATGCTACGATTCACCAATCGAACATACAACCAAAACATCCATCTACATAGTAGCCCATGAATAATAATTAAACCTTTCACCTAACACTTCTATTCTGAAACGTCCAATGGTCTCATCATTCCTACATGTTTCCAATGTTCACCCTATGAACTCTTACAAGTCACACACTCATATACGAATTGTGCCATATCACGCTTCCGTTGCGCACTCTGATTACTCGTAACCAATCAAATCTACCAATTCCCCGTCCAAAGTCTAACTCTTTCTCATATTCGCCAAAACTCACTATTCACTTTTAATATACCCAACCTCATACTCTGCTGTGTTAGCTTACACACCAGACACAAGTCTCTAAACTGCTCAACCAACTCTAAGTCTCTGACCATCACAAGATCTTCTTCAAATCTTGATACATTTTATTAGCTCCCGGATGTATACTCAAACTAATCCGGTGTCCTTCCTCAAAAATCATCTGTTTCAATTCCGAACCATCAGGAATACAAATTCTACCACGGAATCTCAAAACACCCTGATCATCCACTTTAAAGTCACCATTCACACCTTTATCTCCAACCGTCATCAAATCAACAAATTTCACATCCAGCATCTGTTTCTCGCTAACGGGCAATAGAAAATCATTAGTGACCTTTAACATATCAAGCCTCAAGTTATCAGATGTCAATTCACACACCAAACTCAAATCTCTAAATTCTTCCAAAAGTTACCACTCTTTAACCATCAAAGCAGACATATGTAAAAAATTTCGACTTAACTCATCAGGCACGACATTAACTTTACCAATAGGATAATTTGAGCCAAGGTCATAACTAATCAGGAATTCCAACCATCCTCGTTGTCTCCTACTTTATTCCTTCTGATCAAACAAGTACTCTAAACCCTTGTGATTACCAAACACCTTGAACCTAAAACCCTCAAAATCATACCTCTAGATTCTCAACACAAAAGTAACCGCAGCCATCTTGAAATCATGAATCCTCAATTATCGTAAAGCATAAGAAATTACTTTACCCTCTCGCATTAACACACTAACTACACTTATCAAGGACGCATCCCAATATTCCATAAACATTTTATTAGGATCAGGCAGAATCAAAATTGGAGCCGTAGTCAATCTCTACTTCAGCTCACCAAAACTTACTCACAACGAACATCCAAAACAAACGAATCACCGTTTGCAAGTCAACTGAGATAACAGAAGTACGAACTTAGCAAAGTCTTCCATAGCCTGCAGTAACAACCAACTAAGCCCAAAAGTTTCTAATCTTCTTAACCGACTTTGGAGTTTCTCAATGTAGAACTGCATCTATTTTGGATAGATCCACAACAATACCATCATCGGAATAACATAACCAAGAAAACTAACCTCTTTCAATCAAAATTCTCACTTCGATAATTTAGTAGAAAGCTCCCTCTTATTCAGCCCTTGTAACTCAATCTTCAAATACACTACATACTCATCTTTTAATTTAAAATAAATCAGAATATCATCCAATAAACATCACTATGAACTTATCCAAACAAGTATGGAAGATACGATTCATATACTCAACAACCATAACATATACAACCTTCAAAATTCATTTTGAGCTCGAAAAATTTATCCAAAATAGCTTAACAATCACTGGTTACCACATTCCATATCAATTCTTCTTACGGGGTTCCAACTCACTCCAGGTTTCTGCTGACACGAGATCTCAACCCATAACAAAAGTAATACCATCAAGGAACTTCAAATCGTTCGGGATTCGTCACAATTCAAAACTCAAGCTATTCAGAACACAACCGCAAGTTTCCATACTACTCACTGATTAACACGCAACCTCATGTTATCATCCTTTCTCTTACCAACCATGCTGGACCTCTTCAAGTCGACACACTAACGTTTCATCCAAAAACACCTCTGAAAACCATGCACAACTGACAGCCCATCACTGGGGCTTCCTGCCAATTTCCAGAACACTATAATCACAAACATAACAAGCATTTGAGTTTCACTTCCTAAAAGTTCTTCTACTTACTTAGCAGATCCAAACCTCAAAACTTCACCTTCGTCAAATTTGAGTTCACACTCTACTCTCTGAGAACAACCTTTAACAATACCCAATCGTTCTCTCTCAATGACTTCCCAACTTGACCAACATACCAAAACCTCTAATCCGCCTCATCTTCCTGATATTAGAATCCCCATCGACTCAACAAAACAATCTGTACTCACTAGGCTTGGCTCAAAACGATTCACACAACATACTATCAAAGCTAGAAAGACACGTCTATTCCATCCAACATAATTTCGTCTACTATCAACAAGAGATTAAGGGTGACCAGTTCCTCAATTTGTCAATAGACAACCGACAATCATGATGGGGCATAAACCGTCTTTACCAAACTATAATAGCATTTCTTGCATCTTGTGCACAAAACTACCTAAGGCACAAATCCTTAGTTGACATAAGCCTTACCTCCGCATTCCCTCCGGAACCGCGAATAACACTGTCCAAACAACACTTACAATCTTGCAATCTACAACACACTGAGCCAACGCTCCACACCTGAAGCAACTTGGAGAAGCACAAGCTTCTCCCCCACTTATCTCATTCTAAATCCTGAAGACAAAGGAATATAAAACAAGAAAGCACTGACAGTGTTTCACACACATATCACATACTAAGGAACAAACAACATCGACAGTATTCAACTGTCACACCAACTGACTCAACAACTTGGCTGGACGGACCGACCTGCTATGATACCACTAATGTAACACCCCAATTCCAGTCGCGGATAAATAATACATAAATAAATCAGAGTGAATAAAATTTTATTCTTAGACAGAAACAAGGATGCCACATTTAAAGAAATAAAACACAATTCATGCTCATAAATTTGATACATAACACAAAATGGAATAAACATAAAGGAGAAACTTTTTCCAACAAAAGGAAAGTTCAATTATGGAATAAAGCGGACAGATCCATAACTGACTTGTTTTACAAAATAAATTGTTTAATAACATCAAAATATTCATACAAAGGTAATACAAAATAGATCCAACAAATGTATACATATATAACAAAAGCGTTTCCTGACTCCCGTGTTACGTATCAGAGCAGACAGACCGACAAAAGGATGGAGAACTAATCTTCACAAAAGCCTCCAAGATACTAATCTGCAATTGCCTCATAGAGCAACAAACCACAGCAGAAGGGTGAGAAATAACAACTAAATCAAGATTGCATAATAATATGCAAACACATATAAATTCACATGCATAATTATTCTCACCACAAGCATCACATACTAATACAGATAGCATGCCACAGATACATAACATATTTCTAATAATCCAACCACATAGCATATATCGATTATACCAACATAATCACATATTCACACATAAGGCAATACCAAAGTTATGACATATGGAAACACACCACCACATCATATATATTCATATATA
This sequence comes from Lathyrus tuberosus, assembly GCA_022829125.1. Lineage (NCBI taxonomy): Eukaryota > Viridiplantae > Streptophyta > Magnoliopsida > Fabales > Fabaceae > Lathyrus > Lathyrus tuberosus. The sequence goes on along the minus strand of JALAZF010000073.1, from coordinate 1,722,178 downwards.
GCACATCATAGATAATTAATATAACCATTGTAATGTACAACATCCCCATAAAAACATAGCATATGTCTATACATAAAACATATCATCCATAACCAATGCATATCAAATTACCAATGCTATCACGAGCTCAACACATAATCAATCAATTCACAATTTCCCACACATAATCAATCCATTCACAATTTCCCACACATAATCAATCCATTCACAATTTCCCACACATAATCAATCCATTCACAATTTCCTACACATAATCAATCAATTCATAATTTATGCAAATGCATAGAGACCGACACAACGACTCTATGCATGCGGTACCATTCCATCCATCATTCTCATCATCATTAATTCACTTATGAATTATTGGAATCATCGCTTGTTACTTAGTGTAACTCCCCGTCGGGCAAACGATGTTCCCCGTCGCTTTAGGTCCTCTTTGTATAAGGCACACGACGGTTATGGATCGCTTTAGGTCCTCTTTGTATAAGGCACACGATCCGATCGCTTTAGTCCCTCTTTGTATAAGGGACACGATCGTCTATAACGTCGCTTTAGGTCCTCTTTGTATAAGGCACACAGCCGTTACAGCAGATTCCCTCTAGAATCATTTCGTCGCTCACACCCCACAAGGGTGTCATACCCCAAATTTGTCCTACCTTTTTCAAATTTTCTTGCATTCGATTTTATTGTCATTTCACATCATCCGCATATCATAGCATGCTCTTCATCGTGCATACTGCCTAAAATGTTAGCAGGAGTAGAATTCTCGGGTTTACAAATGAATCAGTCAAAATGAAAGTCTGTCCTGATTAATTTCAAAATCTGATAAAATGTTTTATTTCTCCGAGCGATTTATCCCATGCTGATAATTTTAATGCTGTCTTTTAGGGAATTTCGATACCCATATTTTTTTTAATTCGCTTTTATTCATTTTATTTTATTTGTGTTTTTTTTAGTTGAAAAAACCTTTTAATTAATTTAGAATTAACTTAGGTTGTTTTATTTAAATATTTTTAATTAAATTAATCTTAATTTAGATAATTAGGGTTTTATTTAATGTCATTTATTTTATCATTTTCTTTTATTATTTTTTATTATTTACTTTTAGTTAATTTAGAGTTAACTTAGATTTGTTTAGATAATTAGAATTTTAATTGAATTTATTTATTTTTCAAAGCCCATCTCACAATAAGCCCATTTAGTTTTTTGGAACTAAATTAAATTAAAAAAACAGAGAAAGTACAGCACATGGCATCTTTGGTCAATATTTGTTTTTTCACGTCATCCCTATTTCGTGCAACAAACCACCTGCACAAAAAAGGGTGTTTTCAAACAATCCACATTAAGCTACAAGACCTGCACAGCTGCAGCGCTTCAAGGCCTGCACATGAAAGCTACAAGACAACAACAGCCAACAATGAAAATGACAGTTCAGAAATACAAGGAAAATTTGAAACTCAATGAAAAGTTTGGATTATTTAATTTAAAAAGGCAACAACAAAAAGAAAGGAATAAGAGGGAAGGAGGAGGGGGAACGAAATGATTCTGAGATCATAAAAACCATTCAAAGCCTCATAAGACAACATAAATAACCATTTCATCCTTCCAAACACAAGACCAACAACATTAACAACGGTTTTCAATTTTCATGCTTCTTCTAACACTATTTCACTACACCACTCAGAACAACCAGTCTCCCTACAAAGAACCAAGATTCCCTTTTCACTATCACAAACTGTTATAAGCTACACAAAATATACTCATTTTGTCTCACAAAAATCTCTTCCAATAACCTTGCTTTTCTTCCAAATATTCCCTCTGTTTAAACTCGCAGGCGATATACTCTGGACAACTACAAAGAGAACCCATTACAAAAAAACCTCGTTGTCCTTTTCTTCCTCATTAACCTCACTCAAACAATAAACTCTGCTTCACCATAAACCTTCCACCAAACAACTCGGGGAGCCTCCATTTCCCTACCACACAACATCAGAAATCAAAAACCATTCCAAAAGCTCACGACAACCAAAACCCACCCTTCTTCTTTCCTTCTACCCTCAACCACCGCTCGCGAAACAACCACAACACAAACCTCATAAAACCTTTCTCCTTCAAACATCAACCCAACAATCTTCTGCTCTTTAACCAACCACCAAAAAACGCACGCCATCTACAGACTGTGCAACGCCCTTCACCATGTGAGCATCCTCAAACCAAACCGTATCCCACCACCACCGTCTCCCTCCGTTGGAATCACTCCCAGTCCCCTCTAAACCACCGCTCGCGACACAACCACAAAATCTTCAACCACTTTCAACGAACCAGAAGAAGAAAGATGGAGAGAGATTGAACGAGCATCAAGCGAGTCGAAATCTGAAACAAATTTGAACAAAATCACTAAAACCTGGATCGAGATCGAACTTGAAAGCGAACGAACTTGGAGCTCGAACCGGACGCAAACGGGAACGAGGAGCTGTGGTTGAAACGAGTTGCGCAGAACCAAGCGAACCCGATTCAAATTGCGAAGAGGAAAGGTTAGGCTGCGCTGTTGATGGCATTCTTCGATTTTCGTTGTTGTTTCATTTTCTTGTTGGGAGCTTGATGGTGATGAACTCCAAACATGTTGTTGTTTTATGAAACTTGATGTTTGTTTTGGATCCATAACGTTGTGGTTGTTGTGTTATGAATCGCGATGATAGACTGTGTTGAGCGTAGTTTTTTTTCTCTTTTATTTTAACCTTGGTAAATGGATCCACGCGGTGTGATCTTGTTGATGATTTTGTTCTGGTTTTGGAAAAGTAAAGAAGATGATGAAGGCGTTTTCTCTCCCCATGTTGTTGACCGTGTGGACCAAGCTGGCTTTTAGCCACTGCTAGTTTTATTTCTAGTAGGTTTTTGTGATGAAATTGATCCCTCAGATCATGGGCTTTGCAAGTTTTCACTCCACACCGGCCCGTTTTCTTGGCACCACCATTTCATTGCTAATGCACAACCTGTTTTAGTTTTTTGTTATTTTGTTTAGGTTTAGTTTAATATTAAGATTAATATTTTAAATGTTAGAATTAGTAACTTATTTTTTAGGATTTGTTTTATAATTTTTTTTTATTAGTAATTTTAAGATTAATATTATAATTGCAGATTAGTAAGTTTTAATTTTAATCTAAATTTTAATTTAGGATTTTGTTAATTATTTCTTTCAACTTTTATTAAACTTTTCTTTTGTTAAAAATCTTTGTTAATAGCATTTTGCTAAAAAGAAATTTCTTGATAATATTTTTTATAAATATTTCATTAGATATTTTGCTAATTATTTTTAAAACATTATTTTATTTTCTCATCACATTTTGGGTCATCACTTTGTTTAGATTTTATTTCTTGATTCACCTTTCATTTTTACTTGGACTTTCTTTTCAATTTTGTTTAGGGCCGATGATATGAAAAAATCTTGATTAAGTTGATTTGTTGAAATCGATTCCAAATCTGGATTTATATGAGGCACCCTTTTTATTTTTTATCGGTCAATGAAAGTCTAAAAATATAGTTTATCGATCTAAGATTAAAGATCTTGATTAAGACGAGACCGATTTTTTTTTTCATTTGTACCTTTTATTATGGGTCGATGAACATCTAAAACCAGACTTTGTCGGTTAAGATGAGACTTCTCTTCACTTACATTTTAACTTGTCGATTGTTTAGGTGCGAGTTCTCTTACTCGTGTGTAGACAATTGATGCCTATAAAAAAATTAAACTTTAACTTGTCGATTGTTTAGGTGCGAGTTCACTTACTCGTGTGTAGACAATTGACGCCTCTAAAAACTTAAACCTTAACTTCTCAATTGTTTGGGTGCGAGTTCTCTTACTCGTGTGTGGACAATTGACGCCTTTAAAACACACGACCTCGACAAGCATTCAAACCTTTTCAAAATCAAATTATCAAAACACTTAATCTTTACTTAAACATTTTACTAAAGGTGAAGTGAGGGTGGTCGAGTCTTTGACCCTTCTCCTCAATTGCTTGGGCGCGAGTTCTCTTATTCGTGTGTGGGCAATTGTCACCTCTAAAACATCAACACGACTGAAAAATTATCCTTTCCTCGCCTCCGTACGACCGAAACCTTAAAACACATACCAATTAAATCCTTTTCTCAATCAAGTCTTTAACATACGTAATCCACAACTCGAACACCTTTCCCAAAGAATATTGTTTAAGTCATTCTTTCGCGCATATGAACTAGTGCTTCAGCCTCCCATGACGAGCCGACAAGCCAACATTTAGCAGTTAGAATGCAACCTAAACTCTCATTCGCCTAAAACACGTCCAAATCAAACCTTCTTCTCAATCAAATCTCTAATACACTTAATTCATACTCAAACAACTTTTCACAAAAAGAACATTGTTTAATCCATTCTTCCGCGCATATGAACTAGTGCTTCAGCCTCCTATGACGAGCCGACAAGCCAATGTTTAGCAGTTAGAATGCGAATTAAACTCTCGTTCGCCTAAAAAACACAAACCAACAACCGTAGTCCCACGAACTACGAATGCTCTGACTTTCCCATTGCACGAGGGAATACGTAGGCCCAAGGATTCTCAATCCTTGCCGAGCACACTAATAAAAAACCACCCCATTTCCCCTTTAAAAATTAATCCTTTTACCTTAGAAGATAAACAAACAGCTAACTTTCTCACTAATCGAATCAAGAGGTCCCCGTTGAGTACAACAGACGTAAAGGGTGTTAATACCTTCCCTTTGCGTAATCGACTCCCGAACCCGAATTTGGTTGCGACGACCACGTTTTTATCTCCCTTTAAAGGTTTTATCGATATTTTCCTTTCCCTCTTTTGGGATAAATAAAGTTCGGTGGAGACTCTGTTTCGAACAGTCTTTTCTCCGCGTCCATCGCGAGGATCATATTTTTCGAGGTACGACAGATGGCGACTCTGCTGGGGAATTATGCATTGCCCTATGCTAGAGAGAGTCAAGCCTAACTTGACTCGATTCGTGAGTGTTAGATTCGCTTGTTTGTTTATTTTCTCTTGTTGTTTGCTTGCTTGTATGATTATCTATTATCTACTTGCCTTCTTATTTTTTTATATTCTATTATTATTGTGGAGTTTCTCTGATCATTGGTGCTCTGTGAGATGGCTCTATACCCGAGTCCGAGTATAACCCTAGGATTAGGATGGTGGTTGTGTAGTGGAGGCTTACGTGGTTTCTTCCGCGTGAGCCAAAGCAAAGACCCCGCTTGGAGTAGATTCCCTTGGAAATGTTATCGTTTGGGCGTTACTTCGTCACGATGATAATGTTTTCGAGCCTGAATTGTCGATCCCAAGGACCATTAACCCGTTTTTCCATGGTGTTTAGTAGTGTTAATTCTATGTGAGTTAATGCGAACGCCACAATCAGATGAGATCCCTCGAACGTATTACTTCCTGACAGTAATATTTTCGACCTCGATCTAAGATTCTGAGAACCCTACTTAGAACCCGTGTGTCGATGGTTGTGTAGTGGGCACCTCCGAGGAGTTTCTCGTGGGGAAGAAACGAAGACCTCACCTAGACGAGATCCTTTCAAGGATATTATCGTCTGATGTTCCTTCTTCATGGCTATAATGTCTTTGAAGGGTATCCGCAACTCTAGGCACCTACCCGTTTAGAGCCTACCTGTGGGGGATCCGATGATCAGAGATATCCTGTGTGTAACTCCCTCCTCAGAATCAGATGTTGTTTTGATCCTGGAACCGTGCATAAGCATTGCATACTCATCAACATTGCATATCATTTTCCAAAACCACAAACTCAATCATCCTTTGTCCATAACCCGCAGTTGATTTCCCGACACCCGTATCGGAATTGAGCCACTTTTGGAAGAATCATGGACTCAGGAGAGCAGAACCAATTTGCGTCAAGAGCAGATGTTGACTTGATGAAGAACCAGCTAGACCAACTTGTGGAAGCTATGGCAAGGAAAGAGGACAACATTCAAAGGCCTACAGTCACTAAGAACGTCATTCTGCCTCGAGTGAATAATCTTGCCCAATTTCAGCCTGTGCGGATTCCTGTTGGGGACCAGGTTATACAAGAATGTCACACTATTCAAGATGAACATGCCTCGTCTCATGATGCAATTGAATACCATAGCTTTGCATTCACTACACAGAATTCCCTAGGGACAAGCCTGGTGGTGAATACTGAACGACCCCAAGATATTGAGTTTGCTGAAAGATGTCGTGTGTTGGAAGCGAAGCTTGAAACCATGAAGGGGCGTGATGCTTTTGATCTGAATGCTTTGAACACGTGTTTGGTACCCGGACTTGTAATACCTCCAAAGTTCAAGATGCCAAAATTTGAGAAATACAAAGGAGATAGTTGTCCAAAGCAGCATTTGGTAAGGTTTTGCAGAAAGATGACCTCCAATGCTCTCAATGATAAACTTATGATCCACTGTTTCCAAGACAGTCTGAGTGGGGCATCATTGAGTTGGTACATGCAGCTGCAGAGTAGCCATATCCAGTCATGGTTGGACTTAGCCAACGCCTTTGTGAAACAATACCAATACAATCTTGACATGGCTCCCAACCGCATACAGTTGCAAGGCTTATCTCAAGAGGAGAACGAATCCTTTAGAGAGTATGCTCAGAGATGGAGAGAGGTAGCTGCTCGCGTTCAACCACCACTTTTAGATAGAGAATTGGTTGACCTATTCATGAATTCTTTGCAAGACCCATACCTAGAAAAAATGATGAGCAATGGGACATCAAACTTCGCTGACTTGGTTTTGGTAGGAGAACGCATTGAGAGTCATATAAAGAGTGGAAAGATCCTAGACGCCTCGAGCATCCAGGCTAGTGAGACTGAATCCATTGTCAGTTCTCAAGAAGAAGAGGAGAATGAAATTAATGCAATTTGGGACACTTTACAAGCTCCGTCTCCGGCACCTTATCCTCAATACCCAAGCATCTCAAATGTACAGAGTCAGCAATCCCATGGGCCTCCCTATGCGATTCCATTCTCTCCACGTGGTCAATATACTCCTCCCAATAGAGGTCCCCCTCGTCAACAACAGATTGCACAACAACACTCTTCACAACCCCGACGCTACTATAGTTAAAGACCAAAAAGGCATTTTGATCATTTGCCAGTGCCATTCAGTCATATATTGCCACGTTTGATTAGTAGTGGGTTAATAGTGCCAAAGGGCTTGGATCCTGTTATTCCTCCATACCCACCAGGTTTTGACGCCAATGCACGATGTGGCTACCATGCTGGCGCCATGGGGCATTCAACTGAGGATTGCAAACAGCTCAAAAACAAGGTCCAAGATCTGATTGAGTCCAAGCTAATCTCATTTACACCCCAAGGTCTTCAAATCAACATCAATTATTCATCTGATCAGGCAGGTTCATTATCCCATGCTATGGAAGAAGTTGCTGAGAGTAGGTGTGAGGAAGGTTATTATACCGGTCTTGATGAACAAGAATGCTAGTCCAACAGTGACTCAAGAAAGAAAAACCCAGTCCCCAATGCTGGCAATTTTTAGATCATGTCGTTTCTAAGCATTTGTAGTTTCTTTATGTTATGCGTTATTTGCTTTTAGACATTGTTGTTTATTAATGGTAATATTAATGAAGAGATCATGCACTTTTTGGATTAATCACGTCGCATTCGCTCAGTTTTCTTCACTTATATTAAAAAACAAAAATATTCATCTATATACCTTTCATTCACTTTCTTAACCAAATTGTTGTTTAGCAAAGATTGGATGGAGGATGATGAAAACGAGATACCCATAATTGCTGATGGTATGCTTTCGGATAGAATCTTGCCAAGGATGTACAGGCATTGTTTCAAATCCCCAAACACTGGAGAGATAAGGAGTTAATCCCTAGTTAACCCTTCGAGCCAAGAAGTAGCAGTTTCCTTCGGATATTCAAACCCTTACACTCAACCTGGGGTAGGGTAGTGTTCAGTTAACCCAATTATGCACTCAAATCACAAGACAAAATCCAAAAGACATGTCGGTTGTTCATCAATACCCAGGACTTGGCAGTCACAATCCTCCAACAAAATCAAAAACAAAAATCAAAAGCCTGCTAAGTCAAACACCTCAAAGGAGACTTAGGCAAAAATCAAGACAACCCTGATGGACTCGAAAAACGAAATTAGTCCATGCAAAAGATAGGGATCAAAAACAAAATCAGAAGAGGCCCTTAAATCCTCACCAAAAACAAAATAAGACTTAGTGGCCACCAAATCAAAGCCAAAAGGTCACTGACGTCCATAAAAAACAAAATAAGGTGACTGTCATTTCGAGCTAACCTTGAATCATTCATCGATTACACCGTCACCCCATTTGGAGGACGAACATGTGCAGGTTTAACTGAACGTAGGACTGGAGATCATCACGAAGAAGGGATGGGTACAAATATAACTTTGAGCCTTATATCCTTTGTTTCTATAACCGTGAACCAGACCACGTTATAACCCTTAAAAGACCTAATTGAGGCGGGGTTTATTCTGAAAGCATACTACAACAAGGTTGCGAAAACTGACTCCTACGAATTTGCCGATCTTCTGAATTGGTGTCATATTCTTGTTGTATCTTTCACACACCAGTAAATCAGCACTGCGTTTGGACTAATGGTTCATTCTCACACACTGACACACCATTCCAATAAATGATTTTTCAAAACTTACATGAAAATCGCATTAAAATTACCATTTCTGAATGATCAATTTTAACTGCAAATTAGTACTTGACATTTTAGAAATTCCAACAAAGTGCAATCAGAGAAACTTGAGCATTCGTCGGCACTGACTCGAATCGAGACTATCTCATAACCTTGTGAATCTGGGGCAAGTCCTTCAAAGCAATACTTAGTCAATCTGAGGCAAGTCTTTCAAAAGCCAAGACTGGGGCAGACCACTGCGAAATCCAGACACCGGGGCAGACCACTGCAAAATCCAGACACTGAGGCAGATTATCTCAATACCCTACAGACTGGGGCATACAGGTTGCGAAGGGGCAGATTCCCTTCATACATTCAAGTTGGTCAAGCTGGCCATAGCATGCACTAAATGACCCTTGAGTTCAACAAGTATTAAAAGCCTTGGGGTAGAGCAAATGCACAATCAGAATGCATTGGATAAGTCGCTACGCTCCCATAATCAACATGCATCGGTTACGTCGTTGCGCTCATACAATCATCCGTGGCGTATCAGCCAGAAGTGAGGATTCTTTCGGGAACAAGTATGCAAATTCTGCAAAGGATCAAACTTGGGGCACCAAGAGCATCCACAGCTGTCCTCTGATAATGGCACTATCAGATACTAAGTGTCGGGAAATCAAATCCTTTCACATCCAAAAGTCCAACCCTGCTTGGCAACCTACCAAAAGTCCAACCCTGCTTGGCACCTCCAAAAGTCCAACCCTGCTTGGCACCTACCAAATAAAGTCCAACCCTACTTGGCAACTCCTCAAAGTCCAACCCTGCTTGGCAATCACCAAAAGTCCAACCCTGCTGGCATCTCCATAAAACCTAACCTGCTTGCATCCACATATGCATCACATATAACATACGTGTACCATATGCATACATGATAACCTTTTTCCTTCCTCAACCCCCGCGTTGATATATATTGATTTGTTCTTGACCCCTGAGTCAATGTTGTCTTTATTTTCTTCGGCCCCCGAGTCGATATTTACCTGTCTTTCAACCCCCGAGTTGATGATATTTTGTCTTTAGTTTCTCGACCCCCGAGTCGATATTGCCTTAGTTTCTCAACCCCCGATTCGATATCATTATTACATCTTCAGCCCCCGAGTTGACATCTTATTGCTTGTACTGGCCCCCGAGTCATTGTTATCTTTATCTCCTTCGACCCCCGAGTCGATATTGTCTTCATTTCCTCGACCCCCAAGTCGATATTTGCTTTTATCTCTGCCCTCGACCCCCGAGTCGATATTTGCTTTTACCTTCAACCCCCGAGTTGATATTTTGTTATTTCCTTCAACCCCCGAGTTGATAGATTACCTTGCCCTTATTTTCTCGACCCCCGAGTTGATATTGTCTTTATTTCCTCGACCCCCGAGTCAATATTACCTTTACCTTTCTTTCAACCCCCGAGTTTACGACAGTTTATCTTAATGTTTCTCGACCCCCGAGTCGATTGTATTTCCTTTGCTCAACCCCCGAGTTGATATGCCAGTTTTCCCAGTGTGTCTTTCACCTTGCTCCATCTAATCTCCATTAATCCTTCTTCGGAAACCAGAGATGAAACCTTGCCCAGTTGCATTCCCATATGCATCTCATAATAAACAAGTTCATGTGCATTTTGCAGTGCATGACATGTTCATCCCCAATAACATAGCATAACAGGATCCAGGATCAGTTCGCAAGCATCTTGGTCGGTCCTGCATCAAAGTCGGCAGTATTCTTCTAAAAGAGTTGGTACCCCGCACATACTCAAGGAATTCTATTTCCCAACAAGTCATTCTTCAGCCAGACAGTGATATGGACAATCCCCAGCAACTGTTGCCATTCTTACTCCCCAAGCAGAGGATATCCTAGAAAGTTTCTTGTGAGCTTCCCCCTGCAGAGCCAGCGCATTTCCTCCAATAGGAATCTTGCTCAACTATTCCTCAGCAAATTTACCGTAGAGATACTGCTTTGGTATCATCGGAGAACCTTAATGGATAAGGGACTGCTTCGACCACCCAAAGGATCTCAAGTTATTTTGTTCAGTTTGAACCCCGCTACCTCATTCTGTTAGCTCTTACACTTTACCTTTTGTCAGACAAATTTTGGGGTCTTCTTGTATCTAATTGACTTCTACCCTTAAAATGAATGCCATCCAGCAGTTCATTCTCTCGGGTTTAAGACAATTAGATAGGGGCATCTGTCAAACCCCAAATTTGTCCTACCTTTTTCAAATTTTCTTGCATTCGATTTTATTTTCATTCCGCATCATCCGCATATCATAGCATGCTCTTCATCGTGCATACTGCCTAAAATGTTAGCAGGAGTAGAATTCTCGGGTTTACAAATGAATCAGTCAAAATGAAAGTCTGTCCTGATTAATTTCAAAATCTGATAAAATGTTTTATTTCTCCGAGCGATTTATCCCATGCTGATAATTTTAGTGCTGTCTTTTTAGGGAATTTCGATACCCATATTTTTTTTTAATTCGCTTTTATTCATTTTATTTTATTTGTGTTTTTTTAGTTGAAAACATATTTTAATTAATTTAGAATTAACTTAGGTTGTTTTATTTAAATATTTTTAATTAAATTAATCTTAATTTAGATAATTAGGGTTTTATTTAATGTCATTTATTTTATCATTTTCTTTTATTATTTTTTATTATTTACTTTTAGTTAATTTAGAGTTAACTTAGATTTGTTTAGATAATTAGAATTTTAATTGAATTTATTTATTTTTAAAAGCCCATCTCACAATAAGCCCATTTAGTTTTTTGGCACTAAATTAAATTAAAAAAACAGAGAAAGTACAGCACATGGCATCTTTGGTCAATATTTGTTTTTTCACGTCATCCCTATTTCATGCAACAAACCACCTGCACAAAAAAGGGTGTTTTCAAACAATCCACATTAAGCTACAAGACCTGCACAGCTGCAGCGCTTCAAGGCCTGCACATGAAAGCTACAAGACAACAACAGCCAACAATGAAAATGACAGTTCAGAAATACAAGGCAAATTTGAAACTCAATGAAAAGGTTGGATTGTTTAATTTAAAAAGGCAACAACAAAAAGAAAGGAATAAGAGGGAAGGAGGAGGGGGAACGAAATGATTCTGAGATCATAAAAACCATTCAAAGCCTCATAAGACAACATAAAAAACCATTTCATCCTTCCAAACACAAGACCAACAACATTAACAACGGTTTTCAATTTTCATGCTTCTTCTAACACTATTTCACTACACCACTCAGAACAACCAGTCTCCCTACAAAGAACCAAGATTCCCTTTTCACTATCACAAACTGTTACAAGCTACACAAAATATACTCATTTTGTCTCACAAAAATCTCTTCCAATAACCTTGCTTTTCTTCCAAATATTCCCTCTGTTTAAACTCGCAGGCGATATACTCCGGACAACTACAAAGAGAACCCATTACAAAAAAACCTCGTTGTCCTTTTCTTCCTCATTAACCTCACTCAAACAGTAAACTCTGCTTCACCATAAACCTTCCACCAAACAACTCGGGGAGCCTCCATTTCCCTACCACACAACATCAGAAATAAAAAACCATTCCAAAAGCTCACGACAACCAAAACCCACCCTTCTTCTTTCCTTCTACCCTCAACCACCGCTCGCGAAACAACCACAACACAAACCTCATAAAACCTTTCTCCTTCAAACATCAACCCAACAATCTTCTGCTCTTTAACCAACCACCAAAAAACGCATGCCATCTACAGACTGTGCAACGCCCTTCACCATGTGAGCATCCTCAAACCAAACCGTATCCCACCACCACCGTCTCCCTCCGTTGGAATCACTCCCAGTCCCCTCTCAACCACCGCTCGCGACACAACCACAAAATCTTCAACCACTTTCAGCGAACCAGAAGAAGAAAGATGGAGAGAGATTGAACGAGCATCAAGCGAGTCGAAATCTGAAACAAATTTGAATAAAATCACTAAAACATGGATCGAGATCGAACTTGAAAGCGAACGAACTTAGAGCTCGAACCTGACGCAAACGGGAACGATGAGCTGTGGTTGAAACGAGTTGCGCTGAACCAAGCGAACCCGATTCAAATCGCGAAGAGGAAAGGTTAGGCTGCGCTGTTGATGGTATTCTTCGATTTTCGTTGTTGTTTCATTTTCTTGTTGGGAGCTTGATGGTGATGAACTCCAAACATGTTGTTGTTTTATGAAACTTGATTTTTGTTTTGGATCCATAACGTTGTGGTTGTTGTGTTATGAATCGCGATGATAGACTGTGTTGAGCGTAGTTTTTTTTCTCTTTTATTTTAACCTTGGTAAATGGATCCACGCGGTGTGATCTTGTTGATGATTTTGTTCTGGTTTTGGAAAAGTAAAGAAGATGATGAAGGCGTTTTCTCACCCCATGTTGTTGACCGTGTGGACCAAGCTGGCTTTTAGCCACTGCTAGTTTTATTTCTAGTAGGTTTTTGTGATGAAATTGATCCCTCAGATCATGGGCTTTGTAAGTTTTCACTCCACACCGGCCCGTTTTCTTGGCACCACCATTTCATTGCTAATGCACAACCTGTTTTAGCTTTTTGTTATTTTGTTTAGGTTTAGTTTAATATTAAGATTAATATTTTAAATGTTAGAATTAGTAACTTATTTTTTAGGATTTGTTTTATAATTTTTTTTATTAGTAATTTTAAGATTAATATTATAATTGCAGATTAGTAAGTTTTAATTTTAATCTAAATTTTAATTTAGGATTTTGTTAATTATTTCTTTCAACTTTTATTAAACTTTTCTTTTGTTAAAAATCTTTGTTAATAGCATTTTGCTAAAAATAAATTTCTTGATAATATTTTTTGTAAATATTTCATTAGATATTTTGCTAATTATTTTTAAAACATTATTTTATTTTCTCATCACATTTTGGGTCATCACTTTGTTTAGATTTTATTTCTTGATTCACCTTTCATTTTTACTTGGACTTTCTTTTCAATTTTGTTTAGGGCCGATGATATGAAAAAATCTTGATTAAGTTGATTTGTTGAAATCGATTCCAAATCTGGATTTATATGAGACCACCCTTTTTATTTTTTATCGGTCAATGAAAGTCAAAAAATATAGTTTATCGATCTAAGATTAAAGATCTTGATTAAGACGAGACCAATTTTTTTTTTCATTTTTACCTTTTATTATGGGTCGATGAACATCTAAAACTAGACTTTGTCGGTTAAGATGAGACTTCTCTTCACTTACATTTTAACTTGTCGATTGTTTAGGTGCGAGTTCTCTTACTCGTGTGTAGACAATTGATGCCTATAAAAAAATTAAACTTTAACTTGTCGATTGTTTAGGTGCGAGTTCACTTACTCGTGTGTAGACAATTGACGCCTCTAAAAACTTAAACCTTAACTTCTCAATTGTTTGGGTGCGAGTTCTCTTACTCGTGTGTGGACAATTGACGCCTTTAAAACACACGACCTCGACAAGCATTCAAACCTTTTCAAAATCAAATTATCAAAACACTTAATCTTTACTTAAACATTTTACTAAAGGTGAAGTGAGGGTGGTCGAGTCTTTGACCCTTCTCCTCAATTGCTTGGGTGCGAGTTCTCTTATTCGTGTGTGGGCAATTGTCACCTCTAAAACATCAACACGACTGAAAAATTATCCTTTCCTCGTCTCCGTACGACCGAAACCTTAAAACACATACCAATTAAATCCTTTTCTCAATCAAGTCTTTAACATACGTAATCCACAACTCGAACACCTTTCCCAAAGAACATTGTTTAAGTCATTCTTTCGCGCATATGAACTAGTGCTTCAACCTCCCATGACGAGCCGACAAGCCAACGTTTAGCAATTAGAATGCAACCTAAACTCTAGTTCGCCTAAAACACGTCCAAATCAAACCTTCTTCTCAATCAAATCTCTAATACACTTAATTCATACTCAAACAACTTTTCACAAAAAGAACATTGTTTAATCCATTCTTCCGTGCATATGAACTAGTGCTTCAGCCTTCTATGACGAGCCGACAAGCCAACGTTTAGCAGTTAGAATGCGAATTAAACTCTCGTTCGCCTAAAAAACACAAACCAACAACCGTAGTCCCACGAACTACGAATGCTCTGACTTTCCCATTGCACGAGGGAATACGTAGGCCCAAGGATTCTCAATCCTTGCCGAGCACACTAATAAAAAACCACCCCATTTCCCCTTTAAAAATTAATCCTTTTACCTTAGAAGATAAACAAACAGCTAACTTTCTCACGAATCGAATCAAGAGGTCCCCGTTGAGTACAACAGACGTAAAGGGTGCTAATACCTTCCCTTTGCGTAATCGACTCCCGAACCTGAATTTGGTTGGGACGACCACGTTTTTATCTCCCTTTAAAGGTTTTATCGATATTTTCCTTTCCCTCTTTTGGGATAAATAAAGTTCGGTGGAGACTCTGTTTCGAACAGTCTTTTTTCCGCGTCCATCGCGAGGATCGTATTTTTCGAGGTACGACAGATGGCGACTCTGCTGGGGAATTATGCATTGCCCTATGCTAGAGAGAGTCAAGCCTAACTTGACTCGATTCTTGAGTGTTAGATTCGCTTGTTTGTTTATTTTCTCTTGCTGTTTGCTTGCTTGTCTGATTATCTATTATCTACTTGCCTGCTTATTTTTTTATATTCTATTATTATTGTGGAGTTTCTCTGATCATTAGTGCTCTGTGAGATGGCTCTATACCCGAGTCCGAGTATAACCCTAGGATTAGGATGGTGGTTGTGTAGTGGAGGCTTGCGTGGTTTCTTCCGCGTGAGCCAAAGCAAAGACCCCGCTTGGAGTAGATTCCCTTGGAAATGTTATCGTTTGGGTGTTACTTCGTCACGATGATAATGTTTTCGAGCCTGAATTGTCGATCCCAAGGACCATTAACCCATTTTTCCATGGTGGTTAGTAGTGTTAATTCTATGTGAGTTAATGCGAACGCCACAATCAGATGAGATCCCTCGAACGTATTACTTCCTGACAGTAATATTTTCGACCTCGATCTAAGATTCAGAGAACCCTACTTAGAACCCGTGTGTCGATGGTTGTGTAGTGGGCGCCTCTGAGGAGTTTCTCGTGAGGAAGAAACGAAGACCTCACCTAGACGAGATCCTTTCAAGGATATTATCGTCTGATGTTCCTTCTTCATGGCTATAATGTCTTTGAAGGGTATCCACAACTCTAGGCACCTACCCGTTTAGAGCCTACCTGTGGGGGATCCGATGATCAGAGATATCCTGTGTGTAACTCCCTCCTCAGAATCAGATGTTGTTTTGATCCTGGAACCGTGCATAAGCATTGCATACTCATCAGCATTGCATATCATTTTCCAAAACCACAAACTCAATCATCCTTTGTCCATAACCCGCAGTTGATTTCCCGACACCCGTATCAGAATTGAGCCGCTTTTGGAAGAATCATGGACTCAGGAGAGTAGAACCAATTTGCGTCAAGAGCAGATGTTGACTTGATGAAGAACCAGCTAGACCAACTTGTGGAAGCTATGGCAAGGAAAGAGGACAACATTCAAAGGCCTACAGTCACTAAGAACGTCATTCTGCCTCGAGTGAATAATCTTGCCCAATTTCAGCCTGTGCGGATTCCTGTTGGGGACCAGGTTATACAAGAATGTCACACTATTCAAGATGAACATGCCTCGTCTCATGATGCAATTAAATACCATAGCTTTGCATTCACTACACAGAATTCTCGAGGGACAAGCCTGGTGGTGAATACTGAACGACCCCAAGATATTGAGTTTGCTGAAAGATGTCGTGTGTTGGAAGAGAAGCTTGAAACCATGAAGGGGCGTTATGCTTTTGATCTGAATGCTTTGAACATGTGTTTGGTACCCGGACTTGTAATACCTCCAAAGTTCAAGATGCCAAAATTTGAGAAATACAAAGGAGATAGTTGTCCAAAGCAGCATTTGGTAAGGTTTTGCAGAAAGATGACCTCCAATGCTCTCAATGATAAACTTATGATCCACTGTTTCCAAGACAGTCTGAGTGGGGCATCATTGAGTTGGTACATGCAGCTGCAGAGTAGCTATATCCAGTCATGGTTGGACTTAGCCAATGCCTTTGTGAAACAATACCAATACAATCTTGACATGGCTCCCAACCGCATACAGTTGCAAGGCTTATCTCAAGAGGAGAACGAATCCTTTAGAGAGTATGCTCAGAGATGGAGAGAGGTAGCTGCTCGCGTTCAACCACCACTTTTAGATAGAGAATTGGTTGACCTATTCATGAATTCTTTGCAAGACCCATACCTAGACAAAATGATGAGCAATGGGACATCAAACTTCGCTGACTTGGTTTTGGTAGGAGAATGCATTGAGAGTCATATAAAGAGTGGAAAGATCCTAGACGCCTCGAGCATCCAGGCTAGTGAGACTGAATCCATTGTCAGTTCTCAAGAAGAAGAGGAGAATGAAATTAATGCAATTTGGGACACTTTACAAGCTCCGTCTCCGGCACCTTATCCTCAATACCCAAGCATCTCAAATGTACAGAGTCAGCAATCCCATGGGCCTCCCTATGCGATTCCATTCTCTCCACGTGGTCAATATACTCCTCCCAATAGAGGCCCCCCTCGTCAACAACAGATTGCACAACAACACTCTTCACAACCCCGACGCTACTATAGTCAAAGACCAAAAAGGCATTTTGATCATTTGCCAGTGCCATTCAGTCATATATTGCCACGTTTGATTAGTAGTGGGTTAATAGTGCCAAAGGGCTTGGATCCTGTTATTCCTCCATACCCACCAGGCTTTGACGCCAATGCACGATGTGGTTACCATGCTGGCGCCATGGGGCATTCAACTGAGGATTGCAAATAGCTCAAAAACAAGGTCCAAGATCTGATTGAGTCCAAGCTAATCTCATTTACACCCCAAGGTCTTCAAATCAACATCAATTATTCATCTGATCAGGCAGGTTCATTATCCCATGCTATGGAAGAAGTTGCTGAGAGTAGGTGTGAGGAAGGTTATTATACCGGTCTTGATGAACAAGAATGCTAGTCCAACAGTGACTCAAGAAAGAAAAGCCCAGTCCCCAATGCTGGCAATTTTTAGATCATGTCGTTTCTATGCATTTGTAGTTTCTTTATGTTATGCGTTATTTGCTTTTAGACATTGTTGTTTATTAATGGTAATATTAATGAAGAGATCATGAACTTTTTGGATTAATCACGTCGCATTCGCTCAGTTTTCTTCACTTATATCAAAAAGCAAAAATATTCATCTATATACCTTTCATTCACTTTCTTAACCAAATTGTTGTTTAGCAAAGATTGGATGGAGGATGATGAAAACGAGATACCCATAATTGCTGATGGTATGCTTTCGGATAGAATCTTGCCAAGGATGTACAGGCATTGTTTCAAATCCCCAAACACTGGAGAGATAAGGAGTTAATCCCTAGTTAACCCTTCGAGCCAAGAAGTAGCAGTTTCCTTCGGATATTCAAACCCTTACACTCAACCTGGGGTAGGGTAGTGTTCAGTTAACCCAATTATGCACTCAAATCACAAGACAAAATCCAAAAGACATGTCGGTTGTTCATCAATACCCAGGACTTGGCAGTCACAATCCTCCAACAAAATCAAAAACAAAAATCAAAAGCCTGCTAAGTCAAACACCTCAAAGGAGACTTAGGAAAAAATCAAGACAACCCTGATGGACTCGAAAAACGAAATTAGTCCATGCAAAAGATAGGGATCAAAAACAAAATCAGAAGAGGCCCTTAAATCCTCACCAAAAACAAAATAAGACTTAGTGGCCACCAAATCAAAGCCAAAAGGTCACTGACGTCCATAAAAAACAAAATAAGGTGACTGCCATTTCGAGCTAACCTTGAATCATTCATCGCTTACACTCTCACCCCATTTGGAGGACGAACATGTGCAGGTTTAACTGAACGTAGGACTGGAGATCATCACGAAGAAGGGGTGGGTACAAATATAACTTTGAGCCTTATATCCTTTGTTTCTATAACCGTGAACCAGACCACGTTATAACCCTTAAAAGACCTAATTGAGGCGGGGTTTATTCTGAAAGCATACTACAGCAAGGTTGCGTAAACTGACTCCTACGAATTTGCCAGTCTTCTGAATTGGTGTCATATTCTTGTTGTATCTTTCACACACCAGTAAATCAGCACTGCGTTTGAACTAATGGTTCATTCGTCACACACTGACACACCATTCCAATAAATGATTTTTCAAAACTTACATGAAAATCGCATTAAAATTACCATTTCTGAATGATCAATTTTAACTGCAAATTAGTACTTGACATTTTAGAAATTCCAACAAAGTGCAATCAGAGAAACTTGAGCATTCGTTGGCACTGACTCGAATCGAGACTATCTCATAACCTTGTGAATCTGGGGCAAGTCCTTCAAAGCAATACTTAGTCAATCTGAGGCAATTCTTTCAAAAGCCAAGACTGGGGCAGACCACTGCGAAATCCAGACACCGGGGCAGACCACTGCAAAATCCAGACACTGGGGCAGATTATCTCAATACCCTACAGACTGGGGCATACAGGTTGCGAAGGGGCAGATTCCCTTCATACATTCAAGTTGGTCAAGCTGGCCATAACATGCACTAAGCGACCTTTGAGTTCAAAAAGTATTAAAAACCTTGGGGTAGAGCAAATGCACAATCAGAATGCATTGGATAAGTCGCTACGCTCCCATAATCAACATGCATCGGTTACGTCGCTGCGCTCATACAATCATCCGTGGCGTATCAGCCAGAAGTGAGGATTCTTTCGGGAACAAGTATGCAAATTCTGCAAAGGATCAAACTTGGGGCACCAAGAGCATCCACATCTGTCCTCTGATAATGGCACTATCAGATACTAAGTGTCGGGAAATCAAATCCTTTCACATCCAAAAGTCCAACCCTGCTTGGCAACCTACCAAAAGTCCAACCCTGCTTGGCACCTCCAAAAGTCCAACCCTGCTTGGCACCTACCAAATAAAGTCCAACCCTACTTGGCAACTCCTCAAAGTCCAACCCTGCTTGGCAATCACCAAAAGTCCAACCCTGCTGGCATCTCCATAAAACCTAACCTGCTTGCATCCACATATGCATCACATATAACATACGTGTACCATATGCATACATGATAACCTTTTTCCTTCCTCAACCCCCGCGTTGATATATATTGATTTGTTCTTGACCCCTGAGTCAATGTTGTCTTTATTTTCTTCGGCCCCCGAGTCGATATTTACCTGTCTTTCAACCCCCGAGTTGATGATATTTTGTCTTTAGTTTCTCGACCCCCGAGTCGATATTGCCTTAGTTTCTCGACCCCCGATTCGATATCATTATTACATCTTCAGCCCCCGAGTTGACATCTTATTGCTTGTACTGGCCCCCGAGTCATTGTTATCTTTATCTCCTTCGACCCCCGAGTCGATATTGTCTTCATTTCCTCGACCCCCAAGTCGATATTTGCTTTTATCTCTGCCCTCGACCCCCGAGTCGATATTTGCTTTTACCTTCAACCCCCGAGTTGATATTTTGTTATTTCCTTCAACCCCCGAGTTGATAGATTACCTTGCCCTTATTTTCTCGACCCCCGAGTTGATATTGTCTTTATTTCCTCGACCCCCGAGTCAATATTACCTTTACCTTTCTTTCAACCCCCGAGTTTACGACAGTTTATCTTAATGTTTCTCGACCCCCGAGTCGATTGTATTTCCTTTGCTCAACCCCCGAGTTGATATGCCAGTTTTCCCAGTGTGTCTTTCACCTTGCTCCATCTAATCTCCATTAATCCTTCTTCGGAAACCAGAGATGAAACCTTGCCCAGTTGCATTCCCATATGCATCTCATAATAAACAAGTTCATGTGCATTTTGCAGTGCATGACATGTTCATCCCCAATAACATAGCATAACAGGATCCAGGATCAGTTCGCAAGCATCTTGGTCGGTCCTGCATCAAAGTCGGCAGTATTCTTCTAAAAGAGTTGGTACCCCCGCACATACTCAAGGAATTCTATTTCCCAACAAGTCATTCTTCAGCCAGACAGTGATATGGACAATCCCCAGCAACTGTTGCCATTCTTACTCCCCAAGCAGAGGATATCCTAGAAAGTTTCTTGTGAGCTTCCCCCTGCAGAGCCAGCGCATTTCCTCCAATAGGAATCTTGCTCAACTATTCCTCAGCAAATTTACCGTAGAGATACTGCTTTGGTATCATCGGAGAACCTTAATGGATAAGGGACTGCTTCGACCACCCAAAGGATCTCAAGTTATTTTGTTCAGTTTGAAACCCGCTACCTCATTCTGTTAGCTCTTACACTTTACCTTTTGTCAGACAAATTTTGGGTTCTTCTTGTATCTAATTGACTTCTACCCTTAAAATGAATGCCATGCAGCAGTTCATTCTCTCGGGTTTAAATCAATTAGATATGGGCATCTGTCATACCCCAAATTTGTCCTACCTTTTTCAAATTTTCTTGCATTCGATTTTATTTTCATTTCGCATCATCCGCATATCATAGCATGCTCTTCATCGTGCATACTGCCTAAAATGTTAGCAGGAGTAGAATTCTCGGGTTTACAAATGAATCAGTCAAAATGAAAGTCTGTCCTGATTAATTTCAAAATCTGATAAAATGTTTTATTTCTCCGAGCGATTTATCCCATGCTGATAATTTTAGTGTTGTCTTTTTAGGGAATTTCGATACCCATATTTTTTTTTTAATTCGCTTTTATTCATTTTATTTTATTTTTGTTTTTTTTAGTTGAAAAAATCTTTTAATTAATTTAGAATTAACTTAGGTTGTTTTATTTAAATATTTTTAATTAAATTAATCTTAATTTAGATAATTAGGGTTTTATTTAATGTCATTTATTTTATCATTTTCTTTTATTATTTTTTATTATTTACTTTTAGTTAATTTAGAGTTAACTTAGATTTGTTTAGATAATTAGAATTTTAATTGAATTTATTTATTTTTCAAAGCCCATCTCACAATAAGCCCATTTAGTTTTTTGGCACTAAATTAAATTAAAAAAACAGAGAAAGTACAGCACATGGCATCTTTGGTCAATATTTGTTTTTTCACGTCATCCCTATTTCATGCAACAAACCACCTGCACAAAAAAGGGTGTTTTCAAACAATCCACATTAAGCTACAAGACCTGCACAGCTGCAGCGCTTCAAGGCCTGCACATGAAAGCTACAAGACAACAACAGCCAACAATGAAAATGACAGTTCAGAAATACAAGGAAAATTTGAAACTCAATGAAAAGGTTGGATTGTTTAATTTAAAAAGGAAACAACAAAAAGAAAGGAATAAGAGGGAAGGAGGAGGGGGAACGAAATGATTCTGAGATCATAAAAACCATTCAAAGCCTCATAAGACAACATAAAAAACCATTTCATCCTTCCAAACACAAGACCAACAACATTAACAACGGTTTTCAATTTTCATGCTTCTTCTAACACTATTTCACTACACCACTCAGAACAACCAGTCTCCCTACAAAGAACCAAGATTCCCTTTTCACTATCACAAACTGTTACAAGCTACACAAAATATACTCATTTTGTCTCACAAAAATCTCTTCCAATAACCTTGCTTTTCTTCCAAATATTCCCTCTGTTTAAACTCGCAGGCGATATACTCCGGACAACTACAAAGAGAACCCATTACAAAAAAACCTCGTTGTCCTTTTCTTCCTCATTAACCTCACTCAAACAGTAAACTCTGCTTCACCATAAACCTTCCACCAAACAACTCGGGGAGCCTCCATTTCCCTACCACACAACATCAGAAATCAAAAACCATTCCAAAAGCTCACGACAACCAAAACCCGTCCACCCTTCTTCTTTCCTTCTACCCTCAACCACCGCTCGCGAAACAACCATAACACAAACCTCATAAAACCTTCCTCCTTCAAACATCAACCCAACAATCTTCTGCTCTTTAACCAACCACCAAAAAACGCACGCCATCTACAGACTGTGCAACGCCCTTCACCATGTGAGCATCCTCAAACCAAACCGTATCCCACCACCACCGTCTCCCTCCGTTGGAATCACTCCCAGTTCCCTCTCAACCACCGCTCGCGATACAACCACAAAATCTTCAACCACTTTCAGCGAACCAGAAGAAGAAAGATGGAGAGAGATTGAACGAGCATCAAGCGAGTCGAAATCTGAAACAAATTTGAACAAAATAACTAAAACATGGATCGAGATCGAACTTGAAAGCGAACGAACTTGGAGCTCGAACCGGACGCAAACGGGAACGAGGAGCTGTGGTTGAAACGAGTTGCGCAGAACCAAGCGAACCCGATTCAAATCGCGAAGAGGAAAGGTTAGGCTGCGCTGTTGATGGTATTCTTAGATTTTCGTTGTTGTTTCATTTTCTTGTTGGGAGCTTGATGGTGATGAACTCCAAACATGTTGTTGTTTTATGAAACTTGATTTTTGTTTTGGATCCATAATGTTGTGGTTGTTGTGCTATGAATCGCGATGATAGACTGTGTTGAGCATAGTTTTTTTTTCTCTTTTATTTTAACCTTGGTAAATGGATCCACGCGGTGTGATCTTGTTGATGATTTTGTTCTGGTTTTGGAAAAGTAAAGAAGATGATGAAGGCGTTTTCTCTCCCCATGTTGTTGACCGTGTGGACCAAGCTGGCTTTTAGCCACTGCTAGTTTTATTTCTAGTAGGTTTTTGTGATGAAATTGATCCCTCAGATCATGGGCTTCGCAAGTTTTCACTCCACACCAGCCCGTTTTCTTGGCACCACCATTTCATTGCTAATGCACAACCTGTTTTAGTTTTTTGTTATTTTGTTTAGGTTTAGTTTAATATTAAGATTAATATTTTAAATGTTAGAATTAGTAACTTATTTTTTAGGATTTGTTTTATAAGTTTTTTTTATTAGTAATTTTAAGATTAATATTATAATTTCAGATTAGTAAGTTTTAATTTTAATCTAAATTTTAATTTAGGATTTTGTTAATTATTTCTTTCAACTTTTATTAAACTTTTCTTTTGTTAAAAATCTTTGTTAATAGCATTTTGCTAAAAAGAAATTTCTTGATAATATTTTTTGTAAATATTTCATTAGATATTTTGCTAATTATTTTTAAAACATTATTTTATTTTCTCATCACATTTTGGATCATCACTTTGTTTAGATTTTATTTCTTGATTCACCTTTCATTTCTACTTGGACTTTCTTTTCAATTTTGTTTAGGGCCGATGATATGAAAAAATCTTGATTAAGTTGATTTGTTGAAATCGATTCCAAATCTGGATTTATATGAGGCCACCCTTTTTATTTTTTATCGGTCAATGAAAGTCAAAAAATATAGTTTATCGATCTAAGATTAAAGATCTTGATTAAGGCGAGACCAATTTTTTTTTTCATTTTTACCTTTTATTATGGGTCGATGAACATCTAAAACCAGACTTTGTCGGTTAAGATGAGACTTCTCTTCACTTACATTTTAACTTGTCGATTGTTTAGGTACGAGTTCTCTTACTCGTGTGTAGACAAATGATGCCTATAAAAAAATTAAACTTTAACTTGTCGATTGTTTAGGTGCGAGTTCACTTACTCGTGTGTAGACAATTGACGCCTCTAAAAACTTAAACCTTAACTTCTCAATTGTTTGGGTGCGAGTTCTCTTACTCGTGTGTGGACAATTGACGCCTTTAAAACACACGACCTCGACAAGCATTCAAACCTTTTCAAAATCAAATTATCAAAACACTTAATCTTTACTTAAACATTTTACTAAAGGTGAAGTGAGGGTGGTCGAGTCTTTGACCCTTCTCCTCAATTGCTTGGGTGCGAGTTCTCTTATTCGTGTGTGGGCAATTGTCACCTCTAAAACATCAACACGACTGAAAAATTATCCTTTCCTCGTCTCCGTACGACCGAAACCTTAAAACACATACCAATTAAATCCTTTTCTCAATCAAGTCTTTAACATACGTAATCCACAACTCGAACACCTTTCCCAAAGAACATTGTTTAAGTCATTCTTTCGCGCATATGAACTAGTGCTTCAGCCTCCCATGACGAGCCGACAAGCCAACGTTTAGCAGTTAGAATGCAACCTAAACTCTCGTTCGCCTAAAACACGTCCAAATCAAACCTTCTTCTCAATCAAATCTCTAATACACTTAATTCATACTCAAACAACTTTTCACAAAAAGAACATTGTTTAATCCATTCTTCCACGCATATGAACTAGTGCTTCAGCCTCCTATGACGAGCCGACAAGCCAACGTTTAGCAGTTAGAATGCGAATTAAACTCTCGTTCGCCTAAAAAACACAAACCAACAACCGTAGTCCCACGAACTACGAATGCTCTGACTTTCCCATTGCACGAGGGAATACGTAGGCCCAAGGATTCTCAATCCTTGCCGAGCGCACTAATAAAAAACCATCCCATTTCCCCTTTAAAAATTAATCCTTTTACCTTAGAAGATAAACAAACAAACCAAGCAAACTTTCTCACGAATCGAATCAAGAGGTTCCCGTTGAGTACAACGGACGTAAAGGGTGCTAATACCTTCCCTTTGCGTAATCGACTCCCGAACCCGAATTTGGTTGCGACGACCACGTTCTTATCTCCCTTTAAAGGTTTTATCGATATTTTCCTTTCCCTCTTTTGGGATAAATAAAGTTCGGTGGCGACTCTGTTTCGAACAATCTTTTTTCCGCGTCCATCGCGAGTGTTGCGGTGAGAATTGGATACCATAGTTATTAATGAACTAGGATCACATTTCTTTAAATGTTCACCACCGTCTTTGATTTATCCAAAGGAAAGGTTCAAAAGCGAAAAAAACCTAAAGATCTAAGGTTCGGGGGTTGGTTACGCCTAGGGAAGGTATTAGCATCCTAAACGTCCGTAGTACTCTACGGGAACCTCTCGTTAGTACTTATGTTATCTCTCATTCGCTTGCTAAGGGTGCTATGCTAAAGGTTGAACCCTAGGGGTTAGTATCTAAGTATACTCGACAAGGTATCGCACCTTACGCCTACGTATCCTCGGGAGTAGAATCAGAGTATGCGTAGTTCTGAAAGGAGGAACTTCTTGACGGGGTCAAGGTTCCAAGGGGAGGTAAAGTCTTGGGCAAGACCTTACATAGAGTGCGGCGACTCTAAAGTTGTAGGTTGGTTCAAGAGGGGTAGGATTGTAAATGTTCACGGCGGAGCATTTACTTGGAGTGCGGCGACTCCAATCCTAAGGCTAAGGTTCTAATTGTCTACGGCGAGACGTGGAGTACGGCGACTCCGAATCCTATGGCCAAGGTTCTAACATGTTAGTCCTATGACGGTTTAGTCAATTATTAATAACCTTTCCTTTGGAATGTCGAGGGGACAATTAACTTAAGAGTTCATTTAGTTGTGCGCACTAGCGAGGTGGGCTAGTATTGTGTATAGTGATCGAAGGTCGAATGCGATGCCCAAGGGCGATCGACTTACATAGGTATAAAAATGGCTCGACGTTGGATCGAGAGTTTTTAGTATTTTTGAAAAGGGTTTTGACATACATTCATCAAGTATAATAGTAAAGCATACAGAGACAAGATAAATAACATTCATGCGTACGATTCTCTCAACGCGAGGGATCTAACGAGTTTTGATTTATAGGTTTATTGAGAAAAAGAAATTGATTGTTATCATGAGGATTTGTGAAGGTTTTCTTTAACAAAAGGAAATTAATTTAATATTTAAGCTTTATTTTTAGTTGAAGTTAAGATTTAATATGTAAAAGAGCAAAGGGTTTATTTTATTGGGATTATTTTAATTGAAAAAAGATAAAGATTTTCTTAATTAATTTAAAAGGATTATTTAATATAAAGGTTATTAAGAGCTTAATAAAAAAAGGTTTTATTTTAGTGTTTTAATAAAGTAAGTTTTATTAAATAAAAAATTCTTATCAGTAGTTATAAAAAAAGGTTATATTTTTAAAAAGAAAAAGTTTTAAATAGAAAAGATTGATAAAAAAAAGAAAAAAACGGAGGGAACCTCACGGATCCCATTTTCCTCTCTTCTCTCTCGACGCTCCTTGGTCTCAAACAAAATTAGGGTTTGCCGACCCTAAATCCGCTCCGCCGCTCTCTCTTTCACTCTCGATCAACGACAAAAACAAACAAAACCCCACCCCTCATGATTCCCAGCCCCATTCTCATTATATTGATATCTGATTTCATGTTACAATGATTATAAACCAAAAAAAGGAAACGCGAGGGAGGGCGACGACTGAAGGCGATTTGCGAACGGATCTCTCTTTTCAGGGAAGATTTCTTTCCTCCTCTTTACCTTTGTGCGATTTGTGAAATGTGCTGTTTTTGCCTCTTTCTTCGTGTGTGTGTGTTGTGTGGTCTCTGATATGTTCTTCTCCTTCTTCTTGGATTGAGCGTTCTGGTGAAGTTGATTGATGTCTGATGAATTTGGTTGAGATCTGATGAATTTGGTTGGTGGCGATGAAGAACTAGTATCGGAGATTCTGAGCCTTTTAAGTTTATGTGACGTTGGTCCCCTTTTGTGATGATTTGTGCGTGGCTGATAACATTTCGTATATGTGAGACGGTGAACTCTGGTAATGATGATATTGATTGATGTTTGATGATTATGGTTTGAATTGCCGGATATGAGTTGATGTGTAAGGTTTTGTAGTGGCTGGTGTTTGATTCTTTTCTGGTGGTATGTGTTTTATGATTTTCGTGAAATGTTTGGTTGAAATTCTGATGGAATTCAATGGTTTATGGTTGGTTGTCTATGCCCCCCTTTTTGCTGCGCGTGAACTGCTTATATAGGCAAATGACGAACACAAAAACCAAGAGGAACTTGTTTGGAAACAATGAAAATCTTGGTTGATTTGGGTAACTAGTTAAATGTTGTCTGCTTTGCTTTTGGAAAAGATTAATTGCTGTCTGATGCTTGTTAGGGAAGAAATAATGTTGCCTGATACGTTGGTTTGGAAACTCATTGCCCTGTTTGAAATATCTAAATACGTTTTAGGAAATTATGCTGGTGGTATCCCTTGTGGGATATTGCCCATAATTTCAAATTTCGAACATGATGAAAACAAATCCTTTCTGATTCAAAAAAGGAAAAAAAATCTGAGGCCACTTAGGAGAGTTTTTAAAGTTGATGTCTGGACATTGGATCTGTTTTGGAAATATTTTGAAATTGTTTGAAGTTTGTTTTAGGATGCGTTTACTAGTTGTTAATGGTGTTTGGTCATATCCGATATTTCCGTTTTCGCCTCAAATGTTTTGGACAGAAATTTGCTTTACCTTGATTTTGTATCTGTAATTAATGATTTGATTCCGTCAATTAATTCTGAATCCTTGCCAAAACTATAACGTGGTCTTGTGGTTTTGAAATTGACAGGATGTTCAATTATGTCTGAGGCTGCTTCTAGAACTTGAATTGTCTACTATTCGATTTAGGAAACTTGATTAATATGTTTGAAGTACGGTTTGGGAAGGGATCATTGAAAGAACATCTTCAGGTACGACCATTGCATCAGCTTAGGGCGTTTAGCTGCTTGATAGCATAAGCCTCTGTTTTTTTTTTAATTCCAAGAGTAGCTTGTATTATGTTCCTCCTTGATTCTCTTCCGTGCAGGTTTGGTAATGGTCTTCTTAGCCCAAATTTAGAGGAGACAGTTATGGCCAGTAGCAGTTGACTACTTTGTAGACTTCAACGCCGATGATATTGCCCAGATGCTTTAAGATTTTGGTGTAATTCTATTATGATATGCCTTGAGAAAAAAAACCTGCTAGCAACATGTGAGCTTAAAGCGAGGCCTTCGAAATTCAAAAGAGCTTCTTGTCGTCTGATATTATTGATATGGATTTCCTTGTTATAACCTTAATAACTTTAATTCTCATCTCCTTCAGATTTTCGAGACTGGCGAAACATGGCTGATTCTTAACTATTTCTTTGTATGTGTGATTGTGGTTCAGGTTATCGTAGATACTTGGAGGAACAGGGTCTACTAATCAAAGGATTCGGCGCGAAGATTTGAGACACGAAGTGCTTGGTTGTGACATTTGGTATGAGCGAAATCCACCTCCTCAACAGATTGAAAACGCCGCTGCTTCTTTTGTAATGTAGTCGGAACTATTGCGCTTGCATCGGACCGTACGGAGATCTGTTGAAATGATACTTTCATAATTAGAGCATGATAGATATAGAACTGCTGTTTTCTTGTAACTTTTCTAATCATTTACTTTATTATTAACATCTTGATGAGGGAGCTTGGAAGTGCACTTGGATGATGAGCTTAGCTGACGAAGACGTAGGTGCCCACTTGAAGATGGATTAAGAATTAGACTTAACCTTGGCTTTAGATTTTTCACAAATTTGATGTATTATGATGATGTAATGACAATCCCACTTTGCCAGATTTTTCCTTTGATAACGAACTGTGCATGTAAAAATACGGTGTTTTTTATTATAGTGTAACCAAAATAGTGTTGGCAACAATGTATACATCCATATCAGTAATGAAAACCTCAGCCTTGAACCATTCCGTCAAAATATACTCCTTGGTAATATAAACTCTTGCACTTGAAGACTGGCTGCTCCAAAAATATCAACCCGCTACTACTACTGCTTGGCTTATGAATGTTGAATAAGTCTTAAGTCTCATTTGGTACCACATCTTTACCACATGTTTAGTCAATGAATATCCTTCGTGGGGTGGCTTATGGTGAATCTCATTAGGACGTCAATTCGAAACAGCACGCGAAAGAAGCCTTAAATAACCCAAACTTTCGTAATCAAAGTCCTATGACTGGAATGAGGGTTTTACAAAATCAAGGTGCAACATGGATCATTTGCTAAAAATTCAAGGACATGTAACTCTAGTGGGTTGAAACTTTGACATCATAGACTCGTGGATTTGAAACTTGGAAATGTGGGTTGAACTCTTGTGATGGGTATAACTCGTACTTAGAAATTCATAAAAGAGCTGAACTCGGTTGAAGCCTTGTACGCTTTGATCCTTCTTTAAACTTAGAATTTAATCCTTGGTGATAAATTTCAAATAAGGGTCTTAAAACTCTTTTGATCATGAATCCAGGAAAAAGACTTGTTCATTTTAAAATGAACATATGCATCCCACAATCTTTATAAAATATGATGCCTCTCATGCTTTGCATCTTGAATAATCCTTGCCATTTGTATTTGAAATTTTGGATCTTGAATTGGAACTTCAACTTTAACCAAGTCTTATGAATTTGCGAGGATTTCAACTTCTACCAATGGTCAAGGTATCTTGAACATCTTGAATTCCAAACGATCTTCAAACTTGCTTGAAGAATACTTGACAACTTCAAGAATATAAATAGTCTTCTTGAAACAGAAATCATGAGCTTCGTACTGGAACTATGTGTGAATTAGAGCACAAGAATGATGTAGGAACTTCAAATTTGATCTTGTAAACTTGTGACAACGATGGACTTGAATTTGCATTTGGAAATCAACTTTCTACTGCCTCCTAACTTGACCTTTCATTACTTAAGAACATAGCACCACAGAGCAAACACGTCCCTTAGATTTTGAGGAGCTGACAGAGGGGGGGAGACGCCATCTTGCAGTATAATTACCACACAACCAGTGACCAGTCTCTAGGGACTAAATCATCATATCAAAGGGTAATATGACCTGAGTATTTATGGGGAGACTTTAGAGATCTGAGGGAAAAGAGGCTTTGGCAGGGGCTTAGGGACCAAAGGATGAGGGTATAAATCTCACGGGAAACCACCACACACCTTGCACAGACCAGAGAATCTCCACAGACACACACACACACAACACAGCCTTCAAGACCTTGAATCTTCTGCAGCAGTATCTGCTTTCACAAATGAAACAAAAAAGAAAAAACTAGATAAAGAGGTTAGCCATGCACGAATGATTGACCTAATATGTTATGCGACCGAATCAGTGAATCTAAGGGAAAAATTTGGGGTACAACAGCGAGGATCGTATTTTTCGAGGTACGACAAAGGGCACACGACATCATAAGGTGCATATCATGATGCATGTCATATCAACGACTCATGACAATCAAATGCACATTCACAAATCAACAATATGAATTATCTCATCATCATTATTCATGCATTGGAAATCAATTCAAACAATGCCTTTACTTGCCATAAGGCCACCAAATAACACACATTGAATTTCACATAAACAATACATTTCATCATAATCCACAAGCCACAACAATTTACATTTTAACATATACACTCATATCAATTCACATCAAGAATTACTCACCATCAACCACAACAATCCTGCAATCATACAATGATACTCACAACACTAGGATTCACGCCACGAAGGCTACCCACAACAGCATACATTAATACCATACATTTGTATTCAATTCAACAAAGTATTTTGCCATAAGGCCACAACAATTACAATAACTTATCACATGCTTCAACATCATATAACAACACACAAGCTATACGTTACATATCAAAAGTATATCGCATGATAACACATCGATCGCACACAATTACGACGGTAAAAGTCGACAAAACGACACGTTTCCAAATCCCTGACACAATTAAATCGGCCACTAATCTCAAACCCATTTTTATAAGAAAGATCATCTCATTAGCTTTCCAACGGTACTAGGAACGTCTCGATCCGAGTTACGGATCAAAAATTATGAATTTGCAAAGAAAAGAATTTACTGAGAAACAGCCAGATTCGCCTGGCGACTTAGGATTTCGCCTGGCGAATACCCATTCCCCAGCACTTCGCCTGGCGAACTAGTGGCGAACCACCATTTTAGAAAACACCCAAGAGTTCCAGTAGCTAACACATTTCTGTCTCCTCGTTTTCGCCTGGCGACTAATGATTTCACCTGGCGAATCTCCCTTCGCCAGCACTTCGCCTGGCGAACTAGTGGCGAGACCTAATTCGCCTGGCGAATCGCATCAGAACCAAAATTTTCTGCTGCGGGTTACACGATTCCAAACCCCCAAAATCCAACTTTCTCCCACCAAAACATTTTCAATCAATCAAAACAAGTATCAACAATGTTCATACATATAATACGATCATACTACGTGATTCATATCGAATTCCAACCGTGAAAACATCAATTCTATTCATTTTGCTCATTTCAACCTAGAATTGAAAAACTATGAAAAACAAGTAAACATTCAAACACACACATACATATTCATACACAAGCAAGATATAATCAAAACTTCTCACCCTTACCCGATCAATCGTGCTTGAAACGGATGATTTCTTCTTCCATAAGTTTTCCTCTCCTTCTCTTTTCCTTCCTCTTCCTTTCTTTTCTCTCTTTTTCTCTCAAATTTCTATTTATAAAAATATCTAATTTTTCTAAAATATCTAACCCCTCAAAATGACTCTTTTACCCCTCAACTCAAATATCTCGCAAACGCTCTCAAAACGCGATAAAACATAAAAACGATGAAAAATAATATATTGACAATTAAAAGTCAAGATAATAAAATAATATAAAAACGAAAATAATTAAATCGACTCAATTAAATAAATTGGACAAAACGAGGCGTTACAGTAAGAATTAAGGACCGTAAAATCTGCAAAAATTCAGGTGTTGTGTATGGAATCCTTAACCTCAACCTTTTACTACGCTTGTTTTATACAACAGTAGTGGTAGGTTACACACTTTTATGTTTTACCATGAATAGTAGTTCGTGGTGGTAAAAAGAGCACATACAACCAGACTCTTCTTTACCACGGGCCACCATCCGTGGTGGAATCCGAATCTCAACCGTGGTGAAATGTGTATTATGTATTAGTGTTTTTATATAGATTAATGACACTCATGACTTTATAAAGAGATTGAGAAATGTTTATATAGAGTGGCACGATTACTTTACAAGATAATTTTGTTAGATTGAGTTAAATCAAACTCTAATTATAATATGATGATCATATTAGAGTTTATCAATCGTATCATGAGTCACCTATAATTTATATCCACACATTAAGTTCAATAGTGTTGGATATGAGAGGGTGTATTGAGAAAATCTCAAGTACCACATTGATTATAGATAGATCTTGGAAATAATTTATGTAAACTGATATCTCTCACTTTACATGTCGGTTTAATAAAGATGTATTATGTCAAACTCTAATTTTAATATGATATCAGATTCTATCAACCAGACAATGAATGTCCTCTGTTTATATTCACACATCAAGTCCAATAATGATAGACGCAAGAACACGCATTGGAAAAATATTTAATCCTATATTGATTAGACATAAAATATGAAAATAATTTATATTGAGTGACATCCTTGTAAAATCCTTCTTTTATAAGGTAATTTTATAAGGTTGGATTAGACCGATTTGTGGTATTTTGGATCGAACTTTAGTGTCGACAAGGATAGCTTGATATTTCAACAGGAGTTGTACATGCTGTAGCATAATATTCTTGTGTTTGTTCAAAAAACTCAATTTTTTTTTCATAACTTTATTCTGTTATTGACAACATCGTTTCACAACAGACCGATTATATTTTATAAATGTGTAACTATTAGAAATCCATAAAAATCATTTATATTATCAAATGAATGAATTAGATGAAACCTAAGTTGGATTATTTTTTATATATAGGTGTAACTATTTATCAAAGAATGAGTCCACAGTCTCCACAAACTTTCATGGAATAAGAGTATTGCTAGATCCTAGACGACTTTATAATTTCCACATGATTACGAGATATACTAGTAGCTAGCATGTTAGTTTTAGCAACATGACAAAGTAAAATAGTACTCCAAATAGTAGTATATTAGAAGTGTGGATAATGTAGATATGTTCAAAACTTGAAGGTTGAGCCATCAAAATCGCCATGTTGTTATTATTATTGTTAACATCAACTAGGCTTTCTTACTTTTAGTCAACTTATGTATCAATTTTTCTACGCAAAATACATACAAAATAGTGTTATAAAACGTAATCATACACTGAGCATGCTTTCTTAAATTATATAAATATTATAATGGTGGTGAATATACTTTGAATAATTTTGATAATAATACACTTGCTACCGACACTTGGAAATTGCTCGTAGTACCAACACATGATGTTGTCCATTGAAAGAAGTTCACGATTGTCAATAATCTTTCTTCTAAGTGCTATGATGATTTATAATTTGCTTAGACGAAAAATATGCACGGCTATTAAATATATGAGGAAAAATAGAGCAAGAAGCACATGGAGGAGGTTGAGTATGAGAGCAATGTTTTAAAAATGGGGATTGGTTATCGAACCGGTGAGGGTATTGGATCATTGGTTTATCGGTCTAATCACTGAGTTATTGGTCGAATCACATGACTAAATTGGATAAAACCGGATAATTCAGTTGAATAAACCGGTCATTATAACAAAATTATATAGGTATTAAACCGGTCGAATCAGATGACTCGGTGTCGAAAAAAATCACTAACACCTAAAAAATTTAAAAATATCATAATTTTACAAGTTTATAATTTAAATTCAAATTTGAATCAATCTAAAAAACATAATTGATTTAAAAATTTAAAAAAATTATCAATCTCAAATACAAACTTATGTTTGTTATCTATATAACATGCATTACCATTTAATTTACGCAACATTTATTACTATTTAATTTACGCAACATTTCAGCTCAACTAATAAAAACCAATGATATCAATCATACAAGAGAGAAAATAAATTATGTTTAAATTCTACAACCTATCATATAATACTACAGTATTCTCTATTTATTATATTTAAACGTTGTTACCAATTTTAAAGAAAAGAATATTAACTTTCTCTTAAATTTTTATTTATTCTTTTTTAAATAATAAAAAAGAACGTCGTTTTAACTTATAAAAAAATACGCATTTGAACCGCCGATTTTTTAAAACTGTCGGTTTACCGGTTTTTACCGATTTACACCGGTTTTGACCAGTTCTCACCAGTCCATCTGCATATCTGATCTAACAATTGAATCAGATCGGTTATCACTCCGGTTCCCGATTCAACCAGTTCGACCGACCGGTCCCGTCCGATTTTTAAAACTATGTATGAGAGTATATATAATGCATAACATAATGGACAATAGAAGAAAAAGAATTAAAACTAATGTGATATGCCTATGGGGATAAACAAATCCCTAAAATTTCGGTTAGAAATTTAATGAAATAACAATTTCTAGGTAGCAAATTTTAATACATGCAAAACATCTCAATCATGAACTAGATAGTTCATTTCTTAAGAATTTTACACAAATCACATAAGTTGTTTTAACGTTGTTGGTATATTTTATCTCATCTTTTAAAATACCTTCAAATATAATTTTTTTATAATCATTTTTATATTTCATATCTTTCTTAAATGTTTTTTAAGAGAGATTGAAAAGTAACAAATCTTATAAAATCGAAATTGACTCTATATAAATTCTTAAGAAACTTTATGTATAACCGATATGAATTTTTGAATTTTTTCAATACACTTCTCACACGTCCAACAATCTTTTCAGAATTGGTGTATGAATGTAAATGATAGGTGGTCCATCGTCCGGTCGATTAATTCTGATAGCATATTAAAATTTGGTCTAATTTAATTCAATTGATTCATAGCATTATTAAATCCCCATAATTTGATGAAATTTCTCTCCCTTTTTCACTCTCTTGTTGCCGCTTTTTTTATACAGGTTGCTATTTTTTTTTTTTGACAAATTTTATTTGGACAAAAAATTGGGTCATTAAAATATAAGAATATTAATATTTTAAAATTTTTAAGAACTTATTTTTTAATAAAGAAAAAAAATATTTTTTAATATTTGTTCTCGTTTAAAATTAACTTTGATCAAAATAGTTAGTTTTAATTATCCCTTTAACATATTAAATAATTTTTAATTAATGTTAAATTTTATATAAATGATCAATATGATAATAACTATTAATTTTGACACTGGTGTGATTTTATCTTGATCTTATATATATATATATATATATATATATATATATATATATATATATATATATATATATATATATATATATATATATATATATATATATATATATATATATATATATATATATATACTCATTCAACATATATTTTACCATCTTGTACCGTGCGATGCATGAAAATTAATTGCCTCATTCAATGATTAATTAATTTAAAATTAAAATATGGAATATAATTAACTCAATTTATCTATCTTTATTTTCAATGATTTATTAATAAACAATATTATAAATATTATTTGAGACATATCATTTATCTTCAACTTAACACATCAAGTAACATGTGAAACAACGCCAACATATACTTGATCTTTAAAAATACATTTTTTATCAAAATTTTAGTCATGACTTAACACATCAAGTCATGACCAATACAACAACAATAATAACAATAACCAAGTCTTGTTCCACTAAGTATGGTAGGTTATATGGATTAACTTTCGCCATATCATACTTGATCAATATTATTGAAATTTGACAAAGTTTCACATTAGCTCTTGACTAACTAACACAACTCTCTTTTTGTTTAGGCCTAATACCGACTATGTATAGTAAAGCTAACCTAGGCATCACAAATGAGACAAAAAAATAGATTGCCTTAAAATGTGAATGCAACTCTAGTGTGAGATGGGTTCAAGGATAATCTCAAAATAAAAATATTTTGTCTAATACTACTTTATGATTTAATCTTTGGTTCAAGCACAAAATTCTCAATATGATTAATTATAAGTTCCGTTATATAAATCTACCTAAGTATTGATCCATATTTCTCAACAAACATTATTAGAACACCAATTTAAAATTTTTGCTCATGATTTGGTAGTGGCAAAAAATTCACGTTGTTAAGAAATTCAAGAGTGTGAATATCATAAGAATTATTATTAATTCCATATAGTGAATATGGACTATTAACACTTAAGTATGCCTCTTTGTCTCCTAGAACCAAGGTCAAAATGTAATTGTTTAATATATCAATAACATCATTTGTATGTGCTAAAATTGTCCTATTTTTTAAAAAAATAGAAGAATCATGCATAGTCTCTAAAATTGATGGATATGTGGTACCAACAATTGAAGCAATATGGTGATCTAAATCCTTGATTAACAAGTCATTTAGTATTTCAGTTCTCCATCATCGTTTTCTCCAAATTTTTTATCTGTAACTTTTAAAATCCCATTGAAAAGTATTTCACTTCGTTGAAATTAGAGCACAAAGGTTTAGATTGAATTCTCATATTTATATATTAATATACCATATAAGAACTTCTGCACCTCTGGAAACAACCAAATTGCCCCAACCCCTACATCTTCCACCTCACCAAAATAAGGGTATTTTGTGTGCAAAAAATACTTTTTTCAACTAATGATGTCATATAGTTCTATTTCAATTACATGGTTGCTGTTTGCCTTTGATCACTAGGTTGGAATGAGTTGATGATGTCACTTGGTCCAAATTTAATTTATTTTCCTATTTTCTCTTCTTTCAGTGTATACTTTTGATTGTACCTGGATCAGACTGTTATTCAGTGGCCAGCAACATCGTGTGGACTTCAGCTCTAGTGATGTCGAAAGACGGCCGGGGGGGGGGGGGGGGGGGGTACCTGCAAGGTACTCCGACGCTCAAGTAAGATAACGGTCAGAGAAAGGCAAGTACAGAAGAACAAGTGTGAGAGTTAGAATGTATTGTGTAACCTGACCCTCTCAAGTGAGAGGGTATTTATAGAGAGCCCCCAGCGCGGGGCCAACGGTTACTTGCATAGGACTGGATTGCCAGACCCAATCCAAGTAACTTCCAGGGCTTACGTGGCATAGTGAAGACCAGCACGTGGTCTTCGCCCTGGTGTAACGGTCCCTAAATCTTCGGAAGTAGGGCAGACCAATTCTTTCGGGAGTGGGAAGTTACAAGAGAACGTGTCCTCGCGGGGAGGAGCACGTGGGCGTCGAGGAGAAGTGCTATGTGTCTCTGCTCGACGGCCTTCTACCCCGCGTGTCCGACGTCTGAGGGGACTAGCATGTGCCCGACACGGAGGTGGTTCTCGGTCTCGTTGGGCCTTCGTTGGTCATTGAGCCTGGGCCTGTCCGACCGTAGGGCAGGTGCTGACCCAGTCCGGAACAGGAGCCCCCCAAGTCGTTGTTCTGAGGTGTCAGAGTAATGACTTAAGGGCCAACAATATGTCGAGGACGTATCCCGTCGGGGAGGGAGCCTAGACAAGGAGTGGTCGGTAAAACAGGGAGAAAAAACTCGCTCCGCTCGAGCTAGGCTGGTCGCGGGTGAGCGTCGTCACGTGGATACGAGAAGTTTGAACCGAGGAGAACAAAAGGACGTGTATTGGGGAATGAAGAGACATACGTGGGAGAGCGTGTGCCACGTGTCGCATCTCATCATTGCCTAGGGCGGCTATGCTAGGGTAGCGTAATCGATTTCCTAGGAGCCCTCGGGGCTCGTGAGACCCTTATAAATAGGGCCCATCTCGTTTCATTTCCGTTTTTCGCTCTCCCTTTGCTCAAACTTTCCCTTCCTTCGTTCTCCCTTCAACCGCCGTTCGCCGCTGCTGACAGCTGCACCGGAACCCTACCGGAAGCACCTTCGAAGTAAGTTCTCTCTTTATTCCTCTTTTGCTTGCATTTGTAGGGTGAATCTATGGTAAACTAGTGAAGTTCCCATGGAAATCACGAAATATCCGGCGAAAACGGCAGAATTTCCTAGTTTAATCGTTGAACCTTGCGGGGAGAGATGATGAAATCCCCGAGGACATGAAGAATGTCCCGGGGTCGTGAGATGAACATTTCTCAGTTCTTTTGTTGAGTCTCCCGGAGATAACTGACGAGATCCCCGGGGACGTGGGTCGAATATCTCGGGGTCCCTCCCAACGCCGCTCCCCGCAGACCTGAGGATGGTCGCGGGTTCGCGCTTCCTGACGTTCCTTCCTCGCCCTTTCACTTGATCAGCGGTGGAGGGGTGGATTTGATATGGGTCATCGAATTCACCATTTCCTTCTGCTTTTCAGGTAAATGAACGTATTGCAAGTGGCCGAGGGATCTTTAGATATTTACGACGAGCCCGACTCACCTATGGCGGAGACAACCAGCGCCGGGGAGAGGTTGCCCGACGAGTGGGCCTGCGAGAAGGCCGTAAACATGATCTCCGAGTTTGTCGACCTGGACGAGGACGACATATTTTACACCGTCGAGCACCGCCTAGTGGGTTCATCGAAGTCGTGGAACGTGTTCAGGCCTTTGCCACATCATCGAATATGCTCGACATATAGCGGGATGCGGTTTCCCGTATACGAGTTTATGTTCGACAAGACGGGGTGGCGTTTACCCTTCACGGATTTTCAACAGTCAGTGTTTGTCTGGCTGCGTTTGGCCCCTTCTCAACTCCACCCCAACTCTCTCGCTTTCATCAGGACTTTCGAGCTCGTGTGTAAATACCTGAAGATTGGGGCGACTGTGCCCCTATTTTTTTTCGCATTTTCCATCTTCAACGGCAGGTCGTCGACGACAAGCATGGCTGGGTGTCCTTCAAGCAGGTGAGCAGACTGTTTCACACTTATATGGACTCTGTGCGAGATTTCAAGTACCGGCACTGCCTCGTGAGGCCAGTCACACTTGAGGCCATAAATTCAGTGTACCATCGGGTCGTCGAAGAAGTAGATGGGCGGCGAGATGAGGCCCTTGTGCCCAGGTTCCCGTTGTTCTGGACTGAAGAACACTTCAAGAGGGGAACAGACAGCTATATCGTCAGCCCTGGTAAACTCTGTGAAGGGGATCGCTTGGCTCACGAGGCCATAGTCAAGTTTGTCGGTGGGTTTAACAAGGCCAAGTTCGTGACGCCGAACGGGGACTTCCTTTTGGGCGACGATGGGGAGGTCTTAACGAAGCGGCGATTGATCAACACTTGGGCTCTCCTCGAGATGTTTTCTGATGAGGAGGCTCTCGAGCTGTTAGGTGGGGTGGCCTCCCCAACATGTCTTTCCCTTCGTCCTTATTTTTAAATTACTGACCTCTTTGTTTTCTATGCAGGTAAGATGTCGAGTGCCGAAGAGCGTCTCAAGAAACTGAAAAGCACCCGTGCTTCGGAAAAGGGTCGGGTCGAACAGCTCCGAGCACAACATACTGCCACGACTTCAGTGCCCCCGAATTCTTCGACCTCTCCCCAAGGGAGTCAGTCTCCCAATAGCCAAGGGTCTCCGAAACGGCAGCGCACAGACGGGCAGGTGGACGTCGACTTGACGGTTGAGAACAATCCTCCCTCTGAGAAGTTCATACTCCCTCCTTGTCACTCGAGGCCCCACTTCTTCTCGGGTGACAACTCTCCAGGTATCTTTGCTGCCGAAGTCCAGGTCGTCTTGGGTGCTCCTCAGGCTTCGAGGAGGAAATCCCTGCTTGAGGACTTGTCCGCCGTTATGCGAGTTTGTTCGACGGCTTTAATCTTGAACGACGAGACTTGTCCGCCAGCCGAGCTGACCGGGCTGCAAGAGAGGTTCCAGTCCGTTG
The DNA here is from genome assembly GCA_022829125.1 of Lathyrus tuberosus. Taxonomy (NCBI): domain Eukaryota; kingdom Viridiplantae; phylum Streptophyta; class Magnoliopsida; order Fabales; family Fabaceae; genus Lathyrus; species Lathyrus tuberosus. The sequence continues at coordinate 1,681,895 of JALAZF010000073.1, read as the reverse complement.
TTGTCGAGGTGGCAAAAGTGGGCAAGGAGCTGACTGAGTGTAAAGAACTGAACCGAGCTCAGGCCGAGCATCAAAAGCAGCAGGACAAAAACCTGAAACAGCTTGAGGAGAAACTTCGAAAAGCCGAGGAGGGAAGGAAAAGCCTCTTGGAGAAGGTCACTGAGTTGGAAGACGCTGCTCGCCCCGCCGAGGAAGAAACTGAGGAGGACAGGTTGTTGACTTCTTGGGCAGCGCTGATAGCGAAGCTCAGGGAGGCCGAGCAGGACAACCTCGTGGCGGCGGACATAGGCTTCCGGAATGCCGTGGAGCAGCTTCGACCTTATAACTGAAGGAACTGACCCCGACTATGAGGTGGTCGACGGTCAGATTGTGCAGCTGATGCAAGAGGACGAGGTCGGCGGGAGGGCGGAAGAGCACGGGCAGCCAGAGGGGACAGTCGCCGATTAGATCTTTCCTTTCCTGTCTTGTTTGGCCTGCGAGCCATTTAATTTTTTTGATGCCTATGCCCGGCCTGCGTGCCAGGGGTTTTTTGATACTTGTCTGTAACACCTGTACAATGGGCTTCTGCCCGCTTAATGCTTTTTTGTTTATCTGCTCGTGTTATGCTTGTATGTTTTCTCTTGTGTGTGATGTTATTGTATTTGCTATACTTTGTTTATTTTTGAAGTAATAGAGATTTTGGGGCTTGCCCGACTTCGATAATCCTCGACTGCGTGGAGAGATGGTCGAGTGGCCGGAAGTGTATTCCGACCTTCAACGAGGCTAAGAGCTCGGTCGAGGTCTTAGCTTCGTGGCGTGAACTTCCCATCGCGAGCTGAGTGTTCCTCCTGATTGGTACGACAACGGCGGAGCTCGATCGAGGTGTCCTCGTCGGATCAAAAGTCCTCGCGCACACACAACGCGGCCTCTGATCGTCGTGTTCTGTATAGGGGTGTCGCGCTTGTACCCTAGTGCATCCCCGTAACCGGGATGTTAGTATGTCGCAGACAGTGTTTAACTGTAGAACTGTTTGAGCTTCTCAGCGTTCCATGGTCGAGCAAGTTCTTCCCCGTGCAGATTTTCGAGGAAGTAGGCTCATGTCCCCGTTTTCACGCGGACGCGGTACGGGCCCTCCCAGTTTGCGGCGAGTTTGCCTTCCCGCGAATGTTTCTGGTTCCTTCGTAGGACGAGGGTGCCTACTTGAAAATCACGTTTGATAACTTTGTCGTTATAACGTAAAGTTATTTTTTGTTTAAGTGAAGCTTCCCGGAGAGAAGCGCCCGAACGCATCTCCTCGACAAAATCGAGCTCTTCCCTCAGGGCTTCGTTGTTCGCGTCTCCGTCGAGGGGGGCTTCTGTCCTCCTCGAGGGTTCCCTGATCTCTACGGGAATCACCGCTTCCGTTCCGTAGGTTAGACGAAAAGGGGTCTCCCCGGTTGTGGAATGCGGGGTTGTTCGGTAGGCCCAGAGGACATTGTGTAGCTCCTCGATCCACCGTTGTTTGGCGTCGCCTAATCAACGTTTCAGTCCTCGGAGGATTACGCTGTTCGCCGCTTCGGCTTTCCCGTTCGTTTGAGGGTGCTCGACCGACGTGAAGTGCTGCTTTGTGCCCAGTTTGGTGACGAAGTCTTGGAAGTTCCTGTCGGTGAACTGTGTTCCATTGTCGGTGACAATAGCTTGGGGTACGCCGAATCGGGCGAGGATGTTCCTCTTATAGAAACGTAGTATGTTGAAGGCCGTGATTTTGGCCAACGCTTCCGCCTCGATCCACTTCGTAAAATAATCCACCCCGACGATGAGGTATTTGTTTTGATACCATCCCACGATGAAAGGTCTGAGGATATCCATCCCCCACCACGCAAATGGCCACAGGGAGGACAGTGTTTTGAGCTTGTTAGGGGGAGCGAGGTGCATGTCCCCGTGTCGCTGGCATCTATCACACTTCTTGACGTGTTCCTTGGCGTTTTGTTGCATGGTGGGCCAGTAATACCCTGCCTGAAGTGCTTTACAGGCTAACGATCGTCCACCTAGGTGCTGTGCATTAATTCCCTCATGGATTTCCTGGAGTATACCGGGGACCTTGGTCTCCTCGACACATCTGAGGAGGGGAATAGAAAACCCTCAGGGCTTCGTTGTTCGCGTCTCCGTCGAGGGGGGCTTCTGTCCTCCTCGAGGGTTCCCTGATCTCTACGGGAATCACCGCTTCCGTTCCGTAGGTTAGACGAAAAGGGGTCTCCCTGGTTGTGGAATGCGGGGTTGTTCGGTAGGCCCAGAGGACATTGTGTAGCTCCTCGATCCACCGTTGTTTGGCGTCGCCTAATCAACGTTTTAGTCCTCGGAGGATTACGCTGTTCGCCGCTTTGGCTTGCCCGTTCGTTTGAGGGTGCTCGACCGACGTGAAGTGCTGCTTCGTGCCCAGTTTGGTGACGAAGTCTTGGAAGTTCCTGTCGGTGAACTGTGTTCCATTGTCGGTGACAATAGCTTGGGGTACGCCGAATCGGGCGAGGATGTTCCTCTTATAGAAACGTAGTATGTTGAAGGCCGTGATTTTGGCCAACGCTTCCGCCTCGATCCACTTCGTAAAATAATCCACCCCGACGATGAGGTATTTATTTTGATACCATCCCACGATGAAAGGTCCGAGGATATCCATCCCCCACCACGCAAATGGCCACGGGGAGGACAGTGTTTTGAGCTCGTTAGGGGGAGCGAGGTGCATGTCCCCGTGTCGCTGGCATCTATCACACTTCTTGACGTGTTCCTTAGCGTTTTGTTGCATGGTGGGCCAGTAATACCCTGCCTGAAGTGCTTTACAGGCTAACGATCGTCCACTGAGGTGCTGTGCATTAATTCCCTCATGGATTTCCTGGAGTATACCGGGGACCTTGGTCTCCTCGACACATCTGAGGAGGGGAATAGAAAACCCTCGCCTGTATAGCTTATCCTCATCTATCGCATATGAGCATGCCCGCCGTTTTACTATCCCCGCTTCCTTGGGATCTTCGGGCAGTCTGCCCGTCGTGAGGTACTCGTATACCGGGGTCATTGTTGAAATACAAATAGAGTTCGGGTTTAGTGTTATCGTTCCACAGATATTGTTCGTGATATTACCGTCGTTCGACAGTCGTAACGTTTCAAACTTTAAAGTAACAAGGGGTTTTAGGTTCTTTTCGCAACGGTTGCATTCAAAGTTAATTAAAAACGGTAAAGGATTGTTTTAACGGTTTATAAAAACATGTCAAGGTTAGGGTTCGACAAACCACTTTGCACGTATATAATCGATAAAGCTAATAAACTCGGTTAAATGATAAATACAATCACATATCCTCCCAATGAGTTTATCTCTAACACATATTGTGAGTTTTGCCATTTTGATCCTTTGTTGATTTCTTACACAAACTATCAAAATGGCAACATTAAAGTTCAATATTTGGTGAACATCACACACATTGCTATCTCTAGCCAATGTACATTGATGGATGACAAACCTAGGTAAAGAGTTGGAGCACATTTCTCAATCATGAACCAACACAAAGAATAAACATAAAATCAAGGTTTATCATCATACATTCATCATTCAAGAGTTCACAAGATAGGATCAATCCATATACATACAAAGTAAAGGTTTACTTACATCTAACCTTGACACAAAAGAGAAATTAGCTACACATATTCATGGTAGCTTGATCAACAAGAATCGGTAGAAGAGAAACGAGCATCAACGACGATTTTATCGACAAAATGATGCTTTTTATCTTCCACAAATGAAATGCTACAGTGTAATGTATTTTGATCTCAGAATGTAATAATGAATATCCAAAAAATCTTATCAAACCACTTTATAAGGGGGCTGAGTGTCGCGAAGCGAGCTGAGCGGGCGCAACTTAAAAGTTAAACTGCCAAACCGCGCTGAGCGCGCTTATGAGCGCGCTGAGCGCGCAAGCTACTGTAAGTCATTCCATCCTCGCGCTGGGAGCGCGCTGAGCACGCTCAAAGCATGCTCGAAAAATCCAAATTTCTTTAAACTGTTTTTGTGGAATCCTCGAGGCTCCATTCCACACCCTTCCATGTAAAAATCTGCAATAAAAACACAAAAGATAGATAGATACGATAAATAATGAAATTAACTAGAAAACGGTTATAAACGGAAACAATGGGAAAAGGCATGGATTTACGAATAAAGCTCACAAAAAGGTGCTAAAAACTAATCTAAATATTAACACTTTTTAGCACCTAACAACTCTCCCCAACTTGTCTCTTTGTTTGCCCTCAAACGAAGATAATTTAGAATAGAAGCAAGCGGAAAACAGGGAACAAACACCAACAAAACATAATGGTTCAAACCAAATAAACACGCACGCAAGTACCGCTCGTCCTTACGAAGAATGAAAATATGTAAATTTTGAACTAAATTCTAAACATAATTAACAAGCACAAATCATAAGCAAACAAATGGTCAAATTAGAATCACCTAATTTATTCAAATGAGCCTAGCTCCATATATCCAAAGGACAAAACACACTCATAGCAAAAGTGTCAGCATCCAGAACAATTCATGCATTCATCAAACCAATTCAACAAGAAAACCAAGGAAACAAAGATCACTTAAGGGCTTCTAAAGGTTGTAACTAGGCAAGGTTAAACAAGAAAGGGATATTTGTAAAAAGGCCAATGAATCAAAGTGGTTAACAAAAATCATCAACAAATGAAGAACATGCCAATAATCCACTTAGACAAACCTCATAACAATTCAAATCAAACCTTTCTTTTCTTTTCTTTTCTTTTCTTATGGTGCACTCTTTCATTTTCTTTTCAAACAACTCCCTTTGGAGTGCAAAGCATAGCACATAATAGTGCTTCAAGTTTCTTTCTTTCTTTACAAGAGGCACCAATTCACCACTCCATTTTCTTTTCAACAAACTAGCATAACTCTCCCCAACTTTAAACCGTACTATAATTAGTGGGCAATGTTCTTCAAAAGTATGTTCAAACAAAGGGTTAAGTGTAAAAACAAAAGAACTAGAATGAATCACAATGATTTTCATTTAGCATCAACCCCCCACTATAAAGCGCATTCTTTTGATCATATGACGGGTAGATACAAGATTCATTCCAATTCAAGGCTCAACATGGCTAGCAAGTACTCACACCTCTCATAAGGTAAAATTGAAGATTATATGGATTGGTGGTTTTTCTCATAATCAAAAATTGCCTAGATCATTTCAATGTTTCCACGGTTTGCACATGAATAAAAGATTAAACATGAATCATACGAGCTAAACAACAATTACTAAATCACTCAATATTTATGAACAATGGAGGGACTCACATTTGTGGTTGTGTCCTAATTGATTCCAAAATGAACAAAAATGCAAAATGAAGAAAAGCTTGAAAATCATGTGAAGCACAAAGTTCAAAAACATACTAACATTCTACCAAGCACAAAACAGAGTACCTTTGTGTGCACCAACTTAGACTTATCTCATCACCATCAATGAAAGGTGAAGTGCACACTTAATGTTTAAAGAAACACACTTGCTTCAACCATCCATTACCTTTAAAAAAAAATAAAGTTGGTAAACAACAAAAATTTCTATCCAAACTAACCATATAAACATAAAACAACATCCACCCGGATGTTAAATTCATTAAATCAACCAAAAAAATTTTAACACCAAATTCAAACTCACATCCGCCCGGATGAAGACTACAAAATTCCTAGTAGTCAATACAAAAATCCAACCATAATAGTCAGCACTCGGATCAAAAGTGTGCCCGCGTCCGCGCCCACGGCCACGAGCAGGAGCAGCAACAGCTACAGGGACAGCCTGCTCAAAATCAATCGCCCCCATACAATGACGAGTGACATAGTTATCATCAACAATCTGGAGCTTCACATTCGGGTGGGAAGGCAATGCAACTTGCGCCTCATGGCATAAAGCCATAATCAAACCTGGATAAATGAGAGCGCAAGCCACACGGTCTCCAAGTGGTGTACCACTGGTGGCAGTTCTCTTCAATTCATTTGAAATAATTCGCCCAAAGTCCACGGTATGCCCCGCTGCGCACAAATGGAAAATTAGAGCCGCGGTCTCCATGGGAATAGATGAGGTGTGGCTTCTTGGTCGAAGGTTGTATAGAACAACCGACATGACAAGCTGAGTGACAGAATCCAACACCCTCCTAGCAAACTTTACCGGCACACCAGCAGCACTTAAAATGTAAGTGCCCCCCTCTCTGCACAAAGACTCCCTAAGTTGTTCGGCATTCCAGTTCCGCCGAGCCAACGTCCGTGAAAAATCACATAAATCATCTTCCCCCAGCTGAGGTGGTCCCCCAAGATAGGTATTGATGGATTCCCTCGAGAAATTTATTACCTTCCCCCGAACCCATGTTTGAAAAGTGAACGTCACACCATCAGCCGGCAATGCATTAGCATAGAACTCCCTAACAATGTCAATGTTGTACTCCGGGAAGGGAGAACCAAGCTTATCCCATGGCCCACCCTGCGCAAAATGACTCATGTTCCTATGTGGACCATCAGGATCAATCATGATTAACCTGTCCGGCCATATTGGTCTTTTTTCAAGCTCGACATATCTTTGTTGTTGCTCGAGGCCCACAAAACGCGTTGAATCAAATTGGCCAGCGGGAGCTCTTCGGTTAGGATTCGACGTCGAACCAACACGTTGCTTCTTTCTTCCTGACATCTGAAAAACAACGTACAAACAAAATAGTACCACAAGTTAGTGACAACAGCAAGCTAAAATTCCTAAATTATGTAAACAGTAATAAGAACAATGACAATATAGCAGAACAGAGTTGGGGAAAAGGGGGAATTTTTCTGCAAATCTCAGAGCACGCTGAGCGCGCAGGAGCACGCTGAGCGCGCAGGAGCGCGCTGAGCGGGCTCTACGAAATGCAGAAAAATCCCCCTCTGCACAGATGGATTAAACAGATAGACACAACCCCTAATTTCACTACACAGCCTGTTACAGAGAACTAAACATCCAAAATCAAAGCAAATTAACCTTTCTACAAACCCTAAGTCTAAAATTTCATACCCTAATTTCCACAATTCTAACTACTAACAACATGCAAGCATACTCAGTAAACTCTTACATAAAAATTCGTCATTACAGAGGCAAAGGAAAGAAGAAGAACATGAACATCCAACAATTACTAACAATGTCCCAAAAATGGGTTTCTAATTGAAAAATGAAAATATTGCTAAAACAAAAACTTACAATGCTTGATGGTGATGATGGTCAGCAAAAAATGAAAGGGAGATGATGTAGAGGAGAGAAAATCCAAGGAAATTTTTGGAAAATTTTGAAGGAGAGAAAATGGAGGAAAAATGAGGGAAATGAGAAAAAGAGGCAAGGTTTTAAAACCCTAGCCACTTTAACATTTAACCTGGGCCGGGTACATCATGGTGGGCCCAGAAATTCAAATATATTTTTTGTTTTAAAATCGCAACCCGCGCTGAGCGGGCAAATATTGCGCTAGCCTCTGGAAGTATAGGTTCATTTTTTTCAAGAGCGCGCTGAGCGCGCAGAGCAAAATAAAAAATTCTCCCAGCAGCAAAAAGACATCATCCACACGTTCAAAACATCACCCTAAACATCATACAACATCAATTTTTCACAAACCATGTCTAAACAGCAAATTCACTAGTAAAGACGATAAAAGCTTACAGTGTTGGGGTGCCTCCCAATGAGCGCTTGTTTAACGTCGGCTAAGCTCGACGGTCCAAGATGCTCAATTAAGAACATCAAGGAGAACAGTACTGGAAGCTCGATCGAAATTCCCTAGAAGGTAAATTTTTAGACGCTGACCGTTAACGGTCCAAGAGTCCTTCATTTCTAAGTCTTCAATAACAACCGCTCCAAAATCCTTCGCTTCCTTCACACGAAAAGGTCCGGACCATTTGGACTTTAATTTTCCCGGAAAGAGTCTTAACCGAGAGTTAAACAGCAATACCAATTGTCCGGCCTTGAAGTCCTTTTTCCGGAGCTTCTTGTCGTGGTACTTTTTCACTTTTTCTTTATACAACCAGCTTGAGTGGTATGCGACATTACGTATTTCTTCCAACTCAAGAAGTTGCACTTTTCTTTTGGTCCCGGCCAAGTCCTTGTCAAAGTTCAGCATTTTTAAGGCCCACAAGGCCCTGTGCTCCAATTCAACCGGTAAATGGCAAGTTTTACCATAAACCAATTGAAACGGAGTTAGACCAATTGGAGCTTTGTAAGCAGTGCGATATGCCCACAAAGCCTCATCCAATTTTTGTGACCAATCCTTTTTTGAACTAGACACGGTTTTTTCAAGGATTCTTTTTATCTCTCGGTTGGATACCTCAGCCTGACCATTCGACTGCGGGTGGTAAGGGGTCGCCACCTTATGTGATACACCATAGTGTTTTAAGACATTTTCGAGAGGTGTATTACAAAAGTGCGACCCACCATTGCTAATGAGCACCCGAGGAGTGCCAAAACGGGAAAAGATATATTTCTTTAAAAATTTTATCACCGTTTTGCCATCAGCCCTCGGTGAGGCAATCGCCTCAACCCACTTCAAAACGTAGTCAACGGCTACCAACATATACTCATTTCCAAAAGATGGTGGAAATGGACCAACAAAATCGATGCCCCAACAATAAAAAATTTCTACCTCTTGTATGTTTTGGAGAGGCATTTCATCTCGTTGTCCAATTCCACCAGTTCTTTGGCACATGTCACAACTTTTGGCATGGAGATGTGCGTCTTTAAAAAGAGAAGGCCAATAAAAGCCCGATTGAAGGACTTTAGTGGCGGTTCTCGCACCATTAAAATGGCCTCCATACTGCGAGTTGTGGCAATGCCAAAGAATAGCATCATCACTCGTGACACACCTTCTCAAAAGGTTGTCACTTCCTAACTTAAATAAATATGGGTCGTCCCATACGTAATAACTAGCATCCGAAAGGAACTTCCTTTTTTGGTTCCAAGTTAGGTCTTCGGGCACCCAACCAGTAGCCTTATGGTTAGCAAAATCTGCAAACCAAGGCCTAACTTGGACTTTAAAAAGTTTTTCATCAGGAAATTCCTCTTGGATTTCCTTTTCAGCAATGGTGACCTCAACATTCACAAGGCGAGACAAGTGATCCGCCACCAAATTTTCCGAACCCTTTTTATCTTTTATTTCTAAATCGAACTCTTGTAATAAAAGGATCCATCGGATGAGCCTTTGCTTCGAATTCGATTTGGTTAGCAAATACTTGATCGCCGAATGGTCGGTGTAAACAACAACTTTAGACCCGATGAGGTAGGATCTAAATTTCTCAAGCGCATACACAATAGCAAGTAGTTCTTTTTCAGTTGTGGCATAATTAACTTGTGCCTCATTTAAAACCTTACTTGCATAGTGTATGGCATGGAAAGTTTTCTCCTTCCTCTGGCCAAGTACCGCTCCAACAGCATAATCGCTCGCGTCGCACATAAGTTCAAAATTTTTGGTCCAATTTGGAGCGATTATTATTGGAGCGGTAACTAACTTTTCTTTTAAAATTTCGAAAGTGCGAAGACATTCATCGTCAAAAAGAAATACCTGGTCCTTGCTTAGCAAGTTGCTCAATGGTCTAGCCACCTTTGCAAAGTCTTTGATAAAACGCCGATAAAATCCGGCATGCCCAAGGAAGCTTCGGTCCCTTTCACGTTGGTCGGAGGAGGCAACTTCTCTATCACTTCAACTTTCGCTCTATCAACCTCAAGGCCTTTGGACGAAACTTTGTGGCCGAGCACAATTCCCTCCGTTACCATAAAGTGACACTTCTCCCAATTCAACACTAGGTTTGTCTTCACACACCTCTCTAGCACAGTTTCCAAATTTGTCAAGCATAAATCAAACGAACCTCCAAAAACAGAAAAGTCGTCCATGAACACTTCCATTGTCTTTTCTATTAAGTCGGAGAAGATGGCTTGAACGCACCGTTGGAAAGTTTCCGGCGCATTACATAAACCAAAAGGCATCTTACGATACGCAAAAATACCAAAGGGACACGTAAAGGCCGTCTTCTCATGATCCACCGGGTCAACCGCAATTTGGTTATACCCCGAATATCCATCCAAAAAACAATAGAACTGCTGCCCGGATAACCTTTCTAACATTTGGTCCATAAACGGTAATGGAAAATGATATTTTCTTATCGCAGTGTTGAGCCGTCTATAATCAATGCACATCCTCCACCCCGTCACTGTTTTTGTTGGAACCAACTCATTGTTCTCGTTACGAATCACGGTCATTCCTCCCTTTTTTGGCACAACATGGACAGGACTAACCCAAGGGCTATCGGAAATCGGGTAAATCATACCGGCTTCCAATAGCTTAACCACTTCTTTTCTCACCACCTCTTTCATTGTTGGGTTCAAGCGGCGTTGCGGTTGGGCTACCGCCTTGAAATCTTCTTCCATCAAGATACGATGCATGCAATAAGTCGGGCTAATTCCTTTTAAATCGGAAAGGACCCAACCTATCGCATCTTGGTTTTTCTTTAAAACATGAATTAGACGACCTTCCTCTTTTTTTGACAACACGTTACTAATGATAACCGGCTTGTTACCACCGTCATCAAGATAAGCGTATTTTAAATTGGAAGGTAAGACCTTCAATTCAAGTGGTGAATTCTCAACTTTCACATCCTTTTTTAATTCTTCCGGTTCTACCTCCCATGGTTGCAACTCTTTGAGGGAATCAAGCTCTTTTAAACACTCTTCAAGAGCTCTTTCTTCTTCTTCGGAAAATACTTCAAAAGAATCATTAAGAGCCATTTCCAAAGGAGAGATTTCATGTACATGCTTAGAAACCTCCACAGTTTCTTCTTCAATTGCATCGATCCGAAAGCTATCATGTTTATCTTTTGAATGTTTCATAGCTTCGAAAAGATCAAAACAAACCTCCTCATTTTGAACCCTCACCTTCATCAAACCGTTATCCACATCGATCATCATACGGGCGGTTTTTATGAAAGGTCGGCCAAGAATTAACGGTGCATCTTCATCTTCCTCCATATCGATAACAACAAAATCAACCGGGAAGAAAAATTTGTCAACTTTTACCAAGACATCTTGAGCTAACCCATGAGGGTGAGTTGTGGACTTGTCGGCCAATTGCAAAGTCATACGAATGGCTTTCATTTCAATGTTCCCAAGCTTCTTTACAATAGACAAAGGAAAAAGATTAATGCTTGAGCCCAAATCAATTAAGCCCTTTCCAACATAGACGTCACCAATGGTAACCGGCAAAGTCACACGCCCCGGATCAACTTCTTTTTTAGGAAGAGTTCTTTGGATGATTGCACTACAACTCGCGTCAAGAACAATAGTTTCCGGTTCCGAATACCTCCGTTTCTTCGTGAGAATGTCTTTCATGAACTTTGAATACTTTGGCATTTGTTCCAAAGCTTCGGCAAACGGAATGTTAACTTGTAATTGCTTGAAGATGTCCATGAACCGCGTATAGTTCCTCTCATTTTCCTTCTTTGAAGGAGCATGAGGATATGGTAAGTTTTGGATCGGAATAGCGCTCACTAATTCCTTTCCCTTTTTTACTCTCCTAAGTCTCTCTTTTTTCTTCAACTCCTCACCACTATTATTTTCAACTTCAACCATGTCATTACTTTTATTTTCAACTACACCTTCACTTTCACTTTTATTTTCAACTACTTCCTCATCACTACAATCCTCCACAAGACCATCAAGTTTTTCTTCCTCCATTTTTTTCTCCTTTTCTTTCTCCAACTCCTTCCTACTTCTAGTAACAATCGCCTTGCAATGCTCCTTAGGATTCACTTAAGTATTCGCGGAAAAGGAAGGACCCGATTGTTGTTTGGCAATTTGCTTGGCAAGTTGCCCCACTTGGTTTTCAAGATTCTTAATCGCCGCATCACTACTCTTTTGATTGGCCATATACATTTGCATGAATTGAGTCAAGATGTCTTCCAATTTAGAGCTAGCAACCGGAGGTGGTGGAGGTTGATACGGATTTTACCGGTTTGAAGGACCGACACCATAACCTTGATTATTTTGATAATTTGCTCGCGGTTGAAATCCTTGATTTCCTTGATAATTTTGTTGAGAATTGTGTTGTTGGTAAGGTTGTTGTTGTCTACCTTGATTATCCCTTTGATTTGCCATATAGTTCACTTCTTCAAAACCCAGAGGAGGACAAAATCCGGTGTCATGCTCCCCCTTACAAAGTTCGCAACAAGCTACTTGCTTACTTCTGCTCGGCTCCTTCATTTCTTTGATTTGTTGAGTCAAAAGCTCCACTTGTTGAGAGATAAGCTTGTTTTGCGCGAGGATCGCATCGTTAGTTCCCAATTCAAGGACACCGGGCTTCTTTTGAGAGTTGCCACGGCTTTGACTTTGAAGATCATTTTGAGCCATTCTATTGATAATATCAGTTGCTTCCTCGGCATTCTTTGCCATCAAACTTCCTCCCGCAGTGGCATCCAACAAAGTCTTACAATTCGGTTGGAGACCATTCTTTAAGATATGAATTTGTGTTAACTCATCAAACCCGTGACCTTTACATTTACGAAGCATGGACTTGAATCGTTCCCATGCTTCATTGAGGGATTCATTAGTGCCTTGAGAGAACACTGAAATTGCTGTTTTTGACTCCATGAAACGGTTATGAGAGAAGAACCGTTCAATAAATTTTTCCTCCAAGACATTCCAATCGGTCATCACGGCTGGAGTTTGATCGAGGTACCAATCCTTTGCCTTGCCAAGCAAAGCATGCGGAAATAATCTTTTAAAGAGAGGTAACTCTTGTGCTTGATCTACACCGGCCGCTAATGCAATCTCATAGAATTTTTTGAGAAACGCAAAAGGGTCTTCATGGTCCATTCCGGTGAATGGACTTCCATACAATAAATTCAAAGTTCTAGTTTTCATTTCAGCTTGCCTTCCTTGATTGTTGTTGGCAAACTGAGCGGTATGTCGTGGACTGTTCACACAAGGTGTGGATGCGGGAGGTGGAGGTGGTTGCGCCATGATTGGTGTGAATGGTGGTGGTGGTGTTGTAGTAGAACTTCCTTCTTGCTCTTGTCTTTGTCTCGCAAGTTGCCTCCTCCGTCTAGTTCTGCTATTGAGCCTACGAGCAGTTCTTTCAATCTCAGGATCGAAAAGAAGATGGTCCGCCGGTAGTTTCCCTCGCATAAACCAAGTCTGCACACTAAACAAAACACATCAACAAGCACAAGAAAAATTGTAACAAGTCGAAAACTTCACACTTATTGCAATGCTTGCAATATCAATTTACAATCCCCGGCAACGGCGCCAATTTGTTGAAATACAAATAGAGTTCGGGTTTAGTGTTATTGTTCCACAGAGATTGTTCGTGATATTACCGCCGTTCGACAGTCGTAACGTTTCAAACTTTAAAGTAACAAGGGGTTTTAGGTTGTTTTCGCAACAGTTGCATTCAAAGTTAATTAAAAACGGTAAAGGATTGTTTTAATGGTTTATAAAAACATGTCAAGGTTAGGGTTCGATAAACCACTTTGCACGTATATAATCGATAAAGCTAATGAACTCGGTTAAATGATAAATACAATCACATATCCTCCCAATGAGTTTATCTCTAACACATATTGTGAGTTTTGCCATTTTGATCCTTTGTTGATTTCTCACACAAACTATCAAAATGGCAACATTAAAGTTCAATATTTGGTGAACATCACACACATTGCTATCTCTAGCCAATGTACATTGATGGATGACAAACCTAGGTAAAGAGTTGGAGCACATTTCTCAATCATGAACCAACACAAAGAATAAACATAAAATCAAGGTTTATCATCATACATTCATCATTCAAGAGTTCACAAGATAGGATCAATCCATATACATACAAAGTAAAGGTTTACTTACATCTAACCTTGACACAAAAGAGAAATTATCTACACATATTCATGGTAGCTTGATCAACAAGAATCGGTAGAAGAGAAACGAGCATCAACGACGATTTTATCGACAAAATGATGCTTTTTATCTTCCACAAATGAAATGCTACAGTGTAATGTATTTTGATCTCAGAATGTAATAATGAATATCCAAAAAATCTTATCAAACCACTTTATAAGGGGGCTGAGTGTCACGAAGCGCGCTGAGCGCGCTGAGCGGGTGCAACTTAAAAGTTAAACCGCGCTGAGCGCGCTTATGAGCCCGCTGAGCGTGCAAGCTACTGTAAGTCATTCCATCCTCGCGCTGGGAGCGCGCTGAGCGCGCTCAAAGCATGCTCGAAAAATCCAAATTTCTTCAAACTGTTTTTGTGGGATCCTCGAGGCTCCATTCCACACCCTTCCATGTAAAAATCTGCAATAAAAACACAAAAGATAGATAGATACGATAAATAATGAAGTTAACTAGAAAACGGTTATAAACGGAAACAATGGGAAAAGGCATGGATTTACGAATAAAGCTCACAAAAAGGTGCTAAAAACTAATCTAAATATTAACACTTTTTAGCACCTAACAGTCATTCAGCAATTGCTGTCCCCAATGGCGTTCACGTCCGTCGTTGGAACGAGTTTGTCGATGCTCGGGTGGGAAAGAACTTCTTGTATGACGGATTTGTTTCCGCCCTTCTTCTTTGTGCTTGCCAATTTGGACAAGACATCTACTCGGGCATTGTGCTCGTGAGGGATGTGGGTTACTTCAGCGGAGGTGAATTTTTTCATCTTTTCTTTCACCAAGGTCAAGTATTTGATGAGGCTGTCGTTCTTGGCCTGGTACTCTCCTCGGACTTGCGAGGCAACAAGCTGGGAGTCGGTGAAGATTTTGACCTCCTTGGCGAGGAAAGTCTCGTACTCTTCTTGGTTGTTCGACGTCGGGAAGGATAGTTCGAGGGATACCTCGATCAACATGCCTTCTTCGTTTTCGAGGATGATGCCCGCCCCGCTTCCCTTCGGGTTGGATGCCCCGTCGACATAGATCGTCCATTTTTGGGATCCGTTGGTCGAAGGTTCCGGGATGGTCATCTCCGCCACAAAGTCGGCCAACACCCGAGCCTTCAGGGTTTTCCTTCCCTCGTATTGGATGTCAAACTCGACGAATTCGAGCGACCACCTGAGCATCTTCCCCGCCATATCTGGTCGTCCAAGGAGTTGCCTTATAGGCTGTTCGGTCCTTACGACGACAGTGTGGGCTAGGAAGTAGTGGCGTAGCCTCCTGGCCGCGGTGACGAGGGCTAGGGCGACTTTCTCTATCTGCTGATACCTGAGCTCAGGGCCTTGGAGGGCTTTGCTCGTGAAGTAAATCGGGTTCTTCCCGTCCGGGGTTTCCCGAATGAGGACGACGCTGATCGCTTCACTCGTGATTGCAAGATACAAGAATAATGTCTCCCAGCTCTCGGGCCGTGAGAGGACCGGGGGTTGCGATAGGACTTGTTTTAGGTGGAGGAGCGCCTGATCGCATTCCTCGTTCCATTCAAACGTCGCTTTTTGTCGAAGAAGTTTGAAAAATGGGAGTGCGTATTGCGCAGACTTGGCGACGAAGCGGGAGAGGGCGGTGAACATCCCGTTCAGTGACTGTATTGACTTCTTCGAGTTCGGAGTTGGGATCTCGGAGAAAGCCTTACACTTGTCGGGGTTGGCCTCGATTCCTCGCTCTGTGAGGTAGATGCTAAGGAACTTACCTGCCCGGACGCCAAAGGTGCATTTATCGGGATTGAACCTCATGCGACATCTTCTCGCTGTGTCGAACACCTTCTTGAGGTGCGCGGCGTGGTCGACTTCTTCTTTGGACTTGACGATCATGTCGTCCATGTAGACCTCGAGCATGTCGCCGATTTCTCCCCGAAAAACCTTGTTCATCATCCGTTGGTAGGTCGCGCCGGCGTTCTTGAGTCCGAAGGGAATTACGTTGTAGTAGTAATTGCCCGACTCGGTCATGAAGGTCGTGTGTTGTTTGTCGGCCTTATCCATGGGGATTTGGTTGTACCCCGAGTAGGCGTCCATGAAGGGCAATAGCTTGTAACCTGCAGAATTGTCGACCAGCTGGTCAATGTTAGGCAACGGATAACAGTCTTTCGGGCAAGCCCAGTTAAGGTCGGTATAATCAACACACATCCTCTATTTTCCATTACTCTTTTTGACAAGTACAACGTTGGACAACCAGGTCGTGTACCTGGCCTCCAAAATAAAATTCTCCTATAGGAGGTCTTTTACAGCTTTTTCAGCAGCCTCCTCTTTTTCAGGAGACTGCCTACGCCTATGTTGAACTATGGCCCTAGCGGCTGGATCTACTGCGAGCTGATGGCAGGCCACCTCGGGGTCGAGGCCAGGCATTTCGGAGGCGCTCCACGCGAATAGGTCAGCGTTCTCCCAGAGGCATATCTTCAGCTGCTTCTTCGCTAAGTTGGGGAGCCCGGTGCCAATCTTCACGTTACAGTCTGGATCGTCCCCGAGGGAGATGAGCTCGAAGTCTCCGTCAGGGATGGGGCGCGTTGGGTGGAGAGGCTGCCCGTTATTTTATGCCTGAAGGTCGAGGTCTTCTGCCCCGTCTTCATCGGGTTCGCCGGGAACCTGCTGTCGAGGTCGACTGCATTGACGCACGGGAGAGGCCTCTATTCGGTGTCTGGGGATGACTTTGCTCCGGTCTTGGGCTTGGTGCCGATGGAACTCATGCCTTTGATAGCAGCGTCGAAGCACCTCCTAGCCACGTCTATGTCCCCGTGCATCGTAACTACCCATCCCCTGGCCGTGTAGTACTTCATCTTGAGGTAGACCGTTGATGGCACCATTGTAAGTTCGGCCAGGGTGGTCCTCCCGAGGATGCAGTTGTAGAGAGATAGACATTCGACCACCAGGAAGTGGGTCTTCACTTGTCGGGCAGTGTCTTCGGCCCCGAATGTGACCATCAGCTCTACGTAGCCCTATGGTCTGGTGGTGGTGCCGTTGAACCCCTGCAGATCTGAACTGACGTACAGGGTCAGATATCTCTCATCGAGCTGGAGAGTTCCGAACAGATGAGTGTACATGATGTCGACCGAGCTTCCCTGGTCGACATAGATCCTTCGAACATCAAAATTCACCATCTGTGCCCTGACCAGGAGAGGGATAGTGGCGTTGGACGCTCCGTCGAGGAGCTCTTTGAGGTAGAGGGTGATAAGGTTTGATTTCCCTTGCACCTTCTCGAGAGTAGCGGTCTTCACCGACGTTGCGGACTCCAGTTCGTCAAATTTCTGCTTGATCGAGCCGACGGACAACTTCTTGTAACCACCCCCGGAGATGACCATTGTCTTGGGGAAGCCTTCCCAGGTGCTACGACATGTTGCGAACTGCTTCCTGGCTCTCAATGTCTCCGGGGGTGAAAAAGTCTTCGGGTCGAGTGACGCTGAGGGCGAACTGAAGCCGACTCTCGTCGGGAGGAGACGGCGTCTCCTCGACGTTTTGGGCTTCCTGGGAACTGGGACGAGGAGCATCATTCTTCTGGGCGTACTTCTTTAAGTGCCCTTCCTTGATCAGGATCTCAATTGCATCTTTGAGATGGATGCAGTCTTCTGTGACATGTCCGTGGCTCCGGTGGAACCTGCAGTACTTGGACTTGTCCGTGTTTTATTTGGGGGGAGTCAGCTTCGGAAAGCGGATGCCTCCTTTCAGAAATTCCGAGTTGGAGCACTCGGAGAAGATTCGCGCGCGGGGAGCGTTAAGCGGCGTGTACTCCGTGAACAGACCAGCTGGTCCTTTCTGTTCACGGGAGTCCCTGGGGCGGCCTTCCTTCTTCCTTTCTCCCCCGCGTCGGGGAGGAGAGTCTTCTTTGTGGATGCGGAGGCCTTCCTTGCGCCTCGACTCGAGGGCGATCTGTGTTGCCTCTGACTCCTCGAGCTCGATGTACGACTGAGCTCGTTTGAGGAGGTCCTCCAGACGGCGAGGTCTGCGGAGGCCCACGGACTTGGCAAAATCAGATCCAAAACGTAGTCCGTGGATGATTAAATACTTCTTCATGTTGTCGGTCGTATGAACCTCGACAACTTCCCTGTTGAATCTCTCAATGTAGTTCCTGAGAGATTCGTTCTTCCCCTGGAAGATGCTTTCAAGGGCAGCCTCCGTCTTCAGGTGTCGACGAGATGTTGTGAAGTGCTTGGTGAAGCGTTGCCTTAGTTGCTTCCAAGACGTGATCGACCCAGGTGCCAAACGCTTGTACCAAGTCATGGCTCCCTTCCGTAAGGTAGTGGGGAAAAGCCTACACTTAATGGCCCCCCTGACGTTTCTGAAGTCGAGCATGGCCTCGAAACTTTTGACGTGATCATCTGGGTCGGCCAGGCCGTTGTAGGTCCCCAGTGGTGGGGGTTTCTCCATGCCCGCAGGAATTAGGGCGTCCATGATCTCCCATGATAGGGGGTCCTCTAGTCGTCGTCGTCGCTTCCGGCTGGGGACCTTGAAGGGGACCGGTGATGTCGACCAGGTCCTTGTCGCGGAGGGGAATTCCTCGAACGGTTCCTCGGCCTTTCCTCGGTGGTCTTGCTCTTCTTGGTAGTTGAGGAGGGCCTGGGTTCCTTCCGAGGCGGGGAACGCTGGCGCTTCTGGGAAGCCGGATGGGGGCGTTCGTGGCGTGGCCGACGGCCCTCGCGCATCGGCGAGGGGGTTCGAGATTCTTCTGAAGGAGTCCTTCGCGGGGAAGGAGAACTGCGAGGCGAAGGTGGACCCCGATGTCTTCACGGGGAAGATCGCCGTGTCCGCCCTCGCTCGAGTACTTCAATTCTGAGATTCTGGTACGCAATCAGCTGGTTGGTCTGATTGACCAAGGCAAATCGGGCCACAGTGCTCGAATCTGCATTAGGCGGAGGAGCAACTGGCTGAAAGACGGCTTGTTGGCCGTCCTGCCGGGCGGCGTCGTAATCCGTGTCTCAGGAGTCGGGGGAGGCGGAATGCCCGTCTCTCACGTCGCCTTGCTCGGCGTTGGGGGCAGTAACTTCCTTGCGGTGGTTTATGTTCTCGAGTTGCGCGAGGACGGTGTCCAGAGCTTTGTTCGTAGACGGGTTGTTGGCCATGCTGGTGATGAACGAGAGGATTGCTTTCGTTTATCGTTGAGGGAAAAACGGGGAAGCAAGGGTTCCCACAGACGGTGCCACTGACCGTACCTGGATCAGACAATTATTCAGTGGCCAGCAACGTCGTGTGGACTTTAGCTCTAGTGATGTCGAAAGATGGCCGGGGGGTGTACCTGCAAGGTACTCCGATGCTCAAGTAAGATAACGGTCAGAGAAAGGCAAGTACAGAAGAACAAGTGTGAGAGTTAGAATGTATTGTGTAACCTGACCTTCTCAAGTGAGAGGGTATTTATAGAGAGCCCCCAGCGCGGGGCCAACGGTTACTTGCATTGGGCTGGATTGCCAGGCCCAATCCAAGTAATTGCCAGGGCTTACGTGGCGAAGTGAAGACCAGCACTTGGTCTTTGCCCTGGTGTAACGGTCCCTAAATCTCCGGAAGTAGGGCAAACCAATTCCTTCGGGAGTGGTAAGTTACAAGAGAACGTGTCCTCGCGGGGAGGAGCACGTAGCCGTCGAGGAGAGGTGCTACGTGTCTCTGCTCGACGGTCTTCTACCCCGCGTGTCCGACGTCTGAGGGGACTAGCATGTGCCCGACACGGAGGTGGTTCTCGGCCTCATTTGTCCTTCGTTGGTCATTGGGCCTGGGCCTGCCCGACCGTAGGGCATGTGCTGGCCCAGTCCGGAACAACTTTATTTCAAGTTTCAAAAAACAGCAATAATAATTCATTTTTTCTCTCTCGTCATTTTTCTGTCTCTTTCTCTCTGTCGACTGTGGATCGAAGGTCCTTCTTCTTCCTCTTCGTCAAGCTTCTCCCTCTTCTTCTTCTTCCTCTTCCTTAACCTCCATTCTGTAACAACATCATCACCATCATATTCTCCCTCTTTTGGTATATTCGTAACACACCAAAACAAGAATGGTGTGTGAATCAGTTTACGTGTGATTTTAGGGTCTCATCTATTTTTTTCTGATTTCTTCTGATTTAGTGTTTGTTGTTTCAGGTTTGGTTGTGTTGGCTCACGCTGAAGGAGGAAGATGCGCGAAAAACTGAATCGGATCGAAATTTATTTGGTGAAAAAATGACTGTCTATTTGTGGCTTCGATGGAGTTGGAAAAGGGTAGACAAAGAAGAAGATTGATTAGGTATGGTTTTTTGCCCTTTCAGTTTATATAGATGAAATCGATAAACCTTAATCCCTAATTTTTTTTGTTGAATTTAATGACAGGGATAGAGTTGTTGAGGTCAGAGATGAGTTACATAGAATGTTGAATGAGGTACTATATCTTCAGTTGATTTATATTTGTTTTTTATGCAAGTTATACTCAGATTTAATTTTCTTGTCATACTGCAAACATTAATGAGAGAAAAAAAATTTTGTAACTGCGATTTCAGATGTTGATGCAAAAAAGAACTTAGAACTTTCACTGACTCTGAGTGTCTCATCGATGATGCCGATAAGAATTTGGTCGCCATGAACCCTATTAACACGGTATTCGATTCGTTATTTTAATATTTACTCGATCTACTCAATATTTTTCGCGTATGTTCTTTCTGTATATTCCAAGTCAGTAGTTGCATTTATGAAAAATTAAGGTTTTGAATTGCAAATGGAAATTCGCAGGTCTCTCCTTAGAAGGATTGCAAAATACCTTAGCTCATAAATACCTCATTAAATTCACTGGTGGTACCAAAGTTGGGGATAGAAACATGCACCAAATTGCATACAAGGATTGTAAAATAGCTCCTTTAGTTGATATTATACCTGGCAGGCGGAATAAAGATTTACTTATAGGTAACACTATGCATTTCCTTATGTCTTTACTACTAATGTATATATGTTTTCATTGGATCGACGTCATGTTTGCTGTCATTATTACAGATGTTAACGGAGTGGTTGATGATATAGGGTACACACAGGCTCAGGTCGGTGGTAAGAAGCAGCAGGTCAACTTCCTCATTCGCGACTTGAGGTCTGTTTTTGTTTTTTCATGTTCACAACAAGCTTATGCTATGCTTATGCTATAGTTATCCATCTTATATTCTCATTATATTTACAATAATTTTGAAAATTTCTAGCAACAACACTATTAATTGTACCCTATGCGAGGCGTGGGCAATTTAATTTATCAACTATATTCAACAATAGACTGATTCTTCCATTCCAGTTTTGGTTTTGATTCAATATGCAAAAGTCAATATTTTCCCCTTTTATTTTTTTTCCTATGTTTGATCACAACATGCATGTTAATTAATTCATATATTTGTTCATTTAGGCAAATATCCTCAAATATTGAAAACTTTTGTTATGCAAAATATTAAGGTTTTGAATATGAAAAAACTTTAACTGGATCCCCGTGTTGCTAACTGAAGTGAAATATTTTTTCAACTTAACAATCTAAAAAATTTGCTTCCATCAGTTGTAGTGAAGGTGTATATTTGTGTATGTATGTATATGTTTTACTTTAATGATAGTTGATAGTGTTAGTTTTGTCTGGCTTTGCACTTTATATACAGATGGAAAAACACCTATTTTTTTTTGTCTTTGTAGGAGGGTATTGAAGTATTGACAGAAGAAGCTCCAACAAAATCTGTTACTTCTAGGAATTCTTCAAAGAGAAGTAGAGCAGCAGAAGTTCATAATTTTTCCTAAAAGGTTTGTGTTTTTTTTTCGTTTATTTGTGTTTGTTGATTTTTAGTGTTCTTAAGGAATGGATTTTTCTGAAATTTGTTGAGCAAAGAATGAGGAGTAGAATTAATGCGAAAATGAAGGCTTTACAAAATCTGATACATAATTCTAACAAGGTGCATGTATTTTTTTTAACCTTTGGTTTAAAGGGCGTGTTTGTTTATAATTCCTTATTATTATTATTATTATTATTATTATTATTATTATTAGGGTTAATACCTATTTTCACCCCTGCCATATGGGCGTGTTTTGAAAAAACCCCCTGCGAAAAAAAAGTTGCAAGACTGACTTTAACAAATTTTAAAAGTTTTGATTTAAACCTTTATCAGGCCACATCATCAAAAATACTTATGTGGCATCCATTTTTTTAATTTTTAATTGGAACATATTGCCACATCAATTAATTAGGAATTGCAATGACTCTTTTACCCTCAGCACTTTTCTTAACAAAAACCCTAACCTATCTTCTTCTACGTTCAAATCCTTTGATGCGCCTTCTTCTCCGTCGTTTTCCCTACCCCCATCGTCTGCGCCGTCTTCTCCATCGTTTTCCCTACCCTATCCGTTTTCTTCTTTTTTCGTTTTCGTCAATGAATTTCAGTTACCATTTTCGTCTAACTCAAGCTTATCTTCCAATGGAAGAGTAACTCCCAAATGTGGCCACAATGTCTCCATGAAGATGTTTGTATCGAAATCGGTTTCAAAGCCTGGGAGAAAATATTGGAAATGTAAGTTTTGGGGTAAAGGTGACGATTGCAACGCATTTCACTGGGTAAATTGTGGCCAAATTTGTCACACTTTGTGCATCTATATGATACACCCACCCTCCTCATCCTTGAACCAGTCTCATCCAGCTCTCTAAACCTCAATTTCTTAGGCCTTCCAGGGCCATTCTTGTATTATGGTGGCAACAAGTTTTCAGCATCCATAGTAGGCCACATGTCCATACCATTGATTGGACTGACATTGTTTTCATAGCATGTCTTGTAAGCTTCCCTCATATAGCAAGGGTCAACATATTTCTCAAGATCTAAATTCTGATATTGCAATGCAGAAACAGCATGCCTACAAGGTATGCCTACAAGATCCCAAAAGCAACAAGTCTTTTATGTCTTTTACACCATGCTCTACCCATAGATGGCCATCAACCTTACAAGACATGCAATGCTTTGCAATTTCTACAGCTTGTGCATCATCAACAACATTTGTAAAACCTTCGTCCATATGAGGAATCTTTCTCCAAAGCCTAAAACCTTCATATCCCCAATCTTTAACCAGACTAATAGCTTCAAAAAAGCTCCATTTATCTTCGTCCAGCCCTTCAACAATTGTCTCCCTACCCCCTCTATAATACGTATGACTGTCTTGAACAAAATTTCCCCCATGGTGAAATATTAAACTAAACACGCCCATATCTGCAGAATACAAAGAATAAACCGTACATATTGTTAGAAACATATTCACTTGGGACCACATTATTGTACTTGGATAAGAATAGAAACTTTGAGAATAGTACGTACCTTTCAAAATCAAACTTCTGGATATTTTGTTACAAGAACTCTTTCGGATGTTGGAATGCAAACGATATGACTTCTGCAGTTGAGTTACGAACGAAATTGAAGAACCCTAAGGAAGATGAAGATGAAGAACCCTAATATTTAGGGTTTGAAATGAGACATTTCCCAAATGTGCAAAAATCTGGATATTTTGTTAAGAAAAGTGCTGAGGGTAAAAGAGTCATTGCAATTCCTAATTAATTGATGTGGCTATATGTTCCAATTAAAAATTAAAAAAATGGATGCCACATTAGTATTTTTGATGATGTGGCCTGATAAAGGTTTAAATCAAAACTTTTAAAATTTGTTAAGGTCAGTCTTGCAACTTTTTTTTTCGCAGGGGGGTTTTTCAAAACACGCTCATATGGCAGGGGTGAAAATAGGTATTAACCCTTATTATTATTATTGTTACTGTTGTGGATTGTTTGTTTCCATCTTATGTTTGCAACTTAAATGTAAAGAAAAGATACGGTTCACAACTAAGCTTTGGATTTTGGAGGGTTTAGTAATTCATCGTTCACTTCTGTACATGTCTCAAAGACCCATTAATAGGTTGTCTAAAGAAAGATATACTATGTAATGTGATTTAAGGTGGTTGTTATGGTATGCAAAGTCTGCCTAATCAGCACTTCTACATTCTATCTCTGTCTAAATAAAAAGTCCATTTATATATTGGCATAATTTTGTATTTTATAGAGGACCGGGGAGCTGGGGGGGGGGGGGGGGGGGGGGGGGTAAAGGTCTTCCTATCATGATATTATTTCTTTCTTAAAATTGTAATAACTTCTAAAAACCTATACCGAGCATACCTAATACTATCTATGCTCAAGCATTTTTTTCTTTGTAATGCTTATATTGTTCTTCTGTTTCATTTGAAATTTTGCCCTTCTGTGGTAAATTTGACAATAGGTATGTGATATAAAGGCTTTATCTGAATGAATTGATACTATACTTTGATAGTAATTTCTCTGTTAGTAAAGAAATTTTTACTGCAATGTCCTTATACTGTTTTCATAATTAGCCTAAATATGGTTTTCTAGAGTATTTACCATCACAACTTATTTTACTCGGAAATAGAATTGTTTCATTTGAGCTTTATTTTTTGTATTTATCCTGATGTATAGAAACAGTGGTATATTTATCCTTATGTTTCTGAAAGTTAAATAATTAAATGATTTTAGTTAACAAACTGAAACATACTAGATTTACTAGATATATAAGGACTGCAAGACTGGTTTTGTGATGGGGATACAAATACAAATACTCTTACTTTGTTTATGTGATATATATTTTTTAAATATAATATATTAATTGCAATGAAAAATAATAAAACATATTAAAATATAATTAATAGTATTAAATTGTAAATTTATAATAGTAACAACTGCAATCAAATTTTGTCATTTGTGTAATAAGATTTACATTGGGTATTGAGAACACAACTTTGCAGTCTTAGTTAGAGTCATAGTAGACTGCACAATTTTTTTTCATTTTCAATGTTTTACTTTAATTTTGTTCATTTAAAGTGTGTTGTTCATGTCTAACTAAAAATTATTGTGATAGAAATTTATGTGATATAAAAGTATCCTGTTTTCATCTTTTCCTGTCCATAATATGCCAACTTTTCATGTTCTGTCATTTCAATACTTTATCTCTTTTACTAACTTATTTTAAATTTAAATCTTTATTTTTCTCTCCTCATAATGTTTGTACTTAAATGTTATGAAAATAAAATAAATATTTTAATTACTTTATCAAACCTTATGTTAACCAAAGTAATACTCATTGAACAAAATAATTTTTACTTACGAGTAAAAATACATTGTTAATTCAAATATTTGTATATAAATAATGTATGAATTCAAACACGAAAAAAAATGTGTTGTTTTTTTTAATTATTTATGTATCTAATATTTTTATTTAGAAATTATTTTTAATTTAAATTACACTACTTTTTAAGATAATATATGAATAATTGAAATATATATTATTGATGTCTTTCTTTTAAAAATTGGAAAATTGATACAATTTTTTTATATTTTAAAAATATGTAATTCATTTAAATATTTATCTTTTATTAACTTATATATTTATCTTTGACTATTTTTTTTTTATTTTTCCTTTTTTACAATTAAATTTAAATATTTTTTATTTTATTTGAATTTCAAAACCAAACTGATGACAATTCTACAGTCCACACACCAGTACCTGTACGGATGCACGTGTATCGTACTAGTGTTAAGATACGATGAAATTGTCAAAAGTAAGATGAATTAATAACATGTACATGTCTTGTGCCATTTTGAATTATATGAAGAATTTACCTGACATCACTGTACAAGATGATAATTTTTTCTTCCAAACGAAGATTTAAAATTTTGAAATTAGAGATTCTAAGTATAACCTTAAAAGACTTATCTATGGAGAATCATGAATGATCTATCTTAACATAGAAAATAAGTAATAGTGATATTTCACTATCCTAAAAAACTTATCTATGGAAAATTATTTCACGATGATATTTCACTTAATTTAGATTTAGAAGTATAAAAATATCTCCTCTTATTTAATTTAGCAGTTTCATCATCCCATTGAGGAAGAAAAATCTATCACGGTTCCACCATGCTCACAAAAGAAAAAAATTGTTGGATATGTGGTATAAATAAAATTAAATAGAAATAATAAAAATAGTGATAATTAAAAACTTATTTTAAAAAAAGAATAACGATAATTAGTTAAAAAAAAAAATCAAGAGTGAAACGAATAATGATAATTTAAAATTTGAGAAAGAGTGCCTAGTTAGTGGTTATTTAAAACATGAGTTAGTGTTCTAAAAAAATAATAATTTAAAAAAAACGAGTAACAAAAGAGTTGCTAGTTAATGATTGGTTTTTAAAGTTAGTGGTTGAAAATATTTGTAAATCATAATAAATAAATATTAATAATGATAATTAAAATTTTTAAAAAAGAGTGGCTAGTTGAAAAAATATAATTAGAATTTTGAAGTTAAAAAAAGCTAGTGAGAGAAGTGGTTAGTTGAAAAAAAAAAACTTAGTTAGAAGTTAACAAAATTTAGTTAGAGAAAATACTCGTAATTAATATAACAAAATTATTTCTAATTTAAAAAGCAATTTAAAAAAGGAAATGTCAAATAAATTTAAAAAAAAAAAGAATGAATAAAAAATATAATGGATAAAAAACATAAGAGTATGTTATTCGTTTAAAAAACTAGGGATTGAAAATATTTGTAAATATTAATAAATAAATGTTAATAAATATTAATAATGATAGCATGTGAAATGGCTATGATTCGTTTAAAAGAGTTTGTGATTCGTTTAAAAAATTAGTGATTAAAAATATTTGAAGCACAAATGACCATGTATATTCTGAGCAAATTTCAAAACTCTCCTGGTTAAAAAAATATTGTTGAAACTTAAGCTCTCCATTCTCGAAAGCTCCTCATTCTCACCTCTGAAAATTCCTAAATTAATAAAAAACAATAAGAGTAACATAACATAATCCAAATAACATGTTCACATAATTTAAGAAACCTTTGAAATATAAATGCATCTGCAGTAACTAGCTTTATAGAATTGACAAAAACACTCTAAACTCTAACTGTCTATGAAAGTGACCTAAAAAAAATTCAATTCACATCAGAATTTTTTTTAGATGATTGTGAAATTCTGGTACAGATGTGTGATGTCTTTGTGCAATGTCACAACATCGCAATCTGCTGAACAAGGCAATAATAAAAACAGTAAATAACACACTGAATTGTTCACCCAGTTCGGTTCAACAACCTACATCTAGGGGCATACCAAGCCAGGAAGGAAGTCCACTATTAGTAGTATCAAATTACAGACTCAACAGACCAGTTGACAATCTACCTAATTTAATCACTACCCAATGACCCTTCTACCTAAGTCCTCCCTAGGTAAGAGACTCCATCTCACTTCCTATCATCACAATGATGTCTAGCAGTCAACTACACCGTCACTGCATCAACAGCTTGTTTACCAATGACTTTTCTAACACAGAAAACCAGAAGACACACTTCCATGACTTACATTGGAGTTGCTTCAAAGCTTCCTCCAAGAACAAACCCAAACTCATTACCTACAGGTTTCTGAGTTAACCACAGTGACCATCTCACAACCCGAGTGGTTCACTTTGACAAAGCCCTAAAAATCTACATCTTGGACCCGTACCTCTTCTAGGTTACAAGCATTCTATTTATCACATAATCCCAACAGGATTTGGACCTTCAAATCATATCATATCTTCTGTAACAAATCTGCTTCTAAATAGATCTTCAATCATATCTTCAATTAAATCTTCAATTATTAACTCTGAATATTCTCCATATCTTTATGCTTTAAATGCGCAACAAACCGATCTTCATAACTGATTGTAACAGAATATATCTCTCCCTTGATCTTCGCCTGCATTCTCTGATTTTCTTTAGCAGAATATCTCATTCACACCAGAAACACGTGCAGCCCTAATTAATCATCCCAGACCTGATGTTGTAATGTTTTGGTATAGTGATGTTAAGACTTCGCATGTGACATCACTCTTCAGCACTTTAACTCTTCAACGCTATTTACAACCCAGACTGTTAGCAGTTCATGTTGAAACATCAACCATGACATCAACATTGTTTTAACATAATTTCAGCCAATTACAAGAACTTACAATCTCCCCCTTTGGCTAATTTTGGCTAAAACTACTATATAAATATTACAACTCAGATTACAGCAGTAATTACAACTCTATACTACTGTCAGTAGTTATCAGTAACCACTGAACCTAACAGTAACCATCAGTAGCTACTGTGAGCAACAATCCTGGAGAACCATCTTCTAGGGAATATTTGAATGATGTTAAGACATCATGTCTGACAACTTCTTTTGGCAGCACAGCCCACCACAATCACTTCAGGCAGCACATCAGGAGGAAGAAGTAGAAAGTCCCGAAGTTATGCACTCAGATTAAAGATATCTGGTGTACATGAGGAAGAAGATTTTAGACACTCCCCCTTAATACAACACATTTCTTTTTCCTTTCAACTCAGACCCGAAATCATTGTGGAAGTCTCCCTCAGAAAAGAAATGTTTGTCCATTCATCAAAGACCAATGGTGGCATAAGATAATTCTGCACACCATCATTGATCAGACACTGGGTTTAGACCATGGCATAAGAGGAAACTTAAGAAGTACCATTCTGCCAACCCAGGTAACTCAGAACATAAGTCACAACTGTGTTCATAACTCAGGACACAAGTCACAAAGACTCAACACCAACTCAGGGATGTACCATCTTTTTCTGCTGCATTAGAAACTGCAGACTCCAGGCATAACATCTACACAAGGCACTTAGCCAGATCCCCTCCTTTCTCCCCCTTTTTAGCCACAAATTGGCAAAGGAACCCCTCACAGAACCAGACCCAGTAATTGCTCACCCAAACATGAATAAACGCCATATGACTTATGACACATGAACACTCACTGGCTGAAGGAGAACAGAATAACCCCTATAAATAGCTAACCAGTAACTTAGAAATTAACGAGCCATTGAATATGTCACTGTTCTTGGTCAAACAACCGCTATTTTAGGTATCAAAAACTGCATTCAAATTCAATGCCTACCTTCCAAAAACTGCCTTGACTGCCTTAAATATTTCACAACTGAATCTTACCATAAATTAGGCCAATAACGCTCCATGCATAGTCGAAGCCACGTGTTTCACTTTATCCTAACACCACCGTCCAAAGTACTTCCCTGTTTGGCTCAAGAAAAACATGTCCTATATCATGTTCTGACATCTCTTCAGACATTGCCTGCTGGCTCATTAACCCAAGACTCTACAAACACATCTTCTTATCTAATGGGTATTGATACAACTTCTCACAACTTCTTCTAGATTGCTTCCAACCATCAGCCAAGTACACCACTTTTGCTTTTCAGACCTCTCCTGTATAGGCACTATCTTCACACAGCTATGACAGGTCCCATCATCACACTGCACAAGTTTGATCAGTACCCATGCTGCAATAGGCTATAGTAAACAGCCTTACACTCAATGCCCTTTATGATATCCCACCAATAATGCCACATTCCTCATGGGAATTTTAGGTACAAGATATGCCAAGTCCAATAGACAAAGGCCCATTTGATTGGAAATTTCTCACACAAGACAAACACCCTCCTGTCCTTACATTCACCAGCTCCTAATGAAGTCTTCAACATGAAAGTAGCCATGTATTTCCTGAACTACTTACCATCAAGATTAGAATCTGCCCATTCTAATCCACACAATGTCAGAACTGCCACTTCAGACTATAATGCTGCTTCTTCAAACTCCATAAGTATGGTACATACCCAACCATAATGTTGTAACAACATGTAGGACATCAGCACGAGACAACAGACCATCCCACTTAACTAGACAAGACCTAGCCTTATCCTACTAGGACCACTTCCACCCAGGCACCAAGCACGAAGTTCTGGTAACCAATATGTCAAGAAAAGCAGGTTCCCAAGAAAAACAGATTCCCACACCAAAGACTACTTTGACTGGTTAGGCGATACAAACAATGCCATATTATCCATTATAAATACCAAACCTCATTGCTCCTATCAGCACACCAAGGAAGGAAACATAAGTCAGTCTAACAAGAATGCAGCAAAGAGACACATGCAAGAGGACAAGAAGCCAGATCCTCAGAAGTTGAAGGACACAACACTGTCCAAAGCTGGAGCATCTTCTGGAGCAACAAGAACACGCAAGACATCAGAAACCAGGATGAAGACTATCAAGAAAAACCAAGTGCAGCTTCAAGCATCTAATGATGAATGGGATGAAGATTGGAAGACTTTTCTTGATTCGGGGGGTTGGGATAATCTTTAGACACTTTGTTTGTTGTTTTTACTAATCTTGTAAGCTTTCATCAATGCAATAAATTTATGTTTTACTTCTGTTCCATTTACACAACTGTACAAGACACTAAATCCTCATGTAAACAACTTTTCAATTTACTTTAACCTAAGTGCCAACACCACAAGCTCCCATAATATCATTCTCCCCCTATCAAGGATAACCAGTGCCCCTTTGCAAGAAGAACACCTTCCATCAACACAAACCCCTACTGAGTTCTTCCAGAAATTGCATAGAAACGCACATTCTCCACAAACAAAGCTGTCCTTCAGACTCCTCCTCAGAAGCATGTGCACATATGATTCAAACAATTAGCTTCACACGGGTAGAACCATTTATGTCCACACCAACATGCCATCCAACAGCCTAATGTCATAACATGTTATCTAACATTATCTCCTCACAAGATTCAACCAATCTTCACAATCTTGATCAGCATATATACCTTTGCAGCCAAAATCCATAGATAAGTACTAATGCTCTAGATGAGGATGAACATTTGAGCACACTTTTGAGCACATGCATTTTGGCACCATTGTCCTTTTCTCCAAAGGCATTCATTCCTTACCATGCTCTTCATCTTCAGACTTCCAATCAATACCTGAACTACATTTTCCATCCAAGGTAGACCTTCTACTTCATCATCCTCCCGTATGACTATGTAGACGCTCCTTAGGCATAATGTAGGCACCACGCTTCTGAACTAGAGCATAATCATCCCTCACCAAGGATATCCACATGCTCCACCAACTAGGCCATGCTGTAACCATCAAGATGTGATGACTTCATATCTTACAGCCTCAGCCACTGTCTGACTTAGACATGTTTGATGTCATCAGCATTCCAGAGCCTCTCACCCCAAACAATATGGATAATACTCCATCAACTCCACCAGTTGATTCAACTCCAGGATGCTTAACCCTTGAAAATACTTTCATAAAGTAAATTCTAAAACCTTCTGTAGTCCTAACCTATAACCTCAGACAAATACACAGTCTCCCGTCAATGTATATTGTCATCAGTTGACTACACAACTCTATCCAAAGCAGACAAATATTCAACTATTGTCATGCAAGATACAACATTTTATCTGGTCTGACATCCTTTTTCTGCATACTTGAGGCACTGATTGATCCTTCTTTTGCTACTCCACCCTACTGATCACATTAGATTAGGTAAGTGGCTTGACCTGATACTTCACAGTGAGCATAATGTTTCAACATCACCAGTCACATGAACCAGCATACTTCTAATAGACCAAGAATCTTCAAACTTTTGAAGCCATCCTCATTAGGTTACCACAACTAAGCTTAAGAGATATCTTATCAAGATCTTCACTCCCGCATGAAAACTTTGACATTGATACTCTTTTGCTTTGGCTCTACCTCCTTCTGATCCTTCCAGCCACAAGGCTGATGCAACCATCAATTCCAATTGACCAAAGGCTGATTGACATATTAAGCTCAGCTTCTTTCATGATGAATCTCCACACCACCCAGATGCCTCCTCTTCCAAGTCAGGAGTAGGTTCCAAACAGATGTGATCAACACATTTGTTTAGCCCCCAAGCATCTGTTATGTCACAATCTGCTGGTAGGACATATGTTTTCTTCACACCCAGAAGACCCTTTAACACATCCCAGAGATTGACCTTGTAAGGTTGGAGGCAAGAAAAAATTGCTTCTAACTTTCTTCAGACCCCTTTTCAACAAGCTCATATAAGAGTTCCTTTATGAGTGGACTTGGGATAAACCACAAGTATCTTTGGCAACTCTAACACGCTAGTTGAAGATATCCTCAAGTATCACCTCACCATGTGATACATCTTCAGAGGAGAACAGAATGTTGTAGCCTTAACACAAAACCACTAGGAATTTTCCATCAGATAAATATATGCAGCGGAACACACACCAGAAAACTCCTTTACAACCTTCAGGCAAAACATAATACCCCTTGTACAAACACGACACTCCATGTGCACTAGGACAACATAGGTTTGAAACTAAGTCAACCCACACAGCAGCTCACCACCAAAGCTACAAGCCTGATAACAATAGACAGGTCCAATACACACCATGTCATGAACAGTTCATCCTCCACTTCACGGGATCATACAAAAATCTCTATGAACTGACCAAGTCCATACACCATCTCAGCAAAACTATCTTCCTTGCTCATGAACCAGAAAGTATCTTCCCTAGATCTCATCCAGAAACAGACAGGATGCCTGCTCTGATACCAAGTGAAATTCTGGTACAGATGTGTGATGTCTTTGTGCAATGTCACAACATCGCAATCTCCTGAACAAGGCAATAATAGAAATAGTAAATAACACACTGATTTGTTCACCCAGTTCGGTTCAACAACCTACATCTAGGGGCATACCAATCCAGGAAGGAAGTCCACTATTAGTAGTATCAAATTACAGACTCAACAGACCAGTTGACAATCTACCTAATTTAATCACTACCCAATGACCCTTCTACCTAAGTCCTCCCTAGGTAAGAGACTCCATCTCACTTCCTATCATCACAATGATGTCTAGCAGTCAACTACACAGTCACTGCATCAACAACTTGTTTACCAATGACTTTTCTAACACAGAAAACCAGAAGACACACTTCCATGACTTACATTGGAGTTGCTTCAAAGCTTCCTCCAAGAACAAACCCAAAC
Source organism: Lathyrus tuberosus (assembly GCA_022829125.1). Classification (NCBI taxonomy): domain Eukaryota; kingdom Viridiplantae; phylum Streptophyta; class Magnoliopsida; order Fabales; family Fabaceae; genus Lathyrus; species Lathyrus tuberosus. The sequence goes on along the minus strand of JALAZF010000073.1, from coordinate 1,649,024 downwards.
TCCTTACCTACAAGTTTCTGAGTTAACCACAGTGACCATCTCACAACCCGAGTGGTTCACTTTGACAAAGCCCTAAAAATCTACATCTTGGACCCGTACCTCTTCTAGGTTACAAGCATTCTATTTATCACATAATCCCAACAGGATTTGGACCTTCAAATCATATCATATCTTCTGTAACAAATCTGCTTCTAAATAGATCTTCAATCATATCTTTAATTAAATCTTCAATTATTAACTCTGAATATTCTCCATATCTTTATGCTTTAAATGCGCAACAAACTGATCTTCATCACTGATTGTAACATAATATATCTCTCCCTTGATCTTCGCCTGCATTCTCTGATTTTCTTTAGCAGAATATCTCATTCACACCAGAAACACGTGCAGCCCTAATTAATCATCCCAGACCTGATGTTGTAATGTTCTGGTATAGTGATGTTAAGACTTCGCATGTGACATCACTCTTCAGCACTTTAACTCTTCAACGCTATTTACAACCCAGACTGTTAGTAGTTCATGTTGAAACATCAACCATGACATCAACATTGTTTTAACAAAATTTCAGCCAATTACAAGAACTTACAAATTGCTTTGGCATGTTCCATTCAACGAACAAAACACCTTCAATTTATGCTATAAATCTATAAGAGTATGTTTGGTAGGGGTGTTCATGGTATAGTTCACTTAGAAAACTAAACTGTACCGAACCGAACCATAACAATTAGTAACATAAACTGAACTGAACCATTTTTTTTAAAGTAATGGATTGATAACTAGAGCACAAGGGGTGCTCACCCTTACACAACAACAACAAAACAGAAAAAATCCACAGCAGAAAAAACACTAACAACAAGGCTACAAGCAAGAAGAAAAAAACTGAGAAGAACAACACACAACCAGGAACGCAGAAACTACCGGCAAGGCATTTCAAAACACCAAACCACAGCCTGAAATAAAATTCCCAGCCTAACTTCAAAGCACTTCCACACGGCAGCCACAAAAACACCCATAATAAAACATATGATCAGTGCTTCACAACAGACGCAAAAACAACCGTAGAACAGACCAACTGTGGCAACAAAAACTACAGAACCAAATGCCCTAAGGAAGGACCCAGCCAAAGCCAAGACACCCTCTTAATAGAACTAACCACTTCCTCGACAGAGCTGCTTGCTGCGTCAAAAACAACTTCGTTACGGATTTTCCATATCGCCCAAACCGTCGCCGCACAAATAGACATAGCTGTCTTTTTGTCAGACTTCCTTCCCACTGCAGATGAAGCAAAAGAGAAAGCATCCTTACAGCTATCCCCAGCCTTGAATTTGACTCCCGACCATTCAACAATTCTTTCCCACACGGCAACACCGAAATTGCAAAGGAGAAACAGGTGGACAGAACTTTCCTCTGCTAACTTGCACAGCGGGCACAAGGAATCTTCAATGTCAAGAGGGATCCCTCTTCAAAGAAGTTGAGCTTTTGATGCTATGCAATCCCTCATTAACCTCCACAGGAAAACTTGGACCTTGGAGGGAATGTTAAGCTTCCAAATCAAATTCTCACAATTTGAAATATCTTCATAATGACTCAAACCACACACCTCCTGAATAAGATGACAACAGTATGCGACAGAGAAAGCTCCTGCAGCATTTCCACCCCATTCAAAAGAGTCTTCAAGATCTTCCAAGGGTTTAGCCTCCAACAACAGTGAAGATAAGGCTGTTGTCTCATCCATCATGTCAGTGATGCCTCTGAGATGTATAATCTCCTCCAGATTATTGTTAGACAAAGCAAGGCTTTCCATGGCCTCACGAACACTCCAATTAGAGTTAATAGCCTGCACATATAAATTTGGACACACAACTTTGAGTGGTTGGTCTCCCAACCATCTGCTGCTCCAGAATGAGGTGTCCACTCCGGTACCCATTTCGCAAATGATATTATCTACGAAATAATCGGACCCAAGGGCTTTGTCGTAGCTGATAGACGAGAGGTTTCTCCACCACAGAGACCCTTTCTTCCCGCCACTAGCACCGACATTGTTGTTCACCTCCAGACGTAAGCTTTTAGGCGAGTATCTATGCTCTAAGATGCCACTCCAAAGCCCGTTCTTCTCCGACATGATCCGCCACTTCCATTTAAATAATAGGGCTTTATTAAAGGAGACAATGTTTCTAATGCCCAAACCGCTTTTTTCTTTAGGTTGGCACACCTTATTCCAACTCACCCAATGGATAATTCTACTACGATTAGCCCCTCCCCACAGAAAACTGCTCTGGATACGGATAATTTCTTTAAGAACTCCAACCGGTGCCTTATAGAAAGACAGGGAATAAACCGGCAGCGCATTCAAGACTGAATTTATCAGAACCACCCTCCCTCCTATAGAGAGATGTCTTCCTTTCCAAACCGATAAACGATTCCTCAAACAACTCAAAACTTTCGACCATGTCTTCACTTTCCTCGGGCTTCCCCCCACCATTATTCCAAGGAAGGAGAAAGGTAGCGCACCAACCCTGCAAAACAGAAAATTTGCTGCCGCAGCAACAAAGTTAGGAGGTAAGTTAACTCCACTGAGACAACTTTTTAGTGAAATTGACTTTAAGGCCGGAAACCAGTTCGAAGCCTCTGAGAATGGCTTTAACACTCCATAAATTATCCCAGCTGCAATCGCCAATTAACATAGCGTCATCTGCGTATTGAACAATGTTGTAGCTGACTCGGTCATTAAATTTGAAACCCTTGAACACTCCCTCCTCGCTCGCTTTCTTCATCATACTCGTAAGTCCCTCCATAACCAATAAAAACAAAAAAGGAGATAAAGGATCACCCTGACGTAACCCTTTTTCAATCTTGAAATTTGGAGTGTTGCTATCGTTCACAAGAACCGACGCCGTGCCCTTGAGGACCAAAGCTTCTATCCAACTCAACCAAGTTTCACCGAAGTTCATCCTGATCATCATGTATCTAAGGTAATTCCAACTCACGCAATCATAAGATTTTTCGAAATCAATTTTCATAATCATACACTTCTTCTTCGTTCTACTTGCATAGTCTAATATTTCATTAACAATCAGGATTCCGTCTTCTATACTTCGGCCTTTGATGAACGTCGATTGCTCTAAGGAGATGATAGAGCCAATGACCTTCTTTAATCTCGCCGCCAGAATTTTTGAGAGAATTTTCTTAAAGCAGCTAACTAAACAAATCGGCCTATAGCTGGACAGGAATTGAGGGTTGTTGACCTTAGGGATAAGAGTATAGAAGGATGCCGTAATAGCCTTGGTGAGGAGAGGTTTGTTGAAAAAATCCCAAACGAACTTGCAAACGTCACCTTTAATGACGTCCCAACCATTTTGGAGGAAACTGAAACTGTAACCGTCTGGCCCAGGGCTTTTACTCCCATTACAACTCCAAATAGCATCTTTTATCTCTTCTATAGAAACTGGTTCTTCAATAGAAAGCCTGTCAGTAACGGTAAATGAATACTGACTATTCATATATTTTAATTTAATTAGACCTTAGACAGCGCTTTTCATAAAAGCGCTTTCTAAAGTGGACCTTAGACAGCGCTTTTAAAAGCGCTTTCTAAGGTTGGCCTTAGACAGCGCTTTTGATTTTATTTTTTTAAAATTTATAAGACCTTAGAAAGCGCTTTTAAGGAAAGCGCTGTCTAATTTTTTCCTTTAATTTTTTTTTTTAAATTAATAAAACTTTAGAAAGCGCTTTTGACCGAAGCGCTGTCTAAGGTCTTATATTTTTTTGTGCTTTTATTTTTTTAAATGAATAGTTTCCTTGTTTTTAACTTATAGCAGCGCTTTTGTATTAAAGCGCTGTCTAAGATACGATGTTATAACTTACTTTTGTTGTAGTGTTACGTAATCGACTCCCGAACCTCGAACTTGGTTGCGATGACCATGTGCTAATACCTTCTGAGGTTTTCTCGATGTTTTCCTTTCCTCGTTGGGATAAATAAAGTTTGATGGTGACTATGTGTCTTCGCCGTTTATTTTTCGCCCAACGACACTTAATAAATTTCTAAATAATCTATCAAATCAATATTATTACACTCACTTTTGAGGTCTTAAAGGTTGTAATGCGGTTTAGTTTAAGGAATGATAAATCTTGGCAAATATGCTAAATTGTTGGATTTAGACACTAAATTCCTTCATTCCTCCATTTTTTAAATATATTTTTCATTTCTTTTACGATATTCAATATATTAAGAGATGATCTTAAGCTATTTGAGACTTTTTTCTTTTATTGGCGCACATTCACTTTTTAAATGTTAGACAATTTTTTCTTTCTTTTTTTCTTAATATGTGCCTATTTTCCATAATTTTTTCCAACTCTCTTTCAATGGAATTATTTGCTATTAAGACGACCACCTAAAACTTAAAACATTGTTATTCCAGAGCAAGCCCAAACATAAAATTATGGCATGCTTATAATTTTTCACATGACTTCTTAACTCCAAAGAGATAAAAAATTACAAGTATATTTTAATACATACCAATGTTATTGAGTTTAAAAAAACTAAGGGATATGACTCAAATGGGCTAGCAGGAGATATATAATATAAATATCATAGGATAGTTATAAGGGGGATCTAGGTACAATTTTTTTGACCTAATGTATGAATAATATGACAACTAAATGTAAACTAACAATGCAAGTTATAGATGGGGGCGTTGTGAAGTCTATTAGTGAGGCTCATTTAGGCAATGTTACTTCAGTTCCTCTAAGGGTCACATGTGACGGAACAAGGTTTGTCGACCTTCTGCCTTCTACTAGGGTTATAGCCTAGGACGAATGGATACTTTAATGTTTTCGTTAACAGACATGGGATTATCCAAGGTCGTGATCCTAGCGAGGCCGATGTTAGGCACCAAATGGAATTTATTGGGGGTGTCGGGCATGCCTAGGGATCACTAGGTGGATTGCAAGTTACTTAGAATTGCACTTGTTTTTTTTTATAGTGCGGCCTAAGGGAAAGCACTCTCTTAGAGGTAGGCTCACCTATTGATTCAACGGTCCTTCTCGTGGATTATGACAAGAGGATTTGCAGCGGTTTTAGCAGATGTTCCATTCTTTTATATAAGTGTTTATTTACTTTATGGAATTTTAAGATATAGTTCAATGAATTTGAAGCATGAGTCCTAAAGCATTTAAAAATCACAGCTTCTTAGTTGTACTCGTACACCTGGGCTATTTTGAAGGTGTTCTAGTTTCGGTGTGAGTATCAGGGTTGGAAATTGTCTTTAAACCTTTTCTTCCACATTTTTTTCCATGGAACGTACTTCCCTGGACAAGGCTCGAAATCAGAGACTAATTTTATGCAAAAAGAGGTTAAGTACTTCACTGATTTTTTTTTAAAATTGGACGAATTTCAATGATCGGTTTTTTCTGGTATGTCTCCAGACCCCAATAGCTTGTCTTTTTTTCTAGAGGGTCCTTGGGAAAGAGTTTGAGATACATGATTTTTCCTGTGTGGTGAAAGCTACCTATGGTGATTGGATTCAAAAAAATGTGGTATTGCTCCATTTCAACCAAGGGCCTCATACATACGTCTTTTCTCCAGAAAAATTAAAGAGGGATGATTTGAAAGCTTTCTAATAAAACCTAGGCTACAAGGAAGGGGGAGGTCCTTCAAATGTGGGTCCCTTGATGCAAAAGAATGGGTCTTTTTGTACCCAGGCTATAATAGGTGTTGTAGGTGCTAATGAGAGAATGGGATTGTTCAGTGAGGAGAATAACTTAACACAATTTTGCTTTATTTATGGATTCTTTAATTGATTTATGAATACCATTTGTTCTCCCCTTTGATGATCTGATGGATTTAGATGGTATGGTCGTATTGAGAAATCTCTTGGGTCGGCAGAAAGCACTACAGAGAGTCGGGGTGACTACCTCCTCCCTTTCAACTTCTTCAATGATTACTCTCATGCGATAACAATTGGAGGGATTTTTGGGAAATATAGGTGACTCATCCACCGATCAACCAACTCCAACCCTTCTTGGTTCGGGTCCAACATCTGTTGAGTTTGACAAAGGACCAGACACCCGAGTTCTTTGATAATGATAAGAAATGTAGAGATTTGAACACTCTGAAGGAGGGATCCTAATTAGAGGCTTAAACCCTCTGATGCTTCCTTCTTAGGGCTTGATATCACTAGTGATGAGGCTTTAACTACTCCCTTCAATATTCCTAATGTCTTTCAGTCTCTGATACTCTGAACCTTACAAGAGGCTTGGGTGTATGTGCTTGATAGAGACCTCACCTTCCTCCAGAATCTCCTCGACGCTAAAAAATGAACCTGATTTCGGAACCTACATTCTAGACATTTTGTAGTGCTTTCTTAGTATATATGGAAGTTGCAGGTCGAGGTGACGTCCTTACTTCAAGTAATCCCTGTGAGGAGAGGGACATTTGTAAGGGTAAGTAAGGCATAACACTCAATAACCGATCATGGTTGCAGTAAAAACTATCCAACCTCAAGAAAGAAACAGACAGGCTATCTGATCGACATAAGGAAGTGGTCACCCATGGCACACCCTCTACTCTCGCTGTCTGGGTTTCTAAGCTACAGACGACTTTAGAGGCCAAAGAAGAGACCATTGAGGATGTGAAGGTTAATTTGGAGGCTTTGGCTTCTCAACTTGGTGCAACTGAAGAGGCGTTGAAGAAGTAGAAGGATTATCATGCTGAGGAGCGGGGAATTCATGTTGAGAAGCTCAGGGTAATGCATAAGAGGATCAATGAGGTTAAAGACGTGGGTTTTAAATTCGTCTTTGACGCTTTTGAGGATATTGTTGATTAGGTGAAGTTTTTGAGTTTGGGTATCGTGGTTCCTGTGTCAGAGCTGGATCCAGAAATATGGTCTAGTATGGGTTCATTATAGGGGTAGTGGGGATTCTAAATAGGGTCATGGTTTGTAATAAGTCAAGTTAATCTAGCTTGCATGATATTGATACCCATTTGGGACTTTGTAACGAATTCTTCTTTTATATTATCTAAACTTCTTACCCACTACAGAGTTACTCTAAATGGCTTGGTTTCCTAGAATTTGTTTTCGTTCTTTACAGGCTTGTTCCCCCTTGAGCATATCATTGTGCAAGCTGGATTAGTGTTGCGCTTCCTCCTTGTTAGAGGTGTTTCGACTTTAAGCAACTTCGTCATTACTTGTCTCGGCTATGGGGAGTTGGTGTAATTCTCACAAGTCCTATTCGCCGGGAGGTGGCATAAGTTTTGCCCATTCCTTTAGTTAGGAACTGGCATAATTCTCACCCGTCCCGTTTGTCACGATTTGGTGTAAGTTTTACCCATTTCTTTTGTATAGAACTGGTGTAATTCTCCAACATTGTTGGGACCATCCTCGGCTAAGAGTGTGTTCCGGTTCTTCCCCCCACGTTTGAGCTAGGTTTGAGGTGGACGTCTCCAGGTTCAACCACTTATGCCCTTTACGTGGCTAGCTCTTAAGAGAGCGAGGGTGCACCAGCTATGGCATAATGCATGTATTTCTTCAACCTTATTTTCAAAAGAAATAGGAAAAGACTTAGCATTTAATTGATTACAACGTAAGTTATATCAGAGGGAAATAAATGTTAATTAGAATTCAAGTGCCTTTCTTTAAGTACTTAACTTGAATATAGCTTGAGGTAGTGATTTAGGGTTGATCCTTGGCCTATGGTTTAAGGGACAAAGTTTGACCATGATTTCCTAGAAAGTATAATGATGGGGCATCCATCCAGTTCTCTTCCACCAGTTTTCTTCTCGGTCGGCTTCGGAAAGTTTGTTCTCTCACATTTAACAAGTTTTAGGATTTATATATACCTGACGGAACCGGTTCTTTCATTCGACCTGCACTATATGGCGTGTCTTTGTGTGCTTAAACATTATGGGGTATATTGAACTTATGGGACCTCCATCTTTGTTAGAGTCCCAATTTTGATGATCTTGTATCGAGGGTTTCACTGATCCTCTCGTGGAATCATGATCCCTGATTCTGTTCCTTCTCCCGTTTATGTAGATTGAAGAGAGTTTGACCACAAAACCTTTTCTTCGTGTGGCAATTCCTTCTAGCGGCTTCAACGCCAAGAAATGAAAGGGACGTTAGAGCAAAAGAAAAAAAGGGATTTCATGCAGATGTCATCTTCTTCATCCTAGTGCTATTTCACATGTCATGGCGAACTGAGTTTACATCATACAGGGTCTGATCGTGGAAATTTGCGAAAATCAAATGTTGATTCTCATACATAGCGCCACTATTTCGGACCAGTACCAAAATTATGCTTGAGCTAGAAGGTTGGCCTCTTAGTGTGGTCTGCAAGTCCCTGGTGCGATGAATCACAGAGGTGAACTTGCAAGGTTAGCACTACAACGTATGAGTCAATGATAGTGATAAAAAAAAGATAGAGTAAAATGTGGAAGTATGAATGTACATAAGGTCTCATGTGCGAGAGTATTTATCATTGGATGAAGCAGGTTTTTGGGCCTCATTTGGAGCGCTAATTAGCCCATTTTTATTGGGCCTTTTATCGGCCCCGAATAAATTCTATTTAGGTTTAGGTTCTGTTTATGGTACAAAATGTGTTATTTAAGTTTATATTATGTTGCAATGAAATAAAAAAATGTTAAATTAAAAAAATTATATTAAAAAAATACAAAAAATTTGACATCGGTTCAAAACCTACCTAATGTGAAAACCTCCAGATTTTCTCAAAGTTAAAAATTCAACAGAAAGAAAAAATGACACACTAGTGGTCCAAACTGAAAAGTGGCATATTTTCTAAGTATTCGCCTCGAACGAGATGTATTTTCTATAACACATTTTATTAACTTGGACCCCTAATAGAAATAAAAACTGTTTCCCAACTTTGATAAAACTCTTTCTCGTAATAGTATTTATTATAAAATATTTGATTATTTCGATTTCAATTCTTATATATGAAACCTTGGTCACATGACATTTTAGAGTTAGTCATGCTAATCAAAATTTTATCAAAACAGTAATAAACTGTTGTATATCCCTTAACATGATTAAAATAAGTTGCCTTCCTTAGCCTTAAAATAGTGTTTCACCCATTTGTTCTCTTTTTACACCCTTCTTACATTATAAGTTTTTGATGTGATTGTTTTTTTTTTCTTTCAAATTTTAGTATTCGGTCCGATCAATTAATTTAAGGGAATCAATCTCTTTATATCCTCTAATAAATATCATTTTCAATTTGATAATTAAAAAAAAGTATATGTGACTATTTCCTTTAATTTGTTTAGACATTTCCGAGAGGACAAAGCCAATTACTGACTATTACTGCTACCTATCATGTTTGTTTTTTTATTTCATTTTCAATAATATTGACAACTACATTAATTCACAAAGTTTGTTATACTTTAGATTAATAGTTAGCAATGCTGGAATTTTTCATAAATTATGCAAAATCATATAGCAATTTTATATCAGAAATGCATTTAATTCGTTTTGTTTTTATGTTCAGTTTGGTGGTGCTAGTAATAGGCAAAGGATAGTTTAATTTCTCTTCTATACAAATGGCTATATATACTTTTAAAAGATTTCGTTTTAGACTAGGGGGTGCATTTAGTATTCTGGTGACTTAAGTTGTTCTTTTGTTGTTGGGCCATGCCCCCTTTTTAGAATACCCTAACTATATATTATAAATGCTGTAAGAATTTTGGTTTATGCTGAAACGTTGTTTTATTAATTTCTCTTTTACAATATAGTTCTCAATTTAACCTAGCTTAGTCTATTATTGGTGCTTTCATACCTTGTACTCATGGCTCCCCCTAAACCTAATAACCCTTCTTCAAGAGAAATGATAGAAGAAGCTGTGCAAACAGCACACATCTACCTAGCCAATGCTATGAATCAAGTTCAACAGCAAATGGATGAAAGATTTGATAAAGTTGCAGCAGATTTGGAACAGCAGGTTGGCCAAATTCACACCAGGTTGGAAAATGATAAACAAATTTCAGATTCTAGATTTGAATCTATCATTTCCATCCTAAACAAAATTGCTACACAGAAGGAGTAGCAACCACATTCTACTGTTCCATCCCAAGCAAGCTCTTTAGGTATAACACACATCCCATCCTCCATTTCTCTAGTTTCAGCTCCTGCAACTCAGCTTATTACCCCTACCCACACCCCTCTAAGAAACTCTGCATTTTTCTTTAACAACCCACCCCACACTGCGGTTACTGCACCACCACGCCACACTACTGCACAACCACCTCCCCCTTTTCAACCTTAACACTCTGCTAAAACTCCTATTCAAAACACATAAAATTTTAACCTTCCCCTTTTTCACCAGATTCCATATTCCCATATTCCAAATATCCCACCATTACCCCCTTTTCGAACTCCCAAACTTGAACTTCCGATGTTCGATGGTTCAAGTCCCTTGAAATGGATTTTCCAAGCTGACCAATTTTTTAGTTTTTACAATTTACCACCAGAAAATCGTTTGTCCTTAATTTCATTTTATATGAAAGGAGATGATTTGGGTTGGTTTAAGTGGATGCACCATAGTCAATTGTTAACTGATTGGGCTTCATTTACAAGTGCCTTGGAATTAAGATTTGGTCCCTCAACTTATGACTACCACCAAGTAAAACTATTTAAATTAAAACAAGATGGATCGGTTGTTGATTACCAAACTCGTTTTGAGAAATTGGGAACCTAGGTTTTTGGTTTGCCTCAAGATGCAATTCTGAATTTTTTTATTTCTGGGCTGAACGCGGAAATCCGAAACGAAATGGCTATTCATATACCTACCTCTATTTCCCAAGCAATTGGCCTTGCTAAACTCATAGAATCAAAAATCAAAGATTCCAAAACCAAAATCTCTAAACCTTACCCCTCCCATTTCAACAAATCAAACACCCCAAGCCCACTCCAAAACCAATCTCAACCTCTGCCCCACCTACCAGCGTCACTTCCCACCAAACCTCAAACCCTTCCCACACCTCAAAAATTACCGATCAAATGATTATCACAAGCCCAACTACAAGAAAGACGGGCCCAGGGCCTATGCTTCAATTGTGACGAAAAGTTTGTTCCAGGTCATAAATGTTCAACTAGCAGATTTTTAATCTTGTTGGCAGAAGAAGACTCTACAAGTGATGATCCTATTGCTCAAAATAGCCTTGAACCAACAATTGAGCACGAAGTTGAGGATACATACTTTCAATTATCTACACAGGCCTTGACAGGTCATTTTTTTACCACAAACTCTAAAGTTTAAGGGCTTGATTGTCGGCCTATTTGTTATGATTTTGGTTGACACTGGCAGTACACATAACATTATGCAACCGCGCATTGCGCATCACCTCAACCCCTAAACTACCCCAATCTCTCAGTTTTCTATTATGGTGGGCGATGGCTCCCATTTACAATGCGAAGGGATCTACAACAATGTGCAACTTCTACTCCTTAACAGACCCTTCAATCTTCCTTTTTACTTACTCCCAATAGAGGGCGTCGATGTCGTTCTTGGCATGGCTTGGTTACGCACCTTAGGTCCTATTCAGGAAGATTTCTCCATCCCGTCTATCACTTTTAAACACTTCAACAATTCTATTACCTTAAAAGGTGACCCCTCTTCCCAACCTATTCACACCACCTTTCACCAGCTACGTCATCGTATCCATACTAACTCTATTTCATCATTCCATTTAATGGTTATGACGCCAATTGACCCTCCCCAAAACCACTTTCCCCCATGTTCTTCTTCCATCCCAACCTTACCAACTAACCTTGACCCTCAAATCTCAAACCTTCTCCATGACTTCAATTCTATCTTCGAACCACCCACCGGCCTTCCCCCTACCAGACCTCATGATCATCATATTCCTCTCATTCCTAATACCCCACCTATCAATTTGAAACCCTATAGATACCCACATTCTCAAAAAAATGCTATGACGTCCATCATTCAAGAAATGTTACAAGATGGAACCATCATCCCTAGCAATATCCCTTTTTCCTCACTTGTCTTGCTAGTAGAGAAGAAAGATGGAACATGGCGTTTTTGTGTGGATTACCGAGCACTTAATACAGTCACAATCAAAGACCGATTCCCAATCCCCACTATCATTTAACTATTAGACAAGCTAGGCTCGGAAACCATTTTTTCCAAGATTGACTTACGCTCAGGTTATCATCAGATCCGTGTTGCAACGAAAGATACACATAAAACAGCTTTTTGAACTTTTGATGGGAATTATGAATTTCTGGTGATGCCATTCGGGTTAACTAACGCTCCCTCTACTTTTTAGTCTGCAATGAATGACATGTTGAGACCTTACTTACGGCGGTTTGTATTGGTTTCCTTTGATGACATTCTCATTTACTGTACCAATTTTACAGACCATCTTATTCATTTAAGGGTTGTGTTTGAATTATTAAAATCTCATTCTTCTTTTGTGAAATTATCAAAGTGTTTTTTTTTGCAGTGGATATAATTGATTATTTAGGTCATGTCATCTCTGTGGGCGGTGTTGCACCAGATCCAGATAAAGTGAGAGCCATTTTAGATTTGACTCAACCTCGTTCTCTCACGACTCTCAGTGGATTCTTAGGCCTCACTGGATTTTATCGACGCTTTGTGTGTAATTACGCCACTCTCGCCGCTCCTCTCACCGATCTATTACGTTCCACTAAATTCAAATGGAGTACAGAGGCTGAGTTCGCCTTTACGGAGCTAAAAAAATGACCGACATGCCAGTCCTGGTTTTACCAGATTTTATAAAGACTTTCATTTTATAAACTGATGCTTCAGGCGTGGCTATTGGAGCTGTCATGTCTCAAGAAGGACATTCTATTGCCTTCTTCAGCAAGAAAATGTGTCCTCGAATGCAAGCTGCTTTAGTGTATGTGCGCGAGATGTTTGCTGTAACAGAAGCTGTAAAAAAATGGCGTCAGTATCTCATTGGTAAAAAATTTCACATTTACACTGATCAGAAGAGTCTAAGAAATTTGTTGTTACAGAAGATTCAAACACCAGAACAACAAAAACGGGCAGCCAAATTGCAAGGTTTTAATTTTGAGATCTTCTACAAACCTGGAAAATCGAATCTGGTAGCTAACGCTCTGAGTCGGAAACATGGCCATGAGGAACCTGTGTTGCTTGTATTATCCTCAACTGTCCCAGAGCTTCTCTCCAAGCTCCGACAGTTTTATGCAAACGACAGTGTAGGTCACTTGTTAGTACAACAGACTGAGCAAGATACGACAGAGAACAACTTGTATAAATTTTAAAAAGGGTTACTTTACTACAAGGATCAAATTTTCATACCGGATATAGGCACGCTTCGACTTAGCATTCTGCAGGAATTTCACAACACCCCCACAGCAGGGCATTCGGGAACTAGAGCGACTTTGGCACGCCTAACATCCTCATTTTCATGGCCTGACATTCACCTAGCAGTCAAACAGATGGTTAAACATTGTGATGTTTGTCAACATAACAAATATGATACTCAAAAGAAGAAAGGCTTGTTACAACCATTACTGATTCCTAACAAGGTATGGGCTGAACTCACCATGGACTTCATCACTCATCTCCCAAACTCTTTTGGACACAATCATTTTGGTGATATTTAACCGTTTGACCAAGTTTGTTCACTTCATTGCTTTACTTTCTAAGTTTTGAGCAAAGGACTTAGCAGCTCGTTTTGCTGTTGAAATTTTTCGCCTGCACGGAGTTCCCAAAACCATAATCTCAAATCGTGATCCTTTGTTCCTCAGTACCTTATGGAAGGAATTCTTCAAGCTTCAAGGCACTACACTCAAATATAGTACATCTTATCACCCATAAACAGATGGCCAAACGGAAGTTGTAAATAGATCGGTCGAAACTTACCTGAGGTGTTTGGCTAGCGACCACCCTCGTCAGTGGTATAAATTTATGCATTTGGCAGAGTTTTGGTACAACACTTCGTTCCACACAACTATTCAGATGACTCCATTCAAAGCCTTGTATGGTCGTGACACACCAAGTATCCTTGACTATATGGTTGGAACAACAACTGCAGATTCCTTGGATCTTTCACTACAACAACGAGACAATCTTTTATCTCAGTTAAAGAAACATCTGAGAAAAAGCAGAATTCAAATGGAAAAATAAGCTGACACAAAAAGGAGAGATTTTACCTTTCAAGAGGGAGATCTTGTCTTGCTCAAGCTTCAACCTTACCACCAAACAAGGGTTATGCACCACGCATATCAGAAGTTATCGAAGCATTTTTATGGACCTTTCAAAATCATCAAAAGGGTTGGCACAATTGCTTATACTCTGGACCTTCCCTCCACCTCGCGTGTTGTTGGTGTGGTAAAGCGGTAAGCAAAAATATTTATTTTCGGAAGAATTCCCTCTGAGATTTATGTCGTGTCCACAGAGATCGGTTCGAGGGAAAGAATGTCGTTCAACAATCTCCACGTTAATGAGTTTGAGTCAAAATGGGTTTAAAGTAAATGCAGAAAAGTAAACATTAAAACAAAAAGAATTCATTCTTCAGAGAGAAGAAACTGATCCAGCATGCACATAATCGACTCCTCACAAAATTAAACTTACCGACCAGTTATACTCAACCTACAATACTCCTCAAATCATCCAGCATCACTCATAACAGTGTCTATCTCTGACACACTAAGCTGAGAGAACAACCGTGTTACCCTCGTCGACACTCTCGCACTCGACTCAAGATACAGAGGCATTAAGCTTCGAAACCTATAAAGATTGTTAGCTCTAAATCTATCTCGAGCATACAAAAACTAACAGATAATCATCCCTAATCAAAGTTTGCGATGTTTATCTCTAACACAACTCAAACCTCGAGCATAAAGCAAAAATCAAGAACAATCACCGATAAAGATTTGTAAAGCAAATTTTATACAACGCCATGGGTGACAAATATACATGAGTTTAAAGTAAATACATATACAAAACCCAACAAAGAAGAAAAACATAAAGAAGAAAAGAAATAAACCAAACATATCGCGGTTTGTCAAACGCCGGTTAATGAGAAATCCACCCCGGATCATCCGTGTGCAAGCTTCAATGTTGTTTTCTAAGCTAATCTACTGAAAAATGAAGTTTGATGAAGTTGGGAGAAAAAAACCCTAAAACCTTAACCTAAAAAATGAATGAAATAACTTAAATACAATTTCAAAATCTGTCACGTTGGCAAAGCGAACTTTTATTCGCAAAACGAACTCCAAAAATTGGCACTTAAGTGCCTCAGAATAGCTAAACCGCCTCTGCAATTCAGCAAAAGTTCGCAAAGTGAACTTTCTGGAGAACATTCGCTGGGAAGTTCACAAAGCGAACTTTGGTCCCTTTTTCTATTGCCTCAATTCTGGGAGCATTCGCTGGGAAGTTCGCAAAGCGAACATTCGCTGGAAAGTTTGCAAAGTGAATTTGACAGCAAACCAGCCCTTATTTTGACCACGACTTTTGAACCGTAACTCGGATTGACGCACGGTCGAAAGCGCTGGAAATCTTATTCAATGCTCTATACAACAATGGAAAAATATAATTGCTTGAATACCTACAAAAATGAGAGAAAATAAATTAAACTCAATGATATTTACACGATACGCAATATATACACTATAACGTAAAGTAAACGTATTTACAAACAAAGCGGGGGTTTATTCGAACGATATTAACAAAAAGTTTCGATAAGTGCAACAAAACTTATATACAAAAATAGCTACAATTCGCACTTATCACGTGTGCATCCAACGATTCATGTTTCCCTCCTCAAACCGTATCATGGAGAAACTCCTAGCAGCGATTTCTGACCCATTCCTTTTGCCGAAGACGTTCTTTCCTTTGTGAATGATGGTTTTGAAGAAGTTTTAAGGGGTGCGTTAGAAAAAGTTATGAGTTTGGGTGATGGAACTTCACCGTTCCAACTAAAAGCGAAGAAGCAAGTTGTAGAAAAGAAAAGTCAAGAGCAGAAAAATAGAAAAAAAGTAAATGATCTGAAATGTGGAGAGACTTTATTACCCGTGAAGGACAGAGTTATGAGTTCACATGCATCTGCTGCAAGTACACTACTCCCAAGTATAAAACATCCAGCTGTTTCCCACAAACCCAAATCCTCTTCACACGTTACACTTTCTCCCACACGGCCCACCTTTTTAGCCGTTCCTCCTGAGACGTGACCCAGCGGTCCACTTACCTTTTCATCTCCACCCCTCATTCAAAACCGCCCTTTTATTTCCCCATACTTTTTGCACGTGGCCCTACGCATGCCAAGCTTCCCACTGCTCAAGACAAGCACCTTTCACCTACCCTAATTAATTACTCCGACCACACGTTAATTCCCTCCAGATTCTTCCTTATCCCCTTCACTCACCCTACATAACAAACTCCCTTCTTATCCAATATCATCCACTACCCTATCTTCTACCGGCCCAAAGGCTACAACAGCGGCCCAAATTCCTCAACCCTTGCCTCTTATTTTGCGAACCGGCCCAGCTACACCTTGCGTGTCCCGCCCTCTTTCATCTATGAACCGTGAAGACAAGGTTTTTAATGGGCCTGGGAGTATTGTTAAGAGACTTGCAAGACCTATTAGAGAGAAAAGAAAACCTGTTCTTTTAAAAGATTTCGTTTTAGACAAGGGGGTGCATTTAGTATTCTATTGACTTAAGTTGTTCTTTTGTTGTTGGCCCATGGCCCCTTTTTAGAATACCCTAGCTATATATTAGAAATGCTGTAAGAACTTTGGTTTATGCTAAAAAGTTGTTTTTATTAATTTCTCTTTTACAATATAGATCTCAATTTAACATAGCTTAGTCTATCAGACAACTTTATCAATCTCATAAAATTATGTTTTTTTATAACGATATAAATTACAAGGTTTTCTCTTTAATTGATACCTTTTATTTTTATAGTAATTATCATCAATCCCATCTATATTTGACTTAATGGTTTTAATTAATTTTTTGATTTGATTAGAAATAAGGTAAAACTAAGAGCCATGAGAAATTCACATTTCGTAAACTTGATATTGACTTTGATTTCTAGTCTTATTGTCCATTCGTTGTTTCTGAAATAAAAATTCACATTTCGTAAATAATTTTTAAAAATAATTTTGCTAGTCTTATATGTGGATTCATCACATATAATTTTTTTTGGAGATTACATCTTTATTGTTTCTGCAACTTGTTCTCTCTTGCCACATGTCTTAGTCTCGCAGTTTTTTTTTTTTTGGATTTTTCCTTATCTTTTTAGTCTTATTCCCAAGTATAGTATTCACAATCCCCTCGTTTTCTCTCTTTCTTTCTCTCTCTTCACAAGATTTTCTCTTCTCTGATCTCAACACAAACCCAACAAACCCTAATCTCTCGCCCCTTTTCTTAAATTCATGGCAGGTGATGATGAAACTGAGATGATCATTCATCACCAATAACCACATCTAACCACCATAATCTACCTACCATCAACGTTGAACCTATCATCCAAAAAACTATTAAAAAAAATGTTCAAACCACCATCAGAAACTACTAAGTTGAAATTATCAATCATTTTTACATGCATCCCAATGATAATCATGGGCTTGCCATGGTTTCTATACCTCTTAACAATAATTACTACCATGCATGGTCCAGATCAATCAAACTTGCGCTCTGATTTAAGAATAAATTAGGGTTCACTGATGGAAACGTAATTGTGTGGGATTGATGCAACTACATGGTGATTGAGTGGTTAACAAACTCAATTTAAGCATAAATTGCTGAGAACGTCCTCTAGATTGACACCACGCATGAAATTGCTTAAGCTTCAAGATGAGTATCATCAAGGCATCGTCTTCTGTGTCTCACACATCCAATAGGAAATTTACGCTCTTCCTCAAGGTGATCTCAACACCACCCATTATTTCATTAATCTAAAGAAACTTTGGAAGGAACTAGATAACTTCATACCTCTATAAGCATGTAGTTGAAATGTCAAAATTTATGAATCTTTCATATCAACCAGTGAGTATCGAGAAAGGGATTATGTCATATGGTTTTTAAAGGGGTTCAATGAGCAATATGCTCTGGTGAATTCCCAAATCATGTTGATGACACCTTTCCCTCACATTAATAAGGCTTTCTCTATGCTTATTCAACAAGAAAAAAACATCTTTTCCCTCCCGAAGAAGACAACATAGTGGAAAATTTTCCCCAATCTTCTTCCAAGAAACATTCTTTAGAGGTCAACTCTAGATATTCTCCTAATAATTGTGGCAAAAGGATAAAGATATTCTTTTAGGGTATGTTTGGATTGGTGGTATGGGATGGAATGGAATGGTAACTAATGAGATTCCATTGTTTGGATATGCAAATAATTGATGGAATGGAATGGAACATGATGGAATCCATCCCATTCCATCCAAATCCCCATTTTTTGTTCCATCCAATTTGGGTTGTATGTGATGGAATGAGATATTTTTAATAAAATAACCAAACAATGGAGTGGGATCTATATTCCATCCTGCTCCGTTCCATTCTGCTCCGCTATGTTCCGCTCCGCTCCGTCCTGTTATTTTCCATCAATCCGAACATAGCCTTAATGTCATAAAATTGGACACACAATCGAAGTGTGTTTCAAGAAGCACAACCTTCCACCGTATCTCAAACATTCCAACATGGCGCAAAGTTCAACTACTGAAGACATGAAGGCTTCTTCTAGTTCTTCATCTCTAGATCTCTCAACTAAGACAACTAAAAAGATTGGATTTATAGAATATACAAGGCGCATTAACACTTCTTCAATAAGTGTTTCCTCCTCCAGCTTTCAACTTTCACCTCAACAACACAACCATTAACTCTCCATCATGTAATTCACATTCTCTTTACTCTCTTATTAGTCAACTTGATAGTTGTATCCTTGACACATGGACCACAAACCATGTGTGCCATTCAAGGTATTTTTTTTACACATATGATTGAAATCAAACCTATTTGTATCAAGTTTCCCAATGGAACCCCTATCTGTACTGCTTTTTATGGCAGTATATACTTTAACAATTACTTTTACTTGCATAATGCCTTTTACATTTCTGATTTTGGTACCAAATTAATATACATGCCCAAACCTATTGTCTCCCTTAACTGAAACATAATATTTGACTCCAATAATTATACTATACAAGGAAATCATACTTTGTAGAAGATTGGTGCAACTAGGGTTCTTCGTGGCTTATATCTGCTCACATTTATTTCCTTCCCCACCTTATCACTGACAAACCTTTTCATAACATGAACACCCTTACTAAAGATAGTTGTAACCTTTAGCATTAAAGCCCTGGGCATCCTTCTAGTGATTATATGTTTTATATTAATAAACGTTTCCCTTTACCTGACTTGAATAAAAAGCTATGCCTCTGTATACTTGCTTTTATGCTAAACATAAAAGATTGCCCTTCCAGGACAACACTACTTCCTCTGATAACTGGTTTGATCTTATTCATATGAATATATGGGGACCTCTTTCTACCCCTTCTATGTTTGGTTTCAAATATTTTTTAACTATTGTAGATGATTACACCCGTTTTTTTTTAATTTTCCTTATGAACCTAAAATATTAAACTTCTGATTTAGTCAAGTCTATTGTAGCCTATGTTAAGACTTAATTCCACATATATGTCAAAACAATTAAATATGATAATTGACCTGAATTTACTTAAAAAACATTTTATCCATCATCAGGTGTCTTGTCCTGACACACCCTAACAAAATGGGATTGTGGAAAGAAAATACCAACACCTTCTAGGAGTGACACATGCTTTCTTATTCCAATCCCATCTCCCTAACATTTTTTGGGCTCATGCCCCTATCCCATGATGTTTTTTTTAAATAAATAGATTACCTTCAAGATTGTTATCCTATAAATATCCTTTTCAAATTCTCTATAACACTACACTTAACTATTCTCACCTAAAAGTCATTGGATTCTTGGTTAATTCATCCACATCCATAAGAAATAGAACCAAACTTGAACATAGATAAATAAAATGCCTTTACCTAGGAACTAAACATGGTGTCAATGGACATATTATCTATGACATTCAACATAGAAGCATTTTCATATCTAGGGAAACTTCTTTTTGGAATAAATTGACCATGGCATAGTGTTGTGATTCGCTTCTCTTCGATCAGATTCAGTTCATCGTGTCGGCTTTGACATCATTCAGCTTCGGTGAGCTTAGCTTCCATCAATACTCGGATTGACGGGATCTCTACTTCTATGGGGAGCACTGCTTCCATGCCATATACTAGAGAGAAAGGGGTAGCCCCTGTTGAAGTGCGGACAGATGTACGATAACCGTGAAGAGCAAAGGGTAGCATCTCGTGCCAATCTTTATAGGTTACAACCATCTTTTGAACGATCTTCTTGATGTTCTTGTTAGCCACTTCTACCGCTCCATTCATCTTAGGTCGGTAGGGAGATGAGTTATGGTGTTTGATCTTGAACTCAGCATACAACTCTTTCATCATCTTGTTGTTCAAGTTAGATCCATTATCAGTAATGATCTGGCTTGGAACACCATAACGGCATATGATATTGTTTTTGATAAATCGGACCACCACTTGTCGGGTTACACTAGCGTATGATGCTGCTTCGACCCACTTGGTGAAATAGTCAATGACTACCAGGATGAACCGATGTCCGTTTGAAGCCTTACGTTCGATCAAACCAATCATGTCAATTCCCCATATGGAAAAAGGCCACGGGGAAGAAAGAACTTTGAGATGTGATGGCGGTACATGAATTTTGTCGGAGTATATCTGACACTTGTGACACCTCCTCATGTACTTGTAGCAGTCGGATTCCATTGTCAACCAATAGTACCATGCTCTTAAAATTTTTCTCGCCATTGCGTGTCCGTTGGCATGAGTGCCAAAGGACCCTTCATGAATTTCTTTCATAAGCATGCCTGCTTCTGGTCTGTCGACACATCGGAGCAAGACCATGTCAAAATTTCTCTTATAGAGAGTGTCACCGCTCAGGAAGAAGTTTCCAGCCAATCTTCTGAGGGTTTTTCTGTCTTTTCTAAGTGCCCCAGGTGGGTACTCCTGTTTCTGAAGGAAGCATTTGATATCGTGATACCAAGGTTTGTCGTCTATGACTGCTTCAATCGTGAAGATGTAAGCGGGCCTTTCAAGGCGCATTATGTCGATCTTAGGTAAGTCGTTCCATTGACCTACACTAATCATGGAAGAGATGATGGCTAATGCATCAGCCATGTGATTCTCCTCACGAGGGATGTGATGAAACTCAACTCTGTTGAAGAAAGGTAGCAACCTTCTTGCGTAGTCTTTGTAAGGGATCAATCCTGATTGGTATGTGTTCCAATCTCCTTTTATCTGATTGATAACCAAGGCTGAGTCGTCGTATACGTCCAAGTTTTTGATCCTTAAATCAATCGCTTCCTCGAGACCCATAATACAAGCTTCGTATTCGGCCTCGTTGTTCGTACATTTGAACGTAAGTCGAGCGGTGAAAGGAATGTGGGTACCCTGAGGGGTAACAATTATTGCCCCAATTCCGTTTCCATAATGATTAACTGCTCCTTCAAAGATAAGTCCCCATTGGGAACCTGGTTCTGGCCCTTCACTGGGTAGCGGTTCATCGCAATCTTTCATTTTTAGATACATGACATCTTCGTCTGGGAAGTCAAACCCTATTGATTCTTGATCCTCAATCGGTTGATGAGCCAAATAATCGGCTAAAATACTTCCCTTAACGGCTTTCTGAGCGTGGTACTCTATGTCATATTCTGATAACAACATCTGTCAACGGGCAATCCTTCCCGTAAGAGCAGGTTTTTCGAAAATGTACTTGATTGAATCCATTTCGGAGACCAACCAAGTAGTATGACGAATCATGTATTGGCGAAGACGTTTGGCTGCCCAAGCCAAAGCGCAACAAGTTTTCTCAAGCATCGTGTACCGAGTTTCGCAGTCGGTGAATTTCTTGCTTAGATAGTAAATGGCAGACTCTTTCCGTTTAGTTTCATCTTGTTGGCCAAGTACACATCCCATTGAGTCCTCTAGAACTGTGAGGTAAATGATCAGTGGTCTTCCTTCCACTGGAGGTGATAGAATCGGCGGATTCAACAGATATTCCTTGATACTGTCGAAAGCGGTTTGACAACCTTCTGTCCAAACACAATCCTGGTTCTTTTTGAGTAATTTGAAGATCGGCGCACAAGTGGCAGTCATAAGGAATATGAATCTGGAGATGTAGTTCAAACGTCCTAGGAATCCCCTGACTTGTTTTTCAGTTTTCGGAGAAGGCATTTCTTGAATGGCCTTGACCTTGTCAGGATCAACCTCAATCCCTTTCTGGCTGACGATGAACCCTAGTAGTTTCCCTGAACGGACACCGAAGGTGTACTTGTTGGGATTCAAGCGGAGCTTGAATTTTCTTAGACGTTCGAACAATTTTGATAGATGTTCAACGTGCTCACTCTCTGTTTTTGATTTTGCAATCATATCATCGACATATACCTCGATTTCCTTATGTATCATGTCATGAAACAGAGTAGTCATGGCCTTTTGATAGGTTGCCCCGGCGTTCTTCGAACCGAACGGCATTACCTTGTAACAAAAGGTGCCCCATGGGGTAATGAACGAAGTTTTCTCCATGTCTTTCAGCGCCATTTTGATCTGGTTATAGCCCGAGAATCCATCCATGAAGGAGAAAACTTTGAACTTTGTTGTACTGTCTACCAGCATGTCAATGTGTGGTAAAGGAAAGTCGTCCTTTGGACTAGCCTTGTTTAGATCCCTGTATTCGACACACATTCTGGCCTTTCCGTCCTTTTTAGGAACGGGTTCGATGTTGGTTAACCATTGAGGATATTCTGATGTGGCGAGGAAACCTGTGTCAATCTGTTTCTGTACCTCCTCTTTGATTTTGATGGCCATGTCCAGGTGAGTCCATCTCAACCTCTGCTTTACTGGCGGACATTCCGATCTCAACGGTAAATGATGTTCCACGATGCTGGTATCTAACCCTGGCATATCCTGATAGGACCAAGCGAATACATCGGGAAATTCTTTGAGAAGCTTTATCAAACTTTCTTTAGAAGTTGGACTGAGCAGTGCCCCAATCCTGATTTCTTTTCTCTCCTTTTCTGAACCCAAGTTTACCATTTCTAACGGTTCTTTGTGAGGTTCAATGGACCTTTCCTCTTGTCTGAGTAGTCGGGAGATCTCTTCTGGAATTTTGTCGTCATTTTCTTCTTCAGCCTCGAATATCAGGAGCTCAAAGTTGGGAGAAGGCATTGGATCGTATGTTTCAATGGGGTTTAAAACAAGCAATCTGCATGACATGATGATTCGTGTTTAGAAGAGATAGAGAAAATGCAAGTGTGTGCAGTGTTTTATTTTACTGCTTGTTTTTATTTTAATTTTGTTTTTTAGGATTACCATTTTCTGAAAAAGCAAAAAGAGAAAACAACAATAAAATGCAGAAATTACAGAACGGCGTTATTTTATTAATGAACAAGTCGATTCTTGAAACTACAGCCCTATAAAACAAAACTCTTTCGCTTCGGGCAAAGCGAAGAGGGAAATTTACAGAAAGCGAGCCCTATCAAAACATCTGTTTCACCTGGGCAGGGTGAAAGGTTAAAGATGGCAATTACTTTGACTGATGAACGACCTTTGGAACCTCGACGGCAACCCATTGGCGGCGAACTCCTCGGTGAATCACAAAGTCTGGCACCTTCCTTGATTTGTCTTCATAAATGACGCTGATTTCTGGTGAAGCATTATCATTGGAATATGTCTCCCAGGAAGAGTTGTCGTAGGAGAATTCCTCTGTTGCATTTTGCAGAGCAGTTGTGCTCTCAGTTGTATCTCCCCATCCAGTAGGCTGGATGTCTTCGAACCTGGTACGAGAGCTTTCGGGAGAGGTGTACTTGACCATAAAGTCGTATTTTTCACTCGGTTGTCCCAAGGTATCCCAAACTTCTTTGGAACTGGAGGAGTCATCCCTTTCGATGACGTTGACCTCGGGAAAAGCATAGTTGATGAATTCAAGTCCTGCAAACATTGCGAATTCATCTTCATGTTGAGTAGTTTCTGAATGACCTGAGTGTTGATCCCATGACATAGTGGGGACACAGGTATTCTGTTCAATGACGGTCAGCTGATTTTCATTGTTCGGCTGACTTTCTGGCCCCAAGTTTCCTGGGTAAGGTTGCCACATTGGCAGACCATCCATCGGGCCATAGTAATTGTAGTCAAAGTTGTCTTTCATCAGAGTGTCTTCCTCTAATGAATTTTGGCGGAGCACGACATCCTTCCGGATCACAATCTCCATATATCATTTCGACGTCTGACCTTGGTATAAATCTCGGACTCTGTGCGGGATAGCAAAATGGCGCAGGCACCTCTTCTTGAGACATATAACCGTCCTCATTAAGATAGGACTTCCATTCTTCATCCGTGTCAGAGGGATCTTCCTCATTAATAGCATAAACTGTCTGAGACACTGGGTGAAGGAAACCTCCACTGTGGAAGAAGTTTTGAAGGGAATGAAGACTTTCATCGTTGGCAGCTGT
Source organism: Lathyrus tuberosus (assembly GCA_022829125.1). Lineage (NCBI taxonomy): Eukaryota > Viridiplantae > Streptophyta > Magnoliopsida > Fabales > Fabaceae > Lathyrus > Lathyrus tuberosus. The sequence goes on along the minus strand of JALAZF010000073.1, from coordinate 1,624,426 downwards.
CCGGGTACAGGTTACAGAAAAACCAAGACCCTTCTTTGTTTTATTGTCAATAGGAATGACAAGCTGCCCCCATCCGGTTGTATCGGTACTCTCGACCGCTTTGATAGCATCGTTGTATGAGGAAATCGAGGTTCCTCCTTTGAACTGATTGTTCTTGCTCACCAACAGTGCTTGGAACTGAGTTCCAATAACCTCCTCGGGTTCTATACCAGTAGACGATGATAAGCTACTCACAAGCAAGGCTTGTTCCCCACAAACTGTGACAAGTTGATCGTCCTTGACAAACTTTAGCTTTTGGTGGAGGGTTGAAGTAACTGCTCCAGCCTGGTGTATCCAAGGTCTTCCTAATAAACAACTGTACGTTGCCCAGATATCCATGACCTGGAAAGTGACTTGGAAAGTATGAGGATCAATAGTTATGGGAAGATCAACTTCGCCGATAACCGTTTTTCTGGATCCGTCGATATCCATCACTAAATCCCAAATTATTGCAAGAAGTAATGTTAGAGACAATGCTATCGAACTGTCTGATTGTTACATCCTGTTCCACAAAGGCTTGCTCCAAGACTTTCTGTAGAGCCTCCCTGTGGGCTTTTGAACTAAGTAACAGCGATAATACCGAGATCTTTGAAGGAGTTTGTAACAGCTGATCAACAATGTTATATTCACTCATTTGGATGAGCTTCAGCATCTCATCATTATTTTTCGAAAGGTCGGGATTACTGGATTGACCGACTGATGGATCGGGAGTTTCCGTCTAAAGTTCCTTTTCCTTGTTAAGTTCCCCAACCCCTCGGTTGAAGATTCTGAAATTCTGGTACAGATGTGTGATGTCTCGTGCAATGTCATAACATCGCAATCTGCTGTATGAACAAGGCAAAAAAGTAACAGTAAATCAACACAGGGATTGTTCACCCAGTTCGGTCTAACAACCTACATCTGGGGGCATACCAAGCCAGGAAGGAAGTCCACTATTAGTAGTATCAAATCACAGACTCAACAAACCAGTTGACAATCTACCTAATTTAATCACTACCCAATGACCCTTCTATCTAAGTCCTCCCTAGATAAGAGACTCCATCTCACTTTCAATCATTGCAATGATGTCTAGCAGTCAACTTCTCCGCCACTGCATCAACAGCTTAATTTCCAACAACTCTTCTAACACAGAAAACTGGAAGACACACTTCCATGACAATACCTAGACATAACACTCATGACTAAGAACACTACTTAGAGTTACTTAACAGCTTCCTCCAAGAACAATACATCTCTTACCTACAGGCTTTGAGATAAACATGATGACCATCCCATAAACCGGGTGGTTCATCGACCAACACAGCCCTTATAATCTACATGATGGCTGGCTTACTTAAACTAGGTTACAATGCTTCTATTTATAACCTAATTCCCAACTGGATTTGGGCCTTCAAATCAGCTGCTACAAATCTGCAAAAGATTCTCCTACAAAATAGGTCTTCAATCAACTCTTCCTAATTAATCTCCATAATTAGAACTATTTATTCTCCATATCTTTTTGCACAAAAATAGTAACAACCTATTCTCCATATCTTTTTGCACTAAAATAGTAACAAACTAATCTCCAATACTCTTCACTTTTTAATTCAGCAGCAAGATCTTCTCCATAAAAATATCTGATTTGATTTGAATTTAAACACAGATTTTATCTTCAAATCTTTTTAAATCTTCAGTCCTTAAACACAGCAACAAATCTGCACAAAATCAGATTGCAACAGAAAATATTTCTCCCAAGATATTCGCACACTAAATCTCTAACAGATCTGATCAAATCAAACTTAAATGTGCAGCCCTAAAACATCACCACCTGATGTTCTAATGTTCTGGTATAGTGATGTCAAGACATCGCATGTGACATCACTCTTCAGCACTTTAACATTCACTAATGTTATGACTCAATGTTAAGACATCATACACATGACATTAACATTGTTCAACTTTGTTTTACCAAAATTCCAGCCAATACAAGAACTAACAATCTCCCCCTTTGGCTAATTTTGGCTAAAACAATCTCAGCTATCATCAGTAGCAAAAAAACCAACAAGCTGCATAAACTCACTTTCACATCAGCATAGGGCAAACTCCCCCTCAAACCAAGAACCAGCTCACAACTACTGCACCATATCAGAAAAGGCTTCACAACCACACCTTGGCAACTCTCTCCCCCTTTTTAGCCATAATTGGACAAACTCTGAATCTGCTAACCAACATACTCAGAACAAGATCCAGACTCAACAGCTACTACTGAACATTCTCTCCCCCTTTTTGGCCAACAATTGACAAACATTGGGGGTAAATGTATACTTCTGATTCAATCCATTGACACACAAATCTAAAGAACCAGGTCCAAACTGTCAAGAACACCATGAACTTCACCAGTAACATCTTGTCTGACAACTACTTCAACAAAATATCCAAAACAAAAGATCAACTCCCCCTATCTAAGATAACCAATGCTCATTTGCAAGAAGAACACCTTAAATGAATGGAAAACATAAGACTCATCTTCATGTCTTCAAGAGCGCACCCTCTGTTTAACACACCTGCTGAACGCATTCACTTAATGCTTGATCCTCAAACAATCCAAATACCAAAACTCACATGATTCCCTCTTGGTTTGTTATCTTCTCATGCTCCAAAACTCACATCTTGCCAAGCTAATCAACTTCTCTCTGTAATATCCATATGAATGATTACAATGAACTCCTTGATCATAACACAGTCATTCCCTATCATACTCTTCATCTTCAGATTTCCAAGCAAACAATACCTGATCTACTTCAGTCTTCTCTACATTCTCCATCCAAGGCAGACCTTCTACTTCATCATTCTCCCGTATGACTATGTAGACGCTCCTTAGGCATAATGTATGCACCAAACTCCAAAACCAGAACAAAGTCATCCTTCATCAAGGATATTCAACCAGATAATGTCCCAACACAAGTTAGAACATTTTCCACACACTAAGATATCATCACCATGATTCTTGATAAGCTCCACCAACTGGACTTACTATTGCATAGTAATCCAAAGAACTAGAGAATTAAACTCTCATCCACCTTCAAGAAGAATAATCTCCTTGAGTCTTCGACTCCTCACCCAAGAACTTCTGCCAAAAGCTCCAAGAGAATAAGACCCTCCTTACATTTTCAACTAAATACTCTTCTGCACAAGAACAATCAGTTTCAAGCATCCTGCTTGAATGCACACAATGAAACCAACCAAATTCCATCTTTTGATTGATCTCAATCTTCTTCAGAACTCCCACAAGATATCCTGATCCACCTATGAAACCAGATCTTCAAGTTATATGAACTACTTGCTCCAAAGCAAGACATCTTGGATTCACCAAGCCTCTTAGTCATGTAACATCTTCTCAAACCACAGCTCCCACAAACTGTATTAGATAGATCTTTTTGAAACATCCATAACTTTCATTACTGTAGATCAACTCTATCTTAGGCTGATGTGCCACATCACCAGCTGAGACTTCTGATGTTAAGCTAGATGTCAAAACATTATGATATCCAACTGTTGAATTCAGCTCTTCCTTCTACCACTTAGAAGAACCTCCTCCCTTTGCAGAAATAGATTTCCATGCTCTCATAGACTTGATTCAACAATCAAGTTTGAGTAGACAACCTCCATCATGCTTAGAACCTCCAAAGACTTCAAACCTCCCACATCTGAATCTTCTGAAAATAAGTAGTCCAAGACTACCCCATAGTAATACTAAAGAAGGTCATTTCCCTTAGTAGAGTCGTCAGTAGAAAGCCAGAGATAACTGCCACTTATCCTCAACCTTCACAACCAGAGCAAACACCATTCTCCAACCTGATCCAAGCTGTACCCATTAAGATGTGATGTCTTCATATCTTTCAGCCTTAAAGCCAACAACTTGTCTGACTTGAGATGTTGATTGTCATCAACATTCCACAATCTGCCTCTCATAATCCAAACACATCCCGGACTCTTTGGATGATACTCCATAGTAACCAATCAACCCCACCAGTTGATTTAACTCCAAAGTGCTTAACCCTTGAAAATACTTCAAAACAGCCACATAGAGAAAGGTAAATTCTCAACACTTCAACAATCCTGGACTTTTACATCAGACATATACATAGTCTCCCGTCAATGTATTTTGTCATTAGTTGAATGCACAACCTTATGAAAAGCAGATAACTACTCAACTCCTGTCAAGATAACTTTCTCACACAACCGCCATCTGCTGATGACAACCACACATACCACAAACCCTTCCAGGTAAGGTTAGTGTCTTGATCTTTTACTCTACCCTGAGCAAAGGACTGAAATGATGTTTCAACATTAGTTCTGACATTAGTCTAAATCACATCTCCTAAACATATCTCTTGTAGGGAACACACGAGAGCATATCAGCATCTGATCAACTTCCAAGAATAGACCAACAAAACTGCAGTAACTTGCATAACACACTCTTCCAGAAGCTTCTTCTTATAAGCTCAAGGTTCAGACCTCCTGTCTAACCAAAAAGGGATAACTGTTCTCCTTCTGCATAAACATACCATAGACACACTGCTACTTTCAATCCTTCAAGCCACAAAACTGGAAGAGTTCATTCCATATAACTAATGTAGACACCAATTGACCACAGGCTGATTTACACTGCTACTGCACATAAACTCTTGGATGCATTTTCCCTATAATATTGTCCTCAAACAGTTTAGCTCAAACAAAGATCATCTCCTTCTCTTCTGCTATCAAGATTACTCCCTTTTCTTCAACCAACTCCAGCTGAAATGCTAAGACATTATGAACAACATCTCAAAAATTGTTCAACTTCATAGCTTCAGTGATCCTTCAAAATAGCTACAATTTGGCTACAATCTAATAGGTCTTTGACTTAGCATCTACCATAAGCTGCTAATGTGTATCGCGATGTCGAGACATTGACATATTAAGCTCAGCTTCTTTCTTGATGAATCTTCCTCCAGTTCATGATTTTGAAAATCAGAAACATGTATCTTCCCAAGAGAATACCAGAACCACATTTGACATCATAACCAGGAAGATCCTCCTAATTAGGTCATCACAACTAAGCTTAAGAGATAACTTATCAAGATCTTCCCTCCCGCATGAAAGATTTGACAGTGACACTCTTTTGCTTTGGCTTCACCCTCTTCTTTCACCATAAAGAAAATTGGTAAAGAAGGAACAATGTTCTGGACAGATTGGTCTTCAATGCCAGATTTGAAATAAATTCTTCAAAAAAAACTGAAACTTCTTTACTAAGATACATTCACCTTTTGATCACTTCTTTCCCAAAACACAGATAAGAGATAATCCTCATGCATCTTTGGCATCTCTAACCAAACAGTTGAAGCTGTCTTGTATAAACTACAACATCATAGAATATCCTGCTGAGGAGACCAAACCCTAATGTCTTTCCAAGAGCATACCTTCCTAGAATCTCACCACCAGAGATACAAGGACCAGCCAGGGTTACATCAGATACCATGCAGCGGAACACACAACAACTCCTCAACAACCTTCAGGCACAGCTCACTAATCCTCGCACACTAGTACCATAAACGAAGTGCTCACAACAGCAGTTCTCCTGATAACAACAGACAGGTCCAATACATACTCTATCATGAATTGTCCTTCCTTCACTTCAAGGGATCATACAAACAACTATATGAGCTGACCAAGTTCATAACTTAGCAAAACTATCTTCCTTGCTCATGAACCAGAAAGTATCTTCCCTAGATCTCATCCAGAAACAGACAGGATGCCTGCTCTGATACCAATTGAAATTCTGGTACAGATGTGTGATGTCTCATGCAATGTCATAACATCGCAATCTGCTGTATGAACAAGGCAAAAAAGTAACAGTAAATCAACACAGGGATTGTTCACCCAGTTCGGTCTAACAACCTACATCTGGGGGCATACCAAGCCAGGAAGGAAGTCCACTATTAGTAGTATCAAATCACAGACTCAACAAACCAGTTGACAATCTACCTAATTTAATCACTACCCAATGACCCTTCTATCTAAGTCCTCCCTAGATAAGAGACTCCATCTCACTTCCAATCATCGCAATGATGTCTAGCAGTCAACTTCTCTGCCACTGCATCAACAGCTTAATTTCCAACAACTCTTCTAACACAGAAAACTGGAAGTCGCACTTCCATGACAATACCTAGACATGACACTCATGACTAAGAACACTACTTAGAGTTACTTAACAGCTTCCTCCAAGAACAATACATCTCTTACCTACAGGCTTTGAGATAAACATGATGACCATCCCACAAACCGGGTGGTTCATCGACCAACACAGCCCTTATAATCTACATGATGGCTAGCTTACTTAAACTAGGTTACAATGCTTCTATTTATAACCTAATTCCCAACTGGATTTGGGCCTTCAAATCAGCTGCTACAAATCTGCAAAAGATTCTCCTACAAAATAGGTCTTCAATCAACTCTTCCTAATTAATCTCCATAATTAGAACTATTTATTCTCCATATCTTTTTGTACAAAAATAGTAACAACCTATTCTCCATATCTTTTTGCACTAAAATAGTAACAAACTAATCTTCAATACTCTTCACTTTTTAATTCAGCTGCAAGATCTTCTCCATAAAAATATCTGATTTGATTTGAATTTAAACACAGATTTTATCTTCAAATCTTTTTAAATCTTCAGTCCTTAAACACAACAACAAATTTGCACAAAATCAGATTGCAACAGAAAATATTTCTCCCAAGATATTTGCACACTAAATCTCTAACAGATCTGATCAAATCAAACTTAAACGCGCAACCCTAAAACATCAGCACCTGATGTTCTAATGTTCTAGTATAGTGATGTCAAGACATCGCATGTGACATCACTCTTCAGCACTTTAACATTCACTAATGTTATGACTCAATGTTAAGACATCAGACACATGACATTAACATTGTTCAACTTTGTTTTACCAAAATTCTAGCCAATACAAGAACTAACAGATTCTACCGCTCCGTGTTACACGACTGATGTCTGCAATATTCACAATGGAGGGTAATGGAATTTCCTTTCCATTTTCAATTATCGTTGCACCGTATTTGTAAGGGATAGCCTTAGTTGATTCATACGGTGTTGGTCCCGGCAGATAGATGACTATGGGAACCTTCTGATTTTTCTGACCATCATAAGTAATCTCGATCCGTTCCCGGTTGGGAACCTTAGATTCGTCAAGTAGAGGGATAATGGCACAAACGTCCCTGGTCCTGTGATGACCAGAGATCGTGACAACATCCTCAACTTGCTCGGCAAGGTAGTTCGGCGTCCAGTTGATGGGTCTAGAACCCGGATATGGGCGAATCTATCCACGATCTACCTGACCCTGAAGAGCTGCTCTCACAAAGTAACACCTTTGGTTACTTTCCGAACAGACGCCGCAACGTTTATAGTTGTGTGGTGGCACCTGGCCACGCCCACTTTGAATACAATGTAACCTCACTAGGTTAGCTTCCACAGATCGGACATCCTGACTCTGACGCCGAGTGGGGTTCCTGTTGCTGATACTAATTTACTGAGTATCTTCATCCATATAAATTGGCATCCACCAGTGATTTAACAAGTGCTGAAGTGCCTCCTGGACAAGGGTACAACCTCGATCATTTTCGCAACCCGCTTTACAGCTTTGATAGTCATGTGATATTAAGAATCCGAGTCGGACCTGCTCAGCATGTAACTCTACCAGGTTGGTATTCATCATGCGAATATCGAAGATCTGAACCATGTTGATTTGATAGGAGTTCCTATCATGGTAGTCTTGGATCCATCCAAGATCCATCTGACGCTGGAGGGCCTCTTGTATGAAAGAGCATCCCTGTTTGTTTGCCGAGCAAATCAGACAAGAATTGTAATCGTGCCGCGGCAGATTATGATACTGGATTTGCCTTGAGTGCATTACCACCAGGTTGACATTCATTGCACGGATATCGTGGTTCTGAATGACGTTGGAATTCGTGTAGACCATGTTAATTCCACGAACTCGGTGCTCTTGGATCCATCCGAGATCCATCTGTTCCTGTAGAGCTGCTTGCACTACAGAACATCCCTGATTGTTTTTAGAGCAGACATCACATTGATGATAATTATGAGGTGGCACATGGCCATATCCACTCTGTCTACAATGCATCTTGACCAGATTGGTTTTCAACAAGAGTACATCATGAATTTGATAGACGTTGTTAGTCCCTCCTTCTATCAAATTGACTGCAGCCTTCTCGTGTTGAGGCAGCGGGTTTGTGAGAACATTAGGATTTGTATCCTTGAAGGATAAGACCCCGCTCCTAACAAGTTTTTGCACGTCGAACTTGAAATTGAGACAAGTCTCTATGTTATGCCCTGAACCTCCTTGGTGATAAGGGCATGTTTGATCCACCTTAAACCAAAAAGGCGGATTTTTCGGTACTGTAAGAGGAGATTTAGTCTGAATATGCCCCTTGGCCAGTAGTAATGGAAATAGCTCTGCATACGACACGGGTATAGGATCAAATCCTGGTGGTCGTGTTGTACGGTTGTTGTTATATGGAGGACGAGCCTGCTGAAGAGGCTGTTGTGTCCTTTGCTGATCAGGTTGGCTCTGCGCAACCTGAGGTTGATACGTAAGAATAGACGCAGGGTTGATAGCAGGAGTCACAGCTGCTACCGGTTGATAACGTCGCCTTTGCTTTCCGAGAGAGATATTCCCAATATCTTGCTCTTTTTTCTTAGGGAGAGCACTACCGTATTTTTTAGTACCGCTCGTCGATCCAGTGTCTTTGAACAAACGTCCTTCTCGAACAGCTTCCTCAAGACGTACACCCATGCCAACCATTTCGGTGAAATCACTGGGCACACTGGCAACCATTCGGTCATTGTAAAATGAGCTTAAGGTTTTTAACAAGATCTTTGTCATCTCTTTTTCCTCAAGAGGTGGACAAATTTGAGCGTCAATTTCACGCCACCTTTAAGCATACTCCTTAAAGGTTTCCTTGTCCTTTTTGCGACATTGATCTGAGTTGATCTCTGTCAGGTGCCATGTCCAAATTGTATTTGTATTGTTGGACGAAGGCAGTGCCAAGATCTCTGAATGTGCTGATCGTGGCACGGTTTAAACCCATGTACCATTTGAGTGCGACACCGGTTAAACTATCCTGAAAGTAGTGAATCAGTAGGTCCTGAATCTCCGTCTGAGCTGACATCCGCCGAGCGTACATCACCAGATGTCTCTGAGGGCAAGAGTTACCCTTGTACTTTTCAAAGTCGGGCACTTGAAATTTGTGCGGAACTTTCACATTGGGGACCAAGCAGAGGTCTGCGGCGTCCTTTCCAAATAGATCCTGACCGCGAATGGCTTGCAGTTCCTTCTGCATTTCCAAGAACTGCTCCTGGAATTCCTCCATTCTGTCAAACATAGTTTCCTTCTTACCAGAAGGTGTCTGTGGAATCTGTCTTTCCGGGACAGTGTGCACCACAGGGGGTGGTACCGTGACTACGGTAGTGAGTCTTGGCGTCTCCCGAAGTTTGTAACCTTCAGGAGTCTTCAGTATGCCTCTGGCATCTTCTCTTTCCCGAAGTTTGTAACCTTCAAGCCCAGCGGCTTCTGTTGTGATTCCCTGATCTTCCATGATCGGCGGAACATATCCTTCCGGGATATAGTTAACAGGCATGCCCCAAGGACAATCTTTCGGTATTTGATACCTAGGACCATACTTCTCCACTATGGGCGTTGAGGTGATCTCTGAGATCACAGGTCGTTGTAGCTGAGCTTCTGCCATGGCTTGCATGTCGTTACGAAGCTTTCTCATATCCTCTCTCAGAGCGTCGATCTCTTCTTTCAACTCTCTGTTTTCTTCCTCAAGATCATCCATCCTTTTCTAACGATTGGCCCGAGTATTATACGAATGAGACAATTTGACTCTAGAATCGAGACACAAACATGAGATTCGTAGGGAAGAAGAATACGCGATGTGAGAATGATGAATGCAATGATTATATTAATTGTTTAAGGTTTAATCAAAATAAACTTTGACAATTAGATTGCAAATATCAAACGGTGGGGAAACCCCTTTTTATTGAATTCAAAGGATTACAGAAATGGAAATACAGTAGATTACAAGGTGCAGAAACAGAAACCTAAACTAATGGGTCCCAAGTCCTCTCTGAAGAGAAATCAGGTGCTGATTCTGGTATCTTCCTTTTCTTTGACCAGGGCTCTTGGGCCGTTGTCGGGTTGTCATTCCTTTACTAGGTGAAAGGAGAGAGCAAATTCCTTTGGTCATCTTGATTATCCACAGCATGTTGCTCCAAATTTTCAATTAGAGCATCTTTCTCTTTTAGTAATTGTTGTATTTTGATGCACTCTATGTCGAGGGTGCGGTACTTGTTCTTCCAAGACCTTCTCTCCTTTTGAACTTTGTTGAGAGTAACCTGAAGCTTTTCAGTTTCCGTCATGAAGTACATGACAGATTCCTTTGGCGAAAGAATTCCGTAACAAGGAAAAGGCATTTTCAGCTTGAGAGCTCTAGTTTGTACCCAATGGAGATAAGGCTCCACCGAGACACAGTCCGGTTTTCCCAGAGACTCTCGTCCTTTCTTATGAACATGTTTCCAAGCTTGTACTATTTCCATCTTTAGTGCCCTGTCGTTTTCTCCTTCCTTGAAGAAAAGACCTTCCAGATGAACACCCCGTGGGACGTGTCTCATCGGGTATCCAAACTGACGGCGAACCAACACCGGATGATAGTTGATTCCCCCCTTAGTTCCTATAAGGGGTACGTTGGGGAAGTTTCCATAACGATCAATGATTCTGATTCCAACATAGATCCTATTACACCAATCTATATCAGAGTTGGTGAGAGACATGATCTTCTGCGACCAACGTAAGGCACTCTTGCAATCCCAAAAAGCAGCAGACTTTGGCAAGTGGGAGATAAACCATTTATAAAGCAGAGGTACACAACATGTGATCTCCCCTCCGCTGTACAAATTTCCCAAGTGTACAAAATGATACGCATCTGCGAGCAAAGTCGGCACTGGGTTTCCAATGAGAAAAACCTTAATGGAGTTGATATCGACGAAATTATTAATGTTGGGAAACAAAAATAACCCGTAGGCGAGCAAGACAAAGATGCTTTCAAAAGCAGTCACATTTCCTATACTGGCAAAATACAGGGCCTTCTTTGTCAAGAACTGGGCTGGAAAACCTTGGATGCCACCCTTAGTAGTTATGTGAGTCCTGACCTCAGACTCGTCCAAATGAATTGCTATTGCAATGGTCTGATCCTTTGGAATTTCTTCCAGTCCAGAAAATGGAGCTCGATCAGTGATATGTAAATTAATCAGATGAGAATACTCCTCCAGCATTGGTGCGAGCTGGTAATCCGGGAATGTGAAACAGTGATAAACCGGGTCGTAGAATTGAATGAGTGCGTCCATGATTCCCTCAATCACATGGACTCTTAACAGTGGTAGCAAACCTCCGTGCTTGGCTCTGAAAGCCTCAGGGTTAGTGATCATCCTTGCTAACCTTCTCAAATCCTCTAACTTTGGAACCTTGAAGGTATACGTATGAGTTCTCCTTCTACCAAAATCCATTAGTGCAATCCTTTTCTCTGATATTTGCAATCACAGTCTTAGTTTAATTTGAAAAATAGAGAGACTAGAAGAGAAGAATTTTTTGAATGTTTTAATGTTTTTTAAATGAATGCATGAATGCAACACACAAAAACATAGAAAAAACATGGGGTCAAAGGGTCGTTGTCATGAAGTCAAGGCTCTACCCATCCCCAAAGGTTTATACTACGGTGATTTTTGTACCTGTACTCATTATCATCAGCTCCTCCCTGGAAAGCAAAACAACAAGCGGATCGCTAGCGAGTTGTAGAGCAATCTTAGAGTAAGTGCCATTCACCGAGAATAGATCACCAGCCTCAAATGCGGGTAGTATCGCGTAACAACTATTCCTGATAGTTTCCGCACTACGAAAGGGTTTGGCTCCCCAGCTTCTCAGACTTAACAATCGGCCCATTGTCTAGGTGAGAGAATGGGTTGCATTGGTCAGCCTCCACTGAGGTTGATGGTCGACCTCGTCGCCATCACTTATCTTAAGTGTATACTCAATCTTTCCACATGCGGCATCACACGCATTCCCATTAGCAGAAAAATAAACACGTATAGCAATTAGGAAAAGCAGTATATATAGTTGTCCTAAACATCATAGACCTTTAAAGCTATGAATCCTAAGTTCCTGACAGAAAATGGGTTCCCCGGCGGAAGCCCCGATCTGTGGTTTTCACACAAGAGATGAAAAGGAGAAAAAGAGAGACGAGCCCCATGGTGGGCGCCATATTTCTGTAGCGAGCGATTTTGGACGCGGTTCTTAAGCGCTGGTCGCTCTCTGCGGTTGAGCTTACTATAGGTCGATTCATTTTTTATCCTATTAAAGCTGATGAAGGAAGGGAAATAGATGTCTCCAATTAACCCTGCTTTGCATATTGAGTTTAAACAGCGGTCTGTTAGGTTACGAATGCTATCAATGTGGGGGGCCTTTGTACTGGTTATTTGTATTTTCGCCAATACGGTTTTCTCTCTTTCTAGGACTTTCTGGCGGGGAACGAGGATTAGGATATTAGGACTGATGCTTTTTGGTAGATACATGAGAGTATGGGATTTTGGGTTTTTGTTTAGTGTGCTCGCTAAGATTTTTCTTTCAATCTTATGCCTACGTATTCCCGTTTACCGAAACAGGGAAATCAGAGCGTTCGTAGTTCCTCCTATTCTATGGGAGGAAATGGTTGTTTTGGTGTCTTGTTCAAAGCCCAAGACGTGAAGCGAAGGGTAGTTTGTATCTTGTTCAAAGCCCAAGATGTGAAGCTGAAAAGTCTATTTGACTTTAGAGAGAATTTGTCATCTCTAAAGAGGGGGTTGTATGTCACAACTGTTTATAAAGGAGAATTACTCTAACCGGGATGTGTGAATCCGACAATGCCATAATTTCCTTTATAGGGAATTTTTAACTTGAAGGAGAAGACTTTAACTCAGTGTAGAGCAATGCTATCTTTCCTTAGGAATTTCTCATGCTAAAAGAGGGACAGTGGCATGGATGTAGATGATCCAGAGGCTTGCCGCTTACAGCGATTAGATGAAGGGGAAGGAGTTGTTGATGTTTGTGTACTGTGAACGAGGCACAACTTTGATGCTAAAAGGTTGATTGGATCAACCAGTGGTTTTCTTATACAAAGCCTAAGAGGAGGCTAGTATGTGTCTCGTACAAAGCCCGAGAGAGAGGCTAAAAGGTTTTGACTCAACGAGGGAATATTTTGGTATCTCGTATAAAGCCCGAGATGGAGGCTATTTGACTCAACAAGAGAATTTTTGTATCTCGTACAAAGCCCGAGATGGAGCTGAAGGGTGATTGACTCAACGAGGGAGTCTCTTATGTGTCTCGTACAAAACCCGAGAAAGAGGCTAAACGTTTTTTTGATCCCGCTGGGGAGAATCATTGTACAAAGCCCAAGAGAGAGGCTAACTTCACGGGAGAAGGATCTTTATACAAAGCCTAAGAGGAGGCTATGGTTACTGTTCAGTTAAGTGACAGGTCCAGTAGACTGATTTAAAGAGAAAATCAGTTCTTATATGAGCAACACTGTACTCAAGGATTTGATTCAAGGATCCGGGTTATTCCCGTTCTTTAAGGAAGTGGGAAATCCGAAGGGTATTGAGACTGTCCGAGTCTGCGGGTTTTCTTCCTATTTTACGAAGGGGTCACTTGAGAATGTCTTTGAGACTCAAGGAAATTAGACTGTCCAAGTCTAGAGTTTTATCTTTTGTACCACGCTTTGAGAAACAGTAGTAGACTCTAGGAAAGTACTATTCTATGTAGATGACTAAGTTCTGTTCCTATACCTCTAGGAGGTTGTCGGGACAATTTGTACGAAGCCCAAGAGGAGGCTGGAAACTTTTAAGAAGCCGACGGGTCCTTGTACGAAGTCCAAGAGGAGGCTATCATTCCCGGAGGAAGAGATCATTATACGAAGCCTAAGAGGAGGCTGCGAATACTTCTAAGAAGCCGTAGGGTCCTTGTACTAAGCCCAAGAGGAGGCAGGGTTGCTTTTAGGAAGCCTGCGGGTCCTTGAATAATGCCCAAGAGGAGGCCGATTGCTTTTAAGAAGCCGATGGGTCCCCAAATCCCGAGAAATTCAAGGCAAGCTATTCACAAGGAATAGATCAAGTCAGGAAAGTTAGAGAATTTGGAAGAAACTCAAGAGATGCCATTCACGGAGAAAAGATCATCTCTGGGGAGTAGAGTTTCTTAACAAATGCTTTTAAGAAGCCTGTGGGTCCCAAAACCCCAAGAAGTTCAAGACATGCCATTCACCAAGAATAGATCAAGCCAGGAAAGTCTGAGAATTTGGAAGAAACTCAAGAGATGCCATTCACGGAGAAAAGATCATCTCTGGGGAATAGAGTTTCTTGACAACTTCTATGAGTGACAGTCTATGAAAGGGTTCACAGAGAATGCTGCCTTTCATGTCTCCATATTGTTTAACCCCCAGAGGAGGGAAGACTGTGTCTGGTAATCCTATGGGGATCTAGTTTAGACTATTTCTGAGAGTGATCAACGGGCTTAATGCTAGACGTAGGTGCCGGGGAATCTCGAAATATCTATACTATTATTACACAGTTGATATGAGTTTATGAAAGAAGACTTACATCGAAACAGCCCCACAATACAGTTATATGTATATGAAAGCGGTAAATGAAAGCAATAACCACTTACTCGGTTGTAGAGCTTCCATGTTGTTTGGTTAGTTGTTCAACAAAGAAAGATTGAAAACAACAGTATATTCAAAATCAAAGGAGAAAGTGCTTTGAAAAAGAAAGATTTGGGGCTTACAGCTCAAGGAGAGGCCCAAAAGTTTTATCAGTGAGCGCACTGTTGAAATTTGTACAGAGGGACTTATACAAGTGACTGTGGCCCAAAAATTGTTTTATGTACAAAGGGAATGGGTCTTACACTCTCTCAAGAGGCCCAAAATGTTTAAAGAAAAAGAGTGGGGCTTATAACACGAGGGTAGGCCCAGATGATTTTTCCGTTTGAAATGGCGATCGCGCTAAGATTTTCTTTTAACGCAGAGGGACTTATACAATAAGTGAGGCCCAAAGTGATTTTGGTTAAAAGGGGGTTGGGTCTTACACTCTATTAGAGGCCCAAAAGTTTTGAATGGGTCTTATAGCTCAAGGAGAGGCCCAAAAGGTTATTTTTCAAAAGGCGACGATCGCGCCGTTTGTTTTTGACGGTATCGGGACTTATACAATACACTGAGGCCCAAAGATGATTTGGTTAAAAAAGGATTGGGTCTTACACTCTATTAGAGGCCCAAAGTGTTTTGAAAATGATTTATGAGGGTTGAATTAATCCAAAACTCTAATTTGCTTTCAAAAATGTATTTAATTGAATAAAAATTCAATTAAAATGATCAAAATTGTTTAACATAGGAAAAACAAATTGTGATCTTGGATTAATGCTTCAAAAATTAAGTATTGACCTACAAAATAATTAGAAAGCATTAAAAGTTGCAAAATCTAGGTGGAAAAAATATTTTAAATGTCAAAAACAATTAAAACATTAATTCTTTGCAAAAATATCAATTATATGAAATAAATAATATTTTTGGGATTTTTTGATAAAATAAAATATTTTAACATTTTTGTGAATTATTAAAAAAAGAATCAACTCAAAATCATTAAAACTCGGAGAGAAATTAATTTTTGAATCAATTAAATAAAATCACAAAATTCAAATATTCAAATTTTGAAAAAAGGCGCCAAGAACACACCAAGAACACGCGCGTGTTCTGGGCTTGGCCAGATTTGCATTTTCTCTCCAATCTCACTGAATACTTGATTATAACATGCAATCCACATATCATTATGCTCGTCTCAACCTCACGATCATGTCTATGTTAATTAATTTCATTTAAATTAAACATATAACAAGAAATCACGAAAAATCCTCAAGAACCCTAATTTCTGCATGAAGGCTGGGATTTTTGATACACGATTCAAACAATGCAATTAATTGAGGGGAAACATTCTATGCATGATTATGAACATATGGCCAAATTATTGTGCGAGGAAATATGCATAGATTGAGAGATGACCAAGTATATGCTTACCTCTAGGCCGTGACAGCAAGTGCAATGTGATTTTTGATTTGGAGGTGTTACAGATGAGTAGTGATGATCTGAACAGTTTCCCTACACCCATGGAGTGTGTTTGAAGGCTTGGACTTGATTGAAATTGGCTGGATCATTTCATGGCATCTCAACTGCACTTTGGTTAAAACCTTGAGCAATTGACTGGTGATTCTGAGAAATCAGTGTTCCAGTTGTTGTTTAAGTGTTTGATCAACTCATATGTGATGTATGTGAGGTGTGTGAGTGATTGGTTTGAGTGGAATTGCTCTCTAGCTCAAAACCCGATAGCTACCTTGCTAAGAAAGGCATTTTTGCCAAGAGAAAGAGATTTTGAGAAAGGCAAGTGTTGTAGGCCTTTGGTGTACTTAAACTGACCATAATTGAGCTCTATTTATAGTAGAGAAAGTTTATTTTGCAAGGAATAGTGAATGGCAACTGCTGAGTAGGTTTGTTCAATGTTGGCCAATGGAAGTTCAAGTCTCCTCTAGCCATTGACTAGAGGTTAGGGCACAGGCTGCTGGTTCCCTTGGTCTTGGATAAGTCTTGCCTGAATTCAAATGAAAATGGCTCAGTCCATGCCACCTTGATGCTTCCATTGAATGCTCCAATCCAAATTTGGAGTCTTGTCCCTATTTTGGCAATTCTAGGTTCAACATGCTATTTCTTGTTCCAAAGACTTTGGAGGCTTGGCTCAGTGATTGTTCCCTTGAGATTCAATCCTCAGATGTGTCCAAGTGGATAGGAGTGTTTGGATTTGCACAATTTTGGCAAATCGAGCAAAATTGAAAATTCTGCCTTGTCTTGCCAGATTTCAGTAAGGCAACTTTCCAATGTCATATCTCATGACCCAAATGGAATTTGGCAATGTTCTTGGCCATTTTGGAAAGCCCTTACATGATACAACAACTGTTTGAACATGTTTGGTTTTGATCTCTCTTGAATCCAAGTGAAAAATCCCCCTACATTTGGAAAAAAATGGAGACGGATTTGGACTTAGTGAAAATTTCACTAAGTGTAGGAAAAAGTGACATTTTCATTTTTCAGCCATTTTGATCACTCCATAACTCAAAATCCTTAATGAATTGGACTTAGGTCTAGTTGAAGTTTTTGTAGAGGGTAATGAGGGCTACAGATCCATCTTTGGATGAGGAAAAATGGCTTTGTGGTTTAGGAGTTATGATCCTCCAAAGTTGGTACCCTTGTCACTTTATTTTTAACTTAGAAAATTTTCTAAGATTTTATGGTTACCCCTTTTACAAGTTATCCAACTTTTCTTGATTTTTCTTGATGAATGATGATTCAAATCATACATTAACATCATTTTAGGGTTAAAAATCCATTTTGGTGAAAAATCTCAAAAAGTCAAAGTTGACTTTTGTGCACAGTTGACTTTTTATCAGATGAATTCCAAACTGTGCAATTCTTCAGGAAATCATGTCCTTGACCTAAATTAAACTTGATGGACATGTTCCATGGGTGTCATAGGGTATATTGAATCATGCCTTAGGGCTTGGGAGCATGTCCTAGTCAAAAGTCAAAGTTACAGTTGACTTTCCCCTTAAAATCCTAACTGTGGTGCAGATGAAATTGAGACTTGTTGCTCAAGCTTCTTGGATTAATCCATTGTTGCAAATGGGTCAATATGGTTCATTAGAGACCCTCAAACCCTCTCTTGAGGTCTTGGCTCATGATTTGTCTCAAAAGTCAACTTAGGGGTGAATTAGGTCAAGAAACCCTAATTCTTGATTTTTGATGTATGCATCCCCTGAGGTGATATTGACTTGATGGTTGGGTCCATGAGATTCCATGGAGTATATTAGGTTGTGTCTTGGATCATTGGCTTGTGCCCAGCTGAAAAATTTCCATCTGGAGGCCCTGGTCGACCAAAACCCTAATTTGGTGACACTGTCGATCTTGAGACTTGATCCACCTAGAAGGGAGCATCCTTGTGCTTGATCCTTAAAGTGGGAGTCCTTTTGGTCCATTGTGGATGTTTGAGAGGTTAGACAAGTTGAAGATCATGTTGTTTCTTGATTGATCCTTTGTCTAAGGCTCTGAGAGGGCTTGAAACCCTAATTTTGATTGTAGTGGATGCTCACCCATCTTTGGGGAGACTGATGAAGTATGATGGTTCCCCCATATTGTGATGATGATTTGCACAATGATGGGAAATCTTAGTGGTCAAAATTTGGGGTATGACAATCCTCAATATCACGGGCTCTCAGGTCGAGAAATGATGATACGTTCACCATTTCTGGTTTGGCATCATCATTAATCGAGGAGGCCTCAACTGATTCCCCTCAAAAACAAGGTCATCCTATGCGAGTCCCTCAGCATTAGGTCCTCAGATCGACAAGTGTAATGTGTTTTCAATTTATGGTCTGCCATTATCACAGGTCGGGAGGAGAGGCGCAATTGAGGTATCGGAGAAACGGTCACTAGAGTCGACAGCTCTCTAGATCAACACCCTGAAATGCGCAAGACACGCACGTCAGAATGCGTCCCAAGATAGCCCCGTCTGGTTGTGAATTTCGTGAACACACAAACGCACCAAGCTGGCACGTAGGTCCCACTACTTTCCACTCTAGTCCTAGGGTGTACTCAAGCCTGGGTATTGAGCTTATCTCTCAGAACAACCCAACCTGGCAAACAGAAACCAGCCAGCACAACACAGCAATATTAATGCAATGCAGTAAAAGCTGTAAAACAGTAATATACAACATAATAAAGAACAACAAATAAACACCCAACAAAAAAACAACCAAGCGCTAGGATCGACTTGCTAAAGGGGATGGACCAACAAGAGGTCAACCAGAGTTCCCCAGCAGAGTCGCCAGCTGTCGCTCCCGAAAGATTCACATCCAATGGTACAAACGCGAGAGTGGGGCAGAAAACACAGAGTTGCCATCAATGTGTATTTATCCCGGGAGAGGGAAAGGAAACACTGCATAAACCTGAAGAGAAAGGGGAAAGACATGGTCATCGCAACCATAGTCCAGGTTCGGGAGTCGGTTATGCGAGGGGAAGGTGTTAGCACCCCACGCATCCATCGTACTCGATGGGATCCACGCTTGTTGTCTAAAAGGAGGGTGAACTGTCCTCCTATCTATGGCTGAACAAAAGAAAACGGGGATGGGGGTGACTAAGACGGACTCGGTAGGACATATTCGATGCCCTAGGCCTACGTACTCCCTCAGTGCAATGGGAAAGTCAGAGTCAACGTAGTTCGGACGGGAACTATGGGGGAAGGTTGCTCGCCAAGACAATCGCTGTCTTGTGCCTACATATCCTCAATCGGACGAGAGAGAGGAATCAGAGCTAATGTAGTTCGTGGGTACGACCAAGAATGGGTAAGTGTTTTTTACGTGAGCGACGAGCTCTTTTTTCTGAAAATGAAATTTGAAACCCAACAATCTCGAAGGATAAAAAGATTTGAATTTGTTTTTGTGTTTTTTAGACAGAAGTGTTTTTAAGTTAGTTCATAACTTGCATTGCACCAAAGTCTAGGGCACAGGGACGAATACTTAACGAATCGTCCCAAGACAGGACACCCGCTAAGCACTCTAGAAAGATGAGAGGAAGCCCCTCATTTCTCATTCCCCACGCTTAAGGCTAGTGCGCAATACACTTTATCTTTATTAAGTGTTTTCAAGAAGTTTTGAGATGATAAGAGAGAAGACCCAAAGGAAACTCTAAAGGGAAACTAAGAGTCCTAATGTTATCATGCATGGATGTCCTATGGTTAGTGAGGCTTAGGAGGGACAACTACCTAAAACCTAATGTTAATCCTACTCCAAGCTTAATCAAGAATTAAGTTGGACTAGGTAGCTCTAAAGGGAGAGAATCCAAGACTTAAACAAGTCTTGAGACTCATGGGAGGAAGAGAGTGAAGGAGAAGAATGAGAAAGAGAAGGATGAGATAAGAAACAAGATAGGGAAGCAAGCACATCATATCAAGTATATCCAACTCATGCCAATAAACAAGTCTCAAAGATCATGCAAAACATCTCAAGTAAGCATGCAAAGATAATCATGAAAGAATGCACGCATACTTATATGAAATGCACAATTAAGCACCAATGAACTTCATATCAAGAAGAAATGAGAAAAATAAGATGAAGATGAAAGCAAGTCAGAACCAAGATCATACCATCATCAACAATTCTCATGTGCAAGAAAAGATCAAAACATGAAACATTATGCACCAAAGAAAGTGCATAAAAGAAAGTCAAAGTTTAAGCACATAAAGCATACCCAAACATGATCCACAAATTGAAAAATTTGGTCATAAGGGACCTCAACCAGGGGTAAACATCATATCCAATACTCATGCAAAGAATCACAAAGAAACTCAATCAATTAGGCATGGCAAAGCAATTAGGGTTAAGAGATGTCAAGAGATGATCATGCATAATTCACTTAAGCACAAATAATCAAACATATATCAAATGAAATTCAAAAATTGTTAAATTAGAACCCAAGTGACCTAAATCAGAAGCTAGCAACATGCCAAAAGATCACACCAAAATTCAAAGTTTAAGTACCTCAAACAATTAGGCAAAGATCACATAGGAACCATGAACCAATATGCAAAGGAGAGGGACTAAAATGCAATATGAAAAAGTTTTAAAAATGAAACAAAAATGTTTTTAAGAACCTCAAGATGTCATCTGAAGTATGAAAAAAGAATGGGATACAAATCATACACCAATGATGAGAACAAAAATCAACAAGGCAAGGTGTGCCCAATTGAAACAATTCACAAAGAAATTAAACAAACAATTAATTCAGATGCACAAAATAAAATAAAATGGAAAAATAAAATTTGACAAAATTTTATAAAATTCCAAATATGCTTCATGATTTTTTGGTGATTTTTAGATGTATAAAATTATTTTTAAAAAAATTAAAATGCAAAACTATGCAAAGAAAATAAAATAAAATAAACAAAGATGGTCAGGGGTGCAACAAGCAAATCAAACACGTTCCAAAGGCAATTGGGCTCAAAGGGGGGGGGGGGGGGGTTAGATAGCAGGCTTAGGTCAAATAGTCCACCAGCGAAGTCAAACAAAAACCATAAGCTTCAGTCAACATGATTGACTCATACACACCATTGGATCAATCTCACGCATGATATCAAGTCAACAAACCACACAGTATTCCAAATGAAGGGCTTAGATCACACGCATATAGTAATTAATGTACACACGCGCACACTAATATTATCCAGAAATTAAAATAAAAACACGTGAAGGGCACATGGTAATTTAATGCGTTGGCACAACACAAACCATCAGATCAAATCAACGTGTGAGAATCATTCAACAAAACAAGCAAGTAATCATGATGTGTGGTCCAGATCTGAGTGTGCATGATAACAAACATGGTTTAAAAACACACAATCAACAAAATAAGAGGGGATTTTAAATGACATGGCTACACATGGACCATCAGATCTGGACCACCAACGGTCCAGATTGTATCTTCTTCCTCCAACCTCAGGGACCTGAAAAGCAAACCAGACGCCGGAGCCCTAGCTCCGGTCGTCTTCTCCGGCGACCTCAACACCAAAAATATCCAGAAATCAAGAATAAGTACACCATTCCACTCAGAATTCAACAAGGATTTCAGATATGCAATTAGTTTCAACATATCATCAACACATAAGGCAAATCGAAGAGATAAAGTTTAGATCTAAAAACTTTAGATCTACAATACAGCCATGATACACATCCAAAATCAAATCTAAACATATCAGCATGATCAGCAACTCATGAGGAACACAATGCACACCATAAAATCAAGTTACATGATGATGAATTTCACACTAACCTGAGAATTGCAGAGCTTAAAATACACCAAGAAAACCCTCTGGAAGCTGCAGATCTACTCCTTAGAACCTCTTATTGCAAAATAAATGCAATTAGAGCTTGGAATCGTGCTAGATCTTGAGGTTTGAACTTGAACCTTCCAAAACTGAATCTGATGAAAAACTCACTCTCAGCTTCAATCAATGGTTGATTCATGCTCTATTTACTTCACTGATCAAGAATGTGAAATAAAATCTCAAAGAAACTCCAAGGAGAGTGAGTTTCGAAGAGAGAAAGAGTGAGAGCAAAAATTGGAATTCTGAGCAAATGAGAGTGCATAAGGGTGAAATGAACGTGTGATCCTCTTTATATAGACTTGGTTAGAGCTCTGAGCATGATTAGGGTTTCATTAATCCCTTGATTAAAGCTATCCAAGGTGATTTGCAAAAATGCAAGTTGTGATGCACAAACTAATCCACACGTGCCAAGGTCATGAAATAAGTGTGATTCACTCACATTTCTTCTGCTGATCACAAATGAATTGAAATTGGACCTTGTGGTGACTTGATTTGTGAGTTTTGATCCATCTTGTAAAAATGCATTATGCGAAATAAGTGAGGTATATGGCATGAAATGAATTGATTCAAAGGTCAAAAGTGGTCCTCATGAAGTGTGCTTGAATATGGAAATGTGACTTGAAGCATTAGAGGTCATTACAAGTCATTTTGAATCAAAATGCAAAAGGTGGAAAAATGAATACATGAGAAAACCTTAAAAAACACCTTGCCTTCTTTTGACCATAACTTGAGAACCACAAATGGTATGGAGACAATCTAGTACTTTTTGGAAAGGGGAGAGAAAGGTATTCAACTTTCATGTTTGAGGAAAATTCATTTGAAGCTTCTTTGATGATGAAAAGTCAAGTTGAATGTGGTTTGAAAAGTTGCCAAAAATGGAAATTTCACATTATAGGTCATTTTCCCAAAATAGTAACTTTTGCACAAACTCTTGATTCTTGATGAATGGTATGAATCTTGACAATTGAGGACCATATGAGGGCATAAGACCTTACAAATCATGAAGAGGACCTCAAAATTCCATGGTTGACTTTCCTCCTTACAGTTGACTTTTCTTTTGAACTGTTGACTTTTGCTTACTTCACAAGTAACTGATCCACTGAACATCTTCCACAATGAACCACTAGCCAAGCCTTCCTCTATGAGTGTTTATGAGCATATGGAACCCATGAAAGCATGCTTGAATTCACAAAGTTTTCTCAAGAAGCTCTTTGAGTCAAAAACCCTAATTTGGTCCCTCTGGTTAGGAGGGAAAGATTCACTTGAAAACTCTTTTGCCATTCTTGATCTTATGAAGACATGATGAACCCCTCAAACCACCTTGAGGCTTGATACTCCTTTGAGAAGAACCAAGTGCCTTGATCCCATGCTAAGAACCAATGCTATGCACAAATGCTAATGCAAGAAATGCAAAGAAACATAAGCCAGTTAGCCTCAAAACAGAAGAGCAAAATTTGGGGTGTTACAAGGAGATATGGGATTCCTTTGGACATGCTTGATATCGAGCACAAAGAAAAACATTAAAACTATTGACAGGACGACTAGCACTTAAATATAATAATGAACCAATCATACCTTAATACTTTGTTATGTCAATTTGTGTACCATATTTATATTGGTCTAGATAAGTACTTGACCCCATTGGAGTAGTAATCTCTTTGCAAGTTTCCATGTCGAATTTCTTCAAAAGTTCTTTGCGATACTCTGATTGATTAATTAAGAAACCATTATTTGATTGCTTGATTTGAATTCCAATAAAATAAATCAGTTTACCCATCATAGACATCTTGAGTTCTCCTTGCATTATCTTTGAAAATTCTTAACATAAGTCTTTATTTGTTGATCTGAATGTGATGTCATCAACATATATTTGAACAAGTAAGGTGTGATCTTTGATCTTCTTGATGAAAAATGTTGTATCAACCTTACCTTTGTCAAAACCTCTTCCACATAGAAAGTTTATAAGTCTATCATACCACGCCCTTGGTGTTTGTTTTAAACCATAGAGAGTTTCTCTCAAATTTTCTTAACTTATTGACATAGGCTTTTTCATTGATGTATTCATTCAAGAATGCACTCTTGACGTCCATTTGGTATAACTGAAAATTTGATGAACAAGCATAAGCAAGTAATAATTATATATCTTTTAACCTTGCAACCGGAGCGAATTTTTCATCAAAATTGATTCCTTCTTCTTGATTATATGCTTGAGCCACCCATGTTGCCTTGTGTTGCGGCAAAATCGTGAGTGTAAGCTATTGATTAACTTAACTCGAAAAGCAAGAGTCGCCACCGCACTTTTATTTTATCCTAAAAGGAAAGGGAAAAGAGCGAACAAAACCTACACAAGCTCTAAACAAGAACAAGTGAAGAGAGTCCGGGTAAGGGGGGTTGGTTACGCAATGGGAAGGTGTTAGCACCCAAAACGTCTATAGTACTCTATAGGAGCCCTTTGAAATATCTATGTTTTTGGTCTGAAAAAGTTTGCTTGAAAAGTGATCGAGGAGATGAGAAGAGAAGTTGTTTTTAAGATTTTTGTGTTTGGAGAGACTTGTCGCCTCATGCCCACGTACCCACGATGTGCAATGTAGGATCAAAACCCCGTAGTTCGTGGTACAAAGAATGAAATTTGTTTGTTTTGGTTGATGTTAAATATAAAGACAAGTTGTCATTTCCAAGCGAATAATTCCGCTTAAAGAAATTAATCATGTCTAAACTTATGAAAAAGTTAAAGGAAAAAGTGCACGAGGGCACAAAAAGAGAGTGATGAGAGTGATGTTTTTAAAAGTCTTTTGAAAAAGGTGTCAACATGCTTATGTAGTTTAGCATTTGTTAAGAAATGAAAAGAAAAGAGTAAAATCACTTGACAAAGTCAAGGTTTGATTATGAAAGAGGTAATAGTTTGAAATCAAGAAAGTTTTGAAAAAGGGAGAAAGTTTTGAAAATTGAAGAATGGGTGGAGAAGAAGTGACTATCCTAAAGCATAAAGTAAAAGCTAAGGATAAGAAACATCTAACCACAAAAGTAAGCTTCCAAGTCTTCGAACCATAATTCCAAAGCAAAGGGAGGAAGGTCCTATTTCTAAGTCCAAGGTTCCAAGAATTGCATTGGACGTCCAAGGTCTAAGTCCAAGGATTCAAGAATAGCATTGAAGTCCAAGGTCTAGGTGCAAAACTCCATGTCTATTGCAAAGGATAGTAACCATAGTCCAAGATTAGAAGCACAAGTTTTTTAGAGGTTTTAGCCTTTATTAATGTTTTTGGTCCAAGTGGACAAAGAGAAAAAGGCATAAACATAAACATGTGTCCAACGGACAAAGGAAAAATTGCGGAAGCATAAACATATGTCCAACGGACAAAGGAAAAATTGCGAAAGCATAAACATGATATGAAATGATAAAAAGAAAGCATAAAAGTAAAATAGATAAGGAGCGAGAAGTAATTGTAAATGATTAGTACAATAGTGATGTTAGTAAGTTAGTGATTAGTTGTTAGAGTAAGTGATCAATAATAATTGAATAATTGCACTTAGGTCAAGATTAATGAGAACTCATTAGAGGATTGATAAGACCAAAGCCTCCTAACAACAAGTTTCATAAGTTTTGAACCAAAAGACAAATAATCAACCATTTTTATAGTTTTCCGATACGGGACAAATATTGCGCTATGTTAAGCAATCGCCGAGTAATTTACGGAGTAATTACCCTACAATGAGGTCGGTCAATAGCTCTTTGTGCTAATGCATGTTAGATGAACGATATGTAAATCGTCATCCGAATGCAATACCGCACGAAAAGAAAAATGGTAACGATCTAGTCTTGATCGAAGTTCAACAAAGGAATTCCAAGATCAATTAGACTTTCATCGATGAAAAAAATAGAATTAAGATGAAGAGAAGTGGATCTAACATTTATGATCCACACAACCAACAATGAGAATTAAAATAGAAAAAGAAAATTGTATCAAGATAAAAGACATTCACATGATTTATTTTTTTATGAATTTTTTCAAGAAAAGTTTTCATAAATAAAATTCAAGTAGTAAATCAAAATCTAAAAAAAAAACAAGAGAAATAGTAAATCAGAAATTTAAGATAAAGGAAAGATTAAGAAGAATTTTTATAAAAAAACTAAAATAAAATGAAAGAAAAAGAAAAAAACAAAGTGAGAGGGAGGTGAAAGAAAGAATGATGGTGATGGTGTATAGATGAAACCCGGGCCAAGGCCCAACACAAACACACAACTTCAAAAATAAAAAACATAAAGATGAAAAAATCAGAAAATTGAAACAACTTCATCATCTTCTTCTTGGAGTCTCGCGGCACTGTTCACACGGCGGAGGGAGGTGATCGGAGCTCCATCACGGCAACGACGGGATAAAAAATTCGCACGGTTGTGATTGAAACATGAAGGAGATTCCAAATATGCTTTCAATTTTATGTGATAGTGCTTTGATTTCTCGAATCGGAATCGTGAAATGTTCGATGAGAACTCTGATTACCTTCGAATTCGGTGAGTAAAACTTCGATTCTTATTCTTCTCTTTTTCTGGACGTGTGTGAAATTGTTGTGTTCTGTTGCGAGAGTGTGTGAGTTCTTCTGAGTTTGAGATGCTGATGAATTCACAGCTGTTTTATTGTTGTGAGAGTGCGGATTTGAGTTATGGTTGATGTGTTGTTGTGATGCTGTGTGGATTGTTACTGCGATGATTTTGCAGGTTGTTAAGTATTGATTGAAGATGTTTGAAGCTTTGCTTATTGTTGAAAGGAGAGATGAAGAACAAGTTTAGCAGAGGAAATTTTGGTGGAATTTTTTTTGCATAATATATTTGGCTATCAAAGCTTGAGGAAATTGTGATGTAGGGACTCTTATTTATAGTAAATGAATTGAGGTTTGTGAATTGAAAATTTGAAATTTCGGTTGCCGTTTGCTGAAGATTTCTTTGCATTTTGGAAAGTGACACAGTGCTGCATTTTGAACTTATTTCTTGATGTCGTTTTGATTTATGTTGCAAACTCATTTGGGCTTTACTTGCAGCTTGAATCGTTTTGGAATAGCTTTATGCGTGTGACTGTTTATGTGTATTGGCTTCAAGGCTTGGCTTGAATTACATGGTGTGTAATGGCTTGTGGAAGTTTCTCATGGGGCTTATGGTTTGCGAAATAGCAGCATGAAGCTTGTAGTGGCTTGATTTTTTTTGCTCTCTTTTTTTTTATTGCAAATGGGCTGAGTAATGAAAAAAAAGTAATGGGCCCTAATTTGTTAGAATATGTAAAAATGGAAATGGATAATAATTAAAAAAATGGATTTGGAAATGTGGATATTGAATTGGAGATTAGAATTGGATTTGACGTTGGATATGGATAATGGGTTAAAGAGAAATTGGTTTGAAAATGGATATTGAATGAAATTTTATAAATGAATATGGAGAATGGATATGAAAGAAAAATTGTAAAATTGGTTAGAAAAAATTGGATATGGACTTTGTAATGTGGACTTAGAAAATGGATTAGGTAATTGGTATTGAATGAATAATGGTTTAGTAAGAGAAAATAGATTTTATGAATAATGGATAGGTGAATGAATAACCAAACTTGTTCACAAGCCTCTGATAAAGTGCACACAGCTACCACTGAATAAGCCATAATTGAACAACAACCATTTGAATCTGACTTTCTGAACCCAAAACTCAGATGAACCACTGCTTGATAAACTGAAGAATCTCAATCACAAGACATTTTGACTTTGAATAGTCACTGCTTAAGAAATGAACCATTGACACAAATGACAGGCAGATGAAACAAACTTGATAATTTGATCCAGATTAAGTCAAACATCCACCCGAACTGGATTAAGAACAAGCAGTCACATTTGACTTGAAATAACTTCATTGTCTTTGACAAACCTGCAAAACACAGGGAGAGAGAGAAAAACTGCAGCAGATTTTTTTGGTATTTTGGTTAGAGGTTAGTAAACAGAAACAAGTGAGAAATATACAGATACACAGGAGAGACAAAGATTGTGATCTTGTTTGTGGTAATGATATGCAAATGAGATTTGCGATATCTTAGGGGTAAAAATTAGGGTTCAACAGCTGCCCCTATTTAAATTTCTTCAATCAGGAGATATGAAGGTTGAAAACTTCGTCTCGACAAGATTGAAGATACTTAAATACAGAAAACCAAATTTTTAGCCATAAGATGTCACAAGATGATATGAATGCAAAAGATGAAACACACTGCGGGGAAACTTGAAACAAGGGATTTATGGTAAATTGAGACAGAAGACGCAAAAAGACACGCCAGGGAACACAAGCTATTTCTGGAGATCTGTCAAGGTGACAAGAAGCATCCATCAATAGTTGGAAAGAGAGGGACAAGACCCTGAGAATACGAGTAGTGACATCCAAGAATAGCATTGGATGGAAACTACAAACGAGACAAAGGTATGCCAACGGATGTCCAAGAATGGCATTGGACAATAACAAGAAAGTTTCTGGGAAAAACAACAGCGTCATCCAAGAATAGCATTGGGTGGAGGTGAAAAACACTTTATTGGGGATAAGATATCCAAGAATGGCATTGGATGAAAGGAACTACATCATCCAAAAATTGCATTGAATGAGGCAACAGTAAACATCAGAGTCATCCAAGAGTAGCATTGGATATAAACAAAACTTCCATTTGAAAAACTTCACTAGGGACATCCAAGAATGGCATTGGATAGCAAGGTTAAACATCAGAGATGTCCAAGAATAGCATTGGACTTGGCTAGGGAAAAGGTGTCCAAGAATGGCATTGGACAAAGTAATCTCAACATCCAAGAATGGCATTGGATAAAGTGAGAAAAGTTCTGGAAAATACATCAGAATTATCCAAGAATGGCATTGGATAAAAAGAGTTCACAATATCCAAGACTGGCATTGAATAAAGTGAGAAAGGACTTTCAGGAATGGCACTGAAAGGCAAAGGTAAACTCATTCAGGAATGGCACTGAAAGGCAAAGGTAAACTCATTCAGGAATGGCACTGAATGAACAGATAAAACTTTCAGGAATGACACTGAAAGTAAAGGTAAAATCTCATTCATGAATGGCACTGAATAAACAGATAAAAACTTTCAGGAATGGCACTGAAAGATATCCAAGCAGAGAATGATGGGGATTATGGAAGAGAGGAAAAACTTCCAGGAATAACACTGGGAAAAACAAGAGGAATAAGATATCCAGAAATGGCACTGGAGATCAAAAGAGATAGACATCCAGGAATGGAACTGGAGTGAAAGAAAATAAAGATCCAGGAATAGCACTGGAATGGAAGAAGACAAACATCTAACACAAGACTAGATGCACGAGGAAACCATAATATCTAGGAATGGCATTAGAAAGAAAGAAAATAGGTAAATAAGACATCCAGGAATATCACTGGGTGAAAAGACAGGCAAACAACAACATTCAGGAATGACACTGAATGAAAAGACAGGTAAACAACAACATTCAGGAATGACACTGAATGAAAAGACAGGTAAAAGTTTTGGTATGCGCCAAGAAATTTGGACTTTGACCACAAGGTAAGACGTTGAAAGCAACAGGACCTCGGGAGAATGCATATGAGCGCGAAGCACACTTCGAGCTACGAAAAATCTTTCTATGTATGGTAGATGAATGATTTATGTATGCAATGCAAATGATAGGGACAACTGAGATAGACTCTTGTGTGAGGGAAGAATGGAACTCTGATTCCTCAACACAGGGAACACTGCCCATTCTTCTTGGAGAGAAAATGTTGAACACATCTCTGTCACACTTATGAATTGTATCAGGATGATGGTCTTTTGAGGAAAGACATCTTAAGGATTCTTGAAGAAGACTGCCCCAGATTGATTGACTGATGAAAATAAACTGATCATGGCTTCAGTTTGACTGCTGCAGGGGAAGAATGAACTGATCATGGCTTCAATTCTTGAAATGAATGCTGAGGATAAACTGATCATGGCTTCAGTTGCTGGGGATGGACTGATCATGGATTCAGTTCTTGAAACAAATGTTGAGAAAGCTATACTCAGTATGGGTCTTGAAAGAGGTCTTCTGGCTAACCAATTCTGAGAGTAACTTGCACTGAGCAACAAATCTTGAACTGATTCACAATAGGATCTGGAAGTAATGTGCCCCTGATAGGATCACTAACCAAGTTTCTCAACTGTTTGAAAATTTCTTGATGATGAAAGGTTGTCTGCAAATAGGATTATTCAAACAAACATGGTAATTTTAATGCAAAGCTAAATGTAATTTTGAAATCAAAAATAATTTTTGGAATGATATTATTGATGTAAAGCAAATGAATCAGTTGTCAAAGCACGACGGTTTAGACATGCAAAGTGAAAGAGAAAGCAAAGGTAAGACAACAAAGAAAATAATTGACAACAAACATAGGAGTCAGTTTACGCAACCTTGCTGTAGTATGCTTTCAAAAGAAACCTGGCTTCAATTAGGTCTTTTGAAGGTTGTAACGTGGTATGGTTCACGGTTTTTTTGAAACAAAGGATATAGGCTCAAAGTTAATTTGTACCCAACCCATTCTTCATGATGATCTCCAGTCCTATGCTCAGTTAATTCAAACTACGCATTCAAGTTCCAAGTGATTTTGGAATTGCAACATTGTTATGAAGATGGCTTAAGATATTTTTGAGATGGCAGTCACTCTTTCTTACAACATTTTGTTGTTTTTGATGAAGACCTCAATCAACTCGTTTTGTCTTTGAGGATTTTGGTAACCTCTTGATTGATTTTTTGTTCTCCCTAACTTTTGCCTGAACCGTGTCATTTGAGCTTACAGTTAGCGGGATGCCCCAATTTTTGCCTAAGTATCCTTCATAGGTTTTGACTTAGCGGGCTTTTCATTTGATTTTTCATTCAATTGTTTTTTGAAAGATAATGACTGTCTGTCTTAATGATTACAGTGAACCATCATTGGCTTTTGATTTAGAAGACATCTTCGACACTTCTTTGATGTGTGCGAAGGAAAACTTTTGATTGCAATGATTCTCTTGTGTTTAAATACACAATCAAATAAACTGAGAACTACCCATCCCCAGGTTAAGATTGCGATTTTTTTCGTACCGAAAGAAACTCCAACTTCTAGGCTCAAAGGGGTTGACAAGGGATTAACTTCCTTATTTCTCCAATGTTTGAGAGTTGAAACAATGCATGTACATCATCAGCCAAGTCTTAATTGAAAGCATACAGTTCAACAATTTTAGGTATTTCGTTTTCATCATCCTCCCTCCAATCTTTGCATAAACAAAAGCGTGATAAAGAAAGTGAACAGGAGATATATTTTTTTGTTTTGTGAAAACAACATAAAGATGCACATAGTGAATATAAATGAAATGAATCAAACATTGCAATGCTCATTTCATTGAAATTACCATGAAAGTACAAATAAAGTTCGAAAGCAAACAGTCAATACAATCAAAGAAAAATGCAAACAAAAAGAAACAAGGCCTAGTGACTAATCAGTAACAAGGATGAGCTGTACTGTCTAAAACACTGGCTTTAGGAAATGATCCGTTTGAACTGACTCAAACTTTACTTGGTATGCTCTGGCAAAGGATTGTTGACAACATTGGGATTATCATCAGCAAAGGACAGAATCTTTGAGTTCACCAATTCTTTCACTCTAACTTTCAATGCATAGCAACCTTCCAAGTTATGGCCTGCCCCTCCTCGATGGAACTCACAGTGAAGATCAGCCCTATAGCCGACTGGGAGAGGATTTGGAGGAGGAGGTAGATCCCTCGTTGTAATCAAACCTTTCTTTACAAGACATGGATACAACTCAGTGTAGGACATCGGGATATGATCAAAGTTAACCCTATTGCGATTCTGATTTTGTCTAACAGCCTGATGAGGAGCTTGAACTGGTTGAGCATTAACAACAGGAGCAACTACAGCTACATATTGTTGTTGCCTGCGACGAGGTTTACCTTCAACTGAAACAACATGGGCATCACCATCCTTTTTCTTTTGAAAATTCCCAGCATACTTTTTAGCACCACTAAAGGCTTCAGCATTGGCAATCCTTCCTTTCTTGATACCTTCTTCTAGTCTTTCTCCAATAGTGACTAGGTCAGCAAAACCAGATGATACACTGCCTATCATCTTTTCACAAAAGAGTGGCTGAAGAGTGTCCATGAATAAACCAGTCAATTCTTTTTCAGCCAATGGTGGCTCCACCTGAGCAGCTAGCTCTCTCCAGCGCTGAGCGTACTCCTTAAAGGATTCTTTATGTTTTTTAGACATATTCTGCAATTGACGGCGGTCGGGTGCCATGTCCAGATTGTACTTATATTGCTTTAAGAAAGCATCAGACAAGTCCATCTAGCTTTGGATACGGTTCTTCTCAAGTCCCATATACCATTTCATTGAAGCCCCACTCAAGCTGTCTTGGAAACAGTGAATGAGCAGTTTGTCATTTTTGGCATGAGCGGCTATCTTGCGGCAATACATCACCAAGTGGGTTCTGGGACAGGTGTGCCCCTTGTATTTTTCAAAATCAGGACTCTTGAATTTTGGAGGAATAACCAAGTCGGAAACCAAGCACATGTCCATTGCGGCAACACTAAAGACATCACTTCCTTCCAAGGCTCCTATCCTTTTGTCCAGAGTTTGCCATTGCTCTCTGACTTCTTCAATGTATCCAGGTTCTCTCTGAATTTCAGATTGTGGAGCAGCAGCATGGTACACAAAAGGATTCTCAGGAATAGCTTGAGTAACAGAATGCACAACAGGCTGAGGTTCAGTGAACAATGGAGCTGAAGATACTGGCGAGACAAACACAGGAGTAGTTGTAAAGGGTGGCGAGTAATTTGGAGGTAACCCAAATTCTGGCCAAGTAGAAGCTGGTTACTGAGTCAGTGGAGGGTCAACAGCAGCAGGTGAAGTTTCAACAATCACAGTTCTCTGAGGTGGTTCACCTCTAGCAATCAGAACTTGCAGCATTTCCGTGAGCTTGGTCATCCCGGCCTTCAACTCATCAATTTCCATTCTGACTTCGGCGTTGTGTTGTTCTTGGTTTTCCATTTTCAATCTGACAATAACTCTAGTTCCGTAGTTGTGTTGAGGAAACAGCTTGACGGTGAACAGATAACTGGAGAAGGAGACAGTTGAAATGAGTTTCTGAGACAACTTGGAAGAATGCATATGTATGCTCATGGATGCAAGAGTGCATGGATGCAACAACCACAAGCAAGATCACACAAAGCACACGGGTCAAGGTTCAAGACACGAGCATGAAGCCAAGGTTAATAACCAACCCACAAACGGTATGTGCTAAGGTTCGTCTTCATTGTACCTGCAGAAAACAGCGGTTCTAACAAAGTGCCCAGGGTCCACAATCAACTATTAGACACACCAGCGCACCGATTTGCTCGGAGGTTGATAGTTATCCTTAAGAGAATCTAACCTGAGTGTGGCATCGCGTAATAGCTAAGTCAGATTTGCATCTTCATAGCTTCCGCGCCACGATCCTAAAATGGCTAGGATGGGTTAAGGGTTCTAAAGTCCCCAGCTTCGGGTCCTTGGATCAAGAAGCATAACGGGTTTGCCATTGCTGGTCTGCCATTATTGCCTCTTGGGAGGAGTGCCTTCACTGAGTCCTCGGGAATGGTCACCAGAGTCGACAATTCCTCCAGAGAATATCTACTGGCCTGTATCAAACATATAGTAGCAGATAGCTCCGGATAGAACCTCGTCTGGCTGTAGGTCTCGTGAACACCCACACGTGGCCAAACACTACGGGAGCGACACGCCTGCCCACGCTAATACCTATGTGTATGCTCAAGCCTGGGTAGAAGACTTATCTCACCACACAGAAGAATTCCCAAACAGAACAAGCAAGTAACAAGCAAATCAGACAAAAAGTAGTAAATAAATCAAAGTAGGCTAAACCCCTCAAGGGTAGATCTCCCCAGCAGAGTCGCCACTTTTCTGTAGCGGCAAAATCGTAAGTGTAAGCTATTGATTAACTTAACTCGAAAAGCAAGAGTCGACACCGCACTTTTATTTTATCCTAAAAGGAAAGGGAAAAGAGCGAACAAAACCTACACAAGCTCTAAACAAGAACAAGTGAAGAGAGTCCGGGTAAGGGGGGTTGGTTATGCAATGAGAAGGTGTTAGCACCCAAAACGTCTATAGTACTCTATAGGAGCCCTTTGAAATATCTACGTTTTTGGTCTGAAAAAGTTTGCTTGAAAAGTGATCGAGGAGATGAGAAGAGAAGTTGTTTTTAAGATTTTTGTGTTTGGAGAGACTTGTCGCCTCATGCCTACGTACCCACGATGTGCAATGTAGGATTAAAACCCCGTAGTTCGTGGTACAAAGAATGAAATTTGTTTGTTTTGGTTGATTTTAAATGTAAAGACAAGTCGTCATTTCCAAGCGAATAATTCCGCTTAAAGAAATGAATCATGTCTATACTTATGAAAAAGTTAAAGGAAAAAGTGCACGAGGGCACAAAAAGAGAGTGATGAGTTTGATGTTTTTAAAAGTCTTTTGAAAAAGGTGTCAACATGCTTATGTAGTTTAGCATTTGTTAAGAAATGAAAAGAAAAGAGTAAAATCACTTGACAAAGTCAAGAGTTGATTATGAAAGAGGTGATAGTTTGAAATCAAGAAAGTTTTGAAAAAGGGATAAAGTTTTGAAAATTGAAGAATGGGTGGAGAAGAAGTGACTATCCTAAAGCATAAAGTAAAAGCTAAGGATAAGAAACATCTAACCACAAAAGTAAGCTTCCAAGTATTCGAACCATAATTCCAAATCTAAGGGAGGAAGGTCCTAATTCTTAGTCCAAGGTTCCAAGAATTGCATTGGATGTCCAAGGTCTAAGTCCAAGGATTCAAGAATAACATTGAAGTCCAAGGTCTAGATGCAAAACTCCATGTCTATTGCAAAGGATAGTAACCATAGTCCAAGATTAGAAGCACAAGTTTTTTAGAGGTTTTAGCCTTTATTAATGTTTTTGGTCCAAGTGGACAAAGAGAAAAAGGCATAAACATAAACATGTGTCCAACGGACAAAGGAAAAATTGCGGAAGCATAAACATGATATAAAATGATAAAAATGAAGCATAAAAGTAAAAGAGATAAGGAGCGAGAAGGAATTGTAAATGATTAGTACAATAGTGATGTTAGTAAGTTAGTGATTAGTTGTTAGAGTAAGTGATCAATAATAATTGAATAATTGCACTTAGGTCAAGATTAATGAGAACTCATTAGAGGATTGATAAGACTAAAGCCTCCTAACAACAAGTTTCATATGTTTTGAACCAAAAGATAAATAATCAACAATTTTTTATAGTTTTTCGACACGGGACAAATATTTCGCTATGTTAAGAAATCGTCGAGTAATTTACGGAGTAATTACCCTACAATGAGGCCGGTCAATAGCTCTTTGTGCTAAAGCATGCTAGATGAACGGTATGTAAATCGTCATCCGAAAGCAATACCGAACGAAAAGAAAAATGGTAACGATCTAGTCTTGATCGAAATTCAACAAAGGAATTCCAAGATCAATTAGACTTTCATCGATAAAAAAGAAAATAGAATTAAGATGAAGAGAAGTGGATCTAACATTTATGATCCACACAACCAACAATGAGAATTAAAATAGAAAAAGAAAATAGGATCAAGATAAAAGACATTCACATGATTTATTTTTTTATGACTTTTTTCAAGAAATGTTTTCAAAAATAAAATTCAAGTAGTAAATCAAAATCTAAAAAAAAAGAAAAAGAGAAATAGTAAATCAGAAATTTAAGATAAAGAAAAGATTAAGAAGAATTTTTATAAAAAAACTAAAATAAAATGAAAGAAAAAGAAAAAAACAAAGTGCGGATTGTTGTGTTCCGTTGCGAGAGTGTTTGAGTTCTTCTGAGTTTAAGATGTTGATGAATTCACGACTGTTTTATTGTTATGAGAGTGCAGATTTGAGTTGTGGTTGATGTGTTGTTGTGATGTTGTGTGGATTGTTACTGTGATGATTTTGCAGGTTGTTGAGTATTGATTGAAGATGTTTGAAGCTTTGCTTATTGTTGAAAGGAGAGATGAAGAATAAGTTTAGCAGAGGAAATTTTGGTGGAATTTTTTTTGCATAATATATTTGGCTATCAAAGCTTGAGGAAATTGTGATGCAGGGACTCTTATTTATAGCAAATGAATTGAGGTTTGTGAATTGAAAATTTGAAATTTCGGTTGCCGTTTGCTGAAGATTTCTTTGCATTTTGGAAAGTGATACAGTGCTGCGTTTTGAACTTATTTCTTGATGTCGTTTTGATTTATGTTGCAAACTCATTTTGGCTTTTGTTTGCAGCTTGAATCGTTTTGGAATGGCTTTATGCGTGTGACTGTTTGTGTGTATTGGCTTCAAGGCTTGGCTTGAATTACATGGTGTGTGATGGCTTGTGGAAGTTTCTCATGGGGCTTATGGTTTGCGAAATAGCAGCATGAAGCTTGTAGTGGCTTGATTTTTTTTGCTCTTTTTTTTTATTGCAAATGTAGTGAGTAATGAAAAAAAAGTAATGGGCCCTGATTTGTTAGAATTAATAAATGGAAATGGTTTATGAATTGGGTAATTGAATTAAAATAGAACTTATATGGATAAAATGTATATATATATATATATATATATATATATATATATAAACTATGGCTATGTAAAAATGGAAATGGATAATAGTTAAAAAAATGGATTTGGAAATGTGGATATTAAATTGGAGATTAGAATTGGTTTTGATGTTGGAAATATTGATGGATATGGATAATGGGTTAAAGCGAAATTGGTTTGAAAATGGATATTGAATGAAATTTTAGAAATGAATATGGAGAATGGATATGAAAGAAAAATTGTAAAATTGGTTAGAAAAAATTGGATATGAACTTTGTAATGTGGACTTAGAAAATGGATTAGGTAATTGGTATTGAATGAATAATGGTTTAGTAAGAGAAAATGGATTTTATGAATAATGGATAGGTGAATGGATAACCAAACTTGTTCACAAACCTCTGATAAAGTGCACACAGCTACCACTGAATAAGCCACAATTGAACAACGACCATTTGAATCTGACTTTCTGAACCCAAAACTCAGATGAACCACTGCTTGATAAACTGAAGAATCTCAATCACAAGACATTTTGACTTTGAATAGTCACAGCTTGAGAAATGAACCATTGGCACAAATGACAGGCAGATGAAACATACTTGATAATTTGACCCAGATTAAGTCGAACATCCATCTGAACTAGATTGAGAACAAACAGTCACATTCGACTTGAAATCACTTCATTATCTTTGACAAACCTGCAAAACACACAGAGAGAGAAAAACTGCAGCAGTTTTTTTTGGTATTTTGGTTAGAGGTTAGTAAACAGAAACAAGTGAGAAATATACAGATACACAGGGGAGACAAAGATTGTGATCTTGTTTGTGATAATGATATGCAAATGAGATGTGCGAAATCTTAGGGGTAAAAATTAGGGTTCAACACCTTGTTTCAAACAATTATTCCATTTGCATCAAGATTGTTTTTAAACACCCATTTTATGCCGATGATATGTTTACCATTTGGTCTAGGAACAAGTTCCAAAACTCTATTTCTTTAAATTTGGTTTAATTTCTATTACATGGCAAGTATCCATTGATCATCCTCTAAGGATTATTTAATCTTTGAAGGTTCTATTTAAGAAACAAATGCCATGTTTAAATAAGCATTCTTGATATTTAGAAGAGTATATACTCCTTTGCTAATGTCACCAATAATGTTGTCAATTGGGTGATTGTTAGATGTCAAACATGATATATATTTGTATTTGATACTTGGCATTTTTCAACACTTTCTTGTTTTAATTGATGACTTTATAAGTGAATTATTGTTGTTCTTCAAACATTATATTTATACCTTTGGTGCTTGTAATATGTGTGTTATTGTGTAGGAAAAGGCACTGATAGATCAAAGATTTAAGACACAAAGAAATGATACAAGCTGCCAAAGAATTGAGGAAAACATCAAGAAGTTCGCTTTGCAAACTGGCTAGCGAAGGTTCGCTTTGCGATCAGCTAGCGAAGCTCCCAGCGAATAACTCTAGAATTGGACAGAGGGAAAAGGGACTAAAGTTCTCTTTGCGAACTACTAGCGAATGTTCGCTGCTTCGTTTGCTTTGCGAACAACCTGGCGAAGAACCCTTGGTTTTGGTAGTGGAATAAGGACCCAAAATTCTCTTTGTGAATGTTTTGGCGAGTGGTTCGCCTTGTGAATGAAGCGTCCGCTTTGCGAACTCACGAAGACAACCAAGGGCGGTTTAACTTTCAGAAGGCACTTAAGATGCCATTTTCTTCACTCGCTAGGCGAATGATTCATTCGCAGTGCGAATGTAGCTGATCTCAAGTGGATTATAAATAGATTTTTATGTTTTCTTGGGATCATAACTTGATATTATCACACAAAAACATACTTTTCTGAGTTTTCACTATCCAAGAGAGATTTTACACTTTGAGAAGCTGAAGTCGCGTCCGATCTCGATTATTCGACGCGGATGTTCTTTCATCTCCTCACGAAACTTGTGATACAAGCTACCATGGAAATGTGTTGCTAATCACATCTTGTGTTAAAATTAGAGGTAGTTAATTTTGCTTATATGTATTTCTTTTGAATATGAACAAGGTTGATGATCAATATATGATGAATTTGTTTGTTCTTAATGATGTATTTGTGGTTTGAATCACTCTAGACATAGATTTTCCAAATCTTGACCTAATATCTTCATCTCTTAAAAACCAAACTCTAGACATAGATTTGGGGTTTAATATTCGCTTTGTATTAATCTTAACGGTTGTTGTTTTGATTGTTAGTGTGAGACATCATCTAACGATTTAAACAACGATACTCACAAATTTGCTTTAGACATAAACTTATTCGAGAGGATACACGATTGTATTGATCGGAACTAAGTTCATATGCTTGATTAATCAGATACGTATGAAACGGATTAGCGAAATATAATCTTGACAAGCTTTTATAAAACTTACAACATCTTTGTTATAGTTTACTTCTTTGCTACCAAAAATTTATGTTACAAACCCAAGAACAATTTGGAAACCCCTTACTTAAAACGTTTCGACTATTGAACGACAAACATCGAAATATCACACAATCCCTGTGGATACGATAAAAACACCCCCCAAATTACTATTCAACAAAATGGCGCCGTTGCCGGGGATTGTTGTTTGATATTGCAAGCATTGCAGTAGTTGTTTAGTTTTAAGCTTGTTTAACTTTTTCTTGAGCTTGTTAATTTGTTTGGTTTAGTGTGCAGACTCCATTTTATGCGATGGAAGTTACCCGCAAACCAACTTCTTTTTGATCCTGAAATCGAAAGAACTGCGCATAAGTTAAATAGTAGAACAAGGCGGAGGAGGCAACTTGCCAAAGAAAAATAAGAGCGAGACGAAAGTTCAACTTTGACGTAAATACCACAGTTACCGCCAACTATGGCTGCTCCACCACCACCACCTGCTTCAGTTCCTTGTACAAATAGGCCGAGATATACTGCACAATTTGCATGTAATGCTCAGAACGGTCAACATTCAGAAATGAAAACTGGTATCCTCTCGCTTCTATATCAGAATCCTTTCACTGGTACGGATCACGAGGATCCTTTTACACACTTGACTAAGTTCTATGAGATTGCGGGAGCAACTGGTGCACCCGAAGCTGAAGAAGAATCTCTGTTTAAGAGACTACGCCAGCATTCCCTCATTGGGAAGGCCAAGGAATGGTATCTTCACCAATCTATGGCAATCATGACGGACTGGAACGTGCTAGAAGAAAAGATTTTGGAATGATTTTTTTCCATACAATCGTTTCATGGAGGCTAAAACAACAATTGCACTTTTCACTCAGGGTGGAAATGAATCTCTCAACAAAGCTTGGGAGAGATTCAAGTCCATGTTGAGAAAGTGTAAAGGGCACGGTTTCGATGAGCTGAATCAAGTTCACATTTTTAGAAACGGTCTTCAATTGGTGCATAAAACATTGTTGGATGCCACCGAGGGTAGATCGTTAATGGCTAAAAGCGCCGAGGAGGCTATTTCTATCATTGACTGGATGGCTCTAATGACGCAATCCTTGCACAAAATAAACTGTTATCACAACAAGTGGAGTTGTTGACGCAACAAATGGCAAAACTTCCACAACAAATAAAAGAGTTGCAAGAAGTTCCCAACAAAAACCAACCAATAGCGAGTTGTGAGCTTTGCAGAGGAGATCACCCTACCGGGTATTGTCCTCCGGTAGTGGAAGAGATAAATTATGCGGGAAACCAAAATCAAGGATACCAACCTCGACCACCTTACCAACAAGGCAACCAAGGTACCAACTAAGAGGTAATCAAGGTTATTAACAACCGTGGAGACCTCAAGAAGTCGGACCTTCAAATCGTCAACAATATCAAAATTACACTCAACCTCCACAAGTTCCAAGTGGAAATACCAAGATGGAGGACACTCTCACGCAATTTATGCAAATGTCAATGTCAAATCAGAAGAATACCGATGCAGCCATAAAGAATCTTGAGACGCAAGTCGAACAATTATCAAAACAATTGGCCGACCAAAACAAGGAACTTTTACGGCAAATACTCAACCAAATCCAAAAGAGCATTGTAAGGATATTCTAACAAGAAGTGGAAGAGAGATTGACATGGGCATAGGTGAAGTTGTAGTGGAGGAGGAGGAAGTAGTTGAAAAAGAAAAAGATAGTGATGAGATTGAAGTAGAAAAAAATGTTGAGGGAGATTTAGTTGAAAATGAAATGAAAAAATGTGAGGAAGAAGAAAAAAGAAAGAGAGAAGAAAAATTGAAAAATACTAGGAAGGGGAAGGAACCGTTGAGTACTATTCTGATCCAACATTTGCCATATCCTCATGCTCCGTCAAAGAAAGATAGTGCGAGGCACTATGCTCGGTTTATGGATATTTTTAAACAATTGTAAATAAACATTCCATTTTCCGAGGCTTTGGAGCAAATGCCGAAATATGCAAAATTTATGAAGGATATTCTCACAAAAAAGAAGAGGTATACGGATCAAGAAACTATCATGGTTGATGCTAGTTGTAGCGCTATCATTCAACGTACTCTCCCGAGGAAAGAAAGTGATCTGGGACGAGTCATTTTGCCGGTTACAATAGGAAATATCTATGTTGGCAACGGGTTGATTGATTTGGACTCTAGTATCACTTTGATACCTTTGTCTATTGTGAAAAGGTTGGGACATATGGAATTGAGAACCACTCAAATGACATTGCAACTTGCCGATAAATCCACTACCCGTCCTCACGGTGTAGCGGAAGATGTATTGGTTAAAGTGGACAAATTCTTATTTCCTATCGACTTTGTGGTGATTGAAATGGAGGAAGATGAAGACGCTTCATTGATTCTTGGAAGATCGTTTATGAAAACGGCTAGAATGGCAATTGATATGGACGACGGTCTTATGAAGGTTAGAGTCCAAGATGAGGAGGTTTGTTTCAATCTATTTGAGGTCTTGAAGCACAAAAAGGACAAAGGCGATTGTTTTAAAATAGATACAACGGAGAAGACAATTGAAGAAGTAAAGGAGAAATTACAAGTTCCAACCCCTTTGCAAAAAGTTCTCACAAATGCTCTTCAAAGTATCGATGAAGCCAAAGAAAAAGAGATCGAAAAGTGTTTGCGAGAACTAGAAGAATTGGATGAAATTCCTCATTTGAAAGAAAGGGTGGAAATTTTGAAAAAAGAAAACAATGAGGAAATTAAGCTTGAATTGAAATTGTTGTCGTCTCATCTTAAGTATGTTTTTCTTGATGATGAGGGGCATAAACCGGTGATAATAAGCACGGAGCTAACCATAATGGAGGAGAGAAAATTAATGAATGTTTTGAAGAAAAATCAAGAGGCAATGGGATGGACTCTTTCCGATCTAAAAGGAATAAGTCCCTCTTATTGTATGCATCGAATATTCATGGAAGAAGATTTCAAATCGGTCGCTCAACCGTAACGCCGCTTAAATCCTACCATGAAAGAGGTGGTTAGGAAGGAAGTGGTAAAAATGTTAGATGCCGGAATGATTTATCCCATTTCTGATAGCCCATGGGTTCGTCTGGTACAAGTGGTGGCGAAAAAAAGCGGATTGACAGTTATCCGAAACGAGAAAAATAAGTTAATCCCAACAAGAACTATGACCGGGTGGAGAATGTGCATAGATTACCGTAGGCTAAACCAAGCTACGAGGAAAGATCATTCCCCTCTCCCGTTTATGGACCAAATGCTCGAGAGACTTTCCAGTCAACAATTCTTCAATTTTTTGGATGGTTATTCGGGTTACAATCAAATTATTGTGAACCCGGAAGACCGTGAAAAAACTGCTTTCACATGCCCTTTTGGAATCTTCGCTTATATGAGGATGCCATTTGGGTTGTGTAATGCACTGGAAACTTTTCAAAGGTGTATGCAAGCAATATTCTCAGATTTGATCGAAAAGACAATTGAGGTTTTTATGGATGACTTCTCGGTTTTTGGGCAATCGTTTGATATTTGTTTGAAAAACTTGGACGCAGTATTGGAGCGGTGTGTGGAAACCAACTTGGTACTCAATTGGGAAAAATGTAACTTCATGGTGACCGAAGGAATTGTGCTCGGCCACAAAGTTTCTTCAAAGGGCCTTGAAGTCGATCAAGCCAAGGTGGATGTTATTGAGAAATTGCCACCACCGTTGAACGTAAAAGGTATAAGGAGTTTCTTGGGACATGCAGGATTTTATCGGAGGTTCATCAAGGATTTTGCGAAGATAGCAAAGCCTTTGAGCAATTTGC
Source organism: Lathyrus tuberosus (assembly GCA_022829125.1). NCBI lineage: Eukaryota > Viridiplantae > Streptophyta > Magnoliopsida > Fabales > Fabaceae > Lathyrus > Lathyrus tuberosus. The sequence continues at coordinate 1,581,375 of JALAZF010000073.1, read as the reverse complement.
TCAACAAAGATAAGTCCTTTGATTTTGATGAGTCTTGCATGGTCGCTTTTAATTCTTTAAAACAAAGTTTTACTACCTCACCCATAATCATCGCGCCCAATTGGAAAATGGATTTTGAACTCATGTGTGACGCGAGCGATTATGCGGTGGGTGCGGTTTTGGGTCAACGGATTTTTTTTTTCATGCTATACACTATGCGAGCAAAGTCTTGAATGAAGCTCAAGTAAACTATGCAACAACTGAAAAAGAGTTGCTTGCGATAGTGTATGCATTGGAGAAATTCTGTTCTTATTTAATTGGGTCTCGAGTAGTTGTTTACACGGATCACACGGCGATTAAGTATTTGCTCACCAAGCCAGATTCAAAACAAAGGCTAATTTGTTGGATCCTCTTGTTACAAGAATTTGATTTGGAAATTCGTGACAAGAAAGGATATGAGAATTTGGTGGCAGATCACTTATCCCGCCTTGTAAATGTTGAAGTGACCAAAAAGGAATTAGAGGTCAAGGAGGAATTTCTGGACGAAAAGTTGTATATTGTGCAAGTTAAACCATGGTTCGCCGACATGGCTAATCACAAAGCCGTCGGATTAATACCGGATGGTCTAACTCACCATCAGAAAAAGAAATTTTTGTCGGACGCCAAGTCTTTTGTTTGGGATGAACCATATTTGTTTAAGTTTTGTGTCGATAACCTTTTGAGAAGATGTGTGTCAAAAGATGAGGCCATTAGCATACTTTGGCATTGTCACAACTCTCCTTATGGAGGGCATTGTAATGGAATAAGAACGACAACGAAAGTCCTCCAATCGGGCTTTTATTGGCCTTCTTTATTCAAAGATGCGCATGCACAAAGTTGTGACAAGTGTCAAAGGAGTGGTGGAATTTCAAAGTGGCATGAAATGCCTTTACAAAACACGTTGGAAATTGAGGTGTTTGATTGTTGGGGAATCGACTTTGTTGGACCTTTTCCATCATCGTTTTCCAATGAGTATATTTTGGTCGCAGTTGATTACGTATCCAAATGGGTAGAGGCAATAACATGTGCTAAAGCAGACGGAAAAACTGTGATGAAATTTTTGAAAAAAAACATTTTTTCTCGATTTGGTAGTCCGCGGGTGTTGATAAGTGACGGAGGATCCCACTTTTGCAACACTCAGCTTGAAAAAGCCTTGGAGCAATATGGTGTGAAGCACAAAGTTGCAACACCATATCATCCACGGCCAATGGGCAAGCGGAGGTATCAAACTGGGAAATTAAAAGAATTTTGGAAAAAACGGTGTCATCCTCAAGAAAGGATTGGTCAAATAAGCCAGATGATACTTTGTGGGCCTATCGAACAGCTTTTAAAGCTCCGATTAGTCTCACACCTTTTAAATTGGTCTATGGTAAGAATTGTCATTTACCGGTGGAGTTGGAACATAAGGCATTTTGGGCCTTGAAATTTCTGAAATTTGATCCAACTTTAAGCGAAGAAAAAAGAAAGATACAATTGCATGAAATGGAGGAATTGCGCCTCCAAGCGTATGATTCCAACAAGCTGTATAAAGATCGAGTCAAAACTTACCATGACAAGAAGATAGTGGCCAAACAGTTTGAAGTAGGGCAGCATGTCCTACTTTTCAATTCTCGATTAAAACTGTTCCCTGGTAAATTGAAATCTAAGTGGTCTGGTCCATTCCGGATTCGTGAGATCAAACAATATGGGGCAATAGTCATTGAAGACACAAAGTCAAATGAGAGTTGGACTGTAAATGGTCAGAGGTTGAAGATTTATCTAGGTGGTGATTTCGAGCGGAATCCCTCCGTTGTGCCGTTTTGCGATCCTTGAGGTTGCAATGGACCGTCGAGCTTAGCCGACGTTAAACAAGCGCTTGTTGGGAGACACCCCAACATTGTAAGTATTTATTGCTTTCTTTGTTGTTTTAATGATTTTTTTTATGTTTAGAAGTGGTTTAGGAAGTGGCAGTATATGCAGTTAAATTTTCAAAAACCTGTCATGTTCGCTGGAGTTCGCTTTGCGAACCTGGGGCGAGTATTTGCCAGCCAGTTCGCTTTGCGAACTCAGCGAGACAGGAGAAGTGTGTTTGCTGCCACCTCAGTTTAAAAAGGGTTTTAATTTTATGGGTGGGCCAACACTTGGGCCCAAGAGCCATATCATTTTTTGAACATTTGAGAGGGAAAACCCTACTCCCACTCTTGCCTCTCTCGTTCAAACAAAGCACTCTCTCAAGAACTCAATCTCTCATGTGCACTATTCTTCTCAAATTTCACCAAATTTTTCCCCAATTTCAATTACAAGTTCAGGTTTGAATCTCTTTTTCTTGCTAATATCTGTTAGACATTATGTTTAGGGTTGTGGTTTGCATTAGAGACATTTATAATCTTAGGGTTTAATTTCTGTTTTAAGATTTGAGTGATTGCATGTTGAATATTGTGCAAGCCTTAGGATAGAAATGATATTTTGTGATGGAGCTCTGATGATTGGAAGTATGGCTGTTGTTTTTCTGAAATTATCGCGTGTTCACTGTTCAATTCACCTAGCGAACCTGGTCGAGCATTCGCCAGACCTTCGCTTTGAGAATCTTGGGTGAATGTTCTTTAGCCTTCGCTTTGCGAACCCTGGAGCGAACATATCAGAATTTAAATTTTTTTTATGTTATTTCAGCTGTGATTTTGCTTTGGCTTCCTTTTCTAATGACTGTGTTGCTACTTGTTACTGTTTTACTTGTTGATGTGTGTAGATGGCCCCCAAGGTTAACCCCGCCAAGAAAAGAAAGGCCTCCACATCGCGATAAGTGCCAATCCATTTTGACGACAATCACTTTAAGGGTGCCAAACAAGCAGGAAGGTATCTTACCTTGGAAAGGAGAACTATCCTGCCAGAAAAGAGGTTTAACTTGAGTGACCGAGGGAGTTATTGGTCTGTGGCTGCACTCTTGGAAGAAAAAAAATAGGGATGCTTGATAACTCCTTTTGATAGCTACAATGTGGAGATTGTCCGAGAATTCTATGCTAACGCACTTCCTGATGATGGGGAGCAATTTAGTTGGACATCCCAAGTTGGGAGGACTGTGGTGAGATTTGACCGTAGAATGATTAGTATTATTCTTGGAAGTCCTCTACCATTGAAAGCTAGCCAAATAGATGACTACCACAGAGACCTGTACCTTCACCGAGACATACTTGCCATGACCAGAGATCTTCTTCGACTGGGAAAAACTGTAGAACTCAACCCAACTGGGGTTGCAATTAGGTACCGACGTGAGGACATGCAATTACCTTTGGCACAACTTATTTTGCTCTTGGTGATAACCAACAAGTCGCATTCGTCTACCATCCATATACCACTAGCCCACCTTGTCCACAGTATTCTGACTAATGTGCAGATTGATGTGGCCCGTATAATTGCCGATGAAATTAGGGCTATTGTGGAGAGTGACCTTGGCGGTACCGCTTCTCGGGCGTATGCCCCTCTTGCATTTCCCTGTCTCATCATGATGCTGTGTGCACATGTTGGGGTTAATATACCCGCACGCCGTCAGGTCACTATCCCGTCGTCTATTGATGATCGTTATGTAGACAAGTTTTACAAGCCTAAGGGGGAAAGGGGAGAGACGCCGAGTGCTGGTGCTGATGCCAACACGAGGGGTGGTGATGCTTCTGGTTCTGGGTCGCAGGGGTTCTACCCTTATCAGCAGGAGATATGCCAGTATAACTGGGACTGGATAGTGGCTTCTCAGCGCGCCATGACTAATTTACATGACTCCATGTAGGTACTGTAGCTTCAGATTCGCGATCCCGTCGCTGATCATACTCTGATGACGAGGGAGCAGCTCCTTGCACATGCTGGTTGGCCTGAGGTCAGGCTAGTATTCGGAGGGGGAGAGGACGTAGCTGCTGATGATGATGCTGATGAGGAGGGTGATGGTGCTGATGTTGAGGTATCTGGTTCTGTTTATGGTTCAGAGGCTGGAGATGAGGTCGAGGTTTATGGTACAGAGTCCGAGGAGGACTGATTTTTTTTTGTGGTGATGATTGTGTACTTCCTTTGAGCATCAAAGTGAAGTTTTTTTGTATTTTGCTTTTTATTTCAGTTTTTGTTGATGTACTCTATCCACTGTGTTGGATTATTTTGGATATTGATGTACTTGTACCCTTTTGTGGTACTTTTGACTTTATAGGTGTTTTAGCACCATTACATTATTATGAGTATTATGTTATTTTTCAGTTATATATGTTTAGTTTCATTTTTATTTTAGTTTTTATTATTATTGTTGTTAAGAGTTGAATTCTTCAGTTTACGAATGTTCAACTCTTAAACTGTTGGTATGCTTTCGTTTTTTTATTATAGTTGTTAAGAGTTAAATTTTTCAGTTTATGAATGTTCAACTCTTAAGTTTTTGATATGTTTTTTATTGTTTTATGTTGGTATGCTTGTGGAAGTTAATATTTCCAACTTTTGTATGTTTTGTGGAAGAAACTTAGGTTGGTGTTGATTGATCATCAAAGAAGATTCCTCCAAGATTTGATGGCTATGATAGTAATTTAAGCATGATGTTGTTGGCAAGGTACATAGTTACCTAGTTCTAGAATTTAGAATGTATTAGAACTTTTTGTCTTTGTACAAATGAAAATGTTGTTTCTTGTTACAACTCTTTTGATTGCTTGTGTCATTTAGGTCCAAAAACCACAAAAGTGAGAAACCTCCATGTTATACTAAATGCTTTGGATTAATGATGAATGTTGTTTTATACTTATAATTCATGCTTTATCTTGCTTGTTGTTTTGAAATTATGGAAACATAGAAATGATCAAGGCAATGTTTGTTCATTTTGAGTATAACCACCATTCCAAAAATACTTCAAGTCACCTTGTGAGTGTGCGCGTATTTGAAACCTCTTTTGAGCCGAAATGAAATTTTTGCTTGAATCATGAACCTGATTTTAACCCATTTTGAGGAGCATTTAAGCTAAGCTTATGGCAATGTTGAAGTTGGGGAGAATGGTTTATTTTGAAAAGAGAAAAAGGATTTGGTGATACAATGCATTCTAAGACAAAGAAATTGAAAAAAAAAAAAGAAAGAAAGAAAAAGAACAAAAAGAAAAGAAAATCAAAAGAATAGAATGCATTGTGAAAGAAAGAAATAAGGATTAAACAAGATCGAAATTTTTGAAAAAGAAATGCTCTTCATAGTCTTTACCCTTTCTTGTTTCAAGGGCCGTGTACATATGTCCCTTGTTTTTAACCCTGGTCAAGTTACAACCGATAAAAGCCCTTAGTGATCTTTTGCTTCCATAATTTCTTGCGATCGATTAGATATTGTATGAATTGCTTAGTATTTGCTTCATTTGTCATTTGAGCAAAATTGCCCCGCGGTTGCAAACGTGTTAATTCCCTTCAATCTATTTCGAAGAGGAGTGTTAGAGTCACATAAGCATGATGATTTAGTTGTCTCTTGAAACATTGTCTGAGATTTGTTTTAAGAATCAAGTTCTTTTCCATTGTCGATTCTAGGATTGTATAATTGTGCTTTGTTACAATTGTTGTTTATTTGAGCCGTTTATCCTTTCTTGGATTGAATCAAGTGCTCGAGCAAATCCTCTTGTTTTCAATGAGAGACATACTTTGCTTGAGGACAAACAAAGAGTTAGTTGGGGAGAGTTTGTTAGATGTCAAACATGCTATATATTTATATTTGATACTTGGCATTTTTCAACACTTTCTTGTTTTAATTGATGATTTTATTAGTGAATTGTTGTTGTTCTTCAAACATTATATTTATACCTTTGGTGCTTGTAATATGTGTGTTATTGTGCAGGAAAAGGCACTGATAGATCAAAGATTTAAGACAAAAAGAAATGATACAAGCTGCCAAAGAATTGAGGAAAACTTCAAGAAGTTCGCTTTGCGAACTGGCTAGCGAAGGTTCGCTTTGCGAGCAGCTAGCGAAGCTCCCAGCGAATAGCTACAGAATTGGACAGAGGGAAAAGGGAATAAAGTTTGCTTTGCAAACTACCAGCGAATGTTCGCTACTTCATTCGCTTTGCGAACAACCTGGCGAAGAACCCTTGGTTTTGGCAGTGGAAAAAGGACCCAAAATTTGCTTTACGAATGTTTTGGAGAGTGGTTCACCTTGCAAATGAAGCGTTCGCTTTGCGAACCCACGAAGACAGCCAATGGCGGTTTAACTCTCAGAAGGCACTTAAGGTACCATTTTCTTCACTCGCTAGGCGAATGATTCATTCGCAGTGCGAATGTAGCTGATCTCAAGTAGATTATAAATAGATTTTTATGTTTTCTTGGGATCATAACTTGATATTATCACACAAAAACATACTTTTCTGAGTTTTCACCATCCAAGAGAGATTTTACACTTTGAGAAGCTGAAGTCGCACCCGATCTCGATTATTCGACGCGGATGTTCTTTCATCTCCTCACAAAACTTGTGATACAAGCTACTATGAAAATGTGTAGCTAAACACATCTTGTGTTAAAATTAGAGGTAGTTAATCTTGCTTATATGTATTTCTTTTGATCTTTTGTATATGAACAAGGTTGATGATCAATATATGATGAAGTTGTTTGGTCTTAATGATGTATTTGTGGTTTGAATCACTCTAGACATAGATTTTCCAAATCTTGACCTAATATCTTCATTTCTTAAAAACCAAACACTAGACATAGATTTGGGGTTTAATATTCGCTTTGTATTGATCTTAATGGTTGTTGTTTTGATTGTTAGCGTGAGACATCATCTAATAATTTAAACAACGATACTCACGAATTTGCTTTAGACATAAACTTATTCGAGAGGATACTCGATTGTATTGATAAGAACTAAGTTCATATGCCTGATTAATCTGATACGTATGAAACGGATTAGCGAAATCTAATCTTGACATGCTTTTATAAAACTTACAACATCTTTGTTATAGTTTACTTCTTTGCTACCAAAAATTGATGTTACAAACCCAAGAACAATTTGGAAACCCCTTACTTAAAACGTTTCGACTATTGAATGGCAAGCATCGAAATATCACACAATCCCTGTGGATACGATAAAAACACCCCCCGAATTACTATTCAAGAGTGATCACGGTGGGTTCTCCATTCTTGCGGAAGATCATTTTGGTTCTATTCTTGTTGAATAACTTTATCTTGTTGTCCGGATTTTTCAACATGATCATCTTTGATATTGCATTCTATTGGTACTTCTACTAAATCATCATCATTATCACATAAAAAAACACTTTATCCTCCTTAAAGGGGTTAGACGCATCAAAAGAAACATGCATAGATTCTTCAATAAAAATATTTCTTTTATTGAAAATTTTATAGGCCTTACTAGTAAGAGAACAACCAAGGTTATCTTTCCCTATTGTTTAGAACAAAGCATTTTCACCCAAAGACATGAAGATGTGAAATATTTAGTTTATTTCACTTGTAAATTTAAGATGGTGTCTACTTTAAAATGGGTCGAATAATAACACGATCAAGTACATAATATGTCGTGTTTACCGCGTCTACCCAATTTTTTTTTGTAGATTTGATTCACTAAGAATTTCCCTTGCAAGTTCTTCTAAGGACCTATTTCTTTAGTTCAACCACACCATTTTGTTGAGGAGTTCTTGGTGCTGAAAAATTGTGGGAGATGCCATGGTCATTACAAAATGATCGAATAATGCATTTTGAAATTCTCCACCATGGTCACTTCGAATTGACACGATTTCATGGATTTCTCATTTTACACAAGTTTTGCATACTTTTTGAATGCTTTGAATGCATCACTTTTCTGTACTAAAAATAAAATTCAAGTAAATCTTGAAAAGTCATCAATAATAACTAAAGAATACAAGTTAGCGCCAAAGCTTCTAGTAATTGAAGGACCAAACAAGTCCATGTGTATCAATTAGAGAGACCTTGTAGTGGACACCACATTCTTTGGCTTGAAGGAGACTTTTGTTTACTTGCCCTTTTGACATGCATCACATAACCTATCTTTGATAAAAAAAACTTGGATAATCCAATGACAAGGTCATGCTTGACTAGTTTATTCAAATGCTCCATCTGAATATGTGTTATTCTTTTGTGCTAAAACCATGCATCATTATCGTTATTTACCATAAGACACTTAAGTTTCAAATATGAGTCATATAATTATATCATGAAGATGTTGTTTATTCTTTTTTCCCACAAGCTTTATTTCATGTGTGATTTCATCTACCATAATGAGTTCATCTTTCTTGAATGTGATTTTTAGCCCTTTGTCACATAGTTGGCTTATGGTTAGAAGATTATGCTTCAATCCTTCAACATATAGAACATCATCAATTTTTGTAAATAGAGGAGTGCCAAAATTTTCAATGTCAAGAATACTTTCTTTGTTGTTGTCTTCATATGTCACGCATCCTTTAAATTTAAGAGCAAGAGATGGAAATTTTGACTTATCTCTGGTCATGTGCTTGGAGAAACCATTATATATATACCACATTTTATTAATGGCCTTCAAGCATACCAACAAAACAAGTTACACTTTGTTAAGTACCTAATGTGCTTTGGGTACTTGTTGGTTAGTTCCTTTCTTGACGCAAACATACTCACTATTTGGAACACCATAATTTCTCATATAAAAAACATTAGGGGTATGTCCTTTTGTATTGAAATAAAAACATGTAGGTCTATATACATGATTCCTTTTATAGGCATAATAATTATATCTAACATTAGGCTTCTTAAGATGAATTACACCATGCACTTTCTTTGATTCCACATTGTTGAATTTGGTGCTAGCCTTAACAAAGATTGTTTTTCTTGTACTTGGTTTATCAAATTTAGAGAAACCATGTCCACATTTATCATTTGATTATTTTGTCTACTTAGCACACTTTCCAAACCAATTTGACATTTTTCATATTTCTTTATCACTTGGTTTAATTCAACAATTTTGACTTCAAGTAATTAACATTTTTTGCATGCTGAATTTTTGACTTTTGTAATTCAACTTAAGTGTCATTAGCCTTGAAATCTAGTGATAAAATAATTTTATTTTGTTTTTTACAAGTTCTAAAAAGTGTAAAACATTCCTTAAGTAATTCACAAAATTCATTTTGTAATTTATTGTGTGAAGGTTTATCATTTATTTCAAAATCATCAACCTCTTGTTCATCATCTGAATGGTGTGATGCGGTCAATGTGAAGTTTACATATTCTTCATTTTCTGAATCGGTAGATGAACTTACTTCATTGTCCTCCTGTTATGGACCGGCCAAAGGCCCAATGGAACAAGAAACCACATTCTTTAGCTAAGTTTTCTTCAAAATCTTATCCAAAACTCATACGTGTCTATCATAGGGTCTAATACCTCAGATTCTTAGGCTCCACATAACGCCTCTGCAACAAACACAAATGAGGGCACAATACACCGCATAAACTCCTCACCTGACTTAGAAACACACATTTCAAACACATTACCTTCCTCATTAAGGAACTTTACTCATGTGCCCCCACCTGACCCAGAAACGCACAATTCAAACACACTTCTTCCCCTACCAAGTAAACTATACTCACGTGTCTGAAACAAATATGTCATTACTCAGTTCCCAACAAAATACTGATAATGAAGTTACAAGCTCACCATATACCACGCCTTCCAATGAATTCACACACAATTCACCATCGCCATAATCTTATGAGTCCAACCTACCCGCTTACAACTTGTCAGGATCCATAAACACTCTGTCCCTTTCATTTCATAGTTAGGTCACAGAAGTAACTCCTGTGCACATTGATCATCCAATGCACACACGTGCTAAAAATGGAAATTCTAAACTTAAGATCTTTCTAACACACACTGAACCTAGTTCATTCAAACAAGCATTGTCCCAAGCTCATTGGTTTGAAGTTATAGAAGCTGAATATGACTCCCTTATCCACAATGGTTCTTCGGAACTCACAACTCTACCTCCAAATCGACAACCAATTGGCTGAAAATGGGTTTTCAAGGTAAAAGAAAACCCTGATGGTAGTGTAAACAAGTATATGTCATGCTTAGTCACCAAAGGGATTCGATTTTCATGAGACATTTCACCAGTGGTGAAGCCCACAACAATTTGAGTAATTCTAACTTTGGATCTCACTTAGAACCGGGAAATCCAGCTAGTTGACATCAACAATGCTTTCCTCAACGGAGATTTGCAAGAGGAAACTTACATGCAAAAACCTCCTGGCTTCATGGCTTCAAACACAGAGCTAGTGTGGAGGCTCGGCAAATCTATATATGGCCTCAAGCAGGCTCCAGGTGCATGGTACGAAAAACTGCATCAAGCATTACTTCACTTTGAGTTTCAGTAGAGCAAATGTGATCATTCTCTTCTTATTTACAATCATCAGAATGTCACTTTGTATGTATTTGAATATGTCGATGATATTCTTATACCAGACTCTTCCTCCAAAGTAATACATTAGCTTATCAACAAACTCCGCACAAAGTTTGCACTAAAGAAGCTAGGCGTCCATCAATACTTTCTTGAAATTGAAGTTCATTATCAGACTAATGGCACTCTCTTACTTACACAAACGCAATACATTCATGACTTATTGTCAAAAGTGAATCTGGTGGAAGAAAAGGGTGTGGCCACTCCCATGTTCAGTCAATGCAAATTAAGCATACATAATAGTGATGTCATGACTGATCCTCTTGTGTATCGTTCCACGGTTGGGGAATTATAATACTTAACCCTCATCTGACTTAACATTGCTTTCTTAGTGAACAAAGCATGTCAATTCATGTCCTCGCCACTTGATTCTCACTGGTATGCAGTTAAACGAATACTTTGTTACTTAAGTAGCACTTGATTCTCACTTGCTCCAACTATGCATCCTCCGAAAATCTCCCTGCGTGCCTACAACAACTCAAACTGGGCAAACGACCTTGACGATCGATGCTCAACCTCATGATCATGTGTGTTTTTTGGCCCTAATCTAGTAGCCTAGAGCTCAAAGAAACAAGTGCTTGTAGCCTAATCAAGCTCAGAAGCAGAATATTGGGCCATGGCACACACTACTGCAAAAGTAATGTGGATTGACTCTCTTCTTTCTGAGCTAAACGTTGAGTATCATGTGCCAACTTTATTATGTGATAACTGGAATGTAGTGATGCTTTCGCATAACCTAATACTTCACGCAAGGACCAAGCATATTGGACTTGATATCCATTTTATTAAGGAAAGAGTCGTGGCCAAACATCTTTACATCCAACATGTATCGGCTTATGCACAACTAGTTGATGCACTCACCAAGCCACTACCAATAACCATGTTTTCAAATTTTCTAAGCAAGCTCAAAATGGTTTTGCTGAAACCACCATGATCTTGAGATAGTGTATTAGAAAAGAATATGTGGGTGTATGATAATAGTCTATGCATGAGTATGTTGAATGATGTACATGTCCATGCTAAATAGTTAGTTAGGTATGTAACTAACTTTAAATTACATACAACCATCTCAAGCAAGTATAGAATATATAAACTTACTTGATCTTGTAATGCTAACTAAAAAAATCAAAATACAAACAAGAAAAACTTGTACTCATTGGTGAAGCTCTCATTTTCCACTTCCTTGATGAACAAGTTATTGTTCTAACAGTGAAGGATCCTCTGTCTACGAAATTTTGTACTTCTTAAAAATTATCTCCACTTTATTAAAAAAATAATTTCTCATATAGCTAAGTGCCGCACACTTGTGATTAACATATATTAAATATTCCAACACCACATCATATTATAGCAAGACCCAACCACTAAGAGCTGAATGTTGTTGTGAACTAAAATTCTACTAGAACATTGTTCTAATATTCAAATCAAAATTAAAGTTACATGTCCACAAATCAAGAAACAATATTCTTTCTCACTTTGTGGTTTTCATAGTTACCATAAGAGAAATGAAATGTTATTCTTACAGTCATGTGAACATGTACACTATATTTTACTGTTAACCAATATAGTGAAATATTATAATAATAAAATAATTTTTTTTTTAAATATAAAAACTAATTATTTTTTTTATATCTAAATATTTATTAATCAATTTCATAACTTTACTAACCAACTTTTTACATTTTATTAATCAATTTTGTTTTAATCCTAAAATTATTTTTATATCTAAACGTTTAATAACAAACTTCATAACTTCATTATCAACTTTTTATATTACATTAACCAACTTTGTTTTACTTATAAAAATTATTTTAAATATCTGAGTGTTTGTTAACCAAGTTCATCACTTAATTAACCAAATTTTTACATTTTATTAATCAACTTTGATTTACTATTAAAAATTACTGTTTACGGTACTGTTCATATGACACTGTTCACGTCACTATTCATGTACGATTTCACTGTTCACGACACTGGTCACCGTATTTCACTGGTACCATAATCATCATTTGCAGTTGTCTTCCTATGGTATCTGTAATTGATGTACTGCAATATTATCTGTTTCATTGTTAAGGTTTTTCAACTTTAGAGTATAATTAGATTTAAGATAGCCCAATTAAATAAAAAGTAACAGTAAAATAAAATCTGCATAAAAACCTAAGTATAAAGGATACAAATAGGTCCAGTGCAACGCAAACTAATGCATCCAATAACCATGGCATATTAGCTTTGATACTCTCCCATTCTGTAGTTCTTACAAGAATACTGCAGAGAAAATTAAATGAGTTAGATTTTTTACAAAAATTCTATAAATCATCGACATAAATGCTAAACACAATTCTGATACTAACAAGTTGATATAATTACATTATAATTACACAAATGCTAAACACGATACTGATACTAACATGTTGACATAATTAATAATTTGAGAAAGTAAAGTGAGTATGAATAATAATAACCTTCCCACATAAGCGGTATTGGCAACCAGTGCAAAGATGAACATGACAGGATTTAACCCCTACATGATTAAGAGAGAAATCGTCCATAAAAATTAGAATAAATATAAACTATATGTAGATTCGCAATTCTGATAAATAATGAAATAACCTTATATATATATATATATATATATATATATATATATATATATATATATATATATATATATATAATAAAAATTATATAGAAATAGCAGGCAAACGAAATTATTTCTTTTATATAAATAATATGTTGACGAGAAATTATTAGGATTGAATATTACCTCAACACTCCCTCTTTTAATCTGGTCAATAACCATGCAGCAACAACGTTAATAAGTTAGAATAATACAAAAAATAAAGAGTAAAATAAAATAAAAGTTTTAGACATACATTTAACCATATTTGAGGTATTCGACCGCCGCAATAGATAGCAGCCATGAGCCATCCCAACCATTGACCCAATGCACTGTGATGTATTGCATGTTCCTGTCATGAATTCTAATTAGTAGCAGCTCCAACCAAATGCAGTTATGAAAATTTAAAGTGTTGAGTATTATTATTTGTAACATACTTGGGAGAGTAGTTTTCTTCCCGTCAGTGCTATGTATCCCACTTTCAAAGCATTGCCCTGCAGGGGCAAGCTAATTGATGTTGCTAGAAATGTTCCATAGCTGCCCTGAAACAATGTACAATAATCTTTTCAAATTAGTCCCTTAACCTGTATATATTTACAATCAAATTCATCTTCGAAATTAACATTATTTATAACATCAATGTTTAGGTTCGCAATGGGTATATTGTGTCACTATTAAGATCACAATGAACCACTACAATTCTATCGGTAACACAGTGATTTTCCCAAATCCACTCACCGCGGAACGAGGGATTAGTCTCGGTTGTGTTGTAGGAGGTGAATGTGCCTCGTCATCAGAAGACGAATCTTCGTTTAATCCCATTGCTGATGGTCCACTTTTAGCAACTCTCAAGTATGTTCGAGATGGTGGAGTCATATTACCGGCCAATGGTCTCGCTAATCTGTTCAGTTAACTCAACAATTCAAAATTCACTTCAGAAAATTTTTTAATCTACTATCATATCTGGTTCTATTTATAAGAGAAAATTGATTTTTTTAATTCATTAATAATCATATATCCGATCCATGACACAATTCAGATAAATTAAAAAAAAAAATTATCTTATAAATAGGATCAGAGATATTAATTAACAATTTAAACATGATTACTTACCCATAGTAATACTCTGGTTTACTAGGATTTGATCTGTGTTTGTCACTTCTTATTGGAATCCCTGACTCAAGTGTTTGTTTTGGTTTCAATGGTTTTTTCTCTTCCTCATAAGCCTATTATTATAACATAATAATAACAAAAATATAAGAATAATGTAACATTATTTTACTTTGAACAACTAAAATTTTATATTTGTTTCACAATTTTAATTTGAAAAAAAAAAGGGGCTTAATCGTAAAAGAACCTCTTTGATGTTGATTTTTTGACGACGGTTGCGGCATTTATAGATGTAGTCATAATATAAGCTTTGCAATACTAATACAATGGTTGTGATTGTGTAAAGCTGTTAATAATCACAATAACATAACATGTCATTAGGATAAATTTAAGGTTGCAATTCTAATCAATAAAAAAAATATAAAATATTAAAAAGTTTGAATATTTTATTATACGACTTAATTCAATAATTACTAATTTTTCTCACATAAATAAATTATTCTCACTAATATTTTGATGGTTCAATTTTAATTACCAGAGCTGTGTAGAATTGGGTTGGCAACTGCAGTTCCAGCCATCCAAAAAGAAAGGAAAAAACACAACACCAAAAACATAATTAAATAAAAGTAAGTCAATAATCACAATAATCTTACGTGCATGCATGTGTTAAAAAGGGAATATTAAAGAGTGGATGAAGTCGGTAAAATATAATTAAATATTCACAAGTGTTTACATAATTAAAAAAATCACTAAACATTTATCAAGCAAAAAAGAAATATTTAATAGAAAAAGAGTAGATAACTATTGACAACAAAGAAACACTTAAAATGACACCAAATTCTACATTCTTCTACCTATTGCAATTTAATTGAATTATTAAATATTTTTTTATATATTTTCTAAATAATATTCGGAATAATCTTTAATTAAATATTATATAATATTTTCAAAAATAACAAATGTCTGAAATTTTTCTCTATCTTCAAATACCATTGTGTTTGAGAAAAGAAAACAAAACCATTTTACAATGTTATGCTTGAGAAATCAGAATCACATACCGTAGCTGGTTCTAGAATACAACCCACCAAGTTGAATACAGCTCTGCAACCAAATAATTTATCAGAATATAACATCAATAAAAAAAATTATTACTGTAATTAACAAAATTAATTACCATAAATGTACTAACCCAGCAACCCAAGTGAGGAGAAAAATGAGAGAAACACCATGACTAGACTTAGCACGAAAATTAGTAATAAGCTGAGGAATTTCAGCAGCAGCCCAACAAAGCAAACTGATAAAACCCAAACTGAATGAGATATCATCATTCAAATTGCAGAGACAGTCACTGAAGTAGTTTTGAACCCAACCCACACAGGGTTTATTTTCCTTCACACAATAAGAGGGTCGCATGGTTTTTTTGTCACGGTTTTTGTTTTGAGCTTGAGTTTTTGTTTTGAGGTTGAGTATGTATGAGAACAAGAGGTTTAAGGTGGTTTGGTTTTAAAGACAGTGTTGGTTTCTGAAATTACAAAACGAACCGCTATAGTGAATGAATCGTGTAAAGTCGTTTTCGTTTATATTGTCTTTTTGTGGGGTTCACGGTAATGCCATTTGTAGAAGAAAAGAAAAGAATTCATAAATAAAATCTAACTCACTTTTCTCTATTAATCCATGGCTAGTGTTTTTTTTAAAAAGCCATGATCCAAAGAACACCAAGAGTGTTCAGCATACAAACAGAAACTAGCTACTGGAGAAAAACAAACCTAATGCAGGATACATAGAAAAACTCACCCTCCTAGCTACAGTAAACTTCCATACCAACTCAAATCCTCAACCTAATCCTGTATACGATGCATACAGAAAGAGTAGAAATCAGAGTTGGGGTAAGTAATTTTCCCAAAATTTGACCACTTCCACGCAAGCAACTTAATATCCTAACAGACATCATCAAAATTAAAAGTTCCTTTAGAAAAGATAATCCTGTTTCTAACAAGCCGTAAACTCTATATGACTGTTAACCAAAAGAATCCAAATTTCAAGCTACCTTCTTCCAGGTTTCCAACCCCACACCAATTCATGAAAAATTGAGTTATGTTTCCGTCGAAAAAGCTCCCAATACCTATCCAGTCCCCAATCCTTTCCCAGAGAGCTTTTATAGGATTACACTAAAAAAAGAGTGCTCAATGTCTTCATCCCTACTCGAACAAAAAACACATCCCGGATCCGACACTCCGCACCCTCTCTTCAATAATTCCTTTTTAGTTGCAAGCCTCCTCCATAAAACCTTCCAACCAAAGCACCCCACCTTAAGAGGTATCTTGATCTTCCACAAAGTTGTAAATGCTTTACCAAGATTAACGCAAATCCCAGCAGGTTCAGTCCCTTCAATAAGCGTGGTGTAGACTTGCTTCACTTCAAAATTCACACTATTTCAGCCTTTCCAAACCACCTTGTCTTTAGCCTCCAAATCAGGACTATTGTTACTCAACACATTCAACAACTCAATAACTCTATCAGAATTATCATTCTGCTCCTGCACTTTAAGATCATTGACTTTCCAACACTAAATGCCTTGCTCCATATACCCCATCGAAAAAACAGAAACAACAGATCTGTTATTGCTGCAGAACAGGTCTGCGAATTCTTCAGCCAAAATCCTACCATTACTCCAATTTGCCAACTAAAAGGGTGTAGACTTCCCATTGCCTATTACAAACTAGACATTATCAGCCAGCCTAAATCCATGTTGAGAAGAGTAAGATCCACTCTTTATAACATCTTTCCACCACTGAGAAGAAGAAAGCCTGACCTGAATATTTTCAGATAAAACATGATGTTCAATGAATCCATACCTCGCTTTTAGAATCTCCTTCCAAAACGCTCCTTGATCATTAAGAACTCTCCATCTCCATTTAGCCAAAAGTGCGACGTTGAATTCCTCCAAGCTTCTAACACCTAATCCACCTTTCTCCTTAGGAAGACAAACCTTATCCCATTTTAACCAATGAACTTTAGCTTTTTCCTCAGAGCCACCCCATAAAAATCTACTTCTAATTTTATCGATCTCTCTCGATACCCCCTTCGGCACCCTATAAAACGAAAACCAATATATAGGCAAAGAAGACAGGACATAGTTAATTAGTATTAGTTTACCAACCATTGAAAGCAATCTCACTTTTCATTTTGCCAACTTCATCTTGATTTTGTCCACTATAGGTTTCCAACCCAAAATTCTTCTAGGATTAAATTCAATCGGAATACCGAGAAACATAAAAGTAGGCTTGACCGTATTACAAGATAAGAACGTAGATGCCGCCTGAATGAAGTGAGAATTGATATTAATTCCTATAATCCTACTCTTGGAGGAGTTTACTTTCAGCCCCGAGACTAGTTCGAATCCCCTAAGGACAATTTTAATACACCAAAGATTGGCCCACGTTCCTTCTCCCAAAATCAAAGTATCATCAGCGAATTGAATCAATTCCACATGTTTACAATCTCCTACATTAAAGCCCTTGAACTTGCCTTTCTCCACTGCCATCCTCATCATACCACCAAGACCCTCCGCCACGATGACGAACAAGAACGGAGAGAGAGGCTCACCTTGTCGTAATCCTCTTTCCACCTTAAAGTCGGCCGTGGGACTCCCGTTAACTAGAATAGAAAGATGACACTTGAAAATAACAGCCTCCATCCACCTGATCCATCTACTTCCAAACCCCATCTCAATTAGAATGGAACGAAGAAAACTCCAACTCACGTTGTCGTACGCCTTCTCAAAATCGACTTCAAACAGAAAACAGTCTTTCTTATCTCTAGTCGCCTTGTCGACACATTCGTTAGCTATGACAACTCTGTGACGCCCCCAAACTATACCCCCAAATAACATGCAATTAAAGCACTAAAAGAAAATTCGAAAATTCGTCAGAGTACATTTGAATTCGCGGCATAGAAAGGGAGGAATCACATCAAAGTAACCAAACATACACATAACATGCAACACCTGCCCATAATGATATGCAACTGTGGGGTAGCAATCATACAGAGGAAACTTGTTCCTTACACCCACTTTTCAGAAATTAGAATTAAAGCGGAAAATCTAAAATCTGAACAACATATATACATATATACATATAAACATATAAACATGTCTAACATACATCCAGTTATACATATATAACCACAATATATCATCGGATATACAAAATAATCGCAAACGGCCACCCTAGCTACCCGGAGTCACATATCAGAGTCGACCGACAAAAGAATGAAGACGCAAAGCTTCACAAAAAGAATACCTCCAGCAGCTCTAATCTGCAACGCCTCATAGAGCGTTATAAAACAGCAGAAGGGTGAGAAAAACAACCATAATATAATTGAATAAAATTATATATATAAACACAAAATGTACAAGTAACACAGTCTCACCACAACCACATATAACATAATACCGCACAATCCTCAAGCATCAAATACCATTACACACCACACATATACCATACAATCATCAATCACATTCACAAATTCACACACAATTAATTCAGGATTTATGCAATGCACATAGACCGACACAACGACTCTATGCACATGCCATGCGGTACCGACTTCCAATGTCTCATGTCTCATCATCAGTTCACTCAGGAACTATTGGAACCATCGCTCGTTACTGAGAATCTCAAGTAACTCCCCGTCGGTCCTACGATGTTCACCCATCGCTTTAGGTCCTCAGGCAACGCCTCATATTTTCGAGGCACACGACGTTAAGGATTGCTTTAAGTCTCCAAAGGAGCCCACAATCGTCTATAACCACCGCTTTAGGTCCTCAGGCAGCGCCTCATATTTTCGAGGCACACGATGTTATAACATATTCCCCTCGGGAATCAAACCGTCTCTCAGGACGTTTCAACAATGCACACTATGATGCTTGGCATACAATGACTCATGACATTCATATTGCATCCATACACACATTCATAATCATGCACATTTATCAAATACCACACTTAGCATTTTCTTGCCTTTCGGCCACAAAGCATCATCACAACAGCACATAAGTCATCTCACGTACAAAACAACAACATACGGCATAATACACGTCAATTCCACACCATTAAAATGACAAAAATCGATAACCGACACTATTCACATTTCCCGACATAATTTAATCGGCTAACAATTCTCAAAACATCATAATCATAAAGTACAACTCGATACCTTTCCAACGACACCAAGAATTCAAAAATCGGATACTCGGAACAAAAGTTACGGACAAAACCGAAAACACATTTTGAAAAATCACATTTTTGCAAATCTCCTATCCATACGCGTACCACCTATTCCCATACGCGTATTGACAGAGCAATTTTCCTTCACAAAACCACGTTTCACAAATCCATACGCGTATTGGCCTCGCCCATACGCGTATCACCAGAGGGCCGGTAAAACATGCAAGTTCATACGCGTATTGCCCCCAAAACAGCACAATGTTACGCGTATCGCCTGGTCTCATACGCGTATTGGCAAGCCCCTTACGCGTATGGCCAGGACAGACCCAGAAAAATTCTGCAGAACATTTTCTGCGTTTTTCCACCCCAATCATACAATTTCTTCTCCTAAAACTCAGAAAAACAGCAATTTGAAGTGTAATAACATACCACAAACATGTATGAACAATTAACAATGCATTCAACAAGATTTTTACCACAATCAAATTCATTTCTAATCAATTTTTACACAATCTAGGTTTTACTAATATTCTCCAAATCAATCTAAAAACAAAAGCAAAACACATACATAATCGTATACAATCATAGAATAATCGAGTTTCGCACCCTTACCCGATTTAATCGACTTTACAACTTGCTCTTGATGATTTTTCCACTCTTTTCTTCAATTTCTCTCTTTTCTCTCTTCTCCTCTTTTCTTCTTTCTCTTTTTCTTTCTATTTTTCTTTTTCTTTCTATCTTACTAACTTAATGAAAATAAGTGGGAAAAGACCAAAATACCCCCACACTCAAATATCTCATAAACGATCCCAAAACGCGATAAAATATAATCACGACGAAAAATAACATATTTTCACATAAAAGTCAAAAATACAATAAAATAATAATAAAATAATCCAAAAAGACTCAATAAAATAAAATTGACAAAACGGGGCGTTACAAACTCCATCCAAGAGTTGTCTACTCGGAACAAAAGCAGACTGATTAAAAGAAACTAACTTCCCAATCACTGTCTTCAATCTCCCAGCCAAAACTTTAGCCAATATCTTATATAAACTCCCAACTAGACATATGGGGCTATACTCCCCCAAAACCAATGGATTGTCAACTTTAGGGATTAAAGTTAAGAAAGAAAAACAAAAAGCTTTAGGAAGAAAAGATGCTTCATGGAAATTCTTTATGAAATTAAAGATGTCTTCCTTCAAAATTCTCCAACAATTCTTGATAAAAAACAGGTTGAATCCTTTAGGCCCCGGGCTCTTAAGGCCATCGCAACCCCCAAACAACAGCTTTAACCTCTTCCTCAGTGAAAGGTCTTTCTAGGAAGTTAACATCATCCTGAGAAAGACTTACAAAGCTACAACCATCCAACGTAGGTCTATGGCAATCCACATCAGAAAACTTGTCCTTAAAATAGTTTCGAACAACTTCCTTCACTTCAGTTACCGATTCCACACAACCGTTTTCCGTTACCACCCTACCTATGTACTTCCTCCTCAATCTACCTTTGATCCAATTATGAAAATATTTTGAATTGCAATCTCCTTCATTAAGCCAACTCAATCTATATTTCTGCCTCAAAAATTTTCTTTCGTACTCAACTTCTTCCATATCTCCTTACACGCCTTGGCTCTCATATTCACCCACTTCTGCTCTTCACCCTCTCTCGCGTTAGATAACTTCTCATCCACTAAATTTAACACATCAACATCCTTTTCCAAGTTGAGATTAAACCAACTGTTATTTCTGTGCTTTTGAGGTTGGCATTTATTTTGCTAAAACTATTATAGCAGCAAGATGTTGAATCTAAATGTTCTAAGTGGCTGCTTTCAACATGTCGAATGAAGATGTTCCATGCCAGCTCATAGGACATCGCGCTGTGGATTCAGTTTTAATGCAGATTCTGGTTGTGTGAATTGTTACTGAATATTCTGTGAATATTTGGTTATCCTATGTGGCATCCAAAGCATTTTTGGATTGTGGTTATTTGTTGGTTTTCGGATTTGCTGCTGTTTCTAATTATGGAGACATAATAGGAAACTTTGGATTGAAGACCTATTTTGTTGGAGTTATTTTTGCAGATTTGTGAGCAGTCTATTTGCTGCGTTTTTGAAGCCCAATTCAGTCCAGATTAATTGCTATATATTGACTGATGTAAACCTAGTTTTAGGTGTGGAACTTACTTGTGTTTTTAGGGTTTTTGAGTGTAATTTGTGAGCCTAACTGGTATCATTCTGATAACAGTATAAGGACTGATTTCTTGTGTTGTAAGTTCTGTCAAGTTACTCATAAGCTTTTAAGCATTGAGTTTCTTGCGTGTCAATTCTCATAAGCTGTGAAGTATTGAGAATTGTGTGTTTGGAAAGAGTGACTTTCAGTTTGTTTCTTGTGTGGAAAAGGTACCAATCACGGGTTGTGGTTGTAGAGGGAATTGAGGAGGGCCTCATACCTAGGAGAGTCTTAGGTAGAAGTCATAGGAATGGTAGTGATTAAGTGAGCAGATTATTCGGTGTTTGTATGATCTGTGAATTGATACTATCGTATATTGGTTTCGTCCCTGGCTTGGTAGCCCCCAGAGTAGGTGTGTTAGACCGAACTGGGTAAACATATCACTGTGTTATTTACTTTCTGCACTGCTATTTTATTGTTATCTTGTTCATTGTGTTGGATATCAGTGTCTCGACATCTGCGTAGGACATCTGATATCTGTGCCAGAATTTCAATTGGTATCAAAGCTTGCACCCTTATTTGGTTCTGGGTGAGATTCAGGGAAGGTACTTTCTGGTACAATGGACAAGGATGGAGGATTTCTGAACAAACCACCTCTACTTGATGGTTCTAATTATGACTATTGGAAACCAAGGATGATAGCTTTCATCAAATCCATGGATGATCAAGCATGGAAAGCTGTTATAAAAGGATGGGAGCCCCCTAAGGTTAAAGATGAAAAAGGTACCCCTACTGATGTGGTGAAGGAAGAGGAAGACTGGGATGATGCAGATTACAAAGGGTCCGTAGGGAATTCCAAAGCCATGAATGCATTGTTTAATGGTGTCAACAAGAATATCTTCAGGTTGATTGAACACTGCACCATTGCTAAAGAGGCTTGGCAGGTCCTGAAGATTGCTCATGAAGGGACCTCAAAAGTAAAGATGTCAAAACTTCATATTCTCACTACCAGGTTTGAAAATTTGAAGATGAAGGAAGATGAGAGCATTCATGACTTTCACTTGAACATTATTGAGATAGCTAATGCTTCAAGTGCTTTAGGTGAGAAGATGTCTGACAGCAAATTGGTCAGAAAAATCCTCAGATCCCTACCTAAGAGGTTTGACATGAAAGTGACTGCTATTGAGGAAGCTCAGGCATAGATAAAATGAAAGTGGATGAAATTGTGGGATCACTTCAAACATTTGAATTGGGGATCAGTGAAAAGACTGAAAAGAAGAAGAGTATAACTTTTGTGTCAAAGGCAAGTGATCTGGACAGAGATGAAGGCCTCTCAGAAGATCTGGTATTACTAGGCAAGCAATTTAACAAAGTACTCAGAGTAGGTGTGTTAGACCGAACTGGGTAAACATATCACTGTGTTATTTACTTTCTGCACTGCTATTTTATTGTTATCTTGTTCATTGTGTTGGATATCAGTGTCTCGACATCTGCGTAGGACATCTAATATCTGTGCCAGAATTTCAATTGGTATCAGAAAAGGATTGACTGGAAGTCGAGAGCAAATGCTCAGAACAAGTCACTCGACATCAGTAAGAACCAGGATGGAGGCAGAAGATCCAGAGCTGAAGAAGACTCCAATCAAGGGAAGAGAGTTCAGTGCTTTGAATGTGAGGGATATGGCCACATAAAGACTGAGTGTCCCACGTATCTCAAAAGGCAAAAGAAGGGTCTATCAGTGTCTTGGTCAGAAGGAGAGTCTGAGAGTGATGTTGAAGAAGAATCAGCAAAATTGGTGACAGCTTTGACTGGAATCTGTAAGGCTGATGGAGAAACTACTTGTGAATCTGACTCTGACAAAGAATCCTATGTTGGAGAACTCACTAAGGAAGAAGTATTCACAGGGTTTTCAGAATTGTGTATCAAGAATGAAGAAATGTGCCAGATAATATTGGAACAGAAGATTCAGATAGCTGAACTAGAAGCTTAGAAGGAAGAACATCAATCTACCATTGCTGATCTGAAGGAGGAGGTTGAATGGCAAAAGTCAAAACTTGACAGTATGACCAAATCTATAAGAATGCTGAACAATGGTACCACGCAGTTGGATGAGATCCTTCAGAATGGGAAAGAAGCTGGAAATGTGCAAGGCCTTGGTTTTAACAATCAAGCAGAGACTTCCAAGAAGCCTGTATTGAAGTTTGTTCCTCAGAAAATAAAGCAAGAAGTGGGGATGTCAAATCACATGTTTCAACATCAGATGAAGCATCAGAAAAGAGTTTGTAGATCAAAGTATAAACCATGGAGATGCCATTACTGTGGAAAGATTGGTCACTTAAAGTCCTTTTGCTACAAGCTGCACGACTATCCCAAAACTGCTCAGCAACAATATAAAGGACATAGTTGGGGTAAAGTGAAGAGAAGATGGATTCCTAGACAAATGATGGCTGGTCTCATAGCACATACCTCTCTTAGAGCATCTGCTCGAGAAGATTGGTACTTTGACAGTGGTTGTTCAACACACATGACTGGTGTGAAGAAGTTCTTGTCAGATATCAAGCCTCACTCCACCAATTATGTCACCTTTGGGGATGGATCAAAGGGGGAAATGAAAGGGGTTGGAAAGCTGGACTACACAGGACAACCAAATCTGGATCGTGTTCTATTTGTCAAAGGGCTGACCGCAAATTTAATCAGTATAAGCCAACTGCGTGATGTAGGCCTCAAAGTAAATTTCACCAAATCTGAATGTCTAGTAACCAATGAGAAAGATGAAGTTGTTATGAAGGGAACCCGGTCTAAGGATAACTACTATCTGTGGAATCCTCAAGAACCTGAAAGTCTGTCTACCTGTTTGATGTCAAAGGAAGATGAAACCAAACTGTGGCATCAGAAATTTGGTCACTTACACCTGAAAGGGATGAAGAAAGTTATGTCAAGTGAAGTTGTTAGAGGTATTCCCAAGCTGAAGATTGATGAGGATAAAATATGTGGTGAATGTCAAGTTGGGAAGCAAACAAGGGTGTCACACAAGAGGCTTCAACATCTTACCACAACTTCTAGAGTTCTAGAACTTCTTCACATGGACTTAATGGGACTTATGCAGGTTGAAAGTCTTGGTGGGAAGAAGTATGCCTATGTTGTAGTAGATGATTACTCCAGGTTCACTTGGATAAGTTTCATCCGAGAAAAGTCTGAAGTATTTGTAGCCTTCAAAGAGTTGTGTCAAAGGATTCAACGGGAAAAGGATTGTGGTGTTGTTCGAATCAGAAGTGACCATGGGAAGGAGTTCGAAAATAGCAGGTTTGAAGAGTTCTGCTTATCTGAGGGAATCACTCATGAATTCTCATCACCAATCACTCCTCAGCAGAATGGTGTGGTGGAACGCAAGAACAGGACTATACAAGAGTGTGCAAGGGTCATGATTCATGCCAAAAAGCTTCCATATCATTTTTGGGCTGAAGCCATGAATACTGCTTGCTATATACACAATAGGGTGACTATCAGATCAGGTACTTCTGTCACTCTGTATGAGCTATGGAAAGGTAGAAAGCCAAATGTGAAGTATTTCAATGTATTTGGTAGTAAGTGTTATATCTTAGCGGATCCTGAGCAAAGATGAAAGATGGATCCTAAGAGTGAGGAAAGAATATTTTTGGGATACTCTACAAACAGTAAAGCTTATAGGGTATTCAATTCCAGAACTCAGGTGATGATGGAATCCATAAATGTGGTGGTTGATGGCTCTGGCAAAGATGAAGATGTCCCAGATGATGTTGGAGCATGTCTGCCCATGAACAATGAAATCTCTCAAGACATTGGGTATGTAGAAGATAGTGCTCAAGAAACCAACACTAGACCTGAGAATGAAGAGGTAGAGGATGTTAACCGGGGACCCTCTATAAGGATTCAGAAGGATCACCCTAAGGAATTGATTATTGGTGATCCAAATGAAGGTGTAAGAACCAGAATGAGGGAGACTGTGTCAAATGCATGCTTTGTTTCAAAGATTGAACCAAAGAATGTCAAAGAAGCATTGATAGATGAGTTCTGGATAAGTGCTATGCAAGATGAACTTTGTCAGTTCAAGAGGAATGAAGTTTGGGAACTGGTACCACGACTAACAGGAACAAATGTGATTGGAACAAAATGGGTTTATAAGAATAAGTCTGATGAGCAAGGAGTTGTTACCAGGAACAAAGCCAGATTAGTTTCTCAAGGATACACACAGATTGAAGGAGTAGACTTCGATGAAACATTTGCGCCTGTGGCTCAATTAGAATCCATCAAATTGTTGCTAGGAGTGGCATGTTTGTTGAAATTCAGATTGTTTCAAATGGATGTCAAGAGTGCCTTTCTGAATGGCTATCTTAACGAGGAAGTCTATGTTGAGCAGCCTAAAGGGTTTGTGGATCCAAACTTTCCTGATCATGTTTACAAGCTGAAGAAGGCTTTGTATGGGCTAAAACAAGCTCCACGAGCGTGGTATGAAAGACTGACTGAGTTCTTAGTTAACAATGGGTACAGGAAGGGTGGTATTGATAAAACTCTTTTTGTCAAGGAGAAGGATGGGAAACTAATGATTTCTCAGATTTATGTAGATGATATTGTGTTTGGCGGGATGTCGGATGAAATGTTCCAACATTTTGTCACTCAAATGCAGTCTGAATTTGAGATGAGCTTGGTGGGTGAATTGACCTACTTCCTTGGATTACAAGTCAAGCAGATGGAAGACTCAATTTTTATTTGTCAGAGCAAATATGCGAGGAACATTGTGAAGAAGTTTGGACTGGATAATGCAAAGCATAAGAGGACTCCTGCTCATACTCACTTGAAGTTATCCAAAGATGAAAAGGGAGTGAATGTTGAACAAAGTCTGTATAGAAGTATGATTGGTAGTCTGCTGTATCTTACAACAAGTAGGTCAGACATAACTTTTGTTGTTGGTGTGTGTACGAGATATCAAGCAGAACCTAAGGTCAGTCACATCAATCAAGTGAAGAGAATTCTAAAGTATGTGAGTGGTACATGTGATTATGGGTTGCTTTACTCCCATGAATCAAGTCCCATTTTATTAGGTTATTGTGATGCTGATTGGGCTGGAAGTGCTGACGATAGGAAGAGTACCTCTGGAGGATGTTTCTTTTTGGGAAATAATCTTATTTCTTGGTTTAGCAAGAAGCAGAATTCAGTATCCCTTTCTACTGCTGAAGCTGAGTACATAGCAGCTGGTAGTAGTTGTGCTCAACTGGTATGGATGAAGCAGATGTTATCTGAGTATAATGTCACACAAGATGTCATGACACTATTCTGTGATAACCTGAGTGCTATTAATATTTCCAAAAATCCCATTCAACATAGCAGGACTAAGCACATTGATATCAGACATCACTTCATCAGAGAACTTATGGAGGACAGGGTCATAACTCTTGAGCATGTGAGCACAGAAAATCAGCTTGCTGACATATTTACCAAGGCTCTGGATGCAGTTCAGTTTGAAAACCTGAGGAGCAGACTTGGGGTGTGCATTCATGAAGAACTATAGCAATCAATGTTCCTTCTGGCTGCCAGACTGAAAAGACAAAAGGAGGTTCTGGTAGTGCAGTGTGTGAATGAAGGGAAAATGCTGAAATTTGTGCATAACTTTTGGGCATGTGATGTGGTGTGCATCTACTCTCTGATGCAGTTTACTCTGGTTCCTTTTACTTGTTCTACTTGCCTTTGTCATATTTATGGCTAAAAAGGGGGAGTAGTATGGAGAATGCTTGTATGCCTGTGTTGCTGCAGTAGTTGAGGGGGAGATTGTGGAATTTGCTGCTATTGAGGGGGAGTTTTTCCAGGCTGCTATGATGAGTTGTTTGCTGTACTGAGTGTTGTTTGCAGTTGAAGGGGAGTGCTGCTATGATGAATAGTTTTTTTGATGTGTGCTGTTGATGTTTTCGCTGCTGTCTGATATATGGATTTTTTTTGCTGTTTGTGTGTCTTTTATAGTTTTTTGTGTGTGTAGTTTTAGCCAAAATAAGCCAAAGGGGGAGATTGTTATTTCTGTGCTTTTGAGGTTGGCATTTATTTTGCTAAAACTATTATAGCAGCAAGATGTTGAATCTAAATGTTCTAAGTGGCTGTTTTCAACATGTCGAATGAAGATGTTCCATGCCAGCTCATAGGACATCGCGCTCTGAATTCAGTTTTAATGCAGATTCTGGTTGTGTGAATTGTTGCTGAATATTATGTGAATATTTGGTTATCCTATGTGGCATCCAAAGCATTTTTGGATTGTGGTTATTTGTTGGTTTTCGGATTTGTTGCTGTTTCTAATTATGGAGACATAATAGGAAACTTTGGATTGAAGACCTATTTTGTTGGAGTTATTTTTGCAGATTTGTGAGCAGTCTATTTGCTACGTTTTTGAAGCCCAATTCAGTCCAGATTAATTGCTATATATTGACTGATGTAAACCTAGTTTTAGGTGTGGAACTTACTTGTGTTTTTAGGGTTTTCGAGTGTAATTTGTGAGCCTAACTGGTATCATTCTGATAACAGTATAAGGACTGATTTCTTGTGTTGTAAGTTCTGTCAAGTTACTCATAAGCTTTTAAGCATTGAGTTTCTTGTGTGTCAATTCTCATAAGCTGTGAAGTATTGAGAATTGTGTGTTTTGAAAGAGTGACTTTCAGTTTGTTTCTTGTGTGGAAAAGGTACCAATCACGGGTTGTGGTTGTAGAGGGATTTGAGGAGGGCCTCATACCTAGGAGAGTCTTAGGTAGAAGTCATAGGAAGGGTAGTGATTAAGTGAGCAGATTATTCGGTGTTTGTATGATCTGTGAATTGATACTATCATATATTGGTTTCGTCCCTAGCTTGGTAGCCCCCAGAGTAGGTGTGTTAGACCGAACTGGGTAAACATATCACTGTGTTATTTACTTTCTGCACTGCTATTTTATTGCTATCTTGTTCATTGTGTTGGATATCAGTGTCTCGACATCTGCATAGGACATCTGATATCTGTTCCAGAATTTCACCAATCAAATACCTCTTTCCTCCACCTGATCAAGCTCTTCTTTAGGATTCTAAATTTTTCCTTCACCACAAAGTCACTCCTCCCTCTAATATCCATCCCCCTCCACTCCTTTTCAACAAAGCCTAGAAATTATTGGTTATCAAACCATCAATTGTTAGTTTTAAACGGTTTGAAGCCCCAGTTAATCACTTTGATTTTCACCCAAATAGGGGCATAATCTGAAATATCCCTTCTGCCTATCACCTGGTCCACCACTCCCCACTTCTGAATAATTTCTTCCTCGACTAAAAATCTGTCTAATCTAGACATAGCCTGACCATCACTTTTGAACCAAGAGAAGGGATTACCAGCTTCAGGTAAATCGATAACATTCATACCTGAGAAAAAGCTCCTGAACCCATTCAATTCTAACATATTGACTTTGTTACTCTTCCCTCTTCGCTCAAAAGCAAAAGCCGTCGCGTTGAAATCTCCGCCAAGGATCCACAGACCTTCAGACATTGAACATTTACACTTAATTAGGTCACTCCATGACTTCTTTTTTTTTTGCCCAAAGAACACCCTGAGTAAACATTGATGACTACAAAAATTTCCTCCTGCCAGATGAATTTTATCCCAAGGTACCCCTCTCCTCTAAAAGAACAAAGAACTTTGATAGCCTCGACATTCCAGATAGTTATCAATCCTCCTGATTGACCCTGGGCTCCAGAATAAGACCAATCAACTTCATGATTCCACATACTTCTAATCGTCTTCTCTTCTACATAACTCAGCTTCGATTCTTGAATACAAAAGATGTCAGCTTTACCTTCCCTAATAATTTCATTGATTCTTCTCCTTTTGATTGAAGAACCTCCCCCTCTAATGTTCAAGGAACCTATAATTATTGTTCCTTTCTTGATTTCGCCTTCTGACCTTCCCTACTCTTTTTATCTGCTTCTTCTAAATCTACAATTTTCTTTTGGTAATCTACACACCCTTCTTCTGCCACCACCCCTAAATCATTGATGTCTCGCCAAATCTTGTTTCCCATGTTAGACTCCATGTTCTTTCAGAATTTAAGATTACACACTCTCATATCTGAATCTGATAATTGATCGCAACACAAAACAACTCCTGCTGAGAATTCTTCTTATTCCTCTTCCAATTGATTTCTGATACTAGGGTTAATGTTACTGCTGCTATTATGTCCTTTAGGAATTTTATTAAGGACTTCGAAGAATGAAGGTTGAGAGAACTCTTGAATAGGGTCTTCCGATTCCTCAGGCCCAATATAGTTGACCCGGCCCAAACAGCGCTTAGGTCTTGATTTAGGCTTTCTATTCACTGGCCCAAAAACTTCCTCTACTCTCCTCATCTTCCCCTTTTTACCTTTCCCCAACACTCCTTGATTAACGTGCGTTGCACTTTTTTCATTGGTTCCAAGATTCTAATTATTCTGAAAAGTCTCAACAACTTCCAACGTTAAAGCTACATATCCTCTTGACACCTCCCTAGGACCAACGGATTTTGATTTTGATTTTTTAACCGCCTCGATAGCTGAATCATAAGGGGTTTCTCTTTCCAACAACTCTGCACCTCTCTGAACAGAAGGTACCGCCTCCAAAACAAAGTCATCATTACTTCCGAAAGCTAGTCTCAACATTTCCTCCGTCGTCGTCCTTCCTGCCGGAGTATTAACATTTATATTACCGTCGTCAATGTTATCCTTATCAACTCCTTCATCCTGCAACTCAAAAACCTCCTCCTCATCTCCTAAGAAACTCCAGTTGCACTCTGACTCTGAGGAAGAATTAGCAACATCGACCTATTTTGCATGGTTGTTCGTCACAATCCTTACACTACTACGAAAAACCCATTTAACAACGGTTGGGAATGACATAATGACGCGGGCAAAGGCGTTGTTATGTAGATTGTTGTTGTATCTTCGATGTTTCTACAACGGTCTGGAAACCGTTGTTGTATTCTGGAAAATGCGTTATATATTGCAACGGTTAGTTGTATCAACCGTTGTGAAATATATTATTAATCACAACGGATATTAGTTTCAACCGTTGTGAAATATATTATCAATCACAACGGATATTAGTTTCAACCGTTGTTACATGTACCCTTAGTTTATTATATACAAATGTATATTGCTTGTTTTACCATACACCTAGTTAAAGAATTACAACCATTAAATTGGTAAGGAAATATATAATCTGAAAATTAAAATATTCTTGAAAACCAACTTAAACACACCACTGTTTTTCGAATTGCATCCATTTCATTCCGCACATTTTATGTACCTTAACACATAATATACGATTCAATGGTCTGATTCACTCTACTCATCGATATTTTTAATTATATAGTTTACCTCTCCATCGCCCAAAATCATCGCGATTTTATCATCATAACAATCATTATCATAAAAACCACGATGATATTTGGCGATGAATAGGTAAACTATATAATATAAAAGATATCGATGTGTAGAAGGAATCAGACCGTTGAATCGTATATTATGCGTTAACGAACATTCAATGTGCGGAATAAAATGGATGCGATTCGAAAAACATTGACATGATAATGGTTGGTTTTCAAATACATCTTAATTTTCAGATTATAAGTTTCGATACCAATTTAACAGATTGCATTTTCATTAAAAGGATAGTAAAACAAACAATATACATAGTATATAATAAACTAAATTTCATATGTACAATATCAGAATAATAAACTAAATTTCATATGTACAATATCATAATGAATTCATATATATGTACCTTATTAGAATGAATTCATATATATATATATATATATATATATATATATATATATATATATGTACCACCATCATCATCACCATGTGAAACAAACCTAAGAAGTGGGAAAGCAATGAAGAAAACTAGTTATTATTCAAAACAAAACAAGCAAAATTAGAAACAAACCCTAAGAAGTGGGAAGCAATGAAGAAAATTAGTTAGTATTCAAAACAAAACAAGCAAAAGTTGAAAGAAAACGCTAAGAAGTGGGACTGTACCATAACAATGAAGTTCACCTTACTTGTGAAGCATTGAAGTCGAATCTGCGCAAAAAGAGAACAATCAACAAAAATATCATGAAGCAAACGAGATAATGAGTACTATTTAACAAAAATATTGAAGTGGAAGACTACCTTATATTCCATAAATAATATGTATATTACGCTTGCTACCGCCAGCATCATCACCATGTTCATCTAGTTTTAGATTCTACAAGAAGAACTACAAGGAGGAAGAAGCTTAAATCAAAAGCTTCATACTTCTTGTATTTCTTCTCGCAGATTCTAAAAAAAGATGAAGTTTGGGTGCTAGGGTTTCGCTGTGAAGGAAACGGCGCGACTGTCAAAAAGGAAAAGTTAATTCCCTTATATAGCTAAATTTTTCACAACGGTTTTCTTAAATAACCGTTATGATAGATTATATATTAATTTAATAATATCACAACGGTTAGTTATAATAACCTTAGCGATACCCCTTATACGTGGTACAAGGTTCGACACCAGGAAACAACATTTTCCTAAAATTACGCCTGGATTATAAGTGATATCGCTACGGTCATTACTTATAACCGTCGTAATATTATTAACCATTGCACTTCCCAACATATGAACGGTTTACAAGAAAATATCGTTCCAGAATATGAACAGTTTACAAGTTATCATCATTACAAGCATTAAACTATC
Organism: Lathyrus tuberosus; assembly: GCA_022829125.1. Taxonomy (NCBI): domain Eukaryota; kingdom Viridiplantae; phylum Streptophyta; class Magnoliopsida; order Fabales; family Fabaceae; genus Lathyrus; species Lathyrus tuberosus. The sequence goes on along the minus strand of JALAZF010000073.1, from coordinate 1,549,083 downwards.
AGTCTTTTCATCTTCAACCTCATCTATAAATAGACAATTTTACATATCTAAATAATATATTCTTCGTAACAATGAGTTCAACAAATGAGAATCCTAGAAACCTCAATGAGGAACGTCAGGCGCCAATCCAGGAGGTCGTCCAACCAGCAACTGCCAACTTCAGGGATGCCTTAAGGGTAAGCAAGGACAAGAAGAAGAAGAAGAAGAATAAGAAGAAGAAGTCGAAGAAGAAGAAGATAAAGAAGAAAAAAAGGCCTGTATATTATGATTTCGATGAGGGGAGTGGGGAGAGATGTCTAGATTATGAAGATGCATTTTATGCTATGGGCTCTGACAATGATCTTGATATGTAATATGTTTATCAATGTACTCTCAATGGAATATTAAAAAAAATTATCTCTATATATGTTCATCTCATACAGTTTTATTTTTTAAGTTATATATATACTCTATTGCACTTAAAAATACTAAAGAATACATTGCTGGGAATATACATCATACATTACATGGCGTTAGACATGTTTAAAAAATTAATACATGTTTAAAATCTAAAAATATGACAAAAAACACATTGTTGTGAATTGAAGCGTGATACATGTATTAGAACGGTCTTCTAATACAAGCGTGTTAAAATGTAAAAATATGGAAAAAATATAGTAGCTGGGAATCGAAGCTTGTTACACAGCTTGTATTACAACGGTTATGTAATACAACCGTCGTTAAACATGGCGTTATAAATTTTTAGTCCTTATACAACGGTGGTATACGAAACCGTGGTAAACCTGGCGTCGTTAAATGGGGTTTTCGTAGTAGTGTTAAAGGGCCATGGAAGTCTTCACACATCTTGATGTTAAACTCGACGTCGTTAATTAGGACTTTGAATGTTTCATTTATCACCACCGCACAATGCGTACTCACCAAGATTCTAGCCACATCCATACACTCCCCTTTTAACGTATTATCATCAGAACAGACATATCGAAGAAGCTAAAATTCCACGCATGGCACGGGATGAAGTTAAAGTGGGTCTCATTTTTTAAATGGTGGTAGTCATGTATTTTACTCCTTTCATTCTCCTATATTAAAAAAAACTTTAAAAATGTATTTGATCAAAATATGGATTAAATCTATTTTAAATTTAGTTTAATTTTATAATATTAAAGTGAATGTTAAAGACAATTTTAGAGTAGATATGTAGCTATAGAGAAAATCGACTAGATTAACGAGGTATCCCCAAGTAAACTAAACTTATATTTTATATACATGTTAGCTACTGGATAAAGAGATAGGCACGACAATATTTATATTTTGGAAATATTTGTATTTATTTTGGCATAGAATAGAAAATTAGCAGTAGGTTGGTGAAGTCGGATAACAAGAATTTGCAAGTATGTAATGAGTTGAACTTGGATGTGACATATAGTAGAATTGCACTCGATGATCATGGGGGTCTGAGTGGGGAACTACAGGATAAATTCCAACAGCTGTGATGTGAAGGATGTTTGGCTTTAGTGTGTGGCTCTCTAGTGAGAGTAGACATGTTCTTCGGATTAATTGAGCGGAGCTTCAAGTTAGACTTTTGCATTTGGATGATCTTATTGGACCGTTTGGCCGACCCAAAACTGTTGCCCTCACCCCACTCCCAAAGTCCTTGCTATCAAACATGAATTTAGGATTGTTGTTGTGACATTGTGTCAAAGGAACTGAATATTAGGGAAATGCTTGAGTGAAAAAGCACTCAAGAGATCTGAATATATATACACATGAGAGTTATTACAGGAAACTATTTCCTAGGTACATATATGTGTTTTACAAGGCATAGACTCTTTAACTCCTAGATACATGGACAGACTCCTAAATACAAAATTATACTTCCAATAATTTGTAGTTCCAATAATTGAAATAATTCCAATAATTCCAACACTCCCCCTCAAGCTGGTGAATGGATATCAATCATTCCCAGCTTGCAAGTCAATTGATGGAAACGATCCGGTGGCAAGCCCTTTGTCAACACATCTGCTATTTGATGTCCAGAAGGAATATAGGATGTAGTTATTAAACCATTATCTAGTTTTTCCTTGATGAAATGGCGGTCAATCTCTATATGTTTGGTCCTGTCATGCTGAACAGGATTATGAGCAATACTAATTGCTGACTTGTTGTCACAAAACAACTTCATAGGCCCTTCACATTGTATTTTCAGATCATTTAGAATGATCTTTATCCAGAGTAATTCACAGATTCCCTGTGCCAAAGCTCGAAATTCTGCTTCCGCACTTGATCGAGCCACTACATTTTGTTTCTTACTTCTCCATGTGACAAGGTTCCCACACAAGAGGGTGCAAAAACCCGAAGTGGATCTTCTATCACTTATCGATCCTGCATAGTCAGCATCGGTGTAGGCTTCTACAGTTAAGCTTCCACCTCCTTTGAACAATAGTCCTCTTCCCGGAGTAGACTTGAGGTATTGTAGAATGCGATCAACCGCTTGTAAGTGTCGCATCCTCGGGTCATGCATAAATTGGCTCACCACACTGACAGCATACGCCAAGTCAGGTCTAGTGTGTGCCAGGTAAATCAACTTTCCCACCAACCTCTGATATTGGATTTTGTCAACTTTGGCACTCTCTTCTTCAAGGCTCAACTTGTGGTTTTGCTCTATAGGAACACTTGAAGGTTTGCATCCCAATTTCCCAGTTTCCTGCAAGAGATCGAGTATATACTTCCTTTGAGATATGAAAATGCCTTGATTTGAGTAGGCAACCTCAATTCCCAAGAAGTATTTGAGTTGTCCAAGGTCCTTCATTTCAAATTCTACCGATAGTTTTTCCTTTAACAATTGTCTCTCTGCCAAGTCATTTCCTGTAATAATAATATCATCAACATAAACAAGAAGGATAGTTAATTTTCCCTTTTGTGAGTGCTTGAAAAAAAGAGTGTGATCTCCTTGGCTTTGCTTGTAGCCTAAGTACACCATTGCTTTTGTGAATCGTCCAAACCATGCTCTAGGAGATTGTTTTAGTCCATATAGGGCTTTCCTTAATCGACACACTTTATTGGATCCACATGTAGGGCTAAATCCAGGTGGGATCTCCATGTATACTTCTTCTTCTAAGTCTCCATGCAAGAATGCATTTTTGACATCAAATTGATGTAATTCCCATCCAGAGTGAGCAGCAAGAGATAATAAAATCCGAACAGTGTTCATTTTTGCAACTGGAGCGAAGGTTTCTTCATAATCTATGCCATAAGTCTGTGTGTATCCTTTGGCCACTAGTCTAGCTTTGTATCGATCAAGTGATCCGTCTGACTTGTGTTTAACTGTATAGATCCATTTGCAGCCAACCGGTTTCTTGTCTTCCCGCCTCTCAACGATATCCCAAGTTCTATTTCTTTCAAGGGCTTTCATCTCCTCATTCATAGCTTGGACCCAATTTTGATCTTTCAATGCCTCTTGAACAGATGATGGGATAACCACAGAGTCAACTGCAGAAATAAAACTCTGATGCTGCAAGGAAAGGTTTTTTGTGGAGACAAATTGGGAAATAGGATACTTAGCACAAGATCTTTTCTCTTTCCTTAAAGCAATTGGCAACTCATGTTTATTAGTGTTACAATTTTCAGAACTTTTAAACTCAGTAACAGGTGGGTTAATTTCAGTACTTACCTCTGTTTCAGGTGATTGAGGCTGTTTCTGGAGTAGGTCTAGTTTACTTCTCCTTTGGTACACTAAGGTTGGTTCACCAGCCTTAGTTTTTTCTGGAAGAGTTGAAGGTGATGGTTCTTGCAAGACAGACAATGAAGGAGGATCTGAACCAGAAATGGATGACTCTAAGGAAGGAGCCAAGGGCTCTGACCCTGATGAGGGTATAGGACTGAGACTTGAAGTGTCCGAACCAGACTCAGATGTGGGTATAGGATTAGGACTTGGAGTGGGAGATTCAAGTAGGTCTAGAAACACAGACTCAGACTCAGATTCCAAGTCATTAGAATTCTCCCCCTGAAGCTGAGGACGAGTGAAGTAAGACACATTTTCATGAAACGTGACATCTTTGGAGACAAAGTGCCTCCGACTAGGAGGATGGTAGCATTTGTATCCTCTTTTGTCGGGAGCATAACCAACAAAGACACATCTGACTGCACGAGGGTCCAACTTACTTCGATTCTGTTTGTGAATATGGACGAAGGTAACACAACCAAACACTCGAGGCTCAAGTTTTGAAATATGAACAGAGGGAAATTGAACAGACAGAAACTGAACAGGACTGATATTTCCTAACAGACGAGATGGTACGCGATTAATCAAGTAGGCAGCAGTCAATACTGCTTCCCCCCAATAGGATTTGGGTACAGACATTTGAAAGAGGAGAGCTCTAGTAACTTCAAGTAAGTGGCGATTTTTTCTTTCGGCGACACCATTTTGTTGAGGCGTGTCGACACATGTAAATTCTTGGAGTATTCCATGTTCACTGGAAAAATTTGACAAGACATGATTTGTATATTCTGTGCCATTATCGGAGCGAAGTCTCTTAATGCCTCGTCCAAATTGGTTGTGCACCATATGATAAAATTTAATAAACAGTTGTGGGACTTCGGATTTGTCCTTCATCAAAAAAATCCAAGTGACTCTAGTACAATCATCAATAAAAGTAATAAACCATTTTGCACCGGAAACATTAGAAATGGGTGCGGGACCCCAAACGTCAGAATGAATAAGATCAAAAGGTTCAGCACTTTTATTACAACTAGGAAGAAAAGAAACTCGATGATGTTTAGCAAATTGACAAGTATCACAATTAAATGATTCGACTGAATGATGCAAAAATAAAGTTGGAAACATAGACTTAATTAAGGAAAATGGGGGGTGTCCAAGACGTTTGTGGAGAAGCCAAATTTGTGCGGCAGATTGGGAAGACTCAGACTTGAAGCAAGAAGACAACACCTTCGAACCATCAATTTTTCCAGAGAGGTAGTACAACCCTTCCTTTTCCTTACATGCCCCAATCACCCGATCCGTTGGAAGATCCTGAAAGACACCATAAGAAGAGAAAAGAGTTATTTTACAATTATGATCACGGGCAAGTTTATGAGCAGATATAAGATTGTGAGAGAGTTTGGGAACATGCAACACATTTTTCAATTCAAGGAATGGTTGCAATTGAACGTTGCCAAAACCCTCAATGCGGGCATATGAACCATTAGCAACTGTAATACATTGATTGCTTGTAGAGGGAGTATAAGAAGAAAATAGTGTGGAGTCGGGTGTCATATGGTCAGTGGCACCAGAGTCAAGAAGCCAAGCATCTTTTGGAATAGTACCATAGATACTAAAGGAGCGAGAGCATAAACCCTTACCTGTCATAACTAGAGAACAAGATCCAGAGGGCTTACTGAGAGAGTCAAGTAGGGACTTCAACCGATTCAAATCATCCGTACTGAGAAGAGAGTCAGTTTCTACTGTTTTGGAGTTTCCTGTGGCTGGAGACATAGTGGTAGCATGGGCTTGGCTCTGATGTATACCTTTGAAACCTCCAGAGCGATTGAGAACTTGATTTTTCCCATGTAATTTGAAGCACCGGTCCTTTGTATGACCTGTCCTTTTGCAATGGTCACAATAACGATCATCTCTACCTGATTTACTGAATGGTTGCTTTCCTGCTGTGTTGGCAACAAGGGCAGTACCTTCAGAAGGCTTGTTACCGAGCATGACGTCACGACGACTTTCTTCTCCCCGCACTATGGAGAAAACTTCAGCAAGTGGAGGAAGGCGGTCCTTGCCTAAAATTTGCACTCGAATAGGGTCATAATCAGAGGTCAATCCAGCCAAGAACTCAAAGATCCGATCGGTTTCAATACAAGTATTCAAAGCGACCGTGTCATTGGCGGTTTCCATCTTGAGAGTTTGGTATTGATCCAACTCAATCCAATAACCTTTCATAGTGGCAAAATACTCAGAGACAGACATGGTTCCTTGTTTAGTATTGAAGATCTTGTTCTTCAGATCAAAGCGGGCAGAGAGATCCTGTTTCTTAGAGTATGTTTGCATCAGATTCTCCCAAATATCTCGTGCAGTAGGAAGAAACATATACTGACTACTAATTTCTGGAATCATACTATTCCACATCCATGACATGATGAGTGAGTCTTCATTGTCCCAAAGAGTGAAGCCGGGATCAGTGGCAGGAAGAGGGTCACCTTCAATGTGGTTCAATTTTCCACGACCTTTCAAATTTGCACGCATGAACTGGGCCCAACTGAAATAGTTCCTCCCATTGAGGCGATGACTTTGATGCAGTGTTGGTAGCGAGTTAGCATTCATTAGGTTTGAAGTTTCAACAAGAGGTGGTGTAGGTGGCGGAGGATTCTGGACACCACCATTATCATTCTCCCCTTCCATCTCAATAAGTCAGATAACTGAGAGTAAAAAAACTGATGAGGTGGGATGAGCAGTGTGGAGCGGTGTGATGGGTAATTTCTGGAAAGGAGAAAAAAAGATTCTGCAATGAAGGCAGCAAGAAAAAAAAACTGAATATGGTAGTGCTGCAATGGAGGCAGCAGTTAACCTGCTCTTGATACCATGTCAAAGGAACTGAATATTAGGGAAATGCTTGAGTGAAAAAGCACTCAAGAGATCTGAATATATATACACATGAGAGTTATTACAGGAAACTATTTCCTAGGTACATATATGTGTTTTACAAGGCATAGACTCTTTAACTCCTAGATACATGGACAGACTCCTAAATACAAAATTATACTTCCAATAATTTGTAGTTCCAATAATTGAAATAATTCCAATAATTCCAACACATTGGGAACACACACAGTAAATGGTTGTCCCGCTAATGAAGCATTATTTTGGGGATGACCTCTACGTAGACTTATGCATATATAAAATGGAGGTGACACCCTTAAAGGGCTTGAGTTACTCAATTGTCGTTATAAAATCGAGTTTGAATTTGGGTCGATAATCGTGCCTTTTGACATTTCCTTATTAATGGCCAAATATCCTAATGTCATTGGTTGCCTATATATCGAGGAAGTGAAGTCAGTTGCTCATTTCTCTTTCTTTGCTTCAGAGTGTTAATATTTCTATCTTCTTCTTCATTTTCGAATTCTTACAACCTTTTGTGTTATTCGATCCGCTTTCTCCATTACAAAGTATTTTATGATACTATAGTGATTATGCCTTTTCATTTTTCAAAATATACAAGAGTTTCAAATTAAGGTTATCTTTTTTATTTTTTTATTTATCATTTTAGTTGTTTTGTGTTCACTTTCTAGGTATTGCTAATATTGGAAATATGTCCCGGTCATAAACCTGGTTAGTGACGATGACTCTAGTGATGTCTCTTCACAAACAGGGGTAGAAATGATAGATTCGATAGGTTTAGAAGTGTTATTCGGTGAGGTTAGGAATCTGAAAGTGAACATTATAGAAACTAGGGGGCGTACCGACATTAGGAACCCAGAAATAGAAATTCCCAAAATGAGAGGCATGTTGATGGTGGTCAAAAGTCATCCATCGTCACTAGAGAATCAAAATGAACGACTCTAGGAAGTCAGAAAAATCAATCTAGGCCACTGCCACCATCCAGACTCGGAAAAGGCATGACCCGATCCGATTGTGGTGTAGTGAAAAGCTACAACAAATATCATGCAAAATAATCCTAACACCACCGACCACCATGCCATGGGAGGTATATAACACATTCTCCAGCTCCGCAGAGATATTCCTCCTCCAAATCTGAGTCAAAGGGTTATCGTCTGAGCCACCATTATCATAGATGTTATCACACCTCACATTCCTCTACTTCGATGCATCTGATGGGGGATAAAGACATTTTTTATAGAAATTCCTTCAACACAAGAATCAATTAGTATCCTTTATGCATGGAACTCCATAAATCATTAGGAATGGGGACCTTCGATAGAAACTACTGGTCTAAACAAACATGTGAAACTTGTCAACGTCCTCCTTAATTTTAGTGAAGCAGGAGGCCCATAAAAGTGAAAACTATATGTTCTTTCTTTTAAGGTCGGAGCAAAGGTTTATCTCAAAAGGCTGAGAATGAACCCATCATCTTGTGGGGGAGCTTCACAAAGAGTTTACCACTCATTTGACAACATCTTAAAGTCAACCAAAATTGGTGAAGAGATTGAGCTCTATTAGGGTGGAAAGGATGAATATATGTGATCTTACATTAAGGCATTTAACAAAGAGGCCATTATGCTCAAAAGCGCCGACGAAAAAATATACAAGTATCTCTTAAGCCTCATATTGCAACTAGGATCCAAGTTCGTAGAAAGTATTAAGATCAAAGCCCTAAAAACCTTCAACACTCTATTGGCGAAATTTTAAACAAAAACTTAGTATGAAGAGAAATTGGTTGTGAGTAAGACAATCTATGAAGGAAGTTCCAGAAGGCTAAGGCAAGTAAAGGATTAGTTGAAGAACTGAGATATAAAATGATGCATAGAAATAAAGGAAATTAGAATACCCAATTCCAAGTATCGGGACTAAATGTTAGGTTTCGGGAGGGAGAAATAGAAATTACAAAACAAATTTGGGAGCAATACTAAGGAGTGTGTACAAATTACAGATTTCATTGAGGACCTGATACATAAAAGGAGACAATCAAGGTTCTCCAATAAAGACAAAGGTATACCAAAAGAAAGAAGACCATGAGAAGGAAGCCCCCTAGAGGAAGAGAGGATATGTGGCCTAAGTATCTAAAAAAATAGAAACAATCTAAATAGGAGGAAGAAAAGAAGGTGTTAGTTGCGTATACCATAAGAGGGGGAAGTTTTAGAGAATTAGAGAACTTTCATATTCTCATGAACATTGAAGGATATGTATTCTACCATAGGGTTTCAGGGTCAAAGAAAACTCTGATGGTAGTGTAAACAAGTATAAGGCTTGCTTAGTCACCAAAGGATTTCATCAACAACAAGGTTTTGATTTTCATGAGACTTTTTCACCAATTGTGAAGCCCATAACAATTTGAGTAATTCTAACTTTGAATCTCACTTACAACTGGGAAATTCAGCTAGTTGACATCAACAATGCTTTCCTCAACGGAGAGTTGCAAGAGGAATCTTACATGCAACAACCTTCTAGCTTCATGGCTTCAAACACAGAGCTAGTGTGCAGGCTCGGAAAATCTATTTATGGCCTCAAGCAGGCTCCACGTGCATGGTAAGAAAAATTGCATCAAGCATTGGTTCACTTTGAGTTCCAGTCGAGTAAATGTGATCATTCTCTTTTTATTTACAATCATCACAATGTCACTTTGTATGCACTTGTATATGTCGATGATATTCTCATACCATGCTCTTCCTCCAAAGTAATACATTAGCTTATCAACAAACTCCGCACAAAGTTTGCACTCTAGAAGCTAGGTGTCCCTCAATATTTCCTTGAAATTGAAGTTCATCATCAGGATAATGACATTCTCTTACTTACATAAGCGAAATACATTCATGAATTATAGTCGAAATTGAATATGGCGGAAGAAAAAGGGTGTGGCCACTCCCATGTTTAGTCAATGAAAATTAAGCAAACATAACACTGATGTCATGACTGATCCTCTTGTGTATCATTCCATAGTTGGGGCATTGCAATACTTCATCCTTATGTGAGTTGACATTGCTTTCTCAGTGAACAAAGCATGTCAATTCATGTCCTCGCCACTTGATTTCCACTGGGCTGCATTCAAACAAATACTTTGTTACTTAAGCAGCATTTGATTCCCATTTGCTCTAGCTATGCATCATCCGAAATTCTCCCTGCGTGCGCACAACAACTCAGACTGGAAAAGCGACCTTGACGATCGACACTCAACCTCAGGATCATGTGTGTTCTTTGGCCCCAATCTAGTAGCCTGGAGCTCAAAGAAACAAATGCTTGTAGCCTAATCAAGCCCAGAAGCAAAATACTGGGCCATGACACACACTACTGCAAAAGTATTATGGATTGACTCTCTTCTTTCTGAGCTAAACGTTGAGTATCATGTGTCAATTACTTTATTATGTGATAACCGGAGTGCAGTGATGCTTTTGCAAAACCCGATACTTCACGCAAGAACCAATCTTATTGGACTTGATATCCATTTTGTTAAGGAAAGAGTTGTGGCGCCAAACATCTTCACATCCTACATGTACCGGGTTATGCACAACTATGCACTCACCAAACCACTACCAATAACCATGTTTTCAGATTTTAGAAGCAAGCTCAAAATGGTCTTGTTGAAACTACCATGATCTTGAGAGAGTGTATTAGAAAAGAATATGTGGGCGTATGATAATAGTCTATGCACGAGTATGTTGAATGATGTACATTTCCATGCTAAATAGTTAGTTAGGTACGCAACTAACTTTAAGTTAGTTACAACCATCTCAAACAAGTATAGAATATATAAACTTACTTGATCTTGCAATGCTAACTAAAAAAATATATATACAAACAAGCAAAACTTGTACTCATTGGTGAAGCTCTCATCTTCCACTTCCTTGATGAACAAGTTATTGTTCTAACAGTGAAGGTGTCTACAAAATTTTGTACTTCTTAAAAATTATCTCCACTATATTTAAAAAAATAATTTCTCATATAGCAAAGTGCCGCACACTTGTGATTAGCATATATTAAATATTCCAACACCACATATATTATAGCAAGACCCAACCACTAAGAGCTGAATGTTGTTGTGAACTCAAATTATACTATAACATTGTTCTAATATTCAAATCAAAATAAAAGTTACATGTCCACAAATCAAGAAACTATAGTTTTTCTCACTTTGTGGTTTTCATAGTTACCATAATCATCATTTGCAGTTGTCTTCCGATGGTATCTGTAACTGATGTACTGCAATATTATCTGTTTCATTGTTAAGGTTTTTCAACTTTAGCACAAAAGCACCTCATAGTCATTAGAGTATAATTAAGATTTTAAGATAGCCCAACTAAATAAGAAATAACAGTAAATTAAAATCTGCATAAAAAACTAAGTATAAAGGATACAAATAGGTCCAGTGCAACGCAGACTAATGCATCCAATAACCATGGCATATTAGCTTTGATACTCTCCCATTCTGTAGTTCTTACAAGAATACTGCAGAGAAAATTAAATGAGTTAGATTTTTTACAAAAATTCTATAAATCATTGACACAAATGCTAAACACAATTCTGATACTAACACGTTGACATAATTAATAATTTGAGAAAGTAAAATGAGTAAGAGTAATAACCTTCCCACATAAGTGATATTGGCAACTAGCGCAAAGATGAACATGAAAGGATTTAACCCCTACATGATTAAGAGAGAAATCGTCCATAAAAATTAGAGTAAATATAGACTATATGTAGCCATTAATTTTTTTTTATACATAATCAAGATTATACAGAAATAATAGGCAACCGGAATTATTTTTTTATATAAATAATATGAAGACGAGAAATTATTAAGATTGAATATTACCTCAACACTCCCTCTTTTAATCTGGTCAATAATCATGTAGCAACAACATTAATAAGTTAGAATAATACAAGAAAGAAAGAGTAAAACTAAATAAAAATTTTAGACATACATTTAACCATATTTGAGGTATTCGACCGCCACAATAGATAGCAGCCATGAGCCATCCCAACCATTGACCCAATGCACTGTGATGTATTGCATGTTCCTGTCATGAATTCTAATTAGTAGTAGCTCCAAGCAAATGCAGTTATGAAAATTTAAAGTGTTGAGTATGACTCAAGAAATATAACATTGTTATTCAAAAGATTTTGGATTCGGTCAAAAATCAACTATTTCTGGTGCTAGGAAACTAAAAATATCAAAAGCTCTTGTTTGTAACATACTTGGGAGAGTAGTTTTCTTCCGGTCAGTGCTATGTATCCCACTTTCAAAGCATTACCATGCAGGGGCAAGCTAATTGATGTTGCTAGAAATGTTCCATAGCTTCCCTGAAAACAATGTCCAATAATCTTTTCAAATTAGTCCCTTAACTTGTATTTATTTAAAATCAAATTCATCTTCGAAATTAGCATTATTAAAAACATATCAATGTTTAGGTTCACAATGGTTTCATTGTGAGGCACTATTAAGATCACGAGGAACCACTACAATTCTTATGGTAGCACTGTGAATTTTTCAAATTCACTCACCGCAGAACGAGGGATTAGTCTTGGTTGTGTTGTAGGAGGCGAATGTGCCTCGTCATCGGAAGATGAATCTTCGTATAATCCCGTTGCTGATGGTCCACTTTTAGCAACTCTCAAGTATGTTCGAGACGGCGGAGTCATATTACCGGCCAATGATCTTGCTGATCTGTTCAATTAACTCAACAATTCAAAACTCACTTCAGAAAACTTCTTAATCTAATACTTCTTCCAATTCTATTTATAAGAAAATTTTGACTTTTTAGATTCATTGAATAATCAATAATATCTGATCCATAATACAATTCAGATACATTGATTATTCAATAAATCTAAAAAAATAAAATTTTCTCTTACAAATAGGATCAGAAATATTAATTAACAATTTAAACATGATTACTTACCCATAGTAATACTCTGGTTTACTAGGAATTGATCTGTGTTTGCCATTTCTTATTGGAATCCCTGACTCAAGTGTTTGTTTTGGTTTCAATGGTTTTTTCTCTTCCTCATAAACCTATTATTATAACATAATAATAACAAAAAAATATGAGAACAATGTAACATTATTTTATTTTGAACAACTAAAATTTTATATTTGTTTCACAATTTTAATTTGAAAAAAAAGGGCTTAATCGTAAAAGAACCTCTTCCATGTTGATTTTTTGACGACGGTTGCGGCATTTATAGATGTAGTCATAATATAAGCTTTGCAATACTAATACAATGGTTGTGATTGTGTAAAGCTGTTAATAATCACAGCAATATAACATGTCATTAGTATAAAGTTAAGGTTGCAATTCTAATCAACAATAAATTATAAAAGAATTTAATTGATATGCACCGAGAGTATAAAATAATTTTTACATTATCAACCAATCACCTTTATGTATTCTGACATATCAAACTGTAAATTTTAAGTTACTGATATGGCATTGCAGATTGATAAATTCCTATTAGAAAATAGTGTAAAATTATTTTACAAAAAGAATTTAATTAATATGCACTGAGAGTGTAAAATAATTTTTCCATTATCAACCAATCACCTTTATGTATTCCGTCATATCAAACTGTAAATTTTAAATTACTGATATGACATGGCAGATTGATAAATTTCTATTAGATAACAGTGTAAAATTATTTTACATTGTCGGTACATATCAATTAAACTTATTATAAAAATGTTTGAATATTTTATTAGATGATTTAATTCAATAATTACTAAATTTTCTCACATAAATAAATTATTCTCACTAATATTTTGATGGTTCTATTTTAATTACCAGAGCTGTGTAGTATTGGGTTGGCAACTGCAGTTCCAGTCACATCCAAAAAGCACCCAGGAAAAGACACAACACCAAAAACATAATTAAATATAAGAAATCACAATAATGACAATAATCTTATGTGCATGCATGTGTTAAAAAAGAGAATATTAAAGAGTGGATGAAGTCGGTAAAATATAATTAAATATTCACAAGTGTTTACATAATTAAAAAATCATTAAATATTTATAAAACAAAAAAAATATTATAATAGAAAAAGAGTAGATAACTATTGACAACAAAGAAACAAAATGACAAGTGTAATACGGGTAAGGATCCTCTACCTTTTGGGCGGGAAAAGTAGAGTGATTTTAGGCAAAAATTGGAATAAGATAAAGGAAAAGATAATATTTATTTGGAGGGAAAAAGATGTGAGAGAAAGTAAATTATGAGAGAGATAGAGAGAAAGTTAGAGAAAGGTAGAGAGTTGAAAGTTAGATGATCCAAACCCTTGTAATACACTTAAAATGACACCAAATTCTACATTCTTCCACCTATTGCAATTTAATTGAGTTATTAAATTTTTTTTTTATATATTTTCTAAATAATATTCGGAATAATCTTCAATTAAGTATCATATAATATTTATTAAAAAATAACAATTGTCACTGAAATATTTCTCTATCTTCAAATACCATTGTGTTTGAGAAAACAAAACAAAACCATTTTACAAGGTTATGTTTGAGAAATCAGAATCACATACCGTAGCTGGTTCTAGAATACAACCCACCAAGTTGAAAATATCTCTGCAACCAAGTAATTTAACAGAGTATAAAATTAATATAGAAATAATTACTGTAATTAACATAATTAATTACCATAAATGTACTAACCCAGCAACCCAAGTGAGGAGAAAAAGAAGAGAAACACCATGACTAGACTTAGCACGAAAATTAGTAATAAGCTGAGGAATTTCAGCAGCACCCCAACAAAGCAAACTGATGAAACCTAAAGTGAATGAGATATCATCATTCAAATTGCAGAGACAGTCACTGAAGTAGTTTTGAACCCAACCCACACAGGGTTTATTTTCCTTCACACAATAAGAGGGTTGCATGGTTTTTTTGTCACGGTTTTTGTTTTGAGCTTGAGTTTTTGTTTTGAGGTTGAGTATGTATGAGAACAAGAGGTTTAAGGTGGTGTGGTTTTAAAGACAGTGTTGGTTTCTGAAATAACAAAATGAACGGCCATAGTGAATGAATCGAGTAAAGTCGCTTTCGTTTATATTGTCTTTTTGTGGTAAAGAATTCATAAATAAAATCTAACTCATTTTTCTCTATTAATCCAAGGCTAGTGTTAACCATACTTGCTTTTTTAAAGTATAAAGTTAAAGTGGGTCTCATGTTTTTAAATGGTGGTAGTCATGTATTTTACTCCCTTCTTTCTCCTATATTAAAAAATCTTGAAACATGTATTAGATCAAAATATGGATTATATCTATTTTAAATGTAGTTTAATTTTATAATATTAAAGTGAATGTTAAAGACGATCTTAGAGTGGATATGTATCTATAGAGAAAATCGACTAGATTAACTAGGTATCCCCAAGTAAACTAAACTTATATTTTATATACATAAAGAGATAGGCATGACAATATTTATATTTTGTAAATATTTGTATTTATTTTAGCGTAGAATAGAAAATTGGCATTGGCAGTAGGTTGGTGAAGTCGGATAAGAGGAATTTGCAAGTATGTAACGAGTTAAACTTGGATGTGACACAAAGTAGAATCGCACTCGATGATCATGGTGGTCTGAGTGGGGAACTACGGGATAAATTCCAACAACTGAGATGTGAACGATGTTCGGCTTCAGTGTGTGGCTCTCTAGTGAGAGTAGACATGTTCTTCGGCTTGATTGAGCGGAGCTTCAGGTTGGACTTTTGCATTTGGCTGATCTTATTAGACCGTTTGGCCTACCCAAATCTGTTGCCCCCACCCCACCCCCAAAGTCCTTGCTATCAAACATGAATTTAGGATTGTTGTTGTGCCTTTGGGAACACACACAGTAAATGGTTGTCCCGCTAATGAAGCATTACTTTGGGGATGACCTCTACGTAGACTTATGCATATATAAAAAGGAGGCGGCACCCTTAAAGGGCTTGAGTTTACTCAGTTGTCGTTATGAAATCGAGTTTGAATCTGGGTCAATAATTGTGCCTTTTGACATTTCTTTATTAATGGCCAAATATCCTAATGCCATTGGTTGTCTATATATCAAGGGAGTGAAGTCAGTTGCTCATTTCTCTTTCTTTGCTTTAGTGTGTTAATATTTCGATCTTCTTCTTCATTTTCTAATTCTTACAACCTTTTGTGTTCTTCGATTCACTTTCTCCATTACAAAGTATTTTATGATACAATAGTGATTCTGCCTTTTCATTTTTTAAAATATACAAGAGTTTCAAATTAAGATTATCTTTTTTATTTTTTTATTTATCATTTTAGTTGTTTTGTGTTCACTTTCTAGGTATTGCTAATATTGGAAATATGGGTTTCCCGGTCATAAACCTGGTTAGTGACGATGACTCTAGTGATGTCTCTTCACAAACAGGGGTAGAAATGATAGATTCGGTAGGTTTAGAAGTGTTATTCGGTGAGGTTAGGAATCTGAAAGTGAAATAAGAGGCATGGTGATGGTGGTCAAAAGTCATCAATTGTCACTAGAGAATCAAAATGAACGACTCTGGGAAGTCATAAAAATCAATCTAGGCCACTGCCACCGTCCAGACTCGCATAAGGCATGACCCGATTCGATGGTGGAGTAGTGAAAAGCTACAACAAATATCATGCAAAATAATCCTAACACCACCGACCACCATGCCATGGGAGGTGTATAACACATTCTCCAGCTCCACAGAGATATTCCTCCACTACTACAAAACGAGCAAACAACAACGCCCAACTCACCACGGTTCTTTCAAAAACCGTGGTGATATCTTTAAACTCAGGCGCTAACTTTATATTATATTTTTTAATTAAAAATTTATAGGGTATAATAACAGTTGTAAGTATAACTGATATGATAGAATCAATCTTTCATGGGTTCGAACCTTAGATGTGGCAAAAATGTTTTTCATTTAAGGTTAAGGCGCTCATTTTCTTTTTTATTTAATTTTAAATAAGGGATATCACTACGGTTATTATGAGTAACCGTCGTGATATAGTTTGTAATTATTTTAAAATATAAAATATAATTACGGTTGTAGTTTTAAACTGTAACGAAAAGTGATAGTTTTTAATATATAAACGAAATTATTTGTGACCCAGTTCATAACTGTTGTTTCTCTCTAAAGAAAACCCTAACACAACCCTTTCCTCTCATGAATCTTAACCAATACTGTTACAAGTTAATGGAGAAAATAAGCTTAAAGGATATCTGACGGGAGCAACGTCTGGCGCAAACTCCTAAGGTGCCGAAGATGGTATGTTCTCCTGCTCTCTTCTTTCTATGATTATTGTTTTAGGGTTTGGTTTTAGGATGCTGTGGAAAACATTATGTTATTGATGTTTTAGGGTTAAGTTTGATTTTTGTTGTGTTTCCTTGTAGATACATGGTGATGTTGGTGGTAGCAAGCGTATACTATGTTGAAGTTTCATATGGTTTTTGAGGCAATGAAGAAAAATATAAGAAGTATGAAGTTATTGTATAAATTTCATCCACTTTATATTTCTTCTTCATTGCTTCACAAACTAGATGAACTTGATATATCTTGATTTGCTACAATTTCACGATTATTTTCAATAAGAGATGCGTTATTGACTCAATGTATCTTGATTTGTTACAGTCCCACTTGGGGTTTTGTTGCTTAAATAATGTATGTTTTTTTTTGTGTTGCAAGTTGTTTTGTTGTATGTTGTAGTTGTTGACAAATGTTCTCAAAACAAGAACAAAACATTGCTAAGTCACAAGTCACAAGATAGAGGCTTCTTGTGACTTAGCAATGTTTTGTTCTTTAATTTCTTATACAGGTTGACAAGTTTAGTTTATTATATACTATGTATATTATTTGTTTCACTTACCTTTTAATGAAAATGCAATCATTTATATTGACATAGAAACTTATATTCTAAAAATTAAGATGTATTTGAAAACCAACCTATATCAATCAATGTTTATCGAATCGCATCTGTCTCATTCAACACATTTTCCGTTGCTTCAATTCATCGATATAATTTATAATTGCGTTGATAAGCGATAATGATGAGATAAACTATAATAAAAGATATCGATGCATTGAAGGAATCAGACCATTGAATCGTATATTATGTGTTAAAGAACATAAAATGTGCTGAATGAGACAGATTCAATTAAAAAAAATTGATGTGTTTAAGTTGGTTTTCAAGAATAGTTTAATTTTCAGATTATATATTTCTTTGCCAATTTGAATGGTTGTATTTCTTTAAATAGGTGTATGGTAAACGAAGCAATATACATTTGTATATAATAAACTATGAGTACTTTCCACAACGGTTGTCTACATTAACCGTCATGTAATGTATTAATTTGTTGTTGCTGGGTTTCGAACCCAGTACCTTATCTATCACAACTGTTGTTAAGCATAACCGTTGTGATATACTGCGCACTTTCCAGAATACAACAACGGTCCCAGGGTCGTGATTATTTGTAGATGTCAAACATGCTATATATTTATACTTGAAACTTGGCATTTTTCATTACTTTCATGTCTTAATTATGGATTTTTGTATTGAATTGTTGTTGTTCTTCATGCATTACATTTATACCGTTGGTGCTTGTAATTTGTGTGCTATTGTGCAGGAAAGTGCACTAAAAACATCAAAGATAGAAGACACAAAGAATGGATGCAAGCTACCAAAGAAAGTGGAAAACAACAGCAGGTTCGCTTAGCGAACCCTGGCGAAGTCCCCAGCGAATGTTTGCTTTGCGAACATTGGCGAAGCTCTTAGCGAACAAAACAGAGGGAAAAGGACCCAAAATTCGCTTTGCGAATGTTTTGGCGAGTGGTTCGCTTTGCGAATGAAGTGTTCGCTTTGCAAACTCACGAAAATTGCCAGGGGCAGTTTAACTTTCAGAGGCACTTAAGGTGCCATTTTCTTTCATTCGCAGTGCGAATGTTGCTTATCTCAAGTGTATTATAAATAGATTTTTATGTTTTCTTGGGATCATAACTTGATATTTTCACACCAAAACATACTTTTCTGAGTTTTGATCATCCAAGAGTGAATTTCCACATAGAGAAGCTGAAGTCACATCCGATCTCGATTATTCGACGCGGATGTTCGTTCATCTCCTCTTGAAACTTGTGATATAAGCTACCATGGAAATGTGTAGCTAAACACCTCTTGTGTTAAGATTAGAGGTAGTTAATCTTGCTTATATGTATTTCTTTTGATCTTTTGTATATGAACAAGGTTGATGATCAATATATGATGAAGTTGTTATTCTTAATGATGTATTTGTGGTTTGAATCACTCTAGAAATAGATTTTCCAAATCATTACCTAATATCTTCATCTCTTAAAAACCAAACTCTAGACATACATTTGGGGTTTATTATTCGCTTTGTATTGATCTTAACGGTTGTTGTTTCGATTGTTAGCGTGAGACATCATCTAACGGTCTAAACAACGATACTCACGAATTTGCTTTAGACATAAATTTATTCGAGGGGATACAAGATTGTATTGGTCAGAACTAAGTTCATATGCTTGATTAATCGGTTATGTATGAAAAGGATTAGCAAAATCTAATCTTGACATGCTTTTATAAAACTTACAACATCTTTGTTATAGTTTACTTTGCTACAAAAATTGATGTTACAAAACAAAGAACAATTTGAAACCTTTACTTAAAACGTTTCGACTATTGAACGACAAGCATCAAAATATCGCACAATCCTTGCGGATACGATAAAAAACATCCCCCGAAATACTGTTTCAACAAAATGGCGCCGTTGCCGAGGATTGTTGTTATATTGCGAGCATTGTAATAGTTATAGAGTTTTGAACTTGTTAACTTTTTCTTGTGCTTGTTGATTTGTTTAGTTTAGTGTGCAGACTTCGTTTTATGCGAGGGAAGTTACCCACAGACCGACTTCTTTTTGATCCTAAAATCGAAAGAACTGAGCGTAAATTAAATAGCAAAACAAGGCGAAGGAGGCAACTTGCCAAAGAAAGACGAGAGCGAGACGAAAGTTCAACTTCGACGCAAATACCACAGTTACCGCCAACTATGACTGAACCACCACCACCACGTGCTTCAAGACTTTGTATAAATAGTCCGAGACACACTGCACAATTTTCGCGCAATGCTCAGAATGGTCGGCATTCAGAAATCAAAACTGGTATCCTCTCGCTTCTATATCAGAGTCCTTTCACTGGTATGGATCATGAGGATCCTTTTACACACTTGACTAAGTTCTATGAGATTGCGAGAGCAACTGGTGCACCCGAAGCTGAAGAAGAATCACTGTTTAAGAGACTATTCCCGCATTCCCTCATTGGGAAGGCCAAGGAATGATATCTTGATCAATCTACGACAACCATGACGGACTGGAATGTACTTGAGAAAAAGTTTTTGGAACGATTTTTTCCACACAATTGTTTCATGGAGGCTAAAACAGCAATAACAGTTTTCACTCAAGGTGGAAATGAATCTCTTAACGAAGCTTGGGAGAGATTCAAATCCATGTTGAGAAAGTGTAAAGGGCACGGTTTCGATGAGCTTTCTCAAATTCATATTTTCCGAAATGGCTTTCAGTTGGTTCATAAAACACTGTTGGATGCCACCGCGGGTGGATCCTTAATGAGCAAAAGTGCCGAAGAAGCCATTGCCATCATTGACAAAATGGCTTTAAATGACCATCAGGGGACCCATAACCGCGGCCCTTCGCAAAAGAAAGGAGGAGTGCTTGAGTTGGGAACTAATGACGCAATCCTTGCACAAAACAAACTATTATCGCAACAAGTGGAGTTGTTGACACAACAAATGGCGAAACTCCCACAACAAATAAAAGAGTTGCAAGAAGTTCCCAATAAAAACCAAATAATAGTGAGTTGTGAGCTTTGTAGAGGAGATCACTCTACTGGGTATTGTCCTCCGATAGTGAAAGAGGTAAATTATGCTGGAAACCAAAATCAAGGATACCAACCTCGATCTCCTTACCAACAAGGCAACCAAGGTTACCAACCTAGAGGTAATCAAGGTTATCAACAACCGTGGAGACCGCAAGAAGTCGGACCTTCAAATCATCAACAATACCAAAATTACACTCAACGTCCACAAGTTCCAATTGGAAATACAAAAATGGAAGACACTCTCATGCAATTTATGCAAATTTCAATGTCAAATTAGAAGAACACCGATGCGGCTATTAAAGAATCTTAAGACGCAAGTCGGACAATTATCAAAACAATTGGCCGACCAACACAAAGGGACTTTTACGGCGAATACTCTACCAAATCCAAAAGAGCATTGTAAGGCTATTCTAACAAGAAGTGGAAGAGAGATTGGCATGGGCATAGATGAAGTTGTAGTGGAGGAGGAGGAAGTAGTTAAAAAAAAAAAATAGTGATGAGATTGAAGTAGAAAAAAATGTTGAGGGTGATTTAGCTGAAAATGAAATAAAAAAAAGTGAGGAAGAAGAAAAAAGAAAGAGAGAAGAAAAATTAAAAAAAACTAGGAAGGGGAAGGAACCGTTGAATACTATTCCGATCCAACATTTGCCATATCCTCGTGCTCCGTCAAAGAAAGATAGTGCGAGGCACTATGCTCGGTTTATGGATATTTTCAAACAATTGCAAATAAACATTCCATTTTCCGAGGCTTTGGAGCAAATGCCGAAATATGCAAAATTTATGAAGGATATTCTCACAAAAAAGAAGAGGTATACAGATCAAGAGACTATCATGGTGGATGCTAGTTGTAGCGCTATCATTCAACGTACTCTCCCAAGGAAAGAAAGTCATTTGGGACGAGTCACTTTGCCGGTTACAATAGGAAATATCTATGTTGGCAACGGGTTGATTGATTTGGGATCTAGTATCAATTTGATACCTTTGTCTATTGTGAAACGGTTGGGACAGATGGAACTGAGAACCACTCAAATGACGTTGCAACTTGCCGATAAATTCACTACCCGTCCTCACGATGTAGTGGAAGATGTATTGGTTAAAGTGGACAAATTCTTATTTCCTATCGACTTTGTGGTGATTGAAATGGAGGAAGATGAAGACGCTCCATTGATTATTGGAAGATCGTTTATGAAAACTGCTAGAATGGAAATTGATATGGACGACGGTCTTATGAAGGTTAGATTCCAAGATGAGGAGGTTTGTTTCAATCTATTTGAGGCCATGAAGCACAAAAAGGGCAAAGGCGATTATTTTAGAATAGACACAACAGAGAAGGCGATTGAAGAAGTAAAGGAGCAATTACAAGTTCCAACCCCTTTGGAAAAAGTTCTCATGAATGCTCTTCAAAGTATCGATGAAGCCGAAGAAAAAGAGATCGAGAAGTGTTTACGGGAACTAGAAGAATTGGATGAAATTCCTCCTTTGAAAGAAAAGGTGGAAATTTTGAAAAAAGAAAACAATGAGGAAATTAAGCTTGAATTGAAGTTGTTGCTGTCTCATCTTAAGTATGTTTTTCTTGATGATGAGGGGCATAAAGCGGTGATAATAAGTACAGAGCTAACCACAATGGAGGAGAAAAAGTTAATGGGTGTTTTGAAGAAAAATCAAGAGGCAAAGGGATGGACTCTTTTCGATCTAAAAGGAATAAGTCCCTCTTATTGTATGCATCGAATATTCATGGAAGAAGATTTCAAACCGGTCGCTCAACCGCAACGCCGCTTAAATCCTACCATGAAAGAGGTGGTTAGGAAGGAAGTGGTAAAAATGTTAGAAGCCAGAATGATTTATCCCATTTATGATAGCCCATGGGTTAGTCCGGTACAAGTGGTGCCGAAAAAAGGTGGATTAACGGTTATCTGAAACGAGAAAAATGAATTAATCCCAACGAGAACCGTAACCGGGTGGAGAATGTGCATAGATTACCGTAGGCTTAACCAAGTTACGAGGAAAGATCATTTCCCTCCCCCGTTTATGGATCAAATACTTGAACGACTTTCCGGTCAACAATTCTAGATGGATATTCGGGTTACAACCAAATTATCGTGAACCCGGAGGACCATGAAAAAACTGCTTTTACATGCCCTTTTGGAATCTTCGCTTATAGGAGGATGTTGTTTGGGTTGTGTAATGCATCGGCGACTTTTCAAAGGTGTATGCAAGCGATATTTTCAGATTTGATCGAAAAGATAATTGAGGTTTTTATGGATGACTTCTCGATTTTTGGGCAATCGTTTGATATTTGTTTGAAAAATTTGAATGTTGTTTTGGAACGGTGCGTGGATACCAATTTGGTACTCAATTAGGAAAAATGTAACTTCATGGTGACTGAAGGAATTGTGTTTGGCCACAAAGTTTCTTCAAAGGACCTTGAGGTCAATCAAGCCAAGGTTGATGTTATTGAGAAATTGCCACCGCCGTTGAATGTAAAAGGTATAAGGAGCTTTCTCGGACATGCGGGATTTTATCGGAGGTTCATCAAGGATTTTGCGAAGATAGCAAAGCCTTTGAGCAATTTGCTCAACAAAGATAAGTTCTTTGATTTTGATGAATCTTGCATGTTTGCTTTTAATTCTTTAAAGAAAAGTTTGACTACCTCACCCATAATCATTGCGCCCAATTGGAAAATAGATTTTGAACTCATGTGTGATGCGAGCGATTATGCGGTGGGTGCGGTTTTGGGTCAATGGAAAACAAAAAAATTTCATGCTATACACTATGCGAGCAGAGTTTTAAATGAAGCTCAATTAAACAATGCAACAACTGAAAAAAAGTTGTTTGTGATAGTGTATGCATTGGAAAAATTTCGTTCTTATTTAATTGGGTCTCGAGTAGTCATTTATACGGATCACACGGCGATTAAGTATTTGCTCACCAAGCCCAATTCTAAACAAAGGCTTATTCGTTAGATCCTCTTGTTACAAGAATTTGATTTGGAAATTCGTGACAAGAAAGGATCTGAGAATTTGGTGGCGGATCACTTATCCCTCCTTGTAAATGTTGAAGTGACCAAAAAGGAATTAGAGGCCAAGGAGGAATTTCTGGACGAAAAGTTGTATATGGTGCAAGTTAGACCATGGTTCGCTGACATGGCTAATCACAAAGCCGCCAGATTAATACCGGATAGTCTAACTCACCATCAGAAAAAGAAACTTTTGTCAGACGCCAAGTCTTTTGTTTGGGATGAACCATATTTGTTTAATCTTGGTGTCGATAACCTTTTGAGAAGATGTGTGCCAATATATGAAGCCACTAACATACTTTGGTATTGTCACAACTCTCCTTATGGAGGACATTTTAACGGAATAAGAAAGGCAAGAAAAGTCCATCAATCGGGCTTTTATTGGCCTTCTTTATTCAAAGATGCACATGCGCATGCGCAAAGTTGTGACAAGTATCAAATGAGTGGTGGAATTTCAAAGCAGCATGAAATTCCTTAAAAAACATGTTAGAAATTGAAGTGTTTGATTGTTGTGGAATTGACTTTGTTGGATCTTTTCCATCATCGTTTTCCAATGAGTATATTTTGGTCGCAGTTGATTACATATCCAAATGGGTAGAGGCAATAGCATGTGCTAAAGCAGATGGAAAAACTGTGATAAAACTTTTGAAAAGAAATATTTTTTCTCGATTTGGTACTCCGCGGGTGTTGATAAGTGACGGAGGATCCCACTTTTGCAACACTCAGTTTGAAAAAACGTTGGAGCAATATGGTGTAAAGCACAAAGTTGCAACACCATATCATCCACAAGCCAATGGGCAAGCGTAGGTATCAAACCGAGAAATTAAAAGAATTTTGGAAAAAATGGTGTCATCCTCTAGAAAGGATTGTTCAAATAAACTATGCTTTGTGGGCTTATCGAACAGCTTTTAAAGCTCCGATTGGTCTCTCACATTTTAAATTGATCTATAGTAAGAATTGTCATTTACCAATGGAGTTGGAACATAAGACATTTTGGGCCTTGAAATTTCTGAATTTTGATCCAACTTTAAGTGGAGACAGAAGAAAGATGCAATTGCATGAATTGGAGGAATTGCGCCTCCAAGCGTATGATTCCAACAAGTTGTATAAAGATCGAGTCAAAACTTACCATGACAAAAATATAATGGCCTAACAGTTTGAAGTAGGGCAGCTCGTTCTACTTTTCAATTCTCGATTAAAATTGTTCCCAAGTAAATTGAAATCTAAGTGGTCTGGTCCGTTCCGGATTCGTGAAATCAAGCAATATGGGGCAATAGTCATTGAAGACACAAACTCAAATGATAATTGGACTGTAAATGGTCAGAGGTTGAAAATGTATCAAGGTGGTGATTTCAAGCGGAATCCCTCTGTTGTGCCGTTTTGCGATCCTTGAGGTTGCATTGGACCGTCGAGCTTAGCCGACGTTAAACAAGCGCTTGTTGGGAGGCACCCTAACATTGTAAGTATTTAGTGCTTTATTTGTTGTTTTAAGTGATGTTTGATGTTTAGAGTGGTAGGAAGTGGCAGCAGTGCAGATAATTTTTTTTTTTCAAAATCTGTCATGTTCGCTGGCGTTCGCTTTGCGAACCTGGGGCGAGTACTCGCCAGCCAGTTCGCTTTGTGAACCCAGCGAGACAGGGCATGTGTACTATTGCCACCTCAGTTTAAAAGGGGTTTTAATGTTATGGGTGGGCCAACACTTGGGCCCAACACCCATATCATTTTCTGAACAATTGAGAGGGAAAACCCTACTCCTACTCTTGCCTCCTTCTCATTCAAACAAAACACTTTCAAGAACTCAAGCTCTCAAGTGCTCTATTTTCTCAAATTTCACCCAAGTTTTTCCCCTATTTCAATCACAAACTCAGGTTTGCATCTCTTTTTCTTGCTAATTTCTGTTAGATATTGTTATGGTTGTGGTTTACATTAGAGACATTTAGGAATTTAGGGTTTAATTTCTGTTGTAAGGTTTGGATGCTAATGCATGTTGAATATTGATTAAGCCTTACAATGGAAATGATTTAGTGAATGGAGCTCTAATGTTGGACTGTTTGGCTGTTGTATTTTTCTGAATTTTCGTGGGTACGCTACTTCGTTCGCCTTGCGAACCTGGGCGAGCATTCGCCAGACATTCGCTTTGCGAATCTGGGGCGAATGTTCGCCAGCCTTCTCCTTACGAAATCTGGAGCGAACATAACAGAATGCTGAAATTTTTTTTATATTGGTTCAGTTGTGATTTGCTTTTTGCTGCCAATTCTAATGATTGTGTTCCTATTTTTTTTTTTGTTTACTTATTGATGTGTGCAGATGGGTCCAAAAATTTACCCCACCAAGAAAAGAAAGTCTTCCACATCTCGACAAGTACCAATCCAATTTGATGACACTCGATTTAGGGGTGCCAAACAAGCAGCGAGATATCTGACCTTAGAAAAAAGAAGCATTTTAGCGGAGAAGAGATTCAACCTAAGTGACCGAGGGAGATATCGGTCCGTGGCTGCGCTTTTGGAAGAGAAGAAATGAGAATGGCTGATAACTCCAGTTGATAGCTATAATGTAGAGCTTGTCCGAGAATTTTATGCGAACGCCCTTCCTGATGATGGCGAGCAGTTTAGTTGGACAACTTTAGTTGGGGGAGAGGATGTAGCTGGTGCTGATGATGATGTTGATGAGGAGGGTGATGGTACTGAGGTAGAGGTATCTGGTTCAGGTTCTGGCTCTGAGGAGGAGGAGGTTGAGATGTATGCTTCAGAGTCTGAGGAGGACTGATTTTTTTGTGATGATGATTTTGTACTTCCTTTGAGCATCAAAGTGAAGTTTTCTTGTATTTTGTTTTTTATTTCAGTTTTTATTTGATGTACTCTATCCACTTTGTGGATTATTTTGGATATTTGGATGTACTTGTACCTTTTGGTGGTACTTTTGACTTTGTAGGTGTGTTCACATCAGTACATTTTTATTATTATTATTAGTAATATATGTTGTTTTTCAGTAAAATCTTTTTGTCTGTTTTTAATTTTACTAATATTTCGATTTTAATTATTGTTATTAAGTGTTGAGTTCTTCAGTTTACGAATGCTCAACACTTAAGTTGTTGGTATGCTTTTGTGTAAATCGTTGTTATTAAGAGTTGAATTCTTCAGTTTCCGAATGTTCAACTCTTAAGCTGTTGATATGTTTTTTATTGTTTTATGTTGGTATGCTTGTGGAAGTTAATATTTCTAACTTTTGGATGTTTTGTGGAAGAAACTTAGGTTGGTGTTGATTGTGCATCAAAGAAGATTCCTCCAAGATTGGATGGCTATGATAGTACTTTAAGCATGATGTTGTGGCAAGGTACATAGTTAACTAGTTCTAGAATTTAGAATGAATTAGAACTTTTTGTGTTTGAACAAATGAAAATGTTGTCTCTTGTTACAACTCTATTTGAGTGCTTGTGTCATTTAGGTCCAAAAATCACAAAAGTGAGAAACCTCCATGTTATACTAAATGCATAGGATTAATGATGAATGTTGTTTTATACTTTTAACTCATGCTTTATCTTGCTTGTTGTTTTGAAATTGTGGAAGCATAGAAATGATCAAGGCAATGTTTGTGCACTTTGAGTATAACCACCATTCCAAAAACACTTCAAGTCACCTTGTGAGTGTGCGCATATTTGAAACCTCTTTTGAGCCGAAATGAAATTGTTGTTTGAATCATGAACCCGATTTTAACCAGTTTTGAAGAGCATTTAAGCTAAGGTTATGGCAATGTTGAAGTTGGGGATAATGGTTTATTGTGAAAAGAGAAAAATGAGTTGGTGATACAATACATTCTAAGACAGAAATTGAAAAAAAAAAAAAAGAAAAAGAACAAAAAGAAAAGAAAAAGAAAAAAAGAGAATGCATTGTGAAAAAAAAGAATTAAGGATTGAACAAGATCAAAAATTTTGAAAAAGAAATGCTCTTCGAAGTCTTTACCCTTTCTTGTTTCAATGGCCGTGTACATATGTCCTTTGTTTTTAACCCCGGCCAAGTTACAACCTATAAAAGCCCTTAGTGATCTTTTGCTTCTATAATTTCTTGCGACCGATTAAATATTATATGAATTGCTTAGCATTTGCTTCATTTGTCATTTGAACGAAATTGCCCCGCGGTTGCAAACGCGTCAATTTCCTTCAATCCTGTTTCGAAGAGGAGTGTAGAGTGACATAAGCATGATTGTTTAGTTGTTTCTGGAAACATTGTCTGAGATTTGTTTTAAGAATCAAGTTCCTTTCCATTGTCGATTCTAGGATTATGTAAGTGTGCTTTGTTACAAGTGTTGTTTTATTTGAGCCGTTTATCCGTTCTTGGGTTGAATCAAATGCTCGAGAAAATCCTCTTGTTTTCAATGAGAGGCATACTTTGCTTGAGGACAAACAAAGACTTAGTCGGGGAGAGTTGTTAGATGTCAAACATGCTATATATTTATACTTGAAACTTGGCGTTTTTCATTACTTTCATGTCTTAATTGTGGATTTTTGTATTGAATTGTTGTTGTTTTTCATGCATTACATTTATACCATTGGTGCTTTTAATTTGTGTGTTATTGTGCAGGAAAGTGCACTAAAAACGTCAATGATAGAAGACACAAAGAATGGATGCAAGCTGCCAAAGAAAGTGGAAAACAACAGCAGGTTCGCTTTGCGAACCCTGGCGAAGTCCCCAGCGAATGTTCGCTTTGCGAATATTAGCGAAGCTCTCAGCGAACAAAACAGAGGGAAAAGGACCCAAAATTCGCTTTGCGAATGTTTTGGCGAGTGGTTCGCTTTGCGAATGAAGTGTTCGCTTTGCAAACTCACAAAAATTGCCAGGGGGGTTTAACTTTCAGAGGCACTTAAGGTGCCATTTTCTTTCATTCGCTGGGCAAATGATTCATTCGCAGTGCGAATGTTGCTGATCTCAAGTGTATTATAAATAGATTTTTATGTTTTCTTGGGATCATAACTTGACATTTTCACACCAAAACATACTTTTCTGAGTTTTGATCATCCAGAGTGAATTTCCACATAGAGAACCTGAAGTCACATCCGATCTCGATTATTCAACGCGGATGTTCGTTCATCTCCTCTTGAAACTTGTGATACAAGCTACCATGGAAATGTGTAGCTAAACACCTCTTGTGTTAAGATCAGAGGTAGTTAATCTTTCTTATATGTATTTCTTTTGATCTTTTGTATATGAACAAGGTTGATGATCAATATATGATGAAGTTGTTTGTTCTTAATGATGTATTTGTGGTTTGAATCACTCTAGACATAGATTTTCCAAATCATGACCTAATATCTTCATCTCTTAAAAACCAAACTCTAGACATATATTTGGGGTTTATTATTCGCTTTGTAATGATCTTAACGGTTGTTGTTTCGATTGTTAGCGTGAGACATCATCTAACGGTCTAAACAATGATACTCATGAATTTGCTTTAGACATAAACTTATTCGAGAGGATACGTGATTGTATTGGTCAGAACTAAGTTCATATGCTTGATTAATCGGGTATGTATGAAAAGGATTAGCGAAATCTAATCTTGACATGCTTTTATAAAACTTACACCATCTTTGTTATAGTTTACTTCTTTGCTACCAAAATTGATGTTACAAAACAAAGAACAATTTGAAACCTTTACTTAAAACGTTTCGACTATTGAACAGCAAGCATCAAAATATCGCATAATCCCTGCGGATACGATAAAAAACACCCCCCCGAAATACTGTTTCAACAATTATAAGTAGCGCATTTACCACAACACTCTACATAACAACGCCTTGATCTGCGTTATTATATGTATTTTTCAACCGTTGTTAAAGGGGTTTTACATAGTAGTGCTCCTCCAAATCTAAGTCAAAGGGTTATCGTCTGAGCCGTCATCATCATAGATGTTATCACACCTCACATTCATCTACTTCGATGCATCTGATGGGGGTTAAAGACACTTTTTTTAGAAATTCCTTCAACACAAGATTCAATTAGTATCCTTTATGCATGGAACTCCATAAATTATTAGGAATGGGGACCTCCCATAGAAACTACTGATCTAAACAAACATGTGAAACTTGTTAACGACGTCCTTAATTTTAGTGGAGCGGGAGGCCCATAAAAGTGAAAACTATATGTTCTTTCTTTTAAGGTCGGAGCAAAGGTTTATCTCAAAAGGCTAAGAATGAACCCATCATCTTGTGGGGGAGCTTCACAAAGAGTTTACCACTCATTTGATAACATCTTAAAGTCAACCAAAATTGGTGAAGAGGTTGAGCTCTATTAGGGTGGAAAGCATGAATTTATGTGATCTTACATTGAGGCATTTAACAAAGAGGCCATTATGCTAAAAAGCGCCGATGACAAAATATACAAGTATCTCTTAATCCTCAGAATGCAAATAGGATCCAAGTTCGTAGAAAGTATTAGCGTCAAAGCCCTAAAATCCTTCAACACTCTATTGGCGAAAGTTAAAAAAAACTTAGTATGAAGAGAAATTGGTTGTGAGTAAGACAATCTACGAAGGAAGTTCCAGAAGGCTAAGGCAAGTAAAATATTAGTTGAATAACTGAGATACAAAATGATGCATATAAATAAAGGAAATAAGAATACCCAATTCCAAGTATCGGGACTAAATGTTAAGTTTCGGGAGGAAGAAATAGAAATTCCAAAACAAATTTTGGAGCAATACTAAGGAGTGTGTAAAAATTATAGATTTCATTGAGGACCTGATACATAAAAGGAGACTATCAAGGATCTCCAATAAAGATAAAGGTATACCAAAAGAAAGAAGACCATGAGAAGGAAACCCTTTAAAGGAAGAGATGATAGGTGGCCTAAGTATCTAAAAAAATAGAAACAATCTAAATAGGAGGAAGAAAATAAGGTGTTAGTTGCGTATACCATAAGAGGTGGAAGTTTTAGAGAATTAGAGAACTTTCATATTCTCATGAACATTGAAGGATATGTATTCTACCATAGGGACGACCTTCCCATCAACACTATAATAGAGCATGAAAGGATAACATATCGTGAGAGAATTGAAGCCAAATATGACATATCATCACCAAAATACCAGTCATTCAAAACCATATAAGTGGTTTTAGGAAGTTTCCCCAACTTTGAAATGGCCTTCTACAATTCGGTTAGGATGAAGCCAAGAGAAATGATGGTGCAAGGGTAGGAGCCTCCTAAGAAATGTCGGACACTATTTCATTTTATGATAGGGAATTAATCAACGGGACACCTAACTTTCACATTTTGTTTCTATTAAGGGTCGTAATGGCCAATTATGGCATATGAAGGATCTTGATAAACTAAGAAAGATTATGTGATGCAATTCTCATCAAACTCTTGGGGATTATGTTCCTAAATCGTAAAAATATCATCTACTACAGAAAGTGTGACCCTCGCAAATTCAATCGGCTAACAACAAAGTTCTAGAGGTACATCAAGCTCATGGTATCATTTAAAAAGAAAGAAGAAAGAAAAAAATTAAGACATAATTATTTGTAATTGAGTGCAAGTAAATTTACAAATTTATAATAGGTTGCCCTACTTTGGCCACAACTGGGGCCATTTTTTTGACGATCTATCTAAAGTTTAACTATCATATCAAAGGGGACATAGTGGCCACAATTGATGCATATTTGGAGGCATCACTGGCCTATTTCTTGGTGTCCCATAAGCTCCTCTGACCGAAGGCCAACAACAAGGAGAAATGATCCTTACTACTTAAGGACAACAAGAACCTAGAGAAATAGAAGCCCAGAGACAATGGGAAAGGGCCCATACTTATTGAAGGGAAGCAAAGGAAACCAAGAAGACCACCGTCAAATTAGAAAATGTATGGGCCATATTCAAAACCCATATATGCAGGTCAAAATATCACAACAAGACTAAGGATTGAATCCAAAATACGACAAAGAAGGCAGTCCCCGATCCAAAGAATGCATGTTTTATAGATTATCATTGTTTATGTTCAATCACACTTTACTTTATGCATAAATGTATTTTTTCACCTAAGTTCCTTAAAATTCTAAACCACTCCCAAAATATAAATATTGTTGAAGTTAAAGTAAAGCCTTTATAAAGGAATCAACAAACAAAGAACCTTACTCCGAACATAAAAAAAACAAATAAAATCCACCTACAATGGTAGAAGGACCTCACTCTTCGGTTCGCCACCAGGGAGATAAATGGTTGTCATTGACAAATCCATTATTCATCCAAGGTTGAAACCTATATTGTGGAATAATGTAACATTAATAAATGATGATTAATAAACATCAAACACAATAAAGTCAAATCAATTTATGGGAAAATAAACAATTTTAAATGAAAAACACACCCATGCCAAAATATTAATGCAAATAAGGTTTAGAAGACGGACCATGCCACAATTAAATGCAAAGCAAGACATATAATGAAAAATAAAATTGAGATGATACCCACAAAATTATGTTTGTATTACAAAATAGATAATCCATGCTCGTGCCTCGGAGGAACACAAAAAGAAAAGTTAAATACACATAGTCATTCAATCCTACCATCCATCACGCTTTTACAAGTGTCTAGACCCGTAGTCTTCAAAGTTAAATCAGGGGTTCAAAACCCTAATTTAAGCAAACGAATTTTTAAAGCACTAGACACCAATAGTAGTAATATTCATCTCATATTTAAAACATAATTGACTAAGCCAAAGTACTACTTCAGAACTCAACTAAAAAAAATCTTTTCGTCTTCAAGCTGAACCTCTTGATGAAGCATCTTTAGTTCTTCCTTCTGCGAAACTAATGAAGAAAATTGCTTTCAATTTCGTCGAATTTTACTTGTCCAAAATGTTTCTTTAGAAGCACAATTTCTGATTTAAGAAAAGAAATTTTATTCTCTAAGGTTACATTCGAGCTTCTATTATCTTCGTTTTTTAGCACTAATGGATGTTGGAGATCCGTCCCTAATTTTCTGTTTATCAAGAAACATGACATAGTCACTAAAATACCTTTATGGTGCCTTATGATTATCCCCATCCATTTCAAAACTCTCTTGGAAATGTCGGAGCTTCACGTCTTGTTGCCTCAATCTTTTATAAGCCTCATTCAGTGTACCTTAAGCTTGTAAGACATTCTCAATGCTTCATTAAGCCTTTAACTTAGCCTTCTTTAACTCTTTTGTGAGTTTATCCTCCCTTGAGGGTTGGGTGGCATCTGACGTAAGGCAGTAACAAGTTAAACCCATCAACTTAGTAACTTAGTCATGTGCGGAATACATTCTGCAAGTGCTTATTGACAACCCATATGTCTTAATTCAACCATATAATTGGCTTCATCTTCTAATTCCAAAGCTCGAATCTACATCAGATCCATAGGTGTAGGAGATTCAACAAAAGGTAGAAATCGAGAGTCACCTTCATCATCGAAAATAACCATTTAAAGATGTTCTTCAACAAAAAATATCACACAAACCATCTCCAAATTGGAAGGTGGAGAGAACTTTCCATCTTTATGACAATCAGACATGTTTCCTTCATTTTTAGATCCATGGTTTGAAAAAGTAAATTATAGTATTAATGGATCATAGCCCGAGGAACCAACATTCCGCTCCATAATCCTCTTGAATACATTTCTGACTGTATGTCAGCGTCAAAATAGTGGAAGAGGAAACGGTAAGAGAATAAGAAAATGAAATACAACACAAAAGAAAAACCAATACATACCTAAAATAGCGGAAGTATCATCTTTTACGGTGCAAAAGAGGACCACTTAATCTATAACAAATGCATTTTTAGAAAAATTAAACATCCCTTGAGTCGTGTAAGGCCTTGACAAAAGGAGATATAATTACAAAATGAAAATAAGAATCATCATAAGGACATGGTAAGAGTTAAAAAAATAGGAAAAATTGGGACAAAACATTCCATAAAAATCATGAAGGCCAAAACTTGGCTTGGTTTCAACGAAACCAAACTTAAGGACTACGATTTCGATCTAGGTGCAAGAACCAAAAATAGTGTTATCCAGCCACGAGATAAAATCCATTAAAATAGATATATAACTTTATGAAGGTTATATAATGTTCGACCATGAGCAATCTGATTGATGTGACATTAGGTTGAGGAAATTAGTTCTTCGACTATGGACCTAAAGAAAATTTTTAGGACCACGAGAACAAGCATAAACCCGCCTTAGAAAAACAGCTGATCAAGGAAAATGATTAAAGAAGGATCGTCATATCACACAATGAATAATATTCAAAAATCTGTCTCTTTGGATAATTATTCTGCATAAGAAGGTTTTATATCCCTAAAAAACAAGAATCTGACTGTTAAAATAAAGGCACTACGTTAAATAACGTACATATTTTTTATAACCTAAAGAACTTCTCACTTACGACAGTTACTAACTTGGACATTAAAGTTCTTACAGGTACCACCATCCCTTTACGCCTTACAGGTACCACCATCCCTTTACGCCAGACTAAACTTGGAGCACATTACAAATTCCCATAAATCACAATAGATATGAATTTTCTCACACATGTATGAGATGTTAGAACAAGATTTGTTCATGACATATATTCCTTGGGTTTTGATGTTTAAAAGTATTAAAAGAACAATGGTTATATTTGATGTGGTTAAAAGAACAATGGTTATATTTGATTTGTCCATCCCTTTATATATATTCAGAATCTGATATACAAAGGCACACTTGAGAGAAACTGAATTGCTAGCTTCTAGTGGTTCAGAATCTGAAAAATGCTCTCTAAGTGATGTCTGGTGTAGACTCTGAAGCTGAAGGTCTCGGCATCAGAAGAAGCAACATTATTGTCTCTACACTTGGTGAATGTAAATTGGCTTCTGGTGATCATTCAGAGTTATTGATAAAGCTAAAGATATCCGTACTACAGAAAGCCAACTTCATTATCAAATCAGCTTGTCAGTTAGAGTCTTAGTTCACAAGGCTCAAGAAAAGTTGGCATGTTTTATGGATATCTACCCTCAACGGCTCTATAGTACAGGATCTCCTTGAAGACCCAAAGGTTAAACACGATACATAATAGATCAAGATCTTTTGGTGTATCTATCTTCAACGTCTCTTGTACTATGGAGAAAGCAAATACACTTGATCAAGTTATCTCTCCAACAGCTAGTCTTCTGCAAATCCTATATAAGTAGTTGAAGTTTCAAACTGAATCTTTAACAAGGATAAACCTAATGGAGGAGTAACAAGATTAGCAATTATCAACACAATTGGTTATGCAGAATTTCTGTTATAGGTTGTAATTGTAAAAGCATTAAGATTTCTTACACATTGAATATATTATAAATCTTAAGAGCTTTAGGTCTTTTTTTATGGTGATTTCCCTGTACCTCTGATATTTGCATCAAGTACACCTTGTTCTCTATTCTGCTGAACATGTTGTTTAGTATTTTAGATCAAAGTCTCTCGCCAAGATGCTTGAGCCATGTAAGTCTCATTCTATGTGCTAGAGCAATGAAAGTCTTAATCAAGTAGATTGATTGAGCAAATCTAAGTCTCTCGCAAAGATGCTTGAGCCATGTAAGTCTCCTGCTATGTGCTAGATAATTGAAATTCTTAATCAAGTGGATTGACTGAGTAGAAGTCATGGGTTTGTGGAACCTGAGCAAGGAAGTCTCGGATCGAGGGTCTGAACAGAAGTCTTGAGCCTGAGGGGCTTAAGCAGGAAAGTCTTAGGCTGTGCTCTAAGTAGGAAGTCTTGAACCTGAGGGGTTTAAGCAGGAAGTCTTGGGCCAGAGGGGATTGAGTAGGAAGTCTCGGGTCTGAGGGACCTGAGCAGGAAAGTCTTAAGTTGCAGTCTGAGCAGGAAGTCTCGAGCCTGAAGGCTTGAGTAGAAAAGTCTTAGGCTGAGGGTATAAACAATGAAGTCTTGGGTCTGTAGGACTCGAGCAAGGAAGTCTTGAGCCTTAGGGGTTTAAGTAAGAAGTCTCAGACTTAGGTTATGAGCTTTGTAAAAGTATTATGCAGAATGAATAAGCGATTGTAATCATGATTTGGTTATAGTGAAATCTCTTGTGAAATAAGGGGACTGCAATACTCTCATTTGGGAGGAACCAGTATAAATCTTTGTGTCCTTTGCTATTTTTTATTTGATTCTATTAACATTCCGCTGCTAAGTATAATCAGAATCTGAACACTAGTTTAGATTCTGAACTATGATCAGACACAAATTAAGAAAACGGAAAACACAATTCAACCCCTTTTCTTGTGTACTTTTTCTCACCTTCATGAGAAACTCTGATCCACGTGAGATCACTACTCCATCCATTATAATCATCAATTTAGCTACTATTGACTACTAGTATGACTATTACTAGGATCACTGCCAACCATAAGCAATTACCACTCTAACAACCATCTTTAAACAACCACCATATGTGTGTGTGTGTGTATGTGTGTGTGAGTTCGTGCATGCATGCGCGTGTGTGTGTGTGTACGTATATGCATGTGTGTGTGTGTGTGTGTGTATGTGTGTGTGTGTGTGTGTGTGTGTGTGTGTTTTCTCGTATTTTCTCGTATTTGTTTTTACATCCTCACCCTCAAGGAAGTGGTTATGTCCAATATATCCCCTTCTTCCTGACATGTTATGGTGACTTAGGTGGACTTTTTTAGGGAAAATTCTTTTTTGTATGATAAGAGGAAAACAAAAACAAAAAAAAAAAGTGATATGCATAGTGATTATAATGTCAGTATCCTCCATGATTAAGTATAAGTGTGATTTGATTTATTGATCAACAAATTATATTGAGACAAATACGCATTCTTGCACTTATTTAAATTTAAACTTTTTAATATTTAGCATTACTTTTTTGTTTTTAAGAATCAATAGAGCAAGGTTTATTCTTTTTCAAATCATTGTTACTTTATTAATTAATAATAAAGAATGATCATCACAAAAGCATGAGCGTGTTAAATGTGACAACTTTCTCTCTCTCTCTCTCTCTCTCAGAGACCGTGCCATTCCTCGACATTGATCTTCAAACAAAGTCAGATGAGGAGCTGACTTCCCTCAGTTACTCTGGCTAATTTGCTCTTTTCACTTCTTTCTCACTTTAGCGATGGATTTTCTAGTC
The DNA here is from genome assembly GCA_022829125.1 of Lathyrus tuberosus. Lineage (NCBI taxonomy): Eukaryota > Viridiplantae > Streptophyta > Magnoliopsida > Fabales > Fabaceae > Lathyrus > Lathyrus tuberosus. Next base: position 1,512,416 of record JALAZF010000073.1, on the reverse strand, counting down.
GTTATATCAATCACAAAATTAGTCCAAGTCATGTGATAATCTTTGTCAATGCCACATAGTCTTATTGATTGACTTTGACTAATATAATAGACGAAAAGAACTAACATGGTTCAATTTATAAAGGTATGAAAAATAGTATTAGACCTTAATAACATATAGATTATATTATGCATGCAAATCTCCCGATCAATGAAGATCTCAACAATACGAACTATAGTAACAAGGCTCCAACCTAGTAGAGTAAGTGGAGGATGATGATAGACATTTGGTCTACTAACTCGTCTTAATTTATTGGGACTGAAATTTTGTTTTCTTCTTTTACGGATTCGAATCATATAATTCCAATGTATAAAATCAAAAAAATAAATACACTTTCGTATTCTAGAATCCGACTATATTAAAACAAAATCTCTCAGTCACTTCTATTTATTTTTGCACGTGAGTTTTTAAGTAACATTTATTTTAAGGGGAGTTTGTTTTGAGAATTTATAAATGATTCCTTGAAATAACTTATTCGAAACTAAAAATATGAAAATTTAATTCATAAGTATTTTTTTAAAAGTGTTTTGACATAATATTTGATATTTTTTAAAAGGTGTTTGACATGATATTTGATATTTTTAAAAAGTTTTTTTTTTCAATAGGAAAATTGAATTGAAGAAAATATTACAAAGTGTACTCCATAAGAATTACAAATGTATCATTGCAATATGAGATAATCAACAAAATTTCTCCACCAAATATAAAAATTAATACAAGATCTGCTTCTCAAACCAATAACTAGCCATCCCTAAGAAACAATTTTTATATTTAGAGATATATCCTCTACCCGACTAAACTCATTATTGAAGAGAATACCATTCCTTTTGTTCCATAAATACTAACAATTTGTAAGCCACAAAACCAATTTCTTGTTCTTCGAGGCCGTACCCTTCATTTGATCAAAAACTCCACAGCATGTTTTGCACAATCTGCACCCTGTATCAGATCCAAACTGATCCAAACATAAACCTTCTTCCAAACCTAAATGGAAATAGAACATCGAAAAAACAAATGAAGAAAGTTTTCTTCTTCAATAAAACAGAAACACACACCAAGTCATGACTCAAATGAATCACTCCCGTATCTGCCAACTCATTCATAGTTAGAAGTCTATTCAAAATGATTCCCAATCCAAAATCTGCACTTTATAAGAAACTTTTGATTTCCAAATTCTCTGTAACAACTTTTATTTCTTTGCATTTACTCTATCTAAATCGTGTTTTATCAACAACCACTTGTAGCATGACTTGATAGAAAACAACCCATTTGCTTCATTCAACCAACATAACCTCTTATCATTGTTGCTAATAGGAATGACTTCTGATAAGATACTAGTCAATTCTTCAAGGACTTCTCCCACTTCCATCTGATTTGACAATCTTACTAAACTAAAATTACACATCTAACTACCAATTCACCGAGATTCCATCTCTTTAATTTTTTCCATTTTATCTTCCGACCTATCAAAAAATCTTCCTTTAGGATCGGAGACCCAATCTATTTATTCCACCAGAAAAGAATGTGATTCCCTTTTCCTTATTTGCAAACTATTTTATTTGAGAATCAATATGACCTCCCTATTTCTTTGTTATCCAAAACATTCAAATCCTTTCACCAAATAGAATCGTTTCTCTTAGGCTTGAGAGAACTTTGATTAAGAGCTTCCCACTTTAAATCTCGATACCTATGCTCCACAATTCCCCTCCAATTGCTTCTTGATCTTGAACTAGTTTCCATTTCCACTTAGACATCAATGCCATATTCCTAAATTCACATTCTTCACATTCTTCACCCCTAATCCCCCGTTGTCCTTGATTTTGCCCACATTCTTCCAACTAACCCACTTAATTCCCTTTTTCTCAATTTCTCAACCACAAAAAATCACTTTGGATTCTCACCATCTCATTCAAAACCTTTTTAGGAGCTTTGAAGAAAGATAACATATAAATAGGAATGTTATTTAAAGATGAATTTAGTAATGTTATTCTTCAACCAAGATGAATTTACTCCACTCCAAGATGAAGCTCTCCTAGGATTGGAACCTACAATAATACCTGAAAAAATTGAAGGGAATTTTATCTATGCAACATAATGGAAAATGAGATGTTGCCTCAAGGAAGTGATCACTAGTATTTAGGCCATATAGCTTAGTCTTACAAAAATTAACTTTTAACCCATATACTAGTTCAAAGCCTCTTAATGTCTTTATCCCTCATAAATTATGCCAAGAAATTTCCCCCGTGATCAAAATATTGTCTACAATTGAAGAATGTTATACTCTACATTTACATTAATTTTAACACCCTTGAAATCACCAAGCTTTACTGCCTTATCAACCATATCGGCCAAACCTTCAACTATTATTAAGAAAAGGAAAGGAGATAAAGGGCCCCCCTTGCCTCAACCCCCATTCCTCTAAAATCTTTAGGTGGTCTCTGTAACGCCCCAGTTTTAGTTAGTTTTATTGAATCGAGTCGATTTGATTATTTCTATTATTATATTATTTTATTTTTTACTTTTATTTGATAATATATTATTTTTCGTCGTGAATATGTTTTATCGCGTTTTGAGAGCGTTTGCGAGATATTTGAGTGTAGGGGTATTTTAGTCATTTCACTTTATTTTTCTTAAGTTAGTAAGAATAGAAATAGAAAGAGAGAAAATTAGAGAGAAAGAAAAAGAGAAGAAGGAAAAGGGAAAGAAAAGAGAAGAGAAAGGAGAAAAGAGAGAAAAACTTGGAAAAGAAGAAAATCAATCAACCGACTTTTCAAACACGATTAAATCGGGTAAGAGTGTGAAACTCGATTATACTAGTGTATGATTATGTATGTTTGTATTTGGTTGTTTTTAGATTGAAATTGGATATTGAACAAAAAACCATATTATGTTGAAATTGTTAGAATTCGATTAAATTGTGACGGGAATCATGTTTTCAGGTTCCTTATTGTTGATACATGTTAGATATATGTTGTTGTGCTATCTATTGGAAATTTTATGGTGTTTAGGTGGAAATGGGAGTGGGTTTTGGATAGTTTCGGAGAAAAATTCTGCAGAAAAATTCTGGGTTTCCACTGCCGTTACGCGTATCAGGCATGTCCATACGCGTATTGGCTAGGGCAATACGCGTATGGGAGGTGCATTTGAGGGCAATACGCGTAATGAATTTCATTTTTCTCGGCCATCTGCTGAAACGCGTATTGGTAAGCGTAAGATTTTCGCCAATACGCGTATGGCTCAGGGCAATACGCGTATGGCCAGCAGGGGTACAAAATATTGTGTTTTCGCGATTCCTTTTCTTTGTACGTCCGTAAAATGTGTTCCGATTATCCATTTTGAACATTCTTGGTATCGTTGGAAAGCTAATAAAATGTACTTTCTTATTAAAATGGTTTTGAGATGTTTGGCCGATTTAATTATGTCGGGAATTTGAAATTGTGTCGTTTTGTCGACTTTTGTCGTTGTAATTGTGTGTAATCGATGTGTATCATGCAGTGTGTTGTTGATATGGACATCGTATGACCTGTGTGTTGTTGTGTGATAAAAATGTATGTGCTAAAATGTTGCGATGATGAATTGTGGCCTAAGGGCAAGAAATACAATGTGTTGTATTTGATGATATATGCATGATTATGGATGTGTATATGTGTGCATTTGAATGTCATGAGTCATTGTATGCCAAGCATCATGATATGCATTCTTGTGATGTCGTGTGCCCTTGTGGGGTGTGAGCGAAGAATCGATTCCAGAGGGAATCCGCTATAACATCGTGAGCCTTATACCGAGAGGACCTAAAGCGATGATTATAGACGATCGTGCGCCTTATACAAAGAGGACCTAAAGCAATCCATAAACGCCGTGAGCCTTATACCAAGAGGACCTAAAGCGACGTGGAACATCGTTTTCCCGGTGGGGAGTTACACTAAGTAACAAGCGATGGTTCCAATAATTCCTGAGTGAACTAGTGTTGAGATTGACGGATGGATGGTACCGCATTTGCATAGAGTCGTTGTGTCGGTCTCTTTGCATTTGCAAAAATCATGAATGGATTGATTTTGTGTGGAATTGTGAATGGAATTGATGAGTTGAGATATATATATATATATATATATATATATATATATATATATATATATATGTTGTTGATAAATGCATTTATTTGATTATATATGCCTTGGTGATGGATATATGATGATATGCATTGTGTTGTTTTGTGTTTGAATTCTGGTATAAGTTGTGGTGAGAATATTACATGTGTATTTTGGTGTTATTATATAATTGTATGCAATTATATTATGATTGTGTTTCTCACCCTTCTGCTGTTTTGAATGCTCTATGAGGCATTGCAGATTAGATGCTGGAGGTCTTTTTGTGAAGCTTAGGTCTCATTCTTTTGTCGTTCGGCTCTGATATGTAGCACCGGGTAGTTGGGGAGATCGTTGTGATTTATGTGTATATGTATATATGCCTTTTGGATTGTATATGTATGAATCTGTGTATGACAGACAAACTCTTTATATGATATATATATGAGATTCAGTTGAAAATTTTCCGCTTTTATTTTGTATCTGATTTGTGGGTAGTAGGAACTAAGTTCCTCTGTTAATTGCTACCTGATTGTTGCATATCTTTATGAGCAGGTTTAATTGTGTTTTGTCTCAATTGATGTGATACCTACGTATATGCCATGGATATTTAATTATACTTTGATGAAATTTTTATTGCTTTTATTATTTAGGGGTATAGATTGGAGGTGTTACATTAAGTGGTATCAGAGCCAGTCCGTGTCAGTTTGTGTCAGTCCTTGTTGGTAGTTATGTTCGGGTGAGCTGTTTGTTTAACCATAGTTGCTGTTATTGGAAATAAACAGAATATGGCTGGTAGGAATGATGCTGCTTTGGCTGCTGCTATGCAAGCTATGGCTCGGGCTGTGCAGGGTGCACCTAATGCTGGTGAGAATGATGAGTTCAGGAAGAACAAACCGCCTGTCTTCAAAGGGAGACATGATCCTGATGGTGCACAGATTTGGCTTAAGGAGATTGAAAGAATATTTCGAGTAATGGACTGTACTGAGGAAAATAAGGTGAGACTGGGTACTCACATGTTGCAGGAGGAAGCTGATGATTGGTGGGTTAGTACTCGTCATGTGTTGGAAGCTGCAGAGGAAGAAGTCACTTGGGCTGTGTTTAGCATTGAGTTTCAGAGGAAGTATTTTCCTGAAGATGAAAGAGGGAAGAAGGAAATAGAGTTCTTGGATTTAAAACAAGGTAATATGTCTGTTGTTGATTATACTGCTAAGTTTGTGGAGCTTGTGCAGTTTTATCCACATTATGCTGAAGCTACTGCAAAGTTTTCTAAGTGTGTGAAGTTTGAGAGCGGGTTGCGTCCTGAGATTAAGCAGGCAATTGGTTATCAGAGAATTCGAAGGTTTTCAGACTTGGTGGATTGTTGTAGGATTTATTAGGAAGATAGAAAAGCTCGTTCTACTCACTATAAGAGTGTGAACGAAAGGAAAGGGAAGCAACCATTTCGTGGTGGTCCTTATGTGACACCAGCTGATAAGGGTAAACAAAGGGGTAGTTTTGAGAAAAGGCCAAGTGGGGGAGGAATGTCTAATCCTCCGAGATGTTTTAGGTGTGGTGACTTAGGACATCGTCAGTTTGAATGTAGGAAGGATATGAGGAAGTGTTCTAATTGTGGAGGTATAGGACATGAAACAACTGAGTACAGGAGGAAGAATATGGTGAAGTGTTTCAACTGTGGTGAAGCTGGTCATATTAGTACGAAGTGTCCGAAACCAAATCAAGCTCAGACTGGTGGGAAGGTTTTTGCATTGGCAGGAACTCAGACTACAAGTGCAGATCGTCTGATCAGAGGTACTTGTTTTATTAATAGTATGCCTTTAGTTGCTATTATTGATACTGGAGAGACTCATTCGTTTATTTCATCTAAGTGCGCGAAGCGTTTGAATCTTGTGTTGTCTTCGATGGGTGGAGAGATGGTTATTGATACTCCAGCAATGGGGTCAGTAACTACTTCTTTGTTTTGTTTAAGTTGTCCTTTGACCATTTATGGTAAAGATTTTGAGATGGATTTGGTGTGTTTTCCATTGGAGGGTTTAGATGTGGTTCTGGGTATGAATTGGTTGCAGTTCAATCAGGTTCATATTGATTGTTATCATAAGCTGGTAAGATTTCCTTCTCTTGAAGAAGACGAAGAGTCGAGTTTCTTATCTACCAAAGAGTTTAAGAAACTTTTGGCAGAGGAAGCTCAGTTGTTTGGGTTGTTTGCATCGTTGACAGTGGATAACCAAGTTGTACTTGATGTGTTTCCTGTTGTGTGTGAATTTCCTGAGGTGTTTCCTGAGGATATTTCAGATGTGCCACCAGAGAGAGGTGGAGTTTTCTATAGATCTAATTCCTGGTACTAGACCTGTGTCTATGGCACCTTATCGTATGTTGGCATCTGAGTTGGTTGGGTTGAAGAAGCATTTGAATGAATTGTTAGAAAAGAGGTTTGTGAGGCCAAGTGTGTCGCCTTGGGGTGCTCCAGTTTTATTGGTGAAAAAGAAGGATGGAAGTATGCAGTTGTGTATTGATTATCGCCAGCTGAATAAGGTGACGATTAAGAATAAGTATCCTCTTCCGAGAATTGATGATTTGATGGACCAGTTGGTAGGTGCTTGTGTGTTTAGTAAGATTGATTTGAGATCAGGTTATCATCAGATTAGAGTGAAAGAGGAAGATATTCAGAAGACGGCTTTTAGGACACGATACGGTCATTACAAATATTCTGTGATGTCGTTCGGGGTTTCTAATGTGCCGGGTGTGTTTATGGAGTATATGAATCGTATTTTCCATGAGCATTTGGATCGATTTGTTGTTGTGTTTATTGATGACATTTTGATTTATTCTAAGTTTCGGGAGGAACATGCGGAACATTTGCGTGTTGTGTTGCAAATTTTGAAGGAAAGGAAACTTTTTTCCAAGTTGTCCAAGTGTGAGTTCTGGTTGTCAGAAGTGAGTTTTCTTGGGCATGTGATTTCAGGTAATGGTATTGCTGTGGATCCATCTAAAGTAGATGCAGTTCTACAATTGGAGGCTCCTAGATCTGTTACTGAAATTAGAAGCTTTTTGGGTTTAGCTGGATATTATCGGAGGTTCATTGAAGGCTTTTCTAAGTTAGCACTTCCTTTGACCCAATTGACTTGTAAAGGTAAAGCGTTCATTTGGGATATTCAGTGTGAGGAAAGTTTTAATGAGCTGAAGAGAAGATTGACTACAGCTCCGATTTTGATCTTACCGAATCCTAGTGAACCGTTTGTGGTGTATTGTGATGCGTCTTTGATTGGTTTAGGAGGAGTGTTGATGCAAGGAGGTAAGGTTGTGGCTTATACTTCGAGGCAATTGAGGATTCATGAGAAGAATTATCCTACTCATGATTTGGAATTAGCGGCCGTGGTTTTTGTGTTGAAAATTTGGAGGCATTATCTCTATGGTGCAAGATTCGAAGTCTTTAGTGATCATAAAAGTTTGAAATACTTGTTTGATCAGAAAGAGTTGAATATGAGGCAACGGAGATGGTTGGAATTTTTGAAGGACTACGACTTTAGCTTGAATTACCATTCTGGTAAAGCTAATGTGGTAGCCGATGCGTTAAGCCGAAAATCTTTGCATATGTCCGCTTTGATGGTTAAAGAGTGGGAACTTTTGGAATCGTTTAGAGATTTGAGTTTGGTTTGTGAATTGACATCTGGTAGCGTGAGGCTTGGTATGTTAAAGGTTACTAATGATTTTCTGTTGACCGTTAGCGAGAAACAGAAGTTGAATTTGAAATTTGTGGATTTGATGACGGTTGGTGAGCAAAGTGGGAATGGTGACTTTAAAGTGGATGGTAAGGGTGTTTTGAGGTTTCGTGGTAGAATTTGAATTCCGAATGATTCGGACTTGAAAAAGATGATTTTAGAGGAAGGACACCAGAGTAATTTGAGTATACATCCGGGAGCTAATAAGATGTATCAGGATTTGAAGAATATCTTTTGGTGTTCTGGATTGAAGAGGGATGTGGCTCAGTTTGTTTATGCGTGTTTGACGTGTCAGAAGTCTAAGGTGGAACATCATAAGCCTAATAGATTATTGGTACCGTTGGATATTCCCGAGTGGAAATGGGACAACATTTCTATGGATTTTGTGACAGGGTTGCCGAACACACAGAGGGGATATAATGCCATTTGGGTGATTGTGGATAGGCAGACTAAATCAGCGCATTTCATTCCGATTGACATCAGTTTTTCTTTGGAGAGGTTGGCTGAGATTTATATCAGTGTGATTGTGAAATTACATGGTGTTCCGTTGATTATTGTTTCAGATCGAGATCTGAGGTTTACTTCCAGATTTTAGGAAAGTTTGCAAAAGGCCTTAGGTTCCAAGTTGAGATTGAGTTCTGCTTATCATCCGCAGACGGATGGTCAGACCGAGAGAACTATTCAGTCGTTGGAAGATTTGTTGCGAGCTTGTGTTCTTGAGCAAGGTGGTGCTTGGGATAGTTATCTTGCGTTGGTTGAATTCACGTATAACAACAGTTTCCATTCGAGTATTGGAATGACACCTTTTGAAGTGTTGTATGGAAGGAGATGTCGAACACCTTTGTGTTGGCATGAATCTGGTGAGAGTTCGGTGGTTGGACCGGAGTTGGTGCAACAGACTACGGAAAAGGTGAAACTTATTCGTGAGAAAATGAAGGCTTCTCAGAGTAGGCAAAAGAGTTATCATGATCGAAGGAGGAAAGATCTTGAGTTTCAAGAGGGCGATCATGTATTTTTGAGAGTTACACCGGTGACGGGTGTTGGTCGTGCATTGAAGTCGAAGAAGCTTACTTCTCGGTTTATTGGTCCTTACTAAATATCTGCGAGAGTAAGTGCGGGGGCTTATCGGGTGGCGTTGTCGCCGAGTCTTTCGAATTTGCATGATGTGTTCCATGTTTCACAGCTTTGGAAGTATGTTCCGGATCCGTCGCATGTGATTCCGATGGATGAGGTTGAAGTAAGGGAGAACCTTACGGTGGAGGCATTACCAGTGAGGATTTTGGATCGCGAGTTGAAGCGGTTAAGGGGCAAGGATATTGCGCTTGTGAAAGTAGCGTGGGGAGACGCTGCTGAGGGCAATTTGACTTGGGAGTTGGAGAGTCGGATGCGGGAGTCGTATCCGGAGTTGTTCGTCTCAGGTAATATTTTCGAGGACGAAAATCTCTAAGTGGGGGAGAGTTGTAACGCCCCAGTTTTAGTTAGTTTTATTTAATCGAGTCGATTTGATTATTTCTATTATTATATTATTTTATTTTTAACTTTTATTTGATAATATATTATTTTTCGTCGTGAATATATTTTATCGCGTTTTGAGAGCGTTTCGAGATATTTGAGTGTAGGGGTATTTTGGTCATTTCACTTTATTTTTCTTAAGTTTGTAAGAATAGAAATAGAAAGAGAGAAAATTAGAGAGAAAGAAAAAGAGAAGAAGGAAAAGGGAAAGAAAAGAGAAGAGAAAGGAGAAAAGAGAGAAAAACTTAGAAAAGAAGAAAATCGATCAACCAACTTTTCAAACACGATTAAATCGGGTAAGGATGCGAAACTCGATTATATTATACTTGTGTATGATTATGTATGTTTGTATTTGGTTGTTTTTGGATTGAAATTGGATATTGAACAAAAAATCATATTATGTTGAAATTTTTAGAATTCGATTAAATTGTGTCGGGAATCATGTTTTCGGGTTCCTTATTGTTGATACATGTTAGATATATGTTGTTGTGCTATCTATTAGCAATTTTATGGTGTTTAAGTGGAAAATGGGAGTGGGTTTTGGATAGTTTCGCAGAAAAATTCGGCAGAAAAATTCTGGGTTTCCACTGCCGTTACGCGTATCAGGCATGTCCATACGCGTATTGGCTAAGGCAATACGTGTATGGGAGGTGCATTTGAGGGCAATACTAGTAATGAATTTCATTTTTCTCAGCCATCTGCTGAAACGCGTATTGGTACGCGTAAGATTTTGGGCAATACACGTATGGTTCAGGGCAATACGCGTATGGCCAGCAGGGGTGCAAAATGTTGTGTTTTCGCGATTCCTTTTCTTTGTACGTCCGTAACTTGTGTTCCGATTATCCGTTTTGAACATTCTTGGTATCGTTGGAAATCTAATAAAATGTATTTTCATATTAAAATGGTTTTGAGATGGTTGGCCAATTTAATTATGTCGGGAATTTGAAATAGTGTCGTTTTGTCGACTTTTGTTGTTGTAATTGTGTGTAATCGATGTGTATCATGCAATGTGCTGTTGATATGGACATCGTATGACCTGTGTGCTGTTGTGCAATAAAAATGTATGTGATGAAATGTTGCGATGATGAATTGTGGCCTAAGGGCAAGAAATATAATGTGTTGTATTTGATGATATATGCATGATTATGGATGTGTATATGTGTGCATTTGAATGTCATGAGTCATTGTATGCCAAGCATCATGATATGCATTCTTGTGATGTCTTGTGCCCTTGTGAGGTGTGAGCGACGAATCGATTCCAGAGGGAATCCGCTATAACATCGTGATCCTTATACCGAGAGGACCTAAAGCGATGATTATAGACGATCGTGCGCCTTATACAAAGAGGACCTAAAGCAATCTATAAACGTCGTGAGCCTTATACCAAGAGGACCTAAAGCGACGGGGAACATCGTTTGCCCGACCGGGAGTTACACTAAGTAACAAGCGATGGTTCCAATAGTTCCTGAATGAACTAGTGTTGAGATTGACGGATGGATGGTACCGCATTTGCATAGAGTCGTTGTGTCGATCTCTTTGCATTTGCATAAATCATGAATGGATTGATTTTGTGTGGAATTGTGATATATGTTGTTGATATATATATATATATATATATATATATATATATATATATATATATATATATATATGTTGCATAGAGTTGAGATATATATATATATATATATATATATATATATATATATATATATATATATATGTTGTTGATAAATGCATTTATTTGATTATATATGCCTTGGCGATGGATATATGATGATATGCATTGTGTTGTTTTGTGTTTGAATTCTGTTATAAGTTGTGGTGAGAATATTACATGTGTATTTTGGTGTTATTATATAATTGTATGCAATTATATTATGATTGTGTTTCTCACCCTTCTGCTATTTTGAATGCTCTATGAGGCATTGCAGATTAGATGCTGGAGGTCTTTTTGTGAAGCTTAGGTCTTCATTCTTTTGTCGGTCGGCTCTGATATGTAGCACCGGGTTGTCGGGGAGATCGTTGTGATTTATGTGTATATGTATATATGTCTTTTGGATTGTATATGTATGAATCTGTGTATGACAGACAAACTCTTTATATGATATATATATATATATATATATATATATATATATATATATATATATATATATATGAGATTCAGTTGCAGATTTTCCGCTTTTATTCTGTATCTGATTTGTGGGTAGTAGGAACTAAGTTCCTCTGTTAATTGCTACCTGATTGTTGCATATCTTTATGAGCAGGTTTAATTGTGTTTTGTCTCAATTGATGTGACGCCTTCGTCTATGCCATGGATGTTTAATTATACTCTGATGAAATTTTTATCGCTTTTATTATTTGGGGGTATAGATTGGGGGTGTTACAGTCTCCCATTAACTAAAACTAAGGAAGAAGATTCAAAGATGCGTGTTTCCATCCATAACCTCAATTTGAGACCAAAACATACTTTTCTCAACACGAATCTCAAAAAATCTCATGACACACAGTCATAGGCCTTTTCAAAATCCACCTTAAATAATAAACACTCCCTCTTGATTCTTTTGGCTAAATCTAAGATCTCATTCATTACAGGCACCCCATCTTGAATTTGTCTTCCTGGAATGAATATAGTTTGGCTTTTTGATATAATCTTCCCTATTACTTTTTTCAACCTTGAAGCAAGTACCTTAGACACTATTTTATAAAAGTAAGAAATCAAACAAATGGGTTTTTTCCTAATGAACTAAAGAGTAAAACCATCAGGTTCAAGATTTTTTCCCCATCATAATCCCATATTACCACTTTCACTTCCTAAACAGAAATGTTTTCCTCCAAAACTTTCTATCTTATAGAAACAATTCTTTGAAAACAATTCCACTCAAAACAGGTATATTACTGAATTCTTATTTGCAACTCTTCTAAAAAAATAGCTTAATCTCTTATTTGACTTAATCAACCTTCTATATTCTACCAAACTTAGAATCGATAGAAATAATAGCATTCCTCCTGTTTCTAAACATTAGGATGCTTTGGAAATATCTAGAATTCATATCCCCTTCACTAATCCATTTCTTTATAGATTTTTGCCTTAAAAGACTCTCTTTCCTCTCAAGGTTCCTCTTATCCACCCATTTATATTTCTCCAACACCTCAATATCTTCATGTCGCGGTGGGACACATTATTGAGATTAAGCTATTTAGTATCTTAACTCGAAAATCAAGAGTTGCCACCGAACTTTATTGTTTCCAAAGAAAAATGGGAAAAGGTCGAACAAAACCCACAAAAAGAAAAAAGAAAAAAGGGAGATCTAGATACGGGGGTTGATTATGCACGGGGAAGGTATTAGCACCCCTCACATCTGTTGTACTCAACGGGAGCCACTTGTAAATCAGTGTTTATAAAAAATTTGGGTTGTTTGTTGATTGATTTTAAATGAAGAGATATTTTATCGTATTCGAGTGAAAAACTTAACTTACTTCCCACAAACATGAGGAAACGAGCATTTGTGCCATCTTGATATGGAGAACATTTACTTGCACTTTCTCACAAGTACATCTCATCATTCAAGTGGAAAATGTCAATCATATCTCAGCACCTTGTAGAAGTATAGTGGTTTGCATCACTACAAGAATATACTAGTATCCAATCTTTTGAAAAAAAGGCTCTTGAAGAAAAAGTGCACAAAGGCGCAAAAAGAAGTTTGATGAAGTTTGCCTTTTTTCTAGAAAATTTGAAAAGAGTTTAAACATGCTTAAGTGTTTTTAGCATTTATTAAGAAAAAAATTTCTAGATCACTTGACAAAGTCAAGGTTTATTAAAAAAAATGTGAATTTTTAAAAAAAGAAGTTCTTGAAATAGGGAGAAGTTTTGAAAATTTAAGAAGTGGGAAATAAATGAAGAGACTATCCTAAAACATAAAGTAAATGGTTTTATTGTAAGGTATCCCAAGAGAAAGCATTTTTGTGTGCAAGTGTACTAACCACAAGAAGAGGCAAGCATTTGACATCGGTCAAAACAAACATTCCTTTCCCTCTGGATTGGGCTACAAGATGAACAAGCAACAGACATAGATGAATATCAAAGAAAAACCAGATGGACAACCAAAGTCATCAAGCCAAAAAGAGCCTCTAAGTCTTGAATTTAAGTTCAAAAGGTCTCAAATGAAGCACTATGTCTCAGATGAATCACAAGGTCTCAAATACCACTCCAAGAAAAGATAAATATTAAGTCCTAATGTCCAAGGTCCAAAATACTCCTCGATCAAGGGATAGTAACACAAAGTCCATAAGATCAAATTAAAGTTTTTTTGGGTTTTAGCCATTTTTATGATGTTTTTTGTTCTTTTGAAATAGGGAAGCAATAAAGCATAAAATAGAGAGAAAAAGTAAAAGGCAAGAATGTGAAAATGGAATGAATTTAAATGACATAAAAGTGTAAATGGCATAAATGTAAAGAGCATAAAATAAATGTTAAATGTTAGCATAGTTAATATGTCAATGTTAGTGTTAATGAGAATTTAATCGAGTCGGAACAATTTAGCGCTATGTTAAGCAATATAAGTGGACTTATGTAAAAGTCACACCTATCTGAGGCCGATCAATAACAGTTTACGTGTCAAACATGTTAGAGAACTAACACAAAGTTAGTCTCCTAAAACATGTAACACAAAAGTTAAAAACAAAAGAAGAAGAGAGATGAAGGTCATCATGTAGGAATCAACTATTAACAAACCAAAGCCTCAATGTAGGATCACATAAGGGATAACTTATCTCTAATGCAAAGTACCAAAAATGATCAGATGATCATTTGTTAGCATGTTTGAACTATAGAAGATTGAATCAACCAAGAGATCATCAGTCAAAGATTTGAGATGTTGAAGACGTGATCAACCAAAAAATCATCAAGTGCCAAATCCAAATATTCAAAAATATGAATAAAAATGAATTAGAAATGATTTTTTAAAATTTTTAAAAATAGAAATTCAAAGGAAATTTCAAAAGATGCATCAAAACACCAAACAGAAGGTTGAGAAAATTATGAAAAGTTAAGAAAAATATGAGAAATGAGATCTCAAAAGTTTGAGTGAAAAATGTTTCAAAATGATTAAAAATAAAATGCAAAATGAAAATTAAATAAAAAAGAAAGAAAAATCAATTAAATGCTAAGTGATTTTTAAAAATTATGAAAAAAATGTATGTGATAGGAAATATTTTTTTATGATTTATGTAAAAAATTTAGAGTTAAAATAATAAAGGAGATATTAAAAATAAATCAAAATCATGAACTTTCAAAATAAATAAAAACAATTTGAAATAAAAAAACCAACGGCTAGATGCGTGTTAGGTGAGGATTGGCTGGAATTCAAATTTGGCACCAAAACGCACGCATCTCTGCTTCATCTTCAACCTTGGTTCAATTTTTCAAAATCATGAACTTTGACTTTTAAGCTCAAACACCAAACGTGCAAGCTTTTACTCGTGTCATCATTCATTTCTCTCTGCATCAGAGCAATTAATTTGCTCTGAGAAGAGAGAATTTGCTAAAAAATGCGAAGAACCCTAGTTCTTCAAATTAAAATAAAATGACTAATTCAAAAGATAAATTCAAGGTAAGTGGGGGTTTTTGATCAGTGGAACAAGACGAACACGTTGGTAACTTGTTTGCTCAGAAATGTTACTTGAAACTACCTTTTCAGTTGAAGCTTCAAAGGTCAACAATGGTGAAATCGAGTTGAAGGTTGCAGTAAGTTTCAATCCACGAAAATGTTTCAGTTAGCTTCAAGGGAGGCCGGTGATGGATTATGGGCAAAGAAACAAGCTGAAACAAGCTTGATTTGGAAGTTCAGACCTCTGGTTTTTGAGAGGTTTCGAGCTTAATGGTTTCAAAGTTCTTTTTGGCTATCAAAGCTTGGAAATGAAGGCAAAATGATCCTCTATTTATAGTAAACTAAGTGAGGCCATGGTACGTGTGAAATTGTGAAGAATTCGTGTGAGTTGGGGTTGAGTTTTGGTGTTTTGCAATCCATATGAAATGCAACACAAAATACGTGAATTGAGGATGAAAACAAGTCATTTTCTGTATGTTTGCATGCGTTTTTCATTCACAAAGGAGTTATACATGTGATTGTGGTCCCAGATTGAGATCGGAGTGAAAGTCATGACCTGAAACTTGCGTGGGGAACAGAGTTCATGACACCATGTTTGAACTTAGGCATAATGGAATTCACTCGTGCATTTTTTATTTTTCTTTGTGCAAAATGATCTTCTCATGGAAAAGAATCGACTTCAAAAAGAACCACATCAAAAGGATGCTTGGATTGAAAATGAAATTGAATCAAAGTTGAGGTCATGACCTAAAATTCTAGGATAGGCATTAGGTCGACCAGGTCTTGAGTCTACTTTTTTGCACGCATGGGCAACTGAGCAAATCCCAAACTTGATGGACTTAGAGGTTGAATTGATGTTTGAACCTTGAAACAAAGTTATAGAGGAGGTTAAATGTGACATTTGGCTCAAAGTATATTAAAAAAATGTTGAGAAATGAGGAAGTTATGGTGTTTAGACCAAGTGACATGCCATATTTGACTTTAGGCTAACCAAAGATGTGCCAACTTGTGATTTCTTTTTATTTCCTTGCATCCAAAGGCCTAATAATGAACACTTGAACACCAGATGAAGAGGACTTGATTATCCTTTGAATAATCTTGAGAATTGGATGGAGATGGCATGGAAATAAGCACATGAACCATACTTGAATCATCTTTGAAATTGTGCACCAAACCTGAACTTCTCTTGATCATATGACGTTGAATGAAGCTTGACATGAATATGACCTAAGATTATAGGTCATGCCTAGAGGTAAGAGCTCTTATGAACCACTTGTTGATCAAACTTTGACTTTGAGAATCCAAACCCTAATTTAGAAACCAAGATTGATTCATTGATTGGAAGTCCTTACCTTGTACAATAAGAAAAGGAAACAACACATATCTTTTTGTTTTGAATAAGATTATCAATGTTAGCATATAAGCAAGCAAAGATAACACAAAGGTGCTTGGTGATCTCTCCCCAAAGGCAAACCCAAAGAGAGGGGGTTAGGATGATAACATGCTTGTGATCTTGATGAGATTCAAATGATATGATATGTGGGATCTTAGGGGTAAAAATTAGGGTATGACACATCAAACATGTCCTCCACTACATTAAGCTCCCTGACATCTTCTTCTACTTGAAGATCCACCCACCCATAAATTTCTCTATTCCAAAACTTTAACCTCTCCCTGATACCTTTTAGTTTCTCCTTCATCACAAACAACTTCTTCCCCTTAACCACAAAACTACTCCACTCATTTTCCATAAACTCTAGAAAATTCTCATGCTCAAACCACCCTCTCACCGCTCAAATTGGATTTGGACCCCAGTTAATGAATTTAATTTTAAGCCAGCCTAGACAATGGTCTGAAATGTCTCTAAGACATGTTTCTTGACCCAAAATCATCCACATATTAATCAAATTCTCAAACACCAAGAATATATCTAACCTATTTAACACATTATCCTCTACATTATTCCAAGTAAATCTATTTCCTATGATGGGAACTTCCTCTAACTCCATGAGACCAACGAACTCGTTAAAATTTTCCATCTCCCTTTTATGACCTCTATTACTCCTTGTTGGGCCATAAGAGGGTCTGGGGATCATCACATCCAGCTTTAGGAATAATCACACAAGTGAGAGAGACACCACATATTAAACCAAAACCTTAAGGTATTGGGTCTATGGGTCTTCTCACTTATAAAATGTTCAACATTCACTTTTTCATCCGATGTGGGACTCATACTCGCACTTGATTTACCAAAAATATCCCCCTCAAGTGTGACTCCATCCATTATTATGGGTATACTCCCCCTTAAATGGAAGTTTTTTCATCCATATCAACTAGCACCGTCGTTGGATGGCCTCAACGGAACACGCCAACTGAACACCTTGTCTGGAAGACTTTCAATACAAGGAGTCCTGGCCGAACTAGGCTCTAATACCACTGTTGGGTTATGAGGGGGTCTGGGGATCATCATATACTACTAAAAAATTCGCGTTTAGTGACCGAATTAGAGACCGAAAAAACCTAAAAATCAGTCACTATAACGTTTAGCGACTAATAACGCGACTACCAAATTTCAGTTGGAAAATGCTACTCGCTAACCTTTAGCGACAGAAATTAGTGACCAATTTTTGTGACCATTTTCAGTTGTTTAAAAACTTAAAGTAAAGCAAAAGTTTTGGCCTAAATGAGAATCGAACCAATGCACTTTTCTTTGAGAGGTTTCTGCATGACCACTAGGCCACTTCATTTTAGTTGTTAAATTTACATTTAAAATGTATATAATATTAATGAAATAGAAATTTCAAATATTATTTAAATTTTTTTTACACTAATTATCATTAAAATTATAATTTATTTAAATTAATAATTTTAATGAGTTAATTATTTCTATAAATATATGTTTTATTTGATAAAATAATATAATTTGAAATTTTGACAAAAAAATAAAAATTAAAAAAAAAAAGATAAAATTGGAAGGGAAGTAACTTCATAATAAAAAAACAAAAAATTATTAGCGACCGAAATTTCGGTCACTAAATTTTTTTATGAATTAATTTATACAAAAAACAATTATTTCAGACGGAGAATTATGGTCACTAAATCTCAGTTGCTAATTCGGTGGCTAATTCTATTTTGTGATCGATTTAGTGACTTTTAAAATGTTACTAACACGATGTCAATTTTGGTGGCTAATTCGGTCACTAAAAGAAAATTTTCTAGTAGTGATATCGGGCTTTATGAGCAACCACACAAGTGAGAGAGACACGACACATTAACCCAAAACCTTAAGGTATGAGTCTATGGGTCTTATCACTTATAAAATGTTCGACATTCACTTTTCCATCCGATGTAGGAGTCACACTCACACTTGATATACCAACACTCTTGTTTACTCTTTTCTTTGAACTTCTAATTGAATTGAAATCTCATCCCAAACACTATTCTCCTAGACCTAGATTACTCTTTTTCTCTAATAATCCCCCTATAACATTCTTTTCTTATTTAAATTGCAGGATGAATAAACATTAATAAAAAAACATACCTTGTCTACCCACTTCCCACAAATTCCCACATAACCTCTGTTATGAATAAGGATGCCTTGAAACAAAGTATTAAATGGTTTCTTTGTATGCAAGAAACACACAAGGGTTAGGGTTAACATAAAAACAAGGGAAAAACAACAAGGATTGGTTATAAACTGTTATTCTTTCCTTTCTCCTTAAAACAAGGATTACAAGTATACAAGAATAACAAACTAACCTCTCTCACCCTTATTAGGTTTTGTCACACTTTTGAATGAGAGACTAGCATGTTATTTATAATAAAACTTAGCACACTAAACTAATAGGCCTTTAACAAATTACACATTACAAGCTAACTTAGGGTACAAGCTAACTTAAACAATTGGATCCTTAATGCAAGGCCCAATTCAACATGCTAACAACCCTAGCAATATTGACTAATACATGTTAAAACAAACTTCGACTACAACACATATTACTCCGACAACAGCATGCGAACTAACTTCGACCTCATGCTTAATTCCTGTCGAACCAGAAGCTACCCTTCGACCATACTAGAGTTCGATCCAATATCTCACAAATCTCCACCTTGGAACAAACTCTATAACATCAAGGAATTAACTAGCTTTCTTCATGCAGTTTTATCAACTGCATACAGTGGAAAAAATTGCAACTTGGCAACGTCTTGGTGATCATATCAGCAGCATTATGATCTGTCAAAACCTTCAGCACTTGGACTTCTCCACTCTCGATTACCCCTCTGACGAAATGTAGCCTCATATCAATGTGCTTGGTTCGCTCATGATAGGTTGAGTTCTTCGACAGGTGTATTCCACTTTGACTATCACATTTAATAGTGATAACTGGACCTTAAAGTTTCAGCTCCTTTGCAAAACCTTCAAGCCACAATGCTTCCTTTACAGCTTCTGTTAGGGCAATATATTTTGCTTCAGTGGTTGATAAGGCAACAACCTTCTGAAGTGTCGCTTTCCAATTGACTTCTGTCCCAAACATAGTGAACACATATCTAGAAATTGATTTTTTGGAATCTATACAACCTGCATAATTAGAGTCGACATATCCTTCGATTGCTGCTTTACTATCATCACCCAAGGCTCCACCATAAATTAGGACTCCATTCAGAGACCCATTTATGTACCTTAAAATCCACTTCAATGCTTGCCAGTGACCCTTTCCAGGATTCGTTATTATACCTGCTTACAAGACTTACTGCATATGCTATGTCGGGTCTAGTACAGACCATAGCATACATCAAAGAACCAACTATATTAGCATATGGAATGCTATTCATATAAGTTCTTTCGACATCAGTACTGGGACACTGATCTATACTCAGCTTGAATTGAGGGTTTGTCGAAGTCACAACATGCTTTGAATTCTATATACCATACTTTTCGAGAATCTTCCGTAGGTATGCCTCTTGAGATAAGCATAATTTCGACTGCTTTCTATCTCTTCGGATGTCAAACCCAAGAATCCTGGACGCAACTCCCAGATTCTTCATTTCGAACTCCTTATTGAGTTCAACCTTCACCTTCCTTACCTCTTCGACATTGTTGCTTACTATTAGAATATCATCCACATAAAGCAACAAAATAACAAATGAATTACCAGGTCGAAATTTGAAGTAAACACAGTGGTCGAACTGACTTCTGATGAAACTTATGCGTGCCATGAACTTGTCGAATCTCATATTCCACTGTCGAGGAGATTGTTTCAGTCCATATAAAGATCTCTTCAGTTTGCGCACATAATCTTTCTTCCCTTTTTAGACATACCCTTCAGGTTGCCTTATCGAGATTGTTTCATCTAGATCACCATACAAAAATGCAGTTTTCACATCCATCTGTTGCAGTTCAAGGTCGAACTGTGCCACTGTGGCAAGTAACATTCGAATGGATCTGTGCTTCATAACAGGCGAGAACACATCATTGAAGTCGACACCTTCTTTCTGAGTGAACCCCCTAGCAACCAACCTTGCCTTGTATCTCTTCGACGCTACTCCTCTGATTCCTTCCTTGACTTTGAAAATCCATTTACAGTTGACTAACCTGGCTCTAGCAGGTTTCTTGATCAGTTCCCATGTGTTGTTGTCATGAAGAGATTTTATCTCATCATCCATGGCCTTCAGCCATTCAGTCTTCTTTCAACTCCTCATAACTTCCTTATAGTCTCTAGGTTTTTCGTCGAGAACCTCACTTGTAGAGATTAAGGCATAAGCTATAAGATCTGCATACCTAAGTCTCTGAGGTGGCTTGATGACTCTTCTCGACCTGTCTCTTACTAACAGGTAGTCATTATCAGTCTCCTCTTCTTCGACAACATCTTCTGCTTCTTCTTCGACTTCATCTGGGGTACGTAATTCAGCACCAACATGCTCCACCTCAACAGGAATCTCTCCCTGTTCCAGCTCTTCGTCAGCATCATCAGTTTTCTTAAAATCCATCTCAGCTTCATTGAAAACTACTTGTCGACTGGTGATACACCTCCTGTGACCTAGCTCTAGGCACCATGTCCTATAAGCTTTGACTCCTTCAGGGTATCCCATGAACATGCATTTCAGAGCTCTAGGTTCGACCTTGTCTTGCCTAATATGAGCATAGGCCACACGCCAAATACTCTCAGTCTGTCGAGACTAGGTGGATGTCCCGACCAAACTTCTTCAGGTGCCTTCATTCCCAAGGCAGTCGAGGGACATCTATTTATCAGATAAGCTCATGTCGAAATAGCCTCTGCCCAAAACACCTTCTTCAATCCAGCACTAACCAACATGCATCTAACCCTTTCAAGGATTGTTCGATTGAATCTCTCAGCTAAGCCATTTTGTTGCGAAGTACTTCCTACAGTCTTATACCTTGCAATCCCAGACTCAACACAGTAACTATCGAATAATTTGTTGTAGAACTCAAGGCCATTGTCGGTTCTCAACGTCTTAACCTTTCTGCCAGTTTGAGTTTTGACCAGAACCTTCCAACTTTTGAAATTCTCAAAAGTTTCATCCTTCGTCTTCTGAATGAATACCCATAACTTTCTGGAATAGTCATCAACGATGGATAGAAAATACCTTGCACCTGAGTGTGAAGGATTCCTTGCAGGCCCCCAAAGATCAGCATGAATGTAATCTAGGGATCCATGTGTTCTTTATTTGTCTTTGTTAAAATTCGCCTTACAGGATTTACCAAATACACAAGATTCACAAAACTCCAACTTTTCGACTTTATCACTACCTAGCAGGTTCTGCTTCCCCAATTCGACCAGGCCTTTTTCGCTGACATGGCCCAATCTCATGTGCCTTAATTTTGTCTTCGCCACAGGTTTCGTGGATACAATATTTGTCGAACCACTTACAACCTCAGCCTCAAGGATATATAAGCCTTGTTTCTTCACGCCTCTCAAGACTTCATTTGACCCCTTCAAGACTCTTAAGATATTTTTCTCTCCTTGGAAAACATATCCCTTCCTATCAAATTCACCAAGAGAAATTAAATTTCTCTTCAAGTCAGGTACATACCTAACTTCAGTCAATAACCTTATTGACTCATCATGGAGCTTGAATCTCACAGATCTAATACCTGTAATTTTGCAGGATTTGTTATTTCCCAGCAACACCGATCCACCATCTTGATCACATAGCTCCTCGAACAATTCTCTGTTTGTAGTCATGTGCCAAGTGCAACCTGAATCCATAATCCACTCTTTTCTTGAGTCGCCGCTTGAAACTACATGGACATCAGATGAGTCGAAGTCATCTTGAACAATGGTTGTGTTGCCATTATCCTTACCTCCATGATCTTTCAGGAGTTCAGGGCACACCTTTCTTATGTGACCCTCCTTCTTACAATGATACCATCGAAAACCAGATGCTTCGCCACTATAAGACTTCTGCTGACTTTTACCTTTCTTCTTGTCGAACTTAGCATCCTTTCACAAGAACTTTCCCTTAACGTCCAAACCTTCACTAACCGTCAAAGGTTTATGCTCCTTTCGTTCGTTCAGGTCCTTAGAATACAAGGCTGATTGAACTTCTTCAAAGCTCAGGGACTCCCTTCCATACAAGAGAGTTTCTTTGAAGTGAGCATGTGTTCTGGGCAAAACACACAACATCAACAGTGCTTTATCTTCGTCATCGATCTTCACATCAATATTTTCAAGATCAAGAATCAGCTGTTGAACATATCCAACTTCTCAGCGAAAGCTTTGTCTTCACTCATCTTGAACGAATACAAAGCTTGCTTCAGGTAGAGTCGATTCACTAGAGATTTGGTCATATACAAACTTTCGAGTTTCACCCATAATCTTGACGCCGTAGTCTCCTTTGATACCTGTCGAAGAACCTTATCACTAAGGCTCAACAATATTACGTTGTGGGCTTTCTCAATCATGTCCTTCTTTTCTCTTTCTGTTAACGCAGCGTCCATGGCTTCCTGACCCTACAACGCTTCCAAACAACCCTGCTGAACCAGTAGGCCTTTCATCTTCAAGCGCCACAGACCGAAATCGTTCACTCCGGTGAACTTTTCAATCTCATACTTTATTGAAGACATCTTCTCCACGCTCACCGCACCAATTTTTTGTGAATAAGGATGCCTTGAAACAAAGTATTAAACGGTTTCTTTGTTTGCAAGAAACACATAAGCGTTAGGGTTAACGGAAAAACAAGGGAAAAACAACAAGGATTGATTATAAACTGTTATTCTTTCCTTTCTCCTTAAAGCAAGGATTACAAGTACACAAGAATAACTAACTAACCTCTCTCACCCTTATTAGGTTTTGTCACACTTTTGAATGAGAGACTAGCATGCTATTTATAATAAAACCTAGCACACTAAACTAATGGGCCATTAACAAATTACCCATTATAAGCTAACTTAGGGTACAAGCTAACTTAAACAATTGGATCCTTAACACAAAGCCCAATTCAACATGCTAACAACCCTAGCAATATTGACTAATACATGTTATAACAAACTTCGACTACAACGCGCATTACTCCGACAACAGCATGCGAACTGACTTCGACCTCATGCTTAATTCCTGTCCAACCAGAAGCTACCCTTCGACTATACTAGAGTTCGATCCAATATGTCACAACCTCCACCTTTGAAATTAAAAATTGACGAAATGACTCCGGACCTCCACAAGATAACCAAACCTCTATTTTTTCCACATGCTCCTTTTGTTGTCCATTTGACCTCAATGTTTTCCCATAAACTATGAGCCAATTCATTATTCATCTTATAGATCTTTGGCTCTTGAATCATATGAAGATCAACTTTGCCTTTCTTCAAAATTTGTTGAATTTGTTTTTGCTTCAACGGATAACTAGATCATCTCACATTAAATAAAACCACTATCATTGGATTTTCTTAATCTTCACCTCCTTCCTTTTTTTTGCCTTCGTTGTCTCTTTGCTCCATGCTTTAATCACCATTTCGTACACCTTGTCTTCCTCATGGCCCTGGACATCAAAGAAATTGATAGCTCGCCACACTTTTCTTGCTACATCTTCATCTAAGTTAGCCTAAAACCATCTATTCCCATTCTTAAAATAGGAGTTTGTAGTTGGATCGTATCATGATAAGTGCAAATTGTAGCTATTTTTGTATATATGTTTTATTGAACTTATCAATACTTTGTGGTAAATATCGTGCGAATAAAACCCAATTTGTTTATAAATACGTTTACTTTACTTTTTAGTGTATATATTGTGAATATTGTAAATATCATTAAGTTTAATTGATTTTATCTCATTCTTGCAGGTATCCAATCAAGGATGTCTGGCCATATTCATAAAGAGCATTGAATAAGCTTTACAACGCTACAAACCGTGTGTCAAACGGAGTTACGGTGCGGAAGTTACGAATAAAACAGTGCAGGATTTTTGCTGTTGCTGTCAGCTGCGCCGGGCGGTACATTTTGCTGCGTCGGGCGGTGTGTTTTGAGCGCCGGGCGGTGCTGCGGCGGAGGAAATAAGAGAGTTGAAATAAGAGACTTACAGGAGCATGCCATATTTTTTGGGCCAGCGCCGAGCGGTATTTCCAGCGCCGGGCGGTGCTAGATATTTGTTACTAAGCGGTTTATGTACGCAGTTGATGTGAGAGGAAATGTGGGCGCCGCCGGGCGGTGCTTTCTAGCGCTGGGCGGTGGGTCTGAAACTGAATTTTGTATATTAGTTCATTTTACTTCATTTTTGAAGGGGATGTTGTTTAGATGTGATTTTTCCTCTCCAACTTCATCAACCTCATTCTTTGATAGATTAGCTTAGAAAACAACATGGAAGCATGCATACGGATGAACCGGGGTGGATTGATCGTCGATCGGCGTTGACAAACCGCAAGATGTTTGGTTCATTTCTTTTCTTCTTTGTGTTTTTCTTCTATGTTGGGTTGTGTATATGTATTTATTCTGAACTCATGTATATTTGTCGCCCATGGCGTTATATGATATCTACTTTACAAATCTTTATTGGTGATTGTCTCTGATTTTTGCTTTATGCGCAGGGTTTGGGTTGCGTTAGACATAACCTTCGCGAACTTCGATTAAGGATGATTGTCTGTTAGTTTCTGGACTCTAGAGATAGATTTAAGAGCTAACAATCTTCAATAGGCGCCGAAGCTTAATGCCTTCCGTGTTTCGAGGCTTCGCTCGCGAGAGTGAAGAAGAGAGTGACACGGTTGTTATCTCAACTTTGCGTTAGACATAACCTTTGTTATGAGCGATGCTGGGTGATACTGAGGAGTATTGTAGGTGGAGTATAACTGGTCGGTAAGTTTAAGTTTTTGAGGAGTGATTTATATGCATTGCCGGACGAGTTTTTCTCTCTGAAGAATGAGTTCTTTTTGTTTTAATGTTTACTTTTCTGTTTTCATGTTTGAAACCATTTTAATCCAAACTCATTAACGCGGGAGACTGTCGAACAACATTCTTTCCCTCGAACCGATCTCTGTGGACACGACATAAATCCCGGAAGGAATTCTTTCCGAAAATAAATATTTTTGCTTGCTTGCCCTATTCTGCAACCAACATATCATAATATGGATCCCCTTGAGTACTTTTCCAACAAACAAGATCGTTTTTAAGGCGTGCATGACGACCTATAGCACCAGACCTCACACTTTTTCATGACTAAAATGAAATTAACTTCAGCTTCTAAAACATGTTCTCTCAAAAATTTGTGACGACTCTGCCAACGAATTAGACCTAACCATCTATTATTAAGATTGTTCTTTTTTGAGAATTGACATTTTCTTAAAAAGAATTATATAAAATTTCATGAGATTTGACACCCTACCTTTTTAAATGGAAATTAAATATGGAAATTATTAAAGGTTATTTTACACTCATATACCTTTATATCTAGAAATTATTTTTTTCTAGCTTTATAACAAACATCATGTATATAATTAATTTTCAATCATACATTGCCGACAATATAATTTTTTAGATTTTAAAGAAACACCCTTAAGTTTGTGATTATACAAGTTTATTCCTCTCATAAAACTGAATTGATTTTACTTTCAACAACAACCAAAAAAATTTGAGTTTGCTACCAAGAGTGTGGCATATTCTATCATGCGATGCTAGTCTAAACTTTAAAGTGACCCCCATGTGAATCTATTTATGTATATTCTAAATTGTATAATTAATTTGAGACATGTGTGAAAAGAATAAAGAACACTTCGACTGGCAATAATCTATGCATTCACTACTTGTCCCAAAATTGACACCTGAGAACAAGAAAGAAACTGATAATCAAATCAATTGTTGACATTTTATCAAATTTCAGAAAATTTTAATGCATGAAATATTAATTTTGAATTGAAAACTTTATATTTTTTCTCTCTTTAAAACTTATATAATGTTTCTTTTTGTTGAACAAGGAAATTTTAATGAGCATAACCATAAGGTGTCAATATAGTGATGACATTGTTATACAACAATTAAATTCAGTCCAATCAATTGTTGGTACCATCTTTATGTCAGTGCATTGATATAAATAAGAAAACAAAAAATATCACTCTCACTTTATAGTACCATATTATGTGAATGTAACTTGTTTCAAACAATAAATTTATTGGCATCCTCTTCAAAAAAATAAATTTATTGGCATGCATGTGTAATGAATATTCTTGAGCATCATCTTATAAGTGAGAAAATCATCGACATAGAATATTTCTGTTGAGTAGGCCCTGAACACAATAATATTCTCAGCATTCATAAAATATACTCAACAAAATCAGTGCTAAAAAGTAGTGCGAATTATGTGTCAATTTTTTTAAATATTTTATGCATAACATATGTTCAATTTACTAAATTATTGTTTGTGATATTAGAGACTTATATTTGAAATCTTCTGTCCATGTAAATACCTTGTTAATAATAATAATAATAATAATAATAATAATATACTCCCTCCGTTCCATATTATAAGCAAATTTCACCTTTTTAAATTCATTGAATAATTAATGCATCTGGTCTATATATAAACCAGATACATTAATTATTCAATGAATCTAAAAAGGTGAAATTTGCTTATAATATGGAACGGAGGGAGTAATTATTTAAATTATATATTTCGGTAAATGTGAGACTTTTTCATGGATATATTTCGGTAAATGTGAGACTTTTAAAGGTATTTCCATGAAAAAGGTGTTTTGTTTTTTGCATTAAAAGTTATACATCTAGGAACCCATTCCATTATAGTGACCAAGTTCAACTAAGGGACTACAAGACAAAATTGAGGGATTTTTTGAAACCATATTCTAATTTCCTTTTTTCTTCACAATTTTTTATGGCCTTTTTTCTTCATAATTATAATTGTGTAAATTATAATCATTATTAAAATAATTAATTAGTTTTAATTTAAGCATTTCATACCGTTTTGAATAAAATAAATGTAATAGAATATTGTTTAAATAGTAAAAAAATATAGAAAAAATATGGTTATAAACAACCATCAAGACCATAAGGTCCATAACCCTCCCTCCCGGAGGAATAGCTTTTAAGAAAGCAGTGAACTTAGCCGGTTAAGGGTATGAGATTCATTCTCAAATTGTGTAATGATATATATATATATATATATATATATATATATATATATATATATATATATATATATATATATATATATATATATAATGTAATATGTTTAGCCGAGTGTCCTGAGATATTCTTTAAGAATATTAAATATTTTTTTTTATAAAAATTAAATATTTTAATTTCCATTGTCATAAATATACAAATTTTTCAAAAAATTCACTTTTAGTTTTTAAAGAGTGTCCCAACCTATATGTTAATAATATAAAAAAAAAAGTTTTAATGTACATAGACATGTTGGCAAAAAGATGTTTAATGTTATTTTGATTAAAAATTTTAAATAATAACTAAAATATATTTTAATTATTTTATTATGTCGTTCAGTATTTATTAAATAGTTTATCTATTAGTTTCGTTGAATACTATAAAAATTAAGAGCGTTCGCTGTGCAATTTGAGCGCGCGCACACACATTTTTGTTTAGTCATTAAGATATTACAATTTTATGTCTAAAGATATTATACATTAAATTACATTTTAAAATAAATTTGAATTACTATATAAGTGCTTGTATATAACTATGTTAGCCTGACTGTGAATCAAAAAAAAAAAAAAAAAAAACTATGTTAGCCTGACAAAATTATAATTTCTTTTATAATTATCAATATATAAATATAAAAGAATACAAATATAATATAAATTAATTTTTTTTAATCTTATCCTTAAAAAATAAAGACAAAAAAAATAGCAATTTCATTTCAAATAAAAAATAGCATTAATTAATTAATAATATTTTACTTTTGATATTTAAATTAAAATAAATATCATATAAAAAATATAATAAAATATAGACATAATACTTATATAATAAAATATAGACATAGTACTTGTTGATTTCTCTAAATAATTAAATAAATATATAATGATACGTAAGATTTTGTAATATAATGTGGTTTGATTTTACTTGGCTCGATTTAGAAAATACAAAATGCAGAGCGAATTGAATTGCGCTGTTTTGTTAGAAAATTATCCAAATGCATCCGAACTAAATGCGATTTTTGATTTGGCTTAGTTCGATTAGCAGTTTTTTATTGGATCGATTCGATTTTGAACACCTCTAATAAAAACAATCAACTAATTTCTCAGCTACGGACTATTTTACTATATATATCTTATAATTTTTTATATTGTTATAAAATAATGAGAAAGAGGAACAAAGTTTAAAGAGAAAGATGAGAAGTTATGTATTATATTTTGTACAAGTATAACATTAAACAATGTGATTAGTCCTATTTATATAACATCGTATCAAATCGTATAATTAATATAAATTATTACAAATAAGGAAGGAAATTATTGAGAGAAAATCATCTATTATTCATAACATAACAGGAGACAATCATCCATTATTCATAACACCCCTTAAATGTTTGTTTAAGATATGCCTCGTTAAAATCTTTTTAGAAAAAAAAAAACACTAGGAAAAAATATAGTGAAGGAAAAAGAGTACAATATCCTTTTAAGATAAATTGATTTCTCCCCCTAAGCTGAACGATCATTTCTTCGATGATGAAGACCAATATTTTGTACTAGTTGGTTAATAGTTCTACTTTTGAGTGACTTTGTGAAAATGTCTACAAGATTATCACATGAACAAATTTCTTGGATGCTTATATCATCACTCTTATGAAGATTACGAGTGAAAAAAAACATTGGAGATATGTGTTTTGTCTGGTCTCCTTTAAAGTGATCATCTTTCAATTGAGCGATGCATGTAGTGTTATCTTTATTTATGGTTGTTGTATTTATTTTTCCGGAAGACAAACCACATTTCTGTAGTATGTGTTGAATTATGGATCTCAACCAAACACATTCTTGACTTACTTCATATAGTACTAAAAGTTGTGCATGATTAGATAAAGTTGCTGCTATGACTTATTTCACAAATCTCCATGAAAAAGTTGTACCTCCATAAGTAAACAAATAACCTATTTGTGATTTACCATTATGAGGGTGTAGCAGGTAACAATCCCAACAAAGAGTACATTGGGACTATACCCGGGTTATGACCAATCACAAGTTTCTAGTGTGTAAACAACTTATTTTGGGTTATGTAATTAAATCCAAGATGTATGAAGCATTCTTTCCTGGTTGTATATCGTCCTCGAGTTCAATAATCTTGGGCCAAAGTCTTGATCCAATCATTCATCCATATCTAAAAAGGTCTCAGTTCTTTTCTCCTTTGGCGTACCTTGATTCTGATTTCATACCTCAACCGACCAGATAATTTTCGGGGTGTACACATTCTTAACCACTTGTTAATCTCAAATACGCTTAGTGAGTTAGGATTACATTAAAATCTTTCAATACTTTCTTAACAATCTTCTTCCATCTTTTCAAAGCTCAATGTAGCTCGACTACTTCAACAAAAGGCCAAAGCTTGATATCACTTCGCTAGTGCACTAGGATGTTTAATGTTTTTTTGGATAGTGTGAAGCACTTCAATGAACTATTTTTCCCTATCACTCTTCTCAATAAAGTAGCTCACACTAAAATATGCTCCAGAAACCCTAGGTCTCACTACCAATGCTTAGACATATTCTCAAAGTTTTGGCGCCAATGCCACTACTTTTAAGATTACATTTACAGAATGGACGATTTGTCTCAGAAGAAGTTTTTTTTAAAATAGGTAGAAGATGTCCTTATTCAAGGATCTAGGATACTTAAGGGGCGTCACCCCTCCTTATGTAGTGTCGAATAAGCAAATAAAGTGGTTTATAGATACACACTTGCTGGTGGAAGACGGCTCGAAAGATGCAAAAAGGTTATTTTTGGTGAGTGAGTTAGGTAGTCTTCTCTTTTTTTAATATTATTTTGTGATTCCTTATGTAACATGTCTGTTTTTACCCTATAGATAAGATGACATATGAGAAAATAATGCATTAAATGAGGAATACTCCTCAGGTTATCCTTATCCTAGCAGGTGCTACCAATATTCTGATTACTAGAGAGGGTTCGATAATGGGGGTCCATATTGTTATGGTTTCTCGTGACACGCCTACTCTGACACAGGTGGAAGTCTGAGATTCATCTAATCGGGTTATGTTGGAGAATGTTTTAGGATCTCCATGGCCCAAAAATGGATGAAGTCTAGACCTTGTTCCTAAGATCAAATAGCCTAAAATAGAGGGGTCGCTCTCTAATGTTCGTCGACTTCTAGCACAAAATTCAAGAAAACTTGGCTTTGAAGGGTTTTCTTGCCAATTTCGATAAGGTTGCCTCCTATACTGTTGGTCACTTTGGTTCGCAGATAGTTATGGAGTTTTATTCTTCTATCTCTGAATAAGATTACTTTTATTTCTTAAACAAAATCAGAGAAGCTACTCAATAGGAGTTATCATACATGGGTAATTATACGCATCGAGCATCGACTGTTCGAGCCCTTAATATTGTCGGGCGGGGAAAATCCTTCTTGCACGATCACCTTTAAAGGGAGAAGGTAGTGCTCAAAGAACATGTTAATGCCCTTACCATTGAGCAAGATCGATATTTGGAAGAGCTTAAAGGGATTGTCAACCTTACATTCAGGCATACAGGCCACCGTGGAACCTTTCAATTACCTGACACGTCGGTTAAAAGTGAAATTTCTTATTTAGGAGGTGACAAAAAATAATGAAGCCTTAGTTTCTGCTTAGATAACTCTATCTATGATGGAGGGCACCATCACCGAACAAAATATGGCACTGGATTCTTCTCGAAAAAGGGTAGAAGAGCTTGAGGCATCATTGAAGAAGTTTCATGAAGATCAGGAAAATGCTGAAGATGGTTTCTATGAGTCGCGTCTTGAGAATCTTTCTTATTTCACGCGACTCTTTTAAAAATGCTTTGCAGCAAACACAATATTTTTATCCCATATGCCCTATCTCACAAGAACAAGCTCGTCCTGACCAGATGATGAATAACATAAAGCTTTTCTTCTTGGCAGATTACCCAAATGTGTGGTCCTTTTTATTCTATTTTATGTTGTTGTTTTGGTGTGCTTGTACCCGGTGTAGTGATATATTTAATGAATAATAAAATTTCATAATTCCTACTTTTCAATAAGCATTTCAGTTTTGGCTACTTACCATTATTTTTACCTGTTTATACGACATTGCTTTAAGTCCCGAGTTTGTTTCTCTAGGAGATAGCTTATTTTCTAAGATCGTGCTTAAAGTTTTATTGGACATCTTTGGGAATCGTTCCCGGGCAGGGGTCAATACCCCTTCCCTGGTCCAAGGTGAGAACCTGGTTCGAGGTCGATGTAATGTGGACTAAGTACTTCCTTTGGAGTGGATAACTACCAAAATGGGGGATGAGTATGTAATTGTCACTTCATGGTTCATTCTCAATATTTGCGCATTAGCACTGTGGGGGATTTGATTACTTTAGTTATACGTCGGTGGCGTTTGTGAAAAAACCCATGAGTAATGTGTGATGGGGGATTTGATTGCTTTGGTCATACATCAGTTGCATTTGTAACAACATCCATGAATCTTATCTACATTTTATAATCACAAGGAAAAATAGTTTAGGAAAAATTTATTTATCATTTGATAAAATAACATCATACATCGTAGAAATATTTGTGTTTTACATATGCAATAAGTTAAATTTATCCAATCTGAGTGGTCATTACTTATTATCCAATGGGGGCATTAGTATGGACTTGGTAGTTGGATTAGAAATTCATCCAGAGTCTTCACCTAGAAATGTTTGTCCTGAATAATTCTCTTTACCCGTCGATGCTTAACTACCATGTCTTTAATTGTCTGAAGGGGGATGCTACCTTGATCTTCTTATCCTTATCTTTGTCTTTCTTTTAGTCTCACTACATAGCCTTGTATATCCTTTTTTCTAGATAAATTAACGCAAATTGTCCCTGGTTCATCATGGACGTTGTTGTATTTCATCTTAAGATAGACCATAGAAGCCACTGTGTCTAAGGTTGTTGCGATGGGTCTTTCTAAAATACAATTATAAACACTTTTGTAGGGGACCACCATAAATTGAAAGTTTATCGTCCTGGTGTCTTATCCTTCTCCCAAGGTGACCATCATTTCTACATACCCTTAGGGACACATTACTGCTCCATTGAAAGCTTATAGGTCGGATCATTCATAGGGATATAACTTCTCATTTTTCATTCCTAAATTTTCAAAGAGGTTTGAGTACATGATATCCCAAGAGCTTCTGCCATCAATGAGAACTCGAAAGATGCCAAAATTGGTGATCAAAGTCATTATCACCAGAGGAAAGATCTTGTTTGGAATTCCTTCTACCTTATCCTTATCAAGGAATCTGAGGATAGGTTTTTCTGGTTACCTAGTTGAAGTTCTCCCTCTTCTTTGTTTATGAACATCAGCTCGACAAATCTTCTCTTCATTATCCCTTTGGAGGGGTTCCTTGTTGTTGGAAGACCTCAAATAATGGATGCAATGTATTGCCTCTTCCCTTTCCGGTCTTCCTTTTTTCCAGTGATGTTGTATTTACCTCCTTCTAATCCAATGATAGGGTCAATAGCTTTCTCGAGGGATTATTCTTTACGAGGGGAGTGTTTCATCATTGGAGATTTTATTTGGCTCTTATGCCTTTTCTTATTGTCTCGACCTCTTTTCTAGTGACCATCCCAGGTGTACTCAATAAGTCGTCCCTTCTTAATCCACTATTATAATGCACCCTTCAAATGGATGCACTTATTTGTGTAACACCCCAAATTTCGTAAGAATATTTATTTAATTTATTTAAATATAATATTCATGATTTTTAGTGAATTTTGGTGGTTTATGGTGATGTTGGTATTTTGTGGAGTTTTGGTTATTTATTTAAAATAATAGTATATAATACGGAATATATTGTAGTATTATTTATTTAAATAATATTAGAAGGGTAAATTGGACTTTTAAGGAGGAGTTAGTGAGGGTAATATTGAGAAAGCCACTTTTTAGAAGCTCAAGGGTTAGGTTTAACAAAAAGGAGAAGTTGAGAGGAATATGATTCATTTTTGTTAGACCGTGAGAAGGAGGAAAAGGCCAGAGCTCTGAGGAAAGAGGGAAAAACTTAGGATTCGAGAAGATTTCCAAGAACTCAAGAAAGAAAGCTTGGAATCGACAATCTAAGGTATGTGGAGTATTGCCTTTCATTGTTTTCAATATCGGAATTCGATGTGTTTAAAACTGATTTTGAGGTTTATGTGGGTTTGTGAGTTTATGAGTAAATTGATGATTTAGGTGTTGTTTTTGTGGATTGATGATGAATATGAAGGGTTAGATTGAATTGGATAAAAGTAGGCCTTCGAGGCTAATTTCTCTGTTGATGTTGTTTTGACCTCGTAGGGAAAGGGATTTATGGAAGTTACGAAGGTAATTGGGTTTGTGAAGGTTTATGTGAAATTGAAGCTTAGGATAGTGTAATAAATTGGCCTAATAGTTGTAGGTTTTGTGTCCTTGTTGCCTTAATGCCTTAGGGATGTTTTGGGGGTGTTTTTGGGGTAAATGAGGCTGAACCCGTAAGGTTTTTGGGGTCTGATATGCTATTGGTGCGTAGCAGCGATTGCAGAAAATCGCAACCTCGCAAAGCAAAGGAATCCTTCGCAAAGCGAATATTCGCCCCAGACTCGCTGGGTGAACAGCGCGGCGAATGCGCGATAATGTTGTTTTGAGATACTGGGATGGAACTTAAATCTGGTTTTTGTATGGGATTTTGGGGTTCGCTGGCAGCTCGTTAGGCGAACACCCAAGCGAACAAGTTCGCAAAGCAAACGTTCCAGTGAATGCCTGTTGTTCTCGAATTTGTTTTATGATTCTTGTGTTGTCTTGATGTTTTGAGCTGTGATTATTCTGAGGAATTACCATGATTATATTGATGATAATGAGACAATGATTTATGATGTTTTGATGAATAAATGATGATATGATTAACATGAGATTTTGATGAATGATGATGCACGTAATGACTTTTATTGATGAAGATGATAATAATGTTGTGTATCATGCATTCATAGCATTTCAGACTTCGGTCTATGGTGGCTTCAATCCCATTGTGTGGATGTGAGGTAATTTTGACGTGCTTCGGTTCTTGTGTAGAATCGATCCTAATGACGTGGATCTTTGGAGGGTATGGCCTAGTGTCCATCGATTTGACGAATTGGTACCACATGCATGAGTCTTGTTATGCATTGCATTTATTTGGCATTGATGTGATTTATGATATCGTGATTTTCGATGTTTCCCTTTGTGATGATTCTGATGATGTTGTATATGATAATGACGCCATTTTATGCATATCTTGTTTTTATATTGATTATAATGAATTGTGATTACTCACCCTGCCTGTTTGAATGTTGCCTCCACGTGGGTAACGTGCAGGTGATCAGGCTTAGTTGTGGATGCCTTCGAGGACTTTTGGAGTTTATTTTGCTTTTGGTCGCTGTAGAGGGTCTTGCTTTGATATTGTAACATCGGGTTGGGTCGTTAAGTCGAACCATGTTGAGTTGTTATTTTTGTTGTTATTTGATTATTATGGTTTTTATTTTAAAACCCTTTTGATTTTGGATTATTGTGGTTATGGTGGTTCCGCTGCTATTTGATGGCTTTTTTATTATTTTGAGGAAAACTCGCTGTTTACGGAGCAAATGTTTTATTTTGAGCTTATTGAGAAATGTGCACCCTTCTGAGGTGATTTTTACTCTGATAATTTGTGTTTTTTCTGTGTATATTTGTGGGGTAGAAAAGAGTGTTACATTAGTGGTATCAGAGCCTGGTTGGTCGGTCTGGCCAGGTTTTTACTTGATGTCAGTCCCCTGTCAGTCGACGAGTGTATGTACACTGTCGATGTTTTGTTCATTCTAACCTTGTTAGTGGCGTGCAGGATGGCTGGAAGAAATGATTGTGCTATTGCCGATGCGTTAGAATCAGTTGCTTAAGTAGTGGCTCAGCTCAATCCAAATGGTGGAGTTCCAGATGAGTTTCGTGCTTTGGGGAAGTTTCAAAGGAACAATCCACCGACTTTTATGGGTACTCATGATCCAGCAAGTGCACACAAGTGGATGAAGGCGATCGAGAAGATCTTCCGGGTGATGAGGTGTACTGATGAGCAACAAGTTCAGTTTGGAATGCATATGTTGTCAGAAGAGGTCGAGGATTGGTGGGATAACACCCGTTAGAGAGTTGCAGATGTTGGCATTGTGATAACCAGGGTTGTGTTTAAGCAGGAGTTTCTGGGAAAGTATTTTCCAGAAGATGCTCGTGGCAAGAGAGAAGTGGAATTCCTTGAGCTGAAGCAAGGAGACATGACTGTGACAGAGTATGCCGCGAAGTTCGAGGCACTGGTGAAGTTCTGTCCGCACTACAACCATGTTGATGCTCAGATGTCCAAGTGTCTCAAGTTCGAGAATGGTCTGAGACCGGAAATTAAGCAGGGTATTGGGTATCAACAGATCCGCAGGTATGCTGAGTTGGTGTACAAGAGCAGAATCTATGATGAGAATAGCCGAGCTCAATCCATTCACTACAAGCAGTTGAGTGAGAAGAAAGGGCAGTATATGGGGAAGCCTTATACAACTTCAGCTG
Source organism: Lathyrus tuberosus (assembly GCA_022829125.1). Taxonomy (NCBI): domain Eukaryota; kingdom Viridiplantae; phylum Streptophyta; class Magnoliopsida; order Fabales; family Fabaceae; genus Lathyrus; species Lathyrus tuberosus. The sequence continues at coordinate 1,476,266 of JALAZF010000073.1, read as the reverse complement.
ACAAAGGGAAGCAGAAGGCTTCAGAGGGGAAAAAGTTAAGTGGGGGAGCAGCTCCCACTTCTGGGAAGTGTTATAAGTGTGGTGAGCAAGGCCACCGGGCTGATGTGTGCACCAATAGTGTGTTAAGGTGCTACAGATGTGGTAAGAAGGGTCATAGAGCTACTGGTTGCAAAGATGATGGTCTAACCTGTTTCAAGTGTGGTGAGAAAGGTCATATCAGTACCAATGTCAAAAGCCAATGAAGACTGCAACTGCTGCTCAGACCAGTGGCCGGGTGTTTGCTTTGAGTGGTGCAGAAGTGCCAGAGAAGGACAACCTGATTCGAGGTACTTGTTTTATTAATAATATCGAGTTGATTGCTATTATTGGTACTGGTGCTACGCATTCTTTTATCTCGCTTGAATGTGCTAATAGATTGGGTTTGAAGTTGTCTGATATGAATGGGAATATGGTAATAGAAACTCCATCTAATGGTTCTGTTACTACTACCCTGGTGTGTTTGAGATGTCCTTTGACGATTTTTGGGAAGAGTTTTGTTATGGATTTGGTGGACTTACCCTTGAACCAAATTGATGTAATCTTTAGAATGAACTGTTGGAGTTCAACCGTGTTCACATCAACTATTATAATAAGACTGTGGAGTTTCCTGAGCTTGATGATAGTGAAGAGTCGATGTTCTTGTCTGCTAGGCAAGTAGACGAACTTATGGAAGACAAAGCCCTGGTGTTTGCAATGTTTGCATCGTTGCAGATTAGTCATGAAGCTGCGAATGTCGACTTATCTGTTGTATGTGAATTCCCAGATGTGTTTCCGAATGACATCAGTGATTTGCCTCCAGAACGTGAAGTAGAGTTTGCAGTGGACTTAATACCAGGTACGAGTCCAGTGTCTATGGCTCCTTATCGGATGTCAGCTTCTGAGCTAAGTGAATTGAAGAAACAACTAGAAGAATTACTTGAGAAGAAGTTTGTTCGACCGAGTGTTTCTCAGTGGGGTGCCCCTGTGTTGCTAGTAAAGAAGAAAGATGGTAGAATGAGGTTGTGTGTTGATTATTAGCAGTTGAATAAGGTGACTATAAAGAATAAGTATCTGCTTCCGAGAATTGACGATTTGATGGATCAGCTGGTAGGCACTTGTGTGTTAAGTAAGATTGATTTGAGGTCTGGTTATCATCAGATTCGTGTTAAGCCTGATGATATCCCGAAGACGGCTTTCAAGACGAGGTATAGTCACTATGAATACACTGTGATGCCATTTGGTGTATCCAATGCACCTGGCGTGTTCATGGAGTACATGAATCAGATCTTTCATGAGTATTTGGACAAGTTTGTGGTGGTGTTTATCGACGATATCTTGATATATTCTAAATCTAAAGAAGAATATGCTGAGCATTTGAGAACTGTGTTGCAAGTACTGAAGGAGAAGAAGTTGTATGCAAAGTGGTCGAAGTGTGAGTTTTGGTTGAAGGAAGTGAGTTTCCTTGGCCACGTGATTTCAAGTGGCGGAATTGATGTTGATCCTTCTAAGATTGATGCTGCGTTACAGTGGGAGGCTCTGAAGTCTGCTACCGAGATACGAAGTTTTCTGGGATTGGCGGGTTATTACCGCAAGTTTATCGAAGGTTTTTCTAAGTTGGCATTACCTTTGACTCAGTTGACTCGAAAGGGTCAAGATTTTATGTGGGATGTAGCTTGCGAAGAGAGTTTTTGTGGAATTGAAGAAGAGGTTGACGACCGCTCCAGTGTTGATCTTGCCTAATCCGAGCGAATCTTTTGTGGTGTATTGTGATGCGTCGAAGATGGGTCTTGGTGGAGTATTGATACAGAATGGACAAGTTGTTGCCTATGCTTTGAGACAATTGCGAGTTCATGAGAGGAATTATCCTACACATGACTTAGAGTTGGCCGCTGTGGTGTTTGTGTTGAAGATTTGGAGACATTATCTGTTCGGCTCTAAGTTTGAAGTGTTCAGTGATCATAAAAGTCTGAAGTACTTATTTGATCAGAAAGAATTGAATATGAGGCAGAGGAGGTGGTTAGAGCTGTTGAAGGATTTCGATTTTGATTTGAGTTATCATCAGGGCAAAGCAAATGTAGTGGCTGATGCATTGAGCAGGAAGTCATTGCATATGTCGATGCTTATGGTGAAAGAATTGGAATTAATTGAGAAATTTCGAGATTTGAGCTTGGTGTGTGAAGAGACCTCTAACAGCGTGAAGTTAGGAAAGTTGAAGTTGACTAGTGGTATTCTGGAAGAAATCAGAGTGGAACAGCAATCTGATTTAAAGTTGGTTGACTGGTTGACTTTGATTAACCAAGATAACGAAGGAGAATTTCAGATTGATGAGAATAGTGTGATGAGGTTTCGGGATAGGGTATGTGTCCCAGATGTTCCAGAAATCAAGAAGAGTATTCTAGAAGAGGGACACCGAAGTAGGTTGAGTATTCATCCCGGTGCTACGAAGATGTACCAGGATTTGAAAAAGTTGTTTTGGATGCCAGGTATGAAGAATGATGTCGCAGAATTCGTTTATGCGTGCTTGACATGTCTGAAGTTGAAGATTGAGCATCAAAAGCCTTTAGGTATGATGCAGCCGTTGAATATTCCAGAATGGAAATGGGATAACATTTCCATGGAATTTGTGTCGGGGTTGGCGAGGACGGCAAAAGGGAATGATTTAATTTGGGTGATCGTGGATAGATTAACTAAATCGGCTCATTTCTTGCCAATGAAGATTAATCATTCTATGCAGAAGTTAGCCGAGATGTACATCGAAGAGATTGTGAAGTTGCATGGGGATACCTTCGAGTATTGTGTTGGATAGAGATCTGAGATTTACATCTAGGTTCTGGAAGAGTTTGCAAGATGTTTTGGGTACTAAGTTGAGGATGAGTTCTGCCTATCATCCGCAGACGGACGGTCAGACAGAAAGAACTATCCAATCCTTAGAGGATTTGCTGAGGGCTTGTGTGTTGGATCACAGAGGATCTTGGGATAGTCATTTACCGTTGATTGAGTTCACCTACAATAATAATTTTCATGCTAGTATTGGAATTACGCCCTATGAAGCTTTGTATGGGAGAAGATGTAGGACTCCTTTGTGTTGGTATGAGTCAGGTGAGAGTGTTGTACTCGGACCTGAGATTGTTCAAGAGACGACTGAGAAGATTAAGATGATCCAAGAAAGGATGAGAGCGCCGCAGAGTCTCCAGAAGAGCTACCATGATAAGAGAAGAAAGACACTGGAATTCCAAGAGGGAGATCACGTGTTTTTGAGGGTGACGCCAGTGACTGGTGTGGGTCAAGCTTTGAAGTCTAGGAAGCTCACCCCATGTTTTGTTAGTCCATATCAAATATTGCAGAGGATAGGAGAGGTAGCCTATCGAATTGCTTTACCGCCGTCACTTGCGAATTTGCATGACGTGTTCCATGTGTCTCAGTTGAGGAAGTACATTCCGGATCCATCGAATGTGATTCAGATGGATGATTTACAAGTGAAGGATAACCTGACAATGGAAGCATTACCGATGCAGATTGATGGACGAGAGATGAAACAACTACGAGGTAAAGACATAACTTTGGTGAAGGTGTTGTGGGGTGGACCAGCTGGCGAAAGTTGGACTTGGAAACGTGAAGATCAGATGAGGGAGTCGTATCCGACTCTATTTCCTTGAGGTAATTTTCGAGGGCGAAAATTCTTTAAGTAGAGGAGAGTTGTAACACCCCAAATTTCGTAAGAATATTTATTTAATTTATTTAAATATAATATTCATGATTTTTAGTGAATTTTGGTGGTTTGTGGTGATGTTGGTATTTTGTGGAGTTTTGGTTATTTATTTAAAATAATAGTATATAATATGGAATATATTGTAGTATTATTTATTTAAATAATATTAGAAGGGTAAATTGAACTTTTAAGGAGGAGTTAGTGAGGGTAATATTGGGAAAGCCCATTTTAGAAGCCCAATGGTTAGGTTTAACAAAAAGGAGAATTTGAGAGGAATAAGATTCATTTTTGTTAGACCGTGAGAAGGAGGAAAAGTCTAGAGCTCTGAGGAAAGAGGGAAAAGCTTAGGATTCGAGAAGATTTCCAAGAATTCAAGAAAGAAAGCTTGGAATCGACAATCTAAGGTATGTGGAGTATTGCCTTTCATTGTTTTCAATATCAGAATTCGATGTGTTTAAAGTTGATTTTGAGGTTTATGTGGGTTTGCAGGTTTATGAGTAAATTGATGATTTAGGTGTTATTTTTGTGGATTAATGATGAATATGAAGGGTTAGATTGAATCGGATAAAAGTAGGCCTTTGAGGCTAATTTCTCTGTTGATGTTGTTTTGACCTCGTAGGGAAAGGGATTTATGGAAGTTACGAAGGTAATTGGGTTTGTGAAGGTTTATGTGAAATTGAAGCTTAGGATAGTGTAATAAATCGGCCTAATAGTCGTAGGTTTTGTGTCCTTGTTGCCTTAATGCCATAGGGATGTTTTGGGGGTGTTTTTGGGGTAAATGAGGCTGAACCCGTAAGGTTTTTGGGGTCTGATATGCTACTGGTGCGTAGCAGCGATTGCAGGAAATCGCGACCTCCAAAGCGAAGAAATCCTTCATAAAGCGAATATTCGCCCCAGACTCGCTGGGCGAACAGCGCAGCGAATGCGCGATAATGCTATTTTGAGATACTGTGATGGAACTTCAATCTGGTTTTTGTATGGGATTTTAGGGTTCGCTGGAAGCTCGCTAGGCGAACACCCAAGCGAACAAGTTCGCAAATGAACGTTCCAGCGAATGCCTGCTGTTCGCGAATTTGTTTTATGATTCTTGTGCTGTCTTGATGTTTTGAGCTGTGATTATTTTGAGGAATTACCATGATTATATTGATGATTATGAGACGATGATTTATGATGTTTTGATGAATAAATGATGATATGATTAACATGAGATTTTGATGAATGATGATGCACGTAATGACTTTTATTGATGATGATGATAATGACGTTGTGTATCATGCATTCATAGCATTCCAGACTTCGGTCTATGGTGGCTTCAATCTCATTGTGTGGATGTGAGGTAATTTTGACGTGCTCCGGTTCTTGTGTAGTATCGATCCTAATGACAGGGATCTTTGGAGGGTGATGGCCTAGTGTCCATCGATTTGGTGAATTGGTACCACATGCATGAGTCTTGTTATGCATTGCATTTATTGGCATTGATGTGATTTATGATATCGTGATTTTTCGATGTTTCCCTTTGTGATGACCCTGATGATGTTGAATATGATAATGACGCCATTTTATACATATCTTGTTTTTATATTGATTATAATGAATTGTGATTACTCACCCTGCCTGTTTGAATGTTGCCTCCACGTGGGTAACGTGCAGGTGATCTGGCTTAGCTGTGGGTGCCTTCAAGGACTTTTGGAGTTTATTTTGCTTTTGGTCGATGTAGAGGGTCTTCTCTGATATTGTAACATCGGGTTGGGTCGTTGAGTCGAACCATGCTGAGTTGTTATTTGATTATTATGGTTTTTATTTTAAAACCCTTTTGATTTTGGATTATTGTGGTTATGGTGGTTCCGCTGCTATTTGATGGCTTTTTGATTATTTTGAGGAAAACCCCCGTTGTTTAGGGAGCAAATGTTTTATTTTGAGTTTATTGAGAAATGTGCACCCTTTTGAGGTGATTTTTACTCTGATAATTTGTGTATTTTGCCGTGTATATTTGTGGGGTAGAAAAAGGTGTTACCATTTGCATTATGGTCATGACTTTTGTGGAAATGCCAATACTTAGACTTGACCGACCTAGATGATTCTTTCATTGGGTATGAATTCTTAATCTCGGCTTTATTGAACTCAGTGTTCACACATTTTTCTCCATATTTTCTCCCTTGAAGTGTTCAAAGGAGTGTAAGCGTTGATCCAGGATTAAGGTCTTAAATCCCTTTCTTCTCTACGACGTCCACTATATCTTTTTGGCGCTTGGTTGCGTTTGGTGTTCCCTATTCCCTCTCTCTCTATCTCTCTCTCTCTCTCTCTCTCTCTCTCTCTCTCTCGCCCTCCCTCCTCGGCCATGAGCTCTTTCTAATAATTTATAATTGATTGTACCCTATTCAGCAAATCACTTAGGCTAGAAGTTCCCTCGAGCTCTAGCTTTTTCTAGAACATGCACTCTAACCTCAATCAATTATTAAATATCCAACACTTTAGTCAATCATTTCTAGCCCCCACTATTATTACCTCTTTTTTGAAGCGGTCAATATACTCGCACAAGGTTTCCTTCTTTCATTAGACAACCCCACTGAGTACGATCATGCTTGTAGGTTGCCATTTTTGGGCAGTAAAATGGGCGGTGAAAGCGTCACAGAGGTCGTTCCAAGAATCTATGCTCCTATTTAGGAGAGTCTTTAACCACTTCATTATGGCTCTAGTCGGTCGTATACATGCTCAATGTACTCATCTAGATCTCCAACTTCATGATAGCTCTGTAGCTTTGGATGCTTTTCTAATGACCTTAGAATCTTGCCATCGAGGATGCGGGGAAACAATGAGTTCGTTTTTTTGCTCCAGAACCTTAACATCTTCATCATATCTATCCATTCCTCGAGGGTCTCATGTTTCTTATTATATGGGTATGATGAACCTTAGGAGGAGTATATCTACCGCTCCTCCATTCAAGATCAGGCGAAGGAGTTCTATGTCTTCTATGTCGGTTCCAATAGAGACCTTTGGTCCTCTCTTTGTTTTGTTGTTGTATTAATGGAGGTTGGCCCAAGTATAACAATTTGTATGACTTGGGAGACCGCCTCTCGCACATTGCTATTTCTTAGCATAATGTGTTGCAGTCTCTCTTCAATTCTGAATATCCTCCCTGTTAATAATTGTGAATTCTGCTAGTGCACTAAATTATAAACTTTGTTCACTAGATTAGGGGCTCCTTGTACTCCAAGATTGGCCTATAACAACTGAAGATCATGGAGCATTTCATGTCTAGGTACAATAGGTAGTGGAGGAGGCCGATGTGATGGTTCACATTAGTAAGTTTGTTGTGTAGATCTGAAGAACGAGATATCCTGGAATGCTCTTTGACTTCTCAGTGGAGTAGGATCATGTTGCAAAGGGTTAGAAGGAGAAACCACTTGAACTAGACCGTTTTTGCCTGAGGAGAATATGGAGAAGGCAGAGCTCTAGTAGCTTTGGCGATAACAACACGAGTTTGTCGTTGAACAATATATCAAGTGGCTTTAGTATCACCATGCTTAATGAATCTGAATCTATTGGAGGAGAAGGTTAAAAATTCAAGGAAGAATATCAAGAAACAAATATCTGAATCTTCTAGAAAAGGAGATCTATATCTTTGGATTAAAAAAATTAGGAATGTGGAAATTCACGAGAATTAGACGTCGTCTCACATATGGTGTCATTGTTTCATTTTGGAACTAGAATGTCCGATGAGCGGTGAAATGAGATATTGGTACGATATAACAAGTTTTCGATGCAACATATATATGGGATTGACCTGCAAGATTATCACTTCAATATCCAAGTCAGTGAGAGAATGAGAAGTAATGTGAGAATGAGATTAAATTTGAATATTTGAAATGACACGTCTTTCTATTTTCACAGTAAGAGTGCCTCGAGCGAAATGAGACGCATTGTATGGATAGCTATTAGTCTAATCAGTGGTGCTTTTATCTTTCTCTTTAGATCTTACTAATGGTCTAGAATAATTTGGACTTACGATAATACTAACTAATTATAACCATCACAACCAACTTAATAATTCATTTACACAATAAATAACTTACCTAAACAACTACTTACAAAACAAGTAACTCATTTAACTCACTAATTTGAATTGCATTTAAACATGATATTCATTGATAAGACAAGATGACACGATTTTTTATATGAAAAAGTGGTTGACCTTGTTAGGAACATAAGATGGGCCTAAGTAGCATTTTAGGATAAGAGAAAGCTACCGTGGAGCCACATATTGATCCACAAAATCAACCACGAAACGGACAAAAGAAACGGCGACGATGCGTTACAATTTCGTGACTACGAGACATTGACACGCACATCCACAACAAATGTGCAAAATAATCTCTTCATGCATGCATGCAAGTTTCATCGTTATCCTTTAGTATTGTAAGCACAAACCACTACGACTCTTCAAAATTTCTAACACACACGACGATGCCAATTCTTATTCAAACTCTAGCGTTAATTCTTTTTTATTTTATTATATATGAATGAAAATATTAGTGATACACCTTTTAAGCGCATTAGTTTAGTGAGAGAAGAAAATATAATGATGGAACTGGACGATGCTAATTGCATTGTTTGGTTGTTTTTGTTGTCTTGCTGTATACTTGTATTCATGATAGCTCAGTCTTATCATTACAATTTAGAATTTTGTCGCATGTTAGGAGCACCGTTCATGGGTGTGGGGACCCTCCAATTTGTCTGCCAATATGTTTGATGTTAATGTTAACCTGAGCTGGCTAGTCGCCGCATCTTGGCTTTTCTATATTTGATTTAGTAAATCAATTGATGTCGATATTTACAGATATTTCATATTAAAAACTACTTAAATTAGATTAATTGATCCTAGTTGATTACCACCTCCGGTTTTTTTTATAAGTCACTTTGAGAAAAAATTTTGTACCACAATATAAGTCGTTTTATAATACCAACGAATCATTAATGTTATTTTTCCTACTATACCCTTAAATATTTATTATTCTCTCTCCTTTCAATTATGTAAATTTGTCTTTCCAATATCATTAATAAAGGACAATTTTGTAAAACCATTCATAATTTCTCTTTTTCATACTACATTTATTACCTTTCTTAATATGTGTGAAAAGTCAAAAACGACTTTTAAATCATTTTAAATTTTTTCACAATATAATACCTCCTCCGTCTCACAATGAGTGGCATATTTAAAATAAAATGATGTTCTAAAATGTATGACTCATTTTAATTTTCAATGCAGCTTTTTTTATTTTACCTTCTAATTAATATTACTTTCATCATTTCCAAAACATTACAAGGGTACTTTAGTAAAACTATTATTCTCTCTCTTTTATTTTTTTATTTTTCTTAACTTATGTGAAAAGTCAACTGAGTCACTCATTGTGAGAAACAGAAAGTAATTATTACTAAAAGAAAAAAATATAACATTAATTATTTATTAATACTATGAAATAAATTACAATGCGGTACAATTTTTTTCAAAAGCCAAGATGCTGCACTGTTTTGCTGGTAATTTTATTTTATTTTTATTTTTTATGTAACGTGTAATGCTTTGCTAAATTTATATATTTTTATTATTATTTTATTGTATGTATGTTGAAATGTTAAAATATAAAATTTAAAAATTTATCTCCTACTAATGTTAAAACCATGACTTTATGGTTACAAGGGACATCTTTTTCCACTAAGCTGTTATGTTTTTGTTGTCTATTTATTTGTTTCAAATGTATATATTATAACATTTCATTAATTTAATTCAATAATAATTTTAATAAAATTAAAATTTATTTCACTTCATTCTTTAACATTAATATTTACTTTAAATTAATTAACTTTAAAGTAAGTTTAATGTTCCAAATATAGTAACTTCGGTTTACTGTTATATAGTAAATATTAAACATTATTTATATTATTCAATGTTTATTTATATTAATTTCAGTTAATATTATATTAATTTCAGTTTAATGTTTATTTTTTAAATATTAATTTTATATAGTAAATATTAATATTTATATTGTAAACATTAATATTTACTATATTTATATCAATAAATATTTACGATATTTATATTTAATAATTATTTAATATATTTATATTTAATATTTATTATAATAATATTTATATATATTTATTGCAACATTTCATTTATTAATAAGTATTATATATGAAATATATTATATATAAAAAAAATTAGTGATCGAATTAGCCACCAAAATTAGAATTCATGTTAGAAAAATTTTAAAAGTCACTAAATTGGTCACTAAATAAAATTAACCGCCGAATTAGCGACTGATATTTCGTGACCATAATTTTCGGTCTCTAATAATGGTTTTTATATAAATTAATTCATAAAAAAATTCAGTGACTGAAATTTCGGTCACTAATATATATATATATATATATATATATATATATATATATATATATATATATATATATATATATATATATATATATATATTCATTATTAAGTTGCTTTCCTCCCAATTTTCTCCTTTTATTTATTTATTTCTAATTTTTTAGTCAAAATTTTACATTTTTATTCTTTTAACAAATAAAAAATATATATTTATATAAATAATTAACTCATACAAATTTATTAATTTAGATAAAATATAATTTTAGTGACAATTAGTGTAAGAATCTTTTTAAATAATATTTGAAAGTTCTATTTTGTTAATAGTATATACATTTCAAATGTAAATTATACAATAAAAACCAAATGGCTTAGTGGATACCCAAAAGCCTCATGAAGGAAAATGCATTGGTTTGATTCCTACTAGAGACAAAACTTTTGTTTTATATTAAGTTTTTTAAACAATTGAAAATGGTCACTAAAATCGGTCACTAAATTCGTCTCTAAAGGTTAGCGACTAACATTTTTCCAACCGAAATTTGGTAGTCGCGTTATTGGTCGCTAAACGTTATAGTGACCGATTTTTAGTCTTTTTCGGTCTCTAATTCGGTCACTAAACTAGAATATTTTAGTCGTTTACTTTTATCATGAATGCGCCATTTCATTTGGAGTCAGCTCATTAATTTTGTGCCCTAGGAGTGCATGCACCATCCCATATGGCGCCACCGCTAATTTGTGAGTGCATGCGACATCCCATATGGCGCCACCATTAATTTGTGCCCTAAATGGAGTGCATGTGCCATCACATATGACGTATCCTTTTTTTTTTTTTAATTTTTATTTTAATTAGGAAATTAAATGGAAAAAAATTAAAATAATCCAAAGAAAAAATAACTAACAATATTTAAATATAAAATTGTTTACAACTGATGAAAAAAATTCAATGACTAGCCCTATCAAAACGTCCACCGGTTCCACATCCTGGTGCATTTGCACGGCGTCGAGGTCTACCACAGTTTTGTTGAGGTGTTTGTGGTCTTTGCGTGTTGACCTGTGAAAAAGGTATTTGTTGAGATTGTCCCGGCGTATCTGACAAATTTTGAATCATTTGTCCCCAATAGTCGGGGGGTTGTTGCCAATGGGGCTTCCGTAATTCAGTTCCATGTCCATGTTTTCGTAGTTGGGACGGGGGGTTGGGTTAGGTGTGGACGGTATGGTTGACCGAATTGGTACATTGAATCGTTTTGGAGATGATGCAATGGTTGTTGTGGGGTTTGGTAGTCAAATAGTGGTTGGGTATTTTGGTGGTAGAACAATTGTGTGTTCATTTGTGGGGGGCTATTGTGGGCTGGGGTGGAGTCGAAAGAGTTATCAGGACTATAGGCAGATGTGGTGTCGATGTCTGGAGGTTGGCGGTAAAGGTAAGGCTCTTGTTGTTGTGATTGGGTGGGTGACATGAATTGGTTGCAGTTCTGGAAGATTGATTGGGTGGGTAGTCTTGGCTGTTGGGTATAACACGGTGTTTGATGTTGGGCATGTGTTTGTTGTTGTGTGTGTGAGGAAGAAGCATGTTGGCGTGGATCAATCAAATATGTTGGCTCAGATGAAAATTGTTGTGTTGTTGTAACCGACCTAAACCAAATTATATATTGATGACATGGTCTAGCCCCTTCCACAACAGAATAGCCTAAGATGTGTCAATGTCGATTCTTCCAATGTCGACATATCTCTTTTGCAAAGTCTTTCCAATCATCTAGACCCAATTGGGCATCCACCCTCAATTGATGCCAGTCTCCCAAAGACGTCAGAGCGACTGGATTATCTTGATGCATGCTGAACTGCAATTTCACCCGATCACTTTGGTGCATCTCCACTGTAGTGAACCGAATGATCGGTATTTTAGCTGTCCACACCGCAGCATCATCGGCGTTGGGCTGATGGTCGAGTCCCTCATACGGCCTCCAAACAAACCACATGAACAAAATATTTAATTAGAAAAATTACAGTGTGGGAATGTAATATCCAAAATTTTGGTAGTGTAAGAATAATTTACATATTCCGGCCCAATGTGTTCTAATAGGTTGCGGTACACGATTATTGAGTTTCTAGGACATCGTTGGTAAGTCATTCCCAGAACTGACCACCTAAAAAAAGTGACAGAAATAAATTAGTTACAAAGAAACATTTCATCAAAGTATACATGTTTGATATTTAAAAATAAACTTACTTGTTTGCGTAGGGGAATGTGTATGGATGCGGATTGGTCGGAGCTAGTGTCGGCATTCTAGACTAACCCCATGCTTGAAGTAGAAAGGCACAGCCATAAAAAGTAAAAGTATTTTTTTTTGGAATTTTTACACAATGAACTATATAGATGGTCCAGGACAGCTAAATCCCAACTATAGGTGCATACTTTATTAATGTTGTGTAACAATGGTAAATACATAATATTTACAGTATTTCCAGTACTTTCTGGAAACAAAAAAAGTCCAAATAAAATCATAATATAGCACCGAGTTTTAATTATCTTGTCATACTCGGTAGATTCCTCATTTAATATGATAGATTTATAATGTTCTCTTAGATATTTTAAATTAATACCTTGGCTCCTCGGTGACCTGCACGTTGTGGCTGAGGTGTTTCGACACAAAGAGGGGCACCCAACAGATCTTCGGAAAGATACAATCAAGCCGCTACCTCTATCAAAATCAAACCTACCAAATTACCTATTGGTAAAAAAATCCAAAGGGGAGGAATACCGTTCTAGAAAAGTACAAACATTTCTACCATTAATCCATATTAAAAGCCATTTTCAAGAGAGAATTTTGATAGATAACAAATCATCTTCAAAATTAAAAACATTTTTTTAGAATAAAATATTGTTTTCGATAAGCCAAATGTTCCAGCATGTAGACATCCACACCAAGCCCTCTTTGCAATTTCAATTCAATTGCCTTATCCAAAGGCTATGTTTAATGAAGTTAACACAACTTTTAGAATCTCTATCTGATTTCACACCTAACCAAGAGTCCACTAGTTCCCAAAATCTCATAGAAATTGAGTAATGAAATAGTAAATGATGTAAATCTTCATCTTATAGTAAGAAAAGGACTCAAGCTCTATTTTTGTTGCCATGAATAATGCCTAATCTTAACAGCTGATCCCTAGTTGGTAATCTATTCAAGAAAACTCGCTATCCAAACAATTGAATTCTATGAGGAATCTTTGTTCTCTATAATCCTTTTAAAGTTGTATTCAAGTTGTCATTTATAACCTCCTCTCGAGAGGCAATTTCAGCCATCTTATAACAGGAGTTAACTAAAAACATCTTTGAATTTTTTAGATTCCATACAAATCTATCAGGTTGATATAAGCTTGACTTTGATCATGTTAGAAGAGAGAGTAGTTCACCTTGCTGCCTGTTGGAACTGATGGAAGAATTAGGGTTTTCAAGAAACGTGATGAAGAAAAATAAGAGAGAAAAGAAAGAAAAATTGAACTATAAAAATATTTTCTTATTGTGTGGAGTTACTATTTACATCATACCATGTACTTTATATAGGGCCCATGCCCAAAACTTACAAAGTGCAAAATACAAAGGTAGAAGTTTCACTTCGACACAACTACAAGCTATATTCGACTCTGTCAAATACAACCATCTCAAAATAACTCAGTTCAACTAAGTCGAACGAACCACAATAGAACTTAGACTTGAAACACTGAATTATCAGCTTCTAACACACTTCATAATTTATACTTTCAAGGCTTCTCATCCCGATACTTTTCTTTAACTTTTCAAACTTGACTTTTTTTTCAAAGGCTTAGTGAGTATATCAATTAGTTGCCATTTTATCTTGCGATGCTTAAGTTTAAACTTTCCTTTGTTAACTTGATCCCTTAGAAAATGACACCTCCTCTCTATGTGCTTACTTCGACCATGACACACCAGATGATTCTCCAAGTCAATAGCTGAATTGTTGTCGACAAACAACTTCATTTTTTAAGGTTCCATCATCTTGAGCTCTTCGAGCATCATCTCTATCCATGCTGCTTTACATGTTGCATATGATGCAGCCACATACTCAGCTTCAAAGATGACAAAGCCACAATGCTTTACTCAATTGAACTCCATGAGATTGACGCACCTCCAATCATGATTATGTAGCATGCAATACTCTTACACTACAAGAAAACTGCCTTTTGGCGTCGGCTAAAAGCCCTCGCCAACAGGCTTAAAACCGACGCTACAACGTGTTAGCGACGACTTAGCGTGAGAGTCGAGGCGGACATCCTAAAGTTTGTAGCAAAGCATAATCACGAGTCGTCGCTAACATAGTGTCAGCTGTTGTAACGCTAGTGTGATGGTAAAACACACAAACCGACGCTAGTTTACTTTTTTTTTATAAGCCGACGCCAAAATCTTATAGTGGCTGTTTAAAGTGTGACTCATACAATCTCTACAATACGGTAGCGTCGGTTATTATGGACACTAGTTGGGGTTTTCTAAAAATGGCGTCGATACAAACCGTCGCTACTTAGGAAATATCGTGTATTATAGCGGTACACAGAACCGACGCTAGTGTTTATTTATTTTACGATTTACTTTAGCGCCGGTTTTTTTTTTACGTTAGGACCTTAATAATGTTCTGTGTAGCGTCAGTTATAGCCGCCGCTAATGTTTTTTTGGTTTTTTTTTATTTTTATTTAAATGTATTCCTGTTTAAAATCAAATTTATTTGCTACATTAAATTTACTGAACCCTATTTTTAATTTCAAACTATTAATTGATCCACATTATCACATCAAAATTCTAACACAAGATAACAAACTTGTGTAAATCCATGATATTGCTACATTAAGATGTGAAAGTTATATTAAAATATTGACACTATATTAAACTTGTTCCCATCCACAATATTGCTACATAAAGATGTCAAATTACATCAAAATATCAAATTTGTGAAAATCCACAATAATTAACAAGTTCCAAAACTAAGAAAAAGAGAATGCATATATGACTCAACATCAATCACTCGTATCTTCTAGATCCAATGACTGCTCATCAAGGTCATCATCGTAATGGCCATGAGTATTAGGATGGACACTAGAAGCAAGAGCAGTGGAAGGACCCGCCTGACTCGACTTCCAAGCAAACATCTCTTTTTGAAATTCTTGAAACTGCCTTTTCAATTCTTCTGTCTCAGCCATAGCTCTATCTGCACGTGCATTAGCTGATGCAACCTCTTCACGTGCTATGGCAGCCTCAGCTCTAGCCGCCTCAATCGCTTGGCTATCTTCCTCTCTATTCTGGTTTGAAACTATAACTTGTGTCAAATAAGACACACTATATCGTATGTTAACCGCCATTCGGGCAGTTCCATAACAACGACCGCGCAACTTACCGCCGGCAGCTTCTTTCCAAATTTGTAGCCTTTCTGACGCATCCACATTATTATCAGTTTGAGTGGCTTGTGTTAGACGGTTCACATAACCTTTCTGTAAAACACAAGACACATATACAATCAGCCACATTTCAAGAATTCTATAACAATAGGCCACTCAATGCATGCATCACAAGGCTTTAACTCAATGCAAGATAACATTTCACAAACATGAAAAAGTTCCTGAACTAATACACATTATTTGTACCACTGTATCAGTGTATCAGCATTACAAGTCTGCAACCAAACACTTTAACTAATACACATTATTTGTACCACTCAATCAGCCACATCACAAGGCTTGAACTAATACACATTATTTGTACCACATTATTTAACTCAATCCAATTGATGATCAGGAAACACTTTAACTGTTCTTGCAAACATAATAAAATACAGCAGCATTACAAGTCTGCAACCAAACAGCAACAACAAAACCTTTGAAACGCAGAAAATATTTGGATTCAACACCAGCATTTAATTTCTGTCACGTTAGATAAAGCAAGGCTCTATTAGAACATATCAGAAAATATTTGGATTCAACCAAACAGCAGAAAATATTTGGATTCAACCAAACAGCAGAAAATATTTGAATTCAACCAAACAGCAGAAAATATTTGGATTCAACACCAGCATTTAATTTGTTTCGTTCGTTTACTGTTGAACACGTTAGATAAAGCAAATGTAGTGTAGAAAGTTGTGTCAATTCAATGTTCTTAGAACCATTATATTTATTATTAGGTCACTGGGAGTTCTTATAAACCAATCCAATGTTGAAACAAATGGAACTAAAAGAACAAGTCACCTTCTCTTTTTAATGTTTCAGAGGAACTCCAAGAAACAATCAACAAATAATTAAATTGTTAGATGTATTTACTAGCTTCTTGTCAGAACAATTTATATAGAAAGGTTGTATTCATGTATTAGAACATATCAGAACTTAAATGCTCTTTTTAAGGCAAGGCTCTATTAGAACATATCAGAACAATTTAAGGCAAGACTCTTTTTATTTGAAGGAATAATAACATTGACTGAAAAATGTATTATTTGAGTGATGAAATAGTTTAGAAGACTGTGTTGGTAAACATATCAAAACTTCACAACCATATCAGAACAATTCCAATTCTGTCTGCAAATTACACAAAGCACTATAAAAGCTGACCGTGCAGGACAATTCCAATTCTGTCTGCAAATTACACAAAGCCATTTATGGCTTAAAACAAGCCCCCAGGGCATGGCTTAAAACACAGAACAACTAAAAACAAATTATGCCGATTATATCTATAAGTAAAGTTGAAAAACAAATGTTAATCAAGTAGTAACATGCTAATGGACCAGCTGATATATAAACTACAGTCAGAACAATCATCAATTACAAGTAACTATAAATCAAGAAAGGACTTACATGTGTTTTTTCTGCACGACGGTCAACCCACTGCCCATTCTTCTTTTTGTGGGTGGCCATGAAGAGCTCGTCGGGATTTGGTGGTCGACCTAACTTCTTCTCCTATAAATAAAGACAAAATATATATGGTTACAATGAATATCGGATATAAATATTTTGGCGCGTATTATAATTACAAATAGAATACACACCAATTCTAGAGCAACATCATGATGAGCTCTACGTCCTGTGGTATGGACTGCCCCACCTCTAGCTGATGATCGATTAGTCTTATTTTGTTGAGAGAGCTTTTTGAATTCTTCAGTTTGCCACCCCTTAAGAAGATACTCATAATGCTTTTCACCCATCCAAGACGACTTTGTCCCATTCCTCCTAATCTTACCAAATATATCAATTATTCTTTTACCACAAGATTTATGAAACAAATCTTCCATTTTGCTGTCATCACATGGCTCCCACCGAACAAGATCCTGGCAAAAGAAATAGTTTAGAAGATTGTGTTGGTAAACATATCAGAACTTCACAACCATATAAGAAGCATGAAGAAATTACATCTTTCTTTAAACATTTTAAAGTATTGATCTCTCTCCTTTCTTCTACCACTTGATTTAAGCTCGCTATACCTCATGAAATTTCCAGAATAATTTTTTATTAAAACTTTTCTAATAGATGCAGCAACAACATCGCCTTTACATAACCTACAAAACATAACTCAAACAAAAATCAAACATAAACTACAACCAGATATACACAAGAGATTTGTGATAAGCATTGTAACATTCACATAATCACTTCATACACCATACACTTTATTCATCACTCTCAATTTATTGGATCATGAATGATTTTTG
This sequence comes from Lathyrus tuberosus, assembly GCA_022829125.1. Classification (NCBI taxonomy): domain Eukaryota; kingdom Viridiplantae; phylum Streptophyta; class Magnoliopsida; order Fabales; family Fabaceae; genus Lathyrus; species Lathyrus tuberosus. The sequence continues at coordinate 1,458,460 of JALAZF010000073.1, read as the reverse complement.
GTGTTAGCACATAAACAAAATCGGCATGAAAAAAACATTACAAAGGATAAGTGCTCTGGTGTCATAACATTCTGTAAATAAACAAATAACCTTAATGTCAAAAAAATACACAAATCACCTACATTAAGTTAGTTTCTGTCATTCAGTTAGTTTCTGTCAAGAAAGTTAGAGAAAATTGTAAACTTCTGTTAGAAGTTAGTTTTGGTTAGAGGAGGGAAAGTTAGGATGCAGTTGGAGAAGTTGGGAGTTTTTTGTTAGAAACCTGTTAGTGAATTCTCTTTCTGTTATGACAGTTAAGAGTTTTGTTAGGGAATTTGGTTAGTACTTCTTTCAATATTGACAGACCTTTAAAATATTTCTTTATTGTAATGAGTTTTGTTTTTGCAGGCCCAAAAGGATTCTAAGGACTCCTTTCTGATGTCTGGCTGTAATATTGCAGATGGCAGTGGTACTATGCTGGTAAGTTAGACTTCATTTTTCTTATTTTCTATTTTAATTGTATTTTGTCCTTGTTTAATTTGTGTTGGATGTTTTGAAAGGGTCATTTAGGTAGTTAGACTTATGTTTAAACCTAGTTATTGCTACCCATGTTTAAACCTTTAATCATAAGTCAGCATAGAGAATATCAGTCAGCCTGTGAATATCAGATGTTAGACCTATGTTTAAACCTAGTTATTGCTACCCATGTTTAAAACTTTAATCACAAGTCAGCATAGATAATATAAGTCAGCATAGTTATTGCTACCCATGTTTAGATCATATATTTGATGTTAAGGGCATGAAAGACAGGGCACCCCATAGAGAACCTACGGGTATTTCAGAAGCAACATAAACATGGCATGAAAGACAGGGCACCCCATAGAGACAGGGCATGAAAGTCATTGTTATAATTGTTATAATTGTTATAATTATGAATACAAGATTTCTTACCCTTGGCCCACAATACTAATCATTGGTCGTTTCCCACCAGCAAATGCTTGTTCTGCGACCTCCTCTCCCTCATCATAATCTGTTTGGTCCCTCTCCTCTTCCTCCACCGCTACCGTGGTGTGATGGACAGTCGGACCTTGCAAAACATGTTGTGTCACTCCCGGGGTAGGAACAAATGTGCATTCCTCAAAAGTCTGTGGTGATTCGGTTGTCTGAACCGGTGGCGGTGTTGTGGTTCTAGGAGGTGGTGGTGGTGTTGCGGTTGTTTGAGACAGTGGTGGTGGTGATGTGCTTGTCTGAGACGGTGGTGGTGGTGCTGCGCTTGTCTGAGGCGGTGGTGGTGTTGTGGTTATATGAGGCGGTCGTGGTGATGCGGTCGTCAGAATTGGTGGTGCTTGCATTCTTTGATGCGTGCTAGAAGTGATGCTTTGGTTCCTTGTGTCATGCTTTATGCGAGATGTGTTTATAGCTAGAGCCCCAGGTGGCATATGTCGTGTCCGACATAATCTATCAACACTGCATTAGCAAGAATGCATGAAACTAAAGATATTAAATTTTAAAGAAACCAAATAGTGAAAGTTTTTATCATCTTACGGTTTCTTTCCCGTTGGTGCTCCCTTCTTTGACCCTTCTCCTGTCATTTCAAATTACACAGAGTATGAGCCACAAAAATCTACACAATTTAGGCGAAAACCAATCAATACTATATATTGAGCATGATGGTATTCATTGATTGATAAAGAAATGAAGTAAAAATATCACAGAGGCAGAAATGATTGTCTACAGAATTAGTTTAGATTTATCTCTGATATTGATATAGCTTAGATTTATCTCAATTTTTTTCTTGATGTTTAAGGCAAAGAAGACAAAAGTTCATGAATTAGATATAAATTGCATATAGGATGTATAAAAGCACATGGATCAAATTACACTATAATGTTCTATTTTTTTAGGAAAAAAATGGCAGCCAACGCATCTACGGTGTCAAGATGTATCCCTATGGACCACTGAATGCAACCCTGCACTCCTCCCTTTTAAACATGCAAAATTGATTAAATTCAATAAAAGTATAATGCTTACGAGGATACTGAAATACTGTCAAAAGATTCTTCTGCACAGGAAGATCAATCTTTTTCTTCACCCTTTCAGAATTAAGTGTTTGAATTGAGAAGTTCCTGCAATTTCTAATCTAGCAACAAGCAGAGGAGCCTAAAGTTGTAAACTTGTGATTCTATATACCTAAATTAGTATATGGATCTAAATTAGAAATTTCTACCCAAGCAGAGGAGCCTTATTCTAATTTTGAAAGATACCGAACATTGGTTAGAATAAATTTGGAAACATCACTAAAGCAAACAATATCATAGCACATATATATCATTCGAGTGCAAACAATAACATCATACAACATATTGAAACAACTATGAAACAAAAACATAATCGTTTTGATTTGGTTACATTTGAAGTTCATGTTGATGAGGGATGACATCATGGCCCTACTACCATGGCATATTATAAACTAAAAACTACAGATAATTTACATCGTTGTTCTCTCCATCTTGAATCATTGGATCATTTATCACTAGTATTGGCTCGACCTCATCAATTAATCCTTCATCGGCTAAACCACGTATTTGTTCAAGTTCTGTAATAGGCACAACTGGTGACATTTCATCAGATTGATAAGGAATTTCATCCTCGATGTTATCTATCTCCACATAACCCCTTGGTTTTGTGGTGATTGCAGCACACCATCCACGCATGTTTCTACACATATCTGGATATGGGACATAATACACCTGTTTTGCTTCTTGTGCAAGAATGAACGAATCATATTGACGATATCGTTTATTCATCTTTATGTCAACAATATTGTACTCCTTATTAACTCTTGTGCCACTATTATTTGTTGGATCAAACCAAGCACGATAAAATAGGGAAATCTTGTTGCTAAAGCCATGGTATTCCAATTGAAGGATATGTTGGATGATATCGTAGAAATCATCTTCTCCTCCATTTGTAATTCCTTTAACATATACCCCACAATTAGTAGTCTTTTTACCATGACGCCATTCTTCAGTGTGAAACTTGTACCCGTTAACAAAGTAGATGTGCCACGATGTTGCCTTAGGATTAGGACCAAGAACTAATGCCTTCACGTATGGGCTAGGTGTTCCATTGCTCTCATCATTCACCTAAAAAAAAATATACATCCAACCTTAGAGCGATTACATTGGAAAACTACATCAATGTGAGAAGTAAACTTACATATTCCTTTAGCCATGAAGGAAATTGCTCGTGTATAAGACCAGAAGCATCTTCCTCATTGATACGATGATATTGCATGAACAATCTGACACTGAATATAAAATTTATGAAGTATTTATACACGATGGTTAAGAACAAAGCAGTTGTTTTACAAAATGTACTTACTCGAGGTACGGTTTAATCTCATCACAATTGATTAGGATGTGCACGTGAGCAGAATCCCATTCTTTATCAAGCACCCAATAGACCTGAGACTTTCCACTAGGACGACCATGTTTGTTAAAAATAGAAAGTGTTGGTTGGACATTCTCATGATATGATGATCCAGGATCGTTTCTGAAACTTGTACTTGGAAACAAACTAACGGTCTTGAAATAGTGAGAGCAAAAATAAGTAGTTTCACGATGCAAATAGGCAATGCATATTAAACCTTCAACTCTGGCTTTATTTTTCACTGAACGCTTGTAGTCTCCCATCAATCTAAGAGTGAAACTGTTAAAAGATGTTATTTCATTAAAGTAATCTACAAAAATTACACATTGTTTACCTTTCAAATGGATACATCCAACGATATTGTACAGGACAACCAAGAATTGCTTCATTAGGTAGGTGAATCGGGAGATGTTCTATCGAGTCAGAGAAACCTGGTGGAAATATTCTTTCTAGCTTGAATATGATGATGGGAATATTCTGTTCCAACCTAACAAGATCTTCCAACTTCAATGTATTACAACACAAGTCTTTAAAAAAACGACTTAACTCAGTTAGCAGCTTCCATATCTCACTAGGCAAGGAACGAAAAGCAATTGGAAGCAAACACTCCATGAATACATGATAATCATGGGATTTCATCCCCTTCATCCTACCCTTGGTGACATCAGCACATCTAGAAAGATTCGAGGCATAACCATCAGGCATTTTTAGTTCCTTAATTTATCTACAGACTAGCTTTGCCTCTTCGGATGTCAACGAAAATTTTGCCTTTGGCTTAGCCATCTTTCCATTAGGTAAAGGACGCGACTCTAAATCCCCACGTAAACAGTTAAGAGGTAAATCCAATCTTGCCTTCTCATTGTCCTTTCATTTTGCAGGATCATTCATGACAGTGTTAAACACATTATCAAATACATTCTTCTCTATGTGCATCACATCAAGGTTATGCCTTAACAAGTTGTCCTTCCAGTATGGAAGATCCCAAAATATACTTCTTTTGGTCCAATTATGATGTTTCCCATACCCTGGAAATTTGGTGGCCCAGTCAGTGTCTGTGACTTTTGGAAAATCACGGACAACTTCCCAGAGATCATGGCCAGTAAACATATAAGGTGGTCTTTTTTTCTTTATCTTGTTTTTTGTAAATCTCTTTTTACTTTTTCTAAACGGATGATCCATTGGTAAAAACCGACGGTGACAATCGAACCAAGTTTGTTTTCCACCATATCCTAAGGTCAAAGCCTTTGTAATATCCATGCAATAAGGACATGCTAATTTACCTTGTGTCCCCCATCCATACAACATACCATATGCTGGAAAATCATTGATTGTCCACATTATATGTGCTCTCATTATAAAATTCTGATTCATAGAGATATCATATGTCACAATGCCATCTATCCACAAGCACAGCAAATCATCAATCAAAGGTTACAAATAGACATCTATTTTAGCTTTTGGGTTGTACGGTCCAGGCACAAGACAAGTCAAAAATAGGTATGGTTTAGTCATGCACATTTCGGGAGGGAGATTATAGGGTGTGACTATTATCGGCCAACATGAATACGGAGAACTAGAGGCTTGAATGTAAGGTGTAAACCCATCAGTACACAAACCCAATCTTACATTTCTGGGGTCACTAGCATAATCGGGATAAACTATATCAAAGTGTTTCCATGCTTTTCCATCAGATGGGTGACGCAGAACATTTGGATTGCTTGTGTTCTCATGATGCCATCTCATTTGAGTTGCAGATTCCTTTGAAGCATAAAGTCGTTGTAACCTAGGAATGATTGGAAAATAGAACATTCTCTTCACTGCCACATCTTTAAATTTTCCCATTCCACTCTTTCGAGTAACATACCTAGCAGCCCCACAAACTATACACTGAGTTAAAGTGCTATCTTCTTTATAATATAATAAGCATCCATTCACACAATAATCAATTTTCTCAACCTTTAATCCCAACTTAGACACCAACTTCTTCACTTGGTAATGATTTTTAGGTAAACATTGATTTGATGGACAAACATCATTAGGCATTTGAGTGAAAAAATCCATGGCCTTTTGAGGAGCATGCAAATTAGACATGGAAGCCAACAACTTAACTGAAATAGATAGTTTAGATTCAGAAGCTCCCTCATAAATAGGTTGGTTTGCATAGGTCAATAGATCATAAAATTGTTGAGCTTCTTCATTTGGTACCTCACCCTCACTAACGGTTTCGTTTTCCATATTAGCATTCACATTAGGGACATTAACAAATTACCTACTAGCATCATACACCATTTCATTCATTGCATCAAATTGTTCTTCATCACTCGGATTATCTCCACCAACATTTCCGCCACTACTAGAATGACCATCAAAGTCTACATTCTAATTATCTTCTCCATGATCAGTCCATGTGTAATAGTTGGGTAAAAAACCATCTTTATACAAGTGATGTCTAACCTCACTAGGCGTCTTCAGGGGAATGCAGACACATTTTACACAAGAACACCTTATCCCTCCCTCATTTAAAATTTTTGGCCGATTCATGGCTTTATTGACAAAATATTCAACTCCACTAACAAATTCATCTTTCAAACCATACCTATTAAAGTTCACTCTATCATACATCCAACTTCGATCCATTTTCTACATGAAAAACAAACATAAGTTTCTAAATAAACATGTTCAATTCTATATGAAATTGTGAAAGTTTGATGTGAATTATAAAAGTCACATCAAGATTAACATAAGGGATATGTAGAGGTGCTTATAATTTGGCGGTCTTAGCAAGAGATGCTTATACTGTCTTATGATGATTATAAACATATTTAACCTAATATAAAAATACACCAAGAATTTACTTTGAAAATACAAAAGTATTATCCCTTCTTTTCAAAAAACTGAAGTGTCTTATTGTTAGCACCTGTGACTGTTTAGTTTACTAATGTGTTATTTAGCGAATTTGGTTATGTGTGATTGTGCTCAATGTACATTTTCCCGTAACCTATGCATTCTATACTAGTTGGTATTACTAAGTAATATTGTATTGCTTTTTAATTAATTCAATAAAGTGAGAACTGAAACTAACATTACAAAAGATCATTAAATCAACCAAAGACCTTTGATTTGAGGTTTATATAAACCTCTTTCCTTAGTAGAATAGGTTAAAGTTCATGGTACCTTAACAACATATATACCAATGCCTCCACCAAATTCACGTAATGTCTTATACAAAATTTATTGTTAAGCAAGCAGGCTCCATTTACTTGGTCAGAAGAAAAGGACAAGTGAAGTTTTTGATTTTATTTTCTGATATGATAGTTTTGATGTATTAAAGGGCATGCATTAAATCACTGCATGGTTTTGTGTCCTTAATCTGTGAAACTTAGCTGCCATGCTGCAAGCATGTCTGCCTTATCAGACAAAGATTTGGGTATCTTTTTACAGGTAAGACTGGTCCTATACTCTATAGTAATATCATAAATGAAAACTTCAAAATCTTAAAACACTCTCGAACAGTAAACGGGACTATATATTTGACGAATGAATCATAATCATTCCAAAAACTACCTTATTTGTGATTATAAATTCTAACCTTAAGTTTTTGTTAGGTACAAAACTGTGTTGGTGTTAAAGGACAAAAAGAGGACGTGAACAAATACATGAAACAAAAGAATGCATGTGTTTGTGTTGGTTTGTGTTGTGTACATTACTGTGAAAAGTCAAATTTTAGGGTGGTTATAATTAGACCAGAGTATTAAATTTTTTGCATCTGAACAAAATATTTAAAGAAACTAACTACAGTAACCAGTCATTGAATATGAACTTGTTAGTACAATTACTGAATACATATTTAATGAGTTGAATAAAAATATCACATGGGTGATGATGATGATGATGAGAAATGAAAGCAATTTGCATAACAAAATCACCTTCCCAAGAAACAAACACAGCTGTAAATGCAGCTCAATTCCTGCCAACCCTCCATTTACCTATATTGGTGTATTTTACATGTATACTATTAACTCTTTGATTCAAACCTTATTGTAATGTACCATGCAGGGTTGGCAGGAATCCGTAGATTGAGTGACCCACTATAGACCTACGTGCCGACTATTTTGTGTAGTTCTTGTCTCTATTCATACAAATCAGTAATATAATGTACTAAAATGTGAAACTTTGTGGCACATAGAATGAGACAAGAGGAAGTAGATTTGTGTAATAAATTGGTTTCACTTTCAGTAATTATTACCTACAAAATAGTGAGTCACTGACTATGCATCTAGTTTTGTTTATCTTGTTTTTCTTCATTTGAAGTTCATGAAGGCCTCAAGCCATAGCATATAGTAACTAGCTAGTTAGGGAAATCAAGTATATGTGTGTATTACCATACAAATACAATTCAACTACTTCTCTTCATTGTTTGTACTTTTTGTTGTTTTGATTAACTAGAGTTAATTATTTTGAGTTACACATGCATAGGTATATATTTAATCATAAGTCTTTTTTTTGTACTAAATATGATATGAATCTATAGACAGTTGCCTAAATTTTCTCCCCCTGTCCTCCTATTTGAGGCTAACCCCAACAGAAACTAATGTGCATCCAACAACTCGTATTGCACGTTTACATCTTAATGATTTGCATTGGTTTAGAGAACACTCTCAACACCCCTCGTTTTATTAGATCCTGTGTCTAACAAAAGAAATCTGGATATAATTTTAGCACAATGTTGAAAAAGTTGTATGCCATGGAACGGAACGTACTATTTAAAAGGATTGGTTAGGTTTTGGTCGAAATATTACTTGCAAATTTTATACTGTCTACTACTCAGTTAGTTGCAATCTCTTGTTCACTTATGAATTCACTTATGCAATAAGGTTTCTTGTTTTTTTAGTTTTTTTATAACAGAGTTCTAACATTATTTGACCGTGCAACAAAAGTCACGTAGAACTCAGGAACGAACAAGGAGATGTGACACCCTCATTAGGCTGGTGGAAAAAGAAAATCAAGAATATGATGAAAGGGAGAGACAAGCACGAAAAGAAAAGAAACTTTCCTCCAAGGTCTGTACTCAAGTTACCATGTTTTTTGTACTGAGTTTCTATATTCATATTGATATAAACTCCATCAAAGCAGGTCTTGCCAGGACAGGCAGAGAGTTCATCTCTAAAGAAGTGGAAGCAGTTAACTATAGATTACTAAGTTAGCTCGGTATGTCAGTATTAAATGTAACCTTAGGTTTGTTGAGGAAGATTTAGATTAGTCACATAAAAAAATCCCCAAACCTACTTTAATCCAGTCTCAAATTCAAAAATTACTTTAATTTTGTCTCAAACTCAGGAACTATATAACAATCAAAGAAGATCAACATAACAAATCATTCATCAAACAAACACAATTCATTGAAAAAAAGTACGTGACAGTCAAAACGAAACACCTAATCGAAAAGACAAATCGAATTGACGCATCAAAACTACGAATAGAGGGAAAGAAGAAGTGCATATTCAAATCTGAAAAATGATTTCGTTGGTGAAGAGAATGTCAATCGAACCTGGAAACAAAAGAGTGTGAGAAGAGTATGACAAGAAATGAGTATGAGATGATTTTATTATCAATCGAACTTGTAAACGAAGAATTTGTTGATGCGTATGAGCAATTTCCTGAAGTGATTTCTTGAAGAGTATGAGCAATTTCCTGAAATTAGGGTAACAAAACGATTTCAAAATTAGCATCTGAAGAAATTAGGGCATTGAAAAGAGATACGATGAAAAGAGAAAAGAAATACTATTTATGGAGAAGCTGAGATTTTGAGAAGAAACTATTTATGGAGAAGCTGAGATTTGGAAAGAGATTTTGAGAAGCTGAAGTTTTTGGAAATAGATGAATCTGAGATTTTTATATATTTGATTATAATAAGTTTTACACCAAACTAAAGTTGTGGAGGGAATCACAAATTTTCACACCAAAGTTAGCGTCGGTTAACCACGACGCTAAACTTAAAGAAATTTTACCACATCCATAAGAAGGGGCAAGCGAAAATTAGGGGGAAATAAATTATTTTTGCACCGAAATTTGCGTCGGTTTTCGGCAACGCTACACTTAAAATAATTTATTAAATGAATAAGAAAAGGCAAACGAAAATTATGGAGGGAAATGAATTATTTTCGCACTAATGTTAGCGTCGATTCAAGCCGTTGCTACTTAAAAATATACATTAGCGTCGGTCTTTACCATCGCTTACATTCCTTTAAACAAATTATTATAAATAAAATTTATTAAATCCATATATAGTGTTGGCTATAACCGATGCTAGTAATAATATCCTATTAAAATAATTAAGATAAATGATTTTATACGTTAGTAACGGCTATTTGTGACATGACGTCAACACTATTAGCGTCGGAGTCGGGGTCGATGCTAAAATTTTGAAGCTAAAATGCATTTTTCTTGTAGTGTTATAATCTTGATCTCCACTAAACTCTGAATCAGTGTAACCATATACCTCTGCATCTGTACCAGTCTTATTTTTCCTCAGCATCAGCACACCATGATCAATCTTACCTTTGTTGTATCTCAACACTCTCTTGACTACTCTTAGATGGCATTCTTGAGGCTTCTCCATGAATTTCCTCAACAATCTGACACTTTGACAAATGTATGGCCTGGTATTGAAAAGATAACTCAAGGATTCAATGGTTTGTTTGTACAGTGTTGCACTTACAAACTTATCATTTGTTTCCTTTCTCAACTTTGCTCCAGTATCCAATGGTGTAACAATTGCATTACAGTTACTCATCTTGAACCTTTTCAAGATGGCTTATGCATACTTCGTGTGTGAAGAAACACTCATTCATTTGTGTCTTTAAACTCAATCCCTAAGAAATATGACAAGTTTCCTAGGTCAGAAATTTCAAAATCCTGCATCAGTTTTGACTTGATATCTTTTATTTCTACTTTGTCTGCACCTATAATCAGCAAATCATCTACATAAGAGCATATGATGACTCGACTAAGCCATCTTGCATTGTTGATATACACTTTATGTTGTGAGACACATTTTTAGAAACTTGCTTCGGTCAGAAAGCTATCTGTCCTCTTATTCCAAGCCCTTGGGGATTGCTTTAAACCATGAAGAGCCTTCCTTAATATGTATACCTTAAACTCCTGCTACTTAATTTTGAATCCTGGTGGTTGACTGACATAGACTTCTTCTTCCAAAGGTCTAGTAAAAAATGCTGACTACATCTAGTTGATGTATCTTCCATCCTTTGTATGTTGTCGTCGATACAACAATTTTAATGGTTTCTAGCCTTTCCACAAGTGCATAAACTTCGTCAAAATCAATACCAAGTTTTTGCAGAAAACCTCTTGCCACCAGTCTTGCCATGTGCTTAACAATTTCACAATTTGACCTTAGCTTCATTTTATAGACCCATTTGACATCAACTGGCTTCTTGATTTCTTTTTCGGAAAGTTCCTAGGTTTTATTCTTATTGATTGCCCTAAGTTCTTATTGCATGGCTGTTAACCAATTTGAATCATTCTTATCTTGATTTAAATCGACTAGTTCTGATTCGGCCATCATCATTACTTCTTCTATTAAGTCACCATCTACAATGACTATTTGATCTAGAAATATCTCATATCCAGCTAGCCTTGTCGATTCAGTTCATGCTCTCGTCGATCTCCTAACATTCTACTCAGGTGGTTCTTCTCTTCGATTGGTTTTGACTTCAGTCTGTTGGTCTTCATCAAGCACATTTGTGAGTGTTTCTTGCTCCTATAGAACCGACCATTGACTCCAATCTCACCCTTTGCTTTAATCCACTAGAACATCTTGATTGATTACAAGTTTATCATCATTTGGTGAATATAATTTGTATGCACCAGTCGAATGATAACCTATGAGCACCATAGCATGAATTCGCTCATCTAGTTTATTTCTTAATTATTCAGGTACATGCATGAAGCACATTGATCTAAAGACTCTAAGATGACTAACATTTGGATTATGTCTTGTCCAAGCATCATAAGTTGTCTTCTCGACTATCTTCTTTGTTGGACACATATTTAGAATATATATTGTTGTCAAAGCTACTTCCCCCCAAAATCTCTTTGGCACTTATTTAGCTTTCAACATGCTCCAACACATGTTCAATATACTTCTATTTCTCCTCTCAGCTATACCATTATGCTTAAGTGTATAGGGTGCAATGACCGCATGCTCTGTACCTTCATCCATGAAAATTCTAGCAAACTCTCTAGAGGTGTATTCAACACAGCCATCAGTTCTCAGTTTCTTTAGCTTGCATCCACTTTGCTTCTTAACATGCAATTTAAACTTCTTAAGCTGTGTGAATACCCCACTCTTCCTTTCAATAAGGTAATTCCACATATATCTAGTCATTTCATTTATGAAGGTTAGGAAATAGTAGTTACCTCAATTCGATCTTACTTTAAGAGGTCCACACACATCTGAGTGAACAAGCTCCAACTTTTCTCTCGACTTCATGGACAAGTCATGTTTGAATGCCTTTCTAGACTGCTTTGCTTTACAGCATTCCTCACATACTTGACTTGGTTCTTTCACTTGAGAAAAGCCATACACCATCTTCTTCTGGCTTAGTATGCGTAGACATCTGAAGTTTAGGTGTCGATACCTATGATGCCTCAGTTCTTTTATTCGACAATAGTCGAAGCAAGACACTGATTATAAACCATATTAATATCAATTTTAAAGCTTTTGTTATCTACCAATGGTGCCTTTAGAATCATCATTCCTTCACCATTATACATCTTCATCATATTTTCCTCCAACTTCATGTTATACCCTTTGGCAAGTAATTGACATATACTTATCAGGTTACTTATCATTGAACGTACATACAATATGTCAGTAATGCTGGCTCTTCGACCATTCCTTTATATCATAGATATAACTGCTCTTTCCTCTGATGTAACATGCATGCCATCTATAAACTTGATCACATTCTTGACGTATTCATCCAACTTGGTAAACCCGTTTTTATTACTAGTCATGTGGTTGCTGCATTCTGAATACAAATACCAAATATTGGTTTCTTCATTATTCGTTTGAGTATTTTCCATGAGTAGCACATCATCAGAGTCACTTTCTTCAGCATGTGTATATTGCACTTCGTCATCATGTTTTGGTCTAGATTCCTTCTTACTTTGGTATTATTTTTGTGTGGTTTGAAACATCAAAAATGACCTATATTTATAGTAGGGGAAGTTTGTTTTTGAAGGAATAGTGAATGGCAACTGGTTCACTCTATTACCCAATGGATATGCCCATGTATCACTTTCATAAATGCCAAGGTATCAAGTCTTCTCTTAGCCATTGACTTGAGCTGGTCTTGTAGCTTTAGGTCTTCTGATTTTTTGCAGCAACCTTGACTCAATTGGACTGATATGTGCTGGTTCATGCCACCTCAATGCACCACATCAATGCCAAATGACAAAGCTTAGTTTTGGATTTGCAACATTGATGATCACATGCCAAAGGGATTGGATTCTTTCCTTAGGGTCCAAGCTTGCAGGTTCTTCATGACTGACTGAGATTCTTGTTAACTTTGGATGAGGATCAGTCTTGCATAGTCACCAAAATTGGACTCAAGAATCGTGTGCCACAAGTAATGCACACAATCTGTCTTGAAAACTAGTTTGAGCAAGGCATGTTGTGAGGTCCATAACTCCTTGCTTAAGTTGAATTAATGGGAGTTCTTGTACTCTTTGGAAAGCTTGTATGACATACTTTAACTTTGATGTCCACCAATGGACCTGGTTTAACTTGGATCAAGGTGGAAAATGGTCCAAAAGTTGGTGAAAAACTTAGACAGATTCTGTCTAAAAAATTTCTTAGTGTTGGAAAAAGTGGTTATTTTCATGTTTTTTGGATTTTGATCACTCCATAACTCAAAATCCATGAGGATTTGGAATCTTTAGTAGTTGACACTTTTGAAGTATGTCATGTGAACTTTCATTTGAGATTTGTATGGAAGAAAAATCCCTTAGGGTTTGGGAGTTATGACCTTGCAAAGTTGGTACCAAATCACTTTTGTTCCATAACTTAGAAAATTTTAAGTTTTCTATGGTTGCCCCTTTTGCAAGTAACCTTACCTCTCTTGATTTTTCTTGATGGATGATGATCAAAACCATGCCTTAACACTGTTTTTGACTTAGGGGAGCCACATTTGTGAAAATTTCAAAAAGTCAAACTTGATTATGGGCACAGTTGACTTTTTGTCAGATGAATTCCAAACTGTGTGATCCTCTATGCAATTAAGTTCTTGACCTAATTCAAACCTAATGGATGGATTCCATAGGTGATTTAGGGTGTCTTGAATCATGTCCCAAGGTTTGGGAACATGTCTTGGTTCAAAGTCAAAGGTACATTTGACTTTTTCTTCAAAACCCTAATTGTGGTCCAGATGGAAATGAAACTTGTGAATCAAGCTTCTTGGATCAATCCATTGTTGCAAATGGATCAATGTGGTGTATTTGAGACCCTAAAATTATGTCTTGAGGTCTTGTCTCAAGTCTTGCCTCAAAAGTCAACTCAGGGGTGAATTAGGTCAAGAAACCCTAATTCCTAACTTTTGATGAATGTCTCCTCTGAGGCTATTTTAACTTGATGATTGGATCCATGAGGTTCCTTGGAGCATTTTGGATCATGTTTTGAGGTATTGGCTCATGCCCAGATGAAAATTTTCATCTGGAGGCCTTGGTCGACCAAAACCCTAATTTGGTGACACTGTCGATCTTGAGGCTTGATCAGCTTGAGATGTTGCACTCTTGTGCTTGATTCTTGATATGGGAGACTTCTAAATCCTTCATGGATGTTTGAGAGGTTAGACAAGTTAAAGATCATGTCATTTCTTGATTGATCTTTTGTCTAAGTGTTCTGAGAGGGCTCAAAACCCTAATTCTTGATTGTAGTGAATGCTCAACAATCCTTGAGGAGATTGATGAGGCATGAAGGAACATCCATATTGTGGTGATGATTTGCACAATGATGGGAAATCTTGGTGGTCAAAATTTGGGGTATGACATTACTCTTTAAAACCATTCAAACCCAAGTTAGAGACGTAGAGATTGTCGAATGACATTTTTTCCCTTGCACTGATCCCTGTGGAGACGATATAAATCCTGGAGGGAATTCTTCCGATAATAATTTTTGCTTGCCGCTTTACCGCTTCAACACCCTTCAAGAAATTCAATTTTTCTTTGACAACAAAGTCACACCTCCCTCTAACCTCAAGAGACTTCCACTTATTCTCCATAAACCTTACCAGATCCTCATGACTTAGCCAATAATTGTTAAACTTGAAAGGTTTCAGACCCCAATTTAAATCACTGGTCTTAAGCCATATAGGACAATGGTCCGATATGTCTCTTCACCCCAGTATTTTACCAACCACCTTCTATCTTGAGATTAAGTCATACGACAACAAAAACCTCTCTAACCTGCTCATAGAGGTACGTGAATAAACCAATAAAACTTGCTTCCCAAGTAGGGGCATCCATAAGTTCCATCTCGTCTATGGAATTCCTAAATTCATTCATCTTTCCCCTTCTGAAACACTATTTCTCTCTTATTTACTAGAGATGGAATTAAAATTGTTAAGAAGACACCAACCCCTAGCATACCTTTTCCTCTTAAGATCCACTAGGTTACTCCATATTTTTCTTTTCTTCGCTAAACTACATGAAGAAAAAACATTAACAAAATTATAAGTCAGTCCCTTCCACCCTGAATTGATTCCCATAAAACCTTCCTCCCTGAAGCTAAGATGTAACGTCAATAACCATTCCTTCCAAAAAATGCTATATCCCTATTGACGTCTCAGCAGCTCCCCAGGAAGTCCATTCAAACTAATTATTACCCCATAAACTAGCACCTAAACTACTATCAATCAAGACTAATTTAGTTTCTTCTAAAAAATAGGTATCTACTTTAGCTGATTGAATGGTGTGACTGATCCTGTTTCTCCTAACATGAATGCCTCCTCCTCTGATATTGTATGATAAAACATTCATTGAACACCCATTTTAGTCGTATCCCTCCTTAGATTTACTTCTTGTTCTCTGACCTGCATATTTCTTATTACTTCTTCATAAGCTTATTTATCTTCTAACCTAGAGATTCCAAGCTTCGATATGACCTCCCACACCTTCTTCACCACTTCTAATTCTATGTTGGTCCAAAAATGAATTTTCCTTAAACCAAATCTGTGTCTGATAAGGAATCATAGTAGAAAATTAATCCTCTTGATAATTGTTCCTCGTTCAACTTTGTTTTCTCTTTAATGGTTGAAGAAACCAAAGGTTGATCATAAACTTTGTTCTTTTGAGCATAAATCTTAGCTGGAAACAATTTAGGGTTACGCTTATTTTTACGTTTACTAATGATCTTAAAACCTTCTCCACTAGAAGAAATCTTCAGAAATTTACGGTTATGCCTTGCTTTCCTACGACTCCTAATGAAGTTACTAGATTTTCTAATTAGGTTTTGGTTATAAAGGCCTAGATTCTTTTTACCCCTAGAATAAGTTAGAGAATATTTTACCTCATACCCCTACCATTATCCCACTACCCCTACATTTTTTAAAATATTCCATTTCTACCCTTTTCACTTATCAAATAATTTTATTATTTAATATTTATTATTTTCCGATATGTATTTTTTCTTCACCAAATAACTTGCAATCAAGTTTTCTGGTATGTATTTTTTCTTCACCAAATAACTTGCAATCAAGTTTTTCGGTATGTATTTTTTCTTCACCAAATAATTTGAAATCAAGTTTTCCAATATGTATTTTTCCTTCAGCAAATAACTTACAATCAAGTTTTCTGATATGTATTTTTTCTTCACCAAATAACATGCAATCAAGTTTTTCGGTGTGTATTTTTTCTTCACCAAATAACTTGCAATCAAGTTTTCCGGTATGTATTTTTTCTTCACCAAATAACTTGCAATCAAGTTTTCCGGTATGTAATTTAACCGGTGAAGAAAAATTACATACTGGAAAACTTGATTGCAAGTTATTTGGTGAAGAAAAAATACATAACGAAAAACTTGAATGCAAGTTATTTGGTGAAGAAAAAATACATACCGGAAAACTTGATTGCAAGTTATTTGGTGAAGAAAAAATACATACCGGAAAACTTGATTGCAAGTTATTTGGTGAAGAAAAACTCCATATTGGAAAATAATAAATATTAAATAATAAAATTATTCGATAGGTGAAAAGGGTAAAATTAAAATATCTTAAAAAATGTAGGGGTATAGGAATAATGGTAGGGGTATGAGATAAAAATTTCTAAGTTGGGTTGTTTTTTTCTTGTTCGGCCTAAAATTCCCCCTCGAGTAACCCAACATTCTCCCCGTTCTTTGAAAACTCGAGTTGTCCACTCCCCTCATTTGACTTTTGGACTAGGACCAAATCCTTATTACTAGTTACTTGCTCCTTTTCACCTTTTTGGGTAGATGTATTCCCCCTTCTTCAACAAACTTTTTTGTTTTCTCTATTCTCCTCAAAATTATTTTGATGTAGTTTAATCAGTTCCTCGTGTACTAAGTAATTTATTTTGTTCGTTTAAAAATAGTTAAGATTATTATGGTGGTTTTGAGTTAGTTAAGTAACTTATTATATAAGTAACTAATGTTGGTATTCTATTAATTAACATACATTAATTCATACTCAATTCAAGATGAAATAGAATGCGGAAGCGTACCTTTAGGATCCATGTAATTTCAATGAAAAGATGGGGATCTTGATAGAGCAATGACCTTCCAATTATAGATTTTTTAATTCCTTAGTTCCTCTTTCAATGTATGACCCAAAAATAAAATTCTAACAATCTCCCACTGGACATATATGTAACCCTATAAATGTGTTAGACTTTATGAGCTCAAAAATTTCCATTATAAACATTGGACATATCTCCATCTCGTCCATTAGTTATATTAATATATAGAACCAAAGCGGTTGTAACTCCCACATATAACATCATACATCAAAGCATAAATTTTGTACATGAATCCAAGTTTTGGTATTGAAATACCATAAGTTCTTAGTTAACACATTGTACATATACATGCCCAAAATACCACAAACTAAAAATCTATGGCATAATATATACAAGATGTTCCAATACACTAAGAACTAGATCAATACAATGATCTCAAAAATTAATCTCCAACAACGGAGGTCTTGCCATCCCAAAAGCCAAGATAAGTAAGGATAATCAAACGGCTTTATCCTTACCCTTCGCAGAACCTGAAGCACTTGTAATATAATCAACAACATGGGGTGAGATATTAAATCTCAGTGAGTTCACTATCTTATAGATTCTCTCGGCTTTACAAGGTTCTACCATTCCTAGCTCAAGTCAAGGGGAAGGGAAATGATCTTGAGTTCTCAATCTCACACTATATGGAAACATGTTCATGAGTTCACCAACTCAAAATATCACTAATCGATAACCTTACCAAGGCATCCCCTTTTTCGTCCACTTCTACGTCTAGAAGTCGACCCGAGTCATGGATCCTTGTAATTTACTTGACATACGAAATGGATTCGGGTTCTACGGGCCATTAACCATTATGAACCGTCACTTCACACGGTCCATTAACCGTCACAAGTCTCTTTATCCATAGGCTCCATTCGTACTACACGCGGGAATCAAACCTGCCAAGTAATCATGCATACGTTTCAGAGGAGCTCGAGACTCGTGAAACTGCAACTCAAGTGAACGGTTACGATTACGTGATCTCACACACACAAACGTGATTGTATTCGACAATCACAAGGCCATATTCGCCTTAAGGCCTCTTTTGCCTTTTCTCATAAACACAATGGTTCACACATGTTCCATACTAGTGTTTCACTCTCTCCTAGACCAATACTCGTCATGGATGCACCTTTCTACATCGAATGCACGAGCATCGCCATCTAGGTTCTCTATCACTATCCTAGTCACAACCTAGAATCATATCATTAGGTTTGGGGTAAGGTTTCTCACTCTTCCTAATTAATTTTAAGCATGTTATCTCTCACTTTCTTTCACAATAAAGGGCTAAATGTAACACAATACGATAGTATAACAAAATTGCACATAGTAATTCAATTCATAAAATTAATACATTCTAGGTTTTCCTCCGATTATTTAATCGGGTAACAAAACTGATATTTTCCACTTTCATAGTGTAGAATATTTCCACAGCTTTGCGTCGGTACCAAGAACACCTCGATCGGAATCACGGTTTAAAAGTTATAAATTTTCAAAAATTATGTTTCATCAACCAACAGTGGTAACGGGTTACCTCAAAGTGAGTAACCGGTTACGCATTCTTCCTGTGCAGACAGTAGCTAAAATTCAATAGGGTAACCAGTTACCTCAAAATGAGTAACCGGTTACTCAGTTCATTTTTGTGTAAAAACAACTATTTTTCATGCAAGCAACTGGTTACCTCAAAGTGAGTAACCGGTTACCACTGAACCAGAGGCCACAAACCTGTTATTTTCAGCATAAACTCAATGGAAACTCATCCAAAATTCATAGGAACATCAAGCAAGCATATTAGGTTCAAGGTAAACATAACCCGACTATATTACCCGACTATTTCCACATTTTAACCGTTAGAAACATCGATTCCATAATATTATTCACAATCCAACATTTCTAATCTAAACTTCTAACATTCTAGAATTCTAAGACTTAAGTTCTAACTAGAACCCACCTCTAGACAAGATGATGATGAAGATTGAGAGATGATTTGAAGAAGAGATGATGAAGATCCAAGCTTTCTTCTTCTTCTAGGTTTCCTTTCTCTTTCTCCTTTTGCTCTTCCTTCTCTATACTTCCTCTCTCTATTCTTTCTATTCTTGTGACAAATGAAGAGGAAAGGAAAAGGTTATGATATGTAAAGATATCATTAATTTAGTAACACTAACTTAAATGTCCAATTTTTCTCTAATGTATCACTTGGTAAAACCTCAGGGTCAGATAATATTAATTTGACATGCTCCGAGCTCGTCAGTTACTCTACTTATCTTTGCAGATAATTTCACAGAGTACACCGGAACCCAGTTGATCAGAACCAATATTATCCAGAGCAAAATAAAATACGGGGTATTATAGTGGTTTTCATTATATCAATCATAATTAAACCCATCAATGATCACAAATATAAACACAACTAAATGACATAAATTAATAATGAAATGTGCAGCATGAAAATCACATGAAGGTGATTAATACATGTCAATTTTCAACTGGTCCTCCTTACTTTAATGAGATCAATATTATCATACAAAGTGTAATGAACTGAATAACCAAAGTTTATTTCTGATCAGAATGTAATACAAATATATGAGTATGTATATATACTATCAACCATAGAACATAAGTAACAACAATAACTAACTCCCACTAAATCAAAGGATCCCCTGATTGTATAACACCCATGTGAGCAGTGTGCTCATGAAAGACTTTGGGAGGAAGCCCCTTTGTCATAGGGTCCGCTATCATGAATTTTATCCCTAAATGTTCTA
Source organism: Lathyrus tuberosus (assembly GCA_022829125.1). NCBI lineage: Eukaryota > Viridiplantae > Streptophyta > Magnoliopsida > Fabales > Fabaceae > Lathyrus > Lathyrus tuberosus. The sequence continues at coordinate 1,438,472 of JALAZF010000073.1, read as the reverse complement.
TATAAATCTAACCACTTTGTACTCTCTCCTTCACAGCCAAGAACTTGATGTCAATATGTTTCGACTTTGTCGAGCTCTGTTGTTATTGGAGTATAAGACGGCTGCTTTGTTGTCACAAAATAACTTGAGTGGTCTTTCGATTCCTTCTATAATTGGTAGCCCTGTGACAAATTTCTTCAGCCAAATTCCATGGTTTGATGCCTCATAATATGCTACAAACTCCGCCTCCATGGTGGATGAAGCTACAAGAGTTTGCTTGGCACTACGCCAAGAAACTGCACCACCAGCCAATATATATATATATATATATATATATATATATATATAGCCCGAAGTTGATCTTCTACTATCTTGGCATCCAACAAAATCAGAGTCAGAATACCCAATAATCTCCAGAGAATCTGACCTCCTGTATGTTCAAATAATGTCACAATTAATTTCAAGATATCTAGTGCAACACTAATATAAATGTCTTTGGACAATAGTATTAATTGCTAGTGATACTCTTGTTGTAATGATCAAATATTAACAATAATGTATGTCAAATAATAAAACCATCTTTGGATTGATTTATTATTCACATCTAAAACCTTATAATTATCACATATTTATCATCACATGTGTATATATAAATTTTGTCAAATATTAACATTTTCTTTGGAAAAATTAATAATCACATGTATAAACATACACACTAACATTCAACATTTCTCATGATCAAATCCATAAAAGAAGGGTCACTTTGGTGATTTCTAGTCTCAATAGAATCATTTTAAATGTCATATTATTATATAAAATACAAATCATAACCAATAATTTAAACATAAAAAAAATACTAAATTCAATGGACAAAAATTTGAGGGACACCGTACAATCCAACACAATATGTCCACTGTCTCTTTAGTTTATAAGAAGAAGAAAAAAAACAAACAAATTTGCAGAAAACAAAAAAAAAGTGAAATTATCGTAACGTTGTAATAATTACGTGAAACGACACAAATAGATATTACGTGAAACAGTACAAATGGATAATACTTTATGTGTTTGCAGTAACATTAAGCTATATATGTCTTTCATGTGCATAGGTTCTTTATGTAAGAATGAAAAATGAAATGATATGATTAATCAATTTCAATCAGAACAAAAACACAATAGAAAACTCATTAATTATTTCAATCAAAATCAATTGTTTGCTTTTGTATAATGAAATTCTATTTTGAAATTCTAATTTCAATAATTATCAAAATTCACACATGAATCAAGTATGAGTGGCTCTGATACCACTTGTTAGTTTTCTATTAATTAACATACAATAATTCATACTCAATTCAAAATGAAATAGAATGCGGAAGCGTACCTTTTGGATCTATGTAATTTCAATGAGAAGAAGATGATCTTGATAGAGCAATGGCCTTCCAATTGTAGATTCTTTAATTCCTTAGTTCCTCTTTCAATGGGATAAAGAGAATAAATATTTTGTAATATTTTCTAGTGTCTACAATTAGGGACCATAACCCCTTATTTATAAGAATCCCATGCCCTTTCATGAAGAGTCATGTTTGTTCAAGTTTAGAATCTCATGCCCTTTAATGAAGGGTCATGATTATTCAAGTTTTCTTATTCCAATTTTACCCATCAAAAATAGAAATAAGACTTTTGGTATCTACACAATATTTTTCATGACAATTATAGCCATAGTTATAACCTTATATTAAATAGATCATTTTAATTTGACTAATTATATAATGGTTCTAACACATTAATTTATTACATGTATGACCCAAAATTAAAATCCTAACAATCTCCCACTGGACATATATGTAACCCTATAAATGTGTTAGACTTTATGAGCTCAAAAATTTCCATTATAAACATTGGACATATCGTCATCTCGTCCATTAGTTATATTAATATATAGAATCAAAGCGATTTTCACTATATCAATCATAATTAAACCCATCAATGATCACAAATATAAACACAACTAAATAACATATATTAATCATGAAATGTGCAGCATGAAAAACACGTGAAGGTGATCAATACATGTCAATTTTGAACTGGTCCTCCTTACTTTAATGAGATCAATATTATCATACAAAGGAAACTAACAAGTTAAAAAGGCTAAGGTTATCCTTCTTGTATAACATTATGAGTTATTTAGAATGAAGGATGATGAAGACATTGAAACCATGTTTTTTTTAGGTTTCAAGTTCTTGTATCAGGCATTCATGTTCTGAGAAAAAGTTACACTACATCTGACCATGTAAAGAAGATTTTGAGAAGTCTCCCTTCTAAATACATACCTAAGGTCACAACTATTCAGGAGGCTAAAGATCTGAATACGCTGAGCTGAGCCTTGAAAGTCTGAGAAGAAATCTTTAGAGCCATGAAATGAAACTAAATGGAGAAAAGCCTGTGATGAAATCTAAAACACTGGCTTTAAAGCCAATAGCTAAAAATCTGGTTCTAACGTTGTTAGATCCTCAAAAGTCTAGAAATTAGAAGAAGCTTTTAATGAAGACGTTTCTGATGGTGACTTTGATGATGAGTAAATGACCTTTATCATCATAAGGTTTCAACAACTGAAAAAAAGGAACAAAATATTCTCTCCTCGAAGCTGTGGATTTAGAGGATCTAGTTCTAAAGACAAAGTATATGATTAGAAGAATTGCTTCAACTACAAGAAACCTGGTCATTTCAAAGCCGATTGTCCTGATCTCCAGAAAGACAGACCAAAGAAAGGAAGCTTCTGTCATACCCTAAATTTTGACCATAATATTTCCCATCATTGAGAAAATCATCACCACAATATGGATGTACCTTCATGCCTCATGAATCCTCTCAAAGATTGTTGAGCATTCACTTCAACCAAGAATTAGGGTTTTGGACCCTCTCAGAGTACTCAGACAAAGGATCAATCAAGAATGGAAATAATACTCAACTTGTCAAGCCTCTCAAACATTCATGAGGGATCAATAGGTTTTCCACATCAAGAATCAAGCATGAATATGTAACATCTCAAGTTGATCAAGCCTCAAGATCATCAGTGTCACCAAATTAGGGTTTTAGTTGACCAAGGCCTCCAGAGAGAAATTTTCAACTCGGCATGAGAAAATACTTCAAAACATGATCCAAGAAGCTCAAAGGTACCTCATGGATCCAATCAAAAATTCAAAATAGCCTCAGGGGATGCATTCATCAAAAATCAGGAATTAGGGTTTCTTGACCTAATTCACCCCTAAGTTGACTTTTGGAGCAATTCATGAGCCAAGACCTCAAGAGGTGTTTTGAAGACCTCTAATGCATCATATTGATCCATCTACAAGATTGGATTGATTCAAAGAACTTTGTTCATAAGCAATACAAAGATTCAATTTCATTTGGACCAATTAGGGTTTTTTGATGAAAAGTCAACTGTACCTTTGACTTTTGACCAAGACATGATCCCAAACCTTGGGACATGATTCAATACACTTTATAACACCTATGGAATTCATCCATTAGGTTTGAATTAGGCCAAGGACTTGATTTCATAGAGGATCACAAAGTTTGAAATTCATCTGATAAAAAGTCAATTGTGCCAAAAAACCAAGTTTGACTTTTTGAATTTCTTGATAAACAAGGTTTCCCTAAGTAAAAAACAACGTTAACTTATGGTTTGGATCATCATCCATCAAGAAATATTAAGAAAAGTGGGGTTACTAGCAAAAGGGGCAACCATAAGAAACTTGAAAATTCACTAAGTTATGAAAAAAAAAGTGATTTATACCCAACTTTGCAAGGCCATAACTTGTGATCCAAGTAACCTTTTTCTTTCATCCAAAGCTCAAATGAAAGCTATCATTACATACTTCAAGATTGTCAACTATAACAGATTCCAAATCCTCATGGATTTTGAGTTATGGATTGATCAAAATCACAAAAATATGAAAATGGCGATTTTTCCAACACTTAGTGAAATTTTGGACAGAATCTGTTTTGCATTTTCACCAACTTTGAGGCTATTTTTCATTATGATCCAAGATGATTCAAGACCAAATTTGGACATCAAAGTTGAAGTATGTTATTGGGGCTTTCCAAAAAGTACAAGAGCCTCCCACGGTTCAACTTGAGCAAGGAGTTATAAGCTTCCAAAAATTGCATTTTTCACCCTGCCTACACAAAGGCATGAAAACCAAACTTGTGCCACACGATTTTGTCACTCAAGTTTTACCATTTTTCCAACTTTGTCATCTTCCAAAAGCACAAAACATCTGATGACTCACTTGGTTCTTGATCAAGAAGGCAAGAATTCTAACTTGGCATGTGAAAACCATCATGACATGAAACTTGGAATTCAAATTTGGCAAGGTAACATCAATGATATACATTAAGGTGTCATGAACCAGACCTTAACACTCAAAGCCAATCAAGATTCAAGTCCAAACTCTGAGCATTCAAACCTGCAAAATTGAATGGAGTCAAGATAAGAGAGTTGACTTGGCACTTTTGGATTATCTAAGTCAATGGCTATAAGCTACATGCCATGATCAGCCTCCAATCACTATTCCTCCCAAAACAAAGTTCCTCTACTATAAATAGAGGTTCTTTCTGATCAATTCAAGTACACCAAAGTATAGCAATACATGCTTTCCTTCCAATCACTCTAAAAAACCAAAAAATGCTTCTTTAGCAAGTCACTATTGAATTTTTAAATAGAGAGCAATTCCATCAAAACCAATCATCCTAACACCTCACATATATCATATACAAGTGATCCATAACCTCAAAACACATCTGGAACACCTGAATCACAAATTCACCATCCATTTGCTCAAGCTTTTTGGCCTATTTGCAGTTGGGGTACCACAACAAGTTCCAGGTTGTTTCAATCTATTCCAAGCTTTCAAACACACTACTTGAGGTCCAAGGAAGTTGTCCAGATCATCACACAACATCTGTAACACCTACAATTGAGGATTCGATTTTCTCCTGCAGAGGTAAGCCTGACACTCTCAAACTCTATAATTCATGCATCATAAATATGTTTTCAAGTTACAAACATATTTCTGCACTTATGTAGAGTGTTTCCCCCTCAATCAATTGCTTTGTAGCTATCGTGTATAGGATTTCATAGTGTTCTTGCAGAATTTAGGGTTCTTGAGTTCATCTTTTGATTTCTCACTCCACACTTAATATAAATGCAATTAATTTATATCATTAGAATCCTTGCTCAAAAATACACAACTTTCGTGTTTACAAAAGTCAAAACCATTACTTATCGAGAGAGATATGTGAGGTTTTGCAAAACGGCCATGGAGGGAGGTCGTGAGGAAGAAGATGACCATTGGCGCCATTTTTTGAATTTTTGAATTTTAGGTCATTTTCTTAATTGATTTCAAAAATTAATTTCTCTCTCAATTTTTATTATTTTTTATTGGTTCTTTTTTTTTAAATTCACAAAAATGTTAAAGTATTTTATTCTACAAAAAAAATCAATTTTATATTATTTATTTGATATAGTTTGAATTTTTGTAAATAATTTTATTTTATTTGTTTTTTAATATTTTTAAAATCAAATTTCCACTTTGGTTTGTCAAATTCAAATGAATTCCAAGTTTTCATGTGATTAAACATGATTTTTCAAAACATTTTTCAAAGTTGACAACTTGTTTTTGAATATATTTGATATTTTATATCATTTTTTATTTAATTTCCTTTGAAAATTATATGTTTGAATTCAAATTAGGGTTTTCTCTTACTTTTGATTTTTCAAACTTCATTTGAAACACTTTTTGGGCCTCTAATAGAGTGTAAGACCCATCCCCTTTGTAAATACCAAATTTTGGGTCTCAGTCATTGTATAAGTCCCGATACGATTTTAAAAATAACGGTGCGATCTCTGTTTTTCATCTGGACATCTCCTTGAGCTGTAAGCCCCATCTCTAGTATAAAAATAAACTTTTGGGCCTTTATTAAAGTGTAAGACCCATTTCTTCTTGTACATTAGTAATTTTGGGCCTCAGTCATTGTATAAGGCCCTCTGTGGTTTTCTAAATCACGGCGCGATCGTCGCCTTTTCAAATAAATCATCTGGGCCTCTCTTTGAGTATAAGCCCCATTATCCTTTTTTTACAAACACCTTTGGGCCTCTATTAGAGTGTAAGACCCAACCCCTCTTTGTACAAAAACATTTTTGGGCCTCTGCTATAGTATAAGTCCCACAACGTCTGTCGGTATCGCAGTGCGATCAATGTTTTCAAATAAGACATTTGGGCCTCAGTCATTGTATAAGCCCCAAACATTCTTTCCTTTTTAAAACAACTTGTTTTTAATTCAAATTATAATTCAAAGTTTACTCAAAACTTTCTTCAATTTCTTGAAACCATAATCAAGCATACAGTTGTAGTCAATACAACAGATCACAATATACTTGGGCTTCTTCTCAGAAGGTAAGTCCCCACATCCTTTTCAATGCATATTTGTTTATATATATATGTCAATATAATTGTCTGTATATATACCTGTGCATATCTTGCTTAGAGTTTCCCCAGCAGTTAGGTCTATGTTTAGGTCAAACCAAAGGCTACTTTTCAACATAGTCAAAACTAGTTCCCTCATAGGAAATTCCCTACACAGTTTGCCTCCTCTTGGGCTTATACAATATGGAACAGAGAAAGACATTATTCCTGGTGAAACTTTTCTCAAGACTGTCATAACTTAGAAATATATATATATATATATATACAAGAAATTCATTTCCCCATAGAGGATTAATTCCCGGTGAAACCTCTTTTGAATTTCTTCAAACCTTAGATCTGTTCAACAGAGAATGGATTAATTCCCGGTGAAACCTTTCTTGAAATTTTCTTAGGCTTGGACCCACAGGCTTCCAAAAAGCATCCCCAGCCTCCTCTTGGGCTTAGTACAAGGACCCACATGCTTCTTAGAAGTTCCTCCATCCTCCTCTTGGGCTTAGTACAAGGACCCAAAGGCCTCCTAAAGGCATAGGATAGAAATTAGTCATCTCTACTAGTTCAATCCTCAGGAGCGTCAAGAATTCCAAAACACAGACCATTCTAAGGGTTGACCTTTATCCTTTAAACCAATAGCCTCCTCTTGGGCATCATACAAAGATCTCTCTACACTAAAGCATACCACTTCTTGAAAGAGTTGGACAGTCTCAGCCTCCTCTTGGGCTTCATACAAGCAGAGGTTGAAAGTCTCCTTTCCTCTTGGATCTCACACAAGTTTCCTAAAAGCATAGGAAGAGCCCTGATTATATTACCAATATACTAATCTCCAGCAGAGTTAAAACCTCTAAGGTTTTCAAACTCACCTTTGAACCTCCTTGACCCCCAACAAGGCTTAAGCTTTCATTAAAAAAAATCCCTAACCAGGGTCAATTTATCATCAACAAATCCCCAGTAGAATCAGAGCCTCATGGCATCTGATACTTCCATTCTTCTCTGATTCCCAGCAAGAGTAAAACCCTTGGATTCCCCAATAATATTTGGACCTGCTCCTGGATTTCCACAAATCCTCAGCAAGGGATAACCTCCTCTTAGGCTTCATATAAGAATTTTCCCCAGTCAGCCTCAATCTTGGGCTTTGTATAAGATAGATAAACCATTCCCCAGTCATTTTCCTTCAGCCTCAACCTTGGGCTTTGTACAAGACAGATAAAAACCTCCTCAGTAGAGTCAGTTTCTTTTAGCTTCAATCTAGGGCTTGGATTAAGGCACACAAAAATCAACATCCCCTTATATGAGACCATGAGTTCTCTTTGCAGGAAGATATTTTCTTTATCCATCACTAGGTGTGTTCAAATCCAAACCAATCTAAATAAAAACCGCAAATCAATCCAAAAAAATGAAAACCGCAAAAAACGGAAAAATATTGGATGTATTTGGATGTCATTTTGTAAAAACCGCTCGGTTCGGATCGGATTTCAGATTGATTTTTCAAAACCGATCCATACCAAACTGAACCGCATGTATACAATTTTATACTTATATATTTTTTATTTGTATAATATGTTATGTTAATTTATTATTAGATGATACTTTTTTATAGAATATTATTTATTAGTTTGATGTAATCTATTAATTTTTATTATTTCATTTATTTCACTCATAACCGATCATTATCATTTTGTAATATTAACTTTTAATATAGTATATGTTATATATTATATCAAATTTATTATTTATTAGTGTTTTTATAATATTAATAAAATTATAATTTGTAATTTGGATATCCAAAAAACCGATCCAAATAAAACCTTAAAAAGTTGATCGGATCTGATCAGTTCTTTTTAACCAATCATCCAAAACCAAACCAACCCGCAAGTAAATTTATCTTTGGATCGGATGATATTTTGCTTCAAAACCGATCCAAACCGAACCGCGAACACCCCTATCCATCACATATCAGAACAGACAACCAAAACCTTTTTTCAGATAATTGTTGTAAGTGGCACACTTGTTGATTCAAAATCCAAGCTGGAGTCTTTCGTTTATCTTGGTAAAAAATTATCTTTCATCTAACTGTTGTAAGTGCCAAACCTCTGGATCCCTAACATCTATGCCAATGTCCCTCTCTTAGCATGAAAGATTCATAATAAAAAAGTGGCAATGCTCTAGACTGAGTTAAAGCTTTCTTCTTTCACGACATCACCCTTATAAAGAAAATTATGGCATTGCTGGATTCATCATATCCCAGTTTAAAGTAATTTCCCCTTATAATCAATTACCTAACATTTTGTGATGAATAGGTGAGATATTCTCCCTTTAGAGATGACAAATTTTCTTTCTCAATCACCCTTTTAGCTTCAATCTTGGGCTTTGAACAAGACACAAATACTCAGCTAGCTTCAATCTTGGGCTTTAAACAAGACACCAAATATCTTTCCTCTGTAGCGCGATTTTTGTGGTCTTGAAGCACGATCGCTGGGTACTACAGTTCGATTCATTTTTTATCCTATTGAGCTGATTAAGGAAGGGAAATAGATGTCTCCAATTAACCCTGCTTGCATACTGAGTTTGAACAACGGTCTGTTAGGTTACAGATGTTATGTGGATGTGGGGCCCAATCTTCGGTTATTTTGCTAAAAACACAGTGTCTGGATTATTTGTGAGGTTTTTGGTAATGTGTTTAGATTTGCTGCTTTTGGGTTGATTTGGTGGAGATACTGGATTTTGGGTTTTTGATTAGTATGCTAGCTAAGATTTTTTCAATCTTATGCCTACGTATTTCCCGTTTAACGAAACAGGGAAATCAGAGTGATCGTAGTTCCTCCTATTCTATGGGAGGAAAAAGGTGTTTTGGTGTCTTGTTCAAAGCCTAAGACGTGAAGCTGAAGGTGATTTGTATCTTGTTCAAAGCCAAGATGTGAAGCTAAAGGGTTTATGGATGAGAGAGAATTTTTCATCTCTAAAGGTGGATATTTGGTCTGTTTATCACAACTGTTGGGTGACTGATTATAAAGGAGAATTACTTAAACTGGGATATGTGAATCCAACAATGCCATAATTTCCTTTATAGGGGATTTTTAACCTGAAGGAGAAGACTTTAACTCAGTGTAGAGCAATGCCATCTTTCCTTAGGAATTTCTCATGCTAAAAGAGGGACAGTGGCGTGGATGTAAATAATCCAGAGGCTTGTCGCTTACAGCAATTAGATGGAAGAAAAGGAGTTGTTGATGTGTGTATACTGTGATCAAGGCACAGATTTTGATGCTAAAAGGTTGATTGACTCAACCGGGGTTTTCTTTATACAAAGCCTAAGAGGAGGCTATTGACCCAACAAGAGGGTGTTTTTATTTGTCTCGTACGAAGCCCGAGATAGAGGCTAAAAGGGTTGACTCAACAAGAGAGTGCTAACAAGTGTATGACTCATCAAGAGAGTGCTTTTTATTTTTTATCTCGTACGAAGCCCGAGATAGAGGCTGGAAGGAGATGACTCAACAAGAGAGTCTTCTATACTCAATAAGAGAGTGTTTTAGTATCTCGTACGAAGCCCGAGATGGAGGCTAAAAGGGAATTGACTCTACAAGAGAGTCTTTTATACTCAACAAGAGAGTGATTTCTATCTCGTACGAAGCCCGAGATGGAGGCTAAAAGTGGTTGACTCAACAAGAGAGCCTTTTATACTCAACATGAGGGTGTGGGGAGAATCATTGTACAAAGTCCAAGAGGAGGCTATCTGTTGGCGACTGTTTCAGTTTAGTGACAAGTCCAGCATGTTGGATAAAAGAGAAAATCAGTTCTTATAAAGGGAACGATTAAAGGTAAGGCTGTGCTTTGGGTACTGATCAGAGAATCAGGGTCATTTCCTGTTCTTTAAGGAAATGGGAAATCCAAAGGGTATTGAGACTGTTCAAGTTTACTGGTGTTTTTGAGAAATCGATTCTCAGATAAGTGAATGATCTTTGTATGATGCCCAAGAGAAGGCTGGTATGTTAAGGGATGAAGGTCAACCCTTTAACTGGTTTGACACCTGACTCAGAAAGACAGCTCTAACAAATTGATTACTAGGTTCTGTTCCTATACCTGTAGAGGTCTCTAGGTCCTTGTACTAAGCCCAAGAGAAGGCATGAGAACTTCTAAGAAGCCGAAGGGTCCGTGTACAACGTCCAAGAGGAGGCGGGGATGCTTTTAAGAAGCCCGTGGGTCCCTAAACCCTGAGAAGTTCAAGATATGCCATTCACCGAGAATAGATCAAGCCAGGAAAGTCTGAGAATTTGGAAGAAACTCAAGAGATGCTATTCACAGAGAATAGATCAACTCTGGGGAGTAGAGTCTCTTTGACGTTTTCTAAGAGTGACAGTCTGAGAAAGGGTTCACCGAGAATGCTGCCTTTCACGTCTCCATATTATTTAACCCCAAGAGGAGGGAAGACTGTATCTGGTAATCCTATGGGGGATATAGTTTTGACTGTATTCAAGAGTGACCAACAGGCTTTACCTAGTGCTAGACGTAGTTTCCGGGGAAAACTCTAAATAACTATACTAGTATTACACAATTGATATTTGACGCGTATATAAGAGGTTGTGAAAAAAGACTTACAGTGAAGCAGCCCCACAATACAGTTATATACATATGAAAGCGATAAATGAAAGTGGTAAACACTTACTCGGTTGTAGAGCTTTCATGCTGTTTTGTTAGTTGTTCAACAAAGAAAGCTTTGATAATAATATTATATTCAATATTAAAGGAGAAAGTGCTTTGAACAGTTTGTTGGGGCTTACAGCTCAAGGAGAGGCCCAAGGTTTTATCAGTGATTGCACTGTTGTTTTGAAATTGTACATGGACTTATACAAGTGACTGAGGCCCAAAAAGGTTTTCTGTACAAAGGGATGGGTCTTACACTCTCTCAAGAGGCCCAAAGGTTTATTTTTGTACATGAGGTGGGGCTTACAGCTCAAGGAGAGGCCCAAGGTCTTTGTTAAAAAGGCGACGATCGCGCCGAACTTTTTGATGGTGTCGGGACTTATACAATACATTGAGGCCCAAAAAGTTTTGGTTTTCACAAAGGGTTGGGTCTTACACTCTACTAGAGGCCCAAAGAATGTTTGATAAAAATAAATGGGGCTTATAACACGAGGGTAGGCTCAGATGATTTGATTTGAAATGGCGATCGCGCCGAGATTTTTTGAAAACGTAGTGGGTCTTATACAATGACTGAGGCCCAAAATATTTTTGTTTTCAAGGGTGGTTGGGTCTTACACTCTACTAGAGGCCCAAAAAATGTTTGAAAAAGATTTGTGAGGGTGAAAAACACAGAAACACTAATTTGTTTTCCTTTAAAAGTAAATATTTAAAGAAAATCAATAAAATGATAAAAAAATGCCAAACAAGTTTGAATAAACCACTTGTGATTTTTGTTTAAGATTTGAAAAACGAGGTTTTAATCACAAGATGAATTAAAACTCATTTGGTTTTGATTTTCAAGATAAATATTCACTTTTAAATGTTTAAAAACAATTAAAAATGCATTTACTCACAAAAATACCAATTATATTAAATAAGTAATATAAATTTATTTTTTTGTGGAATAAAATATTTCAACATTTTTGTGATTTTTTGCAAAAAGAACCAATAAAAAATAGTTAAAATTGAGGGAGTTATTAAGTTTTCAAATCATTAAAAATAATAAGAAAATAATAAAAATATGAAAACGTGGTAAAAAGAAGATTTGGGGCGAGGGGGATTAGAACCCCAGACCTCTTGTGTATAGGGCGCGCGCCTTACCACTGGGGTGGTGATACATCCGTTGATTGAAATACAACCACAAATATACAAGGTTTGCCTTGTTTTTGGCCTGGCCCAAGGCAAGGCAAGGCAAGATTTTGGTTAGAAACGTGAAGGCCATAACTTTCTCATTTCTCCATGGATTGGGACAAAATTTAGGCCTATCCTGCCTAGAATTTCACAAGGAATCCAATGGTGGTGGTGTTTTTTTCAGATCATGCTCCTATTGAAAAACCCGAAAGTGGTTTTGAAATAGGCCATGATTTGCATTTTCTGTGCGATCTCTTGGTACAGGCATGAATTACATGATAAATTGGCGCAAACGCAACACATATAACATGTAGAAGAGATGCATGATCAGTGAACATCAAAGGAAAGCATGATTCAAAGAATTCAAGTTGTGATGCTTACCTCTTTTTGGAGCTTTTGTGCAATCTGCCAAGTACCTTATTCCAGAAATGATTTAATGCTTTGGACACCCTCAAATGATCTTTCAGAAGCTTTTAGGATGGTTGGAATTAGCTGGAAACCTCAGGAACATGTTTGAGCTCTTTCTTGCAAAAGGGGCAAAAGTGGCCAAAATAGCAACTCTCTCAAATGATGTTCCAGATGTGTGGAACCACTTGGGACAGTTCAAGGATGATATTTGGAGTGTGTTTGAGGTTTTATCTGGTTTGGAAAGTGACTGAATCAAGACATGGCTAGAAAAATGCACAAAAGTCTAATTTTGAGGTTTTGAGAGGTGACTTTGTAATTTTGGTGTTACAGGTCACTTGTGAGTGTTTGAATCACCTCTATATGATATCTATGAGGTGTGTGTGTGATTGGTTTGGTTGGAATTGCTCTCAAACTCAAAACCCGATGGTGACTTGCTTTGGAAGGCAAATTTGGAAGTGAGAAGGTGATTTTGAGAAAAGCATCTGTTTGATGGCTTTGGTGTACTCAAACTGATCATAAATGAGCTCTATTTATAGTAGAGCAAGTTTTTTTAGGAGCAATAGTGATTGGCAACTACAGCAGAGGTTTGGCCAATGTTGATCAATGAGAATCCAAGTATTCTCTAGCCATTGACTAGAGGTTAGGGCACAGGCTGGTGGTTCCCTAGTTCTTGGATAAGTCTTGACTAAATTCAGGTGGAAGAGGCTCAGTCCATGCCACCTAGGTGCATCCTTTAAATGCCCCAAACCAAGATTGGAGTCTTGTCCCTCTTTTAGGGATTTCTAGGTTTGGCATGCTACTTTTGGTTTCAAAGACTTGGGAGGTTCATGGATCAGTGTTTGTCCCTCCTTGGTCTCCCCCTGAGGTGTTCAGATGGATAAGTGTGTTTGTCATTTGCACAAATTTGGAAAATCGAGCAAAATGCACAAATCTGCCTTACTTTGACAGTTTTCAGCAAGGCATGTTACCATTGTCATATCTCATGGCTCAAGTGGACTTCGATGGAATTCTTGGCCATTTTGGAAAGCCCTCATATGATACAACAACTGTTTGATCATAGTTGGTTTTGATACCTTTTGGATCCAAGTGAAAAATGCCCCTACATTTGGAAAAAAGTGAAGGCAGATTTTGACTTAGTGAAAATTTCACTAAGTGTTGGAAAAAAGTGACATTTTCACTTTTTGTGATTTTGATCATTCCATAACTTAAAATCCATGAGGAAATGGAATGAGTTGTGTTTGAAGCTTTTGTAGAGGGCCATGAGAGCTACAAATCCAGCTTTGAATGGGAAAAAATGGCCTTGTGGGTTAGGAGATATGATCCTCCAAAGTTGGTACCCTTGCCACTTTGTTCCATAACTTAGAAAATTTCTAAGTTTTTTATGGTTACCCCTTTTACAAGTTATCCAACTTTTCTTGATGAATGATGATTCCAATCATACATTAACATCATTTAAGGGTTAAAGAACCATAATTGTGAAAAATCTCAAAAAGTCAAAGTTGACTTTTGTGCACAGTTGACTTTTTGTCAAATGAACTTCAAACTGTGCGGTCCACTATGAAATCAAGTCCTTGACCTAAATCAAACTTGATGGATTGATTTCATAGGTGTTATAGGGTGTATTGAATCATTTCCCAAGGTTTGGGATCATGCCTGGGTCAAAAGTCAAAGGCACAGTTGACTTTTTCCGCAAAACCCTAATTGTGGTTCTGATGAAATTGAAACTTGTTGCTCAATCTTCTTAGACCAATCCATTGTTGTAAATGGATCAATATGGTGTATTAGAGACCCTCAAATCCTCCCTTGAGGTCTTGGCTCATGATTTGTCCCAAAAGTCAACTTAGGGGTGAATTAGGTCAAGAAACCCTTATTCCTGATTTTGTATGAATGCATCCCCTGAGGCAAAATTGACTTGATGATTGGGTTCATGATGTACCTTGGAGCATCTTAGGTTATGCTTTGAAGCATTGGCTCATGCCCAGAGGAAAATTTCCATCTGGAGGCCCTGGTCGACCAAAACCCTAATTTGGTGACACTGTTGATCTTGAGGCTTGATCCACTTGGAATGTTGCAACCTTGTGCTTGATTCTTGCTGTGGGAGTCCTCTTGATCCTTTGGGGATGTTTGAGAGGTTTATACTAGTTGAAGATCATGTCATTTCTTGATTGATCTTTTGTCCAAGAGCTCTGAGAGGGCTTGAAACCCTAATTGTTGATAATAGTGAATGTTCACCCATCTTTGGGGAGACTGGTGAGGCATGATGATTCATCCATATTGTGATGATGATTTTCCCAATGATGGGAAATCTTGGTGGTCAAAATTTGGGATATGACAAATGCCCCTATTTAATCTTCTTGGACCCAAAGGTGTGAATGGCGAAGGTATTCGGGCATTCGGGGTGCAAGAGGATTAAATATCGGAATACCCAAAATTTTGATGGTGGTTAAGAATGGTAGTTCACGCATCCTTCTTCTTTTGCTAAGCAATGATGCTTAGAAAAAGGTAAACTTTCCCTCGATCCTGGTCTTCAGCCAAGGAACTGGTCTCAGTTTCTGAAATAAACTTCCCCTCGATCTTGGTTTCCTACCAAGGAATTGGTCTAAGTTTCTGAAGTAAATTTCCCCTCGATCCTGGTTTCCTACCAAGGAACTGGTCTAAGTTTCTTTTAACAATAAACTTTCTTGACAAGGGGATGCTATGTGTAGCGATTTTCCTCAAACTTCTCGCCGAATTTTTCTAGGTAGATGCCATTTGATAGAAAAAAAAATTTGATGTCAGAGTTGCTGGGGAACCTAGTCGTCTGAGTTGTAGTGCACAAACTTCTCTGTTGGAGACACCATTTGTCGACTCTATCGGGGAAAACGCGTCTCTTGAGAGACTGTTTCTGCTTGGGGGTATTACATCATACTTTCCTCAGGAATCTTCTCGGAGAAATGCCATATGATGTGATCCAATTTTGAGGTGCTGATGACATTTTCGTCAGCGGATTTTTTTGGAGAAAAACTATTGTATTGTCGAATCTCTGGTTAAGAGGCTTTCTCTAGGGATTTTCCTTAATCCGGGAAAGCGAGGATATCATCTTCAATGGCGAAGAGTGATGTTTGTCGAAGGTCTTCTTATTTTTCAAAGGTTCAAGTTATCAAAGTGGTCAAGGGACCAACTCCAATCCAGAAATAAACTGGAGGAGAGAGATTGTTCAGACGCAACATTTCCTGACGAGAAAATAACTGACAACTCGATTGAGAAGACTTCTAGCACTAGGGGATAAGACCGACTAGAGAGATAGTGATGTAATATGAATATGAATGTAAATCAACAATGCATGATGTATGTATGTTTATGCTGACAAAACTGACGCGACATACAGACCAGTAGAAGAACACGACTGGATACTCGGCCACAGTGGGAGATGAAAAGTATCACTGGTTCACGATAGCAATTCTGCCTTGCTTAGGAGAAATAGTCCCTGCGGGGAACAACCGTTGGTCGGGCTTAAGAGGTAAGAACTATGTCGGGGGGTGTCAGATGAAACATGGTCTCTGACACAATTGATCCTTCGTTCAGGTGTACTAGTTTAGAATGAGTACTTTGATTTTGCACTTTGGAGCTCGATTACTTCTGGAGAAGCGATCGATGTTCTTTCAATGTTCAACAGTTAAAAGAATTGCCATCTTTATTTTTAAAAAGCAGAAAAAGTTTTACAAGTAAATTCATTTTTGTTTTATTTCAAGAATCGTTGATCATGTTAAAATGTCGTTCTGTAAAGCTAAAACAACTAAGAATTGCAAACAAAAGCACAAGGGCTCAAATTTTATTGATATGATGGAAATTAGCCAAACGCGTGATTCCATAGAGTATTTACAAAGTTAGAAAATGGTAATTTAAGGGAAAAAGGCTACATTGAAACATAACGACCACTATCCTTCTACCAACTTTGAATTCGGGACATCCTGAGCTTATGTCGAAGATGACCTTGACTGGAGTTTTCTTGACGGATGGCATGACTACTGCTAGGGACTTGCCCCTGTTGAACATAGTTACTTGCTACTATCCCTAACTTTTGCCTGGATTGTACTTTGTGATTTCCAATCCATCGGGATGATTTTTTTTATTTATGTCTCTAATTTTTGCCTGGACCGCCCTTTCGGGTTTTCAATCCACCGAGACGTTTTTTTTTAGTTTTTTTTAGTTTAGGCGAAGTATTTCTTGACTACATCAACATTTGTGGGGTAGGAAAATTCTTCTCCATCCATGATTGCAAGTCTCAAGGCGCCGCCTAAGAAGGCTTTCTTGACCACATAGGGGCCGTCATAATTCGGAGTCCATTTGCCCCGGGAATCAGTGAGAAAAGATTGTATCTTCTTGAGCACGAGGTCTCCTTTTCTGAAGACGTGAGGTCGAACCTTTTGGTCAAACGCCTTCTTCATTCTTTGTTGATACAACTGACTGTGGCATAGTGTCGTGATTCGCTTCTCTTTGATCAAGTTTAATTCGTCGTGTCGACTTTGACACCATTTAGCTTTTGTAAGCTTAGCTTCCATCAATACCCAGATTGATGGGATCTTTATTTCGATGGGGAGCACTGCCTCCATGCCATATACTAGAGAGAAAGGGGTTGCCCTTGTTGAAGTGCGGACAGATGTGCGATAGTCGTGAAGAGCAAAGGGAAACATCTCGTGCCAATCTTTGTAGGTTACAACCATCTTCTGAACAATCTTCTTGATGTTCTTGTTAGCCGCTTCTACCGCGCCGTTTATCTTGGGTCAGTAGGGAGAGGAGTTATGGTGTTTGATTTTGAACTCAGCGCACAAATCTTTCATCATCTTATTGTTCAAGTTAGATCCATTATCTGTAATGATCTAGCTCGGAACACCATAACGGCAGATGAGATTGTTTTGATAAAGCGGACTGCCACTTGTCGGGTTACATTAGTGTATGACGCTGCTTCGACTCACTTGGTGAAGTAATCAATGGCTACCAGGATAAACTGATGTCCGTTCGAAGCCTTAGGTTCAATCATGCCGATCATGTCGATTCCCCATATAGAAAAAGTCCACGGGGAAGAGAGAACTTTGAGATGCGTTGGCGGTACATGGATTTTGTCTGAGTATATCTGACACTTGTGACACTTCCTCATGTACTTGTAGCAGTCGGATTCCATGGTCAACCAGTAGTACCCTGCTCTCAAAATTTTTCTCGCCATTGTGTGTCCGTTGGCATGAGTGCCAAAGGATCCTTCGTGAATTTCTTTTATCAGCATGTCTGCCTCTGGTCTGTCTACGCATCGGAGCAAGACCATGTCGAAATTTCTCTTATAGAGCGTGTCACAGCTCAGGAAGAAACTGCCTGCCAGCCTTCTGAGGTTTTTCCTGTCCTTCCTTAGTGCCCTAGGTGGGTACTCTTGTTTCTAAAGGAAGCTTTTGATATCATGATACCAAGGTTTGTCACCTATGACCGCTTCAATCGTGAAGATGTAAGCGGGCATTTCAAGGCGCATTATGTCGGTCTTAGGTAGGTCGTTCCATTGACCTACACTAATCATGGAAGAGAGAGTGGCTAATGCATCAGCCATGTGATTCTCATCACAAGGGATATGATGAAACTCAATTCTGTTGAAGAAGGGTAATAACATTCTTGCGTAGTCTTTGTAAGGAATCAGTCCTGATTGGTATGTGTTCCAATCTCCTTTGATTTGATTGACGACCAGAGCTGAGTCGCCATATACATCCAAGTTGTTAATCCTTAAGTCAATCACTTCCTCGAGACCCCTGATACAAGCTTCGTATTCGGCCTCGTTGTTTGTACACTTGAATGTAAGTCTGGCGGTGAAAGGAATGTGGGTACCCTGAGGTGTTATGATGATTGCCCCAATTCCGTTTCCATAATGATTGACAGCTCCGTCAAAAATTAGTCCCCACTGGGAACCTGGTTCTGGCCCTTCACTGGGTAGTGGTTCATCATAGTCTTTCATTTTTAAATACATGACATCTTTGTCGGGAAAGTCAAACCCGATTGATTCCTGATCATCAATCGGTTGATGAGCCAAATGATCAGCTAAAATACTCCCCTTGACGGCTTTTTGAGCATGGTATTCGATGTCGTATTTGGATAACAACATCTGCCAACGGGCAATCCTTCTTGTGAGAGCAGGCTTTTCAAATACGTACTTGATTGGATCCATTTCTGAGATTAACCAAGTAGTATGACGAATATGTACTGGAAAAGACGTTTGGCTGCCCAAGCCAGAGCACAACAAGTTTTCTCAAGCATAGTGTATTGAGTCTCGCAGTCGGTGAATTTCTTGCTTAGATAGTAGATGGCAGACTCTTTTCTTTTCGTTTCGTCTTGTTGGCCAAGTACACAGCCCATGGAGTCTTCCAAGACTTTTAAGTAAATGATCAATGGTCTTCCTTCCACTGGAGGTGATAGAATCGGTGGGTTCAATAGATATTCCTTAATACTGTCGAAGGCGGTTTGGCAATCTTCTGTCCAAACGCAGTCCTGGTTCTTTTTAAGTAATTTGAAAATCGGCGCGCATGTCGCGGTCATGAGGAATATAAATCGGGAAATGTAGTTCAAACGTCCCAGGAATCCTCTGACTTATTTTTCAGTTTTTGGAGAAGGCATTTCTTGAATGGCCTTGACCTTGTCAGGATCAACCTCAATTCCTTTCTGGCTGACGATGAACCCTAAGAGTTTCCCTGAACGAACACCAAATTTGCACTTGTTGGGATTCAAGCGGAGTTTGTACTTTCACAACCGCTCGAATAGTTTTAACAGGTGGGTCACATGCTCCTCTTCTGTTTCATATTTGGCAATCACATCATCGACATATACCTCGATTTCCTTGTGTATCATGTCATGAAACAGAGTAGTCATGGCCCTTTGATAGGTTGCCCCGGCGTTCTTCAAACCGAACGACATTACCTTGCAACAAAAGGTACCCCATGGGGTAATGAACGAAGTTTTCTCCATGCCTTTCGGCGCCATTTTGATTTGGTTATAGCCCGAGAACCCATCCATGAAGGAGAAAACTTTGAACTTTGCTGTACTGTCTACCAGCATGTCAATGTGTGGTAAAGGAAAGTCGTCCTTTGGACTGGCCTTGTTTCGATCCCTGTAATCGATACACATTCTGAACTTTCCATCCTTTTTCAGAACGAGTACAATGTTGTCTAACCATTGAGGATATTTTGACGTTGCGAGGAAACCCGCGTCAATCTGTTTCTGCACCTCCTCCTTGATTTTAATGGCCATGTCCGGATGAGTTCGTCTCAACCTCTGCTTTACTGGTGGACATTCTGACCTCAATGGTAGATGATGCTCCATGATGCTGGTATCCAACCCTGGCATGTCCTGATAGGACCAAGCGAATACATCGGGAAACTCTTTGAGAAGCTTTGTCAAACTCTCTTTGGCAGTTGGACTGAGCAGTGCCCCAATCCTGACTTCTTTTCTCTCTTTTTACGAACCTAAGTTGACCATTGTCAACGGCTCTTTGTGAGTTTCAATGGACCTTTCCTCTTGTCGGAGTAATCGGGAGATCTCTTCTGGAATTTCGTCGTCAACTTCTTCTTTAGCCCCAAATACCGGGAATTCAAAGTTGGGAGAAGGCATTGTATCGTATGTTTCAACGGTGTTTAAAACAAGCAATTTGCATGACATGGTGATTTGTGTTTAGAAGAGATAGAGAGAATGCAAGAGTGTGTGCAGTGTATTTTTTTACTGCTTGTTTTTATTATTTGAATTATTTTTTAGGATTACCATTTTCTGACAAAACAAAAAGAGAAAACAACAATTAATGCGGAAATTACAGAACGACATTATTTTATTCATGAACAAGTCAATTCTTGAAACTACAGCCCTATAAAACAAAACTCTGTCGCTTTGGGCAAAGCGAAGAGGGATATTTACAGAAAGTGAGCCCTATCAAAACATCTGTTTCACCTGGGCAGGGTGAAAGGTTAAAGACATCAATTACTTTGACTTATGAACGATCTTCGGAACATCGACTAACCCATTGGCAGCGAATTCCTCGGTGAATCACAAAGTCTGGCACCTTCCTTGATTTGTCTTCAGAAATAACGTTGATTTATGGCGGAGCGGGATCATTGGAATCTGTCTCCCAGGCAGAGTTGTCGTAGGAGGATTCCTTGTTTGTATTTTGCATAGTATTCGTGCTCTTAGGTAAATCTCCCCATCCAGTTGGTTGGATGTCTTTGAGCCTGATACGAGAGCTCTCAGGATCAGTGTACTTGACCATATAGTCGTATTTTCCACTTGGTTATCCTAAGGTGTCCCACACCACTTTGGAACTGGAGGAGTCATCTCTTTCGATGACGTTGACCTTGGGAAAAGCATAGTTGATGAATTCTAGTCTGGCAAGCTTTGCCAATTCATCGTCATTGAAATTCTGGTATCAGACGTGTGATGTTAAGGTGCGATGTCACAATAACACACTCTACACAATGGACAGAATAAACAGCAAAATAACACCAAGAAATGTTGACCCAGTTCGGTTACAACCAACCTACTCTGGGGGCTCCCAAGCCAGGGATGGAATTCACTACTTGTAGATATAATTTACAGACTCAACAACCCGTTGACAATCTCCTAAACTTATACTCTACTAATGACTTCCTACCTAAGAAACCACCTAGGTATGAGAACACCACTCAATCCCTTACAAACACTCAAAGAACCCACTTTGAGTAACCTTGATCTTACTTCACAGCTTCGATCAAGCAACCACTCTCTATTGCTTCACAGCTTCTAGAGAGGGCAGAAATGCTACACCTATTCAGACCCTAGAATAGTGTAAATATAAGCACTCTAAACAAACTCTAGATACTAAGCCTCCAGCTCCTGATCTTCTGAATGTTTTCTGTCACCTTTTCCTTTGGTCTTGTACGCTTTATATAGCTCCTTGAATTGGTCTTGGACCTGCTACAATATCTCCCAGATTTGTTATTTAAAACTGAATATTTAAAACAGATTTTCTCCTAAAATCTTTTTAAACTTCAACCTTTTAAATCTCCTACAAATCTGCACCAGATCTCCTATGCAGCAGAAAATATCTATTCCAAGATATTCGCATCCAATGAGACAGCTTGCTCTCCACAATTCCAGCTAACACGCAACCCTAACAACATCACAACCTGATGTTATTAATTCTGCAGATCTAATGTCACAACATCGCCTATGTGACATCAGACATCCAGCTTCAGCAAATTAAATACTTAACACAGCCCAGTGTTAAATCTCAATGTTGCAACATCAACCCTTGACATCAACATTGAATATACTTTGTTTTACCAAAATTCCAGCCAATCCAAGAACTAACAATCTCCCCCTTTGGCTAATTTTGGCTAAAACAATATCTGCACTCTGCATCTTCAGAGACTTCAGCAGCGGAAAAACTTCAATCAATAATCTTGAAACTCCAAGCAGCATCAGTAACATAGTATCATCAGTAACATCTTTACTTCAAAACTCTGCTGCTCACAAAAACACTTCAGCATAAATTAATCTTCAATTCACTTCAGCATATATCATTATGCTTCAAAACAGTTGCACATATTCAACATTAGCAGCATCTTCATATGCTTCAGCATCTAGCAGAAAACTCTGCTGCAACACCTTCTTCAACAGCAACAATCAACAGCAAACAATTTTCACCAATATGTTGCTCCCCCTCAATCTTCAACACTGCTTCTCATATTTCATTATTAGTAGCAATGAGCACTCCCCCTCAATGCAACAACCAGCACAGTAGTTGTCAATTACTCCCCCTTAATATCTGCATCACATTAGCAGCATTTGGCATTCTTTGATACTCTAGACTCTCTTGACTATTTTCTCCCCCTTTTTAGCTACAATTTGGCAAGCTTCAGATAGAAGCCCTATTAACTACAGTCAGTGCACCCTAGCTCTCATTGTTAGCCTCTCAGTTAGCAACCAGGCAAAACAAATCATAGAAGGAAAAAAACATAAAAGGTGCATATAACAGCACAATATTCGAATTACATAACCAAGCAAGTGCAAAAGTAAACTATTATCTAATGACAGCAGATGGAGGTTAGTCTTCATCTGAGCTGGTACCATCAGCATCTTCATCACCTTCATCTGACCTGGAATCCTCAGTGTCGCCATTCCCGTTATCTTCCCCCTGTTCCAAGTCTTTGATCATCTGCTCAATCTTCATTTTCCTGACAGTGCTGGTTTTGATAACCATATCAAGATCCTTACAGGTTGCCTTTAATTCTTCAATCAGCTCAGATTTTGTACTGACCTTTTTAACCCCAGAACTTGATGTTGTAACAATGTCTGGAACATGACTCCCAGCAAACAGTTTGGGATGCAAAGATAAAGCTGACTCCCTCTTATATGCTACCTCTATACTGGTTAAGATTCCAGGATGTTGATCTAAGATTATTCCACAGATAAGGGAAGGGAATGATATAGGCATTTTGATAGCATTGGTGGCTCCATGCTTCACCACTTGATCAAATATATAGCTTCCATAGTTGAACTTGACTTTTTTCCCCACAACATAGATGAACCTTCCTAATCCCACAGTTATGGTGGTTTTGTGATTAGTAGGTACCCAGTTAGCAGCACCAATTCTGTGCAAAATAGCATACTTGATACTGAGTTTGCTAGCTGTCAATTTATTTTTCAGAGGCCACGCCTTAACTTGAGTGGCAGTGATCTCTCTACACACTTCATTATCAGTCACCTCCAGCTCACACTCATCTTGCTCATCTCTTCCCAGATATTTATTGACAGTACTAGGAGAGAAGTCAATACACTGTCCCCTAACAAACACCTTCATGTAGTTCACACTTCTATTGTCAGAAATGTCTATGGGAATGTTGACAACAAATTCCTTAACAAGTCCATTATAGCACTTAGAGAATCTGGTCATAGTCTTTAGTAGTCCAGCACCATGAATGAGGTCCATAATTTCTTTCATCTCCAAGACATCCTTTCCAAGCTCCCTTTCCAGAGCTAACATCCTTTGGCACACAAACTTCCACAAGGAAGCACTGCTCACATAATGAAAGGATATGTTGTCCACTGGCACTTCAGGGACTTTATCAGAAATTCTCTTCAAGATGGTCTTTTGACTAGTGTGATGTCATGGACATCTTCCTCAACTTCATCCTCAGACTCAGATTCTTCTCTAATCTTTCTCTTTTTGGAGGGTGTAACAACCTTGCTCCAAGGTTTTGTGGGACCAACAACAGTTTTCTTCTGTTCTTCAGTAGACTTCTTAGGAGAGGCTTCATTAGTCTTTCCTTTCCTAGTCTTTAGTCTCTTGGCAATGCTTGGAACAACATTTCCAATGACTTCATTATCAGATAAGTCAACCACATTGATCACGTCCTCATTCTTTTCTTCTTCAGGAGTAGTTCTATCATTAATTTCCTCATGCACATCTTCTTCTTCTCCTCCTCTTTCAGAATCCTCAATGACAGACACAACAAGTCTATGAAGATCAGACTCATCTCCTTGCATGTCTACCCTTTCTGCTGGCATCTGATTCAACGGTATAGAAATTCCTTTCACAGGTATTCCTTTGTCCAGTATTTTGGTTGCCAGATTACCCATACTCTTGTCAACATCAAACTTTTCTACCACAGTTTGAGACGTGGATGACCTAGGTGTTGATTTATCACTAAATAGGATACTGGTAACCAGCTTCTTTGTTTCAGTGTTTTTAAAAATAGTTGCGGCCCTTTTAGAAGCAAGTTTAGACGGTCTAGGTTTACCTGACTCTGGTAGCATTACAGAGATGGGTTGTATATTCAGAGCTTCGTCTTCAGAGTACTCATCTGTAGAAACCCTAGCGTTATTCCGCGAAGAACTTTTTGAAGGAGAAGATGTCTGCTTTGACATGGTTCCTTTGAGGGAGTATAGATTGAGATGATTCTTCTTGTTGAAGGAGACGAACAGAGGAGAGATATGAGTTTTGATGAACTGTGATTTTGCTATAATAGGAAATGAGGGTCTGAGGTAAGGCGCCAGATTTTGAGTAATCTTTAAAGACCAATTATTAATTTTCTCCCTCCATAAATACTTTCCTTTTAAACAATTCACATCAGGACTCATTAACTCTGAGTGATCTTTCAGCATCCTGACGTCATAGTCTGATGTTATAACATTAACTTGAACATCATTAGTTGAATTTCCTTCAAGAGAAATCCACTGATAGCAGTTATCTTTGGTTCTGGCACCCTTCATAACAACCTGATTATACTCATCAGAAACCACACACTCATCCTTAGTGTAGTTTACCTTGTAACCTTCATCACACAACTGGCTTATGCTGATCAAATTTGCATTTAATCCACTGACAAACAGAACATTGTCAAGTTCAGGTCTACCATCACCTTTCACCTTCCCAACTCCTGCAACAACACCATTTTCTCTATTGCCAAACATAACCTCATGAGAGGGACAATGACTGACTTCAGTAAACATGGATCTACATCCAGACATGTGTTTGGAACACCCACTGTCAAAATACCATGTTCCTTCTTTAAACTCTTTGTCAGCCAAGTGAGCCAATAAGCACTTTACCTTCTCCTTAGGTACCCATCGTTTAACAACTTTGGGCCTGTACTCTCTCCATCTATTTTGAGGCTGAGGGTATCCATGCAGCTTGTAGCACGAGTACTACATATGTCCAAACCTTCCACAATAATAGCATCTCACCCTTTCATCTCTGAATCTTCTGCCATGATGAGATTGCTTAGGCTGCCAGCCATAATGTGGTCTCCTCCTACCATATCTGGCCTGCCTTCTATTATGCTGGTATCTTCTCCTATAAGAAGACTGAGAATGTTGTTTCCTGGATTGTCTCCCATAATGGTGTGGCTTCCTTCTCCCATAGTGATGAGGCACAACATTGTTGTATCCATATCCATAACCATACCAGTTGTCCTGATGTTGAGACACCTAATGTGACATGTCCTGTTTGAACCTTGCAGCTTGCATGCTCTTGTGATATTGGGGAGGCATATACTGACTAGCTCCTTGAGGCTGCATCTTCCTCTGTTGGGGACTATCCTTTTTCTCAACATTCTGAGGCTGAGCAACCTTCTTAGGGGTAGAATCCTGTCTCTTTGTTTGAGACATAGGTTGGGACACCTCCTCCTTTGCTCCTGAAGTGCTTGCCACATATCCTATACCAGACTTATCACCTGCAGCCTTTTCTGTCTGAAGGATCTTGTTGAGTGTGTCTGTACCACAGCTCAGCATCCTAACAGATTTGGTTATTTGATCAAGGTGAGCTCTAACTAGTACAACTTCATTTTCCAGATCAGTCTTTTCATTCTCTAGCTGAGCAATCTGTTGCTTGTGGCACTTGTTTTCTTGACAAATCTCAACACTTTTTAAACATAGCTCTTGATAAGTAGATGCTAACTCCTCATAAGTTATTTCTCCATCACTAGAATCATCATCAGAAACAACAGCTCCTGTTAAGGCTCTAACATGCTTTGCTGACTCACCTTCACTTTCACTATCTGAGTCAGACCAGGAAACTGTCATGCCCTTCTTCTGCTTTTACAAGAAGGTGGGACATTCTTTCTTGACATGTCCATACCCTTCACACTCAAAGCACTGAACTCCTTTATCTTGGGCGATTTTCTCTTCATCCTTCTCTTTTGACTTGCTGGTGTCAGAAGATATGTTCTTGATATTAGGCCTGAAGTTATTATTCATTCTCTTGAATACTTTGGTGAACTGTCTTCCCAACATAACTATGGTCTGAGATAGATCCTCCTGGGATTCAGAACTCTTCCCTTTTTCCTCTTGATCATTTGACACCAGGGCTATATTCTTTGGCTTCTTTTCTGGTTCTTCCTCATTCAACCCAAGCTCAAAGGTTTGAAGAGATCCAATGAGTTCATCTGCTCTCATCTTGCTGATGTCTTGCGATTCTTCAATGGCAGTAACCTTCATCTTATACTTCTTAGGAAGGGACCTAAGGATCTTCCTAACAAGCTTTTCATCTGACATTTTCTCACCAAGAGCACTGGATGCATTAGCCAGCTCCAGAACATTCATGTGGAAGTCATGAATAGTCTCATCGTCCTTCATCTTCAAGCTTTCAAATTTTGATGTTAAAATCTGAAGTCTTGACATCTTGACTCTAGATGTTCCTTCATGTGTAGCCTGCAAAATATCCCACGCTTCCTTAGCAACTTCACAGGTATTGATTAACCTGAAGATATTCTTATCCACTCCATTGAAGATGGCATTTAGAGCTTTGGAATTTCCAAGGGCAAGCTCATCTTCCTCCTTGGTCCACTCTTCTTCAGGCTTTGGCTTAGAGGTGCATTCTTTATCTTTGCCAGCATCATCTTTCTCACACATGACAGGTGCTTTCCATTCTTTAATAACAGCCTTCCAAGCCCTGTTGTCCAAGGATTTTAAGAAGGTGGTCATCCTTGGCTTCCAATAGTCATAATTGGATCCATCCAAAATAGGGGGTCTGTTGACGAATCCTCCAACTTCTTTGTCCATCTTTACACCAGAAAGTAACTTCCCTAGATCTCACCAAGAGACAGACAGGATGCCTGCTCTGATACCAATTGAAATTCTGGTATCAGACGTGTGATGTTAAGGTGCGATGTCACAACAACACACTCTGCACAATGGACAGAATAAACAGCAAAATAACACCAAGAAATGTTGACCCAGTTCGGTTACAACCAACCTACTCTGGGGGCTACCAAGCCAGGGATGAAATTCGCTACTTGTAGATATAATTTACAGACTCAACAACCCGTTGACAATCTCCTAAACTTATACTCTACTAATGACTTCCTACCTAAGAAACCACCTAGGTATGAGAACACCACTCAATCCCTTACAAACACTCAAAGAACCCACTTTGAGTAACCTTGATCTTACTTCACAGCTTCGATCAAGCAACCACTCTCTATTGCTTCACAGCTTCTAGAGAGGACAGAAACGCAACACCTATTCAGACCCTAGAATAGTGTAAATACAAGCACTCTAAACAAACTCTAGATACTAAGCCTCTAGCTCCTGATCTTCTGAATGTTTTCTGTCACCTTTTCCTTTGGTCTTGTGCGCTTTATATAGCTCCTTGAATTGGTCTTGGACCTGCTACAATATCTCCCAGATTTGTTATTTAAAACTGAATATTTAAAATAGATTTTCTCCTAAAATCTTTTTAAACTTCAACCTTTTAAATCTCCTACAAATCTGCACCAGATCTCCTATGCAGCAGAAAATATATATCCCAAGATATTCGCATCCAATGAGACAGCTTGCTCTCCACAATTCCAGCTAACACGCAACCCTAACAACATCACAACCTGATGTTATTAATTCTGCAGATCTAATGTCACAACATCGCCTATGTGACATCAGACATCTAGCTTCAGCAAATTAAATACTTAACACAGCCCAGTGTTAAATCTCAATGTTGCAACATCAACCCTTGACATCAACATTGAATATACTTTGTTTTACCAAAATTCCAACCAATCCAAGAACTAACAATCATCGTACTGGATATTTTCGGAAAGCCCTGAGTAATGATCCTATGACATGGTGGGGACACAGGTATTCTGTTCAATGGTGCTCAGCTGATTTTCATTGTTCGACTGATTTTCTTGCCCCAGGTCTTCTGGGTACGGCTGCCAGACAGGCAGGCCATCCATTGGGCCATAATATTCGTGGTCAAAGTTGTCCTTCATCAGAGTGTCTTCCTCTAATGAGTTTGGTGGAGCACATCATCCTTCCGGATCACAATCTCCGTATATCATTCTGACATCCGACCTGGGTATAAATCTCGGACTCTATGCGGGATAGAAAAATGGCGTATGCACCTCTTCCTGAGACATATAACCGTCCTCGTTAAGATAGGACGTCCGCTCTTTCTCTGTATCGGAGGGATCTCCCCCGTTGATGGTATGAACTATTTGAGGCACAGGGTGAAGGAAACCTCCACTGTGGAAGAAGTTCTGAATGGGATGAAGAATTTCATTGTTAGCAGCTGTCTGGGTGTAGGTCGCAGAAAAACCAAGACTCTTCTTTGTTTTGTTATTAGTAGGAATGACAAACTATCCCCATCCTTTCGTATTGTTACTTTCAATTACCTCGAGAGCATCTTTGTATGAGAAAATATAGGTTCCTTTCTCTGATTGATTCTTATTGCTCACCGAAAGTACTTGGAACTGAGTTCCAACAACCTCCTCGGGTTCTATACAAGTAGATAATGACAAGTTACTCACGATCAATGCTTGTTCTCCACAGAGCATGACGAGTTGATCGTTCTTGACGAACTTCAGCTTTTGGTGCAGCGTCGAAGTGACTGCCCCATCCTGGTGTATCCAAGGTCTTCCTAATAAACAGTTGTATGCTGCCCGGACGTCCATGACCTGGAAAGTGATTAGGAAAGTGTGAGGACCGATAGTTATGGGAAGGTCGACTTTGCCGATAACTGCGTTCCGAGATCCGTCAAAGGCTTTGACGATAACCTCACTGCCCCTCATCGGGGATCCTTTGAATGATAGCCGCATTAATGTGGACTTCGGCATAACGTTGATGGCTGATCCTATGTCTACCAGTACGCTGGCTAAAGCATCTTCCTGGCAGTTGACTGTGATATTGAGCGCCATGTTGTGGCGTTTGCCCTCTGCTGGCAAATCCTCGTCACTGAATCCTAAGTTGTTGTAGGAAGTGATGTTAGAGATGATGCTATCGAACTGTCGTATTGACACATCCTGTTCCACAAAGGCCTGATCTAAGACTTTCTGTAGAGCCTCTCTGTGGGCTTCGGAACTGAGTAAAAGTGATAATACAGAGATCTTTGAAGGAGTTTATAATAGTTGATCAACAACGTTGTATTTACTCCCTTGGATGAGCTTCAGCATCTCATCATTGTTGTTTGAAAGGTTGGGATCACTGGATTGACCGACGGGTAGACTGGGAACTTCCGTTTGAGGTTCCTTTTCTTTGTTAGGTTCTCCAACTCCTCGGTTGAAGATTCGACCGCTCCGTGTTACTCGACTGATGTCTGCAATATTCACGATGGAGGGTAATGGAATTTCCTTTCCATTCTCAATTATTGTTGCACCATATTTGTAAGGGATCACCTTAGCTAATTCATACGGTAATGGCCCTGGCAAGTAAATAACTACAGGAGCCTTCTGGTTTTTCTGACTGTCGTAAGTAACTTCAATTAGTTCCTGGCTAGGAACCTTTGATTCGTCCAGTAGAGAGATGATGGTACAAACATCCTTGTTCTGTTAATGATTAGAGATTATGACAGCGTCTCTGATTTGATCAACGAAGTAGTCTGGCATCTAGTTGATTGGCTCGGAACCCGGACATGGGTGAATCTCTTTACGATCCAACTGACCTTGGAGAGCTGCCCGCACAAGGTAGCATCCTTGGTTATTCTCCGAGCAGACTCTACAGCATTCATAGTTATGTGGTGGCACCTGGCCACGCCCGCTCTGAATGCAGTGCAACCTTACCAGGTTTATTTCCATAGATCGGACATCCTGACTTTGACGTCTGGTAGGGTTTCCATTAAGCACACTGATTTGTTGCGTGTCTTCATCTAGATAGATCGGAAGCCACCAGTGGTTTAACAAGTGTTGTAAAGTTCTTTGAATGAGATCGCACCCTTGGTTACTCTCACTGCATACTTTACAATTCAGATAATCGTGATAAGTGAGAAAACCAAGTTAGACTTGCTGGGCGTGTAACTCCACCAAGCTGGTATTCATCAGACGAATATCAAATATTTGAATCATATTGATCTGATAAGGATTTCTATTATGGTAGTCCTGGATCCACCCAAGATCCATCTGACGCTGGAGGGCCTCTTGTATAAAAGAGCATCCCTGTTTGTTTACCGAGCAAATCAGACAGGAATTGTAATCATGCCGCGACAGATTATGGTACTGACTTTGCCTTGAGTGCATCGCTACCAAGTTGACATTCATTGCACGGATGTAATGGTTCTGAATGATGTTGGAATTCGTATAGGTCATGTTGACTCCACGAACTCGGTGCTCTTGGATCCATCCGAGATCTAATTGTTCCTATAGAGCCGCTTGCACCACAGAACATCCTTGATTGTTCTTAGAGCAGATATCACACTGGTGATAATTATGAGGTGGTATATGGCCATACCCGCTCTGTCTACGATGCATCTTGACCAGATTGGTTCTCAATAAGAGAACATCATGAATTTGATAGCTGTCGTTAGACTCTCCCTCTATCAAATTAACTGCAGTTTTCTCGTGTTGAGGCAACTGGTTCGCGAGAACATTCGGATTCGTATCTTTGAAAGATAGGACCCCACTCCTAACAAGCTTCTGTACGTCGGATTTGAAACTGAGATAGTTTTCTATGTTATGCCCTGGTCCTCCTTGATGGTAAGGACAAGTCTTTTCTGGTACCGTAAGAGGAGACTTGGTTTGGACGTGCCCCTTGACCAGTAGTAATGGAAGCAGTTTCGCGTACAACACAGGTATAGGAGCAAACCCTGGTGGTCGTGTAGTACGGTTGTTATTGTACGGAGGACGAGTCTGCTGAAGAGACTGTTGTGTCCTTTGCTGAAGTTGTTGTTGATTAGGTTGGCTCTGCGCAACCTGAGGTTGATACGTAGAAATAGGCGCAGGGTTGATAGCAGGAGTTACAACTGCTACTGGTTGATATGGTCGCCTTTGCTTTCCGAGAGAGATATTCCCAATATCCTGCTCTTTTTTCTTAGGGAGAGCACTACCATATCATTTTGTACTGCTTGATGATCCAGCATCTTTAACCAGACGTCCTTCTCGGACGGCTTTCTCAAGACGAACTCCCATGCCCACCATCTCGGTGAAATCACTGGGCACACTGGCGACCATTCTGTCGTAGTAAAATGAGCTCAAGGTCTTTAGGAAGATCTTTGTCATCTCTTTTTCCTCAAGAGGTGGACAAATCTGAGAGGCAATTTTACGCCATCTCTGAGCATATTCTTTAAAGGTTTCCTTGTCCTTTTGTGACATCGATCTGAGCTGATCTCTGTCCGGTGCCATGTCCAAATTGTATTTATATTGTTGAACGAAGGCAGCTCCAAGATCTCTGAACGTGCCGATCGTAGCGCGGTGTAAACCCATGTACCATTTGAGTGCGGCATTGGTTAAACTATCCTGAAAGTAGTGAATTAGTAGCTCCTGGTTCTTTGTCTGAGTGACATTCGCCGGGCGTACATCACTAAATGGCTTTGAGGGCAAGAGTTACCCTTGTACTTTTCAAAGTTGGGTACCTGGAACTTGTGTGGAACTTTCACATTGGGGACCAAACAGAGGTCTGCGACGTCCTTTCCAAATAAATCCTAACCGCGAAGGGCTTGCAACTCTTTCTGCATTTCCAGGAACTGTTCCTGGACATCATTCATTCTGTCGAACATGCTGTCATTTCCACCAGAAGGTATATGTGAAATCTGTCCTTCCGGGACAGTGTGTACCACGGGTGGTGGTATATTCATCATGGTCGAGACTCTCGGTGTCTCCCAAAGTTTGTAACCTTCAGGAGTTGTTGTCATGCCCCTGGCATCTTCGCTTTCCCGAAGTTTGTAACCTTCAGGCACAGCGGTTCCTGTTGCAGTTCCCTGATCCTCAGTGATCGGCGGAACATATCATTCCGGGATATAGTTGAGTGGCATGCCCCAGGGACGATATTTCGGCATTTTGTACCTAAGATCATATCTTTCCACTATGGGCGTTGATGTGATCTCCGAGATCACAGTCCTTTGTTGTTGCGTCTGAGCTTCTGCTAGAGCTTGCATGTCGTTATGAAGCTTTCTCAGATCTTCTTTCAGAGTGTCAATCTCTTCTCTCAACTCTCTGTTCTCTTCCTCGAGATCATCCATCTTTTTCTGATGATTGGCCCGAGTATTGTACGAATGAGACAGTTTGACTCTAGAATCGAGACCCAAACGTGAGATTCGTAGGTAAGAAAAATGTGTTACGTGAGAATGATGAATGCAATGATTATTAAATTTTTTTATTTATTCAAAGTAAACTTCGACAATTGGATTGCAAATATCAAACAGTGGGGAAACCCGATTTTATTGAATTCAAAGGATTGCAGAAATGGAAATACAGTAATTTACATAGTGCTGAAAAAGGAAATCTAAACTAATGGATCCTGAGTCCTCTCTGAGGAGAGCTCAGGTGCTGGTTCTAGTATTTTCCTTTTCTTTGACCGGGGCTCTTGGGCCGTTGTCGGGTTGTTATTCCTTTGCCAAGTGAAAGGAGTGAGCAAATTCCTTTGGTCATCCTGATTTTCCATAGCATGCTGCTCTAAAATCTCAATCAGAGCATCTTTTTCTCTTAATAGTTGCTGTATTTTCTTACACTCCACATTGAGAATACGTTACTTGTTCCTCCAAGACCTCTTCTCCCGCTGAACTTTGCTGAGAGTAACCTGAAGTTTTTCCACCTCAAACATAAAATAAAGGGCAGAGTCCCTTAACGGAAGAACTTCCTGACGAGGGTAAGGCATCCTTAGCTTGAGAGCTCTAGTTTGTACCCAGTGGAGATAAGACTCCACCGAGACACATTCTGGTTTTCCTAGAGACTCTCTTCCTTTCCTATGCACGTGTTTCTAAGCATGCACTATTTCTGTCTTTAGTGCCCTGTCATTTTCTCCTTCCTTGAAGAAAAGACCTTCCAGATGAGCATTGCGTGGGACATGCCTCATTGGGTATCCAAATTGACGACGAACTAACACCAGATGATAGTTGATTCCTCCCTTAGTTCCTATAAGGGGTACATTTGGGAAATTTCCACAACGGTCAATGATTCTGATCCCGTCGTAGATTCGATTGTACTAATCGATGTCGGAGTTGGTAAGAGACATGATTCTCTGCGACTAACGTAAAGTATTCTTTTGGTCCCAAAATGCAGCAGACTTGGGCAAGTGGGAAGTGAACCACTTGTAAAGCAGGGGTACACAGCACGTGATCATTCCTCCGCTATATAAATTCCTTAAGTGTACCGAATGATACGCATCTGCGAGTAAGGTTGGTACAGGGTTTCCGATCAGGAAAATCTTAATGGCGTTGATATCCACGAAGTTATCAATGTTGGGAAACAAAAATAGCCCGTAGGTGAGCAAAACAAAGATGCTCTCGAAAGCGGCCACGTTCCCTATACTAGCAAAGTACAGGGCTTTGTTTATCAAGAATTGGGCTGACAAACCTTGGATGCCACCCTTAGTGGTCATGTGAATCCTGACTTCTGACTCGTCCAAATAAATTGCCCTTGCAATGGTCTGATCCTTTGGAATTTCTTCCAGTCCAAAAAAGGGAGCTTGATCAGTGATATGCAAATCAGTCAAGTGAGAATACTCCTCCAGCGTTGGTGCTAGCTGATAATCCGGAAATGTGAAACAGTGATAGACCGGATCGTAGAACTGGATTAGTGTGGACAGGATTCCTTCGATTACATAGACCCTTAATAGAGATAGGAGTCCCTCATACTTGGCTCTGAAAGCCTCGTGGTTGGTGATCATTCTCGCCAAACCTCTTAAATCCTCTAACTTTGGAACCTTGAAGGTGTACTTATGAGATTTCTTTCTACCGAAATCCATTAACGCAATCTCTGTATCTGACATTTGCAATCATTGTCTTAGTTTAATTTGAAAAAGAGAGACTAGAAGAGAAGATTTTTCTTTGTTTTGTTTTTTAAATGAATGTATGAATGCAGCACACAAAAACATAGAAAAAACATGGGGTCAAAGGGTCGGTGTCATGAAGTCAAGGCTCTACCCCCCCCCCCCCCCCCCCAAAGGTTTATACTGGTGATTTTTTGTACCTATCCGCAAAATCATTGACCCCTCTTAGGATAACAACAGCAAGCGGATCGCCAGTGAGCTGATGTATCCTAGAGTGATCTCAGATGAGGGTAGTATCGCGTGACAACTATTTCCGATAGCTTCCGCACTACAAAATGGCTTAAGTCTACTAAAAACCTTAGCTTCTCAGATAACCCAGTCGACCATACTACTTTCAACAACCGAAGTCGTATAGGCAATGTATCTGCAAAGGGAGTCTCCACTGAGTTTAATGTTCGATCGGGGTCTCTTAACTGGGATTCACTCCCCCGCAAGATTAACCGCATTGGCATCACCTATCTTAGGTGTATACTCAATCTTTTCACATGCGGCATCACATGCATTCCCATTAGCAGAAAAATAAACACAGTTATCAATTAGGAAAAGCAATATATATATTTGTCTTAATCATCCTAGATCTCTAGTCTTATGATCCTATACAGACAATGACTCCCCAGCAGAGTCTCCATTTCTGTGACATTTTGGTGAATTCAGGGTTTTCTACCTAGGATTGTAAGAAAAGAATCGGGCCCCACGGTGGGCACCATTTTTTCTGTAGCGCGATTTTTATGGTCTTGAAGCATGATCGCTTGGGTACTACAGTTCGATTCATTTTTTATCCTATTGAGCTGATTAAGGAAGGGAAATAGATGTCTCCAATTAACCTTGCTTGCATACTGAGTTTGAACAACGGTCTGTTAGGTTACAGATGCTATGTGGATGTGGGGCCCAATCTTTGGTTATTTTACTAAAAACAGTGTCTGCGTTATTTGTGAGGTTTTTGGTAATGTGTTTAGATTTGTTGCTTTTGGGTTGATTTGGTGGAGATAATGGATTTTGGGTTTTTGATTAGTATGCTCGCTAAGATTTTTTCAATCTTATGCCTACGTATTCCCCGTTTAACAAAACAGGGAAATCAGAGCGATCGTAGTTCCTCCTATTCTATGGGAGGAAAAAGGTGTTTTAGTGTCTTGTTCAAAGCCCAAGACGTGAAGCTGAAGGTGATTTGTATCTTGTTCAAAGCCCAAGATGTGAAGCTAAAGGGTTTATGGATGAGAGAGAATTTGTCATCTCTAAAGGTGGATATTTGGTCTGTTTATCACAACTGTTGGGTGACTGATTATAAAGGAGAATTACTTTAACTGGGATATGTGAATCCAGCAATGCCATAATTTCCTTTATAGGGGATTTTTAACCTGAAGGAGAAGATTTTAACTCAGTGTAGAGCAATACCATCTTTCCTTAGGAATTTCTCATGCTAAAAGAGGGACAGTGGCGTGGATGTAAATAATCCAGAGGCTTGTCGCTTACAGCAATTAGATGAAAGAAAAGGAGTTGTTGATGTTTGTATACTGTGAGCAAGGCACATATTTTGATGCTAAAAGGTTGATTGACTCAACCGGGGTTTTCTTTATACAAAGCCTAAGAGGAGGCTATTGACCAAACAAGAGGGTGTTTTTATTTGTCTCGTACGAAGCCCGAGATAGAGGCTAAAAGGGTTGACTCAACAAGAGAGTGCTAACAAGTGTATGACTCAACAAGAGAGTGCTTTTTATTTGTTCTCTCGTACGAAGTCCGAGATAGAGGCTGGAAGGAGATGACTCAACAAGAGAGTCTTTTATACTCAACAAGAGAGTGTTTTAGTATCTCGTACGACGCCCGAGATGGAGGCTAAAAGGGAATTGACTCAACAAGAGAGTCTTTTATACTCAACAAGAGAGTGATTTCTATCTCGTGCGAAGCCCAAGATGGAGGCTAAAAGTGGTTGACTCAACAAGAGAGTCTTTTATACTCAACAAGAGAGTGTGGGGAGAATCATTGTACAAAGCCCAAGAGGAGGCTATCTGTTGGCGATTGTTTCAGTTTAGTGACAGGTCCAGCATGTTGGATAAAAGAGAAAATCAGTTCTTATAAAGGGAACGATTAAAGGTAAGGTTATTCTTTGGGTATTGATCAGAGGATCAGGGTTATTTCCTGTTCTTTAAGGAAATGGGAAATCCAAAGGGTATTGAGACTGTTCAAGTTTATTGGTGTTTTTGAGAAATCGATTCTCAGATAAGTGAATGATCTTTGTATGATGCCCAAGAGAAGGCTGGTATGTTAAGGGATGAAGGTCAACCCTTTAACTGGTCTGACACCTGATTCAAAAAGACAGCTCTAGCAAATTGATGACTAGGTTCTGTTCCTATACCTGTAGAGGTGTCTGGGTCCTTGTACTAAGCCCAAGAGAAGGCATGAGAACTTCTAAGAAGCCGAAGGGTCCTTGTACAACGCCCAAGAGGAGGCGGGGATGCTTTTAAGAAGCTTGTGGGTCCCCAAACCCCGAGAAGTTCAAGACATGCCATTCACCGAGAATAGATCAAGCCAGGAAAGTCCAAGAATTTGGAAGAAACTCAAGAGATGCTATTCATGGAGAATAGTTTAACTCTGGGGAGTAGAGTCTCTTTGACATTTTCTAAGAGTGACAGTCTGAGAAAGGGTTCACCGAGAATGCTTCCTTTCACGTCTCCATATTGTTTAACCCCAAGAGGAGGGAAGACTGTATCTGGTAATCCTATGGGGGATCTAGTTTTGACTGTATTCAAGAGTGGCCAACAGGCTTTACCTAGTGCTAGACGTAGTTGCCGGGGAAAACTCTAAATAATTATACTAGTATTACACAGTTGATATTTGATGAGTATATAAGAGGTTGAGAAAGAAGACTTACAGTGAAATAGTCCCACAATACAGTTATATACATATGAAAGCGATAAATAAAAGTGGGTAAACACTTACTCGGTTGTAGAGCTTCCATGTTGTTTTGTTAGTTGTTCAACAAAGAAAGCTTTGATAACAATATTATATTCAAAATTAAAGGAGAAAGTGCTTTGAACAGTTTGTTGGGGCTTACAGCTCAAGGAGAGGCCCAAGGTTTTATCAGTGATTGCACTGTTGTTTTGAAATTGTACAGGGACTTATACAAGTGACTGAGGCCCAAAAAGATTTTATGTACAAAGGGATGGGTCTACACTCTATCAAGAGGCCCAAAGGTTTATTTTTGTACAAGTGGTGGAGCTTACAGCTTAAGGAGAGGCCCAAGGTCTTTGTTAAAAAGGCGACGATCGCGCCAAATTTTTTGATGGTGTCGGGACATATATAATACACTGAGGCCCAAAAAGTTTTGGTTTTCACAAAGGGTTGGGTCTTACACTCTACTAGAGGCCCAAAGAATGTTTGAAGAAAAGAAATGGGGCTTATAACTCGAGGGTAGGCCCAGATGATTTGATTTGAAGTGGCAATCGCGCCAAGATTTTTTGAAAACGCAGTGGGTCTTATACAATGACTGAGGCCCAAAATATTTTGGTTTTCAAGGGGGGTTGAGTCTTACACTCTACTAGAGGCCCAAAAAATGTTTAAAAAAGATTTGCGAGGGTGAAAAACAAAGAAACTCTAATTTGTTTTCCTTTAAAAGTAAATATTTAAAGAAAATCAATAAAATGATAAAAAAAATGCCAAATAAGTTTGAATAAACCACTTGTAATTTTTGTTTAAGGTTTGAAAAATGAGGTTTTAATCACAAGATGAATTAAAACTCATTTGGTTTTGATTTTCAAGATAAATATTCACTTTTAAATGTTTAAAAACAATTAAAAATGCATTTACTCACAAAAATACCAATTATATTAAATAAGTAATATAAATTTAATTTTTTTGTGGAATAAAGTATTTCAACATTTTTGTGATTTTTTGCAAAAAGAACCAATAAAAAATAATTAAAATTTAGGGAGTTATTAATTTTTCAATTCATTAAAAACAATAAGAAAAATAATAAAAATATGAAAAAGTGGTAAAAAGAGGATCTGGGGCGAGGGGGAATCGAACCCCAGACCTCTTGTGTATAGGGCGCGCGCCTTACCACAGGGGTGGCGATACATCCGTTGATTGAAACATAACCACAAATATACAAGGCTTGCCTTGTTTTTGGCCTGGCCCAAGGCAAGGCAAGGCAAGATTTTGGTTAGAAACGTGAAGGCCATAAATTTGTCATTTCTCCATGGATTGGGACAAAATTTAGGTCTATCCTGCCAAGAATTTCACAAGGAATCCAATGGTGGTGGTGTTTTTTTTCAGATCATGCTCCTATTGAAAAACCCGATAATGGTTTTGAAATAGGCCATGATATGCATTTTCTGTGCCATCTCTTGGTACAGGCATGAATTACATGATAAATTGGTGCAAACACAACACACATAACATGTAGAAGAGATGCATGATCAGTGAACATCAAAGGAAAGCATGATTCAAAGAATTCAAGTTGTGATGCTTACCTCTTTTTAGAGATTTTGTGCAATCTGCCAAGTACCTTGTTCCAGAAATGATTTGATGCTTTGGACATCCTCAAATGATCTCTTAGAAGCTTTTAGGGTGGTTGGAATTAGCTGGAAACCTTAGGAACAAGTTTAAGCTCTTTCTTGCAAAAGGGGCAAAAGTGGCCAAAATAGCAACTCTCTCAAATGATGTTCCAGATGTGTGGAACCACTTGGGATAGTTCAAGGATGATATTTGGAGTGTGTTTGAGGTTTTATCTGGTTTGGAAAGTGACTGAATCAAGACATGGCTTGAAAAATGCACAAAAGTCCAATTTTGAGGTTTTAAGAGGTGACTTTGTGATTTTGGTGTTACAGGTCACTTGTGAGTTTTTGGATCACCTCTATATGATGTTTATGAGGTGTGTGTGTTTGATTGGTTTGGTTGGAATTGCTCTCAAACTCAAAACCCGATGGTGACTTGCTTTGGAAGGCAAATTTGGAAGCGAGAAGGTGATTTTGAGGAAAACATATGTTTGATGGCTTTGGTGTACTCAAACTGATCACAAATGAGCTCTATTTATAGTATATCAAGTTTGTTTTGGGAGCAATAGTGATTGGCAACTGCAGCAGAGGTTTGGCCAATGTTGATCAATGAGAATCCAAGTCTCCTTTAGCCATTGACTAGAGGTTAGGGAACAGGCTGCTAGTTCCCTAGTTGTTGGATAAGTCTTGATTGAATTCAGTTGGAAGAGGCTCAGTCCATGCCACCTTGGTGCATCCATTAAATGCCCCAAACCAAAATTGGAGTCTTGTCCCTCTTTTAGGGATTTCTAGGTTTGGCATGCTACTTTTGGTTCCAAAGACTTGGGAGGCTCATGGATCAGTGTTTGTCCCTCCTTGGTCTCCCCCTGAGGTGTTCAGATAGATAAGTGTGTTTGTCATTTGTACAAATTTGGCAAATCGACCAAAATGCACAAATCTGCCTTGCCATGACAGTTTGCAGCAAGACACATTGTCATTGTCATATCTCATGGCTTAAGTGGAGTTTCATGGGGTTCTTGGCCATTTTGGAAAGCTCTCATATGATACAACATATGTGTGATCATAGTTTTTCTTAACACTTTTTGGATCTAAGTGAAAAATCCCCTTACATTTGGAAAAAAAACAAGGCAGATTTTGACTTAGTGAAAATTTCACTAAGTGTTGGTAAAAAGTGACATTTTCACTTTTTGTGATTTTGATCATTCCATAACTTAAAATCCATGAGGAATTGGAATGAGTTGTGTTTGAAGCTTTTGTAGAGGGCCATGAGAGCTACAAATCCAGCTTTGAATGGAGAAAATGGCCTTGTGGTTTAGGAGACATGATCCTCCAAAGTTGGTACCCTAGCCACTTTGTTCCATAATTTAGAAAATTTCTAAGTTTTTTATGGTTACCCCTTTTAAAAGTTATCCCACTTTTCTTGATTTTTCTTGATGAATGATGATTCCAATCACACATTAACATCATTTTAGGGTTAAAGAACCATAATTGTGAAAAATCTCAAAAAGTCAAAGTTGACTTTTGTGCACAGTTGACTTTTTGTCAGATGAACTTTAAACTGTGCGGTCCACTATGAAATCAAGTCCTTGACCTAAATCAAACTTGATGGATTGATTTCATAGGTGTTATAGGGTGTATTGAATCATGTCCCAAGGTTTGGGAGCATGCCTGGGTCAAAAGTCAAAGGCACAGTTGACTTTTTCTGCGAAACCCTAATTGTGGTTCTGATGAAACTGAAACTTGTTGCTCAATCTTTTTAGACCAATCCATTGTTGAAAATGGATCAATGTGGTGAATTAGAGACCCTCAAATCCTCCCTTAAGGTCTTGGCTCATGATTTGTCCCAAAAGTCAACTTAGGGGTGAATTAGGTCAAGAAACCCTAATTCCTGATTTTTTATGAATGCATCCCCTAAGGCAAAATTGATTTGATGATTGGGTTCATGATGTCCCTTGGAGGATCTTAGGTTATGCTTTGAAGCATTGGCTCATGCCCAGAGGAAAATTTCCATCTGGAGGCCCTGGTCGACCAAAACCCTAATTTGGTGACACTGTTGATCTTGAGGCTTGATCCACTTTGAATGTTGCAACCTTGTGCTTGATTCTTGCTGTGGGAGTCCTCTTGATCCTTTGGGGATGTTTGAGAGGTTTAGACAAGTTGAAGATCATGTCATTTCTTGATTGATCTTTTATCCAAGAGCTCTGAGAGGGCTTGAAACCCTAATTGTTGATAGTAGTGAATGTTCACCCATCTTTGGGGAGACTGGTGAGGCATGATGATTCATCCATATTGTGATGATGATTTGCCCAATGATGGGAAATCTTGGTGGTCAAAATTTGGGGTATGACATCTTCCCATAGAAATAGGAGGCACTACGATTGCTCTGATTTCTCATATCTCTTTACGGGAATACATAGACATAACATTGCAAAATCTTAGCGAGCACACAAATCAAAAACTTTAGGTCTAGTACCTTCCCAAAAACAACGGAAAACCCGAAAACAACAAAAATATTCTCTCAATTCTCCCAAAGGAGAAACTTTCCCAAGCCACATCAGATAAACACTAGAAAGCATTTAAAGTTAACAGAGAAACATGCAATAAAGAGGTAATATGGATTACCATAGATACACTGGGTGTTAATAGCTTCCCTTTGTATAACAAGACCCCGATCCCCGATCTCTTAGCATTTGTTAAAGAAAACATTTGCGTGCAAGGTTAGTTTTAGATATCTTCCCTTTCCTTTCCAGCTTCATAGGATAAATAAGAAATCAGAAAGTAGCACCCAATTCCAACATTGCGGTAACGTGGTCGCGTCACCGACAAAAATCGCATGCTACAACTTCCAGAAGGACAACTTCATAAGTTAAATCAAGAAGAGTCTCGTGGCAACATGGGATGAACTTGATAATGAAGACAATTCAGATAAAGATGAAGGAGAAACGAATCTGGCACCGACGACTCTCACATTCTCTAATATAGAATATGAACCAACTTTTGATTCAAAGTAAGAAGATAATGTATTTTCCAATCTTTCCCGTTCTAATCTAATCTCTTTCATTCAAGACCTCATGAGTCGTTGCCAAGACAAGGAAAGACATATGAAAACATTGAAAAAACAATGTGATCTTTTTAAAGAAGAACTAAAATCTTTCCAATATAAAATTGAATCTTTAGAAAAAGATCACATTTTCTCAAGTAAATAAGGTGTCTAATAAAACTTTGAATGATCATGAAATGGCTCTTGAAGATTTTATCATAATCGGTCTTGAGAGAACAAAACTTGCTTCCATGATATATTGAGTAAGTAAAAGCAAAGGAGAGTTCATAGCCAAAGGTCCTGAAGAAATCAGAACCTAACATTCAGAAATCAAAGGTTATGAAGAATCTATAACACAAAAATCTCAAGTCAAAGGTTCTAAAAATATCAAAACCCAAGACTTATGGATCAAAAGTTCTGAAAGGTTGAGAATCCAAAGACAAAATTTATCCAAGACAAAACTATTGCAAGCGCAAAGTTTGGAATGAGTCTAGACCCTTTTATAAGGTAAATGCTCATAATAAAAGGAAGCCTACCAGAACTAACAATAAAGGACCCATAAGATTATGGGTACCTAAGTTTGAAATCGTGTTTCCTGCAGATATGCCTAAAGGGAGAAACAAGGTAACAATCATGGTACCTGGACAATGGTTGCTCACGTCATATGACAGGAAAAAGCATATGTTCCAAACCCTGACTCTGAAAGAGGGATGAAGTGTGGGGTTTAAAGGAGGGCAGAAAGGGAAGATCATTGAGCATGTTGAAAGTTTTGCATATATTTAGGTTTCTGAAGATCATCCAGAGGCTGGACCTTCAGAGGTTAGGAGCTTATAAGTTAGAGGCTCAAAAGCTAGCCAAATTTCTAAAGCTTACCCAGAAGCTGCAAATTTTGAAGAAGCCTAAGATGGTTCAAAATTTTCAACTCAACCCAAGAAGTCCTTCAAATATAAAGATTCTCATCCAGAAGAGCTAATCATTGGGAATAAAGATAATCCCTTGAGAACTAGATCAACTTTCATAGATGATAACTCTATGTTAAGATTTATTTCCTTGATAGAGCCAACTTCTATTGATGAAGCTTTATCTGATGATGGATGGAGTTTAGCTATTCAATAAGAGTTGAACCAGTTACATAGGAATAATGTTTCGGATCTAGTTCCCAGACCAAGTCAGAAAAATATTATTGGAACAAAATGGGTGTTCATAAACAAACTGAATAAGCAAGGAGAAGTGGTAAGAGATGAGGCTAAACTTGTTGCTCAAGGTTACAATCAACAAAAAGGTATATATTTCTCTAAAACCTTTCCACCTGTTGCAAGGTTAGAGGTAATCCGACTTCTTATCTCTTAGGCTATTAATCATGATATTGTTCTATATCAAATGGATATTAAGAGTACCTTTTTAAATGGGGTCATTTTATGAAGATGTGTATGTCAAACAATCCCTTGGGTTTGAGGACTCAGTCCACCCGGGTTTTGTGTTTAAACTTAAGAAATCACTTTATGGACTCAAACAAGTTGCAAGACCTTGGTATGCGAGATTTAGTAATTTCTTGTTAGAAAATGGTTTTCAAAAGGTCCAAGTTAACACTATAATGTTCAGAAAGACTCTGAATAAAGAAATCTTAATTAATCGAGTTTATGTCGATGACATGATTTTTGGTTCTACTAATGCCTCTCTTTGCAAAGAATTTTTCTAAGACTATGCAGACTGAATTTGAGATGAGCATGATAGGAGAATTAAAAATCTTAATGGGAATGCAAATCAATCAAAGTAAAAGTGGAACTTATGTTCATCAGTCCAAGTACAAAAAAGGAGCTGTTAAAGAAGTTTAATCTTGAAGACTTCATGATTATGACAACTCCTATGCATCCAACATGCAATCTGAACAAGGAGGAAACTAGCCCCAAGGTGGATCAATTGCTATATAGAGGTATGATTGGTTCCTTGCTTTACCTCACAACTTCTAGGCCAGATATTTTGTTCATTATTTTTCTGTGTGCAAAATTTGAATAAGATCCTACATAGACTCACTTATTTGTTGTTAAGAGAATCCTTAGGTATCTGAAAGGAACAAAAAATCTGGGAGTTCTTTATAAAAAATCCCTAGATTATAAGCTAGTTAGCTTCTGTGATCTGACTATGTTGGGGATAGAATTGAGAGAAAATCCACTATTGGAAACTGTCAATCATAAGTAAAACCTAATATCCTGGGGTAGTAAGAGACAAGCAACTATTGCTCTATCTACAACAGAAGAATAATACAACTCAACTGTAAAATGTTGTACACAGTTGCTCTGGACGAAATATCAGCTGGAGGTTTATCAGATTTGTGGAAACAATATCCCTATCTTTTGTGATAATATTGTTGTTATTTGTCTAACATAGAATCCATTTCAACATTCTAGAACCAA
Source organism: Lathyrus tuberosus (assembly GCA_022829125.1). Lineage (NCBI taxonomy): Eukaryota > Viridiplantae > Streptophyta > Magnoliopsida > Fabales > Fabaceae > Lathyrus > Lathyrus tuberosus. The sequence continues at coordinate 1,394,131 of JALAZF010000073.1, read as the reverse complement.
GCATATTGAAATTAAACATCACTTCATCCGAGACTATGTTTAGAAGTGTGTTATAGATATTCAATTCATTAATACGAATCATCAATGGGCTGACATATTTACAAAACTCTTAGACATTGAAAGATTTGATTTTATAAAAAATAATCTGAACATTGTCTTTATTAAAGAATAATGCTTTCTTCTGAATAGAGTATCAAAGTCTAATGTTGATCAGAAGTAGCTTCATTCAGAGATTTAAAAAATAATTGCCTCTGATGAAAAGTATCTTTTGAAAAACTTTGGACTCTGAGACTCTGAAGTGGATCATCTGCTTCATATAGCATTTGCATGCCTAATAATTATCTTGTTTGCATTGTGGCTGAGTGGGTAATATTTGAAGGGAAATGATGTGAAACCTCTTTAATTTTTGTGCTTTTTATCATTTGTTATCTTTTATTATTATTTGCACTTTGTGTGTGTTTTTGTTCTCTAAAAGATTATTTTTGAGTGGTCTTAAAGCAAAGATGGTTGTCTTGCACCTTTTTAATAATACACTTGACTATATCTTTGAGAACATCTTTTCTTGTTTATTTCATTATGTTTCTGCCTTTTCTGTCTAAATCTCTCTTTTGTGAAAATCCTTTCCTGTGATGGCCTCTAGATCTAATCTTGTTATGGGAAACCGGTTAGTAGTTATCATTGAAGGACTTGAGCTAAGGTATATTAATGATAATGATGTAACAATGTGTTCATGAAATGCAGTGTCGTGCCAGGAAAGGTCAGAGTGATCTAAAAGTGTATTTCTTCAGCATCAAAACATGTATAGTAGGGCAAGGCAACATATCTCCAAGTCACACTTATAACCCTAAAATACGTCTATTATATTTTGAAATCCTTTATAGTTGTAGCTCCTTATCTCTAAGTGAACTAATCAAGTGAATGTCTATATCCTACTCTTTTCAACTACTTTTATTATGAAATCCACTTGATGTTAGATCACTTGCAACAACAAGTTGTTATCTTTTTCTAAGTTGATCACTCCTAGAGTCAGATTTGTAAACATGTTAAAAAATAATAAAACAAGGAAATAGACAAGACTTCATTTAACATATAAATATCATGACATTAATTTTCCATTGCTCAACATACAAAAGGTTTAGCTCATAATGAGTTGAGTACAAACTGCAGACATGGTTCTCAAAAGATACATTCTTAAAAAATACTAATAAATAAATATAAACCTAAGAAAAACTCTCTCTTTCTCTCCACTAACCTCACACTTCTATGCTCTGTCTACTATTTTTGGAATGGTGAACTCTATTTCTAATCTTCAATAGGGTCTATTTATAACCTTCATCTAGGGTTTCTTAAGAAACCTTAGATCATGGGTTAATGTCAAGGAAATCACATCAAGCCCAATAATTAAATCATGTAGTCCTCAATATTCTTTCTACTTAGTCTCAAAGGAATCAGATACAAAGGAACATTTGTGGGAGACAAAGCGTCCTGGTACAGACTGCTACAACAGGGTGTAGGTGGCACTGTTCTTTCTAGAAGATTGCGCAGAGTGGTGGTTGTAAAGTTGTATTACTTTTGTCTTCTAGCGCCTCTTTGATATTATCCACAAATTTAAATGAAATTCCTTCAGTACGAGCACATTTTCCCTCTAGTACTCCACTCCTTTTGAGCTTTCCCCGGGACTTAGCTGCTTTCTTCATTTAACTCTTTGGTAAAGTCCATCTTCTTGCTTCAGCTAGCACTCTCAGGTGCTGTCTGGCATAGTCTTACCTTAGCTCATCAGAGACAACCTTAATTTAAGCAACGAAAATATTAAACCAGCAAAAGAGAGCACTTATTGTGCTCCATGCTAAATACTTCAAAATAATTGAAATGCTCAAAAAAACAATCTAATAAAAAGTTAAATAGACTAAGAAAGTGAAATAACTAGAGCTAATGATAACTCACAAAAGGTGGGTTATCACACCCCCAAACAAAAATCATTGCCTATCCTCAGGTGATGCGACAGACAATGACAAAAAAACTTCCCTTTCACACAACCACCTTTCCAGCCAACCCAACTCATCCTCAACTTAGAATTCATCTCAAAGGACTTATTCTCAAATATTGGCACAACTCAACCTTGAAGCTACATCTTAAGTGTTTGTGTGCTCTGTGCATTACTGATGCTACATGTCACGCCAGGACTTTTTAGTCAAGATAACTAGCCTAATTTCAACCTTGTTTGATTTTCCCTATGGTCCAAGATTTCTACATCCAGTTTCAGCAGGGGGTTGACTAACTAGTTTGAGAATATTTGCACTTGGGATACAATTGCTCTTTTATTTATAAGCTAACTAGATTCTCCACCTTTTTCCCTGGCGAGATCTCACTTGTAATGAGTCCGACCTAGTACTAATGGTGGGAGCATCCATTTTTCCTCCAGTTTCAGGCACAAAAACTTATTCAAGGCTTTTGTTCCTCCAGTTTTGGGCACATGAATTTATTCAAGAAGTGCACTTTGGCTTACTTCCTTCACACACTTTGGTGTTTCTATTATGCATAAGCAATGTGTCCACTTGTACTAGATCCTAAACAACAATACTTTCCTCCCCTATTTAAATCTTTTGGTGAATTCCTATTCCATATTCTAAAACAATTCAAAATATCACAAGGTTATTTACTTTTCTGACTACTTAAGGCATGTCAGAAACACAAGAGGGTGCAATTACATAGCACAAAGGCTTTGTTTCTAATAATGTCACAATCCTTCTAGATTTTTCCTAAGTCTCTTAGAGTTGTTTGTCTTTCAAGGGAGGTTGCAGTAAGTTTGTTCCTCTATTATTATTATTATTATTATTATTATTATTATTATTATTATTATTATTATTATTATTATTATTATTATTATTACTATTATTATTATTATTATTAACATAAAAACAAGAACATAAATTAAAACAACACAAACTAAGTTTTTCATTAATTAAAATTTGGCTGACCACAGCCAAACGACATCAACATAAAACATCAAACTAACAACCTAAAAATTAGAAAATCTTAATTAGCAACAACAATTGATAATTGAGAGTATGTGGGTTGAAGAGCAAGGTCATGACATAGTCTGCCACTCCACTAGACATAGAGTAAGGACAGGGTCCTCACTGTCATCTGATGAGAGATGAGGCATGCCACAATCTGCCATCAAAAGGGTTGAGAGAAATACCAGTTAGGCATTAAGCCTGTTGCTCTTCCTCAAAGCATGGTCTTCCTTTCCTTTTACCTGGCCTCCTTCTGGGCAGGCTCTTGTACAACTTCTTTGAATTTTAGGGTGCCTCAGAGGCAACTTCTGTCATGACAACTGCAGGCTCCTTCAATTGTTTGGTATGAACTTTCTTGGGAGGAGATTTTGGCTTTGTTTGAGGCTTGGTCTTTGCAGGGGATTTCTTTCTCTGAGTCATCTTTGCAGGGGAAGACGTGCTAGGATAAACTGACTTCTTCACCTTTTCAGGGGTGACAACTGGTGTCGCGTCAATATTAGTCTATTCTTCAGATTCTTCTACAAGCTCAGAATTTTGTGAGTCTATAGTCAAATCCCTTTCTTCCTAGCAGCTTTTTCTTCCTCTTCAATAGTTTCTTCATTATCCTTGCCACTTCCAGCCTCAACTCTTCCATCTACATCACTATCAATTTTCTTGTTCTCTGCATTGTCCTCTTCTTCCTTCTCATCACTGAATTTTTCTTCTTCTATAACCTTCTTACCTTTCACTTTTTCAGGAATATCCTCCCTCATCTCCCTTTTATCTTTGGCAGCTTATGCTAACAGATCATGCAATGTTTTTCAATCCTTATCAACATTGTCTTCATCAGTTAATGGTTCCTTCTTGTCATTTTATTTTTCAGTGTCTTCTTTATGAACGACTCCTACCTTGACTTGCATAGGGTGCTTGCTCTTTCTAACCTTGATCCTAGGCTTTTCAATGGTGTCCTCCTTAGGCATGCCAGAGCTTAACGCTTTAGGAACACCAGAAGACATTGCCTTCTTTTGTTTTTTCTTCTCTTTCAAATTGTCTTCTTTTAGTGGTTGGTCAGACTTGTCATCAAGTTCTCCTAGAATGTGATACGGAAAAACTGGAACAACTTCATCATTATAATTCCATTAATTCAACTTCTTTTCTCATTCAAACTTGTCCTTTAAGAATGTGAAGAAATCTCTTTGGTCTTTCTGCATCTTCAACAACACCTTCCACAGAACATGTTCTGTCTCTAAAGTTGCCTTGCCAATTGACTCCCGTCTTACCTCCAGTTTCCTTCTTCTGCCCTTAGGCTTCATTAAGGTCTGAATGAAAGTCTTGTCAAAGGCTGCCTGTGTAACACCCTAAACCCCCGCGACAATTAATAACAAAATATCAGAGTAAAAATAACACGCATAGATTAAGGATGCTACTTTCAACTTTTCAACTTCTCATGCATACTAAAAGTAATACATCAACATCAAAATTAAAACATGGTATTTAAATATTTCTACAGCTGCGGAAATTCAACGAAATCTGAAACATGTTCAACCACACATAATATCATCAAATAAATGAGTAATAACACATAACAAGGTAAAGGACTCTAAGCGTTCCGACAACCCGGTGTTACAATCAGAGCAGACGCGACTCGATGACATAAAAGAGAAGACCTCGTCTTCGCTAACTCCAACTCCGAACTACTCCTGCATATCTGCACGTTACCCACGTGGAGGTAACATTCAAACAGAAGGGGTGATATTCTCAAAATCGCATAAGAAATGCATAATATAAGTATGAAAGCATAAAAACATTATACAATCTACCCTATCATCACAACATCAACACAATTAGTATTTCCCACACAAGCAGATAATCAATACAACACAATGCAATGCAATGAGACCTACGACTCGACTCAATGCATGTGGTACCAATTCGACCCCTGTTTCATGGTCATAATCCCCGTCGGGATTTCATAATAGTCGCTCACACCCCACATGGGCACACGACATCCGTGATCGCTCACACCCTACATGGCACATGATCACCCGTAATCGCTCACACCCCGCATGGGCACACGATTACCTCAACAACAACAACACCAACACGATTCTATTTCAAAGAATCCGGATAAGACGCTCACACCCCACACGGGCACACGGCTTATCACACAACTTATGTAACATGCTATGCATTCAACCACAACATCATACCACATCATAAGCAACCACTATTGCATTTATATGTTATGCGATAACACAACATGCCATAACTAATCAACAACAACATCATAAGCAACAACTATTGCACTCAGCAACAACATACAACAACGACGTAAAGCATATGACTAGCATATCACCAATACATTACCTCAATACTGCCCAACATACAGCATATACCTGCTCAAACATGCAAACATTTCAATCCACAACAACGACACGCATACACACCCACGAATCCATCATTTCAACTTACAACACATAACAACATACACAAAACCCAATTAACGTGTCAAAGGGTTGGAATTTTGGTATTGAAATCAATTTTTATAAATAGTATGTGAAACAAGCTTTCCAACGCTTCGAACGGCGACTGAAACGGACCTACGGATCAAAAGATACGAATTTTTGAAGTTTCAGAAAATTCAGTTCGTCTCAGCTCTGCTCGCCTGACGCTCGCCTGGCGACCATCTGGCAGATTTTCGCCTGGCGGATTTTCCTTTCGCCTGGCGGATTCCCCTTTCGCCTCATGCTCGCCTGGCGAAGCAGTGGCGAATCTTCTTCCCCATACAAAATCCAGAACCCCCATTTTTCACCCTTCGCTCGCCTCTTACTTCGCCTTGCGACCATCTGGCGGATTTTTGCCTGGCGACCATCTGGCGGATTTTTTCCTGGCGGATTTCCTTTTGCTTGGCAAATCTGGCAGGATCAGCAATCTTTCAATTGCGATTCTGCATGACTCAGACCTCAATTCTTCCCCAATTTCACTCTCAATTCAGTCCAAAAACACACATATAATCACATATTAACATACAAACAAGTTGGAAATACATAAATCACATTTCAACCAATGAATTTGTGCATTCTTCCCCTTATCAAAACTTCTGACACACAAAACCCCAATCCCCAAATCAACACAAAAAACACATAGGGATGATCCTAAAGGTTTATCTACCCTCATACAAACATTATGCAACCCTTAGAGATTAAAGAACCCCACCCTTACCTTAGATGAAGATTCTTCCGATGTCTCCAGGCCCTAGATCTACTTCTCCATCTTCCTCCGAACGGTTCTCCCAGAATGATCGTACCAACAACGACTTCTCATTTCTCTCCAATTCTTTTTTGTCCACTATACCCTTAGGACCCTTAATATGTTTTCCCAACTTCGTCCTCACTTATCCTCACACAATTACCACTTAACCCTTCCTTTTATTTTAAAATAATAATAATAATAATAATAATAATAATATATCATATTATCATATTATTATTACCAAAATATTGTTAACACATCACATACTTCTAAATACTCTCAGCACCCCCTTAACATCATCAATACCCCACAACACAGATCATCAGGTATCAAAATATTCCACCAAAATTCACCTAACTCACGAATATCTATAATAACTTAATTAAATAAATACCCTAATTATTTTGGGGCGTTACAGTCCGGGGGTGAAAAATCTCATCAGCTGCCTTTTGAGGCACTCCATGCCTTTTGCAAAGACTGGAGATCAAGCAAGGGAAGTACAACATTCCTTCCTTCTTCTTGGAATAAGCCTAGATTTCTTGTACAATTATTTTACCTACATTAATGCCTTCACCACAAGTGATGCAATGCAGCAACACCAGTCTTGCTCTATTGACAATTTCATTATGTGTTGTTGGTCTAAGTGAGTGTTTGTTGAACTGGTACCACACCTTTGATTCAACCCTCAAGTCCATTCTTTTGAGAATCTTCTCTCCTTCAGTTTCTACCCATTTTGCGTCTGGGTTGTACAAGGACTCCATATACACATCTAAATTAGCATTATCTGATGTCAGTAGCAACTCTTGATACCTATCTTCCACAGGCCCCAACTTGAACAACATGTTGATTGTCCCTTCAAAATACGACACCTTCAGTCCTTTAACCACAACTTCAACCTTCTCGTTGTTAGTGTCCACCAGGTTTGCATAAAATTCCTTAACAATTTGTGTGTTGTAGGGTGGTGGTTGCTCATAGAATTTTGCCCACTTCATGCTCTAAATCACCCTACCCATGTCTCCTGGAATACCAAAACTCTCAGCCTACATGTCAAGTATGAAACCTCTCTTAGAATGCATGCTCATTCCTGAGAAGTAATCAGTGAAGCGCTGGCTTGCATCGTTGTTGATGAAGATTTCTGCATTAGACATGTCTTCATCTGAGTAGTCCACAGTTGGCATGGAATTTTTGCAAGCAACTGTTTTGTATCGACCTTGGGTGTATATAGGTTTATGATGAAATTAGGGTTTAGACAAAGGTGGAAATTTCTGAGATTTGGGGTAAAGTGAACAAGAACACTTGATTTTCTGGAAATGGTTGAGAGAAGGAAGAGAAGTTATGAGTGCTTGGGAATTGAAGGAGTAGAATGATGGTGGTGGTGGTGATTGCATGCTTAAAAAGGTTGAGAGAGAGAGAGAGAGAGGGGGTGAGTGAAAAATAATGGTACGGTTATGAAGAATTTGAAACCGCTTTAGAGAGAGAGAGAGAGAGAGAGAGAGAGATAATGGTACGATTATGAAGAATTTGAAACCACTTTAGAGAGATGGAATTGGATCCGGTTTAGGGTAACTGAGAGGTTACTTGTACAAGCACCCTTAATTATGTGGTTAGGGAACATCACAATTAATGGTTCTGTTCAGGCATGACGTCATGCACATGGATCAATAGCCTGTCTTCACGCGTGTTGCGAGTTTCTCTCTCCTATAATCAATTTTTGTCTTATTCCCACGTTCCTTTTTTAGCAAATTGCCACTTGTCTGATTTCACTGAATTTAAAGAGACACCAATTGTCTCCTATTTCCACTACTACGAAAAACCCATTTACCAACGGTTGGGAATGACATATAATGACGCGGGCGAGGGCGTTGTTATGTAGATTGTTGTTGTATATATGATACTTACAACGACGACCATGTATGCGTTGTAATAAACAGGAAAGCGCGCTAACTATCACAACAATTTTACATTACACCGTTATAATAAATATAATTGTCCTCGGTTCGATTCCCAGCAGCACAGTTTTGATATTTATTTTTTGTTGGACAGCGCGCTAGATATTATAACGGTTAGGAAATATAACCGTCGTTAAAGTTTCTGCAAAATTACCAAATATCATCCTGCTTTTATAATTAATCCCATTTTTTTACCTGTATTATTGTTCTCCATATCTCAGCACAGCAGAAAAATACAGTTCACATTTTGTGATATAGTTTTCATAATAATATTAATCGTATCATATTCATAATATAACATATACCATATTACAGTTTATCAGAACAAACAACCTACATAAATAAAATATCACATATACCATATTACAGTTTACACACATTACATAACTTCACGTAATTGTAACTTGGTGTATTGGTATCTTGTCTCTTGGTGTCTTGTCTCATGGCCTGGTTTCTGGACTCAAAATACCTATGATTTCAAATAATTATACTTGTTAGTAAAAATACTTCTAAACTATAACATACAATTAACATATTATGAATAAATAATAAATTACGTACTTGTTAATTTTCCCATATGCCTTCTTCATGATCGAGTCTTATAGCATGCACGACATCTCCATCAACTTCATCATATGAGGTAGGAACTTGTGTTGTGTAAGAAGGTTTGGATGGAATATCAAGACTTTCATCACTAAGAGGAATGTATTTTCCTTGGAGAACGATTGACCATTTCCCCGATTTGTCCGATGGATCGGAAACATAGAAAACTTATTTTGCTTGAGAAGCCATGATGAATGGTTCTGTATTAAAAGATGCCTTGCCAAGGTCGACCCGGGTGAATCCTAAGTCACCAATGTCCACACCATTACTATTATTGGGAACCCACTTGCATTTAAATAAAGCCACTTTGAAAATAACATAATCAATCTCCCAAATCTCATCAATGACACTATAAAACGCGGTAGTTACCAATACCAGATTCTTATCTTTCGAACTAGAGAAATACATCGATTCGGCTTCAACCATAAACCCATTATTTTGCATTGTACTACGATCATCTTTTGATTTTGTATAAAAGGTATAATGATCAATGTTGTATGCACTCCAGGTAATGACACAAAATTTTGGCCTGTACGACAACCATCTAAGTATCTCGGATGCACTAGGGTCATTAGATACACTTTTATTAAACCAATCCATGAATATATTATTAGGCTCTATCAACAATAACTTGTCATTCATTTGGGGATATTTTTTCTTCATAAGTCTTTTGTGAGTATCTATGAAAGGTTGAACCTCATCTATATTATTCAATATATAGAGATATGATTGAATAACTACATCCCGAGCCATTGACCTAAGATTTAGACCTTGAATACCTCTTCCGTCTATGTCAGCATGACGAGACTTTGGAATTCCTATAGAATTTGCATCCGATAAATAGTTTGTACAAAACTCAACGGCTTCTTCTGTGATGTACCTTTCAAAAATCGAAGCTTTCGGTCGGTGATGATTCTTTCTATATCCTTTAAAGATCTTCATATATCGCTCTATTGGATACACCCACCTTAAATAAACTGGACCACAAATTCTGATTTCTCTTACGAGATGAACAAGTAAGTGAAATATAATGTCAAAAAATGATGGCGGAAAATACATCTCCAATTGACACAAGATTATGGCAGCCTCATCTTCTAATTCATCCAATTTTTTGAAATCAAGAACTTTATTACATATGGCATTGAAGAATAAACACAGTCTCGTTATAGTTACTCTCACATTTTTTGGAAGGATCCCACGGATAGACACTAGTAGAAGTTGTTGCATCAATACATGACAAATATGAGATTTTAAACCAATTAACTTGAGATCTTTCATTGATACAAGTTTCTTGATGTTTGATGAGTAACCTCGAAGAACTTTAATACCTTGCAAACACTCGCAGAACATCTTCTTTTCCTTTTTAGATAGAGTGTGACATGCTGGAGGCAGATAAGTTCTTTTTCCTTTCTTTATTGGAGCCAACTGTTTTCCTATACCCATCTTCTCCATATCAAGACGGGAAGTCTTACTATCTCTAGTCTTGCCCGGAATGTTTAGAAGTGTGCCAATCAAACTATCACACACATTTTTCTCCATGTCCATCACATCAAGACAATGTCTAACATCAAGACTTGACCAATATGGAAGATCAAAGAAGATGGACCTCTTTTTCCATAAATTTTTCGCAACTGCCCATTTTTCTTTTCCTCTCTTCCCACCTTTTTCTTTTTCTCTCTTCCCACCTTTTTCTTTTTCTCTCTTCCTAAGGACAACATTAATGTATTCCTGTCGTTGATAAACTTCATCCCCGGTTAAAGGTTTAGGAGCCCCGCCAAACTCTTGCTCTCCATTAAAAGCCTTTCGCAATCTACGATAAGGATGACCCGGTTTTAGAAATTTTCAATGCCCAAGGTAAACGGTCTTTTTTCCAAACTCAAGTTGGTGATAACAAGTATCATCTTCACATATAGGACACGCTTTATGTCCTTTGACATTGTATCCCGCCAAGTTACCGTAAGCCGGAAAGTCGTTAATTGTGCAAAATAACATTGCACGCATATTAAACTTTTCCCCAGAATATGCATCATCAACTTCAACGCCTTCATCCCACAAGAGTCGTAAATCATCAATTAATGGGCTAAGATAAACATCTATGTCGTTACCAGGTTGTCGTGGTCCAGAAATCATCATACTTAACTGTATATACTTGCGCTTCATGCACAACCAAGGAGATAGGTTTTAAATAGTGAGAAGAACAGGCCATGAAGTATGATTAGTGCTCATATTAACAAAGGGGTTCATTCTATTGGTGGCAAGCCCAAGCCTAAGATTTCTTGGCTCGACTCCAAAATCCAGAAACAACGAATCAATTTTCTTCCATTGCAAAGAATCAGCTACATGGCGAATATTTCCATCACGAATCCTTTCATCTGCATGCCATCTAAGATTCTTTGCGTCATTCGAATTAGCAAAAAGTCTCTTTAATCGTGAAAGTATTGGCATGTACCATAACACTTTAGCAGGAGGATGATTTATACTAACATTATCATAGTGATCATTGTCATCACCATTGCTAGCCTTCAGCTTGTAACGCGACACACCACATTTCGGACATTGAAACAAGTCTTCATACTCTTTCCGGTATAATATGCAATCATTAGGGCAAGCATTGTTAGATGTCAAACATGTTATATATTTGTATGGAATATTTGGCATTTTTCATTTCTTTCTAACGGTATAGTGTGAATTTAAGCGGTAAATGGAGTTGTTATGCTTACATCGGAATATATGTGTGGAGCTTGTAATTTGTGTGTTAATGTGCAGGTATAGGCATGAAAGGAGCAAAATGGTGAACACATGGAACCAATGCAAGTTCCACTGAGTTTTTATTGCTGCAACAGGGTGTTCGCAGTGCGAACAATCTGGCGAAGTCCCAGCGAATGTTCGCACTGCGAGGGACCAGCGAGGAGCCAGCGAATGGAGGCAGTGAGTTCAAGGTTTTCAATTACCTTGTGTTCGCACTGTGAACTCCTAGCGAGTGTCCAGTGAATGTTCGCTGGCTGGTTCGCAGTGCGAAGGTGCTGGCGAAGAGAGGCAGTAACTTCCAGTTTTGAGAATTCTGGCTCGCTAGTTTATTCGCAGTGCGAATGAAGCTAGCGAATGATTCGCAGTGCGAACCCACGATTTCTGCTTGGGGCGGTTTAAGTCTCAGAGGCACTTAAAGTGCCATTTTTCCTCATTCGCAGTGCGAATGGATTGCTCGCAGTGCGAATCATGCAGAATTCTGCTATGTATAAATAGAATTTCACTTGTTGTAAAAAGGATATTTTGTTCATTTTGATCTAAAATCATAGTTTTCAGTCTTTTTACCATTGGAGCTTGTATTTTCACTTGGAGAAGCTGATTTTGCATCCATTCTTGATTATTTGGAGTGGATGTTTACTCATCTCCTCTCTTTACTTGTTCTCTAATCTACCATGAGAAGTGATAGCTAAACCCTCTATGTTGAGGTTAGAAGTAGTTGATTCTGTTTTTATGTATTACTTTTGATCTATTGTATATGAACAAAGTCTTTGATCAATATAGATGAAGTTGTTTTCTCTTAATGCTTTAAGTTTGATTTGATTTACTCTAGACATAGATTCCACAAATCTTGACCTAACAATTTCATCTCTTAAAAACCAAACTCTAGACATAGATTTGGGATTTGCTATTCGCATTGTATTGATCTTAATGATCGTTGTTTAGATTATTAGCATGAGACATCATCTAACGGTTTAAACAACGGCACTCACGATTTCGCTTTAGACATAAACGTAGTCGGGAGGATACGCGGTTATATTGGTCGGAAACCGAGTTCATGTGCTTGATTAATCGTTTATACATGGAAAGGATTAGTGAAACCTAACCTTAACATGCCTTTTTATAAAACCTTTTACAAAAATCTTTGTCACAATTTAATCTTTGCTACAAGTGAATGATAACAACAATTGAAACTTTTGAAACCGTTAACTTAGAATATCCCAACTATTGAAAGGCACGCATCAAATATCAAACAGTCCCTATGGATACGATAAAAACAACCCACACTATTACTCTTCTAACAAGCATTTATCTTGATATACTTCAGACCCAGTGGACACAATATCTTCTTGGCCTCATAGGAACGATCCGGCAATTTGTTATCTTCTGGTAACATTTGCTGTAGCAATTCAAGTAATTCCGTGAAACTTTTATCTGACCATCCATTTTTTGCCTTCAGATTAAACAACTTTAACACGGCCGATAATCGTGTGAACTCTGTGCATCCCTTATATAAAGGGGTGTCTTTATCATGACATAAATTATCATAAATATGAGCATTCATAAAAGAAGATTCCCCAATATCACAGAATATATCCTCTAGGTGATCTTCCATATATTCATCTTCCTCCACTCTTTGAATTTGTGACGCTCGACTTTCCTTATTATCCACCTCACCATGCCACGTCCATATTATATAATTTTGACATATACCATCACAACAAAGGTGATTGTGTATTTCTTTCTTTGTACCCTTTTTGATATTAGCGCAAACAACACAAGGACAATAAAAGATACCATCATTGTCGGGAAGATGTTTATCAGCGTATTCAAGGAATTCACAAACTCCGTTCTCATAAACCGGATCTAATCTATTGGCTTTCATCCAACTACGATCCATTACAACTTCTGAAATTTATACACGTATAATAATGTGAATGACACACCAAAATCTAATCCAAAAACTCAAGCATATGCATATACAATATGAACAAAGAAAAAATCAATGAAGATGTACTCTCATACTGAACGTAAAGCATATGAAACATCTCATTCTGACTTGAGCATATACAATATGAACAAAGAAAAAAGGAATGAAGATGTTGAAGAGAACCTTACTTCGAAGCTGAAGAAGCAAATGAATGATGAAGACGGTCAATATTTGAGCATAAACCAAGAAAAAAGGAATGAAGATGTTGAATAGAACCTTACTTCGAAGCTGAAGAAGCAAATGAATGATGAAGACAGTCAATATTTGAGCATAAACCAAGAAAAAAGGAATGAAGATGTTGAAGAGAACCTTACTTCGAAGCTGAAGAAGAAAATGAATGATGAAGACAGTCAATATTTGAGCATAAACCAAGAAAAAAGGAATGAAGATGTTGAAGAGTACCTTATTTGAGCAATATTTGAGCTTCAAATGAATGGATATGAAGAGGGTAAAGGTTAGGGCGTCTCTGGCTCACTTTTTCGATTAGGGCGTCTTATGAAAGAAATACATAATAAGTTTTGTTTTAATTTATCAGTAAACCTTTTAATCTCGGTTGGAGAAACAAACTGTCGTGGAATCTTAAGTGACACACGCTAAATGTATCCTAAAAGAAGGAAAAAAATGTGTTACAGGGAATCGAAGCTTGTTACATTTCATTTATTACTACGGTTGTTTATCTTAACCGTTGTAAAATAATTTACAATTTATTTTTAAAATAATGGACTTAATTGTCACACGTTAAATGTACTCTAAAAAATGGAAAAAATGTAGTTGCAGGGAATCGAAGCTAGATACATTTTATTTATTACTACGTTGGTTTCACTCAACCGTCATTCAATGACTCAGCTTTTACATGGTCGAGAAATTTTTAACCTATTACAACGGCATAAAAGGATGCGTTGAAAGCCTGGCGTTGTTGTTTTAGCGTTTTGTAGTAGTGTTCATGATTAATCCCCAGCTTACAGACGTGAAAACACTTGACTGTGATCCTTCCCACTTTCTAGTGGAAGTATCTTGCTAGTTTGCTTGAGAGAAAGTTTCTTTCTAGTGTGATTAAGCAGTTGAATTCTCTTTCTAGTTTGCTTGAGCAAAATGTAATCAGTTTGATTATAGTGAAAATCTCTTGTTGATACAAGGAGATTGAAATAGTCTCAGTTTAGGAGATAAACTATTATAACTTTATGTGTTGCTTTTGTTTCTAGCTTCTGAATATTATACTTTCCGCTACTAACAACTTTGATCAGATTCTGAACTTGTTCAGATTCTGAAAATGGTTTTTCAAAAGTGAAAAAGAAATAACATACACATTCTAACCCCTCACCCCTTCTTGTGTATTTTTCTCACCTTCAGAACCTTCTTCAGCAAGTAGATTTAATATGATTTGATTTTTAAGCTTTTTCACCGAGTAGAAATAACATACACATTCTAACCCCCACCCCTTCTTGCGACGGTTATTTTTGCAAGTTACGACGGTTAAAACCGCCGTAATTTTCAAGTCACGACGGTTGCTGCACTGTCGCAGAAACGTGCATCGCGAGGCCTTATTGCGTCGGTTGTGAAAATCATCACACCAACTGTCGTTATCTCTCACGACGGGTAGGGAACTGTCATAATTTGCATATTACGACGGTTCCAACCGTCGTAAATTTCCATTTGATTTTTGTTTTTATTGTTGATTACGACGGTTCCAACTGTCGCAACTTTCTGTTCCACAGTTACATCTGCTGGTAAATCCATAGGAAATTTCTTTTCCACAGGTAAATCCGCAGGTAATTTATTTTTAAAATTAAAAAAAAATTGTTTGTAGAAATATTAGAAAAATTGAAATTAAAGACGACCAAAATGCGTCTCTAACTCTAAATAAAGATTAAATAAAATTGTCACTAATTTCCATCTCTAAGATTATAATTTCCGTCTCTAAGATTATAATTTCATCTTATAAAGAGTGGCCAATTCTTCAGTCTAGATATTAATTATTTTTTATTTATAAATTTATAAAGCCAACAAATTATTATTGCTTTTGTCCTCTTTAACATCAAAGCTCAAACTAAGAATTTCAATTTTTGCAACAATGACATTTAAATATATGTATGACATGTAACTTTAAAATAAAAATGTCATGATACTTAATCTAATAATACATAAATAAAGTCAACCTTTCCTTGAAAGTCAAGTGAATAATTTGAATTATTAATAAACATAAATTTCTTATATATCTGATCTAACAATTGTAGTTACATCTAAAGCAACATGTGGCTTTATCTGAAAAAGTCAATGCTTGCTTTAAGAAACTTACTTTGACATGCTACTGCTACCTCTTCCGCTTTTCATCCCCTTGAATTTGGGTATTATGATTTTCAATAACACGTTTCCACACCTTGCAAGCTCTACGTGGAAACACCAAACTGCATCAATCGCGTACAAAGTAAATATTATTACCCAAAAATAGAATAATATACATAGTTTGATGAACTAATAAATATGACACTTAGGATGATGCTCTGATCTCAATAATTTAAAAGTTGCAAACACTAATAACACAATTTATATTAAGTTTTAGAAAAGGAAACTTAGTATTACCTCATCAACAAATTCTTGACTTGGGACACCTTGAAACTTCTTGAGGGAAATGTTGGAGCATTCTCAAATATTAGAATTTTATGTGCAATTCGAAAGGCAAGGATAAAAAATCAGAACTTTTAGTGAAAACAATGGAAGGAGAATACAAAGCGTTCAAAAAAAGTGGAGGTTATATGTTGGTGTTCATATTTCATTTCTTTAATCATTGTTACCATGCATTGATCGATGGTAATATGTTAGCAAATCTTAACTTTATTTAACCAAAACACAACACTATTAAAATTAGAATTATGTGTCAAAAAGAGTGTAGTGCTCTTTCTTTTCTATTGAAACTTGAAAGAGGAAATTAGTCTCACCCCAATTCCAAAGCACCTTGTAAGAAAAATCCAATGAGAACTTCTAGTGAAATAATCCAAGCCATCAAAGCCCTTAGGAACAAATTTCTGATATGTGTAATCTTCCACATCAATCTACCATGTGAAAGTTTTAAGTATAGTTATTGACAACCTAATATTTCAAGTGAGAAGTTGGATAGTCTAAATATTGACAACAATATACTACAAAGAAGAAATCAGATATAGTGCTTACAAATACTTACACCAAAGTTGTCAAAATAAATTGTAATTATCCATATAAAAGGAACTCTGCATTATCCATTCATATAAAAGGAACACTGCATTATGGCATAACAAGTAATAAGGAGATAAAAAGTGTTATCAACTTATGATTTACACTAAAAACCAGAGTAGAGAGAAAAAATTATGAAATGTTATGTGTTGGAGAATCAGAATCCAACTTTTTATTTAGACATTTCTCAAAACAGAATCCAGCTTTTTTATTTAGACATTTCTCAAAACAGAATTCAGCTTTTTTTTATGTATCCATTAGAAATTAAACACAACAAGCTTTACAAGTCAATCACATAAAATCAAGAATACATAAATGTAGTTAAAATAAATTTTGATATAAATCATGCAAATAAAATAAATCCAATTGCTATGATATATGAACTAATAAATTCATGAAAAAAAAACCTTTTTAGCCAACATCAATGTCTTGTTTTGATAAACTTCGATCCATCTCCCAACAATGAATCCAAACACCTAGTAACAATAAACAATTAAAGATTTATTTTTACACCAAAGAAAATTAGAAGCAAAATGCAGAAGTTTGGAACAAAAACAAAACAGGATTTTTTTTACATAAAAAGTCATTAAGATGCTACTAGTTGTATGGAAATCTATTGAAAAACATTTAGACTTTCTTATGACCCATTCTCATTTAGTATTTTATAAGAAATTAATTCACTCATAAGTTTACTAATAATCAAACTTAGAATATTGAGTATATAAGAAAAAATTTGATTAATGAGTGTCATTGCAAAATGAATAAGAAAACAAGGAGAATTGGAGGCATACTAAACTAAACTCAAAAACAGTATCTGAATTTTCCATAATTTCCAAACGCATCAATTTTTCTGAAAAAGTTACAAGCAACCAAATCAAAATCAAATCTTTAATAGAGAAAACCAAACCATACCTTGATGGAAATGGGTCTTGCTGACTCTTTGGTCTTGAAACAGGAGTTGGTAAACATGTATAAAGGTAATGGAACAACCTTATTGATGGAAGGCCTTTGGAAAATCTATAGAACAAAAGAGAAATTTTGGGGTTGTGCACCAAGAACAGATCCACGCTAAACCATAAATCCAAATAACAACAAATCCTAAATCAAGAATTTTTGCCCAAAATTTGTGAAGAGAGATTTAAGAAAAGAATACCTTTGATTGAAGAAAATGGAAGCCCTAAATCAAGTAATTTTGCCCAGTAGTTGTGAAGATATATAGATTGAAGATGGAAGAATCGATTTGTATGAGATGAGAGACGATGACGGCTTAGTGCGATTGGGTGTGGCGGCTGCGCTGATCTAGGTTTTGTTTTGTTTGCCCTTTGGTAAGAGAGGAAGTAGGGTAATTTGGAATATTAAAATTTGGAATAGAAAATGAAATCATTTCAGCGGCAAAAGAAATTTCTCCAGCGCCAAGTTGAAATTGAAATTAAAATTTTTAATATTTTATTATTATTAAATTAAAGATGGAATTGGGAGAAATGTTTTTAATTAACATTTCAGAGACGGATGAGTTTCCGTATCTACCATGATTTTTATTTTTTTAAACTAAGGAGTGACAACCAAACAAACATAATATTTTGGATACTCAAAAAAATCTTTTTCTAAATTTTTTTTTAAATAGCGTGTCATTTTTTATATTTATATATTTGTTAATTGGAGACGGATTCAGTGACGAATTGATTGGAGACGGTATTTTCTGTCTCAATAATCCGTCACATTATAGTTTACTTTAACTTTTGTCTCTAACTTCTAAATTTTGTCTCTAATTTCGTCTCTGATAGAGAGGGATAAAATTCTGTCTTTAAATTCCGTCACTTCGAACCACAAACAGAATTATAACTTTATTAGAAAACATATAGCAAATCGCTAGAACAACATACAAGAAATTTCAAAAATGCATAAGAAGAAAATGAAACTAACGATACCTTTATACTGAATGTGAATAACGTCAGCATCTTCACAAGAAAAATGGATAAGAATGCTCGATAATGAAATAGGGGAATACTTATTGTGAAACGAACTGCGAAAGAAATGTGTGAGTTGAATCAAGATGAATTTGAGCGATAATTTAGGGTTTTTTTTATTGGAGGAATTGAAGGTTTGAATCGAATGCGCTTTTCGCGTTTGAGGGAAAAATTGAGAGCGAAAAAATTGAGAACGAAATATTAGAGGGTTTTCGCTTTTTTTTTTATTTATATTTTTTTTTATAGAATTTTGTAATATGGATATTATTATATTGTAAATAAATAATTATAATAATTATTTATTAAAATTAATTAATAAAACTGAAAAGGTTGGAAAATAAAAATGAAAGAAAAAAGTGGGAAATTAAAGGAATAAAAAAAATAGTGATTATGATTGGCTAAAGTAATTGCGACAGTTCGCCTTAACTGTCGCGAGTGTGGAAAGAGAGCGGTTCTTTGGTAACTGTCGCAATTATTTTATACAACATGCCTAAAAAATCTGCGACGGTTGGCTCAAACCGTCGTGAGAACTGTCGTAGTCCAGGAATAAGGACGGTTTTTTGATAACTGTCGGAAAAAATCTATGACAGTTGACCCTAACTGTCGTGACAACCGTCGCAATCCAGGAATAAGGGCGGTTTTGTGATAACCGTCGCAACTCAAGTGTCGTAAATCTCCTTTTTTCTTGTAGTGGATTGAGCAGTTGAATTCTCTTTCTAGTTTGCTTGAGCAAAGTGTAATCAGTTTGATTATAGTGAAAATTTCTTGTTGATACAAGGAGATTGAACTACTCTCAGTTTAGGAGAGGAACTATTATAACTTTATGTGTTGCTTTTGTTTCTAGCTTCTGAATATTATACTTTCCGCTACTAACAACTCTGATCAGATTCTGAACTTGTTCAGATTCTAAAGTTGGTTTTTCAAAAGTGAAAAAGAATTAACATACACATTCTAACCCCCCACCCCTTCTTGTGTATTTTTCTCACCTTCAGAACCTTTTTCATCAAGTAGATTTAACATGATTTGATTTTTAAGCTTTTCACAATTCAACTCGAATATTTTCTTTTTCACTTGTTTGTTATTCATTAACCTATGAAAGCAAGGGAAAACATAAAAATTACTACTCTCATAATTAAATTTACAAAATAAAAATATAAACAAGAATTAGGGAAAACCATTTGTTTTCTGTCAATTCTAGTATATAAGTGTCGTGAATTATAATATAAAATTACGTAAATTTGACGTTTATCATGCAACACATATAGTAATCCATGGTAATGTGACTCCTAGCAAATCTTCTAAGATTATGTGTCCACTATATATCCTAAATCCTCTCAGGATTCCCAAACTAAGGGTTAGAGAAATATCAAACAACTATTTTGATCAATGAGTTGTTGATCTTACCCCAAGTTGATGATGAATTTATTCTTCGAAAAAATATTAAGTTGGATAAAATTTCAAAAAAGATGATACGGTGTCTGAGAAAAATATTGTCAGAGATAGTGGCAAGATAATTGATGTCGTATAATTAATTAATGTATTTGGCACTTTTTAGTTAATTTTAGTTATATTTTAGTAAGAAAGTAATAAAAATGATCTAAATTTGTTAGAATTTATAATTAGCAGTCGATCTAACACTTTTGTATTATTTATTACAAACTAGAAAAAGTCTTGTAGTATTTTTTATTTATTTCTAAAAGTGTAGCTTATGTTGGCAATTGGAGTCAAACTAATACCTAGGAAGTTGCTAAGAAACAATATGAGCAGAAAAGATCTTGAGTCACCATGATTCTGCAGGATATTACGCCAACCAAAAATAAGGATGATATGATACTTTGGCCTAGGGGAAATTTCAATGTTTTCGCTGTATCTTCTTTCTATGATGGACTTCCTTCTATGATGGACTGTTAAAGGCCGCAGGTGGTAGAGTTTTGGAGGAGACTACCAAAGCTGTATTGTCTTGTTTGTGGATTTCGGTTATTCCATCCAAGACAAGGGTATTTGGATGGAGGCTACTTTTGGACAGACTATTAACGAGAAGCAACCTTCTTCGTTGCGGTATTCTTTCTAATCTCATGATTTAGTTTGTGTTTTCTGTTTTGGTCCAATTGAGGATGCTAACCATCTATTTATTTCATGTCCTAAGATTATGCTTGTGAGGAGAAAAATTTGTGAATGGTAGGAGATTGGGAGGAACAATGAAACGCTTCTATCTAATCACTTGCTGTTGTGGATAGCAAGTTTAAGAGGAAGGTGCTCTAAAAGGTTGGCTTGTAGCATATCGGTGGTGGTTTGTTGGTGTATATAGTAGGCTAGAAATCAAATTATTTTTAATAATGACGTATGCGACTCGGAGTCGATAGTAATGAGAATTTTATATATTTTTCTTGGTGGTGGATATCAACACTATCCAATGATAGAATTTCTTGTAATTTTTATGATTGATATAAGAAACTATTAGATTTCATGTAATTGTAGGTAGTGATGGAAATAGGTAAGGCCGATAACAGGGGCCTACCGGCTTAGCTTACACAGACTCAAGGTAGGCCAAGCTTTTTTTAAATAGAAAAGGTGTAGACTTTTTTATAAGTCTATTTAATTAAAAATGTTAAATCTCAGACCATGAAAAATGTCTTTTAAACCTAACAGACCGGCCTATTTAAATAAATATGAATAATTTTTTTTATTATCATTATGTCATGTTTTATACTTTGAATTAAAATACATAAATACAGATTGGTTATCTTAGAGAACTTATGAAAATAAGATGAAAACACCTTATAAATAATGTTATAAGTTATTTTCATAAGTTATCTTAAACAAATAATCTCACAAAACTTATGCTAATAGGTAAGTTAAAAAAAGTTAATATAAACAAACTTTTAGTCTCATTGATTTTTTAGTTTGTTAGTCTATTTAAAATAACAGACTTTTATGTAGGCTAACAGGCTAACCAAGCCTTAGAAAATGTCAGACTCAGACTTAGACTTAAAAATAAGCCTATGACAAATTATAGGACAGGTTTAGGCTTCAGTTGTTTTGGCAGGCCAAGCTTAGGTTTGACAAAACCTAACTCGAATCAACCTATTTATACCCTTAATTGTAGGTGTAGTCCGATTTTGGATAAATTTTTGTATTGTGGATTGGGATTCCCTTAATACCATAATATATTGAATACACTTCGGCTTATAAAAAAAATCATGGCCCTCAAAATTATTAGAATATCTCTAAAATTAGTATAATTATTAGGATATCTCTATAATTAATATAAATCATAATTGTATATTATTAGCTTCCAAATATAGACACTATCAGACTTGTATATTATGAGCATTCTTATCAATGAAAAGGCAGGGGATTAAATTACTTACATGGTATCATTTTTGTCACGATCCTAACCTAAACCCTTCTCACTGCTGCCAATCATCTATTTTACCATGACAGAAACAAACTCCCATTCCCAAACTTCTGATGACACTTCATCAGCCTCCCAAACCAACCCTCCTCAGACGGCGAAAACCAACTTCCACTCCGCCTTCGCCGTCAACAACGTCAAAACCATAATCCTGGTGACGTTGGAAAATGATTCTAATATCTACCTCTCATGGTCAGCCCTCTTTAAGGTGCAAGCACGTGTTCACAACGTACTTGATCACATCATCCCGTCATCGGATGCACAGGCCATACAAGCATCAGCAGACCTTAAGACTAACGATTCTGAACTTTGGAATCGGCTTGATGTTGTGGTACTGCAATGGATGTACGCAACCGTCTCGCAGGATATTCTCTAATTAATCCTCGTCGTCGATGACATTACCGAAGAATGCTGGAAGCGTATCGCCGCTATGTTTCATGACAACAAGCATTCACGTGCTGTACAATTGGAAAATCAATTCAGCAACACAAACCTGGAAGATTTTCCATCGACAAAAGCGTACTGCAACCGCCTCAAAACTCTATCTGATCAACTCGCCAACGTCGACTCTCCGGTCACTAACACGCGTCTGGTGCTTAAAATGATATCCGGTCTCACGGATGAATATGATGGGTTTGTCACCTATCTACCGCAACACGACCCTCTCCGCAACTTCCCCACAGCACGATCACGGCTGAAACTCGAGGAATCAACCATGTTACAGCGTGCCGCTCGCGAATCACACGCCTCCTCTGTTTCGGCCGCTCTCATGGCCAAAGCTCCGGCCACTGAACCTGCACCCAAACCATCATTCTTTGCTTCAAACTCCCAACCATCTCCATCGACACATCGCGGTCATAGAGGAACGAAACCGAATCGTGGCGGTCAAAATTCTGGAAAAGGAAATCGCGGGCAGCAGTAACAACAACAGTGGCAGTCACGGAATTACCCAACTTGGCAACAATGGGGTCCTTGGAATTACCCACCTTGCCCTTACCCAACCTCAAATTGGAATAGACAAAATAATGGTCCAAAGCCCCAACAAAGTGGAATTCTTGGGCCCAAACCTCAGCAGGCTGCTTTCAATGCTAACACTACCAGCCCAACTGACATTGAAAGTGCTTTCAGCACCCTTAATCTTGTTCAGCCGGATCCCTCTTGGTACATGGACACCGGAGCCACCTCTCACATGACATCCTCGCAAGGTAATCTCTCGTTTTATTTTAAATTGAGCAAAAGTAATAAAATCATTGTCGGAAATGGTCATTCTGTTCCAATTTATAGTCTCGGTAGTACACATTTAGATAACCCCCACCCACCTCTCGTCCTAAACAATGTGCTTCACGCTCCAAATCTAATTAAAAATTTAGTGTATGTTCGTAAATTTACTACAGATAATAACGTCTCAATTGAATTTGACCCGTTTGGTTTTTCTGTGAAGGACTTTCAGACGGGGATGCCTATCATGAGATGTGAAAGCCAAGGCGACCTTTACCTCATTACCAACCACATGACCAAAAATAAGGCCAAACATCCATCCACCTTTGCAGCTTTGTCACCATCTATTTGGCATAATCGTCTAGGACATCCGGGCGAACATGTTTTGTCTTTTCTTACAAAAATAAATTGGTTGAATGTAATAACTTCAGTAAATTACATTCTCATTTTTGTAATTCATGTCCTCTTGGTAAACACATCAAATTTCCTTTCACCAATTCCCTTAATAATAGCTTGTTGCCATTTGATATTCTACATAGTGATGTTTGGACATCTCCCGTTTTAAGCTCAACAGGTGTAGCGCCCCAAAATTTGCCCTCTTACTTTTAGCACTAACTGGCTTATGTTTCATTTCATTTTTGCATTTGTGCATATCATTGTTCTTAGCATGGGATCAAGGTGTATGAGTTAGCTCAAGAGGAGAAGATGTTCTCCAAAGGGTCAAGCAAAAGTCCATGTATATTGTCCAAGAGATCAAGAGGAGAAATGGTTATTGATGCCACCATTACTTGAGTCACTAAGGGGCCTTGGGCCTCAGGAGAGCCTATTTGGTCCATCACATCACCAGGAGATTACAATTGGCAAGAGATCTCAAGTGCATCACTCTCTCCTAACCAGTGCAGAAATTAGGGTTTTGAGATTCTTGAGTTTACTGCTCCAATGGGCAAGCTCTTTGAGTTTTTATCATCACCAAATGGCACATCTCATCATTGTTGGAGAGGATACACATCATACTCAGAGGAATTTGGATTTGGAGGATGAGTTGATTCCTCCTAGACTGAGGGTACCAAAATTAGGGTTTGCTATAAAATCAGTTTATTTCTGATTTTTTGGGCAAGACTTGATTCTATGGTATTCCTTGGGTCCCCAAGTGTCTAAGAATGGAAAATTGTCCATCAATTTGATTCATAAGAGGTTCAATTGATCAATTGAATGAAAATCAGGAGAATTGGGGAAAAGTCAACTACGCAGAGGAAAAAGTCAACTCCTGACTTTTTGAGGTCAAATTCATGTTCCTCATCTCAAATATGTCCATTGATGAAGACTTGATCAAGAAATATCAAGGGATTCACCAAAAATCAAGAGATGTGAAAAGTTTCCCAAAATAGAAACTAGGGTTTCCATTTATGGCAAGTTGTGGCAAGTTGAGTACCCATCTTTGGAGCATTCTTTTTCTGTGATCCAAGCTCCAAACTTAAAGGTTTATGGAGGCCTTTCAAAAGTTCACATTCCAAGCTTCAAAACCATACCAAGAACATCTCCGTTGGATTAAAATTGAGTGAGATATGGTGGTTTAAAGTTTGAGGTTTCTAGGGCAAAATGACCAGCCATGGCAAGTCATGGGCGAGCCAACATGCCCTCAATTTCACAAACACTTGGTGTGCATGTTTTGTACCACTTCAAGGACAAATATCTCATTGATAGAGGCTTCAAATGGAAAATTGTTCAACATCACTTTTGTTCCTCTCCATGTTCTCTACAACTTTTGTGTTAGAAGTTTTTTTATTTGATCAACTCATGGAGAGATATGAGGATCTAAAGTAGGGGACCTCACACTGAAAATACCACACGCACATGGCTAGGTCGTGACCAGGTCAAGGAACATGCCAATTCACTTCCAACCAAGCAACTTTGGGGTCATTTTTAGGTCCCTTAGAGGACTCCATTCCATTCACTTTCAACATCAAAATTATTGTCCTCATGGCATACAATCCAAAGAGTCCAAGAGTGTACCAAGTAGAGTTATGGTTCTCAAGCTAAGGTCACTCAAAGAAGTGGGTACGAGTTAGGATTCCATGGCAATGTTGTGATCAAATCAAATCAGAACTTTCCATATTTGTATCTTGGGTAGCATAACACCATTCAGGCCCAAAGTATCCATCAAAGTTGACCTAATTCATATAAAAGGACATGGAAACTGAGTGAAAAAGACACACGAATTTGGAGAAAAAAAGATGGGTTATGCTGCTAAAATTCTAAGCAAACTACGTACATTCCTTTGCCTTTATTTGGCCAGTAAGATTCATCAAGGAGCAAGGGTTTCTCTCTCTTTTTCTTGAGTTGCAAGCATCAATAAGAACCGCAGGTATATGCTTATTTTTCTCCATTGAACTGCACTGCATTCAGGTTAATTGTGTGCGTTTTTGTTTGATTTAGAGTCCACTAGGGACCTTGTATGATCTGGCTAGTGATAGACACCATACGTGTGAAGTTTCAAATTCTAGGGCATAACTCGTTCGAATCTCTCTGTGTGTATGTTGTTTGTGATTTTTGGGACTGGATTCATGCTCTGCTCAGTGTGAGGAAGAGAATGGTATAACTTTTATGCATTTCTAGGCACCTGTATTTTTCCCCACGATGGAGACTCGCCGGAGAAGACGACCGGAGTCTTCTCCGGCCACCTGAAAATCCAAACCTGCCTGAACCCTAGACCCCCCCAGTTTAAAACACAACCGTTGATGTGTTTTGATCCAACGCGTATGAAGCTGCCAACACATTAATGAGACCACCTCCCCATCACGTGCTCTTTGTTTTTATTTTCTGAGTTATTGTGTGATCATGTGTATGTGTTGCATCATTGCTATCATGTGCGTGCATTGTGAATCCTTTGATCTGTTTGTTTTTTTGATCATCACACATTGACCTGATCCTATGGCTATTATTGAGTCAAGAGGTTTGACTGATCCTTATCATATAGACACTCTGACCCACGCGCATTGGGCCTTTCCCCTGTATGCTTTCCACACCCCCCAGTCTGGGCCCAATGGATTTTATAACACGGTCTTTGCTTTCGTGGCACCCCCTGGCCCATTTATTTCATTTTTATTTTCTTTTTCATTATTTGTTTCATTTTTAATCTTTAAAAATACATCCAAGCATCCAAAAATTCCCAAAAAATTCATGGAGCATCCTATGTCATTTAAATAATTTTTGAATATTTTATTTTCTTATTTTTACATATTTTAATGCTTTATTTGGAATTTTCTTTGAATTTCTTTTATGTGTGCATTTAGTAATGATATTTGCATTTTTTTTCATTTTGTTTGGCATAGTTATAAATTGAATTTTCTCATGATCATTTATCCATGTTTACATGACACATTAAGGCATTCCATGCAGTTTTTATAGATTTTTTTAGGGAATTTCTTGTTGGCTTTTGAGTGCCATCTTTGAATAACTTGTTGGTGTGACTTGCATGAAATGTTGAGGCATCTTTGATCATGTTTGGTGATGGATTTTTGCACACTCTTTTGGCTCATGTTTATACACTGGTTGCACTTCATGTGACTTGCACCTTTCATTTTTCTAAAACTTTTAATATCACTTTTGATTCATGTTTTGCATGTGTGATTGTTAATGAACTCATGCTAGGGTTTTGATATGTTTTAAACTTGTTTCCTTGTGATGTTTGTTGAGATGCTTTGACATCATTTGCTAGGCATCTTATAGGTCATTCTCATTCATTCTCATTAAGTTCTAATGTCACCTTGCATGCCTCCTAAGTTCATAACCCCTTGACATCTATTTGAAGTTATTTGAACCAGTTTTACTTTCTTTCTTCTATGTGTTTCAACATGAGATTTGCATGAACTTTGTATGCTTATTCTCACATGCCATCTCACATGTCATATGCTGCTGGTTTACATTCATTTCCATACTTGTTTATCTTACATCTTCATTCTTTGCTTATGTTACAAATATGTTTCATGTATGGACTTAAGTGAATTGTTTTCATTTCTTCTTGCTTAACCATCCTCCATGCTTGCATTCATGACTCATATGCCTTCTTGAGGACATTTCCATGCATTTTTAAATGTCATTTGCTCCTGGGTTTAGTGTTTGCATATGCATTGTTGCATGATCCATTTGTTTTCATTTCTTATAGTTAATCCATATAACTTACATTTGCATGATCTGTTGGTGCATTTTGGGTTGACCTTTGCCTAGTACCTTAGCCTTGGTAGGGTGCATTGACATGGGCCTACTACCCTAGGAGATTCCTTAGCCCTTAGGACCTTTCCCTTGTGGTTTAAGTCTTATCTGCTTCTTTAGTTGTCTTCTCAAGGCAACTAGCCTGTTTTGATTTACTTTTCAGTACTTACATTCAACCATTGTTACTGTTTTGTACTAACCTTTTGTGCAGGGGCAGAGGTAAGACACTTGAGGGTGTGGATAGTCATCCATGTTCACCCTCACTCTTTCTTTCTCTCATCTCTTCTTTTCTTTAGACTTAGGTTGTTCTCAAACCTCCCCTTAGGGCCATCTTTGCATGATAACATTAGGATAAAATCCCCGTAGTTTTTCTTTTCTTTTGAGTCTCTCTTCTTATCTCATAACACTTCTAAGATACTTAATAAGGCCAACTTGCCTTGCACACGAGCCTTAAGCATAGGAAGTGAAGATTGAGGGGTCTCCCTTCATTCTTCTAGAGTGTTGAGCATACGTCCCATTGGGGGCGACCATGTGATGCATTCGTTCCCGTGTCATAGACTTTGGTGCAATGTAAGTTATGAACTAACTCAACTCAACTCTGTCTTAAAAAATACAAAACAAATTTCAAATCATTTTTTTCCTTCGGGATTGTCAAACTTAAGGCTATTTTCAAAAAGGGCACGTTACTTTCCGTTTTGTCGCAAACAGGCATCGACCCTAACTGGCGGACGCGAACT
This sequence comes from Lathyrus tuberosus, assembly GCA_022829125.1. Classification (NCBI taxonomy): domain Eukaryota; kingdom Viridiplantae; phylum Streptophyta; class Magnoliopsida; order Fabales; family Fabaceae; genus Lathyrus; species Lathyrus tuberosus. Next base: position 1,365,840 of record JALAZF010000073.1, on the reverse strand, counting down.
TAACGTCGCTCATAAAAAACACAAAAAGAACTTGGTCCGAACTACGTTGACTCTGAATTTCCCATTGCACAAAGGGAGTATGTAGGCCTAGGACGACGATGTCCTACCGAGTCTGTCTTTGTTTTCCCCTCCCCCGTTTCAGTACAGCCATAGATTTTTAGGGTAACTCACCCTTAGATTAGATAACAAGCGTGGATCCCATCGAGTACGATGGACGCGTGGGGTGCTAACACCTTCCCCTCGCGTAACCGACTCCCGAACCCAGGCTATGGTTGCGATGACCATTCCTTCCCCTCCTCCTCGGGTTTATGCGGTGTTTCCTTTCCCTCTCTTGGGATAAATATACATTGCTGGCGACTCTGTTTCTGCGTCACTTTCACGTTTGTACTTGGATGAAAATCCCGGGAGCGACAGCTGGCGAATCTGCTGGGGACCGAACCCAGAATCTCTGGTTCCCTAAGCGAGTCTGTCCTAGCGCTTGTTTGTTTTTGTTCTCTTTGGGTGTTTATTATTTTGCTTTATTTGTTGTATTTTATTTTTACCGCGTTTATTGCATTGCATGTTATTATTATCTGATGCACTGCGCTGTTTTTTCTGTTTGGCGGGTAGGGAGTTCTGAGAGACAAGCCCAATACCCAGGCTTGAGGATACACTTAGGATTAGCATGGAAAGTAGTGTGACTTGTGTGGCATTTGGCCAGACGTAGTATACATGAAAACTCCACATCCGGATGAGGTTTTCTTTGGTAATGTTCTATCCTGCGCATTGGTGCAGACGATGGAATGTAACCTGGAAAACTGTCGACTCTGGCGACCATTCCCGAGGACTCAGTAATGGCACTCCTCCCGAGATGTGATAATGGCAGACCAGAAATAACAAACCTATTACACTTGTCGATCTGAGGACCCAATGCTGGGAACTTGCTATAGGATGACCTTTTTGAAAGAGAATCAGTGGAGGCGCTCCTCGATTGGCGATAGTACTGTACCCCGAGGGATGAATGTACTATTGCTTCTCGACCTCAGTGCCTGAAGCTGAGGATCTTTAATTTTCTAGTACCCACATGTAAGAGGGGCAGGGTGCTTATAGGTTTGCAGGTAACCTTAACCTTCAACACGCCCGGTTTTCTGGTCAGCAGATTTATCAGTGTGGTATTATGGTTGTTCTGGTATTCTGGGTATTCGGGCAGATCCTTGAGACTATTCAGTTTGTTCAGCGTAGCAGTTGTCCAGTCTGTGTGGCATCCTTGATCCCATGTGAGCATTTGCATCATCATTTCGCATTTTAACATGTTTATTCATTTGCAGGGTTGCATCCTAACCTTGATTCTAGTTTCTGAAGACTATTGAGAATGAGTACTGAGAAGAAAAAGAACATCATAGTGTACAAGTTCCCACGACTTATTCTAGATCCTGTTCAAAAGATTGTGGCTATGGCAGAATCTGGGGTATTGGCAGACTTTAGGGGAGAATATGAAAGAATTCTGAATTTTGCCCGCGACATCACTGAATACGAGTATAGGGCTTTGCACACTCTGGTGCAATTCTATAACCCTCACCTGCGATGTTTTCTATTCACTGATTATATTTTGGCTCCGACATTGGAGGAGTTTGCTCTCATTCTGCATGTTTCTATCAAACAAGAGGCTCCTTTCTATCCTTCTAAAGAACTTCCTGATTTGAAAAGGGTCTCCGAGGCTTTGCATTTGGATCTATCTTTGTTGGAAAACAACGTTGCCAGTAAGGGAGGGTGTAAAGGCTTTCACGTGAAATTTTTGGTAGAACAGGCTGCTGTGCATGCTAAGGCTAGATGTTGGTCGGTTTTCAATGCCATATTGGCTATGCGTGTCCATGGAACGGTGTTGTTCCCAAATGTGAAGGATTTTGTGGACATGCATGCTGTCCGGATATTTACCATGAAGAATCCGGTACCTACTTTGCTTGGAGATCTGTACCACTCAGTGCATTATAAGAACGAGAAGAGGAGGGGAGGACCCCTTAATTGTTGTGCGCCAGTCTTCTACAAATGGTTTGCAGATCGTCTTCCCAAATCTGGGGCATTTGTAGATACTCAAGTAACATTGGATTGGTCCAAAAGATTAATGGGCTTGAGGGCAAATAATCTAATATGGGTTAACCGTGACTTGTTGGGCCAAGATATCATGATTAGTTGTGGAGGTCTCCCAAATGTGCCTCTAATAGGAAGGAAAGGGGGAATTAACTACAACCCTATTCTTGCTATTAGGCAATTCGGGTATGCCTTGAAAGAAGCACCAAAAGACGAGGATGTCCAAGAATCTCTATATCTAAGTGGGGAAATCAATCCAGAACTGTTAAAAGAAGATGCAAATACTTGGGAAGATCGTCATAAGAAGGGGAAGACTTCTTTTGGGAAGAGCAACAACAGAGCATTTCCTGCGTACGAAGATTGGATTCAGAAAAGGGTAGAGAAGGAACTTTTGCCATTCTCCAAAGAACCACCATCTTACCCCTTGCTGATTGAGCCTCCTACCACAATTGAGATAGAGAAGTTTAATAAGTTGTGGGCTGAAAAGGAAAAGCTGCGAGAGGAGAACGGTGAGCTACAAAGAGAGATTTATCAGTTGAAACATGAGCGGGGGGAAGCTGTTCATGTCGCCAAGTTGAAGACAGAGCTTCTCGCTAAGAAGGAGAAAGAGCTAGCTGACGAGGTCACAGCCAGACAAAGGGTAAAGCAAGCTCTAGAAGGTATCAGCAAGGTTCTCAAGTCTAAGAAGGAGGAATTGGCCAAGGCTTTGCCAAAAATTCACAAGTTCAATGCTCACCGAGACACTGTAATGGCTGATAATAAGTGAAAAAAAGACGATTATCTAGCTCAGATTGATCAATTGAAGTTGAAGCTCAAGAAAAAAGACGCGGAGATCCTGTCAGGGGTATTCCAGAGACAAGCAGTCGAAGGTCGACTCAATGAAGCCATAGCCTCCATAGAGGAACTGAAGATCCAAGCTGAAGTGAAGAGACCTAGAAATGAGGGTCCTAGCATGGATGGTGTTTTTGGAGAAGACGTTTGGGAGTTGCATTGCCGATACTTGAAAGGGATCATGCATAGGAGAGATGTTCTCATTCAAGAGCTAATTCAGAGACCGAAGCATCCCGACACCAAAAAGCTGTTCAAGGAGATTCAGGACTGGAGCAAAGAGCATAATGGATGGGGGGATTGGCGCTTGTGGACTTTGATGACATGCCGTAGTTTTCTCTTTCTCTTTTATTGTATTTGGATCACCACCAGGCTTGTTGGTTGGGATCTATGATTATTGTGTTCAGACTTCTTATCTTGGGTTGTGATTGTTGACAATTTGTTATCCTCTGGTTTTCTTAATACATGAGCAGAAGTCCCGTTTTATCTTGTTGTTAAATTGGAATCAAGGGGTGGCTCGCCCTGCGAACATTCAAACATGTTCATTTGCATTTGCATATTCATAATCATTGTGCATAACAGGCGCTTATCTCTGGTGTTCTTATTTTGTTCTCTTCCACAGTACAGGATTGCGGATCAACACATTCACCGGTATTCTACCAGACAAAATCAGAAGAAAATCATGGATCAACTACAAGCTGAGATGACTGAGATGCGGACTCGCATGACTCAATTCATGGATTTAATGCAAGGGGTTGCTCAAGGCCAAGAGCAGTTAAGGACTCTTGTTCAGCCACTGATTGCGAGATTGATGAAGACGGTGTCCTTCATGGAGGGGTTCATACTGGTGTTATTGGTAATAATGTTCAGAATGGTCCTCCGGGCGGAGGTATTCCTGTTTTTGGTATTGTGATCCCTCCGGGCGGAGAAGAAAATGTTGTGGTTCCCTCTTTAGTGGGAAGAGGTAATAGTGTCTGCGCAATTCATGGCCGTCAGTATGATGATATTCAGGATGATGCATTCTCTGTGCCAGGTGGGGATGCTGGTCCCCAGATTGACAATGATCAGAGATTTAGGATGATTGAGGAGAAATTGAAAGGGGTTGTGAATCCGAATTCCTGGGGCATGGATATGGAGGATTTGGGGCTGGTTCCCGGTGTCAGGATTCCTCACAAGTTCCAGGTGCCTACCTTCGAGAAGGACAATGGTCTTACCTGTCCTAAGATTCATGTTAGGGCTTATGTGAGAAAAATGGCTGCATACTCCGACGACGAAAAGTTATTGATGCATTTCTTCCAAGATAGCATGTATGGGGCATCTCTAGAGTGGTACATGCAGTTAGAGAGATGTCATGTTCGCAACTGGTGGGAACTGGTGGAGGCTTTTGTCAAGCACTACCAGTATAACACTGATATGGCTCCAAACAGAACACAGCTGCAGAGCATGTCACAGAAGAACAATGAGAGTTTCAAGGAATACGCCCAGAGGTGGCGGGAATTGGCAGCGAGGGTTCAGCCTCCCATGTTGGAGCGAGAAATGATAAGTATGTTTATGGCCACCTTGCAGGGTCATTACTATGAAAAGTTGGTACCGTGCATGACTAGAAAGTTTGCTGATTTGATCTTAGTGGGAGAGATGGTGGAAAGCGGAATTAAGGCGGGAAAGATATCAGGCAGTGATGGGTCCTCATCTGGAGGAGGTAAAAAGCCATATGCCAGTGGTTACAAGAAGAAGGAAGGAGATACAAACTCTGTGTTATCATACCGTGGTAGAGAAGGACCTCGTCAGAACTTCAATCAGTAGGTGGCTTCTGTAACCATCCCAACAGCACCTCAGCAGCCAGCAGCACCACAACAACAAAATCAGGCTCCTCGCACACCGCAGCCCACGCCTAGGCGAGATAGGCATTTTGAAACCCCACCTCTTCCCTACTCTCAATTATTTTAGCACTTGTTACAGTTACAATTAATTTAGAAGAGGACATTGGCTCCACCCACTGGCAATCCACCTCCCGGCTACGACGCCAACGCCCACTGTGAGTTTCATTCTGGGGCACCCGGACATCATATTGAGAACTGTAAAGCTTTTAAGCATCAGGTTCAAGATTTAGTGGACTCAAAAGCCATCAATTTCTCCAATGATGCTCCAAATGTGAATCAGAACCCGATGCCGAATCACGGTGGGCCAAGGGTTAATGTTGTTATTAAAGACTGAGAAGACTTGAATTTGATTTTAGATGTGAACGAGGTCCAAACTCCGTTGGGTGTGGTGAAGGAAAGACTGTTGAAGGGAGGGGTATTTCCTGGTTGTGATGAAGGCTATGCAGGGTGTGTGGCGCAACCAGACGGTTGTGATTTATTGAAAGCAGGTATCCAGAGAATGATCAATGAAGGGATATTACAGCTCGACAGGGGTTGTAAGCAGAGGAAAAGTACTGACAGAAGGATTGATGTTGCCACAATAACAATTCCATTCAAGACAATAACCATATCAGCATCGGCGAGACCAGCGTCGGTCATTATCACTGTTCCTGGGCCAGTCCCGTATGAGAGTACCAAGGCCATCCCATGGAACTATGGGGCTGAGGTGTTTGTTGATGGCAAGAAGCAGGAGTTGGTAAAAACATCAGCTGTGAGTGCAGGGGTTGAAAATCTTGTTGAAGCGGAGGCTATCACTAGAAGTGGTAGAATCTTTATTCCGTCTGAGGATCGAGGTGGCAGTTCAATGCAGGACAAAGGGAAACAGGTGATGGGGGAGAGATATGAAGCGAATAATCCTATGACTAAGCCAGTTGGGGATACTTTCTCAGAAGATGTAGAAGAGTTTATGAGATTGATCAGGAAAAGCGATTACAAAATTGTTGATCAACTTCACCAAACTCCATCGAAGATTTCCATCATATCTTTACTGTTGTGCTCTGAGGCACACCGAAATGCATTGCTGAAGGTTTTGAATATGGCCTATGTACCGCAAGAAATATTTGTCAATCAGTTAGAAGGGGTTGTGGCTCATGTGAATGCTGGTAATGGTTTGGGTTTCACCGATTTAGATCTGACTCCGGCCGGGAGGAATCACAACAACGCTCTGCATATTTCAGTGGAATGCCGTGGTTCCTTAATGTCGCATGTGTTAGTTGATACTGGGTCGTCTTTGAATGTGTTGCCAAAGAAGACTTTGATGAAGGTAAATACTCGTGGGTTGATTTGTACGCCGAGTGACTTGGTGGTACGTGCTTTTGATGGTTCCAAGAGGTCAGTTTTTGGAGAGTTAGTTCTGCCGATCAAGGTGGGTCCTGAGATTTTTGACACCACCTTTTACATAATGGATATTTAGCCTGCTTATAGTTGTTTGTTGGGTCGCCCTTGGATCCATAGCGATGGGGTAGTAACGTCTACGCTGCATCAGAAGTTGAAATATATGGTGGATGGCCATGTTGTGACAGTTTGTGGTGAGGAAGAAATCATGGTAAGTCACCTATCGACCTTCAAGTATGTAGAGGTAGATGGTGAGGTATAGGAAACTTTGTGCCAAGCCTTCGAAGCTGTGAAAATTCCCGAAGAGCCCCCAAAGGTAGCCAGTCAGCCTGAGGTGGTTGTCCAACCCGGAGTTGTCAGACAGCCAGAGGTTTCAATATCCTCTTTCAAGGAGGCGCGTGCTGTAGTTGAAGCTGGTGGTTCTCAGAGGTGGGGCCAGGTCATTGATGTTCAAAGGAAGCAGGATACCCATGGACTGGGGTACAAGGCACCCCGACGAGCTCAAGAGCCTCCCAAGTATGCTGGCCCGATTCGGTTCACAAGTGCTGGGGTTTTCTTTAATCAGGTTAATGCTATTGAGGATGAAGGAGATAGTGACTGTGACATGGATGAGTGGATCCGTCCCTGCACCCCTGGTCAGAGTTTAGGCAACTGGTCTTCCGAGAAAGTCATCCAAGTGAATCGCCAGGAGTAATTTGCTTTTGTTTTCTGTTATGTTGAAATCCTACGTTCTGCCCAAGACGTAGTGATATTTATTTGTAGGGCTTTGATGTTTTATTTTCTACTTTTATCATCAATAAAGGACGTTTTTTCATTCAAATATTTTGATCCCTGTTTTTCTGTTTTTACTTTTTGCATTAACTCACATCAAAATGGCAATGTGTTTTCTTGTTTGTTGCACGCATAATAAACATAAAACATCCATCATGCAGGTTTCTTTGTTCAGATTCCACCCATCATGACTTAGCTATGGCTCGATATGACTTCGACCATCCCATCTATCAGGCCGAAGAAGAGACTGACGAAGACTGTGACTTACCAGAAGAATTAGCTAGGTTGCTGAAATAGGAGGAAAGGGTTATTCTACCTCATCAGGAGGAAGTTGAGACTGTTAATCTGGGAACCCAGGATGTTAAACGAGAAGTAAGGGTTGGGGCTGCTTTGGAAGACACTGTTAAGGGAAGATTGATTGAGTTGCTTCGAGAGTATGTGGATATCTTCACCTGGTCTTACCAAGACATGCCCGGGCTTGACACTGACATTGTTGCACACCGGTTGCCGCTTAAAGAGGGTTGTACTCCAGTCAAGCAGAAATTGAGAAGGACGAAACCAGATATGGCTGTCAAGATCAAGGAAGAGGTTCAGAAACAGTTGGACGCCGGATTTCTCGCTGTGACAAATTATCCTCTGGGGGTTGCTAATATTGTACCTGTACCTAAGAAGGACGGGAAAGCCAGGTGTGTGTTGATTACTGAGATTTGAATAGAGCGAGCCCGAAGGATGATTTCCCGCTCCCCCACATCGACGTGTTAGTGGACAACACTGCTCAATATTTTGTATTTTCCTTTATGGATGGCTTCTCTGGGTATAACCAAATCAAGATGGCCCCAGAGGACATGGAGAAGACGACGTTCATAACACCGTGGGGAACATTTTGCTACAAGGTAATGCCCTTTGGGTTAAAGAATGCTGGAGCAACCTATCAGCGAGCAATGGTGACTTTCTTTCATGATATGATTCACAAGGAGATTGAAGTCTATGTTGATGACATGATTGCGAAGTCACAGACAGAGGAAGAACACCTGGTGAACCTTCAAAAGCTGTTTGAAAGGTTGAGGAAGTTCAGACTGAGATTGAATCCGAACAAGTGCACTTTCGGTGTGAGGTCTGGTAAATTGCTGGGATTCATTGTTAGTGAAAGAGGAATCGAGGTTGATCCCACAAAAATAAGAGCCATACAAGAGATGCCTGAGCCAAGAACAGAGAAAGAGGTTCGCAGTTTCTTGGGAAGGTTGAATTACATTGCTAGGTTCATCTCTCATCTTTCGGCCACGTGTGAACCAATTTTCAAGTTGTTAAGAAAATATCAGGAGGTCAGGTGGAACGAAAATTGTCAAGAGGCGTTTGAAAAGATAAAGGAGTATTTGCAGGAACCTCCAGTCCTTATGCCACCCGTGCCAGGGAGACCGTTAATTATTTATCTTACGGTTCTTGAGAACTCGATGGGATGTGTGCTCGGTCAACACGACGAGACAGGTAGGAAAGAGCATGCCATCTACTACCTGAGTAAGAAGTTCACTGATTGTGAATCAAGATACTCTATGTTGGAAAAGACATGTTGTGCACTCGCTTGGGCAGCTAAGCGCCTGAGGCAGTATATGGTAAACCACACAACCTTGTTGATTTCGAAGATGGATCCGATTAAGTACGTGTTTGAAAAGCAAGCACTTTCTGGAAGGATAGCCCGTTGGCAGATGGTTTTGACAGAATACGATATTCAGTATGTTTCCCAGAAGGCCATTAAGGGAAGTGTTCTGTCAGAATATCTTGCCGAGCAGCCGATCGAGGATTATCAGCCGATGAAGTTTGAATTTCCTGACGAGCATGTTATGTTTCTGAAGATGAAAGATTGTAAAGAGCCTTTTCCTGAAGAAGGACCTGAGATTGGGTCTCAATGGAAGCTGATTTTTGATGGAGCTGTCAACTCATACGGTAATGGAATTGGGGCAATCATTACAACCCCAAAGGGTTCTCATATACCTTTCACTACCCGGTTAGCATTCGTATGTACCAACAACGAGGCGGAGTATGAAGCATGCATCATGGGGTTAAAAGAAGCGATTGATTTGAGAATTAAGAACCTCGATGTTTACGGTGATTCCGCGTTGGTAGTTAATCAGATTATAGGAGAATGGCAAACTCGTCAGGCGAATTTGGTGCCTTATAACAACTATGCCAGAAGGTTGTTACCTTTCTTTGACAGGGTGGATTTTCATCATGTGCCCCGAGCTGAGAATCAGATGGCTGATGCATTGGTGACATTGGCATCCATGTATAAGGTGAACCATTGGAATGAAACTCCGTCGATCAGAATCATGCGTCTGGATAGACCAGCTTTTGTATTTGTAATTGAAGATGTGTCAGATGGCAAACCTTGGTATCATGATATTAAGGTTTTTCTGAAGAGTCAGGAGTATCCAGAGGGTGCATCTACCAAAGATAAGAAGACTCTGAGAAGGTTGGCAGGAAATTTCTTTCTGAACCAGGATGATGTGTTATATAAGAGGAACTTCGACATGGTCTTGCTACGTTGTGTTGATGAACACGAGGCAGGCGTGTTGATGGAGGAAGTTCACGAGGGTTCTTTCGGTACTCATTCCAGTGGACACGCCATGGCTAGAAAATTGTTGAGGGCAGGATATTACTGGATGACTATGGAGTCTGATTGTTTCAAGTACACCCGAAAGTGCCATAAATGCCAGATTTATGCAGATAAGATGCATGTACCGCCTACACCTCTAAATGTGTTATCATCTCCTTGGCCTTTTACAATGTGGGGCATAGATATGATTAGAAAGATTGAGCCCACTGCTTCCAATGGGCATTGTTTCATTTTGGTTGCCATTGACTATTTCACAAAGTGGGTGGAAGCAGTCTCGTACGCCAACGTCACCAAGCAAGTGGTAGCCCGGTTTATAAAGAAGGACATCATCTGTCGTTATGGGGTCCCAGAGAGAATCATTACCGATAATGGCTCGAATTTGAACAATAAGATGATGAAGGAACTATGTCAGAATTTTAAGATCGAACATCATAATTCCTCTCCATATCGTCCGAAGATGAGTGGTGCTGTTGAGGTAGCGAATAAGAATATCAAGAAGTTTGTGCAGAAGATGGTGGTAACATACAAAGACTGGCATGAGATGCTACCTTATGCCCTACATGGTTATCGTACTTCGGTGCGTACGTCAACTGGGGCAACCCCTTTCTCATTGGTATATGGTATGGAAGCAGTTCTACCATTAGAGGTCGAGATTCCTTCTTTGAGAATTCTGGCAGACGTGAAGCTTGATGAAGCTGAGCTGGTGCGTTCCAGGCTGGATCAGCTGAACCTTATTGAAGAGAAGAGATTGGCAGCCATTGCACATGGTCAGTTGTATCAGAGCAGGATGAAGAAAGTCTTTGATCATAAAGTGCGTCCTCGGAGTTTTCAGACAGGTGAATTGGTTTTGAAAAGGATCCTTCCTCCTCAAACAGATCACAGGGGCAAGTGGACTCCAAACTACGAAGGGCCATATGTAGTAAGACAGGTTTTCTCTGGCAGAGCCTTACTACTTTCAACTATGGATGGCGAGGATTTTACGTCCCCTGTGAACGCAGACGTAGTCAAAAAATACTTCTCATAAAAGAGACCCGCTGGACACAAAAAGAAAGTCCAGGCCAAAAAGGTGCATCCCGATTGTAGCACCCCAAAATTTGCCCTACCTCTTTTCTGGCTTTTATTTCGCACTCATCTGCATATTCATTAGGTCATAACTCATTCCCTCATTTGCATTGGGTTCCTAAGACGTGTGATCAAGGCATCTTACTCTGGTTTGAGCTTTCCGTATTCAGAAGATTATCAGTGACATTTCCTCATCAGTGTGCTTCAAGGTGGATCATCCAAAGAAAGAGAACAAGAGCCAAGGGTTTTAAAATAAGCAACAAGGGTCTATTATATCATATATCACTCCTTTTGATCTCACAGGTCATTGAAAGAAGGGAAATCATCCAAAGGATTGAACAGTGCAGCATCTCTTATAAAAAATAGTCAAAATTAGGGTTTTGGACTCAAGTGGTCTCCTGATGAAATTTTGATTCAAACTTGATCTCAATGTTTTCTACATGATATTAAGTATCTAAGGATGGAAGATTGGCCATTGATTCATTTCGGAAGAGGTTCAATTGATCAGTTGCGTGATAATTAAGAAATTGGGGAAAAAGTCAACTGTGCAGTGAAAAAAGTCAACTCCTGACTTTTTAAGGTCAAATTCATGAAATTCAAGTTATATATGTTCATCGGACAAGATTTGATCAAGAAATGATGGAGGAATAAGGAAAAATCAAGAAATCACAAAACTGCCAAAAATAGAAACTTTGGGGTTTCCAAAAATGGCAAGTTTGGACCATTTTACACCACACTTTGAGGCTCTTTTTCTCCAAGATAAAAGATCCAAACCTCAGGCACAAGTTGAGCCAATTAAATTTCATGTTTTAAGCTTCAAATCCATATAAAGAACTCTTCCATCGGATCAAAATTGAGGGAGTTATGATCGATCAAAGTTTGGTAAAATCAAGGCAAATCTCAAGTCATGGCAAGGCAAATGCAGGCCCATAGGCCATAATTTCATCGAACAGTTGGCGTGCCAAATGTCAAGCCAATTTTCTCCACCAAGGAAGCTTCAAATGAAAAATTGTTGAACATCAAAGTTGTTCATCTCCATGTCCTCTTCAACTTTGATGTTGGACATTTTTTTATTTGAAGAAGTTATCAAGGTCATACGAGGGCTCAAACATAGGGGTCTCATGCTGAAAATTCCAAGGTCTTGCTTGCAGCCCAAGTCATACACCAATACACCAATTGAGGTTCCTTGTTTTCCAAGCAACCGAGTTAACTAACTTGACTCGATGAGTTGAGTCTAACTAACTCCGACCCTAGCTCCAAACCCAAACCTCGTTCCAAACCTCATTCCAAACCACTTATACTCCAAACCTAAAATCTATTTAAGAGATGCTTCACTCATTTCAAAAATCAACCATTTTTGCTCCATTTTCATTCTCAATTCTCTCTCATTTCTCTCTTCACTTTGCTACAACTTCTACTTCTCTCTTCCAAAACCATACACAAAAGCTCTTATTTCTTGAAGAATAATCACGTTTTACATTGAAAAGTGATTAATTCTTGAGCTTAAACTCCATCATTTGGTTTTCTTCAGTTGGATTTCTGGAATCGCAGCTTATTCTACTTCAATCCAAAGGTTTCACACCATTTATTTTGGTGCAAGTTTGATCTCGTTGAATTTTCGCGATTTTTGCTCGGTTTCGACGCGTTTCGGCTATCGATTGAAGATTCTCTGGTTTTCTTTCATTTTCTGCACCAAGATCACTTTGCAACAATTACCAAATCAAGTCTCCGCTTTGTAGGTTGGTTTTTCCTAAATCTACACTCGTTTTAGCTTATTCGTAACTTATTCGATGTAGATCTTTGTGGATTTCCGATTTGGATTCATGCGCTTGAATGTGATTCTTGGAGTGATTGTTTATTGGATCCAATTGGTGTTTGTTGACCGTAATTCCATGTAATTTCGTGCCTAATTGATTACATGATCATTGGAGTTGTTTGCATAAGTGATTTTGCTGCTGGAAGTGATTTTTTCAAAATTATTTTTGCTGCTGTAGCAGTGTTAATCGGTTAGCACATATGCGTTAATAGATTAGCAGGTTTTGTTTGCTGATTTTGAAGCTGTTAATCGGTTAGCACATACGCGTTAATAAATTAGCAGGTGTTTTTTTGCTGTTTTTGCTGATTTTGAAGCTGTTAATTGGTTAACAACATATAGGTAATCGATTAACACTGCTGCAGAGTGTGTTTTTTGTGCATTTTCGAGCATGTTTCGATCCCGTTTCATCTCTAATCTTCATGGATTGATAAGATACATGTCTAATGACCGTTTTGATGCTGTTGCACCTCACACCATCATGTGCACACAATTTTTCGACACACAGTATTGATTGTTAATCGATGAATGTTTATGTTTGCATTGTTGATTAATTGATGTGATGAACACATGATGCACACACTTTGAGCTCATTAATTGCTAATTGGTGCTTGTGTTGTTGGAATCATTATGCGCATGTTCATTTGCTTTTCATTTCAAGAGATGCATACTTGTTTTGACTTGTTCACATATTCTTGACAATGTGTATTCTTTTGTAATATACATTATAACATGTTTGATTTCAAGCATCATGATTTGTAATATGGTTGTGATCATGTTTGTTTGATGAATGTGCAAGGCTTGATGCATAATAATGGGTGGTCATGATTGAAATTGTGTGTTGATGCATGCTGCCTCTGAGTTTTCACTGCTGCCTATACACATATGTGTTGTAGTATGTGCTGCCAAATGCTTATTACACCCATTTTGTAGGCTGAACATGTGCTGTTAATTACTGTTTGGTACATGATGATAGATTTACTGCTGTCTTGCATTTAGGGGCTGTAATAGTTGTTGTTTTCACTATTTCCTTCCATTTGATTGTTTGACCAAGTTCTTCTACTTAGGATCTCTTGTAAATATTTCGTGGACTAACCTTTTCATGTAGGGGCTTTGGTAAGTTGAAATTGAGTGTGGATAAGGAATCCACATTCAAACTTCTTTTTTTTTTCTTCTTTTACAATTCAATCATGCGGTTTGCAAGCACTTATGTGCTTTCTTTGATTAACTCATCACTTTCCCTTTTGAGTTACAATTCATCTTCTACTTTAGAAGTGAATTGTTTAATTCATTTCTTCTTTAGACTTTAGGTTTTGCAACCTCACAAACCATTAGGATCACTCCCTTAAATAATCAATTAGGATTGAGTCTTAGTTCATATAGATTTTACCTTTCTCCTCTTTTGAGTCTTTCCTCTTCTCATCTCAAAGAAAATTCAAAATATGTAATAAAGGTAGGCATTTATTGCATTTAGGCCTTTCATATAAAGAAAAGATTATAAGGGGTCTTCTCTTATTATCTTAGAATGTATAGCATATAACCCATTTTGGGTCAATGTGTTAAACATTTGATCTTGTATGAGGGACTTAAATGCAATATTTGTTGAAGGTACAAATAAAAAACACTTCTTCATTTCATAATCAACAAAAACACTTAATAAACCCAAGTATGCTAGTGTGTTTGAACCTTGATAGTTGGAACTAAGTGTGAGGGTCTTCTTCACCCTTAGTGTACTTTCTTACCCATTCCATCTTGGAATGTGAGGATGTACACATTCCAATGACTAAGATTTAGATACACTATCATATGAAAACAAAATAACAAAACTTTTAAAAGACCAAAACAAACAATAACGTCTTTCCTTCGGGAATTCTCTCCTCATCTCATTCACTCTTTCCGTAAGGATTCGTCATTTCTGTTCTACCGCAAACAGGTAACGCCTAAGTCTCCCTACAGCGAGCTGCAACACCGAACTGCTAGGACGCGAACGTTGACGTACTCCACTAAAAAACACAAACAATCCCTCCCTAGTGAGGGGAACTACGTCGTTCTGATTCTCATGTTCCCGATGAGATACGTAGGCAGTGGGGTAGGGCCCATTTGAGCACTTCTTTTATTTTCCCTACATTTGTTTCTCGTTCCTTTTCCATTCTTTCTCCTTTCTTTCTTTCAGTTCCTTTTCCAGTATCCTTTCCTTACACCCTTTGATCGAAACAAGCAAGCGTGGATCCCATCGGGTACGATGGACGCGAGGGGGTGCTAATACCTTCGTCTCGCGTGACCGACTCCCTTACCCTTTCTCTTGGTCGCAAGACCATGCTTTTCCTTTCCTTCAGGTTTATGCGGTGTTTCCTTTCCCTCTCTCGGGATAAATACACATTGCTGGCGACTCTGTTTCGTGCCACTTTCGCGTTTGTACTTGGATGAAAATCCCGGGAGCGACGGCTGGCGACTCTGCTTGGGACAGGTTGACCTATTGCTGGTCCATCCTAAGCGAGTCAATCCTAGCGCTTGTTTGCTTTTCTTTCATTGGGTGTTTACTGTTATCTTGTATTTGCTGTTTACTGTATTTTATTACTTGTACCATATTTACAACATGTTAGCATTTACATTTCATATATTATACTGTGTTGTACTATTATGTCTGTTTGGCGGGATGGGATTTCTGAGAGATGAGCCCAGTACACAGGCTTTAGTATACACTTAGATTTAGAGTGGAGAGTAGTGGGACCTACGTGCCATCTGTGTACGTTGGGTAATCACGAAATTCACAACTAGACGAGGCTATCTTGGGACCCATCAAGGCGTGCGCATCTTGCGTATTCCAGGATGTCGATCTAGAGAGCTGTCGACTCTAGTGACCGACCATGAGGACCTTAGTGGAAACATCTCTCTTTAGTGGTGACAGTGGCAGACCACATTCTGTGGCAAACCCACTCGCACCCGAGGGCCCACTTTGGAACTTGCATAGGATGACCTTTATTTTCTAAAGTGAGTCAGTGGACGACCTCTTTGATTGGCATAGCATTGCATCCTACGGGCTGAATGTGCTATCGCTTCTCAAACCTCCGAAGCTGACAAGCCTTGTTTTCTAGGAACTACATGTGGGTATGGGTGGGATGTTTACAGGTTTGCAGGTAACCGTAACCTTCTACATACCCGGTATTCTGGTTTTCCTATCAGTGTGGACTCATCAGCTTGGTATTATGGTATTCTGACATTCTGACCATCCCGGTATTCTGATTAGGTCGGTACTCTGATTATGCTGGCATTCTGGTATTCTGATCATCTGGTATTCTGGTATTCCGGTATTCTCTTCAGAGCAGACCTTTGAGCTTATTCAGTCAGCAGCACAGCAGTTATGCAGAATTTATGGAAGCTTTGATCCCATGTTTTATTGCATTCATACCTTTGCATTGCATTTGCATCTTGCATCATTTTGCATATCCTTTCTCCAGGCCAGACCAGTGAGGTCATCCATCCTTTATCTGAACTGCAGTTTGATTTCCCGACTTTTGTATTGGACTTGAATCAGCTTCTGGAAGAATCATGAATTCAGGAGAGCAGAATCAGTTTGTGACTAGGGCCGATGTCGAATTGATGAAAACTCAATTGGATCAGCTTTTGGAGGCTATGGCCACCATGACAAGGGGAGAGGCCAATGTTCAGAGGACTTCAGTTATTGGGAATGTCATTCCACCTCTGGTGAACAATGTTGCTCAAGCTCAGCCTGTGCTGATCCCGGTTGAGAATCATGATATACACGAGCGAACCATCGTCCGAGACGGACATTCTTCTTCTCTTGATGCCACCGACTATCAGAGCTTTGCCTTCTCCGTGCCAGATGTCCAGGGGGTAGTTTCAAAGATGAACCCTAAGGATCCACGATCTGTTGACGATGAAAGATACCGTGAGTTGGACGAGAAAATTAAAGCCCTGGAGAGGCGTGATACTCTTGATTTGAATGCTTCGAGCATGTGTTTGGTGCCTGGCCTGGTAATGCCTCCAAAGTTCAAGATGCCAAAATTTGAAAAATACAAAGGGGATAGTTGTCCGAGGCTACATTTGGTGATGTTCTGCAGAAGAATGACCTCACATGTCGACAATGACAAGCTCATGATTCACTGTTTCCAGGACAGTCTGAGTGGGGCATCGTTGAGTTGGTATATGCAGTTAGAAAGTGGTAGCATCCGATTATGGACAGACCTAGCTAACGCCTTTGTGAAGCAGTACGATTATAATCTTGACATGGCTCCCAATCGAATGCATTTGCAAGACTTGTCTCAAGCAGATAACGAATCATTTCGAGAGTATACTCAGAGATGGAGAGAGTTAGCCGCTCGTGTTCAACCGCCACTTTCGGATAGAGAATTGGTTGATTTGTTCATGGATACCTTGCAAGGGCCGTACTTGGAAAAGATGATTATCAATGGGGCGGCAAAATTTTTTGACCTGGTAATGGTGGGAGAACGCATCGAGAGACTGATCAAGTGTGGAAAAATCCAAAACGCCTCGAACTTCCCGGTTAATGAAGATGAATCAGTTGTTAGTTCTCAGGAAGAATTCGAGGAAGAAAATAGTTCCGTTCAGGAATCTCTACCACCTCGTTCTCAGTGTTCAGACATATCAACTGTTCAGAGTCAACAATTTTATGGGTCTTCATATCAGGGACAATATTCTTCTGCAAATCAGGGACCTCCTCAGAATCAACGGTCATATCGCCGTCAGCCGCGTCAGCACGCCCGACAAAGGCCAAGGAAGCCAGAGAGGAATTTCACTCAGTTGTCAATGTCGTACAGTCAGATGCTGCCGGATTTGATCTGAGGTGGACTTATAGTGCCGAAGGAATTGAAGCCAGTGCCTTTTCCGTATCCACCGGGTTTTGATGTCAACACCCGTTGTGACTACCATGCTGGGGCACAGGGGCATTCAACTGAAGACTGTAAGGTGCTCAGGAGCAAGATTCAGACTCTTTTTGACTCCAACATGTTCTCATTCACGCCTCAGGGTATTCATATCAACAATTCTCCTTCATCCAGTTATGTGGGTTCATCAGTTCAGGTGATGGAAGAAGTCACTGAGAGCAGTTGTGCATATGAGTATCAGACTGACTTTAACGAGCAATACTGAAGATGGCTAGCTCATTAGCAAATCAAGCTTGGAAAGCCTAGTTCCTCGAAGCTGGAAACCATTTAGATCATGTCATTTCTTTGCATTTGTAGTTTCTTTTCTGTTAAAATGTACAAACTCATTTGTAAAACTTGTTGTTTTCGATTGATAATGATAATGAAATGAATATGCATGTTTTGATTAAATCCAGTCGTGTTCACTCATACTTTTTATCAATATCATATGCTTCTTTAAGCAGGATCCTAGGGAGGATGATGAAATTCAAAGACGCAGAACTTCCAATTGTATGCTTTTGGAACAAAACCCTGTTGATGATGTACAGGCATTATTTCAACTTCCCAAACACCGGAGACATAAGGAAGATAATCCCTTGTCAACCCCGTTGAGCCTAGAAACAGGAGTTTCTTTCTGAAAACGAAAAAACCCTCTATCTTAACCCGGGGCAGGGTAGGTGTCAGTTAATTTGACCGAGCGTTCAAATTTCAAAAGGAGTGTCCAATTCGAGGATCAAATCACAGTGGTTATCCCTCACCAACCGAAGAGTGAGACGGTTACAACCCTTTACAAGTCAAGATAAACCTGTGTCACACGATTAGTTCAAAAAAAAAATCAATCAAAAGAAAAAGAAAAGCCGCTAAGTCAAGACTTGAAAACAAGTGACTTAGGCAAAAGTTAGGGCATCCCGCTGGACTTCAAAATCGAAAAATTGAAAAGGAATCAGTCCAGGCAAAAATCAGGGAAAAAGCAAAAGGAATAAAAGAAAAAATAAGAGGAATAAAAAGAAAAATCCTCAAGCAAAGAACAAGTCGTGTGACCACAGACACCAAAGCAAAAGGGGTGACTGTCACTCCGAAAACCGTGTGGGTACCTTAACCATCCTCATACCGTTCATAACCTTTTTGAAAGGTGAACGCATGTGTCGAGTTAACTGAACGTAGGACTGGAGAACATCAAGGAGAATGGGTGGGTTAAAACAAAACTTTGAGCCTTATATCCTTTCTTTCTTAAACCGCGAACCAGGCCACATTACAACCTTCAAAAGACCTAATTGAAGCAGGGTTGTTTCGAAAGCATACCTCGAAAAAAATCGCGTCAGTTCTGACTCCCAAAAGGATCTTCTTACCATTCATGTTGGTATCAGTGACATTTTGATAAGTGATTCGTTCACTACATGTCATAACAATTTTCCAGTGAACAAACTTGGATTTCAAAGCTGTCATATGCATTGCATCAAAATTATCTTTTCAAACAAACAGTTTTACTTGCGAGTAAGTGCTTAATATCAGGAAAGTTCCTGCAATGGAAAGATTGATCATGATAAGAGACAAAGTTCCTAAGTACTCTGTTAAGCAGGGGCAAGTCATACCAAACGGGCGATCCATTCTAAGATTTAGTTAATCTGGGGCAATTATGTCGAGAATCTGGGGCAATCATGTCGAGATTCAACAAATCTCTCAAAGATCAGTTAAAGGTACTCCTTCACAGATCTGTAAGACAGGGGCACAAATCATTTCAAAGCTGGGGCAGGCCACCCCAAAGACCAGGAGGTTACTCTCTCCGGAGGACGGTTAATCAAAAGCCATGGGGCAATGTATGTCGGATCTTCAAGAGACATCCTGAAGAGATGTTCATTTACAGGTTATGCTGCATCGGGGCACCTCTTTTGGTCATATCACACTTGCAGGGTTCATGTTGATAGTTAACATGTGACATCCCCAATAGAGTTTCTCGCCTCGGCAAAGATGGTTGAAGTTTTATCACTCGGCAGAGCATTATGAAGATCATTCTCCCCATCAAGAGTTCAGGGGTTCGCTCTCCCCTAGCCAGGTTGGTGAAGTTTATTGCTCTTCAGCAAGAGTTCATATTCCTGTACAGAGTGTTGCGTTTATGCTTCCCTATTTTACGGTAAAGTTGTTCCCATCTCCCTAATGGAGTAAGGGTAGAAGGTAGCATCAAACAAAGGAGTAAGTCTGATCTGGTCCCCTAGCAGGGCTGACATTATCAATCATCGTTCCCCAAGCAGATTTGTTAGTAATGGGTAGCGTTCCCCAGCAAGTCAAAGGTCGATTTTCATTGGCATTTTTCTTTAGCAGATTCCTGGGATGTTTCTCCAGCAGAAGTTTGTTGTTCACACTTTCCTGCAGAATGCAGGCTTAGTCGGGATCTCGAGCAGTTATGACACTGAAGGCGATTCAATTATTATCCCCAGCGGAGTTGGCCCCGTCTCTTCAGCATTTATTTTACTGGAGTGGTCCTGTTGCATATCATAAACGTCATGGCATAATCATTACCACACATATCATTAGCATAGCATTTCACGGAGCCTGGTAAAACCGAACAGAAAATCTATAGCCCAACCTTGATCGGCATCCTTCATCCGCAACCCACTTTGCTGGTATATTTCAAAAACCTGAAATCATATCCCTATTGGCGTTTCCTTCAAACCAAAAGTCCAATCCCTATTGGCACTTCATACAAAATCCAATCCCCATTGGTACCCAGAAAGATTTCGCCTTTGAAAAAAAAAAAAAAAAACAATCACCATCAGGTTTCACCTGTTCCTGCCAGCAAAGTTCAATTGTACTTGGCACATCCTTCTTTTCCCGGTAGCCCGAGCATGCGTCAGCATTCTGCATATAGTGATCATTGCATCCTCAAAACGCGTAGCATTTCCATTTCGTATGGAGCATTACGCCATAGAAAGAAAATTCAAACATATGCATGCGAAGCATAAGCCAGATTTGGTACCTTACGCGAAAGTCCAAATCAAATTCCAGCCAAGACAGTGACATATCCCTAGCAGACATTACAATCAACCCATCCGATTACCTTTCTTTTGGGTCATAGATCATACGTCGATCTTACCCTCGACCAGTCATTGTCCATCAACCCCTTGATGACAGCATTTCGGTCAGGTTTCCTTTCCATCAAACCCCTTTGATGATGTGTTTCTGCGTATGGTTTTCTTTCTGTCATCCCTATGACAATGTGATCCCTAAGTCAGGTATTCTTTCTGTCATCCCTATGACAATGTGTCTCCTTTGGTCGAGTCTTTTTCCCGTCAACCCTTTGACGAAGTGTTCCGAGCTCAGGTCTCGTACCTTCGGATGTTTTCAGTTTCTTTCCGTCAACCCTTTGACGAAGTGTTCCGAGCTCAGGTTTCGTACCTTCGGATGTTTTCAGTTTTTTCCCATCAACCCTTTGACGAAGTGTTCCGAGCTCAGGTTTCGTACCTTCGGATGTTTTCAGTTCCTTTCCGTCATCCCCATGACGATGTGTTCCTACGGTGGAATTTTCTTTCCGTCATCCCCATGACGATGTGTTCCTATGGTGGAATTTTCTTTCCGTCATCCCCATGACGATGTGTTCCTACAGTGAATTTTCTTTCTGTCATCCCTATGATAATGTGTCCCTTCGGTCAGATTTTCTTTCTGTCATCCCTATGACAATGTGTTTCCTTCGGTTAGATTTTCTTCCCGTCAACTCTTTGACGACGTGTTCCCTTTTCACCTTTCTTTCTGTTAAACCCCTTTGACGATGTGCTTTCTTTGGTCGAGTCCTCTTTCTGTCATCCCTATGACAATGTGTTTCTTTGGGTTCAGTCTTCTTTCCGTCAATTCTTTGACGATGTGGGCTGGTGCATATCTTTTCTTTCCGTCAACCCCTTGACGATGTTAGGTTGTCTCCCCTACAGAGTTGTCTGCTTGGATTTCTCTTTTTCCCAGTAGAGTTGCCTCGCAGAGCTACCTTGCAGTTAATGGTCAAGACTCAGTGAATGTCCAAGAGTTTGAAGATGCCAAGTCTTCTGTAAAATCCTTTTGGGACGATTTTTTTTCAGATCTACTGTGTAATTTGGGGCAAAAGGCAAGTAGTTGACCTTCCCAGGCATGGGGCATCTGAATTTCCCCGACAGAGAATGTTCCAGATCTATAATCCCCAGTAGAGTTGGAGGACATTTGGTCTTCTGTAAAATCCTCTCAAAAGGCATTCCCCAGCACGAGACGCTTTAAAGCAGCTCTCCCCACAGAGCTCAACATTTGGACAGTAATTTCCCCAGCAGGGTCTAAATAGATCAAGGGAATCTCTTCTCCAGCAAAGTGTCAGCATATGATATTACCTAGCAGGTGGTGTAATTCTCAGTATTGCTCATTTACAACTCAAAGTCCAATTTATTTTTGGTGTACAGACAGTTTGTTCATATTATTCCAGCAGGTGGGATAGTATAGCAGATGGTTGTTCCAACAGGTGGGATGATCATTACAGACAGTTTGTTCATATTATTCCAGCAGGTGGGATAGTATGGCAGATGGTTGTTCCAGCAGGTGGGATGATCATTACAGACAGTTTGTTCATATTATTCCAGCAGGTGGGATAGTATGGCAGATGGTTGTTCCAGCAGGTGGGATGATCATTATATACAGTTGTTCATATTATTCCAGCAGGTGGGATAGTATGGCAGATGGTTATTCCAGCAGGTGGGATGATCATTATATACAGTTGTTCATATTATTCCAGCAGGTGGGATAGTATGGCAGATGGTTGTTCTAGCCAGTGGGATGATCATTATATACAATCGTTCATATTATTCCAGCAGGTGGGATAGTATTGCATATGGTTTTTCCAGCATGTGGAATGATCATAGCAAAGCTTCCAAAGCCGGTTTGGTAAGCATCGGAGTCCAATATTAGGTTGGCAAAGCTGCAAAAGTCCATCTGAGGATGGCAATTTTGAGATTCCAAAGCCGGTTTGGTAATTATTGAAGTCCAGCGACAGGTTGGCAAAAGTCCATCTTAGGGTGGCAAATCAGTAAAGTCCAACGACAGATTGGCAAAAGTCCATCTTAGGGTGGCAAATCAGCAAAGTCCAACGACAGATTGGCAAAAGTCCATCTTAGGGTGGCAAATCAGCAAAGTACAACGATAGATTGGCAAAAGTCCATCTTAGGGTGGCAAATCAGTAAAGTCCAACCGTAGTGTGGCAAGCCAGTAGTCGCCTGGTGTCGTACAAAAGACATTGTTAAAGTCCACCCGCAGTGTGGCAAGCCAGTAGTCATCTGGCGTCGTACAAAAGACATCTCTATAGTGTTATTCTTTATCACCAAAGTTTTATTCAAGCAGAGTTTATTTGGTTGGGTTTATATCCCTTTTATTCTTCTCCACAGAGTGCAAATTTCGCGGTTCATTTTTTATTCAATCACCTTGTACCTTGAATGTCTGAAAGTCGTCGCTATCATCCTTTCAAGTCCGAGTTGATTGAATAGGGGCAGCTGTAGCACCCCAAAATTTTCCCTACCTCTTTTCTGGCTTTTGTTCCGCACTCATCTGCATATTCATTAGGTCATAACTCATTCCCTCATTTGCATTGGGTTCCTAAGACGTGTGATCAAGGCATCTTACTCTGGTTTGAGCTTTCCGTATTCAGAAGATTATCAGTGACATTTCCTCATAAGTGTGCTTCAAGGTGGATCATCCAAAGGAAGAGAACAAGAGCCAAGGGTTTTCAAATAAGCAACAAGGGTCTATTATATCATATATCACTCCTTTTGATCTCACAGGTCATTGAAAGAAGGGAAATCATCCAGAGGATTGAACAGTGCAGCATCTCTTATAAAAAACAATCAAAATTAGGGTTTTGGACTCAAGTGGTCTCCTGATGAAATTTTGATTCAAACTTGATCTCAATGTTTTCTACATGATATTAAGTGTCTAAGGATGGAAGATTGGCCATTGATTCATTTCGGAAGAGGTTCAATTGATCAGTTGCGTGATAATCAAGAAATTGGGGAAAAAGTCAACTGTGCAGTGAAAAAAGTCAACTCCTGACTTTTTAAGGTCAAATTCATGAAATTCAAGTTATATATGTTCATCGGACAAGATTTGATCAAGAAATGATGGAGGAATAAGGAAAAATCAAGAAATCACAAAACTACCAAAAATAGAAACTTTGGGGTTTCCAAAAATGGCAAGTTTGGACCATTTTAAACCACACTTTGAGGCTCTTTTTCTCCAAGATAAAAGATCCAAACCTCAGGCACAAGTTGAGCCAATTAAATTTCATGTTTTAAGCTTCAAATCCATATAAAGAACTCTTCCATCGGATCAAAATTGAGGGAGTTATGATCGATCAAAGTTTGGTAAAATCAAGGCAAATCTCAAGTCATGGCAAGGCAAATGCAGGCCCATAGGCCATAATTTCATCGAACAGTTGGCGTGCCAAATGTCAAGCCAATTTTCTCCACCAAGGAAGCTTCAAATGAAAAATTATTGAACATCAAAGTTGTTCATCTCCATGTCCTCTTCAACTTTGATGTTGGACATTTTTTCATTTGAAGAAGTTATCAAGGTCATACGAGGGCTCGAACATAGGGGTCTCATGCTGAAAATTCCAAGGCCTTGCTTGCAGCCCAAGTCATACACCAATACACCAATTGAGGTTCCTTGTTTTCCAAGCAACCGAGTTGATCCTAACTAACCGAGTTAACTTGACTCGGTGAGTTGAGTCTAACTAACTCCGACCCTAGCTCCAAACCCAAACCTCATTCCAAACCTCATTCCAAACCACTTATACTCCAAACCTAAAATCTATTTAAGAGATGCTTCACTCATTTCAAAAATCAACCATTTTTGCTCCATTTTCATTCTCAATTCTCTCTCATTTCTCTCTTCACTTTGCTACAACTTCTACTTCTCTCTTCCAAAACCATACACAAAAGCTCTTATTTCTTGAAGAATAATCACTTTTTACATTGAAAAGTGATTAATTCTTGAGCTTAAACTCCATCATTAGGTTTTCTTCAGTTGGATTTCGGGAATCGCAGCTTATTCTACTTCAATCCAAAGGTTTCACACCATTTATTTTGGTACAAGTTCGATCTCATTGAATTTTCGTGATTTTTGCTCGGTTTCGACGTGTTTCGGCTATCGATTGAAGATTCTCTGGTTTTCTTTCATTTTCTGCACCAAGATCACTTTGCAACAATTACCAAAGCAAGTCTCCGCTTTGTAGGTTGGTTTTTCCTAAATCTACACTCGTTTTAGCTTATTCGTAACATATTCGATGTAGATCTTTGCGGATTTCCGATTTGGATTCATGCGCTTGAATGTGATTCTTGGAGTGATTGTTAATTGGATCCAATTGGTGTTTGTTGACTGTAAATCCATGTAATTTCGTGCCTAATTTATTACATGATCATTGGAGTTGTTTGCATAAGTGATTTTGCTGCTGGAAGTGATTTTTTCAAAATTATTTTTGCTGTTATAGCAGTGTTAATCGGTTAGCACATATGCGTTAATAGATTAGCAGGTGTTTTTTTGCTGTTTTTTGCTGATTTGGAAGCTGCTAATCGGTTAGCACATATGCGTTAATAGATTAGCAGGTGTTTTTTTGCTGTTTTTGCTGATTTTGAAGCTGTTAATTGGTTAACAACATATAGGTAATCGATTAACACTGCTGCAGAGTGTGTTTTTTGTGCATTTTCGAGCATGTTTCGATCCCGTTTCATCTCTAATCTTCATGGATTGATAAGATACATGTCTAATGACCGTTTTGATGCTGTTGCACCTCACACCATCATGTGCACACAATTTTTCGACACACGGTTTTGATTGTTAATCGATGAATGTTTATGTTTGCATTGTTGATTAATTGATGTGATGAACACATGATGCATACACTTTGAGCTCATTAATTGCTAATTGGTGCTTGTGTTGCTGGAATCATTATGCGCATGTTCATTTGCTTTTCATTTCAAGAGATGCATACTTGTTTTGACTTGTTCACATATTCTTGACAATGTGTATTCTTTTGTAATATACATTATAACATGTTTGATTTCAAGCATCATGATTTGTAATATGGTTGTGATCGTGTTTGTTTGATGAATGTGCAAGGCTTGATGCATAATAATGGGTGGTCATGATTGAAATTGTGTGTTGATGCATGCTGCCTCTGAGTTTTCACTGCTGCCTACACACATATGTGCTGTAGTATGTGCTGCCAAATGCTTATTACACCCATTTTGTAGGCTGAACATGTGCTGTTAATTGCTGTTTGGTACATGATGATAGATTTACTGTTGTCTTGCATTTAGGGGCTGTAATAGTTGCTGTTTTCACTATTTCCTTCCATTTGATTGTTTGACCAAGTTCTTCTACTTAGGATCTCTTGTAAATATTTCGTGGACTAACCTTTTCATGTAGGGGCTTTGGTAAGTTGAAATTGAGTGTGGATAAGGAATCCACATTCAAACTTCTTTCTTTTTTTTTTCTTCTTTTACAATTCAATCATACGGTTTGCAAGCACTTATGTGCTTTCTTTGATTAACTCATCACTTTCCCTTTTGAGTTACAATTCATCTTCTACTTTAGAAGTGAATTGTTTAATTCATTTCTTCTTTAGACTTTAGGTTTTGCAACCTCACAAACCATTAGGATCACTCCCTTAAATAATCAATTAGGATTGAGTCTTAGTTCATATAGATTTTACCTTTCTCCTCTTTTGAGTCTTTCCTCTTCTCATCTCAAAGAAAATTCAAAATATGTAATAAAGGTAGGCATTTATTGCATTTAGGCCTTTCATATAAAGAAAAGATTAAAAGGGGTCTTCTCTTATTATCTTAGAATGTATAGCATATAGCCCATCTTGGGTCAATGTGTTAAACATTTGATCTTGTATGAGGGACTTAAATGCAATATTTGTTGAAGGTACAAATAAAAAACACTTCTTCATTTCATAATCAACAAAAACACTTAATAAACCCAAGTATGCTAGTGTGTTTGAACCTTGATAGTTGGAACTAAGTGTGAGGGTCTTCTTCACCCGTAGTGTACTTTCTTACCCATTCCATCTTGGAGTGTGAGGATGTACACATTCCAATGACTAAGATTTAGATACACTATCATATGCAAACAAAATAACAAAACTTTTAAAAGACCAAAACAAACAATAACGTCTTTCCTTCGGGAATTCTCTCCTCATCTCATTCACTCTTTCCGTAAGGATGCGTCATTTCTGTTCTACCGCAAACAGGTAACGCCTAAGTCTCCCTACAGCGAGATGCAACACCGAACTGCTAGGACGCTAACGTTGACGTACTCCACTAAAAAACACAAACAATCCCTCCCTAGTGAGGGGAACTACGTCGCTCTGATTCTCATGTTCCCGATGAGATACGTAGGCAGTGGGGTAGGGCCCATTCGAGCACTTCTTTTATTTCCCTACATTTGTTTCTCGTTCCTTTTCCATTCTTTCTCCTTTCTTTCTTTCAGTTCCTTTTCCAGTATCCTTTCCTTACACCCTTTGATCGAAACAAGCAAGCGTGGATCCCATTGGGTACGATGGACGCGAGGGGGTGCTAATACCTTCCTCTCGTGTAACCGACTCCCTTACCCTTTCTCTTGGTCGCAAGAACATGCTTTTCCTTTCCTTCAGGTTTATGCGGTGTTTCCTTTCCCTCTCTCGGGATAAATACACATTGCTGGCGACTTTGTTTCGTGCCACTTTCGCGTTTGTACTTGGATGAAAATCCCGGGAGCGACACCGGTGAACTATAAAAAGAAAAGGTTCGGGAAAAAGTTAGGGATAAAAAGAAAAAAAAATAATAAACCCGCAAGGTTGAAAATCTGAAAAGGCAACTTTGGCAAAAATGGGTATCCCGATGGATTGAAAACCCGAAAAGCCAATCCAGGAAAAAGTTAGGGATTTGAAAGCGAAAAGCTATGGTCTGCGTTCGACCTGTGAGCACTTTCAATACTTGGGAATTCAGAAAGGAAGGAATCACTACAGTTAGTCTCTTCAAAGGTCAAGATATTTGTGGATAAGCAGGAGATATGGGTCATAGCTGAGTCGAATCATGATGGATATCTATTCCCACATTGCCGACATGTGTATTTTCTTTTTGCTTTCGCGCAATTACCTCTTTTTAGGAATTGCTTCTAAATTGTAAATGCCTATTTACAGGCCACTTCTCTCAATAAAATTTCCATTTCACTCAAAGAGCTTTCCATTTTTGTTTTTACCTTTACTGTTCTGTTTGCGAAAATGTCCGATATTTTGATAAACATTGCGTATAAAACATTAAGCTTTGCAGAGCATAGCGGAAAACTATCAAATTTGTTTAGGCATTATATGTGGTGGATGGTAACTGAGATAGTCTTGTTGTGGCATATTCCGTTTATTGTTATCTGATTTGCAGGGCAACAGGAATGTACTTCCCCAGTAGAGTTGCTCTCCTCAGTATTGAAATTGCACCTTCCTCAGTAGAGCAAGCTCTCCCCAACAAGGGCATGGAGGATTGTTTTCTCCGGCCAGAATCGTGGTTGTTTTATTACTCCTCAGCAAGCAGTTAGTAGTGGGGCGCTCCAAGGAGGATGTCGTGGTGTCCTCAGCATGAGGTTTGGGGAATATTTTCTCTGGAGCAAGACGTTGTCTCCCCACAGAATCAGGGGTGCCCACTTTCCCCAGCCAGTCAGGAAGTGTACTTTCACTGATAACGTTATGCTCTAATCCCCAGCAAGGCGATGGTAAAGTCATTCTCCCCATCAGTAGGCTAAGTTCAGCAATATCCCCAAGCAGAATGGTATTATGGACTATTTTCCCCAAGCAGAGTCTAGTAGCAATCGGCGCCACTGTTTGTGCAGCGGTGGTTGGCATCCTAAGCAGGTTCTAAGCCCATTTGTTATTGGCAATTTTCGGCAAGATACTTCTGGTTCCGTTATGGGCTCTCATTCTCAATTCCCCCAGCAGAGGAGAAACCTCATGTTCTGGATGTTACCTTCAGTAAAGGATATGTGTAATCCCCGGTAGAGTGGACATCGCGTTGGATTTCATCCCCAGCAGAAGTTGTTGATCAAAAGAGTCGGTCAGTGTGATCCTGCTCAGCAGAGTTCTTGGATTCAGAGGACAATTTATTTTTGTCATCCCCCAGCAGATTTGGTCTCTTCTCTCCAGCATTTATTTTGCTGGAGGGGCCCTTTTGCATATTATAAGCATTTGCATTGCATCCTCAAGCGCGTAGCATTTCCATTTCGTATGGAGCATTATGCCAAAAAATTCAAACATGTGCATTCGAAACATAAGTCAGGTTTGATACCTTCTTTGCCAGTTATTTTTCTCAGCAGGGATGGCATAACCCAGGAGATTTTGGTTTATTCTCGGTGAGATCGTCGAGGGACGTGCTCCTCCTACCTGTGCTCCCCGGCAGAGTCTATTATTTAGACTTCCCCTTTCCCCAGCGGAGTCATCTTATCTGTGGGTTGTAAGTCCGTTGATTTTACCTCTCACCTTTTCGGTTCACGACCGTATCTTTGCTAGGAGCTTGCCTTTCGTTGGCCATTCTCTTTTGTGAAATCCAGTTCTCGCCTGGTAGTCAGTTCTCGCCTGACATATTTTGTTTGCCAGTTTCTCCTTCTCAGCAGAGATGGCATAAATCAGAAGTTTTGTTTCACTTTATCCCCAACAAAGTCCACGTTCTGTCGATCTTCCTTTGTGAGTACGGTTGTGGTCGTACTTGTATTATTTTTGTGGGTAGAATGGTTGCGGTCAGTCTTCCTTTGCGAGTACGGTTGAGGTCGTACTTGTATTATTTTTGTGAGTACGGTTGTGGTCGTACTTGTATTATTTTGGTAGGTAGAACGGTGCGGTCGGTCTTCCTTTGTGAGTACGGTTGAGGTCGTATTCGTTTTATTTCTGTGGGTAGAATGGTTGCGGTCAGTCTTCCTTTGGGAGTACGATTGAGGTCGTACTTGTGTTTATTTTGGTGGTTAGAGTGGTTGCGGCCAGTCTTCCTTTGTGAGTACGGTTAAGGTTGTACTTGTATTATTTTTGTGAGTACGGTTGTGGTCGTACTTGTATTATTTTGATGGGTAGAACGGTTGCGGTCGGCCTTCCTTTGTGAGTACGGTTGAGGTCGTATTCGTTTTATTTCTGTGGGTAGAATGGTTGCGGTCAGTCTTCCTTTGTGAGTACGGTTGAGGTCATACTTGTATTATTTTTGTGGGTAGAACGGTTGTGGTCGGTCTTCCTTTGTGAGTACGGTTGAGGTCGTATTCGTATTATTTTTTGGGGTAGAACGGTTGTGGTCGATCTTCCTTTGTGAGTACAGTTGAGGTCGTATTCGTATTTTTCAGCACGCTCCATTTCGTTATCCCCGTCATTTGTAAATTTCGGGGTTCTTTCGGTATTCAATCCCCGTGTATCCTGGAATGTCTGAAAGCCGTCGCTATCATACCTTCAGGACCGAGTTGATTGAATAGGGGCAGCTGTAGCACCCCAAAATTTGCCCTCTTACTTTTAGCACTAACTGGCTTATGTTTCATTTCAGTTTTGCATTTGTGCATATCATTGTTCTTAGCATGGGATCAAGGTGTATGAGTTAGCTCAAGAGGAGAAGATGTTCACCAAAGGGTCAAGCAAAAGTCCATGTATATTGTCCAAGAGATCAAGAGGAGAAATAGTTATTGATGCCACCATTACTTGAGTCACTAAGGGGCCTTGGGCCTCACAAGATCCTATTTGGTCCATCACATCACCAGGAGATTACAATTGGCAAGAGATCTCAAGTGCATCACTCTCTCCTAACCAGTGCAGAAATTAGGGTTTTGAGATTCTTGAGTTTATTGCTCCAATGGGAAAGCTCTTTGAGTTTTTATCATCACAAAATGGCACATCTCATCATTGTTGGAGAGGATACACATCATACTCAGAGGAATTTGGATTTGGAGGATGAGCTGATTCCTCCTAGACTGAGGGTACCAAAATTAGGGTTTGCTATAAAATCAGTTTATTTCTGATTTTTTGGGCAAGACTTGATTCTATGGTATTCCTTGGGTGCCCAAGTGTCTAAGAATGGAAAATTGTCTATCAATTTGATTCATAAGAGGTTCAATTGATCAATTGAATGAAAATCAGAAGAATTGGGGAAAAGTCAATTGCGCAGAGAAAAAAGTCAACTCCTGACTTTTTGAGGTCAAATTCATATTCCTCATCTCAAATATGTCCATTGATGAAGATTTGATCAAGAAATATCAAAGGATTCACCTTAAATCAAGAGATGTGAAAAGTTTCCAAAAATAGAAACTAGGGTTTCCATTTATGGCAAGTTGTGGCAAGTTGAGTACCCATCTTTGGAGCATTCTTTTTCTGTGATCCAAGCTCCAAACTTAAGGGTTATGGAGGCCTTTCAAAAGTTCACATTCCAAGCTTCAAAACCATACCAAGAACATCCCCATTGGATTAAAATTGAGTGAGATATGGTGGTTTAAAGTTTGAGGTTTCTAGGGCAAAATGACCAGCCATGGCAAGTCATGGGTGAGCCAGCACGCCCTCAATTTCACAAACACTTGGTGTGCATGTTTTGTCCCACTTCAAGGACAAATATCTCATTGATAGAGGCTTCAAATGGAAAATTTTTCAACATCACTTTTGTTCCTCTCCATGTTCTCTACAACTTTTGTGTTGGAAGTTTTTTTATTTGATCAACTCATGGAGAGATATGAGGATCTAAAGTAGGGGACCTCACACTGAAAATACCACACGCACATGGCTAGGTCGTGACCAGGTCAAGGAACATGCCAATTCAGTTCCAACCAAGCAACTTTGGGGTCATTTTTAGGTCCCTTAGAGGACTCCATTCCATTCACTTTCAACATCAAAATTATTGTCCTCATGGCATACAATCCAAAGAGTCCAAGAGTGTACCAAGTAGAGGCATGGTTCTCAAGCTAAGGTCACTCAAAGAAGTGGGTACGAGTTAGGGTTCCATTGCAATGTTGTGATCAAATCAAATCAGAACTTTCCATATTTGTATCTTGGGTAGCTTAACACCATTCAGGCCCAAAATATCCATCAAAGTTGACCTAATTCAGCCTATAAAAGGACATGGAAATTGAGTGAAAATGACACACGAATTTGGAGAAATAAAGAAGGGTTATGCTGCTGAAATTCTGAGCAAGCTACGTACATTGCTTTTCCTTTATTTGGCCAGTAAGATCTATCAAGGAACAGGGGTTTCTCTCTCTCTTTTTCTTGAGTTGTAAGCATCAATAAGAACCGCAGGTATATGCTTATTTTTCTCCATTGAACTGCACTGCGTTCAGGTTAATTGTGTGCGTTTTTGTTTGATTTGGAGTCCACTAGGGACCTTGTATGATCTGGCTAGTGATAGACACCATACGTGTGAAGTTTCAAATTCTACGGAATAACTTATCTCGTTCGAATCTCTCTGTGTGTATGTTTTTATGATTCTAGGGCATAACTTTTATGCATTTCTGGGCACCTGTATTTTTCCCCACGGTGGAGACTCACCGGAGAAGACGACCGGAGTCTTCTCCGGCCACCTGAAAACCCAAACCTGCCTGAACCCTAGACCCCCCCCAGTTTAAAACACAACCGTTGATGTGTTTTGATCCAACGCGTATGAAACTGCCAACACATTAATGAGACCACCTCCCCATCACGTGCTCTTTTTTTTTTTTTCATTTTCTGAGTTATTGTGTGATCATGTGTACGTGTTGCATCATTGCTATCATGTGCGTGCATTGTGAATCCTTTGATCTGTTTGTTTTTTTTATCATCACACGTTGACCTGATCCTATGGCTATTATTGAGTCAAGAGGTTTGACTGATCCTTATCATATAGACACTCTGACTCACGCGCATTGGGCCTTTCCCCTGTATGCTTTCCACACCCCCCAGTCTGGGCCCAATGGATTTTATAACACGGTCTTTGCTTTCGTGGCACCCCCTGACCCATTTATTTCATTTTTATTTTCTTTTTCATTATTTGTTTCATTTTTAATCTTTAAAAATACATCCAAGCATCCAAAAATTCCCAAAAAATTCATGGAGCATCCTATGTCATTTAAATAATTTTTGAATATTTTATTTTCTTATTTTTACATATTTTAATGCTTTATTTGGAATTTTCTTTGAATTTCTTTTATGTGTGCATTTAGTCATGATATTTGCATTTTTTTCATTTTGTTTGGCATAGTTATAAATTGAATTTTCTCATGATCATTTATCCATGTTGACATGACACATTGAGGCATTCCATTCCGTTTTTATAGATTTTTTAGGGCATTTCTTGTTGGCTTTTGAGTGCCATCTTTGAATAACTTGTTGGTGTGACTTGCATGAAATGTTGAGGCATCTTTGATCATGTTTGGTGATGGATTTTTGCACACTCTTTTGGTATATGTTTATACATTGGTTGCACTTCATGTGACTCGCACCTTTCATTTTTCTCAAACTTTTAATATCACTTTTGATTCATATTTTGCATGTGTGATTGTTAATGAACTCATGCTAGGGTTTTGATATGTTTTGAACTTGTTTCCTTGTGATGTTTGTTGAGATGCTTTGACATCATTTTCTAGGCATCTTATAGGTCATTCTCATTCATTCTCATTAAGTTCTAATGTCACCTTGCATGCCTCCTAAGTTCATAACCCCTTGACATCTGTTTGAAGTTATTTGAACCAGTTTTACTTTCTTTCTTCTATGTGTTTCAACATGAGATTTGCATGAACTTTGTATGCTTATTCTCACATGCCATCTCACATGTCATATGCTGCTGGTTTGCATTCATTTCCATACTTGTTTATCTTACATATTCATTCTTTGCTTATGTTACAAATATGTTTCATGTATGGACTTAAGTGAATTGTTTTCATTTCTTCTTGCTTAACCATCCTCCATGCTTGCATTCATGACTCATATTCCTTCTTGAGGACATTTCCATGCATTTTTAAATGTAATTTTCTTCTGGGTTTAGTGTTTACATATGCATTGTAGCATGATCCATTTGTTTTCATTTCTCATAGTTAATCCATAACTTACATTTGCATGATCTGTTGGTGCATTTTGGGTTGACCTTTGCCTAGTACCTTAGCCTTGGTAGGGTGCATTGACATGGGCCTACTACCCTAGGAGATTCCTTAGCCCTTAGCACCTTTCCCTTGTGGTTTAAGTCTTATCTGCTTCTTTAGTTGTCTTCTCAAGGCAACTAGCCTGTTTTGATTTACTTTTCAGTACTTACATTCAACCATTGTTACTATTTTGTACTAACCTTTTGTGCAGGGGCAGAGGTAAGACACTTGAGGGTGTGGATAGTCATCCATGTTCACCCTCACTCTTTCTTTCTCTCATCTCTTCTTTTCTTTAGACTTAGGTTGTTCTCAAACCTCCCCTTAGGGACATCTTTGCATGATAACATTAGGATAGAATCCCCGTAGTTTTTCTTTTCTTTTGAGTCTCTCTTCTTATCTCATAACACTTCTAAGATACTTAATAAGGCCAACTTGCCTTGCACACGAGCCTTAAGCATAGGAAGTGAAGATTGAGGGGTCTCCCTTCATTCTTCTAGAGTGTTGAGCATACGTCCCATTGGGGGCGACCATGCGATGCATTCGTTCCCGTGTCATAGACTTTGGTGCAATGTAAGTTATGAACTAACTCAACTCACCTCTGTCTTAAAAAATACAAAACAAATTTCAAATCATTTTTGTCCTTCGGGATTGTCAAACTTAAGGCTATTTTCAAAAAGGGCACGTTACTTTCCATTTTGTCGCAAACAGGCATCGACCCTAACTGCCGGACGCGAACTTAACGTTGCTCATAAAAAACACAAAAAGAACTTGGTCCGAACTACGTTGACTCTGAATTTCCCATTGCACAAAAGGAGTACGTAGGCCTAGGACGACGATGTCCTACCGAGTCTGTCTTTGTTTTCCCCTCCCCCGTTTCAGTACAGCCATAGATTTTTAGGATAACTCACCCTTAGATTAGATAACAAGCGTGGATCCCATCGAGTACGATGGACGCGTGGGGTGCTAACACCTTCCCCTCGCGTAACCGACTCCCGAACCCAGGCTATGGTTGCGATGACCATTCCTTCCCCTCCTCTTCGGGTTTATGCGGTGTTTCCTTTCTCTCTCTTGGGATAAATATACATTGCTGGCGACTCTGTTTCCGTGCCACTTTCGCATTTGTACCTGGATGAAAATCCTGGGAGCGACAACAGGTCACAAATATTATGTTTTATTCCTGGATAACTATTCAAATTTTTTGTGGACATTCCGTATTTCACAAAAATCTCAAGTTTATCCTGTCTTCCAAAAGCTAAGAGCTTACATTAAAACACAATTTCAACGGGAAATCAAAATAATTCAATGTGATAATGGTGGCGAATACATGTCTAACCATTTTTGAAAAATGTGTGAACTTAATGGCATATCTTTTCGTTACTCTTATCCTTACACCTCCTCTCAAAATGGTAAAGCTGAGCGAAAAATAAGGTCCATTAATAACATTATTCGAACTTTATTAATTCATGCATCTCTACCTCCTTCATTTTGGCATCATGCTCTAGAAATAGCCACCTATATTTCTAACATTTTGCCTAGTAAATCAATTAATTTTCAGTCACCTCTCTACATGTTATATAACAAAAAACCCGTCATACTCTCATTTACGTGTTTTTGGTTGTCTATGGTTTCCTCTATTCCCTTCAAATACCATCCACAAACTTCAATCTCGCTCCACACCATGTGTATTTCTTGGATATCCGTCCAATCATCGTGGTTATAAGTGTCTCGATATGACAACAAATAAAATAATCATTTGTCGTCATGTTTTGTTTGATGAGTCCACCTTCCCCTATGCAAAACTGCACACCCCTCAATCTACTACCTACAAGTTTCTCGACAATGACTTATCCCCTTATCTCATTAACCATATCATGACCCAAGACCAAAATAATTGTCAACCCAGATCATCAATCCCTCCTTCAAAACCAAACACCTCCCCAAACATGGCCCACACCACACCTTTGCCAAATACAACCAATCAAATTCAACTTCTACTCTAAACTTATCACTCTCATCTCCCTAATCAAATCATACCATGCAAAATAATCTTCCCCCTATCTATCAACCTACCACCCAAGCCAACACAAAACCCATCACTAGGAGTCAACATGGCATTTTTAAACCTAACAAAAAATACTACAGTTTACTCACTCATGTCACAAAATCCCCCCTCCCTAGGAATCCAGTGTCTGCACTTAAGGACCCTAATTGGAAAATGGCCATGCATGATGAATATAATGCTTTAATTAAAAATGAGACGTGGGATTTAGTACCACGACCGCCTGATGTTAATGTTATTAGATCTATGTGGATTTTTAGACATAAAGAAAAATCGGACGGTTCCTTTGAGAGGCATAAAGCCCGACTTGTAGGTGATGGTGCAGGTCAACAGGTTGGCATTGATTGTGGAGAAAAGTTTAGCCCAGTTGTCAAACCGGCTACCATTCGCACTGTTCTCAGTCTCGCTCTTTCTAAATCTTGGCACATTTATCAATTAGATGTCAATAATGCATTCCTCCAAGGTGAACTCAAAGAAACCGTTTACATGTATCAACCATTAGTATTCAGAGATTCCAAACATCCTGATCATGTGTGTCGTCTCCGCAAATCACTATATGGGCTCAAACAATCCCCTAGAGCTTGGTACAAGAGGTTTGTCGACTATACTTCATCGATTGGCTTTTACCAAAGCAAGTGTGATCACTCACTATTCATCTACAAGAAAGACTCTCATCTAGCCTACCTTTTACTGTATGTAGATGATATCATCCTCACCGCCTCCTCTGATGCTTTGCGGCAATCCATCATCTCTCTCCTCAACTCCGAGTTTGCTATGAAAGACTTAGGACATCTCAACTACTTCCTGGGTATTGCAGTTACTCGCCATAAGCATGGTCTATTCCTCACGCAGAAGAAATATGTCGAAGACATCCTCTCACGAGCTGGCATGTCTTCATGCAAAACTTGTCCAACTCCAGTTGATACAAAACCCAAGATGAGTGTCGCACATAGTGTCCTGTATGAGGATCCGTCTCTCTAACGTAGTCTTGCAGGTGCCCTCCAATATCTTACCTTCACACGACCTAATATCTCATATGCGGTTCAACAAATTTGTCTCTTTATACATAATCCGATGGACACCCACATGCATGCTCTCCGCAGGATATTACGCTACATTCAGGGCACAAAACACTAAAGTTTACATCTCTATCCCTCATCTACTACTTCATTAATATCTTATACAGATGAAGATTGGGGCGGATGTCCTAACACTAGATGTTCCACTTCCGGCTACTGCGTGTTCCTTGGAGACAATCTACTTTCTTGGTCGTCTAAACGACAACCCACACTCTCACGCTCTAGTGCTGAAGCAGAATACCGTGGAGTTGCCAATGTGGTCTCTGAATCCTGCTGGTTACGAAACCGTCTGCTTGAGTTACAATGCCCTATTCATAAAGCCACTATGGTGTACTGTGACAATGTCAGTGCCATCTACCTCTCGGGTAACCCAGGTCAACATCAACGAACGAAACACATTGAGATGGACATTCATTTCGTTCGTGAAAAGGTCGCTCGGGGTCAAGTCAGGGTTCTCCATATCCCCTCGAAACATCAAAACGCAGATATTTTTACCAAAGGACTTCCTCTCATACTTTTTCAAGACTTCAGAGACAGCCTCAGCGTGCGTCCACCTCCCGCTTCAACTGCGGGGGAGTATTAAAATATCTCTAAAATTAGTATAATTATTAGGACATCTCTATAATTAATATAAATCATAATTGTATATTATTAGCTTCCAAATATAGACACTATCAGACTTGTATATTATGAGCATTCTTATCAATGAAAATGCAGGGGATTAAATTACTTACAAAAATGAGTGAATTTTTGCAGATTGTTGGTCATCTTGAGCTTGAAGAGCCAAAAGACATGTGTGTTGGTCATCAGGGCCCTCATTAGTTTGAGAATAGTGAGAGAATACTCTATACTATTAAATAAATTTTTATTAAAAAAAATAGGGGATAAACTTTTTATTTATAGAAATTGTGAGAGTATGGATTTCTAGTTAAAATTGCAATAAATTTCTAGTAAACTTTTCTAGAAACATTTCATTTATAGAAATGCAATAACTTTCTAGTAAAAATTTCAATTATTTAAATTCTTGCACACCTTAAAAATCAAAATGGATTGAAATACTCTTATAGTTTTAAATATATATTGTAAAACATAAAATAGTCGCATTTTGTAAACATAAAATATGTTTAAGTAAATGCCAGTTTTAAATTTCTAGAATATCTTTTACTTTTTAAGGGTGCATTTTTTCAGTGATATTTTTTTTAAGCAAGGAGTATATTAAATGAGTACAAAGGGTACTCAAACCTGTTTACAAAAGACGCGAAACAAACGCGACAAAAAAACAAGAAATTACCCACCAATTGAACCTAAGACAAGAAAAAACATAGGGTCTTTGTTGAATTCGTAAAAGTTGAAATTGGAATAGGTAATTTATCCAATAAAAGCCCATCTCCAAACCATATATTTAACCTTCCAAACTATATCAACAACATTCCAACCAATAGTCCTAAAGACTATTTTGTTCCTAAGCAACCAAATATTCCAACAAATAGCCAACCAAAAAACACCTTCTCTCCCTTTTTTGATCTTCTTGGATTTACAGAAAGTATACCAATCCAAAAATCTGCCCATAAGATCCTCCCTTCCCACCTCTCTTAATCCAATCCAAATAGCCACTTCCAACCACACCAACTTGACCACCGAACAATCCAGGAAAGAGTGCTTCAACGATTCTGAATGAAGACAACAAAACACACACTTAACATCACTATCAGGAGGTATGATATTCCTAGATAACAAAAGGTCCTTGGTCGGAATTCTATTGAGGAAACATCTCCACCCGAACGCTTTACATTTCAGAGGAACACTCACTTTCCAAATCAACGCAAAAACCTCGTCATAACGGTTAACCGGACGAAAGGAATCTGAAAAGAATTAGAGCAATTGTAGAAGGAACTAACTGAAAACTTAGAATTAACTTCCAAAATCCATTCCAAACTATCCTTCTTAGTAAAATCCGGAGTGAAATTCGACATCGCCTGCCGCGTTACCAGCCCTGTACTGACCCAGATGCACGCCCTCCGTGCGAACCTGCTGCGTTTGAACAACCACACCAGCAGGAGCAGCTTCCGCACCAGAAAAAATCCCAGCATAAAAAATGCCCGCTCCAGCTTCCAAACGCACCACAGGAGTAGCAGTATTAGTTTCAGAGTTGTTATCCACCATAATTCCAGACCCAACAACTTCACTAACATCACCTGTAACAAAAGAACTATGAGCATGAAACAATCCGTTATCCCTGGATATACTATCATGGACAGCATCTCCAACGTTTTCATTAGGAACCTGCAAATGAACACCAAAATTTCCCCAAATCCAAGCGCCGTTCGACCAACCTCCCATGCCCCCCACTGATACATCTTTTAATTGGGATAAAGAGAACAATTCCGGAAATAAGTGATTCAACCTTCCCAAACCGGTCGAATTTGCATGCCAAAAGGACGTTGAAAAACCGTTTCCCACTCGAAACACGACATTGGACAACATAATATCAGAATGATAATACGTTGGAAGGGATCTTAAATCTGACCACCAAGAAGATTGAGTTCTCCTACCAATGTGGGGTTCATTACAACCCGCCATATGAAGTCTAATATCACCGTACCGCGCCTTAAAGACTTTAAACCACAAATCCTCCGAACCTTCCAAGATTCTCCATCTCCATTTATGAAGAAGCGCCACGTTGAAATCATCAATCCGTTTCAAATTCAAACCCCTTTTTTCTAACGGAAGACAAAGAGCCTCCCATTTCAACCAATGTGTCTTTCTTTTCACCTCCGAACTACCCCAAAGGAAACCGGTTTGAAGTTTAGAGATAGTCTTTCGAATTTTCACCGGCACCTTGTAAAACGAATGTTGAAAGATCGAAAGACTACTTAGCACCGATTTAAGAAGAGTAATTCTTCCACCGAAACTTAAGAACCTATTATGCCAACTAGATAACTTCTTCTCAAACTTGGTAACCAAAGGAGCCCAAGTAGAAACCCTTTTTGGATTGGATCCTATAGGGATACCAAGAAACATAAATTCTTTTCTCTCCGTTCTACACGCAAGAAAAGAAGCGGCCGCTTCAAGAGAACTAGGCGAGAAGTTTATACCGATAAGTCTACTTTTATGAAAATTGATGCCAAGGCCCGAGACAAGTTCAAAACCTCTTAAAACCGTTTTGATAGCCCATAAATGACTCCAACTCCCATCTCCCACCAAAAGAGTATCGTTCGCAAATTGAAGAATGTTGATGAAACACCTCCCCTCAATAAGAGTCCCCGCAAAATCTCCCAAGTGAACCGATCTCTTAACCAATCTCGTCAATCCTTCCGCAACCATAACAAAAAGAAAAGGAGACAAAGGGTCCCCTTGTCTCAATCCTCTTTCCACCACAAACTCCTTAGTTGGACTACCATTCACCAAGACCGACATCTTACTTGACAAAATCGTTGCCTCCATCCACCGTATCCACAAATCACCAAAACCCATGGATCTCATCATGGCTCTAAGAAAGACCCAACTAACTTTGTCATAGGCTTTCTCAAAATCGACCTTGAAAAGCGATACAACCTTTTTCTCCTTTACCGCATAGTCAACTATCTCATTAGCCACCAACACACCGTCAAGCATTTGCCTACCCGGAACAAAAGCACTTTAGCAATTAGAAATAATGGAATGCAACACCAACTTAAGTCTAGCCGCCAAGAGTTTAGACAAGGCTTTATAAAGGCACCCCACCAAGCAAATAGGTCTATAATCATCAAGACCCATAGAAAACTCACATTTCGGAACAAGGGTGAGAAAAGAGGACACAATAGACTTAGACAAAATAGCCCCATAATAAAAGTCATTGAAGAAGCGACAAAAATCACTTTTTATAAAGAACCAACATCTCTTAATAAACAAAAAGGAATACCCATCCGGGCCCGGACTTTTTAACCCATCACACCTCCACACCACTTCCTTAACTTCTTCTTCGAAAAACGGTCTCTTGAGAAAAGCCCTATCCAAATCACCAAGCTTCTTAAAAGGACCATCCTCCAAGATAGGCCTTGAGCCAACCGGTTCCACGAATTTACGAGCAAAGTGGTCTCTAACCTCCTCCTTAACCTCCTTAACCGACGTAAGGACCCCCCTATCCGTGATAATAGAACCAATGTAGTTACGCCTTCTTTTTTCCTTCATAACACTATGGAAATAACGGGAATTATTATCACCATCATTAATCCATTTAACCCTTGCCTTTTGAATTATCATATTCTCCTTAATTCTCAAATTTAACCAAAACCGACTAGACGCATGTTTACGCTTCAAAAGTAAATCACCTGAGACGGTTGAAAGACACGCCTCGGCCTCGACATCCCCCTCATTAATCTCCTTCACACATTTATCAACTTCTAAATTAAACCTCACAAACACTTCACAATTCCACCTTCTAAGTTTTCCTTTAAGAATCCTCAATTTCTCTTTCAACACATAATCACCCCTACCTTCTATCTGGATGCTATTCCATTCCACTTCCACAAAAGGAATGAAATTCTTGTCATTAAACCATTCATTATTAAATTTGAACGGTTTCGGACCCCAATTCGAAGAATCCACCACCAACCACACCGAACAATGGTCCGAGACATCTCTCTCACCAACGAATTAACCGACAACTCCCCATTTATCAATAGTCTCTTAAGAAAGTAAGAAACGATCGATCCTACTCATCGACCGACCATCCCGCCTATACCACGTGAACTTCCTCCCTTTACAAGGGACATCGAAAAGATCACAACTCTCTATAAACTCGTTAGAAACTCTCATCTCCGAATTACGCGAAGCCGAATCTCTACCCTTCTTTTCTCCCACTTTTCTAATCGCGTTGAAATCCCCTCCGAAACATCATTCTCCATCTGAAAAATGATCCTTAAGCTCCCTTAATTTCCTCCAAAGAATTCTTTTCAACACCATCTCGCAAGGAGAGTACACATTGACCACATAGTAAATGTTCTCCTTCTAACGGACTTTTACCCCAATAAACCCTTCTCCTTTGAAGCTAAGAATGACTTCCACCTTCCGCTCCTGCCACAAGATCACTAAACCTCCGGATAATCCCGAAGCACAAGAAAAAGACCAATCAATATCCTCCCCATTCCAAAAGCTCTTAGCAATACCCTCATTAATGCAGTGCAAATTGGTTTCCTGTATCAAAAACATATCCGCGTTTCCTTTTTTGATGATTTGGAAAATCCTTTACTCTTAACCATACTCCCTCCCCCTCTAATATTAAAAGAACCAATAATCATCGAAATATATTTAATTTCTCCTTCCCTACCTCCATTCTTTCCTTATCCTTTCTTTCTATTTCTTCAATTCTGCTCTTATAGTCCCTCCTTGAATCGACATCAATCACCCCAAGTTTGTTTACAGCCTCCCAAAGTTTTCCTCCCGCAATTAGAACCAAATTGTCCCACAATCTACAATTGTTTCTGAAGATATCAGACTACGCTGAATTATTCCCATGATAATTTGAAGAAACGGCAGCTTCATTAACAAGTTCCAAACTGCCAGCAGCCTCATGAATAAAATCACATCCCCGATTTGAAACTTTTTCATTGGGCAAAGACTTTATTTTCTTACGCCTTGCCTTATGAATGGACTTTGCCCCCACAAATACCATTGGGCCCACAAAGTTGTCTGAACTTGATTTTCTTTGTACAATTCCTCCTAGGTGCGTGCCCCCCACCCTTAGGATTAACATCGACACTCAGAGAACACCTCACGATTGTTTCTTCCAAAGGCGACACGTTGGAAGAAAGTGAGGGTAGTACATCACCAGGCGATATACAAGGGGAAGTACAAAAAGTGTCTTTGACCCTTTCTAATTCCCTATCAAAAGCCCCACTTTCCACCTGCTCCACTGAGCCTATAGTCTGAACCCTATCAGAAACATCACAATCACTAACAAGACGCGTCTCGAGGTCTGTTCTCCGAACCTCTATTTTGTCAATATTAGAAGGTACAACTTCATAGTCGCAGGAGGAAAAAGAATCACCTTCCCCAACTACAACCTCCTGCTCCGACCACCCAAGGCTCAACTTAGAAGAAGAGGAATAGCTCTTCTTAAAGAGAAAAGTGAGCGCAGACGCACGCAGAGGCCCATACGAATCTTCCCGGAGTAAAATAACATACTCCTTCCCATCAATAACAGCCGAGATTTTCTCCGACAGTATGAAAGAAGAAGAAACTCGCACAAGAATTCTCGCCACGTCCAAGTTGAGACGTTTCGCCGTGGACTCGTCCGAGCAGAGGTACGATGCAAAACAGTTTGCAAGCTTCTCAAAGAAATCAAGATTCCATCCATGGCAAGGGACTCCATAGATTCTAATCCATACCACTCTCTCATCATCTACATCATCCTCCTTCCACTTCCTTAGCTCACAAAACCATTGCTTCCACCAGTTCGAACCTTCCGTTAACAGATCTGCAATTGCTCCCTCTTTGGATTCCTCCAACAGAAAGAATTTGGAACCCAAAGGTGTCACCTTTATATAGAATATGCCTTCCAATTCAAAGCTCCGCTGAATGTTGTATGCCATTCCTGCACTAAACGTGATTCCGACATAGTCATTCTTCAACCGCTCCAAATCTTCCTGATAAGACGAGTAACTAATACCCGTATTAACGGCTGGAACTTCATCACTATTACGCGAGATCTCCACATAAGATTTACTCCCATCGAACCTTTTCACGGACTGAACATTCCTCGCCGTCTCCCTCGAAGGGTTAGGGAGATAGTCCCTTCTTACAGACGCTTCTTTCCAACCACCCTTAAACTTAAAAACACCCCTTTCAAATCTAGGTGGATTTGCATGTATCTTCTTCCCGTCGATTAAAACATTGTCCAATTTGATCCCTAAA
Organism: Lathyrus tuberosus; assembly: GCA_022829125.1. Taxonomy (NCBI): domain Eukaryota; kingdom Viridiplantae; phylum Streptophyta; class Magnoliopsida; order Fabales; family Fabaceae; genus Lathyrus; species Lathyrus tuberosus. The sequence continues at coordinate 1,322,406 of JALAZF010000073.1, read as the reverse complement.
ATATTAACATCATCCACTTCCCTGAATCTGGAAAACCCAAATCTTTTCCCTATTTTGTTCAATCTCGGCGAAATCGCTACCTCTACCACCTCCCCAATGCAACCGAATAGGGCAAAAATTTCCCTAGCTTTGGTATGGGAAGGGAACTCCGAGAAGTAATACGATGTGATTCCCACATCCTCCCTTCCCCATCCTCCCTTGCTATAAGAAAAAACATCCCACTTAACAGAAACATGTTTCTTACTGCCCACCTTGATCCAAGCCATTTAGAAAACCTACACTGAGATCACCGGAAACAGCTAGAGCAATGCACACCTTAACCAAGGCCCCTAACCCTAAGATTAGGAGTTTAAGCCAAAAATCAAGATGAAATTGTCTAGTTCATAAAGATGAAACTCAAAAATTCAAATGTGCTAGTTAACTATGCAGTTATTTGACCATCATTTGGATGCAGATTATCTTGTGTCTTTCCATGATCCTCTCATAATTTTGAATTTTTCTTACCTAAGCTTAGCAGGGAACTTTGAGAATTAAATGTTGGAATTAATTGTTCCTCTATTTGGTAGATGGAAATACAAAATTAAACTTAGGATAAATAACATCTAAAAAAGAGAAATACAAACATTCTCTTAACATTCTTGTCATTGTTATTCATGTGAGATGGAGGTGGAAAAGTTTTTTTTTCCTAGGAACCATAAACTCACTATCTCCTATGAAAACTCATCTTTAACCTTTGATGTACTCGCTGAATCTTCCCTCTAAATCATTCTTTGTGTTAAATAAATTGTTTTCTTTTTTGCAATCCTTTTTAATTTCATTTCAAATTTCTCAATCAATCAAATTTCTGGTGCCTAAATGCCTTTTAATGTGTTTATGTAGGTCTCAGACTTGAAATTGATACGATATTAAAAAATGTGGTTGTGTCTAACTCAACCCTACAAAACCGGTCGGTAGAGTGACGATTACCCCCACTTATAAACACATGTTCATGCCATATATTGTCTGATGTGAGACTCTTAACAATTTTCATATTTGTAGTTGTAATGATAGCTACATCTTAATATTCTGCTACTTGATTTATGGTATATTATATGTATGTTATTTTCTTGTTTTTATTTGTCATTTGTAAAAAATTTTCTAGACCTGATGAATCTATTATATAAAATACAATGTATTGTGATATAGTAAAAGGCTTTTAATTTATATAGACTAGAATCTTTATCAGTGTTTCCTTTGTTTACCTTTTAGAAAACTATAACAAACTGTTGAAGGCTATGAAGGCTATGAAAATATGTATAGACTACTGCCTGAGGTTTTCTAAAAGAAAATATTCCTGATTTCCTATATATCTTAGGTAACTGTTTTAATTAGTGTACCCTAAAATGCAAGAAAAATATTACTAATAAAAACAAACAATATGCACTTAATATTTTTATGTCTATTATCAGTGGGTTAATGTATTCATTTCTCTTTTCAGACATACTCTCATTATATTTATCATGGCACAATTGATAGAAGTGTGCTAAAGAAAAAAAAATAATCATAATAATATTTATCATTTATATGGAGATGTTAAATTATTTTATGTTGATGATAAGTGTGTTAAATAAACGCTAAAAAAAGAGAAAAAGAGAATGAGACTATTACGAAAGAAGTTTAATTAGAGAAATATCTTTTTGTAGAATTATTTACATGAGTAATTTAGTTTGTACTGAGAATATTAGGAAGGATAAACGTTGTTTTCCATAAATTATGTCACATGTTGAAACTTATTGGTTGACTATTTCCTATTCGACACACGTTTGTTTGTTGAGGAGTTGATGGCCATGTTTTTACACATTTTGGCACATTACGTTAAGAATATAATGATTAGAAGACAATTTGTGAGTTTCGGTGAAACGATAAGTAAGTATTTTATAAATGTATTATTGGTGGTTTTGAGGTGTCACAAAGAACTTTTAAAACAACCTCAACAAACTTTGAAGAGAAACACAGAAGAAAGATTGAAATAATTTTAGAGTTATTTAGCAGCTCTCGATGGAACTTACATCAAGGTCAATATACCTGAAGTGGTCCCAAACAGGTATAGAGTGCCAGACCCTTACACTAAGAACTCGAATGTTGGTTGGAAAAAGATAGAGAAGGGAAAGTCATATGCCCAAGCTACTGGTGGTACTAAACTGGATTGGTCTGGTTTAACCTATCATGTTGAAGACAAGGAGATGAAAAGGTTTGAAGTGGCATATGTTGGAATCATTAAGGAATCGGGGAACTCTTATAACATACAGAGTGTGTTTAGTAGGGAAGGATTTTTTCAGATTAAGGTTACCCCTATGGGAGCAAACATGTGCCTTCTTGAAAACATGGAAGAAAATGCTATGGAAAACTTAATTAGAGAAGAAGAAGAATGGCTCAAAACGTGGTTTGAGGATATCAGGGGTTGGTCCTCGACAGAAGTAGATAAGGAAAGATTGACGTGGGTGAAATGCTTTGGGGTGCCGGTGCATGCGTGGAGTGACGACTTTTTTAAATATATCACTAGTCGAACTGGGGTGTTTGTTTGCTGCGACGAGGAAACTGAAGCCCAACCTAAATTCTACGTGGCAAGATTACTAATTAAACAAGGTATACTAGTAATCTCAATGAAGTCTTCAATGTCGAAGTCAATGATCAGCTGTTCTGTATCAAAATCGTTGAAGACAATCATGGGCCTAAACGAATCGCTTTGAATGACAAGAAGCTGCATTTGGAAATTAGTTCTGATGAGTCATTTGTGGATGAAACTGATGAAGATACTGATTATGAAGATGAAGACGAGGGTGGGTCTAACCATGGCATTGATCCAGGAGAAGAAGGTGATGATCCAGCAAACAAGGGTGGAGATGAGAGAGATGGCCTTGAGAATAGGGATGTCAGAGGAGCTTCTGAACCTAGACTCTGCACAAGTCGTTCTACTGTTCAAAAGTATGGGATTTTTCATCATGAGACTGACCCCATGGGGAAGACAAAAAAGCGCTCAAAAAGGTGAATTTTGGAGGAAGTAGAGGTGAATGTCAGTCCCTCGGGAAGTTAAAAAAGAAAAAAGCATCAAGCGTTGGTACTTCCTCTGAGAATTTGACGGGACAAGTTAGATCTGAACAAGGAAAAGATATACTTGTTGAGGAATTGGGACTTGGAACTACAATTGAAGACACTTTGGCTTTGGGGCCTCCGGCCCAGTTGGACACTATTGCAGGTGAAAACCCAATTGTTGAAATTTCTGGGTTGGATAAAAGTGGTGGGCCCAAAGTTGTTGTTCTCCTTAGTAAAAAGAAACCGATTGTAGATATTTATGAAAAAATTCAAATTCCTTACGCGCCATCATTCTATTCTGCCCTCCTTCACTCCTCAATTAGTACCAAACCTGCTAACTCTCTGAGGGTGAGAATGGAAAGTGATGATGAAATAACAACTAGTTCAACTCAATTAGAAGATTCTAGGTCCAGGTACTCGGGTGGGTCTATTCTCTGTTGTGATTCAATATCAGATAATGATGTGAGAATGGGCAATGATAGAATTAAGAAGAGATCAGATGACGTGCCAGGCAAAGTTTGGTCAATTTTGAAAGAATTGGGAATCGAAGTAGAGGAGGATGATGAAGCTTTAGAAGGTATCATCCGTGGTTTGGAAAATAAAGACAAAGAAAGGGCTATACATTGGAAGGAGGCCATCACAAATGTGCCATGAATTTAACCACGTATAATATCAGGGGGTGCAACTCTTCTATCAAAAAGAGAAGAGTCAGACAGTTGATTGAAAGGAATAAAGTTGAATTTTGCTTAATTCAAGAAACAAAATGCAAAAGTTTCGATGATGGTGTGGTTAGCAGCTTGTGGAGTAGAGAAGATTTCAACTGGTCTGCTAGTTGGTGCTCGGGACAGTCTGGAGGTTTGATATCTATTTGGAACAAAAACTCTTTCTATTCTGATTTCAGTTTTTCTGGGCAGGGTTACTTAGGTGTTCATGGTAATAGTAGAGGAAGGAACTTGTATATAGTCAATATCTATTCTCCATGTTCCATTATTGAGAAAAGGAATTTGTGGGCTAAACTCATTAAATTGAAATCTGAATTTCCAAGTGGAGATTGGATTATTGGGGGAGACTTTAATGCTATCAAAATAAAGGAGGAGAGAAGAGGTAGAGGTAGTGGTAATTTGTCAGAAATGGAGGAATTTGCTTCTTTCATAGAAGATATGGAGCTTGTGGATCTGCCTGTAGTAGGGAACAAATTTACATGGTTCAATTCAAATGGCTCTTGTAAAAGCAGGCTGGATAGGTTTCTCATTAATGAAGAGCTTTGCCAAGATTGGAAAATTGTGAATCAAAATGTAGAAAAGAGGGATGTTTCTGGCCACAGGCCCGTGTCTCTAATTTTGAATGATAGAAACTGGGGCCCAAAGCCCTTCAAAACAATAAAGGCATGGTTGGAACACCCGGATTTCATACCTTATGTCAAAGATGTGTGGGAGTCTTGTAAGGTGGGGGGAGATGCTGCCAACATTTTTTATAAAAAATTGAAGGTTTTAAAGACAAAGATAAGGGATTGGAATTCAAAAGTTTTTGGGATCATGGATCTCAAGGTAGAGGAGAGTATTGAGAATCTGAATTACATTGAGGAGGAGATGGCTGACTTGCAGGAGGATTTGCCTGAAGAAAGATTAAAGGAAAGAAGTGATTTGATTGAGGATATGTGGAGCAAGTTAAGGATCAAAGAGAGTATCCTTCACCAGAAGGCCAGAACAAGATGGATGATAGAAGGAGATATTAACTCCAAGTTCTTTCACTCAACTATTAATTTCAGAAGGAGGTCGAACAATTTATCTCCTCTTTACTTAGGCCTGGAGGAACATGAGGAGGTGGAGAGAGTAAAACAGGTCATACTTGAACATTTTGCAGAGAAATATCAAAATAAGATGGTGGAAAGTTTCCATATGGACCTTAGTGCTCTTAACAAATTAACTGTGGAGGATAATGTCATACTAACTGAACCTTTCTCTAAAGAAGACATCTGGGAAGCAATTAGTGACTGTGATGGGGATAGGAGCCCAGGACCAGATGGGCTCAACATGAAATTTATAAGAAAGTCCTGGGAAATCATAGGTCAAGACCTCACCAACTGCATCTCTGATTTTCATAAGAAGGCAACACTTCCTAAATGATTTACCTCAGCATTCTTGGTCCTAATACCTAAATGTGAAAATCCCCAGTCTCTTAAGGAATTCAGGCCTATAGCTTTGATAGGCTGCATTCAAAAAATTGTGTCTAAAATTCTAGTGGGCAGGCTTAGAAAGGTAATTGGGAAACTGGTCTCCATATCTCAGACTGCTTTTGTGCCTGGCAGGCAGTTGTTGGATGGAGTCCTAGATGCTAATGAAGTGCTAGATTATGCCAAAAGGAAAAATAAAAAAGGCTTCATGTTTAAGATCGACTTTGTCCAAGCTTATGATAGTGTTAACTGGAACTGTTTGTTTAAAATTCTAGAGGCTATGCAGTTCAGTCCTGTTTGGATAGGATGGATAAAAGCATTGATATGTAATAACTTTGGATCAGTGCTGGTGAATGGTAGCTCTTCAAGAGACTTTAAGTTGTATCATAGTCTAATGCAAGGAGATCCACTCTCACCTTTTTTGTTTGTATTGGTAGCTGAAATTCTCTCCTTGCTCATTATGTTAGCAGAAGAAAAAGGTTTGCTCAGAGGGTTAAAAATTGAAGGGGAGCCAGTCAACTCAGTTCTACAATTTGCTGATGATACCTTGGTAATCTGTGATGACTCTTGGAGTAATATTTGGGCATTAAAATCTGTGTTGAGGGGTCTGGAAGTTGTGACAGGATTGAAGGTGAACTATAGCAAGAGCAGATTGTTAGGAATGGGAATAGAGGAAGACATAGTTGTTAGTTTCTTGGATTGGCTAGAATTTTGGTAAAACAAAGGTTGTTCAATGTTTGATGTCAAGGTGGTGATGTCACAACATTGAGTCTTAACACTGGGCTGTGTTAAGTGTTTAAGTTGCTGAAGTTTGGATGTCTGATGTCATATGCGATGTTGTGACATCAGGTCTGCAGAATTAATAACATCAGGTTTTGTGATGTTGTTAGGGTTTGCATTTTAGCTGGAATTGTGGAGAGCAGTTAGTCTCATTGGATGCGGATATCTTGGGATAGATATTCTCTGTTGCATAGAGATTTGATGCAGATTTGTAGGAGATTTAAAAGGTTGAAGATTTGAAAAGATTTTAGGAGAAAATCTGTTTTGAAGATTCAGTTTTAAATAACAAATCAGGTCAGATATTGTAGCCGGTCCAAGTCCAATTCAAAGAGCTATAAAAAGCGCACCAGTACTGAAGGAAAAGCAACGAAGAAAGAGAGCTAAAGACTGAGTGTCGTTCGTGTATGTTTTGTAAACCATTCGAGTGTGAATTGGTATTGTTGTTTTGAGTTGTTCTTGATCAAAGTTGTGAAGCAGAATCAATTAGTGCGTTTCAAAGTGTGTGATCTTTGAATTGTGTCACAGAAGTGGTTTTAGGGATTGAGTAGTGTTCTCATATCTAAATGGTTTCTTAGGTAGAAAGTCACTAGTAGGAATTAAGATTAGGAGATTGTCAACTGGGTTGTTGAGTCTGTAATTTAATTCTACAAGTAGTGAATTTCATCCCTGGCTTGGTAGCCCCTAGACGTAGGTAGTTAGTCCGAACTAGGTTAACAATTCTGTGTGTTTTTCTGTTGTTTAATTTGTCCATTGTGCAGAGTGTGTTGTTGTGACATCGCACTTAACATCACACGTCTGGTACCAGAATTTCAATTGGTATCATAGCAGGCATCCTGTCTGTCTGTGGGTGAGATCTAGGGAAGTTACTTTCTGGTGTAAAGATGTTCAAAGAAGTTGGAGGATTTATCAACAGACCCCCTATTTTGGATGGATCCAATTATGAGTATTGGAAGCCAAGGATGATTACTTTCTTGAAATCCTTGGACAGCAGGGCATGGAAGGCAAGATTTAAAGAGTGGAAAGCACCTGTTGTATGTGAAAAAGATGATGCTGGAAAAGATAAAGAAGGCACCTCAAAGCTGAAGCCTGAAGAAGAATGGACCAAGGAAGAAGATGAGCTTGCCCTTGGTAACTCTAAAGCCCTAAATGCTATCTACAATGGAGTTGACAAGAACATATTTAGGCTGATCAACTCATGTGAAGCTGCTAAGGTTGCATGGGATATTTTGAAGGCTACTCATGAAGGAACATCTAGAGTTTAGATGTCAAGACTTCAACTTTTGACATCAAAGTTTGAAAGTCTGAAGATGAAGGAAGATGGGACTATCCATGACTTCCATATGAGTGTTCTTGAGCTGGCAAATGCATCTAGTGCTCTTGGTGAAAAGATGTTAGAAGAAAAGCTTGTAAGGAAGATCCTTAGGTCCCTTCCTAAGAAGTACAAGATGAAGGTAACTGCCATTGAAGAATCACATGACATCTACCAAATGAGGGTGGATGAGCTCATTGGATCTCTTTAAACTTTTGAGCTTGGTTTGAATGAGGAAGAACCAGAAAAGAAGCCCAAAAGTATAGCTTTGGTCTCCACTCCTGCAGAAGTCAAAGATGATGATTCTCAGGAGGATCTATCTCAAGCCATTACTATGTTGGGAAGGCAGTTCAATAAAGTGTTCAAGAGGATGAACAATATCTACAAGCCTAATGTCAAGAACATCTCTTTTGACATCAGCAAATCAAAAGAGAAAGATGAAGAAAAGACTGCTCAAGAGAAAGGTGTTCAGTGCTTTGAATGTGAAGGTTATGGACATGTCAAGAAAGAATGTTCCACATTCTTGAAGAAGCAGAAGAAGGGCATGACAGTTTCCTGGTCTGAATCTGATAGTGAAAGTGAAGGTGAGTCAGCAATGCATGTTAGAGCCTTAACAGGAACTGTTGTTTCTGATGATGATAGTGATGGAGAAATAACCTATGAGGAGTTAGCATCTACTTATCAAGAGCTGTGTTTAAAAAGTGCTGAGATTTGTCAAAAAACAAGTGTCACAAGCAACAGATTGCTCAGCTTGAGAATGTAAAAGCTGATCTGGAAAACGAAGTTGTACTAGTTAAATCTCAACTTGATCAGATGACAAAATCTGTTAGGATGATGAACAGTGGTACAACCACTCTTGATAAGATTCGTCAGTCAGAGAAAGTTGCTGGAGATAAATCAGGTATAGGATATGTGGTTGAGGAAAAGAGTTCTACAGAAGCAAGCACTTCTGGAACAAAGAAGGAGGTGTCCCAACCAATGTCTTAGCATCAAACAAAGAGACATGATTCTACACCTAAGAAGGTTACTTATCCATAACCTCAGAATGTTGAGAAGAAGAATGCTCATCATCAGAAGAAGGTGCAGTCTCAGGGAGCTAGTCAGTATATGCCACCTCAATATCACAAGAGCATGAAGGCGGCTAGGTTCAATCAGAACATGTTTCATCAACATCAGGGGAACATGTATGAATATGGATATGGATACAACAATGATGTGCCTCATTACTATGGAAGAAGGAAGCCACATCATCATAGGAGACAGTTCAAAAGATAGTATCCTTACCATAGAAGACAGTCAAACTATGGTAGTAGAAGACAACAGCCTTACCATAGAAGAAGAAATCAACACTATGCATGGCAGCACCAGCAACATCATCATCATAATGGTAGACGATATAACCAATTCAGAGATGACAGAGTTAGATGCTTCTATTGTGGAAGGTTTGGACATATGCAGTACTCTTGTTTTAAACTGCATGGTTATCCACAATCTGCTCCTCAAAGAAAACTAAAGGAGGTCAGGCCCAAAGTTGTTCAACAATGGGTTCCTAAAGCTCAGGTCACATGTCTATTGGCTCACACATCAAATGGACATTTTTCTATGGATGCATGGTACTTTGACAGTGGATGTTCAAAGCACATGACTGGATCCAAGAAGCATTTGGTAGAGTTCAATCCTTTCCATGCAAATGATGTTATTTTTTGGCAATGGTGAAAAAGGATTAGTAGAAGGAGTTGGAAGAGTGAAGAATCATGATGGTCTTACTCTTGATAATGTGCTCCTTGTTCAAGGGTTGAGTGCTAATTTAATTAGCATAAGTCAACTATGTGATGAAGGTTACAAGGTAAGCTACACCAAAGATGAATGTGTGGTAGCTGATGAGCAAAATGAGGTAGTGAGAAAGGGAGTAAGATCCAAAGATAATTGCTATCAGTGGATACCTCAAGTGGACATCTTGTCTAGTGATGTTAAGGTTGATGTTGTAACATCAGATGGTGACATCAAGTGTGAAAGTATGGTGAAAAGTCAATCTGGGTTAATAACTTATGGTGCTGTTACTCCTAAGTTGGATGATGTGTTAAAAGCCAACTTGAGTAGTCAGTTATGTGAGCAAGATGAAGGAGTCAACAATGCTGATGGAAGGATCAAAAGCTGTGCCTTAAGAAGTGTTGGGAGCTGAATACTTGTGAGGCCAAGAAAGATGACAACCTGACTAATGACTCCTATAGTTCAGAAGAAAAATTTCACAGGTTGACAATCCTTAGGTTGGAAGATGCAGATGTTAGAGTTGATGTTAAAACATCTCAAGTCAAGAAAGGTACTTCAAGCCTTAAAATAAAGAAGAGTGATGATGAACTAATTGCAAAAGTGGTTCCTGGGGTTGCTAAACGACTGAAATCAAGGAAGTGGAAAGCTATTGAGTCACCTCCAAAGATGAGAACTGATAAGCAGAAGATCTATGTGGATGGTACTACAAAATCCAGGAGTAAAGTGTTCATCTCGTCCAGAAATAGGAAGATCAGAGATAAGTCTGATGATAATGTCCAGGATATCTCTCAAATGAAGGAAGCCGTTGATGTTAGAACTTCTGAGAAAATTCAAAAGGCCATACTAGATAACATTCTTGTGCTTTTCATAAAATGGTGGAAGTATGTTCTGGAAAAAGAATTTGGTATAGATACTCTGGATATGGTTGAGTTTGCTAGGATATGGTTCAGAGAGGGTGTGAGAACTTATGGTATTCAGGTGTGTATGAATAAGTTTCTCTGACTGTATTTTATTGGGAGCTTCTTGAAGGACTTCTTTGTGCAATGAGTCCTTTGAATGGTGATGAGAAGCTGATGTCCCAAAAGATGTTATAACATCATGTTTGCTGGTGGTTATATCTGGAAGATGATTAAGATTGGACATGTGGAGTTGGATGCTCTAGCATTTTTGGTCAGAAGAGGTGGAGATTATGGTCATGTGTTTAGTAGTTTGTTCTGGCAAAGCATGACTACTGTCTTTGAAGACTTCACCAGTTTCAACAACTACTGGTGGATGTAAGGATAGAGGAATTGTGATCTCTTGAAGAGACTGGATCTCAGTAAAGCTTATAAGTAAGCTGAGTATTTGTGGAGCATATGTAATACCCTGGTGTCAAGAGGGTCAAGAGTATCCTTGGTGAAGGATGTCTTTGTTCTGGATCTGAAGCTTAGTGCTTACATTATATCTAAGGAGCATCTACATAGTCATACGGGAGAATGATGAAGTAGAAGGTTTGCCTTGGATGGTGAAGATGAATTGTATGATAGCCTTTGGAGAAAGGGACAGTGGTACCAAAATGCATGTACTCAGAAAATGTGCTCAAATGTTAATCTCCATCTAGAGCATTTGTTAATCATGACAGGGAGAGTACCTGTCTATGGATTTTGCAGCAAAGGTGCATATATTATGAAGCTTGCATGCTGATCAAGGTTGTGGAGATTGGTTGCCTCTTATGAGGATATAATGTCAGATAGCATGTTATGACATTAGGCTGTCGATTGGTGTTTTGGTGTGGCCTTGAATGGTTTTAGTCATATGAAGCAAATTGTTTGAATCTTGTGCGCACATGCTTCTAAGGAGATGTCTGAAGACAAGATTGAATCATGGCCTTGAATAGATTGTACACTTGTCTTGGTGTGTGTTATTCTAAGTGTGAGGAGTTAACTTAGAGTTCAGTGGAAGGCATTGTGTGTGTGTTTCAGATCTTGTGGATGATTGTGTGAAGCCTTCATAACTGGATGGATGAAGAATATGTCTGGATGTTTAAATTATGGATATTGCTGACATAAGAAGTATGGTTTTGGACTTACTTGTTGAGGTTTGTCCAATTGTGGCTAAAAAGGGGGAGAAATAGTCAAGAGTCAGTCAAGATGCAAGAGGTGCTGCAATGACAATGAGTGCTGCTAGTTGTGATGCAGAAGTGCAGATATTGAGGGGGAGAGTTGTTGAACAGCTTGTATGCTGGTTCTTGCCTTGAGGGGGAGATTTATTCCATGCTACTGGTTAGTGTTGAAGTTTGTGTACACCAGAGTATTGGAGTGTTTGTGCAGCATGCTGAAAGCATTGTGAAGTGTAGCTGTTTGTGAAGACTGTGCTGCTGCTGCAAAGGTTGGAAAAATCAAGTTTATTCCGCTGCTGAAGTCTCTGAAGGTGCAGAGATTGTTTTAGCCAAAATTAGCCAAAGGGGGAGATTGTTAGTTTCTTGGATTGGCTAGAATTTTGGTAAAATAAAGGTTGTTCAATGTTTGATGTCAAGGTGGTGATGTCACAACATTGAGTCTTAACACTGGGCTGTGTTAAGTGTTTAAGTTGCTGAAGTTTGGATGTCTGATGTCACATGCGATGTTGTGACATCAGGTCTGCAGAATTAATAACATCAGGTTTTGTGATGTTGTCAGGGTTTGTGTTTTAGCTGGAATTGTGGAGAGCAGTTAGTCTCATTGGATGCGGATATCTTGGGATAGATATTCTCTGTTGCATAGAGATTTGATGCAGATTTGTAGGAGATTTAAAAGGTTGAAGATTTGAAAAGATTTTAGGAGAAAATCTATTTTGAAGAGTCAGTTTTAAATAACAAATCAGGTCAGATATTGTAGCAGGTCTAAGTCCAATTCAAAGAGCTATAAAAAGCGCATCAGTATTGAAGGAAAAGCAACGAAGAAAGAGAGCTAAAGACTGAGTGTCGTTTGTGTCTTCGTGTATGTTTTGTAAACCATTCGAGTGTGAATTGGTATTGTTGTTTTGAGTTGTTCTTGATCAAAGCTGTGAAGCAGAATCAAGTAGTGCGTTTCAAAGTGTGTGATCTTTAAATTGTGTCACATAAGTGGTTTTAGGGATTGAGTAGTGTTCTCATATCTAAGTGGTTTCTTAGGTAGAAAGTCACTAGTAGGAATTAAGATTAGGAGATTGTCAACTGGGTTGTTGAGTCTGTAATTTAATTCTACAAGTAGTGAATTTCATCCCTGGCTTGGTAGCCCCCAGACGTAGGTAGTTAGACCGAACTGGGTTAACAATTCTGTGTGTTTTTCTGTTGTTTAATTTGTCCATTGTGCAGAGTGTGTTGTTGTGACATCGCACTTAACATCACACGTCTGGTACCAGAATTTCAATAGTGGAAGCTGCTACATCTTTTCTATTCTGTAAAGCTGGGGAATTTCCACTTAAATTCCTAGGATTGTATGTGGGAGGCAGGCATAGGGTGGAAGATTTGTGGAAACCAATTATTTTATCTCTCAAATCAAAGTTGGCTTCATGGACGGGAAGAAGATTATCAATAGGAGGGAGAGTAACTCTGATCAATTCAGTATTAGCAAACATTCCAATACACTTTTTATCCTTTTATTTGGCACCTACTAAAGTGGTAAAGAAAATAAGAGCTATTCAAAGAAATTTTCTGTGGGGAAGTGATTGTGAGAAGAGGTCAATTGCTTGGGTGGCATGGGACAAAGTATGTAAACCCAAATCAGGTGGAGAACTTGGAATTAAAGAGGTACATACTTTTAACAAAGCTCTGGTCTCAAAATGGATTTGGAGGGTGGTTCAAGAACAAAATAATTTGTGGAGAGGAATTCTGAAAGCTAGATATGAAGAATCCATGAATAACCTGCTGTCAAACCAACTAGAGGCTCATCCTAGACATTGTTCCAGATGGTGGAAAGATATCCAAATTCTTGCAAAACACACAAATGACCAAGGGCTCTTTAAACAGCTGATCTGGAAAGTTGGAAATGGTTGTAAAACTTTGTTCTGGTATTCAAGGTGGCTCGGGGGAGAGAATCTGAAAACTCAATATCCAAACCTATTTAACTCTTCCCTGAACCAGAATGCTACAATAGCTGACTGTGGAGTTTGGATTGGTAATACATGGGCTTGGGATCTATCGGGCAGAAACATTATTAGATCAGTCATAGGAGAGGAATCTGAATCAGAACTTGAATTATGTCATTTGGTGAATGAGGTGATTTTTATTAGACAACAGGAGGATGCAATTGTTTGGCCTAGGGACAACAACAACAAGTTTAGTGTTAAAGTGTGTTATGAAAACTTTATGCAGTACCAAGTTTTAGAAAGAACTGATGATGGATTGCTGGCTGTTCTTGAAACCATGTGGAAGACCGAGGTTCCTCTAAAGGCCTTAGTATTTGGTTGGAGACTGCTACAAAACAAGCTTCCTACTCGGGAAAACCTAAAGAGAAGAGGTGTAATCTCAGACCCCCATCAAGAATCATGTGTCTTCTGCTTTCAGGTCTTAGAAGACTCCTCCCATCTGTTTTTAAACTATGCTAAAACCAGGTTGGTGTGGAGGGAGGTAAAAGCTTGGTTAGGAATTACTTTGAGGAGTGGCCATAATGTGGTGGAGGACTTCAAAACTTGGACTCAGCAGCCAGGCAAGGGTAAGGAAGTCATTTTCTTCTGGATGGTAACATGCTGGTGTTTATGGAGAGTAAGGAATCAAATTATTTTTAACGATTTCATTGCTTCCCCAAAAGCTATTTTTGATGATATTGTGTTATGGTCTTGGAAATGGAGTAAGCTGGCTGCAAAGGGTAAGTCATTAGCATCCTTATATGAATGGTATAAAAGGCCTCATAATTTGCTGTTAGATTAATATAGAGGAAGTTTAGGGGTAGGGGATCTTCAAACCATTACTGGATGTAGTTTTGGTTTGTCTTTAAACTTTCTTTTTGTTGCATATCGCAGGCTGGGTTGTAACATGGTCTACTCTTTAGACCTATCTATTTAATATATTCTATTTTGATTATTAAAAAAAAATATACCTGAAGTGGATAAAACATACACAACAAAAAGGGGAAGATATCTAGGTCAATATACCTAAAGTGGATAAAACATACACAACAAAAAGAGAGAAGATATCTACAAATGTGTTAAGTGTATGTCCATCAGACTTATAATTTATATATGTTTTTCTAGATTGTGAGAGATCAACTTCTGATGCAAAAGTTCTTAGAGATGTTATTTCTCAACCAAATAATTTAAATTTTTTATCTAAATATTAAAATATTCTTTAATTTTTGAAAATAGGAAAATGTTCACTATATTATAATTAAATTTAGGGCATATTTATTTTGATATGTCAAATTAAATTATTAACTAACAAGTTGTAGGATAATCCGACAATGCATATATGAATAAAATTTATTATTTTTATTTTCAATATTATTAAAGTATTGTTAAAATGTAACCAAGCAAAATATGGTTTAAATTAAATTTATGACAATGCAAAATTGCGTTTGGCTTTAAGTTAAAGAATAAAAATTTAAAGTTGTTGATGTTAAATAATCTAAAAAGTAAAATTTCTCTTACGAATAGGATCAGAGGTAGTACTGAACATTATATTAAAATAATGTTAGATTAATTAGTTAATTAATCTAATATGGATTAATATAATTAATTATTAATTAATTATAATATATTCAATTGTTATTAAACACTTATTATTGATAAATTATTTAATTGAGTTTTGTGTCTGAATGGACTGTATTGGTTAGACCATTCAGTTAAGCCCAATGACAAATCTCTTCCATCAGTCGTTTAGCTATTTAAGTGTTGTCCCATTAGACAATTATATACTCTGAAAATCCTAAAACGCAATGAGATTAGTAATTCTCTCATACTCACTCTTCTGATGGTCATCTCTCAAATCCTACAAGGTACACCGTTCTTATCATTTTTTATTATGTTTTAATATAATAATATGTTATAATTTGTATCTATCCATTTATTTTAAATTCATCAATTGATATCAGAGTCAAACTAATACATATTATCGCTATTAAAATATAATTTTGTACATGTTGAATCACATAAGCCATAATTTATTTGGATCAGACTGTGAATTAATCAACCATTTTTTTTCATCTCACAGAACAAATTTAATTAAGGATTTATGTTTGTTATCCTTTACTCTTAAATAATAGGGTTAATTATACGATTCTCTCCTGCCATTAGGACGAGATTTGATTTTGCCCCCGAAGTTTTTTTTTTTGAACGCCCCCTTATAAAATCAAAAATCAACTTTTACCACACCATATCCCTTGTTTGGGTGACTGGATATATGGTAAATGGCTATGTGGCAGTCCAGTTGGATTTTTAATTCTATTTATTTTTAATTTCATATCCACGTAATATTTGAAATTTATTTTTAATTCAATTTATTTAATTTACGTTTATTTAATTTTTTTTATAATTTATTTAATTTATAATTTTTTTATTTATTTAATTTTTATTTGTTTAAACAAAATATTTATTAAACATATTGGACTCAATATACCAACACATAAGCCCAATGTTATAGCCCATTACTTCTAACTCATTTGAAATTGATTTTGTGAATTAGATATATAAATGTTAGTTTCTTGGATTGACTGGAATTTTGGTAAAACAAAGGTTGTTCAATGTTGACGTCAAGGTGGTGATGTTGCAACATTGAGTCTTAACACTGGGCTGTGTTAAGTAGTGAAGTTGTTCAATGTTTGATGTCAAATGGGTGATGTCACAACATTGAGTCTTAACACTGGGCTGTGTTAAGAGTTAAGTTGGATGTCTGATGTCACTGGCGATGTTGTGACATTAGATCTGCAGAATTAATAACATCAGGTTTAGTGATGTTGTTAGGGTTTGCGTGTTAGCTAGAATTGTGGAGAGCAGGTAGTCTCATTGGTTGCGGATATCTTGGGATAAATATTCTCTGTTGCATAGAGATTTGATGCAGATTTGTAGGAGGTTTAAAAGCTGAGATTTAAGAAGATTTTGAGAGAGAAAATCTGTTTTGAAGATTCAGTTTTAAACTACAAATCTGCATCAAATATTGTAGCAGGTCCAAGCCCAATTCAAAGACCTATATAATGCGCATCAGTACTGAAGGAAAAGGAACGAAGAAAGAGAGCTAAAGACTGAGTGTCGTTTATGTCTTCATGTATGTTTTGTAAACCATTCGAGAGTGAATTGGTATTGTTGTTTTGAGTTGTTCTTGATCAAACCTGTGAAGCAGAATCAAGTAGTGTTATTCAAAGTGTGTGATCCTTGAATTGTAACACTGAAGAGTTTTAGGGATTGAGTAGTGTTCTCATATCTAAGTAGTTTCTTAGGTAGAAAGTCACTAGTAGGAATTAAGATTAGGAGATTGTCAACAGGGTTGTTGAGTCTGTAATTTAATTCTACAAGTAGTTAATTTCATCCCTGGCTTGGTAGCCCCCAGACATAAGTAGTTAGACCGAACTGGGTGAACAATTCTGTGTGTTCATTTGCTGTTTATTTTGTCCATTGTTCAGAGTGTGTTGTTGTGACATCGCACTTAACATCACACATCTGGTACCAGAATTTCAATTGGTATCAGAGCAGGCATCCTGTTTGTCTCTGGGTGAGATCTAGGGAAGTTACTTTCTGGTGTAAAGATGGACAAAGAAGTTGGAGGATTTGTCAACAGACTCCCTATTTTGGATGGCTCGAATTATGATTATTGGATGCCAAGGATGATCACCTTTTTGAAATCCTTGGACAGCAGGGCTTGGAAGACTATCATTAAAGAATGGAAAGCACCTGTTGTGGTTGAAAAAGATGATGCTGGGAAATATAAAGAGGGCACCTCAAAGCCGAAGCCTGAAGAAGAATGGACCAAGGAAGAAGATGAGCTTGCCCTTGGAAATTCCAAAGCTTTAAATGCAATTTTCAATGGAGTGGATAAGAACATATTAAGGTTGATCAATACCTGTGAAGTTCCTAAGGAAGCTTGGGATATTTTGAAGGCTACACATGAAGAAACATCTAGAATTAAGATGTCAAGACTTCAGCTTCTAACATCAAAGTTTGAAACTCTGAAGATGAAGGAAGATGAGACTATCCATGACTTCCACATGAGTATTCTTAAGCTGTCCAATGCATCCAGTGCTCTTGGAGAAAAGATGTCAGAAGAAATGCTTGTAAGGAAAATCCTTAGGTCCCTTCCTAAGAGGTACAAGATGAAGGTGACTGCAATTGAAGAAGCTCAAGACATCAGCAAGATGAGGGTTGATGAGCTCATTGGATCTCTTCAAACTTTTGAGCTTGGTTTGAATGAGGAAGAACCAGAAAAGAAGCCCAAGAGTATAGCTTTGGTCTCCACTCCTGCAGAAGCTAAGAAAGTCAAAGATGATGATTCTCAGGAAGATCTGTCTCAAGCCATTGCTATATTGGGAAGGCAGTTCAACAAAGTGTTCAAAAGGAGGAACAATAACTACAAGCCTAATGTCAAGAACATCCCTTCTGACATCAGCAAGTCAAAAGAGAAAGATGAAGAGAAGACTGCCCAGGATAAAGGTGTTCAGTGCTTTGAATGTGAAGGGTATGGACATGTCAAGAAAGAATGTCCCACATTCTTGAAGAAGCAGAAGAAGGGCATGACAATTTCCTGGTCTGAATCTGATAGTGAAAGTGAAGGTGAGTCAGCAAAGCATGTTAGAGCCTTAACAGGAACTGTTGATTCTGATAGTAATGGAGAAATAACTTATGAGGAGTTAGCATCTACTTATTAAGAGCTGTGTTTAAAAAGTGCTGAGATTTGTCAAGAAAACAAGTGTCACAAGCAACAGATTGCTCAGCTTGAGAATGTAAAAGCTGATCTGGAAAATGAAGTTGTGCTAGTTAAATCTCAACTTGATTAGATGAAAAAATATGTTAGGATGATGAACAGTGGTACAGCCACTCTTGATAAGATTCTTCAGTCAGAGAAAGTTGCTGGAGATAAATCAGGTATATGATATGTGGTTGAGGAAAAGAGTTCTACAGAAGCAAGAACTTCTGGAACAAAGAAGGAGGTGTCCCAACCAATGTCTCAACATCAAACAAAGAGACATGATTCTACACCTAAGAAGGTTACTCATCCACAGCCTCAGAATATTGAGAAGAAGAATGCTCATCATCAGAAGAAGGTGCAGTCTCAGGGAGCTAGCCAGTATATGCCACCTCAATATCACAAGAGCATGAAGGCTGCTAGGTTCAATCAGAACATGTTTAATCAACATCAGGGGAACATGTATGAATAAGGATATGGATACAACAATGTTGTGCCTCATTACTATAGAAGAAGGAAGCCTCATCACCATAGGAGACAGTTCAAAAGACATTATCCTTACCATAGAAGATAGTCAAACTATGGTAGTAGAAGACAACAGCCTTACCATAGAAGAAGAAATCAACACTATGGATGGCAGCACCGGCAACATCATCATTATAATGGTAGACGATATAACCAATTCAGAGATGATAGAGTTAGATGCTTCTATTGTGGAAGGTTTGGACATATGCAGTACTCTTGTTTTAAACTGCATGGTTATCCACAATCTGCTCCTCAAAGAAAACTAAAGGAGGTCAGGCCCAAAGTTGTTAAACAATGGGTTCCTAAAGCTCAGGTCACATGTCTATTGGCTCACACATCAGATGGACATTTTGCTATGGATGCATGGTACTTTGACAGTGGATGTTTAAAGCACATGACTGGATCCAAGAAGCATTTGGTAGAGTTCAATCCTTGCCATGCAAATGATGTTATTTTTGGCAATGGTGAAAAAGGAGTAGTAGAAGGAGTTGGAAGAGTGAAGAATCATGATGGTCTTACTCTTGATAATGTGCTCCTTGTTCAAGGGTTGAGTGCTAATTTAATTAGCATAAGTCAACTTTGTGATGAAGGTTACAAGGTAAGCTACACCAAAGATGAATGTGTGGTAGCTGATGAGCAGAATGAGGTAGTGATGAAGGGAGTAAGATCCAAAGATAATTGCTATTAGTGGATACCTCAAGTGGACAGCTTATCTAGTGATGTTAAGGTTGATGTTGTAACATCAGATGGTGACATCAAGTGTTAAAGTATTGTGAAAAGTCAATCTGGGTTAATGACTTATGGTGCTGTTACTCCTAAGTTGAATGATGTGTTAAAAGCCAACTTGAGGAATCAGTTATGCGAGCAAGATGAAGGAGTCAACAATGCTGATGGAAGGATCAAAAGCTGTGACCTTAAGAAGTGTTGGGAGCTGAATACTTGCGAGGAGAAGAAAGATGACAACCTGACTAATGACTCCTATAGTTCAGAAGAAAAATTTCACAGGTTGACAATCCTTAGGTTGGAAGATGCAGATGTTAGAGCTGATGTTAAAACATCTCAAGTCAAGAAAGGTACTTCAAGCCTTAAAATAAAGAAGAGTGATGATGAACTAATTGTAAAAGTGGTTCCTGGGGTTGCTAAACGACTGAAATCAAGGAAGAGGAAAGCTATTGAGTCACCTCCAAAGATGAGAACTGATAAGCAGAAAATCTAAGTGGATGGTACTACAAAATCCAGGAGTAAAGTGTTCATCTCTTCCAGAAATAGGAAGATCAGAGATAAGTCTGATGATAATGTCCAGGATATCTCTCAAATAAAGGAAGCCGTTGTTGTTAGAACTTCTGAGAAAATTCAAAAGGCCATACTAGATAACATTCCTGTGCTTTTCATAAAATGGTGGAAGTATGTTCTGGAAAAAGAATTTGTTATAGATACTCTGGATATGGTTGAGTTTGCTAGGATATGGTTCAGAGAGGGTGTGGGAACTTATGGTATTCTGGTGTGTATGAATAAGTTGCTCTGACTGTGTTTTATTGGGAGCTTCTTGAAGGACTTCTTTGTGCAATGAGTCCTTTGAATGGTGATGAGAAGCTGATGTCCCAAAAGATGTTATAACATCATGTTTGCTGGTGGTTATATCTGGAAGATGATTAAGATTGGACATGTGGAGTTGGACGCTCTAGCATTTTTGGTCAGAAGAGGTGGAGATTATGGTCATGTGTTTAGTAGTTTGTTCTGGCAAAGCATGACTACTGTCTTTGAAGACTTCACCAGTTTCAACAACTACCGGTGGATGTAAGGATAGAGGAATTATGATCTCTTGAAGAGACTGGATCTCAGTAGAGCTTATAAGTAAGCTGAGAATTTGTGGAGTTTGTGACACAATGTTGAGTTTGGATTATTTTGCTGATAGTAAATCCAGTAGTGGAGCATATGTAATACCCTGGTGTCAAGAGTGTCAAGAGTATCCTTGGTGAAGGATGTCTTTGTTCTGGATCTAAAGCTTAGTGCTTACATTATATCTAAGGAGCATCTACATAGTCATACGGGAGAATGATGAAGTAGAAGGTTTGCCTTGGATGGTGAAGATGAATTGTATGATAGCCTTCTGAGAAAGGGACAGTGGCACCAAAATGCATGTACTCAGAAAATGTGCTCAAATGTTCAAATCCATCTAGAGCATTTGTTAATCATGATAGGGGGAGTACTTGTCTATGAATTTTGCATCAAAGGTGCATTTATTGTGAAGATTGCATGCTGATCAAGCTTGTGGAGATTGGTTGCCTCTTATGAGGATATAATGTCAGATAGCATGTTATGACATTAGGCTGTTGATTGGTGTTTTGGTGTGGCCTTGAATGGTTCTAGTCATATGAAGCAAATTGTTTGAATCTTGTACGCACATGCTTCTGAGGAGATGTCTGAAGACATGATTGAATCATGGCCTTGAATAGATTGTACCTTGTCTTGGTGTGTGGTATTCTACGTGTGAGGAGTTGACTTAGAGTTCAGTGGAAGGCATTGTGTGTGTGCTTCAGATCTTGTGGATGATTGTGTGAAGTCTTCTTAACTGGATGGATGAAGAATATGTCTGGATTTTCAAAATGTGGATATTGCTGACAGAAGAAGTATGGTTTTGTACAAGGTGTCATAGGACTTACTTGTTGAGGTTTGTCCAATTGTGGCTAAAAAGGGGGAGAAATAGCCAAGTGAGCCAAGAGTTTCAAAGAGTACAAATGTCAAATGTTGCTAAAGTGATGTGATTAAGGGGGAGTAATTGCTGATCTGCTGAACAGCTGTTATGCTGGTACTTGTTTTGAGGGGGAGCAATTGTTGATTGTTGAAAATTGAAAATTGCAGCTGTTGAAGATGGTGCTGCAGCAGTGTTTTGTGTGAAGTGAAGTCTTTATGTATTGAAGATGCTGTTGCTTGAAGTTTGAAAAAATATTCTAGTTTATTCCGCTGCTGAAGTCTCTGAAGGTGCAGAGATTGTTTTAGCCAAAATTAGCCAAAGGGGGAGATTGTTCATTTCTTGGATTGGCTGGAATATTGGTAAAACAAAGGTTGTTCAATGTTGACGTCAAGGTGGTGATGTTGCAACATTGAGTCTTAACACTGGGCTGTGTTAAGTAGTGAAGTTGTTCAATGTTTGATGTCATATGGGTGATGTCACAACATTGAGTCTTAACACTGGGTTGTGTTAAGAGTTAAGTTGGATGTCTGATGTCACTGGCGATGTTGTGACATTAGATCTGCAGAATTAATAACATCAGGTTTAGTGATGTTGTTAGGGTTTGCGTGTTAGCTAGAATTGTGGAGAGCAGGTAGTCTCATTGATTGCAGATATCTTGGGATAGATATTCTCTGTTGCATAGAGATTTGATGCAGATTTGTAGGAGGTTTAAAAGCAGAGATTTAGGAAGATTTTGAGAGAGAAAATCTGTTTTGAAGATTCAGTTTTAAACTACAAATATGCATCAAATATTGTAGCAGGTCCAAGCACAATTCAAAGAGCTATATAATGCACATCAGTAGTGAAGGAAAAGGAACGAAGAAAGAGAGCTAAAGACTGAGTGTCGTTTATGTCTTCGTGTATGTTTTGTAAACCATTCGAGTGTGAATTGGTATTGTTGTTTTGAGTTGTTCTTGATCAAAGTTGTGAAGCAGAATCAAGTAGTGTTATTCAAAGTGTGTGATCCTTGAATTGTAACACTGAAGAGTTTTAGGGATTGAGTAGTGTTCTCATATCTAAGTGGTTTCTTAGGTAGAAAGTCACTAGTAGGAATTAAGATTAGGAGATTGTCAACTGGGTTGTTGAGTCTGTAATTTAATTCTACAAGTAGTGAATTTCATCCCTGACTTGGTAGCCCCCAGACGTAGGTAGTTAGACCGAACTGGGTGAATAATTCTGTGTGTTCATTTGTTGTTTATTTTGTCCATTGTTCAGAGTGTGTTGTTGTGACATCGCACTTAACATCACACATCTGGTACCAGAATTTCAATAAACATTAAAAGCTTTTAACCCACAAACGATGTGGGACTTGTAGAGCTGGTGGGGTGCTGTTGGCTTCATTTGATGCAGCCAGTAAGTAAAACCAAGTCAAAACACTTCATGAAAGAACCCATCTAGGCTTATCTCTAACTTGGAACAGACACTGTAAGTTTATTATATATATCAACTCCATTGGATTTCAACAAGTTGGACACAATCATGCATCAGTTCAATGAGGACATCCAAACGCGTCCTTGACCACCACAACCTCACTACCAATCCACACATCTTCACTCACCTGCTCCTTCTTCAATCAGCCCTTCCATTTTGGATTCACCCTCCGCCTTCACGCCTACCAAACCCACCATTTTCTGTTGTTGTTTTATGTTGTTGCTGAACTGCTATTTATTGTTAGAATAGTGTTGTAATTTTCTTGGTTGCTAGATTACTTTGTGATATAATAAGTTGGTGTTCTATGTTTATTTCTTCGAATCAATTTCGTGGTCATGTTAACATTTTGTGAAGCGCTTGGTACTATGGTATAAACGTTATTGAGTCACATAGTGTTGAATGATCTGCAAAATGATGATGATTTTGTTGGTTCAATGCATCTTTTGAATTTTTATCTTGGTTATTGGTATAATATTTTAATTCAATCTGCAGCATGATTAATAATATCGCTTGTTCTATCTCATATGTTTTGAACTCACTCAGACCAGTTCTAACTCATGTATTAGAAGCAAAGCAGACTCAGCATTGCCACTACATTGTGGTAACCTTCTTGAATTGTTTCCCTGGATGCTTTGCATTGCATTGTTTAGTGTTTTAAATTTCTCAAATCCAATTACACTATATTTTTAAGATAGGTGAATGATGTAACAAATTACATTATGGTGAATATGATTGGATTTGGAAGTTGTTGTTTCTGAATTCTAATTATATCTTACATTATGTTTGCTGCCTTCGTAGTGTTGTTGATAAGCATAATGCCATGCGCGTGTGTATGCAGCAGAGGAAATAGAAGTACTTAAGTTTCTGAGAGTTGCATGGACAGTGTAGCCATTAGCAAGAGTCCCACATCGTAAGCCCCTCCAATTAAAATAGTGTTTATATACTAAACACACAAGTCAAGTAATGAATTGAAAACAAGGTTAAGTGAGTGGGCTGCTGCTAGCTAGCTATGGGTTTATGTGTTTGATGTTGGCCAAAATATATTAATTTTTAAAATAACAATTTAAATAAATAATATTTATACGAAAATAAATTAATAAATGCCACATAGACTGTCACATAGCCAATTGGGGAATACACAGTCACCCAAACAAGGGATAGGGTGTGGTAAAAGTTGATTTTTGGTTTTATAAGGGGGCGTTAAAAAAGAAATAACTTCAGGAGGGTAAAATCAAATCTCGCCCTAATGGCAGGGGGATCGTATAATTAACCCTAAATAATATTATACTTTTGGAATGAATGATAACTATTTTATATTCTTATTATTCTCATATAAATTATGTATAATTTTTATTGATCTGGATATATTATAAATATTGTATGTTTCCAACCAATATCATCGTATTCTGTTTTTGATTTTTCATGATCGTACACATTGATTCCAAAAGGTGTTTCCATAAATCCATATTATTGAACTAATCAATTTTAAATTTAAGATTTCTTTGAATTGAATGAGATTATGAACTTATAATTGCTCTTAGATTATTCTTATTGTTTTTAACTCATATAAATATCATGTTGATAGTGTGATTGTCTCTCATCGTTTCAATTATAATTTGGCTTTTAGATGTTGGTAAATTCTTTTGTACATAGTTCAATGCTTCATTATGCAATGATTCTCATTCTAGATTCAAACCAATGATAAAATACTGAATTAATAAAGGCAATGATTTTGCAAAATTAATCAAATATTAATGTGGTAAAGTAGCTATTGTTACACTGAATCATTATGTGTTTTGTAAAATGAGTCAAATATTTATACCGGAAAGTAACTATTGTTACACTTTTAGTGCCCAAATTATTATTTTTCGATTATATTGGACAAACAAATATATATATATATATATATATATATATATATATATATATATATATATATATATATATATATATATATATATATATATATATATATATATATATATATATATATATATTGATTAATTAATATGAGAATTGTATATTATTTTAATTACATATTCTCAAACTCCGACCACAATAATTCTTTTTGAGAAATGATTAGAGTTATATAATCCTTGCATTATGTTAATTTATAATTTGAGTTTTATATATATATATATATATATATTGAAAATAAAATGATATATTATTATATAACCAAAACAATTATGTATAAGCGATCCTACGGATCCATCTATCAAAACCAAATAAGCCTATAAGGACACCTAAGACCTAACTCATCATCAAGTTTGGGTTTAGTCCAAAGTATATACACTATATTATCTATAACGTTTTGACCTATGTTATCTTGGTATGTACTATTACAAATTTTTTTTTCCTATTTCTAACTTTCTAACACTCATGAACCGATATGCAAATGCGATTCTGATAGCCCTATCTTTCCAATGCTTTCCTTTACTCATTTGAATAAGCCACTCCAATTCATTCTTCCATTTTTCAGGTTTGTGCTGAACCTGTAACCAGTTTAATACCGCCTGCCACACCACCTACATATGATCACACTCAAACATAAGGTGATCCAAGGTCTCCACTCCTGTATAAAAATAACAGCTACTATTATCCAACAAACAAAATCTATGCAACCTTTCTTTGGTTGTAAGTCTATCTTGACAAGCGAGCCAATGAACAAAGAGGGCTCTAGGCCTTGCCACGTTATCATAAAAAATGCGTCTCCACTGAACAGGTTGTGGTTATTCCAGCAATGCATAGTAAACAGCCCTGGTCTTGAATTTTTCACTCTGCATTGCTTGATTACATTCTTGTAGTATGCCCACATTTTCCTTTCGCTGCAGGATGTTTCTGAGGATCCACGCACATGTGTTACGGATTAGGACCCTCATTATGTCATCATGCTTAACACAATATGTGTGCACCCATTTAATCCACAAACTGTCTTCTTTCCTGCAGAGATTCGATAACAACTTCATCATTTGAGCTTGGTTCCACTCAGTCAGAGCCATAACATTTAGCCCCCATGCTTTTTCCTAGCAAAATCCTTTTTCCAAGCAACCAATGCCTTCGTGCTGTTATCCCTCTTCCCATTCCAAAGAAAGATTCTGCACAGAGCTTCAATCCTACCAATTACCCCTTTAGGCATAGGGATACAAGTCAACCAATAGTTAGCTATGGCAAAAATCACACTATTGATTAGCTACACCTTACCTGCATAGCTAAGCAGATTGGAACTCCAATGCTTGATCCTTATTCCAATTCTATCAACCAAGCTCACACATTGACTCTTAGATAATCTCTTACTAGTCAATGGGATGCCCAAGTATATAAAGGGTAACAATCCCTCTTTAAAATCCGTTAGCTCTTTGATATCTCTTTGGTCCTCTTCTTTCACACTGCAGAGGTACACTTTGCACTTGCCAGGATTAGCAAACAACCTTGTTACCTTTGAAAAGTATCTGAATTTCTCTATAACCAGCTAGACAGACATCTTTTCCCTTCTAGAAAACAGAAGTAAATCGTCAGCAAAACACATATTAGTAAGTTTCAACTTTTCACACTATGAATGGTAGTTGAAATTAAGAATATTATCCAAGTCTTTCAACTTCCTATTCAAATACTCCATAATGATGACAAATAGCATTGGTTAAATTGGATCACCCTGCCTCAAGCCTCTTCTTGCCTTCATCTCCTTTGTATAGACTCCATTTACACTAAATATGTATGTAACAATTATCACTTCATCCGTCACCCATTTCACATACTGTCTAGGGAAACTAACTTCTCTCAAAATTACTTAGAGGGCATACCAGTCAACAATATCATAAGCTTTTTGGATGTCCATCTGGATGAGACACTTGGGCACAACACCTTTTCTATTGTATCCTTTGACTAACTCATAAGCAAGAAGGACATGATCATAAATTCTTTTGCCTGGGACAAAAGCTTCCTGAGTATTACTCACTATACTTCCCAGCACTCTACTCAATCTATCAGCCATCACTATAGATATCATCTTGTAGATAGTAGTACAACAAGAAATTGGCATATAATCTTTAAGAGTCTTTGCAGTATGGCTTTTAGGGATTAAAGTAACTAGAGTACCATTCAACTTGCCAATCTTACCTCTATAAAAGAAATCCCTAATGGATGCTATGACATCCTGCTTGACAGTAGTCCAAGATGTTTTGAAAATTCTAGATGCATAGCCATCCAACCCGGGGGCTTTCAACCCACCAATGTTCTTCACAGCTGCTTCAATCTCTGTCACTGTAACATAAGCTACTAGTATTGCCCTTTGATCGTGGTTGAGTTGATTCTCACTCCTCATAGCTACAATGTCAACTCCATCTAACTCATCATTTGCTTTACCCATCAAATTACCAAATAAGTTCAAGACTTCCCTCTCAATGTCTTCTTGGTTGGACAGAATAATTCCATCATCCTTTTGTAAATTTTGCATCATATCCTGCTTGTGTATGCTATTCAAGGCTGCATAAAAGAATGCATTATTGTTGTCTCCCAGTTTAATCCAGTCAATCTTTGTTCTTTGCTTCAGAATTTCTTCCTCAGTATCATGTAATTTTAATAGGTTTTCAGTGCACATCTTGACTCTGTCAATCATTTGGTTGTTCATACAGTCTTGGATCAAATCTTTTTGAGCCTCAGACAACTTGTCTCTAGCCTTCTCAATTTGGGTCTTTATACATATCATGGGCCTACTGAGCTGCCTCATAATAGGTTGTAACCTAAGAAGCTTCTTCCACACCACTTACATAGGTTCCCCTGCTACATTCTTCTTCTAGTTATCCTCAACTGCTTTATTATACCCATCAACCTCAGTCACACAGTTAATAAACTTAAATTTTCTTTTGGCCACTTTATTATGAACCTCTCCTTTTAGATAGAGTAAGGCATGATCAGAAACTCCAAGCTCAAGGATATGGACACTCTTCTCCATGTTCTTTTGAAACCAACTCATATTGGCAATAACTCTATCAATACTAGAGTAGACTACCTCATCCCTCTGCTTGTTAACCTAGTAAATCAGTCACCCTTGGCATCCACATCAAACATACCAGTTTTGCCCATCATTTCTTCCAAGCCACAATATTCACCCTCCTTGACAGCTTTGTATATTGATATAACAGTTTATTCTTTATTTATGAATTGTGTTTTATGACGATACTAAAAAAAAAACTCTTCTTGTAATGATAAATGTCATACTCTCGAGGGTAGTTGTAATTTAATTATTATTTTAGATCTCTTGTGACTTATTATATAATTTCATATAAGGAGACTTGTTTATTTATTATCATCACTCCTTTGAAAAGTATAAAATGTGCACTTATATAAAATAATTAATTTTTCATAAATCTTTAAAATTAAAACTATCTTTAATTGTCATAAGTTGATTTTGTTTGTTATATACTCAAATAAATAAATAAGAATCTAGTTTTATGAGTATATTAGAAATCTTATTATTTTATAAATTTTATTCTGAAAATTAAGTAATCACAATTAATTTGTATAATTGTAATCTCACATATCATAGATGCAATTATATACATTTTCCTATTTTGAATAAAATATAAGTATTCTTAATTCGTATTGTAGTAACTCACCTATCGTGGGTACAATTATACAAATTTTGTTAAGTAAAATAATTAAATTTATTTTAACTATAGTAAATATTAGATTGATAATAGTTATAACCTATTGATATGTTATTATTAATATAATTTATTTTGTTCAATGTACTTGTGATTTATGATTATGTAAATTATAGTTCGAGTACACTATCGGTATTAGAATTTTATTGTGACATAATATTTGTACATTGTTAGATTCTTATTTGAAATTGTTGAAAGTATTATTCAAAAAATAAGAAATTATTTTAAAGAGATGTAATACTTTATGAAATCCAGTAATTTTTATTCAATATTTTTTAAAATGGATTTCAATTCTTTTTGTATAATGTAAGTGATGGATATATCCTATCGGTGTGACATTATTTGACATAATTAGTGTGTGATAGAGAAAATAATTAAGTATTTGTTTAAATATTTTAAAACTCTTATCTTAATAATTCAACTATTATTTTCTATCAATTGAGAGAAATTAACAAGTCAATTATATAAAAATGAGAAACAAATATTATTTGTTTAATATAGTATTATTTTATAAAGACTTATATTGAGGATATTTTAGTCTTATTATATTGATGAAAATATATGACTACTTGTGTTATATCTTCAATATTAAATTTAATTAAAGTCTCATATTTTTCCGCTGCGTATAATGCAATATGTTTCTTAAATGTGTGTAGCTATATTTGTAGCATTTGAGTTTTGAGTGAGTTATAAATATATTGTATAAAATCTTATATTCTATTTAAAATTATATGGATTTGATTTCACTCAAAAGATGATAAATCTTTTATATGACCATCATATTCTTTTATTTGAAATTATCTAAATAATGATACATTCTATTTACGTGCAAAATATGTGGTTGTGTTTGTAAAACTTTAATGATGATATATCATACAACCACTTCTCTGAATAATTTTGCAATAAAATTTAAATTAATATCCCATTGTATAATCAGAATATTTAATATTAGTGGAATCTGATAAATCTTTATCCTATTGGATTAGTGGGAGTGTACGTGTACACAATCTTAAAATTTGAAAATTTTTACATTATTATTCTAATATTGTCATACATTCTTACGCGCACCATAAAATATGACATTCTAAAAAGACTTCAAAATATTAAATAACTCTAAAAAGTCTTATTCTATTATACTGAGATTTATATTATTCTCTTAATCTCAAGAATCATCATAATTTGATATTTAGGTCGATATTGAAAAGACACAATAATTCTTTAGCATGCAATAATATTGTGTTACTCTATCTTTAATAATCCACATTTGTTGGGTCATAATATGAAAGTACAAGTAAATATCAATACTCCTATCGAATATGATATTGTGTTATGAAGGTACTTATGATTAAATATAATTACTCTCGTAATAGGATATGTCTATATGTAATCACTATTCTTAGGCCTATGTGGATATTCTATGACCTTTAATTTGAAAACTCATTAGTATAATCACTAACTAAAGACTTATACACATGAGCTATGCGTATGATATTTTGGATTAGTGGGAGTTTATCAATAGCATTTTCATATGTTTGGGCCATCATTTATAACATATTATTTTAACTTAAATATGTTACTCTAAATTCATCATTCTTTATATAATTTGTGAGTCTTTAACATGTATGATTTGTTTTCCATATCGGATATAATTTCTGCAATGTTGAAACTTACTTCTCTTTTAATTGATTAGTAGTTTGACCATAATTAGTAATACAATATTAAAATTAATATTTTTAATAATTGATTATTGTCATTCAAATGGGAGAGTGTTAGATTAATTAGTTAATTAATCCAATATGGATTAACATAATTAATTATAGTATGGTCAATTGTTATTAAACACTAATTATTGATGAATTATTTAATTGGGTTTTGTGTCTGAATGGATCGTGATGGGTTGAACCATTCAGTTAAGCCTAATGAGAGATCTCTGCCCTAAACCGTTTAGCTATTTAAGTGTTGCCCTATTAGACAATTATATACTCTAAAAACCCTAAACGACAATGAGGGTAGTAATTCTCTCATACCCACTCTTCTCATGACCGTCTCTCAAATCCTACAAGATATATCTTTCTTATCATTATTAATTATTCTTTAATATAATAATATGTTATAATTTATATATATCCAATTATTTTAAATTTATCAAATAAAACATAAAGTTTTTATCACCTAAATACAATATAATCATGCAAGCTATTAAAAATTTTTAAAATATTTTTAATATATTTATGTTAAACTCCATATAAGAAAAATGTTGTTATTTTTTACTAGAAAATATGGTTGCAGTATGTTGTGGCATGATAGATGTACTAATTTTACTTTCAGTTATTATCTAAATTTAGATAAGTATCACAATATTAGGTTAATTAGGTTAATGTAACAAAAAAAAAACAATAATATGAGGTTAAGATTTTGGTGTACCTATATTTTTCATTTTATTGTTATTTATAACTTTTCTTTAGTACGGATCACTAATTTAACCATAGTTTTTAAAAACAAATTTAACCAACTTGAAGATTACTTTGATATATATAATCACATTTTAATAGTACTTCTTCTCCAATATAAACAAACAATCCTTTAAATTTATCATATCTCAATTTTTTCTTCGATAATTTAAAATTTTCAAGAATAATTATACCACATCATGATATCTCAAGGTATCAATTATGTCCTATGGCGTTTTGTTTTGACAATTGTGATTGTTATCTTTTTCATTCCAAAACTTAGTTCAGCCAAAAAATCCAAATTAATTGGTTTGAATATGAACACGATTGATCGTTGTTGGAGGCTAAATCCAGAATGGAGGAGACAAAGACAACAAATAGCGACTTGTTCTATAGGTTATGTTGGAAAGATGACAAACAACATTGGTAAAGACCTCATACATTATGAAGTTACTGACCCAAATGATGATCCTATAAACCCTAAAATAGGTACGTTGAGATACGGAGCCTCTGTAATTCAAGGTAAAGTATGGATCACATTTCAAAAAGACATGAACATTAAACTCATCAAACCCCTTCTCATTAGTAGTTTCACTACCATTGATGGTCGCGGTGTTAATGTCCACATTGCTAATAATGCATGTTTGATGATATTCAAGGTAATAACCAAATACTTAACTATCACTAGAAAAAATATTTATAATCCAGGACTATAAATAATGATAGAAAAATTCCCTTTAATTCTTTCATCACAAAATTTAGAGATGAATTTTACGAACCTCCTTTTAAATTTCCATTTCCAATTTTAGATTTATAGTATCAATTTGTGTCCTACATTAATAACAAATTCTTTTTAACTTTTAGACCACCAACATAATCATTCATAGTATTCGAATTCATCACTGCAAAGCTCAAACTTCAGGGATGGTGATGGGGCCTAATGGAAAGGTAATTCATTTAGGTCCAGTAGATGGAGATGCAATAAGATTGGTCACTGCTTCAAAAATTTGGATTGATCATAATACACTTAAGGATTGTGAAGATGGTCTTCTTGATGTAACTCGGGGTTCTAGTAATGTGACTATATCCAACAATTGGTTTAGAGAACAAGATAAGGTTATGCTTCTTGGTCATGATGATGGATATGTGAGAGACAAAAACATGAAAGTTACTGTTGTGTACAATCATTTTGGACCTAATTGCAACCAAAGAATGCCTAGGTAATTAAGTATTTGATTACGATGTTGTTTTACAAGAAACTTCTTCTTGAATTCAAAATATAGAAATGTAAATTTATTATTCAATTTTTATTTTCTTAATTGTAAAAAATTGATGTAGGATTCGCCATGGATATGCACATGTAGCCAACAATCTTTACTTAGGATGGATGCAATATGCCATTGGGGGAAGTATGGGGCCTAGTCTAAAAAGTGAGGCTAACCTCTTCATAGCACCAAAAGTTGGAAGTAAGGAGGTATACAATTGATTATAGAGAATCAACTTCAACTAGTTAATGACTAATGAAATTGCATTTGAATAATTAATAATAGATCACATGATTGAGTTGATGTAGTTGTGTATAAAATAAAATGATTTTATTTTTATTAGATGGTTTCTAATTATAAAATGTGTGTAGGTAACATGGAGACAAAATGGTCAAACAAATGGGGATAAATGGGAATTTCATTCCGTAAGAGATTCATTTGAAAATGGAGCCTCTTTTGAGGTAACAAACGGTGGACATGTGCAAAAGCCAAATTATAGCAAAGAAGAAAATTTTAAAGTTATTGATGTTAAATTTGTAAGATCATTGACACGATCATCAGGCGCACTTTAATGTAGTAGAACGTCTTTATGTTGAAAATTAAAACATGCATACGAGCAATATTGAAACACAATGTGCATAACTAGAATGTAATTTAAACACAACAACTAAGAGGATTTCCCTACTTAATGTATGGAAACTCCATTGAGTCATAAATTTTTATTCTTGAGTTTTGTAATTTCAATGCATGAGTTTGTATATTATTTGTATTAATATTAAAACAATCAAAACTTATATGGTTAATGTTGCAAATCACATCCTGTTAGTCAAGCTTCCAGTTTAATTATTTACATACCTTATTAGTTACATTTGAGTAGAGGAGGGAGAGAGAGAGAGAGAGAGGGGGGGGGGGGGGTTTCAAGAGTGAGAGGAGCGAGAGTTCTTAATGAAAAAGATAGGGCATCTTAGATCAACGATGAAAGAGGTGGTGAGTGGAAGCGTGTTTCCGGCAGGAGAAGGAAAAATCCAGTTTCAGATTCTGCAGGTTTAAAGCGCTTCATAATGAAAGAGACATCAACCTTTTTCATCAAAGCGTTTCTAGATCATGTGTATGCTAGGGATTTGTTTGATATCTTCAAAGACCATGGAAATATGGTTGAGGTTGTTATTCTGGCTAGGAGGGACAAGAAAGGAGAGTGGTTTAGTTTTGTTAGGTTTCTTCATGTGCAGAATGACGACTTTCTTGCAACAAAACTTGACAATATCTTCATCAGAAAGTAGAAAATCTTTTATAATGTTACTAGATTCCAAAGGTCACATGGGAATTCAAGTGGAATCGTTAGAGAGAATTAGAATAAGATTAATGCACTAATAAAGAAAAGGTTTCATGAGCAGGTTAATAATGGGGGGGAGGTCTCTCTCTCTCTATCTCTATCTCTCTCTCTCTCTCCCTTCCCCCCCCCTCTCTCTCTCTCCCTCTCTCTCTCTTAATTCTCCTCTTTTACTCTCCATTTCTAAAAAAATTGCGCCATTGTTTTACCAACCTTGTAGTTGCTTGTTTCAACATTTGGTATCAGAGCCTAATTCGATCAGCAAACACCTAGTGTGCAACATAAATTCTATATGCAATGAAAAAATCCCTGCAAACTCACTCATCCTTAATATGAGGAACTATGACTAATAGTGCAAGAAAATGAAGGTGTTGTTTTGCTACCAAGATGTTCTTGAGGTGATCAAGAATGGTTGCTCCTCTTCAAGATATTGCAATAGAGGCGCAACAGGCATCACAAAACGAAGAAAATAAGAAAGATTTCAAGGCATTTTTCTTCATCCATCAATGTGTTGATGGTGACAATTTCGAGAAAGTTGGTGATTATAAAACGTCGAAGCATACGTGGGAGATCTTAGAGAAAGCTTATGCAGGGGCTGACAAGGCAAAGGTGATGTGTTAAAGTTTATGTAGTAATTCAAGTGCTGTAACCAATTACCACCAGTTTGTAACCAGTTACAGCAAGACAAGAGGTGCAATCATATAGTAGAAAATTGAAGTTTTTGAAGGCTTGTTCCTTCTTAATGGTACTAGAGGTGCAATCCAGTAGCAAAGAATTGAAGTTTTTGAAGGTGTAACTGATTATAAGATTTGGTAAAACCAATTACCACTGTAGCTTAATTAATTTCTTTAATTTTCAGTGTCAGGTGTAACCAGTTATCCACTTTGGTGTACCGGTTACAAATTTGAGTTTTTGTTTTATCTGCTTTTGTACCTTGTCTAATTGTATCCCAATTGATTTGTAACATCTTATATAATTTCACATAAGGAGAATTGTTTATTTATTATCATCACTCCTTTGAAAAGTATAAAATGTGCACTTATATAAAATAATTAATTTTTCATAAATATTTAAAATTAAAACTATCTTTAATTGTCATAAGTTGATTTTTTTGTTATATACTCAAATAAATAAATAAAAATCTAGTTTTATGAGTATATTAGAAATCTTATTATTTTATAAATTTTATTCTGAAAATTAAGTAATCATAATTAATTTGTATAATTGTAATCTCACATATCATAGATACAATTATATACATTTTCCTATTTTGAATAAAATATAAGTATTCTTAATTCGTATTGTAGTAACTCGCCTATCGTGGGTACAATTATACAAATTTTGTTAAGTAAAATAATTAAATTTATTTTAACTATAGTAAATATTAGATTGATAATAGTTATACCCTATTGATATGTTATTATTAATATAATTTATTTTGTTCAATGTACTTGTGATTTATGTAAATTATAGTTCGAGTACACTATCGGTATTAGAATTTTATTGTGACATAATATTTGTACATTGTTAGATTCTTATTTGAAATTGTTGAAAGAATTATTTGAAAAATAAGAAATTATTTTAAAGAGATGTAATACTTTATGAAATCCAGTAATTTTTATTCAATATTTTTTAAAATGGATTTCAATTCTTTTTGTATAATGTAAGTGATGGATATATCTTATCGGTGTGAAATTATATGACATAATTAGTGTGTGATAGAGAAAATAATTAAGTATTTGTTTAAATATTTTAAAACACTTATATTAATAATTCAACTATTATTCTCTATCAATTGAGAGAAATTAACACGTCAATTATATAAAAATGAGAAGCAAATATTATTTGTTTAATATAATATTATTTTATAAAGACTTATATTGAGGATATTTTAGTCTTATTATATTGATGAAAATGTATGACTACTTGTGTTATATCTTCAATATTAAATTTAATTAAAGTCTCATATTTTTCCACGGCGTATAATGCAATATGTTTCTCAAATGTGTGTAGCTATATTTGTAGCATTTGAGTTTTGAGTGAGTTATAAATATATTGTATAAAATCTTATATTCTATTTAAAATTATATGGCTTTGATTTCAATCAAAAGATGGTAAATCTTTTATATGACCATCATATTCTTTTATTTGAAATTATCTAAATAATGATACATTCTATTTACGTGCAAAATATGTGGTTGTGTTTGTAAAACTTTAATGATGATATATCATACAACCACTTCTTTGAATAATTTTGCAATAAAAATAAAATTAATATCCAATTGTATAATCAGAATATTTAATATTAGTGGAATCTGATAAATCTTTATCCTATTAGATTAGTGGGAGTGTACGTGTACACAATCTTAAAATTTGAAAAATTTTACATTATTATTCTTATATTGTCATACTGTCTTACGTGCACCATAAAATATGGCATTCTAAAAAGACTTCAAAATATTAAATAACTCTAAAAAGTCTTATTCTATTATACTGAGATTTATATTATTCTCTTAATCTCAAGAATCATCATAATTTGATATTTAGATCGATATTGAAAAGACACAATAATTCTTTAGCATGCAATAATATTGTGTTATTCTATCTTTAATAATCCACATTTGTTAGGTCATAATATGAAAGTACAAGTAAATATCAATACTCCTATCGAGTATGATATTGTGTTATGAAGGTACTTATGATTAAATATAATTACTCTCGTAATAGGATATGTCTATATGTAATCACTATTCTTAGGCCTATGTGGATATTCTATGACCTTTAATTTGAAAACTCATTAGTATAATCACTAACTAAAGACTTATACACATGAGCTATGCGTATGATATTTTGGATTAGTGTGAGTTTATCAATAGCATTTTCATATGTTTGGGCCATCATTTATAACATATTATTTTAACTTAAATATGTTACTCTAAATTCATCATTCTTTATATAAGTTGTGAGTCTTTAACATGTATGATTTGTTTTTCATATTGGATATAATTTCTGCAATGTTGAAACTTACTTCTCTTTTAACTGACTAGTAGTTTGACCATAATTAGTAATACAATATTAAAATTAATATTTTTAATAATTGATTATTGTCATCCAAATGGGAGAGTGTTAGATTAATTAGTTAATTAATCTAATATGGATTAACATAATTAATTATAGTATGATCAATTGTTATTAAACACTAATTATTGATGAATTATTTAATTGGGTTTTGTGTCTGAATGGATAGTGATGGGTTGAACCATTCAGTTAAGCCCAATGAGAGATCTCTGCCCTAAACCGCTTAGATATTTAAGTGTTGCCCTATTAGACAATTATATACTCTAAAAACCCTAAACGACAATGCGGGTAGTAATTCTCTCATGCCCACTCTTCTGATGACCGTCTCTCAAATCCTACAAGGTATATCTTTCTTATCATTATTAATTATTATTTAATATAATAATATGTTATAATTTATATATATCCAATTATTTTAAATTTATCAAATAAAACATAAATTTTTTATCACCTAAATACAATATAACCATGCAAGCTATTAAACATTTTAAAAATATTTTTAATATATTTATGTTAAACTCCAAATAAGAAAAATGTTGTTATTTTTTACTAGAAAATATGGTTGCAGTATGTTGTAGCATAATAGATGTACTAATTTTACTTTCAGTTATTATCTAAATTTAGATAAGTATCACAACATTAGGTTAATGAGGTTAATGTAAATAAAAAAAAAACAATAATATGAGGTTAAGATTTTGGTGTACCTATATTTTTCATTTTATTGTTATTTATAACTTTTCTTTAGTACGGATCACTAATTTAACCATAGTTTTTAAAAACAAAGTTAACCAACTTGAAGATTACTTTGATCTATATAATCACATTTTAATAGTACTTCATCTCCAATATAAACAAACAATCCTTTAAATTTATCATATCTCAATTTTTTCTTCTTTAATTTAAAATTTTCAAGAATAATTATACCACATCATGATATCTCAAGGTACCAATAATGTCCTATGGCGTTTTGTTTTGACAATTGTGATTGTTATCTTTTTCATTCCAAAACTTA
Organism: Lathyrus tuberosus; assembly: GCA_022829125.1. Lineage (NCBI taxonomy): Eukaryota > Viridiplantae > Streptophyta > Magnoliopsida > Fabales > Fabaceae > Lathyrus > Lathyrus tuberosus. The sequence continues at coordinate 1,284,984 of JALAZF010000073.1, read as the reverse complement.
GTTCTGCCAAAAAATCCAAATTAATTGGTTTGAATATGAACACGATTGATCGTTGTTGGAGGCTAAATCCAGAATGGAGGAGACAAAGACAACAAATAGCGACTTGTTCTGTAGGTTATGTTGGAAAGATGACAAACAACATTGGTAAAGACCTCATACATTATGAAGTTACTGACCCAAATGATGATCCTATAAACCCTAAAATAGGTACGTTGAGATACGGAGCCTCTGTAATTCAAGGTAAAGTATGGATCACATTTCAAAAAGACATGAACATTAAACTCATCAAACCCCTTCTCATTAGTAGTTTCACTACCATTGATGGTCGCGGTGTTAATGTCCACATTGCTAATAATGCATGTTTGATGATATTCAAGGTAATAACCAAATACTTAACTATCACTAGAAAAAATATTTATAATCCAGGACTATAAATAATGATAGAAAAATTCCCTTTAATTCTTTCATCACAAAATTTAGAGATGAATTTTACGAACCTCCTTTTAAATTTCCATTTCCAATTTTAGATTTATAGTATCAATTTGTGTCCTACATTAATAACAATTTCTTTTTAACTTTTAGACCACCAACATAATCATTCATAGTATTCGAATTCATCACTGCAAAGCTCAAAATTCAGGGATGGTGATGGGGCCTAATGGAAAGGTAATTCATTTAGGTCCAGTAGATGGAGATGCAATAAGATTGGTCACTGCTTCAAAAATTTGGATTGATCATAATACACTTAATGATTGTGAAGATGGTCTTCTTGATGTAACTCGGGGTTCTAGTAATGTGACTATATCCAACAATTGGTTTAGAGAACAAGATAAGGTTATGCTTCTTGGTCATGATGATGGATATGTGAGAGACAAAAACATGAAAGTTACTGTTGTGTACAATCATTTTGGACCTAATTGCAACCAAAGAATGCCTAGGTAATTAAGTATTTGATTACGATGTTGTTTTACAAGAAACTTCTTCTTGAATTCAAAATATAGAAATGTAAATTTATTATTCAATTTTTATTTTCTTAATTGTAAAAAATTGATGTAGGATTCGCCATGGATATGCACATGTAGCCAACAGTCTTTACTTAGGATGGATGCAATATGCCATTGGGGGAAGTATGGGGCCTAGTCTAAAAAGTGAGGCTAACCTCTTCATAGCACCAAAAGTTGGAAGTAAGGAGGTATACAATTGATTATAGAGAATCAACTTCAACTAGTTAATGACTAATGAAATTGCATTTGAATAATTAATAATAGATCACATGATTGAGTTGATGTAGTTATGTATAAAATAAAATGATTTTATTTTTATTAGATGGTTTCTAATTATAAAATGTGTGTAGGTAACATGGAGACAAAATGGTCAAACAAATGGGGATAAATGGGAATTTCATTCCGTAAGAGATCCATTTGAAAATGGAGCCTCTTTTGAGGTAACAAACGGTGGACATGTGCAAAAGCCAAATTATAGCAAAGAAGAAAATTTTAAAGTTATTGATGTTAAATTTGTAAGATCATTGACACGATCATCAGGCGCACTTTAATGTAGTAGAACGTCTTTATGTTGAAAATTAAAACATGCATACGAGCAATATTGAAACACAATGTGCATAACTAGAATGTAATTTAAACACAACAACTAAGAGGATTTCCCTACTTAATGTATGGAAACTCCATTGAGTCATAAATTTTTATTCTTGAGTTTTGTAATTTCAATGCATGAGTTTGTATATTATTTGTATTAATATTAATATAATCAAAACTAATATGGTTAATGTTGTAAATCACATCCTGTTAGTCAAGATTCCAGTTTAATTATTTACATACCTTATTAGCTACATTTGAGTAGAAGAGAGAGAGAGAGAGAGAGAGAGAGAGAGAGAGAGAGAGAGAGAGAGAGAGAGAGAGAGAGAGAGAGGGGATTTTCAAGAGTGAGAGGAGCGAGAGTTCTTAATGAAGACGATAGGGCATCTTAGATCAACGATGAAAGAGGTGGTGAGTGGAAGCATGTTTCCGGCAGGAGAAGGAAAAATCCAGTTTCAAATTCTGCAGGTTTAAAGCGCTTCATAATGAAAGAGACATCAACCTTTTTCATCAAAGCGTTTCTAGATCATGTGTATGCTAGGGATTTGTTTGATATCTTCAAGGACCATGGAAATATGGTTGAGGTTGTTATTCTGGCTAGGAGGGACAAGAAAGGGAGTGGTTTAGTTTTGTTAGGTTTCTTCATGTGCAGAATGACGACTTTCTTGGAACAAAACTTGACAATATCTTCATCAGAAAGTATAAAATCTTTTATAATGTTACTAGATTCCAAAGGTCACATGGGAGTTCAAGTGGAATCGTTAGAGAGAATTAGAATAAGATTAATGCACTAATAAAGAAAAGGTTTCATGAGCAGGTTAATGATGGGGGGAGGTCTCTCTCTCTCTCTCTCTCTATATATATATATATATATATATATATATATATATATATATATCCCTCCCCCCTCTCTCTCTCTCAATTCTCCTCTTTTACTCTCCATTTCCAAAAAAAATTGCGCCATTGTTTTACCAACCTTGTAGTTGCTTGTTTCAACATTTGGTATCAGAGCCTAATTCGATCAGCAAACACCTAGTGTGCAACATAAATTCTATATGCAATGAAAAAATCCCTGCAAACTTACTCATCCTTAATGTGAGGAACTATGACTAATAGTGCAAGAAAATGAAGGTGTTGTTTTGCTACCAAGATGTTCTTGAGGTGATCAAGAATGGTTGCTCCTCTTCAAGATATTGCAACAGAGGAGCAACAGGCATCACAAAACAAAGAAAATAAGAAAGATTTCAAGGCATTTTTATTCATCCATCAATGTGTTGATGGTGACAATTTTGAGAAAGTTGGTGATTATGAAACGTCGAAGCATGCGTGGGAGATCTTAGAGAAAGCTTATGCAGGGGCTGACAAGGCAAATGTGATGTGTTAAAGTTTATGTAGTAATTCAAGTTCTATAACCAATTACCACAAGTTTGTAACCAGTTACAGCAAGATAAGAGGTGCAATCAAGTAGTAGAAAATTGAAGTTTTCGAAGGCTTGTTCCTTCTTAATGGTACTAGAGGTGCAATCCAGTAGCAAAGAATTGAAGTTTTTGAAGGTGTAACCGGTTATAAGATTTGGTAAAACCAGTTACCACTGTGGCTTAATTAATTTCTTTTATTTTCAGTGTCAGGTGTAACCAGTTATCCACTTTGGTGTACCGGTTACAAACTTGAGTTTTTGTTTTATCTGCTTTTGTACCTTGTCTAATTGTATCCCAATTGATTTGTAACATCTATATAAGTGTTTAAGGTGCACTCTCACCCTAATTAATGCAAATAGAGCATCTCTCTCTCTCTCTCTCTCTCTCTCTCTCTCTCTCTCTCTCTCTCTCTCATACTATTACTATAAAGCAGAATAGTAGCAGTTTGTCATTAATTGAAAAGTCAGCTTTCTTACCGGTGAAGCTTGGTTATAATATAGCTTGCATGATTTTCCCATCCAAAAATCTTATTTCTTAGCGTTGCATCCGTCGAGTAAAGCAGACTGATTAGTTAATGGCAATCTCTCAGTTGAGAGTTGTCTAATATACACTCATTTAATGGCAATCATTCAGAGAAGAAATTGGTGGGATCAGAGAGATTGCCACACACAAATATTAGGAGCAGTTATTGTGGATAGAGAGGTTATTGTATCACGATCCTGAGGGATCTTGTTTTAGTGATATAAAAACAATCTTGAAAATTTAAATTCTAAAAATTAAATTTTCATATATTTGATGGATGGAAATACATAAAATTAGAATAAATAATACCTAGAAAAGAGAAATACCCACGTTCTCATCATTGTTATTCCCGTGAGATGGAGGTGGGAATGTTTTTTTCTTAGCACCGTAAACTCACTATCTTCTATGAAAATTCATTTTCTACCCTTTGATTTAATCCCTAAATCTTCCCTCTAAATCGTTCTTCGTGTTTAATAAATTTTTTTCTTTTTTGCTCAATGTTTAATTGCATTTCTTTCTTCTTGTGAGTTTTGGATTTCCCTATCTTCTTCAAGGTACTGTTTCAATCCTTTTTAATCTTCCATTTTTATTTTATATTTTTCAACCATAGTTTAATTTTAAAATGATAGCTACATCTTAGTACTCTGCTACTTGGTTTATGGTATATAATTTATTATGTTATTTTTGGTTTTGATTTATTATTTGTAAAACGTTTTCTAGTCTCAATGAATCTTTTATATAAAACACAATGTTCCATACTTCCTTAGCAAATCTACTGATTTAAAATAGGTTAAACTTAGATCGATATTGCAAAAGAGAAAAAAATAATAAAACAAACTTTTCTTCATATCTCAAGTAGCAGCCACAATACAATATATATATATATATGACTAGGGTTACTACTAAATAAAGGGTCATGGGCCTAAAATAAAATAAACTACCCAAATACATAAACCAACTAAAGACATAACTTGATAACAGCACCCCCTTAATCCAAATAAAAATCTTTTAGTAGTACTGATTGTCTTTTTTCTCTAATGGGCTTAGGCCTCTTAACAATACTCACAGGCCCACAAGAAACCTTGTCCTCAAGGTTTAAAGGTGGAAGAATTACTGAAGGGAATGGGCCAAATTTTGGAATAAGTGGGTTTGATGTAGTGGATTGGTGTGATGAGGGGCCCAATATCTTGAGGTTGTTTGGTTGTGAAGCGATGCTAGGGTTTGGAAAACGACTGGGCGGCGCAGAGTGGTGAGGAGGTAAGGTGTGATTTGACATTTGGCAGGATAAAGATTTGTTTTTAGATTGTGTGGCTGGCTTGTGAATACAAGTGTCTTGGGAAGTGGTATTTATGTTGGAACTCGTTGGGCACGTGGGTGATGGTGTGACTTTTCCAAGCAGAATAAGTGGGGTTTGGTTGGAAAGTTAGAAAGGCAATTGACCATTGGGGGTATGAAGGGTAGAATTGGAAATTTGTGGGGACACGGTATCACATGGTTGCCTATACTTACATGGCACTTTAGATTTGGAAGTGTGGGAAGTTAAAAGCTTTCTATCAGTTTCTTTTCTCTCACCACGCAAAGCTTCAAGGTCATTTCTCTCACCACACAAAACCTCAAAGTCATTCTTCTCTTTTTTTCCAAAACCGAAAACCTTCTTCTTTTCTTTGCTAGTTTCCTTTGTAAACACTTCCTCTGAATGAAAAACATGTTTCTCATGTTGTGGTTTCACCATCTTCACCGCTTCTAGTTGTTGTGTCTCTTCCCCCACTCCGATGATTGCATGTGGGGATCCAGTGGTATCAACCTCATCAACATAAGTAGGGAGATCGTGAACCAATGGTGGAGGCCGGAACTCTTGGGCAACATTCGTACCGTGGTAGGGTTTGAGGAGCGAAACGTGGAAAACTGGGTGCACACGGGAGGATGACGGCAAATCCAACATGTAAGCGACGGATCCAACACGTTTGATGATTTTAAACGGCCCAAAGTATTGCTTTGAAAGTTTTTGTGAGGCACGGTGGGCTACAGTGGATTGTCGGTACGGTTGAAGCTTCAGCCAAATGAACTCGCCTTCCTTAAAGGTATACTCTCTTCTCTTTAAGTTAGTTTGATTTTCCATTTGAATACGGCTTTTTTTTAAGTGAGTTTGCAACTGACTGAAAATCTTTTCTCTGTGTTGCATGTTGGTGTCCAAAACGTCATCAGAGACCATGCCGGCTAAGTAGTTCGTGAGGTTGGGGGGATCCCGGCCATACAAGGCTCGGAAAGGTGTCATCAAGATTGCGGTGTGGAATGAAGTATTATACCAATACTCAGCCAAATGCAGAAATTTGTACCACGAGCGGGGGTTATCGCCGGCCAAACAACGAAGGTAAGTTTCAAGAGATCTGTTAACAACCTCTGTTTGTCCATCGGTTTCCGGATGGTAGGCCGTACTATATTTTAACATGGTTCCCTGTATTTTGAAGAACTCTTTCCAGAATGAGCTAAGGAACACAGGGTCTCAGTCAGAAACGATTGTTTTAGGGATTCCATGGAATCTGAAAAATCTCTACTACAAATCTAGATGCGAGATCTTTTGCAGAGAACTTGGAGGGCAGTGCTATGAAGTGGACAAACTTGGACAAACGATCGCAGACCACCCAGATCACCATATGGCCAAATGAGTTGGGTAAATGAATGACAAAATCCATTGTCAGATCTTCCCAGACTTTATAAGGAATCGGTAAAGGCTGTAGCAAACCCTACTTTTTCTGTATGTCGTACTTATTTTGTTGGAAAATGCTGCAAGCTCTAACCATGTTTTTAACTGCGAGGTACATCCCTGGCCAACAAAAAGATGAAGCAATCCGAGCTAGAGTGGCTTTCACGCCTGAATGATCAGCCTTTGGAGTAACATGATACTCGTGAAGGATCTGTTGTCGGAGCTGGAGAATATCAGGTATAAACACCCTATCCTTGTAATAGAGGAGACCTTTTGTGAACTTGTATAGGACTTTGTCCTTGTTTTGAAAGTTCTTCTCCTTTACTAACTGTTGGCCTGTATTGTTACTAGCATAGAATTCACGAAGGACATGCAAGATATCTGGAATTGGGGAAGACAAGGCGAGAAGCAGGGGTTCCTCCGGGCCATACTTTCGACTTAAGGCGTCAGCCACTTGATTGGACTTACCAGGTTTGTAGAAAATTTCGAAGTTAAATCCTTGCAACATATAAGCCCATTTCTGTTGTTCCGGAGTCTGTATCTTTTGCATGAGTAAATTCTTAAGGCTCTTTTGATCTGTGTAGATGTGGAAACACTGTCCTATGATGTATTGGCGCCACTTCTTCACAGCCTCGGTAATAGCAAACATTCCGCAGACATAAGCGGAAGCAGCTTGTAATCTTGGGCACATCTTCTTGCTGAAGAAGGCGATGGGGTGACCTCCTTGAGAGAGAACTGCACCAACAGCAACACCAGAAGCATCTGTTTCAATTGTAAATGTTTTTGTGAAATCTGGTAGGACTAGGACCGGAATGTCGGTCATTTTTCTTTTCAATTCTGTAAAGGCGGTATCAGCCTCTGTACTCCATTTGCACTTAGTGGAACGTAACAAGTCGGTGAGAGGAGCGGCGAGAGTGGCATAGTTATGCACAAAGCGTCGATAGAATCCTGTGAGGCCCAAAAATCCGCGGAGAGTCATGAGTGAACAAGGTAGGGGCCAATCCAAAATGGCTCTCACTTTTTCCGGATCTGGTGCAACACCACCAACAGAAATCACATGACCCAAATAATCAAATGGTATCCACTGCAAACACACACTTTGACAACTTGACAAAAAAAGAATTAGACTTCAATAAGTCAAAAACAACCTGCAAGTGAGATAAGTGATCCTGAAAATTTGAACTATAAATTAAAATATCATAAAAAAAAAACAGAACAAATCGCGTTAGATATGGTCTCAAAAGATCATTCATAGCAGATTGAAATGAAGAGGGAGCGTTTGTAAGGCCTAAAGGCATCACAAGAAACTCGTAGTGTCCATCAAAAGTACGAAAAGCTGTTTTATGTGTATCTTCTTTTGCAACACGGATCTGGTGATAACCTGATCTCAAATCTATCTTGGAAAAAATGCTTGCTGAGCCTAACTCATCGAGTAACTCGTCAATGGTAGGTATAGGGAATATGTCTTTAATTGTAACTGCGTTTAACGCTCGGTAATCGACACAGAAGCGCCAAGTGTCGTCCTTCTTTTTAACTAAAAGAACGAGGGATGAAAATGGGTTGTTACTAGGGATAATAGTGCCTTCTTTCAGCATTTCCTGAATGATAGAAGTCATGGCATCTTTTTGGGAATGAGGGTAGCGATAAGGCTTCACATTAATAGGGGAAGTATTGGGTAAGAAAGGGATATGGTTATCATGAGGTCTGTTGGGAGGTAGGCTGGTTGGAGTTTGAAAAATTGAAGTGTAATTATGGAGAAGGGGGAAAGTTTGGGGTCAAGGTCAGGTTTGAGTGTGGTTAATGGACACGGGGATGGGCCAGCAATTTTTTGGGGGGTGGTACATGGTTGCATGAACATTAAATGGAATGAAGCAATTGAGTTTGTATGAATGTGGTGGCGAAGTTGGTGAAAGGTAGTATGAATAGGATGGGCATAAGTGTCACCTCTTAAAGTAATTTCACTCTTTTGATGGTAAAATGTGATAGATGGTATGGAGAAATCTGCTTGGATGGGGCCTAAGGTACGCAACCAAGCCATTCCCAAAACTATGTCCGCACCCTCTATAGGTAAAAGATAAAATGGAAGTGTAAAAGGTTTGTCTTGAAGGTTAAGTTGGACATTTTCACAAATCCCTTCACACTGCAAATGAGAGCCATTGCCAACCATAACCGAAAATTGGGAAATAGGTGTAGTTGTAAGATTAAGGTGGTGGGCAATTCTTGGTTGCATGATGTTGTGAGTACTGCCTGTATCAACCAGAACCATAACAGAAAGTCCACCAATAGTCCCTTTGAATTTTAATGTTTGTGGTGAGAATAGTCCTGTCAAAGCTTGTGTAGATAATTGGAAATATGTATCCCCAAGATCATGAGCAACTTCAGATTCGTGCTCAGCTTGTTCAATTTGAGGATCCTCCAGACTTTCATCTTCAGCCAAAAGAAGTAAGAATCTGCTAGTGGTACATTTATGGTCGGGGATAAATTTTTCATCATAATTAAAACATAGGCCTTGAGCACACCTCTCCTGAAGTTGGGCTTGTGAGAGACGCTTGATTGGGAATTTGGAAGGGGTTGGGTTGGGTTGAATTTTAGGGGCAAAGGATACTTGTGGCTGGTTTGGGGGAGTAACTTTGGGAGGTTGGGGGTTGGGATTGGAGGTGTTTGGCTTAGAATAATAGGGTGTGAAAGGTTTGGGTTTGGGTCTGGAATCCTTAATTTTTGCTTTAATCAGCTTTGCAAGCCCAATAGGTTGAGAAATTGTTGTAGGATGATGAATAGCCATTTCATTCCGAATTTCAAGTGCTAGGCCCGAAATAAAACAATTTAATATCGCATCCGGAGGTAATCCGAAAACTTGGTTACCTAGTGTTTCAAAAGCTGCTTGGTATTCAACTACAGATCCAACTTGTTTCAATTTGAATAATTCAGCCTGATGGTTATCATAGGTAGAAGGACCAAATCGTAATTCTAAGTCCCTAGTAAAAGAAAACTAATCACTTAAAAATTGATTTTGGTGCATCCATTTGAACCATCCCAAGGCTTCTCCCTTCATATAAAATGAAATTAAAGGTAATCTACTTTCAGGTGTGATATTGTAAAATTGAAAAAATTGGTCAGCTTGAAACAACCAATCTAAGGGGTTTGAGCCATCAAATAATACAAGTTCAAGTTTAGGAGTTCTGAATGGGGGTAGTGGTGTCATTTGAGGGTATTGAGGGTATGGGATTTGTGAATAGAGTGGGGGGTTGTAATGTTGGGTTGAATGAAAAACAGTTTGGGGAGATTGAGTGGAATGAATGAATGGTGGGGGTGGCAAATGTGAAGTGCGTGGCTGGGTTGTGACCGATGTGAGGGGAGGGTTTTGAGAAAAAACCGTGGGTATTTGATAGCACCAAACTACACTATATATTTTACTCTGATTTCACATGTTTTTAGTTGTTTATTTGTTATTTTCATTTGCTATTATGGTATTTTGTTTTACTTTCAGATATATTGCCTGATTCGAGCCTACAGTAAGAAAACGAAGCAAAACAGAGCTAAAATGAAGATTTCTTGTGTAAACTGTATACTAGCCATTTCACTCAGTGGACGCCAAGGAGGACGCCGTTTGCATAATAACTTCACTCACACGCCAACGGTCACAAAAGACGTTTCACCTTCCAAAGTACACTCGGCGGACGTGGAGCAGGGGTCGGCGGGCACCGACAGTTATAAAGAGAAAACGGCCTGAAATGTTCAAGGCAGTTACACCTGAAGAAATTAGTTTCTAAAACATTTTTCATAATGATTAGGGGCAGTTGCAATTTCGAATTTCCTATAAATAGGCCTTGCATTTTCACTTTTTAGATATCCAATCTTAGTTTTCAACATAGGCATAAAGTTCATTTTGTAAAGCAATAATCCGTCATATCGAGGGGTTGTTGCACTATAGTTGTTAGTTGGATTAGAGCAATCATAGTTAGGAGCTATTTACTTTTCCGCAATTTATTTTCCAGCATCTGTTCCAGATTCAGTCTCTGCTTTGGAGCAGGTTTCTTTTATAAATTACAATTTATTTTATCCACATCGCTTTTATATTATTTATTTTCCTGCACTGCTTTATATTCGTTTATTTTCCGTCTCTGCCATTACCTTATTATTTTATTTATCTGTGTGATCTGTGTCTCTTGGAACTGAATTTAAGCGTGACACTTGTGTTCACTCTTTCAAAATACACTCTCACACTTCGCACGTTTTTATCTTAAATATGCCTTACTTTGCAAATCAATTTATCTTTATGTTCTCAATTACTATGTCTAGCTAAATCCCTTGTGCTGGGATGTGAGGATCGTCATTCTGACGGTGCTCCACATGACATCTCTTTAGAAATACTTTAGGGGCTGTTTTTGATTTTAATTAAACTCTTCTGAACTTCAATTGATCGGTCATTACGTAAATGAGACCGTGTTTTTGTTTGCGTAATGACTGTGACTAGATCGGGTAAGATCGAAAGTCGTCCGACATTTTAGAAAAGAGTTTGTTAGTTGTTAATTGATAAATACAGCGGAAGCACTTTATTGATTAACTAGGAAAGTTTTATATTATTAGAAAGAGGTTTTAAAACTATTTTCGGACGCGTTTATAGATTTAGGATCCGGTTGGCCGAGCATATGCCGGAAACCCTTTGGTATAAAATATTTTCAATCGAAAGCACTTTTTTACTAAGTTTTAGAGGTAATTACATAAAAAAGGACTTTATCACTTTAACGCAAGGAGCGACCGGTGCAGCGTGAGCGGCTGGTATAGATTAAAGGTTAGGTCTGTTTCCGATCACGCTAACGTGGCGGATCCTTTTTAATTAACTCTTTTTCAAAGAATAAAACATTGCCCTGTAAGTGTTACTATTTAGATGATAGGAGTATTGTTTGATTGATGTGAATTACATTCCAGTATAGTATTTATTTGATTTATTTCTATTTTTGTTCTATAGAAAACCTTTACCCTGATATCAATTAGCCTTAGATAAACAACGTAACAATAGTAATCGATAGATTGACATTCGTCTCTGTGGGATCGATAAATCTTTTATATTACTCTGACGCAATCCGTATACTTGCGGATAACACGCATCAAGTTTTTGAGTGGGGTTATTATTCTTATAGGAAATATTTGGGTGATTCCTCCATCCAGGGTTATATCGAGCTATTCATATCCACATCGCTTGAATAGCTCCTTATAAGGCGCCAAAAGGAAACCTTTATTCAAACACATATAACCCTGGATGGAGGAATCACCCAAATCTTTCCTATAAGAATAATAACCCCACTCAAAATTCAACACCTCAAAGACCACCCGGTTTCCAAACTCAAAGACCCAACCAATCTGCAACATATGCCCCTCAGAAATCAAATTTTGAGAAAAAGATGGACGAATTCATCTCAGCTCAATTACAACAGAACAAGGAGTTCATGAACCAAAACGTTCACATAAATGGACTAATTACTCAGTTGGGTACTAAACTCGATTCTGTAATTACCCATAACAAAATGCTTGAAACCCAAATCTCTCAAGTAGCACAACAACAATCTACTCATGCTACACCAGGAGGACAATTTCCTGGACAACCTCAACCTAAGCCTAAAGGGCATGCTAATGCTATAGCCCTAAGGAGCGGGACCACTTACGATGGGCCTATAAACCCTAGGTTGAATAATCCAGAACCTCCTAGAAAAAAGGTTGTGACCACACCTGAGAAAGAAGTTGAGAAATCAGTGGAACCTGAGAAATCTAAAGATACAGAAGTTAAGGAGAAGGAAAAAGAAGAGAATCAAAAAGTTTATGTACCACCTCCTCCTTACAAACCTCCGATTCCATACTCACAAAGACTTAAACAAACCAAATTGGATAACCAACATAAGAAATTCATAAAAGTGATTGAGAAACTCCATGTAGAGATTCCATTCACCGAAGCTATTACCCAAATACCATATTATTCCAAATTCCTTAAAGACATTCTAACCAATAAACGAAGATTAGAAGATCCTAAACCTATAGAATGTAATTCAATCGATGAGAATAAGCTTGCTAAGAAAGAGAAAGACCCAGGAAGTTTTTCTATACCTTGTGTTTTGGGAAACTAAGTTATAGATAAAGCACTTCTAGACTTAGGAGCAAGTGTAAGCTTAATGCCTTTAGCCGTTTGTAAAAGGTTAAACCTAGGAGAAATACAACCAACTAGGATGTCTCTCCAATTAGCCGACAGATCAGTTAAATATCCAATTGGCATTTTGGAAGACGTCCCAGTTATGTCATACCCCAAATTTTGACCACTAAGATTTCCCATCATTGTTAAAATCATCATCATAATATGGAGGAACCATCATACTTCATCAGTCTCCCCAAAGATGGGTGAGCATTCACTACAATCAAAATTAGGGTTTCAAGCCCTCTCTGAGTGCTTAGACAAAGGATCAATCAAGGAATGACATGATCTTCAACTTGTCTAACCTCTCAAACATCCACAATGGATCAAAAGGACTCCCACTTCAAGGATTAAGCACAAGGCTACTCCCTTCTAGGTGGATCAAGTCTCAAGATCGACAGTGTCACCAAATTAGGGTTTTGGTCGACCAGGGCCTCCAGATGGAAATTTTTCATCTGGGCACAAGCCAATGATCCAAAACATAACCTAATATACTCCATGGAACCTCATGGACCCAATCATCAAGTCAATTTTGCCTCAGGGGATGCATTCATCAAAAATCAGGAATTAGGGTTTCTTGACCAAATTCACCCCTAAGTTGACTTTTAGGGCAAATCATGAGCCAAGACCTCAAGAGAGGGTTTGAGGATCTCTAATGAACTATATTGATCCATTTGCAACAATGGATTAATCCAAGAAGCTTGAGCAACAAGTCTCAATTTCATCTGCACCACAATTAGGGTTCTAAGGAAAAAGTCAACTGTAGCTTTGACTTTTAACCAGGACATGCTCCCAAGCCTTATGACATGATTCAATATACCCTATAACACCCATGGAACATGTCCATCAAGTTTGATTTAGGTCAAGGACATGATTTCCTGAAGAATTGCACAGTTTGGAATTCATCTGATAAAAAGTCAACTGTGCACAAAAGTCAACTTTGACTTTTTGAGATTTTTCACTAAAATGGTTTTTTAACCCTAAAATGATGTTAATGTATGATTTGAATCATCATTCATCAAGAAAAATCAAGAAAAGTTGGATAACTTGTAAAAGGGGTAACCATAAAAACTTAGAAAATTTTCTAAGTTAAAAATAAAGTGACAAGGGTACCAACTTTGGAGGGTCATAACTCCTAAACCACAAGGCCATTTTTTCCATCCAAAGCTTGATTTGTATATCTCATTGCCCTCTACAAAAACTTCAACTAGACGTAACTCCAATTCATTGTGGATTTTGAGCTATGAGTGAGCCAAAATGGCTGAAAATATGAAAGTACACCATTTTCCAACACTTAGAAAAATTCTGGGCAAGGCAGATTTTGTGTTGAAACACCAAAACTTGTGAGATCTTTTTACATGGATGCAAGCTGAATCAAGTCCAAAGTTAAACATCAATGTTGTTGCATATGTTGCCAAGAATTTAAAGAGCTTAACAGCATGAATTGATTCAACTTGAGCCAAGAGAAATCCATGCCCAAAGTCATGCTGCTGCAAGCTGTTTTGGAAAAATCAGTTTGCATGTTTGCTTGCCAGACACGATTTTGAACCAAAAACTGAGGATCAGCATGCCACATGTATTCAAACCAATCACGTTGCATCTGATCCAACTGATAAATCTGAGTCAAAAGGCCAAGGAATCTTCCAACTTGAAATTCATCCACTTTGGCACATTTTGCCTTGAATTCAAAGTGCATTAATATGGAATAGTGCATTGTCAAGGTAGCTACCCTACTCAGTCAAGTTCTCTGATTAAACAACAATAAAAACATCTGAGGAATGTGATTTTGGTCAAGGCATAGCCCTGCTCTTGGGAATGGCTAGCTTGCCTTGCTTGAGAAGAAATCCTCCAAACCAATCCATGCAAATGTGATCTGATCTAGCAGCCATTCACTATTCCTCCAAAACAAAAGTTGATCACCTATAAATAGAGGTCCCAATGGATCATTCAACTCACACCAAAGCCAGTTACAGCACTGCTTTCTCTCCTTCTTCCTTGAACCTCAAGTTTTTTGGTTTTTGAGTAACCACTATCGGGTTTTGAGTTACACCCTTAGGCAATCAATTCCAATTGCTCAAACACATCATATATGATGTATTTGAGGTGTCCAAACACTTAAACACTGACTGTAACACCTCAGGCTCAAAATCACCCTTCAACCAAGCCATTATGCCTCAATTATGCAGGTGGAGGTCTCCAGCTTGATCCAAAGAGTTTCAAAGTGATCCAAAGCTTGCAACACACTCCATAACATCCATTGAAGCTGTAGGGATCATCAGTTCACGACTGGAACAAAGTTTGTGCAGAGTTCCATTTTAGCTTGCATCAAGGTAAGCCTCACAACTCAAACTCCATGATCCATGCATATTTCCTCGCATAATATTTTTGCCAATTGCTTGCCATCATATGCTGATTGTTTTCCCTCAAAAAAATTTTGATCACTGCACTCATAATCATGCCTACTCGATTGCTTTTGCAAAATTAGGGTTCATACGGCCACAATGATATAATTTGTTATACACTGAAAATGAATAAAATTGGGTATTGCCATCTTCTTCCTTGTGAAAAAACGCGTGAGTTTGGTGTTTGAATGATGTCCAATGGTTGAGAGATGAGTGAGATATGGTGCTTCACGCACGAGCTCGAGGAAGAAGATGGCCATGGCGCCATTCTCAGAAAATCCAACAAGTTCTCTATATATTTTTCCCTTGCCATGTTATATTTGAATTGGCATTGCGCCCCAGCGGTTCATCAGCTGGTTTTGTGTGTATTGGCAAGCGAGAGGTCTGGGGTTCGAATCCCCCTCGCCCAAACTTCTTTTTATTACTTGTTTATTTTGTTATTTTTCATATTATTATTTTTAATGATTTGAAAAATTAATAACTCCTTCAATTTTTATCATTTTTTATTGGTTCTTTTTGCAACAATTCACAAAAATGTTGAAATATTTTATTCCACCAAAAAATTAGATTTATATTATTTATTTAATATAATTAGTATTCTTGTGAATAAATTCATTTTTAATTGTTTTTAAACATTCTAAAAGTGAATATTTACTTTGAAAATCAAAATCTAATGAGTTTAAATATTCCTTGTGATTATCCCTCATTTTTTCTAAAACTTAAACAAAATCATAAATGGATTATTCAAATTTATTTTGAATTTTGTTTGATTTCTTTAAATATTTACTTTTAAAGATTAAAATTAGGGTTTTTGATTAATTCAACTTTCAAAATTGATTTTCAAATACACTTGGGCCTCTAATAGAGTGTAAGACCCAATCCTTTTTTGACCAAATCATTTTTGGGCCTCAGTATATTGTATAAGTCCCGATACCGTCAAAAAACAAACGGCGCGATCGTCGCCCTTTTGAAAAATAACCATGGGCCTACCCTCGAGTAGTAAGACCCATTTCCTTTCTCAAAACTTTTTGGGCCTCTATTAGAGTGTAAGACCCAACCCACTTTGTACAGATAACATTTTTGGGCCTCACTTATTGTATAAGTCCCTCTGTACATTTTCAAATAAACGGCACGATCGTCGCCCTTTTCAAAATAACACTGGGCCTACCCTCGTGTTATAAGCCCCACTCTTTTTCTTTAAACTTTTTGGGCCTCTTGAGAGAGTGTAAGACCCATCCCTTTGTACAGAAAACCTTTTTGGGCCTCAGTCACTTGTATAAGTCCCTCTGTACAAATTCAAACAGTGCAATAACTGATAAAACCCTGGGCCTCTCCTTGAGCTGTAAGCCCCAAATCTTTCTTTTTCAAAGCACTTTCTCCTTTGATTTTGAATATACTATTGTTTTCAATCTTTCATTGTTGAACAACTAACCAAACAGCATGGAAGCTCTACAACCGAGTAAGTGGTTATTGCTTTCATTTACCGCTTTCATATACATATAACTGTATTGTGGGGCTGTTTTGCTGTAAGTCTTCTTTAATAAACTCATATCAACTGTGTAATAATAGTATAGATATTTAGAGTTTCCCCGGCAACTACGTCTAGCATTAAGCCTGTTGATCACTCTTAGAAATAGTCTAAACTAGATCCCCATAGGATTACCAGACACAGTCTTCCCTCCTCTTGGGGTTAAATAATATGGAGACATGAAAGGCAGCATTCTCTGTGAACCCTTTCATAGACTGTCACTCGTAGAAGTTGTCAAACAAACTATACTCCCCAGAGATGATCTTTTCTCCGTGAATGGCATCTCTTGATTTTCTTCCAAATTCTCGGACTTTCCTGGCTTGATCTATTCTCGGTGAATGGCATGTCTTGAACTTCTCGAGGTTTGGGGACCCACAGGCTTCTTAAAAGCACTTGTCAAGAAACTCTATTCCCCAGAGATGATCTTTTCTCCGTGAATGGCATCTCTTGAGTTTCTTCCAAATTCTCGAACTTTCCTGACTTGATCTATTCCTTGTGAATAGCTTGCCCTGAATTTCTCGGGGTTTGGGGACCCATCGGCCTCCTCTTGGGCATCGTACAAGGACCCACGGGCTTCTTAAAAGCAACCCCGCCTCCTCTTGGGCTTAGTACAAGGACCCTACGGCTTCTTAGAAGTATTCACAGCCTCCTCTTAGGCTTCGTATAATGATCTCTTCCTCCGGGAATGATAGCCTCCTCTTGGGCTTCGTACAAGGACCGATCGGCTTCTTAAAAGTTTCCAGCCTCCTCTTGGGCTTCGTACAAATTGTCCCGACGACCTCCTAGAGGTATAGGAACAGAACTTAATCATCTGCATAGAACAGTTATTTCAAAGAGTCTACTACTATTTCTCAAAGCATAGTACAAAAGATAAAACTCTAGACTTGGACAGTCTAATCTCCTTGAGTCTCAAAGACATTCTCAAGCACTCTTCAAAAATAGGAAATAAACCCGTAGACTCAGACAGTCTCAATACCATTCGGATTTCCCGCTTCCTTAAAGAACAGGAATAACCCGGATCCTTGAAACACATCCATGAGTACAGTGTTGCTCATATAAGAACTTATTTTCTCTTTAAAATCAGTATACTGGACCAGTCACTTAACTGAAACAGTTACAATAGCCTCCTCTTGGGCTTTGTACAATGATCCTCCCCATCGGAGTCAAACAACGTTTAGCCTCTCTCTCGGGCTTTGTACGAGACACATAAGAGACTCCCTCGTTGAGTCAATCACCACTTTCACCTCCATCTCGGGCTTCGTACGAGATATAAAAAACTCTCTTGTTGAGTCAAATAGCCTCCATCTCGGGCTTTATACGAGATACTAAAAGATTCCCTCGTTGAGTCAAAAACCTTTTAGCCTCTCTCTCGGGCTTTGTACGAGACACATACTAGCCTCCTCTTAGGCTTTGTATAAGAAAACCACTGGTTGATCCAATCAACCTTTTAGCATCAAAGTTGTGCCTCGTTCACAGTACACAAACATCAACGACTCCTTCCCTTTCATCCAATCGCTGTAAGCGGCAAGCCTCTGGATCATCTACATCCATGCCACTGTCCCTCTTTTAGCATGAGAAATTCCTAAGGAAAGATGGCATTGCTCTACACTGAGTTAAAGTCTTCTCCTTCAGGTTAAAACCCCCTATAAAGGAAATTATGGCATTGCTAGGATCCGCGTATCCCGGTTAAAGTAATCCTCCTTTACAGTCAGTCACCCAACAGTTGTGACAAACAGACCCCTTTAGAGATGACAAATTCTCTCTAAAGTCAAACACCTTTAGCTTCATATCTTGGGCTTTGAACAAGATACAAATAGACTTTTCAGCTTCATATCTTGGGCTTTGAACAAGATACAAACCACCTTTCGTTTCACGTCTTGGGATTTGAACAAGACACCAAAACAACCATTTCCTCCCATAGAATAGGAGGAACTACGAACGCTCTGATTTCCCTGTTTCGGTAAACGGGAATACGTAGGCATAAGATTGAAAGAAAAATCTTAGCGAGCACACTAAACAAAAACCCAAAATCCCATACTCTCATGTATCTATCAAAAGCATCAGTCCTAACATCCTAATCCTTGTTCCCCGCTATAAAGTCCAAGAAAGAGAAGAGAAAACCGTATTGGCGAAAATACAAATAACCAGTACAAAGGCCCCCCCACATTGATAGCATTCGTAACCTAACAGACCGCTGTTTAAACTCAGTATGCAAAGCATGGTTAATTGGAGACATCTATTTCTCTTCCTTCATCAGCTTTAATAGGATAAAAAATGAATCGACCTGTAGTTAAAACTCAACCGCAGAGAGCGACCAGCGCTTAAGAACCGCGTCCAAAATCGCTCGCTACAGAAAAATGGCGCCCACCGTGAGGCCTGTCTTTGTTTTTCTTCTTCCTTTTCACCTCTTGTGTGAATACCACAGATTGGGGCTTCCGCCGGGGAACCCAATTTCTGTCAGGAACTTAGGATTCATAGCTTAAAAGTCTAGGATGATTAGGACAAATATATATACTGCTTTTCCTAATTGCTATACATATTTATTTTTCTACTAATGGGAATGCGTGTGATGCCGCATGTGGAAAGATTGAGTATACACTTAAGATAAGTGATGGCGACGGGGTCGACCATCAACCTCAATGGAGGTTGACCAATGCAACCCATTCTCTCACCTAGACAATGGGCCGATTGTTAAGTCTAAGAAGCTGAGGACCCAAACTCTTTCGTAGTGCGGAAACTATCGGGAATAGTTGTTACGCGATACTACCCTCATTTAAGGCTGGTGATCTATTCTCGGTGAATGGCACTTACTCTAAGATTGCTCTACAACTCGCTGGCGATCCGCTTGTTGTTTTGCTTTCCTGGGAGGAGCTGATGATAATGAGTACAGGTACAAAAATCACCCTAGTATAAACCTTTGGGGATGGGTAGAGCCTTGACTTCATGACAACGACCCTTTGACCCCATGTTTTTTCTATGTTTTTGTGTGCTGCATTCATGCATTCATTTAAAAAACATTAAAACATTCAAAAAATTCTTCTCTTCTAGTCTCTTTATTTTTCAAATTAAACTAAGACTGTGATTGCAAATATCAGAGAAAAGGATTGCATTAATGGATTTCGGTAGAAGGAGAACTCACCAGTATACCTTCAAGGTTCCAAAACTAGAGGATTTGAGAAGGTTAGCGAGGATGATCACAAACCCAGAGGCTTCCAGAGCCAAACACGGAGGTTTGCTACCACTGTTAAGAGTCCATGTAATTGAGGGAATCATGGATGCGCTCATTCAGTTTTATGATCCAGTTTATCATTGTTTCACATTCCCGGATTACCAGCTCGCACCAACGCTGGAGGAGTATTCTCATCTGATCGATCTACACATTACAGATCGAGCTCCATTTTCTGGACTGGAAGAAATTCCAAAGAATCGGACCATTGCAAGAGCAATTCATTTGGACGAGTCTGAGGTTGGGACTCACCTAACCACTAAGGGTGGCATCCAAGGTTTGCCAGCCCAGTTCTTGACAAAGAAGGCCCTGTATTTTGCCAGTATAGGAAACATCACTGCTTTTGAAAGCATCTTTGTCTTGCTCACCTACGGGTTATTTTTGTTTCCCAACATCAATAACTTTGTAGATATCAACTCCATTAAGGTTTTTCTCATTGGAAACCATGTGCCGACTTTGCTCGCAGATGTGTATCATTCTGTACACTTGGGAAATTTGTACAACGGAGGGGAGATCACATGCTGTGTACCTCTGCTTTACAAATGGTTTATCTCTCACTTGCCCAAGTCTGCTGCTTTTTGGGATTGTAAGAGTGCCTTACGTTGGTCGCAGAAGATCATGTCTCTTACCAACTCTGATATAGATTGGTGTAATAGGATCTATGATGGAATCAGGATCATTGACCGTTGTGGAAACTTCCCCAACGTACCCCTCATAGGAACTAAGGGAGGAATCAATTACCATCCAGTTCTCGTTCATCGTCAATTTGGATACCCGATGAGTCACGTCCCACGGGGTGTTCATCTGGAAGGTCTTTTCTTCAAGGAAGGAGAAAATGACAGAGCACTAAAGATGGAAATAATGCATGCTTGGAAGCACGTTCATAAGAAAGGACGAGAGTCTCTGGGAAAACCGGACTGTGTCTCGGTGGAGCCTTATCTCCATTGGGTACAAACTAGAGCTCTCAAGCTAAAAATGCCTTATCCTCGTTACGGAATTCTTCCGCCAAAGGAATCTGTCATGTATGTCATGACGGAAACTGAAAAGCTTCAGGTTACTCTCAACAAAGTTCAAAAGGAGAGAAGGTCTTGGAAGAACAAGTATCGCACCCTCGACATAGAATGCATCAAAATACAGCAATTACTGAAAGAAAAAAGATGCTCTGATTAAAATTTTGGAGCAACATGATGTAGGGAATTAAGATGACCGAAGGAATTTGTTCACTCCTTTCACCTGGCAAAGGAATGACAACCCGACAACGACCCAAGAGCCCCGGTCAAAGAAAAGGAAGATACCAGAATCAGCACCCGATTTCTCTTCAGAGAGGACTCGGGACCCATTAGTTTAGGTTTCTGTTTCTGCACTTTGTAATCTACTGTATTTCCATTTCTGTAATCCTTTGAATTCAATAAAAAGGGGTTTCCCCACTGTTTGATATTTGCAATCTAGTTGTCGAAGTTTATTTTGATTAAACCATAAACAATTAATATAATCATAGCATTCATCATTCTCACATCACAAATTCTTCTTACCTATGAATCTCACGTTTGTGTCTCGGTTCTAGAGTCAAACTGTCTCATTCGTACAATACTCGGGCCAATCGTCAGAAAAAGATGGATGATCTTGAGGAAGAAAATAGAGAGTTGAAGGAAGAGATCGAAGCTCTGAGAGAGGATATGAGAAAGCTTCGTAACGACATGCAAGCCATGGCAGAAGCTCAGCTACAAAGAACTGTGATCTCAGAGATCACCTCAACGCCCATCGTAGAAAAGTATGATCCTAGGTATCAAATACCGAAAGATCGTCCTTGGGGCATGCCTGTTAACTATATCCCGGAAGGATATGTTCCGCCGATCACTGAAGATCAGGGAATCACAACAGAAGCCGCTGGGCCTGAAGGTTACAAACTTCGGGAAAGCGAAGATGCCAGGGGCATACTGAAGACTCCTGAAGGTTACAAACTTCGGGAAACGCCAAGATTTACTGCCGTAGTCACGGTACCACCCCCTGTGGTGCACACTGTCCCGGAAGGACAAATTCCACAGACACCTTCTGGTAAGAAGGAAACTATGTTTGACAGAATGGAGGAATTCCAGGAGCCGTTCTTGGAAATGCAGAAGGAACTGCAGGCTATTCGCGGTCAGGATCTATTTGGAAAGGACGCCGCAGATCTCTGCTTGGTCCCAAACGTGAAAGTTTCGCACAAATTTCAAGTGCCCGACTTTGAAAAGTACAAGGGTCACTCTTGCCCTCAAAGCCATCTGGTGATGTACGCTCGACGGATGTCAGCTTAGACGGAGAATCAGGACCTACTGATTCACTACTTCCAGGATAGTTTAACCGGTGCCGCATTAAAATGGTACATGGGTTTAAACCGTGCTACGATCAGTACATTCAGAGATCTTGGTACCGCCTTCGTCCAACAATACAAATATAATTTGGACATGGCACCCGACAGAGATCAACTCAGATCGATGTCGCAAAAGGATAAGGAAACCTTTAAGGAGTACGCTCAGAGATGGCGTGAAATTTCCGCTCAGATTTGTCCGCCTCTGGAGGAAAAAGAGATGACAAAGATCTTCTTAAAGACCTTAAGCTCATTTTACTATGACCGAATGGTTGCCAGTGCGCCCAGTGATTTCACCGAAATGGTTGGCATGGGGGTACGTCTTGAGGAAGCTGTCCGAGAAGGGCATTTGGTAAAAGACGCTGGATCGACGAGCGGTACTAAAAAATACGGTAGTGCTCTCCCTAAGAAAAAAGAGCAAGATATTGGGAATATCTCTCTCAGAAAGCAAAGGCGACATTATCAGCCGGTAGCAGCTGTAACTCCTGCTATCAGCCCTGCGCCTATTCCTACGTATCAACCTCAGGTTGCGCCAAGCCAACCTGATCAACAAAGGACACAACAGCCTATTCAGCAGGCTCGTCCTCCATACAACAACCGTACAACACGGCCACCAGGATTTGATCCTATACCCGTAACGTACGCAGAGCTGTTTCCATTGCTGCTGGCTAAGGGGCACATTCAGACTAAGTCCCCTCTTACAGTATCGGAAAATCCGCCTTTTTGGTTTAAGGTGGATCAAACATGCCCTTACCATCAAGGAGGACCAGGGCATAACATCGAGACTTGTCTCAATTTCAAGTCCGACGTGCAGAAACTTGTTAGGAGCGGGGTCTTATCCTTCAAGGATACAAATCTTAATGTTCTCACGAATCCGCTGCCTCAACATGAGAAGGCTGCAGTCAATTTGATAAAAGGAGAGACTAACGATGTCAATCAAATTCATGATGTACTCTTGTTAAAGACCAATCTGGTCAAGATGCATTGTAGACAGAGTGGATATAGCCATGTGCCACCTCATAATTATCACCAGTGTGATATCTGCTCTAAAGACAACCAAGGATGTTCTGTGGTGCAAGCAGCTCTACAGGAACAGATGGATCTCAGATGGATCCAGGAGCACCGAGTTCGTGGAGTTAACATGGTCTATACGAACTCCAACATTATTCAGAACCACGATATCCGTGCAATGAATGTCAACTTGGTGGTAATGCATTCAAGGCAAATCCAGTATCATAATCTACCGCGGCACGATTACAGTTCCTGTCTAACTTGCTCGGTAAACAAACAGGGATGCTCTTTCATACAGGAGGCCCTCTAGCGTCAGATGGATCTTGGATGGATCCAAGACTTCCATGATGGGAACCCTTATCAAATCAACATGGTTCAGATCTTCGATATTCGCGTGATGAATACCAACCTGGTAGAGTTACATGCTGAGCAGGTCCGACTCGGATTCTTAACATCACATGACTATCAAAGCTGTAAGGCGGGTTGCGAAAACGATCGAGGTTATACCCTTGTCCAGGAGGCACTTCAGCACTTGTTAAATCACTGGTGGATGCCAATTTATATGGATGAAGATACTCAGCAAATTAGTATCAGTAACAGGAATCCTACTCGGCGTCAGAGTCAGGATGTCCTATCTGTGGAAGCTAACCTAGTGAGGTTACATTGTATTCAAAGTGGGGGTGGCCAGGTGCTACCACACAACTATGAACGTTGTGGCGTCTGTTCGGAAAGTAACCGAGGGTGTTACTTTGTGAGAGCAGCTCTTCAGGGTCAGGTAGATCGTGGAGAGATTCGTCCATATCTGGGTTCTGGACCCATCAACTGGACGCCAAACTACCTTTTCGATCAAGTCGAGGATGTTGTCACAATCTCTGGTCGTCACCAGACCAAGGATGTTTTTGCCATTATCCCTCTACTTGACGAATCTAAAGTTCCCAACCAGGAACGGATCGAAATTAATTATGATGGTCAGAAAAATCAGAAGGTTCCCATAGTCATCTATCTGCCGGGACGACTACCGTATGAATCAACTAAGGCTATCCCTTACAAATACGGTGCAACGACAGTTGAAAATGGAAAGGAAATTCCATTACCCTCCGTCGTGAATATTGCAGACATTAGTCGTGTAACACGGAGCGGTAGAATCTTCAACCGAGGAGTTGGAGAACCTAACAAGGAAAAGGAACTTCAGACGGAAACTCCTGATCCACCAGTCGGTCAATCCAGTAATCCCGGCCTTTTGAAAAATAATGATGAGATGCTGAAGCTCATCCAAAGGAGTGAATACAACATTGTTGATCAACTGTTGCAAACTCCTTCAAAAATCTCTGTATTATCACTGTTACTCAGTTCAGAAGCCCACAGGGAGGCTCTACAGAAAGTCTTGGAGCAAGCCTTTGTGGAACAGGATGTAACAATCAGACAGTTTGATAGCATTGTCTCTAACATCACTTCCTGCAATAATTTGGGATTTAGTGATGAGGAATTACCCGAAGAGGGTCGTCGTCATAACATTGCGCTAAACATTACAGTCAACTGCCAGGACGATGCTTTAGCCAGCGTACTGGTACACACAGGGTCAGCCCTAAATGTTATGCCGGAGTCCACTTTGATGCAATTATCATTCAAAGGTCCTCCGATGAGAATCAGTGAGGTCGTCGTCAAAGCGTTCGACGGATCCAGAAAAACAGTTATCGGCGAAGTTGATCTTCCCATAACTATTGGTCCTCACACTTTCCAAGTCACTTTCCAGGTCATGGACATCCGGGCAACATACAGTTGTTTATTAGGAAGACCTTGGATACATCAGGCTGGAGCGGTCACTTCGACCCTCCATCAAAAGCTAAAGTTCGTCAAGAACGATCAACTTGTCACGATTTGTGGAGAACAGGCCTTGCTCGTGAGCAACTTGTCATCATCTACTGGTATAGAACCTGACGAGGTTATTGGAACTCAGTTCCAAGCACTGTCGGTGAGCAAGGACAATCAGTTCAAAGGAGGAACCTCGATTTCCTCATACAAAGATGATATCAAAGCGGTCGAGAGTACCGATACAACAGGATGGGGACAGGTTGTCATTCCTACCAGCAATACAACAAAGAAGGGTCTTGGTTTTTCTGCAACCTGTACCCAGACAGCTGCCAACGATGAAAGTCTTCATCCCCTTCAAAACTTCTTCCACAGTGGAGGTTTTCTCCACCCAGTGTCTCAGGCAGTACATGCTATCAATGAGGAAGATCCCTCTGACACAGATGAAGAATGGAAGTCATATCTTAACAAGGACGGTTATATGTCTCAGGAAGAGGTGCCTATACCACTTTGTTATCCCGCACAGAGTCCGAGATTTATACCAAGGTCAGACGTCGAAATGATCTACGGAGATTGTGATCCGGAAGGATGCCGTGCTCCGCAAAATTCATTAGAGGAAGACACCCTAATGAAAAACAACTTTGACCACAACTACTATGGCCCAATGGATGGTCTGCCAATGTGGCAGCCTTACCCAGGAAACTTGGGGCAAGAGAGTCAGCCGAACAATGAAAATCAACTGACAATCATTGAACAGAATACTTATGTCCCCACCATGTCATGGGATCAACACTCAGGTCATTCAGAAACTACTCAACATGAAGATGAATTCGCAATGTTTGCAGGACTTGAATTCATCAACTATGCTTTTCCTGAGGTTAACGTCATCGAGAAAGATGACTCCTCCAGTTCGAAACAAGTGTGGGACACCTTGGGACAACCGAGTGGAAAATACGACTATATGGTCAAGTACACCGCTCCCAAAAGCTCTCGTATCAGGCTCGAAGATATCCAGCCTACTGGATGGGGAGGTACAGCTGAGAGCACAAATACTATGCAAAATGCAACTGAGGAATTCTCCTACGACAACTCTGCCCAGGAGACAAATTCCAACGATCCTACTCCGCCAGAAATCAACATTATTTCTGAAGACAAATCAAGGAAGGTGCCAGACTTTGTGATTCACCGAGGAGTTCGCCGCCAATGGGTTGCCGTCGAGGTTCCGAAGATCGTTCATCAGTCAAAGTAATTGCCATCTTTAACCTTTCACCCTGCCCAGGTGAAATGGGTGTTTTGATAGGGCTCTCTTTCTGTAAATTTTCCCTCTTCGCTTTGCCCAAAGCGACAGAGTTTTGTTTTATAGGGCTGTAGTTTCAAGAATCGACTTGTTCATTAATAAAATAACGTCGTTCTGTAATTTCCGCATTAATTGCTGTTTTCTCTTTTTTGCTTTTTCAGAAAATGGTAATCCTAAAAAAACAATTCAAATAAAAACAAGCAGTAAAAATAAAACATTGCACACACTTGCATTTTCTCTATCTCTTCTAAACACGAATTATCACGTCATGCAGATTGCTTGTTTTAAACCCCGTTGAAACATACGATCCGATGCCTTCTCCCTACTTTGAGTTCCCGGTATTCGAGGCTGAAGAAGAAAATGACGACAAAATTCCAGAAGAGATCTCTCGACTACTCAGACAAGAGGAAAGGTCCATTGAACCTCACAAAGAGCCGTTGGAAACGGTAAACTTGGGTTCAGAAAAAGAGAGAAAAGAAATCAGGATTGGGGCACTGCTCAGTCTAACTGCCAGAGAGGGTTTGATAAAGCTTCTCAGAGAATTTCCCGATGTATTCGCTTGGTCCTATCAGGATATGCCAGGGTTGGATACCAGCATCGTGGAACATCACGTACCGTTGAGATCGGAATGTCCGCCAGTAAAGCAAAGGTTGAGACAGACTCACCCGGACATGGCCATCAAAATCAAAGAGGAGGTGCAGAAACAGATCGACGTGGGCTTCCTCGCCACATCTAAATATCCCCAATGGTTAGCCAATATCGTACCCGTTCCTAAAAAGGACGGAAAGGTCAGAATGTGTGTTGATTACAGGGATCTAAACAAGGCTAGTCCAAAGAACGACTTTCCTTTACCACATATTGACATGCTGGTAGACAGTACAACAAAGTTCAAAGTCTTCTCCTTCATGGATGGATTCTCGGGCTATAACCAGATCAAAATGGCGCTGAAAGACATGGAGAAAACTTCATTCATTACTCCATGGGGTACCTTTTGTTACAAGGTGATGCCGTTCAGTTTGAAGAACGTCGGGGCAACCTATCAAAGGGCCATGACTACTCTGTTTCATGACATGATGCACAAAGAAATCGACGTATATGTTGATGATATGATTGCAAAATCAAAAACAGAGAGTGAGCACGTTGAACATCTGTCAAAATTGTTCGAACGTCTAAGAAAATTCAAGCTCCGCTTGAATCCCAACAAGTGCACCTTCGGTGTCCGTTCAGGGAAACTACTAGGGTTCATCGTCAGCCAGAAAGGAATTGAGGTTGATCCTAACAAGGTCAAGGCCATTCAAGAAATGCCTTCTCCGAAAACTGA
Organism: Lathyrus tuberosus; assembly: GCA_022829125.1. Taxonomy (NCBI): domain Eukaryota; kingdom Viridiplantae; phylum Streptophyta; class Magnoliopsida; order Fabales; family Fabaceae; genus Lathyrus; species Lathyrus tuberosus. The sequence continues at coordinate 1,257,623 of JALAZF010000073.1, read as the reverse complement.
AAAACAAGTCAGAGGATTCCTGGGACGTTTGAACTACATCTCCAGATTCATATTCCTTATGACTGCCACTTGTGCGCCGATCTTCAAATTACTCAAAAAGAACCAGGATTGCGTTTGGGCAGAAGATTGTCAAACCGCCTTCGACAGCATCAAGTAATATCTGTTGAATCCTCCAATTCTATCACCTCCAGTGGAAGGAAGACCACTGATCATTTACCTCACAGTTCTAGAGGACTCAATGGGATGTGTACTTGGCCAACAAGACGAAACCAAACGGAAAGAGTCTGCCATTTACTATTTGAGCAAGAAATTCACCGACTGCGAAACTCGGTACACGATGCTTGAAAAAACTTGTTGCGCTTTGGCTTGGTCAGCCAAACGTCTTCGCCAATACATGATTCGTCATACTACTTGGTTGGTCTCCGAAATGGATCCAATCAAATATGTTTTCAAAAAACCTGCTCTTACGGGAAGGATTGCCCGTTGGCAGATGTTGCTATCAGAATATGACATAGAGTACCATGCTCAGAAAGCCGTTAAGGGAAGTATTTTAGCCGATCATTTGGCTCATCAACCGATTGACGATCAAGAATCAATCGGGTTTGACTTCCCAAACAAAGATGTCATGTATCTAAAAATGAAAGATTGCGATGAACCGTTACCCAGTGAAGGGCCAGAACCAGGTTCCCAATGGGGACTTATTTTTGACGGAGCAGTTAATCATTATGGAAACGGAATTGGGGCAATAATTGTTACTCCTCAGGGTACCCACATTCCTTTCACCGCCAGACTTACGTTCAAATGTACGAACAACGAGGCCGAATACGAAGCTTGTATTATGGGTCTCGAAGAAGCAATTGATTTAAGGATCAAAAACTTGGACGTATACGGCGACTCAGCCTTGGTTATCAATCAGATAAAAGGAGATTGGAACACATACCAATCAGGATTGATTCCTTACAAAGACTACGCAAGAAGGTTGCTACCTTTCTTCAACAGAGTCGAGTTTCATCATATCCCTCATGAGGAGAATCACATGGTTGATGCATTAGACACTCTCTCTTCTATGATTAGTGTAGGTCAATGGAACGACTTACCTAAGATCGACATAATGCGCCTTGAACGGCCCGCTTACATCTTCACGATTGAAGCAGTCATAGACGACAAACCTTGGTATCACGATATCAAATTCTTCCTTCAAAAACAAGAGTACCCACCTGGGGCATCCAGGAAAGATAGAAAAACCCTCAGAAGACTGGCTGGAAACTTCTTCCTGAGCTGTAATACTCTCTATAAGAGAAATTTTGACATGGTCTTGCTCCGATGCGTAGACAGACCAGAAGCAGATATGCTTATGAAAGAAATTCATGAAGGATCCTTTAGCACTCATGCTAACGGACACACAATGGCGAGAAAAATTCTAAGAGCAGGGTACTACTGGCGGACCATGGAATCCGACTGCTACAAGTACATGAGAAGGTGTCACAAGTGTCAGATATACTCTGACAAAATTCATGTACTGCCATTACATCTCAAAGTTCTTTCTTCCCCATGGCCTTTCTCCATATGGGGAATCGACATGATTGGCTTGATTGAGCCCAAGGCTTCAAACGGACATCGGTTCATCCTAGTAGCCATTGACTACTTCACCAAGTGGGTCAAAGCAGCGTCATTCGCCAATGTAACCCGACAAGTGGTGGTCCGGTTTATCAAAAACAATATCATCTACCGTTATGGTGTTCCAAACCAGATCATTACTGATAATGGATCCAACTTGAACAATAAGATGATGAAAGAGTTGTGTGCAGAGTTCAAGATCGAACACCATAACTCATCTCCCTACCGACCCAAGATGAACGGAGAGGTAGAAGCGGCTAACAAGAACATCAAGAGGATTGTTCAAAAGATGGTTGTAACCTACAAAGATTGGCATGAGATGCTACCCTTTGCTCTTCACGGTTATCGCACATCTGTTCGCACTTCAACAGGGGTAACCCCTTTCTCTCTAGTGTATGGTATGGAAGCAGTGCTCCCCATAGAAGTAGAGATCCCGTCAATCCGAGTATTGATGGAAGCTAAGCTCACCGAAGCTGAATGGTGTCAAAGTCGACACGACGAACTGAATCTGATCGAGGAGAAGCGAATAACGACATTATGCCATGGTCAGTTGTATCAACAGAGAATGAAGAAGGCGTTAGACAAAAAGGTCCGACCTCGTGTCTTCAGGAAAGGGGACCTCGTTCTCAAGAAGATACAATTATTTCTCACTGACTCTCGGGGCAAATGGACTCCAAATTACGATGGCCCCTATGTGGTCACGAAAGATTTCTCAGGCGGCGCCTTGAGACTTGCAACCATGGCCCCTAGTGGTCGTTATGTTTCAACGTAGCCCTTTTCCCTGTAAATTACCATTTTCTAACTTTGTATATACTCTTTTGAATCACGCGTTTGGCTGATCTCCATCTTATCAATAAAATTTGAGCCTTTGTGCTTTTGTTTGTAATTCTTAGTTGTTTTAGCTTTACAGAACGACGTTGTTAACATGATTAACGATTCTTGAAATAAAACAAAAATGAATTTACTTGTTAAAACTTTTTCTGCTCTTAAATTAAAGACGGCAATTTCTTTTGACTGTTGAACATCAAAAGAACATCGGTCGCTTCTCCAGAAGTAAGCGAACTTCAAAGTGCAGAATCAAAGTACTCCTTCTAACCCAGTACACCTGAATGAAGGGATCAACTGTGTCAGAGACCTTGTTTTGTCTGACACGCCTCGGCCGAGTTCTTACCTCCTAAGCCCGACCAACGGTAGCTCCAAACAGGGACTATCTCTCCTAAGCAAGGTGGAATTGCTATCTTGAACCAGCGATATTTCTATACGCCCCACGATGGCCGAGTATCCAGTCGTATTCACCCGTCAGTTTGTAGGTCGCGTCAGTTTTGTCGGTACATACATATATACATCATGCATTATTGATTTGCATTCATATTCATATTGTATCGCTATCACTCTAGTCGGTCTTGTCCCCTTGTGATAAAAGTCCTCTCAATTGAGTTGTCAGCCCTTTCCTCGTCAGGAAGTGTTACGTCTGAACATCTCTCTCCTCCAGTTTTATTTCTGGATTGAAGTTGGGTCCTCGACCACTTTGATAACTTGAACCTCTGAAAGATCAGAGAGCCCTCAGTTAACATCACTCTTCGCCATTGAAGATGATATCCTTGTTTTCTGGGATTAAAGAAAATCCCGAGAGAAAGCCTCCTAAATCGGAGATTCAGCAGTACGGCAGTTTTTCTCCGAAAAACCCACTGATGAAAAGGTCATCGGCACCTCAAAATTGGATCACATCATATGGCATTTCTCCGAGAAGATCTCCGAGAAAAGTATGATGTAAAGACCTCGAACGAAAGCAGTCTCTCAAGGGGCTCGCATTCCCCAAGTAGAGTCAACAAATGGCATCTCCAATAGAGAAGTTTGTACACCTCTACAACTCAGACGACTTGGTTCCTCAGCAAGTCTGGCGTCAAAACTTTTTCCGTCAAATGGCATCTCCCCAGGAAAATTCGGCGAGAAGTTTGAGGAAAACCGCTACACATAGCGTCCCTTGTCAATTAAGTTTATTGACAAAAGAAACTAAGACCAGTTCCTTAGTAGGAAACCAAGATCGAGGGGAAGTTTATTTCAGAAACTAAGACCAGTTCCTTGGTAGGAAACCAGGATCGAGGGGAAGTTTATTTCAGAAACTAAGACCAGTTCCTTGGTAGGAAACCAGGATCGAGGGGAAGTTTATTTCAGAAACTAAGACCAGTTCCTTGGCTGAAGACCAGGATCGAGGGGAAGTTTACCTTTTCTAAGCATCATTGCTTAGCAAAAGAAGATGAATGCGCAAGCTGCCATCCATAGCCATCAAAATTTCGGGTATTCCGATATTTAATCCTCTTGCACCCCGAATGCCCAAATACCTTCGTCATTCACACCTTCGGGTCCAAGAAGATTAAATAGGGGCATCTGTCATACCCCAAATTTTGACCACTAAGATTTCCCATCATTATGAAAATCATCATCACAATATGGAGGAACCATCATACTTCATCAGTCTCCCCAAAGATGGGTGAGCATTCACTACAATCAAAATTAGGGTTTCAAGCCCTCTCTGAGTGCTTAGACAAAGGATCAATCAAGGAATGACATGATCTTCAACTTGTCTAACCTCTCAAACATCCACAATGGATCAAAAGGACTCCCACTTCAAGGATTAAGCACAAGGCTGCTCCCTTCTAGGTGGATCAAGTCTCAAGATCGATAGTGTCACCAAATTAGGGTTTTGGTCGACCAGGGCCTCCAGATGGAAAATTTTCATCTGGGCATAAGCCAATGATCCAAAACATAACCTAATATACTCCATGGAACCTCATGGAACCAATCATCAAGTCAATTTTGCTTCAGGGGATGCATTCATCAAAAATCAGGAATTAGGGTTTCTTGACCTAATTCACCCCTAAGTTGACTTTTAGGGAAAATCATGAGCCAAGACCTCAAGAGAGGATTTGAGGGTCTCTAATGAACTATATTGATCCATTTGCAACAATGGATTAATCCAACAAGCTTGAGCAACAAGTCTCAATTTCATCTGCACCACAATTAGGGTTTTAAGGAAAAAGTCAACTGTAGCTTTGACTTTTAACCAGGACATGCTCCCTTCGCCCTATGACATGATTCAATATACCCTATAACACCCATGGAACATGTCCATCAAGTTTTATTTAGGTCAAGGACATGATTTCCTGAAGAATTGCACAGTTTGGAATTCATCTGATAAAAAGTCAACTGTGCACAAAAGTCAACTTTGACTTTTTGAGATTTTTCACTAAAATGGTTTTTTAACCCTAAAATGATGTTAATGTATGATTTGAATCATCATTCATCAAGAAAAATCAAGAAAAGTTGGATAACTTGTAAAAGGGGTAACCATAAAAACTTAGAAAATTTTCTAAGTTAAAAATAAAGTGACAAGGGTACCAACTTTGGAGGGTCATAACTCCTAAACCACAAGGCCATTTTTTTCCATCCAAAGCTTGATTTGTATATCTCATTGCCCTCTACAAAAACTTCAACTAGACCTAACTCCAATTCATTGTGGATTTTGAGCTATGAGTGAGCCAAAATGGCTGAAAATATGAAAGTACACCATTTTCCAACACTTAGAAAAATTCTGGGCAAGGCAGATTTTGTGTTGAAACATCAAAACTTGTGAGATCTTTTTACATGGATGCAAGCTGAATCAAGTCCAAAGTTAAACATCAATGTTGTTGCATATGTTGCCAAGAATTTAAAGAGCTTAACAGCTTGAATTGATTCAACTTGAGCCAAGAGAAATCCATGCCCAAAGTCATGCTGCTGCAAGCTGTTTTGGAAAAATCAGTTTGCATGTTTGCTTGCCACACACGATTTTGAACCAAAAACTGAGGATCAGCATGCCACATATATTCAAACCAATCACATGGCATCTGATCCAACTGATAAATCTGAGTCAAAAGGCCAAGGAATCTTCCAACTTGAAATTCATCCACTTTGGCACATTTTGCCTTGAATTCAAAGTGCATTAATGTGGAATAGTGCATTGTCAAGGTACCTACCCTACTCAGTCAAGTTCTCTGATTAAACAACAATAAAAACATCTGAGGAATGTGATTTTGGTCAAGGCATAGCACTGCTCTTGGGAATGGCTAGCTTGCCTTGCTTGAGAAGAAATCCTCCAAGCCAATCCATGCAAATGTGATCTGATCCAGCAGCCATTCACTATTCCTCCAAAACAAAAGTTGATCACCTATAAATAGAGGTCCCAATGGATCATTCAACTCACACCAAAGCCAGTTACATCACTGCTTTCTCTCATTCTTCCTTGAACCTCAAGTTTTTTGGTTTTTGAGTAACCACTATTGGGTTTTGAGTTGCAGCCTTAGGCAATCAATTCCAATTGCTCAAACACATCATATATGATGTATTTGAGGTGTCCAAACACTTAAACACTGATTGTAACACCTCAGGCTCAAAATCACCCTTCAACCAAGCCATTATGCCTCAATTATGCAGGTGGAGGTCTCCAGCTTGATCCAAAGAGTTTCAAAGTGATCAAAAGCTTGCAACACACTCCATAACATCCATTGAAGCTGTAGGGATCATCAGTTCATGACTGGAACAAAGTTTGTGCAGAGTTCCATTTCAGCTTGCATCAAGGTAAGCCTCACAACTCAAACTCCATGATCCATGCATATTTCCTCGCATGATATTTTTGTCAATTGCTTGCCATCATATTCTGATTGTTTTCCCTCAAAAAATTTGATCATTGCACTCATAATCATGCCTACTCGATTGCTTTTGCAAAATTAGGGTTCATACAGCCACAATGATATAATTTGTTATACACTGAAAATGAATAAAATTGGGTATTGCCATCTTCTTCCTTGTGAAAAAACGCATGAGTTTGGTGTTTGAATGATGTCCAATGGTTGAGAGATGAGTGAGATATGGTGCTTCACGCACGAGCTCGAGGAAGAAGATGGCCATGGCGCCATTCTTAGAAAATCCAACAAGTTCTCTATATATTTTTCCCTTGCCATGTTATATTTGAATTGGCATTGCGCCCCAGCGGTTCATCAGCTGGTTTTGTGTGTATTGGCAAGTGAGAGATCTGGGGTTCGAATTCCCCTCGCCCCAGACTTCTTTTTATCACTTGTTTATTTTGTTATTTTTCATATTATTATTTTTAATGATTTGAAAAATTAATAACTCCTTCAATTTTTATCATTTTTTATTGGTTCTTTTTGCAACAATTCACAAAAATGTTGAAATATTTTATTCCACCAAAAAATTAGATTTATATTATTTATTTAATATAATTAGTATTTTTGTGAATAAATTCATTTTTAATTGTTTTTAAACATTCTAAAAGTGAATATTTACTTTGAAAATCAAAATCTAATGAGTTTAAATATTCCTTGTGATTATCCCTCATTTTTTCTAAACCTTAAACAAAATCATAAATGGATTATTCAAATTTATTTTGAATTTTGTTTGATTTCTTTAAATATTTACTTTTAAAGATTAAAATTAGGGTTTTTGATTAATTCAACTTTCAAAATTGATTTTCAAATACACTTAGGCCTCTAATAGAGTGTAAGACCCAATCCTTTTTTGACCAAATCATTTTTGGGCCTCAGTATATTGTATAAGTCCCGATACCGTCAAAAAACAAACGGCGCGATCGTCGCCCTTTTGAAAAATAACCATGGGCCTACCCTCGAGTAGTAAGACCCATTTCCTTTCTCAAAACTTTTTGGGCCTCTATTAGAATGTAAGACCCAACCCACTTTGTACAAATAACATTTTTGGGCCTCACTTATTGTATAAGTCCCTCTGTACATTTTCAAATAAACGGCATGATCTTCGCCCTTTTCAAAATAACACTGGGCCTACCCTCGTGTTATAAGCCCCAATCTTTTTCTTTAAACTTTTTGGGCCTCTTGAGAGAGTGTAAGACCCATCCCTTTGTACAGAAAACCTTTTTGGGCCTCAGTCACTTGTATAAGTCCCTCTGAACAAATTCAAACAGTGCAATCACTGATAAAACCCTGGGCCTCTCCTTGAGCTGTAAGCCCTAAATCTTTCTTTTTCAAAGCACTTTCTCCTTTGATTTTGAATATACTGTTGTTTTCAATCTTTCTTTGTTGAACAACTAACCAAACAGCATGGAAGCTCTACAACCGAGTAAGTGGTTATTACTTTCATTTACCGCTTTCATATACATATAAAAATGTATTGTGGGGTTGTTTCGCTGTAAGTCTTCTTTCATAAACTCATATCAACTGTGTAATAATAGTATAGATATTTAGAGTTTCCCCGGCAACTACGTCTAGCATTAAGCCCGTTGATCACTCTTAGAAATAGTCTAAACTAGATCCCCATAGGATTACCAGACACAGTCTTCCCTCCTCTTGGGGTTAAACAATATGGAAACATGAAAGGCAGCATTCTCTGTGAACCCTTTCATAGACTGTCACTCGTAGAAGTTGTCAAAGAAATTCTACTCCCCAGAGATGATCTTTTCTCTGTGAATGGCATCTCTTGAGTTTCTTCCAAATTCTCGGACTTTCCTGGCTTGATCTATTCTCGGTGAATGGCATGTCTTGAACTTCTCGGGGTTTGGGGGCCCACAGGCTTCTTAAAAGAACTTGTCAAGAAACTCTATTCCCCAGAGATGATCTTTTCTCCGTGAATGGCATCTCTTGAGTTTCTTCCAAATTCTCGAACTTTCCTGACTTGATCTATTCCTTGTGAATAGCTTGCCTTGGATTTCTCGGGGTTTGGGGACCCATCGGCCTCCTCTTGGGCATCGTACAAGGACCCACGGGCTTCTTAAAAGCAACCCCGCCTCCTCTTGGGCTTAGTACAAGGACCCTACGGCTTCTTAGAAGTATTCACAGCCTCCTCTTAGGCTTCGTATAATGATCTCTTCCTCCGGGAATGATAGCCTCCTCTTGGGCTTCGTACAAGGACCGATCGACTTCTTAAAAGTTTCCAGCCTCCTCTTGGGCTTCGTACAAATTGTCCCGACGACCTCCTAGAGGTATAGGAACAGAACTTAATCATCTGCATAGAACAGTCCTTTCAAAGAGTCTACTACTGTTTCTCAAAGCATAGTACAAAAGATAAAACTCTAGACTTGGACAGTCTAATCTCCTTGAGTCTCAAAGACATTCTTAAGCACTCTTCAAAAATAGGAAGTAAACCCGTAGACTCGGACAGTCTCAATACCCTTCAGATTTCCCGCTTCCTTAAAGAACAGGAATAACCCGGATCCTTGAAACAAATCCATGAGTACAATGTTGCTCATATAAGAACTGATTTTCTCTTTAAAATCAGTATACTGGACCTGTCACTCAACTGAAACAGTTACAATAGCCTCCTCTTAGGCTTTGTACAATGATCCTCCCCATCGGAGTCAAACAACGTTTAGCCTCTCTCTCGGGCTTTGTACGAGACACATAAGAGACTCCCTCGTTGAGTCAATCACCACTTTCGCCTCCATCTCGGGCTTCGTACGAGATACAAAAAACTCTCTTGTTGAGTCAAATAGCCTCCATCTCGGGCTTTATACGAGATACCAAAAGATTCCCTCGTTGAGTCAAAAACCTTTTAGCCTCTCTCTCGGGCTTTGTACGAGACACATACTAGCCTCCTCTTAGGCTTTGTATAAGAAAACCACTGGTTGATCCAATCAACCTTTTAGCATCAAAGTTGTGCCTCGTTCACAGTACACAAACATCAATAACTCCTTCCCTTTCATCTAATCGCTGTAAGCGGCAAGCCTCTGGATCATCTACATCCATGCCATTGTCCCTCTTTTAGCATGAGAAATTCCTAAGGAAAGATGGCATTGCTCTACACTGAGTTAAAGTCTTCTCCTTCAGGTTAAAACCCCCTATAAAGGAAATTATGGCATTGCTAGTATCCGCGTATCCCAGTTAAAGTAATCCTCCTTTACAGTCAGTCACCCAACAGTTGTGACAAACAGACCCCTTTAGAGATGACAAATTCTCTCTAAAGTCAAACACCTTTAGCTTCATATCTTGGGCTTTGAACAAGATACAAATAGATTTTTCAGCTTCATTTCTTAGGCTTTGAACAAGATACAAACCACATTTCACTTCACGTCTTGGGCTTTGAACAAGACACCAAAACAACCATTTCCTCCCATAGAATAGGAGGAACTACGAACGCTCTGATTTCCCTGTTTCGGTAAACGGGAATACGTAGGCATAAGATTGAAAGAAAAATCTTAGCGAGCACACTAAACAAAAACCCAAAATCCCATACTCTCATGTATCTATCAAAAGCATCAGTCCTAACATCCTAATCCTTGTTCCCCGCTATAAAGTCCTAGAAAGAGAAGAGAAAACCGTATTGGCGAAAATACAAATAACCAGTACAAAGGCCCCCCACATTGATAGCATTCGTAACCTAACAGAACGCTGTTTAAACTCAGTATGCAAAGCATGGTTAATTGGAGACATCTATTTCTCTTCCTTCATCAGCTTTAATAGGATAAAAAATGAATCGACCTGTAGTTAAAACTCAACCGCAGAGAACGACCAGCGCTTAAGAACCGCGTCCAAAATCGCTCGCTACAAGTTAGACTTGGTCAACTTTATATTCCAACAGATTTCGTAGTAATGGACATTAAAGAAGACGATGAGATCCCAATCCTTTTAGGTAGACCCTTCTTATCAACAGCTGGAGCTATAATTGATGTCAAAAAAGGAAAAATGACATTCGAGGTAGGTAATGAGAAAGTAGAATTTATACTATCCCAATTCTTAAATGCACCAGCCATAGATGACTCATGTTATGTCATTGATATAATTGATGAATGCATAAGAGAATTAGATAAAGAAGATCCAGTAGAAACCATCAAACTACCTTCGATCCCCATAATGGACGACGACGGATTCGAACGCTTACCTGAACCTTATATAGATAACAGTCTTTATGAATGCTTGGCACTTACCCCAGATCATATGCCATGTCCGAAAAAACCATCAATAGAGCTTAAGGAGCTACCTAAGAATTTAAGATATGAGTTCTTAGATGAAGAATTAAATCGCCCAGTCATAGTCAGTGTCGTGTTAGATGGTCCTGAAACCAATCAACTCTTAGATGTTTTAAGAAGATATCCCTCAGCTCTGGGTTATAAAATTTCTGATCTCAAAGGAATAAGTCCTTCTGTGTGTATGCACCGAATTATGCTGGAGGAAGACACTAAACCCTCCAGAGAACATCAACGAAGGATAAATCCTATAATGAGCGACGTAGTAAAAAAGGAAGTGTTAAAGTTGTTAGAGGCTGGAATAATATATCAAATATCTGATAGTAAATGGGTAAGCCCCGTACATGTGGTACCTAAGAAAGGAGGTGTCACCGTTGTACAAAACGAAAAAGGAGAACAAATAGCCAAACGTGTAGAAAATGGTTGGCGGATGTGTATCGATTACATAAAGCTCAATAAGGTAACTAGGAAATATCATTTCCCACTTCCATTCATTGATCAAATGCTCGAACGTTTAGCTAGGCATTCTTACTTTTTTTATTTAGACGGATACTCAGGATTTTTCCAAATACCCATTCACCCTGATGATCAAGAGAAAACAACCTTTACATGTCCCTATGGAACATTTGCTTACAGACGAATGCCATTTGGACTATGCAATGCTCCAGCTACCTTCCAACGCTGTATGATGTCAATCTTCACAGATTTCCTTGATGAGATCATGGAAGTATTTATGGACGATTTCTCGGTATGTGGATCCAGTTTTAAAAACTGTTTAACAAACCTCGAGAAAATCCTGGAAAGATGCGTAGAAGTAAACCTGGTTCTAAACTGGGAAAAATGCCATTTTATGGTGACTGAAGGCATAGTACTAGGACACATATTGTCCGAAAGAGGCATCGAGGTTGATAAAGCTAAAATAGAAGTAATAGAAAACCTTCAACCACCCAAAACCATTAGAGAAATCTGAAGTTTTCTTGGACACGCCGGTTTCTACCGACGCTTCATTAAAGACTTCTCCAAAATAACTAAACCATTAACCAACTTACTTATGAAAGACGCCGAATTCAAATTCGATGATAAATGTCTTGAAGCCTTTAAATACCTAAAACAAGCACTGATTTCCGCACCTATAATTCAACCACCTGATTGGAATCAACCTTTTGAAATTATGTGCGATGCTAGAGATTACGCTATAGGCGCTGTTTTAGGACAAAAGAAGGATAAGAAACTCCATGTAATTTACTACGCCAGTAGAACTTTGGATGCGGCTCAGCTGAATTATGCCACAACCGAGAAGGAACTCCTGGCAGTAGTCTTTGCAATCGACAAATTCCGATCCTATTTAGTAGGAGCAAAAATCATAGTCTACACTGATCATGCTGCGATAAGATATCTATTAAGCAAAAAGGACGCTAAGCCTAGATTACTACGCTGGATCCTTTTACTTCAAGAATTCGATTTGGAAATCCGAGATAAGAAAGGCACTGAAAATGTGGTCGCTGACCACCTCTCAAGGATTGAATATCTAAAACCAGATCTTGTTCCTATCAATGATGATTTCGCATACGATAGATTAGTAGGAGCAGTTAGAACCATCCACGATGATGATCCTGACCCTTATTTAGAAGTAGACATTGAAAAGGCATTCGCAGTGACAATCGTACCTTGGTATGCAGATTTTGTTAATTATCTAGCAGCTGATATCATACCCCCTGATCTAAATTACCAACAGAAGAAGAAGTTCTTTCATGACGTAAAACACTTCTATTGGGACGAACCCCTTCTATTCAAGAGAGGCGCAGATGGCATTTTCCGTCGTTGTGTCCCTAAAGAAGAAGTAGAAAATATAATTAAACATTGTCACTCTTCACCATATGGTTGACATCTAGGCTCGTCCAAAACATGCGCTAAAATACTTCAAGCATGTCTTTTCTGGGCAACGTTATGGCGCGATGTTCATACCTACATTGTAAGATGTAACAGATGCCAACGCACTGGGAACGTCTCAAGAAGAGATGAAATGCCTTTGAAAAATATTCAGGAGGTAGAACTCTTCGATGTTTGGGGTATAGATTTTATGGGACCTTTTCCATCTTCGATGGGAAACAAGTATATCTTAGTAGCCGTTGATTATGTATCCAAATGGATTGAGGCCATAGCTGCACCCACCAACGATACTCGTGTAGTCATTAAACTATTTAAAAACTATATTTTCCCTAGGTTTGGAGTACCTCGACTGGTTATAAGCAATGGAGGATCGTATTTCATATCTAGGATATTTGAGAACCTATTAAAGAAATACGGAGTGAAACACCGAGTAGCCACACCTTACCACCCATAGACTAGTGGACAAGTGGAAGTCTCTAATAGGGAAATAAAATAAATCTTAGAGAAAACCGTATCAATCTCTAGAAAAGATTGGTCCTTAAAACTACAAGAAGCCTTGTGGGCTTATAGGACCACTTTCAAAACCCCTATAGGAACAACCCCATATCAATTAGTCTACGGAAAATCTTGCCATTTACCCTTTGAGCTTGAACATAAGGCCTACTGGGCCATAAAAGCCCTTAATATGGATTACTTAACAGCCGGAGATAAACGAATTCTAGATATTCATAAATTAGAAGAGTTACACCGGAATGCTTATGAAAATGCCGTAATATATAAAGAGAGAACCAAAGCATGGGATGACAAAAGGATTATAAAAAAAGAGTTCAACGTAGGCGATCCTGTTCTTCTTTTCAATTCTAGGTTACGATTGTTTCTAGGTAAGTTACACTCAAGATGGACTGGACCCTATGAGGTCACCAAAGTCCTGAAATCTGGAGCATTTGAAATTGCAAACCATTCATGTAGTCCCTTTCTAGTGAATGGGCAAAGATTGAAACCCTACTATGGAGGTGACATACCTACTTACTACTCGGGTCACACTCTGATAGACCCACCTATAGCAACATCCACAACGTAAGTTCTTCAGTCGTCAAGCTAACGACGTTAAACAAGCGCTGCGTGGGAGGCAGCCCACGATTTTCTTTTCGTTATCTTTCTTATTTATGCATAGAATTTATTTCAGAAAAAGAAAAAGATTTATTATATTAATTATTTTCTAACGTGATTGACTTATGCAATGTCTATGTTTACAGGTTCCAGATCACATCATCTCAGACATTCCACACTAACTTTCTTTTCAGGATGCAGAGCTATGATGACATGCACATTGTGTTCAGAGATGACGAACAGAGGAAGAAATACGTAGTCCTTTCTGAGAGACCAATCCTACCCACTAGGTACCCTGACCCAAACTGTCTAACAGCTTTAGGTATTAAGGCTAGTGTGAGGTACCTTTGTCACCAGCTCCAGTGGGATGAGTATTCTGAAGCTATGAATGTAACCTATAAGCATCTAACCTTAGAGTTCCTCAGTTCACTCATTTATGACCCTTATAGTGGAAGAGGTTACAACAGTGGAAGCATAAGATTCAGACTATTTGGAAATGAGTATGCCCTTAACCACAGAGATTTTGCTAGAATACTTGGTTTTCAATGTGGCTTGGATGCAATCCATTTTATGCATGAAACCAATGTTATGCAAGATGAGCTTGACCTATTCTGGAGCAAAATCACTGGTGGAGGAAGACCTGATCCTTCCACCCAATTAAAAAAACAAAATCCACAACCCAGCTTTCCGTTATTTCCAAATGATCCTAGCTGAGACTTTCTTTAGTAGAAGTGAAACCGAGAACCAAGTTACTGCAGAAGAGATTCTGATGCTCTTTTGTACTGCTGAGTCACAACCATTAGCCAGTGGTAATTTTCTGATGTGTAACCTATATTTGAATGCTGCATCTTCCAGAGGACCCATCCATGTAGGCGGTACTATTACACACATAGCTTATGCCCTAGGTCTAGCCAACAAGCTAACTCATCTTACCTCCCATTGTAGCTACACCTTAATTGACATTCATCATTGCCTTGACCGTGGTCTTATCAGAAGAGCATTCTTTAGTGCAGATAACTTTAAGCTCCTAATAGACAACAAAGTCATTCACTACTTCATTTTTCCAAACCATACCCGAACAAGTGTCCATGATAGAGCTAACTGGTCATACGCTTTGGAAGGCCAAGACAAGACACCCATCAGACCTAGGAACGACCCTGTGCCTGAGTACCACCCTACACCCTATCCTAAAAGGACTACTGTTTATTCCTCTAACGTTAATCTGCAACGCAGGGACATATATTCAGAGTTTGACGCTATGCGCAAGGAGATAATTTCTCTTCGCGAAGAATGCGCCGAGCTTACCTTACAGATACATATCTCAGATGCAACAAACGCTTCATCATATGATCTTTTGGAGCAGGAGATTTGCGATCTCAGACGCCAGCTTGCAGAGGCACGGACACCTTGTCCTCACATGACTTAGGGTGTCCGCCGCCAGTCTTCCTAGAAGATATTCAGGAGCTCTGGGGCATAGCTCACACTTTGTGTGGGAGAGACACACCACATGCTTGTTATGATTGTTTATCTTTACCTTTACCGAAATCTTATCTTTGTTTTCATTATCGTTATTATCGGACTATTAGTAGATTTTATTTTCCATCGTCATTAGTACTAACCTATGTTTTTTTTGCAAGTGTTATATTTCAAGTTATAATAAATATCTACATCATTACAATTTATTGGTTATATTTAATTTTTTCATTTTTATTATTGGTTATATTTAATTTTTTTCATTTTTTATTATTAATAAAAAGAAAAAAAATAATATATATATATATAATAATAATAATAATAATAATAATAATAAAATTATTAAAAAAATAGATGAACAAAATATTCTCTATGTTTCTTACATGTACCAATATGCTATAGACACCCCAAAGAGAAATTCATCAGCCAATCAAAGCCCAAACCCGTGCCAGCCCAGTTAACACAGTCCGAGGACGCGGACCCCATCTCGGCGAACGCGGAGGCGTTCTGGGTTTTAAACAGACCAGAATAAGAAAACCCCCATTTTTGCCACTCTCTTCATCTTCTACCTCCAAAAATTCCGATTTCAATCACCATAAAACACCATTAAACCATTAAAATCCCTGATTTCATAACTTCCCCACTGCCATTACACCTTCCATTACACATTATCTCTATAAAAACCATAGATTTCACCAAAATCTACAAAAACAAAAATTACCCATTCTCCATCACCAAACCTTCATTTCACTTCAACAATGGCAGCGGAGAACCAAGAAAACATCATTTTTCGAGATGGAGATGACGGAGTCAAGCAATGGGAAAAATGGGAGAGACTTCAGACACGCAACATTCTTGCGACGAGGTACATTAATGATATTTGTCTGTATAACCTTGGTATAAGATTTAGCGTATTTTATCTGTTAAAAAATTTGAAAATAGAGAATATTTTTATTCGCAAGGAGCCTACCTACGAAAGGCTAACCCGCGAATTTTTGAGTTCTTTGGAGTACACTGTCAGAGAAAACACTGCCAGCACAGTAGGCACAGTGAGATTTAGGATGTTCAATGTTGAATACATTTATACCACTGATGCACTTGCTGAGTTATTAGGATTCTATTTTGGGAATGGTGCAGCCTGTGAGGCACCCATAGACACAAATTGGTCAACTGAGGCCTTTCAACTGTGGAGAAACATCTCAGGCCAAACCACTTGCTCCTTTGATGGAAATTTGTCTTCTGACATTCATAACCCGGCCATACGGGTATTCCGCCTTTTATTAGCTGATACTATTTTTGCACGTGAAAACTCTAACAAGATGAATTCCAAAGAATTTATATTTTTACAGGATGCTTTACTTAGAAGAAGATTAAATCCTGTACCATTTATGATATCACATATGAGGGCAATTGAGAAAAAGGGCAACACCGTGTCATTTGGAGGGTTGATTACCTTCATTGCACGAGCCCTCCACATGGACGTTGAGTTGGCCACATTGGAACCACTTCCTCCTCAGACCATTGATTTAAACTTTCTGCGAGATATGCGTTTATGCAAAACGAGGCTGGAAGGAGGCTATATCCTCATGGTTCGCAATGCTGCCATCCCGAGTGTCGCCTTACCTTGTTCAACACGCACTGATGTGCGCAAAAGAGAAAATTGGCTCTATGATTTGAAGGCTGCTCCTATTTTAGACCCATTACTTCCAAACGTCCCCGAGGACGAAGGAAATGAGAGAGATGATGAATATGACCATATGGAGCAGTCCCCGATTCGTGTATCACCTGCACACACCCCACCTGTTACTGATCATCCTGCAGGTACTTCTTCCGGATTTTATATCACTCAAGAAATGTGGCAAGCACAGCAAGTCAGAGAAGAAGAGTGTGATGGCCTATTCTAAGCCATGTACCAACAGCAGCGAGAGATGATGGATTTTATGCGGGTGTCACAGCAATCCACTCTTGAGAGTTTCCAAGCACTTAGAAGTCAAAATGCCTCTCTATTAGAGAGGATTGAGCAGATGGAGCTGTCACATACCGCCCGACACCGCAGTAGGAGCCGTCGTCCCAGACGTTCAGAGCAGGATGGAGAGGGCCCTAGTGGCCGACATGATTAATTGCCAGGTTTTACCTATCCCCTTCTTACTTTTATCGAAACATTGAGGACAATGTTCGGTTTAAGTGTGGGAGGAGATATTTACTATTTTTAGTTGTCTTTATTTTTATGCTTTCTAGTATAGTTTAGTTTGTTTTAAAATGTGCTTAACGAGTCATTTTATGTAGTTTATCTATTCTTCCAATTCTTGAGCCTTAACAAATTTTTTAACAAAGAAAACATCATTTATTTTGAAACATTGGGCTATTAGGACAAGTAAGATCATTTGCAAGGGCTTGGGAAAACCTTTTTGAAAAATCGATATCGTTTTTTACACCGTAAGTTTCTCAAATATAGGAGCCTATATCTAGTTTTTTTTATACTATGGCCTTAAAATCTCACCCTTCATCACTTACCCTTAAATAGTTTATCCTAGCAGTCAGCACCATCTTAGCCACCGCTAAGTGACAAACCGATGCAAATAGGTAAGATCCTGCAAAAAGAAAAAAAAAAGAAAAATCCAAGAAGATACTAAAGTATCTTTAGAAAATATTTTTGCAAGAAAAATTATATATCCAAAAAGAAAAAAAAATATATCAAGTCATTGATATAAAAGGATTAGGATTACCACAGGTTATGTTCACCATGCGAGTGAAAGATAACGGGCTTAATGTGATTGCGCTCGAATGAAAAGGGGTAAGAAAGGAATGAGTAAGATAGGCCTAAGTATAACATCATGGTTTGGATTGGTTTGTATAGGAGAGAAACTTATGACCCGCAAAATCGCGGAAAGTGTGATTACGATACCCTTGGTTCATGAGTTAGTACCTACCAATGTATCATTAATCAAACTTAAGTTCTTACCCCGGATTAGATACTCGTATGTTTGTTGTTTTTCCTCTTTCAGTTTATGAAAGTTTGCTTGAGGACAAGCAAAGGTTTAAGTGTGGGGGAATTTGATAGCACCAAACTACACTGTATATTTGACTCTGATTTCACATGTTTTTAGTTGTTTATTTGTTATTTTCCTTTGCTATTATGGTATTTTGTTTTACTTTCAGATATATTGCCTGATTCGAGCCTACAGTAAGAAAACGAAGCAAAACAGAGCTAAAATGAAGATTTCTTGTGTAAAATGTATACTAGCCATTTCACTCAGCGGACGCCAAGGAGGACGCCGTTTGCATAATAACTTCACTCACATGCCAACGGTCACAAAAGATGTTTCACCTTCCAAAGTACACTCGGCGGACGCGGAGCAGGGGTCGGTGGGCGCCGACAGTTATAAAGAGGAAACGGTCTGAAACATTCAAGGCAGTTACACCTGAAGAAATTAGTTTCTAAAACGTTTTTCATAATGATTAGGGGCAGTTGCAATTTCGAATTTCCTATAAATAGGCCTTGCATTTTCACTTTTTAGATATCCAATCTTAGTTTTCAACATAGGCATAGAGTTCACTTTGTAAAGCAATAATCCGTCATATCGAGGGGTTGTTGCACTATAGTTGTTAGTTGGATTGGAGCAATCATAGTTAGGAGCTATTTACTTTTCCGCAATTTATTTTCCAACATCTGTACCAGATTCAGTCTCCGCTTTGGAGCAGGTTTCTTTTATAAATTACAATTTATTTTATCCACATCGCTTTTATATTATTTATTTTCCTGCACTGCTTTATATTCGTTTATTTTTCGTCTCTGCCATTACCTTATTATTTTATTTATCTGTGTGATCTGTGTCTCTTGGAACTGAACTTAAGCGTGACACTTGTGTTCACTCTTTTAAAATACACTCTCACACTTCGCACGTTTTTATCTTAAATATGTCTTACTTTGCAAATCAATTTATCTTTATGTTCTCAATTACTATGTCTAGCTAAATCCCTTGTGCTGGGATGTGAGGATCGTCGTTCTGACGGTGCTCCACATGACATCTCTTTAGAAATACTTTAGGGGTTGTTTTTTATTTTAATTAAACTCTTCTGAACTTCAATTGATCGGTCATTACGTAAATGAGACCGTGTTTTTGTTTGTGTAATGACTGTGACTAGATCGGGTAAGATCGAAAGCCGTCCGGCATTTTAGAAAAGAGTTTGTTAGTTGTTAATTGATAAATACAGCGGAAGCACTTTATTGATTAACTAGGAAAGTTTTATATTATTAGAAAGAGGTTTTAAAACTATTTTCGGACGCATTTATAGATTTAAGATCCGGTTGGCCGAGCATATGCCGGAAACCCTTTGGTATAAAATATTTTCAATCAAAAGAACTTTTTTACTAAGTTTTAGAGGTAATTACATAAAAAAGGACTTTATCACTTTAACGCAAGGAGCGACCGGTGCAGCGTGAGCGGCTGGTATAGATTAAAGGTTAGGTCTGTTTCCGATCACGCTAACGCGGCGGATCCTTTTTAATTAACTCTTTTTCAAAGAAGAAAACATTGCCCCGTAAGTGTTACTATTTAGATGATAGGAGTATTGTTTGATTGATGTGAATTACATTCCAGTATAGTATTTATTTGATTTATTTCTATTTTCGTTCTATAGAAAACCTTTACCCTGATATCAATTAGCCTTAGTTAAACAACGTAACAATAGTAATCGATAGATTGACATTGGTCTCTTGGGATCGATAAATCTTTTATATTACTCAGATGCAATTCGTATACTTGCGGATAACGCGCATCAATATTCGAATGAGTGTATTGATGGGTGTATGGGTATGTGGTGTAGGTGTAGGAGATGAAGAAACAAGAGGGGGGTTGTGTGTTATACCTGAAGAGCTTGCTGCCATTGATACTTGAGGAGGTGGCTGGACCTTTAGTGAAGACATTTTAATGGCAGCCATGACTTGTTCAAATCTGTAATCCTCCAAATGTTTGTCATTCTCTAATCTGGTGTGAATATGGCCAATTTGTTTCTCCAAATCTGCAGCAACCATTTCCAATCTCTCATCCAGCAGCTGCTGATTTTGAGCAATTACATTATCTAGGTGGATTTGGGCTGTTTGGACAGCCTCTTCCACAATTTCTTTGGGTGTGGGATTAGGTGGTTTAGGGGGAGCCATGAATTCAGCAAGATGAAAGCACCAATGATAGATTTAAAATAGGTTAAACTTAGATCTATATTGCAAAAGAGAAAAAAATAATAAAACAAACTTTTCTTCATATCTCAAGCAGCAGCCACAATACAATATATATATGACTAGGGTTACTACTAAATAAAGGGTCATGGGCCCAAAATAAAATAAACTACCCAAATACATAAACCAACTAAAGACATAACTTGATAACAGCTCCCCCTTAATCCAAATAAAAATCTTTTAGTAATATTGATTGTCTTTTTTCTCAAATTTGCTTAGGACTCTTCTTAACATCAACCTTAATGTGAAGAAGTGTTATTTCATTCGCATGGTACCATTGATGTGTTTAACGTGTTTGCACTACAACATTTCCAAACTGCTATTTAAATAAAAACGTAGAATTTTTAGTGTAGTAGTCAAGTGTGATAAACTCTTTTTTTTATATTTGTAATTTCAAAAGTTTTCTAGCAAATATGTGAATTACATCATTGAAGAAAGTTAACGTTTTTGTTGTTATAATTTTAATGAAGTTTAATTGGTAATTCAAGTGTTGTAACCGATTACCACGAATTAC
Source organism: Lathyrus tuberosus (assembly GCA_022829125.1). NCBI lineage: Eukaryota > Viridiplantae > Streptophyta > Magnoliopsida > Fabales > Fabaceae > Lathyrus > Lathyrus tuberosus. The sequence continues at coordinate 1,236,797 of JALAZF010000073.1, read as the reverse complement.
CAATCGGTTACAACTGCATCTGATATGTATTCCAGTAGCAGAACAATCTATTTTTCGAAGGCCTAAACGGTTACCAAAAATGGTGTAACCGGTTACCACTGTAGTTGAATTAATTTCTTTTATTTTCAGTGTCAGGTGTAACCGGTTACCCACTTTGGTGTAACCAGTTACCCACTTTGGTGTAACCCGTTACCAGCCTGACTTTTTGTTTTTTCTGCTATTGTACTTGGTCAAATTGTATCCCAATTGATTTGTAACATTTGTATAAGTGTTTAGGGTGCACTCTCACTCTGGTTAAGGCAAGTATAGCATCTTAGCTTCAATTTTCTCTCTCTCTCTCTCTCTCTCTCTCTCTCTCTCTCTCTATCTCTCAATTCTCCTTTTTTTACTCTCCATTTCCAAAATTTCTCTATCATTGTTTTACCAACCTTGTGGTTGCTTGTTCCAACATTTGGTATCAAAGCCTGATTTGATCCACAAATACCTAGTGTGCAACATGAACTCTGTCTACAATGAAAGAATCTGTGCAAACTTATCCATTCTTGATGCGAAGAACTATGACTAATATTGCAAGCAAATGAAGGTGTTGTTTGGCTACCAAGATGTTCTTGAGGTGATCAAGAATGGTTGCTCCTCTTCAAGCTAATGCAACAGAGGCGCAAGAGGCATCACAAAACAAAGAAAATAAGAAAGATTTCAAAGCATTTTTCTTCATCCATCAATGTGTTGATGGTGACAATTTCGAGAAAGTTGGTGATTATGAAACATCGAAGCAAGCGTGGGAGATCTTAGAGAAATCTTATGCAAGGGCTGACAAGGCAAAGGTGGTGTGTTGAAGTTTGTGTAGTAATTCAAGTGTTGCAACCAGTTACCACAGGTTTGTAACCGATTACAGCAAGACCATATGTGCAATCTAGTAGCATAGAATTAAAGTTTTTGAAGGCTTGTTCCATATTAACGACATTAGAGGTGCAATCTAGTAGTATAGACTTGAAGTTTTCGAAGGCGTAACCAGTTACAGGATTTGATGTAACAGGTTGTCACTGTAGCTGAATTAATTTTTTTATTTTCAATGTCAGGTGTAATCGGTTACCCACTTTGGTGTAACCGGTTACAGGCTCGATTATTTGTTTTTTCTGCTTTTGTACTTTATCTAATTGTATCCCAATTGATTTGTAACATCTATATAAGTGTTTAGTGTGCACTCTCACCCTGGTTAATGCAAATAGAACATCTCTCTCTCTCTCTCTCTCTCTCTTACTTCTTCTCTTTTACTCTCCACTTCCAAAATTCTTTCACCATTGTTTTTCCAACCTTATGGTTTCTTGTTCTAACAAATTTGCTTATATTTCTTTTTTTTTTTGGTTTGTAGACGAAATAATTTCCTTATATCTATCAATTATATACATTAATGTAAAGAGTTATATGAATTATTTGTTTAGTGGAGGAGAAATTTTCTTGTTTAGAGGATTCAATTGAGATTTTTTTAAAGAATTCAATTGACTATAAAAACAGTGTATCAATTGTTTAAATTAATTTGTGTGTGTGTGTGTGTGTGTGCGCGCACGCGCGTGTGTGTGGGGGTGTGGAGGGGGACTTCGTAGATGCTTTTGCGATGCCATGGATCCAATGTTGCGATCCACGGTGCTTTTCGATTCGAAGGAGTAGATCTTGAAATAGTGTTGTTAATCGGCATTTATCTTGGATCGACGTTGCTAATCTCAGGAACGATATATTTAGGGGATATCTGCATGGTTAATACTCCAATGCTCAAGTCGGTTTAGGTTTTGACATAATCATAATGGAAGGGGACATTAGAGATTGTGTACCAGAAAACCCTTTGGGAAGGTATTTATACCTTGGGTCTCGTGTTATTGGGCCTTTGGTCGGAGCGGGGCGTTTAACCTTAGGCCGACAGTGAACAGATTCCCCTAAGACTCGTTGGGAATTCTGGATGTCGGCGGTATCTTTAGTAGTCGTGGCCAACATTTGAGAATTGTTGCATAGATGTCGGCTGACATGTACTGCTTTGGTTTTTCCAAAGAGTAATAAGGAACATGAGCATTAAATGCACTCCCATCATTGAAGCGTTTCGCCGTTTTTCTCTTTACATGTGAGCTGAAAAGGTGCGGAGTGGTGTGACATAGTTTATTGTACACTTGAGTTCACTTCAGTTTGGGTGAATTCCCAAGATGAAATCTAACTGTTGATTTGTACTTGCATTTTACTTTCAATCTGATTTGTTCAACTGCCTTTGCCTATATAAGGAGGGAGAGAGAGAGAGAGAGAGAGAGAGAGAATTGAAAAACTTTTTTGCTATCGTGTAGACTGAGTTTCCCTTTTCTCTGAGAGCATTCCTTCAGGAGTAATTGTCGTTACACATTCAAAGTTTTCAAAGCTTTGAAGCTTCGACTCTTCAATCCTCTCCTTGCTTTATCACATTCAGCCTTACATTTTGAGGTAGCTTTCTCCCTTTCATCTTTTTCATTTAAGTATTTTATCGTGCTTTCGTTACATTGGATAATAAGCCTAATGTCATTAAGAGTGATTCAGAGGGTATTGTTTCTTCTCCTTCAAGAAGGGGGGTGAAATCTGAATCACATTTTCCTCTGTCAACGAGGATTTCAAATAAAAAATTATTCCTTTGAGTTATGATTCAGAAAGGGGAGGAGCGTCTGAATAATATCTTTCAGATGAGACTCTTCCTATAAATTTTTTGGAGGCTCTCCTTCTGGGGAAACTCGATAGAGGTGGAAACCTTGTCGAGAAACTGATGCCTTCTCCTGTCTTGCCTAAGGCAAAAATAAAAGTTGTTCGTCATTTGGAGTGCCTGCTCACGAGAATAGTGATGTTGAGATCACTCATCATTTGGAGTGCCAGAGGAAGTCTAATGTTGTGTTCTGGGTCAGCCCCGACGACCATTATATAGCTGATGTACTAGACCGGAAGGACCATCAATTAATTAAGCTGGCTAATGCCAATAGATACCACTAGGTGGCTGCTGAAATTGTTGATTGTTTGTTTCACTAATCCAGTTGATTTTATTATATCTAATGTCGAGTGTTTGTTTCACTAATCCGTCTTTGAACATATAATCTATTAAATTGTTTTTGGAAATAATAATATGAACAATTATTTTGTATTTGAAAAACACCTTACAATAACCAATGTTTTTTAAGCATTTTGCAACTTATCATTCATCTCACATTCTTTAATTGTTAAAATCTCTCTAATGCATCTAGTTTTTGTTCAACTTTCTTCAACACTTGTTGAATGAACAAGTATGGAAGAAAGTTGAACAAAAACTAGAAGCATTGGAGAGATTTTAACAATTAAAGAATGTGAGATGAACAATGAGTTTCAAAATGCCCGAAAAAAATTGGTGTAATTTGTTCTTCAAATATAATTGTTCATATAATTATTTTCTAAACCAATTTGAAAAGTTATTTATTCAGCTAGGGCTAAATGATACAAACAATCCACATTAAATATAATAAAATCAAGCTTGTTTTACCCGTCATATACATTTTAAAACCGAGGGGATAGATTTTTACACCATTTTAAATTCCTTACAAGATCTCACTAGGGATCGAACCATGACCATTGTCACTTTACCCATTGGTTATGCAAAAACCGAAGGGTAAAGTGGCAATTTTTCATGTTTTCGTTACCTCGCCTGTGTAACCTAGGTAAAGTCTACATCGCGCCCGAGGTAAGATGCGTTTTTATAGTAGTGTGTGCTGGAAAATCATTAATTGTCTAGATTAAATGTGCTCACATTATAAAGCTCTGCTTCATAGAGATACCATGTGTCAAAATGTCATTTGTTCGCAAGTGCTGCAAATCATCAATCAAAGGTTGCAAGTAGACATCTATTTTAACTTTCGGGTTGGATGGTCCAGGTACAAGACAAGTAAAAAACATGTATGGTTTGGTCATGCACATTTCAGAAGGGAGATTATAGGGTGTGACTATTATCGACCAACATGAATATAGAGAGCTAGAAGCTTAAATGTAAGGTGTAAACCCATCAATACATAAACCCAATCTTACATTTCTTGGGTCATTAGCATAATCGAGATAAACTTCGTCAAAGTGTTTGCATGCTTTTCCATCAGATGGCTAATGTAAAATATTTAGATTACTTGTGCTCTCATGACACCATATCATTTGTGATCCAAATTCCTTTGAAGCATAAAGTTGTTGTGACCTATGAATTATTGGAAAATAGAACATTCTCTTCACTTCCACATATTTGTATTTTGTAAGTAAATAATACACCTAAGAGGGGGGGGGGGTGAATTAAGTACTTTGAATTTTTTTTTCTTCAGATTTTCGACGGTTTTATGTTTTACTTTCCTAAGTGGTTACTATGTGATGAAAACTGTAAACGTGGAAAGTAAATGACACAAGGATATATCCTGGTTCCCCTCACAGTCCGAGAGTACTCCAGTCCCCTTTCAACATGAAAGAGATTTTTAATATTGTTAGGACTCTAGACAAGACTCTTCCTAGCCTTTCTATACATAAACTAGCAATCCACACCAAGAACAACCTCTTGTATTTTTCACTAAGTCCAAATGAGAACAATCCTCTCAAAGTAGACCTCTTGTTTCCAACACCCTACACAACAAGGATAACAACCTCACAATCTTATATCCAACAATCCTGGAAAAATAAGATGTGATACAATAATTCTAAATTTTTACAAGTATTTGATATGAAGATTACAATATCAATCTAAGATTGGCCTTCTCATTTGAACAAGCAAATTATAAATGATACACAAGTGTTCAATGTTATTTGAAATGAAACTTAGAATGTTTTCTCTATGAATGTTAAGTGCAGAAAGTTTCACTTTAAAAAGTTTGGTTTTGAACACTTAGAGAAATTCTTGAAAGATGAAGAGAGATTTTTGAATGTATGAAATTTGCAAAAGGAGGTGAGTTTAATTCTGAAAATAAATGAGTTTATATAGGCACAAGACATCTATTCAAATGAGTGCAATCAATGAAATGATACCATGCTTCAAAAAACCAAGTTTGAAAATCATTCTGCTGAAAAAACAAAGTATTTTTACATACTGGTTCAATGTTAATCGATTAACACATTTGCACTAGGAAATGGTTAATCGGTTAACCCCCTGCAACGTACAAAAAATTCAAAGTTTTCAAGTGTTAATCGATTAACATATTTGCACTAGCAAATGGTTAATTGGTTAACCAGTGTTAAAAACTGAAAAATACTTTTGTAAAAGATGTAGAATGTAATGGTTTTCTAAAGCAAATGTTTTAATGAAATATGACAAGTATGATTGATGTTTTGAACACTTGTTTATGCAAAGATAAGTTGAGTTCATATACCTTAATTCACGATCAATCTCTTAAAAAATTCACGACATTTTTTGATATATTTGAAACTTGAAACTTGAAACTTGATACATGTCTTGAGCCATTCCTTTTTGTCATTATCAATTGGTTGTATAATATTTTTGTCTTCATTAGAACACATTTGAGAAGCTTGATTCTTCATTCTTCCCCTTTTTGATGATGACAACCCTTTTCTTGAAAGTTTGGTTCCAACCTTGTTTTCTCCAACATGGCAATACTCCCCCTTGATGTAAGTTCCCCCTTAATCTAAGCTTGAGAGTTTTAAAGACATATAACTTGCTGTAAATTTATGTTAGAGAAACAAATTACAATAATTGGTATCTTCTCCCCCTATGTCATTACCAAAAAGGAAGGGAAAAGACTTTAAAATTGGAAAAACATAATATGTATGAACTATGAGAAGCATAAGTAAAGCATAACACATTTGAGACATTTTCACATACAAAATGAACAAAACATAACACAACATAGTCTTGACAAAACATAACATAGTCATTACAACAAAACATTAAACTAAAACATAACATAATTTGACATAACACAACATAATCCTTACAACGAAACATAACAACGGTAACATAGTCTAAGAGCAGGAATTCTTAAAAACTTAACATAAAGCAAGAACGTAATAAGACAATCCTACAATAATGCAACTAATCACTCTTCGACATATTGGTGTCTTCCTCTTCCTCTTCCTCTTCTTCTTCACTTTCCTCCACACTAGGTTTACGGCGATGAGATTTGGTGAGCTTAAGAAACATACACTTTATGGAATCCATCTCAAAGGTATGGTCTTGGTGATTCTTTTGCATGGTTGCCTCAATGGAGCACATCTTGTTATAAAGGGCTTCGTTTGTGTAGCCACCTTCCGGAGCTGGTGGAGGAACAAATTGAGGAGTATCATCTTTGTATACAAAACGTCCATTTCGATTTTTGACAATTCCTGTATTCTTAAGGCATGTAGAAGCATTAATCTCACACTCTTTTGACTCCATATCAACCTTTGGTTCTCTTTGTAAAGGTAAATCAATTGATATCAAAAGTTTTGAAACAAGTCTTGCGTATGAAAGACCTCTGCTCAAATTTTGTTGATAGAACATATGGTACATGATGGTGCACGCCCAGTTGACCTTCAAACCATTTTTGAGAGCATACATAATTTGCAACTCAGTGTCACTAATTTGAGCGTGATTAGAATGTTTCAGTATCAAAACGTATGCAATAATATAGTGCATCATACGATCACTAACGGTTAAATTCTTTGCAAATAATAAAACTCTAGAAGAAGCAACACTTTACCTACCCAAAATCTCAGCCTGACTAAAATGAGAAATTCTGAAATAATAGTCCATCTTATTGTAATTTACCCAACCATTAGTATTTGGAGTATAACCTTGCCGAATAAGTTGACCATCAGTAGATACACCTAACAGATTTTCGACAGTCTCTAAATCTAAACTAATTTCAACATTCCTAACTTTGGATGTTAAAATGTGGTCATCAAAATCATCGGTTTCGACATGCAAATTGGAGAAAAACTCCTTCACTAAATCAGGATAGTAAGGACCAACCTCAGAAACTTATTTATCAATTTTATGGTTCTTCAACATTTCAGGAAAATTAAAGGTGTGAGTAGGAAAGGATGATAAACTCACATACTTTACCGGCATGAGCAGACGATTCCTGAAGTCGAAGGTGAGTCTTCTGGACTTAGTGGTTGGTGCATGTTTCTCTGGATTTGAGATTCCTTCTCCCATTTTGGATTTTCCCTTGTCTTTCCTTGTGGAAGCCATGGATGGATGAAGGTTTGAGAGTTAGAATGAGATTTTCGGATTTGGGAAAGTGAGGATTTTGATATGAGAGTTTTGAAGTGTTGAGAGGTTATAAAGAAGATTTAGAAGAGTGGGTTTTAATTTTGTGGTTGAATGGAGTTTAATGGTTTGAAGAAGAGAGTAAATGAGAGTAAAGAGCTTTGCAGAGTACCAATGAAAGTTGGAAAGTGTTTTTGACTTATCTAAAAAGCACTTAAATAACCAAGACAAAACATAGGAAATGAAATAAAAGAAGGATAAAAATTCTGCATAATTAAAATTACGTATTTTTCAATGAAGCTACAGGGTTAATCGATTAACCAAAAGAGAGCACAACTTGGTTATTCGATTAACGGCTTGAAATTTTTTTCAAAAACGTTTAGTGATAATCGATTAACACATTTGCACAAGCAAATGGTTAATCGATTAACATACTACAAAAAACAGTAACTTCATAATTTTGAGTATGTTAAAAAAAAAAAATTTTACCACATTGACATGTTATAATACAATATAATGCAATTTTAATTCAACAAACATGTCATAAAAAATTATTTTAACCACCATAAAATATGAAAATAATAAAAACTTACATATATAGAAAATTTTAAAATTGCTAAAGATGAAATTCTATGTGTACCATATGTTTATTATTAATTATAATGAGTAAAACTTGAAGAATTACACGTCACCTTCATCGAGAATACCAAGATCCCACTGAATTTTGAAAAATTATTCTTTTGCGAGCGGTTTTGTGAAGATGTCAGTTAGTTAGTTGTGTGTATCCACAAAGGTGACTTCGACGTCCTTTTGAAATACATGATCACGAAGGAAATGATGTCGTATGTCGATGTGCTTTGTTCTTGAATGCATAACCGAATTCTTTTTTATGTTTATCGCACTTGTATTATCACATCGTAAAGGAACACATCCAAGATTAAGTCCATAGTCACGTAGTTGTTGTTTGAGCCATAAAATCTGTGCACAACAACTTCCTGCTGCAATATATTGTGCTTCGGTCGTGCTAAGTGCGACACTAGCTTGTTTCTTGAACGACATAATACTAACGCATTCTCTAGTATGTGACATGTACCACTTGTGCTCTTGCAATCAGTTTTGCAAACTACATAATCCGAGTCAGAATGACCTACTAAATTGCAAATACTACCTTTTGGATACCATAGCCCAACATTGTTCGTTCCCTTGAGATACTTCATGATTCTTTTAACATTGGTGAGATGTGATTCCTTCGGATTTGCTTGAAAGCGGGCACACAAACACACACTAAACATTATGTCAGGATGACTTACCATCAAATATAATAAAGAGCCGATCATACCTCGATACTTTGTAACATCAACTGAAACACCTGATTCATCTTGATCCACGTAAGTTCTGGATCCCATAGGTGTAGACATAGCTTTGCAAATATCCATGTCGAATCTCTTTAACAACTCTTTGCTATACTTGGCTTGGTTGATGAAGATGCCATCCTTTAGTTGCTTGATTTGCAATCCAAGAAAATAATTCATTTTACCCATCATAGACATCTCAAATTCTCCTTGCATCATCAATGAGAATTCTTCACAAAGGTCTTTGTTTGTTGAACCGAAAATGATGTCGTCAACATAGACTTGAACCAATAAAATCTTGTCCTTAATTCTATTAATGAACAAGGTCTTATCTACTTTACCTTTTTCAAATCCTCTTTCAGAAAGAAAGTTGCTAAGTCGATCATACCATCCCCTTGGTGCTTGCTTTAAGCCATAAAGAGCTTTCTTCACCTTAAAGACTTGTGAAGGATTCTTGAAGTTTTCAAATCCAGGGGGTTGTTTGACGTAAACTTCTTCATTGATGTAGCCGTTCAAGAATTTTCTCTTGACATCCATTTAGTATAACTGAAAATTTAATGAACATGCATAAGCAAGTAATAAACGAATAACTTTAACCTTGCAACCGGAGCGAATGTTTCTTCAAAATTAATTAATTCCTATTGATTGTATCCTTGGGCCACTAATCTGGCTTTGTTTTTAACAATTATTCCATTCTCATTAAGTTTGTTCTTAAACACCCATTTGGTACTTATGATGTGTTTACCACTTGGCCTAGAAACAAGTTCCCAAACTCGATTCCTTTTGAATTGGTTTAACTCTTCTTGCATGGCAATTATCCATTGGTTGTCTCCTAAGGCTTCATCAACTTTGGAAGGTTCAATTTGTGAGACAAACACCTGTCATACCCCATATTTTGACCTCTAATATTTCCCATCATTGTGCAAATCATCATCACAATATGGATGGGCCATTATAACTTATTAGTCTCCCCAAAGATGGGCGAGCATCCATTACAAACAATAATTAGGGTTTCAAGCCCTCTCAGAGTTCTTAGACAAAGGATCAATCAAGGAATGACATGATCTTTAACTTGTCTAGCCTCTCAAACATCCACAATGGATCAAGAGGACTCCCACCTCAAGGATCAAGCACAATGTTGCAGCATTCCAGGTGGATTAAGCCTCAAGATCGCCAGTGTCACCAAATTAGGGTTTTGGTCGACCAGGGCCTCCAGATGGAAATTTTCCTCTGGGCATGAGCCAATGCTTCAAAGCATATCCTAATACACTCTAAGGGACATCATAAATCTAATCATCAAGTCAATTAAGCCTCAGGGGATGCATTCACTAAAAAAATTAAGAATTAGGGTTTCTTGACATAATTCACCCCTAAGTTGACTTTTGGGACAAATCATGAGCCAAGACCTAAAGACATGATTTGAGGGTCTCTAATACACCACATTTATCCATTTGCAACAATGGATTGATCCAAGAAGCTTGATTAACAAGTTTCAAATTCATCAGAACCACAATTAGGGTTTCGCGGGAAAAGTCAATTGTGCCTTTGACTTTTGACCCTGGCATGCTCCCAAACCTTGGGACATGATTCAATACATCCTATAACACCTATGAAATCAATCAATAAAGTTTGATTTAGGTCAAGGACTTGATTTCATAGAGGATCGCACAGTTTGGAGTTCATTTGACAAAAAGTCAACTTTGACTTTTTGAGATTTTTCACAATTATGGTTCTTTGACCCTAAAATGATGATAATGTGTGATTGGAATCATCATTCATCAAGAAAAATCAAGAAAAGTGGGATAACTTGTAAAAGGGGTAACCATAAAAAGCTTAGAAATTTTCTAAGTTATGGAACAAAGTGGTTAGGGTACCAACTTCCAAGGATCATAACTTGAGATCCAAGCAACCATTTGGGCTGATCCAAAGATGGATTTGTAGCTCTCATGGCATACTTTAAAAGTGTCAACTACACCTCATTCCAATTCATCATAGATTTTGAGTTATGGATTGATCAAAATGGTTGAAAACATGAAATGCCACTTTTCCAACACTTAGTGAAATTTTCACTAAGTCAGAACCTGTCTTACTTTTTTTCCAAAAGTAGGGGGATTTTTCACTTGGATCCAAAAAGTATCAAGACAAACTATGATCACACATGTGTTTTATCATATAAGAGCTTTCCAAAATGGCCAAGAACTCCATGAAACTCCACTTAAACCATGAGATATGACAATGACAATGTGCCTTGCTGCAAACTGTCATGGCATGGTAGATTTGTGCATTTTGCTCGATTTGAGCAATTTGTGCAAATGACAAACAAGTTTATCCATCTGAACGCCTCAGGGGGAGAACAAGGAGGGACAAACACTAATCCATCAGCCTCCCAAGTCCTTGAAACCAAAAGTAGCATGACAAACCTAGAAATGCCTAAAAGAGGGACAAGAATCCAATTTTGGTTTGGAGCATTTAATGGATGCACCAAGGTGGCATGGACTGTGCCCTTTCCAACTGAATTCAGTCAAGACTTATCCAAGAACTAGGGAACCAGCATCCTGTGCTCTAACCCCTAGTCAATGGCTAGAGGAGACTTGGATTCCTATTGATCAACATTTGCCAAACTTTTGCAACAGTTACCATTCACTATTGCTTGCAAAACAAACTTGCTCTACTATAAATAGAGCTCATTTGTGCTCAGTTTGAGTACACCAAAGCCATCAAACAGATGCTTTCCTCAAAATCACCTTCTCACCTCCAAATTTGCCTTCCAAGGCAAGTCACTATCAGGTTTTGAGTTTGAGAGCAAGTCCAACCAAACCAATCACACACACACACACACCTCATAAGCATCATATAAAAGTGATCCAAACACTCACATAACATCTGTAATACCAAAATCACAAAATCACTTGCCAACTGCTCAAGTTCTTGACAGAGGTGCAGTTGAGGTACCATCTCAAGTTTCAGCTTGTTTCAAACCACTCCAAGCATTCAGACACATCACTTGGCACCCAAGGAAGCTGTGCAAATCATTGGAACCAGCTTGCAACACCTCTAACACAAAACACGATCACCAGCTGCAAGAGGTAAGCATGAGCTCTTCTAACTCTATGATCCATGCATTTTTTGCTGCACAATAATTTGGCCATATGTTCATAGTCATGCATAGAGTGTTTACCCTCAATCAATTGCTTCGTTTGAATCGTGTATGGAATTTCTGAACCTTCATGCAAATTTTAGGGTTCTTGAGGTTTCTCTTTGATTTCTTATTCCATGCTTAAAATAAATGAAATTAAAGACCATAGACATGATCGTGAGGTGAAAACGAGCAGATTGATATGTAGATTGCATGATATAATCAAGTATTCAGTGAGATTGGATAGAAAATGCAAATCTGCAAAAACAGAAGGTGGCGCGTGTTCTTGCCATGTTCTTGGCGCCCTTTTTGAAAATTCAAATATTTGAATTTTGTAATTTTATTTAATTGATTCAAAAATTAATTTCTCTCTGAGTTTTAATGATTTTGAGTTGATTCTTTTTTTAATAATACACAAAAATGTTAAAATATTTTATTTTACCAAAAAATCCCAAAAATATTATTTATTTCATATATTTGATATTTTTGCAAAGAATTAATGTTTTATTTGTTTTTAACATTTGAAATATTTTTTCTCCCTTGATTTTCCAAACTTAATTGATTTGAAATCATTTTGTGGATATAAACATGATTTTTCAAACCTTAATCCAAGATCACAACTTGTTTTTCATACATGTTTGATAATTTTGATCATTTTAATTAAGTTTTTATTTAATTAAAATACATTTTGAAATTAATTTAGGGTTTTGATCTTAATCACCCTAAACAAATTATTTTCAAGCACTTTGGGCCTCTATTAGAGTGTAAGACCCATCCCCTTTGTAAATACACCACTTTTGGGCCTCAGACGTTGTATAAGTCCCACTATATTTTCAAAAACAATGGCGCGATCGTCGCCTTTTTAACAAAATCATTTGGGCCTCTCCTTGAGCTGTAAGCCCCATCATTTGTACAAAAACATTTTTGGGCCTCTAATAGAGTGTAAGACCCAACCCCTCTTGAAAACCAAAATATTTTGGGCCTCAGTGTATTTATAAGTCCCAATACCGTCAAAAAGTTTGGCACGATCATCGCCTTTTTAACAAAAATCCTTGGGCTTCTCCTTGAGCTATAAGACCCATCTTTGGGCCTCTAATAGAGTGTAAGACCCAACCCCTTTTGAAAACCAAAACTTTTTGGGCCTCGGTCATCGTATAAGACCCACTGTGTTTTCAAACCTCGGTGCGATCGCCATTTTTCAAACAAATAACCTTGGGTCTCTCCTCGAGCTATAAGTCCCATTTATTTTCTTAAAAACATCTTTGGGCCTCTAATAGAGTGTAAGACCCAACCCCTCTTTTAACCAAAACCTTTTTGGGCATCAGACATTGTATAAGTCCCTCTGCGTTAAAAGAAAAATCTCGGAGCGATCGCCAGTTTAAAACAAAAACAATAGGGCCTCCCCTCGAGTTGTAAGCCTCATCTCTTGTACAAAAATAAATCTTTGGGCCTCTAATAGAGTGTAAGACCCATCCCCTTGTACATAAAAACTTTTTGGGCCTCACATATTGTATAAGTCCCTCTGTACAAACAACGGTGCGATCATCGTTAAAACTTGGGCCTCTCCTTGAGCTGTAAGCCCCAACAACTTTTCAAAGCACTTTCTCCTTTGATTTTGAATATAATATTGTTATCAAAGTTTTCTTTGTTGAACAACTAACAAAACAGCATGGAAGCTCTACAACGGGTAAGTGTTTATCCGCTTTCATTTATCGCTTTCATATGTATATAACTGTATTGTGGGGCTGCTTCACTGTAAGTCTTCTTTCACATCCTTTTATATACTAGTCAAATATCAACTGTGTAATACTAGTATAGTTATTTAGAGTTTTCCCCGGCAACTACGTCTAGCACTAGGTAAAGCCTTGTTGGTCACTCTTAAATACGAAAAAAACTAGATCCCCCATAGGATTCCAGATACAGTCTTCCCTTCTCTTGGGGTTAAACAATATGGAACAAAGAGAAAGGCAGTATTCTCGGTGAACCTTTTCTCAGACTGTACGTCACTCTTAGAAATTGTCAAATAGACTCTACTCCCCAGAGTTGATCTATTCTCCGTGAATAGCATCTCTTGAGTTTCTTCCAAATTCTCGAACTTTCCTGGAATGATCTCTTCTCTGTGAATTGCATTTCTTGAACTTCTCTTGGTTTGGGGACCCACAGGCTTCCTAAAAGCATCCCCGCCTCCTCTTGGGCGTTGTACAAGGATCATTCGGCTCCTTAGAAGTTCTCATGCCTTCTTTTGGGCTTAATACAAGGACCCTGACGACCTCTTAAAGGTATAAGACAGAACTTAGTCATCCTTTGCTAGAACTGTCTTTCCAGCGTCAAAACTCCGGCCGTTGTAAGGTTGATACTCATCCCTTAATGCTCGTGCCTCCTCTTGGGCATTGTACAAAAGATAAAACTCTAGACTTAGACAGTCTAAGACCCTTGAGTCTCAATGACATTCTCAAGTTCCCTTCAAACATAGGCAAAAACCCGGTCTCTCTCATGAGAGTTCCCCACACTTGGACCCGCTTTAGGATCTCCAGAATCCTCAGCAGTAAGATAGCCTCCTCTTGGGCTATGTACAAATGACTCTCTCCTCTAGAGCTAACCTTTTCAGACTCTCTTGTTGGGTCAAACCCCTTTTTAGCCTCCGTCTTAGGCTTTGTATAAGACAGAAAAAAGACTCTCGTGTTGAGTCAATCCCTTTTTTAGCCTCCGTCTTGGGCTTCATACAAGACACATATAAATCACTCTCTTGTTGAGTATAAAAGGCTCTCTTGTTGACTCAATCTCTCTTTAGCCTCCGTCTTGGGCTTCGTACAAGACACCCACTCTCTTGTTGAGTATAAAAGACTCTTGTTGAATCAATCCCCTTTTAGCCTTTATCTCAGGCTTTGTACGAGACAGCAAAACACTCTCTTGTTGAGTATAAAAGACTCTCTTGTTGAGTCAATCACCTGTCAAACAGACTCTCTTGTCGAGTCAACCTTTTTAGTCTCCACCCTGGGCTTTATACAGGACAAACAAAAGTACTCTCTTGTTGAGTCAAACCCTTTAGCCTCCGTCCTGGGCTTCGTACAAGACACATAAAAAGAACTCTCTTGTTGAGTCAGTAACTTGTTAGTGCTCTCTTGTTGAGTCAACCCTTTTAGCCTCTATCTCGGGCTTCGTACGAGACAACAAATAAAAGGCACCCTCTTGTTGGGTCAATTGCCTCCTTTTAGGCTTTGTATAAGGAAACCTCGGTTGAGTCAATCAACCTTTTAGCATCAAGTTTGTGCCTTGCTCACAGTATACAAACATCAATAACTCCTCTTTAGAGATGACAAATTCTCTCTCATCCAAAACCCTTTAGCTTCACATCTTGGGCTTTGAACAAGATACAAACCACCTTTAGCTTCACGTCTTGGGCTTTGAACAAGACACCAAAATAACCTTTTTTCTTCCATAGAATAGGAGGAACTACTATCGCTCTGATTTCCCTGTCTCGGGAATACGTAGGTATAAGATTGAAAAATCTTAGCGAGCATACTAATCAAAACCCCAAAATCCAGCACCCCCATATATCAACCAGAAAGCACCAAATCGTAACATCTTACCAAAAACCTCGCAAATAGTCCAGACATTCTAATCTTAACAAAATAAACAGAAAAGGGGCCCATATCTTAATAGCATCTGTAAACTAACAGTCAGTTGTTTAAACTCAGTATGCAAGCAGGGTTAATTATAGACATCTATTTCCCTTCCTTAATCAGCTCAATAGGATAAAAAATGAATCGAGCAGTAGTGCCCAAGCGATAGTGATTCAAGACCATAAAAATCGCGCTACAGAAAAAATGGCGCCCACCGTGGGGCCAAGTTCTCTTTCTTAAAATCTTCGGTTGAAACTTTAAGTTCAGAAAATGCCACAGAAAAGTGGCGACCATAGCGGGAAGCAAGGTAAGATCTTGTCGTCCCCATTTTAAGGTGAAGTCCTTAAGTTCAACAAGTGTCACAGAAATGGCGACTCTGCTAGGGAGTCATTGTCTGTATATGATCATAAGACTAGAGGTCTAGGATGATTAAGACAAATATATATACTATTTTTCCTAATTGATATATGTGTTTATTTTTTTGCTAATGGGAATGCGTGTGATGCCGCATGTGGAAAGATTGAGTATACACCTAAGATAGGTGATGGCATTATACGGGTAATCTTGCGGGGAGTGAATCCCAGTTAAGAGTCCCCGATCGACCATCAAACTCAGTGGAGACTCCCTTTGCAGATGCATTACCTATACGACTTCGGTTGTTGAAAGTAGTGTGGTCGACTGGGTTATCTGAGAAGCTGAGTTTTTTAGTAGACTGAAACCATTTTGTAGTGCGGAAGCTATCGGAAATAGTTGTCACGCGATACTACCCTCATTTGAGATCACTCTAGGATACATCAGCTCACTAGCGATTCGCTTGCTGTTGTTATCCCAAGAGGGGTCAATGATTTTGCGGACACGTACAAAAAATCGCTTGCTGTTGTTATCCCAAGAGGGGTCAATGTTATTTCCCACTTACCTAAGTCTGCTGCATTTTGGGATCAAAAGAATACTTTACGTTGGTCGCAGAGAATCATGTCTCTTACCAACTCTGACATCGATTGGTACAATCGAATCTATGACGGGATCAGAATCATTGACCGTTGTGGAAATTTCCCAAATGTACCCCTCATAGGAACTAAAGAAGGAATTAACTATCATCCAGTGTTAGTTCATCGTCAATTTGGATACCCGATGAGGCATGTCCCGCGTAATGCTCATCTGAAAGGTCTTTTCTTTAAGGAATGAGAAAACGACAGGGCACTAAAGACAGAAATAGTGCATGCTTGGAAACACGTTCATAGGAAAGGAAGAGAGTCTCTAGGAAAACCAGACTGTGTCTCGGTGGAGCCTTATCTCCACTTGGTACAAACTAGAGCTCTCAAGCTGAGGATGCCTTACCCTCGTCAGGAAGTTCTTCCATTAAGGGACTCAGTCCTTTATTTTATATCTGAGACGGAAAAACTTCAAGTTACTCTCAACAAAGTTCAGCAGGAGAAGATGTCTTGGAGGAATAAGTACCGTATTCTCAATGTAAAGTGTAAGAAAATACAGCAACTATTGAAAGATAAAGATGCTCTGATTGAGATTTTAGAGCAACATGCAATAGAAAATCAGGATGACCAAAGGAATTTGCTCGCTTCTTTCACTTGGCAAAGGAATGACAACCCGACAACGGCTGAAGAGCCCTGGCCAAAGAAAAGGAAAGTACCAGAACCAGCACCTGAGCTCTCTTCAAAGAGGACTCATGACCCTTTAGTTTAGACATTTCCTTTTACAGCAATATGTAAATTATTGTATTTCCATTCCGCAATCTTTGAATTCAATAAAGCGGGGTTTCCCCACTGTTTGGTATTTGCAATCTAATTGTCGAAGTTTACTTTGAATAAACGAAATATATATACAATTAATATAATCATTGCATATCATTCATCATTCTCACGTAACACATTCTTCTTCCCTGCAAATCTCACGTTTGTGTCTCGATTCTATAGTCAAACTGTCTCACTCGTACAAAACTCGGGCCAATCGACAAAAGAAAATGGATGATCTCGAGGAAGAGAACAGAGATTTGAGAGAAGAGATCGACACTCTGAAAGAGGATTTGAGAAAGCTTCATAATGACATGCAAGCTCTAGCAGAAGCTCAGATGCAACAACAAAGGACTGTGATCTCAGAGATCACATCAACGCCCATAGTGGAAAAGTATGATCCTAGGTGCAAGATGCCGAAAGATCGTCCCTGGGGCATGCCACTCAACTATATCCCGGAAGGATATATTCTGCCGATCATGGAAGATCCGGAAACTGTAGCAGGAGCCGCTGGGCCTGAAGGTTACAAACTTTGGGAAAGCAAAGATGCCAGGGGCATGATAATAACTCCTAAGGTTACAAACTTCGGGAGACACCTAGAGTCACTGCCATGATCACTATACCATCACCCGTGGTACACACTGTCCCGGAAGGACAGATTTCACAGATACCTTATGGTGGAAACGAAAGTATGTTAGACAGAATGAATGAGTTCCAGGAACAGTTCCTGGAGATGCAGAAAGAACTGTAGGCCATTCGCGGTCAGGATCTATTTGGAAAGGACGCCGCAGACCTTTGTTTGGTCCCCAATGTGAAAGTTCCGCACAAGTTCCAGGTACCCAATTTTGAAAAGTACAAGGGTAACTCTTGCCCTCAAAGTCATTTAGTGATGTACGCTCGGCGAATGTCAGCTCAGACAAAGAACCAGGAGCTACTGATTCACTACTTTCAAGATAGTTTAACCGGTGCCACACTCAAATGGTACATGGGTTTAAACCGCACTAAGATCGGCACTTTCAGAGATCTTGGCGCTTCCTTTGTTCAACAATATAAGTATAACCTAGACATGGCACCAGACAGAGATCAACTCAGATCGATGTCACAAAAGGATAAGGAAACCTTTAAGGAATATGCTCAGAGATGGCGTGAAATTGCCACCCAGATTTGTCCACCTCTTGAGGAAAAAGAGATGACAAAGATCTTCTTGAAAACCTTGAGCTCATTTTACTACGACAGAATGGTTGCCAGTGCGCCCAGTGACTTCACCGAGATGGTGGGCATGGGAGTTCGTCTTGAGGAAGCCGTCCGAGAAGGACGTTTAGTTAAAGATGCTGGATCGTCAAGTAATACAAAACGATAGGGTAGTGCTCTCCCTAAGAAAAAAGAGCAACATATTGGGAATATCTCTATCGGAAAGCAAAGGCGACGATACCAACCAGTACCAGTCGTAACTTCTGCTATCAACCCTGCGCCTGTTCCTACGTATCAACCTCGGGTTGTTCAGAGCCAACCTAATCAACAACCATATCAGCAAAGGACACAAAAACCTCTTCAGCAGGCTCGTCCTCTGTATAACAACAACTGTACAACGCGACCACCAGGGTTCGAGCCCATACTGGTGTTGTACGCAAAATTATTTCCACTATTACTGGTCAAGGGACACTTCCAAACCAGGTCACCTCTTACAGTATCGGAAAATATGCCTTTTTGGTTTAAAGCGGATCAGACTTGCCTTTACCATCAAGGGGGCCAGGGCATAACATAGAAAACTGTCTCAGTTTCAAATCCGATGTGCAAAAGCTTGTTAGGAGCGGGGTCTTATCTTTCAAAGATACAAATCCGAATGTTCTCACAAACTCGCTGCCTCAACACGAGAAAGCTACAGTAAATTTGATTGAGGGAGAGTCTAACAACAGCTATCAAATTCATGATGTACTCTTATTAAGGGCCAACTTGGTCAAGATGCATTGTAGACAGAGTGGATATGGCCATGTGCGACCTCATAATTATCATCAGTGTGATATCTACTCTGAAAACAATCAAGGATGTTCTATTGTGCAATCAGCTCTATAGGAACAATTGGATCTCTGATGGATCCAAGAGCATCGAGTTCGTGGGGGTCAACATGACTTATACGAATTCCAACATCATTCAGAGCCATGACATCCGTGCGATGAATGCCAACTTGGTGGCAATGCACTCAAGGCAAAGCCAGTATCATAATCTACCACGGCACGATTACAATTCATGTCTGACTTGCTCGGTAAACAAATCCGGATGCTCTTTTGTACAAGAGGCCCTCCAGCGTCAGATGGATCTAGGATGGGTCCAGGACTACCATGGTAGAAATCAGTATCAAGTGAATATGATTCAAATCTTTGATATTCGCTTAATGAATACCAGCTTGGTGGAGTTACACGCTAAGCAGGTCCAACTCGATTTTCTCACTTCACATGATTATCTGAGCTGTAAAGTGTGTTGTGAGAGTAACCAAGGTTGTGCTCTCGTTCAGAGAACTTTACAACACTTGTTAAACCACTGGTGGCTTCCGATTTATATGGATGAAGACACGCAACAAATCAGTGTGGTTAATGGGAACCCTACTAGGCATCAAAGTCAGGATGTTTGATCAATAGAAACAGATCTAGTGAGGTTGCATTGCATTCAAAGCGGACGTGGCCAGGTGCCACCACACAACTACGAGTTGTAGAGTCTGCTCGGAAAATAATCAAGGATGTTACCACATGTGAGCGGCCCTTCAGAGTCAGTTGGACCGTAAAGAGATTCAACCATGTCCAGTTTCGGGATCCATCAACTTGATGCCCGACTACTTCGCTGATCAAATCAAAGATGTTGTTGTAATCTCCGGTCCTGAGAGGACCAAAGATGTTTGTGCCATCATCCCTCTACTTGACGAATCGAAGATTCTTAACCAGGAACTGATTGAAGTTACCTACGACAGTCAGAGAAATCAAATGGCTCCTATAGTTATCTACCTACCGGGACTAGTACCGTACAAATCAGATAAGGTGATCCCTTACAAATACGGTGCGACAATAATGGAGAATGGAAAGGAAATTCCATTACCCTCTGCCGTGAATATTGCAGACGTCAGTCGAGTTACGCGGAGCGGTCGAATATTCAACCGAGGAGTTGGAGAACCTAACAAAGAAAAGGAACTTCATACAGAAGCTCCAAATCCACCAGTTGGTCAGTCCAGTGATCCCGACCTTTCAAAGAAAGATGATGAGATGCTGAAGCTCATCCAAAGGAGTGAATACAACATTGTTGATCAACTGTTACAAACTCCTTCAAAGATCTCTGTGCTATCACTTTTACTCAGTTCCGAGGCTCACAGAGAGGCTCTACAGAAAGTCTTAGAGCAGGCCTTTGTGGAACAGGATGTGTCAATAAGACAGTTCGATAGCATCGTCTCTAACATCACTTCCTGCAACAACTTAGGGTTCAGTGATGAGGATTTTCCAGAGGAGGGCAAAAGTCACAACATGGTGCTCAATATTACAGTTAACTGTCAGGACGATGCCATAGCCAGCGTACTGGTAGATATTGGATCGGCCATCAATGTTATGCCGAAGTCCACTTTAATGCGACTATCATTCAAGGGATCCCCAATGAGGGGAATTGAGGTCATCGTCAAAGCCTTTGACGGATCTCGGAAAGCAGTTATCGGCGAAGTCGACCTTCCCATAACTATCGGTCCTCACACTTTCCTAATCACTTTTCAGGTTATGGACGTCCGGCCAGTATAAGCTATTTATTAGGAAGACCTTGGATACACCAGGCTGGGGCAGTCACTTTGACACTGCACCAGAAACTGAAGTTTGTCAAGAATGACCAACTCGACATGGTCAGTGGAGAACAAGCCTTGATCGTGAGTAACCTGTCATTATCTACTTGTGTAGAACCCGATGAGGTTGTTGGAACTCAGTTCCAGGCACTGTCGATGAGCAATGAGAATCAGTTAGAAAGAGGAACTTCGATTTCCTCATACAGAGATGCTCTCGAAGTGATCAAAAATAACAATACCAAAGGGTGGGGACAGCTTGTCATTCCTAGTGATAACAAAACAAAGAAGGGTCTTGGTTTTTCTGCAACCTGTACTCAGAATGCTACCAACGATGAAAGTCTTCATCCCATTCAAAACTTCTTCCATAGTGGAGGTTTCCTTCACCCAGTGTCTCAAGAAGTACATACCATCAACGAGGGCGATTCCTCCGATACAGATGAAGAGTGGAAGTCCTATCTCAATGAGGACGGCTATATCTCTCAGGAAGAGGTACCTGCACCATTTTGCTATCCCACGCAGAGTCCGAGATTTATACCCAGGTCAGATGTCAGAATAATATACGGAGATTGTGATCCGGAAGGATGTCGTGCTCCACCAAACTCATTAGAGAAGGACACTCTAATGAAAGATAACTTTGACCACAACTATTATGGCCCAATGGATGGCCTGCCTATCTGGCAGCCGTACCCAGGAGACTTGGGGCAAGAAAATCAGCTGAACAATGAAAATCAACTGAGCATCATTGAAAAGAATACCTGCGTCCCCACCATGTCATGGGATCAACACTCAGGTCATTTAGAAAATATCCAGCACGACGATGAATTCGCAAAGTTTGTAGGACTAGAATTCATTAACTATGCTTTCCCTGAGGTCAACGTCATCGAGAAAGATGACTCCTCCAGTTCCAAAGAAGTGTGGGACACCTTAGGACAACCAAGTGGAAAATACGACTATATGGCCAAGTACACTGCTCCTGAAAGCTCTCGTATCAGGCTCGAAGACATCCAGCCAACTGGATGGGGAGATCTACCTGAGAGCACAAATACTATGCAAAATACAACTGAGGAATCCTCCTACGACAACTCTGCCTGGGAGACAGATTCCAATAATCCTGCTCCACTAGAAATCAGCGTTATTTCTGAAGACAAATCAAGGAAGGTGCCAAACTTTGTGATTCACCGAGGAGTTCGCCGCCAATGGGTTGCTGTCGATGTTTCGAAGATTGTTCATAAGTCAAAGTAATTGTCATCTTTAACCTTTCATCCTGCCCAGGTGAAACAGGTGTTTTGATAGGGATTAGTTTCTGTAAATATACCTCTTCGCTTCGCCCAAAGCGATGGAGTTTTGTTTTATAGGGCTGTAGTTTCAAGAATCGACTGTTCATAAATAAATAAACGTCGTTCTGTAGTTTCCGCATTTATTGTTGTTTTCTCTTTTCGTTTTTCAGAAAATGGTAATCCTAAAAAAACAATTCAATAATAAAAACAAGCAGTTTTCAGAAAATACACTGCACACACTCTTGCATTCTCTCTATCTCTTCTAAAAAAACAAATTATACCGTCATGCAGATTGCTTGTTTTAAACCCCGTTGAAACATACGATCTGATGCCTTCTCCCAATTTTGATTTCCCAGTATTTGGGGCTGAAGAAGAAGATGACGATGAAATTCCAGAAGAGATCTCCCGATTACTCAGACAGGAGGAAAGGTCCATTGAACCTCACAAGGAGCCGTTGGAAACGGTCAACTTGGGTTCTAAAAAAGAGAGAAAAGAAGTTAGGATTGGGGCACTGCTCAGTCCAAATTCCAAAGAGAGTTTGATAAAGCTTCTCAAAGAATTCCCCGATGTATTCGCTTGGTCCTATCAGGATATGCCAGGGTTGGATACTAGCATCGTGGAACATCATTTACCGTTAAGATCAGAATGTCCACCAGTTAAACAAAGGTTGAGACGAACTCATCCAGACATGGCCATCAAAATCAAAGAGGAAGTACAGAAACAGATTGACGCGGGTTTCCTCGCTACATCAGAATATCCTCAATGGTTAGCCAACATAGTACCAGTCCCGAAAAAGGACGGAAAGGTCAGAATGTGTGCAGACTACAGGGATCTAAACAAGGCTATTCCAAAGGACGACTTTCCTTTACCACACATTCACATGCTAGTTGACAGTACAGCAAAGTTCAAAGTCTTCTCCTTCATGGATGGATTCTCGGGCTATAAGCAAATCAAAATAGCGCCGAAGGACATGGAGAAAACTTCATTCATTACCCCATGGGGTACCTTTTGCTACAAGGTAATGCCGTTCGGTTTGAAGAACGTCGGGGAAACCTATCAAAGGGCCATGACTACTCTGTTTCATGACATGATACACAAGGAAATTGAGGTATATGTCGATGACATGATTGCCAAATCTAGAACAGAAGAGGAGCATGTGACCCACCTGTCAAAGCTATTTGAGCGGTTGAAAAAGTACAGACTCCGCTTGAATCCCAATAAATGCACCTTCGGTGTCCGTTTAGGGAAACTGCTAGGGTTCATCGTCAGCCAGAAAGGAATTGAGGTTGATCCTGACAAAGTCAAGGCCATTCAAGAAATTCCTTCTCCAAACACTGAAAAACAAGTCAGAGGATTCCTGGGACGTTTGAACTACATCTCCAGATTCATATTCCTCATGACCGCGACATGTGCGCCGATCTTCAAATTACTCAAAAAGAACCAGGACTGCGTTTGGACAGAAGATTGCCAAACTGCTTTCAACAGTATCAAGGAATACCTGTTGAACCAACCGATTCTATCACCTCCAGTGGAGGGAAGACCACTGATCATCTACCTCACAGTCTTGGAAGACTCAAGGGGTGTGTACTTGGCCAACAAGACGAAACCAAAAGGAAAGAGTCTGCCATCTACTATTTGAGCAAGAAATTCACTGAGTGTGAAACTCGGTACACTATGCTTGAGAAAACTTGCTGTGCTTTGGCTTGGGCAACCAAACATCTTCGCCAGTATATGATTCGTCACACTACTTGGTTGGTCTCCGAAATGGATCCAATCAAGTATGTATTTGAAAAACCTGCTCTCACGGGAAGAATTGCCCGTTGGCAGATGTTGTTATCAGAATATGACATAGAATACCACGCTCAAAAAGCTGTTAAAGGAAGTATTTTAGCCGATCATTTGGCTCATCAACCGATTTACGATCAAGAATCAGTCGGGTTTGACTTCTCAGATGAAGATGTCATGTACTTGAAAATGAAAGATTGCGATGAACCGCTACCCAGTGAAGGGCCAGAACCAGGTTCCCAATGGGGACTTGAAATTCTGGTACATGTGCAGAATTCAGATGTCCTAGAACATGCCGTTCGACATCTGGTCTGACATGATCACAAAGGGCAAGGTATATTGCAATAATCATGGTACTGAAAAGATAAGAGCAAGACACAGAATTGTTAACCCAGTTCGGTCTAATACACCTACTCTGGGGGCTACCAAGCCAGGGATGAAGTCCAATATCAGCAGTATCAATTCAAAGCTAAACTCCCCGTTTAGAGCTTATCACTTAATCACTACCTAATGACCCTTCTACTTAGATCCTCTCTAGATATGAGAAACCCTTCTCACTCCCAATCATCGCAATGATGTCTAGCAGTCGACAATCCACCACTGCATCAACGGCTCTTTACCTATACAACAATTCAACAAGGAAGACACCCTTCCAAGACACAACTCAGAGTTACTTAAAAGCTTCCTCCAAGAACAATAACGTATTGCCTCTTACCTACAGGTTTTGAGGAATACGGGTAACCTTCCCAAAAGTCGGGAGGTTTACCTAGACAGAACCCTAGACTTCTACATCTTGAGCCCTCACCTCCAAGGTTACAAACCCTTCTATTTATAACATGTACTCAACTGGATTTGGGCCTTCAATCACAGCTTTAATAGCTGTTACAAATCAGCAGAAACTTCTGCTACAAAATAGGACTTCAATCGAATATTTCCTAATATGTCTCCATATTTAGAAAGTCTTGATATCTGATTGAATCTTCTAAACCTTCAAATATGTGCCACATAGAATGCATAATTTTCTCTTAAATATTTTGCACAATTCAAAACATAGCTGAATCTCATAAATTCTAGCTCAGCAGGCGCGATGTCGAATGCTCCCTCATAGGACATCTTCTTCGACATGTTGTTCCAGTTGTTGAATAACTTCAACACAACATGTTCTGGCACTTCAAAAAGGACATCTTGTTGTACCTGTTCTTCTTAGCAAGTTTATCCATCCTATTCTCTATTACAATATTGCTGCTCTTATTTGTTTTACAAAAATTAAGCCAATCCTAATACAAGAGAACTAACAATCTCCCCCTTTGGCAAATTTTGGCTAAAACAAATAATCTAAAAACAATTATAAACCAGAAGTTTACAGCAATATAAAAATACAGCCAACAGCATAGTGTTCAGAGTCTACAGCACACAGCAACAGATCTTCATGTTGAAAATAATGTCTCACCATCTTTGTTTGACATCTTCTTTGCAGCACTCTGAAGAACTCCATTGCATCAGCACCAACGAACAGCAATCTTCAGGATAAAAGGAAGGAAGGTCCTGAAGTTTGTTGATGCACACGAGGAAGAAGATAGCAGAAGACAGCTTGTACTCCCCTTCAATCCAGGAACCTCTTCTTAACCCGAAGACCAATGGTGGCATAAGAGAACTCTTAATTGCTCTTTGAAGGGCATAAGAGGAAACTTAAGACCAAACCCTCCACCACTCCTGGTAACTCAGAACACAGATCACAACTATGTTCATAACTCAGATCACAGGTCACAAAAATATCCAAAAAGAAATATGATAGACATTTGACATTTGATTTGACATGTTTGGACAACATATGCAATCACAAACTCTTGTCTGAACCTTTGAGCAACAATCCCTTTCTCCCCCTTTTTGGCCAAAAATTGACAAAGGAGGCCATCACAAAACCAAACCCAGGCACAACTAACCCAGACCCGAACTAAACCCATAGTTTTTATGAGAACAACCATATCTGATGGTAGAGGATAGGAGAAGCCTCTCCAAATAGCAGAGCAGTTTCTTAGATATTAACGATCTTTAATTCTTGGTCAAAGAGAATGTTAATTGAGAATGGAAAGCCTGTAACTTCATTCAAGGTGCACCATCCAAACTGACTTTGAACACCTTTAATAGCTCTTAGACCAGTCCTGCATGGCCAATCAGCATTTACTAGGCTCCCTTCTTACGCGTGGCTGGATGCACAGTCTAGAATATACCTTTGTTTGGCTCAGGGAAACATGTCTTGAGTGTTGTTCTGACATCTTACCAAAATAGTTTGTCTGCTTGTACACAAAGTTACCAACCCAAGATTCCTCAGAGATTTATACATTCCAAGCATATTTTCTTGGATTCCTTCAAAAGCAGCAGAGAAAAAGTAGGGTCACCCAGATACAACAATTCTGCTTTTCAGACTTCTCCTGTATAGGCACTAACTCCACACAGCTATGATATGTCCCATCATGATGTTTGACAATACACAGCACAAACTTGACCAGCACACATGCTGCAATAGGCTATAGATAACAGTCTTAACATTCAATGCCTTTTATGATATTACACCAATAATGCCACATTCTGGTAAAAGTTGAGCAAGACCTCACCATGGGGATTTTAGATACAAGGTCTGCCAAGTCCAATAAACAAAAGCCTACTTGATTTGAAATTCCAAACAAATGTCTTGCAACACAAGATAAGGACTGCCACCACCTTTTGCTTGTATTAGAAGAAACCTCCTGGCAACAACCTTATAACACCCTAATAGAGTCTTCAACATGAAAGTAGCCATGTATTTCTAGAACTACTTACCATCAAGATTAGAATCTGCCCATTCTAATCCACATTATGTCAGAACTGCCACTTCAGACGATAATGCTGCTTCTTCCAACTCCATAAGTATGGTACACTACACACAAATGTTGTAGCAAAGTGTAGGACATCAGCAAGAGACAAAAGGACACATCACTTGATCACAACCAGCACCAGCAGTTATACCAAAAGCAAACTCATCAGACAATCAGATAAGACCTAGGCTCATCCTACTAGGATAACCTCTACCAAGGCACCAAACACGAAGTTCTGGTATCCAATGTGCCAAGAAAAAAATAGTTTCCCAAGAAGGACAGATTCCCACACCAAAGACTACTTTGACTGGTCAGGTGATACAAACGATGACTTTTTATCCATCATAAATAACAAACCTCCTTGCCCCTATCAGCATACCAAGGAAAGAATCATGAGTCAGTCTAACAAGAATGCAGCAAAGAGACACATGCAGGAGGACAAGAAGCCAGATCCTCAGAAGTTGAATGACACAACACTGTCCACAGCTGGGGCATCATCAGGAGCAACACGAACACGAAAGACATCAGAAACAAGGATGAAGACCATTAAGAAAAACCAAGTGCAACTTCAAGCTTCTGATGATGAATGGGACGAAGATTGGAAAACTTTTCTAGATTCGGGGGGTTGGGATAATCTTTAGACTTTTTGTTTGTTGCTTTTTCTAATCTTGTATGCTTTCACCAGTGCAATAAAAATTATGTTTAAATTCTGTTCCATTAAAATTTCCAAAAGCAATAAGGATCACATCACAACACACTTAATCCTCATGTATGCAAATTCCTGATTTGCTTCAAAAACGGTGTCAACACCAAAAGCAGCAGAATTATCAATCTCCCCCTTAACATCACACGTCCAGCTGCATATAATTGTAACACTCTCCCCCTATCAAGAATAACATGTGATTCTTCGTACCTTGAAGAATGGAAAACATAAGACGCATCTTCATGTCTTCAAGAGCTCACTCTTTGTTCAACTCACAAGTTGAACACAATCATTACTCGTACAAATACTCACATGATCCCAATCTGATCAACTTCTCTCTATCTAAGACCACCAGTACTTCTTTGTAGGAAGAATACCTTAAATGAATGGAGAACATGAGACTCATCTTCATGTCTTCAAGAGCGCACCCTCTGTTCAACACACCTGCTGAACACATTCACCTACGGCTTGACCCTTACATCAGTACATAAATCAGGTAGCGGCTTGTGATATTAGGAGACAACCACCATAACTTTCTAAACACAATGTTTTGCCAACAGATGTTAAGACATCAGTCTTGACATCATGAACAGAATCCAGCTGCACTAAGAAAAACACCACATTCCAAAACAGAATCTCCAACCTTCCCCTTTAAGCCTCGGGACTAGAACCAACCATCATAACCCATCACATCACAGAAGCATGAGAGTAGTATTCTGTAATCAATCACCTTTAACAGCAGCACAGGCTATGATTGAATCACACACAGTCTAGCTTCACATGATTCTTCAGATGATACTAAAAAAAAATCATGCCTCTTTGATCTTTGACCTTCATGTCCAAGAAGTCTGCAAGCGAGAATACTTCTTGAAATCTCAGGTTCTCCACTCCCGCAGCAAGGACCAGAAATAAACTGACCTCAGGAGTAAATAACATGTTGATCACACCTTGACCAACTCACACATCTAAGATAAGTTCCAGGGCCAGAACCTTCTCAGACAAAACCACCCAGATGCCTCCTCTTCCAGATCAGGAGTAGGTTCCAAACTCATGTGATCAACTCACATTAGTTTAGCACCCAGAGCATCTGCTATGCCATTCCTTCAGACAGCAGAATTAAGCACAATTCTGACGTGATGTTCTAACACAAGATAGGACATCATTCCAATGAACACATCAAGAGATCAAAGACTGGAGATTAGCCCTTTTAGGAATAGAGGCAAAAGTAAATAACTTTTCTTTCTTACAACTTCACTTAACAATGCCTTTATGAGTGGACTTGAACAAAAATCTTCAAATATCGTTGACAAAGTAAGTTGAAGCAGTTTTGCATATATCCCATCACCATAATGTATACATTCAGAGAAGAATAACCTCCTCAATTGCAACCGCAGGAGTTTTTCAGATAGATACGCAGCGGATCAAAACACAAACTCCTCAAAACCTTCAGGTGTCACATATCACCCCTAGCATCATAGTCCAGGTGACACCACAATACCACAGGTTTGAAAATAAATCAAACCTAACGTAACCACAACAGCTTTTCAACCACTCCTCCAAGCCTTCAGCACATGCCACTGCCTGTCACGAACAGTCCATCCTCCACTTCTAGGGACCATTCTCACACCTATATGAACTACTCCAAGTTCAAACAACTTTTCAGTAGAAAGCTTCTACCTTGACCATGAACCAGAAAGTATCTTCCCTTGGATCTCATCCAGATACATAACAGAATTACCTGCTCTGATACCAATTGAAATTCTGGTACATGTGCAGAATTCAGATGTCCTAGAACATGCCGTTCGACATCTGGTCTGACATGATCACAAAGGGTAAGGTATATTGCAATAATCATGGTACTGAAAAGATAAGAGCAAGACACACAGAATTGTTAACCCAGTTCGGTCTAATACACCTACTCTGGGGGCTACCAAGCCAGGGATGAAGTCCACTATCAGCAGTATCAATTCAAAGCTAAACTCCCCGTTTACAGCTTATCACTTAATCACTACCTAATGACCCTTCTACCTAGATCCTCTCTAGATATGAGAAACCCTTCTCACTCCCAATCATCGCAATGATGTCTAGCAGTCGACAATCCACCACTGCATCAACGGCTCTTTACCTATACAACAATTCAGCAAGGAAGACACCCTTCCAAGACACAACTCAGAGTTACTTAAAAGCTTCCTCCAAGAACAATAACGTACTGCCTCTTACCTACAGGTTTTGAGGAATACGGGTAACCTTCCCACAAGTCGGGAGGTTTACCTAGACAGAACCCTAGACTTCTATATCTTGAACCCTCACCTCCAAGGTTACAAACCCTTCTATTTATAACATGTACCCAACTGGATTTGGGCCTTCAATCACAGCTTTAGTAGCTGTTACAAATCAGCAGAAACTTCTGCTACAAAATAGGACTTCAATCGAATATTTCCTAATATGTCTCCATATTTAGAAAGTCTTGATATCTGATTGAATCTTCTAAACCTTCAAATATGCGCCACATAGAATGCATAATTTTCTCTTAAATATTCTGCACAATTCAAAACATAGCTGAATCTCATAAATTCTAGCTCAGCAGGCGCGATGTCGAATGCTCCCTCATAGAACATCTTCTTCGACATGTTGTTCCAGTTGTTGAATAACTTCAACACAACATGTTCTGGCACTTCAAAAAGGACATCTTGTTGTACCTGTTCTTCTTAGCAAGTTTATACATCCTATTCTCTATTACAATATTGCTGCTCTTATTTGTTTTACAAAAATTAAGCCAATCCTAATACAAGAGAACTAACAGGACTAATTTTTTACGGAGCTGTTAATCATTTTGGAAATGGAATTGGGGCAATCATTGTAACACCTCAGGGTACCCACAATCCTTTCACTGCCAGACTGAAATTCAAGTGTACAAATAACGAAGCCGAATACGAAGCTTGTATCATGGGTCTCGAAGAAGCGATTGACTTAAGGATCAAGAACTTGGATGTATATGGCGACTCAGCCCTGGTTATCAATCAGATCAAAGGAGATTGGAACACATACCAATCAGGACTAATTCCTTACAAAGATTATGCGAGAAGGTTGTTACCCTTCTTCAACAGAATCGGGTTTCATCATATTCCTTGTGAAGAGAATCGCATGGCTGATGCATTAGCCACTCTCTCTTCTATGATTAGTGTAGGTCAATCGAACGACCTGCCTAAGATCGACGTAATGCGCCTCAAAAGGCCCGCTTACATCTTCACAATTGAAGCAGTCATAGACGACAAACCTTGGTATCACGATATCAAATGCTTCCTTCAGAAACAAGAGTACCCACCTGGGGCACTAAGAAAAGGGAGGAAAACCCTCAGAAGGTTAGCAGGAAGCTTCTTCCTGAGTGGTGATACACTCTATAAGAGAACCTTTGACATGGTCTTGCTTCGATGCGTAGACAGACCAGAGGCAGACATACTGATAAAACAAAATTCATGAAGGATCCTTTGGCACTCATCCCAACGGACACACAATGGCGAGGAAAATTCTGAGAACAGGGTACTATTTATTGACCATGGAATCTGACTGCTACAAGTACATGAGAAAATGTCATAAGTGTCAGATATACTCAGACAAAATCCATGTACCGCCAACGCATCTCAAAGTTCTCTCTTCCCCATGGCCTTCCTCCATATGAGGAATCGACATGATTGGCTTGATCGAACCCAAGGCTTTGAACGGACATCGGTTCATCCTGGTAGCCATTGATTACTTCACCAAGTGGGTCGAAGTAGCGTCGTACGCTAATGTAACCCGACAAGTGGTGGTCCGATTTATCAAAATAATCTCATCTTCCGTTATGGTGTTCCGAGCCAGATCATTACGGATAATGGATCTAACTTGAATAATAAGATGATGAAAGAGTTGTGTACTGAATTCAAGATCGAACACCATAACTCATCTCCCTACCGACCCAAGATGAACACCATAACAAGAACATCAAAAGGATTGTTTAGAAGATGGTTGTAACCTACAAAGACTGGCACGAGATGCTACCCTTTGCTCTTCACGGTTTTCGCACATCTATCCGCACTTCAACAGAGGCAACCCCTTTCTCTCTAGTGTAAGGCATGGAGGTAGTTCTCCCCATCAAAATAGAGATCCCATCAATCCCGATATTAATGGAAGCTAAGCTAACAGAGGCTGAATGGTGTCAAAGTCGAAATGATGAACTGAACCTAATCGAAGAAAAGAGAATAACGACACTATGCCATGGTCAGTTGTATCAACAGAGAATGAAGAAGGCGTTTGACAAAAAGGTCCGACCTCGCGTCTTCAGAAAATGAGACCTTGTGCTCAAAAAGATACAATCATTTCTCACTGATTCTCGGGGCAAATGGACCCCGAATTATGACGGCCCTTACGTGGTCAAGAAAGCTTTCTTAGGCGGTGCCTTGAGATTTGCAACCATGGACAGAGAAGAATTTGCCTACCCCACAAATGTTGACGTAGTCAAGAAATACTTCACCTAAATAAAAAAAAGAGAGAAAAAAACGTCTCGGTGGATTGAAAACCCGAAAGGGCGGTCCAGGCAAAAATTAGAGACATGATCAAAAATCATCCCGGTGGGTTGGAAATATCAATGTACAATCCAGGCAAAAGTTAGGGATAATGGCAAGTAACTACGTCCAACAGGGGCAAATCCCCCAGCAGCAGTGATGCCATCCATCAGGAAAACCCCAGTCAGGGTCATCTTCGACAGATGCTCATGATGCCCAGAATTCAAAGTTGGTAGAAAGATAGTGGTCGTTATGTTTCAATGTAGCCCTTTTCCCTTAAATTACCATTTTCTAACTTTGTAAATACTCTATTGAATCACGCGTTTGGCTGATTTCCATCCTATCAATAAAATTTGAGCCCTTGTGCTTTTGTTTGCAATTCTTATTTGTTTTAGCTTTACAGAACGACATTTTAATATGATCAACGATTCTTGAAATAAAACAAAAATGAATTTACTTGTCAAAAAATTTCTGCTTTTAAAATAAAGATGGCAATTTCTTTTGACTATTGAACATCGAAAGAACATCGATCGCTTCTCCAAAGGTGTTCGAGCTTCAAAGTGCAGAATCAAAGTACTCCTTCTAAACCAGTACACCTGAACGAAGGATCATCTGTGTCAGATGCGAATATTCCGTCCGACACCCCCGACAGAGTTCTTATCTCTTAAGTCCGACCAACGTAGCTCCCAACAGGGACTATCCCTAATAAGCAAGGCAGGATTGCTATTTTCTGAACCAGCGATAATTTTCATCTCCCGTTATGGCCGAGTATCCAGTTGTGTTCATTAGTCTGTATGTCGCATCAGTTTTGTCAGCATATACATACATACATCATGCATTATTGATTTACATTCATATTCATATTGCATCACTATCACTCTAGTCGGTCTTGTTCCCTAGTGATGAACGTCTTTTCAACCGAGTTGTCAGTTCTTTCCTCGACGGGAAAGGTGGCGTCTGACCAACCGTTCCTCCACTTTGCTGCTGGATTGAAGTGGGTCCCTTGACCACTTTGATAACTTGAACCTCTGAAAGGCCAGAGAACCTCCAGCCAATGTCACTCTTCGCCATCGAAGATGATGTACTCGCTTTCCCGGACTAAGGAAAATCCCCAGAGAAAGCCTCTTAATCAGAGATTCGGCAATGCAACCATTTTTCTCCGAAAAAACCCGCTAACGAAAAGGTCATCAGCACCTCAAAATTAGATCACATCATATGGCATTTCTCCGAGAAGATCCCGAGAAAAGTGTGATGTAACACCCCAAGAGACAGCAGTCTCCCAAGAGACCTGCTTTCCCCAGTAAAGCCGACAAATGGCGTCTCCAAATAGAGAAGTTTGTACAACTCTGATATAAAATTTTTTCCATCAAATGGCATCTCCCCAGGAAAATTCGGCAAGAAGTTTGAGGAAAACCGCTACAAATGGCGTCCCTTGTCAAGAAAGTTTATTGACAAAAGAAACTGAGACCAGTTCCTTGGTAGGAAACCTGGATCGAGGGGAAGTTTACATCATAAACTAAGACCACTTCCTTGGTAGGAAACCAGGATCGAGGGGAAGTTTATTTCAGAAACTGAGACCAGTTCCTAGGTAGGAAACCAGGATCGAGGGGAAGTTCATTTCAGAAACTAAGACCAGTTCCTTGGTAGGAAACCAGGACCGAGGGGAAGTTTATTTCAGAAACTGAGACCAGTTCCTTGGTAGGAAACCAGGATCGAGGGGAAGTTCATTTCAGAAATTGAGACCAGTTCCTTGGTAGGAAACCAGGATCGAGGGGAAGTTTTTACCTTTTCTAAGTATCATTGCTTAGCAAAGGAAGAAGGATGCGCAAAGTTCCATTCCTAACCACCATCAAAATTTTGGGTATTCCGATATTTAATCATCTTGCACCCCGAATGCCCGAATACCTTCGCCATTCACACCTTCGGGTTCAAGAAGATTAAATAGGGGTATCTGTCATACCCCAAATTTTGACCACTAAGATTTCCCATCATTGTGCAAATCATCATCACAATATGGATGGGCCATTATACCTCATTAGTCTCCCCAAAGATGGGCGAGCATCCATTACAAATAATAATTAGGGTTTCAAGCCCTCTCAGAGTTCTTAGACAAAGGATCAATCAAGGAATGACATGATCCTCAACTTGTCTAGCCTCTCAAACATCCACAATGGATCAAGAGGACTCCCACCTCAAGGATCAAGCACAATGTTGCAGCATTCCAGGTGGATTAAACCTCAAGATCGCCAGTGTCACCAAATTAGGGTTTTGGTCGACCAGGGCCTCCAGATGGAAACTTTCCTCTGGGCATGAGCCAATGCTTTAAAGCATATCCTAATAAACTCTAAGGGACATCATAAACCCAATCATCAAGTCAATTTAGCCTCAGGGGATGCATTCACTAAAAAAAATCAGGAATTAGGGTTTCTTGACCTAATTCACCCCTAAGTTAACTTTTGGGACAAATCATGAGCCAAGACCTCAAGACATGATTTGAGGGTCTCTAATACACCACATTTATCCATTTGCAACAATGGATTGATCCAAGAAGCTTGATCAACAAGTTTCAAATTCATCAGAACCACAATTAGGGTTTCACGGGAAAAGTTAACTGTGCCTTTGACTTTTGACCCAGGCATGCTCCCAAACCTTGGGACATGATCCATATAACACCTATGAAATCAATCCATCAAGTTTGATTTAGGTCAAGGACTTGATTTCATAGAGAATCGCACAGTTTGGAGTTCATTTGACAAAAAGTCAACTGTGCACAAAAGTCAACTTTGACTTTTTGAGATTTTTCACAATTATGGTTCTTTGACCCTAAAATGATGATAATGTGTGATTGGAATCATCATTCATCAAGAAAAATCAAGAAAAGTGGGATAACTTGTAAAAGGGGTAACCATAAAAAACTTAGAAATTTTCTAAGTTATGGAACAAAGTGGCTAGGGTACCAACTTCCAAGGATCATAACTTGAGATCCAAGAAACTATTTGGGCTGATCCAAAGATGGATTTGTAGCTCTCATGGCAAAATTTAAAAGTGTTAACTACACCTCATTCCAATTCATCATAGATTTTGAGTTATGGAATAATCAAAATGGCTGAAAACATGAAATGTCACTTTTTCCAACACTTAGTGAAATTTTCACTAAGTCAGAATCTGTCTTGCTTTTTTTCCAAAAGTAGGGGGATTTTTCACTTGGATCCAAAAAGTATCAAGACAAACTATGATCACACATGTGTTGTATCATATAAGAGATTTACAAAATGGCCAAGAACTCCATGAAACTCCACTTAAACCATGAGATATGACAATGACAATGTGTCTTGCTGCAAACTGTCATGGCAAGGCAGATTTGTGCATTTTGTTCGATTTGAGCAATTTGTGCAAATGCCCAACAAGTTTATCCATCTAAACACCTCAGGGGGAGACCAAGGAGGGACAAACACTAATACATCCGCCTCCCAAGTCCTTGGAACCAAAAGTAGCATGCCAAACCTAGAAATGCCTAAAAGAGGGACAAGACTCCAATTTTTGTTTGGAGCATTTAATGGATGCACCAAGGTGGCATGAACTGAGCCCTTTCCAACTGAATTCAGTCAATACTTATCCAAGAACTAGGAAACCAGCAGCCTGTGCTCTAACCTCTAGTCAATGGCTAGAGGAGACTTGGATTCCTATTGATCAACATTTTCCAAACTTCTGCAGCAGTTGCCATTCACTATTGCTTGCAAAACAAACTTGCTCTACTATAAATTGAGCTCATTTGTGCTCAGTTTGAGTACACCAAAGCCATCAAACAGATGCTTTCCTCAAAATCACCTTCTTCCAAATTTGCCTTCTAAAGCAAGTCACTATCGGGTTTTGAGTTTGAGAGTAATTCCAACCAAACCTATCACACACACACACACACACACACACACACACACACACCTCATAAACATCATATAGAAGTGATCCAAGCACTCACATAACATCTGTAACAACAAAATCACAAAATCACTTACCAACTGCTCAAGTTCTTGACAGAGGTGCAGTTGAGGTACCATCTCAAGTTTCAGCTTGTTTCAAACCACTCCAAGCATTCAGACACATCACTTGGCACCCAAGGAAGCTGTGCAAATCATTAGAACCAGCTTGCAACACCTCTAACACAAAACACGATCACCAGCTGCAAGAGGTAAGCATGAGCTCTTCTAACTCTATGATCCATGCATTTTTTGCTGCACAATAATTTGGCCATATGTTCATAGTCATGCATAGAGTGTTTACCCTCAATCAATTGCTTTGTTTGAATCGTGTATGGAATTTTTGAACCTTCATGCAAATTTTAGGGTTCTTGGGGTTTCTCTTTGATTTCTTATTCCATGCTTAAAATAAATGAAATTAAACACCATAGACATGATCGTGAGGTGAAAACGAGCAGATTGATATGTAGATTGCATGATATAATCAAGTATTCAGTCACATTGGATAGAAAATGCAAATCTGCAGAAACAGAGGGTGGCGCGTGTTCTTGCCATGTTCTTGGCGCCCTTTTTGAAAATTCAAATATTTGAATTTTGTGATTTTATTTAATTGATTCAAAAATTAATTTCTCTCTGAGTTTTAATGATTTTGAGTTGATTCTTTTTTTAATAATTCACAAAAATGTTAAAATATTTTATTTTACCAAAAAATCCCAAAAATATTATTTATTTCATATATTTGATATTTTTGCAAAGAATTAATGTTTTATTTGTTTTTAACATTTGAAATATTTTTTCTCCCTTGATTTTCCAAACTTAATTGATTTCCAATCATTTTGTGGATATAAACATGATTTTTCAAACCATAATCCAAGATCACAACTTGTTTTTCATACATGTTTGATAACTTTGATCATTTTAATTAAGTTTTTATTTAATTAAAATACATTTTGAAATTAATTTAGGGTTTTGATCTCAATCACCCTAAACAAATCATTTTCAAGCACTTTGGGCCTCTATTAAAGTGTAAGACCCATCCCATTTGTAAATACACCACTTTTGGGCCTCAATCGTTGTATAAGTCCCACTGTATTTTCAAAAACAACGGCGCGATCGTCGCCTTTTTAACAAAATCATTTGGGCCTCTCCTTGAGCTGTAAGCCCCGTCATTTGTACAAAAATATTTTTGGGCCTCTAATAGAGTGTAAGACCCAACCCCTCTTGAAAACCAAAATATTTTGGGCCTCAGTGTATTGTATAAGTCCCAATACCGTCAAAAAGTTCGGCACGATCTTCGCCTTTTTAACAAAAATCCTTGGGCTTCTCCTTGAGCTATAAGACCCATCTTTGGTCCTCTAATAGAGTGTAAGACCCAACCCTTTTTAAAAACTAAAACTTTTTGGGCCTCGGTCATCGTATAAGACCCACTGTGTTTTTAAACCTCGACGCGATCACCATTTTTCAAACAAATAACCTTGGGCCTCTCCTCGAGCTATAAGTCCCATTTCTTTTCTTAAAAACATCTTTGGGCCTCTAATAGAGTGTAAGACCCAACCCCTCTTTTAACCAAAACCTTTTTGGGCCTCCGACATTGTATAAGTCCCTCTGCGTTAAAAGAAAAATCTCTGCGCGATCGCCAGTTTAAAACAAAAACAATAGGGCCTCCCCTTGAGTTGTAAGTCCCATCTCTTGTACAAAAATAAATCTTTGGGTCTCTAATAGAGTGTAAGACCCATCCCCTTGTGCATAAAAACTTATGGGCCTCACATATTGTATAAGTCCCTTTGTACAAACAACAGTTCGATCATCGTTAAAACTTGGGTCTCTCCTTGAGCTGTAAGCCCCAACAACTTTTCGAAGCACTTTCTCCTTTGATTTTGAATATAATATTGTTATCAAAGTTTTCTTTGTTGAACAACTAACAAAACAGCATGGAAGCTCTACAACGGGTAAGTGTTTATCCGCTTTCATTTATCGCTTTCATATGTATATAACTGTCTTGTGGGGCTGCTTCACTGTAAGTCTTCTTTCACATCCTTTTATATACTTGTCAAATATCAATTGTGTAATACTAGTATAGTTATTTAGAGTTTTAGCACTAGGTAAAGCCTTGTTGGTCACTCTTAAATACGAATAAAACTAGATCCCCCATAGGATTCTC
Organism: Lathyrus tuberosus; assembly: GCA_022829125.1. NCBI lineage: Eukaryota > Viridiplantae > Streptophyta > Magnoliopsida > Fabales > Fabaceae > Lathyrus > Lathyrus tuberosus. The sequence continues at coordinate 1,198,633 of JALAZF010000073.1, read as the reverse complement.
GATACAGTCTTCCCTTCTCTTGGGGTTAAACAATATGGAACAAAGAGAAATGCAGTATTCTCGGTGAACCTTTTCTCAGACTGTCACTCTTAGAAATTGTCAAAGAAACTCTACTCCCTAGAGTTGATCTATTCTCTATGAATAGCATCTCTTGAGTTTCTTCTAAATTCTCGAACTTTCCTAGAATGATCTCTTCTCTGTGAATTGAATTTCTTGAACTTCTCTTGGTTTGGAGACCCACAGGCTTCCTAAAAGCATCCCCGCCTCCTCTTGGGCATTATACAAGGACCCTTAGGCTTCTTAGAAGTTCTCATGCCTTCTCTTGGGCTTAATATAAGGACCCTGATGACCTCTTAAAGGTATAAGACAGAAATTAATCATCCTTTGCTAGAACTGTCTTTCCAGCGTCAAAAGTCCGGCCGTTGTAGGGTTGATACTCATCCCTTAATGCACGTGCCTCCTCTTGGGCATTGTACAAAAGATAAAACCCTAGACTTAGACAGTCTAAGACCCTTGAGTCTCAAAGACATTCTCAAGTTCCCTTCAAACATAGGCAAAAACCCGGTCTTTCTCATGAGAGTTCCCCACACTTGGACCCGCTTCAGGATCTCCAGAATCCTCAGCAGTAAGATAACCTCCTCTTAGGCTTTGTACAAATGACTCTCCCCAATGGAGCTAACCTTTTCAGACTCTCTTGTTGGGTCAAACCCCTTTTTAGCCTCCGTCTTAGGCTTCGTATAAGACAGAAAAAAGACTCTCTTGTTGAGTCAACCCCTTTTTTAGCCTCCGTCTTGGGCTTCATACAAGACACGTATAAATCACTCTCTTGTTGAGTATAAAAGACTCTCTTGTTGACTCAATCTCTCTTTAGCCTCCGTCTTGGGCTTCGTACAAGACACCCACTCTCTTGTTGAGTATAAAAGACTCTTGTTGAATCAATCCCCTTTTAGCCTTTATCTCAGGCTTTGTACGAGACAGCAAAACACTCTCTTGTTGAGTATAAAAGACTCTCTTGTTGAGTCAATCACCTGTCAAACAGACTCTCTTGTCGAGTCAACCTTTTTAGTCTCCACCCTGGGCTTTATACAGGACAAACAAAAGTACTCTCTTGTTGAGTCAAACCCTTTAGCCTCCGTCCTGGGCTTCGTACAAGACACATAAAAAGAACTCTCTTGTTGAGTCAGTAACTTGTTAGTGCTCTCTTGTTGAGTCAACCCTTTTAGCCTCTATCTCGGGCTTCGTACGAGACAACAAATAAAAGGCACCCTCTTGTTGGGTCAATCGCCTCCTCTTAGGCTTTGTATAAGCAAACCTCGGTTGAGTCAATCAACCTTTTAGCATCAAGTCTGGGCCTTGCTCACAGTATACAAACATCAACAACTCCTCTTTAGAGATGAAAAATTCTCTCTCATCCAAAACCCTTTAGCTTCACATCTTGGGCTTTGAACAAGATACAAACCACCTTTAGCTTCACGTCTTGGGCTTTGAACAAGACACCAAAACAACCTTTTTCCTCCCATAGAATAGGAGGAACTACGATCGCTCTGATTTCCCTATCTCGGGAATACGTAGGCATAAGATTGAAAAATCTTAGCGAGCATACTAATCAAAAACCCAAAATCCAGCACCCCCATATATCAACCCAAAAGCACCAAATCCTAACATCTTACCAAAAACCTCGCAAATAGTCCAGACATTCTAATCTTAACAAAATAAACCGAAGAGGGGCCCACATCTTAATAGCATCTGTAAACTAACAGTTAGCTGTTTAAACTCAGTATGCAAGCAAGGTTAATTGGAGACATCTATTTCCCTTCCTTAATCAGCTCAATAGGATAAAAAATGAATCGAGTTATAGTGCCCAAGCGATAGTGATTCAAGACCACAAAAATCGCGCTACAACGCCATATTCAAGCATGCATCTTTGAGATTTATTCTAGTTGAAACGCCTTGACTAATATCACCAATGACTTTATCAATTGGATGATCTCTATGAGTTCTCCATTCCTTAGGTAGATCATTATTTGACTCTTGTTGAATAGGTTATTCTTGATGCCTCGGTTGATCATCAATCTTTGCTTTGGAAGTATCTTCTTTAGGAACATCTATAATATCATCATCATCATCATCATCACAAAACAATTTCCTCCTTGGACGGGTTAGATTCATCAAAAGAGACATGCATAGATTCTTCAATAGTTAAAGTTAGTTTATTATAAATTCTATAAGCTTTACTATTAAGAGAATAACCAAGAAAAATACCTTCGTCGGATTTCTCACCAAACTTACCGAGATTGTCTTTGTCATTATTTAAGACAAAGCACTTGCATCCAAAAATGTGAAAATAAGCAATGTTTGGTTTCCTTCCTTTGAAGAGTTCATAGGGGGTCTTTTTCAAAATAGGTCTAATAATTACTCTATTACTTACATAGCATGTCGTGCACACCGCATCCGCCCAAAAATACTTTAGAAGATTTGAGTCGCTAAGCATTGTTCTTGCAAGTTCAAGAAGTGACCCATTCTTTCTTTCCACTACTCCATTTTGTTTTGGAGTTCTTGGTGATGAAAAATTATGATTGATTTCATGTTCTTCACAAAACTCTTCAAAGGATTCGTTTTGAAATTCTCCACCATGGTCGCTTCTTATGGAGGCAATTTTTAGTGATTTCTCATTTTTGAACTTGCTTCGCATACTTCTTGAATGCTTTGAAAGTGTCTCTTTTCTGCACTAAAAAGAATGTCCAACAAAATCTAGAAAAATCGTCAATAATAACCAATACATAAACATTACCTCCGAAGCTTCTTGTTCTTGATGGACCAAATAAGTCCATATGCAGCAATTGTAGTGGCCTTGTAGTGGACACCACATTCTTAGATTTGAAAGTTGATTTAGTTTGTTTTCCCTTTTGACAAGCATCACATAATCTATCTTTGAAAAACATTATCTTAGGCAATCCAATAACAAGATCATGCTTGACTAACTTATTGAAATGTTTCATATGAATGTGAGCAAATCTCTTATGCCATAGCCATGAATCATTATTGTTTGCCATGAGACATTTTACCTTCAAATACAAATAATCAAGGGAAATCATGAATATATTATTGATTCTTTTACATTTGAGTTTTACCTCACGTGTGACTTCATCTTCTATCAAGCATTCATCCTTGGTGAACTTGATCTTGAAGCCTTTGTCACAAAATTGGCTTATGCTTAGAAGATTGTGCTTTAGGCCTTCAACATAAAGAACATCTTCAATGGATGTGAAAAGTGGTGCTCCAACTTTGCCATTGCCAATAATCTTTCCTTTATTGTTATCTCCATAAGTAACATAACCCTTGGCCTTAAGCACTAGACTTGAAAATTTGTCAATATCTTCTGTCATATGCTTCGAACAACCACTATCAAGATACCATAAATTAGAAGTGGTCTTCAAGCATACCTACAAAACAAATTAATTTTTGTTAGGTACCCAAATTGCCTTGGGTCCTTCATAATTAGTACCTTTCTTTACCCCACACATAATTCCCACTTGCAACACTATAGTTTCTAACATAGCAAGCATTAGGTGTATGGCCAACAATACCTCAATAAAAACAAGTAGGAACAAAATTGCTCTTATATCTAGGAACATATGACTTCTTTTTCACAAATATTTTCCTTTTAGGATAAGGATGCACAATTTTTGGTTTGTTCACTTTCTCTTTGGAAGATTGGTCACTAGCCTTTACAAAGATAGTTTTACTAGAACTTGGTTTGGAAATTTTTGAATAACCAAGTCCACTTTTATCATTTGAATATCTTTGTTGACTAAAAACACCTTCCAACCCAATTTGTCTTTTTTCATATTTTTCAAGAACTCTTTTTAATTGAACAATTTGGAAAGAAAACGACTCACAATTTTTACATACAATGTTTTGTTTTTCTTCACTAATAATTTTTTGTTTCTCATCTTTTGCCTCTTTTTCCATAGTCTCCACTTTTTCTTCTAAAGATGTAATTTGTTTCTTTTGTGAAGATATTGTTTTGTACATTACCTTGCATTCATTTAAGAGTTCATTTATGGCACCTTGTGCATCATTATCATAAAGAGAAAATACATTACTAACCTCACCATCTTCATCGTTGGAATTGTGTGAGGCCATTAAGGCTAAGTTTGTACTTTCTTCGCTTTCCGAGTCGAATGATGAACTTATGTCATTGTCTTCCCATGCAATATATGCCTTTTTATTCTTTGTCTCCTTTTGCCTTTGAATCCACCTTTCTTGGAGAGTTTTGGATAATCTGGTTTTATATGACCTTACTTACCACATTCATAATATGTGATATTTTGTGTAGAAGTGGAAGCCTCCTTTTTCTTGAAGCGTTTCTTCCTTTTTGCATAATTAAAGGATTTGTCATTTTTACCAAGGAACATACCAAGTCATTTTACAAGGAGCATGAAGTTTTCATCTTCCTCCGGTGCATCATCATCTTGATCTTCTTTTGAATCTACTTTCAAAGCGATGCCTTTGGATTTCTTCTCTTGATTCTCATGTTTTTCAAGTCTTCCAAGTTCAAGTTCATGTTCTTGGAGTTTTCCAAGTAATGATGTGGATGTCATGGTAAAAAGACTTTTCTTTTCCAATATTGCCATCACTTTTGGTTGCCATTCTCTAGTCAAAGATCTTAGTACTTTAAGGTTCAATTCATCATTAGAAAATGTTTTACCAAGTGCAATCAAGTGATTTGTTAAATGTGCGAATCATTTCTGCAATGCGACAATGGATTCTCTGGGCTGCACTCTGAAACATTTCATATTCTTGACTTAATGTATTCAATCTAGATCGTTTAACTTCAGTGGTTCCTTTATGAGTCTCCACCAAAGTGTCCCAATTTTCTTTTACGAATTTACAATGAGAAATACGGAAGAATTCATCCATACTTAATGCACTTTGTAATATGTTAATGGCTTTATTTTCATCAAAAACTTTCTTTTTATCATCTTCATCATAAGAACTTTTAATCTTTGGAGTTCCGACACCATTTAAGACACTAACGGGTTGATGTGGACCATTTTCAACGGTTTCCTATATTCCATCTCCTTGTGCTTCTAAATGAGCCTTCATACGGATGTTCCAGAAAACAAAATATTCACTAGAGAATAGTGGGGGTTTGTTGCTTCTACCACCATCCTTGAAAACCGGATTTACGCTTGTGGAAGCTATACTGGATCTTGTAGGAATAGGTTACCTATAACTTGCTTTGATGCCAATTATAAGTAGATAATACACCTAAGAGGGGGTGAATTGGGTACTCTGAATTTTTTTTGAATTTTCGACGGTTTTATGTTTTACTTTCCTAAGTGGTTACTATGTGATTAAAACTGTAAATGCGGAAAGTAAATGACACAAGGATATATCCTGGTTCCCCTCACAATCCGAGAGTAGTCCAGTCCCCTTTCAACATGAAAGAGATTTTTAATATTGTTAGGACTCTATACAAGACTCTTCCTAGCCTTTCTATACGGACACTAGCAATCCACACCAAGAACAACCTCTTGGATTTTTCACTAAGTCCAAATGAGAACAACCCTCTCAAAATGGACCTCTTGTTTCCAACACCCTGGACAACAAGGATAACAACCTCACAATCTTATATCCAACAATCCTGGAAAAATAAGATGTGATACAATAATTCTGAATTTTTACAAGTACTTGATATGAACACTACAATATCAATCTCAGATTGATCTTCTCCTTTGAACAAGCAAATTATCAATGATACACAAGTGTTCAATGTTATTTGAAATGAAACTTAGAATACTTTTTCTATGAAGGTCAAGTGCAGAAAGTTTCACTTTAAAAAGTTTAGTTTTGAACACTTAGAGAAATTCTTGAAAGATGAAGAGAGATTTTAAATGTATGAAATTTGCAAAAGGATGTGAGTTTAATTCTGAAAATAAATGAGTTTATATAGGCACAAGACATCTATTCAAATGAGTGCAATCAATGAAATGATACCATGCTTCAAAAAACCAAGTTTGAAAATCTTTCTGCTGAAAAAACAAAGTATTTTTACATACTGGTTCAGTGTTAATCTATTAACACATTTGCACTAGCAAATGGTTAATCGGTTAACCCCTTGCAACGTACAAAAAATTCAAAGTTTTCAAGTGTTAATCGATTAACACATTTGCACTAGCAAATGGTTAATCGGTTAACCAGTGTTAAAAACTAAAAAATACTTTTGTAAAAGATGTAGAATGCAATGGTTTTCTACAACAAATGTTTTAATGAAATATGACAAGATTGATGTTTTGAACACTTGTATATGCAAAGATAAGTTGAGTTCGTATACCTTAATTCATGATCAATCTCTTAAAAACTTCAAGACATTTTTTTGATATACTTGAAACTTGAAACTTGATACTTGTCTTGAGCCATTCCTTTTTGTCATTATCAATTGGTTGTATAATGTTATTGTCTTCATCAAAGCACATTTAAAAAGCTTGATTCTTCATATTTTTTCATTCCACTCTTTCGAGGAACATACCTAGAAGCTCCATAAACTTTACACTCACTTAAAGTGCTATCTTCGTTAAAATATAATAAGCATCCATTCACAGAACAATGAATTTTCTCAACCTCCAATCCTAACTTAGACACCAACATCTTCACTTGATAACAGTTTTCAGGTAAGCATTGTGTTATTAGACAAACATCGATAAGCATTTGAGAGAAAAAAAATCCATGGCCTTTTAAGGAACATGCAAATTAGACATGGCAACCAACAGCTTAACTAAAATAAATTTTTTGGATTCAAAAGCTCCCTCATAAATGGGTTGGTTTGCACATATCAATCCATCATAAAATTGTTGAGCTTTTTCATTTGGTACCTCGCCCTCACTAATTATTTCGTTTTCCATATTAGCATTCACATTTGAGACATTGAAAGTTGGCCTAATAGCATCATATATCATTTCATTCATTGCATCGAATTATTCTTCATCACCCAGATTATCCCAACTTGCATTCCCGCCAGTACTAGAATGACCATCAAGGACCATATTCTGATTCTATTCTCCATGATCAGTCCATGTATAATACTTAGGTAAAAAACTATCTTTGTACAAGTGATGTCTGACCTCACTAGGCATCTTCAAGCGAATGTAGATGCAATTTACACAAGGACACTTTATCCCTCCCTTATTTAAAAATTATGGTCGATTCATGGCTTTGTTAACAAAATCTTCAACTCCACTAACAAATTCATCTTTTAAACTTTGCCTATTAGAATTTACTCTATCATACATCCAACTTCGATTCATTTTATACATAAAAAAAACAAACATAAATGTCTAATCATCATAACTCCCCCTAAATCAATATTTCATTTATCACTTGGCACATATTTAAGGTGAAACTAGCTAGTGAATTTAGTTTTGTTTATGATTGTATCACAATTCATGAAAGAGTTTTGCATTGATCAAGTGCATGTTAAGTTAACTTAACATGTTAACGTTGGATTAGGCTAGCTATATAAGTCATATAGGGAGTTGTAACTTAATTATAAATTCAGTTTAATCACTTTTCAAAGGATTGAAACAACTTTATCTCAATATTATCTAATCTTACATGTTGCAAGAATTTTTGCACTTATACTAATTATTTAATTAACACGAGCAATTTACTACGCACAAACAGTAATAAAAAAAGTTCATATCCAAAATAAAATAACACTTGTTTTACAGAAAGCTTTCAATGTAGTTCCAAGACAAACATAATATTTACTTTCAAATATCACACGGAATGAAGATTCTTTATGAATAGAAAGCATAGTGTGAAAGTCAAATGCATCATAATGTAATGTAAATAATCATGAGAATTTTGTATCCGACTCTTTTGGGATAAAAAAACACCCTATGAAAAACTGAAAATGCCTTTTAGATTTCAGAGATACATTTCCGAATGCATCATGAACCACTTTTATGACGCACCAAATGAGTACCACTCCAGATAAAAAAAATATTTCAAAGATACATCTCTGGGTATTCTCAACAAATATATTGATATTTGAGCAGTCCATTGGATTTTCCGGAGATACATCTACGAAAGTTCGGGCCAAAATTTTGAAATTTATGTCACATTTGCATGTCAGATATTTCTGGAGATGCATCTCCGGAACATGTTGATAAAACACTTACTTGCATGATCACATAGCCATACTTGTTTTCTACTCCAAACCCATACCAAAACCCTTCCATTCTCAATCCACATTTTCACTCCAAATCTTCATTCTTGTGTTTTATCACATCAAAGGGAGCAAAAGAAGTTTGAATTCTAGGTAAAGATCATTTATATCAAGCATCATTGCTCACATTAATCTTGTTTAAAGTCTAAAAAAATGTGTGTTTAATACGGGGATACATCTTCAGAATATGTATGAACTCATCCGAAAATGCATCTTCGGTATCTGTTTGTTATCATTTTTCAGCTATGTTTATAGTATTAGCACTTATTGAGTGTTTTATTGTAACTATTTTCATTGGATATGGTGCACCCCGATGTTTTCCCAAACATGTTGTGTCCCCGGATGCCAAAGGTGTTGTTGTGAAGGTGGTAGATGTTGACAACCAATTTAGAAATGAGCAAGAGTTTGAATTTTGTGATCACATGATTCAATTGATTCGTACGGAGGCTGCCAAATTGAGATTTGGTGTGGTAATTAGAAGTTCTGATAATGGTTTGGATAGAAGATGTGCATTTGTGACAATAACACGTGAAAGAAGAAGGAAATATAGACCTCATTTTTGAAATTTTAAACGAGATGACATCGATTAAAGAAAATGTGAGTGTCCTTTTAAGTTTCATGGTTTTATGTTGGCAAATAAGAAATGGAGATTTAATAGCATGTGTATTTTACATAACCACGACTTGTGTGAAAAGTTAGTCAGTAATCCAATTGCGTGTCGTCTCATGCCGAAAAAGAAGGAATGTGTTTCAGACATGACATTGGATTTGGTTCAACCGAAAAACATACTTGCAACTTTGAAACGTAAAAGACCCGAAAATATCTCAAATATCAAACAAATGTACAATATTCGTTACCAAAATAACAAGGCGCTAAGGGGGATATAAGTGAAATGCAACAACTATCGAAACTTTTGGATGATAACAACTATGTTTCCAACTAGAGAACGTGCGAGGATGGAGTAACCTTTAGAGATATATTTTAGACTCATCCTCATTCCATCAAGTTGGTCAACATGTTTCCTACTGTGCTTATCATTGATTCAACGTACAAGAAAAACAAGAACATACTTCCATTATTGGATATGGTTGGTGTTACATCTACTGAAAAGACCTATTCTATCGAGTTTGCATTTTTAGAGAGCGAAAAAGAGGAGAATGTTACTTGGGCCTTAGAGGTGTGCCGGTCAATGTTGAATGTTATTTGGTCGGAGCATCACAATGTTGAAACACATATTTAAATACAACAATCTTTGTTCTCAGTTGGTCGGGAACATATCTCGAGCAGGTTTGAATTATATTTTTCACGAAGCAAAATGAGTTGATAACGTAGGCTTCGATAGCGCAAAGTATGGTTGCACAATTGTGAAAATCTATGGTCTACCACGTACTTGTCTTATAGCAAAGAAGTTGAATCTTGGTAGAAAAATAAGAATGGATGAAGTTTGCAGTCATTGGAAAAGGCTTAAGTGTCACACCCACATAAAATATCATACATCAAAGCACAAATACTATACATGAATCCAAGTATTTGGTACTGAAATACCACAAGTTCCTAGTTAACACATTATATACATTACATGCCCAAAATACTTAATACAAAAAAACTATGGCATAATGTATACAAGATGTTCCAAGACACTAAAAACCAGATCAAAACAATGATCTCAAAATAATCTCCACAACGGAAGTCTTGCCATCCCAAAAGCCAAGATAAGTAAGGATAATCAAACGGCCTTATCCTTACCCTTCGCAGAACCTGAAACACCTGTAATATAATCAACAACATGGGGTGAGATATTAAATCTCAGTGAGTTCCCTATCTTATAGATTCTCTCGGCTTTACAAGGTTCTATCATCCTAACCCAAGTCAAAAGGGAAGGGAAGTGACCTTGAGTACTCATTCACACTATATGGATACATGTTCAAGAGTCTGTTAACTCAAAGATTATCATTAATCGATAACCTTACCAAGATATCCCCTTTTCCCGTTTGCTTCTACGTCTAGAAGTCGACCCGAGTCATGGATCCTTGTAATCTACTTGACATACAAAATTGATTCGGGATCATCGGCCTGTTAACCGTGAACCGTCACTTATCATGACCTGTTAACCATCACAAGTCTCTTTACCATATAGACTTCATTCGTACTACACGCGGGAATCAAACCTGCCAAGTAGTTATGCGCACGTTTCAGAGGAGCTCGTTACTCATGAAACAGCATCCAGGGGAAACGGTTACGATTACGTGATCATATACACAAACGTGATTGTATTCGACAATCACAAGGCCACATTCACCTTTAGGCCTCTTTTTCCTTTTCTCAATACTTAACACAGTCACACATGATTCATACTAGTGTATTATTCTTTTTTATACCTTTCGGTACTGGACACACGCCTCGGTCTCTTCTGCACGAGCATCGTCATTAAGTTATTCATCAAATTCCTAGCTCATTACTAGGTTCCAATATAGTCTCATAGTAAGGTTTCCCCACTCTATTTATTCCATATTTTAACATGCATTTACTCTCAATCATGTTTAACATCAATTTTAGGCAAAGCATATTACAATTGCACATTTTGAATTACATATAATAATTCAATCACAAATTACATAACCCTTAGGTTCCCTCCAATTTATTTAATCGGGCACCGAAAACAATATTTTTCACCTTTATCATGTAGTACATTTCCATAGCTTTCCATCGGTACCAAGAACACCTCGATCGGAAGCACGGTTCAAAAGATATTAATTTTCTAAAATATTTTTCAAAACACAACAGTGGTAACCGGCTACTCAATATAGGGTAACCGGTTACTTCAAAACAGAGCCAAAATGAGAGTTAGAGACACTTTTGGGTAACCGGTTACTCAATATAGGGTAACCGGTTACTTCGTTCATTTTCTGCGCAAAACACAAATTTTCAAAGGGTAACCGGTTACTCTGGGAGCAGAATCAAAAATGCTTGTTTTAAATGGATACTTTCCAATTTAATCTCATTCCAAACAAGTTCAAACATAATAACAAGCTTCGACAGATGATTCTACATACATATTGATTATTCCATGCAATTTATATCTCATTTTATCTGTTAGATTTCATTGATTAGCAAAATTAACCATTTTCTCAATATCTAACCTAACTCTAGAAACTTAAGAAATTTCTATAACAAATGTCTCTATCTAGAACCCATCTTAGAGTTGGATGATGATGAGAAAGATGAGATGAAAAGATGAAGAGTATACGATTATTCTTGCTCTTGAGCTTCTACGGTTTTGCTTCTCCTTCTTTCTCCCTTCTCCAACTTCTCTCCAACTTATTTCTCTCAAATGTTACTATGTTTGGAAAAGGAGGAAATGTAATGATATATAGAAAAATACTCATTATTTAGTAATACTACTTAATGTCCAAATTATCTCCAATTCACCAATTTAATAAAACCTTAGAGTTATATAATATTAATCTGATAAGCTCTGACCTCATCAGTTTACTCTAATTATCTTAACCGATAATTTCTTAGAGTACACCAGAACCCAGTAGATCATACTAATATTATCCAGAGCAAAATAACTTATGGGGTATTACATCCCCCCCCCCTTTAAATAGAAATTCGGCCACGAATTTAAAAAAATTACCTCAATAGATGAGGGTAAGCTTCTCGCATCTCTGATTCTAGTTTCCAAGTTGCATCACCCGGATGCGTCTCATCCCACTGAACTTTAACAAGAGGAATCTCTTTATTTCTTAGCATTTATCTTCTCTTCCTGTGATACGACTTGGTTGAGGTTCAAATGTTAAATCTGTTTCTATCTCAATCGTATCTGGTAGAATTGGCTGAAGAGGATCTGGAACAAACTTTCGAAGTTGAGACACATGAAAAACATCATGCATTTCTGACAGAGAAGGCGGTAAGGCTAATTTGTAAGCTACTTCACCAATTCTTTCTAAAATTTGATACGGTCCCACGTATCTCGGACTTAACTTCTGCGACTTAAACGGTCCTTTCAACCTCAATCTCGGAGTAACTTTCAAAAACACGTGATCACCTTCATCAAACTCTAAAGGTCTCCTACGGTTATCCGCATAACTCTTCTGACGATCTTGTGCTTGTTTAACTTTATCACGGATCATTCTAATCTTTTCCGTAGTCTCTTGAATAATCTCGGGTCCCAAAATTCTATCTTCGCCAACTTCCGCCCAACACAAAGGCGTCCTAGATTTCCTTCCATATAATGCCTCGTAAGGAGCCATACCAATACTCGCATGATAACTACTGTTGTATGAAAACTCAATCAACGGTAAAAGTTCTATCCAATTTCCTCCACTTCTAAGCACACAAGCCCTTAACATATCTTCCATCGTTTGTATTGTCCGTTCCATCTGACCATCCGTTTGCGGATGATTCGACGTACTTAAACACAACTTTGTTCTCATAGCTTATTGAAAAGCTCTCCAAAATCTTGAAGTAAACTTCGGGTCTCTATCGGACACAATACTAGAGGGAATACCATGCAACCTCACAATTTCCAAAATAAACAACCTTGCAAGATGACTTGCATTGTAAGTAGTCTTTACGGTTAAGAAATGCGCAGATTTCGTCAACCGATCCACAATTACCCAAATAGAATCATAACCACCTGGTGCACGGGGTAATCCAACTGCAAAATCCATAGAAATACTATCCCACTTCCATACCAGAATTTCTAACGGTTGCAATAAGCCACCCGGTCTTTGGTGCTCAATCTTTACTTGTTTGCATACCGCACACTCCGATACATACACCACAATATCTCTTTTCATACCGGACCACCAATAGTCCCTCTTTAAATATTGATACATTTTCGAAGAACCAGGATGTATAGTAAAAGCACCCTTATGCGCTTCTTCCAAAATTCTTCTTGTTAACACTGCATCATCCAGAACACAAATCCTTTGGTTAAACCGAATAACTCCACTGGTAGCTCGCACGAAACCCGGTTGAACTAACAATTCTTGCAACTTCTCATCCAACACTTGTCCTTGTTGAATTTCCTCCCTAAGAGTAGAATTAACATTCAAATTTCCCATAATCACACCATTAGGAGTCCAAACAAATTGGAGATTAAGATCTCGGAACTTTTTCAATAAGGTATACTCTAATATCATCAACTCGGCATTATGCAACACTTTTTGGCTTAATGCATCCGCTACTTTATTTGCTTTACCCGGATGGTACTTTAGTTCCAAATCATAATCCTTCAAATACTCCATCCATCTCCTTTGACACATGTTCAACTCTTTCTGGTCAAATAAATACCTTAAACTCTTGTGGTCGCTGAACATCTCAAAATGTACCCCATACAAATAATGACGCCACACTTTCAGTGTAAACACAACTGCCACCAATTCCAAATCATGCGATGGATAATTCCCTTCATGAACTTTTAACTGTCGAGAGGCATAAGCCACCACATGACTATCTTGCATTAAAACACCTCCTAATCCCATCTTTGATGCATCACAAAATACCTCATACGACTTGCTAGGATCAGGAATAATCAAAGCAGGAGCAGTCGTCAATCTTTCCTTCAAACTCATAAAACTTCGTTCATAAGCCGAATGCCACTCATAAGGACAATCCTTTCGAGTAATTTTAGTCATTGGCAAGGCCAATTGAGAAAATCCCTTGATAAACCTCCTATAATAACCTGCCAGTCCCAAGAAACTTCTAACTTCTGAAATATTCATTGGTCTCTCCCAATTAATCACTGTTTCAACTTTTGATGGATCTACCGCCACACCTCCCCGAGATATGACATAACCAAGCAAACTAACCTCCGACATCCAAAACTCACACTTGCTTAGTTTAGCAAAAAGTTGTCTCTCTTGTAGGATCGATAAAACGATTCTTAAATGCTCTTCGTGCTCTTGAGAAGTACGAGAATAAATAAGAATGTCATCAATGAAGATCACTACAAATTGGTCCAAATAAGCTTGAAATATCCGATTCATATAATCCATAAAAACTGTCGGAGCATTCGTCACACCGAAAGGCATTACTAAGAATTCATAATGACCATAACGGGTTCTAAATGCGGTCTTTGATACATCTGAACTCTTCACACGGATCTGGTGATAACCCGACTGTAAATCAATCTTCGAGAACACACTGGATTCTTTCAATTGATCTAACAGACCGTTAATCCTGGGTAATGGGTATTTGTTCTTGATGGTGACTTTATTCAACTGCCGATAATCAATACATAACCGTATTCTACCATCCTTCTTCTTTACCAATAACACTGGAGCTCCCCAGGGCGAAACACTAGGTTAGACAAAATACTTAGCCATTAACTCTTCCAATTGATCCTTCAATTCTCTTAACTCAAGTGGTGCCATCCGATACGGAGAAACGGATATAGGAGCCGTTCCCGGTATCAGGTCAATAGAGAATTTCACTTCCCTTTCCGGAGGAAGATAAGTGATATTCTCAGGGAAAACTTCAGAAAATTCACAGACTACAGGAATACTCAGAATTTGAAGGTTGCTACTCTCTTCCTTAGTGAGAACCAAAAGAACAGACTTTTCCTTCTCAAATAAGAAATTTATCATTCCAACCGTACCTTCCAAAATAGTAGTCAACACATCCTTCGGAGTATCCTCAACCAATAAATACTGAATTAGCAGAAAGCCAATCCATTCCCAAAACAACATCCATTTTCTTAAGCGGCAAACAAATAAGATCAATTTGAAAAACTCTCCCATCCACAGATAAGACACAATTTTCACACATTAAAGGTGTTTCAACTATCTCATCCATGGCAATAGTAACCACCATGGGTGGAGACAACAGAATAGCTTGCAACCCAAGTCGCTTCACACATTGCATCGACACAAAAGAGTGTGTTACTCCACAATACAAGGATTCCCATTAACGAAACACGTACCAGCAATCAAAGGGTTATCGCCCTTTGCTTTCTTCGCATCCAAAGTATACACTCGGCCGATACTCTTCCCTTGCATCTGATTCCTATTCTGAGGACAATCCCTCGCCATATGACCCACTTTCTGACACTGATAACACTTCATTCCTTCGAAACCGCATCTACCAAAATGCATCTTACCGCAAGTACGACATACAGAAGACGTACTTGATCTAGAATCCTGAACTTGTTTTCCTTTGAAGGCTTGCTGCCTAGGCCTAAACTGTTGGTTTGATCTCCCACGATCATTCTGACTCGACCTACGCAAATCTCCTTCTGCTTGAACTTTCCTCAAACTATTCTCTGCCACATAACATTGCCTTAGCAATTCAGCATAACTAGTGAACTCTCTCTGAGACACACTATGAGAAATTTCGGCCTTCAAACCAAAAAGAAACTGGTCAATTTTCCACCTCTCATCCGGAGCATACATGGCCTACTTAGAATAAGCAGCCATAATCTCAAATCTCTCAGCATAAGTAGCCACAGTCAAAGTACCCTGTCTCAACTGTTGAAAATCAAATTCCTTCTGGGTCCTCAAGGAACTAGGGAAATAATTCTCCATAAAATTAATCTTAAATTACTCCCAGACCTTAGGTAACTCTTGGATAGTCATCAGGGCTGAGGCACTCTCCCACCACCTCATGGCAGGACCCTTCAACGAATGAGAAGCGAATACCACCTTGTTCTCCTCACTACAATGGACTATCAAGAAAATTCTCTCCATGCCAGCTACTCATTCATGAGCTTTCACAGGATCTAACCCTCCATGAAATTCTGGAGGATTCATGCGGATGAAATTCCGAAAGCTCCCACCTACAGCATCTGGAACAACCACTGGAGGATGAAGACCCCCATTCATTTGTTGTACCATCTGTTACATGAACTGGTTCTACTGCTGTTGCATCTATTGCAAAAACTGAGGCCATGGGACAAACCCATCGCCGCCCGGCGGATTCATCCCAACAGGAGTAATTCTGGGTCTACCACGATTGCTTCTGCGTCTGTCAACCATGTTCCTAAATGTCATACAAATAGGATTAAGTTTATCAGGCTCAATACCATAAATATAAAACTTAAGACCAATGGCGACACCACGCATATGAAACGGAAAAAAATTACTTATACTATTTCATGGCTAGGTCGAGGATACGACCTGCTTTGATACCAACTGTCACACCCACATATAATATCAAACATCAAAGCACAAATACTATACATGAATCCAAGTGTTTGGTACTGAAATACCACAAGTTCCTAGTTAACACATTATATACATTACATGCCCAAAACACTTAATACAAAAAAACTATAGCATAATGTATACAAGATGTTCCAAGACACTAAGAACTAGATCAAAACAATGATCTCAAAATAATCTCCACAACGAAAGTCTTGTCATCCCAAAAGCCAATATAAGTAAGGATAATCAAACGACCTTATCCTTACCCTTCGCAGAACCTGAAGCACCTGTAATATAATCAACAACAAGGGGTGAGATATTAAATCTCGGTGAATTCCCTATCTTATAGATTCTCTCGACTTTACAAGGTTCTATCATCCTAACCCAAGTCAAAAGGGAATGGAAGTGACCTTGAGTACTCACTCACACTATATGGATACATGTTCATGAGTCTGTTAACTCAAAGATTATCACTAATCGGTAACCTTACCAAGATATCCCCTTTTCCGGTGTGCTTCTACGTCTAGAAGTCAATCCGAGTCATAGATCCTTGTAATCTACTTGACATACAAAATTGATTCGGGAGCATCGGCCTGTTAACCGTGAACCGTCACTTCTCATGGCCTGTTAACCATCACAAGTCTCTTTACCATATAGGCTCCATTCGTACTACACGCGGGAATCAAACCTGCCAAGTTGTTATGCGCACGTTTCAGAGGAGCTCGTTACTCATGAAACAGCATCTCAGGGGAAACGATTACGATTACGTGATCATATACACAAACATGATTGTATTTGACAATCACAAGGCCACATTCACCTTTAGGCCTCTTTTTCCTTTTCTCAATACTTAACACAGTTACACATGATTCATACTAGTGTATTATTCTTTTCTATACCTTTCGGTACTGGACGCACGCCTCGGCCTCTTCTGCACGAGCGTCGTCATTAAGTTATTCATCAAATTCCTAGCTCATTACTAGGTTATAATATAGTCTCATAGTAAGGTTTCCTCACTCTACCTATTCCATATTTTAACATGTATTTACTCTCAATCATGTTTAACATCAATTTTAGGCAAAGCATATTACAATTGCACATTTTGAATTACATATAATAATTCAATCACAAATTACATAACCCTTAGGTTCCCTCCAATTTATTTAATCGGGCACCGAAAACAATATTTTTCACCTTTATAATGTAGTACATTTCCATAGCTTTCCATCGGTACTAAGAACACCTCGATCGGAAGCACGGTTCAAAAGATATTAATTTTCTAAAATATTTTTCAAAACACAACAGTGGTAACCGGTTACTCAATATAGGGTAACTGGTTACTTCGAAACAGAGCCAAAATGAGAGTTAGAGACACTTTTGGGTAACCGGTTACTCAATATAGGGTAACTGGTTACTTCGTTCATTTTCTGCGCATAACACAAATTTTGAAAGGGTAACCGGTTACTTCCCAGAGGGTAACCGGTTACACTGGGCGCAAAATGAAGAATGCTTGTTTTAAATGGATATTTTCCAATTCAATCTCATTCCAAACAAGTTTAAACATAATAACAAGCTTCAACAGATGATTCTACATACATATTGATTATTCCATACAATTTATATCTCATTTTATCCGTTAGATTTCATTTATTAGAAAAATTAACCATTTTCTCAATATCTAACCCAACTCTAGAAACTTAAGAAATTTCTATAACAAATTTCTCTATCTATAACCCACCTTAGTGTTGGATGATGATGAGGAAGATGAGATGAAAAGATGAAGAGTAGACGATGGTTCTTGCTCTTGAGCTTCTAGGGTTTTGCTTCTCCTTCTTTCTCCCTTCTCCAACTTCTCTCTCTCAAATATTACTATGTTTGGCAAAGGAGGAAATGATATGATATATAGAAAAATACTCATTATTTAGTAATACTATTAAATGTCCAAATTATCTCTAATTCACCAATTTAATAAAACCTTAGAGTTAGATAATATTAATCTGATCAGCTCTGAGCTCATCAGTTTACTTTAATTATCTTAACCGATAATTTTTCAGAGTACACCGGAACCCAGTAGATCATACTAATATTATCCAGAGCAAAATAACTTACTGGGTATTACATCCTCCCCCCTAAATAGAAATTCACCCACGAATTTAAAAAAAAATTACCTGAATAGATGAGGGTAAGCTTCTCGCATCTCTGATTCTAGTTCCCAAGTTGCATAACCCGGATACGTCTCATCCCACTGAACTTTAACAAGAGGAATCTCTTTATTCCTTAGCGCCTTAACTTCTCTTCCTGTGATACGACTTGGTTGAGGTTCAAATGTTATATCTGTTTCTATCTCAATCGTATCTGGTAGAATTCGCTGAAGAGGATCTGGAACAAACTTCCGAAGTTGAGACACATTAAAAACATCATGCATTTCTGACAGAGAAGGCGGTAAGGCTAATCTGTAAGCTACTTCACCAATTCTTTCTAAAATTTGATACGGTCCCACGTATCTCGGTCTTAACTTCCGCGACTTAAATGGTCCTTTCAGCCTCAATCTCGGAGTAACTTTCAAAAACACGTGATCACCTTCGTCAAACTCTAAAGGTCTCCTACGGTTATTCGCATAACTCTTCTGACGATCTTGTGCTTGTTTAACTTTATCGCGGATCATTCTAATCTTTTCCGTAGTCTCTTGAATAATCTCAGTTCCCAAAATTCTATCTTCGCCAACTTCCGACCATCACAAAGGCGTCCTACATTTCCTTCCATATAATGCCTCGTAAGGAGCCATACCAATACTTGCATGATAACTATTGTTGTATGAAAACTCAATAAACGGTAAAAGTTCTATCCAATTTCCTCCACTTCCAAGCACACAAGCCCTTAACACATCTTCCATCGTTTGTATTGTCCGTTCCGTCTGACCATCCGTTTGCGGATGATTCGACGTACTTAAACACAACTTTGTTCCCATAGCTTGTTGAAAAGCTCTCCAAAATCCTGAAGTAAACTTCGGGTCTCTATCGTACACAATACTAGAGGGAATACTATGCAACCTCACAATTTCCAAAATAAACAACCTTGCAAGATGACTTGCCTTGTAAGTGATGGTGTCATGAAAGACGGTAAATCGAATATCTCTATCTTGACCGAATAGGAAGTGATACAAGAGAGATTTTTGAAAGCCGATGAGAATATGAGGCTCCGTTTCAAAGAACAATTGAGGAAGATTGCTTATCTGAAACCACTGACTTGAAACCGCGCTCTCAACCGGTAAAAACAAAAGGTGCTCTCAAGAAGCTCAAGCTTACATCGAGTGACAATTCAACCATGCAGTTTCTTTCGTATTTTGAACATGTTGACAAAGTTTTTTCAGACTCAGCAACTCTAAAATCTCAAAAAGTGTTTTTAAGGGAGCTTGCATTAGCAAACCACCTCCTTCACCGCCTCCACCAAAAATTCCATTCATTGACGAGATGTCGATTTGTATGCACAAATACATCGAGAGGATCGTCAATGTTGAGGGTGGCATTAATTGTGGTTATCAAGTTGTTTTGAATTTACTCTGTAAAGGAAAAGATAATCACACACTTGTTTGCCATTAACTTATCCATGAGTTAGGGGCCCATATAAAATCATACACACGTCTTTACAAAAAGAAAGAAAACTTTGGTGCAATTTATGAGTATTTTTTTCTTTGCATTAGTGGACCGGCACCAGAGAAAAAATGGATGCGCTTCTTTGAAATAGGTCATATCTTAACAAGTACGTATAATAGAGCGTGTATTGATCTTACAAGATACAGTTTTTCAAAAACCATTTTCCACTGCGCATCGCCCAACCTCAAAATCTAAATGATTGTATTATGTGTATTGGGTAACTTTCAAAATCACGACACTTTGTTCAAGTTTTTTGAAACTGGGATGTCCTATACCACTTACATCAGTGGAGTGGACGACTTATTCAACAACAAAATTCGAGACTTGGGCGAACCAATTTATGGAAAGGATGCAAGAGTTTGAGAACTTGAGCAACATTGAAAGAGAATCAAATGCACAAAAGTCAAGGGGGGTACCACCCATACTTATAGATTTAATCATCGACAAATATTTCGATTCGTTTTAGTTTTTTTATCATCAATTAAGTGTATGTAATTGTGTATTAATAATAATGAAGTGTAATATATACAATTTCAAATATTTTAATACATTATGATGTTTGCTAAAAAAGTTGTTCATTTGCCAAACAAAATGCACGGGTTCTATTTTCAGCTTGGTTCAAGAGAGGTTCCGGAAGTGTAACTCCGGAATAAGATAATAGGATGGTACAGGAAATGTATCTCCGAAACTAGCACTGATACATGATATAATTTTTGAGCTTCGCATTTGTCTACAACTTCTATAAATTTAGGTTGATGTTTTTCATTTCATACAACAGAAAATGTCTCAAATGTCACAAATAAACATCATCCAGTATGTCGCAAATGTCTCCTTCTCCGGCACGACACCCGGACAAAATTTTAAACTCAATGAGTACACCTCTTTTGCATATCTGCAATACGAAGTGCATAATCTCATATCTTAAGAAGATAATCGAAATATTGTGAAGCTCGAGTACCGTTCACCGTAAATTAACAACGAAGTCAAGATTGAGTTCAACAACTATGACATCAAGACAGATGCACGTGTAAGGGCTATATGGAATACATTTTTCCGTTTCGATAAAAAACTTCTGATCGAGTTGGAAGTGACGATTTCAAGATCGGTCAAAGATATTATGAAGATGTTGAAGCGTCCACCTGTATATTGAAATGTAATGTTTCATTTTATGTTGACATCACCTATGTAATGTTGATTTTATATTATGAGTGATAATTTTATTTTGTCAAAATACAATTTTTTGGTTTTTAGCTTCTGATTCTGTTTCACTATGTTATGAAAGTGCATCTACGGATATATTCCAGAAATGCATTTTCGGGTTAAAAAAAAACTAAATACTAGAGGGTCACTCAGAATTGACATAAATTATTGTGAGATTTAGGTCGAACTCATCTGTGTCAAAGGAGAGCTTTCATGTATTTCGACAGGAGGCAAGCATGCCATCGAAGCTTGTTCATATGCTGATGCCTGTTAGTTACATATAGTAGTCGAAGTCTATTCTTATATGTATTCTGTCAAAATGTTTATACTCTATCGAATTGGGCCTTGTGTTAAGGATCCAATTGTTTAGGTTTCTTGGGCTGCAAGTTACCTAGTTAGTCTATAAATAGACTAGCACACCCATTTGTGGAGTGTGGCAAATTGTGATTTTCACTTGTAATCATTTGTGACTTTAATGAGAAAGTGAATAGTAAACAGAATTATATTTGCTCAATCCTTGCTGTTCTCTTCTTCTTTTTCTTGTTTTATTTTCGTTAAACCCTTGTTTTGGTTCTTGATCATCAAGAAACCGTTTTATACTTTGCATAAAGACATCGTTTTCACAACAAATTGGTGCGGTGAGCGTGGAGAAGATGGCTTCAACAAAGTATGAGATTGAAAAGTTCACCGGAGTGAACGATTTCTGTCTGTGGCGCTTGAAGATGAAAGCCCTACTGGTTCAACAGGGATGTTTGGAAGCGTTGAAGGGAATGGCAGTCATGGATGCTGCGTTGACGGAAAGAGAAAAGACGGCAATGATCGAGAAAGCACACAGCGCAATATTGTTGAGCCTTGGTGATAAGGTTCTTCGGCATGTGTCAAAGGAGACGACGGCGTCGGGATTATGGGTGAAGCTTGAAAGCTTGTACATGACCAAGTCGTTGGTGAATCGTCTTTACCTGAAGCAAGCCTTGTATTCGTTCAAGATGAATGAAGACAAAGCTTTGGCTGAGGAGTTGGATTCTTTCAACAAGCTGATTCTTGATCTTAAAAACATTGATGTGAAGATTGATGATGAAGATCAAGCATTGCTGCTGTTGTGTGCTTTACCAAGATCGCATGCTCACTTCAAAGAAACTCTCTTGTATGGAAGAGAGTCCCTGACCTTTGAAGAAGTTCAAACAACCTTGTATTCAAAGGACTTGAACGAAAGAAAGGATCAGAAACCTTCATCAGCTGGCGAAGGGTTGTCCGTGAAAGGAAGATCGTCGAAGAAAGATGGTAGGTTTGACAAGAAGAAAGGAAAGGTTCAGCAGAAGTCTTATGGTGGTGATATATCTGGTATCAAATGTTATCACTGTAAGAAGGAGGGTCACACAAGAAAGGTGTGCCCTGAGCGCCTGAATAATCATGGAGGTAAGGACAATGGGAATGCAGCTATTGTGCAAGATGGTTATGAATCATCTGATGTCCTTATGGTGTTGAGCAGCAACTCTTGCGAAGAGTGGATTATGGATTCTGGATGTACTTGGCATATGACTCCAAACAAGAATGTGTTTGAAGAATTATGTGATCAAGATGGAGGATCAGTGTTACTGGGGAACAATAAAGCTTGTAAGATTGCAGGTATTGGATCTGTTAGATTCGAGCTCCATGATGAGTCAATAAAGCTATTGACTGGGGTTAGGTATGTACCTGACCTTAAGAGGAATTTAATTTCTCTTGGTGAATTCGACAGAAAAGGATATGTTTTCAAAGGAGAGCAAGGTATCCTGAAAGTCATGAAAGGGTCGAAGGAAGTCTTGAGAGGCGTGAAAAACCAAGGCTTGTATACCCTTGAGGCTGAGGTTGTAAGTGGTTTGACAAATTGGGGAAGCAGAACCTGCTAGGAGGTGACAAAGTTGAAAAGCTGGAGTTTTGTGAATCTTGTGTATTTGGTAAATCCTATAGGGCGAAGTTTAACAAAGGAAAGCAAAGAACACATGGATCTCTTGATTACATTCATGCTGATCTTTGGGGACCTGCAAGGAATCCTTCACACTCAGGTGCAAGGTATTTTCTATCCATCGTTGATGACTATTCCAGAAAGCTATGGGTATTCATTCAGAAGACAAAGGATGAAACTTTTGAGAATTTCAAAAGTTGGAAGGTTCTGGTCGAAACTCAAACTGGCAGAAAGGTTAAGAGGTTGAGAACCGACAATGGCCTTGAATTCTGCAACGAAGCGTTCGACAGTTACTGTGTTGAGTCTGGGATTGCAAGGCATAAGACTGTAGCAGGTACTCCTTAGCAAAATGGCTTAGCTGAGAGATTCAATCGAACAATCCTTGAAAGGGTTAGATGTATGTTGGTTAGTGCTGGATTGAAGAAGGTGTTTTGGGCGGAGGCTGTTTCGACAGCAGCTTATCTGATAAATAGATGTCCCTCGACTGCGCTGGGAATGAAGACACCTGAAGAAGTTTGGTCGGGTCATCCACCAGATCTCGATAAACTGGGAGTATTTAGCTGTTTAGCCTATGCTCACATTAGGAAAGACAAGGTCGAACCTAGAGCTCTGAGATGCATGTTCCTTGGATATCCTGAGGGAGTCAAGGGTTATAGGTTGTGGTGCCTAGAACCAGGTCACAGAAGATGTATCACAAGTCGTGATGTAGTTTTCAATGAGGTCGAAATGGCTTTCAAGAAAACTGGTGATGTTGGTCGAAGTGCAGAAATCTCTGAAGAGGAGCTGGAACAGGTATAGATGCTTGTTGAGGTGGAGCATAGTGATGCTGAAGTGCATAGCCCCGATGAAGTCGAAGAGCAAGATGCTGAAGAGGATGAGGAAACTGTCGATGACTACTTACTGGCAAGAGATAGGTCGAGAAGAGTCATCAACCCACCTCAGAAACTTGGTTATGCAGATCTTATAGCTTTTTCCTTAATCTATGCAAGTGAGGTACTTAACAAAGAACCTAGAGATTACAAGGAAGCTATAAGGAGTCGAGACAAGACTGAATGGCGAAAAGCCATGGATGACGAGATGAAATCTCTTCATGATAATAACACTTGGGAGCTGATTTAGAAACCTGCAGGAGCAAGGTTAGTCAGTTGTAAGTGGATTTTCAAGGTCAAGGAAGGAATTGAAGGAGTGATGTCGAAGCACTTTAAGGCGAGGATGGTTGCTAGGGGGTTCACTCAGAAAGAATGAGTCAACTTCAATGATGTGTTCTCACCTGTTGTAAAGCATAGATCCATTCGAATGTTGTTGGCCATGGTGGCAAAGTTTGACTTGGAACTTGAGCAAATGGATGTGAAGACAACATTTCTGTATGGTGATCTAGATGAAACGATCCTGATGCATCAACCTGAAGGGTATGCAGAAAAGGGTAAAGAAGATTATGTGTGCAAGTTGAATAGGTCTTTGTATGACCTGAAACAATCTCCTCGACAGTGGAATAGGAGATTCGACAAGTTCATGGCACACATTGGTTTCACTAGAAGTCAGTTCGATCACTGTGTTTACTTCAGATTTCGACCTGGAAACTCACTTGTTATGTTGCTGCTGTATGTGGATGATATCCACATAGCTAGCAACAGTGTTGAGGATGTATCGAAGGTGAAGGTTGAACTCAGTAAGGAGTTCGAAATGAAGGATCTGGGAGCAGCAGCAAGGATTCTTGGGATTGACATCCGGAGAGATAGAAAGCAGTCGAAGTTGTGCTTATCTCAAGAGACATACCTAAGGAAGCTTCTCGACAAGTTTGGTATGTCAAATTCGAAGCCTGTTGTGACACCTACAAATCCTCAGTTTAAGCTTAGTACTACTCAAAGTCCGAGTACTGAAGCTGAAAGAATCTATATGAATAGCATTCCATATGCTAGTGTAGTGGGTTCTTTGATGTATGCTATGGTCTGTACGAGGCCAGACATAGCATATGGAGTGAGCCTTGTGAGCAGGTATATGGCGAATCCTGGAAAGGCGCACTGGCAAGCTGTAAAGTGGATTCTCAGGTACATAAATGGGTCTCTAAAAAGAGTCTTGATTTATGGTGGAGCCTGTGATGGTGATAGCATAGTCGAAATCGAAGGATTTGTTGATTCTGATTATGCAGGTTGTATGGATCCAGAAAGTCTATTTCTGGATATGTTTTCACAATGTTTGGCACAGCAATCAGTTGGAAAGCGACGCTTCAGAAGGTTGTTGCCTTATCAACCACTGAAGCTGAATATATTGCCCTCACTGAAGCTGTGAAGGAAGCATTGTGGCTTGAAGGTTTTGCAAAGGAGCTGAAACTTCAAGGTCGAAGTATCACTGTTAAATGTGATAATCAAAGTGCTATACACCTGTCGAAGAATTCAGCTTATCATGAGCGAACTAAGCACATTGATGTGAGGCTGCATTTCGTCAGAGAGATAATCGAGCGTGGTGAAGTCCAGGTGCTGAAGGTTTCGACTGAAGACAATGCTGCTGATATGATCACCAAGACGTTGCCAAGTTGCAAGTTCTTCCACTTATGCAGTTGATAAAGCTACATGATGAAAGCTAGTTGTTTTTCCCTTTGTTGCTAAGTTAGATCCAAGGTGGAGATTTGTGAGATTTGGGTCGAACTTATCTGTGTCGAAGGAGAGCTTTCATGTATTTCGACAGGAGGCAAGCATGCCATCGAAGCTTGTTCACATGCTGATGCCTGTTAGTTACATATAGTAGTCGAAGTCTGTTCTTATATGTATTCTGTCGAAATGTTTATACTCTGTCGAATTGGGCCTTGTGTTAAGGATCTAATTGTTTAGGTTTCTTGGGCTGCAAGTTACCTAGTTAGTCTATAAATAGACTAGCACACTCATTTGTGGAGTGTGGCAAATTGTGATATTCACTTGTAATCATTTGTGACTTTAATGAAAAAGTGAATAGTAAACAGAATTATATTTGCCCAATCGTTGTTGTTCTCTTCTTCTTCTTGTTTTCTTTTCGTTAAACCCTTGTTTTGGTTCTTGATCATCAAGAAACCGTTTTATACTTTGCATAAAGACATTGTTTTTTACAACAATTATGTATACTTGAAATAACATTTTAGTATTTTTTTATGTGGTACAATAATAATATATAGGGTGCATTTCAGTAATCCCATATAGTCCACCAAATTATGTCTATTAATATCATTGGAGGTGCTTACTCTGACTACAGTTTGACAAATGAAAGACATGTGTAATAAGTAATCTCAAGCATGCATTTAGATTACTAATAAAAGTTTGAACTTTAACAAAGCCGATAAAAAATTGATTTAGTTGGTAAAACGCTGATTATTATTTTTATTTAATCATTTAAAAAATTATGGATTTAACTTTCACTATAAATACTTCATTGAACGTTGATGTATATTGAAATTCAACTCATCTAAACTTTTCTTTAAAAAAAGAACACAACTTTAACAAAATCGACCTGAAAGATAATATCGGCTGAAACAAATATTTTTGTAAAGTATATATCAAGAAATCATGTGGTAGTACCACAAACTTGCTTTAATTACTCTGCTCATACATTAATCCATATTTGTGTTGTGTTTGCAGGAAGATTTTTGTCCCACAGTTCATCTAATTCGAATACATGACATGACTCTACCAGTTAAATTAATGAAGGATATATCATTTTTTATTTTTATTTTTGAACCGATATATCACTTTCAATTAAAATGACTTTTTCACTTTAGAGTTATTTGAGGTAGTTCTTAAGAGGTTACAACTTTAACCCAAGAGCCAAGGCATTATAATAAGTGAAGCAGCTCTGTCAAGTTCAATAGCAATAGTAATAAAGTAACTGTATTTGGATCTTGTTCCTTATAAGTCTGGAAAATTAGTGTGTAAAATGGTTCATGAAATATTTATATAAGAGGTGTATATATGACTGACTACACATTTTATTGGGGCCTGTTACCTGTTCATGAATTCAGCCTAACTCTGTCAATTTAGCAGAGCTGTCATAGATTAAAGGTTGTTTGAGGTAATCAGAAAATGAAGCAAGTAAGTTAATGATTATCTATTTTCATTGTTCTATTTATTTACAAAGTGATGCAGGCCATAGCTTGGACTGTGTAGTCAAATTGATAAGATAACATTGTTATCCGACTCTTTTCACCTGTTCTATTACAATACCCAAACCAAATTCTTACATCGTTCTTCCCTGACTCTTATACCGGATCCGTACTAAGTATTTTCTTTGACATTTTCACTATCAATGGATGATAATCGTATGAATGTTTATTAAGGATTTATCACACAATCATCTAAAACAAGGAAAAACACACATGAATGCCAACTTAAGTACTTCTGAATTTCAAGCTAATATACGCCTAAAATTAGGATCCATAAATCCAACTTCATTTTCCTAACTCTCTATTATAGTAGAAACTAATGGGGACAATTTATTGTAGTCATTTCAATTCAACAAGAGAGAAACATTACCATTTAAAAGAATGTTACACGAAAATGAGTAAGAATCACCTAGAACATTTCACAAACAGTTTGTATGCAATATTTGAAACAAAAGAAATGAGTAAGAATTATCACTTCAAACCAAGTGAAATGAACTCCTTGATCCTTCCTCTAATAACCAACCTTCAAAATCCCTTGGTTTTGTTACAAGATGAAGTTAGAATGGAAAACACTAATGTGAACTCTTGCAACACCTTTGAAACAACTAATAATATACTATGAAATCATAAAGATGAATGAATATCATGGAAGATGTAAACTAAATCTAGAAAGTGAATCACAAACAATGGCCACAATGTGAAGCGTGAGGTAGGTTCAGTTAGAGCCAACAACGATCGGTGGAATTCAAGAAGTTGTTGTTGTGTGGGACCGTCAGAGCCAGCAGCGATGATGCTTATCACGAGTTGGAGCGAGAGTGGAGATAACACAAAAATCTAAAGCGAACGAACTCAATGGTGAAGCGTGAAGTTGTGATCAGTTAGAAGCGACCGAAATCCATTTGGGATTAGGGTTTGTGTTGCATAGAGGGGAGGATTTTTGGGAAGAAATTAGAATTTCTGTTTGTTTTGCGTGGCTGAAGATTGAGAGTAATGGAAAGCTCGTTAAGGTTGAGGGAGATTTAAGGGTTTTTTTCGTTTGAGAAGAAAGATGAGGAAGATTGTAAAACAAATTTAATTTTTTAGATTTTATTTATTTTATTCGTTTTTATTTTCTAAAATAATAAATAAAAGGGAAACAAACGAAAATCGTGGGAAAAATGACAATTTTTTTCGCAAATATAATTAGTCTAGCGTCGACCTTTGGCGACGCAATTATTTAATAATTATGGATTTGTTTGTTAAAAATAGCAGTTAGTTGATAGTTTATATTTTATGACTCATAATTTGTGACTAATAGTTTATAACTTATAGCTGATGACGGATGATTTATAGCTGATAAGTTAATTGAAGTGTTTGGTAAAATTAGTGGTTTAATTATCTGATAAAATAAAATGACATAAAAGATATTTAATAATTATTATTTTATTTTAAATTATAATAAATTATAAAGGATAATGGTGGGTTTTAGTTAAAATAATAAGGGTAAAAGTGGAAGAAAAAATGATAACTTATAAGCTATAAGGTAAAACGCTATTTAAAATAGCATATGGAAAATAAGCTATAAACTAATAAAATAAGTTATAAGCTCATGATGAAAAGACTGTTATCAAATAGATCTTTTATTGTCATACGAGCTTATAAACTATAAAACATAAACTATAAGCTCAAAAAATGTCTTGCCAAACAGAGTCTATAAATAAATAAATAAATAGTGTCGTGGGACAACAACACTAAAATTTAATATATAAATTTATTAAACAAATAAATAAAATAATTAATAACTACATAGCGTCCGTCAAAAGTGACACTACTATTAAATAAATAAATAAATAAAAATTAATTACTTGAACAATATAGTGTTAGTCTTAAAAACACTCAAATTAAAATAAATAAATTAATTAATACATAAAAAATAAAAAATGGGAAGCCAAAATAAAGAGGGAAATGAAATATTTTTTGCACCAATCATATTTTGGAATGAATACTTTGACGTCGATTAGACAGCCGCTAGTATTTAAATATAGATAAATAAATAAATTAGTAACATCGGCTTTATGCGACACTAGGTTTTATACGATTAAATAAATAAATTATTACAAAAAATTTCTATATTTTTGACGAATTAGATAACGCTATGATGAAAGACATTAAAAAATAAATATTAAATGAATTACCATATTGACGACTTATTTTGGTGACATAACACCAACGCAATTAACGTCGAAGTAGGAGTTGACTCTAGATATTTGAGGCTAAAATGCATTTTTCTTGTAGTGTATGGTGATCATTTGGTCTAGTCGGGGTTGGCCTTGATGGTTTTGGAAAACAAAAGAATATGATTTGATAATTTTTGTGATTTCTTTGGGTAAGGATGTGGAAAAGGAGTATAGTATTTGTTTGGGTTTGGATATGGAATTTTGATGTATGTCTTGGGTAGGCTGGTAGAGCAGAAAGTGCATTAAAGCAATGTAGTCTATGTGGATTGGGTGATAAAATTGATTATAGGTTGAAGGTATTGGAGAAGTTTTAGGGTCACGTGTGATAATGATGTCTTTATTGTTATACGTGAATTATATTTTAGGTATTGAAAAATAAACCATAAAAAGACCAAGTGTTCTCAACCATTCCATTCATAATACGTTTATACTCCCTTAATTGGGAGTAAATAGAATGGAGTAAAAAATAGGTGGTTCACAATGTAATGGGAAGTTGAGGGAATAGCCCCGAGCATAGTAATTGAGAGTCATTTCAAACCATAACATTGAAGTTGGTTATGAGTTTGGTGGGAATTTTGAGATGTTGGGTTATACGTGGTTGAAGAATATTATGAGTGCTTCCAGTATCAATGAGAATAGTAACCGATAAGCCATCAAGAAATCCTTTGAGCTTTAAAGTTTTTGGAAAAATTGGCCACTAACAGCTTGTGGTGAGAGTTGAAAATATGTTTCTTCATATTCATAATCAACATGTATAACCTCATAAATTTCATCAGTATCTTGAGTGTCAATACGATTATCATCATCTTCCATGAGTAAGAAAAATTTCCCTGCTGCACATTTATGGCATGGAATAAGCTTCTCATCACAATTAAAGCATAAATATCATGCTTTGTGTTCCTTATTTTGGGTTGCAGTAATGCGTCATATAGGTAAGCACCTTTAAATTGTGTTTGAGTTAGATAAGAATGTATGCTTAAATAGTGTTGTAGTGTTTAGGCCAGGGTATGCCTTTTTTGGATAATGTTGTTGGGTATTTGAGGGTCAGGGTTTTGGTTTGGGGGTCTTATAAATATAGGTTTT
The DNA here is from genome assembly GCA_022829125.1 of Lathyrus tuberosus. Lineage (NCBI taxonomy): Eukaryota > Viridiplantae > Streptophyta > Magnoliopsida > Fabales > Fabaceae > Lathyrus > Lathyrus tuberosus. The sequence continues at coordinate 1,168,030 of JALAZF010000073.1, read as the reverse complement.
GAATCTTTTAACTTGGCCTCAATCAGTTTGCCAAGTCCCACAGTTTGTGAAATAGAGTAAGGGCATTAAATAGTTAACTCATATTAAATTTTTGGATTAAGCCTAATATGAAGAAATTAATAATTACATCGGGTGGTAACCCTAGTACTCTATTTCCCAATATTTTGAAATTGGATTGGTCTTCTAAAACATACATATGATGTCTTAGCCTAAAAAATTGAGCTTTGTGGTTTTCATAGGTTGAAGGGCCAAAACATTGTTCAAGAGACCTAGAAAACGTTTTCCAATCAGTTAATCGATGATTTTGAAACATCCACTTATACCATCCTAAAGCATCCCCTTTCACATAAAAGCATCTACGAGGAGCTGATTTTCAAAAGAAATGTTATAAAAAATAAAATAAAAAAATGTTCTGCTTGAAATAGCCAATATAAATCATAAATCCCATAAAAAATCCCTAGTTCAATTTTGGGGGTTCTAAAAGATGGTAGAGGGGTATTGTTGTTTTGAGGAAAAGAGGAAATAGGTCATTCTTTAGTATAATGCGACTGAAATGGGGTGGTTGGGAGAACTGTAAAAGTTGAGTGAGTAAAATGTAAAGTGCGTTGGGTTAGGAAAAAGATTGTGGGGGTGATGTTGGTGGAATGGATAATTGAGTAGTGGGTATGGTTCCCTTTGTGTGGGTGAGGGAATTAGGTAAGGGTATATGCATAAGTGAGAAAGAGGTGTTAATTACAACATTTTCAGAGCTACTGGGGTTTAAGGGTTAGAAAGATATTGCTACCGAAACTCTGTTATGTGAGGAGGAAGTTGTCATGACACCAAAAGGTTTAGTAATGAGATAGGTGAGTGTTGTAAATTTGGCTTTCATGCAGTCATCAATATTGCTATTGAATTAGCCCAACTGCATTCAAAGGTTCTTATTGTTATTTTCCAGGTGACCCAACTGCATAGATGATTGCGACGTTACGAGTCTATCGGATTAGCTAACTGCAAGCATACAGTCTATCACGTAGTTTTAAAAGATATCGAACCCACAAGGACTAATAATCAATCTAATGTTATTCAATTGGTACTATATAAAGTTAAGGCTAGTGATTACTTTGTTTGGACGGAATTAAAACGAAAACTAAATTAAGGATTAAGAAATATATCAAGAAAGAGAGACCGGAATATGGATTTCGTGTACCTCAGGGACCATGTAACTCATTTGCGTTAATTTATGGTTAAGTTGCATTCTGTAGAAAATACTAGTTTAAAGACTCTATCTCACACTCTCACGCTATTGATTAAAGCCACACTTCCTAACCATGAGATTTTTCTCTCGCTCGCCCATTTTAATTAAGAAGCATATTTTGAATAGTTATTAGATTCTAATTGATACCTAAAGCGCTCTCGCTGTATTTAGGATCAATGCCCAGTTCCCACTATCCGGTCCAATTCTCGCACTCTCGCACTATTGACTCGGACATTTATTTGTTTTTCACTCTCGTGACAAAACGATTATGATTAAACTTGGAAACTAAAGCCAAAATAGAAGTTAATAAAGGTTTACGCCGAATTTCATTACTGAGTCCTGTCAGAAACGACGGTCCTCACATACCGGACTCAAATGTGTTTAGCTATACATGGAATTAAACTTAAACAAATTAAACATGGTAATAGAAAATAAAAACAACATGATAAACAATGCGATAAACAACAATACTAAATAAAATATAAAAACCTGTAGAACTTGAAAGTGCGGGAAAACTTGAAATAACATGAACGGAAATAAACTTTGATTATGTCGGCAGGCTTGCGATCCAAGAATACAGAAACTTAACACTAAAGTTGTGATAATCTCTCAATGTGAGCAATTATCACTTTGAAATGCAAATTTGTGCTTAAAACTAAAAACTGCAGAGCTTCCGCGCAATACTTGGATGCTCAAAACTAATAAAACTATCACTTATATAAAGGTTAGGTGCTTCAAAATCGTCTCCCAACGTGTAGAATAAGTTGAGACAAAGTAGGGAAGTGGGGAAGAGTGAGTCAGTTTGGGCTTTCACGTATTCTGCCTCTGAACCTGAATGGCAGCCTCCATTAGGCTCATGGCGTTCGCCATGAGCTTTAAGTGGACAAGATGATGTGGCTGGGGGCAATGGCGAACGCCATGCACCAGAAACATGGATTTTTCTGCAATTTCCTCCTGTTCTTGCTCCTTTTCCGATTTCTTTGCATAAACACTCCATAATTGAATAGTTCCTGAAATGTAAACAAAACAAGACATAATGCTATAAAAAACATGACAAAATGACATAAAATAGCATGTGAGTCGGGTTGAAATACACGATACATTTTCACGTTATCAAACTCTCCCACACTTAGACCATTGCTTGTCCTTAAGCAATCAACCAACATGTTAAATGAAATAAACATGGCTCTGAAACATAGGCACAATGAGACTCTAATCATACGTGGCAGTTGTGATTATTGCTAGATCGATAGGTACTAACTATCAATACCAAGGATACCGTAATGACACATATCGGCAATTCACGGTCGAAAACTCCCCCCTTATACAAACCAATATGAATCATGCCATTATAACTCAACCTAGGTTCTTTGTTCTTTTTCACCCCTTTTCATTCACGCGCAATCACATTAAGCCTGTTATCCTCGCACGTACATGGTAAGTAAACATGTTAGTATTTAAGGATCTCATTATTGGTTCATTATTTTTTTTTCTTTATCCATTGAACTTAAAGAGTCCGCTCCCTTAGGCTAAGTGGTGGGTTGAGGACCACCTAACTTAGAAGGAACATATCTCGTCATTCATTTTTTTCTCTAAAAATTCTTTTCATTTAGCTCGGAGATCCTACACATATTTGCATTGGTTTCTTACTTAGTGTGTGCTTGAAGATGATGTTGACTGCTATTATAAACTACTTAGGGGCTACTTTAAAAACTAGAGCTTAAGGTCTTGGAATAATGGGTACTCAAATTTATATCACATAATTAGGGAGTTTAGGGTGTTAGGACAGTATCGATGTTATTGCAACCTTTCCAAGCCTTTCTAACATAGTCTATTCAGCCTATATACTCTCAGAGTACCGTGCCATGAGTCAAAGAAAAAAAAGATTGTTGGAGGTTCAAATTTTAAATTTTTTGGGGAAATTCAATATTAAGTGAAAAGGCATCGAGACTCGACATCACATAACTCGACCAAATATGCAAACAATTTAAAAACATAAACTGATCTAAGAAAAGAGAATCTAACTAGAAAGCAAGTAAAAATAAAAGTAAAGCGATATAACTCCTCCCCCACACTTAAGCTAAACATTGTCCTCAATGTTTTAGTACAAGGTGGAAAAAAGGGAAAGAACCTGGGTGATCAGCTCAGCGTCGGCCTCGGCCTCGTGCTTGTCCAAAGTCGCCTCTACCACGTAGAGGGTGTGGCACACCTACATGCTGCATGTATCTAACATATCTGCCATCGCCACATGCAACCCTGCCATCTGCTCGATCAGGTATCCCATGTTATGCTCAGTGCACTTAGCATAATCATGCTGCTGCTCATGTATCTGATGAATCGTGGCTATCATCTCGTTTAGTTGTGTCTGCACACTCCTAAACAACATGTCACGCTCATCGTCTGCATCGTTCTGGTGTTGCAGCTCAGTAAGGACGTCGTCAAGAGGGCCCTAATAGCTGTGTAATCATACTCTTCACGGGACTGATGTCCGGTTGAGGTACCTGCAAAAGAATCAGTAAAGCCATGTGCAGTGTATGGATGTGTGTCAGTCTCAGGAGCATCATGCTTCATAGCATCAATATCATCATCAGTGGTATTACCCTCATTAGTTTGAATGTTAGCGTTATCGCCAGGCTCTGGGAAATTCAAGTCATAGGTCCAGTTATTCCTTACTCGCACATCAGTGCATGCGGAATAAGGTAGAATAACACTGTTAACAGCTCGTGATCAGTCACCATTTGTGCTATGTTTTTCATCATTTAATCATCAATAAGTCAGGTAAACTATATGAAGTTGAGTGTGTTTTAGCAGTAATTAGGTTTGTTTTAATTTTGTTCAGTGTGTCATTACTTATGAGTTTCTTGAGGATATTTTACGCTTTTGGTATGTCAGCAGGTCAAATACAGGTTTGGAAGCTCAGAGGATCGAGCATTGGAGGCAAAACCAAACCGGAGCGAGAAAGCGGAAGAAAAATGCAAGAATTGACAAAGCTGTTGCCATTACATGTAACACACCATGTGTTACACGTAATGCCCCTCTCAATACGCGTAGGTTACGCAAATGGGCAGAGGGGTGGAAAAAGGTGTGAAATACAAGGTCTCTGCCCTTACGCGTAACAGCTTGTGCATTACGCGTAAGGGATGGATGGTTGGCAGGCCCAGGAAGTTTTACGCGTAGGGAATTGGCACGGAAATAAGCCATTACACGTAATAGACTGGGCATTACGCGTAATAGACTAGGCATTACGCGTAATGAGGCCCAAAAAGGCTGAAAGCCCAGAAGCTGTCTATTTATTACCAGAACGCGTTTTTTCAAAGGGGGTGATTTTTCAGAGCAAAGACACGCTTGAGAGGCTGGAGAACTCAGAATTTAAAGGTGGATTGGTATTTTCAAGAGCTTCCCACAATTGAAGATTGATTCAACCTCGATTTATGTAATGACAACACTTTCTATTATGTTTCTTTTCTCTGTTATGAGTAGCTAAACCCCCCAATGCTATGGGTGCCCCTGATTTGGATCTGGAATGACTCTGGTATTATTATTGCAATAACATTCTCTTTTCCATTATTGATTTAATCTTTTGTTGTTCTTAATGCTTGCTCTGTCGGACAAACGGGTTTGATTTACGATTAACGATTAGGCTGGACCGCCGTTGTTAATGCTTTGCTTGAGATTATTCTATAGTAGATATCACCTAGGACTAGGGATACCCTATAGAAACCGGAATATTCTTGATAATGGAATTCTTAATTTCATCTTTAATTCTCTATGGACATAGGAATTAGGTTGGTCGATTAAAGGTTTTCTCACTAAGGACTTAGGAGTAAACACCCTAAAGAACCGGTAATTAATTAGTTAAAATAAGTTGTTGCAGTGGTAATTCATAGTTGTTACTGAATCGGATCATACACCATCTCTAGCGTATGTTACTTATATTTGTTTTAATCGTTCCCGTGCTTTATTTACTTTTTATTGTATTTTAATTTCACTTTGAAAAACCTAATCTAAAACGCCAAAGCTTTTGTTTAACTAAAGTAAAACCCGAACTCTACATCGTCAAGCAGTCCTTGAGATCGACACTGGGGATTTCCCCTTTTATTACTACATTGGCAAAATAGTACATTTGTTATTTTTCCTGTCAAGTTTTTGGCGCCGTTGCCGGGGACTGCCAAAGATTATAGAGTTCATAGTTTATTTTAGTTAAAATTTTGTTGCTTCGCAATTAAAATTTAGTTTTAATTTTAATTTTATTTTTAATTTATTTTATAAAAAATATCAGATTATTGTTACTTCATGAATTCTTCTATACTGTGCGAATAATAAAGTGTCTAAGTTGTGTAGTTATGAATATTTTTTATACATTGTCACCTGTATCTCCTTCATGTTGGTCGCCTGATTCGGGAATCACTTTGGAAGAGGCGAATAAAATTTTTAAAGCATATAGGAGGGAGGTAAGAATCCTTATGAATGAATGTGAGGAAGCTAGCTTTTATCTAGATAATTTTATTTGGTGAGAGTGCAGGTTGGAAGAAGAATGTGTGAAAGAAGAACAACAAGGCATGACGTCAGACGAAGAAGACGCATTAGAAATAGTAGAATGGGAGGTAAACAAGAAATACGGGGACGAAGAAATAAGGCAACTTGAAGATGATCTAATGCTGGATGAAAATACAGATGTAACGATTTATGAAGATGTAGACATCCAACAAGAAAATATTCAACAAAATAGTATCCCTAAAAACTATTTTGACAAGGAAGATGAAAGACAAGAAATTGATAAAGTATTGGATTTCATTTATGCCTTGTTAACAAAAATCCGTCTTAAAATGATTCGAAAGCAACATCACCAACACCTCAAGTTCATGGGATTGCTACCAAACATAAGAAAGAAAAAGGATGATGTGTTCTTTGTTTCATATATGCCACCTTGACAGAGAATGACCCCTCGAGCCATGCGACGTTAAACGAAGTGCTGCTTGGGAGGCAACCCAAGGGAGTTTTATTTTATCTTGAGTCTTTTTAATTGTCCGTGTAGTCGTATTTTGCATGTTTTAATGAATTTAGTGATTTCCTTTCATACAGTACCGGTTTATTTTGATTAGATAACTAGTCATAGTGGATGATACTGATCACTTTCACAACATGCTTGAGAGTCCTATGCTTAAGTCACCCTGACTGTTTGATACTTCTGTGAATGATTGGACGCACTGGTTGAATAAGGTTATCAGAACCGGGAGCAAAAAAGTCTTGAACAAAGAGACACTATGGAAGCTGTCAGTTTTACCCGTCCGGGTGAGTTCTGAAAAAGACAAACACATATATCATCATGAGAGATATCAGGTATGCCTTTATCTATCATAGTTTGCGTACGTTCTTTTTGAATATTAACTGTATGAGTACACACACTGAGGAACCTTTTTTGTTTGTCACCTAGAGCTTTATTAGCCATCCCTTTATTATTATTATTATCCTTCGTTTACCCCCTTTGAGCCTGTATCCCTTTGTTTGTGTTATAGCCGTTATTATTAACCCATTGCCATATTATTATCCTACCCCGTTCAGAGGATGTGTTATTATTTTTGGATCTGTGTTAAAATTTAAGTTTGGGGTTGTTGTTGGAATAGCAACCTTTAAGTTTGGGATAGCTATGCAGTAATAAAAGGCGAGTGCATATATAAAAAAAAAGGTGAATAGTAAAATTCAACCTTGGAAAAAAAGAAAGAGAAAGAAAAGAAAGTTTGCACTCATCGAAAAAAAAAAAACAAAAGCACCCAACAAAAGTATCATGGAATGAACATAGTGATAAGGAGGTTCTCACTTACTCTGAACCAAAAACCCTTGTTTTCGTTTTTATATCCCACCTTTTTATAACCCAAGCTCCGTTACAACCCAAAGACCTCAAAAAGTGTGTGTGTTGTACATGTTGATAAGATCAGAGAATTTATTCAAACTGTTGATCTGATATTGCTTGCTTTGATTTGAGTGTTCAAACACTTTAACCCCGGGAGACTTGGTGAGAGTGCGATATAAGCTGACAGGTGAAGTAGTGTGTCCGAGTGAAAATATTTCTGGCTTGCTGGCTATGAATGACAAAGAGAAAAACCCAAAGCAACATCAAAGGGTCCAGTGCGAAAGATTTCAGAAGTATTGTGGTAAGCACTGTTATTTTACAGTAAGTTTGGGGTAACATGATCGGTTTTATTCAGAACGTTACTTGAGGACAAGCAACGAGCTACGTTTGGGGTTGTGATCAGTCACCATTTGTGCTATGTTTTTCATCATTTAATCATCAATAAGTCAGGTAAACTGTATGAAGTTGAGTGTGTTTGAGCAGTAATTAGGTTTGTTTTTATTCTGTTCAGTGTGTCATTACTTATGAGTTTCTTGAGGATATTTTACGCTTTTGGTATATCAGCAGGTCAAATACAAGTTTGGAAACTCAGAGGATCGAGCATTGGAGGCAAAATCTAGCCGGAGCGAGAAAGCGGAAGAAAAATGCATGAATTGACAAAGCTGCTGCCATTACGCGTAACACACCATCTGTTACGCGTAATGCCCCTCTTAATACGCGTAGGTTACGCAAATGGGCAGAGGGGTGGAAAAAAGTGTGAAATGCAAGGTCTCCGCCCTTACATGTAACAACTTGTGCATTATGCGTAAGGGCTAGCAGGTTGACAGGCCTATGAAGTTTTACGCGTAGAGATTTGGCACGGAAAAAAGCCTTACATGTAATAGACTGGGCATTACGCGTAATGAGGCCCAAAAAGGATGAAAGTCCATAAGTTGTCTATTTATTCCCAGAACGTGTTTTTTCAAAGGGGGGTGATTTTTCAGAGCAAAGACACGCTTGAGAGGCTGGAGAACTCAAAATTTGAAGGTGGATTCGTATTTTCAAGAGCTTCCAGCGATTGAAGATTGATTCATCCTCGATTTATTTAATGACAACACTTTCTATTATGTTTCTTTTCTTTGTTATGAGTAGCTAAACCCCCCAATGCTAGAGGGTGTCCCTGATTTGGATCTGGAATGACTCTGATATTATTATTGCAATAACAATCTCTTTTCTATAATTGATTTAATCTTTTGTTGTTCTTAATGCTTACTCTGTCGGACAAACGAGTTTGATTTACGATTAACGATTAGGCTGGACCGCCGTTGTTAATGCTTTACTTGAGATTATTCTATAGTAGATATCACCTAGGACTAGGGATACCCTACAGAAACCGAAATATTCTTAATAATGGAATGCTTAATTTCATCTTTAATTCTCTATGGACATGGGAATTAGGTTGGACGATTAAAGGTTTTCTCACTAAGGACTTAGGAGTAAACACCGTAAAGAACCGGTAATTAATTAGTTAAAATAAGTTGTTGCAGTGGTAATTCAGAGTTATTACTGAATCGGATCATACACCATCTCTAATGTATTTTACTCATATTTGTTTTAACCATTCCCGTGCTTTATTTACTTTTTATTGTATTTTAATTTCACTTTGTAAAACCCAATCCAAAACCCCAAAGTTTTTGTTTAACTAAAGTAAAACCCAAATTCTACATCGTCAAGCATTCCTTGAGATCGACACTGGGGATTTCCCCTTTTATTACTACATTGGAAAAATAGTATACTTGCTATTTTTCCTATCAGCTCGGTTATTAACCATCAAATGATACATACCGTCTGGTTTGTTCTTAACTAAGCGCATATTACGACAGGCATCCAAATCCAGGAAGGGTGTAGCAAGTGGCTCAAGTGTGGCCAACTCAGCGCTTAGGTCCAACTCACGGGCTATAGATGTTATTAGCCCTCCAATTCAAATGGGACCGGTGACCCTAATGCTAACAAACTGTAGATGTGCAAGCGTGAATGGTGTAGGGTTTACCTGTGTCTGTGTCTGTCCGCAATGCAGAAAGTAAAGTTCTTTGGATTTCACTCTTCCGTTATTCTCCCAGCCAAAAATTGTGTTAGCTAAAATTCGATGTACATAACAAATGGTTGGGTTGTGGATAGTGGTAGATTTTAGGCCTTTCCAATAATCGGTGGCCTCACCAGTGAGTTGTCATCGGAATCGGAAAGCATCAACAGCCCAATCACTCTCTAAGGGTCATTCGCATGCCCAACCATTCTCATGAGGGAATTGCAGCAGGTCGGCAAGCCGGTCTTGGCTAAACTCGTAGCCTCTGTTGAACATTCTAAACCTAACAGTGCCTACGATGCGTTGAGTGCCTACCGGTGTGTGGTAATTGAATGAACTTAAAAATTCATAGGTAAGCCTAACGTATGTAGGATTGGTTAAAGTGCAAAAGTTTGTTATTCCTAGACTTTCCAACATCTAATTGACACTAGTGCAAAAGTGCAAAAGTTTGTTATTCATAGGTGATGGCGAACGCCATGCACCAGGAACATGAATTTTTCTGCAATTTTCCCCTCTTTTTGCTCCTTTTCCGATTTCTTTGCATAGACACCCCATAATTGAATAGTTCCTGAAATATAAACAAAACAAGACATAATGCTAACAAAACATGACAAAATGACATAAAATAACATGCGAGTCGGGTCAAAATACACGATACGTTTTCACGTTATCAATAGAGATGAAATGATTGTTAGCTTTCATGGTTGTTTCAAGATTGTGGTTGTGGGTGATGAGTTCATCAAGATGCTAGTTTATTACAATATCTGCTACAAAGCAATAAAGAAATCTGATTGTTAAAAAAATATGTTACACATATTTAGCTCTTTCTTCTATTAAAATAAAATAAAAATACCTGCTCTTTTTAATTCAATATATATGTAATTTTGATTCTCTATTTTTATTGATTTAAAAATTTAACCATTTTATATTTAAATATTAAAATACTCTTTATTTTTTTTAAATTGGAAAAAAATTCCGTTATATATTAAAATAAAATTTTGGGCATATTTATGTTGATGTGTGAAATTAAATTATTAACTAAGAAGTGGTAGGGTAATCCGACAATGCATATATGAATAAAACTTATTATTTTTATTTTCAATATTACTAAAGTATTTTTAAAATGTAGTAAAAAAGTTATGGTTTAAACAAAATAAAACTTAAAATGGAAAAAAAGTAAAATCCTAAAAAATAAATTAAAATTATAAAAAAAAAACATTATGCATAACCAAACTAGTTAATGAATAGTGAATTTAATATCAAACTTGATACATTATAAAAAAATTCATGTGCCTTCTCTGCCTGGTATCATGTTTTTGAGATAATAGTGGGGTGAGTAGCTTCGGCCTTCCTTATATGTGTTCTTGTTATGTATTTTGTGGGTTCATTAGTTTTACATGTATCTTTGAATTGAAGAAATCTAACTTTGTCTGAATTCTAATTTTTGTGTTTTTCCTCTATTTATTTCTTAGGCATAATTAGTCCCCAAGTCCCGTAAGTTATTTATGAGTTGCAATATATTCTCTCAATAAAAAACGATTCGATTTGGTCCCGTAATGTTACTTCTGTTAACATGTTTGATCCATTCCGTTCATTCATGTGTTAGACCGTTAGTTACTGCCAGGATGGCGTTCCAACTGTATACCTAGTCATCAAATGAATAATTAATTTAGTTTTTAAAGGGTTAAATGTTTGCTTCATACTAATTATCCAATGAACATACTAATTAAAAAACCTAAATATATTAGTTAACCTAATTGACCTATTTAGTTAATTATAATAAATTATAATCCTAATATTGTAATTAAAAACATGAGATTTTTTCCAAATCCAATCTTCTTCTCCCTCGTGAACGTCTTTCTCTCTATCAGTTCTGTTTATCTCATACCCTTTTTCTTCTTTACCCAAATCAAGCATCACCCAACAAATCATGGATCTAAAGTAACAATCAAGAATCCAACAAACATTTGAAAAACTAGAACAGCTAATGGCGACGGATGGAGTGGCAAACGCGGTCGGGATGGGTGGTTGATTCGCGCAGCGTTATGGTTAGAGGCGGCATCGGTTGCTCGTCAGTTCTGCGGCAGAGGGAATGGCAGTCGTGCTCGGACTCGAAGTGGTGGTTGGCATAGCAGCAAGGGTGCTCTGACGAGTTTTGATTTCGTCCTCCTTTTCAGTTTTCTTTGATTTTTCAGTTTTTGTTATGTTTTCAGGTTTTGTGTTCAAAAAATTATGAAGTTGTGCTGTTTATATGGTGAAGGTTATGGTTTAGTGATATTGAAGGTTCTTGTTTATGTTAGGTTGAAGGTGGAAAAAATTGAAGACATACTGCTAGGGTTTTTTTAAGGAATGAAGAAGCAACTCTGAAGTTCTGAGAGTAGCTGAATAGTTTAGGATATTAATTACTAAAAAAGAAAACAAAAAGGATTTTAGCAACACCAAAGGTCTCTTATTGACACATCAGAAAAAAATAGGGTGAAAAAAATAAAAACAATGTCACCTAAGTATAAAAAAAAATACCATATAGATGCGTTTTAACGTTTTCTCTAAAGAAATTAACAGAAGGAATTTATTGTGCTAACAAAGTGTCCGTAAAGGACTACATTGGAACGTTTTTTAATTGTGGGACTAATTAAAAACAACAAAATAACTTAAGGGACTAAAAGATTAATTAAGCCTATTTCTTATGAACTATAATCTCCTCTTCCGGTGGTTGGGGTTGTTATAGATATTCGTATTTTCTTGTGTTTTTATATTGATTTTATTCTCGACATTGGTACTCTTTATATCTTTTTTCAGCTGTCCCTTATACTTTGTCTGATAATGACTTCTTTATATATATATATATATATATATATATATATATATATATATATATATATATATATATATATATATATATATATATATATATATATACGAGTTTAATTTTGGTTTATAAAAAAACATGTTAGTTAAGAATAAAATATTTTACGAATGAGTTTAATTTAAAATTAATTTATTCGATTTAATAAAATTATAATTGAATTCATAATTATATATAGCATAAATAAATTTAAAATTAATTATTTTTTCATAACAATGCAAAAATTGTATTTTTGGCTTCATGTTCAAGTTAAAGAATATTTGTTACCTTTAAAAGTATAATTGTAATTTATTTTTACATAAATCCTATAAAAATAAAAGCTAAAATAAGACCCCAAAAAATAAAATTTTATCCTTTTTATTTACATCAAAATAAAACTTATCACTTACATACTATGTAATCACGCAAGCTATTAATCCTTTTTTTAAATATTTTTTAATACTGTTAAACTCCAAGTAAGGAAAATGTTTTGTTTTTCTGTTGTATTAGAAAATATTGTTGTAGTATGTTAGATGTGCTAATTTTACTTATAGTTATTATTTCAATTTGAAAATTATCACAACATTAGGTTAATGTAACAAAAAAACAACAACAGCATGAGGTTATGATTTTGAAGTACCTATATTTTCTATTTATTGTAATTTATAACTTTTTTTTAGTACCGACCACTCATTTAACCATAATTTTTAAAAACAACTTTAACCAACTTGAAGACGACTTCGATCTATATAATCATATATATTTTAATAGTACCTTTTCTCCAATATAAATCAACAATCATATTAATCTCTCATTTCTCTATTTTTTCTTCTATAACTAGGATTTTAAAAAATAATTATACTACATCATGGTATTTCAAGGTACCAATTATGTCCTATGGCAATTTGTTTTGACCATTGTGATTGTTATCTTTTTCATTCCAAAACATAGCTCTGCCAAACAATCCAAATTAATGGGTTTGAATATGAACATGATTGACCGTTGTTGGAGGTCAAATCCTGAATGGAGGAGGCAGAGACAACAAATAGCGACTTGCTCTTTAGGCTATGTTGGAAAGATGACAAACAACATTGGTAAAGACCTCATACATTATGAAGTTACTGACCCAAATGATGATCCTATAAACCCCAAACTAGGTACATTGAGATACGGAGCCTCTGTAATTCAAGGTAAAGTATGGATCACATTTCAAAAAGACATGAACATTAGACTCATCAAACCCCTTCTCATTAGTAGTTTCACTACCATTGATGGTCGCGGTGTCAATGTCCACATTGCTAATAATGCGTGTTTGATGATATTCAAGGTAATAACTAAATATTTAAATACCACTAGAAAAATATTTATAATCCAAGACTATAAATAATAATATAAAACTTCCATTTAATTCTTCATCACAAAATCTAGATATGAATTTTACGTTTCCCCTTTTAAATTTACCTTGCCAATTTTAGATTTTTAATATGAATTTGTTTCCTACACCAGTAACAAATTTTTGGTAATTTTTAGACCACCGACATAATCATTCATAACATTCGAATTCATCACTGCAAAGCTCAAGCTCAGGGGATGGCGATGGGACCTAATGGAAAGGTAATTCATTTAGGTCCAGTAGATGGAGATGCAATAAGATTGGTCACTGCTTCAAAAGTTTGGATTGATCATAATACACTTAATGATTGTGAAGATGGTCTTCTTGATGTCACCCGAGGTTCTAGTAAAGTGACTATATCCAATAATTGGTTTAGAGAACAAGATGAGGTTATGCTTCTTGGTCATGATGATGGATATGTGAGAGACAAAAACATGAAAGTTACTGTCGTGTATAATCATTTTGGACCTAATTGCAACCAAAGAATGCCTAGGTAATTAAGTATTTTATTATGATGTTCTTTTAAAAGAAACTTGATCTTTAATTTAAGATACACAAATGTAAATTTATTATGAAAATTTGATTAACCACCAAGGGTTGGCCTAGTGGTGGAGGCTTGGGTCTTGAGAGTGTGCTCATCTCAAGGTCTCAGGTTCGAATCCTACTAGGTGCAATCAACTCTTGTGTGGGCGAGTCCATACGGATTAGTCCCTCTTGGATTAGTCGGTCTCAAGGCCGGATACCAAGATTTCCAAAAAAAATTATGAAAATTTGATTTTCTTAATGGTAAACAATGATGTAGGATTCGCCACGGATATGCACATGTAGCCAACAATCTTTACTTAGGATGGATGCAATATGCCATTGGGGGAAGTATGGGGCCTAGTCTAAAAAGCGAGGCTAACCTCTTCATAGCACCAAAAGTTAGAAGTAAGGAGGTATATAATTGATTTTAGAGAATCAACTTCAACTAGTTAATGACTAATGAAATTGATTTTTTTTCAATTAATAATAAATCACATGATTGAGTTAATGTAGTTGTGTATAAAATAAAATGATTTTATTTTTATTATATATTTTACTAATTATAAAATGTATATAGATAACATGGAGACAAAATGGTCAAACAAATGGGGACAAATGGGAATTTCATTCCGTAAGAGATGCATTTGAAAATGGAGCCTCTTTTGAGGTAACAAATGGATGGACGAGCCAGTAAGCATTACATTTTTAAAGCTTAAAAATAGCAAAAATTATGTTAATGGTCGCACCCGTGAAAGCCAGCCAAAAATAGGACGGGAGAGGACAAGCATATTAAAGGGTGTGGGTTTAAAATATTGACCCGCCTGATGAAAAAATGTGGGCAAAACAGACATATCCGAAGGGTCGGGCCCATTTTGCCACTCCTACTTAATTTATGTCAATGCATCTTATTCAAGAAGAAGTTTTGATGATGTCAAAATATCTCAAAGAAGAAAATGAATCAAGCTATATCATGTGTATCAATTGAAGATAATCAAGAAATGAGTGAATGGAAACATGTCTAAAGGTACTCATTGTAATTTTTTCTATAAGACATTTTAATGCTCAGAAAATTTACGTTTCACTCCATCTGCACCCTTCTTACATATCATTCATATTTATTTTTCATGCCATCTTTAAAAATGTAACTTTTAAATAATATAGTAAAGTGGTATTCAAATACCATATATGATATTTGAATACTAGATAAAAAAACTTGAATTTCCAATTATTTTAAAGGGCGGTATTCAAATACCATACACTACAAGAAAACTACATTTTAGCCTTAGCCAAAAGCCAAAAAATTCAATGCTAAAAGGTATTAGCGTCAGGGTCGAGGTGGACACCTCAAACTGGAAGCAAAATGTAGTGTTTAGACAATGCTAAGTCTAGCGTCGACTCAAGGAAATGTTAAAGGGACACTAATACACATTAGTCGATGTTAGACTACAAACATATTTAGCGTTAAGGTTGGTTTAAATTGATACTATTGTGTTATGTGTATTTATTTAGTGTTGGCCTCTTGCGACGCTAGTTACTATTTATAATCATATATTGTCGATCTCCAACGAAGCTAGATTATTACATTTGTTTAAAAAGCGTCGGTCTGCAGCTACTCTAACTAATTACAATGAAGTTTACAATCTAATCCGCAAATTAGATCTACAAAGACAAACAAAGAACTAGTTACAATGAAGTTTACAATCTATTCCATAAACTGGACCTACAAACAGAGTTGTTAATAAAAATGGTTAGTGGTGGGATCCCAAGAAGTTATCCTGAAGCGCGTATCTCAGATTGAGATCGCGGTCGTGTAGCCTGAGTTCGCAGGTCGCAAGAGTGGTTTACTTTCCAGTCGGAGAGAGTTTAGCCCGTTTTGACCCATTTTGTTATTTTTTTGTGAGAAAATAACTTTTTTACTTCTAAAAGAATGTGCTATGTTGAAAATATTTGTAATCTATTTCTTTCTTCTTCTCACTGCGACGTTTCTTTCTTCTTCTCACTACGACATTGTTTTCCCTAACTCTTATTCTCAATGTGCTTGCCATTTATCCTTCGCCCAGCCAGATTCTTATTTTTCTTACTTTTGTTCTTCTTATGTATTCTTCTTTTGTTCCTTTTTTTTTCTTGTTTTGTTTTTCTTCTTTTGTTCACCTCGTATTCTATTTTTTTTTAAAATTACATTTGTTCTTCTTTTGTTCTTTTGTCTTAGACTGTTTTTTTTAATTATTAGACAATGGCAACATCTTCTACACCATCCCAAAAGTCTACATCTGTTGCTTCTTCTGACCAAACCTTCAAACTAACTGTTAGTAATGTTGACGTAACATGGCAATATAACCATTAGAAGGATTCCAAGAAGTGAAATAAGTTGGAGAATCAAAGGTTGCAATACTTGGTTTTCATCGAGTATAACCAAGCTTTGATTGAAAGATATAAATTAGGGACAAGATTGATCCTAAAGTTTTGAGCGAAATTAATTATCATACAGAATGGTTGGTGGGAGAAGAAGGTGACCCTATAGTAGAAGACTTAGTTCATGAAAATGATGATTTAACTTGGTCTCAAGTTGTTGATGCAAGAATTGGAAAATGATGAATATAAAGAATTGGAGGAATATTTTGAGGAATAAGTTCTCTTTGATGATTATCTATAATTTCTATGTTTGTTTGAATTTTCATATAATAGTACTAAGTTTGAATTTTAAGATGGTGATGTTTTGAATCTTCATTAAGAGTCTTTTATAATGTCATTATGAGTCTTACATTAAGTATATGCCATATGTTTTATAAATTATTATAGAATTTTAGAATAAAAAGTTATCCCACTATCCGTTATCCTACTTTTGGGATTGGTCGCTCCGCTCCGCTATTCGGGATTAATAACTCTGCCTACAAAGATAAACACAGTAAAGCACTTAGAAATAAACTAAACCTCTTTAGTCATGATGCAAAGATGACCATTAGTAATGTCGTGCTCGACGAAAGTCCGAGCAACATATTTTGCTATATATACATTAAAAATAGGCATTATAAAGAGTTATTCCCAAACAAAAATTAGATAGCGAAAACAAAATGATATTCAAACAAACAAAACCAAAAAAAAACAAAAAAACAAAAAGAAAAACAAGATGATAAAGTCACTACTACGGAAGACCCATTTAACAACGGTTGGGAAAGATATATAATGACGAGGACACATGCATTGTTATGTAGAGTGTTGTTATATATATGATATTTAAAATGACGTGTAAGAACAAGATTTGGTTCTGCATCTTGTCTCTATGTTTTGATGATAACAATGAAGTATTTGTGAGAGAACAATTTTGGTGCTATAACATTTGTTATTCTGATTGCTTTAACAAACAGGTTCTAACTCTGATAAAGACCATGTACTACGTCACTCTGATATTCTCTATGGTTACTTCTGTGCGAAGAAGCAAGATTGGTTCTAATCTACTGTGCGTCAGAAAGATTCTGAGAAGACACTATGTTATTGTTGTAAAGTCTCTTGGATTCTAATTTCTGAGCATGACTCTGATGTTCTATTTATGAAGCCTGTATAGCTTCTAAAGTCGTTAACTTCTGAAGAGTAAGTGCTGAAAATTCTAAAGACAAGGTTCTGCTGAACGAAGTTTTGAAGACTCTGATGACTTAAGGATTCTGAAGATTAAAGGTTATGAAAACTAAGTGCTAAAGATTCTAAAGACAAGGTTCTGCTGAACGAAGCTCTGAAGACTCTGAAGACTTAAGTATTCTGATAACCAAGGATTCTGAACAAGAAGTGCTGAAGACTCTGAAGACAAGGTTCTGCTGAACAAGTTCTGAAGTTTCTGAAGACTCAAGACTCTAAAGACCCAATGATTAATTCTTCTGATCATGCTTCAATCAAATCAATTCAGAAGCCTCTGATGAATAAAATAAGATAAAACGTTTGTGTGGGAAAACAGTACATAGTATAGATAAAGCACGTTCTTTTCCACTACCCTGATTTGGTGGTACAAAGGACAATTTCTGTGTACGATATTCAACCCAGCATAACAACATTATTTCAAGTCGCCAGTACTCTTATCATATTACTAATCCACCCTTCAACAGATCTTTTTCTGGCTATATATAGACTTAATCATTCAACTAATTTGAAGCTGATAAGCATGAACGTAAGAGAGCCGATGCATGTGTGCAAGCATGATTGAATGTGACTGAGCAACAAATAATGTAATACTCAGTGTAAAAGAAGAAGTATCAGAAACACTGATGTATATAAAGAAAGAACTCAAGAAATGAAGAAACTTATGAGTGAACAGTAAAGCACCATAATACAAAGAAGAAGAATGTTATTACTGTAGATTCTCTCTAAGTTAGATTGAGATTAAAATGTATGTTTACCCTGCTTGTGTAGAAGCATCATTATTGTAAACAAACCTTGTAGAAAACAGTTGTTTGCGTTCCCTAAAGGGCCAGTTGGGTCAGAATTTTTAGGGAGACTAAGACAGTGTGTCTTAGTGGTGTTAGTCACTTGCAGTTGGCTTGTGTGTTGTATTCCTTAAGAGACCAGTTGGGTCAGAATTCTTAAGAAGTCTAGGACTAGTGTGTCTTAGAGGTTGTTAGTCCCCAGCGGTTGGCTAGTGCAATTGTAATCAGTTTGGTTATAGTGGATTAAGTCCTTGTGTATAAGGCAAAATCACCTTGGCGGGTGGACTGGATTAGCTTGATAGTTTTCAAGTGAACCAGGATATATCGTGTGTCTTTCTATTGTTAGTTTATTTATGATCTTTGGTTGAGTTTCACAAAAAGCTTTCAAAGTGGAAACCCAATTCAAACCCCCTTTCTTGTGTTTTTCTCACACCTTCATTTGGTATCAGAGCTCTGGTTCTGATTGTGATAAACGTTTTATCAGCACTTAACAGTGTTCAGTACCGATCTAGTATTTGTGTGAGATATCATGGCAACTCATGCTAAAAACACTACTGAAGAGAAAGATCATTACAGTGCCAAACCACCAGTCGTTGATGGTGAAAAGTTTGACCACTGGAAAGACAAAATGGAAAGGTTCTTTCTTGTTTATGATGTAGATTCTTGGGATTGGTAGTCGATGGCTACAATCACCCAGTTGATGCTACACGTGCTAAAATATCCAGAAGTGATACAACCAACCAACATAAGAAAGAATATAAAGTCATCATGAGGCAAGAATCATATTGCTAAATGTTATCTCTTATACTAAGTATGAGAAGATGATGCCAAATCCATTTTTGATTCTCTTAGGATGACTCGTGAAGGAAATGCTCAAGTAAAGGAGACAAAGGCGTTTGCCTTAATCCAAAACTATGAAGCATTCAAATGGAGAATGATGAGACAGTTGAGACCATGTATTCAAGGTTTCAAATGCTAGTCGCAGGAATTAAAGTTCTGGACAAAGATTACTCAACTGCTGAACATGTGAAAAAGATCATCAGAAAGTCTTCTTAAGAAATGGATAAATATGGTAACAGCTCTAAAGTTATCAAAAGATTTCAACAGCTTAAGTCTTAAAGAGCGTGTTAGTTCTTTGAGAAATCATGAGATAGAGCTAGAAGAAGAAGAAGAGTAAATCTATTGTTCTTAAGTCTAAACCTGAAAAGGCAAAGGCTTATCAAACTGAGGAAGAATAATAAGGTTCTAAAGGAAGATCAGAAGATGACATCAGAAGAATCAACAAACTCTGGAAGCATAGGCAAGGAAACTTCAGAAGAATCAAAGGCCGCTCAGAGTCATCATCTGAACAGAAGAAGATCTAATGGAAACTTGGGAGGATTCTGACTCTGAAGAAGAGGAATCTGATGAAGAATAAGCAAATGTTGCGTTGGTAGCAACTACTGAATATGAAGTTTCTGGAGAACCAGAAGATAGAAAATCATCAGAATCAAACTCAGACTCTTGCTCAGAAATATTCGTAGCAGCTCAGTTGACAAACCAGTCATGGTAACTGAACAGTAGTTGCTCGCAACTCATAACGAGAAGAAGGCGTATGTTTCAAAGTCTGGAACTTAAGCCTAAAAGCTTCGTCAGTTTCTTAGGAGATCAGAAAGGAGAAATCATTGGCTCTGAAAATTGCTGCTCAAAAGTGTTTATTGTCAGGATAATCTGAACACTCTAAAGGCTACATAATCTATAATAAAGGAACACGAATTGTAGAAGAATCAATTCATGTCAGAATCAATGATAAGCTTGACTCTGAAAAGTCAAAGCTAGTTGAAAAGCTTGCAGATCTGAAGATCATGTCATCAGAATCTAAGAAGTAGAAGATTCAAGAGAAGCAGACAAAGATACAAATTCTCCAGATCCAGATACAACCTTATCAGAAGCTAAGAACAATTCATCTCATCAGAAGAAGAATAGATTAAAGACTTCTCATTTTGAAGAATTGATTCTGAGTGATAAAGCTGATCAAGTCAGAACTTACTCATCCTTCAGATATTCCGAAGAAACTCTTCTGGGTCTAGTGACTCTGATAGAGCCAATAACAGTTGATGTAGCTCTAAAGGAAAATGAGTGAATTCTGGCCATGCAAGAAGAACTTAATCAACTCACCAGAAATGACGTCTAGGATCTTGTTCCGAAACCCAAAAGTGTTCACGATGTTGGAACTAAATGGGTGTTCAGAAACAAGGTAGATGAGAAAGGCCGAATTCGAAATAAGTCTGATGGAAGAACTCAAATTCTTTCTAGGAATCCATATTGATCAAGGATCAGAAGAAACATACATTCATCAGAGCAAGTATGCAAAAGAACCTCTGAATAAATTTGACATGATGGACTGTACACCAGCTAAAACTCCTATGCATCTAACATGTATTCTTGAAAAGGAAGAGATTACGTAAGAAACAGATTGGAAAGAAGAAGCACCTCTAGAAGCTGTCAGTTTCTCTGGAAGAATCTGTTCCCATGATCAAGCAAGAGACAATCAACAAGTTCTTTCTCAATAGTAGAAAAAGAGTACATATCCATGTCTCTACGCAGTACGCAGATGCTATGGATGAAGAATCAGCTAGAAGATCATCAGATAAATGAGAGTAACATTTCTAACCTTCATGATAATATTGTTGTTATCTGTTTAAGTAAGAATCTAATCTTATGGACTAAACACATAGAGACTATGTTCAGAAGGGAATCTTATGTTTAACATTTACAGACCATCACTGGGCTAATATTTTTACAAAACCCTTGGCTGAAGATAGATTTTTATTTATTCTGAAGCATCTGAAAGTGGACTATTGTCGAGAGTAAGATTTCATCAGAATCAGATATGTTTAGTCAGAGTCTGAAAATGTCAGATTTTCATTTAAACCCAGAAGCATTTGTTTTTAACCTCAATCATCAGAAGATGCTTTGTCAGAAGTGTCTCTGATCAGAAGGAAACCTTTTGGTTTTCCAGACTTTGAGGATATCAAAGCATGTCCAAAAGTCACCTCGAGCGTTGTGATTTTGTGTGACTAGGTTTTCAGTAATTATTACCTATTACGCATTAATATCATGTTTAACATTGGATTTGAAAAGTTATTTGATAAGTGTGTAAATCTTTACGTCTTTCTTCCTTCTTAGGCATTCATAAAGATGCATGTAAGACAAAGATTTCTTGGAACTTAACACTTGTCTTCCCTCCGTTATTCTGTGTCAGACTATGCCCTCTCACTTTCGAGTAAACATTTATTTGTATTTATTGATTGATGTCATAATATGAATAACGTATACTAATTTGTATTCTTTTGGAGACTGATACACTTCTTCATCATTCCCCACTCTTGTCTGTATTCCTTGTATTGGAAATTATGAATATCTCGTCTCAATTCATCCAGTATTTATTGCTATTTATGGTCTCTACTCTTTGTTCTCTTTAAATACCACATTTCTCCTCATAACTTCTCATCCATTCTACTTTCTTTTAACGTCTATCCTGTTGCTCTCACCATGTCTATCAAAACCTTCGCTGGTAATGAAGAAACCCTTGAGGTCATTAATGAGAAACGACCATGTCTTCCCAGACTGAAAGATACAAGCATTTGCATTTCCACCTGCATGCAAATCCAAGGATGGTCAGGATACTTTGCAAGTCTGCATGGACCCATTTATCCTGTGATGATAAAAGAGTTCTGGAAATACGTAAAGATTGGTGAAGACAACAACTCTTTTTTGTCTTCCGTTTTCGGTGTTCTAGTCATAGTAACACCCACCTCCATCGCCCAAGCTATTCACTGTGTTCAATCAGGAGTGACTATTGATGAATTCCATCTGAACTATTCTTTTGTTGGAGGTCTCATTAGGATTCATGATGTGTCTCGAGATAAGTATGAACCCTATGATCCTGAAGGATTCCTCCCTGATGGAAAGTTGTGGTTTAAACTACTACTAACCAACTTTCGCCCTAGAGGAATGGCCAAAAGTACCTTGACTCATGATGATAGGTTGTTTATCTATTTCATGATGTACAATGTCCGGGTGAGTCTTCCACAAACCATCTTCAATCATCTGAAGAACTGTGTTGAAATCTCCAGAAATCAACATAAGTCCTTCATACCTTATGAAATAATTTTTTCTGAGTTATTCTACAGGGCTGAAATTATCACTTTAGCCAGAATAATTGGACCAGAAGATGCAACCTCTGAAGAGAGGTGTGAAAGGGTTGATGAGGTGGAGGATTTCTGACAGCTGGTTGGTGGTTGGCTCTCTTGGTCTTTTGACTTGTATGGTGTCTGATCTTTCTTCTATTTGTCATTACTACTCCTACTTATTGTTCTTGTCGTCGTTTGTTTTTCTATTTTATGATTCTGTGTCTGTAATGCGCCTCTGCATTTTGTCGTTTTGTCAATTAAGTATTTTTCTTTTCTTTTATCTTGTCTTACTGCATTATTTAATGATTGCCATAAAAAGGAAGGAAATGACTAAATCTAACTTATCTAAATTCTTTCAAACCAAAATGATTTAGTTAAAATCTTGATAATGTGTGAATGATAATGATAACAACTGTTGGACAAATGAGTAACGTGAACTTCTTGAGAATAGGCTAAAAATATTTATGCATTTCCCCATAGTTGTGCAGTCATAAATGATAAGACATATGTGAGTTAAGATTTTCTTGAAAATAAGCTATACTTTCTCCTGTCTTTACTATGCGTCAGTTCTCAATTTCCACTTATAAGTATACATTTATTGATTCCTGTTAGAACTTAAATATTGTATCCTTATTTGTGACCTTTTTGGATATTCAGTTTTAAGAGATTGCTACACTCATTTCCTATTCCTTGATATTTTTGTCTCTTACTCTGCCACTGTGTCCTTGACATATCTTATGCATAATACGCATCTTGACCTATGTCATTTTCTAAGTCAGTCACGTCTCATACCCATATATATATATATATATATATATATATATATATATATATACTTCATCCCCCCTCTCATGATCTGAACTATTTGAGCTTACTAGTTCAAAATTACCCTCACTGTCTAAATCTTCTCATCATGTCTCTAATTACTTTCCAAGGAGATGAGAACCTTCTTAAGGTCATATAAGAAGAACAAATCAATCTTATTCATCTTGGAAATAGAGAAATTGCTAGCAGTATCACCTCAATCATGCACTATCAAGAATGGGCAAAATACTTCATGATTCTTGATAAACCAGTCTACTTAAATCTTGTAAAAGATTTTTGGAAACATGCCTACATTAATGATGAAGGTCGCTCAATTTCTTCTCTTGTCTTTGGTGTCCCCATAAACATCACTCCCTTCACCATTGCTCTAGCAATTGGCTTAAGAACATTGGCTTTATTGTTGAACATGTTAAGTCTAGGTATCTTATTTCTGAGGAACTAGCCTCTCTTCACAACACATCATCCACATATGAACCTCTCAATCCTGAAAACCTTTTTCCCATTCCCAAAGCTTGGTTTAAGCTTTTGCTGACCAATTTTTGTCCTCGGGAAGAAAACAAAAATATCTTGTTTCACGATGATCGAGTTTTAATCGTCCTTCTGATGGCTCAGAGGCGAATTAATCTACCCCAGACTATCTTCAACTTCCTGCTAAAATCCATTACTGACTCCTGAAATGGCGATTTCATCAAGCCTTACATACCCTTTGGAAGAGTTCTATCTGAAATGTTCTTTAAAGAAGGAATTGTTTAACTGGTTCAGTCAGAAGGTCTAGAAAATGGTCTGTTAAAGAAACATTGTGAAGTCTTTGATGGTTAATCTGTAGCATGTCATATTTTTGTGTTATTTGTCTTGTTTCTAGATTGTTCTGTGTTCAAGATGTGTCAATGTACTTCAATCTATTATTAATGCCATTGTCTTTGTTTATGAGTGCTATTGCCTATCTTAGAAATTTATTTCTCACATATTTAACCTTTTTATTATGACAAAAAGGGGGAGAAAGTCAAAAGATTTTGATAGTACTTATTCTCAGAATCTCGAACTCAAACATTACATAATGCTTATATAATGCTTTTTGCAACTAACTGATTATTTGATGTTTCAATTAAGGAACTCTGAAAAAATTAACTTAGCATTCTAGACAGGTTAAATATAAAGATCCTACTCTCTAAAGATTGAAAATCCTTTGGATAATTTCAACTCTGATAATTCATGGTTAAGAAGTTGTACACTTTGAGAATATATGGTTATTCAAACAGATGTTCCAATACTGTTCAGAAGTTGTGAACTTTCTGAAAGTCAAGAAATCTTGTTTGATCAAACAGATGTTCCAATACTGTTCAGAAGTTGTGAACTTTCTGAAAGTCAATAAATCTTGTTTGGTATCATAGTGTTCAGAAGTTGTAAACTTTCTGAAAGTATGAAATTCAAACTCAAACCGTCAAAAGCAGAAATCTCCTTGAAAACAAGTCAAGTCAATTCTCTGAATCAGAAGACACGCTCTGCAATGGATGATATTCTGATAAAATCAGTCAGGCTCTGAATCTGATAAGATTGGTGAATCTAAGAAAAGATGGGCAAAAGAGAAGTCACTTCCAATCAAACTCTGATACTTAAGAAGTTGTGATTCTCCATCAAGATTTGAAAAGAAGTTCTAATATGAGATTCGCGGCATCATCCAATCAGACTTAAGATAAAGTTTTTGATTTTTCATCAAAGTTATGATAGTAATAAGGTTCTGAGATGAAGACCAAGTGTTCTAGTCAGACTCTGATGAGTTGTTGTAGGGAAGTATTCCTTCTCTATTGTTATGTTCTGAAGAACTCAAATTTTATTTTGTGAGTCTTGGGATCAGTGGGAGACTCTGAACAAGCATAAATGAAATTTTGAGATTAACAGATTCAGGGGGAGCTGAGAGCTTAAACTCTGAAGTTGTAGACGATGGTGATTACCCTGTATAAATTGTTCTATCAAAGACATGGTTTTGTCATTATAAAAAAGGGGAGATTGTAAGAACAAGATTTGGTTCTGCATATTGTCTCTATGTTTTGATGATAACAATGAAGTATTTGTGTGAGAACAATTTTGGTGCTCTAACGTTTGTTATTCTGATTGCTTTAACAAACAGGTTCTAACTCTGATAAAGACCATGTGCTATGTCACTCTGATATTCTATATGGTCACTTCTATGTGAAAAAGCAAGATTGGTTCTAATCTACTGTGCGTCAGAAAGATTCTAAGAAGACACTATGTTGTTGTTGTAACGTCTCTTGGATTCTAATTTCTAAGCGTGACTCTGATGTTCTATTTATGAAGCCTGTATAGCTTCTGAAGTCGTTAACTTCTGAAGACTAAGTGTTAAAGATTCTAAAGACAAGGTTATCTGAACGAAGTTCTGAAGACTCTAATGACTTAAGGATTCTGAAGATTAAAGGTTATGAAAACTAAGTGCTGAAGATTCTGAAGACAAGGTTCTGCTGAACGAAGCTATGAAGACTCTGAAGACTTAAGTATTCTGATAACCAAGGGTTCTGAACAAGAAGTGCGGAAGACTCTGAAGACAAGGTGTAATACCCTAATTTTTACCCCTAAGATCCCACATGTCTTTTTGCATTTCATACCATAAACAAGATCACACATTGGTTCCCTCTTCTATAGGATTGTGCCTTGCAGGGATCTTTGAGTATGTGTGTGTTTGTTAGTTTTTTTCTTGCTTTATGTTTGTTCATGTTTACTAACCGCTAATCAAAATACCAAAAATATGTGTAGTTTGCATGTTTCTTCTTCTCTGTGTGTTTAGGGTTTTGCAAGAAGGTTGATGGTAAAGGCATGTCTTGGAGATTGTGTGGCTATCCAGTTATGGTCGAGATCATATGGAAGTTTGAACTCATCTTGCTCAAACCATAA
This sequence comes from Lathyrus tuberosus, assembly GCA_022829125.1. Classification (NCBI taxonomy): domain Eukaryota; kingdom Viridiplantae; phylum Streptophyta; class Magnoliopsida; order Fabales; family Fabaceae; genus Lathyrus; species Lathyrus tuberosus. The sequence continues at coordinate 1,141,798 of JALAZF010000073.1, read as the reverse complement.
AGAGTTTAATTCAATTGCAAGTTATTTGCATCAGTGGTCTATTTCTTAAGTAGTGATTATCCAAAGTCAAGTTGTCTTGTGCTGAAACTCATCAGATTATCAAGCAGTGATTTCTGTGATGTCTGGTTCAAGTTATCATGATTAAGAGTCCATCAGTCCAAGTTGTTTTCAACTGTGAATTTATTTTCCCAGACAATTGATTCAAACGAATTTTGAAATGATTTAGAACTTATTATTTGAAATTTAGAAGATGTTTGATTCAGATGTTTCGTTTCAGTGGCAAGATCGTTCGGTGGTAGTTGTGCTTCATTCACTTTATCAGAGGCTTGTGAAAAAGTTTGGGATTGGTTTTGGATTCATTTTGTTATCCATTTACTAAACCATATTCCTTATCCATTTTTAATCCATTATCCACTTTTTTATATCCACTTCATTAACCATTTCTCTTTTTAAACCAATTTCTAAACCATTTACCTTTTTTTAACAAAATCCAATTATCCAATTTTCTAAACCAAATTCTCTAAACCAAGTTCATATCCAAATTTCATTTCTAATATCCATTTTTAATAACCATTTTTAATCCAAATCCAATTCATTAGATCCATATCCAATTCCATTTTTATATCCATATTCTTTTTTTTAATATCCAAAACCATTTTTTATAGTTATCCAATTCATAAACCATTTTGAATTTTTCAAATCCACTTCTATTATTCAATATCCATCCACATATCCATCTCTTTTCAATTCATATCTTCTAATCTATAATTTTTTTTCTAAGACAAAACATTCATGAAGCCACATTCATATCCAAGACCAATCTCCAAACAATTCCAAGCCTTCAAAAGTGCAAGCCATATTTTCAACCAAGCTACTTCCAAGCCCAGCCGAGCTAAAGTCACAAGCTGCTAAAGAAAATTGAAAAAAGTGATACACGTCACGTTACAATTAAAACGCAGCAAACCAATTGCGAAACGACATCGCACAGTAGAGTAAAATGGCAAAATAACTCCTTTCAATTTCATTTCAAATTGATTCCAAAACTCTATAAATTTGAGCTCAATCCTTCATAATTTTCCAAGCTTGAAAAGCCAGATTTATTCTGTAAAATTCTCACCATAACTCCACCTCACCTTCAAGCTTCAATTTTATCAATCTTCATCACTCCGAAACCTTCAAGAACACACTTTCATATTCATTTTCATCAAGCATTCTACAAACTTGCATCCACTCTTCAAATTCAATAAACCACAAACAATCCACCATACCATAACTTCCATTCAGGCTTCAATCACCTTCTTCAACCTCAAGTTTATTTTCACTTTCATAAACTAAAACTCCATTAATCTTTCAATCCAATACACAAAAATTCTGCGGCTACAACCTCTCACAAATTCGCCTCATCTCACATAAATTTCATCAACAACAACATTTCAAACTCACAGAGGAAGAAGAAGGGAAGTTCAAGTGCATCGTTTACCTTGATTTAAAGGTAGTTTGGAAGAGATTTCGCCTTGTTCGATCCGCATCCGTCGTTAATATTTCCTTAAATTCTTGATACAGTTGTGTTTGGTGTTTAATTTCGATCCGTTCCGTGCTAGTCTCGTGTCCCGTCGCTTCGATTTGATGAAGTTTTGAATCCTAGCTCTGGCGTGAATAGTGTCGTTCATAAGCTAGAAGATGATGAGGTGTTTTTCTAACTTCTGATTCTTATTTCGTTTTATTTTGTTTTTAAATTGTATCATTTTTTTTCCTTTTTTTTTTAAAGTAAATTTGGGCCGTGTAGGCCCATTGATTTTCATTACCTCTTTTTTTTCTTTTTTTTTTCTTTTCTACCTCCTTTTTTTTTTTTTAATTTCTCTTAATTTTTTTTATTCAAACTATCCTTTTCACTATTTTCTTTCTCTTTTTCTTATTTTTTGTTTATAGATTTTAATTTTTAGTGTTTTGATTGTTACCTTAAAGAAAAACCTCTTGAAAAATTATTTGAAAATATTTTATTTCTTTCTTCTTCATTTGATTTCTTTTTTTTAATTTTTTTTTCTATTTTTGATTGTTGGTTGTTGATGGATCATAAATGTTAGATCCACTTTTCTTCATCTATTTTTTTTTATCGATGAAAGTGTTATGGATCTTATTATTTCTTTGTTGAATGCTTGATCAAGACTGGATCGTTACCTATTTTCTTTTCGTGCGGTATTGCTTTCGGATGATGATTTACATATCGTTCATCTAACATGCATTAGCACAAAGATCTATTGACCGGCCTCATTGTAGGGTAATTACTCCGTAAATTACTCAGCGATTGCATAACATAGCGCAACATTTGTCTCTCTTTATCCAATTCGGAATTTGAACTTTTGTGGTCTGGACCTTGATTGGTCGCGTCAACCCAATGGTGATTGATCTTTTGTATTAGGTTTAAAATCTTTGAAGCTTGTTGTTGTAGAGGCTTTGATTCTATCAATCTTCTAACAAGTCTTCATCAATCTTGGCCTAAGTGCATTGTTTAATCACTATAGTTCAAGACGCGAAATGGAATACTCGGTGAAGGCTTATGGCACTAGAGCCTTGTGCTACTAATTACTAACTTCTAACTTTATGTTTCCTTCTCGCTCCCTATCTCTCTTTATTTTTTATGCTTTATGTCATTTTATCGTATCATGTTTATGTTTATGTCATTTTTCTTTTGTCCACTTGGACCATATTATCTTGTGCCTTGTTTTTCTTTTGTCCATTTTGGACTCAAAAACATTAATAAAGGATTAAACCACTAAAATACTTGTGCTCTTAATTGTTGGACTATGGCCACTATCCTTTGCATTGGAGGACCTATACTCTTGATTATGGACTTATGGACATAGAATTAGGACTCTCTCCCTTGTGCTTTGGACCATTATGGAGTTTGATATTCTAGCCTTTATTTGGCTTGCTTATTGGCTCAAGAGAACGGAATTCTTTTCTTATTATGCTTTGAAGAGTGCCTCCATGTGGTTAGATCTTTCTTATCCTAGATTTTATTTTATGCACTAGGATAGTCTCTTCTTCTCCACCCCTTCTTCAATTTTCAAAATCTCCTATCTTTTTAAAAAATCTTCTTGTTTTCAAACTTAAAACCGCTTTCATAATAAAACCTTGACTTTGGTTAAGTGATTTTTAAACTTTGTTTTCTTTAATAAATGTCAATCCATGTTAATCATATTTTGACCATTTCATAAAAAACATAAAAAATACCCAAACTCATCAAAAATTTTTGTGCCTTATGCACTTTTCCTTTAAAAGTTTTTCATAAGTTTAGACATGATTCATTTCTTTAAGCGGAATTATTCGCTTGGAAATGACGACTTGTCTTTACACTTAAAATCAACCAAAACAAACAAATTTCATTCTTTGTACCATGAACTATGGGGTTTCGATCCTACATTACACATCGTGGGTACGTAGGCATGAGGCGGTAAGTCTCTCCAAACACAAAAATATAAAAAATGTTTCTCTTCTCATCTCCTCAATCTCTTTTCAAGCAAACCTTATTCAAACCAAAAAACATGAATACATCAAAGGGCTCCTATAGAGTACTATAGATGTATTGGGTGCGTAAAACCTTCCCTTTACATAACCAACCCCCTTACCCATTTCTCTTTGTCTTTTTTAGCTTTTTCTTTTTTAGACTTCTTAGGATTTATTCGCTCTTTTTTCCTTTTCCTTTGTGGAATAAATAAAAGCGCGGTGGTGACTCTGTTTTCCTTGAGTTAAGTTAATCAATAGCTTACACTCACAAATTTTACCGCTACAGAAAAGTGGCGACTCTGCTGGGGATTCCTCCCTTGAGGGGTTTAGCCTACTTTGATTTATTTATCGATTTTTGTCTGATTTGTTTTTTATTGATTGTTCTATCAGGGTGCTTGGTGATTTGTGTGGTGAGATAAGCCCAATAACCAGGCTTGAGTATACACCTAGGACTAGAGTGGAAAGTAGTGTGACTTGTGTGGCATTTGGCCAGACTTAGTATACACGAAAATTCCACATCCAGATAAGTTTTTCTTTGGTAATGTTCTATCATGCGCATTGGTGCAGAGGATAGAATGTAACCTAAAAAGCTGTCGACTCTGGAGACTATTCCCGAGGAATCAGTAGAGGCACTCCTCATAAGAGGCAATAATGGCAGACCAGAAATGGCAAACTCGTTATGCTTCTTGATCCGAGGGCCCAAAGCTGAGGACTTTAGAACCCTTAACCCGTCTTGGCCTTATTAGGACATGGTGCGGTGGACATTCAAGTGCAGACTTGAATTAGTTGTTACGCGATACCACACTCAGACGAGACTCTCTTGAGAATATTATTGACTACCAAGCAATTGGGAAATCGGTAATATCTGAAAGATGGGTTGTAGACTCTGGGAACCTCGTTAGAACCTTGTTCGGCAGGTGTTATACCTTTATTACATACCATTGTGGGAGGTTCTTAACCCTCGGCTCCATGCTCGTGACTCGGAACCTTAAACCCGTGTGCTTTGTGTGATCTTGTTTGTGGTTGCTACATACATGCACTCATGCATTCATGGACATTCTGTTTCAGTCGACTTTCAAGGATTTTAGAGATTTTCCTTTTGCAAACATCACAGATAATATTCAATAAAATGAGATGTTTATCAGTATTAAAAAAAAGTGTTATTTCTTTGTGAAGTTTGCAATTGCTTTATATTTTAAAGATCCTTGAAAGTTGAATGAAACGTTTGCATTTTTTCATTAGCATTCGCATCATCCTGCATTATTTCTTGCCTTTTCCAGGTGTCCTATTGTTTCCCCTCGGTCTTCATTCAACCAAGTTGTCACACCAGTATAATACTCGGGCTAATCAGAGAAAGAAGAGGATTTAGCTGATTTTCTGGCATTCGTACCAAGTTTGAGGTAGTTACTGAAGGAACATGGAGAGAACAAAAGATGATGATCTCATGTCAGGCTTTACAGTGATGACCAATTCGATGTATGATTCTCCTTTGGACGACAATGTTCCACAAGTGGATGTTCCTACTCGATCCCGACCTGTGCAAAATGTTCTGGTTGGTCAAGTTGTTGAAAAAGATTCCTGATTTTCGAGGTATATGCCATATCCTCAGAATGTCCACCCTGTGATAGAGATGATCGACGATGAGGTGTTGACCTTTAAGGAAGGAAGCCCATTTGTGAATGGAACGACTTTATGTTGATATTAGTAGAGTGACCCCCAGTGGTTGTATGTTTGCTTCTGTGACTTCCAAGAAAGTTGATAATGTTCTTTCAAGCTCAAGCTGACACGGTTTCCTCGGATCTCCAGTTCATTTACTACATTTTCATTTGTAATATTTTATAATTTTTATTGCTTTGTTTGCATGTAGAACTTGTTTGTTTTGAATATTAATCTTAATACAATGAGTATGTTTATCTTGAAGTGATACATTCGCATTCGCTCGTATTTTGTTTTCTGCATTTGCAATACCAACTTCTTATTTAAACTCTTGGAGGGAGGATGATGAAGTGAAAACGCAAAATTTCTGGTTGTGTGCTTTTGAATGAGACCCTGCTGATGATGTAAGGCATTGTTTCGAATTCCAAACACCGGAGATATAAGGAAGATAATCCCTTGTTAACCCCTTTGAGTCTTGAAGTAGGAGTTTCTTTTCTAAATGATAAAACCCTCACATTTAACCTTGGGGCTGGGTAGTCTTCAATTAATTTGACCAATTGTCCAAATTTCAAAATGAGTGTGCATCTAAGGACCAACCACAATGGTTATCCCTCATTCCAAAGGGAAGAGGCAATCACAACCCTTTTAACAAGTCAGATAAGCTAATGTCACATGATTTGTTCGAAAAAATATATATAAAGAAAAATAAAAGCTAACTAAGTCATAAACTTGGAAACAAGTGACTTAGGCAAAAACTGGGGCATCCTGCTGGACATCAAAAATTCAAAAAAAAAAAAATCAGTCCAGGCAAAAGTTAGGGAAAAATAAAAAGAATGAAAATGTGAAAAGCAAGAATAAAAGAAAAATCTTCATCCAAAGAACAAATATGTGTGACTACAAGTCAAAGGACGATAAGGGTGACTGTTATTCTCCATAAAATGTCATTGGTTCTTAAACCATCACAAATCCTTTTAAGAGATGAATATTCATGTCAAATTAACTGAATATAAGACTGAAGAACATCACGGAGATTGGGTGGGTACAAATAAGTTTTGAGCCTAAAAATCCTTTTTTTTGAAAACCGTGAACCAGGCCAAGTTATAACCCTCAAAAAACCTAATTGAAGTAGGGTTTATTTTGAGAGCATACTCCAAACGAGATAGCGTTCCTGACTCCCATGAGTTGCGCTAAAAGATCTTTGTTGGTATTGCATGTGCATTCAAAAATCAATATCGTATCTAAACTAGTGATTCATTCACAAGGTTTCGCGACATCTTTTCAGTAAAAACTTCAAGATTAACATGTTTATTGCATTAGAATTATCATTCTCAGAATTAACATTTTCTACTTGCATACATTTCTTTGACATCATGGAAGTGTACATTTGAGCATCAGTGATGAGCTTAATCTTTTGAGGCCTGAAACTCTGATGAGCAATTGGTAAATCATTTCAAGAATGATCCTATCCAGGGGCATGTTGCCTGAATACTTTGCAAACTTGTTTTCCCAGTTGACGCTTTCACATGGGGCAAAGCTGGAAGACTCTATTGATTGAAGAGTGTGCCAAGTTCAGTAAATCTAGGGCGGTTACGTCGAGATTTGATGCATCTCTCCAAGAGTTTGAAGGCACTGGGACAGATTATCTCAAGTCGTTATGGTACAAAGTTTCCTTTTGGTGTAAAATCCTTTGTAGACCATGCAGTCTGGGGCAAAAGTTAAATGGTGAATTCAACGCACATAAGCAGATTTATTCTTGTGGATGTAATCAAGTTGTTAATCAGATGATGGATTCCCTGAAGATTGTTGTGAGGTGTTGGACTCTTGAAATCCATTATTCCCCAATTGAGCGCCAGTTTGGATATTTCTCGTCCAAGTACTATTTTGGGTATTCCTCCGGCTAAGTCTTGATTCAGATTTCCCCAGTTGAGTATGATTCTATTCTCCAGCCAGGTTATGATCAAACATTTGTAAAGCTTTGGGTGATGTTTCCCCTTGATGTGTTGCACAGAGTTTTACCTCTCGTTGTGATTGCTTTGATCACTCCCCAAGAAAAGAGTAATGTTGACTTATTATTCCCTTAATTGGTTGATATCCCCATTAGGGTTTGATTTGTGTGTACTCCTTGACACGATCTCTTTTGGTATCTCTATCTTGTTGAGATTAGCTGAGTATTCAGCTGAACTGTGGTGTTTATTCATCCTCTGTTCATCCTTATGTCTGTTTTGTCAGCATATTCATACTCTTACGCATTGCATGCACATTCATTTGTTGTGCATAACATATTGTTGTTGCATTGTGCATTTTGCATCTGTTTTAGTGCTTCCCGACTCTCTGGTGTTGTTATCCTCCGCAGAGTGTGTGTGTGTCCTCTCTCCAATAGAGTGTCGAGCTTAAGCAGAAAGTGTTTATCCTTTCCAATCCCCCACTGAATTTGTTCCTCGTGGATGATTATTGATTCAGTTTCCTCCCCAGTGTGTTGTCTGGATGGAATTAACCCCCAGTTGAGATATATCCTCCTCGGGATGAGTCTTATTTGACCGTTTCTCTCCAGTTTCTTCATGGATTGAACTTTGGTCTCCGACGGTGACTATTTTGAAACTCTCTAGGTTGCGCAACCTAGATGATTAGGAGTGCATTTATTTTGCACCTTTGAAGATTTTGTATTCCTCAGCAGATTATCTGTTTATGATTACCATTAGAAGATGGAGATTTTGTTTCCTCTGGCAGTGTTGTTGCAACACTCTTTCAAAATCCATTGCATGACAATAAGCAGCAGCCTCTTTATTTGAGAAACTTGTGTGTCCCCAGTTATCGACGTTATCTTTTCCATCAAATGGTATCTTAGGTTGTGTCTGTCAGAGAAGTTTGTTGTGAATTTCCAACAAATGGTTGTCTCTTTATTTGAGAAGTATGTTGTGTGATCTAACTTGCCCATATCTCCTGTGAAGATCCTTGGTAGAGTTATTGATTCCTAGTTCCTGGCAAATCTCGGCAGAAGATTTCCAGTTGAACTCGGCAGAAGGTATTTTCTTTCCAAGAATCTTGGCAGTAGATTTCTTGGATATTTTCAAAATATTTCCAGCAAACCTCGGCAGAAGGTGGCTTTATTTCAGATTTCTTTGGTTGATCTCGACAGTAGATTCTCCAGTGAGTTTTAAAATAGAATTTGCAACAAGCCTCGGTAGAAGGTATTTTCTTTCCAAGAATCTCGGCAGTAGATTTCTCAGAAAATTTCAAAAAAAGGATTACAGCAACCTCGACAGAAGGTATTTTCTTTTTAGGATCTCGACAGTAGAATCCTTAAAAGATCTTTCAGTAGTGCCTTGGCAGTAGGCATATTCTCGATTAATCCTCGGCAGTAGTAAATACATGCAATCTCTCGGCAGAAGGTGTTTCATTTGTAAATTCTCTGGTTGATCTCAGCAGCAGATTCCCCAGTAAGTTTTGATGATTGATGCATTTCTCAACAAAAACTTGGCAAAAGGTATTCCCAAATGAGGTCCTAAGTCTCTTCAGTTAGACGGGACAGTTCGTTGTTGAAATTTTGTCACTCTGATAAATGGTAAGTCTCTTCGATTAGATGGGATAGTTCGTTGTTGAGATTTTCTACTCCGATGAATGGTAAGTCTCTTCGGTTAGACGGAACAGTTAGTTGTTGAGATTTTGTCACTCCGATGAATGGTAAGTCTCTTCGGTTAGACGGGGCAGTTCGTTGTTGAGATTTGGTTACTCCGATGAATGGTAAGTCTCTTCGGTTAGACGGGATAGTTCGTTGTTGAGATTCTTCCACTCCGATGAATGCTAAGTCTCTTCGGTTAGACGAAACTGTTCGTTGTTGAGATTTTGTCACTCCAATGAATGGTAAGTCTCTTCGGTTAGACGGGACAGTTCGTTGTTGAGATTTTGGTCACTCCGATGAATGGTAAGTCTTTCCGGTTAGATGGGATAGTTCGTTGTTGAGGGTTGTTACTCCGATGAATGGCAAGTCTCTTCGGTTAGACAAGACAGTTCGTTGTTGAGGTTTTCTACTCTGATGGATGGTTAGTCTCTTCGGTATGCTAGAGATAATTCATTGTTGAGGTATTGATTTTCCCCAGCGGAGCCTTGCTGTGCTAAGTCTTCCCTGTTGAGTTATATCCTTGTGGTGTTGTGGTTTATTTCCATATACAGTTATCCCCAGGTTGAATCTTTTTCCTCAGCTGAGTCCCAGTAGTTGTGCGGTATGTTCCCCGACTACTTGGTGGTTGTAGCGAGCGATTTTGGACGCGGTTCTTAAGCGCTGGTCGCTCTCTGCGGTTTGAGCTTAAAACTACAGGTCAATTTATTTTTTATCCTATTGTGAGCTGAATAAGGAAGGGAAATAGATGTCTCCAATTAACCCTGCTTTGCATACTGAGTTTAAACAGCGGTCTGTTAGGTTACGGATGCTATCAATGTGGGGGGGCCTTTGTACTGGTTATTTGTATTTTCGCCAATACGGTTTTCTTTCTTTCTAGGACTTTCTTGCGGGGAACAAGGGTTAGGATGTTGTTTTTTGAATTACTGCTTTTGATTGATGGAGATATGGGATTTGGGTTTTTTGTTGATTGTGCTCGCTAAGATCTTTTCTTTCGATCTTATGCCTACGTATTCCCGTTTACCGAAACAGGGAAATCAGAGCGTTTGTAGTTCCTCCTATTCTATGGGAGGAAATGGGTGTTTTGGTGTCTTGTTCAAAGCCCAAGACATGAAGCGAAAAGGTGGTTTGTATCTTGTTCAAAGCCCAAGATGTGAAGCTGAAAGGTCTATTTATGTCTTGTTCAAAGCCCAAGACGTGAAGCGAAAGGACCTCGACTTTAGAGAGAATTTTGTCATCTCTAAAGAGGGGGAAGGAGAATTACTTTAACTGGGATACGCGGATCCGAGCAATGCCATAATTTCTGAAGAAAGGGTTTTAACCTGAAGGAGAAGACTTTAACTCAGTGTAGAGCAATGCCATCTTTCCTTAGGAATTTCTCATGCTAAAAGAGGGACAGTGGCATGGATATAGATGATCCAGAGGCTTGCCGCTTACAGCGATTAGACGAAGGGAAAGGAGTTGTTGATGTTTGTGTACTGTGAACGAGGCACAACTTTGATGCTAAAAGGTTGATTGGATCAACCAGTGGTTTTCTTATACAAAGCCTAAGAGGAGGCTAATTTCCGCTAGGAAAATCATTATACAAAGCCTAAGAGGAGGCTATTTTGTGTCTCGTACAAAGCCCGAGAGAGAGGCTAAAAGTTTTTGACCCGACGATAGAGTCTTTGTGTCTCGTACGAAGCCCGAGATAGAGGCTATTGTTTGTTTGACTCTACGAGGGAGTCTTTGTGTCTCGTACGAAGCCCGAGATAGAGGCTAAAAGTTTGACTCAACAAGAGAGTCTTTGTGTCTCGTACGAAGCCCGAGATAGAGGCTAAAAGTTTTGACTCAACAAGAGAGTCTTTTTGTATCTCGTACGAAGCCCGAGATGGAGGCTAAAGGTTTGTTTCAGTTGAGTGACAGATCCAATATACTGATTTTAAAAGAGAAAATCAGTTCTTATATGAGCATCACTGTACTCAGGGATTTGATTTGAGGATCAGGGATATTTCCTTCTCTTTGAGGAAACGGGAAATCCAAAGGGTATTGAGACTGTCCGAGTCTGCGGGTTTCCTTCCTATTTAACGAAGGGGTCACTTGAGAATGTCTTTGAGACTCAAGGAAGTTAGACTGTCCAAGTCTAGAGTTTTTTTCTTTTGTACTATGCTTTGAGAAACAATAGTAGACTCTATGAAAGGACTGTTCTATGAGGATGACTAGGTTCTGTTCCTATACCTCTAGGAGGTTGTCGGGACAATTTGTACGAAGCCCAAGAGGAGGCTGGAAACTTTTAAGAAGCCGACGGGTCCTTGTACTAAGCCCAAGAGGAGGCTATCATTCCCGGAGGAAGATATCATTATACAAAGCCTAAGAGGAGGCTGTGAATACTTCTAAGAAGCCGTAGTGTCCTTGAATAATGCCCAAGAGGAGGTCGATGCTTTTAAGAAGCCTGTGGGTCTATCATCTCCTTTCCATTAGGAGAGATAACTCTTTTAAAGATAAAAACCACTGGTAAACGTGTGAGGTTTACTATCCAGCGACTTTTAACTTTTAAAGAGGGTTCCTTAGTTAAGGTCCAAGGTTATGACCGTAGTGGGGACCCAAACCCCGAGACATTCAAGGCAAGCTATCCACAAGGAATAGATCAAGTCAGGAAAGTTCGAGAATTTGGAAGAAACTCAAAGATGCCATTCACGGAGAATACATTCATCTTGGGGAGTAGAGCTTCTTGACGATTCCTAAGGAGGACAGCCGAAGAGAAGACTGTATCTGGTGCTCCTATTGGGGATCTAGGCGTCTATTTCTACGAATAAATGAAACGGCGTCACCTAGTTCTAGACGTAGTTGCCGGGGAAACTCGAAATATCTATACTATTATTACACAGTAGATATGAGTTTATGAAAGGAGACTTACAGTGAGCAGCCCCACAATACAGTTTATAATATGAAAGCAGTAAATGAAAGCGATAACCACTTACTCGATTGTAGTGCTTCCATGCTGTTTGGTTAGTTGTTCAACAAAGAAAGATTGAAAACAACAGTATATTCAAAATCAAAGGAGAAAGTGCTTTGAAAAAGAAAGATTTGGGGCTTACAGCTCAAGGAGAGGCCCAGGGTTTTATCAGTGAGCACACTATTTGACTTCGTACAGCGGGACTTATACAAGTGACTGGGGCCCAAAAAGGTTTTCTGTACAAAGGGGTGGGTCTTACACTCTCTCAAGAGGCCCAAAAGGTTTAAAGGTTTAAAGAAAAAGAGTGGGGCTTATAACACGAGGGTAGGCCCAAATGATTTTTCGTTTAAAAATGGCGATCGCGCCGAGGTTTTCTTTTAACGCAGAGGGACTTATACAATAAGTGAGGCCCAAAATGTTTTGGTTAAAAGGGGGATTGGGTCTTACACTCTAATAGAGGCCCAAAGTGTTTTGAATGGGTCTTATAGCTCAAGGAGAGGCCCAGATGATTTTTATTTTTAAACGGGCGACGATCGCGCCGTTTACTTGTACAGAGGGACTTATACAATGAGTGAGGCCCAAAAAGTTTTTGTACAAGGGGGGATGGGTCTTACACTCTAATAGAGGCCCAAAGAGTTTTGAAAATGATTTATGAGGGTTGAATTAATCCAAAACCCTAATTTGTTTTCAAAATGTATTTAATTGAATAAAAATTCAATTAAAATAATAAAAAATTGTTTAACACATGGAAAACAAATTGTGATCTTGGATTAATGCTTCAAAAATTAAGTATTGACCTACAAAATAATTAGAAAGCATTAAAAGTTGCAAAATCAATGTAGACAAAATATTTAAAATGTCAAAAACAATTAAAATATTAATTCTTTGCAAAAATATCAATTATATGAAATAAATAGTATTTTTGGGATTTTTTGTGAAAATAAAATATTTTAACATTTTTGTGAATTATTAAAAAAAGAATCAACTCAAAATCATTAAAACTCAGAGAGAAATTAATTTTTGAATCAATTAAACAAAATCAAAAAATTCAAATATTTGAATTTCTAAAAATGGCGCCAAGAACAAGCTGAAGAACACGCGCGTGTTCTTGGTTTCTCAGATTTGCATTTTCTATCCAATCTCCATGAATACGTAATCATATCATGCAATCCACATATCATTATGCTCGTCCAACCTCACGATCATGTCTATGTACTTTACTTTCATTTAATTTAAACATACAACAAGAAATCACGAAGAGACCTCAAGAACCCTAATTTCTGCATGAAGGCTAGGATTTTTTATACACGATTCAAACAATGCAATTAATTGAGGGAAAACATTCCATGCATGATTATGAACATATGGCCAAATTATTGTGCGGGGAAATATGCATAGATTGAGAGATGACCAAGTATGTGCTTACCTCCAAGTCGTGACAGCAAGTTCAAAGTGATTTTTGATTTGGAGGTGTTACAGATGAGTGGTGATGATCTGAACAGCTTCCCTACACCCTATGGATTGTGTTTGGATGGTTGGACTTGATTGAAATTGGCTGGATCATTTTGTGGTACCTCAGCTGCACTTTGGTTAAAACCTTGAGCAACCAGCTGGTGATTTTGTGAAATTGATGTTTCAGAAGTAATCTAAGTGTTTGATCAGCTCATATGTGATGTATGTGAGGTGTGTGAGTGATTGGTTTGATTGGAATTGCTCTCAAACTCAAAACCCGAAAGTGACTTGCCTTAGAAGGCAAAATTGGAGTGAAAGAAGAGATTTTGAGGAAAGCATCTGTTAGATGGCTTTGGTGTACTCAAACTGACCACAATTGAGCTCTATTTATAGTAGAGCAAGTTTGTTTTGCAAGGAATAGTGCATGGCAGCTGGTAAGTAGGTTTGGCCAATGTTGGCAAATGAAAATCCAAGTCTCCTCTAGCCATTGACTAGAGGTTAGGGCACAGAGCTTTGGTTCCCTTGGTCTTGGATAAGTCTTGACTGATTTCAGATGAGAATGGCTCAGTCCATGCCACCTTGATGGTTCCATTGAATGCCTCATTCCAAATTTGAAGTCTTGTCCCTATTTTGGCCATTCTAGGTTCAACATGCTATTTCTTGTTCCATGGACTTTGGAGGCTTGGCTCAGTGATTGTCCCCTTTAGATTCAATCCTCTGAGGTGTCCAAGTGGATAGGAGCAGTTGAATTTGGCTGATTTTGGAAAATCGACCAAAGTTGCAAATTCTGCCTTGCCTTGACAGATTTCAGCAAGGCAACTTGGCAATGTTGTATCTCATGGTGTAGGTTGAATTTGGCAATGTTCTTGGCCATTTTGGAAAGCTCTTACATGATACAACAACTGTTTGATCAAGTTTGGTTTTGATCTCTTTTGATTCCAAGTGAAAAATCCCCCTACATTTGGCAAAAAGTGAGGCAGAATCTGACTTAGTGAAAATTTCACTAAGTGTTGGAAAAAGTGACATTTTCACTTTTCAGCCACTTTGATCATTCCATAACTCAAAATCCTTAATGAATTGGAATGACTTGTAGTTGAAGTTTTTGTAGGTGATAATGAGGGCTACAAATCCATCTTTGGATGAGAAAAAATGGCCTTGTGGTTTAGGAGTTATGGTCCTCCAAAGTTGGTACCTTTGCCACTTTATTTTTAACTTAGAAAAATTTCTAAGTTTTATGGTTACCCCTTTTACAAGTTATCTCACTTTTCTTGATTTTTCTTGATGAATGATGATTCAAATCATACATTAACATCATTTTAGGGTTAAAAATCCATTTTGGTGAAAAATCTCAAAAAGTCAAAGTTGACTTTTGTGCACAGTTGACTTTTTATCAGATGAATTCCAAACTGTGCAATTCTTCAGGAAATCATGTCCTTGACCTAAATCAAACTTGATGGACATGTTCCATGGGTGTCATAGGGTATATTCAATCATGTATTAGGGTTTGGGAGCATGTCTTGGTCAAAAGTCAAAGTTACAGTTGACTTTTCTCTTAAAACCCTAATTGTGGTGCAGATGAAATTGAGACTTGTTGCTCAAGCTTCTTGGATCAATCCATTGTTCCAAATGGATCAATATGGTATATTAGAGACCCTCAAATCATCTCTTGAGGCCTTGGCTCATGGTTTGTCCCAAAAATCAACTTAGGGGTGAATTAGGTCAAGAAACCCTAATTCCTGATTTTTGATGAATGCATCCCTTGAGGCAAAATTGACTTGATGCATGGGTTTATGAGGTTCCATGAAGTATATTAGGTCATGTTTTGGATCATTGCCTTGTGCCCAGATGAAAATTTCCATCTGGAGGCCCTGGTCGACCAAAACCCTAATTTGGTGACACTGTCGATCTTGAGACTTGATCCACCTAGAAGGGAGCATCCTTGTGCTTAATCCTTGAAGTGGGAGTCCTTTTTGATCCATTGTGGATATTTAAGAGATTAGACAAGTTGAATATCATGTCATTTCTTGATTGATCCTTTGTCTAAGCACTCAGAGAGGGCTTGAAACCCTAATTTTGATTGTATTGGATGCTCACCCATCTTTGGGGTGACTGATGAAGCATGATGGTTCATCCATATTGTGATGATGATTTTCACAATGATGGTTAATCTAAGTGGTCAAAATTTGGGGTATTACAGTGGTCTCCTGTGATGTGTTTCCCCGGTGGATTCTCATTCTCCCGTTCTTCATTTTGTTGATCTTTTGTGGTGCTGTTTTCTCCCCACAGTGGTCTTGTGTCTGCATATCATTTGCATAATCATATCATTTTGTGATCTATTAGGGCCAAAAATTGGGTTGTTGTTATATTTAAGTCTCTTCTATCTCGTCGAGACAAAGATGCATATCTTCGTATCTCCGGATAGAAGAAACTTAAATAGGGGCAGCTGTAATACCCTAATTATTACCCCTAAGATCCCACATGTCTTTTTGCATTTCATACCACAAACAAGATCACACATTGGTTCCCTCTTCTATAGGATTGTGTCTTGCAGGGATCTTTGAGTATGTGTGTGTTTATTAGTTGTTTTATTGCTTTATGTTTGTTCATGTTTACTAACCGCTAATCAAAATACCAAAAATATGTGTAGTTTTCCTGTTTCTTCTTCTCTGTGTGTTTATGGTTTTGCAAGAAGGTTGATGGTAAAGGCATGTCTTAGCGATTGTGTGGCTATCCAGTTATGGTCGAGATCATATGGAAGTTTGACCTCATCTTAGTTAAACCATCAAGAGTTTACTTCAATTGCAAGTTATTTGTATCAGTGGTCTATTTCTCAAGTAGTGACTGTCCAAAGTCAAGTTGTCTTGTGCTGAAACTCATCTGATTATCAAGCAGTGATTTATGTGATGTCTGGTTCAAGTTATCATGATTAAGAGTCCATCAGTCCAGGTTGTTTCAACTGTGGATTTATTTTCCCAGACAATTGATTTAGACGAATTTTGAAATGATTCAGAAGATGTTTGATTCAGATGTTTCGTATCAGTGACAAGATCGTTCGGTGGTAGTTGTGCTTCATTCACTTTATCAAAGGCTTGTGAAAAAGTTTGGGATTAGTTTTGGATTCATTTGGTTATCCATTTACTAAACCATATTCCTTATCCATTTTTAATCCACTATCCACTTTTTAATATCCACTTCATAAACCATTTCTTTTTTTAAACCAATTTCTAAACCAATTTCCTTTTTTTAACAAAATCCAATTATCCATTTTTCTAAACCAATTTCTCTAAACCAAGTTCATATCCAAATTTCATTTCCAATATCCATTTTTAATAACCATTTTTAATCCAAATCCAATTCATTAGATCCATATCCAATTCCGTTTTTATATCCATATTCTTTTTTTTTAATATCCAAAACCATTTTTCATAGTTATCTTATTCATAAACCATTTTGAATTTTTCAAATCCACTTCTATTATTCAATATCCATCCACATATCCATCTCTTTTCAATTCATATCTTCCAATCTATATTTTTTTTCTAAGACAAAACATTCATGAGGCCATATTCATATCCAAGACCAATCTCCAAACAATTCCAAGCCTTCAAAAGTGCAAGCCATATTTTCAACCAAGCTACTTCCAAGCCCAGCCGAGCTAAAGTCACAAGCTGCTAAAGAAAATTGAAAAAAAAAAATGATACACATCACGTTACAATCAAAACGCAGCAAACCAATTGCGAAACGACATCGCACAATAGAGTAAAACGGCAGCATAACTCCATTCAATTTCACTTCAAATTAATTCCAAAACTCTATAAATTAGAGCTCAATCCTTCATAATTTTCCAAGCTTGAAAAGCCAGATTTATTCTGCAAAATTCTCACCATAACTCCACCCTCACCTTCAAGCTTCAATTTCATCAATCTTCATCACTCTGAAACCTTCAAGAACACACTTTCATATTCATTTTCATCAAGCATTCTACAAACTTTCATCCACTCTTCAAATTCAATAAACCACAAACAATCCACCATACCATAACTTCCATTCAGGCTTCAATCACCTTCTTCAACCTCAAGTTTATTTTCACTTTAATAAACTAAAACTCCATTAATCTTTCAATCCAATACACAAAAATTCTGCAGCTACAACCTCTCACAAATTCGGCTCATCTCACATAAAGTTCATCAACAACAACATTTCAAACTCACAAAGGAAGAAGAAGGGAAGTTCAAGTGCATCGTTAACTTGATTTGAAGGTAGTTTGGAAGAGATTTCGCCTTGTTCGATCCGCATCCGTCGTTAATATTTCCTGAAACTGTTGATACAGTTGCGTTTGGTGTTTAATTTCGATCCCTTACGCGCTAGTCTCGTGTCTCGTCGCTTCGATTTAAAGAAGTTTTGAATCCTAGCTCCGTCGTGAATAGTGTCGTTCACAAGCTAGAAGATGATGAGGTGTTTTGTTTTTAAATTGTATAATTTTTTTCCTTTTTTTTTTCAAAGTAATTTTGGGCCGTGTAGGCCTATTGATTTTCATTACCTCTTTTTTTTTTTTTTTTCTTTTCTACCTCCTTTTTTTTTAATTTTAAAATTTCTCTTAATTTTTTTTATTCAAATTATCCTTTTCACTATTTTATTTCTCTTTTTCTTATTATTTTTTTATAGATTTTAATTTTTAGTGTTTTGATTGTTACCTTAAAGAAAAACCTCTTGAAAAATTATTTGAAAATATTTTATTTCTTTCTTCTTCATTTGATTTCTTTTTTTTAATTTCTCTTTTTTTTCTATTTTTAATTGTTGGTTGTTGATGGATCATAAATGTTAGATCCACTTTTCTTCATCTATTTCTTTTTATTTTGATCGATGAAAGTCTTATGGATCTTAGAATTTCTTTGTTGAATTCTTCATCAAGACTAGATCGTTACCTATTTTCTTTTCGGGCGGTATTGCTTTCGGATGACGATTTACATATCGTTCATCTAACATGCATTAACATAAAGATCTATTGACCGACCTCATTGTAGGTTAATTACTCAGTAAATTTCTCGGCGATTGCTTAACATAGCGCAACATTTGTCCCTCTTTATCCAATTCGGAATTTGAACTTTCGTGGTCCGAACCTTGATTGGTCGCGTCAACCCAATAATGATTGATCTTTTGTATTAGGTTCAAAATCTTTGAAGCTTGTTGTTGTAGAGGCTTTGATTCTATCAATCTTCTAACAAGTCTTCATCAATCTTGGCCTAAGTGCATTGTTTAATCACTATAGTTCAAGACGCAAAATGGAATACTCGGTGAATGCTTATGGCACTAGAGCCTTGTTCTTCTAATTACTAACTTCTAACTTTATGTTTCCTTCTCGCTCCCTATCTCTTTTTTTTTTTATGCTTTATGTCATTTTATCGTATCATGTTTATGTTTATGTCATTTTTCTTTTGTCCACTTGGACCATATTATCTTGTGCCTTGTTTTTCTTTTGTCCATTTTGGACTCAAAAACATTAATAAAGGATTAAACCACTAAAAGACTTGTGCTCTTAATTGTTGGACTATGGCCACTATCCTTTGCATTGGAGGACCTATACTCTTGATTATGGACTTATGGACTTAGACTTAGGACTCTCTCCCTTGTGCTTTGGACCATTATGGAGTTTAATATTCTACCCTTTATTTGGCTTGCTTATTGGCTCAAGAGGACGGGATTCTTTTCTTATTATGCTTTGAAGAGTGCCTCCATGTGGTTAGATCTTTCTTACCCTAGCTTTTATTTTATACACCTAGGACTAAGGTGGAAAGTCGTGTGACTTGTGTGGCATTTGGCCAGACTTAGTATACACGAAAATTCCACATCCAGACGAGGTTTTCTTTGGTAATGTTCTATCCTGCGCATTTGTGCAGACGATAGAATGTAACCTAGAGAGCTGTCGACTCTGGCGACTATTCCCGAGGACTCAGTAGAGTCACTCATCCCAAGAGGCAATAATGGCAGACCAGAAATGGCAAACCCGTTATTAGCGTCGGGGTGGGAGAGAATGAAAAAATTATCGCACTGACATTAACATCTGATTTAACTGTCACTACTATAAAAAATAAAAAATAAATAAACAAATATATAAATATATATTAGCGTCGGCCTACACCGGATGGAGGGGATGAAAAAATTTTCGCACTAACATTAACATCTGATTTAACTGTCACTACTATAAAAAATAAATAAACAAATATATAAATATATATTAGCGTCGACCTACACCGGGGGGGGGGAATGAAAATTTTTTCGCACTAACATTAACATTGGATTTAACTGTCACTACTATACAAAATAAATAAATAAACAAATATATAAATATATATTAGCATCGGCCTACACCGCTACTACTATTTAAAAATCAATAATCTTAAAGCAATAAAAAGAGGAGGCAAACAAAATTTGTAGGAAAAAATGAATATTTTTGCACAATAACATTAGCGTCGACTCTGACTGCTGCTACTTTAAAAAATAAATAAATAAACAAAGTCACATTTATTATATTAGCGTCGACGGCCACTGCCGCTAGTTTTTCAATAAATGAATTATTAAATATAAAATAAAATGAATTCAATATTGCATTAGTTTAGGCCTACATTATCATTAAAGATCTAATAAAAAATTAAGAAAATGATTTACCCTGTTAGTGTTCACTTTTGGGAACATATAATTGACGCTATTATCGTCAGAGTTGGGGCCGACACTGCTATTTTTAAACTAAAATGTGATTTTCACGCAGTGCTATATGGTATCCGAATAGTTGTTTTCAAATTTTAAAATTTAAACGTTATTTTAATATGGTATTTGAATACCGCACTATGGTATCTGAATACCAACTTGAAACCAAACATTTTTTTCAAAATCAAAATGTTCCATAATCATTACATTCTTTCATTGTTTCATAAATCTGAATTGTTGCATTCCATCATTGCTTCAAGATTCAAAAATCATTGTAATGCTTCATAAATGGTTTCTAAAAGAATAACATCTCGTCATTATAATATTTCAGGAAGTTTATAAGATGCCCTTTTCAAAGAGTTTAAATTTACCACTTTCCATCATTAAAAAAAAAATCATTTCAATTCAAGCATATGATTAAGTTTCTGCATTATTTTCATTCATTAAAACTTTGTGCATTATTTTCACATCATCCAAAGTTTCTATGCATTATTCTGAGCATTTGAATTGTCATACTTTGAAATAAAACATATTGAAAGAAAAGATCCAATGATAAAGTATTGGATTCAAAACAAGACAATATTTCTTCAAAATTACTCTAAGGTTTTGTTGTTACTTAATCATCAAAGTGTATGATGATAAATTGTGTAGAGTAAGAGAAAATGGTGTGCTTTCTCAAGGTTGTTTTTAAAAAGAAAATGGTGTGCTTTTTTTAGTGTGTTAGGTGATTGTGAGATAAGTCTTAGTGTAAGACTTGTGTAAAGATCTAATATAGTGAAAATCCTTCACGGAGTGTGAAAGGAGTGGACTATCCTTGTTTGGAAAGGGAAACCAAGATATATTTTTGTGTTTTATAATTTTTTAATCTTTATTTATCTACATTTTGAATTCAAGTAAAATAACATATTTTTGGAAAAATAAAAAGAAGAAGAATCTTAAAACAATAAAAACCTAGAACATCTAATTCACCTCTCTTAAGCTTCACTATATAGTTACCATTTTAGTTTGACATTGGCATGTACAAGTATGATAATTTTATAAAGTTGGCCCACGTGAATACCTCACATTATAATAGCAGTATTTCAAACTTTTCCTAATTTTCAACATTTACTTGAATATGTCGATTCCACTTTATTAATATTTTTGACTACTGCAAATTAATAAAATATATCTTTATATATATTTTTTGACATATAGAAAGAGATACTCATTTCTTCAAAATCCATATAACAATATTGTTGTGAGATTAGGTTTAAATACACTATGAATCTTTCTCAAACCCGCATCAATTCTCCCAACTCATATTTCTTTCTTACTCTTTGTTCGCTACATGATTCTCTATTTTTGGAGATTTCTTAACACACTACCCAACCTTCTTAGGCATTATGCGCGCTGACGAAAATACTCATGCGTTCTAGATGTGTAAATCCGAACACACTTTTTTTTTTAAATTTTCAGTTTTTTCCGGATGTGCACATCAGAAAAAATTCCTGATCTACAAATCTGAAAAAAATCAAAAGAATTCTATAAAATCATTTACTTCTAAATATAATTAAATCCAATATAATTAAAATCTAATATAATTAAAATTAATATCATTTTTTCAATATAATTAAATCTAATATAATTAAATCCAATCTAATTAAAATCCAATATAATTAAAATTAATATGATTTTTTCAATATAATTAAATCCAATATAATTAAATTAATTTTAGAAGTAAATACTATATAATTTTAATTATAATTTAGAAGTAAATACCATATAATTTAGAAGTAAATACAATATAATTTTAAATACCAATATAATTAAATCCAATTTTAGAAGTAAATACCATATAATTTTAAATTCAATATAATTAAATTAATTTTTTCAATATAAAAAAATAATTTAGAAGTAAATACCATATTAATCATTTAGAAAAAAAAATCATATTAATTTTAATTATATTGGATTTAATTAAATTAGATTTAATTATATTGAAAAAATCATATTAATTTTAATTATGTTGGATTTTAATTATATTGGATTAATTTTATTTAGAAATAAATGATTTTATAGAATACTTTTGATTTTTGCCGGATCTGCAGATCAAAAATATTTATGGATTTGCACATCCAAAACAAATCAACGTTTCTCAAAAAAATGATGCGGTCGAGTGTGCACATCCGAAAATTGAGGACAAAAACAAAATTTTGCATGGTATCTAAAAAACATAGGTAGTGTATTAAGAAACTCTCATCTTTTTTATCTCTATGTTGTTGTTCACATTAAAAAGTTCATTTTATTGTATTGTAACTTTTCCACCCACTCGCTTTAGTTTTTTATTAGGTGTTTTTTTTTCTTTCTTTTGCCTTTCAAAATACATAATACTAGATTGATAGAAATGTAAATATATCTCAACCCAACCATGGAACCACACATCTCATATAAACATGTCTCATCTTATCCAAGAAACATATTGGATGAAAATGGGTTACTAATAACACTCTTCGAACTTGTTTGGTTTTGGATTTTGGGCCCAAATCCACAAAAATCATCTGATGTCTAGTCCTAGATGGTAAACAATTTTATTTTTATAAAATAAATAGATAATAAAAATGATATAAAATGGAAATTTAAAATAATAGGGCCACATGCTTGGGACTATATTTGTTTTAAAGGTAAGAAATTGGAAAGAAATATACAATGTATGGTTATTAATACTTTCGTCAATTTTTCTCAATAAAAAATGGCATCTCAAACTCCATTGATCATTTTACTATGGAAAACTAGTAAAAGACACGTGCGTCCGCACGAATAAATCTATTCATATGTTAAATCATTCTATAAGGATTAATTGTTACTGATATATATTTGTTATTATAAAATTACTAATGACTATTTTTTTTTTAAATGTAGCAAATCACCAACATGATAAATCTAATAGTTCTAATAACTATAAATATATACAAATATCACTTATAGTTATAAATATATACAGATATTTTGTTGATTAAAATAAAAAAAGGTATTGTAGTAATAGTGAGATATAGAATTAAACATATTAATAGTTAAATTATATTCAAATGTACATTAAAAGCAATATTTATGTTTTTTTTTTTTTTTTGATCTAATTGATTGTATCCTGTGTGATTTTATGAAGTATTTAAATCACATTTTAAACATTAAAGTGAATAGATTGAAATACATAATAATCAAGATTTTAGACTTTTCATTTTTGAGAGCAATATTTATTCATGATTTCTTGTTTGAATATAATTTTGGTTGTGTCCTGTGTCACTTCATAAACATTTTTTATATAATAGTGAAAAAAATAGAATTTAATTGATTGTCTTCCGTGTCACATCATTGAAAGCAATATATATACTTGTTTTTTTGGTAGAATCTAATGGGTTGTGTCCCGTGCGACTTTATAAAATATTCCAATCACATTTTTAAGATAAAAAATTATGTAAATATTATATAAAAATAATTGAAAATAAATTTAAATATGATTTATTAAATTTTACAACATTTTAGATCTCTTATTTATAAAAAAAAAATAATGGAGTGTTAGTGTCCTCCATAAAAGTAAAATATTAAAAATATATTTTAATATTAAAAGAGATGGAGGGAATTTATGCTTAAACATTTAAAATTTATGTAATTAGTAACTTGATTTTATTGTAATTAGAATTATCACAGGATGTCTTGTTTTGGTAAGTAAATTTTTAAAAGAAATGCTATGAAAATAAAATATATAATTGTTTTCAAAATTTATGAAATTAATTCAATCCGTATGTAAAATTAATTGCAATTAGAACTATCCCATTCAAAATTTATGTAATTACTTTGATTTTATTAGTTGTTATAAAATTAATTAAAAAATTTATGATATAATTGTTTACAAATTCTAAACATGGTAATATATAATTAAAAGAAATATTGTCATGTTAAGATATCCAACATTCATTATAAAAATGGGAACACATTTATCAAAATGAGAATATAAGTAAGAGAAATATCAAATTATGAATACATACAACGCAACAATAATAACAATAAGGATTGCACTATTAAAAGTGTATTTAGGTGCAAACAGATGCACATAATTTGGCAAGTTGGGAGGTGTCTGTGACTTTATAAACTCGTAAGAAGCAAGAATTTGTTGCAGCAATTAGTCTAACTCTCGAAACATAAATGATTTTCATCTTCATCTAAAAACAATAAATTTGACATAAAGACACTAAAATAGTTAAGCACCACCAGATCCATATTTCTTGCAGAAAACAATAACCTGCAATTGTCATAACCGCAAGCATCATTTACTTGAGTATAGATGGAGATATTCAAAATCTTAAAAAATAGAAATTACATGTGACAGTAACTTATCCTGCCACTATAATAAATCATGCTTTCAATTTCAATTTTTTAACCAAAGCACGGAGGATGTTAGCACCAGCTCCCTTGAACAATGACTTGGCTCCCCCGTTCTTGAGGATTTGTTCAATGCCTAGTAGAATTTAAATAGGATATTGATAAGCAATTCAGTTGAAATTAGGTAATAACCAATGACAGTAAATGACCAACATTTCTCCTTACCAGAACTCCAGAACCTTCACCCATAAAAAACCAACACAGTCTTTATCCCAAGGCCTGGAAACAGTTCTGGGTCATCATTTCTCTGAGAGAGTGCCCTGCAAGCAACAAAACCCCAAACTAATAGGAATAATAGCAGCTGCAGTCCCACCTGTTATCATAAAATCTGCCTCACCCCTACGAATATGATTAGCAACGACATAGGTGCAATAATTTGAAGTAGCACAAGCAGTGGAAATAGAATAGTTTGGACCCGTGAAACCCAAATGAGATTGCAAATAAATGAGATTATACAAACAAATGAGATTGAATTCATAAAAATTATACACGAACAAATGAGATTGCAAAACAATTTTACGCTTAAAATTTGAATCAAATCTAGATACTAACGAATAGACCTACCGTTGACCAAGGGTTCGATTCATTCAGGACTTTTTCAGGAGGAGAGTTTTGTAAATCGCAGCTTTTCATCATTAAAATCTCATGCAAATGCAACAAATAAGATGAATCAAACATGGCAAAAATCACCACATTGCAAAGAACTAATTGATTTATGTAAAGTCAGGAGCCTTAACCTTGAAAACAAGTTTGATTCCACTTCCATATGCAATTACTAACCATTAACTAACTTTGACCATTTACAATGTGGATTAAGGAATAAAAACCTCCCTTTACCCAATCAAAGCATGATGAAACAGTAAATCAGTTATCAATAAATCAATGAGGACTATAACTTGTTTTCTACAATTTGAAATAAAATTCAAGTACTAAATGCATCATTTTTCAGAAATATGAATTGTTGTTATTTTAAAAGTATTGATATGGTTGCAACAACTTAACTTACCAAATTTCAATCTTGCCTGAACTAAACCCAACTTAGGGTTCTCAAGAAGGTAAGGAATTGCCTTCCAAAGAAAATCTGGACCTGGTTTGAAATTTGCATCAAATATTGCCACAAAAATTGAAGCAATGAGACTAAAAGCTTGTTGCTTTGCCAACTCACTGTCGTATATACGTTTTGCTTGAAACGCTAATAAAATTAATGCACCAAGCGGATTTACCTAATGACATGAATTTGAAAAATAATCCAAAGTGATTCAAACTGAAAAGCATTGAAATTGTTGGAATCAGTATTGAACATTTACACGATTTCAATTTTTTGTTATAAAACAAAAATCACATACACCTCTACCACCGCAACGCAACACGCCCGTAATTGAGGTTGCATCAATTGCATTTGACCGCAATATCATTTGCAATATCAAGGATTATGTCGTGAACAAACGTATAACATCATGTTAATATAAATGATTACATACTTAATCAAATTTTATCTGATATGAGCTTAATGGTTAGTGGTAAAATTACCTTGACAAAATCTTCAACACCTTGAGCAACACCTACCTGAGCCAAATTATTGGTAGCAATAACAGTCGTTCCAACACCAAATAACAGGCGTTCCAACACCAGGAAAGTAAACAAAAAATAAAATCCAAAAATTAGCCTTAACCAATGCCTCTAAAAATGTAAAATGTTCCCCTTTTCTAGGCTTTCTCTTTTTCGAAGGTACTACTGCTCATTCACCCTTTGGAAGAAGTATACCAATCTCAGATGAACCATCGGCATCATTGAAACTACCAAGAGAAAATAAAGAAAAATTGCTGCTAAGTTCTTGTCATTGTGAAACAGAACATCAATTACTTTTGGAAAACACATCTTGGAACAAAAAACTTTTTTCACATTAACATCAGCTATGTAAAATGAAAAGAATCCAATGGTAACTAAAGATTGTAACAACATTTCTACCTGGAAAATTTGATTTAAAAGACTCAGAAAAATAGAGTATGACTCAACAAAGCCTTTAGATAATTCAGTAGTTGCAGAGAAACCAATTCTCACATACAGTGATGTCACAATTACTCATAACTGTAGTATTATATAGAAGAAAAAATAAAATTAACTAAGACCTTAATTTTAAGAATAAACATTAAACAGTAGTTAAATTATTCCTATAACATACAAATTTACTTTTTAAGCTTGAGTTCAACTTATTAGTTACTCCAAATTAAAGTCATTGAGATTAATCAATCTATGAAGGCATGAAGATAAAGTTAAAATTTCATGTCATACCAAAAGCTATTTGAGAGGAGCGCTGAGATAGTTCATGGGACCTTCTTTTCCAGCGTCGAGATGCTTAACAAAACGTTTCATGAGCCCCATAAATATATCTCTAAACACAAAAACAGAATTCGTATGAAACAACATTACTAAAATGTATCAAAAATGTACGCAGACTCAATGAAATCCATTAAGAAATCTATTATGCACAATACATGCCATATTTGTTGCAAGTTAAATATAACTGAATATTTTGTTTCAAAAAAAAATTAAAGTCATACCTGTTGTTATACCAACAAATCATGTTAATAAGTATGCTGATTTTCAAGTCCTTTTTACAGACGCATATGCCAAACAGCCATTATATGCAGTTAAACTTATCATTTTGTGAGAGAAATGCAACATAGAAAAAATTGCAAGAAAATAGAATGAGAGAAATTAAACTCATAATGAAAGGTCAAACACTAAGAAACTTCCCTTGGCTGCACTTTTCATTGGTTTCCTCAGCCTATGGCCCTTGACTTGCTTGAACCGGGAGCCAATAGTCCTCAGACGGTGAGCCGCAAAGTTTAAAAATCTGATGCAATTAAAAAAAAATTGAGAAATGAAACATGTGAATTGAATAGTTGATTACGAAAGATCGATGAAATCAAAACCGTATAAAAATATATGAGTGTACAGAAGAGATTACCTCATTACCTCGCATCTACTATTTCTTCTTCATCGCTAAAAATCAAACCAGTCTCACGTTAATTTTGTCTAAACAATAAGATATAAGATATATAGACAATTATAAGATGTATAACAGTACTCTATGAGTACCTACATTTTGCATACATGTCAACCAAAGCATTCCTTACATATACACCTTCCTCCACACCAATCACCAAAGCATAGCCATGAATCTCTTTCACAAACATCACTCTTGATGCAGAAGCTGCATCATTACTTTATTATATTTCCTAGCAGCATACCATCAAGTTTTTATTTACATAGCATAAAAAATGCATGTACTTAATTGTGCAAATTACCTGCACAACTTCTTCGTTGTGAGAAATGAACTTAATTTGTTCCTTCGAAAAGATGTGTATACTGGCTCCTGTAGCTCTTCGCATTTCTGGAAGAAAAAACTTAAGTTGTTCCTTAGAAAAGATGCGTATACTTAATTTGTTCCTAACGAAAACCGTTGTTTTCCATTTGTTAGAAAACACTGTTCAAGCACCTTAAGTATTCTCTTCTCTGTGGGTTTCGAAGAAGGCAATGAATAATTAAGGGGATAAAATAAGTGAAAGGACAAAAGCCATGATTACTTGTTAGAAGTATACACCAAACCCAGCATACCTCAATTTTCAAAGGAGCAGATATTGTCCCTCGACATGTATATAGTTCCCACAGAATGTAATAAGTGTTCCATAAACAATCTAAATCCATGGCCGACATTTATAATGAACATTTGGTAGAGTGACTGTATTAGCAAAAAACAACTGGTAATCACTGTGAACATAGGTATATCACCTTTGGAATTTCCAATAACGGAGTAACATTAAAAACTAATGGCAAAAGCAATATACAGGATATGAGATATCACATGAGGTAATTGTGACCGTCGATCTTATGCAATCGCATGATGAGATCCCAAACTCAGAATGAGCCATATCCTTCACAAACCTTCACCAAAAATGGTTTTCATTTATGCAACCATAACAGATAAAAAAAAGTCTGCAATCAAAGGATATGGAGAAACTAGATCCAAACATAGTGATATCTAAAAATAGAAACAAAATGGAACCAAACATATTAGAGGCAAACTGTGAAAGGATATGGAGAAAGGATAAACCCACAAATCCTTGAGTAGCACAACCGATTCATGAAATCCTTGAGGAAAATGAAATCTCCAAGAGAAGGACGAGAATATGGGTTGCCATGAAAACATGGAGGTGGTGATGACCGTAGATATGACGACGACGATTTAGGGTTTATTGGGTGAAAGAGAGAACACAGAGAGAGAAAGGGACAGACGAGAAAGAGGGAGAAAAAGAGAGAATGAGTCAGAATTTTGAAAAAGAAAAGAGAGAGGGAATAAGGTGATTGAAAATTGAAATGGTTTTTCCAATTGCATGAGCCATTTGGCATAATGCGAGAATCCTATTGGTCACTTAATTTTTTATTTAGTAAATTACTATTAAGAACATTTGTTAGTGTAAAATAAAAATGATTAAAGGGTACTTTAGGATGTTAATGTGTATGTTCCATTAATAGTTAGGTAGTTGAAATCATGTTACAGTATTTATATTGTATAATTTAAATAATTAATTAATTATATATTAAAAAGTGTAATGGTGTAATTTGTTTACAAATGTGTTATTAGAGCTACAAAAGTGTAGAAGTATATTTATATATGCACGAAATAATTTGTTTACAAACGTGTTATTAGAGTTATATTGTGAATGTATGAGTATGAGAAGTTAGTTAGGATAGTGATAGTTAAGGTGGGGAAGTTTTTTAGAAAATCTAATGAACTTCACCTCTAAGTAAGCAATCATAGAAGGCTTGCATGGTGTATATATATCAACCATCATGCATTGTAACAAACTAATGAATCATAATCAATACACAAGGAGACCTTGTGATCTCTCTCTCTCTCTCTCTCTCTCTCTCACACACACACACACACACACACACATAAATGATTCATTGATCTTTAACATGTTATCAATCGCCATAGTAGGGACCTTCTTTCGCTAATATCAACATAGTTTTTTCTAAGAATCCTTTGCTTGTTTGAGCTACTGGGCATTGCATAGTGTAGTTTGTTAAAGATCTTTTCTTCATGGAAAAGCTTCAAATAAGCTTCAATGGAGGATCAAGGAAGTGTGCAAGAAGATTCACAAGATGTTCTTAAAAATTCACAATCAATGACATCTACAATGATGCAGTCAGTCTTGGGTTATAGATTTACTCCAAGACTTTCTATCAAATTACAAGAAAACAACTTTCTATTATGTAATCAACAAGTAGGGAGTGTGATTTTGTCACACAAAATTCACAATATTGTTGTGAACCCAAAGATTCTAGTCATGTTCAAAGCCGATAATGAGAGGCTCCTAAACATTGTTTCGGAAGAGTATGAGTCTTGGATTGTTCAAGATCTTATCAAGATCTTTTCAGATGGTTACTCTCAACTAGGGCTGAAAATGAGTCGAGTCGAATCGAACTCGCCTTAGCTCAGTTCGACTTGTTAAGAATTAGCCGAGTTCGAGTTTGAGTTCATCACGAACATTTTTTTTCAGCTCAAACTCGACTCGTTAAAAATTGGCCGAGTTTGAGTTTGAGTTCGAGTTCATAATGAACTTTTTTTTCAGGTCAAACTCGACTTGTTAGAAGTTTACGAATATCTCGGTTCAACTCGTTAGGTTTATCTTGTTAGGTTCAACTCGCTTATTTCACAAACTTAAAAGTAATTTTTGAAAGACTATTTTATATATATATATATCTGACATTTTAAATTAATATTTTTTAAATAAAAAATATAGAAATAAAATAAAAGTTATAAAATTGGAATTTATACGATGTTTATTTTATTTGTATAATTATTCATAGAAATATTTTACTCACTTGAAAATATAAATTATCAATTAAAACCGTTAGATTAAAAGAAAATATGAGACTAAGATTTAGAACAAATTTTTAAACCTACTCTTAAAGACAATATAATCTATCTCATATATAATCGAATTGATTAATGAAACTAACGAGTCGAACTATGTATAGTTCAAGTTCAGATCATTTAGTTAACGAACTTAGTTTTTTGCTCATATTCAGCTCATTTGGTTCATGAACCTAGTTCAACGATTTAATTTTCGAATCGAATTTTGAATTATTTTCGAGTTGGTTTGATTCATTGTCAGCCCTACTCTCAACCATTTATGAATCAGTTATACCAAGAGTACTCTCTTGCAAGCATGCTTATGAAGTGTGGGACAAAGTGTACAAGCATTTTCACTCACAAATGAAAGCAATAGCTCATCAACTGAGAGCCGAATTGAAAACCATCGAGAAAGATAACAGGTCAATCTTAGAATATGTGCTTCGTATTAGAGATCCCATATAATTGAAAGAGATTAGGTTGATGTTATTCTTTAGGGTCTTCCTGAAGAATATAATTTGTTTATCATGATGATTTATGGAAAATTTGAACCTGCAGACATCTATGAGGTAGAAGTTATACTCTATGTGTAAGAGGCTCAAATGGAAAAGTACAAACAAGATATATCCACATCAAGTGCAACAGCTAACATTTCACAAACTGGTTCTATCAATTATTGTAGGAGGAATGCATATGGTTTCCATCAATATATAGAGAGAAAGCTCTAACATCACAAGTAACCTCCTATCATTCTCTAAATTTGCAAAAGACAATAAAGTCTATTTTTTTTTAGTTTAATGCTAATAAGTGTTTTGTCAAATCACTAACATCTAATCTGGTTTTCGTTGAAGTTTTCCTTGATGAGAGTGGATTGTGCTGCTTCAATAGTCTCACTTTTGACTCCTCTCACAAGTATACTTTAAATATTTGTCACAAGTTGTATTCCTTTGTCAATAACACAATTGCTAGTTCTAGAAATAATAGTGTGTCCACAAATGTTGGTGCTCATGTAATGTGACACTACAGATTAGGTCATGCTTATCCTAGAGCAGTGAGTCATGTTCTTAAACATTGTGTCAAAAATAAGAATTCTGAGAATTTTTGTCATGCTTGTTTCCTAGGCAAGTCTCATAGACTGCATGCTCCTTTATCTCATACCAAATATAATAGTGCATTTGAACCTATACATACAAATTTATGGGGGCCCTCACTAGCTCCATTTAAATGTGGTCACTCTTATTATGTTTTCTTTGTTAATTCTCATACAAGGTACACCTGGTCTCCATGCTAAAGAAGAAAAGGGATGAACTCAATTCCTTTCAGGTATTTCAATGTTATGTCATAACACAATTCAGTGCTTAAATAAAGGCCATCCAATTAGACTTTAGAGGTGAATTTAGGCGATTTACAAAGTTTCTAAATAAGTTAGGCATAACCCATCGACTCACATGTCCTCATACCTCTCATCAGAATGGCACAGTTGAGAGGAAGAAATGACAAATTGTAGAAATAGGGTTGACTTTACTAGCACATGCATCTTTACCACTTGACTTATGGGATCACAGTTTCACAACTGTTGTGTGTCTTATTAACATACTACCAACCTCTGCATTAGTAAATCATGTCTCACCTTTCTATGTCTTACATCACAAGCAACCTGAATACAAGACTCTCAAAGTATTTCAATGCTCACGATATCCCCATTTGAGGCCCTTCAATCAACACAAGTTTGATTTCAGAAGCACAAAGTATGTGTATCTTGGTGTTTCTCCGACATACAAGGGTCGTAAGTGCATGGAAACAGATGGCATGATTTATGTCTCAAAAGATGTTGTATTTAATGAAGAAGAATTTCCCTATTCTTCATCACAAAATGTGCCAGTTATCAGTGTTTCTACTGATGAAAAACTCTCCAACCCTCTATTTATACTTATGATAGGCATAACTCACATACAGACATCTGCAATTGCTCAAAATAAAACTCTACCTGAACCACATCCAGTTGTTGTCAATTCTTCACATGTCTCATTGGCCTCTTATCATGTCCAGATAGACATTAATCCTACAAATCACTCATCACCAAATATGCCTAGCCAAGACACCTCTCAAGTCCCTAAAACTCAAATTAAGTCACCAGATCAATCCACTACAATCGCACCACATCCAGACACACATATCCCTAATCATAAACCTGCAACTAAGCATTACAAGACTGACTATGCTAATAACTTACTTATTAAGGCATCTCAGAGTCCTTCCACATCTCTATCTCAGTACATCACCAACTCACCAAATTATTTATCTCCTTCCTTTCATAATCAACATCAGACCATAACACTACCTATCAACAAGCATCCCATGTTGACAAGAGCCAAAACTGGCAACTCCAAACCAAAAGTTTTCCTTGTACACTCTGAACCAACCACAACTAAGTAAGCCTTAGCACACCTTGGCTGGTTTAATGCCATGAAGTTAAAATATAACTCACTCCTGATGAACGGAATCTGGACATTAATTGAACTTCCACCTCATATCAAAGCTATTGGATATAAGTGGATTTTCAATGTCAAAGAGAATCCATATGGCACTATTAAAAAGTACAAAGGTAGACATGTTACAAAAGGGTTCCATCAACAAGAAGGGTTTGACTTTCATGAGACTTTTTCACTAGTAGTCAAACCAACCACTATCAGAATCATCATGACATTGTCACTTACATTCAAATGGGAAATTCAACAGATAGACATCAATAATGCCCTCTTAAATTGAGACTTCAAGAGGAAGTGTACATTCAACTACCCCCGGGTTTGTTGACTGCAATGCCTCTCTTGTCTGCAAGCTGAAAAAGGAAATCTATGGTCTCAAACATGCCCTCATGACTTTGTTTGAGAAGTTGCATCAAGCTCACATTCACTTTGGTTTCATCTCTAGCAAATGTGATCATTCTCTCTTCATCTACCAACATCAAAACGTCACATTATATGCCCTAGTGTATGTAGATGGCATACTGATCACAAGTACCTCATCCAAACTTGTTCATGACTTGATTTCCAAGCTTCATCAGAAATTTGCGCTTAAGAAATTAGGAAAGCTAAAATACTTTATGGGAATTGAGGTACATGAGCAACAAAGTATTGTTATCATTATAACTCATACCAAGTATATATAGGACATGTTGGTCAAAGCAAACATGGAATGTGAAAATGGTTTCAACACACAAATGTTCAGCCATTGCAAGCTAAGCAAGCATGGAACTTATATCATACCTAATCCAACTCACTATATTTCAATTGTTAGAGCACTTCAATATGTGACTTTAACATGTTCATACATTGCATACAGTGTTAATAAAGCTTGCTAGTTCATGTATAAACCTCTTGAAACCCAGTTGAACATATGCAAAAGTGTCAATTCGTACCTATGGTGACTCTAAGTGGGTTGTTGACCCTGATGATAAGAGGTCCACATCATGCTCATGTGTGTATTTTGGAACAAACCTCATATCATGGAGCTTAAAGAAACAATCATTAGTTAGAAGGTCTAACACTAAGACAGAATATCGTTCCCTTACTCACACTACATCTAAAATTTTGTGGATTGAATCTCTTCTAAAAAAATCCATGTTAAATATCAAGTTCCAACTTTGATGTGTGATAACAATAGTGTTGTAATGGTTTCCCATAACCCGGTTCTTCTTGCAAGGGCAAAACACATGGATTTGGACATCATGTTATAGCGAGCGATTTTGGACCTGGTTCTTAAGCACTGCCGCTCTGGGGTACTACAGGTCGATTCATTTTTTATCCTATTGAAGCTGATGAAGGAAGGGAAATAGATGTCTCTAACTTACCCTGCTTGCATACTGAGTTTAAACAGCGGTCTGTTAGGTTACGGATGCTATGTGGAAGTGGGGCCTCTTTCTGCTTATTTTGTTAAGACTGAAATGACGGGACTATGCTATTGGTAGGATGTTAGGACTGATGATTTTCGATTGATGTATGAAGGTACGGGACTTTGGGTTTTTGATTAGTGTGTCGCTAAGTTTTCTCTTTCAATCTTATGCCTACGTATTCCCGTTTACCGAAACAGGAAAATCAGAGCGATCGTAGTTCCTCCTATTCTATGGGAGGAAATGGTGTTTTGGTGTCTTGTTCAAAGCCCAAGACATGAAGCTAAAGGTGGTTTGTATCTTGTTCAAAGCCCAAGATGTGAAGCTGAAGGGTCTATTTGTATCTTGTTCGAAGCCCAAGATATAAAGCTAAAGGGTTTTGACTTTAGAGAGAATTTGTCATCTCTAAAGAGGGTCTGTTTGTCACAACTGTTGGGTGACTGATTATAAAGGAGAATTACTTTAACTGGGATATGTGAATCCAGCAATGTCATAATTTCCTTTATAGGGGATTTTTAACCTGAAGGAGAAGACTTTAACTCAGTTTAGAGCAATGCCATCTTTCCTTAGGAATTTCTCATGCTAAAAGAGGGACAGTGGCGTGGATGTAAATAATCCAGAGGCTTTCCGCTTACAGCCAATAGATGAAGGGGAAAGGAGTTGTTGATGTTTGTATACTGTGAACGAGGCACAACTTTGATGCTAAAAGGTTGATTGACTCAACCGGGGTTTTCTTATACAAAGCCTAAGAGGAGGCTATTGGCCCAACAAGAGGGTGTTTTTATGTGTCTCGTACGAAGCCCGAGAGAGAGGCTAAAAGGGTTTGACTCAACGAGAGAGTCTTTTTGTGTGTCTTGTACAAAGCCCAAGACGGAAGCTAAAGGTTGTTTGACTCAACAAGAGAGTCTTTTATACTCAACAAGAGAGTGTTTTGGTATCTCGTACGAAGCCCGAGATGGAGGCTGAAGGTGTTTGACTCAACAAGAGAGTCT
Source organism: Lathyrus tuberosus (assembly GCA_022829125.1). Taxonomy (NCBI): domain Eukaryota; kingdom Viridiplantae; phylum Streptophyta; class Magnoliopsida; order Fabales; family Fabaceae; genus Lathyrus; species Lathyrus tuberosus. The sequence continues at coordinate 1,106,701 of JALAZF010000073.1, read as the reverse complement.
TTTATACTCAACAAGAAAGTGTTCTGTATCTCGTACGAAGCCCGAGATGGAGGCTAAAAGATTTGCTCCGCTGGAGAATCATTTGTACAAAGCCCAAGAGAAGGCTAAGGTAACTGTTTCAGTTGAGTGACAGGTCTAGCATGTTGGTTAAAAGAGAAAATCAGTTCTTATATGGGTAATGTTGTACTCATGGATTTGATCTGAGGATCGGGATTATTTCCTGTTCTCTAAGGAAACGGGGAATCCAGAGGAGCTTTAGACTGTCCGAGTCTACGGGTTTTATCTTCTGTACTATGCTTAAGAAACAGTAGTAGTAAGATCTAGACTCTTTGAAAGACTGTTCTATTAAGATGACTAATTTCTGTTCCTATACCTCTAGGAGGTCGTCGGGACAATTTGTACGAAGCCCAAGAGGAGGCGAGAAAACTTTTAAGAAGCCGAGGGACAATTTGTACGAAGCCCAAGAGGAGGCTATCTTCCCGGAGGAAGAATCATTATACGAAGCCTAAGAGGAGGCCGTGAAAACTTCTAAGAAGTCGACGAGTCCTTGTACAACGCCCAAGAGGAGGCGGGGTGCTTTTAGGAAGCCTGTGGGTCCTTGCACTAAGCCTAAGAGGAGGCTGATGAACAGTTCCAGAAGGGGTTTCACTTGGAACATTGGCTTTCTGTATATGAACTGTTCAAGGGGGGAGATTTCTTAGATCTAGTTATCTAAAATTGTTGTAAAAGAAAATTCTCATGGTTTAGGTTATGTTGAAATATCTGGTATAACGTCGGATGTAGGGAGACGAGATTTTGTCTAGTTCTAGACGTAGTTGCCGGGGAAACTCTAAATATCTATACTAGTATTACACAGTCGATATGAGTTTATGAAAGAAGACTTACAGTGAAACAACCCCACAATATAGTTATATACATATGAAAGCGGTAAATGAAAGCGGGTAAACACTTACTCGGTTGTAGAGCTTCCATGCTGTTTGGTTAGTTTGTTCAACAAAGAAAGCTTTGATAACAATATTATATTCAAAATCAAAGGAGAAAGTGCTTTTGAAAGGAAAATTGGGGCTTACAGCTCAAGGAGAGGCCCAGGGTTTTATCAGTGATTGCACTGTTGTTTGAAATTGTACAGGGACTTATACAAGTGACTGAGGCCCAAAAAGGTTTTCTGTACAAGGGGATGAGTCTTGCACTCTCTCAAGAGGCCCAAAATGATTGAAAGTGAACAAAGATGGGTCTTATAGCTCAAGGAGAAGCGCAGGGTTTATTTTGAAAAGGGCAACGATCGCGCCGAGGTTTTGAAAACACCGTGGGTCTTATACAACGACTGAGACCCAAAAGTTTTTGGTTTCAAAAGGGGATTGGGTCTTACACTCTATTAGAGGCGCAAAAAAATGGTTTTGAATGGGTCTTATAGCTCGAGGAGAGGCCCAGATGGTTTGTTTTAAACGGGCGATAATCGCGCCGAACTTTTGAAATACAACGGGACTTATACAATAAGTGAGGCCCAAAAAGGTTTGTATTTACAAAGGATTGGGTCTTACACTCTATTAGAGGCCCAAAGAGTTTAAAAATGATTTGTTTGAGTGAAAATCAAGGAAACTCTAAATTTGTTTTCTTTTAAAAGGAAATATTTAAAGAAAATCAAATAAAATGATAAAAATACAAAATAAGTTTGAATAAACCACTTGTGATTTTTGTCGAAGGTTTGGAAAATGAGGTTTTCATCACAAGATGAATTAAAACCTACTTGGTTTTGATTTTCCAAAATGGACATTTATTTTTAAAAGAGTTTAAAAACAAATAAAAGACATTTATTCACAAAAATACTAATTATATTAAATAAATAATATAAATCTAACTTTTTTGGGGAATAAAATATTTCAACATTTTTGTGATTTTTTTCAAAAATAACCAATAAAAAATAATTATAATTGAGGAAGTTATTAATTTTCCAATTAATTAACAAAACATGAAAATATTGGAAAAAATAGCAAAATGTGAGAAAACACAAAATGGCATGGGTGGGGTTTGAACCCACGACCTCAAGGTTATAGGGCGCGCGCCTTACCACTGGGGTGGTGATACATCCGTTGATTAAAACAAACCAACAAATATACAAGGCTTGCCTTGTTTTCTAGGCCTGGCCAAGGCAAGGCAAGGCAAGTTTTGGCAAGAAACGGGAAGGTCCATAACTTTCTCATTTCTCCATGGTTGGGAACAAAATTTATATGCATCTGGCCTAGAATTTCACAAGGAATCCAATGGTGGTGGTATTTTTTTTTCAGATCATGCTCCCTCATCAAAATCCAATGGTGGTTTTGAAATAGGCCTATAATTGCATTTTCTATGCTACACTTTGGTACAGGCATGAATTACATGATGAATTGGTTCAAACACAACATATATAACATGTATGAGATGTGCATGATCAGTGGACTTCAAAGCAATGCATATTTTGGAAAGTTCAAGTCATGATGCTTACCTCTCTTTTGAGCTTTTGGAGTTTTTGTGCAATCTGCCAAGTTTCTTGTTCCAGAAATGGTTTGATGTTTTGGACACTCTCAAATGATCCCTTAGAAGCTTTTAGGATGAATGGAATCAGCTGGAACCTGCAAAAACACAAACTGGCCCTTTGTTGCAAAAGGGGTTAAAATGACCAAAATAGCAACTCCCTCAAATGGTGTTCTAGATGGGGGAACCATTTGAGACAGTTCAAGGATGATATTTGGAGTGTGTTTGAGGTTTTATCTGGTTTGGAAAGTGACTGAATCAAGGCATGGCTTGAAAAAAGCACAAAAGTACTATTTTGAGGTTTTGAGAGGTGACTTTATGATTTAAGGATTACAGGTCACTTGTGAGAGTTTGGATAGCTTAGATATGATATATTGGAGGTGTTAGGATCATGAGTTGTGATGGAAATTCTCTCTAACTCAAAAACTCAGAGTTACCTAGCTAAAGAAGGCATTTTGGCCTAAAGAGAGGGATTTTGAGGAAAGCATCTGTTTGATGGCTTTGGTGTACTCAAACTGAGCACAAATGAGCTCTATTTATAGTAGAGCAAGTTTGTTTTGGGATCAATAGTGAATGGCAACCACAACAGAGGTTTGGCCAATGTTGATCAATGGGAAGCCAAGTCTCCTCTAGCCATTGACTAGAGGTTAGAGCACATGCCTTTGGTTCCCTAGTTGTTGGATCATTCTTGACTGAATTCAGTTACAAATATGTCAGTCCATGCCACCTCTAAGCATCCATTAAATGCTCCAATCCAAAATTGGAGTCTTGTCCCTCTTTTAGGGATTTCTAGGTTTTCCATGTTACTTCTTGTTCCAAAGACTTTGGAGGCTTGGATCAGTGTTTGTTCCCTTTAGATTTGATCCTCAGATGTGTCCAAAGTGATGACAAGGCTTGGAATTATCTGATTTTTCCAAATCGAGCAAAAGTGCAAAATTCTGCCTAGCCTTGGTAGTTTTCAGCAAGGCATATTGCCATTGTCATATCTCATGACTCAAGTGGGATTTGGTGATGTTCTTGGCCATTTTGGAAAGCCCTCATATGATACAACAACTGTTTGATCATAATTGGTTTTGATACTTTTTGGATCCAAGTGAAAAATGCCCCTACATTTGGAAAAAAGTAAGATAGATTCTGACTTAGTGAAAATTTTACTAAATGTTAGAAAAAGTGACATTTCATGTTTTCAGCCATTTTGATCATTCCATAACTCAAAATCCATGATGAATTGGAATGAGGTGTAGTTGAATCTTTTGTAGAGGGCCATGAGGGCTACAAATCCAGCTTTGGATGGGAAAAAATGGCCTTGTGGTTTAGGAGTTATGATCCTCCAAAGTTCGTACCCTAGCCACTTTGTTCCATAACTTAGAAAATTTCTAAGTTTTTTATGGTTACCCCTTTTACAAGTTATCCCACTTTTCTTGATTTTTCTTGATGAATGATGATTCAAATCACACATTAACATCATTTTAGGGTTAAAAAACCATAATTGTGAAAAATCTCAAAAAGTCAAAGTTTGACTTTTGTGCACAGTTGACTTTTTGTCAGATGAATTCCAAACTGTGCGATCCTCTATGAAATCAAGTCCTTGACCTAAATCAAACTTGATGGATTGATTCCATAGGTGTCATAGGGTGTATTGAATCATGTCTTAGGGTTTGGGAGCATGTCCTGGTCAAAAGTCAAAGCTACAGTTGACTTTTCCCGCGAAACCCTAATTGTGGTTCAGATGAAACTGAAACTTGTTGCTCAAGCTTCTTGGATCAATCCATTGTTGTAAATGGATCAATGTGGTGTATTAGATACCCTCAAATCATCTCTTGAGGTCTTGGCTCATATTTTGTCCTAAAAGTCAGCTTAGGGGTGAATTAGGTCAAGAAACCCTAATTCCTGATTTTTTATTAATGCATCCCCTGAGGTCAAAACTGACTTGATGATTGGGTCCATGAGGTTCCATAGAGCATCATAGGTTATGCTTTGAAGCATTGGCTCATGCCCAGAGGAAAATTTCCATCTGGAGGCCCTGGTCGACCAAACCCTAATTTGGTGACACTGGCGATCTTGAGGCTTAATCCACTTAGAAGGGAGCAGCCTTGTGCTTAATCCTTGAAGTGGGAGTCCTTTTGATCCATTAAAGAGGTTTGAGAGGTTAGACAAGTTGAAGATCATGTCATTTCTGGATTGATCCATTGTCTAAGGCTCAAAGAGGGCTTGAAACCCTAATTTTTGTTTGTAGTGAGTGCTCACCCATCTTTGGGGAGACTAATGAGGCATGATGGTACATCCATATTGTGATGATGATTTGCACAATGATGGGGAATCTTAGTGGTCAAAATTTGGGGTATGACACATGTTTGTAAGAGAAAGAGTAACAGCTAAAAAGCTTTTGACTCAACATATTCTTGACACAATGCAGATTGAAGATGCACTAACCAAACCACTCTCTCACACTTCATTTCAATATTTCAAAGACAATCTCAAAGTTTCACCCCTGCTACAACTATGAACTTGAGGGGGACTATTAGAGTTATATTATGAATGTATGAGTATGATAATTTATTTAGGATAATGATAGTTAAGGAGGGAAAGTTAGTTAGAAAAACTAATTAACTTCATCTATAAGTAACCAGTCATAGAAGGCTTACACGGTGTATATATATCAACCTTCATGAATTGTAACAAACTAATGGATCATAATCAATGCATAAGGAAACATTTTGATCTCTCTCTCTCTCTCTCTCTCTTAATAATTCATTCATCTATAACACGTATTACTAAAATGTACCACAATATGAATATTATTTTTTGTTGTTTATACAAGTCTATTACTTGGAAGAGAGGAACATTTATATATTAATAATTAAATATATTTTATTTCATAAATACAATTCAAATGATAAAAAAAACTTTAAAAATATTTGCAATGTAAGAACACGAGTTTAAATTGCAATATTTTATTGCCATGCACAAAATGAGTTAGTTTCATTACTAGAGTTTCAGTTAAAAAAAATTAGTGAATTCATATGGAATCTCAAATTTAGTTGCTCACTTAACTCTGTGTTGTGAAATATGATAATATATCAACCACGCCAAAATTTTTGATGTGTATAATAAAGAACAATGATAGTTCTTCATCAATGAATTATTCACCGTCTTCAACCATCTTTGACTTCCTTTGTTTTTGAATACCTCTCTAAATGTTTTTGGTTTTAAATCTTTTAATCCTTCAGCCTCATTCAAAGCATAAAAATTAAGGGTGACATAATCGAATCGTGGAGGTGTACGATTTCCCTCCTCACCTTATCATGAGTCAAATGATAATTAAGAGCCACCATATATCTCCCATCACTAGTGTTGGACATGTGACTCCATACACAGAATGGGGTGAATTGATGTGGTTTGAAAAAGATTGGTTGAAAACAAAATCATTTGAAAAATCAGAGTTTTAAAACTATTTTTTAAATAAACGATTAAATAAGCAACAAAAAAGAGATAGATGGAAAAACAAAAGAAATAAAATAATTGAAAAAGTAAAAAATGAGAGAGAGAGAGAGAGAGAGAGAGAGAGAGAGAGAGAGAGAGAGTAAAACTTTAGGGTTTTTAGAAGGTTATGCCAATGAACCTCCTAATACCAAAAAATTAAGTTTAAAGGATATCTTCCAACCAAACAAAAAATAGAGTTTTGAGTGGGCATCCTTCAAACCAAGCAGAGCTTTTCTACATGATGATCTTGAAGCAAGATGTAATTTTACACTGGATATCCTTCAAATTGATATGAAATTTTATATTGTCCATCCTTCGAACCGAGTTGATATTTTACACTGGCTGACCTATGAACCGAAATAAGATTTTACAAAGGCTAATATTGAATCAACTGAGTTTTTACATCATGCTAAACTCAGGAACCAAGATGACATTTTACACATGATAATCTTAAATCGATAGAGCTTTAAATCGGTCTGGCTTATGAAATGTTGGGGATATTTTAATGGATTATCTTCACAAACAAAAAGAGATATTTTCTTCTTGGCAAAACTAACGAACCAAAAAGAGACTTCCTAAGACAATCCCCCAAAACAAATAAGAGCTTTTACTGATTTATCTCAAAACCCAACAACTTCTTATAGAAGGACATTTTACTCAAGAGATAATACACTCTGGGTAAATTACAATTAAGCCCTCATCCAGAATAATGATCCTCACTTAGTCATAACAACACTCTATAAGCACTAATGCAAAATATATGTGAGAAACTGGAAGATTTATATAAAATGGGATAAAGTGAGAAAGTAGGATCAAATCTCGTTTTTTGGATGAAATAAAATGATGGAGAATATCTTTAATTATAGGATAGATTATGGTTTAAATTCATAAATAATCAATGGGTAAAATGAATGCCATAATCAATTAGGTCAATAGATTATTGTACATTAATAATTGATTGTTCAAGTCACAAATTGAAGGTTTTGATATTTAACCATTACAAATCATTAAGAGACCGTCCTAATTAATTTTAGACTCAACAAAGTGAAAATAATCGATTAGATGATTAGTTCTAGTCCATTATCCAATTGTAAAAAGCACTCCAATTGACCAGACAATCCCTTAATCAGTTTGATAGGCCTTAAAAATATTTTGAGGTGGTTTTCACAAATAAAGAGAGACTTCTACAAGATTTTTAGTGTGTGATTTTGACTTAGTATTCCATAAGTACCCTTGTGCCTTTACAAGACATTGTTCACTCGAACAGACACGACCATGCGAACTTTCACACTTCATCTCTCTGTCACTCTCTCTCACACACACACACACACAACTCTGAAGCTTCAAGTCTTAGCATAATTATTTTTGAGTTTAGCATCACACAATAACCTTTAATATTTTAGCTTTATGAGGCTTGAGATATATTCAAGTTTATTACCATACTCTGAGAGTTGAGAAGATAAACTACAGGTGAAACTTGAAACCAAAGTCTTCATTTGAAAGTCGATTTTACCACATTGTTGACATCAAAGAGATGGATTGATCTTAAAGATTATTTAAAAAAAAGATATATTGATTCAATAGGATAACTTGATAAAATATCTTGAGAGTCTTCGACCTCTTGAGATAGCGTCTTCAAATAAAAACTTTATTGGATATTGTTTGATATCAGATGTTGTCATCATCAAAATCAAACATCTAATTTATTGATTACACCTTTGCTATCAACAAACTTCACTACCTTGGATCACCTTGATAATATGTGCAAGCAAATAAATATAGAAATATGACTAGAATCAAAAGCCTTAACGTCCTCCTCATATTATGGTCTCCCTAGTAGGAACCTCTACCTCAAACAGTGTCTTCTCTGCCGTAATTTATGATTCTTTCACCTCTAGGTTTTTATTCTTCTTCCTGAAATGGGTCTTACAAAAATAAACACACACACTTATGATGAGTTTGGATCCTCCATCTTACACCTTCCATAGTTTGTAACACTTCCCACCTTTTGGATAACCCATGAAGACACATTTTACAACCTAAACATCAAACTGGTCTAGCTTGATTTGTACAAACAGAAAAGATTTGAAGACCTTCAAATTAAAGTCGTCTATCAGTTTCCTACTTCAAACCTCCACTGGTGTCTTCAAGAATATTCTTGTGAATGGAAATTTTTCGATCAAGTAACCTTCTTTATCACCATCCTTACCCACTCCTAAAAATTCTTTGGAAACCCAACTTCTATAAGCAATCCAATAACAATTATATGGATCTTTATACCTTATTTCCAACAAAATTAATTAAACAACTCTAAAATAACCTTTAGGCTTTTGTCAGTTCTTCTTTCATTAACATGCCTTAATCTCATATCCTATAGCTTATTTTTTTCACGAAAGAATTCACTAGCTAATGAAGCATTCCCAATAACAATGAAACCATCTAAATTATATAACCCACATAGCTTACCCTATAGCCATGAATAGTTCACCATGAAAAACTTTCAACAACCCGTGTTCAAATCTAGTGCAATATCATGCTTATAAATATTCTTTTGTCTAAGCTTGAGAACATACCTCGCATTACGTAGAATAATCTCTTGCTATCAAACATTTTAAGTCTCATCGTACCAACACCATGAACTTTGCAAGCCTTATTATCACCAAGTTTAATGACTCCATCCACTTTCAACTCCAAAGTCTTAAAGTATTGTTCCCTTGGGTACATGTGATAAGAGCATCCTGAGACTTAACTTTGTTCTATCTCTAAACTCGACACCACTAGTGTCGCGGTGAGAATTGGATGTCAAGATATTAATTAACTTGAATCGCAAATCATTATTTCACCACCAGTCTTTGATTTATCCAAGGGAAGGGAGAAAGATCGAATGTCCCACAGTAAGCAATGCAAATGCAAAGCTAAAAGCCTAAGGTTTGGGGGTTGGTTATACCTAGGGAAGGTGTTAGCATCCTAGATATCTGTAGTACTCTACAGGAACCTCTTGTTTTATTATGTTATTTGCTAATTGTTATCTGTTTCTAAGGGTAATGGGGTAGGAAGACCTAAAGTTCTATTCCTAAGTCTGCTCGACAAGATATCGCATCTTGTGCCTACATATCCCGTCGGGAGTGGAATCAGAGCACTTGTAGTTCCTCTCTGAGGGATACTAAAGTTTTTTGAAAATTCCAGGAGAAAAGATGAGTCGTCATCTTAAGAAACCACCGTAGTTTTGTAAGGAGAATGAACCTTTGCTTCATCTTAGGAGAAGGGCTCCAACTCAGATATATAATCGACGAGTATGCCTCATACCTCTCCTAAGTGGAAAAGGAATCCACATCTTGTTTGTATTGTGGGGTATGAGATTGTATGTCTCTTCTTTGAGATTATTCATATCTAATTCTCTTGTGTGGAGAATTAGGTGAGCTAAAGATTGTTTGATTGTTTAATCAGATTACGGGGGACTAACTTAGGAAAATCTATCCTAAAGTTATCTAAGAAATACTTATCTTAAAGGGATATAAAGCCTATGGGGAGGTATGAGATGCATATGCAATGCACCATGCACGATAAATGATTATCATGCATGGGGTTTTCCCTTGGATATATGCAAGCAATATATATAAGAATAAAGCATAAGAGTAAAGCATGTAATAGGATGTTCAATCAATTAATCACAACAAATGAATTGCATTTCAATCGTGTGTACTAGCAAAGTGGACTAGCTTTGTGTATAGTGACCAAAAAAGGTTAATGGCGATGCTCAAAAGCAATCGACTTACATGGGCGGAAAATGGTTCGACGTTGGATCGAGAGTTTTACTTCTTGAAAATGGTTTTAAGTAAAATTAAGACAGACAAATGAAGTGCAATGCATCACATAAAAATATCTACAAATTACCAAGAGGGAGAGTTAGCAGAAACTCTTAAAAAGTTTATATTAAAAGCGGGTTTGTTAGTTTAAAAGATCTTATAAAAAAAGTTTAATTATTAAAAGAGAATTTTATTATTAAAGGCTTTATCATTTAAAAGATTTATTGAAAGATTTTCTATTATTAAAAAAACAAGTTTTATTTATATTTATAAAATATTTTTATTATCTAAAAGAAACAATATATTTTATTATTGTTTTTCTTTAAAAAAATCTTATTGAAGTATATTTTATTTTAAGAAAAAGTTACATTTCAAAAAAAGTTATGTTTTAAAATGAGAGAAGTGATATTTAAAAAAAGTTATATTTAAAATGTTATATTAAAAGAGTTTCTATATATATATATATATATATATAAGAATGGTTATGTTTTATAAAAAACCAAATTTAATTATTATTATGAAAAAAAAGTTAAATTAATAAAAAAAGCGGATTGATTATTTTATTAAAACGGAGGGATTGGCTATGTGCAAGGGAGAGGGTCCATCATGGACCTTCATATCACAACCACATGATGTGAGGCGTGGCAAATCCAACGGACAACATAGAGGGTGCACGGTGGTGTTGACATAGAGTGTGTGCATGTGATTATTAAGTAAAACAAACCCAGAAATGGGCTCTCTTCGTCTTCTCACGATTTCCTCTCTCGCTCTCTCATCTCTCCGTCGACTCTCATCTCTCTGTCGACTCTCTCATCTCTCGATCTCTCAATTCCCCTCCTCTCACCATCTTCCCCCTTGCCTCCCACTCTCGCAAACGGAAAAAACCTAACCGCCACAACCTCGAAACCTTAAATCCAAAACAAGAAAAATAAACCATAACCCCAAAATTACCCTAACCCCAATTCATTAAAACTCTGGAGATTACATTCTACAAGGAATTTTTGCAACGATAAAGAAGGAAAAGCGATGAAGAAACGAAGGGAGGCAAGCGAAGCGATGCAGCGCTACCAAGTGTTTAAGATTCTACCTCACAAATAAGTCAAAAATAGACCTTCTTTTATTTTTGCTTGTGTTGTTGTCTCTATGTCTGCTGTGTGTGTGATGTTTGCTTCAATCCTTTGGTTTTGCGTGTTGTATGTTGTGTTACTCTGTGAATTGTGAATTGGTTCAACTTTGTTTGTGTATGATTTGCGTATGATTTGGTGTTTTGTGTATAGTTGGAAGGGTTTGAACTCGTCTAAAGCTGTTTGATGATTGATTTGGTCGTGTAAAGGTTAGTGAATTGTTTTGTGTATTGATTCTGATAATGGTCAGTGTGCTGATATGAAATTGGTGGATTGTTGTGTAAAGTTGATGAATATTTGTGAGTTTCTGGTTGTTTGGATTTATGAATGGTTTCTTGTATGGTTTGAATTGGTGTATGATTTGAATTTGGTGACTGATTTGGTGGAATTTCTAGTTTTTTGAATGGTTTACCGATGATGGATTATCTGGTTTTGCCAATGGTTTTCAGTGCTCTCCTTCCCTCCCCCTGCTGCGTATGGACATGTGATGTTATATAGTGAAATTATGGTATCAGACGTGTGATGTTAAGGTGTGATGTCACAATAACACACTCTGCTCAATGGACAACAATAACAGTAAAACAACACCAAGAATTGTTGACCCAGTTCGGTTACAACCAACCTACTCTGGGGGCTACCAAGCCAGGGATGGAATTCACTACTTGTAGATATAATTTACAAACTCAACAACCCATTGACAATCTCCTAAACTTATACTCTACTAATGACTTCCTACCTAAGAAACCACTTAGGTATGAGAACACCACTCAATCCCTTACAAACACTCAAAGAAACCACTTTGAGTACCCTTGATCTTACTTCACAGCTTCGATCAATCAACCACTCTCTATTGCTTCACAGCTTCTAGAGAGGACAGAAACTCAACACCTATTCAAACCCTAGAATAGTGTAAATACAAGCACTTTAAACAAACTCTAGACACTAAGCCTCCTGCTTTTGATCTTCTGAATGTTTTCTGTCCCTTTTTCCTTTGGTCTTGTGCGCTTTATATAGCTCCTGAATTGGGCTTGGACTTGTCACAATATTTGATCAGATTTGTTAATTAAAACTGAATCTTCAAAACAGATTTTATCCCCAAAATCTTTTTAAATCTTCAACCTTTTAATTCTCCAACAGACCTGCAATCAAATCTCCCATGTAACAGAAAATATCTATCCCAAGATATTCTCATCCAATGAGTCAACCACTCTCCACAATTCCAGCTAACACGCGTGCCCTAACAACATCTGCACCTGCTGTTGTTAATTCTGCAGATCTGATGTTACAACATCACCTGTGTGACATCAGACATCCAACTTCAGCACTTAACTACTTAACACAACCCAGTGTTAAGACTTCAATGTTACAACATCAGCACCTTGACATCAACATTGAACATGCTTTGATTTACCAAAATTCCAGCCAATCCAGGAACTAACAATCTCCCCATTTGGCTAATTTTGGCTAAAACACTTTCTGCACTCTGCAATCAACTTCTTCACTCTGCACCATCAGAGATTTCAGCAGCGGAATAAACTTCAGAAATTTGAAACTCATTAGCAGCAGTTTGACAATCTTCATAGTCTTCATTACTTGATCTGCTACAGCACCATCTTCATTATTGACAATAGCCAATTGGTGCTCCTCCTCTAAAACATGAACCAGCGTCACAGCTGTTCAGTAGCTCACAATGTGCAGCACTTCTCCCCCTAGATGTCTACTTGGCTGCACTCTTCAAATATCATGATATCTTTACAAGTTCAGTCAAAACTCCCCCTTAATGCAGCAACAACCTTTTCAACTAAACACCTTTTAGCAGCATCAATCTATCTCCCTCTTAAAATCTGCATCACATTAGCAGCATATGGCAATAATACTCTTGACTATCTAGGCTATTTTCTCCCCCTTTTTAGCCACAATTAGACAAGCTTCTGTAAGAAGCCCTATTAACTATAGTCAGAACACCCTAGCTCTCCTTGTTAGCCTTTCAGTTAGTAAACAGGCAAAACAAATCATAGAAGGAAACTAAAAACATAAACAGTGCATAAAACAGCACAATATTCAACTTACAAACCCATCATAACAAAAAAAACGAAACTAAAAACTAAAACTACTAAAGGCAAGAGAAAATAAGCTAGTCTTCTTCTGAGCTTGCTTCATCAGCACTATCTTATCCTTCATCTTCAGCGTCAGCATGATCATCTTGTTCCAAACTTTGAATCATCTTCTCAATCTTTATTTTCCTGTCAGTGCTGGTCTTGACAACCATATCAAGATCCTTGCAGGTTGCCCTTAATTCTTGAATCAACTCAGATTTTGTACTGACCTTCTTAATCCCAGAACTTGATGTTGTAACAATGTCTGGAACATGACTCCCAGCAAGCAGTTTGGGATGCAAAGATAAAGTTGATTCCCTCTTGCAGGTTGTGTCTGAACTTGTTAAGATGCCTGGATGTTGTTTTATCATAACTCCACAGATGAGCGAAGGAAAAGCTATAGGCAGTTTGATAGCATTAGTGGTGGCATGTCTCGCAGTCTGCTCAAACACATATGCTCCATAGTCAAATTTCTTCTTAGTACCCACAGCATAAATAAACCTCCCTAGTCCCACAGTTGTTGTGGTTTTATGATTGGTAGGCACCCAATTTGCAGCTCCAATTCTGTGTAAAACAGCATACTTAACACTAAGTTTGCTAGTTGGCAGTTTCCCTTTCAAGGGCCACACCGTAACTTAACCAGCAGTTATTTCCTTGCAGGCATCATTCTCAGTGGCTTCTAGCTCAGCAAATTCTTCATCTTTTCTTCCTAGATACTTGTTTATAACTTCAGGAGAGAATTCAACACATCTTCCTCTCACAAACACTTTCATGTAGTCCACACTGCTTTTGTCTGAAATCTTCACAGGAATATTGACCGCAAATTCCTTAACCAGGCTGTCATAGCACTCGGAGAACCCATGAACCGTCTTCATCAGACCAGCAGCCTTAATCACCTCTATGATTTCTTTGATCTCTATAATTTCTTTCCCAATCTCTCTTTCAAGAGCAAGTCTTCTTTGACAGATGAACTTCCACATCGACGCACTGCTTGCATAATGGAATGAAATGTTATCAACCGGAACCTCAAGTATTTTGTCAGCAATTCTCTTCAAGATTGTCTTTCTGACAGGAGTGATGTCTTGAACATCATCCTCAACATCATACTCTGATTCAGATTCTTCCATTAGCTTCCTTTTTCTGGGATTCACATCAACCTTACTCCATGCTTTTGTTGGCCCAACAACAGTCTTTTTCCTCTTCTCATCAGAAGCCTTCTTTGACGACGATTCAACCATCTTCCCTTTTCTTGTTCTTAGTCTCTTGGACAGACTAGGCACTGCTCTTCCAATGACTTCATCATTAGACAAGTCATCAACATCAATTACATCAGTAGTCTCAGCCTCCCTACTAAGCGATGTTCTAACCTCCTCTTCAACATCTGCTTCACCATGAATATCATCAACCGAAGTGGGTTCAGCAGATGTCCTAACATTCTCCTCAACATTTGTTTCTTCATGCATGTCTTCACTCTGATCAGCATCTTCAATAGCTGTCATTACAAGTTGTTGAAGACTTGACTTACCTTCCTGCATGTTGTCTTTCTCAGCTGGCATCCGATTCAGTGGGATTGAAATTCCTTTGACAGGGATGCCTTTGTCTAGAATCTTTGAGGCAAGATTACCCATCCTATTGTCTACATCAAACTTCTCTTCAATAGTTTGAGACGTATATGATTTCGGCACAATTTTGTCCCCAAATAACACACTAGTAACAACCTTCTTTGTTTCAGGATTCTTGAAGATAGTAGCAGGTCTCTTAGGAGTTAGTTTAGAGGGTCTCGAAGTACCTGATTCTGGGAGCATCATTGAGATAGGTTCTATATTCAAAGCTTCTTATGCAAATCCCTCTTCTGAAGAAACCCTAGCCTTATCTCGCGAAGAGCTTTGAGCGACAGATTTCTTTGATGGAGACGACGTCTGGTTTGACATGGTTCCCTTGAGGCAGTATGAGTTCAAATGATTCTTCTTGTTGACGAAGACGAACGGACGGAAGATATGCTCTTTGATGAACCGTGATCTTGCTACACTAGAGAATGATGGTCTGAGGTATGGCGCCAGCTTTTCAGTATTTTTTAAAGACCAATTACTAATTTTCTCCCCCCATAAAGACTTTCCTTTTACATCAGGACTCATTAACTCTGAGTGACCTTTCAGCATCCTGATATCAGAGTCTGATGTTATAACATCAACTAGAGCATCACTAGTTGAATCTCCTTCAAGAGAGGTCCACTGATAACAGTTGTCTTTGGTTCTGGCACCCTTCATAACAATCTGATTATGCTCATCAGAAACCACACACTCATGCTTAGTGTAGTTTACCTTGTAACCTTCATCACACAACTGGCTTATGCTGATCAAATTTGCACTTAAGTCACTGACAAACAGAACATTGTCAAGTTCAGGTCTACCATTACCTTGCACTTTCCCAACTCCTGCAACAACACCTTTTTCTCCATTGCCAAATATGACCTCATGAGAGGGGCAAGGTCTAAGATCATCAAACATGGATCTACATCCAGACATGTGCTTGGAACACCCACTGTCAAAATACCATGTTCCTTCTTTATCACCCATGTGAGCCAATAAGCACTTCACCTTCTCCTTAGGTACCCATTGTTTAACAACTTTGGGTCTGTGCTCTCTCCATCTATTTTGAGGTTGAGGGTATCCATGCAGCTTGTAGCAAGAGTACTGCATATGTCCAAACCTTCCACAGTAATAGCATCTCACCCTTTCATCTCTGAATCTTCTGCCATGATGAGATTGCTTATGCTGTCATCCATAATGTGATCTCCTCCTACCATAACTGCCCTGCCATCTATTATGTTGATATCTTATCCCATAAGATGGCTGAGAATGCTATTTCTTGGATTGTCTCCCATGATGGTGTGGCTTTCTTCTTCCATAGATATAAGGAACAACATTGGTGTATCCATAACCATAACCATACCAGTTGTCCTGATGTTGAGACATCTGATGAGACATGTGCTGTTTGATCTGAGCAGCTTGCATGCTCTCATGGTATTGCGGGGGCATATACTGACTAGCTCCCTGTGGCTGCTTTCTCTTCTGATAGGGACCAGTCTTCTTCTCAATCTTCTTAGGTTGTGAAACATCAGCTTTCTTAGGGGTAGGATCCTGCTTCTTTGGCTGATGTTGAGATGAAAGTTGTGACACTTCCTTCTTTGAACCTGAAGTGCTTCCTTCTGAAGTTCCCTTGTCCTCAGCCACATAACCTATCACAGCTTTGTCTCCAGCAGCTTTTTCTGACTGAAGGATCTTGTCGAGTGTGTCTGTACCACAGCTCAGCATCCTGACAGACTTGGTCATTTGATCAAGATGAGCTCTAACTAGCACCACTTTATTTTCCAGATCAGTCTTTTCATTCTCTAGCTGAGCAATTTGTTGCTTGTGGCACTTGTTTTCTTGACAAATCTCAACACTCTTTAAACACAGCTCTTGATAGGTGGATGCCAACTCCTCATAAGTTACTTCTCCATCACTAGAATCATCATCAGATACAACAGCTCCTGTTAGGGCTCTAACATGCTTTACTGACTCACCTTCACTTTCACTATCTGAGTCAGACCAGGAAACTGTCATGCCCTTCTTCTGCTTTTTCAGGAAGGTGGGACATTCTTTCTTGACATGTCCATACCCTTCACACTCAAAGCACTGTACTTCTTTCTCTTGGGAAGTTTTCTCTTCATCCTTCTTGCTGGTGTCAGAAGTCATGTTCTTGACATTAGGCCTGGAGTTATTATTCATTCTCTTGAATACTTTGGTGAACTGTCTTCCCAACATCACTATGGCCTGAGACAGATCCTCCTGGGATTCAGATTTCTTCTCTTTCTCTTCTTCACCATTTGTCACCAGGGCTATACTCTTTGGCTTCTTTTCTGGTTCTTCCTCATTCAACCCAAGCTCAAAGGTTTGAAGAGATCCAATGAGCTCATCAACTCTCATCTTGCTGATGTCTTGTGATTCTTCAATGGCAGTAACCTTCATCTTATACTTCTTAGGTAGGGACCTAAGGATCTTCCTCACAAGCTTTTCATCTGACATCTTCTCACCAAGAGCACTAGATGCATTGGCCAGCTCAAGAACATTCATTGGAAATCATGAATTGTCTCATCATCCTTCATCTTCAGGCTTTCAAATTTTGATGTTAAAATCTGAAGTCTTGACATCTTGACTCTAGATGTTCCTTCATGAGTAACTTGCAAGATATCCCATGCTTGCTTAGCAACTTCACAGGTATTAATTAACCTGAAGATATTCTTATCCACTCCATTGAAGATTGCATTCAGAGCTTTGGAGTTTCCAAGGGCAAGCTCATCTTCCTCCTTGGTCCACTCTTCTTCAGGCTTTGGCTTAGAGGTGCCTTCTCTATCTTTGCCAGCATCATCCTTCTCACACATGACAGGAGCTTTCCATTCTTTAATAACAGCCTTCCAAGCCCTACTGTCCAAGGATTTTAAGAAGGTGGTCATCCTTGGCTTCCAATAGTCATAATTGGATCCATCCAAAATAGAGGGTCTGTTGATGAATCCTCCAACTTCTTTGTCCATCTTTACACCAGAAAGTAACTTCCCTATATCTCACCCAGAGGCAGACAGGATGCCTGCTCTGATACCAATTGAAATTCTGGTATCAGACGTGTGATGTTAAGGTGTGATGTCACAACAACACACTCTGCTCAATGGACAGCAATAACAGTAAAATAACACCAAGAATTGTTGACCCAGTTCGGTTACAACCAACCTACTCTGGGGGCTACCAAGCCAGGGATGGAATTCACTACTTGTAGATATAATTTACAGACTCAACAACCCGTTGACAATCTCCTAAACTTATACTCTACTAATGACTTCCTACCTAAGAAACCACTTAGGTATGAGAACACCACTCAATCCCTTACAAACACTCAAAGAAACCACTTTGAGTACCCTCGATCTTACTTCACAGCTTCGATCAATCAACCACTCTCTATTGCTTCACAGCTTCTAGAGAGGACAGAAACTCAACACCTATTCAAACCCTAGAATAGTGTAAATACAAGCACTTTAAACAAAATCTAGACACTAAGCCTCCTGCTCTTGATCTTCTGAATGTTTTCTGTCCCTTTTTCCTTTGGTCTTGTGCGCTTTATATAGCTCCTGAATTGGGCTTGGACTTGTCACAATATTTGATCAGATTTGTTAATTAAAACTGAATCTTCAAAACATATTTTATCCCCAAAATCTTTTTAAATCTTCAACCTTTTAATTCTCCAACAGACCTGCAATCAAATCTCCCACGTAACAGAAAATATCTATCCCAAGATATTCTCATCCAATGAGTCAACCACTCTCCACAATTCCAGCTAACACGCGTGCCCTAACAACATCTGCACCTGCTGTTGTTAATTCTGCATATCTGATGTTACAACATCACCTGTGTGACATCAGACATCCAACTTCAGCACTTAACTACTTAACACAGCCCAGTGTCAAGACTTCAATGTTACAACATCAGCACCTTGACATCAACATTGAACATGCTTTGTTTTACCAAAATTCCAGCTAATCCAGGAACTAACATATAGGTTTAGAGAAAAAACCTGTTAAATGCTCTTAGTTCCAATGTTTTGAACATGTTTTGATGGTTTAGGAAAGCTTGTAATGCTGTCTGATTTGTGTTTGAAAACTTTCCATTTTCAACTGATTTTATCTTAGACATGCTTGATTATTTTTGAAAGGTTGTGATGATGTTGAAGACGTGTTTGATAACTTTGAAAGTGATGCGTGATCTTGTCTTGATTATTTTCCAGAGGGTTCATAATTCGGTAGGATTATGTTTGACATAGCTGATTGCATTTAATTGTCCAGCTGCGAATCTGAGATCTTCTACTGATTGTTCATTAAAGCCTGCTTGATTGTGTCTTGGATTACGATATTGAGAAGTTGAATTTTGAAATGTTTGGTTTTTCTTAACGTCATCTTCATTGTCCTTTGTAGTATTTTTTTCAACCTTTGGGCAAATCCTCTGCTTCCAAAATTCTGGTATGGTGTATCTTCATCTGGTGCGGTTTCACGCGCAGGTCCGGTTCGAAACTTGTTGACAACAATCATGGGATACATACAAACCGTTTCTTGGAAAGTCGTTGTTGAGATTTGGAATCATGTTTTTCGCATAACTGAGTAACTAGGATTAGTAGCATGAAGCTGCCAACTTTGTCAGGATGTTGCATCACTCTTCTCTATCACCTTCTGTCGGTTTCAATTCCAACAAAAGAGTCAAAGTTATTCCCTCAACAAAATTGGCTGCCACACTATTTGTTGAGTCTTTAAGTCCAAACATTGTCGAGAATGACTTTGTGAGGTCCTTGTAGATTTTATCTTTGGCTTTCAAGTTTTTTTTTTATAACGTTTCGATTATGGCTTTGATGAAACATATATGTTCTGAAATAACACGGTTCCTTGTTTTTTTTTTATGAAGGACAAATGCTTGAAGGAATGATCTTGGGGAAGTTGTTGTAAACATGTTGGTTTGCCGCATACGTTAACTTATGTAACCTTGCCGAGCCTGCGAAAGAAGTATGCCAGAGGAATAACTAGAACTTCCGTCCATGGCAACAATAGCTGGAGTTTCATAAATAGTATTCGTAAAGGCGTCTAAAGAACTATTACACTCCATGACTCAGAGAACTCAGCACGACGATTGCTCCCAGCCGAAAACAGCCGAATCTACCATAGTTTTGTATCTGGATTGCAGAAACAACTATAGTGTAATGATCCATAGACTCAGGGAAAGGGCGCTTAGTAAAGGGAAGTTCTATTGCAAAATACTTTTCCCTACTTGTTGGCATCCTCCATGTTATGCAACGATTCATCAGTGCCAAATAAATCACAGTTTCTTTTCCATATAGAATTAGACAACAACTCGTAGTCATACCAGATTAAATTTTGGTTCATGATTTGTGCTTTGTATACTCTGTACCCCTTAGGATTTTGAAGTGGTGTGAATTCTTTTACTTTGTTCAAGTTATGTTAAATTTAGTTTACAAATTTGTAATTTAATTTGTGGTATTTGACGTTGTAATTGGTTTCGGTTTGACTTTCCTGCCATTTGAAATATAATTCAACATCGGATGGTATTTGCGTAAAATGTGCATGACGAAATACAGTTTGAGTTTAAGCTCCCAATACTGAGCAGGCCGTTATGGATCTTTGTAGGCTTTACATTCTATGTAATTTATTTTTTAAACTTTATGTATCTCTGGACTTTTGCAATTATAGATCAAAGAGTCCTTGGGTCTTGTATACCTCTTATTTATTTTGGTTCGACTAAATTTGAGACCTTGCATTAACCCCATGATGCTTCCAACGACTCTTCTTGCTTCAGGCTTTTGGATGGAAATGACCTTGTAGTCTTCAATGGATAAGAATGTGAGCTTTTAATCAACTGAAACCTGTTAACTTATACTTTATGAATTTCAAAATTTGAAACGTTTATATAATTGTGATCTTGCGAACTTTTGTACGTTTGGATTTTGAATGAAATAAAATTTGAGAATTTGAAATTACAATGTGGTATTATCAAAGTTTGAAATAAATTTTGCATATTAAGCCAAACATCCAGCCGTGTTGCTTAACCCAAAGCTTAAATGGAAGCCATTTTGAAACTATGTATGCTTTGGATTACTTCCAAAGGATAATTGATGGAGTAGTCTTGAGATGACTTGCATTTCCTTGAAGCAATTTGAACCGTATGTGAACTAGAAACATCAAGAATGATGTAGGAACTTCAGACTTGAACTTGTAAGCTTGTGACACATTGAAATTACATCTTGGAATCTAAACTTCTAATTCCCTCCAAAGTGAACTTTCCTTGATGGACCATTATTTAAAACACAGAGCACACACATCTCTTAAATCTTGAGGATCTGACAGAGGGGGGAGAACATCTCATAATATACCTTTGCCACACAACTAGTGGCCAGTCTTTTAAGGACACTTCCATATCAAAGGGTATAAGGATTTAATCTTTGTGGGGGATAAACTGAGGAGTCTTGAGGGAGAAAAGGCTTGGTAGTGGTTTAGGGATCAAAAAGGGTGAGGGCACAATCTTGCAGGACCAGAGAACCTCCACACACACACACACACACAACACAACCTTCAGGACCTGAATCTTCTGCAGCAGCACATGTCCTTAAAAAGAAACAAAACAGACAAAGCTAGATAAAGCGGTTAGTTATGCACAAATGATTGACCTAATATGTTATGCAAAGAACAAGGCGGAGATCTTAGGGTCAAAAATTAGGGTGTGACAACTAGTACAAAATAATTCTTATAACCATCCTCATATGATGAAAACTCAATATGAACAACATCTTCATTGTCCTCCCATTTAAGACGATCTTTCTTGAATTAATTTATTTTATGACAAATAAATAATTTAAACATTAACTTATCAAAACCCCTGGATTTGGAATACCCTCTACTCTCACTCCTTTATCTTGAGGCACTTAAGCCTTCACCAATATCGCCAACCTTCAAATGTTTTATCTTTGAAAATTCCATGGACCTCACAACAGTCTTATAGACTTATCCAAGGTGATAGACCCTACCTTACCATAAAAAATATCTTTTAAATGCTCAAAGGATTTGGGTAATGAGTTTAACAAGAATATATTCTTGTTTTCATCATCAATCTTTATCTCAACCTTCTCCGAATCATCAATTAACTTGTGAAATTCCATAAATTGCTCTACTAAGGATCTGTTTCCATCATTCTGAATAGGTATAGTTGTTGCATTAAACAAAATACGTGGGCTAAGGATTTTTTCAAATACAATGATTCAATTTTGGCCAACGTTGAAGTTGCAGTCTTCTCCATGACAAGTTCTCTTAATTTTTTTTATCTCTGAGGCACAAGATAATGACACTCCAGTCCTCATCCATCATCTGAGTCTTCTTTGCTTGTCTTAGGCATGAAGGCATCAACACCTCATTATTCAAACAGAGGTAGCCATGTTTCATAAAGTAACATGGGATTTTACTACCATTTTCCCATGTTCTTAAAAATGGGAAGTGTGGAACCTATCCACCTGGGATCTCATACCCTGACCCACATTATTCTTCTAAATACCTCAACACTAAGGTTAATATGGGAATCCAATTCATCACAAAAGTACTACATAAAAATCTTATCACGTTCATGTGTGAGTTTGCTCTACCTCCACAAACCACTCTAAAAACCCCCAATAGCTCCAACATGAGTGTTTTGCCTAAATAAAATCTTTTATGGTTCTTAAAAGGATCACTTCATCCTTCTTATAATCAATGATGATCAATTGTCAATGATGACTACAAACATAAAAAACAAGTCAATAGATGTTCAACTCAATTCTTTGTACAACGAAATGATTGAATATAACCAAAATTCTTATTAGTAATTAGATAAAAGATAATAGTGGTGTTATGAGTAAATGAATCAATACATTATTTAAGTAGCACCCAATAATAAGAAATAGATAAATTAACCTATAAATTTATAGCATGAAGAAAATCTTACATGCGAGGTCTTAATTAAGTCATTTCTTACTATGTTTATTAAAACCTTTAAAATCATTAAAAACAAGCTCATTAACAAGAGGAAAGATAAAATCAATTTTGCAATCATAAAAAAAAAAAATTGACTACCAACCATAACGGGTAAAGCAAATACTTAATTCCGAAAGCATATTTGTAGACAATGTGAGACCACATTAAATTTGAACAATATGCATGCATATTATGTAATTAGAAGCAAATAAGCTAAGAGTACTTTTATAGTGCCTTTTTCCTGGACTCATCACAATTGCAACTCTCTCTTTACCTGGCATGAGTTCATAACAAAACATATTTAATCTAGTAACTTATCATTCTATGCAAGATAATAATGAGATTCCAACATTTGCATTAAGTTTAAAGTCTAGGGTCATACACAATATCATTTCTATTTCTTGCATGCGTTCAAGGAACAATATTCGATGTAGAAGACAATATGAATACAATTTGGGTCCTCCTCAAAAATTGTTAGAAAGATTCTAAAGTTCCACATTGGTTAGAGATAGAGCATTGAAATAGTTTATATAGAGTGACACCTCTCACGTTACAAGCCGGTTTTGTAAGGTTGTGTTAGACCAAACTCTAATAAAAACTACACATGTGGAGTTTGAAAAAGAACAGAAGAAATTCTTTTTAATCGGGTTAATGTGATAGTGTAAAAAGTGTTGTTAATGAATTTGGTTTAAATTATTCAATTGTTGGGATAAGATAAGAATTCTCTGTTTATTTGAATATCATGTATCAATGTCCTTCACATGTTGAAGCATGCATATTTAAGTACAAATCTTAATAAATAAAAACTTCTACAATGTTTGGGTTAAATACACAACCCCCCATTCAATGTTAGCGAGTTTTTATTTTAGCCCCTGGCAAAGGTTTTTTTTAAAAAACCCCTCATCTTAGTTAGATTCCCTCAGAAAACCCCCCAGAGGCCAAGTGGCAATGAAGATTCCGTTTTGACCATCAGAATCTGTCCATGCTGACATTTTGGATTAAATATTAATGGCTGACTGGGTATACATTTATGCGTTTACAAATACCCCCTTGAAATTGTTAGGGTTTGGCTCCCATTTTTCTATCTTCTTCGTTCGCCGTCGTCGTGTACATGGGTGGTAGCAGGTCCTCATCGTCTGGGGGGAATTTTCCAAAGAGTTTGCCAAGATGTGGTTGCAATGATACGATGAAGATGTTTGTATCTAACACAGTTGAAAATCCTAGCAGAAAATTCTAGAAATGTCGAAATTCTTTGGTTAGTTGATATTCATCTTGTTAAATCCATGTGTTCATTCGATTTGTTAATCACTGTGCATGTCTTAATCATCGGTTTGATTTAATTTGCAGAATGGTTGCGGTTTGTTTGTGTGGGACGATTTTGTTAACGATTTTGCAAGATGTTGTGATTGTGAAGGCACAAAGGGTTATTTGAGAGAATTTGCAAAGGAGATTGCTCAGGAAATTGAAGGCAGAGTTTTGAAGAAGTATGGTGCAGATGGGAGCATTATCAAGACAGAAAAATTGAAAAGAAAGATTCTATTGGAGAAGAGGAAAAATTTATGGATATCGATTGTACTTGGTCTGTCATGGTTGATCTTTGCAGTATTGTTTATGTCCATGTAACAAAGTCTGTTTTGATTTAGTTGTTTAGGTTGGTTGGAATTGATACATAGCACTTGGTTTGTCATAGTACTTGTTTAGGATGGTCTGTCATAGAAGTTGTTTAGCTTGGACTGACATAGTAGTTGTTTAAGTTGGAATGTTAGAGGAATGTCTGTCATGGTTGTAATAAACTCAGTTTAGATTTAGGTGTTTAATGTTACAGTTTGATGTAAGTTGAGTTGTGGTTATAAATGAAAGATTTTGTTATGTAGCAATGTAAATTGAGTTGTTCTTATCAATGAAAACATTTGTTATGTTTCACTGTTAATGTTTGATTTAAGTTGAATTGTTTGTTATCAATGTAAGTTGTATGTTACAGAAATTACTTCCAATGTAAAACAAAAACAGTTACACAAAATTTTGCAATTCTTGTTGCACAGTTGGGAATTCTTCAAAAGTAATATGTCTGATACATAAAGAAAGCACACTTGGTGCATGTGTCTGGTACTTCATTGTTACATAGTACAAAATAACACAAAATTCTACAAAATGACACATAGTACTTAGGACTTTGGCAAAGTCAACAAAATGACAACAAATTAAAATTGAGAATACAAGACATAACACTCAGTCTCTCTTTTTCTTGGAATTCCATGTCTTCATAGACCTAGTCTGCAATCAAGGCAAGACTATTTTGAACTTGCTTTGGCCTCACTGTCTGGTAGTGTGATTGGTTGTTCACTAGATCCTTCTCCCACAATTGGTTTTTTGAACCAAGACAGTTTGATCCTTTCACTTTGCCTTCTCTTTGTAATGACTGGTTTCTTTCCTTTCTTGGTTTTAAATGAATCAACAACACACGATCCAGTTTGACTCATAACAGTTGGTGGTTGGGTCAGCTTCATAGAATTAGTTAGGGTAGCATCAAAAACTGCAGCACTAGGGGCAACATCAGAAACAACATTAGTTGGGGTAGCAGTTTGAGTCATATCAGTAGCAGATCCTTGTGCATTATCAGCAGCACTTCCTTGCCCACTATCATTAGCAGCTTGTGCATTGGCTCCTTGTGCATTAGCAGCAGCAGGTTGCTCCTTTTTAACTTTCCTCTACATATAAAGGATAACACACAAGTCAATGAGCTATTATAGAATTATAAATCAAACAAATGCCAAAGTAATACAACATAAGTACCTTTCTCTTAAGTGCATTAGGGTCCTGTGAGGAGGCCTTACAAGTCAATGGATTGTGACCAAACTTGTCACATTTGGTGCACTTATATGCCACACCTGTTCTTCTCTTCCTTGCACCCTCCTCTCCAACTTCTCTTATCCTTACCTTCCTAGGTCTACCTAGGCCAATTTTATAGGATGGTGGGAGGGGTTCCTCCATTTCAACTTCTGGCCACATATCCTGACTATTGATTGGACTAACAGAAAAACCATAGCATACTGCAAACCTTTGTCTTGTATAACATTCATCCACAAATTCTTCAGGGTTTTGCCTCTTATAGCTCAAGGCAGCTACAACATGCCTACATGGTATTCCCACTAATTCCCAAAAGTTACAACTACATGATTTTTTGGCAATATCAACAATAAACTCTTGATTATTGAAACTGTGTGTGACTTAAAATTGTTCACCAATTGACCATGTTGGCAACCAATGTCCACTATTGAAAACTTCATTGTCCAATCTCTTTCTAGGTATAGGCATCACTCTATGTGGCCACTTATCAAGTTTAGTAGCAGATGTGGCTAACCTATTCATGAGGTATTTTCTTATCCACTCACACATAGTCAGTATTGGTTTGTCCCTAGCAACTAGGATAGTAGCATTAAAAGACTCTGAGATATTATTCATCAAAACATCACATTTAGGGTAAAAAGTGAAGGCATGCTTACACCGACTTTTGGTTGGGACTACCATCAACCATTCCCAAGCATTTTGATCTACTTTCTTCAACTCATTCATTTTTAAGACCCAGGCCTGATAATATGTTGCCTTAGCAGCTCCCATCATCAAGTCTCAGATCAATGATCCACCACCAAACCTTTTCTTGAAATTGGCATAAAGATGCCTAAGACACAACCTGTGCTCAATCCTATCAAGCATTTCCTCAAATACAGCCACAAGTCCCTGAAACACAACACCAATTGTGTACACATTAATTACATAAACAACTTTAAATTCATAATAACAAGGAAGTAAATAAAGCCACCTGTACCTTTTGTTGATCAGATATAAACACATATCTTCTATCCTGACCAATATCCTCAATCAGTAGTTGAAGAAACCATCTCCAACTCTCCTTTGTCTCATTTTCAACCACACCAAATGCCAAAGGGATGTATTGATCATTTGCATCCCTACCCACAACAATTAGTAATTGGCCACCATATTTGGTCTTCAAGTGACATCATCCACCCCCACAAATGGTCTGCATCCATTTATAAAGCCTTTCTTACAACCATCAAAACAAAAATAGAAGGATCCAAACCTTGGTTGTATGGATGGATGAGGTCTTTCAGTATTAATCTTGATTGTGTTGCCTAGATTTACCCTTCTTAACTCAGTTGCATACCTCCAAATGAATGCATACTGATTATCAGCATCACCTTCTATTATCCTCTTTGCAATCAACTTAGCCTTCCATGCTCTTGCAACACTAATACCCACAGAAAAGCTTTGCCTTATATCTTGCATGATGTCTCTTATCCTAACTGTGTCACTTGTTTGCATCCTCTTTACCACATGCTTAGCCACCCACTTTGAAGTTGCAGATTTGTTGTTCAAAACCCTAGCACATGTGTGGGTGTCTTTGAGTGTTTTTATAGCAAAAGTGTGTTGGTGGGCCACCTTAGAGCATAAGACTTAAAACCCACATTTAGCCTTACATTCAACCCTTACCCTGTAGCTCTCATTTTTCACAAAACTTATTTCCCTCCCATTGAGCACTGACCACTCACGAATTGCATCCATAAAGTCAGCAAGTGAATTAAATTCCATGCCCCACTTGAACTTATAATCCTTGTTGAGGTGCTCTTTCCTAAATGTTTCATACTTGGGCCTTTCATCATCACCTGAGTCATCTGGATCATCACTCTTCAGTTCATCACTATAGTAATCATCTTGGTTCATTTGCTTTTTGGGCCTAACACTAGGCCCACCCATACTTGTCACCAGATTGCTTTTATCTACTGTTATGGGCACGGGCTCATCAATTCCTTCAAAGACATCAACTAGACCTGTTGCTCTCTCATCTTCACTGTCTTCTAACCTTTCAACATCCTCATCTTCTATATCATCACTCATATTCTCATTAATACACCTAGGTTCAATACCCTCACAGTCCATTGTTTCTGCAGAATGTTCCACAAATATATCCCCAATAACTTCCATTGCACTGAAGTATGTAGCAAAGTCGTATGCATCATCATCTCTTCTAATTTTAATAAATCCCTCTTGAATGTCTAACACTTTTGTCCATAACCTATATGAACCTTCCTTATACCCCCACCCACTCAACAACTTGAAAATGTTATCCATTGTCCAGCTTGCAACTAGCAAACCATTTACAGTCGAATCAACCCCCCCTCTGTAAATAATTTCATCCGGCTTACACCTAACAAACTCACCCCCATGGTGAAAAGTAACATCAAAGGGTTTGAACTCCTGTCAAGATTTCAAAATCATTCATAAACAAAAACCACATATCAAAAACCCTAATATTCCCATCAAGATTTCAAAATCATTCAGAAGCAAAAGAAAAAACACTAATAGAATGAATTCGTGGAAGTTTATCGTCAAGAAGTTTACCAAAATACATACCTCACTCATTGCGACCCTCAATTACGGAAATGAATTCGTGAACGAATTTGTTGGTCTTCGTGTATGTAAGTTCTTCGCAGATGTTCCTCCGTCGCATCAGAATGCCCTTCGCAGCTGTTCCTCTGTCGCAGTAAAACCCTAACAATTACAAGGGGGTGAAACGCAACAATATATACCCAGTCAACCAGTAAAATTTAATTCAAAATGCCAACAAGGACTAATTCTGATGGTCAAAACGGAATCTACCATGCCACTTGGACTCTGGGGGGTATCCGAGGGAATCTAACTAAGATGAGGGGGTGTTTAAAAATTTTTTTTTTACAGGGGCTAAAGTGAGAACTCGCTAACATTGCAGGGGGGGTTTTGTATATTTAACCCACAATGTTTCGCCAATTAGAAATCCCATGATAAACAATATTAGTATTTCAAAGGATAAATTTGTATGACGCTCATTTCAAACGATAACGACTCCTACAAAGTTCATAGCTTGAAACTCTAATGTGACCTTATTTTTGTCACTAATGATACTATTTGGCAATTTCTTATCACACCACCCAACCTTCTTAGGCACCACCTGAATTTCCGTTTTTACCCCCTAATTCCGGATGTGCACATCCGGACGCACCAATTTTTTAAAAAATGCTGGTATATTCTAGAAGTGCACATCCGGAAACATTCCGGATCTGCAGATCCGAAAAACAGCAGAACTTTATTTTTTTTTTTTAAATCAGTTTTTTTGCTTCGTCGCATATGTTAATAAATCGTCGCAACTTAATATACATTTGACAACATCCATATATAAAATAAAATGATATATATATATATATATATATATATATATATATATATATTTATAATAAACGTCTGTCAAAATACAGTGCATACATGCAATATAAATATGATACATAAAAAAAACTACTGTGTATGGCGAAGGATCTCTCCTGGCTCCCCTACTCCTCTGCCCCTACTGTAACACCCCATTTTCTACCCAACATTTATATTAAAATCAGAGTGCTAAACTTTTCAACATAAAACAAATGAGATGTCACATTTTCAACTTGAACAACAAAACCAATAACATAAACCTGTATTTCTTTTTAAAATAGATACATAGCATTCGGCCTTCATAACTTATAAATCATATTCACTTTATTCAACTAGATCAAAACTTCAATTTATAATTATTCAAGAATTATTGTAATAACAACAATTAGGAACAACAACATAAACAAAACATTTCCCCCGAGTAATACGTATCAGAGCATGACACCAACCCGAACTAACAGCCACTAAAGACTTCATAATAATCACTTCAACTTCCACAGCTATCCTTGAGTACCTGCCCATTTCCCATGGTAGGGGAAATATCAACATAAGGGGTGAGATATCGAATAATATAAACAAAAGTATGATAATTAATATACTAGATTAGAATCATATAAATTTCACCGCTTCGTACAACTATCATACGACAACTATTAATAAACAACTTAATAGCAACCATAACTTATAACCTACAGCAACTCAAATCAGCACAACCTGTTAACAGCAACAAATATTAAACCAACTAACAACATAATAACCAACACCAACTTAATCACAAAAGCAACTTATAACAACATCACTTATAACAATAACAACTTATAGCACCACAACAACAACTTATAACTTCAGCAACAACAACAACAACGACAACAACGTCTTAAACATACAAACCGAATATGACTCAAACTATGCAAATGCATGTGGTACCATTTGGAGTAAACTCCCAACTTAAACATATGCCAGGTTACCGAGGCATTTTCAACTTAATCGGATGCCATCAAGGCCAACTTAAACAGGTGCCATCAAGGCCAACTTAATCAATGCAAATGTATGCATGCAACAATAACCACAACGTCACAACAACAACAACGCAATAACAACAACGAGAACAACAACTTAAACATGCACCACTTGCATCAACTTAATCCAACATTGGTCGTTCGACCTACAACTTAATCAACAACATATTCAACATCACATCACCAACATCACCACATCAACAACGTATTCAACATCAACATAAAACATTGGTCATAAGACCTACAACTTAACAGTGCCCATAAACCGGGACAATTCAACCTATTCAACTGTACCTGCAGATCAACTTAATCGACATAATTACTACAAAACAAACCAACCAAGAATGCCTACTAATTTATATTAGTTATCCCGCCAATTTTCATTAAATTCCGGACAACTAACCTTACCGCTTAATTACACTTATTCGACTAATTCCATACATCAACCGACCAAAAATAACTACAACCACTTACAAATTATTTATGCAAAATTTCAACTAATTTCGGTTAAACAATTATATCGGTTAAAACTACTAATATCACTATTCGGTACTATTTTCATCAACCTCCGTTATTGCTACTAATTTTTACTGTTTCTATTTATTTGATTCCCTGATATCAAATCTCGAATGCTACTAAATCATGTTACTGTCATTAAATTCAACTCTGATACAAAACCTGCTACTGTTATTTCTAAGTCCCCACATTATTGCTATTCCTCTGCATTATTAATCGGTTAACATTGTTGAGGCATATTGCACGATAACACCTCAATCGCACACATTCACGACGGTAAAAATCAACACAACGATACAGTTTCAATTTTCTGCTATAATTGAACTAGATACAAACCTCAAAACCATTTTCCTAGAAAGAACATCTCATTGGCTTTCCAACGCTTTGAACGGAGGTCAAAACCGACTTACGGATCAAAAGATATGAATTTTCCAAACTTTCCGAAACCAAAATTTTTCTGCATAACAGCCCTACGGGATTTTGTATTTTCGTCCAAAAATCTGACCCATTCAATTATTTTCTTCGAAACAAACACATACTCATTCATACCAAACATATAGTAGTGATTTGGAACCATCAAACGTGAATTCTACGACTTTCGATTTCAATCCGAATCTTAAACCCTCAAGTCTCCAAAAATGCAAAAACTTACAAAATCAACCAAATTCGATAAAACAAGCATACTCGATCACGGCCTAACATTACTCAACACAACTACGCAATCTATTTCGACTTTTGTCCGTGAAACATCGATTTCTATTCATTCCTACCATTTCAACCTAAGATGAAAACTAGGAGGAAATCACCAAAATTCATCCATATAGTTCAACACGTAAAACCAACACAATTCGTCATAAAATCAACACAGTAGAAAATTATACAATCCCAATCCCAAGTATTAATCATCTTATTCCCGGTTATAAAATTTGAACCCCACCCTTACCTTAATTGATGGCCGCTCGAATCTCCGACCGACTTTTTCCGACTTGGCTTTCCGACGGCAACTTCTCGTATCCCTCTTTCTCCAACTTTTCCTCGTTCTCAACTTCTCACGTTTTCCTCTTTCTCTTTACTGATACCCCCAACTTCTTCTCCTTATTTTTCTCTAACTCCCTTTACTGCCTCCTCCACTTTTCTTTTTATTTTCCAAAATAATCCAATAATAAGAATAATAATAATAATAATAATAATAATAATGGTATTATTTAATCTATTTGGGCTTCCCTTCATACACCTCCAAATTGCTATATATCACCCAACAACCAAATCCAATTTAATTAAATAATAGTCCATTATAATAATATTATTTCTAATATTATTTCACCGATTAAACCGACTAATTACTCGACTATCAAATAAATCGTCCAAACCACCAAATCAACACATTTAACCATAGACAGAAAATATTCAATATTATTTCCACAACTTAAATCAATTCAACTCGAACCAACTTAGAAACATCAACATAATATTCCGATATTCCGGAATCAACTTAAATCAACACAAATATCACAAACCAACGCAAATCGACACAAATACTCAAATCAACGCGAATCAACACAACATACTACAATTATATTTAATTAAATACTTAATTAAATAAACGGGCGTTACACCTACCCCCAACCTGGATCGATGTCTGCGGTACTGAAGTGCCCCCTCCAGCAATCGCAATCATCCTATCTGTACTATCTGACGACAGCCTGGTAGGACATCCTGAGTATGGTCCAGCTGAGACTGCTGCTCCTCTAATATCTCCTGATGAGCAGGTTTGGGTGGCGACCCCTCAGCAGTGGGCACCATGCATGGGTGTGAGACGGTGTAGAACCACAGGATGTACCCGGCAGCAACACTCCAGTCTGTCAACCTAACAATTTCTGTAACTAAATATCAACTCTAAATCGATTACTCGAAAATTACTCTGTAACTCTAAAATTTGAAAACTTACCGATTAATATGAGATACGGAGGATTTGGAGACTCTTCCTCGTTGTAAATGTTACTTTGCGTCGAACTTGAGAGGAAATAATCGAGATTCGAAGTGATTGAAAATTTGAGGGTTTGAGAGAGTTTGAGGGAGTTTGGAAATGAAAAAGTGAAGAATGAGGGGAGGAAGAAGGTCTGGCGCGAAGTTATAAGAAATTCTTCTGGAAGTGCACATCAGAATTGTTTCCGGATATGCACATCCAGAAGACCTCAGCGTTTTTTAAAAAATTGGTGCGTCCGGATGTGCACTCCGGAATAAGGGGGTAAAAAAATAATTTCACGTGGTGCCTAAGAAACTTGGGTAGTGCATTAAGAAACCACCTACTATTTCTAATATAAAGGCTAGACAATCACTTCAGAATCTTCGGAAATAAATTGTTTCACACTCTTTTTCATTTATCAGTATCAGTTATAAATATAATGGTCACGTGCGACCAATTAGAAAATCTAATATCTCTATACATCAATGATTTGTTTAATTCTAAGAACTAGATTAGGAAGGTATTGACTATACTATGAATAGAAAATATACAAAACATAATTACAGAAATATTCTAATAAACATTGTGTCACACCTCCGCAGTGGAAGCGGGAGGTTCTTGTATGTTAAGACTGACTAAAAAATAATAGAAAAAATATTTGCGAGAGCTCTTTAGTAAACATGTTAGCAATCTGATGAAGGGATGGAACATGGAGAACTCGAGTTTGGCTGCGAGTCACATTTTGTGAACAAAATGAATATCCATCTCGATATATTTCACGTGTTAGTGTTGAACAGGGTTGCCAGAGAGGTAGATGACATTGTCATTGTCATAGTACACCGATGTTGCTTTTGGGATTGGAAAATGAAGTTTTAGGAAAAGATTATGAATCCAAGATGACTCGGACACGACATTGGCTACCCCTCTATATTCATCTTCAGCACTAGAGTGAGAGAGGGGTAGGTTGTCATTTGATTGACTGTGAGATAAGATTATCATCAAGGAAAACACAAAAACCATGCATAGAGACATTATGGAGATCTAATTGATGGATGGCCAGGAACTCACACCTGAACAAAAACAACAACATTAACAATAACACAAATAACAACATTTATCAACAAAAACAACAACCACTACTACAATTTTGATTTATAATAGCGTTAATTTAATAGCGCTTTTTTATAAAGTGCTATTAAAAATTTCAATCAGAGACTTATGATAGCGCTTTTGCATCGGGCGCTATTATATACGTCATCCTGTAATAGCGCTTTTTATAAAATGCTATTAAAAATTTTAGTTAGAGACTTATGATAGCGCTTCTGCATCGGGCGCTATTATATGCGTCATTCTGTAATAGCGCTTTTTATAAAATGCTATTACAAGTTACTGGCAAAAAAATCTTTTTTTATCGCATTGGGATAATTAGTTTGTGCACTATCTATATTAGCGCTTTAAAAAGCGATATTATAAGATTTTAATATAAAAAAATCATTAATCATTTCTTTTGCGAAAAAAATAAAATAAAAATCAAAGACCAATATCACCCTTATTCTTCTGATACTATTCTTCTCTGAAATACCTTTATCCGCAAAGCTTCTTCTTCCTCCACATCATCCTTCACCAAACGTTTAGAGAATTCTTCCCGTTGAATTCAGTGTTTTCTTTCCCAAAATTCATAAACCCCTATTATTCTCAAACGAAGTCACTTGAACCACTCTGCGTTCTTCTCTATGTCGAACACATAACCCTTCTTATCTTTGTCAAACTCAGCCTTCATTCACAAAATCAGAAACTGTAAACCAAAACCGATTGAAAATAGAACTCAAAAATCCCAATTGATATAGTGATATTATTCAAACATGAGTAATATTTGCATAATGAAAAATGATAATATTGAATGATAGTTAAAATATGCATAGTTGATCATCAGAATACATTGAAAGAAAGTTAGTGTAGACTAATCCCAACTTCTTCTCATCATTGTTTATCTCATCTTTATTTTAGCACTTTAAATAGTTTTCATAGTTATCTCAAAATTAACTTACAAAACATTTTTCACTTAAAACTATAACGATTGTTGAAAGGATATTTTATCGCTGTGTCCCTATTGATATGATATAAAAATACTTACTTTTGATACTTCATCACTTAATTGAATGAAAGGATATGGTTATTTTGGAGAGGGTAAGGTGCATAGTGCTAGGAATTGGGTTACCAAAAAGTTTCTAAGATGAAGGTGTTTCAATTGCAGCTTACCTGATCAACAGATGTCCATCTATAAGAATAGACTTCAAGACACTAATGGAGATTATAAGTGATAAATCGATAAACTACTCTAATTTAACATTCTTCATAGCTTTGGGGTTTGCATTTATCAAGTAATACAAGCTTAATGCTAGGGTTTTAAAATGTGTCTTCATTGGTTATATTGAAGGTATGAAGGGTTACAAGTCATGGAAGACGGATCCTTAAAGATCAAAATTTATCGAAAGTGATGAGGTTACTTTTAATGAAATACATAAGAGGATGAAGTGCAAATACTTGGAAGTGAAAGAAACATAAACTATGCCGGAGAAGACTTATTTTGAGTGGAGGTTCCTATTGGTGAGAGCATAGACGAGGATTAAGTTTAGGCTAATGTTTCCCGTTCTAGTGAGGGGAAACCTACATTGGATCCAAACTATTAGTTGACATGTAATATGGTAAGGAGAGAGATTGTAACACCTCAAATATATGGTTACACTTATCTTATTTATTATGCTTGGAATATGGATAAATAGTTGTAAGACATAGAAAGAAATACCTTTAAGAAAGAATTTGAATGAAAAGATTGTCAAAGATGGTTGAAGGTGTTGAACGGTGAGATGCATTCACTAATGAAAAACTGTGACTGGGATCATGTGATACTAACTAAGAAACAAACAGTGGTTGAATGCAAGTTGATCTTCCAAAAGAAGGTAGGCATTCATGGGATTGAAAAACTAAGGTTTAAGACAATTCATGTAGCAAAGGGTTTTGCTCAGGTGGAAGAGATTGATCACAATGTGATCTTTTCACATGTGTTAAAAAATTGTTCTATAAAGGTACCTATATAAATTTTAAATCAATATAATATTAAGTTCGAATAGATGGACGTCGAAAAAACTTTCTTACATGGAGACCTTGAATAGAAAATCAAAATGGAGTGACCTAAATGTTTTTCAAAGGATACGTTTGAGGCGTGTTTGTTAAAAATTCTTGCATGGATTGAAACAAATCCTAAGAAATTGGTATCACTTGTTTGATGAATTTCTTCTTAAATAATGTTTTGTGAAAAGTATTTATGAAAGTTATGCATATATATTGAAAATAAATGAGAAAGTAATTCTCTACCTTTTTTTATATGTTGATGATATCTTAATGAAAAGCTCTAGCAAGAAAGAGATCAGTAAGCTCAAGAAGACTTTGAATGGTGAATTTAAGATGAAAGATCTAAGTGAATCTAAAAATATCATAGGGGTGGATATCATGATAAATCACAAAAGGAGTGAATTGTTCTTATTTCAATCTAGTTATTTAAAGAAAATGGTAGAGCGGTTTAGAAAAAAAAAAAAAGCTAAAACCATCAAAACTCCTTTGTGTCATCATACAAAAATTTTGGTTATGCAATGTCCTTAAACCGAATAAGAAAAAAAAAAGATGATAGAGAGTACTCCCTATGTTAGTATGATTGGAAAAAACGTTTATCACGTGATTTTTAGAAGACTAGACTTAACATATGCAATTAACATAATAAGTCGACTTATGGCCAATCTTGGTAATGTTCATAAGAAGTTTTGAAGTGAACACTGAGGTATTTGAATAGTTCATTAAAGGATGGTTTAAAATACACATAGACAATTCAAAAGATAGATATATTTGAAGGTTTTTATGAATGCACATTATGCAGAAAATGCAGATACTAGAAAATTCATTATGAATTTGTATTTACGTTGTTATCATCTCGATATTACTTTTTAAAGTTAGCGTTTTAAGAGGGAAGTTGACCAACCAAGTGTAGGTCATTGGAAATATGATAAAAATGCATATGATGTCTATTTAGAATAAAAAATTATATGCTGATTATAAGAAGTTTGATCAACTTTATATTATTGATTATTTTGATTTTGATTTTGTAGGTTGCTTTGCCAATAGAAAACTTATGGAGAATTTCTTATTCCACCCTGTAGGGTGGAAAAACACCATATGGAGAACTCAAAATGCCCTCAGATTTCGAAGATGCATCTCCGGACGCACATTGTCTTAAATCAAAATGTTAATTGATATGGAGATGCATCTCCGTAATATTTCAAAACATACCTCATAGATCCCTCTCTGAAAGGGCCATTTTACATGTTTATTGTTCTGAAGATGCATCTCCGCTTAGGATTTACATAGATACATCTCTGTAAACAGTCAAAACAATGCAAGTTAAGCTAGTTTTATAGTTCCTCAGATGAAAATGATGATTTATAAATGTTAAGGACCCTGTTATGTGATGAGCATTAAACCATACAACCGATATGCAAAAAATGGCACGTATAAATCCAGATTGTCAAAATAAGTCATTAGCCGATACACAATGAAGTCGAAATACACAATATAGTCGATATAAGTCAAATTAAAATACAATTAATAATAAATTCAAAGTACAAATATTATCAAATACTGCATATGTTGGACTAGAGCTCCTCAGGCTCCTCTACCCCCAATCCTCTGACACTGTCTTTAGTACATCAGTGCCTATCATGTCTCAGTCATAATGGCATCTAGGACATGTCTCACTTCTGAACCATCAGGAAATATACCTTTGTCAATGCCTGCCTGCACAATCTCCACAATGCAACGAAATCTTGGCAAGACATCATGATCATGATCTAACTGTGCATGCTTCTCCTCTAGTATCTCCCAATGAGCTGGCCTCGATTGATCTCCTAGAGCAGCATGCACCATATACAAATGTGACACCTTGAAGAACCACCTGATATACCCATCAACATAGCTCCAGTCGCTCTCAGCTATGGTACTCCATGCCTCCTCCAGTACCAGATGACTAAGATAATCATCAAACATGGCATCCATATCTCTACGTGTCATAGCAGAAGGGGCAGAGACAATATGGTGTTTAGGAATAGTCTGAGTGTAGCCGAATTGTCGCATGACATGCTCAGGCAGATGAGGTAATGTGAGACGTGAACTGCAAGCCAACATCCTGAGTATAACACTATATCTTCAAATGGCCATATCTCACGGTGATCGACATAGTTGTTAAAGTGCATATCCTCGATAACCAAGCAGTCAAGATACACTCAAAACAACTATGTCGCATGGTTCCATCTGAGCGGGGAAAATTCATCAGCACACGACATATCCTCAGTATAAATTGGTACACATGAGCAACCAGAGATGCACGGGAACTACTGGAGGATCCAAACCTGAAAAGTGCTGGAACACGCAAATCATCAGTAAGGGCGTTGCAAAAATGTAATGAAAATAACACACAAACACTAAAATACTAATAAATATTACCGTCAGCATTGTGATGTTGCTTGTCACTTGCTTCGTCTTCCACCTACAGCCCTCCGATACCTTAGAGTACAAGTAGACCAAACAAGTGCCCCCAACTGTACTCATGGATTCGCTCGAAGTCCTCAAAGTACCGTAGGTAGACGATATCATCATAAGTAGCACTCTTGTTTACAAAAATGGAAATGCTAACCAAATACAATAGGTAGGCTCGCATTTCATACACTCTATGCAGCCCCACCAACTCTTCATCACCTCAAGCCTGCTCTGTTCTAAGAAGCTCATATGTATGTACATTTTTCAGGGATTCAAACCTAGCATGAACCCCTCTGGTTTTTTCCATCTCCCCCATGGCAGCCTCTAGGTCAACTCCCAAATAGTCTACCATTAACTCGAGTTCTTCATCTTTGTTAATCCTTCCATGATCTAGAAGTTTCCCCCTAATTAGAAGATGCAGCAAACACGACACATCGTCAAGTGTGATAGATATCTCACCAAGTGGTAGATGAAATGATGACGTCAATGTGCCATCTCTCCATGAATGCATTAACTATCTCGTGGTTGATCGTGACATAATTGGCCTTGCATAAGTCTTTCATCCCATATATGGACAAAGAAGTCTGAAACCACTCGTCAGTAGGCTGCGACTAGCTAGTAATCTTCCACCCATGGTTAATGATTTTCAGCGAATCACGGACATGCAAAAAAATAAATCTATGTCAGAAACTTGTAATATAATAATAAATGTAATTTAAAAAGAATGAATCCAACTAATTTCACCTCTGCGTCCCAGATATATTTGACAGTATGGTTCGGGTAAAGAGGCAAAAATGATAATTATATAAAGCCTCCTCCAAATACCTGAGGTGGCACTGGCTCATCAGCCTGAGGTGACATTGTCTCACTAGCACGAGGTACCTCCGTGGCCTAGGGTGGAACTGGTGCCTCAGGTACCTCCGGTGACTCGCGTACCTCTAGTGTCTAAATAGGTGAAACATGTCGTCTACATGAAGATAGAGGCACTGATGCGTCAGTATGTGACACACGTCTCCTACGAGAAGAATAATGTGGAGATATATGAGCCCTAAAAGTTTATGCCTCTGCATGAACCGGGCTAGAGGGAATATTAGCCTCCAAAACCTGACTCTCTCCCCCCCCCCCTCCGCCCGGACAGATGCATGTTGTGCAATCCTCTCGTGCCTCAGTATGTCATCTCTATCATCCATAATGCATGTAAGTAAACCAGAGAAGTGTCACACAATTACTTCAAGCAACCCTACAAGCAAGAAAAGCAAAAAAAAAATCAGATGGAAAAATTACGGAGATGCATCTCCGGTTCCTGGGAATCCAAACGTTGATAAATTTCAGAAATTCATCTCCAGAATTTCCTAAAACATTCAGCTTCGTCAATGGCGGTAATGCAAACCGCCAAACCCCTAGAAATAATGCATTGATTGTTATTTTTAACCATGACAAACGTTTTTCAGTATGTATAAACTATGAATCATGCAACAAAAAAAAACTATCTATTTCTTGACCTAATAATCAATTTCTACTAATTTATACAAAAATTCAAAAAAAATATAAAAATAAAAAAACTTACAAATTGAGAGTTTACTTCAGTTTTGATGGAAGAAGCTTTGAATTTGGTTGATTGATTTTGAGAGAATGTGAGTTGAGAGAGTTTCAGAAATGTTTAAAGTGTTTTTTTAAAAGTGAGGAAGGAGAAGGGTTCTAACGCGATTTAAATCAAATACCGTCCGAAGATGCATTTCCGTAATATTTACAAAGATGCATCTTCGTATTTTTTTTTTAATATTAAGTTAGAATTCTATTGACTCAGGATACGTCCGAAGATGTATTTTCGAAAACGGATGATATTTTTGTATTTTCACACCGTATCATAGTAATACATATTGTGTATTAAGAAGTCCTTTATATATCTCTATTGAGCATGGAGAGTATGTCGATTGCTATAAGCCAACTTGCCAAACTATATGGTTGAAAGAAGTTTTTGAACGTGACAAAGAATTCAGTAACAAAGGAAGGCTGAAAGAAGTTTCCCACAACACAACAAAATGATTGAATTTGCGCATTGCTTGCTACGACAGAAATTAAAGAAACGCGGAAACGTGCTATTTTATGGGGATTCCAATATTAGTCAAATATTGCTGCGTTTGTCTATATTAGAGGAAATGGTTTTGAATTATTGAACTTTTTTAAGTCAATTCTCAACATGATTTTGAATTTAAATCAGTGTTTTAAAAATCGGACCGAACCGGCCGGTCGGACCGGTTGGACCGAGAACCGGCCAGGTAACCGGTCGAGTTTACTTGCTCGATCGGCCATGTCTTCGAACCGGTAGAAACCGAAAAAATTGGCGGTTTTTGCAAACCGGTGATTCAACTGCTTATTTTAAAAATAAAAAAAATTTTAATTTTTAAAAATTTTTTTTTTTAATTTAAAAAAAATTTTTTTTTTTACTCAAATACATATGAACTTTTCTCCAAGAATAATAGTGATCACTCATTTGATTCAAGTGATACACAAATTAAACGTAATATCCACAAAACTATTTTTACTATTTTGTATTTATATTGATTGAAAAACCATCATACAAATATTTGTATAGAAATTTAAGAACACGGATTAAAAAACTAAATATAAAATAATTTTAGACTTAACTGATTTCCATTATATATATAGACGTGGAAAATTTATTATTTAGAATAATGTTAATATTTGTATTTTTTTAATTATTAATATTAAAACTGATTTTCTATTAACATTAAAACTATGAATTTAAATTAAACTCTGTTTAATTTTGACTCTATTTAAAATTTACAGTTAGATTCTGTTTAAAATTTGAATTTAAATTATGAACATGTGAATTTATGATATGATATTTTCAAAAAATTTAAATGCTAGTTATATTTTTTAGAGACTGAATCATCCGGTTCGACCGGTTTTACCGGTTTTATACCTATTATAATGACAGGTTTATTCAACCGAGTTATCCGGTTTAATCCGATTTGATCATGCGGTTCGACCAATAATCCAGTGGTTCGACCGATAAACCAGTGACCCAGTACCCTTACCGATTTGATCACCGGTCCGGTTTTTAAAACACTGAATTAAATGTTATATGTTATATAGCTAGTCTTTAGGTGCATGGCGGTGAGAAAGTGAAGAAATAATTTAATATTTTAACGGTGAAAGATGCATTTTAATAAATAGAATAATTGTAGTTAATTATTTATAAATTTCGTTAAATTAATGAAAATAATTTCTAGTTTATCATACACAAACGTGAATTTCATTATAATTAAGTGTTATTAAAAAAACTTTAATACTCTAAAATTTTGTTAGACATTGTTGTATTATGAAAAGCAAATTCAACTAAATTTTAAAATTTAATTATTTTAAATATTTAAATAATTTAATATTGATATTATTTACTATAACATGTTTACTAAATGATTAATTTAAAATACTTTTATATCGTTTGTGTTTGATATTTTTAATTTTTTTTTTTTTAACATTAATAGAACATTTACAAAGAGTTCAAATGCCGTGTCTCCTAAAACTATTAGTGTGATTTAAAAAACAAAAAATTTGTCATGAAATAAAATAGCCACTCAGCTTGTTATAAAAACTATTATAAAAGTTATTATAAAATTTTTAAGAGTTTAATTGGTATCTACTGACAGTATAAAATAATTTTACATTGTCATCTAATAAGAATATATTAATCAGCCATGTCATATAATTAACTTAAAATTTACGGTCTGATATAGCGAGATGCATGAGAGTGATTGGTTGACAATGTAAAATAATTTTACACTGTCAATGCATATCAATTAAATTCAACTTTTAAATTAAATAGAATTTATAATAATTTTTGTCATAGTTAAATCGTGTTTTGACATATATTAGACATTCTCTTGATATTTGTATTTTAGTGCAAAATTTTATAAATAATAAGTTCTCCTCAACCTTGTAAGAATGTGCCTCGCCTAAACTAAATTATTATTTTGAGAAAAACAATTTACTCAATAAAAAATAGTACCATGAATTTTTACTTTGAAATAGTTATTAAATTTTATCATAAATGGTATAGTAAATAGGAAAAAAGGGCGATGCACTGGTAGTGACAGTATCAATTTTTTTTACACTGTCAATCAATGACGACCATACATTTCGCCAAGTCATATTGAAAATTTTAAACTAATTATATAACATGGTAGAATGATATATTTCTATTGGATGACAGTGCAAAACATTTTTACACTGTCAGTGCATAACAATTAAACCCTAGTAAATATAAGTCAGTTGATACGCATAAGCTTAAATTTAGATTTAAATGTTTTTCTTATTTTTTTTCCTTTCACTATTAAGGTGTGTGAATCATTGAAATTAGTCATTGAATGTTTAATTTTTTTGACTTTGTCATCACATAACGGATTTTGTTTCAACAATTAGACCAGGTCTGTTTCATTGATATGGTCAAGTCGCTTGTGTCAGAGCTCAGTCTTCGACACGGGTTTTGTTGAAGTCACATCTGTTGAACCACTTACAGCATCAACCTCAAAGGTATACAGGTCTTTCCTCTTGATGTCTCTCAAGATTTCCTTCGACCTCTTCATTACGCTTAAGGATACTTTGCTCTCCTTTAAAAACATATCCTTTCTTGTCGAATTCAACATGAGAAATCAAATTCCTCTTAAGATCATATACATACCTGACATCAGTCAATAGTCTTATTAACTCATCATGTAGCTTGAATCTGACATATCCAATTCCTGCAATCTTGCAGGCTATATTGTTTCCAAACAACACTGATCCGCCATCTTGATCACATAGTTCCTCAAACACGTCTTTGTTTGGAGTCATGTGCCAAGTATAACTTGAATTCATAATCCACTCCTTGCTAGAGTCGCTGCTTGAAACCACCAGGACATTAGATGATTCATAATCATCTTGCACAATGGTTGCATTACCATTATCCTTTTTGTCATGATTATTCATACGCTCAGGACAAACCTTTCTTGTATGCCTCTCCTTCTTACAATGATAGCACCTAATTACAAGAGCATTACCACCATAGGAATTTTGTAGGACTTTACCATTCTTCCTCTCATACTTAC
Source organism: Lathyrus tuberosus (assembly GCA_022829125.1). Taxonomy (NCBI): domain Eukaryota; kingdom Viridiplantae; phylum Streptophyta; class Magnoliopsida; order Fabales; family Fabaceae; genus Lathyrus; species Lathyrus tuberosus. Next base: position 1,063,642 of record JALAZF010000073.1, on the reverse strand, counting down.
CATCTTTCTTTGAGAACTTTCCTTTAATGGACAATCCTTCACCAACAGAAGATGGTTTATGATCCTTTCTTTCATTCAGGTCCTTTGAATACAAGGCTGATTGAACTTCTTCAAAGGTCAAATACTCACTTCCATACAAGAGGGTTTCTTTGAATTGAAGTGAGCATGAAATTCTGGTAAAGCATACAACAACATCAATGCTTGATCTCCATTATCAATCTTGACCTCGATATTTTCAAGATCAAGAATCAACTTGTTGAACATATCCAGCTGCTCAGCCAAGACATTGTCTTTACTCATCTTGAATTAATACAAAGCTTGCTTTAGGTATAAACGATTGAACAAGAATTTGGTCATATACAAACCCTCGAGTTTGCTCCACATACCCACTGCAGTTTTCTCCTTTGAAACCTACCTCCGAACCTTATCACCAAGGCTCAAGATGATTTCATTGTGAGCTTTCTCGACCATTGTCGTCTTCTCCTTCTCTGTTAGGGTAACATCCATCTTCTTCGATCCTTTCAACGCTTCTAACAAACCATGTTGAACTAGTAAGACTTGCATCTTCAAGCACCACAAGTCAAAATCATTCACACCGATGAATTTCTCGATCTCATACTTTGTTGACGACATTTTCTCCTTCCCATTCACCGCACCATTTTATTGTGAAAGTGATGCCCAGAAAACAGAGTATGGTGAGTTTCTTGATTAACAAGAAAACCACAAGGTAAAAGAAAAGAGAGAAAGAAAAAGAAATACAATTCAAAGTGGTTAAAAACCTTGGATTCTTGATTCAATTACACATTAAGGAATAATATTTACAATTGAATCTCAATCACACCACTTTCTCCATCTGATTAGGATTATCAAAGAATAATTGAGAAGTGGTGGCAAGGATGTTATTTATAGGAAAACTAAACCCTTACTTTCATTTAATATACTAAACAATTGGCCCAACAGACTGGCCCAAATCGACATGCTAACAACTTAGCATATTTTGACAGCCACACTAGCTCTTTGACTTTGATAGAGTTTTCTACAACACTAACTTATAACCCATAAGCTACAATTAATTTGTCACACAACTTTGTTTTACATGTTCTCAAGCATTGAGTTGGACATTCATTTTGTTAGAGAACCAGTATCATCTTAGAAGTTATTTGTCCAACATGTTCTTTCTTTCCTCCAGATAGTTGACGCACTCACAAAGCCTCTAGGTATCACTGCTTTTTGGGTTATCAGAGTCAAACTCAAAGTGGGATTACAACCACCGTAATCTTGAGGAGAGAGTATTACAAGTATTAATTTTAACAACTTATTTTATAAGGATCAATTAGAATCAATTAATATTGATATTGTCTTAATTGTATTGATTATATTACCTTATTGTATACAACTCATATGATTATAAATAAACATCCAGTGTGGTCTCATTTGGCACACAACATTATACAGAAAAATACAATTTTAATATAGTATCAGTAGTTAAGGGTTTCATGATTCCTTTTATTTTGCCTCAGTAACCTTATTGTTCACAATACATATGGCTATTATGTGTCTCTTTTCTCTACCATCACGTCCAATCACCGATGTGATGCTACCACTAGTTTACAATCCTCCAACAAACCTATCGACAGAAACTCGTCCCGAATCGATGTTGCACGCGCTCCCACGCATAGTTAACATTCAGGCGTGTGAGTCCTATGTGCACTATTAAAATAATTGTATTGATTACGTTATCTTATTGTATACCTTCCATACGAGTATAAATAAAAGTGTGGTATCATTTGACACACGACATTATAAAAAAAAAGGTTAATACTCCTTTTGCCCCCTGCCATATAGGCGAAATCCCAAAAACAACCATGTAAAAGGATTGAAATGCTTAAAATTCAAAAATTCAAAACATTGCCAACTACAAGGATTGAACCCACCCCCTTTTGTTTCAAAGCTTAAACACATACCACTAGGCTAAAACCTTTATCTTGTATTTTAATTGCTTTTAAACATACATATTATACGTTTGCATACTTGTTTTCATTTTCATCAATTATTATTAGAATATATTGTAACTATATTATATATACTATAATTATTATTAGAATATAGTTAAATAACATATTGTAAATATTATACTGTAACTATAATTTTTTTACATATTATACATATTGTAACTATATTGTAGCTAAATTCTAAATATTTACTAAGTATTAATATTAAAACACATTTACTAAATTATTATTTATATTTTAATAATTATTAATTACAGTAAATAATAACTAAATAATAATTTCAGTTTATTAAACTAAATAATAACTAAATATTTATAAATAGTAATTACTGTAAATAAAAGCTAAATATTTATAAATAGTTAAGATATTTGTAAAAAATAATAACTATTTGTAACTAAAATATTAACTAAATTAATAATAACTAAATAATATTTATAGTTAAAATAAATACAGTAAATAATAATAATTAATATTTATAAAAACTGTTATTTAAAAAAAAACTGCTATTTTAAAAAAAACTGTTATTTTAAAAAACTCTTAATAAAAAATTAAACTAAATAAATAAATATAATAGTAGTTTTAATATTAGTAATTACTAATAAACTGAAAATAAAAATATTAGTAATTAATAGTAAACTGAAAATTAAAAGATTTTTAATTAAAATAACAGTTTTTTATATTAATAATTAATAACAAACTGATTTTTTTTTAAAATTAATTATAACGTTAAATAAAAATAAATAATTTAGTTTTTATGATATAAATTTGAAATAAAATAAATAAATAAATCATTTTTAAATAATAGCATTAAATAATTTTAGAAAAAATTATTCATTAGTTTAGTTAAAATTATTTAACGCTAATAATTTCATTAGTTAAAAAATTATTAAATAAAAATTATTCATTTATTTAACGCTAATAATTTAGTATTAATTAACGTTTTAATATTAAATAATTCAATATTAAAATTAATATTAAATTTACAGTAAATAAGTAATTAACGTTTTATTTTAGTATTAATATTAATATATAATTCATTATTAATATTTAGATTAATAATTCAGATTAATAATTCATAATTAATCCTAGTTCAGATGTATAATGTAATATATAATTTTCAAAAGGATAATATAACAAAATAATCAAGATGGCCTAGTGGTGGAAGGTGCCTCATGTAGGTTTTAAGTCATGGGTTTGATTCTCATTAGTGACAAAATTTTTGATATTTTGGCATTTCAACATCAAATATTAAAATATTAATAAAAATGCCACGCGTGTAATTAAATAAATAAAAAATAAAAAAAGCCAACAAAACAGTGCCATGTCATCAATTTTGTTGACCAAATCTACTCAGGGGGCAAGGCGAGGGAATCTACAAATGGCAGGGATGGAATCTGTGTTTTTTTTTTACAGGGTTGTTTTTTGGATTTCGCCTATATGGCAGGGGGCAAAAGGGGTATTAACACTTAAAAAAACATACAATTCTAATACTCTAAAAATTAGTTCAATTAGTAACATGTATTTTAAGTTTTGGTTTGTTTATTAAGACACTTAGAAGTTTCTTATAACTCAACCAACTTCTAAGCTTTTCGATATATTGAAATGCTAGACCAATTGTAAGCTATGCATTTGAATGAAAACAAAAATTAGAAATACATAGTCAGTTTCAACAATATGAAAGAATAACTATTAAAAACAGTTAAAGTCTTCATGAAATATAATATTATTTAAAAATTCAAGTGATAGAAAACCTTGGAGTTGACCCTCGAATCCTTATAAATTTTCTTCCCCTCTATCTTGAAAGATATGAGATGAAATCAACCTTGTCTTTTTTAGCAGTTGTATATATTATTTAAAAATGTCAATACAAGGATATCATATATATATTTTCCTTTTAGATGTGTTTTCTAATAGAAAAATGTATAGAAACTCGATAATGTAAATAATACCTTCAATAAATAAAAAATCTGCTGAATCATATTGTTTTTATTTATAAAAACAAATGTGACTCGAAGTGATAAGGTAGAGTGACAGACAGTCAAGTAAACAAGAATAATCCAAGCATTGATATATATTAGTATTTATAATGCTCTCATAAAAAAAAAACAAATATTTGTCATGCTATTTAGTCAATAAGAATCCAATCCTACCACTGTTTTGCAATTATTTTAACAAATAATTCAACTTGAATAACCAAATCACCATAATGCAGGCTTCTTCTCAGAAATTGTCCTTGTATTTGTATTCTCTTTTCAACATTTACTAGATTAAGACCTGCGCGATGCGCGGTTGCAAATCAATTTTTATTTGATTTATATTAAATTTTAATTATTATTATTTTTAAATATATGGTTAAAAAGATATATTATAATAATTTATTATGAAATATAATATAGAAAACAATATGATAGAAAAAGAAATATTTTACTTGAAAGAAAAAGTGTATATTTGTAAGTTGACAACGATATTAAAAATTTAGTTTTTACAAATTTTAATAAAACTCTAAAATATATTTCTTGTGGTCATTTTTTATATTTTTATCCTCATCCTTTTTGACAATTATATGTAAAAAAATCAATAATATTATTCTTTGTCATTAATTTTCTGGTATGTCATAATATGAAGAATATAATAATAAAGTATATAAATATGATTATAACGTTTTGCATATTCTATTATATTTCAATATTAACAAATAGTGATAAGTCTTTAAAATTTGTGTAATAACTAATTTGACACTAAATACATTTGTTTCAACTTTTATATTTTTTATAAGTCAAAAATTATTTCATGAAAAATAAATAATAATATATAAGTTTTAAAACATGATTGTTCTTTTTTTAGATATTATTCTCAATATTTTTATCATATTTTCTATGGTCACTATTATAAAAGAAAAGATAAAGCATAATTCATTTTGGTAATATGTATTTATGAAAATAATATATTTATCTAAGTTAATAATTAATTGTTAGGTTAATATGTTAATATATTTTTTACTGTAATTACTTTGAGATTAAAAACAATTATTTTAAGTATTTTTAGTGTTCATATTCTTTATGATTTTAAATAAGACATAATTTTAATTTTAATGTTTAGAGGAATATAGATAGTTGGAATAGTAGTTGTCTTGTTAGACATATAATCCGCCGCTTCAGATTTAATATATTATATAGATTTTTCTCCAAAAATATGAACGAAATGTAACTAAATTTTAAAAGATTGACCTATTCGTGAAGATTGATTATCTAAGAGTGTATTTTTCTTAAAATTTCATATTTAAATCTTGCTGGGTTTAATAATTTCCGTGTCGAACCATTTCATATACAAATTTATTGAGTTTCTGTTAATAGACTATATATTTGATTTTCAAATTAGTAGGTCCTAGAATCAGATATTTAGTTTTTTTAGAAATGAAATTTAAATGTAACTAAATATGTAGTTAGAATTGTAGAGATTCAGACATGTGTGACGAGCAAGCACATTTCAAATATTCAATTGAATATTGTAAGAACAAAGACGAACACATAAAATGGAGGAAGTCTCAAGACATTTTTATTGAAACCAAATTTGTGAAGCAGGAGAGAAAGACTCAGATTCAAGATAATAGGACAATACATTTGGATCATCTGGCACCTCAGAAAAGTAGTATAACCCTTTTTTCCTTTGGCAATTTCAATTGTCTTTCCCGTAATCCTAAAAAATAGAATGAGAAGTTAAAATAATGTTATCATACAATAGAAATCACGGATAAATTTGTGAATGAGAATTAAATTGTTGAAAAATATAAGAACATGAAGTACAAATTGTAACTTGAATAAAAATTGTAAGGTAGTATTTTCAATGCCAACAACACGAGCATGAGAACCTCCAACAACATTAATGTGAGGAATACTCGAAGGTAAATTATAAGAGAATATTAATGTGGAGCCAAATGTTATAGGATTAATAGAACCAAAGTTAAGAATTCAAACATTTTTAAGAATATTACCACAAACATTTAAAGATCGAGAGTGCAAACTCTTATTGGTAATTGATGAAGGTGTATTAGAGCAATCATCACAAAAAAATATCTCAAAAAAGAAGTGTGTTGGAATTCGATTTTGACCAGACAAACGGAAAATGTAGTGTCGAACAATCAAACAGATGGTTGGATCACTGATAAGTGCAAATTGTACCTATTTTTGTATATATGTTTTGTTGCACTTAGGGGTGTTCGCGAGCTGGTTTGGCTCGGTTTTGAGTGAATCCGATATCCAAACCGATTAAACATATATGGATTGGTTTGGATTGGATTTTCACATTTTTCTATAAAACCCAAACCAAACCAAACCAAAAAATAACGGGTTGGATTGATCAGATACATTAGAAACAAATATTTGAAAATATTTTTAAAAATTTCTAATTTACATCAACTAATTTTCTATAATAATATAGTTTTTTTTTATGTATTTTTGTATTTTCATATAGATTGTACATGTCACAAATATGTTTCATTTTTATTCCTTCTTAAAGTTGAATATCTTATACTAATTTCCATTATAATAATATAAATTATATGAATTAATATGGTTGGTTCGGGTAGACGTGCTTGCGGGTAAAATTTTGAAAATCCGTTGTCTGAACCAATTAGCATCGGGTTTTATTGGTTTGGTTCGGTTAATGCCCGAACTAAAAAAATGCCCGACCCAAATACCATGGTTTGGTTTGGATTCCGGTTTGGTTCAGATATGCCCGAACCAATGAACACCCCTAGTTGCACTTATCAATTCTTTTTGGTAAATATCGTGCGAATAAAATTCACTTTGTTTATAAATACGTTTACTTTACTTTTTAGTGTATTTATTGCGTATATTGTAAATATCATTGAGTTTAATTGATTTTATCTCATTCTTGCAGGTATCCAATCAAGGATGTATGGCCTTATTCATAAAGAGCATTGAATAAGATTTACAGCGCTTCAAACCGTGCGTCAAACGGAGTTACGGTGCTGAAGTTACGAATAAAACAGTGCAAGATTTTTGTTGTTGCTGTCAGCTGAGCCTCTGCTGCGCCGGGCGGTATATTTTGCTGCGCCGGGCGGTGAGATTTGAGCGGCGGGCGGTGTTGCGGTGGAGGAAATAAGAGAATTGAAATAAGAGACTTACAGGAGCGTGCCATTTTTTGGGGCTAGCGCCGGGCGGTATTTCCAGCACTAGATGGTGCTAGATATTTGTTATTAGGCGGTTTATGTATGCAGCTGATGTAAGAGGAAAAGTGGGCACCGCCGGGCGGTACTTTCTAGCGTCGGGCGGTGGGTCTGAAACAGAATTTTGTATTTAGTTCATTTTACTTCATTTTTGAAGGGGATGTCGTTTGGAGGTGATTTTTGATCTTCCAACTTCATCAACCTCATTCTTTGATATATTAGCTTAGAAAACAACATGAAAGCATGCATACGGATGAACCGGGGTGGATTGATCGTCGATCGGCGTTGATAAACCGCGAGATGTTTGGTTCATTTCTCTTCCTCTTTGTGTTTTTCTTCTATGTTGGGTTGTGTATATGTATTTATTTTGAACTCATGTATATTTGTCGCCCATGGCGTTATATGATATCTGCTTTACAAATCTTTATTGGTGATTGTCTCTGATTTTTGCTTTATGCGCGGGGTTTGGGTTGCGTTAGACATAACCCTCGCGAACTTCGATTAGGGATGGTTATCTGTTAGTTTCTGGACTCTAGAGATAGATTTAGGAGCTACCAATCTTCAATAGGCGTCGAAGCTTAATGCCTTCCGTGTTTCGAGGCTTCGTTCGCGAGAGTGACGAAGAGAGTGACACGGTTGTTTTCTCAACTTTGAGTTAGACATAACCTTTGTTGTGAGCGATGCTAGGTGATATTGAGGAGTATTGTAGGTCGAGTATAACTAGTCGGTAAGTTTAAGTTTGTGAGGAGTGATTTATATGCATTGTCGGACGAGTTTTTCTCTCTGAAGAATGAGTTCTTTTTGTTTTAATGTTTGCTTTTCTGTTTTCTTGTTTAAAATTATTTTAATCCAAACTCATAAACGCGAGAGACTGTCGAACGACATTCTTTCCCTCGAACCGATCTCTGTGGACACGACATAAATCCCGGAGGAAATTCTTCCGAAAATAAATATTTTTGCTGCTTGCTCTATTCTTCATCCAACAATCACCGAAAACGAAGGTGACGAAGGGGAGACGTGAGGGTACATGTGCTTGTTAGCGGTGATGTTGATTTGAAAACGTGCCGATCTACCAGTGACGGTCATAATGGTATGGTCGTTTGTGGGAAAAGCGATCTCTAAGTGGGTCAAATGAGAAAGAATAGTGATAAAGATTAAACTAGAAAATCTCAAAGTCTCAAAAAGGTTATGAAGAAGTAACAATAATCTCCAATAAAGGGAGAGACAAAAAGTTATTGATATGGCAGCAACTAGGATTTATGCGGAAGGGAATCCCAAAAATCGGACGCTTTGTGTTACCAAGTTGTAAAATAAAATTTTGATATATTCAAAATTATAATTATAATGTTAAAATAAAAATATTTAAATATAAAAAAGAAAGTAAACCTAATAGATTTTATTGAATGAGTTTCACACTAATATTACACTTTAATATTTACAACAATATTTAACATCAAAATTGTAATGTTTAAATTTTTTTGAATAAGTAAATTTTTAAAAATAAATCTGTTTATTCCACTCTAGTGTATTTAAACATCAATTATTTGAATTATTAAATATATATTTTTTAGTTTTTTAAATATATTTATTAATAGAAAAATGTATAAACTCGATCATTTAAATAACATGTTCAATAAAAAAAATCCACTCTGCTGAATCTCATTGTTTTTATTTTATAGAAATATAACCCAAAGTGATAAGACAGAAAGTCAAGTAAACGAGTATCTTCCAAGCAATGATACATTAGAATTTGTAACGCTTTCATTGAAAAAACAAATATTTGTCATGCTATTTAGTCAATAAGAATCCAACCCTACCAATATTCTCCAATTTTTTTAACAAGCAATTCAACTTCTACAACCAAATCACCACACTGCGTTTCTTCTCAGAAATTGTCCTTGTATTGGATTCTCTCCGACATGCATTTCTCTCTAAAAAAAGTTAACTAAATTCCAAAAGATCAACCTATTCGTGAAGTACGATTATATAATTAGTGTATTTCTTTCGAAATTTCAGATTTAAATCTCATTGGTTTTAATGTTTTTTTTTAAAAATTAAATGTATCTAAATATGTAGTTAAAATTTTTTTGAATGAAAGTTTTATCCACTATTATAATTTTGTCTGACTCAAATGATTAATCTCTACTTTAGATACTTGATTTCTAAAAAAATATATAATTAAAATTGTGGAGATTTAGGCATGTGTAGTTAGTGGTCATAAACGGACATGTCTCTTTCGTTTAAATCTATTCCGTAAAGTTCATAAAAAACAGAATGAAACAGATCAAACATAGTTGAAGAAGCGAGTCTAAAACCTACATCTGTCCTGTAAAAAGTGAGAACATAACGCAAAAACTAATATAAATGTCCGCGCCCGCACCAGTAAAATTTGAAAAAAAAAAACGGGGGCGGGCACATTATCTGTGAAGAACCAAACACATTCAATGTGAAGTGCATGTGATGCTACATATGGAAAAAACTTAGCTAAACACAAACCTAACACTTGATTTTAGAAACAACCAATGATATTTTTTTAATTAATTAAAAAATAAAAAAATAATATTTTCTCTCTTCCATAATCACAACCACCCATGAATCCAAATTAAAAATAATTTAAATTTTAAATAAACTTAATATTATTTTTCTTTCTTATTGGTTGTTTGTAACACTAAAGATTTAAGTTCATTCCTACGCAAGTTTTTCTCGCTAGGCTCTTTCATATGTATCAAAAGATTCCATTTATATTACATTATCATAACGCTGTTACCTCCCATTCTCTGCAACCAATAACAACATGCATCTCTTTCCCTTCATTTTCACTCTCTTCTTCATCTTCATCACCAACATCTCCATCATCCTAGGACAACAACCTTACATTGGCCTATCCACAACAGCCTGTCCTCGAAAAGGCGACTCCAAATCAATCCGCGGCTACACCTGTAACGGCCAAACTCACACATGCCAAGCATACCTCACTTTCAGATCTCAACCAATTTACAGTTCAGTTTCAACAATATCATCATTACTAGGCTCAAACCCTTCTCATCTCGCCGAAATTAACTCGGTTTCTCTAAACGAAACCTTCGAAACAAACAAAATGGTAATTGTTCCTGTCAACTGTTCTTGTTCTGGTAACTACTACCAAGCAAACACATCCTATGTTTTTCAAAACACAGACACTTATTTCTTAATTGCCAACAACACTTTCGAAGGCCTTTCGACTTGTCAAGCTTTGATGCATGAAAATCACAACCCTGCTGATATATATCCCGGTAGAGAACTACTTGTTCCTCTTAGATGTGCTTGTCCTACAAAGAATCAAACTGAAAAAAACATTAAGTATCTCTTAAGCTATTTGGTGAACTGGGGTGATTCAGTTTCACTCATTAGTGAAAAATTCGGTGTTAACTTCAAAACCACTCTTGTTGCTAATACACTTACTTTAACACAAGCTACTATTTATCCTTTTACAACACTTCTTGTTCCTCTTTTTGATAAGCCTAAAAGTTCTCAAATTCAAACAGTTTCGGTGTCGCCACATCAAGAACCTTCTTCTTCATCAACCTCGCCTTCATCTTCTTCTTCGACCGAAAGAAAATCGGGAAAAGATTTGGTTTATATTGTGGTTGGAGTACTTGGAGGACTTGTAGTTATAGCTTTAATGTTGATTCTATGTGCTCTAATTTTCTTCAAGAAGGGTAAGAAGAAAGATGATTTTTCGGTGAATGTTTCGGAGAGTACTATTTATTCGGCGAAAGAGAAACCTGTGAAGAAAGAAGATGAAAAGTTGTTAGAGATTATATCTGGTATGGGCCAGTCTTTCCAAGTGTATGATTTTGAGGAAATTAAGGTTGCAACAGATGATTTTAGTCCAAGTTTTTTGATTAAAGGTTGTGTTTATCGCGGTGTTATTAACGGCGATTTGGCTGCAATTATGAAAACAGAAGGAGATGTTTCACAAGAGATACAAATCCTCAACAAAGTTAACCATTCTAATGTTATTCGTCTTTCGGGTGTTAGCTTCAACGAAGGACATTGGTATCTTGTTTATGAGTATGCTGCAAATGGATCGTTAAGCGATTGGATATTTTCTAACAACAAAATGAGTGATGAAAAGTTTCTGAGTTGGATTCAGAGAATGAAGATTGCATTGGATGTTGCAACAGGAATTGAGTATCTTCATAGTTTCACTTCATCTCCATATATTCATAAGGATCTTAAGTGTAGTAATGTTCTTCTCGACAACGAATTCAAGGCAAAGGTTGCGAGTTTAAGGCTTGTGAGGTGTGTGGAAGGATTGGACGAGGATAAAGAATTTGCTGCTACAAGACATATTGTTGGGACAAGAGGTTACACGGCACCGGAGTATTTGGAAAACGGAATTGTTTCTACGAAGCTCGATGTTTATGCGTTTGGTGTGTTGATGTTGGAAATCATCACAGGGAAAGAGGTTGCTGCTATTTTATCAGAAGATAATGAGAATCTGATAGATTTTTTAAGTGGTGTAGTTGATGAGGAAAGTGGCAATGAGAAGTTGAAGGAGTTAATGGATTCTTCATTGCGAGGAAATTATCCATTTGAACTTGCTATGTTTGTGATTGAAATAATTGAGAGTTGTTTAAAGAGGGATCCGGGAAATCGTCCTGCGATGAATGAGATTGTATCGGCTTTGTCAAGAACATTGGACTCTTCATTGAGTTGGGAAATGTCAGTGAATGTTCCTAGATACTAAAGTTTTAGAAGGGTCTCTTGATGTTAGTGAAGTTGACAAGGGATAATACTTAGACCAGTTAAATATATTTGTGTGTTTGTTAAGTTCTGGTTTGGTTTCTTTATCAGTATGCTGTATGATATAGTACTAATGTGTATGTTAAGTTAAGATTTAGTAGATCAGCATATATATAAATTTGATGTTTGGTGAGAAGATGAATGAATAAGAATTTTAGATTTTTTTCAAGTGTAATAGGATAGTAAGTCTTTTAGGATTTTTATATATTCTTCTCAATGTGATATATTTTAAGACTGTCCATCATATTCTTAAGGGTAGTGATGGACATAAGTCTCCACAACGGGACTTGTGACTATAACTCAACAATAACACTCTTCTTTTCTGAAGTGGAAAGATCACACAAACGTGCAACCACTGAACATATTAAGAAATCGTACCTGACTGAACCAAAAGCGTTGCTACCAGTTGTTGGAAAAAATTGTCATAGAAAAAACAAAGAATTCAATCATAACACAAAATATGACGTAGAAAATTCAAAACCAAAGAAAAAACCATGATTATTGTCAAATGACAAATAAAAAATAATGTAGAAACTCAGAAAAATATGAATAATATTTGTGTATTTATTGTATTTCTTAAGCCTATGCAAAAACTCCTATTTATAATATAGAATTGTAGACAAATTAAATAATTAAACATAAAGGGTAATTAAATCTAACATAATTATAATACAAATTACAATTATTAGATAATCATAACATATCATAACATCCTCCCTCAAACTCAAGTGATTGGAGTTGTAAACAACATGAGTTTGGAAACTAAAGTGCGAAAGCAACTAGGAGAATGAGGTTTTGTAAACAAATTAGAAGGTTGGTTAAGAGTGTCAATGGAAATGATATGAAGCTCAGCACGGAGAAGTTGCCGACGAATGAAGTGACAATCAATATCAATATGTTTTGTTTGTGAATGGAAACATCATTGTGAGCACTTTGAAAGGATCTACGATTACCACAATAATAATCTGTCCGTGAAGGTTGAGATGTCTCTAAATCAACAAGAAGCTAACGAAGCCATAATATCTTAGAAGTCATATCAGCAAGAGCACGATATAGAGGACAACAACATATTGCGTCGTACATGGAGAGACCAAGAAGTGACTAACCAAATAAACAACATATGATATATATGGTCTAGTAACAGTAAGGTAAATCAAGCTACCTAGGAGTTTCCGATAAAGAGAGGCATCATCGAGCAAAGTACCATCTTGAGGAGTAAATCAAACATTGGGTTCTAGAGGAGTATTTTCAATTTTACAATCATTGAGGCATGCTCGAGAAATAAGATCAGAAGCATATTTAGCTTGTGAGATAAATAAGCCATCACTAGAAGATAAGACCTCAAGTCCTAGAAAGTAACTTAATGGTGCAAAATCCTTCATCTCAAAGTGCTCACATTAAAATTTCTTGAGCTCTTCAATTACAACAAATTCGTCACCGGTGATAATCATGTCATCAACATTAAGAAGCAAGACAATACTACCATTGTTTTTTTCGAGTAAAAAGAGCAAAGTTATAAGAATTGGAAGAGAAATTTAATTGAGTGATAGTATTGTGAAATTTAGCAAACCAAGCTCGAGGTGCTTGCTTAAGACCATAGAGAGCCTTATGAAGATGACACACTTTATTTTCCTGGTAGGTATCTCCTAGAGGAGGACACATATTAACAACTTCTTCTAACTCAACATTGAGAATGCCATTTTTGACATCCATTTGCATAAGTATCCAATTTTGGGTGGCTGCAATGGCGAGAAGAGTTCAAACAAAGGTGATACGTGCAACATGAGCAAATATTTCATCATAATCAATACTGTTGTACCCTATTTTTTACCCCTAATATTTCCCACATCTCATTTGCATCTTTGCACCACAAACAAGATCATGCTTTGGTTCTTCTATTCCTCTCATCTTTGGTTTTATACCTTGCAGGGATCACCGAGCATCTTGATGTTTCTTATTTGCCTTTATTTTCTTATGTTTACTAACCTTTAATCAAAATCCAAATATGTTTGTTTTCTTTTTACTAACTTTTTCAGGAAGGATTTGGATCAAGGATATCAAATGTCAGTCCCTCAACTCGAATGGAATTCATCTGAACAAAGTCAAAGTTGATATGCGAACAATTCAAAATCATCTAATCAAGAGTTTCCAAGATTTAATCGATTATTATTCAAGAAACTCCAAGGTTCATGTGTTTATTTCCATGCCTTCTTTGACAAGCAAAAAGAATCGAGTCAGAGCCAAGACAACACATGAAAGAGCCATTTTCTCATTTTTTTTCACTATGTTAGTCGATTAACCAAAATTTGCCTAAAATGGTTTAATCGATTAACACATGCAATTTTTGGCTAAAAAAACAAATAATTCAAATTCTGCAGCATTTTGGCACCAAATTCAATTGTTTCATCATGAGAATATTCTAGATTACTTCCAAATAATTCCCCTACCTCATCACAATTAATTCCCACCATACACCTTCACTAATCACCACTTGATCTTGATTTTGCCTCCAAATTTCAATTCCAATCCTAACTTTGGCTCCAAACCAAACTCCAAGCCACCAAAATTCCAAGCCTAAATTCTATAAATAGAGGCCTCATTTCATACATTCTTCAAGCTTTTGATAGATAAATTCACCTTGTCAAAATTCTTCTTGACTCTCTCAATTTTCTCCAACTACCAAATTTACCAAACTATTTCTTCCATTGAAAGTTAGTAAGTTCGTCATTAGAACTTACTAATCTTTGAGCTAAAGCTCTATCCAAGCACTTTTTCATCATCAATTTCTGTAGATCAGGGATTTGAAGTGTTGTTCTTGGAGTTGATTTGAAGAATTTTCATATTTGAAGTGGTAAACTCTTGATCCACAATTGTTGTTCTTGATACATCCTTCACAATGTGATCTATTGTTGATTCTTGTTGCTTGATCTTTGGATCTTGCAAATTGTGATCCATTGGTGTTACTTGTTGTTGTTTTACTTGATTTTTCGTGCACAATTGTATCCTTGATCATGAGGTGTTTGAAGAAATGATTGATCAAGGATTTTGTAATTTTCAAATTGATTTGCTGCTGTTTTTACAGTGTTAATCGATTAACCAAAAACAAGCACAAACTGGTTAATCGATTAACAGTTGGTTTCTGCGCCAAGAACTGCAATTTTACACTGGTTAATTGATTAACCAGTTTTGTATTTCAAATCGAATAACTAGTTGATGTTAGAGAAGTTGAAAAGGGATAATACTTATATCTGTTAGTGATATTTCTATGTTTGTTCAGTTATGGTTTTCTTTATCAGCATGTAGTATGATAGTAGTAATGTGTGTGTTAAGCTAGGATTTTGTAGATCAGCATATATATAAATTTGATGTATGGTGAAAAGATGAATGAATAAGAATTTTAGCTTTTTCCAAGTGTAATAGGTTAGTAAGTCTTTTAGGATTTTTGTATATTCTTCTCAATGTGATATATATATATATATATATTTTATTCTTCTCTCTGCAACTAAGACTGTCCATAATATACTTAAGAGAATTTTTTAATACACCCCATAAATTTCTTAGGCACCACGCGAAATTCCTTTTTTACCCCCTGCTTCCGGATATGCACATTTGGACGCACCATTATTTTTAAAAACGTTGATTTATTCCGGATGTGCATATCAGAAATAATTCATGATGTGCAAATCCGGAACCATTTCTTATAACTTCGCGCCAGAGCTCCCCCCTCTCATTCTTTTGCTTTTCACATTCCAAACAGTCAAACTCTCTCAAACTCTCAATTTAAATCCTCTGTATCTCAATTTAATAGGTAATTTTTCGAATTTTAGAGTTTTGGAGTTATTTTTGAGTAATCGATTTAGAGTAGACATTTAGGTGTAGAAATTGTTAGGTACTATGAATAACATAGGTTAGAGACAATGTAGGTATTGTTTGCTGCTTCAAACGGACGATCAGGGCATTAAAATGCCCTTTTCTATGGTAGAGTAGCCATGACTGTGTTTTTTAGAACTTGAAATACGTACCGGATGTGCAGATCAGGAAAATTTTTAACGTTGATTGCTTTCCTGATGTGCACATCCAGAAAAACCCAACGTTAAATATTCTGAGTACTTCCGGATGTGCATCAACAGAAGTTGCGACAATATATTAACATCTGCGACCAACCAACAAAACTGATTTAAAAAAAAATAAAGTTCTGCTATTTTTCCTGATCTGCGGATCAGGAATTATTCCTGATATGCACATCCGGAACAAATCAATGTTTTAAAAAAAAAAAATGGTGCGTCCGGATGTGCATATCCGAAAACTAGGGGAAAACGAAAATTCGTGTGGTGCCTAAGAAACCTTTGGGGGTGTAATAAGAAATTATCTATACTTAATGGTAGGATTTTATACTTTTTTCACCTGATATATTTCTCTACTCTTTATTCATCAATGTAATGTCACAACACATCTTGCATCAATCAATATTTGTGTATTAATTAGCACTTATATAATCATAATAGTATCAATATATCTTTGACTTGAATTTTTCACAAGTCAAAAATATTCTTTTATCAATTTTTTCTAGTCCAAACTCCACAACGGAATTTGTGACTACAACTCAACAACATTCTTCTTTTCTTCTTTTATGATGTGAAAAGATCATACAAATGTGGAACCACTAAGCATACTAAAAAACATACCTTAACCGAACCATAAGCAGTGCTATCTGTTGTTGAGAAAAATCGTCATAGAGAAAAAAATAATTCAATCACAACACAAAATATGATGCAGAAAACCCAAAACCAAAGAAAAACTATGATTGTGGTTAAATGACAAATAAAGACTAATGTAGAAACTCGGGAAAATATGAATAATACTTGTGCATTCATTATATATCTCAAGTACATGCAAAAATTCCTATTTATAATATAGGATTGCAGACAAAGAAACAAATAAAATAATTACACATAAAGGCTAATTAAACTTAACATAATTACAATAATGAGATAATGCCAGGTATCGACACAAAAGTCATAAGCCATTGCCTTGTCATCCATCCCTCCGCCAAACCCCTGGTGTAGAGAAAACGGAAGGTAGGCGAGGAAAAGAGGACCGCCATCGATGAAGAGATGGAAAAACTATTTGACGCTAAATTCATCACTGAAATGAAATACCCCACATGGCTGGCTAACATATTCTTAGTGCGAAAGTTCAACAATAAATGGTGCAAGTGTGTATACTTTAAGGATCTGAATGTTGCCTGCCCCAAAGATCCGTATCCGCTACCATACATAGACCGTTTGGTTGACAGTTTGTTAGGGTACCATACGTTAAGCTTCAAGGATGCGTACTTGGGATACAGCCAGATCTAAATGGATCCCTTGGACGTGCCCAAGTCCGCCTTTATATCGAACCATGACAACTACTACTACAATGTCATCATTTAGCCTCAAGAATGTTGGCGCCACATACTAACAACTCATGTAAGCGTTTTTTTCCCATCAGATAGGACGAAATTTAGAGGTATATGTCAACAACATAATTATTATATTAGGGGAGGAATATAGCCACGCCAACAACTTGGATGACATCCTACAATCATTAAAGAGGTATGATATGTGCCTGAACCCCATCAAGCTCTCCTTCGGAGTTCAAGCAAGAAAATTTCTAGGTTTTGTGCTAACAAGGAGAGGCATTGAGGCATATCCTGACAAGTGCCAAGCGGTCATCAACATGTGGAGTCCCAAGAGCGTGAAGGAAGCACAACAACTTACTGGATGCCTTGCTGCCCTGTCTTACATTTTCTCCTATGTAGGCGATAAAGCTTTCGTTTTCTTTGCTACCCTGAGGATAAAAGAAAAGTTCAAATGGACCGCTTAGTGTGAGAAGGCTTTCACCAAGGTCAATGAGTTCCTCACATCGCCACCGATCCTCATTGGCTCAAAGGAGAACTCATATTTTTCTCCTCTATCTCTCGGTCACCGAGCGAGCGATAAGTTCAGTTCTTGTCCAAGAAGTAGACAAGGCGTAGACACTTGTGTATTTCGTAAGCAAAATGTTCAAATACGCCAAGACACGCTACCAAAAGATTGATAAACTGGGGTTGGTCGTTGTCTCTACGGAGAGAAAGCTCAGGTTATACTTAAAGGGGCACACCATCCTAGTAAAAACCAAATATTTTGTGCGAAAAGTATTGAAAAAAAACCCGTCTTGGCAAGAAGAATGGTAGCATGGGCAGTAGAGTGCTCCGAATACGGCATCCAGTGGGTCTATATGGGAAGCATCAAATCTCAAGCCAAGCCGACTTTGTAGCTAAACTCAGCTCGCCCATAGATGAAAACCACTTTAGATTAGGCGTTATCTGTCGATGAAGCCTACAACATCAAGGGAAACAGTGCAGAAATAGTTCTCTAAGAAGCTCATATGTATGTACCTTTTTTCAGGGATTCAAACCTAGCATGAACCCATCTGGGTTTTTCCATCTTTCCCATGGCAGCCTCTAAGTCAACTCCCAGATAGTCTACCATCAACTTGATTTCCTCATCTTTGTTAATCCTCCCATGATCTAGAAGTTTCCCCCTAATTGGAAGATGCAGCAAACACGACACTTCGTCAAGTGTGATAGACATCTCACTAAGTGGTAGATGAACTGATGATGTCAATGTGCCATCTCTCCATGAATGCATTAACTATCTCGTGGTTGACCGTGACATAATTGGTCTTGCACAAGCCTTTCATCCCATATAAGGACAAAGAAGTCTGAAACCACTCATCAGTAGGCTGTGGCAAGCCAGTAATCTTCCACCCATGGTTAATGATTTTCAGCGAATCACGGTCCTGCAGAAAAATAAATCTATGTCATAAACTTGTAATATAATAATAAATGTAATTTAAAAATAATGAATCCAACTTATTTTTCCTCTCCGTCCCAGATATGTTTGACAGTATGGTCCGGGTAAAGAGGCAAAAATGATAACTTTATAAAGCCTCCTCCAAATACCTGAGGTGGCACTGGCTCATCAGCCTGAGGTGGCACTGTCTCATTAGCATGAGGTCCCTCCGTGGCCTAGGGTGGAACTGGTTCCTCAAGTACCTCTGGTGACTCGTGTACCTCTAGTGTCTAAATAGGTGAAACATGCCATCTACATGAAGATGTAGGCACTGATGCGTCAGTAGGTGATATATGAGCCCTAAAGGTTTATGCCTCCGCATGAACTAGGATAGAGGGAATATTAGCCTTCAAAACCTGACCCCCACCCCACCCGGACAGATGCATGTTGTGCAATCCTCTCATGCCTCAGTCTGTCATCTCTATCATCCATAATACATGTAAATAACCCAGACAAGTGTCACACAAATATTACATGCTACCCTACAAGCAAGAAAAAAAAATCAGACGGATAAATTACTGAGATGCATCTTCGACTCCTGGGAATTCAAACGTTTATAAATTCTGGAAATGCATCTCCAAAATTTCCTAGAACATTCAACTTCATCAATGGAGGTAATGCAAACCACCAAACCCCTAGAAATAATGCATAGATTGTCATTTTTAACCATGACAAACATTTTTCAGTATGTATAAACTATGAATCATGCAAAAAAACTATCTATTTCTTGACCTAATAATCAATTTCTACTAATTTATACAAAAATTCAAAAATTTTGTTGCTACAAGACATATTGTTGGGACAAGAGGTTACATGGCACCAGAGTATTCGGAAAACAGAATTGTTTCTACGAAGCTAGATGTTTATGCGTTTGGTGTGTTGATGTTGGAAATCATCACAGGGAAAGAGGCCGCTGCTATTTTATTAGAAGATAATGAGAGTCTGATATATTTTTTAAGTGGTGTAGTTGATGAGGAAAGTGGTAATGAGAAGATGAAGGGTTGATGGATTCTTCATTGCGAGGAAATTATCCATTTGAATTTGTTATGTTTGTGATTGAAATTATTGAGAGTTGTTTAAAGAAGGTTCCAGGAAATCATCCTGCGATGAATGAGATTGTACCGGCTTTGTCAAGAACATTGAACTCTTCATTGAGTTGGGAAATGTCAGTGAATGTTCCTAGATACTAAAGTTTTAGAAAGGTCTCTTGATGTTAGAGAAGTTGAAAAGGGATAATACTTATATCAGTTAGTGATATTTCTGTGTTTGTTAAGTTCTGGTTTTCTTTATCAGCATGTAGTATGATAGTAGTAATGTGTGTGTTAAGCTAGAATTTTGTAGATCAGTGTCGCTCCTGGGATTTTCATCCAGGTACAAACACGAAAGTGGCGTGGAAACAGAGTCGCCAGCAATGTGTATTTATCCTAAGAGAGGGAAAGGAAACACTGTGTAAACCTGAGGGAAGGGAAAAGACATGGTCTCGCGACCAAGAGAAACGGGTAAGGGAGTCGGTTACGCGAGGGGAAGGTATTAGCACCCCCACGCGTCCTTCATACTCGATGGGATCCATGCTTGTTGTCTCAATCAAAGGGTGTCGTCGTTTGGAGCTCCACTGCTACTAGAAAGGAAAAAGGAACAGGAACGGAAAGGAACGAGGAAACGGGGAAGACAAGGAAAAAAAGTGACTCGGTAGGACATCGTCGGAGTCCTAGGCCTACGTATTCCCTCGTGCAATGGGAAAGTCAAAGTCAATGTAGTTCGGACACGAACTAAAGGGGGGAGGTTGCTCGCCAAGTCATCGCCGTCTTGTGCCTACGTTTCCTCGATCTAACCAGAAGGAGGAAATCAGAGCAGTCATAGTTCTACTTAACCAAGTCTGTGTTTTTTATGAGCAACGTTAAGTTCGCGTCCGACAGTAAGGGTCAATGCCTGTTTGCGGCGAGACGGAAGTAACGTGCCCTTTTCTGAAAATAGCTTGAAACTTAACAATCCCGAAGGATGAAAAAGGTTTGAGTTTGTTTTGTGTTTTTTAGACAAGAAGTAGATTGAAGTTAGTTTGTAACTTGCATTGCACCGAAGTCTACAACATAGGAACAAATACATCGCGTATCGTCCCCAACAGGACGTACACTAAGCATCCTAGAAGAATGAAGGGAGACCCCGCATTATTCACTTCCCACATATAAGGCTCATGATACATGTTTAACCTTTATTAAGTGTTTTTGAAATGTTATGAGATGAGAAGAGAAGACTCAAGTCGAAAAGAAAACACTAAGGGAATCTAAATGTTCCTATTGTTATCATGCAAAGTTGGCCCTAAGGTCAAGGATTAAGAACCTAAGTCTAAAGAGAAGAGAGGGATAACACTACCTAATGCTTATCCTACCTCACCTTAATAAAAAATTAAGGATGAGCTAGGATCCCGAAGGGATGTGAAGAAGTCCTACACAATCAAACATTATATCATGCTATTCACAAAAGTAAAAGACAAGTAAGATAAATGAAAGATGAGAGAAGAGATTAACATGGATAACCATCCACACATTCAAACTCCTTACCTCTGCCCCTACATATAAGGTTAGTACCAAATGATTACAAGTAATGGATACAAGTAACAAAAGTAAACCAAACAAGTACTAGTTGCTTTAAGAAGACAACTTGAAAAGAAAAAAAATGTTAAACCAAAATGAAAGAGTCCTAAGAGTTAAGGAACATCTAAGGTCAGTAGGTACATGTCAATGTATCCTACTAAAGTTAAGGTACCAAATGAAAGAAAACTATGTCAAACTATGTACTAGACTACCATACAAATGCAAGTTGTATGCTACTAATGAAAGATGGATGCACATGGTTCATAAACATGGATGAATGCACATGTAAACATAAAAGTCAGAAGTGAATGACATTTAAGAATGTGTGGATATGTCATTAAGATGGCATGAGATTCATAAATGCAAACATTGATCAAGTAAGAAGAAGTGGGAGCAAACATCATTCAAGTTCCAACAATAAAGCATACTTGTAATGCAAGTAAGAAATGAAGATGAAATGGGATCATACATGTCTAATGGACACAAGTCAGTAGCACATGACATTTGAAATTACATTTGGAAGTCAAGAATGTATGCACAAAGTTCACCCAAGTGTCATGTTGAAGCACATTGAAGATTAGAAGCAAACATGGTTCAAACAAGCATGCAAAGATTTATGAACTTAAGAGACATGTGATGTGCAATTATAGGTCATGGAATATGGTTGAGGATGATTGCAAACATAAGTGAATCATGTTTACGTGATGGTTTAAGATCATACAAGTGTTGGTACAAACATGTGCTCAAAGAAGATCGAGTAGGAATGCACAATTATACAACACACTTCAAGTTAAAACATGTGCATACAAGTCATGTAAGGATGAACTTAAAATGACCTATAATGCAAAAAAAATGACCTATAATGTTCATGTAACATGTGTCAATAGGTCTCAACAAAGGTCAAATAAAGTTGCACACAATCCACATTAAAACCCTAGGACAAGCCTTCTAACATTCACACAAACAAACATGCTTTCATACAATCCATAAAGTCATGTTAAGATAATGAGAAATTTGAGAAAAGACAAGTAAATTGAGTTGAAATCAGTGTACAAACATATCTCAAAAAGACGGCTTAAAATCAATTACCAAACATGCTCAAAGATGCTTCACAATCCCAAACCAATCACATAAACAAATGGCTCAAAGACCTCATTCAAAAGTCAATCAAAAAATGATCTAAAAATTTATGAAAAAAGTATGAGATGCATCAATATATCACAGAGGCATGGATCAATTATCATGTGAAAATTCAACACAAAACTATGTCAAACAAATAAGAAATAAAGTATGTATCATGAATAGATGCACAAACAAAAGAAATTAAAAGCAAATTCATGGAAACATGTCAAAGTATGATAAAACTAGAAAATAAAATATATCAAAATTATTTAAATGTCTTATAATGCTTCATGAATTTTTATGGGATTTTTGGATGCTCAAAAGCATTTTTAAAAATCAAATGGCAAACATATATGGAAAGAGAATTAAAAAAAACAAAGAAAAGGTCAGGGGGGTGCCACGAGAACAAAAACCAAGTTAAGCTGCATTGGGCTTTAAAAATAACGGGTGCGTATAGCAAAGCAAGCCCAATCCAAAAACGTGCTCAGATGAGGCTCATAACGTGTGGATTAGTCGACAGTTGACTCAATGAAGGCCCTTGGATCAGGTCAGCACAAGATGATCACAAAAGTCCAATCATCATGTGGATAAAAAACATGCACATGATAAGCAATGAAGAGACAAACACACTTGATCCAATAATTCAAAAATAACCAGAAAAAGAAACACGTGAGTGGTGCGTGGTTTCATTAATGCGCTGGCATGCTCTGGTGCGTTAGATTCAAATGATCAGACGACTGGGATTTAAACTGATAAAAATGCTAGGGTTTCAAACATCACCGGCTGGAGAAGACTCCGGTCATCTTCTCCGGCCACTCTCCACCGTGCCAAAAACTCCAGGTCATCAGAAATTGACAAATCTTATATCAAAATGCTCCTTAGGACACGTAGATCATGGATCCAGCATCAACAATCACAAACAACTCACATACAGAGAGAAACGAAGAGAAACAAATTGCCCTAGAATTTGAAACTATGCACCTATGGTGCCTATCAACTAGTCGGTGATCACATTGTTCCTATTGAGCTCAAAACAATCAATCAACAAGAAAAATCAGTGCATAAAGAGAGCAAGAAGACTGAGATTAAACCTGTAATGATGATGATTCCTTAGCTCCACAGAAAACTAGAGAAGTGGTTCCTTCTTCTTGAGATCCAAAAGGAGCCAAATAAAGGCTATATGAAGCTTGTGATGACTGAGAAATTCAAGTGGAGAAGACTTGCAGAGGATCCTTCAATGCTTCAATGCTTCAAGATTAAGAAGTTCTTAATGAAGATGATGAATGTTGAAGCAATATTGAACAAGTTGCAGAGGGGATGAGTTCGAGAGAGAGAGGAAAACTCAGAGAGAAAGAGTGTAAAGTTTGTGAAATGTGGAGATTGAAGGAGAACTGATCCAAATTCTGTTGGAGTTTCTATTTATATGTGGGGTTAACTGTTAACCAACTGTGGTTAACAGTTAGAAGCTTGGTTAGCTGAGTTGGGAGTGAGTCAAGTTGGTTATGGCTCGAGTTGTGGTGTTTTAGCTCATATGTGGAGAAGATCATGCAGGTTTATGGTGAGGATTAAGTTGAGTGGTGATGATGTATGATGATAGCAGCAATGCAGCTTGCTTAGCCAGCTTTCTCTCTTTCCCTCGTGTTTGAACAAATAAAGCATGCATGGTACATGAGCATGAGTGTATGTAAGGAACATGTTTAGCTTATTATGGTAGTGTTTAGTGATATGGGATGAAGCATGCGTATGACATCAATAAAATGCAACAAATTCTGTTTACTTGGTATGGAAGAAACATTTGGTATGATGATGAGTTTGAAGCATCATATCTCAATGACCATGGGGTGGAAATGGTTGTTTTTTGATCGTTTTGAAAGAGGTTATGGAGTACAACAAGGTTGATGTTCAAAAAAATTGCAAATAGAACCTCTAACATACTCAAAAATGAACATGAAATTGTGTGGTCATGACTGCATAGGCATGTCACCAGACCTGCCCTCGACCAACTCATGTGCATGGGAGTGAATCACTTGAAACACCTAACTTTGCCTCAATATATCTCTCAATGAGTTGATCAGATGAAAAATCTTTCAACACCAAACTTGAAGAGGAGATGGAGATGAATAAGATTGATGTTGAACATTTTTCCTATTGAAGCCTCCATCAATGAGATATTTACCTATGAACTTGGATAGAACCTGCACACAAGGTGTTTGTGAAAATGACTACGTGCTGACTGGCCATGACTTGCCATTTTGCCTTGATTTGTCTCAACTTTAACCCACTATATCTCTCTCAATTTTAATCCCATGGGGATGTTCATGGTATGGTTTTGAAGCTTAGAATTTGAACTTTTGATAGGCCTCCATAAACTTTCAATTTGGAGCTTGGACCATAGAGAAATAATGCTTCAAAAGTGACCCCTTAGCTTGACAAAACTTGCCATAAATGGAAACCCTAAGTTTCTAAATTTGGCAACTTTGAATCTTTCTTGATTTTTTTGATGAAACCCTAGACATTCCTTGATCAAATCTTCACCAATGATCATATTCAACTTGAGGAACATGAAATTGACCTCAAAAAGTCAGGAGTTGACTTTTTCCTCTACACAGTTGACTTTTCCCCAATTCTCCTGATTTTTAGTCAATTGATCAATTGAAACCCCTCCAAACCAAATTGATGGGAAATTCTTCATCCCTAGACACTTGAGGACATTTAGAATACCATAGAATCAAGCTTTGCCCAAAAAATCAGAAATAAACTGATTTTATGGCAAACCCTAGTTTTGTACCCTCAGTCTAGGAGAAATCAACACATCTTCCAAATCCAAATTCCTCTGAGTATGATGTGTGTCCTCTCAAATAATGATGAGATATGCCATTGGGTGATGATAAAAGCTCAAGAATCTTGCCCATTAGTGTGTTATATCCAAGAGTTCCAAAACCCTAATTTGAACATCCATGCTAGGAGGTGATGAGTTGCTTCAATCCTTTATTGAATTCCCATCTCTTGATGACTTGAGGGCTCAAATGAGATGAATTGAGATATGAGGAGCCCTTGTGACTTGTTTGGAAAAGTTTGATTCTTATCCTTTGCATTTGAATTGTTCATACCTTGAGATACCTGATCCCATGCCTTACAACCAATGATGTGTGATTTAGTATGACCTACATGCAATGCAAAATAGATGAAGCATAAGCCAGTTATGAGGTAATAAATAAGAGGGCAAATTTTTGGGGTATTACAGCTGCCCCTATTTAATCCACTGTGGACTTGAATGGATGAAAGCAACGAATATCAGAAATTCAAGGTACATAGGGATTGAATACAAGAATAACCAGAAAATTTGCACTCTGTGGGTAGAAGAGAAAATATTTATGACAAACAAAGTGGTTGTGATGATGGAGAGGTATTTGTGGAAAATAGTTTAGAACAAGTGAAATCCAAAGAAGGCCTGTCGGGAACGGTTGGAGTCTAGATTGTGCCTGTCAGGAACGGTTAAGGTGCGCCTGTCGGGAACGATCAATGTAAGCCTGTCGGGAACAGTTAAGCTTGAACTCAAAAGTCGCCTGTCGGGAACGGCTAAAGGTTAAAACTTATGGTTACCTATTGGGAATGGTAAATGGGCCGGTCGGGAACGGCTAGGTTTAACACTTAAAGGATGTGTGTCGGGAACGACTAAAGTTTAAAACCTATGGTTACCTATCAGGAATGGTAAATGGGCCTGTCGGGAACGGTCAGGTCTAAAACTTAAAGGGTGCCTGTCGGGAATGGCTAAAGTTGAAAACCTATAGTTACCTATCGGGAATGGTAAATGGTCATATGTCGGGAACGGCTAAGGTCTTAAACTTAAAGGGTGCCTGTCGGGAATGGCTAAAGTTGAAAACCTATGGGTTACCTATCGGGAATGGTAAATGGGCCTGTCGGGAACAGCTAAGGGAAGCCTATCGGGAATGGTTCCTGAAGAAATAAGGTTGACCTATAGGTCTATTGGGAATGACTAAGGTTCAAAACTTAGAAGGTACCTATCGGGAATAGCGGAAGGAATCCTATCCGAAATGGTTCCTAAGAGATACGGTTAAAATGCAAGATCAAAAGATCTGTAAATCGAGGAATATAACTCTGGTGAAGAGGATAGAGGTGAGACCTTTGTACTGCCTGGAAATGTCTGTTGGGTGTCATACCTCAAATTTTGACCACTAAGATTTCCCATCATTGTGAAAATCATCATCACAATATGGAGGAACCTTCAGGCCTCATCAATCTCCCCAAAGATGGGTGAGCATCCACTACAATCAAATTTAGGGTTTCAGGCCCTCTCAGAGTTCTTAGACAAAGGATCAATCAAGGAATGACATGATCTTCAACTTGTATAACCTCTCAAACATCCACAAAGGATCAAGAGGACTCCCACTTCAAGGATTAAGCATAAGGTTGCAGCATTCAAAGTGGATTAAGCCTCAAGATCGCCAGTGTCACCAAATTAGGGTTTTGGTCGACTAGGGCCTCCAGATGGAAATTTTCCTCTGGGCATGAGCCAATGCTTCAAAGCGTATCCTAAAATACTCCATGGAACATCATGAACCCAATTATCAAGTCAATTTTGCTTCAGGGGATGCACTCATCAAAAATCAGGAATTAGGGTTTCTTGACCTAATTCACCTCTAAGTTGACTTTTGGGACAAAACATGAGCCAAGACCTCAAGAAGAGGATTTGAGGGTCTCTAATACACCACATTGATCCATTTACAACAATGGATTGATCCAAGAAGCTTGAGCAACAAGTTTCAATTTCATCTGAGCCACAGTTAGGGTTTCGCGAGAAAAGTCAACTGTATCTTTGACTTTTGACCAGGACATACTCCCAAACCCTAGGACATGATTCACTACACCCTATAACACCTATGAAATCAATCCATCAAGTTTGATTTAGGTCAAGGACTTGATTTCATAGAGGATCGCACAATTTGGAATTCATCTGATAAAAAGTCAACTGTGGACAAAAGTCAAACTTTGACTTTTTGAGATTTTTCACAATTATGATTTTTTAACCCTAAAATGATGTTAATGTGTGATTGGAATCATCATTCATCAAGAAAAATCAAGAAAAGTGGGATAACTTGTAAAAGGGGTAACCATAAAAACTTAGAAATTTTTCTAAGTTATGGAACAAACTGGCTAGGGTACCAACTTTGGAGGATCATAACTCCTAAACCACAAGGTCATTTTTCCCCATCCAAAGTTGGATTTTTAGCTCTCATGGCCCTCTACAAAAGCTTCAAACATAATTCATTCCAATTCCTCATGGATTTTAAGTTATGGAATTATCAAAATCACAAAAAGTGAAAATGTCGCTTTTTTCCAACACTTAGTGAAATTTTAACTAAGTCAGAATCTTCCTTACTTTTTTCCAAATCTAGGGGCATTTTTCACTTGGATCCAAAAAGTATCAAAACCTATTATGATCAAACAGTTATTGTATCATATGAGGGCTTTCCAAAATGGCCAAGAACTCCATCAAAGTCCACTTGAGCCATGAGATATGACAATGCCAATATGCCTTGCTGCAAACTGTCATGGCAAGACAGATTTTGGAGTTTATCTCGATTTGCTCAAATTTTGCAAAGGGCAGGTAACTCTGTCTATCTGAACACCTCAAGGGGGGACTAAGGAGGAACCAACTCTGATCCCAAGCCTCCCAAGTCTTTGGAACCAAAAATAGCATGCCAAACCTAGAAATCCCTAAAAGAGGGACAAGACTCCAATTTTGGATTAGAGCATTCAATGCATATACCAAGGTGGCATGGACTAAGCCATTTCCAACTAAATTTAGTCAAGACTTATCCAAGACCAAGGGAACCAACAGCCTGTGCCCTAACCTCTATTCAATGGCTAGAGGAGACTTGGATTCCCATTGATCAACATTGACCAAACCTATGCAGCAGTTGGCATTCACTATTCCTTGCAAAACAAACTTGCTCTACTATAAATAGAGCTCATTTGTGATCAGTTTGAGTACACCAAAGTGTAGCGAGCGATTTTGGACGTGGTTCTTAAGCAATGTCGCTCTTTGGGTTTGTTTAATACATGTCGATTCATTTTTTATCCTATTAAAGGTGATTAAGGAAGGGAAATAGATGTCTCCAATTAACCCTGCTTGCATACTGAGTTTAAACAGCGGTCTGTTAGGTTACAGATGCGATCAATATGGTAGGGCCTTTGTACTGGTTATTTGTATTTTCGCCAATACTGATTTCTCTCTGGGATCTTGTTAGGATACTGCTTCAGATTATTATATATGGGATTTGGTTTTTGTTAAGTATGCTCGCTAAGATCTTTTCTTTCGATCTTATGCCTACGTATTCCCGTTTACCGAAACAGGGAAATCAGAGCGTTCGTAGTTCCTCCTATTCTACGGGAGGAAATGGGTTTTGGGTGTCTTGTTCAAAACCCAAGACGTGAAGCGAAATGTGATTTGTATCTTGATCAAAGCCCAAGATGTGAAGCTGAAAAGTCTATTTGTATCTTGTTCAAATCCCAAGATGTGAAGCTAAAAGGTTTTGACTTTAGAGAGAGTTTGTCATCTCTAAAGAGGGGGTTGTATGTCACAACTATTTATAAAGGAGAATTACTTTAACCGGGATGTGTGAATCCGGAAATGCCATAATTTCCTTTATAGGAGATTTTTAACCTGAAGGAGAAGACTTTAACTCAGTGCAGAGCAATGCTATCTTTCCTTAGGAATGTCTCATGCTAAAAGAGGGACAGTGGCATGGATATAGATGATCCAGAGGCTTGCCGCTTACAGCGATTAGATGAAAGGGAAGGAGTTGTTGATGTTGGTATACTGTGAACGAGGCACAACTTTGATGCTAAAAGGTTAATTGGATCAACCAATAGTTTTCTTATACAAAGCCTAAGAGAAGGCTAATATATGTCTCGTACAAAGCTCGAGAGAGAGGCTAAAAGGTTTTGACTCGACGATGGAGTCTTTTGGTATCTCGTATAAAGCCCGAGATGAAGGCTATTTGACTCAACAAGAGAGTTTTTTTTGTATCTCGTACGAAGCCCGAGATGGAGGCTAAAATTTGTTTGGCTCAATAAGAACCTTTTTGTATCTCGTATAAAGCCCGAGATGGAGGCGAAAGGGTGATTGACTCAATAAGGGAGTCTCTTATGTGTCTCGTACAAAGCCCGAGAGAGAGAGGCTAAACATTATTTGACTCCGCTGGGGAGAATCATTATACAAAGCCCAAGAGAGAGGCTAACTTTATTGGAAGAGGAGGCTATGGTAACTGTTTCAGTTGAGTGACAGATCCAGTATACTGATTTTAAAAGAGAAAATCAGTTCTTATATGAGTAACACTGTACTCAGGGATTTTTGATGCGAGGATCAGGGTTACCTCCTTTTCTTTGAGGAAACGGGAAATCCAAAGGTTATTGAGACTGTCCGAGTCTACGAGTTTCCTTCCTATTTAATGAAGGGGTCACTTGAGAATGTCCTTGAGACTCAAGGAGATTAGACTGTCCGTGTCTAGAGTTTCATCTTTTGTACTATGCTTTGAGAAACAGTAGTAGACTCTTTGAAAGGACTGTTCTATTTAAGATGACTAATTTCTGTTCCTATACTTCTAGGAGGTCGTCTGAACAATTTGTACGAAGCCCAAGAGGAGGCTGGAAACTTTTAAAAAGCCGACGGGTCCTTGTACGAAGCCCAAGAGGAGGCTATCATTCCCGGAGGAAGAGATCATTACGTGAAGCCTAAGAGGAGGCTGTGAATACTTCTAAGAAGCCGACGGGTCCTTGTACTAAGCCCAAGAGGAGGCGGGGTTACTTTTAGGAAGCCCGTGGGTCCTTGTACGATGCCCAAGAGGAGGCCGATGCTTTTAAGAAGCCCGTGGGCCCCCAAACCCCGAGAAATTCAAGGCAAGCTATTCACAAGGAATAGATCAAGTCAGGAAAGTTTGGGAATTTGGAAGAAACTCAAAGATGCCATTCACGGAGAATACATTCATCTCTGGGAGTAGAGTTTCTTGACAATTCCTAATGAGGACAGCCGAAGAGAAGACTGTATCTGGTGATCCTATTGGGGGTCTAGTTGTCTATTTCTATGAATAAACGAAACGGCGTCACCTAGTTCTAGACGTAGTTGCCGGGTAAACTCTAAATATCTATACTATTATTACACAGTTGATATTAGTTTATGAAAGAAGACATACAGCGAAACAGCCCCACAAAACAGTTATATGTATATGAAACACTTACTCGGTTGTAGAGCTTCCATGCTGTTTGGTTAGTTGTTCAACAAAGAAAGATTGAAAACAACAGTATATTCAAAATCAAAGGAGAAAGTGCTTTGAAAAAGAAATATTTGGGGCTTACAGCTCAAGGAGAGGCCCAGGGTTTTATCAGTGATTGCACAGTTGAATTTGTACAGAGGGACTTATACAAGTGACTGTGGCCCAAAAAGATTTTATGTACAAAGGGATGGGTCTTACACTCTCTCAAGAGGCCCAAAAGGTTTTAAAGAAAAGAGTGGGGCTTATAACACGAGGGTAGGCCCAATTGATTTTTCCGTTTAAAAATGGCGATCGCGCTGAGGTTTTCTTTTAACGCAGAGGGGCTTATACAATAAGTGAGGCCCAAAATGTTTTGGTTAAAAGGGGATTGGGTCTTACACTCTATTAGAGGCCCAAAAGTTTTGAATGGGTCTTGTTATTTCCTTGGTTTTATGGTTGGCATTATTTTGCTAAAACTCATGTAGCAGCAGATGTTGAATGAAGATGTCTAATAATATGTTTCATCACTCTTTGTTCAACATGTCGTATGAAGATGTTCCATGGCAGCTCATAGGACATCGCACTGTGAAGTCAGTTTTAATGCAGATTCTGTTACTATGATTTGTAACTGAATATTCTGTGAATATTTGGTTATCCTATGCGGCATCCAAAGCATTTTTGGATTAGGGTTTTTGTTGGTTTTCGGATTTGCTGCTGTTTCTATTTATGGAGACATAATAGGAAACTTTGGATTGAAGACCTATTTTATTGGAGTTAATTTTGCAGAATTGTGAGCAGTCTATTTTCTGCGTTTTTGAAGCCCAATTCAGTCCAGATTATAAGCTATAAATAGGCTGATGTAAACCTAGTTTTAGGTGTCAAACTTACATGTATTTTTAGGGTTGTGTGCTTGTGTTTTGTGAGCCTAACTGGTATCTTATGATAACAGTATAAGGACTGTAGTGTAAGTTGTGTAAGGTTGCTCATAAGCTTTTAAGCATTGAGTAGCTATGTGTTAATTCTCATAAGCTGTGAAGTATTGAGAATTTGTGTTTCGACCATTGTTACTTGTCTTGTAAGGAACCAGTCACAGGTTGTGATTGAAGAGGGATTTGAGGAGGGCCTCATACCTAGGGGAGTCTTAGGTAGAAGTCATATGAAGGGTAGTGATTAAGTGAGCTAATTGAACCGGGTGTGGTTATCAGTTGACTGATACTATCGAATATTGATTTCATCCCTGGCTTGGTAGCCCCCAGATGTAGGATAGTTAGATCTGAATTGGGTTAACAATTTCTGGTGTTCTTTACATTTTCTGCACACTATTGTATTGAACTTGTTCATTGTTGTTGTATATCAGTGTCTCGACATCTCGATAGGACATCTGATATACAGGCCAGAATTTTAATTGGTATCAGAGCTTGCACCCTTAGTTGTTTCTAGGTGAGATTCAGGGAAGGTACTTTCTGGTACAATGGACAAGGATGGAGGAGCTCTGAATAAACCACCTCTGCTGGATGGTTCAAACTATGAGTATTAGAAACCTAGGATGATAGCTTTCATCAAATCCATGGATGATCAAGCATGGAAAGCTGTCATCAAAGGATGGGAGCCCCCTAAGGTTAAAGATGACAAAGGTAACCCTACTGATGTGGTGAAGGAAGAGGAAGACTGGGATGATGCTGACTACAAAGGGTCTGTTGGAAATTCTAAAGCCATGAATGCATTGTTCAATAGTGTCAACAGAAATATCTTCAGGCTGATTGAGCATTGTACTATTGCCAAAGAGGCTTGGCATGTCTTGAAAGTTGCTCATGAAGGGACTTCAAAGGTGAAAATGTCAAAACTTCAGCTTCTCACTAGCAAGTTTGAGAGTTTGAAGATGAAAGAGGATGAGAGCATTCATGATTTTCATATGAACATTATTGAGATATCTAATGCCTCTAGTGCCTTAGGAGAAAAGATGTCTGACAGCAAGCTGGTCAGAAAGATTCTCAGGTCTCTACCTAAGAGATTTGATATGAAGGTCACTGCTATAGAGGAAGCTCAGGACATTGACAAGATGAAGGTGGATGAGCTTATGGGATCACTCCAAACTTTTGAGTTAGGATTCAGTGAAAAAGCTGAAAAGAAGAAGAGTATAGCATTTGTGTCGAATGCTGATGACTTAGATGATGAAGAAGATGTGTCCAAAGAGCTAGTGTTGCTTGGAAGACAATTTAATAAAGGGTTGAAAAAGATGGACTGGAAGTCAAGAGAAAATGTTCGAAACAAGTTTGTCGACAAAGACCAGGATGGAGGCAGAAGAACCAGAACTGAAGAAGACTCTAATCAAGGGAAGAGAGTTCAATGCTATGAATGTGAAGGATTTGGGCACGTAAAAACTGAGTGTCCCACCTATCTCAAAAGACAGAAGAAGGGATTATCTGTGACATGGTCAGAAGATGATTCTGAAACTGAAGCTGATGAGAAATCTGCAAAGTTGGTGACAACATTAACAGGAGTATGTGAATCAGATGAAGAATCTGAAGAGCTTACTTTTGAAGAGCTGGCTATCTCTTATAAGAAGTTGTGCATTGAACATGAAGAAGTATGTCAGCAGAAAGAAGAACAAGCATGTGTTATTGTTCATTTAAAAGCTGAGAATACTGACCATGTGTCTACTATAGCTGATCTACAAAGTGAAGTAAGTGTTTTGAATTCAAAATTGGACAACATGATCAAAAATGTCAGAATGTTAAATGGGAGTTCTGATATACTTGATGAAATTTTGAAGTCAGGAAGAGATGCTAGAAATGTCAGTGGTATTGGATTTGAAGGTACAAATGAATTAGATGAAGGAAAGAAATCTGAGGAAGTACCCGCTCAAGATAAGAGAAGTTTGAAGATGTTAAATAACATGTTGCAACATTCTCCCAGACATCAGAAGAAGTTCATAAAGAAAAAGAATCAAAGATGGACATGCTACCATTGTGGGAAGTTTGGTCATATAAAAGCTTTTTGCTACAAGCTACATGGTTATCCCAAACCCATGCAACAGCATAGTAGGAAAAAGAGCAGGGTTGAAACAAAAAGGATATGGACTTCAAAGGATAGGATAAAAGAACATAGGGACTACAAGTCCTTTAGAGTCTCTACAGATGAAAAATGGTTCTTTGATAGTGGATGTTCTCGACATATGACTGGTGTTAGTAGATATATGTCACATGTTAAGTATCATGCTCCTAATGAGGTGATTTTTGGTAATGGATCAAAAGGAAAAGTGCTTGGTGTTGGAAGAGTGGATTGTCCAGGACAACCAATTCTAGAAGAAGTATTGCTTGTTGAAGGGTTAGATATAACCTAATAAGCATAAGCCAGTTGTGTGATCAAGGTCTTAGGGTCATCTTTACAAACTACGAATGTTTAATAATGGATGAAAAGAATTCTGTTGTTATGAGAGGTGAAAGAACCTCAGAGGATTGCTATTTATGGAAAGCTGAAAGCACTATTGTGGAAGTGTTAAATCAAAGAGCTTGTGAATGGCACGTGTATAAGGACCCATTTCCAAAACTTATAAATAGCCCAGCTAACATATTCCAACTTCAATCCTACAGTGCAAAAACTTCATCTGACCTATTCTTTCAAAACTCTTCTCCGCTAGGGTTTGCTCTTACTCTCCTCAATACTGCATTTTGTGATCAACTAAACATGTCTCAACATCCTAACTCTGATTCCATGCACGGCTCCCCTGATAACACTGGTTCTCCATGAATCAATGCTGAAGATGAAGAATCACTGCGGATGATAAACCTCTCTGACCTAGTGCTCGACATTGCTCCGTTGAAAGTTATGCCGGCTGACCCAAAAGGCAACTAGCAAGCTTCTCACACAACGAATGTCAACATTCCAGGTAAGAAATCTAAATCTTTCTCACCTAAGAAGAAAGTCCACTCCATGACCAGTTTGTATGCTAACCAAGTAAGCCCTAAGAAAAACGTGGCTGTTAAGGGATCTAAATCAAGCTTAGTTGAGAAGCAGAAGGTTACTAAATCTTGTGATATAAATAAGAATTCCACTGATGATGATGCTGTCAGAAAGGATAAGGAAATTAGAAGGGTTGTTGCCTTGATTCTGAGTGGAATTAAGGCAAATGTCGAGTCTAATGCTCCAACATCAGTGACAGAAAATATCAATAGCATCCCTACTGATAGGACTGATGGTGATGTTTCCATGCATGTGGACCGTGAGAGAAGAAGTAAAAGGAAAGCTGATGTAAGGACTGACGATGTTATTAATGTTGATGACCTCACTTCTGATGAGGAACCTATTGCTGGAATTCTGAGAAGAATTCAGAGAAGAAGAGGAAAAACTGTAATAAGTGAAGGCTCCAAGTCTTCAAAATTGCGTGGTAAATCTGGAGGTGGGGAAAGAAAAGTTCAAGCAGGGCCGCCTAAGCAATAGAGCAAGGTTGTAGTGCCCACTAAGAAAAGAAAAATTACTAATCAAAGTGATTTTGACTATGAAGTTGAAACAGATGTCCAGGACATCATTGGTATAAAAAACTCCACCTGCAAGAAGGCTTCTACTGAAAGTTCTATGAGAAATACAGATAGATGGAAAATTGTTGATCAAAGAAGGATTGCTCTGGAGAGAGAGTTGGGGAAGGACTTCGAAAAGTACAAAGAAATAGTGGAGCTCATTACTGCAGCTGGATTGATGAGAACAGTGTCCAAGTTAGGACCCTGCTATGGAAATCTAGTCAAAGAATTCGTGGTAAATATGTCTGAAGAGTGTGATGAGAACAGGGGCAACAATCTCAAACAAGTATCTGTGAGAGGAGAAGCTGTCACCTGAAATTATCAACAACTATCTGGGCAGGAGCAAGGAATCCCAACCTGAGTTAGAGGTAACAGACAATACTGTATGTAAGGAGATTACAGGTGGCTGTATGAGACATTGGCCAAATGCAGAGAAGTTGTCGTCTGGAAAATTAAGTGTCAAATATGCCATCCTCCACAGGATTGCTGTGGTAAATTGGGTTCCTACAAATCATACATCTACTATTTCCTCTACACTTGGCAGATTCATATATGCTATAGGGAAGAAGATTGCCTTTGATTTTGGATTATATATCTTTGAGCAGATCTTGAAATAAGCTGGCTCACCTGCTGTCAAGATGCCTATCTGTTTCCTTTCCTTGATCTGTGGTATTATTCTAGAACAGTGTCCTAATCTTGTGTTGAAGGGTGACACTGTACTCAAAAGGAAACCTCCTCTATCCCTTCACTACAAGCTACTTGGTGGAGCACATGTCTCAGACATTGCTGGGACATCTTCAAAGACTTCCAGTCATGCTGATCTTGATGATGAAATCATTGCTCAGATGCAAGAAACTTGCAAAGAGTTGGAAGAATCTATCAGGAGAGATGCAGCAAGGGAGGCAGAGCTAGAGCAGCTGATTAATACCTTGGTTGAGAAGAGAAATGCTGCTAAAGATCAAGAGCTTACTAAAGATGATGGACAAGGTGAATGTACTGAGTCTGATAGAAGGAGTGTCCAGCAGTCTGATGATTCTGGTGAAAGTGATGAGGTTGCTGATGAAGAGGACAGTGCTGATTAGCTAGGCTATCTGCAAGTTTATTTTCTGTTTTTGTCTGTTTTTGTTTTTTTCTTTCTTCTAGGACAACTTAATTCTGGTTTGGTTTTGAACAATATACTGCTAAGTAATATGTTTACATTTGTCTATGACCTCTCTTTGTCATATTTGTGGCTAAAAAGGGGGAGTAGTAAGTGTGAGGGTGAGCAGCATTGTTATGTACTTGTGCTATTGAGGGGGAGTGTGTGTGCTGCAGGTAGATTGTGTGTGCTGCAGGTAGATTATGTGTGCTTGTGTTGCTGCAGTTGCTGAGGGGGAGAATGTGGAATGTTGCTGCTGTTGAGGGGGAGTTTTGCCAGTTTACTATGTTGAGTGTTCTTGCTGTACTGTGTGTTTTATGCAGCTGAAGGGGAGTGCTGCTATGCTGGATTTGTTTATTTTGCTAATACTGATGGTGTTTGAGTGTTCTTTCCGTTGCTGATACTGATGGTGTTTGAGTGTGTGTGGAGTTTTAGCAAAAAATAAGTCAAAGGGGGAGATTGTTATTTCCTTAGTTTTATGGTTGGCATTATTTTGCTAAAACTCATGTAGCAGCAGATGTTGAATGAAGATGTCTAATAATATGTTTCATCACTCTTTGTTCAACATGTCGTATGAAGATGTTCCATGGCAGCTCATAGGACATCGCGTTGTGAAGTCAGTTATAATGCAGATTCTGTTACTATGATTTGTAACTGAATATTCTGTGAATATTTGGTTATCCTATGTGGCATCCAAAGCATTTTTGGATTAGGGTTTTTGTTGGTTTTCGGATTTGCTGCTGTTTCTATTTATGGAGACATATTAGGAAACTTTGGATTGAAGACCTATTTTATTGGAGTTAATTTTGCAGAATTGTGAGCAGTCTATTTGCTGCACTTTTGAAGCCCAATTGAGTCCAGATTATAAACTATAAATAGACTGATGTAAACCTAGTTTTAGGTGTCAAACTTACATGTATTTTTAGGGTTGTGTGCTTGTGTTTTATGAGCCTAACTGGTATCTTATGATAACAGTATAAGGACTGTAGTGTAAGTTGTGTAAGGTTGCTCATAAGCTTTTAAGCATTGAGTAGCTGTGTGTTAATTCTCATAAGCTGTGAAGTATTGAGAATTTGTGTTTCGACCATTGTTACTTGTCTTGTAAGGAACCAGTCACGGGTTATGATTGAAGAGGGATTTGAGGAGGGCCTCTTACTTAGGGGAGTCTTAGGTAGAAGTCATAGGAAGGGTAGTGATTAAGTGAGCTGATTGAACCTAGTGTGGTTATCAGTGAATTGATACTATCGAATATTGATTTCATCCCTGGCTTGGTAGCCCCCAGATGTAGGATAGTTAGATCCGAACTGGGTTAACAATTTCTGGTGTTCTTTACATTTTCTGCACACTATTGTATTGAACTTGTTCATTGTTGTTGTATATCAGTGTCTCGACATCTCGATAGGACATCTGATATACAGGCCAGAATTTCAGGTCTTATAGCTCAAGGAGAGGCCCAATTGATTTTTAAAAAGGCGATGATCGCGTCATTTGTTTTTGACGGTATCGGGACTTATACAATACACTGAGGCCAAAAATGATTTGGTCAAAAAAAGGATTGGGTCTTACACTCTATTAGAGGCCCATATGTTTTTGAAAATTATTTATGAGGGTTGAATTAATCCAAAAACCCTAATTTGTTTTCAAATTGTATTTAATTGAATAAAATTCAATTAAAATGATCAAAATTGTTTAACATATGAAAAACAAATTGTGATCTTGGATTAATGCTTCAAAAATTAAGTATTGACCTACAAAATAATTAGAAAGCATTAAAAGTTGCAAAATCAAGGTGGAAAAAATATTTTAAATGTTAAAAACAATTAAAACATTAATTCTTTGCAAAAATATCAATTATACAAAATAAATAATATTTTTGGGATTTTTTGGGAAAATAAAATATTTTAACATTTTTGTGAATTATTAAAAAAAGAATCAACTCAAAATCATTAAAACTCATAGAGAAATTAATTTTTGAATCAATTAAATAAAATCACAAAATTCAAATATTTGAAAAATTCAAAAAAGGCGCCAAGAACAGCTGAAGAACACGCGCGTGTTCTGGGTTTGGCTGATTTGCATTTTCTCTCCAATCTCACTGAATACTTAATCATATCATGTAATCCACATACCAATCAACTCGTTTCAACCTCACGATCATGTCTATGGTATTTAATTTCATTTAAATTAAACATATAACAAGAAATCATGAAAAACCCTCAAGAACCCTAATTTCTGCATGAAGGCTAGGATTTTTGATACACGATTCAAACAATGTAATTAATTGGGGGGAAACATTTGATGCATGATTATGAACATATGGCCAAATTATCGTGCAGCAAAAATTGCATGGATCATAGAGTTAGAAGAGCTCATGCTTACCACTTGCAGCTGGTGATTGTGATATGTGTTGGAGGTGTTACAACTAGGTTCCACTGATCTGGATAGCTTCCCTAGGTGCCATGGAGTGTGTATGAATGCTTGGAATGGATTGAAATGGTTTGGAGTTGAAGATGGTACCTCAACTGCAAAACTGTCAAGAACTTGAGCAATTGGCTGGTGATTTTGTGAAATCAGTGTTCCAGATGTTGTTTAAGTGTTTGGATCACTTCTATATGATGTATGTGAGGTGTGTGTGTGATTGGTTTGATTGGAAAAGCTCTCAAACTCAAAACCCGATAGTGACTTGCCTTAGAAGGCAAAATTGGAGTGAAAGAAGAGATTTTGAGGAAAGCATCTGTTAGATGGCTTTGGTGTACTCAAACTGATCACAATTGAGCTCTATTTATAGTAGAGCAAGTTTGTTTTGGGATCCACAGTGAATGGCAACTGCAGCAGAGGTTTGGCCAATGTTGTCCAATGAGAATCCAAGTCTCCTCTAGCCATTGACTAGAGGTTAGGGCACAGAGCTGTGGTTCCCTTGGTCTTGGATAAGTCTTGACTGAATTCAGTTGAGAATGGCTCAGTCCATGCCACCTTGATGCTTCCATTGAATGCTCCATTCCAAAATTGGAGTCTTGTCCCTATTTTGGCAATTCTAGGTTCAACATGCTATTTCTTGTTCCAAAGACTTTGGAGGCTTGGCTCAGTGATTGTCCCCTTTAGATTCAATCCTCAGAGGTGTCCAAGTGGATAGGAGCATTTGGATTTAGATAATATTGGCAAATCGACCAAAAATGCAAAATCTGCCCTGCCTTGGCAGATTTCAGCAAGGCAACTTGCCAATGTCATATCTCGTGGCTCAAATTGAATTTGGTAGTGTTCTTGGCCATTTTGGAAAGCCCTTACATGATACAACAGCTGTTTGAACATGTTTCGTTTTGATCTCTTTTGAATCCAAGTGAAAAATGTCCCTAAATTTGGAAAAAAGTAAGGCAAAATCTGACTTAGTGAAATTTTCACTAAGTGTTGGAACAAAGTGACTTTTTTTGATTTTGATCACTCCATAACTCAAAATCCATGAGGAATTTGGACATAACTTAGTATGAAGCTTTTGTAGAGGGCAATGTGATCTACAAATCAAGCTTTGAATGGGGAATAATGGTTTTGTGGTTTAGGAGTTATGGTCCTCCAAAGTTGGACATTAGTGGTACTTTTTCCATAACTTAGAAATTTTTCTAAGTTTTATGGTTACCCCTTTTACAAGTTATCCCACTTTCTTTGATTTTTCTTGATGAATGATGATTCAAATCATACCTTAACATAATTTTAGGGTTAAAAATCCATTTTGGTGAAAAATCTCAAAAAGTCAAAGTTGACTTTTGTGCACAGTTGACTTTTTATCAGATGAATTCCAAACTGTGCAATTCTTCAGGAAATCATGTCCTTGACCTAAATCAAACTTGATGGACATGTTCCATGGGTGTCATAGGGTATATTAAATCATGTCTTAGGGTTTGGGAGCATGTCCTAGTCAAAAGTCAAAGCTACAGTTGACTTTCCTCGCGAAACCCTAATTGTGGTGCAGATGAAATTGAAACTTGTTGCTCAAGCTTCTTGGATCAATCCATTGTTCCAAATGGATCAATATGGTATATTAGAGACCCTCAAATAATGTCTTGAGGTCTTGATTCATGATTTGTCCCAAAAGTCAACTTTGGGGTGAATTAGGTCAAGAAACCCTAATTCCTGATTTTTGATGAATGCATCCCCAGAGGCAAAATTGACTTGATGATTGGGTCCATGAGGTTCCATGGAGTATATTAGGTTATGTTTTGGATCTTTGGCTTGTGCCCAGATGAAATTTTCCATCTGGAGGCCCTGGTCGACCAAAACCCTAATTTGGTGACTGTCATACCCCAAATTTTGACCACTAAGATTTCCCATCATTGTGAAAATCATCATCACAATATGGATGAACCATCATGCCTCATCAAATGCCTCAAGGGTTGTTGAGCATTCACTACAATCAAAATTAGGGTTTTAAGCCCTCTCAGAGCTTTAGACAAAGGATCAATCAAGGAATGACTTGATCTTCAACTTGTCTAGCCTCTAAAATATCCACAATGGATCAAAAGGACTCCCACTTCAAGGATTAAGCACAAGGCTGCTCCCTTCTAGGTGGATCAAGTCTCAAGATCGACAATGTCACCAAATTAGGGTTTTGGTCGACCAGGGCCTCCAGATGGAAATTTTTCATCTGGGCACAAGCCAAGGATCCAAAACACAACCTAATATACTCCATGGAGCCTCATAGACCCAACCATCAAGTCAATTTTGCCTCAGGGGATGCATACATCAAAAATCAGGAATTAGGGTTTCTTGACCTAATTCACCCCTAAGTTGACTTTTGGGACAAATCATGAACCAAGACCTCATGACATGATTTAAGGGTCTTTAATATACCATATTGATCCATTTGGAACAATGGATTAATCCAAGAAGCCTGAGCAACAAGTCTCAATTTCATCTGCACCACAATGAGGGTTTCGCGAGGAAAGTCAACTGTAACTTTGACTTTTGACCAGGACATGCTCCCAAACCCTAAAACATGATTCAATATACCCTATGACACCCATGGAACATGTCCATCAAGTTTGATTTAGGTCAAGGACATGATTTCCTGAAGAATTGCACAATTTGGAATTCATCTGATAAAAAGTCAACTATGCACAAAAGTCAACTTTGACTTTTTGAGATTTTTCACCAAAATGAATTTTTAACCCTAAAATGATGTTAATGTATGATTTGAATCATCATTCATCAAGAAAAATCAAAGAAAGTGGGATAACTTGTAAAAGGGGTAACCATAAAACTTAGAAAATTTTCGAAGTTATGGAAAAAGTACCACTAATGTGCCAACTTTGGAGGACCATAACTCCTAAACCACAAGGCCATTGATCCCTATTCAA
This sequence comes from Lathyrus tuberosus, assembly GCA_022829125.1. NCBI lineage: Eukaryota > Viridiplantae > Streptophyta > Magnoliopsida > Fabales > Fabaceae > Lathyrus > Lathyrus tuberosus. The sequence continues at coordinate 1,021,787 of JALAZF010000073.1, read as the reverse complement.
AGCTTGATTTGTAGATCACATTTCCCTCTACGAAAGCTTCATACTAAGTTATTTCCAAATTCCTCATGGATTTTGAGTTATGGAGTGATCAAAATCAAGAAAAGTCACTTTGTTCCAACACTTAGTGAAAATTTCACTAAGTCAGATTTTGCCTTACTTTTTGCCAAATGTAGGGGGATTTTTCACTTGGATTCAAAAGAGATCAAAACCAAACATGTTCAAACAGTTGTTGTATCATGTAAGGGCTTTCCAAAATGGCCAAGAACATTACCAAATTCAATTTGAGCCATGAGATATGACATTGGCAAGTTGCCTTGCTGAAATCTGCCAAGGCAAGGCAGATTTTGCACTTTTGGTCGATTTGCCAAAATCAGCCAAATCCAAATGCTCCTATCCACTTGGACTCAGAGGATTGAATCTAAAGGGGACAATCACTGAGCCAAGCCTCCAAAGTCTTGGGAACAAGAAATAGCATGTTGAACCTAGAATTGCCAAAATAGGGACAAGACTCCAATTTTGGAATGGAGCATTCAATGGAAACATCAAGGTGGCATAGACTGAGCCATTCTCAACTGAATTCAGTCAAGACTTATCCAAGACCAAGGGAACCACAACTTTGTGCCCTAACCTCTAGTCAATGGCTAGAGGAGACTTGGATTTCCATTGGACAACATTGGCCAAACCTCTGCTGCAGTTACCATTCACTGTGGATCCCAAAACAAACTTGCTCTACTATAAATAGAGCTCAATTGTTATCAGTTTGAGTACACCAAAGCCATCTAACAGATGCTTTCCTCAAAATCTCCTCTTTCACTCCAATTTTACCTTCTAAGGCAAGTCACCATCAGGTTTTGAGTTTGAAAGCTTTTCCAATCAAACCAATCACACACACACACCTCACATACATCATATAGAAGTGATCCAAACACTCACATAACATCTGGAACACAGATTTCACAAAATCACCAGCCAATTGCTCAAGTTCTTGACAGATTTGCAGTTGAGGTGCCATCTTCAACTCCAAACCATTTCAATCCATTACAAGCATTCATACACACTCCATGACACCTAGGGAAGCTATCCAGATCATTGGAACCTAGCTGTAACACCTACAACACAAATCACGATCACCAGCTACAAGTGTTAAGCATGAGCTCTTCTAACTCTATGATCCATGCAATTTTTGCTGCACAATAATTTGGCCATATGTTCATAATCATGCATGGAATGTTTCCCCTCAATTAATTATATTGTTTGAATCGTGTATCAAAAATCCTAGCCTTCATGCAGAAATTAGGGTTCTTGAGGATTTTTCATGATTTCTTGTTATATGTTTAATTTAAATGAAATTAAATACCATATAGATGATCGTGAGGTTGAAACGAGTTGATTGGTATGTGGATTACATGATATGATCAAGTATTCAGTGAGATTGGATAGAAAATGCAAATCTGGGCAAACCCAGAACACGCGCGTGTTCTTGGCGCCATTTCTTTCAAATTCAAATATTTGAATTTTGTGATTTTATTTAATTGATTCAAAAATTAATTTCTCTCTGAGTTTTAATGATTTTGAGTTGATTCTTTTTTTAATAATTCACAAAAATGTTAAAATATTTTATTTTTCCAAAAAATCACAAAAATATTATTTATTTCATATAATTGATATTTTTGCAAAGAATTAATGTTTTAATTGTTTTTAACATTTAAAATATTTTTTCCACCTTGATTTTGCAACTTTTAATGCTTTCTAATTATTTTGTAGGATAATACTTAATTTTTGAAGCATTAATCCAAGATCACAATTTGTTTTCCATGTGTTAAGCAATTTTGATCATTTTTATTGAATTTTTATTCAATTAAAACACATTTTGAAAACGAATTAGGGTTTTTGGAATAATTCAACCCTCATAAATCATTTTCAAAACTTTTGGGCCTCTAATAGAGTGTAAGACGCAAACCCCCTTTGTACATAAATAAATTTGGGCCTCAGTCATTGTATAAGACCCAACACAGTTTTCAAAATAATAGTGCGATCATTGTTCTCAATATCTGGGCCTCTCCTTGAGCTATAGACCCATTCAAAACTTTTGGGCCTCTATTAGAGTGTAAGACCCAACCCACTTATACAGAAATATTTTGGGCCTCATTCGTTGTATAAGTCCCTCTGTACATTTTCAAATAAACAGCGCGATCGTCACCTTTTCAAAAAACCAACTGGGCCTCTCCTTGAGCTATAAGACCCATTCAAAACTTTTGGGCCTCTATTAGAGTGTAAGACCCAATCCCCTTTTAACCAAAACATTTTGGGCCTCACCTATTGTATAAGTCCCTCTGCGTTAAAAGAAAACCTCAGCGCGATCGCCATTTTTGTACGGAAAAATCAATTGGGCCTACCCTCGTGTTATAAGCCCCACTCTTTTTATTTAAAACTTTTGGGCCTCTCCTTGAGCTGTAAGCCCCAAATCTTTCTTTTTCAAAGTACTTTCTCCTTTGATTTTGAATATACTATTGTTTTCAATCTTTCTTTCTTGAACAACTAACCAAACAGCATGGAAGCTCTACAACCGAGTAAGTGTTTATACGCTTTCATTTACCGCTTTCATATACATATAACTGTATTGTGGGGTTGTTTCACTGTAAGTCTTCTTTCATAAACTCATATCAATTGTGTAATAATAGTATAGATATTTAGAGTTTCCCCGGCAACTACGACTAGAACTAGGTGACGCCGTTTCGTTTATTCGTAGAAATAGACAACTAGATCCCCAATAGGATCACCAGATACAGTCTTCTCTCAGGCTGTCCTCATTAGGAATTGTCAAGAAACTCTACTCCTAGAGATGAATGTATTCTCCGTGAATGGCATCTTTGAGTTTCTTCCAAATTCTCGGACTTTCCTGACTTTGATCTATTCTCGGTGAATAGCATTGCCTTGAATTTCTCGGGGTTTGGGGACCCACGGGCTTCTTAAAAGCATCGGCCTCCTCTTGGGCATCGTACAAGGACCCACAGGCTTCCTAAAAGCAACCTAGCCTTCTCTTGGGCTTAGTACAAGGACCCGCCGGCTTCTTAAAAGTATTCACAGCCTCCTCTTAGGCTTCGTATAATGATCTCTTCCTCCGGGAATGATAGCCTCCTCTTGGGCTTAGTACAAGGACCCGCCGGCTTCTTAGAAGTATTCACAGCCTCCTCTTAGGCTTCGTATAATGATCTCTTCCTCCGGGAATGATAGCCTCCTCTTGGGCTTAGTACAAGGACCCGTCGGCTTCTTAAAAGCTTCTAGCCTCCTCTTAGGCTTCGTACAAATTGTCCCAACGACCTCCTAGAGGTATAGGAACAGAACTTAATCATCTCTGTAGAACAGTCCTTTCATAGAGTCTACTACTGTTTCTCAAAGCATAGTACAAAAGATGAAACTCTAGACGCGGACAGTCTAATTTCCTTGAGTCTCAAAGACATTCTCAAGCACCCTTCGTTAAATAGGAAGGAAACCCGTAGACTCGGATAGTATCAATACCCTTTGGATTTCCCGTTTCCTCAAAGAAAAGGAAATATCCCTGAATCAAATCCCTGTGTATAGCATTGCTCATATAAGAACTGATTTTCTCTTTAAAATCAGTAAACTAGACCTGTCACTTAGTGTAAGTTCTTGTAATTGGCTGTAATTTTGTTAAAACAATGTGTTGTCATGGTTGATGTTACAACATGAGCGTCTAACAGTATAGGTATGTTTTTTAACTAACATTCTGGTTTGCTGTTGAAGAATTAAAGTGCTGAAGAGTGATGTCACATGCGATGTCGTAACATCACTATACCAGAACATCAGACTTTAATGTGTTTAGGGCTGCACGTGGTTCTGGTGTGTTTGAGATTTTCTGCTAAAGAGATTCAGAGAATGCAGGCGAAAATCAAGGGAGATATATATTCAGTTATGAAGATCAGATTGTTACGAATCTAAAGCATAAAGATATGGAGAAGATTCTGATCTAATAAATGAAGATTTATTTGAAGATATGATCAAATTTGTTACAGCTGATATGATATGATTAAAGGCCCAAATTCAGCTGGGATGATATTATAAATAGAGTGCTTGTAACCTAGAATGAGCACAGGTCCAAGATGTAGATCATTAGGGCTTTGTCTAAGTGAACCACTCGGGGTGTGAGATGGTTACTAAGGTTATCTTGAAGCCTGTAGGTAAGAGATGTATTGTTCTTGGAGGAAGCTGTTAAGCAACTCTAAGTATTGGTCTTAGTCATGAGGGTCATGTCTAGGTTTTGTCATGGAAGTGTGTCTTCCAAAGTCTATGTAATAGAAAAGTTTAAGGAGTCAAGCTGTTGATGCAGTGACGGTGTAGTTGACTGCTAGACATCATCGAGATGATTGGAAGTGAGATGGAGTCTCTTACCTAGGGAGGACTTAGGTAGAAGGGTCATTGGGTAGTGATTGAATTAGGTAGATTGTCAACAGGTGTGTTGAGTCTGCAATTTGATACTACTAATAGTGGACTTCCTTCCTGGCTTGGTATGCCCCCAGATGTAGGTTGGTTGAACCGAACTGGGTGAACAATTGATTGTGTTCATTTACTGTTTCTATTATTGCCTTGTTCAGTAGATTGCGATGTTGTGACATTGCACAAGACATCACACATCTGTACCAGAATTTCACTTAGCTTAAACAGTTACCATAGCCTTCTCTTAGGCTTTGTATAATGATCCTTCTCCAGCAAAGTTAGCCTCCCTCTTGTGCTTTGTACAATGATTCTCCCCAGTGGAGTCAAACAACGTTTAGCCTCTCTCTCGGGCTTTGTACGAGACACATAAGAGACTCCCTCGTTGAGTCAATCACCCATTTCGCCTCCATCTCGGGAGTTATACGAGATACAAAAAGGTTCTTATTGAGCCAAACAAATTTTAGCCTCCATCTCGGGCTTCGTACGAGATACAAAAACTCTCTTGTTGAGTCAAATAAGCCTTCATCTCGGGCTTTATACGAGATACAAAAAGATTCCCTCATTGAGTCAAAACCTTTTAGCCTATCTCTCGGGCTTTGTACGAGACACATATTAGCCTCCTCTTAGGCTTTGTATAAGAAAACCACTGGTTGATCCAATTAACCTTTTAGCATCAAAGTTGTGCCTCATTCACAGTACACAAACATCAACAACACTTCCCCTTCATCTAATCGCTGTAAGCGACAAGCCTCTGGATCATCTACATCCATGCCACTGTCCCTCTTTTAGCATGAGAAATTCCTAAGGAAAGATAGCATTGCTCTACACTGAGTTAAAGTCTTCGCCTTCAGGTTGGAAGTCCCCTATAAAGGAAATTATGGCATTGTCGGATTCACAAATCCCGGTTAAAGTAATTCTCCTTTATAAACAGTTTTGACATACAACCCCCTATTTAGAGATGACAAATTCTCTCTAAAGACAACACCTTTTAGCTTCACATCTTGGGCTTTGAACAAGATACAAATAGACTTTTCAGCTTCACATCTTGGGCTTTGATCAAGATACAAACTACCTTTCGCTTCACGTCTTGGGCTTTGAACAAGACACCAAAACAACCAATTTCCTCCCATAGAATAGGAGGAACTACGAACGCTCTGATTTCCCTGTTTTAGTAAATGGGAATACGTAGGCATAAGATCGAAAGAAAAGATCTTAGCGAGCACACTAAACAAAAACTCAAAATCCCATATCTCCATCAATCAAAAGCAGTAATTCAAAAACATCAGTCCTAACATCCTAATCCTTGTTCCCCGCCAGAAACATTATGTCAAAATAAAAAGAAAGAAACCAGTATTGGCGAAAATACAAATAACCAGTACAAAGGCCCCCCACATTGATAGCATCCGTAACCTAACAGACCGCTGTTTAAACTCAGTATGCAAAGCAGGGTTAATTGGAGACATCTATTTCCCTTCCTTCATCAGCTTTAATAGGATAAAAAATGAATCGACCTGTAGTAAGCTCAAACCGCAGAGAGCGACCGCGCTTAAGAAGCGCGTCCAAAATCGCTTGCTACAGAAAAGTGGCACCCACCGTGGGGCCTCCAATTTCTTTCTTAAACGTTTAACGTGAAAACCCTGGACAAACCTTTTTTCTCTTCACTTATGTTAAAATCACAGATTGGGGCTTCCGCCGGGGAACCCATTTTCTGTCAGGAACTTAGGATTCATAGCTTTAAAGATCTAGGATGTTTAGGACAAATATATATACTGCTTTTCCTAATTGATATACGTGTTTATTTTTCTGCTAATGGGAATGCGTGTGATGCCGCATGTGGAAAGATTGAGTATACACTTAAGATAAGTGATGGCAACGAGGTCGACCATCAACCTCAGTGGAGGCTGACCAATGCAACCCATTCTCTCACCTAGATAATGGGCTAATTGTTAAGTCTGAGAAGCTGAGGAGCCAAACCCTTTCGTAGTGCGGAAACTATCGGGAATAGTTGTTACGCGATACTACCCTCATTTGAAGCTGGTGATCTATTCTCGGTGAATGGCACTTACTCTAAGAATGCTCTACAACTCGCTGGAGATTCGCTTGTTGTTTTGCTTTCCTGGGAGGAGCTGATGATAATGAGTACAGGTACAAAAATCACCTTAGTATAAACCTTTGGGGATGGGTAGAGCCTTGACTTCATGACAACGACCCTTTGACCCCATGTTTTTTCTATGTTTTTATGTGCTGCATCATGCATTCATTTAAAAAACATTAAAACATTCAAAAGATTTTCTCTTCTAGTCTCTCTGTTTTTCAAATTAAACTAAGATTGTGATTGCAAATATCAGAGAAAAGGATTGTGCTAATGGATTTCGGTACAAGAAGAACTCATACGTACACCTTCAAGGTTCCAAAACTAGAGGATTTGAGAAGGCTAGCAAGGATGATCACTAACCCTGAGGCTTTCAGAGCCAAGCACGGAGGTTTGCTACCACTGTTAAGAGTCCATATGATTGAGGGAATCATGGATGCGCTCATTCAGTTTTACGATCCGGTTTATCACTTTTTCACATTCCTGGATTACCAGCTAGCACCAACGCTGGAGGAGTATTTTCATCTGATTAATCTACATATCACTGATCGAGCTCCATTTCCTGGACTGGAAGAAATTTCAAAGAATCAGACCATTGCAAGAGCCATTCATTTGGACGAGTCTAAGGTCAGGACTCACATGACCGCTAAGGGTGGCATCCAAGGTTTGCCAGCCCAGTTCTTGACGAAGAAAGCCCTGTATTTTGCCAGTATAAGGAACGTGACTGCTTTTGAAAGCATCTTTGTCTTGCTCACCTACGGGTTATTTTTGTTCCCCAACATCAATAACTTCGTCGATATTAACTCCATTAAGGTTTTTCTCATTGGAAACCCTGTGCCGACTTTGCTAGCAGATGCGTATCATTCTGTACACTTGGGAAATTTGTACAGCAGAGGGGAGATCACATGCTGTGTACCTCTGCTTTATAAATTGTTTATCTCCCACTTGCCCAAGTCTGCTGCTTTTTGGGATTGTAAGAGTGCCTTACGTTGGTCGCAGAAGATCATGTCTCTTACCAACTCTGATATAGATTGGTGTAATAGGATTTATGATGGAATCAGAATCATTGATCGTTGTGGAAACTTCCCCAACGTACCCCTTATAGGAACTAAGGGAGGAATCAACTACCATCCGGTATTGGTTCTTCGTCAATTTGGATACCCGATGAGACACGTCCCACGGGGTGTTCATCTGGAGGGTCTTTTCTTCAAGGAAGGAGAAAGTGACAGAGCACTGAAGATGGAAATAGTGCACGCTTGGAAACACGTTCATAAGAAAGGACGTGAGTCTCTGGGAAAACCAGACTGTGTCTCGGTGGAGCCTTATCTCCATTGGGTACAAACTAGAGCTCTCAAGCTAAAAATGCCTTATCCTCTTTACGAAATTCTTTCGCCGAGGGAATCTGTCATGTACTTCATGACGGAAACTAAAAAGCTTCAGGTTACTCTCAACAAAGTTCAAAAGGAGAGGAGGTCTTGGAAGAACAAGTACCGCACCCTCGACGTAGAGTGCATCAAAATACAGCAATTACTGAAAGAGAAAGATGCTCTGATTGAAATTTTGGAGCAACATGCTGTGGATAATCAAGATGACCAAAGGAATTTGCTCGCTCCTTTCACTTGGCAAAGGAATGACAACCCGACAACGGCTCAAGAGCCCCGGTCAAAGAAAAGGAAGATACCGGAATCAGCACCCGATTTCTCTTCAGAGAGGACTCGGGACCCATTAGCTTAGGTTTCTGTTTCTGCACTTTGTAATCTACTGTATTTCCATTTCTGTAATCCTTTGAATTTCAATAAAAAGGGGTTTCCCCACTGTTTGATATTTGCAATCTAATTGTCAAAGTTTATTTTGATTAAACCAAAAAAACAATTAATATAATCATTGCATTCATCATTCTCACATCGCGTATTCTTATTACCTACGAATCTCGCGTTTGTGTCTCGATTCTAGAGTCAAACTGTCTCATTCGTATAATACTCGGGCCAATCGTCAGAAAAAGATGGATGATATCGAGGAAGAAAACAAAGAGTTGAAAGAAGAGATCGACGCTCTGAGAGAGGATATGAGAAAGCTTCGTAACGACATGCAAGCCATGGCAGAAGCTCAGCTACAAAGAACTGTGATCTCAGAGATCACCTCCACGCCCATTGTAGAGAAGTACGATCCTAGGTATCAGATACTGAAAGATCGCCCTTGGGGCATGCCTGTTAACTATATCCCGGAGGGATATGTTTCGTCGATCACTGAAGATCAGGGAATCACAACAGAAGCCGCTGGGCCTGAAGGTTACAAACTTTGGGAAAGCGAAGATGCCAGGGGCATACTGAAGACTCCTGAAGGTTACAAACTTTGGGAAACGCCAAGACTCACTGTCGTAGTCACAGTACCACCCCCTGTGGTGCACACTGTCCCGGAAGGACAGATTCCACATATATCTTCTGGTAAAAAGGAAACTATGTTTGACCGAATGGATGAATTCCAGGAACAGTTCTTGGAAATGCAAAAGGAACTGCAAGCCATTCGCGATCAGGATCTATTTGGAAAGGACGCCGCAGACCTTTGCTTGGTCCCCAATGTGAAAGTCCTGCACAAGTTCCAAGTGCCCGACTTGGAAAAGTACAAGGGTAACTCTTACCCTCAGAGCCATCTGGTGATGTACGCTTGGCGAATGTCAGCTCAGACGGAGAATCAGGACCTACTGATTCACTACTTTCAAAATAGTTTAACCGGTGCCGCATTAAAATGGTACGTGGGTTTAAACCGTACTACGATTAGCACATTCAGAGATCTTGGTACTGCCTTCGTCCAATAATACAAATACAATTTGGACATGGCACCGGACAAAGATCAACTCAGATCAATGTCACAAAAGGACCAGGAAACCTTTAAGGAGTATGCTCAAAGGTGGCGTGAAATTGCCGCTCAAATTTGTCCACCTCTTGAGGAAAAAGAGATGACAAAGATCTTCTTAAAGACCTTAAGCTCATTTTACTATGACCAAATGGTTGCCAGCGCACCCAGTGATTTCACTGAGATGGTGGGCATGGGTGTACGTCTTGAGGAAGCCGTCCGAGAAGGACGTTTGGTAAAAGACACTGGATCGACGAGCGGTACTTAAAAATACGGTAGTGCTCTCTCTAAGAAAAAAGAGCAAGATATTGGGAATATCTCTCTCGGAAAGCAAAGGCGACGTTATCAACCGGTAGCAGCTGTAACTCCTGCTATCAGCCCTGCGCCTATTCCTACGTATCAACCTCAGGTTGTGTAGAGCCAACCTGATCAGCAAAGGACACAACAGCCTCTTCAGCAGGCTCGTCCTCCATATAACAACAACCATAGAACTCGACCATCAGGGTTTGATCCTATACCCATGTTGTACGCAGAACTATTTCCATTACTACTGGCTAAGGGGCACATCCAGACTAAGTCTCCTCTTACAGTACCGGAAAATCCGCCTTTTTGGTTTAAGGTGGATCAGACATGCCCTTATCATCAAGGAGGATCAGGGCATAACATTGAGAATTGTCTCAATTTTAAATCTGACGTGCAAAAGCTTGTTAGGAGCGGGCTCTTATCTTTCGAAGATACGAATGAAATTCTGGTACAGATGTGTGATGTCTTTGTGCAATGTCACAACATCGCAATCTGCTGAACAAGGCAATAATAGAAATAGTAAATAACACATTGAATTGTTCACCCAGTTCGATTCAACAACCTACATCTGGGGGCATACCAAGCCAGGAAGGAAGTTCACTATTAGTAGTATCAAATTACAGACTCAACTGACTAGTTGACAATCTACCTAATTTAATCACTACCCAATGACCCTTCTACCTAAGTCCTCCCTAGGTAAGAGACTCCATCTCACTCCCAATTATCACAATGTTGTCTAGCAGTCAACTACACCGTCACTGCATTAACAACTTGATTACCAACAACTGTTCAACCATAGAAGACACCCTTCCATGACACCCATTAGAGTTGCTTCAAAGCTTCCTCCAAGAACAATACCAAACTCATTACCTACAGGTTTCTGAGTTAAACACAGTGACCATCTCACAACCCGAGTGGTTCACTTAGACAAAGCCCTAATGATCTACATCTTGGACCCCCTCCTATTCTAGGTTACAAGCAATCTATTTATAATATAACCCCAACTGGATTTGGGCCTTCAAATTATATCATATCTTCTCTAACAAATCTGTAACAGATAGATCTTCAATCATATCTTCAATTAAATCTTCAATAATTAACTCTGAATATTCTTCATATCTTTATGCATAAATTCGCAACAAACTGATCTTCATAACATAATATATCTTTCCCTTGATCATCGCCTGCATTCTCTGATTCTCTTTAGCAGAATATCTCATTCACAACAGAAACACGTGCAGCCCTAATCACATTACAGTCTGATGATTTAATGTTCTAGTATAGTGATGTTAAGACATCGCATATGACATCACTTTTCAGCACTTTAACTCTTCACAATACTTACAAACCAGACTGTTAGCCCAAATCATAACAATACTGTTAGCAGCTCATGTTGTAACATCAATCATGACGACACATTGTTTTAACAAAATTTCAGCCAATTTCAAGAACTTACAATCTCCCCCTTTGGCTAATTTTGGCTAAAATAACTATAAAAACATTACAACTCAGATTACAGCAGTAATTACAACTCTATACTACTGTCAGTAGTCATCAGTAACCACTGAACCTAACAGTAATCACCAGTAGCTACTGTGAGCAGCAATCCTGGAGAAACATCTTCTAGGGAATATTTGAATGATGTTAAGACATCATGTCTGACAATGCTTTTGACAGCGCATTTCTATGGGCTCCAGAACATCACCTTCGAATATCCCACCACAATCACTTCAGGCAGCACATCAGGAGGTAAGAAGTATAAAGTCCCGAAGTTATGCACTGAGATTACAGATATCTGGTGTACATGAGGAAAAAGATTTTAGACACTCCCCCTTAATACAACACATTTCTTTTTCCTTTCAACTCAGACCCGGAATCATTGTGGAAGACTCCCCCAGAAAAGAAATGTTTATCTATTCATCAAAGACCAATGGTGGCATAAGATAATTTTGCACACCATTTTGATCAGACACTGGGTTTAGACCATGGCATAAGAGGAAACTTAAGAAGTGCCATTCTGCCAACCCAGGTAACTCAGAACACAAGTCACAACTGTGTTCATAACTCAGGACACAAGTCACAAAGACTCAACAACAACTAGAGGATGTACCATCCTGTTATGCAGCATCAGAAACTACGAATTCCAGGCATAACATCTGTGCAAACCATTTAGACTATCTATCTCCTTTCTCCCCCTTTTTAGCCACAAATTGTCAAAGGAAACCCTCACAAAACCAGACCCAAGAAGTGCTCACCCAAACACGAATAAATGCCATATGACTCACTGGCTGAAGGTGAACAAACTAACCCCTATAAATAGCTGACCAATAACTTAGAAATTAACGAGCCTTGAATATGTCAATGTTCTTGGTCAAACAAACGCTATTTTAGGTATCAAAAACTGCATTCAAATTCAATGCCTACCTTCCAAAAACTGCCTTGACTGCTTTAAATATTTCACAACTGAATCTTACCATAAATTAGGCCAATAACGCTCCATGCATAGTCGAAGCCACGTGTTTCACTTTATCCTAACACCACCGTCCAAAATACTTCCCTGTTTGGCTCAAGAAAAACATGTCCTATATCATGTTCTGACATCTCTTCAGACATTGCCTGCTGGCTCATTAACCCAAGACTCTACAAACACATCTTCTTATCTAATGGGTATTGGTACAACTTCTTCTAGATTGCTTCCAACCATCAGCCAAGTACACCACTTTTGCTTTTCAGACCTCTCCTGTATAGGCACTCTCTTCACACAGCTATGACAGGTCCCATCATCACACTGCACAAGCTTGATCAGCACACATGCTGTAATAGGCTATAGTAAACAGCCTTACACTCAATGCCCTTTATGATATCCCACCAATAATGCCACATTCCTCATGGGGATTTTAGATACAAGATATGCCAAGTCCAATAAACAAAGGCCCATTTGATTGAAAATTTCTCACACAAGATAAACACCCTTCTGTCCTTACATTCACCAGCTCCTAATGAAGTCTTCAACATGAAAGTAGCCATGTATTTCCTGAACTACTTACCATCAAGCTTAGAATCTGCCCATTCTAATCCACACTATGTCAGAACTGCCACTTCAAACTATAATGTTGCTTCTTCAAACTCCATAAGTATGGTACATACCCAACCATAATGTTGTAACAACATGTAGGACATCAGCACGAGACAAAAGACCATCCCACTTAATCAGCACCAGAGTTATACCAAAAGGAATAACATCAGACAACTAGACAAGACCTAGCCTCATCCTACTAGGACCACTTCCACCCAGGCACCAAGCACGAAGTTCTGGTAACCAATATGTCAAGAAAAGCAGGTTCCCAAGAAAAACAGATTCCCACACCAAAGACTACTCTGACTGGTCAGGCGATACAAACAATGCCATATTATCCATTATAAATACCAAACCTCCTTGCTCCTATCAGCACACCAAGGAAGGAAACATGAGTCAGTCTAACAAGAATGCAGCAAAGAGACACATGAAAGAGGACAAGAAGCCAGCTCCCCAGAAGTTGAAGGACACAACACAGTCCAAAGCAGGAGCATCTTCAGGAGCAACAAGAACACGCAAGACCTCAGAAACAAGGATGAAGACTATTAAGAAAAGCCAAGTGCAACTTCAAGCATCTGATGATGAATGGGATGAAGATTGGAAGACATTTCTTGATTCAGGAGGTTGGGATAATCTTTAGACTCTTTGCTTGTTGTTTTTACTTATCTTGTAAGCTTCCAAAACGCAATAAACTTCTGTTTTAATTCTGTTCCATCTATACTAAACAAAAGCAATAAGGAACACAAATGCACAAGCCACTAACTTCTCATGTATGCAACCTCCCAATAAGTGCCATCACAAAAAAAGCTGCAGACATATTCGTCACACGTCCAGCTGCACAAACTATTAATAATCTCCCCCTATCATGTGCTTCTTGTATCTTTATGTCTTCAAGAACTCACTCCTCACAAGATTCAACCAATCTTCAGAATCTTGATGCACCTTTGCAGCATAAACCATAGACAAGTACTCCCCCTGTCATGGTTAACTAATGCTCTAGATGAAGATGAACATTTGAGCACACTTTCTGAGCACATGTATTTTGGAACCATTGTCCCTTTCTCCAAAGGCATTCATTCCTTACCATGCTCTTCATCTTCAGACTTCCAATCAATACCTGAACTACATTTTCCATCCAAGGTAGACCTTCTACTTCATCATCCTCCCGTATGACTATGTAGACGCTCCTTAGGCATAATGTAGGCACCACGCTTCTGAACCAGAGCATAATCATCCTTCACCAAGGATATCCAACCTGATAATGTCCCAACACACGTTAGAACATCTTCCACCCACCAAGACATCATCACCATGATTCTTGATATGCTCCACCAAGTGGACCATGCTGTAACCATCAAGATGTGATGACTTCATATCTTACAGCCTCAGCCACTGTCTGACTTAGACATGTTGGATGTCATCAACATTCCAGAATCTATCTGCCTCTCACCCCAGACAATATGGATAATACTCCATCAACTTCACCAGTTGATTCAACTCCAGGATGCTTAACCCTTGAAAATACTTTCATAAAGTAAATTCTCAAACCTTCTGCAGTCCTAAACTTTAACCTCCGACAAATACATAGTCTCCCGTCAATGTATATTGTCATCAGTTGACTGCACAACACTATCCAAAGCAGACAAATATTCAACTATTGTCATGCAAGATACAACATTTTATCAGGTCTGACATCCTTTTTCTACAGACTTGAGGCATTGATTGATCCTTCTTTTGCTTATCCACCCCACTGATCACATTAGATTAGGTAAGTGGCTTGACCTGATACTTCACCGTAAGCATAATGTTTCAACATCACCAGTCACATGACCCAGCATACTCTAATATTCCAAGAATCTTCAAACTTTTGATGCCATCCTCATTAGGTTACCACAACTAAGCTTAAGAGATAACTTATCAAGATCTTCACTCCCGCATGAAAACTTTGACAGTGATACTCTTTTGCTTTGGCTCTACCTTCTTCTGATCCTTCCAGCCACAAGGCTGATGCAAACACCAATTCCAATTGACCAAAGGTTGATTGACATATTAAGCTCAGCTTCTTTCTTGATGAATCTTCACACAACCCAGATGCCTCCTCTTCCAAGTCAGGAGCAGGTTCCAAACAGATGTGATCAACACAATTGTTTAGCCCCCAAGCATCTGTTATGTCACAATCTGCTGGTAGGACATAAGTTCTCTTCACACCCAGAAGATCCTTTAACACAACCCAGAGATTGACCTTGTAAGGTTGGAGGCAAAATAAATTACTTCTTTCTTCAGACCTCTTTTCAACACGCTCATATAAGAGTTCCTTTATGAGCTAGTTGAAGATGTCCTCATGTATCACCATACCATGTGATACATCTTCAGAGGAGAACAGAAAGTTGTAACCTTGACACAAAACCACCCGGAATTTTCCATCAGATATATATATGCAGCGAAACATACACCAGAAAACTCCTTTACAACCTTCAGGCAAAACATAATAACCCTTGCATAAACACGATACTCCAAGTGCACTAGGTCATCATAGGTTTGAAAATAAGTCAAACCACACATCAGTTCACCACGAAAGCTACAAGCTTGATAACTTCATTCTCCACTCCAAGGGATCATACAAAAATCTCTATGAACTGACCAAGTCCATAACTATCTTCCTTGCTCATGAACCAGAAAGTATCTTCCCAAGATCTCATCCAGAAATAGACAGGATGCCTGCTCTGATACCAATTGAAATTCTGGTACAGATGTGTGATGTCTTTGTGCAATGTCACAACATTGCAATCTGCTGAACAAGGAAATAATAGAAATAGTAAATAACACATTGAATTATTCACCCAGTTCGGTTCAACAACCTACATCTGGGGGCATACCAAGCCAGGAAGGAAGTTCACTATTAGTAGTATCAAATTATAGACTCAACAGACCAGTTGACAATCTACCTAATTTAATCACTACCCAATGACCCTTCTACCTAAGTCCTCCCTAGGTAAGAGACTCCATCTCACTCCCAATCATCACAATGATGTCTAGCAGTCAACTACACCGTCACTGCATCAACAGCTTGATTACCAACAACTGTTCAACCATAGAAGACACCCTTCCATGACACCCATTGGACTTGCTTCAAAGCTTCCTCCAAGAACAATACCAAACTCATTACCTATAGGTTTCTGAGTTAAACACAGTGACCATCTCACAACCTGAGTGGTTCACTTAGACAAAGCCCTAATGATCTACATCTTGGACCCCCCTCCTATTCTAGGTTACAAGCAATCTATTTATAATATAATCCCAACTGGATTTGGGCCTTCAAATCATATCATATCTTCTCTAACAAATCTGCAACTGATAGATCTTCAATCATATCTTCAATTAAATCTTCAATAATTAACTCTGAATATTCTTCATATCTTTATGCATTGAATTCGCAACAAACTGATCTTCATAACAGAATATATCTTTCCCTTGATCTTCGCTTGCATTCTCTGATTCTCTTTAGTAGAATATCTCATTCACAACAGAAACACATGCAGCCCTAATCACACTACAGTCTGATGATTTAATGTTCTGGTATAGTGATGTTAAGACATCGCATATGACATCACTTTTCAGCACTTTAACTCTTCACAATACTTACAAACCAGACTGTTAGCCCAAATCATAACAATACTGTTAGCAGCTCATGTTGTAACATCAATCATGACAACACATTGTTTTAACAAAATTTCAGCCAATTTTAAGAACTTACAATGAATCCCAATGTTCTCACGAACCCGCTGCCTCGACACGAGAAAGCTGCAGTCAACCTGATTGAGAGAGAGTTTAACAACGTCTATCAAATTCGTGATGTACTCTTGTTGAGGACCAATTTGGTCAAGATGCATTGTAGATAGAGTGGATATGGCCATGTGCCACCTCATAACTATCATCAGTGTGATGTCTGCTCTAAAAACAACCAATGATGTTCTGTAGTGCAAGCAGCTCTACAGGAACAGATGGATCTCAGATGGATCCAAGAACACCGAGTTCGTGGAGTTAACATGGTCTATACGAACTCCAACGTCATTCAGAACCATGACATCCGTGCAATGAATGTCAACTTGGTGGTAATGTACTCAAGGCAAAGCCAGTATCATAATCTGCCGCGGCACGATTACAGTTCCTGTCTGACTTGCTCGGTAAACAAACAGGGATGCTCTTTCATACAAGAGGCCCTCCAGCGTCAGATGGATCTTGGATGGATCCAAGACTACCATGATAGGAACCCTTATCAGATCAACATGGTTCAAATCTTCGATATTCGCGTGATGAATACCAACCTGGTAGAGTTACATGCTCAGCAGGTACGACTTGGATTCTTAATATCACGTGACTATCAAAGCTGTAAAACAGGTTGCGAAAATGATCGAGGTTGTACCCTTGTCCAGGAGGCACTTCAGCACTTGTTAAATCACTGGTGGATGCCAATTTATATGGATGAAGATACTCAGCAGATTAGTATCAGTAACAGGAATCCTACTCGACGTCAATGTCAGGATGTCTGATCTGTGGAAGCTAACCTAGTGAGGTTACATTGTACTCAAAATGGGTGTGGCCAGGTGCCACCGCACAATTATGACCGTTGTAGTGTCTGTTCGGAAAGTAACCAAGGGTGTTACCTTGTGAGTGCAGCTCTTCAGGGTCAGGTGGATCGTGGAGAGATTTGCCCATATCCGGATTCTGGACCCATCAACTGGACGCCGAGCTACCTTGCCGATCAAGTCGAGGATGTTATCACAATCTCTGGTCGTCACCAGACCAGGGATGTTTTTGCCATCATCCCTCTACTTGATGAATCTAAAGTTCCCAACCGGGAACGGATCGAGATTACTTATGATGGTCAGAAAAATTAGAAGGTTCCCATAGTTATCTATCTACCGGGACCATTACCGTGTGAATCAACTAAGGCTATCCCTTACAAATACGGTGCAACGATGATTAAAAATGGAAAGGAAATTCCATTACCCTCCGTCGTGAATATTGCAGACATCAGTCGTGTAACACGAAGCGATCGAATCTTCAACCGAGGAGTTGGAGAACCTAACAAAGAAAAGGAACTTCAGACAGAAGCTCCCGATCCATCAGTCGGTTAATCCAGTAATCCCGACCTTTCGAAAAATAATGATGAGATGCTGAAGCTCATCCAAAGGAGTGAATATAACATTGTTGATCAGCTGTTACAGACTCCTTCAAAGATCTCGGTATTATCACTGTTACTCAGTTCAGAAGCGCATAGGGAGGCTCTACAGAAAGTCTTGGAGCAAGCCTTTGTGGAACAGGATGTAACAATCAGACAGTTCAATAGTATTGTCTCTAACATCACTTCCTGCAATAATCTAGGATTAGTGATGAGGAATTACCCGAAGAGGGTCGCCGTCATAACATGGCACTCAATATCACAGTTAACTGCCAGGACGATGCTTTAGCCAGCGTATTGGTAGACACAGGGTCAGCCCTGAATGTTATGCTAAAGTCCACTTTGATGCAATTATCATTCAAAGGCCCTCCGATGAGAATCAGCGAGGTCGTCGTCAAGGCGTTCGACGGATCCAGAAAAATAGTCAAGGCGTTCGTCGTCAAGTTACTTTCCAGGTCATGGATATCCGGGCACCATACAGTTGTTTATTAGGAAGTCCGTGGATACACCAGGCAGGAGCGGTCACTTCGACCCTCCACCAAAAGCTAAAGTTCATTCAGAACGATAAACTTGTCACAGTCTAAGGAGAACATGCCTTGCTTGTGAGTAACTTATCATCATCTGCTTATGTAGAACCTGAGGAGGTTATTGGAACTCAGTTCCAAGCACTGTCGGTGAGCAAGGATGATCAATGCCGAGGAGGAACCTCGATTTCCTCATACAAAGATGCTATTAAAGCGGTTGAGAGTACCGATATGACGGGATGGGGACAGCTTGTCATTCCTATTGACAATAAAACAAAGAAGGGTCTTGGTTTTTCTGCAACCTGCACCCAGACAGCTGCCAGCGATGGAAGTCTTCATCCCATTCAGAACTTCTTCCACAGTGGAGGTTTTCTTCACCCAGTCCCTCAAACAGTCTATGCTATTAATGAGGAAGATCCCTCTGACACAGAGGAAGAGTGGAAGTCATATCTTAACAAGGACAGTTATATGTCTCAGGACGAAACGCAAACTCCCTTTTGCTTTCCTATAGAGAGTCTGAGGTTTATACCCAGGTCAGACGTCCAAATGATATACGGGGATTGTTATCCAGAAGGATGCCGCGCTCCGCCAAATTCATTAGAGGAAGACACTCCGATGAAAGACAATTTTGACTACACATACTATGGCCCAATGGATGGTCTCCCAATGTGGCAACCTTACCCAGGAGACTTGGGGCAAGAGAGTCAGCCGAACAATGAAAACCAGTTGACCGTCATTGAACAGAATACCTGTGTCCCCACCATGTCATGGGATCAACACTCAGGTCATCCTAAAACTACTCAACATGAAGATGAATTCACAACGTTTGCAGGACTTGAATTCATCAACTATGCTTTTCCTGAGGTCAACGTCATCAAGAGAGATGACTCCTCCAGTTCCAAAGAAGTTTGGGACACCTTGGGACAACAAAGTGGAAAATTTGACTATATGGTCAAATACACCGCTCCCGAAAGCTCTCGTATCAGGCTCGAAGATATCCAACCAACTGGATAGGGAGATACAGTTGAGAGCACAAATGCTATGCAAAATGCAACAGAGGAATTCTCCTACGACAATTCTGCCTGGGAGACAGATTCCAATGATCCTGCTCCACCAGAAATCAGCGTCATTTTTGAAGACAAATCAAGGAAGGTGCCAGAATTTGTGATTCATCAAGGAGTTCGCCGCCAATGGGTTGCCGTCGAGGTTCCGAAGATCGTTCATCAGTCAAAGTAATTGCCATCTTTAACCTTTCACCCCGCCCAGGTGAAACAGATGTTTTGATAGGGCTCACTTTCTGTAATTTTTCCCTCTTCGCTTTGCCCAAAGCGACAGAGTTTTGTTTTATAGGGTTGTAGTTTCAGAGTCAACTTGTTCATTAATAAAATAACATCGTTCTGTAATTTCCACATTAATTGCTGTTTTCTCTTTTCGTTTTTCAGAAAATGGTAATCCTAAAAAACAATTCAAATAAAAACAAGCAGTAAAATAAAACACTGCACACACTTGCATTTTCTCTATCTCTTCTAAACACGAATCATCACGTCATGCAGATTGCTTATTTTACACCCAGTTGAAACATATGATCCGATGCCTTCTCCCGACTTTGAGTTCCCGATATTTGGGGCTGAAGAAGAAGTTAACGACAAAATTCCAGAAGAGATCTCTCGACTACTCAGACAACAGGAAAGGTTCATTGAACCTCACAAAGAGCCGTTGGAAACGGTAAACTTGGGTTCGGAAAAAGAGAGAAAAGAAATCAGGATTGGAGCACTGCTCAGTCCAACTGCCAGAGAGGGTTTGATAAAGCTTCTCAGAAAATTTCCCGATGTATTCGTTTGGTCCTATCAGGATATACCAGGGTTGGATACCAACATCTTGGAACATCACTTACCATTAAGATCGGAATGTGCGCCAGTAAAGCAAAGGTTGAGACGGACTCACCCAGACATGGCCATCAAAATCAAAGAGGAGGTACAGAAGCAGATTGACGCGGGTTTCCTCGCTACATCTGAATATCCTCAATGGTTAGCCAACATTGTACCCGTTCCCAAAAAGGACGGAAAGGTCAGAATGTGTGTTGATTACAGGGATCTGAACAAGGCAAGTCCAAAGGACGACTTTCCTTTACCACATATTGACATGCTGGTTGACAGTACAACAAAGTTCAAAGTTTTCTCCTTTATGGATGGATTCTCGGGCTATAACCAGATTAAAATGGCGCCAAAAGACATGGAGAAAACTTCGTTCATTACCCCACGGGATACCTTTTGTTACAAGGTGATGTCGTTCGGTTTGAAGAACGCCGGGGCAACCTATCAAAGGGCCATGACTACTCTATTTCATGACATGATACACAAAGAAATCGAGGTATATGTCGATGATATGATTGCAAAATCAAAAACAGAGAGTGAGCACGTGGAACATCTGTCAAAATTGTTCGAACGTCTAAGAAAATTCAAGCTCCGCTTGAATCCTAACAAGTGCACCTTCGGTGTCCGTTCAGGGAAACTCCTAGGGTTCATCGTCAGCCAGAAAGGAATTGAGGTTGATCCTGACAAGGTTAAGGCCATTCGAGAAATGCCTTCTCCGAAAACTAAAAAACAAGTCAGAGGATTCCTGGGACGTTTGAACTATATTTCCAGATTCATATTCCTCATGACCGCGACATGTGCGCCGATTTTCAAATTACTCAAAGAGAATCAGGACTGCGTTTGGACAGAAGACTGCCAAACCGCCTTCGACAGTATCAAGGAATACTCGTCGAACCCGCCGATTCTATCACCTCCAGTGGAAAGAAGACCGTTGATCATCTATTTAACAGTCTTGGAAGACTCCATGGGTTGTGTACTTGGCTATCAAGACGAAACAAAAAGAAAAGAGTCTGCCATCTACTATTTGAGCAAGAAATTCACCGACTGCGAGACTCGATACACTATGCTCGAGAAAACTTATTGTGCTTTTGCTTGGGCAGCCAAACATCTTTGCCAGTACATGATTCATCATACTACTTGGTTGGTCTCCGAAATGGATCCAATCAAGTACGTTTTCGAAAAACCTGCTCTCACGGGAAGAATTGCCCGTTGACAGATGTTGTTATCAGAATATGACATAGAGTACCACACTCAGAAAGCCGTTAAAGGAAGTATTTTAGACAATCATTTGGCTCATCAACCGATTGACGATCAAGAATCAATCGGGTTTGACTTCCCAGAAGAAGATGTCATGTATTTGAAAATGAAAGACTGCGATGAACCGCTACCCAATGAGGGGCCAGAACCAGGTTCCCAATGGGGACTTATCTTTGACAGAGCAGTTAATCATTACGGAAACGGAATTGGGGCAATCATTGTTACCCCTCAGGGTACCCACATTCCTTTCACTGCCAGACTTACGTTCAAATGTACGAACAACGAGGCCGAATACGAAGCTTGTATCATGGGTCTCGAAGAAGCGATTGATTTAAGGATCAAAAACTTGGACGTATATGGCGACTCGGCACTGGTTATCAATCAGATAAAAGGAGATTGGAACACATACCAATCAGGATTGATTCCTTACAAAGATTATGCAAGAAGGTTGCTACCCTTCTTCAACAGAATCGAGTTTCACCGTATTCCTCGTGAAGAAAATCACATGGCTGATGCCTTAGCCACTCTCTCTTCCATGATTAGTGTAGGTCAATGGAACAACCTACCTAAGATTGACATAATGCGCCTTGAACGGCCCACCTACATCTTCACGATTGAAGCAGTCATAGATGACAAACCTTGGTATCACGATATCAAATGCTTCCTTCAGAAACAAGAGTACCCACCTGGGGCATCCAGGAAAGACAGAAAGACCCTCAGAAGATTGGCTGGAAGCTTCTTCCTGAGCGGTGATACTCTCTATAAGATAAATTTTGACATGGTCTTGCTCCGATGCGTAGACAGACCAGAAGCAGACATGCTTATGAAAGAAATTCATGATGGATCTTTTGGCACTCATGCCAACGGATGCACAATGGCGAGAAAAATTCTGAGAGCAGGGTACTATTGGTTGACAATGGAATCCGACTGCTACAAGTACATGAGGAGGTGTCACAAGTGTCAAATATACTCCGACAAATTCACGTACCGCCATCACATCTCAAAGTTCTTTCTTCCCAGTGGCCTTTTTCCATATGGGGAATCGACATGATTGGCTTGATCTAACCTAAGGCTTCAAACGAACATCGGTTCATCATGGTAGCCATTGACTATTTCACCAAGTCGGTCGAAGCAGCGTCATTTGCCAATGTAACCCAACAAGTGGTGATCCGATTTATCAAAAACAATATCATCTGTCGTTATGGTGTTCCGAGCCAGATCATTGCTGATAATGGATCTAACTTGAATAATAAGATGATGAAAGAGTTGTGCGTTGAGTTCAAGATCGAACACCATAACTCATCTCCCTACCGACCCAAGATGAACGGAGCGGTAGAAGTGGCTAACAAGAACATCAAGAGGATTGTTCAGAAGATGGTTGTAACCTACAAAGATTGGCACGAAATGCTACCCTTTGCTCTTCATGGTTATCGCACATCTGTTCACACTTCAACAGGGGCAACCCCTTTCTCTCTAGTATATGACATGCAGGCAGTTCTCCCCATAGAAGTGGAAACCCCATCAATCCGGATATTGATGGAAGCTAAGCTTTCAGAAGCTGAATGGTGTCAAAGTCGACACGATGAACTGAACTTGATCGAAGAAAAGAGAATAACGGCACTATTCCACGGTCAGCTATATCAACAGAGAATGAAGAGGGCGTTCGACAAAAAGGTCCGACCTCATGTCTTCAGAAAAGGAGACCTCATGCTCAAGAAGATACAATCGTTTCTCACTGACTCCCGGGGCAAGTGGACCCCAAATTATGATGGCCTCTATGTGGTCACAAAAGCTTTCTCAGGCAGCGCCTTGAGACTTGCAACCATGGACGGAGAGGAATTTGCCTACCCCACGAATGTTGATGTAGTCAAGAAATACTTCGCCTAAACTAAAAAAAATGTCTCGGTGGATTGAGAACCCGAAAGGGCGGTCCAGGCAAAAGTTAGAGACATGAAAAAATCATCCCGATGGATTGGAAATCTCATAGTACAATCCAGGCAAAAATTAGGGATAATGGCAAGTAACTATGTTCAACAGAGGCAAGTCCCTCAGCAGCAGTTACGTCATCCATCGGAGGAAAACTCCAGTCCAGGTCATCTTCGACAGAAGCTCAGGATGTCCCGAATTCAAAGTTGGTAGAAGGATAGTGGTCGTTATGTTTCAACGTAGCCCTTTTCCCTGTAAATTACCATTTTCTAACTTTGTATATACTCTTTGGAATCACGCGTTTGGCTGATCTCCATCTTATCAATAAAATTTGAGCCCTTGTGCCTTTGTTTGTAATTCTTATTTGTTTTAGCTTTACAGAACAACATTTTAACATGATCAACGATTCTTGAAATGAAACAAAAATGAATTTTACTCGTTAAAACTTTTTCTGCTTTTAAATTAAAGATGGAAATTGCTTTTGACTGTTGAACATCGAAAGGACGTCGATTGCGTCTCCAAAGGCGTTTGAATTTCAAAGTGCAGAATCAAAGTACTCCTTCTAGGTAGTGCGCCGGAATGAAGGATCAATTGTATGAGATGCGGCTTTCCCATCTGATACCCTCGGCCGAGTTCTTATCTCCTAAGCCCGATCAACGGTATTCCCCGCAGGGACTATCTCTCCTAAGCAAGGTAGAATTGCTACTTTTTTGACCAACGGTACTTCTTCTCCCCGCGATGGCCGAGTATCCAGTCATGTTCACTCGTCAGTCTGTATGTCGCGTCAGTTTTGTCAGCATATACATACATACATCATGCATTTGATTTGCATTCATATTCATATTGCATCACTATCACTCTAGTCGGTCTTGTCCCCTAGTGATAACAGTCTTCTCAATCGAGTTGTCAGTTCTTGCCTCGTCAGGAAATGCTGCAATCTCGCCTCCAGTGTATCTCTGGATTAGAGTCGGCACTTGACCACTTTGATAACTTGAACCTCTGAAAAGCCAGAGAAAACTTTCAATAAATGTCACTCTTCGCCATCGAAGACGATATCCTTGCTTTCCCGGATTAAGGAAAATCCCCAGAGAAAGCCTCCTAAGCAGAGATTCGGCAGTACAACTGCCTTTCTCCGAAGGACCGCTGATGAAAAGGTCATCGGCACCTCAAAATTGGATCCCATCGTATGGCATTTCTCCGGGAAGATCCTGAGAAAAGTATGATGTAAGACCCCAAGCGGAAGTAGTCTCTCAAGAGACTTAGTTTCCCCAGATAGAGTCGACAAATGGAGTCTCCAATGCACCTCTACAACTCAGACGACTGGATTCCCCAGCAAGCCTGACGTCAACTTTTTCCATCAAATGGCATCTCCCCAGGAAAATCCGGCGAGAAGTTTGAGGAAAACCGCTACGCATAGCGTCCCTTGTCAACTAAGTTTATTGACAAAAGAAACTTAGACCAGTTCCTTGGTAGGAAACCAGGAATGAGGGGAAGTTTAAATCAGAAACTAAGACCATTTCCTTGGTAGGAAACCAGGATCGAGGGGAAGTTTAAATCAGAAACTTAGACCAGTTCCTTGGTAGGAGACCGGGATCGAGGGGAAGTTGACAAAAGAAACTTAGACCAGTTCCTTGGTAGCAAACCAGGATCGAGGGGAAGTTCATCTCAAAAGGAAACTGAGACCAGTTCCTTGGCTGAAGACCAGGGTCGAGGGGAAGTTTTACCTCTTCTAAGCATAATTTCTTAGTAAAAGAAGATGAATGCGTGCGCTACCATTCATAGTCACCATCAAAATTTCGGGTATTCCGATATTTAATCCTCTTGCACCCCGAATGCCCGAATACCTTCGTCATTCACACCTTCGGGTCCAAGAAGATTAAATAAGGGCATCTGTCATACCCCAAATTTTGACCACTAAGATTTCCCATCATTGTGCAAATCATCATCACAATATGGATGAACCATCATGCCTCATCAAATGCCTCAAGGGTTGTTGAGCATTCACTACAATCAACATTAGGGTTTTAAGCCCTCTCAGAGCTTTAGACAAAGGATCAAAAGGACTCCCACTTCAAGGATTAAGCACAAGGCTGCTCCCTTCTAGGTGGATCAAGTTTCAAGATCGACAATGTCACCAAATTAGGGTTTTGGTCGACCAGGGCCTTCAGATGGAACTTTTTCATCTGGGCACAAGCCAAGGATCCAAAACACAATCTAATATACTCCATGGAGCCTCATGGACCCAACCATCAAGTCAATTTTGCCTCAGGGGATGCATACATCAAAAATCAGGAATTAGGGTTTCTTGACCTAATTCACCCCTAAGTTGACTTTTGGGACAAATCATGAACCAAGACCTCAAGACATGATTTGAGGGTCTTTAATATACCATATTGATCCATTTGGAACAATGGATTAATCCAAGAAGCCTGTGCAACAAGTCTCAATTTCATCTGCACCACAATGAGGGTTTCGCGAGGAAAGTCAACTGTAACTTTGACTTTTGACCAGGACATGCTCCCAAATCCTAAAACATGATTCAATATACCCTATGACACCCATGGAACATGTCCATCAAGTTTGATTTAGGTCAAGGATATGATTTCCTGAAGAATTGCACAGTTTGGAATTCATTTGATAAAAAGTCAACTGTGCACAAAAGTCAACTTTGACTTTTTGAGATTTTTCACCAAAATTGATTTTTAACCCTAAAATGATGTTAATGTATGATTTGAATCATCATTCATCAAGAAAAATCAAAGAAAGTGGGATAACTTGTAAAAGGGGTAACCATAAAACTTAGAAAAATTTCTAAGTTATGGAAAAAGTACCACTAATGTGCCAACTTTGGAGGACCATAACTCCTAAACCACAAGGCCATTGGTCCCCATTCAAAGCTTGATTTGTAGATCAAATTTCCCTCTACAAAAGCTTCATACTAAGTTATTTCCAAATTCCTCATGGATTTTGAGTTATGGATTGATCAAAATCAAGAAAAGTCACTTTGTTCCAACACTAGGTGAAAATTTCACTAAGTCAGATTTTGCCTTACTTTTTGCCAAATGTAGGGGGATTTTTCACTTGGATTCAAAAGAGATCAAAACCAAACATGTTCAAACAGTTGTTGTATCATGTAAGGGCTTTCCAAAATGGCCAAGAACATTACCAAATTCAATTTGAGCCATGAGATATGACATTGGCAAGTTGCCTTGCTGAAATCTGCCAAGGCAAGGCAGATTTTGCACTTTTGGTCGATTTGCCAAAATCAGCCAAATCCAAATGCTCCTATCCACTTGGACACCTCAGAGGATTGAATCTAACGGGGACAATCACTGAGCCAAGCCTCCAAAATCTTGGGAACAAGAAATAACATGTTGAACCTAGAATTGCCAAAATAGGGACAAGACTCCAATTTTGGAGTGGAGCATTCAATGGAAGCATCAAGGTGGCATGGACTGAGCCATTCTCAACTAAATTCAGTCAAGACTTTTCCAAGACCAAGGGAACCACAGCTCTGTGCCCTAACCTCTAGTCAATGGCTAGAGGAGACTTGGATTTCCATTGGACAACATTGGCCAAACCTCTGCTGCAGTTGCCATTCACTGTGGATCCCAAAACAAACTTGCTCTACTATAAATAGAGCTCAATTGTGATCAGTTTGAGTACACCAAAGCCATCTAACAGATGCTTTCCTCAAAATCTCCTCTTTTACTCCAATTTTTCCTTCTATGGCAAGTCACCATCGGGTTTTGAGTTTGAAAGTTTTTCCAATCAAACCAATCACACACACACACACCTCACATACATCATATAGAAGTGATCCAAACACTCACATAACATCTGGAACACAGATTTCACAAAATCACCAGCCAATTGCTCAAGTTCTTGACCGATT
Source organism: Lathyrus tuberosus (assembly GCA_022829125.1). Lineage (NCBI taxonomy): Eukaryota > Viridiplantae > Streptophyta > Magnoliopsida > Fabales > Fabaceae > Lathyrus > Lathyrus tuberosus. The sequence continues at coordinate 994,350 of JALAZF010000073.1, read as the reverse complement.
TGCAGTTGAGGTGTCATCTTCAACTCCAAACCATTTCAATCCATTCCAAGCATTCATACACACTCCATGGCACCTAGGGAAGCTATCCAGATCATTGGAACCTAGTTGTAACACCTCCAACATAAATCACGATCACCAGCTGCAAGTGGTAAGCATGAGCTTTTCTAACTCTATGATCCATGCAATTTTTGCTGCACATTAATTTGGCCATATGTTCATAATCATGCATGGAATGTTTCCCCTCAATTAATTATATTGTTTGAATCGTGTATCAAAAATCCTAGCCTTCATGCAGAAATTAGGGTTCTTGAGGATTTTTCATGATTTCTTGTTATATGTTTAATTTAAATGAAATTAAATACCATAGACATGATCGTGAGGTTGAAACGAGTTGATTGGTATGTGGATTACATGATATGATCAAGTATTCAGTGAGATTGGATAGAAAATGCAAATCTGGGCAAACCCAGAACACGCGCGTGTTCTTGGTGTGTTCTTGGCGCCATTTCTTTCAAATTCAAATATTTGAATTTTGTGATTTTATTTAATTGATTCAAAAATTAATTTCTCTCTGAGTTTTAATGATTTTGAGTTGATTCTTTTTTTAATAATTCACAAAAATGTTAAAATATTTTATTTTTCTAAAAACTCCCAAAAATATTATTTATTTCATATAATTGATATTTTTGCAAAGAATTAATGTTTTAATTGTTTTTAGCATTTAAAATATTTTTTCCACCTTGCTTTTGCAACTTTTAATGCTTTCTAATTATTTTGTAGGTCAATACTTAATTTTTGAAGCATTAATCCAAGATCACAATTTGTTTTCCATGTGTTAAACAATTTTGATCATTTTTATTGAATTTTTATTCAATTAAAACACATTTTGAAAACAAATTAGGGTTTTTGGATTAATTCAACCCTCATAAATCATTTTCAAAACTTTTGGGCCTCTAATAGAGTGTAAGATTCAAACCCCCTTTGTACATAAATAAATTTGGGCCTCAGTCATTGTATAAGACCCAACACAGTTTTCAAAATAACAGTGCGATCATTGTTCTCAATATCTGGGCCTCTCCTTGAGCTATAAGACCCATTCAAAACTTTTGGGCCTCTATTAGAGTGTAAGACCCAACCCACTTGTACAGAAATATTTTGGCCCTTATTCGTTGTATAAGTCCCTCTGTACATTTTCAAATAAACGGCGCGATCGTCGCCTTTTCAAAAAACCAACTGGGCCTCTCCTTGAGCTATAAGACCCATTCAAAACTTTTGGGCCTCTATTAGAGTGTAAGACCCAATCCCCTTTTAACCAAAACATTTTGGGCCTCACCTATTGTATAAGTCCCTCTGCGTTAAAAGAAAACCTCGGCACGATCGCCATTTTTGTACGGAAAAATCAATTGGGTCTGCCCTCGTGTTATAAGCCCCACTCTTTTTCTTTAAAACTTTTGGGTCTCTTGAGAGAGTGTAAGACCTATCCCTTTGTACACAAAACCTTTTTGGGCCTCAGTCACTTGTATAAGTCCCTCTGTACAAATTTAAACAGTGCGCTCACTGATAAAACCCTGGGCCTCTCCTTGAGCTGTAATCCCCAAATCTTTCTTTTTCAAAGCACTTTCTCCTTTGATTTTGAATATACTATTGTTTTCAATATTTCTTTCTTGAACAACTAACCAAACAGCATGGAAGCTCTACAACCGAGTAAGTGTTTATACACTTTCATTTACCGCTTTCATATACATATAACTGTATTATGGGGTTGTTTCACTGTAAGTCTTCTTTCATAAACTCATATCAACTGTGTAATAATAGTATATATATTTAGAGTTTCCCAGGCAACTACGTCTAGAACTAGGTGATGTCGTTTCGTTTATTCGTAGAAATAGACAACTAGATCCCCAATAGGATCACCAGATACAGTCTTCTCTCAGGCTGTCCTCATTAGGAATCGTCAAGAAACTCTACTCCCAGAGATGAATGTATTCTCCATGAATGGCATCTTTGAGTTTCTTCCAAATTCTCGGACTTTCCTAACTTTGATCTATTCTCGGCGAATAGCATTGCCTTGAATTTCTCGGGGTTTGGGGACCCACGGGCTTTTTAAAAGTACCGGCCTCCTCTTGGGCATCGTACAAGGACCCACAGGCTTCCTAAAAGCAACCCAGCCTCCTCTTGGGCTTACTACAAGGACCCGCCGGCTTCTTAGAAGTATTCACAGCCTCCTCTTAGGCTTCGTATAATGATCTCTTCCTCCGGGAATGATAGCCTCCTCTTGGGCTTAGTACAAGGACCCGCCGGCTTCTTAGAAGTATTCACAGCCACCTCTTAGGCTTCGTATAATGATCTCTTCCTCCGGGAATGATAGCCTCCTCTTGGGCTTAGTACAAGGACCCGTCGGCTTCTTAAAAGCTTCTAGCCTCCTCTTGGGCTTCGTACAAATTGTCCCAACGACCTCCTAGAGGTATAGGAACAGAACTTAATCATCTCTGTAGAATAGTTATTTCATAGAGTCTACTACTGTTTCTCAAAGCATAGTACAAAAGATGAAACTCTAGACGCGGACAGTCTAATTTCCTTGAGTCTCAAAGACATTCTCAAGCACCCTTCGTTAAATAGGAAGGAAACCTGTAGACTCGGACAGTCTCAATACCCTTTGGATTTCCCGTTTCGTCAAAGAAAAGGAAATATCCCTGAATCAAATCCCTGAGTACAACATTGCTCATATAAGAACTGATTTTCTCTTTAAAATCAGTATACTGGACCTGTCACTTAGCTGAAACAGTTACCATAGCCTCCTTTTAGGCTTTGTATAATGATCCTTCTCCAGTGAAGTTAGCCTCCCTCTTGGGCTTTGTACAATGATTCTCCCCAACGGAGTCAAACAACGTTTAGCCTCTCTCTCGGGCTTTGTACGAGACACATAAGAGACTCCCTCGTTGAGTCAATCACCCCTTTCGCCTCCATCTCGGGCGTTATACGAGATACAAAAAGGTTCTTATTGAGCGAAAAAAATTTTAGCCTCTATCTCGGGCTTCGTACGAGATACAAAAACTCTCTTGTTGAGTCAAATAAGCCTTCATCTCGGGCTTTATACGAGATACTAAAAGATTCCCTCATTGAGTCAAAACCTTTTAGCCTCTCTCTCGGGCTTTGTACGAGACACATATTAGCCTCCTCTTAGGCTTTGTATAAGAAAACCACTGGTTGATCCAATTAACCTTTTAGTATCAAAGCTGTGCCTCGTTCACAATACACAAACATCAACAACACTTCCCCTTCAACTAATCGCTGTAAGCGGCAAGCCTCTGGATCATCTACATCCATGCCACTGTCCCTCTTTTAGCATGAGAAATTCCTAAGGAAAGATAGCATTGCTCTACACTGAGTTAAAGTCTTCTCCTTTAGGTTGGAAGTCCCTTATAAAGGAAATTATGGCATTTCCGGATTCACAAATCCCGGTTAAAGTAATTCTCCTTTATAAACAGTTGTGACATACAACCCCCTCTTTAGAGATGACAAATTCTCTCTAAAGACAACACCTTTTAGCTTCACATCTTGGGCTTTGAACAAGATACAAATAGACTTTTCAGCTTCACATCTTGGGCTTTGATCAAGATACAAACTACCTTTCGCTTCACGTCTTGGGCTTTGAACAAGACACGAAAACAACCAATTTCCTCCCATAGAATAGGAGGAACTACGAACGCTATGATTTCCCTATTTCGGTAAACGGGAATACGTAGGCATAAGATCGAAAGAAAAGATCTTAGCGAGCACACTAAACAAAAACTCAAAATCCCATATCTCCATCAATCAAAAGCAGTAATTCAAAAACATCAGTCCTAACATCCTAATCCCTGTTCCCCGCCAGAAACATTATGTCAAAATAAAAAGAAAGAAACCAAAATTGGCGAAAATACAAATAACCAGTACAAAGGCCCCCCACATTGATAGCATCCATAACCTAACAGACCGCTGTTTAAACTCAGTATGCAAAGCAGGGTTAATTGGAGACATCTATTTCCCTTCCTTCATCAGCTTTAATAGGATGAAAAATGAATCGACCTGTAGTAAGCTCAAACCGCAGAGAGCGACCGCGCTTAAGAACTGCATCCAAAATCGCTTGCTACAGTGACACTGGCGATCTTGAAGCTTGATCCAGCTAGAAGGGAGCAACCTTGTGCTTAATCCTTGAAGTGGGAGTCCTCTTGATCCATTGTGGATGTTTGAGAGGCTAGACAAGTTGAAGATCATGTCATTTCTTGATTGATCATTTGTCTAAGAACTCTGCGAGGGCTTGAAACCCTAATTTTGATAGTAGTGAATGCTCACCCATCCTTGAGGCATTTGATGAGGCATGATGGTTCATCCATATTGTAATGATGATTTGAACAATGATGGGAAATCTTAGTGGTCAAAATTTGGGGTATGACAGATGCCCCTATTTAATCTTCTTGGACCCGAAGGTGTGAATGACGAAGGTATTCGGGTATTCGGGGAGCAAGAGGATTAAATATCAGAATACCCAAAATTTTGATGGTGGTTATGAATGGTAAATCACATTCATCTTCTTTTGCTAAGCAATGATGCTTAGAAAAGGTAAAACTTCCCCTCGAACTTGGTCTTCAGCCAAGGAACTGTCTTAGTTGAAATAAGCCTATCCTCGATCCTGGTTTCCTACCAAGGAACTGGTCTCAGTTTCTGAATTAAACTTCCCCTCGATCCTGGTTTCCTACCAAGGAACTGGTCTAAGTTTCTTTTGTCAATAAACTTAATTGACAAGCAATGCTATTTGTAGCGGTTTTCCTCAAACTTCTCGCCGAATTTTCCTGGGGAGATGCCATTTGACAAAAAAAGTTTTGATGTCAGACTTGCTAGGGAACCTAGTCGTCTGAGTTGTAGAGTTTCACAAACTTCTCTGTTGGAGACGCCATTTGTCGACTCTATCTGGTGAAAATGAGTCTCTTGAGAGACTGCTTCCACTTGGGGTCTTACATCATACTTTTCTCGGGATCTTCCAGGAGAAATGCCATATGATGGGCTCCAATTTTGAGGTGCTGATGACCTTTTCATCAGCGGTTTTTCGGAGAAAGGCAGGTGTACTGCCAAATCTCTGCTTAGGAGGCTTTCTCTGGGGATTTTTCTTTAATCCGGGAAAGCAAGGATATCATCTTCAATGGCGAAGAGTGACATTTGTAGAAAGCTTCTCTGGCTTTTCAGAGGTTCTAGTTATCAATGTGGTCGAGTGCCGACTCTAATCCAGAGATACACTAGAGGTGAGATTGCTGAGACACAGTATTTCCTGACGAGGAAATAACTTGGAACTCGATTGAGAGAACTTCTATCACAAGGGGACAAGACCGACTAAAGTGATAGTGATGCAATATGAAATGTGAATCAAATGCATGATGTATGTATGTATATGCTGACAAAACTGACGCGACATACAAACTAATGGATGAACACGGCTGGATACTCGGCCATCGCGGGGCGAAGAAGTACCATTGGTTCAAGATAGCAATTCTACCTTGCTTAGGAGAGATAGTCCCTGCGGGGAATATCGTTGATCGGGCTTAGGACATAAGAACTTGGCCGAGGCGTGTCAGACGAAACAAGGTCTCTGACACAGTTGATCCTTCATTCATGCGTACTGGTTTAGAAGGAGTACTTTGTTCTGCACTTTGAAATTCAAACGCCTTTGGAGACGCAATCGGCGTTCTTCTGATGTTCGACAGTCAAAAGCAATCGCCGTCTTTAATTTAAAAGCAGAAAAAGTTTTAACAAGTAAATTCATTTTTGTTTTATTTCAAGAATCGTTGATCATATTAAAACGTCATTCTGTAAAGCTAAAACAAATAAGAATTACAAACAAAAGCACAAGGGCTCAAATTTTATTGATAAGATGGAGATCTTCCAAACGCGTGATTCCAAAGAGTATATACAAAGTTTGAAAATGGTAATTTACAGGGAAAAGGGCTACGTTGAAACATAACGACCACTATCCTTCTACCAACTTTGAATTTAGGACATCCTGAGCTTCTGTCGAAGATGACCTTGACTGGAGTTTTCCTCCGATGGATGATGTAACTGCTGCTGAGGGACTTGCCTCTGTTGAACATAGTTACTTGCCATTATCCCTAATTTTTGCCTGGATTGTACTATGAGATTTCCAATCCATCGGGATGATTTTTTTTTGTCTCTAACTTTTGCCTGGACCGTCCTTTCGGGTTTTCAATCCACCGAGACGTTTTTTTTTTAGTTTAGGCGAAGTATTTCTTGACTACATCAACATTTGTGGGGTAGGCAAATTCCTCTCCGTCCATGGTTGCAAGTCTCAAGGCACCTCATGAGAAAGCTTTCGTCACCACATAGGGGCCATCATAATTCGGAGTCCACTTGCCCCGGGAATCAGTGAGAAACGATTGTATCTTCTTAAGCACGAGGTCTCCTTTTCTGAAGAAGCAGGGTCGGACCTTTTTGTGAAACGTTTTCTTCATTCTCTGTTGATACAACTGACCGTGGCATAGTGTCGTGATTCGCTTCTCTTCGATCAGGTTTAATTCGTCGTGTCGACTTTGACACCATTCAGCTTATGAAAGCTTAGCTTCCATCAATACCCGGATTGATGGGATCTCTACTTCTATGGGGAGAACTGCCTCCATGCCATATACTAGAGAGAAATGGGTAGCCCCTGTTGAAGTGCGGACAAATGTTCGATAACCGTGAAGAGCAAAGGGTAGCATTTCGTGCCAATCTTTGTAGGTTACAACCATCTTTTGAACGATCCTCTTGATGTTCTTATTAGCCGCTTCTACCGCTCCATTCATCTTGGGTCGGTAGGGAGATGAGTTATGGTGTTTGATCTTGAACTCTGCGCATAACTCTTTCATCATCTTATTGTTCAAGTTAGATCCATTATCTTTAATGATATGGCTCGGAACACCATAACGGCATATGATATTGTTTTTGATAAATCGGACCACCATTTGTCAGGTTACATTAGCGTACGACGCTGCTTCGACCCACTTGGTGAAATAGTCAATGGCTACCAGGATGAACCGATGCCCGTTTGAAGCCTTAGGTTCGATCAAGCCAATCATGTCGATTCCCCATATGGAAAAAGGCCACGGGGAAGAAAGAACTTTGAGATGTGATGGCGGTACATGAATTTTGTCAGAGTATATCTGACACTTGTGACACCTCCTCATGTACTTGTAGCAGTCGGATTCCATGGTCAACCAGTAATACCCTGCTCTCAGAATTTTTCTCGCCATTATGTGTCCGTTGGCATGAGTGCCAAAGGATCCTTCATGAATTTCTTTCATAAGCACGTCTGCTTCTGGTCTGTCTACGCATCGGAGCAAGACCAAGTCAAAATTCCTCTTATAAAGAGTGTCACCACTCAGGAAGAAGTTTCCAGCCAATCTTCTTAGGGTTTTTCTGTCCTTCCTTAGTGCCCTAGATGGGTACTCTTGTTTCTGAAGGAAGCATTTGATATCGTGATACCAAGGTTTGTCGTCTATGACTGCTTCGATCGTGAAGACGTAAGCGGGCCATTCAAGGCGCATTATGTCGATCTTAGGTAAGTCGTTCCATTGACCTACACTAATCATAGAAGAGAGAGTGGCTAATGCATCAGCCATGTGATTCTCCCTACGAGGGATGTGATGAAACTCAACTCTGTTGAAGAAGGGTAACAACCTTCTTGCATAATCTTTGTAAGGAATCAATCCTGATTGTTATGTGTTCCAATCTCCTTTTATCTGATTGATAACCAGGGCTGAGTTGCCGTATACGTCCAAGTTTTTGATCCTTAAATCAATCGCTTCTTCGAGACCCATGATACAAGCTTCGTATTCGGCCTCGTTGTTCGTACATTTGAACGTAAGTCTGGCAGTGAAAGGAATGTGGGTACCCTGAGGGGTAACAATGATTTCCCCAATTCCATTTCCATAATAATTAACTGCTCCGTCAAAGATAAGTCCCCACTGGGAACATGGTTCTGGCCCTTCACTGGGTAGCGGTTCATCACAGTCTTTCATCTTTAGATACATGACATCTTCGTCTGGGAAGTTAAACCCGATTGATTCTTGATCGTCAATCGGTTGATGAGCCAAATAATCGGCTAAAACACTCCCCTTGAAGGCTTTTTGAGCGTGGTACTCTATGTCATATTCTAATAGCAACATCTGCCAACGGGCTATCCTTCCCGTGAGAGCAGGCTTTTCGAAGACATACTTGATTGGATCCATCTCGGAGACCAACCAAGTAGTGTGTCGAATCATTTACTGGCACAGACGTTTGGCTGCCCAAGCCAAAGCACAATAAGTTTTCTCAAGCATAGTGTACCGAGTCTCGTAGTCGGTGAATTTCTTGCTCAGATAGTAGATGGCAGACTCTTTCCTTTTGGTTTCATCTTGTTGGCCAAGTACACATCCCATTGAGTCCTCTAGGACTGTGAGGTAGATAATCAGTGGTCTTCCTTCCACTAGAGGTGATATAATCAGAGGGTTCAACAGGTATTCCTTAATACTGTCGAAGGCGGTTTGGCAGTCTTCTGTCCAAACAAAGTCCTGATTCTTTTTAAGTAACTTGAAAATCGGCGCACACGTCGCAGTCATGAGGAATATGAATCTGGAGATGTAGTTCAAACGTCCCAAGAATCCTCTGACTTGTTTTTCAGTTTTCGGAGAAGGGATTTCTCGAATGGCCTTGACCTTGTCAGGATCGACCTCAATTCCTTTCTGGCTGACGATGAACCCTAGGAGTTTCCCTGAATGGACACCGAAGGTGCACTTGTTAGGATTCAAGCGGAGCTTGAATTTTCTTAGACGTTCGAACAATTTTGAAAGATGTTCAACGTGTTCACTCTCTGTTTTTGATTTTTCAATCATATCATCGACATATACCTCGATTTCTTTGTGTATCATGTCATGAAACAGAGTAGTCATGGCCCTTTGATAGGTTACCCCGACGTTCTTCAAACCGAACGACATTACCTTGTAACAAAAGGTGCCCCATGGGGTGATGAACGAAGTTTTCTCCATGTCTTTCGGCGCCATTTTGATCTGGTTATAGCCCGAGAATCCATCCATGAAGGAGAAAATTTTGAAGTTTGTTGTACTGTCTACCAGCATGTCAATGTGTGGTAAAGGAAAGTCGTCCTTTGGACTTGCCTTGTTTAGATCCCTGTAATCAACACATATTCTGACCTTTCCATCCTTTTTGGGAACGAGTACGATGTTGGCTAACCATTGAGGATATTCAGATGTAGCGAGGAAATCCACGTCGATCTGTTTCTGTACCTCCTCTTTGATTTTGACGGCCATGTCCGGGTGAGTCCGTCTCAACCTTTGCTTTACTGGCGGACATTCCGATCTTAATGGTAAGTGATGTTCCACGATGCTGGTATCCAACCCTGGCATATCCTGATAGGACCAAGCGAATACATTGGGAAATTCTCTGAGAAGCTTTACCAAACCCTCTATGGTAGTTGGACTAAGCAGTGCCCTAATCCTAATTTCTTTTCTCTCTTTTCCGAACCCAAGTTTACCGTTTCCAACGGCTTTTTGTGAGGTTCAATGAACCTTTCCTCTTGTCTGAGTAATCGGGAGATCTCTTCTGGAATTGCATCGTCAACTTCTTCTTCAGCCCCAAATACCTGGAACCCAAATTCGGGAGAAGGCATCGGATCGTATGTTTCAACTAGGTTTAAAACAAGCAATCTGCATGACGTGATGATTCGTGTTTAGAAGAGATAGAAAAAATGCAAGTGTGTGCAGTGTTTTATTTTACTGCTTGTTTTTATTATTAAGTTATTTTTTAGGATTACCATTTTCTGAGAAAAGCAAAAAGAGAAAACATCAATAAATTCGGAAATTACAGAACAACGTTATTTTATTAATGAACAAGTCGATCCTTGAAACTACAGCCCTATAAAACAAAACTCTGTCGCTTTGGGCAGAGCGAAGAGGGAAATTTTACAGAAAGCGATCCCTATCAAAACATCCGTTTCACCTGGGCAGGGTGAAAGGTTAAAGATGGCAATTACTTTGACTGGCGAACGACCTTCGGAACATCGACGACAACCCATTGGCGGCGAACTCCTCGGTGAATCTCAAAGTCTGGTACCTTCCTTGATTTGTCTTCAGAAATGACGATGATTTCTGGTGGAGCAGGATCATTGGAATCTGTCTCCCAGGCAGGGTTGTCGTAGGAGGATTCCTCTGTTGTATTTTGCATAGCATTTGTGCTCTCAACTGTATCTCCCCATCCAGTTGGCTGGATATCTTCGAGCCTGATACGAGAGATTTCGGGAGCGGTGTACTTGACCATATAGTCAAATTTTCCACTTGATTGTCCCAAGGTGTCCCCCACTTCTTTCGAACTGGAGGATTCATCCCTCTCGATGACGTTGACCTCAGGAAAAGCGTAGTTGATGAATTCAAGTCCTACAAATATTTCAAATTCATCGTCATGTTGAGTAGTTTCTGAATGACCTGGGTGTTGATCCCATGACATGGTGGGGACACAGGTATTCTGTTCAATGATGGTCAGCTGATTTTCATTGTTCGGCGGACTCTCTTGCCCCAAGTCTCCTGGATAAGGTTTCCACATTGGCAGACCATCCATTGGGCCATAGTAGGTGTAGTCAAAATTGTTTTTCATGGGAGTGTCTTCCTCTAATGAATTTGACGGAGCACGGCATCCTTCCGGATCGCAATCCCCGTATATCATTTCAATGTCTGACCTGGGTATAAATCTCGGACTCTGTGTAGGAAAGCAAAAAGGAGTTTGCGTTTCGTCCTGAGACATATAACCGTCCTTGTTAAGATATGACTTCCACTCTTCCTCTGTGTCAGAGGGATCTTCCTCATTGATAGCATGGACTGCTTGAGGGACTGGGTGAAGAAAACCTCCAATGTGGAAGAAGTTCTGAATGGGATGAAGACTTCCATCGCTGGCAGCTGTCTGGGTACAGGTTGCAAAAAAACCAAGACCCTTCTTTGTTTTATTGCCAATAGGAATGACAAGCTGTCCCCATCCGGTTGTATCGGTACTCTCGACCGCTTTAATAGCATCTTTGTATGAGGAAATCGAGGTTCCTCCTTCGGATTAATTATCCTTGCTCACCGACAGTTCTTGGAACTGAGTTCCAATAACCTCCTCAGGTTCTACACAAGCAGATGATGATAAGTTACTCACGAGCAAGGCCTGTTCTCCACAAACTGTGATGAGTTGATCGTTCTGAACGAACTTTAGCTTTTGGTGGAGGGTCGAAGTGACCGCCCCAGCCTGATGTATCCAAGGTCTTCCTAATAAACAACTGTATGTTGCCCGGATGTCCATGACCTGGAAAGTGACTTGGAAAGTGTGAGGACCGATAGTTATGGGAAGATCAACTTTGCCGATAACTGTTTTTCTGGAACCGTCAAATGCTTTGACGACGACCTCGCTGATTCTCATTGGAGGGCCTTTGAATGATAGTTGCATCAAAGTGGACTTCAGCATAACATTCAGGGCTAACCCTGTGTCTACCAGTACGCTGGCTAAAGCATCGTCCTGGCAGTTAACTGTAATGTTGAGTGTCGTGTTATGAAGGCGACCCTCTTCGGGTAATTCCTCATCACTAAGTCCCAAATTATTGCAGGAAGTGATGTTAGAGACAGTGCTATCGAACTGTCTGATTGTTACATCCTGTTCCATAAAAGCTTGCTCCAAGACTTTCCGTAGAGCCTCCCTGTGGGCTTCTGAACTGAGTAACAGTGATAATACCGAGATCTTTGAAGGAGTCTGTAACAGCTGATCGACAATGTTATATTCACTCCTTTGGATGAGCTTCAGCATCTCATCATTATTTTTCGAAAGGTCAGGATTACTAGATTGACTGACTGATGGATCGGGAGCTTCTGTTTGAAGTTCCTTTTCCTTGTTAGGTTCTCCAACTCCCCGGTTGAAGATTCGACCGCTCCGTGTTACACGACCGATGTCTGCAATATTCACGACGGAGGGTAATGGAATTTCCTTTCCATTCTCGACTATTGTTGCACCGTATTTGTAAGGGATAACCTTAGTTGATTCATACGGTAGTGGTCTCAGTAGATAGATGACTATGGGAACCTTCTGATTTTTCTGACCATCATAAGTAATCTCGATCCGTTCCCGGTTGGGAATTCTAGATTCGTCAAGTAGAGGGATGATGGCAAAAACATCCCTGGTCTGGTGACGACCAGAGATTGTGACAACATCCTCGACTTGATCGGCAAGGTAGTTCGGCGTCCAGTTGATGGGTCCAGAACCCGGATATGGACGAATCTCTCCATGATCCACCTGACCCTGAAGAGCTTCTCTCACAAGGTAACACCCTTGGTTACTTTCCAAACAGACGCTACAACGGTCATAATTGTGTGGTGGCACCTGGCCACGCCCACTTTGAATATAATGTAACCTCACTAGGTTAGCTTCCATTGATCGGACATCTTGACTTTGACGCCGAGTGGGATTCCTGTTATTGATACTAATCTACTGAGTATCTTCACCCATATAGATTGGCATCCACAAGTGATTTAACAAGTGCTAAAGTGCCTCCTGGACAAGGGTACAACCTCGATCGTTTTCGTAACCTGCTTTACAGCTTTGATAGTCATGTGATATTAAGAATCCGAGTCGGACCTGTTCAGCATGTAACTCTACCAGGTTGGTATTCATCACGCGAATATCGAAGATTTGAACCATGTTGATATGATAAGGGTTCCTATCATGGTAGTCTTGGATCCATCTAAGTTCCATCTGACGCTGGAGGGCCTCTTGTATGAAAGAGCATCCCTGTTTGTTTACCGAGCAAGTCAGACAGGAACTATAATCGTGCCGTGGCAGATTATGATACTGGCTTTGCCTTGAGTGCATCGCCACCAAGTTGACATTCATTGTACAGATGTCGTGGTTCTGAATGACGTTGGAGTTCATATAGACCATGTTAACTCCATGAACTCGGTGCTCTTGGATCCATCCGAGATCCATCTGTTCCTGTAGAGCTGATTGCACTACCGAACATCCTCTATTACTTTTAGAGCAGACATCACATTGATGATAATTATGAGGTGCTACATGGCCATATCCACTCTGTCTACAATGCATATTGACCAAATTGGTCCTCAATAAGAGTACATCATGAATTTGATAGACATTGTTAGACTCTCTCTCAATCAGGTTGACTGCAGCTTTCTCGTGTTGAGGCAGCGGGTTCGTGAGAACATTGGGATTCCTATCTTTGAAAGATAAGAGCCTGCTCCTAACAAGCTTTTGCACGTCAGATTTGAAATTGAGACAATTCTCTATGTTATGCCCTGATCCTCCTTGATGATAAGGGCATGTTTGATCCACCTTAAACCAAAAAGGCAGATTTTTCGGTACTGTAAGAGGAGACTTAGTCTGGATGTGCCCCTTAGCCAGTAGTAACGGAAATAGTTCTGCGTACAACATGGGTATAGGATCAAACCCTGATGATCGTGTTGTACGGTTGTTGTTATATGAAGGACGAGCCTGCTGAAGAGGCTGTTGTGTCCTTTGCTGATTAGGTTGGCTCTGCGCAACCTGAGGTTGATACGTAGGAATAGGCGCAGGGCTGATAGCAGGAGTCACAGCTGCTACAGGTTGATAACGTCGCCTTTACTTTTTGAGAGAGATATTCCCAATATCCCGCCCAAAGTTTGTAACCTTCAGGAGTCTTCAATATGCCTCTGGCATCTTCGCTTTCTCGAAGTTTGTAACCTTCAGGCCCAGCGGCTTCTGTCACGATTCCCTGATCTTCAGTGATCGGCAGAACATATCCTTCTGGGATATAGTTAATAGGCATGCCCCAGGGACGATCTTTCGGCATCTGATACCTAGGATCATACTTCTCCACTATGGGCGTTGAGGTGATCTCTGAGATCACAGTCCTTTATAGCTGAGCTTCTGCCATGGCTTGTATGTCGTTACGAAGCTTTCTTATATCCTCTCTCAGAGCGTCGATCTCTTGTTTCAACTCTCTGTTTTCTTCCTCAAGATCATCCATCTTTTTCTGAGGATTGGCCCGAGTATTGTACGAATGAGATAGTTTGACTCTAGAACCGAGACACAAATGTGAGATTCGTAGGGAAGAAGAATACGCGATGTGAGAATGATGAATGCAATGATTATATTAATTGTTTGTTAGGTTTAATCAAAATAAACTTCGACAATTAGATTGCAAATATCAAACAGTGGGGAAACCCCTTTTTATTGAAATTCAAAAGATTGCATAAACGAAAATACAGTAGATTACAATGTGCAAAAACAGAAACCTAAGCTAATGGGTCCCGAGAGAACTCGGGTGCTGATTCTGGTATCTTTCTTTTCTTTGACCGGGGCTCTTGAGCCGTTGTCGGGTTGTCATTCCTTTGCCAGGTGAAAGGAGCGAGCAAATTCCTTTGGTCATCTTGATTCTCCACAGCATGCTGCTCCAAAATTTCAATCAGAGCATCCTTCTCTTTCAGTAATTACTGTATTTTGATGCACTCTACGTCGAGGGTGCGATACTTGTTCTTCCAAGACCTCCTCTCTCGTTGAACTTTGTTGAGAGTAACCTGAAGCTTTTCAGTTTTCGTCATGAAATACATGACAGATTCCCTCAGCGGAAGAATTCCGTAACGAGGATAAGGCATCTTTAGCGTGAGAGCTCTAGTTTATACCCAGTGGAGATAAGGCTCCACCGAGACATAGTCTGGTTTTCCTAGAGACTCCCTTCCTTTCTTATGAACATGTTTCCAAGCGTACACTATTTTCGTCTTTAGTGCTCTGTCACTTTCTCCTTCCTTGAAGAAAAGACCTTCCAGATGAACACCCCGTGGGATGTGTCTCATCGGGTATCCAAATTGACAAAGAACCAATACCGGATGGTAGTTTATTCCTCCCTTAGTTCCTATAAGGGGTATGTTGGGGAAGTTTCCACAATGGTCAATGATCCAGATTCCATCATAAATCCTATTACACCAATCTATATCAGAGTTGGTAAGAGACATGATCTTCTGCGACCAACGTAATGCACTTTTGCAATCCCAAAAAGCAGCAGACTTGGGCAAGTGGGAGATAAACCATTTGTAAAGCAAAGGAACACAGCACGTGATCTCTCCTCCGCTGTACAAATTCCCTAAGTGTACAGAATGATACGCATCTGCGAGCAAGGTCGGCACAGGGTTTCCAATGAGAAAAACCTTAATGGCGTCGATATCGACGAAATTATTAGTGTTGGGAAACAAAAATAACCCGTAGGTGAGCAAGACAAAGACGCTTTAAAAAGCAGTCACGTTTCCTATACTGGAAAAATACAGGGCTTTCTTTGTCAAGAACTGGGCTGGAAAACCTTGGATGCCACCCTTAGTGGTCATGTGAGTCCTAACCTCTGACTCGTCCAAATAAATTGTTCTTGCAATGGTCTGATTCTTTGGAATTTCTTCCAGTCCAGAAAATGGAGCTCGATCTGTAATGTGTAGATCTATCAGGTGAGAATACTCATCCAGCGTTGGTGCGAGCTGGTAATCCGGGAATGTGAAACAGTGATAAACCGGATCGTAGAATTGAACGAGTGCATCCATGATTCCCTCAATCACATGGACTCTTAACAGTGGTAGCAAACCTCCGTACTTGGCTTTGAAAGCCTCTTGGTTTGTGATCATTCTCGCCAAACCTCTCAAATCCTCTAGTTTTGGAACCTTGAAGGTGTACGTATGAGTTCTCCTTCTACCGAAATCCATTAGCACAATCCTTTTCTCTGATATTTGCAATCACAGTCTTAGTTTAATTTGAAAAACAGAGAGACTAGAAAAGAAGTTTTTGGAATGTTTTAATGTTTTTAAAATGAATGCATGAATGCAGCACACAAAAACATAGAAAAAACATGGGGTCAAAGGGTCGTTGTCATGAAGTCAAGGCTCTACCCATCCCCAAAGGTTTATACTAAGGTGATTTTTGTACCTGTACTCATTATCATCAGCTCCTCCCAGGAAAGTAAAACAACAAGCGGATCACCAACGAGTTGTAGAGCAATCTTAGAGTAAGTGACATTCACCGAGAATAGATCACCAGCCTCAAATGAGGGTAGTATCGCGAGACAACTATTTCCGATAGCTTCCGCACTACGAAAGGGTTTGGCTCCTCAGCTTCTCAGACATCACAATCGGCCCATTGTCTAGGTGAGAGAATGGGTTGCATTGGTTAGCCTCCACTGAGGTTGATGGTTGACCTCGTCGCCATCACTTATCTTAAGTGTATACTCAATCTTTCCACAAGCAGCATCGCACGCATTCCCATTAGCAGAAAAATAAACAGGTATAACAATTAGGAAAAGCAGTATATATATTTGTCCTAAAGTCCTAGACCTTTAAAGCTATGAATCCTATGTTCCTGACAGAAAATGGTTCCCCGACGGAGGTCCCAATCTGTGGTATTCACACAAGTGAAGAGAAAAGAAAAAAAAAACAGGCCCCACGGTGGGCGCCATTTTTCTGTAGCGAGCGATTTTGGACGTGGTTCTTAAGCACTGTCGCTCTTTGGGTTTGTTTACTACAGGTCAATTCATTTTTTATCCTATTAAAGCTGATGAAGGAAGGGAAATAGATGTCTCCAATTAACCCTGCTTGCATACTGAGTTTAAACAGCGGTCTGTTAGGTTACAGATGCGATCAATGTGGTGGGGCCTTTGTACTGGTTATTTGTATTTTCGCCAATACTGATTTCTCTCTGGGATCTTGTTAGGATACTGCTTCAGATTATGATATATGGGATTTGGTTTTTGTTTAGTGTGCTCGCTAAAATCTTTTCTTTCGATCTTATGCCTACGTATTCCCGTTTACCGAAACAGGGAAATCAGAGCGTTCGTAGTTCCTCCTATTCTACAGGAGGAAATGGGTTTTTGGTGTCTTGTTCAAAGCCCAAGACATGAAGCGAAAGGTGATTTGTATCTTGATCAAAGCCCAAGATGTGAAGCTGAAAACTCTATTTGTATCTTGTTCAAAGCCCAAGATGTGAAGCTGAAAGGTTTTGACTTTAGAGAGAGTTTGTCATCTCTAAAGAGGGGGTTGTATGTCACAACTATTTATAAAGGAGAATTACTTTAACCGGGATGTGTGAATCAGGCAATGCCATAATTTCCTTTATAGGAAATTTTTAACCTGAAGGAGAAGACTTTAACTCAGTGTAGAGCAATGCTATCTTTCCTTAGGAATGTCTCATGCTAAAAGAGGGACAGTGGCATGGATATAGATGATCCAGAGGCTTACCGCTTACATCGATTAGATGAAAGGGAAGGAGTTGTTGATGTTGGCTCAATAAGAACCTTTTTGTATCTCGTATAAAGCCCGAGATGGAGGCGAAAGGGTGATTGACTCAACGAGGGAGTCTCTTATGTGTCTCGTACAAAGCCTGAGAGAGAGGCTAAACGTTGTTTGACTCCACTGGGGAGAATCATTGTACAAAGCCCAAGAGAGAGGCTAACTTCACTGGAAGAGGAGGCTATGGTAACTGTTTCAGTTGAGTGACAGATCCAGTATACTGATTTTAAAAGAGAAAATAAGTTCTTATATGAGTAACACTGTACTCAGGGATTTTTGATGCGAGGATCAGGGTTACCTCCTTTTCTTTGAGGAAACGGGAAATCCAAAGGGTATTGAGACTGTCCGAGTCTACGGGTTTCCTTCCTATTTAACGAAGGGGTCACTTGAGAATGTCCTTGAGACTCAAGGATATTAGATTGTCCGTGTCTAGAGTTTCATCTTTTGTACTATGCTTTGAGAAACAGTAGTAGACTCTTTGAAAGGATTGTTCTATTTAAGATGACTAAGTTCTGTTCCTATACCTCTAGGAGGTCGTCGGGACAATTTGTACGAAGCCCAATAGGAGGCTGGAAACTTTTAAAAAGCCGATGGGTCCTTGTACGAAGCCCAAGAGGAGGCTATCATTCCCGGAGGAAGAGATCATTATGCGAAGCCTAAGAGGAGGCTGTGAATACTTCTAAGAAGTCGACGGGTCCTTGTACTAAGCCCAAGAGGAGGCGGGGTTGCTTTTAGGAAGCCCGTGGGTCCTTGTACGATGCCCAAGAGGAGGCCGATGCTTTTAAGAAGCCCGTGGGTCCCCAAACCCCGAGAAATTCAAGGCAAGATATTCACAAGGAATAGATCAAGTCAGGAAAGTTCGGGAAATTGGAAGAAACTCAAAGATGCCATTCACGGAGAATACATTCATCTCTAGGAGTAGAGTTTCTTGACAATTCCTAATGAGGACAGCCGAAGAGAAGACTGTATCTGGTGATCCTATTGGGGGTCTAGTTGTCTATTTCTACGAATAAACGAAATGGTGTCACCTACTTCTAGACGTAGTTGCCTGGTAAACTCTAAATATCTATACTATTATTACACAGTTGATATGAGTTTATGAAAGAAGACTTACATCGAAACAGCCCCACAATACAGTTATATGTATATGAAAGCGGATAAACACTTACTCGGTTGTAGAGCTTCCATGCTGTTTGGTTAGTTGTTCAACAAAGAAAGATTGAAAACAACAGTATATTCAAAATCAAAGGAGAAAGTGCTTTGAAAAAGAAAGATTTGGGGCTTACAGCTCAAGGAGAGGCCCAGGGTTTTATCAGTGATTGCACTGTTGAATTTGTACAGAGGGACTTATACAAGTGATTGTGGCCCAAAAAGATTTTATGTACAAAGGGATGGGTCTTACACTCTCTCAAGAGGCCCAAAAGGTTTTAAAGAAAAGAGTGGGGCTTATAACACGAGGGTAGGGCCAATTGATTTTTCCGTTTAAAAATGGCGATCGCGCCGAGGTTTTCTTTTAACGCGGAGGGGCTTATACAATAAGTGAGGCCCAAAATGTCTTGGTTAAAAGGGGATTGGGTCTTACACTCTATTAGAGGCCCAAAAGTTTTGAATAGGACTTATAGCTCAAGGAGAGGCCCAATTTATTTTTAAAAAGGCGATGATCGCGCCGTTTGTTTTTGACGGTATCGGGACTTATACAATACACTGAGGCCCAAAATGATTTGGTCAAAAAAAGGATTGGGTCTTACACTTTATTAGAGGCCCATATGTTTTTGAAAATGATTTATGAGGGTTGAATTAATCCCAAAACCCTAATTTGTTTTCAAAATGTATTTAATTGAATAAAATTCAATTAAAATGATCAAAATTGTTTAACATATGAAAAACAAATTGTGATCTTGGATTAATGCTTCAAAAATTAAGTATTGACCTACAAAATAATTAGAAAGCATTAAAAGTTGCAAAATCAAGGTGGAAAAATATTTTAAATGTTAAAAACAATTAAAACATTAATTCTTTGCAAAAATATCAATTATAAAAAATAAATAATATTTTTGGGATTTTTTGGGAAAACAAAATATTTTAACATTTTTCTGAATTATTAAAAAAAGAATCAACTCAAAATCATTAAAACTCAGAGAGAAATTAATTTTTGAATCAAATAAATAAAATCACAAAATTCAAATATTTGAAAATTTCAAAAAGGCGCCAAGAACAGCTGAAGAACACGCGCGTGTTCTGGGTTTGGCTGATTTGCATTTTCTCTCCAATCTCACTGAATACTTAATCATATCATGTAATCTGCATACCAATCAACTCGTTTCAACCTCACGATCATGTCTATGGTATTTAATTTCATTTAAATTAAACATATAACAAGAAATCATGAAAAATCCTCAAGAACCCTAATTTCTGCATGAAGGCTAGGATTTTTGATACACGATTCAAACAATGTAATTAATTGAGGGGAAACATTCCATGCATGATTATGAACATATGGCCAAATTATCGTGCAGCAAAAATTGCATGGATCATAGAGTTAGAAGAGCTCATGCTTACCACTTGCAGCTGGTGATTGTGATTTGTGTTGGAGGTGTTACAGCTAGGTTCCACTGATCTGGATAGCTTCCCTAGGTGCCATGGAGTGTGTATGAATGCTTGGAATGGATTAAAATGGTTTGGAGTTGAAGATGGTACCTCAACTGCAAAACTGTCAAGAACTTGAGCAATTTGCTGGTGATTTTGTGAAATCAGTGTTCCAGATGTTGTTTAAGTGTTTGGATCACTTCTATATGATGTATGTGAGGTGTGTGTGTGTGTGTGATTGGTTTGATTGGAAAATCTCTCAAACTCAAAACCCGATAGTGACGTTCCTTAGAAAGCAAAATTGGAGTGAAAGAAGAGATTTTGAGGAAAGCATCTATTAGATGGCTTTGGTGTACTCAAACTGATCATAATTGAGCTCTATTTATAGTAGAGCAAGTTTATTTTGGGATCCACAGTGAATGGCAACTGCAGCAGAGGTTTGGCCAATGTTGTCCAATGAGAATCCAAGTCTCCTCTAGCCATTGACTAGAGGTTAGGGCACAGAGCTGTGGTTCCCTTGGTCTTGGATAAGTCTTGACTGAATTCAGTTGAGAATGGCTCAGTCCATGCCACCTTGATGCTTCCATTGAATGCTCCATTCCAAAATTGGAGTCTTGTCCCTATTTTGGCAATTCTAGGTTCAACATGCTATTTCTTGTTCCAAAGACTTTGGAGGCTTGGCTCAGTGATTGTCCCCTTTAGATTCAATCCTCAGAGGTGTCCAAGTGGATAGGAGCATTTGGATTTGGCTGATTTTGGTAAATCGACCAAAAATGCAAAATCTGCCTTGCCTTGGCAGATTTCAGCAAGGCAACTTGCCAATGTCATATCTCATGGCTCAAATTGAATTTGGTAATGTTCTTGGCCATTTTGGAAAGCCCTTACATAATACAACAACTGTTTGAACATGTTTGGTTTTGATATCTTTTGAATCCAAGTGAAAAATGACCCTACATTTGGAAAAAAGTAAGGCGAAATCTGACTTAGTGAAATTTTCACTAAGTGTTGGAACAAAGTGACTTTTCTTGATTTTGATCACTCCATAACTCAAAATCCATGAGGAATTTGGACATAACTTAGTATGAACCTTTTGTAGAGGGAAATGTGATCTACAAATCAAGCTTTGAATGGGGAACAATGACCTTGTGGTTTAGGAGTTATGGTCCTCCAAAGTTGGCACATTAGTGGTACTTTTTCCATAACTTAGAAATTTTTCTAAGTTTTATGGTTACCCCTTTTACAAGTTATCCCACTTTCTTTGATTTTTCTTGATGAATGATGATTCAAATCATACCTTAACATCATTTTAGGGTTAAAAATCCATTTTGGTGAAAAAATTCAAAAAGTCAAAGTTGACTTTTGTGCACAGTTGACTTTTTATCAAATGAATTCCAAACTGTGCAATTCTTCAGGAAATCATGTCCTTGACCTAAAGAAAACTTGATAAACATGTTCCATGGGTGTCATAGGGTGTATTGAATCATGTCTTAGGGTTTGGGAGCATGTCCTAGTCAAAATTCAAAGCTACAGTTGACTTTCCTCGCGAAACCCTAATTGTGGTGCAGATGAAATTGAAACTTGTTGCTCAAGCTTCTTGTATCAATCCATTGTTCCAAATGGATCAATATGGTATATTAGAGACCCTTAAATAATGTCTTGAGGTATTGATTCATGATTTGTCCCAAAAGTCAACTTTGGGGTGAATTAGGTCAAGAAACCCTAATTCCTGATTTTTGATGAATGCATTCCCAGAGGCAAAATTGACTTGAAGATTGGGTCCGTGAGGTTCCATGGAGTATATTAGGTTATGTTTTGGATCTTTGGCTTGTGCCCAGATGAAATTTTCCATCTGGAGGCCCTGGTCGACCAAAACCCTAATTTGGTGACACTGACGATCTTGAAGCTTGATCCACCTAGAAGGGAGCAACCTTGTGCTTAATCCTTGATGTAGGAGTCCTCTTGATCCATTGTGGATGTTTGAGAGGCTAGACAAGTTGAAGATCATGTCATTTCTTGATTGATCATTTGTCTAAGAACTCTGAGAGGGCTTGAAACCCTAATTTTGATAGTAGTGAATGCTCACCCATCCTTGAGGCATTTGATGAGGCATGATGGTTCATCCATATTGTGATGATGATTTACACAATGATGGGAAATCTTAGTGGTCAAAATTTGGGGTATGACACAAAACCATCAAACAGATGCTTTCCTCAAAATCTCCTTCTTCACTTCAAAATTGCCATCCAAAGCAAGTCACTATCGGGTTTTGAGTTTGAGAGATATTCCAATCAAATCAATCACACACATACACACACCTCATAAACATCATATAGAAGTGACCCAAACACTTAAACAACATCTGGAACACTGATTTCTCATAATCACCAGCCAGCTGCTCAAGGTTTTAACCAAGTTGCAGTTGGGATACCATCTTCAGTTCCAGATCATTTCCATTCATTCCAAGCATCCAGACACACTCTATAGCACCTAGGGAAGCTGTACATAACCTTGGAATAAAGCTGTAACACCTCTAACACAAAACACGATCACCAGCTGCAAGAGGTAAGCATGAGCTCTTCTAACTCTATGATCCATGAAATTTTTGTTGCACAATAATTTGGCCATATGTTCATAATCATGAATGAAGTGTTTTCCCTCAATCAATTGCTTTGTTTGAATCGTGTATGGAATTTCTGAGCCTTCATGCAAATTTTAGGGTTCTTGAGGTTTCTCTTTGATTTCTTATTTCATGTTTAAAATAAATGAAATTAAAGACCATAGACATGATCGTGAGGTTGAAACGAGTAGATTGATATGTAGATTGCATGATATCATCAAGTATTCAGTGAGATTGGATAGAAAACGCAAATCTGCAGAAACAGAGGAAGGGCGCATGTTCTTGCCATGTTCTTGGCGCCCTTATTCAAATATTTGAATATTTGAATTTTGTGATTTTATTTAATTGATTCAAAAATTAATTTCTCTCTGAGTTTTAATGATTTTGAGTTGATTCTTTTTTTAATAATTCACAAAAATGTTAAAATAGTTTATTTCCCCAAAAAATCCCAAAAATATTATTTATTTCATATACTTGATATTTTTGTAAAGAATTAACTTTTTAATTGTTTTTGACATTTAAAATATTTCCTCTTTCTTGATTTTTCAAATTTTAGTGATTTCCAATCATTTTGTGGATCAAAACCTGATTTTTGAAACATTAATCCAAGATCACAATTTGTTTTCCACATGTTTAACAATTTTGATCATTTTAATTGAATTTTTATTCAATTAAAATACACTTTGGAAACAAATTAGGGTTTTTGATTAATTCAACCCTCATCAAACTTTTTTCAAACACTTTGGGCCTCTAATACAGTGTAAGACCCAATCCCCCTTGAAAACTAAAATATTTTGGGCTTCAGTCACTGTATAAGACCCACTGCGTTTTCAGAAATCTCAATGCGATCGCCGTTGTCAAAAACCCTTGGGCCCACCCTCGTGTTATAAGTCCCATGTCTTTTCTTTTAAACCTTTTGGGCCTCTGATAGAGTGTAAGACCCAATCCCCTATTAACCAGAACAAATTTGGGCCTCAGATATTGTATAAGTCCCTCTGTGTTAAAAGAAAACCTCGGCCCGATCGCCAGTTGAAAAATCAAACCCTTGGGCCTAACCTCGTGTTATAAGCCCCATTATTTTTCTTTAAACACCTTTGAGCCTCTTGAGAGAGTGTAAGACCCATCCCTTTGTACAGAAAACCTTTTTGGGTCTCAGTCACTTGTATAAGTCCCTCTGTACAAATTCAAAACAACAGTGCAATCACTGATAAAACTTTGGGCCTCTCCTTGAGCTGTAAGCCCCAACAATCTTTTCAAAGCACTTTCTCCTTTGATTTTGAATATAATATTGTTATCAAAGCTTTCTTTGTTGAACAAACTAACCAAACAGCATGGAAGCTCTACAACCGAGTAAGTGTTTACCCGCTTTCATATATATATATATATATATATATATATATATATATATATATATATATATATATATATATATATATATAACTGTATTATGGGGCTGCTCACTGTAAGTCTTCTTTCACAAACTTTTTTATACTTGTCAAATATCAACTGTGTAATACTAGTATAGTTATTTAGAGTTTTCCCCGGCAACTACGTCTAGCACTAGGTAAAGCCCTGTTGGTCACTCTTTAAATACAAACAAAACTAGATCCCCATAGGATTACCAGACACAGTCTTCCCTCCTCTAGGGGTTAAACAATATGGAGACGTGAAAGGCAGCATTCTCGGTGAACCCTTTCTCAGACTGTCACCCTTAGAACTCGTCAAAGAAACTTTAACTCCCCAGAGATGATCTTTTCTCCGTGAATGGCATCTCTTGAGTTTCTTCCAAATTCTTGGACTTTCCTAGCTTGATCTATTCTCGGTGAATGGCTTATCTTGAACTTCTCGGGGTTTGGAGACCCACAGGCTTCTTAAAAGCATCCCCGCCTCCTCTTGGGCGTTGTACAAGGACCCTTCGGCTTCTTAAAAGCTTTCATGCCTTCTCTTGGGCTTAGTACAAGGACCCAGAGACTTCTACAGGTATAAGAACAGAACCTAGTCATTAATTTGCTAGAGTTGTCTTTCCGAGTCAAGTGTCAGACCAGTTAATGGGTTGACCTTCATCCCTTAACATACCAGCCTTCTCTTGGGCATCAAACAAAGATCATTCACTATCCGAGAATCGACTTCTCGAAACACCCATAGACTTGGACAGTCACAATACCCTTTGGATGTTCCATTTCCTTAAAAAACAGGAAATCTCCCTGATCCTCTGATCAATCCCAAAGTACAACATTACCCATATAAGAGCTGATTTTCTCTTTTAACCAACATACTGGACCTGTCACTAAAACATTCACCAGCACCTTAGCCTCCTCTTGGGCTTTGTACAATGATTCTCCCCAACAGAGCTAACCTTTTCAGCCTCCATCTCGAGCTTCGTACGAGATACAAAAACACTCTCTTGTTGAGTATAAAAGACTCTCTTGTTGAGTCACACCTTTCAGCCTCCATCTCAGGCTTCGTACGAGATACAAAAACACTCTCTTGTTGAGTATAAAAGACTCTCTTGTTGAGTCAAACATTTTCAACCTCCATCTCGGGCTTCGTACGAGATACAAAATAACTCTCTTGTTGATTATAAAAGACTCTCTTGTTGAGTCAATCCCTTTCAGCCTCCATCTCGGGCTTCAGACGAGGTACAAAGACTCTCTTGTTGAGTTAAACACCTTTAGCCTCTGTCTTGGCCTTCGTACGAGACACATATAAAAACACTCCCTTGTTGAGTCAGTCACTTGTTAGCACTCTCTTGTTGAGTCAACCCTTTTAGCCTCTCTCTCGGGTTTCGTATGAGACACATAAAAACACCCTCTTGTTGGGTCAATAGCCTCCTCTTAGGCTTTGTTTAAGGAAATCCCAGTTGAGTCAATCAACCTTTTAGCATCAAAATCTGTGCCTCGTTCACAGTATACAAACATCAACAACTCTTTTTCCTTCATCTAAATTGCTGTAAGTGGCAAGCCTCTGGATTATTTACATCCACGCCATTGTCCCTCTTTTAGCATGAGAAATTCCTAAGGAAAGATGGCATTGCTCTAAACTGAGTTAAAATCTTCTCCTTCAGGTTAAAAGTCCCCTATAAAGGAAATTATGGCATTGCTGGATTCACATATCCCAGTTAAAGTAATTCTCCTTTATAATCAGTCACCCAACAGTTATGACAAACAGATCAAATATCCCTCTTTAGAGATGAAAAATTCTCTCTAAAGTCAAAACCCTTTAGCTTCACATCTTGGGCTTCGAACAAGATAAAAATAGACCCTTCAGCTTCACATCTTGGGCTTTGAACAAGATACAAATCACTTTTAGCTTCACGTCTTAGGCTTTGAACAAGACACCAAAACAACCTTTTTCCTCCCATAGAATAGGAGGAACTACGGTCGCTTTGATTTCCCTATTTCGTTAAACGGGAATACGTAGGCATAAGATTGGAAAAATCTTAGCGAGCACACTAATCAAAAACCCAAAATCCCGTACCTTCACACATCAAGCAAAAAGCATCAGTCCTAGTATCCTCACAAATAGTCCCGTCATTGCATTCTTAGCGAAATAAGCAGAGAGAGGCCCCACATCCACATAGCATCTGTAACCTAACAGACCGCTGTTCAAACTCAGTACGCAAGCAGGGTTAACTGGAGACATCTATTTCCCTTCCTTCATCAGCTTCAATAGGATAAAAAATGAATCGACCTGTAGTACCCCAGAGCGACAGTGCTTAAGAACTACGTCCAAAATCGCTTGCTACATCGGGGAATGAACGAAGTATTCTTTTTGGCTTTGTCAATATGATTGAAGATAAATGGCTTTGGGCTCTCGCACGAGGCATCAAAATTGGCTTATGCTTCGCATGCATATGTTTGAATTTTTCAATGGCGTAATGCTCTATCTCGATGGAAATGCTACGCGTTTTTGAGGATGCAATGATCACTTATGCAAAATGCAAGGAGGCTCCTCAGCAAAATAAATGTCGAGGAAAAGAAAGCAACTCTGCTGGGGATAACAAACTGGACCGCCCTCGTGGTTGCAAACCGTGCTGAAGAAGACAAACTATCCTGATCTCCTAATCTGGGATCTAAACTGGCAAACCTGTTGAGATTGCTGTAAGGAATGATGACCTTGCTGGGGAGGTATCCTCTGAACCAGTCTGTTTGGGGAAGAACTATAACCATAGAATTTTGTTGGGGAAATGATAACCTTCTGGCCTGACTACTTGGGAATTGAGATCAACGAACTCTTGCGGAGAAAGGAAATACCTGCTGAGGGATTGAGATCAACCTTACTTCTTGCTAGGGGACTGAAATCAACCAAAACTCCTGCTGGGGATGACAACCTCCAGGAAGAACCTTCCTGAGGAGAGACTCATTTCTGCTTGGGGAGAACTATCATTTGAGTCTCGCTGGCAAAAGACTGAAGACATCACATGTTATTGATGGGCTAACCAGCGAACATTAACACCTGCAAACAAAAAGGATGCACACACATGCTCCAGAGTATCATGGGTTTTGAATTCACCACCCAAGAACACCTGACATTTAAAGCAATTTTAATTGTTTTATTTTGCACGCATGTCATTATAGAACCTCAATGTTTTCAAATGCAATGTTTATCAAAATTCGGACATTTTTACAAACAAAATAGACTATAAAAGAAAACAAAAGAGACGGATATTCTGAATAACAAAAATTTTATTGATTGAAAAACCCGAAAGTAGGCGTTTACATCAGGAGGCAATTCTTGGAAATAGGTAATTGCTTAAAAGAGAAAAGAACATATCCTTAATGGCAATGTTGAAAACATATATCCATGGAGTTTCAACCCTGCTATAGTTCATATGTCTTCAAGACTCTCCAAGCGCTTTGCTTTTCGAGGGGGATGATTGGACAGATTCCTATCCTTCGAAATGCTTATTATTGAAACAAGACAAGATATAGATTACTCAGACCGCAGCCTTTCGCTAAATCCCTCTTTTTCCTGGATCGCCCTTTGCGGGTTTTCAATCCACCGGGATACCCATTTTTGCCTAAGTTTCCCTTTTGGGTTTTCAACTTACCGGGTGTACTCTTTTTTTTTATCCCAAATTTTTGCCCGAACCTTTTTCTCTTTTTTTCTTCTATTTTTTTTCTTCTTTCTTTTTTTTTTTGGTTCGCCGAGATGCCCTTTTTTGCCTGGACTCTCTTTTTACTGTCCAGCGGGTCTATTTATGCGAAGTATTTTTTGACTGCGTCTGAGTTCACAGGCGACGGGAAATCCTCACCATCCATAGTTGTAAGCATCAAGGCTCCGCTCGAGAAAACCTTCTTGACAACATATGGACCTTCATAATTCGGAGTACATTTGCCCCTATGATCTGTATTAGGAGGAAGAATCCTTTTCAACACCAAGTCACCCGTCTGATAATTTTGAGGATGCACTTTCTGATCGAATGCCTATTTCATCCTTCTCTGATACAGTTGCCCATGGCACACTGCTGCCAATCTCCTTTCTTCTATGAGACTCAACTCGTTGAACCTTGTTCGAACCCATTCAACCTCGTCAAGCTTGACATCCATCATGACCCTCAGAGAAGGAATCTCAACTTCAACCGGTAGAACTGCTTCCATACCATACACAAGAGAAAACGGGGTTGCCCCAGTTGACGTACGTACAGAGGTACGGTACCCATGCAATGCGAAAGACAACATCTCATGCCAATCATTATACGTCACGACCATCTTTTGCACAATCTTCTTGATGTTTTTATTGGCTGCCTCGACGGCACCACTCATCTTTGGGCGGTACACAGAAGAATTGTGATGTTCAATTTTAAAGCTCTGTCACAGCTCTTGCATCATTTTGATATTGAGATTGGAACCATTATCAGTGATGATCCTCTCGGGCACCCCGTATCGACAAATAATATCTTTCCTGATAAACTGAGCAACCACCTGCTTGGTGACAATTACAAACGAAGTAGCCTCCACCCACTTGGTGAAGTAATCAATGGCCACTAGAATGAAATGATGTCCATTAGAGGCGGTGGGCTCAATCTTCCCAATCATGTCAATGCCCCACATGGCGAAGGGCCAAGGAGAACTCATCACGTTTAAAGGATTTGGTGGCACATGCACTTTATCAGCATAAATCTGGCACTTGTGGCACTTTCGAGCATATTTAAAATAGTCAGCCTCCATGGTCATCCAGTAATAACCAACTCGCAACAATTTCTTGGCCATGGCATGTCCACCAGCATGGGTACCAAAAGAACCTTCATGCACTTCTTGCATTAACATGTCTGCTTCGTGTCTATCCACGCATCTGACCAAGACCATATCAAAATTTCTTTTATACAACACATCACCCTCATTCAAGAAGAAACTGCCCGCCAACCTCCTCAGAGTCTTTTTATCGTTATTGGATGCCCCAACCGGATACTCTTGACTCTTCAAGAAACGCTTGATATCATGATACCAAGGTTTATCATCAGTTACAGTATCGGATGCAAACACGTGAGCAGGTCTATCAAGCCTCATCACATCAATTTTAGGTATATGATTCCACCAATTCACTTGAATCATAGAAGATAACGTTGCCAAAGCATCTGCCATCTGATTTTCATCACGAGGTATATGATACAGTTTTAATATTTTGAAGAAAGTCAACAATCTTCTCGCATAATCTCTGTAAGGGATCAAGTTGGATTGATGGGTGTGCCAATCTCCGTTGACCTGATTGATCACTAGAGCAGAGTCCCTAAATACATCAAGAGTCTTGACCCTTAAATCAATGGCTTCTTTGATACCCATGATGTAAGCTTCATATTCGGCTTCATTGTTGGTGACATCAAAAGTTAGTCTGTCAGTGAAAGGTATGTGAGAACCCTTCGGAGTTATGAGAACTTCCCCAACACCATTACCATTCACATTAACGGCCCCATCAAACATCAATTTCCACTTGTCATCAGGATCTGGTCCTTCATCAACCGGTGGCTCTTCACAATCTTTCATCTTTAGATACATGAAGTCTTCATCAGGGAATTCAAACTTCATTGGCTGATAATCATCAATTGGATGCTCGGCGAGATAGTCAGATAAAAAGCTACCATTGATGGCCTTCTGGGAAGTATACTGTATATCATATTCAGTCAGAACCATTTGCCAACGAGCGACCCTTCCGGTGAGAGCTGGCTTTTCAAAAATGTATTTGACTTGATCCATCTTTGATATCAATAGAGTTGTGTGAGTCAGCATGTATTGTCTCAAATGCATAACAGCCCATGCAAGTGTACAACATGTCTTTTCAAGCATTGAGTATCTAGACTCGCAATCTGTGAACTTCTTGCTCAGGTAGTATATGGCATGTTCTTTCCTACCTGTCTCGTCGTGTTGACCGAGAACACGACCCATTGAATTGTCACGTACAAATAGATACATTATTAGTGGTCTCCCTGGAACTGGAGGCATGAGAATCGGAGGCTTTTGCAAATATTCTTTTATTTTATCAAATGCCCTTTGGCAATCATTATTCCACCTGATTGATTGATCTTTTCTCAACAATTTGAAAATTGGCTTGCAAGTAGTGGTAAGGTGAGAGATGAATCTAGCAATGTAGTTCAATCTCCCTAAGAACCCACGGACTTGGTTTTCAGTTCTTGGCTCGGGCATATCTTATATAGCTTTTACTTTTGCTGGATCAACCTCGATTCCCTTCTCATTGACAATAAAACCTAATAACTTACCAGATATCACCCCGAAAGTACACTTATTCGGGTTCAGCCTCAGTCCAAATTGTCTCAGTCGTTCAAAGAGTTTTTTCAAATTCACCAGGTGTTCCTCTTCAGTTTATGATTTGGCAATCATATCATCCACACAAACCTCAATCTCCTCGTGAATCATGTTGTGGAAGAGTGTCACCATAGCATGCTGATAAGTTTCCCCTGCGTTCTTTAAGCCAAAGGGCATCACTTTATAACAGAACGTGCCCCATGGGGTAATGAACGTTGTTTTCTCCATATCTTCCGGTGCCATCTTAATCTGATTATACCCGGAGAAGCCATCCATGAAGGAAAATACCGAGAATTGAGCTGTATTATCCACCAACACATAAATGTGAGGTAACAAAAAATTATCTTTTGGACTTGCTCAATTTAAATCACGGTAGTCAACGCATATCTGGACCTTACCATCTTTCTTAGGTACCGGTACAATATTCGCAACCCATGGCAGATAGCTGGTGACGGCTAGGAAGCCTGCATCTAACTGCTTTTGTACTTCTTCTTTGATTTTGATTGCCATTTCTGGTTTAGTTCTGCGAAGCTTCTGTTTGACGGGAGAACAAACTTCTTTAAGAGGCAACATATGCACAACAATATATGTATCCAACCCCGACATATCTTGATAGGACCAGGCAAAGATATCGACATACTCGCGCAACATCTCAATCAGCTCTTTCTTCACATTCTCTGCTAGGCTTGCCCCTATTTTGACCTCTTTCTTCACATCCTCGGTGCCAAGGTTGATAACTTCTATTGACTCTTGATGAGGCTTAATAGCTCTTTCCTCCTATTTCAATAATCTGGCCAATTCTTCGGGAAGTTCACAATCTTCCTCACCCCCTCTTCAGCTTGGTAAATTGGATTGTCAAAGTCATATTGAACCATAGCAAGACCGTTATGAACAGAATCTGGAGGATTGTTTCTGCATGAATGATGGTTCATGCTTTATTTTAGAAATAGCTTTTTGAAAAGAAAGAAAACAAACTAGAAGAAAGAAAAACATTGCCATTTTTGTAAAATGAAATGAAAAGTGTGAAATGAACGACAGGGAACACAATTTTTGAATACAAAAACGTCCTTTTATTGATGATAATATTGCATATGAAATAAATGTGGCCCTACAATGAAATCACTAAGCCTTGGCCAGGGCATAGGATTTTACATGCAACATGAAAAAACAAAGAAAATTACTCTTTCTGAAGTATAACTTGGATGAGGTCTTCAGAAAACCAGTTGTTCAGCTTCTGCCCCGGGACACATGGGTGCACCCAATTATCCATATCATAGTCCTGTCCCCCTCGTCTTCAGTCGTAGCAAAGACTTGGCCATGATTGACGATCCCCCCACTAGAAAAAATGATAGGTCCCTGACGTTCTTGGCCTTCTAGCAGAGAAGTTCGAGGAGGCTGATAACCAATTCCTAACTTGTCTTCTTTGAAAGGCAACTCCACCAACTGACCCCAACCTTCAGCATGGTCTGACTGTATTACTTCAAGAGCCTGCTTGTAAGAAACTATAGAAGTCCCCTCTCGTCTCACTGGAAGGTGGGTCATTTTCAATACTCACTGTTTCGAATGCCTGACAAAGAGTTTCATGAATTTCGCCGTCCATTTCCACATATTTGAATGACGACAGATGGCTGACAAATATGTCCTCCTCCCCACATACTGTGACAACCTGACCATCTATGACAAACTTTATCTTCTGATGGAGCGTCGATGATACGGCCCCTACAGCATGTATCCATGGGCGCCCTAGCAAGCAGCTATAAGCCGGCTGGATATCTATCACATAGAAAACCGTATTAAACACCTGGGGTCCAATCTTCACATGCAACTCTACCTCCCCGGAAACTGATCTTTTGGAGCCATCAAAAGCGCGCACAACTAAATCACATGGTCGAAGCACAACCCCTTCAACATCCAACTTTGCCAAAGCTTTCTTCGGCAGCACATTCAAATACGAGCCCGTATCCACCAACACATGGGACAAGACTGTACCCTTGCACTCTATGGAGATATGGAGAGCTTTGTTATAATTTCTTCCCTCCGGCGTTAGATCAAAATCAGTAAACCCCAACCCGTTACTGGCATTGACATGGGCAATAATACCCTCGAGCTGGTTCACCGATATCTCCGGTGGAACATACGCCATGTTTAAAATCTTCAGCAGGGTGTTACAATGTGCCTCGAAACATAAGAGTAGTGACAAGATAGAAATCTTGGAGGGAGTTTGATGCAGGTGATCCACTATTTTACAATCGCTCTTTTGGATAATCCTCATAAACTCTTCAACGTCTTTTTCAAAGGAATTACCGGGCTCCGCCCTTTGCACGGGCTCTTCGTTTACTACCTGTTTGCCTTTAGCTTTCGCCAAAGCTTCAGCATCATCGTTTTGGAGCGTCTGTGGAGCAAAGAGCCTTCCACTACGGGTAAAACCACCCATTCCTCCTACATTCCCCACAATTGAACCAGTTTCCTTGGGAGCCTCTACTTCCTGTTTCTGCCCTTGATAATAAACATCAACTCCGTAATGCCATGGGATCACTTTTGTACTTTCATATGGCATAAGACCCGGAATAGTTATAGTCACAGGGGCTACCTGTTCAGGCGTAGGGGTCTGTATAGGTTACAGGCACAAGAATCTCTGCTGGAGTAAAGTAGATAGTAATTGTCGAGACCGCATCGTCCTTCTTTCCCATCTGATCAAACTGTAAATGACCCTCATCCATCATCATCTGAAGGCCCTTCCTCAATTTATCACAACCATTCACCGCAGTTAAACATTCTGAACAATTTTCCAAACAACCAGGGAACACGTTCCCTTTCAACAAACGTCCTTTCACCACCGCCAAAGGTGTTCTAACATGATTAACATCCGTCACCAAGTTCAGGCCTCTGTCTTCCTCTATTGCATTGACCTTTGGTCCGCCATGCGGGGGCATGGGGTTTTGAATCACATTAGGATTAGGAGAGAAGTTGATAGCTTTCGAATCAACCAGGTCCTGAACTACGTGCTTAAAAGCTTTGCATTTCTCTATATGGTGGTCGGGAGCACCCGAATGGAATTCACACTTCATATTCGGATCATAGCCATAAGGCAGCTTGCCTGCTGGTGGTGCCAGAGTTCTCAACTATACCAACTTTAAGCGGAGAAATTCTGCAACATCTGAGCATATGTCATAGGTAAAGTGTCAAAGTGGCGATCACTCATTCTCTGCCTCGGTTGGTATTGTCTTTGAGATTGTGGATGAGATTTGGCAGCTGGAACCAGAATAGTTACAACTGCTGCCTAATGGTACGAGCCCTGACGTCCTTTACCTTTGCCCCCTGTCTATAGGTGACGCTAGTCTCACCTTCACGTTTCTTCGAGCCATTCCCGAAAAGCCTTTTTGCATTGGAAGAGCCTGCCCCACTTCCATCTTGAATTTTCCCTAATTTCAAAAGATTTTTGATTCTCTCTCCTGCTATCACGATGTCAGAGAAACCAGTGGATGGACATCCAGCCAAGCGATCCAGATATGGGACCTGTAAAGTATTCATAAACATATCAGCCATTTCCCTTTCCATCAACGGGGGTTGTATTCGAGCAGCTAGCTCACGCCACCTTTGGGCGTACTGTTTGAAACCTTCTTTCGGATCCTGAGTCATATTTTGCAATTGGGTACAATTGGGGGCCATGTCAAAGTTATACTGGTATTTTTTCAAGAAAGCATCACCCAAATTCTTCTAGTTTCTGATATAGGCTCTCTCTAGCTTCATATACCACTCTAAGGAAGCTCCTGACAGGCTATCCTGAAAGAAGTACATCCACAGCTTTTCATTGTCGGAATATGCAGAAATCTTCCTGAAATATGCCTGAATGTGATTCTTTGGACATGTGTTGCCATTATACTTGTCAAATTTCAGAGGCTTAAACTTTGGAGGGATCCTCACCCCTTGCACCAGCCCCATGTCAGCAACATCAATTCCCATGGAGTTTTGACATTCCATGGCTCTTACCTTCTCAGCCAGCTCCTCATACCTTCTGTCATTACCATCATTATGAACCCCCATGCCAGCATTCATCACAGAGAACTGATCATCTTGATGGTCCTCCACATGTTGATGATTAATATGACCAAAACCACCAGGAGCTCCGCCGGGAGGATTACCTGCCGCTCCGCCAGGAGGATCCACTGCCGCTCCGCCAGGAGGATTGTTATTATCACCAACAGGGGTTTCCACTTCCAACCTTTGAACTACAGCTCTCAAATCTTGCTGCCCCTGGGCTACACCCTGCATGAGGTTCATGAATTGCTCCATGCAGGTCCTCAGTTCAGTGAGTTGTGCCTGCATCTGTTCCATGATTCTGGCTTGATTTTGTCGAGTCGCGTAACGATGAACATTGAAATCAGCTATTCTGCCTGTAACCAAATTAAGGTTAGAAAATCCTTGGGTCGAGTACCTGTTATGCAAAAAAATGATATGTTATGCAAATGCAAATGCAAAACGAAAACATCACATTAACCATTTCCAGGGCGTATCTACTTTGATTCCAGTCTTTGAAACCAGGCGAGGGATCAGACAAGAAATAAAAAAATAAATCCGAGTCCAGAAATACTGCAGAATCAAAATTAGGGAGACAAACCCCTTTAAGAACAAGAACTGCCGAGGCACAAATGGTTGAACCAAGTTTTCATTATCATAATCATAAGAATTCATACATACGGGTCTAATATAATCACAAGTGATTCCATCAACAATCCTGATGGTAATCACAATATACAATAAGATCATTACAACTCAATTCCAAACAAACTAGCTTCCACTTCCTTGAGAAGATTCACAGTGTCTGGATGTGTAGGTTGCTCCATCAGCCCTTTGATCAATCTGTTTCTCTTCTCAATTTCTTGATTCAATCTGGAGATCTGCTCTTCAACATCATTGCCTTCGCGCCTTTATTTCTTGACTTCGGCTTGCAACTTGAGCTCTTCAATTTCCTTCTGAGCCTCTTTCCACTTACCAAAGAAGTGCTTTTTATCCACCTTTATTCTTTGGAGTTCTTCTTTCAACTCCCCATTCTCAATCTTGAGCTCTTCCCACATTTCCTGATACATGGTAAGCTTGGCTTCCGTCTCGGTTAAGAGCTTCTTGGTTTTCCTACAGGCCTTTCCAGAAGATTCAGCAGTCATACTGATTTTTCTACAGTGCTGAGCTCTGTCATCAAGATCCTTCCCCCTTTTTTCCAGGCGCTCTGTCAAATCTTGGACCTTCCATTTCAACTCCAAGTTGTCATGTAAAGCACCCTGCAGCAGACTACTCATACTAGCATTTTCCACCCTCAAATCATGCACCAATTTTCGCTGCTTATCGAATTCTTCAATTGGTACGGTGATTTTCTGTTCTATCACTTTGGGATATAAGGGATGCGCCCAATCAAAAGGCAAGTAGTACTCTTCGATCCTCTTCTTTATCCAGTATTCATATGGAGGGAAAGTTTGATTGTTAGGCAAACCTCAAACGAATTTTCCTCTCTTCTATTTACTGAGCCATGCTTCGGAAGCTTTCTGTGCCATATCTAATCCAACGTCAGCCATGTGAAAATACAAAGACTCTTCCACCTCCTTTTCAGTCGGTGGATCTTTTAGGGCATATCCAAACTGCCGGATAGCCAAAGAAGGATTATAATTAATACCTCATTTTCTCCCTATCAATGGTACATTAGGGTATTCACCACAGCTGTGCAAAATGTCTTTACCCAACAATCCATGATTCACCCAATCAATATCCTTAGCATCTAGGCCCATCATACGTTGACTCCATTTCAAAGAATTTTTAGTATCCCTGAAAGCACCTGACTGAGGTAGACGATTGGTAAACCACTTATAGAAAAGAGGTGCACAACAATGATTTGTCTCACCTCGTCTCTTCTCATTCCTGTTGTATAAGGCATAATGAAGATCTCCTAACAAGGTTGGCACTGGATTCTGAGTTATAAATATCTTGATAGCATCCGTATCAACAAAATCAGGTTCACTCGGGAATAGGACAATACCATATATACAGAGAGCCAACACTACATTGAAAGCAATCCACTTCTTCTCCTTAGCTGCTTCTTGAGCCTTACTTACCAAGTATGTCAAGTGATAGCCACGAACCTTTCCCTTACTAGAAATGTCAGCTTCTAAAGTTGACTTGCTCAAATAAAGAGCACCAGCCACAGCTTGGAAATCAAGATCTGCCTTGGAACCACAGAAAGGAGCACCTTCTTTAATGGAAATTCCCAGGATATTAGAATATTCTTCCAGAGTAGGACCCAATACATAATCTGTCAGTACAAAGCACCTCAGGGAAGGATCATAGAACTACATCAAGGTGTGCAAGCCATTATATTCATACTCACTGAGGTTACGAACAAAAGATAGGATCCAACCATACTTCTCTTTGAACATTCCTAACACTTCGGGACCGGCCATCTCTTGTAAGCTACCAATCTGGCCAAGAATGAGCTTCGAGAACTTGTACATAACGGTATTCTTCTTACTCCTTTTGGTGTCCATCCCTATAACTGCCCGTCGACTGGAATCAAAATATCAGATACTGCCTAGAAATGAAAAATATGAATGTTAGAAAAAAGGATGATGCAATGCAAAGCATGGGATCAAGGTGCCACGTGTCTGTATTGGATTGAAATAACTGAATAATTCCAAGGCTCAAATTCCCCAGAATTCCAGAACCACAGAGTAACCACACAGATAAACCATACTGATAAGAACTCCAACGTACCAGGTATGCTGAAAGTCAAGGTTACCTGCAAACCTGTAAACAACCTGCCCCTCTCACATGTGGGTACTAGAAAACGAAAGATCCTCAGCTTCTAGCTCTGAGGTCGAGAAGCAATAGTACATTCATCCCTCAGGGTACAGTACTATCGCCAATCGAGGAGTGCCTCCACTGATTCTCTTTCAAAAAGGATATCCTATAGCAAGTTCCCAGCATTGGGTCCTTGGATCGAGAATGTGTAATGAGTTTTCCATTTCTGGTCTGCCATTATCACAACTCAGGAGGAGTGCCGTTACTGAGTTCTCGGGAACGGTCACCAGAGTCGGAAATTCCTCCAGAGAATATCTACTGGCCTGTATCAAACATACAGAGCAGATAGCTCCGGATAGAACCTCGTCTGGCTGTAGGTCTCGTGAACACCCACACGTGGCTAAACACCATGGGAGCGACACACCTGCCCATGCTAATACCTATGTGTATGCTAAAGCCTGGGTAGTGGGCTTATCTCTCAGATCACCCTGCCCACTAAACAGAAAAATCCAGTATAGCACAGCACAGTCCAGCATAATAATGAAATACAATGCAATAAATGCGGTAAAAACAGTAATACAGTAATACAGTAATATACAGCAAAATAAAACACCACAGTAAACACCCAATGAAAATAAACAGACAAGCACTAGGATTGACTCGCAAAAGGGGTGGACCAGCAAGAGGTCAACTTATCCCCAACAGAGTCGCCAACTGTCGCTCCCGGAATTTTCATCCAGGTACAAACGCGAAAGTGGCGCGGAAACAGAGTCGTCAGCAATGTGTATTTATCCCAAGAGAAGGAAATGAAACATTGCGTAAACCTGAGGGAAGGGAAAAAACATGGTCTCGCGACCAAGAGAAATGGGTAAGGGAGTCGGTTACGCGAGGGGAACGTATTAGCACCCCCACGCATCCATCATACTCGATGGGATCCACGCTTGTTGTCTCAATCAAAGGGTGTCGTTGTCTGGAGCTCCACTGCTACTGAAAAGGAAAAAGGAACAGGAACGGAAAGGAAAGGAATGAGGAAACAGGGAAGAAAAGGAAAAGAAGTGACTCGGTAGGACATCGTCGGAGTCCTAGGCCTACGTATTCCCTCGTGCAATGGGAATGTCAGAGTCAACGTAGTTCGAACACGAACTAAAAGGGGGAGGTTGCTCGCCAAGACATCGCCGTCTTGTGCCTACATATCCTCGATCTAACCAGAAGGAGGAAATCAGAGCAATCTCAGTTCAACTTAACCAAGTCTGTGTTTTTTATGAGCGAAGTTAAGTTCGCGTCCGGCAGTTAGGGTTGATGCCTGTTTACGGCGAGACGGAAGTAACGTGCCCTTTTCTGAAAATAGCTTGAAACTTAACAATCCCAAAGGATGAAAAAGGTTTGAGTTTGTTTTGTGTTTTTTAGACAAGAAGTGGATTGAAGTTAGTTTGTAACTTGCATTGCACCCAAGTCTACAACATAGGAACGAATACATCGCGTATCGTCCCCAACAGGACGTACACTAAGCATCCTAGAAGAATGAAGGGAGACTCCCCATTATTCACTTCCCACATATAAGGCTCATGCGTAATACATGTTTAACCTTTATTAAGTGTTTTTGAAATGTTATGAGATGAGAAGAGAAGACTCAAGTCGAAAAGAAAACACTAAGGGAATCGAAATGTTTCTATTGTTATCATGAAAAGGTGGCCCTAAGGTCAAGGATTAAGAACCTAAGTCTAAAGAGAAGAGATGGGTAGCACTACCTAATGCTTATCCTACCTCACCTTAATCAAAAATTAAGGATTAGCTAGGATCCCGAAGGGATGTGAAGAAGTCCTACACAATCAAACATTATATCATGCTATTCACAAAAGTAAAAGACAAGTAAGATAAATGAAAGATTAGAGAAGAGATGAACATGGATAATCATCCACACATTCAAACACCTTACCTCTGCCCTACATAAAAGGTTAGTACCAAATGATTACAAGTAATGGATACAAGAAACAAAAGTAAACCAAACAAGTACTAGTTGCTTTAAGAAGACAACTTGAAAAGAAAACAAATGTTAAACCAAAATGAAAGAGTCCTAAGATTTAAGGAACATATAAGGTTAGTAGGTACATGTCAATGTATCCTACTAAGGTTAAGGTACCAAATGAAAGCAAACTATGTCAAACTATGTACTAGACAACCATACAAATGCAAGTTGTATGCTACTAATGAAAGATGGATGCACATGGTTCATAAACATGGATGAATGCACATGTAAACATCAAAGTCAGAAGTGAATGACATTTAAGAATGTGTGGAGATGTCATTAAGATGGCATGAGATTCATAAATCCAAACATTGATCAAGTAAGAAGAAGTGGGAGCAAACATTATTCAAGTTCCAACAATAAAACATACTTGTAATGCAAGTAAGAAATGAAGATGAAATGAGATCATACATGTCTAATGGACATAAGTCAGTAGCACATGACATTTGAAATGACATTTGGAAGTCAATAATGTATGCACAAAGTTCACCCAAGTGTCATGTTGAAGCACATTGAAGATTAGAAGCAAACATGGTTCAAACAAGTTCAAACAAGCATGCAAAGATTTATGAACTTAAGAGACATGTGATGTGCAATTATAGGTCATGGAATATGGTTTAGGATGATTTTAAATATAAGTGAATCATGTTTAAGTGATGGTTTAAGATCATGCAAGTGTTGGTACAAACATGTGCTCAAAGAAGATCAAGTAGGAATGCACAATTATACAACACACTTCAAGTTAAAACATGTGCATACAAGTCATGTAGGGATAAACTTGCAATGACCTATAATGCAAGAAAAATGACCTATAATGTTCATGTAACATGTGTAAAGAGGTCTCAACAAAGGTCAAAGAAAGTTGCACACAATCCACATTAAAACCCTAGCACAAGCCTTCTAACATTCACACAAACAAACATGCTTTCATACAATCCATAAAGTCATGTTAAGATAATGAGAAAATTGAGAAAATACAAGTAAATTGAGGTGAAATCAGTGTGCAAACATATCTCAAAAAGATGACTCAATCAATTACCAAACATGCTCAAAGATGCTTCACAATCCCAAACCAATCACATTAACAAATGGCTCAAAGACCTCATTCAAAAGTCAATCAAACAATGACCTAAAAATCTATGAAAAAAGTATGAGATGCATCAATATATCATAGAGGTATGGATCAATTATCATGTGAAAATTCAACACAAAACTATGTCAAACAAATAAGAAATGAAGTATGTATCATGAATAGATGCACAAACAAAAGAAATTAAAAGTAAATTCATGGAAACATATCAAAATATGATAAAACCAGAAAATAAAATATATCAAAATTATTTAAATGTCTTATAATGCTTCATGAATTTTTATAGAATTTTTGGATGCTCAAAAGAATTTTTAAAAATCAAATGGCAAACATATATGGAAAGAGAATTAAAAAAACAAATAAAAGGTCAGGGGGTGCCACGAGAGCAAAAACCAAGTTAAACTACATTGGGCTTTAAAAACAAGGGCTGCGCATAGCAAAGCAAGCCCAATCCAAAAGCGTGCTCAGATGAGGCTCATAGTGTGTGGATCAGTCAATAGTTGACTCAATGAAGGCCCTTGGATCAGGTCTGCACAAGATGATCACAAAAGTCCAATCATCATGTGGATAAAAAACGTGCACATGATAAACAATGAAGAGACAAACACACTTGATCCAATAATTCAAAAATAACCAGAAAAGAAATACGTGAGTGGTGTGTGGTTTTATTAATGCGCTGGCATGCTCTGGTGCGTTGGATTCAAATAATCAGACGACTGGGATTTAAACTGATAAAAATGCTAGGGTTTCAAACATCATCGGCCGGAGAAGACTCCGGTCATCTTCTCCGGCCACTCTCCACCGTGCCAAAAACTCCAGGTCATCAAAAAGTGACAAATCTTATATAATAATGCTCCTTAGGTCACGTAGATCATGGATCCAGCATCAACAATCACAAACAACTCACATACAGAGAGAAACGAAGAGAAACAAATTGCCCTAGAATTTGAAACTATGCACCTATGGTGCCTATCAACTAGCCGGTGATCAGATTGCTCCTATTGAGCTCAAAACAATCAATCAACAAGCAAAATCAGTGCATAAAGAGAGCAAGAAGACTGAGATTAAACCTGTAATGATGATGAATCCTTAGCTCCACAGAAAACTAGTGAAGAGGTTCCTTTTTCTTGAGATCCAAAAGGAGCCAAATAAAGGCTATATGAAACTTGTG
Organism: Lathyrus tuberosus; assembly: GCA_022829125.1. Lineage (NCBI taxonomy): Eukaryota > Viridiplantae > Streptophyta > Magnoliopsida > Fabales > Fabaceae > Lathyrus > Lathyrus tuberosus. Next base: position 952,966 of record JALAZF010000073.1, on the reverse strand, counting down.
ATGACTGAGAAATTCAAGTGGAGAAGACTTGCGGAGGATCCATCAATGCTTCAATGCTTCAAGATCAAGAAGTTCTTGATGAAGATGATGAATGTTGAAGCAAGATTGAACAAGTTGCAGAAGGGATGAGTTCGAGAGAGAGAGAGAGAGAGAGAGAGAGAGAGAGAGAGAGAGGGAGAGAGAGAGAGGAAAACTCATAGAGAAAGAGTGTGAAGTTTGTGAAATGTGGAGAATGAATGAGAACTGATCCAAATTCTGTTGGAGTTTTTATTTATATATGGGGTTAACTGTTAACCAACTGTGGTTAACAGTTACAAGCTTGGTTAACTGAGTTAGGAGTGAGTCAAGTTGGTTATGGCTCGAGTTATGGTGTTTTAGCTCATATGTGGAGAAGATCATGCAGGTTTATGGTCATGATTAAGTTGAGTGGTGATGATGTATGATGATAACAGCAATGCAGCTTGCTTAGCCAGCTTTCTCTCTTTCCCTCGTGTTTGAACAAATAAAGCATGCATGGTACATGAGCATGAATGTATGTAAGGAACATGTTTAGCTTATTATGGTAGTGTTTAGTGACATGGGATGAAGCATGCGTATGACATCAATAAAATGCAACAAATTTTGTTTACTTGGTATGGAAGAAATAGTTGGTATGATGATGAGTTTGAAGCATCATATCTCAATGACCATGGGGTGGAAATGGTTGTTTTTTGGTCGTTTGGAAAGAGGTTATGGAGTACAACAAGGTTGATGTTCAAAACAATGGCAAATGAAACCTCTTACATACCCAAAAATGAACATGAAATTGAGTGGTCATTAATGCATAGGTATGTCACCAGACTTGCCCTCGACCAACTCATGTGCATGGGAGTGAATCACTTGAAACACATAACTTTGCCTCAATATATCTCTCAATGAGTTGATCAGATGAAAAATCTTTCAACACCAAACTTGAAGAGGAGATGGAGATGAACAAGATTGATGTTGAACATTTTTCCTATTGAAGCCTCCATCAATGAGATATTTGGGTATGAACTTGGATAGAACCTGCACACAAGGTGTTTGTGAAAATGACTACGTGCTGACTGGCCATGACTTGCCATTTTGCCTTGATTTGTCTCAACTTTAACCCACCATATTTCTCTCAATTTTAATCCCATGGGGATGTTCTTGGTATGGTTTTGAAGCTTATAATGTGAAATTTTGACAGGCCTCCATAAACTTTCAATTTGGAGCTTGGACCATAGAGAAAGAATGCTTCAAAAGTGACCCCTCAGCTTGACAAAACTTGCCATAAATGGAAACCCTAAGTTTCTAAATTTGGTAACTTTGAATCTTTCTTGATTTTTTTGATGAAACCCTAGACATTCCTTGATCAAATCTTTACCAATGATCATATTGAACTTGAGGAACATGAAATTGACCTCAAAAAGTCAGGAGTTGACTTTTTCCTCTGCACAGTTGACTTTTCCCCAATTCTCCTTATTTTCAGTAAATTGATCAATTGAAACCCCTCCAAACCAAATTGATGGACAATTCTTCATCCCTAGACACTTGAGGACATGTGGAATACCATAGAATCAAGTCTTGCCCAAAAAATCAGAAATAATCTGATTTTATGGCAAACCCTAGTTTTGTACCCTCAGTCTAGGAGAAATCAACACATCTTCCAAATCCAAATTCCTCTAAGTATGATGTGTGTCCTCTCAAATAATGATGAGATATGTCGTTGGGTGATGATAAAAGCTCAAGAATCTTGCCCATTAGTGTGTTATATCCAAGAGTTCCAAAACCCTAATTTGAACATCCATGCTAGGAGATGATGAGTTGCTTCAATCCTTTATTGAATTCCCATCTCTTGATGACTTGAGGGCTCAAATGAGATGAATTGAGATATGAGGAGCCCTTGTGACTTGTTTGGAAAAGTTTGATTCTTATCCTTTGCCTTTGAATTGTCCATACCTTGAGATACCTGATCCCATGCCTTACAACCAATGATATGTGATTTAGTATGACCTACATACAATGCAAAATAGATGAAGCATAAGCCAATTATGAGGTAATAAATAAGTGGGAAATTTTTTGGGGTATTACAATCAGCATATGTATAAATTTCATGCATGGTGTGAAGATGAATGAATAAGAATTTTAGCTTTTTCCAAGTGTAATAGGATAGTAAGTCTTTTAGTAACTTGGTATATTCTTCTCAATGTGATATATTTTTTTTCTTCTCTATGCAATTAAGACTGTCCATAATATACTTAATGGTAGAGATGGACATAAGTCCATACATGTGGGGCAAGTACATCCATACTATTTTTCATTAGTAAATTTCTTTGCCTTATTATTTTTTTTACTTGATGTATATTTCTTTACGCTTTAACAATTGACATAATCTCACAACACATCTTGCATAAATATCAATCAATATTTGTGTACTAATCAACAACTTATGTAATCCTAATTATATCAATACATCTTTGACTTGAATTTTACACAAGTCAAAAATAAATTTTCTATCAATTTTTTCTAGTCCAAACTACACATCAAAACTTGTGACTACAACTAAAATACACTCTTCTTTTCTGAAGAGAAAAGACCACACAAATGTGCAACCACTGAACATACTAAGAAATCATATCTTAACCAAACCAAAAGTGCTGCTACTAGTTGTTGGAAAAAATTGTCATAGAAAAAATAAAGAATTCAATCATAACACAAAATATGACGTAGAAAATCTAAAACCAAAGAAAAATCATGATTGTGGTCAAATAACAAAAATAAAGAATAATGTAAAAACTCGGGAAGATATGAATAATATTTGTGTATTTATTGTATTTCTTAAGCCTATGCGAAAACTCCTATTGATAATATAGAATTGCAAACAAATTAAATAATTAAACATAAAGGGTAATTAAATCTAACATAATTACAATACAAATTACAATTATTAGATAATCATAACATATTGTAACATCTTCCCTCAAACTCAAGTGATTGGAGTTGTAAACAACATGAGTTTGGAAACTAAAGTGCGAAAGCAACTAAGAGAATGAGGTTTTGTAAGAAAATTAGAAGATTGGTCAAGAGTGTCAGTGGAAATAACATGAAGCTCATCACAAAGAAGTTGCTGACGAATGAAGTGACAATCAATATCAATATGCTTTGTTTGCGAATGGAAATATCATTGTGAGCACTTTGAAAGGATCTACGATTGCTCTAAATCAACAAGAAGCTAACGAAGCCATAGTATCTTAGAAGTCATGTCAGCAAGAGCATGATATTTAGCTTTGGTGCTAGAGTGGGTTGTCATAGTTTATTTCTTGCTACACCAAGAAATAAGAGAATCTCCATAGAAAATACAAAAAATTATGATGGGTCGACAATCACTAGAATCATCGGCCCAATTGGCATTAGAGTAGGCTCTGAGAATGAATAACGATGTAGTTGAGTAGTGCAGACCATAAAACCTGATGCCCTTAATATACCAATTAAATAAAGAGGACAATAACATATTGCGTCGTACATGGAGAGACCATGAAGTGACTAACCAAATGAACAACATATGATATATATGATCTAGTAACGGTGAGGTAAATCAAGCTACCTAGGAGTTTCCGATAAAGAGAGGCATCATCGAGCAAAGTACCATCTTGAGGAGTAAATCAAACATTGGGTTCTAGAGTAGTATTTTAAATTTTACAATCATTGAGGCCTGCTCCAGAAATAAGATCAGAAGCATACTTAGCTTTTGAGATAAATAAGCCATCACTAGAAGATAAGACCTCAAGTCCGAAAAAGTAACTTAATGGTGCAAAATCCTTCATCTGAAAGTGCTCACACAAAAATTTCTTGAGCTCTTCAATTCCAACAAATTCATCGCTAGTGATAATCATGTCATCAACATTAAGAAGCAAGACAATACTACCATTGTTTTTTTCAAGTAATAAGAGCAAAGTCATGAGAATTGGAAGAGAAATCTAATTGAGTGATAGTATTGTGAAATTTAGCAAACCAGGCTCGAGGTGCTTGCTTAAGACCATAGAGAGCCTTATGAAGATGACACACTTTACTTTTCTGGTAGGTATATACTAGACGAGGACACATATGAACAACTTCTTCTAACTCAACATTGAGAAATACATTTTTGACATCCATTTGCATAAGTATCCAATTTTGGGTGGCTGTAATGGCAAGAAGAGTTCAAACAAAGGTGATACGTGCAACATGAGAAAATGTTTCTTCATAATTAATACCATACTCTCAAGTGAACCTTTTTCCACTATATAAGCATTGTATCACTCAATAGATCCATCATAAAGAGTCTTTATTTTATACCATTTACATCCTACATGAGGATTATCATAAAGAGGTTCAACATGGTCCCATGTGTAGATTCTCTCCAATACCTATAATTCCTCCTGCATAGCTTGTTGCAAATGTGGATTTGTAATGGCTTCCTTATAGGAATGTTGTTCATGAATGTGGAGAATAGTAGAAAACAATGGTAATCACGAAGATAGGTAGAAGGATTTATTACCCTCGAAGGATGATCGTTGGTGGGATGTGCAGGAACAACAACAAGAATATCATCACCAGAAGTCACTACTATGGAAAATCCATCTCACTGTTTGTGTAAGCCCTAGGGGCCAATACTTTTGGTACTTGTATCGAATTATTTATTAATAATAAAATACATTTCTTTATTATGTTTGTTTTTACAAAATAATAAAGTCCATATAATAGCTAGTCCGTTTAATGAAATATTAAGTGTGACTTAATCATGAGATCCCATTAAACATAAGGACAATATTCTTAAAGTATCTGTAGTCGAGATTTACTGTGAAGTGGGATAACCTTAAAGCATTAAGACTATTATGTAGATAGAATGATGTTCACATCTCATGAATCATGGATAAAGAGTTACCAAGTCTTATCATAGGTATGAATATTGGGAGTAATATTTATACTGGATTGCCCCGCTATGAGAGTACTCATTGAATGTTATGTAAAGTGTCATAACTTACTCTCGTGGTGTTAGTGGTGTATACCACACTTCAACCTGAAACCATTATGGACCCTAGATGTAGAGTCGAGTAATTTATTGTTGATCTAACATTGTCTGTAACTGGATGACTATAAAGGCAATTAATGGGTGCTCCACAAAGCATGCTGAGGGACAGGAGTGACCTAGATGGAATTTTCCCATCTTGCACAATAGGATAAGTGTCTAAGGGCCCAATATTGAACTGGACAAGGATGAAATGGTATATGCCTTGTGTTCAATAGAGACATAAGGGAAAAAAGGTAATTGTACATATAAGCATTATCACAAAAGGTTTTGTTATATCACATGACATTTTTGTGACTTGGGTAGCAGTGATGTGTTGCTAGATACCGCTCACTATTTATTAAGTTAAATGTGTGATTTAATATAATTTCCAACATCGTGAAAACCTACAGGTTCACACACATAAGGATAAATTGATAAGAGCTAGAGTAAATAAGGAACACTGTAAGGTACAGTGCACTTAAGTAGAACACATAATGTGGTAAGGTACCACATGCTTAAGTGATACACGATACACCATAAGATATGGTGCGCGTGCACTTAAATAGGATTTTTAGCTTGCAGCCCACACAAGTAGTTGTATAAAAAGAACCCTTGTGCAGAAGCATTCACACTTGATGAAAATTCGTTCTGTGAAACCCTAACTGTATTTTCCTTCTCTTTCTCACTCAAAGCCTTCAATCTAGCAGCTAGCACTAACACTGAAGGAATCTGTTTGTGTGCACAGAGTAGAGGCGTTATTCATCTTTCAACGCTCGTGACCACTCCTTCAATTCAGCATTAAAGGTTTCATCGCCAAAAGAGGTAATTGTTTCTATCATTGATCATGACCATTCGTAAAGATCACTAAAGGGAAAATTTTAATTTCCATTGTGTTTTAGATCGTGATTTCCCTTCAGTGGTATCAGAGCCACTTACAAAACCATGCATTTGATAACTGTTTATTTTCTATACTTTCTCTTTTAATTCGATTGAAACACGCAATAAATTAAATCATAATCGAGTAATTAAATTTTGACATCAGGTTGTGTACGATTTGGATGATCGATATTGACTATGCTTCAGAATCCGACATTAGTATGGTGAAGCAGCGGTATATCGATCGTCCTTAAGTTACACAAATATGATGGATCAAATTTTATATGTGATATAAGTAACTCTGGTGCAAAGATGGTATATTGGATATACTGTTTCTACTTCGTCCATTCAATCGCGTAATGATTGTTATTCCTTTGAGTGATCCATGTTCATTTTCTTCAGAATCCGACATTAGTATGGTGAAGCAATAGCATGTCGATCAATCATATTGAATTATTGATCATGGTGTTTTCACAGTATGAAGTTGTTGCATTTGGGTTCGTGACGGCACAAGGGTTACGTTGTCATAGAGGTATGCGATTAGGGTTGTGACGACACAAAAGTTGTGTTTTAATGTTTATATTTAGTATCAAGTGTTAATGCGAAAAACGATGCCGATTTCAAATGAATTGTTCATTAAAATTTTGCGTCGGGGCGCTGCCCCTAACAACCCCACAGGGGGCGCTACCTCCTTGACCCCCGTCCATTGAATGGTCAGCGGAACCCCCGGCTACTCTGCGTAGTGTGATCATTTTCCGAAATTTAATTTGATTTATTTAATTAACAGGATTTAAATTAATAATAATAAATATATATTTATTATTGTTCTCTTGTGGTTATCAGTTATGACCTTAGTTTTCCTTTATTTTATTTTGAGATTTAAAAATATGATATGTGTGTCGCGCCTCTCTTTTAATCTTTTGATGTAACTTCTTTTCTCATCTCACTCCCTCTTATGTAAAATGAGTATTCTTTGATGTAATGTAATGTTATGAAGAAAAAGAAGAATACAAGATCAAAAGAGGACAACTTTGGAGATCTTGCTTGGAGAAGCGTAGATCATTATTAGGTTTTTCTTAGGTCTCTCATTGGATTAGGAGAACAATTGAACTAGAGGTCATAACTGTTTCATTTTGTATGTATGTTGATACATGTGAGAGAAGATTTATATGATAAATAAGTCGGTAAGATCAAACTAATTGAAAATTCCCTCAAAATTGAATATTAAGTTTATGCTTTCCAAGTCTTAGAACTCATCAAGACTAGTATCGAATAATGTAGGTTTCGTCTAACGCGAGGTGCATGTTCTATATTGGTAAGGTGGGTCGGGATAAATGTAATATCCAATTTCTAAAACAATGGGTCAAACTTAACTAAACAAATTATAATAAGATTATATACGTTTAGAAGCAAGAGTTGGGAATGATCCATATGATGGATTAGAATTAGAAGTTATTCACCCAACTAAAAATATTCGAGAATTGTATTAGATACAATTGGAAGGAGTTCCTACCTAAATAACCGAGTTTTGTGTAATCAGCCTAACACTGACTTAACCAAGTGAAATATAGATCTCGATCCACTAGAAAATCTTCCAACATAATTTTTTGAATCAAATGGTGAGGGTCATTTGGTTTGAGTAAAATAGTGGGAGCATATTTAATTAAAGGCCTAATTGAATATCTTGGTTTTAATTGATACTTATAATCTCACATTTTTTTATGTAGATTACCATGACAACAAACACCTCTAACAACATTTTGTGATAAATCCTTGATAAGGAAAAATTGTCGGAGACAAATTTTCTGGATTGGCACCGAAACTTGAGGATTGTCCTTAAACATGATAAAAAGTTGTATGTCTTAGAGACACCTGTTCGTGAAGAGGAGTCTCCTAGTTCTGCTCCTAAGGCTGAAAAATATGCTTATAAGAATCATGTTGATAATTCCAATGAAAATGCTTGCCTCATGCTGGCTACCATGAATTCTGAATTGCAAAAGCAACATGAAAACATGGCAGCGTTCGATATGATCGAACACCTGAAGATGCTCTATCAAGAGTAGGCAAGGCATGAGAGATTTGAAGTTTCAAAAGCCCTTTTTCAAGGAAAGCTAGCTGAGGGAGCCCCAATAGGTCCCCATGTACTTAAGATGATTGGGTATATGAAGAACCTTAAAGGATTGGGTTTTCCCCTAAAAAATGAGCTTGCGACTAATTTGATCCTGCAATCGTTGCTGGAGAGCTTTGGTCAATTTGTCCTTAATTTCAACATGAATGATATGGACAAAAGTCTTCTAGAACTACTAGGCATGTTAAGAACTGTTGAGCAGAATCTGAAGTCAAAGGGAAAGTCTATTCTGCTGGTCAGTAATGGAAACAAACATAACAAAAGGCCCACCAAGCAGGGTGGTAAATGGAAATGCAAGGAAGTTGCCAAACCCAAACATACTATTCCTACTTTAAAGCCTAGTGGAGGCATAACAAAGGAGGGCACTTGCTTCTATTGCGGTAAGACCGGACACTGGAAGAGAAACTGCCCAAATCATCGGGAAGAAAAGAATAATGGAGTAGAGACTTCAACTTCAGGTATTTTTGTTATAAAAATAAATTTATCTACTTCTGCCTCATGGGTATTGGATACTGTATATGGTTCTCACAATTGTACTAACGTACAGGGCTAAAAAGGAGTAGAGATTTGGCAAAAGGTGAAGTTGACCTACGAGTTAGCAATGGAGCAAAGGTTGCTGCTTTAGCCGTAAGAACTTATGTATTAACTTTACCTAGTGGTTTAATAATTCAGTTAGAGAACTATTATTATGTACCTGCAATTAGCAGGAATATTATTTCTGTTTCTTGTTTGGACAAATTTGGTTTTTCATTCATAATAAAGAACAATTATTGCTCCATTTATTTGAATGATATATTCTATGTTACTGCACAAATGACCAATGGACTATATGTACTTGATCTTGAAATGCATATTTATAACATTAATACTAAAAGGATGAAACCTAATGAGTTAAATCCAATTTACATTTGGCATTGTCGATTAGGCCACATAAATGAGAAACGCACTTCCAAACTCCATAAAGATGGACTCTTGGACTCTTTTGATTATGAGTCATATGAGAGATGCAGATCTTGTTTAATTGGAAAGATGACAAAGTCCTCATTCATAGGAAAATGTGAAAGGGATAATGATCTTTTGGCCCTCATACATACTGATGTATGTGGACCACTGAACATACTAGTCAGAGGAGGTTTTCAATACTTCATCACATTTACTGATGATTTCAGTAGATATGGTTATGTGTATTTAATTGAACACAAATCTGAGTCCTTTGAAAAGGTCAAGGAATTCAAGAATGAAGTACAAAACCAACTAGGTAAGAATACTAAAACTCTTCGATCAGATCGAGGCAGTGAATATTTAAGCCTAGAGTTTGATAACCATCTAAAAGAGTGTGGGATTCTATCCCAACTCACTCCTCCTGGAACACCGCAATGGAATAGTGTATCTGAGAGAAGAAATCAAACCTCGTTAGACATGGTTCGTTCCATGATGAGTCAGGTTGATCTTCCAAACTCTTTTTGGGGATATGCACTACTGACAGCAACTTACACACTTAATCGTGTTCCATCCAAAAAGGTTAAGAAGACACCATATGAGATATGGAGTGGTAAGAAACCAAATATGTCTTACATGGAGATTTGGGGTTGTGAAGTCTATATGAAACAACAAATTTCAACTAAGCTTGAGCCCAAATATGAAAAATGCTTATTTGTGGGGTATCCTAAACAAACAAGAGGGTATTACTTCTATAATCCTTCTGAGCGCAAAGTGTTTGTCACTGAAACTGCAGTTTTCTTAGAAAAGGACTTCATTTCCAAAGGAATCAGTGGGAGGAAAGTAAAGCTTGAAGAAATTTAAGAATCACAAAGCATTGATACACCTATGGAGGAATTAGAGCAGGAATCATAATTAGTTGTGGAAGAGAATCCTGCTCAAGTAGAACAAGACTGGCGTAGGTCGAACAGGATACGTCACCAACCAGAGATATATGAATATCTCATAACTGATCAAGGTGATGTATTACTCATGGATCAAGATGATTTTGTAACCTACCAAGAGGACATAACTGGTCCTGAGTCTGAGAACTGGCTAGAAGTCATGAAATCTGAAATGGATTCCATGTACACAAATCGGGTTTGGACCTTAGTAGAGCCTCTTATAGGATTAACGGATTAACTCCTATAGGATGCAAGTGGGTCTTCAAAAAGAAGACAAACATGGATGGTAAGGTACATACCTATAAGGAAAGACTAGTTACTAAAGGCTATAAACAAATTCATGGGGTAGACTATGATGAAACCTTTTCACCAGTTGCAATGCTCAAATTATTTGGATTTTACTTGCTATCACTGTATATCATGATTATGAAATATGGTAGATGGATGTCAAGATTGCTTTCCTTAATGGGAATCTTCTTGAGGATGTGTACATGACACAACCTGAAGGATTTGACATACCAGAAGAAGCCCAAAAGATATGCAAGTTACAACGACCAATCTATGGATTGAAGCAAGCTTCTAGAAGTCGGAATCTTTGTTTTGATGAAATTGTAAAATAATATGGATTCCTAAAAATTGAAGATGAGGCTTGTGTCTACAAGAAGGTTAGTGGGAGCGTGATCGTCTTCCTGGTATTATATGTAGATGACATATTACTCAATGGAAATGATGTCCCTACCTTACAATAAGTGAAAACTTGGTTAGGGAAATGCTTTTCTATGAAGGACCTTGGTGAAGCAGCCTATATATTAGGAATCAGGATCTATAGAGATAGATCACAAAGAATGCTTGTCCTAAGTCAGAGTACATGCAGAGACAAAGTGTTGAGACACTTTAATATTCATGATTCCAAGAAAGGATTCATACCTATGCAACATGGCATGTGTCTATCAAAAACATAATCTCCTTCAACTAAGGAAGAAAAGAATCAGAAGAATAAGATTCCATATGCATCTGCAATAGGATCTTTCATGTATACCATGTTATGTACTCGACCAGATGTCTGGTATGCTTTAAGTGCAATGAGTAGGTACCAATCTGATCCTGATGATGCTCATTGGGTAGTTGTCAAGAGTATCCTTAAGTACTTGAGAAGTACTAATGACTCATTCTTGGTATATGAAGGTCAGGAAAAGCTTGATTTAATTGGATATACCGATGCTAGCTTCCAGAAAAATAAGGATAACTTTAGATCGCAATCTGGTTATGTGTTCTGCTTAAATGGTGGGGTTGTGAGTTGGAAAAGTTCAAAGCAAGAAACAGTTGTTGATTCTACAACTGAGGCCGAGTATATTCTTGCCTCAAATGCATCAAAGGAAGCTGTTTGGATCAAGAAGTTCATTAGTGAACTTGGCATAGTCCTTAGCATTATGGATCTCATTGATCTCTATTGTGATAACAATGGAGCTATTGCAGAAGCTAAGAAGCCTAGATCTCACCAACGATCCAAACACATACTTAGGCGTTATCACCTTATTCAAGAGATAATAGATCGGGGAGATGTGAAGATATCTAGAGTACCTACACTTGACAATATTTATGACCCACTAACAAAGCCTTTTGCACAGCAGAAGCATGATGGCCATACTAGATCTATGAGTATTAAAGGTATGCATGATTGCCTCTAGTGCTAGTGGGAGATTGTTGGTGTAAGCCCTAGAGGCCAATACTTTTGGTACTTGTATCGAATTATTTATTAATAATAAAAGGCAATTCTTTATTATGTTTGTTTTTCCAAAATAATAAAGTCCCTAGGATAGCTAGTCTATTTAATGAAATATTAAGTGTGGCTTAATCATGAGATCCCATTAAACATAAGGAAACTATTCTTAAAGTATTTGTAGTCAAGCTTTACTGTGAAGTGGGATAACCTTAAAGCATTAAGACTATTATGTAGATAGACTGATGATCACATCTTATGGATCATGGATAAGGATTTATCAAGTCTTAACATAGGTGTGAATATTAGGAGTAATATTTATACTGGATTGACCCGCTATGAGAGTACTACATAGAATGTTATGCAAAGTGTCATAAGTTACTCTCATGGTGATAGTGGTGTATACCACCCTTCGACCTTAAACCACTATGAACCCTAGATGTAGAGTCGAGTACTTTATTATTGATCTAACATTGTCCGTAACTGGATGACCATAAAGAGAGTTGATGGGTACTCTACAAAGCATGCTAAGGGACATGATTGACCTAGATGGAACTTTCCCATCCTACGTAACATGATAAATGTCTAAGGGCACAATATTGAACTGGACAAGTATGACACGGTATATGTCTTGTGTTCAATATAGACATAAGGGCAAAAAGGTAATTGTACATATAAGCATTATCACAAAAGGTTTTGTCATATTAGATGACATTTTCATGACTTGGGTAGCAGTAATGTGTTGCTAGATACCGCTCACTATTTTTTATGTTAAAATATGTGGATTGCTTATTTTTAATTACCACTTAATAAACATATACAACCATTCAAATTGATTTAGAAGATAATAATCTAAAAAATTAAATTATTCTTGAAAAACAACTTAGATGCTCCACTGTTTTTTAAATTGCATGCATCTTGTAATTCATCTCTTGTTCTTTAACATATAGAATTTGGTTCAATGCCTTAATTTCTTCAAAGCAATGATTCATTCTCATATAGTTTATTTTGCAAAGTATCAATTTGTTGACTAATTCTGAGTCATCGTCATTATTTTAATCATTGATGATGATTATTATGATGACAATGATGAAAATGATTTAAAATTTCTCAACAAATTTGATGTTTTGCAATATAAAATAGAAGATAATGAATTGTTGCTTTGAAGAACTTGGGACATCTAACCAAATTCTATATGTTAAAGTGTGAGAGATGAATTACAAGATGCATGCAATTAGAAAAACAATGATTTATCTAAGGTGGTTTTCAAATATAACTTAATTTTCAGATTATCATTTTCTAAATTAATTTAAATGAATGCATCTTCGGTGAGGGGTTAGTGAAAATTTTAATCTACATACGATATAATAAACTCAACTGAAATTAAAAAATGAGGCAAACATTTTTAACAACAACAACATATTAACTCATAAAATGTTTCACAAATGTACCTTTTATTGAAAATATTCGTGGAGAATAAAGACAAATCTTTATGTGTGTGTGTGTGTGTCTGAGAGAGAGAGAGAGAGAGAGAGAGAGAGAGAGAGAGAGAGAGAGAGAGAGAGAGAGACTTATCACCACAGTTGTTAACAAAAACCATGATAAAATATGAGTACTATTTACAACGATTTCTGGTACTAACCGTGGTAATAGATATTTTAATTTTAATATATTTATAAGAGTATAAAAACAAGCCCTTTTGTATAAAAAATAAAATAAAAAATTGTTGGTGTTGGGATTCGAAGCAAATAACATTGCATTTATCATAATGGTTGTTTTTATGCCCCATGACAAAATGTCTTTTAATAAAATAATACTCCCTCCGTCCCACAATGAGTGACCCGTTTGGAATAAAAAAGTGTCCTAAAATTAGTGACCCATTACAGTTTTCAATGCATTTTTTCCAACTTTACCCTCTAGGTAATATTATTTTCATCATTCCCAATACATGATAAGGGTATTTTAGTAAAAATATCATTCTCTCTCTTTCAATTATTGCTTTTTCTTAATCTGTGTGAAATGGTCAACTAGGTCACTCATTGTGGGATGGAAGGAGTAAATAATTCAAGTGCGTGAAAATGATTTATTACTACGGTTGTTTAAATGGTCGTAGTAATATTGTGTTATCAAAGGTATATTTTGTAGCAGTGAGTGGATGAAATGTCGAAAGGGGTTAGAAGCTCACTAGAAGAACCTACATATGTCTCAAAACCTATATATATATATATATATATATATATATATATATATATATATATATATATATGTGTGTGTGTGTGTGTGTGTGTCAATAGGAAAGTAATCAACATCAGGTTTAGTAAATAAAGGAGTAGAAGTGAACGTGATTAAGGTAAATTTTGACAAGGAGGAGAACATTATATGTCCCCATAATATAACATGGAAAGAGATGCTGATGTACTGAGATATTGGGTCCTAACATCTATAACCCTTGTGCTCAGTTCCATAACAAGAAGACAACATAGACTAGCACGAGGTTCAAGTTTAGTATATTCATGGGGCTGAAGGAGGACAAAACAAAGACAACCAAACACCTTAAGTGACTTGTAATCTAATGTAGTAAGATAAAGAAGCTCAAAAGGGGAGACATTGCCAAGGACATAAGAAGGGATACAATTGATAATATGGATATCAGTAAGAGTTGGTTCACCCCAAGTGCACTTTGGACAAGATGCTAAGATAAGCGTGGCGTTCCCTAAATCAAGATGCCAAGGAGCCGCTACTGAAAAAATATCTACAAAAGGTACATAATGTATACTCATGTTTCCTCTCTTCTGAAGTAGAGCATGTCCCTCGCGAACAGAACCTCGGGGCAGATCTTTTATCCAAGCTAACCACCTCGAGGTATAAGTTTAGTATATTCATGGGGCTGAAGAAGGACAAAACAAACACAACCAAACACCTTAAGTGACTTGTAATATAATGTAGTAAGATAAAGAAGCTCAAAAGTGGAGACATTGCCAAGGACACAAGAAGGGATGCAATTGATAATATGGACATCAGTAAGAGTTGGTTCACCCCAAGTGCGCTTTGGACAAGATGTTAAGATAAGCGTGACATTCCCTAAGTCAAGATGCCAAGGAGCCGCTACTGAAAAAATATCTACAAAAGGTATATAATGTATACTCATGTTTCCTCTCTTTTGAAGTAAAGCATGTCCCTCGCGAACAGAACCTCGGGGCAGATCATTTATCCAAGCTAACCACCTCGAGGTTCAAGTTTAGTATATTCATGGGGCTGAAGGAGGACAAAACAAACACAACCAAACACCTTAAGTGACTTGTAATCTAATGTAGTAAGATAAAGAAGCTCAAAAGGGGAGATATTGCCAAGGACACAAGAAGGGATACAACTGATAATATGGACATCAGTAAGAGTTGTTTCACCCCAAGTGCGCTTTGGACAAGATGCTAAGATAAGCGTGACATTCCCTAAGTCAAGATGCCAAGGATTCGCTACTGATAAAATATCTATAAAAGGTACATAATGTATACTCATGTTTCCTCTCTTTTGATGTAGAGCATGTCCCCCGTGAACAGAACCTCAGGGAAGATCTTTTATCCAAGCTAACCACCTCGAAGGTTGCGAGGTTTAATAGGATAGCCATACATGAGACTCTCGCCTCCCCCATCATCGACGTAGAGGAAGCATACTTCTTGTAACTTCTAATGCCCCATATTTATTTCAAGATTACCGACTAACCCCACATGCCAACACGAGTCTTTTCATAATGTTTTGTCCTCACTCACACTCTTCATGGTAAACTTTCCAGAAGGTCATCCATCTAAATATTACTCCAAGTCAAGCACGCTTAACTATAGAGTTCTTATTTTTAGGCTACCAAAAATAGTATTCATCTTGTTGGTATAGGTATTACCAATCAATCATTATAAGCTTTACTTTAACCATGTAGTCCCATACTTGCACAACCTCAGGATCCCTCTCATTCTGATGTGAATTCGGTTTTTTCCTAGAAGCTGCTAGGAGCCACTAATTTTGTCATGCCTTGTGCATCGGTGACTACTCCCCGGCCTCGTCGGCCTCAGGTGTTACATGCCCGCAAACTTCCGCTTGGTTCGTTCATGAACCACGTCGTACTAGGAGAGATGTGCTCTGATACCACTGTGTAACGCCCTAAACCCCGACTCTTAATATAAAGGATAAAATAGTATATGTTTAGGAATGTTACTTCACACAAATCGTTAATTTCATGAAAATAGTTTCAAACTCGCAGCAGAAAATCAAATAATCCTTATAAGCGTCAATAATATAATAAACCATCAAATAAAGTAAAACTTCAACCAAATTCCAAAACAAATGATGTGCCCGTTCAAAGTATTACAAATTAGAGTAAACAACAACCAACTAAAAACGGTAAAAGAAAGAAGGAAGAAATTTCCAAAGCAGTCTCCTACTCACAAGTGACTGCTCTTACTAAGTATTTATACATCAATTTACAAATAGCCAACAAAACAAACAAGAAAGGGGTGAGAATACATCTTACAAATGTTAACAGTTAAAATCAGCAACAGGATAGTAATCATGAGTTCATAAATATATCATTCACACACAAAAGCACAATCAAATAAATGACAATGCAAATGCAAATGCTAATGCCACCAACTCCTCATTAAAATGCATGTGGTACTAAGTCTCTTGGATCAGAAGTATGTTACTGATTTACCTATGTCTCTGGTTCCTCTTCAACCGTGTCCCACTCTGGACTTGAGACCGCCATAGTGCCTCTTTGAACCAGACTATCACTGGACCGAAATCCTACCTAACTCTGAAATAGATGTATGCATGGTCATGAACAATGTAAACATGCAACATAATCAATATCATAACTTCACAAAATCACAAACATTAAAACATCATAAAAAATGTTCCACTCTTAAACCTATATGTCTCCAATCACATGTCGTCATTGTAATCCTTTCGGATTACTATTCATCATAAATCACAATTAAGGTCGTCATGGTAATCCCTCCAGATTACTATTCACCAAAATCTCCAATTAAGGTCGTCATTGTAATCCCTAGATTACTATACTAAAAAATATGGTTTAAAATAATTTTAATCATTTTTCATCAAAAAGAGAAAATGTATGTTACTACACCAAACCTTTAACTCATCAAAATTTTTAGGGAACTCAAAATACATCAAAACTCATAATTCTAAAAAAAACCTAGAGTATCCTAAAACTACTCTAAAGTACCCAAAATGCTCTAAAGGTTCAGGCTCATAGGTGATAACTCTCCTAAGCATAAAACTAGGTTCACAGGTGATCCCAAAATGCTCTAAAGGTACATGTTCATAGGTGAATGATTTATTTATGAACTCGTGATTACTATCCTGTTGCTGAATTTCACCGTTAACATTTGTAAGATGTATTCTCACCCCTTTCTTGTTTGTTTTGTTGGTTGTGTGCAAATTGATGTACGGATACTCAGCAGGAGTAGTCACCTGTGAGTAGTGTCATACCCCAAATTTTGACCACTAAGATTTCTCATCATTGTGTAAATCATCATCACAATATGGATGTACCTTCATGCCTCATCAATCTCCTGAAAGATGGGTGAGCATTCACCACAATCAAGAATTAGGGTTTCAAGCCCTCTCAGAGCACTTAGACAAAGGATCAATCAAGGAATGACATGATCTTCAACTTTTCTAGTCTCTCAAACATCTACAAAGGATCAAGAGGACTCCCACATCAAGAATCAAGCACAGGGTTGCAACATTCCAAGTGGATCAAGCCTCAAGATCGCCAGTGTCACCAAATTAGGGTTTTGGTCGACAGAGGTCTCCAGATGAAAATTTTCTTCTAGGAATGAGCCATTGCTTAAATTCATAACCCTAGATACTCCAAGGGATCTCATGGACCCAATCATCAAATCAATTTAGCCTCAGGGGATGCATTCACCAAAAATCACGAATTAGGGTTTCTTGACCTAATTCACCCCTAAGTTGACTTTTGGGACAAAGCATGAGCCAAGACCTCAATACATGATTTTAGGGTCTCCAATACACTGCATTGATCCATTTGCAACAATGGATTGATCCAAGAAGCTTGATCTACAAGTTTCAATTTCATCAGGACCACAATTAGGGTTTTACGGGAAAAGTCAACCGTGCCTTTGACTTTTGACCAAGACATGCTCACAAACCTTGGGACATGATTCAATACACCCTAAAACACCTATGTAACATATCCATTAGGTTTGATTTAGGTCAAGGACTTGATTTCACCAAGGATCACACAGTTTGAAATTCATTTGATAAAAAGTCAACTATGCACAAAAGTCAAGTTTGACTTTTTGGAATTTTTCACAATTATGGTTCCTTGACCCTAAAAAAATGTTAATATGTGATTTGAATCATCATTCTTCAAGAAAAATCAAAGAAAGTGGGATAACTTGTAAAAGGGGTAACCATAAAAACTTAGAATTTTTCTAAGTTATGGAACAAAGTGGCTAGGGTACCAACTTCCAAGGATTATAACTTGAGATCCAAGAAACCATTTTGGATGGTCCAAAGATGGATTTGTAGCTCTCATGGCATACTTTAAAAGTGTCAACTAGATCTCATTCCAATTCCTCATGGATTTTAAGTGGAGTGATCAAAATGGCTAAAAACATGAAAATGACATTTTTCCAACACTTAGTGAAATTTTCACTAAGTCAGAATCTGCCTTACTTTTTCCAAAATGTAGGGACATTTTTCACCTTGATCCAAGTCAAACCAGGTCCAGGGGTGGACATCAAAGTTTAAGTGTGCCATGGGGGCTTTCTAACAAGTGCCAGATCATCTCCAAATTCCATTTGAGCAAGGAGATACAACCCTTGAAACATGGCCTCATGAACTGATTTTTTCCAAACAGGTTTGGCATATTTGATGCATTTTGTTCGATTTGATCAAATCTGACAAATCCAAGCCTTGACATCATTTTGGACACATCTGAGGATCAAATCCAAGGGGGATGATCTGACTCCCAAGCCTCACAAGTCCATGAATCTACAAGTAGCA
Organism: Lathyrus tuberosus; assembly: GCA_022829125.1. Taxonomy (NCBI): domain Eukaryota; kingdom Viridiplantae; phylum Streptophyta; class Magnoliopsida; order Fabales; family Fabaceae; genus Lathyrus; species Lathyrus tuberosus. The sequence continues at coordinate 934,259 of JALAZF010000073.1, read as the reverse complement.
TGCCAACCCTAAAAAAGCCTAAAAGAGGCCAAGACTCCAATTTTGTTTCCAAGCATTCAATGGATGCACTAAGGTGGTATGAACTGAGCCTATTCCAACTTAATGAGTCAAGGATAAGCTCTGAACCAAAGAACCATAGGCTTGTGCTCTAACCTCTAGTCAATGGCTAGAGGAGACTTGAGATTCCAAAGTGATCCAATTGGCCAAAGGCCTGCTGCAGCCACCATTCACTATTTCTTGAAAAACAAACTTGCTCTACTATAAATAGAGCTCATTTGTGCTCAGCTTAAGTACACCAAAGCAACCAAACTGATGCTTTCCTCAAAATCCCTTTCTTTAGGCCAAAATGCCTTCTTTTGCCAGGTAACTCTGAGTTTTTGAGTTAGAGATCATTTCCACCATAGCTCATGATCCAAACACATCCAATATGTCATATCTAGGCTGTCCAAACTCTCATATGTGACCTGTAACACCAAAATCACAAAGTCCCCTCTCAAAATCTCAAAATTGGACTTTTTTGCATTTTCAAGCCATGTCTTGATTCAGTCACTTTTAAAACCAGATAAGACCTCAAACACTCTCCAAATATCATCTTTGAACTGTCCCAAATGGTTCCCCACATCTGGAACATCATTTGAGAGAGTTGTTATATTGGTCACTTTTGCCCCTTTTGCAAGAAAGGGCTCAAACTTGTTCCTGAAGATTCCAGCTGGTTCCAACCATTCTAAATGCTTCTAAGAGATCAATTGAGAGTGTCTAAAGCATCAAATTACTTCTGGTACAAGAAACTTGGCAGATAGCCCAAAAAGCTCCTAAAGAGGTAAGCATCGCAACTTGAACTCTTTGAAATATGCATTGCTTTGAAGTCCACTGATCATGCACATCTCATACATGTTATATATGTTGTGTTTGAACCAATTCATCATGTAATTCATGCCTGTAACAAGAGGTAGCATAGAAAATGCAATTATAGGCCTATTTCAAGAACACCATGGGTTTTGAAATAAGAGCCTCATCTGAAAAAACCACCACCACCATTGGATTCCTTGTGAAATTCTAGGCAGGATAGACCTAAATCTTGTCCTAATCCATGGAGAAATTAGAAAGTTACAAGCTTCACGTTTTTGGCCAAAACCTTGCCTTGCATTGCCTTGGTCAGGCCAAAAACAAGGCATGCCTCATATATTCACGGGGTGGTTTTGATACATGGATGTATCACCACCCCAGTGGTAGAAGGCGCGCGCTGCACCCTAGAGGTCTGGGGTTCGAATCCCCCTCGCCCCAGATCCTCTTTTTACCACTTTTTTCCATTTTTTTTATATATTTTGTTATATTTTAAATGATTTGGAAAATTAATTTCTCCTTCAATTTTAATTATTTTTTATTGGTTCTTTTTGCAAAAAATCACAAAAATGTTAAAATATTTTATTCCACAAAAAAATCAGATTTATATTAATTACTTAATATAGTTGATATTTTTGTAAATAAATTCATTTTTATTGTTTTAAACCTTTTAAAAATGAATATTCACCTTGAAAAAACAAAACCAAATGAGTTCTAAATCATCTTGTGATTAAAACTTCATTTTTCAAACCTTAACCAAAATTCACAAGTAGTCTATTTAGACTTATTTGGTATTTTTGTCATTTTATTCATTTTATTTATTTTATTAAAAGGATTACTTTTAAAAATGATGAAATTAGGGTTTCTTTGATTTTCACCCTAACAAACTTTTTTCAAACACTTTGGGCCTCTAATAGAGTGTAAGACCCAACCCCTTTTTGTAAATAAACATTTTTGGGCCTCACATATTGTATAAGTCCCTCTGTATATTTTTAAAACAACGGCGCGATCGTCGCCTTTTCAAAATCATCTGGGCCTCTCCCTGAGTTGTAAGCCCCATCTCCTGTACAAAAATAAACTTTGGGCCTCTAATAGAGTGTAAGACCCAATCCCCTTTTAACCAAAACCATTTTTGGGCCTCAGTGTATTGTATAAGTCCCGATACCGTTTCAGAAACTCCGACGAGATCGTCGTTTTCAAACTATTTTCAACTGGGTCTACCCTCGTGTTGTAAGTCCCATTTCTTTTCTTTAAATAACCTTTGGGCTTCTCTTTGAGTTGTAAGACCCATCCCTTTGTACAGAAAACATTTTGGGCCTCAGTCGTTGTATAAGTCCTGATACGATATTCAAAACAACAGTACAATCATTGTTCAAACCATAGGCCTCTCCTTGAGTATAAGCCCCAATAATTTTTTCACAAACAACTCCCTTTTGATTTAGGTTCAAATATACAGTTGTTATCAAAATTTTCTTTAACTTCTCTGAACAACTAGCAATACAGCATGGAAGCTCGCTCACCTGTAAGTTTTAACGACTTTCATTTACACGATTTAATATATATAACTATATTGTGGGAAGTTGCGCACGGTTAGTATTCTTTCATCTCTTTTAAATACATGTCAATATATATATATATATATATATATATATATATATATATATATATATATATATATATATGGTATTGTGGGAAGCTGCGCATGGTTAATCTTCTTTCATATCCTTTTAAATACTTGTCATATATCAATTGTATATATACTAGTATAGTTATTTAGAGTTTTCCCTGGCAACTAGTTCTAGAACTAGGTAAAGCCTGTTGGTCACTCTTAAATACAAACAAAACTAGATCCCCATAGGATTTCCAGATACAATCCTGCCTTCTCTTGGGCTTAAACAATATGGAACAAAGAGAAAGGCAGTATTCTTCATGAACCTTTTCTCAGACTGTCACCCCTAGAAATTGTCAAAGAAATTCTACTCCCCAGAGTTGATCTATTCTCGGTGAATAGCATCTCTTAAGTTTCTTCAAATCACTGAACTTTCACTAAATGTTCTATTCTCCATGAATAGCATTTCTTGATCTTTTCTTGGTTTGGGACTCACAGGCTTCCTAAAAGCATCCCCGCCTCCTCTTGGGCTTTGTACAAGGACCCTTCGGCTTCGTAGAAGTTCTCATGCCTTCTCTTGAGCTTAATACAAGGACCCTGAAGACCTCTTAAAGGTATAGGACATAACTTAGTCATCCTTCGTTAAAGTTGTCTTTCTAAAAGGAGTAAAAACCCTCAGACCAATTTTAGGGTTGATACTCATCCCTTAAAAGGAGTTGGCCTCCTCTTGGGCATCATACAAAAGATAAAACTCTTCCATGCCAGTAGAATTGGACGGTCTACATACCCTTGAGTCTCAAAGACATTCTCAAGTTCCCTACGAAACATAGGAGAAACCCCAGATTCTGGATTAATCTCCGACAAGAGTTAGAACTTGTGGGTTCTAAAACCCCGTATCTCTCCTAAAATCCCCCAACCAGGGTCAGTTTATCATCAGGTTAACACTATCTAAATCAAAACCTCAAGGGATCTGATACCTCAACTCTTCTGTAATCCCCAGTAAGAGTTGATTCCCCTATTTGGACCTGCCTCGGGATCTCAATGATCCCCCTGTAGAAGCTAGCTTTCTCTTAGGCTTTGTATAATGATCATTTCCTCAGCAAAGTCAGCCTCCTCTTAGGCTTTATACAAATGATTCTCTCCAGCGGAGCTAACCTTTTCAGACTCTCTTGTTGAGTCAATCACTTTTCATACTCTCTTGTTGAGTCATTCACTTTTCAGACTCTCTTATTGAGTCAATCACTTTTCAGACTCTCTTGTTGAGTCAATCACTTTTTAGACTCTCTTGTTGAGTCAGTCACTTTTCAGACTATCTTGTTGAGTCGTCCCTTTTAGCCTCTATCTTGGGCTTCGTACGAGACAAATAAAAACACTCTCTTGTTGAGTCCATAGCCTCCTCTTAGGCTTTGTATAATGATTTCCCCTAACAGGAGTTAGCCTCCTCTCGATTTGTGTAGATTGATTTCTCCAGCTTGTTCAGCCACAATCCTGGGCTTTGTACAGGATAGATAAAAGTACTCTCTTGTTGAGTCAAACCCTTTTAGCCTCAATCTTGGGCTTTGTACAAGACATAAATCTTTATAACCTTCTCTTAAGCTTAGGACAAAAATCTTCCCAAGCAGATGTCATACCCCAAATTTTGACCACTAAGATTCCCCATCATTGGCAAATCATCATCACAATATGGATGAATCATTATGCCTCATCAGACTCCCCAAAGATGGGTGAGCATCCACTACAATCAAACATAGGGCTTCAAGCCCTCTCTGAGTTCTTAGACAAAGGATCAATCAAGGAATGACATGATCTTCAACTTGTCTAACCTCTCAAACCTCTACAATGGATCAAAAGGACTCTCACTTCAAGGATTAAGCCTCAATATATTGATCCATTTGCAACAATATATTGATCCAAGAAGCTTGAGCAACAAGTTTCAATTTCATCTGAACCACAGTTAGGGTTTCGCGGGAAAAGTCAACTGTAGCTTTGACTTTTGACCAGGACATGCTCCCAAACCCTAAGACATGATTCAATACACCCTATGACACCTATGAAATCAATCTATCAAGTTTTATTTAGGTCAAGGACTCGATTTCATAGAGGATCGCACAGTTTGGAATTCATCTGATAAAAAGTCAACTGTGCACAAAAGTCAAACTTTGACTTTTTGAGATTTTTCACAATTATGGTTTTTTAACCCTAAAATAATGTTAATGTGTGATTGGAATCATCATTCATCAAGAAAAATCAAGAAAAGTGGGATAACTTGTAAAAGGGGTAACCATAAAAAACTTAGAAACTTTCTAAGTTATGGAACAAAGTGGCTAGGGTACCAACTTTGGAGGATCATAACTCCTAAACCACAAGGCCATTTTTTCCCATCCAAAGCGGAATTTGTAGCCTTCATGGCCCTCTACAAAAGCTTCAACTACACCTCATTCCAATTCATCATGGATTTTGAGTTATGGAATGATCAAAATGGCTGAAAACATGAAATGTCACTTTTCTAACACTTAGTGAAATTTTCACTAAGTCAGAATCTGTCTTACTTTTTACAAAATGTAGGGGCATTTTTCACTTGGATCCAAAAAGTATCAAAACCAATTATGATCAAACAGTTGTTGTATCATATGAGGACTTTCCAAAATGGCCAAGAACATCACCAAACTCAACTTGAGTCATGAGATATGACAATGGAAATATGCCTTGCTGAAAACTGCCAAGGCTAGGCAGAATTTTGCACTTTTGCTCGATTTGGTAAAATCAGATAATTCCAAGCCTTGTCATCACTTTGGACACATCTGAGGATCAAATCTAAAGGGAACAAACACTGATCCAAGCCTCCAAAGTCTTTGGAACAAGAAGTAGCATGACAAACCTAGAAATCCCTAAAAGAGGGACAAGACTCCAATTTTGGATTGGAGCATTTAATGGATGCTTAGATGTGGCATGGACTGACACATTTGCAACTGAATTCAGTCAAGAATGATCCAACAACTAGGGAACCAAAGGCATGTGCTCTAACCTCTAGTCAATGGCTAGAGGAGACTTGGCTTCTCATTAATCAACATTGGCCAAACCTCTGCTGTAGTTGCCATTCACTATTGATCCCAAAACAAACTTGCTCTACTATAAATAGAGCTCATTTGTGCTCAGTTTGAGTACACCAAAGCCATCAAACAAATGTTTTCCTCAAAATCCCTCTCTTTAGGCCAGAATGCCTTCTTTAGCAAGGTAACCCTGAGTTTTTGAGTTCGAGAGCATTTCCATCATAGCTCATGATCCAAACACATCCAATATGTCATATCTAAGCTATCCAAACTCTCACAAGTGACCTGTAATCCTTAAATCACAAAGTCACCTCTCAAAACCTCAAAATAGTACTTTTGTGCATTTTTAAGCCATGCCTTGATTCAGTCACTTTCCAAACCAGATAAAACCTCAAACACACCCCAAATATCATCCTTGAACTGTCCCAAATGGTTCCCCCCATCTGGAACACCATTTGAGGGAGTTGCTATTTTGGCCATTTTAACCCCTTTTGCAAGAAAGGGCCCGTTTATGTTTTTGCAGGTTCCAGCTGATTCCATTCATCCTAAAAGCTTCTAAGGGATCATTTGAGAGTGTCCAAAGCATCAAACCATTTCTGGAACAAGAAACTTGGAAGATTGCACAAAAACTCCAAAAGCTCAAAAGAGAGGTAAGCATCATGACTTGAACTTTCCAAAATATGCATTGCTTTGAAGTCCACTGATCATGCACATCTCATACATGTTATATATGTTGTGTTTGAACCAATTCATGATGTAATTCATGCTTGTACCAAAGTGTAGCATAAAAAATGCAATTATAGGCCTATTTCAAAACCACCATCGGATTTGAGGAGGGAGCATGATCTGAAAAAAATACCACCACCATTGGATTCCTTGTGAAATTCTAGGCCAGATGCATATAAATTTTGTCCCCAACCATGGAGAAATGAGAAAGTTATGGACCTTCCCGTTTCATGCCAAAACTTGTCTTGCCTTGCCTTGGCCAGGCCTAGAAAACAAGGCAAGCCTTGTATATTTGTTGGTTTGTTTTAATCAACGGATGTATCACCACCCCAGTGGTAAGGCGCGCGCCCTATAACCTTGAGGTCGTGGGTTCAAACCTCACCCATGCCATTTTGTGTTTTCTCACATTTTACTATTTTTTCCAATATTTTCATGTTTTGTTAATTAATTGAAAAGTTAATAACTCCCTCAATTTTAATTATTTTTTATTGGTTCTTTTTGCAAAAAATCACAAAAATGTTGAAATATTTTATTCCCCAAAGAAATTATATTTATATTATTTATTTAATATAACTAGTATTTTTGTGAATAAATGTCTTTTATTTGTTTTTAAACTCTTTTAAAAATAAATATCCATTTTGGAAAATCAAAACCAAGTATGTTTTAATTCATCTTGTTATGAAAACCTCATTTTTCAAACCTTCAACAAAAATCACAAGTGATTTATTCAAACTTATTTGGTATTTTTATCATTTTATTTGATTTTCTTTAAATATTTCCTTTTAAAAGAAAACGAATTTAGGGTTTCCTTGAATTTCACTCAAACAAATCATTTATAAACTCTTTGGGCCTCTAATAGAGTGTAAGACCCAATCCTTTGTAAATACAAACCTCTTTTGGGCCTCACTTATTGTATAAGTCCCGTTGTATTTCAAAAGTTCGGCGCGATCGTTGCTCGTTTAAAACAAACTATCTGGGCCTCTCCTCGAGCTATAAGACCCATTCAAAATCATTTTGGGCCTCTAATAGAGTGTAAGACCCAATCTCCTTTTAAAACCAAAAACTTTTGGGCCTCAGTCGTTGTATAAGACCCACGGTGTTTTCAAAACCTCGGCGGATCGTCGCCCTTTTCAAAATTAACCATTGGACGTCTCCTTGAGCTATAAGACCCATTTTTTCACTTTCAATCATTTTTGGGCCTCTTGAGAGAGTTTAAGACCCATCCCCTTGTACATAATACCTTTCTTGGGCCTCAGTCACTTGTATAAGTGTTCGCCGGCGCGAACAACCACTGGTCTTCCGTCGCATGTTCGCTTGCGGGATCGGCCACACAAATCCCAGAACAGAGAATTAGAAGCGTATGTTTATGGTGCATTTTAGTTTCTTAGTTTTTTAGTGAGAGACGTCACGCTGAGGTGACCTTGGTGACGCGAAGAGTTTTTTAACGATCAACGAGTTTGGCGCAAAACAAAGAAATAAAGGAAAGGCTGAGTAAAACAAGGAAAAAATAATGTCTTAAATTAAATACTGGAAGTAAATTATATTAAGTAAAATTTGGACGCAAGTGTACATTTGTTTGCGGGAGTGAACTCGTTTCTCTCTAAGCTTGGTACTTTGAGTATTTTCCCCTTACAAAGCGAAAAAATGCGACCCCTAAAAATGAAAATTACTGTGCTTTATATAGGCCTAAAAATGTAACTGTTTGTCTGTCCAAATGCCTTCTGAAGCTGACACGTGGCACCCCACTTTCTTTTCAACTTCCCATAGTTGTGGAGGTTTTGAACTTTTCCCGCCTAAGCATTCGTCCTTTGAACTTGAAATCAGCTTGTCGCCTCATTTCCCTCCGACGCCAAAGCCTGTCACCATTTCTTCGGCGTGCCTTTCTGTTGGTGTTGAATCGACACCTTGGCATGCCTCTTTGCGCCGACACGCCCTAGAATCTCCAGATACTCACATCAGTCGAAATCCAGTGTCAACAAATTGCACCCCAAAAGGGCAGTTTCGACTGAATACTGTGTCGATGGAGAAATCTGGCTTTTGGTTTTTTGCAGGATTTTGACGCCTTTGCCAATCGTTTTGTCTTCCCTCTCAACAAGTGGCAAGTGCCGTCTGACATGATGATGGCAATCTCAATCCCACGATTCCCAAGAAAATGCCATGATGGCTAGTCCCATCTAAGTCATGGGCCTCGAAACCAAACCCCACTTACTCGCAGAAGTTGAAAAGTTTTTTATCTTTCATTTATCTGCATGCACCCTTATAAATAGTCTTCTTTAGGAACTTACCATTTTCCATAACTCCTTCTTCACAAAACTCTCGTTTGCTTCCAAAAACCCAGGCTTTGATTTCTTTTTCCTAAGGTTTTTACCGCCTCAGAGCACCCTTTGCGTTCTTTCTTCCAATGGCTTCATCATGAACCCCTACAACTCACATTCCTCAAACCACTGGTAACAACCCTGTCGCGTACGTAATCTCTGAAGCAGAAACACAACATCCTCTTCCACAACCATCTTCCACTGATGAAACGGTGGTGGCCAACTGGTGCCGTCAAATGGTTATCCCATTTGCAGTTGAGAATAAGCTGTGTGGTTTCCATGGCCCTCTTCCAGACAATAAACCTAATCCACAAGAACTCCAGAAGTTCTTCCCTTGCTTCGACCAGACGATCCCACCTGCTTTCGAGAAAGGGGACACCTAAGACCTCAAATACATGGCACCCAAATCTCGCGTTTTTAGATCCATGCCAACTCCAGGAAACAAAGATTACCTCGCCTGGCTTGACAAAGTCGAAGGGAAATGCCAAAGGCAATGGAAGGAGTATGGTATCTTCGACGCCATTCAACTCTCCAGAACCGCCCACAGGGTCAACCCTTGTTTGCTGCTGGCGTCGATGTACTTTTGGGAAGGATCGACAAACACATTCCACCTTCCTTGTGGCATGCTCTCGCCAACACTCTTCGATGTGGAGGCTATCCCTGGCCTTTCGTCACTTGGTGAGACGTTCGACCGGATTTTGGAGACGGACAACGCCTTCGACTTTGAGCGGGATGGCTTCCAAAACAACATCGAAGATCATCATGACAAACATTCTACAGAAGTCTCTGACGAAGAGCATATTGCCTTCTTGACTCTCTGGTTGTCATATTATATGTTTTGCCCTGGCTCCTTGCAGATAGCCAGAAGTTTCATTAGTTTGGCCATTCAGATCCACGAAGGCCGACAGATATCTCTGGCCAAACTTCTATTGGCCTCCCTCTACCATTCTCTTGGCCTGTCGACCATGAGACTGAAACTTCTCCACCAAACCACTAAAGCCTTAAACATCTCAGGGCCTATGTGGTTATTACAACATTGGCTCAACGCCACTTTCGAGCACAAATTAGGATATCCAGCCTCTGCAACGATGGAGCGTCTAAACAAAGCACGTTCTGTCGAGGGACTGCGACTGGCCTTGATGACCACCCAAGAAGCTCCAAGACAAACCCTCTTTATGAGGTATCTCAGTATGTTTGTGGAAACCTCTTCTTTCGTCCCTGACATGGCGCCATTCGTGGAGCGTAAGTTTGGGCCTGACTGCTTCAGACAACCGTTTCCTGGAGTCTCACCTCAAGCTGCTGCGCTGTCGAATGCTATATGGCGGGCATTTCTTACTCACACCATGATCTCTTTTTGCATTAAAACAGGGACAATGGATATGGTTTTATGAACTACTGACAATTTGGCCTAAGCCAGATGTTGCCAAAACCCTTAGTGAGGCATCCTGAGGATATAGTACGGTCTGGTCGACGCTTGACTCGCGTAGGTCACAAAGCTTGCATGAGATTTGTCAGGGCCTCTCAATACTTGGAGCTACCGGTTTTCTCCTTCCAGCCTTCCTTTTTCACTACTCAGGAATTTGAGGCTTGGTGGTTGGAGTACCAAACTCAAGTCTTCACTCCAAATCTTTTCCTGGTGAACGTGGTCGACGTTTTTGCCTCTACAGCTGGTATCCCTAAACCGTTGACCATAACCCCTGTCATAGATGTCGACCCTGCAGAGGATACTTTGACAAAGGTAGACCCTGGACTCTTGATTTCGTTTGCCCATAGGTCTTAACTAACTAGTTTCAGCTTTACTTTCAGGGGCTCAAACGAGAAACGACTGCTGCGTCGACTTCCACCAGACCTGCCAAAAAACCTAGGGCCAACCTTCTACAGGTATTTTTAATTTCTTGTTCTGTGTCCTTGTCCTCCCTTTGTTCTTACATCATTTCTGCGCAGGTTGCTGAGAAAGTACCTTCCCCAGAAAGGACTGAGTTGAATGAGAGTACTAACTTCGAGTCTTCACTGCAGTAGCTCCAGCGTCTCCTCTATCTACCCCTTTAGTGAGGAAGAAAAAGGCTATAACACGGAGGACTCCTTTAAAACCCAGCGTCTCGACGGTGGCCCCAGTTGTCTCGAGAAATCTTGAAGATGTTTTCGAACCAATTCCCTCTGTCGCCCTCCCCAAGATAACAACTCTTGTGCAGGTATTCCAACTTTATTTGTGTCCTAGACGACCTTGGGGTGACGAAGCTCACCGGCATTTTGTCTTTTGCAGCAAAATGTGGTTACTTCGACCACTGTTGGTGAGGGTGATACTGAATCGGCTGCCGATGCCCCTACTGCCAATGTCGCCGTCACGCCAAGTCCCCAAAAGATTGATGAGTTTCACCTTCTTATCCCTGAGGAAAGCTTGGTGAAGACGCCTCCTGCTGCAACTGATAACTTGGAGCATGATGATGCATTCCCTGGGGTGACTATCAATCCTTCGCCTGTCGTGGATACTGACGTCGAAGAGACACTCCAAATCCCTGAACATCGACCAGAGAAGGCTTCGGCTGCTGTCGAGGAATCTCTCACTCTAGAAGCACTCTTGGCAGCCAAGGCAACAAATCCAGCAGCAACCCTGAAAGCACTACACAAACTTCGCCAGGCAGCCGAAGAGATTCAACCCACTGGTTCGATCGCAATCCCAACTCCAGAAGTGGATGCTTCTTTCAATCTTAAACTTCAGCAGCTACGGTCCTACCTTTTTGAGGAACAGATTCTGGCGGCTGTCGCCGATGACTCCACTGTTGCCAACGATGTCTTCAAACTCCTCGATGAACTTTCTAAATTTCAACTCCCTACCCCTATGGCTACATACCTGATCGAGTTCGAAGCCTTCTTCACTCAAATGGCCAAGGACCTCACTATGCATCATCAGGCCGACGCCCATATTCAGTTCCTCCATAACGACATGAAACGCGAGTGGCATCTTAGCTCCGTCTCCGAACAGAAGCTTGGGGACTATGAAACCAAAAAACAAGAGCATTCCAACAAACGCCAAGCCTTCGACCAATAGATATCTGAATATCAAGCCCAGATCACGGAGCTGACAAAGAAGATAGCTGAGGTCGAACACCAAAAAGCCTCTTTGGACTCAGCTGAGCCTCTGCCTTCTCAAGAAACCATCGACCACGAAGTCGCTCAAGGGCTTGTCCATGTCGAAACGGCTATGAAGATTAGAGATGCTATCAGTAGCATGCAGCGATGAAAGGTTCTTCTTGAGAGCAAGATAGTTCATGAGAAGGTCCTCTTTGATGATTTTAAGGCTAGATTCCCTGAATTTCCTTAGTTTGTATGTTAGTCTAATGTAGTGCACCATATTTTGTAAGCCATTTTTGGCCTTAAATTAATGAAAATTATGTTTTGATGTAAACCTCCTGTAGCATGGGTCTGTATCTTTTCAAATATTTCCCATTTACTCTTAAGATTCGTTGGTCTGCTCCCAACTCCTGCACTTCGTATGCGTTGTTACTAAACACTCGTGTTACCTGAAATGGCCCTTCCCAGTTGGGCGACCATTTTCCCGTCGTTCGATCTCGACGATCCATGGGCAACACCACTTTCCAAACATAGTCATTTGCGGCAAAGGTTTTTCTTTGGACTTTCTTATTGTATGCCCTGGCGACTCAGGCCTTTTGGCGCAGCAACACATTTAAAGCCACCATTCTTTCCTCGTCAAAGTCCACGAGTTCATCTAACATCATTTCCCAGTATTGTTTCAACGGAATCTCATATTGTCGTTGCACTCTAACGGACAACAAGCATACTTCTGCGGGTAGCACAGCGTCGTGCCCGTAGGTTAGACGGAATGGAGTAGAGTTGGTCGACTCCTTGGGTGACGTCCGACAAGCCCACAACACTTGGCTCAACGTCTTATGCCAGTTTTTTGGCCTTTTCACCACGTGCTTCTTGATCAAACCAATTATTACCTTGTTAGCTGCTTCGACCTGACCATTAGCCTGAGCATAGTATGGCGTCGAAGTAACCAACTTGAAACCTGTTTCCGTTGCAAACTCCTGCATCTTCTGCCCCACAAACACAGAACCATGATTTGTCGTGATTGTCTCAGGTATCCCAAACCTGTACAAGATATGATTCTGGATGAAATCTATCACGGCCTCTTAATCCACTTTCACCAAAGGCACAACCTCTATCCATTTCGTGAAATAGTCTATTCCTACGAGGATGAATCTTTGCTGCTTCGACGAAGCTGGCCGAATCTCTCCTATTACAACTAAAGCCCATCCTCGAAAAGGCCATGGCTTGACAATCACATGTAATTCGCTGGCTGGGATATGCTGGATGTTCGCGTGCTTCTGGCAATCCTGGCATCCTTTCGCGTAATCTATACAATCCTTAAGCATGTTGGGCCAGTAGAACCCTTGTCGAAACAAAAGCCATTTCATTTTTTGGCCGACCTGGTGAGCTCCATAAGCCCCATTATGAACCTCAGAAATTGCCAAATATGCATCAGTGTCTCCTAGACACTTGAGCAACACCCCTTCTGGGGTTTTCTTCAACAACTCATTTCCTACCAGGACATAACTCATCGTTGTGTACTTAGTCTTTTGATCAGTGCTGCCCAACGGTTTTTCTAGATACTCTATAATTGGCCTTCACCAGTCTGTCGGTGGCATATCGCTAACGAAAACCTTGCAACTTTCTAAACCTTCGACCAAGCTCATCGAGACTTTGGATATCGACCAACTTGATGGTGTGTGTATGTTCAACACCATCTTTTTCCTAGTTTCGACAAAGCCTTTCAACTTACCTTCCGACACTTTATAACCAGAGGTAATTTGTGCCAGCTCGTTAGCTTTCTGGTTTTTTATTCTTGGCACATGCGAAATGTTGACAATTTTGAAATGTTCCAACAAACGCTTTGCCAACGAAAAGTAACTTAAAAGATGCTCCTTTAAGCACTTGTACTCCCTCATGATTTGTTTAATCACCAATTCTGAGTCTCCTTTTATCTCAAGCTCTTTGGCTCCCAAGTCTTTGAGTATCTTGAGACTAGTAATTAAGGCTTTGTACTCTGCCTCGTTGTTTGAACACTTGCCATCGACTTTGCACTTAAAAGTAGTTAAGATTCCTTGTGGGGATATAATTAGGATTCCAACACCTGCCCCATTTTTATGGCTCGACCCGTCAAAGTACAATTTCCACCGGGCGACGTCGATGCTATGTATCGACGTTTCGACTACAGCGTGGTCGACAATGAAGTCTGCCACTATTTGACCCTTCATCTCCCTCAAAGGGACATATGTCAGGGAGAATTCAGTTAACGCTTGTGCCCATTTCCCAATTCGACTATGCAAAATAGGTTTGGACAACATATGCTTAATGACATCAAATAGCAACGAAACATAAACATTAACTGGTTTGATATATTGTTTCAATTTCATACATGAGAAGTATAAACATAGGCATAACTTTTCAATCATAGTGTACCTAGTCTCAGCATCTATCAATATCCTACTAAGGTAATAGATGGGTCTTTCGACGCCACCATCATCCTCTTGTGCTAACATACTGCCTATGGTCGTATCTGACGCTGCAATGTACAACTTCATGCTTTTATTTATACTAGGTGGTAATAGGATTGGAGGCTTCGTAAGGTATTCTTTGATTACGTCGAAAGCCTCTTGTTGCTCTTGCCCCCAGCGAAACTCACTTTCCTTCTTGGTCTTGAGCAGTGGTGAAAACACTTTCGTCTTGCCACTTAGGTTTGAGATGAACCTCCTCAAGAAATTTATCTTCTCCAACAAAGACTGGAGCTGCTTCTTTGTTGCTGGAGGCTTGAGATCCAAGATGGCCTTTGTTTTGTTCTGGTTGATCTTGATGCCTCGCTTGTGGACTACGAATCCCAGGAAATCCCCTGCACGAACACCAAAGGCACATTTTAGTGGATTCATTTTTAATCCATATTTTCTTATTCGCTCAAATGAGCGTCGGAGGTGGTCAAGATGACCATCCTCTGATGACGATTTTATGACTATGACATCAATGTATACCTGCATAAAATTCTCAAAAAAATCATGGAATATAGCATTCATAGCCCTGTGGAGGTTGCCCCAGCATTCTTCAACCCAAAAGGCATCACCACCCATTCATATGTCCCCAAAGCTCCAGGGCATCGAAATGAGATTTTGGGGACATCTTCTTCGGCTATGAGAATTTGATTGTAACCGGAATAGCCGTCGAGCATGCTCAAATACTCAAACCCCGCGGCTGAGTCGACTAGCATCTCTGCCACGGGCATCGAATATTCGTCTTTAGGAGTAGCGTTGTTCAAATCCCTAAAGTCAATGCACACTCGAAGGGTCCCATTTTACTTAATAACAGGAACAATGTTTGCTATCCATTCTACATAGCTTGCAGTTCTGATGAACCGACTTTTGAGCAATCTTTCAATTTCCTGCTTGATCTTCGACGTCACGTCTGGGGCGAAACGCCGAGGGTGTTTCTTTACTGGCCTTTTACCTGGCTGGATTGGGAGGCGATGCTCAACTACACTCCGACTCAAACCAGGCATTTCACCATAATCCTAGGAAAAACAGTTCTTGTATTCTTTCAACACTTTAACCAATTTGGCTTTCATTGTCGGTCCTGCCTTGGCACTTACGTAGGTGGGCCTTTTGGTTGTTCCATCCCCCAAGTCGACTTCCTCAAGCGGGTCATGGGCTTACATTCTCTATAGTTCATGATCTGGGCCTTTTTCGAACCCTAAAGGCTCGTCATCATAAATACCATCAAGCCTTTGATTTTCTACAGCTTCCCTTTGGCCTTGTGAGCCATTAGCTTTTTCGTCATGGTCGGCCCCCTTGGTTATTTGGAGAGTCTCGTCCTTTTCGAGTGCCGACATCTTTCTGTTTTCGGCCAGATAGGCCGAAATCTGAGTCATGCTTTCTGACTCAGCAGTCATTTTCACCAGTAGTGGACCACCCCGTTGGTGGCGTTTCCATTGGCTCCATACCTTCGTCGACAGTGTCCCAGATGAACCCATAGTCGGGGTCTAGGTTCAGGACACGACCCGTGTCGACGGAAGTGTAAGACCCTGATCCATCATCACAAGGAGCCACATTTGCTAAGTGCTGGTCAAAAGACTTCTTGGTACCCTTAGCTTCGTCGACTTTGTAGTAGCTTTGATCTGCCTCTATATTTTCGACGATTCCATCCTTCCTCCAAATGATCAATCTCTGGTGCATTGTTGATGGCACTGCCCCAATTCCATGGATCCACTCACGTCCCAACAACAGGTTAAAGTTTGCTTTCGATTTGATGACCATGAAAAGCGTCATCCTGTTGGTTGTACCTACTGCCAAGTCCACTTGGATAACCCCCAGGATGTTACTGGTCTTGCCTTCGTAGTTGGACAAAACCATGTTGTGCTGTCGGAGGTCAGCCTCCGTCTTTCCAATTTTCTTAAACAGACTGTGAGGCGTCAGGTTCACAGTCGCTCCACCATCTACAAACACTTTGTTGACAGACACCCCATCAATCTTTGCCTTTATGAATAACGGCTTTAGATGATACATCATCCCAGGGCTAGGACGCTCAAACATAGCCGTTTGTTCTTCGACTATGCCATTGTTCATCACATAATAGCATAGCGGCTTGTCATCCGCATTTTCACCAGTGATGAAGTCTTCTTTAGTCTCAGAGATCTCAGACACCACATCATACTCAGCTGGTAGAACCGACACGATACCACAGTTTACGACAAAATCTTCACCATAGGTGTCATCATTGGTGTCGTCGTACATGTCTTCATCAAAATCTCCTTCAGGTGATGGGTCATACTCTTTGTCAGACTGAGGGGAGTATTTTGGCTCTTCTTCATCTGACTGAGGAGTATACTCTGGCTCTTTCTTGTTCTCCGTCCTCGAAGTACACTTTGAGCTCTGGGTCGACACCACTTCCTTTTCCCCTGAAGTGTTCACAGTTACTACCATGCTCTGGTTCGTTGCCACCTTGTTCTTTTCTACCCATCTTCCTCTTGGGTATTGGCGTTTCTGCCCAGATCTCCCGACAGGCTTCACTTTTGAAGTCGTGGCCTCTCTTTCAGCCTTCTTATTGCGCTGATAGCGCCTCCACTGGGTCCTAGTCATAGGGTTTTTCCCTTTGTAGTTGGGGGACACCCTATATCCTGCTTGTTCGACCCCTTTGTCGGTGACACTCGCCTCCTTTTCCAAATCAAGAGCTTTCCATTTTGGTCTTTTGCTTCCTTTCTGATTCACTGGTGCCATCTATCTTTCCTGTGGGGAGTCTGACGGAGGCACGAAAGTTTTAGGCCTTGCCCCTTGGAACAGATTTCGGTACTCCTCATTACGAAGAGGGGCTCTGCTCCCGTCGAACACAAACCTTGGGACAAGTGGCTTTCTCTCTGGCAGCGCTTCTTTCTTGCTTGCCTCATACCTCTCAACAGCTTTCTCATCGAACACAGCATTGCATCTGGGGCATAGTGCGGCTTTCGAGCCGCTTATCCTGCACTTTTCTTGAAAATCCTCCAAACTTTCACCAGCCTGGGGGTACACTGCTTCAAGTTTGTCCTCTGGTCTCTGGTCGGAACCTTCAGTAGTTTCGACCATCATGCATTCTACCACTTCAGCCATTGGTTGCTCGTCGAGGCCCTCAATAGCTTCAACCATCAAACATTCGTACACTTCTGAGTACAAAGCCTCTTCAACCTTCAGTGGGTCGGTGTCAACCTGTATCTTCGGCTTCTCGCCAAATTGGAGTCGACCCTCCTTCAAAGCCTTTTGCACCAAATCCCTGAAAATAACACATTGAGTTGTTTTATGACCAAGGAAATTATGAAATTTACAAAATCCCCTCTTTTTCTTTTGTTCTAGAGGGGGATCTTTCAAACCAGACGGAATAATTATTTGACCATCTTTAACCAGTAAATCAAATATTTCGTCACATTTGGACACGTCAAAGGTATAAGTTTTAGCGACGTATTTATCCTTCTTGTTAGTTTCAGTGGGATTTTTCCCGTTCGATGGTTTCAACAGCTTGCATGTATAGGGAGGTCCTGGCTTAAGTTCAGCCACGTGGATCTCACTTTCATCGACGGCTTCTTCATCGTCGGACGAATATTCGTCAGCAGCCACATAAGATACTTTTTCTTTTTTACGATATCTGTTAGACTGGGCCTTTTTAGCTTTCAGTCGTTCGACCTGGCGAACTCGGTCAGCCAGTTGAGCCATATCCCTAAGGTACTGCGTGTCCAACTTCTTCCTGATCGAATATTCTAAGCCGCCAGCGGCCATTTCGACTAATTCATGTTCAGGGACTCGAGTAAAGCACGATGCTTTCAAAAGTCTAAACCTATTCAAGTACTGGTCTACTGACTCCGTGGCCTTGCGCTTGACGCTTGCCAACTCTTTTAAACTTATTTTCGACTGTCCCATATAAAATTGTTCGTGAAACAGTCTCTCCAATTGTGCCCATGTGTGAATGGACTGAGGGGGCAACATGGTAAACCATGTGAACGCATTCTTCGTGAGGGAACTTAGGAAATATTTCATTTTCAAGTCCTCATTATTCGCTATGTCGCCTTTCGTCGCAGGTTCGCTTACGGGATCGGCCACACAAATCCCAGAACAGAGAATTGGAAGCGTATGTTTATGGTGCATTTTAGTTTCTTGGTTTTTTAGTGAGAGGCGTCACGCTGATGTGACCTTGGTGACGCGAAGAGTTTTTTAACGATCAACGAGTTTGGCGCAAAACAAAGAAATAAAGGAAAGGCTGAGTAAAACAAGGAAAAAACAATGTCTTAAATTAAATACTGGAAGTAAATTGCATTAAGTAAAATTTGGACTCAAGTGTACATTTGTTTGTGGGAGTGAACTCGTTTCTCTCTAAGCTTGGTACTTTGAGTATTTTCCCCTTGCAATGTGAAAAAATGCGACCCCTAAAAATGAAAATTACAGTGCTTTATATAGGCCTAAAAATGTAACTATTTGTCTGCCCAAATGCCTTCTGAAGCTGACACGTGGCACCCCACTTTCTTTTCAACTTCCCATAGTTGTGGAGGTTTCGAACTTTTCCTGCCTAAGCATTCGTCCTTTGAAGTTGAAATCAGCTTGTCGCCTCATTTCCCTCCGACACCAAAGCCTGTCGCCATTTCTTCGACGTGCCTTTTTGTGGGTGTCGACTCGACACCTTGGCGTGCCTCTTTGCACAGACACGCCCTAGAATCTCCAGATACTCACATAAGTAGAAATCTAGTGTCAACAATAAGTCCCTGTACAAAACGACAGTGCGATCACTGATAAAACCCTGGGTCTCTCCTTGAGCTATAAGCCCCTATTTTCCTTTCAAAGGAACTTTCTCCTTTGATTTTGTAACATACTGTTATTTTTAATTTCTTTGTTGAACAACTAACCAAACAGCATGGAAGCTCTACAACCGAGTAAGTGTTTACCCGCTTTCATTTACCGCTTTCATATGCATATAACTGTATTGTGGGGCTGTTTCACTGTAAGTCTTCTTTCATAAACTCATATCGACTTTGTAATAATAGTATAGATATTTAGAGTTTCCCCAACAACTACGTATAGAACTAGACAAAATCGTGTCTCCTTACATCCGACGTTATACCAGATATTTCAACATAACTTAAACCTTGAGAATTTTCTTTCACAACAATTTTAGATAACTAGATCTAAGAAATCTCCCCCTTGAACGGTTCATATACAGAAGGCCAATGTTCCAAGTGAAACCCCTTCTAGAACTGTTCATCAGCCTCCTCTTGGGCTAAGTGCAAGGACCCACAGGATTCCTAAAAGCATCCCCGCCTCCTCATAGGCGTTGTACAAGGACCCTTCGGCTTCTTAGAAGTTTTCACAGCCTCCTCTTAGGCTTCGTATAATGATTCTTCCTCCGGGAAGATATCCTCCTCTTGGGCTTCATACAAATTGTCCCGACGACCTCCTAAAGGTATAGGAATAGAAATTAGTCATCTTAATAGAACAATCTTTCAAAGAGTCTAGATCTTACTACTACTGTTTCTTAAGCATAGTACAAAAGATAAAACCCGTAGACTTGGGCAGTCTCAATACCCTTTGGATTCCCCGTTTCCTTAAAGAATAGGAAATAATCCCGGTCCTCAGATCAAATCCATGAGTACAACATTACCCATATAAGAACCGATTTCCTCTTTTAACCAACATGCTGGACCTATCACTCAACTAAAACAGTTACCCTAGCCTTCTCTTGGGCTTTGTACAAATGATTCTCCCCAGCGGGGCAAATCTTATAGCCTCCATCTCGGGCTTCGTACGAGATACAAATCACTCTCTTGTTGAGTATAAAAGTCTCTCTAGTTGAGTCAAACATCTTTTAGCCTCCATCTCGGGCTTCGTACGAGATACCAAATCACTCTCTTGGTGAGTATAAAAGACTCTCTTGTTGAGTCAAACCCTTTTAGCCTCCGTCTTGGGCTTCGTACAAGACACATACAAAAGCACTCTCTTGTTGAGTCAACCCTTTTAGCCTCTCTCTCGGGCTTCGTACGAGACACATAAAAACACCCTCTTGTTGGGCCAATAGCCTCCTCTTAGGCTTTATATAAGAAAACCCCGGTTGAGTCAATCAACCTTTTAGCATCAAAGTTGTGCCTCGTTCAAAGTATACAAATGTCAACAACTCCTTTCCCCTTCATCTAATTGCTGTAAGCGGCAAGCCTCTGGATTATTTACATCCACACCACTATCCCACTTTTAGCATGAGAAAATCCTAAGGAAAGATGGCATTGCTCTAAACTAAGTTAAAGCCTTCTCCTTCAGGTTAAAAATCCCCTATAAAGGAAATTATGGCATTGCTGGATTCACATATCCCAGTTAAAGTAATTCTCCTTCATAACCAGTCACCCAACAGTTGTGACAAACATACCCCTCTTTAGAGATGACAAATTCTCTCTAAAGTCAAATCCCTTTAGCTTCACATCTTGAGTTTCGAACAAGATACAAATAGACCCTTCAGCTTCATATCTTGGGCTTTGAACAAGATACAAACCACCTTTAGCTTCACGTCTTGGGCTTTGAACAAGACACCAAAACACCATTTCCTACGATCGCTCTGATTTCCCTGTTTCGGTAAATGGGAATATGTAGGCATAAGATTGAAAGAGAAATCTTAGCAAGCACACCAATCAAAAACCCAAAATCCCAAACCTTCATACATCAATCGAAAAGCATCAGTCCTAACATCCTACCAATAGCATAGTCCCGTCATTTCAGTCTTAACAAAATAAGCAGATAGAGGCCCCACTTCCACATAGCATCTGTAACCTAACAGGCCGCTGTTTAAACTCAGTATGCAAGTAGGGTTAGTTGGAGACATCTATTTCCCTTCCTTCATTAGCTTCAATAGGATAAAAAATGAATCGACCTGTAATACCCCAGAGCGGCAGTGCTTAAGAACCACGTCCAAAATCGTTCGCTACAGCAGAGTCAATTCCTCCCAGCCTTCTTTTAGGCTTTGAGAAATAATTTCCTAAGCAGAGTCAAACTCATTTTTAGCCTCAATCTTGGGCTTTGTACAAGACAAATAATACTCTCCAGTAGAGTCAAACTTATTTCAGCCTCAATCTTGGGCTTTGTATAAGACACTTAAAATATCCTCAGCCGAGTCAGTAAAGTCTCGCATTTAGCCTCAATCTTTGGCTTTGTACAAGACAGATAAAGATTTCTTTCCCATTGAGTCAGTTTCTTTTCAGCCTCAATCTTGGGCTTTGTACAAGACACATACAAACCCTCCCCCAACGGAATCAAAAATCCTTTTAGCCTCAATCTTGGGCTTTGTATAAGACAGATAGAACATTTTCCTCTGAAAAGACAAACGTTTAGCTTCCTTTTAGGCTTTGTATATTGATTTCCCCAAAAGATTCAGTCTCTTTTAGCCTCAATCTTGGGCTTTGTATAAGACATATAAAAACACTCTCTTGTTGAGTCAGCACTCTACAGCCTCCTCTTAGGCTTTGTATAAGGACTTCCCTAGTAGAGTCAATCAACCTCTTAGCTTCAACCTTGGGCTTTGAACAAGACACCAAAATATCTTTTTCCTCCCTTAGAATAAGAGGAACTACGATTGCTCTGATTTCCCTGTTTCGTTTAAACGGGAATACGTAGGCATAAGATTGTGAAATCTTAGCGAGCATACTAATAAAAAAATCTAGGTCTAGTACCTTCATATCAATCAAAACTTAGGTCTAGTACATTACCAAAACCATCGGGAAAAACTCAAACATCAACAAAAACTCACTCTCCCTGTCATTCTTTTCCCAGAAACTTTCCCAACCCATTACCAGATAAACACCATCAATTACAAAGCGAAACCCTAAAGCTAATATCCTGTGAATAACCACATATAGGATGGGTAATTGACAACTACCCATTGTATAAACTGACCCCGGACCCCCTAATATCTTTAAAGCGTTTGTTCAGTTAAACAACCGCATGCAAGGTTAGTTTTAGATAGCTTCCCTTTCCCTTCCAGCTTCATGGGATAAATAACAAATCAGAAAGTAGCACCCTTTCTCCTCGAGGAGGAAAACCTAAACTTCAGCGATAAGGTGGTTGCGTCACCGGCAAAAATCGCTCGCTACAGAAAAATGGCGACTCTGCTGGGGAGTCTTTAGAATGATCTTTGGGACATCGTACCCATTTTCCAACAAAAAAAATGGCGACTCTGCAGGGGAGGTTTTTTGTTTGTTAGGACTAGGATTATAGCTCTTAAGAGGTCTAGGATGTTAGTTTTAGGATAAATATATATATATATATTGCTTTTCCTAATTGATATTCGTGTTTAATTTTCTGCTAATGGGACTGCGGGTGATGTCGCATTTGGAAAGTTTGAGTGACACCTAAGATAAGTGATGGCACTAGAAGGGTAATCTTACAGGGAGTGACTCCCAAATAAGAGATCCCGGTCGACCATCGAATCAGTGGAGAGGCCCTTTGCGGATTCAATGCCTATATAATTTCGGTTGTTGAAAGCAGATTGTTCGATTGGGTTATCTGAGAAGCTGAGGATTTTAGTAGACTGAAACCATGTTACTATTTTATAGTGCAGAAGCTATCGGAAATAGTTGTCACGCGATACTACCCTCATTTGAGATCACTCTAAGATACTGCTGCTCGCTCGGGTGAACCAGCCTGCTGTTGTTATCCCAAGAGGGGTCAATGATTTTGAGGATAGGTACAAAAAATCACCAGTATAACCTTTGGGGATGGGTAGAGCCATGACTTCATGACACCGAACCTTTGACCCCATGTTTTTTCTATGTTTTTGTGTGCTGCATTCATGCATTCATTTCATTAAAAAACATTAAACAAAGAAAAAATCTTCCTTTCTAGTCTCTCTTTTTCAAATTAAACTAAGACAATGATTGCAAATATCAGAGAAAAGGATTGTGTTATGGATTTCGGTAGAAGGAAGACTCACAAGTACACCTTTAAGGTTCCAAAATTAGAGGATTTAAGAGGTTTGGCAAGGAGGATCACCAACCCTGATGCTTTCAGAGCTAAGTACGGAGGATTGTTGTCTCTGTTAAGGGTCCATGTAATTGAAGGAATATTGTCTACTCTCAACAGCAGGCTGGTTAAAAGAAAAGATTGATATAGAGGCTGTTAAAAGAAACTGATGCTCTGATCGAGATTTTAGAGCAACTGTTCCTGATTACTTTGGTCTTCCTGACTTTCTACAGCATGTTGCTCTAAAATCTCGATCAGAGCATCTTTTTCTTTTAACAGTTGCTGTATTTTGTCTACTCCTCTAAGTACCGCATTCACAATGTGGAGTGTAACAAAATACAGCAACTGTTAAAAGAAAAAGATGCTCTGATCGAGATTTTAGAGCAACATGTTGTAGAAAGTCAGGAAGACCAAAGGAATTTGCTCGCTCCTTTCACTTGGCAAAGGCGTGACAACCCGACAATGGCTCAAGAGCCCTGATCAAAGAAGAGGAAAATACCAGAACCAACATCTGAACTCTCCTTAGAGAGGACTCAGGATCCATAAGTTTAGATTTCCTTTTACAGCACTTTGTAAATTACTGTATTTCCATTTTCGCAATCTTTGAATTCAATAAAACGGGGTCTCCCCACTGTATGATATTTGCAATCCAATTGTTGAGGTTTCTTTTGATTAAACAAAATAAATTATTAATATAATTATTGCATATCATTCATCATTCTCACATAAACGCATTCTTCTTCTCTGCGAATCTCACGTTTGTGTCTCGATTCTAGAGTCAAACTGTCTCATTCGTACAATACTCAGGCCAGTCAACAAAAGAAAATGGATAATCTCGAGGAAGAGAATAGAGAGCTGAGAGAAGAACTCGATGCTCTTAGAGAGGATCTGAGAAAACTTCACAGTGACATGCAAGCTCTGGCAGTAGCCCAGATGCAACAACAACGGATTGTGATCTCAGAGATCACATCAACACCTATAGTGGAAAAGATTGATCCTCGGTATAACATGCCTAAAGATCGTCCTTAGGGCATGCCACTTAACTATATCCCGGAAGGATATATTCCGCCGATCACGAAAGATCCGAAAACTGCAGCAGGAGTCGCTGGGCCTGAAGGTTACAAACTTCGGGAAAGCGAAAATACCAGGGGCATGACAACAACTCTTGAAGGTTACAAACTTTGGGAGGCACCCAGAGTAACTGTCGTAATGACTGTACCACCACCTATGGTACACACTGTCCCAAAAGGACAGATTCCAAAGATATCTTCTGGTGGAAATGAAAGTATGGACAACAGAATGAAGGAGTTCCAGGAACAGTTTCTAGAAATGAAAAAAGAACTGCAAGCCATTCGCGGTCAGGATCTATTTGGAAAGGACGCCGTATACCTTTGTTTGGTCCCCAATGTGAAAGTTCCGCACAAGTTCAAGGTGCCCGGATTTGTAAAATACAAGGGTAACTATTACCCTCAAAGTCACTTGGTGATGTACGCTTGGAGGATGTCAACTCAGTTAGAGAACCAACAGCGATTGATCCATTATTTTCAAGACAGTTTAACCGGTGCCGCACTCAAATGGTACATGGGTTTAAACCGCACTAAGATCGTCACTTTCATAGATCTTGGCGCTGCCTTCATTCAACAATATAAGTATAACCTGGACATAGCACCGGACAGAGATCAGCTTAGAGTCATGTCACAGAAGGACAAGGAAACCTTCAAGGAGTATGCTCAGAGATGGCGTGAAATTACCGCCCAGATTTGTCCACCTCTTGAGGAGAAAGAGATGACAAATATCTTCTTGAAAACCTTGAGCTCATTTTACTACAACAGAATGGTCGCTAGTGCGCCCAGCGACTTTACTGAAATGGTCGGCATGGGAGTTCGTCTTGAAGAAGCAGTCTGAGAAGGACATTTAGTTAAAGACGTTGGACCATCAAGCAGTACCAAAAGATACGGTAGTGCTTTCCCTAAGAAAAAAGGGCAAGATTTTGGTAATATCTCTCTCGGAAAGAAAAGGCGACGGTACCAACCAGTAGCAGCTATAACTCCTGCTATCAACCCTGCGCCTGTTCCTACATATCAACCTCAGGTTGCTCAGAGCTAACCGAATCAACAGCAATATCAGCAAAGGACACAACAGCCTTTTTAGCAGGCTCGTCCTCAATACAACAACAACCGTACAACGTGACCACAAGGGTTCGACCCTATACCAATGTTGTACACATAACTGTTTCCATTACTACTGGTCAAGGGGCATGTCCAAACCAGGGCTCCTTTTGCGATTCCGGAAAATCCACCTTTTTGGTTCAAAACGGATCATACTTGTGTCGCTCCCGGGATTTTCATCCAAGTACAAACGCGAAAGTGGCGCGGAAACAGAGTCGCCAGCAATGTGTATTTATCCCAAGAGAGGGAAAGGAAACACTGCATAAACCTGAGGGAAGGAAAGAACAAGGTCTCGTGACCAAGAGAAATGGGTAAGGGAGTCGTTTACGCGAGGGGAAGGTATTAGCACCCCCACGCATCCATCGTACTCGATGGGATCCACGCTTGTTGTCTCGATCAAAGGGAGTAAGGAACTGGAAATCAACTGCTAACTGGAGAACTGGAAATGAAAGATAGAAAGGAGAAGGGAGAGGAGAAATAAGTGACTCGATAGGACATTATCGTTGTCCTAGGCCTACGTATTCCCTCAGTGCAATGGGAAAGTCAGAGTCAACGTAGTTCGACGGACTACGGGAAAGGTTGCTCGTTGAGATATCGCATCTCATGCCTAGGTATCTTCAATCAGACGAGAAATAAGAATCAGAGCAAACGTAGTTTGGCTCAACAAGGATTGCTTTGTTTGTGTTTTTTAGTGGAAACATCAAAGTGCGCGTCCCAGCAGTTAGGTGTTGCAGCTCGCTGTATGAAGACTTAGGCGTTACCTGTTTGCGGTAGAACGGACATGACGAATCCTTTTAGAAAGGAGTGAAGAGATGAGAAGAGAATTATTTGTTTGTTTTTGTATTTTAGAAAGAAGTGTTTTGATCATTTTTGTGTTAGTAACACGTATTGCATTCAAGTCTATTGCATAAGATCGAATGCATCGCATGGTCGTCCAAACAGGACGTATGCTAAACATTCTAGAAAGGCGGAGAGAAACTCCCCTCCTTCCACTCCTCATGCTCTAGGTTCACGTGCAATACGCGTTAATCCTTTATTAAGTGTTTTTTTGCTTTTTGTTTTAAGATGAGAAAAAGAGAGACTCAAAGATTGAGAAAGGCAAAAGTCTAAAGGGAGACTAATAATCCTAAGAGTTGTCATGCTTGGAGATCCTAAGGGTTAGTGTGGTTTGAAGAACTCTAATCCTAAAGAAAATAAGAAGAGAGCAAGAGGTATCACAACTCACTTCTAAATTAGAAGACGAGTTATGAACCAAAAAGGAGAAGAAAGAAGTTGTACAAAGAAAGCATAGAAATGCTTATCACAAATGCAAAAGAGAAAGCTTTAAAGAGATGAAGGAAGAAGGTGTATGTGGATGGACATCCACATCCTCAACTTACCATTAGCCCCTACATGAAAAGGTTAGCTAAACAATTGAATATGAAAGCATAAGTGAAAGAAATCACACAAGTAAGCACCAAACATCTCATGAAATGAAATTATGAATCAAACAAAGCCTAAGTCTAAAGAGAAGGGATACTAAGTGTTAAATGACTTCTAAAGTCAGTAGCATGTCTAATGAGGTTCAATTGAAGTTAAGGTACCTAATGAGATCAAACTATGTCAAGAAAGGTGCCAAAGATTCACACAAGTTCAAGTTATGAAACATGGATGATGTATGAATGCATATGGCATACAAACATGAATGAATGCTTGGATAAATGTCAAAATCAGAATTTAATGTCATATTATAATGCTCATGGATGTCAATGAATGAACATAAAAAGCATGAGTGAAATGATTTAAGACGATAAAGCAAATAGAAGCAAACAATGTTCAAGTTCAAGTAAGAAAGGAAGAAACTTGTAACACAAGTCAAAGTTGAAAATGAACATGAAATCAAATGCAAATGGATGCAAGTCAGAATTAAACATCATATTTGAATGTCCTATAATGCCTATTAATGAGCATACAAGTTATGAGAATGGATGTTCAAGTAGAAGAATTTAGATGAAGAAGAAGTGAGAAGAAGAGAAACAAGTTCACATAAGGAAAGAAGTAACTTGGAACACAAGTCAAAGTTGAAAATCAAAGATGAATGATCATGGATTATAGGTCAGTACCAAATTATATTTAAGATGCAATTAAAATGTAAGAATTAATCATACAATATGCATATGCAAATCACATTGAAACTAATTAAGAAAGAAATGCAAAGCTAGGTCAAATATGTACAAGCATACAAGATGAATGACATTTGAATGTATGAGATGATTATGGGTAAGTAGCATACTAAATATGAGATGCAATTAGAATTCATGAATAGGCATTTATGATTCAAGTACAAGTCATGTTAATGGTTAGAATAGAAGAAAAGTGAAACTAGGTCATAAAAAATCAAGTAAGGGTGTATTTAGAACATATACACAATCCAAATGAAAATAAAATGCAAATGACTTATGATTCTAAGCAAAAGGACCTATAATATTCTAATGAGGACCTGTAATGATGCACAAACAAGTTCTAATATGATGGCACAAGTGCCTCCTAATCACACAAAGTTAGAAGTTAAGAAAGGATCACAAAAAGTTACCTATTCTAACAAGCATCAAACAATTAGCAAAGGACTTGTAAAAATTATTAAAATCAAGCACAAAACAATTAAGTCATAAACAAATCAAGTGGCAAAGGCTCATGCAAAAATTCACAAAGAAACTAGTTCAAACAAGTTCACAAAGTCACCTTAGGTAAAATGGAATAATGCACAATGATGCATGTCAAAACCTAATATGGTATGCTTCTAAAATTTGACAAAAATATTAATTAAGTACATTAAGATGTCATGAACATACATATCAAAGAAATTAAAATCAGATTCTAACAATGTCAATTAATTCACAAATGGACATGTATTAAGAAGGATGAACATTGAAAAAGAAATTAAAAGGAAATTGTGAAATAATATGCAAAAAGTATTAAAATCAGAATTAAAAACATGGAAAATTATTTAAATGTGTTATAATGCTAAGTGAATTTATTTGGAATTTTTGGAGGTCATTTGGTATTTTTAATTAAAGAAAATAAAAACAATATGAAAAATGAAATTAGAAAGAAAAAGAAAATATACAGGGGGTATAGAAAAAGTAAAATACACATTCACGACGTTTGGGCTTAAAACGTAGGGGGCTCAGATAGCAATAATGGGTTAGGTCCAATAACACGCGCGGCTCACAGAATTATGGTGGAATTCAGTCAAAAGTTGACTCAAATGATAGCCACATGATGAAGTCAGTCTAAGATGATCATGAAAGTATGCAAATCAGGTGGTTCACAACGCACGCACACCACAGCAAACATGCATGCACACACATAGAAAGATTCAAAGTCAGCTCAAATGGAGAGAAAGAAACACGTGAGAGGCACGAGCCTCATTTATTCGTTGGCCGGTTGTGAGCCATTGGATCAAACAAATCCAACGGCTGTGTTTTAAAGTTGGCAATGGCTAGGGTTTTGAACTGAACAAGAATTAGGTGACCGGAGAAGACTTCCAGTCGTCTTCTCCGGTGAGTCTCCGGCGAGGCTACATTCTCAGATCCACAAAAATATACGTGCCTTATATCAAATTAAAGCTGAAGTCACAAGGAACACAAATCTAGCATTGAAATTCACATATCAATCATGTACAAAGAGAATCGAAGGGGAGAAGTTTGCCCTAGGTTTTCAACTAAGCTTCTAACAAGCTCTATCAACTAGCCAAAATTTCCACAGCTTCTATTAAGCTCTATAAACAACAACAACAACAACAACAACAACAACAACAACAACAGGCTAAAAATCAATGAAATCGTGCAAGAAAAGTTGAAGAAGTTCAAACCTGGATTGAAGCTTCTTGATGATTGTTGAGAAAACCAGACGTGTGATCTTGATCCTGAGCTTTCAGATAGCAAAATAAATGCTATTATGCTTTAGATCTTGAAGAGAAAAGAGAAATCCAAACTTGAGAAGAGGCTACACTTGATCCTGATTTAACCTTGTTCTTGATCAAAGAAGCTTGAGGATGATGAATTGATGAAGATATTGATGAACAATGGAGCACTCGTGTGAAAAGAGAGAGAAATCAGAGAGAACTTTGAGAGCTCTGGTTTGTGAAATGTGAAGAATGAGAAAAGTGTTTCTCCAAAGTTAGTTAGAGCTTTCTATTTATATGCAAGGTTAGTTTCTAACTATCTTAGTTGACAGTTAGAACTATGGTTGAGTTAAAATGGTGATTGAAGCAAAGAAAGGGTGTGCAAAGCAATCTGAAATGAGGGTGAAGAGAAGCTCGTGTGCAGCTTATGATCGTGTGTGGAGAGAGCTCATGATATTTATGATGAGGATGATGAAGGATGGTGATGATGTACAGATGCTGCAGCCTTGCCTTGCAATACAAGTTACTCATTTTCCTCTTTGGTGTATGGCTCTATGTATATGCATGATGGCATGTGGAAATGGCTGGCCAAAAGAGGCAATGCTGCAAAGGTGTTTGTATGCGTGTGGATGTGAATCAGCTAACAACAACAAATACCAAACACTTCTAATTTTGGCAGCCAAGACATAATGGAAATGTTGATGTTTGAGGATGAAGTTCTCTCATGTTGATGGATGAAATTAAGAGCTTTTGGATGTAATGGAAAGAGGATACAAGATAGAACATGTTTGGTGTTGAAATTAGATTGAAACAATGCCTCTAACACACTTGAAAACAGCTTGGAACAAGAGAAAACATGATTGGTTTATGGGCGAGGCAACCTACATGTCATGCCTGGCAATATGACTTGTGAATTTTAGTGTGAGACCCTTGTTTTGAAACCTCCATAACTCTTCATACATTGTTCATCTCAAAAAATGTCCAACATCAAAGTTGAAGAGGACATGGAGATGAACAACTTTGATGTTCAACAATTTTTCATTTGAAGCCTTCTTGATGGAGAAAACTAGCTTGAAATTTGTCACACCACCTATTTGATGAAATTATGGCCGGGTGCCTTGAGATTACCTTGTCATGACCTGGTTCTTACCTTGATTTTGTCAAACTTTGATTGATCATAACTCTCTCAATTTTAATCCAATGGAAGAGTTCTTGGTATGGATTTGAAGCTTGGAATGTGATTTTTAATAGGATCAACTTAGACCTGAAGTTTGAAGCTTTTATCATGGAGAAATAATGCCTTGAAGTGTAGCGCAAAATGATCCAAACTTTCCATTTTTGGCAGCCCTAAATTTCTAAAAATGGAAACTTAGTACAATTCTTGATTTTTGATGAACCTCTTGACATTTCTTGATCAAATCTTGTCCAATGAATATATGTAACTTGAATTTCATGAATTTGACCCAAAAAAGTCAGGAGTTGACTTTTCTTTCTGCACAGTTGACTTTTTCATCAATTTCTTGATTCTCAAGCAACTGACCAATTGAACCTCTTCTGTAATGAGCCAATGGGAAAACTTCTATCCTTAGACACTTGACATCATGTAGAAAACATTGAAATCAAGTTTGAACCAAAATTTCATCAGGAGACTGCTTGAATCACAAACCCTAATTTTGATTGCTTTTGGTTAGGAGATGATGAACTGTCTATCTTCTTGATAAATTTCCTTCCTCCAATGACTTGTGGGATCAAATGAGATGACATAAGATGTAAGGGACCTTTGAGGCTTATTTGAAGACCCTTGGCCCTTGTACTCTTGTTTTGAATAATCAATGCTCTGAAAACCACTGATCACATGCCCCAATGCAACATGTACGAGATATATGTGATGAGATGAGATGAGATGTAAATGCTATGAAATGAAACATAAGCTAGGTAACAACAAGAGGGAAAATTTTGGGGTATTACAGCTGCTCCTATTCAATCATCTGTTAACCTGAGAAGGATGATAGCAATGACTATTCATACAATCAAGGTGAATTGTGATTTAATATCAAAAAAATCAGAAAATTTGCACGTTGAGTAAAGAAGAAAAGGATTATAAACCCTAATGGAAGTATCAGCAAAAAACTGCATAGATTGATACGACGTGTATCAAAATAGGGATACGGACGATTATCAATGACCATACAGATGAGTATGGAAAGAATACACAGACGAGTGTTTAGGTTAACGATGCGAACGAACATCAGATGATCATCAGAGGAACACGACGAGTGACCAGGTCGACGATACGAACGAGTATAGGATGATGATTAAGAAAAGGAACACACACAAGTGTTTGGGTCAATGATACGAACGAGCATCGGACAATCATCAAAGGAACACGATGAGTGATCAAGTCGACGATACGAACGAGTATCGGATGATGATTAAGAAGGGAACACACACAAGTGTTCTGGTCAACGATACGAACGAGCATCGGATAATCATCAAAGGAACATGACGAGTGACCAATTCGACGATACGAACGAGTATCGAACGATGATTACGAAGGGAACACACACAAGTGTTCGAGTCAACGATACGAACGAGCATCGGACAATCATCAAAGGAACATAACGAGTGACCAAGTCGACGATACGAACGAGTATCAGAGGATGATTAAGAAGGGAACACACACAAGTGTTCGGGTCAACGATACGAACGAGCATCGGACAATAATCAAAGGAACACGACGAGTGACCAAGTCGACGATACGAACGAGTATCGGACGATGATTAAGAAGGGAACACACATAAGTGTTCGGGTCCACGATACGAACGAGCATCGGACAATCATCAAAGGAACACAACGAGTGACCAAGTCAACGATACGAATGAGTATCGGATGATGATTAAGAAGGGAACACACACAAGTGTTCGGGTCAATGATACGAACGAGCATCGGACAATCATCAAAGGAACACGACGAGTGACCAAGTCGACGATACGAACGAGTATCGGACGATGATTAATAAAATACGGACGAGTATCTCAAAGGTCAATACGGACGAGTATTGGCTTAAAAGTTCAAACACGGACGGGTGTTGAAAAGGGTCAATACGAACGGGTATTGAAAATAAAGGACTCAAACATGGACGGGTGCTGAAAGAACAAGGACGTGTGTCTCAAAGGCAATACGGACGGGTATTGAAAAAAGAAAGTTTGTAAAGTGATCTCACTGGCGATTAAAATGCTAAAAAGGACACGGACGAGTGTCTAAGAGGTCAATACAGACGGATATTGAGAATAAGGGGTTCAAGCACGGACGAACGTTGAAAGGACACGGACGGATGTCCAAGGTCAATACGGACGGGCATTGAATTAACATTGTACGATCAAGTGTTGTAGTAAGCTTTGCTGGGGTTGCACGACAATGTTTTGTATGTGAATTACTCTGGCTTGCAGGTAAACGGTTGAACCTGGCTTATGTTTCGTATGCGTATGTTTGAGTTTTGCCGTAATGCTCCATATCAATGAAATGCTACGCTTTAGAGAATGCAAATGTCATGATATATGCAAATACAAAAGAGACTCCGGACGAGGAATCCAACTCCGCGGGGAAAAGATCATTGTTCTATCCATTAATTGCTCTGTGGGGATTAACCCTTCTGTCGGGGATAACGTTTGCCACAAATTGCCAAAAATAAATTGGATAGCAGATACACTGAGGTGTGATGATCCTGTTAAGGAAGTTTCTACTTGAATGACTCTGCCTTGGAGAGAGATTATTCAGTTCATAGAACTCCGCTGGGGATGAGAACTTTCTGAATGATGTTCTGCTGAGGAAAAAAGTCACTAAAAACTCTTCTTGGGAACAATTATCACTTATTTGATCTCGGAAGCTCCTGAAAGGATAATATCTCTACTGGAGAAAATGCGAACAATCTGTCTGCTTCGAATTGCCATGCTTGCCAAAAAATAAATTGAACTTTGAGATATAGGGGAGTGATGACTCTGCCAGGAATTATTTCATCTGCCTGGGGATGAATTCTGATCATAGCAACTCCGCTGGAGGAATGACAACTTTCCGACTTAGCTGGGGAAAGAATGTACTAACACTCTGCTGAGGAAGAGATTTTGTTGATCTGCTAAACCTCTGCGGGGAGAAAGAACAACTCAGATGGGGAGTATTACTAACAAGATTCAATGCTGAACTCTGTGGGGGATACAACCGTATTTAGCCCTGGTTGCTAAGCAATGAATTTACACTCTCTTCTTGCTGAGAACAAACTGTCGGGGATAGGATCTTACTGGGGATCGGAGCTACTCCATCGAGGATACGCAAATCCTGGTTGGAAGACGTTCTATTGCGATATGCTGGGAAAGAATCCCTAGAGATCTGCTGGGAAAACACAAAGAAAATCCATGGTAATCTGTTAAGGAACAAAGCTATCGAGCTTAGAATAAGTGCCACAATGCCCCATGCTAGGCGAATTTCTGCTTGACGACTCCACTGGGGATAATGAGTTTACAACAAACTCTGCTGGGGAGAACCGCTTCAAAGCGTCTCGTGTTGGGGAATGCCTCTTAAGAGGATTTTACAGAAGACCAAACATCTTCAAACTCTTAGACAAATACTTAGACTTGAGTTAGTCGTATTAACAAGGAGATTACTCTACTAGGGATAATAGATCTGGAACACATCCTATCAAAGGGATTTCACGATGCCCCAGGCTTGGGAGGGTCACAAACTCGCTTTTGCTCCAGATTACACGGCTGATCTGAAGAAATCGTCCTAAGAGGATTTTACAGAAGAACTGACGTCTTTAAACTCTTGGACACTCACTGAGCTTTGAACAAGGTATGCGAAGCAACTCTAATGAGGAATTTGCAACTGCTATCAACACAGAAAAGCTTGTAGTTATTGGAAGTTCTGAATGGGATAATCGACTTAATAGGATATAACGATCCTCAGTGGAAATTAATTTGTCGATATCGAATCGTCGTGAGCGACCGTCAGCTGATTGATGGACTCCAACAGTAAAAGTTGTGACAAAAGGGTGACACGGGAACCCTTTCCTGAACATGATTGCCCCGGTATTCTGACTTCGGGGTGAGTGATTACTTGTTTGGAAGAAATGGCCCATGCTCTTAAAAGGCTTCAATCTTGCTTTTGAGCCTAGTATGAGGCTGCTACCTGCAAGCAAAAGGATATGTACATATGCCTTGTGCTAGATATGACTTCCGCAACTGAGAAAATCTAACTCTGAACCACCACTTGTTGGGGAGAAAGGTTTTGATGCATCTCTTGCTGGGAACATGATTAATGAAGCATGCTGAAGACAGGGGACCACAAATGCCTTGGGTTGGAATGCCCCTTTGTTTCAAGCCTTTTGGCTGATTGACTGCATATGCGTGAACAATAGTTTTTTTTCCAATTTTCCACTTGCCCCAGACCATACGGTCCACCAGAAGAAATTGTCTCAAGAGGATTTTACAGAAGACTTGACATCCAAAACGTCTCCATGTCTTCAAACTCTTGGAGGGATTCGTTGGATCTCGAAATAACTGCTCAGACTGTGTGGTCTACAGAGGAATTTGCCTCGAGAAGATTTATGAACAATCTCATATCACCGTGGGATATTCAGCCTCAGTATTCTGAACCCTGGATAGGCTGATCACTCGTCTGGATGGACTAACTTCTCGTGCTCTTGGGATGGCCTGCCCCAGTATGAACCTTGAAGTGGTTTTGCCCCTGACTACTGATCTTCGAAGGAAGACCCAGAATACCTGCTTTTGGAGAGATTTGAATCTCAAAGTGATTGCCCCAGTTTAACTGAACTCTGGCTCAGATTTGCTACACCTTAAAGAGATGATTCGACGTGATTGCCCCAGATCGGCTACGTCTTAACACAACTTGTTGGGAAAGCTCCTGCTCAACAAAGTTTCCTGAGGAAGTACCACTGGATGTGGCTATCCTTTGGGAGTTTTTGGATTCTTAACTCAGCAAGATTAAGCTTCTGGACTGAATTTCCATATGTAAACTTCTTTTGATGTCAAAAAAATGTATGCAAGCAGAAAATGTTTATTCCGAAAATGATAATTCTAATGCAACACACATGTTAATCTTGAAGTTTTACTGAAAAGATGTCGCAAACCCTTTGTGAGCGGATCACGGGTTAGGATACGACATTAATTTTTGAATGAAATAATGCAATGCACATGCATCACCAACAAAGATCTTTTAGCACAACTCATAGGAGTCAGGAACGCTATCTCTTGGTAGTACACTTTTGAAATAACCCTGTTTCAATTTAGGAATTTTGGTTTTGTAACGGGGCATGTTTCACGGTTATTGAAACAAAGGATATAAGGCTCAAAATTTATTAGTGCCCACCCACTCTTCGTGATGTCCTCCAGTCCTACGTTCAGTTAGTTCAGCACTAGCGTTCACCTCTCAAAAGAAGCTTTTGTGATGATTGAGGAACCATTGACTTTTAACGGTTTAAGCACCAATCAGGTTGTTGGAGTAACAGTCATCCCTTTTCATCTTTGTGTCTGTGTCACACGACTTTGTTCTTTCGCTTGAGGATCTTTCTTGGGTAATCCTATTCGCAATTCGCTTTCACATTCTTTTGCTCATCCTTAACTTTTGCCTGGATAGATTCTTTTGAATCTTTGATTTCGGAGTCCAGCGGGATGCCTTAACTTTTGCCTAAGTCACTTGTTTTCAAGTTTCGACTTAGCGGGCATTTTCTTTTTTTTTTATTTTTTTTTTTTCGGAACAAATCATGTGACACTGGCTTGTCTTGACTTTGTTGAACGGGTCGTGACTGCCTCACTCCTTGATTGTTGATGGATAACCATTGTGGTTTCACATCTCTTGACCTCTTGATGGTGGAATAGAAGGTAATGGATCCTTAGATGCACACTCCTTTTGAAATTTGAACGCTCGGTCAAATTAACTGATGCCTACCCTGCCCCTGGGTTAACTGTGAGGGTTTTTTCATACGAAAAGAAACTCCTACTTCAAGGCTCAAAGGGGTTAACGAGGGTCTATCTCCTTTATATCTCTAGTGTTTAGGGATTGAAACAATGCCTGTACATCCTCAACAGGGTTTTATCCGAAAGCACACAATCAAAGATTTTGCGTTTTTCCCTCATCATCCTCCCTCAAGAGTTTAGGCAAGAAAATTGGTATTGCAATGCATATAAACATGATATGAGTGCATAAAAGTAAAGTACTTCAAGAACAACACATTCATTGCATTAAAATCATCATTCAACACACAAACAAGTTTTTACATGCAGACAGTGTTTAAACAACCAAATGACAGCTACATATGAAAATGCAGTAAGGAAAGATGATGATTGCCATTGTTGAGGAGACTTGACTCCGTCTGGAGTTAATGTTTCCGAAGATATCCCTGCAGTCCCAAGTGCCCACTTGGGAGGCTTCAGTTGAAATGCATATCATCTGTAGTGAAAGTAATGACCCCTGCATCAATCAGCTCTTGCACTTCGTGCGGGAGCGCCTTACAATCCTCGGTTGAATGCCCTCGTGCCCCAGCATGGTATCCACATCGAGCATTGGCATTAAAACCTGGCGGATATGGAGGAATGATCGGATCTGGTTTCCTTGGCACAATCAACCCTCTTTTAACCAACTTTGGAAATATCTGACCATACAACTTTGGTAGTACAGCAAACTGTCTGTTTCTTGGCTTCCGCCGACCCGCTTGAAAACTATTCTGCTGTTGATTCTGATTTGCGTATTCATCTAACTCAGGCGCTTTCCCCCTCAGCCTTAATCGAGGAGTAGGCAGCAGTTGCGGACGTGGGGATTCTAAGACCAAGGACTGCAAGAAATGCCCCTGAGTTGATGTAGCTTTGGGAGAAGCAACATGGATATCCACTTCTTTTTCTGAAGTAGGAATGAAACCACCATGAAAGCTTACGCCGCTCGGCGTGAATTCAATTTCCCTCAAATCGACCAGATCCTGTATGACATACTGAAAAGCCTTACAATTTTCCACATTATGCCCCGGCGCGCCAGAGTGGAAGTCACAATGGACTCTTGCGTCATAACCCGGTGGGGGAGTACCAGAGAGAGGAGCCAAAGTCCTTTTCTGTACTAGTTGTAACTGAAGGAGATGATGGAATAGCTGAGAATATGGCACTGGTGGAGTCTCAAAATGCCTCTTCTGCTTAGGCGTAAATTGCTGCTGGCGTGGAGCACGATTTTGCTGTTGAGATACAGCCGGGACGGTCACAGTGGCAATCTGCTCGCTTTTTGGGAGGGATCCCTTAAACAATAGAGGAGAGACAATTTCAGTCGCAACTTCAGGCATGAGAGTATTATTTTTGCTTAGCACACCTCTCACGACCTCCATAACCAGACTCATCTGAGTCTTCAGTTGGTTGACCTCTTCCTTCAGCACTTTCTGGTCTTGAACCAAAGCTTGCATCTTCCCCATAAACTGTCCCATCTGAATCTTCATTTCGGTTATTTCTGCATGGAGTTGTTCCATGGCTATCCTCTGATTATCACAGGTCAAGTAGTGGTGGCAGGTCAAGCTGGTTGTCCTGAAGATAATACCAAGTCAGAATGAGAAATCCGCTCCAGAACACATGTTATGCATATGAGTATGAGAATGCGATGCAGAATGCCATGTTCAAATATTTCCAAGGAATCATTATGCTTTGATTCAAAAAAAATTCCTTACACTAACCACAAGAAATAGATGGAACTGTCCAGTAGCAAGTCTCAAATTTAATATCCCTTGGAAATACAAGAACATGTATGCGAAAATGATGATGCAGATGCAACATACATGGGATCAAGGTGCCATATGGTATGAATAATCACTGTGCTGGTGATTGAAAGTTCACAAGGTCTTCTCTGAAGAGAATACCGGAATACCAGAATATCTGAATAACCAGAATACCAGAATAACCAGCATATTGGCATAATCAGAATACCAGAATGCCAGGGTGATCAGTTTGCACTGATAAGAGAACCAGAATACCAGGTAGGATGATAGTTAAGGTTACCTGCAAACCTGTAAACAACCCGCCCCTCTCACATGTGGGTACTAGGATCCTCAGTATCCCGGGCTCTCAGGTCGAGAAATGATGATACGTTCACCACTTCTGGTTTGGCATCATCATCAATCGAGGAGGCCTCAACTGATTCTCCAAAACGAAAGGTCCTCAGCTTCTGGCACTGAGGTCGAGAAGCAATAGTACATTCATCCCTCGGGGTACAGTACTATCGCCAATCGAGGAGTGCCTCCACTGATTCACTTTCAAAAAGGATGTCCTACAGTGAGTTCCCAGCATTGGGTCCTCGGATCGAGAATGTGTAATGGGTTTGCCATTTCTGGTCTGCCATTATCACAACTTGGGAGGAGTGTCGTTACTGAGTTCTCAGGAATGGTCACAAGAGTCAACAATTCCTCCAGAGAATACCTACTGGCCTGTATAGAGCATACAGTAGCAGATAGCTCCGGATAGAACCTCGTCTGGTTCTAGGTCTCGTGAACAGCCACACGTGGCAAAACACCACTGGAGCAACACGCCCACCCACACTAATACCTATGTGTATGCTCAAGCCTGGGTAGTGGGCTTATCTCTCGGAACACCCTGCCCACCAAATAGAAAAATTCAGCACAGCACAGCACAATCCATTATATAATGACATACAATGCAATAAATGCGATAAATACAGTAAAACAATAATGTACAGTAAAGCAGTAATACAGTAAATAGCAATACAGCACCACAGTAAACACCCAATGAAATAAAACAGACAATCGCTAGGATTGACTCGCTTAGGAAATCTGAATCCCCAGCAGAGTCGCCAGCTGTCGCTCCCGGAATTTTCATCCAAGTACAAACGCGAAAGTGGCGCAGAAACAGAGTCGCCAGCAATGTGTATTTATCCCAAGAGAGGGAAAGGAAACACTACGTAAACCTGAGGGAAGGAAAGAACGAGGTCTCGTGACCAAGAGAAATGGGTAAGGGAGTCGGTTACGCGAGGGGAAGGTATTAGCACCCCCACGCGTCCATCGTACTCGATGGGATTCACGCTTGTTGTCTCGATCAAAGGGTGTAAGGAACTGGAAATCAACTACTAACTGGAGAACTGGAAATGAAAGATAGAAAGGAGAAGGGATGGGAGAAATAAGTGACTCGATAGGACACTATGTTGTCCTAGGCCTACGTATTCCCTCAGTGCAATGGGAAAGTCAGAGTCAACGTAGTTCGACAGACTACGGCAAAGGTTGCTCGTCGAGATATCGCATCTCGTGCCTACGTATCTTCAATCAGACGAGAAAGAAGAATCAGAGTAAACGTAGTTCGGCTCAACAAGGATTGCTTTGTTTGTGTTTTTTAGTGGAAACATCAAAGTGTGCGTCCCAGCAGTTAGGTGTTGCAGCTCGTTGTATGGAGACTTAGGCGTTACCTCTTTGCAGTAGAATGGACATGACGAATCCTTTTAGAAAGGAGTGAATAGATGAGAAGAGAATTGCTTGTTTGTTTTTGTATTTTAGAAAGAAGCGTTTTGATCATTTTTGTGTTAGTAACACGTATTGCATTCAAGTCTATTGCATAAGATCGAATGCATCGCATGGTCGTCCTAACAAGACGTATGCTAAACATTCTAGAAAGGCAGAGAGAAACTCCCCTCCTTCCACTTCCCATGCTCTAGGATCACGTGCAATACGCGTTAATCCTTTATTAAGTGTTTTTTTGCTTTTTATTTTAAGATGAGAAAAAGAGAGACTCAAAGAT
Organism: Lathyrus tuberosus; assembly: GCA_022829125.1. Lineage (NCBI taxonomy): Eukaryota > Viridiplantae > Streptophyta > Magnoliopsida > Fabales > Fabaceae > Lathyrus > Lathyrus tuberosus. Next base: position 894,365 of record JALAZF010000073.1, on the reverse strand, counting down.
TGAGAAAGGCAAAAGTCTAAAGGGAGACTAATAATCCTAAGAGTTGTCATGGTTGGAGATCCTAAGGGTTAGTGTGGTTTGAAGAACTCTAATCCTAAATAAAAGAATAAGATAGCAAGAGGTATCACAACTCCCTTCTAGAGTAGAAGACGAGTTATGAACCAAAAAGGAGAAGAAAGAAGTTGTACAAAGAAAGCATAGAAATGCTTATCAAAAATGCAAAAGAGAAAGCTTTAAAGAGATGAAGGAAAAAGGTGTATGTGGATGCACATCCGCACCCTCAACTTACCATTAGCCCCTACATGAAAAAGTTAGCTAAACAATTGAATATGAAAGCATAAGTGAAAGAAATCACACAAGTAAGCACCAAACATCTCATGAAATGAAATTAAGATTCAAACAAAGCCTAAGTCAAAAGAGAAGGGATCCTAAGTGTTAAATGACTTCTAAAGTCAGTATCATGTCTAATGAGGTTCAATTAAAGTTAAGGTACCTAATGAGATCAAACTATGTCAAGAAAGGTGCCAAAGATTCACACAAGTTCAAGTTATGAAACATGGATGAAGTATGAATGCATATGGCATACAAACATGAATGAATGCTTGGATAAATGTCAAAATCAGAATTGAATGTCATATTATAACGTGCATGGATGTTAATGAATAAACATACAAAGCATGAGTGAAAGGATTTAAGAAGATAAAGCAAATAGAAGCAAACAATGTTCAAGTTCAAGTAAGAAAGGAAGAAACTTGTAACACAAGTCAAAGCTGAAAAAGAACATGAAATCAAATGCAAATGGATGCAAGTCAGAATTAAACATCATATTTGAATATCCTATAATGCCTATGAATGAGAATACAAGTTATGAGAATGGATGTTCAAGTAGAAGAAGTTAGATGAAGAAGAAGTGAGAATAAGAGAAACAAGTTCACATAAGGAAAGAAGTAACTTGGAACACAAGTCAAAGTTGAAAATCAAAGATGAATGATCATGGATTATAGGTCAGTACCAAATTACATTTAAGATGCAATTAAAATGTAAGAATTAATCAAACAATATGCATATGCAAATCACATTGAAATTAATTAAGAAAGAAATGCAAAGCTAGGTCAAACATGTACAAGTATACAAGATGAATGACATTTGACTGTATGAGATGATTATGGGTCAGTAGCATACCAAAGATGAGATGCAATTATAATTCATGAATAGGCATTGATGATTCAAGTACAAGTCAAGTTAATGGTTAGAAGAGAAGAGAAGTGAAACTAGGTCATAAGAAATCAAGTAAGGGTGTATTTAGAACATATACACAATCCAAATGAAAATACAATGCAAATGACTTATGATTCTAAGAAAAAGGACCTATAATATTCTAATGAGGACCTATAATGATGCACAAAAAAGTTCTAATATGATGGCACAAGTGCCTCCTAATCACACAAAGTTAGAAGTTAAGAACGGATCACAAAAAGTTACCTATTCTAACAAGCATCAACCAATTAGAAAAGTACTTGTAAAAATTATGAAAATCAAGCACAAAACAATTAAGTCAGAAAAAAATCAAGTGGCAAATGCTCATGCAAAAATTCACAAAGAAACTAGTTCAAACAAGTTCACAAAGTCACCTTAGGTAAAATGGAATGGTGCACAACGATGCATGTCAAAACCTAATATGGGATGCTTCTAAAATTTGACAAAAATATGAATTAAGCACATTAATATGTGATGAACACACATATCAAAGCTCATACCAAAAATCAGACTCTAACTATGTCAATTAATTCACAAATGGACATGTATTAAGAAGGATGAACATTGAAAAAGAAATTAAAAGGAAATTGTGAAATAATTTGTAAAAAGTATTAAAATCAAAATTAAAAACATGGAAAATTAGTTAAATGTGTTATAATGCTAAGTGAATTTATTTGGAATTTTTGGATGTCATTTGGTATTTTTAATTAAAGAAAATAAAAACAATATGAAAAAAGATATTAGAAAGAGAAAGAAAATATACAGGGGGTATAGAAAAAGTAAAATACACGTTCACAACGTTTGGGCTTAAAAAGTAGGGGGTTCAGATAGCAATAATGGGTTAGGTCCAATAACACGTGCGGTTCACAGAATTATGGTGGAATTCAGTCAAAAGTTGACTCAAATGATAGCCACATGATGAAGTCAGTCTAAGATGATCATGAAAGTATGCAAATCAGGTGGTTCACAACGCACGCACACCACAGCAAACATGCATGCACACACATAGAAAGAGTCAAAGTCAGCTCAAATGGAAAGAAAGAAACACGTGAGAGGCACGAGCCTCATTTATTCGCTGGCAGGTTGTGAGCCATTGGATCAAACAAATCCAATGGCTGTGTTTTAAAGTTGGCAATGGCTAGGATTTTTGACCTGAACAAGAATCAGGTGACCGGAGAAGACTTCCGGTCATCTTCTCCAGTGAGTCTCCGGCGAGGCTACATTCTCAGGTCCACAAAAATATATGTGCCTTATATCAAATTGAAGCTGAAGTCACAAGGAACACAACTCTAGCATTGAAATTCACAGATCAATCATGTACAAAGAGAATCGAAGGGGAGAAGTTTACCCTAGGTTTTCAACTAAGCTTATAACAAGCCCTATCAACTAGCCAGAATTTCCACAGCTTCTATTAAGCTCTATAAACAACAACAACAACAACAACAACAACAACAACAGGATAAAAATCAATGAAATCGTGCAAGAAAAGTTGAAGAAGTTCAAACCTGGATTGAAGCTTCTTAATGATTGTTGAGAAAACCAGAGGTATGATCTTGATCCTGAGCTTTCAGATAGCAAAATAAATGCTATTATGCTTTAGATCTTAAAGAGAAAAGAGAAATCCAAACTTGAGAAGATGCTACACTTGATCCTGATTTAACCTTGTTCTTGATCAAAGAAGCTTGAGGATGATGAATTGATGAAGATATTGATGAACAATGGAGCACTCGTGTGAAAAGAGAGAGAAATCAGAGAGAACTTTGAGAGCTCTAGTTTGTGAAATGTGAAGAATGAGAAAAGTGTTTCTCCAAAGTTAGTTAGAGCTTTCTATTTATATGCAAGGTTAGTTTCTAACTGTCTTAGTTGACAGTTAGAACTATGGTTGAGTTAAAATGGTGATTGAAGCAAAGAGAGGGTGTGCAAAGCAATCTGAAATGAGGGTGAAGAGAAGCTCGTGTGCAACTTATGATCATGTGTGGAGAGAGCTCATGATAGTTATGATGAGGATGATGAAGGATGGTGATGATGTACAGATGCTGCAGCCTTGCCTTGCAATACAAGTTTCTCATTTTCCTCTTTGGTGTATGGCTCTATGTATGTGCATGATGGCATGTGGAAATGTCTGGCCAAAAGAGGCAATGCTGCAAAGGTGTTTGTATGCGTGTTGTAACACCCCAATTATTATCGCGAATAAATAATACATAAATAAATCAGAGTAAGTAAAAATTTATTTTTTCCGACAGAAACAAGGATGCCACAATTTAAAGAAAGAAAACACAATCCCTGCTCATATATTTTGATACATTACACAAAATGGAATAACCTCAAAGGGAACTTTTTTCCATGTAAAAGAAAAGGTCAATTATGGAATAAAGCGGAAAAACCCATAACTGCCTTGTTTTACAAAATAAATCGTTTTATAACGTCAAAATATACATACAAAAGTAATACAAAATATATTCAACAAATGTATATACAACAAAAGCATTCCCCGACTCCCATGTTACATATCAGAGCAGACAGACCGACAAAACAATGGAGAACTAATCTTCACAAAAGCCTCCAAGACTACTAATCTGCAATTGCCTCATAGAGCAACAAACCACAGCAGAAGGGTGAGAAATAACAACTAAATCAAGATTACATAATAATATGCCAACACATAAAAAATCACATGCATAGTTATTCTCACCACAAGCATCACACGCTAATACCTATAACATGCCACAAATACATAACACATATCGATTATACTCACATAATCACATATTCTCACATAATGCATCCCAAAGTTATCACATATGGAAACACACCACCACACCACAGATATTCACATATAACATACCATAGAGAATTAATATCATCAGTGTAACTCACCACGTCTCCACAAAACCTAGCACATGGCTATACATAAAACATATCATCAACAACCAATGCATTTATCACATATGCACATCCATTTACCAATTCAAACATAAATCTCAACACACACTCAATCAATTCATGGTTTTCCACACATAATTAATCCATTCATGATTTATGCAAATGCAAAGAGACCGACACAACGACTCTATGCAAATGCGGTACCATCCAACCATCAATCTCATCACTAATTCACTCAGGAACTATTGGAACCATCGCTTGTTACTTAGGATTACTCATGTAACACCCCGTCGGGAAAACGATGTTCCCCGTCGCTTTAGGTCCTCTTATTTTTTAAGTCACATGACGTTTATGGATCGCTTTAGGTCCTCTTTGTATAAGGTACACGATCCGATCGCTTTAGGTCCTCTTTGTATAAGGCACACGATCGTCTATAATCATCGCTTTAGGTCCTCTTATTTTTTTAAGGCACACGATGTTATAGCGGATTCCCTATGGAATCGTTTCGTAGCTCACACCCACTATGTAACACGACATCACAAGATGCATATCATGATGCTTGGCATACAAGGACTCATGACAATCAAATGCATCTTCACACATATATGCAACCATAATCATGCATTTACAACCAAACACAACACATTGCATTTACTTGCCCTTAGGCCACAAACCATCATCACAAAATGTCATCATATGCATTCACATCATATAACATCACACAATTCATACAATATCCATATCAAAAGCACATTGCATGATACACATCAATTACCCACAATTAATACGGTAAAAGTCGACAAAACGACACTATTCCAAATTCCCAACATAATTAAATCGGCCAACAATCTCAAAATCACTTTAATAAGAAATAAATTTTCATTAGCTTTCCAACGATATAAAGAACGTTCAAAACGGATAATCAGATCAAAAGTTACGGACTTAACAAGAAAAGTAATCGCGAAAAGACAACATTCTGCACCCTTGCTGGCCATACGCGTATTGCCCTGAGCCATACGCGTATTGCCCTGAGCCATACGCGTATTTCCCAGCCCCATACGCGTATTGCCTACTTTCCTTCCTTGCCATACACGTATTTCCCTAACCAATACGCGTATTGCCCTACCCCATACGCGTATTGCCCTGTCCCATAAGCGTATGGGCAGCGAAACCCAGAATTTTTCCTGCATCAATTTTGTTACGAATTTCACCCCAAAACCTCTCCAAATCTCATCTAAACACTTCTGAATCACAATATATCAACCCAAACATGTCTCAACATAATCAACAAGTATTCTACGCAGTTTATATCGAGTTTCAACCGCGAAAACATCGATTTTTATCAATTATTCATCAATTTATCAATTAGAGAAAAAGTTGTGAAACAACTAAAACAATTACAACAAACAACACATATACATACACAAGCAAGATATAATTGAAACTTCTCACCCTAACCGATTAATCGTGCTTGAAACGGAGCTATTTTGATTTTTCCTCTTTTCCTCTTTTTCCCTTCTCTTTCCCTTCTTCTCCTTTTCTTTCTTTTCTTTTCCTTTCCCTTTCTTTTCTCTCTTTTTCTTTCTATTTTTCTATTTAAATGAAAAACATAAAACTTACCCAAGCAAAAGACCAAAATACCCCTACTCTCAAATATCTCGCAAACGCTCCCAAAATGCGATAAAACATCATAACAATGAAAAATAATATATTGTCAAATAAAAGTCAAGAATAAAATAATATAAAAACAAGAATAATTAAATCGACTCGATTAAATAAATAATACAAAAACCGGGCGTTACAATTCTCCCCCACTTAGAAATTTTCGTCCTCGAAAATATAACCGATATGAGCAACTTCGGATACGACCCTCGCAGCCGACTAACAAACTATCAGGCCTACCAAAGGCACACCACAAATAACACAAACTGACAACCCACCTTGCTAACAACAGCTACCACAATGACACGACAATGACGACAACTGCAACGACAAGATGCAAAGCCCATACAATGCACTTGACGACCAACTCACGACTCAAAGGATACCTAAGTTACGAACACACACAGGAATTAGCTACTCGCACTCGAACCAACACGATGGAAACGAGACAACAACACAAACAAGAACATAAAGCTCCACGACACAACATCGATTCAACAACCTCTACGTAACCACAATACCAACATCCTTGTCACACAACATTATTACAACAATGCTATGATTCCCCAATCGAACATATAACCAAAACATCCATCTACATAGTAGCCCATGAATAATATTTAAACCTTTCACCTACCACTTCCATTCTGAAATGTCCAATAGTCTTATCACTCCTACATGTTCCCAAGGTTCAACCTATGAACTCTTACAAGTCCCACACGCAAATACAAAATGTACCACTTCACGCTTCTGCTGTGCACTCTGATTACTCTTAACCATCAAAACTATCAAGTCTGCCAATCTCACGTCCAAAGTCTAACTCTTTCTCACACTCTATTCCTTCAAACCAAACAAATACTCTAAACTCTTGTGATTACTAAACACCGCGAACCTAGAACCATAAGGATAATACCTTCAAATATTCCAACACAGTACAACCGCAACCACTTCCAACTCCTGAATAGTATAGATCCTTTTATGAATCCTCAACTGTCGTAAAGCAGAAGCCACGACTTTACCCTCTTGCATTAACTCACTGACTAAACTCATCAAAGACACATCCCAATACCTCACAAACAGTTTATCAGGATCCCGCAGAATCAAAGCCGGAGCCATAGACAACTTCTACTTCAGCTCTCTGAAACTTTCCTCACAATGAACATCCAAAGCAAACGACTTACCTTTTACAAGTCATCTGAAGTAACGAAAATGCTAACTTGGAAAAACCTTTCACAACCTCCAGTAATAACCAACTAAAGTCCAAAAAGATTATAATCTTCTTAACCAACTTCGGAGCCTCTCATTGTAGAATTGCTCTACTTCCGATGGATCCCTAACCATACACTCATATGAAATAACATATCCAAGAAAACTAACATTTTTCAACCAAAATTCTCACTTGAATAACTTAGCATAAAACTTCGTCTCTTTTCAACACTTGTAATTCAAATCTCAAACACTCTACCTGTTCTTCCTCTGAGTTTATAACAGATCCGAATATCCTCAATCAAAGCCATTACGAACTTATCCAATTAAATATGGAAGATACAATTCATCTACTCCATAAACATTACAGACGCATTACTAACACCAAATACCATCACTGTACGTTGTAATTCCTAACCAAAATCCAAAATATATAAATTCTTAAAGCTTTTGCAAAACTTTTCACTGGGTAACTGGTTACTCACATACAAGCTTAACCGAGTAAATAACAGCCTATCCCGATGATAACAAACATAACCAGTCACATTATGTCGATCAAATCCTCAACTCACACAATTTCCCACTCTTATCAAACATTCTAACCAATTGTAATTTCACTCCAACTCAAGCAAACCATTCCAGTTATCTATTCCTGAAAGTGGACACTTATTCTCAATCGTTACCTTATCCAACTGTCAGTAATCCATACACAATTTCTTCTCTTGACAGTCCAAATTCTCATAAATCCCAACATGTAGTAACCACCAACCAAAAGAACTCTCAAATATTACATCCATGCCTAAGGGTTTTCTCAAGATTTTCATAGTCTCAATACCATCAAGGAATTTCAAATCGTTTGCGATTCGTCACAATTCAAAACTCAAGCTATCCAGAACACAACCGCAAGTTTCCATACTACTCACTGATTAACACGCAACCTCCTGCTATCATATTTTTCCTTACCAACCATGCTGGACCTCTTCAAGTTGACACACTAAAGTTTCATCCAAAAACACATCTGAAAACCAGTCATAACTGACGGCCCATCACTGTGACTTTCCTGCCAATTTCCAGAACACTACCATCACAGACAAAACACACATCTTAGTCTCATCTACCAAGAGTTTCCTACTTACTTAGCAGATATAAACCTCAACTATTCACCGTTGTCCAATTAAGTTCAATCTCTATTCTCTGAGAAGCAGCCCTAAATAAAACCCAATCATTCTCCCTCAATGATTTCCCAACTGAACCAACATACCAAAACCTCTAATCCGCCTCATCTTCCGATATAAGAATCTTCATCAACTCATCAAAACAATCCGTAATCATTTTCTTAATTCCAAATAATTCATTGCACACACTATCAAAGCCGAAAAGACACGTCTATTCCATCCAACATAATTCCCGTCTGCTATCAACAAGAGATTAAGGGTGATCAGTTCCTCAATTTGTCAATAGACAACCGACAGTCATGATGGGGCACAAACCGTCTTTACCAAACTATAATAGCATTCCTTACATCCTGTGCACAAAACTACCTAAGGCACAAATCCTTAGTTGACACAACCTTACCTCCGCATTCCTTCTGGAAACGGAAACCATACTATCCAAACAACACTTACAATCTTGCAATTCACAACACACTGAGCCAGCGCTCCACACCTGAAGCAACATGGAGAAGTACCAGCTCCTCCCCCACTTATCTCATTCTAACTCCTGCAGACAACGGAATAGAACAACCAGAAAGTACTGGCAGTGTCTCACACACATATCACATACTAAAGAACAAACAACATCGACAGTATTCAACTGTCACACCAACTGACTCAACAACTTGGCCGGATGGACCGACCTGCTCTGATACCACTCTTGTAACATCCCAATTCCCTTCACGAATAAATAATACATAAATAAATCAGAGTAAGTAAAAATTTATTTTTTTTCCGACAGAAACAAGGATGCCACAATTTAAAGAAAGAAAACACAATCTCTGCTCATATATTTTGATACATAACACAAAATGGAATAACCTCAAAGGGACCTTTTTTCCATGTAAAAGGAAAGGTCAATTATGGAATAAAGCGGAAAAACCCATAACTGCCTTGTTTTACAAAATAAATTGTTTTATAACGTCAAAATATACATACAAAAGTAATACAAAATATATTCAACAAATGTATATACAACAACAGCATTCCCGGACTCCCGTGTTACGCATCAGAGCCGACAGACCAACAAAAGGATGGAGAACTAACCTTCACAAAAGCCTTCAAGACTACTAATCTGCAATTGCCTCATAGACCAACAAACCATAGCAGAAGGGTGAGAAATAACAACTAAATCAAGATTGCATAATAATATGCCAACACATAAAAATTCACAAGCATAGTTATTCTCACCACAAGCATCACACGCTAATACCTATAACATGCCACAAATACATAGCACATATCGATTATACTACCATAATCACATATTCTCACATAATGCATCCCAAAGTTATCACATATGGAAACGCACCACCACACCACGGATATTCACATATAACATACCATAGAGAATTAATATCATAAGTGTAACTCACCATGTCTCCACAAAACCTAGCACATGGCTATACATAAAACATATCATCAACAACCAATGCATTTATCACATATGCACATCCATTTACCAATTCAAACATAAATATCAACACGCACTCAATCAATTCATGGTTTTCCACACATAATCAATCCATTCATGATTTATGCAAATGCAAAGAGACCGACACAACGACTCTATGCAAATGCGGTACCATCCATCCATCAATCTCATCACTAGTTCACTCAGGAACTATTGGAACCATCGCTTGTTACTTAGGATTACTCATGTAACACCCCGTCGGGCAAACGATGTTCCCCATTGCTTTAGGTCCTCTTATTTTTTTAAGGCACGTGACGTTTATGGATCGCTTTAGGTCCTCTTTGTATAAGGCACACGATCCGATCGCTTTAGGTCCTCTTTGTATAAGGCACACGATCGTCTATAATCATCACTTTAGGTCCTCATATTTTTTTAAGGCACACGATGTTATAGCGGATTCCCTCTTGAATCGTTTCGTTGCTCACACCCACTAGGGCACACGACATCACAAGATGCATATCATGATGCTTGGCATACAAGGACTCATGACAATCAAATGCATCTTCACACATATATGCAACCATAATCAAGCATTTACAACCAAACATAACACATTGCATTTACTTGCCCTTAGGCCACAAACCATCATCACAAAATGTCATCACATGCATTCACATCATATAACATCACACAAGTTATACAATATCCATATCAAAAGTACATTTCATGATACACATCAATTACCCACAATTAATACGGTAAAAGTCGACAAAACGACACTATTCCAAATTACCGACATAATTAAATAGGCCACCAATCTCAAAATAATTTTAATAAGAAAGAACATTTCATTCGCTTTCCAACGATATAAAGAACGTTCAAAACGGATAATCAGATCAAAAGTTATGGACTTAACAAGAAAAGTAATCGCGAAAAGACAACATTCTGCACCCTTGCTGGCCATACGCGTATTGCCCTGAGCCATACGCGTAATGCCCAGCCCCATACGCGTATTACCTACTTTCCTTCCTTGCCATACACGTATTGCCCTAACCAATACGCGTATTGCCCTACCTCATACGCGTATTGCCCTGTCCCATACGCGTATGGGCATCGAAACCCCAAATTTTTTCTGCATCAATTTTGTTACGAATTTCACCCCAAAACCTCTTCAAATATCATCTAAACACTTCCAAATCACAATATACCAACCCAAACATGTCCCAACATAATCAACAAGTATTCTACGTAGTTTATATCAAGTTTCAACCGCGAAAACATCGATTTTTATCAATTATTCATCAATTTATCAATTAGAGAAAAAGTTGTGAAACAACCAAAACAATTACAACAAACAACACATATACATACACAAGCAAGATATAATTGAAACTTCTCACCCTTACCCAATTAATCGCGTTTGAAACGGAGCTATTTCGATTTTTCCTCTTTTCCTCTTTTTCCCTTCTCTTTCCCTTCTTCTCCTTTTCTTTCTTTTCTTTTCCTTTCCCTTTCTTTACTCTCTTTTTCTTTCTATTTTTCTATTTAAATGAAAAACATAAAACTTACCCAAGCAAAAGACCAAAATACCCCTACTCTCAAATATCTCGCAAACGCTCCCAAAATGCGATAAAACATCATAACAATGAAAAATAATATATTGTCAAATAAAAGTCAAGTAAAAATAATATAAAAACAAAAATAATTAAATCGACTCGATTAAATAAATAAGACAAAAACTGGGGTGTTACACGTGTGAATGTGAATAAGCTAACAACAACAAATACCAAACACTTCTAATTTTGGCAGCCAAGACATAATGGAAATGTTGATGTTTGGGGATGAAGTTCTCTCATGTTGATGGATAAAATTATGAGTTTTTAGATGTAATGGAAAGAGGATACAAGATAGAACATGTTTGGTGTTGAAATTAGATTGAAACAATGCCTCTAACACACTTGAAAATAGCTTGGAACAAGAGAAAACATGACTGGTTTATGGGCGAGGCAACCTACATGTCATGCCTGGCAATATGACTTGTGAATTTCAGTGTGAGACCCTTGTTTTGAAACCTCCATAACTCTCCATACATTGTTCATCTCAAAACATGTCCAACATCAAAGTTGAAGAGGACATGGAGATGAACAACTTTGATGTTCAACAATTTTTCACTTGAAGCCTTCTTGATGGATAAAACTAGCTTGACATTTGGTACACCACCTGTTTGATGAAATTATGGCCGGGTGCCTTGAGATTACCTTGTCATGACCTGGTTCTTACCTTGATTTTGTCAAACTTTGATTAATCATAACTCTCTCAATTTTGATCCAATGGAAGAGTTCTTGGTATGGATTTGAAGCTTGGAATGTGATCTTTAATTGGTTCAACTTAGGCCTGAAGTTTGAAGCTTTTATCATGGAGAAATAATGCCTTGAAGTGTAGCGCAAAATGATCCAAACTTGCCATTTTTGGCAGCCTTAAATTTCTAAAAATGGAAACTTGGTACAATTCTTGATTTTTGATGAACCTCTTGACATTTCTTGATCAAATCTTGTCCAATGAATATATGTAACTTGAATTTCATGAATTTGACCCAAAAAGGTCAGGAGTTGACTTTTCCTTCTGCACAATTGACTTTTTCATCAATTTCTTGATTCTCAAGCAACTGACCAATTGAACCTCTTCTGAAATGAGCCAATGGGAAATCTTCTATCCTTAGACACTTGACATCATGTAGAAAACATTGAAATCAAGTTTGAACCAAAATTTCATCAGGAGATTTCTTGAATCACAAACCCTAATTTTGATTGCTTTTGGTTAGGAGATGATGAACTGTCTATCTTCTTGATAAATTTCCTTCCTCCAATGACTTGTGGGATCAAATGAGATGACATAAGATGTAAGGGGCCTTTGAGGCTTATTTGAAGACCCTTGGCTCTTGTTCTCTTGCTTTGAATAATCAATGCTCTGAAAACCACTGATCACATGCCCCAATGCAACATGTACGAGATATATGTGATGAGATGAGATGTAAATGCAATGAAATGAAACATAAGCTAGGTAACAACAAGAGGGCAAATTTTGGGGTATTACAACTTGTCCTTACCATCAAGGAGGACCAGGGCATAATATAGAAAACTGTCTCAGTTTCAAGTCCGATGTGCAAAAGCTTGTTAGGAGCGGGGTATTATCCTTCAAGGATACAAATCCAAATGTTCAGACGAACCCATTGCCTCAACATGAGAAAATTGCGGTAAATTTTATAGAAGAAGAGTCTAAGCACAGCTATCAAATTCATGATGTACTCTTATTGGGAACCAACCTGGTCAAGATGCATTGTAGGCAGAGCGGATACGGTCATGTACCGTTTCATAACTATCACCAGTGTGATATCTTCTCTAAAGACAATCAAGGATGTTCTGTGGTGCAAACCGCTCTATAAGAACAGATGGATCTCAGATGGTTCCAGGATCACTGAATTCGTGAAGTCAACATGACTTATACAAATTCTAACATCATTCATAACCACAAAATCCTGGCAATGAATGTCAACCTGGTGGCGATGCACTCAAGGCAAAGCCTACATCATAATCGGCCACAGCACGATTACAATTCATGTCTAATCTATTCAGTAAATAATCAGGGATGCTCTTTTATACAAGAGGATCTTCAGCTTCAGATGGATCTTGGATGGATTCAGGATTACCATGATAGAAGTCATTATCAAGTGAATATGATTCAAATCTTTGATATTCGCTTGATGAATACCAGCTTGGTGGAATTACACCCCAAGCAAGTCCAGCTCGGTTTTCTGACTTCGCATAATTATCAAAACTGTATAATATGCCGTAAGAGTGACCAAGGATGTGCCCTCGTTCAAAGAACTTTGCAACACTTGTTAAACCACTGGTGGCTTCCGATCTATCTAGATGAAGACACATAACAAATCAGTATGACCGATAGGAACCCTACTAGGCATCAAAGTCAGGATGTTAGATCAATGGAAATAGACCTAGTGAGGTTACACTGCATACAGATCGGACGTGGCTGGGTGCCACCACACAACTATGAATGTTGTAGAGTTTGCTCGGAGAATAACCAAGGATGCTACCTCGTGCGAGCAGCCCTTCAAAGTCAGTGGGACCATAAGGAGATTCAACCATGGTCAAGCTCCAGTTCAACATCAGACTATCATCTTAATCAAGGCAAAGATGTTGTCTTAATCCCTAAGCAAGAAGTGGCCAAAGATATATGCGTCATTATCCCTCTACTCCATGAATCAAGAGTCCCTTTTGATAGTGGAAAGGTTCTCAACCTTGAACCAATTGAGGCCAGCTACAATGGTCAGAAGAATCAGACGGCTCCTGTAGTCATCTATCTGCCGGGACCGCTACCGTATGAATCAACTAAGGCCATCGCTTACAAATACGGTGCGACAATAATTGAGAATGGAAAGGAAACTCTGTTACCCTCCGTCTTGAACATTGCAGACATTAGCCGAGTAACACAGAGCGGTCGGATCTTCAACAGAGGAGTTGAAGAACCCAGCAAAGAAAAGGAACCTTGAACAGAAGTTCTTAATCAACCACTCGGTCAATCCAATGATCCCTACCTTTCAAAGAACAACGATGAGATGTTGAAGCTCATCCAAAGGAGTGAATACAATATTGTTGATCAGCTATTGCAAACTCCTTCAAAAATCTATGTGATGTCTCTCTTACTCAGTTCTGAAGCTCACAAGGAAGCTCTACAGAAAGTCTTAGAGCAAGCCTTTATGGATCAAGATGTGACAATCAGACAGTTCGACATCATCATCTCCAACATCACTTCCCGCAACAACTTAGGGTTTAGTGATGAGGAACTATCGGAAGAAGGCAAAAATCACAACATGGCACTAAATATTACAGTCAACTGCCAGGACGATGCATTAGCCAACGTACTGGTAGACACCGGATCAGGTATAAATGTAATGCCAAAGTCTACTTTAATGCGACTATCGTTTAAAGGATCTCCGATAAGAGGCAGTGAGGCCGTCGTCAAAGCATTTGATGGATCCTGAAAAACGGTTATCGGCGAAGTCGACCTTCCCATAACTATCGGTCCTCACATTTTCCAAGTCACTTTCCAAGTCATGGACATCCGAGCAACATACAATTGTTTGTTGGGAAGACCTTGGATGCACGAGGCTGGGCCAGTCACTTCGACACTCCACCAAAAGCTTAAATTCGTCAAGAATGACCAACTCATCACAATCTATGGAGAACAAGCCTTAATCGTGAGTAACCTATCATAGTCCACTTGTGTAGAACCCGGGGAGGCTGTTGGAATTCAATTTTAGGCACTGTCAGTGAGCAATGAGAATCAATCAAAAAAAGGAATGTGGATTTCCTCATACAAAGATGCTCTCGAGGTGATCAAAAGTAACAATGCAAAAGGATGGGGACAACTTGTTATTCCTACTGATAACAAGATGAAGAAAGGTCTTAGTTTTTCTTAGACCTGTACCCAGACTACTATTAATGATGAAAGTCTTCATCCCATTCAAGACTTCTTCCACAGTGGAGGCTTCATTCACCCAGTGTCTCAAGAAGTACATACCATCAACGAGGGAAGTTCCTCCTATACATATGAAGAATTGAAGTCCTATCTTAACGAGGATGGTTATATGTCTCAGGAAAAGGTGCCTACGCCATTTTGCTATCCCGCACAGAGTCTGAGATATATACCGAGAGCAGATGTCAAGATGATATATGGAGATTGTGATCCGGAAGGATGTTGTGCTCCACCAAACTCATTAGAAGAAAACACCCTGATGAAAGACAGCTTTGACCATAACTATTATGGCCCAATGGATGGTCTGCCTATCTGGCAGCCATACCCAGGAGACTCAGGGCGAGAGAATCAGTCGAACGATGCATACCAGCTGAGCATCATTAGAAAAAATAACTTCGTCCCCACCATGTCATGGGATCAACACTCAGGGCATTCTGAAAATATCCAGCACGACGATGAATTTGCAAAATTTGCAGGACTAGAATTCATCAACTATGTTTTTCCCGAGGTCAACGTCATCGAGAGAGATGACTCCTCCAGTTCCAAAGAAGTATGGGACACCTTAGGACAACCAAGTGGCAAGTACGACTTCATGGTCAAGTACACCGCTCCTGAGAGCTCTCGCATCAAGCTCGAAGACATCCAGCCTACTGGATGAGGAGATCCACCAGAGAGTGCAAACACTATGCAAGATACAACAGAGGAATCCTCCTACGACAACTCTGCCTGGGAGACAGATTCCAATGGTCCTGTTCCACCAGAAATCAGCGTTATTTCTGAAGATAATCCAAGAAGGAAGGTACCAGACTTTGTGATTCACCAAGGGGTTTGCCGCCAATGGGTTGTTGTCGATGTTCCGAAAGTCTTCCATAAGTCTAAGTAATTGCCATCTTTGTTTTAACCTTTCACCCTGCCCAGGTGAAACTGATGTTTTTATAGGGCTCGCTTTCTGTAAATGTCCCTCTTCGCTTCGCCCAAAGCGACAGAGTTTTGTTTTATATGGTTGTAGTTTCAAGAATCGACAAAATCATAAATAAAATAACGTCGTTATGTATTTTTCGCATTTATTGCTATTTTCTCTTTTCGGTTTTTTAGAAAATGGTTATCCTAAAAAACAACTCAAATAATAAAAATAAGCAGTTATCAGAAAATACACTGCACACACTCTTGCATTCTCTCTATCTCTTCTAAAAATAAATCATCACGTCATGCAGATTGCTTGTTTTAAACCCCATTAAAACATACGATCCAATGCCTTCTCCCAACTTTGAATTCCCGGTATTTGAGGCTGAAGAAGAAAATAACAAAGAAATTCCAGAAGAGATCTCCTGATTACTCAGACAAGAGGAAAGGTCCATTGAACCTCACAAAGAGCCGTTAGAAACGGTCGACTTAGGTTCAGAAGAAGAGAGAAAAGAAGTCAAGATTGAGGCACTTCTCATTCCGACTGTCAAAGAAAGTTTGATAAAGCTTCTCAAAGAGTTTCCTGATGTATTCGCTTGGTCCTATCAGGATATGCCAGGGTTGGATACCAGCATCATGGAACATCATCTACCATTGAGACCATAATGTCCGCCAGTAAAACAAAGGTTGAGACGAACTCATCCAAACATGGCCATCAAAATCAAATAGGAGGTACAAAAACAGATCGACGCGGGTTTCCTCGCCACATCAGAATATCCTCAATGGTTAGCCAACATAGTACCAGTTCCAAAAAAGGATGGAAAAGTTAGAATGTGTGTAGACTACAGGGATCTGAACAAAGCAAGTCCAAAGGATGACTTTCCCTTACCGCACATTGACATGCTGGTTGACAGTACAGCAAAATTCAAAGTCTTCTCCTTCATGGATGGATTCTCGGGCTATAACCAAATCAAAATTACGCCAAAAGATATGGAGAAAACTTCATTCATCACCCCATGGGGTACCTTTTGTTACAAGGTAATGCTGTTCGGTTTGAAGAACGTCGGGGTAATCTATTAAAGGGCCATGACTACTCTGTTCCACGACATGATACACAAAGAGATCGAGGTATATGTCAATGATATGATTTCCAAATATAAAACAGAAGAGGAGCATGTAACCCACCTGTTGAAACTATTCGAGCGTCTGAGAAAATTCAAACTCCGCTTGAATCCCAACAAATTCATATTCGGTGTCCGTTCAGAGAAACTGCTAGGGTTCATCGTCGGCTAGAAAGGAATTGAGGTTGATCCTGACAAGGTCAAGGCCATTCAAGAAATGCCTTCTCCAAAGACTGAAAAACAAGTCAGGGGATTCCTGGGATGTTTGAACTACATTTCTAGATTTATATTCCTCATGACCGCGACATGCGCGCCAATTTTCAAATTACTCAAAAAGACTCAAAGTTGTGTATGGACAGAAGACTGCCAAATCTCCTTCGACAGTATCAAGGAATACCTGTTGAACCCACCGATTCTATCACCTCCAGTGGGAGGAAGACCACTGATCATCTACCTAACAGTCTTGGAAGACTCAATGGGTTGTGTACTTGGCCAACAAGACGAAATAAAAAGGAAAGAGTTTACCATTTACTATCTGCGCAAGAAATTCACCGACTGCGAGACTCGGTATACTATGCTTGAGAAAACTTGTTGTGCTCTGGCTTGGGCAGCCAAATGTCTTCGCCATTATATGATTTGTCACACTACTTGGTTAATCTCCGAAATGGATCCAATCAAGTATGGTTTCGAAAAGCCTTCTCTTACAGGAAGGATTGCCCGTTGGCAGATGTTGCTATCAGAATACGACATCGAGTATCGTGCTCAAAAAGTTGTTAAAGGAAGTGTTTTAGCCATTCATTTGGCTCATCAACTGATTGACGATCAGGAATCAGTCGGATTTGACTTCCCAGACGAAGATGTCACGTATTTGAAAATGAAAGATTGCGATGAACCGCTACCTAGTGAAGGGCCAGAACCAGGTTCCCAATGGGGATTAATCTTTGACAGAGCTGTTAATCATTATGGAAATGGAATTTAGGCAATCATCATAACACCTCAGGGTACCCATATTCCTTTCACTGCCAGACTGGATTTCAAGTGTACAAACAACGAGGCCGAATACGAAGCTTGTATCATGGGTCTCAAAGAAGCGATCGACTTAAGGATCAAGAACTTGGATGTATATGGCGACTCAGCCCTGGTTTTCAATCAGATCAAAGGAGATTAGAACACATACCAATCAGGATTGATTCCATACAAAGATTACGCGAGAAGGTTGTTACCCTTCTTCAACAGAATCGAGTTTCATCATATCCCTCGTGAGGAGAATCACATGGTTGATGCATTAGCCACTCTCTCTTCCATAATTAGTGTAGGTCAATGGAATGACATACCTAAGATTGACATAATGCGCCTTGAAAGGCCCGCCTACATCTTCGCGATTGAAGCAGTCATAGACGACAAACCTTGGTATTATGATATCAAATGCTTCCTTCAGAAACAAGAATACCCATCTGGGGCATACAGAAAGGACAGGAAAACCCTCAGAAGATTGGCAGGCAACTTCTTTATGAGCGGTGATACACTCTACAAAAGAAACTTTGACATGGTTCTGCTTCGTTGCATAGACAAACCAGAAGCAAACATGCTGATAAAAGAAATTCACGAAGGATCCTTTGGCACTCATGCCAACGGACACACAATGGCGAGAAAAATTCTAAGAGCAGGATACTATTGGTTGACCATGGAATCCGATTGCTACAAGTACATGAGGAGGTGCCACAAGTGTCAAATATACTCAGAAAAAATCCATGTACCGCCAACGCATCTCAAATTTCTTTCTTCCCCATGGCCTTTTTCCATATGGGGAGTCGACATGATTGGCATGATCAAACCCAAGGCTTCGAACGGGCATCGGTTCATCCTGGTATCCATTGACTACTTCACCAAGTGGGTCGAAGCAGCATCATACACCAATGTAACCCGACAAGTGGTGGTCTAATTTATCAAAAACAATATCATCTGTCGTTATAGTGTTCCAAGCCAGATCATTACTAATAATGGATCTAACTTGAAGAATAAGATGATGAAAGAGTTGTGTGATGAGTTCAAGATCGAACACCATAACTCATCTTCCTACCAACCCAAGATGAACGGAGCGGTAGAAGCGGCTAACAAGAACATCAAGAAGATTGTTCAGAAGATGGTTGTAAACTACAAAGATTGGCATGAGATGTTACCCTATACTCTTCACAACTATCGCACATTTGTCCGCACTTCAACAGGGGCAACCCCTTTTCTCTCTAGTATATGGCATGGAGGCAGTCCTTCCCGTAGAAGTAGAGATCCCATCAGTCTGGGTATTGATGGAAGCTAAGATAACAGAGGCTGAATGGTGTCAAAGTCGACACGATGAACTGAATATGATCAAAGAAAAATGAATAACGGCACTATGCCATGGTCAGCTGTATCAGTAAAGAAACAAGAAGGCGTTTGACAAAAGGGTCCGACCTCGTGTCTTCAGAAAAGGAGACCTAGTGCTCAAGAAGAAACAATCATTCCTCACGGATTCCCGGGGTAAATGGACTCCGAATTATGACGGCCCCTACGTGGTCAAGAAAGCTTTCTCAGGTGGCACCTTGAGACTCGCAACCATGGATGGAGAAGAATTTGCCTATCCCACAAACGTTGACGTAGTCAAGAAATACTTCGCCTAAACGAAAAAAAAAAACGTCTCGGTGGATTGCAAACCCGAAAGGGTGGTCCAGGCAAAAATTAGAGACATAATCAAATATCATCCCGGTGGATTAGAAATATCAAAGTACAATCCAGGCAAAAGTTAGGGATAATGGCAAGTAACTATGTCTGATCAGTTCAACTCCTCAGCAGTAATGCCATCCATCAGGAAAACTCCAGTCAAGGTCATCTTTGACAGAAGCTCGGGATGCCCAGAATTCAAAGTTGGTAGAAGGATAATGGTCGTTATGTTTCAATGTAGCCTTGTTCCCTTAAAATTACCATTTTCTAAACTTTTTAAATACTCTATGGAATCACGCGCTTGGCTGATCTCTATCCTATCAATAAAATTTGAGCTTTAGTGCTTTTGTTTGCAATTCTTATTTGTTTTAGCTTTACAGAACGACATTTTAACATGATTTACGATTCTTGAAATAAAACAAAAATGAATTTACTTGTCAAAATTTTTCTGCTTTTCAAAATAAAGACGGAAATTTCTTTTGACTGTTGAACATCAAAAGAACATTGATCGCCTCTCCAGAAGAAATTGAGCTTTAAGGTGCAGAATCAAAGTACTCCTTCTAAACCCGTACACCAGAATGAAGGATCAACTGTGTCGGATGCGAATATTCCATCCGACACCCCCGGTAGGGTTCTTATCTCCTAAGCCCGACCAATGGTTGTTCCCCACAGGGACTATCTCTCCTAAGTAAGGCAGAATTTCTATCTTGAACGAATGGTGCTTCTTCGTCCCTAGCAGTGGCCGAGTATCCAATCGTGTTCATCCACTAGTCTGTATGTCGCATCAGTTTTTTCAGCATATACATACATACATCATGCATTATTTATTTACATTCATATTCATATTGCATCACTATCACTTTAGTCGGTTTTACCCCCTGGTGATAAAAGTCCTCTCAATCGAGTTGTCAGTTATTTCCTCATCAGGAAACGCCTCATCTGAGAGATCTCTCCTCTAGTTTATTTCTGGGATGGAGAAGGCCCTTGACCACTTTGATAACTTGAACCTCTAAAAAACGATAAAACTCTCGACAAAGGTCATTCTTCTCCATTGAAGATGATATCCTTCCTTTCCCGAATTAAGGAAAATCCCAGAGAGAGCCTCGCAACTAAACACTTTCAGCAACACAGTGGTTCTTCTCTCCAGAAAATCAATGTTAATGAAGTCATCAGCATCTCAAAATTGGGGTACATTGTATGGCATTTCTCCGAGAAGGTCTCGAAGAAAAGTATGATGTAGTATCCCCAAGTAGAAAGCAACCTCTCAAGAGACTCGTTTTTACCCAGTAGAGTCAACAAATGGCGTCTCCAACAGAGAAGTTTGCAAACCTCTACAGCTCGGACCAATGGGTTTCCCCAGCAAGTCTGACCTCAACCCTTTTCCGTCAAATGGCATCTCCCCAGTAAAAGAAATTCGGTGAGAAGTTTGAGGAAAAATCGCTATGAATAGTGTTTCTTGTTGTTGCGGTGAAAATCGGATAACAAGCTATTAATTAACTTGCATCATTTTCTTTTACAACCGACTTTGATTTATCCAAAGGAAAGGTTCAAGATCGTTAGAAAAACCTAAACGGGAGAGATCTAAGGTTCGGGGGTTGGTTACGCCTAGGGAAGGTATTAGCACCCTAAACGTCCGTAGTACTCTACGGGAGCCTCTTGCTTAAGTTATCTTATGTTTGCTAAAGGTTCTATGCTAAAAGTTGAAAACCCTAGGGGATAGTATCTAAGTATACTCGATAAAGCATTGCACTTTACGCCAACGTATCCTCGGGAATAGAATCAGAGTATGCGTAGTTTTACTTCTACTGAATGATTGACTGTGGTCAATATTCAGAGGGGAAATGAGTACAAGCTCATTGTAGAGTTTAGGAACTCTCTAGATCTAGTTGAAATGGACCTATGTTGAAGTTTAGTCAGTAGGGGAAAGTGATAAATTCATTAGGATGAATACCACCAAGAGTGTAAGAACTCTCTCCTAAAGCTAGTTGTGATTTCATGGCCCTTGAAGAGGCCAAGAAACAAAGTTTCTTCCTAAGAGGTTACTTAGGTTAAGATGGGGGCTATGACTTTAAAAGTCAACAATAATCCACCTTCCTTCGGAATGGGGGAAAAACAGTTGATAATAACAATAAATAAGACATGATAAAAGATTGGACATTGATATAATAGATAAAACAACATAAGCATGAGGATGGCAATATGTTTATGACAAAGATATGGATAGGATGAACATGATTAAAAGAGTACATCAAATATGCTTCAATCTTTAGGAAGACAAACATATAGAAATGATATACAAGAACACATCAATATGCTTCAATCTTTAGGAAGGCAAACATAGAGAAATGATGTTGTTTAAAGAAGGATAATATTCATATAAAAGTCAAGCATATGGCCAATCAACATGGATATATTGTCTTAAGAATAAACAAGTCAATAATATAACATGTCAAGAAAAATACTCATAGTTGATATTAATATTTGAAACAACAATTGATAATTAATTGGCAAGGCAATTAGAATTAACAATTACAACACACAAGGTAATTAAAAAATTAATTACACATGGATAATTAACATTAGAAATTAACACTTAACCACATATTGAAAATCTCAAAATTAAGACATGAATTGATAATTCAAGAATTAATAACATGAGTGAAAACAACAAATAGCACAATTGGAAATTGACAATATAATTTGAATATAATTGACAATTTAAAATTAAGAGCTAAATAAACAATTAACAATTAATTTACAATTAATAAAACACCTCACATATTAATTAATTTAAACACAACAATAATTAAAGACCAAATTGAAATTTAATAATCATTAAGCTAAATAAGATGAAAGGAAAAATAAAATAAAGTAGCGCAGTGGGGGTGTATGTAATTAATTGGATCAGTAAAAAAAATAACAAGGGAAATTAAATTGGGCCAGACAGGGGGTGTTAAAAGGAAAGGGGCGCAAGGCCCAGGTTGGAAAGGCAAGGCAGCAAGTGAAAAAAAAAAGGAAAAAATGTCAAAAGGTTGATCCACTGGATCGAACCTGAGACATTCTAGTGAAAGGTATTGGCAAGGCATATGGTGAACCGTTGGGACGGCTATACATCCGTTAATAAACATGCAACCATAAGTTAATAAACCCAAACAAAACATTGAAAATAAATAAAGTGAAACAACATGCGCAAAGCTGCACGTGGGAGTACTCGATATATTACGTGTGATAATAAGTGGATGTGGTAGTGTATGCAGTAGTGATATTAAATGATCATGGTGATATTAACGCACTAAGGACAAACAAAACCAAACAAACCAACCAAATGATCACGCATGGAAAGATGAGAACATGTAAGGATAAAAGAAAAGCCTAATTCAGACAAATGAAAACCTGTGCACATAGTAACATGTGATAGTGGCATGTGGTAGTGTATTAATTGGCATGGAAGTATTAGTACACTACAAGACAAACATAAAAGCAAACAAACAAATCACTACTGCGCATGAAAAAAACATGCAGCATATAAAGCTGCTATTGTATTTAAATATCACACAAAACGAAAGCAACACACCAATCATGCTACGTAAGGAAACGATAATCATGCAGAAATGATAAAACATCATCATATTCCAATTGAAATCACAAAGCGCACATATTCAAACACGCATAAATAACGACATGAGCACGACTAACATAATGATTACGCACTAAAATACATCATGCCACACAGAGCATCACATACACATGAAATGCTTTAACTATAACCACTACACAGTTCACAAATTATAACTGCACACTTTAATATTACAACAATCACATTATAGATTAGTGATAATACAGACGCAATGAAACAAACATACCATAAATCAGCTTATACACACACAACAACATAAATTTTACAACAGCAATAATAATATAGTGCACACTAAAAATACTTTATAAACGATATTACAACAGACACAAACATACACAAGTAAGACTCACATACAAACGAAACACATTCAAACAGGCTAAGTTGGTAGTTATGATCATGCACATAATAAATGTAAAGCAGCATGTATTGCAAACACAAATTTATCACATGTTACAAACAGAGTATCAACAAAACTGTAATAGCTCTAAGTTAAACCAAGCTGCATATTATTTAAACATACACATTGACAATGGTTCAACATAGGTTCATTTTTAGATATAAAAGAGATGACGTGTGCTTGCTTCAACATCATGGTCAACACAGAATTCCTCCAACAACATGAAATCTTGACAATACAAAAGCTTGACATACATAAAAGGTATCATGGTATCATTTAGAACAGAAGCAGTAGACAGAGTGCCATGAAATCTTTAACCATACAAGTCGTACCAATCAACATGTTCAACACAAACATATATGATAAGATGATTAAAATATTAGGGCAGCTACTTAGAGTTTTATCAAACTCAACATGCAGTTCATATGATATATAGTGCAAGCATTATAAGAGAATAAACATAGATGGTGTAACATGGATATAATATCAGGGCATGCTGAACATGGTAAATGAGAGTTTGAAGAACCTACCTCTTTTCCACGTGGGTTGCAAGAGCTCTCTCCTTTTCCTCCCAGCTAGCTCGTGCTCCAAAGGAAAACAAACTTCATAGTGGTTTTAGAATTGTGGTTGATGATTCTCTAAATGAAGTGGAGGAAAGCCCCTTTTATAGGGAAACCAGCTGGTCCAAGAGGGTGTTTATCCAATGTGCTAAAAGTTTAACTTGGAGAGAAAATATCGTGGAAAGGATGTGAAGATATGGATGTGGTTGTTCTGAGCACATAGAGCCATGTGAAACTTCTTTTGGAACCAAATAAGTTAGAAAAGGTATGTTTTTGGCTTGTGTCTTTTGGTCCAAGGATGTACACGATGGACATGTTTTAAGGTAGCTTGTAGATGTTGACAAAGAGTACAAAAGCAAACACACTTTGCAGCATGCTTTGAGGGTGAAAAGATGTTGGAAAAGGTGGTGAGTAGTTTTGCCGGTTGTACTTGAAGAGGGAAACGAAATTCAAAATGAAAGAAAATGGTGTTCTTGGTGCAACAATCATTTTCGTGTGGCCATGTTGTAAAAATCATATCTCACAAATTAATGATCCATTTTTCATGCTCTTAAGCTCAAATGATAGCTTTTGTATGATACTACAAGTTTGATGTTGAAAAAATATTGAGATAAAGCCTTGAAATGGTAGAAAAGTGGCTCACAAAACGTGTCCTCAAGACTGTCCAAAAGAACTTAGAAAAATTTCTAAGTGTTGAGTTTTAACAATTTCAAATGCCCTTCTTAAATAATTCATAACTTGAGAACGGTTTATCCTCTTGAGATATACCACATATGGTTGGAAAGCTCTCAACAAGCTCTACAACTTTCATTTGGGACTCAAGACCTGAATCCAAATGGAAAGAGGTGAAAAGTGGCGCCAAAGTTGAGGAAAAGAGTGATGAAACATGCTGGAAAAATTCTCCAAGTGTTGGTCAAAATGCCTTGGAAGCTCCATAACTCAAAATCCAAGCATTTTTTGACAAAACTTCATATGGAACAAATTGAAGATCTTGGAAAGAGATTTCCAATGAGCTTTGAGCCACTCCAATTGGATGTATGGTTTAGGAGTTATGGTCCTTTCAAAATAGGCTATTAGGGGAAAAATCTCACAAATGACACGTTCTTTGGTCAAAACCCTACTTCCCTTGCAAGGAACCTCATGAAACTTGATGTGGATACTTTGTATATCCATGAAACAATATATGATGATTAGAACTAATATTTCTTCATTTGATCCAAAATTCCAAAGGATTAGGGCTTCAGTCAAGCCCTAATTTTGACTGAGAATGCACTGAGGTTAGATCTTGTGAACTTGCTTCTTCCTTCTCATCCAAAGGTTTTAGGAGACTCTTAAGGATATTGATAAACCAATGGAACCAATAATTAGGGCTTAGGAGTCCATCTTGGTGAAGATCAAAGCTGTTGACTAATAAGTGCCACAGAAACCCTAGCTTGGAGGCACTGTGAGGCTGAGGCTCAAACTTCCCTTGATGAAGATGTATAGACCTTGAATTCTTGTTGGATGATGTCTTTGAATGTAGATGACTTCATATGGTGAGTGAACCACACAAATCTTGACTTGATAGAGTCACTCCCTTAGTAACTTCTTCAGAGCAAACCCTAGTTCCACAATCCTTGCACTGGATGTCCTCTGGTTGACTTGACTTGCCTCAAACATCTTGTGGAGCTCCATGGTGATGTTAAACCTAATTTGATCACAAAGAAACAAACTACAAGATATGGGTTAGTTCAAATAAATGCAAAGATGCTCCTAAGATGCACAAAAGCTGGATGACATCTAAGGATAAAAATTTAGGGTACAACAGTTGCCCCTATTTAAATAGCTTCACCAGAGGGCGCGAGGAACGAAGGTTCCAGAGGGCATCAAAGTGAAAGGTATTTAAATATAGCAAACCAAAAATTTTGCCCTTAGATGGAATGCAAATGCTAAGGACAAGCGACAGACATGCATATGCTGACATGCCATGAACTTCTAAAATGATGATATGATGCCAGGAACGCAAAAAGAATGCAGACAAACTAGACACCAAGGATAACAAGAAGCAAACACACAAGAAAATCTTCGCCGGGGAAGAGCGAAAGCTAGTATCCGCAAGCAAAGGCTCACTAGGGATACAGGATAACTAACAGAAGAGACTCACTGGGGAGACTCCAAAGAAACACTGGGGAAAAACCAAAAGACAATCTCCACTGAGGAAAGATCCAGGGAGATGGACTACTGGGAACAAAACAAACCCACACTCTTCCCAGGCACGAAACCAGAAAGAAAACAACATGATCAACAGGGATCAGTCCAAAAGAGACAAACAACCAGGCGAGGACTTCCTGGGGATCTTAAACTGAAGAGTTCAAAATGGGATCTTCAGAAAGAGCCAGGAAAGCAGAGACTAACCTTGCGCACCAGATAGGAGTCTTATAAGGTTGAATAAAATTTTTTCAATAAATTTAGCTTAAAGCAATTTTAGAAAAGAAACAAGATAAGGGTTCATTGTCCGACACGATTCGAACAAGAACAGTTTTAAAACAAAAGACAGTGTTTGACACGATTCAAGCAAAGTCCCAATTCAAGTTCGACATGATTCGAACAAGAATGGTTTTAAAACACGGGGGTCAGTGTCCGACACGATTCGAACAAAGACTCTGTTTAGGTTTGACACGATTCAAACAAGAACACAAAAGACAATGTTTGACACGATTCAGACAAAGTCCAAGTTCAAGTTTGACACGATTCAAACAAGAACACATAAGACAATGCTTGACACGATTCAAACAGAGTCCAAGTTCAAGTTTGACACGATTCAAACAAGAACACATAAGATAATGCTTGACACGATTCAAACAGAGTCCAAGTTCAAGTTTGACACGATTCAAACAAGAACACATAAGACAATGCTTGACACGATTCAAACAAAGTCTAAGTTCAAGTTTGACATGATTCAAACAAGAACACATAAGACAATGCTTGACATGATTCAAACAGAGTCCAAGTTCAAGTTTGACACGATTCAAACAAGAACACATAAGACAATGCTTGACACGATTCAAGCAGAGTCCAAGTTCAAGTTTGACACGATTCAAACAAGAACACATAAGACAATGCTTAACACGATTCAAACAAAGTCCAAGTTCAAGTTTGACACGATTCAAACAAGAACACATAAGACAATGCTTGACACGATTCAAACAAAGTCCAAGTTCAAGTTTGACACGCTTCAAACAAGAACAGGTTCAAGTTTGACGCGATTCAACAAGAACAGCTCTAAAATTCCTTTAAAGTTAAACTTCTTGGGGAATAGAAAAAGATTTAAAAGATTCAAATTTGGCGCGCAAAGGTTAAGACCGAACAAGCACGACACAAAGCAAACCGGGAATGCCTTTACTTCACTGGGGAAATAAAGACAGGCACAACGAAAGACCGCAAGCAAAACAGAGCACAAAGAAATGCAAAGATGCAAGGGGAATGCATATGCTTAGCTATATGCTAGAAACGACGCGAACGACGCAAAACAGGAGAGAAGAAAAGAAAGCAACAGGCCAACATCCTGAAACCCGAACATCAAGGATAACCAAGATAACCTTCTTTCCACTGGAGATAGCCAAGATATAATACTGCTAACTCTTCTTGCACCAATTGATTCCAAAACGTCTTAATTCTAGAGTAAGACTTGATTTATCTTTGGGTTTTCTTAGAAATTCTGCTTCCAAGACTCAGATGAAAATGACAAAGTCATTGTATTCAAAGACCAATAACTAAAAAAAAGCTCCAGTTGTAGCAAAACTTGAGCTTCTCTGGGGATTCCTGCATAAAGAGTCGGGGTCTGGCACTCAAAGGTGAAAACCAAAGCATAAGCCTAGCTTAGACAAACGTTGAGCAGATTGGGAAAGTTCTTCTTCTTCATTGGGGAAATAAATTCAGTCAACATTAGCTGATGTAGCAACTTGATGGGGAGCTAACAAAGTAATTATGCATTCCACTACCACCTTCAAATCTTATCTGCCCCAGGCTAGACGATAACAAGAGGATTTTATAGAAGAATTGGCATACAAGGTGTTTCAATATCTTCAAACTCTTGGAGAGATCTCGACACAACTGCCCCAGATTAGGGAATGAATAATCAAAAGAATTTTACGGAAGAAACGAAATACCCGATGCTTCGATATCTTCCAACTTGAATAATCAAAAGAATTTTACGGAAGAAATGAAATACCAGATGATTCAAAATCTTCCAACTTGAATAATCAAAAGAATTTTACGGAAGACTTGAAATAACCAGATACTTCAAAATCTTCCAACTTGAATAATCAAAAGAATTTTACGGAAGACTTGAAATAATCAGATACTTCAAAATCTTCCAACTTGAATAATCAAAAGAATTTTACGGAAGACTTGAAATAATCAGATACTTCAAAATCTTCCAACTTGAATAATCAAAAGAATTTTACGGAAGACTTGAAATAATCAGATACTTCAAAATCTTCCAACTTGAATCTCGACGTAGCTGTCTCTGTTCAGTTATACTCGAGATGCTCAACCGTAGTAGAAAATACTGGGGAACAGATTTGCCCCCGCTGATGGGTTACTGAAGACAAAACTAGCCATAAGATGATCTCTATTTGCCCCAATATTCTGAATTTGCAGAATTCTGCCTCTGATCTGTCAACTTGGGAAAATAGATTGGTGCATTTCACACTTGGTTGCCCCTGACTGAGCCATATTTCCCTTATCAAGTTCAATTCCTTGACCGACCGCGTTTGTTGGGATTCCATGTCATTGAACGGTATTGCAAACAAGCGTTTGTTCATTAAAATTGGCAAAATTATGCAAAAAAATGTTGCAGGGTTTGAAAACAAAGCTTTTGATGGAAGCACACGCTGATCGATTAAATCAAGAACAAAGGTATATCTGATTATTACGGAAGAAGTGATCAACACACGCAGAATAGCAAAGATTATTAGGAGTCAGGTTTCTCAACATTGCTGTAGTATGCTTTTCGAAACAACCTTACCTCAATTAGGTCTTTTAGGGGTTGTTGTGGTGTGGTTCTTGAAACAAAGGATAAAGGCTCAAATCCTATGCTCAGTTAACTCAAGATATACGTTCAAATCACCCAAAATAGGAAGTCACTTGATTTGAAAGCTGACTGGAGCCTTATGTGAAACGCTCGTGTTTAAATGCATAACCGAGTTAATACTGAGAACTACCCTGCCCCAAGGTTGAGATTATGATTTCTTGTTGCGTAAAGAAAGAAAACTCCTACTTCTAGGCTCGAAAGGTTAACAAGGGATGAATTGAAACAATGCCTTACATCCTCGGCGAGGTTAATTTGAGGGCATACCACAGCAATTATGAGGTTTTCATCATCCTCCGTAATCTTTGCTATAACAAACATTTGAAAAAGGGAGTGAAACAAGGTAAATATTTTGTGAACACAAAAATAAATGAGTGAAACGAATGGACTTAACTAAAAGATGCATAAATATTTCATTAATGTTGCCAATTTAACAGTACAACAAAGCTCATAAGCAAAATCCAGTACAATTAAAGGAAATACAACTGAAATATAAAACACAGCCAACTTTGGCGAATCATTCCAAAGATCTTAGTTTCCGGGTCCAAACGGGGAAACGTCTTCACCATCAATCACTCGCTCCTTGTGGTATAGAACTTTGAGAGGCCTTGCAGGTCCTTTGCCTCTTACTTCAAGAGTTGAGGTACCAACGTCTGAAGTATCTTCCTGAGGTTTCAGATTCTTTAACAAGCTTAGCAACTTCTTTTCAAATTCCTTGCATTCTTCAATGGGATGTCCAATTGTCCCAGTGCGGAATTTGCATTTAGTTCTTGGGTGGTCTTCTTCAAAGATCAAGTCCTTGTCGTGGATCAGCTCTCGCACAAAATATTCTAAAGCTCGGCAATTGTCCAAATTATGCCCTTCAGCTCCCATATGGAATTCACAGGTTAGGTTGGGATTATACCAAGGTCCCTGGAAAGGTGTGAGAAGTCGTGGAGTTACCAGCTTGTTTTGCATCAACAGCGGGAAAAGTTTGCTTAACGGCACCGGGATAGGCTGGTGGTTAAATTTTCCTCTTTTGGCAGCACACTTCTTCTTATCTTGAGGAGAAACACATGTTGAAGACTGAAAACCCCTCTTCGTAAACACTCGTTTGGATGCAGGAACAGGACCAACGTTTAGCTGGCAAGAGGCTTCTCCAAACGAGATATCCTTAGGAGATGGCAAAGGATAGCTGATTTGAATGCCTTGTGATGAAAATGATAACATATTGGAGTCAAGCAGAGTCTGAACCTTGTCTCTGAGTGCTCTACAGTCTTCAGTTGAATACTTCTGTGCCCCGGCATGGTAGTCACAACGAATGTCGGTGTCAAGGCCCGACGGGTCTGGAAAAGATGTTGGATCTCTTTCTTCTGGCACTATCAATCCACTCTTGATCAAAATTGGCAACAACTGACTGTATGCCATTGGCAATGGAGTGAAATTCCTTTCTGGCTTCCTTGGCCTCTGTCGTTCATGCTGATGTGGCACACGAGCGCTCTTGAAAGCTGGTCTGTCGGAATGGATGTAATTCTCACTTTTCAACAGATTTTTCAGAACCCAATTCATCTGGCACTTAAGGATCCTAACTTCCTTTCTCGTTTCCTTCTGGTATTCCATAATCCTCTTAATCGCTATCAGCGTGTCCTTCATGAGATCCAGAAATTGCTCCGTTCCTCTTTGGAGCTCTCTCAATTCATGGTTGACTCTGTCCATTTCACGGTATTGTTCAGACATCCTTTGTCGAACTTGGACTTGGGTGTTGGCGTCTGGAAAAACAAGGTAACGGGTTCTGGAGGGAACAGAACGACGATAAGACGAAGAAGAAAGCACATGCACATGCAAGGATGCAAAAATGAAATGCAAGAATGCAGATGCAAGCTAAACTATCAAGAAACACAAATATTTACAAACATTGTAGACAAACGGAATCTTCCTCAAAATAAACTTCTTCATTAAGATTGTCAATTGTTACATTTTAAAGCGGAGGATTCTCCTGCTTGGGATTCAAAAGGTAAGGACATTCCTAAACTGAAATGAGAAAATACAATATTGATAGAAAATAACAGGTGACACTTCTAAAAGTTTGATCCACAAGAGGATGACTCCTCTTCTCCATTAGTCTTCCTTGTGAGTTCTTCAATGTGCTTCCTAGTCCTTTCCCTTTCGAAGAACAAATTGGTCATTGCTTCTGCCATCTTCTGCCTGGGTTTAGAGGGTGAATCATGTCAAGGAAATGGCTTCCTTATCACTTGAGCAACGTCATGAGACCACTGTAGATGGGTCTCAGAGACTTGGCATTCAGCCTTCCAGAGTTGTCTATTGATATTATGCCATGCATACTCAAGTCTTCTTTTCATCTCAAATCCTTCATCTCTTTCGTAGTACATCTTGATCATATCCTCGTTTCTGGGCGGTTCTCTCTTCAAGTAGCCTAACTGGCGGCGGGCGAGAACAGGATTATAATTGATGCAACCATCTCTACCCATTAAAGGCACATTGGGGCAGTCCCCACAGCTAACAATCATAGTAATCCCTTCATCTGTCGGGTTATACCATTCGATATTAGTGTCCTTTAACTTCATCAATTTCTTGGACCATAAACCACAGTCTGCAACCTCCCAGAAGGCAGGAGTTTTTGGTAGGTAGGAGGTGAACCACTTGTAGAAAAGGGCTGCACAGCAGACAATTTGTCCATTACCTCTCAAGTATCTGTACTGAATTGAGTGATAAACCTCTGCAAGTAAAGTAGGGACCGGATTGCTGAGGGCAAATATCTGAATGGCCTGGATATCCACAAAATTCTTGTCACTTGGGAACAAGAACAAGCTAAAGACCAGTAATGCAAAAGTTGATTCAAACAACGCTTCATTTCCCTGGTCTTTGAAATAAAGAGCTTTTGCCATCAGGAATAAGGCGGGGAGTCCAGGTCGTCCTCCTTTGATAATAAAATTCTCTTGAACTTCTGATACTCTGATCCTTGTGATTCTGGCAATTTCCTTGACAGAAAGCATCATCCTGATTCCAGAGAAAATTGGAGCCTTCTTGACAGGAATTCCAATTAGAGCAGAAAATTCTTCCAAGGTTGGTACCAACTGAAACTCAGGAAAAATAAAATAGCGGTAATCGGGATGGTACAGTTGTACCAAGGTTTCCAGCAATCCTTCCCTTACTTGTAACTTCATTAGTGATAAGAGGTCTCCATATCTGTCGATAAAACCTGGCGGGTCTTCAATCTTTCCTCCAATCTCTATCAACGGTTCAACATTAGGGATCAGGAAGGTAAAGGGCCAGTTTATCCTTTTGGTAGTGTCCATTGTCTACAAAGTCTAAAAACAAAGTTAGCGTCTTGATAGCTTAGCAGAAGATGCAAAATGCAAATGCAAAATTTCTGGAATTCAGACACTTGCGCAAAATATCAGAGAAATATCAAAGGACCTCATTTCATTAAATAAAAGTGAATTACAATAGTTGATACTCTTTCAAAAACCCTAAACATGAAGCTAAATAAAAGCTAGAAAGTCCTAAGGAGATTCTCCTAAGAGTCGTAGCTTGAGTCTTCCGATTTCTTTCTCCATCTGATCTCTTTCCACGACAAGGTTATCGACGATCATCTTCTAAGCTGTAGGCTGAACAATGGGAGATCTTGGGCCTTCTTGAACCTTCCTTTTCTTGTAAGAGGTTAGTTCTTCCTCCTTGGCGCGTAACTGTTTTCGAAGTTCAAAATTTTCCTCAACAACCACCTGATACTTGAGTTTCCATGCTTCCTCGGACCGCTGGGTTTGTCTCAATGATATCTCTAACTCCTCTTCTTTTGACATGAAGTACAGAATAGGTTCCTCCTTCATGGGTATTGGTTCCTCCCTTTTGTATGGCATCTTCTATTCGATGGCTCGCTTGCGGGCCCACTGAAGATACGGTTCCAAAGAAACAAAATTGGATTTCCCCAAGAAGCTCCTTTCTCTTCTACACTTGATATCCCAGGCTTTTAAGATTGAATCCCTTTGTTCTTCATTCTTATTAAATTCCTCAAAATAAATTCCCTCTATATGGATATTTAGGGGCTTATCCTTCATAGGGTATCCTAATTGACGGCGTGCTAATAGAGGATTGTAATTGATTCCGCCTTTGATGCCAAGAAGGGGCACATTGTTATACGGGCCACAACTGTCTGTTATCGTGATTTTGTTGTACACTCGATTGTACCAGTCAATGTCGACATGAGAAAGGGCCATAATCTTCTTAGACGACCATCCCTTCTTAGGATCCCAAAATGCGCCTTTCTTTGGTAAGTGTGAAACGAACCACCTATATATCACAGTAATGCAGCAAGTGATATGTCCATTACCATGGGCATTTCTCGTATGGACTGAGTGGTAGGTTTCAGCAAGTAAGGTAGGTACAGGATTCTGCTTCAGGAAAATTTTGATTGCATTTAAATCCACGAAGTTGTCAAAGTTCGGGAACAAAAAGAGTCCATAGATGAGTAGAGCGAAAACAGCTTCAAAGGCGACCTTGTTGGAATGTTTAGCGAAGTAACAGGCTTTCTCAAACAGGAACTTAGCAGGCAATCCAAAAATTCCTCCCTTGGAGATTAAGTTGTCTTTGATGTCAACTAATTCCAAGTGATTTTCCTTAGCTATCTTTTCCTCTTTCGGGTCTTTGTTGAAGATGGGAAATGGGGAATCGTCCTTGACAGGTAAACCAACTATCTGAGAATATTCTTCAAGTGTAGGCAAGAGTTGATAGTCGGGAAAGGTGAAACAATGATACTTTGGATCATAGAACTGAAGCAAAGTTGAAAGGAGTCCTTCATCAACCCTTTTTGTCAACAATATCCACAAATTCCCATATCTGTCTTTGAATCCTTCGGGGTCCGTTAGTAAATCTCCCAATCTCCTTAGGTCATCCAACTTAGGGTTCTTGAAAGTGTATTTCACTGTTTTCCTTCTTAATTCGTCCATGATATTTCTGTAACATTTAAAAAGAAGTCTGAGTTCCATGAAACAGATGCAACATGAATGTTTATGCTACATGGATGCAACAAACACAATCAAGAATAAGCACATAAAGGTTTGGGTTAAGAAGCGTGGAGTCAAGGTTCACCCTCCCATTGATATATACTATGGTTTTCACCTGCCGATCAAGGTTCTAATGGGTTCCCAGAGTCTACGATCCATCTTTCGGATTTTGTCGACTTCCCAGATGACTTGGTGATCAACAAAATTCTCAAGAGAAACTCGTCTGAGTGTAGTATCGTGTGACAACCATTTCAGAAATAGACTCCATCATGGTCACCGCACTACATCCTAAAAGGCCAAAGTGGGGTTTGGTAACTATGGTTCTCAACCTCAATGGCACATACATTGAGAATAGCACGTTTTCACGAAAAGGATCGTTCAACATGACTAAACTCTCAAGAAGGCCTAAGCTGAGTGATGGTGTCTCAAGTTAACTTTTTCAGGAATCGACTCCTTCAAAGCCCCCTTGAATATACCATCGTCCTATCATAACTGCACTCGAAATCTGGGTATAGGATTTATCTCACTCAAAGGTATCAACCCAAATCGAATAGTATAATCAAAACATAGAATAGATATACAAGCAGATATGACATATAGGCAATCATACAAGTAGATAAGCAAACATGAATAACATAAAACAAGATAGGCTTAACCCTCATAGGAAAGGACCAGCAATAGTTCTAACTGTCCCCAGTGAAGTCGCCATTTCTGTTGCGGTGGAAATCGAATAACAAGCTATTAATTAACTTGCATCATTTTCTTATACAACCGACTTTGATTTATCCAAAGGAAAGGTTCAAGATCGTAAGAAAAACCTAAAGGGGAGAGATCTAAGGTTGGGGGGTTGGTTACGCCTAGGGAAGGTATTAGCACCCTAAACGTCTGTAGTACTCTACGGGAGCCTCTTGCTTAAGTTATCTTATGTTTGCTAAAGGTTCTATGCTAAAAGTTGAAAACCCTAGGGGGTAGTATCTAAGTATACTCGATAAAGCATCGCACTTTACGCCTACGTATCCTCGGGAATAGAATCAGAGTATGCGTAGTTCTACTTCTACTAAATGATTGACTGTGGTCAATATTCAGAGGGGAAATGAGTACAAGCTCATTGTAGAGTTTAGGAACTCACTAGATCTAGTTGAAATGGACCTTGTTGAAGTTTAGTCAGTAGGGGAAAGTGATAAATTCATTAGGATGAATACCACCAAGAGTGTAAGAACTCTCTCCTAAAGCTAGTTGTGATTTCATGGCCCTTGATGAGGCCAAGAAACAAAGTTTCTTCCTAAGAGGTTACTTAGGTTAAGATGGGGGCTATGACTTTAAAAGTCAACAATAATCCACCTTCCTTCGGAATGGGGGAAAAACAGTTGATAATAACAATAAATAAGACATGATAAAAGATAGGACAATGATATAATAGATAAAACAACATAAGCATGAGGATGGCAATATGTTTATGACAAAGATATGGATAGGATGAACATGATTAAAAGAGTACATCAAATATGCTTCAATCTTTAGGAAGACAAACATATAGAAATGATATGCAAGAACACATCAATATGCTTCAATCTTTAGGAAGACAAACATAGATAAATGATGTTGTTTAAAGAAGGATAATATTCATATAAAAGTCAAGCATATGGCCAATCAACATGGATATATTGTCTTAAGAATAAACAAGTCAATAATATAACATGTCAAGAAAAATACTCATAGTTGATATTAATATTTGAAACAACAATTGATAATTAATTGGCAAGGCAATTAGAATTAACAATTACAACACACAAGGTAATTAAAAAATTAATTACACATGGATAATTAACATTAGAAATTAACACTTAACCACATATTGAAAATCTCAAAATTAAGACATGAATTGATAATTCAAGAATTAATAACATGAGTGAAAACAACAAATAGCACAATTGGAAATTGACAATATAATTTGAATATAATTGACAATTTAAAATTAAGAGCTAAATAAACAATTAACAATTAATTTACAATTAATAAAACACCTCACATATTAATTAATTTAAACACAATAATAATTAAAGACCAAATTGAAATTTAATAATCATTAAGCTAAATAAGATGAAAGGAAAAATAAAATAAAGTAGCGCAGTGGGGGTGTATGTAATTAATTGGATCAGTAAAAAAAATAACAAGGGAAATTATATTGGGCCATACAGGGGGTGTTAAAAGAAAAGGGGAGCAAGGCCCAGGTTGGAAAGGCAAGGCAGCAAGTGAAAAAAAAAAGGAAAAAATGTCAAAAGGTTGATCCGCTGGATCGAACCTGAGACATTGTAGTGAAAGGTATTGGCAAGGCATATGGTGAACCGTTGGGACGGCTATACATCCGTTAATAAACATGCAACCATAAGTTAATAAACCCAAACAAAACATTGAAAATAAATAAAGTGAAACAACACGCGCAAAGCTGGACGTGGGAGTACTCGATTTATTACGTGTGATAATAAGTGGACGTGGTAGTGTATGCAGTAGTGATATTAAATGGTCATGGTGATATTAACGCACTAAGTACAAACAAACCCAAACAAACCAACCAAATGATCACGCATGGAAAGATGAGAACATGTAAGGATAAAACAAAAGCCTAATTCAGACAAATGAAAACCTGTGCACATAGTAACATGTGATAGTGGCATGTGGTAGTGTATTAATTGGCATGGAAGTATTAGTACACTACAAGACAAACATAAAAAGCAAACAAACAAATCACTACTGCGCATGAAAAAAACATGCAGCATATAAAGCTACTATTGTATTTAAATATCACACAAAACGAAAGCAACACACCAATCATGCTACGTAAGGAAACGATAATCATGCAGAAATGATAAAACATCATCATATTCCAATTGAAATCACAAAGCGCACATATTCAAACACGCATAAATAATGACATGAGCACGACTAACATAATGATTACGCACTAAAATACATCATGCCACACAGAGCATCACATACACATGAAATGCTTTAACTATAACCACTACACAGTTCACAGATTATAACTGCACACTTTAATATTACAACCATCACATTATAGATCAGTGATAATACAGACGCAATGAAACAAAACATACCATAAATCAGCTTATACACACACAACAACATAAATTTTACAACAACAATAATAATACAGTGCACACTAAAAATACTTTATAAACGATATTACAACAGACACAAACATACACAAGTAAGACTCACATACAAGCGAAACACATTCAAACAGGCTAAGTTGGTAGTTATGATCATGCACATAATAAATGTAAAGCAGCATGTATTGCAAACACAAATTTATCACATGTTACAAACAGAGTATCAACAAAACTGTAATAGCTCTAAGTTAAACCAAGCTGCATATTATTTAAACATACACATTGACAATGGTTCAACATAGGTTCATTTTTAGATATAAAAGAGATGACGTGTGCTTGCTTCAACATCATGGTCAACACAGAATTCCTCCAACAACATGAAATCTTGACAATACAAAAGCTTGACATACATAAAAGGTATCATGGTATCATTTAGAACAGAAGCAGTAGACAGAGTGCCATGAAATCTTTAACCATACAAGTCGTACCAATCAACATGTTCAACACAAACATATATGATAAGATGATTAAAATATTAGGGCAACTACTTAGAGTTTTATCAAACTCAACATGCAGTTCATATGATATATAGTGCAAGCATTGTAAGAGAATAAACATAGATGGTGTAACATGGATATAATATCATGGCATGTTGAACATGGTAAATGAGAGTTTGAAGAACCTACCTCTTTTCCACGTGGGTTGCAAGAGCTCTCTCCTTTTCCTCCCAGCTAGCTCGTGCTCCAAAGGAAAACAAACTTCAGAGTGGTTTTAGAATTGTGGTTGATGATTCTCTAAATGAAGTGGAGGAAAGCCCCTTTTATAGGGAAACCAGCTGGTCCAAGAGGGTGTTTATCCAATGTGCTAAAAGTTTAACTTGGAGAGAAAATATCGTGGAAAGGATGTGAAGATATGGATGTGGTTGTTATGAGCACATAGAGCCATGTGAAACTTCTTTTGGTACCAAATAAGTCAGAAAAGGTATGCTTTTGGCTTGTGTCTTTTGGTCCAAGGATGTACACGATGGACGTGTTTTAAGGTAGCTTGTAGATGTTGACAAAGAGTACAAAAGCAAACACACTTTGCAGCATGCTTTGAGGGTGAAAAGATGTTGGAAAAGGTGGTGAGTAGTTCTGCCGGTTGTACTTGAAGAGGGAAACGAAATTCAAAATGAAAGAAAATGGTGTTCTTGGTGCAACAATCATTTTCGTGTGGCCATGTTGTAAAAATCATATCTCACAAATTAATGATCTATTTGTCCTGCTCTTAGGCTCAAATGATAGCTTTTGTATGATACTACAAGTTTGATGTTGAAAAATTGTTGAGATAAAGCCTTGAAATGGTAGAAAATTGGCTCACAAAACGTGTCCTCAAGACTGTCCAAAAGAACTTAGAAAAATTTCTAAGTGTTGAGTTTTAACAATTTCAAATGCCCTTCTTAAATAATTCATAACTTGAGAACGGTTTATCCTCTTGAGACATACCACATATGGTTGGAAAGCTCTCAACAAGCTCTACAACTTTAATTTGGGACTCAAGACCTGAATCCAAATGGAAAGAGGTGAAAAGTGGCGCCAAAGTTGAGGAAAAGAGTGATGAAACATGCTGAAAAATTCTGTGTTAGTCAAAATGCCTTGGAAGCTCCATAACTCAAAATCCAAGCATTTTTAGACAAAACTTCATATGGAACAAATTGAAGATCTTGGAAATAGCTTTCCAATGAGCTTTGAGCCACTCCAATTGGATGTATGGTTTAGGAGTTATGGTCCTTTCAAAATAGGCTATTAGGGGAAAAATCTCACAAATGACACGTTCTTTGGTCAAAACCCTACTTCCCTTGCAAGGAACCTCATGAAACTTGATGTGGATACTTTGTATATCCCATGAAATAATATATGATGATTAGAACCAATATTTCTTCAATTGATCCAAAATCCCAAAAATTAGGGCTTCAGTCAAGCCCTAATTTTGACTGAGAATGCACTGAGGTTAGATCTTGTGAACTTGCTTCTTCCTTCTCATCCAAAGGTTTTAGGAGACTCTTGAGGATATTGATAAACCAATGGAACCAATAATTAGGGCTTAGGAGTCCATCTTGGTGAAGATCAAAGTTGTTGACTGATAAGTGCCACAGAAACCCTAGCTTGGAGGCACTGTGAGGCTGAGGCTCAAACTTCTCTTGATGAAGATGTATAGACCTTGAATTCTTGTTGGATGATGTCTTTGAATGTAGATGACTTCATATGGTGAGTGAACCACACAAATCTTGACTTGATAGAGTCATTCCCTTAGTAACTTCTTCAGAGCAAACCCTAGTTCCACAATCCTTGCATTGGATGTCCTCTGGTTGACTTGACTTGCCTCAAACATCTTGTGGAGCTCCATGGTGATGTTAAACCTAATTTAATCACAAAGAAACAAACTACAAGATATGGGTTAGTTCAAACAAATGCAAAGATGCTCCTAAGATGCACAAAAGCTGGATGACATCTAAGGGTAAAAATTTAGGGTACAACACTTGTCAAGAAAGTTTATTGACAAAAGAAACTGAGACCAGTTCCTTGGTAGAAAACCAGGATCGAGGGGAAGTTTATATCAGAAACTAAGACCTGTTCCTCGGCTAAAGACCAGGATCGAGGGGAAGTTTTTACCTTTTCTAAGTATCGTTTCTTAGAAAAAGAAGATGGATAGGCAAGCAGCCATTCATAACCACCATCAAACTTTCAGGTATTCCGATATTTATTCATCTTACACCCCGAATGCCCGAATACCTTAGTTATTCACACCTTCGGGTCCAAGAAGATTAAATAGGGGTATCTGTCATACCCCAAATTTTGACCACTAAGATTTCCCATCATTGTGAAAATCATCATCACAATATGGATGTACCTTCATGCCTCATCAATCTCCTCAAAAATGGGTGAGCATTCACCACAATCAAGAATTAGGGTTTCAAGCCCTCTCAGAGCACTTAGACAAATGATCAATCAAGGAATTACATGATATTCAACTTTTCTAGTCTCTCAAACACCTACAAAGGATCAAGAGGACTCCAACATCAAGAATCAAGCATAGGGTTGCAACATTCCAAGTGGATCAAGCCTCAAGATCGCCAGTGTCACCAAATTAGGGTTTTGGTCGACAGAGGTCTCTAGATGAAAATTTTCTTCTGGGCATGAGCCAATGCTTCAAAGCATAACCCTAGATACTCCAAGGGATCTCATGGACCCAATCATCAAGTCAATTTAGCCTCAGGGGATGCATTCACCAAAAATCATGAATTAGGGTTTCTTGACCTAATTCTCCCCTAAGTTGACTTTTGGGACAAAACATGAGCCAAGACCTCAATACATCATTTGAGAGTCTCCGATACACTGCATTGATCCATTTGTAACAATGGATTAATCCAAGAAGCTTGATCTACAACTTTCAATTTCATCAGGACCACAATTAGGGTTTTGCAGGAAAAGTCAATTGTGCCTTTGACTTTTGACCAAGACATGCTCCCAAACCTTGGGACATGATTCAATACACCCTACAACACCTATGGAACATATCCATTAAGTTTGATTTAGGTCAAGGACTTGATTTCACTAAGGATCGCACAGTTTGGAATTCATCTGATAAAAAGTCAACTGTGCACAAAAGTCAAGTTTGACTTTTTGGAATTTTTCACAATTATGGTTCCTTGACCCTAAAACAATGTTAATTTGTGATTTGAATCATCATTCATCAATAAAATCAAAGAAAGTGGGATACTTGTAAAAGGGGTAACCATAAAAACTTAGAATTTTTCTAAGTTATGGAACAAAGTGGCTAGGGTACCAACTTCCGAGGATCATAACTTGAGATCCAAGCAACCATTTTGGATGGTCCAAAGATGGATTTGTAGCTCTCATGGCATACTTTAAAAGTATCAACTGCATCTCATTCCAATTCCTCATGGATTTTAAGTTATGGAGTGATCAAAATGGCTAAAAACCTGAAAATGACATTTTTCCAACACTTAGTGAAATTTTCACTAAGTCGGAATCTGCCTTACATTTTCCAAAATGTAGGGACATTTTTCACCTTGATCCAAGTCAAACCAGGTCTAGGGGTGGACATCAAAGTTAAAGTATGCCATGAGGGCTTTCTAACAAGTACCAGATCATCTCCAAATTCCATTTGAGCAAGGAGATACAACCCTTGAAACATGGCCTCATGAACTAATTTTTTCCAAGACAGGTTTAGCAGATTTGATTCATTTTGTTCGATTTGATCAAATCTGACAAATCCAAGCCTTGTCATCATTTTGGACACATCTGAGGATCAAATCTAAGGGGGTGATCTGATCTCCAAGCCTCACAAGTCCATGAATCTACAAGTAGCATGCCAATCCTAAAAAAGCCTAAAAGAGGCCAAGACTCCAATTTTGTTTCCAAGCATTCAATGGATGCACCAAGGTGGCATGAACTGAGCCTATTCCAACTGAATGAGTTAAGGATAAGCTCTGAACCAAAGAACCATAGGCATGTGCTCTAACCTCTAGTTAATGGCTAGAGGAGACTTGAGATTCCAAAGTGATCCAATTGGTCAAAGGCCTGCTGCAGCCACCATTCAGTATTGCTTGCAAAACAAACTTGCTCTACTATAAATAGAGCTCATTTGTGCTCAGTTTAAGTACACCAAAGCAACCAAACTGATGCTTTCCTCAAAATCCCTTTCTCTATGCCAAAATGCCTTCTTTTGCAAGGTGACTCTGAGTCTTTGAGTTAGAGAGCATTTCCATCATAGCTCATGATCCAAACACCCAATATGTCATATTTAAGCTGTCCAAACTCTCATATGTGACCTGTAACACCAAAATCACAAAGTCCCCTCTCAAAACCTCAAAATTGGACTTTTTTGCATTTTTCAAGCCATGTCTTGATTCAGTCACTTTCAAAACCAGATAAGACCTCAAACACACTCCAAATATCATCCTTGAACTGTCCCAAATGGTTCCCCACATCTGGAACACCATTTGAGAGAGTTGCTATATTGGTCACTTTTGCCCCTTTTGCAAGAAAGAGCTCAAACTTGTTCCTCAGGATTCCAGCTGGTTCTAACCATTCTAAAAGCTTCTAAAGGATCAATTGAGAGTGTCTAAAGCAGCAAATTACTTCTGGCACAAGAAACTTGGCAGATAGCCCAAAAAGCTCCTAAAGAGGTAAGCATCACAACTTGAACTCTTTGAAATATGCATTGCATTGAAGTCCAC
Organism: Lathyrus tuberosus; assembly: GCA_022829125.1. Classification (NCBI taxonomy): domain Eukaryota; kingdom Viridiplantae; phylum Streptophyta; class Magnoliopsida; order Fabales; family Fabaceae; genus Lathyrus; species Lathyrus tuberosus. The sequence goes on along the minus strand of JALAZF010000073.1, from coordinate 851,420 downwards.
TGATCATGCACATCTTATACATGTTATATATGTTATGTTTGAACCAATTCATCATGTAATTCATGCTTGTAACAAGAGGTAGCATAGAAAATGCAATTATAGGCATATTTCAAGAACACCATCGGGTTTTGAAATAGGAGCCTCATTTGGAAAAAACCACCACCACCATTGGATTCCTTGTGAAATTCTAGGCAGGATAGACCTAAATTTTGTCCCAATACATGGAGAAATGAGAAAGTTACAAGCTTCACGTTTTTGGCCAAAACCTTGTCTTGCCTTGCCTTGGCCAGGCCAAAAACAAGGCATGCCTCATATATTCATGGGGTGGTTTTGATACACGGATGTATCACCACCCCAGAGGTCTGGGGTTCGAATCCCCCTCGCCCCAGATCCTCTTTTTACCACTTTTTTCCATTTTTTTATATATTTTGTTATATTTTAAATGATTTGGAAAATTAATTTCTCCTTCAATTTTAATTATTTTTTATTGGTTCTTTTTGCAAAAAATCACAAAAATGTTAAAAAAAATTATTCCACAAAAAAATCATATTTATATTAATTACTTAATATAGTTGATATTTTTGTAAATAAATTCATTTTTATTGTTTTAAACCTTTTAAAAATGAATATTCACCTTGAAAAAACAAAACCAAATGAGTTCTAAATCATCTTGTGATTAAAACTTCATTTTTCAAACCTTAACCAAAAATCACAAGTAGTCTATTTAGACTTATTTGGTATTTTTGTCATTTTATTCATTTTATTAAAAGGATTACTTTTAAAAATGATGAAATTAGGGTTTCTTTGATTTTCACCCTAACAAACTTTTTTCAAACACTTTGGACCTCTAATAGAGTGTAAGACCCAACCCCTTTTTGTAAATAAACATTTTTGGGCCTCACATATTGTATAAGTCCCTCTGTATATTTTCAAAATAATGGCGCGATCGTCGCCTTTTAAAAATCATCTGGGCCTCTCCCTGAGTTGTAAGCCCCATCTCCTGTACAAAAATAAAGTTTGGGCCTCTAATAGAGTGTAAGACCCAATCCCCTTTTAACAAAAACCATTTTTGGGCCTCAGTGTATTGTATAAGTCTTTCAGAAACTCCGACAAGATCGTCGTTTTCAAACTATTTTCAACTAGGCCTACCCTCGTGTTGTAAGTCCCATTTCTTTTCTTTAAATAACCTTTTGGCTTCTCTTTGAGTTGTAAGACCCATCCCTTTGTACAGAAAACTTTTTGGGCCTCAGTCGTTGTATAAGTCCCGATACGATATTCAAAACAACAGTACAATCACTATTCAAACCTTGGGCCTCTCCTTGAGTATAAGCCCCAACAATATTTTCACAAACAACTCCCTTTTGATTTAGGTTTAAATATACAATTGTTATCAAAACTTTCTTTAATTTCTCTGAACAACTAGCAATATAGCATGGAAGCTCGCTCACCTGTAAGTTTTAACAACTTTCATTTACTTGATTTAATATATAACTGTATTGTGGGAAGCTGCGCACGGTTAGTCTTATTTCATCTCTTTTAAATACATGTCAAATATATATATATAAATTTTATTGTGGGAAGCTGCGCATGGTTAGTCTTCTTTCATATCCTCTTGAATACTTGTCATATATCAACTGTATATATACTAGTATAGTTATTTAGAGTTTTCCCCGACAACTTGGTCTAGAACTAGGTAAAACCTGTTGGTCACTCTTAAATACAAACAAAACTAGATCCCCATAGGATTTTTAGATACAGCCTTGCCTTCTCTTGGGCTTAAACAATATGGAACAAAGAGAAAGGTAGTATTCTTCGTGAACCTTTTCTCAAACTATCACCCCTAGAAATTGTCAAAGAAATTCTACTCCCCAGAGTTGATCTATTCTCGGTGAATAGCATCTCTTGAGTTTCTTCAAATCACAGAACTTTCACTAAATGATCTATTCTCGGTGAATAGCATTTCTTGAACTTTTCTTGGTTTGGGACCCACAGGCTTCCTAAAAGCATCCCCGCCTCCTCTTGGGATTTGTACAAGGACCCTTCGGCTTCATAGAAGTTCTCATGCCTTCTCTTGGGCTTAATACAAGGACCCTGAAGACCTCTTAAAGGTATAGGACAGAACTTAGTCATCCTTCATTAAAGCTGTCTTTCTAAAAGGAGTAAAAACCCTCAGACTAATTTTAGGGTTGATACTCATCTCTTAAAAGGAGTCGGCCTCCTCTTGGGCATCATACAAAAGATAAAACTCTTCCACGCCAGTAGACTTGGACGGTTTAAATACCCTTGAGTCTCAAAGACATTCTCAAGTTCCCTACGAAACATAGGAGAAACCCCGGATTCTGGATTAATCTCTAGCAAGAGTTAGAACTTGTGGGTTCTAAAACCTCATCTCTCTCCTAAAATCCCCCAACCAGGGTCAGTTTATCATCAGGATAACACTATCTCAAATCAAAACCTCAAGGGATCTGATACCTCAACTCTTCTGTAATCCCCAACAAGAGTTGATTTCCCCCATTTGGACCTACCTCGGGATCTCAATGATCCCCCCGCAGAAGCTAGCCTTATCTTAGGCTTTGTATAATGATCCTTTCCTCAGTAAAGTCAGCCTCCTCTTAGGATTTGTACAAATGATTCTCCCCAGCGGAGCTAACCTTTTCAGACTCTCTTGTTGAGTCAATCACTTTTCAGACTCTCTTGTTGAGTCATTCACTTTTCAGACTCTCTTGTTGAATCGATCACTTTTCAGACTCTCTTGTTGAGTCAATCACTTTTCAGACTCTCTTGTTGAGTCAGTCACTTTTCAGACTCTCTCGTTGAGTCAAGCACTCTCTCGTTGAGTCGACCCTTTCAGCCTCTATCTCGGGCTTCGTACGAGACAAATAAAAACACTCTCTTGTTGAGTCCATAGCCTCCTCTTAGGCTTTGTATAATGATTTCCCCTAGCAGGAGTTAGCCTCCTCTTGAGTTATGTAGATTGATTTCTCCAGCTTGTTCAGCCACAATCTTGGGCTTTGTACATGACAGATAAAAGCACTCTCTTGTTGAGTCAAACCCTTTTAGCCTCAATCTTGGGCTTTGTACAAGACATAAATCTTCATAACCTTCTCTTAAGCTTAGGACAAAAATCTTCCCCAGCAGAGTCAATTCCTCCCAGCCTTCTTTTAGGCTTTGAGAAATAATTTCATAAGCTGAGTCAAACTCATTTTTAGCCTCAATCTTGGGCTTTGTACAAGACAAATAATACTCTCCAGTAGAGTCAAACTTATTTTAGCCTCAATCTTGGGCTTCGTATAAGACACTTAAAATATCCTCAGCCGAGTCAGTAAAGTCTCGCATTTAGCCTCAATCTTGGGCTTTGTACAAGACAGATACAAATTTCTTTCCCATTGAGTCAGTTTCTTTTCAGCCTCAATCTTGGGCTTTGTACAAGACACATACAAACCCTCCCCCAACGGAGTCAAAAATCCTTTTAGCCTCAATCTTGGGCTTTGTACAAGATAGATAGAACATTTTCCCCGAAAAAGACAAACTTTTAGCTTCCTCTTAGGCTTTGTATAATGATATCCCCAAAAGAGCCAATCTCTTTTGGCCTCAATCTTGGGCTTTGTACAAGACATATAAAAACACTCTCTTGTTGAGTCAGCCTCTACAGCCTCCTCTAAGGTTTTGTATAAGGACTTCCCTAGTGGAGTCAATCAACCTCTTAGCTTCAACCTTGAGCTTTGAACAAGACACCAAAATATCTTTTTCCTCCCTTAGAATAGGAGGAACTACGATTGCTCTAATTTCCCTATTTCTTTTAAACGGGAATACGTAGGCATAAGATTGTGAAATCTTAGCGAGCATACTAATCAAAAACTCTAGGTCCAATACCTTTATATTAATCAAAACTTAGGTCTAGTACCTTACCAAAAACATCGGAAAAAACCCGAACATCAACAAAAACTCACTCTCCCTGTCATACTTTCCCAAGAAACTTTCCCAACCCATTACCAGATAAACACCATCAATTACAAAGCGAAACCCTAAAGCTAATATCCTGTGGATAACCACATATAGGATGGGTAATTGACAACTACCCATTGTATAACCTGGCCCCAGACCCCCAATCTCTTTAAAGCGTTTGTTCACTTAAACAATCGTGTGCAAGGTTAGTTTTAGATAGCTTCCCTTTCCCTTTCAGCTTCATGGGATAAATAAGAAATCAGAAAGTAGCACCCTTTCTCCTCGAGGAAGAAAACCCAAACTTCAGTGATAAGGTGGTCGCATCACCGACAAAAATCGCTCGCTACAAGTAGGAGACTGCTTTAGAGCTTTCTTCCTTCTTTCTTTTATTATTTTTAATTGGTTGTCGTCTGTTCTTATCTGTAACACTGGGAACATGAGGGTTATTTGTCTTGTAGGTTTGTTGAAGTTTTATTTTTCGTTATTTGGTGGTTTATTATATTATTGATGCTTTTGAGGATTATATAATTTTCCAGTGCGATTTTGAATCTATTTTGATGAAATAAATTATTTGTGTGAATTAACATTCCTAAACATGTACTATTTTCTCCTTAATATTAAGTTTCGAGGTTTAGGGCGTCACATAACTCGTCTCTGAATCCATTTAGATGTCGTCCATACTACACTGTCTATAGTTAAGTGAAATCCCACTGGATAAGGGAGAAGCAAGAAAGATCAGAAGAAAAGCCGCCAAGTATACCCTGCTATTGGAAAAAATTTATAGAATAGGGAAGGTTACTCCCATGTTGAGGTGCTTAGGTGAGAACGATATAGCCTTAGTACTTGCAGATGTTCACAAGGGGTCATGCAACAGTCACATCGGAAGAAAATCCCTCATTCACCAGTTATTAAGAATAGGGTATTACTAGCCCACACTAATGAAAGATAACATCACCTTCATCATGAGGTGCGGTCAACGGCAGACACATGTCGACCTTCACCACACTGCAGCAGAGCTTCTTCAATCAATGACCTCACCCTGGCCTTTTTACCAGTGGGGCGTGGAATCATGGGCTTGTTCCCCTTGGCCCCGGGTCAATTCCTTGGCCCCTGGTCAATTGAAATTCCTAATAGTGGGAGTGAATTACTTCACCAAATGGATACAAGTGGAGGCAGTGGCCAAGATCACAACGGAAAGAGTACATCACTTCTATTGGAAAAAGATCATGTGTTGATATGGACTCACCGGTGCCATTGTCTCTGACAATGGAACCCAGTTTGCTAGCACCGTGGTCACTAAATTTTGTAAATACTCGTGAGTGTAGACAAAATTTGTGTCTGCCGTACACCCTTAAGCTAATGGTCAAACCAAAGGCCAAAGGCCTGTGGGTGGAACTACTCTAAGAAACTATGGTCATACCACATCACGCCGCAATCCACTACTAAGGAAACCCTGTTTCCCATGGTCTACATGATAGACATAATACTACCCGTCGAGATCGAGACACCATCATAGAGACGAATCCATTTCTACTCGTGACTTGGAACGCTCTTCATCTTCGATATTATTATATTTAGAATTATTTGTAACTCTCCAATAAATGTTATGCCCATGTAACTCTGAAAATTTATTCAATTATTTTGGTTTCCACCAGGGGCACCCCCTCTTTAAAACACTTTTCGTGCTGGACTTCCACCAGGAAGATCCTTGCCGCCTCCTCGAGGCGATTACATAGATGAACTTCTACAAGAAGATCTTTATCGCACCTCGATGCGATTAGATAGCTGGACTTCCATAAAAATATTATTTCCGCCCCTCGTGGCGATTACATAGCTGGACTTTCATAAGAAGCTCCTTGTCTCCCCTCGAGGCGATTACATAGATGGACTTCCATAGGAAGATCCTTGCCACCCCTTAAGGCGATTACATAGCTGGACTTCTACAAGAAGCTCCCTGCCACCCCTCGAGGTGATTACACAGCCGGACATCCATAGGAAGCTCCTTGTCACCCCTTGAGGCGATTACATAACTTTATTTTCATAGGAAAATCCTTACCGCCCCTCGAGGCAATTATGTAGCTGGATTTTCATAAATAGATCCTTGCATCCCATCGAGGCGATTTCATAGCTGGATTTTCATAGGAAGACCATGCCGCCCCTCGGAGCTATGTGAACAAGATGATCAAGACATCCAATAATTCACGCCTAGAGGCGCGACCTATATGAAGCCCCAAAGACTTGATTTATAGTCTTTCTTGAGGGCTTGATAGAAGTCCCAATGAAAGGTTAAGCGCCTCACATGAGGGGCTCAATGTCTCGCCAACCAAGCTATATATTACGATATTTGAGGAAATTAGATTCCTCAGGCTAGTTAGACTCTTGCTCGAGGAACTTAGTGCCTCCACTAGCGAGATTATTTCCAATTATTCACTCCTAAGAGGTGCGTATCAAGCCGCAGAGACTTGATTTCCAGTCTTGCTTCAGGGCTTGATAGAAGTCCCGCCTGAAAGGTAAAATGCCTCGTCTGAGGGATTCAGTGTCTCGCTAGCCAAACTATACATTACAGCATTTGAGGAACTTAGATTCCTTAAACCAATTAGATTCTCTCCCAAGGGACTTAGTGTATAAGTGAGCGAGATTATTTCCAATCATTCACGCCTAAGAGGCACAATTTATATCAGACCCCAGAGACTTTATTTCCAGTCTTGCTTGAGGGCTCGATCGAAATCCTGCTTGAAAGGTAAAACGCCTCGCCTGAGGGACTCAGTGTCTAGCCAGTTGGGCTATGAATGTGAGCAGAGGAATTTAGATTCCGCAAACTAATTAGACTCTCGCCCTAGGGACTTAGTGTCTCAATGGATGGGATTATTTCTAATAATTCACGCCTAAGAGACGCGACCTATATCAAGCCCCAAAGACTTGATTTCCTTTCATGCTTGAGAGCTCGATAGAAGTTCCGCCTGAAAGATTAAACGCCTTTCCTGAGAGACTTAATGTCTTACCAGCCAGGCTATACATTATTGTGACTAGAAATCTGAGACTCCTAAGGCCGACTAAAAACTCGCGAGAGGAAGCACCAATTCTCAAGATATTCCCATTAGTTGCAGATGGAAAACACTTCGCCTTCTGCCAAAGGCCTCATGCCTCAGGGACTATGTAGTATTATATTTACAAAAGGATTTTCCTAGGGCGGTGCTCTGAGATTTCCCTAGAAGAGGGGACGGCAAAAGGTCGCTCAGAGGGAGCTATTGTCTCGCCCGTGAGTCTTCCCTCGCCCATGCGCGGGAAAACGTGGGATAATACATGTCTTGGATAAAGAGAAAGTCAGAGTTTTTATTAACCTACGTCTCCCTTGAAAATAGAGATTCAACTTTCCACTATTTCATTAAATAGGCAGTGGGCTTTTCTGAGGAAATCATAGGTCTTAGAGACACATATAAATACATCATCCCTCAAAGAGAGAAATGACATACTCTAAGTCAAACACATCTTAACACACGACTATTCTAATCGTCCACCTACAATCCTAGCAATGTCGGCCACCAATAAGGTCTCTCACCTCACGTGAATTGATCCTCTAAACAACCTCAAAAACTACCGTACAAGGCTTCTCATCACCGTGAGCAAGCCCTCACCACCAAAACCCGTTATACACCTACTAAGACTTCTGAGTTTCCGTGAACTTGTAAGTAGAACATGTGCACTTGTACTTTTTAACCAATACAATTTTTATTAAATTTATTTCTTTAAGTTAGTTTATTTGATAATTGTACATGACTATCTGATTAAAAGAGCGACTACTCTAACCCACATTATCTCATTTAGTTATCCTAAAAAATTTAGTCGTTACAATATTAAATTAATATATCTATATATATATATATATATATATATATATATATATATATATATATATATAATTCTTTTTATTTGATGGTGCTGCAATTTTAATTATAGTGTAACTTTTCTCTTCAATGCATAGCATATAATATTGTACTACTAAGAGTGTAATAATGGAGTAATCAATTGAGGTGCACTATTAATTACTATCCTAAAATAAGAATTATCTTTAAAGATTATTTATTCTAAAATACTCTGATTTTAAATTATCAATTCAATTTTAATTTTCATCTTTTTATTATTTTATTATTTTGCATTAATATTGATTTAAATATATCAATAGTTTATAAAAATCATTTAGTAAAATCATTTTTTTTATTTATTATTATTTTTTAATCGATGTGAAAGTGTCAATTATGATACTTATTTTAAAACAGAAAGAGTATCTTTCTTTGATATATCCTTTGTTATTTATTTATTTATTTATTATTTAATCGTGCGAAGTATTGAATGAAAAAAAAAGCATATTGTGTTCATTTCGATTTAATTATTTGTATTGTGTTCAAAATTTAACCAAATCAATTTCATTAATAATTGATTTAAAAAATTCCATCAATTATTCTGTATATTAATATAAATAAATTATTTTTGGTTAGAGCTAATATGTTTTTACAACAAAAGAAATGTTATAAAACTAAGTAAAACAGTATAGAGATCAAAGAGAAGAAGAGAAGAGAGAAAGTAATATTATATTATCTTATACAAAGTCCCCTTTACATTGCAATGTGGATCTTATTTATAATACATGACCAATGAATAACCATTAACTTAGGGAATACACAAAGGTTGAGAAATTAACTCATAGGAGTTAAGGAATATAGAAAGTTGGGTAAATGAACATCCACATCTATTTACTATTATTCATAACACTCTCACTTGGATGTTCATTAAGGATATGCCTCGTTAAAACCTTACTAGAAAAAACTCACAGGGAAAAAAATCTAGTGAAGGAAAAAGTGTACAATATCCTTTTAAAGTAAATTCATTTCTCCCCCTCAGTTGAACGATCATTTCTTCGACGATGAAGACCAATCTTTTATACTTGTTGATTAAAAGTTCTACTTGAGAGTGACTTTGTGAAAAGGTCTCACGTGATGCTAAAATTTCTACATGATTAGATGATGTTGCTGCTATGGTTTGTTTTACCGATCTCCATGAAATTTATGTACCCTCACATGTAAACAAATAACTTGTTTGTGATCTACCATTATGAGAATCTGACAGGTAATCTGCATCTGCATAACTTGTTAATTCGAATCTGGATACTTTGGTATAAAACAAACTCATGTCTATTGTACCTCTAAGGAAACGAAGTATATGTTTGACTATGTTACAATGTCTTCATGTAGGCGAAGAACTGTATTTTGCTAATAGATTGACAATAATTGATATATTAGGACGTGTATAATTAGCAAGGTACATTAGTGCTCCAATTACACTGAGATATGGCACTTCAGGACCAAGCAATTCTTCATCCTTTTCTCGAGGTCTGAAATGATCTTTCTCAACATCTAATGATCTAACAACCATTGGAGTAGACAATGGGTGACATTTATCCATATAGAGGTATTTTAACACCTTTTCTATATAGCCTTCTTGATGTACAAATATTCCTTTGTCCAAATGTTCAATTTGCAAACCTATACATAATTTTGTCTTTCCTAGGTTCTTCATCTCAAACTCTTTCTTTAAACAATTCATAGCTTTTGGAAGCTCTTGAGAAGTTCCAATAATATTTATGTCATTCACATAGACATCTATTATTGTAAATTCCTTTCCTGATCTTTTTATAAAAATACAAGAACAAATAGAGTTATTTGTATATCCCTCTCTAAGCAAATATTCACTGAGACGATTATACCACATTCGTCTAGATTGTTTCAGCCCATAGAGAGACTTGTTCAATCTTATGGAGTAGCTTTCCCGAGATCCAGAATTATGTGCATCTGGAATATTGAACCCTTCAGGAAGTTTCATGTAAATTTCATTATCATATAGATAAGATGTTACAACATCTATCATGTGCAAATTAATCCCTTTATGTGATACAAACCTATTTAAATATCAAAAATTGAATTGCATCCACTGCAAGTGGATATGTTTCATCAAAATAAACCTTAGGTCTCTGTGAAGATTATTGAACAATAACTCAAACTTTGTATCTCACAATTTCACCATTCTTATTTTGCTTTTTCACAAAAAAAATCATTTATATCCAATTGGTTTTACACCTTGAGGTGTTCGGAATACTAGTCTAAAATCGAGTCACTTGTAAAGTGAGTTTAATTTTTCTTCAATTGAATATGTTCATTTTGGCCAATTCTCACTTTGTCTAAAATCTTTGATAGACTTTGACTCATGATCCTCATTATTATATATCATCTTTAGCGCTATATTGTATACAAAGACATTGTCAACATTGACTTTATTTTGGTTCCATCATATTCCATTCATGACATAATTTATTGAGATCTCTTAATTTTCATGAATTTCAGGTACCTGGTTAGTTCTTCTGGAACTCAAAACTAAATTATGTCAAAGTGCTCTTAAAGTTTTAATATCCTCATTTGGGTCATTTTAACTTTAGTTTCTTTTCTTGGTTGAGGACTTTTAACATCGGAACCAGCTTTTCTACCACGCTTAAAGCGCGACTATAACTCATTTGCAATATTATATTGTCCAATATGAGAATCCACTTTGAGTGGAATATTAGCAGCTAATAATTTTTTTCATAAACTTTGCAAAATGAATTTTGTTTTGAACTTCGAGGATCAAAATGATATAATAATATTTTATTTCAAATTGTTCATTTGTACTTCTGGTTCACACTTTGTGTTGACTGTTCTCTCCCCATAGTATTGAAAAAATTAATTTATAAATTGATAATCAGCCTACTGGACTTCAAACAAATATCCAATTATTGGACCAAGATAAAACCTCAAATACGAGATTCATATAAAATGAATTTGTTCAACATTCTTTCAAAACTCATCTCACCGTACTATATTGGAGCAATTGAATAATCACAACACATCTAAAAGTTTACTTAAATGAGAAGTATTAGATTATGAAACTAAAATAATTTGTAAGTTAAGGGGAGAATTATCATGTACTAACTTGTTGGCTTAATGCGAATAAATATCTTAATACCATACTCTGTGTGTTTCAAATATCTATTTTAGAATTGATAATCTCACAAGTATCAACTATATAACTAACTTTAGACGTCTAAAGAATGGATCTTCAAGTCCATTTTTTTATAAGCATGTCCTTCAAGATGTTCAATATTAATTTTAGTAATAAATGTGATAGTCAAGGAATTTCTGAAAAATCCAGAAAACAAGATCTTAGTATAATTAGTTGAGAAAATAATTTCACAAACTTCTGGCTGTGAATAGACATATGCACGATCTTTTAGTCAATGCAACAATTAATGTCATAAAAACTCAATTTCTCAAATTTTCCTTTAGGAACACACAAATTTTATTGGATTGAAGAAACTTTTGGTCCTTCAAAACTAGTTCTCACATCATAATACACTTGAGATGACCCAGCCGATTTTGCCAACAACACACTTAAGTGTGATTTGTAAACATCTGGTTTATCATAATATATATGATTCTATTCTTCTAATTTGTTTCAATCTTTAGTAAATATAAAATAATTTGTATAAAATATATAATTTTCAATCTTAATAAATTTACAATTATTAGTATTATTCATGCAATCCTTTTGTGATTGTCAATTTTTCTAAGATCCATGAAAATCGTCATTGATATTTTTCTGATCAATGGAGACAAAATAATTTTCTTATTAATCATCAAGGAATAACCATTCTTTGATGAATGAATAAAATTAATTTATTATTTGAACAATCCTCTAGGGATCCTTTATAATATATATAATTTTTTTTCGAGAGGTAGATCATAGATCTTCAAACAATGATAAAGATAAATAGTTTTCGTGCAATCCTCCGGGATGCATTATAAGTTCTTCAAGAACTATATAAATTATTATATTTCAATCATTCAGGGATCAAGATTAGTTCTTCAAGAACTATATAATAAATTATTATTTTGCTATCCTTCATGGATGCTTGATAAGTTTTTCAGGAATTATATAATAAATTATTATGTTGCTCTCCTTCAGGGATGCTTGATAAGTTCTTCAAGAACTATATAATAAATTAGGTTTAATACCCTTTTGGTCCTCTAACTATAGGTCCAGGTCCAATTTGGTTCTCTTTCTTTTAAAAGTTTCAAATTGGTCCCTTACGTTATTAAATAGGTACACGTTTGTCCTCGCCGTTAGAAAAGTTAGAATTTCACTTAAAAGGTTGATGACGTGGATTGATTGAGCTTATGTGTATGTTAGTGAATGGGGATGTGGCACGGTTTTTATTCTTCTATGCTGAGTTGTATTAACTTAGACATATTGAGGATGTGGAAAAAATTTCTAAATCATTTCCATTTTACAAGTGCATGAACCCTAGCAGAGAACACGAAGGAGACAATTGAGGTAGAAGACGAAGACGAAGCATCCCAGACAAATGTCATATGCTTAATCATCTACCACCATCAAATCATAGACTCTCGTGCAGTTCTTCTCTAATGTCCCCCTCCATTGCTGATCTTGAAAGGCAAAACAAAGGGTTGGTTAGAAGAGTTCAATCTGAGGGAAACTTGGAGGACTTAGCCTATGCTAGTTGCAATAATGAAGAGAGATTCAATTATATGGACCCTTCTAAAAGGTATTCAGGGAAACAAAGAGGCTTGCCACTTGAGACAATTCCATCTTTCTCTCTTTCCAAACAAACAGGCTTGCGTGAAGAAGAGTAAGATGAAAAATCTGATATTGAAGATGAAGGCTATGATGAGTTCAGCGTGATGAATAGGATGATGGTGAGTGAAGAAGTGGATGATAGAGTTTGTAGGGTGAGTTTTGGTGATGAGGGAGAGGTTGGTAATAGAGAAATGTATCTTGCAAAGGGGCTTGGTATTGATATATGTGGTGGTGGTGGTGATGGCATAGGTGGTGGCTGCAGAGGAGGAGGCAATGGAGGTGGTGATTATAATTCTATGGATTCTGATAGAAATGATGGAGATAATAATAATCATGGGGTGGAAGAATATTACAAGAAAACGGTGCAGCAAAATCCCGGGAATCCATTGTTCCTGAGGAATTATGCTCAATTCTTATATCAGGTAACCTCTATTTCCTTTTGTTTGCTCAAACAACTTGATTAAAAATTCACTAGACAAACTTATGAAAATAAGCTGAAAACAACTTACAAACATATTATAAGTTGTTTCTGATACTAAGTCAATCCAAACAGGCCTATAGCTCTCAATTGTTGAATATCTGATTCTTATGCCAGGCTATGTTCATAACTTTTTTCATAATAATAACTTAAACCAACCATCTTAATTTTCAACACAAACATGGTTTTATTAGTGGAAACAATACTATTGGTGATGATTGGAAAATTGATGTTGTTTTGATTTGACAGTGCAAACAAGACCTTGAAGGAGCAGAGGAGTATTATTCCAGAGCCTTACTAGCAGATCCAAATGATGGAGAAGTTTTATCACAGTATGGGAAGCTAATTTGGGAGCTACATCATGACGAAGAAAGAGCTTCTAACTATTTTGAACGGGGAGTACAAGCCTCTCCTCAAGACAGGTACAAATACAACATCCTTTGTTTCATTCATGATATTCAGTTCAGATTATTGTTGTACATTTTAAATTAAGTTGTCACTTAACATGCTTGAAAATCATTCTAACAACAGCTTTTGGTTTCATTTCATGATATGATATTAGCCATGTACAAGCAGCATATGCAAGTTTCCTTTGGAACACAGAGGAAGATGAAGGCACAGGTTGCAATGACTCACAATGTTTACGTCAACATTTCTATTTTGGAGAAATGGCTACTACCGATGCTTAGAAGAGATATGATAAAATGAATTGATAAGAAGATTTTGTTGAGAGAAACAAGCACACTGTATTCTAATAATTGAAACATCAAATTGATGTGTAGCTTTGTGTTTCCTCAGCATAGTATGTACAGTTATTTAGAGATTTTTCAGATTTGTATGCAAACCGTTTAATCAATTGAATTCCATATTTGGGAACTGGTTTTAATACTTAATTTGCATCAAAGACACTCCAACTTAAGATAAACCATGATTATAGTTTTTCACTTAATCCTCTATAATGCCATAAATGTGGAAAATAGAATATCTGTGGTACATCTCTTTAAGATCAATACTTGCTTTAAACCAGTTTCAGAATAAATTTTGAAGTTTTCTGCATGTTTATTTAACAATGATAAATAGCTATTTTTTCAACACATCATATAACAACATTATTATTATAGTCAGATTATAAACTAGAATATCATAGAAAAGCTTGATAATTCAGCTGCAATAAGACAAACCAAATTTCCATGTGTCCTTGTAATATGCGTGATATTGGACATATTTGTAATTTTAAAAATAACTTTAAGCTACCAATTATATTAAAATCACCACCCTCTTAGGGTTTGTCTTAGAGTGTGCACTATGTCTGGTGATATCCTACCTGAAAATTCAATTGTGGTGCGTCCTTTCTTTGATTCAATCTATCCTTTTTCATCTTTGACGCTTAAAAATGGAACCTTTATTGTGTTTGTGCAGGTGGGGTGTGGAGCGGTGGGCTCGGATTTCTTGGCCACTGTTGCTGCTTATCCCAGGCCAGATCATAAGTTTCCCAAAGCTGGTATACACTTGCGAATCGAAGCGGGTTCTTGAAGATGAAGACGATCCGTGCCCAAAACTCATGATTGGAAGACGATTTTCGTTTCAATTGGGTTAATTTTGGGGAATATGTGACCTAGGGTTCACAATTGGGGGTGGTTTTATAACAGTATCAGAATCAAGGAAGGAGATGCTGACTGTGCAAACCAGTCATCCAACTCAGATTACACATCATCAAATTTAACACTGTTTGTCTTTATTTAATGGAAAGGATCACTATGTACCTATTTAATAACTTAAGGGACCAATTTGGAACTTTTAAAAGAAAGAGAACCAAATTGGACCTAGGCCTATAGTTAGAGGACCAAAAGGGGTATTAAGCCAATAAATTATTATTTTTCTATCCTTCAAGGATATTTGTTAAATTCTTCAGGAACTATATAACAAACACATTATTTTATAGTCTTTCAGAGATATTTTAACATTATTTATCCAATCCTTCTGGGATGCATGAAAATCATCGTTAATTTTTTCTTCTAATCAATATATCAATACATAATAGGCAGAATTAGAAATATATATTACGAAACAAAAAAATAATAATGTTACCTTCTAAATCTTGGAGCTTCATATAGTTAGACCTTCATTATCAAATTATTTGTATCACTTCTTAGACAAATAGTTAACATTCATATGGTAGAGTTTCATGTTGATAACATGTTATAAAACTAAGTAAAACAATATAGAGATCAAAGAGAGGAAGAGAAGAGAGAAAGTAATATTATATTATCTTATGCAAAAGTCCCTTTTACATTGCAATGTGGATCTTATTTATAGTACATGACTAATGAATAACCATTAACTTAGGGAATACACAAAAGTTAAGAAATTAACTCATAGGAGTTAAGGAATATAGAAAGTTTGGTAAATGAACATCCACGTCTATTTACTATTATTCATTAAAAAAAATAATTAATATCAATTTTTTATGAATGACCCATCAAATTTATTTAACATATTGATTTAGAGAATTTCTTATTGCATCCTAGGGGTTTCAATGTACCAAGTGAATTTTCACATATGTTTTCTGATTCTGGAGATACATCTTCGGACGCACCCAACACACACTCAATAAAGGTCATTCTGAACTACGCCTTTTCGTTTGGTTTAATTTATTCCAGAGATGCATCTCTGGAATAATTTCGTAATTACATCTTCGAATTCACACCAGAAACAGATTCAATAGATCCAAAATAAAATTGACATTCATAACATAAAATGATCATTACAATGATGATTTCAACAGAAAATTCAATATTACATTTCAATGTCCCGGTGGACGCTTGTACATCTTCAGAATATCTTCGACCGATCATTGTAGCGTCGCTTCCAACTCGAGCAGAACTTTCTCTTCGAAATCGAAAAACATATCCCACATAACCCTAACATCTGCTTGCGTCTTGAGCTCAAACTTGGTGAACTGAATCTTCCCTCCGTTGTCAATCGAAGGTAAACAGTACTCGAGCTTCACAATCTTTCGATTGTGTATGTAAAGTACGTAGGAGATGGTGGATTTTGTCTTTGATATCTTCGAGGGAGGTGAATTTAGTGAGCTTGAACGTTCGCCCGGCTGTAGAGTCGGAGAAGGACACATTTGCGACATACCAATATATTTTTATTTGTGACATTTGAGATATTTTGAGTTTGTGTGAAATATAACATTAGAGCACCCAAATTTATAGAAGGCAAAGATCAATTTGAACCACTTATCAACTAGCACATTGATTACAGAGATATATCTTCGAAAACGCACCCTATTATCTTATTCTGAAGATGTATCTCGAAAATTTCTCCTGAACCAGTATCACACCAGAACACTAAAACAAAATAATTTTTTCATTGACAAATACACACATGTTGTTATAGGGTAGATCAAAAATGCATAAAGACAAAATATGAATAAAAGGTGAATATATAACACTTCATTTATATTGAGACATGATAAGTGCAAAATGTACCTATTTTTGTATATAAGTTTTGTTGCACTTATCATTACTTTGTGTTAAAATTGGTTGAATAAACCCCGCTTTGTTCGTAAATACGTTTACTTTACGTTTTCGGTGTATGGTGTGGTACCGTGTAAATATCATTGAGTTTAATAGATTTTCATTTATTTTTACAGGTGTTCCAGCAATGGGATTTTTCCATATTCATAAAGAGCGTTGAATAAGCTTTCCAACGCTTCAAACTGTGCGTCAATCGGAGTTACGGTTCTTGAGTTATGATCAAAACAAATTCTGGGTTGCTGTCATGTTCGCACTGCGAACCCCCGTGGCGAGCACTCGCTAGCGAGTTCTCACTGCGAACCCGAGGCAAATAAAAAGTGCCTGGAAGCATGAAAAACACCATTCTAGAGGAAGTTAAGGCGGCATATGTTCGCAGTGCGAACGGGGGTTCGCAGTGCGAACCTGGGCAGCAAAAACCACCTATAAACTTCATTTTTCAGCATTTTTTAGAGTATGTTTTTGGGGGAACTTTCTCCCAACTTCATCAAACTTCATTTTTTCAGTAGATTAGCTTAGAAAACATCATGGAAGCTTGCATGCGGATGATCCGAGGTGGATTTCTCATCGATCGGCTTCGACAATCCGTGAAGTGTTTGGTTCATTTCTCTTCCTCTTTGTGTATTCTTTCTTGTTGGGTTGTGTATATGTATTTGCTATGATCTCATGTATATTTGTCGCCCATGGCGTTGTATAAAACTTTCTTTACAAATCTTTATTGGTAATTGTCTCTGATTTTTGCTTTATGCTCGGGGTTTGGGGTGCGTTAGAGATAACCGTCGCAAACTTCGATTAGGGATGATTGTCTATTAGTTTCTGGATTCTAGAGATAGATTTAGGGCTAACAATCTTCAATAGGCGTCGAAGCTTAATGTCCTTCGTGTTTCGAGGCTTCGCTCACGAGAGTGACGAAGAGAGTAACACGGTTGTTTTCTCAACTTTGCGTTAGACATAACCTGTGTTGTGAGCGATGTTGGGTGATATTGAGGAGTATTGTAGGTTGAGTATAACTGGTCGGTAAGTTTAAGTTTGTGAGGAGTCGATTATGTGCACGCCGGATAAGTTTGTCTTGCTGAAGAATGAGTTTCTTTTTATGTTTTAATATTTACTTTTTTGTTTTCATGTTTTAAACCATTTTAATCCAAACTCATTAACGCGAGAGACTGTCGAACGGCATTCTTTCCCTTGAACCGATCTCTGTGGACACGACATAAATCCCGGAGGGAATTCTTCCGAAAATAAATATTTTTGCTTGCTTGCCGCTATTCTGCACTCAACAAAATGGTGCCGTTGCCGGGGATTGGTTTTGATATTGAATCGCATTACGATAGTTTCTTTGTTTTTGAGTTTTGTAAATATCGTATATATTGTATATTTTCACTTGTTATACTGATACTTGTAGATTAACGTTTGTTTAAGTGTTTGGTTAGGACGCTTGCTTTTGGTTGCGCGGTGAGGCATCACTATGGCATGAAGGAAGGAAGTTGCTAGCTAAGCATCGTAAAGGCGTCGAGCTTACGATGTAAAATAAGCATGTTTTATTGTTTTTCTTTTCGAATGTTTTTGGTTGTTGTTTGCTCACAGATTTTGATTGACTTACTTGAGGATGCTTTTGTGATTATCCAAGTTGGTTCGTTTTAACTTGCGGATGTATGGTATGATTTTGTTAAGTTTTGTACACGTCTGAGGTATGTATTTATCGCTTTCTATACTTTAGCATATTCATGATACTTAGGCATTTTACAAACTTCCATGCCATCCATTCTTTTGTATACTTGTTCTATTGTGAATCACTTTAGTTCCCAACCTTTTTTTGAGGTGGCTTTCCATTGATCATATATGCACGGAGAACCAACATTCTTGTTCTAACTGGATTTTATTATGTTGAATCTTTTGTTTGTGTTGATTATATGAATGCATGAAAAGGATCAAGGCAATTGTTTCATTTTGAGCACAACCACCTTAGCCAAATAGTCAATTCACCTTGTGAGTGTGTGAGAATTTGTAACCCCTTTGAGCTTTTTGATCCATGTTTCTATTTGAACTTAATTCTTGTCTATGAGTATTTAGTTCACTTATTTTTGAATGGACTTTGTTTTTTCTTGGACCTCAACTTTGTGTTGTTGTATGGATTTTTTCCTTACCTTAGAAAGTAGGGAGTATTCACATGATGGTGCGGTTGAATTCAAGTTGGGGAGAGAATGATTGTGTACTCATTGGTTGGATTCTATACGGATTGAAAAAGAAAATAAAAAAGAGAAAAATTTGTGAAAGAGAAAAAGAAAGAAAAAAAGAAGAAAAAGAAAATCCTTGAAAAAAGAAAAAAAAAAGTTTCAATAATTGTGCTAAATAAGTATTGTGTGTTGTGTAGCACTTGGGATTTTGGAAGAAGTTGGTTGAAATGTTGTGTGTGAATCTTTGTGAGTTTTCACTCCCTTAGGTTTAGGCAAGTTTTTGTTTCAATTACCTTTAGAAATTGCCCCTTGTTTGTTTAACCGACCACGCTGCAACCTTGAAAAGCCTTTGTGATTCTTGCCTTTGTATTTTCAATGTGAATTTGTGGATGTATTCATAATTTAGTCTTTTGTTTGCATGAATGTTGTGTGAGTGTAAAGTACCTTATTGTGTGTTTTTCATCTACCGATGATTGTTCTTACTAGGTGTGATTCACTTTGGAACTTGTGTTGTTTTAGAATTGTTGGCATGATTTTTGTATTTTGCATTTGTTTCGTGACTATGTTATCGTCGTAGTTTAGTGGTAAGTATTTACATTGTGTGTACCATTTTTCATTTGAACCATACATTTGTCTTCCGTTTTTCAAAACTTGTTGATTCGTGATTCTTTGGTTATCACTCGGTTTCGTTGAGTCGCTTGATTTTTGTTTGAGGACAAACAATTATGTAAGTTGGGGAGAGTTTGATAAGTACAAAATGTACCTATTTTTGTATATAAGTTTTGTTGCACTTATCACTACTTTGTGTTAAAATTGGTTAAATAAACCCCGCTTTGTTTGTAAATACGTTTACTTTACGTTTTCGGTGTATGGTGCGGTACCGTGTAAATATCATTGAGTTTAATTGATTTTCATTTATTTTTACAGGTGTTCCAGCAATGGGATATTTCCATATTCATAAAGAGCATTGAATAAGCTTTCCAACGCTTCAAACCGTGCGTCAATTGGAGTTACGGTTCTTGAGTTATGATCAAAACAAATTCTGGGTTGCTGTCATGTTCGCACTGCGAACCCGGGGCGAATAAAAAGTGCCTGGAAGCATGAAAAATACCATTCTGGAGGAAGTTAAGGCAGCATATGTTTGCAGTGCGAACGGGGGTTCGCAGTCGGAACCTGGGCAGCAAAAACCACCTATAAACTTCATTTTTTAGCATTTTTTAGAGTATGTTTTTGGGGGAACTTTCTCCCAACTTCATCAAACCTCATTTTTTCAGTAGATTAGCTTAGAAAACATCATGGAAGCTTGCATGTCGATGATCCGAGGTGGATTTCTCATCGATCGGCTCCGACAATCTGTGAAGTGTTTGGTTCATTTCTCTTCCTCTTTGTGTATCCTTTCTTGTTGGGTTGTGTATATGTATTTGCTATGATCTCATGTATATTTGTCGCCCATGGTGTTGTATAAAACTTGCTTTACAAATATTTATTGGTAATTGTCTCTGATTTTTGCTTTATGCTCGGGGTTTGGGGTGCGTTAGAGATAATCGTCGCAAACTTCGATTAGGGATGATTGTTTGTTAATTTTTGGATTCTAGAGATAGATTTAGGGCTAACAATCTTCAATAGGCGTCGAAGCTTAATGTCTTACGTGTTTCGAGGCTTCGCTCACGAGAGTGACGAAGAGAGTAACACGGTTGTTTTCTCAACTTTGCGTTAGACATAACATGTGTTGTGAGCGATGTTGGGTGATATTGAGGAGTATTGTAGGTTGAGTATAACTGGTCGGTAAGTTTAAGTTTGTGAGGAGTCGATTATGTGCACGCCGGATAAGTTTGTCTTGCTGAAGAATGAGTTTCTTTTTATGTTTTAATATTTACTTTTCTGTTTTCATGTTTTAAACCATTTTAATCCAAACTCATTAACGCGAGAGACTGTCGAACGGCATTCTTTCCCTCGAACCGATCTCTGTGGACACGACATAAATCCCGGAAAAATACTTCCAAAATGTTTGTTGCTTGCCCTATTCTGCATTCAACAAGACACAATTACATATAATTATTCCTCCGATTAAACAAGAAATCAAAACGAATCGAAACATATGTCGTCGACTAAATCTATAGGTGGTACCCCCTTGGACTTTTATGCATTCGATTCTTTTTCAATGTTGTTCAATCTCTCGAATTCTCGCATCATTTCCATAAAATGATTCGGCCACGTCTCGGGTTTTGCGGTTGACTGAGTCGTCCACTTCGGTGATGTAAGTGGTATGGGGCATCCTAGTTTCAAGTAAACTTGAACAAAGTGACTTTATTTTGAAAGTAATTCAATACACATGATACGATCATTTGGATTTTGGGGTAGGGCGGTGCGCAGTGGGAAAAAGGTTTCCGAAAAATCATAGTGTGTCAGATAAATATACACTTTATCATATACACATGTTATTAGGTGACCCATATTAGGGAAACTCATCCATTTTGCCTCCGGTGCTGGACCTCTCAAGCAAGGAACAAGAGACTCATAAATTGCATTGTATTTTTCTTTATTTTCGTACAACCGTGTGTAAGATTCTTTATGCATCTTCAACTCTTGGATAAGTTGATGTCGGACAAGTGTATGACTATCTTCTCCTTTACCGAGTAAAGCCGAAACGGCTCGGTAACCGCAATTACCGTCCCCCACAACATTGACGATCCACTCGATATATTTGTGCATAAAATCTGACATCTTGTCAATGAATGGGATCTTCGGTGGAAGCGGCGTCGGAGGTGGTTTACTAATGCAGCCTCCTTTCACAATAATTTTTTGAGATTTTAGAGTCGGTGATTCTGGAAAAACTTTGTCAACGTGTTTAAAATACGAATGAGACCATGTAGTTGAGTTATCATTCAGTGTAGGCTTCATTTTCTTTGAAGCACCTTTTGTTTTTATCGGTTGAGAAGGCGATTTCATGTCGGTGGTTTCGGGATAGGAAATCTTCTTTAATTTTTCTTTGATGTGGAGTTTTATGTTGTCATCGGTCTTCGAAAATCTCTCTTGTATCACTTCCCATTCGGTCAAAATAGAGATATTCGATTTACCGTCATCCATGCATCCATCATCATCAAATCTAAGTCTCTTCCAATGAGAGCAAACCTCATCCATTCTTATTGGTTCACCAAGGTTCACCTTTTTAGCAATAACAAAAGCACATGGGAGACCATATGTTTTCACAATAGTGCATCCACACTTTATGCTATAAGAGCCTACATTATTAGCTCGTTTAGCCTCGTGAAAAATATAGTTCAAACCTACCCGAGAAATGTTACCAATCAATTGAGAATATAGAGTGTTGTCTTTAAAGCTGTGTTCCAAAACCGTGATGCTCTGACCAAATGTTGTTTATATCTCATTATGTTGGTTTTGAATCATGTGGTTCACGGAACCCCGGTCTCTACACAAATTCCCTTTACTATTTTCCAACCTATTTTTCAAAGTAGCATGGGCCGAATCAACTCTGTTAGTAGTTCTATTTCCAAGGTGTCTAACATTATCACTCCATGCACAAACTATCTTCTCCTTCACCTAATAAAGAATTGTGCTTTCAACATATTTCAAAAAATCTGAATACTTTTCACACATTTTCCGGAAATAAATAACGGAAACGACATATAGTTCTTTGGTGTAAGAATTTATTATATAATTCCATGCATCCATATTTTTTTCCACAATTACACCGCCTTCACCAATATTCCACTTTCAGACTCTATTTGTTTCGTCCCTACCGCAGGTTTAACACGACTTATCACATTCTTTGTTATGTGATACTTACAAAGTAATGCATAAGAAGAAGGAAATACCTTTGCAACCGAATTCATCACACTACGACAGAAAACACATATCACAACAGTTAGAAAAGGTATACCACCACGCTGGTCCAACCGTTGTGAGGTAAGATGTGATTGTATGTATGATGATTTCCACCACGGACGTGCAACTGTAATTGTACATATGTAGCACGCTACCTACCACAACGGTTACTTTAAACAACCGTTATGATATTTTTTAATGCAACATATTTAACAACGGTTGTGCTAAACAACCGTTGTGATATATAGACCTGAGTTTATTATAAATTATGTGGAATGCTTATTTTGTCAATGCTCACTAAACATATAACCTTCCAATCTGCAGTAGAACATTATAATATGACAAATTAAGTTATATTAGAAGAATAAGTTCACGTTTAATGCTAGACAAGAGTTCTTCAACTCCTTATCCGTATTTTGTTCTTTAACAGTAAGAACTTGGTTTAATGATCCTAGTTCTTCAACTGCCCCTACCTTCACCTCTAATTCTTTTTGCAAAATATTATTTACTTTGCAAACAAAATTAGAGGTGGAGAGAGGGGTGGTTAAATATCTACAATCATTAAACCAAGTTCTAACTATCAAAGAACAACATGCAGTTAATAGTGTGAAGAATTATTGTTAAGAATTGAACGTATACTTATTTTCTAATACAATTTTATCTATCATATCATAATTTTCTAATACAGTTTGGAAAGTTATATTCGGGTAGGGGTTGGAAAAACACCCAAACCATATAATATATGATAAACTCATCTTTTAAACAAACATTAATAACAACATTCATCAACAAGAAACCATAAACAACAAACACGATACAACAAACATATCAAGTCATAAAATGCTTCAGAAACATACCGTACATGTCTCATAATGGCGTGTCAACAATGAAATAAGGATGAAGCTAAATTTAAAGCTGCAAACTTGTGTATATTTTGAATGGATGTCATTCTGGATCTTTGACACAAGTTTGCGACGCTAACTTTAGTTTCGTCCTCTTTATTGAAACAAGCATCTATACCTATAAGTCAAAACAAGAAGGAAGTTCAAACAACATGAAACAAGCTATTGAAACAAATTTTGAAAAAAAAACGATAGAGAAAAAGAACCTGTAAATACCCATTGGCTAAGATTTGATGTTATGGTTTCGTTTTGGGGTTTCTATATGAGAGAGACGGGTGACAGAGTTGTTAGGGTTTCATTTTGAGAGAGACGGGTGAAAGAGTTATTAGGGTTTTGTTTTGAGAGAGACGACTGTTATGTACTGAAGCGAGAGATAATTTCACTTATATATAAATAATTATCACCTTTCATCACGGTTGGTAATACAAACTGTGGTGATATACAAGGTCAATAACATTTTTATCACGATAAATGACTAATTGTTGGTGTTGGAATTCGAACCATTTCAATATGTGTATCTTTCACTACGGTTGCTTCATTTGACCGTTGTGACATGTCCTTTAGTAAACTATTACCACGGTTAACACTATGGTCATTGTAAAATTGGTGTTACGAAATGTCTATTTTGTAGTAGTGTCAATGCGGTATCGCAGTCGGTAACAATCGCTTTAGGCATCTCACCTTGGACCTTCAAAAGTGACTGACACACCTCTAATGTTCAAGTAAAATTGTCCTCTTTTCTGCACTCTAGAAATGCAAAACCGGCAGAATATGTCTTCTCATTTGAGGTAACACCAACCATCTCAAAGAATAAAAGTCTATACTTGTTGGTCTTATAAGTTGAATCAAGTATGAGCGTCGTAGGAAACGTGTTGAACAACTTTATGGAATCAGGATGAGTCCAAAAAATATCTCTAACTATAACTTCATCATCGCACGCTCAGTACTTGAACTCGTAATTGTTATCATCCAACAATTTCAAGAGTTGTTGCATCTCAGTTATATGCCCCCTAAGCGCCTTGTTAATGAGGTACCGAATATTATACACTTTCTTGATATTTGATATATTGTCGGGTCATTTCCGTTTCAATGTTGCAAGTATATTTTTCGGTTGAACAAGATTCAAAGTCATGTCACTAATACATTCCTTTTCTTTCGGCTTGAGCCGACATACACTAGAATGGCCGGCTAATTTTAAACACAAATCATGGTTATGCAAACCACATATAACATTAAATCTCCAATATTTGTTTGCCGACATGTAGCCACAAACCTTAAACGGACGCTCACGTTTTCTACTACTCGTGTCGTCTCTTTTAAAATTCCAAAGAGGGGTTCGATATTTCTCGCTTCTTTCGCACACCATTGTCACAAAGGCGCATATTTTATCCGAACCATTATCGGACCTTCCGATAACCACACCAAATTCAAGTTTAGAGACCTCTATACAAATCCATTCAAGCATTTGATCATGAGATTTAAACTCTTCAAGCATTTGATCACGAGATTCAAACTCTTTCTTGTTTTCAAAGTCGTTGCCAACATCTACCGCCTTCACAACAACCCCTTGAACATTCGGAGAAACAACTTGTTTTGGGAAAACATCAGGGTGCATCATATCTACTAAAAGGATGGAGATTTGGAGTGAAAAAATGGATTGAGAATGAAGGATTTTTAGAGTGAAAGGTTAAGTTGGGAATGAAGTATGTAAACAATGGAGGAGTGATCATGCAGCTGGATGCTATATCAAATATTTCTGGAAATGCATCTCTGGAATTACCTGACATGCAAAGACGACATAAAATTTCAAAATGCCGCCCATAATTTCGGAGATGCATCTCTGAAATATCTATTGAACTAAACAGTTAAAATGTTTTTCTTAAAATATCTCAGAGATGCATCTCTGGAATATATACTAATCTGAACAACTAAATTGTTTTTCTTAAACTATTCCAGAGATATATTTTTAGAATAAAATTAATCCAATATATGGGAAGTAACTCAAAATGATCTTAATTGAATAGGTAAAAGGTGCGTCCGAAAATATATCTCTGAAATCAAAAAACATATGTAAAAATTCACATTGTGCATTAGAAACATCCTAGAGATAATAAGAAATTCTCTTGATTTATAACTTCCAAGCTTCATCAATCACTTTGTCTTTTAGCAGCTGGTCAATGAAGTTTTTATGCTTAAGAAACACTTTGTCTTTTAGCAGCTGGTCAATGAAGTTTTTATGCTTAAGAAAGATTCTCCACATATATAGACGTGGTATTGTTAACTCAACCATCGATGGTAAGAGGTCCCTTCATCAATTATTGAAACACCAAAGACTTTTGCAATTATATACATGATTTTAATTTAAAATGTGCCTTTAGCTTTACGTGAATAATCATCCATCCCCCCAAAAAAAGGAGGAAAAAAGTTATAGCTGACTTGCATCAACATTTATGGGTGCCAAAGGCAGTTTCCAAATGTTTTCTTGCAAAATTCTAGTCTTCCATTAAGCTTCAATATTCACACTAAGGTCTTCTTATATTGTAACAAAAAATAAAGATAATGGCCATAATAAAGGATGGTTGGAATAATTTTACCTTAATAATCAAATGATGAAACACTCATTGAATCAAAAACACTAGACACGCAGTAATAATTTGAAAAAATAAATAAATTAAACGTAATTACAATTGTCAGTGTTGTATCGGTGTCAAATATATATCGATCATCCAACATACTTTTTTTTAGAAGTGTCGGTGACTACCATAATAGCCGAAATTATTCTGAGTTCAATAGCAGCTTACAATTCATTTTACCGAAACTCGTGCTTAAAAGAATAACATGGAAAAATGAAATTTAGAACACTTCCCTTAATTAAAATATTCATAGAGTTCCACACATAAAGATGTAATCAATAATCATCTAAACAAAGTAACTATCTTGAATATAAGAAACTGAAGCATTGATTCATTGTTACCTTCACTTGAATATCAACGAGCTACTATAGAAGTAACAACATGAGTAGCTTCAGCATCTAAACCAGACGTCAAGGATCTTTCTAACATTGGATCAGATGATGATTGATTGAGAAGAGAAAGACAGAGAACAATTTCTGCAATGCTTGGTCTTGACAATGATTTATCTGCAGTACAATTCACTGCCAAAGAAGCCAAACTAAGAGCATTATCAATAGGATAAAAATTCTCTAGCTTAGGATCCATCCATTTTCTTAAGCTCTCTTCTCTATCCCCTTCAAGATCAAAAATCTTCCAGAAATCCTTCCACAGAATAACCACCTCACCATTTTCCTTCGTCGTTATCGCTTTCTTGCCGGTAAGCAACTCAATCAGAACAACCCCAAAAGCGTAAATGTCGATTTTCGGCATCATGGAATTTGTTGAAGTTCTAGCCATTGAAAAATTCGCTATCTTGGCCTTAAAGTTTGAATCCAGAAGGATATTACTTGTTGTGATGTCTCTGTGGATTATTCTTGGGTAAGTATGTTCATGCATGTATTGCAGACCAACTGCAACATCCACTGCTACTGTTATTCTCTGAGACCATGTAAGCGAGACCACCGAGTTCGAAGTTTTCGACGACTCCGAGAACAACCACTCATCAAGTGATCCATTTTCAGCATACTCGTAAACAAGGAAACAGTTTCCGTCGTTGTCGGAAGACACACCCATAAGTTTCACAAGATTTCCATGATTTACCTTCTGCAGAATTTTCAGCTCCTCAGAAGCATCTTCCTTGATTTTTTTCACAGCTAAAACTCTACCATCTATATTGGCCTTATAAACTGATTCACCAATCTTACAATTCTCACTCAAGTTCATTGTAGCTTCCATGATCGCATCCATTTCATACATTGTTGGCTTGCTTACGTAACCCGAAACACCTGAAAGCAACTTATCCGCAGTCTCTGCCAATGAAGTACTCCTATTCAATCTCTTCATTTTCAGACAATATACATAAACAAGTGATAGTGTTAAAACTACAATGAAAAAAGCACATCCTAGGCTAATACCAATTATAAAAGCAGGTTTTTGAGTGCTGTTTTTTCTTCCATTTGAAGATGGTTGATCAATTACCGGTAACTTTGTCACAGGGATCAAAATCGGAACGTTGGTTGAAGCAGTGAAGTTTTGATTGTTTTCAGTAAACATGTCCACCTGTGATGCACCAAACTTGGAACTTACACGGGTAACATTGTCATTAGCCTGCCACACATAAGTAATCAGATACTTTATTCCTTTGCTTAACTGATTCTTCGACGGGCATTTGCAGAATAAAGGGACTACAACTTTGATTTCTGGTGGCAATAGATTTGGACTTAGATTAGGGTTGAAATTTTCCATTTCCACGTAATTTGTAAGATTCTGGTATGAAGTGGTTGAAACTATGAAATAGTTGTCACCTAGCTTGATTGTGTAGGTAAAATTCGCAAAATTGCGATTTCTAGTGCAACCGCAAGTTACAGGCACTAGCAAGAGTTGGCCTTCAACAAGCTTCTTGTCCTCGTCTTCTATGTTACTGGCTTTTGCAATGGATAAAGGACTCATATCAAATATATCAGATATGTTAGTTAGGCTCAAAAAGTTTGGAGACCGAGCAAAGTATGTCACATAGGTTTCACATGAAGGAGGTGAATCCACCGGGCATGAAAAGTTTGTTCCACTGAGTTGAAGTGGTTGAGCTGAAATGCTAGTGACAAAAAACAAGATGAGTGCAAGAAAAAGGGCATGAGATCTAGAAGGAAAAAAGAAGATAGCCATTGTTGTGTAATTGTGAAGAAATGCAAGTTATGGAAAAGAGAAAAGAGAGTTTCTTATGGCAAGTAACAACCAAGACTTATTGTTATACCTCTAACTTTATATCCATCTCTCCTTTGGACATATCTTTCGGTTTGATATTAAATATATATGCTTCTGTCTCTGTCATTAGTTTTACTATTTTTCCTTTTCAAATCTTAGACACTGTGAACAAATCCAAATTAAGTATGAAATCATGCGCAGAATATAATAAAGATGGTAATCATAATATGGTGCCCTTACACGATGTCAGCTAGCTGGCTGATACCTAAAGACTATCTAACTTGATGCCTTTACCGTATTTTTAAGGGGCAGACTCACAAAAGATATGGTTTAACGTTTAACAAAGGCCAAGTCTATTATATATATGCTATTATAATATACACAGGCAATGAACAGCTAACCATGTTTGAAACTTCCAGTTACAATGGTTTTAATATGTTAAAACACCTTAACAAACTTTTCATAATTTATATGTTCCCTATTTCTAGTACAAAGCTAGTTTGGATAGGAACGACATTTACATCGCCACATAAGCTTGACTTCTCCTACTAAATAAAATAGAATAAGATGTCGTTCTTACCCTACCCTTTTTTGCTTGAGTGTGGCTTTCTGTACTTCATAAGAATACAACTGTGTCAAAACTCTTCATGAACAACTTTTCCGCTCATGTTGTCCAACCCGATTCGAAGGATTAGTCTTCGCAGTTCCGCATAGAGAAACTTTTCTTACATAAAAGAAACTGATAACAATATATTAAAGAGATCTTGTAACCAACTTTTTTTGTAAGAAAATTAAAAGGAATTGATAATTGCAGTAAGCTACAGCAATAATAATAATAAATAAATAATCATTAGATTCCCCTCAAGTTGCAGAAGACAGCAAACGACTGATTGTAGCTTTCAACCAGAGGTTTATTCATCCTGTGATTGTACCAAGATGATTTCTAGCACTTGACCAAGTGAATACAATTATACAATGAAATATTAAGTACCCATCAGAACAAGAGCTAATTCCTGAGTATCAACTCATGTTTTGCCAAAAATACATTTTCAAAACTCAAATAATTACTGCAATTAACAATTTTTTTGCAATCTGTCCCAAAAAAATATCAAAGGTTAAGGAATTTGGGTACTGTTTTTCGCCTGATATACTTTGTGCTGATATTTCATGCAAGGTGAAGTACGCACCTATCATATAGCCCAATGAATAACTCTAGTCACCTTTTGAAGTAAAACAATTTGAATATATGTTAAAAACTCTTGTGAGATCTGCAGAACTGACAGTCCATACATGACCAGGCAATGCCGGTGGAAGGGCCATATTCACTTCCTCACAGCTCTCTTCTACTGCTGCGGCCTCTCTCCGTCTCCCTTCTCTCCAGAGGCTCTTCACAAGCAACTCTTTGGTGGCAAAATCAGGGATCAACCCCGAATTCTTCATGTCTTCAAATAGCCTCCAAGCCAGTGCAGCTCTTTTTGACTTGCAATAACCTTCGATTAATACCTTAAACAGATACGCGTCTGGTTCAAAACCACTCTGTCTGACCATTGAAAAAAGTGTCTGTGCAGTTTTAATGTCACCAAGTTGTGAAAAATATTGCATTAGACCTGAAAATGTTTGGATATCTGGGCAAATGCCGTTTAAAATCATCTCATCAAGCATTTCCAGGGCATCAGAATCCTTACCACACTTGGTCAACGTTCTTAAAAGAGATGAAAACAGAAGCATCAGGTTAACTTTTGATATAGACCCACAAAGTATTCGATCATCGTTGAAAACCTTCAGAGCAGCATCAGCATTTTTTGAAATCCCATAAAAGTCAATGATTAACCTTAAGGTGCTGAATGGTAGTCTCATTCCTTCCATTCGGATCTTGGAGATGAGTTTATCAACTAACGCAGTACGTCCATGGCGAGCTAGAAGGGTCATGATTCTTTGCACCGTGTATATATTATGAGTAAATCCAGGTTGATCCGCAACCCAGCAGAAGAAATTCCACGCAGTATCTGGTTTATTAAAACATCTAAGTATCTTGCACACCAACCTAGTTGTCCATACAAACTTTGCATCCTCTAGCGCTGATACCTCATCAGGACTCCAATTCTGTAAGGCACTAGCCAGAGACCGCGGATCCAGCCAGGGTTTTAAGCGGGTCCCATTTACATGATCACATTGCAAATCACCATTCCCATTTTCATTTTCGCCCTCTTCCTCATTCTCTTCCTCATCACTACTATCATTAGCATATCTTACATTCTTGATTCTTTCATCCGGGCAAATTTCTGTATACAATTCATCCATATCCTTAAGAAATCCTTCATCCTTCACCTGCTTCAATAACAAACTCACAGTTCGACTAGGTAATATTCCATCAACTTGCATCTCAGTAACTAAAACTCCAACTTCATCAAACATTTTACTACCAACCAAACCTTCAATTAGAACCGAGTACTGTTTCATTGTACGTTTAATCCTCATCAAAGGCAACAAATTAAAAACCTCAATGGCTTCCAAAAACTTGCTTGATTTCACAAGGTGCTCAATTATTATACTAAAGCTTCTACAGTTAGGAACCGACCCTTCATCAACCATTTTACAAAAAACTCCAACAGCCTCATAGTCCCTACCCAATTCTACATAAAGAGACATAACAATGTTATAAGATTCAGTACATACACGGTTCCTTGCATCAAGTCGATACCGATCCCAAACCTCGAGAACGGAATCAATGTCCCTAGCTGCAGCATACCACTGCATTAAATTCATAAAACTGATCTTAACATTTCCAAACCGTTTACTTTGGATATCATCAATGAGGGATTTAAGCTCATCACGCCTACCAGATTTTGCTAGCACAGTGGCAAGAGCATGAAGGGTATTCTGGGTATGTGAAAAATGTGTACTTTCTGTTTTCTCAAGAGTGTGAATGAGGGAAAGTGCAGAATCTGCACAAGGTGCAGAACGAAGTGCGTGAGTGACAACAAAAGAGTCAAATAAACGGTGGCTTATGAGAGTGGGGAGTGTGGAATTAGGGTTATTAGAGCGTAGCGACAGTCGAATTGAATCTATAAGCTTTGCACGGTTTAGGTAGTGACAAATTTTTGTGGGAAAAGGGTCACGACGACGGGTATAGAAACGAATTTGAATGCGAAGTTGCAAGGTGTTGAACTTGCGAAGAAAAGGAATTGAATTCATCCACATTTAGCACCTTTAGATCATAAACGAGGAACTATTTTGTTCTTCATTGAGTGGCGCATATAATCAAACACTTGGTGTGTTCGAATGCGCGCGTATACGAAAAGCCCGTTTGATTAGAGAAAAAGGTTGTGACGGTACACAAAATTTTACCTAGCATCCTCAAAAAATTTTGTTTACCATATTAACTATATTACCCTTTGGAATATATTAGATTAAATATGTTGTAACGTACTAACTACTTAACATATAATTTTAAATAATTTCTTGAAAGAAAATTATCATATTAATAATTTTGAGAACAAACAACATTAGGGTTGTTATGGAACAAATGCTACTTTGAAAAAATCAATGATGGAAAATGATAGAATGGAGTGAAAAAAAGTTCAAAGGAGGGGTTACAGAAACTTAGTAGGAGGTAGATGGGATACATTTCCAAAAGGGGGAAGAAAGCATAAAGAAGTTGGGGAAGGAGAGTGTTCCATCTTTTTTTCTACTTTTTCAGACAGATTTAAGGTGAAAGATATATTCAACCTATTTGCAACATATGGAGTACTGAAAAAAGTGGTTATCCATCAGAAGAGGAATAAGTTTGGGAAGCGATTTAGGTTTGCAAGGTTTCTAAAAGTTTCAGATGCGAGATCCTTGGCGATGAAATTGGATAATATCTTTATTGATGACTTGAAAATTCACGCGAATATCCAAAGATTTGAAAGAGGTGATATGATAAGCAAAGGAAGACATGAAAAGGGACCGAGGAGAGACAATAATTTGGCGAACAATGGAGTTTCATTCAGAAGACAAGGGATTAAGGAAGGTAGAGTAGGGAACAGGTCTTTCGCATAAGTTGTTAACAACTGTAAATAGGAGGTTAGTGGTAGACAAGTTTCCACAGTACTGAAGTTTCAAACGGAAGAATCGGAGCTGAGCAGATTTAAAGGGGCCTTTGTTGGAGTAGTTAATGAACCAGGGATGGCTTACAACATTCAGAACAATTTTGAGATCGAGGGTTACTTTTCAATTAAAGTTACTCCATTAGGGGCCAATATGTGTCTTCTAAAGGAAAGTGGTGAAGGAGAAATTAGAGATTTAATTCGAGAAGCTGAATCTTGGTGGAAACAATGGTTCAAGGAGATTAGAGAATGGAGGGGGGAAGATATGTATAAAGAAAGATTGACCTGACTTAGATGCTTTGGTATTTCATGTCAGGCATGGAATTTTTCCTTCTTCGAACTATTGGCGAAGACGGTGGGTACGTATGTGTATATAGACGAGAATACGCTCAATGGGAAATGTATGGATGTGGCAAGGATTTTGGTTCGTACTAGTTGTGCTTTGGTGATTAATGAGATCTTCAAAGTTTAGATTAATGGAGTTGTTTTTAGCATTAAGATGGTGGAGGACAGTCATTGACCTTTGCGTATAACCATCAACAATCTTGACAAGAATAAGGCTTCTGACTCCTCTTCCTCGGGTTCAGAGAGCTCTTTGAGTAGATTCAATAAGGAGGAAGATGATGAATATTGTAACTTGGAGCAGAGAGATGAATGTATAGTTACGGGAAGAGATTTTGGTTCATTCACAACTAAACCAGTTCAAGACTCGTTGGGTAAGGAAACAGAGATAGGTTTGGTAGATGACACATTATCGAAGGAAAAAGTAATTGCAGATGTTATAGCTTCAACGCATAATTTCTCGGATTTCAATGTGGCTATTATAGCTGCTAAGGAGACTTCTAAGGAGGTGGCAACCCCTAAGGTGGTAGAGGTAGTAGGGGATGATGGGATAGCAGTTGAACCTCTATCCTTAGATAAGGTGACAGATACTGATCTACAACAGAGGATAAACGAGGAAAACTTAAAAGTAAGTTTTTGTCATAAGTTGAAAAGGACAAAAGTTAGGAAGATGATGGAGTTCTCTTTTGTGATTGACAAGTTGGAAGCTAAAGATAAAGGTTTATACAAGGGAAAGAAGACAACAAACAATAGTAATCCATGATAGTGGGATCTCTTAACATCAGAGGGGGAGGCAATTTTCCCAAGAGAAAGAGGATTAACAGCCTTATTAAATCAGGTAATGTTGATTTATTTTTTATTCAAGAATCTAAGTTAAAATTAATTGATGCAAATCTTGTAAAAGAATTATGGAGAAACAAAGAGGTGGGTGGTCTTATTGTAGTTCTATTGGATTTTTTGGTGGTATTATTTCATTGTGGAATGAATCTATCTTCAGTCTTGTGTTCTCTTTCAAAGGGGAAGGTTTTCTGGGGGTTAAATTGAAGTGGAAGAAAGATTATTATTATATGGTGAATGTGTACTTCGGATGCTCATTGCAAAAGAAAGTTGTGTGCAGAGTTGGATCATTGCAAAAGAAGTTGGTTAGATGGTATCTGGATTAGTGGAGATTTTAACGCAACATCATATGTTTTCGAAAGAAAGGGAGTCAGTTACTTGAACAGATCCTTGGAGATAGGAGAATTCTCAGATTTTATTGATTCACTGGGTTTGGTTGATCTTCTAGTGATGGGAAATCGGTTTACGTGGTTCAGTGGAGATGGCAAAACCATGAGCATATTGGATAGATTTTTAGTCAACTCTTCTTTTGTTGATAGATGGGGAATGATAGGGCAATCTACTGAGAATAGGGATATCTCGGATCATTGTCCGATATGGATGAAGATTCTTGTTAGAGATTGGGGGCATAAACATTTTAAAACCAATGATTGTTGGTTTGAGAACCCCAAGTTTATCAAATTTGTGGAGGACAAATGGATGAATTATAAGGTGAAAGGGAGGAGCGATTTTGTTCTCAAAGAGAAAATGAAGCTGTTGAAAGGCGATTTAAAAGGTTGGAATAAGAAAGTTTTTGGGTGGTATGATCTCAAGGTGGAGGAGGAAGTGGATATCATTAATGAGGCAGATCAAGTTTTACTTACAGTTACCAGTGGAGAGATAGTAGACCTAGTGACGAAAAGAACTGAGGCTTTCAGGGAGTTTTGGCATAAGCTCCACATCAAAGACAATATGATTGTTCAAAAGTCTAGGATTAAGTGGAATAGGGAGGGGGATACTAATTCGAAGTATTTTCATAACTTGGTTAAAGGGAGAGCCAAAAGCAACTTTATAGGCTCTGTTAACACTGCAGTTAGCTTGGTTGATTCGGTTACTGATGTGAAATATGCAGTGAGGGAGTTTTTCATATAGAAATATTCAAAAACTTCCTATGATAGACCAGCTTTTGAAGGGATTTCTCTTAACAAATTGTCAAAAGAAGATGCAGACTTTTTGGAAGCTTCTTTTTCAGAAGAAGTTAGTGCAGCAGTTTGGAGTTATGAGGGAACTAAGAGTCCAATTGGCCTTAGAAATTACAGGCTTATTTGTCTGGTGGGTAGTTTGTACAAAATTATTGCTAAACTTCTCGTGGACAGGATCAAAAATGTGATTGGAGGTTTAATTTCTCAAAACCAATATGCTTTTATTAAGGGCAGAAACCTGATGGATAGAGTGGTGATAGCTAACGAAGTGGTTGATCAAGCTATTAGAGAGAATAAGGAGTGTGTTTTATTCAAGGTAGATTTCTAAAGAGCTTACGATTGTATGAATTGGGAGTTCCTTAGGTTTTTTATGACAATGATGGGGTTTGGTAAGGTTTGGATGAAATGGATGGAAGCTTATTGATCTTACCGGATCAGAAAGGGGTCAGCAGCCAGGACACATCGTGAGCTCCTTAGTTCGCCGGTGGTGGAGAAGAGGAGGGGGTGTACATGTAAGGCACTCCGATGTTAAAGTCAGTTTCAGCGAGAGTGATAAGGCAAGTACATAAAGGGTGTAGAGAATAGAATGCCTGGTCCTCTAGTGATAGAGGGTATTTACAATGAGCCCTCAGCACTGGGCCAACGGTTACTTTGCATTGGGTTCAATTACTAGGCCCAATACGAGTAGCTACCAAGGTCTACGTGGCGTAGGGAAGATCAGCACGTGGTTTTCACCCTGGATTAACTGCCCCGCGATCTTCGGATGGTGGGTTGACCTATTCTTCAGGGCATGGGTAGTTACCTGATGACATGTCCCCGCGTGAGGGCACGTGGAGACCGTGGGGGGACGCGTGAGCGCTCCCCGTGTGGCTTGATGGATTGGGCCTTCATTGGGCCCTCCCCGACAGGGGAGGTGGATTGGGTTGTGCCCGACAGTGGGGCAGCCTCTGGCCCAGTCCAGAATAAGAGCCGCCGAGTCGTTGCTCCGAAGCAGAGGAGTAATGACTTAAGAGTTCGTTCTAGTGTCGAGGAGAGACGTAAGGGATGCTTAGAGGGATATCGAGCGTGCCGAGAGCGAGGGCTATTCGACATGGTTGATCAAGTGTTCATTTGCGGGGAGACCTGCCCTCTAGGTACAGTCACGGCTCTTTTTCTGCTTCTCCCGGGGAGACGTT
The DNA here is from genome assembly GCA_022829125.1 of Lathyrus tuberosus. Lineage (NCBI taxonomy): Eukaryota > Viridiplantae > Streptophyta > Magnoliopsida > Fabales > Fabaceae > Lathyrus > Lathyrus tuberosus. The sequence continues at coordinate 815,414 of JALAZF010000073.1, read as the reverse complement.
CCCGGTAGCGAAAGGGTTGGGCGTTGTGCCGACGATGTGATGGAGACGAAAAGGACTGGGCACGTCTGGCTTCGGGCAGAAGAGGTACTTGAAAGGACGCGCGTAGCGTCCTCTAGGGCCACATGTTAGAAGCAATAAATGTCTAGGGCGGCTAGGCGTGGGAGTACTTGAGTGCCTAGTGACGTTTCGTTTCTCGTGCCAAGGTTTATAAATAGGGGGAGTCCGCTTCATTTGCACTCTCCCCTCTATTCTGACTCAAAATTTCTCTCAAGTTTCTCAAGGCATCCTCTGCCCCCTAAAGCAAGTCCGTCGTCGCCTCCGCCGTCAATCTTCTTCTTCCGTCCAGAGTTCATCCCCCCTTCAAGTAAGTTCATCGTCCATTTCTCCAAGTTCTATGGGCTTTATGGGTTTTTTGGGAGCTTTCTTGAATCCGGGATGAGTTTTCCGGGGACTTATGGGGTTTTTTGCGGCTTTTCTGGGAAACCCATGAATTTTTCGGTGGTTTCATGAAGTTTCTGGTGGGGACTATGAAGTTTCCGATGAGGATTCCGGGTACTTAATGAAGGTTCTGGAAAATGGATGAGGGTTTCTGATGAAGGTCGCGGACACCCATGAGGTCCCGACGTCGGAGACACATCTCCCCATGGCGCGAACGTACCGAGGGGGCGTCTTTCATCGAGGAGGACTCGTGTCGAGGGGACTCCTCCCTGCGGGGGAACTTGCACCCCGTGACGAATGGGTTTTCCTCGCGACCACGCGCTTGTCAGCAAGGGGTCCGAACGAGGACGTGTGTCAAACATATCCTCGCCCTTTCACTTGATTTGCGGTGGAAGGGTGGATTTGATCTTATCGTTGAATTCACTGTTCCTTTTTACTCTTCAGGTTAAATGGATCCCAAGTCCGAGGATGTTGTCATGCTCGACGAAGAGGTCGTCAACGCTTCTACAGTTGTCGAGGACGTTGAAAACAGCGCTGGGGACGTGAACGATGAGTCCCCTTCCGCCTGGGCCGAGCTGGAACCCTTGTCCTCGGTCTCGCCGTTTGTCCACGATGACTCAGAAGTTTTTTCTATCGTCAAGAACCTGGCTGAGGGGGCTCCGGTCAACTGGAAGGTTATTCAGCCTAAAGAAACCGACTATATATGCTCGAGATATTAAGGAAAACATTTTCCCATGTACGAGTTCTACTTCTAGGGAGCGGGTCTCTGCCTGCTTTTCACCAACTTTCAAGTTGCAGTTTTCCTATGGCTAGATTTGGCGCCTTCGCAGCTTCACCCCAATGCCATCGCGTTTAGCGGGCATATGAGCTCGGCGTCGGGGCCACACTTCCTTTGTTCTTTCGCCTCTTCCATTTGCAGCGGAAAACTCAACATGGTCAACACAGCTGGGTGTCTCTAAAGCAACCGAGGAGGTTGTTCAAAGTGTACTTGGACTTTGTCCGTTCCTTTAAGGACATGTATTTTTTGTTGTGAAGCCAATGACTCACGCTGCCATCGACTCCTTGTTCGAGCGCATGGAGACGATTATTGACGGGAAGCCGAAAGTGACCTTGGAGGCAATGTTTCCTCTGGAATGGCATAACAACCACTTTAAGAAGGGGACTGAGAGCTATATCGCGAAGCCCCAAGACTTAGACGAGGATGACAAGATTTCCTACGACAAGATTGTGGGCTTCGTGGACGGCTTCACCCTTGCTAAGTACATGCATAAAGACGGGAGTTTCGTCAGGGAGGCCAACGGGGAGATCGCCGTCGAGGCCCATTTAATAAATACCAAGGCACTCCTCGAGTGTGGTTCCGACGAGGAGGCTTTGAAGCTCTTAGGTAGTGCCTGTTTTTATCTGCCTGACTTATTATTTATCATTGTTATAATAACTTGAACTTTCTGTGTTGCAGGTCGGATGTCGAACCTTCAAGAGTGCGTGCTGTGGCTTACGGCGACGAAGGCTGGGAAAAAGGCTCCCTCCAAGGGTCGTGTCTCTCAAATCCAACAGGCTGTGAAAGCTGATCAACAACTTAGGGGCTCTACTTCCTCTCCCCGTGGGAGTCAGTCCTCGGGCTCTCAAGAACATCCGGCCAAGAAGCAACGTACCGAGGAGTCTGGTCTCATCGACCTTCTGGAGGGGGTTGTCGGGGAAAAATTCGTGATGCCTCCTGCCACCTTCATCTGGAGCTCTTCAACGGGGACAAGTATCAAATCGCGGCAGAGTCCAAGGCGATCATGGGGGTCGACAAGGTGAGTCGGAGGAAGGCCCTATGCGAGGATATAACGGCTATGATCAGGATTTTCGAGACGACCTTGGTCCTCAACGACGAAACCAGCCCCACTTTTGAGCTAAAGAAGCTGCGAGATGAAAATGTCATTCTTTGGGCGAAAAAAACAAAGCGGAGAACAATTTCCTCGACTATAAGTCGAAGTACGAGATCTAAGTTGGCCTTCTCCGCAAAGTGGATAAGCTGCGGGAGAAGATGGGCAAGGCTGCCGAAGAGCAGGAACGGCTCCAAGCGAAGGTGGCCGAGTTGGAGGCTGCTGCCCGACCATCCTAGGACGAAACGGTTGAGGAACAGGCCTTGGCGACTCAAGGTGACTTGGTTTCCCGGGTCAGGGAGCTCGAGCAGGACTGCCTGGGGACTCTTGAGCTCGGTTTCAACATGGTCGTGGAGCAGCTTTAGATCGTCAACCCTGGGGTCTAGCTTGTCACCGACGAGATCAACAGCCAGCACACGTCGTGAGCTCCTTAGTTCGCCAGTGGTGGAGAAGAGGAGGGGGTGTACCTGCAAGGCACTCCGATGCTAAAGTCAGTTTCAGCGAGAGTGAGAAGGCAAGTACATAAAGGGTGTAGAGAATATAATACCTGACCCTCTAGTGATAGAGGGTATTTATAATGAGCCCCCGGTGCTAGGCCAACAGTTACTTTGCATTGGGTTGGATTGCTAGGCCTAATACGAGTAACTGATAGGGTCTATGTGGCGTAGGGAAGATCAACACATGATCTTCGCCCTGGGTTAACTGCCTCGTGATCTTCGGATGGTGGGTTGACCTATTCTTTAGGACAAGGGTAGTTACCTGATGGTGTGTCCCCGCGTGAGGGGCACGTGGAGACCGTGGGGGAGACGCGTGAGCGCTCTCCGTGTGGCTTGATGGATTGGGCCTTCATTGGGCCCTCCCCGATAGGTGAGGTGGATTAGGTCGTGCTCGACAGTGTGGCAGCCTCTGGCTCAGTCCAGAACACTTGTATTTTTTCGGGATATTTATCGATCCTAGTCAACGGAAGCCCAACGAAGGATTTTAAGATAAAGAGGGGTTTGATGTAGGGGGATCCATTATCTCCGTTTCTTTTTGTGATAGTGGCAGAGGGATTAACAAGATTGGTTGAAAAACGTCTCTCATTGGAGAATTTAGAGGATTCAAAGTGAATGACGATGTCATGTTGTCATTCAGTTTGCGGATGATACTTTAATGGTGGGAGAGGGCGGATGGAAGAATATATGGAGTTTAAAGGCAATTTTGAGGGGATTCGAGCTTTTGCCGGGGCTTGTAGTTAATTTTCACAAAAGCAGGCTTGTAGGAGTGAATGTTAGTCCTCATTTTTTAATGGTTGCCGCTAACTTCCTCGCGTGTAAAATTGATTCTTCAGCGTTCAACTTTTTGGGTATATCGATTGGATGAAATCCTAGGAGAATTAGTACTTGGAAGCCAATAATCCAGAAGTTCGATAACAAGCTTGCTAACTGGAAAGGTCGAATGATGAGTATGGCAGGTAGAATTACATTGATGAATTATATTCTAACTTCATTACCTATTTTCTTGTTTTCTTTCTACAAAGCACCTGTGGCTGTTTGGAACAAGATTGACAACATTAGAAGGAGATTCCTTTGGGGTAGTAAATAGGGCAACTCAAATATTCATTGGATAAAGTGGGAGTTAGTTTGTAGGGACAAAGCTAATGGAGGGTTTGGTATTAAAAGCATCAAAGAGTTCAATTTGGCGTTGTTATCGAAATGGAAATGGAGAATATTGAGTGAAAAACTGGCTCTATGGAAGAAGGTCCTTAAGGCTCGTTACGGTAATGTGGAACACTTGGTTTTGGTGGATAATCACAACTTTCACTATTCATCGTCAATATGGTGGAGAGACATATTGAAGAGTGGTATCACTTCAAAGCTAGGAGAATTCAAATTTTCAAAATCCTTGAATTTTGTGCTTGGTAAGGGAGAAAATGTGCCTTTTTGGTCTAGTAATTGGATTGGGCAGGAGTCTCTAGCAGAGTTATTCTAGGATTTGTACCAGCTTAGCAACAAGAATAGTTTTATGGTCAAGGATATGGGTATGTGGATTGAAGATCAGTGGATATGGGGTGATATTGGTTTAACAGTTCAGGGTCAGTCGGAATTAAGTAACATAACTTTTATGCTACACCAGTTCTTAGAGGGTATCAAACTGCATCTAGTACATGAGGATAAAATCTGTTAGATGGATGACAAGGCAACGAGTTATTCGGTTAGAGATATTTATAGTCTTATGCAGAAGGATTCAACCAGAGTTAACTTGCAGCAAGATAAAATGTTGGCTTTCAAGTGGTTATGGAATATTAAGGTTCCTGCAAAATTTAAAACATTTGGTTGGAAATTAATGTGGAACCGTCTTCCTACGTCAGATGCTCAAAGTAAGAGAGGAGTTCAGGTGAATTCGATGTGTCAATTTTGTAATGTGGTTGATGAAGAGCTTCATCATATCCTTTTCTTTTTCAATTTTTCTGCTTTGGTGTGGAAGAACATTGCATCCTGGTGTGGCGTCAAGACGAAATTTGAGGGGGAGGTAATGGAACACTGGTTGAATTGGAGTGGAGGGGGAACTTTCAAAACAATCAAAGGAAGGGTGTGGTTAGCGGTTGTTTGGTCTCTTTGGAGGGAAAGAAACAATTCTATCTTTAATTTTATTATATGTAATGTTGATAATGTTTGCTGGAACATCAAATTTTTAGTTTGGAAATGAGGTTGTATTGGAGAGATTCCCTATTCCAACTCTACTTATCATGCATTTTGTATGAAACCTTTTTAGGTTGTCTTTAGTAGTGTTGATGGGGAATTTCTTCCTTTTTCTTGTTGTAAGGGTTAGAATACCCTTTGTATTCTATTTTTCATAATTCAATTGCTTTTAGAAAAAAATATATTACACTTTGGCTTACAATAAAGAAAAAAATTCCATATTTTTTATTTGAGAACTCTTGTGATTAATCGAATTTTTCGAGCCTTCTCTTAGATTTCACAAGTCCATTTTTATGTTAATATTTTGAATTTGTACCAGATATTTAAGAAGTATTTTTTAAAAAAACCGGTAAAGCTATGTTTTTTTAAAGAAAAATCCAATATATTATATTTCTTTGTTTTTTTAAATGAGGATTAAAGGAAAAGACGACACAATTGCTTCAATACGGACCGTCAGAGCTGCATAGAACTCTGGTTGTGCAGGGGCAGATGACGGGAAGGATTCGCATATCCGGGAGGGTAGAGTGGTCCCACTGGTTCTCACATGAGGAAGTAGAGTTGGACGGGACATAGATTTGGATGCAGAGTCTGATGTTTCTTTTTTTGACGACATTTCAGGAAGATACAGAGACTCGGGATGACACGGATGTGGAGGCTCGCATTGACATATAAATGGTTGTTGGGGCTGAGACAAAGGTGGAGGCTTAACCTGAGACAGAGGTGACGACCTTGGTTAAGACAGAGGTGACGACTCAGGCTGATATGGAGCTGTCTGTGCATATAGATGGTGGCGTCCTTTAAAGGCCTAGTAATCGTACCTTGCTCACTGCGTATGTCGATCATGTGGCATTCATATGATGGTGGGGAAAGATATAAATATTTTATTTAAAGTTATTATTTATTTATTATTGATTAACTGAAATTAACTTATGGTTTAAACTTTAATTGTTACACGACCGTCTTCCGTTGAAGGTGCCTACCCAGGTAGGAAAGTTGAAAAAGTTCACTAATGTCCAGATGTTTGATAAGGTTAGAAAGATTGTTGTCGTTGTCAGTATGGTTCCTTTGGTAGATTATTTATAGACCAACCTCGACGTTCCACTAGTGTTCACGTTTGTTGAGTGATAGCATAGGGAGACATCTGCATTTCATCTTTCATTTTGTGAGATAAAGATTACCATGTATGATGTCTCCTTCCTCTTCCATCTCCCCATAGCAGGTAACTTCTTTACCTGTCCTCTCATTAACCAAGAGCTTGCATGTATTACGGTTGAGCAGTACTTGAGGGATTACAAAGTTCATGGTCATGAAGGAGTTCAAGTTTCATAGGGGGTCTCACTTTCTTCTCTCGTAGCTCTAGGAGATGTATCAGATACTAGTGGAACACTCTATGTATAAGGTGACCGCTAGGGTATACATGTTGTATCTAGTAAGGTGTACATGCCTAGTTGACTGGGCTTTAGCGTGTGAACTAGGCATGTGGTGTGATGCTTCGAAGATATTATATATTGCACTTGGAGAGGTGAGTGTCTTTGAGACGAGACATCTTTCCAGTTATATAAGTCTATTTCAGGTATGAATATTTGTTATTTTTTATTTATTTAGTTTTATTAATCAAAGACATTTTGTATATGTAATTTCTTCTTTGTGTGTAGTGTAAGATATACGAACATTTCCCGCCCATTTTAACAGAAGTGTTTGTGTTCCTATCACCGGCTTCCCACGGGCCACTAGATGGAGGGTCAGACATTCATATCCAAAGGGTTTTTAGGAGTACATATGGAGGATTGATGCACTAATCTTAGATGATGTCATTGACACCCTACTTATATCATAGAGTGCATCGGGACTTTGATGAAACTGCCTTGTTTTCAGGTTATCTTCGATGGAAGAGTTCAGTGGCTAGATATTTTCTTGAGAGGTGTCTGCGCCAACTTAGGTATATTCCGGGCATCCCTCGACCATTCCTTGTTGTGCCTTTTGAGGCAATTGATAGATGTGTGAAGAAAATGTTCATCATCTATCTTATTTTAGTTTTGATAAAGACAAACTTATCAAAGAAGAAATATCAAAGAAGAAAAAGTTTGAAATTAAGAATAAAGATTACATAAGCTTATGGATATTTTGGAAATCAAAAGGATTTGATCATAAGATAAGGTATGTTAGTTCTGAAATTGGCTGCAATTTTGGTAAAACAAAGTGTTGCATCAAGTTGTCTTACTTGATGTCTTGACATGTTGGATCTAACATTCTGAGTTGGTGTGTTTTAGTATTGCAAGGATTTTGGGCATGATGTCGAACACGATGTTCTGACATCAGTTGACAGAACACGTTTTTTTTTTATATATCTTGTGAGATTTTGTTTGAGAGATTGCAGGCAAATTTATTGGAGAAGATTTGTTTTGATAAGATCAATTCCTGTTACTTTGTGGAGTATATTTTGTCACTATTTTTAGGGCAAAAAGATTTGGAGTTTTATCAGTTTTAATTGAGAATTAATTCAGAGAATTATTATTTCCCAGGCCCAAGAATCTGTTTCTATTTAAAGGAGTCTCAACCCTACTTGGAAACGACGAAGACTAGAGAGTAAAGACTGAGTGTTAAGGGTTAGGGTTTGTGTTTTCGTCTGTTATTTATGAGCCATTCATTCATCTTTCAGATGCTTGAATTGGACTGATTGTTTGAGTTGTATGTTGTCCACTCTAAGCTTTTTAGCACGAGTGTTTGTTCTTGATTGAAGCTTTTAAGCAAGATCAAGTATTGTCATTGAAGTATGATCTTCTAATATTTGTAATTTTTCAATTGTCATCACTGCTATGATTGAGGGGGAGTGAGAGGTGTCTCATATCTAAGAGTGTCTTAGGTAGAAGTGTCATTGGGTAGTGATTAAGTGAGTAGATTGTCAACTTGTGTGTTGATTGTAGAGTCTACGAATTGATACTACTAATAGTGAATTTCCTCCCTGGCTTGGTAGCCCCCAGATGTAAGTGTGTTTACACTGAACTGGGTGAACAATTCTCTGTGTTTATTTATTGCTTTTAAGTGCTGTTACTTTTACTGTCTTGTTCATATAGCAGATATTCATGTTGTGACATCTTACTCGACATCACTTATCTAATACCAGAATTTCAATTGTTATCAGAGCAGGCATCCTGCTCTGTATCTGGGTGAGATCTAGGGCTGTTACTTTCTGGTGCAATGGACAAGGAGAGTGGTGGATTTGTGAATAGACCCCCTATTCTTGATGGATCAAATTATGACTATTGGAAACCTCGCATGGTTACTTTTTTGAAGTCTTTAGACAGCAGGGCTTGGAAGGCTGTTTTGAAAGAATGGAAACATCATGTCATTGTGGGAGAAGATGGTCAGTCAAAGCTGAAACCTGAAGAAGATTGGACCAAGGAAGAAGATGAACTTGCTCACTACTACAAAACGCGCAAAAAACAACGCCAGGCTTACAACGGATTGCCTATTCACCGTTGTAATAGATGCGCGCTTTTTTTTTAATATCGTTAAAAGGCTTTTAATGACGGTTAATATTCAAACCATGGTGAAATGTGAGGCCTTTCACCACAGGTATGTTTTCAACCGTCATTATAGGTAGCGCATGGTCATGGGTTCAAGTCCCAGCACCAACATTTATGGTTTTCTTACATACTTTTTCAAAATACCCACAACCTTTCACCACAGGTATGTTTTCAACCGTCATTATAGGTAGTGCATGGTTATGGGTTCAAGTCCCAGCACCAACATTTATGATTTTTTTACATATTTTTTCAAAATACCCACAACCGTTCACCACTGGTACATTTTCAACCGTCATTATAGCTAATAATTTAGTTTTAGGTCTTGCACTTCAAAAAATCAGTTTCAGGGAAAATCGTCTCCTTTTTAAGATCTGTTTCGTACATCTGAAGCAGAAAAATCGTGCGGTCATTATCCCATACTCTAGAAGAGTTACGAGATTTCACCCTCAAAACCCCAAATTCATCTTTTATCTATGTCCAAGTCTATCAGAATGCTGAATAGTGGAACTGATGTTCTAGACAAGATTCTTAATGTTGGAAGAACTGCAGGAGACAAAAGTGGGTTGGGGTTCAACAGTGGATCTGCTTCAAATGATGTTATTCCTAGTTCCAAGCCAATGATGTTGAAATAGATGTTGAAACATCCTAACAGGACTCCCTCTAGGAAGAAATTCAGGCGCTGGAGATGCCATCATTGTGGGAGCTTTGGACACATAAAGGATTTCTGTTATAAGTTACATGGGTATCCTAAGAGTGCTCCTAATTATGCACCCAGACAGGTCATTCGTAAAGGTAATCAAGTCATCAAGCAAAAGAAACAATGGGTCTCCAAAACAGATGTTGTCAGCTTGATAGCTCATACTTCTCTTAGAGTCTCCACTAAAGAAGACTGGTACTTTGACAGTGGCTGTTCAAGACACATGACAAGAGTGAAGAATTTGCTGGTGGATGTTAAACTTCATTCTTCTGGCCATGTGACTTTTGGTGATGGTGTCAGAGGAGAAATCAAGGGTGTGGGAAAGCTGAATTGTGAAGGTGCACCTAGACTTGTTGATGTACTGCTAGTCAAGGGGTTGACAGTAAATTTGATCAGTATTAGTCAACTATGTGATCAAGGAGTCATAGTTAATTTTACAAAAACTGAGTGCATTGTGACAAATGAGAAAGGTGAAGTTATCATGAAGGGTGCTAGGTCTAAGGACAACTGTTACCTATGGGTGTCACAAGACTTAAAGTCCTCCACATGTGTTCTTGCAAAAGAAGATGAAGTCAAAGTATGGCATCAAAAGTTGGGACATCTACATGTGAAGGGAATGAAGAGAATCATATCTACAGAAGCAGTAAGAGGAATCCCAGAGCTCAAAATTGAAGAAGGAAGAGTTTGTGGAGACTGTCAGATAGGGAAGCAGACCAAGATGTCACATCAAAAGCTTCAACATCCCACTACTTCTAAAGTGTTGGAACTTCTTCATATGGACTTAATGGGGCCTATGCAGGTGGAAAGTCTAGGTGGGAAGAAATATGCTTATGTAGTTGTGGATGATTATTCCAGGTACACTTGGGTGAATTTTATCAAAGACAAAACAGAAGTGTTTGATGTGTTTAAGGATCTCTGTCAAAGACTCCAAAGAGAAAAGGAGAACAATGTCATCAGAATAAGAAGTGATCATGGGAGAGAGTTTGAAAATAGCAAGTTTGCTGAATATTGTTCTACTGAAGGCATCAGTCATGAGTTTTCTCACCTATTGCCCCTCAGAAAAATGGAGTTGTTGAAAGGAAGAATAGAACCATTCAAGAATCTGTTAGAGCAATGATTCATGCCAAAAAGCTTTCTTACCATTTCTGGGCTGAAGCTATGAATACTGCCTGCTACATTCACAACAGAGTTACTTTGAGAAGAGGTACTTCAGCTACCTTGTATGAGCTGTGGAAGGGAAGAAAACCAAGTGTGAAGTACTTTCATGTCTTTGGAAGTAAATGTTATATTCTGTCAGATCGTGAACAGAGGAGGAAAATGGATCCTAAAAGTGACGAGGGAATCTTTTTGGGATACTCTACAAACAACATATCTTATAGGGTATTCAACTCCAGAACCAGAGTCATGATGGAATCTGTAAATGTGGTTGTTGATGACTATGGAATGAAGGAAGATGCTGATGTCCTGGATGATGTTGGAACATTTGTTGATGATGTATCAATAGAAGCTAAAGACAGAAGTGTAAATCCCAGACCTACTGCTGCTGAACCTGAACTAGAGCAGCCTAACAAGGGACCATCCATCAGAGTGCAAAAGGACCACCCAAAAGAGCTTGTCATAGGTGATCCAAACTCAGGAGTTACCACTAGGTCAAGAGAAGTTGTGTCAAATTCTTGTTTTGTATCCAAAATTGAGCCCAAAAATGTTAAAGAAGCCTTGAAAGATGAATTTTGGATTAATGCCATGCAAGAAGAGCTGGGACAATTCAAAAGGAATGAAGTGTGGGATCTTGTACCAAGGCATGATGGAATAAATGTGATTGGCACCAAGTGGGTTTACAAGAATAAATCTGATGAACAAGGAATGGTCACCAGAAATAAGGCTAGACTGGTTGCCCAAGGTTACACTCAGGTAGAAGGAATTGATTTTGATGAGACTTTTGCTCCTGTGGCCAGACTGGAATCTATCAGGTTATTCTTAGGTGTGGCTTGTAATCTCAAATTCAAGTTATTCCAGATGGATGTAAAGAGTGCTTTCTTGAATGGGTACTTAAATGAAGAAGTTTATGTAGATCAACCTAAGGGGTTTATTGATCCAATATTTCCTAACCATGTCTACAAACTAAGGAAAGATCTTTATGGATTAAAGCAAGCACCTAGAGTTGGTATGACAGGCTTACTGAATTCTTGGCTCTGAATGGGTACAGAAAATGAGGAATTGACAAGACATTGTTTGTCAAAGAGGTAGGAGGAAAATTGTTGATAGCTCAAATATATGTTGATGACATAATGTTTGGTGGGATGTCAGAAGTAATGGTTCAACATTTTGTGAAGCAGATGCAGTCTGAGTTTGAGATGAGTCTTGTTGGTGAGCTCAGCTATTTTCTGGGTCTGCAAGTTAGACAAATGGAAGACTCCATATTTATCTCTCAGAGCAAGTATGCAAAGAACATAGTCAAGAAGTTTGGTCTGGAGAATGCTAATCACAAGAGGACACCTGCTCCTACTCACCTGAAGCTGTCCAAGGATGAACATGGAGTGAGTGTGGATCAAAGCCTATACAGAAGCATGATTGGAAGCCTACTGTATCTCACAGCTAGCAGACCTGATATCTCCTTTGTTGTAGGAGTTTGTGCCAGATATCAATCTGAACCTAAAGTTAGCCACATGAATCAAGTGAAGAGAATTTTGAAATATGTAAATGGTACTAGTGGCTATGGCATACTATACAGTCACGGATCAGGCACTGAACTGAGTGGATATTGTGATGCTGACTGGGCAGGGAGTGCTGATGATAGAAAAAGTACTTCAGAAGGATGATTCTTCTTAGGGAACAATCTTATCTCGTGGTTTAGCAAAAAGCAGAATTGTGTGTCTCTCTTTACTGCTGAGGCTGAGTACATAGCAGCAGGAAGTAGTTGTCCACAACTGGTTTGGATGAAGCAAATGTTAACTGAATACAATGTCAAGCAAGATGTCATGACATTGTACTGTGATAACTTGAGTGCTATCAATATCTCCAAGAACCCAATTCAACATAGCAGGACTAAGCATATTGACATACGTCATCACTTTATAAGAGATCTGGTTGAAGATAAAGTGGTTGCTTTGGAACATGTTGCTACTGAAATGCAATTAGCTGATATTTTTACTAAGGCCTTAGATGCAAATCAATTTGAAAATCTAAGAAGCAAATTAGGGATTTGCATATATGAGGATTAGTAGAATTTTTTTTTTTGTGCAGGAAGGTGATTGTTGGTGCAGTTGTCTTATGTGTGTGAGCTTATCTCTTTGGTGAAATTGACAAAAGAAGTAGTTTGGAGGACTGACTCATGTTTCCTTCTCAGTTTGGCTATAGTAAGAAGCAGTTTGGTGTAGTTTTTATAATTCAAATGGAAACCCTTGTTTGTATCGCCTGGTCAGTCAAAGTTGTTTGGTGTCTGTACACCTCTCTCTGTTGAGTAATGTGTCACTCTTTCCAAGCTGAGTTACAACAGTTTTTCTTGGTATTTGACCATGTTTGACTAAGTGTTAGAACATTGGGCTTGCTGCTCATAGTGTTCTTTTGGCCAATTATGGCTAAAAGGGGGAGAGAGTAGAAGAGTGACTTTGGCTTTGCTGTAGTTCTGTGTTCTGGAGTGGATGTTCTTAGTGATGTTCTGTGATGTTTTGATGATTTTTGGCTGGTTTTTAGATATGTTGTGGTTCTGCTGCAGGTTCTCTGATATGTGTTTCCCTGTTGTGTGCTGATATTGTTTTATCCAAAATTTGCCAAAGGGGGAGATTGTTAGTTCTGAAATTGGCAGCAATTTTGGTAAAATAAAGTGTTGCATCAAGTTGTCTTACTTGATGTCTTGACATGTTAGCTCTAACATTCTGAGTTGGTGTGTTTTAGTATTGCAAGGATTTTGGGCATGATGTCGAACACGATGTTCTGACATCAGTTGACAGAACTTCCAGTTCAGTGTTTTTATGTGCTGCGTTTTTTTATATATCTTGGGATATTTTGTTTGAGAGATTGCAGGCGAATTTACTGGAGAAGATTTGTTTTGATACGATCAATTCCTGTTACTTTGTGGAGTATATTTTGTCACTATTTTTAGGGCAAAAAGATTTGGAGTTTTATCAGTTTTAATTGAGAATTAATTCTGAGAATTATTATTGCCCAGGCCCAAGAATCTGTTTCTATTTAAAGGAGTCTCAACCCTACTTGGAAACAACGAAGACTAGAGATTAAAGACTGAGTGTCAAGGGTTAGGGTTTGTGTTTTCGTCTGTTATTTGTGAGCCATTCATTCATCTTTCAGATGCTTAAATTGGACTGATTGTTTGAGTTATATGTTGTCCACTCTAAGCTTTTAAGCACGAGTGTTTGTTCTTAATTGAAGCTTTTAAGCAAGATCAAGTATTGTCATTGAAGTATGATCTTCTAATATTTGTAATTTTCAATTGTCATCACTGCTGTGATTGAGGGGGAGTGAGAGGTGTCTCATATCTAAGAGTGTCTTAGGTAGAAGTGTCATTGGGTAGTGATTAAGTGAGTAGATTGTCAACTTGTGTGTTGATTGTAGAGTCTACGAATTGATACTACTAATAGTGAATTTCCTCCCTGGCTTGGTAGCCCCCAGATGTAAGTGTGTTTACACTGAACTGGGTGAACAATTCTCTGTGTTTATTTATTGCTTTTAAGTGTTGTTACTTTCACTATCTTGTTCATATAGCAGATATTGATGTTGTGACATCTCACTCGACATCACATATCTGATACCAGAATTTCAAGGTACAATGTCAATTCATCTTTATATAAAACTTTAGATGCTAAAAAATCTCTCGTCCAATACCTTCTAGAGTTTTCTCAACATTCATGCATAATTGACATTCAAGCCACAATTTTTAAAAGGCCAAAATTCATGTTTTTGAATAGTGTAATCGGTTACACATTTCGAACAATCGATTGAATGATAGTTCTATCAGAAACTTTAAAACGTTGAAATTGCACTTTTAAGTCAGGTAATTGGTTAACCGGTTTAAGAAACCGGTTACACAACAGTTGCTATTTGAAATTTTAAAATCATTCTGCACTTTTTTAATCAGGTATTCGTTTAACTGATTTAAGAAACCCTGTATAAAATGCAAAATTGTGTATTTTCATGAACCATTATCATTATAAATATTGAAAACTTACATAGAAATGCCTCAAACTTATGCATCTATTCTTAGAGGTTTCTTAGGATTTATTTAAGGAAAATAAATTAGTTTTTCAAATTACATCTTTCTTTCAAAATTTCAAACAATTCAATCACATTTCAAGTGTTCAATCACAAACTTCGTGGAAACTTTTTCTGCATAATTTTCATATATTATAAAAAAGTTTCATCAAACCTTTGAGTACTTAAGTTCTTTATAATTATGTATTGTTTATTGGAAAGAGAATATCAAATTTATGAATTTTAGAAAGTGTCCAAAATCATCGTTACTTAAAGTATTTTTTTATCATATAGTTGTAATTAATCACCAAGTGTGTGGTGACTTAATTTGAAAATAAAGTGTGTGTACTTTTTAAAAGTGTTTGCAAATAGAAAGATGTATATGGAACGATGATGACAAGAAGAAAATGATGTATGAAAAGAAGGAAAATAACATACTTGCACTAGTATTAGGTATAAACAAAATTTTCCAAGTATCAAATTGGAAAACTGCAAAGGAAATCTGGGATACATTGGAAGTAACACACAAAGGAACCGAAGAAGTCAAAAGATCTAAATTAAACACTTTATCACAATAATATGAATTATTTAGAATGTTCCCCTATGAAAGTATTCTTGATATGCATAAAAGGTTCACCGTTCTAACTAATCACTTGGCCGCTTTGGAAAAGTCTTCACCAATGATGAACCAAACTTAAAAGTCCTTAGATCATTGTATAAAGCATGGCAACCGAAAGTGACGACAAAGAGTCTTTCTAAAAGGTCATTAGGTGCATTATTTGTAAAACTTTAACATGAAATGGAACTTGATCGATCAAAAAGATATGAATTAGATCATGACAAATTGGAGAAGCATGAAGGGCGTGAAGCTAAAGTAAAATCTCTTGCTTTGAATTCTAAAGATGATAATGATTAAGAAAAAGAATCTCAATTAGAAGATAATGTACTTAACAAAAATTTAAAAAAATTCTTAAGAAAAGAAAAGGCAAGGAAAATTAGTCAAAGAGAAATATTAACTTCAAGAAATAAAGTTACTTATTTTGAATGTTGAAGAAGCTGTCATGTCAAAAGTGAGTTCCCTAATCTTCAAAAGAAGATCAAAGTCAACAACGAGAAGGATAGTAAATTAAAAAAGGCTTATGTGGCATGGCAAGAAAATGAAGTGAGTTCAATATTAGATAAAGAACAAGAAAACATGGTATTGATGGTTTCACATCATTATGATGATGAAGAAAATGAAGTTAGTGATCTTGAACCATCTTATTATGGATTACACGACGTTTTCCTTGAATTGCATGCAGAATGTTTGGAATCAAATAATTGGTATCTGTTGTGAATCAGATACCTTGAAACAAAGTATTTACGGTTTCTTTATGATCAAGAAACACACAAGGGTTAGGGTTAACAAAGAAAACAAGGTAAAATAACAAGGATTGGTTATAAAACTGCTATTCTTTTTCTTTCTCCTTAAAACAAGGATTACAAGTATACAAGAATAGCAAACTAACCACTCTCACCCTAATTAGGTTTTGTCACACTCTAGAATGAGAGACTAGCATGCTATTTATAATAAAACCTAGCACACTAAACTAATGGGCTTTTAAAAAAATACCCATTACAAGCTAACTTAGGATACAAGCTAACTTAAACAATTGAATCCTTAACACAAGGCCCAATTCAATATGCTAACAACCCTAGCAATATTAACTAATACATGTTAGAACAACCATCGACTACAACATGTATTATTTCGATAGTATAACACTTCGACAACAACATGCGAACGGACTTCGACCTCATGCTTAAAACTAGAGTTCGATCCAAATCTCACAAATCTCCACCTTAGATCTAACTCTACCATCAAGGAAACAAACTAGCTTTCTTCATGCAGCTTTATCAACTGCATACAGTGGAAAAACTTGCAACTTGGCAACGTCTTGGTGATCATATCAGCAGCATTATGATCTGTCAAAACCTTCAGCACTTGGACTTCTCCATGATCGATTACCCCTCTGACGAAATGCAGCCTCACATCAATGTGCTTGGTCCGCTCATGATAGGCTGAGTTCTTCGACAGGTGTATTGCACTTTGACTATCACATTTAACAGTGATAACTGGACCTTGAAGTTTCAGCTCCTTTGCAAAACCTTCAAGTCACAATGCTTCCTTCACAGCTTCAGTTAAAGCAATATATTCCGCTTCAGTGGTTGATAAAGCAACCACTTTCTGAAGTGTTGCTTTCCAACTGATTGTTGTCCCAAGCATAGTGAACACATATCCAGAAATAGATTTTCTGGTATCCATACATCCTGCATAGTCATAGTCGACATATCCTTCGATTTCTGCTTTACGATATTCACCCAAGGCTCCACCATAAATTAAGACTCTATTCAGAGACCCATTTATGTACCTTAAAATCCACTTCAATGCTTGCCAGTGAGCCTTTCCAGGATTCGACATGTACCTGCTTACAAGACTTACTGCATATGCTATGTCGGGTCTAGTACAGACCATAACATACATCAAAGAACTAACTATATTAGCATATGGAATGCTATTCATATAAGTTCTTTCAACATCAGTACTGGGACACTGATCTATACTCAGCTTGAATTGATGGTTTGTCAGAGTTACAACAGGCTTTGAATTCGACATACCATACTTTTCGAGAATCTTCCGTAGGTATGCCTCTTGAGATAAGCATAATTTCGTCTGCTTTCTATCTCTTCGGATGTCAATCCCAAGAATCCTGGACGCAGCCCCCAGATCCTTCATTTTGAACTCCTTACTGAGTTCAGCCTTCACCCTCTTTACCTCTTCGACATTGTTACTTGCTATTAGAATATCATCCACATAAAGCAACAAAATAACAAATGAATTACCAGGTCAAAATCAGAAGTAAACACAGTGGTCGAACTGACTTCTGATGAAACTTATGCGTGCCATGAACTTGTCAAATCTCCTATTCCACTGTCGAGGAGATTGTTTCAGTCCATATAGAGATCTCTTCAGCTTGCACACAAAATCTTCCTTCCCCTTTTCGACATACCCTTCAGGTTGCCTCATCAGGATTATTTCATCTAGATCACCATACAAGAACGCAGTCTTCACATCCATCTATTCCAGTTCAAGATCGAACTGTGCCACCATGGCTAATAACATTCGAATGGATCTATGCTTTACAACAGGCGAGAACACATCATTGAAGTCGACGCCTTCTTTCTAAGTGAATCCCGTAGCAACCAACCTTGCCTTGTATCTTTTCGACGCCACTCCTTTGATTCCTTCCTTGACTTTGAAAATCCATTTACAGCTGACTAACCTGGCTCTAGCAGGTTTCTTGATCAGTTCCCATGTGTCGTTGTCATGAAGAGATTTCATCTCATCATCCATGGCCTTCAGCCATTCAGTTTTCTTTCGACTCATAACTTCCTTATAGTCTCTAGGTTCTTCGTCGAGAACCTCACTTGCAGAGATTAAGGCATAGGCTATAAGATCTACATACCCAAGTCTCTGAGGTGGCTTGATGAGTCTTCTCGACCTGTCTCTTTCTAACAGGTAGTCATTATCAGTCTCCTCATCTTCGACAACATCTTCTATTTCATCTTCAACTTCATCTGGGGTACGCACTTCAGCATCAACATGCTCCACCTCAACAAGAATCTCTCCCTGTTCCAGCTCTTCGTCAGCAACATCAGTTTTCTTGAAAGCCATCTCAGCTTCATTGAAAATTACATCTCGACTGGTGATACACCTCCTGTGACCTGGCTCTAGGCACCATAGCCTATAAGCTTTGACTCCTTCAGGGTATCCCATAAACATGCACTTCAGAGCTCTAGGTTCGACCTTGTCTTGCCTAATGTGAGCATAGGCCACACAACCAAATACTCTCAGTCTGTCGAAACTAGGTGGATTTCCCGACCAAACTTCTTCAGGTGTCTTCATATCTAATGCAGTCGAAGGACATCTATTTATCAGATATGCAGCTGTCGAAACAGCTTCAGCCCAAAACACCTTCTTCAATCCAGCACTAACCAACATGCATCTAACCCTTTCAAGGATTGTTCGATTGAATCTCTCAGCTAAGCCATTTTGTTGAGGAGTACCTGCTACAGTCTTATGCCTTGCAATCCCAGACTCAACACAGTAACTGTCGAACGCTTTGTTGCAGAACTCAAGGCCATTGTCGATTCTCAACCTCTTAACCTTTCTGCCAGTTTGAGTTTCGACTAGAACCTTCCAACTTTTGAAATTCTCAAAAGTTTCATCCTTCGTCTTCTGAATGAATACCCATAGTTTTCTGGAATAGTCATCAACGATGGATAGAAAATACCTTGCACCTGAGTGTGAAGGATTCCTTGCAGGCCCCCAAAGATCAGCATGAATGTAATCAAGGGATCCATGTGTTCTTTGCTTGCCTTTGTTGAACTTCGCCCTACAGGATTTACCAAATACACAAGATTCACAAAACTCCAACTTTTCGACTTTGTCACCACCTAGCAGGTTCTGCTTCCCCAATTCAACCAGGCCTCTTTCGCTGACATGGCCCAATCTCATGTGCCATAAATCTGTCTTCGACACAGGTTTCGTGGATACAGTATTTGTCGAACCACTTACAACCTCAGCCTCAAGGGTATACAAGCCTTGTTTCTTCACGCCTCTCAAGACTTCCTTCGACCCCTTCATGACTCTTAGGATACTTTTCTCTCCTTGGAAAAAGTATCCCTTCTTGTCGAATTCACCAAGAGAAATTAAATTTCTCTTTAAGTCAGGTACATACCTGACTTCAGTCAATAACCTTATTGACTCATCATGGAATTTGAATCTCACAGATCCAATACCTGCAATTTTGTAGGATTTGTTGTTTCCCAGCAGCACCGATCAACCATCTTGATCACATAGCTCTTCGAACAATTCTCTGTTTTGAGGCATGTGCCAAGTGCATCCTGAATCCATAATCCACTCTTTTCTTGAGTCGCTGCTTGAAACTACAAGAACATCAGATGAGTCGAAGTCATCTTGAACAATGGCTGCGTTGGCATTATCCTTTCCTCCATGATCTTTCAGGCGTTCAGGGCACACCTTTCTTGTGTGACCCTCCTTTTTACAATGATAGCATCGAAAACTAGATGCTTCGCCACTATAAGACTTCTGCTGACTTTTACCTTTCTTCTTGTCGAACTTACCATCCTTTCGCAAGAATTTTCCCTTAACGGCCAAACCTTCACCAACCGTCGAATTTTTATGCTCCTTTCGTTCGTTCAGGTCCTTAGAATACAAGGCTGACTGAACTTCTTCAAATGTCAGGGACTCCCTTCCATACAAGAGAGTTTCTTTGAAGTGAGCATGTGTTCTGGGCAAAGCACAGAACAACAACAGTGCTTGATCTTCGTCATCGATCTTCACATCAATATTTTCAAGATCAAGAATCAGCTTGTTGAACATATCCAACTGCTCAGCCAAAGCTTTGTCTTCACTCATCTTGAACGAATACAAAGCTTGCTTCAGGTAGAGTCGATTCACCAAAGATTTGGTCATGTACAAGCTTTCAAGCTTCACCCATAACCCCGATGCCGTCGTCTCCTTTGATACCTGTCGAAGAACCTTATCACCAAGGCTCAACAATATTGCGCTGTGTGCTTTCTCGATCATGGTAGTCTTTTATTTTTCCGTTAACGTGGCATCCATGGCTGCCATTCCCTTCAACGCTTCCAAACAACCCTGCTGAACCAGTAGGGCTTTCATCTTCAAGTGCCACAAACCGAAGTCGTTCACTCCGGTGAACTTCTCGATCTCATACTTTGTTGAAGGCATCTTCTCCACGCTCACCGCACCAATTTGTTGTGAATCAGATACCTTGAAACAAAGTATTTACGATTTCTTTATGATCAAGAAACACACAAGGGTTAGGGTTAACAAAGAAAACAAGGTAAAATAACAAGGATTGGTTATAAAACTGCTATTCTTTTTCTTTCTCCTTAAAACAAGGATTACAAGTATACAAGAATAACAAACTAACCACTCTCACCCTAATTAAGTTTTGTCACACTCTAGAATGAGAGACTAGCATGCTATTTATAATAAAACCTAGCACACTAAACTAATGGGCTTTTAACAAAATACCTATTACAAGCTAACTTAGGGTACAAGCTAACTTAAACAATTAGATCCTTAACACAAGGCCATATTTAATATGCTAACAACCCTAGCAATATTAACTAATACATGTTAGAACAACCTTCGACTACAACATGTATTATTTCGACAGTATAACACTTCAACAGCAGCATGCGAACGGACTTCGACCTCATGCTTAAAACTAGAGTTCGATCCAAATCTCACAAATCTCCACCTTGGATCTAACTCTACCATCAAGGAAACAGACTAGCTTTCTTCATGCAGCTTTATCAACTGCATACAGTGGAAAAACGTGTAACTTGGCAATGTCTTGGTGATCATATCAACAACATTATGATCTGTCGAAACCTTCAGCACTTGGACTTCTCCACGCTCGATTACCCCTCTGACGAAATGCAGCCTCAAATCAATGTGCTTGGTCCGCTCATGATAGGTTGAGTTCTTCGACGGGTGTATTGCACTTTGACTATCACATTTAACAGTGATAACTGGACCTTGAAGTTTCAGCTCCTTTGCAAAACCTTCAAGCCACAATGCTTCCTTCACAGCTTCAGAAGCAATATATTTTGCTTCAGTGGTTGATAAAGCAACCACCTTCTGAAGTGTTGCTTTCCAACTGATTGATGTCCCAAACATAGTGAACACATATCCAGAAATAGATTTTCTGGTATCCATACATCCTGCATAGTCAGAGTCGACATATCCTTCGATTTCTGCTTTACTATATTCACCCAAGGCCCCACCATAAATTAAGACTCTATTCAGAGACCCATTTATGTACCTTAAAATCCATTTCAATGCTTGCCAGTAAGCCTTTCCAGGATTCGACATGTACCTGCTTACAAGACTTACTGCATATGCTATGTCGGGTCTAGTACAGACCATAGCATACATCAAAGAACCAACTATATTAGCATATGGAATGCTATTCATATAAGTTCTTTCGACATCAGTACAGGGACACTGATTTATACTCAGCTTGAATTGATGGTTTGTCGGAGTTACAACAGGCTTTGAATTCGACATACCATACTTTTCGAGAATCTTCCATAGGTATGCCTCTTGAGATAAGCATAATTTCGACTGCTTTCTATCTCTTAGGATGTCAATCCCAAGAATCCTAG
The DNA here is from genome assembly GCA_022829125.1 of Lathyrus tuberosus. NCBI lineage: Eukaryota > Viridiplantae > Streptophyta > Magnoliopsida > Fabales > Fabaceae > Lathyrus > Lathyrus tuberosus. The sequence goes on along the minus strand of JALAZF010000073.1, from coordinate 793,735 downwards.
ACGCAGCTCCCAAATCCTTCATTTCGAACTCCTTACTGAGTTCAGCCTTCACCCTCTTTACCTCTTCGACATTGTTACTTGCTATTAGAATATCACCCACATAAAGCAACAAAATAACAAATGAATTACCAGGTCAAAATCTGAAGTAAACACAGTGGTCGAACTGACTTCTGATGAAACTTATGCGTGCCATGAACTTGTCGAATCTCCTATTCCACTATCGAGGAGATTTTTTCAGTCCATATAGAGATCTCTTCAGCTTGCACACATAATCTTCCTTCCCCTTTTCGACATACCCTTCAGGTTGCCTCATCAGGATTATTTCATCTAGATCACCATACAAGAACGCAGTCTTCACATCCATCTGTTCCAGTTCAAGATCGAACTGTGCCACCATGGCTAACAACATTCGAATGGATCTATGCTTTACAACAGGCGAGAACACATCATTGAAGTCGACACCTTCTTTCTGAGTGAATCCCCTAGCAACCAACCTTGCCTTGTATCTTTTCGACACCACTCCTTCGATTCCTTCCTTGACTTTGAAAATCCATTTACAACCGACTAACCTGGCTCCAGCAGGTTTCTTGATCAGTTCCCATGTGTCGTTGTCATGAAGAGATTTCATCTCATCATCCATGGCCTTCAGCCATTCAGTCTTCTTTCGACTCCTCATAACTTCCTTATAGTCTCTAGGTTCTTCGTCGAGAACCTCACTTGCAGAGATTAAGGCATAGGCTATAAGATCTGCATACCCAAGTCTCTGAGGTGGCTTGATGAATCTTCTCGACCTGTCTCTTGCTAATAGGTAGTCATTATCAGTCTCCTCATCTTCGACAACATCTTCTATTTCGTCTTCGACTTCATCTGGGGTACGCACTTCAGCATCAACATGCTCCACCTCAACAGGAATTTCTCCCTGTTCCAGCTCTTCGTCAGCAACATCAGTTTTCTTGAAAGCCATCTCAGCTTCATTGAAAACTACATCTCGACTGGTGATACACCTCCTGTGACCTGGCTCTAGGCACCATAGCCTATAAGCTTTGACTCCTTCAGGGTATCCCATGAACATGCACTTCAGAGCTCTAGGTTCGACCTTGTCTTGCCTAATGTGAGCATAGGCCACACAACCAAATACTCTCAGTCTGTCGAGACTAGGTGGATTTCCCGACCAAACTTCTTCAGGTGTCTTCATATCTAATGTAGTCGAAGGACATCTATTTATCAGATATGCAGCTGTCGAAACAGCTTCAGCCCAAAACACCTTCTTCAATCCAGCATTAACCAACATGCATCTAACCCTTTCAAGGATTGTTCGATTGAATCTCTCAGCTAAGCCATTTTGTTGAGGAGTACCTGCTACAGTCTTATGTCTTGCAATCCCAGACTCAACACAGTAACTGTCGAACGCTTTGTTGCAGAACTCAAGGCCATTGTCGATTCTCAACCTCTTAACCTTTCTGCCAGTTTGAGTTTCGACCAGAACCTTCCAACATTTGAAATTCTCAAAAGTTTCATCCTTCGTCTTCTGAATGAATACCCATAGTTTTCTGGAATAGTCATCAACGATGGATAGAAAATACCTTGCACCTGAGTGTGAAGGATTCCTTGCAGGCCCCCAAAGATCAGCATGAATGTAATCAAGGGATCCATGTGTTCTTTGCTTGCCTTTGTTGAACTTCGCCTTACAGGATTTACCAAATACACAAGATTCACAAAACTCCAACTTTTCGACTTTGTCACCACCTAGCAGGTTCTGCTTCCCCAATTCGACCAGGCCTCTTTCGCTGACATGGCCCAATCTCATGTGCCATAAATCTGTCTTCGACACAGGTTTCGTGGATACAGTATTTGTCGAACCACTTACAACCTCAGCCTCAAGGGTATACAAGTCTTGTTTCTTCACGCTTCTCAAGACTTCCTTTGACCCCTTCATGACTCTTAGGATACTTTTCTCTCCTTGGAAAACGTATCCCTTCCTATCGGATTCACCAAGAGAAATTAAATTTCTCTTTAAGTCAGGTACATACCTAACTTCAGTCAATAACCTTATTGACTCATCATGCAGCTTGAATCTCACAGATCCAATACCTGCAATTTTGCAGGATTTGTTGTTTCCCAGCAACACCGATCAACCATCTTGATCACATAGCTCTTCGAACAATTCTCTGTTTAGAGTCATGTGCCAAGTGCATCCTGAATCTATAATCCACTCTTTTCTTGAGTCACTGCTTGAAACTAAAAGAACATCAGATGAGTCAAAGTCATATTGAACAATGGCTGCGTTGCCATTATCCTTTCCTCCATGATCTTTCAGGCGTTCAGGGCACACCTTTCTTGTGTGACCCTCTTTCGTACAATGATAGCATCGAAAACCAGATGCTTCGCCACTATAAGACTTCTGCTGACTTTTACCTTTCTTCTTGTCGAACTTACCATCCTTTCGCAAGAATTTTCCCTTAACGGCCAAACCTTCACCAACCGTTGAATTTTTATGCTCCTTTCGTTCGTTCAGGTCCTTAGAATACAAGGCTGACTGAACTTCTTCAAATGTCAGGGACTCCCTTCCATACAAGAGAGTTTCTTTGAAGTGAGCATGTGTTCTGGGTAAAGCACACAACAGCAACAGTGCTTGATCTTCGCCATCGATCTTTACATCAATATTTTCAAGATCAAGAACCAGCTTGTTAAACATATCCAACTGCTCAGCCAAAGCTTTGTCTTCACTCATCTTGAACGAATACAAAGCTTGCTTCAGGTAGAGTCGATTCACCAAAGATTTGGTCATGTACAAGCTTTCAACCTTGACCCATAACCCCGATGTCGTCGTCTCCTTTGATACCTGTCGAAGAACCTTATCACCAAGGCTCAACAATATTGCGCTGTGTGCTTTCTCGATCATGGTAGTCTTTTCTTTTTCCGTTAACGCGTCATCCATGGCTGCCATTCCCTTCAACGCTTCCAAACAACCCTGCTGAACCAGTAGGGCTTTCATCTTCAAGCGCCACAAACCGAAGTCGTTTACTCCGGTGAACTTCTCGATCTCATACTTTGTTGAAGGCATCTTCTCCATGCTCACCGCACCAATTTGTTGTGAATCAGATACCTTGAAACAAAGTATTTACGGTTTCTTTATGATCAAGAAACACACAAGGGTTAGGGTTAACAAAGAAAACAAGGTAAAATAACAAGGATTGGTTATAAAACTGCTATTCTTTTTCTTTCTCCTTAAAACAAGGATTACAAGTATACAAGAATAACAAACTAACAACTCTCACCCTAATTAGGTTTTGTCACACTCTAGAATGAGAGACTAGCATGCTATTTATAATAAAACCTAGCACACTAAACTAATGGGCTTTTAACAAAATACCCATTACAAGCTAACTTAGGGTACAAGCTAACTTAAACAATTGGATCCTTAACACAAGGCCCAATTCAATATGCTAACAACCCTAGAAGTATTAACTAATACATGTTAGAACAACCTTCGACTACAACATGTATTATTTCGACAGTATAACACTTTGACAGCAGCATGCGAACGGACTTTGACCTCATGCTTAAAACTAGAATTCGATCCAAATCTCACAATATCAACATAATAATATTTAAAGAGCATCAACATTGGTGTCAACTTTGAAATCAAATCATTGTGAAAAATACAAGTAATTTATTATATGATGTATTTATTTCTCAATTTTACTTTACTTTGGATGATACTTTTTTTCTTTTTGATAATGTCAAAAAAGGGGGAGAAAATAAGGTTGTTTTTGTCAATTTTCAGGATAGCAAAGACAAAGCATAAATTGCAAAATAAAGGGGGGATATACAAGATAGGGGGCATCAAGTGTCAAACAAAAACCTCCCTTCAGTATATTTTGTCATCATCTAAAAGAGGAAGATTGTGAAGATGATGTTCATCATCTATCTTAGTTTATTTTTCATGAAGACAAAAGTTTATCAAAGAAGAAAAAGTTTTGAATCAAGAATCAAGATTGCATAAGCTCATGGATATTTTAGAAATCAAAAGGATTTGATCATGAGATAAGGTACAATGTGAATTCATCTTTGTATAAAACTATAAATGCTCAAAAATCTCGTATCCAATCCCTTATAAAGTTTTTCCAACATTCATGCATAATTGACATTCAAGCCACAACTTTTAAAAGGTCAAATTCAAGTTTTTTTGGGAAATCAATTGCTATTTTCAAGCAATCGATTGCGTGATGGTTCTGGCAGAAATTTTAAAATGTTGAAATTGCACTTTTTAAGTCAAATAATTAGTTAACCAATTTAAGAAACTGGTTAGATAACTGTTGTTGTTTGAAATTTGAACATTGTTATGCACTTTTTAAATAAGATATCCAATTAACAAATTAAAAAAAAAATCTTGTACAAAATGCAGAATTGTGTCTTTTCGTAAACCATTATCATTATAAATTATTGAAAACTTACATAGAAATGTCTCAAACTTATGCATATATTCTTAGAGGTTTCTTAGGATGTATTTAAGGCAAAATAAATCAGTTTTTCAAATTACATCTTCCTTTCAAAATTTCAAACAATTCAGTCACATTTCAAGTGTTCAATCACAAACTTCGTGAAAACTTTTTCTGCATAATTTTCATATATTATAGAAAAGTTTCATCATACCTTTGAGCACTTAACTTCTATATAATTGTGAGTTGTTTATTGGAAAGGGAAGATCAAATTTTTGAATTTTGGAAAGTGTCCAAAATCATTGTTACTCAAAGTATTTTTTTTATCATATTGTTGTAATTGGTCACCAAGTGTGTGGTGACTTTATTTATAAAGAAAGCATGCGTACTTTCTAAAAGTGTTTACAAATAAAAAGCGATATATTTTTTTGGTTGTATTGTAGAAGGTTATTTGATTTGTGGAGATTCAAATTCCACCATAGTGTTGACGTTTGTGAAAAGGTCCTTTAAATTTGGTGGATTCAAAGTCCACCATAAGCTTAGCGTTTATGTTAGAAGATTGTAAGAGAGGTATTGGAGTGTGGCTTGTACAAAGATCTAACATAGTGGAAAATTCTTGAAGGTGTGAAGAAACTAGATGTACCTTTAAGTTAGAAAAAGGATCTAGGATGAATCTCTTATGTCTTTTACTTTCTTGCACTTTTTTTTTTGCACTTTCATTCAAAGTTCCTCCAATTAATTCTGGAAAAATATAAAGGGAAGAATCTTTACTTAAGACAAGAAAAATTCAGAAAACCTAATTCACACCCCTCATTTTCTTAGGTTGCACTCTATAGTTATAAGATGGTTTGTGTCTAACAATGCCAACAGTGTCATTGTTATTAGACATGATGCAGTGAAGGTGCAATTTCCTAGGCAATTGAGTATGGTTACTTAGAGTGGTACACTACAATATCACACCCTCGCATCATCCTACCTACTCATCATGCTGATGATGTTAGCCACTCCCATGATGGAGGACCTTTAGATGACCTATCACCACCTCCACCTAGTATGACTGACCAGTAACGGCTATAGAATATGTCCCTTATTTCAGATAACCGCATGGGTTTGGCAAATCCAAATGGTGAGATGTATACTTTGGCATCGCAGATATCACATATTGCCTGTGGTGGACCTGCATAGATTTTATTAGTTTGTTTATGTTTTGATGTTGCTGACATTATTTGTATATTTTTGAAATCTTATCGTGTCTTATCTTCTTAAAATTTCATTAGAAGAAAATTAACATTACATTACGTAACACAAACATTTCATTACATAGCTTAATAAGAAAGTATCATAATCAAAACTTAAATAGTACTAGATGATTCAGGACGTTTCAACATCTTGATAATATCGTCAACAGATCTGGAATTTGGTGCATCCACCTACATCAGACCTTTTGTTTCGTATTGGTGATATGTGTTCCACATGACTTTTAAATCTTCATATGTCTTCAGCTCAAACTTATTGAACATAATATTCTCTTCATTATCGATTGACGGCGAACGATACTCGATCTTAACCACCTTTCTGTTGTCGATGTGGTCCACAAGATTATCCAGTTTGAATTTCTTAACAGCGAGAGGGGTGTCCTCTGTGAGCCTGAAATCAACTGGAGGTTTCACGCCCTTGAAGTACACAAACGCGAGATACCAATATTGAGACATTTTTTAGATGTTTTGTTTAACAACAAATCATACATATTTATACAAGTTTGGAATCAATGTGGACTACACAAAATTGTCGGTGTAATCACAACCCTACAAAAATTCGGTAAAATCCCAACCGTTAAAAATTAACAGTGCCGAATTTTTTAGTATTATGAAAAAATCCAATAATCATAGGAGGTTCTTAAAAAACAGAAAATCTAAGAAGTTTTTTTTTTTATAGAAAAAACGATAAAATAATACTATTGAATTTTTCAGGTTTACTGGAAAAATCTAATTATTCCTGGTGCTTTTGAAATACACAGGTAAAATTTGACACACACGCCAATCTTTTTATGTAAAAAAATTACAGTAAAAATTCTTACCGAATTTTTTTATACAGAATTATCGTGTGTCTACTGCATTTTTTATTTGTCTTAAATTTTTTGCACAATTTTTCTTGATAGAAATATTATTGGTTATGAAAAAAGGGGGTGCCAGAACAAATTGGAAAGGTGCCCGATAAAATTCTCATTAGCTTGTGATTGAGTTTGAACTTTTGTGCCTGACTTGGATTTATATAGAACTACGCTCTTATGGATGTACTACCTACAGTCCAAACTTACTTTCCAGACTCCCTTTTTGGCTTGTTTGATTTTTTTTTTTAAATTAATTTTTGGCTGCATAAATTAATTCTTTATTCGAAATGAATTTATAAATTAACTTTCACAGTGGTTTCTAAAGAATTGAGATCATTTTACAAACTTCATGTAGAGTTTAATTTAAGTTGATTTTTATTATTAGACGATAATCTATCAACCGTAACAAGAAATAGATTGGAAATAGAAGATAAATACGTTACATTTTTGAAAAAGTTAAAAAAAATAGGAGAATTTTTAAAGTATCTTATATGTTTTTAATGGACTATGCAAAATTTTAAAAATATCTTATGTTTTTAAAAAACTTCATGCTGATTTCGACCAGTCGAATTGTTGTAGTCTCCTCTATCTTTGTTGCCATTCCAACTTCCTTTGCCTTTCCTTTTCTTTTCTGACTGCGCCTGCAAAGCCATATCACTCTTCGACTTTCCTGCAGCTCTTTCAGCCATCCTTTGTTCATGAGACTCAAGCGTCCCTTGAAGCTCTTCCTTCGTCAATACTGACAAGTCTTTCGACTCTTCTATGGCTACTACCACGTGGTCGAACTTTGGAGCCAATGACCTCAAGATCTTTGCAACAACTGGTCTTGATGTCAACACCTCTCCACATACCTTGATTTGATTCACCAGATTTATAAGTCTGGCGAAGAAATCTGTTATACTTTCATTGTCTTCCATCTGAAGCAACTCATAGGTTCCCTTGTGAGTTTGTAACCTACCTCTTTCACCTTCTCTGCGCCTCCAAATGACTTTTCAAGAATCTTCCACTCTTCCTTTGCTGACTCTACATCATTAACCTTTTCAAAGTTATCTGGATTGACACACTGATGGATTATAAAGAAAGCATTATAATCTTTCTTCTTTAACTCTTTGTGTGCAACATTTTCTTGATTCGTCGTGTTCTCTGCAAGCGGTGCTACTCCTTCCTTCACAAGATTCCAAAGATCTTGATAACAGAAAACCACCTTAATCTGCTTGCACCAATTCTCATAATTATCTTTCTTGAGAATCGGAAGGCTCGCCGGAGAGTGCCCATTCGGATGATTCATTGTCATCACGATTTTTCTTCCTTGAATCGCAATCGGAGCTCTAGATACCAGATGTTGGAATTAACTCAAAACCTTTTGAGAATTCCTATTCAATCTTGATCTCAAGATTGTTAACAATCACACGCAATGACAACGAAAAGAAAGACTAAGAAAGAAAGAAAGAAAGAGAAAAGAGAAATAGTAGCGTTGGAGAAGAAGATGAAAAACTGCAGAATTCTTTCTACCCACAAACTGTGGAAACTTTCAATATTCACTTGCAATTGCAAACTGTGAATTATCAAACTTAATTATTTCAATGATAAGGGTTCCTCCCTATTTATAGATTTAGGTTAATTTGTATCTCAAGCTAAAGCCCAAACTATAAAAGCCCAAAAATATATAATCTAATCTTTCTAAATCAAATCAAATCTTTCTAAAATAATGAATTACATATTTAACAGGAGCTACATGAATTTGATGTAAAGAAAGTTTTCTTACATGGAGATATAGAGGAGGTGTATAAGGAGATTTCATATGGCTTTGTTCTTAAGAGTGGTACTAACAACATTTGTAGATAAAAGAAGAGATTATATGAATTAAAACAATCTCCTTAGGTCTGGTTTGGAAGATTCACAATGGTCAAGGTGTGTTTGGGATATAAGAAAAGTCAAAGAGACCGTACTTTGTTCTTCAGACATTCATAGAGAGAAAAATCAATTGTACTTCTTGTTTATATTAATGATATTATTGTTATAGGTGACAAATTGATTGAGAAATAATTACTCAAAGAAAATTTATCAATCAAGTTTGAGATGAAAGATATTGGACAACTCGAACATTTCTTAAGAACTGAGGTAGCATACTCAAAATAAAACATATTTATCTTTTAGGGAAAATATGAACGTGTCTTTTGCAAAAGACAAGGAAGCTTAGATATAAACTAGCAAGTGTTTCTATTGAGAAAAATCACATAATAAGCTTTGAGAAGGAAATTGGCAAGTGTTCCCATTGGCACATACTAGGCCAGATTTAACTTATGTATCTAGTGTAATCAACCAATTTTTCTATGATTCAAGGGAGAGATGCAAACAGTAGAATGTGTTCTACACTATCTCAATGTCACTCCAAGGAATGAACTCTTGTTTAAAAGAGGTGAAAGTCTAATTATGTAAACTTACATTGATCCTTATTATGTGGGTTCAATAAATAATAAAAGATCAACTTCAAACTGTTGTATCTTCTTGTGTGAGAACCTAATTTCTTAGAGGAGTAAGAAATAAAGTACACTTGCTCAATCAAATGTTGAAGTAGAATTTAGAGATGTGAAATAAGGAGTTTGTGAGCTATTATAGGTGAAACTAATGTTAGAATTAGGCATGACAACGGGGCGGGTCGGGGACGGTTTTTACCTTCCCCAAACCCAAACCCGAATTCCCAAACAATCTCCGTTCCCCGCCTCAAACCCAATCGGAGATGGAGAATTAAAGCCCAAACCCGTCCCAAACGGGTTCGGGTTGAGTTCGGATATCCTTGCCCCGCCACCATCCATTTAGTAAAATCAATTTTTTAATAAAAATATTTATCTTTTCCAAAATCAAATTACATTACAAATAATAAAATAAAATAAAAATTCCAAAAAAATCTTACATACATTTGAAATAGGTTAAATTAATAAAACAAATCAAAATATCAAAACATTGGCCACATATTTAATATTATAAATTAACAAAATTAAATAATAATGTACATAATATAATAAATGGGACGGGTTCGGGGTGGGTACTAGTGTCCCCATTATCCGACTCATTCCCATATTTTTTAATCGGGAAAAACCCAAACCAAAACCCAAACTCAATCAAAGCGGATTTTCCCCGTCAACTTCGAGACGGATTCGGGTAGGTACTATCTTCTCAACATGACAAGATAAAACACATCAAAATTGATTGACGTTACATAAAAAAATGGATAGTTTATTAATAACTACAACTTACATTTCTTCTAAATATCCATTGATATATAATCGTCAGTCTGAAAAAGAGTGTTTAAATATTATACCATAAATAACAATCTATAATATTAGTCTGAGATCAATAAACAAAACCTATTCATTTTTTTCGTTCTAATTATTTTCAGCATTCTAATTACAATTTATATTATATCAAAAACTTCTTTTACAACAAATTAGATAAACAAAAAATAAATTCAATTACATTTTAAAATTTCAGTCGAAATTTTTATTCTAGCCTAAACATAAATTATTGATAGTTGAATTTTTCAAAGAAAATTATTGATGTTTGAATTAATTAATTAAAAGAACGGGTCACATATTACTATAATTAATTAATTAATTAATTAGTTAAAAGAAAGAAAGAAAGGAACATATATAAATCAATAGATAATATAAAATAAGTGGTTTTTATCCCACGGAATATGCAGATACACGCAACTATGTTTATTATTAAATGACAAGAATTCAAGATATTCAATTCAAACTGTGATTTATCTTTGCATTTAATGGACAAAAATTCAAACTGTGACCTTCAATCATGAAAGGCCAGACTCAGTCTCTTCAAACTGATATATCTTTGAATATACATCATCCGTCTCATATTATAAACAAAAGTTATTTTTTAGATATATTGAATAATTAATGTATCTGACCTATATATAGATCAGATATATTAATTATTCAATATATTTAAAAAGTAATTTTTATTTATAATATAGGACAAAGTAGTAAGAAACAATATCAGTGTGTCATTCATTAGAGGGAATGCCTTAAATTTAAAATCTTAAAAGTCTTCCCTTTTTTTTTTCTTTAAAAGAAAAGTCAGATCAATAATATCAGTGTGACTCTTGAATATTAGGTTTGACAATAATATTTCTTCATTGACCGGAACATATCTTGTCATTAATTAAGGACTCTTGTTATGTAATTAAAAAATGAATTTAAAAAGTTTTATACACAAAATTTACAACTTTAAAAATATATGAATTGTATTGATTGAAATCTCAAAGATACACTAACTTATATAATTGGATTCAGAAAGAAGAAAATTGTTGAGTTGTGTCGTATTCGCACCTCAACATAACAATCTAGGAGCAATAAAGTTCACTTATGGAGACACCGTCTATATGGACTAAATTTCTATGAGTTCAAAGATCATAAAAGTGTGTAGTATTTGTCTAGTCAAACAGATTTGAACATAAGGCAGATATTTACTAAGGTTGACACTACTACATGCAAAAAATAAAAGCCAACAAAAGTATATAGCATCTATTGTGCTTACACTAATGTTAAGCTTTGAAAAGTCAAGAAAGAAAGTAGCATCAACTAAGTCGACGTTAAAATCAACCATTGAAAATCAACAAAAATTATGTAGTATCGACCTAGTCAACATAAGTCAATCTTTAAAAAGTCAACAAAAAATAATCGATTCAGTTAACGCTAAAGTTAAATTTTAAAAGTCAACAAAAATTATATAACATTAACTTAACTGACAAAAAGTCAATTAATCGGATAATCAATTCAAATTAATTAATCTCAGATTGATCGATTCTAATATGAATCACTAAAATGTCAACGTCTTTAATTTTTTTAATAAAATTATATATATATATATATATATATATATATATATATATATATATATATATATATATATATATATATATATATATATATATATAAAAGGGTAAACTGGGACAAAAGCGAGAGGGGGGACTAACCAAAACCCTCTCAATGAGTAACGAACCTAAAGAAAGCAAACTCAGCCTATTCTTTACAAATTCTGCCCTTAATTAAAAAAAGAAGGAATCTTAGAAAATCTAACGGTATTGTTAGGCGAAAGGCCTATGTTAGCAAGAGAATCAGCACAACTATTCCCTTCCCTATAAATATGAGAAGTCACAAAAGAAAAATTAGTAGTACTATTAACACAATTAATCCATCTGGTTCGAGGAACCTGCCTTCAGAGTCCCTAGCAATACCGCCACAAGCAGAAGGACCGGGGTTACCCGTTGAAGCGCCGTCACAATTAATCTTAATCCAATTAGGATGAGGGGTTTCCAAAGAACCTCAAGATTCTTAGTCGTTTTAGGAGGTTGAAATTGAACTTTAAATCTCTTAAGCAACCCAAAATCATGCATATTAATAGTGGCAGATGCCGGAAAGTTTTTTCACACCCGAGCACAGTCCACAAGAATAAAGGAAATAGAAGAAGAAAAACTGACGAATTTGTCTTTGAAGCGGATGGAGTTTCTAGCCAACCAGACATAATTAAAAAGAAGAATGAAAGCGACATTGGAAATAACCTTACAATGCTTGGATCAACCCCTGTCGCAGAGCTTAAAAACATCCTCACAATCATGTATGTCGAAGTGCAAATCCAGAATTTTGCAAAGCCAAGACCACAAAGAAGCCGTGTAGGAGCAAACGAATAACAAATGTGAATCCGTTTCCTTAAAGAGATTGCACAAACTGCAAATAGAAGGGAAAACAAAGCTTTTCCTTTTTAGTTGTTTGTCTGTGGGAAGTTTATGCCAGAATAACCACCAAACCGTGAATGATTTGGACAGCGGGATATATTGAGACCAAAACCAACGCCTCCACTCATTACGGACCCCCGGAACATGCTTAAACTCATAATTGGTTTCACCATCTCTACAATAAATATTTTTCATTCGCAATTTAAAAAAAATTATCTGGACAAGCATTTTATAAAAGAATTTTGCATCTATTTTTACTTTGCTTTGCACCTATTAAGAAAACTTCAGAATACTATAATCATTTCTACATGAGCACACATAACATTTATTTATCTATTATTAATTAGCTTAATGAAGCTTACAAAAGAATTAATTCATCATGTATCTATCATTGCTCCTAATTCAGCAACACATTCTCTAACAATAATGAGTGTTATGATCGGTAAGATATGTGTAAATTATACTTAATTGAATCAAATATACAAAGAAGTATGAATGTCATATTAATCCAACATACTTTCATATCATTTATTAATGATAATTGTGAGATTTTGGATTGAACTCTAGCTTTGTCGAGGGATAACCTTCATGTGTTTCGACAGAGGTTTAGCATGCCGTCATAGTCTGCTCATGTGTTGTTGTTGAAGATCTACATGCTATAATCGAAATGTGTTCTAGTATGTAGTTGTCGAATTGGGTCTATTTGTTATATCAAATTGTTTAAGTTAGCTTGTACCCTAAGTTAGTTTGTAATGGGTAATTGTTAAAATCCCATTAGTTTAGTATGTTAGGTTTTATTATAAATAGCATACTAGTCTCTCATATTAAGTGTGGTAAATCCTAATTAGAGTGAGAGGGTTATTTGTTATTCTTGTGTACATGTAATTTGATTTAAAGAGAAAATAAAGAATAGCAGTTATAACCAATCCTTGTTGTTTTTCTTCTTGTTCTTCTGTTAACCCTAACCCTTGTGTGTTTCTTGATCATAAAGAAACCCTTCATACTTTGTTTCCAAGGTATCAATTCACAACAAATTGGTGCGGTGGGCATGGAGGAAGATGCCTTCAATAAAGTATGAGATTGAAAAGTTCACCTGAGTGAACGATATCAATCTGTGGAACTTGAAAATGAAAGCCCTACTGGTTCAACAGGGTTGTTTGGAAGCGTTGAAGGGAGATGCAACCATGGACGCTGCGTTAATGGAAAAAGAAAAGATGGCCATGATAGAGAAAGCCCACACCACAATATTGTTGAGCCTTGATGATAAGGTTCTCCGATAGGTATCAAAAGAGACTACGACATCGGGGTTATGGTTGAAACTTAAAAGTTTGTACATCACCAAATCTTTGGTGAATCGACTCTACCTGAAACAAGCTTTGTATTCATTCAAGATGAGTAAAGACAAAGTGTTGGCTGAGCAGTTAGATATGTTCAACAAGCTGATTCTTGATCTTGAAAATATTGATGTGAAGATTGATGATGAAGATCAAGCACTATTGTTGTTGTGCGCTTTGCCTAGAACACATGCTCACTTTAAAGAAACTCTCCTGTATGGAAGGGAGTCCCTGAGCTTTGAAGAAGTTCAATTAGCCTTGTATTTTAAGGACTTAAACGAACGAAAGGAGCATAAATCTTCGACGGTTGTTAAAGGGTTGGCCGTTAGGGGAAAAATCTTGCGAAAGGAAGGTAAGTTTGACAAAAAGAAAGGTAAAAGTCAGCAGAAGTCTTATAGTGGCGAGGCATTGGTATTCGATGCTATCCCTGTAAGAAGAAGGATCACACAAGAAAGGTGTGACCTGAACACTTGAAAGATCATAGAGGTAAGGATAATGGCAACGCAACCATTGTTCAAGATGACTTTGAATAATCTAATGTTCTTGTGGTTTCAAGCGGCGATTCAAGAAAAGAGTGGATTATGGATTCAGGTTGCACTTGGCACATGACTCCAAATAGAGAATTGTTCGAGGAGCTATGTGATCAAGATGGTGGATCAGTGCTGCTGGGAAACAACAAAGCTTGCTAAATTGCAGGTATTGGATCTGTGAGATTCAAGCTCCATGATGAGTCAATAAGGTTATTATCTAAAGTCAGGTATGTACCTGATTTGAAGAGAAATTTGCTTTTTCTTGGTGAATTCGACAAGAAGGGATATGTTTTTCAAGGAGAGAAAAGTATCCTAAGAGTCACGAAGGGGTCTAAGGAAGTCTTGAGAAGCGTGAAGAAACAATACTTGTATACCCTTGAAAATGAATTTGTAAGTGGTTCGACAAATGTTGCATCCACGAAACCTTTGTTGAAGAAAAAAGTTTGGCACATGAGATTAAGCCATGTCAGTGAAAGGGGTCTGGTCGAATTGGGGGAAACAAAATCTTCTTGGAGGAGACAAATTCAAAAAGTTGAAATTTTGTGAATCCTGTGTACTTGGAAAATCTTGCAGAGTGTAGTTCAACAAAGGCAAACAAAGAACTCATGGATCCCTTGATTACATCCATGCTGATTTTTAGGGGCCTGCAAGGTGTCCATCACATTCAGGAGCAGGGTATTTTCTATCCATAGTCGATGATCATTTCAGAAAGTTATAGGTATTCATCTAGAAGACTAAAGATGAAACTTTTGAGAATTTCAAAGGTTGGAAGACTCTAGTTGAAAATCAGACTAACAGAAAGGTCAAGAGGTTGAGAACCGACAATGGCCTTGAATTTTGCAATGAGGCGTTCGACAACTTTTGTACTGCCTCAGGTATTGCAAGGCACAAAACTATTGCAGGTGCTCCATAAAAAAATGGTTTGGCAGAAAGGTTTAATCAAACTATTTTGGAAAGAGTTAGATGCATGTTGACTAGTGCTGGACTAAAGAAGGTGTTTTGGGCTGAGGCTGTTTCGACAGCAACATATTTGATAAACAGATGTCCTTCAAATGCGTTAGATATGAAGACACCTGAAGCAGTTTAGTCGGAACATCCACCTAGTCTCGAGAGACTGAGAGTATTTGGTTGTGTGGCCTATACTTACATTAGGCAAGACAAGGTCGAACCTAGACCTCTAAATGCATGTTCATGGGATACCCTGAAGGAGTCAAAACTTATAGACTATGGTGCCTAGAGCCAGGTCACAGGAGGTGTATCACCAGTCGAGATGTTGTTATTAATGAATCTGAGATGACCTTCAAGAAACGATGATGCTGACGAAGAGCTGGAACAGGGAGAGATTCCTGTTGAGGTGGAGCATGTTGATGCTGAATTACGCATCCCAGATGAAGTCGAAGAAGAAGCATAAGATATTGAGGAAGTTGAGGAAACTGTCGATGACTACCTATTGTTAAGAGATAGCTTGAGGAGAGTCATAAAGCCATCTTAGAGACTTGGGTATGTAGATCTTATAGCTTATGCCTTAATCTCTGTAAGTGAGGTTCTAGACGAAGAATCTAGAGACTGTAAGGAAGTTATGAGGAGTCTAAATAAGACTGAATGGTTGAAGGCCATGGATGATGAGATGAAATATCTTCTTGAAAACAACACCTGGTAACTGATCAAGAAATATACTGGAGCCAAGATAGTCAGTTGTAAGTGGATTTTCAAAGTTAAGGAAGGAATCAAAGGAATGGCATCGAAGAGATACAAGGCAAGACTGGTCGCTAGGGGTTTCACTCAAAAAGAAGGTGTCGACTTTAATGATGCGTTCTCTCTTGTTATGAAGTACAGATCCATTCAAATGTTGCTTGCCACAGTGGCACAGTTCGACCTTGAACTAGAATAGATGAATGTAAAGATTGCGTTCTTGTATGGTGATCTAGATGAAATAATCCTGATGAGGCAACCTGAAGGGTATGTCGAAAGGGGGAAGGAAGATTATGTGTGCAAGCTGAAAAGATCTTTATATGGACTGAAACAATCTCCTCGACAGTGGAATATGAGATTCGACATGTTCATGACACGCATAAGTTTCATTAGAAGTCAGTTCGACCACTGTGTTTACTTCAGATTTCGACATGGTAATTCATTTGTTATATTGTTGCTTTATGTGGATGATATTCTAATAGTAATCAACAATGTCGAAGATGTAATGAGGGTGAAGGTTGAACTCAATAAGGAGTTCGACATAAAGGATCTAGGAGTTGCGTCTAGGATTCCTGGGATTGACATTCGAAGAGATACAAAGTAGTCAAAATTATGCTTATCTCAAGAGGCATACCTACGGAAGATTCTCGAAAAGTATGGTATGTTAAATTCAAAGCCAGTTGTGACTCCGACATACCTTCAATTCAAGCTGAGTATAGATCAGTGTCCCAATACTGATGTCAAAAGAGCTTACATGAATAGCATTCCATATGCTAATATAGTGGGTTCTTTGATGTATGCTATGGTCTGTACTAGACCCGACATAACATATGCAGTAAGTCTTGTAAGCAGGTACATGGAAAATCCTGGAAAGGCTCACTGGAAAGCATTGAAGTGGATTCTAAGGTACATAAATGGGTCTCTGAACAGAGTCCAAATTTATGGTGGATCCTTGGGTGAAGATAGTAAAGCATCAATCGAAGGATATGCTGACTCTGATTATGCAGGTTGTATGGATTCCAGAAAATCTATTTCTGGATATGTGTTCATTATGTTTGGCACAACAATCAGTTGGAAAGCAACACTTCAAAAATTTGTTGCCTTATCAACCAATAAAGCGGAATATATCGCCCTAACTGAAGCTGTGAAGGAAGAATTATGGCTTGAAGATTTTGCAAAGGAGCTGAAACTTCAAGGTCGAGTTATCACTGTTAAATGTGATAGTCAAAGTGCAATACACCTGTCAAAGAATTCAACCTATCATGAGCGAACCAAGAACATCGATGTGAGGTTGCATTTCGTCAGAAGGGTAATCGAGCATGGAGAAGTCCAAGTGCTAAAGGTTTCGATAGATCTTAATGCTGCAGATATGATCACCAAGATGTTGCCCAGTTGCAAGTTTTTCCATTGTATGCAGTTGATAAAGCTGCATGATGAAAGCTAGCTTATTCCCTATTGTTTGTAGAGTTAGATCTAAGGCGAAGATTTGTGAGATTTTGGATCGAACTCTAGCTCTGTTGAGGGATAGCTTTCATGTGTTTTAACAGAGGTTTAGCATGCAGTTGAAGTCTGCTCATATGCTATTGTCGAAGATCTACATGTTGTAGCCGAAATGTGTTCTAGTATGTAGTTGTCAAATTGGGCCTGTTTGTTATGCTTACTTGTTTTAAGTTAGCTTGTACCCTAAGTTAGCTTGTAATGGGTAATTGTTAAAAGCCCATTATTTTAGTATGTTAGGTTTTACTATAAATAGCATATTAGTCTCTCATCTTAAGTGTGACAAATCCTAATTAGAGTGAGAGGGTTATTTTTTATTCTTGTATATTTGTAATCTAATTTAAAGAGAAAGTAAAGAATAACAATTATAACCAATCCTTGTTGTTCTTCTTCTTGTTTTTCTGTTAACCCTAACCCTTGTGTGTTTCTTGATCATAAAGAAACCGTTCATACTTTGTTTCCAAGGCATCAATTCACAACAATAATAATAAACTATAGTCCTTTGCTGATAAGACATCTAATGAGTAAGATTAGACAAGGGTTACCGTTTTCATGGCAAAGATTTATATCTTTAAGAGTAAAAGCATAATTATTTTCTCTATATCTTTACTTAAATCCAAATAAGTTGATAATTACTTTAAGATTGAATTTGAATCATGAAAATCTAGATTTACATTATTAACACCCCATACCTTTATAGTTTTGTACATGCTTATCCCTAACCATAAATAGCTATTACCACAGACTGAGTTAGAACTTAGATATTTTTAGGCTGATCTTACTAATTAAAGCAGAATTTTTTTCCGAAAAACCACAATAAACCACAACACAGATTTTATGACTTGTTTATCTCATGAACCAAACTCAATCTTCTAAAAAATGTCGCACTCCAAAGAATTAAACAACACAACTTCTTACTAAACTTTTCCTCACAAGTAAAGCTTCACTCACAAGCACTAAGGCAATTTCAATTGAAAGAAATATTTTGAGAGAGAGAGAGAGAAAGTGTGTGTGTGCGTGAGAGAGAGAGAGAGAGAGAGAGAAAGAGAGAAAGAGAGAGAGAGAGAGAGAGAGAGAGAGAGAGAGAGAGAGAGAGAGAATTTAGAGAGATACATTCCAAAGAAAATGTAAATTGTTGGAAAGTGGAGTGAAATGAAGTGGAGGTGAGCTTCCTTTATACAGGAGTTGGAAAAGGCAAAAAAGAAAATAACCCATGAGCTGAATTAATGAGCCAATCGATTGGCATAAAATTCCAATCGATTGGCTAGCTCACCCTTAATCGGTTAACAAGCCCAAATAGGAGATATTTGATATAGAGCCATTGTAAGTCATTAATGCGTTGTCTTGATTGCTTGATTAATCGATTTACTATTTCCAATTGATTGGCTTAATGCTCCAATCAATTGGCTACCTTATAAAAAATTTATCAAATGATTGACACAACTTATCAATTGATTGGTTAGCTCAAAAATAGTTTTGAAAAGGTTTGGACAAGTTTTTAATAGGTGCGTGTGTAAGTTGCCTTAGTACTTCTAATTTACTTCCTGACTTTTACAATATTTAGGTTACTCAAACTGACATCAGATATGACCTGACAAGCTTTCACACTTTATTCGAGGCTTCAACATTCTTTGCTAGATTGCTTCTAATCATATAAGCACTTTGATCTCGAGTCTCATTTTATTGATGATGCATAAGATGGTTCTTTGGTTTAGATCACCATCATTAAGGTTGAAAGCTATTGTCACCGACTTGATCATCATTATCGTCATCAAAACTTCAGATGGATCTTTTATGGGATTTTGAACTTTATATGTGCAAGCACATAGATCCACAAAGTTTGGAAGCTTTAACCTCCTCCTGCAGTGCAACAAGCTCCTTTTGGAGAATACAACACCTCAACTCCATAGCCTTGACCTTCCTTTTCCAAGTATCCTTTTCCTTCGAGGGATTACCCTGAGCTAATACATTTCCCCGTCCAGCAAAGACAAGAGAGAAGATAGAAGTAGCTTTGAACATGTTGTGGACAAGCTCAAAAGCGAGTTCCATCTTATTCCCCTCAAGGAGATTTTGAACGAAGGATAAATCTGACGTCAAAATAGTAGTGTTAGCCTCTTATGGAGTTCGATCAAGCCAGTAATAAAAGACATTCCACACCCACATAAAATTATTTATCTCCCTGAAAGAACCACCCTTAGCAACGTAAGCCCGTTTTAAGGAACCCTCTTCCCAAGGAGATTGTCGTTCCTCATTCCAGATCCTTTTTGTCAAAACTAGAGGTGGGGTTGATTCTTCCATTGTTAAAGTAGCCGCAACATCCACAAGTTGATACACCTCAAGAGCAGAAGCAAAAGCCTCTATAAATGGTGTAGGTAAGGGGCCGGAGCAAGAAAAATAGTCGGCAGAGGAGTGAGGGTATATGTTCCAAGAATATTCCTCCTCTCTTAAGCTCCATCATTCCTCTCTCTAACTTCACAAATTTTATTTCTATTTTGTGTGTGTGTGTGTGTGTGTGTGTGTGTGTGTGTGTGTGTGAGTGTGTGTGTATATGTGTGTATATGTGTGTGTGTGGGAGAGAGAGAGGATGAGAATGAGGAAAAAAATTCATAATTTGATTTATATAAGGTTTAGGTTAAAGACCATAATTCCCTTGCATTCTACCTCTAATCACTAATGGAATCCACTAGGTTTAAATTGCTCTTAAAAATCCTTACCAGTCATACTAAATCATTATTAATAGTATGGGGAGAGGCACTTGGAGGATTAGGGGTTTCTAAACCCATTCTTGGCAAGATAATTTATCATTAATGAAATAATATATTATAGAGACTTAGGTTATTATATTTTATTATATGTGTGTTGGTGCATGTGAATGTATGTTGATATATGAGAGAGATGATTTGTATTATAAATAAGCCATTGAGAGATGATTTTCAAACTCCCTCAAAAAAATATTAAATTTAAGCTTTTCAATATTTAGCACTCATTTAGACTAGTATCGAATAATGTGGAGTTTGTCCAAACTTGTAACCTTTTACACCAAACTTTTATCACATGTTCAGCTCTCAATGACAATATTGGATTCCACAATACATATCACAAACCTCTCTTTATGTTACGATACATAATACAATGACAGAAGCATGTTATACAACTCTCTATATAATGATTTATCTCTCAATACTAAAATATAATTGAACCGTTTGAAAATATAGAAACCGATTAAGAGAAGAAGATAAGGTGTTTTTCAGATTGCTGGTGTATTTTTAAATGAGCATAAGACATCCCTTTATAGAATAATAAAAAAAGGAAACATTTGTAAAAATCCCAAATGTTCTTCATATCGATTATGGAAAAGATATAATTATTTATGCACATGCAAATTTTGAATAAATATGAGTCATAATTGATTATGAGGTGTTCATAAGATAATACTAAGTAAAACACACCTCATAAACAATTATACTACCACCATGATCAATTATAGGCATGCATTTTCTTCATCATCGACTACCAACACATCATAATCAATTATGCTTAGTTTTAAAAAGTATTTGCGCTTCACAAAGGTTTTTCAAAAGAGTTTGAAAAAAATTAAAATTTGAAAAATATTTTGAGTGTGTGTATAAATATTTTAGAAAAGAGAGTCACAAATTATTTTCATTAAGATTCTATTGAAAGAGAAATACACTTAAGCTTAAGATCCATGATGGATGTAAAGCTTCAGGTTCATTCCTCTGATGATGTTCATAATATTTTACCTTTGAGACTGTCATCAGAAACTTCATGTTAAGCTTTTGATTTTTTCTTGTAGATTATCACCAAGTTTTGATTCACACTTATTCTTTGATGAAGTTTGCATATTTAATCTTGTTGAGTCAATCATCAAAACTTGTTCAAACATAGATCCACAAATATGATATTGGTTCTTTGAAGGTGCTAGGCCCCACCTAGTCCTTCAACTTGTATGAAATGACTTCAACCTCTTATAAATATGACATCATCCCCTTAGTAATGCTAGGCCCACCTGGATCTTCAACTAAGTTGGGAGGAACTTCAACCCATTAGTGAAGTTCATGTTTAACGACTAAAATAAGAGACAACTAATTTACTTTTAAATAACTAATACCTAGCATATCAACTACTCATTGCAAGATCAATATTACACTTCAAGGAACTAAATATGAAGAATTATACACTCCAGTACAAGGAATATTATCCACCCTATGCAAAGAATGTGAATAAAATGAAAAGAAAACAATTCCAAAAAAATGGAAATTTAGAAACAATGATTTTATTCTCACCTTCATATGAAGTTTTTCATGTGCAAGAAGTACATTGAAGTTATGATATTAATATCATTATTTAGATGATGATTTATAATTTATATCCAATGTTTCATATAATTGTGTTACATCAAAGATGTTGTAGATAAAGGGAACTAAGAATAACCTCACTAGCAACAAACTAGTTCTTTCACTTAACTCTTCAGTTGCGACGAACAGGGAGTGGACAATCCAGAAAACTAATCTCACTCAATTAATTTTTCGATTTGACGAGGTGTTTACACGAAAATTTGATAAACAAGTGCTAGTCTCTTAATCAAAGGATACTTGCATGATCAACTAGTGACTCCTAGGACATAGTGTCAAAATTCCTTGTTTTAGTTTTCTATTAGTCGAACCTAATTTCGACTTGGTCGAAAAAATGACTAAAAGAACGTGAAAGATGTAGACTTCAACAGCGTTGAACATGTAAAGAAAATAACTAGAGTTGAACATATAAAACAATGTACTTAAATGAGATTGAAAATAAATTGATAAGGCAAAACAAAGTAAAAGGAATTTTAAAGACTTTGCATTGAAAACAAAAAATAGTGTTTCATTGTTCATACATTCTCTCAGCCATGACTCTTTTCTCTGGACGCTATTACTTCGAGTTTTTCAGTGAAATTTTGTAGTAAAATGAACACACTGAACTCTAGAAATGAACTACTATATATACTAGTATAAGAATAACTTCCGTTAACGTTCTCATCCTTAGTGTTCGCCACGTGAAACATTGCATGCAACCCATCTCTGCACTCTCTCCACGCATCCTTCAGAAAGAAACCCAAAGGTAATTATTCATGTTTGAACGTAACATCTCTGGGCTCAGATAACCGCCTCTTTGACGCATTTGATATTGTCGATCTCCCAAGCGGTCGAAATGTTCCTGTAACATTTCAAAAAATGCTAAGTCCCAAATCTTTTTGACCCAAGACTTTTCTCATGTTCATGTACTCAGTATACCTTCAACTTTGTTCTTTGCTGAGAGTTTTAGCACTGTAAAAAATCCCAGCTAACACGAGGAATGTTTTGACACTTTATATTCTATAAAAAAATATCAGACACTCTAGTTGGGTTAAATTAACTCATAACTCTTTGAAGTAATAACACATGTCTCGAGTTTATTACCTTTTGTTTATGTTTTTTGTGTGCAGTAGATAGTGGGGGAACCTTTCCTAAAGGCCTTATGCAAAGAAAAATGAGTTATATACTCTACCGTGATGGATTTACATCCAACCTAGATTGCATGTTAAATCTCCTCTTCAAACTGCCATACTTGGTTGAGTTAGAATCTCATCCCTCTACTTTAGCATGCAAGATTCCTCGTCCAAGCTCCTATGCTTGGTCAAGTGAGAATCTCGACCTTCAACATCAGCAAGCTACATGCCCTCTTCAACTTCTAAAGTTTGGTTAAGCGAGAAAATTGACCTTCTCCAATACATCCACTTCTCAGCTAGCCACTGATCCATTGGGTAATGACTCCACTTTCACCTCGATACAATGATCCCTCTTAAGTTTGGGGCACGATTATTCTTAGAGATATTGGAGTGTTAATAACATTAGACACAAAAAAACAAAGAGCAACACACAAGTTTAAAGAGTCACACATTTTCCAAAATGCTAACATGAATGTAATAACACATCAAAGCCAAAACAATTAACCCTATCACCAAACCAATAAACAATACAACAAATTTAATTGACAATAGTTATAACAATAAGACTCTTAATCAACAATCTTCAACCTTGATGAAACACCGAACCCAAACCATCTTTAACTTTGTCAGCTAAATGTTAAAAGAGAACTATTTCAAACTAAAAGTCCAATACTATGTCTTCAAGGCTATATACGCCTCATGGTTACCATCTGCCAAGATACGCACAATTTTAACTCTAAAATTTGTACACTTATCGTTAATTGACTAACTTGAGTGTCAACAAAATTCACACATAATTTGTAAGTCTGCCCCTTCTTAGAGACTGACGATGAAATACCGATCAAACACCAGACGCCTTTTGAACATGTGTAAATAAATATATAAGACATATTTTTTATTTTTTTTCCTAAAAACAATTGATATTGATGAAAATACAAAGGGTATTCTAACCTAATACAACCAAAAAAGTAATAGAGAAAATTCACAACCAACTCTAAACTAATAAAAACACCTAAAAGGGATCCAAACAAAAAGTATAAAAACTATGGTTTGAACAAGGAATATCCCCAATGCCAGACCACACTCAAACTAGGATCTTAGTTTTCCGACAAATAGCATCTACCTTCATTAAAATACTTGTAAATAAATAAGACATATTTCTTATTAGAACTGTAATACTTGTTTAAAATTATAAACTAAAACAAGGCACGATCTTAGTAAAATATAAATTATAAGTCGCCTACGCAGTATTTGTTTTCTTTAATACGAGCCTACGCAAGGTATATGACTTTTTTATTTACGAAACGTAATTTATTTGACATTAACATACTAAAGTCTTGAATCATGCTCATTCTCGTGCCATTTTATAGATTTCTACAAGAGAATTCTATTTTTTATTTTGTATCATATCTCATATCTAGGCTTTAACTTAAGCGTTGAATTTTTATTTTTTTTGTATGTATTGATGTTTTGTTCTAGTTAATTAATCGTATATAATGCAATTGACACTTGAATTTTTTTATCATTTAAATTTTATTTTCTACTCTGCACGATGTGACCTTGAAACTTTGGGGGTAGCTTGTGAGAATGAATAACAAATGACATGGAATGTGCCTGTGGCGTTGTAGTGTTAGTGTAGATGACGCAACTTGCTTGGATCTTCTCTACCTTGAATTAGAGCGGTTAAAAAAACCCTATTTGGTAAAGCTCCAATAATTAAGCCCTTTACTTAGTTCTTATTTTTTAACTCACTACTAAATAAATATTTTTTGGGACCCTTATTTTTAAGCCCATTCATATTTTTGTTTTATATGAAACTTAAGTGAGAGATTTAAAATCTAATTTGTTCGGAAAATAAAAAGTTGATGATTTTTTTAAATAAAAAATTTAATTTTTTTCTAAAATAAAAAAGCCGTTTATTTTTCGGAATAAAATTCATTTTTTTTCAAAAATAAAAAAAAATTGATTTTTTTGGGAAAAAAATAGTTTTTAAAAAAAAAATTGATTTTTTTCGAAAAAATATTTTTTTCCGAAAATAAAAAACGTCGATTTTTTTGGAAATAAGAAACAGTCAATTTTTTTTAAAATAAAATAAAAAGTCGAATTTTTTTCAAAATTAAAAAAATTGATTTTTTTTCAAAAATAAAAAGTCGATTTAGGGTCTACCAAATTGATTTATGGAGTAATCAATGGGAAAACAAGTCTATTTCAAGGCCAAACAAAATTGTCAATATATTTGTCTTGAAAATTGATGGCAGGTAATGTAGAAAAACATTAATGTAATTTTGTTCACATGTATTATAATATGCAACAGTGGTAGAATATTTCCCTCTCAATAATAAATGTTGGATTTTGATCTCTATATGTGAGAACAGTGACATGAGTACAATCACATATTTGTAGTTAATGTGATCCAATAAGTAAAATCGATTTTTTTTAATATGAAACAGTTGATTTTTTCGAAAATAAAATAAAAAGCCGTTTTTTTTTCAAAACAAAAAGTCAATTGTTTTTCGAAAATAAAAAAATTAGGATTTTTTTGGAAATTAAAAAGTTGATTTTTTTTCAAATATAGAAAAAAGTTAAATTTTTTTCAAATATAAAAAAAAAGTCGATTTTTTTCAAAACTAAAAAAAGTCAATTTTTCTTGAAAATAAAAAATTAATTGATTTTTTTAATTTATAAAAATTCAATTTTTTTCAAAAAAAAATTAAAAAAAAAATCAATATTTGAAAATGTTGGGGCCTTGAGGCCCTTCTTGAATTTTAAGGGTCTTCACTTTAGGGGACTTATATATTTTGAAATTTATTTATTTTTAAAATTTTGAGCCCCTTATATTTTTTGGGCCTTAAAAGTTAGGCCTTGGCCCCCCTAAATTGACAGCTCTACCTTGAATAGCATCTTGTTTTAAATTTTAATGTGCTTGTTTAAGTGATGTAAGAAGAAAGGGATTTTACTTTTTTACAGCTTTGGATCGTCCAATTTTTGAAGATGACTATGACTCAAAACTCACCAACTACGTTAGCAATGAAAGAGCAAACTCGGAATAGACAGGAGGAGGACCTAATACGAGTATCATTGTATTTATGGTCATTCCATAAGAGAAAAATACTCTCTTTAATAAAGTATTATAATTGTAAAGCACGAAGAACAACTCTCATTAATATCTTTAGGCAACTTCGATGAAGAATAGAAAAAAAATGAAGTAAAAAAGAGTAGAAAGTGAAAAACAATAATTCTAAATTCGATTTCTAGTGTGAGATGAAAGGAGGATAAATTATCTATTTATAAACGCGAATAAGTTACTAATATATTTATAAGCGGAAAAATAACTACTATTGATACATTTATTTTTAAAAATGGGAATAAGTTAAAAATATTTTTATAAGTAATAACAGATATTTTAATAAACAGGAAAATGTCTATTGTCGATACAAATATTGTTATAAACATGTATTTTTAAATTACAATTAAATTATAAAACTAAATCATTGCATAAATATTTTTATAAAAAATATCAAAACAAAATAAATAATTACACATTTGAAAATATACGGTTGATCCAAATAGTTGTATATATGAAAAAACTATATTTATGTTCCAAATATAAATAAAAATATATTCTTTTTTAAAAATAAAAAACTTTGTTGGTAAAATAATTTTATTTTCTTTTTTCTTTTTATTTTATATTTTAAAATAAATACGTGTTACCAACCGATGTCCGCGGATATTGATTTTATTTTATTTTAATATAAATTATATTTTTTACATTTGCTGGTTTTTATTAATTATATATATTTTTTCAAATTTTAAATATAAACAAATGCGCGTCACCGACGGGTACCCATGCGAAGACACGAGTATTCCGGTAGTTTGCTTTAGAGAAATTTGCATCCTATTGTCTGAGGAAAGACAAAAGTTTGGCTTACCAATGCACTTTTACAACACTTATATCGATATTCAATGCTGATGAACCATAAAACCTTTTGTATAATCCAGTGTAACACGCTATCCATGACTTATTATAACATACTAATATAATATAATCAACACTCCTGTCAGACAGGTGACTTTACCAAATGTATGTCAATAAATAAATTTATACTAAATGAAATAAATAAAAAACTATTAAAAAATTATTGAAATAAATAAATAAGTAAATAGAAAGTAAGCGAAAATAAATAATATTTAATATCAGAATCATGTATATGATTTTTTTTTCAAGTAAAAGCTTTTATACCAAGTGAGAAGATTCTCAAAATTTAATCATGTTCTATATGGAATTTATAATCACAGATTTTTATTCACAAAATTTTTTATAAGAAATTTTAATCACTATTATTAAATCAAAATATATTTTATTGAAATAAATATAAACTTGTGAATGATTTATTGGAGTGTTGTTTACAATATTATAAGATGACTAACAAATAGTAACAACTAAAAATAATATTTAAAAACTAATAAATATTTAATATTTAATACTTCTATAATCCCTCTTAAAATAATATTTAATACTATATTAAAAACTAATAAATATTTTACACGGTGAATAATATTCAGGAAAAGTATCTGCTAAAATATTATAAAACATTAATATTTTAATCACATGCCTCATAGAAAAAAATCAAATATATTTAATTAATTTCATTTTCATAATAGTCAAGATTCCATATTTCACTAATACTATCGATATAATAATTTAACCATCATATCATTTTTGTTTGAGTTCATCAATAATGTAGACTCAATGGATTTTTTTAACTCTTACTGAAAACCCAATGGTTTTTCATAAGAAAAGAAAATAAAGTATTAGATACTACTCATTCTCTCTTTACTCTTCTCAAAGCCTCTCAATAGTTAGTTGTCTTGACAACTTCCAGGCTAACCAGATTAGGAATATAAAAATTAACGCCATGTAATTTATGTCAGGGCTTACTTATGTAGAAAA
Source organism: Lathyrus tuberosus (assembly GCA_022829125.1). Classification (NCBI taxonomy): domain Eukaryota; kingdom Viridiplantae; phylum Streptophyta; class Magnoliopsida; order Fabales; family Fabaceae; genus Lathyrus; species Lathyrus tuberosus. The sequence goes on along the minus strand of JALAZF010000073.1, from coordinate 765,939 downwards.
AGACATTTACTAACCTCAATATAAGAGATCACATACACAAACATTAGGAGAAAGAGATATTTTCAATCAAATGCTCATGAAAACTCATTTGTAATGATCATATGGAGTACACACATTCCGATGAAATTTTTGAAGCCATTTGATTCCCAAAGACCTGCTAAGCCAGGAAATGAAGAAATATCAAAATAAAAGAATTTGGTGACATCTCCAAAAATTTAAAGGATCATTTTTATATAAGTAAAATATAAGGACAAACCTTATTTCATCCATGTTTTTTTTTGTTGTTTGCAAGAGATATGAAGTGAGATTTATCGTTAAAGAAGAAGTTGAAAGAAAGAGAGATGAAATATTTTGTAAGAAAAATGATAAAGAAATTTTAGAGAAGAAGACATACAAAGCAAATAAATGGAAAGAGGGTTTCGAAAACTGTGATGTTGATGATACATGGGTAGAAGAGAAAAGTTGAAAAAGTATGATTAGAATAGTTGATTTAGAATCAAATAATTAGATAGGCAAATATAACTGAAAGAAAGTAGAACTAATGTAGTAAACCATTAGTTGGAATCTAATAATGTCACATTTAGTTGTAAAAAGTAAATTTTGGATCAAAATTGCCCCCATTTTAGGGAGGTGGCAAATTTTGAAGGAAGGGAAATTGTGAGTTTTCCAGAACAACTAAACTTCTTATATTATAGATTACAAGATTTGTATAAATATAATCAAAATGTGTAATATATTTGACAAGTTCTGAGCAGATCAGGAATATTTGTGTTTGTTTGATTAAGTTTTTGATTTGGGAGAAGAGACTCTTGAGCAGGTTCTGAGCAGATTTTTGTTTGATTGTTATTATGTAAATGAATATGGTGTTTACATGGTGGTAAGTGTCTTTCTCACCATTTTATTTTACTTGTTGCTGCTACCGGAAAGGTGTTTTAGCCTTCTTTTACAAAACTATCGAAACAGATGTAGATTTTTCAATTTATCAAGAATAATGTCATAAATTAAAATTATATTCATACTGGTAACTCTTATTCAAATTATTTTTACATTTACTTTCAGGCATCTAACATGGACATCAACGATTATAAAAAAGCTCAATATCTGCATTACATGATTAACGTACTCCTTCCATATCTAAAACAAATTTATCATGAACAAAGTCAAGAGGTAGATATTGAATCCAAAAAATACAAGGTATTAATCTTCCCTTATGTTTTTGTTTCATCTATTGCATTGAAACAGTCAACAATAATGAACAATTCTTTTAGGAAAATCTTCTTCTGAGATTGTGATACCACAAAGTCTTTGTTGGGACAATGAGACAGTCTATTGGTAAGTGTTCTTTTACTTAAAGGAAAATGATATTTTGACACCCACTCTACACCTACACCGTATGAACGGACGGTGAATAGTGCCGCCCGTACATGAACAGTGCATGTCCGTACGGTAAATAGTATTGTCCGTATATGAACAGTAGCGTATTTTCGTACAGGAATAGTATCTGTTCGTACGGTGAATAGTATCGTCCGTACCATACGAAAATACGGTATAAATGGTATAAATGTAAGAAAGGGTGTAGGAATAACAATGCTGATCCAGTGGCTCTACTTAGTGTTACACGATAGTTAGATCACAATTGATTTTTTATTGTTTGCCTATCAAAAGTCAGAGGCTCCCACTTGATAGGATAAACATGATACAAAGAGAAGAAGGGCAAAGTTAATTGATGGGGCATATAATTGGTAGATAATACATAATTCCTATGAATTATAATACAACTACTAAGCATATTAAATAAATTATATACATATATGTGCATATTAAAAATGATATCATTATTGATTAAAATTTCAAGATGGAAGAGCTTTTTTTTTATCAGTTGCTAATTTACTATCATTTAAAATTATATTATTTGGTTATTGGATCTTTAACAATATTTAACATTGTTTGTTGATCATACTTTTTTATTACTTTAACAATGTTTCTACATGTCAAGTCACTATAGTTATTGCAGTTACTGTGATTTTTTCATAAAATAGTCATATGTCATGAGAGTAATAATTGCTAAGTACTTTATCACAATCTGTCAAATCTATTTTTGCAGCAGGGCAGGGCTATCTTTCTTTCCTTCAGTGTGAGCAAACATATCTGCTTCTTATGAATATTATAAATTGGATTGTATGCTCAAACTCTAATAATCAAACTGCTCTCAATATATTACAATGTTACAAAGTAGATTAACATTGAAAAATACTAATTTTATCAAATCATTAATGGAGACTTTTGCCTTGTTTTTGATCGATTGGACAAAGTCATTAATGGATTAAGAAGTGAAAAATACTCCCCAATTGTGTATGAACACTCCTTGTCATTTCCACATAATCCTTGATTGATTTTCTAGAGGTTTTAAGGTATTTTAGTAAACTCAGAGAGTCTTAAAACATTTCAAGTGTGTGTGAGTAAGGTACCTTAATAATTTTAAAAATACTCTTAAACATTTACATTTTAATTGATCACTCAGACATAGGATTAAAAAGTGAAAAATACTCCCTAATTGTGTATGAACACTCCTTGTCATTTCCACATAATCCTTGATTGATTTTCTAGAGGTTTTAAGGTGTTTTAGTAAACTCAGAGAGTCTTAAAACAGTTCAAGTGTGTGTGAGTAAGCTACCTTAATAATTTTAGAAATACTCTTAAACATTTACATTTTAATTGATCACTCAGACATAGGATTATACGAGTTTTCACATTTCCTCACAACTACAAAAAAATACATTTCACCATAGTTGGAAATATGATTTCCCCACAGGTGATGGACCGTGAAAATGTAGAGTGTGGTAGTAATTGTGCCACTATAAGAAAAATGGTCTCCAGCATTTGTTATCACGTGAAAAATACGTCGCTAAAAAGGGACATTGTGATGTGTCATTCACGTCGCAAAATACTTAAAATTAAAAAAAAATTGAACAATAAGGTTTTCATATGGAGGGACTTTTAAATTTGGAAAAAAAGGCGTTGTGATGTGAAAAACACGTTTCTAAACCATTTTGAAAATTATAAAAAATAAATTGGGTGGGACATATTGATCGGTGACATTAGTTGAGTGGAGGGGGATCGAAAACTTTTAATGTGTGAAATGGTTATCACGTCGCTAAGTGGTGATCGTTCTGAATCGCTAACATGACATAACTAATGAAATGAAAAACATGTCTCTAACCTAACAACTCTTTTGATTAGCAACGTGAATTCTGCATCGGTACACTAGCTATTTAATTGCAATGCCTGCGGCACCCCCTCACATTATCACAAAGCAAAAACATAAAAGTATCATCTTCAGCATCACTTCATATTCTCCATCCTCCTCCCTCATTAATCTGGTTTTCTCCTTCACTTCATTCATTTCAAAATTTGAAAGTTTCTCCATTTTTACTAATCAAGATTCAACTAATAAGATACCCGTGCTCCCGCACGGGTAAAATTATTTGATACAGTATAAAATATATTTAAATGTACATTTGAAACGTTATAAAATGTATTTATATACGTGTTTAAATTTAAATTAGCTATTAATTATAATAAAATGAACAATTATTATATAAATTCAATTGTATTAAAATATAAATAGAAAAAAAAGATTCTTGAGATAAAAAAAAAGAAATATTTAAAATTTGATCATAAGGATTTTATCTTTCAAGTTAAGATAATTATTAATTAAAATAAAATATGTATTGTGTTTATAGTAACCCGTGAAATAGAAAGTTTATTTGATACAATATAAAATGTATTTATATACAGATGTATTAAATAATCATGCAAAAAAAAACTCGTGAGATGAAAAAAGACAAAAAAAAATTTTTGATGCGATAATGACCCGTGAGATAAATAAATTATTTGGTGCGATATAAAATGTATTTAGATACAAATGCAAAATTTAAAATGATATGGTTAATTGTAAAATGAACAATAATCATATAAATTAAAATGTATTAAATAATTACATAAAAAGAAAAAAAAATGAATCATAAGATGGAGAAAGAAATTTTTTTTTTAATATAAGATAATGATTAATTAAAATAAAATAAATATTATGTTGATAGTGACCCGTGAGATGAATACGTTTTTTATTTTATTAAAATTAAAAAATAGATTATTAGTATTTTTAGCGATAATAAAAAATATAGTAAAAAAAATTAAAATGAAAGTTAGAAAGTGTGAGGAAAAAAAGTGAAATGATTTGAAATCTGAATGAAGAGAGAGAATGAGTGTATGTAATATTTAATTGGCTTAAATAGTATTTTCGTCCCTGTAAGTTGGCGAGTTTTTGGTTTTCGTCCCTGTATCTTTTTTTTTTGTTTTAGTCCCTGTATCTTACTTTTTGTTGGTGTTTAGTCCCTACAGAGGTTTCCTGCGGATTTTCCAGGGGATTTTCCTGGGGATTTTTCTGCGGATTTTAATTTTTAGAAAAATCCGCAGGAAACCTTCGGATTTTCCTGCGAATTTTGGCTTTAGGGACTAAACACCAACAAAAAGTAAGATATATGGACTAAAACCGAAAAAAAAAAGATACAGGGACGAAAACCAAAAACACGCCAACTTACAGGGACGAAAACATTATTTAAGCCTATTTAATTTGAGTGGCTAAATTGAAGATAATAAATAGTAGCCAATGTTAAGTCAACACATGACATGCAATTGTGAAAAGCTACTTTTGATTTTGGATGAATTTGCTAGTTACCGAAATAACTTTTTCATAGTGTATTTTATTTTTGGTGGAAGGGCAGTTTGGGCAGTTCATGGAACCTTTTAGTAATGGGTAGATAGTAGATTAGATTCAGAAAGCAAGGTTCTTCAATTTATTTTCTCTTATCCATTTATAAAAGATACATATTTAATTTTTCTTTCCATATATATTGGGCTGAGGTTGTTTATTGATGATATTTGTTGGTATATTTTTTTTCATATATGATAATTTCCATATACATTTGTGTATGTAATATTTTTTATTCCATATATATATAGTAAAATAAAACACATATAAATAGGTTTAATAACTTTTTTATTTTAAAAATCAGAATACACTAAATTCGAATATATTTTTAAGTTTAATAAAAATTTTAAGTGTTTATAATACATATTTTAATAAAATCTGAATAAATATTTTTTTTTTGTTAAAAACAAAATTAAATATATTATTTTTTTAATATATATATATATATATATATATATATATATATATATATATATATATATATATATATATATATATATATAATATTTATTATATAAAAAATAGAATAATATAAATTCAAAATAGAATAATTTTAAATCAACATATTTAAAACAGTGGTACATATATTTTATTTTAATTATTAATTTTGTTAATATTTGTAGTTAATGTTCGACTAAAATTCCCGAATTTGTCGATGGATTAAAATCACTTTTGTAATTAAAATAACAATGATTTTTTAAACGTGCAATATGTAATATTTTCGGTACTATTGTAGTTGGATTTACGATAGAATATTTCTAAGAAGACGTGGACTTAAACCAAATATTGAGGAAGGAGTCAAAGGGTTTATATCACTTGGGCATTTGCTCAAGAATATTGTCGAAGCTAAGGAGGAGTAAAATGTTCTTGTATTAAATGTGGATGTAGATCTATAACTAGTGACCCAAAGGAAGTTGAACTTCATTTAAAGAGAAGGGTTTTCCTTAAAAATTATTGGGGTTGGACATATAATGGAGAAGAATTGTCGAATAATACACAAGAGACAACTAATATACACGCTTCAAGTAGTCGATCACATATGGAATATGAGGAAAAATTTAATATGATTAATGACATGGTTGGCGATGTTTTTGGGTGGAACGTGACTTATGATGAACTTCAAGATTTTGATGGAGAAGAGTTCTCGAATGAGGAAGTGCAAATTTTTTATTCATTGTTGAAAGAAATGAATACATCGTTGTTTGAGGGGTCGTCAGACTCAAAATTATCAATGTGTGTGAGATTATTAGGCCTACAAGTCAAATTGGAATGTTCCTAGTCAGTTTTTGGAATTCTTTGCAAAAATGATGTTGGACGCGACTACTATGAAAGACAAATTGCCTAAAATTTTTTATGATGCAAAGTGGTTAGTGTCAAAGTTAGGTTTTAGAAGTATGAAAAATCGATTATTGCTTTAGAGGTTGCATGTTGTTTTATGACAATGAGTTTGGTACTAATGATAGAGCATTGGAAGAATGTAAGTTTTATAAGAGTCCAAGGTATCAAGTTCGTAGTAAAGCCATTAATTGTAAGCAAAAACGTGTCACAATGAAGTCCATGTTTCATCTGCCGATAATACAGAGATTGCAAAGAATGTTTGCTTCAATGCATAGTGCAAGTAAAATGACATGGCATTATGCAAATAAAACAAGTTCAGACACTATGCGACATCCATATGATGGTGAGGCATGGAAGCACTTTGAGAGGATACATCTTAATTCTAATGCAGAACCTAGAAATGTCAGACTAAAAACATAAATTTGTCTTGTTTTATTGTGATTGGTATGATCCATCTGTCAGAGGCACAAAAATAGATAAGAAATATAACAGTGTTGAAATTCAAAACGACCGAATGTACAAAGAGTGTGACCCTTTCATAATGTCACATATTGTTAGGCAATTTTATTACATTCCTTATCCTTAAAAAACATCCACGTAAACGAGGACGGTGTATTGTAATCAAATCAAAACTATTGGGTCATATTGAAGCTGACGATCTAGTGGAAGATGTTGTTTACCAAGATGATGAAATTTCTCAAATTAATGATGTGATTGAATTTGAAAAAATTACAAGTTTGTGTGATACATTGGTTGAGGGTTAGCAAGTTGATGCATATATATTGTTGGTAGAAAAGAATGTGGATGAAGAGCATGAAGAGTTTAGATCCGAGGAAGAAATCAGATCACATGAAGACAATGAAGAGTACAATGATACACAATTTAAATAGATCTTTTTTCTAATTTTGCTTAATGTATTATGTAATTACTCTTTTTACTTATATATCTTATGTTGATTTATTAATTGTATATTCTCCCAAAATACACAAAATTCCACCCGACCTGATAAGGGTAAGGGTAAGGCCCACCGCACGAGGATAAGGGTACGCGAGGCACCTCTGTCGTCCATGTATTATTCTCCACCACATAGTCATGCAGATCTTGTGTCCATGACCACTTCTCCACATGTATCTACATCTTATACTCCATTACTCTCCACCCATGATTATCCTAGGGTCCCATCTAGGAATCTAGCTTTTATCAACCCATCGGAGAATCTAGCTATTATTAGCCCATCTGGGCATCCCACTTTTATCGTCCCTTCTGGGCATATGCCCTCATCATACCAGAAGCCTGGGGTATCCGACTTTTCATATCCCACATAAGTACCATCATCATATAAGCAGTCCGGGGGATCCAACATTTCATATCCCAAACATGTACCCTCCTCATACTAGCAGCCTCGGGGATTTAGCTTTTCATATCTCACACAGGTACCCTCATCACACCAGCAACCTGGTTGATTCGGCTCCCATATCCCAACCAGGTACCCTTATCATCCATGCATTTTGGGGGATCCTGTACACATACCCTCATCATCCATGCACCATGGGGGGATCCTGCACCCCACCTACCACACATATACCATCACCATCCACACATTTTACGCATGAGGAGTAGGATGATCCTATTTTGGATAATCATGAAAGCGAGGACTACTTGCTTGTGATGGACACTGAGTATGTGAAAATCAATTGAAGATATCTTATTGTGCCTGAAGGTAATTCATAAGTTTATATTTTATAGATTTTTATTTAAGTATAAATATTGCCATTTTTTCGATTTAATACTTATTCAAATTGTTTTTGTTTAATTTCTTGCCGAGTAGGCCTACTGCAACAATTATAAATCAAGTCATTCATCAATTGTATAAAAAATTGGAAGCCTTTTGGAGAACTTTCATTGGATGATAAAGATGATTGGTTTGATAAATTTAAGGTATAATGAATTTATTTTAAGAGACTGTTATTTTAATGACTTTTTTGGTTTTATTTATATAACTATTTACTTGAATACATATTTTAGGAAAAGTGTGTGTAGAACGTACTGGATGGATATCATATTAAACATAAGTTTTTGGAAAAGAGCATCAAACCGACTTTCTGACATGCTTATGCATGCTAGACTTGGTTGGGAACAACAAAATATTCATCCTAACTGGATATACAAGGAAGTATTTGATGAACTTCTTGTCTATTGAGATTCATATGCTTTTAAGGAAAAATGTAAAAGGACAGAAAAATTTAGAGCATCTGAATTAGAGGGATGCCTTAATTCAACTTGAAGTATCAGTGCCGCTGAACATGCTCGAAGGATAATAATTATAAACACTACTTTTAAAGTTATATTTTGATTTATTATATATTTTTAACTAATTTTAATTTTATTAATTAGACTAAGGAGAAAGGGAGACCCCCACGACTTAATGAGCTTCATACGAAGACTCAAACCAAATATTCTATAGAGTATGTTGATGAGCTTTCCAGAAGAACTCAAGTAAGTTATTTATATATTACATTATTTTATTTAATTCTTGTATATAACTAAATTGTTTAAACTCTATTTAAAATATTTTTTATGTATGTGTAGGAGGAGTATCAGAGACATCTCACATAATTTCTATCTAAACATCCTGAGTATACTCTGATGGGTTCAAATTCAATTGATCCAAGTGTGGACCTTTATATTTGGAGTTTAGTAAATGGAGCAAATGGAGCTAATGATACTTTTATGGTGCTAGACCTTTGGCCTCCAATTACAGAAAAAGGGATAGTAACTTATTCAGGAGAATTGCAGATGGGGAAGGATCATCACATCCACCATAATTGACCCCTGAAATGATGGAAGCACTGAAACAATTAGCTCTAATCGACGCGAGACAAGAGGCGGCGCAAAAATCGCAATGGAGGAAATAAGGAAGAGACAATTTGAGTTATAGGAAGCATTAAGAATTTTGCAAGAGCAAATGCGAGGATATATGCTCTAAAAACGGAACAAAACATATGGTACAATGGGTGAAAATCAAGGATTTGGAACAGTTGGTCTCCAAGGAGTAGTAAATAAGGAGGAGGAAGAAGAAGAAGAAGATGATGATGATAAGATCGATGTCGATGATTGATTTTATTATATTTGTTGAATATTTTTATTTTTATTTTACTTTTTGATTTTCAAATATTAATTTTTGTATTTTATTGATCCTTTTTTAATTGAATTTTCATATTTATGATAACTATTTGAAATAAAAATATAATTTTTTAATTTTATTAATTATTATTTGAAATATAATTATTAATTATATTTCATTTATCATTTTATAAATAAAAATTTACTTAAAAAATTAAAAGTGTGAAATAGAAATCACATGGCAATAGTCTTACACGTATTCAACTTTGCGAAATGTTTTTCACGTCACAAACCAGTCATACTTGCACCCCTATTTTCTTCACCTATCTCTACACTCTAACACGTATCTGAATAATGTTGAACCCTGTGTAGATATTAGCGACGTGATTCCCACATGGAAATGTTTTGCGACGTGAACACCACATGACAAATTTGTGCAGTGTTTTTCACGTCGTAAATAAGTTGCCACTTGCGTTCTTGCAATGTGTAGGGTTACGTTGCTAATTTGCGTGTTGCAACGTTATATTTTGCTTTGAGATGTGTTTTTTCATATGGCTAATTACTATTTTTCTGTAGTTTCTACTACTAGCGAGTGATTGTGGTGAGAAACTAGATAGTGTGCCACATTTAACCACGGTCATAACAAGCAACCGTGGTGAATATGTTTATCATATAATTCATTACATAATAACCACACATTAGTATCCTCCTAGTTGTTTTCTCGCCTGCAAATTTAAACAATATTATATGAATATATAACCACACATGTAATTATAGATAAATGAATATAAAAAATAATACACTTAGCAAAGGTGTATAAAATGTGGGCTTTTTTCTAACTCCGATGAACATATTGGTTCCCTCCACAACTCTATATATTGAAAACATTTTAAACATTACATGCTAAGCTAATTAAAAATAAAAAAAAAAATTACTAAAAGTCTCATAAAATATAACTTACGTAGAAATTATATGTTTCATATTTACTTCAAGTGTTTTGACTAAGGAATATAGCATAATTATCATATTCTGCTTATGACATATAATAATCAATTTCCAATGAACACGAGCATAATTAGTAATTGGTAAAATATGGAAACTAAATACAATCAATAAACCATAATTTTAAAATTTCTCATGAATCGATAAATTTTCCTAAATAACAGTCTTTATTTCCATCTCTTAACTGTGACGAAGTGTATGTTTCAATCACTTTTTGAGAATTATATATAAGTCGAATACTAAATGGATCAAAGACTCCATAAATACCTAATTTATTTCTATACAAAAATGATGCATGTATCTATATGGTTAAGCAAAATTCAAAAAATGAAGTGAGTCTTAACATTAAATTTACTGATGTGGACAAATTTAAAATTGACATTTATTAGAATAGAAATTATACTTACGTGTACCATAAATGTAATATCGTTATGTCCAGCCACTCATTTTCAAACAAAATGTCCTTTATATCTTTAGGATCAATATATAAAATCTCTAAATATTGATCATGCTCTATTTGAATAGGAATGAGTTCATCAATATCCATAATGAAACATACCAATTTTCTTAACGAACCGTCAGAAGGAACCGTCGTCTCATTTTGAGTATCGGTATGGGCAGCTGAACAACTTCCTTTTGTGTTCGCACCACCCAAAACAATTTTTTAGGCAATTTATCATCTTCATTTGTACTCGGTTGAACGGTTACACCCATCAGTGCCAATTTTTTTCATCATAAAAAGAACAACAATACACAACACGTATGTTATGTTATAAGACCAAAAAACAGAATTTTCACGTACTTCATAAAGCTCCTCCAACTCTTTCTTGCACAATTCTAGTTATTATGCTAATCTTTCTTCTAACTTCTTATCGTATATCTTGTTCAACTCTTTCTTTTGAGATTCTCGTTTCTATGCTAATCTTTCTTCAAACATCTTACCATAGTGCTTTTCCAACTCTTTCTTTTGGGATTCCCGTTCCTGTTCTAACTTCTTATAAATGTGCTCGTCCATCTCTTTCTTTCTTAAATCATTACTCTTTCTCGATGTACCAAAGTACAATCCCTGGTAGATGTCTTATCCAACACCATGTACACGTCCACCATGCTCTTTTGTTCTAATTTCTTCTACTGATATATCATGTCATACATGTGGAACAAAGGAACCTTGATTGGTCGTATGAACCAAAAAAATCATTCACACAACATGAATAAGATATCATTACCAAATTGATTTAAATAACACACAATAAATCCTACATTTTATATTATAATTGACAAAAGAATCTTCTTACATTCTTCTCAACGATTGCACATGAGGTATCTGAAGTGAACTCTCTAGTTGGTCTTTGTTGGGCTCTCTTCTATTTATCATGTCATGATGGTAGAGATGGACTATGATCATAACTTATTGAGTTATCTCCTAGTTGTTTTTGTTTTTCATTAATCAATACTTCCTCAAGTTTCTTAACCCCCACGAGACAATATGTGGGGGTATTTATTATTTTCCTTGCTTAGATTTCTTGATTAACTTTTAACTTGTTATAAACATAATGAAAATATTAACTTTTATGTCGATCAATACCTTTCAAAGTGTCACCGCATCTTAAGCTCTGTCACCTGTCGATTGCTTCTCGCAGAGTACCGGTTCAAAGTTTTGGCAAAACAACCAATCACAGTTAGGGTTCTTGGATTTGGAAAAGATCGGCGGAATCTCTAACTCTGATCTACCTTTGGTCATCGCGATCGTTATCACTCATCTAATTGTAACGGGATTCCTAATAGACGACATAAGTTTTTGTAACGTCCTCTACAAAGAAACATTGAAATTGTTAAGCCTCTACCGGAAGGACCTAACTCCATCATAAGGAGGAGATCTGGTAGCTTTTAATGGTTCAATCACTCTTTTTTATGGAGCAATAGATTAGACACTCATTCGGAGAATAAACAAGAACCAGAATGAGACTCTTCAATTCCTCGTGATATGGTGCAAGAACGCCTTTAAAATCATCCTAGAAAGCTCCTTCATAGTTAAGTTAGATGAGATGGCCTCTAAGGTCCATATGAAGATAGCTTATCACGACGAAAAAAGAGCGTTGGCCATTATAAACGCGGATTTACAAGAAGCAAAAAGGATTCGGAGAAGAATCCATGAGGATATTCTGACCTCGACGATGAAGAATTGCGATAAGCTTGATCTCGATGCGCATGAGGGAGAAATTAGACCTACCTCGATGGAGAATTTGATTTAGTGTAACTAGGAGATGATCTGCCCATGCTAGTCAAGATAGGATCCAGTCTTTCCTCAGAGGTAAGGTCCCGTCTAGCCGAATGTAACTCTGATTTTTATTTCTTGAAAAGGATCCTGGCTACTCCGTCACTAATCTCCCGACCATCATGAAATTCTTTTTCAGGTAGGGACAAATGTTGGATGAGTTTCCTAGTTCAACGTGTACATGCCATATGACAGATTCTGGGGACATATGTGAGACACGATGACTGAGACATTGTTTACCAGAGAAAAGTAGTTTGCAAGCAAGATGATAAATGTAGAAAGCAAACAAATAACACAATAGAATTGTTAACCCAGTTCGGTGAAACCACACCTGCGTTTGGGGGGAACTCTACCCAAGAAAGGAAACCCATTATCTTGAATTAGTACAATTATTCTTATATGAACATCAACCCCATGATGTTCAATTCCCCTTCCTAATCCCAATTACTTTCTATTTAGTCCCCCTTAAATATGAGAACCCCTCTCACTTTCTTTTAATCACTAATCTCAAGTGACCCACTCTGTAAACAATTTCACTCAATCACTAATCCTAAATGATCAACACAATAAACATAATAATGATGTTGAATTTACAACTCAACTAAACAAACCAAACTATATGCTTTAAGATATGAATGAAAGTACTAGAGTGGTGCACAAAAATAACATAAAAAAATACTCAAAGGATAAACCCTAACACATGAATCTTTAACACTTGAACACATCAAACGTTAGGTTTGAGTCTTCTTAAATAACAACTCTTCTTCTAGGATTTTTCCATTGGGCATATGCAGCTTTTGATCTCGTCTAAAATTATATGAGATTCCATTTTGATTTGTTTCACAAAAGTCTCCAAAAGATATGATTTGTTTTTAAATTCAAATTTAAATCTCCATTTGAATTTGATTTGATTACTTCCAATTTAAACAAAAATATATATATAAATGCATTGCAAAAATATAGCAAAAAGTAACAACATATCTGATTGAGATCCAATCACAAAATTACGCTCCAAACAGCTACAACATTGGCCTACTGGCAAGGGCCAAATGTTTTACACATGCTGGAGCATCAGGTCCCACATGTGTCCTCGTGACAGAATTTTGAATCTTGAAAAACTCAAATAAAATATTTACATGATATACATCACTAATCTTTTGCTAAAAACAGAACCGCACTTCTAAATATATGATTGAAGATATTCTCATTAAGTAAAAATCCATATCTTGTAATTAAAACAAATACCATTAAATATCTTCATGGAATATTTGTTTAATTAAATCTTCAGCACAATCTTGGATAAAACTGAACCAAATCCATCTTCAAAGCATATCCAATTAAATCTTTGCTTTAATGCAAATCCAATCAAATCTTCCAACCCCAAATCTTTTTAACTAATCCATATCTAATTAAATCTTCTTCAAGCTTATGGATTAATAATATCTTTTAAGAAAATATTACTAAATAATCTTTGCTAAAAGATACAACAACAAATATTCCAGGAATCAAACATCAACGCACACAAATTCACTCACAAGTCTTGGTCTGCAGACTAAGGCGAGATGCTGGAACACATGTTGGAACATCTTGTTCCACGCGTTACCTCCGTACAAAATACATCTTGTTCTTGATGTTGGAACACATGCTGGAATATCTTGTTCGACATGTTTCCTCTACACAAAATACATCTTGTACATACCATGTTATTGCATAATATAGCCAACTCAAAAAGGAACTACACATCACTAGAGGAGATATTATATCTCTACCTAGCATTGGCCAAAGAAGCAATAAGTGTTGTCCTTATAAGAGCAACATATAATAGACAGAATTCGGTATACTTCGCATCCAAAGCTTTAACTGGAGCTAAAACTTGATATCATAAAATTGAGAAAGCCTCCCTGGCCATGGGGGTGGCATCTTGGAACTTAAAAGGTACTTTATGCCGCATCCTATAATAATTCGAACAAATTTACCACTAAGGCAGATACTCTACCGATGGGACCTGGAGGGGAGATTAACGAAATGAGCAGTGGAGAAATCCGAGTTTGAAATTTTGTTCAAATCTATAAAAGTTCTTAAGGCTCAAATATTTGCTGACTTCCTAGCAGAAATTACCACGACACTATTAACCACGAAACATGTTTGGATGGTTTTAAGAGACGGGCCATCTAACTTTCAGGGAAGTGGCACATGAGTCATTTTAGAAAACGAAAGTGGGCATATGATAGAGGTGTCATTGAAATTTGAATTACCAACCACCAATAATTAAACCAAACATGAGGTATTTATTATTGGCATATTATTAGCCAAAGAAATAGGGGCAGAATGCCTCAAATTAAAGACGGACTCCCAGGTCATCGTATCCCAAATCCGGGGGGAAGCACAAGCTAAAGACCCATTGTTACAAAGATATCCCAAGTTTTCTAAGGAGGTGTTGGCAAGCTTCTAAGAGTTCGAAATATCTCACGACTGCCGCGAGGAGAACACCCAGGTTGGCGTGCTATCCTTGCTAGCTAGTACTCGGAGCCCTGGGATCAACCACTATTTCATCCAAGAGACCAAGAAAATTCCCAACATAGAGCGAATAAAGGAAGTCGTGATGACCAATGACACACCAACCTCTACTTCTTGGATCACCCCAATCAAAGACTACATTGAACATGGGAATCTACCTTCAGACCAAATAGAGGCCACACTCATAAACAAGATGGCTAGTGGATATACAATGGTCGGAGTAGTCCTATACAAAAGGATCATTTCCACCATCTTTTAAGATGCTTAGAAAGAAAGAAGCCAATTAAGCCCTATTAGAGGTACATGAGGGGATAATTTGGCAACATCTAAGAGTTTTCACATTAACTAAAAAGGTTCTTAGAGCAGGACATTCCTGGCCGGCCATGGCCCAAGATGCCCGGGAGTACGTGGGAAATCAGAGTGATTGTGGTTCCTCCTATTCTATGGGAGGAAAGAGGTTGTTTTGGTGTCTTGTTCAAAGCCCAAGACATGAAGCTAAAGGTAGTTTGTATCTTGTTCAAAGCCCAAGATGTGAAGCTAAAGGTGGTTTGGATGAGAGAGAATTTGTCATCTCTAAAGAGGAGTTGTTGATATTTGTATGCTGTGAGCAAAGCATGACTTTGATGCTAAAAGGTTGATTGCCTCAACCGGGGTTTTCTTTATACAAAGCCTAAGAGGAGGCGATTGACCCAACAAGAGGGTGCCTTTTATTTGTTATCTCGTATGACGCCCGAGATAGAGGCTAAAAGGGTTGACTCAACAAGAGAGTGCTAACAAGTGACTGACTCAACAAGAAAGTGCTTTTTATGTGTCTTGTACGAAGCCCAAGACGGAGGCTGAAAAGGTTTGACTCAACAAGAGAGTACTTTTATCTATCCTGTATAAAGCCCAGGGCGGAGGCTAAAGATGTTGACTCAACAAGAGAGTCTGTTTGACAGGTGATTTACTCAACAAGAGTGTCTTTTATACTCAACAAGAGAGTGTTTTGCTGTCTCGTACGAAGCCCGAGATAGAGGCTAAAAGGATATCGACTCAACAAGAAAGTCTTTTATACTCAACAAGAGAGTGATTTATATGTGCCTTGTATGAAGCCCAAGACGGAGGCTAAAAGTGTTTGACTCAACAAGAGAGTCTTTTATACTCAACAAGAGAGTGTTTTCTATCTCGTACGAAGCCCGAGATGGAGGCTAAAGGGAGATTGACTCAACAAGAGAGTCTTTTATACTCAATAAGAGAGTGTTTTTTATCTGTCTTATACAAAGCCTAAGACGGAGGCTAAAAAGGGGTTTGACTCAATAAGAGAGTCTTTTATACTCAACAAGAGAGTGTTTTCTATCTCGTACGAAGCCCGAGATGTAGGCTAAAAGGGGATTGACTAAATAAGAGAGTCTTTTATACTCAACAAGAGAGTCTGAAAAGGTTAGCTCCAGTGGGGAGAATCATTGTACAAAGCCCAAGAGGAGGCTAACTGTGATGAGGAAAGAATCATTATACAAAGCCTAAGAGGAGGCTAACTTTGTTGGTGACTGTTTCAGTTTTAGTGACAGGTCCAGTATGTTGGATAAAAGAGAAAATCAGTTCTTATGAGGGAAGGATGTCAGATACCATGTGTTGTACCCCAAATTTTACCCCTTAGATGTCATAACATCTTTTGCATGAGCATCATAGGTCAATCATTGCATAACTAACCATTTTATCAGTTTTTGTTCGTTTTACTTCATTTGTGATTCCATGTTTGTTTCAAGAGACCTCCTCTCCTCAATAATCCAATGTGATTTATTTTCATCACAAGTTCTTCCTCAAGGACCAGACAAGGTCATCAGGACAAGGGTCTGTATGGTGTGGTTTGAGATTCAGTGGAAGTTTGACCTAATCTTGGTCAAACAAGTGGTTTGTATCAGTGTCAGGTTATCAGGCTGTGGCAGAGATTCTGAATCAGGGTTTTGGTCCTCATCAAGTCATTTGTTTCATAAGAGTGCACTCAAGGCACGAGGATTAGGGTTTCTCACCCTTGGAGTTTATGATTGACAAATATCGTTCAGTTGAGTCTCCTAGGGTTAGCTGATTCATGGTGTGTGCAGCACTGTTTCAGTTCAACTGAGGGTGCAGAGCCATCAAAGTAATTAGAGCAGTTGGTACGTTTCAGGTTGTGTGCAAGTATTTGGTTATATAATTCAGGAGTTGTGGTAGTCAAGTGCAATTGGCAAGGTTTAGGTGTTGTTCAAGTGTGGAAGCGTATGTCCATTCCCGTAATCGTTTTATCCATTCTTCATTATCCACTTTCATCTCTTAATCCAATCCTACATCTCATTTCCAATTTAATCCACTGTCCTAAACCATTTTTTTTAATCCAATTATCCATTCCATTTACACTTATTTTCGTTCTTTTCAATCCATTTTTATCCATTCCTTTTTCCATTATCTAAACCCATTTCCAACCATTTCTTTATTCTCAATATCCATTAAGTTCATCCATATTCCATCTTTGGTTTTAATCCATTTCACTAATCCATATCCACATTTTCACATCAATTATCCATTTATTCCAACCATAAACCATTTTTCAAATTCTTTATCCAAATCCATATTTAATTCTATCCATTTTTCCACATTAATATCCATATGCTCATTTTAAAACCAAATATTCACCAAGTCCATATCCATTGTCAAACCATTTTCAATGTCCTTTTTATTATAGATTCTCCATTTTTAATCCAATCCCATTTTTTCACTTTCATTTTTATACCCATTTTATTGTCAGTATATTTCAATTTCCTTCCAAACTCCATTCAAAGTCCAAATCCATTTTCTATTACAATAAAGGCCCATTCAAAAAATATAGTAAAGTCCAAAGAAAATTAGTACAAAAAACCAAACAAATTGGAGAGGTTGTCAACACAGTCCAATACCATCTCCATGTTACAAGCCAATACAAGGTACAGCCTGCTCCCATACACCATAACCACACAAGGCAAAACCCGTAGTAAGTTTTCACAGAACAAGTACATACGACCTGCAGAGGGACCCCAACTCACGCGACTTGGCCAGAATAATACCGCAGCACCTTGTTTGTGTTCTTACCGCCAAATCCATACAAACCACCATACCACAACATGAATAAAATTCATACACGCAATAAAACTTCCCAAAACCACAAACCAAAAGCTTTGCCAATTCTGTCACACAAAAACCAAACCATAACACGTTTCTTATGCACAATAAGCCAAGCCACTCTGCAAGTAAGCTGCTGCGGACCATACTTCTGCATCATCAATAAGCAACAGCGACAACTCATATCCTGCATATAACACCAACCAACACTCTGCAATACGAGAGCAACAAACCAATGACCTGCAATATTTTCTACCATGGAAAACGATTTATCACAACAAGTTCAGACTTCAAAACTTAGTGAGTAAGGGTCTTAGTGATTAAAAGGGAAGGAGACGAAATGAATAAGGGGGAGTAACAAAAACACAAACCTGAAACAAACTTTCCCTTCTCACCTTCAACCGTCTCCATGAAACTTCCCTTCCACTTTCTCAAAATCTCTATTTCAACTTCCTCCGCCAAAACCAAATCAAAAACCTTCTTCAAATCATTCACCCTCTTTTCAACCTTCAATCAACAGAACTTCAACAACAACGTCTGAACCTCACAATCGTCAACCCCTCAACACAACAACCATTAACCCCGTACTCTTTCAAACTCAACCCAAACCATTCATAAAACCTCAAACTCCCTCTGATTGAAATCATCCTCATCGCCTAAACAATACCCTCTCATAAAACCAAAACCTATTCTTTTCAAACACCAATTCTTCCTTCTTCATCAAACCCACATAACCGAAACAACTACAAAACCCCAAATCAGCTTCGAACCCAAAACAGAGAGATTGAGATGAAGAAAGTTGATTCGCAAACACAAACCTGGACGTAGAGCTGAGTGAGCGGAAGGCGAATGCGATTGAGATTCAGGAAAGGAGGTTGGATTTCTCGAAATAATTCGCTTGTCCTGTTCTCAGTTTCGTCTTGGGATGAGGATTGAGTTTATGACTTTAGCTGTGTTACCATGATGCTTTGAAAATAAAACAGAAGTTGTTGTTCAACCGTTTTCATCTGTAGATCTGAAGCTATGTTGTTGGCTTTGAGATTAACACCGCATTGCTTATCACACCCGCCTGATGACATTATTGGAAGGCTTTCTGGTTCTTGGGCTCATAAGTCCAACTGATGTTTTTTTTAAAAATGAACCGTGTCCCTTCTACTTTTCACACACCACCCTTATTTCTTTCTAAACTAAAAATTTGTCTTGTTTTTGAAAAGGGGTAGATGGATTTAAAGCCCATGATAACTTCTTGTCTACACACGCCCTACATCCTGCGCACCCCCTCCCTCTTTGTGTTTCATTCATTCCATTTTGTTTAATATTTTATTTTCTAATTGTTTAACCATTTGTTTAAGATCTTCTTTGTGATTTTGATTTTATTCATGTTTTATTTCCTTTATTTTTAGGCCAATGATATAAAAAACATCTTAACTTTGTTGATTTTTTCAAATCAATAAATTTTGATTATATGAGGCCATATTTTTCTTTTCTGGTTGGTCAATGAAAGTTTAATAAAAAGATTATCGATTTTACCGATTTAAATCTTGATTTAAACGAGACTAACTTTATTTTCATTTCCATCCCATTTTCTTTTATTTAGGCCAATGACATAAAAACATCATAATTTTGTTGATTATTGCAAATCAATAAATTTTGATTATATGAGGCCATATTTTTCTTTTTGGTTGGTCAATGAGTTAAAAATCAAAAGATTATCGATTTTTTCGATTAAATCTTGATTAAGACGAGACCAACTTTATTTTTCATTTTAATTCCATTTTCTTTTATTTTGGGCCGATGACATTACACAAATCTTGACTTTGATTATTTCCAATCAATAAAGTCTTGATAAATATGAGGCCACCTTTTTATTTTCTATTTTGTTGGTCAATGAAAGTCAAAAATCTAAAATTATTGATTTATCGATTTAAATCTTGATTAAGACGAGACCAACCTTATATTTCATTTCGATTCCATTTTCTTTAGTTTTGGGTTGATGACATAACAAACTTCATGGTTTGGTCGACTTCATTGAATCGACAAAACTTTGATCAATATGAGACCACTTTCTCTTTATTTCAGTTTCATTCACCTTTTAGTCGATGAAAGTCAAGAATTGTTGATTATCGATTTCTTGATTAAATCATGATTAAGACGAGACTATTTCTATTTCATTTCAATTTTCATTTCCCCCGTTGTTGGGACTTGTACATATTTTCTGATAAAGTCTTGTGGACTACTATTGTGGTTGCCTGTTTCATTTGACACATCGTCAATACTCATTCCAAAGGAAAGTTCCCCTCAGTTGACTCATAAGTCAATAAACCAATCACCCCACCTTGGCCTCATAAGAGCAATTTCCCACCTTGGCTTCATAAGAGCCTTTCCCTTTTCCTGTCCTCATAAGAGCCATGGAATCATAACTTAGCAATAGGATAGAGTTCTTAAACTCTGTGTGATTCTCATCATCATGAGAACTCACTTTTCCCATCATAACTTAGATTTAGAGAGTTTCTTAAAACTCTAAAATGAGCTCACCCTCATTTCCCCTTGGAACTTTGGCCATAGTCAATGGTTCCTCTTTCACCCTTAGTTAGGTGAACTACGATTGCTCTGATTCTTTAGTCAGATACGTAGGCACAAGATGCGACGTCTTGGTGAGAAAACTTAGTGTACATACCCTTAGGTCTTTACCTTAGTACATATTACCTTTAGCAAGCAAACATAACATGACACAAACTTAACAAGAGGTTCCTGTAGAGTACTACAGATACTTAGGGTGCTAATACCTTCCCTTTGTATAACCAACCCCCGAACCTTAGATCTCCCCCCTTTAGGTTTTTCTCGATCTTGAACCTTTCCTTTAGATAAATCAAAGTCGGTTGTGAATTCAAAGAAATGTGATGCAAGTTAATTAATAGCTTGTTATCCGATTCTCACCGCAACAGAAATGGCGACTTCACTGGGGAAATAGAGTATTTTTGAGGGTTAAGCCCACCTTGTTTTACTTGTGTTATTTATGTTTGATTGCTATACTTGTACATATCTGTATATATCTGTATACCTGTTTTGCTTGGGATCTTCTGTGTGCAGGGTGCTACTTTTGAGTGGTAAGATAAGTCCTAACCCGGACTTGAGCGCACTTGTTATAGGGCGATGGTATTCAAAGAGGCTTTGAGGGAGTCGAATCCTGAAAAGTTGAATTGAGAACACCATCACTCAGTTGAGGCCCTCTTGAGAGTCTAGTTATGTTGAACGAATCCGTTTATGAAAACGTGCTACTCTCAACCTAGGAGCCCATGATATTGAGAACCGTAGTTACCAAACCCCACTTAGCCTTTTTAGGATGTAGTGCGGTGACCATGATGGAGTCTATTTCTGAATTGGTTGTCACGCGATACTACACTCAGAAGAGATCCTCTTGAGAATTTTATTGATTACCGAATTATTTGGGAAGTCGATAAAATCCGAAAGATGGGTTGTCAACTATGGGACCTTTTTAGAACCCAGTTCTGCAGATGAAAACCCATAGTACACACCTTTTGGGAAGGGTAGACCATGGCTCCATGCTCGTGGTCTTCAAACCTAGGCCTTCATTTGTTTGCCTGTACATATATGTGAATTTGTGAATACTCGTATATGTGTGTTTGAGCATACATTCGTCCATTCATGACAGCCTTTCGGTTTCAAGGAATTCAAGTGCCTTTTCCTTTGTAAAAACCAATAAAGATCATGGATTTTGAAACAAAACTCAGTTTTTCCACAAATTTTTTTGCAACTTGCCTTTGAGTTCCTTGAAACCATTTGGCTTGCATTTGCATTGCACGCGCATGTCGTCACATTTGCATTGCATTTGCATTTCTCAGCCTTGAGTCTCATCCACCCTCTGTCTGTAACCCAGTTGACTTCCTGAAGCCATCATTGGACTTGAAGTAGATTTTGGAGGATCATGAACTCAGAAGAGCAGAACCAGTTTGTGACCAGAGCAGATTTCGACTTGTTGAGAAACCAGTTGGATCAGATTATGACAGCCTTGGAAAAGAAAGATGACAACACTCAGAGGACTTTTATCGCTCAACCTGTGCAAATTACTGTTGAGAATCAGGTTATACAAGAACATGCCATTGTCCGAGACGGGCATTCCTCTTCTGTTGATGATGTGGAATATCATAGTTTCGCATTCTCTGAGCTAGATTCCCAAGAGGTAATCCCTGTGATGAAAACCCAGGATCCACGAGACGTTGAGTTAATGGAAAAATGTCGTGCCTTGGAAGAAAAGCTTGATGCCATTAAGGGTCGTGACTCTGCTGATCTGAATGCCTTGAACATGTGTTTGGTACCCGACCTTGTGATACCTCCTAAGTTCAAAACGCCGAAGTTTGAGAAGTACAAAGGGGATAGTTGTCCGAAACAACATTTGGTGATGTTTTGCAGAAGAATGACTTCACATGTCCGTAACGACAAACTTATGATCCACTGTTTCCAAGACAGTCTGAGTGGGGCATCATTGAATTGGTACATGCAGGCAATCATATCCAATCATGGTCAGACCTATCCAATGCTTTTGTCAAGGAATACAACTTCAATCTTGACTTGGCTCCCAGTCGTTTGCATTTGCTAGACTTATTTCAAGAAGACAATGAATCCTTTAGAAGGTATGCTCAGAGATGGAGAGAGGTAGCTGCACCCGTTCAACCACCACTCTTAGATAAGGAATTGGTTGATTGGTTCGTGGATACTTTGCAAGGCCCATACCGAGAAAAGTTGTTTAGCATTGCGACATAAAACTTTTCTGACTTGGTAATAGCTGGAGAACGCATTGAGAGCGGTGTCAAGAACGGAAAAATCCGAGGCATCTCAAACATCCCTGCTAGTGAGAGTGAATCAATTGTCAGTTCTTAAGAAGAATGGGAGAAAGAAAGTAATTCCACTTGGGAATCTCCAATACCTCAGCCTCAGCGCTCATGCAACTCAAGTGTTCAGAGTCAGCAATCTTTTGGGTCTCCGCGTCAGACACCATTCTCTCCTCAGAGGCAATATTCTTCTCTAAATCAACGATCCTACCGCCGTCAGCCGCGTCAGCATGCACGACAAAGGCCAAGAAAGACAAAAAGGAATTTCACTCCATTTCCAATACCATACAGTCAGTTCTTACCAGATTTAATCAAACGTGGATTGATAGTGCCAGAAGAGATAGATCCAACGTCTTTTCCAGACTCGCCGGGCTTTGACACCGACGTCCGTTGTGACTACCATGCTGGGGCACAGAGGCATTCAACTGAAGATTGTAGAGTACTCAGAGACAAGGTTCAGACTTTGCTTGACTCCAATATGTTCTCGTTCACGCCTCAAGGCATTCAAATCAATAATCTTTCACCTAATCAAGCGGATTTATCAGGCTCTGAAGTGGAAGAAATTTCCGAGAGTGGATGTGAAGATGATTCTCAGACTGATCTCGACAAACAACTTTGAAGACGGTTATCTCAGCTTGGCAAATCAAGAAGGAAATTCCAGTTCCCCGAAGCCGGCAAACTTTTGGTTGTTTAGCATTTTTTGTTGTATTTTCTTTGCATATTTGAATCTGTTTTTGCTTATAAGCTTTGTTGTACTTTCAAATTGGCAAGATTAATGAAGTGTTTATGCATCTTTTGATTAAGTCCATTTGTTTCACTCATTTGCTTTTATGTATGAAAAAACAAATATTTATCTTGTTTCTTTCCATTTATCAAATTTGTTGTTAAGCAAGGATTGGGGAGGATGACGAAAACATTACATCCCTAATAGCTGTGGTATGCTTTCGATTAAACCTTTCCGAGGATGTAAGGCATTGTTTCAATTCCTAAACACTGGAGAAATAAGGAAGATAATCCCTCGTTAACCCTTCGAGCCTAGAAGTAGGAGTTTTCTTTCCTTACACGAAAAACCCTTAATCTCAACCTTGGGGTGGGTAGTTCTCAGTTTAACTTGGTTATGCATTCTAATGTAAGCGCTTCATGCAAGACACTAGTCAGCTCTCTCAGATCAAATGAGTTGTTCCTCCAAGCTACAAATAAGGAAGGATCATTGAAAAATCCTTAATCGAAGAATAAGCCGAGTCCCTTTCAAGGCAAAAGCCAAGAAAGATGGGAAGCCCAAAACTTCGCTTTATACAAGAATGTTCGTACAACAATCAAGACAAAGCAGAACCTCATAACCTCAATCAAGCAAAGAGGAGGTCTCATAAAGATAAAGAAGAGGTCTCATAACCTCAAACAAAGACAAGAAGAGATCTCAAAACCTCAGTGAAGAAGAGGTCTCAAAACCTCAGCAATAAAGGATTGAAATTCTGGTACCAGATATGTGATGTTACGTGTGATGTCACAACAACACACTCTGCAATGGACAAAGTAAAACAAAAGAAGAGTACGCCAAGAATTGTTCACCCAGTTCAGTTAAACAACTTACTCAAGGGGGCTACCAAGCCAGGAAGGAATTTCACTATCAGTAGAATTAATTTACAGACTCAACAACCCAGTTGACATCTCCTAAACTTAATCTCTACCTAATGAACTTTCTACCTAAGAGACCACTTAGGTATGAGACCACTACTCACTTCCTAAAACACCTCAAAGATCACACTTTGAGAAACACCTTGATCCTGCTTACAAGCTTTGGTCAAGTTCTACTACTCTCTTGCTTCACAGCTCTAAGAGAGTACGACTTACAACTCACCAATTCAACCTAGATTGGTTTACAAAATACTCGTACAAAGGAAATTATGGACACTCAGTCTATGCTCTCTATCTTCTGTACATTCTTCGAAGGATTGATGTGCTTTATATATCTCTTTGATCTGGTCTTGGACCTGCTACAATATCTGACCTGATTTGTTATTTAAAACTGAATCTTCAACAGATTTTCTCTCTCAAAATCTTCTTAAATCTTCAGCCTTTAAACACTCCTACAAATCTGCATCAAATCTGTTTGTAACAGAAAATATCTCCTCCAAGATATTCGCATCCAATAACTCTACCAGCTCTCCCAAATTCCAACTAAAACGCTTAACCCTAAAAACATCTCAAACCTGATGTTTTACTGACCTGCATATCTGATGTCATGACATCGCATGTGACATCAGACTTCAAAACTTCAACAACTAAAACACCTAACATTGTTCAATGTTAAGACTCAATGTTAAGACATCACCCATGTGACATCAACATTACACAACTTTGTTTTACCAAAATTCTAGCCAATCCAAGAGCTAACAATCTCCCCCTTTGGCTAATTTTGGCTAAAACAATCTCTGCAACATCAGAGACTTCAGCAGCGGATTAAAATGTTAAAAAGATTAAAAACTCCTAGCAGCATTTCTTCAAAATGCTGCACAAACTCCATCAGCTCAGCAAAGGGTCAAGCTCCCCCCTCAAAACCAGAATCATCATACAGCTGCACACATCTGCACAAACATACTCCCCCTCAACTTCTGCATCACATCAGAAGCATGATTCACAACCACACCTTGGCTTGTCTAACTCTCCCCCTTTTTAGCCATAATTGGACAAACACCTACTAACTACCAGTTAGTCCTAATCTAGCTCTCATTGTCAGTCTAAAGTCAGCATACAAGACAAGACAAATCATAGAACATAAAAAGTGCTTAAAAAGCCACAATATCCAAATTACATAATTCAGTACAAAATCAAAACAGCAAAAGAAACAAACTATTGTCTAGCTGAACTAACAAAAGAACTAATCTTCATCAGAGCTAGGGTCATCTTCACCATCATCTTCATCTTCCTCAAAATTGACACCTTCAGCATTGACATCATCATTATCATCTTGTTCCAAGGACTGGATCAGCTTCTCAATCTCATTCTTTCTAGTCATGCTGGTACTTATCACAACATCCAGATCCTTACAAGCAGCCTTCAATCCTGCAAGTAAATCATCCTTGGTACTTTTCTTCTTGTTGCCAGCATCTGATGTTGAGACAATGTCTGGAACGTGACTCCCAACAAACAATTTTGGATGCAGAGATAAAGTAGACTCCCTCCTGTAGGCTGTGTCTGAACTTGTTAATATGCCAGGATGTTGTCTCAAAATTACCCCACAAATAAGAGATGAGAATGCTATAGGCATTTTGATAGCATTAGTGGTGGCATGTTTCACAATATGTTCAAAGATATATGATCCATAGTCAAATTTCTTCTTAGTGCCCACATCATAAATGAGCCTTCCTAAATGAGCCTTCCTTTCAAGGGCCACACTTTAACTTGACCAGCAGTTATTTCCTTGCAGACATCATTATCAGTGACTTCTAGCTCTGCAAACTCTTCTTCTTTTCTTCCTAGGTAATTGTTGATAACCTCAGGAGAGAATTCAATACATTGGCCTCTCACAAACACTTTCATGAAATCCATACTTCTTTTGTCAGAAATATTCATAGGAATATTGACCATAATTATTCATAGGACATCATTATCAATGTCCTTTTTATTATAGATTCTCCATTTTTAATCCAATCCCATTTTTTCACTTTCATTTTTATACCCATTTTATTGTCAGTATATTTCAATTTCCTTCCAAACTCCATTCAAAGTCCAAATCCATTTTCTATTACAATAAAGGCCCATTCAAAAAATATAGTAAAGTCCAAAGAAAATTAGTACAAAAAAACCAAACAAATTGGAGAGGTTGTCAACACAGTCCAATACCATCTCCATGTTACAAGCCAATACAAGGTACAACCTGCTCCCCATACACCATAACCACACAAGACAAAACCCGTAGCAAGTTTTCACAGACCAAGTACATACGACCTGCAGAGGGACCCCACCTCACGCGACTTGGCCAAAATAATACCGCATCACCTTGTTTGTGTTCTTACCGCCAAATCCATACAGACCACCATACCACAACATGAATAAAATTCATACACGCAATAAAAATTCCCAAAACCACAAACCAAAAGCTTTGCCAATTCTGTCACACAAAAACCAAACCACAACACGTTTCTTCTGCAAAATAAGCCAAGCCACTCTGCAAGTAAGTTGCTGCGGACCGTACTTCTGCATCATCAACAAGCAACATCGACAACTCGCATCCTGCATATAACACCAACCAACACTCTGCAATACGAGAGGAATAAAACAATGACCTGCAATATTTTCTGCCATGGAAAACGATTTATCACAACAAGTTCGGACTTCAAAACTTAGTGAGCAAGGGTCTTAGTGATTAAAAGGGAAGGGGACGAAATGAATAAGGGGGGAGTAACAAAAACACAAACCTGAAACAAACCTTCCCTTCTCACCTTCAACCGTCTCCATGAAACTTCTCTTCCACTTTCTCAAAATCTCAATTTCAACTCCCTCCGCCAAAACCAAATCTAAAACCTTCTTCAAATCATTCACCCTCTTTTCAACCTTCAATCAACAGAACTTCAACAACAACGTCTGAACCTCACAATCGTCAACCCCTCAACACAACAACCATTAACCCCATACTCTTTCAAACTCATCTCAAACCGTTCATAAAACCTCAAACTCCCTCTGATTGAAATCATCCTCATCGCCTAAACAATACCCTCTCATAAAACCAAAACCTATTCTTTTCAAACACCAACTCTTCCTTCTTCATCAAACCCATATAACCGAAACAACTACAAAACCCCAAATCAGCTTCGAACCCAAAACAGAGAGATTGAGATGAAGAAAGTTGATACGCAAACACAAACCTGGACGTAGAGCTGAGTGAGCGGAAGGCGAATGCGATTGAGATTCACAAAAGGAGGTTGGATTTCTCGAAATGATTCGCTTGTCATGTTCTCAGTTTCGTCTTGGGATGAGGATCGAGTTTATGACTTTAGCTGTGTTACCATGATGCTTTGAAAATGAAACAAAAGTTGTTGTTCAGCTGTTTTCATCTGTAGATCTAAAGCTAAGTTGTTGGCTTTGAGATTAACACTACATTGCTTATCACACCCGCCTGATGACATTATTGGAAGGCTTTCTGGTTCTTGGGCTCATAAGTCCAACTGATGTTTTTTTAAAAAATGAACCGTGTCCCTTCTACTTTTCACACACCACCCTTATTTCTTTCTAAAATAAAAATTTGTCGTGTTTTTGAAAAGGGGTAGATGGATTTAAAGCCCATGATAACTTCTTGTCTACACACGCCCTACATCCTGCACACCCCTCCCTCTTTGTGTTTCATACATTCCATTTTGTTTACTATTTTATTTTCTAATTGTTTAACCATTTGTTTAAGATCTTCTTTGTGATTTTGATTTTATTCATGTTTTATTTCCTTTATTTTTAGGCCAATGATATAAAAAACATCTTAACTTTGTTGATTTTTTCAAATCAATAAATTTTGATTATATGAGGCCATATTTTTCTTTTCTGGTTGGTCAATGAAAGTTTAATAAAAAGATTATCGATTTTACTGATTTAAATCTTGATTTAAACGAGACTAACTTTATTTTCATTTCCATCCCATTTTCTTTTATTTAGGCCAATGACATAAAAACATCATAATTTTGTTGATTATTGCAAATCAATAAATTTTGATTATATGAGGCCATATTTTTCTTTTTGGTTGGTCAATGAAAGTTAAAAATCAAAAGATTATCGATTTTTTCGATTAAATCTTGATTAAGACGAGACCGACTTTATTTTTCATTTTACTTCCATTTTCTTTTATTTTGGGCCGATGACATTACACAAATCTTGACTTTGATTATTTCCAATCAATAAAGTCTTGATAAATATGAGGCCACCTTTTTATTTTCTATTTTGTTGGTCAATGCAAGTCAAAAATCTAAAATTATCGATTTATCGATTTAAATCTTGATTAAGACGAGACCAACCTTATATTTCATTTCGATTCCATTTTCTTTAGTTTTGGGTCGATGACATAACAAACTTCATGGTTTGGTCGACTTCATTGAATCGACAAAACTTGGATCAATATGAGACGACTTTCTCTTTATTTTAGTTTCATTCACCTTTTAGTCGATGAAAGTCAAGAATCGTTGATTATCGATTTCTCAATTCAATCATGATTAAGACGAGACTATTTCAATTTCATTTCAATTTTCATTTCCCCCGTTGTTGGGACTTGTACATATTTTCTGATAAAGTCGTGTGGACTACTATTGTGGTTCCCTGTTTCATTTGACACATCGTCAATACTCCTTCCAAAGGAAAGTTCCCCTCAGTTGACTCATAAGTCAATAAACCAATCACCCTACCTTGGCCTCATAAGAGCCATTTCCCACCTTGGCCTCATAAGAGCCTTTCCCTTTTCCTGGCCTCATAAGAGCCATGGAATCATAACTTAGCAATAGGATAGAGTTCTTAAACTTTGTGTGATTCTCATCATCATGAGAACTCACTTTTCCCATCATAACTTAGATTTAGAGAGTTTCTTAAAACTCTAAAATGAGCTCACCCTCATTTCCCCTTAGACCTTTAGCCATAGTCAATGGTTCCTCTTTCACCCTTAGTTAGGTGAACTACGGTTGCTCTGATTATTTAGTTAGATACGTAGGCACAAGATGTGACGTCTTGGCGAGCAAACTTAGTGTACATACCCTTAGGTCTTTACCTTAGTACATATTACCTTTAGCAAGCAAACATAACATGACACAAACTTAACAAGAGGTTCCTGTAGAGTACTACAGATACTTAGGGTGCTAATACCTTCCCTTTGTATAACCAACCCCCGAACCTTAGATCTCCCCCCTTTAGGTTTTTCTCGATCTTGAACCTTTCCTTTGGATAAATCAAAGTCGGTTGTGAATTCAAAGAAATGCGATGTAAGTTAATTAATAGCTTGTTATCCGATTCTCACCGCAACACCCTGAGGCTCTGATTGGTTTATGACAGTAAAATGGCATGAGTTGGAATTTTACTGTATTGTGATAATTGAGTTCTTTTCTTTGGTGAGAATTTATGTGATTTTACAATAATTGACCCATGCTGGGAAAGATTAAAAGTAAGGTTGTGCTTTGGAATTGATCAGAGGATCAGGGTTATTTCCCGTTCTTTAAGGAAATGGGAAATCCAAAGGGTATTGAGATTGTCCAAGTCTACTGGTGTTTTGAGAAATCGATTCTCAGATAGTGAATGATCTTTGTATGATGCCCAAGAGAAGGCTGATATGTTAAGGGATGAAGGTCAATCCATTAACTGGTCTGACACTTGTCTCAGAAAGGCAGCTCTAGCAAATTGATGACTAGGTTCTGTTCCTATACCTGTAGAGGTCTCTGGGTCCTTGTACTAAGCCCAAGAGAAGGCATGCGAACTTTTAAGAAGCCGAATGGTCCTTGTACAATGCCCAAGAGGAGGCGGGATGCTTTTAGGAAGCCTGTGTGTCCCCAAACCATGAGAAGTTCAAGACATGCTATTCACCGAGAATAGATCAAGCCAGGAAAGTTCCAAGATTTGGAAGAAACTCAAGAGATGCCATTCACGGAGAAAAGATCATCTTTGGGGAGTTAGAGTTTCTTTGACAATTTCTAAGAGTGGCAGTCTGAGAAAGGGTTCACCGAGAATGCTGCCTTTCACGTTTCCATATTGTTTAACCCCAAGAGGAGGGAAAACTGTATCTGGTAATCCTATGGAGGATCTAGTTTTGTTTGTATTTAAGAGTGACCAATAGGCTTTACCTAGTTCTAGATGTAGTTGTCGGGGAAAACTCTAAATAACTATACTAGTATTACACAGTTGATATTTGACAAGTATATAAAAGGATGTGAAAGAAGACTTACAGTGAGCAGCCCCACAATACAGTTATATATACATGAAAGCAGATAAAGAAAGCGGGTAAACACTTACTCAGTTGTATAGCTTCCATTCTGTTTTGTTAGTTGTTCAACAAAGAAAGCTTTGATAACAATATTATATTCTAAATCAAAGGAGAAAGTGCTTTGAAAATATTGTTGGGGCTTACAGCTCAAGGAGAGGCCCAAGGTTTTATCAGTGATCACATTGTTGTTTTGAAATTGTACGGGGACTTATACAAGTGACTGAGGCCCGAAAAGGTTTTCTGTACAAAGGGATGGGTCTTACACTCTCTCAAGAGGCCCAAAGGTGTTTAAAGAAAAGGAATGGGGCTTATAACATGAGGGTAGGCCCAGATGATTTGATTTTTGAACTGGAGATTGCGCCGAGATATTTCTTTTAACGCGGAGGAACTTATACAATATCTGAGGCCCAAAAAGTTTTGGTTAAAAGGGGGTTGGGTCTTACACTCTATTAGAGGCCCAAAGAAGTTTTGTACAAGAGATGGGGCTTACAGCTCAAGGAGAGGCCCAGATGATTTTGTTAAAAAGGCGACGATCACGCCGAACTTTTTGATGGGATCGGGACTTATACAATACACTGAGGCCCAAATCATTTTGGTTTTCAAAAAGGGTTGGGTCTTACACTCTAATAGAGGCCCAAAAAGTTTTTGTACAAGTGATGGGGCTTACAACTCAAGGAGAGGCCCAGATGATTTTGTTTGAAAAATGACGATCGCGTCGAGATTTCTTTAACGTACTGGGACTTATACAATGCATTGAGGCCCAAAGAGTTTTTTATTTACAAGGGATGGGTCTTACACTCTCTCAAGAGGCCTAAATTGTTTTGTAAAAGATTTGTGAGGGTGAAAATAAAAGAAACCCTAAATTTGTTTTCCTTTAAAAGTAAATATTTAAATAAAATCAATAAAATGATAAAAATACCAAATAAGTTTGAATAAACCACTTGTGATTTTTGTTTAAGGTTTGAAAAATGAGGTTTTAATCACAAGATGAATTAAAACTCATTTGGTTTTGATTTTCAAGAAAATTATTCACTTTTAAATGTTTAAAAACAATTAAAAATGAATTTATTAACAAAAATACTAATTATATTAAAGAAATAATATAAATTTGATTTTCTTGTGGGATAAATTATTTCAACATTTTTGTGATTTTTTACAAAAAGAACCAATAAAAAATAATTAAAATTGAGGGAGTTATTAATTTTTCAAATCATTAAAAATAATATGAAAAATAGTAAAATATGAAAAAAAAAAATATGAAAAAGTGGTAAAAAAGAGGATCTGGGGCGAGGGGGATTCGAACCCCAAACCTCTTGTGTACAGGGCACGCGCCTTACCACTGGGGTGGTGATACATCCGTTGATTGAAACACAACCACAAATATAAAAGGCTTGCCTTGTTTTTGGCCTAGCCCAAGGCAAGGCAAGACAAGATTTTGGTTAGAAACGTGAAGGCCATAACTTTCTCGTTTCTTCATGGATGGAGACAAAATTTATATGCATCTGGGCTAGAATTTTCTAAGGAATCCAATGGTGGTGGTTTTTCCAGAAAACAAATCCTCCTCAAAACTCGATAGTGGTTTTGAAATAGGCCATGGTTTGTATTTTCTGTGCTACCTCTTGGTACAGGTGTGAATTACATGATAAATTGGTGCAAACATAACACATATAACATGTATAAGAGATGCATGATCAGTGGACTTCAAAGCAAGGCATATTTCAGAGAGTTCAAGTTGTGATGCTTACCTCTCTTTGGAGCTTTTGGGCTATCTACCAAGTGCTTTGTTCCAGAAATGTTTTGATGCTTTGAACACTCTCAAATGATCCCTTAGAAGCTTTTAGGATGATTGGAATCAGCTGGAAACCTCAAGAATGGAAATTGGCCTTTTCTTGCAAAAGGGGCAAAAGTGGCCAAAATAACAACTCTCTCAAATGATGTTCCAGATGTTGGGAACCATTTGGGACAGTTCAAGGATGATATTTGGAGTGTGTTTGAGGTTTTATTTGGTTTGGAAAGTGACTAATTCAAGACATGTCTTGAAAAATGCACAAAAGTCCTATTTTAAGGTTTTGAGAGGGGACTTTGAGATTTTGGTGTTACAGGCCACTTGTGAGAGTTTGGACAGCTTAGATATGACATATTGGATGTGTTTGGATCATGAGCTATGATGGAAATGCTCTCTAACTCAAAAACTCAGAATTACCTTGCTAAAGAAGGTATTTTGGCCTAGAGAAAGAGATTTTGAGGAAAGCATCTGTTTGATGGCTTTGGTGTACTCAAACTGAGCACAAATGAGCTCTATTTATAGTTGAGCAATTTTGTTTTGCAAGCAATAGTGAATGGCAACTGCTGCAGAGGTTTGGCCAATGTTGATCAATGAGAATCCAAGTCTCCTCTAGCCATTGACTAGAGGTTAGGGCACAGGCTGCTGGTTCCCTTGGTCTTGGATATGTCTTGACTGAATTCATTTGGAAATGGCTCAGTCCATGCCACCTTGGTGTATCCATTGAATGCTCCAAAACAAAATTGGAGTCTTGTCCGCTTTTTAGGCATTTCTAGGTTTGGCATGCTACTTTTGGTTCCAAAGACTTGGGAGGCTGATGGATCAGTGTTTGTCCCTCCTTGGTCCCCCCTTGAGGTGTTCAGATGGATAGATTTGCTTGCCCTTTGCAAAATTTGAGCAAATCGAGCAAAATCCCCAAATCTGCCTTGCCATGACAGTTTGCAGCAAGGCATATTGGCATGGTCATATCTCATGGCTTAAGTGGAGTTTCATGGAGTTCTTGGCCATTTTGGAAAGCCCTCATATGATACAACATGTGTGTGATCATAGTTGGTCTTGATACTTTTTGGATCCAAGTGAAAAATGCCCCTACATTTGGAAAAAAGTGAAGGCAGATTTTGACTTAGTGAAAATTTCACAAAGTGTTGGAAAATATGACATTTCATGTTTTCAGCCATTTTGACCCAATCATAACTCAAAATCCATGATGAATTGGAATGAGGTGTAGTTGAAGCTTTTGTAGAGGGCCATGAGAGCTACAAATCCAGTTTTGAATGGGGGAAAATGGCCTTGTGGTTTAGGGTTAAATAACCATAATTGTGAAAAATCTCAAAAAGTCAAAGTTGACTTTTGTGCACAGTTGACTTTTTGTCAAATGAATTCCAAACTGTGTGATCCTCTATGAAATCAAGTCCTTGACCTAAATCAAACTTGATGGATTGATTTCATAGGTGTTATAGGGTGTATTGAATCATGTCCTAGGGTTTGGGAGCATGTCCTAGTCAAAAGTCAAAGGCACAGTTGACTTTTTCTGCGAAACCCTAACTGTGGTTCGGATGAACTTGAAACTTGGGAATCAAGCTTCTTGGATCAATCCATTATTGCAAATGGATCAATGTAATGTGTTAGGGACCCTTAAATCATCTCTTGAGGTCTTGGCTCATGTTTTATCCAAAAAGTCAACTTAGGGGTGAATTAGGTCAAGAAACCCTAATTCCTGATTGTTTTATGAATGCATCCCCTGAGGCTAAATTGACTTGATGATTGGGTTTATGATGTCCCATGGAGAATTTTAGGTTATTCTTTGAAGCATTGGCTCATGCCCAGAGGAAAATTTCCATCTGGAGGCCCTGGTCGACTAAACCCTAATTTGGTGACATTGGCGATCTTGTGGCTTGATCCACTCAGAATCTTGCGGCCTTATGCTTAATCCTTGAGGTGGGAGTCCTCTTGATCCATTGTGTTTTTGAGAGGTTTAGACAAGTTGAAGATCATGTCATTCCTTGATTGATCCTTTGTCTAAGAGCTCTGAGAGGGCTTGAAACCTTAAGTTTGATTATAGTGAATGCTCACCCATCTTTGGGGAGACTAATGAGGCATGATGATACACCCATATTGTGATGATGATTTGAACAATGATGGGAAATCTTAGTGGTCAAAATTTGGGGTATGACAAGTCCGAAGAATTGGCAAATATCACAGCGACAAACGTTTTGAAATTTTTCAAGAGAAACAAATTGGCACGGTTCGAAGTTCCTCAATTTATCATGACCAATAATAGAAAATAATTTATAGATGGTAAATTTCAAAGACTGATGGATAAATTGAGGATTAAGCAACACTTTTTGTTAATTAAACACCCTAAACCAATGGACAAGCAGAAGATGCCAACCGAGTATTGGTTAGAGGATTGAAAAAGAGGCTAGAGGAAGCCAAGGAGAACTGGGCAGATGAGTTACCACATGTGCTATGGGCATACCACACGATCCCACAATCTAAAATAGGGGTGTCATACCCCAAATTTTGACCACTAAGATTTCCCATCATTGTGCAAATCATCATCACAATATGGATGAACCATCATGCCTCATCAATCTCCTCAAGGAATTGTTGAGCATCCACTACAATCAAAATTAGGGTTTCAAGCCCTCTCAGAGCCTTAGGCAAAGGGTCAATCAAGGAATGACATGATCTTCAACTTGTCTAAACCTATCAAACATACTAAAAGGATAAAAAAGGACTCCCACTCCAAGGATTAAGCACAAAGCTGCTCCCTTCTAGGTGGATCAAGCCTCAAGATCGACAGTGTCACCAAATTAGGGTTTTGGTCGACCAGGGCCTCCAGATGGAAAATTTTCATCTGGGAACAAGCCAATGATCCAAAACACAACCTAATATACTCCATGGAACCTCATGGACCCATTCATCAAGTCAATTTTGCCTTAGGGGTTGCATTCATAAAAAATCATGAATTAGGGTTTATTGACCTAATTCACCCCTAAGTTGACTTTTAGGGCAAATCATGTGCCAAGACCTCAAGAGATGGTTTGAGGGTCTCTAATGAACTATATTTATCCATTTGTAACAATGGATTAATCCAAGAAGCTTGAGCAACAAGTCTCAATTTCATCTGCACCACAATTAGGGTTTTAAGGAAAAAGTCAACTGTAACTTTGTCTTTTGACCAAGACATGCTCCCAAACCCTAGGACATACCTCAATATACCCTATGACACCCATGGAACATGTACATCAAGTTTTATTTAGGTCAAGGACATGATTTCCTGAAGAATTGCACAGTTTGGAATTCATCTGATAAAAAGTCAACTGTGCACAAAAGTTAACTTTGACTTTTTGAGATTTTTCACAAAAATGGATTTTTAACCCTAAAATGATGTTAATGTGTGATTTGAATCATCATTCATCAAGAAAAATCAAGAAAAGTTGGATAACTTGTAAAAGGGGTAACCATAAAAACTTAGAAAATTTTCTAAGTTAAAAATAAAGTGGCATGGGTACCAACTTTGGAGGATCATAACTCCTAAACCACAAAGCCATTTTTCCTCATCCAAAGATGGATTTGTAGCCCTCATTACCCTATACAAAAACTTCAACTAGACCTAAGTCCAATTCATTAAGGATTTTGAGTTATGGAGTGATCAAAATGGCTGAAAAGTGAAAATGTCACTTTTTCCAACACTTAGTGAAATTTTCACTAAGTCCAAATCTGTCTTCATTTTTTTTCCAAATGTAGAGGGATTTTTCACTAGGATTCGAAAGAGATCAAAACGAAACATGTTCAAACAGTTGTTGTATCATGTAAGGGTTTTCCAAAATGGCCAAGAACATTGCCAAATTTCATTTGGGCTATGAGTTATGACATTGTCAAGTTGCCTTGTTGAAATCTGTCAAGGAAAGGCAGAATTTGCATTTTTGCTCGATTTGCCAAAATCAGCCAAATCCAAATGCTCCTATCCACTTGGACACATCTGAGGATTGAATCTCAAGGGGACAATCACTGAGCCAAGCCTCCAAAGTCTTTGGAACAAGAAAAAGCATGTTGAACCTAGAATTGCCAAAATAGGGACAAGATTCCAAATTTGGATTGGAGCATTCAATGGAAGCATCAAGGTGGCATGGACTGAGCCATTTTCATTTGAATTCAGTCAAGACTTATCCAAGACCAAGGGAACCAGCAGCCTGTGCCCTAACCTCTAGTCAATGGCTAGAGGAGACTTGAACTTCCATTGGCCAACATTGAACAAACCTACTCAGCAGTTGCCATTCACTATTCCTTGCAAAACAAACTTGCTCTACTATAAATAGAGCTCAATTATGATCAGTTTAAGTACACCAAAGGCCTACAACAATTGCCTTTCTCAAAATCTCTTTCTCTTGGCAAAAAAACCTTTCTTAGCAAGGTAGCTATCGGGTTTTGAGCTAGAGGGCAATTCCACTCAAACCAATCACTCACACACCTCACATACATCACATATGAGCTGATCAAACACTTAAACAATAACTGGAACACTGATTTCTCAGAATCACCAGTCAATTACTCAAGGTTTTAACCAAAGTGCAGTTGAGATGCCATGAAGTGATCCAGCCAATTTCCATCAAGTCCAAGCATTCAAACACACTCCATAGGGTGTAGGGAAGCTGTTCAGATCATCACAACTCATCTGTAACACCTCCAAATCAAAAATCACATTGCACTTGCTGTCACGGCCTAGAGGTAAGCATATACTTGGTCATCTCTCAATCTATGCATATTTCCTCGCACAATAATTTGGCCAAATGTTCATAATCATGCATAGAATGTTTCTCCTCAATTAATTGCATTGTTTGAATCGTGTATAAAAAATCCTAGCCTTCATGCAGAAATTAGGGTTCTTGAGGATTTTTCATGATTTCTTGTTATATGTTTAATTTAAATGAAATTAATTGACATAAACATGATTGTGAGGTTGAGACGAGCATAATGATATGTGGATTGCATGATATAATCAAGTATTCAGTGAGATTGGATAGAAAATGCAAATCTGGCCAAACCCAGAACACACGCGTGTTCTTGGTGTGTTCTTGGCGCAATTTCTTTCAAATTCAAATATTTGAACTTTGTGATTTTATTTAATTGATTCAAAAATTAATTTCTCTCTGAATTTTAATGATTTCGAGTTGATTCTTTTTTTAATAATTCACAAAAATGTTAAAATATTTTATTTTATCAAAAAATCCCATAAATATTATTTATTTTGTATAATTGATATTTTTGCTAAGAATTAATGTTTTAATTGTTTTTAACATTTAAAATATTTTTTCCACCTTGATTTTGCAACTTTTAATGCTTTCTAAGTATTTTGTAGGTCAATACTTAATTTTTGAAGCATTAATCCAAGATCACAATTTATTTTTCATATGTTAAACAATTTTGATCATTTTAATTGAATTTTTATTCAATTAAATACATTTTTGAAAACAAATTAGGGTTTTGGATTAATTCAACCCTCATAAATCATTTTCAAAACACTTTGGGCCTCTAATAGAGTGTAAGACCCAATCCTTTTTTTTTGACCAAATCATTTTTGGGCCTCAGTGTATTGTATAAGTCCCGATACCGTAAAAAACAAACAGGGCGATCGTCGCCTTTTTAAAAAATAACCTTGGGCCTACCCTCGAGTAGTAAGACCCATTTCTTTTCTTAAAACTCACTTGGGAAAATTTTACCCCATACCCCTACATTTATCCCCGTACCCCTACAAATTTTTAAAAATTCCAATTTTGTCCTTTTATGTTTTATTTAATTTTTTTTTACTTTTTACCATGTAGTCAGACGAGTCCAAAAGTAATTTTTGTCAGTATTCGACGAGAACCGGAGAACATAGGGTAAGGATTTCCGGAATGGTTTTTTTTAAACCGGATAATATGGCTACAAGAAATCCGGTTACTGTTTATAGTGAGCCGGATAACACAACCATAAGTTATCTGGTTTGTATTTTAGAGGCAATGTTTGTTAACCGGATAACTTGTCTCCAAGATATCCGGTTTGTATATTTTTCTTCACCGGATTTCTTGCTGTCAAGTTATCCGGTTTTGTTACTATTCAACCGGATAACTTGGTCTATAGTTATCCGGTTCGTTATGTTTTTTTTTTTTTTTTTTAACTTTAAGTTTGTTTAGGAGACATGGACATTCCTTTGATGATATGTGACAAAGACCAGACAGCTGTAGATACAACAGAAATATTCTTGACTAAAGAAAAATTTCCTACAAGAGAAGAGGCGACTAGGTGGATTAAGGAGGTTGGACTGAGGAATAGAGTCACTGTTATTATAACCCGTTCGGACACCAATACTGGCAAGAGAGGAAGAAGTGACAAGGTTATATTTGGCTGTGATAGAGGTGGAAAATACAAAGAAAGGGATAGCGAAACACAAAGTGCTACCAAAAAATGTAATTGTCCTTTCAAAGTAAGATCAACACCTTCAAAAGATGGTTCTGGTTGGAAAATTGATGTAAAATATGGAGTTCACAACCATGGTTTACCTGATAGATTTGAAGGCCATGGTTTGTAAGTCGACTCAATGATGATGACCAACAACATATAGCTGATTTGTCAAAACGTCATGTTCCTCCAAGACACATATTGTTGTCATTGAAAGAACGAGATCCGGAGAGTGTGACTCGAATCACCCAAATATATAAACATAAGAGTAACATTAAAAAAAAAATCAGGGGCCCAAGAACAGAAATGCAACAGTTGTTTAAATTGATAGAGGAATCTGATTATGTTTATTGGAGTAGGAAAAAAGATGAGTCAGAAGTTGTGAGAGATATCTTCTGGGCCCATCCAGACTCTGTGAAGTTGTTGAATCTGTTTCCTATTGTATTGATTATGGATAGTACTTATAAAACCAATAAGTATAGGCAACCTTTGTTTGAAATAGTTGGTGTGACATCAACTGAGTTAACATTTTCTGTTGCATTTGCCTATATGGAATCTGAGCAAACAGAGACTTTGTGTTGGGTACTAGATAAATTGAAACAGTTATTTACTAAATAAGGATTATGGCCACAAGTAATTTTAACTGATAGAGATCTTGCTTTGATGAAAGCAATTGAAACAGTATTTCCTACGACAGTTAATTTGCTGTGCCGATTTCACATAAACAAGAATGTGAAAGCGAAGTGCAAGGAGTATGTTGTGAATGACATGCGAAAATCGATAGAGGAGCTTTGGTATGAACTTGTAAAAGCTAGTGATGAGGTGGAATACCATCAAAAGTTGAAATTGCTTGAGCATGCATGTTTAGAATATGGACATTTTCTAGATTATGTGAAAGACACATGGTTGACACCTCATAGGCATAGATTTGTTGAAGCTTGGATCAATAAAGTGTTGCATTTAGGAACATCACTACTAACAGGTAATGTGTTTGTTTTATAGCCATAGTTTGTTTATGGTAATGTTACTGATACTTTGTCTGAACTTCTTTTATTTTTGTTAGAGTCGAATCTGCGCATTGGAAGCTGAAGCAAATGTTGGAGAACAGTTTAGGTGATATGTGCAAGTGCTGGGAGGCTATGAATGGCAACATCAAGGTTCAAGTGGGCAATATTAGAGCTTCATTTCAGAAGAGTTTTTATGAGGTTGAGCATGCACACACTAGTCCATATTATTCGAATTTGCGTGGATCAGTATCTAGAGCTGCTTTGCGGCACATTGCTGAAGAGTGGCACAGGGTTGACATGGTGGGTACAAACACCCAGATGTGCAGGTGTTTTCGTAGAACAGTATACGGGTTACCATGTGCCTGTGAGTTAGGGAGATACAAATTGAGTGGTGAACCAATACCAATTGATGCTATTCATATCCATTGGAGGAAACTGAGTATGGAAGGTGAACAAGAGGTAGATACAGAGGATGGAGCAGAGGTGGATATGACAAATGCGATTGAAGCACTGTGGAAGAGGTTTCCAAGAGTACCTACCACATGTTTCCAAGTCCTGAAACAGTGGTAAATACTTTGCCTCTACAAGAGTAAAGGTCTTATCTGTACAAATAGTGCAGCCTAGTAGCAACAACATATACGCCCTAGCCGCACAATCAAATCTGTCATCAGCTCGCAGACGAACAAATAACTTCTTCAACCAATCAAGCCTATAGTAAGGACCCCTGTTTGCACGAATCTCCTCAGCTGCTTCCTCCAATGTAGCACCCATTAGACTAATAGCCTGGGTAATAGCATCCGAGTCAGTAAACCCTTGTGCAAGGTCGCATAACTCCCCTCTAATAGGTATATGAAGGAGGCAAGAAACATCGTCCAATGTAATCGTCATCTCGCCAAACGGCATATGGAATGACGATGTCTCGGGATGCCACCTCTCCACAAATGCAGTTAACAGGTTCTGATCTATCCTCGATAAACTGGTATTCTGCAGAGAGGATAAACCAGCATTAGATACCCATCCCTCAATCGCACGTGGGAGATGTGATGGAGTCCATCCAATCAGTTTGCTACCATGTGCAGCAACCTTCAGCTCCTTCTTCGGAACTCTCTCCTGAAAAATAAATCGTAGAATATGTCATAATACATAAATAATTAAAATTACATTTTATTCAACATAGAAAGGTCATATATTTACTTACTTGGCCATCCCACAAATAATGAGCCACATGATTCTGATACCTCACCAAAAGTGATGTATCAGTCGGTCCTCCCGGAAATGGTGGAAGCGGTGGAATGTGAGCTGCTGCTGGTACAGGTGGAGGATCAGCTATCCGATCTTCAGCTGGAATATCAAGTGCGTGAACTATAGATCCATCCGCGTACCGTCGATAGATAAATCCGTCGCGTCCTCTAAAACGCCGAGCCACTGAAAAAAAAATTAAAAATCGAAACAAAACCGGAAAACCGAGCATCAAGTTTTCCGGTGAAGAAGTTAACAAACCGGATAACAGAGCATCAAGTTATCCGGTGAAGAAATTAACAAACCGGATAACTGAGCATCAAGTTATCCCGTGAAGGAAATACAAAAACCGGATAACACGATGCCAAGTTATCCGGTGTGTTCCAACGAAAAATGAAGAACCGGATGTCACTTACTCAAGTTTTCCGGAAGGTAATTTTTTGTACTCCGGATGTAGCCAACGTAAGTTTTCCGGAAGTGTGATTTTTTTAGATCCGGAAGTAGCCTCAGTGTATTCTCCGGAAGCGAAAGTCAGTGCGTTTTTTACCGTTTGTAGAAAGACAAAATGAAAAAAAAAATGAAAACTTTGAAATAAAGACTATTTATATGGGGGTATTTTCGTCCAAAAATTTGATGAGTAGGGGTATGGGGATAAATGTAGGGGTATGGGGTAAAATTTTCCTCACTTGGGCCTCTAATAGAGTGTAAGACCCAATCCCTTTTTAACAAAAACATTTTGGGCCTCACTTATTGTATAAGTCCCTTCGCGTTAAAAGAAAACCTCGGCGCGATCGTCATTTCAAACGAAAAGTCAACTGGGCCTACCCTCGAGTAGTAAGACCCATCTCTTTTTCTTTAAACTTTTTTGGGCCTCTAT
Source organism: Lathyrus tuberosus (assembly GCA_022829125.1). Classification (NCBI taxonomy): domain Eukaryota; kingdom Viridiplantae; phylum Streptophyta; class Magnoliopsida; order Fabales; family Fabaceae; genus Lathyrus; species Lathyrus tuberosus. The sequence goes on along the minus strand of JALAZF010000073.1, from coordinate 723,660 downwards.
TAGATTGTAAGACCCAACCCCCTTGTACAGAAATAAATTTTTGGGCCTCAGTCAATTGTATAAAGTCCCTCTGTACAAATTCAAACAGTGCGCTCACTGATAAAACCCTGGGCCTCTCCTTGAGCTGTAAGCCCCAAATCTTTCTTTTTCAAAGCACTTTCTCCTTTGATTTTGAATATACTGTTGTTTTTCAATCTTTCTTTGTTGAACAACTAACCAAACAACATGGAAGCTCTACAACCGAGTAAGTGGTTATTGCTTTCATTTACCGCTTTCATATACATATAACTGTATTGTGGGGCTGTTTCACTTTAAGTCTTCTTTCATAAACTCATATCAATTGTGTAATAATAGTATAGATATTTAGAGTTTCCCTGGCAACTACGTCTAGCATTAAGCCCGTTGATCACTCTTAGAAATAGTCTAAACTAGATCCCCATAGGATTACCAGACACAATCTTCCCTCCTCTTGGGGTTAAATAATATGGAGACATGAAAGGCAGCATTCTCTGTGAACCCTTTCATAGACTGTCACTTGTAGAAGTTGTCAAGAAACTCTACTCCCCATAGATGATCTTTTCTCCGTGAATGGCATCTCTTGAGTTTCTTCCAAATTCTCGAACTTTCCTGGCTTGATCTATTCTCGGTGAATGGCATGTCTTGAATTTCTAGGGGTTTGGGGACCCACTGGCTTCTTAAAAGCACTTGACAAGAAACTCTACTCCCCAGAGATGATCTTTTCTCCGTGAATGGCATCTCTTGAGTTTCTTCCAAATTCTCGAACTTTCCTGACTTGATCTATTCCTTGTGAATAGCTTGCCTTGAATTTTTTGGGGTTTGGGGACCCATCGGCTTCTTAAAAGCATCAGCCTCCTGTTGGGCATTATACAAGGACCCACAGGCTTCCTAAAAGCACCCTCGCCTCCTCTTGGGCTCAGTACAAGGACCCGTCGGCTTCTTAGAAGTATTCACAGCCTCCTCTTGGGCTTCTTTTAATGATCTCTTCCTCCGGGAATGATAGCCTTCTCTTGGGCTTCGTACAAGGACCGATCGACTTATTAAAGGTTTCCAGCCTCCTCTTGGGCTTCGTACAAATTGTCCCGACGACCTCCTAAAGGTATAGGAACAGAACTTAGTCAGCTTCATAGAGCAGTTCTTTCAAAGAGTCTACTACTATTTCTCAAAGCATAGTACAAAAGATGAAATTCTAGACTTGGACAATCTAATCTCCTAGAGTCTCAAAGACATTCTCAAGTGACCCCTTCGTTAAATAGGAAGAAAACCCGTAGACTCGGACAGTCTCAATACCCTTTGGATTTCCCGCTTCCTTAAAGAACAAGCATAACCCGGATCCTTGAATCAAATCCATGAGTACAGTGTTGCTCATATAAGAACTGATTTTCTCTTTTAAAATCAGTATACTGGACCTGTCACTCAACTGAAACAGTCACCACAGCCTCCTCTTGGGCTTTATACAATGATTCTCCCCAGCGGAGTCAAACAACGTTTAGCCTCTCTCTCGGGCTTTATACGAGACACATAAGAGACTCTCTCGTTGAGTCAATCACCCCTTTCGCTTCCCTTTCGGGCTTTATACAAGACACAAAAAGGTTCTTATTGAGCCAAACAAACAACAGCCTCCATCTCAGGCTTCGTACGAGATACAAAAAAAACTCTCTTGTTGAGTCAAATCGCCTCCATCTCGGGCTTTATACGAGATACCAAAAGACTCCATCGTCGAGTCAAAACCTTTTAGCCTCCTCTTAGGCTTTGTATAAGAAAACCACTGGTTAATCCAATTAACCTTTTAGCATCAAAAGTTGTGCCTCGTTCACAGTACACAAACATCAAACAACTCCCTTCATCTAATCGCTGTAAGCGGCAAGCCTCTGGATTATTTACATCCATGCCACTGTCCCTCTTTTAGCATGAGAAATTCCTAAGGAAAGATGGAATTGCTCTACACTGAGTTAAAGTCTTCTCCTTCAGGATAAAACCCCCTATAAAGGAAATTATGGCATTACTAGGATCCGCGTATCCCGATTAAAGTAATTCTCCTTTATAAAACAGTTGTGACATACAAACCCCTCTTTAGAGATGACAAATTCTCTAAAGTCAAACCTTTAGCTTCATATCTTGGGCTTTGAACAAGATACAAATAGACATTTTAGCTTCACATCTTGGGCTTTGAACAAGATACAAACCACCTTTTCGCTTCACGTCTTGGGCTTTGAACAAGACACCAAAAACACCCATTTCCTCCCATAGAATAGGAGGAACTACGAACGCTCTGATTTCCCTATTTCGGTAAACGGAAATACGTAGGCATAAGATTGAAAGAAAAATCTTAGCGAGCACACTAAACAAAAACCCAAAATCCCATACTCTCATGTATCTATCAAAAAGCATCAGTCCAAACTTCCTAATCCTTGTTCCCCGCCAGAAAATCCTAGAAAGAAAGAAAACCGTATTGGCGAAAATACAAATAACCAGTACAACGCCCCCCACATTGATAGCATTAGTAACCTAACTGACCGCTGTTTAAACTCAGTATGCAAAGCAGGGTTAATTGGAGACATCTATTTCCCTTCCTTCATCAACTTTAATAGGATAAAAAATGAATCGACCTGTAGTAAACTCAACCGCAGAGAGCGACCAGCGCTTAAGAACCGCGTCCAAAATCGCTCGCTACAGAAATATGGCACCCACCGTGGGGCGTGTCTCTGTTTTTCTTCTTTCTTTTCATCACTTGTGTGAAAACCACAGATTGGGGCTTCCGTCGGGGAACCCATTTCTGTCAGGAACTTAGGATTCATAGCTTTAAAGGTCTATGATGTTTAGGACAAATATATATACTGCTTTTCCTAATTGCTATACGTGTTTATTTTTCTGCTAATGGGAATGGGTGTGATGCCGCATGTGGAAAGATTGAGTATACACTTAAGATAAGTGATGGCGACGAGGTCGACCATCAACCTCAGTGGAGGCTGACCAATGCAACCCATTCTCTCACCTAGACAATGGGCCGATTGTTAAGTCTGAGAAGCTGAGGAGCCAAACCCTTTTGTAGTGCGGAGACTATCGGGAATAGTTGTTACGCGATACTACCCTCATTTGAGGCTGGTCATCTATTCTCGGTGAATGGCACTTACTCTAAGATTACTCTACAACTCGCTGACGATCCGCTTGTTGTTTTGCTTTCCTGGGAGGAGCTGATGATAATGAGTACAGGTACAAAAATCACCCTAGTATAAACCTTTGGGGATGGGTAGAGCCTTGACTTCATGACAACGACCGTTTGACCCCATGTTTTTTCTATGTTTTTGTGTGCTGCATTCATGCATTCATTTAAAAAACATTAAAACATTAAAAATTTTTCTCTTCTAGTCTCTCTGTTTTTCAAATAAACTAAGACTGTGATTGCAAATATCAGAGAAAAGGATTGCACTAATGGACTTCGGTAGAAGGAGAACTCATACGTATACCTTCAAGGTTCCAAAGTTAGAGGATTTGAGAAGGTTAGCGAGGATGATCACTGAACCTGAGGCCTTTAGAGCCAAATACGGAGGTTTACTACCACTGTTAAGAGTCCATGTGATTGAGGGAATCATGGATGCGCTCATTCAGTTTTACGATCCAGTTTATCGCTGTTTCACATTCCCGGATTACCAGCTAACACCAACGCTGGAGGAGTATTCTCATCTGACTGATCTACACATTACAGATCAAGCTCCGTTTTCTGGACTGGAAGAAATTCCAAAAAATCAGACCATTGCAAGAGCAATTCATTTGGACGAGTCTGAGGTCCGGACTCACATAACCACTAAGGGTGGCATCCAAGGTTTGCCAGCCCAGTTTCTGACAAAGAAGGCTCTGTACTTCGCTAGTATAGGAAACGTAACTGCTTTTGAAAGCATCTTTGTCTTACTCACCTACGGGTTATTTTTGTTTCCCAACATCAATAACTTCGTCGATATTAACGCCATTAAGGTTTTTCTTATTGGAAACCCTGTGTCGACTTTGCTCGCAGATGCGTATCATTATGTACACTTGGGAAATTTATACAGCAGAGGGGAGATCACATGCTGTGTACCTTTGCTTTACAAATGGTTTATCTCCCACTTGCCCAAGTCTGCTGCTTTTGGGGATTGCAAGAGTGCCTTATGTTGGTCGCAGAAGATCATGTCCCTCACCAACTCTGATATAGATTGGTGTAATAGGATCTATGATGGAATCAGGATCATTGATCGTTGTGGAAACTTCCCCAACGTACCCCTCATAGGAACTAAAGGAGGAATCAACTATCATCCGGTGTTGGTTCATCGTCAATTTGGATACCCGATGAGACACGTCCCACGGGGTGTTCATCTGGAAGGTCTTTTCTTCAAGGAAGGAGAAAATGACAGAGCACTAAAGATGGAAATAGTGCATGCTTGGAAACATGTTCATAAGAAAGGACGGGAGTCTCTAGGAAAACCGGACTGTGTCTCGGTGGAGCCTTATCTCCATTGGGTACAAACTAGAGCTCTCAAGCTAAAAATGCCTTATCCTCGTTACGAAATTCTTCCGCCAAAGGAATCTGTCATGTACTTCATGACGGAAACTGAAAAGCTTCAGGTTACTCTCAACAAAGTTCAAAAGGAGAGAAGGTCTTGGAAGAACAAGTACCGCACCCTCGACGTAGAGTGCATCAAAATACAATAATTACTGAAAGAAAAAAATGCTCTGATTGAAATTTTGGAGCAACATGATGTAGAGAATCAAGATGACCAGAGGAATTTGCTCACTCCTTTCACCTGGCAAAGGAATGACAACCCGACAACGGCCCAAGAGCCCCGGTCAAAGAAAAGGAAAGTACCAAAATCAGCACCCGATTTCTCTTCAGAGAGGACTCGGGAACCAATAGCTTAGGTTTCTGTTTCTGCACCTTGTAATCTACTGTATTTCCATTTCTGTAATCCTTTGAATTTCAATAAAAAGGGGTTTCCCCACTGTTTGATATTTGCAATCTAATTGTCGAAGTTTATTTTGATTAAACAAAAAAAAAACAATTAATATAATCATTGCATTCATCATTCTCACATCACGTATTCTTCTTCCCTACGAATCTCACGTTTGTGTCTCGATTCTAGAGTCAAACTGTCTCATTCGTACAATACTCAGGCCAATCGTCAGAAAAGGATGGATGATCTTGAGGAAGAAAATAGAGAGTTGAAAGAAGAGATCGACGCTCTGAGAGAGGATATGAGAAAGCTTCGTAACGACATGCAAGCCATGGCAGAAGCTCAGCTACAAAAACTGTGATCTCATAGATCACCTCAACGCCTATCGTAGAGAAGTATGATCCTAGGTATCAAATGCCGAAAGATCATCCTTGGGGCATGCCTGTTAACTATATCCCGGAAGGATATGTTCCGCCGATCACTGAAGATCAGGGAATCACAACAGAAGCCGCTGGGCCTTAAGGTTACAAACTTCGGGAAAGCGAAGATGCCAGGGGCATACTAAGGACTCCTGAAGGTTACAAACTTCGGGAAACGCCAAGATTCAATGCCGTAGTCACGGTACCACCCCTTGTGGTGCACACTGTCCCGGAAGGACAGATTTCACCGATACCTTCTGGTAAAAAGGAAACTTTGTTTGACAGAATAGATGAATTCCAAGAACAGTTCTTGGAAATGCAGAAAGAACTGCAAACCATCCGCGGTCAGGATCTATTTGGAAAGGACGCCGCAGACCTCTACTTGGTCCCCAATGTGAAAGTCCCGCACAAATTTCAAGTGCCCGACTTGGAAAAGTACAAGGGTAACTCTTGCCCTCAGAGCCATCTGGTGATGTACGCTCGGCGGATGTCAGCTCAGACGGAGAATCAGGACCTACTGATTCACTACTTTCAGGATAGTTTAACCGGTGCCGCATTAAAATGGTACATGGGTTTAAACCGTACTACGATCAGTACATTCAGAGATCTTGGTACTGCCTTCGTCCAACAATACAAATACAATTTGGACATGGCACCCGACAGAGATCAACTCATATCAACGTCTTAAAAGGACAAGGAAACCTTTAAGGAGTATGCTCAAAGGTGGCGTGAAATTTCCGCTCAAATTTGTACACCTCTTGAGGAAAAAGAGATGACAAAGATCTTCTTAAAGACCTTAAGCTCATTTTACTATGACCGAATGGTTGCCAGTGCACCCAGTGACTTCACCGAGATGGTAGGCATGGGTGTACGTCTTGAGGAAGCCGTCCGAGAAGGACGTTTGGTAAAAGACACCGAATCGACGAGCGATACTAAAAAATACGGTAGTGCTCTCCCTAAGAAAAAAGAGCAAGATATTGGGAATATCTCTCTTGGAAAGTAAAGGCGACGTTATCAACCAGTAGCAGCTGTGACTCCTACTATCATCCCTGCGCCTATTCCTACGTATCAACCTCAGGTTGCGCAGAGCCAACCTGATCAGCAAAGGACACAACATCCTCTTCAGCAGGCTCGTCCCTAATACAACAACAACAACCATACAACACGGCCACCAGGGTTTGATCCTATACCCGTATCGTACGCAGAGCTATTTCCATTACTGCTAGCCAAGGGGCACATTCAGACTAAGTCCCCTCTTACAGTACTAGAAAATCCGCCTTTTTGGTTTAAGGTGGATCACACTTGCCCTTACCACCAAGGAGGTCCATGGCATAACATTGAGACTTGTCTTAATTTCAAGTCCGACGTGAAAAAGCTTATTAGGAGCGGGGTCTTATCCTTCTAGGATACAAATCCCAATGTTCTTACAAACCCGGTGCCTCAACATGAGAAAGCTGCAGTCAATCTGATTGAGGAAGAGACTAACAATGTCTATCAAATTCATGATGTACTCTTGTTAAAGACCAGTCTGGTCAAGATGCATTGTAGACAGAGTTGATGTGGCCATGTGCCACCTCATAACTATCACCAGTGTAATATCTTCTCTAAAGACAACCAGGGATGTTCTGTGGTGCAATCAGCTCTACAGGAACAATTGGATCTCAGATGGATCCAAGAGCACCGAGTTCGTGGAGTTAACATGGTCTACACGAATTCCAACGTCATTCAGAATCACGACATCCGTGCAATGAATGTTAACTTGGTGGCAATGCACTCAAGGCAAAGCCAGTATCATAATCTGCCGCGGCACGATTACAATTCCTGTCTGACTTGCTCGGTAAACAAACAGGGTTGTTCTTTTGTACAAGAAGCCCTCCAGCGTCAGATGGATCTTGGATGGATCCATGACTACCATGATAGGAATCCCTATCAAATCAACATGATTCAAATCTTCGATATTCGTCTGATGATTACCAGCCTGGTGGAGTTACACGCAGAACAAGTCTGGCTCGGATTCCTGGTATCACATGATTATCAGAACTGCAAAGCAGGTTGCGAAAACGATCAAGGTTGTACCCTTGTCCAGGAGGCACTTCAGCACTTGTTAAATCACTGGTGGATGCCAATCTATATGGATGAAGATACTCAGTAAATTAGTATCAGCAATAGGAATCATACTCGGCGTCAGAGTCAGGATGTCCGATCAGTGGAAGCTAACCTAGTGAGGTTACATTGTATTCAAAGTGGGCGTGGCCAGGTGCCACCACACAATTATGACCGTTGTAGCGTCTGTTCAGAAAGTAACCAAGGATGCTACCTTGTGCGAGCAGCCCTTCAGGGTCAGGTGGATCGTGGAGAGATTCGTCCATATCCAGGTTCTGGACCTATCAACTGGACGCCGAACTACCTTTCCGATCAAATTGAAGATGTTGTCACAATCTCTGGTCATCACAGGACCAGGGAGGTTTGTGCCATTATCCCTCTATTGGATGAATCTAAGGTTCCCAACCGAGAACGGATCGAGATTTCTTACGATGGTCAGAAAAATCAGAGGATTCCCGTAGTCATCTATCTGCCGGGACCTGTCGCGGTGAGAATCGGATACCAAGCTATTGGATTAACTTGGATCACAATTTTTGAAATTCACCACCGGTCTTTATTTTATCCAAAGGAAAGGTTTAAAGAACGAAAAAACCTAAGAGATCTAAGGTTCGGGGGTTGGTTACGTCTAGGGAAGGTATTAGCATCCTAAACGTCCGTAGTACTCTAAGGGAACCTCTTGTTATTATTTATGTTATTTATTTGTTTGCTTGCTAATGGTATATGCTAAGGTAAAGGACTTAAAGGTTGATGGCGATTAAACAAAATCTAAGTGGTTAAAGATTAAAAGAAAAAAAAATCTAAACATGATTCAAATGACTAATGAAATAGAAAATGTTTTTGAGTTTTTTTTTATTATGTTTTAATAAAATAAAATAAGAAAATGTATTTCTAAAAAAACTAATTTAAATCTAAAACATTTTAATGTGATTGACAAAGCAATTTGAATAAAAATAATTACCAAAGATTTTCTAATGAAAATTATGAACAAAGATTTTTAATAGGGATTATTAACAAAGTGATTAGTAAACAGATCCAAATTGCCGACGATAAAGTATAAAGATCACAAATTAATTGGAAGAGTTTAATATAAACTTAAATTAAAAATCATTCTTAAATCAAAACTAACTCTATGATCAAAATAACTTATCAATTAAACTAAAAAAAAAACAAGATAGATTAATAGATAACTAAATAATGATAAAAAAGAAATAAAATAAAAAATAAGAAATAAGAAAAAAAAATATTAAAAAACAAAATGAATGGGCCGGTGGGACTAAGCCAAGGTGAACCCACAACTACATCAACATTGCCATAAAAAAAACGAAAAAAAAACACTCAACTTACTTATTCTTTCCTCTTCACCGCCCACTCTCCTCTTTTCCCCTCACCCTCGCCTTTCCTATTCATTACCTTCTTCTTCATTTTTTTTTAGAAACATGACCAAAATTGCCATAGCAATCGAACAACATAGCAAGTGTTCACATCAAAACTAAACAACACAGCGACTCAAAAATATACCCAGAGTAATCAAGGGATTCGAAATAACGTACGCGAGTGAGGTTCGGTTGCGGGATGGTGGTGATCGGCGGTTGCTCCGTGGGGTCGCGACGGCGTATCCTCGTGTAGCGGTCAGACGAATCGTCGATGGAGATACCCGATGGTGGTGCGTGATGCTGTTGGTGAAACCACTTCGAAGTTAACTCAGGTTCCTCTTTCTTGTTCTCTCTGTGTATGAATTCTGTTTGGAGATTTTGTGAATGTTGTGGTTCTCTGTGAGATTCGTATGGTGATTTGGTGTGAGTTTGTACTTGTGAGTTTTCCGATATACTTCTTCACTGTGTGTATGTGATTTTGGTTCTTGTAATGTGTGAGTAAGTGAATTTACTGATATGAGGTTTTTTTTTTAGTGTGAACTTCTCCTCTCTCTCTCTGTGTATCGCTTCTGTTATGTGTGTATGCTTTTGAAAAATTTCTCTCTGGTGGTTTTGTGGCTCTGTTGCCCCCTCTGTGAATTCTAAATCGTGTGAATTGTCCCCCCCCTTTTTTTCTGCTCAAATCGTCTTCTTTTATAGGCTCAAATGCCATTAAGTTTGTGATTTCCATGAATACTGCCTTGAAGAGTGTTCCCTTTTTTAACAGAACATGTTTGATCTTGGCCAAAACTCTTGATTCTTTCCTTTTTGTTCAGCATGTTTTGGAAAACAATGATCTGTTTTTAACGAAATTTGAACATGTCGGCTCTGTTTTGGAAACAAATGTTGACCGTTGATGATGGTCTCCATTTCAAACGAAACATGTTTACACACTCTTGAAAAAGTTTCCTTTTGCTGCTCAGTCATGTTTGAGACATGTTTGCATTTGGTTTTAGAAACAATTTGAAACTTGTTTGGTTATGTTTGATGACTCACAAATTTTCCTTTTCAATTTGTCAGCATGATTGTTTGAAGATTTGCTGAATTAATGTTGCCGACAAATAGTATCTCGTGAGGTTATTATGCTTGCTGAATTTCTTCAGTAGCAATTGAAGTAATAAACACAACTTTGTCAAAGTTCAACATGAAACATCATCTTTTGTAGACTTGCAGCTGCTGCCTCCGTACAACGCGACAGTGGCACGGGATATCAGCATCTAAACCACCTTCAATTGCAGCTATTGCCGCCTCCCTGACCGTCCTCTTCAGTGAACCAACGGTTGCTGTTCCGAGAACCATTTCGGTAAAGCTACGGAGACTTGTTGTTAACCTTCACACAAGATTCTTCAATTATTTACACTTTTTTTTTCTGCAGAAGGGCTAGGCTTGTGTCCGTCGTATTCTCACTGCTAATCTTGGTCAAAGAATTTTCTCCTCTTAATAATACTGGTGCGGCGACATTTGTTGGATACGTGGGAAGTCTTCCTTTTATGATGAAGAGGTACTTCTAGCTCAGGTCTAGAAAGCTCGCAGCCTTTTTAGAGTAAGGTTCCAGTATGGTTTTGAGAAAAGAAGCAGGACCCACATTAAAGAGCCGCCTCATGAGCAAAAGTTGAAGAAGATAATCACTTGGAGCAAGTACAAGGCAGTTTTTTTTATCTTTTATCTTTCGGGAACTTTGGTTTGTAATGAAAAAAGACATATAAAAATTGATTTGAAAGTGAACTTATTTAACCTTTTGTAACTTCGAATGCTCTTTGTAACCTTTGAGATTTGAATCAATTTGAATTTTGTATTTTGAACTTGATTTGAGTCACTTGGAAATTTGTATGAAAGAACATGAATATTGCATCCAGTTTGTACATAGCTCAAAGATGTAAATGGAACAAGGCATTGACTTTGTATGCTTTTCTCTTGCATCAAATGTAACTTAGTGAAATTTTAAAAATTTGCAGCACACTTTGGATACTTGAACTTGAAAGTGAAAACATATTGCAACTTGAATAACTTAACTTTGGATTTGAAGTTTGTACAAACATTCAAAGATCTTTCAAATTTATCACTTCAAAGCATATTGCTTAAGATTCACCAATCCAACCCTTTTTGAAATCCAAGGAACAAATCATGGTTTCACCTTATGAATAAGACCAAAATCTTCCTTGCATTAAACTTAATTTTCATTGCTCGCACAATCAACGAAAGATTTGGATGATGACGAACCCGATACACAAACCAAGGAGATACAACCTGTAATATCATTTGCCACGAAAACTCCAACTATATTTCCAGCAACCACGTTCAACACCAAGAAAACCCTGATTCTCCTCGGGGTATATATTAAAACTTCTGAGAAATTATGAATGCAATGAGCGGTAGAAAACCCCAGGACCTCTGAATCAGAACCAATTGATCACGTCTTGAAGTATTCAACTGTGGAAACAAGACCATCTCCACTTGAAATCAGTGTTCCTGCACGAACCCGTTAGTGATAAAGCATGTAGACAAGACCTATGACCCGAAGATGCTATGCAGGATGACGCACAAAGAAGTGGGATCTTATGGTCAAAAATTTGGGTATGACAGATGCCCATATTTAAGTTTCTTCTATCCGGAGATATGGAGATTGAAATCTTTGTCTCGACGAGATAGGAGAGACTTAAATATAAACATGCACAATTTTTGGCCCTAAGATGCCACAAATACATATGATATGATATGATATGATATGGTATGATATGAGATGAATGCAAGACAGAGAAGCCTGTGGGGAAGGGTACCACAGGGGAAAAATGTTACAATTGTGTCAGAAACGAAATGAAACAAACCAAAATATCTGGAAAACATCATCCAAGAATGGCATTGGATGAAAAAAGCACCAAACATCCAATAATGGCTTTTGGATGAAAGGTAAACTCACAATGTCTGAGAAGGCAACAGATGAGAATGAGACAAAATAATGTAATCCGAGAAGGCATCGGACACAAAGAAACCAGTCATCTAATAATGGCTTTGAACGAAAGGTACACTCACAATATCTGATAATGGCTTCAGATGAAAGTGAACAAGGTAAAGAAACCAGACATTCAATAATGGCTTTGAATGAAAGGTGTAATCACAATATCTAATAATGGCTTTAGATGACTGTGAACAAAGACTTCATTCAAGAATGGCATTGAATGCAAAGAAACCAGTCATCCAATAATGGCTTTGAATAAAAGGTACACTCACAATATCTGATAATGGCTTCAGATGAAAGTGAACAAAGACTACATTCAAGAATGGCATTGAATGCAAGAAAACCAGTCATCCCATAATGGCTTTGGATGAAAGGTAAAATCACAATATCTAATAATGGCTTTAGGCACAGTGAACAAGATAAAGAAACCAGACACCCAATAATAGCTTTGAATGAAAGGTACAATCACAATATCTAATAATAGCTTTAGATGAATGTGAACAAAGACTCGATCTGGAAGAACATCAGAAAGAGGGACCCATCCGGAAAAACATCAGATGGTAAAGAAACCAAACATCCAATAATGGCTTTGGATGAAAGGTATAATCACAACATCTAATAATGGCTTTAGATGACTGTGAGGTAAAAAGGCGGGATCCAAGAAGGCATTGGATGTAAAGGGACCAGTCATCCAATAATGGCTTTGAATGAAAGGTATAATCACAATATCTAATAATGACCTTAGACAAAGTGAACAGAGACTACATTCAAGAATGGCATTGAATGCAAAGAAACCAGTCATCCAATAATAGCTTTGAATGAAAGGTATGACTCATAATATCTGAGAAGACATCAGACGCCAATGAGACAAAAGGTGAAATCCAAGAAGGCATTGGATAGAAGGAATCACAGTATCCAAGAAAGCATTGGATGAATGTGAACAAGGTGATACCCAAGAAAGCATTGGATAGAAGGAATCACAACGAACAAGGAGATACCGAAGAAACCATTAGATACACACGACAATATCTGTTTGGTAGGTGCCAAGTGAGTTGGACTTTGACCACGAGGTAAGACGTGGATAACAACACGACCTATGGAGAATGCAAATGAGTGCAAATGAGGATGCCACTCTTGCTATGCATATGTATATGAGTTATGCCATGATATATGATCAAATGTAGATGCAATGTAGATGTCAAAGACACGAATCGACTCTTTTGTGGAGAAGACAAAACTGGAATACTGATTCCTCAACACAGAGATCGCTGTCGTTCTGCTTTGGAACTAAAGATGCTACTGAGCACAAATCTGCCACACTGGTAAACTGTATTAAGTTGACGATCCTTGTAGGAAGAATGGAAAGCTGCATGGGGATTCTTCAAATAAACTGCCCCAGATTAGTTGACTGTTGTATATGAACTGATAATTGCTTCAGCTTGAATTGATGCTGAAAATGACTGAATTACTGTGCACTTGGAAAACTTGCCCCAGTATGAGTCTTGAAAAAGTCTTATGTATAAACCAATTATGAGAAGGACTTGCATTGAACAAATCTTGAACTGATTCTCAATAGGATCTGGAAGGAACTTGCCCCTGATTGGATCACTGACCAAGTTTCTCAAATGTTTGAAAATTCCTTAAGCGGAAGCCAGATTGCAAACAAAAGTGTTCATACAAACATAGTAAATGCAAAGTTCATGCAACTTTTGAAATCAAAATCATTTTTGGAAAGATGCAAAAGCATATGAGTCACCAGCTAGAACACAGTGGTTCAAGACATTAAAGTGAAAAATTTAAGCAAAAGGTGTAACGCCAAAACGATTAATTTGCAAAAATATTTAGGAGTCAGTTTACGCAACCTTGTTGTAGTATGATTTCAAAATAACCTTGCTTCAATTAGGTCTTTTGAGGGTTATAACGTGGCCTGGTTCACGGTTTAAGAGACAAAGGATAAAGGCTCAAAGTTTATTTGTACCCACCCGATCTTCGTGATGATCTCCAGTCCTACACTCAGTTAACTCAGACTTTGCACTCAGGTTCCCATAGGTTAGGGATTGCATTGATGATAGTGATGATGGTTCAGAAGTTAAGGGACTTTTGAGATAGCGGTCACTACTTCCTTATAACTCTTGGTTGTTTTTTTCCATTGAGGATTTCATGGTAAGGATTTAAAGATTTCTCCTTTTTATTATCCTTAACTTTTTCCTGAACTGTTTCTCGTGAATCTTACAGTCAGTGGGATGCCCCAGTTTTTTGCCTAAGTCTCCTTCATAGGTTTCGACTTAGCGGGCTTTTTCCTTTTTTTGATTTTTTATCCTTTTGAAAGAAAGTGACTGTCTGGCTTAATGATTACGACGAACCATCATCGGCTTTTGACTTGAAAGACATCTTCGACACTTTCTTGTTGCGCGCGAAGGAAAAATTGAGAATGCAACCTTTTTGTTGAAAGACGTCTTGCATGAAGCTCTTGTATTTGAATGCACAATCAAGTTAACTGAGAACTACCCTGCCCCAGGTTAAGATTGCGGGTTTTTGTTTGTAAAGAAAAGAAACTCCTACTTCAAGGCTCAAAGGGGTTGACGAGGGGTTATCTTCCTTATTTCTCCAGTGTTTGAGAATTGAAACGATGCCTTACATCCTCAGCAAAGTTTTGATTTGAAAGCATACCGACAACAATTATGAGTATAACGTTTTCATCATCCTCCCTCCAATCTTTGCATAATCAGAAGGAAAGTGGAAAAGATAATTTTTTGTTTGTTTTTGTTTTTGTTTTTTTTCTCGTTTTTTTTAAAAGGAAGGCATAAAGATGTAAATAGCAAACACAAATGAATTGAATCCAAAGGTCGCAATGCTCATTTTATTAATTATGAAAGTACAAACATAATTTGAAAGCAAACAGCTAATACAAGATAAGAAAAATGCAAACGACAAGAAACAAAAGTCTAGTGACTAGTCAGAAACAAGAGTGAGTTGTCCTGTCTGAAACACTAAAGTCTGCTGAAGTCAGATGAAGCTTCACTTAGCTTGCTCTGGCAATGGATTGTTCTTGGCATTTGGATTGGTGTCACGAAAGGAGAGAATACCAATTCTGATCAGCTCTTGTACTCTAGCCTTCAATGCAAAACAATGTTCCAAGTTGTGGCCTGCGCCACCTTGATGGTATTCACAATGAAGATCGGCCCTATAACCGGCTGGAAGAGAATTTGGAGGAGGAGGCAAAGGCCTTGTAGTAATCAAACCTTTCTGAACTAGCCCAGGATAAAGTTCAGTGTATGTCATTGGAATAAGATCAAAATTATTCCTATTACGGTACTGATTCTGTCCTACAGCTGGACGTTGATGAGCTTGAGCTGGTCGTGAAGCAGTAACCACAGGAGTAATAGCAGCAATATCAAGGTGATCAGCATACTGTGGTCGAGGACGAGGCCTTCTGGTTTCAAACATAACAGCATTGGTCTGGTCTTCTCTCTTCTTCTGGAAGTTCCCATAGGATTTCTTCGCTCCATTAGAAGATTCAGCAGCTTTGGATACTTTACCATTCTTAAGTCCTTCCTCGAGTCTCTGACCAATAGTAACAAAATCTGTGAAGCTGGATGAAACACTGCCAATCATCTTCTCCCAGTAGAATGGAGACAAGGTGTCCATAAACAGTCCAGTTAATTCTTTTTCTGCCAAAGGAGGTTCAACTTGGGAAGCCAACTCTCTCCAGCGCTGAGCATATTCCTTGAAAGACTCTTTATCCTTCTGAGACATGTTTTGCAGCTGACGGCGGTCAGGAGCCATGTCAAGGTTGTACTTGTATTGCTTCATGAAGGCATTAATAAGATCCTGGAAATAGTGAATGCTGTTCTGTTCAAGATTCATATACCATTTGAGAGAAGCTCCACTCAGACTGTCTTGAAAACAATGGATAAGCAACTTCTGATTCTTGGCATGAGCAGCCATCTTTCGGGTATACATGACTAAATGAGCTCTTGGACAAGAATCGCCTTTGTACTTCACAAAATCAATAGTCTTGAATTTAGCAGGCATAACAAGGTCAGAAACCAAACCCATATTTTCTGCATCTAGGTTAAAGAAATCAGTACCCTCTACGGCTCGGAGTCTCTTGTCTATGGTTTGAAACTGTTCACGGACAACCTCAGGTTGAACAAAGTCTTCATGGTCTTCACCCTGAGCAATGTCAGCATTGTACTCATAAAGAGGGTTCTCAAATGGAGGTCGAGTAGTCTGGGCAACAACATGAACCACAGGTCTAGGCTCGGAGAAAACTGGAGCTTGAAACAATGGCCTGGAAGTCTAACCAATCATAGCAGTAGATGCAAGAGGTGGAGAATAGTTGGGAGGTAAACCAAACTCTGGCCAAGTTGAAGGTGGCACCTGAATAAGTTGAGGATCAGCAGTTGAAACTTCTTGGATGACAGTTCTTTGGGGTTGCTCTCCTCTAGCAATCAAGACTTGAAGCATTTCAGTGAGCTTTGCCATGCTTGACTTAAGGTCGTCGATCTCCATTCGCATCTCAGCATTGTGTGCTTCTTGCTCTGCCATTATGCGTCTGTAGTTAGCTCTAGTCTGATATCTGTGTCGAGGAATCAGCTTGATGACTCACAAGTGACACTGAAGATAAAGATAGCTGGAAATGAGTTGCTGGACAAACGGATGTATGCAATGAATCATGCAAATGATATGCAATGCAATGTAATGGTTTCAAGGAACTCAAGAGTAGGTTGCAAACATTTCGGAAAGGCTAAAAAAAGTTTCATTTTATAATCCAGGATTTTTATTGATTTTGCAAATGAAAGAACAATTGAGTTTCTTGAAACCGAATGGTGATTCATGAATGCATGAATGGATGCATAAGCACAGGTATACACATATACAGGCAAACAAAGGTCTAGGCTTGAAAATCACGAGCATGGAGCCATGGTCTACCCTTCCCAAGGTATGTACTAGAGGTTCATTTGTACCTGCCGAACGGGTTCTACAAAGTTCCCAGAGTCTACAATCCATCTTTCGGATATTATCAATTTTCCAGATCACTTGGTAGTCAATAATATCCTCAAGAGAATCTCGTCTGAGTGTAGTATCGCGTAGCGACTATCGCAGAAATAGACTCCCGCATAGTCCCCGCACTACATCCTAATAGGCCAAGTTGGGTTAAAGGTAACTACGGTCCCCAGTCCCGAGGGCCTTTAGATCGAAACCATATCATCTTCACGAATGAACTCGTTGGACAAATATTTTATTCGAGAGGGCCTAGACTGAGTGGTGAAGTCTCAATTTACTTTTTCAGGAATCGACTCCCTCAAAGTATCATTGAAGTCTCACCGTTTTCCTATCTTAATTTCACTCTAGTCCGGGTGTAGGACTTTGTCTCACCACACAAATAGTACCCTGCACACAGAAAAACCAAGCAAAACAGGTATATATACAGATATAGAGGTATATAGGCAAACAAGTAAATAAATAACATAAATATAAACAAGTTAGGGGAAACCCTCGAAAAATCCCCAGTGAAGTCGCCATTTCTGTCGCGGTGAGAATCGGATACCAAGCTATTGGATTAACTTGGATCACAATTTTTGAAATTCACCACCGGTCTTTATTTTATCCAAAGGAAAGGTTTAAAGAACGAAAAAACCTAAGAGATCTAAGGTTCGGGGGTTGGTTACGCCTAGGGAAGATATTAGCATCCTAAACGTCCGTAGTACTCTACCGGAACCTCTTGTTATTATTTATGTTATTTATTTGTTTGCTTGCTAATGGTATATGCTAAGGTAAAGGACTTAAAGGTTGATGGCGATTAAACAAAATCTAAGTGGTTAAAGATTAAAAGAAAAAAAAAATCTAAACATGATTCAAATGACTAATGAAATAGAAAATGTTTTTGAGTTTTTTTTTATTATGTTTTAATAAAATAAAATAAGAAAATGTATTTCTAAAAAAACTAATTTAAATCTAAAACATTTTAATATGATTGACAAAGCAATTTGAATAAAAATAATTACTAAAGATTTTCTAATGAAAATTATGAACAAAGATTTTTAATAGGGATTATTAACAAAGTGATTAGTAAACAGATCCAAATTGCCGACGATAAAGTATAAAGATCACAAATTAATTGGAAGAGTTTAATATAAACTTAAATTAAAAATCATTCTTAAATCAAAACTAACTCTATGATCAAAATAACTTATCAATTAAACTAAAAAAAAACAAGATAGATTAATAGATAACTAAATAATGATAAAAAAGAAATAAAATAAAAAATAAGAAATAAGAAAAAAAAATATTAAAAAACAAAATGAATGGGCCGGTGGGACTAAGCCAAGGTGAACCCACAACTACATCAACATTGCCATAAAAAAATGAAAAAAAAAACACTCAACTTACTTATTCTTTCCTCTTCACCGCCCACTCTCCTCTTTTCCCCTCACCCTCGCCTTTCCTATTCATTACCTTCTTCTTCATTTTTTTTTTAGAAACATGACCAAAATTGGCATAGCAATCGAACAACATAGCAAGTGTTCACATCAAAACTAAACAACACAGCGACTAAAAAATATACCCAGAGTAATCAAGGGATTCGAAATAACGTACGCGAGTGAGGTTCGGTTGCGGGATGGTGGTGATCGGCGGTTGCTCCGTGGGGTCGCGAAGGCTCTCCGTGGGGTCGCGACGGCGTATCCTCGTGTAGCGGTCAGACGAATCGTCGATGGAGATACCCGATGGTGGTGCGTGATGCTGTTGGTGAAACCACTTCGAAGTTAACTCAGGTTCCTCTTTCTTGTTCTCTCTGTGTATGAATTCTATTTGGAGATTTTGTGAATGTTGTGGTTCTCTGTGAGATTCGTATGGTGATTTGGTGTGAGTTTGTACTTGTGAGTTTTCCGATATACTTCTTCACTGTGTGTATGTGATTTTGGTTCTTGTAATGTGTGAGTAAGTGAATTTACTGATATGAGGTTTTTTTTTTAGTGTGAACTTCTCCTCTCTCTCTCTGTGTATCGCTTCTGTTATGTGTGTATGCTTTTGAAAAATTTCTCTCTGGTGGTTTTGTGGCTCTGTTGCCCCCTCTGTGAATTCTAAATCGTGTGAATTGTCCCCCCCCTTTTTTTCTGCTCAAATCGTCTTCTTTTATAGGCTCAAATGCCATTAAGTTTGTGATTTCCATGAATACTGCCTTGAAGAGTGTTCCCTTTTTTAACAGAACATGTTTGATCTTGGCCAAAACTCTTGATTCTTTCCTTTTTGTTCAGCATGTTTTGGAAAACAATGATCTGTTTTTAACGAAATTTGAACATGTCGGCTCTGTTTTGGAAACAAATGTTGACCGTTGATGATGGTCTCCATTTCAAACGAAACATGTTTACACACTCTTGAAAAAGTTTCCTTTTGCTGCTCAGTCATGTTTGAGACATGTTTGCATTTGGTTTTAGAAACAATTTGAAACTTGTTTGGTTATGTTTGATGACTCACAAATTTTCCATTTCAATTTGTCAGCATGATTGTTTGAAGATTTACTGAATTAATGTTGCCGACAAATAGTATCTCGTGAGGTTATTATGCTTGCTGAATTTTTTCAGTAGCAATTGAAGTAATAAACACAACTTTGTCAAAGTTCAACATGAAACATCATCTTTTGTAGACTTGCAACTGCTGCCTCCGTACAACGCGACAGTGGCACGGGATATCAGCATCTAAACCACCTTCAATTGCAGCTATTGCCGCCTCCCTGACCGTCCTCTTCAGTGAACCAACGGTTGCTGTTCCGAGAACCCTTTCGGTAAAGCTACGGAGACTTGTTGTTAACCTTCACACAAGATTCTTCAATTATTTACACTTTTTTTTTCTGCAGAAGGGCTAGGCTTGTGTCCGTCGTATTCTCACTGCTAATCTTGGTCAAAGAACTTTCTCCTCTTAATAATACTGGTGCGGCGACATTTGTTGGATACGTGGGAAGTCTTCCTTTTATGATGAAGAGGTACTTCTAGCTCAGGTCTAGAAAGCTCGCAGCCTTTTTAGAGTAAGGTTCCAGTATGGTTTTGAGAAAAGAAGCAGGACCCACATTAAAGAGCCGCCTCATGAGCAAAAGTTGAAGAAGATAATCACTTGGAGCAAGTACAAGGCAGTTTTTTTTATCTTTTATCTTTCGGGAACTTTGGTTTGTAATGAAAAAAGACATATAAAAATTGATTTGAAAGTGAACTTATTTAACCTTTTGTAACTTCGAATGCTCTTTGTAACCTTTGAGATTTGAATCAATTTGAATTTTGTATTTTGAACTTGATATGAGTCACTTGGAAATTTGTATGAAAGAACATGAATATTGCATCCAGTTTGTACATAGCTCAAAGATGTAAATGGAACAAGGCATTGACTTTGTATGCTTTTCTCTTGCATCAAATGTAACTTAGTGAAATTTTAAAAATTTGCAGCACACTTTGGATACTTGAACTTGAAAGTGAAAACATATTGCAACTTGAATAACTTAACTTTGGACTTGAAGTTTGTACAAACATTCAAAGATCTTTCAAACTTTATCACTTCAAAGCATATTGCTTAAGATTCACCAATCCAACCCTTTTTGAAATCCAAGGAACAAATCATGGTTTCACCTTATGAATAAGACCAAAATCTTCCTTGCATTAAACTTAATTTTCATTGCTCGCACAATCAACGAAAGATTTGGATGATGACGAACCCGATACACAAACCAAGGAGATACAACCTGTAATATCATTTGCCACGAAAACTCCAACTATATTTCCAGCAACCACGTTCAACACCAAGAAAACCCTGATTCTCCTCGGGGTATATATTAAAACTTCTGAGAAATTATGAATGCAATGAGCGGTAGAAAACCCCAGGACCTCTGAATCAGAACCAATTGATCACGTCTTGAAGTATTCAACTGTGGAAACAAGACCATCTCCACTTGAAATCAGTGTTCCTGCACGAACCCGTTAGTGATAAAGCATGTAGACAAGACCTATGACCCGAAGATGCTATGCAGGATGACGCACAAAGAAGTGGGATCTTATGGTCAAAAATTAGGGTATGACAGGACCACTATTGTATGAATCAGCTAAGGCAATCCCTTACAAATACGGTTCAACGATAATTGAAAATGGAAAGGAAATTCCATTACCCTCCGTCGTAAATATTGCAGACATCAGTCGTGTAACACGGAGTGGTAGAATCTTGAACCGAGGGGTTGGGGAACCTAACAAAGAAAAGGAACTTCAGACGGAAGCTCCTGATCCATCAGTCGGTCAATCCAGTTATCCCGACCTTTCGAAAAATAATGATGAGATGTTGAAGCTCATCCAAAGGAGTGAATACAACATTGTTGATCAACTATTACAGACTCCTTCAAAGATCTCTGTGTTATCACTTTTACTCAGTTCAGAAGCGCACAGGGAGGCTCTACAGAAAGTCTTAGAGCAAGCCTTTATGGAACAGGATGTAACAATCAGACAGTTCGATAGCATTGTCTCTAACATCACTTCCTGCAACAATTTGGGATTTAGTGATGAGGAATTACCTGAAGAGGGTCGTCGTCATAACATGGCACTCAATATCACAGTTAACTGCCAGGACGATGCTTTAGCCAGGGTACTGGTAGACACAGGGTCAGCCCTGAATGTTATGCCGAAGTCCACTTTGACGCAATTATCATTCAAAGGCCCTCCGATGAGAATCAGCGAGGTCGTCGTCAAAGCATTCGACGGATCCAGAAAAACGGTTATCGGCAAAGTCGATCTTCCCATAACTATTGGTCCTCACACTTTCCAAGTCACTTTCCAGGTCATGGACATCCGGGCAATGTACAGTTGTTTATTAGGAAGACCTTGGATACATCAGGCTGGAGCGGTTACTTCAACCCTCCACCAAAAGCTAAAGTTCGTCAAGAACGATCAACTTGTCACGGTTTGTGGAGAACAAGCCTTGCTTGTGAGTAACTTTTCATCATCTACTAGTATAGAACCCAAGGAGGTTATTGGAACTCAGTTCCAAGCACTGTCGGTAAGCAAGAACAATCAGTTCAAAGAAGGAACTTCCATTTCTTCATACAACGATGCTATCAAAGCGGTCGAGAGTACTAATACAACCGGATGGGGATAGCTTGTCATTCCTATTGACAATAAAACAAAGAAGGGTCTTGGTTTTTCTGCAACCTGTACCCGGACAGCTGCCAACGATGAAAATCTTCATCCCCTTCAAAACTTCTTCCACAGTGGAGGTTTTCTCCACCCAGTGTCTCAGACAGTTCATGCTATCAATGAGGAAGATCCCTCTGACACAAATGAAGAATTGATGTCCTATCTTAACAAGGACGGTTATATGTCTCAGGAAGAGGTGCCTACGCCATTTTGCTATCCCGCACAGAGTCCGAGACTTATACCACGGTCAGATGTTGAAATGATATATGGAGATTGTGATCCGGAAGGATGTCGTGCTCTGTCAAATTCATTAGAGGAAGACACTCTGATGAAAGACAACTTTGACCACAATTACTATGGCCCGATGAACGGTCTGCCAATGTGGCAACCTTACCCAGGAAACTTAGGGCCGGAAAGTCAGTCGAACAATGAAAATCAACTGAGCATCATGGAACAGAATACCTGTGTCCCCACCATGTCATGGGATCAACACTCAGGTTATTCAGAAACTACTCAACATGAAGATGAATTCGCAACGTTTACAGGACTTGAATTCATCAGCTATGCTTTTCCCGAGGTCAACATCATCGAGAGGGATGACTCCTCCAGTTCGAAAGAAGTGTGGGACACCTTGGGACAACCGAGTGGAAAGTTCGACTATATGGTCAAGTACACTGCGCCCGAAAGCTCTCGTATCAGGCTCGAAGATATCCAGCCAACTGGATGGGGAGATACGGCTGAGAGTACAAATGCTATGCAAAATGCAACAGAGGAATTCTCCTACGATAACTCTGCCTGGGAAACAGATTCCAATGATCCTGCTCCACCAGAAATCAGCGTTATTTCTGAAGACAAATCAAGGAAGGTACCAGACTTTGTGTTTCACCGAGGAGTTTGCCGCCAATGGGTTGCTGTCGATGTTCCGAAGGTCGTTCACCAGTCAAAGTAATTGCCATCTTTTAACCTTTCACCCTGCCCAGGTGAAACGAATGTTTTGATAGGGCTCGCTTTCTGTAAATTTCCCTCTTCGCTTAGCCCAAAGCGACAGAGTTTTGTTTTATAGGGCTGTAGTTTCAAGGATCGACTTGTTCATTAATAAAATAACGTCGTTCTGTAATTTCTGCATTAATTGCTGTTTTCTCTTTTTGCTTTTCTCAGAAAATGGTAATCCTAAAAAACAATTCAATAATAAAAACAAGCAGTAAAAAAAAATACACTGCACACACTTTTGCATTTTCTCTATCTCTTCTAAACACGAATCATCACGTCATGCAGATTGCTTGTTTTAAACCCCGTTGAAACATACGATCCGATGCCTTCTCCCTACTTTGAGTTCCCGGTATTCGAGGCTGAAGAAGAAAATGACGACAAAATTCCAGAAGAGATCTCCCGATTACTCAGACAAGAGAAAAGGTCCATTGAACCTCACAAAGAGCCATTGGAAACGGTAAACTTGGGTTCGGAAAAAGAGAAAAAAGGAAATCAGGATTGGGGCACTGCTCAGTCCAAATGCCAGAGAGAGTTTGATAAAGCTTCTCAAAGAATTCCCCGATGTATTCGCTTGGTCCTATCAGGATATGCCAGGGTTGGATACCAGCATCGTGGAACACCATCTACCGTTGAGATCGGAATGTCCTCCGGTAAAGCAAAGGTTGAGACGGACTCACCCGGACATGGCCATCAAAATCAAAGAGGAGGTACAAAAACAGATTGACGCGGGTTTCCTCGCCACATCAGAATATCCTCAATGGTTAGCCAACATCGTACCCGTTCCCAAAAAGGACGGAAATGTCAGAATGTGTTTCGATTACAGGGATCTGAACAAGGCTAGTCTAAAGGACAACTTTCCTTTACCACACATTGACATGCTGGTAGACAGTACAGCAAAGTTCAAAGTCTTCTCCTTCATGGATGGATTCTCGGGTTATAATCAAATCAAAATGGCGCCGAAAGACATGGAGAAAACTTCGTTCATCACCCCATGGGGCACCTTTTGTTAGAAGGTAATGCCGTTCGGTTTGAAGAACGCCGGGGTAACCTATCAAAGGGCCATGACTACTCTTTTTCATGACATGATACACAAAGAAATCGAGGTATATGTCGATGATATGATTGCAAAATCAAAAACAGAGAGTGAGCACGTTGAACATCTGTCAAAATTGTTCAAAAGTTTAAGAAAATTCAAGCTCCGCTTGAATCCTAACAAGTGCACCTTCGGTGTCCGTTCAGGGAAACTACTAGGGTTCATCGTCAGCCAGAAAGGAATTGAGGTTGATCCTGACAAGGTCAAGGCCATTCAAGAAATACCTTCTCTGAAAACTGAAAAACAAGTCAGAGGATTCCTGGGACATTTGAACTACATCTCCAGATTCATATTCCTTATGACCGCGACCTGTGCGCCGATTTTCAAATTACTCAAAAAGAACCAGGATTGCGTTTCGTCAGAAGATTGCCAAACCGCCTTCGACAGT
Source organism: Lathyrus tuberosus (assembly GCA_022829125.1). Lineage (NCBI taxonomy): Eukaryota > Viridiplantae > Streptophyta > Magnoliopsida > Fabales > Fabaceae > Lathyrus > Lathyrus tuberosus. The sequence continues at coordinate 699,187 of JALAZF010000073.1, read as the reverse complement.
ATCAAGGAATATCTGTTGAATCCTTCGATTCTATCACCTCTAATGGAAGGAAGACCACTGATCATTTACCTCACAGTTCTAGAGGACTCAATGGGATGTGTACTTGGCCAACAGGACGAAACTAAAAGGAAAGAGTCTATCATCTACTATCTGAGCAAGAAATTCACCGATTGCGAAACTCGGTACACGATGCTCGAGAAAACTTGCTGTGCTTTGGCTTGGGCAGCCAAACGTCTTCGCCAATACATGATTCGTCATACTACTTGGTTGGTCTCTGAAATGGATCCAATCAAATACGTTTTCGAAAAACCTACTCTTACGGGAAGGATTGCCTGTTGGCAGATGTTGTTATCAGAATATGACATAGAGTACCACGCTCAGAAAGCTGTTAAGGGAAGTATTTTAGCCGATCATTTGGCTCATCAACCGATTGACGATCAAGAATCAGTCGGGTTTGACTTCCCAGACGAAGATGTCATGTATCTAAAAATGAAAGACTGCGATGAACCGCTACCCAGTGAAGGGCCAGAACCAGGTTCCCAATGGGGACTTATCTTTGACGGAGCAGTTAATCATTACGGAAATGGAATTGGGGCAATCATTGTTACCCCTCAGGGTACCCACATTCCTTTCACCGCCAGACTTACGTTCAAATGTACGAACAACGAGGCCGAATACGAAGCATGTATCATGGGTCTCAAAGAAGCGATTGATTTAAGGATCAAAAACTTGGACGTATACGGCGATTTAGCCTTGGTTATCAATTAGATAAAAGGAGATTGGAACACATACCAATCAGGATTGATTCCTTACAAAGACTACGCAAGAAGGTTGCTACCCTTCTTCAACAGAGTTGAGTTTCATCACATCCCTCGTGATGAGAATCCCATGGCTGATGCATTAGCCACCCTATCTTCCATGATTAGTGTAGGTCAATGGAATGACTTACCTAAGATCGACATAATGCGCCTTGAACGGCCCGCTTACATCTTCACAATTTAAGCAGTCATAGACGACAAACCTTGGTATCACGATATCAAATGCTTCCTTCAGAAACAAGAGTACCCATCTGGGGCACTCAGAAAGGACAGAAAAACCCTCAGAAGATTGGCTGGAAACTTCTTCCTGAGCGGTGACACTCTCTATAAGAGAAATTTTGACATGGTTTTGCTCCGATGCGTCGACAGACCAGAAGCAGACATGCTGATGAAAGAAATTCATGAAGGATCCTTTGGCACTCATGCCAACGGACACGCAATGGCGAGAAAAATTCTCAGAGCAGGGTACTACTGGTTGACAATGGAATCCGACTGCTACAAGTACACGAGGAGGTGTCACAAGTGTCAGATATACTCCGACAAAATTCATGTACCGCCATCACATCTCAAAGTTCTCTCTTCCCCATGGCCTTTTTCCATATGGGGAATCGACATGATTGGGATGATTGAGCCCAAGGCTTCAAATGGACATTGGTTCATCCTGGTAGCCATTGACTACTTCACCAAGTGGGTCGAAGCAGCGTCATTCGCCAATGTAACCCGACAAGTGGTGGTCTGATTTATCAAAAACAATATCATCGGCCGTTATGGTGTTCCAAGCGAGATCATTACTGATAATGGATCTAACTTGAACAATAAGATGATGAAAGAGTTGTGCGTTGAGTTCAAGATCGAACACCATAACTAATCTCCCTACCAACCCAAGATGAACGGAGCGGTAGAAGCGGCTAACAAGAACATCAAGAAGATCGTTCAAAAGATGGTTGTAACCTACAAAGACTGGCACGAGATGCTACCCTTTACTCTTCACGGTTATCGCACATCTGTCCGCACTTCAACAGGGGTAACCCCTTTCTCTCTAGTATATGGCATGGAAGCAGTGCTCCCCATAGAAGTAGAGATCCCGTCAATCCGAGTATTGATGGAAGCTAAGCTTACAGAAGCTGAATGGTGTCAAAGCCGGCACGATGAACTGAATCTGATAGAAGAAAAGAGAATCACGGCACTATGCCATGGTCAGCTGTATCAACAGAGAATGAAGAAGGCGTTCGACAAAAAGGTCCGACCTCACATCTTCAGGAAATGAGACCTTGTGCTCAAAAAGATACAATCATTTCTCACTGATTCCCGGGGCAAGTGGACTCCGAATTATGATGGCCCCTATGTGGTCACGAAGGCTTTCTCAGGCGGCGCCTTGAGACTTGCAACCATGGACGGAGAGGAATTTTCCTACCCCACGAATGTTGATGTAGTCAAGAAATACTTCGCCTAAACTAAAAAAAAAAGAAAAAAACGTCTCGGTGGATTGAAAACCCGAAAGGGCGGTCCAGGCAAAAGTTAGAGAAAAAATAAAAAAAATCATCCCGGTGGATTGGAAACATCATAGTACAATTCAGGCAAAAATTAGGGATAATGGCAAGTAACTATGTTCAACAGAGGCAAGTCCCTCAGCAGCAGCAGTTACATCATCCATCGGAGGAAAACTCCAGTCAAGGTCATCTTCGACAGAAGCTCAGGATGCCCAGAATTCAAAGTTGGTAGAAGGATAGTGGTCGTTATGTTTCAACGTAGCCCTTTTCCCTGTAAATTACCATTTTCTAACTTTGTATACACTATTTGGAATCACGCGTTTGGCTGATCTCCATCTTATCAATAAACTTTGAGCCTTTGTGCTTTTGTTTGTAATTCTTATTTATTTTACCTTTATAGAACGACGTTGTTAACATGATTAACGATTCTTGAAATAAAACAAAATGAATTTACTTGTTAAAACTTTTTCTACTTTTAAAATAAAGTCGGCAATTTCTTTTGACTGTTGAACATCAAAGGAACATCGACCGCTTCTCCAGAAGTAAGCGAACTTCAAAGTGCAGAATCAAAGTACTCCTTCTAACCCAGTACGCCTGAATGAAGGATCAACTGTGTCAGAGACCTTGTTTCGTCTGATACGCCACGACAGAGTTCTTACCTCCTAAGCCCGACCAACGGTAGCTCCCAACAGGGACTATCTCTATTAAGCAAGGTCGAATTGCTATCTTGAACCAGCGATATTTCTACACGCCCCGCGATGGCCGAGTATCCAGTCGTGTTCACCCATCAGTTTGTATGTCGCGTCAGTTTTGTTAGCATATACATACCTACATCATGCATTATTATTTGCATTCACATTTCATATTGCATCGCTATCACTCTAGTCGGCCTTGTCCCGTAGTGAAAAATAGTTCTCTCAATCGAGTCGTCAGTTCTTGTCTCGTCAGGAAATACTGTGTCTGAACAATCACACCTCCAGTTTATTTTTGGATTGAAATTGGCCCTCGACCACTTTGATAACTTGAACCTCTAAAAAACCAAAGGAATCTTCAGTCGACATCACTCTTCGCCATTGAAGACAGTATCCTTGCTTTCCCGGATTAAGGAAAATCCGCAGAGAAAGCCTTGTAATTAGAGATTCGGCAGCATGCCAGTTGCGCTCTGAAAAGATTGCTGATGAAAAGGTCATCGACACCTCAAAATTGGACCCTATCGTATGGCATTTCTCCGGGAAGATCCCGAGAAAAGTATGATGTAAGATCCCAAGCAACAGCAGTCTCCCAAGAGACCTGCTTTCCCCCAGTAGAAACAAATGGCGTCTCCAACAGAGAAGTTTGTGCAACTCTACAACTCAGATGACTGGGTCCCCCAGCGAGTCTGACATCAAAACTTTTTCCGTCAAATGGCATCTCCCCAGAAAAATTCGGCGAGAAGTTTGAGGAAAACCGCTACGCATAGTGTCCCTTGTCAATAAAGTTTATTGACAAAAGAAACTAAGACCAGTTCCTTGGTAGGAAACCAAGATCGAGGGGAAGTTTAAATCAGAAACTTAGACCAGTTCCTTGGTAGGAAACCAGGATCGAGGGGAAGTTCAAATCAGAAACTGAGACCAGTTCCTTGGCTGAAGACCAGGATCGAGGGGAAGTTTACCTTTTCTAAGCATCATTTCTTAGCTAAAGAAGATGAATGCGTGCGCTACCATTCATAACCACCATCAAAATTTCGGGTATTCCGATATTTAATCTCTTCCACCCCGAATGCCCGAATACCTTCGTCATTCACACCTTCGGGTCCAAGAAGATTAAATAGGGGCATTTGTCATACCCCAAATTTTGACCACTAAGATTTCCCATCATTGTGCAAATCATCATCACAATATGGATGAACCATCATGCCTCATAATTGACCACTACAATTAAAATTAGGGTTTCAAGCCCTCTCAGAGCCTTAGGCAAAGGGTCAATCAAGGAATGACATGATCTTCAACTTGTCTAAACCTCTCAAGCATACACAAAGGATCAAAAAGGACTCCCACTCCAAGGATTAAGCACAAAGCTGCTCCCTTCTAGGTGGATCAAGCCTCAAGATCGACAGTGTCACCAAATTAGGGTTTTGGTCGACCAGGGCCTCTAGATGGAAAATTTTCATCTGGGCACAAGCCAATGATCCAAAACACAACCTAATATACTCCATGGAACCTCATGGACCCATTCATCAAGTCAATTTTGCCTTAGGGGTTGCATTCATAAAAAATCAGGAATTAGGGTTTATTGACCTAATTCACTCCTAAGTTGACTTTTAGGGCAAATCATGTGCCAAGACCTCAAGAGAGGGTTTTAGGGTCTCTAATGAACTATATTGATCCATTTGGAACAATGGATTAATCCAAGAAGCTTGAGCAACAAGTCTCAATTTCATCTGCACCACAATTAGGGTTTTAAGGAAAAAGTCAACTGTAACTTTGACTTTTGACCAAGACATGCTCCCAAACCCTAGGACATACCTCAATATACCCTATGACACCCATGGTACATGTCCATCAAGTTTGATTTAGGTCAAGGACATGATTTCCTGAAGAATTGCATAGTTTGGAATTCATCTGATAAAAAGTCAACTGTGCACAAAAGTCAACTTTGACTTTTTGAGATTTTTCACAAAAATGGATTTTTAACCCTAAAATGATGTTAATGTGTGATTTGAATCATCATTCATCAAGAAAAATCAAGAAAAATTGCATAACTTGTAAAAGGGGTAACCATAAAAACTTAGAAAATTTTCTAAGTTAAAAATAAAGTGGCTAGGGTACCAACTTTGGAGGATCATAACTCCTAAACCACAAAGCCATTTTTCCTCATCCAAAGATGTATTTGTAGCCCTCATTACCCTCTACAAAAACTTCAACTAGACCTAAGTCCAATTCATTAAGGATTTTGAGTTATGGAATGATCAAAATGGCTGAAAAGTGAAAATGTCACTTTTTCCAACACTTAGTGAAATTTTCACTAAGTCCAAATCTGTCTTCATTTTTTTCCAAATGTAGGGGGATTTTTCACTTGGATTCGAAAGAGATCAAAACAAAACATGTTCAAACAGTTGTTGTATCATGTAAGGGCTTTCCAAAATGGCCAAGAACATTGCCAAATTCCATTTGGGCTATGAGTTATGACATTGTCAAGTTGCCTTGTTGAAATCTGTCAAGGCAAGGCGGAATTTGCATTTTTGCTCGATTTACCAAAATCAGCCAAATCCAAATGCTCTTATCCACTTGGACACATCTGAGGATTGAATCTCAAGGGGACAATCACTGAGCCAAGCCTCCAAAGTCTTTGGAACAAGAAAAAGCATGTTGAACATAGAATTGCCAAAATAGGGACAAGACTCCAAATTTGGATTGGAGCATTCAATGGAAGCATCAAGGTGGCATGGACTGAGCCATTTTCATTTGAATTCAGTCAAAACTTATCCAAGACCAAGGGAACCAGCAGCCTGTGCCCTAACCTCTAGTCAATGGCTAGAGGAGACTTGAACTTCCATTGGCCAACATTGAACAAACCTACTCAGCAGTTGCCATTCACTATTCCTTGCAAAACACACTTGCTCTACTATAAATAGAGCTCAATTGTGATCAGTTTAAGTACACCAAAGGCCTACAACACTTGCCTTTCTCAAAATCTCTTTCTCTTGGAAAACATGCCTTTCTTAGCAAGGTAGCTATCGAGTTTTGAGCTAGAGGGCAATTCCACTCAAACTAATCACTCACACACCTCACATACATCATATATGAGCTGATCAAACACTTAAACAACAACTGGAACACTGATTTCTCAGAATCACCAGTCAATTGCTCAAGGTTTTAACCAAAGTGTAGTTGAGATGCCATGAAGTGATCCAGCCAATTTCCATCAAGTCCAAGCATTCAAACACACTCCATAGGGTGTAGGGAAGCTGTTCAGATCATCACAACTCATCTGTAACACCTCCAAATCAAAAATCACATTGCACTTGCTGTCACGGCCTAGAGGTAAGCATATACTTGGTCATCTCTCAATCTATGCATATTTCCTCGCACAATAATTTGGCCATATGTTCATAATCATGCATAGAATGTTTCCCCTCAATTAATTGCATTGTTTGAATCGTGTATCAAAAATCCTAGCCTTCATGCAGAAATTAGGGTTCTTGAGGATTTTTCATGATTTCTTGTTATATGTTTAATTTAAATGAAATTAATTGACATAGGCATGATCGTGAGATTGCGACGAGCATAATGATATGTGGATTGCATGATATAATCAAGTATTCAGTGAGATTGGATAGAAAATGCAAATCTGGCCAAACCCAGAACACGCGCGTGTTCTTGGTGTGTTCTTGGCGCCATTTCTTTCAAATTCAAATATTTGAACTTTGTGATTTTATTTAATTGATTCAAAAATTAATTTCTCTATGAGTTTTAATGATTTTGAGTTGATTCTTTTTTTAATAATTCACAAAAATGTTAAAATATTTTATTTTATCAAAAAATCCCAAAAATATTATTTATTTTGTATAATTGATATTTTTGCAAAGAATTAATGTTTTAATTGTTTTTAACATTTAAAATATTTTTTCCACCTTGATTTTGCAACTTTTAATGCTTTCTAATTATTTTGTAGGTCAATACTTAATTTTTGAAGCATTAATCCAAGATCACAATTTGTTTTTCATATGTTAAACAATTTTGATCATTTTAATTGAATTTTTATTCAATTAAATACATTTTTGAAAACAAATTAGGGTTTTGGATTAATTCAACCCTCATAAATCATTTTCAAAACACTTTGGGCCTCTAATAGAGTGTAAGACCCAATCCTTTTTTTTTTTACCAAATCATTTTTGGGCCTCAGTGTATTGTATAAGTCCCGATACCGTAAAAAACAAACGGCGCGATCGTCGCCTTTTTAAAAAATAACCTTGGGCCTACCCTCGAGTAGTAAGACCCATTTCTTTTCTTAAAACTCACTTGGGCCTCTAATGGAGTGTAAGACCCAATCCCCTTTTAACCAAAACATTTTGGGCTTCACTTATTGTATAAGTCCCTTCGCATTAAAAGAAAACCTCGGCGCGATCGCCATTTCAAACGAAAAGTCAACTGGGCCTACCCTCGAGTAGTAAGACCCATCTCTTTTTCTTTAAACTTTTTTGGGCCTCTATTAGAGTGTAAGACCCAACCCCCTTGTACAGAAATAAATTTTTGGGCCTCAGTCACTTGTATAAAGTCCCTCTGTACAAATTCAAACAGTGCGCTCACTGATAAAACCCTGGGCCTCTCCTTGAGCTGTAAGCCCCAAATCTTTCTTTTTCAAAGCACTTTCTCCTTTGATTTTGAATATACTGTTGTTTTTCAATCTTTCTTTGTTGAACAACTAACCAAATAGCATGGAAGCTCTACAACCGAGTAAGTGGTTATTGCTTTCATTTACCAATTTCATATACATATAACTGTATTGTGGGGCTGTTTCACTGTAAGTCTTCTTTCATAAACTCATATCAACTGTGTAATAATAGTATATATATTTAGAGTTTCCCCGGCAACTACGTCTAGCATTAAACCCGTTGATCACTCTTAGAAATAGTCTAAACTAGATCCCCATAGGATTACCAGACACAGTCTTCCCTCCTCTTGGAGTTAAACAATATGGAGACATGAAAGGCAGCATTCTCTGTGAACCCTTTCATAGACTGTCACTTGTAGAAGTTGTTAAGAAACTCTACTCCCCAGAGATGATCTTTTCTCCGTGAATGGCATCTCTTGAGTTTCTTCCAAATTCTCAAACTTTCCTGGCTTGATCTATTCTCGGTGAATGGCATGTCTTGAATTTCTCAGGGTTTGGGGACCCACAGGCTTCTTAAAAGCACTTGTCAAGAAACTCTACTCCCCAGAGATGATCTTTTCTCCGTGAATGGCATCTCTTGAGTTTCTTCCAAATTCTCGAACTTTCCTGACTTGATCTATTCCTTGTGAATAGCTTGCCTTGAATTTTTCGGGGTTTGGGGACCCATCGGCCTCCTCTTGGGCATTATACAAGGACCCACAGGCTTCCTAAAAGCACCCTCGCCTCCTCTTGGGCTTAGTACAAGGACCCGTCGGCTTCTTAGAAGTATTCACAGCCTCCTCTTGGGCTTCGTATAATGATCTCTTCCTATGGGAATGATAGCCTTCTCTTGGGCTTCGTACAAGGACCGATCGGCTTCTTAAAAGTTTCCAGCCTCCTCTTGGGCTTCGTACAAATTATCCCGACGACCTCCTAAAGGTATAGGAACAGAACTTAGTCAGCTTCACAGAGCAGTCCTTTCAAAGAGTCTACTACTGTTTCTCAAAGCATAGTACAAAAGATGAAATTCTAGACTTGGACAGTCTAATCTCCTTGAGTCTCAAAGACATTCTCAAGTGACCCCTTCGTTAAATAGGAAGAAAACCCGTAGACTCGGACAGTCTCAATACCCTTCGGATTTCCCGCTTCCTTAAAGAACAGGCATAACCCGGATCCTTGAATCAAATCCATGAGTACAGTGTTGCTCATATAAGAACTGATTTTCTCTTTTAAAATCAGTATACTAGACCTGTCACTCAACTGAAACAGTCACCACAGCCTCCTCTTGGGCTTTATACAATGATTCTCCCCAGCGGAGTCAAACAACGTTTAGCCTCTCTCTCGGGCTTTGTACGAGACACATAAGAGACTCTCTCGTTGAGTCAATCACCCCTTTCGCCTCCCTCTCGGGCTTTATACGAGACACAAAAAGGTTCTTATTGAGCCAAACAAACAACAGCCTCCATCTCAGGCTTCGTACGAGATACAAAAAAAACTCTCTTGTTGAGTCAAATCGCCTCCATCTCGGGCTTTATACGAGATACCAAAAGACTCCATCGTCGAGTCAAAACCTTTTAGCCTCCTCTTAGGCTTTGTATAAGAAAACCACTGGTTAATCCAATTAACCTTTTAGCATCAAAAGTTGTGCCTCGTTCACAGTACACAAACATCAAATAACTCCTTTCATCTAATCGCTGTAAGCGGCAAGCCTCTGGATTATTTACATCCATGCCACTGTCCCTCTTTTAGCATGAGAAATTCCTAAGGAAAGATGGCATTGCTCTACACTGAGTTAAAGTCTTCACCTTCAGGATAAAACTCCCTATAAAGGAAATTATGGCATTACTAGGATCCGCGTATCCCGGTTAAAGTAATTCTCCTTTATAAAACAGTTGTGACATACAAACCCCTCTTTAGAGATGACAAATTCTCTAAAGTCAAACCTTTAGCTTCATATCTTGGGCTTTGAACAAGATACAAATAGACCTTTTAGCTTCACATCTTGGGCTTTGAACAAGATACAAACCACCTTTTCGCTTCACGTTTTGGGCTTTGAACAAAACACCAAAAACACCCATTTCCTCCCATAGAATAGGAGGAACTACGAACGCTCTGATTTCCCTGTTTCGGTAAACGGGAATACGTAGGCATAAGATTGAAAGAAAAATCTTAGCGAGCACACTAAACAAAAACCCAAAATCTCATACGCTCATGTATCTATCAAAAAGCATCAGTCCTAACATCCTAATCCTTGTTCCCCGCCAGATAATCCAAGAAAGAAAGAAAACTGTATTGGCGAAAATACAAATAACCAGTACAAGGCCCCCCCACATTGATAGCATTCGTAACCTAACAGACCGCTGTTTAAACTCAGTATGCAAAGCAGGGTTAATTGGAGACATCTATTTCCCTTCCTTCATCAGCTTTAATAGGATAAAAAATGAATCGACCTGTAGTAAACTCAACCGCAGAGAGCGACCAGCGCTTAAGAACCGCGTCCAAAATCGCTCGCTACAAGGGGAAACTCTATATTGACTTACATACGGGGTATAGGAAGTGATCCCGGAAGTAATTGAAGAACTAAGATGGAGAACAACTAACCATTTTTCTAGTGTGACGAATAATGTCGCCCTAGAGAAGAGGTAAATCTTTTATAATAAAAAAGCGGACGACCATCATCACGAGAGCGATCGTCTAGTAATCCACGACTAACAAATACAACAGCCACGTACAACACATGGAATTTTAGTTTGGGGATCTAATTCTATGTAGAGCTGCCATCAGGGGCAAGAATGCTCAAGATGGCAAGCTAGAAGCAAATTAGGAAGGACCTTGTAGAGTAAAATAAAGCACCGAGTGAGGAACATATCACTTAGAATCGTTGGAAGGAGAAAAAATACCGAGAACCTGGAACATTGCCAAAATTAAAGGGTATTAAAATAAAAAATATGTCTAAAAGCTATGATTGTATAAACCTCGCCTATATAGAACTAACAAATGTTTTGAATAATGATTCTCTATTATATTTCTCTTGCCTATTTTGTTTGTCAATTTTTCGCTTCAGCGTAGTAGAGCTTCAACGTCAAGGGGTGCTGTCAGAGATGCTTTGTACGTCAGACTACAACAACCAATTCCCTTAATGATGCTATCAGAGATGCTTTGTACGTCCTAATACAACATTCAAATACCAATTTTTCAAAGAAATACACGCTTTTGAGCGTAGCTGGCGCACCCCACCTTCAGATCTAGCCAATCCAAGGATGAGCGTGGTGACGCCTAGAGACCTCCACCTCAATCTGAGTCATACCTCGGGGCAGGGGTGGGGATCCTCTTCCATTGTCTGGGAATGATCCTTTATGATGTGGAGCTCTATACAAATATAGAGGCATGACCGTATCTCACCAAACGAAGGCAAAGCGCGAATATCCGAAAAATACTAAATAGAGCAAGGTATTTCAAAAACAAATACTAAACGTCCACATATAACGTTATGCATATAGATATTTGGAGGAACAATACATGATAAGGTAATCAAAGAATGCGGAAGGAAGCATGGAAATCAAGAAGCTTTGGAGCTAAAGATTCAAATTGAGACAAGACATTCCAACATGCATTGTTCTTCAAGGAATCGATATCAGGATATTGGGCTTCTAGCGCAATCAACTGACCCTGGAGAGCTTCCTCTCTTTCCAATATGCTCTTCTCCTATCCGCCCAATTCTTCCACAGTACCTTGGATAACGAGGGATACGATTTACGCTTCAACTGCACCCCAGAAAAAAATCATCCTCCATCTTATTAAGTTGATCCTTAAGGCTCTTCACCTGCTCAGCTAACTCAGTTGAAGATCCATGTAGACACCTTTCTTAAGACAACACATACCCATGTTTTATGCGACCTTGTAGTTTTAGACGATCCTTCTAAAGACTCATCTTCTTCGCCTCAATAAAGTCATATTGAGCCTTCGACGAATACACCTCATGGGGCAGAACATAGGAAGCTAAAAATTCTTCGGGGTCAACAACTAACTAATTAAGGTGAGGCACATTCCTCATCACAAAATAAGCCACCCCCTTTACTAGTTTAAGTCGACCGGAGCGAGAAAGTCGACCAACGAAAGTGTAATCTCCGGCAGGAACAAGGGTTTTTAATCTCCCATATTGTTGAAGAAAAGGATCGATCAACAAATAAGGAAAACACGAAGAAGCTGTTAGAACAAGATCTTGATTCTGCATATAATCTCTAGTTTTGATGATAACAATGCATATATTTAATATGTAACAATTTGGTACTCTAATTCTATCTTAAGTGTGCAGATATACAAGTCTCATTGGAATCAACTTCTAGCGCAACTCAACAAGATTCTGATACATATCAGAGTTTCTGAAGAAGAATATATGTGCTTCTCAACAAAGAGTTCGTTTCTAAAGAAAGGATTCTGAAGACTCTGATCAACGCTAAAGTTCAAAATACATGATGAGGATCGAAAGCTCATAGTCCAAAGCAAAACGTGAAGACCAAGAATCTGTACAAATGACTCTTTCCTAAAATAGTCCAAAGTAGAGATTTTGCTCAAAATTGACCAGAAAGCTTTCTAAGCTTTTACTACTTCTGCTCTCCAAGGATTCTACTGTTGAAGACAGCTAGCCAAGCTCAAAGACATTCTTATCCCTCAATGAGGTTATAAATAGAAGATTATGCTGCATTGCAAAGCACAAGAACTTACAAGTCAAAAACGCTGAAGTACATACTCTATCAAAATCTTAAAAACTCAAAGAGTTGTAGCTCATATCTGTGTAGAAATATTGTTCTTAAATTTGTTTCAACCTGCTTATTAAGAAGCAATATTGTAAACATTCTTGTAACACTTTCTAAGGGATTTTCCTTGAGTGACTAAGTGTGTTAGTCAGTAGACTCGAGAGGGCTAAATTGTTGTTGAACAATTTAGAGGATGATTGCAAGTTTTCCTTGAGTGACTAAGTGTGTTAGTCAGTAGACTCGAGAGGGCTAGATTTTTGTTGAACAATTTAGAGGTTGATTGCAAGTTTTCCTTGAGTGACTAAGTCGGTTAGTCAGTAGACTCGAGAGGGCTAAGTCGGTGATGACTTAGAGGTTGTTGTAATCTTGTCAAAGATTAGTGGATTAAGTCCTTGTGATAAGGCAAAATCACCTTAGTGGGTGGACTGGATTAGCTTAGTTAACAGTGAACCAGGGTAACCATTTGTGTTCTTTCTATTTATACCTTTTTAACGTGTGTGTGTTACATACTTCATTGAAAAATTTGTAAATCGCAATTCAAACCCCCTTTCTTGTGTTTTTCTCTACCTTCAATTGGCATCAGAGCTCCGAATCTTTTATTGATTTTTATATATCAAACACTTAACCGTGTAGAGAGATCCAGCGTGAGAAAAATTCTATGGCCACTTCCAACACAAACGAAAGAGACAGTTACAACGCCAAGCCTCCTGTATTTTAGGGAGAAAAATTTGACTACTGGAAAGATATAATAGAAAGTTTCTTTTTAGGTTATGATGCAGATCTTTGGGATATAGTTACAAATGGTTACGAAACACCGTTTTCTGCAATTAGGATGCCTATTCCAAGAAGTAAAATAAGTGACGAGCAAAAGAAAGACTTCAAAAATCATCACAAAGCAAGAACCATTCTTCTAAGTGCTATCTCATACAATGAGTATGAAAAAACACTAACAGAGATACAACAAAGGATATTTTTGATTCCTTGAAGATGACACATGAAGGCAATACTCAAGTCAAGGAAACCAAAGCTCTTGTGTTGGTCCAGAAATATGAAGCCTTCAAGATGGAAAAAGATGAAACTATTGAATATATGTTCTTAAGATTCCAAACCTTGGTAGCAAGACTCAAAGTTTTGGATAAAGGATATACTACTGCAGATCATGTTTAAAAGATTGTGAGAAGTATTCCTAAAAAATGGAGACCAATGGTTACTGCATTAAAGTTGTCCAAGGATCTGAACAACACAAGTCTTGAAGAATTAGTTAGCTCACTCAGAAGTCATGAAATAGAGCTAGAAGAAGATGAACCTCAGAAAAAGGTTAAATATGTTGCTTTAAGATCAAGACCAGAAAGAAGTAAGTAAGAGAAAAATAAGGTCATTCAAAATGAAGATGTAAACTCCGATTGTGAAGATTCTAATGACGAAGACGAATTATCTCTCTTATCTAGAAGAGCCAGACAACTTTGGAGAAACACACAAAACAACTTTCGAGGATCCAGAAACAGAGGTGATTATTCAGAATCATCTTCAGGAAGAAAAGCAAGTAATAAAATTACTTGTTATGAATGTAAGGAACTTGGACACTTCAGACAAGATTGTCCAAAGCTCGCAAAGGAAAGCTTCAGAAAAGAAAGATTCAAGAAGAACATGTTTAAAGGAAAGAAGAAAGGTATTATGGCAACATGGGATAATTCTGATTCTGAAGTTTTGGAATCCGATTCTGAAGAGGAGCATGCCAACGTAGCCTTCATAGCCATAACATCTGAAGAGGTTGCAACGGAAACTGAGTCCGACTCAGAAGAGGTATTTTATGCTCATTCTCGTGACGATTTAGAATTATGTCTTTCTGAATCACTGAAGAGGTATCAGAAACTTCAACAAAAATTCAAGAATCTGAAAAAGGCTCTTGAAAATGAAGTTGAAGAATATGTCAAGCTTGAGAAAGAGGTTTTAAAACAAAAAGATGAAAATCTTGTCTTAGATAGAGAAAATGTTTTTCTTAACAAAAAATGTTTAAAACTTGAAGAAAATCTTTCTAAAGCTACTTCTTCTTCTGAAACCATCTTATATAAGTATGATAAGGCTTTTCAAAAATTCTTAAATAATGGTATAGACAGAAGTAGAATGACTTCTATGATCTATGGTGTTAGCCACAATGGAAAAAGAGGAATAGGCTATGATTCTGACAATGATGATCAAAAACCTTTTCAAGAAAACAAACATGTATCTCCTTTTTCCTACCATTATACACCAGCACAGACACGAAAATTTAATGTTGCAAGAAAACCTAAGTTTATCAGAAACTCTAGGAACTCTAATTTAAAAGGACCCAAAAGTTTATGGGTACCAAAGGATAAAGTAGTATATGTTGCAAATATCTTATGCAGTAGAGTTGAAACACCAGTCATGGTATCTGGACTCTGGATGCTCGCGACACATGACGGGAAGAAGGCATATGTTCCAAAGCCTGAAACTTAAAGATGCTGGATACGTAGGATTCGGAGGAGATCAAAAAGGAAGAATCAAAAGTTCTGGAACAGTAGGTAATGAATCTCTTCCTTCTATATTTAATGTACTTTATGTTGAGGGATTAAAGCACAATTTGTTATCCATAAGTCAATTAAGTGAAAACGATTACGACATTATTTTCAATAAAAAAATGTGCAAGGTTGTTTGTTAGTCAGAAAGATGTCACTGTTCTCTTCAGTGGAAAGAGGAAAAACAACATTTATAAGATTAAGCTTTTTTATCTTAAAAACCAAGATGTTAGGTGCTTAATGTTTGTTAACGAAAAGCAATGGGTGTGGCATAGACGCTTAGGTCATATTAGTTTGTGGAGAATTTCTCAGCTAAATAAACTTGAGTTAGTCAGAGGCCTGCCTAAGCCAAAGTTTACTTCAGATGCACTCTGTGAAGCATGTCAGAAAGGCAAGTTTTCGAAAACATCCTTTAAATCTAAAAATGTTGTTTCCACCTCCAGACCTTTGGAGCTTCTACACATTGACTTGTTAGGCCCCGTCAAAACGACATCAGTCAATGGCAAGAAGTATGGACTTGTCATCGTTGATGATTATAGTTGCTGGACATGGGTAAAATTTCTTAGACACAAGAATAAGTCGCATTTTGTGTTTACAAGTTTCTGTTCTCAAGTGCAAAATGAATTTAATTCTAAAATTGTTAGAGTTAGAAGTGATCATGGTGGCGAATTTGAGAATCAATTATTTGAAAAACTATTTGACTCTAATGGCATATCTCATGATTTCTCCTGTCCTAGAACTCCACAACAAAATGGAGTTGTAGAAAGGAAAAATAGAACGATGCAAGAAATGGCCAGAACCATGATCAACGAAACTAATGTAGCTAAGCACTTATGGGCAGAAGCTGTGAACACAACATGTTATATTCAGAATAAGATCTCCATTAGTCCCATTATGGAGAAGACTCCTTATGAACTGTGTAAAGGAAGAAAACCCAACATTTCCTACTTTCATCCTTTTGGATGTTCGTGTTTTATTTTGAATACTAAAGAGAATCTAAACAAGTTTAATTCTAAGACACAAAAGTGTATTATGTTAGGATACTCAGAACGCTCTAAGGGCCATAGAGTATACAATACAGAAACATGTATTGTCGAGGAATCAATCCATGTTAGATTTAACAATAAGCTTGACTCATAAATGTCAAAGCTAGTTGAGAATTTTGCAGATCTAGAAATTACCCTCACATTTTCTAGAGATAGGACAAAAGACTTTGACATCATAAATCCAAAACACGCTGATACATCAGAAGCAACTGAATGTCCTTCCATGCAGAAAGGACAAAGGCTTAGACAAATTGTTTCTGAAGATCTAATTCTAGGAGTCAAAGTTGAACCTATCAGAACAAGATCTACATTCAAACATTCTGAAGAAGTACTTTTAGGATTGGTATCTCTGATAGAACCAACATCTTGTGAAGAAACACTTTAGGAAAATGAATGGATTCTGGCAATGCAAGAAGAGCTAGATCAGTTCTCCAAGAATGATGTCTGGGATTTAGTGCCTAAGCCTAAGGGAACTCATGTTATTGGAACAAAATAGGTATTCAAAAACAAATTAAATGAGAAAGGAGAAGTTGTCAAAAACAAAGCATGACTGGTCGCACAAGGTTACAGTCAACAAGAAGGAATTGACTATAATGAAACCTTTGCTCAAGTCGCTAGGTTAGAATCTATACGCCTTCTCATCTCTTTTGTTGTTAATAATAATATTAAGTTATATCAAATGGATGTTAAAAGTGCGTTTCTAAATTGTTACATTTCTGAAGAAGTATATGTTCACCAACCTCCAGGTTTTGAAAATTCTAAGTTTCTAGAACATGTTTTTAAATTTAAGAAGTCATTGTATGGTCTTAAACAAGCTCCCAGAGCTTGGTATGAAAGAGTAAGTTCTTTTCTTTTAGAAAATGACTTTACCAGAGGAAAAGTGGATACTACTCTCTTTTGTAAGAACTTTGGAAACGACCTCATGATATGTCAAATCTATGTAAATGATATAATTTTTGGTTCTGCTAATACTTCTGCATGTCAAGATTTCTCTAAGCTAATGCGGGCAGAATTAGAAATGAGCCTAATGCAAGAGTTAAAGTACTTTCTGGGACTTCAAATCAATCAAACTCCAGAAGTTACGTTTATACATCAAGGAAAATATACTAAGGAACTTCTAAAGAAGTTTGATATGACAGAAAATAAACCAGCTAAAACTCTCATGGATCCTACTTGCATTCTTGAGAAAAAAGAAGTAAATAAAAAGGTTTGTTAGAAGCTCTATTATGGTATGATAGGCTCTCTTCTCTATCTGACTGCCTCACGACCAAATATTTTATTTAGTGTATGTCTTTGTGCTTTTTTTCAATCAGATCCAAGAGAAAGCCACTTAACTGTTGTTAAGAGAATTTTAAGGTATCTGAAAGGAACTTCTAACCTTGGCTTGATGTATAAGAAAACATCAGAATACAAGTTATCAGGTGTCTGTGATGCAGATTATGCTGGAGACAGAATAAAATGTAAGAGCACTTCTGGGAACTGTTAGTTTCTGGGTAGCAATCTCGTCTCATGGGGAAGCAAAAGACAATATACAATTGCTTTATCTACTGTAGAAGCAGAATATATATCAGCACCACTTTGTTGCACTCAGATACTCTGGATGAAAAATTAGCTTGAAGACTTTCAGATATATGAGAGTAAAACTTCTATCTATTGTAACAACAATGCAACTATTTGTTTAAGAACCCTATTTTGAATTCTAGGGCTAAACACATAGAAATCAAGCATCATTTTATTCAAGACTATGTTCAGAAATGGACTATATCCTTATAATTCATTGATACAAATCATCAATGGGCTGATATTTTTACAAAACCCCAAGCTGAAGATAGATTCTTATTCATTCTGAATCATTTGAAAATGGAGTTTTGTCCAGAATGAACCTTCTATTGTTTAGCACCTTCTGTGAAATTGTGATCCTGATGTTATATATTTTAATGTGTTTCAGATCTCTTGAAATTTCTACCAATTAGAAACTATCTTAATCAGAAACATCTGAAGTTAGAAATCTTTCGGTTTTCTTATCCTCGAAAACATCAAAATGGTGAAAATTCAAACTGACCCCTATGACTCACTCTTACACGTGTAAATCATATTCTGATGATTGAGTGACACCTTGAGGATTGGGATGTATTGAGAGTAGGTTAAAAATAATTATTACTTTCCCTCCTTTTGGTCTTTTTCAAGAAACAGTAATTAATTCTTTTCTTTATTACTCACTATTCTCTTCATCACACACTATTCACTTCACTTCATACACTCTAACCCTAAAATTTCAAATCCAACTGTCCTCTCTAAAAAATTTTGTCATTCATGGATGCTCAACAATAATCTCTCTATAACTTCTCTAAACAAATGGAACACCAGACAGACCCTACTCAATAATCCAGTACAGACCTCACATCTTCGATATCTCAAATCATGCCCAAAACAATGGTCGCTCCTCAACAACAACAGATTCACATTCTAAATCGACCTGAAAAACTCCATCTGAAAATAGCCCATGAGGAATTGGAAGTTTGTTGTGAAATCTTAGTTGAATTTGAAAACCTAAAAGCAAATGGTGTGGATTTAACTACTGATGTAAAGAAACAGGGATGGGAAAACTATTTCAAGCGTCTTTTAGGCCCCGTCTACACCACTCTGGTAAGAGATTTCTAGATTCATGCTAATGCTGATGATCATTATGTCGTTTCAGATGTTAAGGGAAAAGGGTTGTCATCACCGAAAAATCAATTACTGCTCTACAGAAAATGGAATACAATAAGGGTAAGCGTGTCTACAACATGAGTATCAAGACAGTTTACCTAAATCAAACATTCATATCTTCAATTTACACTCAGCGTTCTGATGAGAAATAAAAAACTAAGGCAACAGATTTGTCCAACCAACTTCGCATTTGGTTCAAGAACATTCTAGGTTAAATTCACACCAGACCTTCAACAAGTTCATCCGACTATGCTAACACTGATCAAAAGTACATGCTGTATTTTATGCAACAAGAAGTGAAATTGGATCTTCCCTCCATTATGTTCAAATTCCTTCGAGACTTTGTCAGAGATTCTAGGGATAAGCCAAAAGGGCATATTCCTTTGGGAAGACTCATTTCATATATTATGATGAAAAGTGGTCTTGTGGATCATCTGGTAAATCATAAGTTGATGATCTTAGTGAAGATATTGGAAAACCCTTCAATATCAAGAATGTCAAGAGCATGACTATTATCAAAGAGATCACTGTTGAACCCATTATGGATACAGACTTCGAAAATATCAAAGGACGAAGGACTATTGTTGGCAACTATCCTTTGTTCACCCAAATTGATCCACCAGAGGTCTTACAAGCTTACTTAGACCAGCTTGAAAAAGAGGGTCATGATGTGTCTGGAATCTCGTTTAACCAACTCCTTGCTAAACCACCAAACCTCTACAAAAGGAAACATGTTTCCTCAAAGGTCATGACTGCAAAGAAAAAGAAGTTTGGGCATAAGGAATCGGGAAATTCCTCCTTGAACACTGAAACTGTTGTTTCCTCCACTTCAACAACTAAAATTTTGGACTCCTCAACATTGGTTGCTTCTGGGTTAGATACCAGAATCCTTGTTTCAAATATTCCTCCCCTACCACCATCATTCTCAACCACAATTACGACCTTCACCATCCCACCTACACCACCTTGTGTTTCCGCTCCTCTTGAAAAATCTAAAATGACAACCTCCTCAATAACAACCATCTCCACCAAGTCTGCTCCGATATCCCTTTTAGAACATGTCTTCTCATCCTTAGTTCCACCTGTTTCCATATCACCTTCAGAAACTACATTTCCAAACTTTACCGCAATCACATCAGAATCTCTATCGTCTCCACAATCCTCAGCACACATTATTTCTACAGAATCTGCATTTGACGATGAAGTTCATCATGACTCTCAGCCTTCTGATTCTCAACCTCATAGCAAAACACTGGCTGATGTTCTTTCTAGCTTTCTAGAAGACGCTGTCACTAAAGCTCAAGGGCTCTATAAAGAATCCAATTCTAGTGACGAGCCTACCCTTCTGACTACAAATTGAAATCTCTTTAACACTTGGCTAACAGAAAAATTTCAAGAAACCAAGTATTTCTTAGATCAAGTTAAGGAAGAGTTTGTGAGTCAAGCAGAAATAATACTAGAAGAGAGGTAAGAAAAAGAAAGGCTTGCTGAAGAAGCAAGAAAGGAAGTTAAGAGAATTGCTGCTGAGATTGCCAAGAAGGAAGCTGAAAAGAAAGCCGCTGCAAAAAGGGAAGTTGTCCTACAAGCTGCTGCTGAAAAATGTGTCTCTGATGATAATCTTCTCCCAATTATGGCACATACATTGGTAAACTTGTAGAACAATCAGAAAACGGTGCAAGAATGGTTGGATAGTCAAGATGAAGTTAATTGCTCCATCAAAGATATGCTCACTCAACTTCTTGCAAGGACTCTTTCTACTTCCCTTCCCTAGGCACCTTAGGGCTTACCCTTGTCTTTTTAGTTCGTTTCTGTATTTTTTTCTCCCGTGTATTTTCAATCCTATTTATAAAAATCTTTTTGATTATGACAAAAAGGGGGAGTAAAAGTAAAAATGATTTTGATATATATATCTGCTCTCTAAAAAACTCATGCTCATATTCTAACACCATATATACAAGCATGTGAAAGAAATTGCAGGATTGTTCCGTTAGAAGCTTCTGGTGGTAAACATGGCAAAACGAATTCAACTCAGAAGAAGTAAACATGAGATATAAGCTCAGGGGGTCTTGTCTATCTCAGGGGGAGTATTCTAAGACTTAACTCTGATTTCTTTAGCACATTAAAGCATATACATTGTTTCATCAAAATACATGATTTTGTCATCATAAAAAAGGGGGAGATTGTTAGAACAAGATCTTGATTCTGCATATAATCTCTAGTTTTGATTATAACAATGCATATATTTTATATGTAACAATTTGGTACTCTAATTTTATCTTGAGTGTGCAGATATACAAGTCTCATTGGAATCAACTTCTAGCACAACTCAACAAGATTCTGATACATATCAGAGTTTCTAAAGAAGAATATATGTGCTTCTCAAGAAAGCGTTAGTTTATAAAGAAAGGATTATGACGACTTTGATCAACGCTAAAGTTCAAAATACATTATGAGGATCAAAAGCTCAAAGTCCAAAGCAAAATGTGAAAACCAAGAATCCGTACAATCGGCCTTTTCCTAAAATAGTCCAAAGCAGAGATTTTGCTCAGAATTGACCAAAAAGTTTTCTAAGCTTTTACTACTTCTTCTCTCCAAGGATTCTACCATTGAAGACAGCTAGCCAAGCTCAAAGACATTCTTATCCCTCAACGAGGTTATAAATAGAAGATTATGCTGCATTGCAAAGTACAAGAACTTACAAGTAAAAAACGTTGAAGTACATACTCTATCAAAATCTCAAAGACACAAAGAGTTGCTACTCATATATGTGTAGAAATACTGTTCTTAAATTTGTTCCAACCTGCTTATTAAGAAGAAATATTGTAAACATTCTTGTAACATTTTCTAAGTGATTTTCCTTGAGTGACTAAGTGTGTTAGTCAGTAGACTAGAGAGGGCTAAATTGTTGTTGAACAATTTAGAGGTTGATTGCAAGTTTTCCTTGAGTGACTAAGTGTGTTAGTCAGTAGACTCGAGAGGGCTAAATTGTTGTTGAACAATTTAGAGGTTGATTGCATGTTTTCCTTGAGTGACTAAGTGTGTTAGTCAGTAGACTCGAGAGGGCTAAGTCGGTGATGACTTAGAGGTTGTTGTAATCTTGTCAAAGATTAGTGGATTAAGTCCTTGTGATAAGGCAAAATCACCTTGGCGGGTGGACTGAATTAGCTTAGTTAACAGTGAACCAGGATAACCATTTGTGTTCTTTCTATTTATACCTTGTTAGCGTGTGTGTGTTACATACTTCATTGAAAATTTTGTAAAACCCAATTCAAACCTCATTTCTTATGTTTTTCTCTACCTTTAGAAGCATTTTCTGATCCTCTGGTGACATCTCCTCCCCTAGAACGAAAATAGACTCATTGATTAAATACAATGGCTCGACCCAAGAATAATCTTCTACGAAGATCGCCTCCATCAATAGTGATGATATGATCGAGATTGGAAGATTCGAGGAATGAGATGAAGCGATACAGAGAAGATAAGCAAATACAAAACAACTACAAATTGAGAAATAACGCCTAAACTCTTTTAAGGAAAATAACATGTGGATCAATGGCCCTGATCAAACCATTCGAGGGTAAAC
Organism: Lathyrus tuberosus; assembly: GCA_022829125.1. Classification (NCBI taxonomy): domain Eukaryota; kingdom Viridiplantae; phylum Streptophyta; class Magnoliopsida; order Fabales; family Fabaceae; genus Lathyrus; species Lathyrus tuberosus. Next base: position 676,895 of record JALAZF010000073.1, on the reverse strand, counting down.
CACTTCCTATCCCATCGATCAAGAAATACTTGAGTGACCTAGGTAGGGAAATCGATTCCTAACCCACGTATCTGGGGTGACGTATTGACGACTTAGGGAGACAACAAACTAGAAACAAAGAAACATTACATTCTCTGTTATTCTTTCAAAGTACTCCAAACGTTTCCAATTCTTTATGCATCTGGGGTACATCTTCGATACGATCAACCGATACTGCTAAAAGACCTCCTTATTCCTTAGATCTCGAGAAGTCTTAGGGGTAACTGTTATGGGCCAGTCATATCCCCTTTTTCCTGACCACCAAGAGCCGCAACATCTCGGATCCAAGTCATACATTTATTAAACTTCTAGGGCATTCTCCTGACCATTAGACCCCTAGAAACCCGAAAGCATGAGATTTGCACCCTCAACACATCTAGTGGTCCTCTGCATTCCGCACCGGGAAAATATAGAGGGAGTTATTATGCTCACTTATATATGTGGATGACATCATTTCAGGTATCAAGTTTCAAAAACAATTTGAATAATCTCTCATCATTCACATACCGACTTTGACATTGACGTGTTAACCTTACATATACACCCTCCACTTCGTTTCGGAAACTTCCCTCTGTCGCGACTTCCGTGCCTTTACACATTTCAAGTTTTGGAACTAAACTATATTAGCATAAATTTCTATTCCACAAATATATTCACATGTATATAATCATAAATTTAATAAATTATTCATGTACCAGTATATAAAAAATTAAAATGGTTCTAAATTATATAATACATGCTTTTATACCACATATAAAATTACAATCGATATTACATGATATTATTAAACACTTACTTGTTAAAACCATGACAATTAGTTCTTTAGAATGATCGAAGTATTTGAGTGGCTTTTCTTTTGCCTAATCACATGCTTCAATATTTAGGGTTTTCAATAAGGCTAACCTCAATCAACATATTTTTGTGTGACAGAAAATGAGACCTAGTCAATCTATTTATAAGATAACAATTTGTATCATCCATCATGGATCCTAGATGTTGAGCCTACACTATGTTCTACACAAATCAAAATTAGTGTGCAAAGGCCATTATTATTGTCATGATTAAGCATATTCAAATGGATCACATTTACAACATCAACCCGTTTTATAAAATCAAAACATACAATTGATTATAGCCCACAATAAAATTTCTAACAAAGCTCTCTTAAATAAAGTCTAAAAACAAAGAACAACTACCATTCAAAAACCTTAAAGAAAGAAGTAACTTCGTTCTGCATCAAAGAAAAAACAAAATTGTCACAATACATAGAATGAACGTAGAAGCCTTTATCTATTTAGGCATGTGCTATCTTGTTATAAAGCTCGTTTAAAAAATCCGGATTGGGGTTCCCTGCAGTCAGGGCCCCTGCATTCACACATTCAAGTGTTGATAGCCGTCTAATTAAATTCGGACGGTTCTAATTTAAAAGAGGCAGTTTAAAAAATATAATATAAAAATAAATCTATTTTTTTTAAACTGTATGATCAAGATTCAACGGCTAAAAATGCTCCAATTGTGTGATTGCGGCATTTAACCGACTATAAGGGATTCAATTCCAAAAAATCCACTGTGTTTTGTTTTTTACATCAGTTACTTATTTAACCGATGTGATATCTTGTTGGGAAATGTATATTTATTTTTTTTTGAAAAGACAAAAAGGAAAAACTCTATTAAAATTCCATTCCAAGCATAAGAGATGCTACAGAATGATAATATGTTACAACCAGTCCATGATACAATTATTCAAGCTCAGAAAATTAAAACCATGACTAATTACACCTGATCAAGAGCAGGCAAACCAGCTGCTGAAGCACCAACTCAAAGACAAATGAGTCAAGCTATAGTAATGCTCCAAAAACCCAAATAGGCAGCTGACTTAAACATCTACCAATCTGTCCATATCGCCTAAGAAATCTGTGCATTAAAGCTCATCAACTAACAGATAACAGATAAATCTGAACCATTCCAAGCACACCCAAACTTGAGGATCACAATTCTCCTGCAAATACAACAGTACCCAAAAAGTAACATTATACTAACCCCCAACGAATCCAGCCACCAGCGGGTTGCTTAACTTGAGAACCGCCTACTACGATGCCAGAAACCTACTGGGAGCACTGCAGCAGTGCATCCCCTCCACAAAAACTCTATATTTCACTCATGAGCACAAGCTCTGTCGGATTCGGCCATCACATCTGGATCAGTCATCAATACTATTGGATTTAAAATAGACATCCTAACACACTCACCGCCCAAATAACCACTAGCTGCTACACAAACACAACTAAGGCACCGACCCCCTGCAAGACAACTCTACCCGTGCAACGACATCCAACCCCAACTTCTGCATAACCAGCGAGGCCAAACATTCGACTACCATCCAACTTCATTACCTCCATGGAATTCTTACAGTAGTCCGGAAACTGAAGGCACTAATGGAGCTTGACAACTTCCGCAGTAAACCAGACCAAGGTGTTATCATCACTTCTCCAACCAATGTACCGCCCACCACACCTCTCCATATGACCCCTATTGCACTCCTCAACCCATCCACATTGCGGGCAGCCTCCCTTCAATGATAGTGAATAAACCACAGCTTCCACATGCGACAAGCATCTTCTGGCAGCAGGCTGATAATTACATCTTAAACTAACCACAGACCCCAATCTAAACATTGAAGAGCACCAACAGAATTTACTTAGGGTCAATCAAACTGCATATTCCTATATCCAATTATCAATGCAGGACCAGAGGAACTCCAAGATTTCACAAAGCCTTAGTAATCTCTTCTACAATCCTATCAACGCAACATTTGTGCTATCTAAAAATCAACCAGCCAGGAACCTTACACCAGATGTCAAAATACAACAGACAGGCTTGGTGTAATATCCGCCGCGCTAGATCAACTACCCACTCCAATCAAACCAGTCTCCATACCTGCGATCCAAACCAGATTGCACCTCAGATGTCTTGTTGGGGCCTCAGTGTTCAGTTCTGAATCCCTAAACTTGCTCTAGAATTCAAGCACCATAGCGCTAAATCGACTTCAATCCATTTTGCTTTTAATCTTAGCCAATTCCATGCTATGATCTTTATCTCTTCCACTGTTCTGTCAATGTGAATATCTTTATTTCTGAATACAACGTCGTTCCTTCTTTTCCATATGCTCCACACCCCAGCGCACCACAATACTAGCAAATGCTTAGATCGACTGTTCCCGCTTCCCAACAAATATTCGAATTGTTCCATATGCTGCCATCCCACATTATGAAAAGTTGTCTGTACTCCCAGCCATTTGCTAATTTCGCTCCAGACACCTGAGTAAAGAGGGCATTCGAAAAAGATATGAGGTTCCGATTCCTCGCTCCCACATTCTCCGCTACACCTTACATCTTCTATTGCTAAAACACCCCTCTTAACTAAATTATCCTTAGTCGGTAACCTATTTTGAAGTGCTCTCCATATCAAACATGAAACTTTAGACGGGATTGCCTTGTTCCATATCTTCACCCAATTACAGTTTGATGTAGTTTGAATTATCTCTGAAAGACTCTTGTATACCTCTCTGACAGAATAGATACTTGCATTTTCATGCCTTCCTATATCAGTTTGTGATATCTCCTTCCACCAAATAGATTTTTCCTCACCACAGTTGCTACCAATCCCAACTCTATCTCCATACCTGTTTGCTAAAACCCTGTACCACAGACCATTTTTCTCGTTTCGTATTTTCCATTTCCATCTCCCTAATAAAGCAAGATTGAATATCCTTAGGTTCTTAACACCCAGTCCCCCCTCTTCAATGGGTCTACATACCACCTCCCATTTTATCCAGTTTATTTTCCGCTCTTCCTCACCCCCGCCCCAAAGAAATTGTTTAAACAAGGACTCTATTTTAGAAATGATGCATACCGGTGCCTTGAAAAAGGAGAAGAAATAAACCGGAAGTGATGACAGAACAGATTTTATTACGACTGCTCGACCACCAATTGAGAGCTGTCTGTTCTTCCATCTCGATAGTCTACGCCTCACTACTTCTATCACCGCTTGCCACATAGCTTTCCTTCTTGGGTTATCTCCAATGGGGATCCCAAGATAGTTAAAAGGTGTTGCACTGATTCTGCAGTTTAAGGCCCTTGCCGCCGCCTCTAACCACTGTTGACAAACATTTACACCGATCAATACGCTCTTGTGGAAGTTCACCTTAAGACCCGACATCATCTCGTACAGCATAAGTGTCGATTTGATTGAGTTGATGTTTGTCCAGCTTTTTTCACCCATGATTAAAGTGTCGTCTGCATATTGTAAATGTGTGAATTCTTCATCTCCACCCTCAAATCTGTACCCTTTGAATCTGCCCGACTCAGCCGCCTTTTTCAGTAGGACGTTAAACCCTTCTGCTACAATAAGAAAGAGAAAAGGGGATATAGGGTCGCCTTGTCTAAGGCCTCGTTTCATCTTAATCTCATTTGTGGGACTTCCATTAATCAGAACCGATATGGATGCTGAACTTAAGCATTCCGATATCCATTTCCTCCATCTCTCATGAAATCCCATCTTTTCCATCACAAAGTCGAGGAAGTTCCAGTCAACCGAATCGTATGCCTTTTCAAAATCCGCCTTGAATAACACTACTTCCTTCTTTCTCTTCCTTGCATCATCTACTATCTCATTAGCAATGAGGATCCCGTCTGCTATATGCCTACCTGATATAAACGCAGACTGCGTTTCTGTAATGACTTTGTCAATCACTCCTTTAAGTCTATTCGTCAGCACTTTCGACAGAACCTTGTATATGCACCCAACTAGTGATATAGGCCTGAAATCTGTAATTTTTAGGGGGTTTGGCTTTTTTGGGATTAACACCATAAAGGAACAGTTCATTCCTTTTACGATTTTACCATTTTTATGAAACTCTACCAACGTTCTCATGAATTCATCCTTGATCACATTCCAAAACTCTTTCACAAACCCAAAATTTACTCCATTCGGTCCCGGACTTTTGTCACTGTCACATTCCCACACAGCAGTTCTCACTTCCTCTTCCGAAAACTCCTGTATTAATGTTTCATTATCGCTTTCTTCGATTCTATTAAAACACATGTTTGCTGGTACAGGTCTCGTACCCTTATCCGAAAACTGTTCTTGAAAGTGTTCTTCCACTACTCCTTTTATTTCCGCCACCCCTGTCACTTGTCTTCCTTCCTTCTCGAGACTTAATATTTCGTTTCCCATTCTTCTTTTGTTGATGCAGCCGTGGAAATATTTAGAATTCGCATCGCCCTCTTTTATCCATCTCGTTCTAGCTCTTTGCCATTGAATGCTACAATACAGTCTTGACATATTATGTAATTGGTCCACTGCCTCCCTCTTTGCTATAATCTCCTCTGCTGTTAGAGAATTTTCCTCTGCTTTCTCCTCTAACCTATTTATCTCTGCTTTCGCATCTTTGATTTTCTTTTCCAAGTTCTGCGTGTTATTTTTATGCCACTCCTTTAGTTCTCCCTTGATTAGTTTTAGTTTTTCTTTAAGGACGAACATCCCCCACCCTTCCACTTTCATATTCCGCCACTTTTCTTCGACAAATTGGTGATATCCTTTTGTTTCTTTCCAGCAACTTAACATGCGAAAAGGTTTTGGACCCCAGTTCAGTCTCGTTCCGCTTAGCATAACCGGGCAGTGGTCTGAAAGACCTTTGTCGATTCCCCATTGGTTACAGTCTGGTCACGTTCTAAACCATTCTTCGGAGATAAGAATCCTGTCTAGCCGACTCATTGCTGAACCGTTCGGCCTCGACCATGTAAATCTTTTTCCGTGGAGCGGTAAGTCGATTAACTCTGCTTCTGTTATAAATTCATCAAACGTCTCCATTTCTTCATTTCTATTACCACTGGCTGTCCCTTTCCTTTCTGCTTCTGATCTAACTGAATTAAAGTCTCCCATCACACACCATCGAGCCTCGCTTCTTACTGAAATCAACAATAACAGCTCCTCCCACAATTTTTTCTTTTTTCTGGTCTCACAGGGTGCGTACACGTTTACGATGTTGACTGGGGTTTTCTCTTTTCCCCATTCTCCTTCCACTATTAGCATATGTTCTTTGCTGATTCTTCTATTGATCGAGAAGATTCTAGTATCCCAAATTGTTAACAACCCCCCAGATCTTCCGTCTGAGGCTCTATATGCAAAATCGCATTCTGACGAACCCCACATCGATAACCATTGATTTCTATCCACACTTTCCAATTTAGTTTCTTGGATACAGATCATCTCTACTTTCTCTTTCAGGACTAAATTTTTAATCTCCTTTTTTTTTGCTAACCCACCCAAGCCTCTCACATTGTAACTGATCACAATCATTTTAACAGATAAGCTACACCCACACCTGAAGCCCATTTTAATGGCTTTCACCATGGCTCCCTGCTCCATTTTTCTTACCTTTAATGTCATTTCCTACTATTAATTCCTGTATTAATTCTGCTTCCTCTCCCATGTGCACAATTCCATACTCTCTCCCCAAGTCCCATACCCCTTCTGCAATTTGTTTTGCATCTCCATGTAGAAATTTCCAACTATTTAATTCTAGCTCATTGGCAAGTAAGGTTAAGCTTTGACATTCACTTACTTGTCTGTTAGCTTGACTTCTTTGTTTGCATGTGCATTTGTTCCTTATATTCTTCAGTTTGCTCCATCTTTTCCTTTTTTCCTTTATGATCTCGCGTCTCCTTTTTCTTCTTTCTTTGTATGTTTGTTGTTGCTCGATTTCCTCCATTATTGTCCCTTGTTTCATTCCTGGGTGTGTTGCCTCGGTCTTCCTCTCTGGTTCCATTTTTTGTGCTTGACTATGGTTGTTTCTGTGGCCCTCTGCGGAATACCTTCGATTATTGTTATAACATGCCATGTGTTCATTAATGTCTTCACTTGCCTCTACATCCTGATTGATGGATTTCTGTTGAATGTATTTTTTGTTTATATCTCCCATTTGCTTAGCGTTTGTGCCTATCTCATACATTAAATCTCCATTCTCCTTTTGATATGTTGGGCCCACTTTTTGAGTGCAATTTCCAATTTGGTCTTCCACAGGCTTGTACGTCTCGTTACACGTCCCCGTATTTTTTGAATACCGTGGCCCACTTTCAAGTCCTTGTCTACTGTTTGTTTTTTCAATTTTCGGCTGTTTGTCCCCGTCATTGATTAATTCAACTTCATCCAGTGCCTTTTCTCCTTCCAACGTCTTGTCACTTATTTCTTCATCTGCCTTTTCTTCATTATCATTGTTCTCTAGGACTTCAGTAATTAATGCGTTTGTCCTTCCCAAGGCCTTCATCATTTTACTGTGGTTTTCTTCTATCTCCTGCAGCTCCTCTTCGTCTTCCATCGACGCTATTGACGGCGGAATGAAGGATTCATCTAAACTAATGGACTCTTCATCTTCTGCGCCTTCCTCAATGTCTTCATGGCTTAAACATTCGCACATCTCCTCGGTGAGTCTAATCGTGAAGTCATCATCATTCACCTTAATCCTGAATACCTTGTTGATGAACTCCATCATTGTTGTTTTAACCAAAACTCGCGCCATATCTAGTCTTTGTAAATTCTCAGTCGTCTCGTCCACTTCGGCTAGTGTTCCGATCTTCATTACTAAGGTTGAAAATACTTTTCTTCTTCAAGCATGTACTGGAATCCCGTACATTCTAATCCAAGTGTACCTAGATCCTCCTGAATCTCTAGGTTCCCATTTCCTCAATATTCTAAACCACTGCTGGAAAGTGCCTTCGTATTCTTTCGCAAGCTCCTGCAGATTTTCATCCTTATCTACCTTTAAAAACACTTTGTCTCCGCCTAACGGTATCACCTTTAGCGATGTGATTCCTTCTTCTACCATAAGTTCCTACAACTTGCTAATTTGGTGTATATTATGCACAAAGCCGGTGAATCCTTCTTTTGCCCAAGCCATTTCGTCTTCGTTGACCGTTATCGATAAGCCAGCTTCATGTTTATCTCCCCCCTTATGATTTCCTTCCTTCTGTTTTGGTCTCCATAATCTCACATTCTTTTTGATCTGTTCTTCCTTTTTGTTCATCGTTGCTTCGGCGTACGTCTTCCCCTCTCTTCTCAAACTTTGCGGCTGCGCTTGATTGTTTTTCGTCCTGATAACACCACTATGTGTTTGCTGACTGTTCTTGGTTTTCATTTCTCTTTTCTTGTTAATTTTCGTCCAATAAGTTTTTCTTCCGCTTCTTGAATATTTGGAGATATTCACCCATGTCTTGTATGACCCAAACCAGATATTTTTCAGCTGATTCTCTAACCAGACTGCGTCCTTTACTTCCACGTATCTTATAAATCCAAAAATCTTTCCCATCTTGTTCCTCTTCTTTGCTATGTATACATCTATCACTCTTCCCCAGCGTTCAAAAGTTCTTTGCATTTCCTTTTCACTGGTATCTTCTGGTAGATTATTAACGTAGCATGTAAGGCTTCCATCCCTGTCGTCTTCCGGTTTATGAGTTCTCCTTTTTCTCGGTTGTACGTATGTCCATTCTTCACTGACTATTTCTCCCATAATAGAAAATGTATATTTATTAATCCTAACTCTTAAAAAGAGAATGAAAAGTACGAAAGTCTTACCAAAGTACCACTTCTAAAAGGAGACGATGATTTTAGCCGCCGGTTTCTCTACCATCGCCATCTTCTTGGAAAAATAAAATCATTTCAAATTTTTTATATACTCCAAACTATATAGTGTCAAACTAACTCTAAGAATAAACTTATTCTCCAATTGGCCGAACATCCTCAACAAAGAATCTAACTCGCCCACTAACACCAACAACCACCCTATTAATCTAGTATTGGGAAAATTCAGAGTTCTATATTAGTTGGAAATAGAGTATTGAAATAGTTTATATAGAGGGGCACCTTTCGCTTTAATAGCCAGTTTTATAAAGATAAGTTATATCAAATTCTTATATAATATTTGTTGTGAAAAACAATGTCTTTAATCAAAGTATAAATGGTTTCTTGATGATCAAGAACCAAAATAAGGGTTAGGGTTTAACGGGAAAAGAAACCAAGAAGAAGAAGAAATTACAACAAGGATTAGGCAAATATAATTCTATTTACTATTCACTTTCTCATTAACGTTTACAATGATTACAAGTGAATATCACAATTTGCCACACTCACCAACCTGAGTGTACTAGCCTATTTATAGACTAACTAGGTGACTTGCAGCCCAAGAAACCTAAACAATTGGATCCTTAACACGAGGCCCAATTCGACAGAATATATATATATATATTTCGACAATACAAACTAGAACAGACTTCGACTACAGTTTGAAACAATCAGGCATCAGCATGTGAACAAGCTTCGACTGCATGCTTGCCTTCTGTCGAAAACATGAAAGCTTCTCCTTCGACACAGCATGAGTTCGACCCAAATCTCACAAATCTCCACCTTGGATCTAACTCAGCAACAAGAGAATAAACTAGCTTTCATCATGCAGCTTTATCAACTGCATACAGTGGAAGAACTTGCAACTTGGCAACGTCTTGGTGATCATATCAGCAACATTATCTTCAGTCGAAACCTTCAGCACCTGGACTTCACCACGCTCGATTATCTCTCTGACGAAATGCAGCCTCACATCAATATGCTTAGTTCGCTCATGATAGGCTGAATTCTTCGACAGGTGTATTGCACTTTGACTATCACATTTAATAGTGATACTTCGACCTTGAAGTTTCAGCTCCTTTGCAAAACCTTCAAGCCACAATGCTTCTTTCACAGCTTCAGTGAGGGCAATATATTCAGCTTCAGTGGTTGATAAGGCAACAACCTTTTGAAGCGTCGCTTTCCAACTGATTGTTGTGCCAAACATTGTGAAAACATATCCAGAAATAGACTTTCTAGAATCCATACAACCTGCATAATCAGAGTTAACAAATCCTTCGATTTCGACTATGCTATCACCATTACAGACTCCACCATAAATCAAGACTCTTTTCAGAGACCCATTTATGTACCGGAGAATCCACTTTACAGCTTGCCAGTGCGCCTTTCCAGGATTGGCCATATACCTGCTCACAAGGCTCACTCCATATGCTATGTCCGGCCTCGTACAGACCATAGCATACATCAAAGAACCCACTACACTAGCATATGGAATGCTATTCATATAGATTCTTTTAGCTTCAGTACTTGGACTTTGAGTAGTACTAAGCTTAAACTGAGGATTTGTAGGTGTCACAATAGGCTTCGAATTCGACATACCAAACTTGTCGAGAAGCTTCCGTAGGTATGTCTCCTGAGATAAGCACAACTTCGACTGCTTTCTATCTCTCCGGATGTCAATCCCAAGAATCCTGGCTGCAGCTCCCAGATCCTTCATTTCGAACTCCTTACTGAGTTCAGCCGTCACCTTCGTTACATCCTCAACACTGTTGCTAGCTATGAGGATATCATCCACATACATCAGCAACATAACAAGTGAGTTTCCAGGTCAAAATCTGAAGTAAACACAGTGATCGAACTGACTTCTAGTGAAACCAATGTGTGCCATGAACTTGTCGAATCTCCTATTCCATTGTCGAGAAGATTGTTTTATGCCATACAAAGACCTATTCAACTTGCACACATAATCTTCTTTACCCTTTTCTGCATACCCTTCAGGTTGATGCATCAGGATAGTTTCATCTAGATCACCATACAGAAATGCTGTCTTCACATCCATTTGCTCAAGTTCCAAATCGAACTTTGCCACTATGGCCAACAACATTCGAATGGATCTATGCTTTACAACAGGTGAGAACACATCATTGAAGTCGACTCCTTCATTCTGAGTGAACCCCCTAGCAACCAGTCTCACCTTAAAGCGCTTCGACATCACTCCTTCGATTTCTTCTTTGACCTTGAAAATCCACTTACAACTGACTAACCTTGCTCCTGCAGGTTTCTCAATCAGCTCCCAAGTGTTATTATCATGAAGAGATTTCATTTCGTCATCCATGGCATTTCGCCATTCAGTCTTGTCTCGACTCCTTATAGCTTCCTTGTAATCTCTAGGTTCTTCGTCAAGTACCTCACTTGCAGAGATTAAGGCAAAAGCTATAAGATCTGCATAACCAAGTCTCTGAGGTGGTTTGATGACTCTTCTCGACCTATCTCTTGCCAGTAGGTAGTTATCGACAGTTTCTTTAACCTCATCAGCATCTTGCTCTTCGACTTCATCAGGGCTATGCACTTCAGCATCACTATGCTCCACCTCAATAGGCATCTCTACCTGTTCCAGCTCCTCTTCAGAGATTTCTGCACTTCGACCAACATTACCAGTTTTCTTGAAAGCCATTTCGACCTCATTGAAAACTACATCACGACTTGTGATACATCTTCTGTGACCTGGTTCTAGGCACCACAGCCTATAACCCTTGACTCCCTCAGGATATCCAAGGAACATGCATCTCAGAGCTCTAGGTTCGACCTTGTCTTGCCTAATGTGGGCATAGGCTAAACAACCAAATACTCTCAGTTTGTCGAGATCTGGTGGATGACCCGACCAAACTTCTTCAGGTGTCTTCATTCCCAACGCAGTCGAGGGACATCTATTTATCAGATAAGCTGCTGTCGCAACAGCCTCTGCCCAAAACACCTTCTTCAATCCAGCACTAACCAACATGCATTTAACCCTTTCAAGGATTGTTCGATTGAATCTCTCAGCTAAGCCATTTTGTTGAGGAGTACCTGCTACAGTCTTATGCCTTGCAATCCCATACTCAACACAGTAACTGTCGAACGCTTCGTTGCAGAATTCAAGGCCATTGTCGGTTCTCAACCTCTTAACCTTTCTGCCAGTTTGAGTTTCGACCAGAATCTTCCAACTTTTGAAATTCTCAAAAGTTTCATCCTTCGTCTTCTGAATGAATACCCATAACTTTCTGGAATAGTCATCCACAATGGATAGAAAATTCCTTGCACCTAAGTGTGAAGGATTCCTTGCAGGCCCCCAAAGATCAGCATGAATGTAATCAAGGGATCCATGTGTTCTTTGCTTGCCTTTGTTAAACTTCGCCCTACAGGATTTACCAAATACACAAGATTCACAAAACTCCAGCTTTTCGACTTTTTCACCTCCTAGCAGGTTCTGCTTCCCCAATTCGACCAGGCCTCTTTCGCTGACATGGCCCAATCTCATGTGCCATAATTCTGTCTTTGACACAGGTTTCGTGGATACAACATTTGTCGAACCAATTACAACCTCAGCCTCAAGGGTATACAAGCTTTGTTTCTTCACGCCTCTCAAGACTTCCTTCAACCCCTTCATGACTCTCAAGATACCTTTCTCTCCTTGGAAAACATATCCCTTTCTGTCGAATTCACCAAGAGAAATTAAATTTCTCTTAAGATCAGGTACATACCTAACCCCAGTCAATAGCTTTATTGACTCATCATGGAGCTTGAATCTAACAGATCCAATACCTGCAATCTTGCAAGCTTTATTGTTTCCCAGCAGCACTGATCCTCCATCTTGATCACATAATTCTTCAAACACATTCTTGTTTGGAGTCATATGCCAAGTACATCCAGAATCCATAATCCACTCTTCGCAAGAGTTGCTGCTCGACACCACAAGGACATCAAATGATTCATAACCATCTTGCACTATAGCTGCATTCCCATTGTCCTTACCTCCATGATTATTCAGGCGCTCAGGGCACACCTTTCTTGTATGACCCTCCTTCTTACAGTGATAACATTTGATACCAGACATATCACCACCATAAGACTTCTGCTGAAGCTTTCCTTTCTTCTTATCAAACCTACCATCTTTCTTCGACGATTTCCCTTTCACGGACAACCCTTCGCCAACTGATGAAGGTTTCTGCTCCTTTCTTTCGTTCAAATCCTTCGAATACAAAGCTGCTTAAACTTCTTCAAAGGTCAGGGACTCTCTTCCATACAAGAGAGTTTCTTTGAAGTGAGCATGCGATTTGGGCAAAGCACACAACAACAACAATGCTTGATCTTCATCATAAATCTTCACATCAATGTTTTCAAGATCAAGAATCAGTTTGTTGAAAGAATCCAACTGCTCAGCCAAAGCCTTTTCTTCATTCATCTTGAACGAATACAAGGCTTGCTTCAGGTAAAGACGATTCACCAAGGATTTGGTCATATACAAACTTTCCAGCTTCGTCCATAATTCCGCCGCCGTCTTCTCTTTTGATACCTGCCGGAGAACCTTATCACCAAGGCTCAATAGAATTGTGCTGTGTGCTTTCTCGATCATTGCCGTCTTTTCTTTTTCCGTCAACGCAGCATCCATGGCTGCCATTCCCTTCAACGCTTCCAAACATCCCTGCTGCACCAGTAGGGCTTTCATCTTCAAGCGCCACAGACCGAAATCATTCACTCCGGTGAACTTTTCAATCTCATACTTTGTTGAAGCCATCTTCTCCACGCTCACCGCACCAATGTATTGTGAAAAACGATGTCTTTAATCAAAGTATAAATGGTTTCTTGATGATCAAGAACCAAAACAAGGGTTAGGGTTTAATGGGAAAAGAAACCAAGAAGAAGAAGAAGAAATAACAACAAGGATTGGGCAAATATAATTCTATTTACTATTCACTTTCTCATTAACGTTTACAATGATTACAAGTGAATATCACAATTTGCCACACTCACCAACCTGAGTGTACTAGCCTATTTATAGACTAACTAGGTGACTTGAAGCCCAAGAAACCTAAACAATTAGATCCTTAACACAAGGCCCAATCCGACAGAATATATATATATATATATATATATATATATATATATATATATATATATATATATATATTTCGACAATACAAACTAGAACAGACTTCGACTACAGTTTGAAACAATCAGGCATCAGCATGTGAACAAGCTTCGACTGCATGCTTGCCTTCTGTCGAAAACATGAAAGCTTCTCCTTCGACACAACATGAGTTCGACCCAAATCTCACAATATTAAAGTCTATCGATCACACCTTAAACCTCCCACTGTTAATATTCACACACTAAATTCAAAAGAGTATTAGTTGTGAGGAGATATATTAGAAAAATCTCAAATCACACCTTGATCAAAAATTGAGATTGAAATAATTTATATAGAAGATACCTCTCGCCTTACCTCATCTTATAAACAAATTTTTTAAGGTAAGGACTTATTAAGCAAACTATAATATCTAAAAGTAAAGTCTTAGTTCAAATTAAGGTTACATGCTACACCCCATCACAAAAAGTTGAAAGTTTTTCTAGTACTCGACACATGCACACAAAAATGATAACATGACGTCTAAATATGTTTACTCTTGTAAAATCATGTCTTAAATAACTACTAAGAAATCATTCATCTTTAACATACACATAAAAGTCGGTATCTACTATCTACCCATTACAAATAAGTTCCTTGCACTGCCAATTGTGCCCTTCCACCAAAATTTCTTTGCACTACTAAAAGGCTATTTTCGTAACTAGCAAATTAACCAAAATTCATAGCTTCCATGGCCTATTTGAAGACCACGTGTCAGCGGTTCATTGGCCACTTTTCCACTTTTCTCTCTCTTGCTCTTTCTTTTCCCACTTTTTTTTCTCTTTCTTCCGTTTTCTCTCTTCCATCTCTCACTTTCCCACAAACCCTAAATCTCTCACTTTCCCACAAACCCTAAATCCAACACCCGCCGCCGCCCCGTTTCTCCGCTATATATACCACCACCCCGCCGTTTTCTCTCTTTCTCTTTCATTCAACTCCCTCATTCTCGTCTCTCTTTCTCTTTTCACATTGGATTTTGATGTTTTCTCATTGTTTTGCATAACAAATTGGTGAAGTGTTTCTTGGATTTCGTTTCAGGCGTGTGACCTAAAATGCTTACATATTTTAATTTGTTTCTTTTTTTTTCAGGTACAGATGCCCAAGATGCATCAAACAGAGCTGTTCGAGACACTCGGGGGCTCTCAGGTTTGTTTGTTTCATAATGATTGTTCTGGTGTCATTACAGGATAAAATACTATACTTTCCGTCTATATGGGTTACTTTGTACTTGTGTTTTAAGTTGGCCATTAGATACCTCTATATATTACTTAACTTTTAT
Source organism: Lathyrus tuberosus (assembly GCA_022829125.1). Classification (NCBI taxonomy): domain Eukaryota; kingdom Viridiplantae; phylum Streptophyta; class Magnoliopsida; order Fabales; family Fabaceae; genus Lathyrus; species Lathyrus tuberosus. Next base: position 661,737 of record JALAZF010000073.1, on the reverse strand, counting down.
GTTTTTTATTCTATAACTTTCTCACATTTTGTTGTGTGTGCATATATTTATTTATTTGTTTTCTGATAATTAGGTGGAGAGCGGTCTTTTTCAACTTTGTGCTTTGCATTAGCCCTTCATGAAATGACAGAGTCCCCATTTAGAGCAATGGATGAATTTGATATCTTTATGGTATGGTTGTTTTCTTCTGATAATTCACCATTATTTTTTTGCCCGCGTACTCTAAATAAATTATGTGTTGTGTTTGCTTATTTCATGAAGTTTATAGGCCTCTATTTTTTGAAATAAGCATCAATTATACAAAGTTCTAAAATCTATTTATTAACAAGCTTTGCTACTATATGGAACTGGGTTTGATATTCAGGACGCAGTAAGCCGAATGATCAGCATAAATACTCTGGTTGATTTTGCTGTGGCACAAGGGTCCCAATGGATATTGATCACCCCACATGATGCTAGGTATTGGTTTCAATAATAGACATGATTATTTTGTCAAGTGTTTTTTTTACAATACATGATAGATATCTTGAATTCAAGCAAGTGGATGAGCTATTGACTTTTGACTGTAATTTTTGTGTTTGCATATGCAGCTTGGTGAAAGCAGGGAACAAGGTAAAGAAGATGCAAATGCCAGCTCCCCATTTTTGATCACCTCCTATTTTCTTTATTTATACCTGAAAATCTTCATTTTTGGTTCTTCATCTGCAACTTTATTTGCTTTTCATCATGTTACGTATATAGTTATACATTGATCTTGGGAAGCACAGAATCATTTGCATTGAATATCTAATTCACGAGATCTTGACTGTTGGACCTCACTTCAGAGCTTATTGCTAAATCGCTTAAGAATTTTAAGGTTTTGGTTCTTATTTCTTGTGAGGGTTTCACTACGGATGAACTTGCCGTCATTGCTTCTAATTGCAGTTTTTTTATCCTTCACGCCAATTTCACAGTTCTGCATTATTTTTTCAATCACCTGATTTCTCTAAATTTTGATGTCAAGTAATCAACTCTAGGCTGTTATTCTGAGAATTGGATTCCTTCCATCGCCTCAATCTCACAGTAGTCAATCTGCATTGTCTGCCCTAAATCATGTTTGCCTAATGAAAGTTGTTTAAGATTTAAAAGGCAAATGCTCATTATAGTTCAAGCTGAATGCTCATTATAGTTCATATAGTCGCACGGGACACGACCCGTTAGTTTCCGCCAAGAAAACAATCATATATATTATTGGCCAAGATGCTGTAGAAGAGCTTCAAGCCTACATAAACACAGATAAGTGAGTTTTGAAACAAATCTACAATATGGAAAGTTAGTCACACTTTGATGATGTTAAAAAACTGATTAGTGAAACTTTGGTTCTAATGCTTTTTCTATTTTTAGGAAACCTGTCGCTAAAATCTACCCAACAATAACTGTTGTTGGTACGAAACCTGCTCCAGAAGCAGTATCTTTCTCTTCCATGGGGCCGAATATAATTACACCAGATATTATCAAGGCAAGTTTACACATTGGACTATGTTTTCTTTGGATAAACAAATTCACTAAGATTTTTTAAACATAAATATTCCTTTTCTTAGTTTTGCTGATTGTTTACAGGATCAGACAGTAAAATGCCATGCAACGCCATTTGAAGAGAGACTGGATAAGGCATTATCCGAGGAGAAACATCTCTCTCAAAGGTATCCTAAAACATTCATGCTATTCTACATTTGTTCATTTAAGTTGACTACAAATTTAATTCAAGTTTAGCATGCTGTGAGGATAAAACTATTATCAAAGAACGCCAGTTTGCTTGATATGTATGAGTGTGACAAATCTACTGCTTTTGTATGAATTAGTTATCTCAATATTTTGAGGAGTTTTTATTTCATAAGTATGCATAGATGATGAATGTTGTTGGATATATTTGCTAATAGTTGATTCCTAACATCTGAGTGTCTATATAATGCCAATTTAATTTGTCATTTCTTTTATTTACAGGAAACTTGCCTCTGGTTGATTTTGCTGTGGCACAAGGGTCCCAGTGGATATTGATCATCCCACATGATACTAGGTATTGGTTTCAATAATAGACATGATTATTTTGTCAACTGTTTTTTTTACAATACATGATGGATATCTTGAATTCAAGCAAGTGGATGAGCTCTTGACTTTTGACTGTAATTTTTGTGTTTGCATATGCAGCTTGGTGAAAGCAGGGAACAAGGTAAAGAAGATGCAAATGGCAGCTCCACGTTCATGATCACCTCCTATTTTCTTTATTTATACCTGAAAATCTTCATTTTTGGTTCTTCATCTGCAACTTTATTTGCTTTTCATCATGTTTGGTAAATGATTTATTGCATACCTAAATTGTGGCTTTGAGTTTTTTTTAAAGAATCACTTGGTTATAATTTGTCACCATGTCTCAACGTGCCATTTGTTATAAGATTATTCTGCCAACATTTTGATGAATGAGATTCTAGAGACTTATAATGTTTTTACATGAGGATCAGAGCCTTTTTTGTTTATTTGTCTTATGACATTTATATATGAAAGATGAACGGATTGTCTTTAAAACTAGATTTTTTTATAATCTCATTGAAACATGCTCTCTAACTTGTCATCATTATTATTATCATTTTCAGAAGATATCAGGTATGCCAACTTCATTAAATAGAGAAACAACACACGACACAACATCTCTCAAGACAATGGTTGAGTCATCCACCTCACAGAACAACAAGACTGGATAAAGCAGACAGTTTTTTGGCATTGTAGTTCATACCATAATCTTTGAGAAGAAATACTAGAATCTTATTTGGTGAGTCTAAATAGTTAGTTTGTAAAATCATATCAAACATTGCACAATTTTTAAAATCTGATAGGTTGTGGAGGTTTAAACACTACACACATTTTTTTTTTATGTATTTCAGGTTTTAAGTTCCTTTCATGTTTATCCTCCTTCAATAATCATCATTGATTTTGTTTTCATCTGAGACTGTTGAAGATGTATCACTTGTCAGCACAGAGCACGTAGTTGGAACATTGATATCGTTATGTCTAAGCTGCCGGGATAAATATCGAGAAATAATTCTTAAAGGAGCAATTCGATGTCTTACGGCCAACAGTGGAGGGCATGATTAAAGCTCAAGATAAAGCCCACACCATGTTCAACAATTTTTTTTCCACACGTTCCAATTAGTTTTGTCTGATCTACAATTGGGTCACTTCCTTTGTTATTGAAATTCTCTTTCATTAACTTGATACATTCTTGAATGTAGTTTTTGGCTCAATTCTACGATTATCTATGATTATTCTAATACAATTTGATTTATATAATAATGGGTCATTATATAATTAATTTATCATTTCATATTTTCAAATGTTTTTAAATACATTATAAATACACAATATCAATGCCCATCTCTTTGGACTATGCCTTATTTTCAAAACTCATAATGACGAGGATAGTGATGAGTGATGACCTAGTTCACTTTTCAAATACTCGTGCAGATGAAACTTTTCACTTAAGTATTTATTTAATTTGACTTATGATAGAAAATAAAAATAAGTTTATTTGTAAAACCATTGGAAAAGTATGCACTTGTCTCTACCGCAACAATTAGACGCCTTTTAAAAAGTTTTGCTGACATTTTACACTTAGATTTATAAAATCTGCAAAATTGTTGAATTGTTTTTTTTTTCTTTTTCAATAAGCAATATTATTAAGAAACAGGCCCAAGAAGTGCAAAGACCAACAAAGACAGATTACACTACACAGCCAAGAACAAAATTGTTGAATTTTAAAACCATTGGAAAAGTATGCTATTGTCTCTACCACAAAGTTGGATACCTTTTTCTTTGCTATGATGTTGGAAGTTTTTTTTTTATATATATTTTATTTTCGGAAATATATGAATCAATCAATTAGTAAAATGGTCTCTTTCTAAATTATTATTTGTAATAAAAAACATATCTTTAAAATAAAGAATAAGTCCAAAAAATATTTAAATAAGAATTTCAAATATATACTATATCTAAACAATATGTTATCTTAAATATATTTAAGTAAAAGTCTAAATTTATAATATATCCATACATATAATTCTCAATAATATCGTGGTTTTGTTGAAAAAAATATTATATTGAAAGAGATATGTTCAAATTTGAAATTTAGAGTTGAAAATTTGACTAATTGGTGTCAAGTAGAGTGATTGTTTATTCAACTATACCACTATGTATGGAAATTGATTGCAAGGTATTGTAACGTTTGACACAGACTAAACTCCTCATAAATTTTCTTTTAACAAAAGAAAAAAAAATCTACAATTATAAGATAAAAAATCCTGAGAAATAGCATAAGAAGAAACAATTCCTAGATCAAGACCTCAGAAAAAACAAACAATAACAACTAATAGCATAAGAAGTAACAATTCTGAAAATAACTAATACCGGTGAATTTCTCAATCTCATACTTTGTTGACAACATCTTTTTTTTCACGTTTACCGCACCAGTTTGTTGTGAATTGATGTCGTCAAGAACAAATCAAACTATGAAAAAGATTGAGTTTCTTTAACAAACACAAGAAACCCTAATAGGTTTTACGAAAGAAAGAAAAAAGAAGGAAGAAGAAACATAATTGGTTAAAACTACTTTACTACTCACTTACTCAATAAGGGTTCAAAGATTACCAGTGAATAACAACAATTAAACTCTCTTTCAACAACCTGAGAGAACTAGTGTTTTTATAGACTACTAAAATAACTTAGTCTACAAGCTAACTTAACAATTAGACTTACAAGAAAGACCTAATTCGACATGCTTTAAACAAAACATATTTCATCTTCAACTACAACAAACATGTGAACAGACTTCGACTACAACATGCATGGCTTCTGTCGAACCAAGAAGCTACCTTTGTCGACACCAGAGTTCGATCCAAAAATACCACAATCACTTCTCAAATACCCGCTCCACCACCACCACCACCACGAATCTCTTTTCCCCAATTCACAACCCACTTTACACTCTGGTCACTCGCTTTTACAGCTATCCCTACCTCCCAATTTCCACCACACTACACCCAATAACATTGCCTATTTCCTTTTTTTCCACGTAATAACAATTTCCCTCAACCATATTTTAGAACCCCTAAAATTGAATAAGGGGTTTTTTAAGAGACTAATGCTTTAGAATGGCTATTTCAAGTAGAACAATTTTTTGCTTTTTATAACATTCCTTATGAAAATCGGTTTCCCCGTGGTTGTTTTCTATATGAAAGGGGATGCTTTAGGATTGTATAAATGAATGTTTCAAAACCATGAATTAGCCAAATGGAAAATGTTTTCTAGAGCCCTTGAACTACGTTTTGGCCCCTCAACCTATGAAAACCACCGGGCCCAACTCTTTAAACTAAAACAACATGGCTCGATTTCTGAATACCGAGTCAATTTTGAAAAATTGAGAAATAGAGTAAAAAGGTTACCACCAGATCCACTACCCAAACACTATAACACTATATAAACCACTAGCCACACCTAACTCCAACACAACCCAAACTGTTTACCTATATGCTGCGCTACTGCAACACAAAGAGAAGAACGTATATCTCAAGGCTTATGCTTTAATTGTGATGAGAAGTTTATCTAGACCAAAAATGTGTAGTAGACAAATTTATCTTACTCATGCATAAGGTAAATGATGATAATCCTAATCAAACTCAAGAGACTAATGAAATTTATGAGGTTGTAAAAGTTAGGTCTAAATCTGAAGAAACATATTTCAACTTTCACCACAAGATGTTAGTGGACAACTTTCCCCCCAAAACTTTAATGTTTAAAGGATTTCCTGATGGGCTCTCAGTAAAAGTTCTCATCCATAGAGGTAGCACCCACAATATCTTTCAACGTCGTATAACCCAGCATCTCAAAATTCCAACAAAAATCATACCCAATTTCTTTGTTATGGTTGGTAATGACTCTTAATTACTATGTTTTGGACTATGCCTTAACTTCTCATCACATTGTGAAACCATCTATTTTTATTCCATTTTATTTACTTCCAATCAAGGGAGATGACATAGTCTTAGGCTGGGAATGGTTGAGAACACTTGGTCCTCTTATGGTTGACTTTTCAATACCTAAAATTTCATTCACCTATAATTATAAAGACATCACTGTTACAGGTGACCCAAAATCCTCTCTAACACCATCAACCTACAACCAACTTTGTCACCTATTCCACACAAACAGTATCGCTTAAATGCACATTTTTCTCTACCAACATGTTGGACAAGTGACTTCAAGCACAAGAAGGGGAGGGGTGAAATATAGTATTTAAAATTCAGGATTACTTTTATACTTTTCTAGATTAAGACCATGTTAATAGTTTCTTTGAGAGTAAACGGAAGCATAAATAAAAACTAATGATAAACAAAATAAAATAAAGATAGTAAGGGTTAGAGAGATTGCACCAGAGAGTTATTCAGGTTTGGTCGAATCTTGGCCTAGTCTTGTCCCCAAGAGATCTTCTTGAGATTTTGACTAAAACTTTGAGATTTTACAGGTTATGCCCAAGAACCTTTTGATACTAGCTGATCTTTATAATGACTTATCCCCAATCAAACATGAAGCTTTTACCCAAGCTAAAATAACAATCAAAATAGAGATTTTCCAAGCTAATATCAAGAACCAAGCTAATATTTTAAGATTGGTTAATCTCAAGAACCAATCACTATTCTTCAAGAGTATCACACTCTTGAAAGTAATAACAAGGTGTTAGATGTCAAACATGCCTTATATTTCTCATTAATACTTGGCATTTTTCTACTATTTTATGTTTAATTGTTGGATTTTATTCTTGAATGTTGTCATTCTTCAAATATTGTGAGAATACCTTTGGTGCTTGTAATTTGTGTGTTATTATGCAGAAAAAGGCATTAAGTTATCAAAGAAGTAAGACATAAGAAAAGTGATTAAAGTTGCCAAAGAAGTGAAGAAACTTCAGTAAGTTCGCTTTGCAAACTTGCCAGCGAATGTTCGTTGGGCGAACATCTAGCAAAGCTCCAGCGAACACTCCCAGACTTGAGGCAGTAAGAAAAGGCACCTAAGTTCGCAGTGCGAACTTCCAGCAAAAGTTCGCTGATTCAACGCTCCAGCGAAGGCCTGGCGAAGGACATCTTGGATGAGGCATTAGCTAAAGGGACCTAAGTTCGCTGTGCAAACTTGTAGGCGAATTGATCGCTTTGCAAATAATTATTTGCATTGCGAACTTATGCAGAATATCAGAGGTGGTTTAACAGATCAGAGGCACCTCAGGTGCCTATTTGGTAGTTCGCTAGGCGAATAAAAAGTTCGCAGTGCGAACTTGGCAGATTTCAAGTGATGTATAAAAGCACTTTTTGTCATTTCTTGGGATCATAACCTAATTTTCTCACATCATAACCTAAGTTTCTGACTTTTCTTCATCCAAGAGTGATATTTCACCAAGAGAAGCTGGATTTGCATCCGATCTCGATTATTCGACGCAGATGCTTTTTCATCTCCTCCCGATACTTGTGAAACAAGCTACCATGACAATGTGTAACTAAACACCTTTTGTGTCAAGATTAGTGGTAGGTAATCCTTTATTTTGTATGTATTGATCTTGATAACTAGTTTGTGAACTTTGTTGATGATTAATATATGGTGAAAAACTTTGTTTGTATGGTTTATAATTTGTTTTAGTTCATGATTGAGAAATATGCTCTAATACTTGACCTAAGTTTTAATCCATCAACAATCATGAGGCTAGAGATAGTTTTGAGAGTTGATGTTCATAAATATTGATCTTTGAATGTTATCATATTGATAGTTAGAGTGAGAGATCATCTAAGGATCACTATGGTAAATCTCACAAGAATTGTTACAGATAAACTTGTTGAGAGGATATGTGATTATATTCATTGTTAACAAGTTCACATACTTTATTGAGTAAATACGTATGAAACGGATTATCGGCCCGTAATCTTGGTATGCTTTTACCAAACTTTAAAACCAATTTCTTTACCGTTGTTATTAATCTTTTATGCAAACGTTCCTTTTCAAATCAACCAAACTCTTTGTTACCCTAAGTTTAGAATGATTTCAACTATAGAACGGCGGTAACATCTATACAATCCCTGCAGATACGATAACAAAAGCTCCACTGAAATACTGTTCAACAAAATGGCGCCGTTGTCGGGGATTGTTGTTTGATATTGTAAGCATTGCAATAGTTGTCAAGTTTTAAGCTTTTATAACTTTTTCCTGAGCTTCTTAATTTGTTTGGTTAAGTTTTGCAGACTCTGTTTATGCGAGGAAAGTTACCTGCAGATCAACTTCTTTTCGATCCTAAGATTGAGAGAACTACACGTAAGTTGAATAACAAAACTAGATGGAGGAGGCAACTTGCTAAAGAAAGACGAGAAAGAGGAGAACGCTCTATTTCTACACCAACACCACAGTTAACGCCAACCATGGCTGCACCACCTCCACCACCACCTGCTTTAGTTCCATGTACTAACAGTCCGAGGCACACAGCTCAGTTTGCATGAAATGTCCACAACGGTATGTACTCTGAGATAAAGACCGACATCTTTGCTCTTCTATACCAAAATTCATTCACCGGTATGGATCATGAGGATCCCTTCACTCATCTTACCAAATTTTACGAAATTACGGGTGCAACTGGAGCGCCTGAAGCTGAAGAGGAGTCTTTGTTCTAGAGATTGTTTCCTCATTCCTTAATAGGGAAGGCAAAGGAATGGTACCTTGATCAGTTGACTGCAATTATGACGGATTAGAATATGTTGGAAGAGAAATTCCTAGAACGATTTTTTCCACATAATCGTTTTACGGAAGCAAAAACGGTGATCGCGGTTTTCTCACAAGGTGGAAATGAATCCCTCAACGAAGCTTGGGAGAGATTCAAATCTATGCTAAGAAAATGCAAAGGACACAGTTTTGATGAACTTACACAAGTTCATATTTTCAGAAATGGTCTCCAACCGGTTCACAAGACCTTGTTGGATGCTACTTCGGGCGGTTCTTTAATGTCGAAAAGCGCTGAGGAAGCAATTACTATCATTGATAAAACGGCACTCAATGACCATCAAGGGAATCATAATTGTGGCACTACTAAAAAGAAACCAGGAATGCTTGAATTGGGGACTAATGATGCTATTCTTGCCCAAAATAAATTGCTATCTCAACAAGTGGAGTTGTTAACACAACAAATGTCAAAGCTCCCTCAACAACTTAAAGAGATGCAAGACATTTCGAGCAAGAATGTGCAAATAGCCGTTTGTGAATTGTGCAAAGGAGATCACCCTAACGGCTATTGTCCTTCGGAGAATGAAGAAGCAAATTACATGGCAAATCAAAATCAACAACAAGGTTATCAAAGGCAACAACAACCTTATTTATTAAAACAATTCTCAACAACCTTATGAAAACCCTCAAGGATACCAATAAAGAGGGAATTATCAAAATCAACAAGGATACCGTCAAAATCCTTATCAACCGACACAACCTCAAGGTGGAAGTTCAAAGTTAGAAGAAACTCTCAACCAATTCATTCAAATGTCAATGGCCAACCGAAAGACTAATGAGACATTAATCAAAAATCTTGAAAACCAAGTTGGGCAACTTGCAAAACAATTAGCCGATCAACAACCGGTGCCATCTTTTTTCGTAAACACTCAAACCAACCCGAAGGAACATTGCAAAGCCATTGTGACTAGGAGTGGAAGAGAGTTGGGGGAAGGAGAAAAAATGAGAAAAATATTGATGTGAAAAGTGATGAGATTGTGGAGGAAGACAAAAATAATGAGGTAGAAGTTGAAAAGAATGATGAGGAAGAAGTTGAAAATGAATATGAGAAGTTAGTTGAAAATGAGAACCTTGAGAAAGAAAAGATAGAAGAGAAAAAGAGAAGATTCAAAAAGGGGAAGGAGAAAGTGAATCCTATTCCTATTCAAAATCTACCTTACCCTCATGTACCCACCAAGAAAGACAATGCAAGGCATTACACTTGTTTCATGGACATATTCCGACAATTACAAATCAACATTCCGTTTTCCGAAGCGCTTGAACAAATGCCCAAATACGCTAAGTTCATGAAAGATATTTTTACAAAAAAGAGAAGATATTCGGAGCCGAAAACAATTATCCTTGATGCAAGTTGTAGTCCAATAATTCAGAGAACTCTACCAAAGAAAGAAGTCGATTCGGGGCGTGTTACTTTGCCAATAACAATTGGTGATGTTTATGTTCGCAAAGGCTTAACTGATTTGGGCTCAAGCATCAACTTAATTCCATTGTCTATTGTGAAGAGGCTTGGGAACATTGAAATGAAAGCAATTCAAATGACATTACAATTGGCCGACAAATCTACAACTCATCCTCATGGATTAGCTCAAGATGTGTTGGTAAAGGTGTATAAAATTTTCTTTCCGGTTGACTTTGTTGTAATTGATATGAAGGAAGAAGAGGATGCTCCATTGATTCTTAGACGCCCTTTTATGAAGACCGCTCGAATGATGATTGATGTTGACGACGACCTTATGAAAGTAAGAGTTCAAAATGAAGAGGTGTGCTTTAATCTTTTTGAAGCAATGAAGCATTCCAAAGATAAGCATGATAGTTTCCGTATTGATGCAATGGAATAAGCCATAATGGAAGTCTCAAATAAAGTTCACATAGCATCTCCCTTGGAAAGAGCTTTTGGTGACTCATTTGAAATACTTACCAATGAGGAAGAAAGGGAACTTGGAAAATGCTTGAAGGAACTTGAATCTTTAAAAGAATTACAACCATGGGAAAGTGAAATGGAAGTGTTGCAGAAAGAGGCGAATGATGAAAAATATCAACTTGAATTGAAAGTGTTGCCTTCTAATTTGAAGTATGTGTTCCTTGATGAAGGTTGTAACAAACCGGTTATCATTAGTATAATTTTTTCCGACAAGAGGAAGACCGTTTGATTCAAGTTTTGAAGAAACATCAACAAGCTATAGGTTGGGTTCTTTCCGATTTGAAAGGAATTAGTCCGGCCTATTGCATACACAAAATATTAATGGAAGAGAATTTCAAAGCGGTATCTCAACCTCAACGCCGTTTGAATCCTACAATAAAGGAAGTGGTGAGAAAGGAAGTTGTAAAGCTATTGAATGCCATAATGATTTATCTGATATCCGATAGTCCATGGGTGAGTCCTGTGCAAGTTGTGCCCAAGAAGGGTGGAATGACCGTTATAAGAAATGAAAAAAATGAATTGATTCTGACGAGAACTGTAACGGGTTGGAGAATGTGTATCGATTATAGGAGGCTTAATACCGCTACTCGAAAAGATCACTTTTCACTACTGTTTATGGATCAAATGCTTAAGAGATTATCGGGTTAAGAGTTTTATTGCTTCCTAGATGGTTATTCCGGGTATAACCAAATCTTGGTTGATCCGGAAGACCATGAGAAGACGGTGTTCACTTGTCCCTTTAGAATTTTTGCATACCGAAAGATGCCTTTTGGCTTGTGCAATGCGCCAGCAACTTTTTAATGGTGTGTACAAGCCATTTTTTCTGAGCATATTGAGAAAACAATGGAAGTGTTCATGGACGACTTCTCCGTGTTCGGAGCTTCTTTTGATCTATGTTTGAAAAATTTGGAGACCGTTCTTGAACGGTGTGTGGAAACAAACTTGGTGCTAAATTGGGAGAAGTGCAACTTCATGGTAACAGAGGGGATTGTGCTCAGCCACAAAGTCTCCTCTAAAGGCCTTGAAGTTGATCAAGCAAAAATTGAAGTGATCGAGAAGTTGCCACCACCAACAATTGTTAAAGGAATCCGGAGTTTTCTAGGCCATGCGGGATTTTATAGAAGATTCATCAAAGACTTCTCCAAAGTTGCAAGACCTTTGAGCAATTTTCTCAACAAAGATAAGTCTTTCCTCTTTGATGATGAATGTTTAAATGCCTTTCAAATTTTAAAAGAAAAACTCATCACCGCACCCATAATCATTGCTCCTAATTGGACTTTAAATTTTGAATTAATGTGTGATGCAAGCGATTATGCGGTTGATGCGGTGCTTGGTCAAAGGAAGACCAAAATTTTTCATGCCATACATTACACGAGTAAAGTTTTAAATGAGGTACAAGTGAGTTATGCTACCACTGAAAAAGAATTACTCGCTATAGTGTATGCTCTCGAGAAATTTCGGTCTTACCTTATTGGTTCAAAAGTTGTAGTCTACACTGACCATTCGGCCATTAAATATCTGCTTATCAAGCCGAATTCTAAGCAAAGGCTAATCCGGTGGATCCTTTTGTTACAAGAATTTGATTTGGAAATTCGTGACAAGAAGGGGTCTGAAAACTTGGCAGCGGATCATTTATTCCGTTTGGTTAATGTAGAAGTAACACACAGAGAAAGTGAGGTCCGAGAGGAGTTTCCGGATGAAAAACTGTTTAGGTTACAAGTTAGACCGTGGTTTTCAGATTTTGCTAACCACAAAGCAACCAGATTTATACCGGAAGATCTAACTTGGAACCAAAGAAGGAGATTCTTATCGGATGCCAATTTTTATGTTTGGGATGAACCGTATCTTTTTAAGTTAGGTGGTGATAATTTGTTGAGAAGGTGTGTCACTAGTGATGAAGCTAAAAGTATCCTTTGGCATTGTCACAATTCTCCATATGGAGGGCATTACAATGGTTTGAGAACGACAACAAAAGTCCTCCAATCGAGCTTTTATTAGACGTCGTTGTTTAAAGATGTAAACCTCAATGCGAAAAGTTGTGACATATGCAAAAGAAGTGGCGGGACTGGAAAACGGGATGAAATGCCCTTACAAACTATTTTGGAAGTTGAGGTTTTCGATTGTTGGGGTATCGATTTTGTTGGACCATTTCCCCCATCTTTTTCAAATGAGTACATTTTGGTTTCGGTTGACTATGTTTCTAAGTGGGTGGAAGCAATTGCATCACCGAGGGCCGATGGCAAAACAGTGATCAAATTTCTAAAGAAAAATTTATTTTCCCGTTTTGGCACCCCTCATGTGTTGATTAGTGATGGCGGGTCGCACTTTTGCAATACACCGCTTGAAAAGGTTTTAGAGAATTATGGTGTAAAGCATAAGGTTGCAACCCCTTACCACCCGCAAACAAATGGTCAAGCTGAAGTCTCAAATAAGGAGGTAAAAGGATTCTTGAAAAGACCGTGTCAAGCTCTCGAAAAGATAGGTCGCAAAAGCTTGACGAAGCTCTGTGGGAGTATCGCACCGCTTACAAGGCTCCAATAGGTTTAACTCCCTTCCAAATGGTTTATGGCAAGACATGTCATTTACCAGTTGAATTGGAGCACAAAAGCTCTTTGGGCGTTGAAATTGTTAAACTTTGATCCGAACTTGGTCGGCGAGAAAAGAAAGGTCCAATTACACGAGTTAGAAGAAATGAGGAATAATGCTTATCATTCTAGCAAGCTCTATAAGGAAAAAGTTAAGGGGTATCATGAAAAGAAAGTTTGTTAGAAAGAATTTCGGGTAGGCCAAATTGTTCTTCTATTCAATTCCCGTTTGAAGATTTTTCTGGGAAAATTGAAGTCCAAGTGGTCTGGACCATTTTTTATTAAAGACGTGAAGCACTACGGTGCTATTGTGATAGAGGACTTGCAGAAAAAGGAAAGTTGGATTGTGAATGGCCAACGACTTAAAATTTATCTTCGAGGCAAGATTGATCGTGAAGATTGCGCAGTGTTTCTAGATGATTATTGAGGTCATCTTGGACCGTCGAGCTCGACGTTAAACAAAGCGCTAGTTGGGAGGAACCCCAATGTCATACCCCAAATTTTGACTACCAAGATTTCCCATCAGTGTGCAAATCATTACCACAATATGGATGAACCATCATGCCTTATCAATATCCTCAAAGATGATTGAGCATTCACGACAAACAAGAGTTAGGGTTTTAAGCCCTCTCAGAGCACTTAGGCAAAGGATTAATCAAGAAATGACATGATCTTCAACTTGTCTAGCCTCTCAAACACCCATAAAGGATCAAGAGGACTCCCACCTCAATAATCAAGCACAAGGTTGCAACATTCCAAGTGGATCAAGCCTCAAGATTGCTAGTGTCACCAAATTAGGGTTTTGGTCGACTGAGGCCTCCAGATGAAAATTTTCATCTGGGAATGAGCCAATGCTTCAAAGCATAACCTAAGATACTCCAAGGGACCTCATGGACCCAATCATCAAGTCAGTTTAACCTCAGGGGATGCATTTACCAAAAAAACCAGGAATTAGGGTTTCTTGACCTAATTTACCCCTAAGTTGACTTTTGGGACAAAACATGGGCCAAGACCTCAAGACATGGTTTGAGGGTCTCTAATACACTACATTGATCCATTTCCAACAATGGATTGATCCAAGAAGCTTGATCCACAAGCTTCAATTTCATCTGGACCACAATTAGGGTTTCGAGGAAAAAGTCAACTGTACCTTTGACTTTTGACCAAGACATGCTACCAAACCTTGGAACATGATTCAATACACCCTATAACACCTATGGAATATATCCATTAGGTTTGATTTAGGTCAAGGGCTTGATTTCACAAAGGATCGCACAGTTTGGATTTCATCCGATAAAAAGTCAACTGTGCACAAAATCAAATTAGACTTTTTGGGATTTTTCACAATTATGGTTCATTGACCCTAAAACAATGTTAAAATGTGATTTGAATCATCATTCATCAAGAAAAATCAAGAAAAGTGAGTTAACTTGTAAAAGGGGTAACCATAAAATACTTAGAATTTTTCTAAGTTATGGAACAAAGTGGCTAGGATACCAACTTCCAAGGACCATAACTTGAGATCCAAGCAACCATTTTGGATGGTCCAAAGCTAGATTTGTAGCTCTCATTACACTCTACAAAAGTGTCAACTAGACCTCATTCCAATTCATCATGGATTTTTAGTTATGGATTGATCAAAATGGCAAAAAACATGATAAAGACACTTTTCCAACACTTAGTGAAAATCTGCCTAAGTTAGCAGCCTTGAACATCAATGTTCATGATGATTTTTCAATTGGATCCAAAAAGTTTCAAGACAAACTATGATCACACATGTGTTGTATCATATGAGGGATTTCCAATGAGCCCAAGAACATGAGAAAACTCCACCTGAGCTAGGAGTTATGACAGCTGCAACATGCCTTGCTGCCAACTGTCTTGGCAAGGCAGATTTGTGCATAAGGGCTCGATTTGATCAAATTATGCAACAACAAGCATGGTTATCTATGTGCACACCTCAAGGGGGAACAACCAAGGGACAAACACTGATCTCCCAGCCTCCCAAGTCCATGGATCTATGTTTAGGCATGACACTCCTAAATTCAAAGATGCTTCAAATATTCAATTTTGTTTCAAAGCATATAACTGATGCATAGAGGTGGCATTCATCAAGACAATGTTATCCAAGTTCAGTCAAGACTTATCCTTGAACCAAAGAACCTTAGGCTTGTTCTCTAACCTCAAGTCAATGGCTAGAGGAGACTTGAGATTCCATTTGATCACAATTGACCACAAACCTGTACCAGCTGCCATACACTATTGCAGCTAAAACAAACTTGACACACTATAAATAGAGCTCATTTGTGCTCAGTTTGAGTACACCAAAGCACCCAAACTGATGCTTTCCTCAAAATCTCCTCTTTCACTCCAATTTTGCCTTCTAACTCAAGTCACCATCGGGTTTTGAGTTTGAGAGCAATTCCAACCAAACCAATCACACACACACACCTCACATATAACATATAGAAGTGATCCATAACACAAAATCACATCTAGAACATCAGGTTCTCAAAATCACCAGCCATCTGCACAAGCCTTTGACAAATTTGCAGTTGAGGTGCCAAATCCAGTTCCAGCTCAATTCAATCCACTCCAAGCATCCAGACACACTCCATAGCACCTAAGGAAGTTGTTCACATCATTGGAACCAACCTGTAACACCTCCAACCTAGAACTCGATCACCAGCTGCAAGAGGTAAGCCTAAACTTGGTCATCTCATGATTCATGCATATTTCCTCGCACAATAATTTTTCCATATGTTCATAATCATGTATGGAGTGTTTCCCCTCAATTGATTGCTTTGTATGAATCGTGTATGGAATTTCTTAGCCTTCATGCAGAAATTAGGGCTCTTGAGGTTTCTCTTTGATTTCTCATTCCATACTTAAAATAAATGAAATTAAACACCATAGACATGATCGTGAGTTGAAAACGGGCAGATTGATATGTGGATTGTGTGATTTCATCAAGTATTCAGTGAGATTGATGAGAAAATGCAAATCAGACAAAAACAGGGCACGCGGGCCTGAACAAGGTGTTCTTGGCGCCCTTTTTCAAACTTTTGAATTTTTGAATTTTTATTATTTTATTTAATTGATTCAAAAATTAATTTCTCTCTGAATTTTAATGATTTTGAGTTGATTCTTTTTTTCAAAATTCACAAAAAAGTTAAAATATTTTATTTTACAAAAATTTCCCAAAAATATTATTTATTTCATATATTTGATATTTTTGCAAAGAATTAATTTTTATTTGTTTTTTAACATTTTAAAAATTTTCTTTCTCTTGATTTTCCAAACTTAAATGGTTTTCAATCATTTTGTGGATAAAAACATGATTTTTGAAACATTGACCCAAAATCACAACTCATTTCTCACATGTTTTCAATGATTTTATTAATTTTTAATCAAAATTAATTCCATTTTTAACAAAATTAGGGTTTTGATTGGATTCACCCTCATCAATCTTTTTCAAAAGACTATTTGGGCATCTTGATAGAGTGTACGTCCCACCTCTTTGTAAATAAAACAATTTTGGGCCCCAGTTATTGTATAAGACCCACTGTGATTTCAAAAATCTCGGCGCAATCGCCGTTTTCAAAACGTTTTCATCTGGGCCTCCCCTCGTGTTTTAAGTCCCATTTCTTTTCCTTTTTCAAATAATTTGGGCTTCTCCTTGAGTTGTAAGACCGATCCCTTTGTACAAAAACCTTTTTGGGCCTTAGTCGTAGTATAAGTCCCGAGACGATATTCAAAACGACGGTGCGATCACTGTTAAAACTTGGGCCTCTCTTTGAGTATAAGCCCCAACAATCTTTTCAAAACAACATCTCTTTTGATTTAGATTCAAATATACATGTTGTTATCAAAACTTTCTTTAATTTCTTTGAGCAACAAACCATACAGCATGGAAGCTTGCTCGCCTGTAAGTTTTAACAGCTTTTATTTACTCGCTTTCATATATATATATATATATATATATATATATATATATATATATATATATATATATATATATATATATATATATATATATATATATATATATATATATATATATATAACTGTATTGTGGGAAGCTGCGCACAGTTAGTCTTCTTTCATACCCTTTTAAATACTTGTCATATATCAACTGTATATATACTAGTATAGCTATTTAGAGTTTTCCCCGGCAACTAGGTCTAGAACTAGGTCAAGCCATGTTGGCCACTCTTAAATACAGTCAAAACTAGATCCCGATAGGATTTCCAGATACAGTCTTGCCTTCTCTTGGGCTTAAATAATATGGAACAAAGAGAATGACAGTATTCCTCGTGAACCTTTTCTCAGAATGTCACCCCTAAAAATTGTCAAAGAAATTCTACTCCCCGGAGTTGATCTATTCTCGGTGAATAGCATCTCTTGAGTTTCTTCAAACCTCAGAACTTTCACTAAATGATCTATTCTCGGTGAATAACATTTCTTGAACTTTTCTTGGTTTGGGACCCACAGGCTTCCTAAAAGCATCCCCGCCTCCTCTTGGGCTTTGTACAAGGACCATTCGACTTCTTAGAAGTTCTCATGCCTTCTCTTGGGCTTCTTACAAGGACCCTGAAGACCTCTTAAAGGTATAAGACAGAACTTAGTCATCCTTTGCTAGAGCAGTCTTTCCAGTGTCAAATCACAGACCAATTTAGGGTTGATTCTCATCCCTTAAAAACACCCGCCTCCTCTTGGGCATCATACAAAAGATAAAACTCTTCCACACCAGTAGACTTGGACAGTCTAATCCCCTTGAGTCTCAAAGACATTCTTAAGTTCCCTACAAACATAGGAGAAACCCCGGTCACCCAGGATCAATCTCCAGCAGAGCTGAAACCCAGTCACTCTCCTAAAAATCCCAAATCAGAACCTCAAGGCATCTGATACCTCAACTCTTCTGCAATTCTTAGCAAGAGTTGATTCCTAATTTGGACCTGCCTCGGGATCTCAATAATCCCCTGCAGAAGCTAGCCTCCTCTTAGGCTTTGTATAATGATATTTCCTCAGCATAATCAGCCTCCTCTTCGGCTTTGTACAAATGATTCTCCCCAGCGGAGCTAACCTTTTCAGACTCTCTTGTTGAGTCAGTCACCCTTTTCAGACTCTCTTGTTGAGTTAATCATCTTTTCAGACTTTCTTGTTGAGTCAATCAAACTTTCAGACTCTCTTGTTGAGTCAATCACTCTCTTATTGAGTCAACCTTTTTAGCCTCAGTCTTGGGCTTTGTACAAGACAGATAAAAGTACTCTCTTGTTGAGTCAATTTTTCACCAGCCTCCTCTTAGGCTTTGTATAATGATTTCGCCTAGTAGGAGATAGTCTCCTCTCAAGTTGTGTAAAATGATCTCTCCAACTTGTTCATCCATAATCCTGGGCTTTGTACAGGACAAATAAAAACACTCTCTTGTTGAGTCCAACCCTTTTAGCCTCAATCTTGGGCTTTGTATAAGACACAAATCTTCATCTCTTAAACTTGGGAAAAATATCTTCCCCAGCAGAGTCACTTCCTCCCAGCCTTCTTTTAGGCTTTGAGGAATGATTTCCCAAGCAGAGTCAAACTCTTTTCAGCCTCCGTCTTGGGCTTTGTACAAGACAGATAATACTCTCCAGCAGAGTTAAATCTCTTTAGCCTCCGTCTCGGGCTTTGTACAAGACACATAAAAATATCCTCACCAGAGTCAGTTAAATTTCCCATTTCAGCCTCCATCTTGGGCTTTGTACAAGACACATACAAACCTCCCCGGCGGAGTCAAAATCCATTTTTAGCCTCAATCTTGGGCTTTGTACAAGACAGATAGAACATTTTCCCTAGAAAAGTCAAACTTATAGCCTCCTCTTAGGCTTCATATAATGATATCCCCAAAGAGTCAGTCTCTTTTTAGCCTCAATCTTGGGCTTTGTACAAGACAGATAAAACACTCTCTTGTTCAGTCGGTCATTTTCAGCCTCCTCTTAGGCTTTGTATAAGGACTTCCCTAGGGGAGTCAATCAACCTCTTAGCTTCAACCTTGGGCTTTGATCAAGGCACAAAAAAATTAACAATTCCCTCAGAGGAAGTTCAATCCCTCTTTAGAGATGACAAATTCCCTCTCAGTCAAACCTTTTAGCTTCAATCTTGGGCTTTGAACAAGACACAAATACCCTTTTAGCTTAAATCTTGGGCTTTGAACAAGACACCAAAACATCATTTTTCCTCCCATAGAATAGGGGGAACTACGATTGCTCTGATTTCCCTGTTTCGTTTAAACGGGAATACGTAGGCATAAGATTGCGAAATCTTAGCGAGCATACTAAATCAAAAACTTTAGGTCCAATACCTTCATACATCAGTCAAAGACTTTAGGTTTCATACCTTAGTCATCATTCATCCCCATTTTTCCACATCAACAAAAACTCACTCTCTCGTATTTCCCAAGAAACTTTCCCAACCCATTAACGGATAAACACCATCAAGTATAAAGCGAAACCTAAAGCTAATATCCTGTGGATAACCACATATAGGATGGGTAATTGACAACTCCCCATTGTATAACCTGACCCCGGACCCCCCAATCTCTTTTAAGCATTTGTTCGGTTAAACATTCGCATGCAAGGTTAGTTTTAGATAGCTTCCCTTTCCCTTCCAGCTTCATGGGATAAATAAGAAATCAGAAAGTAGCACCCACTCCTCCTCATTGCGATGAGGAAAACCCAGCGATAAGGTAGTCACGTCATCGACAAAAATCGCTCGCTACACCCAACATTGTAAGTATTTTTGTATTTATTTCTGTTTTTGTGTATTAAGTTGTTTAGAGTATGTATGAAGTGTGGTAGCAACATGTAACAAATTTTTCAAAATGATGTCATGTTCACTGGGAAGTTCGCTTTATGAACCTGTAGCGAATGTTTGCTGGCCAGTTCACATTGCGAATGTAGAGAGACAAACATAAAGTGTCTGTTGCCACATCACTTAAAAAAAGGGGTTAAAAAGTTTGTGGGCCAGACACCTGGGCCCAAGACCCATTTTGTTTTCTGACTTGGGTAAGGAAACCCTAACCGTCCCTTGCCACTCTCACTCTCAAACAAACACACTTACACTTTGCATTTTCTCTCACGAGCTCACTGAATTCATACATCTTCTCACGATAGAATGTACCAATGCTATGATAGAATGTACCAATGTTGTATGTTCTTAATGTTTTGTTGTTTTGCATGTTGATTTTTATCAAACATTAAGGATAGAGCTTGTGTTGTGGAAGAAAAACGGATGTTGGAAAAGTGGGCAGAAACTGCTATGTTTGAAATTCGCAGGTTCGCCACTAGTTCGCTTTGCGAACCTGGGGCGAACATTCGCCAAAACTTCGCCTAGCGAATCTGGGGCGAATGTTCTCCAGGGCTTCGCCTTGCGAACTTCTAGGCGAACAGAACAAAATTCTCAAATTTTTTTACGGATTATTTAGGATTCTAGTTTTACTATTTTGTTTCCTTGCTAATGAAACTGTTTGTTGGCTGGTTGTTGTTTTTGTTGATAGTTTTGCAGATGGCTCCAAAATTTATTCCTTTAAAGAAAAGAAAGACACAAATACCATCACTCGAGACTTATTGCGTGAAGGAAAAACTGTTGAATTGAACCCACACTACAAGAAAAATAGTGTTTTGCGACACATTGATTGCGACAGTTCCATAAAAACCGTCGTCATTTGTAAGTTACGACGGTTGCCACGACAGTTTTGGACAACCGCCGTTAAAATTTTTTAAAATTTAAACATATTGCGACGGTTTTGGATAACCGTCGTTAAATTTTTTAAAAATTTAAAACATATTACGACGGTTTTGAATAACCGCCGTTAAATTTTAAAAAAATTTAAACATATTGCCACGGTTTTGGATAACCGCCATTTAAATTTTTAAAAATTTAAAACATATTACGACGGTTGTGGATAACCGCCGTTAAATTTGTAAAAAAATTAATTTTATATATTATATTAATAATATTTAACGATAAATTAAAAAAAACTATAAATTATAAATAAAACATAAATTATAAAATAAAATTTAGAAATTAATAAAATAAAATCAAAACTATATTAAACTCAAATTTATAAAATAAAATCAATAATATAAATTAGTAAAATAAAATAAAGTTTAAACTAAATTAATAAAAATAAATTAAAATTGAAGTAAAATTGAGTTTATAAAATAATATTTAAAAAGTAATCTTTAAAAATTTATTAAAAACCTATAATTTATTACAAACTTAAATTATTTTAGACTCATAAATAAAATATACTTATTTTATTATTTTAATTAAAAAATATAATTATAAAAATATATATAATTTTAAACTATAAATAAAAAATTCAAAAAACCTAAATTTATAAATTTTATAAACTATCAAAATTTATTTAAACTATCAAATTATAAATCTAAATAAAAATATATATGATTTTAGACTATCAATTTTATAAAATAAAATCTAAATTATGAATTAATAAAATAATGTGTGTTACAAATCCCTAATGTTTAGCTTTCCCTCTCCAACTCACCTTGTCATCTCTCCCTCTCCAACTCACCGTTTCATCTTTCCCTCTCCAACTCGATCGCTAGGGTTCTCTCTCACTCATTATGCGTTTTTTCTCTCCCTCTCCAACTCACCGTTTCAGAGATCGTTAAGGTTCTGTCTCACTCATTCTGCATTTCTTCAAGGTAATGTGTTGGTCTTTTGTGAGAATGTGTGTTTGACTTTCTTGTTGCTTAGATTTTCAAATAATTTTCTTTTTATGTTTTGCAGTTACGCATTCACTTCTTTCACTGCTTTAGAAGGTCTTAACAAACAAGCATTTCTTTTGAACTGGTATGGTATTTTATCTTAGTCATTATCTTAGTCATTATCTGAAGCACGTGTGAGAATCACTGATGCAAGAATCTCGTTTGAAAATAGTTTCTGAAGGAGTGCTGTGTGAAAGCTGTGTTCTGTTTATGCATATTTTTGTTCAAATTGTTGTTTTATATGCATACTGATATGGTATGTCCCTGGTTACATACATCCTGACATGTTATTATGTTTCTATATTATTTTCATTATAATATATTCTTTAGTTTAATACGATGACATACTGATAATTTTTTTTTTGAAAAAACCAAACTGCATTAGACATACTGCTGTGTGAAGGTGTACATACTGTTGCATAAACATACTGATAAATTAGTTTTAGTTACATATAGAATGTGCATAGACTAATTAATATATTCACTATTGTGTGAAGGTGTGCAATGTTGCATAGACATACTGATAAATTGGTTTTAGTTACATTTAGAATGTATACTTTAGTTTGATAAATTATTTTTAGTTAAAATATATAAATTAGTCTTAGACTGTGTGATATAAGCCTTAGGTTTCACCTCAAGTAGTTTAAAACCTTCACACAGCAGTATGTCTAAGACTGTGTGATATAAACCTTAGGCTGTGTGGTATAAACCTTATTCAAACATGTGTACACCTCCATAATAAACACAAGATACTTTAGTAGCATGTGTCACAATATTGACATGTTCGACAATTGGCGTGTCACAAAGTATCATCATGGCCTTCAACCTTTGGTGAGTTTGAGCTGCTTGAATAGAAAATGTTATAGTCTCTATGAATTCATGAACAACAACTAGTTGCTTTTGAAATGTGGCATAATTGTGTTGTTGAAACAAAACCTTACAAGTCACTGTCCAAACAACCAAACAACAACTTAGTGATGTAAATCAAAAGTGAGAAATTCCTAGGACCTATTGCAGGAGATGATCCATTTATTCTCGGCCAGTAAACATCACAAGTTTTCCACCACTCTTATTATATCAAGAGTGAATAGTATAACATGGAGAAGAGGGTCATGAACTTTAAGAGTTAGTTGTTGCAATGATGGAACTTTAGAAGAATCATGAGCTTCTTGTTGAAAGCGAAAGAATGAGAGTAGGGTCGTTTAAAGTTAGAATCCATTGGAGAAAAAAGATGAACCTTGATGATGGAGTGGTGAAAATCCCAACATTTAAATATTGAGATATAATTATAATAACTCTCTAAAATGAAGAATTGAGCATAATTTGAATTTATTACAAGATGACAATCTTGGTATAGGTTGCACAAGTTTTGCGGAGAGCAAGCATTTACAAAATATACAGGCATGCATAAGGAATTATTGAATGGAAGCTTACTTGGTAGAAACCAATGGAATTAAGCATGAGGCTGAGGTTCATCCCCGTGATAGATATATTGGCAATAGCTGAGAACCAAATAACCTCCCAAAGAGGGACGTATTTGGAAGCAAAATAATCGGTAGCATTGGAGACAAGACCGACGAGAGCGGTTACGGCAAAGTGGAAGCCAGTATATGTAGTGGCTGTGTATAAAAGTAAAATGTAAAAAATTAATAAGAATGGATTTGGATTTTCTGGTAATATTGAATATCATCTTCAATTTTTCTCTTGCAAAGGGGTTCAGTGTCTGTTGTTTGGTCTCTTAGATTTTGATAGGAAGTGATGAAGAAGAATAAGAACTAGGTTATTGTTGTTGTTGGGTGGGACTGGGTGGTTCCATTTTGTGTTTCTGTTCAGTTCTTGTTCCGAACTGAAACTGATGGAATGATAAAAAATTATGATATCAGTATATATTCTCTGCATGTTATCATGTCTGTCAGGTGTCAAATATCTCCTAATTATCACACTCATCATTACTGCTTCACATCCCAAGTACTCACGTATATCAAATAAATAATCATCACCTTTCACTATTTTTCCTATAACTTTCAAACTCATAACAGAACAAACAAAATCACCAAAAAATGCTTAAAAGGTTTGTTGTGCATTGCAATGAGAGAAATAATTGCAACGGATTCCAAAAGCCTCACATGTTCCCTCTATCTTTGACAAAAATAATATATATTTGGTATTTCTCCCTCTCACCAAACTCATTTCAATCCTAAGCAGATAAATATATGGTGAAACTTCACAAGCTTTTGTTAGTGAGTTCCACGTGCTTGCTGTTGATGATAGTCATGTGGATCGTAAGGTTATTGAAAGGTTGCTCAAATTCACTTTTTGCAAAGGTAATAATAAAGATGATTAATTTCATAACCCTTTTGTGTTTTTCATCTGTTTTTGGTTCTAGTTGGATTATATTCTGAACTGTTGTTGGATTTTTTGTTTGCTTTTGCAGTGACTGTTGTTGAGAGTGGAACTAGAGCTCTACAGTATCTAGGGTTGGATGGTGACACGAGTTCAATTGGTCTTGATGTGAGTAAATTTTTTATTTTTTGCTTTAGAAATCTCTTGTTTATTTTTTGTTTGAGGTGTTTATGTGGTTGTTTTGATGAATATGGTTACAGGCTGTGAAGGTTAATATGATAATGACTGATTATTCCATGCCTGGGATGTCAGGGTATGAACTTATCAAGAAGATTAAGGTGTGTGAATTCTTCGTGTGTTTTAGAGATTTGAGATGTATGCGTGGTTAAAAGTGGGATTTGATTTGAGTGTGGTGAATGAAATTTGATTATGTTTTAGGCTTTCTCTTGTTGTTAATATTGACTTATTTATGTTAATTTCAGCAGGAATCATCTGTTTTTAAAGATATTCCAGTGGTGGTTATGTCCTCTGAGAACATCTTGACCCGAATCGATAGGTATGAATATGATATATGATTAGATCAAGACTCTTTTGAATTAGTATTGTTTTTTAGTTAGGCTTTTGAGCTTGATCTATTGTTTTGAATGGTTTTATTCACATATTGTAACATGTGTGTTGATTGGATTAGCTTATGTAGTTCCTTTGATATTTATCCTTTGGTTTTTCTGTGAAAGACATATATTTTCGGGCTTGAAATCCATTTGAGAAAAACGCATAGACGTGAAATCCCTCAAATTTTTGTCAAATCTAGGTTGGTTACGGCAACCTTCTTTTGAAGATTTGCATTACATGCTCAACCACCTAATCCTAAAATAGAATCACTAATTATGCAAAAGATCTTAGGAGATCTCAACAGCTAATTAGTCTAGTCTAGGCTGGTACTAAGTGTAATGCATGTTTTGAAGATAATTGTTAATCAAACAATTAGTCGTTAAACAATCTTCAGCTTAGAATTAAGAATAACTAATCCATTAACATTTCTAACCAACACATGGCCCGAATCCTTTCCCTAAAATCTGTGGCTAGAAAAATCTTTCTATTAATGGACAAAATTATCCTGTCAATAATATCATCATGTTAGACACATGGAGTGTGCCAGAACATGTTGCTTTTATCTTGCAATTGTGTCTAATAATAATTGAAGCATGAAAAAAGAAAAATTCATTTTCTTACTAGGACCCTGTTGGAATGACCACATTATTGTCAATATTATAATTGTCACACAATTATACATTTCATCAACAACTTCTATAATTCCTGAAATTTGATGATCCATGAATAGAAGTTTCTTACTTCCTGAAATTAGGTATGAGCTTACTCTATCCTGTAAAATACAAAACTTTGCAATTTGTATTTTTAGTTTTGATAATGAATGTAGTATAAAAATCTATTGTATCCCTTTTTTATATATATTTAGCTTATTAAAAAAAATCTAGTGGTTGTCAGCATTACCTAGCAATGCTTTAAAAATCAATGCAGTCATTGAACTAGTTAAGACACTCATTCAACATTCTTTGGTTCAACGCTAGTTGTATCATTGCCTTCCAGCCATTGATAATTAAATACATGTTTTCATATTTCTATAAAACATTAAGTAATAAATCAATACAAAAATATTAAAAATATACATTAACTTTTGAACTGATATAAAATGATTATGTTTGATGTTTTTTCCTGTTAGTTCATTAAGATTTGTGTTACTGTTTTTTAAGATTGAGATATTGTTCTTATAAAAGGATTAAGTTATTGTAATTTATGGCTAATAATGAGAATGCATGATGTATTTTATTTTTTGTTAGATTCTAGCTCTATTTATAGAGCAATCCAATTAACATTTACATTATCATCTTCTACACAATATTTTCTATCTTTTTTCTCCTGCTCTTATAATAAACTGAAGTGGTAATTTCTGGATTGCAACATAATTATGTTGGTATTTTATCTGAAACAGATTCATTATCGGAAAAGCTGGGAGGATCATGCTAGGAAGAAGACAATAAACTCAAGTGGTAAGTTGAACCTTAAATTCCAGATGATGAATATATAAGAAAATGAACAAGTTAGATTTTTTAGATTTTCTAAAGTTCTAGATTTTTTAACACCTTCAGGTGAAACTCTTAGATTAGAGATAGACAGGTTCTCCAATAAACATGCTCAAAGGTATTCGAGAATGGCAACTATTTGTTGGCTTGTAAGTCCTAAAATTTTATGTGGTTTTCTTCTTATTTTTTTGTACATGTACGTGCTGCTACTACCATTTGGTTACCTATTCCTCCACAAACTGTTTTTAGCACGACGAGTTCCCCTATTTTGAATCAACAACAAATGTAAAGCTTCAAACAACATTGACAGTTCAGCAGATAACAAACATTTGAAGTTTTCGGTTCATATTGATGTTGTTAAGCTTGTACTCTCGTATCTGGAAGCTGGTACGAATTTCAAAGAAGAGTAGTGAGCCATAAGACTCGCGATTTAATGTTTGTGTTTATTGTGTGAATATCATGAAGATTGATGATTGCCATTACCTACAATAGCAGTATTCTAAATCCTAAACTAAGTGCAGATTTTTTTTAAAGTATTTGCAACTTGTGGCGTTTCAAACCGCCATAATACACCATAGAATTTTTGTTAAAAAATATTTGAAAATTGCGGCGGTTCAAACCGCCACAATATACCTTCGCAAAAACAAAAATCATTGACCAAGTTAGGACGGTTGGAAACCGTCACAATATGGAGATTACCACAGTTAGCTACCCGTCGTGAAAATAACGACGGTTTGTACGACAGTTTTCACAACCGTCGCAATACGGCCTCGCGACGCACATTCCGCGACAGAACGGAAACCGTCGTAACTTACAAATTGCGGCGGTTCTAACCGTCGTAATCTGCCAAAATGAACCGTCGCAATTTGCCAATTTTTTTGTAGTGCCATCTGGGGTTCCACGTAGGTACCGTCGAGAGGACATACGTCCTTTGGCTCAGTTGATACTATTATTGATTTTAACAAATATCAAGCCAAAGTCGCACTCTTCGACTATTACCATACCCATTGCTCATCTGGTCTATAGCATCATGACGAATGTTCAAATTGATGTGGCCCGAATTATTGCTAACGATATGCGGGCTGTAATGGAAACTGGACTAGGTTCGACCTCACGGAAGAATTGTCCTCTTGTCTTTCCTTGTTTAATCATGGCTCTTTGTGTGCATTCGGGGGTAAATGTGCCCACCCGCCGTCAGGTTACAATTTCGGCCGCTATTGATGATAGATACGTGGACAAATTTTGTAAGCTGAAGGGGTTGAGAGGAGAGTCTTCTGGTGCTGGTACTGATGCCGACACAGGTACAGGTGATGGGTCGAGTGGTTCTGGATCTCAGGGATTCTACCCGTATCAGCGAGAGATTTGCCAGTACAACTAGGACTGGATGACGGCATCTCAGCGCGCCATGCTTGATTTGCACGGTTCTATGCAAGTGTTGCAGTTGCAGATTCACCATGGACCATTCTATGATGACTAGGGAGCAATTCCTAGCCCATGCTGGTTGGCCTGAGGCCAGGCCAAATTTTAGAGGGGGAGCACAGGCAGCTGAACCTGAGGATACTGATGCTGATGCGGATGATGATGATGAGGTTTTTGAGGTTTCTGGTTCCGAGGATGAGGAGGATGAGGTGTCTGGTTCTGAGTCCGAGGAGGACTAGTTTTTGATTGATGTCATTTTGTGCTTCCTTTGATCTTCAAAGTGAAGTTTTCTTATTATTATGTTTTTTTATTAGTTTTTATTGTACTTCATCCACTATGTGGAATATTTTGATATTTGATGTACTATGTACCTTTGTGAGGTACTGATTACTTTTGTTGGTGTTTCTACACCATGACATTATTATTATTATTATGTAGCTGAATTATTCAATTAAATTGTTCAGTTTTTATTGTATTTTCGTTTCTTTTTATTATTGTTGTTAAGAGTTGAATTCTTTAGTTAAAGAATGCCCAACTCTTAAATTATGTTGGTATACTTATTATTGTGTTATTGTTGGTATGCTTGTGGAAATTTTAATATTTCCATTTTTGGGTGTTGAATTGAAAGAATTTTTAGGATGGTGATTGTTGTTCATCAAAGAAGATTCTTCCAAGTTTGGATGGCAATGATAGTACTTAAGCATGTAATTATTGGCAAGGTACATGGTTATCTATTTCTAGGATTTAGAATGTGTTAGAACTTCTTGTCTTTTTGCAAATGTAATTTTGTTTCTTGTTGCAACTTTGTTGACTGCTTATGTCACTTAGGTCCAAAAACCAAAATGGTGAGAAACCTCCATGGTCTACTATATGCATAGGACTGCTGATGAATTTTGTTTTATACTTTCAATTCGTGCTTTATCTTTTGATTTGTGTGATTTTGTGGAAGCATTAGAAATGATCAAGGCATTTGTTGATAATGAGCACATCCATTTCCAAACAGTAATTTACCTGTGAGTAATGAGTATTCGTTTGCCCTTTGAGTCTAAACAGTTTAGATCTCGTCTTAGTGATGAACTTTGTGTATGTACATAAATTGAAAATTAAGTTCATCATTGAATTTTTGAGAGATTCTAAAAAAATTTCTTCTTGAACCTTGGAACATTGTTTTTATTGATTTCCTTGCTTTAAAAAGTAAGGAGCATTCACTTAAGGTTGAGTTAAAAATAAGTTGGGGAGAATGAAAAAGAAGATTGGTAAATTGTTCAAACTTTTGAAAAATTTCAAGCAAGCATTAAAAGAAAAAGAAAATGTGAATATGAATGTGAAAAACAAAAAAAAAGAATGCTTGCTTGAAAGAGAAAAATAGAGACCAAATAATTGTACATAAGGAAGTTTGAGAAGGTTTATGGCAAAGGAATGAAAATGGTGAATGAAGTTGAGAAGTGTGAATACCTTGTATAATGAATGTTCTTTTGCATCAGAAATTTCGATTCAATGGCCTTTAGAAATGTCCCTTTATTGTTAACCCGACCAAGCTACAACCTTAAAAGCCCTTAGTAGTCTTTTTGCTTCCATGATTTCTTTATTGATCGTTTAGATATTGTATGAATTGGTTTGTATTTGCATCATTTGTCAGATGAACAAAATTGCCCCGTGTTTGTAAGCGCGTTTTTCCTTCAATTCTTTTTCGAAGAGGAGTGTTAGAGTGATATGAGCATGATAATTTAGTTGTTACTTGAAACATTGTCTGATATTTGTTTAAGAATCAAGTTCTTTTGCATTGTTCGATTCTAGGAATTTGTAATCGTGGCTTGTTTGCATTTGTTGTTTATTTGAGCCTTAAATCTTTTCTTGGTTGAGTTAAATGCTTGAGCAAATCCTCTTGTTTTCAATAAGAGGCATACTTTGCTTGAGGACAAGCAAAGAGTTAGTTGTGGAGAGTTTGTTAGATGTCAAACATGCCTTATATTTCTCATTAATACTAGCCATTTTTCAACTCTTTTATGTTTAATTGTTGGATTTTATTCTTGAATGTTTTCATTCTTCAAATATTGTGAAAATACCTTTGGAACTTGTAATTTGTGTGTTATTGTACAAAAAAAGGCATTAAGTTATCAAAGAAGTAAGACACTAGAAAAGTGATTCAAGTTGCCAAAGAAGTGAAGAAACTTCAGTAAGTCCGCTTTGCGAAATTTCCAGCGAATGTTCGCTGGGCGAACATCTGGCGAAGCTCCAGCGAACACTCCCAGACTTGAGGCAGTAAGAAAAGGCACCTAAGTTCG
This sequence comes from Lathyrus tuberosus, assembly GCA_022829125.1. Taxonomy (NCBI): domain Eukaryota; kingdom Viridiplantae; phylum Streptophyta; class Magnoliopsida; order Fabales; family Fabaceae; genus Lathyrus; species Lathyrus tuberosus. The sequence continues at coordinate 631,476 of JALAZF010000073.1, read as the reverse complement.
CAGTGCGAACTTCCAGCGAAAGTTCCATGATTCAATGCTCCAGCGAAGGCCTGGCGAAGGACATTTTGGATGAGGCAGTGGCTAAAGAGACCTAAGTTCGCTGTGCAAACTTGTGGGCGAATTGTTCGCTTTTGCGATTAATTATTCGCATTGCGAACTTATGCAGAATATCGGAGGCAGTTTAACATATCAGAGGTACCTCAGGTGCCTATTTGGTAGTTCGCTAGGAGAATAAAAAGTTCGCAGTGCGAACTTGGCAGATTTCAAGTGATGTATAAAAGCACTTTTTGTTATTTCTTGGGATCATAACCTAATTTTCTCACACCATAACCTAAGTTTCTGACTTTTCTTCATCCAAGAGTAATATTTCACCAAGAGAAGCTGAATTTGCATCCGATCTCGATTATTCGACGCTGATGCTTTTTCATCTCCTCCCGCTACTTGTGAAACAAGCTAGCATGACAATGTGTAGCTAAACACCTTTTGTGTCAAGATTAGTGGTAGGTAATCCTTTATTTTGTATGTATTGATCTTGATAACTAGTTTGTGAACTTTGTTGATGATTAATATATTGTGAAACACTTTGTTTGTATGGTTTATAATTTGTTTTTGTTCATGATTGAGAAATATGTTCTAAGACTTGACCTAAGTTTTTATCCATCAACAATCATGAGGCTAAAGATAGTTTTGAGAGTTGATGCTCATAAATATTAATCTTTGAATGTTATCATATTGATAGTTAGAGTGAGAGATCATCTAAGAATCAATATGGTAAATCTCACAACAAGTGTTAGAGATAAACTTGTTGAGAGGATATGTGATTATATTCATTGTTAACAAGTTCACATATTTTATCGAGTAAATACTTATGAAACGGATTATCGGACCCTAATCTTGGCATGCTTTTACCACACTTTAAAACCAATTTCTTTACCGTTGTTATTAATCTTTTATGCAAACGTTCCGTTACAAATCAACCAAACTCTTTGTTACCCTTAGTTTAGAATGATTTCAACTATAGAACATCGGTAATATCTATATAATCCCTACGGATACGATAACAAAAACCCCCCTGAAATACTTTTCAGCACAAGGGCACTTCACTCAAACAATTTGTTCCACACAAGTAATGTTCACTCAAAATCACAAAGGAAACTTTATGTGAAGAAAATATTTCAAATGAAGGGATAAAAATAGAGATATAAATTCCGAAAAAAAATGTAAACATTCAGGAATTGGTGTGAAATGAAGAGGGGGCGACCCTCCTTTACTCGTTTATATAGCATAAGGGAAAACTAAAATAAGGAAATGATCCATCGACATTTTTAATTTTTTAATCGATTGGACAAAGGTGACAATCGATTATTTAACCTAAATAATCAAAAAGCATGAACCACAATAGAAAGATTTGATAAAGAGTCGTTATCAGTCATTAAGAAACTGTCATAATCGATTCTACACTTGTTTAGGCTTCTTCCAATCGAGTATCTTAAGCCCCCAATTGATGGTTATTCAAAATATCTTCCAATCAATTGTATTATGGTTCTAATCGATTGGATAGTTCAAAAATATCTTCCAATTGATTGTTTTAAGGTCTCAAATGTTTGATTAGTTAAAAATGCTTCAAAAAGAAAGCTGACAACATCTTAATCACTTGGCTCAGGTTTGAATGCATTTTAAGATATTTAATCGATAAAAAAGAAGTTTCAAGTGTGAGCGTGTGTGGGGGTGTGTATGTGTGTGCGTGTGTGGTTATTTTTATTATTTTGTTATTATTGGCATATCACATTACCCTCATTCCACCTTATACACCTGAACTCAGTGCAATAGTTGAACACCGATATTGACACATAGTAGAAATAAGCAAGGATCTCCTACATACCGCCAACTTATCCTCATCATTTTGGAGTCTGGCATTTTGCACAACTCTTTATCTTATCAATAGACTCCCAAAACTAGTCTTCCACATGAAATCTACATTCTAACTACTTCACAAAACTAAATCCAACCCCATACACATTTATTCTTTCGAATATCTATGTTTCCCTTGGTTGAAACCCTATACTATCCACATACTCCGACCCCAATTTGACCCTTGTATCTTTATAGATTATGTCGATATAGAATGCACATACCATTACCTTAACCCAAACACACATAAAATATACACCTATAGACATATAAAACTATAGGACCATATATTTCCTTACAACACATACCATCCACCCAATAACCATTCATCAACATCATCTATTATTACACAACTACCCCTTCACATGTTCATTCCTATACTAAACTAAGCCCACCCACCAAACACTAACCAAGACACAACCTCCCACCCTACTTAACTACCACACTTACTTAACACACAACAACACCAACATTAACAGTACACTCACAAATTATAACCGACCAACCAAATCATTATCCGATGATCAATGAAGAGGGTTCCTACACCTCAAGTTACTCATCAGGTTATAATCAAAATCTTTCATCTCTTGTTTATATACCCTTGAAAAATAACTCTCATGCAACTATTATACTACCGAGTTGGCCAATAACTTAATCACAAAACAATATTTTCAAGTCTAAAAGACTTTTTCAAGTTATAAAATACCTATTGGCAGAAAATGTTGAACCTTAAAATTTCAAAGAAGCCATGAAACACGAGCACTAGAGGAAGGCCATCTATAAAGAGTTTGACGTTCTCATAAGAAATAGAACATGGTCACTTGTCCCACCTCCAAAAGGCACCAACATTGTGGGAAGCAAATGGTTGTTTCTCATTAAAAGACAAGTTGATGGCTCTCTTGTTCTATATAAATCTTTCCATGTTATAAAAGGCTTTACTCAATGTCACAAATTAGACTTCCATGAAAAAATTTCCCAGGTGGTTAGGCCTCAAACAATCAACACCATACTTACTCTTTCTCTTGGCCACAAATGGACAATGCACCAACTCAATGTGAATAATGCATTTTTTAAGGGTCTCTCTGAGAGCAAGTTTATATGAACCAACCACCTGAACTCATGCATTCACAACATTTACACTATGTATGCAAACTACACAAAGTCGTTTATGGCCTTCGCCAAGCTCCACGAGCATCACATAATACACTAAAAAGTTTCACAGTGTCCTACGACTTTTCATGTAGCAAAAGTGATCCATTTTTCTCTATTTATGAAGACGCATGTATTCTTGCATACTTCCTTGTTTATGTCAATAACTTACTCCTCACTGGTAACAACAACCATTTCATACATGAATTCTTCTCAAATATATTTAAAAGTTTTTCTTGAAGAACATGGGAGCTCTACGCTATTTTTTTGGCATATAAATCATTCCCACCAACTCGGGCATACTCTCATCTCAACACAAGCATATCAGGGATATCCTCCAACGATTTTATATGGAAGGCACCAAGCCCTCACCTACACCACTTACCGCTACAACAACACTTAAGTTTATGATCTTTTTATCCTATTCTACTCTGAGGCTACGATATAAAGCAAGGAGATTGTAGAAACACCAACAATACCAGCAAAACTAGTTAACCAAGAACCAACCAGCTGCCTCAACACACCCCTGAACCCAGATGGCTGGGTTCCCCTGACTACTGTCATCTACATTAAGAATCATAGTTGCCCCCGCCACTACATGGCATTTGTATGGTGTGTTGTGTATCACATTGAGGAACACTAATACCCATTGTCCATGAAAGAAGAGTAGAGTCATCATCAACAACATCAAACCATCTTGAGATATGTCATTTATCAAGTAAAAACATGATCTTCGAAGTAAAGTTCTGAGCTTTTCTAGGGTTTTTGGCTTAAACTCCTAACCTTAGGGTTAGGGGCCTTGGCCCTGGGGGGTTTAAACTTTTCTTGGGGTTTCTACCATGGATAATGGGTGGTCGACGGTTAAGCGCAAACAGAAACAGAGAAGAAACTGAGATGATTCGGGTAGAGGCAAAAGAAAAGGATCAGAAGGATAAAAAACGTTCTATATTACTGAGTTTCCTGAGAATATGAGAGCAAAAGACTTATAAAGGTGTTTTTGGACTACGGTGATGTCGATGAAGTTTTTATCCCTCAGAAAAGGGATAGATTGGGAAGACGTTATGATTTCGTTAGATTTTTTGGGGTGGAGGACTCAAGAAGACTGAGTCTCAAGTTAGATAGTATATTCCTTGAAGGCAGAAAGATTTTTGCTAATGTGCCGAGGTTTGAGAAGATGAACAAAGGCGGTAGGGAGAAGGAAGTGTCTACTTCTAATTTCCAAGAGAATGAAGGGGAGGGTGCGGAGAAGAAAGGGTTTTCATTGAAGTTTTGTCCCCCTAAGCGTGATGCTTTCAAAGGGTTTAATCCATATTCATCTTTTGCAGAAGTGGTCAGAAGGAAGGAAGAAGTAGGAATACTGAGGTTTAATGTAGCGCAGGAAGCGTTGGAGAGATTTTCAAAGGCTTATGTGGGTAGGGTGGCCTCCCCTGGTTTGTCCTACAATATTCAAAGACACTTTTTTTCCGAAGGCTACTTTGGTGTGAAAGTGACACCTCTTGGAGCGAACCTCTGTCTGTTAGAAGAGGATGAGGAAGGGGAGATCGAAGAGTTGTTAGCTAGAGCTAAATCTTGGCTGGACCAATGGTTTGTGGAGGTGCGTAGGTGGAAAAAAGAAGATGTTGACCCTGAGAGAGTCATGTGGGTTAGGTTATATGGAGTGCCGTGTTTTGCTTGGTCAGTGTTCTTTGAGTTTTTGTCTTCTAAGGTCGGTTGTTACATAAGCGTAGAAGAAGATTCCCTTAACTTTTCCTGAATGGATGTAGCTAACATAGTGATCAGAACGTCATGTGGGAACAACATAGATGAAGTTTTCAAGGTGTCTTTCAATGGTGTGGTGCACCATGTTAGAATGGTTGAAGTCTTGAAGAACATTGGCTACAGTCTTCCACCGGCCAAGGCGGATGTTTTAAGGCAATCGGAGTCAGAGGGTTCTGAAGATTCATTAGTTAACGGTCAAGTAAGGTGGTGGAGTTCAAGGGAGGAGGAAGTTAGGATGGAGGATGAAGGTTTGTATGCCTCTGAAGGTTCAGTGAGTGGTAGGCCTAGGTCGGACATAGGTTGCCAAAAGCTATCTTATGTTTCCTTAGGAGATATGCTTTCTGTATCAGAGTAGGGGCCTAAAGAGTTGGTAGCAGCTTTTGTGGAGCCAGAGGAGCAGGTTATGGTTCAGGAGAAGGGAGACACATCACTTTCAGTTTTTAATGAGGGTGCTTGTCTTGGTAAGTCAAAAGTCAGAAGGGGCAAAAAAGGCTCTAGTGGTACGGAGGATAGATTGGGCTCTAAGGAGTTATCCTTTGATGGGTTGGTCAAGGCCCATTATCAAGCAAAGGCCCATGTTGTTTCAACGGAAGAAGGGGATAGTAGGAATTTAGAAGCAAGAAGGGTAGAAGGGGAAATGTCCTTTGTCCCTGAGACACTTCCGTCTTGTCAGGGGATGGGGGAGTCAAGTGGGGAGGATCTTGTACCTGGTAATAACGTAGTTATTCGTAAGCCTGATATTTTTGTAGAGAATAGTGTTGATCGAGAAGGTGTCAGGGGAAGAAGTGCGAAGAGTCCTAAGAGGGTGGTTGAAGTAGAGAGGGTAGAAGATTCTCTTGAAGGCCGATGCCATTCAGTTTCTGATTCTGATGTTTTGAGAGGAAAGAAAAGGTTTTGGAGAGAGTTGGAAAGTAGGGTTTCATCGAAGGTAAGAGAGATGATAGCATCCTTGGGTATTGTGGAGGATGGGAATGGAGGAGATATTCCGAGTGAAGTTCTAAGGTTGGAAAAAAGGGATGAGTCTGCCAAAGAAAAGAGGGTGTCTAAAACAAGTGGGAATTTAGGAATATGCTAACTCTGAATCTGAGAGGGAGTGGTAGTATTGTGAAGAGGAAGAGGGTTGCGCGCCTTATTCAAGTTAAAGGATTTGAAGTGTGTTTTTTCCAGGAAACGAAACAGGTGAGGTTCGATAATTCTCTTGCCTTCTCTCTTTGGGGTTGTGAAGAGGTTGAATGGACGACTTCTAGTTCTTCCGGTACGTCAGGTGGGTTGGTTATCATGTGGAGAAAAGATCTATTTGTTCCCGTTTGCAGTTTTAAGGGGGTTGGTTATGTGGGGATTAACGTGTCTTGGGAAGGGAGGGACCTGTTTTTTGTCAATGTGTATTCAGGGTGTTCTCTTGAGAAGAAGAGGCTCCTCTGGTCTAGTGTGTTGGTTGCTAAAGGGAAGTTTGATAGAGGAGAATGGGTGATTGGAGGGGACTTCAACTCTGTAGCTCATAAGGAGGAAAGGAGAGGTTAGGGGAATGTTAGTAAGGTCAGAGAGATGGATGATTTCAGAAGTTTTATTTGAAAGGAGAATGTTGTGGATGTCCCTAGTGTAGATGGGACCTTTACCTGGTTTAATAGAGCAGGGAGCGCAATGAGCAGGATAGATAGAATCCTTCTGTCGAAGTCATTGGTTGAAGATTGGAACATTAGAGGCCAAGTGATTCGGAAGAGGGATATTTCTGACCACTGTCCTGTTTGGTTATTAGCCAAAGATGTGGATTGGGGGCCTAAGCCTTTTAGGTTTAACAATTGTTGGCTTAAACATCCAGAGTTCTACTTGTTTGTGAAAAGTGTTGGGAGAAGGAGAATTTTTCGGGGAGAGGGGACTTTATCCTGAAGATGAAGCTTTCAAGGTTGAAAGAGAGTTTGAAAAGGTGGAGTAGGGATATATTTGGGTGAGTTGAAGTAAAGGTAGAGGAAGCGGTTAAAGATCTAAACGACCTTGATGCAGAAGTCTCTAAACTTGGTTACACAAGTGTAGAAGAGATGGCTACTAAAAGGTGTAAAGCTGAGGAGGATGTTTGGAGGAATCTTAACTTTAGTGAGGAGATGTTGTGGCTACAAGCGAGAGAGGAGTGGCTTAAGGAGGGAGATAGAAATTCGAAATACTTTCATAAGTTGATTAGGAGAAGGAGGCGTAGAAATGACATATGGTAGGTTAATACAGAAAGGGGCAAAATTGAGGATGTGGAAGGAGTCAAGCATGAAGTGAGGAGTTATTTCGCTGAAAGTTTTAGAGAAACTTGTAGTAGGAGACCGAGGATAGACGATAGTAGTCTGAAGTGCTTAATTGATGAAAAGAAGATAGGATTGGAAAAAGAATTCACTAGAGAGGAGATAAAGGATGTGGTGTGGGGGTGTAACGGGGAGAAAAGTCCAGGCCCAGACGGCTTTACGTTTGCATTTTTCCAAGGTTGCTGGGAGATTATAAAGAAGGATGTTTTGAGATTTGTGCTAGACTTTCAGAAGAGGCCCATTCTTACTAAGGCGGCTATGGCTTCCTTTATAGCTCTAGTCACAAAGGTTAAAAACCCTCAATTCTTGAAGGATTACAGACCAATCTGTTTGGTTAGTTGCTATCAAAAAATTCTTTCGAAGTTGTTGGCAGGTAGGATTAGAAAGGTTGTGAATTCTTTGGTGTCTCCAGAGCAAACAACCTTTATTCTTGGGAGATGTATTTTCGATGGAGTGCTAGTGGCTAATGAGATTATAGATTAAGCTAAGAGATTCAGAAAGAGTTGTCTGTTGATGAAGATCGACTTTGAGAAGGCCTGTGATTGTGTGTCTTGGGCTTTCCTTGTTTCCCTTCTTCGTTCTATGAATTTTAGAGAGAGATGGATCAGGTGGATTGAGGCTTTGGTTTGCAAGGGTTCTTTATCAGTGTTGGTCAATGGTAGCGCCACGAGGGATTTTGCAGTGGAGAAGGGGTTGAGGCAAGGGGACCCGTTGTCCCCATTTTTATTTGTTTTGGTTATGGAAGTCCTCACGATGTTGGTTAAGAAGGCTGAAGATGTTGGGATGTATGAAGGTTATCAGGTGGACTCTGATCTGAAGGTGAGCATTACTCAATTTGCAGACATACGTTGTTAGTGGGCAAGGCAAATTGGAAAAATCTGTGGTGTATTAAATCTATTCTTAGAGGATTTGAACTAGTCACAGGTCTAAAGGTTAATTTCTTTAAAAGCAAGCTTGGTGGAGTTAATGTTGGTTCAGATTTTTTGGGGTCTGCATCTATTTTCTTGCATTGTGATTTGCTTGAGCTGCCTTGCTCCTTTCTTGGAGTTCCGTTAGGTGCTAGCCCTAGATTGAAGAGGACGTGGAGAGATTTAATAGTCAAGATGGAAAGACGTTTGGCAGATTAGAAGGGGAGATTGTTGTCGTTTGGAGGAAGGTTAGTGCTTATTAATACTGTAATTAATGCTTTACCATTGTATTTATTCTCCTTTTACAAGGCTCCAACGGGTGTCCTGAAGGAGCTTCAAAGAATACAAAGGAGATTTTTGTGGAGTGGGAACACAAACGGAAAGAGTATCAATTGGGTCGATTGGGATTCCATCTGCAATACTAAAGAGAGGGGTGGTTTGGTGATTAAAGATTTGGCTTGCTTTAATAGAGCCCTTCTCTTGAAGTGGCAGTGGAGATTAATGATCAACGAGGGAGGCATCTGGCAGTCCATCTTCAAGAGCAAGTACGGTTCCAGTTGTATCCTTGAATTGAGATCCTACGAATGAGAGGCAGGGGGGAAGAACGAGTCTGTCTGGTGGAGGGATTTGAAGGAGGCAGGTTATGACAGAATTGCAAAGAGAAACTGGTTTGGAAATAATGTTAGGTGCAGGTTAGGAGAAGGCAGAGGAATTTCCTTTTGGCATAGCTGCTGGTTGGTAGACTCTCCTCTTAAGGAGGTTTTGTGAACCTTTACCAATTTGCTAAGGATACTAATAGTGCAGTTGTCGAATACGGCGAGTGGCGCAGAGAAGTTTGGAGCTGGAAGTTGAGGTTTAGCTATTTTCCTCAAGATTCTGTTATGGAGAAGGAGAAAGAGGATTTGTTTGTTTTGCTGGAGCAGGTGCAACCGACCAGAAAGACGCTTTCGACTGGCAGCAGAGATTAGACTTTGGTGGTCAAGGTATGGAGGGCTTCTCTGTTAGGACATGCTATTCTCTTCTGAGAACTGAAAGGAATTCTCCCAGCCTGGATGTGGCCGTTTTGGAAGCATTGAAAAAGGTTTGGTTTGCGAAAATCCCTGCGAAGGTTCAGTTTATGGTGTGGAGGCTTTTGCGACAAAGGCTTGCCTCTAAGGTCCTATTAGCGAGGAGGAATGTGTTACAGATGGGAGGTGAAATTTTGTGTTCACAATGCAGGTTATATGAGGAGTCTATAGACCATATCTTCTGTGGCTGCAGTTTTGCTTTAGAGGTTTGGAAGGGAATAGAATTATGGACAGGATATGTAGGCCTCGCAAACTCGTGTATAGCGGTCTCCCTCAATAGCTTTGAAGTTTTCATAAAGGCGAAAACTGGTAACATTAAGGGCCTGATAGTGTGGTACACGTTAGTTTGGGTTCTTTGGAATCGGCGGAATAAAGATGTGTTTGAGAACAACAAATTATCAGTTTTGGACTCTATTAATGCTGTTAAGTTTTTTAGTTGGAAATGGTTGGTGCTTGATAAGTCTATAAAAAACCCTACTTTTTATGAGTGGTATAATGTACTTCTAATGTGTCAGTACTAATTTCTGTTTGTGAGGGTTGTGGCACCCCTTGTGCTACCTTTCAATATATCATTGCTTGCAGAAAAAAAAACTCCACGATAGAACTATATCTATTAATGCTACAGAATATAGAAGTATTGTTGGAGCTCTTCAATATCTCAAACTCACCAAGTTTGACATATCCGTTTCCATAAACAAAATTGCACAATTTATGCACTAACCCACCACTCTTCATCTCCAACATCTCAAAACCACAATCAACCATGTCATTCTTCTATAGCCCACAACCACACATAATCTCATTGCCTATTCCGATGTTGACTTGGAAGTGATTTCGATGATTGCACCACTACTTTAATTATAATATTTAAAAAGCGGTGTTAATTGTTTTTCAATAGCACTTTTTAAAAAAATTAATTAAAAAAATTATTAAAGGCTACAAATCTTTAACTCAATTGACGAAAATCAATAATGTTATGTTGGACATTAATTCAAACTCTAAATCGTATTGAGTTTATATTGTTTATTTTAAAAAATAGAACATTGTCAGAGTCAAAATATCTCAAAAGTTTTGGAATAGTCTCTAAATATATAATACAAAGAAAGATAGTATATGATTGTAGGCACCGTTGCAGCTGAAATATTGGGACCACATGATCCTCAATTTAAGACTCATTTACAGTCACATTTTGTCATATAACATAACATAGACTCAACTTTTATTTTTGAAATTTTACACATCACAAGAGTAGATATTTATTTGAGTAAACCTAGATGAAATCACATAACATAAACACTAGGAATCAAACACAACTCACTTGCTCTTCCAACCGCCATTCCAAAATGTTCTTTCATATCCAAATCTTCATGTTTCATTGCATCTGGAAGCTCCCAATCAAAATGATAAAGCAACTTAGCCAAAGGAAGTATAACACTAGCCAGACCAAATGACATACCAGGACACATTCTTCTCCCAGCTCCAAAAGGAATAAACTCAAAATTATTCCCTTTAAAATCAACAGAACTATCTTCGAATCTCTCCGGAATAAACATCTCCGCGTCGGTCCAGTAATCCGGATCCCTTGCCAGAGCCCATGCATTAATTATAACTTTAGTGTTTTTCGGTATTTCGTATCCGTCGATGATGGTTAACTCAGAGCTTTCTCTAGGGACTAGTAATGGAGAAGGTGGATGTAACCTCAGTGTTTCTTTGATTACTAATTTTAAATATGAGAGTTCTTGTAGATCAGATTCATGTATTGTTTCTTTTCCTTTGAGTGCTGCTCTTAATTCAGCTTGAACTTTTTTTCTTGCACTAGGGTTTTTCATGAGTTCTGACATAGTCCACTCTATTGTTGTTGCTGTTGTATCAGTTCCAGCAACAAATACATCCTGAAATATCATCAATATCATCAATATATATATAATTTATTTTTTTTTTGAAAATAAAAGAGAAGAAAAAATTTTATAAATTTTTTTTAAAATTTTATATATTTTTTTGAAACTTAAAAAAAAAAAAAAGTAACATATTTAAATAAATAATATGACAAGGTTTTCTAAAAAACATAACGCTTTTTTATTTAGAAAAATGTGTGATATGACCTTAACCTAACATATTTTAGATTATAATAATTTGCCGATCGATATGATTTATTGTCATAGTAAGTTTTTATTTTGCTATCGGTTTTTTTAGAAAGAATTATAATATTAGTTCAAAGTTACTAACCCAAATCACAGCTTTGATGTTGTTGATTGTTATTTCGACATCAAGGTCACCACTTTCTTGGACTCTCAAAAGAACATCTACAAGATCTTCCTTGTCGACTTCAACGTCGTTGTTGTTTTCTTTTCCTTTTGATCGCTTTTCTTGATGCTGTCTAATAATGTTTCCTATGATTGTGTCTACGCGCTTGTGAAATTTATCTAACTTTGATCTCATCCCGGTTAGCATATGTAACGGTTTAATCGAAGGAAACATGTCATCAACATCAAGTCCACTCGAAATTTCCACAACCTTTATAACCAATTCAACAAATTCTTCGTGGTCTTTTGATTTTTCACCAAACGCCGCCCTTGAAATAGCGTTACTCACCATCAAGAAAATTCTACTAGTGAGATTGATTGTCGAATTTGCTGATGATTGAATCGATTGTATCAACTTTGTAGATTCGTCTTCTCTAATATAAGAGAAAGATTGAACCCTTTTGGCACTTAGAAGCTCTAACACACATATTTTCCTCATTTGTCTCCAAAAATCTCCATATGGCGAAAACACAATATCTTTTGAACCATAAACCATAACTTCAGGAGCAAGAAGTTTTGGCCTATTAGCAAAAACAACATCATGTGTTTTCATGACTTCTTTGGCCAATTTGGGAGATGATACAATAACGGTAGAAATTTCACCAAGTTGAAGATGCATTAAAGGACCATATTTTTGAGAAAGCTCTTGTAGAGCATGATGTGGAAGTTTCTTAGACATGGCTAGTTGATAAAGGTTACCAATGAGAGGAAATTTCTTTGGACCAGGGGGCAATTTATTTGTTTTTGGGGTGAAATATTTTGATAGGAAATGAAATAGGAACAATAGAAAAAAGGGAATAACAAAGAAGGAAAGTTGAAGTTCCATTGTGTTGATATTTTAGGGGAGATTGAGATTATTTAACTCTAAAGTTTTTGTGCGGTTTAGTGAGATGCTATGAGGTTGTTATTTATAGACTCTTGAAAATGGCTGTAGTTTGGTATGCTTGCATATAGACCTTTGTTGAAGTGTAGTTTTTATGGCTATATGCTGAAAAGTCCTTGCGTGTATTTAAAAAAAAACCAATAATATTTTTTTATTAACTAAAAATAAAAAAATAATATTTTTTCTCTCCTGCATAATAACTACCACAACATGATTTCAATTAAAAACGAAATTAAATTTATAATATATTAAAAATTTTCTCTCTTTTCATTAATTATTTCTAATAATAAAAATTTATGTGCGTTTCCATGCAAATTTTTTTCCTATATACTTTAATAATGTGTATTTGATGTTGACTGATCTACTTACGTTTCTTTTTGTTGACAAAATCTCTCTAAGCTTTCTATTTTTATTTCATAAAAAAAATATTTATGAATTTAAATATAAGACTCATGTTGGGACGGAGCCATGTGCACTACCAAGTCAGTGGCCCCCACTATATTTCTTACAAAATAATGCTAGCACACATTTATACGACTATTAATAAATAATATTTAATTAAAATAGTATGACATCAATTAATTGGAAATGTTGGTATTAGGAATATATTATTCGAACTTAGATGAAAAATCATATAACATATGAATAATTGTTTAGAGTTTTGTTCAAAATGATTATAATATATTTTACTTTGAAAATCAATTATAAAATAAACATATATGCAACTAAAATATAATCGAACTGATTTTTTTGTTTTATTTTAAAATGATTTTTTACTAGAACTTCAAAAAAAAAAAAAATATTTTCTATATTTATATTTTAATACTAAGACTTTATAATCAAAAATCTCAACCAACTACTCATGTCAACCTTAATTACTTATTTACACACACACACACACATATATATATATATATAGTAAGTTAGAGAAAATTACACAAACAAAAAATTTGATAAAGTTATGTAATATATTTTAAACAAATCTCATATAAAATATATATGACATATATTTATACTTTAGAAAAAATAATGGTACACAATATATTTATAAAAATATACTGTTCCCGCTGCCTAGGCTCCGTCCCTGTCATGGTTTTGTTTAATTAATTTTTATAAGAGTTGTAATTAATTTTAAAAAATAATTATGTAATTTGTAATAATAAATAGTACAAATATTAAAAATAAATTTACACAATTATACAATTTTTCAACGAATGCAATATTATACTTAATTTCTTTATTAAAAGAGAGATTTAAATCATGTCATCAATGATAAGTTTGAAAGTTGAATTAAATGGAATGAGATGATAAACTACATTTATTATAACAAATTTAACCTTTGAAAAAAAAGTATTAATCTATCATTATCTAAAAGATATTGAAACCGCAGGTTCATTTAAATACGATTAACCTATGCTGACAATCAAATAAAAATTGTCACCCTGTAACGGAGTGGAGGAAGTAAAGAGATTTAAACATTTAAAACAAATAAGTATAAAATATCAACAAACTTTCCGTAGAGAAGGATTGGAAGATGAGTTAGGCTTGGGGGGTTTAGTTTAAAGTCCTAATCTTAGGACTAGAGACCTTTCTCCTCCTAGGGTGAGTCTTATCTTCATAATCTTGACATCTTCCATTTTCTTTGCTAGTTATCTGTGTTTTTAGTAGTTTCTTTGCGGAACTGCCATTAAGTGGTGATTGTTTAGGGTAGTTTTGTTCATTACTTACATTTCTAGGTGTATTTAAGTATGGAGTGGAATCTGGTGGGTAAGAAGAGAAAAACAAATGAGGGGAACGGTCTAAGAGCATCAGTCTGGAAAGACCTTAGAGGAAAAGAAGTAGGGGAGGCTAAGAAAATATCTGCATTTTTTTCACTAAGTTCCCAGAATCCATGGATGTAAAAAGGATGTTTGAAGTATTTAAAGACTATGGTTTGGTATCAGAAGTATTTATTCCGGCTAGATTGGATAAGAGGGGGAAGAGGTATGATTTTGCTCGTTTTCGGAAGGTTAGTGAGGAAAGAATGTTGGCAGTAAAACTGGATAACATTCAGATCCACGGAAGGAAGCTTCATACAAATATACCAAGATTTCAAAGGTCAGAACCAAACAGGAAGTTTCAGGATCACCAAATGCATGCCAAGAAAGGGAATAATCATCTTATATCCGGAAGACACAAAGAAAACAATGGTAGAACAACACAGCCTATCGGTAAAACGTATGCCTAGGTGGTGAGATCAGAACCTTCGTTGTTGGGGAAGAAAGGAAAACATGATAAGCAAAGAGATGGAATTTCAAAACCTCAGTTTGCTCATATCCAATTCAATATTGATAAGAAGACAATGACTAGATCTGGCAAAGCCTGTGTGGGGGAGGTCTCAATACCGGGAAGTACGTACAATGTTCAACAGGCTTTGAATGAGGAAGGTTTGTTTAACATAAAAGCCACTCCTCTTCGGGCTAACTTATGTCTCCTAGAAGAAAAGGAGGAAGGTGATATTGTATCTATCATTGAACAAAATATAGGTTGGGTTGAGAAATGGTTCGATGATATTAGACCTTGGAGTCTGGGTGAAGTAGATAATGAAAGGGTATCATGGCTGAAATGTTATGGACTTCCTTGTTATGCCTGGGAAACTGATTTATTCAAACTGATATCTGGCATGGTTGGATCCTTCATCCGATGTGATAATGACAGGACAAACAAGAAAAGGTTTGATGTTGCAAGGTTGCTAGTGAAAACTAAATTTTCCATTAATATGAATGAAGTTATAAACGTGGAGATCAATGAGAATATATATAGAGTTAAAATCGTGGAAGATCATCATGGGCCGGTGAGGATGGATAAACGAGATATAGTAGAAGATGGTTACACAGATGATGATTCGTCTGATGTATCAGAATCTGAGGGGGACAATGGCGCATTGGTTAGTGGTGAGGATGGGGAAGAAGACATCCTAGATAACCCTAGTAGGTTAGGAGCATACCTAATTTTACAGGAAGACGACAAAAGTGAAGATTCAAATGGTAGTTTGGAGGAGGACAATACCTATGTCAGTGATAGCATAGGGAAAACAATCAAATTTAAGGAGACTGGGTCAGAAAAATAAAGGTACAAACTGTTGAAAAGACGCTAGAAGAGGAAAAGGCTATTTTTAGAGTGTTGCAGAATCAACATAACGTGGCGGGGTGCAATGAAACATTAATTGCGGAGGTCAAATCACCTGAACATGCTCAACGTGGAGATGTGAGGTCACCATCAATGTTGTTAAGGTACAACAAGCAAGGTGGTGATGGTTCAGAAAAGGACGTGCAAGCAGAGGCTAATGTGGAAATAACTAGCTTAGATAAAAATCAAAAGGAATCTGACCCAATATCAAGTAGTCCAGGAGATCCAATTGGGCTTTTGGCTTGGCCCAAACCAAGAAAGAAGGTCCTGGTGAAAGAGCTGTACAACAAAATTCAGATCCCTTTCTCAGCCTCCTAATATTCAACTTTGCTTCACAACTCAATAGGCTTGTAACTGAATCGTGGTCTGTAACAAAGACTAGTGGGACTGTTGGGGATATTCTGCACCTAAAGCTTAAACATCTTAAAAAGAAACTAAAGTAGTCGAATACTAATGTATTTAGGTGGGTGGATCTAGACATTGAAAAGGGAGTGGATATACTTAATGAAGCTGAGAAATACCTAATTAAGGTGGATGAGATTCAGAGTGAGAAGTGTATCATTGATTGTATGTCAGCACAAGAGGAGATATGGAGTAGGTTGAGAATTAAGGAGAGCATGATTCATCAAAAGTCAAGGGTTAAGTGGACTTTAGAATGGGATATAAACACAAGTTTCTTCCATGCATCTCTTAGGGTCAGAACAAGAAAGAATGCAATATCAGCAATTAATTGGGGTGAGTCAGTATTGGAAGATCCTACAGGCATCAAGGAGGATGAAATGCAATATTTTAAGGAGAAGTTTCAAATAATACATAGGAAGAGGCCAAGAATGAGGTTGGAAGATGTGAACAAGCTTAACAACATTGATAAGGAAATGCTTGAAACTGAGTTCACAAGAGAAGAAGTATTTGAAGCAGTATTGGAGTGTGACAGCAATAAATGCCCTGGGGTAGATGGTTTCAACTTCAAAATTCTAAAACACTGTTGGGATATTGTAGGTTGTGATGTTACAAATGCAGTTCTAGAGTTTTTTTATAGTGCTGTTCTCTCCACGGCTTTTGCTTCCTCATTCATAACCCTTGTGCCTAAGGTGGAGAATCCTCTTTGTTTTGAAGAATTCAGGCCTATTAGTCTTATTGGTTGCATTCTAAAGGTGAACTCAAAAATGTTATAAAAAAGGTTGAACAAAGTTATTGGGAAACTGATCTGTTCTACCCAAACAACTTTCATACCTGGAAAGAATATGTTTGATGGGGTAGTTGTGGCAAATGAGTGTGTGGATTTTGCTTGTAGAAGTAGGAGTTAGTTCCTATTAATGAAAGTGGACTTTTCTCAGGCTTATGACTGTGTTGAATGGGACTTCCTCGATGCAATGATGCAAGCTATGAACTTTGGAATCAATTGGAGAAGATGGACTAGAGGGATAGTCCAAAATAGTTTCATGTCAGTTCTACTAAATGGAAGTCCAACCAAGGATTTCATGGCATCCAGGGGTTTGAAACAAGGGGATCCTTGTCCCCTATGTTATTTGCTATTGTGGTTGAAGGTTTGGCACTTTTAGTTAAGAGAGCTAAGAATCTTAGTCTGTTTAGTGGTTTTAAAGTGGAAGACAAAATGGTAGGTAGTTGTTAGATGTCAAACATGCGATATTTTTGTATTTGATTCTTGGCATTTTTCATTACTTTCATGTCTTAATTGTGGATTTTTGTTGTGGATTGTTGTTGTTCTTCATGCATTATATTTATAACTTTGGTACTTGTTATTTGTGTTCTATTATGCAGGAAAATGCACTAATTGATCAAAGAAAGAAGACACAAAGAATAGATGCAAGCTGCCAAAGAAAGAGGAAAACAACAGCTGGTTCGCTTTGCGAACCATGGCGAAGTCCCCAGCAAACGTTCGCTTTGCGAAACCTGGCGAGGCTCTCAGCGAGTAAGGCAGGGGCAAAAGGACCCAAAATTTGCTTTGCGAATGTTTTGGCGAGTGGTTCGCTTTGCAAATGAATTGTTCGCTTTGCGAACTCACGATGACAGCCAAGGGTGGTTTAACTTTCAGAAGGCACTTAAGGTTCCATTTTCTTCATTCGCTAGGCGAATGGATCATTCGCTGTGCGAATGCATCAGATTCCAAGTGTACTAGAAAGTGTTTTTTTTCATTTTCTTGGGATCATAACTTGATTTTTTTCACACCAAAGCATACTTTTCTGAGTTTTGATCATCCAAGAGTGATTTTTCACATAGAGAAGCTGAAGTCGCATCCGATCTCGATTATTCGACGCGGATGTTCTTTCATCTCCTCTTGAAACTTGTTATCCAAGCTACCATGACAATGTGTAGCTAAACACCTCTTGTGTTAAGATTAGAGGTAGTTAATCTTGTTTATATGTATTTCTTTTGATCTTTTGTATATAAACAAGGTTGATGATCAATATATGATGATGTTGTTTGTTCTTAATGATGTATTTGTGGTTTGAATCACTCTAGACATAGATGTTCCAAATCTTGACATAATATCTTCATCTCTTAAAAACCAAACCCTAGACATAGATTTGGGGTTTAATATTCACTTTGTATTGATCTTAACGGTTGTTGTTTCGATTGTTAGCGTGAGACATCATCTAATGATTTAAATAACGATACTCACGAATTTACTTTTGACATAAACGTATTCGAGAGGATACACGATTGTATTGATCGGAACTAAGTTCATATGCTTGATTAATTAGATATGTATGAAAAGGATTAGCGAAATCTAATCTTGACATGCTTTTATAAAACTTACAACATCTTTGTTATAGTTTACTTCTTTGCTACCAAAAATTGATATTACACAACCAAGAACATTTTGAAAACCCCTTACATAAAACATTTCGACTATTGAACGACAAGAATCAAAATATCACGCAATCCCTGTGGATACGATAAAAACACCCCCCGAATTACTTTTCAACAAAATGGCGCCATTGTCGAGGATTGTTGTTTGATATTTCAAGCATTGCAATAGTTGCTTTGTTTTAAGATTGTTTAACTTTTTCTTGTGCTTGTTGATTTGTTTGATTTAGTGTGCTGAGTCTGTTTTATGCGAGGGAAGTTACCCGCAGACCAACTTCTTTTTGATCCTGAAATTGAAAGAACTGCGCGTAGGTTAAATAGCAGAATAAGGTGGAGGAGGCAACTTGCCAAAGAAAAATGAGAGGGAGACGGAAGTTCAGCTTCTACACAAATACCACAAGTACCGCCAACTATGGCTCCTCCACCACCACCACCACCACCTGCTTCAAGACAATGTACAAATAGTCTGAGACACATTGCACAATTTTTGCGCAATGCTCAGAACGGTCGACATTCAGAAATGAAAACTGGTATCCTCTCGCTTCTATATTAGAATCCTTTTACTGGTATGGATCACGAGGATCCTTTTACACACTTGACTAAGTTCTATGAGATTGCGGGAGCAACTGGTGCACCCGAAGCTGAAGAAGAATCAATGTTTAAGAGATTATTCCTGCATTCCCTCATTGGAAAGGCCAAGGAATGGTATCTTGACCAATCTACGGCAATCATGATGGACTGGAACGTACTTGAGGAAAAGTTTTTGGAACGATTTTTCCTACACAATCGTTTCATGGAGGCTAAGACAGCAATTGCAGTTTTCACTCAAGGTGGCAATGAATCTCTCAACGAAGCTTGGGAGAGATTCAAATCCATGTTGAGAAAGTGTAAAAGGCACAGTTTCGATGACCTTACTCAAGTCCATATTTTTAGAAACGGTCTTCAATTGGTGCATAAAACATTGTTGGATGCCACCGCGGGTGGATCGTTAATGGCTAAAAGTGCTGAGGAGGCTATTTCTATTATTGACCGTATGGCTTTAAACGACCATCAGGGGAACCATAACTGTGGCCCTTCGCAGAAGAAAGTGGGAGTGCTTGAGTTCGGAGTTAATGACGTAATTCTTGCACAAAACAAACTGTTATCACAACAAGTGGAGTTGTTGACACAACAAATGGAAAAACTTCCACAACAAATAAAAGAGATGCATGAAGTTCCCAACAAAAATCAAATAATAGCGAGTTGTGAGCTTTGTAGAGGAGATCACCCTACCGGGTATTGTCCTCCGGTAGTGGAAGAGGTAAATTACGCGGGAAACCAAAATCAAGGATACCAACCTCGACCACTTTACCAACAAGGCAACCAAGGTTACCAACCAAGAGGTAATCAAGGTTATCAACAACCGTGGAGACCTCAAGAAGCCGGACCTTCAAATCGTCAACAATACCAAAATTACACTCAACCTCCACAAGTTCCAAGTGGAAATACCAAGATGGAGGACACTCTCACGCAATTTATGCAAATGTCAATGTCAAATCAGAAGAATACCGATGCGGCCATAAAGAATCTTGAAACGCAAGTTGGACAATTATCAAAACAATTGGCCGACCAACAAAAAGGAACTTTTACGGCGAATACCCAACCAAATCCAAAAGAGCATTGTAAGGCTATTCTAACTAGAAGTGGAAGAGAGATTGACATGGGCATATGTGAATTTGTAGTGGAGGAGGAGGAAGTAGTTGAAAAAGAAAAAGATAGTGATGAGATTGAAGTAGAAAAAAATGTTGAGGGATATTTAGTTGAAAATGAAATGAAAAAAAAGTGAGGAAAAAGAAAAAATAAAGAAAGAAGAAAAATTGAAAAATACTAGGAAGGGGAAAGAACCGTTGAGTACTATTCCGATCTAACATTTGCCATATCCTCATGCTCCGTCAAAGAAAGATAGTGCGAGGCACTATACTCGGTTTATGGATATTTTCAAACAGTTGCAAATAAACATTCCATTTTATGAAGCTTTGGAGCAAATTCCGAAATATGCAAAATTTATGAAGGATATTCTCACAAAAAAGAAGAGGTATACGGATCAAGAGACTATCATGGTTGATGCTAGTTGTAGCGCTATCATTCAATGTACTCTCCCAAGGAAAGAAAGTGATCCGGGATGAGTCACTTTGCCGGTTACAATAGGAAATATCTATGTTGGCAACGGGTTGATTGATTTGGGCTATAGTATCAATTTGATACCTTTTTCTATTGTGAAAAGGTTGGGACAGTTGGAATTGAGAACCACTCAAATGACATTGCAACTTGCCGATAAATCCACTACCCGTCCTCATGGTGTAGCAGAAGATGTATTGGTTAAAGTGCACAAATTCTTATTTCCTATCGACTTTGTGGTGATTGAAATGGAGGAAGATGAAGACGCTCCATTGATTCTTGGAAGACCGTTTATGAAAACTGCTAGAATGGCAATTGATATGGACGACGGTCTTATGAAGGTTAAAGTCCAAGATGAGGAGGTTTGTTTCAATCTATTTGAGGCCATGAAGCAAAAAAAAGGACAAAGGCGATTGTTTTAGAATAGATGCAACGGAGAAGGCAATTGAAGAAGTAAAGGAGAAATTACAAGTTCCAACCCCTTTGCAAAAAGTTCTCACAAATGCTCTTCAAAGTATCGATGAAGCCGAAGAAAAAGAGATCGAAAAGTGTTTGCGAGAACTAGAAGAATTGGATGAAATTCCTCCTTTGAAAGAAAGGGTGGAAGTTTTGAAAAAATAAAACAATGAGGAAATTAAGCTTGAATTAAAGTTGTTGCCGTCTCATCTTAAGTATGTTTTTCTTGATGATGAGGGGTATAAACCGGTGATAATAAGCACGAAGCTAACCAAAATGGAGGAGAAAAAATTAATGTGCGTTTTGAAGAAGAATCAAGAGGCAATGAGATGGACTCTTTCCGATCTAAAAGGAATAAGTCCCTCTTATTGTATGCAACGAATATTCATGGAAGAAGATTTCAAACCGGTCGCTGAACCGCAACGCCGCTTAAATCTTACCATGAAAGAGGTGGTTAGGAAGGAAGTGGTAAAAATGTTAGATGCCGGAATGATTTATCCCATTTCTTATAGCCCATGGGTTAGTCCGGTACAAGTGGTGCCGAAAAAAGGCGGATTGACGGTTATCCAGAATGAGAAAAATGAGTTAACCCCAACGAGAACCGTGGCCGGGTGGAGAATGTGCATAGATTACCGTAGGCTAAACCAAGCTACGAGGAAAGATCATTTCCCTCTCCCGTTTATGGACCAAATGCTCGAGAGACTTTCCGGTCAATAATTTTACTGTTTTTTGATGGTTATTCGGGTTACAATCAAATTATTGTGAACCCGGAGGACCATGAAAAAACTGCTTTCACATGCCTTTTTGGAATCTTCGCTTATAGAAGGATGTCGTTTGGGTTGTGTAATGCACCGGTGAATTTTCAAAGGTGTGTGCAAGCAATATTCTCAGATTTGATCGAAAAGACAATTGAGGTTTTTATGGATGACTTCTCGGTTTTAGGGCAATTGTTTGATATTTGTTTGAAAAATTTGGATGCGGTTTTGGAACGGTGCGTGGAAACCAACTTGGTGCTCAATTGGGAAAAATGTAACTTCATGGTGACCGAAGGAATTGTGCTTGGCCACAAAGTTTCTTCAAAGGGCCTTGAAGTCGATCAAGCCAAGGTTGATGTTATTGAGAAATTGCCACCACCGTTGAATGTAAAAGGTATAAGGAGTTTCCTCGGACATGCTGGATTTTATCGGAGGTTCATCAAGGATTTCGCGAAGATAGCAAAGCCTTTGAGCAATTTGCTCAACAAAGATAAGTCTTTTGATTTTGATGAGTCTTGCATGGTCGCTTTTAATTCTTTAAAACAAAGTTTGACTACCTCACCCATAATCATCACGCCCAATTGGAAAATGGATTTTGAACTCATGTGCGACGTGAGTGATTATGCGGTGGGTGCGGTTTTGGGTCAACGGAAAACAAAATTTTTTCATGCTATACACTACGCGAGCAAAGTCTTGAATGAAGCTCAAGTAAACTATGCAACAACTGAAAAAGAGTTGCTTGCGATAATGTATGCATTGGAGAAATTTCGTTATTTAATTAGGTCTCGAGTAGTTGTTTACACGGATCACACGGCGAGTAAGTATTTGCTCACCAAGCCAGATTCAAAACAAAGGCTAATTCGTTGGATCCTCTTGTTACAAGAATTTGATTTGGAAATTCGTGACAAGAAAGGATCTGAGAATTTGGTGGCGGATCACTTATCCCGCCTTGTAAATGTTGAAGTGACCAAAAAGGAATTAGAGGCCAATGAGGAATTTCCGGATGAAAAGTTGTATATGGTGCAAGTTAGACCATGGTTCGCCGACCTGGCTAATCACAAAGCCGCCGGATTAATACCGGATGGTCTAACTCACCATCAGAAAAAGAAATTTTTATCGGACGCTAAGTCTTTTGTTTGGGATGAACCATATTTGTTTAAGCTTGGTGTTGATAACCTTTTGAGAAGATGTGTGTCAAAAGATGAAGCCACTAGCATACTTTGGCATTGTCATAACTCTCCTTATGGAGGGCATTTTAATGGAATAAGAACGGCAACGAAAGTCCTCCAATCAGGCTTTTATTGGCCTTCTTTATTCAAAGATGCGCATGCACATGCGCAAAGTTGTGACAAGTTTCAAAGGAGTGGTGGAATTTCAAAGCGGCATGAAATGCCTTTACATAACATGTTGGAAATTGAAGTGTTTAATTGTTGGGGAATCGACTTTGTTGGACCTTTTCCATCATCGTTTTCTAATAAGTATATTTTGGCTGCAGTTGATTACGTATCCAAATGGGTAGAGGCAATAGCATGTGCTAAGGCATATGGAAAAACTGTGATAAAATTTTTGAAAAAAAACATTTTTTCTCGATTTGGTACTCTGCGGGTGTTGATAAGTGACGGAGGATCCCACTTTTGCAACACTCAGCTTGAAAAAGCCTTAGAGCAATATGGTGTAGAGCACAAAGTTGCAACACCATATCATCCTCAGGCCAATGGGCAAGCGGAGGTATCAAACTGGGAAATTAAAAGAATTTTGGAAAAATGGCGTCATCCTCAAGAAAGGATTGGTCAAATAAGTTAGATGATGCTTTGTGGGCCTATCGAACAGCTTTTAAAGCTCCGATTGGTCTCACACCTTTTAAATTGGTCTATGGTAAGAATTGTCATTTACCGGTGGAGTTGGAACATAAGGCATTTTGGGCCGTGAAATTTCTGAATTTTGATCCAACTTTAAGCGGAGAAAGGTGCAATTGCATGAAATAGAGGAATTTTGCCTCCAAGCGTATGATTCCAACAAGCTGTATAAAGATCGAGTCAAAACTTACCATGACAAAAAGATAGTGGCCAAACAGTTTGAAGTAGGGCAGTTGGTCCTACTTTTCAATTCTCGATTAAAACTGTTCCCGGGTAAATTGAAATCTAAGTGGTCTGGTCCATTCCGGATTCGTGAGATCATGCAATTTGGGGTAATAGTCATTGAAGATACAAAGTCAAATGAGAGTTGGACTGTAAATGGTCAGAGGTTGAAGATTTATCTAGGTGGTGATTTTGAGCGGAATCCCTCCGTTGTGCCGTTTTGTGATCCTTGAGGTTGCAATTGACCGTCGAGCTTAACCGACGTTAAACAAACGCTTGTTGGGAGGCACCCCAACATTGTAAGTATTTATTGCTTTATTTGTTGTTTTAATGATACTTGATGTTTAGAGTGGTTTAGGAAGTGGCAGCAGTGCAAATTTTTTTTTTCAAAACTTGTCATGTTCGCTGGCGTTTGCTTTGCGAACCTGGGGCGAGCATTCGCCAGCCAGTTCGCTTTACGAACCCAGCGAGCCAGGGAAAGTATGTTTGCTGCCACCTCAATTTAAAAAGGGTTTTAATTTTTTTTGGGTGGGCCAACACTTGAGCCCAAGAACCATATAATTTTCTGAACGTGAGAGGGAAAAACCCTACTCTCACTCTTGCCTCTCTCATTCAAACAAAACAACTCAATCTCTCAAGAACTCAATCTTTCATGTGCACTGTTCCTCAAATTTCACCAAATTCTTTCCCCAATATCAATTACAAACTCAGGTTCGAATCTCTTTTTCTTTTAATTTCTGTGTAGAAATATGGTTAGGATTGTAGATTAAACATTAGAGACATTTATGATTTTAGGGTTTAATTTCTGTTGTAAGGTTTGAGTGATTGCATGCGGAATATTGTGCAAACCTGAGAATAGAAATGATTTTGTGAATGGAGCTCTAATGTTAGACTTGTGGCTGCTGTGTTTTTCTGAATTTTTGCGGGTTCGCTGCTTTATTCGCCTTGCGAACCTGGTCGAGCATTCGCCAGACCTTCGCTTTGCGAATTTGGGGCAAATGTTCTCCAGCCTTCGCTTTGCAAACTCTGGAGCGAACATGTCAGAACTCTGAATTTTTTTTATGATGTTTCAGTTGTGGTTTTGTTTTGGCTGCCAATTCTAATGAGTGTGTTTCTACTTTTTGCTGTTTTACTTGTCGATTTGTGCAGATGGCCCCCAAAGTTAACCCCACCAAGAAAAGAAAGGCCTCTACAGCGCGACAAGTTCCAATACAGTTTGACGACACTCGCTTTAGGGGTGCCAAACAAGCAGCAATGTATCTTACCTTGGAAAAAAGAACCATCTTAGCAGAAAAGAGATTCAACTTGAATGACAGAGGGAGTTATCGGTCTATGGCTGCACTCTTGGAAGAAAAAAAATGGGGACGATTGATAATTCCAGTTGATAGCTATAATGTTAAGCTTGTCCGAAAATTTTATGCGAACTCCCTTCCTAATGATGGCAAGCAATTTAGTTGGACAACCTTCGTTGGGGGGAAGGTGGTGAGATTTGACCGTAGGGCCATTAGTATTGTTCTTGGAAGTCCCCTGCCTTTAAGAGCTAGCGAGATTGATGATTACCATAGGGACCTGCACCTTCGCCGAGATATTCCAAAAATGACCAGAGATCTCCTTCGACTGGGAAAAACTGTTGAACTCAACCCATCTAGGGTTGCTATTAGGTACCGGCGGGAGGACATGCAACCTTTGGCTCAGCTTATATTGCTTTTGGTGATAACCAACATCAAGCTGAAGTCGCATTCGTTTATCATCCCTATACCACTAGCTCACCTTGTCCATAATATTTTGACTAACGTGCAGATAGATGTGGCCCGAATTATTGCCGATGAGATAAGGGAAATTGTGGAGAGTAGCCTTGGTGGTACCGCTTCGCGGAAGAATGCCCCTCTCGCTTTTCCTTGTGTGATCATGTCTTTATGTTCAGGTGCTGGGGTTGATATTCCCACACGCCGCCAGGTCACTATTCCTTCTGCGATTGACGATCGTTATGTCGACAAGTTTTGCAAGCCTAAGGGGACAAGGGGTGAGACATCGGGTGCTGGTGCTGAGGCCAGCACAAAGGGTGGATATGCTTCTGGTTCTGGGTCTCAGAATTTTTACCCTTATCAGCAGGAGATATGCCAGTATAACTGGGACTGGATGGCGGCTTCTCAGCACACCATGACTGATTTACATGACTCTAGCAGGTCTTGCAGCTGCAGATTCGCGATCCCACCACTGAGCATACAATGATGACAAGGGAGCAGTTCCTTGCACATGCTGGTTGGTCTAAGGCCAGGCCAGTATTTGGAGGATGAGAGGACGTAGCTAGTGCGGATGATGATGCTGATGAGGAGGGTGATGGTGCTGAGGTTGAGGTATCCAGTTCTGGATCTGGCTCAGAGGAGGAGGAGGTTGAGGTGTATGCTCCAGAGTCCGAGGAGGACTGAATTTTTGTTGTGATGATTTTGTACGTCCTTTGAGCATCAAAGTGAAGTTTTCTTGTATTTTGTTTTTTATTTCAGTTTTTATTAATGTACTCTATCCACTTTGTTGGATTATTTTGGTTATTATGATGTACTTGTACCCTTTTGTGGTACTTTTGACTTTGTAGGTGTGTTCACACCAGTACATTTTTTTTATTATTATTATTAGTAATATATGTTATTTTTCAGTAAAGTTTTCTATTTTTAATTTTACTAATATTTCGGTTTTACTTATTGTTATTAAGAGTTGAGTTCTTCAGTTTACGAATGCTCAACTTTTAAACTGTTGGTATGCTTTTGTGTTAATTGTTGTTATTAAGAGTTGAATTCTGCAGTTTACGAATGTTCAACTCTTAAGTTGTTAATATGCTTTTTATTGTTTTATGTTGGTTTGCTTGTGGAAGTTAATATTTCCAACTTTTGGATGTTTTGTGGAAGAAACTTAGGTTGGTGTTGATTGTGCATCAAAGAAGATTCCTCCAAGATTGGATGGCTATGATAGTACTTTAAGCATGATGTTGTGGCAAGGTACATAGTTACCTAGTTCCAGAATTTAGAATGTATTGGAACTTTGGTGTCTTTGTACAAATGAAAATGTTGTTTCTTATTACAACTCTATTTGATTGCTTGTGTCATTTAGGTCCAAAAACCACAAAAGTGAGAAACCTCCATGTTGTACTAAAGGCTTTGGATTGACGATGAATGTTGTTTTATACTTATAATTCATGCTTTATCTTGCTTGTTTTTTTTGAAATTGTAGAAGCATAGAAATGATCAAGGCAATGTTTTTGCACTTTGAGTATAACCACCATTCCAAAAACACTTCAAGTCGCCTTGTGAGTGTGCGCGTATTTGAAACCTCTTTTAAGCCGAAATGAAATTTTTGTTGGAATCATGAACCAGATTTTAACCCGTTTTGAAGAGCATTTAAGATAAGCTTATGGCAATGTTGAAGTTTGGGAGAGTGGTTTATTTTGAAAAGAAAAAAAGGAGTTGGTGATACAGTGCATTCTAAGAGAAATAATTTGAAAAAAAAAGAACAAAAAGAAAATAAAATCAAAAGAAAAGAATGCATTGTGAAAGAAAAAAATAAGGATTGAACAAGATTGAAAATTTTGAAAAAGAATGCTCTTCATAGTCTTTACCCTTTCTTGTTTCAATGGCCGTGTACATATGTCCCTTGTTTTTAACCCCGGCCAAGTTACAACCGATAAAAGCCCTTAGTGATCTTTTGCTTCCATAATTTCTTGCGACCGATTAGATATTGTATGAATTGCTTAGTATTTGCTTCATTGGTCATTTGAGTGAAATTGCCCCGCAGTTGCAAATGCGTTAATTTCCTTCAATCCTGTTTCGAAGAGGAGTGTTAGAGTGACATGAGCATGATGGTTTAGTTGTTTTTGGAAACATTGTCTGAGATTTGATTTAAGAATCAAATTCTTTTCCATTGTCGATTCTAGGATTATGTAATTATGCTGTGTTACAATTGTTGTTTTATTTGAGTCGTTTATCTTTTCTTGGATTGAATCAAATGTTCGAGCAAATCCTCTTGTTTTTAATGAGAGGCATACTTTGCTTGAGGACAAACAAAGACTTAGTTGGGGAGAGATGTCAAACATGCTATATTTTTGTATTTGATACTTGGCATTTTTCATTACTTTGATGTCTCAGTTGTGGATTTTTGTTGTGGATTGTTGTTGTTCTTCATGCTTTATATTTATACATTTGGTGCTTGTAATTTGTGTGCTATTGTGTAGGAAAGTGCACTAATTGATCAAAGAAAGAAGACACAAAGAATAGATGCAAGCTGCCAAAGAAAGAGGAAAACAACAGCTGGTTCGTTTTGCGAACCATGGCGAAGTCCTCAGCGAACGTTCGCTTTGCAAACCCTGGCGAGGCTCTCAGCGAGTAAGGCGGGGGCAAAAGGACCCAAAATTCGCTTTGCGAATGTTTTGGCGAGTGGTTCGCTTTGCGAACTCACGATGACAGCCAAGGGCGGTTTAACTTTCAGAAGGCACGTAAGGTGCCTTTTCCTTCATTCGCTAGGTGAATGGATCATTCGATGTGCGAATGCATCAGATCCCAAGTGTACTATAAAGTGTTTTTTTCATTTTCTTGGGATCATAACTTGATTTTTTTCACACCAAAGCATACTTTTCTGAGTTTTGATCATCCAAGAGTGATTTTTCACATAGAGAAGCTGAAGTCACATCCGATCTCGATTATTTGACGCGGATGTTCATTCATCTCATCTTGAAACTTGTTATCCAAGCTACCATGACAATGTGTAGCTAAATACCTCTTGTGTTAAGATTAGAGGTAGTTAATCTTGCTTATATGTATTTCTTTTGATCTTTTGTATATGAACAAGGTTGATGATCAATATATGATGAAGTTGTTTGTTCTTAATGATGTATTTGTGGTTTGAATCACTCTAGACATAGATGTTCCAAATCTTGACATAATATCTTCATCTCTTAAAAACCAAACTCTAGACATAGATCTGGGGTTTAATATTCGCTTTGTATTGATCTTAACGGTTGTTGTTTTGATTGTTAGCGTGAGACATCATCTAATGATTTAAACAACGATAGTCCCGAATTTGCTTTAGACATAAACTTATTCGAGAGGATTCACGATTGTATTGATCGGAACTAAGTTCATATGCTTGATTAATCGGATATGTATGAAAAGGATTAGCGAAATCTAATCTTGACATGCTTTTATAAAACTTACAACATCTTTGTTATAGTTTACTTCTTTGCTACCAAAATTTGATGTTACACAACCAAGAACAATTTGAAAACTCCTTACTTAAAACGTTTCGACTATTGAACGACAAGCATAAAAAAATCACGCAATCCCTTTGGATACGATAAAAACACCCCCCAAATTACTTTTCAACAGTAGTATTTTTCAATTTGCTGATGACACATTGCTCCTTTGCGATGGTAGTTTCTCTAACTTGTGGGAAATTAAGTCCATCCTGAGAGGATTTGAGCTTGTATCAGGACATAAAATAAACTTCTTGAAAAGCTGTCTATATGGTGTTGGAATTGAACCTGACTTCTTATTGGCCGCAGAACAATTCTTGTTTTGTAAATCGGGTTCCATGCCTTTTAAATTCCTTGGTTTGATGGTATGGGGAAATCCAATAAGGATAAAGTTTTGGCAACCTGTTATGAAGTGCTTGAGGGATAGGCTTTCCTCTTGGATTGGGAGAAATTTATCTATTGGTGGGAGAGTTACTCTTCTGAATTCTGTTTTAGCCAATCTACCAATCCATCACCTATCTTTTTTCAAGGCCCCAAAAAAGGTGGTTAAGGAGATAATTGGAATCCAAAGGCAGTTCCTTTGGTCTGGAGCAGTAGGAACCGGAGGAATTTCTTGGGTGAGTTGGAAAGACTTATGTAAACACAAGAAGCTTGGAGGTTTGGGAATTAAGCATGTGGGACATTTTAATATGGCATTGTTATCTAAATGGTTGTGGAAGTTTATACAAAATGGCAGTGAGATTTAGAGAGATATCATTGAAATCAGATATGGCAATGTGGCAAAAAGGATTTGGAATGAAGATGATGATGGTAATGCTGCTGCTAATTCATTTTGGATGAGGGATGTGATATCTATATGCAGACCAACAAGTGATAATTGTTTCTCAAATAATGTATCAGTTGTGCTAGGAAAAGGGTCAAACATCATGTTCTGGACTTGTGTTTGGCTTGACACTTTAAAATTCAGCATATTGTTTCCTAATTTATTCCAAGTGACTTATACCAAAAGCTGGTGTGTGGCTGATATGGGTGTTTGGGACACTGGTGTGTGGAAGTGGATTGTGAGAGATATGCATCCTGTACTCGAAGATGATGCTAGGAAAGAAATGCAAGAGCTGGAAGATCTGTTGGTAGAAATTCAACCAAAGTGGGAATCTTATGACTGTTGGATTTGGAAGCTTGAAAATTCAAAGGTATTCTCTGTCAAATCTGTTTACAATAAGCTGACAGCAGGGGAAAACATGATGGATTTGGAGGAATCATTAACAACAACATTGGCAATCCTGTGGAAAACCAATATTCCAATGAAGGTGAAAATTTTTGCGTGGCGACTTATACTAAACAGATTACCTACTCGTAAGAATCTCATTGATCATGGGATAATCCAATCACAATTCGAAGAGGTATGTGTGTTTTGTTTTCACGAAATTGAGGATTTAAACCACTTGTTTCTCAACTATCATAAAGTAAAACTAGTTTGGATGAAAGTGTTCAAATGGATTGGGATTGAGCGGATATACGAAACAAGTAGTCGGGACCATGCTATAGTGTGGTTTCTAGGTTTATGTGGGAGATGCAAATCGGAAAATGCCAATTCACTATGGGTTGTTACGTGTTGGTGCATATGGAGATCAAAAAACAATATCTTATTCAAAAATGAATTTTGGGATATTGAAGCAATATTCCAATCCATCACTATGCTGTCTTGAAGGTGGATTCCTTTATTGTCGAATTTTCGTGGGATGCATAGTTTGTATGAGTGGTCTAAGTTTCCATTAGATTCCTTATAATAGTTTTGGCTAGGAACTGGTAGATTTCATTGTAATTGTTTTTATACAGTTGGGAAGGAGTTCCTTTTATCTTATTAATACAAAATTTTGCTTATAAAAAAAACCTTGTAACGGAGTGATGCTTTCTCTTTTTTTTCCTTCCTTCTAATGTCACGCATAATTACATCACACGTGATAACTTATCAATGAATATTTTTATATTATATATAAACTATAAAAAATATTTTCATATGTGAACAATTGATGTTAAAAATAGAAACAAAAACTAATTTGTGGTTAAGCATTTGAAGAAACTAAGTTAATCATGGTTGAAGAAACTAATAATATTAAAAAAATAAAGTTGTTAAAAATATTAACTTTGTTCATTATTTATATAGTTTTATAAATTTAATTTTAGAAGAGGTTATTATTTAATATTTATGTAAGAATATTTAGTTTAAATTGCTTTAAAAAATACAACATAATTAAAAATATATAAGTAAAGAAATCATTAATGTAATTTAAGATTTCAAGAGTATTGTATAAAAAAGGACAGAAAAAATACTAAAGAGAATTATAGATTTAAAAATAAATGTAGTATTTTTCAAATTAGTAAGGTTATAGATTTTTAGCTACAAGATTCCTCTAAAATAGTGGGTTTTCTTTTGCCAACTTTATCAAAATAAAATTGTTATGAGAAAGAATCTTTTTAAAAATAAGGTCTTGATTTAGAAATCCAAAAAATTATGAGAGTGTGGGGGAGGACAATAATGCATAGGTTGAGGTTCAACACAAAAAACAACATTATAAGATAGCTAGAAGATCAATCTGGATAGAAAATGAGGGCAAGGGAGGGGTGGAGGTTGTGGCAGGCTCATCTTTTTCTTCTCTGAAATTCCGGATTCGTATGAAGTAAGGGAGATGTTCAAGGTATTCAAACCATTTGGCTTGGTTAACGAAGTTGTCATTCCTGCAAGGAGTGATAAACGTGGCAAACGTTTTGGTTTCGTTCGATTCAGAATAGTGGAGAACGAAAGGATTATGGATGTCAAACTCGACAATATAATCATTCAAGGTAAGAAAATACATGCGAACATTCCAAGATTTCAGCGAAACAACATTAAGTCTCTGGGAGCAATCACAAAGGGGTTGGGTTTTGAGAATAGAAGAGGGAACATGGAGAATAGGCGGCGTGGTAATGACATGTTACAATACGAGAATGAGGTAAGATAAAATAGAGGCAACAAATTATCCTATGCATAGACGGTAGAAAAGAGTGGAGTCTAGATACAAGAACAATACAGTTGGGGGTTACCTTCGGTGGGGCGCCGTGGATGAAAAACCGAGATTTGCACATTTGTAGTTCAACATAGAAAGCAAAGATATGGTAAGATTCTAAAAGGCTTATGTGGAGGTCGTAGAAAAGTCAGGGGAAACACATAATGTCCAGTAGGCACTACACTCAGAAGGTTTTTTTTTTCATATTAAGGCAACATTTATGGGAGCAAACTTATACTTGCTTGAGGAAATAGAAAAGGGTGAAATCAAAGCTATGGTTAAGGAGGCTAAGAGTTGGGCAACCCGGTGGTTCTCTGACATTCATCCATGGTCACTGGAGGACGTGGATAATGAGAGACTCACCTGGTTATGTTGCTACGACCTTCCTTGTCACACATGGTGTCCGAAGTTTTTCAAATTCGTTGGAGGTACGATGTGTCTTTACATTAGGTCTGATACTGAAACTGAGAACCTTATGAAATTTGATGTTGCTAGATTCTTGGTAAAAACGAAGTTCTCCATAAGCTTGAATGAGGTGTTTAATTTGGACGTTAATAAAAAGATATATAGGATCAAATTGGTAGAGAATATGCAAGGGCCTAAGAGAATTAATGAACCTAATAGTCCGAAGGTGGTAAGTGAAACGGACGATAATGAATCAGACGAAGATGTGGGTGGCGTGTGGGAAAGGTGAAAGGATGCAGAACAAAGTGATATTGGTGACGAAAATTCAAAAGGAAGCATTTCTGGAAAGTTGATGGATTCGGGGCCCAAGGAAGCTAGTTCAAAGGATCGTACGAATAAAGAGGAGATTAATTATGGAGAGCCTAGGACTTTAGGCTTGAGGGGTTCGGTTGTGGCAGATAGAGTCAGGGTTGGTGAAAAGCCAAATGTTGGATTTGCCGGTTCAGATAGTTTGGACACTTCTGGCGAAAAGGAAAAGTCAACTCATACGTGTCCAGTTGTAGGTGGTGTTGAGGATGAGCATGATTCGAGTGGCTGTTGGAGATAGCGTGATTGTGGAGTCTGGCCTTTTGGGTTTCCATATTGGGCCTTCTAGCGTGGGTCGTTGGTCCCAATGGTGTGTGTTAAGCCTTGAAGAAAGAAACTACTGAATGAAATCTATGAAAACCTCAAAATTCCATTTTCACCTTCGTATTATTCAGCTCCCATCCATTCTAAAAATTTGCTTCCCCTCTCAATTCAACCAAATAATTTACGGTCCATGGATAAAACACAAACTCTTTTGGAGGAAGCCCATTCTAATTCAAGATATTCTGGGGGGTCTATTCTAAGTTGTGATTCAATTGATGATCTGGATGTGAATCAAGGAAATTCTCGAATCAAAATGTGTCTTGAAGACGTTCCAAGCAAAGTGTGGCAAACGATAAAAAGTTTGGGTATAGAGGCAGAGGAAGACAATAGGTTGTTCGATGGCTTAATCTGAAAGATGGAAAATTCAGATAGAAGAGGTTTTCAGTCTAGGAATGAGGAAGCTATGGTGAACAAGTGAATTTTGTCACCTAAAATGTTAGAGGATGCAGAAGCTCAATTAAACGTAGATGTTTTAAGCAGTTGATTTGGAAAGGATATGCGAATGTTTATTTTGTTCAAGAGACTAAATGTAGAAAAATGCGGATAGTATTGTGCAGAAGATGTGGGGAGGCGTGGATTATGAATGGTCAACTATAGACTCTGTTGGTCAAGTAGGTGGCATATTAACTATATAGAGGAAAGGCATTTTCTGTCTCGTTTTTAAATTCAAAGGCAAAGGCTTTATAGGACTCAATGTTTTGTGGAAAAGTATGAATTACTATTTTGTCAATGTGTATTCGTCATGTTTTCTGGATGAGAAACGAAACTTGTGGGCTGGGTTATTAGAGTGGAAGGAGAAACTCAATACGGGGGAATGGGTTGTCGGAGGTGACTTTAACGCTATTAAAAATCAAGATGAGAGGGTGGGGAGGAGGGTTCAAACTAATGGGGTGGAAATGGATGAATTTGGGGCTTTCATTGAATTTATGGATCTTGTTGATCTTCCAACAATAGGAAATAAGTTAACCTACTTTAATTCAATTGGTAGTTGCTTTGAATAGACAAATTTTTAATTTCAACAGGCTTGGCGAATTCTTTGAATACCGTTACACAACATGTGGGAAAAGGGATGTATCTGATCACATACCATTTTGGTTGATGCCTAGAAATACAAACTGGAGCCCAAAGTCGTTCAAAATGTTTGAGTGTTGGTATAAGCATCCAGAGTTTCTTCCATTCGTGGAGAGAGAATGGAAGTCGTTTACAGTGGTTGGGAATGAAACTTTTGTGTTAAACTCCAAATTGGAACTTCTTAGGGATAGGCTTCGTTGATGGAATATACATGTATTTAGTATGGTGGATTTACAAATTCAAGATGATGTAGAAATTATGAACAAAATTGAAGATCAATTAGGGGCCACGATTGATCAAGAATCTCAAGCAAAGTTGGAGGTGCGTAGGAAGGCGCAGATGAACTTGTGGAAACAATTACGGATCAAGGAAAACATTCTTGCCCAAAAATCCATATCAAAATGAATGAAAGAGGGTGATCAAAATACAAAATTATTTCACTCAATAATCAAACAGAGGACAAGAAGGAATGTAATTTCTTCAATTAAGGTTGTAAATGATGTGGCGGAGGACGTAAAACAGATTAAAAGGCATGTCAAGGATCATTTTCAATCACGTTTTCAAAGGACATATTCAAGTCGTCCAAGTATGGATTTCTCTAGTTTGGCTAGACTGTTTAGTGTCGAATTTCTAGTCTAGAAGCTATGTTTTCTAAAGAAGAAATTAGGGATATCATTTTTGAGGGGGCTGGCAACAAAAGTCCGGGCCCCTACGGATTTAATTTGGCGTTTATGAAGGTCTGTTGGGAAATTATTCGTCGTAACGTTGTGGAGTGTATATGGGAATTCCATTTTATGCTAGGCTTCCCAAAGTGATGGTATCTTCTTTCCTTGCACTAATACAAAAATCAGAGAATCCCCAATGCTTTGATGAATACATGCCTATAAGCTTGATAGGTTGCATCTACAAGATTATTTCAAAACTCTTGGCTTTTAGATTGAAAAGGGTTTTGGGTGGATTGATTTTAAAGTCTCAAATAACATTTATCAGGGTAAGACAACTTCTTGATGGAGTATTGGTCTTAAACGAGATAATTGATGGTGCAAAATGAAGGAAACGCAACTGTGTTGTTTTTAAGGTCGATTTCGCGCAAGCATAGGATTGTGTAGATTGGTATTTTTTAAGGAATGTGATGACAGATATGGGCTTTGGTCATAATTGGTTGAGGTGGATGGATAGAAGTGTTTTCAACAGCTTTATGTCTTTCCTCGTTAACGGAAGTCCTACTACAAATTTTTCAGTATCAAGAGGATTAAGGCAAGGCCATCCACTGTCACCGTTTTTGTTTTTGATTGTTGCAGAGGGACTGGCTATTATGGTTAGGAGTGCGGTATCGGGTGGACTTTACAGCGTTTACAGGGCCAACGAGTGTTCATCTCATACCATTCTTCAGTTCGCTGACACTAGAATAACAATGGATGTTTGTCATTCGAAGTAAGCGTTTCCAGTTCTTCCTCTCTTGGACGGAGATTTAACACTAGAAGTTGATACAAAACTTTTCCAATTGGTCGTAGACTAGCAGAACTGCTGAGATTATCGTTGGTTGCATAAATTAGGCAAAGGCGATCTTTATAGACACCGTTGAATCTATAATGTTCAACACAAACATCTTCCTCTTCACATTTTATTGTATGAGCAATAAGTGACTGAGTAATTGTGACAGGAAAGCCATTGACATTGGACTGGATTGACTCAACATCATGACCAGATGGCCCAATGGAGGCATTTAACTAGAACTCTTTAATGATATTAATGTAGATAGGTCTATTAAGAATGTCAAAATAACTGTTCAACTTTTGTTTTTGAATAGTTGTCCTTAGATCAAAACCTTTGTCTTTCAAATCATCAAAATCGATAAACTTTTCATTGATTATGATAAGTGATAAAATGTACTAATTTTTAGTGTGAATAATTGGCACGTATTGGCTTAATTCAACCAATAAACCTCAACTTTTGTAGGTAATAAGCAATGATATTTTGTCATTGTCTTATAGAGCATTGAATAAGCTTTCCAACGCTTCCAACCGCGCGTAAAACAGAGTTACGGTTCAAAAGTTATGGTCGAAACAAGTGCTGGTTTGCTGTCATGTTCGTTGTGCGAACTAGAGGTGAGCGAATTCGCCAAGAGTTCGCACCGCGAACTCAAAGAGAACAAAAATTGCCCAGAAACATCGAAAATAATTTTATGGCAGTAGCCAAGGCGACATATGTTCGCTGGACGAACGGGACTTTGCTAGGCGAACATGGAAACCCATTTTGACTATTTAAATCATTTTTCAGCATTTTTTAGGTGATGTTGTTGGGAACTTTTTACCCCAACTTCATCAAACACATTCTTGAGTATATTTAGCTTAGAAACAATACATGGAGTGTATATCTTGATGATCCGGAGTCGAATCCACTTCAATCGGAGTTGACAAACTGTGAGATTTATGTTTTTCTTCCTTCCTCTCTATGTATTTTTAATTTGTTGGGGTTTTGTATGTAAGTTTATCTTGAGGGTATGTATATTTATGGATCTTTGTATAAAATCTCTTTTACAACTCTTTAGAGATGTCATCTTTGATTTTTTATTTAATGGGTTTGGATTGCTATAGACATATACGGTTCGAACTTGATCTTAGATGAACATCTGTTAGATTCTAAACTCTAGACATATATTTAAGTCTAATATTCACCTGGGTATCGATTCTTAATGCTTCTTGTTGTCGAGTTGCGTGATACATCACCGATGAGGCGATGCGGTTGTTCTCTCAACTTTGCGTTAGACATAACCTATGTTGTGAGCGATACATGATGATATTGACGAGTGATTTAGGTGACATGCATTTGATCCATAGATTTTTTTAGTACATGATGGGTGGAACGAAACACAACTCCTGACGAGTTTTATCATTTCTTAAGGATGTATTTAATTTTCTTGTTTTATGTTTTTCCTTTTACACTTTTATCCCAAACCATTTAAACCCAAACTTAGAGATGTAGAGATCGTCGAACGATATTCTTTCCCTCGCACCGATCCCCGTGGAGAAGATATAAATCCTGGAGGGAATTCTTCCGAAAATAATATTTTTGCTTGCCGCTTTACCGCATCCAACAAAATGGCACCGTTGTCGAGGATTGGTTTTGATATTGAATCATATTGCGATAATTTCTATGTTTTTAAGCTTTGTACATACTTATCCGTAGTTGTTTTCTGTATGTGATTATACATATTTATTTCTGTTTTGTATGTTCACTTATCGTATATATATTTTGTCCATCATGTTTGTGTATGTGTTTGTGCTTATTTTTGTAATTGGTTTACGTTTGCTCAAGTGTTGTAGGTTTTATTTGGTATCTACCGGTGAACAAAGTAACATGGAGGAGCTTGTACGTAAATAAGGCGTTGAGCTCACAACGTGAAACAAGCGCTTGTTAGGAGGCAACCTAACGGTTTTTGAGTTTGTTTAGCTTTATGTTTATTTAGTTTGATTCAATTATGTTAGGTTGTTAGGAAATTTTTGTGTTTTTTTTCTCAAGCTTTATTTTTGATTAGCTTGAGGATTCATTTTGTGATTGTTCAAGTTTGATTGTTTCAACGAGAAAATGTTATGGTGAAAGAGTGTTGTAATAAACCACAAGTAGAAAAACCAAAATTTTTGAGTTACTGTCATGTTCGCCCTGAGTTCGCTGTTCAAACCTGGGGAGAATGAGTTTGTTAGGCGAATAATTGTTCGCACTGAGAACATGACAGATTCTGGAATGGTGAAAAGTTTAAAGGAGTTACATGCCTAAGGTTTGTGTTTATCGCTTTCTAGAACATAACATGATTATGAGACTTTTCATTTGTACAATTTTCATGTCATTCATTCTTTTGCCATACTTGTCCAGTTTTGAATCACTTTAGAACAAAACCCTTTTTGTAAGGAGCTTTCCATTATTTACTATATGCAGGAGACCAACATTCTTGTTTAACTCAGTTTTATTATGTTTAATCTTGTATTTGTGATGATTTGTATGATAGCACTAAAATGATCAAGGCATTTTGTTTGATTTTGAGCATAAGCACTTGACCAAATAGTCGATCTACCTTGTGAGTGAGTGAGAATTTGCTTACCCCCTTTGAGTCTTTGTTAGAATCCATGTTGGTGTTAAGTTCATTTTTGTATGGATTCTAATACTTTTTCTAGAACTATAATCATGACTTGTTATTTGAGTTTTTTTATCCTAGCCTGATAAGTTTGGGAGCATTCATGTCACTATGTGTGGTTGTATTCAAGTTAGGGAGAAGAGATTGGTTGACAAGAGGTTGAGAAAAAGAAAAAAGTGAAAATGAAAAAGAAAGGAAAAAAAAAGGAAAAAGAATTGAAAAAAAAAAAAGAAAAAAAAAAGAATAATGTTGTGCTAATAAGTTGTGTGGAATGGTGTAACAATTTGGAAAAGAGAAAAAGGTGATTGGAATTTGTGAGTGCTTGAGATTGTGAGAAATGATCACTCTCATTAGATTAGGCAAGTTTTTGTTTCTTTTACCTTGAGAAAAACAATTGTTCGTTACCCAAGCCACATTACAACCCTTAAAGCCCTTGTGATTTTGGCTTTTATACTCTTCAAAATAAGTTTTTTCTTGATAAATTCATAATTTAACTTGTTGTTAGCTTGATTGTTGGGTGAGAGTTAAGCCCCTCATGTTTTTTGTTTCATCTACAGATGAAGTGTGTGCTAGGTGTGATTCATTTTTAAACATTGTGTTGTCTTAGAATTTTTTACATGTGTTTTGTATTTAGGAGTTGTTTCGTTTTCATGTTATCGTTGTAGTTTAGTGGTAAGCATTGTTTTGCATGTACTTTTGATAATTGTACCATACATATATTTTTCGTTTGTAAAACTTTTTTAGCATGATTTCTTGATTATTGCTTTTGTTTCTTCGAGTTGATTGATTCTTGTTTGAGGACAAACAAGTTTAAGTTGGGGAGAGTTGATAAGTGCTAAAATGTACTGATTTTTAGTGTGAATAATTGGCACTTATTGGCTTAATTCAACCAATAAACCTCAACTTTTGTGCATATGTTGTATAGTTTACATTATAGTGTATATACTGCGTGTAAATATCATTGAGTTTAATTGTTTTTCTCTCATTGTTGTAGGTATACAAGCAATGATATTTTGTCATTGTCTTATACATCATTGAATAAGCTTTCCAACGCTTTCGACCGCGCGTAAAACAAAGTTACGGTTCAAAAGTTATTGTCGAAACAAGTGCTGGTTTGCTGTCATATTCGTTGTGCGACTTGGAGGCGAGCGAATTCTCCAAGAGTTTGCACTACGAACTCAAGGCGAACAAAAATTGCCCAAAAGCGTGGAAAACACTGTTTTGGCAGTAGCTAAGGCGGCATATGTTCGCTGGGCGAACAGGACTTCGCTAGGCGAACACGGAAACCCATTTATGCCTATTTAAGTCACTTTTCAACATTTTTTAGGTGATGTTGTTGGGAACTTTTTACCCTTACTTCTTCAAACACATTCTTGAGTAGATTTAGCTTAGAAAAAACACATGGAGTGTATATCTTGACGATCCGGAGTCGAATCCACTTCAATCGGAGTTGACAAACCGTGAGATTTGTGTTCTTCTTCCTTTCTCTCTATGTATTTTTAATTTGTTGGGGTTTTGTATGTAAGCTTATCTTGAGTGTATGTATATTTATGGATATTTGTATAAAATCTCTTTTACAACTCTTTAGAGATGTTATCTTTGATTTTTTACTTAATGGGTTTGGATTGCTGTAGACATATACGGTTCGAACTCGGTCTAAGATGAACATCTGTTAGATTCTAAACTCTAGACATAGATTTAGGTCTAATATTCACGTGGGTATCAATTCTTAATGCTCCGTGATTTCGAGTTGCGTGAGACATCACCTATGAGGTGATGCGGTTGTTCTCTCAACTTTGCGTTAGACATAACCTCTGTAGTGAGCGATGTGTGATGATATTGATGAGTGATTTAGGTGGCGTGCATTTGATCCCTAGATTTTTTTAGTACATGATCGGTAGAACGAAACACAACTCCTAACGAGTTTTCTCATTTCTTAAGGATGTATTTATATTCTTGTTTTATGTTTTTCCTTTTGCACTTTTATCCCAAATCATTTAAACCCAAGCTTAGAGATGTAGAGATTGTCGAACGACATTCTTTCCCTCGCACCGATCCCTGTGGAGACGACATAATCCCGGAGAGAATTCTTCCAAAAATAATATTTTTGCTTGCCGCTTTACCGCATCCAACAAAATGGTGTCGTTGACGGGGATTGGTTTTAAAATTGAATTGCATTGCGATTGTTTCTATGTTTTTAAGCTTTGTGCATACTTGTCCATAGTTGTTTTCCATATGTGATTATACATATTTATTTCCGTTTCGTATGTTCACGTATCGTATATATGTGTTGTCCATCATGTTTGTGTATGTGTTTTTGCATATTTTTGTTTTTGGTTAACATTTGCTCAAGTGTTGCAGGTTTTATTTGGTATCTACCGGTGAACGAAGCAACATGGAGGAGCTTGTACGTAAATAAGGCGTTGAGCTAACGACGTGAAACAAGCGCTTGTTGGGAGGCAACCCAATGGTTTTTGAGTTTGTATAGTTTATGTTTATTTAGTTTGATTCAATTATGTTAGGTTGTTAGGAAATTTTTGTGTTTTTTTTTCTCAACCTTTATTTTTGATTAGCTTAAGGATTCATTTTGTGATTGTTCAAGTTTGATTGTTTCAACAAGAAAATGTTACTGTGAAAGAGTGTTGTAATAAACCACAAGTAGAAAAACCAGAATTTTTGAGTTACTGTCATGTTCACCCTGAGTTCACTGTGCAAACCTGGTGCAAATGAGTTCGCTAGGCGAATAATTGTTCACACTGCGAACATGACAGATTCTGGAATGGTGAAAAGTTTAAAGGAGTTACATGGCTAAGGTTTGTGTTTTTCGCTTTCTAGAACATAACATGATTAGGAGACTTTTCATTTGTACAATTTTCATGTCTTTCATTCTTTTGCCATACTTGTTCAGTTTTGAATCACTTTAGAACGAAACTCTTTTTGTAAGTAGCTTTCCATTGTTTACTATATCCAAGAGACCAACATTCTTGTTTAACTTAGTTTTATTATGTTTAATCTTGTATTTGTTTTGATTTGTATGATAACACTAAAATGATCAAGGCATTTTGTTTGATTTTGAGCATAACCACTTGACCAAATAGTCAATCTACCTTGTGAGTGAGTGAGAATTTGCTTACCCCCTTTGAGCCTTTGTTAGAATCCATGCTGGTGTTAAGATCATTTTTGTATGGATTATAATACTTTTTCTTGAACTATAACCATGACTTGTTATTTGAGTTTTTATCCTTGCCTGATAAGTTTGGGAGCATTCATGTCACTATGTGTGGTTGTATTCAAGTTGGGGAGAAGAGATTGGTTGCCAAGAGGTTGAGAAAAAGAAAAAAAGTGAAAAATAAAAAGAAAGGAAAAAAAAGGAAAAAGAATTGAAAAGAAAAAAGAAAAAAAGAAAGAATAATGTTGTGCT
This sequence comes from Lathyrus tuberosus, assembly GCA_022829125.1. NCBI lineage: Eukaryota > Viridiplantae > Streptophyta > Magnoliopsida > Fabales > Fabaceae > Lathyrus > Lathyrus tuberosus. Next base: position 589,761 of record JALAZF010000073.1, on the reverse strand, counting down.
AATAAGTTGTGTGGAATGATGTTACAATTTGGAAAAGAGAAAAAGGTGATTGAAATTTGTGAGTGCTTGAGATTGTGAGAAATGATCACTCTCATTTGATAAGGCAAGTTTTTGTTTCTTTTACCTTGAGAAAAACAATTGTTCGTTACCCAAGCCAAATTACAACCTAATCGGAGGTGATCAGGCTGGATCGTCGTGGCCTTCGTGTAAGGCGGATGAGGATGCTTGTAGGAGAGGAAATAGGATTGTACTTGCAAGGTACTCCGATACCAAAGTAAATAATTGGTCAAGAGAGAGAAAGCAAGTACCAAGGTAAGGTTTCAAGTATTGGATAGTGATCAAACCTGCCCCTCTCAAGTGAGAGGGTATTTATAGAAGTAACTCCCAGCGTGGGGCCAAGATATCCTATGTGGCCGAAATGTCTAGTCGACCAATGGGAGACTGCCAGGTGAAGGATCAGGCGCGTGACCCTTTGACCTGGTCCAACTGTTTCCGTTAGATCCAGGGAAACAATTGGTCCTGTGCATTGCCAAGCGAGTGAGGGGGACATGCCCAACGGTCATATTCGGCCCAACGACTAGTTTATGCCCAATGGCTAGTTTCTGACTATTGGGCCTGGCCAAAGCTGGACTGAATTGGGCCTTGCCCTACTGTGGGCCAAGCGCCTGCCCAGTCCAGAACAGAAGCCCCCCAAGTCTTTGCTCTGAGGAGGAGTGATGACTTGAGATAGTTTCGTGGACAATTGCCTTGGAATGAGGATGTTCAGGGATATGCCCCTCGCCTGTTCCAATGTTGAGGTTGTTGACGTTGGTCCTCAACCAGCCAGACCAGCCCTTCATATGCGAGGACATGCTCGCGGAGATGGCATTTTTATGTCGACCAGGTTTAGGAAATGTGCCCGCTGAAGTGGCGTTTTTATGTCGATGAGCCTTGATGAGGACATGAGTTGTGCGCATTGTCGAGGAAGATGTGCTCGCGGGGCAGCAAAAGACTTGGTGAATGTAGCGTCTAGCTTTGGGAATGCAAACGAAGATTCCCTTTCTGACACGTGGTGGAGCATTCAATTTTTCTCAGGCCTAGAGACGCCTAGGCTATGATGGCCTTTGCGCTTCCCAAGCGAGGAAGTGCTTATAAAAAGGGGGAGAGAAGATTCACTTGACACTTTACTTAAACTCTTATCCCCAAATCTCTATGCTCTGCAACTTGTATTCTCGCCAGAGCTTTTTCGCCGCCGTCGACCTTCAAAGTTTAGTTTGTGATCTTCATCTTCTACCTTCGATTTTAGCAAGTAAGTTCTTCATCCCTTTTTTAAATTTCCCTGGTGTTCTTCCTTTCTGGAAATTTACATGAACTTTTAGGTGACACATGAATTTTCTGGTTGAATGTTCATGTGTTCTTCGATGAATACATGAATTTCTGGAAAATTCATGAAGAACATGAAGAACACGAAGAACATGGGATGAATGTTCATGATTATTGCGTAGGCTTGTGTAGATCTTTCTAAATTCTGGTTAGGATTAGTTTTATGTTTGTAGTTGGGCATTAGGCCTGTTCGACATGAAACTTTGGCTTTCGCATGACGAGCTTATTTTGTCGTGTAAGCTCCTCCTCAAAGTCTTCGTAAAGTCGCGGAGACTTGTCCCTGTTGTAGGGGAAAGTAAAGTTGCCGTATTCTGTCGTGGTCAACTTGGGCTCGAGGTCATCCTCGACTTACTCCTTGCCCTTTCACTTGACTAGTGGTGGAAGGGTGGATTTGATCTTTGTTGTCGAATTCACTTTTTCTTCCTCTACTTTTCAGGTGAAATGGCTGATTAGTGCGAAGGGGTTGTGCCCGACGTTGGGGCCGCGCACGAGGAGGCGGAGCAGTCCGTTGATTATGCCAATGTCCACGTAGCAAAAAGAGATCTCAAATGGATCGCCCAGGAACCCCTGCCGACAAGGTCGACGTTTACCGAAGAGGAAATTTGGGATTTTCCCTATCTAGAAGACCGGGCTAAGGATGCGTCGGTGCATTGGAGAGCTATCTGCCCGACAGAGAATGATTGTATCTGTTCGGTATATTCGGTGATGTGGTTCCCCATGTACGAATTCGCCTTTGTTGAGACAAAGTACCGCCTGCCCTTCACCGAATTTCAGCAGACCATCTTCTGCCACTTAGAGCTATGCCCGACCCAACTCCATCTGAATGCGCTGGCTTTTATTCGCACTTTTTGAGCTGGTATGTCGTTACTTGCGGATCGGGGAGACCGTGGACCTTTTCTTCTGCATCTTCCAAATCCAGCGGAGCACGGTGGGCCCGAAGCAAAGATGGGTGTCTTTCAAGGAGTAGAGCAGGCTTTTTTGGCCGTACTCAGAGTCTGTCTGGCATTTCAAGGACAGGTTCTTGGTCGTGAAACCTGTCTCTGAAGCGGGAAGGAGATCCATCTCTACGATTGAGACCGTGGAGGTTGATGGTCAGCAAGTTGAGAAGGTTGTGTCTAAGTTCCCTTTGGAGTGGGTGTATGCCCATTTCAGATATAGGGCTGATCAGTCCCTCGTCAAGCACGAGTAGCTTTATGACAGAGACAAGGAGTCCTATTGAGTTTTGCATGCATACGTGGAGACCTTTAGCCCTGCCTTCGTGGTAGACAGGGATGGCAAAGAGCTGTTCAGGGAGGACAAGGTGTAGCGCAATTTTTGTGGTTTCGAATCACTATCGCTTTGGTACTACAGTTCGATTCATTTTTTATCCTGTGAAGCTGATTAAGGAAGGGAAATAGATGTCTCCAATTAACCCTGCTTACATACTGAGGTTAAACAGTCAAAACTGTTGGTTTACAGATGCTATCAAAAAGGGGGGTCTGTCTAAGGTTATTTCATTTAAGAATACAATGTCTGGACTATTTGCGAGGCTTCTGGTAAGGTGTTAGGTCTGATGCTTTTTGATTGATGTATGGAGGTACTGGACTTTTGAGTTTTTTATTAGTATGCTCGCTCAGATTTCGCAATCTTATGCCTACGTATTCTCGTTTAACGAAACATGGAAATCAGAGCGATCGTAGTTCCTCCAATTCTATGGGAGGAAAGAGATGTTTTGGTGTCTTGTTCAAAGCCCAAGATTGAAGCTAAAGGTGATTTGTATCTTGTTCAAAGCCCAAGATGAGAAGCTAATAGGTTTTGACTAAAAGGGAATTTGTCATCTCTAAAGAGGAATTGTTGATGTTTGAATACTGTAAGCGAAGCACAAATTTGATGCTAAAAGGTTGATTGACTCAACCGGGGATTTCTTTATTCAAAGCCTAAGAGGAGGCTAGATGTTTGACTTTTTTGGGGAAAATGTTATTTCTGTCTTGTACAAAGCCCAAGATTAAGGCTAAAAGGGATTTTGACTCCGTTGGGGAGAATGTATCTTGTAAAAAGCCCAGGATGGAGACTGAAATGGTTTGACTCAACAAGAGAGTACTTTTATCTGTCCTGTATAAAGCCCAAGACAGAGGCTAAAAAAGGTTGACTCAACAAGAGAGTCTTGAACAGGTGATTGACTCAACAAGAGAGTCTGAAGGTTGATTGACTCAACAAGAGAATCTTTTATACTCAACAAGAGAGTGATTTGATGTCTCGTACGAAGCCCAAGATTGAGGCTAAAAGGAGATTGACTCAACAAGAGAGTCTTTTATACTCAACAACAGAGTGTTTTACTGTCTCGTACGAAGCCCGAGATTGAGGCTAAAAGGAGATTGAATCAACAAGAAAGTATTTTATACTCAACAAGAGAGTGTTTTTATATGTCTTGTACAAAGCCCAAGACATAGGCTAAAAGTGGTTGACTCAACAAGAGAGTCCGAAAAGGTTAGCTCCGTTGGGGAGAATTATTTGTACAAAGCCCAAGAGGAGGCTGACTTACTGCTGAGGATTATTGAGATCCTGAAGCGGGTCCAAGTGTGGGGAACTCTCATGAGAGAGATCGGGTTTCTGCTAAAGATTGATCCAGAGTGATCGGTGTTTTTTCCTATGTTTGAAAAGAACTTGAGAATGTCTTTGAGACTAAAGAGTTTTAGACTGTCCAAGTCTAGATTTTTATCTTTTGTACAATGCCCAAGAGGAGGCGCGGGCATTAAGGGATGAGTATCAACCCTACAATGGCCAGAGTTTTGACGCAGGAAAGACTGCTCTAGCAAAGGATGACTAAGTTTTGTCTTATACCTTTAAGAGGTCGTCAGGGTCCTTGTATTAATCCCAAGAGAAGGCATGAGAACTTCTAAGAAGCCGAAGGGTCCTTGTACAACGCCCAAGAGGAGGCGGGGATGCTTTTAGAAAGCCTGTGGGTCCCCAAACCAAGAGAAGTTCAAGAAATTCAATTCATAGAGAAGAGATCATTGCAGGAAAGTTTGAGAATTTGGAAGAAACTTAAAAGATGCCATTCACATCATCTCTGGAGAGTTAGAGTTTCTTTGACAATTTCTAAGGGTGACAGTCTGAGAAAAGGTTCACCGAGAATACTGCCTTTCTCTTTGTTCCATATTGTTTAACCCCAAGAGAAGGGAAGACTGTATCTGGAAATCCTATGGGGATCTAGTTTTGTTTGTATTTAAAGAGTGACCAACAGGGCTTTACCTAGTTCTAGACGTAGTTGTCGGGGAAAACTCTAAATAACTATACTAGTATTACACAGTGGATATGTGACAAGTATATAAAAGGATGTGAAAGAAGACTTACAGTGAAACAGCCCCACAATACAGTTATATACATATGAAAGCAGTAAATGAAAGCGGATAAACACTTACCCATTGTAGAGCTTCCATGCTGTTTTGTTAGTTGTTCAACAAAGAAATTAAAGAAAGTTTTGATAACAACATATATTTGAATTCAAAATAAAAGGAGAAAGTGCTTTGAAAATATTGTTGGGGCTTACAGCTCAAGGAGAGGCCCAAGTTTTAACGATGATCGCACCGTTGTCTTGAAAACGGTACAGAGGGACTTATACAATATGTGAGGCCCAAAAAGTTTTTATGTACAAGGGGGTTGGGTCTTACACTCTATTAGAGGCCCAAAGATTTATTTTTATACAAGAGATGGGACTTACAACTCAAGGAGAAGCCCAGGGTTATTTGTTTGAAAATGACGATTGTGCCGAGGTTTTTGAAAACACAGTGGGCCTTATACAACATCTGAGGCCCAAATCATTTTGGAAAAAAAGGGTTGGGTCTTACACTCTATTAGAGGCCCAAAGAGTTTGAAAATGGATAAATATGGGTCTTATAGCTCAAGGAGAAGCCCAGTTGATTTTGTTAAAAAGGCGACGATCGCGCCGAACGTTTGAAACTATACAGAGGGACTTATACAATGTGTGAGGCCCAAAGGTATTATTTACAAAGGGATTGGGTCTTATACTCTATTAGAGGCCCAAAGAAATTTAAAGAAAAGAACTGGGGCTTATAACACGAGGGTAGGCCCAGATGATTTGATTTTTGAACTAGCGATTGCGCCGAGATTTTTCTTTTAACGCAGAGGGACTTATACAATATCTGAGGCCCAAAATTGTTTTGGTTAAAAGGGGATTGGGTCTTACACTATATTAGAGGCCCATGAGTGTTTGAAAATGATTGATGAGGGTTGAATTAATATAAACCCTAATTTTGTGTAAAAAAAGGAATTAATTTTATTAAAAAATTAATAAAAAGTGTTGAAACTATGTGAAAAATGAGTGGTGATCTTGGATCAATGTTTCAAAAATCATGTTTATATCCACAAAATGATTGGAAACCAATTAAGTTTGGAAAATCAAGGAGGAAAAAATAGTTTAAATGTTAAAGAACAAATAAAAGATTAATTCTTTGCAAAAATATCAAGTATATGAAATAAACAATATTTTTGGGAATTTTTGGCAAAATAAAATATTTTAACATTTTTGTGAATTATTAAAAAAGAATCAACTCAAAATCATTAAAACTCAGAGAGAAATTAATTTTTGAATCAATTAAATAAAATCACAAAATTCTAATATTCAAATTTGTGAAAAAGGCGCCAAGAACATGGGCCAAGAACACGCGCGAAGGGAGTTTTTCTCAGATTTGCATTTTCTATCCAATCTCACTGAATACTTGATGAAATCACACAATCCACATATCAGTCTGCTCGTTTTCACCTCACGATCATGTCTATGGTCTTTAATTTCATTTAGTTTAAGCATGGAATAAGAAATCAAGACAAAACCTCAAGAACCCTAAAATTTGCATGAAGGCTGAGAATTTTGATGCACGATTCAAACAAAGCAATAAATTGAGGGGAAACATTCTATGCATGATTATGAACATTTGGCAAAAGTATTGTGCGAGGAAATATGCATAGATTAAGAGATAACCAAGTTTAGGCTTACTTGAAGGTCGTGACAGCAAGAGCAATGTGATTTTTGAGTTGGAGGTGTTACAGATGAGTTGTCACTACGCCAAACAAGGGAAAATATGGCGCTTTTTTTGGCCTATGACAGCGCTTAAAAGCGCTGTCTAAGCCAGCGCTGTCGTAGGTAAAGACAACGCTTTTTTATTTATGAAAAAGCGCTCTCTAAAAGGGGACTTTAGACAGCGCTTTTAAAAGCGCTGTCTAATGTATACGTTTAAAATTTTAAAGAATTTTTTTATATACTTTAGAGAGCGCTTTTTTCTTCAAAAGCGCTCTATAAAGTGGGACTTTAGACAGCGCTTTTGAAAGCGCTGTCTAATGTATACGTATAATGATTTTTTTATATACCTTTAGAGAGCGCTTTTTCCTTAAAAGCGCTCTCTAAAGGTGGACTTTAGATAGCGTTTTTTTTTCAAAAGCGCTGTCTTTTGTCTACGTATAATTTTGAAGATTTTTTTTAAAAATCCCATTTTAACAATTTTTTTATGCAGAAACCTGTATAATTCACATTTCCATAAACCTGTATAATTCACATTTCAATAAACCAGTATGGATACGCATTTCCATAAACAAATTCTATTTCAAAACTAGAATTTACATTAATGCAGAATTCGTACAAATTCTATAAACTAGAATTTGTACATTTCAATAAACTAGAATTTACATGCAGAATTCGCACAAATTCTATTGTATGGTTTCAAACCTGTATAGAATTTACATTTCAATAAACTAGAATTTACATTCACAAAACTATACATTCAAGAAAGAATTCTTCTTGCAATAAAAAATTCGCACAATTCCTCCTTAGTATCTTGCAATTGTTTCCTCGTGTAATAAGGACACGCCATATCATCGAAATACTACATAACAAAACAAAATACGCATTATTTAGTTAAAAGTAATAAATTATATGACATATCCGATAAATATTATAATAAATCCTAAGTTATAAAACCATGCATACCGTAATAGGAATCTCCAATTGTCCCATTTGAAGGATTTCTCTCATGAACCTCAAAACGAAGTACCCGCAGTCTATGTCATTACGCTGACGAGGGCACTACACATAGACAAACAAATAAGAAATAATATATAGATGTTTTGTGTTATCAAGTAGCATCACTAATAAGCAATATTGTGAAAATTAATATACCTCCACTTTGACCCATGTAATATTGGTTGCTCTAGCCCGTGCTACTCGTGCGTCTCTTCCTGGTTACTAGACATTTGACCTGTAAGAAAGAAAAAAAACAGAAATTAAATGACAAATATAAAAATCCATAATCCTAATCCATTGAATGATATAAGCTATATTGAATGATATAAGCTATAATTTTACAACTAGTACCTTTTTCACTAACGTCTCTTTCTTTTCTTGTTTGGAGTATGTTCTACCCGTCTCTTAACAACACGGACGGTTGGATTGATCCAAATACCCTCATTATGATCATTTCTAGTATATGATTCATTCGCTATAATATTTTCATCTTGATCATTTCTAGTAAATGATTCAATATCAACATCAATATCACCTTGATCTCCAACATTTTCAATAATTACTTTGTTAGATAAAAGCACTATAGACCATTTTGTACTTGTCGGATCAGTGACATGGAACACTTGTTTAGCTTGAGAGGCTAGAATAAAAGGCTCATCTTTGTACCCCACCCTATTAAGATTTCCGTATGCTGGAAAATCATTAATTGTGCCAAACAACATCGCCCTCAAGTTGAAACTTTCTTTCCTATACCCATCATAAACCTCCACACCATTCTCCCACAAAAATTTTAAATCTTCGATTAAGGGTGCCAAGTATACGACTATGTCATTCCCTGGTTGTCTAGGCCCATAAATTAACATAGATAACATCATGTACTTACGCTTCATACATAGCAATGGAGGTAGGTTATAAATCATTATGATCACAGGCCAAGTGCTATGTGAGATACTTTGAATACTGTGTGGGTTCATTCCATCAGTAGATAATGCCAAGCGAAGGTTTCTTGCTTCTTTTCCAAATTCAGGATAATCATCATCAATTTTCATCCACTGTCGTGAATCTTCCAGATGTCGAAACTTTCCATCAATAATTCTTTCATCTGCATGCCAAGTCAAGTGTCTTGAATTGGTCTCACTACGAAACATGCGTCTAAATCTCGGAATTATAGGAAAATACCATAAGACTTTTGCTGGAGACAACTTTTTCTTATATCGAGAGACACCGCATTTAGGACACTCATTTAACGATGCATACTCATTTCGAAACAATACGCAATTGTTTGGACAGGCATGTATCTTATCATAGCTCATGCCAATAGAGCACAACATCTTTTTGGCCTCATATGTTCGATTGGGAAGAGCATTATCCTCTGGAAGCATATCTTTCATAAGGGCCAATAATTCTGTGAAACTTTTATCCGACCATCCATTGCCCGCCTTTAAGTTGTACAACCTTAATACCACAGACAATCTTGTAAATTTGGTGCAACCATTATACAACGGTTTCTCTGCATCGCTTACCAACCTCTCAAACATTTTGGGACAATCCTTAAGATCTTCTTCAAGTGCTTCTGCAATCTCTTCGACTCGATCAGAATCGTATGTATCTGTGCCATTGTCGTATGAAGCGTAGGTCGTATTATCCCCCGATTCAACATTCCCGTTAATTTTCTCACCATGCCAATTCCAACATGTATAACTTATATCAATTCCACTCCTCAATAAATGCGATACCAACTGAACCGCATCAACCCGACTCCCAAAACAGCAACCCAAGCAAGGACATATCATTCGACTGGGGTCTTTGGTGTGCGCAACAATAAACTTAACGAATTCCGATACCCCATTGTCGTACTCTTTCGATAATCGACTTGAAGACATCCATTTCTTATCCATAGTTATACTAATTAAACTAAACAAAAACAAAAAGAAAAAATGTTATACCTGTAGGGAAACGATCCGACTTTCACACTTTGAACACAAGTAACCCCTATACACGTATCATAAAATGAAATATCATTAATTGACCAATTATGAGTCATAACTTGATAAGTGGCAACATGTAATCACAAACAAGCAACAATTAGAGGTAAACACCTACATATTCCAAGTACTCAAGAGCAAAATAAATACTTTAGAATCACTAAGTTTAGAGAACAGATCAAAATACAAGAAGAAAGGTGAGAGACAACCATTAATATAGGCTCATTGACTTATAATATAACTTTAAAAACCACGAAAAATTATAATTTAAAGTATCAAAAAAATTCTCTCCTCAATAAGTATAAAGTAGACAATTAACTTATAACAAAAAGTCACAAGTTCTAGAAAATAAAAGAAATGAACTTGGAAAAAAAGGATAGACCAAACACAATCAATTGGAAAAACAGTACAACACAACTAGCGAAATACAATTTCAATCAATACTAGGTTGTTTATACTAATCAACTTTGCCAAATATACAGTAGAAAATATTTAAAAGTAACCTTCCACAAAACTAGGTTGTATCATGAAGTATCTTTTCAATAATAGTCATCGTTGTGAAGATACTTTAATATTAGTTTACTTATGAAAATACCTTCCACAAAACTAGGTTGTATCATGAATGCATAACACAATGAGCTTATTATAAAAAAAGAGGGACATTTGTAAAAATAAGAGATGAAAGATTAAGGATTGATACTTTGCCAAATATACATGAAAAATAAAAGCAAAAAATAGGTTCGATTCTGCAACAATAAAAGAGGGAGCTTTTATCCTCATCGTGAAAACTTTTTCAGCATAAAAATCAAATCAAAAACAAAAATTAAAAACAGAGAAATGAATAATAAAAGAGTAACAACGTACCTTATTCGTTTTCAGAGGATAAGAGAATAAGAACAACAATAACAATGTTTTCACGAATGGAATGCAACAAGGACGACAACACTGACGGCAACGGTGACGGCAATGGCAATGCAAGAACGACGACAATGGCAATGCAAGAACGACGACAAGGGTTTAGAGATACGGTCGAGAGAGAAAATGAATAGAAGTGTCTCTGAAAATGTTTAGAATTGTTTTATATTTTAATTAGTAAAGAACTTTAGAGGGCGTTTTTCCTTAGAAAGCGCTTTCTAAAGTGAAAATAATTAGAGTCCTATAAGAGCGCTTTCTGAAAGCGCTTTCTAAGGTGGCCTTTAGACAGCGCTTTTTAAAAGCGCTCTCTAAAGTAATACCTATAGCAGCGCTTTTTGGAAAGCGCTTTCTAAGGTGGTCTAAGGTGGCAGTCTTTTACAGCGCTTTTGAAAAGAGCTTTCTAAAGCCTTTCTTTTAAGGCGCTTTTTTTTAGCGAAATTTTTTTATTCTTTTTAGCAGCGCTTTTGTATAAAAGCGTTGTCTTTTAAGTGTCGTCTAAACATATTTTTTGCGTAATGTGTGATGATCTGAACAGCTTCCCTACACCATATGTAGTGTGTTTGAATGCTTGGACTTGATTGGAAATGGCTGAAGCACTTCATGGCATCTCAACTGCAACTTAGTTGAAAACATGAGCAACTGGCTGGTGATTCTGAGAAATCAATGTTACAGTTGTGTGTTTAGTGTTTGATCAGCTCACATATGATGTTTATGAGGTGTTAGAGCAATTGGTTTGAGTGGAATTGCTCTCTACTGAAAAATTCGATAGTGACTTGCTAAGAAAGGCATTTTTGAGAGTGAGAAGATGATTTTGAGAAAGGAAAGTGTTGTAGGCCTTTGGTGTATTTAAACTGAGCACAAATGAGCTCTATTTATAGTAGAGCAAGTTTGTTTTGCAAGCAATAGTGAATGGCAACTGCAACAGATCATTGTCCAATTGCATCACTTTGGAATCTTAAGTCTCCTCTAGCCATTGACTAGAGGTTAGAGCACAGGCCTTTGGTTCCCTAGTTCAGAGATCATCCTTGACTCATTCAGTTGGAAAAGGCTCAGTTCATGCCACCTTGGTGTATCCATTGAATGCTCCAAAACAAAATTGGAGTCTTGTCCCCTTTTTAGGCATTTCTAGGTTTGGCATGCTACTTTTAGTTCTAAAGAGTTGGGAGGCTTATGGATCAGTGTTTGTTCCTCCTTGGTCTCCCTCTAGGGTGTTCAGATGGATAAACTTGTTTGTCATTTGCACAATTTGATCAAATCGAGTAAAATGCACAAATCTGCCTTGCCATGACAGTTACAGCAAGGCATATTGCCATTGTCATAACTCTTTGCTCAAATGGGATTTGATGGAGTTCTTGGCCATTTTGGAGAGCTCTCATATGATACAACATGTGGGTGATCATAGTTTGTCTTGATAATTTTTGGATCTAAGTGAAAAATTCCCTTACATTTTGAAAAAAGTGAAATAGATTCTGACTTAGTGAATTTCACTAAGTGTTGGAAAAAGTGGCATTTTCATGTTTTTGTCATTTTGGTCACTCCATAACTAAAAATCCATGAAGAATTGGAGTGAGGTGTAGTTGACACTTTTAAAGTATGCCATGAGAGCTACAAATCCATCTTTGGACAATCCAAAATGGCTGCTTGGATCTCAAGTTATGATCCTTGGAAGTTGGTACCCTAGCCACTTTGTTCCATAACTTAGAAAATTTCTAAGTTTTTTTTATGGTTACACCTATTACAAGTTATCCCACTTTTCTTGATTTTTCTTGATGAATGATGATTCAAATCACACATTATCATCATTTTAGGGTTAGGGAACCATAATTGATCAAAAAATCAAAAAGTCTAACTTTGACTTTTGGGCACAGTTGACTTTTTATCGGATGAATTCCAAACTGTGCGATCCTCTATGAAATCAAGTCCTTGACCTAAATCAAACTTGATGGATTGATTTAATAGGTGTTATAGGGTGTATTTAATCATGTCCCAAGGTTTGGGAGCATGTCCTGGTCAAAAGTCAAAGGCACAGTTGACTTTTTCCGCGAAACCCTAACCGTGGTTCTGATGAACTTGAAACTTGTGAATCAAGCTTCTTGGATCAATCCATTGTTGAAAATGGATCAATGTAGTGTATTAGGGTCCCTCAAATCATGTATTGAGGTCTTGGCTCATGTTTTTTCCTAAAAGTCAATTTAGGGGTGAATTAGGTCAAGAAACCCTAATTCCTGATTTTTTATGAATGCATCCCCTGAGGCTAAATTGACTTGATGATTGGGTTTATGAGGTCCCTTAGAGTATTTTGGGTTATGATTTGAAGAATTGGCTCATGCCCAGAGGAAAATTTCCACCTGGAGGCCCTGGTCGACCAAAACCCTAATTTGGTGACACTGGTGATCTTGAGGCTTGATTCGCTTGGAATGTTGCAACCTTGTGCTTGATTCTTGACGTGGGAGTCCTCTTGATCCATTATGGATGTTTGAGAGGTTTATATAATTTAAAGATCATGTCATTCCTTGATTGATCCTTTGTCTAAGAGCTCTGAGGGGGACTTGAAACGCTAAGTTTGATTGTAGTGGATGCTCACCCATCTTTGGGGAGACTAATGAGGTATGATGGTCCATCCATATTCTGATGATGATTTTCACAGTGATACAAAATCTTAGTGGTCAAAATTTGGGGTATGACAGATGCCCATATTTAATCTTCTTGGACCCGAAAGTGTGAATGGCGAAGGTATTCGGGCATTCGGGGTGCAAGCGGATTAAATATCAGAATACCCGAAATTTTGATGGTGGTTATGAATGGTAGCTTACGCATTCATCTTCTTTTGCTAAGCAATGATGCTTAGAAAAGGTAAAACTTCCCCTCGATCCTGGTTTTCTACCAAGGAACTGGTCTCAGTTTCTGATGTAAACTTCCCCTCGATCCTGGTTTCCTACCAAGGAACTGGTCTAAGTTTCTTTTGTAAACTTCCCCTCGATCCTGGTTTCCTACCATGGAACTGGTCTCAGTTTCTAATGTAAACTTCCCCTCGATCCTGGTTTCCTACCAAGGAACTGGTCTCAGTTTCTTTTGTTAATAAACTTTATTGACAAGGGACGTTATTAGTAGTGGTTTTCCTCAAACTTCTCGCCGAACTTTCCTGGGGAGATGCCATTTGATGGGAAAAGGTTTTGATGTCAAACTTGCTGGGGAAACCCATTGGTCTGAGCTGTAGAGGTGTACAAATTTCTCTGTTGGAGACGCCATTTACTGACTCTACTGGGGAAAGCAAGTCTCTTGAAAGACTGCTTTCTTCTTGGGGGTATTACGTCGTACGTTTCCTCGAGATCTTCTCGAAGAAATGCCATGTGATGTAATCCAGTTTGGGGGTGCTGATGACCCTTTCGTCAGCGAATTTTTTTGGAGAAAAAAACTGCAGTATTGCCAAAGCTTTGATTAAGAGGCTTTCTCTAGGGATTTTCCTTAATTCGGGAAAGCGAAGACATCATCTTCAATGGCGAAGAGTGACATTTATCAAATGTCTTTTTGTCTTTCAGAGGTTCAAGTTATCAAAGTGGTCAAGGGACCAACTTCAATCCAGAAATAAGCTGGATGAGAGTGTTCAGACGCAATATTTCCTGATGAGGAAAGAACTGACAACTCGATTGAGAGTACTTTTATCACTAGGGGATAAGACCGACAAGAGTGATAGTGATGCAATATGAATATGAATGTAAATCAATAATGCATGATGTATGTATGTTTATGCTGACAAAACTGATGCGACATACAGACTAATAGATGAACACGACTGGATACTCGGCCACTGCGGGGGACGAAGAGATACCACTGGGTTCATAATAGCAATTCTGCCTTGCTTAAGAGAGATAGTCCCTGTGGGGAACAACGTTGGTTGGGCTTAGGAGATAAGAACTCTGCCGGGGATGTCGGACGGAATATTCGCATCTGACACAGCTGACCCTTCATTCAGGTGCACTGGTTTAGAAGGAGTACTTTGATTCTGCACTTGGAAGTTCGATTACTTCTGGAGAAGCGATCGACGTTCTTTTGATGTTCAACAGTCAAAAGAAATTGCCATCTTTATTTTGAAAAGCAGAAAAATTTTGACAAGTAAATTCATTTTTGTTTTATTTCAAGAATCGTTAATCACATTAAAACGTCGTTCTGTAAAGCTAAAACAAATAAGATTTACAAACAATAGCATTAATGCTCAAATTTTATTGATAGGATGGAAATCAACTAAACACGTGATTCCATGGAGCATTTACAAAGTTAGAAAATGGTAATTTAAGGGAAAAGGGCTACATTGAAACATAACGACTGTTATCCTTCAACCAACTTTGAATTCTGGACATCCTGAGCTTCTGTCGAAGATGACCTTGACTGTAGTTTCTTCTGATGAATGGCATTACTGCTGCTGGGGGCTTTGCCCCTTTGCTGGATGTAGTTACTTGCCATGAATCCCTAACTTTTGCCTGGAATGTACTTTGAGATTTCCAATCCACCAGGATGATTTTTGCTTATGTCTCTAATTTTTGCCTGGACCGCCCTTTTGGGTTTTCAATCCACCGAGACGTTTTATTTTTTTTTTATTTTTTATTTAGGCGAAGTATTTCTTGACTACGTCAACATTTGTGGAGTAGGAAAATTCCTCTCCGTCCATGGTTGCGAGTCTCAAGGCGCCGCCTGAGAAGGCTTTCTTGACCACATAGGGGCCGTCATAATTCGGAGTCCACTTGACCCGGGAATCTGTGAGAAATGATTGTATCTTTTTGAGCACAAGGTCTCCGTTTCTGAACACGCGAGGTCGGACCTTTTTGTCAAACGCCTTCTTCATTCTCTGTTGATACAACTGATCATGGCATAAAGCCGTTATTCATTTTTCTTCGATCAGATTCAGTTCATCGTTTCCATTTTGACACCATTCTACCTCTGTTAGCTTAGCTTCCATCAATACCCGGATTGATGGGATCTCTACTTCTATGGGGAGCACTGCTTCCATGCCAAATACTAGAGAGAAAGGGGTTGCCCTTGTTGAAGTACGGACAGATGTACGATAACCGTGAAGAGCAAAGGGTAGTATTTCATGCCAGTCTTTGTAGGTTACAACCATCTTTTGAACGATCCTCTTGATGTTCTTGTTAGTCGCTTCTACCGTTCCATTCATCTTAGGTCGGTAGGGAGATGAGTTATGGTGTTCGATCTTGAACTCAGCACACAACTCTTTCAACATCTTATTGTTCAAGTTAGAACCATTATCAGTAATGATCTGGCTTGGAATGCCATAACGACATATGAGATTGTTTTTGATAAAGCAGACCACGACTTGTCGGGTTACATTGGCGTATGACGCTGTTTCGACCCATTTGGTGAAGTAGTCAATGGCTACCAGGATATACCGATGTCCGTTCGAAGCCTTAGGTTCAATCATGCCAATCATGTCGATTCCCCATTTGGAAAAAGGCCATGGGGAAGAGAGAACTTTGAGATACGTTGGCGGTACATGGATTTTGTCAGCGTATATTTGACACTTGTGACACTTCCTTATGTACTTGTAGCAGTCAGATTCCATGGTCAACCAATAGTACCCTGCTCTCAGAATTTTTCTCGCCATTGTGTGTCCGTTGGCATGAGTGCCAAAGGATCCTTCATGAATTTCTTTTATCAACAGGTTTACTTCTGGTCCGTCTACACATCGGAGCAAGACCATGTCAAAATATCTCTTATAGAGTGTATCGTCGCTCAGAAAGAAGCTTCCTGCCAACCTTCTGAGGGCCTTTCGGTCCTTTCTGAATGCCCCAGGAGGGTACTCTTGTTTCTGAAGGAAGCATTTGATATCATGATACCAAGGTTTGTCGTCTATGACTGCTTCAATCGTGAAGATGTAAGCGGGCCGTTCAAGGCGCATTATGTCAATCATAGGTATGTCATTTCATTAACCTACACTAATCATGGAAGAGAGAGTGGCTAATGCATCAGCCAAGTGATTCTCCTCACGAGGGATGTGATGAAACTAGATTCTATTGAAGAAGGGTAATAGCCTTCTCGCGTAGTCTTTGTAAGTAATCAATCCTGATTGGTATGTGTTACAATCTCCTTTGATCTGATTAATAACCAGGGCTGAATCGCCATATACATCCAAGTTTTTGATCCTTAAGTCGACCGCTTCTTCGAGACCATGATACAAGCTTCGTATTCGGCCTCGTTGTTTGTTCACTTGAATGTCAGTCGGGCGGTGAAAGGAATATGGGTACTCTGAGATGTTATGATGATTGCCCCAATTCCGTTTCCAAAATGATTGACAACTCCATCAAAGATTAGTCCCCATTGGGAACCTGGTTCTGGCCCTTCACTGGGTAGCGGTTCATGGCAATCTTTCATTTTCAAATACATGACATCTTTGTCTGGGAAGTCAAACCCGACTGATTCCTGGTCGTCAATCGGTTGATGAGCCAAATGATCGACTCAAATACTCCCTTTGACGGCTTTCTGAGCATGGTACTCGATGTCATATTCTGATAACAACATCTGCCAACGGGCAATCCTTCCCGTGAGAGCAGGCTTTTCAAAGACGTACTTGATTGGATCCATCTCAGAGATTAACCAAGTAGTGTGACGAATCATATACTGGCGAAGATGTTTGGCTGCCCAAGCCAAAGCACAACAAGGTTTCTTAAGCATAGTGTACCGAGTCTCACAGTCAGTGAACTTCTTGCTCAAATAGTAAATGGCAGACTCTTTCCTTTTGGTTTCATCTTGTTGGCCAAGTACACAACCCATTGAGTCTTCAAAGACTGTTAGGTAGATGATCAGTGGTCTTCCTTCCACTAGAGGTAATAGAATCGGCAGATTCAACAAGTATTCCTTGATACTGTCAAAGGTTGTTTGGCAGTCTTCTGTCTAAACGCAGTCCTGATTCTTTTTGAGTAATTTGAAGATCTGCGCACATGTCGCGGTCATGAGGAATATGAATCTGGAGATGTAGTTCAAACGTCCCAGGAATCCCCTGATTTGTTTTTTAGTCTTTGGAGAAGGCATTTCTTGAATGGTCTTGACCTTGTCAGGATCAACCTCAATTCCCTTTAGGCTGACGATGAACCCTAAGAGTGTCCCTGAACAGACACCGAAGGTGCACTTGTTGGGATTCAAGCGGAGTTTATACTTCCTCAACCGCTCAAATAGTTTTGCCAGGTGGGTCACAAGCTCCTCTTCTGTTTTAGATTTGGCAATCATGTCATTGACATATACTCCGATTTCTTTGTGTATCATGTCATGAAATAGAGTAGTCATGGCCCTTTGATAGGTTGCCCCGACGTTCTTTAAATTGAATGGCATTACCTTGTAAAAAAAAGTGCCCCATGGGGTAATGAATGAGGTTTTCTCCATGTCTTTCGGCTCCATTTTTATCTGATTATAGCCCGAGAGTTCATCCATGAAGGAGAAGACTTTGAACTTTGTTGTACTGTCTACCAGTATGTCAATGTGTGGTAAGAGAAAGTCATCCTTTAGACTTGATTTGTTCAGATCCCTGTAGTCTACACATATTCTGATCTTTCCGTCTTTTTTTGGAACTGGTACTATGTTGGCTAGCCAATGCGGATATTCTGATGTGGCGAGGAAACCCGCGTCAATCTGTTTTCGTACTTCCTCTTTGATTTTGATGGCCATGTCTGCATGAGTCCGTCTTAACCTTTATTTTTTTGGCGGACATTCTGATCTTAATGGTAGATGATGTTCCACGATGCTGGTATCCAACCCTGGCATGTCCTGGTAGGACCAAGCGAATACATCGTGAAACTCTTTGAGAAGCTTTATCAAACTTTCTTTCACAAACGGACTGAGTAGGGCCCCAATCTTGACTTCTTTTCTCTCCTCTTCTAAACCCAAGTTGACCGTTTCCAACGGCTCTTTGTGAGGTTTAATGGACCTTTCCTCTTGTCTGAGTAATCGAGAGATCTCCTCTGGAATTTCTTCGTCATCTTCTTCTTCAGCCTCAAATACCGAGAATTCAAAGTTGGGAGAAGGCATCGGATCGTACGTTTTAATGGGGTTTAAAACAAGTAATCTGCATGACGTTATGATTTATTTTTTAGAAGAGATAAAGAGAATGCAAGAGTGCGTGCAGTGTAAATTTTTTGAACAATGCTTTTTTTTTATTGTTTGAATTGTTTTTTAGAATTATCATTTTTTGAAAAAGCGAAAAGAGAAAACAACAATTAATGTGGGAATTACAGAATGACGTTATTTTATTTATGAACTTATCGATTCTTGAAACTACAACCCTATAAAACAAAACTCTGTCGTTTTGGACGAAGCGAAGAGGGATATTTATAGAAAGTGAGCCTTATCAAAACATACGTTTCACCTGGGCAGGGTGAAAGGTTAAAACAAAGATGACCATTACTTTGACTTATGAACAATCTTCGGAACATCGACTGCAACCCATTGGCGGCGAACTCCTCGGTGAATCACATAGTCTATTACCTTCCTTGATTTGTCTTTAGAAATAACGCTGATTTCTGGCAGGGCAAGATCATTGGAATCTGTCTCCCAGGCAGAGTTGTCGTAGGAGGATTCATCAGTTGTATTTTGCATAGTATTTGTGCACTCAGGCAAATCCCCCCATCCAGTTGGCTGGATGTCCTTGAGCCTGATACGAGAGCTTTCAGGAGCAGTGTACTTGACCAAGAAGTCGTACTTGCGACTCGGTTGTCCTAAGGTGTCCCACACTTCTTTGGAACTGGAGGAGTCATCTCTCTCGATGATGTTGACCTCGGGAAAAGCATAGTTAATGAATTCTAGTCCTACAAACTTTGCAAATTCATCGTCATACTGGATACTTTCTGAATGACCAGAGTGTTGATCCCATGTCATGGTGGGGACGCAAGTATTTTTTTCAATGATGCTCAGCTGATTTTCATTGTTCGGCTGATTTTCTTGCCCCAAGTCTCCTAGGTACGGCTGCCAGATAGGCAGACCTTCCATCGGGCCAGAATAGTCGTTGTCAAAGTTGTCTTTCATCAGAGTGCCTTCCTCTAATGAGTTTGGTGGAGCACGACATTCTTCCGGATCACAATCTCCGTATATCATTTTGACGTCTGACCTTGGTATAAATCTCGGACACTGTACGGGATAGCAAAATGGCGTAGGCACTTCTTCCTGAGACATATAACCGTCCTTGTTAAGATATGACTCCCACTCTTCATCTGTATCGGAGGAATCTCCCTCGTTGATGGTATGTACTTCTTGAGGCACTGGGTGAAGGAAACCTCTACTATGGAAGAAGTTCTGAATGGGATGAAGACTTTCATCGTTATCAGCTATCTGGGTACAGGTTGCAGAAAAACCAAGACCCTTCTTTGTTTTATTATCAGTAGGAATGACAAACTGTCCCCATCCCTTTGCATTGTTACTTTTGATCACCTCGAGAACATCTTTGTACGAGGATATTGATGTTCCCTTCTCTAATTGATTCTCACTGCTTACCGAAAGTGACTGGAACTGAGTTCCAATAACCTCCTCGGGTTCTACACAAGTGGACAATGATAGGTTACTCACGATCAAGGCTTGTTCTCCACAGACCGTGACGAGTTGGTCATTCTTTTAAACTTCAGCTTTTGGTAAAGTGTCGAAGTGATTGCCCCAGCCTGGTGTATCCAAGGTCTTCCCAACAAACAGCTGTATGTTGCTCGGATGTCCGTGACCTGGAAAGTGACTTGGAAAGTGTGAGGACCGATAGTTATGGGAAGATCGACTTCGCTGATAACCGTTTTTCAGGATCTGTCAAATGCTTTGACGACGACCTCACGACCTCTTATCGGAGATCCTTTGAATGATAGTTGCATTAGAGTGGACTTTGGAATAACGTTGAGAGCCAATCCGGTATCTACCAGTACGCTGGCTAAGGCATCGTCCTGGTAATTGACTGTGATATTGAGCGCCATGTTGTGACTTTTTCCTTCTTCTGGCAATTCCTCATCGTTAAACCCCAAGTTGTTGCAGGAAGTGATGTTAGAGACGATACTGTCGAATTGCCTTATCGACACATCCTGTTCCACAAAGGCCTGATCTAAGACTTTCTGTAGAGCCTCTCTATGGGCTTCAGAACTGAGTAAAAGAGATAACACAGAGATCTTTGAAGGAGTTTGCAACAGCTGATCAACAATGTTGTATTCACTCCTTTGGATGAGCTTCAACATCTCATCGTTCTTTGAAAGGTCGGGATCACTGGATTGACCGACTGGTGGATTGGGAACTTCCGTTTGAGGTTCCTTTTCTCTGTTAGGTTCTCTAACTCCTCTGTTGAAGATTCGACCACTCAGTGTTACTCGACTGATGTCTGTAATATTCACGACGGAGGGTAATGGAACTTCCTTTCCATTCTCAATTGTTGTTGCTCCGTATTTGTAAGGGATCGCCTTATCAGATTTGTACGGCACTGGTCCCGGTAGATAGATAACTACAAGAGCCTTCTGATTTCTCTGACTATCGTAAGTAACTTCAATCAATTCCTGGTTAAGAACCTTCAATTCGTCAAGTAGAGGGATGATGATACAAACATCTTTGGTCCTTTCGCGATCAGAGATCACGACAACATCCTTAATCTGATCAGTGAAATAGTCTGGCGTCCAGTTAATTGATCCAGAACTTGGACACGGTCGAACCTCTTTGGGAGCCAACTGACTTTGAAGGGCTGCTCGCACGAGGTAACATCCTTGATTATTTTTCGAGCAGACTCTACCGTGCTCGTAGTTGTGTGGTGGCACCTGACCACGTACGCTTTGAATGCAGTGTAACCTTACTAGGTCTATTTCCATAGATCGGACATCCTGACTTTGATGTCTAGTAGGGTTCCTGTTTGTCACACTGATTTATTGCTTGTCTTCGTCTAGATAGATCGGAAGCCACCAATGGTTTAACAAGTGTTGTAAAGTTCTTTGAAAGAGAGCGCACCCTTGGTTACTCTCACAACATACTTTACAGCTCAGATAATCATGTGAAGTGAGAAAACCGAGTTGGACTTGCTTGGCGTATAACTCCACCAAGCTGATATTCATCAAACGAATATCGAAGATTTGAATCATGTTAACTTGATAAGGATTTCTATCATGGTAGTCCTGGATCCACCCAAGATCCATCTGACGCTGGAGGGCCTCTTGTACAAAAGAGCATCCCTGTTTATTTACTGAGCAAATCAGATAGGAATTTTAATCGTGCCGCGGCAAATTATGATATTGGCTTTGCCTTGAGTGCATTTCCACTAAGTTGACATTAATTGCACGGATGTCGTGGTTCTGAATGATGTTGGAACTTGCATGAGTCATGTTAACTCCATGAACTCGATGCTCTTAGATCCACCCGAGATCCAATTGTTCTTGTAGAGCTGATTGCACCACAGAACATTCTTGATTGTTTTTAGAGCAGATATCACACTGGTGATAATTGTGAGATGGTACATGCCCGTATCCGCTCTGTCTACGATGCATCTTGACCAGATTAGTCCTCAATAAGAGTACATCATGAATTTGATAGCTGTTGTTAGACTCTCCCTCTATCAAATTTACTGCAGCTTTCTCGTGTTGAGGCAGCGGGTTCGTGAGAACATTCTGATTCATATCTTTGAAAGATAAGACCCCGCTCCTAACAAGCTTTTGCACATCGGATTTGAAACTGAGACAGTTTTCTATGTTATGCCCTGGTCCTCCTTGATGGTAAGGGCAAGTCTGATCCGCTTTGAACCAAAAAGGTAAATTTTCCGGTACTGTAAGAGGAAACCTGGTTTGGACGTGTCCCTTGACCAATAAGAGTGGAAACAATTATGCGTGCAACATGCGTATAGGGTCGAACCCTGGTGGTCGCGTTGTACGGTTGTTGTTATATGGAGGACGAGCCTGCTGAAGAGGCTGTTGTGTCCTTTGCTAATATTGCTGTTGATTCGGTTGGCTCTGAGCAACCTGAGGTTGATATGTAGGAACAAGCGTAGAGTTGATAGCAAGAGTTACAGCTGCTACTGGTTGGTACCGTCGCCTTTGCTTTCCGAGAGAGATATTGCCAATATCTTGCTCTTTTTTCTTGGGGAGAGTACTGCCGTATCATTTTGTACTACTTGATGATCCAGCGTCTTTAACTAAACGTCCTTCTTGGACTGCTTCCTCAAGACGAACTTCCATGCCTACCATTTCAGTAAAGTCACTGGGCGCACTGGCGACCATTCTGTCGTAGTAAAATGAGCTCAAGGTCTTTAAGAAGATCTTTGTCATCTCTTTTTCCTCAAGAGGTGGACAAATCTGGGCGGCAATTTCACGCCATCTCTGAGCGTATTCCTTAAAGGTTTCCTTGTCCTTCTGTGACATAGCTTTGAGTTGATCTCTGTCCGGTGCCATGTCTAGGTTATACTTATATTGCTGAACGAAGGCAACGCCACAATCTCTGAAAGTGCCAATCTTAGTGCGGTTTACACCCATGTACCATCTGAGTGCGGCACCGGTTAAACTATCTTGAAAATAGCGAATCAGTAGCTCTTGGTTCTTTGTCTGAGTTGACATTCGCCGAGCGTACATCACCAAATGGCTTTGAGGGCAAGAATTACCCTTGTACTTTTCAAATTTGGCCACTTTGAATTTTTGCGGAACTTTCACATTGGGGACCAAACAAAGGTCTGCGGCGTCCTTTCCAAATAGATCCTGACTGCGAAGGGCTTGCAACTCTTTATGCGTCTCCAAGAACTGTTCCTGGAACTCATTTATTCTATCGAACATACTTTCATTTCCACCAGAAGGTATCTGTGGAATCTGTCCTTCCGGGACAGTGTGTACCACGGGTGGTGGTATAGTCATCATGGCAGTGACTCTAGGTCCTTCCCTCTCCCAAAGTTTGTAACCTTCAGGAGTTGCTGTCATGCCCTGGGCATCTTCGCTTTCCCGAAGTTTTTAACCTTCAGGCCCAGCGACTCCTGCTTCGGTTCCCTGATCTTCAGTGATCGGAAGAACATATCCTTCCGGGATATAGTTAATAGGCACGCCCCAGGGACGATCTTTAGGCATGGTATACCGAGGGTCATACTTTTCCACTATGGGTGTTGATGTGATCTCTGAGATCACAATCCTTTATTGTTGTATCTGAGCTTCTGCTAGAGCTTGCATGTCGTTATGATGCTTTCTCAGATCCTCTTTCAGAGTGTCGATCTCTTCCCTCAACTCTCTGTTCTCTTCCTCAAGATCATCCATCTTTTTTCTGTCGATTGGCCCGAGTATTGTTCGAAGGCGACAGTTTGACTCTAGAATCGAGACACAAATGTCAGGTTCGTAGGTAAGAAGAATGCGTTACGTGAGAATGATGAATGATATGCAATAATTATATTTTAATTAATTTTTTTCCAAGATAAACTTCGACAATTGGATTGCAAATATCAAACAATGGGGAAACCCCGTTATATTGAATTCAAAGATTGCGGAATGGAAATACAATAATTTACAAAGTGCTGTAAAAGGAAATGTCTAAGCTAATGGACCCTGAGTCCTCTCTGAGGAGAGCTCAGGTGCTGGTTCTGGTACTGTCCTTTTCTTTATCCGGGGCTCTTGAGCCGTTGTCGGGTTATCCTTCCTTTGCCAAGTGAAGGGAGCGAGCAAATTCCTTTGGTCATCTTGATTTTCTACAGCATGTTGCTCTAAAATCTCGATCAGAGCATCTTTTTCTTTTAACAGCTGCTGTATTTTCTTACACTCCACATTGAGAATACGGTACTTGTTCTTCCTAGACTTCTTCTCTTGTTGAACTCTGTTGAGAGTAACCCGAAGTTTTTTCGTATCAGACATAAAATAAAGGACAGGGTCCCTTAATGGAAGAACTTCTTGACGAGGGTAAGCCATCCTCAGCTTGAAAGCTCTAGTTTGTACCTAGTGGAGATAAGGTTCCATCGAGACACAGTCTGGTTTTCCTAGAGACTCTCTTCCTTTCCTATGAACGTGTTTCCAGGCATGCACTATTTCTGTCTTTAGTGCTATGTCATTTTCTCCTTCCTTGAAGAAAAGACCTTCCAGATGAGCATTACGCGGGACATGCCTCATCGGGTATCCAAATTGACGACGAACCAAAACTGGATGATAATTGATTCCTCTTTTAATTCCTATGAGGGGTACATTTGGGAAATTTCCACAACGGTCAATGATCCAGATCCCATCATAGATTTGATTGTACCAATCGATGTTAGAGTTAGTAAGAGACATGATTCTCTACGACCAATGTAAAGTACTTTTTTGATCCCAAAATGCAGCAGACTTTGGCAAATGAGAAATGAACCATTTGTACAGCAGGGGCACACAGCAGGTGATCATTCCTCTACTGTACAAATTCCTTAGGTGTACAGAATGATAAGCATCTACGAGCAAGGTCGGTACAGGGTTTCCAATTAGAAAAATCTTAATGGCATTGATATCTACAAAGTCATCGATGTTGGGAAACAAAAATAACCCGTAGGTGAGCAAAACAAAGATGCTTTCGAAAGTGGCCACGTTTCCTATACTAGCAAAGTACAAAGCTTTCTTTATCAAGAACTGGGCTGGCAAACTGATAGGGAAAATAGCAAGTGTACTATTTTTCCTATTGTAGTAATAAAGGGAAAAATCCCAAGAATCGAATCTCAAGGACTGCTTGACGATACAGAGTTTAAAAATACTTTCAATTAAACAAAAAGTCTCGGTGGTTGAAAATTTCTATAACTAAGATTTAAATAAAGTAAGTAAACAGTTGAACGATATCCGATAGGAGTAAATTGCTAGGGTTTGGTGAATGAATCCTCATGCAACGATTACAATTTATAAATGCAATAACAAAGTCAAAAACGTTTGAGTACCGGTTCTTTAGATTATCTAATCCTAAGTCCTTAGTGAAAAGATCTTTGATCATGTAATTTAATTACTATGTCCATAGGTAATTACATTCATGATCAAGTTTGTTTATATCAAGAAATTCCGGTTTTGATAAAGTATCCCCAGTCCTAGGCAATATTTATTATCAAATGTTCTTAGTCATATCAACATGTAACCGCTGACCAGCAAAAATTACATGTAAAGGTTCAAAATCCGTTTTTCCGACGGTTTAGGCATTAAACTAAGAACTAAGAACAAATCAACAATTGCTGAATAAAATAATTATTGCATTGATAAAATTGAATTCATTACATGAAGATTCAGGGTCACCCCCTAGCAATGGGGGGTTTAGCTACTCATAAAGAAAAAGAAAATAACAGATGAAAATGTTGTCATTACAAATTCTTTCGAGGAATTAATCTTCAATCGTCCGAAAACTCTTGAACATGTGAATCCCTCGCAAAAATCTGAGTTTCCAGCCTTCAAATCTTGTATTTTACTCCCAAAAATCCTCGAACCCTTGCAAAATCGCGTTCCAGGACTAAATAGTCCAACTCTGGGCTTTCAGTCATTTTGGGTCACCATAAGCGTATTGGCACACATGATACGCGTAATGGCGAGCGAGCAGGCAAAGTGATACGCGTAATGGCGAGCGAGCAGGCAAAGTGATACGCGTAAGGCCAAACTCATACGCGTATTGGCAGAAGGCCTGTTTACCCTCCAAAAACCATCCCTCTGCTGAAATGCGTAGCATACGCGTAAGCTTTGGGATCATACGCGTAACAGCTGAAGCAGTACGCGTATTGGCAGCAGATCTTCAATTTTTCATGCTTTGTCCTTTGGTTTCTTGCTCCGGATCGGTCGTACACCCAATGCTCGACCTTCTAAGCTTCCAAATGTGCAATCGACCTGCTAACATACCACAAGCGTAAAATATCCTCGAAAAACTCATAATTCATGACACATTATATAAAATCAAAACACACCTAAAAACTACTAAAACAAACTCAAATTCACACAGTTTACCTGATTTATTCACAGTTGAATCGCAAAATACATAGCATAAATGGTGACTGATCGCAACCCCAAACTTATCTTGTTGCTTGCCCTCAAGTAAGATTCTACATAAAACATATCACGTCACCCCAAACTTACTGTAAAGACAGTTCTTACCACAACACTGCTGAAATCTTTCGCACTGGACCCTTTGATGTTGCCTTGGGTTTTCTGATTTTTTTTTTCATAACCAGCCAGCCAGAAACTTTTTCTTGAACACACTATTTCACCTGTCAGCTCATATCACACTCTCACCAAGTCTCTCAGGGTTAAAGTGTTAACACGCTCAAATCAAGGTATGCAATATCGTATCAGTAGTTTGAATAAATTCTCAATTCTTATCAACATGTAAAACACACACACTTTTTGAGGTCTTTGGGTTGTAACGGGGCTTGGGTTAAGGTAGGATATAAAAAGGAAAATAAGAGTTTTTTGGTTCAGAGTATGTGAGATCATTCGAGCCATGTTCGTCCATTCGTGCTTTTGTGGGGAATTTAAAATCCACTCGGTGAGTATAATTTTATTATTATTATTATTATTATTATTATTATTTTTTTATTTATTTATTTTATTTTTTTGCTATTTATTTATTTATTTTTACTCACCTTATTTTACTTTCAACTGCTCAACTGCAAAGCTACCCCAAACTTAAATGTTGCTATTCCAAAAGCAACCCCAAACTTAAAATTAAACATAGATCTCAAAAGAATTACACGTACTCTGAACAGGGTAGGGAAAAATTACTTGGTCAATGGGTTAATAATAATGGGGAAGGGAAAAACAAAGGATACAGGCTCAAATGGGGTGAACGAAGGATAATAATTATAACGGGATGGCTAGAAAGGCTCTAGGTGATAAACAAAAGAAATGCCTCAGTGTGTGTATTCATACAGTTAATATTCAAAAAGAACGGACGCAAACTGTGATAGATAAAGTCATACCTGATATTTCTCTCATGATGATAAATGTGTTTGGCTTTTTTTTCTCTCTCACCAGGATAGGTAAAACTGATAGCTTCAACAGTGTCTCCTTGATCAAGTCTCTTTGGCTCTTGGTTTTAACACTTTATTTCTTCAGTGCGTCCGATCATGAACAGCAGTATCAAACCATCAGGGTGACTTTATGCGAGGACAAGTAGATAAGTTGTGAAAGTCATCAGACCCATCCACTCTAGCTAGTGGTCATGCAATATCAACTAGAATAACTCAAGAAACTGTATGAAAACAAAATTCATTAAATTTGCAAAGCCCAAAAAGGGCATTTACACGACTTTCTAATAGTAGAAAAATAAAACAGCAGAGAAATAAAAGTACAACATAAAGAACAACAAAAAAAGAAAATATACCAAAGAGAAATACTAGAAAGTACAAATACGAATAAAAATAAAAGTGCTACTAAAAAGAAAAGAGCTCAAAGTAATCATTCAGAACTCCGCTCCGTCATCTCTATCTTGCATCTCAGCGTCAAAGTCTATGAGGTCAGTCGGCTCAATATGTAATCGCCCATGGGCAAAGGCAGTGATCGGTGTCATCTCCTCCGATCGCTCTGGGGGTGTCTGCTGCTGATGAGGTCGGTACGGACTCTGATGATGCGGCTGTGGTGTGGACTGCTGAGGCTGAGGTGGTTGAGTCGGCTGGCGTTGTGGTTGAGGCATTAAACCTCCAATCTGGATAGGATGCGTCCACCCAGATTGGAGGACTTTTGCCGCTGTCCTATCTCCACTAAAATGCCCTCCATACTCAGAATCATGACAAGCTTTTAGTATATCTCTCTGCTCACCTTCTGGAACACATCTTCTGATCAGTCCATCCACTCCGCTTTTATACAAGAAAGGGTCATCCCACAGATACAACCTGCAATCATAAAGAAACTTTTTCTTTTGGTGAGAATTAAAATCATCAGGTATCACCCCACCTACCACATAGTTTGCATAGTCAGCAAACCATGGTACACCAGTAACAGCAAGTATTCTCTCATCAGCAAACGTATCTTGGATGGGGTGCTCCTCCTCAGTTTCTTTTATTGGGGACATGCGAGACAAGTGATCTGCAACTGTGTTTTCACACCCCTTTTTATCCTTGATCTCCAAGTCGAACTCCCGGAGAAGGAGTATCCATCTCAACAGCCTTGGTTTTGATTCCTGCTTAGCAAACAAATACTTTAAAGCAGCATGATCAGTATACACAATAACTTTAGAACCAAGTAGATATGATCTGAATTTGTCAAAAGCATAAACCACGACCA
Source organism: Lathyrus tuberosus (assembly GCA_022829125.1). Taxonomy (NCBI): domain Eukaryota; kingdom Viridiplantae; phylum Streptophyta; class Magnoliopsida; order Fabales; family Fabaceae; genus Lathyrus; species Lathyrus tuberosus. The sequence goes on along the minus strand of JALAZF010000073.1, from coordinate 561,316 downwards.
ACAACTCCTTTTCGGTAGTTGCATAATTCATTTGGGCCGGGTTAAGGACGCGACTAGCATAATAAATGACATGCAATAATTTGTCCTTCCTTTGTCCTAAGACAGCCCCCACAGCAATGTCACTTGCATCGCACATAATTTCGAAAGGTAGAGACCAATCGGGGGCAATTACAACAGGAGCAGTAATCAACTTACTCTTTAGCGTCTCAAAAGCTACCTTACAATTGTCATCAAAATTAAATGGCTTGTCTTTGACAAGCAAATCAGTCAATGGTTTGGCAACTTTTGAGAAGTCTCTGATAAACCTGCGATAAAAACCTGCATGTCCCACGAAACTCCTTATCCGTTTTTCATTCACAAGGGGTGGGAGGTTAGCTATCACCTCAACTTTTGCTTTGTCCACTTCAATTCCCTTGCGGGAAATTTTGTGTCCCAGCACGATACCTTCCTGCACCATAAAATGACATTTCTCCCAGTTGAGAATAAGGTTAGTTTCCTGGCATCTTTGCAAAACAAGAGATAAGTTAGCTAAACAATGATCAAAAGAAGAACCAAAAACAGAAAAGTCATCCATAAACACCTCCATATGCTTTTCAAGCATATCGGCGAATATGGATGTCATACACCTCTGAAAAGTAGCTGGGGCATTGCATAACCCAAATGGCATCCGTCGGTAGGCAAAAATACCATAAGGGCATGTAAATGCGGTCTTCTCCTGATCTTCTGGGGCTACAGCAATCTGATTGTACCCAGAGTATCCATCCAGAAAACAATAGTACTCGTGACCTGCAAGTCTCTCTAACATCTGATCAATAAAAGGAAGGGGAAAATGATCCTTCCTTGTTGCAGTGTTAAGTCTCCTGTAATCAATACATACTCGCCAACCTGTTACTGTACGAGTTGGAATCAGTTCATTCTTTTCATTCACCACCACTGTGGTTCCTCCTTTCTTTGGTACCACATGCACATGACTCACCCAAGAACTATCATAAATGGGATAAATCAATCCTGCATCTAACAACTTTACAACCTCTTTTCGTACCACTTCTTTCATTGCCGGATTTAACCTCCTCTAGGGTTGTACTACTGGTTTCTGATTATCCTCCATCAGTATCTTATGCATGCACACTGTGGGACTAATTCCCTTCAAATCCCCAATAGTCCATCCAATAGCACTCTTGTGTTTCTTAAGGACCTGTATCAACTTCTCTTCATCCTTTTTATTCAGCTCAGAGTTAATAATAGCAGGACATCTTGTTCCTGATTCCAGAAAGACATATTTAAGATTTACAGGTAATTGTTTTAGTTTAGATCTTGTACCTGTTTCACTCCCTTTTTCAGTCTCTGTTTCTGGTGAAGCTCTCAAATCCTCCCACCGGTGTGGTCTGGATTTCAACCAAGGTGGTTGTGCATCTAGCATAGCAAGAACTTCTTTTTATTTCTCATCACCATGGTCCACAAATCTCTTTTGCTGACAAACTCATAACTCTTTCTAAAGGTGATTTAGGGAAGTGGCCTTGAATGGTGCTGGTCACTATTTGATCAATCACTTCCACTGAGTGGTTTGTAACTATATCCTCTTTGTGTTTCATGGTATTCCTAACATCAATTTTTAGCTCTTCATTGTAAACTTTGAGGGTTATGGTACCTCCCTCAATGTCTATCATACATCTACCTGTTTCCAAGAAAGGCCTTCCCAGAATCAGAGGAATATCCTCATCTTCTGGCATTTCTAAAATCACAAAATCAACAGGAAAGACAAATTTATCAACTTTGACAAGAACATCTTCGACTACCCCAAATGGTCTCTTAACTGAATGATCTGCAAATTGGAGTGTCATTCTGGTATCTTGAACACTTCCAATTCCTAGCTTCCTGTAAATAGACAACGGCATAAGGCTCACACTAGCCCCCAAGTCAATCAGGGCCCTTTTGAAGGACCTATCTCCAATGGTGCACGGAATAGTGACTGAGCCTCTATCTGGCTTCTTCACTGGAATCTTCATACCCTGCAAAATAGCACTGCAAGTTTCAGTTAGTATAACAGGATCAGTGTCAGTGGTGCGCTTTTTTGAGATGATGTCCTTCATGAATTTGGCATAGATAGGCATCTGCTCAAGTGCCTCAGAGAATGGAATGTTAATCTCTAATTTCCTGAACATCTCTACAAACTTCTGAAATTTTTTCTCTTCTTGCTTCTTCTTCTTATTTCTTTGTGGGAATGGAAGCTTTATGATGGGTTTTGGTTCAATGGGCTTCTCCTTCACAATAGGTGGTGGAACTACTTCTTCCTCAGGTGGATTCTTGTTTTCTAAGATTTCAAGATCCACTTCAAGTAATTGATCTTCCTCCTTAGATTTCTCTTCAGGTATTTCAGCTGATTTCCTACTTCTTGTTGTTACAGCATTCACTTTACTGTGATCCCTTGGATTTGGCACTGTTGCACTAGGTAGGGTACCTGGTGCTTGAGAATTCGTGAGCTGTTGTGCTATCTGACCCAGTTGAACTTCCAGATTTTTTATAGAAGCATTGGTGTTCCTCTGATTATTTCTGGTTTCTTCCTGAAATTGAACACTCTGAGCAGCCATCTTTTCTATAGCAATCTCCCAATCTGCTTTCTTTGGTACCTGTTGCTGATAAGGTTGCTGTTGTGGTTGATACTGTTGCTGGTAAGGTGGTTGTTGCTGTGGTGGTCCCTGCTTCTGAACATTACCCTGCTGATCTTTCCAGGAGAAATTAGGATGATTTTTCCACCCCGGATTATATGTATTTGAATAAGGATTATTCTGCCTCAGGTAATTAATAGCCTGCACTTGTTCCGCAGTGGCAACACAATGCATGGCAAAATGCGGTCCACCACAGATTTCACAAACCAAAGTCTGAACTGGTTGAACTTGAGCCACCGTCTGAGTACCTAAATTCATAGCTTTCAATCTTCTTTCCACTTCAGCAGCAATCTGATCTTCCATCTTCGCTACTTGATTTGTCAGTTTCAAGTCAATTTTTCCTTCAGGTTGACTCACAGTACGATCATATAGTTCCAAATGCTCATTTGCAGCTATAGCTTCAATGATCTTTTTGATACCAGTGGCTGTTGAAAAGTTAGATGAGCCACCAGCAGCTGTATCAATGAGTTGCTTAGTTTTCATCTTCAGCCCATTCACAAAATTTTGCATTTGTTCAGTTGCATCCAAATTATGAGTAGGACATGCAACTAAACACCTCTTGAACCTTTTATACGCATCTCCAAGTGACTCTCCGTCTTTCTGTTTAAAATTTAGGATGTCATATCTCTTGCGGATATACATAGAAGCAAGAAAGTACTCATTTAGAAAAGCGGTTTCCATCTGTTGCCAAGTAGTAATACTTCCTGCAGGTAAAGAATAAAACCACTCTTCAGCGTCTTCTGATAAAGTGAACGGAAACATAACCAGCTTCTTTGCCTCTTCAGAATGCCCCTCAATTTTCAATGAGGTGGCCATAGTCAGGAACCTCTGTAGGTGCTTGTTTGCATCTTCATTAATCTTTCCTGCAAAAGGTTTACTTTCCAACTGACGAATAGTAGACGGGTGCAACTGGAAATGGGCAACATTGACTGGTTGGTTAACTATTGTCAACCGCACTGCTGGATGATTCTCTCTGCCATAGTCACCCAGAAGTCTTTATGCGGGAGGTGGATCTGCAGCCATAGTAACAGGTTCTGGATGTGAATCTGTTTCTGAATCAGAATCTTCAGAATGAACCGAGACGTGTTCTTCAATCCCTTGCTCTGCCTCAGATGTTGCCAGTTTTTCTCTTTTAGCTTGTCTGAGCCTAGCGTGCAAAGTTCTTTCTGGTTCTGCGTCAAAATGAAAATCAGCTGAGGCCTTACCTCGCATTCACAGATTAGACAGAAATTAGTAACAATAATAAAATAAAAAAAAAAGAAAAATATAAATTAAACAAAAATAAAATTTTGGTTGCAGAGCAACAAAATTCTAATTGAAAAATTGTTAAACTCTATTATCTTTGGCAGTCCCCGGCAACGGCGCCAAAAACTTGATAGGGAAAATAGCAAGTGTACTATTTTGCCTATTGTAGTAATAAAGGGAAAAATCCCAAGAATCGAATCTCAAGGACTGCTTGACGATACAGAGTTTAAAAATACTTTCAATTAAACAAAAAGTCTCGGTGGTTGAAAATTTCTATAACTAAGATTTAAATAAAGTAAGTAAACAGTTGAACGATATCCGATAGGAGTAAATTGCTAGGGTTTGGTGAATGAATCCTCATGCAACGATTACAATTTATAAATGCAATAACAAAGTCAAAAATGTTTGAGTACCGGTTCTTTAGATTATCTAATCCTAAGTCCTTAGTGAAAAGATCTTTGATCATGTAATCTAATTACTATGTCCATAGGTAATTACATTCATGATCAAGTTTGTTTATATCAAGAAATTCCGGTTTTGATAAAGTATCCCCAGTCCTAGGCAATATTTATTATCAAATGTTCTTAGTCATATCAACATGTAACTGCTGACCAGCAAAAATTACATGTAAAGGTTCAAAATCCGTTTTTTCGACGGTTTAGGCATTAAACTAAGAACTAAGAACAAATCAACAATTGCTGAATAAAATAATTATTGCATTGATAAAATTGAATTCATTACATGAAGATTCAGGGTCACCCCCCTAGCAATGGGGGGTTTAGCTACTCATAAAGAAAAAGAAAATAACAGATGAAAATGTTGTCATTACAAATTCTTTCGAGGAATTAATCTTCAATCGTCCGAAAACTCTTGAACATGTGAATCCCTCGCGAAAATCTGAGTTTCCAGCCTTCAAATCTTGTAATTTGCTCCCAAAAATCCTCGAACCCTTGCAAAATCGCGTTCCAGGACTAAATAGTCCAACTCTGGGCTTTCAGTCATTTTGGGTCACCATACGCGTATTGGCACACATGATACGCGTAATGGCGAGCGAGCAGGAAAAGTGATACGCGTAATGGCGAGCGAGCAGGCAAAGTGATACGCGTAAGGCCAAACTCATACGCGTATTGGCAGAAGGCCTGTTTACCCTCCAAAAACCATCCCTCTGCTGAAATACGTAGCATACGCGTAAGCTTTGGGATCATACGCGTAACAGCTGAAGCAGTACGCGTATTGGCAGCAGATCTTCAATTTTTCATGCTTTGTCCTTTGGTTTCTTGCTCCGGCTCGGTCGTACACCCAATGCTCGACCTTCTAAGCTTCCAAATGTGCAATCGACCTGCTAACATACCACAAGCGTAAAATATCCTCGAAAAACTCATAATTCATGACACATTATATAAAATCAAAACACACCTAAAAACTACTAAAACAAACTCAAATTCACACAGTTTACCTGATTTATTCACAGTTGAATCGCAAAATACATAGCATAAATGGTGACTGATCACAAACCCTGGATACCACCCTTAATGATCATGTGAGTCCTAACTTCTGACTCGTCCAAATAGATTGCTCTTGCAATGGTTTGATCCTTTGGAATTTCTTCTAGTTCAGAAAAGGGAGCTTGATCAGTAATGGGTAAATCAGTCAGGTGAGAGTACTCTTCCAATGTTGGTGCTAGCTGATAATCCGGGAATATGAAACAGTGATAGACCGGATCATAGAACTGGATTAGTGTGGACATGATGCCTTCAATTACATGAACCCTTAACAGATACAACAGTCCTCCATACTTAGCTCTGAAAGCCTCAGGGTTGGTTATCATCCTCGCCAGACCTCTTAAATCCTCTAGTTTTGGAACCTTGAAGGTGTACTTGTGAGTCTTCCTTCTACCGAAATCCATTAGCAATCACTTTATCTGAAATTTGCAATCATTGTCTTAGTTTAATTTGAAAAAGAGAGACTAGAAGAGAAGATTTTTCTTTGTTTAAAGTTTCTTTATGAAATGAATGAATGAATGCAGCACACAAAAACATAGAAAAAACATGGGGTCAAAGGGTCGGTGTCATGAAGTCAAGGCTCTGCCCATCCCCAAAGGTTTATACTGGTGATTTTTTGTACCTGTCCTCAAAATCACTGACCCCTCTTGGGATAACGACAGCAAGTGGATCGCCAGCGAGCTGTAGTATCTTAGAGTAGTCTAAAAATGAGGGTAGTATCACGTGACAACTATTTCCGATAGCTTTCGCACTATAAAAATGGTTTCAGTCTACTAAAATCCTTAGCTTCTCAGATAACCCAATCGAACAATCTGCTTGTAACAACCGAAGTCGTATAGGCATTGAATCCGCAAAGGGCATATCCACTAATTTGATGGTCGACTGGGACCTCTTATCTGGGATTCACTCCTCGTAAGATTATCCATCTAGTGCCATCACTTATCTTAGGTGAATACTCAATCTTTCCAAATGCGGCATCAAATGCATTCCCATTAGCAGAAAAATAAACACAGATATCAATTAGGAAAAGCAGTATATATATTTGTCCTAACATCCTAGACCTCTAGTCTTATGATCCTATACAGACAATGTCTCCCCAGCAGAGTCATCATTTCTGTGGTACTTTGTGAATTTAAAGTTTTCTACCTAAGCCTGTAATAAAGAACAGACTCCCACTGTGGTCGCCATATTTCTGTAGCGCAATTTTTGTGGTTTCGAATCACTATCGCTTTGGTACTACAGTTCGATTCATTTTTTATCCTGTGAAGCTGATTAAGGAAGGGAAATAGATGTCTCCAATTAACCCTGCTTGCATACTGAGGTTAAACAGTCAAAACTGTTGGTTTACAGATGCTAAAAAAAAGGGGGTCTGTCTTAGGTTATTTCATTTAAGAATACAGTGTTTGGACTATTTACGAGGCTTCTGGTAAGGTGTTCGGTCTGATGCTTTTTGATTGATGTATGGAGGTACTGGACTTTTGAGTTTTTGATTAGTTGCTCGCTAAGATTTCGCAATCTTATGCCTATGTATTCCCGTTTAACGAAACAGGGAAATCAGAGCAATCGTAGTTCCTCCTATTCTATGGGAGGAAAGAGGTGTTTTGGTGTCTTGTTCAAAGCCCAAGATTAAAGGTAAAGGTGATTTGTATCTTGTTTAAAGCCCAAGATGAGAAGCTAAAGAGTTTTGACTAAAAGGGAATTTGTCATCTCTAAAGAGGAATTATTGATGTTTGTATCTTGTGAGCGAAGCACAAATTTGATGCTAAAAGGTTGATTGACCCAACCAAGGATTTATTTATTCAAAGCCTAAGAGGAGGCTAGAAGTTTGACTTTTCCGGGGGAAATGTTCTTTCTTTCTTGTACAAAGCCCACGATTAAGGCTAAAAGGGATTTTGACTCCGTTGGAGAGAATGTATCTTGTATAAAGCCCAAGATGGAGGCTGAAATGGTTTGACTCAACAAGAGAGTACTTTTATCTGTCCTGTATAAAGCCCAAGACAGAGGCTAAAAATGGTTAACTCAACAAGAGAGTCTTAAACAGGTGATTGACTCAACAAGAGAGTCTGAAGGTTGATTGACTCAACAAGAGAGTCTTTTATACTCAACAAGAGAGTGATTTGCTGTCTCGTACGAAGCCCGAGATTGAGGCTAAAAGGAGATTGACTCAACAAGAGAGTCATTTATACTCAACAAGAGAGTGTTTTGCGGTCTCGTACGAAGCCCGAGATTGAGGCTAAAAGGAGATTGATTCAACAAGAGAGTCTTTTATACTCAAAAACAGTGTTTTTATATGTCTTGTACAAAGCCGAAGACGGAGGCTAAAAGTTGTTGACTCAACAAGAGAGTCTGAAAAGCTTATCTCCGCTGGGGAGAATCATTTGTACAAAGCCCAAGAGGAGGTTGACTTACTGCTGAGGATTATTGAGATCCTGAAGCGGGTCTAAGTATGGGGAACTCTCATGAGAGAGACCGGGTTTCTGCTAGAGATTGATCCAGAGTGATCGGTGTTTTTTCCTATGTTTGAAAGGAACTTAAGAATGTCTTTGAGACTCAAGAGTTTTAGACTGTCCAAGTCTAGAGTTTTATCTTTTGTACAATGCCCAAGAGGTGGCGCAAGCATTAAGGGATGCGTATCAACCCTACAATGGTCGAAGTTTTGACGCGGGAAAGACTGCTCTAGCAAAGAATTACTAAGTTCTGTCTTATACCTTTGAGAGGTCGTCAGGGTCCTTGTATTAAGCCCAAGAGAAGGCATGAGAACTTTTAAGAAGCCGAAGGGTCCTTGTACAACGCCCAGGAGGAGGCGGAGATGCTTTTAGGAAGCCTGTGGGTCCCTAAACCAAGAGAAGTTCAAGAAATTCAATTCACCGAGAAGAGATCATTCCAGGAAAGTTTGAGAATTTGGAAGAAACTCAAGAGATGCCATTCACGGAGAAAAGATCATCTCTGGGGAGTTAGAGTTTCTTTGACAATTTCTAAGGGTGACAGTCTGAGAAAAGGTTCACCGAGAATACTGCCTTTCTCTTTGTTCCATATTGTTTAACCCCAAGAGAAGGGAAGACTGTATCTGGAAATCGTATGGGGATCTAGTTTTGTTTGTATTTAAAGAGTGACCAACAGGGCTTTAACTAGTTCTAGACGTAGTTGTCGAGGAAAACTCTAAATAACTATACTAGTATTACACAGTGGATATGTGACAAGTATATAAATGGACGTGAAAGAAGACTTACAGTGAAACAGCCCCACAATACAATTATATACATATGAAAGCGGTAAATGAAAACAGATAAACACTTACCCGTTGTAGAGCTTCCATGCTGTTTTGTTAGTTGTTCCACAAATAAATTAAAGAAAGTTTTGATAACAACATATATTTGAATTCAAAATCAAAGGAGAAAGTGCTTTGAAAATATTATTGGGGCTTACAGCTCAAGGAGAGGCCCAAGTTTTAACGATGATCGCACCGTTGTCTTGAAAACGGTACAGAGGGACTTATACAATATGTGAGGCCCAAAAAGTTTTTATGTACAAGGGGGTTGGGTCTTACACTCTATTAGAGGCTCGAAGATTTATTTCTATACAAGAGATGGGACTTACTACTCAAGGAGAAGCCCAGGGTTATTTGTTTGAAAACGGCAATCGCGCCTAGGTTTTTGAAAACACAGTGGGCCTTATACAACATCTGAGGCCCAAATCATTTTGGAAAAAAAAGGGTTGGATCTTACACTCTATTAGAGGCCCAAAGAGTTTGAAAATGAATAAAGATGGGTCTTATAGCTCAAGGAGAAGCCCAATTGATTTTGTTAAAAAGGCGACGATCTAGCCGAACGTTTGAAACTATACAGAGGGACTTATACAATGTGTGAGGCCCAAAGGTATTATTTACAAAGGGGTTGGGTCTTATACTCTATTAGAGGCCCAAATAAATTTAAATAAAAGAACTGGGGCTTATAACACGAGAGTAGGCCCAGATGATTTGATTTTTGAACTGGCAATTGCGCCGAGATTTTTCTTTTAATGCAGAGGGACTTATACAATATCTGAGGCCCAAAATTGTTTTGGTTAAAAAGGGATTGGGTTTTACACTCTATTAGAGGCCCATGAGTGTTTGAAAATGATTGATGAGGGTTGAATTAATCAAAACCCTAATTTTGTTTAAAAAAAGGAATTAATTTTGTTAAAAAAATTAATAAAAAGTGTTGAAACTATGTGAAAAATGAGTGGTGATCTTGGATTAATGTTTCAAAAATCATGTTTATATCCACAAAATGATTGGAAACCAATTAAGTTTGGAAAATCAAGGAGGAAAAAATATTTTAAATGTTAAAAAACAAAAAAAAGATTAATTCTTTTCAAAAATATCAAGTATATGAAATAAATAATATTTTGGGGAATTTTTTCCAAAATAAAATATTTTAACATTTTTATGAATTATTAAAAAAAGAATCAACTCAAAATCATTAAAACTCAGAGAGAAATTTATTTTTAAATCAATTAAATAAAATCACAAAATTCAAATATTCAAATTTGTGAAAAAGGCGCTAAGAATATGGGCCAAGAACACGCGCGAAGGGAGTTTTGCTCATATTTTCATTTTCTATCCAATCTCACTGAATACTTGATGAAATTACACAATCCACATATCAAACTGCTCATTTTCACCTCACGATCATGTCTATGGTCTTTAATTTCATTTATTTTAAGCATGGAATAAGAAATCAAGACAAAACCTCAAGAACCCTAAAATTTGCATGAAGGCTGAGAATTTTGATGCACGATTCAAACAAAGCAATTAATTAAGGGGAAACATTCTATGCATGATTATGAACATTTGGCAAAAGTATTGTGCGAGGAAATATACATAGATTAAGAGATGACCAAGTTTAGGCTTACTTGAAGGTCGTGACAGCAAGAGCAATGTGAGTTTTGAGTTGGAGGTGTTACAGATGAGTTGTGATGATCTGAACAGCTTCCCTACACCATATGGAGTGTGTTTGAATGCTTGGACTTGATTGGAAATGGCTGAATCACTTCATGGCATCTCAACTGCAACTTGGTGGAAAACATGAGCAACTGGCAGGTAATTCTGAGAAATCAGTGTTACAGTTGTGTGTTTAGTGTTTGATTAGCTCACATATGATGTTTATGAGGTGTTAGAGTAATTGGTTTAGGTGGAATTGCTCTCTATTGAAAAATTCGATTGTGACTTGCTAAGAAAGGCATTTTTGAGAGTGAGAAGATGATTTTGAGAAAGGCAAGTGTTGTAGGCCTTTGGTGTACTTAAATTGAGCACATTGAGCTCTATTTATAGTAGAGCAAGTTTGTTTTGCAAGCAATAGTGAATGGCAACTACAGCAGATTATTGTCCAATTGCATCACTTTGGAATCTTAAGTCTCCTCTAGTCATTGACTAAAGGTTAGAGCACATGCCTTTGGTTCCCTAGTTCAGAGATCATCCTTGACTCATTCAGTTGGAAAAGGCTCAGTTCATACCACCTTGGTGCATCCATTGAATGCTCCAAAACAAAATTGGAGTCTTGTCCCCTTTTTAGGCATTTCTAGGTTTGCCATGCTACTTTTAGTTCCAAAGACTTGGGAGGCTTATGGATCATTGTTTGTTCCTTCTTGGTCTCCCCTTGAGGTGTTCAGGTGGATAAACGTGTTTGTCATTTGCACAATTTGATCAAATCGAGCAAAATGCACAAATCTGCCTTACCATGACAGTTGCAGCAAGGCATATTGCCATTGTCATAACTCTTAGCTCAAATGGGATTTGGTGGAGTTCTTGGCCATTTTGGAGAGCTCTCATATGATACAACATGTGGGTGATCATAGTTTGTCTTGATACTTTTTGGATCTAAGTGAAAAATGCCCTTAAATTTTGAAAAAGGTGAAACAGATTCTGACTTAGTGAAAATTTCACTAAGGGTTGGAAAAAGTGGCATTTTCTTGTTTTAGTCATTTTGGTCACTCCATAACTAAAAATCCACGAAGAATTGAAGTGAGGTGTAGTTGACACTTTTAAAGTATGCCATGAAAGCTACAAATCCATCTTTGGATCAGCCAAAATGGTTGCTTGGATCTCAAGTTATGATCCTTGGAAGTTGGTACCCTAGCCACTTTGTTCCATAACTTAGAAAATTTCTAAGTTTTTTTATGGTTACCGCTTTTACAAGTTATCCCACTTTTCTTGATTTTTCTTGATGAATGATGATTCTAATCACACATTATCATCATTTTAGGGTTAGGGAACCATAATTGATCAAAAAATCAAAAAGTCAAAGTTTGACTTTTGGGCACAGTTGACTTTTTATCAGATGAATTCCAAACTGTGCGATCCTCTATGAGATCAAGTCCTTAACCTAAATCAAACTTGATGGATTGATCTCATAGGTGTTATAGGGTGTATTGAATCATGTCCCAAGGTTTGAGAGCATGTCCCAGTCCAAAGTCAAAGGCACAATTGACTTTTTCCGCGAAACCTTAACTGTGGTTCTGATGAACTTGAAACTTGTGAATCAAGCTTCTCGGATCAATCCATTGTTGTAAATGGATCAATGTAGTGTATTAGGGTCCCTTAAATCATGTCTTGAGGTCTTGGCTCATGTTTTTTCCCAAAAGTCAACTTAGGGGTGAATTAGGTCAAGAAACCCTAATTCCTGATTTTTTATGAATGCATCCCCTGAGGCTAAATTGACTTGATGATTGGGTTTATGAGGTCCCTTAGAGTATTTTGGGTTATTCTTTGAAGAATTGGCTCATGCCCAGAGGAAAATTTCCATCGGGAGGCCCTGGTCGACCAAAACCCTAATTTGGTGACACTAGCGATCTTGAGGCTTGATCCACTTGGAATGTTGTAACCTTGTGCTTGATTCTTGATGTGGGAGTCCTCTTGATCCATTGTGGATGTTTGAGAGGTTTATACAAGTTGAAGATCATGTCATTCCTTGATTGATCCTTTGTCTAAGAGCTCTGAGGGGCCTGAAACCCTAAGTTTGATTGTAGTGGATGTTCACCATGTAGCGTGATTTTTGTGATTTCGAATCACTATCGCTTTGGTACTACAGTTCGATTCATTTTTTATCCCGTGAAGCTAATTAAGGAAGGGAAATAGATGTCTCCAATTAACCCTGCTCGTATACTGAGGTTAAACAGTCAAAACTGTTGGTTTACAGATGCTATCAAAAAGGGGGGTCTGTCTTTGGGTTATTTCGTTTAAGAACGGAGTATCGTGACTGTACAGGAGGATTTTGGTAAGGTACTAGGTATGATGTTTTTGATGGATGTGTGAAGGTACTGGACTTTGAGTTTTTGATTAGTATGCTCGCTAAGATTTCGCAATCTTATGCCTATGTATTCCCGTTTAACGAAACAGGGAAATCAGAGCGATCGTAGTTCCTCCTATTCAATGTGAGGAAAAGAGATGTTTTGGTGTCTTGTTCAAAACCCAAGATTGAAGCTAAAGGTGATTTGTATCTTGTTCAAAGCCCAAGATAAGAAGCTAAAGGGTTTTGACTAAAAGCGAATTTGTCATCTCTAAAGAGGAATTGTTGATGTTTGAATGTTGTGAGCAAAGCACAAATTTGATGCTAAAAGGTTGATTGACTCAACCGGGGATTTCTTTATTCAAAGCCTAAGAGGAGGCTAGAAGTTTGACTTTTCTGGGGAAAATGTTCTTTCTGTCTTATACAAAGCCCAAGATTGAGGCTAAAAGGGATTTTGACTCCGTTGGGGAGAATGTATCTTGTATAAAACCCAAGATGGAGGATGAAATGGTTTGACTCAACAAGAGAGTACTTTTATCTGTCCTGTATATTACCTAAGACAGAGGCTAAAAAAGTTTGACTCAACAAGAGAGTCTTGAACAGGTGATTGACTCAACAAGAGAGTCTGAAGGTTGATTGACTTAACAAGAGAGTCTTTTTATACTCAACCAGTGAGTGATTTGCTATCTCGTACGAAGCCCGAGACTGAGGCTAAAGGGAGATTGACTCAGCAAGAGAGTCTTTTATACTCAACAAGAGAGTGTTTTTATATGTCTTGTACAAAGCCCAAGACGGAGGCTAAAAGGAGATTGACTCAACAAGAGAGTGTTTTTATATGTCTTGTACAAAGCCCAAGACGGAGGCTAAAAGTGGTTGACTCAACAAGAGAGTCTGAAAAGGTTAGCTTCGTTGGGGATAATCGTTTGTACAAAGCCCAAGAGGAGGCTGACTTACTGTTGAGGATTATTTATCTTGAAGCGGGTCCAAGTGTGGGGAACTCTCATGATAGAGACCAGGTTTCTGCTAGAGATTGATCCAGAGTGATCGGTGTTTTTTCCTATGTTTGAAAGGAACTTGAGAATGTCTTTGAGACTCAAGAGATTTAGACTGTCCAAGTCTAGAGTTTTATCTTTTGTACAATGCCCAAGAGGAGGCGCGGGCATTTAAGGGATGAGTATTAACCCTACAATAGCCGAAGTTTTGATGCTGGAAAGAATGCTCTAGCAAAGGATGACTAAGTTCTGTCTTATACCTTTAAGAGGTCGTCAGGGTCCTTGTATTACGCCCAAGAGAAGGCATGAGAACTTCTAAGAAGCCGAAGGGTCCTTGTACAACGCCCAAGAGGAGGCGGTGATGCTTTTAGGAAGCCTGTGGGTCCCTAAACCAAGAGAAGTTCAAGAAATGAAATTCACATAGAAGAGATCATTCCATGAAAGTTCGAGGATTTGGAAGAAACTCAAGAGATGCCGTTCACAGAGAAAAGATCATCTCTGGGCAGTTAGAGTTTCTTTGATAATTTCTAAGGGTGACAATCTGAGAAAAGGTTCACCGAGAATACTGCCTTTCTCTTTGTTCCATATTGTTTAACCCCAAGAGAAGAGAAGACTGTATCTGGAATCCTACAGGGGATCTAGTTTTGTTTGTATTTAAGAGTGACCAACAGGGCTTTACCTAGTTCTAGACGTAGTTGCCGGGGAAAACTCTAAATAACTATACTAGTATTACACAGTGGATACGTGACAAGTATATAAAAGAGTGTGAAATAAGACTTACAGTGAAGCAACCCCACAATACAGTTATATACATATGAAATCGGTAAATGAAAGCGGATAAACACTTACCCGTTGTAGAGCTTCCATGCTGTTTTGTTAGTTGTTCAACAAAGAAATTAAAGAAAGTTTTGATGACAACATATACTTTAATTTAAAATCAATGGAGAAAGTGCTTTGAAAAGATTGTTGGGGCTTACAGCTCAAGGAGAGGACCAAGTTTTAACGATGATCGCACCGTTTTCTTGAAAACGGTACAGAGGGACTTATATAATATGTAAGGCCCAAAAAGTTTTAATGTACAAGGGGTTTGGGTCTTACACTCTATTAGAGGCCCAAAGATTTATTTTTATACAAGTGATGGGACTTACAACTCAAGGAGAAGCCCAGTTGATTTTCTTTAAAAGGCGACGATCGCGCCGAACGTTTGAAACTATATAGAGGGACTTATACAATGTCTGAGGCCCAAAGGTATTATTTACAAAGGGGTTGGGTCTTACACTCTATTAGAGGCCCAAAGAAATTTCAAGAAATGAAATAGGGCTTATAACACGATGGTAGGCCCAGATGATTTTATTTTTGAACTGGCGATTGCGCCGAGATTTTTCTTTTAACGCAGAGGGAATTATACAGTATCTGAGGCCCAAAATTATTTTGGTTAAAAGGGGGTTGGGTCTTACACTCTATTAGAGGCCCATGAGTGTTTGAAAATGATTAATGAGGGTTGAATTGATCAAAACCCTAATTTTGTTTAAAAAAGGAATTAATTTTGTTAAAAAATTAATAAAATGTGTTGAAAACATGTGAAAAATGAGTGGTGATCTTGGATCAATGTTTCAAAAATCATGTTTATATCCACAAAATAATTGGAAACCAATTAAATTTGGAAAATCAAGGAGGAAAAAATATTTTAAATGTTAAATAACAAATAAACGATTAATTCTTTGAAAAATATCAAGTATATGAAATAAATAATATTTTTGGGAATTTTTGGCAAAATAATATATTTTAATATTTTTGTGAATTATTAAAAAAAGAATCAACCCAAAATCATTAAAACTCAGAGAGAAATTAATTTTTGAATCAATTAAATAAAATCACAAAATTCAAATATTCAAATTTGTGAAAAAGGCGCCAAGAACATGGGCAAAGAACACGCGCGAAGGGAGTTTTGCTCAAATTTTCATTTTCTATCCAATCTCACTGAATACTTGATGAAATCACACAATCCACATATCAATCTGCTCGTTTTCACCTCACGATCATGTCTATGCTCTTTGATTTCATTTATTTTAAGCATGGAATAAGAAATCAAGACAAAACCTCAAGAACCCTAAAATTTGCATGAAGGCTGAGAATTTTGATGCACGATTCAAACAAAGCAATTAATTGAGGGGAAACATTCTATGCATGATTATGAACATTTAACAGAAGTATTATGCGAGAAAATATGCATAGATTAAGAGATGACCAAGTTTAGGCATACTTGAAGGTCGTGATAGCAAGAGCAATGTGATTTTTGAGTTGGAGGTGTTACAGATGAGTTGTGATGATCTGAACAGCTTCCCTACTCCACATGGAATGTGTTTGAATGCTTGGGCTTGATTGGAAATGGCTGGATCACTTCATGGTATCTGAACTGCAACTTGGTTGAAAACATGAGCAACTGGATGCTGATTCTGAGAAATCAGTGTTACAGTTGTGTGTTTAGTGTTTGATCAGCTCACATATGATGTTTATGAGGTGTTAGAGCAATTGGTTTGAGTGGAATTACTCTCTACTGAAAAATTCGATAGTGACTTGCTAAGAAAGGCATTTTTGAGAGTGAGAAGATGATTTTGAGAGAGGCAAGTGTTGTAGGCCTTTGGTGTAGTTAAAATGAGCACAAATGAGCCCTATTTATAGTAGAGAAAGTTTGTTTTGCAAACAATAGTGAATGGTAACTGCAGTAGCTCATTGTCCAATTGCATCACTTTGGAATCTTAAGTCTCCTCTAGCCATTGACTAGAGGTTAGAGCACAGGCCTTTGGTTCCCTAGTTCAGAGATCATCCTTGACTCATTCAGTTGGAAAAGGCTCAGTTCATGCCACCTTGGTGCATCCATTAAATGCTCCAAAACAAAATTGGAGTCTGGTCCCCTTTTTAGGGTTTTTAGGTTTGGCATGCTACTTTTAGTTCCAAAGACTTAGGAGGCTTATGGACCAGTGTTTGTTCCTCCTTGGTATCCCCCTGAGGTGTTCAGATGGATAAACTTGTTTGTCATTTGCACAATTTGATCAAATCGAGCAAAATGCACAAATCTGCCTTGCCATGACAGTTGCAGCAAGGCATATTGCCATTGTCATAACTCTTAGCTCAAATGGGATTTGATGGAGTTCTTGGCCATTTTAGAAAGCTCTCATATGATACAACATGTGGGAGATCATAGTTTGTCTTGAAACTTTTTGGATCTAAGCGAAAAATTCCCTTACATTTTGAAAAAAGTGAAACAGATTCTAACTTAGTGAAAATTTCACTAAGTGTTGGAAAAAGTGGCATTTTCATGTTTTTGTCATTTTGGTCACTCCATAACTAAAAATCAATGAAGAATTGGAGTGAGGTGTAGTTGACACTTTTAAAGTATCCCATGAGAGCTACAAATCTATCTTTGGATCAGCCAAAATGGTTGCTTGGATCTCAAGTTATGATCCTTGGAAGTTGGTACCCTAGCCACTTTGTTCCATAACTTAGAAAAATTCTAAGTTTTTTATGGTCACCCCTTTTACAAGTTATCCCACTTTTCTTGATTTTTCTTGATTAATGATGATTTCAATCACACATTATCATCATTTTAGGGTTGGGGAACCATAATTGATCAAAAAATCAAAAAGTCAAACTTTGACTTTTGGGCACAGTTGACTTTTTATCAGATGAATTCCAAACTGTGTGATCCTCTATGAAATCAAGTCCTTGACCTAAATCAAACTTGGTGGATTGATTTCATAGGTGTTATAGGGTGTATTAAATCATGTCCCAAGGTTTGGGAGCATGTCCTGGTCAAAAGTCAAAGGCATAATTGACTTTTTCTGCGAAACCCTAACCGTGGTTCTGAGGAACTTGAAACTTGTGAATCAAGCTTCTTGGATCAATACATTGTTGTAAATGGATCAATTTAGTGTATTAGGGTCCCTTAAATCATGTCTTGAGGTCTTGGCTCATGTTTTATCCCAAAAGTCAACTTAGGGGTGAATTAGGTCAAGAAACCCTAATTCTTGATTTTTTATGAGTGCATCCCCGGAGGTTAAATTTACTTGATGATTGGGTTTATGAGGTCCTTTAGAGTATTTTGGGTTATGCTTTGAAGCATTGGCTCATGCCCAGAGGAAAATTTCCATCTGGAGGCCCTGGTCGACCAAAACCCTAATTTGGTGACACTGGCGATCTTGAGGCTTGATCCACTTGGAATGTTGCAACCTTGTGCTTGATTCTTGATGTGGGAGTCCTCTTGATCCATTGTGGATGTTTGAGAGGTTTATACATGTTGAAGATTATGTCATTCCTTGATTGATCCTTTGTCTAAGAGCTCTGAGGGGGCTTGAAACCCTAAGTTTGATTGTAGTGGATGCTCACCCATCTTTGGGGAGACTAATGAGGTATGACGGTCTATCCATATTGTGATGATGATTTTCACAGTGATGGGAAATCTTAGTGGTCAAAATTTGGGGTATGACAGATGTCCCTATTTAATCTTCTTGGACCCGAAGGTGTGAATGGCAAAGGTAGCTTATGCATTCATCTTCTTTTGCTAAGCGATGATGCTTAGAAATGGTAAAACTTCCCCTCGATCCTGGTTTCCTTCCAAGGAACTGGTCTCAGTTTCTGAAGTAAATTTCCCCTCGATCCTGGTTTCCTACCAAGGAACTGGTCTTAGTTTCTGATGTAAACTTCCCCTCGATCCTGGTTTCCTACCAAGGAACTAGTCTCAGTTTCTTTTGTCAATAAACTTTATTGACAAGGGACGCTATTAGTAGTGGTTTTCCTCAAACTTCTCGCCGAATTTTCCTGGGGAGATGCCATTTGATGGGAAAAAATTTTGATGTCAGACTTGCTGGGGTAACCCATTCATCTGAGCTGTAGAGGTGCACAAACTTCTCAATGGGAGACGCCATTTGTTGACTCTACTGGGGAAAACGAGTCTCTTGAGAGACTTCCTGCTTGGGGATATTACATCATACTTTTCCTCGAGACCTTCTCGAAGAAATGCCATGTGATGTAATCCAATCCTGAGGTGCTGATGACCTTTTTTGTCAGCGAATTTTCCGAAGGAGAACTGCTATATCAAAGTGGCCAAGGCACCAACTCCAATCCAGAAATAAACTGGAAGAGAGATTGTTCAGACGCAACATTTCCTGACGAGGAAAGAACTGACAACTCGATTGAGAGGACTTTTATCACTTAGGAACAAGACCGACTAGAGTGATAGTGATGCAATATGAACATGTATGAATCATTAATGCATGATGTATGTATTTATATGCTGACAAAACTGACACGACATACAGACTAATAGATGAACACGACTGGATTCTCTGCCATTGTGGGGGATGAAGAGGTACCACTGGGTTCAAAATAGAAATTCTGTCTTGCTTAGGAGAGATAGTCCATGTGGGGAACAATGTTGGTCGGGATTAGGAGATAAGAACTCTGTCGGGGATGTCAGATGGAATATTCGCATCTGACACAGCTGATCCTTCATTCAGGTGCACTGATTTAGAAGGAGTACTTTGGTTATGCACTTTGAAGTTTGATTACTTCTGGAGAAGCAATCGACGTTCTTTCGATGTTCAACATTCAAAAGAAATGGCCATCTTTATTTTGAAAAGCAGAAAAATTTTGACAAGTAAATTCATTTTTGTTTTATTTCAAGAATCGTTAATCACATTAAAACGTCATTTTGTAAAGCTAAAACAAATGAGAATTGAAAACAAAACACTGGGGCTCAAATTTTATTGATAGGATGGAAATCAGCCAAGCGCGTGATCCCGTGGAGTATGTACAAAGTTTAGAAAATGGTAATTTAAGGGAAAAGGGCTACATTAAAACATAAGGACCACTATCCTTCTACCAACTTTGAATTATGGACATCCTGAGCTTCTGTCGAAGATGACCTTGACTGGAGTTTTCCTGATGGATGGTGTAACTGCCGCTGAGGGATTTGCCCCTTTGTTGGACGTAGTTACTTGCCATTAATCCCTAACTTTTGCTTGGATTGTACTTTGAGGTTTCCAATCCACCGGGATGATTTTGATTATGTCTCTAATTTTTTCCTGGACCGCCCTTTCGGGTTTTCAATCCACCGAGACGATTTTTTTTAATTTAGGCAAAGTATTTCTTGACTACGTCAACGTTTGTGGGGTAGGAAAATTCTTCTCCATCCATGGTTGCGAGTCTCAAGGCACCGCCTGAGAAGGCTTTCTTGACAACATAGGGGCCGTCATAATTTGGAGTCCATTTGCCCCGAGAATCAGTGGGAAATGATTGTATCTTCTTGAGCACTTTGAAGATTGGCGCGAATGTTGCGGTCATAAGAAATATAAATCTGGAAATGTAATTCATATGTCCCAGGAACCCCCTGACTTGTATTTTAGTCTTTGGAGAAGGCATTTCTTGAATTGCCTTGACCTTGTCAGGATCAACCTCAATTCCCTTTTGGCTGACGATGAACCCTAAGAGTTTCCCTGAACGGACACCGAAGGTGCACTTGTTGTGATTCAAGCGGAGTTTATACTTCCTCAACCGCTCAAATAGTTTTACCAGGTGGGTCACATGCTCCTCTTTTGTTTTAGATTTGGCAATCATGTCATCGACATATACTTCGATTTCTTTGTGTATCATGTTATGAAATAGAGTAGTTATGGCCCTTTGATAGGTTGCCCCGACATTCTTTAAACCGAACGACATTACCTTGTAACAAAAAGTACCCCATTGTCATACCCCAAATTTCGACCACTAAGATTTCCCATCGTTGTGCAAATCATCATCACAATATGGATGAACCATCATACTTCATTAGTCTCCCCAAAGAGGGGTGAGCATCCACTACAATCAAAATTAGGGTTTCAAGCCCTCTCAGAGTTCTTAGACAAAGGATCAATCAAGGAATGACTTTATCTTCAACTTGTCTAGCCTCTAACATATCCATAATGGATCAAAAGGACTCCCACTTCAAGGATTAAGCACAAGGCTGCTCCCTTCTAGGTGGATCAAGTCTCAAGATCGACAGTGTCACCAAATTAGGGTTTTGGTCGACCAGGGCCTCCAGATGGAAATTTTTCATCTGGGCACAAGCCAATGATCCAAAACACAACCTGATATACTCCATGGAACCTCATGGACCCAATCATCAAGTCAATTTGACCTCAGGGGATGCATATATAAAAAATCAGGAATTAGGGTTTCTTGACCTAATTCATCCCTAAGTTGACTTTTGGGACAAATCATGAACCAAGACCTCAAGACATGATTTGAGGGTCTTTAATATACCATATTGATCCATTTGGAACAATGGATTGATCCAAGAAGCTTGAGCAACAAGTCTCAATTTCATCTGCAACACAATTAGGGTTTCGCGAGGAAAATCAACTGTAACTTTGAATTTTGACCAGGACATGCTCCCAAACCCTAAGACATGATTCAATATAACCTATGACACCCATGGAACATTTCCATCAAGTTTGATTTAGGTCAAGGACATGATTTCCTGAAGAATTGCACAGTTTGGAATTCATATGATAAAAAGTCAACTGTGCACAAAAGTCAACTTTGACTTTTTGAGATTTTTCACCAAAATGGATTTTTAACCCTAAAATGATGTTAATGTATGATTTGAATCATCATTCATCCAGAAAAATCAAAGAAAGTGGGATAACTTGTAAAAGGGGTAACCATAAAAACTTAGAAAAATTTCTAAGTTATGGAAAAAGTGACACTAATGTGCCAACTTTGGAGGACCATAACTCCTAAACCACAAGGCCATTGTTCCCCATTAAAAGCTTGATTTTTAGATCACACTGCCCTCTACAAAAGCTTCATAGTGACCTATGTCCAAATTCCTCATGGATTTTAAGTTATGGAGTGATCAAAATCAAGAAAAGTCACTTTGTTCCAACCCTTAGTGAAAATTTCACGAAGTCAGAATCTGCCTTTACTTTTTTCCAAATATGGGGGGATTTTTCACTTGGATTCAAAAGAGATCAAAATCAAACATGTTCAAACAGTTGTTGTATCATGTAAGGGCTTTCCAAAATGGCCAAGAACATTACCAAATTCAATTTGAGCTATGAGATATGACATTGGCAAGTTGCCTTGCTGAAATCTGCCAAGGCAAGGCAGATTTTTGCACTTTTGGCGGATTTACCAAAATCATCCAATTCCAAGCCTTGTCATCACTTTGGACACATCTGAGGATTGAATCTAAAGGGGACAATCACTGAGCCAAGCCTCCAAAGTCTTTGGAACAAGAAATAGCATGTTGAACCTAGAATTGCCAAAATAGGGACAAGACTCCAATTTTGGATTGGAGCATTCAATGGAAGCATCAAGGTGGCATGGACTGAGCTCTTAGCAACTGAATTCAGTCAAGACTTATCCAAGACCAAGGGAACCAGCAGCCTGTGCCCTAACCTCTAGTCAATGGCTAGAGGAGCCTTGGATTTTCATTTGCCAACATTGGCCAAACCTATTCAGCAGTTGCCATTCACTACTCCTTTCAAAACAAACTTGCTCTACTATAAATAAAGCTCAATTGTGATCAGTTTGAGTACACCAAAGCCATCAAACAGATGCTTTCCTCAAAATCTCTTCTTTCACTCCAATTTTGCCTTCTAAGGCAAGTCACTATCGGGTTTTGAGTTTGAGAGCTTTTCCAATCAAACCAATCACACACACACCTCATATACATCACATATGAGTTGATCAAACACTTAAACAACAACTGGAACACTGATTTCTCAGAATCACCAGTCAATTGCTCAAGGTTTTAACCAAGTTGCAGTTGAGATGCCATGAAGTGATCCAGCCAACTTCAATCAAGTCCAAGCATTCAAACACACTTCATAGGGTGTAGGGAAGCTGTTCAGATCATCACAACTCATCTGTAACACCTCCAACACAAATCACGATCACCAACTACAAGTGGTAAGCATGAGCTCTTCTAACTCTATGATCCATGCAATTTTTGCTGCACAATAATTTGGCCATATGTTCATAGTCATGCATGGAATGTTTCCCCTCAATTAATTTCATTGTTTGAATCGTGTATCAAAAATCCCAGCCTTCATGCAGAATCTAGGGTTCTTGAGGATTGTTCATGATTTCTTATTTTATGTTTAATTTAAATGAAATTAATTGTCATAGACATGATCGTGAGGTTGAAACGAGTTGATTGGTATGTGGATTGCATGATATGATTAACTATTCAGTGAGATTGGATAGAAAATGAAAATCTGGGAAACTCAGAACACATGCGTGTTCTTGCCCTTGTTCTTGGCGCCATTTTCCAACATTTGAATATTTAAACTTTGTGATTTTTATTTAATTGATTCAAAAATTAATTTCTCTCTGAGTTTTAATGATTTTGAGTTGATTCTTTTTTTAATAATTCACAAAAATGTTAAAATATTTTATTTTCCCAAAAAATCCCAAAAATATTATTTATTTCATATAATTGATATTTTTGCAAAGAATTAATATTTTAATTGTTTTTGACATTTAAAATATTTTTTCCCTCTTGATTTTGTAAAGATTAATGACTTCTAATTATTTTGTAGGTCAATACTTGATTTTTGAAGCATTAATCCAAGATCATAATTTGTTTCCCACATGTTAAACAATTTTTGATCATTTTAATTGAATTTTTATTCAATTAAAATACATTTTGGAAATAAATTAGGGTTTTTGAGTAATTCAACCCTCACAAATCATTTTCAAACACTTTTTGGGCCTCTATTAGAGTGTAAGACCCAACCCACTTGTACAAAAATATTTTGGGTCTCACTTATTGTATAAGTCCCTCTGTACATTTTTAAATTCGGCACGATCGTCGCCAGTTTAAAAATAAACCATCTGGGCTTCTCCTTGAGCTATAAGACCCATTCACAACTTTTTGGGCCTCTAATAGAGTGTAAGACCCAATCCCCTTTTAACCAAAACAAATTTGGGCCTCACTTATTGTATAAGTCCCTCTGCGTTAAAAGAAAACCTCGGCGCGATCGCCATTTCAAACGAAAAATCAATTGGGCCTACCCTCGTGTTATAAGCCCCACTCTTTTTCTTTAAAAATTTTTGGGCCTCTTGAGAGAGTGTAAGAGCCATCCCTTTGTACAGCAAATAATTTTTTGGCCTCAGTCACTTGTATAAGTCCCTCTATACAAATTCAACAGTGCGCTCACTGATAAAACCCTGGGCCTCTCCTTCAGCTGTAAGCCCCAAATCTTTCTTTTTCAAAGCACTTTCTCCTTTGATTTTGAATATACTGTTGTTTTCAATCTGTCTTTGTTGAACAACTAACCAAACAGCATGGAAGCTCTACAACCGAGTAAGTGTTTATACGCTTTCATTTACCGCTTTCATATACATATAACTGTATTGTGGGGTTGTTTCACTGTAAGTCTTCTTTCATAAACTCATATCAACTATGTAATAACAGTATAGATATTTAAAGTTTCCCCGGAAACTATGTCTAGAACTAGGTAAAGCCGTTTCGTTTATTAGTAGAAATAGACAGCTAGATCCCCAATAGGATCACCAGATCCAGTCTTCTCTTCGGCTGTCCTCATTAGGAATTGTCAAGAAACTCTACTCCTTGGGATGAATGTATTCTCCGTGAATGGCATCTTTGAGTTTCTTCCAAATTCTCGAACTTTCCTGGCTTGATCTATTTCTTGTGAATATCCTATCATGAATTTCTCGGGGCTTGGGGACCCACGGGCTTCTTAAAAGCTTCGGCCTCCTCTTGGGCATCATACAAGGACCCACAAGCTTCCTAAAAGCAACCCCGCCTCCTCTTGGGCTTAGTACAAGGACCCGCCGACTTCTTAGAAGTATTCACAACCTCCTCTTAGGCTTCGTATAATAATCTCTTCCTCCGGGAATGATAGCTTCCTCTTGGGCCTCGTACAAGGACCTCGCGGCTTCTTAAAAGTCTCTAGCCTCCTCGTGGGCTTCGTACAAATTGTCCCGACTGTCATACCCCAAATTTTGACCACTAAGATTTCCCATCATTGTACAAATCATCATCACAATATGGAGGAACCATCCTATTCCATCAATCTCCCCAAAGATGGGTGAGCATCCACTACAATCAAAATTAGGGTTTCAAGCCCTCTCTGAGTGCTTAGACAAAGGATCAATCAAGGAATGACATGATCTTCAACTTGTCTAAACCTCTCAAACATACACAATGGATCAAGAGGACTCCCACTTCAAGGATTAAGCACAAGGTTGCTCCCTTCTAGGTGGATCAAGTCTCAAGATCGACAGGGTCACCAAATTAGGGTTTTGGTCGACCAGGGCCTCCAGATGAAAATTTTCATCTGGGCACAAGCCAATGTCCCAAAACATAACCTAATATACTCCATGGAATCTCATGGACCCAAACATCAAGTCAATTTGACCTCAGGGGATGCATACATCAAAAATCAGGAATTAGGGTTTCTTGACCTAATTCACCCCTAAGTTGACTTTTGGTGCAAATCAAGAACCAAGACCTCAAGAGAGGAATTGAGGGTCTCCAATATACAACATTGATGCATTTGGAACAATAGATTAATCCAAGAAGCTTGAGCAACAAGTCTCAATTTCATCTGCACCACAATTAGGGTTTCGCGAGGAAAGTCAACTGTAACTTTGACTTTTGACCAGGACATGCTCCCAAGCCCTAAGACATGATTCAATATACCCTATGACACCCATGGAACATGCCCATCAAGTTTGATTTAGGTCAAGGACATGATTTCCTGAAGAATTGCACAATTTGGAATTCATCTGATAAAAAGTCAACTGTGCACAAAAGTCAACTTTGACTTTTTGAGATTTTTCACCAAAATAGATTTTTAACCCTAAAATGATGTTTATGTATGATTTGAATAATCATTCATCAAGAAAAATCAAGAAAAGTTGGATAACTTGTAAAAGGGGTAACCATAAAAACTTAGAAAATTTTTTAAGTTAAAAATAAAGTGACAATGGTACCAACTTTGGAGGATCATAACTCCTTAACCACAAGGCCATTTTCTCTCATCCAAAGATGGATTTGTAGCTCTCATTACCCTCTACATAAACTTCAACTAGACCTAACTCCAATTCATTAAGGATTTTGAGTTATGGAGTGATCAAATTGGTTGAAAAATGAAAATGTCACTTTTTCCAACACTTAGTGAAATTTTCACTAAGTTCAAATCTGTCTTCACTTTTTGCCAAATGTAGGGGGATTTTTCACTTGGATTCAAAAGAGATCAAAACCAAACATGTTCAAACAGTTGTTGTATGATGTAAGGGCTTTCCAAAATGACCAAGAACATTGCCAAATTCCATTTGAGTCATGAGATATGACATTGGAAAGTTGCCTTGCTGAAATCTGTCAAGGCAAGGCAGAATTTGTAACTTTGGTCGATTTGCCAAAATCAGCCAAATCCAATTGCTCCTATCCACTTGGACACCTCAGAGGATTGAATCTAAAGGGGACAATCACTGAGCCAAGTCTCCTAAGTCCATGGAACAAGAAATAGCATGTTGAACCTAGAATGGCCAAAATAGGGACAAGACTTCAAATTTGGATTGGAGCATTCAATGGAAGCATCAAGGTGGCATGGACTGAGCCATTCTCATCTGAAATCAGTCAAGACTTATCCAAGACCAAGGGAACCAAAGCTCTGTGCCCTAACCTCTAGTCAATGGCTAGAGGAGACTTGAAATTCCATTGGCAAACATTGAACAAACACCTGCTGCAGTTGCCATTCACTGTGGATCCCAAAACAAACTTGCTCTACTATAAATAGAGTTCAATTGTGATCAGTTTGAGTACGCCAAAGCCATCTAACAGATGCTTTCCTCAAAATCTCTTTCTCTTGGCAAAAATGCCTTTCTTAGCAAGGTAGCTATCAGGTTTTGAGTTTGAGAGCTTTTCCAATCAAACCAATCACTCACACACCTCACATACATCACATATGAGCTGATCAAACACTTAGATCACTTCTGAAACACCAATTTCACAAAATCACCAGCTGGTTGCTCAAATTTTCAATCAAGTTGCAGCTGAGGTGCCACAAATTATTCCAGCCATTTTCAATCAGGTCCAAGCATTCAAACACACTCCATAGGGTGTAGGGAAGCTGTTCAGATCATCACCACTCATCTGTAACACCTCCAAATCAAAAATCACATTGCACTTGCTGTCACGGCCTAGAGGTAAGCACATTCTTGGTCATCTCTCAATCTATGCATATTTCCTCGCACAATATTTTTGCCAAATGTTCATAATCATGCATAGAATGTTTCCCCTCAATTAATTGCATTGTTTGAATCATGTATCAAAAATCCTAGCCTTCATGCAAAAATTAGGGTTCTTGAGGATTTTTCGTGATTTCTTGTTGTATGTTTAATTTAAATGAAATTAATTGACATAAACATGATCGTGAGGTTGAGACGAGCATAATGATATGTGGATTGCATGATATGATTACATATTCAGTGAGATTGGATGGAAAACGCAAATCAGCCAAACCCAGAAAAACGCGCGTGTTCTTGGCGCCTTTTTCATAAATTCAAATATTTGAATTTTGTAATTTTGTTTAATTGATTCAAAAATTAATTTCTCTCTGAGTTTTAATGATTTTGAGTTTATTCTTTTTTTAATAATTCACAAAAATGTTAAAATATTTTATTTTCCCAAAAAATCCCAAAAATATTATTTATTTTGTATAATTGATATTTTTTAACATTTAAAATATTTTTTCTACATTGATTTTGCAACTTTTAATGCTTTCTAATTATTTTGTAGGTCAATGCTTAATTTTTGAAGCATTAATCCAAGATCACAATTTGTTTTTGATATGTTAAACAATTTATTTCATTTTAATTGAATTTTTATTCAATTAAATACATTTTTGAAAACAAATTAGGGTTTTTGGATTAATTCAACCCTCGTAAATCATTTTCAAAACACTTTGGGCCTCTTGAGAGAGTGTAAGACCCAATCCTTTTTTGACCAAGTCATTTTTTGGGCCTCAGTGTATTGTATAAGTCCCGATAGCGTCAAAAACCAACGGCGCGATCGTCGCCTTTTCAAAATAATCTTGGGCCTCTCAATGAGCTGTAAGTCCTACCAATTATATAAAAATAAATTTTTGGGCCTCTATTAGAGTGTAAGACCCAATCCCTTTTTAACCAAAACATTTTGGGCCTCACTTATTGTATAAGTCCCTTTGCGTTAAAAGAAAACCTCGGCGCGATCGCCATTTTTAAACGAAAAGTCAACTGGGCCTACCCTCGTGTTATAAGCCCCACTCTTTTTCTTTAAACTTTTTGGGCCTCTTGAGAGAGTGTAAGACCCACCCCTTTGTACAGAAAACCTTTTGGGCCTCAGTCACTTGTATAAGTCCCTCTGTACAAATTCAAACAGTGCGCTCACTGATAAAACCCTGGGTCTCTCCTTGAGCTGTAAGCCCCAAATCTTTCTTTTTCAAAGCACTTTCTCCTTTGATTTTGAATATACTGTTGTTTTCAATCTTTCTTTTTTGAACAACTAACCAAACAGCATGGAAGCTCTACAACAGAGTAAGTGGTTATTACTTTCATTTACCACTTTT
The DNA here is from genome assembly GCA_022829125.1 of Lathyrus tuberosus. Taxonomy (NCBI): domain Eukaryota; kingdom Viridiplantae; phylum Streptophyta; class Magnoliopsida; order Fabales; family Fabaceae; genus Lathyrus; species Lathyrus tuberosus. The sequence continues at coordinate 533,025 of JALAZF010000073.1, read as the reverse complement.
ATATACATATAACTGTATTGTGGGGCTGTTTCACTGTAAGTCTTCTTTCACAAACTCATATCAACTGTGTAATAATAGTATAGATATTTCGAGTTTCCCCGGCAACTACGTCTAGAACTAGGTGATCCCGTTTCGTTTATTCGTAGAAATAGACAACTAGATCCCCAATAGGATCACCAGATACAGTCTTCTCTTCGTCCGTCCTCATTAGGAAATGTCAAGAAACTCTACTCCCCTAGATGAATGTATTCTCCGTGAATGGCATCTTTGAGTTTCTTCCAAATTCTCGAACTTTCCTGACTTGATCTATTCCTTGTGAATAGCTTGCCTTGAATTTCTCGGGGTTTGGGGACCCACGGGCTTCTTAAAAGCATCGGCCTCCTCTTGGGCATCATACAAGGACCCACGGGCTTCCTAAAAGCAACCCCGCCTCCTCTTGGGCTTCGTACAAGGACCCTACGGCTTCTTAGAAGTATTCACAGCCTCCTCTTAGGCTTCGTATAATGATCTCTTCCTCCGGGAATGATAGCCTTCTCTTAGGCTTCGTACAAGGACCTCTCAGGCTTCTTAAAAGTTTCCAGCCTCCTCTTGGGCTTCGTACAAATTTTCCCGACGACCTCTTAGAGGTATAGGAACAGAACCTAGTCATCTGCATAGAGCAGTCCTGTTGTAGAGTCTACTACTGTTTCTCAAAGCATAGTACAAAAGGCAAAACTCTAGACTTGGACAGTCTAATCTCCTTGAGTCTCAAAGACATTCTCAAGTGACCCTTTCGTTAAATAAGAAGAAAACCCGTAGACTCGGACAGTCTCGATACCCTTCGGATTTCTCGCTTCCTTAAAGAACAGGAATAACCCTGATCCTTGAATCAAATACATGAGTACAGTGTTGCTCATATAAGAACTGATTTTCTCTTTCAAAATCAGTATACTGGACCTGTCACTCAACTGAAACAGCCACCATAGCCTCCTCTTGGGCTTTGTACAATGATTCTCCCTAGCGTAGTCAAACAACATTTAGCCTCTCTCTCTCGGACTTCGTACGAGACAAATAAGAGACTCCCTCGTTGAGTCAATCACCCATTTCGCCTCCATCTTGGGCTTTGTACGAGATACAAAAGGGTTCTTATTGAGCCAAACAAATTTTAGCCTCCATCTCGGGCTTTATACGAGATACCAAAAGATTCCATCGTCGAGTCAAAACCTTTTAGCCTCTCTCTCGGGCTTTGTACGAGACATATATTAGCCTCCTCTTAGGCATTATATAAGAAAATCACTGGTTGATCCAATCAACCTTTTAGCATCAAAGATGTGCCTCGTTCACAGTACACAAACATCAATAACTCCTTCCCTTTCATCTAATTGCTGTAAGCGGCAAGCCTCTGGATCATCGACATCCATGCCACTGTCCCTCTTTTAGCATGAGAAATTCCTAAGGAAAGATAGCATTTCTCTACACTGAGTTGAAGTCTTCTCCTTCAGGTAAAAACCTCCTTTAAAGGAAATTAGGGCATTTCTTGGATCCGCGTATCCCGATTAAAGTAATTCTCCTTTATAAACAGTTGTGACAAACAACCCTCTCTTTAGAGATGACAAATTCTCTCTAAAGTGGAGACTTTTCAGCTTCACATCTTGGGCTTCGAACAAGATATAAATAGACTTTTCAGCTTCACATCTTGGGCTTTGATCAAGATACAAATCACCTTTCGCTTCACGTATTGGGCTTTGAACAAGACACCAAAAACACCCATTTCCTCCCATAGAATAGGAGGAACTACGAACGCTCTGATTTCCCTGTTTCGGTAAACGGGAATACGTAGGCATAAGAATCTTAGCGAGCACAATCAACAAAAAACCCAAATCCCATACTCTCACATTCAAAAGCATCAGTCCTAACATCCTCACACTTGTTCCCCGCCAGAAGATCCTAGAAAGAAAGAAGAACCGCATTGTTGAAAATACAAATAACCAGTACAAGGGCCCCCCCACATTGATAGCATTCGTAACCTAACAGACCGCTGTTTAAACTCAGTATGCAAGCAGGGTTAATTGGAGACATCTATTTCCCTTCCTTATTCAGCTCACAATAGGATAAAAAATGAATCGACCTGTAGTTTAAGCTCAAACCGCAGAGAGCAACCAGCGCTTAAGAACCGCGTCCAAAATCGCTCGCTACAGAAAAATGGCGCCCACCATGGGGCCGGTCTCTGTTTTCCTTTTTCCTTTTCACCTCCAGTGTGATACCGCAGATTGGGGCTTCCGCCGGGGAATCCATTTCTGTCAGGAACTTAGGATCCTTAGCTTCAAAGGTCTAGGATGTTTAGGACAAATATATATACTGCTTTTCCTAATTGCTATACATGTTTATTTTTCTGCTAATGGGAATGCGGGTGATGCCGTATGCGAAAAGATTGAGTACACACTTAAGATAAGTGATGGCGACGGGGTCGACCATCAACCTCAGTGGAGGCTGACCAACGCAACCCATTCTCCCACCCAGACAATGGGCTGGTTGTTAAGTCTGAGAAGCTGAGGAGCCAAACCCTTTCGTAGTGCAAAAACTATCAGAAATAGTTGTTACGCGATACTATCCTCATTTGAGGCTGGTGATCTATTCTTGGTGAATGGCACTTACTCTAAGATTGCACTACAACTCGCTGGCGATCCGCTTGTTGTTTTGCTTTCCTGGGAGGAGCTGATGATAATGAGTACAGGTACAAAAATCACCCTAGTATAAACCTTTGGGGATGGGTAGAGCCTTGACTTCATGACAACGACCCTTTGACCCCATGTTTTTTCTATGTTTTTGTGTGTTGCATTCATGCATTCATCTAAAAAACATTAAAACATTCAAAAAATCTTCTCTTCTGGTCTCTCTGTTTTTCAAAATAAACTAAGACTGTGATTGCAAATACCAGAGAAGAAGATGGCACTAATGGATTTCGGTAGAAGGAGAACCCATAGGTATACCTTCAAGGTTCCAAAGCTAGAGGATTTGAAAAGGTTGGAAAGGATGATCACTAACCCTGAGGCTTTCAGAGCCAAGCACGGAGGTTTGCTACCACTGTTAAGAGTCCATGTGATTGAGGGAATCATGGATGTGCTCATTCAGTTCTACGATCCGGTTTATCATTGTTTCACATTCTCGGATTACCAGCTGGCACCAACGCTGGAGGAGTATTCTCATCTAGCTGATTTACATATCACTGATCGAGCTCCATTTTCTAGACTGGAAGAAATTCCAAAGAATCAGACCATTGCAAGAGCAATTCATTTGGACGAGTCTGAGGTCAGGACTCACCTGACAACTAAGGGTGGCATCCAAGGTTTGCCAGCCCAGTTCTTGACGAAGAAAGCCCTGTATTTTGCCAGTATAGGAAACGTGACTTCTTTTGAAAGCATCTTTGTCTTGCTCACCTACGGGTTATTTTTGTTCCCCAACATCAATAACTTCGTCGACATTAACTCCATTAAGGTTTTTCTCATTGGAAACCTTGTGCCGACTTTGCTCGCAGATACGTATCATTCTGTACACTTGGGAAATTTGTACAGTGGAGGGGAGATCACATGCTATGTACCTCTGCTTTATAAATGGTTTATCTCACACCTGCCCAAGTCTGCTGCTTTTTGGGATTGTAAGAGTGCCTTACGTTGGTCACAGAAGGTCATGTCTCTTACCAACTATGATATAGATTGGTGTAATAGGATTTATGAGGGAATCAGGATCATTGATCATTGTGGAAACTTCCCCAACGTACCCCTCATAGGAACTAAAGAAGGAATCAACTACCATCCGGTATTGGTTCGCCGTCAATTTGGATACCCAATGAGACACATCCCACGGGGGGTTCATCTGGAAGGTCTTTTCTTCAAAGAAGGAGAAAACGACAGAGCACTAAAGATGGAAATAGTGCACGCTTGGAAACACGTTCATAAGAAAGGACGAGAGTCTCTGGGAAAACCGGACTATGTCTCGGTGGAGCCGTATCTCCATTGGGTACAAACTAGAGCTCTCAAGCTAAAGATGCCTTATCCTCGTTACAGAATTCTTCTGCCAAAGGAATCTGTCATGTACTTCATGACGGAAACTGAAAGGCTTCAGGTTACCCTCAACAAAGATCAGAAGGAGAGAAGGTCTTGGAAGAACAAGTACCGCACCCTCTACATAGAGTGCATCAAAATACAGCAATTACTGAAAGAGAAAGATGCTCTGATTGAGATTTTGGAGCAACATGCTGTAGAGAATCAAGATGACCAAAGGAATTTGCTCACTCCTTTCACCTGGCAAAGGAATGACAACCCGACAACGGCCCAAGGGCCCCGGTCAAAGAAAAGGAAAGTACCAGAGTCAGCACCCGATTTCTCTTCAGAGAGGACTCGGGACCCATTAGCTTAGGTTTCTGTTTCTGCACTTTGTAATCTACTGTATTTCCATTTCTGTAATCCTTTGAATTTCAATAAAAAGGGGTTTCCCCACTGTTTGATATTTGCAATCTAATTGTCGAAGTTTATTTTGATTAAACAAAAAAAAACAATTAATATAATCATTGCGTTCATCATTCTCACATCGCGTATTCTTCTTCCTTACGAATCTCACGTTTGTGTCTCGATTCTAGAGTCAAACTGTCTCATTCGTACAATACTCGGGATAAACGTCAGAAAAGGATGGATGATCTTGAGGAAGAAAATAGAGAGTTGAAAGAAGAGATCGACGCTCTAAGAGAGGATATGAGAAAGCTTCGTAATGACATGCAAGCCATGGCAGAAGCTCAGCTACAACGGACTGTGATCTCCGAGATCATCTCAACGCCCATAGTGGAAAAGTATGATCCTAGGTATCAGATGCCGAAAGATCGTCCTTGGGGCATGCCTGTTAACTATATCCCGGAAGGATATGTTCCGCCGATCACTGAAGATCAGCGAATCACAACAGAAGCCGCTGGGCCTGAAGGTTACAAACTTCAGGAAAGCGAAGATGCCAGGGGCATACTGAAGACTCCTAAAGGTTACAAACTTCGAGAAACGCCAAGATTTACTGTCGTAGTCACGGTACCACCCCTTGTGGTGCACACTGTCCCGGAAGGACAGATTCCACCAACACCTTCTGATAAGAAGGAAACTATGTTCGATAGAATGGATGAATTCCAGGAACAGTTCCTGGAAATGCAGAAGGAACTACAAGCCATTCGCGGTCAAGATCTATTTGGGAAGGACGCCGCAGATCTCTTCTTGGTCCCCAATGTGAAAGTCCCGCACAAGTTCCAAGTGCCCGACTTTGAAAAGTACAAGGGTAACTCTTGCCCTCAGAGCCATCTGGTGATGTACGCTCGGCGGATGTCAGCTCAAACGGAGAATCAGGACCTACTGATTCACTACTTTCAGGATAGTTTAACCGGTGCCGCACTCAAATGGTACATGGGTTTAAACTGTGCTACGATCAGTACTTTCAGAGATCTTGGTACTGCCTTCATCCAACAATACAAATACAATTTGGACATGGCACCCGACAGAGATCAACTCAGATTGATGTTGCAAAAGGACAAGGAAACCTTTAAGGAGTATGCTCAAAGGTAGCGTGAAATTGCCGCTCAAATTTGTCCACCTCTTGAGAAAAAAGAGATGACAAAGATCTTCTTAAAGACCTTAAGCTCATTTTACTATGACCGAATGGTTGCCAGTGCGCCCAGTGATTTCACCGAGATGGTCGGGATGGGCGTACGTCTTGAGGAAGCCGTCCGAGAAGGACGTTTGGTAAAAGACACTGGATCGACGAGCGGTACTAAAAAATACGGTAGTGCTCTCCCTAAGAAAAAAGAGCAAGATATTGGGAATGTCTCTCTCGGAAAGCAAATGCGTCGATATCAACCAGTAGCAGCTGTAAGTCCTGCTATCAACTCTGCGCCTATTCCTACTTATCAACCTCAGGTTGCGCAGAGCCAACCTGATCAGCAAAGGACGCACCAGCCTCTTCAGCAGGCTCGTCCCCAATACAACAACAACCGCACAACACGGCCACCAGGATTTGATCCTATACCCGTGATGTACGCAGAACTGTTTCCATTACTGCTAGCCAAGGGGCACATTCAGACTAAGTCCCCTCTTACAGTACCGAAAAATCCACCTTTTTGGTTTAAGGTGGATCAGACGTGTCCTTATCATCAAGGAGGTCCAGGGCATAACATAGAGACTTGTCTTAATTTCAAGTCCGACGTGCAAAAGCTTGTTAGGAGCGGGCTCTTATCTTTCAAAGATAAGAATCCTAATGTTCTTACGAACCCGTTGCCTCAACATGAGAAAGCTGCAGTCAATCTGATTGAGAAAGAGATTAACAATGTCTATCAAATTCACGATGTACTCTTGTTAAAGACCAATCTAGTCAAGCTGCATTGTAGACAGAGTGGATATGGCAATGTGCCACCTCATAACTATCATCAGTGTGATATATGCTCTAAAGATAACCAAGGATGTTCTGTAGTGCAAGCAGCTCTACAGGAACAAATGGATCTCGGATGGATCCAAGAACACCGAGTTCGTGAAGTTAACATGGTTTACACGAATTTTAATGTCATTCAGAACCACGATATCCGTGCAATGAGTGTCAACTTGGTGGCAATGCACTCAAGGCAAAGCCAGTATCATAATCTGCCGCGGTACGATTACAATTCCTGTCTGACTTGCTCGGTGAACAAACAGGGATGCTCTTTCATACAAGAGGCCCTCCAGCGTCAGATGGATCTTGGATGGATCCAAGACTACCATGATAGGAATTCCTATCAGATCAACATGGTTCAGATCTTTGATATTCGCGTGTTAAATACCAACCTGGTAGAGTTACATGCTAAGCAGGTCCGACTTGGAATCTTAATATCACATGACTATCAAAGCTGTAAAGTGGGTTGTGAAAACGATCGAGGTTGTACCCTTGTCCAGGAGGCACTTCAGCACTTGTTAAATCACTGGTGGATGCCAATTTACATGGATGAAGATACTCAGCAAATTAGTATCAATAACAGGAATCCTACCCGGCTTCTAAGTCAGGATGTCCGATCAATGGAAGGTAACCTAGTGAGGTTACATTGTATTCAAAGTGGGCGTGGCCAGGTGCCACTACACAATTACGACCGTTGTAGCGTCTGTTCGGAAAGTAACCAGGGGTGTTACCTTGTGAGAGCGGCTCATCAGGGTCAGGTGGATCGTGGAGAAATTCGTCCATATCTGGGTTCTGGACCTATCGACTGGACGCCAAACTACCTCGCCGATCAAATTGAGGACGTTGTCAGAATTTCTGGTCATCATAGGACCATGGATGTTTTTTCCATCATTCCTCTACTTGACGAATCTAAAGTTCCCAACCAGGAACGGATCGAGATTACTTATGATGGTCAGAAAAATCAGAAGGTTCCCATAGTCATCTATCTGCCAGGACCACTACCGTATGAATCAACTAAGGCTATCCCTTACAAATACGGTGCAACGATAATTGAGAATGGAAAGGAAATTCCATTACCCTCCGTTGTGAACATTGCAGACATCAGTCGAGTAACACGGAGTGGTAGAATCTTCAACCGAGGGGTTGGGGAAGTTAATAAGGAAAAGGAACTTCAGACAGAAGCTCGCGATCAACCAGTCGGTCAATCTGGTAATCCCGACATTTCGAAAAACGATGAGATGCTAAAGCTCATTCAAAGGAGTGAATACAACATTGTTGATCAACTGTTATAAACTCCTTCAAAGATCTCTGTATTATCACTGTTACTCAGTTCAGAAGCGCACAGGGAGGCTCTACAGAAAGTCTTGGAGCAGGCCTTTGTGGAACAGGATATAACAATCAGACAGTTCAATAGTATAGTCTCTAACATCACTTCTTGCAATAATTTAGGATTTAGTGATGAGGAATTACCTGAAGAAGGTCGCCGTCATAACATGGCGCTCAATATCACAGTTAACTGCTAGGACGATGCTTTAGCCAGCGTACTGGTAGACACAGGGTCAGCCCTGAATGTTATGGCAAAGTCTACTTTGATGCAGTTATCATTCAAAGGCTCTCTGATGAGAACAAGCGAGGTCGTCGTTAAAGCATTCAACGGATCCAGAAAAACGGTTATCGGCGAAGCTGATCTTCCCATAACTATTGGTCCTCACACTTTCCAAGTCACTTTCCATGTCATGGACATTCGGGCAACATACAGTTGTTTATTAGGAAGACCTTGGATACATAAGGCTGGAGCAGTTACGTCAACCCTCCACCAAAAGCTAAAGTTCGTCAAGAACGATCAACTTGTTACAGTCTTTGGAGAACAGGCCTTGCTCGTAAGCTACTTGTCATCGTCTACTGGTATAGAACCCGAGAAGGTTATTGGAACGCAGTGCCAAGCATTGTCGGTGAGCAAGGACAATCATTTCAAAGGAATAACCTCGATTTCCTCATACAAAGATGCTATTAAAGCGTCGAGAGTACCGATACAACCGGATAGGAACCGCTCGTCATTCCCACTGACAATAAGATAAAGAAGGGTCTTGGTTTTTCTGCAACCTGTACCCAGACAGCTGCCAACGATGAAAGTCTTCATCCACTTCAAAACTTGTTCCACAGTGGAGGTTTCCTTCACCCAGTGTCTCAGGCGGTACATGTTATCAATGAGGAAGATCCCTCTGACACGGATGAAGAATGGAAGTTCTATCTCAACAAGGACGGTTATATGTCTTAAGAAGAGGTGCCTATGCCTTTGTACTTTCCTACAGAAAGTCTGAGATTTATACCAAGATCAGATGTCGAAATGATATATGGAGATTGTGATCCAGAAGGATGCCGTGCTCCACCAAATTCATTAGAGGAAGACACTCTGATGAAAGACAACTTTGATCACAACTACTATGGCCCAATGGATGGTCTGCCAATGTGGCAACCTTATCCAGGAGACTTGGGGCAAGAAAGTCAGCCGAACAATGAAACTCAGCTGACCGTCATTGAACAAAATACCTGTGTCCCCACCATGTCATGGGATCAACACTCAGGTCATTCAGAAACTACTCAACATGAAGATGAATTCACAACGTTCGCAGGAATTGAATTCATCAACTATGCTTTTCCCGAGGTCAACGTCATCGAGAGAGATGACTCCTCCAGTTCCAAAGAAGTGTGGGACACCCTGGGACAACCAAGTGGAAAATACGACTTTATGGTCAAGTACACTGCTCCCGAAAGCTCTCGTATCAGGTTTGAAGATATCCAGCCAACTGGATGTGGAGATACAGCTGAGAGCACCAATGCTATACAAAATACAACTGAGGAATTCTCCTATGACAATTCTGCCTGGGAAACAGATTCCAACGATCTTGCTCCACCAGAAATCAGCGTTATTTCTGAAGACAAATCGAGGAAGGTGCCAGACTTTGTGATTCACCGAGGAGTTCGCCGCCAGTGGGTTGCCGCCGAGGTTCCGAAGGTCGTTCATCAGTCAAAGTAATTGCCATCTTTTAACCTTTCACCCTGCCCAGGTGAAACGGATAATTTGATAGGGCTCGCTTTCTGTAAATTTCCCTCTTCGCTTCACCCAAACCGACAGAGTTTTGTTTTATAGGGCTGTAGTTTCAAGGATCGACTTGTTCATTAATAAAATAATGTCGTTCTGTAATTTTCGCATTAATTGCTGTTTTCTCTTTTTGCTTTTTCAGAAAATGGTAATCCTAAAAAACAATTCAATAATAAAAACAAGCAGTAATAAAATAAAAACACTGCACACACTTGCATTTTCTCTATCTCTTCTAAACACGAATCATTACGTCATGCAGATTGCTTGTTTTAAACCCCGTTGAAACATACGATCCGATGCCTTCGCCCAACTTTGAGTTCCCGGTATTCGAGGTTGAAGAAGAAAATGAGAACGAAATTCCAGAAGAAATCTCCTGACTACTCAGACAAGAGGAAAGGTCTATTGAACCTCACAAAGAACCGTTGGAAACGGTAAACTTGGGTTCAGAAAAAGAGAGAAAAGAAATCAGGATTGGGGCACTGCTCAGTCCAACTGCCAGAGAGGGTCTGATAAAGCTTCTCAAAGAATTCCCCAATGTATTCGCTTGGTCCTATCAGGATATGCCAGGGTTGGATACCAGCATCGTGGAACATGACTTACCATTGAGATCGGAATGTCCGCCAGTAAAGCAAAGGTTGAGACGCACTCACCCGGACATGGCCATCACAATCAAGGAGGAGGTACAGAAATAGATTGATGCGGGTTTCCTCGCCACATCAGAATATCCTCAATGGTTAGCCAACATCGTACCCGTTCCCAAAAAGGACGGAAAAGTCAGAATGTGTGTTGATTACAGAGATTTGAACAAGGCAAGTCCAAAGGACGACTTTCCTTTACCACACATTGACATGCTGGTAGACAGCACAGCAGAGTTCAAAGTTTTCTACTTCATGGATGGATTTTCGGGCTACAACCAGATTAAAATGGCGCCAAAAGACATGGAGAAAACTTCGTTCATTACCCCTTGGGGTACCTTTTGTTACAAGGTTAAGCCGTTCGGTTTGAAGAACGCCGGGGCAACCTATCAAAGGGCCATGATTACTCTATTTCATGACATGATACACAAAGAAATCGAGGTATATGTCGATGATATGATTGTAAAATAAAAAACAGAGAGTGAGCACGTTGAACATCTGTCAAAATTGTTCGAACGTCTAAGAAAATTCAAGCTCCGCTTGAATCCCAACAAGTGCACCTTCGGTGTCCGTTCAGGGAAACTACTAGGGTTCATCGTCAGCCAGAAAGGAATTAAAGTTGATCCTGACAAGGTCAAGGCCATTCAAGAAATGCCTTCTCCGAAAACTGAAAAACAAGTCAGGGGATTCCTGGGACGTTTGAATTACATCTCCATATTCATATTCCTTATGACCGCCACTTGTGCGCTAATCTTCAAATTACTGAAAAAGAACCAGGATTGCGTTTGGTCAGAAGATTACCAAACCGCCTTCGACAGTATCAAGGAATATCTATTGAATCCTCCGATTCTATCACCTCCAATGGAAGGAAGACCACTGATCATTTACCTCACAGTCCTAGAGGACTCAATTGGATGTGTACTTGGCCAACAAGATGAAACCAAAAGGAAAGAGTCTGCCATTTACTATCTAAGCAAGAAATTCACCGACTGCGAAACTCGGTACACGATGCTCGAGAAAACTTGCTGTGCTTTGGCTTGGGCTGCCAAACGTCTTCGCCCGTACATGATTCGTCATACTACTTGGTTGGTCTCCGAAATGGATCCAATCAAATACGTTTTCGAAAAGCCTGCTCTCACGGGAAGAATTGCCCGTTGGCAGATGTTGTTATAAGAGTACGACATCGAGTACCACGCTCAGAAAGCCATTAAAGGGAGTATTTTAGCCGATCATTTGGCTCATCAACTGATTGACAATCAAGAATCAATCGGGTTTGACTTCCCAGACGAAGATGTCATGTATTTAAAAATGAAAGATTGCGATGAACCGTTACCCAGTGAAGGACCAGAACCAGGTTCCCAATGGGGACTTATCTTTGACGGAGCAGTTAATCATTATGGAAACGAAATTGGGGCAATCATCATAACACCCCAGGGTACCCACATTCCTTTCACTGCCAGACTTACGTTCAAGTGTACGAACAACGAGGCCGAATACGAAGCTTGTATTATGGGTCTCGAAGAAGCGATTGATTTAAGGATAAAAAATTTGGACGTATACGGCGACTTAGCCCTGGTTATCAATCAAATAAAGGGAGATTGGAACACATACCAATCAGGATTGATTCCATACAAAGATTACGCAAGAAGATTGTTACGCTTCTTCAACAGAGTCGAGTTTCACCACATCCCTCGTGATGAGAATCACATGGCTGATGCATTAGCCACTATCTCTTCCATGATTAGTGTAGGTCAATGGAATGACATACCTAAGATCGTTATAATGCGCCTTAAACGACCCGCTTACATCTTCACGATCGAAGCAGTCATAGACGACAGACCTTGGTATCACGATATCAAATGCTTCCTTCAGAAACAAGAGTACCCATCTGGGGCACTCAGAAAAGACAGAAAAACCCTCAGAAGATTGGCTGGAAACTTCTTCCTGAGCGGTGACACTCTTTATAAGAGGAATTTTGACATGGTTTTGCTCCGTGCGTCGACAGACCAGAAGTAGACATGCTTATGAAAGAAATTCATGAAGGATCCTTTGGCACTCATGCCAATGGACACGCAATGGCGAGAAAAATTCTCAGAGCAGGGTACTATTGGTTGACCATGGAATCCGACTGCTACAAGTACATGAGGAGGTGTCACAAGTGTCAGATATACTCCGACAAAATTCATGTACCGCCATCACATCTCAAAGTTCTTTCTTCCCCATGGCCATTCTCGATATGGGGAATCGACATGATTGGCATGATTGAGCCCAAGGCTTCAAACGAACATCGGTTCATCCTTGTAGCCATTGACTATTTCACCAAGTGGGTCGAAGCAGCGTCATTCGCTAATGTAACCCGACAAGTGGTGGTCCGATTTATCAAAAACAATATCATCTGCCGTTATGGTGTTCCGAGCCAGATCATTACTGATAATGGATCTAACTTGAACAATAAGATGATGAAAGAGTTATGCGCAGAGTTCAAGATTAAACAGCATAACTCATCCCCCTACCGACCCAAGATGAACGGAGCGGTAGAAGTGGCTAACAAGAACATCAAAAAGATCGTTCAAAAGATGGTTGTAACCTATAAAGACTGGCACGAGATGCTACCCTTTGCTCTTCACGGTTATCGCACATCTGTCTGCACTTCAACAGGGGCAACCCCTTTCTCTCTAGTGTATGGCATGGAAGCAGTGCTCCCCATAGAAGTAGAGATCCCATCAATCCAAGTATTGATGGAAGCTAAGCTCACCGAAGCTGAATGGTGTCAAAGCCGACACGATGAACTGAATCTGATCGAAGAGAAATGAATCACAGAACTATGCCATGGTCAGCTGTATCAACAAAGAATGAAGAGGGCGTTCGACAAAAAGGTTCGACCCCGAATCTTCAGGAAAGGAGACCTTGTGCTCAAAAAGATACAATCATTTCTCACTGGTTCCCGGGGCAAGTGGACTACGAATTATGACGGCCCCTATGTGGTCACAAAAGCTTTCTCAGGCGGCGCCTTGAGACTTGCAACCATGGACGGAGAGGAATTTGCCTACCCCACGAATGTTGACGTAGTCAAGAAATACTTCGCCTAAAAAAAACGTCTCGGTGGATTGAAAACACGAAAGGGTGGTCCAGGCAAAAATTAGAGACATGAAGAAATCATCCCGGTGGATTGGAAACATCATAGTACAATCCAGGCAAAAATTAGGGATAATGGCAAGTAACTATGTTCAACAGAGGCAAGTCCCTCAGCAGCAGCAGTTACATCATCTGTCAGAAAACTCCAGTCAAGGTCATCTTCGACAGAAGCTCAGGATGCCCCGAATTCAAAGTTGGTAGAAGGACGGTGGTTGTTATGTTTCAACGTAGCCCTTTTCCCTGTAAATTACCATTTTCAAACTTTGTATATACTCTTTGGGATCACGCGTTTGGCTGATCTTCATCTTATCAAAAAAATTTGAGCTTTTGTGCTTTTGTTTGTAATTCTCATTTGTTTTAGCTTTACAGAATGACGTTGTTAACATGATTAACGATTCTTGAAATAAAACAAAAATGAATTTACTTGATAAAAATTTTTCTGCTTTTTTTAAGTAAAGATGGCATTTCTTTTGGTTGTTGAACATTGAAAGAACGTCGATTGCGTCTCCAAAGGTGTTCGAACTTCAAAGTGCAGAATCAAAGTACTCCTTCTAGGCCCAGTACGCCTGAATGAAGGGATCAACTGTGCCAGAGACCTTGTTTCAGACACACCTCGGCCGAGTTCTTATCTCCTAAGCCCGATCAACGATAGTCCCCAACCGGGACTATCTCTCCTAAGCAAGGTGGAATTGCTATTTTGAACCAGCGATATTTCTATACACCCCGCGATGGCCGAGTATCCAGTCATGTTCACCCGTCAGTTTGTATGTCGCGTCAGTTTTGTCAGCATAAACATACATACATCATGCATTTTTTATTTGCATTCACATTTCATATTGCATTACTATCACTCTAGTCAGTCTTGTCCCCTAGTGATAGAAGGTCTCTTAATCGAGTTGTCAGTTCTTGCCTCGTCAGGAAATACTGTGTCTGAACAACCTCGCTTCCAGTTTAATTCTGGAAAGAAATTGGTCCTTGACCACTTTGATAACTTGAACCTCTGAAAAGCCAGAGAAAACTTTCAACAAATGTCACTCTTCGCCATTGAGGATGATATCTTTGCTTTCCCGGATTAAGGAAAATCCCGAGAAAAAGCCTCGTAATCAGAAATTCGGCAGCACGCCAGTTTCGCTCCGAAAAGATTGCTGATGAAAAGGTCATAGGCACCTCAAAATTGGAGCCCATCATATGGCATTTCTCCGGGAAGATCCCGAGAAAAGTATGATGTAACCCCAAACGAAAACAGTCTCTCAAGAGACTCACTTTCCCCAGTAGAATCGACAAATGGCGTCTCCAACAGAGAAGTTTGTGCAACTCTACAACTCAGACGACTGGGTTCCCCAGCAAGTCTGACATCAAAACTTTTTTTGTCAAATGGCGTCTCCCCAGGAAAATTCAGCGAGAAGTTTGAGGAAAACCGCTACGAATAGCGTCCCTTGTCAATTAAGTTTATTGACAAAAGAAACTGAGACCAGTTCCTTGGCTGGAAACCAAGAACGAGGTGAAGTTTATTTCAGAAACTGAGACCAGTTCCTTGGTAGGAAACCAAGATCGAGGGGAAGTTAACAAGAGAAACTAAGACCAGTTCCTTGGTAGGAAACCAGGATCGAGGGGAAGTTTAATCCAGAAACTGAGACCAGTTCCTTGGCTGAAGACCAGGATCGAGGGGAAGTTTTACCTTTTCTAAGCATCATTGCTTAGCTAAAGAAGATGAAGGCGTAAGCTACCATTCACAACCACCATCAAAATTTCGGGTATTCTGATATTTAATCCTATTGCACCCCGAATGCTCGAATACCTTCGTCATTCACACCTTCGGGTCCAAAAAGATTAAATAGGGGCATCTGTCATACCCCAAATTTTGACCACTAAGATTTCCCATCATTTTGCAAATCATCATCACAATATGGAGGAACCATCCTATTCCTTCAATCTCCCCAAAGATGGGTGAGCATCCACTACAATCAAAATTAGGGTTTCAAGCCCTCTCTGAGTGCTTAGACAAAGGATCAATCAAGGAATGACATGATCTTCAACTTGTCTAAACCTCTCAAACATACACAATGGATCAAGAGGACTCCCACTTTAAGGATTAAGCACAAGATTGCTCTCTTCTAGGTGGATCAAGTCTCAAGATCGACAGGGTCACCAAATTAGGGTTTTGGTCGACCAGGGCCTCTAGATGAAAATTTTCATCTGGGCACATGCCAATGTCCCAAAACATAACCTAAGATACTCCATGGAACCTCATGGACCCAAACATCAAGTCAATTTGACCTCAGGGGATGCATACATCAAAAATCAGGAATTAAGGTTTCTTGACCTAATTCACCCCTAAGTTGACTTTTGGTGCAAATCATGAACCAAGACCTCAAGAGAGCAATTGAGGGTCTCCAATATACCACATTGATCCATTTGGAACAATGGATTAATCCAAGAAGCTTGAGCAACAAGTCTCAATTTCATCTGCACCACAATTAGGGTCTCCCGATGAAAGTCAACTATAACTTTGACTTTTGACCAGGACATGCTCCCAAGCCCTAAGACATGATTCAATATACCCTATGACACCCATGGAACATGTCTATCAAGTTTGATTTAGGTCAAGGACATGATTTCCTGAAGAATTGCACAATTTGGAATTCATCTGATAAAAAGTCAACTGTGCACAAAAGTCAACTTTGACTTTTTGAGAGTTTTCACCAAAATAGATTTTTAACCCTAAAATGATGTTTATGTATGATTTGAATCATCATTCATCAAGAAAAATCAAGAAAAGTTGGATAACTTGTAAAAGGGGTAACCATAAAAACTTAGAAAATTTTCTAAGTTAAAAATAAAGTGACAAAGGTACCAACTTTGGAGGATCATAACTCCTTAACCACAAGGCCATTTTCTCTCATCCAAAGATGGATTTGTAGCTCTCATTACCCTCTACAAAAACTTCAACTAGACCTAACTCCAACTCATTAAGGATTTTGAGTTATGGAGTGATCAAATTGGTTGAAAAATGAAAATGTCACTTTTTCCAACACTTAGTGAAATTTTCACTAAGTTCAAATCTGTCTTCACTTTTTGCCAAATGCAGGGGGATTTTTCACTTGGATTCAAAAGAGATCAAAACCAAACATGTTCAAACAGCTGTTGTATGATGTAAGGGCTTTCCAAAGTGACCAAGAACATTGCCAAATTCCATTTGAGTCATGAGATATGACATTGGAAAGTTGCCTTGCTGAAATCTGTCAAGGCAAGGCAGAATTTGCAACTTTGGTCGATTTGCCAAAATCAGCCAAATCCAATTGCTCCTATCCACTTGGACACCTCAGAGGATTGAATCTAAAGGGGACAATCACTGAGCCAAGTCTCCAAAGTCCATGGAACAAGAAATAGCATGTTGAACCTAGAATGGCCAAATAGGGACAAGACTTCAAATTTGGATTGGAGCATTCAATGGAAGCATCAAGGTGGCATGGACTGAGCCATTCTCATCTGAAATCAGTCAAGACTTATCCAAGACCAAGGGAACCAAAGCTCTGTGCCTTAACCTCTAGTCAATGGCTAGAGGAGACTTGAAATTCCATTGGCCAACATTGAACAAACACCTGCTGCAGTTGCCATTCACTATGGATCCCAAAAAAAACTTGCTCTACTATAAATAGAGCTCAATTGTGATCAGTTTGAGTACACCAAAGCCATCTAACAGACGCTTTCCTCAAAATCTCTTTCTCTTGGCAAAAATGCCTTTCTTAGCAAGGTAGCTATCGGGTTTTGAGTTTGAGAGCTTTTCCAATCAAACCAATCACTCACACACCTCACATACATCACATATGAGCTGATCAAACACTTAGATCAATTCTGAAACACCAATTTAACAAAATCACCAGCTGGTTGCTCAAATTTTCAATCAAGTTGCAGCTGAGATGCCACAAATTGTTCCAGCCATTTTCAATCAGGTCCAAGCATTTAAACACACTCCATAGGGTGTAGGGAAGCTGTTCAGATCATCACCACTCATTTGTAACACCTCCAAATCAAAAATCACATTGCACTTGCTGTCACGGCCTAGAGGTAAGCACATACTTGGTCATCTCTCAATCTATGCATATTTCCTCGCACAATATTTTTGCCAAATGTTCATAATCATGCATAGAATGTTTCCCCTCAATTAATTGCATTGTTTGAATCGTGTATAAAAAATCCTAGCCTTCATGCAAAAATTTGGGTTCTTGAGGATTTTTCGTGATTTCTTGTTGTATGTTTAATTTAAATGAAATTAATTGACATAAACATGATCGTGAGGTTGAGACGAGCATAATGATATGTGGATTGCATGATATGATTACATATTCAGTGAGATTGGATGGAAAACGCAAATCAGTCAAACCCAGAAAAACGCGCGTGTTCTTGCTTGTGTTCTTGGCGCCTTTTTCATAAATTCAAATATTTGAATTTTGTGATTTTGTTTAATTGATTCAAAAATTAATTTCTCTCTGAGTTTTAATGATTTTGAGTTGTTTCTTTTTTTAATAATTCACAAAAATGTTAAAATATTTTATTTTCCCAAAAAATCCCAAAAATATTATTTATTTTGTATAATTGATATTTTTGCAAAGAATTAATGTTTTAATTGTTTTTAACATTTAAAATATTTTTTCTACATTGATTTTGCAACTTTTAATGCTTTCTAATTATTTTGTAAGTCAATACTTAATTTTTGAAGCATTAATCCAAGATCACAATTTATTTTTCATATGTTAAACAATTTTGATCATTTTAATTGAATTTTTATTCAATTAAATACATTTTTGAAAACAAATTAGGGTTTTTGGATTAATTCAACCCTCATAAATCATTTTCAAAACACTTTGGGCCTCTTGAGAGAGTGTAAGACCCAATCCTTTTTTGACCAAGTCATTTTTTGGGCCTCAGTGTATTGTATAAGTCCCGATACCGTCAAAAACCAACGGCGCGATCGTCGCCTTTTCAAAATAACCTTGGGCCTCTCAATAAGCTGTAAGTCCCACCAATTGTATAAAAATAAATTTGTGGGCCTCTATTAGAGTGTAAGACCTAATCCCCTTTTAACCAAAACATTTTGGGCCTCACTTATTGTATAAGTCCCTTTGCGTTAAAAGAAAACCTCGGCGCGATCGCCATTTTTAAACGAAAAGTCAACTGGGCCTACCCTCGTGTTATAAGCCCCACTCTTTTTCTTTAAACTTTTTGGGCCTCTTGAGAGAGTGTAAGACCCACCCCTTTGTACAGAAAAGCTTTTGGGCCTCAGTCACTTGTATAAGTCCCTCTGTACAAATTCAAACAGTGCGCTCACTGATAAAACCCTGGGCCTCTCCTTGAGCTGTAAGCCCCAAATCTTTCTTTTTCAAAGCACTTTCTCCTTTGATTTTGAATATACTATTGTTTTCAGTCTTTCTTTGTTGAACAACTAACCAAATAGCATGGAAGCTCATAACCGAGTAATTGGTTATTGCTTTCATTTACCACTTTTATATACATATAACGGTATTGTGGGGCTGTTTCACTGTAAGTCTTCTTTCACAAACTCATATCAACTGTGTAATAATAGTATAGATATTCCGAGTTTCCCCGGCAACTACGTCTAGAACTAGGTGACGCCGTTTCGTTTATTCGTAGAAATAGACAACTAGATCCCCAATAGGATCACTAGATACAGTCTTCTCTTCGACTGTCCTCATTAGGAAATGTCAAGAAACTCTACTCCCCTAGATGAATGTATTCTCCGTGAATGGCATCTTTGAGTTTCTTCCAAATTCTCGAACTTTCCTGACTTGATCTATTCCTTGTGAATAGCTTGCCTTGAATTTCTCGGGGTTTAGGGACCCACGGGCTTCTTAAAAGCATCGGCCTCCTCTTGGGCATCATACAAGGACCCACGGGCTTCCTAAAAGCAACCCCTCCTCCTCTTGCCTACGTACAAGGACCCTACGGCTTCTTAGAAGTATTCACAGCCTCAACTTAGGCTTCGTATAATGATCTCTTCCTCCGGGAATGATAGCCTTCTCTTGGGCTTCGTACAAGGACCTCTCAGGCATCTTAAAAGTTTCCAGCCTCCTCTTGGGCTTCGTACAAATTGTCCCGACGACCTCCTAGAGGTATAGGAACAGAACCTAGTCATCTGCATAGAGCAGTCCTGTTGTAGAGTCTACTACTGTTTCTCAAAGCATAGTACAAGAGGCAAAACTCTAGACTTGGACAGTCTAATCTCCTTGAGTCTCAAAGGCATTCTCAAGTGACCCTTTCGTTAAATAGGAAGAAAACCCGTAGACTCGGACAGTCTCGATACCATTCGGATTTCCCGCTTCCTTAAAGAACAAGAATAACCCGGATCCTTGAATCAAATACATGAGTACAGTGTTGCTCATATAAGAACTGATTTTCTCTTTCAAAATCAGTATACTGGACCTGTCACTCAACTGAAACAGCCACCATAGCCTCCTCTTGGGCTTTGTACAATGATTCTCCCCAGCGGAGTCAAACAACGTTTAGCCTCTCTCTCGGGCTTCGTACGAGACACATAAGAGACTCCCTCGTTGAGTCAATCACCCATTTCGCCTCCATCTCGGGCTTTATACGAGATACAAAAGGGTTCTTATTGAGCCAAACAAATTTTAGCCTCCATCTCTGGCTTTATACGAGATACCAAAAGATTCCATCGTCGAGTCAAAACCTTTTAGCCTCTCTCTCGGGCTTTGTACGAGACATATATTAGCCTCCTCTTAG
This sequence comes from Lathyrus tuberosus, assembly GCA_022829125.1. Classification (NCBI taxonomy): domain Eukaryota; kingdom Viridiplantae; phylum Streptophyta; class Magnoliopsida; order Fabales; family Fabaceae; genus Lathyrus; species Lathyrus tuberosus. Next base: position 512,964 of record JALAZF010000073.1, on the reverse strand, counting down.
GCTTTATATAAGAAAACCACTGGTTGATTCAATCAACCTTTTAGCATCAAAGTTGTGCCTCGTTCACAGTACACAAACATCAATAACTCCTTCCCTTTCATCTAATCGCTGTAAGCGGCAAGCCTCTGGATCATCGACATCCATGCCACTGTCCCTCTTTTAGCATGAGAAATTCCTAAGGAAAGATAGCATTGCTCTACACTGAGTTGAAGTCTTCTCCTTCAGGTAAAAACCTCCTTTGAAGGAAATTATGGCATTGCTAGGATACGCGTATCCCAGTTAAAGTAATTCTCCTTTATAAACAGTTGTGACAAACAACCCCCTCTTTAGAGATGACAAATTCTCTCTAAAGTGGAGACTTTTCAGCTTCACATCTTGGGCTTCGAACAAGATACAAATAGACTTTTCAGCTTCACATCTTGGGCTTTGATCAAGATACAAATCACCTTTCGCTTCACGTCTTGGGCTTTGAACAAGACACCAAAAACACACATTTCCTCCCATAGAATAGGAGGAACTACAAACGCTCTGATTTCCCTGTTTTGGTAAACGGGAATACGTAGGCATAAGAATCTTAGCGAGCACAATCAATAAAAAACCCAAATCCCATACTCTCACATTCAAAAGCATCAGCCCTAACATCCTAACACTTGTTCCCCGCCAGAAGATCCTAGAAAGAAAGAAGAACCGTATTGGTGAAAATACAAATAACCAGCACAAGGGCCCCCCCACATTGATAGCATTCGTAACCTAACAGACCGCTGTTTAAACTCAGTATGCAAGCAGGGTTAATTGGAGACATCTATTTCCTTTCCTTATTCAGCTCACAATAGGATAAAAAATGAATCGACCTGTAGTTTAAGCTCAAACCGCAGAGAGCGACCAGCGCTTAAGAACCGCGTCCAAAATCGCTCGCTACACCGACGACCTCCTAGAGGTATAGTAACAGAACTTAGTCATCTTCATAGAACAGTCCTTTCAAAGATTCTACTACTGTTTCTCAAAGCATAGTACTAAAGATGAAACTCTAGACGCAGACAGTCTAATCTCCTTGAGTCTCAAAGACATTCTCAAGTGACCCCTTCGTTAAATAGGAAGAAAACCAGTAGACTCGGACAGTCTCAATACCCTTTGGATTTCCCATTTCCTTAAAGAATAGGGAAAAACCCTGATCTTCGAATCAAATCCCTGAGGGCCAACATTACTCATATAAGAACTGATTTTCTCTTTAAATCAGCATACTGGACCTGTCACTCAACTGAAACAGCGCCATAGCCTCCTCTTCGGCTTTGTACAATGATTCTCCCCGGCGGAGTCAAACAACGTTTAGCCTCTCTCTCGGGCTTTGTACGAGACACATAAGAGACTCCCTCGTTGAGTCAATCACCCTTCCACCTCCATCTCGGGCTTTATACGTGATACAAAAAGGTTCTTATTGAGCTAAACTCCTTTAGCCTCTCTCTCGGGCTTCGTACGAGACATATAATAGACTCTCTTGTTGAGTCAACCCTTTTAGCCTCTCTCTCGGGCTTTGTACGAGACAGATCAAAAATACCCTCTTGTTGGGCCATTAGCCTCCTCTTAGGCTTTGTATAAGGAAAACCTTTTAGCCTCCTCTTAGGCTTTGTATAAGAAAACCACTGGTTGATCCAATCAACCTTTTAGCATCGAAGTTGTGCCTCGTTCACAGTACACAAACATCAACAACTCATTCCCCTTCATCTAATTGCTGTAAGCGGCAAGCCTCTGGATCATCTACATCAATGCCGCTGTCCCTCTTTTAGCATGAGAAATTCCTAAGGAAAGATAACATTGCTCTACACTGATTTAAAGTCTTCTCCTTTAGGTTGGAAATCCCCTATAAAGGAAATTATGGCATTGCCGATTCACACATCCCGGTTAAAGTAATTCTCTTTTATAAATAGTTGTGACAAACAACCCCCTCTTTAGAGATGACAAATTCTCTCTAAAGTCGAGACCTTTTAGCTTCACATCTTGGGCTTTGAACAAGATACAAACCACCTTTAGCTTCGCGTCTTGGACTTTGAACAAGACACCAAAACACCATTTCCTCTCATAGAATAGGAGGAACTACGAACGCTCTGATTTCCATGTTTCGGCAAACGGGAATACGTAGGCATAAGATTGAAAGAAAAGATCTTAGCGAGCACACTAAAAAAAACCCAAAATCCCATACTTCCATACATCCGTCCTAACATCTCAACCTCCCACCAATCGACCGGACACCACTTTTAAAAAAATACACCTAATAGAGACCCTGAATCTTTGTAGAATCTGTAAACCAACAGTTTTGACTGTTTAACCTCAGTTTGCAAGCAGGGTTAATTTGAGACATCTATTTCCCTTCCTTCATCAGCTTTAATAGGATAAAAAATGAATCGAGCTGTAGATACCAAAGAGCGGTAGTGCTTTGCAACCACGTCCAAAACCGCTCACTACAGAAAAATGGCGACTCGCTGGGGAAGTCAGATGGAATAGTTGCATATGACACTGTTATTAGGATCTATCTCACCTTTGTAGCGAGATCTTATTCTCTTCCCATCTATTAGGTGGAAACTTTAAAAGTGGCACCCACCGTGGGGCTCTTCTAACCTTTTTTCTCTTCTCTTGTGTGAGAACCACAGATTGGGGCTTCCACCGGGGAACGCATTTTCTGTCAGGAACATAGGATTCATAGCTTTAATGGTCTAGGATGATTAGAACAAATATATATACTGCTTTTCCTAATTGATATATGTGTTTATTTTTCTGCTAATGGGAATGCGTGTGATGCCGCATGTGGAAAAATTGAGTATACACTTAAGATAGGTGATGGCGACGAGGTCGACCATCAACCTAAGTGGAGGCTTCCCAATGCAACCCATTCCCTCTCACAGGCAATGGTTCGATTGTGGTGTTTGAGAAGCTGAGGAGCAAATTAGTGGCGCAGAGGCTATCGGAAATAGTTGTCATGCGATGCCACCCTCTTCTGAGGACTCTTCAAAAAACATCACCTAACACGGTTCCCAGCCTGCTGGTGTTTTCTTGACAAGAGTTGATGATGATGAGAGACAGGTACAAAAGTCACTAGTAAACCTTTGAGATGGGTAGAGCCTTGACTCCATGACAACGACCCTTTGACCCCATGTTTTTTCTATGTTTTTATGTGCTGCATTCATGCATTCATTTAAAAAACATTAAAACATTCAAAAAATTTCTCTTCTAGTCTCTCTGTTTTTTCAAAATAAACTAAGACTGTGATTGCAAATATCAGAGAAAAGGATTGTGCTAATGGATTTCGGTAGAAGGAGAACTCATAAGTACACCTTCAGGATTCCAAAACTAGAGGATTTGAGAGGTTTGGCGAGAATGATCACAAACCAAGAGGCCTTCAGAGCCAAGTACGGAGGTCTGCTACCTCTGTTAAGGGTCCATGTGATTGAGGAAATCATGGACGCGCTCGTTCAATTCTACGATCCGATTTATCACTGTTTTACATTCTCGGATTACCAGCTAGCACCAACGCTGGAGGAATATTCTCATCTGATCGATTTACATATCACTGATCGAGCTCCATTTTCTGGACTGGAAGAAATTCCAAAGGATCAGACCATTGCGAGAGCAATTCATTTGGAAGAGTCAGAAGTCAGGATTCACATGACTACCAAGGGTGGCATACAAGGTTTGTCAGCCCAGTATCTGACAAAGAAAGCTCTGTACTTCGCTAGTATAGGGAACGGGACTGGTTTTGAAAGCATCTTTGTTTTACTCACCTACGGATTATTTTTGTTGCCCAACATTAATAATTTCGTCGATATCAACGCTATTAAGGTTTTTCTCATTGGAAACCCTGTGCCGACTTTGCTCGCAGATGCGCCGACTTGGGGAATTTGTAGAGTGGAGGGGAGATCACATGCTGTGTACCTCTGCTTTATAAATGGTTTATCTCCCATTTGCCCAAGTCTGCTGCTTTTTGGGATCACAAGAGTGCCTTGCGTTGGTCGCAGAAGATCATGTCTCTCACCAACTCTGATATAAATTGGTGCAATAGGATTTATGATGGAATAAGGATCATTAACCGTTGTGGAAACTTCCCCAACGTACCCCTTATAGGAACTAAGGGAGGAATCAACTATCATCCGATATTGGTTCGCCGTCAGTTTGGATATCCGATGAGGCATGTTCCCCGGAATGTTCATCTGGAAGGTCTTTTCTTCAAGGAAGGAGAAAATGACAGAGCACTAAAGACGGAAATAGATCACGCTTGGAAACACGTTCATAAGAAAGGACGGGAGGCTCTAGGAAAACCGAACTGTGTCTCGGTGGAGCCTTATCTCCACTGGGTACAAACTAGAGCTCTCAAGCTAAAGATGCCTTATCCTCGTCACGGAGTTCTTCCGCCAAGGGAATCTATCATGTACTTCATGACGGAAACTGAAAAGCTTCAGGTTACTCTCAACAAAGTTCAATGGGAGAGGAGGTCTTGGAAGAACAAGTACCGCACCCTCAACGTATAGTGCATTAAAATACAGCAACTGCTGAAAGATAAGGATGCTCTAATTGAAATTTTGGAGCAACATGCTGCAGAGAATCAGGATGACCAAAGGAATTTGCTCGCTCCTTTCACTTGGCAAAGGAATGACAGCCCGACAACGGCCCAAGAGCCTCGGTCAAAGAAAAGGAAGATACCAGAATCAGCACTCGATTTCTCTTCATAGAGGACTCGGGACCCCTTAGCTTAGGTTTTTGTTTCTGCACTTTGTAATCTACTGTATTTTCGCAATCCTTTGAATTTCAATAAAAAGGGGTTTCCCCACTGTTTGATATTTGCAATCTAATTGTCGAAGTTAATTTTGATTAAACCGAAAAAATTAATTAAGATAATCATTGCATTCATCATTCTCACATCGCGTATTCTTCTTACCTACGAATCTCACGTTTGTGTCTCGGTTCTAGAGTCAAACTATCTCATTCGTATAATACTCGGGCCAATCGTCAGAAAAAGATGGATGATCTTGAGGAAGAAAACAGAGAGTTGAAAGAAGAGATCGACGCTCTGAGAGAGGATATAAGAAAGCTTCGTAACGACATGCAAGCCATGGCAGAAGCTCAGCTACAAAGGAATGTGATCTCAGAGATCACCTCAACGCCCATAGTGGAGAAGTATGATCCTAGGTATCAAATGTCGAAAGATCGCCTTTGGGGCATGCCTGTTAACTATATCCCGGAAGGATATGTTCCGCCGATCACTGAAGATCAGGGAATCATAACAGAAGCCGCTGGGCCTGAAGGTTACAAACTTCGGGAAAGCGAAGATGCCAGGGGCATACTGAAGACTCCTGAAGGTTACAAACTTCAGGAAATGCCAAGATTCACTGCCGTAGTCACGGGACCACCCCCTGTGGTGCACACTGTCCCAGAAGGACAGATTCCACAGATACCTTCTGGTAAGAAGGAAACTATGTTTGACCGAATGGATGAATTCCAGGAACATTTCTTGGAAATGCAGAAGGAACTGCAAGCCATTCGCGATCAGGATCTATTTAGAAAGGACGCCGCAGATCTCTGCTTGGTCCCCAATGTGAAAGTCCCGCACAAATTCCAGGTGCCCGACTTTGAAAATTACAAGGGTAACTCTTGCCCTCAAAGTCACTTGGTGATGTATGCTCGGCGAATGTCAGCTCAGACTGAGAATCAGGACCTGCTGATTCACTACTTCCAGGATAGTTTAACTGGTGCCGCATTAAAATGGTACATGGGTTTAAACCGTACTACGATTAATACATTCAGAGATCTTGGTACTGCCTTCGTCCAACAATACAAATACAATTTGGACATGGCACCAAACAGAGATCAACTAAGAACAATGTCACAAAAGGACAAGGAAACCTTTAAGGAGTACGCTCAGAGATGGCGTGAAATTGCCGCTCAGATTTGTCCACCTCTTGAGGAAAAAGAGATGACAAAGATCTTCTTAAAGACCTTAAGCTCATTTTACTACGATAGAATGGTTGCTAGTGCACCCAGTGATTTCACCGAGATGGTGGGCATGGGAGTTCGTCTTGAGGAAGCCGTCCGAGAAGGACATTTGGCAAAAGACGCTAGATCATCAAGCAGTACAAAATGATACGGTAGTTCTCTCCCTAAGAAAAAAGAGCAGGATATTGGGAATATCTCTCTCGGAAAGCAAAGGCAATGTTATCAACCAGTGGCAGCTGTAATTCCTGCTATCAGCCCTGCGCCTATTCCTACGTATCAACCTCAGGTTGCGCAGAGCCAACCTAATCAGCAAAGGACACAACAGCCTCTTCAGCAGGCTCGTCCTCCATACAATAACAACCGTACAATGCGGCCACCAGGGTTTGATCCTATACCCATGTTGTACCCATAACTATTTCCGTTACTACTGGTAAGGGGCACATCCAGACTAAGTCTCCTCTTACAGTACCGGAAAATCCACCTTTTTGGTTTAAGGTGGATCAGACATGCCCTTATCATCAAGGAGGATCAGGGCATAACATAGAAAACTGTCTCAATTTCAAATCTGACGTGCAAAAGCTTGTTAGGAGCGGGCTCTTATCTTTCAAAGATACGAATCCCAATGTTCTCACGAACCCGCTGCCTCAACATGAGAAAGCTGCAGTCAACCTAATTGAGAAAGAATTTAACAATATCTATCAAATTCATGATGTACTCTTGTTGAGGACCAATCTGGTCAAGATGCATTGTATACAGAGTGGGTACGGCCATGTGCCACCTCATAATTATCATCAATGTGATGTCTGCTCTAAAACTAATAGAGGATGTTCGGTAGTGCAATCAGCTCTACAGGAACAGATGGATCTCGGATGGATCCAAGAGCACCGAGTTTGTGGAGTTAAGATGGTCTATACGAACTCCAACGTCATTCAGAACCACGACATCTGTGCAATGAATGTCAACTTGGTGGCAATACACTCAAGGAAAAGCCAGTATCATAATCTTCCGCGGCACGATTACAGTTCCTGTCTGACTTGCTCGGTAAACAAACAGGGATGCTCTTTCATACAAGAGGCCCTCCAGCGTCAGATGGATCTTGGATGGATCCAAGACTACCATGATAGGAATCCCTATCAGATCAACATGGTTCAGATCTTCGATATTCGCGTGATGAATACCAACCTGGTAGAGTTACATGCTGAGCAGGTCCAACTCGGATTCTTAATATCACACGACTATCAAAGCTGTAAAGCAGGTTGCGAAAAAGATCGAGGTTGTACCCTTGTCCAGGAGGCCCTTCAGCACTTGTTAAATCACTGGTGGATGCCAATCTACATGGATGAAGATACTCAGCAGATTAGTATCAATAACAGGAATCCCACTCGGCGTCAAAGTCAGGATGTCCGATCTGTGGAAGCTAACCTAGTAAGGTTACATTGTATTCAAAGTGGGCGTGGTCAGGTGCCACCACACAACTATGACCGTTGTAGTGTCTGTTCGGAAAGTAACCAAGGGTGTTACCTTGTGAGAGCAGCTCTTCAGGGTCAGGTGGATCGTGGAGAGATTCGCCCATATCCAGGTTCCAGACCCATCAATTGGTTTCCGAACTACCTTGCCGATCAAATTAAGGACGTTGTTGTAATCTCTGGTCGTCGCCAGACCAGGGATGTTTTTGCCATCATCCCTCTACTAGACGAATCTAGAATTCCCAACCAGGAACGGATCGAGATTACCTACGATGGTCAGAAAAATTAGAAGGTTCCCATAGTCATCTATCTACCGGGACCACTATCGTATGAATCAACTAAGGCTATCCCTTACAAATACAGTGCAACGACAATTAAAAATGGAAAGGAAATCCCATTACCCTCCATCGTGAATATTGCAGGCATCAGTCGTGTAACACGGAGCGGTCGAATCTTCAACCGAGGAGTTGGAGAACCTAACAAGGAAAAGGAACTTAAGACAGAAGCTCCCGATCCATCAGTCGGTTAATCCAGTAATCCCGACCTTTTGAAAAATAATGATGAGATGCTGAAGCTCATCCAAAGGAGTGAATATAACATTGTTGATCAGCTGTTACAGACTCCTTCAAAGATTTTGGTATTATCACTGTTACTCAGTTCAGAAGCCCACAGGGAGGCTCTACAGAAAGTCTTGGAGCAAGCCTTTATGGAACAGGATGTAACAATCAGACAGTTTGATAGCATTGTCTCTAACATCACTTCCTGCAATAATTTGGGATTTAGTGATGAGGAATTACCCGAAGAGGGTCGCCGTCATAACATGGCGCTCAATATCACAGTTAACTGCCAGGACGATGCTTTAGCCAGCGTACTGGTAGACACAGGGTCAGCCCTGAATGTTATGCCGAAGTCTACTTTGATGCAATTATCATTCAAAGGCCCTCCGATGAGAACCAGCGAGGTCGTCGTCAAAGCGTTCGACGGATCCAGAAAAACAGTTATCGACGAAGTTGATCTTCCCATAACTATCGGTCCTCACACTTTCCAAGTCACTTTCCAGGTCATGGACATCCGAGCAACGTACAGTTGTTTATTAGGAAGACCTTGGATACATCAGGCTGGAGCGCTCACTTCGACCCTCCACCAAAAGCTAAAGTTCGTTCAGAACGATCAACTTGTCACAGTCTGTGGAGAACTGGCCTTGCTCGTGAGTAACTTATCATCATCTACTTATGTAGAACCCGAGGAGGTTATTGGGACGCAGTTCCAAGTGCTGTCGGTGGGCAAGGACAATCAATCCTAAGGAGGAACCTTGATTTCCTCATACAAAGATGCTATCAAAGCGGTCGAGAGTACCGATACAACTGGATGGGGACAGCCTGTCATTCCTATTGACAATAAAACAAAGAAGGGTCTTGGTTTTTCTGCAACTTGTACCCGGACAGTTGCTAACGATGAAAGTCTTCATCCCATTCAGGATTTCTTCCACAGTGGAGGTTTTCTTCGCCCAATCCCTCAAGCAGTCCATGCTATCAATGAGGAAGATCCCTCTGACACAGAGGAAGAGTGGAAGTCCTATCTTAACAAGGACGGTTATATGTCTCAGGACGAAACACAAACTCCTTTTTGCTTTCCTACAGAGAGTCCGAGATTTATACCCAGGTCAGACATCGAAATGATATACGAGGATTGTGATCCGGAAGGATGCCGTGCTCCGCCAAATTCATTAGAGGAAGACACTCCGATGAAAGACAGTTTTAACTACAATTACTATGGCCCGATGGATGGTCTGCCAATGTGGCAACCTTATCCAGGAGACTTGGGGCAAGAGAGTCAGCCGAACAATGAAAATCAGTTGACCGTCATTAAACAGAATACCTGTGTCCCCACCATGTCATGGGATCAACACTCAGGTTATTCAGAAACTACTCAACATGACGATGAGTTTACAATGTTTGCAGGACTTGAATTCATCAACTATGCTTTTCCCGAGCTAAACGTCATCGAGAGGGATGACCCCTCCAGTTCTAGAGAAATATGGGACACCCTGGGACAACCAAGTGGAAAATTAGACTTTGTGGTCAAGTACACGGCTCCCGAAAGCTCTCGTATCAGACTCGAAGATATCCAGCCAACTGGATGGGGAGATACAGCTAAGAGCACAAATACTCTGCAAAATGTAACAGAGGAATTCTCCTACAATAATTCTGCCTGGGAGATAGATTCCAATGATCCCGCTCCACCAGAAATCAGTGTTATTTCTGAAGACAAATCAAGGAAGGTGCCAGACTTTGTGATTCACCGAGGAGTTTGCCGCCAATGGGTTGCTGTCGATGTTCCGAAGATTGTTCATAAGTCAAAGTAATTGCCATCTTTAACCTTTCACGCTGCCCAGGTGAAACAGATGTTTTGATAGGGCTCTCTTTCTGTAAATTTCCCTCTTCGCTTCGCCCAAAGCGACAAAGTTTTGTTTTATAGGGTTGTAGTTTCAAGAATCGACTTGTTCATTAATAAAATAACGTCGTTCTGTAATTTCCGCATTAATTGCTGTTTTCTCTTTTCGCTTTTTTCAGAAAATGGTAATCCTAAAAAACAATTAAAAATAAAAACAAGCAGTAATAAAATAAATACACTGTACACACTTTTGCATTCTCTCTATCTCTTCTAAACACGAATCCTCACGTCATGCAGATTGCTTGTTTTAAACCCAGTTGAAACATACGATCCGATGCCTTCTCCCGACTTTGGGTTCCCGATATTTGGGGCTGAAGAAGAAGTTGACAACGAAATTCCAGAAGAGATCTCTCGACTACTCAGACAGGAGGAAAGGTCCATTGAACCTCACAAAGAGCCGTTGGAAACGATCAATGTGGGTTCGGAAAAAGAAAGAAAAAAAATATGGATTAGGGCACTACTCAGTCCAACTGCCAGTGAGGGTTTGATAAAGCTTCTCAGAGAATTTCCCGATGTATTCGCTTGGTCCTATCAGGATATGCCAGGTTTGGATACCAGCATCGTGGAACATCACTTACCGTTAAGATCAGAATGTCTGCCAGTAAAGTAAAGGTTGAGATGGACTCACTCGGACATGGCCATCAAAATCAAAGAGGAGATACAGAAACAGATCGACGCAGGTTTCCTCGCTACATCTGAATATCCTCAATGGTTAGCCAACATTGTACCCGTTCCCAAAAAGGACGGAAAGGTCAGAATGTTTGTTGATTACAGGGATCTGAACAAGGCAAGTCCAAAGGACGACTTTCCTTTACCACACATTGACATGCTGGTAGACAGCATAGCAAAGTTCAAAATTTTCTCCTTCATGGATGGATTCTCGGGCTATAACCATATCAAAATGGCACCGAAAGACATGGAGAAAACTTCGTTCATTACCCCATGGGGTACCTTTTGTTACAAGGTGATGTCGTTCAGCTTGAAGAACGCCGGGGCAACCTATCAAAGGGCCATGACTACTCTGTTTCATGACATGATACATAAAGAGATAGAGGTATATGTCGATGACATGATTGCAAAATCTATGACAGAAGAAGAGCATGTGACCCACTTGTCGAAACTATTCGAGCGTTTGAGGAAGTACAAACTCCGCTTGAATCCCAACAAGTGCACCTTCGGTGTCCGTTCGGGGAAACTCTTAGGGTTCATCATCAGCCAGAAAGGGATTGAGGTCGATCCTGACAAGGTCAAGGCCATTCGAGAAATGCCTTCTCCGAAAACTTAAAAACAAGTCAGAGGATTCTTGGGACGTTTGAACTACATCTCCAGATTCATATTCCTTATGACCGCCACGTGCGCGCCAATCTTCAAATTACTCAAAAAGAACCAGGATTGCGTTTGGTCAAAAGATTGCCAAACCGCCTTCGACAGTATTAAGGAATACCTGTTGAATCCACCAGTTCTATCACCTCCAGTGGAAGGAAGACCACTGATCATCTACCTCACAGTCCTGGAGGACTCAATGGGATGTGTACTTGGCCAACAAGACGAAACCAAATAAAAAGAGTCTGCCATCTACTATCTGAGCAAGAAATTCACCGACTGCGAGACTCGGTACACGATGCTTGAGAAAACTTGTTGCGCTTTGGCTTGGGCAGCCAAACATCTTCGCCAATACATGATTCGTCATACTACTTGGTTGGTTTCCGGGATGGATCAAATCAAGTACGTCTTCGAAAAACCTTCTCTCACAGGAAGGATTGCCCATTGGCAGATGTTTCTATCAGAATATGACTTAGAGTACCACGCTCGGAAAGCCGTTAATGGAAGTATTTTAGCCGATCACTTGGCTCATCAACCGAATGACGATCAAGAATCAACCGGGTCTGACTTCCCAGATGAAGATGTCATGTATCTAAAAATGAAGGATTGCGATGAATCGTTACCCAGTGAAGGGCCAGAACCAGGTTCCCAGTGGGGACTAATCTTTGACGGAGAATTTAATCATTATGGAAACGGAATTGGGGCAATCATTGTTACCCCTCAGGGTACCCACATTCCTTTCACTGCCAGACTTACGTTCAAATGTACATACAACGAGGCCGAATACGAAGCTTGTATTATGGGTCTCGAAGAAGCGATTTATTTAAGGATAAAAAACTTGGACGTATTATGGGTCTCAATCAGATAAAAGGAGATTGGAACACATACCAATCAGGACTGATTCCTTACAAAGACTATGCAAGAAGATTGTTACCCTTCTTCAACAGAGTTGATTTTCATCACGTCCCTCATAATGAGAATCACATGGCTGACGCTTTAGCCACTCTCTCTTCTATGATTAGTGTAGGTCAATGGAATGACCTACCTAAGATCGACATAATGCGCCTTGAACGGCCCGCCTATATCTTCAAGATTGAAGCAGTCATAGACGACAAACCTTGGTATCACGATATCAAATGCTTCCTTCAGAAATAAGAGTACCCATCTAGGGCACTCAGAAAAGACAGGAAAACCCTCAGAAGATTGGCTGGAAGCTTCTTCCTGAGCAGTGACACTCTTTATAAGAGGAATTTTGACTTGGTCTTGATCTGATGCGTAGACAGACCAGAAGCAGACATGCTTATGAAAGAAATTCATGAAGGATCCTTTGGCACTCATACCAACGGACACAGAATGGCAAGAAAAATTCTGAGAGCAGGGTATTACTAGTTGACCATGGAATCCGACTGCTACAAGTACATGAGGAGGTGTCACAAGTGTCAGATATACTCCGACAAAATTCATGTACCGCCATCGCATCTCAAAGTTCTCACTTCCCCGTGGCCTTTTTCCATATGGGGAATCGACATGATTGGCTTGATCAAACCTAAGGCTTCAAATGGACATCGGTTCATCCTGGTAGCCATTGACTATTTCACCAAGTGGGTCGAAGCAGCGTCGTACGCTAATGTAACCCGACGAGTGGTGGTCCGATTTATCAAAAACAATATCATTTGTCGTTATGGTGTTCCAGGCCAGATCATTACTGATAATGGATCTAACTTGAACAATAAGATGATGAAAGAGTTGTGTGCAGAGTTCAAGATCGAATGCCATAACTCATCTCCCTACCGACCCAAGATGAACGGAGCAGCAGAAGCGGCTAACAAGAACATCAAGAGGATTATTCAAAAGATGGTTGTAACCTATAAAGATTGGCACGACATGCTAGCCTTTGCTCTTCACGGTTATCGAACATCTGTCCGCACTTCAACAGGGGCAACCCCTTTCTCTCTAGTATATGGCATGGAGGCAGTTCTCCCCATAGAAGTAGAGATCCCATCAATTCGGGTATTGATGGAAGCTAAGCTTTCAGAAGCTGAATGGTGTCAAAATCGACACGACGAATTAAACCTGATCGAAGAGAAGCGAATCACGGCACTATGCCACGGTCAGTTGTATTAGCAGAGAATGAAGAAGGCGTTCGACAAAAAGGTTCGACCTCGTGTCCTCAGAAAAGGAGACCTCGTTCTCAAGAAGATACAATCGTTTCTCACTGACTCTCGGGGCAAATGGACCCCAAATTATGATGGCCCCTATGTGATCACGAAAGCTTTCTCAGGCGGTGCCTTGAGACTTGCAACCATGGACGGAGAGGAATTTTCCTACCCCACAAATGTTGATGTAGTCAAGAAATACTTCGCCTAAACTAAAAAAAAAAAGAAAAAAAACATCTCGGTGGATTGAAAACCCGAAAGGGCGGTCCAGGCAAAAGTTAGAGACAAAGTACAATCCAGGCAAAAATTAGGGATAATGGCAAGTAACTATGTTCAACCGAGGCGAATCCCTCAGCAGCAGTTACATCATCCATCGAAGGAAAACTCCAGTCAAGGTCATCTTCGACAGAAACTCAGGATGTCCCGAATTCAAAGTTGGTAGAAGGATAGTGGTCGTTATGTTTCAACGTAGCCCTTTTCCTTGTAAATTACCATTTTCAAACTTTGTATATACTCTTTGGAATCACGCGTTTGGATGATCTCCATCTTATCAATAAAATTTGAGCCCTTGTGCTTTTGTTTGTAATTCTTATTTGTTTTAGCTTTACAGAATGGCGTTTTAACATGATTAGCGATTCTTGAAATGAAACAAAAATGAATTTACTTGTTAAAACTTTTTCTGTTTTTAAATTAAAGATGGCAATTGCTTTTGACTGTTGAACGTCGAAAGAACGTCGATTGCGTCTCCAAAGGCGTTTGAATTTCAAAGTGCAGAATCAAAGTACTCCTTCTAGGCCAGTACGCCTGAACGAAGGATAAACGGTATGAGATGTGGCTTTCCCATCTGATACCCTCGGCCGAGTTCTTATCTCCTAAGCCCGATCAACGGTATTCCCCGCAAGGACTATCTCTCCTAAGCAAGGTAGAATTGCTACTTTTGGACCAACGGTACTTCTTCGCCCCGCGATGGACGAGTATCCAGTCGTGTTCATCTACTAGTCTGTATGTCGTGTCAGTGTTGTCAGTATATACATCATACATGCATCATGCATTTGATTTGCATTCATATTCATATTGCATCACTATCACTCTAGTCGGTCTTGTCCCATAGTGATAACAGTCCTCTCAATCGAGTTGTCAGTTCTTTCCTCGTCAGCAAATGTTGCGTTTGAACAATCTCGCCTCCAGTGTATCTCTGGATTAGAGTCAGCACTCGACCACTTTGATAACTTGAACCTCTGAAAAGCCAGAGAAGGTTTCTATAAATGTCACTCTTCGCCATTGAAGATGATATCCTTGCTTTCCCGGATTAAAGGAAAATCCCCAGAGAAAGCCTCCTAAGCAGAGATTTGGCAGTACAGCTGCCTTTCTCTGAAAGACCGCTGATGAAAAGGTCATCGGCACCTCAAAATTGGAGCCCATCATATGGCATTTCTCCGGGAAGATCCCGAGAAAAGTATGATGTAAGACCCCAAGCGGAAGCAGTCTCTCAAGAGACTCATTTTCCCCAGATAGAGTCGACAAATGGCGTCTCCAACAGAGAAGTTTGTGCACCTCTACAACTCAGACGATTGGGCTCCCCAGCAAGTCTGACATCATTTTTTCCCCTCAAATGGCATCTCCCCAGGAAAATCTGACGAGAAGTTTGAGGAAAGCCGCTACAAATAGCGTCCCTTGTCAATAAAGTTTATTGACAAACTAAGACCAGTTCCTTGGTAGGAAACCATGATCGAGGGGAAGTTTACTTCAGAAACTGAGACCAGTTCCTTGGTAGGAAACCAGGATCGAGGGGAAGTTGAAAAAAGAAACTAAGACCAGTTCCTTGGTAGGAAACCAGGATCGAAGGGAGGTTTATTTCAAAAGAAAACTTAGACCAGTTCCTTGGCTGAAGACCAGGATTGAGGGGAAGTTTACCTTTTCTAAGCATCATTTCTTAGCAAAAGAAGATGAATGCGATTTGCCATTCATAGCCATCAAAATTTCGGGTATTCCAATATTTAATCCTCTTGCACCCCAAATGCCCGAATACCTTCGTCATTCACACCTTCGGGTCCAAGAAGATTGAATAGGGGCATCTGTCATACCCCAAATTTTGACCACTAAGATTTCCCATCATTGTGCAAATCATCATCATAATATGGATGAACCATCATACTTCATTAGTCTCCCCAAAGAGGGGTGAGCATCCACTACAATCAAAATTAGGGTTTCAAGCCCTCTCAGAGTTCTTAGACAAAGGATCAATCAAGGAATGACTTGATCTTCAACTTGTCTAGCCTCTAACATATCCACAATGGATCAAAAGGACTCCCACTTCAAGGATTAAGCACAAGGCTGCTCCCTTCTAGGTGGATCAAGTCTCAAGATCGACAGTGTCACCAAATTAGGGTTTTGGTCGACCAGGGCCTCCAGATGGAAATTTTTCATCTGGGCACAAGCCAATGATCCAAAACATAACCTAATATACTCCATGGAACCTCGTGGACCCAATCATCAATTTGACCTCAGGGGATGCATACATCAAAAATCAGGAATTAGGGTTTCTTGACCTAATTCATCCCTAAGTTGACTTTTGGGACAAATCATGAACCAAGACCTCAAGACATGATTTAAAGGTCTCTAATATACCATATTGATCCATTTGGAACAATGGATTGATCCAAGAAGCTTGACCAACAAGTCTCAATTTCACCTGCACCACAATTAAGGTTTCGCGAGGAAAGTCAACTGTAACTTTGACTTTTGACCAGGACATGCTCCTAAACCCTAAGACATGATTCAATATACCCTATGACACCCATGGAACATGTCCATCAAGTTTTATTTGGTCAAGAACATGATTTCCTGAAGAATTGCACAGTTTGGAATTCATCTGATAAAAAGTCAACTGTGCACAAAAGTCAACTCTGACTTTTTGAGATTTTTCACCAAAATGGATTTTTAACCCTAAAATGATGTTAATGTATGATTTAAATCATCATTCATCAAGAAAAATCAAAGAAAGTGGGATAACTTGTAAAAGGGGTAACCATAAAAACTTAGAAAAATTTCTAAGTTATGGAAAAAGTGACACTAATGTGCCAACTTTGGAGGACCATAACTCCTAAACCACAAGACCATTGTTCCCCATTCAAAGTTTGATTTGTAGATCACATTGCCCTCTACAAAAGCTTCATACTGACCTATGTCCAAATTCCTCATGGATTTTGAGTTATGGAGTGATCAAAATCAAGAAAAGTCACTTTGTTCCAACACTTAGTGAAAATTTCACTAAGTTAGAATCTGCCTTTACTTTTTTACAAATATAGGGGGATTTTTCACTTGGATTCAAAAGAGATCAAAACCAAACATGTTCAAATAGTTTTTGTATCATGTAAGGGCTTTCCAAAATGGTTAAGAACATTACCAAATTCAATTTGAGCTATGAGATATGACATTGGCAAGTTGCCTTGCTGAAATCTGCCAAGGCAAGGCAGATTTTTGTACTTTTGGTCGATTTGCCAAAATCAGCCAATTCCAAGCCTTGTCATCACTTTGGACACATCTAAGGATTGAATCTAAAGGGGCAATCACTGAGCCAAGCCTCCAAATTCTTTGGAACAAGAAATAACATGTTGAACCTAGAATTGCCAAAATAGGGACAGGACTCCAATTTTGGATTGGGGCATTCAATGGAAGCATCAAGGTGGCATGGACTGAGCTCTTAGCAACTGAATTCAGTCAAGACTTATCCAAGACCAAGGGAACCAGCAGCCTGTGCCCTAACCTCTAGTCAATGGCTAGAGGAGACTTGGATTTTCATTTGCCAACATTGGCCAAACCTATTCAGCAGTTGCCATTCACTATTCCTTTCAAAACAAACTTACTCTACTATAAATAAAGCTCAATTGTGATCAGTTTGAGTACACCAAAGCCATCAAACAGATGCTTTCCTCAAAATCTCTTCTTTCACTCCAATTTTGCCTTCTAAGGCAAGTCACTATCGGGTTTTGAGTTTGAGAGCTTTTCCAATCAAACCAATCACACACACACCGCATATACATCACATATGAGCTGATCAAACACTTAAACAACAACTGGAACACTGATTTCTCAGAATCACCAGTCAATTGCTCAAGGTTTTAACCAAGTTGCAGTTGAGATGCCATGAAGTGATCCAGCCAACTTCAATCAAGTCCAAGCATTCAAACACACTCCATAGGGTGTAGGGAAGATGTTCAGATCATCACAACTCATCTGTAACACCTCCAACACAAATCACGATCACCAGCTGCAAGTGGTAAGCATGAGCTCTTCTAACTCTATGATCCATGCAATTTTTGCTGCACAATAATTTGGCCATATGTTCATAATCATGCATGGAATGTTTCCCCTCAATTAATTGCAATGTTTAAATCGTGTATCAAAAATCCCAGCCTTCATGCAGAATCTAGGGTTCTTGAGGATTGTTCATGATTTCTTGTCTTATGTTTAATTTAAATGAAATTAATTTTCATAGACATGATCGTGAGGTTGAAACGAGTTGTTTGGTATGTGAATTGCATGATATGATTAAGTATTCAGTGAGATTGGATAGAAAATGCAAATCTGGGAAACTCAGAACACGCACGTGTTCTTGCCCTTGTTCTTGGCGCCATTTTCCAACATTTGAATATTTGAATTTTGTGATTTTTATTTAATTGATTCAAAAATTAATTTCTCTCTGAGTTTTAATGATTTTGAGTTGATTCTTTTTTTAATAATTCACAAAAATGTTAAAATATTTTATTTTCCGAAAAATCCCAAAAATATTATTTATTTCATATAATTGATATTTTTGCAAAGAATTAATATTTTAATTGTTTTTGACATTTAAAATATTTTTTCCCTCTTGATTTTGTAAAGATTAATGACTTCTAATTATTTTGTAGGTCAATACTTGATTTTTGATTTCCCACATGTTAAACAATTTTTTATTATTTTAATTGAATTTTTATTCAATTAAAATACATTTTGGAAATAAATTAGGGTTTTTAATTAATTCAACCCTCACAAATCATTTTCAAACACTTCTTGGGCCTCTATTAGAGTGTAAGACCCAACCCACTTGTACAAAAATATTTTGGGCCTCACTTATTGTATAAGCCCCTATGTACATATTTAAATTCGGCACGATCGTCGCCAGTTTAAAAATAAACCATCTGGGCCTCTCCTTGAGCTATAAGACCCATTCATAACTTTTTGGGCCTCTAATAGAGTGTAAGACCTAATCCCCTTTTAACCAAAACAAATTTGGGTCTCACTTATTGTATAAGTTCCTCTGCGTTAAAAGAAAACCTCGGCGCGATCGCTATTTCAACCGAAAAATCAATTGGGCCTACCCTCGTGTTATAAGCCCCACTCTTTATCTTTAAAACTTTTTGGGCCTCTTGAGAGAGTGTAAGACCCATCCCTTTGTACAACAAATAATTTTTGGGCCTGAGTCACTTGTATAAGTCCCTCCGTACAAATTCAACAGTTCGCTCACTGATAAAACCATGGGCCTCTCCTTGAGCTGTAAGCCCCAAATCTTTCTTTTTCAAAGCACTTTCTCCTTTGATTTTGAATATACTGTTGTTTTCAATCTGTCTTTGTTGAACAACTAACCAAACAGCATGGAAGCTCTACAACCGAGTAAGTGTTTATACGCTTTCATTTACTGCTTTCATATACATATAACTGTATTGTGGGGCTGTTTCGCTGTAAGTCTTCTTTCATAAACTCATATCAACTGTGTAGTAATAGTATAGATATTTAGAGTTTCCCCGGCAACTACGTCTAGAACTAGGTAAAGCCGTTTCGTTTATTAGTAGAAATAGACAGCTAGATCCCCAATAGGATCACCAGATACAGTCTTCTCTTCGGCTGTCCTCATTAGGAATTGTCAAGAAACTCTACTCCCAGAGATGAATGTATTCTCCGTGAATGGCATCTTTGAGTTTCTTCCAAATTCTCAAACTTTCCTGGCTTGATCTATTCCTTGTGAATAGCCTGTCTTGAATTTCTCGGGGTTTGGGGACCCACGTGCTTCTTTAAAGCATCGGCCTCCTCTTAGGCATCGTACAAGGACCCACATGCTTCCTAAAAGCAACCCCGCCTCCTCTTGGGCTTAGTACAAGGACCCGTCGGCTTCTTATAAGTATTCACAGCCTTCTCTTAGGCTTCGTATAATGATCTCTTCTTTCGGGAATGATAGCCTCCTCTTGGGCTTCGTACAAGGACCTCGCGGCTTCTTAAAAGTTTCTAGCCTCCTCTTGGGCTTCGTACAAATTGTCCCGATAACCTCCTTGAGGTATAGGAACAGAACTAAGTCATCTTCATAGAACAGTCCTTTCAAAGAGTCTACTACTGTTTCTCAAAGCATAGTACTAAAGATGAAACTCTAGATGCGGACAGTCTAATCTCCTTGAGTCTCAAAGACATTCTCAAGTGACCCCTTCGTTAAATAGGAAGAAAACCCGTAGACTCGAACAGTCTCAATACCCTTTGGATTTCCAATTTCCTTAAAGAATAGGGAATAACCCTGATCTTCGAATCAAATCCCTGAGGGCCAACATTACTCATATAAGAACTGATTTTCTCTTTAAATCAGCATACTGGACCTGTCACTCAACTGAAACAGCCCCATAGCCTCCTCTTGGGCTTTGTACAATAATTCTCCCCGGCGGAGTCAAACAACATTTAGCCTCTCTCTCGGGCTTTGTACGAGACACATAAGAGACTCCCTCGTTGAGTCAATCACCCTTCCGCCTCCATCTCGGGCTTTATACGAGATACAAAAAGGTTCTTATTGAGCCAAACTCCTTTAGCCTCTCTCTCGGGCTTCGTACAAAACATATAACAGACTCTCTTGTCGAGTCAACCCTTTTAGCCTCTCTCTCGGGATTTGTACGAGACAGATAAAAAATACCCTCTTGTTGGGCCATTAGCCTCCTCTTAGGCTTTGTATAAGGAAAACCTTTTAGCCTCCTCTTAGGCTTTGTATAAGAAAACCACTGGTTGATCCAATCAACCTTTTAGCATCGAAGCTGTGCCTCGTTCACAGTACATTAAACATCAACAACTCCTTCCCCTTCATCTAATTGCTGTAAGCGGCAAGCCTCTGGATCATCTACATCCATGCCACTGTCCCTCTTTAAGCATGAGAAATTCCTAAGGAAAGATAGCATTGCTCTACACTGAGTTAAAGTCTTCTCCTTTAGGTTGGAAATCCCCTATAAAGGAAATAATGGCATTGCCAGATTCACACATCCCGGTTAAAGTAATTCTCTTTTATAAACAATTGTGACAAATAACCCCCTCTTTAGAAATGACAAATTCTCTCTAAAGTCGAGACCTTTTAGCTTCACATCTTGGGCTTTAAACAAGATACAAACCACCTTTAGCTTCACGTCTTGGGCTTTGAACAAGACACCAAAACACCATTTCCTCCCATAGAATATGAGGAACTACGAACACTCTGATTTCCCTGTTTCGGTAAACGGGAAGACGTAGGCTTAAGATTGAAAGAAAAGATCTTAGCGAGCACACTAAACAAAAACCCAAAATCTCATACTTCCATACATCCGTCCTAACATCCCAACCTCCCACCAATCGACCGGACACCACTTTTAAAAAAATACACCTAATAGAGACCCCGAATCTTTGTAGCATCTGTAAACCAACAGTTTTGACTGTTTAACATCAGTTTGCAAGCAGGGTTAATTTGAGACATCCATTTCCCTTCCTTCATTAGCTTTAATAGGATAAAAAATGAATCAAGTTGTAGATACCAAAGAGCGGTAGTGCTTCGCAACCACGTCCAAAACCGCTCGCTACACCCATGGGGTAATGAACGAAGTTTTCTCCATGTCTTTCGGCGCCATTTTTATCTGATTATAGCCCGGGAATCCATCCATGAAGGAGAAGACTTTGAACTTTGTTGTACTGTCTACCAGCATGTCTATGTGTGGTAAGGGAAAGTGATCCTTTGGACTTGCCTTGTTCAGATCCCTGTAGTCTACACACATTCTGACATTTCTGTCCTTTTTCGGAACTGGTACTATTTTGGCTAGCCATTGCAGATATTCTGATGTAGCGAGGAAACCCGCGTCAATCTGTTTCTGTACTTCCTCTTGATTTTGATGGCCATGTCTGGGTGAGTTCGTCCCAACCTTTGTTTTACCGGAGGACATTCTGATCTTAACAGTAGATGATGTTCCACGATGTTGGTATCCAACCCTGGCATGTCCTGATAGGACCAAGCAAATACATCGGGAAACTCTTTGAGAAGCTTTATCAAATCCTGTTTGACAGTCGGACTGAGCCGTGCCCCAATCTTGACTTCCTTTCTCTCTTCCTCTGAACCCAAGTTGACCGTTTCCAACGGCTCTTTGTGAGGTTTAATGGACCTTTCCTCTTGTCTGAGTAATCGGGAGATCTCTTCTGGAATTTCTTTGTCATCTTCTTCTTCAGCCTCAAATACCGGGAATTCAAAGTTGGGAGAAGGCATTGGATCGTATGTTTCAATGGGGTTTAAAACAAGCAATCTGCATGACGTTATGATTTGTATTTTAAAAGAGATAGAGAGAATGCAAGAGTGTGTGCAGTGTAAATATTTTGAACAATGCTTGTTTTTATTGTCTGAATTGTTTTTTAGGATTACCATTTTCTGAAAAAGCGAAAAGAGAAAACAACAATTAATGTGGGAATTACAGAATGACATTATTTTATTTATGAACTTGTCGATTCTTGAAACTGTAGCCCCATAAAACAAAACTCTGTCGCTTTGGGCGAAGCGAAGAGGGATATTTATAGAAAGTGAGCCCTATCAAAACATCTGTTTCACCTAGGCAGGGTGAAATGTTAAAACAAAGATGGCCATTACTTTGACTTATGAACAATCTTCGCAACATCGACTGCAACCCATTGGCGGCAAACTCCTCGGTGAATCACATAGTCTGGTATCTTCCTTGATTTATCTTCAAAAATAATGCTGATTTCTGGTGGAACAGGATCATTGGAATCTGTCTCCCAGGCAGAGTTGTCGTAGGAGGATTCTTTAGTTGTATTTTGCATAGTATTTGTGCTCTCAGGCAAATCCCCCCATCCAGTTGGTTGGATGTCCTTGAGCCTGATACGAGAGCTTTCAGGAGCAGTGTACCTGCCCAAGAAGTCGTACTTGCCACTCGGTTGTCCTAAGGTGTCCCACACTTCTTTGGAAGTGGAGGAGTCATCTCTCTCGATGACGTTGATCTCGGGAAAAGCATAGTTAATTAATTCTAGTCCTGCAAACTTTGCAAATTCATCGTCGCACTGGATATTTTCTGAATGACCTGAGTGTTGATCCCTTGACATGGTGGGGACGCAGGTATTCTTTTCAATGATGCTCAGTTGATTTTCTTTGTTCGGATGATTTTCTTGCCCCAAGTCTTCTAGGTACAGCTACCAGATAGGCAGGCCATCCATTGGGCCATAATAGTCATGGTCAAAGCTATCTTTCATCAGAGTGTCTTCCTCTAATGAGTTTGGTGGAGCACGACATCCTTCCGGATCGTAATCTCCATATATCATTTTGACGTCGGACCTTGGTATAAATCTCAGACATTGTACAGGATAGCAAAATGGCGTAGGCACCTCTTCCTGAGACATATAACCATCCTTGTTAAGTTAGTACTCCCACTCTTCATCTGTATCGGAGGAATCTCCCTCGTTGATGATATGTACTTCTTGAGGCACTGGGTGAAGGAAACCTCCACTATGGAGAAGTTCTGAATGGGATGAAGACTTTCATTGTTAATAGTTGTCTGGGTACAGGTTGCAGAAAAAGCAAGTGTTAGTTCTTGTATTGGCTGGAATTTTGGTAAAACAAAGTTGAACAATGTTAATGTCATGTGTCTAATGTCTTAACATTGAGTCATAACATTAGTGAATGTTAAGGTGATGAAGAGTTAAAGTGCTGAAGAGTGATGTCACATGCGATGTCTTGACATCACTATACCAGAACATTAGAACATCAGGTGGTGATGTTTTAGGGCTGCGCGTTTAAGTTTGATTTGATCAGATTTGTTAGAGATTTAGTGTGTGAATATCTTGGGAGAAATATTTTCTGTTGCAATCTGATTTTGTGCAGATTTGTCGCTGTGTTTAAGGGCTGAAGATTTAAAAAGATTTGAAGATAAAATCTGTTTTTAAATTCAAATCAAATCAGATATTTTTATGGAGAAGATCTTGCAGCTGAATTAAAAAGTGAAGATTATTGAAGATTAGTTTGTTACTATTTTAGTGCAAAAAGATATGGAGAATAGGTTGTTACTATTTTAGTGCAAAAAGATATGGAGAATAGTTTGTTACTATTTTTGTGCAAAAAGATATGGAGATAAATTAGGAAGATTTGATATGTTTTGAAGGCCCAAATCCAGTTGGGATTATATTATAAATAGAGTGCTTATAACCTAGAAAAGGTACGGGTCCAGATGTAGATCATTAGGGCTTTGTCTAAGTGAACCACTCGGGTTGTGAGATGGTCACTATGTTATTACTCAGAAACCTGTAGGTAATGAGTATTGTATTGTTCTTGGAGAAAGCTTTGAAGCAACTCCAAGGGTTGTCATGGAAGTGTGTCTTCTAAGGTTATGTTCGAGAAAAGTTATTTGGAAATCAAGTTGTTGATGCAGTGACTGGGATGTTGACTGCTAGACATCATTACGATGATTGAGAGTGAGATGGAGTCTCTTATCTAGGGAGGACTTAGATAGAAGGGTCATTGGGTAGTGATTAAATTAGGTAGATTGTCAACTGGTCTGTTGAGTCTGTAATTTGATACTACTAACAGTGGACTTCCTTCCTGGCTTGGTATGCCCCCAGATGTAGGTTGTTGGACCGAACTGGGTGAACAATCCGTGTGTTGATTTACTGTTACTATTATTGCCTTGTTCTTACAGCAGATTGCGATGTTGTGACATTGCACGAGACATCACACATCTGTACCAGAATTTCAATTGGTATCAGAGCAGGTATCCTGTCTGTTTCTAGATGAGATCTTGGGAAGATACTTTCTGGATCATGAGCAAGGAAGATAGTTATGGACTTGGTCAGTTCATAGAGATTTTTGTATGATCCCTTGGAGTGGAGAATGAAGTTATCAGGCTTGTAGCTTTGGTGGTGAGCTGCTGTGTGGTTTGACTTATTGTCAAACCTATGATGACCTAGTGCACTTGGAGTGTCGTGTTTATGCAAGGGTTATTATGTTTTGCCTGAAGGTTATAGAGGAGTTTTCTGGTGTATGTTCCGCTGCATATATATATATATATCTGATGGAAAATTCCTTGTGGTTTTGTGTTAAGGCTGCAACATTCTGTTCTCCTCTGAAGATGTATCACATGGTGTGGTGATACGTGAGGATTTCTTCAACTAGCTTGTTAGAGTTGCCAAAGATACCTGTGGTTCATCCCAAGTTCACTCATAAAGGAACTCTTATATGAGCTTGTTGAAAAGTGGTCTGAAGAAAGGTAGAAGCAATTTATTCTTGCCTCCAACCTTACAAGGTCAATCTCTGGGTTGTGTTAAAGGATCTTTTGGTGTGAAGAGAACTTATGTCCTACCACCAGATTGTGCAGAATCGTGGCATAATAGATGCTTGGGGGCTAAACAAATGTGTTGATCACATCTGTTTGGAACCTACTCCTGACTTGGAAGAGGAGGCATCTGGGTTGTGTGTCTAAGAAGTTTCATCAAGAAAGAAGCTGAGCTTAATATGTCAATGTCTGTAAATCAGCCTTTGGTCAATTGGAATTGGTGTCTGCATTAGTTTTATGGCTGGAAGGATCAGAAGAAGAAGACCAATCTGTTCAGTACTGTGACTCCTTCATCCTTTTTGATGGTGAAAGAAGAAGGTAGAGCCAAAGAAAAAGAGTATCACTGTCAAATCTTTCATGCGGGAGTGAAGATCTTGATAAGTTATCTCTTAAGCTTAGTTGTGGTGACTTAAGGAGGATGGCAGCAAAAGTTTGAAGATTCTTGAAATATAGAGTATGCTGGTTCATGTTTAGTGTGATTGCTGATGTCGGAACTGATGTTGAAACATTATTTCAGTTCTTTGCTCAGGGAGGAGTGAAAGGTAAAGACACAGACCTAACCTGGGATGCTTTGGTGGTGTGAATGGTTGTCATGATGGTCTGTTTTGAAGAAGAATTAGCAGATACCTGTTGTGTGAGAAGGTTACCTTGACAGGAGCTGAGCGTTTATCTAAGATGTTGTGCATTCAACTAATGACAATATACATTGACGGGAGACTATGTATATGTAAAAGTGCAGGACTGCAGAAGTGTTGAGAATTTAACTATCTCTATGTGGCTGTTTATCTCTCTTTGTGGTGTGTTGGTGTGTGACGACTTGAATTATGATGAAGAGGGAAGACTATGAAGACATCATAATCTTGATGGTCTAAGTGGTTTGGAGCATGGTGTTTGCTCTGGTTGTGAAGGTCGAGGATAAGTGGCAGTTATCTCTGGTTTTCTACTGACGGCTCTACTAAGGGAAGTGACATTCTTTAGTATTGCTATGGGGTAGTCTTGGACTACTTATTTTCTGAAGATTCAGATTTGAAGTCTTTGGAATTTCTAAGCAGAATGGAGGTTGTCAACTCAAACTTGATTGTTGAATCAAGTCTATGAGAGCATGGAAATCTGTTTCTGCAAAGGGAGGAGGTTCTTCTGAGTGGCAGAAGGAGGAGCTGAATTCAACAGTTGGGTGTCATAATGGTCTGACATCTAGCTTAACATCAGAAGTCCCAGCTGGTGATGTGGCACATCAGCTTAAGATAGAGGTGATATAAAGTAATGGAAGTTATGGATGCTTCGAAAAGGTCTGTCTCATACAGTATGCGGGAGCTGTAGTTTGAGAAAATGTTACATGACGAAGAGGCTTGGTGAATCCAAGATGTCTTTCTATGGAGCAAGTAGTTCATGTGACTCGAAGATTTGGTTTCATTGGTGGATCAGGATATCTTGTGGGAGTTCTGAAGAAGATTGAGATCAATCAAAAGGAGGAATTTGGTTGGTTTCATTATGTGCATTCAAGCAGGATGCTTGAAACTGATTGCTCTTGTGCAGAAGAGTATTTAGTTGAAAACGTAAGGAGGTTCTAATTCTCTTGGAGCTTGTGGCAGAAGTTCTAGGTTGAGGATGGACGTATACCTGCTTTTGGTGAATGAGAGTTTATTTCTCTATGGGTTTCTGAAGCTCTCTTTGTTCAAGCTGATGACGCAGTGTTGTGTGAAGATCTTCAGTTTGGATTACTATGCTATTGTAAGTCCAGTTGGTGGAGCATATCCAGAATCATGGTGATGATGTCTTGGTGGGTGGCAGATGTTCTAACTTGTGTTGGGACATTATCTGGTTGGATATCCTTGGTGAAGGATGATTATGCTCTGGTTCAGAAGCGTGGTGCCTACATTATGCCTAAGGAGCGTCTACATAGTCATATGGGAGAATGATAAAGTAGAAGGTCTGCCTTGGATGGAAAATGTAGAGAAGACTGAAGTAGATCAAGTATTGATTAATTGGAAGTCTGAAGATGAAGAGCATGATAAGGAATGAATGCCTTTGGAGAAAGGGACAATGGTACCAAAATGCATGTGCTCAACAAGTGTGCTCAAATGTTCATCTTCATCTAGAGCATTAGTTAACCATGACAGGGGGAGTACTTGTCTATGGATTTTGCTGCAAAGGTACATATATTTTGAAGATTGCATGCTGATCAAGATTGTGAAGATTGGTTGAATCTTGTGAGGAGATAATGTCAGATAACATGTTATGACATTAGGCTGTTGGATGGCATCTTGGTGTGGACATGAATGGTTCTACCCTTGTGAAGCTAATTGTTTGAATCATATGCGCACATGCTTCTGAGGAGGAGTCTGAAGGACAACTTTGTTTGTGTCTGGGAGAATTTACTGTGCTCTGCAATTTTTGGAGAACTCTGTAGGAGTTTTTGTTGATGGGAGATGTCACACTTGTCTTGGTGTGTGGTATTAATTCAAAGTAAGAGGACTTTACTTAACGTGTAGCGGAAGGCAGTGTATGTGTGCCTCAGATCTTGTGGATGATCGTGTGGAAGAAGAATGCTTATGGCTGTGGATTTGTACAGGGTATGGATGGTTTCTGGATGAGAGGGATCAATGATGATTTTGGGCTCAATCCAAGAGGTTGTTGGAGGTGATCCTGGTACATTCTTACTAGATGATCATAAAGGTGTCATGGGATATCATTGGTGATTTTGTGGTGTTTATTGTTGAAGGAGCAACTTCTGTCAGTTAAATGTACTAGTGTTGTTTGAGGATCAAGCATTAAGTGAATGCGTTCAGCAGGTGTGTTGAGCAGAGGGTGCGCTTTTGAAGATATGAAGATGAGTCTTATGTTTTCCATTCATTTAAGGTGTTCATCTTGCAATGGAGCACTGGTTATCTTAGATAGGGGGAGTTGAACCTTTGGTTATCTAGATTGTTTGTGGCTCTGGTGAAGGTGTTATGTCGTGCTTGATGGACATGACAATTTAGACCTGGTGTATTAATGGATTGGACAACTAGTGTACATTTACCCCAATGTTTGTCAAATTATGGCTAAAAAGGGGGAGATAGTTGCCAAGGCGTGGTGTGGTTGTGAAGCCTTTTCTGATATGGTGCAGCAGTTGAGGGGGAGAGTGTTTGAATAGCTGTGAGCTGGTTCTTGGTTTGAGGGGGAGTTTTCCCTATGCTGATGTGAAAGTGAGTTTATGCAGCTTGTTGGTTTTTGCTGCTGATGCCCTATGCTAATGTTAAAGTGAGTTTATGCAGCTTGTTGGTTTTTGCTGCTGATGTTAGCTGAGATTGTTTTAGCCAAAATTAGCCAAAGGGGGAGATTGTTAGTTCTTGTATTGGCTGGAATTTTGGTAAAACAAAGTTGAACAATGTTAAAGTCATGTGTCTGATGTCTTAACATTGAGTCATAACATTAGTGAATGTTAAGGTGATGAAGAGTTAAAGTGCTGAAGAGTGATGTCACATGCGATGTCTTGACATCACTATACCAGAACATTAGAACATCAGGTGGTGATGTTTTAGGGCTGCGCATTTAAGTTTGATTTGATCAGATCTGTTAAAGATTTAGTGTGTGAATATCTTGGGAGAAATATTTTCTGTTGCAATCTGATTTTGTGCAGATTTGTTGTTGTGTTTAAGGGCTGAAGATTTAAAAAGATTTGAAGATAAAATCTGTTTTTAAATTCAAATCAAATCAGATATTTATATGGAGAAGATCTTGTAGCTGAATTAAAAAGTGAAGATTATTGAAGATTAGTTTGTAATAAGATATTTAGTGCAAAAAGATATGGAGAATAGTTTGTTACTATTTTTGTGCAAAAAGATATGGAGATAAATTAGGAAGATTTGATATGTTTTGAAGGCCCAAATCCAGTTGGGACTATATTATAAATAGAGTGCTTTTAACCTAGAAAAGGTATGGGTCCAAGATGTAGATCATTAGGGCTTTGTCTAAGTGAACCACTCGGGTTGTGAGATGGTCACTATGTTATTACTCAGAAACCTGTAGGTAATGAGTATTGTATTGTTCTTGGAGGAAGCTTTGAAGCAACTCCAAGGGTTGTCATGGAAGTGTGTCTTCTAAGGTTATGTTCGAGAAGAGTTATTTGGAAATCAAGCTGTTGATGCAGTGACTGGGATGTTGACTGCTAGACATCATTGCGATGATTGGGAGTGAGATGAAGTCTCTTATCTAGGGAGGACTTAGATAGAAGGGTCATTGGGTAGTGATTAAATTAGGTAGATTGTCAACTGGTCTGTTGAGTCTGTAATTTGATACTACTAATAGTGGACTTCCTTCCTGGCTTGGTATGCCCCCAGATGTAGGTTGTTGGACCGAACTGGGTGAACAATCCGTGTGTTGATTTACTGTTACTATTATTGCCTTGTTCTTAAAGCAGATTGCGATGTTGTGACATTGCACGAGACATCACACATCTGTACCAGAATTTCAAAGTCCCTTCTTTGTTTTATTGTCAGTAGGAATGACAAGCTGTCCCCATCCCTTTGCATTGTTACTTTTGATCACCTCGAGAGCATCTTTGTACGAGGATATTGATGTTCCCTTCTCTAATTGATTCTCACTGCTTACTGAAAGTGCCTGGAACTGAGTTCCAACAACCCCTTCGGGTTCTACACAAGTGGACAATGATAGGTTACTCACGATCAAGGCTTGTTCTCCACAGACCATGACGAGCTGGTCATTCTTGATGAACTTCAGCTTCTGGTGAAGTGTCGAAGTGACTGCCCTAGCTTGGTGTATCCAAGGTCTTCCCAACAAACAACTGTATGTTGCTCGGATGTCCATGACCTGAAAAATGACTTGGAAGGTGTGAGAACCGATAGTTATGGGAAGGCCGACTTCGTCGATAACTATTTTCCGGGATCCGTCAAATGCTTTGACGGTGACTTCACTGCCTCTCATCGGAGATCCTTTAAAGGATAGTCGCATTAGAGTGGACTTTGGCATCACGTTTAGAGCTGATCCAGTGTCTACTAGTACGTCAGCTAAAGCATCGTCCTGGCAGTTAACTGTGATATTGAGCGCCATGTTGTGACTTTTGCCTTCTTCTGGCAATTCCTCATCACTAAACCCCAAGTTGTTGCAAGAAGTGATGTTGGAGATGATGCTGTTGAATTGTCTTATTGACACATCCTGTTCCACAAAGGCCTGTTCTAAGACTTTCTGTAGAGCCATTTTGTGGGCTTCAGAACTGAGTAAAAGAGATAACACATAGATTTTTGAAGGAGTTTGCAATAGTTGATCAACGATGTTGTATTCACTCTTTTGGATGAGCTTCAGCATCTCATCATCATTCTTTGAAAGGTCGGGATCACTGGATTGACCGACTGGTGGATTGGGAACTTCTGTTTGAGGTTCCTTTTCTCTGGTAGGTTCTCCAACTCCTCGGTTATAGATTCGACCACTCCGTGTTACTCGACTGATGTCTGCAATATTCACGACGGAGGGTAATGGAATTTCCTTTCCATTCTCAATTATTGTTGCACTGTATTTGTAAGGGATAACCTTAGTTGATTCATACGGTAGTGGTCCCGGCAGATAGATAACTATAGGAGCCTTTTGATTCTTCTGACCATTGTAAGTAATTTCAATCAATTCCTGGTTAAGAACCTTCGATTCGTCAAGTAGAGGGATGATGGTACAAACATCTTTGGTCCTTTCACGATCAGAGATCACGACAACATCCTTAATCTGATCAGCGAAATAGTGTGGCGTCCAGTTGATTGATCCAGAACTCGGACACGGTTGAATCTCTTTGGGAGATAACTGACTTTGAAGGGATGCTCGCACGAGGTAACATCCTTGATTATTTTCCGAGCAGACTCTACAACGCTCGTAGTTGTGTGGTGGCACCTGGCCACGTCCGCTTTGAATGCAGTGTAACCTTACTAGGTCTATTTCCATAGACCGGACATCCTGACTTTGATGTCTAGTAGGGTTCCCGTTTGTCACACTAATTTGTTGCGTGTCTTCGTCTAGGTAGATCAGAAGCCACCAATGGTTTAACAAGTGTTACAAAGTTCTTTGAACGAGAGCGCACCCTTGGTTACTCTCTCAACATACTTTACAGCTCAGATAATCATGTGAAGTGAGAAAACCAAGTTGGACTTGTTTGGCGTGTAACTCCACCAAGCTGGTATTCATCAAACGAATATCGAAGATTTGAATCATGTTAACTTAATAAGGATTTCTATCATGGTAGTCCTGGATCAACACAAGATCTATCTGACGCTGGAGGGCCTCTTGTACAAAAAAGCATCCCTGTTTGTTTACCGAGCAAGTCAGACAGGAATTGTAATCATGCCGCGGCAGATTATGTTATTGGCTTTGCCTTAAGTGCATTGCCACTAAGTTGACATTCATTGCACGGATGTCGTGGTTCTGAATGATGTTGGAAATTGCATGAATCATGTTAACTCCACGAACTCGATGCTCTTGGATCCACCCGAGATCGAATTATTCCTGTAGAGCTGATTGCACCACAGAACATCCTTGATTGTTTTTAGAGCATATATCACACTGGTGATAATTGTGAGATGGTACATGCCCGTATCCGCTCTGTCTACGATGTATCTTGACCATATTGGTCCTCAATCAGAGTACATCATGAATTTGATAGCTATTGTTGAGGCAGCGGGTTTGTGAGAACATTCGGATTCATATCTTTGAAAGATAAGACCCCGCTCCTAACAAGCTTTTGCACATCGGATTTGAAACTGAGACAGTTTTCTATGTTATGCCCTGGTCCTCCTTGATGGTAAGGGCAAGTATGATCCGCTTTGAACCAAAAGGCAGATTTTTCGGTACTGTAAGAGGAGACCTGGTTTGGACGTGTCCCTTGTCCAGTAAGAGTGGAAACAATTCTGCGTACAACATGGGTATAGGGTCGAACCCTGGTGGTCGCGTTGTACGGTTGTTGTTATATGGAGGACGAGCCTACTGAAGAGGCTGTTGTGTCCTTTGCTGATATTGCTGTTGATTCGGTTGGCTCTGAGTAACTTGAGGTTGATACGTTTAAATAGGCGCAGGGTTAATAGCAGGAGTTACAGCTGCTACTGGTTGGTACAGTCGCCTTTGCTTTTCGAGAGAGATATTAACAATATCTTGCTCTTTTTTCTTAGGGAGAACACTACCGTATCGTTTTGTACTACTTGATGATCTAGCGTCTTTAACTAAATGTCCTTCTCGGACTGCTTCCTCAAGACGAACTCTCATGCCTACCATTTCAGTAAAGTCACTGGGCGCACTGGCGACCATTCTGTCATAGTAAAATGAGCTTAAGGTCTTTAAGAAGATCTTTGTCATCTCTTTTTCGTCAAGAGGTGGACAAATCTCGGCGGAAATTTCACGCCATCTCTGAGCGTATTCCTTAAAGTTTTCCTTGTCCTTTTGTGACATGGATCTGAGTTGATCTCTGTCCGGTGCCATGTCCAGGTTATACTTATATTGTTGAACGAAGGCAGTGCCGAGATCTCTGAAAGTAGCGATCTTAGTGCGGTTTAAACCCATGTACCATTTGAGTGCGGCACCGGTTAAACTATCCTGAAAATAGTGAATCAGTAGCTCTTGGTTCTTTGTCTTAGTTGACATTCGCCGAGTGTACATCACCAAATGGCTTTGAGGGCAAGAGTTACCCTTGTACTTTTCAAATTCGGGCACTTTGAATTTGTGCGGAACTTTCACATTAGGGACCAAACAAAGGTCTGTGGCGTCCTTTCCAAATAGATCCTAACCGCGAAGGGACTGCAACTCTTTCTGCATCTCCAGGAACTGTTCCTGGAACTCATTCATTCTGTCGAACATACTTTCGTTTCCACTAGAAGGTATCTGTGGAATCTGTCCTTCCGGGACAGTGTGTACCATGGGAGGTGGTATAGTCATCATGGCAGTGACTCTAGGTCCTTCCCTCTCCCGAAGTTTGTAACCTTCAAGAGTTGTTGTCATGCCCCGGGCATCTTCGCTTTCCCGAAGTTTGTAACCTTCAGGCCCAGCGGCTCCTGCTGTGGTTCCCTGATCTTCAGTGATCGGCGGAACATATCCTTCTGGGATATAGTTAATAGGCATGCCCGAGGGACGATCTTTGGGCATGTTATACCGAGGATCATACTTCTCCACTATGGGCGTTGATGTGATTTCTGAGATCACAGTCCTTTGTTATTGCATCTGAGCTTCTGCTAGAGCTTGCATATCGTTATGAAGCTTTCTCAGATCCTCTTTCAGAGTGTCGATCTCTTCCCTCAACTCTCTGTTCTCTTCCTCAAAATCATCCATCTTTTTCTGTCGATTGACTCTAGTATTGTACAAATGAGACAGTTTGACTCTAGAATCGAGACGCAAACGTGAGATTCGTAGGTAAGAAGGATGCGTTACGTGAGAATGATGAACGATATGCAATAATTATATTTTAATTATTTTTTTTTCAAGATAAACTTCGACAATTGGATTGCAAATATCAAATAGTGGGGAAACCCCGTTTTATTGAATTCAAAGATTGCGGAATGGAAATACAGTAATTTACAAAGTGCTGTAAAATTAAATGTCTAAGCTAATGGACCCTGAGTCCTCTCTGAGGAGAGCTCAGGTGCTGGTTCTGGTACTTTCCTTTTCTTTGACCGGGGCTCTTGAGCCGTTGTCGGGTTGACATTCCTTTGTCAAGTGAAAGGAGCAAGCAAATTCCTTTGGTGTTCTTGATTATCTACAGTATGTTGCTCTAAAATCTCAATCAGAGTGTCTTTTTCTTTTAACAGTAGCTGTATTTTCTTACACTCCATATTGAGAATACGGTACTTGTTCTTCCAAGACTTCTTCTCATGTTGAACTCTGTTGAGAGTAACCTGAAGTTCTTCCGTATCAGACATAAAATAAAGGACAGGGTCCCTTAATGGAAGAACTTCTTGATGAGGGTAAGGCATCCTCAGTTTGAGAGCTCTAGTTTGTACCCAGTGGAGATAAGGTTCCACCGAGTGTAATACCCAAAATTTGCCCTCTCATTTCTTCATATCATTTAGCATGTGCTTTCATTTCATTGCATTGCATTCAAGCATATAAAAATAAAACATAAAGCATTGCATTGCATCTTGCATAAGGGCATGGGATCAGGTGGTTCTCAAAGGTGTTGATCATCCAAAGCAAAGGAAATAAGAACCAAGGGTCCTCAACAAGTCTCAAGGGTCTATTACATCAGATATTATCCCACTTGATCTCACAAGTCATTGAAAGAAAGGAAACCATCCAGAGGATTGAACAGTGCATCATCTCCTGTACAAAATAGTCTAAAATGGGTATCTGACTCACAAATGGGCAAGCTCTGTGGGTTTTTATCACCTTCAAATGTCATATCTTATCTTTGTTAGATGGGATATACATCATATTCAGAGGAATTTGGATTTGGAGGATGTGTTTTTTCCTCCTAATCAGAGGGTACCAAAATTAGGGTTTTGGATTCAAGTGGTATCCTGATGAAGTTTTTATTCAAACTTGATCTCAATGTTTTTTACATGATATTAAGTGTCTAAGGATGGAAGATTGGCTATTGATTCATTTCAGAAGAGGTTCAATTGATCAGTTGCTTGATAATCAAGAAATTGGGGAAAAAGTCAACTGTGCAGTGAAAAAAGTCAACTCTTGACTTTCTAAGGTTAAATTCATGAAATTCATGTTACATATGTTCATTGGACAAAATTTTATTAAGAAATGATGGAGGAATAACGGAAAATCAAGAATTTACAAAACTGCCAAAAATAGAAACTTTGGCGTTCCAAAAGTGGCAAGTTTGGACCATTTTGCACCACACTTTGAGGCTCTTTTCTACAAGATAAAAGATCCAAACCTCAGGCCCAAGTTGATCCAATTAAAGTTCATGTTCTAAGCTTTAAATCCATATAAAGAACTCTTCCATCGGATAAAAATTGAGGGAGTTATGATCGATCAAAGTTTGGTAAAATCAAGGCAAATCTCAAGTCATGGCAAGGCAAGTGCAGGCCCATAGGCCATAATTTCATCGAACAGTTGGCGTGCCAAATGTCAAGCCAATTTTCTCCATCAAGAAGGCTTCAAATGAAAAATTGTTGAACATCAAAGTTGTTCATCTCCATGCCCTCTTCAACTTTGATGTTGGACATTTTTTCATTTGAACAAGTTATGAAGGTCATACGAGGGCTCGAACATTGGGGTTTCATGCTGAAAGTTCTCAAGTCACAAGGCCTTGCTTGCAGCACAAGTCATTCACCCATGCACTAGTTGTGGTTCCTTGTTTTCCAAGCAACTGAGTTGATCCTAACTAACCGAGTTAACTCACTTGACTCGGTGAGTTGAGTCTAACTAACTCCGACCCTAGCTCCAAACCCAAACCTCATTCCAAACCACACTCCAAACCACTTATACTCCAAACCTAAAATTTATTTAAGAGATGTTTCACTCATTTTCAAGGACCTTCAACCATTTTCTCAAATTTCTCACATTTCACTCTCAATTCTCTCTCATTTATCCCTTCACTTTGCTACAACTTCTACTTCTCTCTCCCACAACCACACACAAAAACTCTTATTTCTTGAAGAATAATCACTTTTTACATTGAAAAGTGATTAATTCTTGAGCTAAACTTCATCTCTTGGTTTGCATTGGTTGGATTTTCTGGTATTGCAGCTTGTTCTTCTTCAATCCAAAGGTTTCTCACCATTTATTTTGGTGCAAGTTGGATTTTGGTGGATTTTCGCGATTTCGTTCGGTTTTGACGCGTTTCGGCTATTGGTTGAAGAATCTCTGGTTTTCTTTCATTTTTCTGCACCAAGATTACTTTGCAACAATTACCAAAGCAAGTCTCCGCTTTGTAGGTTAGTTTTCCCTAAATCTACATTGTTTTTAGCTTATTCGCAACTTATTCGATGTAGATTTTTAGTGATTTTGATTTTGGATCCATATGATTGAATGTGATTTTTGTTATGGTTAATTATTGAGTTTAATTGATGTTTGAGAATCATAATTCAATGTAATTTCGTGCTTAATTGATTACATGTTCAATTGGATGTTTGGATAAGTCATTCACTGCTGAAAAGTGCTTTTCAAAGCTGAATTTTTGTCTCTGTTGCAGTGGTAATCGATTAACCTAATAGAGTAATCGATTACTCAGCCTTATTTTCATGATTTTAGCCAAATTTCAACTGAGTAATCGATTACTCAAAGTGAGTAATCGATTACCCCTGCTGCAGAATGATATTTTCTTGCATTTTCTTGCTTGTTTGACATCCTTAACATGTTTAAACATCATGGATCAATGCATTGATGATTGGTGGATTATTCTTGAGCTATCTTAACTCACACCAGAGTATGAACTTGATTTTACGACATGCGTGCATTGGTTTTTCATTATTGAGCATAATGTTGGCATTGTAGATCAATTGATGTGATGAACACATGATGTACACACTTCGAGCTCATCAATTGCTAATTGATGTTATGTTTCTGGAATCACTATGCGCATGTTCATTTGCTTTCCATTTCAAGAGATGTATACTTGTTTTGACTTGCTCATATTCTTGACAATGTGTATTCTTTTGTAATGTGCATTATAACATGTTTGATTTCATAGATTGTTCATCATGATTTGTAATATGATTGTGATCGTGTTTGTTTGATGAATGTGCAAGGCTTGATGCATGATAATGGTTGTTCATGATTGAAATTGTGTGTTAATGCATGCTGCCCCTTGTCATACCCCAAATTTTTACCACTAAGATTTCCCATCATTGTGCAAATCATCATCACAATATGGATGAACCATCATGCCTCATCAAATGCCTCAAGGGTTGTTGAGCATTCACTACAATCAAAATTAGGATTTTAAGCCCTCTCAGAGCCTTAGACAAAGGATCAATCAAGGATTGACTTGATCTTTAACTTGTCTAGCCTTTAAAAACATCTACAACAGATCAAGAGGACTCCCATGTCAAGGATTAAGCACAAGGCTGCTCCCTTCTAGGTGGATCAAGTCTCAAGATCGACAGTGTCACCAAATTAGGGTTTTGGTCGACTAGGGCCTCCGGATGGAACATTTTCATCTGGGCACAAGCCAATGCTTCAAAACATAACCTAATATACTCCATGGAACCTCATGGACCCAAGCATCAAGTCAATTTGACCTCATGGGATGCATACATAACAAATCAGGAATTAGGGTTTCTTGACCTAGTTCACCCCTAAGTTGACTTTTGGGACAAATCATGAACCAAGACCTCCAGAGATGATTTGAGGGTCTCTAATATACCATATTGATCCATTTGGAACAATTGATTGATCCAAGAAGCTTGACCAACAAGTCTCAATTTCATCTGCACCACAATTAGGGTTTCGCGAGGAAAGTCAACTGTAACTTTGACTTTTGACCAGGACATGCTCCCAAACCCTAAGACATGATTCAATATACTCTATACCACCCATGGAACATGTCCATCAAGTTTGATTTAGGTCAAGGACATGATTTCCTGAAGAATTGCATAGTTTGGAATTCATCCGATAAAAAGTCAACTGTGCACAAAAGTCAACTTTGACTTTTTGAGATTTTTCACCAAAATGTATTTTTAACCCTAAAATGATGTTAATGTATGATTTGAATCATCATTCATCAAGAAAAATCAAAGAAAGTGGGATAACTTGTAAAAGGGGTAACCATAAAAACTTAGAAAAATTTCTAAGTTATGGAAAAAGTAACACTAATGTGCCAACTTTGGAGGACCATAACTCCTAAACCACAAGGCCATTGTTCCCCATTCAAAGCTTGATTTGTAGATCACATTGCCCTCTACAAAAGCTTCATACTGACCTATGTCCAAATTCCTCATGGATTTTGAGTTATGGAGTGATCAAAATCAAGAAAAGTCACTTTGTTCCAACACTTAGTGAAAATTTCACCAAGTCAGAATCTGCCTTTACTTTTTTCCAAATGTAGGGGGATTTTTCACTTGGATTCAAAAGAGATCAAAACCAAACATGTTAAAACAGTTGTTGTATCATGTAAGGGCTTTCCAAAATGGCCAAGAACATTACCAAATTCAATTTGAGCTATGAGATATGACATTGGCAAGATGCCTTGTTGAAATCTGCCAAGGCAAGGCAGATTTTTGCACTTTCGGTCGATTTTCCAAAGTCAGCCAATTCCAAGCCTTGTCATCACTTTGGACACATCTAAGGATTGAATCTAAAGGGGACAATCACTGAGCCAAGCCTCCAAAGTATTTGGAACAAGAAATAGCATGTTGAACCTAGAATTGCCAAAATAGGGACAAGACTCCAATTTTGGATTGGAGCATTCAATGGAAGCATCAAGGTGGCATGGACTGAGCCATTCTCAACTAAATTCAGTCAAGACTTATCCAAGACCAAGGGAACCAGCAGCCTGTGCCCTAACCTGTAGTCAATGGCTAGAGGAGACTTGGATTTTCATTTGCCAACATTGGATAAACCTACTCAGCAGTTGCCATTCACTATTCCTTGCAAATTAAACTTGCTCTACTATAAATAGAGCTCAATTGTGATCAGTTTGAGTACACCAAAGCCATCAAACAGATTCTTTCCTCAAAATCTCTTCTTTCACTCCAATTTTGTCTTCTAAGACAAGTCACTATCGGGTTTTGAGTTTGAGAGCTTTTCCAATCAAACCAATCACACACACACACACCTCATATACATCACATATGAGCTGATCAAACACTTAAATAACAACTGGAACACTGATTTCACCAGTCAATTGCTCAAGGTTTTAACCAAGTTGCAGTTGAGATGCCATGAAGTGATCCAGCCAATTTCAATCAAGTCCAAACATTCAAACACACTCCATAGGGTGTAGGGAAGCTGTTCAGATCATCACAACTCATCTGTAATACCTCCAACACAAATCACGATCACCAGCTGCAAGTGGTAAGCATGAGCTCTTCTATCTCTATGATCCATGCAATTTTTGCTGCACAATAATTTGGCCATATGTTCATAATCATGCATGGAATGTTTCCCCTCAATTAATTGCATTGTTTGAATCGTGTATCAAAAATCCCAGCCTTCATGCAGAATCTAGGGTTCTTGAGGATTGTTCATGATTTCTTGTTTTATGTTTAATTTAAATGAAATTAATTGTCATTGACATGATCGTGAAGTTGAAACGAGTTTATTGGTATGTGGATTGCATGATATGATTAAGTATTCAGTGAGATTGGATAAAAATGCAAATCTGAGAAACTCAGAACACGCGCGTGTTCTTGCCCTTGTTCTTGGCGCCATTTTCCAACATTTGAATATTTGAATTTTATGATTTTTATTTAATTGATTCAAAAATTAATTTCTCTCTGAGTTTTAATGATTTTGAGTTGATTCTTTTTTTAATAATTCACAAAAATGTTGAAATATTTTATTTTCCCAAAAAATCCCAAAAATATTATTTATTTCATATAATTGATATTTTTGCAAAGAATTAATATTTTAATTGTTTTTGACATTTAAAATATTTTTTCCCTCTTGATTTTGAAAAGATTAATGACTTCTAATTATTTTGTAGGTCAATACTTGATTTTTGAAGCATTAATCCAAGATCATTATTTGTTTCCCACATATTAAACAATTTTTGATCATTTTAATTGAATTTTTATTCAATTAAAATACATTTTGGAAATAAATTAGGGTTTTTGATTAATTCAACCCTCACAAATCATTTTCAAAACTTTTTGGGCCTCTATTAGAGTGTAAGACCCAACCCACTTGTACAAAAACAAT
The DNA here is from genome assembly GCA_022829125.1 of Lathyrus tuberosus. NCBI lineage: Eukaryota > Viridiplantae > Streptophyta > Magnoliopsida > Fabales > Fabaceae > Lathyrus > Lathyrus tuberosus. The sequence goes on along the minus strand of JALAZF010000073.1, from coordinate 473,232 downwards.
TTTGGGCCTCACTTATTGTATAAGTCCCACTCTACATTTTTAAATTTGGCACGATCGTCGCCAGTTTAAAAATAAACCATCGGGGCCTCTCCTTGAGCTATAAGACCCATTCAAAACTTTTGGGCCTCTAATAGAGTGTAAGACCCAACCCCTTTTTAACCAAAATCATTTTTGGGCCTCACTTATTGTATAAGTCCCTCTGCGTTAAAAGAAAACCTCGGCGCGATCGCCATTTATAACGAAAAGTCATCTGGGCCTACCCTCGTGTTATAAGCCCCACTCTTTTTTTAAAAAAAACTTTTTGGGCCTCCATTAGAGTGTGAGACCCATCCCTTTGTACAGAAAACCTTTTTGGGCCTCAGTCACTTGTATAAGTCCCTCTATACAAATTCAAACAGTGCGATCACTGGTAAAACCCTGGGCCTCTCCTTGAGCTGTAAGCCCCAAATATTTCTTTTTCAAAGCACTTTCTCCTTTGATTTTGAATATACTTTTGTTTTCAATCTGTCTTTGTTGAACAACTAACCAAACAGCATGGGAGCTCTACAACCGAGTAAGTGTTTATATGCTTTCATTTACCGTTTTCATATACATATAACTGTATTGTGGGGCTGTTTTGCTGTAAGTCTTCTTTCATAAACTCATATCAACTATGTAATAATAGTATAGATATTTAGAGTTTCCCCGGCAATTACGTCTAGAACTAGGAAAAGCCGTTTTGTTTATTCGTAGAAATAGACAGCTAGATCCCCAATAGGATCACCAGATACAGTCTTCTCTTTGACTGTCCTCATTAGGAGTTGTCAAGAAACTCTACTCCCCAGAGATGATCTCTTCTCCGTGAATGGTATCTCTTGAGTTTCTTTCAAATTCTCGAACTTTCCTGGCTTGATCTATTCCTCGTGAATGGTCTGTCTTGAATTTCTCGGGATTTGGGGACCCAGCGGATTCTTAAAAGCATCGGCCTCCTCTTGGGCATCGTACAAGGACCCACAAGCTTCCTAAAAGCAACCCTGCCTCCTCTTGGGCTTAGTACAAGGACCCGCCGGCTTCTTAGAAGTATTCACAGCCTCCTCTTAGGCTTCGTATAATGACCTCTTCCTCTGGGAATGATAGCCTCCTCTTGGGCTTCGTACAAGGACCCATCGGCTTCTTAAAAGCTTCCAGCCTCCTCTTGGGCTTCGTACAAATTGTCCCGACGACCTCCTAAAGGTATAGGAACAGAAATCAGTCATCTTAATAGCACAGTCTTTCTAAGAGTCTACTACTGTTTCTCAAAGCATAGTACAAAAGATGAAACTCTAGACTTGGACAGTCTAAATTCCTTGAGTCTCAAAGACATTCTCAAGCACCCTTCAAGAATAGGAAGGAACCCCGTAGACTCGGACAGTCTCAATACCCATTGGATTTCCCATTTCCTTATAGAACAGGAAATAACCCCGATCCTTGGAACAAATCCATGAGTATAACATTACTTATATAAGAACTGATTTTCTCTTTAAATCAGCATACTGGACCTGTCACTCAACTGAAACAGCAACCATAGCCTCCTCTTGGGCTTTGTACAATGATTCTCCCTCCCTAGCAGAGTCAAACAACGTTTAGCCTCTCTCTCGGGCTTTTTACGAGACACATAAGAGACTCCCTCGTTTAGTCAATCACCCTTCCGCCTCCATCTCGGGCTTTATACGAGATACAAAAAGGTTCTTATTATGCCAAACAAATTTTAGCATCCATCTCAGGCTTCATACGAGATACAAAAACACTCTCTTGTTGAGTGTAAATGACTCTCTTATTGAGTCAAACCTTTTAACCTCTATCTCGGGCTTCGTACGAGACAATAAAAAAAAACACCCTCTTGTTGGGCCATTAGCCTCCTCTTAGGCTTTGTATAAGAAAACCACTGGTTGATCCAATCCACCTTTTAGCATCAAAACTGTGCCTCGTTCACAGTACACAAACATCAACAACTCCTTCCCCCTTCATCTAATCGCTGTAAGTGGCAAGCCTCTGGATCATCTACATCCATGCCACTGTCCCTCTTTTAGCATGAGAAATTCCTAAGGAAAGATAACATTACTCTACACTGAGTTAAAGTCTTCTCCTTCAGGTTAAAATCCCCTATAAAGGAAATTATAGCATTGTCGGATTCACACATCTCGGTTAAAGTAATTCTCCTTTATAAACAGTTGTGACATACAACCCCCTCTTTAGAGATGACAAATTCTCTCTAAAGTCAACACCTTTTTAGCTTCATATCTTGGGCTTCGAACAAGATACAAATAGACTCTTTTAGCTTCACATCTTGGGCTTTGAACAAGATACAAACCACCTTTCGCTTCACGTCTTAGGCTTTGAACAAGACACCAAAACAACCATTTCCTCCCATAGAATAGGAGGAACTACGAACGCTCTGATTTCCCTGTTTCGGTAAACGGGAATACGTAGGCATAAGATTTAAAGAAAGATCTTAGTGAGCACACTAAACAAAAACCCAAAATCCCATACTTTCATATATCTGTCCTAATATCTAAACCTCCCACCAATTGACCAAACACCACTTTTAACAAAATACACCCAATAGAGACCCCGAATCTTTGTAGCATCTGTAACCTAATAGACCGCTGTTTAACCTCAGTTTGCAAGCAGGGTTAATTTGAGACATCTATTTCCCTTCCTTCATCAGCTTTAATAGGATAAAAAATGAATCGAGCTGTAGATACCAAAGAGCGGTAGTGCTTTGCAACCACATCCAAAAATCGCTCTCTACAGAAAAATGGCAACTCTGCTGGGGACGTGTCATTAGGATCTATCTCGCCTTTGAAGCGATATCTTGTTCTCTTCCCATCTATTAGGTTGAAAACTTTAAAAGTGGCGCCCACCGTGAGGCTCTTCTAACCTTTTTTTCTCTTCTCTTATGTGAAAACCACAGATTGGGGCTTCTGCCGGGGAACCCATTTTCTGTCAGGAACATAGGATTCATAGCTTTAAAGGTCTAGGATGATTAGGACAAATATATATACTGCTTTTCCTAATTGATATATGTGTTTATTTTTCTGCTAATGGGAATGCGTGTGATGCCGCATGTGGAAAGATTGAGTATACACTTAAGATAGGTGATGGCGATGAGGTCGACCATCAACTTCAGTGGAGGCTTCCCAATGCAACCCATTCCCTCTCACAGGCAATGGGTCGATTGTGGTGTCTGAGAAGTTGAGGAACAAATTAGTGGCGTAGAGGCTATCGGAAATAGTTGTCATGCGATGCCACCCTCTTCTGAGGACTCTTTAAAAAACATCACCTAGCACGGTTCCCGGCCTGCTGGTGTTTTCTTGACAAGAGTTGATGATGATGAGAGACAGGTACAAAAGTCACTAGTAAACCTTTGGGATGGGCAGAGCCTTGACTCCATGACAACGAACCTTTGACCCCATGTTTTTTCTATGTTTTTGTGTGCTGCATTCATGCATTCATTTAAAAAACATTAAAACATTCAAAAAAATTTCTCTTCTAGTCTCTCTGTTTTTCAAATTAAACTAAGACTGTGATTGCAAATATCAGAGAAAAGGATTGTGCTAATGGATTTCGGTAGAAGGAGAACTCATAAGTACACCTTCAAGGTTCCAAAACTAGAGGATTTAAGAGGTTTGGTGAGAATGATCACAAACCAAGAGGCCTTCAGAGCCAAGTACAGAGGTCTGCTACCTCTGTTAAGGGTCCATGTGATTGAGGGAATCATGGACGCTCTCGTTCAATTCTACGATCCGGTTTATCACTGCTTTACATTCCCGGATTACCAGCTAGCACCAACGCTGGAGGAATATTCTCACCTGATCGATTTACACATCACTGATCAAGCTCCATTTTCTGGACTGGAAGAAATTCCAAAGGATCAAACCATTGCAAGAGCAATTCATTTGGATGAATCTGAGGTCAGGACTCACATGACTACCAAGGGTGGCATACAAGGTTTGCCAGCCCAGTTTCTGACAAAGAAAGCTCTGTACTTCACTTGTATAGGGAACGGGACTGCTTTTGAAAGCATCTTCGTTTTACTCACCTACGGATTATTTTTGTTTCCCAACATTAATAAATTCGTCGATATCAATGCTATTAAGGTTTTTCTCATTGGAAACCCTGTACCGACTTTGCTCGCAGATGCGTATCATTCTGTACACTTAGGGAATTTGTACAGCGGAGGGGAGATCACATGTTGTTTACCTTTGCTTTACAAATGGTTTATCTCCCATTTACCTAAGTCTACCACTTTCTGGGATCATAGAGTGCCTTGCGCTAGTCGCAGAAGATCATGTCTCTCACCAACTCTGATATAGATTGGTGCAATAGGATTTATGATGGAATCAGGATCATTGACCGTTGTGGAAACTTCCCCAACGTACCCCTTATAGGAACTAAGGGAGGAATCAACTATCATCCGATATTGGTTTGCCGTCAGTTTGGATACCCGATGAGGCATATTCCCCGGAATGCTCATCTGGAAGGTCTTTTCTTCAAGGAAGGAGAAAATGACAGAGCACTAAAGACGGAAATAGTGCACGCTTGGAAACACGTTCATAAGAAAGGACGGGAGTCTCTAGGAAAATCGGACTGTGTCTCGGTGGAGCCTTATCTCCACTGGGTACAAACTAGAGCTCTCAAGCTAAAGGTGCCTTATCCTTGTTACGGAATTCTTCCGCCGAGGGAATCTGTCATGTACTTCATGACGGAGACTGAAAAGCTTCAGGTTACTCTCAACAAAGTTCAATGGGAGAGGAGGTCTTGGAAGAACAAATACCGCACCCTCAACGTAGAGTGCATCAAAATACAGTAACTACTGAAAGATAAGGATGCTCTAATTGAAATTTTGGAGCAACATGCTGTAGAGAATCAGGATGACCAAAGGAATTTGCTCGCTCCTTTCACTTGGCAAAGGAATGACAACCCGACAACGGCTCCAGAGCCCCAGTCAAAGAAAAGGAAGATACCAGAATCAGCACCCGAGTTCTCTCGGGACCCCTTAGCTTAGGTTTCTGTTTCTGCACTTTGTAATCTACTCTATTTTCGTTTCCGCAATCCTTTGAATTTCAATAAAAAGGGGTTTCCCCACCGTTTGATATTTGCAATCTAATTGTCGAAGTTTATTTTGATTAAACCAACAAACAATTAATATAATCATTGCATTCATCATTCTCACATCGCGTATTCTTCTTACCTACGAATCTCACGTTTGTGTCTCGGTTCTAGAGTCAAACTGTCTCATTCGTACAATACTCTTGCTAATCGTCAGAAAAAGATGGATGATCTTGAGGAAGAAAACAGAGAGTTGAAAGAAAAGATCGACGCTCTGAGAGAGGATATGAGAAAGATTCGTAACGACATGCAAGCCATGGCAGAAGCTCAGCTACAAAGGACTGTGATCTCAAAGATCACCTCAACGCCCATAGTGGAGAAGTATGATCCTAGGTATCAAATGCCGAAAGATCGTCCTTGGGGCATGCCTATTAACTATATCCCGGAAGGATATGTTCCACCGATCACTGAAGGTCAGGGAATCATAACAGAAGCCGCTGGGCCTGAAGGTTACAAACTTCAGGAAAGCGAAGATGCCAGGGGCATACTGAAGACTTCTGAAGGTTACAAACTTCGGGAAACGCCAAGATTTACTGTCGTAGTCACGGTACCACCCCCTGTGGTGCACACTGTCCCGGAAGGACAGATTCCACAGATACCTTCTTGTAAAAAGGAAACTATGTTTGACCGAATGGATGAATTCTAGGAATAGTTCTTGGAAATGCAGAAGGAGCTGCAAACCATTCGCGGTCAGGATCTATTTGGAAAGGACGCCGCAGACCTCTGCTTGGTCCCCAATGTGAAAGTCCCGCACAAGTTCCAAGTGTCCGACTTTGAAAAATAAAAGGGTAAGTCTTGCCCTCAAAGTCACTTGGGGATGTACGCTCGGCGAATGTCAGCTCAGACTGAGAATCAGGACCTGCTAATTCACTACTTTCAAGATAGTTTAACCGGTGCCGCATTAAAATGGTACATGGGTTTAAACCGTAATACAATTAGCACATTCAGAGATCTTGGTACTACCTTTGTCCAACAATACAAATACAATTTGGACATGGCACTGGACAGAGATCAATTCAGATCAATGTCACAAAAGGACAAGGAAACCTTTAAGGAGTACGCTCAGAGATGGCGTGAAATTGCTGCTCAAATTTGTCCACCTCTTGAGGAAAAAGAGATGACAAAGATCTTCTTAAAGACCTTAAGCTCATTTTATTACGACAGAATGGTTGCCATTGCTCCCAGTGACTTCACCGAGATGGTGGGCATGGGAGTTCGTCTTGAGGAAGCCGTCCGAGAAGGACGTTTGGCAAAAGACGCTGGATCATCGAGTAGTACAAAATGATACGGTAGTGCTTTCCCTAAGAAAAAAGAGCAAGATATTGGGAATATCTCACTCGGAAAGCAAAGGCGACGTTATCAACCAGTAGCAGCTGTAACTCCTGCTACCAGCCCTGCGCCTGTTCCTACGTATCAACCTCAGGTTGCGCAGAGCCAACCTAATCAGTAAAGGACACAACAGCCTATTCAGCAGGCTCGTCCTCCATACAATAACAACCGTACAACGCGGTCACCAGGGTTTGATCCTATACCCATGTTGTACGCAGAACTATTTCCGTTACTACTGGCTAAGGGGCACATCCAGACTAAGTCTCCTCTTACAGTACCAGAAAATCTGCCTTTCTGGTTTAAGGTGGATCAAACATGCCCTTATCATCAAGGAGAATCAGGGCATAACATAGAGAACTGTCTCAATTTCAAATATGACGTTCAAAAGCTTGTTAGGAGCGGGCTCTTATCTTTCAAAGATAGGAATCCCAATGTTCTCACAAACCCGCTGCCTCAACATGAGAAAGCTGCAGTCAACCTGATTGAGAAAGAATTCAACAACGTCTATCAAATTCACGATGTACTCTTATTAAGGACCAATTTGGTCAAGATGCATTGTAGACAGAGTGGATATGTCCATGTGCCACCTCATAATTATCATCAATGTGATATCTGCTCTAAAAGCAATCAAGGATGTTCGGTAGTGCAATCAGCCCTATAGGAACAAATGGATCTCGGATGGATCCAAGAGCACCGAGTTTGTTGAGTTAACATGGTCTATACGAACTCCAACGTCATTCAGAACCACGACATCTGTGCAATGAATGTCAACTTGGTGGCAATGCACTGAAGGCAAAGCCAGTATCATAATCTGCCGCGACACGATTACAGTTCCTGTCTGACTTGCTCGGTAAACAAATAGGGATGCTCTTTCATACAAGAGGCCCTCCAGCGTCAGATGGATCTTGGATGGATCCAAGACTACCATGATAGGAACCCTTATCAGATCAACATGGTTCAGATCTTCGATATTCGCGTGATGAATACCAACCTGGTAGAGTTACATGCTGAGCAGGTCCGACTCGGATTCTTAATATCACACGACTATCAAAGCTGTAAAGCAGGTTGCGAAAACAATCGAGGTTGTACCCTTGTCCAGGAGGCACTTCAGCACTTGTTAAATCATTGGTGGATGTCAATCTACATGGATGAAGATACTCAACAAACTAGTATCAATAACAGATACCCCACTCGGCGTCAAAGTCAGGATGTCCGACTCGTGGAAGCTAACCTAGTGAGGTTACATTGCATTCAAAGCGGGAGTGGTCAGGTGCCACCCCACAGCTATGACCGTTGTAGTGTCTGTTCGGAAAGTGACCAAGGGTGTTACCTTGTGAGAGCAGATCTTCAAGGTCAGGTGGATCGTGGAGAGATTCGCCCATATCCGGGTTCTGGACCCATCAACTGGACGCCAAACTACCTTGCCAATCAAGTCGAGGATGTTGTCACCATCTCTGGTCGTCACCAGACCAGGGATGTTTTTTCATCATCCCTCTACTTGACTAATCTAGAGCTCCCAACCGAGAACGGGTCGAGATTACTTTTGATGGTCAGAAAAATCAAAAGGTTCCCATAGTCATCTATCTACCGGGACCACTACCGTATGAATCAACTAAGGCTATCACTTACAAATACGGTGCAACGATAATTGAAAATGGAAAGGAAATTCCATTACCCTCCGTCATGAATATTGCAGACATCAGTCATGTAACACGGAGCGGTCGAATATTCAACCGAGGAGTTGGAGAACCTAACAAGGAAAAGGGACTTCAGACAAAAGCTCCCGATCCATCAGTCGGTCAATCCAGTAATCCCGACCTTTCGAAAAATAATGATGAGATGCTGAAGCTCATCCAATGGAGTGAATATAACATTGTTGATCAGCTGTTACAGACTCCTTCAAAGATCTCGGTATTATCACTGTTACTCAGTTCAGAAGCCCACAGGGAGGCTCTACAGAAAGTCTTGAAGCAAGCCTTTGTGGAACAGGATGTAACAATCAGACAGTTCGATAACATTGTCTCTAACATCACTTCCTGCAATAATTTGGGATTTAGTGATGAGGAATTACCCGAAGAGGGTCGCCGTCATAACATGGCGCTCAATATCACAGTTAACTGCCAGGAAGATGCTTTAGCTAGCGTACTGGTAGACACAGGGTCAGCCCTGAATGTTATGCCGAAATCCACTTTGATGCAACTATCATTCAAAGGCCCTCCGATGAGAATCAGCGAGGTCGTCGTCAAAGCTTTCGACGGATCTAGAAAAACAGTTATCGGCGAAGTTGATCTTCCCATAACTATCGGTCCTCACACCTTCCAAGTCACTTTCTAGGTCATGGACATCCGGGCAACATACAGTTATTTATTAGGAAGACCTAGGATACATCAGGCTGGAGCGGCCACTTCGACCCTCCACCAAAAGCTAAAGTTTGTTCAGAACGATCAACTTGTCACAGTCTATGGAGAACAGGCCTTGCTCGTGAGTAACTTATCATCATCTACTTGTGTAGAACCCGAGGAGGTTAATGGGACGCAGTTCCAAGCGCTGTCGGTGGGCAAGGTGTCATACCCCAAATTTTGACCACTAAGATTTCCCATCATTCTGCAAATCATCATCACAATGTGGATGAACCATCATGCCTCATCAAATGCCTCAAGGGTTGTTGAGCATTCACTACAATCAAAATTAGGGTTTCAAGCCCTCTCAGAGCTTTTGACAAAGGATCAATCAAGGAATGACATGATCTTCAACTTGTCTAAACCTCTCAAACATTCACAAAGGATCAAAAAAGGACTCCCACTTTAAGGATTAAGCACAAGGATGCTCCCTTCTAGGTGGATCAAGTCTTAAGATCGCCAGTGTCACCAAATTAGGGTTTTGGTCGACCAGGGCCCCCAAATGGAAATTTTCATCTGGGCACAAGCCAATGATCCAAAACATAACCGAATATACTCCATGGAACCTCATGGAACCAACCATCAAGTCAATTTGACCTCAGGGGATGCATACATCAAAAATTAGGAATTAGGGTTCCTTGACCTAATTCACCCCTAAGTTGACTTTTAGGGCAAATCATGAACCAAGACCTCAAGAGAAGGTTTGAGGGTCTCTAATGAACTATATTGATCCATTTGGAACAATGGATTAATCCAAGAAGTTTGAGTAACAAGTCTCAATTTCATCTGCACCACAATTAGGGTTTTAAGGAAAAAGTCAACTGTAACTTTGACTTTTGACCAGGACAAGCTCCCAAGCCCTAAGACATGATTCAATATACCCTATGACACCCATGGAACCTGTCCATCAAGTTTGATTTAGGTCAAGGACAGGATTTCCTGAAGAATTGCACAGTTTGGAATTCATCAGATAAAAAGTTAACTCTGCACAAAAGTCAACTTTGACTTTTTGAGATTTTTCACCAAAATGGATTTTTAACCCTAAAATGATGTTTATGTATGATTTGAATCATCATTCATCAAGAAAAATCAAGAAAAGTGGGATAACTTGTAAAAGGGGTAACCATAAAAACTTATAAATTTTTGGCTTAAATAGGTTTTTCGTCCCTGTAAGTTGGCGAGATTTTGGTTTTCGTCCCTGTATCTTTTTTTTTTCGGTTTTAGTCCCTATATCTTACTTTTTGTTGGTGTTTAGTCCCTAAAGCCAAAATTCGCAGGAAAATCCGAAGGTTTCCTGCGGATTTTCCTAAAAATCAAATTCCGCAGGAAAATCCGCAGGAAACCTCTGTAAGGACTAAACACCAGCAAAAAGTAAGATACAGGGACTAAAACCGAAAAAAAAAAGATATAGGGACGAAAACCAAAATCTCGCCAACTTACAGGGACGAAAAACCTATTTAAGCCTAAATTTTTCTATGTTATGGAAAAGTACCACTAATACACCAACTTTGGAGGACCATAACTCCTAAACCACAAGGCCATTGTGCCCCATCCAAAGCTTGATTTGTAGATCTCATTTCCCTCTACAAAAACTTCAACTAGACCTAACTCCAATTCATTATGGATTTTGAGCTATGAGTGAGCCAAAGTGGCTGAAAACATGAAAGTATACCATTTTCCAACACTTAGAAAAATTCTGTCCAAGACAGATTTTGTTGAAACACCAAAACTTGTGAGATATTTTCACATAGTTGCAAGCTGAATCAAGTCCAAAGTTAAACATCAATATTGTTGCATATGTTACTAAGAATTCAAAGAGCTAAACAGCATGAATTGATTCAACTTAAGCCATGAGAAATCCATGCCCAAAGTCATGCTGCTGCAAGTTGTTTTGGAAAAACCAGTTTGCATGTTTGCTTGCCACACACGATTTTGAGCCAAAGACTAAGGATCACTATGCCACCTGTGTTCAAACCAATCACAATGCAACTGATCGAATTGATAAATCTGAGTCAAAAAGCCAAGGATTCTTCCAAATTGAAATTCATCCACTTTGGCACATTTTGCCTTGAATTCAAAGTGCATTAATGTGGAATAGTGCATTGTCAAGATTCTCACTCTCCTAAGTCAAGTTCTTTGATTAAACAACAATAAAAACATCTGAAGAATGTGATTTCAGTCAAGGCATAGCTGATCTATTTGGGGCCGCTGTTATGCCTAGTACAAGAGGCATTTATGCCAAGCCAAGCCATGCAAATGTGATCTGATCCAGCAGCCATTCACTATTCCTCCAAGACAAGAGTTGATCACCTATAAATAGAGGTCCCAATGGATCATTCAACTTACACCAAAGCCAGTTACAGCACTGCTTTCTCTCATTCTTTCTTAAACCTCAAGTTTTCTTGTTTTTTAGTAACCACTATCAGGTTTTGAGTTGCAGCCATAGGCAATCAATTCCAATTGCTCAAACACATCACATATGATGTATTTGAGGTGTCCAAACACTTAAACACTGACTGTAACAACTCAGGCTCAAAATCACTCTTCCACCAAGCCATTATGCTTCAATTTTGCAGGTGGAGGTCTCCAGCTTGATCCAAAGAGTTTCAAAGTGTTCCAAAGCTTGCAACACACTCCATAACATCCATTGAAGCTGTAGGGATCATCAATTCATGACTGGAACACCATCTGGGCAAAGTTCCATTTCAGCTTGCATCAAGGTGAGCTTCAAACTCAAACTCCATGATCCATGCATATTTCCTCGCATGATATTTTTGCCATTTGATTGCCATCATGTGTTGATTGTTTTGCCTCAAGAAATTGGATCATTAACCTTATAACCATGCCTGCACGATTGCTTTTGCAAATTAGGGTTCATCTGTGTTCATCATGATTATTTTACTCCACACTGAAAATGAATAAAATCGGGTGTTGCCATCTTATTCCTTGTGAAAAAACGCACGGGTTTGGTGTTTGAATCATGTCCAATGGTGGAGAGATGAGGGAGATAGGGTGCTTCATGCACGAGCTCGAGGAGGGAGATGGCCATGGCGCCATTTTCAGAAAATCCAACAAGTTCTCTATATATTTTTCCCTTGCCATATTATATTTGAATTGGCATTGCGCCCCAGCGGTTCATCAGCTGGTTTTGTGTGTATTGGCAAGCGAGAGGTCTGGGGTTCGAATCCCCCTCGCCCCAGACTTCTTTTTATCACTTGTTTATTTTGTTATTTTTCATATTATTATTTTTAATAATTTGAAAAATTAATAACTCCTTCAATTTTTATCATTTTTTATTGGTTCTTTTTACAATAATTCACAAAAATGTTTAAATATTTGATTCTACCAAAAAATCCCAAAAATATTATTTATTTCCTATATTTGATATTTTTGAGTAGAATTAATGTTTTATGTGTTTTTAGCATTTAAAATGTTTCTTTTCTTTTCATTTTCTAACCCTAATTTGACTTCAATCATTTTGTAGGAAGAAACCTGATTTTTTGGAACATTGGTCCAAGATCATAATTTGTTTTCATGTATTTAACAAATATTAATCATTTTAATTGAATTTTTGTTCAATTAAAAAAATACATTTTGAAAACAAATTAGGGTTTTGTATCAATTCAACCCTCATCAAACTTTTTAAAAACTCTTTGGGCCTCTTGAGAGAGTGTAAGACCCAATCCTTTCTTGACCAAATCATTTTTGGGCCTCAGTGTATTGTATAAGTCCCGATAACGTCAAAAACAAACGGCGCGATCGTCGCCTTTTGAAAAATAACTTGGGCCTCTCCTCGAGCTATAAGACACATTCAAAACACTTGGGCCTCTAATAGAGTGTAAGACCCAACCCCCTTTTTTAACCAAAACCATTTGGGCCTCACGTATTGTATAAGTCCCTCTGCGTTAAAAGGAAACCTCGGCGCGATCGCCATTTTTAAACGAAAAGTCAACTGGGCCTACCATCGTGTTATAAGCCCCACTCTTTTTCTTTAAAACTTTTTGGGCCTCTTGAGAGAGTGTAAGACCCATCCCTTTGTACAGAAAACACTTTTGGGCCTCAGTCACTTGTATAAGTCCATCTGTACATATTCAAACAGTGCACTCACTGATAAAACCCTGGGTCTCTCCTTGAGCTGTAAGCCCCAAATCTTTCTTTTTCAAAGCACTTTCTCCTTTGATTTTGAATATACTGTTGTTTTCAATCTTTCTTTGTTGAACAACTAACCAAACAACATGGAAGCTCTACAACCGAGTAAGTGGTTATCGCTTTCATTTACCGCTTTCATATACATATAACTGTATTGTGGGGCTGTTTCACTGTAAGTCTTCTTTCATAAACTCATATCAACTGTGTAATAATAGTATAGATATTTGGAGTTTCCCCGGCAACTACGTCTAGAACTAGGTGACGCCGTTTCGTTTATTCGTAGAAATAGACAACTAGATCCCCAATAGGATCACCAGATACAGTCTTCTCTTCGGCTGTCCTCATTAGGAATTGTCAAGAAACTCTACTCCCCAAGATGAATGTATTCTCCGTGAATGGCATCTTTGAGTTTCTTCCAAATTCTCGAACTTTCCTGACTTGATCTATTCCTTGTGAATAGCTTGCCTTGAATTTTTTGGGGTTTGGGGACCCATCGGCTTCTTAAAAGCATCGGCCTCCTCTTGGACATCGTACAAGGACCCATTGGCTTCCTAAAAGCAACCCCGCCTCCTCTTGGGCTTAGTACAAGGACCCGTCGGCTTCTTAGAAGCATTCATAGCCTCCTCTTAGGCTTCGTATAATGATCTCTTCCTCCGGGAATGATAGCCTCCTCTTGGGCTTCGTACAAGGACCTCTCAGGCTTCTTAAAAGTTTTCAGCCTCCTCTTGGGCTTCGAACAAATGGTCCCGACGACCTCCTAAAGGTATAGGAACAGAACTTAATCATCTGCATAGAACAGTCCTTTCATAGAGTCTACTACTGTTTCTCAAAGCATAGTACAAAAGACAAAACTCTAGACTTGGACAGTCTAATTTCCTTGAGTCTCAAAGACATTCTTAAGCACCCCTTCGTTAAATAGGAAGGAAACCCGTAGACTCGGACAGTCTCAATACCCTTCGGATTTCCCGCTTCCTTAAAGAACAGGAATAACCCGGATCCTCAAATCAAATCCATGAGTACAGTGTTGCTCATATAAGAACTGATTTTCTCCTTTAATCAGTATATTGGACCTGTCACTTAACTGAAACAGTAACCTTAGCCTCTCTCTTGGGCTTTATACAATGATACTCCCCAGCAGAGTCAACCAACGTTTAGCCTCTCTCTCGGGCTTTGTACGAGACACATAAGAGACTCCCTCGTTGAGTTAATCACTCTTTCTCCTCCATCTCGGGCTTTATACGAGATACAAAAAGGTTCTTATTGAGCCAAACAAACAGCCTTCATCTCGGGCTTTATACGAGATACCAAAAGACTCCATCGTCGGGTCAAAACCTTTTAGCCTCTCTCTCGGGCTTTGTACGAGACACATATCAGCCTCCTCTTAGGCTTTGTATAAGAAAACCACTGGTTGATCCAATCAACCTTTTAGCATCAAAGCTGTGCCTCGTTCACAGTACACAAACATCAATAACTCCTTCCCCTTCATCTAATCGTTGTAAGCGGCAAGCCTCTAGATCATCTACATCCATGCCACTCTCCCTCTTTTAGCATGAGAAATTCCTAAGGAAAGATAGCATTGCTCAACACTGAGTTAAAAGTCTTCTCCTTTAGGTTAAAACCCCCTCTATAGGAAATTATGGCATTGCTAGGATCCGCGTATCCCGGTTAAAGTAATTCTCCTTTATAACCAGTCACCCAACAGTTGTGACAAACAGATCCCTTTAGAGATGACAAATTCTCTCTAAAGTCAAGGTCCTCCAGCTTCACATCTTGGGCTTTGAACAAGATACAAATAGACCTTTCAGCTTCACATCTTGGGCTTTGAACAAGATACAAACTACCCTTTTAGCTTCACGTCTTAGGCTTTGAACAAGACACCAAACACCCATTTCCTCCCATAGAATAGGAGGAACTACGAATGCTCTGATTTCCCTGTTTCGGTAAACGGGAATACGTAGGCATAAGATTGAAAGAAAAATCTTAGCGAGCACACTAAACAAAAAACCCAAAATCCCATACTCTCATGTATCTATCAAAAAGCATCAGTCCTAACATCCTAACCCTTGTTCCACGCTAGAAAGTCCTAGAAAGAAAGAAAACAATATTGGCGAAAATACAAATAACTAGTACAAAGCCCCCCCCCCCCCCCCCCCACATTGATAGCATTCGTAACCTAACAGACCGCTGTTTAAACTCAGTATGCAAGCAGGGTTAATTGGAGACATCTATTTCCCTTCCTTATTCAGCTAACAATAGGATAAAAAATGAATCGACCTGTAGTAAGCTCAAACCGCAGAGAGCGACCAGCGCTTAAGAACCGCGTCTAAAATCGCTCGCTACAGAAAAAATGGCGCCCACCGTGGGGCTTTTCTCTGTTTTCCTTCTTCCTTTTCATCTCTTGTGAGAAAACCACAGATTGGGGCTTCCGCCGGGGAACCCATTTCTGTCAGGAACTTAGGATCCTTAGCTTCAAAGGTCCAGGATGTTTAGGACAAATATATATACCGCTTTTCCTAATTGCTATACATGTTTATTTTTCTGCTAATGGGAATGCGGGTGATTCCGTATGTGGAAAGATTGAGTATACACTTAAGATAAGTGATGGCGACGAGGTCGACCATCAACTTCAGTGGAGGCTGACCAACGCAACCCATTCTCTCACCCAGACAATGGGCCGGTTGTTAAGTCTGAGAAGCTGAGGAGCCAAACCCTTTCGTAGTGCGGAAACTATCGGAAATAGTTGTTACGCGATACTACTCTCATTTGAGGCTGGTGATCTATTCTCGGTGAAGGGCACTTACTCTAAGATTGCACTACAACTCGCTGGCGATCCGCTTGTTGTTTTGCTTTCCTGGGAGGAGCTGATGATAATGAGTACAGGTACAAAAATCACCCTAGTATAAACCTTTGGGGATGGGTAGAGCCTTGACTTCATGACAACGACCCTTTGACCCCATGTTTTTTCTATGTTTTTGTGTGCTGCATTCATGCATTCATTTAAAAAAAAACATTAAAACATTCAAAAAACTTCTCTTCTAGTCTCTCTGTTTTCAAATTAAACTAAGACTGTGATTGCAAATATCAGAGAAAAGGATTGCACTAATGGATTTTGGTAGAAGGAGAACTCATAAGTATACCTTCAAGGTTCCAAAACTAGGGGATTTGAGAAGGTTAGCGAGGATGATCACTAACCCTGAGGCTTTCAGAGCCAAGCACGGGGGTTTGCGACCATTGTTAAGAGTCCATGTGATTGAGGGAATCATGGATGCGCTCATTCAGTTTTACGATCCGGTTTATCACTGTTTCACATTCCCGGATTACCAGCTCGCACCAACGCTGGAGGAGTATTCTCATCTATCTACACATTACGGATCGAGCTCCATTTTCTGGACTGGAAGAAATTCCAAAGAATCAGACCATTGCAAGAGCAATTCATTTGGACGAGTCTGAGGTTAGGACTCACATAACTACTAAGGGTGGCATCCAAGGTTTGCCGGCCCAGTTCTTGACGAAGAAAGCCTTGTATTTTGCCAGTATAGGAAACATAACTGCTTTTGAAAGCATCTTTGTCTTGTTCACCTACGGGTTATTTTTGTTTCCTAACATTAATAACTTCGTCGATATCAACTCCATTAAGGTTTTTCTCCTTGGAAACCCTGTGCCGACTTTGCTCGCAGATGCGTATCATTCTGTACACTTGGGAAATTTGTACAGTGGAGGGGAGATCACATGCTGTGTAGCTCTGATTAATAAATGGTTTATCTTACACCTGCCCAAGTCTGCTGCTTTTTGGGATTGTAAGAGTGCCTTACGTTGGTCACAGAAGATCATGTCTCTTACCAACTCTGATATAGATTGGTGTAATAGGATTTATGAGGGAATCAGGATCATTGACTATTATGGAAACTTCCCCAACGTACCCCTCATAGGAACTAAAGGAGGAATCAACTACCATCCGGTATTGGTTCGCCGTCAATTTGGATACCCGATGAGACACATCCCACGGGGGGTTCATCTGGAAGGTCTTTTCTTCAAAGAAGGAGAAAACGACAGAGCACTAAAGATGGAAATAGTGCACGCTTGGAAACACGTTCATAAGAAAGGACGAGAGTCTCTAGGAAAACCAAACTGTGTCTCGGTGGAGCCTTATCTCCATTGGGTACAAACTAAAGCTCTCAAGCTAAAGATGCCTTATCCTCGTTATGGGATTCTTCCGCCGAGGGAATCTGTCATGTACTTCATGACGAAAACTGAAAAGCTTCAAGTTACTCTCAACAAAGTTCAACGGGAGAGAAGGTCTTGGAAGAACAAGTACCGCACCCTCGACATAGAGTGCATCAAAATACAGTAATTACTGAAGGAAAAAGATGCTCTGATTAAAATTTTGGAGCAACATGCTGTAGAGAATCAAGACGACCAAAGGAATTTGCTCACTCCTTTCACCTGGCAAAGGAATGACAACCCGACAACGGCCCAAGAGCCCCGGTCAAAGAAAAGAAAAGTCCCGGAGTCAGCACCCGGTTTCTCATCAGAGAGGACTCGAGACCCATTAGCTTAGGTTTCTGTTCTGCACTTTGTAATCTACTGTATTTCCATTTCTGTAATCCTTTGAATTCAATAAAAAGGGGTTTCCCCGCTGTTTGATATTTGCAATCTAATTGTCCAGGTTTATTTTGATTAACCAAGAAAAACAATTAATATAATCATTACATTCATCATTCTCACATCGCGTATTCTTCTTACCTACGAATCTCACGTTGTGTCTCGGTTCTAGAGTCAAACTGTCTCATTCGTACAATACTCAGGACAATCGTCAGAAAAGGATGGATGATCTTGAGGAAGAGAACAGAGAGTTGAAAGAAGAGATCGACGCTCTGAGAGAGGATTTGAGAAAGCTTCGTAACGACATGCAAGTCATGGCAGAAGCTCAACTACAAAGAACGGTGATCTCAGAGATCACCTCAATGCCCATAATGGAGAAGTATGATCCTAGGTATCAGATACCGAAAGATCGTCCTTGGGGCATGCCTGTTAACTATATCCTGGAAAATATGTTCCGCCGATCACTGAAGATCAGGGAATCACAACAGAAGCCGCTGGGCCTGAAGGTTACAAACTTCGGGAAAGCGAAGATGCCAGGGGCATACTGAAGACTCCTGAAGGTTACAAACTTCGGGAAACGCCAAGATTCACCGCCATAGTCACGGTACCACCCCCTATGGTGCACACTATCCCAGAAGGACAGATTCCACCAACACCTTCCGGTAAGAAGGAAACTATGTTCGATAGAATGGATGAATTCCAGGAACAGTTCCTAGAAATACAAAAGGAGCTGCAAGCCATTCGCGGTCAGGATCTGTTTGGAAAGGACGCCGCGGATCTCTGCTTGGTCCCCAATGTGAAAGTCCCGCACAAGTTCCAAGTGCCCGACTTTGAAAAGTACAAGGGTAACTCTTGCCCTCAAAGCCATTTGGTAATGTACGCTCGGCGGATGTCAGCTCAGACGGAGAATTAGGACCTACTGATTCACTACTTTTAGGATAGTTTAACCGGTGCCGCACTCAAATGGTACATGGGTTTAAACCGTGCTACGATCACTACTTTTAGAGATCTTGGTACTGCCTTCGTCCAAAAATACAAATACAATTTGGACATGGCACCCGACAGAGATCAACTCAGATCAATGTCGCAAAAGGACAAGGAAACCTTTAAGGAGTATGCTCAAAGGTGGCGTGAAATTGCCGCTCAAATTTGTCCGCCTCTTGAGGAAAAAGAGATGACAAAGATCTTCTTAAAGACCTTAAGCTCGTTCTACTATGACCGAATGGTTGCCAGTGCGCCCAGTGCTTTCACCGAGATGGTAGGCATGGGTGTACGTCTTGAGGAAGCCGTCCGAGAAGGACGTTTGGTAAAAGACACTGGATCGACGAGCGGTACTAAAAAATATGGTAGTGCTCTCCCTAAGAAAAAAGAGCAAGATATTGGGAATATCTCTCTCGGAAAGCAAAGGTGTCATTATCAACAAGTAGCAGCTGTGACTCCTGCTATTGGTCCTACGCCTATTCCTACGTATCAACCTCAGGTTGCGCAGAGCCAACCTGATCAGCAAAGGACACAAGAGCCTCTTCAGCAGACTCGTCCCCAATACAACAACAACCGCACAACACAGTTACCAGGGTTTGATCCTATACCCATGACGTACGCAGAGCTGTTTCTGTTACTGCTAGCCAAGGGGCACATTCAGACTAAGTCCCCTCTTACAGTACCGGAAAATTCACCTTTTTGGTTTAAGGTGGATCAGACGTGCCCTTATCATCAAGGAGGATCTGGGCATAACATAGAGACTTGCCTCAATTTCAAATCCAACGTGCAAAAACTTGTTAGGAGCAGGGTCTTATCCTTCAAGGATACAAATCCTAATGTTCTTACGAACCCGCTGCCTCAACATGAGAAAGCTACAGTCAATTTGATAGAAGGAGAGACTAACGATGTCTATCAAATTCACGATGTACTCTTGTTGAAAACCAATCTGGTCAAGATGCATTATAGACAGAGTGGATATGGCCATGTGCCACCACCTAACTGTCATCAGTGTGATATTTGCTCTAAAAACAATCAAGGATGTTCTGTGGTACAATCAGCTCTACAGGAACAAATGGATCTCGGATGGATCCAAGAACACCGAGTTCGTGGAGTTAACATGGTTTACACGAATTCCAATGTTATTCAGAATCACGATATCCGTGCGATGAATGTCAACTTGGTGGCGATGCACTCAAGGAAAAGCCAGTATCATAATCTTCCGCGGCACGATTACAGTTCCTGTCTGACTTGCTCAGTAAACAAACAGGGATGCTCTTTCATACAAGAGGCCCTCCAGCGTCAGATGGATCTTGGATGGATCCAAGACTACCATGATAGGAATTCCTATCAGATCAACATGGTTCAGATCTTTGACATTCGCATGTTGAATACCAACCTGGTAGAGTTACATGCTGAACAGGTCCGACTCGGATTCTTAATATCACATGACTATCAAAGCTGCAAAGCGGGTTACGAAAATGATCGAGGTTGTACCCTTGTCCAGGAGACACTTCAGCACTTGTTAAATCACTGGTGGATGCCAATTTACATGGATGAAGATACTCAGCAAATTAGTATCAGTAACCGGAATCCTACTCGACGTCAAAGTCAGGATGTCCGATCAGTGGAAGGTAACCTAGTGAGGTTACATTGTATTCAAAGTGGGCGTGGCCAGGTGCCACTACACAATTATGACCGTTGTAGCATCTGTTCGAAAAGTAACCAAGGGTGTTACCTTGTGCGAGCGGCTCTTCAGGGTCAGGTGGATCGTGGAGAAATTCATCCATATCCGGGTTCTGGACCTATCGACTGGACGCCGAACTACCTTGCCGATCAGGTTGAGAATGTTGTCACAATTTCTGGTCATCACAGGACCAGAGATGTTTTTGCCATCATCCCTCTACTTGACGAATCTAAAGTTCCCAACCAGGAACAGATCTAGATTACTTATGATGGTCAGAAAAATCAGAAGGTTCCCATAGTCATCTATCTACCGGGACCACTACCGTATGAATCAACTAAGGCTATCCCTTACAAATAAGGTGCAACGATAATTGAGAATGGAAAGGAAATTCCATTACCCTCCGTCGTGAACATTGCAGATATCAGTCGAGTAACACGGAGTGGTAGAATCTTCAACCGAGGGGTTGGGGAAGTTAACAAAGAAAAGGAACTTCAGACAGAAGCTCCCGATCCACCAGTCGGTCAATCCAGTAATCCCGACCTTTCAAAAAACAATGATGAGATGCTGAAGCTCATCCAAAGGAGTGAATACAACATTGTTGATCAATTGTTACAGACTCCTTCAAAGATCTCAGTGTTATCACTGTTACTCAGTTCAGAAGCCCACAGGGAGGCTCTACAGAAAGTCTTGGAGCAAGCCTTTGTGGAACAGGATGTAACAATCATACAATTCGATAGTATTGTCTCTAACATCACTTCCTGCAACAATTTGGGATTTAGTGATGAGGAATTACCTGAAGAAGGTCGCCGTCATAACATGGCGCTCAATATCATAGTTAACTGCCAGGACGATGCTTTAGCCAGCGTACTGGTAGACACAAGGTCAGCCCTGAATGTTATGCCAAAGTCTACTTTGATGCAATTATCATTCAAAGGCCCTCCGATGAGAATCAGCGAGGTCGTCGTCAAAGCATTCGACAGATCAAGAAAAACAGTTATCGGGGAAGTTGATCTTCCCATAACTATCGGTCCTCACACTTTCCAAGTCACTTTCCAGGTCATGGACATCCGGGAAACATATAGTTGTTTATTAGGAAGACCTTGGATACATCAGGCTAGAGCGGTTACTTCAACCCTCCACCAAAAGCTAAAGTTCGTCTAGAACGATCAACTTGTCACAGTTTGTGGGGAACAAGCCTTGCTTGTGAGTAACTTGTCATCATCTGCTAGTATAGAACCTGAGGAGGTTATTGGAACTCAGTTCCAAGCACTGTCGGTGAGCAAGAATAATCAGTTCAAAGAAGGAACTTCCATTTCTTCATATAATGATACTATCAAAGCAGTTAAGAGTACCGATACTACCGGATAGGGACAGCTTGTCATTCCTGTTGACAATAAAACAAAGAAGGGTCTTGGTTTTTCCGCAACCAGTACCCAGACAGCTGCCAACGATGAAGGTCTTCGTCCCCTTCAAAACTTCTTCCATAGTGGGGGTTTTCTTCACCCAGTGTCTCAGACAGTTCATGCTATCAACGAGGAAGATCCCTCTGACACGGATGAAGAATGGAAGTCCTATCTTAACAAGGACGGTTATATGTCTCAGGAAGAGGTGTCTACGCCTTTTTGCTTTCCTACAGAAAGTCCAAGATTTATACCAAGATCAGATGTCGAAATGATATATGGAGATTGTGATCCGGAAGGATGCCGTGCTCCGCCAAATTCATTAGAGGAAGACACTCCGATGAAAGACAATTTTGACTACAACTACTATAGCCCAATGGATGGTCTGCCAATGTGGCAACCTTACCCCGGAAACTTGGGGCCGGAAAGTCAGTCGAGTAATGAAACTCAACTGAGCATCATTAAACAGAATACCTGTGTCCCCACCATGTCATGGGATCAACACTCAGATCATTCAGAAACTACTCAACATGGAGATGAATTCACAACCTTCGCAGGACTTGAATTCATTAACTATGCTTTTCCCGAGATCAACATCATCGAGAGGGATGACTCCTCCAGTTCCAAAGAAGTGTGGGACACCCTGGGACAACCGAGTGGAAAGTACGACTTTATGGTCAAGTACACTGCGCCCGAAAGCTCTCGTATCAGACTCGAAGATATCCAGCCAACTGGATGGGGAGATACAGCTGAGAGCACCAATGCTATGCATAATACAACTGAGGAATTCTCCTACGAAAACTCTGCCTGGGAAACAGATTCCAATGATCCTGCTCCACCAGAAATCAGTGTTATTTCTGAAGACAAATCAAGGAAGGTGCCAGACTTTGTGATTCACCGAGGTGTTCGCCGCCAGTGGGTTGCTGTCGAGGTTCCGAAGGTCGTTCATCAGTCAAAGTAATTGCCATCTTTAACCTTTCACCCTGTCCAGGTGAAATGGATGTTTTGATAGGGCTCGCTTTCTGTAAATTTCCCTCTTCGCTTCACCCAAGGCGACAGAGTTCTGTTTTATAGGGCTGTAGTTTCAAGAATCGACTTGTTCATTAATAAAATAACGTCGTTCTGTAATTTCTGCATTAATTGTTGTTTTCTCTTTTCGTTTTTCAGAAAATGGTAATCCTAAAAAACAATTCAATAATAAAAACAAGCAGTAATAAAAATAAAACACTGCACACACTTGCATTTTTCTCTATCTCTTCTAAACACGAATCATACCATCATGCAGATTGCTTGTTTTAAACCCCGTCGAAACATACGATCCGATGCCTTCTCCCAACTTTGAGTTCCCGGTATTCGGGGCTGAAGAAGAAGATGACAACGAAATTCCAGAAGAGATCTCCCGACTACTCAGACGAGAGGAAAGGTCCATTGAACCTCACAAAGAGCCGTTGGAAACGGTAAACTTGGGTTCGGAAAAAGAGAGAAAAAAATCAGGACTGGGGCACTGCTCAGTCCAACTGCCAGAGAGGGTTTGATAAAGCTTCTCAAAGAATTCCCCGATGTATTCGCTTGGTCCTATCAGGACATGCCAGGGTTAGATACCAGCATCATGGAACATCATTTACCATTGAGATTGGAATGTCCGCCAGTAAAGCAAAGGTTAAGACGGACTCACCCGGACATGGCCATCAAAATCAAAGAGGAGGTACAGAAATAG
This sequence comes from Lathyrus tuberosus, assembly GCA_022829125.1. Taxonomy (NCBI): domain Eukaryota; kingdom Viridiplantae; phylum Streptophyta; class Magnoliopsida; order Fabales; family Fabaceae; genus Lathyrus; species Lathyrus tuberosus. Next base: position 449,841 of record JALAZF010000073.1, on the reverse strand, counting down.
ATTGACGCGAGTTTCCTCGCTACATCTGAATATCCTCAATGGTTAGCCAACATTGTACCCGTTCCCAAAAAGGACGAAAAGGTCAGAATGTGTGTTGATTACAGAGATCTGAACAAGGCAAGTCCAAAGGACGACTTTCCTTTACCACACATTGACATGCTGGTAGACAGCACAACAAAGTTCAAAGTATTCTCCTTCATGGATGGATTTTCGGGCTACAATCAGATCAAAATGGCACCGAAAGACATGGAGAAAACTTCGTTCATTACCCCATGAGGTACCTTTTGTTATAGGGTTATGCCGTTCGGTTTAAAGAACGCCGGGGAAACCTATCAAAGGGCCATGACTACTCTGTTTCATGACATTATACATAAAGAAATAGAGGTATATGTCGATGATATGATTGCAAAATCAAAAACAGAGAGTGAGCACGTTGAACATCTATCAAAATTGTTCAAACGTCTAAGAAAATTCAAGCTCCGCTTGAATCCCAACAAGTGCACCTTCGGTGTCCGTTCAGGGAAACTACTAGGGTTCATCATCAGCCAGAAAGGAATTGAAGTTGATCCTGACAAGGTCAAGGCCATTCAAGAAATGCCTTCTCCAAAAACTGAAAAACAAGTCAGAGGATTCTTGGGACGTTTGAACTACATCTCCAGATTCATATTCCTTATGACCGCGACCTGTGCGCCGATTTTCAAGTTACTCAAAAAGAACCAGGATTACATTTGGTCAGAAGATTGCTAAACCGCCTTCGACAGTATTAAGGAATATCTGTTGAATCCTCCGATTCTATCACCTCCAGTGGAAGGAAGACCACTGATCATTTACCTCACAGTTCTAGAGGACTCAATGGGATATGTACTTGGCCAACAAGACGAAACTAAAAGGAAAGAGTCTGCCATTTACTATCTAAGCAAGAAATTCACCGACTGCGAAACTCGGTACACGATGCTTGAGAAAACTTGCTGCGCTTTGGCTTGGGCAGCCAAACGTCTTCGCCAGTACATGATTCGTCATACTACTTGGTTGGTCTCCGAAATGGATCTAATCAAGTACGTTTTTGAAAAACCTGCTCTCACGGGAAGGATCGCCCGTTGGCAGATGCTGTTATCAGAATATGACATAGAGTATCACGCTCAGAAAGCCGTTAAGGGAAGTATTTTAGCCGATCATTTGGCTCATCAACTAATTAACGATCAGGAATCAGTCGGGTTTGACTTCCCAGACGAAGATGTCATGTATCTAAAAATGAAAGATTGCGATGAACCGCTACCCAGTGAAGGGCCAGAACCAGGTTCCCAATGGGGACTGATCTTTGACGGAGCAGTTAATCATTATGGAAACGGAATTGGGGCAATCATTGTTACCCCTCAGGGTACCCACATTCCTTTCACTGCTAGACTTACGTTCAAATGTACGAACAACGAGGCCGAATACGAATCTTGTATTATGGGTCTCGAGGAAGCGATTGATTTAAGGATCAAAAACTTGGACGTATACGGCGACTCAGCCTTGGTTATCAATCAGATTAAAGGATATTGGAACACATACCAATCAGGATTGATTCCTTACAAAGACTATACAAGAAGGTTGATGCCTTTCTTCAACAGAGTCGAGTTTCACCACATCCCTCGTGAAGAGAATCACATGGCTGATGCATTAGCCACTATCTCTTCCATGATTAGTGTAGGTCAATGGAATGACATACCTAAGATTGACATAATGCGCCTTGAACGGCCCGCTTACATCTTTACGATTAAAGCAGTCATAGACGACAAACCTTGGTATCACGATATCAAATGCTTCCTTCAGAAACAAGAGTACCCACCTGGGGCACTAGGAAGGACAAAAAAACCCTCAGAAGGTTGGCTGAAAACTTTTTCCTGAGCGATGACACTCTCTATAAGAGAAACTTTGACATGGTCTTGCTCCCATGCATAGACAGACCAGAAGCAGACATGCTTATGAAAGAAATTCATGAAGGATCCTTTGGCACTCATGCCAACGGACACACAATGGCGAGAAAAATTCTCAGAGTAGGGTACTACTGGTTGACCATGGAATCCGACTGCTACAAGTACATGAGGAAGTGTCATAAGTGTCAGATATACTCCGACAAAATCCATGTACCGCCATCACATCTCAAAGTTCTTTCTTCCCCATGGCCTTTTTCCATATGGGGAATCGACATGATTGGCATGATTGAGCCTAAGGCTTCAAACGGACATCGGTTCATCCTGGTCGCCATTGACTACTTCACCAAGTGGGTCGAAGCAGCGTCATACGCCAATGTGACCCGACAAGTGGTGGTCCGATTTATCAAAAACAATATCGTCTGCCGTTATGGTGTTCCGAGCCAGATCATTACTGATAATGGATCTAACTTGAACAATAAGATGATGAAAGAGTTGTGTGCAGAGTTCAAGATCGAACACCATAACTCATCTCCCTACCGACCCAAGATGAACGGAGCGGTAGAAGCGGCTAACAAGAACATCAAGAAGATCATTCAAAAGATGGTTGTAACCTACAAAGACTGGCACGAGATGCTACCCTTTGCTCTTCACGGTTATCGCAAATCTGTCCGTACTTCAACAGGGGCTACCCCTTTCTCTCTAGTATATGGCATGGAGGCAGTTCTCCCCTTAGAAGTAGAGATCCCGTCAATCCGAGTATTGATGGAAGCTAAGCTTACATAAGCTGAATGGTGTCAAAGTCGACACGATGAACTAAATCTGATCGAAGAAAAGAGAAACACGGCATTATGCCACGGTCAGCTGTATCAACAAAGAATGAAGAGGGCGTTTGATAAAAAGGTCCGACCTCGTGTCTTCAGGAAAGGAGACCTCGTGCTCAAGAAGGTATAATCATTTCTCACTGACTCTCGGGGCAAATGGACCCCAAATTATGATGGCCCCTATGTGGTCACGAAAACTTTCTCAGGCGGTGCCCTGAGACTTGCAACCATGGACGGAGAGGAATTTTCCTACCCCACAAATGTTGATGTAGTTAAGAAATACTTCGCCTTAAAAAAACGTCTTGGTGGATTGAAAACCCGAAAAGGCGGTCCAGGCAAAAGTTAGAGACATGAAAAAAATCATCCTGATGGATTGGAAATCTCATAGTACAATCCAGGCAAAAATTAGGGATAATGGCAAGTAACTATGTTCAACAGAGGCAAGTCCCTCAGCAGCAGCAGTTACATCATCTGTCAGAAAACTCCAGTCAAGGTCATCTTCGACAGAAGCTCAGGATGCCCCGAATTCAAAGTTGGTAGAAGAATAGTGGTCGTTATGTTTCAACGTAGCCCTTTTCCCTGTAAATGACCATTTTCTAACTTTGTAAATACTCTTTGGAATCACGCGTTTGGCTGATCTCCATCTTATCAATAAAATTTGAGCCCTTGTGCTTTTGTTTATAATTCTTATTTGTTTTAGCTTTACAGAACGACGTTGTTAACATGATTAACGATTCTTGAAATAAAACAAAAACGAATTTACTTGTTAAAACTTTTTTTACTTTTTAAATAAAGATGGCAATTTCTTTTGACTGTTGAACATTAGAAGAATCTCGATCACTTCTCCAAAGGTGTTCGAACCGCAAAGTGTAGAATCAAAGTACTCCTTCTAGGACCAGTACGCCTGAATGAAGGGATCAACTGTGTCAAAGACCTTGTTTCATCTGACACACCTCGGCCGAGTTCTTATCTCCTAAGCCCGATCAACGATATTCCCCGCAGGGACTATCTCTCCTAAGCAAGGTGGAATTGCTATCTTGAACTAGCGATATCTCTACACGCCCCGCGATGGCCGAGTATCCAGTCATGTTCATCTTTTAGTTTGTATGTCGCGTCAGTTTTGTCAGCATATACGTACATACATCATGCATTATTGATTTGCATTCACATTTCATATTGCATCACTATCACTCTAGTCGGTCTTGTCCCCTAGTGATAGAAATTCTCTCAATCGAGTTATCAGTTCTTGCCTCGTCAGGAAATGCTGCGTCTGAACAACCTCGCTTCCAGTTTATTTCTGGAAAGAAGCTGGTCCTTGACCACTTTGATAACTTGAAACTCTGAAAAGCCAGAGAAAATTTTCAACAAATGTCGCTCTTCGCCATCGAAGACGATATCCCTGCTTTCCTGGATTAAGGAAATTCCCCAGGGAAAGCCTCGTAATCAGAGATTCGGCAGCATGCCAGTCTCGCTCCGAAAAGACCGGTGATGAAAAGGTCATCGGCACCTCAAAATTGGAACCCATCATATGGCATTTCTCCGGGAAGATCCCGAGAAAAGTATGATGTAAGATCCCAAGTGACAGCAGTCTCTCAAGAGACCTGCTTTCCCCCAGTAGAAACAAATGGCGTCTCCAACAGAGAAGTTTGTGCAACTCAACAACTCAGACGACTGGGTCCCCCAGCGAGTATGATATCAAAACTTTTTCCACTCAAATGGCATCTCCCCAGGAAAATTCGGCGAGAAGTTTGAAGGAAAACCGCTACCGATAGCGTTCCTTGTCAATAAAGTTTATTGACAAAAGAAACTGAGACCAGTTCCTTGGTAGGAAACCAGGATCGAGGGGAAGTTTACATCAGAAACTAAGACCAGTTCCTTGGTAGGAAACCAGGATCGAGGGGAAGTTTACTTCAGAAACTAAGACCAGTTCTTGGTAGGAAACCAGGATCAAGGGGAAGTTTTACCTTTTCTAAGCATCATTGCTTAGCTAAAGAAGATGAATGCGTAAGCTACCATTCATAACCACCATCAAAATTTTGGGTATTCCGATATTTAATAGGGTTCAAGAAGATTAAATAGGGGCATCTGTCATACCCCAAATTTTGACCACTAAGATTTCCCATAATTGTGCAAATCATCATCACAATGTGGATGAACCATCATGCCTCATCAAATGCCTCAAGGGTTGTTGACCATTCACTACAATCAAAATTAGGGTTTCAAGCCCTCTCAGAGCTTTTGACAAAGGATCAATAAAGGAATGACATGATCTTCAACTTGTCTAAACCTCTCAAACATTCACAAAGGATCAAAAAAGGACTCCCACTTTAAGGATTAAGCACAAGGATGCTCCCTTCTAGGAGGATCAAGTCTCAAGATCGCCAGTGTCACCAAATTAGGGTTTTGGTCGACCAGGGCCCCCAAATGGAAAATTTCATCTGGGCACAAGCCAATGATCCAAAACATAACCTAATATACTCCATGGAACCTTATGGACCCAACCATCAAGTCAATTTGACCTCAGGGGATGCATACATCAAAAATTAGGAATTAGGGTTCCTTGACCTAATTCACCCCTAAGTTGACTTTTAGGGCAAATCATGAACCAAGACCTCAAGAGAAGGTTTGAGGGTCTCTAATGAACTATATTGATCCATTTGGAACAATGGATTAATCCAAGAAGTTTAAGTAACAAGTATCAATTTCATCTGCACCACAATTAGGGTTTTAAGGAAAAAGTCAACTGTAACTTTGACTTTTGACCAGGACAAGCTCCCAAGCCCTAAGACATGATTCAATATACCCTATGACACCCATGGAACCTGTCCATCAAGTTTGATTTAGGTCAAGGACATGATTTCCTGAAGAATTGCACAGTTTGGAATTCATCTGATAAAAAGTCAACTGTGCACAAAAGTCAACTTTGACTTTTTGAGATTTTTCACCAAAATGGATTTTTAACCCTAAAATAATGTTTATGTATGATTTGAATCATCATTCATCAAGAAAAATCAAGAAAAGTGGGATAACTTGTAAAAGGGGTAACCATAAAAACTTAGAAATTTTTCTAAGTTATGGAAAAGTACCACTAATACACCAACTTTGGAGGACCATAACTCCTAAACCACAAGGCCATTGTGCCCCATCCAAAGCTTGATTTGTAGATCTCATTACCCTCTACAAAAACTTCAACTAGACCTAACTCCAATTCATTATGGATTTTTAGCTATGAGTGAGCCAAAGTGGCTGAAAACATGAAAGTATACCATTTTCCAACACTTAGAAAAATTCTGTCCAAGACAGATTTTGTTGAAACACCAAAACTTGTGAGATCTATTCACATATTTGCAAGCTGAATCAAGTCCAAAGTTAAACATCAATATTGTTGCATATGTTACTAAGAATTCAAAGAGCTCAACAGCATGAATTGATTCAACTTAAGCCATAAGAAATCCATGCCCAAAGTCATGTTGCTGCAAGCTGTTTTGGAAAAATCAGTTTGCATGTTTGCTTGCCACACACGATTTTGAGCAAAAGACTAAGGATCACTATGCCACCTGTGTTCAAACCAATCACAATGCAACTGATCCAACTGATAAATCTGAGTCAAAAAGCCAAGGAATCTTCCAACTTGAAATTCATCCACTTTGGTACATTTTGCCTTGAATTCAAAGTGCATTAATGTGGAATAGTGCATTGTCAAGATTCTCACTCTCCTCAGTCAAGTTCTTTGATTAAACAACAATAAAAACATCTGAAGAATGTGATTTCAGTCAAGGCATAGCTGATCTATTTGGGGCAGCTGTTATGCCTAGTGCAAGAGGCATTTATGCCAAACTAATCCATGCAAATGTGATCTGATCCAGCAGCCATTCACTATTCCTCCAAGATAAGAGTTGATCACCTATAAATAGAGGTCCCAATGGATCATTCAACTCACACCAAAGCCAGTTATAGCACTGCTTTCTCTCATTCTTTCTTAAACCTCAAGTTTTCTTGTTTTTGAGTAACCACTATCGGGTTTTGAGTTGCAGCCATAGGCAATCAATTCCAATTGCTCAAACACATCACATATGATGTATTTGAGGTGTCCAAACACTTAAACACTGACTGTAACACCTCAGGCTCAAAATCACTCTTCCACCAAGCCATTATGCTTCAATTTTGCAGGTGGAGGTCTCCAGCTTGATCCAAAGAGTTTCAAAGTGTTCCAAAGCTTGTAACACACTCCATAACAGCCATTGAAGCTGTAGGGATCATCAATTCACGACTGGAATACCATCTGGGCAAAGTTCCATTTCAGCTTGCATCAAGGTGAGCTTCAAACTCAAACTCCATGATCCATGCATATTTCCTCGCATAATATTTTTGCCATTTGATTGCCATCATGTGTTGATTGTTTTGCCTCAAGAAATTGGACCATAGACCTTATAACCATGCCTGCACGATTGCTTTTGCAAATTAGGGTTCATCTGTCTTCATCATGATTATTTTACTCCACACTGAAAATGAATAAAATTGGGTGTTGCCATCTTATTCCTTGTGAAAAAATGCACGGGTTTGGTGTTTGAATCATGTCCAATGGTGGAGAGATGAGGGAGATAGGGTGCTTCATGCACGAGCTCGAGGAGGGAGATGGCCATGGTGCCATTTTCAGAAAATCCAACAAGTTCTCTATATATTTTCCCTTGTCATATTATATTTGAATTGGCATTGTGCCCCAGCGGTTCATCAGCTGGTTTTGTGTGTATTGGCAAGCGAGAGATCTGGGGTTCGAATCCCCCTCGCCCCAGACTTCTTTTTATCACTTGTTTATTTTGTTATTTTTCATATTATTATTTTTAATAATTTGAAAAATTAATAACTCCTTCAATTTTTATCATTTTTTATTGGTTCTTTTTGCAATAATTCACAAAAATGTTTAAATATTTGATTCTACCAAAAAATCCCAAAAATATTATTTATTTTATATATTTGATATTTTTTAGAAGAATTAATGTTTTATGTGTTTTTAGCATTTAAAATGTTTCTTTTCTTTTCATTTTCTAACCCAAATTTGACTTCAATCATTTTGTAGGAAGAAACCTGATTTTTTGGAACATTGGTCCAAGATCATAATTTGTTTTCATGTATTTAACAAATATTAATCATTTTAATTGAATTTTTGTTCACTTAAAAAAATACATTTTGAAAACAAATTAGGGTTTTGAATCAATTCAACCCTCATCAAACTTTTTAAAAACTCTTTGGGCCTCTTGAGAGAGTGTAAGACCCAATCCTTTCTTGACCAAATCATTTTTGGGCCTCAGTGTATTGTATAAGTCCCGATACCATAAAAAACAAACGGCGCGATCGTCGCCTTTTGAAAAATAACTTGGGCCTCTCCTCGAGCTATAAGACCCATTCAAAACACTTGGGCCTCTAATAGAGTGTAAGACCCAACCCCCTTTTTAACCAAAACCATTTGAGCCTCACGTATTGTATAAGTCCCTCTGCGTTAAAAGGAAACCTCGGCGCGATCGCCATTTTTAAACGAAAAGTCAACTGGGCCTACCATCGTGTTATAAGTCCCACTCTTTTTCTTTAAAAATTTTTGGGCCTCTTGAGAGAGTGTAAGACCCATCCCTTTGTACAGAAAACACTTTTGGGCCTCAGTCACTTGTATAAGTCCCTCTGTACAGATTTAAACAGTGCACTCACTGATAAAACCCTGGGCCTCTCCTTGAGCTGTAAGCCCCAAATCTTTCTTTTTCAAAGCACTTTCTCCTTTGATTTTGAATATACTGTTGTTTTCAATCTTTCTTTATTGAACAACTAACCAAACAGCATGGAAGCTCTACAACCGAGTAAGCGGTTATTGCTTTCATTTACCGCTTTCATATACATATAACTGTATTATGGGGCTGTTTCACTGTAAGTCTTCTTTCATAAACTCATATCAACTGTGTAATAATAGTATAGATATTTGGAGTTTCCCCGGCAACTACGTCTAGAACTAGGTGACGTCGTTTCGTTTATTCGTAGAAATAGACAACTAGATCCCCAATAGGATCACCAGATACAGTCTTCTCTTCGGCTGTCCACATTAGGAATTGTCAAGAAACTCTACTCCCCAAGATGAATGTATTCTCCGTGAATGGCATCTTTGAGTTTCTTCCAAATTCTCAAACTTTCCTGACTTGATCTATTCCTTGTGAATGGCTTGCCTTGAATTTTTTGGGGTTTGGGGACCCATCTGCTTCTTAAAAGCATCGGCCTCCTCTTGGGCATCGTACAAGGACCCATAGGCTTCCTAAAAGAAACCCCGCCTCCTCTTGGGCTTAGTACAAGGACCCGTCGGCTTCTTAGAAGTATTCACAGCCTCCTCTTAGGCTTCGTATAATGATCTCTTCCTCCGGGAATGATAGCCTCCTCTTGGGCTTCGTACAAGGACCTCTCAGGCTTCTTAAAAGTTTCCAGCCTCCTCTTGGGCTTCGTACAAATGGTCCCGACGACCTCCTAAAGGTATAGGAACAGAACTTAATCATCTGCATAGAACAGTCCTTTCATAGAGTCTACTACTATTTCTCAAAGCATAGTACAAAAGACAAAACTCTAGACTTGGACAGTCTAATTTCCTTGAGTCTCAAAGACATTCTCAAGCACCCCTTCGTTAAATAGGAAGGAAACCCATAGACTCGGATAGTCTCAATACCCTTCGGATTTCCCGCTTCCTTAAAGAACAGGAATAACCCGGATCCTCAAATCAAATCCATGAATACAGTGTTGCTCATATAAGAACTGATTTTCTCCTTTAATCAGTATATTGGACCTGTCACTTAACTGAAACAGTAACCTTAGCCTCTCTCTGGGGCTTTATACAATGATACTCCCCAGCAGAGTCAACCAACGTTTAGCCTCTCTCTCGGGCTTTGTACGAGACACATAAGAGACTCCCTCGTTGAGTTAATCACTCTTTCGCCTCCATCTCGGGCTTTATACGAGATACAAAAAGGTTCTTATTGAGCCAAACAAACAGCCTCCATCTCGGGCTTTATACGAGATACCAAAAGACTCCATCGTCGGGTCAAAACCTTTTAGCCTCTCTCTCGGGCTTTGTACGAGACACATATCAGCCTCCTCTTAGGCTTTGTATAAGAAAACCACTGGTTGATCCAATCAACCTTTTAGCATCAAAGCTGTGCCTCGTTCACAGTACACAAACATCAACAACTCCTTCCCCTTCATCTAATCGCTGTAAGCGGCAAGCCTCTGGATCATCTACATCCATGCCACTGTCCCTCTTTTAGCATGAGAAATTCCTAAGCAAAGATAGCATTGCTCAACACCGAGTTAAAAGTGTTCTCCTTTAGGTTAAAACCCCCTCTACAGGAAATTATGGCATTTCTAGGATCCGCGTATCCCGGTTAAAGTAATTCTCCTTTATAACCAGTCACCCAACAGTTGTGACAAACAGATCCCTTTAGAGATGACAAATTCTCTCTAAAGTCAAGGTCCTTCAGCTTCACATCTTGGGCTTTGAACAAGATACAAATAGACCTTTCAGCTTCACATCTTGGGCTTTGAACAAGATACAAACTACCCTTTTAGCTTCACGTCTTGGGCTTTAAACAAGACACCAAACACCCATTTCTTCCCATAGAATAGGAGGAACTACGAACGCTCTGATTTCCCTGTTTCGGAAAACGGGAATACGTAGGCATAATATTGAAAGAAAAATCTTAGCGAACACACTAAACAAAAAACCCAAAATCCCATACTCTCATGTATCTATCAAAAAGCATCAGTCCTAACATCCTAACCCTTGTTCCCCGCTAGAAAGTCCTAGAAAGAAAGAAAATAGTATTGGCGAAAATACAAATAACCAGTACAAAGGCCCCCCTACATTGATAGCATTCGTAACCTAACAGACCGCTGTTTAAACTCAGTATGCAAGCAGGGTTAATTGGAGACATCTATTTCCCTTCCTTATTCAGCTCACAATAGGATAAAAAATGAATCGACCTGTAGTAAGCTCAAACCGCAGAGAGTGACCAGCGCTTAAGAACCGCGTCCAAAATTGCTCGCTACACAAGGATGATCAATCCCAAGGAGGAACCTCGATTTCCTCATACAAAGATGCTATTAAAGCGGTCGAGAGTACCGATACAACCGGATGGGACAGCTTGTCATTCCTATTGACAATAAAACAAAGAAGGGTCTTGGTTTTTCTGTAACCTGTACCCAGACAGCTGCCAGCGATGGAAGTCTTCATCCCATTCAGAACTTCTTCCACATTGGAGGTTTTCTTCACCCAGTCCCTCAAGCAGTCCATGCTATCAATGAGGAAGATCCCTCTGACACAGAGGAAGAGTGGAAGTCATATCTTAACAAGGACGGTTATATGTCTCAGGATGAAACGTAAACTCCTTTTTGCTTTCCTACAAAGAGTCCGAGATTTATACCCAGGTCAGACATCGAAATGATATACGGGGATTGTGATCCAGAAGGATGCTGTGCTCCGCCAAATTCATTAGAGGAAGACACTCCGATGAAAGACAATTTTGACTACAATTACTATGGCCCGATGGATGGTCTGCCAATGTGGCAACCTTATCCAAGAGACTTGGGGCAAGAGAGTCAGCCGAACGATGAAAATCAGCTGACCGTCATTGAACAGAGTACCTGTGTCCCCACCATGTCATGGGATCAACACTCAGGTCATTCAGAAACTACTCAACATGACGATGAATTTGCAACGTTTGCAGGACTTGAATTCATCAACTATGCTTTTCCCGAGGTCAACGTCATCGAGAGGGATGACCCCTCCAGTTCCAAAGAAATATGGGACACCCTGGGACAACCAAGTGGAAAATTCGACTCTTTGGTCAAGTACACCGCTCCCGAAAGCTCTCGTATCAGGCTCGAAGATATTCAGCCAACTGGATAGGGAGATACAGCTGAGAGAACAAATGCTCTGCAAAATGCAACAGAGGAATCCTCCTACGATAATTCTGCCTGGGAGACAAATTCCAATGATCCAGCTCCACCAAAAATCAGTGTCATTTCTTAATACAAATCGAGGAAGGTTCCAGACTTTGTGATTCACCGAGGAGTTCGCCGCCAATGGGTTGCTGTCGATGTTCTGAAGATCGTCCATAAGTCAAAGTAATTGCCATCTTTAACCTTTCACCTTGCCCAGGTGAAACAGATGTTTTAATAGGGCTCGCTTTCTGTAAATTTCCCTCTTCGCTTTGCCCAAAGTGACAGAGTTTTGTTTTATAGAGCTGTAGTTTCAAGAATCGACTTGTTCATTAATAAAATAACGTCGTTCTGTAATTTCCGCATTAATTGCTGTTTTCTCTTTTCGTTTTTTAGAAAATGGTAATCCTAAAAAACAATTAAAAATAAAAACAAGAAGTAAAAAAAAATACACTGCACACACTTTTGCATTTTCTCTATCTCTTCTAAACACGAATCCTCATGTCATGCAGATTGCTTGTTTTAAACCCAGTTGAAACATACGATCCGATGCCTTATCCCAACTTTGAGTTCCCGGTATTTGGGACTGAAGAAGAAGTTAACAACGAAATTCCAGAAGAGATCTCCCGATTACTCAGACAAGAGGAAATGTCCATTGAACCTCACAAACAGCCGTTGGAAATGGTAAACTTAGGTTCAGAAAAAGAGAGAAAAGAAACCAGGATTGGGGCACTGCTCAGTCCAATTCCCAGAGAGAGTTTGATAAAGCTTCTCAGAGAATTTCCTGATGTATTCGCTTGGTCCTATCAGGATATGCCAGGGTTGGATACCAGCATCGTGGAACATCACTTACCATTAAGATTGGAATGTCCGCCAGTAAAGCAGAGGTTGAGACGCACTCACCCGGACATGGCCATCAAAATCAAAGAGGAGGTACAGAAACAGATCGACGCAGGTTTCCTCGCTACATCTGAATATCCTCAATGGTTAGCCAACATCGTTCCCGTTCCCAAAAAGGACAGAAAGGTCAGAATGTGTGTTGATTACAGGGATCTGAACAAGGTAAGTCCAAAGGACGACTTTCCTTTACCACACATTGACATGCTGGTAAACAGCACAATAAAGTTCAAAATCTTCTCCTTCATGGATGGATTCTCCGGCTATAACCAGATCAAAATGGCGCCGAAAGACATGGAGAAAACTTCGTTCATTACCCCATGGGGTACCTTTTGTTACAAGGTGATGTCGTTCGGCTTGAAGAACGCTGGGGCAACCTATCAAAGGGCCATGACTACTCTGTTTCATGACATGATACACAAAGAGATAGAGGTATATGTCGATGACATGATTGCAAAATTTAAGACAGAAGAGGAGCATGTGACCCACCTGTCGAAACTATTCGAGCGTTTGAGGAAGTACAAACTCCATTTGAATCCTAACAAGTGCACCTTCGGTGTCCGTTCGGGGAAACTCTTAGGGTTCATCGTCAGCCAGAAAGGGATTGAGGTCGATCCTGACAAGGTCAAGGCCATTCGAGAAATGTCTTCTCCAAAAACTGAAAAACAAGTCTGAGGATTCTTGGGACGTTTGAACTACATCTCCATATTCATATTCCTCATGACCGCGACATGTGCGCCAATTTTCAAATTACTCAAAAAGAACCAGGATTGCTTTTGGTCAGAAGATTGCCAAACCGCCTTCGATAGTATTAAGGAATACCTGTTGAATCCGCCGATTCTATCACCTCCAGTGGAAGGAAGACCACTGATCATTTACCTCACAGTCCTAGAGGACTCAATGGGATGTGTACTTGGCCAACAAGACGAAACCAAACGGAAAAAGTCTGCCATCTACTATCTGAGCAAGAAATTCACCTACTGGGAGACTCGGTACACGATGCTTGAGAAAACTTGTTGCGCTTTGGCTTGGGCAGCCAAACGTCTTCGCCAATACAAGATTCGTCATACTACTTGGTTGGTTTCCGAAATGGATCCAATCAAGTATATCTTCGAAAAGCCTGCTCTCACGGGAAGAATTGCTCGTTGGCAGATGTTATTATCAGAATATGACATAGAATACCACACTCGAAAAGTAGTTAAAGGAAGTATTTTAGCCTATCATTTGGCTCATCAACCGGTTTACGATCAAGAATCAACTGGGTTTGACTTCCCAGACGAAGATGTCATGTATCTAAAAATGAAAGATTGTGATGAACAGTTACCCAGTGAAGGGCCAGAACCAGGTTCCCAATGGGGACTTATCTTTGACGCAGTAGTTAATCATTATGGAAATGGAATTGGGGCAATCATTGTTACCCCTCAGGGTACCCACATTCCTTTCACTGCTAGACTTACATTCAAATGTACGAACAACGAGGCCGAATACGAAGCTTATATTATGGGTCTCGAAGAAGCGATTGATTTAAGGATAAAAACTTCGATGTATACGGCGATTCAGCCTTGGTTATCAATCAGATTAAAGGAGATTGGAACACATACCAATCAGGATTGATTCCTTACAAAGACTATACAAGAAGGTTGTTACCCTTCTTCAACAGAGTCGAGTTTCATCATGTCCCTCGTAGAGAGAATCACATGGCTGATGCCTTAGCCACTCTCTCTTCTATGATTAGTGTAGGTCAATGGAATGACTTACCTAAGATCAACATAATGCGCCTTGAACGGTCCGCCTACGTCTTCACGATTGAAGCAGTCATAGACAACAAACCTTGGTATCACGATATCAAATGCTTCCTTCAGAAACAAAAGTACCCACCTGGGGCATCTAGAAAAGACAAGAAAACCCTCAGAAGACTGGCAGGCAGTTTCTTCCTGAGCTGTGACACTCTTTATAAGAGGAATTTTGACTTGGTCTTGCTCCGATGTGTAGACAGACCAGAATCAGACATGCTTATGAAAGAAATTCATGAAGGATCCTTTGGCACTCATGCCAACGGACACACAATGGCGAGAAAAATTCTGAGAGCAGGGTATTACTGGTTGACCATGGAATCTGACTGCTACAAGTACATGAGGAGGTGTCACAAGTGTCAGATATACTCCGACAAAATTCATGTACCGCCATCACATCTCAAAGTTCTCTCTTCCCCGTGGCCTTTTTCCATATGGGGAATCGACATTATTAGCTTGATTGAACCTAAAGCTTCTAACGGACATCGGTTCATCCTGATAGCCATTGATTACTTCACCAAGTGGGTCGAAGCAACATCATACGCTAATGTAACCCGACAGGTGGTGGTCCGATTTATCAAAAACAATATCATTTGCCGTTATGGTGTTCCAAGCCAGATCATTACTGATAATGGATCTAACTTGAACAATAAGATGATGAAAGAGTTGTGTGCAGAGTTCAAGATCGAACACCATAACTCATCTCCCTACCGACCCAAGATGAACGGAGCGGTAGAAGCGGCTAACAAGAACATCAAGAAGATCGTTCAAAAGATGGTTGTAACCTACAAAGATTAGAACGAGATGCTACCCTTTGCTCTTCACAGTTATCGCACGTCTGTCCGCACTTCAAAAGGGGCAACCCCTTTCTCTCTAGTATATGGCATGGAAGCAGTGCTCCCCATCTAAGTAAAGATCCCATCAATTCGGGTATTGATGGAAGCTAAGCTTACGGAAGCTGAATGGTGTCAAAGTCGACAGGATAAATTAAATCTGATTGAGGAAAAACGGATAACGGCACTATGCCACGGTCAGTTGTATCAACAGAGAATGAAGAAGGCGTTCGACGAAAAGGTCCGACCTCGTGTCTTCAGGAAAGGAGACCTCTTGCTCAAGAAGATACATTCGTTTCTCACTGACTCTCGGGGCAAATGGACCCCAAATTATGATGGCCCTATGTGGTCACGAAAGCTTTCTTAGGCGGCGCCTTGAGACTTGCAACCATGGACGGAGAGGAATTTTCCTACCCCATGAATGTTGATGTAGTCAAGAAATACTTCGCCTAAACTAAACTAAAAAAAAAACGTCTCGGTGGATTAAAAACCCGAAAGGGCGGTCCAGGCAAAAGTTAGAGACATGAAATAAATCATCCCGGTGGATTGGAAATCTCAAAGTACATTCCAGGCAAAATTAGGGATAATGGCGGGTAACTATGTTCAACAGAGGCAAGTCCCTCAGCAGCAGTTACATCATCCATCGGAGGAAAACTCCAGTCAAGGTCATCTTCGACAGAAGCTCAGGATGTCTCGAATTCAAATTTGGTAGAAGGATAATGGTCGTTATGTTTCAACGTAGCCCTTTTCCCTGTAAATTACCATTTTCAAACTTTGTAGATACTCTTTGGAATCACGCATTTGGCTGATCTCCATCTTATCAATAAAATTTGAGTCCTTGTGCTTTTGTTTGTAATTCTTATTTGTTTTAGCTTTACAGAATGGCGTTTTAACATGATTAGCAATTCTTGAAATGAAACAAAAATGAATTTAATTGTTAAAACTTTTTCTGCTTTTAAATTAAAGATGGCAATTGTTTTTTAATGTTAAACATCGAAAAAACGTCGATTGCGTCTCCAAAGGCGTTTGAATTTCAAAGTGCAGAATCAAAGTACTACTTCTAGGCCAGTACGCCTGAACGAAGGATCAACTGTATGAGATGCGGCTTTCCCATCTGATACCCTCGGCCGAGTTCTTATCTCCTAAGCCCGATCAACGGGGTTCCCCACGAGGACTACTTCTCCTAAGCAAGGTAGAATTGCTACTCTTGGACCAACGATACCTCTTCGCCCCGTGATGGCCGAGTATCCAGTCATGTTCATCTTTTAGTTTGTATGTTGCGTCAGTTTTGTTAGCATATACATACGTACATCATGCATTATTGATTTGCATTCGCATTCATATTGCATCACTATCACTCTCATCGGTCTTATCCACTAGTGATAACAGTCCACTCAATCGAGTTGTCAGTTCTTTCCTCGTCGGGAAATGTCGCGTCTGCACTACCTCTCTCCTCCAGTGTATCTCTGGATTAGAGTCGGCAGTCGACCACTTTGATAACTTGAACCTTTGAAAATCTAGAGAAGCTTTCTACGAATGCCACTCTTCGCCATTGAAGATGATATCCTTGCTTTCTCGGATTAAAGAAAAATCCCCAGAGAAAGCCTCTTAAGCAGGGATTTGGCAGTACAGCTGCCTTTCTCCGAAAGACCGCTGATGAAAAGGTCATCGGCACCTCAAAATTGGATCCCATCATATGGCATTTCTCTGGGAAGATCCCGAGAAAAGTATGATGTAAGACCCCAAGCGGAAGCAGTCTCTCAAGAGACTCATTTTTCCTAAATAGAGTCGATAAATGGCGTCTCCAACAGAGAAGTTTGTGCACCTCTACAACTCAGACGATTGGGCTCCCCAGCAAGTCTAATGTCACTTTTTCCACTAAAATGGCATCTCCCCAGGAAAATCCGGTGAGAAGTTTGAAGAAAACCGCTACAAATAGCGTCCCTTGTCAATAAAGTTTATTGACGGAAGAAACTAAGACCAGTTCCTTGGTAAGAAACCAGGATCGAGGGGAAGTTTACTTCAGAAACTGAGACCAGTTCCTTGGTAGGAAACCAGGATCGATGGGAAGTTGACAGAAGAAACTAAGACCAGTTCCTTGGTAGGAAACCAGGATCGATGGGAGGTTTATTTCAAAAGAAAACTGAGACCAGCTCCTTGGCTGAAGACCAGGATCGAGGGGAAGTTTACCTTTTCTAAGCATCATCGCTTAGCTAAAGAAGATGAATGCGTAAGCTACCATTCATAACCACCATCAAAATTTCGGGTATTCTGATATTTAATCCTCTTGCACCCTGAATGCCCGAATACCTTCGTCATTCACACCTTTGGGTCCAAGAAGATTAAATAGGGGCATATGTCATACCCCAAATTTTGACCACTAAGATTTCCCATCATTGTACAAATCATCATCACAATATGGATGAACCATCATGCCTCATCAAATGCCTCAAGGGTTGTTGAGCATTCACTACAATCAAAATTAGGGTTTTAAGCCCTCTCAGAGCCTTAGACAAAGGATCAATCAAGGATTAACTTGATCTTCAACTTGTCTAGCATCTAAAAACATCTACAATGGATCAAGAGGACTCCCACTTCAAGGATTAAGCACAAGGCTGCTCCCTTCTTGGTGGATCAAGTCTCAAGATCGACAGTGTCACCAAATTAGGGTTTTGGTTGACCAGGGCCTCCAGATGGAAAATTTTCATCTGGGCACAAGCCAATGCTTCAAAACATAACCTAATATACTCCATGGAACCTCATGGACCCAAGCATCAAGTCAATTTGACCTCAGGGGATGCATACATCAAAAATCAGGAATTAGGGTTTCTTGACCTAATTCACCCCTAAGTTGACTTTTGGGACAAATCATGAACCAAGACCTCAAGAGATGATTTGAGGGTCTCTAATATACCATATTGATCCATTTGGAACAATTGATTGATCCAAGAAGCTTGAGCAACAAGTCTCAATTTCATCTGCACCACAATTAGGGTTTCGCGAGGAAAGTCAACTGTAACTTTGACTTTTGACTAGGACATGCTCCCAAACCCTAAGACATGATTCAATATCCTATATACCACCCATGGAACATGTCCATTAAGTTTGATTTAGGTTAAGGACATGATTTCCTGAAGAATTGCACAGTTTGGAATTCATCTGATAAAAAGTCAACTGTGCACAAAAGTCAACTTTGACTTTTTGAGATTTTTCACCAAAATGGATTTTTAACCCTAAAATGATGTTAATGTATGATTTGAATCATCATTCCTCAAGAAAAATCAAAGAAAGTGGGATAACTTGTAAAAAGGCTAACCATAAAAACTTAGAAATGAAAAATTTCTAAGTTATGGAAAAAGTAACACTAATGTGCCAACTTTGGAGGACCATAACTCCTAAACCACAAGGCCATTGTTCCCCATTCAAAGCTTGATTTGTAGTTCACATTTCCCTCTACAAAAGATTCATACTGACCTATGTCCAAATTCCTCATGGATTTTGAGTTATGGAGTGATCAAAATCAAGAAAAGTCACTTTGTTCCAACACTTAGTGAAAATTTCACTAAGTTAGAATCTGCCTTTACCTTTTTCCAAATGTAGGGGGATTTTTCACTTCGATTCAAAAGAGGTCAAAACCAAAAATGTTCAAACAGTTATTGTATCATGTAAGGCCTTTCCAAAATGGCCAAGAACATTACCAAATTCAATTTGAGCTATGAGATATGACATTGGCAAGATGCCTTGCTGAAATCTGCCAAGGCAAGGCAGATTTTTGCACTTTTGGTCGATTTGCCAAAATCAGCCAATTCCAAGCCTTGTCATCACTTTGGACACATCTGAGGATTGAATCTAAAGGGGACAATCACTGAGCCAAGCCTCCAAAGTCTTTGGAACAAGAAATAGCATGTTGAACCTAGAATTGCCAAAATAGGGACAAGACTCCAATTTTGGATTGGAGCATTCAATGGAAGCATCAAGGTGGCATGGACTGAGCCATTCTCAACTGAATTCAGTTAAGAGTTATCCAAGACCAAGGGAACCAGTAGCCTGTGCCCTAACCTCTAGTCAATGGCTAGAGGAGACTTGGATTTTCATTTGCCAACATTGGCCAAACCTACTCAACAGTTGCCATTCACTATTCCTTGCAAAACAAACTTGCTCTACTATAAATAGAGCTCAATTGTGATCAGTTTGAGTACACCAAAGCCAATAAACAGATGCTTTCCTCAAAATCTCTTCTTTCACTCCAATTTTGCCTTCTAAGGCAAGTCACTATCGGGTTTTGAGTTTGAGAGCTTTTCCAATCGAACCAATCACACACACACCTCATATACATCACATATGAGCTGATCAAACACATAAACAACAACTGGAACACTGATTTCTCAGAATCACCAGTCAATTGCTCAAGGTTTTAACCAAGTTGCAGTTGAGATGCCATGAAGTGATCCAGCCAATTTCAATCAAGTCCAAACATCCAAACACACTCCATAGGGTGTAGGGAAGCTGTTCAGATCATCACAACTCATCGGTAATACCTCCAACACAAATCACGGTCACCAGCTGCAAGTGGTAAGCATGACCTCTTCTAACTCTATGATCCATGCAATTTTTGCTGCACAATAATTTCGCCATATGTTCATAATCATGCATGGAATGTTTCCCCTCAATTAATTGCATTGTTTGAATCGTGTATCAAAAATCCCAGCCTTCATGCAGAATCTAGGGTTCTTGAGGATTGTTCATGATTTCTTGTTTTATGTTTAATTTAAATGAAATTAATTGTCATAGACATGATCGTGAGGTTGAAACGAGTTGATTGGTATGTGGATTACATGATATGATTAAGTATTCAGTGAGATTGGATAGAAAATGCAAATCTGAGAAACTCAGAACACGCGCGTGTTCTTGCCCTTGTTCTTGGCGCCATTTTCCAACATTTGAATATTTGAATTTTGTGATTTTTATTTAATTGATTCAAAAATTAATTTCTCTCTGAGTTTTAATGATTTTGAGTTGATTCTTTTTTAATAATTCACAAAAATGTTGAAATATTTTATTTTCCCAAAAAATCCAAAAATATTATTTATTTCATATAATTGATATTTTTGCAAAGAATTAATATTTTAATTGTTTTTGACATTTAAAATATTTTTTCCCTCTTGATTCTGAAAAGATTAATGACTTCTAATTATTTTGTAGGTCAATACTTGATTTTTGAAGCATTAATCCAAGATCATAATTTGTTTCCCACATATTAAACAATTTTTGATCATTTTAATTGAATTTTTATTCAATTAAAATACATTTTGGAAATAAATTAGGGTTTTTGATTAATTCAACCCTCACAAATCATTTTCAAAACTTTTTGGGCCTCTATTAGAGTGTAAGACCCAACCCACTTGTACAGAAACAATTTTGGGCCTCACTTATTGTATAAGTCCCTCTGTACATTTTTAAATTCGGCACGATCGTCGCCAATTTAAAAATAAACCATCTGGGCCTCTCCTTGAGCTATAAGACTCATTCAAAACTTTTGGGCCTCTAATAGAGTGTAAGACCCAACCCCCTTTTAACCAAAATCATTTTTGGGCCTCACTTATTGTATAAGTCCCTATGCGTTAAAAGAAAACCTCAGCGCGATCGCCATTTTTAACGAAAAGTCATCTGGGCCTACCCTCGTGTTATAAGCCCCACTCTTTTTTAAAAAAAAACTTTTTGGGCCTCCATTAGAGTGTAAGACCCATCCCTTTGTACAGAAAACCTTTTTGGGCCTCAGTCACTTGTATAAGTCCCTCTGTATAAATTTAAACAGTGCGATCACTGGTAAAACCCTAGGCCTCTCCTTGAGCTGTAAGCCCCAAATCTTTCTTTTTCAAAGCACTTTCTCATTTGATTTTGAATATACTTTTGTTTTCAATCTGTCTTTATTGAACAACTAACCAAACAACATGGAAGCTCTACAACCGAGTAAGTGTTTATATGCTTTCATTTACTACTTTCATATACATATAACTATATTATGGGGCTGTTTCGCTGTAAGTCTTCTTTCATAAACTCATATCAATTGTGTAATAATAGTATAGATATTTAGAGTTTCCCCGACAACTACGTCTAGAACTAGGAAAAGCTGTTTTGTTTATTCGTAGAAATAGACAGCTAGATCCCCAATAGGATCACCAGATACACTCTTCTCTTTGGCTGTCCTCATTAGGAGTTGTCAAGAAACTCTACTCCCCAGAGATGATCTCTTCTCCGTGAATGGCATCTCTTGAGTTTCTTCCAAATTCTCGAACTTTCCTGGCTTGATCTATTCCTCGTGAATGGCCTGTCTTTAATTTCTCAGGATTTGGGGACCCAGCAGCTTCTTAAAAGCATCGGCCTCCTCTTGGGCATCGTACAAGGACCCACGGGCTTCCTAAAAGAAACCCCGCCTCCTCTTGGGCTTAGTACAAGGACCCGCTGGCTTCTGAGAAGTATTCACAGCCTCCTCTTAGGCTTCGTATAATGACCTCTTCCTCTGGGAATGATAGCCTCCTCTTGGGCTTCATACAAGGACCCGTCGGCTTCTTAAAAGCTTCCAGCCTCCTCTCGGGCTTCGTACAAATTGTCCCGACGACCTCCTAAAGGTATAGGAATAGAAATCAGTCATTTTAATAGCACAGTCTTTCTAAGAGTCTACTACTATTTCTCAAAGCATAGTACAAAAGGTGAAACTCTAGACTTGGACAGTCTAAATTCCTTGAGTCTCAAAGACATTCTCAAGCACCCTTTAAGAATAGGAAGGAACCCCGTAGACTCGGACAGTCTCAATACCCATTGGATTTCCCATTTCCTTAAAGAACAGGAAATAACCCCGATCCTTGGAACAAATCCATGAGTATAACATTAATCATATAAGAACTGATTTTCTCTTTAAATCAGCATACTGGACCTGTCACTCAACTGAAACAGCAACCATAGCCTCCTCTTGGGCTTTGTACAATGATTCTCCCCAGCGGAGTCAAACAACATTTAGCCTCTCTCGGGCTTTGTAAGAGACATATAAGAGACTCCCTCGTTGAGTCAA
Source organism: Lathyrus tuberosus (assembly GCA_022829125.1). NCBI lineage: Eukaryota > Viridiplantae > Streptophyta > Magnoliopsida > Fabales > Fabaceae > Lathyrus > Lathyrus tuberosus. The sequence goes on along the minus strand of JALAZF010000073.1, from coordinate 427,548 downwards.
TCACCCTTCCGCCTCTATCTCGGGCTTTATACGAGATACAAAAGGTTCTTATTAAGCCAAACAAATTTCAGCCTCCATCTCGGGCTTCGTACGAGATACAAAAACACTCTCTTGTTGAGTATAAATCACTCTCTTGTTGAGTCAAACCTTTTAGCCTCTATCTCGGGCTTCGTACGAGACAATAAAAAAAACACCCTCTTGTTGGGCCATTAGCCTCCTCTTAGGCTTTGTATAAGAAAACCACTGGTTGATCCAATCAACCTTTTAGCATCAAAACGGTGCCTCGTTCATAGTACACAAACATCAACAACTCCTTCCCCTTCATCTAATCGCTGTAAGCGACAAGCCTCTGGATCATCTACATCCATGCCACTGTCCCTCTTTTAGCATGATAAATTCCTAAGGAAAGATAACATTGCTCTACACTGAGTTAAAGTCTTCTCCTTCAGGTTAAAATCCCCTATAAAGGAAATTATGGCATTGTCGGATTCACACATCCCGGTTAAAGTAATTCTCCTTTATAAATAGTTGTGACATACAACCCCCTCTTTAGAGATGACAAATTCTCTCTAAAGTCAACACCTTTTTAGCTTCATATCTTGGGCTTCGAACAAGATACAAATAGACTCTTTTAGCTTCACATCTTGGGCTTTGAACAAGATACAAACCACCTTTCGCTTCACGTCTTGGGCTTTGAACAAGACACCAAAATAACCATTTCCTCCCATAGAATAGGAGGAACTACGAACACTCTGATTTCCCTGTTTTGGTAAACGGGAATACGTAGGCATAAGATTGAAAGAAAGATCTTAGCGAGCACACTAAACAAAAATCCAAAATCCCATACTTTCATATATCCATCCTAATATCTAAACCTCCCACCAATTGACCAAACACCACTTTTAACAAAATACACCCAATAGAGACCCCGAATCTTTGTAGCATCTGTAACCTAACAGACCGCTGTTTAACCTCAGTTTGCAAGCAGGGTTAATTTGAGACATCTATTTCCCTTCCTTCATCAGCTTTAATAGGATAAAAAATGAATCGAGCTGTAGATACCAAAGGGCGGTAGTGTTTCGCAACCACATCCAAAAATCGCTCGCTACACCCCTGACTTTTCATTGCTGTCTATACACATATGTGCTGTTGTATGTGTTGCCATTTGCTTTTTACACCCATTTTGTATGCTGAGCATGTGCTGTTAATTGATGTTTGGTACAAGATGATGGATTTTACCGCTGCATTGCACTTATGGGCTGTAATAGCTGCTGCTTTCACTATTTCCTTCCATTGGCTTGTTTGACCAAGTTCTTTTACTTAGGATTACTTGTAAATTGTTTTAAACTAACATTTTCATGTAGGAGCTAAAGGTAAGTAAGTGTGTGGACTTAGTTCCACATACATTTCTTTCTCTTATATTCTCTTATTTCTTTTAAACTTTCTATGTGTGTTTGATAAGCATTTACATGCTTTCCTTGAATAACTTTTCTTTCATCCCTCTTTAAGATCAACTTAATTTCCATTTTGGAAGTAAGTTGTTTCTTTTGCTCTTCTTCTTCTTTCTTTTAAGATTAGGTTCTTTAAACCTCATTAACCATAGGATCACCATGTATGATAACTCTAGGGTTGAGTCTTAGTCTCCCTCGTTAGATTTTCACCTTTGATCCTCCTTTGAGTTTCTTTCTTCACCTCAAAACAAAAAGAAGCAAAAAACATTTAATAAAGGTTAATGCATATTGCATGTGAGCCTTGTATGTGGGAAAAGGAAGGAGGGGAGTTTCTCTCCACCTTCCTAGAATGTTTAGCATACGGCCTGTTAGGAAGACCATGCGATGCATTCGATCCTGTATCATAGACTTGGATGCAATACGTGTTACAAATACAAGTAACATCAAAGCACTTCTTTCTTAAAAGACAAAAACAAACAATAACGTCTTTCCTTCGGGAATTCTTTTCTCATCTCACTCATTCTCAATGTACGAACGTGCTTCTTCTCGTTCTCTTGCAAGATGGTAACGCACTCGGACCAGCGAGCCTGCAACACCTGAGCTAGAACGTTAGTCGTTCCTTAAAAAACATAAACAAGCAATCCCTAGTGAGGGGAACTACGTCGCTCTGATTCTCATGCTCCTGATGAGATACGTAGGCAGTGGGGTAGGGCCCATTCGAGCACTTCTTCTATTTTCCCTACATTTGCTTCTTGTTCTTCTCCTTTCTTTTTTTTCCTCCCTTCCTTTCTACCGTTATTTTCCAGTTCTCAGCAGCGAAGCTCCAGTAGACGACACCCTTTGATCGAGACAAGCAAGCGTGGATCCCATCGGGTACGATGGACGCGTGGGGGTGCTAATACCTTCCTCACGCGTAACCGACTCTCGAACCCAGTTCTTTTGGTCACAAGACCATGCTCTTTCCCTTCCTTCAAGTTTATGCGGTGTTTCCTTTCCCTCTCTTGGGATAAATACACATTGCTGGCGACTCTGTTTCGGTGCCACTTTCGCGTTTGTACTTGGATGAAAATCCCGGTACACCGTCTGGTTTTCCTAGAGACTCTCTTCCTTTCCTATGAACGTGTTTCCAGGCATGCACTATTTCTGTCTTTAGTGCTCTATCATTTTCTCCTTCCTTGAAGAAAAGACCTTCCAGATGAGCATTACGCGGGTCATGCCTCATCGGGTATCCAAATTGACGACGAATCAAAACTGGATAATAATTGATTCCTCCTTTAATTCCTATGAGGGGTACATTTGGGAAATTTCCACAATGGTCAATGATCCTGATCCCATCATAGATTTGATTATACCAATCAATGTCAGAGATGGTAAGAGACATGATTCTCTGCGACCAACATAAAGTACTCTTTTGATCCCAAAATGCAGCAGACTTTGGCAAATGGGAAATGAACCATTTATACAGCAGGGGTACACAGCAGGTGATCATTCCTCCGCTGTACAAATTCCTTAGGTGTACAGAATGATAAGCACCTGTAAGCAAGGTCGGTACAGGGTTTCCAATCAGAAAAATCTTAATGGCATTGATATCTACAAAGTTATCGATGTTGGGAAACAAAAATAACCCGTAGGTGAGCAAAACAAAGATGCTTTCCAAAGCGGCCACGTTCCCTATACTAGCAAAGTACAGAGCTTTCTTTATCAAGAACTGGGCTGGAAAACCCTGAATACCACCCTTAGTGGTCATGTGAGTCCTGACTTCTGACTCGTCCAAATAGATTGCTCTTGCAATGGTTTGATCCTTTGGAATTTCTTCCAGTCCAGAAAAGTGAGCTTAGTCAGTAATGGGTAAATCAGTCAGGTGAGAGTACTCCTCCAGTGTTGGTGCTAGCTGATAATCCGGGAACGTGAAACAGTGATAGACCAGATCGTAGAACTGGATTAGTGTGGACATGATTCCTTCAATTACATGGACCCTTAGCAGAGACATCAGTCCTCCATACTTAGCTCTGAAAGCCTTAGGGTTGGTTATCATCCTTGCCAGCCCTCTTAAATCCTCTAGTTTTGGAACCTTGAAGGTGTACTTATGAGTCTTCCTTCTACCAGAATCCATTAACAATCTCTTTATCTTACATTTGCAATCATTATCTTAGTTTAATTTGAAAAGGAGAGACTAGAAGAGGAGATTTTTCTTTGTTTAAAGTTTTTTATGAAATGAATGCATGAATGCAGCACACAAAAACATAGAAAAAACATGGGGTCAAAGGGTCGGTGTCATGAAGTCAAGGCTCTACCCATCCCCAAAGGTTTATACTAGTGATTTTTGTACCTGTCCTCAAAATCACTGACCCCTCTTGGGATAACGACAGCAAACGGATCGCCAGCGAGCTGTAGTATCTTAGAGTAGTCTCAAATAAGGGTAGTATCGCGTGACAACTATTTTCGATAGCTTCCGTACTATAAAATGGTTTTAGTCTACTAAAATCCTCAGCTTCTCAGATAACCCAATCGAACAATCTGCTTTCAACAACCGAAGTCGTATAGGCATTGAATCTGCAAAGGGAATCTCCACTAATTCGATGGTCGACAGGGACCTCTTATCTGGGATTCACTCTCCGTAAGATTACCCGTCTAGTGCCATCACTTATCTTAGGTGTATACTCAATCTTTCCACATGCGGCATCACACGCATTCCCATTAGTAGAAAAATAAACATGAGTATCAATTAGGAAAAATAGTATATATATTTGTCCTAACATCCTAGACCTCTAGTCCTATGATCCTATACAGATAATTAATTCCACAGCAGAGTCGCCATTTTACTGTAGCGAGCAATTTTTGTCGGTGACGCGACCACCTTATCACTGAAGTCTTGATCGACTTCGACGCCTCCTCTTCCCCGAAAGTGACCAGAAGCTCCACGTACCCCCATGGTCTGGCAGTCGCCCTGTTGAATCCTTGCAGGTCAGATCCTATGTACGACGACAGATTCTTCTAGCCCAACTTCAAGGTTCTAAACAAACCAGTGTACATGATGTCCACGGAGCTACCCTGGTCGACTAGGATCCGTCGGACATCGGTGTTGGCAAGTCTCGCTCTGATGAGTAAAGGAATATGCGAGTTCGGGGAGCCCCCATGCAGCTTCTCCCGATAGAAAGTGATTGGCTGGGATCGCCCCCAAACTTTCTCGAGCATGGACAGCTAGTCAGGACTGCAGTCGATGAGCTGGTCGAACTTTCTCTTGACCGACCCCACTGTGAGCTCACTTTATCCCTCACACGAGATAACCATGTCCGTCGGAAAGGTCTCCCAGGTGCTGTATGCGGATATCTGAGGAGGATCCTCAATATGGTTGGGGTTGATGAAGTCCTCTGGCCGTGTGATGGACATAGCGACCTGAGGAGGAGGACTGGACGACGTAGACTCTGCTTCCTTTTTGGTCTACAAAGTCTCTCATTGAGAGGATTCACCCTTCTTCGTATATTGCTTTAGGTGACCCTCCATGATGAGGATTTCAATGGCGTCTTTCAGGTGCATGCCGTCTTCGGTCACATGGCCGTGGCTGCGATGGAAACGGCAGTAATTACTCTTGTCTGTGTTGCCCTTTGACGACTTTGGTTTGAGGAATCGGACACCACCCTGCTTGAACTCCGCGTTGATGCATTCAAAGAGAATGCGCTCACGGGGAGCCGTCAGCAGTGTATACTCTGTAAAACAACCAGTGGGTCCCTTGCCTTCACGAGGACGATCATCTTGTCGTCTCTCTCTAACGCGTCTGGGGGCCTCTGATTCGTCTTTTTTTGTCACCCGTGAACTCTCTTGATCCCTAGAGTCCCGGGCTTTGTAAGCTGCCTTTTTCTCCTCGTATTGTATATACAATTGAGCTTTACAGAGTAACTTGGCCAGAGTGCGAGGAGGTTCAATTCTCACCGCCTTGCAGAATTCGTTCTTTGGTATCAACCCCTTTTTTAGGAGATATTTCTTCATATAGTCCATCGTGCGAACCTCGACAGCCTCCTTGTTGAAAGGCTCGATATACGCACGTAAGGGCTTATCCTTGCCCTGCATAATGGCTTCCAGCGTGGCCTCCGACTTGGGATGTCGCTGGGAGGCGGTAAAATGGTGGGCAAACTGGTTCTTTAGATCCTTCCAGGACATGAATGAACCCTGGGGAAGCCGCCTGAACCAGGCTATGGCACCCTTCTTGAGAGTGATGGGGAACAACCTGCATTTAATAGTCTTGCTTACATTATGATAGTGGAGCATGGCTTCGATGTTTTCTATATGCTCGCCTGGGTCGGTGGTCCCGTCGTAAGTGGCCAGGGGAGGTGGCTTCTCTAATCTGCATGGAATGCACATGTCCATGATCCCTTGCGATAAGGGCCCATGGACATCATCGTCACTGCTTGTACTGGATGACCGATAGGGGGAGTTGTTATACCCGCGGCTTCTGTTGCGGCGGGGAGAATGTCTGTGTAACCTGCAGTGCTCATGACGGTTCCTCAAAGGTCTGGTCCTATTCGGAGTGGGAGAGCGTCTGGATCTCCGCAGGGGAGATCAGTGTCATAGTCTGGCGACTTCTGAATTAGGTTCCTCCGATCTTGGGCGTCTCCAGGCGGGAGAAAGACTCCTGGATCTGTCTCACCTACACTTCTGAGGAGGAGGAGACTGTGATCTCGGAGAAGGACTGTTGGGCTTCTGCGAGGGACGCTGCTCCTGGAGGGCGTGTTCGAGCATGCTGATCTTTTCGCCTTGTTGAAAGATCAGAAAGTTGGACCTGTTGAGGGAGGAAATTAGGGCGGCTGTGCTTGGGTCCGCGTTATGAGGGACAAGTATAGGCTAAAAAATGGGACTAGCAGCTTGTGCGCGCGGCTTCACATCATCGAGGGTAGGAGAGGCGGTTTTTCCATCCCGATGATTTGTCTCTGGGAAGGTAGCTCCGGGGACGAGGTGATCGACGTTATCAGTGATAACGGCAACTGCAGGTTCTTGACGGGCATCATCGTTCCTATTGGAGGCCATGATGATCAAATGAAGTTTTGAGGGAGCTTTGGTCTTTTGGATAAAAAAGATGAAGAATCTTGAATAAAAAAGATGGGGAAAAAGTGTTCCCACAGACGGCGCCACTGATCGGAGGTGATCAGACTGGATCATCATGGCCTTCGTGTAGGGAAGATGAGGATGCTTGTAGGAGAGGAAATGGGGTTGTACCTGCAAGGTGCTCCGATGCCAAAGTAAGTAGTTGAACAAGAGAGAGAAAGCAAGTACCAAGGTAAGGTTTCAAGTATTGGATAGTGATCAAACCTGCCCCTCTCAAGTGAGAGGGTATTTATAGAAGTAACCCCCAGCGCGGGGCCAAGGTCTCCCATGTGGCCGAAATATCTGTTCGACCAATGGGAGACTTCCAGGTGGAGGGTCACGTGTTTGGCTGATTTCCATCCTATAAATAAAATTTAAGCCCTAGTGCATTTGTTTGTAGTTCTTATTTGTTTTAGCTTTACAGAACGACATGTTAATATGATTAACGATTCTTGAAATAAAACAAAAATGAATTTACTTGTCAAAACTTTTCTGCTTTTAAAATAAAGATGGCAATTTCTTTTGACTGTTAAACATCTAAAAGAACATCGATAGCTTCTCCAAAGGCGGTTAAGCTTCAAAGTGCAGAATCAAAGTACTCCTTCTAAAACCATTATACCTGAATGAAGGATCAGCTGTGTCTGATGCGAATGTTTCATCCGACGCCCCCGGCAGAGTTCTTATCTCCTAAGCCCGATCATCGTTGTTCCCCACAGGGACTATCTCTCCTAAGTAAGGCAGAATTGCTATTTTGAACCTAAGATACCTCTTCGTCCCCTGCAGTGGCCGAGTATCCAGTCGTGTTCATGTATTTAGTATGTATATCGCGTCAGTTTTGTCAGTATAAACATACATACATCATGCATTATTAATTTACATTCATATTCATATTGTATCACTATCACTCTAGTCGGTCTTATCCCCTAGTGATAAAAGTCCTCTCAATCGAGTTGTCAGTTCTTTCCTCGTCAGGAAGTGAATCATCTAAGTAATCTCTCTCCAGTTTATCTCTGGATTAGAGACGGTCCTCGACCACTTTGATAACTTGAACCTCTGAAAAGGCAAGAAAACCTTCGATAAATATCACCCTTCGTCGTTGAAGATGATATCTTTGCTTTCCCAGATTAAGGAAAATCCCCAGAGAAAGCCCTTCGAAATTGGATCACATCATATGGCATTCCTCCGAGAAGATCTCGAAGAAAAGTATGATGTAATACCCCCAAATAGGAAACAGTCTCTCAAGAGACTCGTTTTCCCTGATAGAATCCACAAATGACATCTCTAATTGAGAAGTTTATAGACCTCTACAGCTCAGACGAATGTGTTTCCCCAGCAAATCTGACATCAAAACTTTTTCCCATCAAATGGCATCTCCCTAGGAAAATTCGGCGAGAAGTTTGAGGAAAACCGCTACGAATAGCGTCCCTTGTCAAAGTTTATTGACAAAAGAAACTGAGACCAGTTCCTTGGTAGGAAACCAGGATCGAGGGGAATTTTACATAAGAAACTGAGACCAGTTCCTTAGTAGGAAACCAGGATCGAGGGGAGGTTTATTTCAAAAGAAAACTGAGACCCGTTCCTCGACTGAAGACCAGGATCGAGGGGAAGTTTACCTTTTCTAAGCATCATTGCTTAGCGAAAGAAGATGGATGAGCAATCTGGCGTTTATAACCACCATCAAAATTTCGGGTATTCCGATATTTAATCCTCTTGCACCCTGAATGCCCGAATACCTTCGCCATTCACACCTTCGGGTCCAAGAAGATTAAATAGGGGCATCTGTCATACCCCAAATTTTGACCACTAAGATTTCCCATCATTGTGCAAACCATTATCACAATATGGATGTACCTTTGTGCCTCATCAATCTCCTCAAGGAATTGTTGAGCATTCACTACAATCAGAGATTAGGGTTTTAACCTCACTCAGGGTACTTAGACAAAGGATCAATCAAGAAATGACATGATCTTCAACTTGTCTAACCTCTCAAACACCCATAAAAGATCAAGAGGACTCCCACATCAAGAATCAAGCATAAGGCCGCAACATTCCAAGTGGATTAAGCCACAAGATCGTTAGTGTCACCAAATTAGGGTTTTGGTCGACCAAGGTCTCCAGATGGGAATTTTCCTCTGGGCATGAGCCAATACTTCAAAGCACAACTTAAGATGCTCCAAGGGACATCATGAACCCAATCATCAAATCAATTTAACCTTGGGGGAAGCATTCATCAAAAAAATCAGGAATTAGGGTTTCTTGACCTAATTCACCCCTAAGTTGACTTTTGGGACAAAACATGAGCCAAGACCTCAAGACATGATTTAAGGGTCTCTAATACACTACATTGATCCATTTACAACAATGGATTGACCCAAGAAGCTTGATCTACAAGTTTCAATTTCATCTGGACCACAATTAGGGTTTTGAGGGAAAAGTCAATTGTGCCTTTGACTTTTGACCAGGACATGCTCCCAAACCTTGGGACATGATTCAATAAACCCTATAACACCTTTGGAACATAGCCATTAGGTTTGATTTAGGTTAAGGACTTGATTTCACCAAGGATCACATATTTTGGAATTCATCTGATAAAAAGTCAACTGTGCACAAAAGTCAACTTTGACTTTTTGAGATTTTTCACAATTATGGTTCCTTGACCCTAAAATGATGTTAATGTGTGATTATAATCACCATTCATCAAGAAAAATCAAAGAAAGTGGGATAACTTGTTAAAGGGGTAACCATAAAAAACTTAGAATTTTTCTAAGTTATAAAACAAAGTGGCTAGGGTACCAACTTCCAAGGATCATAACTTGAGATCCAAGCAACCATTTTGGCTGGTCCAAAGATGGATTTGTAGCTCTCATGGCATACTTCAAAAGTGTCAACTACACCTCATTCCAATTCTTCTTGGATTTTAAGTTATGGAGTGATCAAAATGGGTGAAAACATGAAATGTCACTTTTTCCAACACTTAGTGAAATTTTCACTAAGTCAGAATCTGTCTTGTTTTTTTTTTAAATGTAGGGGGATTTTTCACTTGGATCCAAAACATTTCAAGACAAACTACGTTCACACATATGTTGTATCACATAAGGGCTTTCCAAAATATCCAAGAGCTTCATCAAACTCCATCTGAGCTAGGAGTTATGACAGCTGCAACATGCCTTGCTGCAAACTATCTTGGCAAGGCAGACTTGTGCATGAAGGCATGATTTGCTCAAATTGTGCAATTCCAAGCATGCTTATCCATCTGAACACCTCAAGGGGGAACAACCAAGGGACAAACACTGGTTCATCAGCCTCCCAAGTCCAAGATTCCCAAAGTAGCATGCCAAATCCTAAAAAGCCTAAAAGAGGCCAAGACTCCAATTTTGTCTCTAAGCATTCAATGGATGCCCCAAGGTGGCATGAACTGAGCCATTTCCAACTGAATGAGTTAAGGATAAGCTCTGAACCAAAGGACCATAGGCCTGTGCTCTAACCACTAGTCAATGGCTAGAGGAGACTTAAGATTCCAAATTGATGCAATTGGCCAATAGCCTGCTGCAGCCACAATTCAATATTGCTTGCAAAACAAACTTGCTCTACTATAAATAGAGCTCACTTGTGCTCAGTTTGAGTACACCAAAGCACTACAACACTTGTTTTCCTCAAAATATCTTTCTCTAGGCCAAAATGCCTTCTTTTGCAAGGCAACTCTGAGTTTTTGAGTAAGAGAGCATTTCCATCACAGCTCATGATCCAAACACATCCAATATGTCATATCTAAGTTGTCCAAACTCTCATAAGTGACCCGTAACACCAAAATCACAAAGTCTCCTCTCAAAACCTCAAAATTGGATTTTTTTTGCATTTTTCAAGCCATATCTTGATTCAGTCACTTTGAAAACCAGATAAAGCCTAACACACTCCAAATATCATCCTCGAATTGTCCCAAATGGTTCCCCATATTTTGAACACCATTTAAGAGAGTTGCAATATTGGCCACTTTTGCCCCTTTTGGAAGAAAGAGCTCAAACTTGTTCCTGAGGATTCCAGTTGATTCCAACCATTCTAAAATCTTCCAAGGGATCATTTGAGGGTGTCCAAAGCATCAAATTGTTTCTGGAACAAAGCACTTGACAGATTGCCCAAAAAGCTCCTAAAGAGGTAACCATCACAATTCGAACTCTTTGAAATATGCATTGCTTTGAGGTCCACTGATCATGCACATCTCATACATGTTATATATGTTATGTTTGAACCAATTCATCATGTAATTTATGCCTGTAACAAGAGATAGCATAGAAAATGCAATTATAGGCCTATTTCAAGAACACTATCGAGTTTTGAAATAGGAGCCTCATCTGAAAAAAACCACCACCACCATTGGATTCCTTATGAAATTCTAGGCATGATAGACCTAAATTTTGTCCCAGTTCATGGAGAAATTAGAAAGTTACAAGCTTCACGTTTTTGGCCAAAATCTTGCCTTGCCTTGCCTTGCCTTGGCCAGGCCAAAAACAAGGCATACCTCATATATCCATGGGGTGGTTTTGATACACGGATGTATCACCACCCCAGTGGTAGGTGTAACACCCCCAATCTATACCCCCAAATAATAAAGCAGTGAAAGAAAATTCAAAATTTCATCAGAGTATATTTAAATTATCATGGCATAGACTGGGAGAATCACATTATATTGAAAAAATACATACAACACCTGCTCATAAAGATATGCAACAGTGGGGTAGCACTCAACAGAGGAACTCAGTTCCTTACACTCACATTTTCAGATTTTAGAATAAAAGCTGAAAATCTAAAACTGAATAACATATATATATATATATATCACATGAAAAGTTTGTCATACATCAAGTTATACATGCACAAGCCCAAAGATATATATATATATATATATATATATATATATATATATATATATATATATACATAATACACAATAATGAGTAACGGCCTTCCTAACTACCCGGTGTCACATATCAGAGCCGACCGACAAAAGAATGAAGACGCAAAGCTTCACAAAAATACCTCCAGCAACTCTAATCTGCAATACCTCATAGAGCATTAAAAAATAGCAGAAGGGGGAGAAATAACAACTAAAATTAAGATTTCATAATAATATGCAAATACATAATAATTCACATGCATAGCTATTGTCACCACAAACACCACATACTAATACATATAACATACCACATATACGTAACATATATCTATTAATCCAACGATATAGCATATATCAAGTATACAATATACTAACATATTTGCACATAAGGCATACCAAGTCATAGTATTTAGAAACACATCACACATCACATAGCATATGTCTACGCATAAAACATATTATCCACAACCAATGCATTTATCACATATGCACATCAAATTACCAATGCTATCACAATCTCAACACATAACAAATCAATGCACAATTTCCACACATAATCACTCAAATCATGATGTTCCACACATAATGCATCCATGATTTATGCAAATGCACAGAGACCGACACAACGACTCTATGCAAATGCCATGTGGTACCTACTTCCAATGTTTCTCATCACTAGTTCACTTGGGAACTCTGCTGGAACCACCGCTCGTTACATCACTGTAACTCCCCGTCGGGCATACGATGTTCCCCGTCGCTCACACCCCACACGGGCACACGACGTTTATGGATCGCTCACACCCCACACGGGCACACGACCCGATCGCTCACACCCCACATGGGCACACGATCGTCTATAATCATCGCTCACACCCCACATGGGCACACAACGTTATAGCGGATTCCCTCTGGAACCAAACCGTCGCTCACACCCCACATGGGCACACGACATTACAAGATGCATATCATGATGCTTGGCATACAAGGACTCATGGCACTCAAATGCATCTTCACACATATATGCAACCATAATCATGCATATATTTCAACTCCTCAATTCCATACATTCACAATTCAACAATATGAATTATCTCATCATCAATATTCATGCATTGAAAACAATTCAAACAATGCATATACTTGCCATAAGGCCACCAAATAACACATATTGAATTTCATATACACAATGCATTTCATCAAAATCCACAAGCCACAACAATTAGCATTTTAACATATACACTAACATCAATTCACATCAAGAATTATTCACCATCAACCACAACAATCCTACAATCATACAACATTTCATCATAGGTATTCACATCATATAACATCACACAAGCTATACGTTATATAACAAAAGCATACCGCACGATAAGACATCAATCGGGCACATTCACGACGGTAAAAATCAACACAACGATACGGTTTCAATTTTCTGCTATAATTGAACCAGATACAAACCTCAAAACTATTTTTCCTAGAAAGAACATCTCGTTAGTTTTCCAACTCTTCGAACGGGGGCAAAACCGACTTACGGTTCAAGAGGTATGCATTTTCGAAGTTTTACCGAAAACCAGAAAATTCCCTGCGGACTACTACGGGTTTGAGCAATTTCATCCGAAAATCTGACCGATTCAATTATTTTTTTCGAAACAAACACGTACTCATTCATACCAAACATATAGTGGTGATTTGGAACCATCAAACGTGAATTCTACGATTTTCGATTTCAATCCGAATCTTAAACCCTCAAATCTCCAAAAATGCAAAAACTTACAAAATCAACCAAATTCGATAAAACAAGCATACTCGATTACGGCCTAACATTACCCGACACAACTACGCAATCTATTCCGACTTTCGTCCGTAAAAACATCAATTTCTATTCATTTTACCATTTCTATCACATGTTAAAACCTAACATTTTCCAACCAAAAATAAAACCAACAAACACATACATATACATATATAATCGAAATATAATCGAAACTTCTCACCCTTACCCGATTAATCGAAGACCAAGCTTTTGATTTGATGATTTTCTTCTTTTCTCAAGTTTTCTCTTCTTTTCTCCTTCTTTCTCTTTTTCTCTTCTCTTCTCTTTCTCTTTCTTTTCTTTTTCTTTTCCTTACTATTTCTCTCTTTCTATTTCTATTTATAAAATATCTACTTTTTATAAAATATCTAACCTCTCCAAATGACCATTTTGCCCTTACGCTCAAATATCTCCCAAATGCTCTCAAAATGCGATGAAACTTAAACAACGATGAAATATATTTCGGGAAATAAAAGTTGAAACGAAATTATAATTTATTGCAAATATTTTACCTATCAAGGAAATTAACCAATTAACTCAATTAGCAGGTAAAATACAATAAACTCACACATATCACAAAATTCACATAAATGAAATAAATAAATACAATTAAACAAATCGGGGCGTTACAATTCTCCCCCACTTAGACATTTTCGTCCTCGAAAATATAACTGAGACGAACAACTCGGGATACGACTCTCGCATCCGACTAACAAACCAACATGCCAACCAAAGGCACACCACAAATACCACAAACCGACAAACAACCTTGCTAACAGCAGCTACAACAACAACACGACAACGACGACAACTACAACAACGACACGACAGCGACGACAAGATGCAAAGCCCATACAATGCACTTGACGACTAACTCACGACTCAAAGGATACCCAAGTTACGAACATACAGATTCACTCTTGAACCAGAACACAACAAGATAGCTACCATCACCATGGAAACGAGGCAACAGCACAAACAAGAACACAAGTTCCACGACACAACATCGATTCAACAACCTCTACATAACCATAACACCAACATCCTTGTCACACAATATTATTACAACAATGCTACGATTCCCCAATCGAACATACAATCAAAACATCCATTTACATAGTAACCCATGCAGAATAGTTAAACCTTTCACCTAACACTTCCATTCTGAAACGTCCAATAGTCTCACCATTCCTACATGTTCTCAATGTTCAACCTATGAACTCTTACAAGTCCCACGCGTAAATACAAAATGTGCCACCTCACGCTTCCGCTGCGCACTCTGATTACTCGCAACCATAAAAACTACCATGTATAAAAACTTCCAACTTAACTCATCACGCACGACATTAACTTTACCAATAGGATAATCTGAGCCAAATTCATAACTCGTCACGAATTCTAACCATCCTCGCTGTCTCATCCTCTATTCCTTCATACCAAACAAGCACTCTAAACTCTTGTGATTACCAAACACTTTGAGCCTAGAACCATAAAGATAATACTTCCAAATATTCCAACACATTACAACCGCAACCAATTCCAAATCCAGAATAATGTAGACCCTTTTATGAATCCTCAACTGTCGTAAAGCATAAGCTACGATTTTACCCTCTTGCATTAACACACTGACTAACCTCATCAAAGACACATCACAATACCTCACAACGGTTGATTAGGATCACACAAAACCAAAACTGAAACCGTAGACAACTTCTACTTCAGTTCTCCGAAGCTCACTCACAACGAACATCCAAAATAAACGACTTACCCTTTGCAAGTCAACTGAGATACCAGAAGTACGAACTTAGCAAAGTCTTCCCTAGCCTGCAGTAACAACCAACTACGCCCAAAAATCTCTAATCTCTTTAACCAACTTCAGAGCCTCTCATCGCAGAACTATATCTACTCCTGATGGATCAATAACCATACTCTCATCTGAAATAACATATCCAAGAAAAATAATCTTTTTCAATCCAAATTCTCACTTGAATAACTTAGCATAAAACTTCGTCTCTTTTCAATACTTGTAATTCCATCCTCAAACACTCTACCTGTTCTTCCCCTGAGTTTATAACAGATCCGAATACCCTCAATCAAAGCCATTACGAACTTATCCAAATAAATATGGAAGATACGATTCGTCTACTCCACAAACATTACATATACAACCTTCAAAATTTATTCTGAGCTCGAAATAATTTATCCAAAATAGCTTAACAATCTCTGGTCACCACATTCCATATCAATTCTTCTTACGGGGTTCCAACTCACTTAAGGTTTCCGTTGACACGAGATCTCAACCCATAACAAAAGTAATACCATCAAGGAACTTCAAATTATTCGCGATTCGTCACAATCCAAAACTTAAGCTATCCAGAACACAACTGCAAGTTCCATCCAAAAATACATCTGAAAACCATGCACAACTGACGGCCCATCACTATGGCTTTCCTGCCAATTTCCAGGACACTATCATCACAAACATGACCAACATCTTAGTCTCATCTCCTAAGAGTTTCTCTACTTACTTAGCAGATATAAACCTCAACTATTCACCTTCGTCCAATTAAGTTCAATCTCTACGCTCTGAGAAGCAGTCATTAACGATACCCAATCGTTCTCCCTTAGAAACATTCCAACTTGACCAATATACAAAACCTCTAATCCGCCTCACCTTCAGATATAAGAATCTTCATCGACTCATCAAAACAATCTGTAACAATTTTCTTAATCCCAAACAATTCATTGCACACACTATCAAAGTCGGAAAGACACGTCTATTCCATCCAACATAATTCCGTCTACTATCAACAAGAGATTAAGGGTGATCAGTTCCTCAATTTGTCAATAGACAGCCGACAATCATGATGGGGCATAAACCGTCTTTACCAAACTATAATAGCATTTCTTGCATCCCATACACAAAACTACCTAAGGCACAAATCCTTAGTTGACATAAACCTTACCTCCACATTCCTTCCGGAATCGGGAACAACACTGTCCAAACAACACTTACAATCTTGCAATTCACAACACACTGAGCCAGCGCTCCACACCTGAAGCAACATGGAGAAGTACCAGCCTCTCCCCCACTTATCTCATTCTAACTCCTGCAGACAACGGAAAAGAAAGACCAGAAAGTACTGACAGTGTTTCACACACATATCACGTACTAAGGAACAAACAACATCGACAATATTCAACTATCACACCAACTGACTCAACAACTTGGCCGGACGGACCGACCTGCTCTGATACCTCTTAATGTAACACCCCCAATCTATACCCCCAAATAATAAAGCAGTGAAAGAAAATTCAAAATTTCATCAGAGTATATTTAAATTATATGGCATAGACTGGGAGAATCACATTATATTGAAACAATACATACAACACCTGCTCATAAAGATATGCAACAGTGGAGTAGCACTCAACAGAGGAACTCAGTTCCTTACAACCACATTTTCAGATTTTAGAATAAAAGCGGAAAATCTAAAACTGAATAACATATATATATATCACATGAAAAGTTTGTCATACATCAAGTTATACATGCACAAGCCCAAAGATATATATATATATATATATATATATACATAATACACAATAATCACTAACGGCCTCCCTAACTACCCGGTGTCACATATCAGAGTCGACCGACAAAAGAATGAAGATGCAAAGCTTCACAAAAATACCTCCAACAACTCTAATCTGCAATGCCTCATAGAGCATTATAAAACAGCAGAAGGGGGAGAAATAACAACTAAAATCAAGATTGCATAATAATATGCAAATACATAATAATTCACATGCATAGTTATTCTCACCACAAACACCACATACTAATACATATAACATACCACATATACGTAACATATATCTATTAATCCAACGATATAGCATATATCAAGTATACAATATACTAACATATTTGCACATAAGGCATACCAAGTCATAGTATTTAGAAACACATCACACATCACATAGCATATGTCTACGCATAAAACATATTATCCACAACCAATGCATTTATCACATATGCACATCAAATTACCAATGCTATCACAATCTCAACACATAACAAATCAATGCACAATTTCCACACATAATCACTCAAATCATGATGTTCCACACATAAAGCATCCATGATTTATGCAAATGCACAGAGACCGACACAACGACTCTATGCAAATGCCATGCGGTACCGACTTCCAATGTTTCTCATCACTAGTTCACTCAGGAACTCTGCTGGAACCATCGCTCGTTACATCACTGTAACTCCCCATCGGGCATACGATGTTCCCCGTCGCTCACACCCCACACGGGCACACGACGTTTATGGATCGCTCACACCCCACACGGGTACA
Source organism: Lathyrus tuberosus (assembly GCA_022829125.1). Taxonomy (NCBI): domain Eukaryota; kingdom Viridiplantae; phylum Streptophyta; class Magnoliopsida; order Fabales; family Fabaceae; genus Lathyrus; species Lathyrus tuberosus. The sequence continues at coordinate 409,941 of JALAZF010000073.1, read as the reverse complement.
CGACCCGATCGCTCACACCCCACATGGGCACACGATCGTCTATAATCATCGCTCACACCTCACACGGGCACAAGACGTTATAGCGGATTCCCTTTGGAACCAAACCGCCGCTTACACCCCACATGGGCACACGACATTACAAGATGCATATCATGATGCTTGGCATACAAGGACTCATGACACTCAAATGCATCTTCACACATATATGCAACCATAATCATGCATATATTTCAACTCCTCAATTCCATACATTCACAATTCAACAATATGAATTATCTCATCATCAATATTCATGCATTGAAAACAATTCAAACAATGCATATACTTGCCATAAGGCCACCAAATAACACACATTGAATTTCATATACACAATGCATTTCATCATAATCCACAAGCCACAACAATTAGCATTTTAACATATACACTCACATCAATTCACATCAAGAATTATTCACGATCAACCACAACAATCCTACAATCATACAACATTTCATCATAGGTATTCACATCATATAACATCACACAAGCTATACGTTATATAACAAAAGCATACCGCACGATAACACATCAATCGCACACATTCACGACGGTAAAAATCAACACAACGATACGGTTTCAATTTTATGCTATAATTGAACCAGATACAGACCTCAAAACTATTTTTCCTAGAAAAAACATCTCGTTAGCTTTCCAACGCTTCGAACGGGGGTCAAAACTGACTTACGGTTCAAGAGATATGAATTTTCGAAGTTTTACCGAAAACTAGAAAATTCCCTGCGGACTGCTACGGGTTTGAGCAATTTCATCCGAAAATCCGACCGATTCAATTATTTTTTTCGAAACAAACACATACTCATTCATACCAAACATATAGTGGTGATTTGGAACCATCAAACGTGAATTCTACGATTTTTTATTTCAGTCCGAATCTTAAACTCTCAAATCTCCAAAAATGCAAAAACTTACAAAATCAACCAAATTCGATAAAACAAGCATACTCGATCACGGCCTAACATTACCCGACACAACTACGCAATCTATTCCGACTTTCGTCCGTAAAAACATCGATTTCTATTCATTTTACTATTTCTATCACATGTTAAAACCTAACATTTTCCAACCAAAAATCAAACAAACAAACACATACATATACATATACAATCGAAATATAATCGAAACTTCTCACCTTTACCCGATTAATCGAAGACCAAGCTTTTAATTTGATGATTTTCTTCTTTTCTCAAGTTTTCTCTTCTTTTCTCCTTCTTTCTCTTTTTCTCTTCTCTTCTCTTTCTCTTTCTTTTCTTTTTCTTTTCCTTACTATTTCTCTCTGTCTATTTCTATTTATAAAATATCTACTTTTCCTAAAATATCTAATCTCTCCAAATGACCATTTTGCCCTTGCGCTCAAATATCTCTCAAACGCTCTCAAAATGCGATAAAACGTAAACAGCGATGAAATATATTTCGGAAAATAAAAGTTGAAACGAAATTATAATTTATTACAAATATTTTACCTATCAAGAAAATTAACCAATTAACTCAATTAGCAGGTAAAATACAATAAACTCACACATATCACAAAATTCACATAAATGAAATAAATAAATATAATTAAACAAATCGGGGCGTTACAGTAGGAGGCGCGCACTGCACAAAAGAGGTCTGGGGTTCGAATCCCCCTCGCCCCAGATTCTCTTTTTTACCATTTTTCCACTTTTTATCATTTTTCATATTATTTTTAAATGATTTGAAAAATTAATAACTCTCTCAATTTTAATCATTTTTGGTTGATTCTTTTTCTGAAAAATCACAAAAATAGTAAAATATTTTACTCTACAAAAAAATAAAATTTATATCAGTTATTTAATATAATTGGTATTTTTGTAAATAGATTCATTTTAATTGTTTTTAAACATTTTAAAAATAAATATTCATCTTGAAAATCAAAACCAAATGAGTTTTAAATCATCTTGTGGTTAAAACCTCATTTTTCAAACCTTAACCAAAAATCACAATTGGTTTATTTAAACCTATTTGATATTTTTATCATTTTTTATTAATTTTCTTTGAAAAATTTCTTTTAAAAAGTGAAAATTAGGGTTTCTTTGATTTTTAACCATACTCAAATATTTCAAAACACTTTTGGGCCTCGTGGTAGAGTGTAAGTCCCATCCCTTTGTAAATAAACAATTTTGGGCCTCAGTGTATTGTATAAGTCCCGATACCGTCAGAAACCTCGGCGCGATCACCATTTTCAAACAAACAACTGGGCCTGCCCTCGTGTTGTAAGTCCCATTTCGTTTCTTTAAAGCAATTTTGGGCCTCTTGGTAGAGTGTAAGACCCATCCCTTTGTGCAGAAAACCTTTTTTTGGGCCTCAGTCACTTGTATAAGTCCCTGTACAAATTCAAAACAACAGTACAATCACTGTTAAAATTTGGGTCTCTCCCTGAGCTGTAAGCCCCGATCTCTGTTCAAAATACTTTATCCTTTGATTTTGAATCCAAATGTATAGTTGCTATCAAAAGTTTCTTTAATTTCTTTGAACAACTAACAAAACAGCATGGAAGCTCTACAACGGGTAAGTGTTTATCCGCTTTCTTTTATCTGCTTTCATATAAATAACTGTATTGTGGGGCTGCTTCACTGTAAGTCTTCTTTCATACCTTTTACATACTCGTCGTATATCAACTGTATATATACTAGTATAGTTATTTAGAGTTTTCCCCGGCAACTACGTCTAGAACTAGGTAAAGCCCGTTGGTCACTCTTGAATACAAACAAAACTATATCCTCATAGGATTCCAGATACAGTCTTCCCTTATCTCGGGGTTAAACAATATGGAACAAAGAGAAAGGCAATATTCTCGGTGAACCTTTTCTCAGACTGTCACCCTTAGAAATTGTCAAAGAAACTCTACTCCCCAGAGATGATCTTTTCTCCGTGAATGGCATATCTTGAGTTTCTTCCAAACCCTCGAACTTTCCTAGAATGATCTCTTCTCTGTGAATTGCATTTCTTGAACTTCTCTTGGTTTGGGGACCCACAGGCTTCCTAAAAGCACCCCCGCCTCCTCTTGGGCGTTGTACAAGGAACCTTCGGCTTCCTAGAAGTTCTCATGCCTTCTCTTGGGCTTAATACAAGGACCCTAACGACCTCTTAAAGGTATAAGACAGAACTTAGTAATCCATTGCTAGAGCAGTCTTTCCAGTGTCAAACCTCAGGCCACTTTAGGGTTGATTCTCATCCCTTAAGGCCCTTGCCCTTTTTTGGGCATCCTACAAAAGATAAAACTCTTCAACACCAGTAGACTTGGACAGTCTAAACCCCCCTTGAGTCTCAAAGACATTCTCAAGTTCCTTTCAAACATAGGAAAAAACACCGATCACTCTGGATAAATCTCCAGCAGAAACTCGGTCTCTCTCATGAGAGTTCCCCACCCTTGGGCCTGCCTATGGATCTAATCCTCAGCAGTAAGATAGCCTCCTCTTAGGCTTTGTATAATGATCGTTCCTCAACACAGTCAGCCTCCTCTTGGGCTTTATACAATGATCATCCCCCAGCGAAGCTAACCTTTTCAGACTCTCTTGTTGAGTCAATCAATTTTCAGAGTCTCTTGTTGAGTCAATCATTTTTCAGACTCTCTTGTTGAGTTAATCACCTTTCAGCACTCTCTTGTTGAGTATTAAAGACCCTCTTGTTGGGTCAATCTCCTTTTAGGCTCAATCTCGAGCTTCGTACGAGACAACAAATCATTCTCTTGTTGAGTATAAACGACTCTCTTGTTAAGTCAATCAACATTCAGACTCTCTTGTTGGGTCAATCACCTTTGAAAGACTCTCTTATTGAGTCAACTCTTTTAGCCTCCGTCTTGGGCTTTGTACAAGACATATAAAAGCACTCTCTTGTTGAAACAAACTCATTTCAGCCTCCATCTTGGGCTTTGTACAAGACACATATAAACCTCCCCAACGGAGTCAAAAATCCCTTTTAGCCTCAATCTTGGGCTTTGTGCAAGATAGAAAGAACATTTTCCCCAGAAAAATCAAACTGTTAGCCTCCTCTTAGGCTTTATATACTGATAACCCCAAAGAGTCAGTCTCTTTTTTGCCTCAATCTGGGGCCTTGAACAAGACATATACACTCTCTTGTCGAGTCGGTCTTATCTAGCCTCCTCTTAGGCTTCGTATAAAGAAATCCCTAGCTGAGTCAATCAACCTCTTAGCATCAAACTTGTGCTTTGATCAAGGCATACAAAAATCAACAATTCCTCTTTAGAGATGACCAATTCTCTCTCAGCCAAAACCCTTTAGCTTCATATCCTGGGCTTTGAACAAGATACAAATCACCTTTAGCTTCATGTCTTGGGCTTTGAACAAGACACTAAAATATCTTTTTCCTCCTTTAGAATAGGAGGAACTAAAATTGCTCTGATTTCCCTGTTTCGTTAAACGAAAATACGTAGGCATAAGATTGCGAAATCTTAGCGAGCATACAAATCAAAAACTTAGGTCTAGTACCTTACCCAAAACATAAACAAAACTCACTCTCCCTGTCACACTTTCCCAACCCATTAACACATAAACATGATCAATTACAAAGCGAGACCTAAAAGCTAACATCTTATGGATAACCACATATAGGATGGGTAATTGACAACTACCCATTGTATAACTTGATCCCGGACCCCCAATCTCTTTTAAGGTGTTTGTTCAGTTAAACATTCGTGTGCAAGGTTAGTTTTAGATAGTTTCCCTTTCTCTTCCAGCTTCACGGGATAAATAAGAAATCAGAAAGTAGCACCCTTTCTCCACGAGGAGGAAAACCCAAACTTCAGCGATAAGGTGGTCGCGTCACCGACAAAAGTCGCTCGCTACAGTAGTCACCTCCTTTCTCAAAAAAAAGGAAAATGAAAAAAAGAAAAGCCCGCTAAGTCAAAACCTATTAAAGAGACTTAGGCAAAAGACTGGGGAATCCCGCTGACTGTGAGTCCAAAAGGAGCAGTTCAGACAAAAGTTAGGGATAATAAAAAGAGGAATTCTTCAAAGCTTTCACTCTGAAAGTCCTCATTAGCAAAAAAAAAAAGATGAAAAAGACAACCAAATGTTGTAAGGGGAGTAGTGACTGCCCTAGGTTTTTGAACCATCACTAACTATCATCATTTCAATTCCTAGCCTATAGGAACCTGGATGTATAGCATGAGTCAACTGAGCGTAGATTAAATTTCATCATGAAGTTTGGGTGGGGACAAATAAACTTTGAGCCTTTATCCTTTATTTCATGAGCCGTGAACCAAACCACGTTACAACCTTTAAAAGACCTAATTGAGGTATGGTTGTTTTGAAAGCATACTACAACAATGTTGGATAACCCGACTCCTAATGATCTTTGCTATTTTTTTGTGTTAATCACTTCATCTGTCGTTCTGTTAATGACTATAACCACTTCATTTTGATTATTTGATCACTCCATTGTGTGCCTCATCAATAAACTTTGATTTCAAAAGCTTGCATGAATGTTACATTGAAATTGCCAATTTTTAATGAACAATACCGTTTGCGAAACAATTCAATATCAAAGGAATCCCAACAAAGGCACCCAGCTAGGGAATTTGACTTGGTAAAGGAAGACCAGTCTGGGGCAGCCGATTTGGAGGATTTGTTAATCAACCATTCCAAGAGCTGTTGAATCAGGGTCAGAACTTTTTCAAGTTCAAAATATTGGGGCAAGCTATTATGAGGTCATTCTTATGGCAAGTTGTTTCCCAACTCTTTTCAAGACAAGGGCTCTGAAGACTCGCCAGCAGGGGCAAGTTTGTTCCCCAGTTGTTACTCCCACAGTCTGAAGGATAAGTCTGAGGACTTTGTTTTGAAAATGCAGTTAAGTTGGGGTAGTTACGTCGAGATTCATGAATCTCTCCAAGAGTTTGAAGATATTGAAGCATCTTGTATGCCAATTCTTCTGTAAAATCCTCTTGGTATTTTTTTTGGGGCAGATGAGATTAGAAGATGATCACACTATTTTTATGACATCTCTTGCCAGCTCCCCAGTAAGTTGTTAGTTCAGTTGATCTTGGCCATTCTCCACAGATCTTTTGCTCCAATAAAGAAATCAAGCTCATGATGGAAATCCTAGTGAAGTCATGATGTTATACCTCGAGTGGAGTTTTCTCTTTTCTCCCTAGAGAAGGTTGTAACCTTGAAATAGAGCTGATGATCTTAATATTCATCCCTAATGATGGTCCAATATGGTGAGATTGGTTCGGTATCCATGTTGAGATGTTTATTTCATCTCCGGTTTGCTTCCTCTTGTCTGTTTTGTCAGCATAGGCATAAGCATGGCATACATGCATTCATATATATGCATGGCATCCGAGCATTTTTGCTACCTCTCTGCTGTTTATCGGTGTTGGTTCACTTTTGCGTTTACTCCCCAAGTGACTAGGTTTGTCTATTCTTTCCAATAAGGTCGTCACCTTTAGGCATAAAATGCCCATCCTTTCTAGAACTCCCCAGAGAGTTTGATTCTCGTGGATGATGGTTGCTTCAGTTATCTTTTCCATGTTTGGATAAGATAAATCCCATTTGAGTTCATTCCTCAATGGTTGGAGTCTTGTTTGACCGTTTCTTTCTAGCTTGTTCCTAGATTGAACTTTGGTCCCTGGCTGTTGTTGCTTTTGAGCCCAATTTAAACGTGCATTTATTTTGCACTATGTCTCACAGAAGAATCTTTTACAGATCCTCATTGAAGAAAAAACCTTTTCACTAGTAGTGTTGTCATAACAACATCTCCTTGGAGTTCACTCAGACAACAAGTGGCAGTCTCCTTGAGAAGCTTGTTTTGTCATTGGTATTTTGCGACGATAAGTGGCAATCTCTCCCGAGAAGCTTATCTGTCTTTGGTGTTTACCTAAATTCTTTTTGTAACAAGTGGCCATTTCTTTGGGAAGCTTGTTTTCTATGGCAATAAGTGGCAATCTCTCCCATGAAGCTTATCCGTCCTTGGTTTTATTCAACCTTTTGTAGTTACAATTAGTGTCACCCTCGATCAGTCATTACTGTCAACCCTTTTTGATGATGATTTTCAAATACACCCTTTTCCATCAACCCCTTGATGAAATTCCTATTTGAAATGTTTTATCTCCGTCAACCCTTTGACGATGTCACTCTTTAGTGAAATGTTTCATCTCCGTCAACTCTTTGACGATGTCACTCTTTAGTGAAAGTTTTCATTTCCGTCAACTCTTTGACGATATCACTTTTTAGTGAATTGTCTGTTCCATCAACCCCTTGATGAGTTTATTACTCGAGGTCTTCTCTCTGTCAATTCTTTGACGATGTCACTCTTTAGTGAAATGTTTCATCTCCGTCAACTCTTTGACGATGTCACTCTTTAGTGAAAGTTTTCATTTCCATCAACTCTTTGACGATATCACTCTTAAGTGAATTATTCGTTCCATCAACCCCTTGATGAGTTTATTACTTGAGGTCTTCTCTCCGTTAATTCTTTGACAATGTCACTCTTTGGTGAAAGTTTTCATTCTGTCAACCCTTTGACGGCGTCACTCTTTAGTGAATTGGTTCATTCCCGTCAACTCCTTGACGATGTCACCATTTGAGTCAGTTTCATTCCGTCAACCCTTTGACGATGTCACTCTTTAGTGAATTGTTCTTTTCGTCAACACTTTGACGATGTCAAATTTTACTCCATCAATCCTTTGATGATGCCACTCTTTAGTGATTATTTTTCGAATTGGATCGTATCCGTCAACCTTTTGACGATGATAATGTCTGGTGATTTGCTACTCTACCATTAACCCTTTAGTGCTGACTCTCAAGTTTATGTATCATTTTGTCAACCCTTTAACAATGCCACTCGTTTGTGAAGCTTTTCTTTCCCCAGTGGAGACCGCATTTCCGGTTCTACCTTCATTGAGGATCTTTTTGTTCTAGAATGTCATCCGTTCACATTTGAACCTGATGATCAGTCATTCCAGATACCTTTATTGGTGCCCATTTTTGGTTCTACTTTCAATAAGGTTGCTTTTTCGTCCTAGAGTGTCAGCCAGTCATACTTGAACTTTTTCATCCACTACTCTGGATATTCCCCAAGGGAGACCATCTTTCCGGTTCAACCTTCATTGAGGATCTTTTGGTTCTATGATATCATCCAGTCACATTTAAACATGATGACCAATCATTATTGGTGTTGAAATTCTGGTATCAGACATGTGATGTTAAGGTGTGATGTCACAACAACACACTCTGCACAATGGACAGCAATAATAGTAAAATAACACCAAGAATTATTGACCCAGTTCGGTTACAACCAACCTACTCTGGGGGCTACCAAGCCAGGGATGGAATTCACTACTTGTAGATATAATTTACAGACTCAACAACCCGTTGACAATCTCCTAAACTTATACTCTACTAATGACTTCCTACCTAAGAAACCACTTAGGTATGAGAGCACCACTCAATCCCTTACAAACACTCAAAGAAACCACTTTGAGTAACCTTGATCTTACTTCACAGCTTCGATCAATCAACCACTCTCTATTGCTTCACAGCTTCTAGAGAGGACAAAAACGTAACACCTATTCAAGCCCTAGAATAGTGTAAATACAAGCACTTTAAACAAACTCTAGACACTAAGCATCCAGCTCCTGATCTTCTGAATGTTTTCTGTCACTTTTTCCTTTGGTCTTGTGCGCTTTATATAGCTCATTGAATTGGTCTTGGACTTGCTACAATATCTCCCAAATTTGTTATTTAAAACTGAATATTAAAACAGATTTTCTCCTAAAATCTTTTTAAATCTTCAACCTTTTAAATCTCCTACAAATCTGCAGCAGATCTCCTATGCAGCAGCAAATATCTATCCCAAGATATTCGCATCCAATGAGCCAGCTTGCTCTCCACAATTCCAGCTAATACGCAACCCTAAAAACATCACAACCTGATGTTATTGATTCTGTAGATCTGATGTTACAACATCACCTGTGTGACATCAGACATCCAACTTCAGCAATTAAATACTTAACACAGCCCAGTGTTAAGACTTCAATGTTGCAACATCAACACCTTGAAATCAACATTGAATATACTTTGTTTTACCAAAATTCCAGCCAATCCAGGAACTAACAATCTCCCCCTTTGGCTAATTTTGGGTAAAACAATCTCTGCACTCTGCAATCAACTTCTGCACTCTGCACCTTCAGAGACTTCAGCAGCGGAATAATCTTCAGAAATTTGAAACTCTCAATCAGCAGCAGTTTGACAATCTTCATAGTCTTCATTACTTGATCTGCTGCAGCACCATCTTCATTATTGACATCAGCCAATTGGTGCTCCCCCTCAAAAACATGAACCAACATCACAGCTGTTCAGTAGCTCACAATGTGCAGCACTTCTCTCCCCCTTGATGTCTGCTTGGCTGCACTCTTCAAATGCTATGATATCTTCACTAGCTCAGTCAAAACTCCCCATAAATAACTTCATCAGCACTTTTCAACTAAACACCTTTTACTTTTAGCAGCATCAACTTATCTCCCCCTTTTTAGCCACAATTGGACAAACCTCAACATGTACATCTTCTGTCAGTTCCTCTACCACTAGTCATAGTCTTCATCCATCCAGTCAAGGAGGCTTCACACAATCATCCACAAGATCTGAAGCACACAAACAATGCCTTCCACTGAACTTTAAGAATAACACACACCAAGACAAGTGTACAATCTATTCAAGGCCATGATTCAATCTTGTCTTCAGACATCTCCTCAGAAGCATGTGCGCACAAGATTCAAACAATTTGCTTCATATGACTAAAACCATTCAAGGCCACACTGTAGCGAGCGATTTTGGACGCGGTTCTTAAGCGCTGGTCGCTCTCTGCGGTTTGAGCTTAAACTACAGGTCGATTCATTTTTTATCCTATTGTGAGTTGAATAAGGAAGGGAAATAGATGTCTCCAATTAACCCTGCTTGCATACTGAGTTTAAACAGCGGTCTGTTAAGTTACGAATGCTATCAATGTGGGGGGGCCTTTGTACTGGTTATTTGTATTTTCGCCAATACTGGTTTTTATCTAGGCAGAAGGTTTCTGGCGGGGAACAAGGATTAGGATGTTAGGACTGATGTTTATGGGATTTGGGTTTTTTTTTTTATTGTGCTCGCTAAGATTTTTCTTTCAATCTTATGCCTACGTAATCCCGTTTACCGAAACAGGGAAATCAGAGCGTTCGTAATTCCTCCTATTCTATGGGAGGAAATTGGTTTTTGGTGTCTTGTTCAAAGCCCAAGACGTGAAGCGAAAGGTGATTTGTATCTTGTTCAAAGCCCAAGATGTGAAGCTGAAAGGTCTATTTGTGTCTTGTTCAAAGCCCAAGACGTGAAGCTGAAAGGTCTGACTTTAGAGAGAATTTGTCATCTCTAAAGAGGTCTGTTTGTCACAACTGTTGGGTGACTGGTTTATAAAGGGGGATTACTTTAACCGGGATACGCGGATCCTAGCAATGCTATAATTTCCTTTATAGGGGATTTTAACCTGAAGGAGAAGACTTTAGCTCAGTGTAGAGCAATGCTATCTTTCCTTAGGAATTTCTCATGCTAAAAGAGGGACAGTGGCGTGGATATAGATGATCCAGAGGCTTGCCACTTACAGCGATTAGATGAAGGGAAAGGAGTTGTTGATGTTTGTGTACTGTGAACGAGGCATAACTTTGATGCTAAAAGGTTGATTGGATCAACCAGTGGTTTTTTTATATAAAGCCTAAGAGGAGGCTAATATGTGTCTCGTACAAAGCCCGAGAGAGAGGCGAAAAGGGTTTTGACTCGACGAGGGAATCTTTTGGTATCTCGTATAAAGCCCGAGATGAAGGCCATTTGACTCAACAAGAGAGTTTTTTTGTATCTCGTACGAAGCCCGAGATGGAGGCTAAAATTTGTTTGGCTCAATAAGAACCTTTTTGTATCTCGTATAAAGCCCGAGATGGAGGCGAAAGGGGTGGTTGACTCAACGAGGGAGTCTCTTATGTGTCTCGTACAAAGCCCGAGAGAGAGGCTAAATGTTGTTTGACTCCGCTGGGGAGGATCATTGTACAAAGCCCAAGAGGAGGCTATGGTAACTGTTTAAGTGACAGGTCCAGTACTGATTTTGAAAGAGAAAATCAGTTCTTATATGAGCAACACTGTAGTCAAGGATCTGATTTCAAGGATCCGGGTTATTCCTGTTTTTTAAGGAAGCTGGAAATCCGAAGGGTATTGAGACTGTCCGAGTCTGTGGGTTTCCTTCCTATTCTTGAAGGGTGCTTGAGAATGTCTTTGAGACTCAAGGAGATTAGACAGTCCAAGTCTAGAGTTTCATCTTTTGTACTATGCTTTGAGAAACAGTAGTAGACTCTATGAAAGGACTGCTCTATGCATATAACTAAGTTTTGTTCCTATACCTCTAGGAGGTCGTCGGGACAATTTGTACGAAGCCCAAGAGGAGGCTGGAAACTTTTAAGAAGCCAACGGGTCCTTGTACTAAGCCCAAGAGGAGGCTATTATTCCCGAAGGAAGAGATCATTATACAAAGCCTAAGAGGAGGTTTTGAATACTTCTAAGAAGCCGTAGGGTCCTTGTACTAAGCCCAAGAGGAGGCTGGGTTGCTTTTAGGAAGCCTGTGGGTCCTTGTACGATGCCCAAGAGGAGGCCGATGCTTTTAAGAAGCCCGTGGGTCCCCAAACCCCAAGAAATTCAAGGCAAGCTATTCACAAGGAATAGATCAAGTCAGGAAAGTTCGAGAATTTGGAAGAAACTCAAAGATGCCATTCACGGAGAAGACATTCATCTTTGGGAGTAGAGTTTCTTGACAATTCCTAATGAGGACAGCCGAAGAGAAGACTGTATCTGGTGATCCTATTGGGGATCTAGTTGTCTATTTCTACGAATAAACGAAACGGTGTCACCTAGTTCTAGACGTAGTTGCCGGGGAAACTCGAAATATCTATACTATTATTACACAGTTGATATGAGTTTATGAAAGAAGACTTACAGTGAAACAGCCCCACAATACAGTTATATGTATATGAAAGCGGTAAATGAAAGCAATAACCACTTACTCGGTTGTAGAGCTTCCATGCTGTTTGGTTAGTTGTTCAACAAAGAAAGATTGAAAACAATAGTATATTCAAAATCAAAGGAGAAAGTGCTTTGAAAAAGAAAGATTTGGGGCTTACAGCTCAAGGAGAGGCCCAGGGTTTTATTAGTGAGCGCACTGTTGAATTTGTACAGAGGGACTTATACAAGTGACTGAGGCCCAAAAAGTTTTCTGTACAAAGGGGTGGGTCTCACACTCTCTCAAGAGGCCCAAAAGGTTTAAAGAAAAAGAGTGGGGCAGATGATTTTTCCGTTTAAAAATGGCGATCGCGCTGAGGTTTTCTTTTAACGCAGAGGGACTTATACAATAAGTGATGCCCAAATGGTTTTGGTTAAAAGGGGATTGGGTCTTACACTCTATCAGAGGCCCAAAAGTGTTTTGAATGGGTCTTATAGCCCGAGGAGAGGCCCAAGGTTATTTTGAAAAGGCGACGGTTGCGCCGTTTGTTTTTGACAATATCGGGACTTATACAATACATTGAGGCCCAAAAATGATTTGGTCAAAAAAAGGATTGGGTCTTACACTCTCTCTAGAGGCCAAAAAAGTTTAAAGAAAATGATTTATGAGGGTTGAATTAATCCAAAAACCCTAATTTGTTTTCAAAAATGTATTTAATTGAATAAAAATTCAATTAAAATGATCAAAATTGTTTAACATATGAAAAACAAATTGTGATATTGGATTAATGCTTCAAAAATTAAGTATTGACCTACAAAATAATTAGAAAGCATTAAAAGTTGCAAAATCAAGGTGGAAAAAATATTTTAAATGTTAAAAACAATTAAAACATTAATTCTTTGCAAAAATATCAATTATATGAAATAAATAAAATTTTTGGGATTTTTTGATAAAATAAAATATTTTAACATTTTTGTGAATTATTAAAAAAAGAATCAACTCAAAATCATTAAAACTCAGAGAGAAATTAATTTTTGAATCAATTAAACAAAATCACAAAATTCAAATATTCAAATTTCTAAAAATGGCGCCAAGAACAAGCTGAAGAACACGCGCGTGTTCTTGGATTCTCAGATTTGCATTTTCTCTCCAATCTCACTGAATACTTAATCATATCATGCAATCCACATATCATTATGCTCGTCTCAACCTCACGATCATGTCTATGTCCATTAATTTCATTTAAATTAAATTTACAACAAGAAATCACGAAAAATCCTCAAGAACCCTAATTTTTGCATGAATGCTAGGATTTTTGATACACGATTCAAACAATGCAATTAATTGAGGGAAAACAATCCATGCATGATTATGAACATATGGCCAAATTATTGTGCGAGGAAATATGCATAGATTGAGAGATGACCAAGTTTAGGCTTACCTCTAGGTCGTGACAGCAAGTGCAATGTGATTTTTGATTTGGAGGTGTTACAGATGAGTGGTGATGATCTGAACAGCTTCCCTACACCCTATGGAGTGTGTTTGAATGCTTGGACTTGATGGAAATTGGCTGGAACAATTTGTGGTACCTCAGCTGCAACTTGATTGAAAACTTGAGCAACCAGCTGGTGATTTTGTGAAATTGGTGTTTCAGAAGTGATCTAAGTGTTTGATCAGCTCATATGTGATGTATGTGAGGTGTGTGAGTGATTGGTGTGATTGGAAAAGCTCTCAAACTCAAAACCCGATAGCTACCTTGCTAAGAAAGGCATTTTTGCCAAGAGAAAGAGATTTTGAGGAAAGCATCTGTTAGATGGCTTTGGTGTACTCAAACTGATCACAATTGAGCTCTATTTATAGTAGAGCAAGTTTGTTTTGGGATCCACAGTGAATGGCAGCTGGTAAGTAGGTTTGTTCAATGTTGGCCAATGGAAATGTAAGTCTCCTCTAGCCATTGACTAGAGGTTAGGGCTCAGAGCTTTGGTTCCCTTGGTCTTGGATAAGTCTTGACTTATTTCAGATGAGAATGGCTCAGTCCATGCCACCTTGATGCTTCCATTGAATGCTTCAATCCAAATTTGAAGTCTTGTCCCTATTTTGGCCATTCTAGGTTCAACATGCTATTTCTTGTTCCATGGACTTTGGAGACTTGGCTCAGTGATTGTCCCCTTTAGATTCAATCCTCTGAGGTGTCCAAGTGGATAGGAGCAATTGGATTTGGCTTATTTTGGCAAATCGAGCAAAGTTGCAAATTCTGCCTTGCCTTGACAGATTTCAGCAAGGCAACTTTCCAATGTCATATCTCATGACCCAAATGGAATTTGGCAATGTTCTTGGTCATTTTGGAAAGCCCTTACATCATACAACAACTGTTTGAACAAGTTTGGTTTTGATCTCTTTTGAATCCAAGTGAAAAATCCCTCTACATTTGGCAAAAAGTGAAGCAAAATCTGACTTAGTGAAATTTTCACTAAGTGTTGGAACAAAGTGTGATTTCTTGATTTTGATCACTCCATAACTCAAAATCCTTAATGAATTGGCCTTAGGTCTAGTTGAAGTTTTTGTAGAGGGTAATGAGAGCTACAAATCCATCTTTGTATGGGAGAAAATGGCCTTGTGGTTTAGGAGTTATGGTCCTCCAAAGTTGGTACCTTTGTCACTTTATTTTTAACTTAGAAAATTTTCTAAGTTTTTATGGTTACCCCTTTTACAAGTTACCCAACTTTTCTTGATTTTTCTTGATGAATGATGATTCAAATCATACATAAACATCATTTTAGGGTTAAAAAACCATTTTGGTGAAAAATCTCAAAAAGTCAAAGTTGACTTTTGTGCACAGTTGACTTTTTATCAGATGAATTCCAAACTGTGCAATTCTTCAGGAAACCTTGTCCTTGACCTAAATCAAACTTGATGGACATGTTCCAATGGTGTCATAGGGTATATTTAATCATGTCCTAGGGTTTGGGAGCATGTCCTGGTCAAAAGTCAAAGTTACAGTTGACTTTTCCCTTAAAACCCTAATTGTGGTGCAGATGAACTTGAGACTTGTTACTCAAGCTTCTTGGATTAGTCCATTGTTCCAAATGGATCAATATGGCATATTGGAGACCCTCAAATCCTCTCTTGAGGTCTTGGTTCATGATTTGTCCCAAAAGTCAACTTAGGGGTGAATTAGGTCAAGAAACCCTAATTCCTGATTTTTGATGTATGCATCCCCTGAGGTCAAAATTGACTTGATGATTGGGTCCATGAGATTCCATGGAGTATATTAGGTTGTGTTTTGGATCATTGGCTTGTGCCCAGATGAAAATTTTCCATCTGGAGGCCCTGGTCGACCAAAACCCTAATTTGGTGACACTGTCGATCTTGAGGCTTGATCCACCTAGAAGGGAGCAGGTTTGTGCTTAATCCTTGAAGTGGGAGTCCTTTTTTATCCTTTGTGTATGTTTGAGAGGTTTAGACAAGTTGAAGATCATGTCATTTCTTGATTGATCCTTTGTCTAAGCTCTGAGAGGGCTTGAAACCCTAATTTTGATTGTAGTGGATGCTCACCCATCTTTGGGGAGACTGACAAGGTAGGATGGTTTCCCCATATTGTGATGATGATTTGCACAATGATGGGAAATCTTAGTGGTCAAAATTTGGGGTATGACAGATGCCCCTATTTAATCTTCTTGGACCCGATGGTGTGAATGACGAAGGTGTTCGGGCATTCGGGGTGCAAGAGGATTAAATATCAGAATACCCGAAATTTTGATGGTGGTTATGAATGGTAGCTTACGCATTCATCTTCTTTAGCTAAGCAATGATGCTTAGAAAAGGTAAACTTCCCCTCAATCCTGGTCTTCAGCCAAGGAACTGGTCTCAGTTTTCTTTTGAGATGAACTTCCCCTCGTTCTTGGTTTCCTACCAAGGAACTGGTCTTAGTCTCTGAAATGAACTTCCCCTCGTTCTTGGTTTCCTACCAAGGAACTGGTCTTAGTCTCTGAAATAAACTTCCCCTCGTTCTTGGTTTCCTAACAAGGAACTGGTCTTAGTTTCTTTTGTCAACTTCCCCTTGATCCT
This sequence comes from Lathyrus tuberosus, assembly GCA_022829125.1. Taxonomy (NCBI): domain Eukaryota; kingdom Viridiplantae; phylum Streptophyta; class Magnoliopsida; order Fabales; family Fabaceae; genus Lathyrus; species Lathyrus tuberosus. The sequence goes on along the minus strand of JALAZF010000073.1, from coordinate 393,828 downwards.
GGTTTCCTACCAAGGATCTGGTCTCGGTTTCTGATATAAACTTCCCCTCGATCCTGGTTTCCTACCAAGGAACTAGTCTCAGTTTCTGATATAAACTTCCCCTCGATCCTGGTTTCCTACCAAGGAACTAGTCTCAGTTTCTGATATAAACTTCCCCTCGATCCTGGTTTCCTACCAAGGATCTGGTCCCGGTTTCTTTTGTCAATAAAATTTCTTGACAAGGAACGCTATTAGTAGCGGTTTTCCCTCAAACTTCTCGCCGAATTTTCCTGGGGAGACGCCATTTGACAGAAAAAGTTTTGATGTCAGACTTGCTGGGGAACCCAGTCGTCTGAGTTGTAGAGTTGCACAAACTTCTCTGTTGGAGATGCCATTTGTCGATTCTACTGGGGAAAGCGAGTCTCTTGAGAGACTGTTTTTGTTTGGGAGCTTACATCATACTTTTCTCGGGATCTTCCCGGAGAAATGCCATATGATGGGATCCAATTTTGAGGTGTCGATGACCTTTTCATCAGTGGTCTTTCGGAGAAAGGAAGATGCACTGCCACATCTCTGCTTAGGAGGCTTTCTCTGTGGATTTTCCTTAATCTGGGAAAGCAAAGACATCATCTTCAATGGCGAAGAGTGACATTTGTTGAAAGTTTTCTCTGGCTTTTCAGAGGTTCAAGTTATCAAAGTGGTCAAGGACCAACTTCTTTCCAGAAATAAACTGGAAGCGAGGTTGTCCAAACGCAGCGTTTCCTGACAAGGCAAGAACTGACAACTCGATTGAGAGGACTTCTACCACTTAGGGGACAAGACCGACTAGAGTGATGGTGATGCAATATGAAATGTGAATGCAAATCAATAATGCGTGATATATGTATGTATATGCTGACAAAACTGACGCGACATACAAACTAACGGGTGAACCCGACTGGATATTCGGCCATCGCGGGGCGTATAGAAATATCGTTGGTTCAAAATAGCAATTCCACCTTGCTTAGGGGAGATAGTCCCTGCGGGGAATATCGTTGATCGGGCTTAGGAGATAAGAACTCGGCCGAGGCGGGTCAGACGAAACAAGGTCTCTGACAGAGTTGATCCCTTCATTCAGGCGTACTGGGTTAGAAGGAATACTTTGATTCTGTACTTCGAGGTTCGATTACTTCTGGAGAAGCGATCAATGTTCTTTCGATGTTCAACAGTCAAAAGAAATTGCCATCTTTATTTTAAAAAAAGCAGAAAAATTTTTATCAAGTAAATTCATTTTTGTTTTATTTCAATAATCGCTAATCATGTTAACAACGTCATTCTGTAAAGCTAAAATAAATAAGAATTACAAACAAAAGCTCAAGGGCTCAAATTTTATTGATAAGATGGAGATCAGCCAAACGCGTGATTCCAAAGAGTATATACAAAGTTTGAAAATAGTAATTTACAGGGAAAAGGGCTATGTTGAAACATAACGACCACTATCCTTCTACCAACTTTGAATTCGGGACATCCTGAGCTTCTGTCGAAGATGACCTTGACTGGAGTTTTCCTCCGATGGATGGTGTAACTGCTGTTGAGGGATTTGCCTCTGTTGAACATAGTTACTTGCCATTATCCCTAATTTTTGCCTGGATTGTACTTTGATGTTTCCAATCCACCGGGATGATTTTTTCCATGTCTCTAATTTTTGCCTGGACCGCCCTTTCGGGCTTTCAATCCACCGAGACGTTTTTTTTTTTTTTTTTTAGTTTAGGCGAAGTATTTCTTGACTACATCAACATTTGTGGGGTAGGCAAATTCCTCTCCGTCCATGGTTGCAAGTCTCAAGGCACCGCCTGAGAAAGCTTTCGTGACCACATAGGGGCCATCATAATTTGGGGTCCATTTGCCCCGAGAGTCAGTGAGAAATGATTGTATCTTCTTGAGCACGAGGTCTCCTTTTCTGAAGACACGAGGTCGGACCTTTTTGTCGAACACCCTCTTCATCCTCTATTGATACAATTGACCTTGGCACAGTGCCATGATTCGCTTTTCTTCGTTCAGATTCAGTTCATCGTGTCGACTTTGACACCATTCGGCTTCTGTGAGCTTAGCTTCCATCAATACTCGGATTGACGGGATCTCTACTTGTATGGGGAGCACTGCCTCCATGCCATACACTAGAGAGAAAGGGGTTGCCCCTGTTGAAGTGCGGACAGATGTGCGATAACCGTGAAGAGCAAAAGGTAGCATCTCGTGCCAATCTTTGTATGTTACAACCATCTTTTGAACAATCCTCTTGATGTTCTTGTTAGCCGCTTCTACCGCTCTGTTCATCTTGGGTCGGTAGGGAGATGAGTTATGGTGTTCAATCTTGAACTCAGTACACAACTCTTTCATCATCTTATTGTTCAAGTTAGATCCATTATCAGTAATGATCTGGCTAGGAACACCATAACGACATATGATATTGTTTTTGATAAATCGGACCACCACTTGTCGGGTTACATTAGCGAATGACGCTGCTTCGACCCACTTGGTGAAATAGTCAATGGCTACAAGGATGAACCGATGTCTGTTTGAAGCCTTAGGCTCAATCAAGCCAATCATGTCGATTCCCCATATGGAAAAAGGCCATGGGGAAGAAAGAACTTTGAGATGTCATGGCGGTACATGAATTTTGTCGGAGTATATCTGACACTTGTGACACCTCCTCATGTACTTGTAGCAGTCGGATTCCATTGTCAACCAATAGTACCCTGCTCTGAGAATTTTTCTCGCCATTGCGTGTCCATTGGCATGAGTGCCAAAGGATCCTTCATGAATTTCTTTCATAAGTGTGTCTGCTTCTGGTCTGTCGACGCATCGGAGCAAAACCATGTCAAAATTTCTCTTATAGAGAGTGTCACCGCTCAGGAAGAAGTTTCCAGCCAATCTTCTGAGGGTTTTTCTGTCCTTTCTAAGTGCCCCAAATGGGTACTCTTGTTTCTGAAGGAAGCATTTGATATCGTGATAACAAGGTCTGTCGTCTATGACTGCTTCAATCGTAAAGATGTAAGCGGGCCGTTCAAGGCGCATTATCTCAATCTTAGGTAGGTCGTTCCATTGACCTACACTAATCATAGAAGAGAGAGTGGCTAATGCATCATCCATGTGATTCTCCTCACGAGGGATGTGATGAAACTCGACTCTGTCGAAGAAAGGTAGCAACCTTCTTGCATAATCCTTGTAAGGAATCAATCCTGATTGGTATGTGTTCCAATCTCCTTTTATCCGATTGATAACCAAGGCTGAGTCGCCGTATACATCCAAGTTCTTGATCCTTAAATCAATCGCTTCTTCGAGACCCATAATACAAGCTTTGTATTCGGCCTCGTTATTTGTACACTTGAACTTAAGTCGAGCGGTGAAAGGAACGTGGGTACCCTGAGGGGTAACAATGATTGCCCCAATTCCGTTTCCATAATAATTAACTGCTCCGTCAAAGATCAGTCCCCACTGGGAACCTGGTTCTGGCCCTTCACTGGGTAGCGGTTCATCGCAATCTTTCATTTTTAGATACATGACATCTTTGTCTGGGAAGTCAAACCCGATTGATTTTTGATCGTCAATCGGTTGATGAGCCAAATGATCATCTAAAATACTTCCTTTAACGGCTTTCTGAGCATGATACTCTATGTCATATTCTGATAACAACATCTGCCAACGGGCAATTCTTCCCGTGAGAGCAGGTTTTTCGAAAACGTACTTGATTGGATCCATTTTGGAGACCAACCAAGTAGTATGACGAATCATGTACTGGCGAAGACGTTTGGCTGCCCAAGCCAAAGAACAGCAAGTTTTCTCGAGCACCGTGTACCGAGTTTCACAGTCGGTGAATTTCTTGCTTAGATAGTAAATGGCAGACTCTTTCCTTTTAGTTTCGTCCTGTTGGCCAAGTACACATCCCATCGAGTCCTCTAGGACTGTGAGGTAAATGATCAGTGGTTTTCCTTCCACTGGAGGTGATAGAATTAGAGGATTCAACAGATATTCCTTAATACTGTCGAAGGCGATTTGGCAATCTTCTGACCAAACGCAATCCTGCTTCTTTTTCAGTAATTTGAAAATCGGCGCACAAGTGGCGGTCATGAGGAATATGAATCTGGAGATGTAGTTCAAACGTCCCAGGAATCCTCTAACTTGTTTTTCAGTTTTCGGAGAAGGCATTTCTTGAATGGCCTTGAACTTGTCAGGATCTACTTCAATTCCTTTCTGGCTGACGATGAACCCTAGTAGTTTCCCTGAACGGACACCGAAGGTGCACTTGTTGGGATTCAAGCGGAGCTTGAATTTTCTTAGACGTTCGAACAATTTTGACAGATGTTCAACGTGCTCACTCCCTGTTCTTGATTTTCCAATCATATCATCGACATATATCTCGATTTCTTTATGTATCATGTCATGAAACAGAGTAGTCATGGCCCTTTGATAGGTTGCCCCGGAATTCTTCAAACCGAACGGTATTACCTTGTAACAAAAAGTACCCCATGGGGTAATGAATGAAGTTTTCTCCATGTCTTTCGGCGCCATTTTGATTTGGTTATAGCCCGAGAATCCATCCATGAAGGAGAAAACTTTGAACTTTGCTGTACTGTCTACCAGCATGTCAATGTGTGGTAAAGGAAAGTCGTCCTTTGGACTTGCCTTGTTCAAATCTCTGTAATCAACACACATTCTGACCTTTCCGTCCTTTTTGGGAACGGGTACGATGTTGGCTAACCATTGAGGATATTTTGATGTGGCGAGGAAACCTGCGTCAATCTGTTTCTGTACTTCCTCTTTGATTTTGATGGCCATGTCCGGGTGAGTGCGTCTCAACCTTTGTTTTACTGGCGGACATTCCGATCTTAACGGTAAGTGATGTTCCACGATGCTGGTATCCAACCCTGGCATATCCTGATAGGACCAAGCGAACACATCGGGGAATTCTTTGAGAAGCTTTATCAAACCCTCTCTGGCAGTTGGACTGAGCAGTGCCCCAATCCTGATTTCTTTTCTCTCTTTTTCTGAGCCCAAGTTTACCGTTTCCAACGGCTATTTGTGAGGTTCAATGGACATTTCCTCTTGTCTGAGTAATCGGGAGATCTCTTCTGGAATTTTGTCGTCATTTTCTTCTTCAGCCTCGAATACCGGGAACTCAAAGTTGGGAGAAGGCATCGGATCGTATGTTTCAACGGGGTTTAAAACAAGCAATCTGCATGACGTGATGATTCGTGTTTAGAAGAGATAGAGAAAATGCAAGTGTGTGCAGTGTATTTATTTTATTACTGCTTGTCTTTATTATTGAATTGTTTTTTAGGATTACCATTTTCTGAAAAAGCAAAAAGAGAAAACAGCAATTAATGCGGAAATTACAGAACGATGTTATTTTATTAATGAACAAGTCGATCCTTGAAACTACAGCCCTATAAAACAAAACTCTGTCGCTTTGGGCAAAGCGAAGAGGAAAATTTACAGAAAGCGAGCCCTATCAAAACACCCGTTTCACCTGGGCAGGGTGAAAGGTTAAAGATGGCAATTACTTTGACTGATGAACGACCTTCGGAACCTCGACGGCAACCCATAGGCGGCGAACTCCTCGGTGAATCACAAAGTCTGGCACCTTCCTTGATTTGTCTTTAGAAATGACGCTGATTTCTGGTGGAGCAGGATCATGGGAATCTGTCTCCCAGGCAGAATTGTAGTAGGAGAATTCCTCAGTTGTATTTTGCATAGCATTTGTGCTCTCAGCTGTATCTCCCCATCCAGTTGGCTGGATATCTTCGAGCCTGGTACCAGAGCTTTCGGGAGCGGTGTACTTGACCATGAAGTCGTACTTTCCACTTGGTTGTCCCAGGGTGTCCCACACTTCTTTGGAACTGGAGGAGTCATCCCTCTCGATGACGTTGACCTCGGGAAAAGCATAGTTGATGAACTCAAGTCCCGCAAACGTTACGAATTCATCTTCATGTTGAGTAGCTTCTGAATGACCTGAGTGTTGATCCCATGACATGGTGGGGACACAGGTATTCTGTTCAATGAGACTCAGCTGATTTTCATTACTCGGCTGACTTTCTGGCCCCAAATCTCCTGGGTAAGGTTGCCACATTGGCAGACCATCCATTGGGCCATAGTAGTTGTGGTCAAAGTTGTCTTTCATTAGAGTGTCCTCCTCTAATGAATTTGGCAGAGCACGGCATCCTTCCGGATCACAATCTCCATATATCATTTCGACATCTGACCTTGGTATAAATCTCGAACTTTCTGTAGGAAAGCAAAAAGGCATAGGCACCTCTTCCTGGGACATATAACCGTCCTCATTAAGATAGGACTTCCACTCTTCATCTGTGTCAGAGGGGTCTTCCTTATTGATAGCATGAACTGTCTGAGACACTGGGTGAAGGAAACCTCCACTGTGGAAGAAGTTTTGAAGGGGATGAAGACTTTCATCGTTGGCAGCTGTCTGGGTACAAGTCGCAGAAAAACCAAGACCCTTCTTTGTTTTATTGTCAATAGGGATGACAAGCTATCCCCATCCTATCGTATCGGTGTTCTTGACCGCTTTGATAACATCGTTGTATGAGGAAATCGAGGTTCATCTTTCGAATTGATTGTCCTTGCCCACCGACAGTGCTTGGAACTGTGTCCCAATAACCTCCTCGGGTTCTATACCAGTAGATGATGACAAGTTGCTCACAAGCAAGGCTTGTTCCCCATAAACCGTGAAAAGTTGATCATTCTTGACGAACTTTAGCTTTTGGTGGAGGGTTGACGTAACCATTCCAGCCTGATGTATCCAAGGTCTTCCTAATAAACAACTGTATGTTGCCCGGATGTCCATGACCTGGAAAGTGTGAGGACCGATAGTTATAGGAAGATCGACTTCGCCGATAACTGTTTTTCTGGATCCTTCGAATGCTTTGACGACGACCTCGCTTGTTCTCATCGGAGAGCCTTTGAATGATAACTGCATCAAAGTAGACTTCGGCATAACATTCAGGGCTGACCCTGTGTCTACCAGTACGCTGGCTAAAGCATCGTCCTGGCAGTTAACTGTGATATCGAGCGCCATGTTATGACGGCGACCTTCTTCGGGTAATTCCTCATCACTAAATCCCAAATTATTGCAGGAAGTGATGTTAGAGACAATACTATCGAACTGTCTGATTGTTACATCATGTTCCACAAAGGCTTGTTCCAAGACTTTCTGTAGAGCCTGCCTGTGGGCTTCTGAACTGAGTAACAGTGATAATACCGAGATCTTTGAAGGAGTTTGTAACAGTTGATCAACAATGTTGTATTCACTCCTTTGGATGAGCTTCAGCATCTCATCATTGTTTTTCGAAAGGTCGGGATTACTAGATTAACTGACTGATAGATCGGGAACTTCCGTGTGAGGTTCCTTTTCTTTGTTGGGTTCCCCAACCACTCGGTTGAAGATTCTACCGCTCCGTGTTACACGACTGATGTCTGCAATATTCACGATGGAGGGTAATGGAATTTCCTTTCCATTTTCAATTGTTGTCGCACCGTATTTGTAAGGGATAGCCTTAGTTGATTCATACGGTAGTGGTCCCGGTAGATAGATGACTATGGGAACCTTCTGATTTTTCTGACCATCATAAGTACTCTCGATCCGTTCCTGGTTGGGAACTTTAGATTTGCCAAGTAGAGGGATGATGGCAAAAACATCCCTGGTCCTGTGATGACCAGAGATGGTGACAACATCCTCGACTTGATTGGCAAGGTAGTTCGGCGTCCATTCGATAGGTCCAGAACCTGGATATGGACGAATCTCTCCACGATCCATCTGACCCTGAAGAGCCGCTCGCACAAGGTAACACCCTTGATTACTTTCCGAACAGACGCTACAACGGTCGTAATTGTGCAGTGGCATCTGGCCACGCCCACTTTGAATACAATGTAACCTCACTAGGTTACCTTCCATTGCTCGGACATCCTGACTTTGACGTCGAGTAGGATTCCTGTTATTGATACTAATTTGCTGAGTATCCTCATCCATATAGATTGGCATCCACCAGTGATTTAACAAGTGCTGAAGTGCCTCTTGGACAACGGTACAACCCTGATCGTTTTCGCAACCCGCTTTACAGCTTTGATAGTCATGTGATATTCAGAATCCAAGTTGGACCTGCTCAGAATGTAACTCTACCAGGTTGGTATTCATCACGCGAATGTCAAAGATTTGAACCATATTGATCTGATAGGAGTTCCTATCATGGTAGTCTTGGATCCATCCAAGATCCATCTGACGCTGGAGGGCCTCTTGTATGAAAGAGCATCCCTATTTGTTTACCGAGCAAGTCAGACAGGAACTGTAATCGTGCCGCGGAAGATTATGATATTGGCTTTGCCTTGAGTGCATTGCCACCAAGTTGACATTCATTGCACGAATGTCGTGGTTCTGAATGACATTAGAATTCGTATAGACCATGTTAACTCCACGAACTCGGTGCTCTTGGATCCATCCGAGATCCATTTGTTCCTGTAGAGCCGCTTGCACCACAGAACATCCTTTAGAGCAAATATCACACTGATGATAGTTATGAGGGGGCACATGGCCATATCCACTCTGTCTACAATGCATCTTGACCAGATTGGTCTTTAACAAGAGTACATCATGAATTTGATAGACATTGTTAGTCTCTTTCTGAATCAGATTGACTGCAGCCTTCTCATGTTGAGGCAGCGGGTTCGTAAGAACATTAGGATTCGTATCTTTGAAAGATAAGAGCCTGCTCCTAACAAGCTTTTGCACGTCGGATTTGAAATTAAGACAAGTTTTAATGCTATGCCCTGAACCTCCTTGATGATAAGGGCATGTTTGATCCACCTTAAACCAAAAAGGCAGATTTTCCAGAACTGTAAGAGGGGACTTAGTCTGAATGTGCCCCTTGGCTAGCAGTAAGGGAAACAGCTCTGCGTACGTTACAGGTATAGGATCAAATCCTGGTGGCCGTGTTGTACGGTTGTTGTTGTATTGAGGACGAGTCTGCTGAAGAGGCTGTTGCGTCCTTTGCTGATCAGGTTGGCTCTGCGCAACCTGAGGTTGATAAGTAGGAATAGGCGCAAGGCTAATAGCAGGAGTCACAGCTGCTACTGGCTGATAACGTCGCCTTTGCTTTCCGAGAAAGATATTCCCAATATCTTGTTCTTTCTTCTTAGGGAGAGCACTACCGTATTTTTTAGTACCGCTCGTCGATCCAGTGTCTTTTACCAAACGTCCTTCTCGGACGGCTTCCTCAAGACGTACACCCATGCCGACCATTTCGGTGAAATCACTGGGTGCACTGGCAACCATTCGGTCATAGTTTAAGAAGATCTTTATCATCTCTTTTTCCTCAAGAGGTGGACAAATTTGAGCGGAAATTTCACGCCATCTTTGAGCATACTCCTTAAAGGTTTCCTTGTCCTTTTGTGGCATTGATCTGAGTTGATCTCTGTCGGGTGCCATGTCCAAATTGTATTTGTATTGTTGGACGAAGGTAGTACCAAGATCTCTGAAAGTGCTGATCGTAGTACGGTTTAAACCCATGTACCATTTGAGTGCGGCACCGGTTAAACTATCCTGAAAGTAGTGAATCAGTAGGTCCTGATTCTCAGTCTGAGCTGACATCCGTCGAGCGTACATCACCAGATGGCTTTGAGGGCAAGAGTTACCCTTGTACTTTTCAAAGTTGGGCACTTGAAATTTGTGCGGAACTTTCACGTTAGGGACCAAGCAGAGATCTGCGGCGTCCTTTCCAAATAGATTCTGACCACGAATGGCTTGCAGTTCCTTCTGCATTTCCAGGAACTGTTCCTGGAATTCATCCATTCTGTCGAACATAGTTTCCTTCTCACCAGAAGGTGTTGGCGGAATCTGTCCTTCTGGGACAGTGTGCACCACAGGGGGTGGTACCGTGACTACGGCAGTGAATCTTGGCGTTTCCCGAAGTTTGTAACCTTCAGGAGTCTTCAGTATGCCCCGGGCATCTTCGCTTTCCCGAAGTTTGTAACCTTCAGGCCCAACGGCTTCTGTTGTGATTCCCTGATCTTCAGTGATCGGCGAAACATATCCTTCCGGGATATAGTTAACAGGCATGCCCCAAGGACGATCTTTCGGCATTTGATACCTAGGATCATACTTCTCCACGATGGGCGTTGAGGTGATCTCGGAGTTCACAGTCCTTTGTAGCTGAGCTTCTGCCATGGCTTGCATGTCGTTACGAAGCTTTCTCATATCCTCCCTCAGAGCGTCGATCTCTTCTTTCAGCTCTCTGTTTTCTTCCTCAAGATCATCCATCCTTTTCTGACGATTGGCCCGAGTATTGTACGAATGAGACAGTTTGACTCTAGAATCGACACACAAACGTGAGATTCGTAAGGAAGAAGAATACGTGATGTGAGAATGATGAATGCAATGATTATATTAATTGTTTTTCTTGGTTTAATCAAAATAAACTTCGACAATTAGATTGCAAATATCAAACAGTGGGGAAACCCCTTTTTATTGAAATTCCAAGGATTACAGAAATGAAATACAGTAGATCATAAAGTGCAGAAACAGAAACCTAAGCTAATGGGTCCCGAGTCCTCTCTGAAGAGAAATCGGGTGCTGATTCTGGGACTTTCCTTTTCTTTGACCGGGGCTCTTGGGCCGTTGTCGGTTTGTCATTCCTTTGCCAGGTGAAAGGAGTGAGCAAATTCCTTTGGTCATCTTGGTTCTCTACAGCATGTTGCTCCAAAATTTTAATCAGAGCATCTTTCTCTTTCAGTAATTGCTGTATTTTGATGCACTCTATGTCGAGGGTGCGGTACTTGTTCTTCCAAGACCTTCTCTCCTTTTGAACTTTGTTGAGAGTAACCTGAAGCCTTTCAGTTTCCGTCATGAAGTACATGACCGATTCTCTCGGCGGAAGAATTTCGTAACGAGGATAAGGCATTTTTAGCTTGAAAGCTCTAGTTTGTACCCAATGGAGATAAGGCTCCACCGAGACACAGTCCGCTTTTCCTAGAGACTCTCGTCCTTTCTTATGAACGTGTTTCCAAGCGTGCATTATTTCCATCTTTAGTGCTCTGTCGTTTTCTCCTTCTTTGAAGAAAAGACCTTCCAGATGAACACCCAGGGGGATGTGTCTCATCGAGTATCCAAATTGACGGCGAACCAATACCGGATGGTAGTTGATTCCTCCTTTAGTTCCTATAAGGGGTACGTTGGGGAAGTTTCCACAACGATCAATGATCCTGATTCCCTCATAAATCCTATTACACCAGTCTATATCAGAGTTGGTAAGAGACATGATCTTCTGTGACCAATGTAAGGCACTCTTACAATCCCAAAAAGCAGCAGACTTGGGCAAGTGAGAGATGAACCATTTATAAAGCAGAGGTACACAACATGTGATCTCCCCTCTGCTGTACAAATTTCCCAAGTGTACAGAATGATACGCATCTGCGAGCAAAGTCGGTACAGGGTTTCCAATGAGAAAAACCTTAATGGAGTTAATGTCGATGAAATTATTAATGTTGGGAAACAAAAATAACCCGTAGGTGAGCAAGACAAAGATGCTTTCAAAAGCATTAACGTTTCATATATTGGCAAAATACAGGGCCTTCTTCGTCAAGAACTGGGCCGACAAACCTTAGATGCCACCCTTAGTAGTCATGTGAGTCCTGACCTCAGACTCATCCAAATGAATTGCTCTTGCAATGGTCTGATTCTTTGGAATTTCTTCCAGTCCAGAAAATGGAGCTCGATCAGTGATATGTAGATCAGTCAGATGAGAATACTCCTTCAGCGTTGGTGCTAACTGGTAATCTGGGAATGTGAAACAATGATAAATCGGATCGTAAACTGAATGAGCGCGTCCATGATTCCCTCAATCACATGGACTCTACCAAAATCCATTAGTGCAATCCTTTTCTCTGATATTTGCAAAAACAGTCTTAGTTTAATTTGAAAAACAGAGAAACTAGAAGAGAAGTTTTTTTTTCATTTTAATGTTTTTTAGATGAATGCATGAATGCAGCACACAAAAACATAGAAAAAACATGGGGTCAAAGGGTCGTTGTCATGAAGTCAAGGCTCTACCCATCCCAAAGGTTTATACTAGGGTGATTTTTGTACCTGTACTCATTATCATCAGCTCCTCCCAGGAAAGCAAAACAACAAGCGGATCGCCAGCGAGTTGTAGAGTAATCTTAGAGTAAGTGCCATTCACCGAGAATAGATCACCAGCCTCAAATGAGGGTAGTATCGCGTAACAACTATTTTCGATAGTTTCCGCACTACGAAAGGGTTTGGCTCCTCAGCTTCTCAGACTTAACAACCGGCCCATTGGCTAAGAGAGTGAATGGGTTGCGTTGGCCAGCCTCCACTGAGGTTGATGGTCGACCTTGTCGCCATCACTTATCTTAAGTGTATACTCAGTCTTTCCACATACGGCATCACCCGCATTCCCATTAGCAGAAAAATAAACACGTATAGAAATTAGGAAAAGCAGTATATATATTTGTCTTAAACATCCTAGACCTTTGAAGCTATGAATCCTAAGTTCCTGACAGAAATGGGTTCCCCGGCGGAAGCCCCAATCTGTGGTATTCACAAGAGGTGAAAAAGAAGACCGTGCCTAGGTCTATCTTTGATAGGGCCCCACGGTGGGTGCCATTTTTTCTGTAGCGAGCGATTTTGGACGCAGTTCTTAAGCGTTAGTCGCTCTCTGCGGTTTGAGCTTAAACTACATGTCGATTCATTTTTTATCCTATTGTGAGCTGAATAAGGAATGGAAATAGATGTCTCCAATTAACCTAGCTTGCATACTGAGTTTAAACAGCGGTCTGTTAAGTTACGAATGCTATCAATGTGGGGGGGCCTTTGTACTGGTTATTTGTATTTTCGCCAATACTGGTTTTTATCTAGGCAGAAGGTTTCTGGCGGGGAACAATGATTAGGATGTTAGGACTGATGTTAATGGGATTTGGGTTTTTTGTTGATTGTGCTCGCTAAGATTTTTCTTTCAATCTTATGCCTACGTATTCCCGTTTACCGAAACAGGGAAATCAGAGCGTTCGTAGTTCCTCCTATTCTATGGGAGGAAATTGGTTTTTGGTGTCTTGTTTAAAGCCCAAGACGTGAAGCGAAAGGTGATTTGTATCTTGTTCAAAGCCCAAGATGTGAAGCTGAAAGGTCTATTTGTGTCTTGTTCAAAGCCCAAGACGTGAAGCTGAAAGGTCTGACTTTAGAGAGAATTTGTCATCTCTAAAGAGGTCTGTTTGTCACAACTGTTGGGTGACTGGTTTATAAAGGGGGATTACTTTAACCGGGATACGCGGATCCTAGCAATGCCATAATTTCCTTTATAGGGGATTTTAACCTGAAGGAGAAGACTTTAACTCAGTGTAGAGCAATGCTATCTTTCCTTAGGAATTTCTCATGCTAAAAGAGGGACAGTGGCGTTGATATAGATGATCCAGAGGCTTGCCGCTTACAACGATTAGATGAAGGGAAAGGAGTTGTTGATGTTTATGTACTGTGAACGAGGCACAGCTTTGATGCTAAAAGGTTGATTGGATCAACCAGTGGTTTTTTTATATAAAGCCTAAGAGGAGGCTAATATGTGTCTCGTACAAAGCCCGAGAGAGAGGCAAAAAGGGTTTTGACTCGACGAGGGAATCTTTTGGTATCTCGTATAAAGCCCGAGATGAAGGCCATTTGACTCAACAAGAGAGTTTTTTTGTATCTCGTACGAAGCCCGAGATGGAGGCTAAAATTTGTTTGGCTCAATAAGAACCTTTTTGTATCTCGTATAAAGCCCGAGATGGAGGCGAAAGGGGTGGTAGACTCAACGAGGGAGTCTCTTATGTGTCTCGTACAAAGCCCGAGAGAGAGGCTAAATGTTGTTTGACTCCGCTAGGGAGGATCATTGTACAAAGCCCAAGAGGAGGCTATGGTAACTGTTTAAGTGACAGGTCCAGTATACTGATTTTGAAAGAGAAAATCAGTTCTTATATGAGCAACACTGTACTCAAGGATCTGATTTCAAGGATCCGGGTTATTCCTGTTTTTTAAGGAAGCGGGAAATCCGAAGGGTATTGAGACTGTCCGAGTCTGCGGGTTTCCTTCCTATTCTTGAAGGGTGCTTGAGAATGTCTTTGAGACTCAAAGAGATTAGACTGTCCAAGTCTAGAGTTTCATCTTTTGTACTATGATTTGAGAAACAGTAGTAGACTCTATGAAAGGACTGCTCTACGCATATGACTAAGTTCTGTTCCTATACCTCTAGGAGGTCGTCGGGACAATTTGTACGAAGCCCAAGAGGAGGCTGGAAACTTTTAAGAAGCCGACGGGTCCTTGTACTAAGCCCAAGAGGAAGCTATCATTCCCGGAGGAAGATATCATTATACGAAGCCTAAGAGGAGGCTGTGAATACTTCTAAGAAGCCGTAGGGTCCTTGTACTAAGCCCAAGAGGAGGCTGGGTTGCTTTTAGGAAGCCTGTGGGTCCTTGTACGATGCCCAAGAGGAGGCCGATGCTTTTAAGAAGCCCGTGGGTCCCCAAACCCCGAGAAATTCAAGGCAAGCTATTCACAAGGAATAGATCAAGTCAGGAAAGTTCAAGAATTTGGAAGAAACTCAAAGATGCCATTCACGGAGAAGACATTTATCTTTGGGAGTAGAGTTTCTTGACAATTCCTAATGAGGACAGCCGAAAAGAAGACTGTATCTGGTGATCCTATTGGGGATCTAGTTGTCTATTTCTACGAATAAACGAAACGGCGTCACCTAGTTCTAGACGTAGTTGTCAGGGAAACTCGAAATATCTATATTATTATTACATAGTTGATATGAGTTTATGAAAGAAGACTTACAGTGAAACAGCCCCGCAATACAGTTATATGTATATGAAAGCGGTAAATGAAAGTAATAACCACTTACTCGGTTGTAGAGCTTTCATGCTGTTTGGTTAGTTGTTCAACAAAGAAAGATTGAAAACAACAGTATATTCAAAATCAAAGGAGAAAGTGCTTTGAAAAAGAAAGATTTGGGGCTTACAACTCAAGGAGAGGCCCAGGGTTTTATCAGTGAGCGCACTGTTGAATTTGTACAGAGGGACTTATATAAGTGACTGAGGCCCAAAAAGTTTTCTGTACAAAGGGGTGGGTCTTACACTCTCTCAAGAGGCCCAAAAGGTTTAAAGAAAAAGAGTGGGGCTTATAACACGAGGGTAGGCCCAGATGATTTTTCCGTTTAAAAATGGCGATCGCGCCGAGGTTTTCTTTTAACGCAAAGGGAATTATACAATAAGTGAGGCCAAAATGGTTTTGGTTAAAAGGGGATTGGGTCTTACACTCTATTAGAGGCCCAAAAGTGTTTTGAATGGGTCTTATAGCCCGAGGAGAGGCCCAAGGTTATTTTGAAAAGACGACGGTCGGGCCGTTTGTTTTTTACAGTATCGGGACTTATACAATACACTAAGGCCCAAAAATGATTTGGTCAAAAAAAGGATTGGGTCTTACAATCTCTCAAGAGGCCCAAAAAGTTTAAAGAAAATGATTTATGAGGGTTGAATTAATCCAAAAACCCTAATTTGTTTTCAAAAATGTATTTAATTGAATAAAAATTCAATTAAAATGATCAAAATTGTTTAACATATGAAAAACAAATTGTGATCTTGGATTAATGCTTCAAAAATTAAGTATTGACCTACAAAATAAATTGAAAGCATTAAAAGTTGCAAAATCAAGGTGGAAAAAATATTTTAAATGTTAAAAACAATTAAAACATTAATTCTTTGCAAAAATATCAATTATATGAAATAAATAATATTTTTGGGATTTTTTGATAAAATAAAATATTTTAACATTTTTGTGAATTATTAAAAAAAGAATCAACTCAAAATCATTAAAACTCAGAGAGAAATTAATTTTTTAATCAATTAAACAAAATCACAAAATTCAAATATTCAAATTTCTAAAAATGGCGCCAAGAACAAGCTGAAGAACACGCGCGTGTTCTTGGATTCTCAGATTTGCATTTTCTCTCCAATCTCACTGAATACTTAATCATATCATGCAATCCACATATCATTATGCTCGTCTCAACCTCACGATCATGTTTATGTCCATTAATTTCATTTAAATTAAACATACAACAAGAAATCACGAAAAATCCTCAAGAACCCTAATTTTTGCATGAAGGCTAGGATTTTTGATACACGATTCAAACAATGCAATTAATTGAGGGAAAACATTCCATGCATGATTATGAACATATGGCCAAATTATTGTGCGAGGAAATATGCATAGATTGAGAGATGACCAAGTTTAGGCTTACCTCTAGGTCGTGACAGCAAGTGCAATGTGATTTTTGATTTGGAGGTGTTACAGATGAGTGGTGATGATCTGAACAGCTTCCCTACACCCTATGGAGTGTGTTTGAATGCTTGGACTTGATGGAAATTGGCTGGAACAATTTGTGGTACCTCAGCTGCAACTTGATTGAAAACTTGAGCAATCAGCTGGTGATTTTGTGAAATTGGTGTTTCAGAAGTGATCTAAGTGTTTGATCAGCTCATATGTGATGTATGTGAGGTACGTGAGTGATTGGTGTGATTGGAAAAGCTCTCAAACTCAAAACCCGATAGCTACCTTGCTAAGAAAGGCATTTTTGCCAAGAGAAAGAGATTTTGAGGAAAGCATCTGTTAGATGGCTTTGGTGTACTCAAACTGATCACAATTGAGCTCTATTTATAGTAGAGCAAGTTTGTTTTGGGATCCACAGTGAATGGCAGCTGGTAAGTAGGTTTGTTCAATGTTGGCCAATGGAAATGCAAGTCTCCTCTAGCCATTGACTAGAGGTTAGGGCTCAGAGCTTTGGTTCCCTTGGTCTTGGATAAGTCTTAACTGATTTCAGATGAGAATGGCTCAGTCCATGCCACCTTGATGCTTCCATTGAATGCTTCAATCCAAATTTGAAGTCTTGTCCCTATTTTGGCCATTCTAGGTTCAACATGCTATTTCTTGTTCCATGGACTTTGGAGACTTGGCTCAGTGATTGTCCCCTTTAGATTCAATCCTCTGAGGTGTCCAAGTGGATAGGAGCAATTGGATTTGGCTGATTTTGGCAAATCGAGCAAAGTTGCAAATTCGGCCTTGCCTTGACAGATTTCAGCAAGGCAACTTTCCAATGTCATATCTCATGACCCAAATGGAATTTGGCAATGTTCTTGGTCATTTTGGAAAGCCCTTACATCATATAACAACTATTTGAACAAGTTTTGTTTTGATATCTTTTGAATCCAAGTGAAAAATCCCTCTACATTTGGCAAAAAGTGAAGCAAAATCTGACTTAGTGAAATTTTCACTAAGTGTTGGAACAAAGTGTGATTTCTTGATTTTGATCACTCGATAACTCAAAATCCTTAATGAATTGGCCTTAGGACTAGTTGAAGTTTTTGTAGAGGGTAATGAGAGCTACAAATCCATCTTTGGATGGGAGAAAATGGCCTTGTGGTTTAGGAGTTATGGTCCTCCAAAGTTGGTACCTTTGTCACTTTATTTTTAACTTAGAAAATTTTCTAAGTTTTTATGGTTACCCCTTTTACAAGTTACCCAACTTTTCTTGATTTTTCTTGATGAATGATGATTCAAATCATACATAAACATCATTTTAGGGTTAAAAAACCATTTTGGTGAAAAATCTCAAAAAGTCAAAGTTGACTTTTGTGCACAGTTGACTTTTTATCAGATGAATTCCAAACTGTGCAATTCTTCAGGAAACCATGTCCTTGACCTAAATCAAACTTGATGGGCATGTTACAAGGGTGTCATAGGGTATATTTAATCATTTCCTAGGGTTTAGGAGCATGTCCTGGTCAAAAGTCAAAGTTACAGTTGACTTTTCCCTTAAAACCCTAATTGTGGTGCAGATGAACTTGAGACTTGTTACTTAAGCTTCTTGGATTAGTCCATTGTTCCAAATGGATCAATATGGCATATTGGAGATCCTCAAATCCTTTCTTGAGGTCTTGGTTCATGATTTGTCCCAAAAGTCAACTTAGGGATGAATTAGGTCAAGAAACCCTAATTCCTGATTTTTGATGTATGCATCCCCTGAGGTCAAAATTGACTTGATGATTGGGTCCATGAGATTCCATGGAGTATATTAGGTTGTGTTTTAGATCATTGGCTTGTGCCCAGATGAAAATTTTCCATCTGGAGGCCCTGGTCGACCAAAACCCTAATTTGGTGGCACTGTCGATCTTGAGGCTTGATCCACCTAGAAGGGAGCAGGTTTGTGCTTAATCCTTGAAGTGGGAGTCCTTTTTGATCCTTTGTGTATGTTTGAGAGGTTTAGACAAGTTGAAGATCATGTCATTTCTTGATTGATCCTTTGTCTAAGCTCTGAGAGGGCTTGAAACCCTAATTTTGATTGTAGTGGATGCTCACCCATCTTTGGGGAGACTGACAAGGTAGGATGGTTTCCCCTTATTGTGATTATGATTTGCACAATGATGGGAAATCTTAGTGGTCAAAATTTGGGGTATGACACACACCAAAACACCAATCGACATGCTATCTGACATTATATCCTCATAAGAGGTAACCAATCTCCACAAGCTTGATCAGCATAAATGCACCTTTGCTGCAAAATCCATAGACAAGTACTCCCCCTGTCATGATTAACAAATGCTTTAGATGGAGATGAACATTTGAGCACATTTTCTGAGTACATGCATTTTGGTACCACTGTCCCTTTCTCCAAAGGCTAACATACAATTCATCTTCACCATCCAAGGCAAACCTTCTACTTCATCATTCTCCCGTATGACTATGTAGATGCTCCTTAGATATAATGTAAGCACTAAGCTTCAGATCCAGAACAACGACATCCTTCACCAAGGATACTCTTGACACCAGGGTATTACATATGCTCCACTACTGGATTTACTATTAGCAAAATAATCCAAACTCAACACTGTGTCACAAACTCCACAAATTCTCAGTTTACTTATAAGCTTTACTGAGATCCAGTCTCTTCAAGAGATCACAATTCCTCCATCCTTACATCCACCAGTAGTTGTTGAAACTGGTGAAGTCTTCAAAGATAGTAGTCATGCTTTGCCAGAACAAGCTACTAAACACATGACCATAATCTCCACTACTTCTGACCAAAAATGCTAGAGCATCCAACTCCACATGTCCGATCTTAACCATCTTCCAGATATAACCACCAGCAAACATGATGCTATAACATCTTTTGAGACATCAGCTTCTCATCACCATTCAAAGGACTCATTGCACAGAGAAGTCCTTTCAAGAAGCTCCCAATAAAACACAGTCAGAGCAACTTATTCATACACACCTGAATACCATAAGTTCCCACACCCTCTCTGAACCATATCCTAGCAAACTCAACCATATCCAGAGTATCTATACCAAATTATTTTTCCAGAACATACTTCCACCATTTTATGAAAAGCACGGGAATGTTATCTAGTATGGCCTTTTGAATTTTCTCAGAAGTTCTAACAACAACGGCTTCCTTCATTTGAGAGATATCCTAGACATTTTTCATCAGACTTATCTCTGATCTTCCTATTTTTGGAAGAGATGAACACTTTACTCCTGGATTTTGTAGTACCATCCACATAGATCTTCTGCTTATCAGTTCTCATCTTTGGAGGTGACTCAATAGCTTTCCTCTTCCTTGATTTCAGTCGTTTAGCAACCCCAGAAACCACTTTTGCAATTAATTCATCGTCACTCTTCTTTATTTTAAGGTTAGAAGTACCTTTCTTGACTTGAGATGTTTTAACATCAGCTCTAGCATCTGCATCTTCCAACCTAAGGATTGTCAACTTGTGAAATTTTTCTTCTGAACTATAGGAGTCATTAGTCAGGTTGTCATCTTTCTTGGCCTTGCAAGTATTCAGCTCCCAACACTTCTTAAGGTCACAGCTTTTGATCCTTCCATCAGCATTGTTGACTCCTTCATCTTGCTCACATAACTGACTACTCAAGTTGGCTTTTAACACATCATCCAACTTAGGAGTAACAGCACCATAAGTCATTAACCCAGATTGACTTTTCACCATACTTTCACACTTGATGTCACCATCTGATGTTACAACATCAACCTTAGCATCACTAGATAAGCTGTCCACTTGAGGTATCCACTGATAGCAATTATCTTTGGATCTTACTCCCTTCATCACTACCTCATTCTGCTCATCAGCTACCACACATTCATCTTTGGTGTAGCTTACCTTGTAACCTTCATCACAAAGTTGACTTATGCTAATTAAATTAGCACTCAACCCTTGAACAAGGAGCACATTATCAAGAGTAAGACCATCATGATTCTTCACTCTTCCAACTCCTTCTACTACTCCTTTTTCCCCATTGCCAAAAATAACATCATTTGCATGGCAAGGATTGAACTCTACCAAATGCTTCTTGGATCCAGTCATGTGCTTTGAACATCCACTGTCAAAGTACCATTCATCCATAAAAAAATGTCCATCTGATGTGTGAGCCAATAGACATGTGACCTGAGCTTTAGGAACCCATTGTTTTACTACTTTGGGCCTGACCTCCTTCTGTCTGGGTTGAGGAGCATATTGTGGATAACCATGCAGTTTAAAACACGAGTACTGCATATGTCCAAACCTTCCACAATAGAGGCATCTAACTCTGTCATTTCTGAGTCTTCTGCTATGATGAGATTGCTTATCCAGCCATCCATAATGTGGTCTCCTCCTACCATAACTCCCTGCCATCTATTATGCTGGTATCTTCTCCCATACGACGGCTGAGAATGATGTTTCCTTGATTGTCTCCCATGATGGTGTGGCTTTCTTCTTCCATAGATATAAGGAATAGCATTGGTGTATCCATATCCATAACCATACCAGTTGTCCTGATGTTGAGACACCTGATGAGACATGTGCTGTTTGAACTGAGCAGCTTGCATGCTCTCGTGGTATTGTGGGGGCATATACTGACTAGCTCCTTGTGGCTGCTTTCTCTTCTGATAGGGACCAGTCTTCTTCTCAATCTTCTTAGGTTGGGAAACATCAGCTTTCTTAGGGGTAGTATCCTGCTTCTTTGGCTGATGTTGAGATGAAAGTTGTGACACTTCCTTCTTTGAACCTGAAGTGCTTTCTTCTGAAGTTCCCTTATCCTCAGCCACATAACCTATCCCAGCTTTGTCTCCAGCAGCTTTTTCTGACTGAAGGATCTTGTCAAGTGTGTTTGTACCACATCTCAGCATCCTAACAGACTTGGTCATTTGATCAAGGTGAGCTCTAACTAGCACAACTTCATTTTCAAGATCAGTCTTTTCATTCTCTAGCGGAGCAATCTGTTGCTTGTGGCACTTGTTTTCTTGACAAATCTCAGCACTTTTTAAACACAGCTCTTGATAAGTAGATGCTAACTCCTCATAAGTTACTTCTCCATCACTAGAATCATCATCAGAAACAACAGCTCCTGTTAGGGCTCTAACATGCTTTGCTGACTCACCTTCACTTTCACTATCTAAGTCAGACCAGGAAACTGTCATGCCCTTCTTCTGCTTTTTAAAGAAGGTGACATTCTTTCTTGACATGTCCATACCCTTCACACTCAAAGCACTGCACTCCTTTATCTTGGGCAGTTTTCTCTTCATCCTTCTTGCTGGTGTCAGAAGTCATGTTCTTGACATTAGGCCTGAAGTTATTATTCATTCTCTTGAATACTTTGGTGAACTGTCTTCCCAACATCACTATGGCCTGAGATAGATCCTCCTGGGATTCAGATCTCTTCCCTTTCTCTTCTTCACCATTTGTCACCAGGGCTATACTTTTTGGCTTCTTTTCTGGTTCTTCCTCATTCAACCCAAGATCAAAGGTTTAAAGAGATCCAATGAGCTCATCAACTCTCATCTTGCTGATGTCTTGTGATTCTTCAATGGCAGTAACCTTCATCTTATACTTCTTAGGTAGGTACCTAAGGATCTTCCTCACAAGCTTTTCATCTGACATCTTCTCACTAAGAGCACTGGATGCATTAGCCAGCTCCAGAACATTCATTTGGAAGTCATGAATGGTCTCATCATCCTTCATCTTCAGGCTTTCAAATTTTGATGTTAAAATCTGAAGTCCTGACATCTTGACTCTAGATGTTCCTTCATGAGTAGCCTGCAAGATATCCCACGCTTCTTTAGCAACTTCACAGGTATTGATTAACCTGAAGATATTCTTATCCACTTAGAGCTTTGGAATTTCCAAGGGCGAGCTCATCTTCCTCCTTGGTCCATTCTTCTTCAGGCTTTAGCTTAGAGGTGCCTTCTTTATCTTTACCAGCATCATCCTTCTCACATACAACAGGTGCTTTCCACTCTTTAATAACAGCCTTCCAAGCCCTACTGTCCAAGGATTTTAAGAAGGTGGTCATCCTTGGCTTCCAATAGTCATAATTGGATCCATCCAAAATAGGGGGTCTGTTGACGAATCCTCCAACTTCTTTGTCCATCTTTACACCAGAAAGTAACTTCCCTAGATCTCACCCAGAGATAGACAGGATACCTGCTCTGATACCAATTGAAATTCTGGTATCAAACGTGTGATGTTAAGGTGTGATGTCACAACAACACACTCTACACAATGGACAGCAATAACAGTAAAATAACACCAAGAATTGTTGACCCAGTTCGGTTACAACCAACCTACTCTGGGGGCTACCAAGCCAGGGATGGAATTCACTACTTATAGATATAATTTACAGACTCAACAACCCGTTAACAATCTCCTAAACTTATACTCTACTAATGACTTCCTACCTAAGAAACCACTTAGGTATGAGAGCACCACTCAATCCCTTACAAACACTCAAAGAAACCACTTTGAGTAACCTTGATCTTACTTCACAGCTTCGATCAATCAACCACTCTCTATTGCTTCACAGCTTCTAGAGAGGACAGAAACGCAACACCTATTCAAGCCCTAGAATAGTGTAAATACAAGCACTCTAAACAAACTCTAGACACTAAGCCTCCAGCTCCTGATCTTCTGAATGTTTTCTGTCACTTTTTCCTTTGGTCTTGTGCGCTTTATATAGCTCCTTGAATTGGTCTTGGACTTGATACAATATCTCCCAGATTTGTTATTTAAAATTGAATATTAAAACAGATTTTCTTCTAAAATCTTTTTAAATCTTCAACCTTTTAAATCTCCTACAAATCTGCAGCAGATCTCCTATGCAGCAGCAAATATCTATCCCAAGATATTCGCATCCAATGAGCCAGCTTGCTCTCCACAATTCCAGCTAATACGCAACCCTAAAAACATCACAACCTGATGTTATTGATTCTGCAGATCTGATGTTACAACATCACCTGTGTGAAATCAGACATCCAACTTCAGCAATTAAATACTTAACACAACCCAGTGTTAAGACTTCAATGTTGCAACATCAACACCTTGAAATCAACATTGAATATACTTTGTTTTACCAAAATTCTAGCCAATCCAGGAACTAACAGGTGTTGTGTAAGCCTAGTGATTACTGGCGCATATTTTTATCTAATCATTATTGGTACTCCAAGTCCAGTGTTTATTGGCATCGCTTCAAAAATCAATCATTATTGATATTGCAAAGTCTAGTGATTACTGGCATTGTTTCAGACCAATCATTATTGGTACCTTAAGTCCAGTGTTTACTGGCATTGTTTCAAAGACCGATCATTATCGGTATTGTAAATTCCCGTGATTACTGGTATTTGTTGAGAGTCTGATCATTATCAGTATCCCAAGTCCAGTGATTACTTGCTGGTTTTTCTAAGTCCAATCTTTATTGGCATCTTAAGATTGGTCATTACCAATATCCTTTGAAAGTCCATGTGGTTATCATCATTTGGCGCATGCAGAGTTTGTGTTTTTCTTTGTATTTTCTGGTTTTTCTTGAGGATCTCGTTTGAACTCTTCAATATAAGAAATCCCAGAAAGTCTATTTGTTGGGTGTCTTTCCCTATGTTTCAAATTGATCCCCGGTAGAGATCGTATTTTCTTTCTGGTTTTATCCCCAGTAGAGAGTTTGTCTACCCTTTTTGATTCATCCGGTCATATCCGAACCTGCTGTTTTTCTCCCTGGATCTTTCCCCGATGGAGATCACCTGTCTGAATTTTACCTCCAGTGTGGATATTTACTTTCTAAAGCGTCAACCGGTCACATTTGAACCATTTGCTCAACCACTTTAGATTTCCCCAGTTTTGTTTCAGCTTCCCCAGTGTTGCTGTCAATCCCCAGTGAGTAGTTACTCATTGTGTCAAATTTATCCTTGTTTGCTTTGGTTTTCGGCTGCATCATGCATTTAGCATTCCATCATTGTCATCATGCTAGAGTTCATGGCATGTCGACATTATAGAGTAATTTGTTCATAGCATAGCATATCATTGCATCTAAGGGCAAAATTTTCGGTTATCCATATTTAAATATCTTTCACCATGATTTCACGAGGTTTATCATCACTCATGTCATCCGGTGAAGATATTTAAATAGGGGCAACTGTTATACCCCTAATTTTACCCTCAGATCCTTTGACCATTGTCATATCATTTTAGGTCATCTGTCTTAGCATTTGCAGTCATGTAGTCCATCATTCATAGTCATCCATTTTTTCGTCTATTTTTGTCACTTATTCTCTATTTTAGTTCAATTATTTTTTATGAATTTTAAGAGCTTTATTTTTAATTTAGAATCCTGTTTTTATTTTTATCCCTTTTAATCACTAATTTAATTTCAAGATAATTTCTTCTTTTCCTTTTTTATTGTTATCATTCTCATTTGTTATTTTATTTATTTGTTATTATCATTATTATTTATTATTTTATTTGTTTATTATTGTTTATTACTATTATTTTTATTTATTTATTGTCGTTCTCATCATCATTATTATTTATTATTAATATCTATTATTATCACTATTATTATTATTATTATTTATTAGTTATTTATTAATATTAGTATTGTCATTATTATTATTATTTATTATTAGTATTGGTATTCTATTTATTGTAATTAATATATTATTATAATTTATGATATCTTTTATCTTTTATTATTATTTATTATTTTATTATTATTTTATTTCTATAATTATTACTTTTTATTATTTTTATTATTAGTATTGTCATTTTTGTCATTATTATTATTACTATTATCATTTTTTTTATAATTCATTATTATTATCATTTATTTTTATTCATTTATTACTATTCATTTTTATTTATTTATTTATATTTTGTTATCATTATTATTATTATTTATTTTTTATTATTATCATTTTTATTATTATTGTTATTATTATTTATTGTTATTATTATTTATTACTATTATTATTACTTTTTTATTGTGACTATTATTTTTACTTATCAATACAACTTGGTCTAAAATAGTACAAACTTTCCCCAAAAACACTCTTCATGCATAACCGTACCAGTTACATGACCTTACATAACTTTCTAACTTTCTGCTACACAATTTCTCTGAAAAAAGCAAAGGGTACAACATTCAGACCAATGCCACGCCCAACACGCCAAGAAAACTAGCACAAGCAATAATGAAAATTCCACAACAATTCAAAAACAGGCCAAAAAGTCCAACAGAAAAAAAAAGAGGTTGGTGTAGCGTGCGATTTTTATCGGTGACGCGACCATCTTATCGAAGAATGAGTTCCTCCTCACCGCAACGGTAGGAGGAAGAGGTGCTACTTTCTGATTTCTTATTTATCCCGTGAAGCTGGAAGGGAAAGGGAAGCTATCTAAAACTAACCTTGCATGCGAATGTTTAACTGAACAAACGCTTAAAGAGATTCGGGGAGTTTGGGGTCAGGTTATACAATGGGGAGTTGTCAATTACCCATCGTATATGTGGTTATCCATAGGTTGTTAGCAATAGGTTCTACTTTTATAATTGATGATGTTTATCTGTTGATGGGTTGGGAAAGTTTCTTGGGAAATATGAGAGAGAGAGAGAGAGAGAGAGTTTTTGATGATTTTAGTGAGGTACTGGGTCTCAGTTTTTGATTGGTATGAAGGTGCTGGACCTAAAGTTTTTGATTGGTATGCTCGCTAAGATTTCGCAATCTTATGCCTACGTATTCCCGTTTAAAGAAACAGGGAAATCAGAGCAATCGTAGTTCCTCCTATTCTAAGGGAGGAAAAGATGTTTTGGTGTCTTGTTCAAAGCCCAAGATTGAATCTAAATGAGTATTTGTGTCTTGTTCAAAGCCCAAGATTGAAGCTAAAAGGTTTGATTGAGAGAGAATTTGTCATCTCTAAAAGGGAGACATCTTGTCTGTTTATCACAGTTGTTGGGTGACTGATTATAAAGGAGGGTTACTTTAACTGGGATATGAGAATCCAGCAATGCCATAATTTCCTTTATAGGGGATTTGTCCTGAAGGAGAAAAGTTTAACTCAGTATAGAGCAATGCCATTTTTCCTTAGGAGTCTTTCATGCTAAGAGAGGGACAGTGGCGTGGATGTAAATAATTCAGAGGCTTGCCGCTTACAGCAATTAGATGAAAGAGGAAGTTTACCAGGGTAAGAGATGGACGATAGCTTGGATATTTGAATCAACAAGTGTGCTACTTACAGCAGTTATCTGGGATTAGGGTTTGTTTTGAAGGTCTGTTTTGATGTGTGATAACACGGAGAAATGTTTTCCTACAGGGATTTTGATTTCCTCTGAGGGGATGTTGATTTTTGTGTGCCTTGATCAAAGTTCAAGGTTGAAGCTAAGAGATTGATTGACTCCACTGGGGAAGTCCTTATACAAAGCCTAAGAGGAGGCTGGAAAAGACTGACTCAACAAGAGAGTGTTTATATATGTCTTGTACAAAGCCCAAGATTGAGGCTAAAAGATACTGGCTCTTTGGGGGATATTATTATACAAAGCCTAAGAGGAGGCTAAAGGTTGACTTTTTCGAGGAAATATTTTGTCTGTCTTGTACAAAGCCCAAGATTGAGGCTAAAAGGGATTTTGTCTCCGCTGAGGAGGGTTTGTATGTGTCTTGTACAAAGGCCAAGATTGAGGCTGAAAAGAGTACTGACTCTGTGGGAAAGAAATCTTTATATGTCTTGTACAAAGCCCAAGATTGAGGCTGAAAAGATTTTGACTCTGCTGGAGAGTATTATCTGTCTTGTACAAAGCCCAAGATTGAGGCTGAAAGAGGATTGACTCTGCTTAGGGAAATTTATATGGTGTCTTGTACAAATCCCAAGATTGAGGCTGAAAAGAGGATTGACTCTGCTTAGTATTAGGTGCGGATTTGACCTAAAAATGCCATATCTTTCTTTGCACTTTTTCCACTCTTTTCTCATGTTTTCATTGGTTTTTATCCATGATTGTTGTTATTCTTCTAACATTGATAATATACCTTTGGTGCTTGTAATATTTGTGTTATTGTGCAGTAAAAGGCATGAAATGATCAAAAGTGTAAGACACAAGAAATGGTGCAAGCTGCTAAAGAAAAGAGGATGATATCAGTTAGTTCGCTTTGCGAACATGAAAGCGAGTGCCAGTGAAGCTTCGCTTTGCGAACTCTGACGAGGGTTCTAGCGAATGGTCCCAGATTTGGACAGAGGAAAAAGGAGCTAAAATTCGCTTTGCGAGCTTGAAAGTGAGTGTTCGCTTTGCGAACATTCCTTTGCATTGCAAACTCACGAGAATTTTTGGGGCGGTTTAACTATTCAGAGGCACCTGAAGTGCCTATTTTTGCCATTCCCTGTGCGAATGAAGTGGTTCTCTTGGCGAACATGAAAATTCCTGAATGTATTATAAATAGATTTTTCACACTTTTTAGATTATTATGAAGATAGGAACTTGAGAGAAAGATCATAACTTGTAATTTTCAGCATAGAAACCCAAATCCCAAGGGGGATAAGGTAAGAACTTCAATCTCTTGTTGGATTTGGATGTAATCTCTTGATACCTTATGTATTTCATCTAATGTATGTTTGTGAATATGTTTTGATTCTCTGTTGTTGTTGTCTTTGATTTATTATTTGTGGTCTTGACAAAACCTTTACAAATCCTTGATCTTAGATTTTCAACTATTAATGAACCAAACTTTTGACATGGTTTTGTGAGTTGATATTCATTGTGTCTTTTGTTGTATTGTGTTGATTAAGTAGCATGGCTAGCATGAGTAGGATCGATACGGTATTGCGAGGATGCGTGATAATAGTGATGAAAAACGGTATTCACATTCATTGGACAAATTAGTTGAATACATGTAAAAAGGGTTACGTGTATGTACGTATTCTGATAGTTGGCATTGTATATGAAGCAATCATTTATCTGATGTGGGTGTCATCTTTGTTTACCTGTGTATCTTTGATTTGAACTGCAATAGACAAATACTCTTCAGATATGGATCTAAGATGATTATCTTTTTTGTTCTGAACTCTAGAGATAGATTTAGACTTAACACTTGCGTGAGTATCAACTCTTAATGCTCTGTGTTGGTTTTTGTTGCGTAAGACATCACCAATGAGGCAATACGGTCAATCTCTCGACGTTGCGTTAGACATAATCTCTACCGTGGGTGATACGTGAGGATAGTAGGTGAATGATTGATTTATGTATAATATGATTAGAAGAATGCATGTGTTATCAAATGATGAGATCCAATTCCAACAAGGCTCCGTTCATAATTCAGTCTTTATTTTATATTTTCCGTCTTTACATTTTCCGCATTTGCTTTTGGTTCCGCTTTAAACCAAAACTTTTGAACCATGAGCTTAGAAACATAGTAATCGTCGAATGACATTCTTTCCCTCGCACTGATCCCTGTGGAGAACGACAAAACTAGGTTACTTATATATTTTTGCTTGCTGCTATTCTAGCTTCAACACTTAGGGATATTATTTCTCAAAGCCTAAAAGAAGGCCGGGAGGAATTGACTTCGTTGGGGAAGATATTTATCTAGAGCTTAAGAGAAGGTTACGAAGATTTTGACTTTGTTGTAGAAAGCTTATATATGTCTTGTACAAAGCCCAAGATTGAGGCTGAACAAATTGGAGAAATCATTATACACAGCCTGAGAGGAGGCTAACTTCTGCTAGGGGAAATCATTATACCAAGCCTAAGAAGAGGCTGAAAAAAGATTGACTCAACAAGGGAGTGTTTTTATCTGTCTTGTACAAAGCCCAAGATTGAGGATAAAAGGGTTGACTCAACAAGAGAGTATTGAAAGGTGATTGACTCAACAAGAGAGTCTGAAAAGTGATTGACTCAACAAGAGAGTCTAAAAATTAATTGACTCAACAAGACAATCTGAAAAGCTTAGCTCAGCTAGGGAAAATATTTGTACAAAGCCCAAGAGGAGGCTGACTTTGCTGAGGGAAGGGAGGATTATTATACAAAGCCTAAGAGGAGGCTATCTTTGCTGAGGATTATTGAGATCCAGAGGCAGGTCCAAATGGGGAATCAACTCTTGCTAAGGATTTACAGAAGGGTTGAGATGTCAGATGCCTTGAAGTTCTGATTTAGGATAGTGTTATACCGATAGTAAGCTGACCCTGGCTGGGGATAATTTAGGATAAAGACTGTGTTTAGAACCCATGGGTTTTAACTCTACTGGAGATTGATTAAATGACCAGGGTTTCTCCTATGTTTGTAAGGAACTTGAGAATTTCTTTGAGGTCCAAGAAGGGATTAGACTGTCCAAGTCTACTGGTATGGAAGAATTTATATTTGTATGATGCCCAAGAGGAGGCAGGTGTTTTAAGGGATGAGAATCAACCCTAAATTGGTCTGAGGTTTTGAGTCAAGAAAGACTGCTCTTGCAAAGGATGACTAAGTTATGTCCTATACCTTTAAGAGGTCTTTAGAGTCCTTGTATTAAGCCCAAGAGAAGGCATGAGAACTTGTAAGAAGCCGGAGGGTCCTTGTACAAAGCCCAAGAGGAGGCGGGGATGCTTTTAGGAAGCCTGTGGGTCCAAACTTAAGAAGAGTTCAAGAAAAGTTTCACCGAGAATAATCTTTTCTTTAATGAATAATTCTAGGGTTTGAAGAAATTCAAGAGAGGTTTCACCGAGAATTAATCCTCTATGTGGAATGAATTCCTTTGACAATTTCTAATAGTGATAGTCTGAGAAAAGTTTCACCGGGAATAATGCCTTTCTCTTTGTTCCATATTGCTTAAGCCCAAGAGAAGGCAAGACTGTATCTAGAAATCCTATGGGGATCTAGTTTTGACTGTATTAAAGAGTGACCAACTAGCTTTACCTAGTTCTAGACCTAGTTGTCGGGGAAAACTCTAAGCAAATATACAAGTATATATACAGTTGATATATGACATGTATTTAAATGGATATGAAAGAAGGACTTACAGGTGAGCAAGCTTCCAATACAGTTACATATATATATATATATATATATATATATATATATATATATATATATATATATATATATATATATATATATATATATATATATATATATATATATATATATATGAAAGCAAGTAAATGAAAGCTGATAAAAACTTACAGGCGAGCAAGCTTCCATTGTAACAACTGTATGGTTAGTTGTTCAAGAAATTAAAGAAAGTTTTGATAACAACTAGGGATTTGAACCTAAATCAAGAGGGAAGTTTTTGAAAAGATTGTTGGGGCTTATACTCAAGGAGAGGCCCAGATGAAAAAACAGTAATCGTACCGTTGTTTTGTAAACTGTACTGGGGCTTATACAATGACTGAAGCCCAAAAAGGTTTTCTATACAGAGGGATGGGTCTTACAACTCAAGGAGGGGCCCAAAGGTTTGAAAAAAAAAGAGATGGGACTTACAACACAAGGGTAGGCCCAGATGAAAATGTTTTGAAAACCGACGATCGCGCCGAGATTTTGAAAACACAGTGGGACTTATACAATGACTGAGGCCCAAAAAGATTTTATATTTACAAGGGATGGGTCTTACACTTTAGGCCCAAAGATGTTTGAAAAGATTTGTTAGGGTGATAGTGATCAAAACCTTAATTTTTGGTTTTAAAATGTATTTTAATTGAATAAAAATTCAATTAAAATAATAAAATATGTGAAAAAAAAGGTTGTGATTTTGGATTTATATTTGGAAAATCATGTTTCATTCATGGGATGATTTAAAAATCATTTGAATTTTGAAAAACCAAGAGAAAGAAATATTTTTAATGTTTAAAAACAAATAAAAATTTAATTCTTTACAAAAATACCAAATATATGAAATAAATAATATTTTTGTGAAATTTTCATGGAATAAAATATTTTAACATTATTGGGAATTTTCAAAAAAAGAACTAATAAAAAATAATTAAAATTGAGAGAGAAATTAATTTTTGGATCAATTAATAAAAACATGAAAATATTGAAAAATAGAAAAAAAAAAGGTCTGGGTGGGGTTTGAACCCACGACCTTGGCAACAAACACACATGCGCGCTACCACTGGGGTGGTGATACATCCGTGTATCAAAACCACCCCATTAATTCATAAGGCATGCCTTGTTTCTAGGCCTGGGCAAGGCAAGCTTTTGGGCTATTTACGTGAAGCCTCTAACTTTCTCATTTCTCCATGGATTGGGACAAAATTTAGATGCATCTGACCTTGAATTTCATGAGGAATCCAATGGTGCCCTTGGAATTTTCAGAAAATGTTTCCTCCTCAAAATCCGTTAGTGATTTCAAAATAGGCCTATTTTTGCATGTTCTTTGCTATCTCATGGTACAGGCAAGAATTACATGGCAAATTGGTTCAAACACAGCATATACAACATGTATGAGATGTTTATGATTAATGGACATCAAATGAATGCATAATTAAAAGAGTTCAAGTAGTCATGCACTTACCTCTTAGAGCTTTTTGTGCTATCTGCAAAGTTCCTTGTGCCAGAAGTAATTTTATGCTTTGGACATTCTCAATTGATCCCTTAGAAGCTTTTAGAATGATTAGAACCAGCTGGAATCCTCAGGAACAAGTTTTGGCACTTTCTTGCAAAAGGGGCAAAACTGACCAATATGGTAACTCTCTCAAATGATGGTCCAGGTGAGGGGAACCATTTGGGATAGTTTGAGGATGGTATTTGGAGTATGTTTGAGGTTATGTTTGGTTTTGTAAGTGACTGAATCAAGACATGGCTTGAAAAATGTAGAAAAGTCCAATTTTGAGGTTTTGGAAGTGGACTTTGTGATTTTGGTGTTTCAGGTCACAACTGAGTGTTTGAAAAACTTAGATACAACATATTAGAGGTGTTTGGATCATGAGCTGTGGTGGAATTGCTCTCTAACTCAAAAACTCAGAGATACCTTGCAAAAGAAGGCATTTTGGCCTAAAGAAAGAGATTTTGAGGAAAGCAAGTGTTGTAGTGCTTTGGTGTACTCAAACTGAGCACAAATGAGCTCTATTTATAGTAGAGCAAGTTTGTTTTGCAAGCAATAGTGATTGGCAGCTGCAACAGGCATTTGGCCAATGTTGAGCAAAAGGAATCTCAAGTCTCCTCTGCCATTAACTTGAGGTTAGGGCACAGGCCTATGATCCTTTGATTCAATGCTGATCCTTGACTCATTCAGTTAAGAATGTGTCAGTCCATGCCACCTTGGTGTATCCATTAAATGCATTGAAACAAAATTGGAGGTTTGACACCTTTTTAGCCTTTTTAGGTTTGTTATGGCTAAGGTAGATTGTTGGACTTTAGAGGCTTGGGGATTATATCATTCTCCTTTTGGTTTATCCTCAGATGTGTCTAAATGGATGACAAGGCTTGTAGTTGCTTAATTTTTCCAAATCGAGCAAAATACCAAAATCTGCCTTGTCTAAGACAGTTGGAAATGGTGATTTTGAGGGATTCATATCTCCCTGCTCAGGTTGAGTTATGGGAGGCTCTTGTGCTTTTTAGAATGCCCTCATATGATACAAAATATGTGTGATCATAGTTTGTTTTGAAACTATTTGGATCCAACTAAAAAATCCCCATGAACATTGATGTTCAAGGTTGGTAACTTAGGCAGATTTTCACTAAGTGTTGGAAAAAGTGTAATTTTCATGTTTTTGTCATTTTGGTCACTCCATAACTTAAAATCCATAAAGAATTGGAGTTGGAGGTAGTTGAAGCTTTTGTAGAGTGTATAAATACCTACAAATCCAGCACTGAATCACCTAAAATGGTTCCTTGGATCTCAAGTTATGGTCCTTGGAAGTTGGTACCAAACCACTTTTATTCCATAACTTAGAAAATTTTTGGTTTCCCAAGGTTGCCCATTTTGCAAGAAACCTCACTTTTCTTGATTTTTCTTGATGGATGATGACCAATATCACACATTAACATTGTTTTTTATTTAAGGGAACCATATTTGTGGAAAATCCCAAAAAGTCAAACTTGATTTTGTGCACAGTTGACTTTTTATCGGATGAAATCCAAAATGTGCGATCCTTTGTGAAATCAAGTCCTTGACCTAAATCAAACCTAATGGATGGATTCCATAGGTGTTATAGGGTGTATTGAATCATGCCCCAAGGTTTGGGAACATGTCCTGGTCAAAAGTCAAAGGCACAGTTGACTTTTTTCCTCGAAGCCCTAGTTGTGGTCCAGATGAAATTGAAACTTGTGAATTAAGCTTCTTGGATCAATTCATTGTTGAAAATGGATCAGTGTGGTGTATTTGAGGCCCTCAAATCATTTCTTCAGGTATTGGCTCATGCTTTGTCCCAAAAGTTAACTTAGGGGTGAATTAGGTCAAGAAACCCTAATTCCTGATTTTTGGTAAATGCATCCCCTGAGGCTAAATTGACTTGATGACTGGGTCCATGAGGTCCCTTGGAGTATCTTGGGTTGTATTTTGAAGCATTGGTTCATGCCCAGATGAAAATTTTCATCTGGAGGCCTCAGTCGACCAAAACCCTAATTTTGTGACACTGGCGATCTTGAGGCTTGATCCACTTGGAATGTTGCAACCTTGTGCTTGATTCTTGATGTGGGAGTCCTCTTGATCCTTTATAGGTGTTTGAGAGGTTAAACAAGTTGAAGATCATGTAATTTCTTGATTGATCCTTTGTCTAAGTGCTCTAAGAGGGCTTGAAACCCTAATTCTTGATTGTGGTGAATGCTCAGCCATCTTTAAGGAGATTGATGAGGCATGAAAGTACATGCATATTGTGATGATGATCTGCAAAATGATGGGAAATCTTGGTGGTCAAAATTTGGGGTATGATAGATGCCCCTATTTAATCTTCTTGGACCCGAAGGTGTGAATGGCGAAGGTATTCGGGCATTCAGGGTGCAAGAGGATTAAATATTGGAATACCCAAAATTTTGATGGTGGTTATGAATGGAAGTTTGCTCATTCATCTTCTTTTGCTAAGCAATGATGCTTAGAAAAGGGTAAAAACTTCCCCTCGATCCTGGTATTTAGCCAAGGAACTGGTCTCAGTTTCTTTTGTTAATAAACTTCCCCTCGATCCTGGTCTTCCGCCAAGGAACTGGTCTCAGTTTCTTTTGTCAATAAACTTCCCCTCTATCCTGGTCTTCAGCCTAGGAACTGGTCTCAGTTTCTTTTGTCAATAAACTTCTCCTCAATCCTGGTCTTTTGCCAAGGAACTGGTCTCAATTTCTTCTTATCGAATTCCTTTTCTTGACAAGGGAGGCTATGTGTCGCTCCCGGGATTTTCATCCAAGTACAAACGCGAAAGTGGCACCGAAACAGAGTCGCCAGCAATGTGTATTTATCCCAAGAGAGGGAAAGGAAACACCGCGTAAACCTGAGAGAAAGGAAAAGCATGGTCTTGCGACCAAGAGAAATGGGTTCGGGAGTCGGTTACGCGAGAGGAAGGTATTAGCACCCCCTCGCGTCCATCGTACCCGATGGGATCCACGCTTGCTTGTCTCGATCAAAGGGTGATGGAAAAGAATACTGGAAAAGGAACTGAAAGAAAGAAAGAGAAAGAGAAACAAATGTAGGGAAAATAAAAAAAGTGCTCGCATGGGCCCTACCCCACTGCCTACGTATCTCATCGGGAACATGAGAATCAGAGCGACGTAGTTCCCCTCACTAGGGATGGATTGTCTGTGTTTTTTAGAGAACGGCTTACGTCCTAGCTCAGGTGTTTGCAGGCTCGCTGGTCCGAGTGCGTTACCGTCTTGCAAGAGAACGAGTTGAAGCGCGTTCGTGCGTTGAGAATGAATGAGATGAGAAAAGAATTCCCGAAGGAAAGGCGTTATTGTTTGTTTTTGTCTTTTAGAAGGAAGTGTTTTGGATTTGTTTGCATACGACAGTGTATCTGGATCTTAGTCATTGGAATGTGTACCTTCTCACATTCCAAGATGGAATGGGTAAGAAAGCACACTAAGGGTGAAGAAGACCCTCACACTTAGTTCCAATTATCAAGGTTCAAACACACTAGCATACTTGTGTTTATTAAGTGTTTTGTTGATTATGAAGTGAAGAAGTGTTTTTTATTATTTGCACCTTCAACAAGTATTGCATTTAAGTCCCTCATACAAGATCAAATATGTAACACATTGACCTAAGATGGGCCATATGCTACACATTCTAAGATTACAAGAGAAGACCCCTTATAATCTTTTCTTTATATGAAAGGCCTAAATGCAATAAATGCCTACCTTTATTATATGTTTTGAATTTTCTTTGAGATGAGAAAAGAGACTCAAGAGAGGAGAAAAGGTAAAACCTATATGGACTAAGACTCAATCCTAATTGAAGATTAAAGGGAGTGATCCTAAAGGTTTGTGAGGTTTCAACCTAAAGTCTAAAGAAGGAAAGAATTAAACAATTCACTTCTAAAGTAGAAGATGAATTGTAATTCACAAAGGGAAAGTGATGAGTTATTAAAAGAAAGCACATAAGTGCTTAACAAAACACAAAATGGAATTGTAAAAGAGAAAGGATAGAAGTTGAATGTGGATTCCTTATCCACACTCAATTGAAACTTACCAAAGCCCCTACATGGTTAGTAAACATGTATAAGAAGTATAAGAAGTAAAAGAACATGTAATGCATCATAAAACTCCAAAGAATTAAATGAGAAACCAAATCCTAGAGCCACAATCAGAATGTACATCATATGGAAACCAATGGTTATTATCATACAAGTGCAAGTGAATAAGCAACAATCATCACCCATTAGCATTTAAACATGTTACAAGAAGAAGGGGTAGATGAAAGATGGAAAGAAATGAAGAGGACATGCATAAATAGAACATGTAAATCAACAACCAGAATTGAAACTAAATGGAAAATGGTTTATGAACATCTCAAAAGTATTTATGAATCAACTTCAAGACATTCAAGAAGTAATATAAGAAGAATTGAAATGAAAGTTCAAAAAGAAAGTGCAAACAATACATGTTAATGATGCACAAAGTTCAAATTGAAATGAACATGTAAAGATGACCTATAATGTGTGTCAAAGACCTATAATATCAAGTGAGTAGTTCACAAAGTAGGCAAATGATCATGCAAGTATGTACAAAAGAAATCATGCAAACATGCACTAAAGTTAAGATGACATGACATGTATTATACTTCAAAGGTAATGCATCAAACAAAAATCAAATGGCCTCATGAAAATTATGAAAACATGGTATTGGAGTGCCTAGGTCAGAAATGCATCATACATCAAGATAGCATGTAAAAATTCAAAGCAAAAATGACTTCAAACCAAGCAATTAGGTCAAATTGAAACATCATGCAAAGTGGTGCAAATATAGGCATCAAAACATGTAATAAAGTGACCTAAAAAAACAAACAAAAATCATATAACATGCTTCAATGTATTAGTGAATCAATGCAAAAAGAATCATGTCAAAATAGTTGGTAATGAGCAAGAACAAAATTCAACAAATTCATGCATCATGCTTAGAATGCATCTAAGTGGAAATTCCAAGAAAATTATGGAACAGGGGCAAAAAGGTCATAAAATCAGAAAATAAAATCATGAAAAATTTCCTAAATGTCTTGAGAATACACATGAATTTTTGTAGAATTTTCCAATATGTTTTGGTATTTTTAAAAATTAATTATGAAACGTGTATAAAAATGAAAAAAAATGAACAATAAAATGCAAAATGCAGGGGGTATGAACATAGCAATTGGACAGTGCAAATTCATTGGGCTTTAAAAAAGAGGAGGTGCGAATAACATTCAGGTTAGGTCCATTAAGCACGCAGAACATACTAACAAGCATGGACTCTCAGTCAACAAAATTGACTCCCTCATGGCCATTGGATCAAGTCACAGTCAAACCATAGTCAAAGTAATTGAAATCAATGCATGTGCGTGAGTGACCACAATCCCTATCGTGTATCCCGCCACAAAACGTTTAAATGAGTTCAGAAAATTGGCATGTGACTTGCACGCTTTTTTTTATGTGTTGGCAGCATGGTAGCCATTAGATCACACTCATCCAACGGATCACATTCAAACTGGTCATAAAACCCTAACATGAAGACCACCGGCCGGAGAAGGACCTCCGGTCGCCTTCTCCGGTCAACCATCACCGTCTGCAACTTTAATTCTTCCAGAAATTCACAATCCACAGACAAATGAAAGCTAAACTTACGTACATCAAGAATTTAGCACTGAAATCACCAAACAATGCACACACAGCAAGAAATGATCACAAACATTTTGCCCTAAGTTTAGATCTACACCTCTGAGAGGTCTATCAACTAGCCAGAAATGTTTCATTGCTTCTAATAAGCCATAATCAACATGAAACAAGCTTAAAAATCAATGAATCACACCAGAAGAGTTAAGAAATTCCAAACCTGAAACTTGAAGATTCTTTGTTCAAAAGAAAACCAGAGATGTTGCCTTGAGTTCTTGAGCTCCAATGTGGCCAAATAAAGGCTTAGATACAAGAGTGGATGATACTTCAGTGAAGGAGAGCTGAAATCTAAGATTCAAAACAGTTGCAATGTGATGAAAATGGGAGAGAGAATCAGAGAGATTCTGAGAAGAAGATGAGGGAGATGAAGTGGAGCTCGAAAATCAGTTGAAATGTGGAGGAATTGAGAGAGAATGGAAAGAGTTTCTCAATTGAATATCAGAAAAATGAAGCTACCTCCAATTCGTGAAGGGAAGATTTGTTTTATATGTTGAGCTTAACCATGGTTAACTGGGTGAATCAACTAGTCATGGTGGTTTAGGTGAGTCATCCCTAACTAACTGAGTCAAGTTAGTTAGGGAGAGCAATGATAAGGTGATGATAGTTCATGGTAAGCTATGGTGATGGTGACAAGAGAAATGGAATGGCAAGGCTGTGTAACACAAAACTTGTTCAGCAAGCTTGTCATTTCTACTTTCATGCATAGCACGTGCTATGGTGTGTATGCAATGTGTTTGGTTTAAAAAGGCAATGGATAGCTGGTATGAATAAAGCACGTGCAAGCTTGTACCAACAACATCAACAACATTGGTTTTTTTTTTCTGGTTTTTTATAACAGTTTGCAGACATGGGTGTTTAATGGTGATTTTCTCTTTGCATTGTGGATGATTTGATGAGTTCTTGGAGTCATTGGCAAGAGGGATTGTAGTAGAACTACTTTGGTATGAAAATTGAATGGAAATGATGCTTGGGAGAAGTTGAAAATGACTTAGAACAATAAGGTTTGGAAACTGGTCATGGGCGAGGAAATGAGGTTGGCTGGCAAGGTGTGCATGGCATGGATTTTCAGTTGTATTGACCAATCTTTGAGCTATCATAATTCCTTATCCTTTGATCATATGAAAAAATCATGAACATCAATCTTGAAGATCTCACATAGGGGAGCAACTTTGATGTTGCAAGATTTTTCAGTTGAAGCCTCTAACTATGAGTAATTGATCCATACATCTTGTCCACCAACTGTTTGAGAAAATGACTGCGCGCAGACCTGGCCAAACTTGGTCATGACATGGTTTTGGGCCTACTTTCCTCCAACTTTGATCCATCATATCTCACTCAATTTTTATCCAATGGAGATGTTCTACACATGGATTTGAAGCTTAAAACAAGATCTTTCATTGAGGCAGAGTGGATTTTTCATTTGGTGCTCCAAATTTAAATGGCCTTGGTTCAAACTCTGATGCAAAATGGCCAAAACTTGCTATTTTTAGCAACCCTACTTCATCCAAAAATGGCAACTTTCCACATCTTGATTTTTTTCATGATTCCTTTGGAGTTTCTTGATCAAATTTTGTACATTGGACATATGTAACATGAATTTCATGATTTTGGGCTCAAAAAGTCAAGAGTTGACTTTTTCCCCTGATTATTTGACTTGGCCCCAAATTCCCTGATTTTTTATCTTTCTTCCAATTGAACCACTTCTAAAACCAATTGAGATGCAATTTTCCACATACATACACTTAGGGACATATGGAATACCATGACATCAAGTTTTGTTCAAAAAAACAGAAATACCCTGATTTAATTGGAAACCCTAATCTTGACCCTCTCTGGTTAGGAGGAAATTGCACATCTTCCAAATCCAAATTCCTCAGAGTATGTTGTGTATCCTCTTAAAGGATGATGAGAAATGCCACTTGAGAATGATTTTGAATCAATGAGCTATCTCTTTTGAGGGTTTTCCTTCAATTTTTGAACCTCTTGCATAGTGAAAGATGTAGTGCTTCAATCTCCCATTGAATCTCACTTCCTTGAGGTTTTGGAAGATCAATTGAGATAGTATGAGCCATGAGAGACCTCTTGGCTTGCCTAGAGCCAACTTGATTGACCTTTTTGTGCTTTGAATGATTCCTTGATTGTCCACCTTCCACCTGATCACATGCCCTGATGGTAAGGAGGATGCCATGCTTCATTTTTCTATGTTAAATGCAATGTAATGTTAATGAGGTGGATATGATATGATAAATGATAATGCCATGCTATGATGACAAAAGGGGAGAGCAAATTTTGGGGTATTACACTATGTGTAGCGGGTTTCATCAAAATTCTCGCAGAATTTTCCTGGGGAGATACCATTTAATGGGAAAAAGTTTTGATGTCAGACTTGTTGGGGAACCCATTCGTCTGAGTTATAGAGGTGTTCTAACTTCTCTGTTGGAGATGCCATTTGTTAACTCTATTGGGAAAAATGAGTCTCTTGAAAGACTGCTTTCTATTTGGGGATGTTACATCATACTTTTCTTCGAGATCTTTTCGGAGAAATGCCATGTGACGTAATCCAATTTTGAGGTGCTGATGACTTCGTTAAAATTGACTTTCTTGGGAGAAAAACCAATGTGTTGCTGAGAGTCTTCGGTTGTGAGGCTTTCTCTAGGAATTTTCCTTAATTCGGGAAAGCGAGAACATCATCTTAATGGTGAAAAGTGACGTTTGTCGAATGTCTTCTTGCCTTTCAGAGTTTCAAGTTATCAAAGTGATCGAGGACAGACTCCAATCCAAAAATAAACTGGGGAGAGATTATTCAGATAAAGCATTTCCTGACGAGGAAAGAATTGATAACTCGATTGAGAGGACTTTTATCACTTGGGGATAAGACTGACCAGAGTGATAGTGATGCAATATGAATATGAATGTGAATCAATAATGCATGATGTATATATGTTTATTCTGATAAAACTGACGCGACATACAGACTAATATATGAATATGACTGGATACTCGGCCACTGTGGGGAATAAAAATTATCATTGTTCCAAGATAGCAATCCTGCCTTGCTTAGGGGAGGTAGTCCCTGTGGGGAAGAAGAATTGTCAATCGGTCTTAAGAGGTATGAAACCCTGCCCGGGATGTCAGATGAAACATGGTCCCTGACACAGTTAATCCTTCATTTAGGCGTACTGGTTTGGAAGGAGTACTTCGATTCTACACTTTGAGGTTCAACCACCTTCGGAGAAGCGATCAATGTTCTTTCGATGTTCAACAGTCAAAATAATTGCCATATTTATTTTAAAAGCAGAAAAAGTTTGACAAGTAAATTCATTTTTGTTTTATTTCAAGTATCGTTGATCATGTTAAAAATGTCATTCTGTAAAGCTAAAACAAATAAGAATTGCAAACAAAAGCACTAGGGCTCAAATTTTGTTGATAGGATGGAAATCAACCAAGCGCGTGATCCCATAGAGTATTTACAAAGTTTAGAAAATGGTAATTTAAGGGAAAAGGGCTACATTGAAACATAACAATTATTATCCTTCTACCAAACTTTGAATTCCGGACATCCTGAGCTTCTATCTAAAATGACCTTGACTAGAGTTTTCCTGATTGATGGCATTACTGTTGAGGAGTTGAACTGATCCGACGTAGTTACTTGCCATTAATCCCTAACTTTTGCCTGGATTGTACTTTGAGATTTCCAATCCACCGGGATGATTTTTTCTTATGTCTCTAAATTTTGCCTGGACCGTCTTTTTGGGTTTTCAATCCACCGAGACGTTTGTTTTTTGTTTAGGCGAAGTATTTCTTGATTACGTCAATATTCGTGGGGTAGGCAAATTCTTCTCCATCCATGGTTGTGAGTCTCAAGGCACCGCTTGAGAAGGCTTTCTTGACCACATAGGGGCCATCATAATTCAGAGTCCATTTGCCCTAGGAATCAGTGAGAAATAATTGTATCTTTTTTAGCACAAGGTCTCATTTCCTGAAGACATGGGGTCGGACCTTTTTGTCAAACGCTTTCTTCATTCTTTGCTGATACAACTGATTGTGGTATAGTGCCGTTATTAGCTTTTCTTCAATTAGGTTCAGTTCATCGTGTCGACTTTGACACCATTCAGCTTCTGTTAGCTTAGCTTCCATCAATACCCTGATTGATGGGATCTCTACTTCTATGGGAAGTACCACTTCCATGCCATATACTAGAGAGAAAGGGGTTGCCCCTGTTGAAGTACGGACAGATGTGCAATAACCGTGAAGAGCAAAAGGTAGCATCTCGTGTCAGTGTTTGTAGGTTACCACCATCTTTTGAATAATCTTCTTGATGTTCTTATTAGCTGCTTCTACCGCTCCGTTCATCTTAGGTCGGTAGGGAGATGAGTTATGGTGTTCGATCTTGAAGTCATCACATAACTCTTTCATCATCTTGTTGTTTAAGTTAGATCCATTATCTGTAATGATCTGGCTTGGAACACCATAACAGCATATGATATTGTTTTTGATAAAACGGACCACGACTTGTCGGGTTACATTGGTGTATGCCGCTGCTTCGACCCACTTGGTGGAGTAGTCAATGGCTACTAGAATGAACCGATGTATGTTTGAAGCTTTGGGTTCGATCATACTAATCATGTCGATTCCCCAGATGGAAAAAGGCCATGGGGAAGAGAGAACTTTGAGATGTGTTGGCGGTACATGGATTTTGTCTGAGTATATCTGACACTTGTGGAACTTCCTCATGTACTTATAGCAATCGGATTCCATTGTCAACCAATACTACCCTACTCTCAGAATTTTTCTCGCCATTGTGTGTCCGTTGGCATGAGTGCTGAAGGATCCTTCGCAAATTTCTTTTATCAACATGTTTGCTTCTGGTCTGTCTACGCATCGGAGCAAGACCATGCCAAAGTTTCTCTTATAGAGTGTATCACCGCTCAGAAAGAAGCTGCCTGCCAATCTTCTGAGGGTTTTCCTGTCTTTTCTTGATGCCTCAGGTGGGTACTCTTGTTTCTGAAGGAAACATTTGATATCGTGATACCAAGGTTTTTCGTCTATGACTGCTTCGACTGTGAAGATGTAAGCGGGCCTTTCAAGGCGTATTATGTCGATCTTAGGTACGTCGTTCCATTGACCTACACTAATCATGGAAGAGAGAGTGGCTAGTGCATCAGCCATGTGATTCTCTTCACGAGGGATGTGATGAAACTTGATTCTATTGAAGAATAGTAATAACCTTCTCGCGTAGTCTTTGTAAGGAATCAGTCCTAATTGGTATGTATTCCAATCCCCTTTGATCTGATTGATAACCAGGGCTGAGTCTCCATACACATCTAAGTTCTTAATTCTCAATTCAATTGCTTCTTCGAGACCCATGATACAAGCTTCGTATTCAGCCTCATTGTTTGTGTACTTGAGTGTCAATCTGGCAGTGAAAGGAATGTGGGTACCCTGAGGTGTTATGATGATTGCCCTAATTCCATTTCCATAATGGTTGATAGGTCCGTCAAAGATTAGTCCCCATTGGGAACCTGGTTCTGGTCCTTCACTGGGTAGCGGTTCATCGCAATCTTTCATTTTCAAGTACATGACATCTTCGTCTGGGAAGTCAAACCCGACTGTTTCTTGATCGTCAATCGGTTGATGAGCCAAATGATCGGCTAAAATACTTCTTTTGATGGGTTTTTGAGCGTGGTACTCAATGTCGTATTCTGATAACAACATCTGCCAACGGGCAATCCTTCCCGTGAAAGCAGGCTTTTCAAAGACATACTTGATTGGATCCATTTCGGAGATTAACCAAGTAGTGTGACAAATCATATACTGGCAAAGACCTTTGGCTGCCCAAGCCAGAGCACAGCAAGTTTTCTCAAGCATAGTATGCCGAGTTTCACAGTCGGAA
Source organism: Lathyrus tuberosus (assembly GCA_022829125.1). Lineage (NCBI taxonomy): Eukaryota > Viridiplantae > Streptophyta > Magnoliopsida > Fabales > Fabaceae > Lathyrus > Lathyrus tuberosus. The sequence goes on along the minus strand of JALAZF010000073.1, from coordinate 350,312 downwards.
AACTTCTTGCTCAGATAGTAGATGGCAGACTCTTTTCTTTTTGTTTCGTCTTGTTGACCAAGTACACAGCCCATCGAGTCCTCCAAGACTGTTAGGTATATGATCAATGGTTTTCCCTCCATTGGAGGTGATAGGATCGATGGGTTCAACATGTATTCCTTGATATTGTCAAAGGCGGTTTGGCACTCTTGTGTCCATACGCAGTCTTGATTCTTTTTGAGTAATTTGAAGATTGGCGCGCATGTTGCGGTCATGAGGAATATAAATCTGGAAATGTAGTTCAAACGTCCCAATAATCCTCGGACCTGTTTCTCAGTCTTTGGAGAAGTCATTTCTTGGATGGCCTTGACCTTGTCAGGATCAACCTCAATTCCTTTCTGGCTGACGATGAACCCTAGCAGTTTTCCTGAACGTACACCGAATGTGCATTTATTGGGATTCAAGAAGAGTTTGTATTTTCTCAGATGCTCGAATAGTTTTGACAGGTGGGTCACATGCTCCTCCTCTGTTTTAGATTTTGCAATCATATCATCGACATACACTTCTATTTCTTTATGTATCATGGCATGAAATAGAGTAGTCATGGCCCTTTGATAGGTTGCCCCGACGTTCTTCAAACCGAACGACTTTACCTTGTAACAAAAGATGCCCCATGGGGTGATGACTGAAGTTTTCTCCATGTCTTTCGGCGCCATTTTGATTTGATTATAGCCTGAGAATCCATCCATGAAGGATAAAACTTTGAACTTGGTTGTACTGTCTACCAGCATGTCTATCTGCGGTAAGGGAAAGTCATCCTTTGGACTTGCTTTGTTCAGATCCCTGTAGTCTACACACATTCTAACTTTTCCGTCCTTTTTCGGAACTGGTACTATGTTGGCTAACCATTGAGGATATTCTGATGTGGCGAGGAAACCTGCGTCAATCTGTTTCTGCACTTCCTCTTTGATTTTGATGGCCATGTCTGGATGAGTCCTTCTCAACCTTTGTTTTACTGGCGGACATTCTAATCTTAAAGGTAGATGATGTTCCACGATGCTGGTATCCAACCCTGGCATATCCTGATAGGACCAAGCAAATACACCGGGAAAACCTTTGAGAAGTTTTATCAAGCTTTCTTTGACAATCGGACCGAGCAGTGCCCCAATCTTGACTTCTTTTCTCTCTTCTTCTGAACCCAAGTTGACCGTTTCCAACGGCTCTTTGTGAGGTTCAATGGACCTTTCTTCTTGTCTGAGTAATCGGGAGATCTCTTCTGGAATTTCTTCGTCCTCTTCTTCTTCAGCTTCAAATACCGGGAATTCAAAGTTGGGAGAAGGCATCAGATCGTATGTTTCAATGGGGTTTAAAACAAGTAAGCTGCATGATGTGATGATTGTTTTATAGAAGAGATAGAGAGAATGCAAGAGTGTGTGTAGTGTCTTTCCTGAAAAATGCTTGTTTTTATTTTGGGTTGTTTTAGGATTACCATTTTCTGAAAAAGCGAAAAGTCAAAACAACAATAAATGTGTAAATTACATAATGACATTTATTTATTTATGATTTATTCGATTTTTGAAACTACAGCCCTATAAAACAAAACTCTGTCGCTTTGGGCGAAGCGAAGAGGGACATTTACAGAAAGTGAGCCCTATCAAAACATTCGTTTCACCTGGGCAGGGTGAAAGGTCAAAACAAAGATGGCAATTACTTAGACTTATGGAAGACTTTCGGGACATCGACAGCAACCCATTGGCGGCGAACTCCTTGGTGAATCACAAAGTCCGGTACCTTATTTCTTGGTTCGTCCTCAGAAATGACGCTGATTCCTGGCGGAGCAGGATCGTTGGAGTCTTCCTCCCAGGCATAGTTGTCGTAGACGAACTCTTCTGTTGTATCTTGGACAATGTTTTCACTCTCAGGCGAATCTCCCCATCCAGTTGGCTGGATGTCTTCGAGCCTGATACGAGAGCTTTTAGGAGTGGTGTACTTGACCAAGAAGTCGTATTTCCCACTCGGTTGTCCTAAAGTGTCCCATACTTCTGTGGAACTGGAGGAGTCATCCTTCTCAATGACGTTTACCTCAGGAAAAGCATAGTTGATGAACTCTTGTCCTACAATCTTTGTAGATTCATCATTGTGCTAGATATTTTCTGAATGCCCTGAGTAATGATCCCATGATTTGGTGGGGATGCATGTATTCTTTTTAATATTGCTCAACTGATATGCATTGTTTGGTTTTCTCTTTTGCCCCAAGCCTCTTGGGTACGGCTGCCAAATAGGCAAGTCGTCCATTAGGTCATAATAGTCAAAGTTATGTTTCATCAGAGTGTCTTCCTCTAATGAGTTGGGTGGAGCACGACATCCTTCTGGATCACACTCTCCATACACCATCCTGACGTCTGATCTTGGTATATATCTCGAACTTTGCGTGGGATAGCAAAATGGTGTATGTGTTTCTTCTTGAGACATATAACCGTCCTCGTTGAGATATGACTTCCACTCTTCATCTGTATCGGAGGAGTCACCCCCGTTGATGGTATGTAATTTTTGAGACACTAGGTGAAGGAAGTCTCCACTGTGGAAAAAGTTATCAATGGGATGAAAACTTTCATCGTTGGAAGCAGTCTGGGTACAGGTTGAAGAAAAACCAAGACCTTTCTTTGTCTTGTTATCAGTAGGAATGACAAGCTGCCCCCTTCCTTTTGCGTTGTTACTTTCGATCACTTTGAGAGCATCTTTGTATGAGGAAATCGATGATCCTTTTTCTGATTGATTCTCACTGCTCAACGAGAGTGCTTGAAACTGAGTCCCAATGACCTCCTCTGGTTCTACACAGGTTGATGATGATAATTTGCTCACGATTAAGGCTTGCTCTCCACAGACTGTGGCTAGCTTGTCATTCTTGATTAACTTCAGCTTCTGGTGAAGTGTCGAAGTGACTGCCCCAGCCTCGTGTATCCAAGGTCTTCCTAATAAATAGTTGTATACTGCCCGGATGTCCATGACCTGGAAAGTGACTTGGAAAGTGTGAGGACCGATAGTTATGGGAAGGTCGACTTCATCGATAACTTTTTTTTTGGATCCGTCAAAGGCCTTGATGATGACCTCACTGCCTCTCATCGGAGATCTTTGAAATGATAGTCGCATCAGAGTAAATTTTGGCATAACATTCAGGGTTGATCCGGTATCTACCAGTACACTGGCTAAAGCATCGTCCTGGCAGTTGACTGTAATGTTAAGAGCCATGTTGTGATTGTTGCCTTCTTCCGACATTTCTTCATCACTGAATCCTAAGTTGTTGCAGGAAGTGATGTTGGAGATGATGTTGTCGAATTGTCTTATCGTCACATCTTGTTCCACAAAGAATTTCTATAAGACTTTCTATAGAGCTTCCCTATGAGCTTCGGAACTGAGCAAAAGAGATAACACATAGATTCTCTAAGGAGTTTGCAAATGTTAGTCTACAATGTTGTACTCGCTCTTCTGGATGAGCTTCAGCATCTCATCATTGTTCTTTGAAAGGTCGGGATTACTGGATTGCCCGACTGGTTGATTGGGAACTTCTGTTTGAGGTTCCGTTTCCTTGGTGGGTTCTCCAACTCCTCTGTTAAAGATCTGACCGCTCCGTGTGACTCGACTGACATAGGCAATGTTTACGACGGAGGGTAATGGAGTTTCCTTTCCATTTTCGATTGTTATTGCACCGTACTTGAATGGGATAGCCTTATCGGATTTGTACGGTACTGGTCCTGGAAGATAGATAACCACATGATCCTTTTTATTTTTCTAACCATTGTAGGCAGCCTCAATTGGTTCGAGGTTGAGAATCTTTCTACTGTCAAGAGGAACTCTTGATTCATGGAGTAGAGGGATTATGGTGCATACGTCCTTGGCCACTTCTTGTTTAGGGATCAAGATAATGTCTTTGCTTTGATCAGGAAGATAGTCTTGCATTATGTTAATCGACCCAGAACTTAAACATGGTCGGATCTCCTTTCGGTCCAACTGAATTTGAAGAGCTGCTCGCACAAGGTAGCATCCTTGGCTGTTCTCTGAGCAAACTCTACAGCACTCATAATTGTACGGTGGCACCCGACCACGTCCGCTTTGTATGCAGTGCAATTCACTAGGTCTGTTTCCATTGATCGAACATCCTGACTTTGATGCCTAGTAGGATTCCCGTCAGTCATACTAACCTATTGTGTGTCTTCATCTAGATAGATCGGAAGCCACCAGTGGTTCAACAAGTGTTGAAGCGTTCTTTGGACAAGTGAACATCCTTGGTCGTCCTTACGACATACTTTACAGTTCAGATAATCATGTGAAGCCAGAAAACCGAGCCTGACCTGCTTAGTGTGTAACTCTACCAGGATAGTATTCATCAAGCGAATATCAAAGATTTGAATCATATTAACTTGATAATGACTTCTATCATGGTAGTCCTGAATCCATCCGAGATCCATCTGACGCTGGAGGGCCTCTTGTACAAAAGAGCATCCCTGATTGTTTATCGAGCAGATCGGACAGGAATTATAATCGTGCCGTGATAGGTCATGATGTAGGCTTTGCCTTGAGTGCATTGCCACCAAGTTGACATTCATTTCCAGAATGTTGTGGTTCTGAATGATGTTGGAATTTGTATAAGTCATGTTGACCTCACGGATTCGGTGGTCATGGATCCATCCGAGATCCATCTGTTCTTGTAGAGCTTATTGGACTATGGAACATCCTTGATTATTCTTGGAGCAGATATCACACTAGTGATAATTATGAGACGATACATGACTGTATCCTCTCTGTCTACAATGCATCTTGACCAGATTGGTTCCTAATAGGAGTACATCATGAATTTGATAAATGTGGTTAGATTCTTCCTCTATCAAATTTACGGCAGTTTTCTCATGTTGAGGTAACGGGTTCGTCTGAACATTTGGATTCGTATCTTTGAAACATAGGACCCCGTTCCTGACAATCTTCTGTACATCGGATTTGAAGTTGAGACAGTTTTATATGTTATGCCCTGGTCCTCCTTGATGGTAAGGGCAAGTTTGATCTGTTTTGAACCAAAAAGGCATATTTTCTGGTACTGTAAGAGGATACCTGGTTTGGACGTGCCCCTTGACCAGTAGTAGTGGAAACAGTTCTGCGTACAACATTGGTATAGGGTCGAACCCAGGTGGTCGTATTGTATGATTGTTATTGTTGTAGTGTGGACGAGCTTGCTGAAGAGGCTGTTGTGTCCTTTGCTGATGCTTTGTTGATTTTCTTGGCACTGAGCAACCTGAGGTTGATACGTTGGAATAGGCGCAGGGTTGATAGAAGAAGTTACTGCTGCTACTGGTTGATACGTTCGCCTTTACTTTCCGAGAGAGATATTACCAATATCTTGCTCTTTTTTCTTAGGGAAAGCACTACCGTATCTTTTGGTACTGCTTGATGGTCCTGTATCTTTGACCAGACGTCCTTCTCGGACTGCCTTTTCAAGGTGTACTCCCATGTTCACCATCTCAGTAAAGTCACTGGGCGCACTGGCGACCATTCAGTTGTAATAGAATGAGCTTAAGGTTTTCAAGAAGATCTTTGTCATCTCTTTTTCCTCAAAAGGGAGACAAATCAGGGCGGCAAGTTCACGCCATCTCTGAGCATATTCCTTAAAGGTTTCCTTGTCCTTCTGCGACATTCCTCTGAGTTGATCTCTATCTGGTGCCATGTCCAAGTTATACTTATACTGTTGAACGAAGGTAGCGCCAAGATCTCTAAAAGTGATGATCTTGGTGCGGTTTAATCCCATGTACCATTTGAGTGCGGCACCTGTTAAACTATCTTGAAAGTAATGGATCAGTAGTTGTTGATTTTCAGTCTGAGTTGACATCTTTCGAGCGTACATCACCAAATGACTTTGAGGTCAAGAGTTGCCCTTGTATTTTTCAAAGTCGGGCAGCTTAAACTTGTGCGGGATTTTCACATTGGGGACCAAACAAAGGTCTGTGACGTCCTTTTCGAATAGATCCTAGCTGCGAATGGCATGCAATTCCTTCTGCATCTCCAGGAATTGCTCCTGGAACTCCTTCATCCTTTCGTACATACTTTTGTTTCCACCAGAGATTATTTGTGGAATCTGTCCTTCCGGGACAGTGGGTACCACAGGTTGTGGTATAGTCACTACGGTGGTGACCTTTGGTGCTTCCCTATCCCGAAGTTTGTAACCTTCAGGAGTTGCTGTCATGACTCTTGATTCCTCGCTTTTCCGAAGTTTGTAACCTTCAGGCCCAGCGGTTCCTGCTGCAGTTTCCAGGTCTTCCGTGACTGGCGGAATATATCCTTCAGGGATAAAGTTGATAGGCATGCCCCAGGGACGATCTTTAGGCATGTTATACCGAGGATTATACGTCTCCACTATAGGCGTAAATGTGATCTCCAAGATCACAGTCCTTTGTTGTTGCCTCTGAGCTGTTGCCAGAGATTGCATGTCACTGTGACGTTTCTTCATATCTTCTTTCAGAGCTTCGATTTCTTCTCTCAGCTCTCTGTTCTCTTCCTCGAGATCATCCATTTTCTTTTGTCGATTGGCCCGAGTATTGTACGAATGAGACAGTTTGACTCTAGAATCGGGACATAGACGTGAGATTCGAAGGTAAGAAGAATGCGTTATGTGAGAATGATGAATGCAATGATATATTTATTATTATATATTTTTTGTTTTAATCAAAAAGAAACTTCAACAAATAGATTGCAAATATCATACAGTGGGAAGACCCCGTTTTATTGAATTCGAAAGATTGTGGAAATGGAAATACAGTATTTTACAAAGTGCTGTAAAAGGAAAAGTCTAAGCTTATGGATCCTGAGTCCTCTCTGAGGAGAGCTCAGGTGCTGGTTCTGGTATTTTCCTTTTCTTTGACTGGGGCTCTTGAGCCGTTGTCGGGTTATCGGTCCTTTGCCAAATGAAAGGAACGAGCAAGTTCCTTCAGTCTTCTATAGCATGTTATTCTAGAATCTCGATCAGAGCATCCTTTTCTTTTATCAGTTCCTGAATTTTGGTACACTCCACATTGAGAATACGGTACTTGTTCTTCCCAGATTTCTTTTCCCGTTGAACTTTGTTGAGAGCGACTTGGAGTTTTTCCGTATCAGACATAAAATAAAGGACAGATTCCTTTAACGGAAGAACTAGTTGACGAGGGTAAGGCATCCTCAGCTTGAGGGCTCTAGTTTGTACCCAGTACCGATAAGGTTCCATAGAGACACCGTCTAGTTTTCTTAGAGACTCTCTTCCTTTCCTGTGAAGATGTTTCCAGGCATGCACTATTTCTGCTTTAAGTGCCCTGTCATTTTCTCCTTCCTTGAAGAAAAGACCTTCCAGATGAACATTACGTGGGATATGTCTCATCGAGTATCCGAGTTGACGACGAACTAAAACTGGATGCTAGTAGATTCCTTCTTTAGTTTCTATGAGGGGTACATTAGGGAAGTTTCCACAACGGTCGATGATTCTTATCCCATCATAGATCTGATTGTACCAGTCAATGTCAGAGTTGGTAAGAGACATGATACTCTGTGACCAACGTAGAGTACTCTTATGATCCCAAAAAGCGGCAGACTTGGGTAAATGGGAAGTGAACCATTTGTATAGTAGGGGTACACAACATGTGATCATTCCTCTGCTGTACAAATTCCTTAAGTGTACAGAATGATAAGCATCTGCGAGCAAGGTTGGTACAGGGTTTCCAATCAGAAATATCTTAATGGCATTGGTATCGACGAAGTTATCGATGTTGGGAAAAAGGAATAACCCATATGTGAGTAGAGCAAAGATATCTTCGAAAGCAGTAACGTTTCCTATACTGGCAAAGTACAGGGTTTTCTCTATCAAGAACTTGGCTGGTAAACCTTGGATTCCATCCTTAGCGGTCATGTGAGTCCTGACTTCTGACTCGTCCAAATAGATTGCTCTTGCAATGGTTTGGTCCTTTGGAATTTCTTCCAGTACAGAAAAGGGAGCTTGGTTAGTGATGGGTAAACCAGTCAAGTGAGAGTAGTCCTCTAGTGTTAGTGCTAGCTGATAATCTGGGAACGTGAAACAGTGATAAACCGGATCATAAAACTGGATTAGCGTAGAAAGGATTCCTCAACTACATGCACCCTTAACAGAGACAGTAGTCCTCCGTACTTAGCTCTGAAAGCATCAGGGTTGGTGATCATCCTTGCCAACCCTCTTAAATCCTCTAGTTTTGGAACCTTGAAGGTGTACTTGTGCGTCTTCCTTTTACCGAAATCCATAACGCAATCTTTTTCTCTGATATTTGAAATCATCGTTTTAGTTTAATTTGAAAAAAGGAAAGAAGGCAAAAGAAATTTTTCTTTGTTTAAGAGCTTTTTAAATGAATGCATGAATGCAGCACACAAAAACATAAAAAAAACATGGGTTCAAAGGTTCAGCGTCACGAGCATGGAGTCATGGCTCTACCCATCCCCAAAGGTCGTAGTATGGTGAATTTTTGTACCTGTTCTCAAAATCGTTTACCCTGTCGTAACCCGAAATTTGACCTCCCTATTTTGCCTTTTGCATAAGCATGCGCATTCGAATCGTTAGCATACACATTCGCACTTTTCTCTGTGTGTTTCTTGCCGCAGGATATTCAGGTTTTTCAAGCCCGATTAATCATATCCTCACAAGATCATCGCGTCATCAAAACAAGCACAAAATGAAGGTTTACATACCTATTCATCAAGACAAGAGGTTGAAAACCACAACCGGGACTCCAGTATCATTTCCTGAGCAATTTGGACAAAAATTAACTGAAGTAACCGGTTAACGTATGGTGAGTAACCGGTTACTCAGTGCAAGTTTGAAATTCCTGCTGCATTTTTTGAGACAGCAGCCATGCACTCTCTTTGGTCATTGATTCTACAGTGTTCTATCAGTGTGTGGAATATTCTAGACATCTCTAGACATTTCAAGACATTCCAAGTGCATTTATTCCAATGTTTCACTCTAATTCAAGTGCACCATGTCCCTTGTTTTCCAAGCATATCAACCTTTGGATGATGGAGTGTACCTTGGGATTGTTACCGAGTTGGTTCTAACTAACCGAGTTAACCGCCTTGACTCGGTGAGTCAAGTCCAACTAACTCCTAGCCTAGTTCCAAACCCAAAGCTAATTCCAAACCAAATTCCAAACCATCTTACACTCCAAACCTAAAATCTATATAAACTCACCTTCACCCATTTTCAAGGGATTTCAACCATTTGCTCCATTTCACTTACAATTCTCCGACATTTCTCTCCAAACTTTCTGCAACTTCTTCATCTTCATCTTAATTCTCTTCCAAACCTTACCAAAAGCTCTTAATTCTTGAAGGATAATCACTTTTCACATTGAAAGTGATTATTTCTTGAGCTTAACCTCATTATTTGGCATTTCTTGGTTGGATTTCTGGAAGCACATCTAATTCTACTTCAATTCAAGAGTTCTACAACATTCAATTTGGTGCAAAGTTGATTTTGGTGCATTTTCGTGCTTTTGATTGGTTTCGATACGGTTCGTCTACAAATTGAAGATTCCTCTGGGTTTTTTTATTTTCTGCATCAAGAATCCTTTGCAACAATCACCAAGCACCATCTCAGCCTTGTAGGTTGGTGGATCTATCTTTTCTCTCTGTTTCGATTGATTTCGCGCATTTACGTTGTGATTTTGATCGTGTTCGGTTTGATTTACCATGTAATTGTTTGATCTTTGATCTTCGTGATTATTGATTTCAAGTTGTGTTTAACTACCCTTACATGATGTAATTTTCGTGCACAAATATGTATTTAAGCATGTGGTTGTTTGCATAAGTGAATATGTGCTGAGAATCACTTTTGAAAAGCTGTTTTTACTATTTTTTTCACCACTGTTCAGTGGTAACCGGTTAATGTATGGTGGTTAACCGGTTACTCAGTGCAATTTTCACCCAGAACGTTAATTTTCAAGTAAGCAACCGGTTAACGTATGGTGAGTAACAGGTTACCACTAAACAGAATGGCCATTTTCTTGCATTTTCAAGTGTGTTTGCCATGCTTTCTTCATTTTAACTTCCATTGATTATCATGCTTGATTTTATGGATGTTCTAAATGTTATTTCACTTCTGGTTGAGGTATATTCATGAACTTTCGATGCACATTTTCGATTATTCATTTGTTTCATGTTCTTAGCATTGTACGAACATAATCCTTCTTGCACTATCTTTGTTCACATGATACATGATTTTGTGTGGCATTTTGATGATCATTTGGCACTGTTTTGCACCTTCTATTTCAGTTTGCATTAAGTTTATTCTTCATGGATAAACTTAATCTTGTGTAATCAATAATTCACTCCTTGGTGCTTTAATGACTTTCCATCCTCTTTGGAAAGTTGTTAGCATATTTCTCCCTTGATTAATTAATCGAAACACGTTTCAATTAGTTAATTTTCCCCTTTCCTCTCTTTAGGCTTCCTGTAGAGCTTTCTCTCTCGTTCCCCCGAGGAGTTGGAGTTTCGCGCTACGCCTTGCATCAGAACACTGTACAAATTGACACCGTTATACTGTCCATTTCTCTACGCAGGAGCACTTTACAACTTGGAGCTATTGCGTCGTCCGTTTCAACTTTCACATTACACCCTGTGTGTGTTAGGGAAGGAATGAGAATGGCCTTGTGCTTGGCTTAGTCATCTCTATCTCCAGACGGTAATGTGCTTTGTTTCCCCAGTCGAGTTAATCCTTGATCACTCTTCTCTCTTTGTGATCTCTTTCGATCCTTGATCACTCCTATCTCTTTCAATCTCTCCTTTTGATCAATCACCATCCTTCTTGGTTAAGATCATTATTCTTGCGCTAGAAATCTCTCTTTGTTCCATTAATCCTTTCTTCTTGTAATCAATCATTGCTTTTTGATTCCCCTAAAGAGTCTCGATTCTCTTTCTTTGGTCCAACACAGTTTTCCTGTCACGACCATTTTTTTCCCGAAGAGTTCGCAACCTTCTCTTGGTTCTTCTCCTTTGTTTGGTTAATCACTGTCGGTCAGTTAAAACACCAATGTTTGCACTCCCTCTTAGTTATCCACAACCTGTCTGTTAAAATACTGAGTTCTTTTGGGTTAATCACCTATTTTTAGTTAATCACCCTTTTCTTCAGTTAACCACAGTCCGTCTGTTAAAATACTGAGGCCCTTTTCGAGTTAATCATCTTCTCTTGGTTAATCACTCATTTTTTTCGGTTCATCACAGCTCTCCTGTTAAAACTGAATCCCTTGCAGTTGGCAACCTTTCTTGGTTCGAATACTTACACCCTTTGGGATAGTAACCTCTTTTGGTTCAATACCCTTCTTCGTTGGTCAAGTGTTGTTTGTTCAGTTGTTACCAACATCCCTTTTGGGTCACGACCTTCGATCGGTCCTACACCCGTTCTCCTGGTTAATCACAGTTTTCTCTGTTAAAACCAATGCTTCTCTACCCCCACAGAGTTGCAATCCTTTGTTTCTTCGGTTAACCACTGTTTATCAGTTAATATACTGATACCCTTCAGAGTCAAACACCTTCGCTTGGTTCAACATTCTCTCTCTTGGTCTATCACAACCTGTCTGTTGATACCAGCTTCTTTTCCCCACCAGGGTCTTACTCTCTTTCTTCGGTTAATCACTGCCATCTAGTTAATATACCAAGTCTCCATGTTCCTTGGTTTTGACACCATCCATTTATTTGGATCCCCAGGGGAATCCTTCATATTCCCTTTGGCTCTTACTTTCGGGGTTTCGACAGCTATTCTCTTTGTTATCCCCAGCGGAGTTTCTTTCATTCTTGGTTTTGACACCATTATTTTTCTAGGCTCTTGTACAATCACTCTTACTGTGTGGTCTCCCTCAGTAGAGTTTTCACTTTTGCTCTTGGTTTCGACACCACTTCTTTCGCCTCCCTGTTTCTTTCTTTTTTTTTTCCGTTCAGTTCGTCGAACTACGGAAGCTCTGATTCTTCATTCTTTCGAATGTCAGATACGTAGGCATGAGATCGCAATGATCTCGGCGAGCACGCTTCCATCTTTCTTCCATCTTCCTCCTTTCATTCTTTCTTCTTTGTCCCCTGGTTCCATGAACTACAACGCTCTAATTTCCTCATTGCACTATGAGGGTACGTAGGCACAAGGACTTCGTTCCTCCGCGAGCACTTTCTTTCTTTCTTTTCTTTTTCCCCTTTCTCTCTCTCTCTCCTTCTTTTAGCTAGAAGCCTTTAGATAGATAACCCATCCAAGCCTAGAAGCAAGCAAAATGGTTCCCGTTGAGTACGACGGATGCGTTAGGTGCTAATACCTTCCTTTCGCATAACCGACCCCCTGTTCCCGTTTCTCTTCTCCTTGGGTTTTATCGATATTTTCCCTGTCCTTTGGGACTAAATAAAGTTCGGTGGCGACTCTGTTGTTATCTCTGAGTGTGCAATTCACTCAGGTGTAAACCAGCCATCTTCAGCTGGCGACTCTGCTGGGGAGAGATTGACCTCTTGCTGGTCCATCCCTTGAGGGGTCTCGCCTAGTTTTGTTTGCTTTTTCTTGCTTATTTGGGTGTTTATCTTTCGCGCTTTACTCGCTTTAGCTTTATGTTTATTTATTGCATTTCTTTACTGCTTTGAATATTTATATGCTGCATATTCTGGATATTTGTTGTTTTCTGCTGTTGTAGGGGTGGGTAGATATTATTGGAGAGAAAGGTCCCAACACCGGGCCTAGTATACACATAGGCTAGAACGTGGATAGTCGTGAGGCCTGCATCTTGCGCGTTGGGATATCACGAGACCCACATCCCAGATCGTGATTCGTTTGAGAATACCTCTGTCTTGTGAGAATTCACTACGGCGGGGAATTTTCATCCTGAGTCCTATGGTTTGGGCGACCTTGCTAGGGACCACCTTGTTGTGTCTAGATCACACCTGTGAGGGGGAAGGGTTTTGCAAGAAAATAAGCCACTTTATACCCTTGTTCTCACACACGCCAGATTTCTTCACCGACACATCAGATTATGTTGCACTGACACAGATTATATGCAGATATCTGGATTATTCAGATTTGATTATTCAGACAGTGTTGGCTTCTTGTTGTTGTGTTGCATATCATTTCATCATGTAAATTAAATTTTGCATGTGCATTTCCAGATTTTCGAAGGCTTGTCTTTTGTTAGCATTATCTTAGAGATGAGTACTGGTTGTCGTGGCATCTTCAGTTACAAGTTTGTGGAGCCTAAGCTGGGTGTTTTGAGAGGTTTGGCATCTTTGTTGGAGATCACAGAGGGGTTTTCATAGGTACTTATGGTAATCTGTTGACCATACTCAACACTGAAGTTAACATCACTGCTATTCATACTCTGGTTCAGTTCTACGACCCGCCATATAGGTGCTTCACATTTCAGGATTATCAGCTAGCACCTACACTTGAGGAGTATGCTTATATTCTGGGGGTTGAGATCAAGAAGCAGGTTCCTTATGTTTACACTAGTGGTTGTCCAAAGTTTCATCTTATTGCTGATGCGCTTTACATTAGTAAGAAAGATGTGGAGGATAATCTCAAGACCAAAGGGAAGGGTATTCGAGAGTTTGCTTCGAAGTTCTTGGCTGAAAAGGCCACTACTTTTACTAAGGATGGGAACTGGAAGGCTTTCAACGCCGTTCTTGTTTTGCTGATATATGGGATTGTCTTGTTTCTGAACATGGAGGATTTCATAGATCAGGCTGCCATCAGTATTTTCTTGTCCAAGAACCCTGTTTCGACGCTTCTTGCTGATACCTACCATTCTATTCATTCCAGGAATGAAAAGAAGAAAGGAACCATTGTCTGTTGTGCTCCTCTGATGTACCGATGGTTCATGTCACACCTTCCACAGAAGGGTCCCTTTGTTAAGAATAAGGATAATCTCAAGTGGTCTCAACGAATCATGTCTCTTACCACTGATGATATTTCTTGGTATTCTCGAGTCTTCGACGACATTCTGATCATTCTTCATTGTGGGAAATTCTCCAATGTGCCTCTCTTGGGTACAAAGGGTGGAATTAACTACAATCCGAGAATGGCCTTCCGACAGTTGGGATATCCTATGGTTGCCAAACCTGATCCTGAGGTAGTGGAAGGGTCCATCTTTCATGAAGGGGTTGACGACATGGGTTTGCTGAAGAGGTTTAGTGCCGCTTGGACTCAGATTCATCTCGAAGGTAGAGCCGATTTGGGTAAGAAGAATTGCGTAGCCAAGGAAGCTTACACACTTTGGGTCAAAGAACGCGTCAAAGAGATTTTATTGCCATTCTCTCCTAAGCCTTCCATGTATGACAAGCCTCTTGAACTTGCCATTGTTCCTCCATCTGAAGTCAATCAACTCAAGCTGATTGTTGAAAAGTTGAAGAAGGAGAATGCTGATCTTCGTCTCAACCTTGATAGTGTCACTTCCGAGAAGGATAACCTATAGATTCAGCTCCTTCAGAAGCGTGAGCGCATGCTCAAAGAGGTGGAGGTTGAACAGAACAAGCGTAGAAAGATGGGTGATGCTTTGAAGAGCACCTATGAGGGACTTGCTTCAAAGAAGAGACAACTCGCTGATGCTCATTATCAGGCCTACAAGGGGGAGCTGAGCTACAACAAGCAACTTGAAGAGCTTCGAGGGAAGTTATCCGAGTTCAAGGCAAAGTGGCAAAGTGAACAAGACCGTGCTAATCAGTTAGCAAAGGACTTTTCCCAATGTCAAGCTAAGCTCGACAAAGTCTTCGGTGAGATTCAGAAGCTGCAAGATCAAGCACATCAGAGCAAAGAGAATATTAGCCAGCTCAACACAGAGAGCACTCATTGGGAGCATCAAATCTGTCATCTACAAAACCTTCTGGATCAGAAAGAGGCTTTTCTTCAGGACATGCTTCAGGGACCTAATCACTCGTTGTTGCGTAATCTCATGAAGGATGCGAAGTACTGGAGTGAGAGGCACGACCGTCTAGCCAGATTTGTTGAGCATGCATTGGAGGACCTACCGGAGTTGTTGAGGGATGGATATGCTGATGCATTGCCGCACCGGCTTCCTTGGGCTGCTTTTCATTTCTTATCTGTGTATAGGGTGGTATTTGATAGGATCCGTGCAGATTTTGTTGTAGCCCAAAAGGCAGATATTTGACTTGTATTTGACTTGTACTTCTTTCCTCTACCGCTGAATGAATGAAGATTCTTGTTCACTCTATCTTTTATGCCTTTACTTGTATGCTTTATAATTGTTGTCAACAAAGATAAGTTTAAGAATTCCTAGAATTTAAAAATTTATTTTTTGCATGCATATCATAAAAACATTCATCTGCACACATATGCACGTCCCTTCATCCGAAACCATTGTTCATCCTTGTCCGCATTCCTTGTAGCAAGACGACGACTCGACATCGGTATTTTACTTGCTCAAACAAATCCAGGATCATGGCTAACTTTGAAGCTGAGAATGCTGCTTACAAGGAAACTCTGGCTTAATTCCAAGGTCGGATGGATCAGTTCCAGATGAACATGTATGTCATTATGGAGCTCCTTCGTTCTCAGAGGGATGTTGCTGCTATTGCCACTGTTGTTGCAACTACTAATGATGCAACTGTTGTCACTCCTGTTGTGACTGTTCCTCCTGTTGTTACGGCTACTCCTGCTCTTGTTGTTCCTTCTCCTGCTAGAGTTGAGGTGCCAGTTGAGCCTATGAATCAGCCTGCCGCTCAACCCAATTTGAACCAGATGCCCGCTGGTTTCCCTTGGGGCATGCCTCCGAATTACACTCCTCAGATAGCAAATAATGGTGGTGCCTTCATGCCATATCAGTCTTTTGTTGCGCCCATGACTAATGGGAATGTTGTCGCATATCTGTGGATCATGCGTACTCCAGTCCCGCCTCCAGTGGTGAATGATGATCTTGAGAGTCTTCAGGTTCAAACTCATCAAACCGCCGAATTGGTTAATACTGAAACTCCTGATGAAGAAGAGCATGTGTATAGAGGACCTCCTATTCATGTTTCGGTTTCGTCTCAAGTTGCTCAAGCCACTGTTCTGAATGTTCATCCTGGGATGTTCTATCCTGGGGCATCTTCCTCAGCCGCTGGGGTACCTCCTTCGAATTATCTGTATGGTGTTTCGATGGGTCAGAATGTTGGTCAGATGGTTAATCCGGGTTTGGTGTATCCTTCTCAGTTTGCTACTCCGCAAGTGAATGCTCCTGCCACTTCTCAGCTGCCAAATCCTTAAATTCTTGTCAGGCCCATTAATCAAAATAGATCGGTTGACTACAAGTTGTTGGAAGACCGTATCATAGCTATTGAAGGGTTCTCTGCTTTTGGTATGGAAGCCAAAGACTTGTGTTTGGTTCCAAATGTTGTGCTACTGCAGAAATTCAAGATACCTGATTTGCCAAAGTATAAAGGCTTGAGCTGCCCGCGTAGTCACATCACTATGTACTGCAGGAAGATGGTATCCCATATTAATAATGATGAATTCCTTGTTCATTGTTTTCAAGATAGTTTGTCTGGTGCTTCATTGGATTGGTACATGGGCTTGGAGCGTAGTAAAATCCATACTTGGAGGGATCTATCTGAAGCGTTCGTGAAACAATACAAGTATAACCTTGATCTGACACCTACTAGATTGCAATTGCAGAATCAGTCATAACACTCAGCTGAAACATTCAAGGAGTATGCACAAAGATGGCGTGAAATGGCATCTCGTGTACGACCAGCTCTCTCTGACAATGAGTTGGTTGACATCTTTATGGGTACATTGCAAGAATCTTACTACGAAAAAATGGTGGGTAGTTCTTCATAGAACTTCGTTGATGTTGTGACCATTGGTGAATAAATTGAGAACGATTTGAAGACTGGAAAGATTCCTGGAGCTGCTTCCCAGCAGCCGGCCACTCGGAAGTCTCAGAACAGTCAATCCAAGAAAAAGGAAGGTGAAGCCAACGCTGTGACAGCTCAAGTTTCTCCTCAGTATCAAGCTCCCTTGGCTCCTATGCCATATTATCCATATCCATACATTGTTGTTGCACAGTATTAACAACCTCCATATCAGTATCATCTGCAACAACCAGTTCAGAATGCTCAGAATCAGCAACAGAATCAATAGAACAAAAATCCGCAGAATCAGAACCGTCAGAACAACAACAATCAAGGAAACTGTAAACGTCCGAATTTCGACAGAATTCTGGTGTCATACACTGAATTATTTACTTATCTGGTTCACCAAGGGGCAATTGTCCCCAAGCAGATTGCACCTACAATTCCTCCATTTGACCCGAAGCATAACCCAAATGCGTCTTGTGCTTATCATGCTGGATACATAGGACATGCAGCAGAGGACTGTTTTGTTTTCAAAACCAAGGTTCAAGAACTCATTGATAAAAAAGTCCTGACTTTTGTTGAGGAAGGACCTAACATTCAGAGTAATTCGTTGCTGAATCATAATGGACCTACAGTTAATATAATTGAGGATAGTCCGAAGGCTGAATTGATCTTGGATGTTGACGAGGTAAAGACCTCGATGGCCGTGGTTTTCAAGAAATTGAATGAACATGGGATGTTGAAAGGGTTGCATGGTAAGTGTCAAATTTGCGATGATAATCCCAACCAGTGTCGAAGGCTGAAGGGTTGCATCCAGATTCTGATGAACCGTGGCGAAGTGCAATTTACCAGACCTAAACCTGTTGAGGAGGTTGCTGCCATCGAGCCATTCAGCATCATCTATAGGAAAGTTCATGTGGAATCTCCTAAATAAAAGAGGGTGCAACTCATCGTTGTTTGTCCGCCGAAGCCATTTTCGTATCAGAATTCTAAAGAGGTACCGTGGAATTATGGGTCTACTGTGTTTTTTGGAGGTCAAGAGATAAGGTTCGCCAAACCCGAGATCGTGAATGTTACAACTGGTAGAGGTATGACTCGCAGTGGACGAGTGTTTGCTTTAAAGGTCACTACAAAGCCTGTTCAAGTTCCAACTATTGTCCATCCCAAGGAAACGTCTGCAACTGCAACCCCTGCTTTTTAACAAGGGGCATCTTCTACCACAGTTCCAGTACCGACTATCCTGTCTGAGGATGTTTCAAAAAGCAAGGAGACCCTTGATGATCAAGAGTTCCTTAAGTTGATCAAGAAAAGTGACTTTAAAATTGTGGATCAGCTGGGTCAGACTCCCTCGAGGATCTCAATTTTGTCCTTACTCATGAGTTCGCCTGCGCACATATCAGCTTTGTTGAAAGTGTTGAACAATGACCATGTCCTGCAAGATATATCAGTCGTCGAGTTTGACGATGTAGTGGCCAACATAATTGCAAGTCGGTATTTGGGCTTTAATGAATCAAAATTGCCTCCTGAAGGAACTGCCCACAACAAAGCGTTGCACATATCTGTAACCTGCACAGACATTCTGTTATCTCGTATTCTAGTGGATACTGGTTCTTCTCTCAGTGTGATGCCTAGGGGCACATTGAGTCAATTACTGGTGGAAGGAAACGAGATGAGACCAAGTGCCTTAGTTTTCAGAGCCTTTGATGGTTCTCGAAGGCAAGTCATCAGAGAAGTGGGCTTAACCATCAATATTGGGCCGCATTTATTTACCATTACTTTCCAAGTGATGGATATCAATCCGGCATACAGTTGCCTTTTGGGTCATCCATGGATCCACACGGCAGGGGCAGTTACATCCACTTTACATCAGAAGTTAAAGTTCATGTTTGAGGATCAGCTTGTCATTGTCTGTGGTGAAGAGGATTTGATTGTAAGGGAGTTATCATATTTTCGATATGTCGAGACCGAATAAGGCATAGCTGAGGTGCCGTTGCAGTGTCTTGAGTTCGAAGATGTCAGCTCTGCTTCAACTAGTCAAAGTAGATCACCACAATTGACTTTAATGTCTGCTAAGAGTGCTAAGAAGACTATCCAGAAAGGCGCTTTGTCAGGCTGGGGGCACGTGATTGATGTGGTTGAGAAGCATAATTGTTATGGATTGGGTTATCATCCTGGTCGTCAATCTGGTTCCTCTGATCAGAAGCAATGCAACTTTGTCAAGTTCAATAGCGCGGGTTTCCAGTAGGGTGACGTCGTGGCAGCTGCTGATGATGTTGGTCCCAGTAATCAGATTTCAAGCTTTGTGCGCAAATATCCGCCGAGTTTCAAGCTCAACAATTGGACATCTACCGTGATTCCTGTGGTTTTCCCATATAGCATGTAATGCATTTTGCTTTCTCGTTCCCTCGTCCTCGCCCGAGACGAGTGGATAGCTTGTAAAGGGCCTTGCGCTTTTGCAATATTATGTGATCAATATATAAAAGTTTTGCATTCAAAATCATGCTCTGTTTTCTTTCTTTATTTTACCTTTTCACAAAAAACAAATGGCAAAAGTTTCTTTTCTGTTTTACTTTTTAAATAGCTCATTCTAAACATATTCATAAACATGCAGAACTAATAAAAGCATTGATAACAGCATGGAAAACATTTATTGTAATTCTGGAATTCCAATTAACCAAGCCGAAGAAGATGGTGAGGAAGATTGTGAATTACCGGCTGAATTGGCAAGGCTCCTTGAGCACGAGCGTAGAGAGATTCAGCCACATAAAGAGCCAGTGGAAGTTGTTAATCTTGGTACTGATGAGGTCAAAAGGGAAGTCAAGGTTGACGCATCCCTCGCTAAGCATGTACACTCCGAGTTGGTCAAGTTGTTGAAAGAATATGTTGATATCTTCGCCTGGTCCTATCAAGATATGCCTGGGTTGGATACCAACATCGTTGAGCATCACTTGCCACTCAAGCCCGGATGTCCTCCTGTCAAGCAGAAACTCAGAAGGACCAGACCCGACATGGCACTCAAAATCTGAGAAGAGGTAAAGAAGCAACTTGACGCTGGGTTCCTCGCCACTTTTGAGTATCCTGAATGGATTACCAACATCGTCCCAGTTCCAAAGAAGGACGGCAAAGTCAGAATGTGTGTGGATTATCGAGATCTCAACAAGGGGAGCCCGAAGGATGATTTTCCTTTGCCTCATATTGATGTCTTGGTAGACAACACTGCGCAGTTCTCTGTCTTTTCCTTCATGGACGGTTTTTCAGGATATAATCAGATCAAGATGTCCCCAGCTGATATAGAGAAGACTACTTTCATCACACCATGGGGTACATATTGCTACAAAGTCATGTCATTCGGTCTAAAGAATGCAGGGGCGACATACCAACGTGCCATGACAACCCTCTTTCACGATATGATTCATAAAGAGATTGAGGTTTACGTGGACGATATGATTGCCAAGTCCAAAACTGAAGATGATCACTTGGTTCATCTAAAGAAGCTTTTTGACAGACTCCGAAAGTTTAGACTGCGGTTGAATCCTGCGAAGTGCACCTTTGGAGTTCGATCTGGTAAACTGTTGGGCTTTATTGTAAGTCGGAAAGGCATTGAAGTTGATCCTGATAAGGTTTGGGTAATTCAAAACATGCCACCTCCCAAAACAGAAAAAGAAGTCTGTGGCTTTCTGGCAGACTTAACTACATCTCAAGGTTCATTTCCCATTTAACGACTACCTGTGAACCAATGTTCAAATTGCTAAGGAAAAATCAATCGGTTGAATGGAATTATGATTGTCAAGAAGCATTTGACAAAATAAAACAATACTTGCAAGAACCACCGATCTTAGTACCACCGGTTCCTGGTAGGCCATTAATCATGTATCTCACTGTTCTCGATGAATCAATGGGATGTGTATTGGGTCAACATGATGACACTGGCAGAAAAAAACATGCAATTTACTATCTAAGCAAGAAGTTCACTGATTGTGAGACCAGATACTCACTCTTGGAGAAAACTTGTTGTGCTCTGGTCTGGGCTGCTCGACGCTTACGACAATACATGATTTGCCATACTAGTTTGTTAATATCCAAAATGGATCCGATAAAGTACATATTTGAGAAGCCTGCTGTCTCTGGAAGGATTGCTCGCAGGCAAATGTTGTTAACTGAGTATGATATCCAACATGTTACCCAGAAAGCAATAAAAGGGAGCGTCTTGTCTGACTACCTTGCTCATCAACCTATAGAGGGTTATCAACAAATGAAGTTTGACTTTCCCGATGAGGATGTTCTGTTTATCAGAGATTATGAGACTCCAGACCCTAATATAGGACCCGAACCAGGGGCGCGATGGACACTCGTGTTCGACGGTGCCTTCAATTCTAAAGGTCATGGAATCGGTGTTATCCTCATCTCTCCAACAGGTTTTCACCTTCCCTTCACTGCCAGATTATGCTTTGCAAACACCAACAATATGGCTGAATACGAAGCATGTATCTACGGTATTGAAGTGGCTATTGACATGAGAATCAAGATTCTTGAGGTCTATGGAGATTCTGCCTTGGTCATCGATCAAGTCAAAGGGAACTTTGTGACTCGGGATTCCAAGCTGGTTCCGTACCAACAACACATAGCGAAATTGATTCCTTACTTTGATGAGATCACTTTTCATCATATTCCCAGAGAGGAAAATCAATTAGCTAATGCTCTTGCAACGTTAGCATCAATGTTCAAGGTCAAGTGAAAGAATGAAGCTCCTCATATCCGCATTGATCACTTGAACGAACCAGCACACTGTTTAGCAATCGAGGATGAGTCTGATGACAAGCCTTGGTTCTACGACGTCAAAAGATATCTGGAAAAATAGGAATATCCCGAGGGTATCACTATCACTGACAAGAAAGCTCTTAGGCGGCTTTGCGCCAAATTCTTCTTAAGTGGTGGTATACTGTACAAGAGGAATTATGATTCTGTGTTGCTCAGATGCGTGGATAGACACGAAGCACACAGGATCATAAGGTCCATACATGAGGGTTGCGAGGGTGTACATGCTAAAGGTCCTGCTATGGCCAAGAAGATCCTTCGGGGTGGGTATTACTGGACAACGATGGAGGTAGATTGTTACAACTTTGCCAAAAGATGTCACAAGTGCCAAATCTACGGAGACAAGATCCATGTGCCTCCAACTCCATTGAATGTTTTGACCTTTCCATGTGGGGTATAGATATGATTGGAATGATCGAGCCGAAGGCTTCCAACGGTCATCGATTTATTCTGGTTGCTATCGATTACTTCACCAAGTGGGTTGAAGCTGCTTCGTATGCAAACGTTACACGACAAGTGGTTGCCAGATTCATCAAGAAAGAGATAATCTGTCGTTATGGCATTCCTATCAACATTATCACGGACAATGCAAGCAACCTGAACAACAATATGATGAAGGAGTTGTGTCAAGAATTTAAGATCGAGGACCACAACTCTTCACCATATCGGCCCAAGATGAATGGCGCCGTTGAAGCAGCAAACAAAAACATCAAGAGGATTGTCCAGAAAATGGTCAAGACTTACAAGGATTGGCATGAAATGCTTCCCTTTACACTGCATGGGTACCGAACTTCAGTTCGCACTTCCATTGGGGCAACTCCGTATTCGCTCGTGTATGGTATGGAGGCAGTTTTACCCATCGAAGTCGATATTCCTTTGCTCAGAGTCATCATGGAAGCAGGCCTTGATGAAGCTGAATGGGTTCAATCCAGATACGACCAGTTGAATCTCATCGAAGAGAAGCGTCTTGCAGCCGTTTGTCATGGTCAATTGTATCAGAGACGCCTCAAGCAAGCTTTTGACAAGAAAGTTCTCCCTCGAACATTCTATGAAGGCGAACTCGTGCTCAAGAGGTATTCACCTATTCACTCGGATCCACGAGGCAAATGGACTCCCAATTACGAAGGACCCTTTGTTGTCAAGAAGGCCTTCTCAGGCTGAGTCCTGATTCTCACCACAATGGATGGGGAGGAGTTGCCATCGCCCATGAACTCCGATACAGACAAAAAATATTATGCCTGAAAAAAAAAGGATAAGAGTCCGCTAGATTGAAATCTGCAAGGACAATCTAGGCAAAAACGGACGTCCCGATGGACCTAAAATAGGAAATGTCCATGCAAAAGTTAGGGACAATGAAAAAAACAATAACAGCCCGCTAAGTTGAAAACCCGAAAGGGCGACTTAGGCAAAAATGGGCATCCCGGTGGACGAAAAGAAATATGTGAAAACATGTCTAGGAAAAAATTAGGGATAAAGGTGTCATACCCCAAATTTTGACCACTAAGATTTCCCATCATTGTGCAAATCATCATCACAATATGGATGAACCATCATGCCTCATCAATTTCCTCAAGGATTATTGAGCATTTACTACAATCAAAATTAGGGTTTCAAGCCCTCTCTGAGTGCTTAGACAAAGGATCAATCAAGGAATGACATGATCTTCAACTTGTCTAACCTCTCAAATATTCACAATGGATCAAGAGAACTCCCACTTCAAGGATTAAGCACAAGGTTGCTCCCTTCTAGGTGGATCAAGCTTCAAGATCGACAGTGTCCCCAAATTAGGGTTTGGTCGACCAGGGCCCCCAGATGGAAATTTTCATCTGGGCATGAGCCAATGATCCAAAACATAAACTAATATACTCCATGGAACCTCATGGACCCAATCATCAAGTCAATTTTACCTCAGGGGATGCATACATCAAAAATCAGGAATTAGGGTTTCTTGACCTAATTCACCCCTAAGTTGACTTTTGGGACAAATCATGGGCCAAGACCTCAATACATGATTTGAGGGTCTTTAATGAACTATATTGATCCATTTGGAACAATGGATTAATCCAAGAAGCTTGAGTAACAAGTCTCAATTTCATCTGCACCACAATTAGGGTTTTAAGGAAAAAGTCAACTGTAACTTTGACTTTTGACCAGGACATGCTCCCAAACCCTAGGACATGCCTCAATATACCCTATGACACCCATGGAACATGTCCATCAAGTTTGATTTAGGTGAAGGACATGATTTCCTGAGGAATTGCACAGTTTGGAATTCATCTGATAAAAAGTCAACTGTGCACAAAAGTCAACTTTGACTTTTTGAGATTTTTCACCAAAATGGTTTTTTAACCCTAAAATGATGTTTATGTATGATTTGAATCATCATTCATCAAGAAAAATCAAGAAAAGTTGGATAACTTGTAAAAGGGGTAACCATAAAAACTTAGAAAATTTTCTAAGTTAAAAATAAAGTGGCAAGGGTACCAACTTTGGAGGATCATAACTCCTAAACCACAAGGCCATTTTTTCTCATCAAAAGATGGATTTGTAGCCCTCATTACCCTCTACAAAAACTTCAACTAGACCTAAGTCCAATTCATTAAGGATTTTGAGTTAGGGAGTGATCAAAATGGCTGAAAAATGAAAATGTCACTTTTTCCAACACTTAGTGAAATTTTCACTAAGTCAGAATCTGTCTCCATTTTTTTCCAAATGTAGGGGGATGTTTCACTTAGATTCAAAAGAGATCAAAACCAAACATGTTCAAACAGTTGTTGTATCATGTAAGGGCTTTCCAAAATGACCAAGAACATTGCCAAATTCCATTTGAGTCATGAGATATGACATTGGAAAGTTGCCTTGCTGAAATCTGTCAAGGCAAGGCAGAATTTGCATTTTTGGTCGATTTGCCAAAATCAGCCAAATTCAAATACTCCTATCCACTTGGACACATCTGAGGATTGAATCTAAAGGGGACAATCACTGAGCCAAGCCTCCAAAGTCCTTGGAACAAGAAAAAGCATGTTGAACCTAGAATGGCCAAAATAGGGACAAGACTTCAAATTTGGATTGGAGCATTCAATGGAAGCATCAAGGTGGCATGGACTGAGCCATTCTCATCTGAAATCAGTCAAGACTTATCCAAGACCAAGGGAACCACAGCCCTGTGCCCTAACCTCTAGTCAATGGCTAGAGGAGACTTGGATTTCCATTGGCCAACATTGAACAAACACCTGCTGCAGTTGACATTCACTGTGGATCCCAAAACAAACTTGCTCTACTATAAATAGAGCTCAATTGTGTTCAGTTTGAGTACACCAAAGCCATCAAACAGATGTTTTCCTCAAAACCTCTTCTTTCACCTCAAATTTGCCTTCCAAAGCAAGTAACTTTGAGTTTTTGAGCTAAAGAGAAATTCCATCACAATCAATCTCACACACACCTCATATATATCATATGTAAGCTGTGCAAACTATCACAAGTGACCTGTAATCACAAAATCACAAAGTCACCTCTCAAAACCTCAAAATAGGCTTTTTTGTATTTTTCAAGCCATGTCTTGATTCAGTCACTTTCCAAACCAGATAAAGCCTTAAACACACTCCAAATATCATCCTTGAACTATCCCAAATGGTTCCCCCCATCTGGAACACCATTTGAGAGAGTTGATATTTTGGTCACTTTTGACCCCTTTTGCAAGAAAGGGACTGTTTGTGTTTTTGCAGGTACCAGTTGATTCCAACCGTCCTAAAAGCATCCAAGGGATCATTTGAGGTGGTTCAAGGCATAAAATCATATCTGGAGCAAGAGGGTTGGTAGATTGCAGAGAAAACTCCAAAATCCCAAAGAAGGGTAAGCCTCTCAACTTGCACTCACCAAAACATGTGTGCATTTGAAGTCCACTGAGTATGCATCTATTATATATGTCATATTTGTTGTGTTTGTGCCAATTGATCATGTAATTCATGCCTGTATCAAAGTGTAGCATAGAAAATGCAATTATAGGTCATTTTCAAAACCACTATCGGGTTTTGATGAGGGAGTGTGATCTGAAAAAACCACCACCACCATTGGATTCCTTGTGAAATTCTGGCCCAGATACATATAAATTTTGTCTCAAACCATTAAGAATTGAGAAAGTTATGACCTTCACGTTTTTGAGCCAAAACTTGCCTTGGGCAAGCCAAAACCAAGTCATACCTTATATATTTGTTGTTTCATTTCAAACAATGGATGTATCACCACCCCAGTGGTAAAGCGCGTGCCTTGTAACCTTGAGGTCGTGGGTTCAAACCCCACCCATGCCATTTTGTGATTTTTCACATTTTTTGCTATTTTTCCAACTATTTTCATGTTTTGTTAATTATTTGGGAAATTAATAACTCTTTCAATTTTAATTGTTTTTGATTGGTTCTTTTTGCAAAAAATCACAAAAATGTTGAAATATTTTATTCCACAAAAAAATTGAGTTTATATTATTTATTTAATATAATTAGTATTTTTGTGAATAAATTCATTTTTATTTGTCTTTAAGCATTTTAAAATGAATATTCTTCTTGACAAATCAAGGCCAAATGAGTTTTAATATCTCTTGTGATTTATACCTCTTTTTTCAAACCTTAAACAAAAGTCACAAGTGGTTTATTCAAACCTATTTGGTATTTTTCATTGATTTTCTTTAAATATTTACTTTTAAAGAATAAAATTAGGGTTTCTTTGATTTTTCACTCAAACAAATCATTGTCAAACACTTGGGCCTCTAATAGAGTGTAAGACCCAATCCTTTTTTGACCAAACCTTTTGGGCCTCACTTATTGTATAAGTCCCGATACCGTCAAAATCAAACGGCGCAATCGTCACCCTTTTCAAAATAACCATTGGGCCTCTCCTTGAGCTATAAGACCCATTCAAAACTCTTGGGCCTCTATTAGAGTGTAAGACCCAACCCCCTTTTAACCAAAACATTTTGGGCCTCACTTATTGTATAAGTCCCTCTGCGTTAAAAGAAAACCTCGGCGCGATCGCCATTTTAAACGAAAAGTCAACTGGGCCTACCATCGTGTTATAAGCCCCACTCTTTTTCTTTAAAACTTTTTGGGCCTCTTGATAGAGTGTAAGACCCATCCCTTTGTACAGCAAACTTTTGGGCCACAGTCACTTGTATAAATCCCATCTGTACAAATTCAAACAGTGCGCTCACTGATAAAACCCTGGGCCTCTCCTTGAGCTGTAAACCCCAAGTCTTTCTTTTTCAAAGCACTTTATCCTTTGATTTTGAATATACTGTTGTTTTATATCTTTCTTTGTTGAACAACTAACCAAACAGCATGGAAGCTCTACAACCGAGTAAGTGTTTATACGCTTTCATTTACCGCTTTCATATACATATAACTGTATTGTGGGGCTGTTTTGCTGTAAGTCTTCTTTCATAAACTCATATCAACTGTGTAATAATAGTATAGATATTTAGAGTTTCCCCGACAACTACGTCTAGAACTAGGTGACGCCGTTTCGTTTATTCGTAGAAATAGACAACTAGATCCCCAATAGGATCACCAGATACAGTCTTCTCTTCGGCTGTCCTCATTAGGAATTGTCAAGAAACTCTACTCCCCAAGATGAATGTATTCTCCGTGAATGGCATCTTTGAGTTTCTTCCAAATTCTCGAACTTTCCTGACTTGTTCTATTCCTTGTGAATAGCTTGCCTTGAATTTCTCAGGGTTTGGGGACCCATCGGCTTCTTAAAAGCATCGGCCTCCTCTTGGGCATCGTACAAGGACCCACAGGTTTCCTAAAAGCAACCCCACCTCCTCTTGGGCTTAGTACAAGGACCCTACGGCTTCTTAGAAGTATTCACAGCCTCCTCTTAGGCTTCGTATAATGATCTCTTCCTCCGGGAATGATAGCCTCCTCTTGGGCTTAGTACAAGGACCCGTCGGCTTCTTAAAAGTTTCCAGCCTCCTCTTGGGCTTCGTACAAATTGTCCCGACGACCTCCTAGAGGTATAGGAACAGAACTTAGTCATCTTCATAGAACAGTCCTGTCGTAGAGTCTACTACTGTTTCTCAAAGCATAGTACAAAAGATGAAACTCTAGACTTGGACGGTCTAAATCTCCTTGAGTCTCAAAGACATTCTCAAGTGACCCCTTCGTTAAATAGGAAGGAAACCTACAGACTCGGACAGTCTCAATACCCTTCGGATTTCCCACTTCCTCAAAGAACAGGAATAACCCGGATCCTTGAATCAAATCCTTGAGTACAGTGTTGCTCATATAAGAACTGATTTTCTCTTTTAAAATCAGTATAATGGACCTATCACTCAACTGAAACAGTAATCATAGCCTCCTCTTAGGATTTGTATAATGATCCTTCTCCAGTGGAGTTAGCCTCTCTCTTGGGCTTTGTACAATGATTCTCCCCAGCGGAGTCAAACAACGTTTAGCCTCTCTCTCGGGCTTTGTACGAGACACATAAGAGACTCCCTCGTTGAGTCAATCACCCCTTTCGCCTCCATCTCGGGCTTTATACGAGATACAAAAAGGTTCTTATCGAGCCAAACAAACAACAACCTCTATCTCGGGCTTCGTACGAGATACAAAGACTCCATCGTCGGGTCAAAATCTTTTAGCCTCTCTCTCGGGCTTTGTACGAGACACACCCTCTTGTTGGGCCGATAGCCTCCTCTTAGGCTTTGTATAAGAAAACCACTGGTTGATCCAATCAACCTTTTAGCATCAAAGTTGTGCCTCGTTCACAGTACACAAACAACTCATTCCCTTTCATCTAATTGATGTAAGCGGCAAGCCTCTGGATCATCTACATCCATGCCACTGTCCCTCTTTTAGCATGAGAAATTCCTAAAGAAAGATGGCATTGCTCTACACTGAGTTAAAGTCTTCTCCTTCAGGTTAAAACCTCCTTTAAAGGAAATTATGGCATTGCCGGATTCACAAATCCCGGTTAAAGTAATTCTCCTTTATAAACAGTTGTGACAAACATACCTCTTTAGAGATGACCAATTCTCTCTAAAGTCAACACCTTTTAGCTTCACATCTTGGGCTTTGAACAAGATACAAATAAACTCTTCAGCTTCACATCTTGGGCTTTGAACAAGATACAAATCACCTTTCGCTTCACATCTTGGGCTTTGAACAAGACACCAAAACACCCATTTCCTCCCATAGAATAGGAGGAACTACGAACGCTCTGATTTCCCTATTTCGGTAAACGGGAATACGTAGGCATAAGATTGAAAGAAAAATCTTAGCGAGCACACTAAACAAAAACCCAAAATCCCATACTCTCATGTATCTATCAAAAAGCATCAGTCCTAACATCCTAATCCTTGTTCCCCGCCAGAAAACTTCTGCCTAGATAAAAACCAGTATTGGCGAAAATACAAATAACCAGTACAAAGGCCCCCACATTGATAGCATCCGTAACCTAACAGACCGCTGTTTAAACTCAGTATGCAAAGCAGGGTTAATTGGAGACATCTATTTCCCTTCCTTATTCAGCTCACAATAGGATAAAAAATGAATCGACCTGTAGTTTAAACCCAACTGCAGAGAGCGACCAGCGCTTAAGAACCGCGTCCAAAATCGCTCGCTACAAAAGGCATTTGACTGTGAACACTTGATCCTCTTTTCATCACGGCTGAACCTCAGACAGTAACAGAGCAGTCGAATCATCATAACTGGTGCAAAGCGTTGGAACCTAGACTTACAGTGGATGGTGGACAATGTTGTAATCAATGCAAAGCATAATTTCCCTTTGCCATTTACTTTTATTTTTCAATTTTATTGCAAAGTTCCTCATCAAGGAGTTTGCATCCACAAAAAATCACAAAAAATATTATTATTTGATATATTTTTAATATATTCAAAAATATTGTTTTAAATTGTTGTAAATGCTTTTAAAATGATTTCTTTTTCTTGATTTTTAAAACTAAAATGATTTTAAATATTCACTAGCAAGATACCCGTGCGTCCGCACGGGTAAATTTATTTAATACAGTGTAAAATATATTTAGATATTAGTGTAAATTTGAAATAAAAATAAAAGAATTTGAAAAATAAAATAAAATTTTCATATTTAAAAATAAAAATTTATCTCACAATTAAAGGCGGTTAAAATAAAATAAATATTGTCCTGATAATGACCTGTGAAATAAAAAGTTAGTGTCGAGCACAATTATTGAGTGATATTCAATTTGTTACAATATAAAATATGTTTAAAAACATATATCAATTTATAATGTGTTGCTTAATTGTAAAATGAACAATAATCATACAAACTCAATTGTATTAAATAATCATATAAAAAAGAGACCCGTAAGATGCTGAAAGAAAAAAATTCACATTTGAAAATTTAAAAAACTTTGCTTTTAAATAAAGACAATTTTTTATTAAAATAAAATAGATACTGTCCTGATAATGATTTGTGAAACGAAAAGTTAATTGTGTGCACTCTTATTGAATGTTATCCAATAAATTTCAAATGAGTTACTTAATTATAAAACAAACAATAATTAGATAAATTATGAATATTTTTTATATATAATAATTATAAAATAATTATGCTTTTATTTTAAATAAATTTTTTGTTTTAAAAATTAAACATTTTTTTGTGTTCTTTTTTATTAAATTAAAAGAGGTTCAAAATTTGTTTTTTATACATAAAAAAATAAAATAGGAAAAAGAAAATGGAGAGAAAAAATTAAAATGATAGTGAGAAAGTGTGAGAAAAAAAGTGGGGGAAATTTAAAATTTGAATGAAGAAAAGAAAAGGAAGAGTGAGAAAGTTAAAAGTAAAAAGTAAGAAATGAATGATTTGAAATTGAACATGTGGCATAATCTAATAAGGGATGAGAATGATAAAATATGAACATTAGTTGATTACTTAAATGTCCTTTTGTTAGTGTAAAAAATTTATAATGAAAAGGGTAATTTAGAGAGTTTATGCAATTGATTTTTAATTGGTTGATAGTTGATAGTTGATAATCATATAAAAAAGAGACCCATGCGATGCTGAAAGAAAAAAATTCACATTTGAAAATTTAAAAAACTCTGCTCTTAAATAAAGATAATTTTTTATTAAAATAAAATAGATACTGTCCTGATAAAGATTTGTGAAATGAAAAGTTAGTTGTGTGCACTCTTATTAAATGTTATCCAATAAATTTCATATGAGTTACTTAATTATAAAACAAACAATAATCAGATAAATTATGAATATTTTTTATATATAATAATTAATAAATAAATATGCTTTTATTTTAAATAAATTTTGTGTTTTAAAAATTAAACATTTTTTTGTGTTCTTTTTTAAGAGGTCCAAAATTTGTTATTTATGCTTAAAAAACTAAAATAGGAAAAAGAAAATGGAGAAAAAAAATTAAAATGATAGTGAGAAAGTGTGAGAAAAAAAGTGGGGGAAATTTAAAATTTGAATGAAGAAAAGAAAAGGAAGAGTGAGAAAATTAAAAGTAAAAAGTAAGAAATGAATGATTTAAAATTGGACATGTGGCATAATCTAATAAGGGATGAGAATGATAAAATTTGAACATTAGTTGATTACTTAAACGTCCTTTTGTTAGAGTAAAAAATTTATAATGAAAAGGGTAATTTAGAGAGTTCACGCAATTGATTCTTAATGGGTTGATAGTTGATTATTAAATGTTATCCAATAAATTTCAAATGAGTTACTTAATTATAAAACAAACAATAATCAGATAAATTATGAATATTTTTTATATATAATAATTATAAAATAATTATGCTTTTATTTTAAATAAATTTTGTGTTTTAAAAATTAAACATTTTTTTGTGTTCTTTTTTATTAAATTAAAAGAGGTTCAAAATTTGTTATTTATGCTTAAAAAAATAAAATAAGAAAAAGAAAATGGAGTGACAAAATTAAAATGATAGCGAGAAAGTGTGAGAAAAAAGTGTGGAAAATTTAAAATTTGAATGAAGAAAAGAAAAGGAAGAGTGAGAAAGTTAAAAGTAAAAAGTAAGAAATGAATGATTTGAAATTGGATATGTGGCATAATCTAATAAGGGATGAGAATGATAAAATGTGAATATTAGTTGATTACTTAAATGTCCTTTTGTTAGTGTAAAAAATTTATAATGAAAAGGGTAATTTAGAGAGTTCATGCAATTGATTTTTAATGGGTTGATAGTTGATTATTAAATGTTATCCAATAAATTTCAAATGAGTTACCTAATTATAAAACAAACAATAATCAGATAAATTATGAATATTTTTTATATATAATAATTATGAAATAATTATGCTTTTATTTTAAATAAATTTTGTGTTTTAAAAATTAAACATTTTTTTGTGTTCTTTTTTATTAAATTAAAAGAGGTTCAAAATTTGTTATTTATGCTTAAAAAAATATAATAGGAAAAAGAAAATGGAGAGAAAAAATTAAAATGATAGTGAGAAAGTGTGAGAAAAAAAGTGGGGGAAATTTAAAATTTGAATGAAGAAAAGAAAAGGAAGAGTGAAAAAGTTAAAAGTAAAAAGTAAGAAATGAATGATTTGAAATTGGACATGTGGCATAATCTAATAAGAGATGAGAATGATAAAATGTGAACATTAGTTGATTACTCAAATGTCCTTTTGTTAGTGTAAAAAATTTATAATGAAAAGGGTAATTTAGAGAGTTCATGCAATTGATTTTTAATGGGTTGATATTTGATAATCATATAAAAAAGAGACCCGTGAGATGCTGAAAGAAAAAAATTCACATTTGAAAATTTAAAAAACTTTGTTCTTAAATAAAGACAAATTTTTATTAAAATAAAATAGATACTGTCCTGATAATGATTTGTGAAATGAAAAATTAGTTGTGTGCACTCTTATTGAATGTTATCCAATAAATTTTAAATGAGTTACTTAATTATAAAACAAACAATAATCAGATAAATTATGAATATTTTTTATATATAATAATTATAAAATAATTATGCTTTTATTTTAAATAAATTTTGTGTTTTAAAAATTAAATATTTTTTTATGTTCTTTTTTATTAATTTAAAAGAGATTCAAAATTTGCTATTTATGCTTAAAAAACTAAAATAGGAAAAATTAAAATGATAGTGAGAAAGTGTGAGAAAAAAAGTGGGGGAAATTTAAAATTTGAATGAAGAAAAGAAAAGGATGAGTGAGAAAGTTAAAAGTAAAAAGTAAGAAATGAATGATTTGAAATTGGACATGTGGCATAATCTAATAATGGATGAGAATGATAAAATATGAACATTAGTTGATTACTTAAATGTCATTTTGTTAGTGTAAAAAATTTATAATGAAAAGGGTAATTTAGAGAGTTCATGCAATTGATTTTTAATGGGTTGATAGTTGATTCCCTCTTTAATTGGAGCCCTCAAGTGTTTCAAGTGGATGCTTGAGGAAGAAGTTACAACCTTGTAAAGTTGGTCATTTGAATATGGATTTTTTTACTTAGTGAAATTTCAAGAAACCCTAATTTGGACAATTCTTGATATTTTCTTGATTTTCTTGATTTAGCTTGATCAAACTCAATTATTTTCCGTATTTTCATGAGTTTTGGCTTGAGAAATCCATGGTTGACCAAAAATATCAAAAGTCAAACTTTGACTTTGAGCATCTGTTGACTTTTCATCAGTTGAATCAAAATTCTTCAACTATCAATGAATACAACTTCTTGAGCCAATTTAATCACATGAATGGACCACAATGATACACTTGAATCCTTTGAATCACATTTCAAGCCATGGGATCATGTTTTGGTCAAAAAGTCAACATCAAGTTGACTTTGACCAAAACCCTAATTTGGAGCATATGATGAATTGTAACTTAATGAACTTGAATTGATACCAACGTAAACTTGATTATTGATGGAGGGAATCTATTAATTACTAAGCATGAGTTTAGGAGCTTGAAATGTTGAGGATCACATTAAACCTCTGATTGATCAAACACTTGAACTCCCTGATGCAAAACCCTAACTTGTGGACAAGGCAAACAAAACAAACACAAGAAATGATTCACATTTGAAAATTTAAAAAACTCTGCTCTTAAATAAAGACAATTTTTTATTAAAATAAAATAGATACTGTCCTGATAATGATTTGTGAAATGAAAAGTTAGTTGTGTGCACTCTTATTAAATGTTATCCAATAAATTTCATATGAGTTACTTAATTATAAAACAAACAATAATCAGATAAATTATGAATATTTTTTATATATAATAATTATGAAATAAATATGCTTTTATTTTAAATAAATTTTGTGTTTTAAAAATTAAACATTTTTTTTGTGTTCTTTTTGAAGAGGTTCAAAATTTGTTATTTATGCTTAAAAAACTAAAATAGGAAAAAGAAAATGGAGAAAAAAAATTAAATGATAGTGAGAAAGTGTGAGAAAAAAAGTGGGGGAAATTTAAAATTTGAATGAAGAAAAGAAAAGGAAGAGTGAGAAAATTAAAAGTAAAAAGTAAGAAATGAATTATTTGAAATTGGACATGTGGCATAATCTAATAAGGGATGAGAATGATAAAATGTGAACATTAGTTGATTACTTAAATGTCCTTTTGCTAGTGTAAAAAATTTATAATGAAAAGGGTAATTTAGAGAGTTCACGCAATTGATTGTTAATAGGTTGATAGTTGATTATTAAATGTTATCCAATAAATTTCAAATGAGTTACTTAATTATAAAACAAACAATATTCAGATAAATTATGAATATTTTTTATATATAATATTTATAAAATAATTATGCTATTATTTTAAATAAATTTTGTGTTTTAAAAATTAAACATTTTTTTGTGTTCTTTTTTATTAAATTAAAAGAGGTTCAAAATTTGTTATTTATGCTTAACAAAATAAAATAAGAAAAAGAAAATGGAGTGAAAAAATTAAAATGATAGTGAGAAAGTGTGAGAAAAAAAGTGGGGAAAATTTAAAATTTGAATGAAGAAAAGAAAAGGAAGAGTGAGAAAGTAAAAAGTAAAAAGTAAGAAATGAATGATTTGAAATTGGACATGTGGCATAATCTAATAAGGGATGAGAATGATAAAATATGAACATTAGTTGATTACTTAAATGTCCTTTTGTTAGTGTACAAAATTTATAATGAAAAGGGTAATTTAGAGAGTTCATGCAATTGATTTTTAATGGGTTGATAGTTGATGTGGATAAAATACTTTTTCATAAACCTTAATCATTGTTTAAAACATGGTTAATGATTTTATTTGATATTTTTATCATTTTTTACTTGATTTTTCTTTGAAAAATGCCTTTAAAAAATGAAATTGGGGTTTCTTTGATTTTCATCCTAACAAATCTTTTTCAAACACTTTTGGGCCTCTAATAGAGTGTAAGACCCAACCCCCTTTGAAGACCAAAACCTTTTTTGGGCCTTAGTCATTGTATAAGACCCACGGTGTTTTCAAAGATCTTGGCGCAATCGCCCTTTTCAAAAATAATCAATTGGGCCTCTCTTTGCGCTATAAGCCCCATCACTTGTACAAAAACCTTATGGGCCTCTAATAGAGTGTAAGACCCAATCCCCTTTTAACCAAAACAATTTTGGGCCTCAGATATTATATAAGTTTCTCTGTGTTAAAAGAAGAAAAACCTTGGCATGATCGCTAGTTCAAAATAAAACCCTGGGCCTCTCCTTGAGCTGTAAGCCCCACCACTTGTATAAAAATAAACCTTTGGGCCTCTTGAGAGAGTATAAGACCCATCCCTTTGTACAAAAAACCTTTTTGGGCCTCAGCCACTTGTATAAGTCCCTGTACAAATTCAAAACCACAGTGCAATCACTGATAAAACCTTGGGCCTATCCTTGAGCTGTAAGCCCCAAAAATCTTTTCAAAACACTTTCTCCTTTGATTTTGAATATAATATTGTTATCAAAGCTTTCTTTGTTGAACAAACTAACAAAACAGCATGGAAGCTCTATAACTGAGTAATTGTTTACCCGCTTTCTTTATTCGCTTTCATATATATATATATATATATATATATATATAACTGTATTGTGGGGCTGCTCACTGTAAGTCTTCTTTCACAAACTTTTATATACTGGTCGAATATCAACTGTGTAATACTAGTATAGTTATTTAGAGTTTTCCCCGGCAACTACATCTAGCACTAAGTAAAGCCCTGTTGGTCACTTTTAAATACAAACAAAACTAGATCCCCATAGGATTACCAGACACAGTCTTCCCTCCTCTTGGGGTTAAACAATATGGAGACGTGAATGGCAGCATTCTCAGTGAACCCTTTCTCAGACTGTCACTTTTAGAAATCGTCAAAGAAACTCTACTCCCCAGAGATGATCTTTTCTCCGTGAATGGCATCTCTTGAGTTTCTTCCAAATTCTCGGACTTTCCTGGCTTGATCTATTCTCGGTGAATGGCATGTCTTGAACTTCTCGGGGTTTGGGGACCCATAGGCTTCTTAAAAGCATCCCCGCCTCCTCTTGGGCATTGTACAAGGACTCTTCAGGCTTCTTAAAAGCTCTCATGCCTTCTCTTGGGCTTAGTACAAGGACCCAGAGACCTCTACAGGTATAGGAACAGAACCTAGTCATCAATTTGCTAGAGCTGTCTTTCTGAGTCAAGTGTCAGACCTGTTAATGGGTTGACCTTCATCCCTTAACATACCAGCCTTCTCTTGGGCATCATACAAAGATCATTCACTACCTGAGAATCAATTTCTCAAACCACCAGTAGACTTGGACAGTCTCAATACCCTTTGGATTTCCATTTCCTTAAAGAACAGGAAATAACCCCGATCATCTGATCAGTACCAACGCACAACCTTACCTTTAATTAGTCCCTTTATAAGAACTTATTTTCTCTTTTATATTGGACCTGTCACTAAACTGAAACAATCACCAGCATAAACAACCTCCTCTTGGGCTTTGTACAATGATTCTCCCCACACTCTCTTGTTGAGTATAAAAGACTCTCTTGTTGAGTCAAACCCTTTTTGCCTCCATCTCGGGCTTCGTATGAGATACAAAATCACTCTCTTGTTGAGTATAAAATACTCTCTTATTGAGTCACACCTTTTAGCCTTCATCTCGGGCTTGGTACGAGATACAAAATACTCTTTTGTTGAGTATAAAAGACTCTCTTGTTGAGGCAAACCTTTAGCCTCCATCTCGGGCTTTGTACGAGATACAAATCACTCTCTTATTGAGTATAAAAGACTCTCATGTTGAGTCAAAACCTTTTAGCCTCTGTCTTGGGCTTCGTACAAGACACATAAAAGCACTCTCTTGTCGAGTCAACCCTTTTAGCCTCACACTTGGGCTTCGTACGAGACACATAAAAACACCCTCTTGTTGGGTCAATAGCCTCCTCTTAGGCTTTGTATAAGGAAACCCGAGTTGAGTCAATCAACCTTTTAGCATCAAAATCTGTGCCTTGCTCACGGTATACAAACATCAACAACTCCTTTTCTCCCCATCTAATTGCTGTAAGCGGCAAGCCTCTGGATTATTTACATCCATGCCACTGTCCCTCTTTTAGCATGAGAAAATCCTAAGGAAAGATGGCATTGATCTACACTGAGTTAAAGTCTTCTCCTTAAGGTTAAAATTCCTTATAACGGAAATTATGGCATTGCTGGATTCACATATCCCAGTTAAAGTAATTCTCCTTTATAATCAGTCACCCAACAGTTGTGATAAACAGACCAAATACCCCTCTTTAGAGATGGCAAATTCTCTCTAAAGTCAAAACCCTTTAGCTTCACATCTTGGGCTTCGAACAAAATATAGATAGACCCTTCAACTTCACATCTTGGGCTTTGAACAAGATACAAACCACACCTTCAGCTTCACGTCTGGGGCTTTGAACAGGACACCAAAACACCTTTTTCCTCCCATAGAATAGGAGGAACTATGATCGCTCTGATTTCCCTGTTTCGTTAAACGGGAATACGTAGGCATAAGATTGCAAAAGAATCTTAGCGAGCACACTAATTAAAAACATCAAATCCAGTACCTATCCAAAATCCCCATGAATAGTCTCGTCATTTCATTCTTAACAAAATAAGCAGAGAGAGACCCACAATCTAAACTGCATCTGTAAATCAACAGTCATCTGTTTAAACTCAGTATGCAAGCAGGGTTAATTGGAGACATCTATTTCCCTTCCTTAGTCAGCTCAATAGGATAAAAAATGAATCGACCTGTAGTACTCCAGAGCGACAGTGCTTAAGAAGCACGTCCAAAATCACTCGCTACACAATCAAACTTAGGGTTCCAAGCCCTCTCAGAGCTCTTAGACCAAGGATCAATCAAGGAATGACATGATCTTCAACTTGTCTAAACCTCTCAAATATCGACAATGGATCAATAGGACTCCCACTTCAAGAATCAAGCACAAAGTTGCAACATTCCAAGTGGATTAAGCCTCAAGATCGCCAGTGTCACCAAATTAGGGTTTTGGTCGACTGGGGCCTCCAGATGGAAATTTTCCTCTGGGCATGAGCCAAAGGCTTCAAAGCACAACCTAATATGCTCCAAGGAACATCATGAACCCAATCATCTAGTCAATTTTGCCTCAGGGGATGCATTCATAAAAAAAATCAGGAATTAGGGTTTCTTGACCTAATTCACCCCTAAGTTGATTTTTGGGACAAAACATGAGCCAAGACCTCAACAGAGGATTTGAGGGTCTTTAACACACGACATTGATCCATTTGCAACAATGGATTGATCCAAGAAGCTTGATCACCAAGTTTCAAATTCATCAGAACCACAATTAGGGTTTCGCGGGAAAAGTTAACTGTGCCTTTGACTTTTGATCCAGGTATGCTCCCAAACCTTGGGACATGATTCAATACACCCTATAACACCTATGAAATCAATCCATCAAGTTTGATTTAGGTCAAGGACTTGATTTCATAGAGGATCGCACAGTTTGGAGTTCATCTGACAAAAAGTCAACTGTGCACAAAAGTCAACTTTGACTTTTTGGGATTTTTCACAATTATGGTTCTTTGACCCTAAAATGATGTTAATATGTGATTGGGATCATCATTCATCAAGAAAAATCAAGAAAATTGGGATAACTTGTAAAAGGGGTAACCATAAAAAACTTAGAAATTTTCTAAGTTATGGAACAAAATGACTAGGGTACCAAATTCAAAGGATCATAACTTGAGGTACAAGCAACCATTTGGGGTGATCCAAAGATGGATTTGTAGCTTTCATGGCATACTTTAAAAGTGTCAACTACACCTCATTCCAATTCATCATAGATTTTGAGTTATGGTTGAATCAAAATGGCTGAAAACATGAAATGCCACTTTTTCCAACACTTAGTGAAATTTTCACTAAGTCAGAATCTGTCTTGTTTTTTTTCCAAAAGTAAGGGGATTTTTCACTTGGATCCAAAAAGTATCAAGACAAACTATGATGACACATGTGTTGTATCATATAAGAGCTTTCCAAAATGGTCAAAAAA
This sequence comes from Lathyrus tuberosus, assembly GCA_022829125.1. Taxonomy (NCBI): domain Eukaryota; kingdom Viridiplantae; phylum Streptophyta; class Magnoliopsida; order Fabales; family Fabaceae; genus Lathyrus; species Lathyrus tuberosus. Next base: position 311,187 of record JALAZF010000073.1, on the reverse strand, counting down.
TCCATGAAACTCCACTTAAGCCATAAGATATGACAATGACAATGTGCCTTGCTGCAAACTGTCATGGCAAGGAAGATTTGTGTATTTTGCTCGATTTGAGCAAATTTTGCAAATGACTAACAAATTTATCCATCTGAACACCTTAAGGGGGGACTAAGGAGGGACAAACATTGATCCATCAGCTTCCCAAGTCCTTGGAACCAAAAGTAGCATGCCAAACCTAGAAATGCCTAAATGAGGGACAAGACTCCAATTTTGGTTTGGAGCATTTAATGGATGCATCAAGGTGGCATGGACTAAGCCCTTTCCAACTGAATTCAGTCAAGACTTATCCAAGAACTAGGGAACCAGCAGCCTGTGCTCTAACCTCTAGTCAATGGCTAGAGGAGACTTGGATTCCTATTGATCAACATTTGCCAAACTTCTGCAGCAGTTTACATTCACTATTGCTTGCAAAATAAACTTGCTATATTATAAATAAAGCTCATTTGTGCTCAATTTGAGTGCACCAAAGCCATCAAACAGATGTTGTCCTCAAAATCTATTCCTTTACTCCAAGATTGCCTTCCAAAGCAAGTCACTATCAAGTTTTGAGTTTGAGAGCAATTCCAACCAAACCAATCACACACACACCTCATAAACATCATATAGAAGTGATCTAAACACTTAAACAACATCTGGAACACTGATTTCTCAAAATCACCATCCAACTGCTCAAGCTTTTAGTAGACTTGCAGTTGGGGTACCATCTTCAGTTCCAGCTTGTTTCATACCACTCCAAGCATTCAGACACATCACTTGGCACCTAAGGAAGCTGTGCAAATCATTGGAACCAGCTTGCAACACCTCTAACACAAAACACGATCACCAGCTACAAGAGGTAGGCCTGAGCTCTTGTAACTCTATGATCCATGCATTTTTTTCTGCACAATAATTTGGCCATATGTTCATAATCATGCATAGAATGTTTACCCTCAATCAATTGCTTTGTTTGAATCGTGTATGGAATTTTTGAGCCTTCATGCAAATTTTAGGGTTCTTGAGGTTTTTTTTTATTTTTTATTCCATGCTTAAAATAAATGAAATTAAAGGCCATAGACATGATCGTGAGGTGAAAACGAGCAGATTGATATGTAGATTGCATGATATCATCAAGTATTTAGTGAGATTGGATAGAAAATACAAATCTGCAGAAACGGAGGGTGGCACGTGTTCTTGGCATGTTCTTGGCGCCATTTTTTGAATATTTGAATATTTGAATTTTGTGATTTTATTTAATTGATTCAAAAATTAAGTTCTCTCTAGTTTTTAATGATTTTGAGTTGATTCTTATTTTAATAATTCAAAAAAATGCTAAAATATTTTATTTTAGCAAAAAATCCTAAAAATATCAATTATTTCATATACTTGATATTTTAACAAAGAATTAATATTTTATTTGTTTTTCAATATTTAAAATGTTTTTTCTCCCTTGATTTTCCAAACTTAATTGATTTCCAATCATTTTATGGATAGAAACATGATTTTTGAAACATTGATCCAAGATCACAATTTGTTTTCACACATGTTTAACAATTTTGATCATTTTAATTGAATTTTTATTCAATTAAAATATATTTTGAAAACAAATTAGGGTTTTGATTAATTCAACCCTCATCAAACTTTTTCAAACTCTTTGGTCCTCTATTAGAGTGTAAGACCCATCCCCTTCGTAAATACACCACTTTCTGGGCCTCAGTCATGGCATAAGTCCCACTGTATTTTAAAAAACAATGGCGCGATCGTCGCCTTTTTAACAAAACCAATTGGGCCTCTCCTCGAGCTATAAGTCCCATTCCTTTTCAAAAACAAAAACTCTTGGCCTCTAATAGAGTGTAAGACCCAACCCCTTTTTTAAAACCAAAATAATTTGGGCCTCAATGTATTGTATAAGTCCCGGTACCGTCAAAAAGTTCGGCACGATCGTCGCCTTTCTAACAAAAAGTGTCTGCTGCCACATCACTTAAAAAAAGGGGTTAAAAAGTTTGTGGTCCAGACACCTGGGCCCAAGACCCATTTTGTTTTCTGAATTAGGTAAGGAAACCCTACCCTTCCCTTGCCACTCTCACTCTCAAACAAACACACTTACACTTTGCACTCTCTCTCACGAGCTCACTGAATTCATGCATCTTCTCACGAATTTTTTCCAAGTTATTCTCACCAAGTTCAGGTTTGACTCTCTTTCTCTCTTTTAATTCTTGATAGAATATGTGTTTAGGGTTATGTTGAACATTAGAAAAAACAATTAGATTCTATGATAGAATGTACCAATGCTGTATGTTCTTAATGTTTTGTTGTTTTGCATGTTGATTTTTATCAAACATTAAGAATAGAGATTGTGTTGTGGAAGAAAAACTGATGTTGGAGAAGTGGGCAGAAACTGCTATGTTTGAAATTCGCAGGTTCGCCACTAGTTCGCTTTGCGAACCTGGGGCGAACATTCGCCAGAACTTCGCCTAGCGAATCTGGGGCGAATGTTTTCCAGGGCTTCGAAAGAATGAGTATCTTGCCTAAGAAGCAATTCAACTTGAACCCACAAGGAGCCTACTGGGCGGTAGCGACACTCCTTGAAAGTAAGTGGGGAAAGTTGATAACTCCAGTGGGCAATTATAATGTTGAGATGATCCAGGAATTCTACGCGAATGCGCTCCCGGATGATGGTGAGCAATTTGCTTGGAAGACTTTGGTTTTGGGAAAAGTTGTGAAGTTTGATCGGAATACAATAAACACGGTTCTTGATAACCCGCTGCCTTTGAGAGAGAATGAGATCGATGCCTACCAACGAACCTTGAGATTAAATAAAGACACATATACCATCACTTGAGACTTATTGCGTGAAGGAAAAACTGTTGAATTGAACCCATCTGGGGTTCCACGCAGGTACCGTCGAGAGGAAATGCATCATTTGGCTCAGTTGATACTATTATTGGTTTTAACAAATATCAAGCCAAAGTCACACTCTTCGACTATTACCATACCCATTGCTCATCTAGTCCATAGCATCATGACGAATGTTCAAATTGATGTGGCCCGGATTATTGCTAACGAGATGCGGGTTGTTGTGGAAAGTGGACTAGGGTCGACCTCACAGAAGAATTGTCCTCTTATCTTTCCTTGTTTAATCATGGCTCTTTGTGTGGATTCGGGGGTAAATATGCCCACCCGCCATCAGGTTACAATTCTGGCCGCTATTGATGATAGATACGTGGACAAATTCTGTAAGCCGAAGGGGTTGAGAGGAGAGTCTTATGGTGCTGGTAATGATGCCGACACAGCTACGGGTGATGGGTCGAGTGGTTCTGGATCTCAGGGATTTAACCCGTATCAGCGAGAGATTTTCCAGTACAAATAGGACTGGATGGCGGCATCTCTGCGCGCCATGCTTAATTTGCACGATTCTATGCAGGTGTTGCAGCTACAGATTCGAGAGTCCTCCATGGACCATTCTATGATGACTAGGGAGCAATTCCTAGCCCATGTTGGTTGGCCTGAGGCCAGGCTAAATTTTAGAGGGGGATCAGAGGCAGCTGAGCCTGAGGATGCTGATGCTGATGCGGATGATGATGATGAGGTTGTTGAGGTTTCTGGTTCCGAGGATGAGGAGGATGAGGTGTCTGGTTCTGAGTCCGAGGAGGACTGGTTTTTGATTGATGACATTTTGTGCTTCCTTTGATCTTCAAAGTGAAGTTTTCTTATTATTATGTTTTTTTATTAGTTTTTATTGTACTTCATCCACTATGTGGAATATTTTGATATTTGATGTACTATGTACCTTTGTGAGGTACTGATTACTTTTGTTGGTGTTTCTACACCATGACATTATTATTATTATGTAGTTGAATTATTCAGTTGAATTGTTCAGTTTTTATTGTATTTTCGTTTCTTTTTATTATTGTTGTTATGAGTTGAATTCTTTAGCTAAAGAATGTTCAACTCTTAAATTATGTTGGTATGCTTATTATTGTGTTATTGTTGGTATGCTTGTGGAAATTTTAATATTTCCATTTTTGGGTGTTGAATTGAAAGAATTTTTAGGATGGTGATTGTTGTTCATCAAAGAAGATTCTTCCAAGTTTGGATGGCAATGATAGTACTTAAGCATGTAATTATTGGCAAGGTACATGGTTACCTATTTCTAGGATTTAGAATGTGTTAGAACTTCTTGTCTTTTTGCAAATGTACATTTGTTTCTTGTTGCAACTTTGTTGATTGCTTATGTAACTTAGGTCCAAAAACCAAAATGGTGAGAAACCTCCATGGTCTATTATATGCATAGGATTGCTGATGAATTTTGTTTTATACTTTTAATTCATGCTTTATCTTTTGATTTGTGTGATTTTGTGGAAGCATTAGAAATGATCAAGGCATTTGTTGATAATGAGCACATCCATTTCCAAACAGTAATTTACCTGTGAGTAGTGAGTATTCGTTTGCCCTTTGAGCCTAAATAGTTTAGATCTCGTCTTAGTGATGAACTTTGTGTATGTACATAAATTGAAAATTAAGTTCATCATTGAATTTTTGAAAGATTCTAAAAAATTTTCTTCTTGAACCTTAGAACATTGTTTTTATTGATTTCCCTGCCTTAAAAAGTAAGGAGCATTTACTTAAGGTTGAGTTGAAAATAAGTTGGGGAGAATGAAAAAGAAGATTGGTAAATTGCTCAAACTTTTGAAAAATTTCAAGCAAGCATGAAAAGAAAAAGAAAACGTGAATATGAATGTGAAAAACAAACAAAATGAATGCTTGCTTGAAAGAGAAAAATAGAGACCAAATAATTGTGCATAAGGAAGTTTGAGAAGGTTTGTGGTAAAGGAATGAAAATGGTGAATGAAGTTGAGATGTGTGAATACCTTGTATAATGAATGTTCTTTTGCATCATAAATTTCGATTCAATGGCCTTTAGAAATGTCCCTTTATTGTTAATCCGACCAAGCTACAACCTTAAAAGCCTTTAGTGATCTTTTTGCTTCCATGATTTCTTTATTGATTATTTAGATATTGTATGAATTGGTTTGTATTTGCATCATTTGTCAGATGAGCGAAATTGCCCCTCATTTGTAAGCGCGTTTTTCCTTCAATTCTTTTTCGAAGAGGACTGTTAGAGTGATATGAGCTTGATAGTTTAGTTGTTACTTGAAACATTGTCTGATATTTGTTTAAGAATCAAGTTTTTTGCATTGTTCGATTCTAGGAAATTGTAATCGTGGCTTGTTTGCATTTGTTGTTTATTTGAGCCTTAAATCTTTTCTTGGTTGAGTTAAATGCTTGAGTAAATCCTCTAGTTTTCAATGAGTGGCATACTTTGCTTGAGGACAAGCAAAGAGTTAGTTGGGGAGAGTTTTTTAGATGTCAAACATGCCTTATATTTCTCATTAAGACTAGCCATTTTTCAACTCTTTTATGTTTAATTGTTGGATTTTATTCTTGAATGTTGTCATTCTTCAAATATTGTGAAACTACCTTTGGTGCTTGTAATTTGTGTGTTATTGTGCAGAAAAAGGAATTAAGTTATCAAAGAAGTAAGACACAAGAAAAGTGATTCAAGTTGCCAAAGAAGTGAAGAAACTTCAGTAAGTTCGCTTTGCGAAATTGCCTGCGAATGTTCGCTAGGCGAACATCTGGCGAAGCTCCAGCGAACACTCCTAGACTTGAGGCAGTAAGAAAAGGCACCTAAGTTCACAGTGCGAACTTCTAGCGAAAGTTCGCTGATTCAATGCTCCAGCAAAGGCCTGGCGAAGGACATTTTGGATGAGGCAGTGGCTAAAGGGACCTAAGTTTGCTGTACGAACCTGTAGGCGAATTGTTCACTTTGAGAATAATTATTCGCATTGCTAACTTATGCAGAATATCAGAGGCGGTTTAACAGATCAGAGGCACCTCATGTGCCTATTTGGTAGTTCACTAGGCGAATAAAAAGTTCGCAGTGCGAACTTGGCAGATTTCAAGTGATGTATAAAAGCACTTCTTGTTATTTATTGGGATCATAACCTAATTTTCTCACACCATAACCTAAGTTTCTGACTTTTCTTCATCCAAGAGTGATATTTCACCAAGAGAAGCTGAATTTGCATCCGATCTCGATTATTCGACGCTGATGCTTTTTCATCTCCTCCCGATACTTGTGAAACAAGCTACCATGACAATGTGTAGCTAAACACCTTTTGTCTCAAGATTAGGGGCAGATAATCCTTTATTTTGTATGTATTGATCTTGATAACTAGTTTGTGAACTTTGTTGATGATTAATATATTGTGAAAAACTTTGTTTGTATGGTTTATAATTTGTTTTGGTTCATGATTGAGAAATATGTTCTAAGACTTAACCTAAGTTTTAATCCATCAACAATCATGAAGCTAGAGATAGTTTTGAGAGTTGATGTTCATAAATATTGATCTTTGAATATTATCAATATTGATAGTTAGAGTGAGAGATCATCTAAGAATCAATATGGTAAATCACACAACAAGTGTTAGAGATAAAATTGTTGAGAGGATATGTGATTATATTCATTGTTAACAAGTTCACATACTTTATCGAGTAAATACGTATGAAACGGATTATCGGACCCTAATCTTGGCATGCTTTTACCAAACTTTAAAACCAATTTCTTTACCGTTGTTATTAATCTTTTATGCAAACGTTCCGTTACAAATCAACCAAACTCTTTGTTACCCAAAGTTTAGAACGATTTCAACTATAGAACGGTGGTAATATCTATATAATCCCTGCGGATATGATAACAAAAACCCCACTGAAATACTTTTCAACACAAAGGCACTTCACTCAAACAATTTGTTCCTCACAAGTAGAGTTCACTCAAAATCACCAAGGAAACTTTATGTGAAGAAAATATTTCAAATGAAGGGATAAAAATAGAGATATAAGTTCCAAAAAAAATGTAAACATTCAGGAATTGGTGTGAAATGAAGAGGGGGCGACCCTCCTTTACTCCTTTATATAGCATAAGGAAAAACTAAAAAAAGGAAATGATCCATCGACATTTTTAATTTTCTAATCGATTGGACAAAGGTGACAATCAATTATTTAACCTAAATAATCAATAAGCATGACCCACAATAGAAAGATTTGATAAAAAGCCATTATCAGTCATTAAGAAACTGTCATAATCGATTCTACACTTATTTAGGCTTCTTCCAATCGAGTATCTTAAGCCCCCAATTGATTGGTTATTCAAAATATCTTCCAATCAATTGTATTATGGTTCTAATCAATTGGATCGTTCAAAAATATCTTCCAATTGATTGTTTTAAGGTCTCAAACGTTTGATTAGTTAAAAATGCTTCAAAAAGAAAGTTGACAACATCTTAATCACTTGGCTCAGGTTTGAATGCATTTTAAGATATTTAATCGATAAAAAAGAAGTTTCAAGTGTAAGTCTGTGGGGGTGTGTGTATGTGTGTGCATGTGTGGTTATTTTTATTATTTTGTTATTATTGGCATATCACATTACCCTCATTCCACCTTATACACCTGAACTCAGTGCAATAGTTGAACACCGATATTGACACATAGTAGAAATAAGCAAGGATCTCCTACACACCGCCAACTTACCCTCATCATGTTGGAGTCTGGCATTTTTCACAACTCTTTATCTTATCAATAGACTCCCAAAACTAGTCTTCCATATGAAATCTACATTCTAACTACTTCACAAAACTAAACCCAACCCCATACACATTTATTCTTTCGAATATCTATGTTTCCCTTGGTTGAAACCATATACTATCCACAAACTCCGACCCCAATTTCACCCTTGTATCTTTATAGGTTATGTCGATATAGAATGCACATACCATTACCTTAACCCAAACACACATAAAATATACACCTATAAACATATAAAACTATAGGACCATATATTTCCTTACAACACATACCATCCACCCAATAACCATTCATCAACATCATCTATTATTACACAACTACCCCTTCACATGTCCATTCCTATACTAAACTAAGCCCATCCACCAAACACTAACCAATACACAACCTCCCACCCTACTTAACTACCACACTCACTGAACACACAACAACACCAACATTAATAGTACACTCACAAATTATAACCGACCAACCAAATCATTATCTGATGATCAATGAAGAGGATTCCTACACTTCAAGGTACTCATCAGGTAATATTCAAAATCTTTCATCTCTTGTTTATATACCCTTGAAAAATAACTCTCATGCAACTATTATACTACCGAGTTGGCCAATAACTTGATCACAAAACAATATTTTCAAGTCTAAAAGACTTTTTCAAGTTATAAAATACCTATTGGCAGAAAATGTTGAACCTTAAAATTTCAAAGAAGCCATGAAACACGAGCACTAGAGGAAGGCCATCTATAAAGAGTTTGTCGTTCTCATAAGAAATGGAACATGGTCACTTGTCCCACCTCCAAAAGGCACCAACATTGTGGGAAACAAATAGTTATTTCTCATTAAAAGGCAAGTTGATGGCTCTCTTGTTCTATATAAATCTTTCCATGTTATAAAAGGCTTTACTCAATGTCGCAAATTAGACTTCCATGAAAAATTTTCCCGGTGGTTAGGCCTCAAACAATCAACACCATCCTTACTCTTTCTCTTGGCCACAAATGGACAATGCACCAACTCAATGTGAATAATACATTTTTTAAGGGTCTCTCTGAGAGCAAGTTTATATGAACCAACCATCTGAACTCATGTATTCACAACATTTACACTATGTATGTAAACTACAGAAAGCCGTTTATGGCCTTCGTCAAGCTCCACGAGCATCACATAATGCACTAAAAAGTTTCACAGTGTCCTACGACTTTTCATGTAGCAAAAGTGATCCATTTTTCTCTATTTATGAAGACGCATGTATTCTTGCATACTTCCTTGTTTATGTCGATAACTTACCCCTCATTGGTAACAACAACCATTTCATACATGAATTCTTCTCAAATATATTTAAAAGTTTTTCTTGAAGAACATGGGAGCTCTACGCTATTTTTTTGGCATATAAATCATTCCCATCAACTCGGGCATACTCCCATCTCAACACAAGCATATCAGGGATATCCTCCAACGATTTTATATGGAGGGCGCCAAGCCCTCACCCACACCACTTACCGCTACAACAACACTTCAACTCCATGATAGAACTATATCTATTAATGCTACAGAATATAGAAGTATTGTTGGAGCTCTTCAATATCCCAAACTCATAAAGTTTGACATATCTGTTTCCATAAAAAAATTGCACAATTTATGCACTAACCCACCACTCTTCATCTCCAACATCTCAAAACCACAATCAACCATGTCATTCTTCTATAGCCCACACCCACACATAATCTCATTGCCTATTCCGATGTTGACTTGGAAGTGATTTCGATGATTGCACCACTACTTTAATTATAATATTTAAAGAGCGGTGTTAATTGTTTTTCAATAGCACTTTTAAAAAAAATTAATTAAAAATATTATTATAGGCTACAAATCTTTAACTCAATTGACGAAAATCAATAATGTTATGTTGGACATTTTTTTTACTAAGCGAAAAATATATTCCATCAAGATACAAAATGGTGTATCCAACCCATCTACAAAATTACCAACTTAAACCCCGATGATGTTACAAAAATTCATAAGGGTAGTTGGTCCAATCATAGTAATTACAAGTATATCTCCCATTAATCCATTTTCCTACCCACCACCACCTATACAAAATGATTCTCCTTTCTATAAAACCCAAATCCCAGACTTCATTATTAAACACTATGTTGTTCCTTGTTGACCATATCCCCCATCCAATAGTCAACCAAAGCCCAACTGCATTTTTGATCGATACTCTCTTAACCAACAGAACTTGAATCCAATTATGAAACATATCTAATAGGGATTCATGATTTCCAATAACAATGTCTAGCCATCTCTCTACAAAACTCCAAATCTTCTTAGAATTATCACACAAATATAACAAATGAAGTAAACTCTCCTCCTCACTATGACAGAAAGGACAGGACATAGCATTATTACTCATCACAATGCGTCTATTTCGTAATTTATCTGCCGTAGCCAACCTATCCCGAAACAACCTCCAACCAAACAACTGAATTTTCGGTTGAGCAGATGAACACCAAATCAATTTGTAGACCTCACCCAAATTATGTTGATCCTGATGCAGACAGTGAGCCTTAAACAACAGCTCATATCCCGCCCCGACTGTGTAATGGTCTATATCTCCCAACACCCAACTGACATAATCATCTTCAGTCATCACCCATGGATCTACAGGTAACATACTAGACAACTCGCACCATTCCCGCGACCTGCTGCCGGTATCAGAATTGTAATTCAAATCAAGAGACCACATTACTGTACTTGTATTGCCCCTGCAAAACTCCTCAACTCTGTCCTTCTTATTACGAGACACCTCCCACAAACTAGGAAATCTAACAGCTAACGGTTCATTTCCACACCATTTGGATAACCAAAAAAAAAGTATTATCACCACAGCCAATGTCGTGTTTTATGTGATTGATAAATCCTTCTGCTCCATACATCTTCTAAATAGAAAACAAATCTCTCCACCATAGTGAAGGCGCAATATTATACACCGCCAAGACCCCTACATGTAGATCAGCTTTGTAGTCCGGGTATCTAACCTCCAAAATTCCTTGCCAAAACCTCCTTTTTAAAGTTAGCAACTTCCATAACCATTTTGACATTAAAGCTACGTTAAACCACTTGACATGTTTGACTCCCAGCCCTCCATCCTCCTTCGCCTTACAAACTTCAGTCCACTTGATCCAGGAAATTTTTTTGGCCAACATAGATCCCCCTCAAAGAAATCGGCATTGGATGCTAGTAATGATCCTAATTACTTTCCTTGGCATCAAATACATAGACATATAGTGCATAGGTATATTCGATAAAACATAATTAATGAGGGTGGCCCTGCCTGCCATAGATAAGAATCTACCTTTCCACGTTGAAAGCCGACCTTGAATTTTCTGCACCATTGGTTTCCAAAAGGAGATCTTCCTGTGATTTCCCTCCACATACACTCCTAAAAATTTGAACGGGAATGTATCTATCTGCACACCAAGAAAACATTCTGCAGCTTTTAAAACATTATCCTCCACTCCAATTCCATACAAGGAGCTTTTGTTGTAATTTATTTGTAGACCCGAGACCAATTGGAAGCCTTTCAACAAGGCCTTGATGGCCCAAAGATTTGACCAGGAACCATCTCCCACTAATATAGTATCATCAGCATATTGTAATAACTCATACGAAGCCTCCGAGTTAAGTTTTAAGCCATGGAACGCACCACCCTGAGTAGCTCTTTTAACTAGCACCGCTAAGCCTTCGGCAGCGATTGCGAAGAGAAAGGGAGAAATAGGATCGCCTTGACGTAAGCCACGAGAAACCTTGAAATCGCGGGTTGGGCTTCCGTTCACCATAACAGGCATAAAACTACGCATTACCGTGCCTTCTATCCAACCCATAAATTTACTTCCAAAACCCATATGTTGCATAATGTCTTTTAAATAACTTCATTCCACCTTGTCATAAGCTAAAGCAAAATCCACTTTTAACATCAGCGCCTTAGACTTACTTCTTTTTGTAAAATCAATCAACTCATTTAGGACCAAGACTTCATCCAAAATGTTACGCCCTTCTATAAAAGCCGTTTGATTAACAGAGACAATGTTGTCCATAACTTTCTTAAGTCTCGTAACCAAAAGCTTTGAGACCACTTTGTAAACCGACCCTATCAAGCAAATAGGACGAAAGTCCTCCAAGCCACAAGGTTCATCCTTCTTCGGAATTAGAGCAATGAAGGATGATGTGAACACCTTTGGTAGTACACTGATCTCAAAGAAGTGCAGTATGCAATTAGAGAAATCCTTACCCACCACCTCCCAGCATTGCTTTATGAATTTCAAGTTAAAACCGTCTGGTCCAGGGCTCTTATCACCATCACATGAGAACACTGCCTGTTTCACATCTTTAAACGTGAAATGATCCTCCAGCAGCCTACTTTCCACTTCAGACATTCTCTTGAAACCAACACTGCCAATCCTAGGCATTATTCTGCCTTCTTTCTTGAATCTTCTTTCAAAATGATTTACCACAACTTCTTTAATACCCTTGACATCATCAATTACTTCTCCTTCAACTTGAATCGAGCTAATTGTGTTCAACCTGTTTCTGTTTCTAATGGCTGCATGATAAAACTTAGTGTTGGCATCTCCCTCATTAATCCATTTCATTCTCGCTTTCTGTTTAAGGATGCTTTCTCTAATTCTCATATGTTTCCATAAATCGTCTTCAGCTTTCACTCTTGATTTCAACATATCACTATTAGTCTCTTCCCTATTTTGAGCAATATAATCTTCCACATCATTAATGGTAGTGGTATACTCGCTTATCTTAGTATTGATCCATCCAAACACGTTAGCATTCCACCACCTTAACCTATTCCTTAGCTGATTAAACTTTTTGGAAAATATGTAAAACACGCCGCCCTCCACCTTGTACGAATCCCACGCATCTCTGACAAATTGAAGGAACTCATGATGCTCCATCCAGCAGTTCAGTAGTTTAAACGGCTTCGGCCCCCAGTTGATATTTCTTGCAATTATCGTCACCGGCCTGTGGTCAGAAATGTCTCTAGACCCGACATTCTGAGTGATCGAATTCCACTTACTAAGTAGACCAAGTGAGATAATAAACTTGTCTAGCCTACTAGCAGCCTTTCCAGAAGCATTAAACCAAGTATACCTATTACCTCGCATTGGGATATCTATACAACCAGATAATTCAATGAATTCGTTAAAGTCTTCTATAATTCTTCTGCTTTGAATACTACTTCCCCTTCCTTCACGCCTATTTTTGATGGCGTTAAAGTCACCGCCAATGACCCATTCACCTGCTGGCATAGAATCTTTGAGTTGAATGATTTTGTTCCACAATATTCTCTTCTCTGAATTGGAGCATGATGAGTATATATTCACGAAATAAACATTGTGACCATCCCATAGAGCATTCACTCCAAGGTATCCCTGTCCTTTAAAAGTGCTAACAGGAACCAAGCAATTTTTCCTCCATATAGTGAGGATTCCCCCTGCATGACCAATAGCACCTGCCCCAGACCACAAGCAGCTATCGTTTCCCCATATTTCTGCAACTAGTTTATCAGTCATTAACTCACATTTGGTTTCTTGTAAAAAAAACTACGTCAACACCTTCATTTTGAATAAGTTTCCGAATCATTCTCCTCTTAATACTATTGCCGCATCCTCTTATATTGTATGTCAAGAAATTCATAACCCACCCTTAGCTGCATCCTTCTTAACTCTGGTTCCGCATCTCTCCTCTGTTTCAAAATTCCTAATGCATTTCTCGAAAATCTCATCATCTTCTTCTGCCTCTACTCTCATCTTCTTTATGGCATCCCAAATTCTAGTAGGAAGATTGTCTAATTTCCTTTTTATCCTCGAATTACTTTTCTGTACCTCCTCGTCACCTATGGAAACGCCACCAGATGATGGAGTTCCCCCACTGCTAGAAATAGCATCTTCTGATTCAAAACTTGATATAATTGGTTTAGAAGTAATATCTCCATGCGTTCTATTTTCATTCAGGAGTGTTGAATAATACGACGGGGCAAAAGGAATCTTGATTTTTTGGTAAATTTCATTAAGTAAAACTACCTTTTTCTGTTTCCTCTTCTCTGTGCCTCCTATATAATGGTTTACCTTTTCAACACTTTCTCTCTCCTCATTACCCCCACCAACGATTGCTGTAGCAACCCCCACGTCTCTACTTACTTTGGAAGTATTTACCCATGATTCCTCTGCTATACTTTGACGTTGCCTTACTTTGTGTAAATTAATCTGTGTTTCTGCCAAATGAACAGATGCGCCAGCCTGTCCACCCGATACCTTATTGCCATCTGTCCTGGTCAACTCCCTATTCCCAACAACCAAAGGACTACTTTGCTTGTCCCACTGATTCATGTCAGAACAAGGTACAATTCTACTTACCTCGGGCCCCTCCCTATCATCGTTTGCGTCCCACTCCACATTAACTTTTTTGTTTTCCCCAAGACAACCTCTCACCTCACCTTTCTCAACACTTTCAACTACACCCTCTTTGTGGATATCATCGCCTGCCTTCTGAGTATCCATGTCTTCTTCGCTCACGTTAATAATGGACTCGTCAACTTCACTATCCGACAATGAGATATTTGAGCTATCATCCTTGTAAACTTCATTCGCACCCCAAGGTTTTCTAATGCCCACTGAATCTTTTCGCACTTTGATTCTGTACATGTTTCCATTCACTTCAATATTGAATACTTCATTGAAATTTATCGCAAATTTAGTCCTGACCAAAATCCTAGCAACGTCCAATCTTGACATATTTTTTGTCTCCTCGTCTGCTTTCACATACTCACCTATCAGCCCCGCCATAAATTTGTAGAACTTATCTCCCCAAACATGGCCGGGTAAACCAAATATGCTTATCCAAGTTAATCTTTCTTTGTCAACATCTTCAGGAGACCAAGAATGAATTTCAGAGAACCAACTGGATATCCAATCTTCATCTTCTTTCACCATTTTCATTACTCCCCCTGGCTCCTCCTCCTCCAATAAGCACAGATTCCCCCCTAATGGGGTTGCTTTGATATTAAAATATCCTTCGATATGCAACGCCTCCTGAACTTCAAACGCAGAACCCGGTTCCTCCAAAACACCGACGAAAGCTTTCTCGAATCTTTTCAATTCTTCCTTTTCAACATCGAACATAAGATGTGCGAGCTCCGATTTATCTCACATTAACATTTGATTCGTTGTCTTATTTTGGCCCTTTTGATGTCTTCTTCCCGCTTGAATAACCTGAGCATAAGTTAGGTTACCGTTCACGCCTATTTTCACATTGTTGCTTTTGTTAAATCGTATTGAGTTTATATTGTTTATTTAAAAAAAATAGAACATTGTCAGAGTCAAAAAATCTCAAAAATTTTGGAATAGTCTCTAAATATATAATACAAAGAAAGATAGTATATGATTGTAGGCACCGTTGCAGCTGAAATATTGGGACCACATGATCCTCAATTTAAGACTCATTTACAGTCACATTTTGTCATATAACATAACATAGACTCAACTTTTATTTTTAAAATTTTACACATCACAAGAGTAGATATTTATTTGAGTAAACCTAGATGAAATCACATAACATAAACACTAGGAATCAAACACAACTCACTTTCTCTTCCAACCGCCATTCCAAAATGTTCTTTCATATCCAAATCTTCATGTTTCATTGCATCTGGAAGCTCCCAATCAAAATGATAAAGCAACTTAGCCAAAGGAAGTATAACACTAGCGAGACCAAATGACATACCAGGACACATTCTTCTCCCAGCTCCAAAAGGAATAAACTCAAAATTATTCCCTTTAAAATCAACAGAACTATCTTCGAATCTCTCCGGAATAAACATCTCCGCGTCGGTCCAGTAATCCGGATCCCTTGCCAGAGCCCATGCATTTATTATAACTTTAGTGTTTTTCGGTATTTCGTATCCGTCGATGATGGTTAACTCAGAGCTTTCTCTAGGGACTAGTAATGGAGAAGGTGGATGTAACCTCATTGTTTCTTTGATTACTAATTTTAAATATGAGAGTTCTTGTAGATCAGATTCATGTATTGTTTCTTTTCCTTTGAGTGCTGCTCTTAATTCAGCTTGAACTTTTTTTCTTGCACTAGGGTTTTTCATGAGTTCTGACATAGTCCACTCTATTATTGTTGCTGTTGTATCAGTTCCAGCAACAAATACATCCAGAAATATCATCAATATATATATAATTTTTTTTTTTTGAAAATAAAAGAGAAGGAAAAAATTTTATAAATTTTTTTGAAAATTTTATATATTTTTTTGAAACTTAAAAAAAACAATACTTCTTCCGTCCCACAATGAGTGGCCCATTTGGAATAAAATGGTGTCCCAAAATGTATGATCTATTTCAATTTTCAATGCAACTTTTCCTATTTTACCCTCTAATTAATATTATTTTTATCATTCCCAATACAAGGGTACTTTAGTAAAAATATCATTCTCTCTCTTTTATTTATTCTTTTTTTTTAATCTGTGTGAAAAGCTAACTGGTCACTCATTGTGGGACGGAAGGAATAACATATTTAAATAAATAATATGACAAGGTTTTCTAAAAAAAACATAACGCTTTTTTATTTAGCAAAATGTGTGATATGACCTTAACCTAACATATTTTAGATTATAATAATTTGCCGATCGATCTGATTTATTGTCATAGTAAATTTTTATTTTGCTATCGGTTTTTTTTAGAAAGAATTATAATATTAGTTCAAAGTTACTAACCCAAATCACAGCTTTGATGTTGTTGATTGTTATTTCGACATCAAGGTCACCACTTTCTTGGACTCTCAAAAGAACATCTACAAGATCATCCTTGTCGAGTTCAACGTCGTTGTTGTTTTCTTTTCCATTTGATCGCTTTTCTTGAAGTTGTCTAACAATGTTTCCTATGATTGTGTCTACGCACTTGTGAAATTTATCTAACTTTGACCTCATCCCGGTTAGCATATGTAACGGTTTAATCGAAGGAAACATGTCATCAACATCAAGTCCACTCGAAATTTCCACAACCTTTTTAACCAATTCAACAAATTCTTCGTGATCTTTTGATTTTTCACCAAACGCCGCCCTTGAAATAGCGTTACTCACCATCAAGAAAATTCTACTAGTGAGATTGATTGTCGAATTTGCTGATGATTGAATCGATTGTATCAACTTTGTAGATTCGTCTTCTCTAATATAAGAGAAAGATTGAACCCTTTTGGCACTTAGAAGCTCTAACACACATATTTTCCTCATTTGTCTCCAAAAATCTCCATATGGCGAAAACACAATATCTTTTGAACCATAAATGATAATTTCAGGAGCAAGAAGTTTTGGCCTATTAGCAAAAACAACATCATGTGTTTTCATGACTTCTTTGGCCAATTTGGGAGATGATACAATAACGGTAGAAATTTCACCAAGTTGAAGATGCATTAAAGGACCATATTTTTGAGAAAGCTCTTGTAGAGCATGATGTGGAAGTTTCTTAGACATGGCTAGTTGATAAAGGTTACCAATGAGAGGAAATTTCTTTGGACCAGGGGGCAATTTATTTGTTTTTGGGTTGAAATATTTTGATAGGAAACGAAATAGGAACAATAGAAAAAAGGGAATAACAAAGAATGAAAGTTGAAGTTCCATTGTGTTGATATTTTAGGGGAGATTGAGATTATTTAACTCTAAAGTTTTTGTGCGGTTTAGTGAGATGCTATGAGGTTGTTATTTATGGACTCTTGAAAATGGCTGTAGTTTGGTATGCTTGCATATAGACCTTTGTTGAAGTGTAGTTTTTATGGCTATATGCTGAAAAATCCTTGCGTGTATTTAAAAAAAAAACCAATAATATTATTTTATTAACTAAAAATAAAAAAATAATATTTTTTTCTCTCCTGCATAATAACTATCACATCATGATTTCAATTAAAAATAAAATAAAATTTATAATAAAATTAAAAATTTTCTCTCTTTTCATTGGTTGTTTCTAACAATAAGGATTTAAGTGCGTTTCCATGCAAGTTTTTCTCCTATATGCTTTAATAATGTGTATTCTGTGAAGCATGGGTACTCCATTTTAGATAAAGTACCGGTACCGGATACTTACCGGGTACCGGTATGCGTACGGTACTCGTATGGTACGTACCGACACAGTATCTATTTTTTATTTATTATTTTTTAAGTTGGTACTTCAACGGGTACATATTGGATACGCGAACTTAATTTTTTTCTTCTAATGGTATAGTTTTATACTTTTTTAATGGGCTTTTCAAGTGCTGATGTAGAGTTTGACCAATGTGTTTCGTTGTAAGATCGGTGGATTTTGAAACCAAATGAATGGTTGATAATTTATGGATCTTTAATCGCTAAACTTTAATCCATTGCATTGAAACTTCTCGCGCAACCAAGTTCTTCATCTTCTATTAAAAAAAATTGGAGTACACATGAATTTATACTAGCGTACCCGTACCTTGATTTTTTTAAAAATGACGTATTCTGTACCAGTACCCGTACCGGATACTAGGTACGTATCCGTACCTTTGCAACACAGTGTGTATTTGATGTTGACTGATCTACTGACGTTTCTTTTTGTTGACAAAATCTCTCTAAGCTTTCTATTTTTATTTCATAAAAAAAATATTTGTGAATTTAAATATAAGACTCATGTTGGGACGGAGCCATGTGCACTACCAAGTCAGTGGCCCCACTATATTTCTTACAAAATAATGCTAGCACACATTTATACGACTATTAATAAATAATATTTAATTAAAATAGTATGACATCAATTAATTGGAAGTGTTGGTATTAGGAATATATTATTGGAACTTAGATGAAAAATCATATAATATATGAATAATTGTTTAGAGTTTTGTTCAAAATGATTATAATATATTTTACTTTGAAAATCAATTATAAAATAAACATATATTCAACTAAAATATAATCGAACTGATTTTTTTGTTTTATTTTAAAATGATTTTTTACTAGAACTTCAAAAAAATATATATTTTCTATATTTATATTTTAATACTAAGACTTTATAATCAAAAATCTCAACCAACTACTCATGTCAACCTTAATTACTTATTTATACACACACACACACACATATATATATATATATATATATATGTAAAATTAATAGTAAGTTAGAGAAAATTACACAAACAAAAAATTTGATAAAGTTATTTAATATATTTTAAACAAATCTCATATAAAATACATATGACATATATTTATACTTTAGAAAAAATAATGGTACACAATATATTTATAAAAACTAGTATGATATCCGTGCCTTCGCACGGGTACCCGTCGGTGACGCTTATTTGGAATAAATATGTATGTTTAGAAAAATAAAAAAATAAAAAAAATCTAATAAAATTTATTTTTTTAATAAGTTTAAATATTTGTAATATAAACAAAAAAATTAGATTTACATTTTAATTTTTAATAAGTTTAAATATGTGTAACATAAACAAAAAAATATGTTTACCATTTTAATTTATTTTAATATAATTTGTGTTAAATTAAAAAAAAAAATCAATCAAAAGGATTGGTGTTTATATAATTAGTGTGAGACTAAATTTATTTAGAAAAATTAAAAAATTAAAAAAAATTAATAAAATTTATTTTTTTAATAAGTTTCAATATTTGTAATATAAACAAAAAAAAAATAGATTTACATTTTAATTTATTTTAATTTTTAATAAGTTTAAATATGTGTAACATAAACAAAAAAAAATATGTTTACCATTTTAATTTCTTTTAATATAATTCGTATTAAATAAAAAAAAATTCAATCAAAAGGATTGGTGTTAATATAATTAATGTGAGACTAAATTTATTTAGAAAAATAAAAAATTTAAAAAATTTAATAAAATTTATTTTTTTAATAAGTTTAAATATTTGTAATATAAACAAAAAAAATAGATTTACATTTTAATTTATTTTAATTTTTAATAAGTTTAAATATGTGTAACATAAACAAAAAAAAATATGTTTACCATTTTAATTTATTTTAATATAATTTGTGTTAAATAAAAAAGAATTTAATCAAAAAGTTTGGTGTTAATATAATTAGTGTGAGACTAAATTTATTCAATACATGCAAAACCGTTCAGCACTTGTCTCCTTTATATTATCCTCATAATCCTCTCCCATTTCTTCAACCCAAAAGTCATTGTAACCCTAATTGTAACCCTAATTTCGAATCACAAACACAATCTTCACGTTTGTTCCATTTTCATCGTGAATCAGTTTCAACACGTATAGCTAAATCGGAAACATGCATATCCTGGACGGACGAATCCGGTCAAGGCCGATTGCCATCTCGAGCGGGTAATGTGTAAACAACTCAAACTTTTGATTCTAAACTCTTCTCTCAGCTTAATATAACATTGATAACATTTCTGTAACAAATTTGTTGAATCCGTTGCAGATCATCTTCAGAATCCGAAAGAGATGACGAATGGGTTCAATTCAGAATCAAAGAACTATATGAGGAGGCGAGTGCTGGACAAAATGTAAATAAGAAGGCTAGAAGGAAGAAGGCGAGTGCTGGAGAATGTTCTAATACGAAAAAGAGGTAATTTTTGTAAAATGCGCATTGCATGCAACAGTAAAACACTAAAATCTATGTTGTTGGTCTTTGAGATTGTATTCATTTGTTTGTACAACGCGGTCGGTTGTTGTTTGTACTTGCAAAAGTATAATGAAGTTGAGAGTTTATTTGTTTAGGGCTGTATGAGAAGAGATTCGTATGCATGTATATTTTTTTTTTAGAATCAATCATCATATCTTGTTTAATTATGAATTAGAATATGTATTATGGATGATGTGTTGAGCATCGATTATAAATTTTAGATACTGATGCATCTATTCTTATGGATGATGAATCTAGATTTATTATATTGTATTAATACACTTATACTCATATGAACATGTTGTACACAAGTTGGGGAATCACAAATTCTGTTATTTAGTTAGTCAGTTAGTTAATTGTTAGTAATTAAATGTTATAATTACCTATGAAATTCGAAAACTACGTAGGGAGCAAGTTTAGAAATATAATGGTCATTTGTTTTTAAATTAAGGAAATGAGTGTAGAAATGCCAAACTTGCTTAATTTTACTACCACTATTGACATTGCTTTGAAAACCAGATTGTTTATTGAAACTAATAATTGGTTTGACCACAGTTCAACCATTAAACATTGAACCAGTGCTTCAGGGTGTAGCTTGTATTTTGGTGTTTACTTTAGTCCCGCAAAGGTGCTGTTAGTAGTTAGCAGTTCATTCGTCTCCCGATTTTGGTGTTAGTAATGATTGACATTGCTGAATTGTAACTTGATGTATTGCCTTTGCCGTAGCATAACTTGTGCATAGTTAATAAAATTTGGCTTCGTGTTTTATTTGCAGACCCGTCGAAACGACGCTGACTCCAATGATATGGGGACGGCTTAGCAGAAAAAGAATCCTGAATCGGGCTTATGAAATCCATCGTATGATTAGAGAATGGAGAGACAACCATGAAGGGGCAAGATCCCGAGCTGAAGTCATGGATAAAGCAGCTGAGCTGCACATTGATGATGCTGGTGTCCGCGAAGAATGCAAGTGGACACGATAGGTTAAGGACGCAAAGACTGTCCGGAATAATGTGTTTGTAAGTTAGTTATACAACAAACTGAAGTTATATAAAATTGTATTTGAAAATGAATACTAATCCACTTATTTTTGTGTTTCTCTGTAGCAATTTCCTATAGGCGTCATTAGGAAATGTTTCACCGAGGCCCAGAGTTCGATAGAACTCTATGATGCTGATTTCGATGCCACATACAATTGCGTGCTGAAGAAACGCAAAGATAAGGCCGAAATGTACATCTGCAATGGTCTAATCCGTAACCAATCATTGAAGAAAAACATGGATAGGCCACGGTCAAAACATGGATTGGCAAGTCATTAATTTACCTAACACTAACCGAAAAAGCTAAATCCTTAAGCCTTGGAATCGAATAGGGAGCGTCTGTTTCAGAAATTGTGCTGCCATCATATAAAAATTAAGCACGTTAATGGTAGAGTGAGAAGGAAATATAATCCAAATGGAAAACATAGAACAAAGCTAAATGCATGCTAGTTACATACTTAAGAAATACAGAAAACGGTCCAAGACTCTGGTGCAATCTGTCATGATCATGCATGTAAGCTAAACCTCTCAAAGCACCCTGAAGGAGAATTACCACGAAACATCGTCTTCTTTTCATTGCCTGTCCTCGTTCAAAGCTATTCCATGTAGAAAGTTTTGATACCTTCTCACTCGCTACTTTTGCATAGTCTGCTGCGCTAGATTTCCAGTAATCACGAAAAGCAAGCCACTGTATCCAACATCATTAACAGAATTGAAGGACAAAAAAATGTAATTATCCTACATTAACTTAATCGCGAATTAATAGGACGAACCTGCTCTCCGGTAGTTGTTTCAAAACCACCTAAAAGTAACATAAGATGCTGACTCATACCTTTAGAACTGCTCTGTAAGAATTACAAAGAAATGAGAAAGTATATATTACATAGGAATATTGAAATCTTGAACTATTCATGTTCTGATGAGACATGGCACTTGGTGTGAAAATAGATGTATAGGTAGTGAGGTATATAAAGTAAGGCAATGTGTGCCAGGCCTTGTTCATGTCTACTGCAGACTTGGAGCTTCCAAGTTTAACATGGAAATGGAAAGGTTTAGGAACATATGTACTGTGCTGTAGGTTAGGCTTCAGACATCCTTTTGCATGTTCACCATATATGTGAATTTAGACATCTTTAACATGAATTTTCTCTTCGTTGCTTTGATTCCAATTGCAATATTAGTAGTCCTCTTGAACGGATTACATCAGCTGCTGTTGATAGATGGATTGGACTTAGTGCTTATGACTTTGGTTGACATGATGTTTGAAATGAAATTGTATGGGATTGTGAATTTGGTCTTAAATGAATTTTGTGAATTCTGTTTTGATTGAATGAATGAGTTTGGAATGGTTTGTTCAATGGTTTGAATTGTTCCTTTGTTTGAAAATAAATTTGGAAAGCAGTTCGAAAACTTTTATGAATTTGAGATGATTGTGGTTTGTGTAGGTGGCTTGGAAGTTCTGTCAAGGCTAAGAAGCTTAGTGACTGAGTTGGAGCGAGAAGTGTGGTTGAGTTGGTTATTTTATTACTTGAGCAAGATCCTAAAGTAGAAAGGCCTTTGGTTGATGGAGTTTAGTGGTGGTACACATTACAACTCAAATTGTGGGACAAGGCTCAAAGACCATAAATATCAAGGTTACTGATATTGAAGACGATTTGGACATGGTTGGTGCGCTGAATCTTTTTTTGAACAACAGGAATGTATCAATGATATGGAAGTTTGTTAGGTGCTTTTGTACTTGATATTAAGGTTTTTTTGTGTAGTGATGGCTGTTTGCTGTCTGTATGTTTCATGTTAGGTGTTTAAGTTTGAATTTTCTTGGGATATTTTGCAGCTAGCATTTCTTTTGCTAGTTTGATTAGTAATCTATATGTAAGACACATGATTATATATTAACTGGTGTACGTGTATTCCTTTAATTTTGTTTTTTCAATTTGTCTGTAAGTGTTGTATTTTAATTTTTTATCTTTGCATCGATGTAATTTGTAGGATTTGCATTGATGTATGATAGAATTACTATGTTTTGAATTTAAGTGCTTTTTAAGAAACAGATTTGTTTGCTTCTCTCAGTGTGATGCTTATGTTATCATCTCTGATATGCATAACTGGGCATGTTTGACAGGGAAATCTCAAGATCATTAATGTTGTGCGATTCTGATGAAATTTATATGAATTTCTAGCACTTATACATGTCAACTGATGTCAGATGCATATCCATGGATCTCTTTTCATTTGAACTAACCCTCAATTTCATGATATAATTTTCTTTTTTATGTTTTTATACTTTAATTTGTGCAGTGTTGTATCAATCTAAAATAAAATTATCATAAATTTTTCTACAATTGTACTGTTGTTTTGAGTCTCTGGTGCATTTATCTAACATGCTGTAAATTGGAATGATTTAAATAAGAGCACCGCTATATGGCATGAAAACGGTGAATTGGTTTTGACCAATCACATTGAAGTTGCAATGGTCTAATCCGCAACCAATCATTGAAGCAAAACATGGATAGGCTATCCACAGTCAAAACATGGATTGGCAAGTCATTACCTTACCTAACACTAACCGAAAAAGCTAAATCCTTAAGCCTTGGAATCAAATAGGGAGCGTCTGTTTTTGAAATTATGCTGCCATCATATAAAAATTAAGCACGTTAATGGTAGAGTGTGAAGGAAATATAATCCAAATGGAAAACATAGAACAAAGCTAAATGCATGTTTGTTACATACTTAAGAGATACATAAAACGGTCCAAGACTCTGGTGCAATCTGTCATGATCATGCATGTAAGATAAACCTCTCAAAGCACCCTGAAGGAGAATTACAACGAAACGCCATCTTCTTTTCATTGCCTGTCCTCGTTCAAAGCTATTCCATGTAGACAGTTTTGATACCTTCTCACTCGCTACTTTTACATAGTCTGCTGCGCTAGATTTCCCGTAATCACGAAAAGCAAGCCACTGTATCCAACATCATTAACAGAATTGAAGGACAAAAAAATGTAATTATCCTACATTAACTTAATCTCGAATTAATAGGACGAACCTGCTCTCCGGTAGTTGTTTCAAAACCACCTAAAAGTAACATAAGATGGTTACTCATACCTTTAGAACTGCTCTGTAAGAATTACAAAGAAATGAGAAAGTGTATATTACATAGGAATATTGAAATCTTGAACTGTTCATGTTCTGATGAGACATGGCACTTGGTGTGAAAACAGATGTATAGGTAGTGAGAGATATATAGTAAGGCAATGTTTGCCAGGCCTTGTTCATGTCTACTGCAGACTTGGAGCTTCCAAGTTTAACATGGAAATGGAAAGGTTTAGGAACATATGTACTGTTCTGTAGGTTAGGCTTCAGACATCCTTTTGCATGTTCACCATATATGTGAATTTAGACATCTTTAACATGAATTTTCTCTTCGTTGCTTTGATTCCAATTGCAATATTAGTAGTCCTCTTGAACGGATTACATCAGCTGCTGTTGATAGATGGATTAGACTTAGTGCTTATGACTTTGGTTGACATGATGTTTGAAATGAAATTGTATGGGATTGTGAATTTGGTCTTAAACAAATTTTGTGAATGCTGTTTTGATTGAATGAATGAGTTTGGAATGGTTTGGTCGATGGTTTGAATTGTTCCTTTGTTTGAAAATATATTTGGAAAGCAGTTCGGAAACTTTTATGAATTTGAGATGATTGTGGTTTGTGTAGGTGGCTTGGAAGTTCTGTCAAGGCTAAGAAGCTTAGTGACTGAGTTGGAGCGAGAAGTGTGGTTGAGTTGGTTATTTTATTACTTGAGCAGGATCCTAAAGTAGAAAGGCCTTTGGTTGATGGAGTTTAGTGGTGGTACGCATTACAGCTCATATTGTGGGACAAAGCTCAAAGACCATAAATGTCAAGGTTACTGATATTGAAGACGATTTGGACATGGTTGGTGCGCTGAATCTTTTTTTGAACAATAGGAATGTATCAATGATATGGAAGTTTGTTAGGTGCTTTTGTACTTGATATTAAGGTTTTTTTGTGTAGTGATGGCTGTTTGATGTCTGTATGTTTCATGTTAGGTGTTTAAGTTTGTATTTTCTTGGGATATTTTGCAGCTAGCATTTCTTTTGCTAGTTTGATTAGTATTCTATATGTAAGACACATGATTATATATTAACTGGTGTACGTGTATTCCTTTAATTTTGTTTTTTCAATTTGTCTGTAAGTGTTGTATTTTAATTTTTTATCTTTGCATCGATGTAATTTGTGGGATTTGCATTGATGTATGATAGAATTACTATGTTTTGAATTTAAGTGCTTTTTAAGAAACAGATTTGTTTGCTTCTCTCAGTGTGATGCTTATGTTATCATCTCTGATATGCATAACTGGGCATGTTTGACAGGGAAATCTCAAGATCATTAATGTTGTGCGATTCTGATGAAATTTATATGAATTTCTAGCACTTATACATGTCAACTGATGTCAGATGCATATCCATAGATCTCTTTTCATTTGAACTAACCCTCAATTTCATGATATAATTTTCTTTTTTATGTTTTTATACTTTAATTTGTGCAGTGTTGTATCAATCTAAAATAAAATTATCATAAATTTTTCTACAATTGTACTGTTGTTTTGAGTCTCTGGTGCATTTATCTAACATGCTGTAAATTGGAATGATTTAAATAAGAGCACCGCTATATGGCATGAAAACGGTGAATTGGTTTTGACCAATCACATTGAAGTTGCAATGGTCTAATCCGCAACCAATCATTGAAGCAAAACATGGATAGGCTATCCACAGTCAAAACATGGATTGGCAAGTCATTACCTTACCTAACACTAACCGAAAAAGCTAAATCCTTAAGCCTTGGAATCAAATAGGGAGCGTCTGTTTTTGAAATTATGCTGCCATCATATAAAAATTAAGCACGTTAATGGTAGAGTGTGAAGGAAATATAATCCAAATGGAAAACATTGAACAAAGCTAAATGCATGTTAGTTACATACTTAAGAGATACATAAAACGGTCCAAGACTCTGGTGCAATCTGTCATGATCATGCATGTAAGATAAACCTCTCAAAGCACCCTGAAGGAGAATTACAACGAAACGCCATCTTCTTTTCATTGCCTGTCCTCGTTCAAAGCTATTCCATGTAGACAGTTTTGATACCTTCTCACTCGCTACTTTTACATAGTCTGCTGCGCTAGATTTCCCGTAATCACGAAAAGCAAGCCACTGTATCCAACATCATTAACAGAATTGAAGGACAAAAAAATGTAATTATCCTACATTAACTTAATCTCGAATTAATAGGACGAACCTGCTCTCCGGTAGTTGTTTCAAAACCACCTAAAAGTAACATAAGATGGTTACTCATACCTTTAGAACTGCTCTGTAAGAATTACAAAGAAATGAGAAAGTGTATATTACATAGGAATATTGAAATCTTGAACTGTTCATGTTCTGATGAGACATGGCACTTGGTGTGAAAACAGATGTATAGGTAGTGAGAGATATATAGTAAGGCAATGTTTGCCAGGCCTTGTTCATGTCTACTGCAGACTTGGAGCTTCCAAGTTTAACATGGAAATGGAAAGGTTTAGGAACATATGTACTGTTCTGTAGGTTAGGCTTCAGACATCCTTTTGCATGTTCACCATATATGTGAATTTAGACATCTTTAACATGAATTTTCTCTTCGTTGCTTTGATTCCAATTGCAATATTAGTAGTCCTCTTGAACGGATTACATCAGCTGCTGTTGATAGATGGATTAGACTTAGTGCTTATGACTTTGGTTGACATGATGTTTGAAATGAAATTGTATGGGATTGTGAATTTGGTCTTAAACAAATTTTGTGAATGCTGTTTTGATTGAATGAATGAGTTTGGAATGGTTTGGTCGATGGTTTGAATTGTTCCTTTGTTTGAAAATATATTTGGAAAGCAGTTCGGAAACTTTTATGAATTTGAGATGATTGTGGTTTGTGTAGGTGGCTTGGAAGTTCTGTCAAGGCTAAGAAGCTTAGTGACTGAGTTGGAGCGAGAAGTGTGGTTGAGTTGGTTATTTTATTACTTGAGCAGGATCCTAAAGTAGAAAGGCCTTTGGTTGATGGAGTTTAGTGGTGGTACGCATTACAGCTCATATTGTGGGACAAAGCTCAAAGACCATAAATGTCAAGGTTACTGATATTGAAGACGATTTGGACATGGTTGGTGCGCTGAATCTTTTTTTGAACAATAGGAATGTATCAATGATATGGAAGTTTGTTAGGTGCTTTTGTACTTGATATTAAGGTTTTTTTGTGTAGTGATGGCTGTTTGATGTCTGTATGTTTCATGTTAGGTGTTTAAGTTTGTATTTTCTTGGGATATTTTGCAGCTAGCATTTCTTTTGCTAGTTTGATTAGTATTCTATATGTAAGACACATGATTATATATTAACTGGTGTACGTGTATTCCTTTAATTTTGTTTTTTCAATTTGTCTGTAAGTGTTGTATTTTAATTTTTTATCTTTGCATCGATGTAATTTGTGGGATTTGCATTGATGTATGATAGAATTACTATGTTTTGAATTTAAGTGCTTTTTAAGAAACAGATTTGTTTGCTTCTCTCAGTGTGATGCTTATGTTATCATCTCTGATATGCATAACTGGGCATGTTTGACAGGGAAATCTCAAGATCATTAATGTTGTGCGATTCTGATGAAATTTATATGAATTTCTAGCACTTATACATGTCAACTGATGTCAGATGCATATCCATGGATCTCTTTTCATTTGAACTAACCCTCAATTTCATGATATAATTTTCTTTTTTATGTTTTTATACTTTAATTTGTGCAGTGTTGTATCAATCTAAAATAAAATTATCATAAATTTTTCTACAATTGTACTGTTGTTTTGAGTCTCTGGTGCATTTATCTAACATGCTGTAAATTGGAATGATTTAAATAAGAGCACCGCTATATGGCATGAAAACGGTGAATTGGTTTTGACCAATCACATTGAAGTTGCAATGGTCTAATCCGCAACCAATCATTGAAGCAAAACATGGATAGGCTATCCACAGTCAAAACATGGATTGGCAAGTCATTACCTTACCTAACACTAACCGAAAAAGCTAAATCCTTAAGCCTTGGAATCAAATAGGGAGCGTCTGTTTTTGAAATTATGCTGCCATCATATAAAAATTAAGCACGTTAATGGTAGAGTGTGAAGGAAATATAATCCAAATGGAAAACATTGAACAAAGCTAAATGCATGTTAGTTACATACTTAAGAGATACATAAAACGGTCCAAGACTCTGGTGCAATCTGTCATGATCATGCATGTAAGATAAACCTCTCAAAGCACCCTGAAGGAGAATTACAACGAAACGCCATCTTCTTTTCATTGCCTGTCCTCGTTCAAAGCTATTCCATGTAGACAGTTTTGATACCTTCTCACTCGCTACTTTTACATAGTCTGCTGCGCTAGATTTCCCGTAATCACGAAAAGCAAGCCACTGTATCCAACATCATTAACAGAATTGAAGGACAAAAAAATGTAATTATCCTACATTAACTTAATCTCGAATTAATAGGACGAACCTGCTCTCCGGTAGTTGTTTCAAAACCACCTAAAAGTAACATAAGATGGTTACTCATACCTTTAGAACTGCTCTGTAAGAATTACAAAGAAATGAGAAAGTGTATATTACATAGGAATATTGAAATCTTGAACTGTTCATGTTCTGATGAGACATGGCACTTGGTGTGAAAACAGATGTATAGGTAGTGAGAGATATATAGTAAGGCAATGTTTGCCAGGCCTTGTTCATGTCTACTGCAGACTTGGAGCTTCCAAGTTTAACATGGAAATGGAAAGGTTTAGGAACATATGTACTGTTCTGTAGGTTAGGCTTCAGACATCCTTTTGCATGTTCACCATATATGTGAATTTAGACATCTTTAACATGAATTTTCTCTTCGTTGCTTTGATTCCAATTGCAATATTAGTAGTCCTCTTGAACGGATTACATCAGCTGCTGTTGATAGATGGATTAGACTTAGTGCTTATGACTTTGGTTGACATGATGTTTGAAATGAAATTGTATGGGATTGTGAATTTGGTCTTAAACAAATTTTGTGAATGCTGTTTTGATTGAATGAATGAGTTTGGAATGGTTTGGTCGATGGTTTGAATTGTTCCTTTGTTTGAAAATAAATTTGGAAAGCAGTTCGGAAACTTTTATGAATTTGAGATGATTGTGGTTTGTGTAGGTGGCTTGGAAGTTCTGTCAAGGCTAAGAAGCTTAGTGACTGAGTTGGAGCGAGAAGTGTGGTTGAGTTGGTTATTTTATTACTTGAGCAGGATCCTAAAGTAGAAAGGCCTTTGGTTGATGGAGTTTAGTGGTGGTACGCATTACAGCTCATATTGTGGGACAAAGCTCAAAGACCATAAATGTCAAGGTTACTGATATTGAAGACGATTTGGACATGGTTGGTGCGCTGAATCTTTTTTTGAACAATAGGAATGTATCAATGATATGGAAGTTTGTTAGGTGCTTTTGTACTTGATATTAAGGTTTTTTTGTGTAGTGATGGCTGTTTGATGTCTGTATGTTTCATGTTAGGTGTTTAAGTTTGTATTTTCTTGGGATATTTTGCAGCTAGCATTTCTTTTGCTAGTTTGATTAGTATTCTATATGTAAGACACATGATTATATATTAACTGGTGTACGTGTATTCCTTTAATTTTGTTTTTTCAATTTGTCTGTAAGTGTTGTATTTTAATTTTTTATCTTTGCATCGATGTAATTTGTGGGATTTGCATTGATGTATGATAGAATTACTATGTTTTGAATTTAAGTGCTTTTTAAGAAACAGATTTGTTTGCTTCTCTCAGTGTGATGCTTATGTTATCATCTCTGATATGCATAACTGGGCATGTTTGGCAGGGAAATCTCAAGATCATTAATGTTGTGCGATTCTGATGAAATTCATATGAATTTCTAGCACTTATACATGTCAACTGATGTCAGATGCATATCCATGGATCTCTTTTAATTTGAACTAACCCTCAATTTCATGATATAATTTTCTTTGGTATGTTTTTATAATTTAATTTGTGCAGTGTTGTATCAATCTAAAATAAAATTATCATAAATTTATCTACAATTGTACTGTTGTTTTGAGTCTCTGGTGCATTTATCTAACATGCTGTAAATTGGAATGATTTAAATAAGAGCACCGCTATATGGCATGAAAACGGTGAATTGGTTTTGACCAATCACATTGAAGTTGCAATGGTCTAATCCGCAACCAATCATTGAAGCAAAACATGGATAGGCTATCCACAGTCAAAACATGGATTGGCAAGTCATTACCTTACCTAACACTAACCGAAAAAGCTAAATCCTTAAGCCTTGGAATCGAATAGGGAGCGTCTGTTTCAGAAATTATGCTGCCATCATATAAAAATTAAGCACGTTAATGGTAGAGTGAGAAGGAAATATAATCCAAATGGAAAACATAGAACAAAGCTAAATGCATTTTAGTTACATACTTAAGAGATACATAAAACGGTCCAAGACTCTGGTGCAATCTGTCATGATCATGCATGTAAGATAAACCTCTCAAAGCACCCTGAAGGAGAATTACAACGAAACGCCATCTTCTTTTCATTGCCTGTCCTCGTTCAAAGCTATTCCATGTAGACAGTTTTGATACCTTCTCACTCGCTACTTTTACATAGTCTGCTGCGCTAGATTTCCCGTAATCACGAAAAGCAAGCCACTGTATCCAACATCATTAACAGAATTGAAGGACAAAAAAATGTAATTATCCTACATTAACTTAATCTCGAATTAATAGGACGAACCTGCTCTCCGGTAGTTGTTTCAAAACCACCTAAAAGTAACATAAGATGTTTACTCATACCTTTAGAACTGCTCTGTAAGAATTACAAAGAAATGAGAAAGTGTATATTACATAGGAATATTGAAATCTTGAACTGTTCATGTTCTGATGAGACATGGCACTTGGTGTGAAAACAGATGTATAGGTAGTGAGAGATATATAGTAAGGCAATGTTTGCCAGGCCTTGTTCATGTCTACTGCAGACTTGGAGCTTCCAAGTTTAACATGGAAATGGAAAGGTTTAGGAACATATGTACTGTTCTGTAGGTTAGGCTTCAGACATCCTTTTGCATGTTCACCATATATGTGAATTTAGACATCTTTAACATGAATTTTCTCTTCGTTGCTTTGATTCCAATTGCAATATTAGTAGTCCTCTTGAACGGATTACATCAGCTGCTGTTGATAGATGGATTAGACTTAGTGCTTATGACTTTGGTTGACATGATGTTTGAAATGAAATTGTATGGGATTGTGAATTTGGTCTTAAACAAATTTTGTGAATTCTGTTTTGATTGAATGAATGAGTTTGGAATGGTTTGGTCGATGGTTTGAATTGTTCCTTTGTTTGAAAATAAATTTGGAAAGCAGTTCGGAAACTTTTATGAATTTGAGATGATTGTGGTTTGTGTAGGTGGCTTGGAAGTTCTGTCAAGGCTAAGAAGCTTAGTGACTGAGTTGGAGCGAGAAGTGTGGTTGAGTTGGTTATTTTATTACTTGAGCAGGATCCTAAAGTAGAAAGGCCTTTGGTTGATGGAGTTTAGTGGTGGTACGCATTACAGCTCAAATTGTGGGACAAAGCTCAAAGACCATAAATGTCAAGGTTACTGATATTGAAGACGATTTGGACATGGTTGGTGCGCTGAATCTTTTTTTGAACAATAGGAATGTATCAATGATATGGAAGTTTGTTAGGTGCTTTTGTACTTGATATTAAGGTTTTTTTGTGTAGTGATGGCTGTTTGCTGTCTGTATGTTTCATGTTAGGTGTTTAAGTTTGTATTTTCTTGGGATATTTTGCAGCTAGCATTTCTTTTGCTAGTTTGATTAGTATTCTATATGTAAGACACATGATTATATATTAACTGGTGTACGTGTATTCCTTTAATTTTGTTTTTTCAATTTGTCTGTAAGTGTTGTATTTTAATTTTTTATCTTTGCATCGATGTAATTTGTGGGATTTGCATTGATGTATGATAGAATTACTATGTTTTGAATTTAAGTGCTTTTTAAGAAACAGATTTGTTTGCTTCTCTCAGTGTGATGCTTATGTTATCATCTCTGATATGCATAACTGGGCATGTTTGGCAGGGAAATCTCAAGATCATTAATGTTGTGCGATTCTGATGAAATTCATATGAATTTCTAGCACTTATACATGTCAACTGATGTCAGATGCATATCCATGGATCTCTTTTAATTTGAACTAACCCTCAATTTCATGATATAATTTTCTTTGGTATGTTTTTATAATTTAATTTGTGCAGTGTTGTATCAATCTAAAATAAAATTATCATAAATTTATCTACAATTGTACTGTTGTTTTGAGTCTCTGGTGCATTTATCTAACATGCTGTAAATTGGAATGATTTAAATAAGAGCACCGCTATATGGCATGAAAACGGTGAATTGGTTTTGACCAATCACATTGAAGTTGCAATGGTCTAATCCGCAACCAATCATTGAAGCAAAACATGGATAGGCTATCCACAGTCAAAACATGGATTGGCAAGTCATTACCTTACCTAACACTAACCGAAAAAGCTAAATCCTTAAGCCTTGGAATCGAATAGGGAGCGTCTGTTTCAGAAATTATGCTGCCATCATATAAAAATTAAGCACGTTAATGGTAGAGTGAGAAGGAAATATAATCCAAATGGAAAACATAGAACAAAGCTAAATGCATGTTAGTTACATACTTAAGAGATACATAAAACGGTCCAAGACTCTGGTGCAATCTGTCATGATCATGCATGTAAGATAAACCTCTCAAAGCACCCTGAAGGAGAATTACAACGAAACGCCATCTTCTTTTCATTGCCTGTCCTCGTTCAAAGCTATTCCATGTAGACAGTTTTGATACCTTCTCACTCGCTACTTTTACATAGTCTGCTGCGCTAGATTTCCCGTAATCACGAAAAGCAAGCCACTGTATCCAACATCATTAACAGAATTGAAGGACAAAAAAATTGAATTATCCTACATTAACTTAATCTCGAATTAATAGGACGAACCTGCTCTCCGGTAGTTGTTTCAAAACCACCTAAAAGTAACATAAGATGTTTACTCATACCTTTAGAACTGCTCTGTAAGAATTACAAAGAAATGAGAAAGTGTATATTACATAGGAATATTGAAATCTTGAACTGTTCATGTTCTGATGAGACATGGCACTTGGTGTGAAAACAGATGTATAGGTAGTGAGAGATATATAGTAAGGCAATGTTTGCCAGGCCTTGTTCATGTCTACTGCAGACTTGGAGCTTCCAAGTTTAACATGGAAATGGAAAGGTTTAGGAACATATGTACTGTTCTGTAGGTTAGGCTTCAGACATCCTTTTGCATGTTCACCATATATGTGAATTTAGACATCTTTAACATGAATTTTCTCTTCGTTGCTTTGATTCCAATTGTAATATTAGTAGTCCTCTTGAACGGATTACATCAGCTGCTGTTGATAGATGGATTAGACTTAGTGCTTATGACTTTGGTTGACATGATGTTTGAAATGAAATTGTATGGGATTGTGAATTTGGTCTTAAACAAATTTTGTGAATTCTGTTTTGATTGAATGAATGAGTTTGGAATGGTTTGGTCGATGGTTTGAATTGTTCCTTTGTTTGAAAATAAATTTGGAAAGCAGTTCGGAAACTTTTATGAATTTGAGATGATTGTGGTTTGTGTAGGTGGCTTGGAAGTTCTGTCAAGGCTAAGAAGCTTAGTGACTGAGTTGGAGCGAGAAGTGTGGTTGAGTTGGTTATTTTATTACTTGAGCAGGATCCTAAAGTAGAAAGGCCTTTGGTTGATGGAGTTTAGTGGTGGTACGCATTACAGCTCAAATTGTGGGACAAAGCTCAAAGACCATAAATGTCAAGGTTACTGATATTGAAGACGATTTGGACATGGTTGGTGCGCTGAATCTTTTTTTGAACAATAGGAATGTATCAATGATATGGAAGTTTGTTAGGTGCTTTTGTACTTGATATTAAGGTTTTTTTGTGTAGTGATGGCTGTTTGCTGTCTGTATGTTTCATGTTAGGTGTTTAAGTTTGTATTTTCTTGGGATATTTTGCAGCTAGCATTTCTTTTGCTAGTTTGATTAGTATTCTATATGTAAGACACATGATTATATATTAACTGGTGTACGTGTATTCCTTTAATTTTGTTTTTTCAATTTGTCTGTAAGTGTTGTATTTTAATTTTTTATCTTTGCATCGATGTAATTTGTGGGATTTGCATTGATGTATGATAGAATTACTATGTTTTGAATTTAAGTGCTTTTTAAGAAACAGATTTGTTTGCTTCTCTCAGTGTGATGCTTATGTTATCATCTCTGATATGCATAACTGGGCATGTTTGGCAGGGAAATCTCAAGATCATTAATGTTGTGCGATTCTGATGAAATTCATATGAATTTCTAGCACTTATACATGTCAACTGATGTCAGATGCATATCCATGGATCTCTTTTAATTTGAACTAACCCTCAATTTCATGATATAATTTTCTTTGGTATGTTTTTATAATTTAATTTGTGCAGTGTTGTATCAATCTAAAATAAAATTATCATAAATTTATCTACAATTGTACTGTTGTTTTGAGTCTCTGGTGCATTTATCTAACATGCTGTAAATTGGAATGATTTAAATAAGAGCACCGCTATATGGCATGAAAACGGTGAATTGGTTTTGACCAATCACATTGAAGTTGCAATGGTCTAATCCGCAACCAATCATTGAAGCAAAACATGGATAGGCTATCCACAGTCAAAACATGGATTGGCAAGTCATTACCTTACCTAACACTAACCGAAAAAGCTAAATCCTTAAGCCTTGGAATCGAATAGGGAGCGTCTGTTTCAGAAATTATGCTGCCATCATATAAAAATTAAGCACGTTAATGGTAGAGTGAGAAGGAAATATAATCCAAATGGAAAACATAGAACAAAGCTAAATGCATGTTAGTTACATACTTAAGAGATACATAAAACGGTCCAAGACTCTGGTGCAATCTGTCATGATCATGCATGTAAGATAAACCTCTCAAAGCACCCTGAAGGAGAATTACAACGAAACGCCATCTTCTTTTCATTGCCTGTCCTCGTTCAAAGCTATTCCATGTAGACAGTTTTGATACCTTCTCACTCGCTACTTTTACATAGTCTGCTGCGCTAGATTTCCCGTAATCACGAAAAGCAAGCCACTGTATCCAACATCATTAACAGAATTGAAGGACAAAAAAATGTAATTATCCTACATTAACTTAATCTCGAATTAATAGGACGAACCTGCTCTCCGGTAGTTGTTTCAAAACCACCTAAAAGTAACATAAGATGTTTACTCATACCTTTAGAACTGCTCTGTAAGAATTACAAAGAAATGAGAAAGTGTATATTACATAGGAATATTGAAATCTTGAACTGTTCATGTTCTGATGAGACATGGCACTTGGTGTGAAAACAGATGTATAGGTAGTGAGAGATATATAGTAAGGCAATGTTTGCCAGGCCTTGTTCATGTCTACTGCAGACTTGGAGCTTCCAAGTTTAACATGGAAATGGAAAGGTTTAGGAACATATGTACTGTTCTGTAGGTTAGGCTTCAGACATCCTTTTGCATGTTCACCATATATGTGAATTTAGACATCTTTAACATGAATTTTCTCTTCGTTGCTTTGATTCCAATTGCAATATTAGTAGTCCTCTTGAACGGATTACATCAGCTGCTGTTGATAGATGGATTAGACTTAGTGCTTATGACTTTGGTTGACATGATGTTTGAAATGAAATTGTATGGGATTGTGAATTTGGTCTTAAACAAATTTTTGAATTCTGTTTTGATTGAATGAATGAGTTTGGAATGGTTTGGTCGATGGTTTGAATTGTTCCTTTGTTTGAAAATAAATTTGGAAAGCAGTTCGGAAACTTTTATGAATTTGAGATGATTGTGGTTTGTGTAGGTGGCTTGGAAGTTCTGTCAAGGCTAAGAAGCTTAGTGACTGAGTTGGAGCGAGAAGTGTGGTTGAGTTGGTTATTTTATTACTTGAGCAGGATCCTAAAGTAGAAAGGCCTTTGGTTGATGAAGTTTAGTGGTGGTACGCATTACAGCTCAAATTGTGGGACAAAGCTCAAAGACCATAAATGTCAAGGTTACTGATATTGAAGACGATTTGGACATGGTTGGTGCGCTGAATCTTTTTTTGAACAATAGGAATGTATCAATGATATGGAAGTTTGTTAGGTGCTTTTGTACTTGATATTAAGGTTTTTTTGTGTAGTGATGGCTGTTTGCTGTCTGTATGTTTCATGTTAGGTGTTTAAGTTTGTATTTTCTTGGGATATTTTGCAGCTAGCATTTCTTTTGCTAGTTTGATTAGTATTCTATATGTAAGACACATGATTATATATTAACTGGTGTACGTGTATTCCTTTAATTTTGTTTTTTCAATTTGTCTGTAAGTGTTGTATTTTAATTTTTTATCTTTGCATCGATGTAATTTGTGGGATTTGCATTGATGTATGATAGAATTACTATGTTTTGAATTTAAGTGCTTTTTAAGAAACAGATTTGTTTGCTTCTCTCAGTGTGATGCTTATGTTATCATCTCTGATATGCATAACTGGACATGTTTGGCAGGGAAATCTCAAGATCATTAATGTTGTGCGATTCTGATGAAATTCATATGAATTTCTAGCACTTATACATGTCAACTGATGTCAGATGCATATCCATGGATCTCTTTTAATTTGAACTAACCCTCAATTTCATGATATAATTTTCTTTGGTATGTTTTTATAATTTAATTTGTGCAGTGTTGTATCAATCTAAAATAAAATTATCATAAATTTATCTACAATTGTACTGTTGTTTTGAGTCTCTGGTGCATTTATCTAACATGCTGTAAATTGGAATGATTTAAATAAGAGCACCGCTATATGGCATGAAAACGGTGAATTGGTTTTGACCAATCACATTGAAGTTGCAATGGTCTAATCCGCAACCAATCATTGAAGCAAAACATGGATAGGCTATCCACAGTCAAAACATGGATTGGCAAGTCATTACCTTACCTAACACTAACCGAAAAAGCTAAATCCTTAAGCCTTGGAATCGAATAGGGAGCGTCTGTTTCAGAAATTATGCTGCCATCATATAAAAATTAAGCACGTTAATGGTAGAGTGAGAAGGAAATATAATCCAAATGGAAAACATAGAACAAAGCTAAATGCATGTTAGTTACATACTTAAGAGATACATAAAACGGTCCAAGACTCTGGTGCAATCTGTCATGATCATGCATGTAAGATAAACCTCTCAAAGCACCCTGAAGGAGAATTACAACGAAACGCCATCTTCTTTTCATTGCCTGTCCTCGTTCAAAGCTATTCCATGTAGACAGTTTTGATACCTTCTCACTCGCTACTTTTACATAGTCTGCTGCGCTAGATTTCCCGTAATCACGAAAAGCAAGCCACTGTATCCAACATCATTAACAGAATTGAAGGACAAAAAAATGTAATTATCCTACATTAACTTAATCTCGAATTAATAGGACGAACCTGCTCTCCGGTAGTTGTTTCAAAACCACCTAAAAGTAACATAAGATGTTTACTCATACCTTTAGAACTGCTCTGTAGGAATTACAAAGAAATGAGAAAGTGTATATTACATAGGAATATTGAAATCTTGAACTGTTCATGTTCTGATGAGACATGGCACTTGGTGTGAAAACAGATGTATAGGTAGTGAGAGATATATAGTAAGGCAATGTTTACCAGGCCTTGTTCATGTCTACTGCAGACTTGGAGCTTCCAAGTTTAACATGGAAATGGAAAGGTTTAGGAACATATGTACTGTTCTGTAGGTTAGGCTTCGGACATCCTTTTGCATGTTCACCATATATGTGAATTTAGACATCTTTAACATGAATTTTCTCTTCGTTGCTTTGATTCCAATTGCAATATTAGTAGTCCTCTTGAACGGATTACATCAGCTGCTGTTGATAGATGGATTAGACTTAGTGCTTATGACTTTGGTTGACATGATGTTTGAAATGAAATTGTATGGGATTGTGAATTTGGTCTTAAACAAATTTTGTGAATTCTGTTTTGATTGAATGAATGAGTTTGGAATGGTTTGGTCGATGGTTTGAATTGTTCCTTTGTTTGAAAATAAATTTGGAAAGCAGTTCGGAAACTTTTATGAATTTGAGATGATTGTGGTTTGTGTAGGTGGCTTGGAAGTTCTGTCAAGGCTAAGAAGCTTAGTGACTGAGTTGGAGCGAGAAGTGTGGTTGAGTTGGTTATTTTATTACTTGAGCAGGATCCTAAAGTAGAAAGGCCTTTGGTTGATGAAGTTTAGTGGTGGTACGCATTACAGCTCAAATTGTGGGACAAAGCTCAAAGACCATAAAT
Source organism: Lathyrus tuberosus (assembly GCA_022829125.1). Taxonomy (NCBI): domain Eukaryota; kingdom Viridiplantae; phylum Streptophyta; class Magnoliopsida; order Fabales; family Fabaceae; genus Lathyrus; species Lathyrus tuberosus. Next base: position 272,259 of record JALAZF010000073.1, on the reverse strand, counting down.
GTCAAGGTTACTGATATTGAAGACGATTTGGACATGGTTGGTGCGCTGAATCTTTTTTTGAACAATAGGAATGTATCAATGATATGGAAGTTTGTTAGGTGCTTTTGTACTTGATATTAAGGTTTTTTTGTGTAGTGATGGCTGTTTGCTGTCTGTATGTTTCATGTTAGGTGTTTAAGTTTGTATTTTCTTGGGATATTTTGCAGCTAGCATTTCTTTTGCTAGTTTGATTAGTATTCTATATGTAAGACACATGATTATATATTAACTGGTGTACGTGTATTCCTTTAATTTTGTTTTTTCAATTTGTCTGTAAGTGTTGTATTTTAATTTTTTATCTTTGCATCGATGTAATTTGTGGGATTTGCATTGATGTATGATAGAATTACTATGTTTTGAATTTAAGTGCTTTTTAAGAAACAGATTTGTTTGCTTCTCTCAGTGTGATGCTTATGTTATCATCTCTGATATGCATAACTGGACATGTTTGGCAGGGAAATCTCAAGATCATTAATGTTGTGCGATTCTGATGAAATTCATATGAATTTCTAGCACTTATACATGTCAACTGATGTCAGATGCATATCCATGGATCTCTTTTAATTTGAACTAACCCTCAATTTCATGATATAATTTTCTTTGGTATGTTTTTATAATTTAATTTGTGCAGTGTTGTATCAATCTAAAATAAAATTATCATAAATTTATCTACAATTGTACTGTTGTTTTGAGTCTCTGGTGCATTTATCTAACATGCTGTAAATTGGAATGATTTAAATAAGAGCACCGCTATATGGCATGAAAACGGTGAATTGGTTTTGACCAATCACATTGAAGTTGCAATGGTCTAATCCGCAACCAATCATTGAAGCAAAACATGGATAGGCTATCCACAGTCAAAACATGGATTGGCAAGTCATTACCTTACCTAACACTAACCGAAAAAGCTAAATCCTTAAGCCTTGGAATCGAATAGGGAGCGTCTGTTTCAGAAATTATGCTGCCATCATATAAAAATTAAGCACGTTAATGGTAGAGTGAGAAGGAAATATAATCCAAATGGAAAACATAGAACAAAGCTAAATGCATGTTAGTTACATACTTAAGAGATACATAAAACGGTCCAAGACTCTGGTGCAATCTGTCATGATCATGCATGTAAGATAAACCTCTCAAAGCACCCTGAAGGAGAATTACAACGAAACGCCATCTTCTTTTCATTGCCTGTCCTCGTTCAAAGCTATTCCATGTAGACAGTTTTGATACCTTCTCACTCGCTACTTTTACATAGTCTGCTGCGCTAGATTTCCCGTAATCACGAAAAGCAAGCCACTGTATCCAACATCATTAACAGAATTGAAGGACAAAAAAATGTAATTATCCTACATTAACTTAATCTCGAATTAATAGGACGAACCTGCTCTCCGGTAGTTGTTTCAAAACCACCTAAAAGTAACATAAGATGTTTACTCATACCTTTAGAACTGCTCTGTAGGAATTACAAAGAAATGAGAAAGTGTATATTACATAGGAATATTGAAATCTTGAACTGTTCATGTTCTGATGAGACATGGCACTTGGTGTGAAAACAGATGTATAGGTAGTGAGAGATATATAGTAAGGCAATGTTTGCCAGGCCTTGTTCATGTCTACTGCAGACTTGGAGCTTCCAAGTTTAACATGGAAATGGAAAGGTTTAGGAACATATGTACTGTTCTGTAGGTTAGGCTTCAGACATCCTTTTGCATGTTCACCATATATGTGAATTTAGACATCTTTAACATGAATTTTCTCTTCGTTGCTTTGATTCCAATTGCAATATTAGTAGTCCTCTTGAACGGATTACATCAGCTGCTGTTGATAGATGGATTAGACTTAGTGCTTATGACTTTGGTTGACATGATGTTTGAAATGAAATTGTATGGGATGGTGAATTTGGTCTTAAACAAATTTTGTGAATTCTGTTTTGATTGAATGAATGAGTTTGGAATGGTTTGGTCGATGGTTTGAATTGTTCCTTTGTTTGAAAATAAATTTGGAAAGCAGTTCGGAAACTTTTATGAATTTGAGATGATTGTGGTTTGTGTAGGTGGCTTGGAAGTTCTGTCAAGGCTAAGAAGCTTAGTGACTGAGTTGGAGCGAGAAGTGTGGTTGAGTTGGTTATTTTATTACTTGAGCAGGATCCTAAAGTAGAAAGGCCTTTGGTTGATGAAGTTTAGTGGTGGTACGCATTACAGCTCAAATTGTGGGACAAAGCTCAAAGACCATAAATGTCAAGGTTACTGATATTGAAGACGATTTGGACATGGTTGGTGCGCTGAATCTTTTTTTGAACAATAGGAATGTATCAATGATATGGAAGTTTGTTAGGTGCTTTTGTACTTGATATTAAGGTTTTTTTGTGTAGTGATGGCTGTTTGCTGTCTGTATGTTTCATGTTAGGTGTTTAAGTTTGTATTTTCTTGGGATATTTTGCAGCTAGCATTTCTTTTGCTAGTTTGATTAGTATTCTATATGTAAGACACATGATTATATATTAACTGGTGTACGTGTATTCCTTTAATTTTGTTTTTTCAATTTGTCTGTAAGTGTTGTATTTTAATTTTTTATCTTTGCATCGATGTAATTTGTGGGATTTGCATTGATGTATGATAGAATTACTATGTTTTGAATTTAAGTGCTTTTTAAGAAACAGATTTGTTTGCTTCTCTCAGTGTGATGCTTATGTTATCATCTCTGATATGCATAACTGGACATGTTTGGCAGGGAAATCTCAAGATCATTAATGTTGTGCGATTCTGATGAAATTCATATGAATTTCTAGCACTTATACATGTCAACTGATGTCAGATGCATATCCATGGATCTCTTTTAATTTGAACTAACCCTCAATTTCATGATATAATTTTCTTTGGTATGTTTTTATAATTTAATTTGTGCAGTGTTGTATCAATCTAAAATAAAATTATCATAAATTTATCTACAATTGTACTGTTGTTTTGAGTCTCTGGTGCATTTATCTAACATGCTGTAAATTGGAATGATTTAAATAAGAGCACCGCTATATGGCATGAAAACGGTGAATTGGTTTTGACCAATCACATTGAAGTTGCAATGGTCTAATCCGCAACCAATCATTGAAGCAAAACATGGATAGGCTATCCACAGTCAAAACATGGATTGGCAAGTCATTACCTTACCTAACACTAACCGAAAAAGCTAAATCCTTAAGCCTTGGAATCGAATAGGGAGCGTCTGTTTCAGAAATTATGCTGCCATCATATAAAAATTAAGCACGTTAATGGTAGAGTGAGAAGGAAATATAATCCAAATGGAAAACATAGAACAAAGCTAAATGCATGTTAGTTACATACTTAAGAGATACATAAAACGGTCCAAGACTCTGGTGCAATCTGTCATGATCATGCATGTAAGATAAACCTCTCAAAGCACCCTGAAGGAGAATTACAACGAAACGCCATCTTCTTTTCATTGCCTGTCCTCGTTCAAAGCTATTCCATGTAGACAGTTTTGATACCTTCTCACTCGCTACTTTTACATAGTCTGCTGCGCTAGATTTCCCGTAATCACGAAAAGCAAGCCACTGTATCCAACATCATTAACAGAATTGAAGGACAAAAAAATGTAATTATCCTACATTAACTTAATCTCGAATTAATAGGACGAACCTGCTCTCCGGTAGTTGTTTCAAAACCACCTAAAAGTAACATAAGATGGTTACTCATACCTTTAGAACTGCTCTGTAAGAATTACAAAGAAATGAGAAAGTGTATATTACATAGGAATATTGAAATCTTGAACTGTTCATGTTCTGATGAGACATGGCACTTGGTGTGAAAACAGATGTATAGGTAGTGAGAGATATATAGTAAGGCAATGTTTGCCAGGCCTTGTTCATGTCTACTGCAGACTTGGAGCTTCCAAGTTTAACATGGAAATGGAAAGGTTTAGGAACATATGTACTGTTCTGTAGGTTAGGCTTCAGACATCCTTTTGCATGTTCACCATATATGTGAATTTAGACATCTTTAACATGAATTTTCTCTTCGTTGCTTTGATTCCAATTGCAATATTAGTAGTCCTCTTGAACGGATTACATCAGCTGCTGTTGATAGATGGATTAGACTTAGTGCTTATGACTTTGGTTGACATGATGTTTGAAATGAAATTGTATGGGATTGTGAATTTGGTCTTAAACAAATTTTGTGAATTCTGTTTTGATTGAATGAATGAGTTTGGAATGGTTTGGTCGATGGTTTGAATTGTTCCTTTGTTTGAAAATAAATTTGGAAAGCAGTTCGGAAACTTTTATGAATTTGAGATGATTGTGGTTTGTGTAGGTGGCTTGGAAGTTCTGTCAAGGCTAAGAAGCTTAGTGACTGAGTTGGAGCGAGAAGTGTGGTTGAGTTGGTTATTTTATTACTTGAGCAGGATCCTAAAGTAGAAAGGCCTTTGGTTGATGGAGTTTAGTGGTGGTACGCATTACAGCTCAAATTGTGGGACAAAGCTCAAAGACCATAAATGTCAAGGTTACTGATATTGAAGACGATTTGGACATGGTTGGTGCGCTGAATCTTTTTTTGAACAATAGGAATGTATCAATGATATGGAAGTTTGTTAGGTGCTTTTGTACTTGATATTAAGGTTTTTTTGTGTAGTGATGGCTGTTTGCTGTCTGTATGTTTCATGTTAGGTGTTTAAGTTTGTATTTTCTTGGGATATTTTGCAGCTAGCATTTCTTTTGCTAGTTTGATTAGTATTCTATATGTAAGACACATGATTATATATTAACTGGTGTACGTGTATTCCTTTAATTTTGTTTTTTCAATTTGTCTGTAAGTGTTGTATTTTAATTTTTTATCTTTGCATCGATGTAATTTGTGGGATTTGCATTGATGTATGATAGAATTACTATGTTTTGAATTTAAGTGCTTTTTAAGAAACAGATTTGTTTGCTTCTCTCAGTGTGATGCTTATGTTATCATCTCTGATATGCATAACTGGGCATGTTTGGCAGGGAAATCTCAAGATCATTAATGTTGTGCGATTCTGATGAAATTCATATGAATTTCTAGCACTTATACATGTCAACTGATGTCAGATGCATATCCATGGATCTCTTTTAATTTGAACTAACCCTCAATTTCATGATATAATTTTCTTTGGTATGTTTTTATAATTTAATTTGTGCAGTGTTGTATCAATCTAAAATAAAATTATCATAAATTTATCTACAATTGTACTGTTGTTTTGAGTCTCTGGTGCATTTATCTAACATGCTGTAAATTGGAATGATTTAAATAAGAGCACCGCTATATGGCATGAAAACGGTGAATTGGTTTTGACCAATCACATTGAAGTTGCAATGGTCTAATCCGCAACCAATCATTGAAGCAAAACATGGATAGGCTATCCACAGTCAAAACATGGATTGGCAAGTCATTACCTTACCTAACACTAACCGAAAAAGCTAAATCCTTAAGCCTTGGAATCGAATAGGGAGCGTCTGTTTCAGAAATTATGCTGCCATCATATAAAAATTAAGCACGTTAATGGTAGAGTGAGAAGGAAATATAATCCAAATGGAAAACATAGAACAAAGCTAAATGCATGTTAGTTACATACTTAAGAGATACATAAAACGGTCCAAGACTCTGGTGCAATCTGTCATGATCATGCATGTAAGATAAACCTCTCAAAGCACCCTGAAGGAGAATTACAACGAAACGCCATCTTCTTTTCATTGCCTGTCCTCGTTCAAAGCTATTCCATGTAGACAGTTTTGATACCTTCTCACTCGCTACTTTTACATAGTCTGCTGCGCTAGATTTCCCGTAATCACGAAAAGCAAGCCACTGTATCCAACATCATTAACAGAATTGAAGGACAAAAAAATGTAATTATCCTACATTAACTTAATCTCGAATTAATAGGACGAACCTGCTCTCCGGTAGTTGTTTCAAAACCACCTAAAAGTAACATAAGATGTTTACTCATACCTTTAGAACTGCTCTGTAAGAATTACAAAGAAATGAGAAAGTGTATATTACATAGGAATATTGAAATCTTGAACTGTTCATGTTCTGATGAGACATGGCACTTGGTGTGAAAACAGATGTATAGGTAGTGAGAGATATATAGTAAGGCAATGTTTGCCAGGCCTTGTTCATGTCTACTGCAGACTTGGAGCTTCCAAGTTTAACATGGAAATGGAAAGGTTTAGGAACATATGTACTGTTCTGTAGGTTAGGCTTCAGACATCCTTTTGCATGTTCACCATATATGTGAATTTAGACATCTTTAACATGAATTTTCTCTTCGTTGCTTTGATTCCAATTGCAATATTAGTAGTCCTCTTGAACGGATTACATCAGCTGCTGTTGATAGATGGATTAGACTTAGTGCTTATGACTTTGGTTGACATGATGTTTGAAATGAAATTGTATGGGATTGTGAATTTGGTCTTAAACAAATTTTGTGAATTCTGTTTTGATTGAATGAATGAGTTTGGAATGGTTTGGTCGATGGTTTGAATTGTTCCTTTGTTTGAAAATAAATTTGGAAAGCAGTTCGGAAACTTTTATGAATTTGAGATGATTGTGGTTTGTGTAGGTGGCTTGGAAGTTCTGTCAAGGCTAAGAAGCTTAGTGACTGAGTTGGAGCGAGAAGTGTGGTTGAGTTGGTTATTTTATTACTTGAGCAGGATCCTAAAGTAGAAAGGCCTTTGGTTGATGGAGTTTAGTGGTGGTACGCATTACAGCTCAAATTGTGGGACAAAGCTCAAAGACCATAAATGTCAAGGTTACTGATATTGAAGACGATTTGGACATGGTTGGTGCGCTGAATCTTTTTTTGAACAATAGGAATGTATCAATGATATGGAAGTTTGTTAGGTGCTTTTGTACTTGATATTAAGGTTTTTTTGTGTAGTGATGGCTGTTTGCTGTCTGTATGTTTCATGTTAGGTGTTTAAGTTTGTATTTTCTTGGGATATTTTGCAGCTAGCATTTCTTTTGCTAGTTTGATTAGTATTCTATATGTAAGACACATGATTATATATTAACTGGTGTACGTGTATTCCTTTAATTTTGTTTTTTCAATTTGTCTGTAAGTGTTGTATTTTAATTTTTTATCTTTGCATCGATGTAATTTGTGGGATTTGCATTGATGTATGATAGAATTACTATGTTTTGAATTTAAGTGCTTTTTAAGAAACAGATTTGTTTGCTTCTCTCAGTGTGATGCTTATGTTATCATCTCTGATATGCATAACTGGGCATGTTTGGCAGGGAAATCTCAAGATCATTAATGTTGTGCGATTCTGATGAAATTCATATGAATTTCTAGCACTTATACATGTCAACTGATGTTAGATGCATATCCATGGATCTCTTTTAATTTGAACTAACCCTCAATTTCATGATATAATTTTCTTTGGTATGTTTTTATAATTTAATTTGTGCAGTGTTGTATCAATCTAAAATAAAATTATCATAAATTTATCTACAATTGTACTGTTGTTTTGAGTCTCTGGTGCATTTATCTAACATGCTGTAAATTGGAATGATTTAAATAAGAGCACCGCTATATGGCATGAAAACGGTGAATTGGTTTTGACCAATCACATTGAAGTTGCAATGGTCTAATCCGCAACCAATCATTGAAGCAAAACATGGATAGGCTATCCACAGTCAAAACATGGATTGGCAAGTCATTACCTTACCTAACACTAACCGAAAAAGCTAAATCCTTAAGCCTTGGAATCGAATAGGGAGCGTCTGTTTCAGAAATTATGCTGCCATCATATAAAAATTAAGCACGTTAATGGTAGAGTGAGAAGGAAATATAATCCAAATGGAAAACATAGAACAAAGCTAAATGCATGTTAGTTACATACTTAAGAGATACATAAAACGGTCCAAGACTCTGGTGCAATCTGTCATGATCATGCATGTAAGATAAACCTCTCAAAGCACCCTGAAGGAGAATTACAACGAAATGCCATCTTCTTTTCATTGCCTGTCCTCGTTCAAAGCTATTCCATGTAGACAGTTTTGATACCTTCTCACTCGCTACTTTTACATAGTCTGCTGCGCTAGATTTCCCGTAATCACGAAAAGCAAGCCACTGTATCCAACATCATTAACAGAATTGAAGGACAAAAAAATGTAATTATCCTACATTAACTTAATCTCGAATTAATAGGACGAACCTGCTCTCCGGTAGTTGTTTCAAAACCACCTAAAAGTAACATAAGATGTTTACTCATACCTTTAGAACTGCTCTGTAAGAATTACAAAGAAATGAGAAAGTGTATATTACATAGGAATATTGAAATCTTGAACTGTTCATGTTCTGATGAGACATGGCACTTGGTGTGAAAACAGATGTATAGGTAGTGAGAGATATATAGTAAGGCAATGTTTGCCAGGCCTTGTTCATGTCTACTGCAGACTTGGAGCTTCCAAGTTTAACATGGAAATGGAAAGGTTTAGGAACATATGTACTGTTCTGTAGGTTAGGCTTCAGACATCCTTTTGCATGTTCACCATATATGTGAATTTAGACATCTTTAACATGAATTTTCTCTTCGTTGCTTTGATTCCAATTGCAATATTAGTAGTCCTCTTGAACGGATTACATCAGCTGCTGTTGATAGATGGATTAGACTTAGTGCTTATGACTTTGGTTGACATGATGTTTGAAATGAAATTGTATGGGATTGTGAATTTGGTCTTAAACAAATTTTGTGAATTCTGTTTTGATTGAATGAATGAGTTTGGAATGGTTTGGTCGATGGTTTGAATTGTTCCTTTGTTTGAAAATAAATTTGGAAAGCAGTTCGGAAACTTTTATGAATTTGAGATGATTGTGGTTTGTGTAGGTGGCTTGGAAGTTCTGTCAAGGCTAAGAAGCTTAGTGACTGAGTTGGAGCGAGAAGTGTGGTTGAGTTGGTTATTTTATTACTTGAGCAGGATCCTAAAGTAGAAAGGCCTTTGGTTGATGGAGTTTAGTGGTGGTACGCATTACAGCTCAAATTGTGGGACAAAGCTCAAAGACCATAAATGTCAAGGTTACTGATATTGAAGACGATTTGGACATGGTTGGTGCGCTGAATCTTTTTTTGAACAATAGGAATGTATCAATGATATGGAAGTTTGTTAGGTGCTTTTGTACTTGATATTAAGGTTTTTTTGTGTAGTGATGGCTGTTTGCTGTCTGTATGTTTCATGTTAGGTGTTTAAGTTTGTATTTTCTTGGGATATTTTGCAGCTAGCATTTCTTTTGCTAGTTTGATTAGTATTCTATATGTAAGACACATGATTATATATTAACTGGTGTACGTGTATTCCTTTAATTTTGTTTTTTCAATTTGTCTGTAAGTGTTGTATTTTAATTTTTTATCTTTGCATCGATGTAATTTGTGGGATTTGCATTGATGTATGATAGAATTACTATGTTTTGAATTTAAGTGCTTTTTAAGAAACAGATTTGTTTGCTTCTCTCAGTGTGATGCTTATGTTATCATCTCTGATATGCATAACTGGGCATGTTTGGCAGGGAAATCTCAAGATCATTAATGTTGTGCGATTCTGATGAAATTCATATGAATTTCTAGCACTTATACATGTCAACTGATGTTAGATGCATATCCATGGATCTCTTTTAATTTGAACTAACCCTCAATTTCATGATATAATTTTCTTTGGTATGTTTTTATAATTTAATTTGTGCAGTGTTGTATCAATCTAAAATAAAATTATCATAAATTTATCTACAATTGTACTGTTGTTTTGAGTCTCTGGTGCATTTATCTAACATGCTGTAAATTGGAATGATTTAAATAAGAGCACCGCTATATGGCATGAAAACGGTGAATTGGTTTTGACCAATCACATTGAAGTTGCAATGGTCTAATCCGCAACCAATCATTGAAGCAAAACATGGATAGGCTATCCACAGTCAAAACATGGATTGGCAAGTCATTACCTTACCTAACACTAACCGAAAAAGCTAAATCCTTAAGCCTTGGAATCGAATAGGGAGCGTCTGTTTCAGAAATTATGCTGCCATCATATAAAAATTAAGCACGTTAATGGTAGAGTGAGAAGGAAATATAATCCAAATGGAAAACATAGAACAAAGCTAAATGCATGTTAGTTACATACTTAAGAGATACATAAAACGGTCCAAGACTCTGGTGCAATCTGTCATGATCATGCATGTAAGATAAACCTCTCAAAGCACCCTGAAGGAGAATTACAACGAAATGCCATCTTCTTTTCATTGCCTGTCCTCGTTCAAAGCTATTCCATGTAGACAGTTTTGATACCTTCTCACTCGCTACTTTTACATAGTCTGCTGCGCTAGATTTCCCGTAATCACGAAAAGCAAGCCACTGTATCCAACATCATTAACAGAATTGAAGGACAAAAAAATGTAATTATCCTACATTAACTTAATCTCGAATTAATAGGACGAACCTGCTCTCCGGTAGTTGTTTCAAAACCACCTAAAAGTAACATAAGATGTTTACTCATACCTTTAGAACTGCTCTGTAAGAATTACAAAGAAATGAGAAAGTGTATATTACATAGGAATATTGAAACCTTGAACTGTTCATGTTCTGATGAGACATGGCACTTGGTGTGAAAACAGATGTATAGGTAGTGAGAGATATATAGTAAGGCAATGTTTGCCAGGCCTTGTTCATGTCTACTGCAGACTTGGAGCTTCCAAGTTTAACATGGAAATGGAAAGGTTTAGGAACATATGTACTGTTCTGTAGGTTAGGCTTCAGACATCCTTTTGCATGTTCACCATATATGTGAATTTAGACATCTTTAACATGAATTTTCTCTTCGTTGCTTTGATTCCAATTGCAATATTAGTAGTCCTCTTGAACGGATTACATCAGCTGCTGTTGATAGATGGATTAGACTTAGTGCTTATGACTTTGGTTGACATGATGTTTGAAATGAAATTGTATGGGATTGTGAATTTGGTCTTAAACAAATTTTGTGAATTCTGTTTTGATTGAATGAATGAGTTTGGAATGGTTTGGTCGATGGTTTGAATTGTTCCTTTGTTTGAAAATAAATTTGGAAAGCAGTTCGGAAACTTTTATGAATTTGAGATGATTGTGGTTTGTGTAGGTGGCTTGGAAGTTCTGTCAAGGCTAAGAAGCTTAGTGACTGAGTTGGAGCGAGAAGTGTGGTTGAGTTGGTTATTTTATTACTTGAGCATGATCCTAAAGTAGAAAGGCCTTTGGTTGATGGAGTTTAGTGGTGGTACGCATTACAGCTCAAATTGTGGGACAAAGCTCAAAGACCATAAATGTCAAGGTTACTGATATTGAAGACGATTTGGACATGGTTGGTGCGCTGAATCTTTTTTTGAACAATAGGAATGTATCAATGATATGGAAGTTTGTTTGGTGCTTTTGTACTTGATATTAAGGTTTTTTTGTGTAGTGATGGCTGTTTGCTGTCTGTATGTTTCATGTTAGGTGTTTAAGTTTGTATTTTCTTGGGATATTTTGCAGCTAGCATTTCTTTTGCTAGTTTGATTAGTATTCTATATGTAAGACACATGATTATATATTAACTGGTGTACGTGTATTCCTTTAATTTTGTTTTTTCAATTTGTCTGTAAGTGTTGTATTTTAATTTTTTATCTTTGCATCGATGTAATTTGTGGGATTTGCATTGATGTATGATAGAATTACTATGTTTTGAATTTAAGTGCTTTTTAAGAAACAGATTTGTTTGCTTCTCTCAGTGTGATGCTTATGTTATCATCTCTGATATGCATAACTGGGCATGTTTGGCAGGGAAATCTCAAGATCATTAATGTTGTGCGATTCTGATGAAATTCATATGAATTTCTAGCACTTATACATGTCAACTGATGTCAGATGCATATCCATGGATCTCTTTTAATTTGAACTAACCCTCAATTTCATGATATAATTTTCTTTGGTATGTTTTTATAATTTAATTTGTGCAGTGTTGTATCAATCTAAAATAAAATTATCATAAATTTATCTACAATTGTACTGTTGTTTTGAGTCTCTGGTGCATTTATCTAACATGCTGTAAATTGGAATGATTTAAATAAGAGCACCGCTATATGGCATGAAAACGGTGAATTGGTTTTGACCAATCACATTGAAGTTGCAATGGTCTAATCCGCAACCAATCATTGAAGCAAAACATGGATAGGCTATCCACAGTCAAAACATGGATTGGCAAGTCATTACCTTACCTAACACTAACCGAAAAAGCTAAATCCTTAAGCCTTGGAATCGAATAGGGAGCGTCTGTTTCAGAAATTATGCTGCCATCATATAAAAATTAAGCACGTTAATGGTAGAGTGAGAAGGAAATATAATCCAAATGGAAAACATAGAACAAAGCTAAATGCATGTTAGTTACATACTTAAGAGATACATAAAACGGTCCAAGACTCTGGTGCAATCTGTCATGATCATGCATGTAAGATAAACCTCTCAAAGCACCCTGAAGGAGAATTACAACGAAACGCCATCTTCTTTTCATTGCCTGTCCTCGTTCAAAGCTATTCCATGTAGACAGTTTTGATACCTTCTCACTCGCTACTTTTACATAGTCTGCTGCGCTAGATTTCCCGTAATCACGAAAAGCAAGCCACTGTATCCAACATCATTAACAGAATTGAAGGACAAAAAAATGTAATTATCCTACATTAACTTAATCTCGAATTAATAGGACGAACCTGCTCTCCGGTAGTTGTTTCAAAACCACCTAAAAGTAACATAAGATGTTTACTCATACCTTTAGAACTGCTCTGTAGGAATTACAAAGAAATGAGAAAGTGTATATTACATAGGAATATTGAAATCTTGAACTGTTCATGTTCTGATGAGACATGGCACTTGGTGTGAAAACAGATGTATAGGTAGTGAGAGATATATAGTAAGGCAATGTTTGCCAGGCCTTGTTCATGTCTACTGCAGACTTGGAGCTTCCAAGTTTAACATGGAAATGGAAAGGTTTAGGAACATATGTACTGTTCTGTAGGTTAGGCTTCAGACATCCTTTTGCATGTTCACCATATATGTGAATTTAGACATCTTTAACATGAATTTTCTCTTCGTTGCTTTGATTCCAATTGCAATATTAGTAGTCCTCTTGAACGGATTACATCAGCTGCTGTTGATAGATGGATTAGACTTAGTGCTTATGACTTTGGTTGACATGATGTTTGAAATGAAATTGTATGGGATTGTGAATTTGGTCTTAAACAAATTTTGTGAATTCTGTTTTGATTGAATGAATGAGTTTGGAATGGTTTGGTCGATGGTTTGAATTGTTCCTTTGTTTGAAAATAAATTTGGAAAGCAGTTCGGAAACTTTTATGAATTTGAGATGATTGTGGTTTGTGTAGGTGGCTTGGAAGTTCTGTCAAGGCTAAGAAGCTTAGTGACTGAGTTGGAGCGAGAAGTGTGGTTGAGTTGGTTATTTTATTACTTGAGCAGGATCCTAAAGTAGAAAGGCCTTTGGTTGATGGAGTTTAGTGGTGGTACGCATTACAGCTCAAATTGTGGGACAAAGCTCAAAGACCATAAATGTCAAGGTTACTGATATTGAAGACGATTTGGACATGGTTGGTGCGCTGAATCTTTTTTTGAACAATAGGAATGTATCAATGATATGGAAGTTTGTTAGGTGCTTTTGTACTTGATATTAAGGTTTTTTTGTGTAGTGATGGCTGTTTGCTGTCTGTATGTTTCATGTTAGGTGTTTAAGTTTGTATTTTCTTGGGATATTTTGCAGCTAGCATTTCTTTTGCTAGTTTGATTAGTATTCTATATGTAAGACACATGATTATATATTAACTGGTGTACGTGTATTCCTTTAATTTTGTTTTTTCAATTTGTCTGTAAGTGTTGTATTTTAATTTTTTATCTTTGCATCGATGTAATTTGTGGGATTTGCATTGATGTATGATAGAATTACTATGTTTTGAATTTAAGTGCTTTTTAAGAAACAGATTTGTTTGCTTCTCTCAGTGTGATGCTTATGTTATCATCTCTGATATGCATAACTGGGCATGTTTGGCAGGGAAATCTCAAGATCATTAATGTTGTGCGATTCTGATGAAATTCATATGAATTTCTAGCACTTATACATGTCAACTGATGTCAGATGCATATCCATGGATCTCTTTTAATTTGAACTAACCCTCAATTTCATGATATAATTTTCTTTGGTATGTTTTTATAATTTAATTTGTGCAGTGTTGTATCAATCTAAAATAAAATTATCATAAATTTATCTACAATTGTACTGTTGTTTTGAGTCTCTGGTGCATTTATCTAACATGCTGTAAATTGGAATGATTTAAATAAGAGCACCGCTATATGGCATGAAAACGGTGAATTGGTTTTGACCAATCACATTGAAGTTGCAATGGTCTAATCCGCAACCAATCATTGAAGCAAAACATGGATAGGCTATCCACAGTCAAAACATGGATTGGCAAGTCATTACCTTACCTAACACTAACCGAAAAAGCTAAATCCTTAAGCCTTGGAATCGAATAGGGAGCGTCTGTTTCAGAAATTATGCTGCCATCATATAAAAATTAAGCACGTTAATGGTAGAGTGAGAAGGAAATATAATCCAAATGGAAAACATAGAACAAAGCTAAATGCATGTTAGTTACATACTTAAGAGATACATAAAACGGTCCAAGACTCTGGTGCAATCTGTCATGATCATGCATGTAAGATAAACCTCTCAAAGCACCCTGAAGGAGAATTACAACGAAACGCCATCTTCTTTTCATTGCCTGTCCTCGTTCAAAGCTATTCCATGTAGACAGTTTTGATACCTTCTCACTCGCTACTTTTACATAGTCTGCTGCGCTAGATTTCCCGTAATCACGAAAAGCAAGCCACTGTATCCAACATCATTAACAGAATTGAAGGACAAAAAAATGTAATTATCCTACATTAACTTAATCTCGAATTAATAGGACGAACCTGCTCTCCGGTAGTTGTTTCAAAACCACCTAAAAGTAACATAAGATGTTTACTCATACCTTTAGAACTGCTCTGTAGGAATTACAAAGAAATGAGAAAGTGTATATTACATAGGAATATTGAAATCTTGAACTGTTCATGTTCTGATGAGACATGGCACTTGGTGTGAAAACAGATGTATAGATAGTGAGAGATATATAGTAAGGCAATGTTTGCCAGGCCTTGTTCATGTCTACTGCAGACTTGGAGCTTCCAAGTTTAACATGGAAATGGAAAGGTTTAGGAACATATGTACTGTTCTGTAGGTTAGGCTTCAGACATCCTTTTGCATGTTCACCATATATGTGAATTTAGACATCTTTAACATGAATTTTCTCTTCGTTGCTTTGATTCCAATTGCAATATTAGTAGTCCTCTTGAACGGATTACATCAGCTGCTGTTGATAGATGGATTAGACTTAGTGCTTATGACTTTGGTTGACATGATGTTTGAAATGAAATTGTATGGGATTGTGAATTTGGTCTTAAACAAATTTTGTGAATTCTGTTTTGATTGAATGAATGAGTTTGGAATGGTTTGGTCGATGGTTTGAATTGTTCCTTTGTTTGAAAATAAATTTGGAAAGCAGTTCGGAAACTTTTATGAATTTGAGATGATTGTGGTTTGTGTAGGTGGCTTGGAAGTTCTGTCAAGGCTAAGAAGCTTAGTGACTGAGTTGGAGCGAGAAGTGTGGTTGAGTTGGTTATTTTATTACTTGAGCATGATCCTAAAGTTGAAAGGCCTTTGGTTGATGGAGTTTAGTGGTGGTACGCATTACAGCTCAAATTGTGGGACAAAGCTCAAAGACCATAAATGTCAAGGTTACTGATATTGAAGACGATATGGACATGGTTGGTGCGCTGAATCTTTTTTTGAACAATAGGAATGTATCAATGATATGGAAGTTTGTTTGGTGCTTTTGTACTTGATATTAAGGTTTTTTTGTGTAGTGATGGCTGTTTGCTGTCTGTATGTTTCATGTTAGGTGTTTAAGTTTGTATTTTCTTGGGATATTTTGCAGCTAGCATTTCTTTTGCTAGTTTGATTAGTATTCTATATGTAAGACACATGATTATATATTAACTGGTGTACGTGTATTCCTTTAATTTTGTTTTTTCAATTTGTCTGTAAGTGTTGTATTTTAATTTTTTATCTTTGCATCGATGTAATTTGTGGGATTTGCATTGATGTATGATAGAATTACTATGTTTTGAATTTAAGTGCTTTTTAAGAAACAGATTTGTTTGCTTCTCTCAGTGTGATGCTTATGTTATCATCTCTGATATGCATAACTGGGCATGTTTGGCAGGGAAATCTCAAGATCATTAATGTTGTGCGATTCTGATGAAATTCATATGAATTTCTAGCACTTATACATGTCAACTGATGTCAGATGCATATCCATGGATCTCTTTTAATTTGAACTAACCCTCAATTTCATGATATAATTTTCTTTGGTATGTTTTTATAATTTAATTTGTGCAGTGTTGTATCAATCTAAAATAAAATTATCATAAATTTATCTACAATTGTACTGTTGTTTTGAGTCTCTGGTGCATTTATCTAACATGCTGTAAATTGGAATGATTTAATTAAGAGCACCGCTATATGGCATGAAAATGGTGAATTGGTTTTGACCAATCACATTGAAGTTGCAATGGTCTAATCCGCAACCAATCATTGAAGCAAAACATGGATAGGCTATCCACAGTCAAAACATGGATTGGCAAGTCATTACCTTACCTAACACTAACCGAAAAAGCTAAATCCTTAAGCCTTGGAATCGAATAGGGAGCGTCTGTTTCAGAAATTATGCTGCCATCATATAAAAATTAAGCACGTTAATGGTAGAGTGAGAAGGAAATATAATCCAAATGGAAAACATAGAACAAAGCTAAATGCATGTTAGTTACATACTTAAGAGATACATAAAACGGTCCAAGACTCTGGTGCAATCTGTCATGATCATGCATGTAAGATAAACCTCTCAAAGCACCCTGAAGGAGAATTACAACGAAACGCCATCTTCTTTTCATTGCCTGTCCTCGTTCAAAGCTATTCCATGTAGACAGTTTTGATACCTTCTCACTCGCTACTTTTACATAGTCTGCTGCGCTAGATTTCCCGTAATCACGAAAAGCAAGCCACTGTATCCAACATCATTAACAGAATTGAAGGACAAAAAAATGTAATTATCCTACATTAACTTAATCTCGAATTAATAGGACGAACCTGCTCTCCGGTAGTTGTTTCAAAACCACCTAAAAGTAACATAAGATGTTTACTCATACCTTTAGAACTGCTCTGTAGGAATTACAAAGAAATGAGAAAGTGTATATTACATAGGAATATTGAAATCTTGAACTGTTCATGTTCTGATGAGACATGGCACTTGGTGTGAAAACAGATGTATAGATAGTGAGAGATATATAGTAAGGCAATGTTTGCCAGGCCTTGTTCATGTCTACTGCAGACTTGGAGCTTCCAAGTTTAACATGGAAATGGAAAGGTTTAGGAACATATGTACTGTTCTGTAGGTTAGGCTTCAGACATCCTTTTGCATGTTCACCATATATGTGAATTTAGACATCTTTAACATGAATTTTCTCTTCGTTGCTTTGATTCCAATTGCAATATTAGTAGTCCTCTTGAACGGATTACATCAGCTGCTGTTGATAGATGGATTAGACTTAGTGCTTATGACTTTGGTTGACATGATGTTTGAAATGAAATTGTATGGGATTGTGAATTTGGTCTTAAACAAATTTTGTGAATTCTGTTTTGATTGAATGAATGAGTTTGGAATGGTTTGGTCGATGGTTTGAATTGTTCCTTTGTTTGAAAATAAATTTGGAAAGCAGTTCGGAAACTTTTATGAATTTGAGATGATTGTGGTTTGTGTAGGTGGCTTGGAAGTTCTGTCAAGGCTAAGAAGCTTAGTGACTGAGTTGGAGCGAGAAGTGTGGTTGAGTTGGTTATTTTATTACTTGAGCATGATCCTAAAGTTGAAAGGCCTTTGGTTGATGGAGTTTAGTGGTGGTACGCATTACAGCTCAAATTGTGGGACAAAGCTCAAAGACCATAAATGTCAAGGTTACTGATATTGAAGACGATATGGACATGGTTGGTGCGCTGAATCTTTTTTTGAACAATAGGAATGTATCAATGATATGGAAGTTTGTTTGGTGCTTTTGTACTTGATATTAAGGTTTTTTTGTGTAGTGATGGCTGTTTGCTGTCTGTATGTTTCATGTTAGGTGTTTAAGTTTGTATTTTCTTGGGATATTTTGCAGCTAGCATTTCTTTTGCTAGTTTGATTAGTATTCTATATGTAAGACACATGATTATATATTAACTGGTGTACGTGTATTCCTTTAATTTTGTTTTTTCAATTTGTCTGTAAGTGTTGTATTTTAATTTTTTATCTTTGCATCGATGTAATTTGTGGGATTTGCATTGATGTATGATAGAATTACTATGTTTTGAATTTAAGTGCTTTTTAAGAAACAGATTTGTTTGCTTCTCTCAGTGTGATGCTTATGTTATCATCTCTGATATGCATAACTGGGCATGTTTGGCAGGGAAATCTCAAGATCATTAATGTTGTGCGATTCTGATGAAATTCATATGAATTTCTAGCACTTATACATGTCAACTGATGTCAGATGCATATCCATGGATCTCTTTTAATTTGAACTAACCCTCAATTTCATGATATAATTTTCTTTGGTATGTTTTTATAATTTAATTTGTGCAGTGTTGTATCAATCTAAAATAAAATTATCATAAATTTATCTACAATTGTACTGTTGTTTTGAGTCTCTGGTGCATTTATCTAACATGCTGTAAATTGGAATGATTTAATTAAGAGCACCGCTATATGGCATGAAAACGGTGAATTGGTTTTGACCAATCACATTGAAGTTGCAATGGTCTAATCCGCAACCAATCATTGAAGCAAAACATGGATAGGCTATCCACAGTCAAAACATGGATTGGCAAGTCATTACCTTACCTAACACTAACCGAAAAAGCTAAATCCTTAAGCCTTGGAATCGAATAGGGAGCGTCTGTTTCAGAAATTATGCTGCCATCATATAAAAATTAAGCACGTTAATGGTAGAGTGAGAAGGAAATATAATCCAAATGGAAAACATAGAACAAAGCTAAATGCATGTTAGTTACATACTTAAGAGATACATAAAACGGTCCAAGACTCTGGTGCAATCTGTCATGATCATGCATGTAAGATAAACCTCTCAAAGCACCCTGAAGGAGAATTACAACGAAACGCCATCTTCTTTTCATTGCCTGTGCTCGTTCAAAGCTATTCCATGTAGACAGTTTTGATACCTTCTCACTCGCTACTTTTACATAGTCTGCTGCGCTAGATTTCCCGTAATCACGAAAAGCAAGCCACTGTATCCAACATCATTAACAGAATTGAAGGACAAAAAAATGTAATTATCCTACATTAACTTAATCTCGAATTAATAGGACGAACCTGCTCTCCGGTAGTTGTTTCAAAACCACCTAAAAGTAACATAAGATGTTTACTCATACCTTTAGAACTGCTCTGTAGGAATTACAAAGAAATGAGAAAGTGTATATTACATAGGAATATTGAAATCTTGAACTGTTCATGTTCTGATGAGACATGGCACTTGGTGTGAAAACAGATGTATAGGTAGTGAGAGATATATAGTAAGGCAATGTTTGCCAGGCCTTGTTCATGTCTACTGCAGACTTGGAGCTTCCAAGTTTAACATGGAAATGGAAAGGTTTAGGAACATATGTACTGTTCTGTAGGTTAGGCTTCAGACATCCTTTTGCATGTTCACCATATATGTGAATTTAGACATCTTTAACATGAATTTTCTCTTCGTTGCTTTGATTCCAATTGCAATATTAGTAGTCCTCTTGAACGGATTACATCAGCTGCTGTTGATAGATGGATTAGACTTAGTGCTTATGACTTTGGTTGACATGATGTTTGAAATGAAATTGTATGGGATTGTGAATTTGGTCTTAAACAAATTTTGTGAATTCTGTTTTGATTGAATGAATGAGTTTGGAATGGTTTGGTCGATGGTTTGAATTGTTCCTTTGTTTGAAAATAAATTTGGAAAGCAGTTCGGAAACTTTTATGAATTTGAGATGATTGTGGTTTGTGTAGGTGGCTTGGAAGTTCTGTCAAGGCTAAGAAGCTTAGTGACTGAGTTGGAGCGAGAAGTGTGGTTGAGTTGGTTATTTTATTACTTGAGCAGGATCCTAAAGTAGAAAGGCCTTTGGTTGATGGAGTTTAGTGGTGGTACGCATTACAGCTCAAATTGTGGGACAAAGCTCAAAGACCATAAATGTCAAGGTTACTGATATTGAAGACGATTTGGACATGGTTGGTGCGCTGAATCTTTTTTTGAACAATAGGAATGTATCAATGATATGGAAGTTTGTTAGGTGCTTTTGTACTTGATATTAAGGTTTTTTTGTGTAGTGATGGCTGTTTGCTGTCTGTATGTTTCATGTTAGGTGTTTAAGTTTGTATTTTCTTGGGATATTTTGCAGCTAGCATTTCTTTTGCTAGTTTGATTAGTATTCTATATGTAAGACACATGATTATATATTAACTGGTGTACGTGTATTCCTTTAATTTTGTTTTTTCAATTTGTCTGTAAGTGTTGTATTTTAATTTTTTATCTTTGCATCGATGTAATTTGTGGGATTTGCATTGATGTATGATAGAATTACTATGTTTTGAATTTAAGTGCTTTTTAAGAAACAGATTTGTTTGCTTCTCTCAGTGTGATGCTTATGTTATCATCTATGATATGCATAACTGGGCATGTTTGGCAGGGAAATCTCAAGATCATTAATGTTGTGCGATTCTGATGAAATTCATATGAATTTCTAGCACTTATACATGTCAACTGATGTCAGATGCATATCCATGGATCTCTTTTAATTTGAACTAACCCTCAATTTCATGATATAATTTTCTTTGGTATGTTTTTATAATTTAATTTGTGCAGTGTTGTATCAATCTAAAATAAAATTATCATAAATTTATCTACAATTGTACTGTTGTTTTGAGTCTCTGGTGCATTTATCTAACATGCTGTAAATTGGAATGATTTAAATAAGAGCACCGCTATATGGCATGAAAACGGTGAATTGGTTTTGACCAATCACATTGAAGTTGCAATGGTCTAATCCGCAACCAATCATTGAAGCAAAACATGGATAGGCTATCCACAGTCAAAACATGGATTGGCAAGTCATTACCTTACCTAACACTAACCGAAAAAGCTAAATCCTTAAGCCTTGGAATCGAATAGGGAGCGTCTGTTTCAGAAATTATGCTGCCATCATATAAAAATTAAGCACGTTAATGGTAGAGTGAGAAGGAAATATAATCCAAATGGAAAACATAGAACAAAGCTAAATGCATGTTAGTTACATACTTAAGAGATACATAAAACGGTCCAAGACTCTGGTGCAATCTGTCATGATCATGCATGTAAGATAAACCTCTCAAAGCACCCTGAAGGAGAATTACAACGAAACGCCATCTTCTTTTCATTGCCTGTCCTCGTTCAAAGCTATTCCATGTAGACAGTTTTGATACCTTCTCACTCGCTACTTTTACATAGTCTGCTGCGCTAGATTTCCCGTAATCACGAAAAGCAAGCCACTGTATCCAACATCATTAACAGAATTGAAGGACAAAAAAATGTAATTATCCTACATTAACTTAATCTCGAATTAATAGGACGAACCTGCTCTCCGGTAGTTGTTTCAAAACCACCTAAAAGTAACATAAGATGTTTACTCATACCTTTAGAACTGCTCTGTAGGAATTACAAAGAAATGAGAAAGTGTATATTACATAGGAATATTGAAATCTTGAACTGTTCATGTTCTGATGAGACATGGCACTTGGTGTGAAAACAGATGTATAGGTAGTGAGAGATATATAGTAAGGCAATGTTTGCCAGGCCTTGTTCATGTCTACTGCAGACTTGGAGCTTCCAAGTTTAACATGGAAATGGAAAGGTTTAGGAACATATGTACTGTTCTGTAGGTTAGGCTTCAGACATCCTTTTGCATGTTCACCATATATGTGAATTTAGACATCTTTAACATGAATTTTCTCTTCGTTGCTTTGATTCCAATTGCAATATTAGTAGTCCTCTTGAACGGATTACATCAGCTGCTGTTGATAGATGGATTAGACTTAGTGCTTATGACTTTGGTTGACATGATGTTTGAAATGAAATTGTATGGGATTGTGAATTTGGTCTTAAACAAATTTTGTGAATTCTGTTTTGATTGAATGAATGAGTTTGGAATGGTTTGGTCGATGGTTTGAATTGTTCCTTTGTTTGAAAATAAATTTGGAAAGCAGTTCGGAAACTTTTATGAATTTGAGATGATTGTGGTTTGTGTAGGTGGCTTGGAAGTTCTGTCAAGGCTAAGAAGCTTAGTGACTGAGTTGGAGCGAGAAGTGTGGTTGAGTTGGTTATTTTATTACTTGAGCAGGATCCTAAAGTAGAAAGGCCTTTGGTTGATGGAGTTTAGTGGTGGTACGCATTACAGCTCAAATTGTGGGACAAAGCTCAAAGACCATAAATGTCAAGGTTACTGATATTGAAGACGATTTGGACATGGTTGGTGCGCTGAATCTTTTTTTGAACAATAGGAATGTATCAATGATATGGAAGTTTGTTAGGTGCTTTTGTACTTGATATTAAGGTTTTTTTGTGTAGTGATGGCTGTTTGCTGTCTGTATGTTTCATGTTAGGTGTTAAAGTTTGTATTTTCTTGGGATATTTTGCAGCTAGCATTTCTTTTGCTAGTTTGATTAGTATTCTATATGTAAGACACATGATTATATATTAACTGGTGTACGTGTATTCCTTTAATTTTGTTTTTTCAATTTGTCTGTAAGTGTTGTATTTTAATTTTTTATCTTTGCATCGATGTAATTTGTGGGATTTGCATTGATGTATGATAGAATTACTATGTTTTGAATTTAAGTGCTTTTTAAGAAACAGATTTGTTTGCTTCTCTCAGTGTGATGCTTATGTTATCATCTATGATATGCATAACTGGGCATGTTTGGCAGGGAAATCTCAAGATCATTAATGTTGTGCGATTCTGATGAAATTCATATGAATTTCTAGCACTTATACATGTCAACTGATGTCAGATGCATATCCATGGATCTCTTTTCATTTGAACTAACCCTCAATTTCATGATATAATTTTCTTTGGTATGTTTTTATAATTTAATTTGTGCAGTGTTGTATCAATCTAAAATAAAATTATCATAAATTTATCTACAATTGTACTGTTGTTTTGAGTCTCTGGTGCATTTATCTAACATGCTGTAAATTGGAATGATTTAAATAAGAGCACCGCTATATGGCATGAAAACGGTGAATTGGTTTTGACCAATCACATTGAAGTTGCAATGGTCTAATCCGCAACCAATCAGCTGCTGTTGATAGATGGATTGGACTTAGTGCTTATGACTTTGGTTGACATGATGTTTGAAATGAAATTGTATGGGATTGTGAATTTGGTCTTAAATGAATTTTGTGAATTCTGTTTTGATTGAATGAATGAGTTTGGAATGGTTTGGTCGATTTTTTGAATTATTCCTTTGTTTGAAAATAAATTTGGAAAGAAGTTAGGAAACTTTTATGAATTTGAGATGATTGTGGTTTGTGTAGGTGGCTTGGAAGTTCTGTCAAGGCTAAGAAGCTTAGTGACTGAGTTGGAGCGAGAAGTGTGCTTGAGTTGGTTATTTTATTACTTGAGCAGGATCCTAAAGTAGAAAGGCCTTTGGTTGATGGAGTTTAGTGGTGGTACGCATTACAGCTCAAATTGTGGGACAAGGCTCAAAGACCATAAATATCAAGGTTACTGATATTGAAGACGATTTGGACATGGTTGGTGCGCTGAATCTTTTTTTGAACAACAACAATGTATCAATGATTCCTTCATGTGGTATATTTTTATCAGTAATTTGATTTCTGATGTGGCTATTGTATTAGACATGAAGCTCAATAATAAAGTTGAATAGTTGTGGCTAATGTATTTAAACAATATACTCTAATATGAATAAAGAGTTGACATTGATACACACGAACCGCAAATCATAAACTAGATATAATCGGATAAAAGGAAAATACAACGACGAAACAAACATAATATAACTTAAGCAAATAAACAAACTATAGCTACAACTAATCCTTCTTCTCCATTTTGATGATCTTGTGAAGCTTGGTTGATGAGAGTTCTCCTTCAGACAAGCCTTCAACGGTTGTTGATTCACTTGATCCATCAGGAACCTGTCTTTTAGCAGTCGGAGTTTTTGGATCGGGGTTAAGCTTAGACGTAATCTCGAGATCCTGTTGCACAATCGGAAATAGTTAGGTAACGCAATACATGCAGTAATATATATATTGTTAACATATGCTAATTAAATTGACACACTGTGAAACCATCGATGGTTACCGTAACCAAATTAGATTCCTCGGGTGCGTCAGTCTTCGCCTCATCGACACTCTCTTTAATCTAAACATAATCAAGAGAAATTTGCAATGTCCAATATATATCAACAGAAAAGAACCAAAGAAAAGTAAAAGATAAATTAAATAGTGGGCCAAGGAAAAAACCTGCAGCAGCTCTGGTGTTGCAGCCGCGACCATTTGTGTTTCCTTTTTGTTCTGATCATATTAGGATCAGTAGCGTGTAACATGCTAGAAAAACATGAAATCATAAAAATACAAAAGGAGTAATAATGAATTATACCTGCAACATTTTATCCCAAGGAGCCTTAAGTTGTTTGATGAACCCGTCATCTCTCAGTATCATAACAACCGAGCAATTTTTCCAACGCGGATGCCACTTAACTTTAAAAGCCATCTCCAATTTCAACATCGCATCAAGTGCCAGTGGAAATTCTAAGGGATCATGAATTCCATCTTATAGAAGGAAACAACACAATTAGTATGACGGTATGATTCGACGGTGTTACTATGCTGATGTTGAAATAAATAATAAACCTGAATCATGGAGTCACGCATTTGAGCAGCAGATAAATCCAAAATTTGTGAACATTCTCTGTCCCAGAAAACAAAGTTGCAAGATTTCCCTGCGTGGCAAACTTCAATTTCTATCCTATACCTGTGATATGTGTATTTTAAGGCTATAACAATTAGTATCCATCATCCATCATATACATAAGAGTATAAATTGCAGAGATAACTCATACAACAGATCATAAGCAACCATACCGAAATATCTCGGCTTCAGTGGAATGACCAGCTTCACAATGATATGGAGGTTTGTCACCGCGTGCAACCATGGGGGCATAGATGGCATGCTCGATAATACCACCCAAATGGAGATGCTACCAAAATTTTGGTCTCGAAAACAGTAACACAAAAGGTGATCTGTAATAACCGTACATAACATAAAACACAAATGACGCAAAAGGCACTAACAATTAACACAGTTAACAAATAATTAAAGTAAAAGTCATGAAGATGGAGTAATCAATACGTCAGTAAGCTTTGTAATCTCAGCGAGC
This sequence comes from Lathyrus tuberosus, assembly GCA_022829125.1. Classification (NCBI taxonomy): domain Eukaryota; kingdom Viridiplantae; phylum Streptophyta; class Magnoliopsida; order Fabales; family Fabaceae; genus Lathyrus; species Lathyrus tuberosus. The sequence continues at coordinate 246,570 of JALAZF010000073.1, read as the reverse complement.
GGCATAACAACAGCCTTAGAGAGCAACTTCTGAACAAGAGTCTATTGAGTATTTTCAGAGCCTTCGGACGAAAGCTGAGAATTACAGCTTAGTTGTCCCGACACACTCACCACCAAATCTTTAGGGATCCTGCACATAGTGGCATACAATTAACACAAATGCATGAGAACAGTCAATAATACATATAAAATAAGAAAATATACCTGTCTATAAACTCTTTGATTGGAAGAAAATCAGTATCAAGGGAGAGCACGGTAACATTGTAAGTGTTTGTGACGGACAGCGAAAACTTTCCTACATCAACCAAATAACATGTAAGTGCGACTATTTACCAATTTCAAACTATTCATTGCAACAGATAAACCAACTAACCCTCTTCCTTGACCTTTGCATATTGAAGCATAACCACAGTTGGAGCAGATGCATTGACCCGATCCTGGCTGAACTTGACGAATTGGTCGGCATACGACTCCCAAAGAGTGCAGTTCAGAGTGTTGTTGCTAAACAAAGAGTACACCATATTGAGCAACGAAACATGAAATCAGCATGGAGCGTCGGGAGTTGCAATAAATACCTGTGGTCACGTAGCACTAAATTAACTTGCTGTTTTTTCCCCGCTGATTGTGTCTGCGAAAATCCAATCGTTTCAACCATTCCAATGATGTCTGCGTAAACAATCAAATGGATATCAGAATAAAACAACTCACATAAGCAAAACACTATCAAAATACAAACAGAGATCAGTTACCTATCAGGACATCTTTGTTGAACTTGCCGATGATGATATCAGAAAAACTTGTAAATTTTAGCGGTTTCACGGGTATTTCGTGTTTATCCTCATCAGCAACGGATGTACCCCCGGTAAACTTCACCATAAACTTGTGGGATGAGGGTTTGAAGGTACACGAATTAGGATGAACTCTGAAGTTCGACACAGTATAGCTACGTTTCAATGCTAATTTTTCATAGAAAACATCCATATGGACTGTTGGCACAACAACATGTATATCATCCCCCTGTGATTAAAAAAAATTTAGAATAAAAAATTTGGTTACGTAATTCGCAGATTCAATAAACAACAACTCATTGATTTAATAACAAATTTGAATAAAAAATTTGGCTATGGGATTCGCATATTCAAGATTACCTCCTTTTCCATGAATATCATCTCGAAGTGCTCCTTGTTGTTGGAAACAACCGTCCATTTGTGGTGCACCCTGACAGCCACCTTCCATAGCTCCTTGCTGTCGTTGATGTCGGCGATTCTCTCAACCGGTCTGGCCATGAGCAAAAATCAGATGTGGTTCTTAAGAAAAAAATTTTCGCATAAGAATATGAAGGATCTGTGTTGTATCTTTATAGTGAAGTGGCATGTTGAAGTTCCAAATGGGTGGGAGTTTTCACAAGGAATCGTGGGAGAGGAGGTTGCCAAAGGGGTGGGGGTTTTCTGAGATCGTGAACAAAAGGATGAAGGGATGGTGGTTTTCCTCCCGTGAAATAACTTATTAATTATTTTATTATTCATTATTCATAATTAATTTAATTTAATTTAATCTAATTAAATGGATGAATGTGATTAAGTTGCCAAGTGGCAAAATTTTGTTAATTGAAGTAGTCAAATGGCAGATTATTATCTAATAAGAGTAATTAGGGGTTTTTAAGACCACTTAATTTTCTTATATGATAGATATACTGTTCCCGCTGCCTAGGCTCCGTCTCTATCATGGTTTTGTTTAATTAATTTTTATAAGAGTTGTAATTAGTTTTAAAAAATAATTATTTATTTGCAAACATATTCTTAATAATATTTGTTATATTATTTTATGTAATTTGTAATAATAAATAGTACAAATATTAAAAATAAATTTACACAATTATACAATTTTTCAACGAATGCAATATTATACTTAATTTTTTTATTAAAAGAGAGATTTAAATCATGTCATCAATGATAAGTTTGAAAGTTGAATTAAATGGAATGAGATGATAAACTACATTTATTATAACAAATTTAACCTTTGAAAAAAAAAGTATTAATCTATCATTATCTAAAATATATTGAAACCTCAGGTTCATTTAAATACGATTAACCTATGCTGACGATCAAATAAAAATTGTCACCTTGTAATGGAGTAGAGGAAGTAAAGAGGTTTAAACACTTAAAACAAATAAGTTTAAAATATCAATAAACTTTCAGTAGAGAAGGATTGGATGATGAGTTAGGCTTGGGAGGTTTAGTTTAAAGTCATAATCTTAGGACTAGGGATCTTTCTTCCCCTAGGGTGAGTCTTATCTTCTTAATCTTGACACTCTTCCATTTTCTTTGCTAGTTATCTGTGTTTTTAGTAGTTTCTTTGCGGAACTGCCATTAAGTGGTGATTGTTTAGGGTAGTTTTGTTCATTACTTACATTTCTAGGTGTATTTATGTATGGAGTGGAATCTAGTGGGTAAGAAGAGAAAAACAAATGGGAGGAACAGTCTAAGAGCATTAGTCTGGAAAGACCTTAGAGGAAAAGAAGTAGGGGAGGCTAAGAAAATATCAACATTTTTTTCACTGAGTTCCCAGAATCCATGGATGCAAAAAGGATGTTTGAAGTATTTAAAGACTATGGTTTGGTGTCAGAAGTATTTATTCCGGCTAGATTGGATAATAAGGGGAAGAGATATGGTTTTGCTCATTTTCGGAAGGTTAGTGATGAAAGAATGTTGGCAGTAAAACTGGATAACATTCAGATCCAGGGAAGGAAGCTTCATGCAAATATACAAAGATTTCAAAGTTCGGAGCCAAACAGGAAGTTTCAGGATCACCAAATGCATGCCAAGAAAGGGAATAATCATCTTATATCCGGAAGACACAAAGAAAACAATGGTAGAACAACACTGCCTATCGGTAAAACGTATGCCCAGGTGGTGAGATCAGAACCTTCACTGTTGGGGAAGAAAGGAAAACATGATAAGCAAAGAGATGGAATTTCAAAACCTCAGTTTGCTCATATCCAATTCAATATTGATAAGAAGACAATGACTATATTTGGCAAATCCTATGTGGGGGAGGTCTCAATATCGGGAAGTACATACAATGTTCAACAGGCTTTGAATGAGGAAGGTTTGTTTAACATAAAAGCCACTCCTCTTGGGGCTAACTTATGTCTCCTAGAAGAAAAGGAGGAAGGTGATATTGTATATATCATTGAACAAAATAGAGGTTGGGTTGAGAAATGGTTCAATGATATTAGACCTTGAAGTCCGGGTGAAGTAGATAATGAAAGGGTAACATGGCTAAAATGTTATGGACTTCCTTGTTATGCCTGGGAAACTGATTTATTCAAACTGATATCTGGCATGGTTGGATCCTTCATCCGATGTGATAATGACACGACAAACAAGAAAAGGTATGATGTTGTAAGGTTTCTAGTGAAAACGAAATTTGCCATTAATATGAATGAAGTTATGAACGTGGAGATCAATGAGAATATCTTTAGAGTTAAAATCGTGGAAGATCATCTTGGGCCGATGAGGATGGATAAACGAGATGTAGTAGAAGATGGTTACACAGATGATGATTCGGCTGATGTATCAGAATCTGAGGGGGACAGTGGCGAGTGGGTTAGTGGTGAGGATGGGGAAGAAGACATCCTAGATAACCCTAGTATGTTAGGAGCAGACCTAATTTTGCAGGAAGACGACAAAAGTGAAGAGTCAAATGGTAGTTTGAAGGAGGACAATACCCATGTCAGTGAAAACATAGGGAAAACAATCAAATTTAAGGAGGCTGGGTCAGAAAAATAAAGGTACAAACTGTTGAAAAGACGCTAGAAGAGGAAAAGGCTATTCTTGGAGTGTTGCAGAATCAACATAACATGGCAGAGTGCAATGAAACATTAATTGCGAAGGTCAACTCACCGAAACATGCTCAACGTGGAGATGTAAGGTCACCATCAATGTTGTTAAGGTACAACAAGCAATGTGGTGATGGTTCATAAAAGGACGTGCAAGCAGAGGCTGATGTGGCAATAACTAGCTTAGATAAAAATAAAAAAGAATCTTGTGAGGGAAGTTTCTCTCTATGTACTTGATTTTAATGATGTCAAAACTATCATGGTTTGCACATATAGATTTCACATGAATGCACATTAGGTGTTCTAAGGATGTTTGACCATGTTGGCAATGTTCTAGGTGCATTAGATATGGTTAAACACCTTTAGGAAAGTCAAAAATGTGATTTTTGCATGTTTGAATGGTGTGAGTTAACTCATAACCTTGTTCAGGTCGACTCATACATGCTGGATTTGTGTCTGTTAAAACTGTGTGTTGCAGGTATGCTCAGGTCGACTCTTCAGGTCGACGCATACATCCTGCATTTGTGTATGTCAAAAACTGGGTGTTATGAGTAGACGCATAGACCTGTTTAGGTCGACCGTTCGCTGTTTTGCCCCAATTTTTTGCTGTGTTATTCACTCTAAAATTCTGTTTCTCTCTTATGTTTTTCTAGGTATATATATATATATATATATATATATATATATATATATATATATATATATATATATATATATATATCATTTTAGCTCATTTTTTACACCGACAACAAGAAACGTGAAAGATATATGCCATTTCTCTCATCAACTTCATCTTTTTCTTTGAGTATACAAACAACTACACATAACCATTTTTGTTTGTTGTGTTCATTGATTTGAAGTGATAAGGTTCAGATTTCAGGAAGTGTTATCTTCATTTCTGAGTTGAGATTTGTGGTAGGTGTTTCTTGAATAAAACCTTAGGGTTTTCTCCTCCAAGAATCAAAGGGATTGGGGGCAGAGGTACCCATAGCGAGGACGATTGGGGAACTGCCTAATCAAATCGCGTTTGTTCTCTTTCTCCTTTAACTCTTTAGATTTTCTGCATTGTTTGAATTTGCCATGTTTTCAATTTGTCTAAATTTCTGAGGTGTTGTAATCTAGAGCTGAAAAATTGTGTTGTTAAAGTGATACAATTCTTTGAATTGTATCTAGGAGCAGCTTGAACTTACCAACCCTAGAAATTCTGCACTTAGTGTGTTTGTACACACCAAGTGTTTGATAACTTGTCTCAAAGAAAATTCAAACATTATTTGTGTTTCATTGTTTATCATTTGCCTCATTGGTTTGGATTATACATAAACACGCTATAATTTGTTGATTGCATTTGATTACATTAATAAAATTGAATTTTTATCTTCCATACTCATTCACAATATATACGTGCATATCCGATCCTTTTGGTAGAAGGTTCGTTGTAGACTTTTGATCCAGTGGTAGCTTCCGTTCAAACAAATTTTTAAATCCAATTTTGCGTGTAAAACTCGAAGGATCTATTCAACCCCCCTTCTAGATCCATAGCCATAGTCTAACAAGTGGTATCACGAGCTCCGGTTGATTCTGGTTCTTCGGTAAAACTTCTTGGATCATGGCGAACGAACCGAAGGGGGCTTATAATAGAGCTCCAATTTTTACAGGTGAAAACTACAGCTACTGGAAGGATTGTATGCGCGTCCATATTAATTCCATAGATCGGAAGGTTTGGAACGTTATTTTAAACGATCCCATGGAAATTACTATGACTAACGCTGAAGGCGTTGCCGTTCCTAAACCCGAAGCTCAATGGACTGAGGAGGACGAGAAAAAGTACAGCTATGATTTGAAGGCTCGTAATATGATCATCTCCTCCTTGGGAGTTGATGAGTATTATCGAATCTCCCATTGTGAAACGGCCAAAGCCATGTGGGATGCTTTACAAGTAGCCCACGAAGGCACTAATGATGTTAAGATGGCTCGTATTAATACACTAACGCAAGAGTTTGATTTGTTTTACATGAAGCAAGGGGAAACCATTGCGGATATGCAAAAACGATTTACTCACATTATCAACAAATTGTATGTTCTTGGTAAACCAATTCCTAATGAGGTTTCTACTAACAAAATTCTGAGGTGTCTTAACAGGGAATGGCAACCGAAGGTCACCGCCATCAAGGAGGCCAATGATCTTGCTACACTAGACCTCACAACACTCTTTGGTAAACTCGATGAGCATGAGCAAGTGCTCATTAGTTTGGATAAACATGAAAAGAGTATCAAGAAAGAGAAGGCAAAAGATACGGAGAAGAAGTCGATAGCTCTTAAGGCTTCTTGTTCAAAGTCCACACATCAAGAGCTAAGTGATGATGAAGCCAATAATGACAAAGATGAAGAATCCGGTGATGATATGAGCTTATTTGTGAAGAGGTACAATAGATATGTTTGTAAGAACGATATTCAACACTCGGATAGAAATTTAGTCAAGTTCAGGAAGTAATCTAGAAGCGAAGGAAATAGAAATGGCAAGGTAAAAGGGACGTGCTACAACTGTGGAAAATCTGGGCACTACAAGCCGGATTGTCCATCCCTAAAGAAAGACAAAGATAAGGATAATGACAAGAGTCGCTCAAACAAAAAGTCCAACAAGTCTCGACGAGCATACATCGCTTGGAAAAGTGATAGTGAGTCGGGAAAAGATGATTCCTCAAGTGACGAAAGGGAATCCGTTAATTTTTGTCTTATGGCATGCCACAACAAAGCAAAAGAGGTAAAACACTCTAAATATGAAAATTCTCAAAGTATGTCTCATGCTGAATTAAAAAGAGCTTTTGATACATTGCACCATGAAGCTAAGGAAGCATTTCAACGCTTAGCTTCAAATGAAAAGATTTTTTCCTATTTGGAGAAAAAGGTTTCCGATTCCGAAAAGGAATTGGAAGTGCTTAAAAACTCCATGGTGAATGTATCAAAAACTAAGATTGATGAGAATAAATATCCATGGTTTAAGTTTGGGGGCTGTGATACTTGTCATATTTGGCAAAGAGAGGTGAGAATCCTCAAAGCCAAGTTAGACAAGGCTCTCAAGCCTAAGATTACGTTTGCTATTGATCGATTACATTATCGTGAAACAATGAATAATCCGTATCAACAATACACGTATGTGATTCGAGATAGTGATAGCAAAGGTGAACTCCAAATGAATCGTGATTGCTTATACTGTTGTAGGCCCGGTCATACTATAGCTAAGTGCCGCTTTCGAAGATTTCTTGTTCCAAATGGAATTTATCAATGGTTGGCCAAAGGCAATCTTGGTTTCACTTACCATAAAGGAACCAATGAGAATTGGGTACCTACTCTCCCTTGATTATTTTTGTAGGTACAAAGTCTTGAGACCACCGAAGGAAGATGGGTTCGGGATAGTGGCTGCTCAAGACATATGACCGGAGACATATCTCTTTTCATCGACTTTGTGGTGAAGAAAAAGGGGGTTGTCACCTACGGAGATAACAACAAGGGACAAATTCTCGGTAAAGGTAGTATAGGTAACCCCTCATCTACTACTATCTCTGATGTACTTCTTGTGGAAGGACTTAGACACAACCTTTTAAGCATTAGTCAACTATGTGACAAGAATTATAAAGTCTCTTTTTCAAAGGATTGTTGATTAGTTGAAGATAGCGACAAAAAGAATGTGTTTAAGGGCTTGAGGGTGAACAACGTCTATATGCTAGACTTAAACGAGGTATCATTGGATGGAGACAAGTGTTTAGTCACTATGAATGAAGATTCATGGTTGTGGCATAGAGGCTTGGCTCATATCAACTTTGATTTGCTTAACAAAATTGTCGCTAAAGACCTAGTCATCGGTTTACCCAAAATTAAATTCACAAAGGATCATCTTTGTGATGCGTGCCAAATGGGGAAGCAAACAAGGATCTCTTTTAAATCTAAAAACGTTGTTTCAACTATGAGACCCCTTGAGCTCCTCCATATGGACCTCTTTGGACCATCTAGGGTTAAAAGCCTAGGTGGTAACTATTATGGGTTTGTTATAGTCGATGGTTTTTCTAGGTTTTGCTGGACAATTTTCTTAGCAAATAAGAGTGATACCTTTTCACCCTTTGAACGATTTGCTAAGTTATCTCAGAACAAGTTAAACACAAACATTGGGTCAATCAGAAGTGATCATGGGGGTGAGTTTGAAAATCATTTATTTGAAGCATTTTGTGATTCCAACGGAATTGATCATAATTTTTCCGCACCACGTACCCCTCAACAAAATGGGGTAGTGGAACGTAAAAATAGAGTTTTGGAAGAACTTGGAAGGACTATGATCAATGATGGTGGATTACCAAAATACTTTTGGGCCAACGCCATAAGTATGGCTTGTTATGTTTTGAATAGGGTGCTCATCCGGCCTATTCTAAACAAGACACCGTAAGAGCTTTTAAAAGGGCGTAAGCCAAACATCTCTCACCTTCATGATTTGGCTGCAAATGCTTTGTGTTAAACAATGGGAAAGAGACTCTTGGTAAATTTGATGCCAAGGCCGACGAGGGTATTTTTCTTGGATACTCTCAGTCAAGTAAAGCGTATAGAATTTATAATAAGAGGTTACATGTAGTTGAAGAGTCAGTTCATGTTACCTTTGACGAGTCTTATCCGAGAAATGTCAGAGAAGGTAGTTCTTTTCATGGTGCAGGTGTACCTACTGAAGACATACTCAAGAACACTGATAAGGGAATTGATCAGCCTGAAGCAGTGCGTATTGAGGAGGAAAAGGATCACCAACCAGTGAAAAATGAGGATGATAATCATGATGATAAAGATGAACTTCCTCCAGCTTGGAAGTCTTCAAAAGACCATCCAATTGACAACATTCTCGGTGATATCTCTAAGGGAGTAACTACTCGCTCTAAACTTAGTAATTTTTGCTATTACTCTGCTTTTGTGTCACAAGTTGAACCTAAAAACTCTAAGGAGGCGTTACTCGATGAACATTGGTTTCTATCAATGCAAGATGAACTAGATCAATTCAGGAGAAATGAGGTTTGGAACCTTGTCCCTCCTCTGCGAGATCATCGAGTAATCGGCACCCGATGGGTGTTTAGGAATAAACTTGATGAAAATGGAGTAATAACGCGTAACAAAGCGCGGCTGGTAGCGCAAGCCTATAACCAAGAGGAAGGAATTGACAATGAGGAAACTTATGCGCCGGTTGCCCGACTCGAGGATATACGCCTTCTACTTGCCTATGCTTGCACAAAGAACTTTAAACTATTCCAAATGGATGTTAAAAGTGCGTTCCTTAACGGATACATAAATGAAGAGGTCTATGTAGCCCAACCTCCGGGTTTTGAATCCCATGAATATCCTGATCATGTCTATAAACTTAAATGCGCTTTGTACGGACTCAAGCAAGCCCCTAGGGCTTGGTATGACCGTCTAAGCAAATTTTTACTTGATCAAGGATATTCAAGAGGTAAGGTTGACACAACCCTGTTTATTAAACGTCAAGGAAAACACTTAATTTTGGTACAAATTTATGTTGACGATATCATATTTGGGTTTACTAACATGACTCTGGTCAAGGAGTTTTCTAGTTTGATGCAGGGGGAGTTTGAAATGAGCATGATGGGGGAGCTCAACTATTTCCTCGAATTGCAAATCAAACAACTTGAAGAGGGCACATTCGTGAGTCAAACGAAATATTGTCTTGAGTTACTAAAATGTTTTGATATGCTGAACTGCAAAGAAATAGATACTCCTATGCCTACAAGTGCTAATCTTGATCGCGACGAAAAGGGTAAGGATGTTGAGGTAAAGAAGTATCGAGGTATGATAGGGTCTCTTCTTTATCTTACCGCATCACGTCCCGATATAATGTTTAGTGTATGCATGTGTGCGAGGTATCAGGCACATCCCAAGGAATCCCACTAAAAGCTGTTAAACGCATACTTAGGTATCTCTCCGGTACTCCAAAGTATGGTCTGTGGTATTCCAAAGGTAGTGCTTGTTCCTTAGTTGGTTATTCCGATTCCGATTTTGCCGGGTGTAAATTGGATAGGAAAAGTACTAGTGGTACGTGTCATTTTTTCGCAAATTCCTTGGTGAGTTGGCATAGCAAGAAACAGGTTTCCGTTGCTTTGTCAACAGTTGAGGCGGAATATGTTGCCGCCGGTAGTTGTTGTGCTCAAGTCTTATGGCTTAAACAACAATTTCTTGATTTCAGCTTAAAACTTGAACGTATTCTGATTCTATGCGATAACACTAGTGCAATCAACCTAACTAAGAACCCCGTATTACATCACGCACCAAGCATATCGAAATACGCCATCATTTTCTTAGGGATCATGTAGAGAAAGGTGATGTGATTTTTGAGCACGTTGACACCAAAAATCAACTTGCTGATATTTTTACAAAACCATTAGCTACAGAGCCTTTCTTTCACATCCGTAGGGAACTTGGCATTCTCGATATCTCGGATCGTGTTTAATAATCCTTTAAGATAGTGATCTTCACATATATATATATATATATATATACATGCTTGTTTATTCTTTTAACTAACAATGCAAAGAAATATTTAGCTATATGTGAGGGCTCTCATCGTCAATAGTGATCAAGGTAATATCGTTCCGTTTCAAAAATTCTCTCTAATAAAATGTACCATATTAAGTGATTACACTGATGTTTATTGTACATATTAAGCCCACTGTATCTATTTAGATGTTTGATGTTTGTGTTGGCTTTCTATTTATTTAATATCATGGTTTAAATAACACAAAAATACAATTTTTCAAAAATTTCACTGTTTGAGTCGACTCATAAATGCTTCAGGTCGACTCACTTTGGTTGCTTTGTTTACGTGTTTAGCCGAGAACGCTCAGGTCGACTATTAGGTCAACTCATAGCTGCTTTTTTCAACATTATAGAAAAAGTTACAGTGTGCATCGATGCGCACAGACCTAACGGTCGACCGCTCGCTGAAAAATTGCGAAAAATTTCTTGAGTCTTGTGCGGTTTTGACCCATTTAATCTCTTTTTATGCTTTTTCTGATTTTCTATGTGGCATTAACATAACATATCAAGTCATTCTCTCATTTCCTCCTCTTCCCTAATTCCATCTCCACCAAAACCCTAACTTCATCAATCTCACCCAAAATTCTTGGGGTCTATAACTAGTTGGGAAATTCGTCACTATTCATCCTCCTTCAACACCAATCATCAATGGCTTCACGGAGAATCACCCGTAAAAGAGTCTCAAGAGAATCATCTGTTCAAGCGGGTTCTTCTCAACCACCTCTAGATCAACCGATAACTCTTTCTTCTCTACTTTCTCCTGAGAATGCTGATTTATTTGAGAAAACAATGAAGAAAAGGTCTGTGGTCAAGCAATTTGTGTATTATCGTCGTACGGTTGAACACATGCACTTGGAAGAAGTCATGGATTTATTGGATTTTCAAAATTTAAATGGGTTTTTACAATGTGATGTCAAATACAATGAGGATCTGGTAAGACTGCTCTATACTGGTCTAGTTGGAAAGTTTGATGATTTTATGTTCAATTGCAAACTATGGAATAAGACCCTTACTATCCAAAACACCACTTAGTGAGATTTATTCCGTTTGTCTGTGACCAATGAGAGTCCTATCCAGCACATAACTGATACCAAGCATGTTAATGATTATGAGTATAAGACAGCCTTAAATTCTATGCTCAGAAGACCATATCCTGATGCAGTTGTGGCGAGTAATCTCTTCCCTAGGGCAGTAACAACGGGAAAACTGTCTCTTATTCCTAGGATTTTGCAGTGGATCGTTGCCCATATTCTTAGACCCAAGCTTGGAGGTTATTCTAGGGTGGATCAGCCTGAGGTTCAGTTAATGTACATTTTGATGAACAAGATATAAATCAGTTGGCCTTATTACTTTGCAAGTAGAATGTATGCTCTTCGTGAATCCGGTAGAGGGACTGCACTTGAGTATGCATCCGTTATTCAAAAGTTTTTCAATAATGCTACAATAGTTGTTCCTGGTATTCCTTATAAGTCCATTACTATAAATCAAGAGTTCTGCCAGAAAACTATGACGATGATGGGCCATATGTGGGATGTTGTAGAGAAAAAGTATAAGTATATTGTGAAAGCAAACATGGCTGTTCTGGAAGATTCTAGTGAAGAAGATGACGAAGAAGAAGAAGAAGAAAGGGAAAATGAAGAAGGCGAGAATGAACAAAATGATGCTAACGAGAACCAAAATGACAATGCTCAATGGCACCAAATGGATACGGGGGCTGATGATAATGCTGCATGGATGTATCAAGGATCTGAAGAAAATCAAGGTTGGAATTCATGGCAATCTCTAATGGAAACTGAAGTTGACCAAGGATGGGGTCAATGGCAATATAATAGTTGGACCAATCTTGGTTCTAACTATAGGCCATCAACTCACAGGCTGAACTACCAAGAGTCATATTACACTCTTCCTTCACCTCCGCGTCCTCAACAAAACAATGAGGATATTCTTGAACTTATGAGGGCTATGCAACTTGATCAACAGTGGTTTGCCACAGCTCAAGAGGAACGGTTCAAGTCTTTGCAAGAAGAAATTCAGACTCACACCAACAACTTTGACTCTTTTGCCACTAATGTGATGGGAAGATTCAACACTATGGCCGAAACTTCTGCTAATCAGCACCGTGCTCTTACAAACAACTTCAACATTCAAAATTGTACCGTGTTGGAGATGACTGAGTAGTTGGATGTGCAACCTCCACCACCTCATCATACTCAACCGTTTCACGGAAGAGGCCACTCACTTAGGGGGAGGAGGCCATGAAGATCAACATTGCATCTTGCATCATGTCTCTTCATGCTTTATTCTTGCTTTGTTTATGTTTATGACTCTACTATGTTTCCGTTTGCTATATGCACTTTATTTTAGTGACTTTGTATTGCTACTATTTTGGCTTCTATATGTAGTGACAATGTGCTGTTATAATCTTTGTGTTCCTTAAGCATTATGGTTTGGTTTAAATAGTTTGTTTGTATTTATCATTATTATGTTCGTTAACTTGCATTATATGTGAGTGTATGTTAATGGTTATTCATTGCAATTCGTTAAAAATGCAGCTCTAGATTTTCTATTCTTGATACATTATCTTTCTCTCTTTTTGATGTTGTCAAAGGGGGAGAAGAAATGGGAAATAACAGGTATTCTTGGGAAATAACAGGTATTAACAGGTATTGAGATGATCAAACAATAGTGGATGCATAAAGTCAGGGGGAGGATACTACCTCAGTTTGACCGTTTTGCCATCATCAAAAAGGGGGAGTATGTGAGGGAAGTTTCTCTCTATGTACCTGATTTTAATGATGTCAAAACTATCATGCTTTGCATATATAGATTTCACATGAATGCACATTAGGTGTTCTAAGGATGTTTGATCATGTTGGCAATGTTCTAGGTGCATTAGATATGGTTAAACACCTTTAGGAAAGTCAAAAATGTGATTTTTGCATGTTTGAATGGTGTGAGTCGACTCATAACCTTGTTCAGGTCGACTCATACATGCTGGATTTGTGTCTGTTAAAACTGTGTGCTGCAGGTATGCTCAGGTCGACTCTTCAGGTCGACGTATACATCCTGCATTTGTGTATGTCAAAAACTGGGTGTTATGAGTCGACGCATAGACCTGTTTAGGTCGACCGTTCGCTGTTTTGCACCAATTTTTTGCTGTGTTATTCACTCTAAAATTCTGTTTCTCTCTTATGTTTTTCTAGGATAATATATATATATATATATATATATATATATATATATATATATATATATCTATATCATTTTAGCTCATTTTTTACACCGACAACAAGAAACGTGAAAGATATATGCCATTTCTCTCATCAACTTCATCTTCTTCTTTGAGTATACAAACAACTACACATAACCATTTTTGTTTGTTGTGTTCATTGATTTGAAGTGATAAGGTTCAGATTTCAAGAAGTGTTATCTTCATTTCTGAGTTGAGATTTGTGGTAGGTGTTTCTTGAATAAAACGTTAGGGTTTTCTCCTCCATGAATCAAAGGGATTTTGGGGGTTTTGCACAAGCCGTTTCGTTCTATATGGATTCAGTCGGGCGAAGGTAACTGAAGAGATCGGTTTAGTAGCTGTAATCGGAGAATCGTAGAAGAGAGGTTTGGGTTCGAATTTTTGGTAGATTGCAATTGATCGAGTGAAGGTAACCGAAGAACGGTGTTTTCTTTCGGTTTAGTAGCGTGGGACGATAATTGGATCAACCATATTCGAAGCACTTGATTCGTCTTGAATCAAGGGAAGAGAAGGTGCTACATCAATAATTCGAAGACGTTCGAAGATTTGATTGTTCATCAGTTTTCTCTTGTATAAACATACAATTGCAACGATAATATATATATCTCAATTCCATGTTCGGAATTGGGGGCAGAGGTACCCATAGCGAGGACGATTGGGGAACTGCCTAATCAAATCGCGTTTGTTCTCTTTCTCTTTTAACTCTTTAGATTTTCTGCATTGTTTGAATTTGCCAAGTTTTCAATTTGTCTAAATTTCTGAGGTGTTGTAATCTAGAGCTGAAAAATCGTTTTGTTAAAGTGATACAATTCTTTGAATTGTATCTAGGAGCAGCTTGAACTTACCAACCATAGAAATTCTGCACTTAGTGTGTTTGTACACACCAAGTGTTTGATAACTTGTCTCAAAGCAAATTCAAACATTATTTGTGTTTCATTGTTTATCATTTGCCTCATTGGTTTGGATTATTCATAAACACGCTATAATTTGTTGATTGCGTTTGATTACATTAATAAAACTAAATTTTTCTCTTCCATACTCATTCACAATATATACGTGCATATCCGATCCTTTTGGTAGAAGGTTCGTTGTAGACTTTTGATCCAGTGGTAGCTTCCGTTCAAACAAATTTTTAAATCCAATTTTGCGTGTAAAACTCGAAGGATCTATTCAACCCCCTTCTAGATCCATAGCCATAGTCTAACAAATCTGATCCAATATCAAGTAGTCCGGGAGATCCTATTGGGCTTTTGGTTTGGCCCAAACCAAGAAAGAAGGTCCTGGTGAAGGAGCTGTACGACAGAATTCATATCCCTTTTTCAGCCTCCTAATATTCAACTTTGCTTCGCAACTCAATTGGTAAAACTAATCAACTTGCTAGAGAAGGCAGGATTTTGAAGTTGTCGAATTTGAGTACGCAGGAGGAATATGAATTTTCAAGGTACTCAGGTGGTTTGGTACTGTGCTGTGACTCATTGACAGATACATATATGGTGCAGAGTAATTTGAGATGTAAGAAAGGATTTGATGATGTACCACTCAAGGTTTGGCATTCGATTAAACAACTGGGGATTGAGGGAGATGAAGATGAGGAGGTTTTTGAAGGAGTTGTAAGGGAGATGGAGGCAAGAGATAAGGCTAACTACACCAAGGGGAATGCTGACAATAGGGATCCATGAATATGGTATCCTTCAATGTTTGTGGATGCTGCAGTTCCCTTAAAAGGAGAAGAATCAACCAAATCATACAGAAAGAGAATGTTGATTTATGCCTTTTACAGGAAACTAAAATCCAAAACCTCCATGAAAGTATGGTTCAAAGCTTGTGGGGTAATCGTGAGTGTGAATGGTCAGAATCTAAAGCATCTGGTCTGGCAGGTGGGTTGTTAATAATTTGGAATAAAGAAATATTTCAAGCTGTGTCGAGTTTTAAAGGAAACGACTATGTGGGAGTTAATTTTTTGTGGCGAATAATCAATTGTTATGTGGTAAATATCTATTCTCCATGTGACTTGGCTGGTAAGAGAGCATTGTGGAATGAGTTAATCAATATAAAAGCTAGATTGCCTAAGGGAAGTTGGATAGTAGGAGGTGATTTTAACTCAATAAAGGTGGAGGAGGAAAGGAAAGGTAGGGCAAATTCCAATTGTGCAGAGTTGATTGAATTCACCCATTTCATAGAAAGCCTGGTGCTTGTTGATCTGCCAGTAATAGGGTGTTGGTATACATGGTCCAGTTCTAATGGTATATGTCGTAGTCGTTTAGATAGGTTTTTGGTAGATGAAGACCTTATCAAGTGTTGGGATCTGAAGGTACAACATATTGGAGATAAAGATATCTCTGATCATCGACCTGTTTGGTTAAAGCCCAACAAAATGAACTGGGGTCCTAAACCCTTTAGATTTTTCAATTGCTGGACTGAACATAAAGATTTCATGAGGCTAGTAACTGAATTGTGGTTTACAACAAAGACTAGTGGGACTGTTGGGGATATTCTACACCTAAAGCTTAAAGATCTTAAAAAGAAACTAAAGTGGTGGAATACTAATGTATTTGGGTGGATGGATCTAGACATTGAAAAGGGAGTTGATAGACTTAATGAAGCTGAGAAATACCTAATTGAGGGGGATGAGAGTCAGAGTGAGAAGTGTATCATTGATTGTATGTCAGCACAAGAGGAGATATGGAGTAGGTTGAGAATTAAGGAGAGCATGATTCATCAAAAGTCAAGGGTTAAGTGTGTAAGTTTGAAGTGTGCCTAAGAGGGGGGTGAATTCGGTACTTAGACAATTTTCTGGATTTTTGACGGTATTTATGTTTTACTTTCCTAACGATTACTAAGTGATGAAAAGCTGTAACTTGCGGAAAATAAAGAACACCAAGATGTATTGGTTCCCCTCATAGGTCGAGATTACTCCAGTCCCCTTTCAACTTGAATGAGATTTTACTATTGTTAGGACAAGACAAGACTCTTCCTAGTCTTTCTATACAAGACACTAACAATAAACCACCAAGAACACCCTCTTGGATTTTTCAAACTTAGTCCAATTGAGAACAATCCTCTCACAATGGACCTCTTGTATCCACGATCCGGATAAGAAGGAATACAACTTCACAATCTTATTTATAACAATCCTAAAAACAAGATGTGACGAAGAGATATAACTCTGAATTTTGTATATATGTAAAAGATGAAAATTTGACACTTATCAATCACAAGATTGATCTTCTCCTTTATACCATTCAATTCTCATAGCAATTATACAAGTGTTCTTTGTATGAAATGACACTATGATGCTCAATATGAAGGTTTATGCAAAGTTTCACTCTTAGAAAAATTATGGATGAACGCTTAGAAAAATTTTAAAGTTTGAAAGAATACGAGTAATTAATTTGAAATTTTGCAAGGAGGTAAGTTTAAAATCTGACAATATGATGTTTATATAGCCCTAAGATACCTCTACAGATGGGTATATTTATGAAGGGATTCCATGATTGATTAGAAGAAAAATTAGAAAAGTTTCAGTGAAAAGGTGCATCAAATCTGGCAATTGTCCCAG
Source organism: Lathyrus tuberosus (assembly GCA_022829125.1). NCBI lineage: Eukaryota > Viridiplantae > Streptophyta > Magnoliopsida > Fabales > Fabaceae > Lathyrus > Lathyrus tuberosus. Next base: position 229,345 of record JALAZF010000073.1, on the reverse strand, counting down.
TGGTAACCGATTACTCTATAATGGGTAACCGGTTACTTGCTTGCAACGAATATATTTTTTGAAAGTTTTCAAAGGGTAACCGGTTACCTTATATTGAGTAACCGGTTACTCAAGCCCATAATTGAAAAATTGTTTAAAACAGAAGTGCAAAGATTTTTTTTTATGATCCAAAAACTTGTTTCTAATGATCATGGCATAAATGAAGTATATGTTGAACACTTGTATAATCACATAGAGATAAAGTGTTATACCTATTCCTTTGAGCAATTAATTCTTCATAAAGTTCACAATGCCTTGATAATAGTTGAGACTTGATTCTTGAGCAAGAGACTTGATCAATCCTTTTTGTTAAGAATGTTCATGGCATAAATGAAGTATATTTTGAACACTTGTATAATCACATAGAGATAAAGTGTTATACCTATTCCTTTGAGCAATTCATTCTTCATAAAGTTCACAATGCCTTGATAATAGTTGAGACTTGATTCTTAAGCAAGAGACTTGATCAATCCTTTTTTTTAATCCGTCTTTGACTTTATAGAGATTCTTGTAGAAAGTGTGTCGTCATCAAAACTTTTGAGAAGGCCATGTCTTCACATTCTCCCCCTTTTTTATGATGACAAGCAATTCTTGAAAATTTGATCCAACCTTGGTTTCTCTAACATAAGCTCCCCCTAGATTGATGCTCCCCCTTAATCTAAGATGTTAAAGAGGCTTTTGAAATTCTGCAATTTTTTGTTAGAGAAAAGCAAAAAAAAAACAACAATAATTCTTCTCCCCCTTTGTCATTAACAAAAAGGATGGGAAAAGATAGTTGAAAGCCAAGTGTTCATAAAAGAAACAATAGTATGATCATGAGAAATATGTGAAAAGAAACATAGAACACATACAAATGAAACCAAACATCACACAAGACTTAATGCAAAACACACAATACATTATAACTTGGTACGAACATAACATAGTACGAACAAAATGAAACAACTTAGAGTGCTTAAATATCAAAGTCCTAAGATCTTAAAAGTTAAAAAAAAACTAAATTAAAACAAATACTAGATGCATAATAATCTAGAACTTAATCACTTTCGAACATGTCTTCCATCTCTTCATCTTCACCCTCTTCTCCCTCTTCTTCATCACCACTTTCTTCCTCAATGACCTCACTTGGTGCATAGTTTCGGTTCATGGAACGGAAAAGCTTCCTAAGCGAATTGATGCCATGAGTGGTTTCACGATGATTGCGGTCTATGGTTTCCTTTATGATACGCATTTCAGAATAGAGAAATTCATTTGAGATACCACCTTTCGGAACTTGTTGAGGAATGGGAGGAGCAAGTTCATCTTTGTAGCGAAAGGTTCCATTGGGAGCAATAATGATACCGGTGTTTTTGGTTATGGTTATAGAATTAATTTCACAAACTTTAGCGGTCATATCGATCTTCGGCTCTCTTTGAAGCAAAACATTATTATACTCCAAAAGTTTTGAAATAATTCTAGCATATGGAAGTCCACCACTAAGTGAAAGTTGGTGCCTCATTTTGTGTAAGATTACATATGCCCAATTAATCTTCATATCCGACTTCATAGCCCTTATAAGTTGCATCTCCAATTCACTTACTTGTGAGTGGTTGGAATGCTTTGGAACCAAAATATATGCAAGGACATAGGTATCCTATCACTAACAGTTAAGAGATTAGCATATTTCACAACCCTGGATGAATTTGGTGCTTGCTTACTCATGAGATCATCATGAGTGCCTCTAGAAATTGCAACCAAATAATCCATACTATAAAAATTTTTCTAGGTAGCAGTGGTAGGGACAACACTTGACGCAATTCTTCCCCTTTCGACGGAACTCCTAAACATTTACCTAACTCATTCAAATCCATACTGATATTAACTTTCTTAACCAAAGCATTTAACACAGCATTTCCCAAATCATCTGTACTAATCATTAAGGTAGAGAAAAATTATCTAACCAAATTAGGATAATAGGGTCCTTTCTCAACAACAAGTTTTTTTACTCCAGATTCTTTTAGCAAAGTACGAAAAGTAAAGCTATGTTTAGGAAAAGCTTTGAAGTTAACGTACTTTACTGACATTAGAGGACGAGACCGGACAGCAAAATCCAACCTTCTAGATTTGACAATGGTTGCATGTTGTTCTTCCACTGGTTCATAACTTCCTTCACCCATCTTCTTGTTTCCCTTATCTTGTTTTGGAGGAGCCATTGAAGGAGCTTGAAAGTTAGGGTTTGAGGTAGGATTTTCGGATTAGGAGAGAAGATGTGTTTGGGAAATAGATATCTCCACTTAACTCTGCTTGCATACTGAGTTTAAACAGCGGTCTGTTAAGTTACGAATGCGATCAATGTGGTGGGGCCTTTCTTGTGTTATTTTGACAGAATGACGGGTTTCTGGCGGGGAACAAGGATTCGGATGTTTGAACTGATGCTTTTTGATAGATACATGAGAGTATGGAATTTTGGGTTTTTGTTTAGTGTGCTCGCTAAGATTTTTTCTTTCAATCTTATGCCTACGTATTCCCGTTTACCGAAACAGGGAAATCAGAGCGTTCGTAGTTCCTCCTATTCTATGGGAGGAAATGGTTGTTTTTGGTATCTTGTTCATATCCCAAGACGTGAAGCGAAAGGTGATTTATATCTTGTTCAAAGCCCAAGATGTGAAGCTGAAGGGTCTATTTGCATCTTGTTCAAAGCCTAAGATATGAAGCTAAAGGTTTGACTTTAGAGAGAATTAGTCATCTCTAAAGAGGGGTTTGTATGTCACAACTGTTTATAAAGGAGAATTACTTTAACCAGGATTTGTGAATCCGGAAATGCCATAATTTCCTTTATAGGGGATTTCCAACCTGAAGGATAAGACTTTAACTCAGTGTAGAGCAATGCCATCTTTCCTTAGGAATTTCTCATGCTAAAAGAGGGACAGTGGCATAGATGTAGATGATCTAGAGGCTTGTCGCTTACAGCGATTAGATGAAGGGGAAAGAGTTGTTGATGTTTGTGTACTGTGAACGAGGCACATCTTTAATGCTAAATGGTTGATTGGATAAACCAGTGGTTTTCTTATACAAAGCCTAAGAGGAGGCTAATATGTGTCTCGTACAAAGCCCGAGAGAGAGGCTAAAAGGGGTTGACTCGACGATGGAGTCTTTTGGTATCTCGTATAAAGCCCGAGATGAAGGCTATTTGACTTAACAAGAGAGTTTTTTTGTATCTCGTACGAAGCCCGAGATGGAGGCTACAATTTGTTTGGCTTAATAAGAACCTTTTTGTATCTCGTATAAAGCCCGAGATGGAGGCGAAAGGGGTGATTGACTCAACGAGGGAGTCTCTTATGTGTCTCGTACAAAGCCCGAGAGAGAGGCTAAACGTTGTTTGACTCCGCTGGGGAGAATCATTGTACAAAGCCCAAGAGGAGGTTGTGGTGACTGTTTCAGTTGAGTGACAGGTCCAGTATACTGATTTTGAAAGAGAAAATCAGTTCTTATATGAGCAACATTGTACTCAGGGATTTGATTCGAGGATCCGGGTTATTCCTGTTCTTTAAGGAAGTGGGAAATCCGAAGGGTATTGAGACTGTCCGAGCCTACGGGTTTTCTTCCTATTTAACGAAGGGGTCACTTGAGAACGTCTTTGAGACTCAAGGAGATTAGACTGTCCAAGTCCAGAGTTTCGTCTTTTGTACTATGCTTTGAGAAACAGTAGTAGACTCTTTGAAAACAGTTCTATGCAGATGACTAAGTTCTGTTCCTATACCTCTAGGAGGTCGTCGGGACAATTTGTACGAAGCCCAAGAGGAGGCTGGAAACTTTTAAGAAGCCGACGGGTCCTTGTACGAAGCCCAAGAGGAGGCTATCATTCCCGAAGGAAGAGATCATTATACGAAGCCTAAGAGGAGGCTGTGAATACTTCTAAGAAGCCGGTGGGTCCTTGTACTAAGCCCAAGAGGAGGCGGGGTTGCTTTTAGGAAGCCTGTGGGTCCTTGTACGATGCCCAAGAGGAGGCCGATGCTTTTAAGAAGCCCGTGGGTCCCCAAACCCTGAAAAATTTCAAGGCAAGCTATTCACATGGAATAGATCAAGTCAGGAAAGTTCGAGAATTTGGAAGAAACTCAAAGATGCCATTCACGGAGAATACATTCATCTCTGGGAGTAGAATTTCTTGACAATTCCTAATGAGGACAGCCGAAGAGAAGACTATATTTGGTGATCCTATTGGGGATCTAGTTGTCTATTTCTACGAATAAACGAAACGGCGTCACCTAGTTCTAGACGTAGTTGTCGGGGAAACTCTAAATATCTATACTATTATTACACAGTTGATATGAGTTTATGAAAGAAGACTTACAGTGAAACAACCCCATAATACAGTTATATGTATATGAAAGCGGTAAATGAAAGCAATAACCACTTACTCAGTTGTAGAGCTTCCATGCTGTTTGGTTAGTTGTTCAACAAAGAAAGATTGAAAAACAGCAGTATATTTCAAAATCAAAGGAGAAAGTGCTTTGAAAAAGAAAGATTTGGGGCTTACAGCTCAAGGAGAGGCCCAGGTGGTTATTAGTGAGCGCACTGTTTAAATTTGTACAGAGGGACTTATACGAGTGACTGGGGCCCAAAAAAGGTTTTTTGTACAAAAGGATGGGTCTTACACTCTCTCAAGAGGCCCAAAAAGTTTTAAAAGGAAATGGGTCTTACTACTCGAGGGTAGGCCCAGTTGACTTTTTGTTAAAAATGGCGATCGCGCCGTGGTTTTCTTTTAACGCAGAGGGACTTATACAATAAGTGAGGCCCAAAATTTGTTTTGGTTAAAAGGGGATTGGGTCTTACACTCTAATAGAGGCCCAAGTGTTTTGAATGGGTCTTATAGCTCAAGGAGAGGCCCAATTGATTTGATTTTGAATTGGCGATTGCGCCGAGGTTTTTGAAAATACAGTGGGACTTATACAATAAGTGAGGCCCAAATTTTTGGTATTTACAAAAAGGGGTTGGGTCTTACACTCTAATAGAGGCCTAAGTGTATTAAAAATGATTTATGAGGGTTGAATTAATCCAAAAACCCTAATTTGTTTTCAAAAATGTATTTAATTGAATAAAAATTCAATTAAAATGATCAAAATTGTTTAACATATGGAAAACAAATTGTGATCTTGGATTAATGCTTCAAAAATTAAGTATTCACCACTTGCAGCTGGTGATCGTGATTTGTGTTGGAGGTGTTACAGCTAGGTTCCAATGATCTGGATAGCTTCCCTAGGTGCCATGGAGTGTGTATGAATGCTTGGAATGGATTGAAATGGTTTGGAGTTGAAGATGGTACCTCAACTGCAAAACTGTCAAGAACTTAAGCAATTGGCTGGTGATTTTGTGAAATCAGTGTTCCTGATGTTATGTGAGTGTTTGGATCACTTCTATATGATGTATATGAGGTGTGTGTGTGATTGGTTTGATTGGAAAAGCTCTCAAACTCAAAACCCGATAGTGACTTTCCTTAGAAGGCAAAATTGGAGTGAAAGAAGAGATTTTGAGGAAAGCATCTGTTTGATGGCTTTGGTGTACTCAAACTGATCACAATTGAGCTCTATTTATAGTAGAGCAAGTTTGTTTTGTAAGGAATAATGAATGGCAACTACTGAGTAGGTTTGGCCAATGTTGGCAAATGAAAATCCAAGTCTCCTCTAGCCATTGACTAGAGGTTAGGGCATAGGCTGCTGGTTCCCTTGGTCTTGGATAAGTCTTGACTGAATTCAGTTGAGAATGGCTCAGTCCATGCCACCTTGATGCTTCCATTGAATGCTCCAATCCAAAATTGGAGTCTTGTCCCTATTTTGGCAATTTTAGGTTCAATATGCTATTTCTTCTTCCAAAGACTTTAGAGGCTTGGCTCAGTGATTGTCCCCTTAAGATTCAATCCTCAGAGGTGTCCAAGTGGATAGGAGCATTTGGATTTGGCTGATTTTGGCAAATCGACCAAAAGTGCAAAATTTGCCTTGCCTTAGCAGATTTCAGCAAGGCAACTTGCCAATGTCATATCTCATGACTCAAATTGAATTTGGTAATGTTCTTGGCCATTTTCGAAAGCCCTTACATGATACAACAACTGTTTGAACATGTTTGGTTTTCATCTCTTTTGAATCCAAGTGAAAAATCCCCCTACATTTGGCAAAAAGTAGGGTAAAATCTGACTTAGTGAATGCATCCCCTGAGGCAAAATTTACTTGATGGTTGGGTCCATGAGGTTCCATGGAGTATATTAGGTTGTGTTTTGGATCTCTGGCTCATGCCTAGAGGAAAATTTCCCTTTGGAGGCCCTGATCGACCAAAACCCTAATTTGGTGATACCGGCGATCTTAAGGCTTGATCCACCTAGAAGGGAGCAGATTCATGCTTAATCCTTGGAGTGGGAGTCCTTTTGATCCTTTGTAGCTACTTGAGAGGTTAGACAAGTTGAAGATCATGTCATTCCTTGATTGATCATTTGTCTAAGAGCTCTGAGAGGGCTTGAAACCCTAAATTTGATTGCAATGGATGCTCACCCATCTTTGGGGAGACTAATGAGGCAAGATGGTTCCCCCATATTGTGATGATGATTTTCACAGTGATGGGAAATCTTAGTGGTCAAAATTTGGGGTATGACAGATGCCCCTATTTAATCTTCTTGGACCCGAAGGTGTGAATGACGAAGGTATCCGGGCATTCGGGGTGCAAGAGGATTAAATATCGGAATATCCAAAATTTTGACGGCTATGAATGGTAGCTTGCGCATTCATCCTCTTTTGCTAAGCAATGATGCTTAGAAAAGGTAAACTTCCCCTCGATCCTGGTTTCTTACCAAGTAACTGGTCTAAGTTGCGGAAACAAACCTCCCCTCGATCCTGGTTTCCTACCAAGGAACTGGTGTCAGTTTCTGATGTAAACTTCCCCTCGATCCTGGTTTCTTACCAAGAAACTGGTCTTAGTTTCTTTTGTCAATAAACTTTATTGACAAGGGACGCTATTTGCAGCGGCTTTCCTCAAACTTCTCGCCGAATTTTCTTGGAGAGATGCCATTTGATGGAAAAAATTTTGATGTCAGACTCGATGGGGAACCCATTTGTCTGAGTTGTAGAGTTGCACAAACTTCTCTGTTGGAGACGCCATTTGTTGACTCTATTTGGGGAATGCGAGTCCCTTGAGAGACTGCTCCTGCTTGGGGATATTGCATCATACTTTTCTCGGGATCTTCCCGGAGAAATGCCATATGATGGGATCCAATTTTGAGGTGCCGATGACCTTTTCATCAGTGGTTTTTTCGAAGCGAAACTGACATGCCGCCAAATCTCTATTTACGAGGCTTTCTCTATGGATTTTCCTTAATTCGGGAAAGCAAGGATATCAGCTTCAATGGCGAAGAGTGATGTTTATTGAACGCTTTCTCTGGCTTTTCAGAGGTTCAAATTATCAAAGTGGTCAAGGGCCAACTTCATTCCAGAAATAAACTGGAGGCGAGATTGTTCAGACGTAACCCTTCCTGACGAGGAAAGAACTGACAACTCGATCGAGAGGACTTTTATCACTTGGGGACTAGACCGACTGGAGTGATAGTGATACAATATAAAATGTGAATGCAAATCGATAATGCATGATGTATGTATGTGCTGACAAGAACTGACGTGACACACAAACTAAAAGATGAACACGACTGGATACTCGACCATCGCGGGGCGAAAAAGTATCGCTGGTTCAAGATAGCAATTCCACCTTGCTTTAGGAGAGATAGTCCCTATTGGGAGCTATGTTGGTCGGGCTTAGGAGATGAGAACTCGGTCGAGGGGTATCAGATGGGAAAACCACATCTGATATAGCTGATCCTTCATTCAGGCGTACTGGCGTAGAAGGAGTACTTTGATTCTGCACTTCGAGGTTCGATTACTTCTGGAGAAGCGACCGATGTTCTTCTGATGTTCAATAGTCAAAAGAAATTGCCGTCTTTATTTTAAAAGCAGAAAAAGTTTTAACAAGTAAATTCATTTTTTGTTTTATTTCAAGCATCGTAGACCATATTAAAATGTTGTTCTGTAAAGCTAAAACAAATGAGAATTACAAACAAAAGCACAAGGGCTCAAATTTTATTGATAAGATGGAGATCAGCTAAACGCGTGACTCCAAAGAGTATTTACAAATCTAGAAAATGGTAATTTACAGGGAAAAGGGCTACGTTGAAACATAACGACCACTATCCTTCTACCAACTTTGAACTCGGGACATCCTGAGCTTCTGTCGAAGATGACCTTGATCGGAGTTTTCTGACAGATGATGTAACTGCTGCTGCTGAGGGATTCGCCTCGGTTGAACATAGTTACTTGCCATTATCCCTAATTTTTTCCTGGTTTGTACTATGATGTTTCCAATCCACCGGGATGATTTTTTTTTATTCTGTCTCTAACTTTTGCCTGGACCGCCCTTTCGGGTTTTCAATCCACCGAGACTTTTTTCTTCTTCTCTTTTTTTTAGGCGAAGTATTTCTTGACTACATCAACATTCGTGGGGTAAGCAAATTCCTCTCCGTCCATGGTTGTAAGTCTCAAGGCGCCGCCTAAGAAAGCTTTCGTGACCACATAGGGGCCGTCATAATTCGGAGTCCACTTGCCCCGAGAATCAGTGAGAAAAGATTGTATCTTCTTGAGCACAAGGTCTCCTTTCCTGAAGACGCGAGGTCGGACCTTTTTGTCGAACGCCTTCTTCATTCTCTGTTGATACAGCTGACCATGGCATAGTGCCGTGATTCGATTCTCCTCGATCAGATTCAATTCGTCGTGTCGACTTTAACACCATTCAGCTTCTGTAATTTTAGCTTCCATCAATACCCGGATTGACGGGATCTCTACTTCTATGGGGAGCACTGTTTCCATGCCATACACTAGAGAGAAAGGAGTAGCCCCTGTTGAAGTGCGGACAGATGTGCGATAACCGTGAAGAGAAAAGGGTAGCATCTCGGGCCAGTCTTTGTAGGTTACAACCATCTTTTGAACAATCCTCTTGATGTTCTTGTTAGCCGCTTCTACCGCTCCGTTCATCTTGGGTCAGTAGGGAGATGAGTTATGGTGTTCGATCTTGAACTCTGCACACAACTCTTTCATCATCTTATTATTCAAGTTAGATTCATTATCTGTAATGATCTGGCTTAGAACACCATAACGACAGATGATATTGTTTTTGATAAATCAGACCACCACTTGTCGAGTTACATTGGCGAATGACGCTGCTTCGACCCACTTGGTGAAGTAGTCAAGGGCTACTAGGATGAACCGATGTCCGTTTGAAGCCTTAGGCTCAATCATGCCAATCATGTCAATTCCCCATATGGAAAAGGGCCACGGGGAAGAGAGAACTTTGAGATGCATTGGCGGTACATGAATTTTGTCGGAGTATATCTGACATTTGTGACACCTCCCCATGAACTTGTAGCAGTTGGATTCCATGGTCAACCAGTAGTGCCCTGCTCTTAAAATTTTTCTCGCCATTGCGTGCCCGTTGGCATGAGTGCCAAAGGATCCTTCATGAATTTCTTTCATCAGCATTTCTGCTTCTGGTCTGTCTACGCATCGGAGCAAGACCATGTCAAAATTTCTTTTATAGAGAGTGTCACCGCTCAGGAAGAAGTTTCCAGCCAATCTTCTGAGGGTTTTTCTATCCTTCCTTAGTGCCCCAGATGGGTACTCTTATTTCTGAAGGAAGCATTTGATATCGTGATACCAAGGTTTGTCGTCTATGACTGCTTCAATCGTGAAGATGTAAGCGGGCTGTTCAAGGCGCGTGATGTCGATCTTAGGTATGTCATTCCATTGACCTACACTAATCATGGAAGAGAGAGTGGCTAAGGCATCAGCCATGTGATTCTCATCACGAGGGATGTGATGAAACTAAACTCTATTGAAGAAAGGTAGCAACCTTCTTGCGTAGTCTTTGTAAGGAATCAATCCTAATTGGTATGTGTTCCAATCTCCTTTTATCTGATTGATAACCAAGGCTGAGTCGCCGTATACGTCCAAGTTTTTGATCCTTAAATCAATTGCTTCCTCGAGACCCATGATACAAGCTTTGTATTCGGCCTCGTTGTTCGTACATTTGAACGTAAGTCTGGCGGTGAAAGGAATGTGGGTACCCTGAGGGGTAACAATGATTGCCCCAATTCCGTTTCCATAATGATTAACTGCTCCGTCAAAGATAAGTCCCCATTGGGAACCTGGTCTGGCCCTTCACTGGGTAACGATTCATCGCAATCTTTCATTTTCAGATACATGACATCTTCGTCTAGGAAGTCAAACCCGATTGATTCTTGATTGTCAATCGGTTGATGAGCCAAATGATTGGCTAAAATACTTCCCTTAATAGCTTTCTGAGCGTGATACTTTATGTCATATTCTGATAACAACATCTGCCAACGGGCAATTCTTCCCGTGAGAGCAGGCTTTTCGAAGACGTACTTGATTGGATCCATTTCTGAGATTAACCAAGTAGTATGACGAATCATGTATTGGCGAAGACGTTTGGCTGCCCAAGCCAAAGCACAACAAGTTTTCTCAAGCATCGTGTACCGAGTTTCGCAGTCGGTGAATATCTTGCTCAAATAGTAAATGGCAGACTCTTTCTGTTTAGTTTCGTCTTGTTGGCCAAGTACACATCCCATTGAGTCCTCTAGAATTGTGAGGTAAATGATCAGTGGTCTTCCTTCCACTGGAGGTGATAGAATCGAAGGATTCAACAGATATTCCTTGATACTGTCGAAGGCGGTTTGGCAATCTTCTGACCAAACGCAATCCTGGTTCTTTTTGAGTAATTTGAAGATCGGCGCGCATGTCGCGGTCATAAGGAATATGAATCTGGAGATGTAGTTCAAACGTCCCAGGAACCCTCTGACTTGTTTTTCAGTTTTCGGAGAAGGCATTTCTTGAATGGCCTTGACCTTGTCAGGATCAACCTCAATTCCTTTCTGGCTGACGATGAACCCTAGTAGTTCCCTGAACGGACACCGAAGGTGTACTTGTTGGGATTCAAGCGGAGCTTGAATTTTCTTAGACGTTCGAACAATTTTGACAGATGTTCAACGTGCTCACTCTCTGTTTTTGATTTTGCAATCATATCATCAACATATACCTCGATTTCTTTGTGTATCATGTCATGAAACAGAGTAGTCATGGCCCTTTGATAGGTTGCCCCGACGTTCTTCAAACCAAACAGCATTACCTTGTAACAAAAGGTGCCCCATGGGGTGATGAACGAAGTTTTCTCCATGTCTTTCGGCGCCATTTTGATCTGGTTATAGCCCGAGAATCCATCCATAAAGGAGAAAACTTTAAACTTTGTTGTACTGTCAACCAGCATGTCAATGTGTGGTAAAGGAAAGTCGTCCTTTGGACTAGCCTTATTCAGATCCCTGTAATCAACACACATTTTAACCTTTCCGTCCTTTTTGGGAACGGGTACGATGTTGGCTAACCATTGAGGATATTCTAACGTGGTGAGGAAACCCACGTCAATCTGTTTCTGTATCTCCTCTTTGATTTTGATGGCCATGTCCGGGTGAGTGCATCTCAACCTTTGTTTTCTTGGCAGACATTCCAATCTCAACGGTAAGTGATGTTCCACGATGCTGGTATCCAACCCTGGCATATCCTGATAGGACCAAGCGAATACATCGGGGAATTCTTCGAGAAGCTTTATCAAACTCTCTCTGGCAGTTGGACTGAGCATTGCCCTAATTCTGATTTCTTTTCTCTCTTTTTTTGAACCCAAGTTTACCGTTTCCAACGGTTCTTTATGAGGTTTAATGGACCTTTCCTCTTGTCTGAGTAGTCGGGAGATCTCTTCTGGAATTTCATTGTCATTTTCTTCTTCAGCATCGAATACCGGGAACTCAAAATTGGGTGAAGGCATCGGATCGTATGTTTCAACGGGGTGTAAAACAAGCAATCTGCATGACGTGATGATTTGTGTTTAGAAGAGATAGAGAAAATGCAAGAGTGTGTGCAGTGTTTTTTTTTATTACTGCTTGTTTTTATTATTGAATTGTTTTTAAGGATTACCATTTTCTGAAAAACGAAAAGAGAAAACAGCAATTAATGCGGAAATTACAGAACGACGTTATTTTATTAATGAACAAGTCGAATCTTGAAACTACAGCCCTATAAAACAAAACTCTGTCGCTTTGGGCGAAGCGAAGAGGGATATTTACAGAAAGCGAGCCCTATTAAAACATCCGTTTCACCTGGGCAGGGTGAAAGGTTAAAGATGGCAATTACTTTGACTGGTGAACGACCTTCGGAACATCGACAGTAACCCATTGGCGGTGAACTCCTCAGTGAATCACAAAGTCTGGCACCTTTCTTGATTTGTCTTCAGAAATGACGCTGATTTCTAGTGGAGCAGGATCATTGGAATCTGTCTCCCAGGTAGAGTTGTCGTAGGAGGATTCCTTAGTTGTATTTTGCATAGCATTGGTGCTCTCAGCTGTATCTCCCCATCCAGTTGGCTGGATATCTTCGAACCTGATACGAGAGCTTTCGGGAGCGGTGTACTTGACCATGAAGTCAAACTTTCCACTTGGTTATCCCAGGGTGTCCCACACTTCTTTAGAACTGGAGGAGTCATCTCTCTCGATGAAGTTGACTTCGGGAAAGGCATAGTTGATGAATTCAAGTCCTGCAAACATTGCGAATTCATCTTCATGTTGAGTAGTTTCAAGATGACCTGAGTGTTGATCCCATAACATGGTGGGGACACAGGTATTCTATTCAATGATGCTCAGCTGAGTTTCATTACTCGCCTGACTTTCTGGCCCCAGGTCTCCTGGGTACGGCTGCCACATTCGCAGGCCATCCATCGGGCCATAGTAATTGTGGTCAAAGTTGTCTTTCATCAGAGTGTCTTCCTCTAACGAATTTGGTGGAGCACGGCATCCTTCTGGATCACAGTCTCTATATATCATTTCGACGTCTAACCTTGGTATAAATCTCGAACTCTGTGCTGGATAGCAAAATGGCGTAGGCACCTCTTCCTGAGACATATAACTGTCCTCGTCAAGGTAGGACTTCCATTCTTCATCTGTGTCAGAGGGATCTTCCTCATTAATAGCATGCACTGCTTGAGACACTGGGTGAAGGAAACCTCCACTGTGGAAGAAGTTTTGAAGGGGATGAAGACCCTTGTCGTTGGCAGCTGTCTGGGTACAGGTTGCAGAAAAACCAAGACCCTTCTTTGTTTTATTGTCAATAGGAATGACAAGCTGTCCCCATCCTATTGTATCGGTACTCTCGACCGCTTTGATAGCGTCGTTGTATGAAGAAATCAAAGTTTCTTCTTTGAACTGATTGTTCTTGCTCACCAACAGTGCTTGGAACTGAGTTCCAATAACCTCCTCGGGTTCTATACCAGTAGATGATGACAAGTTGCTTACAGGCGAGGCTTGGTCCCCACAAACCGTGACAAGTTGATCGTTCTTGACGAACTTTAGCTTTTGGTGGAGGGTTGAAGTAACCGCTCCAGCCTGATGTATCCAAGGTCTTCCTAATAAACAACTGTAAGTTGCCCGGATGTCCATGACCTGGAAAGTGACTTGGAAAGTATGAGGACCGATAGTTATGGGAAGATCAACTTCGCCGATAACTATTTTTCTGGATCCGTCGAATGCTTTGACGACAACCTCGCCGATTCTCATCGGAGGGCCTTTGAATGATAATTGCATCAAAGTGGACTTCGGCATAACATTCAGGGCTGACCCTGTGTCTACCAGTACGCTGGATAAAGCATCGTCCTGGCAGTTAACTATGCTATTGAGCGCCATGTTATGACGGCGACCCTCTTCGGGTAATTCCTCATCACTAAATCCCAAATTATTGTAGGAAGTGATGTTAGAGATAATGCTATCGAACTGTCTGATTGTTACATCCCGTTCCACAAAGGCTTGCTCCAGGACTTTTTGTAGAGCCTCCCTGTGGGCTTCTGAACTGAGTAACAGTGATAATACCGAGATCTTTGAAGGAGTCTGTAACAGCTGATCAATAATGTTGTATTCACTCCTTTGGATGAGCTTCAGCATCTCATCATTATTTTTCAAAAGGTCGGGATTACTGGATTGACCGACTGATAAATCAGGAGCTTCTATCTGAAGTTCTTTTTCTTTGTTATGTTCCCCAACCCCTCGGTTGAAGATTCTACCACTCCGTGTTACTCGACTGATGTCTGCAATGTTCACGACGGAGGGTAATGGAATTTCCTTTCCATTTTCAATGGTTGTTGCACCGTACTTGTAAGGGATTGCCTTAGCTGATTCATATGGTAGTGGTCCCAGCAGATAGATGACTACGGGAGCCTTCTGATTTTTCTGACCATCATATGTAATCTCGATCCGTTCCCGGTTGGTAACTTTAGATTCGTCAAGTAGAGGGATAATGGCAAAAACATCCCTGGTCCTATGATGACCAGAGATGGTGACAACATCCTCAATTTTATCGACAAGGTAATTCGGCGTCTAGTTGATGTGTCCAGAACCCGGATATGGACGAATCTCTCCACGATCCACCTGACCCTAAAGAGCTGCTCGCACAAGGTAGCACCCTTGGTTACTTTCCGAACAGACGCTACAACGGTCGTAATTGTGTGGTGGCACCTGGCCACGCCCACTTTGAATACAATGTAACCTCACTAGATTAGCTTCCATTGATCGGACATCCTGACTCTGACGCCGAGTAGGATTCCTATTACTGATACTAATTTGCTGAGTATCTTCATCCATATAAATCGGCATCCACCAGTGATTTAACAAGTGCTGAAGTGCCTCCTGGACAAGGGTACAACCTCGATCGTTTTCGCAACCCGCTTTACAGCTTTGATAGTCATGTGATACCAGGAATCTGAGTCAGACCTATTCAGCATGTAACTCTACCAGGTTGGTATTCATTACGCGAATATCAAAGATCTGAACCATGTTGATCTGATAGGGATTCCTATCATGGTAGTCTTGGATCCATCCAAGATCCATCTGATGCTGGAGGGCTTCTTGTATGAAAGAGCATCCCTGTTTGTTTACCGAGCAAGTCAGACAAGAACTGTAATCATGCCGCGGCAAATTATGATACTGGCTTTGCCTTGAGTGCATCGCCACCAGATTGGCATTCATCGCATGGATGTCGTGGTTCTGAATGACGTTATAATTCGTGTAGACCATGTTAACTCCACGAACTCGATGCTCTTGGATCCATCCGAGATCCATTTGTTCCTGTAGAGCTGCTTGCACCACAGAACATCCATGGTTGTCCTTAGAGCAGATATCACACTGGTGATAGTTATGAGGTGGCACATGGCCATATCCACTTTGTCTACAATGCATCTTGACCAGATTGGTCTTTAACAAGAGTACATCGTGAATTTGATAGATATTGTTAGTCTCTTTCTCAATCAGATTGACTGCAGCCTTCTCATGTTGAGGCAGCGGGTTCGTAAAAACATTAGGATTTGTATCCTTGAAGGATAAGACCCCGCTCCTAACAAGTTTTTGCACGTCAGACTTAAAATTGAGACAAGTCTCAATGTTATGCCCTGATCCTCCTTGGTGGTAAGGGCAAGTTTGATCCACCTTAAACCAGAAAGGCAGATTTTCCGGTACTGTAAGAGGGGACTTAGTCTGAATGTGCCCCTTGGCTAGCAGTAATGGAAACAGCTCTGCGTATGATACGGGTATAGGATCAAATCCTAGTGGTCGTGTTGTACGGTTGTTGTTATATGGAGGATGAGCCTGCTGAAGAGGCTGTTGTGTCCTTTGCTGATCAGGTTGGCTCTGCGCAACCTGAGGTTGATACGTAGGAATAGGCGCAGGGCTGATAGCAGGAGTCACAGCTGCTACTGGTTGATAACGTCGCCTTTGCTTTACGAGAGAGATATTCCCAATATCTTGCTCTTTTTTCTTAGGGAGAGCACTACTGTATTTTTTAGTACTGCTCGTCGATCCAGTGTCTTTTACCAAACGCCCTTCTGGGACGGCTTCCTCAAGACGTACGCCCATGCCGACCATTTCGGTGAAATCACTGGGCGTACTGGAAACCATTCGGTCATAGTAAAATGAGCTTAAGGTCTTTAGGAAGATCTTTGTCATCTCTTTTTCCTCAAGAGGCGGACAAATTTGAGCGGCGATTTCACGCCACCTTTGAGCATACTCCTTAAAGGTTTCTTTGTCCTTTTGTGACATCGACCTGAGTTGATCTCTGTCCGGTGCCATGTCCAAATTGTATTTGTATTGTTGGACGAAGGCAGTGCCAAGATCTCTAAATGTACTGATTGTAGTACGGTTTAAACCCATGTACCATTTTAATGCGACACCGGTTAAACTATCCTGAAAGTAGTGAATCAGCAGGTCCTGATTCTCAGTTTGAGTTGACATCTGCCGAGCGTACATCACGAGATGGCTCTGAGGGCAAGAGTTACCCTTGTACTTTTCAAAGTCGGGCACTTGGAACTTGTGCGGGACTTTCACATTGGGGACCAAGCAGAGGTCTGCAGCGTCCTTTCCAAATAAATCCTGACCGCAAATGGCTTGCAGCTCCCTCTACATTTCCAGGAACTGTTCCTGGAATTCATCCATTCTATCGAACATAGTTTTCTTCTTACCAGAAGGTATTGGCGAAATCTGTCCTTCCGGGACAGTGTGCACCACAGGGGGTGGTACCGTGACTACGGCAGTGAATCATGGCATTTCCCGAAGTTTGTAACCTTCAGGAGTCTTCAGTATGCCCCTGGCATCTTTGCTTTCCCGAAGTTTGTAACCTTCAGGCCCAGCGGCTTCTGTTGTGATTCCCTGATCTTCAGTGATCGGCGGAACATATCCTTCCGGGATATAGTTAACAGGCATGCCCTAAAGACGATCTTTCGGCATTTGATACCTAGGATGATACTTCTCCACGATGGGCGTTGAGGTGATCTCTGAGATCACAGTCCTTTGTAGTTGAGCTTCTGCCATGACTTGCATGTCGTTACGAAGCTTTCTCATATCCTCTCTCAGACCGTCGATCTCTTCCTTCAACTCTCTGTTTTCTTCCTCAAGATCATCCATCTTTTTCTGACGATTGGCCCGAGTATTATAAGAATGAGACAGTTTGACTCTAGAACCGAGACACAAACGTGAGATTCGTAGGGAAGAAGAATATGTGATGTGAGAATGATGAATACAATGATTATATTAATTGTTTTTTTGGTTTAATCAAAATAAACTTCGACAATTAGATTGCAAATATCAAATAGTGGGGAAACCTCTTTTTATTGAATTCAAAGGATTACAGAAATGGAAATACAGTAGATTACAAGGTGCAGAAACAGAAACCTAAGCTAATGGGTCCCGAGTCCTCTCTGAAGAGAAATCGGGTGCTGACTCTGGTATTTTCTTTTTCTTTGACCGGGGCTCTTGGGCCGTTGTCGGGTTGTCATTCCTTTGCCAGGTGAAAGGAGTGAGCAAATTCCTTTGGTCATCTTGATTCTCTACAGCATGTTGCTCCAAAATTTCAATTAGAGCATCTTTTTCTTTTAGTAATTGTTGTATTTTGATGCACTCTACGTCGAGGGTGCGGTACTTGTTCTTCCAAGACCTTCTCTCCTTTTGAACTTTGTTGAGAGTAACCTGAAGCTTTTCAGTTTCCGTCATGAAGTACATGACAGACTCCCTCGGTGGAAGAATTCCGTAACGAGGATAAGGCATTTTTAGCTTGAGAGCTCTAGTTTGTACCCAATGGAGATAAGGCTCCACCGAGACACAGTCCGGTTTTCCTAGAGACTCTCATCCTTTCTTATGAACGTGTTTCCAAGCGTGCACTATTTCCATCTTTAGTGCTCTATCACTTTCTCCTTCTTTGAAGAAAAGACCTTCCAGATGAACACTCTGTGGGACGTGTCTCATCGGGTATCCAAATTGACGACGAACGAGAACTGGATGGTAGTTGATTCCTCCCTTAGTTCCTATA
The DNA here is from genome assembly GCA_022829125.1 of Lathyrus tuberosus. Lineage (NCBI taxonomy): Eukaryota > Viridiplantae > Streptophyta > Magnoliopsida > Fabales > Fabaceae > Lathyrus > Lathyrus tuberosus. The sequence continues at coordinate 211,340 of JALAZF010000073.1, read as the reverse complement.
AGGGGTACGTTGGGGAAGTTTCCACAACAGTCAATGATCCTGATTCCGTCATAAATCCTATTACACCAATCTATATCAGAGTTGGTAAGAGACATGATTTTCTGCGACCAACGTAAGGCACTCTTACAATCCCAAAAAGTAGCAGACTTGGGCAAGTGGGAGATAAACCATTTGTAAAGCAGAGGTACACAGCATGTGATCTCCCCTCTGCTGTACAAATTTCCTAAGTGTACAGAATGATACGCATCTGCGAGCAAAGTCGGCACAGGGTTTCCAATGAGAAAAACCTTAATGGAGTTGATATCTACAAAGTTATTGATGTTGGGAAACAAAAATAACCCTTAGGTGAGCAAGACAAAGATGCTTTCAAAATCAGTTACGTTTCCTATACTGGCAAAATACAGGGCTTTCTTTGTCAAGAACTGGGCTGGCAAACCTTGGATGCCACCCTTAGTGGTTATGTGAGTCCTGACCTCAGACTCGTCCAAATGAATTGCTCTTGCAATGATCTGATTCTTTGGAATTTCTTCCAGTCCAGAAAATGGAGCTCGATCTGTAATGTGTAGATCAATCAGATGAGAATACTCCTTCAGCGTTGGTGCGAGCTGATTCCCTCAATCACATAGACTCTTAATAGTGGTAGCAAACTTCCGTGCTTGGCTCTAAAAGCCTCCTGGTTTGTGATCATCCTCGCCAAACCTCTTAAATCCTCCAGCTTTGGAACCTTGAAGGTATACCTATGGGTTCTCCTTCTACCGAAATCCATTAGTGCAATCCTTTTCTCTGATATTTGCAATCACAGTCTTAGTTTAATTGGAAAAACAGAGAGACTAGAAGAGAAATTTTTCCGAATGTTTTAATGTTTTTTTAGATGAATGCATGAATGCAGCACACAAAAACATAGGAAAAACATTGGGTCAAAGGGTCGTTGTCATGAAGTCAAGGCTCTACCCATCCCCAAAGGTTTATACTAGGGTGATTTTTGTACCTGTACTCATTATCATCAGCTCCTCCCAGGAAAGTAAAACAACAAGCGGATCGCCAGCGAGTTGTAGAGCAATCTTAGAGTAAGTTCCATTCACCGAGAATAGATCACCAGCCTCAAATGGGGGTAGTATCGCGTAACAACTATTTCCGATAGCTTCCGCACTACAAAAGGGTTTGGCTCCTCAGCTTCTCAGACATCACAATTGGCCCATTGTCTAGGTGAGAGAATGGGTTGCATTGGTCAACCTCCACTGAGGTTGATGGTCGGCCTCGTCGCCATCACTTATCTTAAGTGTATACTCAATATTTCCACTTGCGGCATCACACGCATTCCCATTAGCAGAAAAATAAACATGTATAGCAATTATGAAAAGCAGTATATATATTTGTCCTAAACATCCTAGACCTTTAAAGCTATGAATCCTAAGTTCCTGACAGAAATGGGTTCCCCGGCGGAAGCCCCAATCTGTGGTTTTCACACAAGTGAAGAGAAAAAGGGTTAGAAGGGCCCCACGGTGGGCGCCACTTTTCTGTGGTGGCCACCGCCATGAGAATGACTGGTTAAGGATTAAAGCTGTAAGAAAGAACGAGAAGGCCCCATGGTGGGCGCCACTTTTCTGTAGCGAGCGATTTTGGACGCGGTTCTTAAGCGCGGTCGCTCTCTGGAGTCAGTTTACTACAGGTCGATTCATTTTTTATACTATTAAAGCTGATGAAGGAAGGGAAATAGATGTCTCCAATTAACCCTGCTTGCATACTGAGTTTAAACAACGGTCTGTTAGGTTACGGATGCGATCAATGTGGTGGGGCCTTTCTTGTGTTATTTTGACAAAATGACGGGTTTCTGGCGGGGAACAAGGATTAGGATGTTTGGACTGAAGCTTTTTGATAGATACATGAGAGTATGGTATTTTGGGTTTTTGTTTAGTGTGCTCGCTAAGATTTTTTCTTTCAATCTCATGCCTACGTATTCCCGTTTACCGAAACAGGAAAATCAGAGCGTTCGTAGTTCCTCCTATTCTATGGGAGGAAATGGTTGTTTTTGGTATCTTGTTCAAAGCCCAAGACATGAAGCGAAAGGTGATTTGTATCTTGTTCAAAGCCCAAGGTGTGAAGCTGAAGGGTCTATTTGTATCTTGTTCAAAGCCCAAGATATGAAGCTAAAGGTTTGACTTTAGAGAGAATTGGTCATCTCTAAAGAGGGGTTTGTATGTCACAACTGTTTATAAAGGAGAATTACTTTAACCGGGATTTGTGAATCCGGCAATGCCATAATTTCCTTTATAGGGGATTTCCAACCTGAAGGAGAAGACTTTAACTCAGTGTAGAGAAATGCCATATTTCTTTAGGAATTTCTCATGCTAAAAGAGGGACAGTGGCATGGATGTAGATGATCCAGAGGCTTGCCGCTTACAGCGATTAGATGAAGGGGAAAGAGTTGTTTATGTTTGTGTACTGTGAACGAGGCATAGCTTTGATGCTAAAAGGTTGATTGGATCAACCAGTGGTTTTCTTATACAAAGCCTAAGAGGAGGCTAATATGTGTCTTGTACAAAGCCCGAGAGAGAGGCTTAAAGTGGTTGACTCGACGATGGAGTCTTTTGGTATCTCGTATAAAGCCCGAGATGAAGGCTATTTGACTCAACAAGAGAGTTTTTTTGTATCTCGTACGAAGCCCGAGATGGAGGCTACAATTTGTTTGGCTCAATAAGAACCTTTTTGTATCTCGTATAAAGCCCGAGATGGAGGCGAAAGGGGTGATTGACTCAACGAGGGAGTCTCTTATGTGTCTCGTACAAAGCCCGAGAGAGAGGCTAAACGTTGTTTAACTCCGCTGGGGAGAATCATTGTACAAAGCCCAAGAGGAGGTTGTGGTGACTGTTTCAGTTGAGTGATAGGTCCAGTATACTAATTTTAAAAGAGAAAATCAGTTCTTATATGAGCAACATTGTACTCAGGGATTTGATTCGAGGATCCGGGTTATTCCTGTTCTTTAAGGAAGTGGGAAATCCGAAGGGTATTGAGACTCTCTGAGCCTACGGGTTTTCTTCCTATTTAACGAAGGGGTCACTTGAGAATGTCTTTCAGACTCAAGGAGATTAGATTGTCCAAGTCCAGAGTTTCGTCTTTTGTACTAAGCCCAAGAGGAGGCGGGCTTGCTTTTAGGAAGCCTGTGGGTCCTTGTACGATGCCCAAGAGGAGGCCGATGCTTTTAAGAAGCCCGTGGGTCCCCAAACCCCGAAAAATTTCAAGGCAAGCTATTCACATGGAATTGATCAAGTCACGAAAGTTCGAGAATTTGTAAGAAACTCAAAGATGCCATTCACGGAGAATACATTCATCTCTGGGAGTAGAATTTCTAGACAATTCCTAATGAGGACAGCCGAAGAGAAGACTGTATCTGGTGATCCTATTGGGGATATAGTTGTCTATTTCTACGAATAAACGAAACAACGTCATCTAGTTCTAGACGTAGTTGCCAGGGAAACTCTAAATATCTATACTATTATTACACAGTTGATATGAGTTTATGAAAGAAGACTTACAGTGAAACAGCCCCACAATACAGTTATATGTATATGAAAGCGGTAAATGAAAGCAATAACCACTTACTCGGTTGTAGAGCTTCCATGTTGTTTGGTTAGTTGTTCAACAAAGAAAGATTGAAAAACAACAGTATATTTCAAAATCAAAGGAGAAAGTGCTTTGAAAAAGAAAGATTTGGGGCTTACAGCTCAAGGAGAGGCCCAGGTGGTTATCAGTGAGCACACTGTTTGAATTTGTACAGAGGGACTTATACGAGTGAATGGGGCCCAAAAAAGGTTTTCTGTACAAAAGGATGGGTCTTACACTCTCTCAAAAGGCCCAAAAAGTTTTAAAAGGAAATGGGTCTTACTACTCGAGGGTAGGCCCAGTTGACTTTTCGTTAAAAATGGCGACCGCGCCAAGGTTTTCTTTTAACGCAGAGGGACTTATACAATAAGTGAGGCCCAAAATTTGTTTTGGTTAAAAGGGGATTGGGTCTTACACTCTAATAGAGGCCCAAGTGTTTTGAATGGGTCTTATAGCTCAAGGAGAGGCCCAATTGATTTGATTTTGAATTGGCTATTGCGCCGTGGTTTTTGAAAATACAGTAGGACTTATACAATAAGTGTGGCCCAAATTTTTGGTATTTACAAAAAGGGGTTGGGTCTTACACTCTAATAGAGGCCCAAGTGTATTGAAAATGATTTATGAGGGTTGAATTAATCCAAAAACCCTAATTTGTTTTCAAAAATGTATTTAATTGAATAAAAATTCAATTAAAATGATCAAAATTGTTTAACATATGGAAAACAAATTGTGATCTTGGATTAATGCTTCAAAAATTAAGTATTGACCACTTGAAGCTGGTGATCGTGATTTGTGTTGGAGGTGTTACAGCTAGGTTCCAATGATCTGGATAGCTTCCCTAGGTGCCATGGAGTGTGTATGAATGCTTGAAATGGATTGAAATGGTTTGGAGTTGAAGATGGTACCTCAACTGCAAAACTGTCAAGAACTTAAGCAATTGGCTGGTGATTTTGTGAAATCAGTGTTCCAGATGTTATGTGAGTGTTTGGATCACTTCTATATGATGTATATGAGGTTAGTGTGTGATTGGTTTGATTGGAAAATCTCTCAAACTCAAAACCCGATAGTGACTTGCCTTAGAAGGAAAAGTTGGAGTGAAAGAATAGATTTTGAGGAAAGCATCTGTTTGATGGCTTTGGTGTACTCAAACTAATCACAATTGAGCTCTATTTATAGTAGAGCAAGTTTGTTTTGCAAGGAATAGTGAATGGAAACTGCTGAGTAAGTTTGGCCAATGTTGGCAAATGAAAATCCAGGTCTCCTCTAGCCATTGACTAGAGGTTAGGGCACAGGCTGCTGGTTCCCTTGGTCTTGGATAAGTCTTGACTGAATTCAGTTGAGAATGGCTCAGTCCATGCCACCTTGATGCTTCCATTGAATGCTCCAATCCAAAATTGGAGTCTTGTCCCTATTTTGGCAATTCTAGGTTCAACATGCTATTTCTTGTTCCAAAGACTTTGGAGGCTTGGATCAGTGATTTTCCCCTTTAGATTCAATCCTCAGAGGTGTCCAAGTGGATATGAGCATTTGGATTTGGCTGATTTTGGCAAATCGACCAAAAGTGCAAAATCTGCCTTGCCTTGGCAGATTTCAGCAAGGCAACTTGCCAATGTCATATCTCATGACTCAAATTGAATTTGGTAATGTTCTTGGCCATTTTGGAAAGCCCTTACATGATACAACAACTGTTTGAACATGTTTGGTTTTGATCTCTTTTGAATCCAAGTGAAAAATCCCCCTACATTTGGCAAAAAGTAGGGTAAAATCTGACTTAGTGAAATTTTCACCAAGTGTTGGAACAAAGTGACTTTTCTTGATTTTGATCACTCCATAACTCAATATCCATGAGGAATTTGGACATAGGTCAGTATGAAGCTTTTGTAGAGAGAAATGAGATATACAAATCAAGCTTTGAATGGGGAACAATGACCTTGTGGTTTAGGAGTTATGGTCCTCCAAAGTTGGCACATTAGTGTCACTTTTTCCATAACTTAGAAATTTTTCTAAGTTTTTATGGTTACCCCTTTTACAAGTTATCCCACTTTCTTTGATTTTTCTTGATGAATGATGATTCAAATCATACATTAACATCATTTTAGGGTTAAAAATCCATTTTTGTGAAAAATCTCAAAAAGTCAAAGTTGACTTTTGTGCACAGTTGACTTTTTATCAGATGAATTCCAAACTGTGCAATTCTTCAGGAAATCATGTCCTTGACCTAAATCAAACTTGATGGACATGTTCCATGGGTGTCATAGGGTATATTGATTCATGTCCTAGGGCTTGGGAGCATGTCCTGGTCAAAAGTCAAAGTTACAGTTGACTTTTCCCGCAAAACCCTAATTGTGGTGCAGATGAAATTGAGACTTGTTGCTCAAGCTTCTTGGAATAATCCATTGTTCCAAATGGATAAATATAGTTAATTAGAGACCCTCAAACCCTCTCTTGAGGTCTTGGCTCATGATTTGCCCTAAAAGTCAACTTAGGGGTGAATTAGGTCAAGAAACCCTAATTCCTGAATTTTGATGAATGCATCCCCTGAGGCAAAATTGACTTGATGGTTAGGTCCATGAGGTTCCATGGAGTATATTAGGTTGTGTTTTGGATCTTTGGCTCATTCCCAGAGGAAAATTTCCCTTTGGAGGCCCTGATAGACGAAAACCCTAATTTGGTGATACCGGCGATCTTGAGGCTTGATCCACCTAGAAGGGAGCAGCTTTGTGCTTAATCCTTGGAGTGGGAGTCCTTTTGATCCTTTGTAGCTAATTGAGAGGTTAGACAAGTTGAAGATCATGTCATTCCTTGATTGATCATTTGTCTAAGAGCTCTCAGAGGGCTTGAAACCCTAAATTTGATTGCAGTGGATGCTCACCCATCTTTGGGGAGACTAATGAGGCAAGATGGTTCCCCCATATTGTGATGATGATTTTCACAATGATGGGAAATCTTAGTGGTAGAAATTTGGGGTATGACACACTTGTGTTGTCGCATCGAAGTGGTATGCATCCAAGATCTATTCCATAATAACTCAATTGTTGCTTCAGTCAAAGAATCTGAGCACAACAACTTCCCACTACTATGTATTCTGCTTCTGCGGTACTAAGAGCAACACATGCTTGTTTCTTATAGGACCACGATACTAATGCATTTCCTAGGATGTGACATGTTCCACTTGTGCTTTTTCTATTAGTTTTACATCCTGCATAATCCGCGTCAGAATAACCAACTAAATCACATATTCTACCTTTTGGATACCATAAGCCAACGTTCGTCGTTCCCTTGATATACTTCATGATTCTTTTAACAGCGGTGAGATGTGACTCCTTTGGATTTGCTTGAAAGCGGGCACATAAACACACACTAAACATTATGTCAGGACAGCTTGCCGTCAAATATAATAAAAAACCAATCATACCTCGATACTTTGTGATATCAATTGAAACACCCGATTCGTCTTGATCAACGTAAGTTCCGGATCCCATTGGAGTAGCCATTGCCTTGCAACTATCCATGTCGAATCTTTTTAACAACTCTTTGCAATACTTGGATTGGTTGATGAAGATGCCATCCTTTAGTTGCTTAATTTGTAGTCCAAGAAAATAATTCATCTTACCCATCATGGACATCTCGAATTCTCCTTGCATCATCAATGAAAATTTTTTCACAAAGTTCTTTGTTTGTTGAACCGAATATGATGTCGTCAACATAGACTTGAACCAATAAGGTATTACCTTTTAATTTCTTAATGAACAATGTCTTGTCAGCTTTACCTTTTACAAATCCATTTCCACAAAGGAAGTTGCTAAGACGATCATACCACGCCCTTGGTGCTTGCTTTAAGCCATAAAGAGCCTTCTTCAACTTGAAGACATGTGAAGGATTCTTGAAGTCTTCAAAGCCCGGGGGTTGTTTGACATAGACTTCTTCGTTGATGTAGCCATTCAAGAATACGCTCTTGACATCCATTTGGTATAACTAAAAATTTAATGAACACGCATAAGCAAGTAATAAACGGATAGCTTCTAACCTTGCAACCGAAGCGAAAGTTTCTTTAAAATCAATGCCTTCCGCTTGATTGTATCCTTGAGCCACCAGCCTTGCCTTATTTCGAACAATTATCCCATTATCATCAAGTTTGTTCTTAAACACCCATTTGGTACCGATGATGTGTTTACCACTTGGCCTAGGAACAAGTTCCCAAACTTGATTCCTTTCAAATTGGTTTAACTCTTCTTGCATAGCAATAATCCATTGGTCGTCTCCTAAGGCTTCATCAACTTTGGAAGGTTCAATTTGTGAGACAAGCGCCATGTTCAAGCATGCATCTTTGAGATTTAATCTTGTTACAACACCTTGGCTAATATCACCAATAACTTTATCAATTGGATGATCTCTATGAGTTCTCCATTCCTTAGGTAGATCATTTACATTTGAATCTTGTTGAATTGGTTCTTCTTGATGTTCTATTTGATTCTCATTGGAAGTATTTTCTTGAGGAACTTCTACAATTTCATCATCATCATCACACAAAACAATATCCTTCTTGGAGGGGTTAGATTCATCAAACTTAACATGCATAGATTCTTCAATTGTTAAAGTACGTTTATTATAAATTCTATAAGCCTTACTTGATAGAGAATAACCAAGAAAAATACCTTCATCCTATTTTTCATCGAACTTACCGAGATTGTTTTTGTCATTGTTAAGGACAAAGCACTTGCATCCAAAGATGTGAAAATAAGCAATGTTGGGTTTCCTCCCTTTGAAGAGTTCATAGGGGGTCTTCTTTAGGATATGCCTAATGTTAACAAGATTACTTACAAAGCATGTCGTGCTTACCGCATCCACCCAAAAGTACTTTGGAAGATTTGAGTCGCTAAGCATAGTCCTTGCAAGTTCCACCAATAACCTATTCTTTCTCTCCACCACTCCGTTTTGTTGAGGAGTCCTTGGTGCCGAGAAGTTGTGGGAAATTCCTTGTTCTTCACAAAATTCTTCAAATGAGGCATTTGGAATTCTCCACCATGGTCGCTTCTTATGGAGGCAATAGTTAGTGATTTCTCATTTTGAATTTGCTTCGTATATTTCTTGAACGCCTTGAATGCATCACTTTTCTGAACTAAAAAGAATTTCCAAGTATATCTAGAAAAATCATCAACAATAACTAAAGCATATACATTACCTCCGAAGCTTCTTGTTCTTGATGGACCAAATAAGTCCATATGCAACAATTGTAGTGGCCTTGAAGTGGTCACCACATTCTTAGATATGAAAGTTGATTTGGTTTATTTTCCCTTTTGACAAGCATCACATAATCTATCTTTGACAAACTTTATCTTAGGCAATCCAATGACAAGATCATGTTTGACTAATTTATTCAAATGCTCCATATGTATGTGAGCAAATCTCTTGTGCCAAAGCCATGAATCATTATTGTTTGCCATGAGACATTCTACCTTGAAAGACAAATCATCAAGGGAAATCATGAATATATTATTAATTCTTGTACCTTTAAGTTTTACCTCATGTGTGACTTCGTCTTCAATCAAGCATTCATCCTTGGTGAATTTGATCTTGAAGCCTTTGTCACATAGTTTGCTAATACTTAGAAGATTATGCTTTAGTCCTTCGACATAAAGGACATCTTCAATAGATGTGAAAGGTGGTGTACCAACTTTTCCTATGCCAAGAATTCTTCCTTTGTTGTTATCTCCATATGTAACATAACCCTTGGCCTTAAGCACTAGATTTGAAAATTTATGAATGTCTCCCGTCATATGCTTGGAGCAACCGCTATCTAGATACCAAAGATTTAATGTGGCCTTCAAGCATACCTGCAAAACAAATTAGGTCTTGTTAGGTACCCAAATTGCTTTGGGTCCTTCATAATTAGTACCTTTCTTAACCCACACATAATGCCCACTTGTAACACTAAAGTTTCTTACATAGCAAGCATTAGGTGTATGACCAATAATACTACAATAAAAACAAGTAGGTTCAAAGTTGCTTCTATATCTAGGAACATAAGATTTCTTCTTAACAATTCTTTTCCTTTTAGGATGTTGCATAATTTTTGGTTTGTTCACTTTCTCTTTTGAAGATTGATCCTTAGGCCTAACAAAGATAGTTTTACTTGAACTTGGTTTGGAAAACTCTGAATAACCAAGTCCACTTTTATCATTTGAATATCTTTGTTAACTAAGGACTCCTTCCAATCCAATTTGTCTTTTCTCATACCTTTTAAGAACTCTTTTTAATTGAACAATTTGGAAAGAGAGAGATTCACAATTTTTACATACCAAATTCTGTTTTTCACTAATCATCTTTTGTTTCTCATTTTCGATCTCTTTTTCTAATGACATAATTTTTTCTTCTAAAGATGAAATTTGTTTCTTTTGAGATGATATAGTTTTATACAAAATTTTGCATTCATTTAACAATTCATTAATGGCACCTTGTGCATCACTATCAAAAAGGGAAAAATCATTACTAACCTCATCTTCTTCATCATCAGAATGGTGTGAAGCCATCAATGCTAAATTTGCACATTCGTCGCATTCCGATCCGGATGAAGAACTTATCTCATTATCTTCCCATGCAACATATGCCTTTTTATTCTTGAAATCCTTCTTGCCTTTAAAGCCACCTTTCTTAGGGAGTTTTGGACAATCTTGCTTTATATGACCTTGCTTTCCACATTCGTAACATGTGACATCTTGCATAGAAGTGGAAGCCTCATTTTTCCTGAAATGTTTATTCTTTTTAGCATAAAAGGATTTGTCATTTTTACTAAAGAACTTACCAAGACTTTTTATAAGGAGCATGAAATTTTCATCTTCCTCCGGTGAGTCATCATCTTTATCTTCCTTTGAATCTACTTTCAAAGCAAAGCCTTTGGATTTCTTCTCTTGGCTTTCATGCTTTTCAAGTCTTCCAAGTTCAAGTTCATGTTCTTGGAGTTTTCCAAATAGTGATGCAGACATCATGGTAGAAAGACTTTTCTTTTCCGATATAGCCGTCACTTTAGGTTGCCATTCTCTAGTCAAAGATCTTAGCACCTTAAGATTGAGATCATCATTTGTGAAGGTCTTCCCGAGTGCGATCAAATGATTTGTCAAGTGAACAAATCTTTTCTGCAATGCAACAATGGATTCTCCGGGCTGCATTCGAAACATTTCATATTCTTGACTCAAAGTGTTTAGTCTGGATCTTTTTACTTCGGCCGTTCCTTTATGTGTTTCTACCAAAGTATCCCATATTTCTTTCGCCGATTTACACTGAGAGATGCGGAAGAACTCATCCATATTTAATGCACTTTGAAGAAGATTTATAGCTTTCTTTTCATTTAGAATTCTTTTCTTGTCATCTTCATCATACATACTCTTTAACTTTGGAGTACCAACACCATTGACCACATTAACAGGATTATGCAGACCATTCTCAACGGCTTCTCATATACCTTCTCCTTGTGCTTCAAGATGTGCCTTCATGCGGATTTTCCAAAAATCAAAATACTCTCCAGAAAAAAGTGGGGGCTTGTTACTACTTCCACCGTCTTTGAATACCAGGTTTGTGCTTGCGGAAACCATGCTGGATCGGTAGGAATAGGTTACCTATAACCTGCTCTGATGCCAATTGTAAGTTTGAAGTGTGCCTAAGAGGCGGGTGAATTAGGTACTTAGACAATTTTATGGATGTTTGACGGTATTTATGTTTTACTTTCCTAACGATTACTAAGTGATGAAAAGTTGTAACTTGCGGAAAATTAAGAACACCAGGAAGTATACTGGTTCCCCTCACAGGTCGAGAGTACTCCAGTCCGCTTTCAACTTGAAAGAGATTATACTATTGTTAGGACAAGACAAGACTCTTCCTAGTCTTTCTATACAAGACACTAACAATAAACCACTAAGAACACCCTCTTGGATTTTTCAAACTTAGTCTAATTGAGAACGATCCTCTCACAATGGACCTCTTGTATCCACAATCTGGATAACAAGGAATACAACTTCACAATCTTATTTTTAACAATCCTAAAAACAAGATGTGACAAAGAGACATAATTCTGAATTTTGTATATATGTAAAAGATGAAATTTTGACACTGATCAATCACAAGATTGATCTTATCCTTTGTAACACTCAATTCTCACAACAATTATACAAGTGTGCTTTGTAAGAAATGAAACTATGATGCTCAATATGAAGGTTTATGCAAAGTTTCACTCTTAGAAAAATTCTGGATGAAAACTTCGAAAAATTTTAAAGTTTGAAAGAATATGAGTATTTGATTTGAAATTTTGCAAGGAGGTAAGTTTAAAATCTGAAAATGTGATGTTTATATATCCCTAAGATACCTCTACAGATGGGTATATTTATGAAGGGATGCCATGATTGATTAGAAGAAGAATTGAAAAATTGTTTAAAACAGAAGTGCAAATATTTTTTTTTTATGATCCAAAAACTTGTTTCTAATGATCATGGCATAAATGAAGTATATTTTGAACACTTGTATAATCACATAGAGATAAAGTGTTATACCTATTCCTTTGAGCAATTCATTCTTCATAAAGATCATAATGCCTTGATAATAGTTGAGACTTGATTCTTGAGTAAGAGACTTGATCAACCCTTTTTGTTAATCCATCTTTGACTTTATAGAGATTCTTGTAGAAAATGTGTCATCATCAAAACCTTTTGTAGCTTGCGATTTTTGTCGGTGACGCGACCACCTTATCGCCATGGGTTTTTCCTCACCGCAATGGTAGGAGTAGGGTGCTATTTTCTGATTTCTTATTTATTCTGTGAAGCTGGAAGGGAAAGGGAAGCTATCTAAAACTAACCTTGCACGCGAATGTTTAACTGAACAAACGCTGAGAGAGATTCGGGGAGTTTGGGGTCAGGTTATACAATGGGGACTTGTCAATTACCCATCCTATCTGTGGTTATCCACAGGTTGTTAGCATTAGGTTCTGCTTTGTACTTGATGGTGTTTATTTGTTGTGGGTTGGGAAAGTTTCTTCTTTGGGAGATATGAGAGAAAGAGTTTGTCATCTCTAAAGAGAGACATCTCTTCTGTTTATCACAACTGTTGGGTGACTGTTTATAAAGGAAAATTACTTTAACTAGGATATGGCAATCCAGTAATGCCATAATTTTCTTTTATGAGGAATTTGTCCTGAAGGGGAAAACTTCAACTCAGTGTTGAGCAATGCCATTTTTCCTTAGCAGTCTTTCATGCTAAGAGAGGAACAGTGGCGTGGATGTAAATAATCTAGAAGCTTGCCGCTTAAAACAATTAGATGAAAGAGAGGATTTACCAGGATAAGAGATGGATGATAGCTTGGATGTTTGAATCAACAAGTATGCCACTTACAGTTGTTATCTGGGATTAGGGTTTGTTTTGATTTATTTGTTTTGATGTGTGATAACACAGAGAAATGTCTTCCTACAGAGAGATTTTGATTTCCTCTGAGGGGAATGTTGATTTTTTTATGCCTTGATCAAAGCCCAAGGTTGAAGCTAAGAGATTGATTGACTCCACTGTGGAAGTCCTTATACAAAGCCTAAGAGGAGGCTAGAAAAGGCTGACTCAATAAGAGAGTGTTTATCTGTCTTGTACCAAAGCCCAAGATTGAGGCTAAAAAGAGACTGAATCTTTGGGGGATATCATTATACAAAGCCTAAGAGGAGGCTATAATTTGACTTTTCGGGGAAATATTTTATCTGTCTTGTACAAAGCCCAAGCTTGAGGCTAAAGGGAAAACTGACTCTACTGGTGAGAGGTTTTATCTGTCTTGTACAAAGCCCAAGATTGTGGCTAAAATGAGATTGACTTTGCTGAAGAGATTTATACGGTGTCTTGTACAAAGCCCAAGATTGAGGGTGAAAAGAAACTGACTCTGTAGGGAAGAAATCTTTATCTGTCTTGTACAAAGCCCAAGATTGAGGCTAAAGGGAAAACTGACTCTACTGGTGAGAGGTTTTTTAGGTGTCTTGTGCAAAGTCCAAGATTGAGGCTGACCTTACTGAGGAAAATCATTATACAGAGCCTAAGAGGAGGCTGAAAAGGGAAATTGATTCTGCTTAGGGATATTATTTCTCAAAGCCTAAAAGAAGGCTGGGAGGAATTGACTTTGCTGGGGAAGATATTTAACCCGAGCTTAAGAGAAGGTTATGAAGATTTTGACTTTGTTGGAGAAAGTTTATATATGTCTTGTACAAAGCCCAAGATTGAGGCTAAAGGATAACTCATCAATAGAGTGTTTTTTTTGTACCATTGACTCAACAAGAGAGTATGGAAAGGTGATTGACTCAACAAGAGAGTCCTTTTGAAGCTAACTCAGCTGGGGAAAATCATTATACAAAGCCTAAGAGGAGCCTGAAAAAGGTCAACTCTACAAGAGAGTGCCTTAAGGTGATTGACTCAACAAGAGAGTGTTTTAAGAAATAAGATGGGCTCAACAAAAGGGTGTTGCTGGGGGTAATTCTGCTGAGGAAAATCGTTATACAAAGCCTAAGAGGAGGCTGGCTTCTGCTGAGGATTTTTGAGATCCAGAGGCAGGTCCAAGTCGGGGGATCAACTCTTGCTGAGGATTTACAGAAGAGTTGGGGTATCAGATGCCTTGAGGTTCTGATTTGGGATAGTGTTATACTGATGATAAGCTGACCCTGGCTGGGGAAATTAAGGAGGGAATACTGAGTTTTAGATCCTGTGAGGATTTTAACTCTACTGGAGATTGGTCAAATGACCAGGGATTTTCCTGGGTTTTTCCAAGAGGAGATTAGACTGTCAAAGTCTACTGGTATGGAATAATTTATCTTTGTATGATGCCCAAGAGGAGGCAGGTGTTTTAAGGGATGAGTATCTACCCTAAATTGGTCTGAGGTTTTGACTCTTTGGAAAGACTCTCTAACAAAGGATGGCTAAGTTATGTCCTATACCTTTAAGAGGTCTTCAAGGTCCGTGTATTAATCCCAAGAGAAGGCATGGGAACTTCTAGGATGCCGGAGGGTCCTTGTACAAAGCCCAAGAGGAGGCGGTAATGCTTTTAGGAAGCCTGTGGGTCCAAACATAAGAAGAGTTCAAGAAAAGTTTCACCGGGAATAATCTTTTCTTTAGTGAATAGTTCTAGGGTTTGAAGAAATTCAAGAGAGGTTTCACCGGGAATTAATCCTCTCTGGGGAAATGAACTTCTTTGACAATTTCTAATAGTGACAGTCTGAGAAAAGTTTCACCGAGAATAACACCTTTCTCTTTGTTCCATATTGTTTAAGCCCAAGAGAAGGTAAGACTGTATTTAGAAATTCCTATGGGGACCTAGTTTTGACTGTATTTAGGAGTGACCAACTGACTTTACCTAATTCTAGACTTAGTTGTTGGGGAAAACTCTAAGCAGATATACAAGTATATATACAGTTGATATATGACAAGTATTTAAAAGGATATGAAATAAGGACTTAGAAGTGAGCAAGCTTCCAGCAATACAGACAAATATATATATATATATATATATATATATATATATATATATATATATATATATATATATATATATATATATATATATATATATTGTTATTTCATTGATTCTGTGGTTGGCATTTATTTTGCTAAAACTATTCTAGCAGCAAGATGTTGAAACAAGATGTTCTAATTTGCTGCACTCAACATGTCGAATGAAGATGTCCCATACCTGCTCATAGGACATCGTGTTTGGATTCAGTTTAAAAGCGGATTCTGTTGCTGAGATTTGTTACTGAATATTCTGTGAATATTTGGTTATCCTATGTGGCATCCAAAGCATTTTTGGATTGTGCTTATTTGTTGGTTTTTCGGATTTTCTGCTGTTTCTAATTATGGAGACATAATAGGAAACTTTAGATTGAAGACCTATTTTGTTGGAGTTTATTTTGCAGATTTGTGAGCAGTCTATTTGCTGCGTTTTTGAAGCCCAATTCAGTCCAGATTTAATGCTATATATTGACTGATGTAAACCTAGTTTAGGTGTGGAACTTACGTGTGTTTTGTTAGGGTTTTTCGAGTGTATTTTGTGAGCCTAACTGGTATCATTCTGATAACAGTATAAGGACTGGTTTTTTATGTTGTAAGTTCTGTCTGTTACTCATAAGCTTTTAAGCATTGAGTTTCTTGTGTGTCAATTCTCATAAGCTTTGAAGTATTGACAATTGTGTGTTTGGAAAGTGTGATTTTCGGTTTGTTACTTGTGTGGAAAGATACCAATCACGGGTTGTGGTTGTAGAGGGATTTGAGGAGGGCCTCATACCTAGGTGAGTCTTAGGTAGAAGTCATAGGAAGGGTAGTGATTAAGTGAGCAGATTATTTGGTTATTGTATGATCTGTGAATTGATACTATCGTATATTGGTTTCGTCCCTGGCTTGGTAACCCCCAAAGTAGGATTGTTGATCCAAACTGGGTAAATATATCACTGTGTTATTTACTTTCTGCACTGTTATTATTATTGTGATCTTGTTCATTGTGTTGGATATCAGTGTCTCAACATCTTTGCAGGACATCTGATATCTGTGCCAGAATTTCAATTGGCATCAAGAGCTTGCACCCTTGTTTGGTTTTGGGTGAGATTCAGGGAAGGTACTTTCTGGTACAATGGACAAGGATGGAAGATTTTTTAACAAACCACCTCTGCTTGATGGTTCCAACTATGACTATTGGAAACCAAGAATGATAGCCTTCATCAAATCCATGGATAATCAAGCATGGAAAGCTGTTATAAAAGGATGGGAACCCCCAAAGGTTAAAGATGGAAAAGGTATCCCTACTGATGTGGTGAAGGAAGAGGAAGACTGGGATGATGCAGACTACAAAGGGTCCGTGGGAAATTCCAAAGCCATGAATGCATTGTTTAATGGTGTCAACAAGAATATTTTCAGGTTGATTGAACATTGCACCATTGCAAAAGAGGCGTGGGAGGTCTTGAAGGTGGCTCATGAAGGAACTTCAAAGGTGAAGATGTCAAAACTTCAGCTTCTCACTAGCAAGTTTGAGAGTTTGAAGATGAAGGAGGATGAGAGCATTCATGATTTTCATATGAACATTATTGAGATAGCTAATGCCTCAAGTGCCCTAGGTGAAAAGATGTCTGACAACAAACTGGTCAGAAAAATCCTCAGATCTCCACCTAAGAGATTTGAAATGAAAGTGACTGCTATAGAGGAAGCTCAGGATATAGACAAGATGAAAGTGGATGAACTGGTGGGATCTCTTCAAACATTTGAATTAGGGATCAGTGAAAAGTCTGAAAAGAAGAAGAGCATAGCTTTTGTGTCAAATGCTGGTGACTCAAAAGATGAAGGTGACCTGGTCAGAGATGAAGGGGTGTCTAAAGATCTGGTATTGCTTGGAAAACAATTTAACAAAGTGCTGAAAAGAATTGACTAGAAGTCGAGAGCAAATGCTCAGAACAAGTCACTCGACATCAGTAAAAACCAAGATGGAGGCAGAAGGTCCAGAACTGAAGAAGACTCCAGTCAAGGGAAGAGAGTTCAGTGTTTTGAATGTGAGGGATATGGGCACATAAAGATGGAGTGTCCCACATATCTCAAAAGGCAGAAGAAGGGCTTATCTGTGTCTTGGTCAGAAGGAGAGTCTGAGAGTGATCTTGAAGAAGAATCAGCAAAATTGGTGACAGCCTTGACTGGGATATGTAAGGCTGATGGAGAAACTACTTGTGAGTCTGACTCTGACAAAGAATCCTATATTGGATAACTCACTAAGGAAGAAGTCTTCACTGGGTTCTCAGAGTTATGTATCAAGAATGAAGAAAGGCGCCAGATAATATTAGACCAGAAGGCTCTGATAGCTCAACTAGAAGCTGAGAAGGAAGAACATCTATCAATCATTGCTGATCTGAAAGAGGAGGTTGTATGGTAAAAGTCAAAACTTGACAATATGACCAAATCTATAAGAATGCTAAACAATGGTACCACGCAACTTGATGAGATTCTTCAGACTGGGAAAGATGCTGGAAATGTGCAAGGCCTTGGTTTTAACAATCAAGCAGAGACTTGCAAGAACCCTGTATTGAAGTTTGTTCCTCAGAAAATAAAGAAAGAAGAGGGGATGTCAAATCACATGTTCCTATGGAAAGATTGGTCACTTAAAGTCCTTTTGCTACAAGTTGCACGACTATCCCAAAAATGCTCATCAACAAAATAAAGGACAGAGTTGGGCTAAAGTGAAGAGAAGATGGACTCCTAGAAATATGATGGCCGGTCTCATAACACATACCTCTCTTAGAGCATCCGCAAGGGAAGATTGGTACTTTGACAGTGGTTGTTCAAGACACATGACTGGTGTGAAGAAATTCTTGTCAGATATCAAGCCTCACTCCACCAATTATGTCACTTTTGGGGATGGACCAAAAGGTGAAATAAAAGGTGTTGGAAAGCTGGACTACACGGTACAACCAAATATGGATCGTGTTCTATTTGTCAAAGGGTTGACCGCAAATTTGATCAGTATAAGCCAACTGTGTGATGTAGGACTCAGTTAATTTCACAAAATCTGAATGTCTCGTAACCAATGAGAAAGATGAAGTTGTTATGAAGGGAACCAGGTCTAAGGATAACTGTTATCTGTGGAATCCTCAAGAATCAGAAAGTGTGTCTACTTGTTTGATGTCAAAGGAAGATGAAACCAAACTGTGGCATCAGAAATTGGGTCACTTACACTTGAAAGGGATGAAGAAAGTTATGTCAAGTGAAGCTGTTAGAGGTATTCCCAAGCTAAAGATTGATAAGGATAGAATATGTGGTGAATGTCAAGTTGGGAAGCAAACAAGGGTATCACACAAGAGGCTTCAACATCTTACCACAACTTCTAGAGTTCTGGAACTGCTTCACATGGACTTAATGGGACCTATGCAGTTTGAAAGTCTTGGTGGGAAGAAGTATGCCTATGTTGTCGTTGATGATTACTCCAGATTCACCTGGATAAGCATTATCAGAGAAAAGTCTGAAGTATTTGCAGCCTTCAAAGAGTTGTGTCAAAGGATTCAACGAGAAAAGGATTGTGGTGTTGTTCGAATCAGAAGTGACCATGGGAAAGAATTCGAAAATAGAAGGTTTGAAGAGTTTTGCTTATCTGAAGGAATCACTCATGAATTCTCATCACCGATCACTCCTCAGTAGAATGGTGTGGTGGAACGCAAGAATAGGACTATACAAGAGTGTGCAAGGGTCATGATTCATGCCAAAAAGCTCCCATATCATTTTTGGGCTAAAGCCATGAATACCGCTTGCTATATACACAATAGAGTGACTATCAGATCAGGTACTTCTGTCACTCTGTATGAGTTATGGAAATGTAGAAAACCAAATGTGAAGTATTTCCATGTGTTTGGGAGTAAGTGCTATATCCTGGCGGATCGTGAGCAGAGGTGAAAGATGGATCCTAAGAGCGAGGAAGGGATATTTTTGGGATACTCTACAAACAGTAAAACATATAGGGTATTTAATTCCAGAACTAAGGTAATGATGGAATCCATAAATGTGGTGGTTGATGACTCTGGGAAAAATGAAGATGTCCCAGATGATGTTGGAGCATGCCTTCCCATGAACAATGAAATCTCACAAGACATAGAGCCCGTAGAAAATAATGCTCATGAAACCGACACTAGACCTGAGAATGAAGAGGTAGAGGATGCTAACAGGGGACCCTTTATAAGGATTCAGAAGGATCACCCTAAGGAATTGATTATTAGAAATCTGAATGAAGGTGTAAGAACCAGAACGAGGGAGACTGTGTCAAATGCATGCTTTGTTTCAAAGATTGAACCAAAGAATGTCAAAGAAGCATTGACAGATGAGTTCTGGATAAGTGATATGCAAGATGAGCTTTGTCAATTCAAGAGGAATGAAGTCTGGGAACTGGTACCACGACCAGCAGGTACAAATGTAATTGGAACAAAATGGGTTTATAAGAATAAGTCTGATGAACAAGGAGTTGTGACCAGGAACAAAGCCAGATTAGTAGCTCAAGGATACACACTGATTGAAGCAGTGGACTTCGATGAAACATTTGCTCTTGTGGCTCGATTGGAATCTATCAGATTGCTGCTAGGAGTGGCATGTTTGTTGAAATTCAGATTGTTTCAAATGGATGTCAAGAGTGCCTTTCTGAATGGCTATCTTAATGAGGAAGTCTATGTTGAGCAGCCTAAAGGTTTTGTGGATCCAAATTTTCCTGATCATGTTTTCAAGCTAAAGAAGGCTTTGTATGGGTTAAAGCAAGCTCCACATGCTTGGTATGAAAGGCTAACTGAGTTCTTAGTCAACCATGGGTACAGGAAGGGTGGTATTGATAAAACACTTTTTGTCAAGGAGAAGGATGTGAAACTAATGATTGCTCAGATTTATGTAGATGATATTGTGTTTGGTGGGATGTCGGATGAAATGGTCCAACATTTTGTCAACCAAATGCAGTCTGAATTTGAGATGAGCTTGGTAGGTGAATTGACCTGCTTCCTTGGATTACAAGTTAAGCAGATGGAAGATTCCATCTTTATCTGTCAGAGCAAATATGCGAGGATCATTGTGAAAAAGTTTGGACTGGATAATGCTAAACATAAGAGAACTCCTGCTCCTACTCACTTGGAGTTATCCAAAGATGAAAAGGGAGTGAATGTTGAACAAAGTCTACACAGAAGCATGATTGGAAGTCTGCTGTATCTTACAGCAAGTAGGCCTGACATAACCTTTGTTGTTGGCGTGTGTGCAAGATACCGAGCAGAACCCAAGGTCAGTCACATCAATCAAGTTAAGAGAATTCTTAAGTATGTAAGTGGTACATGTGATTATGGGTTGTTGTACTCCCATGACTCAAGTCCCATTTTATTAGGATACTGTGATGCTGATTGGGCTGGAAGTGCGGATGATAGGAAGAGTACCTCTGGAGGATGTTTCTTTTTGGGAAATAATCTTATTTCATGGTTTAGTAAGAAGCAAAATTTGGTTTCTCTTTCTACTACTGAAGTTGAGTACATAGCTGCCGGAAGTAGTTGTGCTCAACTGGTGTGGATGAAGCAAATGATATCTGAGTATAATGTCACACTAGATGTTATGACATTATTTTGTGACAACCTGAGTGCTATTAATATTTCTAAAAATCCTATTCAACATATCAGGACTAAGCACATTGATATCAGGCATCACTTCATCAGAGAACTCGTGGAGGACAAGGTCATAACTCTTGAGCATGTGAGCACAGAAAATCAGCTTGCTGACATATTTACCAAGGCTCTGGATGCAGTTCAATTTGAAAACCTGAGGAGTAGACTTGGGGTTTGCATCCATGAGGAACTATAGCAATTAATGTTCCTTCTGGCTGCCAGATTGAAAAGATTAGAGGAGGTTTTGGTAGTGCTGAAGTTTGTACATGACACTTGGTCATGTGATGTGGTGTGCATCTACTCTCTGATGCTGTTTATTCTGGTCTATGATTTGACCATTTCTCAAATATTAATAATTGTTCTACTTGCCTTTGTCATATTTCTGGCTAAAAAGGGGGAGTAGTGTGTTGTGTGCTTGTGCTGGTGCTGCAGCTGAGGGGGAGAATGTGGAATGTCTGTGTTGCTGCAGTTGAGGGGGAGTTTTTTTGTGTTGTGCTATGTGTTGTATGCAGTTGAAGGGGAGTGTTGATATGCTATTTTTTTTGCTGCTATGTGTGTTTTGCTGTGGTATTTCGCTGTTGTTTCTGATATGGATTTTTTTTGTGCTTCTTTACAAGATTTATTTGGTGTGTAGTTTTAGCCAAAATAAGCCAAAGGGGGAGATTGTTATTTCATTGATTCTGTGGTTGGCATTTATTTTCCTAAAACTATTCTAGCAGCAAGATGTTGAAACAAGATGTTCTAATTTGTTGCACTCAACATGTCGAATGAAGATGTCCCATATCTGCTCATAGGACATCGTGTTTGGATTCAGTTTAAAAGCAGATTCTGTTGCTAAGATTTGTTACTGAATATTCTGTGAATATTTGGTTATCCTATGTGGCATCCAAAGCATTTTTGGATTGTGTTTATTTGTTGGTTTTTCGGATTTTCTGCTGTTTCTAATTATGGAGACATAATAAGAAACTTTAGATTGAAGACCTATTTTGTTGGAGTTTATTTTACAGATTTGTGAGCAGTCTATTTGCTGCGTTTTTGAAGCCCAATTCAGTCCAGATTTAATGCTATATATTAACTGATGTAAACCTAGTTTAGGTGTGGAACTTACGTGTGTTTTGTTAGGGTTTTTCTAGTGTATTTTGTGAGCCTAACTGGTATCATTCTGATAACAGTATAAGGACTGGTTTTTTGTGTTGTAAGTTCTGTCAGTTACTCATAAGCTTTTAAGCATTGAGTTTCTTGTGTGTCAATTCTCATAAGCTTTGAAGTATTGAGAATTGTGTGTTTTGAAAGTGTGACTTTCGGTTTGTTACTTGTGTGGAAAGATACCAATCACGGGTTGTGGTTGTAGAGGGATTTGAGGAGGGCCTCATACCTAGGTGAGTCTTAGGTAGAAGTCATATGAAGGGTAATGATTAAGTGAGCAGATTATTTGGTTATTGTATGATTTGTGAATTGATACTATCGTATATTGGTTTCGTCCCTGGCTTGGTAGCCCCCAGAGTAGGATTGTTGATCCGAACTGGGTAAACATATCACTGTGTTATTTACTTTCTGCACTGTTATTGTTATTGTGATCTTGTTCATTGTGTTGGATATCAGTGTCTCAATATCTTTGTAGGACATCTGATATCTGTGCCAGAATTTCATATATATATATATATATATATATGAAAGCATGTAAAGAAAGCTGATAAAAACTTACAGGCGAGCAAGCTTCCATT
Organism: Lathyrus tuberosus; assembly: GCA_022829125.1. Lineage (NCBI taxonomy): Eukaryota > Viridiplantae > Streptophyta > Magnoliopsida > Fabales > Fabaceae > Lathyrus > Lathyrus tuberosus. The sequence goes on along the minus strand of JALAZF010000073.1, from coordinate 188,866 downwards.
GTAACCGCTGTACGGTTAGTTGTTCAAGAAATTAAAGAAAGTTTTGATAACAACTATGGATTTAAACCTAAATCAAAAGGGAAGTTGTTTTTGAAAAGATTGGGGCTTATACTCTAAGAGAGGCCAGATGAAAAACAGTGATCGTACCGTTGTTCTAAAAATTGTATCGGGACTTATACAATGACTGAGGCCCAAATTATTGTACTTACAAAGAGGGTTGCGTCTTACAACACAAGGAGAGGCCCTAAGTTTATTTTTGTACAAGAGATGGGTCTTAAAAAGCGACGACCGCACCGAGATTTTAAAATCGCAGTGGGACTTATACAATGATTGAGGCCCAAAAAGGTTTATATTTACAAAGGGGTGGGACTTACACTCTATCAAGAGGCCCAAAGATGTTTGAAAATATTCATTATGGTGATAATGATCAAAACCCTTATTTTTGGTTTTAAAATGTATTTTAATTGAATAAAAATTCAATTAAAATAATCAAATATGTGAAAAAAGGTTGTGATCTTGGATTTATATTTTGAAAATCATGTTTCATTCATAGAATGATTTGGAAACCATTTGAAGTTGAAAAATCAAGAGAAAGAAATATTTTAAGTGTTAAAACAACAAATAAAACATAATTCTTTACAAAAATAATAAATATATGAAATAAATAATAATTTTGTGAAATTTTTATGGAATAAAATATTTTAACATTTTTGGGAATTTTTAAAAAAAGAACCAATAAAAAATAATTAAAATTGAGAGAGAAATTAATTTTAGAATTAATTAACAAAAACCATAAAAATAGAAAAATTAGCAAAAATGGCAAAATGATAAAATGGTCTGGGTGGATGTTGAACCCACGACCTCATGCCTAAACACACATGCGCGCTACCACGGGGTTGGTGATACATCCGTGTATCAAAACCACCCCATGTGCATATATAGGGTGCCTTGTTTTCAGGCCTGGCCAAGGCAAGGCAAGGCAAGTTTTGGCAATTTACGTGAAGCCTTTAAATTTCTCATTTCTTCATGGATTTAGACAAAATTTAGATGCATATGGCTTAGAATTTCACAAGGAATCCAATGGCGCTTTTGGAATTTTCAGAAAGTGTCCCTATTTTAAAACCCGATAGTGGTTTCAAAATAGGCCTAGATTTGCATGTTCTATGCTATCTCACTACTCAGTCAACAATAGCAGGGCAAATTGGTTCAAACACAACATATACAACATGTATGAGATGTTTATGATTAATGGACATCAAAGGAATGCATAATTCAAAGAGTTCAAGTTGTCATGTTTACCTCTTGGAGCTTCTTGTGCTAACTGTCAAGATCCTTGTGCCAGAAGTAATCCAATGCTTTGGACACTCTTGATTGATCCATTAGAAGCTTTTAGGATGATCAAAACCAACTGGAATCCTCAGGAACAAGTTTTAGCTCTTTCTTGCAAAAGGGGCAAAAGTGACCAATATGACAACTCTCTCAAATGGCATTCCGATGGAGGGGAACCAATTGGGACAATTTGAGGATGATATTTGGAGTGTGTTTGAGGCCTTGTTTGGTTTTGGAAGTGACTGAATCAAGGCATGGCTTGGAAAATGCAGAAAAGTCCAATTTTGAGGTTTTGGAAGTGGATTTTCTGATTTTGGTGTTTCAGGTCACAAGTGAGTGTTTGGACAGCTTAGATATAACATATTGGATGTGTTTGGATCATGAGCTGTGGTGGAATTTCTCTCTAACTCAAAAACTCAGAGATGACTTGTAAAAGAAGGCATTTTGACATCAATAGTGTGTTAAGTTTGTTTTGACATCAATAGGGTGTATTGAATCATGTCCCAAGGTTTGGGAGCATGTCTTGGTCAAAAGTCAAAGATACAGTTGACTTTTTCCTTGAAACCCTAATTGTGGTCCAAATGAAATTGAAACTTGTGAATCAAGTCTCTTGGATCAATCCATTGTTGTAAATGGATAAATGTGGTGTATTGGAGGCCCTCAAATCATGTCTTGAGGTCTTGGCTCATGCTTTTTCCCAAAAGTCAACTTAGGGGTGAATTAGGTCAAGAAACCCTAATTCCTGATTTTTGTTAAATGCATCCCCTGAGGTTAAATTGATTTGATGATTGGGTTCATGAGGTCCCTTGGAGTATCTTGGGTTGTGCTTTGAAGCATTGGCTGATGCCCAGAAGAAAAATTCCATCTGGAGGCCTTGGTCGACCAAAACCCTAATTTGGTGACACTGGCGATCTTGAGGCTTAATCCACTTGGAATGTTGCAACCTTGTGCTTGATTCTTGATGTGGGAGTCCTCTTGATCCTTTATAGGTGTTTGAGAGGTTAGACAAGTTGAAGATCATGTCATTCCTTGATTGATCCTTTGTCTAAGTGCTCTGAGATGGCTCAAAAACCCTAGTTCTTGATTGTGGTGAATGCTCAATCATCTTTGAGGAGATTGATGAGGCATAAAAGTACATCCATATTGTGGTGATGATTTGCACAATGATGGGAAATCTTGGTGGTCAAAATTTGGGGTATGACATCTTTGATATGGCCATGTCTTCACAAAGTGGACTTTAGAATGGGATATAAACACAAGTTTCTTCCATGCATCTCTTAGGGTCAGAACTAGGAAGAATGCAATATCAGCAATTAATTAGGGTGAGTCAGTATTGGAAGATCCTACAAGCATCAAGGAGGGTGAAATGCAATATTTTAAGGAGATGTTTCAAAGAATACATAGGAAGAGGCCAAGAATGAGGTTGGAAGATATGAACAAGCTTAGCAACTTTGATAAGGAAATGCTTGAAACTGAGTTCACAAAAGAAGAAGTATTTGAAGCAGTATTGGAGTATGACAACAATAAATGCCCTGGGGTAGATGGTTTCAAATTCAAATTTCTAAAACACTGTTGGGATATTGTAGGTTGTGATGTTACAAATACAGTTATAGAGTTTTTTGATACTGCTGTTCTCTCTAAGGCTTTTGCTTCCTCATTCATAACCCTTGTGCCTAAGGTGGAGAATCCTCTTTGTTTTGAAGAATTCAGGCCTATTAGTTTTATTGGTTGCATTCTGAAGGTGAACTCAAAAATGTTATAAAAAAGGTTGAACAAAGTTATTGGGAAGCTGATCTCTTCTACCCAAACAACTTTCATACCTGGCAGGAATATGTTTGATGGGGGTAGTTGTGGCAAATGAATGTGTGGATTTTGCTTGTAGAACTAGGATTCAGTGCCTATTCATGTCAGTCCTACTAAATGGAAGTCCAACCAAGGATTTCAAGGCATCCAGGGGTTTAAAACAAGGGGATCCTTTGTCCCCTATGTTATTTGCTATTGCGGTAGAAGGTTTGGCACTTTTAGTTAAGAGAGCTAAGGATCTTAATCTGTTTAGTGGTTTCAAAGTGGAAGACAAAATGGTAGGTAGTATTTTACAATTTGCTGATGACACATTGCTCATTTGCGATGGTAGTTTCTCTAACTTGTGGACAATTAAGTCCATCCTGAGAGGATTTGAGCTTTTATCAGGACTGAAAATAAACTTCTTCAAAAGCTGTTTGTATGGTGTTGGAATTGAACCTGACTTCTTATTGGCAGTAGAATAATTCTTGTTTTGTAAATCAGGTTCCATGCCTTTTTAATTCCTTAGTTTGATGGTATAAGGAAATCCAAGAAGGATAAAGTTTTGGCAACCTGTTATGAAGTGCTTGAGGGATAGGCTTTCCTCTTGGATTGGGAGAAATTTATCTATTGGTGGGAAAGTTACTCTTCTGAATTCTGTTTTATCCAATCTACCAATCCATCACCTATCTTTTTTCAAGGCCCCAAAAAAGGTGGTTAAGGAGATAATTGGAATCCAAAGGCAGTTCCTTTGGTCTGGAGCAGTAGGAACTGGAGGAATTTCTTGGGTGAGTTGGAAAGACTTATGTAAACACAAGAAGCCTGGAGGTTTGGGAATTAAGCATGTGGGACATTTTAATATGGAATTGTTATCTAAATGGTTGTGGAAGTTTATACAAAATGGCAGTGAGATTTGGAGAGATATTATTGAAATCAGATATGGCAATGTGGCAAAAAGGATTTGGAATGAAGATGATGATGGTAATGCTGCTGCTAATTCATTTTGGATGAGGGATGTGATGTCTATATGCAGACCAACAAGTGATAATTGCTTCTCAAATAATGTATCAGCTGTGTTAGGCAAAGGGTCAAACATCATGTTCTGGACTTGTGTTTGGCTTGACAGTTCAAAATTCAGCATATTGTTTCCAAATTTATTCCAAGTGACTTATACCAAAAGCTGGTGTGTGGCTGATATGGGTGTTTGGGACACTGGTGTGTGGAAGTGGATTGTGATAGATATGCATCCTGTACTCGAAGATGATTCTAGGAATGAAATGCAAGAGCTGGAAGATCTGTTGGTAGAAATTCAACCAAAGAGGGAATCTTATGACTGTTGGATTTGGAAGCTTGAAAATTCAAAGGTATTCTCTCTCAAATCTGTTTACAATAAGCTGGCAGCAGGGGAAGACATGATGGATTTGGAGGAATCATTAACAACAACATTGGCAATCCTGTGGAAAACCAATATTCCAATGAAGGTGAAATTTTTTGCATGGCGACTTATACTAAACAGATTACCTACCCGTAAGAATCTCACTGATCATGGGATAATCCAGTCACAATTCGAAGAGGCATGTGTGTTTTGTTTTCATGAAATTGAGGATTTAAACCACTTGTTTCTCAACTGTCATAAAGTAAAACTAGTTTGGATGAAAGTGTTCAAATGGATTGGGATTGAGTGGATATACGAAACAAGTAGTCGGGACCATGCTATGGTGTGGTTTCTACGTTTATGTGGGAGATGCAAACTGGAATGTGCCAATTCACTATGGTTTGTTACGTGTTGGTGCATATGGAGATCAAAAAACGGTATCTTATTCAAAAATGAATTTTGGGATGTTGAAGCCCTATTCCAATCCATCACTGTGTTGTCTTGGAGGTGGATTTCTTTATTGTCGAATTTTCGTGGGATGTGTAGTTTGTATGAGTGGTCTAAGCTCCATTGGAATCCTTATAATAGTTTTGGCTAGGGACTGGTAGATTTCATTGAAATTGTTTTTATACAGTTGGGAAGGAGTTCCTTTTATCTTATTAATACAAAATTTTTCTTATAAAAAAAAACCTTGTAACGGAGTGATGCTTTCTCTTTTTTTTCCTTCCTTCTAATATCACACATAATTACATCACACGTGATAACTAGTCAATGAATATTTTTATATTATATATAAACTATAAAAAAATATTTTCATATGTGAACAATTGATGTTAAAAATAGAAACAAAAACTAATTTGTGGTTAAGCATTTGAAGAAACTAAGTTAATCATGGTTGAACAAACTAATAATATTAAAAAAATATAGTTGTTAAAAATATTAACTTTGTTCATTATTTATATAGTTTTATAAATTTAATCTTAGAAGAGAGAATTATTTAATATTTATGTAAGAATACTTCGTTTAAATTGCTTAAAAAAATACAACATAATTAAAAATATATAAGTAAAGAAATCATTAATGTAATTTAAGATTTCAAGAGTATTGTATAAAAAAGGACCCAAAAAAATACTAAAGAGAATTATAGATTTAAAAATGAATGTAGTATTTTTCAAATTAGTAAGTTTATAGATATTTAGCTACAAGTTTCCTCTAAAATAGTGGGTTTAATTTTACCAACTTTATCAAAATAAAATTGTTACGAGAAAGAATCTTTTTAAACATAAGGTCTTGATTTAGAAATCCAAAAAATTATGAGTGAGGGGGAAGGACAATAATGCATAGGTTGAGGTTCAACACAAAAAACAACATTATAAGATAGCTAGAAGATCAATCTGGACAAAAAATGAGGGCAAGGGAGGGGTGGAGGCTGTGGCAGGCTCATCTTTTTTCTTCTCTGAAATTTCGGATTCGTACGAAGCAAGGGAGATGTTCAAGGTATTCAAACCGTTTGGCCTGGTTAATGAAGTTGTCATTCCTGCAAGGAGTGATAAACGTGGCAAATGTTTTGGTTTCGTTCGATTCAGAAGAGTGGAGAACGAAAGGATTATGGCTGTCAAACTTGACAATATAATCATTCAAGGTAAGAAAATACATGCGAACATTCCAAGATTTCAGCGAAACGACATTAAGTCTCAGGGAGCAATCACAAAGGGGTTGGGTTTTAAGAATAGAAGAGGGAACATCGAGAATAGGGGGCGTGGTAATGACATGTTACAATACGAGAATAGGGTAAGATAAAATAGAGGTAACAAATTATCCTATGCACTGACAGTAGGAGGTAGTTGTTTTGGCGGTAACCAAGTTGGAGTGGAGTCTAGACACAAGAACAATACAGTTGAGGGTTACCTTCGGTGGGGCGTCGTGGATGCAAAACCGATATTTGCACATTTGTAGTTCAACATAGAAAGCAAAGATATGGTAAGATTCTGAAAGTCTTATGCGGGGGTCGTAGAAAAGTCAGGGGAAACACACAATGTCCAGTAGGCACTACACTCAGAAGGTTTTTTTTTTCCATATTAAGGCAACGTCGATGGGAGCAAACTTATGCTTGCTTGAGGAAACAGAAGAGGGTGAAATCAAAGCTATGGTTAAGGAGGCTAAGAGTTGGGCAACCCGTTGGTTCTCTGACATTCATCCATGGTCACTCGAGGACGTGGATAATGAGAGACTCACATGGTTATGTTGCTACGACCTTCCTTGTCACGCATGGTGTCCGAAGTTTTTCAAATTCGTTGCAGGCACGGTGGATCTTTACATTAGGTCTGATACTGAAACTGAGAACCTTATGAAATTTGATGTTGCTAGATTCTTGGTAAAAACGAAGTTCTCCATAAACTTGAATGAGGTGTTTAATGTGGAAGTTAATAAAAAGATATATAGGATCAAATTGGTAGAGAATATGCAAGGGCCTAAGAGAATTAATGAACCTAATAGTCTGGAGGTGGTAAGTGAAACGAACGATAATGAATCAGACGAAGATGTGGGTGGGAAAGGAGGGAGGATGAAGAACAAAGTGATGTTGGTGACGAAAATTCAAGAGGAAGCATTTCTGGAAAGTTGATGGATTCAGGGCCTAAGGAAGCTAGTTCAAAGATCGTACGAATAAAGAGGATATTAATGATGGAGAGCCTAGGACTTTAGGCTTGAGGGGTTTGGTTGTGGCAGATAGAGTCAGGGTTGGTGAAAAGCCAATTTTTGGATTTGTCGGTTTAGATAGTTTGGACACTTCTGGCAAAAAGGAAAATTCAACTAATACGTGTCCAGTTGTAGGTGGTGTTGAGGATGAGCATGATTCAAGTGGCTGTTGGAGATAACATGATTATGAAGTCTGACCTTTTGGGTTTCCATATTGGGCCTTCTAGCATGGGCCGCATTGAGAATTTGTCTCATTTGGATTCTGATCAAATATCCTTCACTGCTGGTGGGTCGTTGGTCCCAATGGTGTGTGTTAAGCCCTGAAGAAAGAAACTACTGAATGAAATCTATGAAAACCTCAAAATTCCATTTTCACCTTTGTATTATTCAGCTCTTATCCATTCTAAAAATTTGCTTCCCCTCTCAATTTAACCAAATAATCTATGGTCCATGGATAAAACATAAACTCATTTGGAGGAAGGCCATTCTAATTCAAGATATTCATGGAGGTCTATTCTAAGTTGTGATTCAATTGATGATCTGGATGTGAATCAAGGAAATTCTCGAATCAAAAGGTGTCTTGAAGATGTTCCAAGCAAGGTGTGGCAAACAATAAAAAGTTTGGGTATAGAGGCAGAGGAAGACGATAAGTTGTTCGAAGGCTTAATCTGAAAGATGGAAAATTCAGATAGAAGAGGTTTTCAGTCTAGGAATGAGGAAGTTATGGTGAACAAATGAATTTTGTCACCTACAATATTAGAGGATGCGGAAGCTCAATTAAACGTATACGTTTTAAGCAGTTGATTTGGAAAAGATATGCGGATGTTTGTTTTGTTCAAGAGACTAAATGTAGAATAATGTCGAATAGTATTGTACAGAAGATGTGGGGAGGGGTGGAATGTGAATGGTCGACTATAGACTCTGTTGGTCAAGCAGGTGGCATATTAACTATATGGAGGAAAGGCTTTTTCTGTCCAGTTTTCAACTTCAAAGGCAAAGGCTTTATAGGACTCAATGTTTTGTGGAAAAGTATAAATTATTATTTTGTCAATGTGTATTCGTCATGTTTTCTGGATGAGAAATGAAACTTGTGGGTTGGGTTATTAGAGTGGAAGGAGAAACTCAATACGGGGGAATGGGTTGTCGGAGGTGACTTTAACACTATTAAAAATCAAGATGAGAGGGTGGGGAGGAGGGTTCAAACTAATGGGGTGGAAATGGATGAATTTGGGGCTTTCATTGAATTTATGGATCTTGTTGATCTTCCAACAATAGGAAATAAGTTCACCTACTTTAATTCAATTGGTAGTTGCAAGAGTCGAATAGACAGATTTTTAATTTCAATAGGCTTGGCGAATTCTTGGAATACCGTTACACAACATGCGGGGAAAGAGATGTATTCGATCACAGACCATTTTGGTTGAAGCCTAGAAATACAAACTGAGGCCCAAAGTCGTTCAAAGTGTTTGAATGTTGGTATGAGCATCCGGAGTTTCTTCCATTCGTGGAGAGAGAATGGAAGTTGTTTACAGTGGTTGGGAACGCAACTTTTGTGTTAAGCTCCAAATTGAAACTTCTTAGGGATAGGCTTCGCTGATGGAATATACATGTATTTGGTGTGGTGGATTTACAAATTCAAGATGATGTAGACATTATGAACAAAATTGAAGATCAATTGGGGGCCATGATTGATCAAGAATCCCAAGCCAAGTTGGAGGTACATAGGAATGCGTAGATGAACTTGTGGAAACAATTACAGATCAAGGAAAACATTCTTGCCCAGAAATCCATATCAAAATGGATGAAAGAGGGTGATCAAAATACAAAATTCTTTCACTCAATAATCAAACAGCGGACAAGACGGGATGTAATTTCTTTAATTAAGGTTGGAAATAATGTGGCGGAGGACGTAAAACAGATTAAAAGGCATGTCAAGGATCATTTTCAATCACATTTTCAAAGGACATATTCAAGTCGTCCAAGTATGGATTTGTCTGGTTTGGCTAGACTGTTTAGTGTCGAATGTCTAGTCTAGAAGCTATGTTTTATGAAGAAGAAATTAGGGATATCATTTTTGAGGGGGCTGGGAACAAAAGTCTGGGCCCCGACGGATTTAATATGGCGTTTATGAAGGTCTGTTGGGAAATTATTCGTTGTGATGTTGTGGAGTGCATCTGGGAATTCCTTTTTATTGATAGGCTTCCCAAAGTGACGGTATCTTCTTTCCTTGCATTAATGCAAAAATCAGAGAATTCCCAATGCTTTGATGAATAAAGGCCTATAAGCTTGATAGGTTGCATTTACAAGATTATTTCAAAACTCTTGGCTTTTAGATTGAAAAAGGTTTTGGGTGGATTGATTTCAAAGTCTCAAACAACATTTATCCGGGTAAGACAACTTCTTGATGGAGTATTGGTCTTAAACGAGATAATTGATGGTGCAAAATGAAGGAAACGCAGCTGTCTTGTTTTTAAGGTCGATTTCATGCAAGCATAGGATTGTGTAGATTGGTGTTTTTTAAGGAATGTGATGACATATATGGGCTTTGGTCAGAATTGGTTGAGGTGGATGGATAGAAGTGTTTTCAACAGCCTTATGTCTTTCCTCGTTAACGGAAGTCCTACTGCAGATTTTTCAGTATCGAGAGGATTAAGGCAAGGCCATCCACTGTCACCGTTTTTGTTTTCGATTATTGCAGAGGGACTGGCTATTATGGTTAGGAGTGCGGTATCGGGTGGACTTTACAGTGGTTATAGGGCCAACGAGTTTTCATCTCATACCATTCTTCAGTTCGCTGACACTAGAATAACAATGGATGTTTGTCATTCGAAGTAAGTGTTTCCAGTTCTTCCTATCTTGGACGGAGATTTGACACTAGAAGTTGATACAAAACTTTTCCAATTGATCTTAGACTAGCAGAACTGCTGAGATTATCGTTGGTTGCATACATTAGGCAAAGGTGATCTTTATAGACACTGTTGAATCTATAATATTCAACACAAACATCTTCCTCTTCACATTTTATTGTCTGAGCAATAAGTGGCTGAGTAATTATGACAGGAAAGCCATTGACATAGGACTGGATTGATTCAGCATCATGACCAGATGGCCCAACGGAAGCATTTAACTAGAACTCTTTAATGATATTAATGTAGATTGGTCCATTAAGAATGTCAAAATAACCGTTCAACTTTTGTTTGTGAATAGTTGTCCTTAGATCAAAACCTTTGTATTTCAAATCATCAAAATCGACAAACTTTTCATTGATTATGATAAGTGCTAAAATGTACTGATTTTTAGTGTGAATAATTGGCACTTATTGGCTTAATTCGACCAATAAAACTCAACTTTTGTGCATATGTTGTATAGTTTACATTATAGTGTATATATTACGTATCGTGTAAATATCATTGAGTTTAATTGTTTTTCTCTCATTTTTATAGGTAACAAGCAATGATATTTTGTCATTGTCTTATAGAGCATTGAAAAAGTTTTCCAACGCTTCCAACCGCGCGTAAAACGGAGTTACGTTTCAAAAGTTATGGTTGAAACAAGTGCTGGTTTGCTGTCATGTTCGTTGTGCAAACTGGATGTGAGCGAATTCGCCAAGAGTTCGCACTGCAAACTCAAAGTGAACAAAAATTACCCAGAAATGTGGAAAATAGTGTTATGGCAGTGGCCAAGGTGGCATATGTTCGCTGGACAAATGGGACTTCGCTAGGCGAACATGGAAACCTATTTTTTCCTATTTAAGTCATTTTTCAGCATTTTTTAGGTGATGTTTTTGGGAACTTTTTACCCCAACTTCATCAAACACATTCTTGAGTATATTCATCTTAGAAACAATACATGGAGTGTATATCTTGACGATCCGAAGTCGAATCTACTTCAATCGGAGTTGACAAACCGTGAGATTTGTGTTCTTCTTCCTTCCTCTCTATGTATTTTTCATTTGTTGGGGTTTTGTATGTAAGTTTATCTTGAGTGTATGTATATTTATGGATCTTTGTATAAAATCTCTTTTACAACTCTTTAGAGATGTCATCTTTGATTTTTTATTTAATGGGTTTGGATTGCTATAAACATATACGGTTCAAACTAGATCTTAGATGAACATCTGTTAGATTCTAAACTCTAGACATAGATTTAAGTCTAATATTCACGTGGGTATCGATTCTTAATGCTTCGTGTTGTCGAGTTACGTGAGACATCACCGATGAGGCGATGCGGTTGTTTTCTCAACTTTGCGTTAGACATAACCTATGTTGTGAGAGATACATGAGGATATTGACGAGTAATTTAGGTGACGTGCATTTGATCCATAGATATTTTTAGTACATGATGGGTGGAACGAAACACAACTCCTAACGAGTTTTCTCATTTCTTAAGGATATATTTATTTTCTTGTTTTATGTTTTTCCTTTTTCACTTTTATCCCAAACCATTTAAACCCAAGCTTAGAGATGTAGAGATCGTCGAACGAAATTCTTTCCCTCGCACCGATCCCTGTGGAGACGACATAAATCCCAGAGGGAATTCTTCCAAAAATAATATTTTTGCTTGTCGCTTACCGCATCCAACAAAATGGCGCCGTTGTGGAGGATTGGTTTTGATATTGAATCGTATTGCAATAATTTCTATGTTTTTAAGCATTGTACATACTTATCCATAGTTGTTTTCCATATGTGATTATACATATTTATTTCCGTTTCGTATGTTCACTTATCGTATATATATGTTGTCCATCATGTTTGTGTATGTGTTTGTGCATATTTTTGTTATTGGTTTATGTTTGCTCAAGTGTTGCAGGTTTTATTTGGTATTTACCGGTGAACGAAGTAACATGGAGGAGCTTGTACGTAAATAAGGTGTCGAGCTCACAGCGTGAAACAAGCGCTTGTTGGAAGGAAACCCAACGGTTTTTGTGTTTGTATAACTTTATGTTTATTTAGTTTGATTCAATTATGTTAGTGTCATACCCCAAATTTTGACCACCAAGATTTCCCATCATTGTGCAAATCATCATCACAATATGGATGTACCTTCAAGCCTCATCAATCTCCTCAAGGATTGTTGAGCTTTCACTATAACCAAGAATTAGGGTTTCAAGCCCTCTCAGAGCACTTAGACAAAGGATCAATCAAGAAATGACATGATCTTCAACTTGTATAACCTCTCAAACACCTATAAAGGATCAAGAGGACTCCCACATCAAGAATCAAGCACAAAGTTGCAACATTCCAAGTGGATCAAGCCTCAAGATCGACAGTGTCACCAAATTAGGGTTTTGGTGTACCAGGGCCTCCAGATGGGAATCTTCATCTGGGCATGATCCAATGCTTTAAAGCACAACCCAAGATACTCCAAGGGACCTCATGGACCCAATCATCAAGTCAATTTAATCTCAGGGGATGCATTTACCAAAAATTAGGAATTAGGGTTTCTTGACCTAATTCACCCCTAAGTTGACTTTTGGGACAAAGCCTGAGCCAAGACCTCAAGACATGATTTGAGGACCTCAAATACACCATATTGATCCATTTACAACAATGGATTGATCCAAGAAGCTTGGTTCACAAGTTTCAATTTCACCAGGACCACAATTAGGGTTTTGAAGAAAAAGTCAACTGTATCTTTGACTTTTGACCAAGACATGCTCCCAAACCTTGGGACATGATTCAATACACCCTATAAGACCTACAGAATCTATCCATTAGGTTTGATTTAGGTCAAGAACTTGATTCCACAAAGGATCGCACAGTTTGGATTTCATCCGATAAAAAGTCAACTGTACACAAAATCAAGTTTGACTTTTTGGAATTTTTCACAAATATGGTTCCCCTAAGTAAAAAATAATGTTAATGTATGGTATTGATCATCATTCATTAAGAAAAGTCAAGAAAAGTGAGGTTTCTTGCAAAAGGGGCAACCATGAGAAACCAAAATTTTTCTAAGTTATGGAACAAAAATGGTTTTGGTACCAACTTCCAAGGACAATAACTTCTTATCCAAGCAACCATTTTGGGTGATCCAAAGCTGGATTTGTAGGTCTTGCTACAATCTACAACAGCTTCAACTACCTCAGACTACAATTCTTCATGGATTTTGAGTTATGGATTGATCAAAATCACAAAAACATGAAAATGACACTTTTTCCAACACTTAGTGAAAATCTGCCTAAGTTACCAGCCTTGAACATCAATGTTCATGAGGATTTTTCAGTTGGATCCAAATAGTTTCAAAACAAACTATGAACACACATGTTTTGTATCATATGCGGGCTTTCTAAAAAGCACAAGAGCCTCCCATAACTCAACCTGAGCAGGGAGATATGATCCCCTTAAAATCACTATTCCCAACTGCCTTGTACAAGGCAGATTTTGTGCATTTGCTCGATTTGGAAAAATTGGACAACTCCAAGCCTTGTCTTCCACTTGGACACATCAAAGGATAAAACAAAAGGAGAATGATCTGATCCCCAAGCCTTCAAAGTCCAAAAATCTACACATAGCCATAATAACCTAAAAAGGCTAAAAAGGTGCCAAGACTCCAATTTTGTTTCCAAGCATTTAATGGATGCATCAAGGTGGCATGGACTGACACATTCCTAACTGAATGAGTTAAGAATTAGCACTGAATCAAAGAACCATAGGCTTGTGCCCTAACCTCAAGTCAATGGCTATAGGAGACTAAAGATTCCCTTGGATCAACATTGGCCAAAGGCCTGTACCAGCTGCCATTCACTATTTCTTGCAAAACAAACTTGCTCTACTATAAATAGAGCTCATTTGTGCTCTGTTTGAGTACACCAAAGCACTACAACTGATGCTTTCCTCAAAATCTCTCTCTGTAGGCCAAAATGCCTTCTTTTGCAAGTCATCTCTAAGTTTTTGAGTTAGAGAGCAATTCCACCTCATCTCATGATCCAAACACATCCAATATGTCATATCTAAGCTGTCCAAACACTCACTTGTGACCTGAAACACCAAAATCAGAAAATCCACCTCCAAAACCTCAAATTTGGACTTTTCTGCATTTTCCAAGCCACACCTTGATTCAGTCACTTCCACACCAAACAAGGTCTCAAACACACTCCAAATATCATCCTCATGTGTCCCAATTGGTTCCCCTCATCTGGAACACCATTTGAGAGAGTTGCCATATTGGTAACTTTTGCCCCTTTTGCAAGAAAGAGCTAAAACTTGTTCCTGAGGATTCCATCTGGTTTTGATCATCCTAAAAGCTTATAAGGGATCAATCAAGAGTGTCCAAAGCATTGAATTACTTCTGGCACAAGGATCTTGACAGTTAGCACAAGAAGCTCCAAGAGGTAAGTGCATGACAACTTGAACTCTTTGAATTATGGATTACTTTGAAGTCCACTGATCATAAACATCTCATGCATGTTGTATATGTTGTGTTTGAACCAAATTGCCCTGCTATTGTTGACTGAGTAGTGAGATAGCATAGAACATGCAAATCAAGGCCTATTTTGAAACCACTATCGGGTTTTAAAATAGGGACACTTTCTAAAAATTCCAAAAGCACCATTGGATTCCTCATGAAATTCTAGGCCAGATGCACCTAAATTTTGTCCAAATCCATGGAGAAATGAGAAATTTAGAGGCTTCACGTAAATATCCAAAACTTGCCTTGCCTTGGCCTTGGCCAGGCCTGAAAATAAGGCACCCCATATATGCACATGGGTGGTTTGGATACACGGATGTATCACCACCCCAGTAGTAGCGCGCACGTGTGTTTGTGTATGAGGTCGTGGGTTCAAACCCCACCCAGACCTTTTTTGCTACCTTCCCACATTTTTTCTATTTTCAATATTTTTATGGTTTTTGATAATTAATCCAAAAATTATTTTCTCCCTCAATTTTAATTATTTTTTATTGATTCTTTTTTTTTTGAAAATTCACAAAGATATTAAAATATTTTATTCCATGAAAATTTCACAAAAATATTATTGATTTCCTATATTTGATATTTTTGTAAAGAATTATATTTTTATTTGTTTTTAGACATTAAAAATATTTCTTTCTCCTGGTTTTGCAAAAATTCAAATGATTTTTAAATCATCCTATGAATGAAACATGATTTTCCAAATATAAATCCAAGATCATAACCTTTTTTTTCACATGTTTGATTATTTTATTTGAATTAAAATACATTTTAAATCAAAAAAATAGGGTTTTGATCATTATCACCCTAACAAATCTTTTCAAACATTTTTGGGCCTCCATTAGAGTGTAAGACCCAATCCCTTTTTAACCAAAACCTTTTTGGGCCTCAGTCATTGTATAAGACCCACTGTGTTTTCAAAAACCTCGGCGCGATCGTCGCCTTTTCAGCAAAATAACATGGGCCTCTCCTAGAGTTGTAAGCCCCATCACTTGTACAAAAATAAACTTTGGGCCTCTCATTGAGTTGTAAGACCCAACCCTCTTTGTAAATAAAACCTTTTTAGGCCTTAGTCATTGTATAAGCCCCAGTACAGTTTACAAAACAACAATCCGATTACTGTTTTTCATCTGGGGCTCTCCTTGAGTATAAGCCCCAACAATCTTTTCAAAACAACTTCCCTTTTGATTTAGGTTCAAATCCATAGTTGTTATCAAAACTTTCTTTAATTTCTTAAACAACTAACCATACATCTGTTACAAGGGAAGCTTGCTCGACTGTAAGTTTTATTAGCTTGTTTTACGTGCTTTCATATATATATATATATATATATATATATATATATATATATATATTTGTCTGTATTGCTGGAAGCTTGCTCACCTGTAAGTCCTTCTTTCATATCCTTTTAAATACTTGTCATATATCAACTGTATATATACTTGTATATCTGCTTAGAGTTTTCCCCGACAACTAAGTCTAGAATTAGGTAAAGCCAGTTGGTCACTCCTAAATACAGTCAAAACTAGTTCCCCCTAGGAATTTCCAGATACAGTCTTTCCTTCTCTTGGGCTTAAACAATATGGATTAAAGAGAAAGACATTATTCCCGGTGAAACTTTTCTCAGACTGTCACTATTAGAAATTGTCAAAGAAGTTCATTTCCCCCAGAGAGGATTAATTCCCGGTGAAACCTCTCTTGAATTTCTCCAAACCCTAGAACTGTTCACTAAAGAAAAGATTATTCTCGGTGAAACTTTTCTTGAACTTTTCTTAGGTTTGGAACCCACAGGCTTCCTAAAAGCATCCCCGCCTCCTCTTGGACTTTGTACAAGGACCCTCTGGCTTCTTAGAAGTTCTCATGCCTTCTCTCGGGCTTAATACAATGACCCTGAAGACCTCTCATCCCTTATAATACCTGCCTCCTCTTGGGAATCATACAAAGATAAACTCTTCCATACCAGTAGACTTGGACTGTCTAATCTCCTCTTGGATCTCAAAGACATTCTCAAGTTCCCTACAAACACAGGAAAAACCCTGGTCATTTAATCAATCTCCAGTAGAGTTAAAACCCGTGAGTTCTAAAACTCAGTCTTTTACCCCAAATTTCCCCAGCCAGGGTCAGCTTATCGTCAGTATAACTATCCCAAATCATAACCTCAAGGCATCTGATACCTCAACTCTTCTGTAAACCCTCAGCAAGAGTTGATCCCCGGACTTGGACCTGCCTCTAGATTTCAATAATCCTCAGCAAAAGATAGCCTTCTCTTAGGCTTTGTATAATGACATTCCTCAGCAGAGTTAGCCTTGAAAGCACTCTCTTGTTGAGACCATCACTCTCTTGTTGAGTTAACCCCCTGTTTAGCCTCAATCTTGGGATTTGTACAAGACAAACAAAGTACTCTTTTATTGAGTCAATCACCTTTCCTCACTCTCTTGTTGAGTAAAATCTTCTTTCTCAAAAGCACTCTCTTGTTGAGTCAGTCACCTTAAAGCACACTCTAACACCAGCGGAGTCAATTCCCCCAGCCTTCTTTTAGGCTTCGAGAAATAATATCCCTAAGCCGAATCAATATTCTTTTCAGCCTCCTCTTAGGCTTTGTATAATGATTTTACCCAGTAAGGTCGGCCTTAATCTTGGGCTTTATACAAGACACCTAAAAAATCCTCAGCTGAGTCAGTCAACTACCTTTCAGCCTCAATCTTGGGCTTTGTACAAGACACCAGATAAAACACTCTCTTGTTGAGTCAGTCTCATTTCAGCCTCAGTCTTGGGCTTTGTACAAGAGAAATCATACTCTCCAGTAGGGTCAATCTTCTTTTAGCCTAAATCTTGGGCTTTGTACAAGACAGATAAAACCTCTCACCCGTAGAGTCAGTTTCCCCTTTTAGCCTCAATCTTGGGCTTTGTACAAGACAGACAAAATATTTCCCCAGAAAAGTCAGCTTTCAGCCTCCTCTTAGGCTTTGTATAATGATATCCCCCAAAGGAGTCAAATCTCTTTTACCCCCAATCTTGGGCTTTGTACAAGACAGATAAATACACTCTTCTTGAGTCAGTCTTTTCCAGCCTTCTCTTAGGCTTTGTATAAGGACTTCCCCAGTGAAGTCAATCATTCTCTTAGCTTCAACCTTGGCCTTTGATCAAGGCACACAAAAATCAACATCCCCTCAGAGTAAATAAAAAACTTTCTGTAGGAAATCAAAGACATTTCTCTGTGTTATCACACATCAAAACAAATAAATCGAACAAACCCTAATCCCAGATAACTGTTGTAAGTGGCACACTTGTTGATTCAAAAATCCAAGCTGTCGTCCATCTCTTATCCTGGTAAAACTTCCTCTTTCATCTAATTGCTGTAAGTGGCAAGCCTCTGGATTATTTACATACATGCCACTGTCCCTCTCTTAGCATGAAAGACTCCTAAGGAAAAATGGCATTGCTCTACACTGAGTTAAAGTTTCCTCCTTCGGGATAAATCCCTCATAAAGGAAACTATGGCATTGCTGGATTCTCATATCCTAGTTAAAGTAATTTTCATTTATAAACAGTCATCCAACAGTTGTGATAAACAGACGAGATATCTCCTTTAGAGATGATGAATTCTCTCTCAGTCAAACCTTTTAGCTTCAATCTTGGGCTTTGAACAAGACACAAATAACCTTAAGCTTCAATCTTGGGCTTTGAACAAGACACCAAAACATCTTTTTCCTCCCATAGAATAGGAGGAACTACGATTGCTCTGATTTCCCTGTTTCTTTAAACAGGAATACGTAGGCATAAGATTGTGAAATCTTAGCGAACACACCAATCAAAAACTCTAGGTCCAGTAACTTCACACACCAATCAAAAACTCTAGGTCCAGTGCCTTCACACACCAATCAAAAACTTTAGGTACAATACCTTCATACCAATCAAAAACTTTAGGTCCAATACCTTCATGTCATACCCCAAATTTTGACCACTAAGATTTCCCATCATTGTGCAAATCATCATCACAATATGGAGAAACCATCCTACCTTGTCAGTCTCCCCAAAGATGGGTGAGCATCCACTACAATCAAAATTAGGGTTTCAAGCCCTCTCAGAACTTAGACAAAGGATCAATCAAGGAATGACATGATCTTCAACTTTTCTAACCTCTCAAACATCCACAATGGATCAAAAGGACTCCCACTTTAAGGATTAAGCACAAGTATGCTCCCTTTCAGGTGGATTAAGTCTCAAGATCGACAGTGTCACCAAATTAGGGTTTTGACCGGCCAGGGCCTCCAGATGGAAATTTTCATCTGGGCACAAGGCAATGATCCAAAACATAACCTAATATGCTCCATGGGACATCATGAACCTAATCATTAAGTCAATTTTGCCTCAGGGGATGCATTCACTAAAAATCAGGAATTAGGGTTTCTTGACCTAATTCACCCCTAAGTTGACTTTTGGACAAATCATGAACCAACACCTCAAGAGAGAGTTTGAGGGTCTCTAATGAACTATATTGATCCATTTGGAACAATGGATTAATCCAAGAAGCTTGAGCAACAAGTCTCAATTTCATCTGCACCACAATTAGAGTTTTAAGGGAAAAAGTCAACTGTAACTGACTTTTGACCAAGACATGCTCCTAAACCCTAGGACATACCTCAATATACCCTATGACACCCATGGAACATGTCCATAAAGTTTGATTTAGGTCAAGGACATGATTTTCTGAAGAATTGCACAGTTTGGAATTCATCTGATAAAAAGTCAACTGTGCACAAAAGTCAACTTTGACTTTTTGAGATTTTTCACCAAAATGGTTTTTTAACCCTAAAATGATGTTTATGTATGATTTGAATCATCATTCATCAAGAAAAATCAAGAAAAGTTGGATAACTTGTAAAAGGGGTAACCATAAAAACTTAGAAAATTTTCTAAGTTAAAAATAAAGTGACAAAGGTACCAACTTTGGAGGACCATAACTCCTAAACCACAAGGCCATTTTCTCTCATCCAAAGATGGATTTGTAGGTCTCATTACCCTCTACAAAAACTTCAACTAGGCCTAACTCCAATTCATTATGGATTTTGAGCTATGAGTGAGCCAAAGTGATTGAAAACATGAAAATATACCATTTTCCAACACTTAGAAAAATTCTGTCCAAGACAGATTTTGTTGAAACACCAAAACTTGTGAGATCTTTTCACATAGATGCAAGCTGAATCAAGTCCAAAGTTAAACATCAATGTTGTTGCATATGTTACTAAGAATTCAAAGAGCTCAACAGCATGAATTGATTCAACTTAAGCCATGAGAAATCCATGCCCAAAGTCATGCTGCTGCAAGCTGTTTTGGAAAAATCAGTTTGCATGTTTGCTTGCCACACACGATTTTGAGCCAAAGACTAAGGATCACTATGCCACCTGTGTTCAAACCAATCACAATGCAACTGATCCAACTGATAAGTCTAAGTCAAAGGGCCAAGGAATCTTCCAACTTGAAGTTCATCCACTTTGGCACATTTTGCCTTGAATTCAAAGTGCATTAATGTGGAATAGTGCATTGTCAAGGTAGCTACCCAAATCAATCAATTTCTCTGATTAAACAACATTAAAAACATCTGAGGAATGTGGTTTTGGTCAAGGCATAGCCCTGCTCTTGGGAATGGCTAGCTTGCCTTGCTTGAGAAGAAATCCTCCAAGCCAATCCATGCAAATGTGATCTGATCCAGCAGCCATTCACTATTCCTCTAAAACAAAAGTTGATCACCTATAAATAGAGGTCCCAATGGATCATTCAACTCACCCCAAAGCCAGTTACAGCAATACTTTATCTCATTCTTTCTTAAACCTCAAGTTTTCTTGTTTTTGAGTAACCACTATCGGGTTTTGAGTTGCAGCCACAATCAATCCATTCCAATTGCTCAAACACATCACATATGATGTATTTGAGGTGTCCAAATACTTAAACACCAACTGTAACACCCCAGGCTCAAAATTACTCTTCAACCAAGCCATTATGCTTCAATTTTGCAGGGGGAGGTCTCCAGCTTGATCCAAAGAATTTTAAAGTGTTCCAAAGCTTGCAACACACTCCATAACATCCATTGAAGCTGTAGGGATCATCAATTCATGACTGGAACACCATCTGGGCAAAGTTCCATTTCAGCTTGCATCAAGGTGAGCTTCAAACTTAAACTCCATGATCCATGCATATTTCCTCGCATGATATTTTTTCCATTTGATTGCCATCATGTGTTGATTGTTTTGCCCCAAGAAATTGGATCATAGACCTTATAACCATGCCTGCACGATTGCTTTTACAAATTAGGGTTCATCTGTGTTTATCATGATTATTTTACTCCACACTGAAAATGAATAAAATTGGGTATTGCCATCTTATTCCTTGTGAAAAAACGCACGGGTTTGGTGTTTGAATCATGTCCAATGGTTGAGAGATGAGTGAGATATGGTGCTTCACGCACGAGCTCGAGGAAGAAGATGGCCATGGCGCCATTCTTCAGGTTTTCCAACTAAGTTTGATATATATTTTTCACTTGCCATGTTATTAATGAATTGGCATTGCGCCCAGCGGTTCATCAGCTGGTTTTGTGAGTATTGGCAAGCGAGAGGTCTGGGGTTCGAATCCCCCTCGCCCCAGACTTCTTTTTATCACTTTTTTATTTTGTTATTTTTCATATTATTATTTTTAATGATTTGAAAAATTAATAACTCCTTCAATTTTTATCATTTTTGATTGGTTTTTTTTGCAACAATTCACAAAAATGTTGAAATATTTTATTCCACCAAAAAATTAAATTTATATTATTTATTTAATATAATTAGTATTTTGTGGATAAATTCATTTTTAATTGTTTTTAAACATTCTAAAAATGAATATTTACTTTGAAAATCAAAACCTAATGAATTTAAATATTCCTTGTGATTATCCCTCATTTTTTCAAACCTTAAGCAAAATCATAAGTGGATTATTCAAATTTATTTTGAATTTTGTTTGATTTTCTTTAAATATTTACTTTTAAAGATTAAAATTAGGGTTTTTTTTATTAATTCAACTTTCAAAATTGATTTTAAAAACAAATGGGCCTCTAATAGAGTGTAAGACCCAATCCTTTTTTTTTACCAAATCATTTTTGGGCCTCAGTGTATTGTATAAGTCCCGATACCGTCAAAAACAAACGGCACGATCGTCGCCTTTTCAAAATAACCTTGGGCCCTCCTCAAGCTATAAGACCCATTCAAAACACTTTTGGGCCTCTAATAGAGTGTAAGACCCAATCCCCTTTTAACCAAAACCATTTAGGCCTCACTTATTGTATAAGTCCCTTTGCGTTAAAAGGAAACCTCGACGCGATCGTCATTTTTAAACGGAAAAATCATCTGGGCCTACCCTCGTGTTATAAGCCCCACTCTTTTTCTTTAAACCTTTTGGGCCTCTTGAGAGAGTGTAAGACCCACCCCTTTATACAGAAAACTTTTTGGGCCTCAGTCACTTGTATAAGTCCCTCTGTATAAATTCAACAGTGCGCTCACTGATAAAACCCTGGGCCTCTCCTTGAGCTGTAAGCCCCAAATCTTTCTTTTTCAAAGCACTTTCTCCTTTGATTTTGAATATACTGTTGTTTTTAATCTTTCTTTGTTGAATAACTAACCAAACAACATGGAAGCTCTACAACCGAGTAAGTGGTTATTGCTTTCATTTACCGCTTTCATATACATATAACTGTATTGTGGGGCTGTTTCACTGTAAGTCTTCTTTCATAAACTCATATCAACTGTGTAATAATAGTATAGATATTTAGAGTTTCCCCGGCAACTACGTCTAGAACTAGGTGACGCCGTTTCGTTTATTCGTAGAAATAGACAACTAGATCCCCAATAGGATCACCAGATACATTCTTCTCTTCGGCTGTCCTCATTAGGAATTGTCAAGAAACTCTACTCCCAAAGATGAATGTCTTCTCCGTGAATGGCATCTTTGAGTTTCTTCCAAATTCTCGAACTTTCCTGACTTGATCTATTCCTTGTGAATAGCTTGCCTTGAATTTCTCGGGGTTTGGGGACCCACGGGCTTCTTAAAAGCATCGGCCTCCTCTTGGGCATCGTACAAGGACCCACAGGCTTCCTAAAAGCAACCCAGCCTCCTCTTGGGCTTAGTACAAGGACCCTACGGCTTCTTAGAAGTATTCACAGCCTCCTCTTAGGCTTCGTATAATGATCTCTTCCTCCGGGAATGATAGCCTCCTCTTGGGGTTAGTACAAGGATCGATCAGCTTCTTAAAAGTTTCTAGCCTCTTCTTGGGCTTCGTACAAATTGTCCCGACGACCTCCTAGAGGTATAGGAACAGAACTTAGTCATATGCGTAGAGCAGTCCTTTCATAGAGTCTACTACTGTTTCTCAAAGCATAGTACAAAAGATGAAACTCTAGACTTGGACAGTCTAATCTCCTTGAGTCTCAAAGACATTCTCAAGCACCCTTCAAGAATAGGAAGGAAACCCGCAGACTCGGACAGTCTCAATACCCTTTGGATTTCCCGCTTCCCTAAACAAACAGGAATAACCCGGATCCTTGAAATCAGATCCTTGAGTACAGTGTTGCTCATATAAGAACTGATTTTCTCTTTCAAAATCAGTATATTGGATCTGTCACTCAACCGAAACAGTTACAATAGCCTCATCTTGGGCTTTGTACAATGATTCTCCTTAGTGGAGTCAAAATAATGTTTAGCCTCTCTCTCGGGCTTTGTACGAGACACATAAGAGACTCCCTCGTTGAGTCAACCACCCCTTTCGCCTCCATCTCGGGCTTTATACGAGATACAAAAAGGTTCTTATTGAGCCAAACAAATTTTAGCCTCCATCTCGGGCTTCGTACGAGATACAAAAAAACTCTCTTGTTGAGTCAAATGGCCTTCATCTCGGGCTTTATACGAGATACCAAAAGATTCCCTCGTCGAGTCAAAACCCTTTTTGCATCTCTCTCGGGCTTTGTACGAGACACATATTAGCCTCCTCTTAGGCTTTATATAAGAAAACCACTGGTTGATCCAATCAACCTTTTAGCATCAAAACTGTGCCTCGTTCATAGTACCCAAACATCAACAACTCCTTCCCCTTCATCTAATCGCTGTAAGCGGCAAGCCTCTGGATCATCTACATCCATGCCACTGTCCCTCTTTTAGCATGAGAAGTTCCTAAGGAAAGATGGCATTGCTCTACACTGAGTTAAAGTCTTCTCCTTCAGGTTAAAATCCCCTATAAAGGAAATTATGGCATTGCTAGGATCCGCGTATCCCGGTTAAAGTAATCCTCCCTTTATAACCAGTCACCCAACAGTTGTGACAGACAAACCCTTCTTTAGAGATGACAAATTCTCTCTAAAGTCGAGGCCCTTCAGCTTCACATCTTGGGCTTTGAACAAGATACAAATAGACTTTTCAGCTTCACATCTTGGGCTTTGAACAAGATACAAATCACCTTTCGCTTCACGTCTTGGGCTTTGAACAAGACACCAAAAACCAATTTCCTCCCATAGAATAGGAGGAACTACGAACGCTCTGATTTCCCTATTTCGGTAAACGGGAATACGTAGGCATAAGATTGAAAGAAAAATCTTAGCGAGCACAATCAACAAAAAACCCAAATCCCATAAACATCAGTCCTAACATCCTAATCCTTGTTCCCCGCCAGAAAACTTCTGCCTAGATAAAAACCAGTATTGGCGAAAATACAAATAACCAGTACAAAGGCCCCCCACATTGATAGCATTCGTAAACTAACAGGCCGCTGTTTAAACTCAGTATGCAAGCAGGGTTAATTGGAGACATCTATTTCCCTTCCTTATTCAGCTTACAATAGGATAAAAAATGAATCGACCTGTAGTCAGCCTAACCGCAGAGAGCGACCAGCGCTTAAGAACCGCGTCCAAAATCGTTCGCTACAGAAAAAATGGAGCCCACCGTGGGGCCCATCTCTGTTTTCCATTTTCCTTTTCATCTCTTGTGTGAAACCACAGATTGGGGCTTCCGCCGGGGAACCCATTTCTGTTAAGAACTTAGGATCCTTAGCTTCAAAGGTCTAGGATGTTTAAGACAAATATATATACTGCTTTTCCTAATTGCTATACGTGTTTATTTTTCTGCTAATGGGAATGCGGGTGATGCCGTATGTGGAAAGACTGAGTATACACTTAAGATAAGTGATGGCGACAGGGTCGACCATCAACCTCAGTGGAGGCTGACCAACGCAACCCATTCACTCTCTTAGCCAATGGGCCGGTTGTTAAGTCTGAGAAGCTGAGGAGCCAAACCCTTTCGTAGTGCGAAAACTATCGGAAATAGTTGTTACGCGATACTACCCTCATTTGAGGCTGGTGATCTATTCTCGGTGAATGGCACTTACTCTAAGATTGCTCTACAACTCGCTGGCGATCCGCTTGTTGTTTTGCTTTCCTGGGAGGAGCTGAAGATAATGAGTACAGGTACAAAAATCACCCTAGTATAAACCTTTGGGATGGGTAGAGCCTTGACTTCATGACAACGACCCTTTGACCCCATGTTTTTTCTATGTTTGTGTGTGCTGCATTCATGCATTCATCTAAAAAACATTAAAACGAAAAAAAACTTCTCTTCTAGTCTCTCTGTTTTTCAAATTAAACTAAGACTGTTTTTGCAAATATCAGAGAAAAGGATTGCACTAATGGATTTCGATAGAAGGAGAACTCATAAGTACACCTTCAAGGTTCCAAAACTAGAGGATTTGAGAAGGTTAGCAAGGATGATCACTAACCCTGAGGCTTTCAGAGCCAAACACGGAGGTCTGCTGCCTCTGTTAAGAGTCCATGTGATTGAGGGAATCCTGGATGCGCTCATTCAGTTTTACGATCCAGTTCATCACTGTTTCACATTCCCAGATTACCAGTTAGCACCAACGCTGGAGGAGTATACTCATCTGACTGATCTACATATCACTGATCGAGCTCCATTTTCTGGACTGGAAGAAATTCCAAAGAATCAGACCATTGCAAGAGCAATTCATTTGGACGAGTCTGAGGTCAGGACTCACATGACTACTAAGGGTGGCATCCAAGGTTTTCCGGTCCAGTTCTTGACGAAGAAGGCCCTGTATTTTACCAATATAGGAAACGTTGCTGCTTTTGAAAGCATCTTTGTCTTGCTCACCTACGGGTTATTTTTGTTTCCCAACATTAATAATTTCGTCGATGTTAACTCCATTAAGGTTTTTCTCATTGGAAACCCTGTGTCGACTTTGCTCGCAGATGCGTATCATTCTGTACACTTGGGAAATTTGTACAGCGGAGGGGAGATCACATGCTGTGTACCTCTGCTTTATAAATGGTTTATCTCCCACTTGCCCAAGTCTGTTGCTTTTTGGGATTGTAAGAGTGCCTTACGTTGGTCACAGAAGATCATGTCTCTTACCAACTCTGATATAGACTGGTGTAATAGGATCTATGATGGAATCAGGATCATTGATCGTTGTGGAAACTTCCCCAACGTACCCCTTATAGGAACTAAAGGAGGAATCAACTACCATCCGGTATTGGTTCGCCGTCAATTTGGATACCCGATGAGACACATCCCACTAGGCGTTCATCTGGAAGGTCTTTTCTTTAAAGAAGGAGAAAACGACAGAGCACTAAAGATGGAAATAGTGCAAGCTTGGAAACATGTTCATAAGAAAGGAAGAGAGTCTCTGGGAAAACCGGACTGTATCTCGGTGGAGCCTTATCTCCATTGGGTACAAACTAGAGCTCTCAAGATAAAAATGCCTTATCCTCGTTACAGAATTCTTTCGCCGAGGGAATCGGTCATGTACTTCATGACGGAAACTGAAAGGCTTCAGGTTACTCTCAACAAAGTTCAAAAAGAGATAAGGTCTTGGAAGAACAAGTACTGCACCCTCGACATAGAGTGCATCAAAATACAGCAATTACTGAAAGAGAAAGATGCTCTGATTGAAATTTTGGAGCAACATGCTGTAGAGAACCAAGATGACCAAAGGAATTTGCTCACTCCTTTCACCTGGCAAAGGAATGACAACCCGACAACGGCCCAAGAGCCCCGGTCAAAGAAAAGGAAAGTCCCAGAATCAGCACCCGATTTCTCTTCAGAGAGGACTCGGGACCCATTAGCTTAGGTTTCTGTTTCTGCACTTTGTAATCTACTGTATTTCATTTCTGTAATCCTTGGAATTTCAATAAAAAGGGGTTTCCCCACTGTTTGATATTTGCAATCTAATTGTCGAAGTTTATTTTGATTAAACCAAGAAAAACAATTAATATAATCATTGCATTCATCATTCTCACATCGCGTATTCTTCTTCCCTACGAATCTCACGTTTGTGTCTCGATTCTAGAGTCAAACTGTCTCATTCGTACAATACTCGGGCCAATCGTCAAATAAAGATGGATGATCTTGAGGAAGAAAACAGAGAGCTGAAAGAAGAGATCAACGCTCTGAGGGAGGATATGAGAAAGCTTCGTAACGACATGCAAGCCATGGCAGAAGCTCAGCTACAAAGGACTGTGATCTCAGAGATCACCTCAACGCTCATCGTGGAGAAGTATGATCCTAGGTATCAAATGCCGAAAGATCATCCTTAGGGCATGCCTGTTAACTATATCCCGGAAGGATATGTTCCGCCGATCACTGAAGATCAGGGAATCACAACAGAAGCCGCTGGGCCTGAAGGTTACAAACTTCGGGAAAGCGAAGATGCCCGGGGCATACTGAAGACTCCTGAAGGTTACAAACTTCGGGAAATGCCAAGATTTGCTGCCGTAGTCACGATACCACCCCCTGTGGTGCACACTGTCCCGGAAGGACAGATTCCGCCAACACCTTCTGGTAAGAAGGAAACTATGTTTGACATAATGGATGAATTCCAGGAACAGTTCCTGGAAATGCAGAAGGAACTGCAAGCCATTCGCGGTCAGGATCTATTTGGAAAGGACGCCAGAGATCTCTGCTTGGTCCCTAACGTGAAAGTTCCGCACAAATTCCAAGTGCCCGACTTTGAAAAGTACAAGGGTAACTCTTGCCCTCAAAGCCATCTGGTGATGTACGCTCGGCGGATGTCAGCTCAAACGGAGAATCAGGACCTACTGATTCACTACTTTCAGGATAGTTTAACCGGTGCCGCACTCAAATGGTACATGGGTTTAAACCATACTACGATCAGCACTTTCAGAGATCTTGGTACTGCCTTCGTCCAACAATACAAATACAATTTGGACATGGCACCCGACAGAGATCAACTCAGATCAATGTCACAAAAGGACAAGGAAACCTTTAAGGAGTATGCTCAAAGGTGGCGTGAAATTGCCGCTCAAATTTGTCCACCTCTTGAGGAAAAAGAGATGACAAAGATCTTCTTAAAGACCTTAAGCTCGTTTTACTATGACCGAATGGTTGCCAGTGTGCCCAGTGATTTCACCGAAATGGTGGGCATGGGTGTACGTCTTGAGGAAGCCGCCCGAGAAGGACGTTTGGTAAAAGACACTGTATCGACGAGCGGTACTAAAAAATACGGTAGTGCTCTCCCTAAGTAGAGAGAACAAGATATTGGGAATATCTTTCTCGGAAAGCAAAGGTGACGTTATCAGCCAGTAGCAGCTGTGACTCCTGCTATTAGCCTTGCGCCTATTCCTACTTATCAACCTCAGGTTGCGCAGAGCCAACCTGATCAGCAAAGGACGCAACAGCCTCTTCAGCAGACTCGTCCTCAATACAACAACAACCGTACAACACGGCCACCAGGATTTGATCCTATACCCGTAACGTACGCAGAGCTGTTTCCCTTACTGCTA
Organism: Lathyrus tuberosus; assembly: GCA_022829125.1. Lineage (NCBI taxonomy): Eukaryota > Viridiplantae > Streptophyta > Magnoliopsida > Fabales > Fabaceae > Lathyrus > Lathyrus tuberosus. The sequence goes on along the minus strand of JALAZF010000073.1, from coordinate 160,441 downwards.
GGCAAGGGGCACATTCAGACTAAGTCCCCTCTTACAGTTCCGGAAAATCCACTTTTTTGGTTTAAGGTGGATCAAACTTGCCCTTATCATCAAGGAGGTTCAGGGCATAGCATTGAAACTTGTCTTAATTTCAAATCCGACGTGCAAAAGCTTGTTAGGAGCGGGCTCTTATCTTTCAAAGATACGAATCCTAATGTTCTTACGAACCCGCTGCCTCAACATGAGAAGGCTGCAGTCAATCTGATTGAGAAAGAGACTAACAATGTCTATCAAATTCACGATGTACTCTTGTTAAAGACCAATCTGGTCAAGATGCATTGTAGACAGAGTGGATATGGCCATGTGCCACCTCATAACTATCATCAGTATGATATTTGCTCTAAAGGATGTTCTGTGGTGCAAGCGGCTCTACCGGAACAAATGGATCTCGGATGGATCCAAGAGCACCGAGTTCGTGGAGTTAACATGGTCTATACGAATTCTAATGTCATTCAGAACCACGACATCCGTGCAATGAATGTCAACTTGGTGGCAATGCACTCAAGGCAAAGCCAATATCATAATCTGCCACGGTACGATTACAGTTCCTGTCTGACTTGCTCGGTAAACAAATAGGGATGCTCTTTCATACAAGAGGCCCTCCAGCATCAGATAGATCTTGGATGGATCCAAGACTACCATGATAGGAACTCCTATCAGATCAATATGGTTCAAATCTTTGACATTCGCGTGATGAATACCAACCTGGTAGAGTTACATGCTGAGCAGGTCCGACTTGGATTCTTAATATCACATGACTATCAAAACTGTAAAGCGGGTTGCAAAAACGATCAGGGTTGTACCGTTGTCCAAGAGGCACTTCAGCACTTGTTAAATCACTGGTGGATGCCAATCTATATGGATGAGGATACTCAGTAAATTAGTATCAATAACAGGAATCCTACTCGACGTCAAAGTCAGGATGTCCGAGCAATGGAAGGTAACCTAGTGAGGTTACATTGTATTCAAAGTGGGCGTGGCCAGGTGCCACTGCACAATTACGACCGTTGTAGCATCTGTTCGGAAAGTAATCAAGGGTGTTACCTTGTGAGAGCGGCTTTTCAAGGTCAGGTGGATCGTGGAGAAATTCGTCCATATCCGGGTTCTGGACCTATCGACTGGACGCTGAACTACCTTGCCAATCAAGTCGAGGATGTTGTCACCATCTCTGGTCATCACAGGACCAGGGATGTTTTTGCCATCATCCCTCTACTTGACGAATCTAAAGTTCCCAACCAGGAACGAATCGAGAGTACTTATGATGGTCAGAAAAATTAGAAGGTTCCTATAGTCATCTATCTGCCGGGACCATTACCGTATGAATCAACTAAGGCTATCCCTTACAAATACGGTGCAACAATAGTCGAGAATGGAAAGGAAATTCCATTACCCTCCGTTGTGAATATTGCAGACATCAGTCGTGTAACACGGAGTGGTAGAATCTTCAACCGAGGGGTTGAGGAACATAACAAAGAAAAAGAACTTCAGACGGAAGCTCCTAATCTACCAGTCGGTTAATCCAGTAATCCCGACCTTTCGAAAAATGATGATGAGATGCTGAAGCTCATCCAAAGGAGTGAATACAACATTGTTGATCAACTGTTACAAACTCCTTCAAAGATCTCGGTATTATCACTGTTACTCAACTCAGAAGCCCACAGGGAGGCTCTACAGAAAGTCTTGGAACAAGCCTTTGTGGAACAGGATGTAACAATCAGACAGTTCGATAGTATTGTCTCTAACATCACTTCCTGCAATAATTTGGGATTTAGTGATGAGGAATTACCCGAAGAGGGTCGCCGTCATAAGATGGCACTCAATATCACAATCAACTGCTAGGATGATGCTTTAGCCAGCGTACTGGTAGACACAGGGTCAGCCCTGAATGTTATGCCGAAGTCTACTTTGATGCAGTTATCATTCAAAGGCCCTCCGATGAGAGTCAGCGAGGTCGTCGTTAAAGCATTCGACGGATCCAGAAAAACAGTTATCGGCGAAGTCGACCTTCCCATAACTATTGGTCCTCACACTTTCCAGGTCACTTTCCAGGTCATGGACATCCGGGCAACATACAGTTGTTTATTAGGAAGACCTTGGATACATCAGGCTGGAGCGGTTACGTCAACCCTCCACCAAAAGCTAAAGTTCGTCAAGAACGATCAACTTGTCACGGTTTGTGGGGAACAAGCCTTGCTTGTGAGCAACTTTTCATCATCTACTGGTATAGAACCCGAGGAGGTTATTGGGACACAGTTCCAAGCACTGTCGGTGGGCAAGGACAATCAATTCGAAAGAGGAACCTTGATTTCCTCATACAACGATGCTATCAAAATGGTCAAGAACACCGATACGATAGGATGGGGATAACTTGTCATCCCTATTGATAATAAAACAAAGAAGGGTCTTGGTTTTTCTGCGACCTGTACCCAGACAGCTACCAACGATGAAAGTCTTCATCCCCTTCAAAACTTCTTCCACAGTGGAGGTTTCCTTCACCCAGTGTCTCAGACAGTTCATGCTATCAATGAGGAAGATCCCTCTGACACAGATGAAGAGTGGAAGTCCTATCTTAATGAGGACGGTTATATGTCTCAGGAAGAGGTGCCTATGCCTTTTTGCTTTCCTACAGAAAGTCCGAGATTTATACCAAGGTCAGATGTCGAAATGATATATGGAGATTGTGATCCGGAAGGATGCCGTGCTCCGCCAAATTCATTGGAGGAGGACACTCTGATGAAAGACAACTTTGACCACAACTACTATGGCCCAATGGATGCTCTGCCAATGTGGCAACCTTACCCAGGAAACTTGGGGCAAGAAAGTCAGCCGAACAATGAAAATCAGCTGAGTCTCATTGAACAGAATACCTGTGTCCCCACCATGTCATGGGATCAACACTCAGGTCATTCAGAAGCTACTCAACATGAAGATGAATTCGCAACGTTTGCGGGACTTGAGTCCATCAACTATGCTTTTCCCGAGGTCAACGTCATCGAGAGGGATGACTCCTCCAGTTCCAAAGAAGTGTGGGACACCCTGGGACAACCAAGTGGAAAATACGACTTTATGGTCAAGTACACTGCGCCCGAAAGCTCTCGTATCAGGTTCGAAGACATCCAGCCAACTGGATGGGGAGATACAGCTGAGAGCACCAATGCTATGCAAAATACAACAGAGGAATTCTCCTACGACAACTCTGCCTGGGAGACAGATTCCAATGATCCTGCTCCACCAGAAATCAACGTCATTTCTGAAGAAAAATCAAGGAAGGTGCCAGACTTTGTGATTCACCGAGGAGTTCGCCGCCAATGGGTTGCTGTCGAGGTTCCGAAGGTCGTTCATCAGTCAAAGTAATTGCCATCTTTTAACCTTTCACCCTGCCCAGGTGAAACGGGTGTTTTGATAGGGCTCGCTTTTTGTAAATTTTCCTCTTCGCTTTGCCCAAAGCGACAGAGTTTTGTTTTATAGGGCTGTAGTTTCAGGGATCAACTTGTTCATTAATAAAATAACGTTGTTCTGTAATTTCCGCATTAATTACTATTTTCTCTTTTTGCTTTTTCAAAAAATGGTAATCCTAAATAAAACAATTCAAAAATAAAAACAAGCAGTAAAATAAAAACACTGCACACACTTGCATTTTCTCTATCTCTTCTAAACACGAATCATTACGTCATGCAGATTGCTTGTTTTAAACCCCATTGAAACATACGATCCGATGGCTTTGCCCAACTTTGAGTTCCCGGTATTCGAGGCTGAAGAAGAAAATGACGACAAAATTCCAGAAGAGATCTCCCGATTACTCAGACAAGAGGAAAGGTCCATTGAACCTCACAAAGAGCCGTTGGAAACGGTAAACTTGGGTTCAGAGCAAGAGAGAAAAGAAATAAGGATCAGAGCTCTGCTCAGTCCAACTGCCAGAGAGAGTTTGATAAAGCTTCTCAAAGAATTCCCCGATGTGTTCGCTTGGTCCTATCAGGATATGCCAGGGTTGGATACTAGCATCGTGGAACATCACTTACTATTAAGATCAGAATGTCTGCCAGTAAAACAAAGGTTGAGACGCACTCACCCGGACATGGCCATCAAAATCAAAGAGGAAGTACAGAAACAGATTGACGCAGGTTTCCTCGCCACATCGGAATATCCTCAATGGTTAGCCAACATCGTACCCGTTCCCAAAAAGGACGGAAAGGTCAGAATGTGTGTTGATTACAGAGATTTGAACAAGGCAAGTCCAAAGGATGACTTTCCTTTATCACACATTGACATGCTGGTAGACAGTACAACAAAGTTCAAAGTTTTCTCCTTCATGGATGGATTCTCGGGCTATAACCAAATCAAAATGGTGCCGAAAGACATGGATAAAACTTCATTCATTACCCCATGGGGTACTTTTTGTTACAAGGTAATGCCGTTCGGTTTGAAGAACGCCGGGGCAACCTATCAAAGGGCCATGACTACTCTGTTTCATGACATGATACACAAAGAAATTGAGGTATATGTCGATGATATGATTGCAAAATCAAGAACAGAGAGTGAGCACGTTGAACATCTGTCAAAATTGTTCGAACGTCTAAGAAAATTCAAGCTCCACTTGAATCCCAACAAGTGAACCTTCGGTGTCCGTTCAGGGAAACTACTAGGGTTCATCGTCAGCCAGAAAGGAATTGAAGTTGATCCTGACAAGGTCAAGGCCATTCAAGAAATGCCTTCTCCGAAAACTGAAAAACAAGTCAGAGGATTCCTGGGACATTTGAACTACATCTCCAGATTCATATTCCTCATGACCGCCACATGTGCGCCGATTTTCAAATTACTGAAAAAGAACCAGGATTGCGTTTGGTTAGAAGATTGCCAAACCGCCTTCGACAGTATTAAGGAATATCTGTTGAATCCGCCGATTCTATCACCCCCAGTGGAAGGAAGACCACTGATCATTTACCTCACAGTTCTAGAGGACTCAATGGGATGTGTACTTGGCCGACAAGACGAAACTAAAAGGAAAGAGTCTGCCATTTACTATCTAAGCAAGAAATTCACCGACTGTGAAACTCGATACACAATGCTCGAGAAAACTTGCTGTGCTTTGGCTTGGGCAGCCAAACGTCTTCGCCAGTACATGATTCGTCATACTACTTGGTTGGTCTCCGAAATGGATCCAATCAAATATGTTTTCGAAAAGCCTGCTCTCACGGGAAGAATCGCCCGTTGGCAGATGTTGTTATCAGAATATGACATAGAGTACCACGCTTAGAAAGCCATTAAGGGAAGTATTTTAGCTAATCATTTGGCTCATCAACCGATTGACGGTCAAGAATCAATCGGGTTTGACTTCCCAGACGAAGATGTCATGTATCTAAAAATGAAAGATTGCGATGAACCGCTACCCAGTGAAGGGCCAGAACCAGATTCCCAATGGGGGCTTATCTTTGACGGAGCAGTTAATCATTATGGAAACGGAATTGGGGCAATCATTGTTACCCCTCAGGGTACCCACATTCCTTTCACCGCTCGACTTACGTTCAAGTGTACAAATAACGAGGCCGAATACGAAGCTTGTATTATGGGTCTCGAAGAAGCGATTGATTTAAGGATCAAGAACTTGGATGTATACGGCGACTCTGCCTTGGTTATCAATCAGATAAAAGGAGATTGGAACACATACCAATCAGGATTGATTCCTTACAAGGATTATGCGAGAAGGTTGCTATCTTTTTTCAACAGAGTTGAGTTTCATCACATCCCTCGTGAGGAGAATCACATGGCTGATGCATTAGCCACTCTCTCTTCCATGATTAGTGTAGGTCAATGGAATGACGTACCTAAGATCGACATAATGCGCCTTGAACGGTCCGCTTACATCTTCACAATTGAAGCAGTCATAGACGACAAACCTTGGTATCACGATATCAAATGCTTCCTTCAGAAACAAGAGTACCCACCTGGGGCATTAAGGAAGGACAGAAAAACCCTTAGAAGATTGGCTGGAAACTTCTTCCTGAGCGGTGACACTCTCTATAAGAGAAATTTTGACATGGTTTTGCTCCGATATGTCGACAGACCAGAAGCAGACACACTTATGAAAGAAATTCATGAAGGATCCTTTGGCACTCATGCCAATGGACACGCAATGGCGAGAAAAATTCTCAGAGCAGGGTACTATTGGTTGACAATGGAATCCGACTGCTACAAGTACATGAGGAGGTGTCACAAGTGTCAGATATACTCCGACAAAATTCATGTACCGCCATCACATCTCAAAGTTCTTTCTTCCCCATGGCCTTTTTCCATATGGGGAATCGACATGATTGGCTTGATTGAGCCTAAGGCTTCAAACGGACATCGGTTCATCCTTGTAGCCATTGACTATTTCACCAAGTGGGTCGAAGCAGCGTCATTCGCTAATGTAACCTGACAAGTGGTGGTCTGATTTATCAAAAACAATATCATATGTCGTTATGGTGTTCCGGGCCAGATCATTACTGATAATGGATCTAACTTGAACAATAAGATGATGAAAGAGTTGTGTACTGAGTTCAAGATTAAACACCATAACTCATCTCCCTACCGACCCAAGATGAACGGAGCGGTAGAAGCGGCTAACAAGAACATCAAGAGGATTGTTCAAAAGATGGTTGTAACATACAAAGATTGGCACGAGATGCTACCCTTTGCTCTTCACGGTTATCGTACATCTGTCCGCACTTCAACAGGGGCAACCTCTTTCTCTTTAGTGTATGGCATGGAGGCAGTGCTCCCCATAGAAGTAGAGATCCCGTCAATCCGAGTATTGATGGAAGCTAAGCTCACCGAAGCTGAATGGTGTCAAAGTTGACACAACGAACTGAATCTGATCAAAGAGAAGCGAATCACGACTCTATTCCACGGTCAGTTGTATCAACAGAGAATGAAGAAGGCGTTCGACAAAAAGGTTCGACCCCGCATCTTCAGGAAAGGAGACCTTGTGCTCAAGAAGATACAATCATTTCTCACTGACTCTCGGGGCAAGTGGACTCCGAATTATGATGGCCCTTATGTGGTCACGAAAGCTTTCTCAGGCGGTGCCTTGAGACTTGCAACCATGGACGGAGAGGAATTTTCCTACCCCACGAATGTTGATGTAGTCAAGAAATACTTCGCCTAAACTAAAAAAAAAAAATGTCTCGGTGGATTGAAAACCCGAAAGGGCGGTCCAGGCAAAAATTAGAGACATGAAAAAAATCATCCCGGTGGATTGGAAACATCAAAGTATAATCCAGGCAAAAATTAGGGATAATGGCAAGTAACTATGTTCAACAGAGGCAAATCCCTCAGCAGCAGTTACACCATCCATCGGAGGAAAACTCCAGTCAAGGTCATCTTCGACAGAAGCTCAGAATGTCCCGAATTCAAAGTTGGTAGAAGGATAGTGGTCGTTATGTTTCAACGTAGCCCTTTTCCCTGTAAATTACCATTTTCAAACTTTGTATATACTCTTTGGAATCACGCGTTTGGCTGATCTCCATCTTATCAATAAAATTTAAGCCCTTGTGCTTTTGTTTGTAATTCTTATTTAATTTAGCTTTACAGAATGACGTTGTTAACATGATTAGCGATTCTTGAAATAAATCAAAAATGAATTTACTTGATAAAAATTTTTCTGCTTTTTTTTTTAAAATAAAGATGGAAATTTCTTTTGACTATTGAACATCGAAAGAACATCGATCGCTTCTCCAGAAGTAATCGAACCTCAAAGTGCAGAATCAAAGTACTCCTTCTAACCCAGTACGCCTGAATGAAGGGATCAACTGTGTCAGAGACCTTGTTTCGTCTGACCCGCCTCGGCCGAGTTCTTATCTCCTAAGCCCGATCAACGATATTCCCCGCAGGGACTATCTCCCATAAGCAAGGTGGAATTGCTATTTTGAACCAACGATATTTCTATACGCCCCGCGATGGCCGAATATCCAGTCGGGTTCACCCGTTAGTTTGTATGTCGCGTCAGTTTTGTCAGCATATACATACATACATCATGCATTATTGATTTGCATTCACATTTCATATTGCATCACCATCACTCTAGTCGGTCTTGTCCCCTAAGTGGTAGAAGTCCTCTCAATCGAGTTGTCAGTTCTTGCCTCGTCAGGAAACGCTGCGTTTGGACAACGTCGCTTCCAGTTTATTTCTGGAAAGAAGTTGGTCCTTGACCACTTTGATAACTTGAACCTCTGAAAAGCCAGAGAAAACTTTCAACAAATGTCACTCTTCGCCATTGAAGATGATGTCTTTGCTTTCCCAGATTAAGGAAAATCCACAGAGAAAGCCTCCTAAGCAGAGATGTGGCAGTGCAGCTGCCTTTCTCCAAAAGACCACTGATGAAAAGGTCATCGGCACCTCAAAATTCGATCCCATCATATGGCATTTCTCCGGGAAGATCCCGAGAAAAGTATGATGTAAGCTCCCAAACGAAAACAGTCTCTCAAGAGACTAGCTTTCCCCAGTAGAATCGACAAATGGCGTCTCCAACAGAGAAGTTTGTGCAACTCTACAACTCAGACGACTGGGTTCCCCAGCAAGTCTGACATCAAAACTTTTTTCGTCAAATGGCATCTCCCCAGGAAAATTCGGCGAGAAGTTTGAGGGAAAACCGCTACTAATAGCGTTCCTTGTCAAGAAAGTTTATTGACAAAAGAAACCGAGACCAGATCCTTGGTAGGAAACCAGGATCGAGGGGAAGTTTATATCAGAAACCGACCCCAGATCCTTGGTAGGAAACCAGGATCGAGGGGAAGTTGACAAAAGAAACTAAGACCAGTTCCTTGGTAGGAAACCAAGAACGAGGGGAAGTTCATTTCAGAGACTAAGACCAGTTCCTTGGTAGGAAACCAAGAACGAGGGGAAGTTCATCTCAAAAGAAAACTGAGACCAGTTCCTTGGCTGAAGACCAGGATCGAGGGGAAGTTTACCTTTTCTAAGCATCATGGCTTAGCTAAAGAAGATGAATGCGTAAGTTACCATTCATAACCACCATCAAAATTTCAGGTATTCCGATATTTAATCCTCTTGCACCCCGAATGCCCGAACACCTTCGTCATTCACACCTTCGGGTCCAAGAAGATTAAATAGGGGCATCTGTCATACCCCAAATTTTGACCACTAAGATTTCCCATCATTGTGCAAATCATCATCACAATATGGAGAAACCATCCTACCTGTCAGTCTCCCCAAAGATGGGTGAGCATCCACTACAATCAAAATTAGGGTTTCAAGCCCTCTCAGAGCTTAGACAAAGGATCAATCAAGGAATGACATGATCTTTAACTTGTCTAACCTCTCAAACATCCACAATGGATCAAAAGGACTCCCACTTTAAGGATTAAGCACAAGGATGCTCCCTTTCAGGTGGATTAAGTCTCAAGATCGACAGTGTCACCAAATTAGGGTTTTGGTCGACCAGGGCCTCCAGATGGAAATTTTCATCTGGGCACAAGGAAATGATCCAAAACATAACCTAATATGCTCCATGGGACATCATGAACCTAATCATCAAGTCAATTTTGCCTCAGGGGATGCATTCACTAAAAATCAGGAATTAGGGTTTCTTGACCTAATTCACCCCTAAGTTGACTTTTGGACAAATCATGAACCAAGACCTCAAGAGAGAGTTTGAGGGTCTCTAATGAACTATATTGATCCATTTGGAACAATGGATTAATCCAAGAAGCTTGAGCAACAAGTCTCAATTTCATCTGCACCACAATTAGGGTTTTAAGGGAAAAAGTCAACTGTAACTTTGACTTTTGACCAAGACATGCTCCTAAACCCTAGGACATACCTCAATATACCCTATGACACCCATGGAACATGTCCATCAAGTTTGATTTAGGTCAAGGACATGATTTCCTGAAGAATTGCACAGTTTGGAATTCATCTGATAAAAAGTCAACTGTGCACAAAAATCAACTTTGACTTTTTGAGATTTTTCACCAAAATGGTTTTTTAACCCTAAAATGATGTTTATGTATGATTTGAATTATCATTCATCAAGAAAAATCAAGAAAAGTTGGATAACTTGTAAAAGGGGTAACCATAAAAACTTAGAAAATTTTCTAAGTTAAAAATAAAGTGACAAAGGTACCAACTTTGGAGGACCATAACTCCTAAACCACAAGGCCATTTTCTCTCATCCAAAGATGGATTTGTAGGTCTCATTACCCTCTACAAAAACTTCAACTAGGCCTAACTCCAATTCATTATGGATTTTGAGCTATGAGTGAGCCAAAGTGGCTGAAAACATGAAAATATACCATTTTCCAACACTTAGAAAAATTCTGTCCAAGACAGATTTTGTTGAAACACCAAAACTTGTGAGATCTTTTCACATAGATGCAAGCTGAATCAAGTCCAAAGTTAAACATCAATGTTGTTGCATATGTTACTAAGAATTCAAAGAGCTCAACAGCATGAATTGATTCAACTTAAGCCATGAGAAATCCATGCCCAAAGTCATGCTGCTGCAAGCTGTTTTGGAAAAATCAGTTTGCATGTTTGCTTGCCACACACGATTTTGAGCCAAAGACTAAGGATCACTATGCCACCTGTGTTCAAACTAATCACAATGCAACTGATCCAACTAATAAGTCTGAGTCAAAGGGCCAAGGAATCTTCCAACTTGAAGTTCATCCACTTTGGCATATTTTGCCTTGAATTCAAAGTGCATTAATGTGGAATAGTGCATTGTCAAGGTAGCTACCCTACTCAGTCAATTTCTCTGATTAAACAACACTAAAAACATCTAAGGAATGTCATTTTGGTCAAGGCATAACCCTGCTCTTGGGAATGGCTAGCTTGCCTTGCTTGAGAAGAAATCCTCCAAGCCAATCCATGCAAATGTGATCTGATCCAGCAGCCATTCACTATTCCTCCAAAACAAAAGTTGATCACCTATAAATAGAGGTCCCAATGGATCATTCAACTCACACCAAAGCCAGTTACAGCACTGCTTTCTCTCATTCTTTCTTAAACCTCAAGTTTTCTTGTTTTTGAGTAACCACTATCGGGTTTTGAGTTGCAGCCACAATCAATCCATTCCAATTGCTCAAACACATCACATATGATGTATTTGAGGTGTCCAAACACTTAAACACCAACTGTAACACCCCAGGCTCAAAATCACTCTTCAACCAAGCCATTATACTTCAATTTTGCAGGTGGAGGTCTCCATCTTGATCCAAAGAATTTTAAAGTGTTCCAAAGCTTGCAACACACTCCATAACATGCATTGAAGTTGTAGGGATCATCAATTCACAACTGGAACACCATCTGGGCAAAGTTCCATTTCAGCTTGCATCAAGGTGAGCTTCAAACTCAAACTCCATGATCCATGCATATTTCCTCACATGATATTTTTGCCATTTGATTGCCATCATGTGTTGATTGTTTTGCCCCAAGAAATTGGATCATAGACCTTATAACCATGCCTGCATGATTGCTTTTGCAAATTAGGGTTCATCTGTGTTCATCATGATTATTTTACTCCACACTGAAAATGAATAAAATTGGGTATTGCCATCTTATTCCTTGTGAAAAAACGCACGGGTTTGGTGTTTAAATCATGTCCAATGGTTGAGAGATGAGTGAGATATGGTGCTTCACGCACGAGCTCGAGGAAGAAGATGGCCATGGCGCCATTCTTCAGGTTTTCCAACTAAGTTTGATATATATTTTTCACTTGCCATGTTATTAATGAATTGGCATTGCGCCCCAGCGGTTCATCAGCTGGTTTTGTGAGTATTGGCAAGCGAGAGGTCTGGGGTTCGAATCCCCCTCGCCCCAGACTTCTTTTTATCACTTTTTTATTTTGTTATTTTTCATATTATTATTTTTAATGATTTGAAAAATTAATAACTCCTTCAATTTTTATCATTTTTTATTGGTTCTTTTTGCAACAATTCACAAAAATGTTGAAATATTTTATTCCACCAAAAAATTAAATTTATATTATTTATTTAATATAACTAGTATTTTATGGATAAATTCATTTTTAATTGTTTTTAAACATTCTAAAAATGAATATTTACTTTGAAAATCAAAACCTAATGAATTTAAATATTCCTTGTGAATATCCCTCATTTTTTCAAACCTTAAGCAAAATCATAAGTGGATTATTCAAATTTATTTTGAATTTTGTTTGATTTTCTTTAAATATTTACTTTTAAAGATTAAAATTAGGGTTTTTTTTTATTAATTCAACTTTCAAAATTGATTTTCAAAACAAATGGGCCTCTAATAGAGTGTAATACCCAATCCTTTTTTTTTACCAAATCATTTTTGGGCCTCAGTGTATTGTATAAGTCCCGATACCGTCAAAAACAAACGGCGCGATCGTCGCCTTTTCAAAATAACCTTGGGTCTCTCCTCGAGCTATAAGACCCATTCAAAACACTTTTGGGCCTCTAATAGAGTGTTGTATAAGTCCCTTTGCGTTAAAAGGAAACCTCGGCGCGATTGCCAGTTTTAAACAGAAAAATCATCTGGGTCTACCCTCGTGTTATAAGCCCCACTCTTTTTCTTTAAACCTTTTGGGCCTCTTGAGAGAGTGTAAGACCCACCCCTTTGTACAGAAAACTTTTTGGGCCTCAGTCACTTGTATAATTCCCTCTGTACAAATTCAACAGTGCGCTCACTGATAAAACCCTGCGCCTCTCCTTGAGCTGTAAGCCCCAAATCTTTCTTTTTCAAAGCACTTTCTCCTTTGATTTTGAATATACTGTTGTTTTCAATCTTTCTTTGTTGAACAACTAACCAAACAGCATGGAAGCTCTACAACCGAGTAAGTGGTTGTTGCTTTCATTTACCGCTTTCATATACATAAACTGTATTGTGGGGTTGTTTTACTGTAAGTCTTCTTTCATAAACTCATATCAACTGTGTAATAATAGTATAGATATTTAGAGTTTCCCCGGCAACTACTTCTAGAACTAGGTGACGCTGTTTCGTTTATTCGTAGAAATAGACAACTAGATCCCCAATAGGATCACCAGATACAGTCTTCTCTTCGGCTGTCCTCATTAGGAATTGTCAAGAAACTCTACTCCCAAAGATGAATGTCTTCTCCGTGAATGGAATCTTTGAGTTTCTTCCAAATTATCGAACTTTCCTGACTTGATCTATTCCTTGTGAATAGCTTGCCTTGAATTTCTCGGGGTTTGGGGACCCACGGGCTTCTTAAATGCATCGGCCTCCTCTTGGGCATCGTACAAGGACCCACAGGCTTCCTAAAAGTAACCCAGCCTCCTCTTAGGCTTAGTACAAGGACCCTACGGCTTCTTAGAAGTATTCACAGCCTCCTCTTAGGCTTCGTATAATGATCTCTTCCTCCGGGAATGATAGCCTCCTCTTGGGCTTAGTACAAGGACCGATCGGCTTCTTAAAAGTTTCTAGCCTCCTCTTGGGCTTCGTACAAATTGTCCCGACGACCTCCTAGAGGTATAGGAACAAAACTTAGTCATATGCGTAGAGCAGTCCTTTCATAGAGTCTACTACTATTTCTCAAAGCATAGTACAAAAGATGAAACTCTAGACTTGGACAGTCTAATCTCCTTGAGTCTCAAAGACATTCTCAAGCACCCTTCAAGAATAGGAAGGAAACCCGCAGACTCGGACAGTCTCAATACCCTTTGGATTTCCCTCTTCCCTAAAAAATACAGGAATAACCCGGATCCTTGAAATCAGATCCTTGAGTACAGTGTTGCTCATATAAGAACTGATTTTCTCTTTCAAAATCAGTATATTGGATCTGTCACTCAACCGAAACAGTTACAATAGCCTCCTCTTGGGCTTTGTACAATGATTCTCCCCAGTGGAGTCAAAACAATGTTTAGCCTCTCTCTCGGGCTTTGTACGAGACACATAAGAGACTCCCTCGTTGAGTCAACCACCCCTTTCGCCTCCATCTCGGGCTTTATACGAGATAGAAAAAGGTTCTTATTGAGCCAAACAAATTTTAGCCTCCATCTCGGGCTTCGTACGAGATACAAAAAAACTCTCTTGTTGAGTCAAATGGCCTTCATCTCGGGCTTTATACGAGATACCAAAAGATTCCCTCGTCGAGTCAAAACCCTTTTTGCCTCTCTCTCGGGCTTTGTACGAGACACATATTAGCCTCCTCTTAGGCTTTATATAAGAAAACCACTGGTTGATCCAATCAACCTTTTAGCATCAAAACTGTGCCTCGTTCATAGTACCCAAACATCAACAACTCCTTCCCCTTCATCTAATCACTGTAAGCGGCAAACCTCTGGATCATCTACATCCATGCCACTGTCCCTCTTTTAGCATGAGAAGTTCCTAAGGAAAGATGGCATTGCTCTACACTGAGTTAAAGTCTTCTCCTTCAGGTTAAAATCCCCTATAAAGGAAATTATGGCATTGCTAGGATCCGCATATCCCGGTTAAAGTAAGCCTCCCTTTATAACCAGTCACCCAACAGTTGTGACAGGCAAACCCTTCTTTAGAGATGACAAATTCTCTCTAAAGTCGAGGCCCTTCAGCTTCACATCTTGGGCTTTGAACAAGATACAAATAGACTTTTCAGCTTCACATCTTGGGCTTTGAACAAGATACAAATCACCTTTGGCTTCACGTCTTGGGCTTTGAACAAGACACCAAAAACCAATTTCCTCCCATAGAATAGGAGGAACTACGAACGCTCTGATTTCCCTGTTTCGGTAAACGGGAATACGTAGGCATAAGATTGAAAGAAAAATCTTAGCAAGCACAATCAACAAAAAACCCAAATCCCATAAACATCAGTCCTAACATCCTAATCCTTGTTCCCCGCCAGAAAACTTCTGCCTAGATAAAAACCAGTATTGGCGAAAATACAAATAACCAGTACAAAGGCCCCCCACTTTGATAGCATTCGTAACCTAACAGACCGCTGTTTAAACTCAGTATGCAAGCAGGGTTAATTGGAGACATCTATTTCCCTTCCTTATTCAGCTTACAATAGGATAAAAAATGAATCGACCTGTAGTCAGCCCAACTGCAGAGAGCGACCAGCGCTTAAGAACCGCGTCCAAAATCGCTCGCTACACTTCATACCAACAAAAACTCTCTCTCACATCTCTCAAAGAAGTAACTTTCCCAACCCACAACAGATAAACACCATCAAGTACAAAGTAGAACCTATTGCTAACAACCTGTGGATAACCACATATAGGATGGGTAATTGACAACTCCCCATTGTATAACCTGACCCTGAACTCCCCGAATCTCTTTAAGCGTTTGTTGAGTTAAACATTCACGTGCAAGGTTAGTTTTAATTAGCTTCCCTTTCCCTTCCAGCTTCACGGGATAAATAAGAAATCAGAAAGTAGCACCCCACTCCTACCATTGCGGTGAGGAACCCATGGCGATAAGGTGGTCGAGTCACCGACAAAAATTACACGCTACCGTAAAATGGCGACTCTACTGGGGAGGATCATTTTGTCTGTTTAAGATTAAGACTAGAATTCCTAAGAGGTCTAGGATGTTAGTTTTAGGAATTATACTATATATATATATCGCTTTTCATACTTGATATCCTTGTTTATTTTTCTGCTAATGGGAATGCGAGTGATGTCGCATGTGGAAAGTATGAGAGAACCCTAAGATAGGTGATGGCATAGACGGGTAGTCTTACAGGGAGGGAATCCCGAATAAGCTATCCCGGTAGACCATCAAATCAGTGGAGATACCCTTTGCGGGTTCAATGCTTAACGACTCTGTTGTGAAGGCAGATTGTCCCAATGTGGTATCCGTGAAATTGAGGATTTAGTAGATAGTAACCATGTGGCCATTTGGTAGTGCGGTAGCTATCAGAAATAGTTGACACGCGATACTACACTCAATTGAGATTACCCTAGGATGGTACAGCTCGCTCGGGTGAACCAGCTTGCTGTTGTTATCCCTAGGGGGTCAATGATTTTGGGAACTTTTAACCCATTCTACATGTACAAAAATTCACCAGAATATAACCTTTGAGGATGGGTAGAGCCATGACTCCATGCTCGTGACGTTGAACCCTTGAACCCATGTTTTTTCAATGTTTTTGTGTGCTGTATTCATGCATTCATCTAAAAAACTCTTAAACAAAGAAAAGAAATCTTCTTTTCTCTTCTATCTTTTTTCAAATTAAACTAAAACAATGATTACAAATATCAGATGAAAAGATCACGTTATGGATTTCCGTAGAAGGAAGACGCACAAGTACACCTTCAAGGCTCCAAAACTAGAGGATTTAAGGGGGTTGGCAAGGATTATCACCAACCTTGATGCTTTCAGAGCTAAGTATGAAGGACTGATGTCTCTGTTAAGGGTCCATGTAGTTGAAGGAATCCTGTCTGCGCTGATTCAGTTTTACGATCCGGTTTATCACTGTTTCACATTCCCGGATTATCAACTAGTACCAACACTGGAGGAGTACTCTCACCTGACTGATTTACCCATCATTGACCAAGCTCCCTTTTCTGGACTGGAAGAAATTCCAAAAGATCAAACAATTGCAAGAGCAATCTATTTGGACGAGTCAGAAGTCAGGACTCACATAACCACTAAGGAAGGAATCCAAGATTTACCAGCCAAGTTTTTGGTAGAGAAAGCCCTATACTTTGCCACTATACTTTGCCAGTATAGGAAACGTAACTGCTTTCGAAGATATCTTTGTTCTACTCACACATGGGTTATTCCTTTTTCCCAACATCGATAACTTCGTCGATACCAATGCCATTAAGATATTTCTGATTGGAAACCCGGTACCAACCTTGCTCGCAGATGCTTATCATTCTGTACACTTAAGGAACTTATACAATGGAGGAATGATCATATGCTGTGTAACCCTGCTATACAAATGGTTCACTTCCCATTTACCTAAGTCTGTTGCTTTTTGGGATCATAAGAGTACTCTACGTTGGTCACAGAGAATCATGTGTCTTACCAAATCTGACATAGATTGGTACAATCAAATCTATGTCGGGATAAGGATCATTGACAAATCTGGAAATTTCCATAATGTACCCCTCATAGGAACTAAAGGAGAAATCAACTATCATCCAATTTTAGTTCGCCGTCAACTCGGATACCCGATGAGGCATATCCCGCGTAATGTTCAATTGGAAGGTCTTTTCTTCAAGGAAGGAGAAAATGACAGGACACTAAAGACATAAATAGTGCATGCCTGGAAACATGTTCACAAGAAAGGAAGAGAGTCTCTAGGAAGACCAGACTGTATCTCCGTGGAACCTTAACTCCACTGGGTACAAACTAGAGCTCTCAAGCTAAGGACGCCTTACCCTCGTCAAGAAGTTCTTCCGCTAAAGGAATCTGTTCTTTATTTTATGTCTGATTCAGAAAAACTCTAGGTCACTCTCAACAATGTTCAACGGGAAAAGAAATCTTGGAAGAACAAATACCGCATTTTCAATGTAGAGTGTACCAAAATTCAGCAACTATTAAAAGAAAAGGACGCTCTGATTAAGATATTAGAGCAACATGTTGTAGAAAATCAAGAAAACCGAAGAAATTTGCTCGCTCCTTTCACTTGGCAAAGGACTGACGACCCCACAGCGGCTCAAGAGCCCCGGTCAAAGAAAAGGAAAATACTAGAACCAGCACCTGAGCTCTCCGCAGAGAGGACTCAGGATCCATATGCTTAGACTTTTCCTTTTACAACACTTTGCAAAATACTTGTCGCGGTCGGCAAAAATATTCGAGTCGCCACCATATTTTTTAAGGAAAATAATGATAAACCTAAATATCCTTATCCTAAGGTAGAGATTCCTACGGTTCGGGAGTCATTTAAGTGAAGGGAAGGTGTTAGGCACCCTTCACTTCCATTGTACTCAATGGGATCCACCTTTGAGTTTAGGGTATGTTTGTTTGTCTAAATGAAAAGAAAACCTAAGTTTTTTCTAATTATACTCGCTAGGGTTGGTTTGCAACCCTATGCCTACGTACCCTCAAAATGAAGGATCAGAGTAACCGTAGTTCACCTCCCCTATACCTACCCCCTAATCCTATTCTTAAATCCCAAATCCTATCCCTAAATCCTTTTGTCCATTGTTTATACTCTCGGAGGAAGAGTTTTATCCCTGAATCCAAATCCCTTATCCCTTATCCCTTATCCCATCCTTTATTTAGGCTCTCGGACCAAGAGCTTTATCCCTTTTGTAAATCCGTTAAAAAACCCTTAAATACCCTTTTAAAAAAACCAATTTCTAATTTTTTATATAAAAAAATTAAATCAAAAGTTAAATAACTTAATATGACCAAAAACAAAATTAACCCAAAAGAGTATCCACCTTTCAAATAAAGTCCTAAAAATATTTATATCCCAAAAATAAATTATTTTTATCCCAATCCCATATTTACCTCCTTTTTTTTTTAAAATAATTTTTCTAAAAAAACAAACCCTTTATAAAATTTTATTTACATAAGTTATATAAAAAATTTAATTACAACCAAATCTAAATGAAAATTAATAAATTTAATTACATAAAAAAGATACTTAATTCAACAAAATAATAATAATAAAAAAAGAATTACTTTCACAATTTAAATCAAGGAATTGATTTAATTGTGATTAAAAAAGAATAAAAATAAGCCTCACAAAATAAAATCCAAAAAAAAAAAAAAAAAAAAAAAAAACCAAAAATCACAAAAAAAATAAATCCTAAACCCTACATTTAACCAAAATCCTAAATCTCCTAATTAACCCTAAAACATAATTAATAATTAAATTATATTATATTAAATAATTCAATTAATTAAATAAAAAAAAAGAACCAGGGGGTGTAAAACCCTTTAAAAAAAAACAAATGGGCCATTGATGGGGGTCTGAATAGCATTGGGCGTAAACCCCAATGGCTAAGACCGTCCAAAAAAAAACAAAAAAAAAAGATGAATTGAGTGAGATCCGTCCGTTGGATCAATCTTGCGGTTCTCCCCAGATTTTCTCATGACCGTTTGATCAATCCAGTATATTATATCCTTTTAAATTTAAGCCGTTCGATCCGTCTACTCTTCCCAGGTCGTATCATCTAATGGCTCAGATGATGAGCCATGTTTGCTTATGATGTACGCATAGGTAGGGGAGTCATTGACTCCAACGGTCAAACTATATCTAGTGGCTCAGGTGAGGCCACTTGGCGCGCATCTGACGGTACGAAGGAGGGGTATTTAAACCTCGCTTCTTCAGAAAAAATGCCATTTCTCATTTCTCCCTCTCTCTCTAACCTTCTTTCTTCTCTCTTCTCTCGTCTCTCTCTCTCAAACTCTCACCGCCACCTTTCCTCCCGCCGGTGGTTTCCAACCACCGCGCGTCGCCCCCAAAACCTCCATCAAACCCAGGTTTCCGGTTGAACTTCAACCGGAACCTTCAAACCTTCAACCCCTTTCCAGAAACCCCAATCCAGATTCTTCAAATCTTCATCGTTTCTGGGTTCTTCAGATGAACCCTAGGGTTTTGACGAAGAACTCTAACCCTTCCTTCAAACAAAACCCAGATCTTCCCTCAAACCCTATGAACCCTAATGAACCCTAACCCTAACCCTAAGAACCCTAAACCTCAAAATTTCCAAAAAAAAACTCAAAACAACATCCAGATTTAAACGATCAACAAAACAACGATCGATTCATAAAAGATAAGCTCGCGGATTACCTTCCTTGCTGTGATTGTCGTAGTAAATTCTTTACTTTTCCTCGTCTAATCCTTCTCTCACTTTGATTTCTTTGCAGGTAAGGATGATTGAAGGCTAAGCTCAGAAGAGTTAGGGTTCGAGTTTTGAACCCTAACTTTCTACAATTTTTTTTGGAGCTTTAGTGAAAGGGTGGGGTTTGCGCAGCTGCCAGGAATTTCGTCTAGGGTTTTCCGACCCCTTTCAATTTCTGATTCCTTTTTCTTTTATAGTTAGAAATTAGGTCTTAGGTTTTAATCAGATTAGATTCAATTAGGGAGTTTTTGATGTAAATCCTGATTCGATTTGTAATATGAATCTGTAACATAATTTGTATTGATTTTAATGTATAAATGAAAAGATTTGATTTTTTGATAATTTTGGATTCGATCCCTTTTTCCCGTTTCAGCCGTCCAAATTAGGGTTTCAGAATTGGAAGAAGATGAGCAGTCATTGCTCAACAAATTGACCAAATAATTAATAAAAATAAAAATAATAATTATAATTATAAATAGCCCTAAATAAATATATAAAAATAAAATAATTAAAATAATAGTAAAACCAAAACGTGACTTATTGATAACTATCCTATGTTAATGATTAATTAATAATACGTATATATAAGAACAATTAGTGAATAAAAAAAAAATTCTAATTGTAATATAAATAATGCCTACCTTAATAACAAAATGCTTAACATTATTAATTTCAGTAACTCTTAAAATAAAATAACTAAATAACAACTTCAAAAATAAATTAAAACAATTTACTCTAAACAAAATCTAATTAAAATTCTAATCTAAAAAAAAAATCTCTAATAACCTTAATTACTTAATTAACCTAAAAACAATGCCCACTAAAATTATAAATGAAATTATATAACAAAATAAATTTTATTCTAATAAAATATTTTAATGCTTTTAATCCTTTTATAATAAAAATAAGACAAAAATGATAAAATCCCAAAAGACCCTTTTTAATAAACCTAAAAGCTATAAAACCTAATTATTGCTAAAACAAAATTCTACAATAGAACTTATTCACATTTTCTTAAAAATAGTAAAAAAATAAATAAATAAAAAATCTACCTTTTATTCTAATAAGAATCTAATCCCTGATTAACTAATAAAATATATGTTTATATAAAATAAATAAATAAATAAAATAATAAAAAACTTTATACTAACTTAAAACCCAAAATGGGCGTATAAGTACCAATGAACCCCCCAAAACCAAAATGACACCCCCTATTAACCAAAAAAATCTAAAAACACTTGGTCAAAATTTAGGGTACTACAGCTGCCCCTATTTAATCGTCTTCGAAACAGAAAGAGGAAGACGACATGTCTTTCTCTTTTGAAGAGGAGATGATTAAATATAAGAGGGACCCTAATTTTGACCGCCAAGCCAGACAAGTAACACGCAGACTATCCTAAGATCCCTGATAACAAGCCCGTGACGAGATAACCGATTAAAACCCTTTACCCTGGAAGAAAACGATCCTATGCCATGTATGCATGTGTGAGGGCATGTATGCTTTTATTTATGATGCATCTGTTTGGGCTAACGCCTCTTTTATGATATGCAGTGCATGTTTTTACGGGAATCATATCTTTATATGACATTCCAACGTCTCAACCCTTGAACCCTTAGCTCCTTTTGATGAATGTGACAAGTTGTAAGCTCTTGACATATGGAGATGCGTAGATAAACTTCCATAGTGATTGAATTCCGACCGTCAATTTATGGATCTTTTACTTTTATCTTTGAGGGAAACCATGATCCTTTTGCTGTTCCCGAATCGCAGTAAAATACCATTTTCTCCCTTTCTTTTAGCTTTTGATTATACCCAATGTTTCAATGCATTATTATAAATAAAATCGGCATTTGGTAATCAAGCAGAAAAATTGAAAAGCAAAGAAAATTTTATTCATTGAGAAGTAGGCCTATAAACAGGCAAAAGTACATAAGGAAAGCAAATCCTCATAAGGAGGAAGTACTACAAAACAGAAAAGAAATGGCAATACGAAAAACAAATTTATCTATGTCCCTATTAAATTTAACACTGGCTAATATCCCTAAATCTCCGAGGTCTTGACACTTCGCTTCTGAAGATGATGACTGGATTGATCACTCCTTTCTGAATTCCATTAGTGCTATCAGTCTTATGCCTTTTGGATATCCTTAATTTTACCTGGACCGTTCTTTTAGAATCTTAATCCACCAGGATGCTATACCATTTTTTTCAACTAAGCCACCCTTTAGGGTTTTCGACTTGTTGGATATCATTTTTCTAAGTCCCTAATTTTTGCCTGAATTGCACTTTCGAGTTTTCACTTCACCGGGACGCCCTAACTTTTGCCTAAGTCTCCCTTTAGGGTTTTCGACTTAGCGGGCTTTTATCCTCTTTTTCTAGACATAGTATTTTTGACTGAATCGGAATTTACCGGTCGGGGTAAATCCACTCCATCCATAGTAGTCAATATTAAAGCTGCTCTTGAAAATGCGCTTTTTACGACATACGGTCCTTCATAATTCGGAGTCTATTTGCCACGAGGATCTTTATGGATGGGTAGCACTTTCCTTAACACCAGGTCTCCTTCTTCGAATAGGCGAGGACGAACTTTCTTATCGAATGCTTTCTTGAGTCTCCGCTGATACAGTTGGCCATGACATACAACAGCCATGCACTTTTCCTCTGTGAGATTCAGTTGATCAAGTCTATTCTGTACCCACTCTGCTTCATCCAGCTTAGCCTCCATTATGACCCTTAGTGAAGGAATTTCTACTTCAACAGGGAGGACCGCTTCAGTGCCATATCCCAAGGAAAAAGGAGTAGCTCCTGTCGAAGTTCGAACTGAGGTTCTATAGCCATGTAGTGCGAAAGGGAGCATTTCGTGCCATTCTTTGTCGGTCTTTACCATCTTCTGGATGATCTTCTTGATGTTCTTATTAGCAGCTTCTACCGCTCCATTCATTTTTGGGCGATAAGGTGATGAATTATGGTGATCGATTTTGAAACTCTCACATAACTCATCCATCTCTTTCTTGATGAATCGTGCAATGACTTGTCTTGTCACATTGGTGTAGGAAGCAGCTTTGACCCATTTGGTGAAGTAATCAATAGCAACTAGAATGAACCGGTGTCCATTTGATGCCTTCGGCTCGATCATCCTGATTATGTCTATCCCCCACATAGAGAAAGGCCAAGGAGCAGTTAAGACATTCAGAGGAGTTGGTGGCACATGAATCTTATCTGCGTATATTTGACATTTATGGCACTTCTTGACATATTTGAAACAGTCCGATTCCATAGTCAACCAGTAATACCCTGCTCGGAGAATCTTTTTAGCCATTGCATGCCCATTTACGTGGGTCCCAAAGGATCCTTCATGTATTTCCTTGATAAGCATGTCTTGTTCATGTCCAACTAAACAACGGAGCAACACCATGCCATGATTCCTCTTGTAAAGTACCTCTCCATCTAGGAAAAACTGGGCAGCCAGTCTTCTGAGTGTTTTCTTATCCACACTAGAAGCATTTGCAGGATATTCTTGTTTCTGGAGGAACTGTTTGATATCATGAAACCATGGTTTATCATCCACTTCTGCATCTACTGCCCCACAATAAGATGGTTCGTCAAGGCGATCAATTCTGATGGCTGGTGCTTCATTATACCATTTAACTTTGAACATGAAGGCCAAAGTTGCCAACGCATCTGCCAGTTGATTCTGATCTCTAGGAATATGATGGAAGGTGATCTCATCAAAGTACACTATCCTTTTCCAGACACAATCTCGATATCGAGTTAATTTGGCATTAAGTGTCCTACATTCCCCTTTGACTTGATTGATGACGAGAGCTGAATCTCCATATACCTCTAAGATCTTGATTCCCAGCTTGATGGCTTCATTAATTCCCAAGATACACGCCTCATATTCTGCCATATTGTTAGTACATGAGAAGCATATCCTGGCGGTAAAAGGTATGTGAAATCCTGTGGGAGAAGTTATGACAGCCCTCACACCATGTCCTTCTGCATTAGAGGCTCCATCGAATATAAGCTTCCACCGAGATCCAGGTTCAGGTCCTTCATAGGAACTTGGGATATCATCATCTCTTACAGCCATCACATCCTCATCTGGAAAGTCAAATTGCATAGGCTGATAATCATCCAACGGTTGATGAGCGAGATGATCGGCTAACACACTTCCTTTTATGGCTTTCTGGGTAACATACTGGATGTCATATTCAGTAAGTAACATCTGCCATCGAGCCACTCTCCCAGTTACTCCAGGCTTCTCAAATATATACTTGATAGGGTCCATCCTTGATATTAGCAAAGTAGTATGGCACACCATATATTGTCTTAATCGCCGGGCAGCCCATACAAGAGCACAACAGGTCTTCTCCAAGAGCGAGTATCTGGATTCGTAATCCGTGAATTTCTTACTCAAGTAATAAATTGCATGCTCCTTTCTCCCTGTTTCGTCTTGTTGTCCGAGTACACAACCCGTCAAATTATTAATCACCGTCAGATACATTATGAGCGGTCTTCCAGGTACAGGTGGTACCAATATGGGTGGCTCTTGTAAATACCCTTTGATTCGATCAAAGGCCTTTTGACAATGTTCATCCCATTCAAGGCTTTGGCCTTTCCTCAATAACTTGAAGATCGGTTCACAAGTGGCAGTAAGGTGTGAGATGAATCTAGCAATATAGTTCAGCCTCCCTAAGAGCCCTCGTACTTCTTTTTCAGTCCTCAGAGCTGACATTCCTTGAATGGCCTTAACTTTATCAGGATCAACCTCTATACCTCTTTGACTGACTATGAACCCCAATAGTTTCCCAGATCTGACCCCAAAAGTACACTTCGCAGGATTTAGTCGTAGCTTGAACTTCCTTAGTCGTTCAAACAACTTCCGTTAATTGACTATGTGCTCTTCCTCGGTTTGTGATTTAGCGATCATATCATCGACATAAACCTCTATTTCCTTATGCATCATGTCATGGAATAGAGTGACCATTGCCCTTTGATAAGTTGCCCCTGCATTCTTTAATCCGAAGGGCATCACCTTGTAACAGAAGGTCCCCCAAGGGGTAATAAAGGTAGTCTTTTCCATATCGGATGGAGCCATCTTGATCTGATTATATCCGGAAAACCCATCCATAAATGAGAATACCGAAAATTGCGCCGTGTTATCCACCAATACATCAATGTGAGGTAATGGGAAATCGTCTTTAGGACTTGCTCTATTGAGATCTCAGTAATCTACGCACATTCTGACTTTCCCATCCTTCTTTGGTACAGGCACTATATTGGCTACCCACTCTGGATACTTTACTGTGGCTAAGAACCCTGCGTTGAACTGCTTTTTAACCTCTTCCTTGATCTTGAGAGTTATATCTGGTCTAGTGCGCCTTAATTTATGCTTGACCGGAGGACATTCGGGTTTAAGCGGTAGCTTATGTTCAGCAATATCTGTGTCCAAACCGGGCATATCTTGGTAAGACCAAGCAAAAACATCCACAAGTTCACGTAGCAACTTGATCAACCTCTCCTTTACATCCTCGTTCAAAGAAGCTCCCACTTTGACTTCCTTTTTATCCTCGTCAGTCCCCAGATTGATCACATCCACTGGTTCCTGATGAGGTTGTATCACTTTATCCTCTTGCTTTAACATTCTGGCTAGCTCTTCAGGAAGTTCATAATCATTCTCATCACCCTCTTCTGCTTGGTAAATCGGGAACTCGAAGTTGTAAGGGATTATAGCAGTGTCATTTTCAATAGGTTCATTTTTAAATCTGCATGAGGAATATTTTTATGCTTATTATTTTTTGAATTTGAGAAAAATGAATGTACTTGGAAAGAAAAAAAAGTGTATTGCCATTTGAAAAAAGAATAACTAAGAAAGAAACAAAAACGATCTTAATTGAAAAAAAATGCAACTTTATTATTAAATAATTCAAAGAAACAAAAGGTGGCCCTACAAAGCTTGTCCATTTGCCTTGGGCATAGCAAAGGACTTATTATTATTATTTTTTTAAGAAAATGTAAATTACTTTGAAACAGAAATCATCTCAGGAATCTCGATGGCTCTCCAGTTGTTGAGAACTGTATCTGGAGAGCACTGGCATATCCAATATGGTATCCCCTTGTCTTCCTCTTCAATTGCGGTCACTTGGTCTTCGTCTTTGAACCCAACACTATGAAAAGTTTCTTCAAGTGGAGGAAATATCATTGAACCAGTCTTGCGCTCTTCATTTTTAGCCGGTTTGTAACCCAGCCCGAACCAGTCTCTCTTCTCAGGTACCTCTATCACCTTGCCCCAGCCCCTAGTGTCCCCATTCTGGATTAAGTCCGTGATTCCTCTTGGCTTTCTTTCTTGTCAAACGACCTGTTTACGACTGACCGTTGCAACCTCCAAAGCTTGAAAAGGTACTTCAAGTGTCTCCCCATCTACCTCTATATATTTGAAAGATGCGAGATGACTGATGAACATGTCCTCCTCTCCATCAACAATTATTAAGCTATCTCCTGATATGAACTTCAACTTTTGATGAAGTGTTGAAGTAACTGCGCCCACAACATGAATCCAAGGTCGTCCTAAAAGACAAGTATAAGAAGGATTGATGTCCATGACTTGGAAAGTGATCTTGAAGGTATGAGATCCTATCACTGTAGGTATATCCACCTCTCCAATTACCATTCTCTTTGAACCGTCGAAAGCCCTGACAACCAAAGAACTAGTCTTCATAAAAGTTCTCACCGATGTTAACTTCATTAGGGTATCCTTAGGCATGACATTCAGAGCAGACCCTGTATCCACCAACACTCTTGAAAGGACAGTGTCGTGGCATTTAATTGATATGTGTAAGGCCTTATTATGCTTTTGCCCCTCAGGAGATAATTCCTCGCTACTGAAACCCAGACAAGTACTGGCGGAGATATTGGAGACCACCTTGTCAAACTGTATCACTGAGATATCTTTAGTCACATGGACCTCATTTAAGACCCTCAGCAAGGATTCCCTGTGTGCTTCTGAGCTTAATAACAAGGACAGAATAGAGATCTTAGACGATGTTTGATTTAGTTGGTCCACCACCCTATAATCGCTCCTCTTTATAATCCTTAAAAACTCCTCAGCGTCTTCTGGAGATATGTTCTTTTTGGAAGATCCTTCTCCTGTGTTGGTGGTCTCTTTCCATTTTGAGCTTTCAGGAGTATCCTTCTTAGGTAGTTCAGATGAGTATACTCTTCCACTACGGGTCATCCCTCCAATACCAGCTATGTTAGTAACTGCTGGTGACGACACTATAGTCTTTCCTCCCACTGACGCCGTGACATCATATTTCCAAGGTACAGTCTTGGAGCTTTCATAGGGAAATGGCATTGGTACATGGAACGTGATATGACCTTCTGACGCTGTAGGCACCGGGGCTTTGACTGGCGCAGGAACAGGTATTTGAATTGATGTTCGTGCAGGCACCAGAATTGTTATCTGAATAGGAACCTGTGTAGGTCTCGCAACTGGTATTTGGATGGGCGCCTGCGCCTATCTGGGAACTGGTATCTGAATAGGCCCTTGTGTAGGTCTTGGAACTGGTATTTGAATGGGAGTCGTGACTCCTCTTTTCTGGTATGGAATTTCAGAAGGTGCCTGCCCTTGGGAGTTTAAGGAAGCCACCTCATTCATATTCCTTAAGTACCCAATCTGTACTATCCCTTGGTCCAGTAGTTGTTGGAGAACCTCCTTCATCTTCTTACAGCTATTGGGATCAATCGCACAATTCTCACAGTTACCGTGCAGCCTTTCAAACTCCTCGTACCCAATTAATGTTTCCCTCACTTTCGTCATAGGGGTATTTACTTGCTCCACCCCTCTAATTATGACGTCCTCTCCTAGTCGCTCAACGGAGTTAACAGTTGGTCCAGCGTGCCTTGGGAACGGGTTATCTCCTACATTTGGAGTGTCATAACTGAAGTTAATAACCTTCTGATCCAGCAAATCTTGCACCTTAAATTTGAAAGCCAAACATTTTTCAGTCGTGTGCCCTGGCGATCCAACATGGTAATCACATCTAGCATTAGCGTCATACCCTCGAGGAGTAGGCGTAGGAGGGGGCCCTAACGGCTTGATTTCTACCAATCCCTTTTGGATTAACATTGGCAGGATTTGATTATATGTAGTGGGTATAGGGTCAAAGTCTTTCCATGGCCTCCTTTGTTCCCTTCGGGGATGCTTCTGTTGTTGCTGATTTTGAGGGGGTGGGGCCCTTGGCTGTTGGATCTGGAGCATAGGAGATGCTTGGCCAGAGACCGTGGCTTCCACGTATGGGTTATAAGGCACTTAAGTATACCTATCAGCAGAAATGACATTGGCCTCCTTCTTCGATTGGTTTCCAGAGTACCTTTTGTCGTTTTGTTGACTGGAAGACGGTGTTCCAATCTTTCCACTTTTTAATCCATTCTCAATTCTTTCCTCGATGATAACCAAATTCGTAAATCCTGTTGAGACTGATCCAATCATCTTCTCATAGTACAATACTTGCAGAGTTCCCATGAATGTATCCACTAGTTCGTTTTCCCGCAATGGAGGTTGCACACGAGATGCTAGCTCCCTCCATCTTTGTGCATACTCCTTAAAAGATTCATCCCTTTTCTGAGACATGTTTTGCAATTGCATGCGATTAGGGGCCATGTCTACATTATATTGGTATTGCCTTATGAAGGCATTTGCTAAATCATCCCAGTTCTTGATGTAGGTCCTTTCCAGCTGCATGTACCAGTCCAAGGATGCCCCACTAAGGCTGTCTTGGAAAACATGCATCATCAGCTTTTCGTCCTTAGCGTGTGCCCCCATCTTTCAGGAAAATATCCGAATGTGGCTTTTAGGACAACTAACCCCTTTGTACATCTCGAAGGTAGGCGCCTTAAACTTAGGAGGCACGACCACGTCGGGTACCAAGCACATTTCCAAGGCATCAATCCCAAAGATCTTGGATCCTTCCACAGCCCTTAACCGTTCCTCAATTATCTTATACTTTTCATCCTCCTTTCTTCCTTCCACGACAGCTGGTTTGGTTTCACGAACTACTTGCCTTGAGTCTTCTTTTCCATATTGGAGGTGCCAGTCATTAGAGACCTCACGAGTGACAGGTATCTGTATGGGTCGTGATTCTCCATTGTGCTCGGGTGGAGGAACAGACCCTACAGGATGTTGAGTGTTAGCCTTCCCTTTACTAGCCTCTAAAGCCTCACGCTCCAAGTCAGCCACAAATCCCAAAAGAGGATTACTATCTTCATATTGGGGAGGAGGGTATGAGCATTCCTACGGTTACTAGCCTCGGTGTCTCTTGCTATCATATTCTGGATAGCTCGAGTCAGCTGGTCGATTTTGTCCTTCATCTCCTCCACATTTCCCTTGACGATATCCACATCTCCCTTTAGAGCAGCGTGATTCTGTTCCATTTGTTCCATAGCTTTCCTTTGGTGAGCACGGGGGTTGGGTCGAGTAGTCAGGTTGTTGAGATGACTCTGAGAGAAAAAATGATTTTCGTTTAATGTTTTTATATATGTTATGCATGAATGTATGTATGAGTATGCAAAATGTATTTTTTTCAGGAATCTTAAATTTTCAACCAATTAAGAGTTAAACCAAAGATAATGGAAATTCAAACATTTTTATTAATGAAAAATAGTACTTAGGGTCGAAGCCTTATTTATTACATAAGCAAAACTACATTGGGGATAACCCTTAAAATATTCATAACAAAATCCCAAAAGTAAGAAACCAAACATAAAAAACCTAAATCCTTCTCCTAATTCTGGCTCTGAAGTCTTCCACCATCCCACGACAAAGTGTAAGGAAATCAGAAATCTCTTTCGCTGGCTTGAAAATAATGGCTATTTCCTCAGCTTCCCTTAATTTCTGAGGGATCTCATGTATAAGGTCATTGGTCAAAAAGACCAACTTATCATATCTGTCTTCAAAGTACGCCTTTTCCCTTTGTAGATTATCCATGATCGCCGAGTCTTCTGCAACGGTGTGCTCCAATTGGCTATTGTAGACTTCAGCATAGTGGCCCCACTCTCTAAGCTCTTCATAGGATGCTTCCAATTCCTCATAGGACCTCCTAAGTGCACGGTTTTCCTCTTGAGCTTGTAACCACCCTTCAGGTCGTTGGGCAAGAAGTTCTTCAGCTGTTCTCAACCGTACGATTGCATCCAACGCTTGCCTTTTACTCCTGAGGAGAGCATCTGCCAAACTTTTAACCTCAGATTCTAAGTCAAAGATTCTCCTATCATACCCTTCTCTGACCTCCCTTTGGGTTGAGGACATCCATAAGTTTCTCCATTCGCCCCTTTGCCTCCAAGCCCTATCTAGGTCCACTTGTTGAGTTTGAAGGTGTGAGCTCAAAGCTTGGAGATCAGCATGGGCACACTCTTTCTTTTCCTCCTCCATTCTAGCTAATCCTTCATTGACCTTCGATTGTTCCATGGCTTCCTTAAGGCTCAACCTCAGCTGGCTACTTTCTCCATTAGCTTGGTAGAATTTAGCCTCCCATTCACCTTTCTCTTTTGTCAATCTGGCAATGGTCTCCTTAAGCTTCTCACTTTATTCCATGGAGATTGCGGTAGGTGGAGGAACCATGGGATCAACGGGACGATCTAAAGTAAAGGGAAGCTTCATCTTCCTTATCCTTTCCTCCGTCCATTGTGAATATGGGACCCTTGATTCCTCTCTTGGCCTTTTCAGACTGCTATTCCCTTTTATACTTTGCTTCCATGCTTCAGAAATCCTTAGGACATCAGGATGATCTCTTTTCACACCTTGTAGGATGAAGCCTTTTAGCAACTTGTCTTCTGGCTTGTAGGAAAAAGGGTGTCCTAGCTGCCTCATTGCCAAAATAGGATTATAGCTTATGCACCCTCTTGAGCCAATCAAAGGTACATTAGGAAAGTTCCCACAACTCAAGATCACGTCATCCCTTTGGATTATTTGAGGAAACCATAGGATGTCCTTACCAACACGGGATACCAGATATTGGGACCACTCATAGGCCTTCATTTGTCTCATGTCCCTTATGTCCTTCACTAGATGGGAACACAACCACTTGTATAATAGCTGAGGACAACATAGCATAGTCCCTCCCTTCTTCTCAAACCTACAATGGAGAGTGAAGTATATATCTGCCAAGAGAGCTGTTGAAGGGTCCTCCTCTCCAAGGGTAATAGCCAGAAATAGGTTGACAACGGTGATGTCTATGAAGTTCGGAATACTTGGGAATAGGACCAACCCAAAGATAAGTAATATCATGACAATGTCTAGGGCTACCCAATTTTTGCAAGCCGCGAAGTGACTAGCTTTACTCTCTAAGAACAATTTAGGGAACCCTTCGAAGTCATCTTTAGTTTTCCAATGAGCTTGTAGGTCCTCTTCACGAATATACAAACAGCTTGCCATCTCTTTCAATGAAGGTCTATACCCCAATGTTTTGAATGGACCTTTATTGTTTTTGGGGAAATCCAGTATCTTTTGAACCTCTTCTAAAGTAGGTGCTATTTGGAAGTCCTTGAATTGGAAACACCTTAACTCGGGATCATAAAATTGGGTCAAGGCAGTTAGACCCTCCTCTTGCATAGGAAATAGAACCAAGTCCAATATATCTCCATATCTACGAAGTATAGGTTTCCTTCTTTCCTTGGGTAATTCAGCAGCATAAGTCTTTAGGCTTTTTATATCTGATATCCTTACTCTAATGGGGAGAATTCTCCTTTTTCCAACTTCCATTGTCCTTTGATTTAATCCTTTTTTTGTTTGTAAAATTTTAAGATTCCTGTGAATACAAAAAAAG
Source organism: Lathyrus tuberosus (assembly GCA_022829125.1). Lineage (NCBI taxonomy): Eukaryota > Viridiplantae > Streptophyta > Magnoliopsida > Fabales > Fabaceae > Lathyrus > Lathyrus tuberosus. Next base: position 128,849 of record JALAZF010000073.1, on the reverse strand, counting down.
AAAAATTTATGAGGATGATGAATGCACATGATGTCTTGATTAGGGTAAAGGTAAAGTGTAAGCATGCCCCTAGTAAGGTGGGCTTCCCTAGAACAGGCTGGGTCTAAGTTAAGACTACCCAATCCCCTCACAGGTAGGTTACCTAAATTTGGCCAGCATAACGACCCCCAAAATGTTTAGACTATACCCTTGTTTTACCATGAGAAGGAGAAAGCCTTCCTACGGTAATCCTTCGGGATAAGTCTCATTTGTGATAGGACCCTAGTAACAACCCTTGAGGGTTGAATACTTAAGGTCCATGATTGGTGTGGGGTAGGTTAAGGTTCTCAGAGTAACGGACCACATCCAAATCATTCCACTACGAGAGGGGCTAGCCCTTTCGTGAGGACGACTTTGGAAGGATCTACTCTGAGTGTGGCATCAATGCATTTTAGGGGACGTTGCATCCCCCGCAAAAACATTTCCGTTCCACTTTAGGTTCTAGGGTTATCCTCCAAGCTTTGGGTTTTAGCTTCACTCCTTTTTTTTATGTCCCAATCCCTTGTATAATGAAAAAATAAAAAAAACAAAGGGTTAAATAAATAAAAATATGAAATAAATAAAAAATACATAACAATAAAATAAAAACAAAATAAAAACAAAATAAAAACATCCAAGACAAACAAATCCCTAAATCCTAAGGCTAGGAAGGACTCTCTAGCAAGGAATCCCCAGCAAAGTCGCCAGCTGTCGCGGCCGGAAAAAATATTCGAGTCCCCACCATATTTTTTAAGGAAAATAATGATAAACCTAAATATCCTTATCCTAAGGTAGAGATTCATACGGTTCGGGAGTCATTTAAGTGAAGGGAAGGTGTTAGGCACCCTTCACTTCCATTGTACTCAATGGGATCCACCTTTGAGTTTAGGGTATGTTTGTTTGTCTAAATGAAAAGAAAACCTAAGTTTTTTCTAATTATACTCGCTAGGGTTGGTTTGCAACCCTATGCCTACGTACCCTCAAAATGAAGGATCAGAGTAACCGTAGTTCACCTCCCCTATACCTACCCCCTAATCCTATTCCTAAATCCCAAATCCTATCCCTAAATCCCTTTGTCCATTGTTTATACTCTCGGAGGAAGAGTTTTATCCCTGAATCCAAATCCCTTATCCCTTATCCCATCCTTTATTTAGGCTCTCGGACCAAGAGCTTTATCCCTTTTGTAAATCTCTTAAAAAACCCTTAAATACCCTTTTAAAAAAACCAATTTCTAATTTTTTATATATAAAAATTAAATCAAAAATTAAATAACTTAATATGACCAAAAACAAAATTAAACCAAAAGAGTATCCACCTTTCAAATAAAGTCCTAAAAATATTTATATCCCAAAAATAAATTATTTTTATCCCAATCCCATATTTACCTCCTTTTTTTTAAAATAATTTTTCTAAAAAAACAAACCCTTTATAGAATTTTATTTACATAAGTTATATAAAAAATTTAATTACAACCAAATCTAAATGAAAATTAATAAATTTAATTACATAAAAAAGATACTTAATTCAACAAAATAATAATAATAAAAAAAGAATTACTTTCACAATTTAAATCAAGGAATCGATTTAATTGTGATTAAAAAAGAATAAAAATAAGTCTCACAAAATAAAATCCAAAAATTTAAAAAAAAAAACAAACCAAAAATCCCAAAAAAAATAATTCCTAAACCCTACATTTAACCAAAATCCTAAATCTCCTAATTAACCCTAAAACATAATTAATAATTAAATTAAATTATGTTAAATAATTCAATTAATTAAATAAGAAAAAAAGAACCAGGGGGTGTAAAACCCTTTAAAAAAACAAATGGCCCATTAATGGGGGTCTGAATAGCATTGGGCGTAAAGCCCAATGGCTAAGACCGTCCCAAAAAAAACCAAAAAAAAGATGAATTGAGTGAGATCCGTCCGTTGGATCAATCTTGCGGTTCTACCCAGATTTTCTCATGACCGTTTGATCAATCTAGTATATTATATCCTTTTAAATCTAAGGTGTCCGATCCGTCTACTCTTCCCAGGTCGTATCATCTAATGGCTCAGATGATAAGCCATGTTTGCTTATGATGTACGCGCAGGTAGGGGAGTCATTGACTCCAACGGTCAAACTATATCTAGTGGCTCAGGTGAGGCCACTTGGCGCGCATCTGACGGTACGAAGGAGGGGTATTTAAACCTCGCTTCTTCATAAAAAATGCCATTTCTCATTTCTCCCTCTCTCTAACCTTCTTTCTTCTCTCTTCTCTCGTCTCTCTCTCTCAAACTCTCACCGCCACATTTCCTCCCGCCGGTGGTATCCAACCACCGCGCGCCGCCCCCAAAACCTCCATCAAACCCAAGTTTCCGGTTGAACTTCAACCAGAACCTTCAAACCTTCAACCCCTTTCCAGAAACCCCAACCCAGATTCTTCAAACCTTCATCGTTTATGGGTTCTTCAGATGAACCCTAGGGTTCTGACGAAGAACCCTAACCCTTCCTTCAAACAAAACCCAGATCTTCCCTCAAATCCTATGAACCCTAATGAACCCTAACCCTAACCCTAAGAACCCTAAACCCTAAAATTTCCAGAAAAAAAACTCAAAACAACATCTAGATTTCAACGATCAACAAAACAACGATCGATTCATAAAAGATAAGCTCGCGGATTACCTTCCTTGCTGTGATTCTCGTAGTAAATTCTTTACTTTTCCTCGTCTAATCCTTCTCTCACTTTGATTTCTTTGCAGGTAAGGATGATTGAAGGCTAAGCTCAGAAGAGTTAGGGTTCGAGTTTTGAACCCTAACTTTCTATAATTTTTTTTGGAGCTTTAGTGAAAGGGTGGGGTTTGCACAGCTGCCAGCTAGGAATTTCATCTAGGGTTTTCCGATCGCTTTCAATTTCTGATTCCTTTTTCTTTTATAGTTAGAAATTAGGTCTTAGGTTTTAATCAGATTAGATTCAATTAAGGAGTTTTTGATGTAAATCCTGATTTGATTTGTAATCTGAATCTGTAACATAATTTGTATTGATTTTAATTTATAAATGAAAAGATTTGATTTTTTGATAATTTTGGATTCGATCCCTTTTTCCCGTTTCAGCCGTCCAAATAGGGTTTCAGAATTGGAAGAAGATGAGCAGTCATTGCTCAACAAATTGACCAAATAATTAATAAAAATAAAAATAAAAATAATAATTATAAATAGCCCTAAATAAATATATAAAAATAAAATAATTAAAACAATAGTAAAACCAAAACGTGACTTATTGATAACTATCCTATTTTAATGATTAATTAATAATACGTATATATAAAAACAATTAGTGAATAAAAAAAAAATTATAATTGTAATATAAATAATGCCTACCTTAATAACAAAATGCTTAACATTATTAATTTCAGTAACTCTTAAAATAAAATAACTAAATAACAACTTCAAAAATAAATTAAAACAATTTACTCTAAACAAAATCTAATTAAAATTCTAATCTAAATAAAAATCTCTAATAACCTTAATTACTTAATTAACCTAAAAACAATGCCCACTAAAATTATAAATGAAATTATATAACAAAATAAATTTTATTCTAATAAAATATTTTAATGCTTTTAATCCTTTTATAATAAAAATAAGACAAAAATGATAAAATCCCAAAAGACCATTTTTAATAAACCTAAAAGCTATAAAATCTAATTATTTCTAAAACAAAATTCTACAATAGAACTTATTCACATTTTCTTAAAAATAGTAAAATAAAAAATAAAAAAAATCTACCTTTTATTCTAATAAGAATCTAATCCCTGATTAACTAATAAAATATATATGTTTATATAAAATAAATAAATAAATAAAATAATAAAAAACTTTATACTAACTTAAAACCCAAAATGGGCTTATAAGTACCAATGAACCCCCCAAAACCCAAATGACACCCCCTATTAACCAAAAAAATCTAAAAACACTTGGTCAAAATTTAGGGTACTACAATACTGAATTTCCATTTCCGCAATCTTTCAAATTCAATAAAGCATGGTCTCCCCACTGTATGATATTTGCAATCTATTTGTTGAAGTTTTTTTTTTATTAAAACCAAAAAACACAAATTAATATATATCATTGCATTCATCATTCTCACATAACGCATTCTTCTTACCTTCGAATCTCACGTATGTGTCACAATTCTAGAGTCAAACTGTCTCATTCATACAATACCCGGGCTAATCGAAAAAAGAAAATGGACGATCTCGAGGAAGAGAACAGAGAGCTGAAAGAAGAAATCGACACTTTGAAGGAAGATTTGAGAAAACTTCACAGTGACATGCAATCTCTGGCAGCAGCTCAGAGACAACAACAAAGGATTGTGATCTCGGAGATCACATCTACGCCCATAGTAGAGACGTATGATCCTTGGTACAACATGCCTAAAAATCGTCCCTGGGGCATGCCTATCAACTTTATCCCTGAAGGATATATTCCGCCGGTCTTTAAAGACCCAGAAACTGCAGCAGGAACCGCTGGGCCTGAAGGTTACAAACTTCGGGAAGGCGAAGATGCAAGAGTCATGACAGCAACCCCTGAAGGTTACAAACTTTGGGACATGGAAGCACCAAGAGTCACTCCGTAATGACTATACCATAACCCGTGGTACACACTGTCCTGGAAGGACAGATTCCACACATAATCTCTGGTGGAAATGAAGATATGTACGACATAATGAATGGGTTCCAGGAATAATTCCTGGAGATGCAGAAGGAACTGCATGCCATTCGCAGCCAGAATTTATTCGGAAAGGACGCCGCAGACCTTTGTTTAGTCCCTAATGTGAAAATACTGCACAAATTCAAGGTGCCTGACTTTGAGAAATACAAGGGCAGCTCTTGCCCTCAAAGTCATTTGGTGATGTATACTCGAAAGATGTCAACTCAGACAGAGAATCAACAGCTACTGATCCATTACTTCCAAGACAGTTTAACCGGTTCCGCACTTAAATGGTACATGGGTTTAAAACGCACCAAGATTGTCACTTTCAGAGATCTTGGCGCTGCCTTCGTTCAGCAATATAAATATAACCTGGACATGGCACCAGACAGAGATCAACTCAGAGCAATGTCACAGGAGGACAAGGAAACCTTTAAGGAGTATGCTCAGAGATGGCGTGAAATTTCCGCCCAGATCTGTCCTCCTCTTGAGGAAAAAGTGATGACAAAAATCTTTTTGAAAACCTTGAGCTCATTCTATTACGACCGAGTGGTCGCCAGTGCGCCCAGTGACTTCACTGAGATGGTGAACATAGGAGTACGCCTTGAAGAAGCAGTCTGAGAAGGACGTCTGGTCAAAGATACCGGACCATCAAGCAGTACCAAAAGATACAGCAGTGCTTTCCCTAAGAAAAAAGAGCAAGATATTGGTAATATCTCTCTCGAAAAGCAAAGGCGAAGGTATCAACCAGTAGCAACAGTAACTCCTTCTATTAATCATGCGCCAGCACCAACGTATCAACCTCAGGTTGCTTAGAGCCAACCAAATCAACAACAGTATCAACAAAGGACACAACAGCCTCTTCAGCAGGCTCGTCCATAATACAAAAATAACAATCGTACGACACAACCATCAGGGTTTGACCCTATACCGATGTTGTATCTAGAACTGTTTCCACTACTACTAGTCAATGAGCACGTCCAAACCAGGTCTCCTCTTACAGTACCAGAAAATCCGTCTTTCTGGTTTAAAGCAGATCAAACTTGGCCTTTCCATCAAGGAGGATCAGGGCATAACATTGAAAACTGTCCCAGCTTCAAGTCCGATCCTTCAAGGATACAAATCCAAATGTTCAGACGAACCCATTGTCTCAACATGAAAAACTGCAGTAAATTTGATAGAGGAAGAATTTAACCATAGTTATCAAATTCAGGATGTGCTTCTATTAGGAACCAATCTGGTCAGAATGCATTGCAGACAGAGCGTGTACGATCATGTACCGTTTCATAATTATCACCAGTATGATATCTACTCAAAGAATAATCAAGGATGTTCCGTAGTGCAATCAGCTCTACAAGAACAGATGGATCTCGGATGGATCCAAGATCACTGAATCCGTGAGGTCAATATGGCCCACGCAAATCCCAACATTGTCCAGAACCACAACGTTCTGGAAATGAATGTCAACTTGGTCGCAATGCACTCAAGGCAAAGCCAACATCATGATCTTCCACGACACGATTACAATTCCTGTCCGATATACTCAATAAACAATCTGGGATGCTCTTTTGTACAAGAGGCCCTCCAGCGTTAGATGGATCTCGGATGGATTCAAGATTACCATGATAAAATATTCATCAAGTCAATATTATTCAGATCTTTGATATTCGCTTGATGAATACCAGTCTGGTAGAATTACACGCTAAGCAAGTCAGGCTCGGTTTTCTGGCTTCACATGATTATCAGGACTGTAAAGTGTGTCGTGAAGACGACCAAGGATGTGCACTTGTCCAAAGAACACTTCAACACTTATTGGACCACTGGTGGCTTCCAATCTACTTGGATGAATCCACACAATAGATCAGTATGACTGACGGGAATCCTACCAGGCATCAAAGTCAAGATGTTCGCTCGATGGAAACAGATCTAGTGAAGTTGCACTGCATACAAAGCAGACGTGGCCGGGTGCCACCACACAATTATGAGCACTGTAGAGTTTGCTCAGAAAATAACCGAGGATGCTACCTTGTGTGAGCGGCTCTTCAAAATCAGTTGGACCGAAAAGAGATTCAACCATGTTCAAGTTCTGGGTCGACCAACGGGATACTCGACTATCTTCCTTATCAAAGCAAAGATGTTGTCTTAATCTCTAAACATGAAATGGCCAAAGACGTATGCACCATAATCCCTCTACTACATGAATCAAGAGTTCCTCTTGATAGTAGAAAGATTCTCAACCTCGAACCAATTGAGGCCGACTACGATGGTCAGAAAAATCAAAAGGCTCCTGTGGTTATCCACATGCTAGGACCAATACCGTACAAATCCAATAAGGATATCCCTTACAAGTACAGAGCGACAACAATAGAAAATGGAAATGAAACTCCATTACCCTCCGTCGTGAGCATTGCAGACATCAGTCGAGTAACACGGAGCGGCCGGATGTTCAACAGAGCAGTTGGAGAACCTACCAAGGAAAAGGAACCTCGAACAGAAGTTCCCAATCAACCAGCTTGGCAATCCAGTAATCCCGACCTTTCAAAGAACAACGATGAGAAGCTGGACCTCATCCAGAAAAATGAGTACAACATTGTAGACCAACTGTTGCAAACTCCTTCGAGAATCTCTATGCTATCTCTCCTGCTTAGTTCCGAAGCTCACAGGGAAGCTCTACAGAAATTCTTAGAGCAAGCCTTTGTGGAACATGAAGTGGCGATAAAACAGTTTGACAGCATCATCTCCAACATCACTTCCTGCAACAACTTAGGATTCAGTGATGAAGAACTGCCAGAAGAAGGTAAGAATCACAACATGGCGCTTAACATTACAGTCAACTTCCAGGATGATGCTTTAGCCAGCGTACTGGTAGATACCGGATCAGCTCTGAATGTTTTGCCAAAATCTACTCTGATGCGACTATCATTTTAAAGATCTCCGATGAGAGGCAGTGAGGTCATCTTCAAAGCCTTCGATGGATCCATAAAAATAGTTATCAGCGAAGTTGATCTTCCCATAACTATCGGTCCCCGCACTTTCCAAGTCACTTTCCAGGTCATGGCCATCCGGGCAACATACAGCTGTTTGTTAGGAAGACCTTAGATACACGAGGCTGGGGCAGTCACTTCGACACTTCACCAGAAGCTGAAGTTCGTCAAAAATGACAAACTAGTCACAATCTATGGAGAGCAAGCCTTAATCGTGAGAAACTTATCATCGTCATCCTGTGTAGAACCCGAGGAGGTTGTCGGAACCCAGTTCCAAGCACTCTCGGTGAGCAATGAGAATCGACCAGAAAAAGGAACGTTGATTTCCTCATACAAAGATGATATCAAAGGGATCGAGAGTAATAACACAAAAGGATGGGGACAGCTTGTCATTCCTACGGATAACAAGACAAAGAAAGGTCTTAGTTTTTCCTCAACCTGTACCCAGACTGCTACTAAAGATGAAGGTTTTCATCCCATTTAGGACTTCTTCCACAGTGGAGGTTTCCTTCACCCAGTGTCTCAAGAAGTACATACCATCAATGAAGGTGACTCCTCCGATACAGATGAAGAGTGGAAGTCCTATCTCATTGAGGATGGTTATATGTCTCAGGAAGAAACGTATACGCCATTTTTCTATCCCACGCAGAGTCCGAGATATATACCAAGATCAGACGTCAAAATGATGTACGGAGATTGTGATCCAGAAGGATGCCGTGCTCCACCCAACTCATTAGACGAGGACACTCTGATGAAAGAAAAATTTGACTATGACTATTATGACTTAATGGATGACTTGCCTATCTGGAAGCCGTACCCAGAAGACTTGGGGCAAAAGAGTCAGCCAAACAACGCTTATCAGCTGAGCATCATTGAAAAGAATACCTGCGTCCCCACCGGGTCATGGGATCATTACTCAGGGCGTTCCGAAGATATCCAGCACAACAATGAATCTGCAAAGATTGCATGACAAGAGTTCATAAACTATGCTTTTCCCAAGGTTAACGTCATCGAGAAGGATGACTCCTCTTCTCCCGCAGAAGTATGGGACACCTTAGGACAGCCGAGTGGCAAGTACGACTTCTTGGTCAAGTACACCGCTCCTGAAAGCTCTTGTATCAGGCTCGAAGACATCCAGCCAACTGGATGGGGAGATCCGCCTGAGAAAGAAAAGACTGTGCAAGATACAACAGAAGAGTTCGTCTACGACAACTCTGCATGGGAGGAAGACTCCAACGATCCTGCTCCGCCAGAAATCAGCGTCATTTCTGAGACAAACCAAGAAAGAAGGTACCAGACTTTGTGATTCACCGAGAAGTTTGCCGCCAATGGGTTGCTGTCGATGTCCCGAAAGTCGTTCATAAGTCTAAGTAATTGCCATATTTGTTTTAACCTTTCACCCTGCTCAGGTGAAACAGATGTTTTTATAGGGCTCACTTTCGGTAAATGTCCCTCTTCGCTATGCCCGAAGCGAAATCATTTTGTCTTATAGGGCTGTAGTTTCAAGAATCGACAAAATTATATATAAATAACGTCATTTTGTAATTTCCGCATTTTATTGCTGTTTTCACTTTTCGCTTTTTCAGAAAATGGTAATCCTAAAACAGCCCAAAAATAAGAACAAACATTTTTCATAAAATAAACTGCACACACTCTTGCATCCTCTCTATCTCTTCTAAAAAATAAATCATCACGTCATGCAGATTGCTTGGTTTAAACCCCGTTGAAACATACGATCCGATGCCTTCTCCCAACTTTGAATTCCCGGTATTTGAGGCTGAAGAAGAAGAGGACGAATAAATTCCAGAAGAGATCTCCCGATTACTCAGACAAGAGGAAAGGTCCATTGAGCCTCACAAAGAGCCATTAGAAACGGTCAACTTGGGTACAGAAGAAGAGAGGAAAGAAGTCAAGATTGGGGCACTGCTCAGTCTGACTGTCAAAGAAAACTTGATAGAACTTCTCAAAGATTTTCCCGATGTATTTGCTTGGTCCTATCAGGACATGCCAGGGTTAGATACCAGCATCGTCGAACATCATTTACCATTGAAATTAGAATGTCTGCCGGTGAAACAAAGGCTGAGACGGACTCATCCAGACATGGCCATCAAAATTAAACAGGAAGTACAGAAACAGATCGACGCGAGTTTCCTCGCCACCTCAGAATATCCTCAATGGTTAGCCAATATAATACCAGTTCCGAAAAAGGACGGAAAAGTCAGAATGTGTATAGATTACAGGGATCTGAACAAATCTAGTCCAAAGGATGATTTTCCCTTACCGCACATAGACATCCTGGTAGACAGTACAACAAAGTTTAAAGTATTCTCCTTCATGGATGGATTCTCGGGCTATAATCAGATAAAAATGGCGTCGGAAGATATGGAGAAAACTTCATTTATCACCCAATGGGGCACCTTTTGTTACAAGGTAATGTCGTTCGGTTTAAAGAACGTCGGGGCAACCTATCAAACGGCCATGACTACTCTGTTTCATGACATGATGCACAAAGAAATTAAAGTGTATGTTGATGATATGATTGCCAAATATAAAACAGAAGAGGAGCACGTGACCCACTTGTCAAAATTATTCGAGCGTCTGAGGAAGTACAAGCTCCGCTTGAATCCTAACAAGTGCATGTTCGGTGTCCGCTCAGGAAAACTGCTAGGATTCATCGTCATCCAGAAAGGAATTTAGGTTGATCCTGACAAAGTCAAGGCCATTCAAGAAATGCCTTCTCCAAAGACTGAAAAACAAGTCAGAAGATTTCTGGGAAGTTTGAATTACATTTCCGGATTTATATTCCTCATGACCGCGACTTGCGCGCCAATCTTCAAATTACTAAAAAAGAATCAGGACTGCGTATGGACAGAAGACTGCCAAACCGCCTTCGACAGTATAAAAGAGTATCTGTTGAATCCACCTATCCTGTCACCTCCAGTGGAGGAAAGACCATTGATCATCTACCTAACAGTCTTGGAAGACTCCATGGGTTGTGTGCTTGGCCAACAAGACGAAACCAAAAGAAAAGAGTCTGCCATCTACTATTCGAGCAAGAAATTTACCGACTGTGAAACTCGGTATACTATGCTTGAGAAAACTTGTTGTGCTCTGGCTTGGGCAGCCAAACGTCTTTGCCAGTACATGATTTGTCACACTACTTGGTTAATCTCTGAAATGGATCCAATAAAGTATGTCTTTGAAAAACCTGCTCTCACGGGAAGGATTTCCCGATGGCAGATGTTGTTATCAGAATACGACATCGAGTACCATGCTCAAAAAGCCGTCAAAGGAAGTATTTTAGCTGATTATTTGGCTCATCAACCGATTGACGATCAGGAATCAGTCGGGTTTGACTTCCCAAACGAAGATGTCATGTATTTGAAAATGAAAGATTGCGATGAACCGCTACCCAGTGAAGGGCCAGAACCAGGTTCCCAATGGGGACTAATTTTTGACGGGGCTGTCAACATTTATGGAAACATAATTGGGGAAATCATTGTAACACCTCAGGGTACCCATATTCCTTTCACTGCCAGATTGACATTCAAGTGCACAAACAACGAGGCCGAATACGAAGCTTGTATCAAGGGTCTCGAAGAAGCAATTGAATTGAGAATTAAGAACTTGGATGTGTATGGAGACTCTTCCCTGGTTATCAATCAGATCAAAGGAGATTGGAACACATACCAATCAGGACTGATTCCTTACAAAGATTACGCGAGAAGGTTGTTACCATTCTTCAACAGAATCAAGTTTCACCATATCCCTCGTGATGAGAATCACATGGCTGATGCACTAGCCACTCTCTCCTCCATGATTAGTGTAGGTCAATGGAACGACTTGCCTAAGATTGACATAATGCGCCTTGAAAGGCCCGCCTACATCTTCACGATTGAAGCAATCATAGACAACAAACCTTGGTATCACGATATCAAATGCTTCCTTCAGAAACAAGAATACCCACCCGGGGCATCGATAAAAGGCAGGAAAACCCTCAGGAGACTGGCTGGTAGCTTCTTTCTGAGCGGTGATACACTCTATAAGAGAAACTTTGACATGGTCTTGCTCTGATGCGTAGACATACCATAAGCAAACATGCTGATAAAAGAAATTCACGAAGGAACCTTTGGCACTCATGTCAACAGACACACAATGGCAAGAAAAATACTAAGAGTAGGATACTATTGGTTGACCATGGAATCCGACTGCTACAAGTACATGAGGAGGTTTCACAAGTGTCAGATATACTCAGACAAAATTCACGTACCGCCAACACATCTCAAAGTTCTTTCTTCTCCATGGCCTTTTTCTATATGGGGAATCGACATGATTGGCATGATTGAACCCAAAGCTTCAAACGGACATCGGTTCATCCTGGTAGCCATTGACTACTTCACCAAATGGGTCGAAGCCGCATCATACATCAATGTAACCGACAAGTCGTGGTCCGATTTATAAAAAACAATCTCATCTGCCATTATGGTGTTCCAAGCGAGATCATTACTGATAATGGATCAAACTTGAATAACAAGATGATGAAGGAATTATGTGCTGAATTCAAAATCGAACACCATAACTCGTCTCCCTACCAACCTAAGATGAATGGAACGGTAGAAGCCGCTAACAAGAACATCAAGAAGACCGTTCAAAAGATGGTTGTAACCTACAAAGACTGGTAACGAGATACTACCCTTTGCTATTCACGGTTATCATACATCCGTCCTCACTTCAACAGAGGCAACCCCTTTCTCTCTAGTATATGGCATGGAGACAGTACTCCCTATAGAAGTAGAGATCCCATTAATTTGGGTATTGATGGAAGCTAAGCTAACGGAAGCTGAATGGTGCCAAAGCAAGCACGATGAACTGAACCTGATCGAAGAAAAGTGAATAACGGCTCTATGCCACGGTCAATTGTATCAGCAAAGAATGAAGAAAGCATTTGACAAAAAGATCTGACCTCACCTCTTCAGAAAATGAGACCTCGTGCTTAAGAAGATACAATCATTCCTCACTGATTCCCGGGCAAATGGACTCCGAATTACGATGGCCTTTATGTGGTCAAGAAAGCCTTCTCAGGCGGCGCCTTGAGACTCGCAACCATGGATAGAGAGAGGAGTTTACCTACCTTACAAATGTTGATGTAGTCAAGAAATACATCGCCTAAACAAAAAAAAACGTCTCGGTGGACTGAAAACCCGAAAGGGCGGTCCAGGAAAAAAATAGAGACACAAGAAAAAATCATCCCGATGGATTGGAAATCTCAAAGTACAATCCAGGCAAAAGTTAGGGATTAATGGTAAGTAACTACGTTCCACAAGGTTAAATCCCCAGCAGTAATGCCATCCATCAGGAAAACTCCAGTCAAGGTCATCATCGACAGAAGCTCAGGATGTCCAGAATTCAAAGTTGGTAGAAGGATCGCGGTCATTATGTTTCAATGTAGCCCTTTTCCCTTAAATTACCATTTTATAACTTTGTAAATACTCTATGGGATTACGCGCTTAGCTGATTTCCATCCTATCAATAAAATTTGAGCCCTAGTGCTTTTGTTTGCAATTCTTATTTGTTTTAGCTTTACAGAATGACATTTTTAACATGATTAACGATTCTTGAAATAAAACAAAAATGAATTTAATTGTCAAATTTCTTCTGCTTTTAAAATAAAGATGGCAATTCTTTTGACTGTTGAACATCGAAAGAACATCGATCGCTTCTCTGAGGGCGGTTGAACCTCAAAATGCAGAATCAAAGTACTCCTTCTAAACCAATACGCCTGAATGAAGGATCAACTATGTGAGAAACCATGTTTCATCTAACATCCCCGGCAGAGTTCGTATCTCTTAAGACCGATTGAACAATTCTTTCTCCCCACCAGGATTGCCTCTTCCAAGCAGGGCAGGATTGCTATTTTGAACCGATGATACTTTTATCCCCCGCTTTTGCCAAGTATCCCTTCTTGTTCATCCATTAGTCTGTATGTCGCGTCAGTTTTGTCAGCATAAACATACATACATCATGCATAATTGATTCACATTCATAATCATATTGCCTCACTATCACTCTGGTCAGTCTTATCCCTAAGTGATAAAGTCCTCTCATCAATCGAGTTGTCAGTTCTTTCCTCGTCAGGTAATGTTTTATCTGAACAATCTCTCTCCCCCAGTTTATTTCTGGACTGGAGACGGTCCTCGACCACTTGATAACTTGAATTGCTAAAGGGCAGGAAGACATTCGACAAATGTCACTCTTCACCATTGAAGATGATATCTTCGCTTTCCCGGATTAAGGAAAATCCCCAGAGAAAGCCTCACAACTAAAGACTCTCAGCAACACATTGGTTTTTCTCTCCAGAAAGTCAATGTTAATGAAGTTATCAGCACCTCAAAATTGGATTACATCACATGGCATTTCTACGAGAAGATCTCAAAGAAAAGTATGATGTAATATCCCTAAGTAGGAAACAGCCTCTCAAGAGACTCGTTTTCCCCAGTAGAGTCAATAAATGGCGTCTCTAACAGAGAAGTTTGCACACCTCTACAGCTCAGACAAATGGGTTTCCCAAGCAAGTCTGACATCAAAACTTTTTCCCATCAAATGGCATCTCCCCAGGAAGATTCGGCGAGAAGTTTAATGAAAAAACCGCTACACATAGCGTCCCTTGTCAAGGAAGGAATTTGAAAAAAAAAAAGAAACTAAGACCAGTTTTGTGGCTGAAGACCCGGATCGAGGGGAAGTTTATTTTAGAAACTAAGCCTGTTCTGTGGCTGAAGACCCGGATCGAGGGGAAGTTTATTTCAGAAACTATGACCAGTTTCGTGGCTGAGGACCAGGATCGAGGGGAAGTTTTACCCTTTTCTAAGTACCATTGCTTAGCAAAAGAAGATGGATGAGTAAACTTCCATTCATAACCACCGTCAAAATTTCGGGTATTTCGATATTTAATCCTCTTGCACCCCGAATGCCCGAATACCTTCGCCATTCACACCTTCGGGTCCAAGAAGATTAAATAGGGGCATCTGTCATACCCCAAATTTTGACCACCAAGATTTTCCATCATTGTACAAATCATCATCACAATATGGATGTACCTTCAGGCCTCATCAATCTCTTCAAGGATTATTGAGCTTTCACTACAACCAAGAATTAGGGTTTCAAGCCCTCTCAGAGCACTTAGACAAAGGATCAATCAAGAAATGACATGATCTTTAACTTGTCTAACCTCTCAAACACCTGTAAAGGATCAAGAGGAATCCCACATCAAGAATCAAGCACAAAGTTGCAACATTCCAAGTGGATCAAGCCTCAAGATCGACAGTGTCATCAAATTAGGGTTTTGGTCGACCAGGGCCTCCAGATGGGAATCTTCATCTGGGCATGAGCCAATGCTTCCAAGCAAAACCCAAGATACTCCAAGGGACCTCATGGACCCAATCATCAAGTCAATTTAACCTCAGGGGATGCATTTACCAAAAATTAGGAATTAGGGTTTCTTGACCTAATTCACCCCTAAGTTGACTTTTGGGACAAAGCCTGAGCCAAGACCTCAAGACATGATTTGAGGACCTCAAATACACTATATTGATCCATTTACAACAATGGATTGATCCAAGAAGCTTGGTTCACAAGTTTCAATTTCACCAGGACCACAATTAGGGTTTTGAAGAAAAAATCAACTGTATCTTCGACTTTTGACCAAGACATGCTCCCAAACCTTGGGACATGATTCAATACACCCTATAACACCTACGAAATCTATCCATTAGGTTTGATTTAGGTCAAGAACTTGATTTCATAAAGGATCGCACAGTTTGGATTTCATCCGCTAAAAAGTCAACAGTACACAAAATCAAGTTTGACTTTTTGGAATTTTTCACAAATATGGTTCCCCTAAGTCAAAAATAATGTTAATGTATGGTATTGATCATCATTCATTAAGAAAAGTCAAGAAAAGTGAGGTTTCTTGCAAAAGGGGCAACCATGAGAAACCAAAATTTTTCTAAGTTATGGAAAAAAATGGTTTTGGTACTAACTTCCAAGGACCATAACTTCTGATCCAAGCAACCATTTTGGGTGATCCTGTAGCGAGCAATTTTTGTCGGTGACGCGACCACCTTATCGCTGGGTTTTCCTCACCGTAATGGTAGGAGGAGGTGCTACTTTCTAATTTCTTATTTATCCCATGAAGCTGGAAGGGAAAGGGAAGCTATCTAAAACTTACCTTGCACACGAATGTTTAACTGAACAAACGCTTTAAAGAGATTGGGGGTCTGGGGTCAGGTTATACAATGGGGAGTTGTCAATTACCCATCCTATATGTGGTTATCCACAGGATATTAGCTTTGGGTTTCGCTTTGTACTTGATGGTGTTTATCTGTTAATGGGTTGAGAAAGTTTCTTGGGAAATATGAGCGAGTGAGTGAGCTTTTATTGATGTTCGGGTTACTCCCGTTGTTTTTTGGTAAGGTACTGGACCTAAATTTTGATTGATGTGTGAAGGTACTGGACCTGGAGTTTTTGTTTAGTATGCTCGCTAAGATTTCGCAATCTTATGCCTACGTATTCCCGTTTAAATGAAATAGGGAAATCAGAGCAATCGTAGTTCCTCCTATTCTAAGGGAGGAAAATGATGTTTTGGTGTCTTGTTCAAAGCCCAAGATTGAAGCTAAACAGGTTTATTTGTGTCTTGTTCAAAGCCCAAGATTGAAGCTAAATGGAGAATTTGTCATCTCTAAAGAGGGATCGGACTTCGCCTAAGGGGATTGTTAATTTTTGTGTGCCATGATCAAAGCCCAAGGTTGAAGCTAAGAGGTTGATTGACTTCACTGGGGGAAGTCCTTATACAAAGCCTAAGAGGAGGCTGGAAATGACCGACTCAACAAGAGAGTGTTTTTATATGTCTTGTACAAAGCCCAAGATTGAGGCTAAAAAGAGACTGACTCTTTGGGGATATCATTATACGAAGCCTAAGAGGAGGCTATAAGTTTGACTTTTCCAGGGAAAATGTTCTATCTGTCTTGTACAAAGCCCAAGATTGAGGCTAAAAAGGGATTTTGACTCCGTCGGGGAGGTTCGTATGTGTCTTGTACAAAGCCCAAGAGTGAGGCTGAAATGGGAAATTTAACGGACTCGGGTGAGGATATTTTATGTGTCTTGTACAAAGCCCAAGATTGAGGCTGAAATGAGTTTGACTCTGCTTGGGAAATCATTCCTCAAAGCCTAAAAGAAGGCTGGGAGGAAGTGAATTTGCTGGGGAAGATATCTGTCACAAGCTTAAGAGAAGGTTTTGAAGATTTATGTCTTGTACAAAGTCCAAGATTGAGGCTAAAAGGGTTGACTCAACAAGAGAGTGCTAAAAGGTGATTGACTCAACAAGAGAGTCTAAAAAGTTGATCGACTCAACAAGAGAGTCTGAAAAGTGATTGACTCAACAAGAGAGTCTGAAAAGTTGGTGGACTCAACAAGAGAGTCTGAAAAGTGATTGACTCAATAAGAGAGTCTGAAAAGGTTAGCTCCACTGGGGAGAATAACTTGTACAAAGTCCAAGAGGAAGCTAGCATTCTGCTGAGGATTATTGAGATCCCTAGGCAGGTCCAAATGGGGAAATCAACTTTTGCTGATGGTTTCTAGAAAAGTTGAGATATCAGATACCTTAAGGTTCTGATTTGGGATAGTGTTATATTAATGATAAACTGACCCTAGTTGGGGAATTTTTAGGAGAGAGACTGGGTTTTAGAGCCCACGAATTTTAACTCAGCTGGGAATTAATCGGATGATCAAGGTTCCTCCCACGTTCGTAGGGAACTTGAGAATGTCTTTGAGACTCAAGGGGGTTTAGAGTGTCCAAGTCTACTGGTACGGAAGAGTTTTATCTTTTGTATGATGCCCAAGAGGAGGCGGGTGTTTTTAAGGGATGAGAATCAACCCTAAATTGGTCTGATGTTTTGACACTGGAAAGACTGCTCTAGCAAAGGATGACTAAGTTCTGTCTTATACCTTTAAGAGGTCTTCAGGGTCCTTGTATTAAGCCCAAGAGAAGGCGTGAGAACTTCTAAGAAGCCGGAGGGTCCTTGTACAAAGCCCAAGAGAAGGCGGGGAAGCTTTTAGGAAGCCTGTGGGTCCCAAACCAAGAAAAGTCCAAGAAATGCTATTCACCGAGAATATATCATTTAGTGAAAGTTCTGAGGTTTGAAGAAACTCAAGAGATGCTATTCACCGAGAATAGATCAACTCCGGGGAGTAGAATTTCTTTGACAATATCTAATGGTGACAGCCTGAGAAAAGGTTCACAAAGAATACTGCCTTTCTCTTGGTTCCATATTGTTTAAGCCCAAGAGAAGGCGAGACTGTATCTGGAAATCCTATGGGGATCTAGTTTTGATTGTATTTAAAGAGTGACCAACATGGCTTTACCTAGTTCTAGACCTAGTTGCCAGGGAGAACTCTAAATAGCTATACTAGTATATATACAGTTGATATATGACAAGTATTTAAAAGAATATGAAAGAAGACTTACCGTGCGCAGCTTCCCACAATACATTTATATATATATATATATATATATATATATATATATATATATATATATATATATGAAAGCGAGTAAATGAAAGCTATTAAAACTTACAGGTGAGCAAGCTTCCATGCTGTATTGTTAGTTGTTCAAAGAAATTAAAGAAATTTTTGATAACAACATGTATATTTGAATCTAAATCAAAAGGGAAGTTGTTTTTGAAAAGATTGTTGGGGCTTATACTCAAGGAGAGGCCCAAGGCTTAATAGTGATCACACTGTTGTTTTGAATATCGTATCGGGACTTATAGAATGACTGAGGCCCAAAAAGGTTTTTGTACAAAGGGATGGGTCTTACAACTCAAGGAGAAACCCAAATTATTTGAAAAAGGAAAAGAAATGGGACTTACAACACGAGGGGAGGCCCAGATGAAAATGTTTTGAAAACGGCGATCGCGCCGAGATTTTTGAAATCACATTGGGTCTTATACAATAACTGAGGCCCAAGTTATTTTGGTTTCAAAAAGGGATTGGGTCTTACACTCTATTAGAGGCCCAAAGAGTTTGAAAATGAATAAAGATGGGTCTTATAGCTCAAGGAGAAACCCAGTTGATTTTGTTACAAAGGTGACGATCGCGCCGAACTTTTGAAAATATACAGAGGGACTTATACAATGTGTGACGCCCAAAAATGTTTTATTTACAAAGGGGTAGGACTTACACTCTGTCAAGAGACCCAAAGATTTTTGGAATAGATTGATGAGGATGAAATCAATCAAAACCCTAATTTTGTTAAGAATGGAATTAATTTTGATTAAAAATTAATAAAATCATTAAAAACATGTGAGAAATGAGTTGTGATTTTGGATCAATGTTTCAAAAATCATGTTTTTATCCACAAAATGATTGAAAACCAATTAAGTTTGGAAAAATCATGAGAAAGAAAATTTTTAAAGTGTTAAAAAACAAATAAAAATTAATTCTTTGCAAAAATATCAAATATATGAAATAAATAATATTTTTGAGACATTTTAGTCAAATAAAATATTTTAACATTTTTGTGATTTTTGATAAAAAGAATCAACTCAAAATCATTAAATTTTAGAGAGAAATTAATTTTTGAATCAATTAAATAAAGGGTTAAATAAGTATTAGGTCCCTGAAAATAACCCAACTTTGAGGTTTAGTCCCTAAAAAAATTTCCTTCAAGGTTTGGTCCTCCAAAAATTTTCCGTTTCTAACTCTAATCCCTCCCGTTAGTTTTCACTAACGGCAGATGACGTGGCATGCCATGTGTGCATTGACCAGTCAAAAAATACTTTTTTATATTACATTTATTCTCCTCTCTCTCACTCCTCTTCTTCTTTTCCTCTCCACCTTTTTCTCTACCCTCATTTCTCTTTCTCTCTCTCTCTCTCTCTCTCATTTCTCTCTCTCTCTCTCTCTCTCATTTCTCTGTTGCATGCATTGAGATATGAAACTAATCCTCACAGTATCGGTCAAAATAGATACATGACAGGGTTTTAGAGTCCGATTTTATTTATTTATTTATAAAATTACATACAACATTGTAGTAAAAACAGCATGCAATTAATTAGTACATCCAAATATCACACTGCTTTTCTTTTCTTTTTCTGTTAATTGTTGTTCAATACCATAGTCACGAAGCAGACTGGCTTCCTCATCTGTGTTGTCAAACCACATGGTGATTTGTGTTCTAGCATTCCACTCAAACTGAAAATGTTCATAACTGTAAATCAATACAAGTATGTATTGGATAAGATGGATTTTCAATTATATGCCAATAGAATTAAATCAAACCTGTCTCTTCTGTTCTTCATTTTGAACTAGTTGCATTGCACTATCTAACCAGGGTCCTAGAAGAAACCCATCATGGAAAGCCAACAATGCATCCAAATCTTCCACTAGGTCCAGAAATCTTTGGCTGAGTAGAGAATAATTCTCCCTAATGTCAAAATGGCCCCTTTTCCTATCAAATTCCACAATGATCATCTCCCTAATGTCTTCCCCTATTTATTCTAAACCTAAACACTCTGAATTAATAATATAACAATTATAATAATTACTAACTAACTCTCCTAATAATCTAATTACAGTTACAAAACTGAAGAGTCTAACAAAATGGTTTTTGTTTTACATGTCGACAGGCTTGAAATGTGGACAATGCGTAGGCCCACGCAACTTTGTGCAGAAATTTATTTTTTAATAACGGGGCCAAACTAGAATCAATATATGGGTCACTTTGTTTTAGATACACTGATACTATGTCATGAACTAGGCACTGGAAATACTAAATGTGGACAATGCTTATATTGAGAAGAGTCAAACTTGAGAATCTATGTTCAGTACTGTGTGCATATATGTTGTAAAGTGGCTACAACAATTGAGAATTTTTTTGGGTTTCATAAAACATTACACCACTTACATTTTAAGCATGTTGTATGAAAATAATCAGTAAGTTGTAGGCTCAATTAAATATCCTCAAATTCATGATTATATAAGAATATATACAAGCCTAGGCAAGTCTACTCAAGTAACGAAGAAAATGTATATATTTAGGGACAGGTAGTAGAGAATAAAATCAAATAAAGGTTACACAGCAATCTCATACTAGAACAAAAATCAAATAAGAGAATATTAAAGTGAAAGAATTTACTCTCCCTTCTTTTTCCCTCAAACTCCTTTTACACAAACATATCCCTTAGTGCATAATGCGTGGTGACTGAACTGTGTGCATGTTATGATTGAGAGCAACTCTAGCTAATTCACTTTTAAAAAGTGTTGTTGAATTTCGACCATGGCAAATGATGGAATTTCAACACACAGGCATAGAGAAGCGACGGTGTTGTTAAATTTCGACCATGGCAAATGACAGGATTTCAACACGCGGGCATAACATGCAGACACTACGAAGGTAACAGATATGGCGGCAGGAAAAGCATAATTTTTTTCATAATTTATCAAAACTCAACATGTTTAAAGGTGGAGAGAAAGAGAGAGAAAGAGAGAGAGAAATGAGAGAGAGAAAGAGAAATGAGGATAGAGAAAAAGCTCGAGAGGGAAAGAAGAAGAGGAATGAGAGAGAGAAGGAGGAGAATAAATTTAATATAAAAAATTATTTTTGACTGGTCAATGCACACATGGCACGCCACGTCATCTGTTGTTAGTGAAAACCAACGGGAGGGATTAGAGTAAGAAACAGAAAACTTTAGGAGGACCAAACCTTGAAGGAAATTTTTTAGGGACTAAACATCAAAGTTGGGTTATTTTCAGGGACCTAATACTTATTTAACCCTTAAATAAAATAATAAAAATTCAAAAATTCAAAAGTTTGAAAAAGGGCACCAAGAACACCTTGTTCTTGCCCGCGTGCCCTGTTTTTGTCTGATTTGCGTTTTCTCATCAATCTCACTGAATACTTGATTAAATCACACAATCCACATATCAATCTGCTCGTTTTCAACTCACGGTCATGTCTATGGTCTTTAATTTCATTTATTTTAAGGATGGAATGAGAAATCAAATCATGTCTAGATGTCTTGGCTCATGTTTTGTCCAAAAAGTCAACTTAGGGGTGAATTAGGTCAAGAAACCCTAATTCCTGATTTTTTTTATGAATGCTTCCCCTGAGGTTAAATTGACTTGATGATTGGGTCCATGAGGTCCCTTGGAGTATCTTAAGTTGTGCTTTAAAGCAATGGCTCATGCCCAGAGGAAAATTTCCATCTGGAGGTCTCAGTCGACCAAAACCCTAATTTGTTGACACTGGCGATCTTAAGGCTTGATCCACTTGGAATGTTGCAATTTTGTGCTTAATTCTTGATGTGGGAGTCCTCTTGATCCTTTATGGGTATTTGAGAGTTTAGACAAGTTGAAGATCATGTCATTCCTTGATTGATCCTTTGTCTAAGTGCCCTGAGAGGGCTTGAAACCCTTATCTTTGATTGTAGTGAATGCTCAACCATCCTTGAGGAGATTGATGAGGCATGAAAGTACATCCATATTGTGATGATGCTTTACACAATGATGGGAAATCTTAGTGGTCAAAATTTGGAGTATGACAGATCCAAAGATGGATTTGTAAGTCTTGCTACAATCTACAAAAGCTTCAACTACCTGAGACTCCAATTCTTCATGGATTTTGAGTTATGGATTGATCACAATCACAAAAACATGAAAATGACACTTTTTCCAACACTTAGTGAAAATCTGCCTAAGTTACCAGCCTTGAACATCAATGTTCATGAGGATTTTTCAGTTGGATCCAAATAGTTTCAAAACAAACTGTGATCACACATGTTTTGTATCATATGAGGGCTTTCTAAAAAGCACAAGAGCCTCCCATAACTCAACCTGAGCAGGGAGATATAATCCCCTCAAAATCACTATTCCCAACTGCCTTGTACAAGGTAGATTTTGTGCATTTGCTCGATTTGGAAAAATTGGACAACTCCAAGCCTTGTCATCCACTTGGACACATTAGAGGATAACACAAAAGGAGAATGATCTGATCCCTAAGCCTTCAAAGTCCAAAAATCTACACATAGCCATAACAAGCCTAAAAAGGCTAAAAAGGTGCCAAGACTCCAATTTTATTTCCAAGCATTCAATGGATGCACCAAAGTGGCATGGACTGACACATTCCTAACTGAATGAGTCAAGAATCATCACTGAATCAAAGAACCATATGCTTGTGCCCTAACCTCATGTCAATGGCTATAGGAGACTAAATATTCCCTTGGATAAACCACTACTACGAAAAACCCATTTAACAACGGTTGGGAATGACATATAATGACGCGGGCGAGGGCGTTGTTATGTAGATTGTTGTTGTATATATGATACTTACAACGACGACCTTGTGTAGCGTTGTAATAATGAGGAAAGTGCGCTAACTATCACAACGATTTTACATTACACCGTTGTAATAAATATAATTGTCCTCAGTTCGATTCCCAGCAGCACAGTTTTGATATTTATTTTTTGCTGGCCAGCGCGCCAGATATTATAACGGTTCGAAAATATAACCGTCGCTAAAGTTTCAGCAAAATTAACAAATATCATCATGCTTTTATAATTAATCCCATTTTTTTACTTGTATTATTGTTCTCCATATCTCAGCACAGCAGAAAAATACAATTCACATTTTGTGATACAGTTTTCATAATAATATTAATCGTGTCATATTCATAATATCACATATACCAGTTTACAGTTTATCAGAACAAACAACCTACATAAATAAAATATCACATATACCATATTACAGTTTACACACATTACATAACTTCACATAATTGTAACTTGGCGTATTGGTATCTTGTCTCTTGGTGTCTTGTCTCCTGGCCTGGTGTCTGGACTCAAAATACCTATGATTTCAAATAATTATACTTGTTAGTAAAAATACTTCTAAACTATAACATACAATGAATATATTATGAATAAATAATAAATTACGTACTTGTTAATTTTCCATATGCATTCTTCATGATCGAGTCGTATAGCATGCACGGCATCTCCATCAACTTCATCATATGAGGTAGGAACTTGTGTTGTGTAAGAAGGTGTGGATGGAATATCAAGACTTTCATCACTAAGAGGAATGTATTTTCCTTGGAGAATGATTGACCATTTCCCCGATTTGTCCGATGGATCGGAAACATAGAAAACTTGTTTTGCTTGAGAAGCCATGATGAATGGTTCTGTATTAAAAGATGCCTTGCCAAGGTCGACTCGGGTGAATCCTAAGTCATCAATGTCTACACCATTACTATTATTGGGAACCCACTTGCATTTAAATAAAGCCACTTTGAAAATAACATAATCAATCTCCCAAATCTCATCAATGACACCATAAAACGTGGTAGTTGCCAATACCGGATTCTTATCTTTCGAACTAGAGAAATACATCGATTCGGCTTCAACCATAACCCCACTATTTTGCATTGTACTACGATCATCTTTTGATTTTGTATAAAAGGTATAATGACCAATGTCGTATGCACTCCAGGTAATGACACAAAATTTTGGCCCGTACGACAACCATCTAAGTATCTCGGATGCACTAGGATCATTAGATACACTTTTATTAAACCAATCCATGAATCTATTGTTATGCTCTATCAACAACAACTTGTCATTTATTCGGGGGTATTTTTTCTTCATAAGTCTTTTGTGAGTATCTATGAAAGGTTGAACCTCATCTATATTATTCAAAATATAGAAATGTGATTGAATAACTACATCCCAAGCCATTGACCTAACATTTAGACCTTGAATACCTCTTCTGTCTGTGTCAGCATGACGAGACTTTGGAATTCCTATAGAATCTGCATCCGACAAATAGTTTGTACAAAACTCAACAGCTTCTTCTGTGATGTACCTTTCAACAATCGAGGCTTCCGGTCACTGATGATTCTTCGTATATCCTTTAAAGATCTTCATATATCGCTCTATTGGATACATCCACCTTAAATAAACTGGACCACAAATTCTGATTTCTCTTACGAGATGAACAAGTAAGTGAACCATAATGTCAAAAAATGATGGCGAAAAATACATCTCCAATTGACACAAGATTATGGCAGCCTCATCTTCTAATTCATCCAATTTTTTGAAATCAAGAACTTTATTACATATGGCATTGAAGAATAAACACAGTCTCGTTATAGTTACTCTCACATTTTTTGGAAGGATCCCACGGATAGCCACTGGTAGAAGTTGTTGCATCAATACATGACAATCATGAGATTTTAAACCAATTAACTTGAGATCTTTCATTGATACAAGTTTCTTGATGTTTGATGAGTAACCATGCGGAACTTTAATACCTTGCAAACACTCGCAGAACATCTTCTTTTCCTTTTTAGATAGAGTGTGACATGTTGGAGGCAGATAAGTTCTTTTTCCTTTCTCTACTGGAGCCAACTGTTTTCGTATACCCATCTTCTCCATATCAAGACGGGAAGTCTTACTATCTTTAGTCTAGCCCGAAATGTTTAGAAGTGTGCCAATCAAACTATCACACACGTGTTTCTCCACGTGCATCACATCAAGACAATGTCTAACATCAAGACTTGACCAATATGGAAGATCAAAGAAGATGGACCTCTTTTTCCATATATTTTTTGCAACTGCCCCTTTTTCTTCTCCTCTCTTCCCACCTTTTTCTTTTTCTCTCTTCCCATTTTTTCTTTTTCTCACTTCCCGAGGACAACATTAATGTATTCCTGCCGTTGATAAACTTCATCACCGGTTAAAGGTTTAGGAGCCTCACCAAACTCTTGCTCTCCATTAAAAGCCTTTCGCAATCTACGATAAGGATGACCCGGTTTTAGAAATTTTCGATGCCCAAGGTAAACGATCTTTTTTCCAAACTCAAGTTGGTGATAACAAGTATCATCTTCACATATAGGACACGCTTTATGTCCTTTGACACTGTATCCCGCCAAGTTACCGTAAGCCGGAAAGTTGTTAATTGTGCAAAATAACATTGCACGCACATTAAACTTTTCCCCAGAATATGCATCATCAACTTCAACGCCTTCATCCCACAAGAGTCATAAATCATCAATTAATGGACTAAGATAAACATCTATGTCGTTACCAGGTTGTCGTGGTCCAGAAATCATCATACTTAACAGTATATACTTGCGCTTCATGCACAACCAAGGAGATAGGTTGTAAATAGTGAGAAGAACAGGCCACGAAGTATGATTAGTGCCCATATTACCAAAGGGGTTCATTCCATCGGTGGCAAGCCCAAGCCTAAGATTTCTTGGCTCGACTCCAAAATCCGGAAACAACAAATCAATTTTCTTCCATTGCAAAGAATCAGCTACATGGCGAATGTTTCCATCACGAATCCTTTCATCTGCATGCTGTAACACCCACAATCTATACCCCCAAAAATAATAAAAGCGGTAACGAATTCAAAATTTCATCAGAGTATATTTAAAACATTCACGGCATAGACCAAGGGGTCACATCAATTTGAAACAAACATACAACAACATGCTCATATAGATATACAACAATTCAGGTAGTTCATAACAAAGGAGCTTAGCTCCTAACACCCACAATTCAGATGCAGAATAAAAGTGGAAAATCTGTAACTGAATCTTATATATATATATATATATATATATCATAAAAAGTTTTTCTTTCATATACAACATCATACATGTACAATCCAAAAGATACATATACATCATACAAAATGATGACACTCGATCCCCCGACTACCCGGTGCTACATATCAGATCCGACCGACAAAAGAATGAAGACCTAAGATTCATAAAAAGACCTCCAGCATCTAATCTGCAATGCCTCATAGAGCTTTTAAAACAGCAGAAGGGCGAGAAACACAATCATAATACAATTGCATACAATTATATAATAACACGAAAATACATATATAAATATTCTCACCACAACTTATACCAGAATTCCAACACAAACAACCCAAAGTATATTTCATATATCCATCACCAAGGTATATCAACCATGCACAATATAATTATCACCAACATATATACATATATCAATTCATCAATTTCATCCACAATTCCACACACAACCAATACATTCATAATTTATGCAAATGCACAGAGACCGACACAACGACTCTATGCAATGCAAATGCGGTACCATCCATCCATCATTCTCAACACTAGTTCACTCAGGAACTATTGAAACCATCGCTTGTTACATAGGATTACTCATGTAACACCCCGTCGGGCAAATGATGTTCCCCGTCGCTTTAAGTCCTCTTGGTATAAGGCGCACGACGTTTATGGATCGCTTAAGTCCTCTTTGTATAAGGTGCACGATCCGATCGCTTTAAGTCCTCTTTGTATAAGGCGCACGATCGTCTATAATCATCACTTTAAGTCCTCTTTGTATAAGGCGCACGATGTTATAACGGATTCCCTCTGGAATCGTTTCGTCGCTCACACCCACTAGGGAACACGACATCACCAACATGCATACCATGATGCTTGGCATACAATGACTCATGACATTCAAATGCACACATATATGAAACCATCTCAATAAAAAATAATCATGGTTTACCATCAACCCCAAAAGAATGCATTTACATCATACAACAGCACACCAGTCATACCATATCTATCAAAGGCAAATTGCATGATAACACGTCAAATACACACAATTAAAATGGTACAAGTTGACAAAACGACGCCATTCCAATTCCCGACATAATTAAATCGGCCACTAGTCTCAAAACCAATAATATAAGAAAGAACATGTCAAAAGCTTTCCAACGCACCAAACTGTGCCTCAAACCGGCTCACGGATCCAAAGTTATAAAGAAAACAAATTGGGAAAAGCTGTCATGTTCGCAGTGCGAAGCTCCTAGCGAGTCCTTCGCTTCTTAATTCGCAGTGCGAATGTCCCAGCGAACCAAGTCAGAAAGGAAAATAGCCTGAAAAATCCCTAATGTTCGCAGTGCGAACTCCCAGCGAATGCTCGCTTCCCCCTTCGCAGTGCGAGTCTCCCAGCGAACAGTGGCAGAAAGAAAATAACACAAAACAACACAAAGTTCGCAGTGCGAGTCTCTGGCGAATGCTCGCCCTCACCTTCGCAGTATGAATAGCCAGCGAATGCTCGCTTTCCCCTTCGCTAGGGGATTTACAGTGCGAACCTGCGAAAACCAGAAAACCCAGCAGCACTGTTACATAACCCAAAATCATATTTTCCCCACCAAAACACTTTCAAACCAACATATAACAATCAGAACATAATCTAATCATGGTAACAAGTATAAAAATATAATCTCGATGAAAAATAACATATTTCCGAATAAAAGTCAAAAATAAAATAATATAATAATAAATTAATCAAAACGACTCAATTAAATAAAAATAACTAAAACTGGGGCATTACACATGCCATCTAAGATTCTTTGCGTCATTCGAATTAGCAAAAAGTCTATTTAATCATGAAAGTATTGGCAAGTACCATAACACTTTAGCAGGAGGATGCTTCATATTAATATTGTCATAGTGATCATTGTCATCACCATTGCTAGCCTTCTGCTTGTAACGCGACACACCACATTTCGGACATTGAAACAAGTCTTCATACTCTTTCCATAATAATATGCAATCATTAGGGAAAGCATGTATCTTGATATACTCCAGACCCAGTGGACACAATATCTTCTTGGCCTCATAGCAACGATCCGACAATTTGTTATCTGGTAACATTTTCTGTAGCAATTCAAGTAATTCCGTGAAACTTTTATCCGACCATCCATTTTTTGCCTTCAGATTAAACAACTTTAACACCGCCGACAATCGTGTGAACTCTGTGCATCCCTTATATAAAGGGGTGTCTTTATCACTACATAAATTATCATAAATATGAGCATTCATAAAAGAAGATTCCCCAATATCACGGAACATATCCTCTAGGTGATCTTCCATATATTCATCTTCCTCCACTCTTTGACTTTGTGACCCCCGACTTTCCTTATTATCCACTTCACCATGCCACGCCCATATTATATAATTTTGACATATACCATCACAACAAAGGTGATTGTGTATTTCTTTCTTTGTACCCTTTTTTATATTAGCGCAAACAACACAAGGACAATAAAAGATACCATCATTGCCGGGAAGATGTTTATCAGCGTATTCAAGGAATTCACAAACTCCGTTCTCATAAACCGGATCTAATCTATTGGCTTTCATCCAACTACGATCCATTACAACTTCTGAAATTTATACATGTATAATAATGTGAATGACACACCAAAATCTAATCCAAAAACTCAAGCATATGCATATTAATATGAACAAAGAAAAAATCAATGAAGATGTACTCTAATACTAAACGTAAAGCATATGAAACATCTCATTCTGACTTGAGCATATACAATATGAACAAAGAAAGAAGGAATGAAGATGTTGAAGAGAACCTTACTTCGAAGCTGAAGAAGCAAATGAAGACGGTCAATATTTGAGCATAAACCAAGAAAAAAGGAATGAAGATGTTGAAGAGAACCTTACTTCGAAGCTGAAGAAGTAAATGAATGAAGACGGTCAATATATTTGAGCATAAACCAAGAAAAAAGGAATGAAGATGTTGAAGAGTACCTTATTTGAGCAATATTTGAGCTCCAAATGAATGGATACGAAGAGGGTAATGGTTAGGGCATCTCTGGCTCACTTGTTCGATTAGGGCGTCTTATGAAAGAAATACATAATAAGTTTTGTTTTAATTTATCAGTAAACCTTTTAATCTCGGTGGAGAAACAAATTGTAGTGGAATCTTAAGTGAAATGTACTCTATTACTACGGTTGCTCATCTTAACCGTTGTAAAATAATTTACATTTTATTTTATAAATAATGGACTTAATTGACACACGCTAAATGTACTCTAAAAAATGGAAAAAATGTAGTTGCAGGGAATCGAAGTTTGATACATTTCATTTATTACTACGGTTGCTCATCTTAACCATTGTAAAAAAATTTACAATTTATTTTATAAATAATGGACTTAATTGACACACGCTAAATGTACTCTAAAAAAATGGAAAAAATGTATTTGCAGGGAATCGAAGCTTGATACATTTCATTTATTACTACGGTTACTCATCTTAACCGTTGTAAAATAATTTACAATTTATTTTATAAATAATGGACTTAATTGACACACGCTAAATGTACTCTAAAAAATGGAAAAAATGTAGTTGCAGGGAATCGAAGCTTGATACATTTTATTTATTACTACGGTGGTTTCATTCAACCGTCATTAAATGGCTCAGCTTTTAAAAGGGCGTGAAATTTTTAACCTATTACAACGACATAAAAGGATGCGTTGTAAGCCTGACGTTGTTGTTTTAGCGTTTTGTAGTAGTGAACATTGGCCAAAGGCCTGTACCAGCTGCCATTCACTATTGCTTGCAAAACAAACTTGCTCTACTATAAATAGAGCTCATTTGTACTCAGTTTGAGTACACCAAAGCACTACAACTGATGCTTTCCTCAAAATCTCTCTCTTTAGGCCAAAATGCCTTCTTTTGCAAGTCATCTCTGAGTTTTTGAGTTAGAGAGCAATTCCACCACAGCTCATGATCCAAACACATCCAATATGTCATATCTAAGCTGTCCAAACACTCACTTGTGACCTAAAACACCAAAATCAGAAAATCCACCTCCAAAACCTCAAAATTGGACTTTTCTGCATTTTCCAAGCCATACCTTGATTCAGTCACTTCCAAAACCAAACAAGGCCTCAAACACACACCAAATATCATCCTCAAACTATCCCAATTGGTTCCCTTCATCTGGAACACCATTTGAGAGAGTTTCCATATTGGTCACTTTTTCCCCTTTTGCAAGAATGAGCTAAAACTTGTTCCTGAGGATTCCAGCTGGTTTTGATCATCCTAAAAGCTTCTAAGGGATCAATCAAGAGTGTCCAAAGCATTGAATTACTTTTGGCACAAGGATCTTGATAGTTAGCACAAGAAGCTCCAAGAGGTAAGTGCATGACAACTTGAACTCTTTGAATTATGCATTGCTTTGAAGTCCACTAATCATAAATATCTCATGCATGTTGTATATTCTGTGTTTTTAACCAATTTTCCCTGCTATTGTTGACTGAGTAGTGAGATAGCATAGAACATGCAAATCAAGGCCTATTTTGAAACCACTTCGGGTTTTAAATTAGGGACACTTTCAGAAAATTCCAAAAGTACCATTGGATTCCTCATGAATTCTAGGCCAGAAGCACCTAAATTTTGTCCAAATCCATGGAGAAATGAGAAAGTTAGAGGATTCACGTAAATTGCCAAAACTTGCCTTGCCTTGGCCTTGGCCAGGCCTGAAAATAAGGCACCCCATATATGCACATGGGGTGGTTTTGATACACGGATGTATCACCACCCCGGTGGTAGCGCGCATGTGTGTTTGTGTATGAGGTCGTGGGTTCAAACCCCACCCAGACCTTTTTTGCTACCTTTCCACATTTTTGCTATTTTCAATATTTTTATGGTTTTTGATAATTAGTCCAAAAATTAATTTCTCTCTCAATTTTAATTATTTTTTATTGATTCTTTTTTTGAAAATTCACAAAAATATTAAAATATTTTATTCCATGAAAATTTCACAAAAATATTATTTATTTCCTATATTTGATATATTTGTAAAGAATTATATTTTTATTTGTTTTTAGACATTAAAAATATTTCTTTCTCTTGGTTTTGCAAAAATTCAAATGATTTTTGAATCATCCTATGCATGAAACATGATTTTCCAAATATAAATCCAAGATCATAACCTATTTTTTCACATGTTTGATTATTTTATTTGAATTAAAATACATTTTAAATCAAAAATTAGGGTTTTGATCATTATCACCCTACAAATCTTTTCAAACATTTTTGGGCCTCTATTAAAGTGTAAGACCCAATCCCTTTTTAACCAAAACCTTTTCGGGCCTCAGTCACTGTATAAGACCCACTGTGTTTTCAAAAACCTCGGCGCGATCGTCGCCTTTTCAACAAATTAAATTGGGCCTCTCCTAGAGTTGTAAGCCCCATCACTTGTACAAAAATAAACTTTGGGTCTCTCCTTGAGTTGTAAGACCCAACCCTCTTTGTAAATAAAACCATTTTGGGCCTCAGTCATTGTATAAGCCCCAGTACAGTTTACAAAACAACGATCCGATTACTGTTTTTCATCTGGGGCTCTCCTTGAGTATAAGCCCCAACAATCTTTTCAAAACAACTTCCCTTTTGATTTAGGTTCAAATCCATAGTTGTTATCAAAAATTTCTTTAATTTCTTGAACAGCTAACCTTACATCTATTACAAGGGAAGCTTGCTCGCCTGTAAGTTTTATTAGTTTTTTTTACATGCTTTCATATATATATATATATATATATATATATATATATATATATATATATATATATATATATATATATATATATATATATATATATATTTCTCTGTATTGCTAGAAGCTTGCTCACCTGTAAGTCCTTCTTTCATATCCTTTTAAATACTTTTCATATATCAACTGTATATATACTTGTATATCTACATAGAGTTTTCCCCGACAACTAAGTCTAGAATTAGGTAAAGCCAGTTGGTCACTCCTAAATACAGTCAAAACTAGTTCCCCATAGGAATTTCCAGATACAGTCTTGCCTTCTCTTCGACTTAAACAACATGGAACAAAGAGAAAGGCATTATTCCCGGTGAAACTTTTCTCAAACTGTCACTATTATAAATTGTCAAAGAAGTTCACTTCCCCCAAAAAGGATTAATTCCCGGTGAAACCTCTCTTGAATTTCTCCAAACCCTAGAACCGTTCACTAAAGAAAAGATTATTCCCGGTGAAACTTTTCTTGAACTTTTCTTAAGTTTGGGACCCACAGGCTTCCTAAAAGCATCCCCGCCTCCTCTTGGGCTTTGTACAAGGACCCTCCGGCTTCTTAGAAGTTCTCATGCCTTCTATTGGGCTTAATACAAGGACCCTGAAGACCTCTTAAAGGTATAATACAGAACCTAGTCATCCTTTGCTAGAGTAGTCTTTCCAGTGTCAAAACATCAAACCATTTTAGGGTTGATTCTCATCCCTTAAAACACCTGCCTCCTCTTGGGCATCATACAAAGATAAACTCTTCCATACCAGTAGACTTGTACAGTCTAATCTCCTCTTGGATCTCAAAGACATTCTCAAGTTCCCTACAAACACGGGAAAAACCCTGGTCATTTAATCAATCTCCAGTAGAGTTAAAACTCGTGGGTTCCAAAACTCAGTCTTTTATCCCAAATTTCCCCAGCCAGGGTCAGTTTATCGTCAGCATAACACTATCCCAAATCAGAACCTCAAGGCATCTGATACCTCAACTATTCTGTAAACACTCAGCAAGAGTTGAGCCCCAGACTTGGACCTGGCTCTGAATCTCAATAATCCTCAACAGAAGACATCCTCCTCTTAGGCTTTGTATAATGACTTTCCTTAGCAGAGTTAGCCTCAAAAGCACTCTCTTGTTGAGACCATCACTCTCTTGTTGAGTTAACCCCCTGTTTAGCCTCAATCTTGGGCTTTGTACAAGACAAACAAAGTACTATTTTGTTGAGTCAATCACCTTTCCTCACTCTCTTGTTGAGTAAAATTTTCTTTCTCAAAAGAACTCTCTTGTTAATTTAGTCACCTTAAAGCACTCTCTTGTTGAGTCTACCTTTTTCAGCCTCCTCTTAGGCTTTGTATAATGATTTTCCCCCCAACTTTTTCAGCCTCAATCTTGGTCTTTGTACAAGACACTAAAAAAACTCTCTTGTTGAGTCATTCTTTTAGCCTCAATTTTAGGCTTTCTACAAGACATATATAAACTTTCTCCAACAACGTCAAAATCTTCATAACCTTCTCTTAAGCTTGGGACAAATATATTCCCCAGCGGAGTCAATTCCCCTCAGCCTTCTTTTAGACTTTGAGAAATAATATCCCTAAGCAGAATCAATTTTATTTTCAGCCTCCTCTTAGGCTTTATATAATGCTTTTACCCAGTAAGGTCAGCCTCAATCTTGGACTTTGTACAAGACACCTAAAAAATCCTCAGCTGAGTCAGTCAACTACCTTTCAGCCTCAATCTTGGGATTTGTACAAGACACCAGATAAAACACTCTCTTTTTGAGTCAGTCTCATTTTAGCCTCAATCTTGGGCTTTATACAAGACAAATGATACTCTCCAACAGAGTCAATCTTCTTTTAGCCTCAATCTTGGGCTTTGTACAAGACAGATAAAACCTCTCACCCATAGAGTCAGTTTCCCCTTTTAGCATCAATCTTGGGTTTTGTACAAGACAGACAAAATATTTCCCCGGAAAAGTCAGCTTTCAGCCTCCTCTTAGGCTTTGTATAATGATATGCCCCAAAGGAGTCAAATCTCTTTTAGCCTCAATCTTGGGCTTTGTACAAGACAGATAAATACTCTCTTGTTAATTCAGTCTTTTCCAGCCTCCTCTTAGGCTTTGTATAAGGACTTCCCTAGTGAAGTCAATCAATCTCTTAGCTTCAACCTTGGGCTTTGATCAAGGCACATAAAAATCAACATCCCCTCAGAGAAAATCAAAAACTCTGTAGGAAGACATTTCTCTGTGTTATCACACATCAAAACAAACAAATTAAACAAACCCTAATCCCAGATAACTGTTGTAAGTGGCACACTTGTTGATTCAAAAATCCAAGCTGTCGTCCATCTCTTATCCTGGTAAAACTTCCTCTTTCATCTAATTGCTGTAAGTGGCAAGCCTCTGGATTATTTACATTCGCGCCACTGTCCCTCTCTTAGCATGAAAGACTCCAAAGGAAAAATGGCATTACTCTAAACTGAGTTAAAGTTTCCTCCTTCAGGATAAATCCCTCATAAACGAAATTATGGCATTGCTGGATTCTCATATCCCAGTTAAAGTAATTTTCCTTTATAAATAGTCACCCAACAGTTGTGATAAACAGACGAGATATCTCCTTTAGAGATGACGAATTCTCTCTCAGTCAAACCTTTTAGCTTCAATCTTGGGCTTTGAACAAGACACAAATAACCTTCAGCTTCAATCTTGGGCTTTGAACAAGACAGCAAAACATCTTTTTCCTCCCATAGAATATGAGGAACTGCGATTGCTCTGATTTCCCTGTTTCTTTAAACGGGAATACGTAGGCATAAGATTGCGAAATCTTAACGAGCACACCAATCAAAAACTCTAGGTCTGGTACCTTCACACACCAATAAAAAACTCTAGGCCCAGTACCTTCACACACCAATCAAAAACTTTAGGTACAGTACCTTCATACCAATAAAAAACTTTAGGTCCAATACCTTCATACCAATAAAAACTCTCTCTCACATCTCTCAAAGAAGTAACTTTCCCAACCCACAATAGATAAACACCATCAAGTACAAAGCAGAACCTATTGCTAACAACCTGTGGATAACCACATATAGGATGGGTAATTGGTAA
Organism: Lathyrus tuberosus; assembly: GCA_022829125.1. Lineage (NCBI taxonomy): Eukaryota > Viridiplantae > Streptophyta > Magnoliopsida > Fabales > Fabaceae > Lathyrus > Lathyrus tuberosus. Next base: position 93,612 of record JALAZF010000073.1, on the reverse strand, counting down.
CTCCCCATTGTATAACCTAACCCCGAACTCCCCGAATCTCTTTAAGCGTTTGTTCAGTTAAACATTCGCGTGCAAGGTTAGTTTTAGATAGCTTCCCTTTCCCTTCCAGCTTCACGGGATAAATAAGAAATCAGAAAGTAGCACCCCACTCCTACCATTGCGGTGAGGAACCCATGGAGATAAGGTGGTCGCGTCACGGACCAAAATCGCACGCTACAGTTAGGTTGTTAGGAAATTTTTGTGTTTTTTCTCAAGCTTTATTTTTATTAGCATGAGGATTCATTTTGTGATTGTTCAAGTTTGATTGTTTCAACGAGAAAATGTTATGGTGAAAGAGTGTTGAAATAAACCACAAGTAGAAAAACCAGAATTTTTGAGTTACTGTCATGTTCGCCCTAAGTTCACTGTGCAAACCTGGGGAGAATGGGTTCGCTAGGCGGATAATTGTTCGCACTGAGAACATGACAGATTCTTGAATGGTGAAAAGTTTAAAGGAGTTACATGCCTAAGGTTTGTGTTTATCGCTTTCTAGAACATAACATAATTAGGAGACTTTTCATTTGTACAATTTTCATGTCATTCATTCTTTTGCCATACTTGTTCAGTTTTGAATCACTTTAGAACAAAACCCTCTTTGTAAGGAGCTTTCCATTATTTACTATATGCAGGAGACCAACATTCTTGTTTAACTCAGTTTTATTATGTTTAATCTTGTATTTGTGTTGATTTGTATGATAGCACTAAAATGATCAAGGCATTTTGTTTGATTTTGAGCATAAGCACTTTACCAAATAGTCAATCTACCTTGTGAGTGAGTGAGAATTTTCTTACCCCCTTTGAGCCTTTGTTAGAATCCATGTTAGTGTTAAGTTCATTTTTAAATGGATTCTAATACTTTTTTTTGAACTATAACCATGACTTGTAATTTGAGTTTTTTTATCCTTGCCTGATAAGTTTGGGAGCATTCATGTCACTATGTGTGGTTGTATTCAAGTTGGGGAGAAGAGATTGGTTGCCAAGAGGTTGAGAAAAAGAAAAAAGTGAAAAAGAAAAAGAAAGGAAAAAAAAGGAAATAGAATTGAAAAGAAAAAAGAAATAAAAAAGAATAATGTTGTGCTAAAAAGTTGTGTGGAATGGTGTAACAATTTGGAAAAGAGAAAAATGTGATTGGAATTTGTGAGTGCTTGAGATTGTGAGAAATGATCACTCTCATTAGATTAGGCAAGTTTTTGTTTCTTTTACCTTGAGAAAAACAATTGTTCGTTACCCAAGCCACATTACAACCCTTAAAGCCCTTGTGATTTTGACTTTTATACTCTTCAAAATGAGTTTTTTCTTGATGAATTCATAATTTAACTTGTTGTTAGCTTAATTGTTGGGTGAGAGTTAAGCCCCTTATGTTTTTTTCATCTGCCGATGAAGTGTGTGCTAGGTGTGATTCATTTTTGAACATTGTATTGTCTTAGAATTTTTTACATGTGTTTTTTATTTAGGAGTTGTTTCATTTTCATGTTATCGTTGTAGTTTAGTGGTAAGCATTGTTTTGCACGTACTTTTGATAATTGTACTATACGTATATTTTCCGTTTGTTAAACTTTTTTAGCATGATTTCTTGATTATTGCTTTTGTTTCTTCGAGTCGATTGATTCTTGTTTGAGGACAAACAAGTTTAAGTTGGGGAGAGTTGATAAGTGCTAAAATGTACTAAATTTTTAGTGTGAATAATTGTCACTTATTGGCTTAATTCAACCAATAAACCTCAACTTTTATGCATATGTTGTATAGTTTACATTATAGTGTATATATTACATATCGTGTAAATATCATTGAGCTTAATTGTTTTTCTCTCATTGTTGTAGGTATACAAGCAATGATATTTTGTCATTGTCTTATACATCATTGAATAATATTTCCAACACTTCCGACCGCGCGTAAAACGTAGTTACGGTTCAAAAGTTATGGTCGAAACAAGTGTTGATTTCCTGTCATGTTCGCTGTGCGACTTGGAGGCGAGCGAATTCGCCAAGAGTTCGTACTGCGAACTCAAGGCGAACAAAAATTATCCAAAAGCGTGGAAAACACTGTTTTGGCAGTAGCTAAGGTGGCATATGCTCGCTGGGCGAATGGGACTTCGCTAGGCGAACACGGAAACCCATTTTTGCCTATTTAAGTCATTTTTAAACATTTTTAGGTGATGTTGTTGGGAAATTTTTACCCCAAATTCTTCAAACACATTCTTGAGTAGATTTAGCTTAGACACAACACATGGTTGTATATCTTGATGATCCGGAGTCGAATCAACTTCAATCTGAGTTGACAAACCGTGAGATTTGTGTTCTTCTTCCTTCCTCTCTCTATGTATTTTTCATTTGTTGGGGTTTTGTATGTTAGTTTATCTTGAGTGTATGTATATTTATGGATCTTTATATAAAATCTCTTTTACAACTCTTTAGAGATGTCATCTTTGAATTTTTACTTAATGAGTTTGGATTTCTATAGACATATACGGTTCGAACTCGGTCTAAGATGAACATCTGTTAGATTCTTAACTCTAGACATAGATTTAGGTCTAATATTCACGTGGGTATCAATTTTAAGGCTCCGTGTTTTTGAGTTGCGTGAGACATCACCGATGAGGTGATGCGGTTGTTCTCTAAACTTTGCGTTAGACATAACCTCTGTGAGCGATACGTGATGATATTGATGAGTGATTTAGGTGGCGTGCATTTGATCCATAGATTTTTTAATACATGATCGGTAGAACGAAACACAACTCCTAACGAGTTTTCTCATTTCTTAAGGATGTACTTATATTCTTGTTTTATGTTTTTCCTTATGCACTTTTATCCCAAATCATTTAAACCCAAGCTTTGAGATGTAGAGATTGTCGAACGAAATTCTTTCCCTCGCACCGATCCCTATGGAGACGACATAAATCCCGGAGATAATTCTTCCGAAAATAATATTTTTGCTTGCTGCTTTACCGCATCCAACAAAATGGTGTCGTTGTCGGGGATTGATTTTGAAATTGAATCGCATTGCGATTGTTTCTATGTTTTTAAGCTTTGTACATACTTGTCCATAGTTGTTTTCCATATGTGATTATACATATTTATTTCCATTTCGTATGTTCACTTATAGTATATATGTGTTGTCCATCATGTTTGTGTATGTGTTTGTGCATGTTTTTGTTTTTGGTTTACGTTTGCTCAAGTGTTGTAGGGTTTATTTGGTATCTATCGATGAACGAAGCAACATGGAGGTCCTTGTACAAAAATAAGGCGTCGAGCTGACGACGTGAAACAAGCGCTTGTTGGGAGGCAACCCAATGGTTTTTGAGTTTGTATAGCTTTATGTTTATTTATTTTGATTCAATTATGTTAATTTGTTAGGAAATTTTTGTGTTTTTTTTCTCAAGCTTTATTTTTTATTAGCTTAAAGATTCATTTTGTGATTGTTCAAGTTTGATTGTTTCAACAAGAAAATGTTACGGTGAAAGAGTGTTGTAATAAACCACAAGTAGAAAAACCAGAATTTTTGAGTTACTGCCATGTTCACCCTGAGTTCACTGTGCGAACCTGGTGCAAATGAGTTCGCTAGGCGAATAATTGTTCGCACTGTGAACATGAAAGATTCTGGAATGGTGAAAATTTTAAAGGAGTTACATGGCTAAGGTTTATGTTTATCGATTTCTAGAACATAACATGATTAGGAGACTTTTCATTTGTACAATTTTCATGTCATTTATTCTTTTGCCATACTTGTTCAGTTTTGAATAACTTTAGAACAAAACTCTTTTTGTAAGGAGCTTTCCATTGTTTACTATATCCAAGAGACCAACATTCTTCTTTAACTCAGTTTTATTATGTTTAATCTTGTATTTGTGTAGATTTGTATGATATCACTAAAATGATCAAGGAATTTTGTTTGATTTTGAGCATAACCACTTGACCAAATAGTCAATCTACCTTGTGAGTGAGTGAGAATTTGCTCACCCCCTTTGAGCCTTTGCTAGAATCCATGTTGGTGTTAAGATCATTTTTGTATAGATTCTAATACTTTTTCTTGAACTATAACCATGACTTGTTATTTAAGTTTTTTTATCCTTGCCTGATAAGTTTGGAAGCATTCATGTCACTATGTGTGGTTGTATTCAAGTTGGGGAGAAGAGATTGGTTGCCAAGAGGTTGAGAAAAAGAAAAAAAAAGTGAAAAAGAAAAAGAAAGGAAAAAAACAGGAAAAAGAATTGAAAAGAAAAAAGAAAAAAAAAGAATAATGTTGTGCTAATAAGTTGTGTGGAATGGTGTTACAATTGGGAAAAGAGAAAAAGGTGATTGGAATTTGTGAGATCTTGAGATTGTGAGAAATGACCAATCTTATTTGATTAGGAAAGTTTTTTTTTTTACCTTGAGAAAAACAATTGTTCGTTACCCAAGCCACATTACAACCTGATCGGAGGTGTCAGGCTAGATCCTCGTGGCCTTCGTGTAGGGCAGATGAGGAAGCTTGTAGGAGAGGAAAGGGGATTGTACCTGCAAGGTACTCCGATGCCAAAGTAAGTAATTGGACAAGAAAGAGAGAGCAAGTACCAAGGTAAGGTTTCAAGTATTGGACAGTGATCAAACCTGCCCCTCTCAAGTGAGAGGGTATTTAGAGAAGTAACCCCCAGCGCGAGGCCAAGATCTCCCATGTGGTCGAAATGTCTGGTCGACCAATGGGAGACTGCCAGGTGGAGGGTCAGGCGCGTGACCCTTTGACCTGGTCCAACTATTTTTGTGAGATCCGGGGAAACAGTTGGTCGCTTGAACTGCCAAGTGAGTGCGGGGGACATGCCTAATGGTCATATTCGGCCCAACGGCTAGTTTCTGTCCAACGGCTAGTTTCTGCCCATCGGCTAGTTCTGGCTATTGGGCCTGGCCAAAGCTGGACTGGATTGGGCCTTGCCCTACTGTGGGCCAAGCGCCTGGCCATTCTAGAACAGGAGCCCCCCAAGTCTTTACTCTGAGGAGGAGTGATGACTTGAGATAGTTTCGTGGACAATTGCCTTCGAATGACGATGTTCGGGGATATGCCCCTCGCCTGTTCCAATGTTGAGGTGGTCGACGTTGGTCCTCAACTAGCTCGACCAGCCCTTCATATGCGAGGACATGCTTTTAGAGATTGCGTTTTTTACGTCGACCAGGTTTAGGAAATGTGCTCGTTGAAGTGACATTTTTATGTCGATGAGCCTTGATGAGGACGTGAGTTGTGCGCATTGTCGAGGAAGATGTTCTCGCGGGGTAGCAAAAGACTTGGTGAATGTAGCATCTAGCTTTGGGAATGCCAAACGAAGATTCCCTTTCTGACACGTGGTGGAGCATTCAATTATTATCAGGCCTAGAGACGCCTAGGCTATAATGGCCTTTGCGCTTCCCAAGCGAGGAAGTGCTTATAAAAAGTGGGAGAGAAGATTCATTTGACACTTTACTTAAACTCTTATCCCCAAATCTCTACGCTCTGCAACTTGTGTTCTCACCGGAGCTTCTTCGCCGCCGTCGACCTTCAAATCTTAGTTTGTGATCTTCATCTTCTACCTTCGATTTTTGCAAGTAAGTTCTTCATCCCTTTCTGCAATTTCCCTGGTGTTCCTCCTTTCTGGAAATTTGCATGAATTTTCCGGTGACACATGAATTTTCTGGTTGAATGTTCATGTGTTCTTCGATGAACACGTGAATTTTTGGAAAATTCATGAAGAACAAGAAGAATACGAAGAACATGGGATGAATGTTCATGATTATTGCGTAGGCTTGTGTAGATCTTTATAGATTCTGGTTAGGATTAGTTTTAGGTTTGTATTCAGGCATTAGGCTTGTTAGACATGAAACTTTGGCTTTCGCGCGACGAGCTTATTTTGTCGTGTAAGCTCCTCCTCAAAGTCTTCGTAAAGTCGCGGAGACTCGTCCCCGTTGTAGGGGAAAGTAAAGTTGCTGTATTCTGTCGTGGTCGACTTGGGCTCGAGGTCATCCTCGACTTACTCCTAGCCCTTTCATTTGACTAGTGGTGAAAGGGTGGATTTGATCTTTGTCGACAAATTCACTTTTTCTTCCTCGACTTTTCAGGTGAAATGGCTGATCAACGCGAAGGGGTTGTGCCCGATGTTGGGGCCGCGCATGAGGAGGCGGAGCAGTCCGTTGATTATGCTAATGTCCACGTAGCAAAAGGAGATCTCAATTGGATTGCCCAGGAACCCCTGTCAATAAGGTTGACGTTTATCAAAGAGGAAGTCCGGGATTTTCCCTATCTAGAAGACCGGGTTGAGGATGCGCCGGTGCATTGGAGAGCTATCTGTCCGACAGAGAAGGATCGTATCTGTTTGGTAAATGCGGGGATGCGGTTCCCCATGTATGAATTCGCCTTTGTGGAGGCAAAGTACCGCCTGCCCTTCACCAACTTTCAGGAGGCCGTCTTCTGCCACTTAGACCTATGCCCGACCGAACTTCATCCGAACGCGTTGGCGTTTATTCGTACTTTTGAGCTGGTATGTCGTTACTTACGGACCGGGGCGACCGTGGACCTTTTCTTCTGCATCTTCCAGATCCAGCAGAGCACAGTGGGCCCGATGCAAAGCTGGGTGTCTTTCAAGCAGCAAAGCAGGCTTTTCTAGCCGTACTCAGAGTCTATCCGGCATTTCAAGGACATGTTCTTGGTCGTGAAACCTCTCTCTGAAGTGGCTAGGAGATACATCTCTACGCTTAAGACCGTGGAGGTTGACGGTCAGCAAGTTGAGAAGGCTGTGTCTAACTTCCCTTTGGAGTGGGTGTATGCCCATTTCAGATATAAAACCGATCAACTCCTCGTCAAGCACGAGCAGCTTTGTGACGGGGACAAGGAGTCATATCGAGTTTTGCATGCATACGTGGAGACCTTTAGCCCTGCCTTCGTGGTAGACAAGGATGACAAAGAGCTGTTCGGGGAGGACGGGGAGCCTGCTCGGGCGGTTCGTTATATTAACACTAGGGCTCTTCTTGAGTGTGAAACCGACAATGTTGCGTTCCAACTCCTCGGTATAAATTGTTCTTTTTCCCATGTTTGTTAATTCTTTTCCAATTGTGATGACCTCCCTTTCTTTATGTTTTTGCAGGGAAAATGGCGGATATGAGGGAGTACCTGATGAGGTCCCAGGCGGCCAAAAACCTGAAGAAGGTGCCCCCAATGCTAAAAGTTGGTGCTGCCAAGCAGCAAGCGACGCTGGAAAAATTTGTGGCCGGTGCTGGTACCATTCCGGGGACAACCTCTACCCCCCGACTCCGGACACATCCCACAAGAGGAAGCGGGATGAAGTTGGTTCTTCGCCGGCGGGCTGCTTGGGTGGTTTTGCTGGAGGGAAATTTATGCTGCCCCGTGTTATCTTCAGGGGAAAATGTTTGACGGGGAGAGTTTCGTCGCTGTCCCAGAGCTCGATGCATCAGCTATCTTGTCCGCCGATCCTCAGGTGCGGAGGAAGCTTCTCTTCCAGGATGCGGCCGCTATGATCAGGGTATTGGAGGCGGCATTGGCCCTCGGGGATGTAGAGATGGCTCCACTTGTCGACCTCAAGAAGGAGAAAGCCAAGATCAACGACTTGGAGCTAGAGAACACGGAGATTTACAACGATCTGAAGAGGCTTCAGGGCAACTTGGAAGCCAAAATCGAGCTTCAGAAAGAGGTCACCCAGATGAAGGGGGAGGTGACCAAAGTGAATGAGGAGAATGCTCGACTGAAGGCAAGGATAGTCGAGTTGGAGGGCTCATCGGCGGTTGGTTAGGACGAGACCAACGACAAGAAGGCCTTGAAGACGCGGAGAGACCTAGTCGAGAGGATCCGTCTTCTTGAACAGGATAATCTGGGGGCAGCAGAGTTTGGTTTCAACGCTGTCGTGGAGTAGTTGAAAGCCCTCAACTCCGACGTCCATCTGTTGAGTGAGGGGATGGGCGTTCTCAATGTGGTTGTCAATGGTGAGGTGGTTCCCTCGGAAGTTCCTGGTGGTGCAGCTTAGTTTTTGGAGTTTGTACTTTTATTTTGTGGGCCTGCGTGCCCTTTGATTTGTAATCTTTTGTCGGACACAACCCTTCCTTTGTAATATTAACTTATTCTGGCCTTGTGGCCCAAAATTATATAAATGTTTTGTATTTAGTATTGCGTTTGTTGCATTTATTTGTGTATGCTTTTATTGTTTGAATGCTAAGTGTGGACGATTTGCTCGACTTGCTCTTGTTATGCTCGACAGTTTGGGAGACTCGTCGAGGAGGCGAAGTAGTTTCGTCGGTGATGGGACTATGATCTCAGTCGAGATGCTAATCCCATAGGCTTGGACTGTTCCCATCGTGAGCTAGGTGTCCTGCCTCAATGGTACGACAACGGCGGAGCTCGATTGAGGTATCCCCATTGTTCAAAGAGTCTGCTTGTCCCATGAGCAGATATGGCCGATGTTGTAAGGTGAAGGATCGTTCTTACACCGGTGCACGGTCCTGTGACCGAGCCGTCTCCCCGTTGGGGGGGGGGTGTGAACTCGTCGGCAGTTAGCCCGACCTCGTGGTTGGTCCTAACTGTAATATTTTTTGAGCTTTTTAGCATTCCATGGTCGAGCAAATGGTTCTCCGTCCAGAGTTTGTAGGTAGAAGGCTACAGTGCCTGTTTTTGACTTGACCCTGTAGGGTCCTTCCCAGTTCGTGGCCAGCTTGCCTTTACGCGAATCCTTCTGGTTTCTGCGTAGGACCAAGCTGCCAACAAGGAAGTCACGTTTTATGACCTTGGCGTCGTGGCGCAAGGTTATTTTTTGTTTTAATGAAGCCTCACAGAGAGCTGCTCCTGACCGTATTTCTTCGACCAGGTCGAGCTCTTCTCTTAATGCCTCGTCGTTCATCTCCTCGTTGAGAGGAGCTTCCATTCGTTTGGAGGACTCTCTGATCTCCATCGGTATCACTGCCTCGGTTCTGTAAGCTAGTTAGAAAGGGGTTTTTCCAGTGGTGGAATGTGGGGTTGTTCAATACGCCCAGAGCACGTTGTGTAGCTCCTCGACCTACCTTTTCTTGGCTTCGCCTAACCTTCGTTTTAGACCTCGAAGAATTACCCTGTTCGTGGCCTCTGCTTGCCCGTTAGTCTGGGGGTGCTCGACGGAAGTGAAGTCTTACTTTGTGCCTAGTTTGGCGATGAAGTCTTGGAACTTCTGATCCGTGAACTAGGTTCCATTGTCGGTCACAAGGGCCTGGGGTACTCCGAATCACGCGAGGACATTCCTTTTGTAGAAACGAAGTATGTTGAAGGCTGTGATCTTGGCGAGAGCTTCGGCTTTGATCCATTTCGTGAAGTAATCAAAGACCCCATTGTGAAGGGGCCGAGTATGTCCATCCCCCACCAGGAGAAGGGCCAAGGCGAGGATAGAGTCTTCAACTCGTTGGGGGATGCCAAGTGTATATCCCCGTGGCGCTGGCATCGCTCACATTTTTTGACATGCTCCTTAGCATCGTGCTGCATGGTTGACCAATAGTATCCTGCCCGCAGGGCCTTTCGTGCCAATGACGTCCCTCCCAAGTGCTGCGCGTTGATGCCCTCATGAATTACCTGGAGAATTTTGGGGACCTTTTCCTCCTCAATGCCCTTCAGGAGGGGGATGGAGAATCCCCATCGATAGAGTTTGTCTCCTACCAGTACGTACGAGCAGGCTCTTCGTTTAGTCACGCTGGCCTCCTTGTTGTCCCCGAGCAATTCCCCTGTGGTGAGGTAATTGTACACTGGGGTCAACCAGCAGCTGCTGTCTCTGATGGCGTTAACGTCGAGTAGCTCAGATGGCTTCTCGATACTTGGTCGAGTGAGTATCTCTTGCATGAAGGATTTGTTACCACCTTTCTTTCTGGTGCTGGCCAGTTTCGACAAGACATCTGCTCGTATGTTTCGTTCGCGTGGGATGTGTTGGACTTCCAACGCGTCGAACTTAGTAATTCTTTCCATCACCAGTGTTAGGTACTCGACCAAATGATCATTCTTGGCTTGATACTCTCCCCGTACTTGAGATGCTACAAGCTGGGAATCGGTGAAGATCTTTACCTCCTTGGTGCCTAAGTCTTCGGCCAGCCGTAATCCTGCGAGAAAAGCTTCGTACTCAGCTTGGTTGTTAGACGTAGGGAAGGACATAACTAAAGATACTTCGATTAAGATTCCCCCCTCGTTCTCGAGGATGATTCCTGCGCCGCTACCCATGGGACTGGATGCCCCGTCCACGTAGATGGTCCATTTATGCATTCGGTTTGGTGGGGATGATGGCGGTGTCATCTCCGCCAAGAAATCGGCTAGGACTTGTGCCTTGAGGGCCTTCCTGCCCTTGTAGTGGATGTCAAATTCTGACATCCCCAAGGACCACTTGAGCATTCTGCCAGCCATGTCTGGTCGACAGAGCAGCTATCTTATGGGCAGGTCCGTACGTACTACTATGGTGTGGGCCAAGAAGTAATGACTGAGCCTTCTCGCAGCGTTGACGAGGTCGAGAGCGACCTTCTCTATTTGCGTGTATCTTATTTTTGGCCCTTGTAAGGCCTTGTTCGTGAAGTAGATGGGTTTTTGCGCATCAGTTATCTCGTGAATGAGTGCAGCATTAATGCCTTCGCTGGTGACGGAGAGATATAGGTACAGGGTATCCCCTCACTCTGGTCATGAAAACACAGGGTGTTCGTACAAGGCTCACTTAAGGTGTGTCAGAGCCTGCTCATATTCCTCAGTCCACTTGAATGTGGCCTCCTTTCTGAGGAGTTTAAAAAAGGGAAGGGCATGCTGGGCAGACTTGGCCACGAAGCGAGAAAGTGAAGCGAGCATCCCATTGAGGGACTGTATGGACTTCTTCGACCTGGGTGTGGGAAATTCCGTGAATGCCCTACATTTGTCAGGATTGGCCTCTATCCCCCTCTCGGTGAGGTAGAATCCGAGGAAATTCCCCGCCCGAACGCCGAAAGTGCATTTTTCTGGGTTAAAACATATTTTGTATTTCCTCGCTTGGTCAAAGACCTTTTGCAAGTGGACTGTGTGATCGAATTCTTCTCGGGACTTCACGATCATATCGTCCATGTATACTTCGAGCATGTCTCCAAAATTTCTGACCGGAAGACCTTGTTCATCATACACTGGTAAGTTGCCTCAGCGTTCTTCAGACCGAAGGGCATTACATTGTAGTAATAGTTCCCCGACGAAGTCATGAACGCGGTATACTTCTTGTCCTTTTCGGCCATAGGGATTTGGTTGTATCCCGAATAGGCGTCCATGAAGGACAAGAGCTTGAAACCTGCATAATTATCTTCGAGGTTATCTATGTTGGGCAAACGATAAACACCCTTCGGGCAAGCCCGGTTGAGATCAGTATAATAAATGCACATGCGCCATTTTCCACTATGTTTCTTGACAAGTACAATATTGGACAACCAGGTTGTATACCTGGCCTCCGGGATAAATTTTGCCTCTAAGAGGTCTTGTACAAGTTTTTTGGAAGCCTGTGCCTTCTCATCGGATTACTTGCGCCTGTCTTGTGCGACGGCTCGAATAGCTGGGTCAATGGTCAGTTGGTGGCATGCGGTCTCAGGGTCCAGGCCAGGCATGTCTGCGGTACTCCACGCAAAAAAATCAGTGTTGTCCTCCAGACATGTTTTTAATTGTTGCTTTACCTCATCGAGTAGCCCTGTGCCTATCTTTACTCCTCTGCTCGTGTTTGCTCCGAAGGTGATGACCTCGAACTCTCCATCTGGGACAGGGCGCCTGAGTGTCGTTGTAGAGGAACTGTCTGTCCCCGTTGACATGCCTTCACCACCGTCCTCACCCTCTTCAGAAATCCTGCCGTCGAGGTCGATGATGTGCACAGGGAGAGCCGGCATCTTGTCTGCCTGACTTTCCTCGCTGAGATGGTCTTCCTCCCTTGCCCGCTTGGCGGCCTTGGGTGCTGTGCCGATCGAGCTTTGTCCTTGGGTAGCTACTTCTAAGCACCTCCTCGCAGCTTCTATATCCCCGTGCAATGTTGCGACGTGGCCCTTCTCTATATAGTATTCCATCTTAAGATCAACGGTCGAAGGAACAACGATCAGCTCTGCTAAGGTTGGTCTGCAGAGTATGCATTGGTACAGTGAAGGGCAATCGATTACCAGAAACTGAGTCTTGATCGACTTTGACGCCTCCTTTTCCCCGAAACTGACCGGAAGCTCCACGGACCCCCAGGGTTTGGCGGTCGCCCCGTTGAATCCTTGCAGGTCAGATCCTACGTACGGCGACAAATTCTTCTAGCCTAACTTTAAGGCTCTGAACAAACTGGTGTACATGATGTCCACGGAGCTACCCTGGTCGACCAGGATCCGTCGGACATCGGAGTTGGTAAGTCTCGCTCTGATGAGCAAAGGAATGTGTGAGTTTGGGGAGCCCCCATGCTACTCCTCCCGATAGAAAGTGATTGGCTGGGATCGCCCCCAAACTTTCTCGAGCGTGGACAGCTGGTCGGGACTACAGTCGATGAGCTGGTCAAACTTTCTCTTGACCGACCCCACAGTGAGCTCGTTATATCCCCCGACACGAGATAACCATGGCCGTCGGAAAGGTCTCTCAGGTGCTGTGTGCGGATATCTGAGGAGGATCCTCAATATGGTTGGGGATGATGAAGTCCTCTGGCCGTGTGATGGAAATAGTGACCTGGGGAGAGGACTGGGCGGTGTAGACTATGCTTCCTTTTTGGTCTCCGAAGTCTCTCATCGAGAGGATTCACCCTTCTTCGTATATTGTTTTAGGTGACCCTCCTTGATGAGGATTTCAATGGCATCCTTCAAGTGCACGCAGTCTTCGGTCACGTGGTCGTGGCTGCGATGGAAACGGCAGTATTTACTCTTGTCCGTGTTGCCCTTAGACGATGTTGGTTTGGGGAACCAGACACCTCCCTACTTGAACTCCGTGTTGATGCATTCGGAGAGAATGTGCTCGCGGGGAGCCGTCAGCAGGGTATATCTGCAAAACGACCAGCGGGTCCCTTGCCTTCACGAGGACGATCATCTCGTCGTCTCTCTCTATCACGTCTGGGGGCCTCTGATTCGTCTTTTTTTATCGCACAGGAACTCTCTTGATCCCTAGAGTCCCGGGCTTTGTAGGCTGCCTCTTTCTCCTCGTATTGTATATACGATTGAGCTTTACAGAGTAACTCGGCCAGGGTACGAGGAGGTTCTATTCCCACCACCTTGCAGAATTCGCTCATTGGTCTCAACCCCTTTTCGAGGAGATACTTGTTCATATAGTCCGTCGTGCGGACCTCGACAACCTTCTTGTTGAAACGCTCGATATACGCACGCAAGGGCTCATCCGCCCTGCATAATGGCTTCCAGCGTGGCCTCCGACTTGGGATGTCGCTGGAAGGTGGTAAAATGGCGGGAAACTGGTTCTTTAGATCCTTCCAGGACGTGACCGAACCCCAGGGAAGCCGCTTGAACCAGGCCATGGCTCCCTTCCTGAGAGTGATAGGGAACAACCTGCATTTAATAGCCCCGCTTACATTATGATATTAGAGCATGGCTTCGATGTTTTCTATATGCTCGCATGGGTCAGTGGTCCCGTCGTAAGTGGCCAGGGGAGGTGGCTTCTCCAATCCACGAGGAATGCGCATGTCTATGATCTCTTGCGACAAGGGCCCATAGACATCGTCATCATTGCTTGTGTTGGATGACTGACAGGGGGAGTCGCTACGCCCGCAGCTTCTGCTACAGCGGGGAGAATGTCTGCGTGACCTGCGGTGCTCGTGATGGTTCCTCGAAGGTCTGGTCCTCTTCAGAGTGGGAGAGCGTTTGGATCTCCACAGGGGAGATCGATGTCGTAGTCTGGCGACTTCTGAATCAGGTTCCTCCGATCTTGAGCGTCTCCGGGCGGGAGAAAGACTCTTGGACCTGTCACACCTACGCTTTTGAGGAGGAGGAGACTGTGACCGCGGAGAAGGACTGCTGGGCTTCTGCAAGGGACGCTGCTCTTGGAGGGTGTGTTCGAGCATGCTGATCTTTTCGACTTGTTGAAAGATCAGAAAGTTGGACTTGTTGAGGGAGGAGATTAGGGCGGCAGTGCTTGGGTCCACGTTTTGAGGGACAGGTATAGGCTCAAAAACGGGACCAACAACTTGTACGTGCGGCTTCACATCATCGGGGGTAGGAGAGGCGGTCTTTCCATCCTAATGATCTGTCTCCGGGAAGGTAGCTCCGGGGACGAGGTGATCGACTTTATCAGTGATAACGACGACGACAGGTTCTTGATGGGTATCATCGTTCCTATTGGAGGCCATGATGATTAAATGAAGTTTGGAGAGAGCTTTGGTCTTTTGGATGAAAAAGATGAAGAACCTTGAATCAAAAAGACAGGGAAACAGTGTTCCCACAGACGCAGCCACTGATCGGAGGTGATTAGACTGGATCATCGTGGCCTTCGTGTAGGGCAGATGAGGATGCTTGTAGGAGAGGAAAGGGGGTTGTACCTGCAAGGTACTCCGATACCAAAGTAAGTAGTTGGACAAGAGAGAGAAAACAAGTACCAAGGTAAGGTTTCAAGTATTGGATAGTGATGAAACCTGGCCCTCTCAAGTGAGAAGGTATTTATAGAAGTAACCCCCAGCACGAGGCCAAGGTCTCCCATGTGGCCGAATTGTCTGGTCGACCAATGGGAGACTGTCGGGTGGAGGGTCAAGCGTGTGACCCTTTGACCTGGTCCAACTGTTTCCGTGAGATCCGGGGGAACAGTTGGTCGCGTGAACTGCCAAGCGAATGAGGGGGACATGCCCAACAGTCATATTCTGCCCAACGGCTAGTTTCTGCCCAACGGCTAGTTTATGCCCAACAACTAGTTTCTAGCTATTGGGCCTGGCAAAAGCTGGATTAGATCCAGCCTTTCCCTACTGTGGACCAAGTGCCTGCCCAGTCCAGAACACAACACTTAAAGCCTGTTATACCCCAAATTTTACTCTCAGATCCTTTGATCATTGTCATATGATTTTAGGTCATCTGTCTTAGCATTTGCAGTAATGTAGTTCATCAATCATAGTCATGCATTTTTTCGTCTATTTTTGTCACTTATTCTCTGTTTTAGTTCAATTATTTTTCTATGAATTTTAAGAGCTTTATTTTTCACTTAAAATCCTGTTTTTATTTTTATCCCTTTTAATCACTAATTTAATTTAAAGATAATTTCTTCTTTTCCTTTTTTATTGTTATCATTCTCATTTGTTATTTTATTTATTTGTTATTATCATTATTATTTATTATTTTATTTGTTCATTATTGTTCATTATTATTATTATTTTTATTTATTTTTATCCTTCTCATCATCATTATTACTTATTATTAGTATTTATTATTATTACTATTATTATTATCATTATTATTATTATTATTATTATTATTTATTAGTTATTTATTAGTATTATCATTATTATTATTTATTATTAGTATTGGTATTCTATTTATTGTAATTAATATATTATTATTATTTATGATATCTTTTATCTTTAATTATTATTTATTATTTTATTATTATTTCATTTCTATTATTATTACTTTTTATTATTGTTATTATTAGTATTGTCATTTTTGTCATTATTATTATTACTATTATCATTTTTTTATAATTCATTATTATTATAATTTATTTTTATTCATTTATTACTATTCATTTTTATTTATTTATTTATATTTTTTTATCATTATTATTATTATTATTATTATTATTTATTTTTATTATTATCATTTTTATTATTATTGTTATTATTATTTATTGTTACTATTATTTATTATTATTATTATTACTCTTTTTTTGTGACTATTATTTTTATTTATCAATACAACTTGGTCCAAAATAGTACAAACTTTCCCCAAAAACACCCTTCCTGCATAACCGTACCAGTTACAAGACCTTACATAACTTTCTAACTTTCTGCTACACAATTTCTCTGAAAAACAAGCAAAGGGTACAACTTTCAAACCAATGCCATGCCCAACACGCCAAGAAAACCGGCACAAGCAACAATGATAGTTCCACAACAATTCAAAAACAGACCAAAAAGTACAATAGAAAATTTAAAAAAGAAAGAGGTTGGAGAGTTAGAAAAGAAGAAAGGAACAGAATAAGAAAGAGGGGAGCAAAAAAATTGAAACCAGAAACCGATTGACAATCCTCAAAACCCTTCTCCAGTCTTTGAAAAAAAGAAACAACCCAACCAAAGCTCCTACGCTACCACACTAACACAAGCAACCTCAACAAACCCGGCCCTCTGATTCCAATCAAATCTCATGGCCTGATTTCAACCCTTGACTTCTTAAAACTTTTTTCCTTCACACCCAGTTTTCTTCCTTCCATTCCTTTCTACCTTCAAACTCTTTCTGTTCACAAAACTGTGTAGAAACAACATTGAACCTTTCATTTTTCAACTTCTACTACACACTATTCCACCCTTGCCTTCAACCTAGCTTCCATAAAACACCATTGAAACCCACCTACGAACACCGCCCTGTACCAGCTCTGCAAGTTTTTGAAAAGGAGAAAACAACAAATCAACACTAATCAAAGCAGTCGCGATTTCGCGACGTTGTAACGTTTTTCATCAATTCCGCTCAACCTTCATCGACAACAACAGAACAACAAACACACCAAGCCCTCACTCACTCAACCTTCATTTTCTGCACTCTCATTCAAGCCGCCACTCTTCTACAACCTATACACCCAAACCTTTAAATTCTAATTGAACAGAGACGAGAAGAGGGACAGATGAAAATCGCCAGGAGAAAACAGAAGTGGTAGAGTGAAATAGGATACCACGATAACCTTTTCATTCCAAAACAGCAACACAAATGATGATGACAAACTTGAACCGCGAAACATCTTCCACCCTTCATCATCACATTAGCCGCACGCCGCTGCGAAAGAGATCCGTGATGAGGAGAAAGATCAGCGGGAGAGTTGAATCGAGGGAGGCGAGTGTTTGAGTTGATGATAGTGAGTTTCAGACGTAGAAAGCGGGTCGAGAAAGATAACGAGGTTTGAGTATCAGATGTTCATTGCTTTTCTCTTTCTCTCTGATCTTCTTCCATGCGTATTGGTATAAGTTTGGAGAATAGGGTTTCATAACCCTCATCAACAGAGATGAACCGGGTTTGGGATGTAATCCGACCCGTCTTGGAAAACATTTGGGTCGTTGCACCTTATGCAATACCTGGCCCGTTTTTTATTTAGTCTGTTTTGCTAATTATTTTAATTTGGCTTTTCTATTTAGTTTTTTAATGTAACTTAGTTAGTTTTTAATTAGGTTTTAATTTAATTTGTTAATGTGTTAATTAGTTTAATTAGATTTTAATTTAATTAGTTTCTGATTAGACTTTGACTTAATTATTTTTATTTAGATTTTAACTTAATTCATTAATTAGTTTTAAAAAAAAGGTTAATTAGTTAGTTTTATTAAGTTTTGAATAGAAATTTATTAGTTAGTTTCTAATTAGACTTTTAATTTAATTCGTTAATTATTTAATTAAATTTTGGCTTAGTTTGTCATTTAGTTTTATTTCTTAAGACAATTTTGACCATTTCCGACTTTATTTTGGTTATTTCTGGAGGTTCGATTTTGGATTTTTATCCTTGATACCTTCAAACCTTTCAAAGCTTTTGATGCCAGTTTTGGATGGAGTGTTGGTTGGCCATCGTTGCCTTCAGTTTGACTTGGTTCTTGAGAAATTATTGATTAGTTCTTGCCTTGTTGGTTGGTTTCCTCTTCATGCTTCTTGAGACTTTTTTGACATTGTCCATGAGTTGCTAATAAAAGTTTGGTATTCTCTCGTTCGATCTTGATTGTTATCACTTGTGCTTAAAGCTTCATGTTTGCTCCTTGTCCTTGTTCCCCTCCTTCCAAAGGAAAGTCTCTCTATTGACTATAATGTCATAGATAGCTCATTACCTCTTAGCCTCATTTGAGCCATTCCTTTCCCATAACCTTATTAGGATCAATCCCTTGGCCTCATTATAGCCACTTCTCCTTGACCTAGTTAGGTTTCCCCTCTTGTAAGCACTATCATCATAGTTGCTTACCTCCTTCTTTGGCCTTATTAGAGCCACTTACACCAACTTAGGATTCCCCTAGAGTTCTTCAACTCTATGTGAGCATCATCATAATGATGTTTCTTCTTCCTTTGGCCTTATTAGAGCCATTTACCCCTTTAACTTAGAAATTAGGATAGAGTTCTTAAACTCTATGTGATTCTCATCATAATGAGTATTCAGTCCCCTTTAGACTCACCCTTTTAACTTAGACTTAGAGAGTTCTTTAACTCTACCTGAGTATCATACTCATTCCCCTTTGGAACTTGGACCATAGTCAATGGTTCCTCACCCTTAGTTAGGTGAACTATGAAAGCTCTGATTCCATCCTTATTAGGATACGTAGGCATGAGATGCAATGTCTTCGCGAGCATACTTAGTGTATATACCCCTAGGTCTTCACCATTAGGTCTTTATCTTTAGCACCTTGGTCTTGACCATAGGTCTTTTACCTTTACTCTTAGCACATTTTCCAAGCAAACATAACAAATATCACAAATACCAACAAGAGGCTCCTGTAGAATACTACAGATATCTAGGATGCTAACACCTTCCCTAGGTATAACCAGCCCCAGAACCTTAGATCTCTTAGTTGTGTCTTCACATAGGGAAATTAGGGTTTTCTTCGTTCTTTACCCTTTCCTTTGGATAAATCAAAGCTCGATGGTGAACTTCATGATGTGTGATTCAAGTTAATTAATAGCTTGATATTCGATTCTCACCGCAACAGAAATGGCGACTTCACTGGGGACATATTGTTAAGAGGGTTAAGCCCACCTTGTTTTGTATTTGTGTTATTTATATGTTTGCTTGGTCATATACTTGTATATTTGTATATTTATATATATATGTATCTGTTTGGGTTTTTCTGCTTGGCAGGGTTGTTACATTTGAGTGGTGAGATAACTCCTAACCCGGACTTGAGCATACACATATGATATGATTGAGGTGTAATCAATAGTCGGCTGTTGGGAGTAGTCTTAACATGTTTCACATATGATGACCACGCTCAGTGAAGGCCCCTTTGGGATTATTGATGTCTTATGCGAGTAGTCGTATTGATGTCACTCTTTTTGACCCGGGAGTCCATGATACTGAGGACCTTTAGTTACCCTTTACCCACTTAGCCTCTTTAGGACGTAGTGCAGTGATTATCCAGGTGTAGACCTGTGATGGTTGTCATGCGATACTACACTTAGACGAGTTTATCTTGAGAATATTATTAACCTGCACGAGTAGTCATGTAGGCCGATAATATCCAAAAGATTTATCGATGACTCTGGAAATTCTTAGAACCCTGATCTACAGACGATAAACCCATAGTACACACCTCTTGGGATGGGTAGACCATGGCTCCATGCTTGTGATCTTCAAACCCAAGCCCTCGTTTGTTTGCTTGTCAACATATTTGTGAATACTTGTATATGTGTGTTTGTGCATACATTCATCCATTCATGATAGCCCTTTAGTTTCAAGGAATTCAGATGTTCTTTCCTTTGCAAAGTCAATAGAGATCTTGGATTTTGAAACAAAACTTTTCAATTTTTCCAAAATGTTTGTAATTGGATTTTGAGTTCCTTGAAACCATTTGGCTTGCATTAGCATCGCATGCGCATGTTGTTACATTTGCATTGGATTTGCATTTCTCAGCCTTGAGTCTTATCCATCCTTTGTCCATAACCCAACAGTTGACTTCCCGAAGCCAGCATTAGACTTGAAGTAGCTTTTGAAGGATCATGAACTCAAGAGAGCAGAAACAGTGTGTGACAAGAGCGGATTTCAAATTGTTGAAAGATAGCTGGATCGAATTGTGAAAGCTATGATAGCCTTGGTAAAGAGAGATGACAACATTCAGAGGACTTCTGTGACCAATGTTGCCCAAGCTCAACCTGTGCAGATTCCTGTTGAGAACCAGGTCATACAAGAACGTGCCATTGTCCGAGATTGACATTCATCTTCTGTTGATGTCATAGAATATCGTAGCTTCACATTCTCTGAGCCAGATTCCCAAAAGGTAGTCCCTGTGGTGGAAACCAAGGACCCACAATATATTGAGATAATGGGAAAATGTTGTGCATTGGAAGAGAGGCTTAATGCCATTAAGGCCCGTGACTCTACTGATCTGAATGCTTTGAACATGTGTTTGGTACCCGACCTTGTGATACCACCTAAGTTCAGGACGCCGAGGTTTAAAAAGTGAAAAGGGGATAGATGCCCAAAGCATCATTTGGCGGTGTTTTGCAGAAAGATGACCTCACATGTCCGCAATGACAAGCTCATAATCCACTGTTTCCAAGACAGTTTGAGTGGGGCATCACTAAATTGGTACATGCAGCTAGAGAGTAGCAACATCCAATCATGGTCAGACTTGGCTAATGCCTTTGTGAAGCAATACAACTACAATCTTGATTTGGCTCCCAGTCGCCTGCATTTGCTAGACTTATCTCAAGAAGACAATGAATCCTTCAGAGGGTATGCTCAGAGATGGAGAGAAGTAGCTGCTCGTGTCCAACCACCACTTTTGGATAAGGAATTGGTTTACTGGTTCATGGATACCTTGCAAGGCCCGTACCAAGAAAAGTTGTTTAGCATTGTGACATCAAACTTCTCTGACCTGGTAATAGCTGTAGAGCGCATTGAGAACGGTCTCAATAGTGGAAAAATCTGAGGCACCTCGAACATCCCAGCTAATAAGAGTGAATTAGTTGTCAGTTCTCAAGAAGAATAGGAGAAAGAAAGTAATTCCACTTGGGAATCTCCGATACCTCAGCCTCAGCACTCGTGCAACTCAAGTGTTCAGAGTCAGCAATCATTTGGGTCTCCACGTCGGACACCATTCTCTCCACATGGGCAATATTCTTATCCAAATCGAAGACCTCCTCAGTATCAATGGTCCTACCGCTTCCAGTCGCGTCATCACACTCGACACAGACCAAGGAAGCCCGAGAGGCATTTCACTCTGTTGCTAATATCATACAGCCAGTTCTTGCCAGATTTGATTGAAGGTGGATTGATAGTGCCGAAGGAGATAGAACCCATGATTCCTCCATATCCACCAGGCTTTGATGCCAGCGCCTGATGGGACTACCATGTTGGCTCACAGGGACACTCAACTGAAGACTGCAAGGTGCTCAGGTGCAAGGTTCAGACTCTGCTTAACTTTGATATGTTCTCATTTACGCCTTAAGGCATTCAAATCAACAATCCTTCACCTAATCAGGCGGGTTCATCAGACTCTGAGATGGAAGAAATTGTCGAGGATAGATGTGTAGATGATTCTCAGACGGATCTCGACAATCAACTTTGAAGATGATTATCTCAGTTTGGCAAATCAAGAAAGGAAAACCCAGTTCCCCGAAGCGGGCAATCTTTTGGATGTTTCAGCATTTTTGTTGTATTTTTCTTTGCATGTTTGAATTTGTATTTGCTTGTAAGCTGTTGTTTTTCAAATTGACAAGATTAATGAAATGTTTATGCATCTTTTGATTAAGTCCATTCGTATTCACTCATTTTCTTTTAGTGACATAAAAAGCTAAAATATTTATCTTTTTCCATCCACGTATCTTTATCAAACTGTTGTTTAAGCAAAGATTGGGGAGGATGATGAAAACATTATATTCATAACTGCTGTTGGTATGCTTTCAATTAAACTTTGCCGATGATGTAAGGCATTGTTTCAATTCCCAAACACTGGAGAAATAAGGAAGATAATCCCTTGCTAACCCCTTCGAGCTTAGAAGTAGGAGTTTTCTTTTCTTGCAAATAAACCCGCAATCTCAACCTGGGGGTTGGTAGTTCTCAGTTAACTTGGAGATATGTGCATACGAGACACCTTTCATATAAGGGTTATGTTCACAGGTTTTCCTTCGCACACAACAAGCAAGTGTCGAATAGGTTTTCCAAGCCTAAGGGCCAATGAGGGTTCGCCGTAGCCATTAAACTAGGTAGTCACCTCCTTTCTCAAAAAAAATGGAAAATGAAAAAAGAAAAGCCCTCTAAGTCAAAACCTATTAAGGAGACTTAGGCAAAATACTGAGACATCCCGCTGACTGTGAGTCCAAAAGGAGCAGTTCAGGCAAAAGTTAGGGATAATAAAAAGAGGAATTCTTCAAAGCTTTTACTCTGAAAGTCCTCATTAGCAAAAAAAAAGATGAAAAATACAACCAAATGTTGTAACGGGAGCAGTGACTGCCCTAGGTTTTTGAACCATCACTAACTTTCATCAGTTCAATTCATAGCCTATAGGAATCTGAATGTATAACATGAGTCAACTGACCGTAAGATTGAAGTTCATGATGAAGATTGGGTGGGGACAAATAAACTTTGAGCCTTTATCCTTTGTTTCATGAGCCTTGAACCAAGCCACGTTACAACCTTTAAAAGACCTAATTGAGGTAAGGTTGTTTTGAAAGCATAATACAGCAAGGTTGGATAACCTGACTCCTAATGATCTTTGCTATTTATTTGTGTTAATCACTTCATCTGTCATTTCGTAAATGACTAAAACAACTTCATTTTGATCATTTGATCACTCCATTGTGTGTCTGTCACACCCTAAATTTTGACCCTAAGATCCCCGCCCTGTTTTTTGCATCTTAGGCCATCATTCGTGCTTAACTAACTGCTTTATCTAGCTTTGTCTGTTTGTTTCTCTTTTGAGTACAGGTGCTGCTGCAGAAGATTCAAGGTCCTGAAGGTTGTTCTGTGTGTGTGTTCGTGGAGGTTCTTTGGTCCTTGCGAGATGTGTGTGGATTCCTGTGAGATTGTGCCCCCACCCTTTCTAATCCCTAAGCCACTACAAAGCCCTTTTCTCCCTTCAGATTCCTCAGAAGCCTCACCACAAAGATTAAGTCCTTATACCCTCTGATATTGGAATTTGGTCCCCTAAGGATAGTCACTGGTTGTGTGGCAATTATATCGTAAGTTGGTATCTTCCCCTCTCGGTAAGCTCTTCAAGATTAAGAGATTTGTCTGCTCTGTGTTTTTAAATAACAAGCCATCAAATAAAGAAGTTATCCAGAATTTAAGGTTTGAATTGCCAGAAGTTCAGAGCCATGATTGCAAGTGATGGATCCTTGAGGTTCAAAACACCTTTGTTCTTTCAAATTTTTGGTCACTGGTAGAGTGAGCCATTTGTGTTTTGAGTATTAGAAATCAGGAGTTTCTTTGAGTTGAAAACAATTTGAGATGCATCCAAATAAATACAATTAATTTCCAATATTTTAAAAGTTCATACTTGAGTTACTTGGAAATCAAGCTATGTGATTAAGATCCAAGAGAAGATCAGATTCTATTAAGATACAAAAATCCAAGAGCATAACTTGTACGAAGGCATTCAAGAAGACACCACATTTATCATCTAAATTCAACCATGTCAGAATCTGATTTAAAGAGAGGATCTTACAAATCCATATCTAAGTTGCCAGTCTATTACTCAAATGCCAAGCTTCAAATTTCTACACCGTTTAAAAGAAACTAAGCTCAAAAGTCTTTTACAAGAATGTATGCCATGACCATTGAAAAAGTTACATCACAAAATCATTCAAGGTTTTCCAAGTTACAAAGACAATGATAGATTCAAACCTTACTTCAAAATACCTTAATATCAGGAATCATTACAAATTCCATCACAAGAAAACTCAAAACTGCTCCATGGCAAGCTAACCTTAACTTAGATCAGTCTCAACATTATCTTACATTAAAATGGCTAGATTAACAACGACTCAAATCTGTTGTTTTTCTATGTTTTGGAAACATGGGAATCAACTTTGTCCCACCTCAAATAAGAGAAGTAGCAGTTGTTTTTGCGGGCTGTAAAGTCTCCACCAGAAGAGTTTTTTAGAATGGATGGATTTGAAAGGTAAGGGAATGATACGTGCACCTCAGGCGGAGATATCACCATTTCAAAGCTACACCGAACCAAAATATGAAAATGAGCACAACGCATTAGAGAATAGGTATTACAGCCATCAGTTTCCGAACACACAATCAACAGGGAAAATCACAAACAAACATGGTAGGGGAAAATGGAAACTCATTTCCGCAACAAATCGACACATAGTTATGGCAATCACACAAAACCAAGACATGTTCGAATTGAAACAGAAACTTAATCATCACCTCTCATCGAACGGTACATGAGCAAGAGTGTGTGCACCCTTTAGAACCCTTGGCCAATAGATTGACATGGCTGATACGTAAACAGTTTTTCAAATCAGAGATTGGACCAGAAGCATTGACAACGGTTCTGGGAAGCATCACAGCTATCAATGAACATATAATTGATAGTACTCCCAACCAGGATGTTACAAGCTCTGTCAAACCTAACTCATCCCCTTTATCTATTACGCTTACCTACAATTAGAAGACTTGGAAACATTAGTTAAGGCCAGGGCACAACATTAAAATGGTGATGATAAGAAATGGAACTTCCTTGCTATTATCGAAACAACCAAGGTACTGGGTCATTTACCTTTGTTTCGAAAGAGTGGATATAAAATGGTGCTACATGGAAGGGAGACATCTAGTGATGATTATACTTCACAACATGCTGCCATAACCTGCCCAATTAAGTCCAAGTCAGTTCTTAGCAATTGATTTATAACATAGTCAAGTCAAATAATTTACCTGCTGCTTTTGTCACAGCTATCTCGTGGAAACTCATTAAAAAAAACCTTTCAAGCATGTCTGAATTGAAAAAGAAGCTCAAACAGCAATAACTCCTGCTACCATTCTCATGAACCACCAGCATTGTTTACCTGCCATACATGATAGAGATTAGAAGCCTAAAATAAAGAAATGTGTAAACTACAATCTTACATACTTCCTAGTAACATTTAGATAAAATGATTGCATCGGTTTCAACAGCACATGCTACTCCAACTTAAATCACAATCACCATAATTTTCCTGCCAACCACTCTTCTTGCTAAGGGTTAGGTAAGTAATCATTGTGTCAAGCGGCATGTGATTGAACAGTTCACACAAAAGTCTTGATACTTTCACAAAAAAATTGAAGCCAGGGACACATCATTTGGAAGTTAAACCAGATCCAACAGAAGCTCCATTAATAAGTGCAAAACCTTTTTTCGCCTGTAATTCAAAGAGAAGCTTCCTTTGGTATTAAGGGACTAAATCTCCTGAAGCTGTGATTGCACGTCAAAAGTGACAGATTTTTTTGCTCCTGAACAATAAAGCGCGATATCAGTTTTCAATTCGAAATCATACAGGATCATATTTTAAAGAGCAGTTATCACATTCCAAAAGCATGTTCCATACCACATCAATTATTTTCCAAAACAAAATCAAACACAATCGGAAGGCATTCATTACCAAAACCATGTGCAAGGCAAGAACTAATGTCATCAAAATATTTCCAAAATCGAACCCAACAGATCAAACACCATTCCATTCTTTCCTAAACAAGACCTAACATGTCCAAGCACAAATAAAACTTTCCAAAACCTAATCAGACCAGATTCGAAAACATTCCAAAGCAGGTTCTCAACGCATAGAATCAGCAACTTGGAGTTATTTCCAAAACAACCAAAGATATGTTCCTACAAGTTATGATCATTCCCAAAACAAGACCCAACAGGTTTTATTAGGATTTAAATTCATGTTTTTAGTCTATATAAGGAACGGACCATCACAAAGTAAGGGAATTCATTCAAACCTCACGACTATTTCACATCAGTACATAAAATCCACATCCAGATCCTACACCAATTCAAACTACATAAAGGAAAACCATTCAAATCAAATCATTGCACACTTGAACAATTATTCATCAACTAGAAATTTGTTCAAAACAATTCACCACGAATCAATATCATACCCACCAAATCAACAAATCAGAGACATATACACTTATCTTTTGGAGGAAAATCGAAAACCAAAATCATCATTTTCCCAAAAGATCACAAAATCACCAACAACGTCAATTCACACACACTTCGTAAAGAACCAACAACCACGCACACGGTAAAGAAAAACGCAAAAAAAAAGAAAGATGGAGGACTCATCTTTGAGTGAAGATCCTTGAAGGCTCGATCGCGTCCTTTCATCTCCAATCGTTCCGGCGCCGTTCTTTTTTTTCTTTGCTTTGATCAGTTGTATGTGTAATCTCCAATAGTAATGAGAATATGGGGTTTAGGGTTTCCGCTGGGGATTGGGGTTTTATTTCTGGTTGTTAGATTTAGGGTTCGTGTTTGGCGATGGTGAGAGGAAGAAACGAGAGGGAAGAAAAGAGAGCGACGAGAGAGAAGAAAAGAGAGAGGTGATCGAGACGGCGAGAAGCACCGGTGAGGTTTTGGAAACCCTTTTGGTTTGAGAGAGAGAGACGAACGAAGGCTGGGTGAGAGAAGAGAGCTTCTGCGTTTCTATTGTTTTTCTTTTGTTTTGTTCAGGTCTTGATCATACACTCGCACACACATTGTACCTTTGGTGCACCCTCACCAATCACTCCGTCTTACTAAATCAAACCTTTTTTTTTTTAATTTAATCCTTTCTTTTTACATTTTCTTAATGTAGGTATTTCAGATCCATCTTATTTAAAATATTTAACCTTTTACTAAATAATTCTTTTCTTTTTAAATAATCAAATCCGTTTAACATGATAAAATTAAAATATAGACCTTTTTTAACCCTCTAAAATAACTTCTCTTTTATATTTAAAATATCACCTTCCTTAAAATAATTATTTTTAATTATTAACTTTTTGTTAAAAACTTTTTCATTAGTAAAACTTTGTCAGGATAAAACTTTCTATTAACATATTAGAACTATAATCTTTTTAATAAGAAACTCCTTAAATATATTTTTCTTTTAATATAATTCTAAACATAAGATAATAAATTCTTTTATGATAAAAAAACTCTTTTTAATTAATAAGAAACTTTATTAACTTTAAAATTAAGTAAAACTTTTTTTCAAAATAATTAAAACCTTTTTTAAATAAGAAAACCTCTAACTTTAATTTAGATTAATCGTTAAAACATAAAATAAACCTTTTTTTAGTTCAAAACTCTTTTTTCTATAAATCGTTCTCCGTTAGAATCCCTCGCGCTGGGTCTTACGTTTGGGGTAGGTTTAGTCCTGTGTGATACTTTGCTCTGCCTTTGCTTTTGTTTATTTATCATTGTAATGTATGCATGCCTTATGTCTAAACCTTTTCAAACTCATAAAAAACTCTCGATCCAACGTCGAGCGAATTTTCCACCTATATAAGTCGATCTCCTTCGGGCATCGCATTCAACCTTTTGGTCACAAGACACAAGTCTAGCATCACTTTGCTAGCACCCTCTCCTAAATAATATAATTTAATCGCATTAATATCCAAGGGAAAATCCCATGCATGATAACCATGTTATTGTGCATGGTGCACATCATTTGCATTCATAATCGACACCCTTAAGTTAAGACTATTAGATAACTTAGGATAGATTTCCTAGGTTAGTCCCCCCTTAATTTTGATTTTTAAATCAATACTTTAGCCCACCTAATTCTCCACACAAGAGAATTAGATGTTAATCATCTCAAAGAAAGGGACATACAATCCCATACCCCACAAAATACAAATATTTTCAAAAAACTGTGGTGGTCTTTCTTAAGATGATGACTCATCTTCTTTTCCTAAACCTTTAAACATTTAGTATCCTTAATAAGGAACTACAAGTGCTCTGATTCCCTCCTGACAGGATATGTAGGCACAAGATGCGATATCTTGTCAAGCACACTTAGGATTAAAATAATAAATCACCTACCCTTAAACCCTTAGCAAAACAAATAACAAATAAAAAAATAAAATCAAGAGGTTCCTGTAGAGTACTACAGATATCTAGGATGCTAACACCTTCCCTTGGTATAACCAATCCCCGAACTTAGAATCTTAGTGCATTTGCATTGCATTGTGGGAATTCGGTTTTTCTCCCTTCCCTTGGATAAAATTAAAGACCGGTGGTGACATTAAAAATGTGATCCTAGTTAACAAATAACTATGGTATCCAATCTTCACCGCGACAGAAATGGCGACTTCACTGAGGACACTCATAAGAGGGTTCCCCCTAACTTGATTAATTATATTATTTGTCATACATTTTTATCTGTTATGTTTGCTTGGGTTATTACTTGTGTGGTGAGACAAAGTCCTACACCCGGACTAGAGTGAAAATTATGATAGGAACGGTGAGACTTCAATGATGCTTTGAGGGAGTCGATTCCTAAAAATGTAAATTGAGACTTCACCACTCAGTCTAGGCCCTCTCGAATAAAATATTTGTCCAACGAGTTCATTCGTGAAGACGGTATGGTTTCGATCTAAAGGCCCTCGGGACTGGGGACCGTAGTTACCTTTAACCCAACTTGGCCTATTAGGGCGTAGTGCGGGGACTATGCAGGAGTCTATTTCTGCGATAGTTGCTACGCGATACTACACTCAGACGAGATTCTCTTGAGAATGTTATTGACTACCAAGTGATCTGGAAAATTGATAATATCCGAAAGATGGATTGTAGACTCTGGGAACTTTGTAGAACCCATTCGGCAGGTACATTTGAAACCATAGTACACACCTATTGGGATGGGTAGACCTTGGCTCCATGCTGTGGCCCTTCAAACCTAGGACTCTTTATGTGTGTGCTTTGTGCTTTGTGTGTTTGCATCCCTACATTCATAAGCATCATATCATAAAGTTTCATGGAACTTAGTCTTGTTTATAAATATCATAAGGATATCATGGACTCTAAAAAAAATAATAATCATAATAATAAAAACGTTGAAGTACACTTACAAGAGTTATAACCTGGACGATCTAAGGGGATTGGAGACCTTATTAACGGATAAAGAAAGGTTCAGGACCTTATATGGGGAAGCCCTTATTGATAAGGAAATACTATCTACTCTACTCCAGTCCATCACTATTGGTGACAACTCTTGAAGAATATTCTCGGCTAATGGAGTTACTTATTCAAGACAAGAATCCATTTACTACCTTCGGTAAATGTTCGAGCTAATATGACTACAAAAGGAGAAATTTTGGAAAGAAGTCCTTAATTGGAAGAAGAAGTCAAACGAAGACCGTTGGAAGAGTCTCCTTAGATCCATCATTATTAGCTTTTATTTAGCTTTTCCGTTATGACTCTTAGAAAGTGTACCAACGCGTTGTAAACAATTTTGTAATAAATCATTCTTTTGGTATTCAAATACTAATAGTTGTAACTGTTTTAATTAAAAAAAACGAGTCTTTTGATATTCCTTGGTAATTATAAATAGTTGAGTTCCATGAATCTTGCTACATTCGCATTGCGTCTTTAGCTTTGCATCTTTTTTGCATACGTCTTTTCTCTCCCTCAGCTTATTCAGTCTTCTATCTTCGTGTTGTTCATCTGATCTTCTGGCATTCGTACCGAACTTGAAGTGTTTACTGGGGATAATGGATAGAACACAAAGTATGGATCCCATGTCAGGCTTCAGAGTGATGACTAATCCGATGTTTGGTTTTTCTCTTGACAACGATGCTCCACAAGTGGACGTTCCTACTCGATCTCAGCCTGTGCAAGATAACCTGATTGGACAAGTTAATGAGAGAGCTTCCCATTTTCTAAGGTATATGCCTGATTCTCAGAACGCCCGTCATGTGACAACTATGGATGATCCTAGATGGAGAGAAATTGAAAAAGGATTTTGCGACCTCCAAGAACAATTGAAGATGTTGAAAGGACCTAACGTATCTGGTCTTAAAGCTCCCGACTTGTGTCTAGTTCCGGGCGTGGTTTTTCCCCCGAAGTTCAAAATGCCTGTCTTTGAAGTATACAAGGCTGTTAGATGTCCAAGGTACCATTTGACGATGTTTTGTCGAAAGATGACTACTTATGTTAACGATGACAAGCTGATGATTCACTGCTTTCAATAAAGTTTGAGTGGGGCATCCTTGATGTGGTATACGAAGCTAGAAAGGAATCATATTCGGTCTTGGGAAGACTTAGCTAACGCTTTTGTGAAGCAATATAATTACAATTTGGACATGGCTCCAGACAGTGATCAATTGATGACCATGAGTCAGAAAGACAACGAGTCCTTCAAGGAATATGCGCAACGGTGGAAAAAATTGGCAGCCCAAGTTCGGCCACCACTTCAAGAGAATGAGCTGGCCAAGATGTTTCTAAAGACACTGTCAGGCTCTTATTATGTCAGAATGATAGGCGTTGTGCCATTAGAGTTCTCTAAAATTATGGAAGTCGGAGTAAACATCGAGAATGCCCTCAAAAGTGGAAAGATCCAAGATATCTCGAATAGTCAAGCTGATGAAGAGAAGTCTGTTAGTGATTCCCAAGAAGAAAGGAGTGTTGAAGTTAATGCAATTTTGGATTCTCCTCAGACTTTGCAAGCTCCAATTCCGGTGCCTTATCATGAACGTCGGTATGCAGCGCCTGTTCAGTGCCAGCAATCACTACCTCATGGACGTCCGTATAAACGACAAAGGTTAACTCCTCAGAATCAATGTCTAAATCCACGAATTCAGAACATGAATTGTCAGAATCATCGTCAAGATCAACAGGGACCTCTGAATAGTCCAGAAGAAAAGACTCATTGTTTTGACCTAATACCAATGACTTACAGTCAATTGTGGTCTCACTTTGCCCGAAACTCAGTAATGGCACCCAGAAAGACCAGAGCCATGAAATCTCGCCCTCCTTGGTTTAATCCAGATACCAGTTGTGAATTTCATGACGGAGTGTTGGGGCATTCGATTGAAGGTTGTAAGGTTTTCCAAGAAAAGGTCCAAGAAATGATCGACAATGAAGTGTTGACCTTCAAGAGAGGAATCCCAGTTATAAATGGAACACCGTTACACTGAGGGATGTGAAGAATCAAAAAGTCCTTTTAAGCCAGTGGGGCCAAGAGCAGAGTTCACTCCCAAGGCCATTAAGCCGCTTATTCATTTGCTTGCATCTTATTGTTATTTATTTGATTATGAGCATGTTTTTCATGTAAGAATTTGTTATTTTGAATAATTAATGCAATGATAATGTTTGTCTTGAAGAAACCCATTCGTTTCACTCATCAAAATGTTTTCTCTATTTTATAATGCCAATGCTGCCCAATCTCTTGCCTTGGCAGAGATTCGAAAGGAGGATGACGAAATCAAGCGCAATTTCTCTTGTTGCATGCTTTTGAATAAAACTCTGCTAGTGATATAAGGCGTTGTTTCAAAATCCCAAACACCGAAGATATAAGGAGATAAACCCTCGTTAATCCCTTTGAGCCTTGAAGTAGGAGTTTTCTTTTTCCAAATAAAAAAACCCTCATTTTTAACCTGGGGCAGGGTAATTTTCAATAAATAAAAATGGAGTAAAATATCACGAAGATTGGGTGGGCATAAACATACTTTGAGCCTTATATCTTTTGTTTCTTTAACCGTGAACCAATCCATAATACAACCCTTAAAAGTCCTAATTGAAGCAAGGTTAATTTCAAAAGCATACTCATTGAGACATCGTTTCCTGACTCCCATGAGCTATGCTCAAATTCGTGTTGGCATTATAAAATCGTTAATTGAACCGCCAAAACTTTTTAGTAAAACTTCAAGACAAACATGCGTTGCATTATCTATTTCAGAATTAGCATCGTTCTGCTTGCTAACAGTGCTTGACATCGTAGAAATTAACATACGTGTGGCATTGATGAGCTAAAATTTAGTACTGTTTCGAGGAGATGATAGTATCCAGGGGCACGTCACCTGAAGACTCTACTAAGCAGGGGCAAGTTGTTGCCCAGCTATTTCTTTCATAGTCTGACCCCAAGGGGCAAGTCTGAAGACTCGGTTATACAGAGCACCGTTAATCTGGGGCAGTTACGTCGAGATTTGGTAAATCTCTCCACATTCTGAAGAACAAGTCTGAAGACTCGGTTATACAGAGCACCGTCAATCTGGGGCAGTTACGTCGAGATTTGGTAAATCTCTCCACATTCTGAAGAACAAGTTTGAAGACTCAGAACACTGTCAATCTGGGGCAGTTACGTCGAGATTTGGTAAATCTCTCAAAGAATCTGAAGACTCGGTTATACAGAACACCGTCAATTTGGGGCAGTTAAGTCGAGATTTGATAAATCTCTCCAAGTTCGAAGATTCATATACAGAACACAGTCGATCCGGGCCAGTTACGTCGAGATTTGACAAATCTCTCCAAGAGTTCGAAAACATTGGAACAGTTGGGTACCAAGTTTTCTGTAAAATCCTCTTGAGACGATTTCCTCTTATAAACCATTTGATCTGGGGCATTTTGAGAAGCGAAGATTATTTCCCCCATTCACAGCACTTGTTGTTCAAAATGGCGACTACCATGCAGGTGAATAATGTAGAGTTACATCAGTCTCACAACAGTTTCTGTAATCCAGAACTACTTGGTTTCTATCCCAAGTGATATGATGACTCCCCAGTAAGTCTTTGCTCTAGGTGGTCACAGCTATTCCCCGGTGGATCTCTATTTCAAGAAGCTATGGCACGTTTGGCGCAAGACTTCTCCAGTCAGCAACCTAAGAATCCTCAGTGAATTTCTTTGGTTTCAACCTTCCCCAGTGAAGTGAATGTTTATTTCACTCCTCAATGAATTCTATCGCTATTGCAATCTTCTCCAGTGAAAGCGGATGTTTATTTCATCCCCTCAAACTCTTATCTCCAACATTTCAACTATTATCGATTCCAGCTTCCTCGATGAAGTGGATATTTATTTTATCCATTTACAACTTTCATTCAAGATTATTTCAGTCTGCAGCGGATATTTATTTTATCCCCGTGAAGTCTTGTCGATCATGAGTTTGATTCGTTCCCGGTGAATCTTTCTCATCCCCAACAGAATCACAAGGTTCATCTTGACAACCCTAAATGAAGTCACGATGTTCATCCCAAGTGGAGTACTCTATTTTTCCCAGAGATTTTAAGCTTTGAAGCAAGACATGGTTCCATATGTGGCTTTCCATTCATCCCCAGTGATGCTCCTTGCATTGCAAAGATTGGCCGAGTATCCGTGTCGAGATGCTTGTTTTTATCTCTTATTTGCTTCGTTGTCGTTGTTTTGTCAGCATAAGCATATCATGACATTCTTCCATGTAGATTCATGGCATGACATTTGTGCATCTTGCATTTCTTTGTGTTTGTTTGTTTGTTCTTTCACTTTGGTTGCGCTTATCTCCAAGTGACGGGGTTTTGTCTGCTCCCTCCAAGTAGAATCGTCAGCCCTAGGCAGAAAAAGCACATACTTTTTAACTCCCCACTGAGTTTGATCCTCATGGAAGATGGTTGCTTTAGTGTTCTTTTCCATCTTTTGGATAAAGATAAACCCCAGTTGAGTTCATTCCTCATTGGATGGGTTCTTGTTTGACCGTTTCTTTTCAGTTACTTCCTGAATCGAACTTTGGTCCCTGACAATCACAATTTTGGATATCTCTAGGCTGGTGAACCTAAATCAAGCGTGCATTTATTTTGCACCCTATCTCCCCAAAGAAGAATATATTCAAAGATATCTATAGAAGACAAAGTTGTTCCTCCAGCGGTATTATGGGATTTAAATCCAGACATCAAGGGATGACTCTTTATTTGAGCTCAGTTTTCTATCTGGATGACAAATGGTAGTCTCCTCAAGACATTTTGCTTATCCCCAGTGAAGTTATCAAGTTTATCAACTATCGAAGACTTTACAAGTATTCTCTTTATTTGAGAAGACATATTTTACAAATCAGCTGGCCCGCATCTCTTTTGAAGATCCCCGGTGAAGCTTCCAGGATCTCGGCAGTAGATTCCTTGGTTTATTTTAAATTTTGACAAACAGTCGTTTCCTCCCAAGATCTCGACAGTAGATTCTCTGGTTTATTTTAAACTTCGACAAACAGTCGTTTATTTCCCTGGTTATTCTCGGCAGTAGATTTCCAGAAGACCTCGGTAGTAGGTATTTCCTGGGTTATTCTCGGCAGTAGATTTCCAAAAGACCTCGGCAGTAGGTATTTCCCTGGTTATTCTCGGCAGTAGATTTCCAGCAGACTTCGACAAACAGTCGTTTCTTTCCAGAATCTCGGCAGTAGATTCTCTGGTTTATTTCAAACTTCGACAAATAATCGTTGTTTTTGTATTTGGTCAGATGCCTAGCTTAGGCTACCGTGATGGTAGTAGGTCATCTTTCCTTCTGTGTTTACCTTGCTCAGGCTACCATTTGTTTGGTAGTAGGTAATACACGCCCTTTTATTTCAAATGGACATATTTATTTGCTTAGGCTACCAGTTATTGTTTGAACCATCATCATTGCCTACGATATCTTTGTGATTGTCAGTTGGCAGTCTCTTCCCCCCAGTGGAGTTGGTTATTTCCCCGTGGAGTCTTGCTTTGTCGAGTCGTCCTCGTCGGGTCTTTCTTTCCTTTGTGCTTTTCGACATCGGCTATCCCCTGTGACATTATCCCTCACAAAATCCTTGTCTTGCATTCATATCATTGCATACCATATCATGTGCATTTGGCGGCATCTTATGGCCAAAAATTTTGTGCATGTTTGTATTTAAGTCTCACCTATCTTGTCGAGACGAAGATTTTCAATCTCCATATCTCCGAATAGGAGAAACTTAAATAGGGGCATCTGTCACACCCTAATTTTTGACCCTAAGATCCCCGCCCTGTTCTTTGCATCTTAGGCCATCATTCGTGCTTAACTAACTGCTTTATCTAGCTTTGTCTGTTTGTTTCTCTTTTGAGTACAGGTGCTGCTGCAGAAGATTCAAGGTCCTGAAGGATGTGTTGTGTGTGTGTTAGTGAAGGTTCTTTGGTCCTTGCGAGATGTGTGTGGATTCCTGTGAGATTGTGCCCCCACCCTTTCTAATCCCTAAGCCACTACAAAGCCCTTTTCTCCCTTCAGATTCCTCAGAAGCCTCACCATAAAGATTAAGTCCTTATACCCTCTGATATTGAAATTTGGTCCCCTAAGGATAGTCACTGGTTGTGTGGCAATTATATCGTAAGTTGGTATCTTCCCCTCTCAGTAAGCTCTTCAATATTAAGAGATTTGTCTGCTCTGTGTTTTTAAATAACAAGCCATCAAATAAAGAAGATATCAAGAATTTAAGGTTTGGATTGCCAGAAGTTCAGAGCCATGATTGCAAGTGATAGATCCTTGAGGTTCAAAACACCTTTGTTCTTTCAAATTTTTGGTCACTGGTAGAGTGAGCCATTTGTGTTTTGAGTATTAGAAATCAGGAGTTTCTTTGATTTGAAAACAATTTGAGATGCATCCAAATAAATACAATTAATTTCCAATATTTTAAAAGTTCATACTTGAGTTACTTGGAAATCAAGCTATGCGATTAAGATCCAAGAGAAGATCAGATTCTATTAAAATACAAAAATCCAAGAGCATAACTTGCACGAAGGCATTCAAGAAGACACCACATTTATCATCTAAATTCAACCATGTCAGAATCTGATTTAAAGAGAGGATCTTACAAATCCATATCCAAGTTTCCAGTCTATTACTCAAATGCCAAGCTTCAAATTTCTACACCGTTTAAACGAAACTAAGCTCAAAAGTCTTTTACAAGAATGTATGCCATGACCATTGAAAAAGTTACATCACAAAATCATTCAAGGTTTTCCAAGTTACAAAGACAATGATAGATTCAAACCTTACTTCAAAATACCTTAATATCAAGAATCATTACAAATTCCATCACAAGAAAACTCAAAACTGCTCCATGGCAAGCTAACCTTAACTTAGATCAGTCTCAACATTATCTTACATTAAAATGGCTAGATTAACAACGACTCAAATCTGTTGTTTTTCTATGTTTTGGAAACATGGGAATCAGCTTTGTTCCACCTCAAATAAGAGAAGTAGCAGTTGTTTTTGCGGGCTATAAAGTCTCCACCAGAAGAGTTTTTTAGAATGGATGGATTTGGAAGGTAATGGAATGATACGTGCACCTCAGGCGGAGATATCACCATTTCAAAGCTACACCGAACCAAAATATGAAAATGAGCACAACGCATTAGAGAATAGGTATTACAGCCATCAGTTTCCAAACACACAATCAACAGGGAAAGTCACGAACAAACATGGTAGGGGAAAATGGAAACTCATTTCGGCAACAAATCGACACATAGTTATGGCAATCACACAAAACCAAGACATGTTCGAATTGAAACAAAAATTTAATCATCACCTCTCATCGAACGGTACATGAGCAAGAGAGTGTGTGCACCCTTTAGAACCCTTGGCCAATAGATTGACATGGCTGCTACCTGAATAGTTTTCCGAATCGGAGATTGGACCAGAAGCATTGACAACGGTTCTGGGAAGCATTACAGCTATCAATGAACATATAATTGATAGTACTCCCAACCAGGATGTTACAAGCTCTGTCAAACCTAACTCATCCCCTTTATCTATTACGCTTACCTACAATTAGAAGACTTGGAAACATTAGTTAAGGTCAGGGCACAACATTAAAATGGTGATGATAAGAAATGGAACTTCCTTGCTAGTACTGAAACAACCAAGGTACTGGGTCATTTACCTTTGTTCCAAAAGAGTGGATATAAAATGGTGCTACATGGAAGGGAGACATCTAGTGATGATTATACTTCACAACATACTGCCATAACCTGCCCAATTAAGTCCAAGTCAGTTCTTAGCAATTGATTTATAACATAGTCAAGTCAAATAATTTTCCTGCTGCTTTTGTCATAGCTATCTCGTGGAAACTCATTAAAAAAAACCTTTCAAGCATGTCTGAATTGAAAAAGAAGCTCAAACAGCAATAACTCCTGCTACCATTCTCATGAACCACCAGCATTGTTTACCTGCCATAGATGATGGAGATTAGAAGCCTAAAATAAAGAAATGTGTAAACTACAATCTTACATACTTCCTAGTAACATTTAGATAAAATGATTGCATCGGTTCCAACAGCACATGCTACTCCAACTTAAATCACAATCACCATAATTTTCCTGCCAACCACTCTTCTTGCTAAGGGTTAGGTAAGTAATCGTTGTGTCAAGCGGCATGTGATTGAACATTTCACACAAAATTCTTGATACTTTCACAAGAAAATTGAAGCCAGGGACACATCATTTGGAAGTTAAACCAGATCCAACAGGAGCTCCATTAACAAGTTCAAAACCTTCTTTCGCTTGTAATTCAAAGAGAAGCTTCCTTTGGCATTAAGGGACTAAATCTCCTGAAGCTGTGATTGCACGTCAAAAGTGACAGATTTTTTTGCTCCTGAACAATAAAGCGCGATATCAGTTTTCAATTCGAAATCATACAGGATCATATTTTGAAGAGCAGTTATCACATTCCAAAAGCATGTTCCATACCACATCAATTATTTTCCAAAACAAAATCAAACACAATCGGAAGGCATTCATTACCAAAACCATGTGCAAGGCAAGAACTAATGTCATCAAAATATTTCCAAATTCGAACCCAACAGATCAAACACCATTCCATTCTTTCCTAAACAAGACCTAACATGTACAAGCACAAATATAACTTTCCAAAACCTAATCAGACCAGATTCGAAAACATTCCAAAGCAGGTTCTCAACGCATAGAATCAGCAACTTGGAGTTATTTCCAAAACAACCAAAGATATGTTCCTACAAGTTATGATCATTCCCAAAACAAGACCCAACAGGTTTTATTAGGATTTAAATTCATGGTTTTAGCCTATATAAGGAACGGACCATCACAGAGTAAGGGAATTCATTCAAACCTCACGACTATTTCACATCAGTACAGAAAATCCACATCCAGATCCTACACCAATTCAAACTACATAAAGGAAAACCATTCAAATCAAATCATTGCACACTTGAACAATTATTCATCAACCAGAAATTTGTTCAAAATAATTCACCACGAATCAATATCATACCCACCAAATCCACAAATCAGAGACATATACACTTATCTTTTGGAGGAAAATCGAAAACCAAAATCATCATTTTCCCAAAAGATCACAAAATCACCAACAACGTCAATTCACACACACTTCGTAAAGACCAACAACCACACACACGGTAAAGAAAAACGCAAAAAAAAGAAAGATGGAGGACTCATCTTTGAGTGAAGATCCTTGAAGACTCGATCGCGTCTTTTCATCTCCAATCGTTCCGACACCGTTCTTTTTTTTTTCTTTGCTTTGATCAGTTATATGTGTAATCTCCAATAGTAATGAGAATATGGGGTTTAGGGTTTCCGCTGGGGATTGGGGTTTTATTTCTGGTTGTTAGATTTAGGGTTCGTGTTTGGCGATGGTGAGAGGAAGAAACGAGAGAAGAAAAGAGAGCGACGAGAGAGAAGAAAAGAGAGAGGTGATCGAGACGGCGAGAAGCACCGGTGAGGTTTTGGAAACCCTTTTGGTTTGAGAGAGAGAGAGACGAACGAAGGCTGAGTGAGAGAAGAGAGCTTCTGCGTTTCTATTGTTTTTCTTTTGTTTTGTTCAGGTCTTGATCATACACTCGCACACACATTGTACCTTTGGTGCACCCTCACCAATCACTCCGTCTTACTAAATCAAACCTTTTTTTTTAATTTAATCCTTTCTTTTTACATTTTCTTAATGTAGGTATTTCAGATCCATCTTATTTAAAATATTTAACCTTTTACTAAATAATTCTTTTCTTTTTAAATAATCAAATCCGTTTAACATGATAAAATTAAAATATAGACCTTTTTTAACCCTCTAAAATAACTTCTCTTTTATATTTAAAATATCACCTTCCTTAAAATAATTATTTTTAATTATTAACTTTTTGTTAAAAAAAATTTCATTAGTAAAACTTTGTCAGGATAAAACTTTCTATTAACATATTAGAACTATAATCTTTTTAATAAGAAACTCCTTAAATATCTTTTTCTTTTAATATAATTCAAAACATAAGATAATAAATTCTTTTATGATAAAAAAACTCTTTTTAATTAATAAGAAACTTTATTAACTTTAAAATTAAGTAAAACTTTTTTTCAAAATAATTAAAACCTTTTTTAAATAAGAAAACCTCTAACTTTAATTTAGATTAATCGTTAAAACATAAAATAAACCTTTTTTTAGTTCAAAACTCTTTTTTCTATAAATCGTTCTCCGTTAGAATCCCTCGCGCTGGGTCTTACGTTTGGGGTAGGTTTAGTCCTGTGTGATACTTTGCTCTGCCTTTGCTTTTGTTTATTTATCATTGTAATGTATGCATGCCTTATGTCTAAATCTTTTCAAACTCATAAAAAACTCTCGATCCAACGTCGAGCCAATTTTCCACCTATATAAGTCGATCGCCTTCGGGCATCGCATTCAACCTTTTGGTCACAAGACACAAGTCTAGCATCACTTTGCTAGCACCCTCTCCTAAATAATATAATTTAATCGTATTAATATCCAAGGGAAAATCCCATGCATGATAACCATGTTATTGTGCATGGTGCACATCATTTGCATTCATAATCGACACCCTTAAGTTAAGACTATTAGATAACTTAGGATAGATTTCCTAGGTTAGTCCCCCCTTAATTTTAATTTTTAAATCAATACTTTAGCCCACCTAATTCTCCACATAAGAGAATTAGATGTTAATCATCTCAAAGAAAGGGACATACAATCCCATACCCCACAAAATACAAATATTTTCAAAAAACTGTGGTGGTCTTTCTTAAGATGATGACTCATCTTCTTTTCCTAAACCTTTAAACATTTAGTATCCTTAATAAGGAACTACAAGTGCTCTGATTCCCTCCTGACAGGATATGTAGGCACAAGATGCGATATCTTGTCGAGCACACTTAGGATTAAAATAATAAATCACCTACCCTTAATCCCTTAGCAAAACAAATAACAAATAAAAAAATAAAATCAAGAGGTTCCTGTAGAGTACTACAGATATCTAGGATGCTAACACCTTCCCTAGGTATAACTAACCCCCGAACTTAGAATCTTAGTGCATTTGCATTGCATTGTGGGAATTCGGTTTTTCTCCCTTCCCTTGGATAAAATTAAAGACCGGTGGTGACATTAAAAATGTGATCCTAGTTAACAAATAACTATGGTATCCAATCTTCACCGCGACAATGTCTCATCAATAAACTTTGATTTCAAAAGCTTGCATGAATGTTACATAGAAATTTTCAATTTTTAATGAACAATACCGTTTGCGAAACAATTCAATATCAAAGGAATCCCAACAAAGGCAGCCAGCTAGGGAATTTGACTTGGTAAAGGAAGATCAGTCTGGGGCAACCGATTTGGAGGATTTTTTAACCAACCATTCCAAGAGCAGTTGAATTAGGGTCAGAACTTTTTTAAGTTCAGAATATTGCGGCAAGCTGTATTTAGGTCATTCTTATGGCAAGTTGTTTCCCAACTCTTTTCAAGACAAGGACTCCGAAGACTCGCCAGCAGGGGCAAGTTTTGTTCCCCAGTTGTTACTCCCACAGTCTGAAGGATAAGTCTGAGGACTTTGTTTTGCAAATGCAGTTAAACTGGGGCAGTTACGTCGAGATTCATGAATCTCTCCAAGAGTTTAAAGATATTGAAGCATCTTGTATGCCAATTCTTCTGTAAAATCCTCTTGGTATTTTTTCCAATAGACCATGTAATTTGGGGCAGATGAGATTTGAAGATGATCACACTATTTTTGTGACATCTCTTGCCATCTCCCCAGTAAGTTGTTACTTCAGTTGATCTTAGCCATTCTCCACAGATCTTTCTCCACAATAAAGAAATCAAGCTCATGATGGCAATCCTAGTGAAGGCATGATGTTATACCTCGAGTGGAGTTTTCTCGTTTTTCCCTAGAGACGGTTATAACCTTGAAGTAGAGCTGCTGATTCTTCATATTCATCCCTAATGATGGTCCAATATGGTGAGGTTGGTTGGGTATCTTGGTTGAGATGTTTATTTCATCTCCGGTTTGCTTCCTCTTGTCTGTTTTGTCAGCATAGGCAAAAGCATGGCATACATGCATTCATACATATGGATGGCATCCGAGCATTTTTGCTACCTCTCTGGTGTTTATCGGTTTTGGTTCACTTTGGCATTTACTCCCCAAGTGACTGGGTTTGTCTATTCTTTCCAATAGGGTCGTCACCTTTAGGCATAAAATGCCCATCCTTTCTAGAATTCCCCACAGAGTTTTATTCTCATGGATGATGGTTGCTTCAGTTATCTTTTCCATGTTTGGATAAGATAAATCCCATTTGAGTTCATTCCTCAATGGTTGGAGTCTTTTTTTACCATTTCTTTATAGCTTGTTCCTAGATTGAACTTTGGTCCCTGGCTGGTGTTGCTTTAGAGCCCAATTTAAACGTGCATTTATTTTGCGCTATGTCTCACAGAAGAATCTTTTACAGATCCTTATTGAAGACAAAACCTTTTCACCAGTAGTGTTGTCATAACAACATCTCCTTGGAGTTCACTCTGACCACAAGTGGCAGTCTCCTTGAGAAGCTTGTTTTGTCATTGGTATTTTGCAACGATAAGTGGCAATCTCTCTCGAGAAGCTTATCTGTCTTTGGTGTTTACCTAAATTATTTTTGTAACAAGTGGCCATTTCTTTGAGAAGCTTGTTTTCTATGGCACTAAGCGGCAATCTCTTCCGGGAAGCTTATTCGTCCTTGGTGTTATTCAACCTTTTGTAGTTACAATTGGTGTCACCCTCGATCAGTAATTACTGCCATCCCTTTTTTATGATGATTTTCAAAGACACCCTTTTCCATCAACCCCTTGATGAAATTCCTATTTGAAATGTTTCATCTCTGTCAACCCTTTGACGATGTCACTCTTTAGTGAAATGTTTCATCTCCGTCAACTCTTTGACGATGTCACTCTTTAGTGAAAGTTTTTTTTCCGTCAACTCTTTGACGATATCACTCTTTAGTGAATTATTCGTTCCATCAACCCCTTGATGATTTTATTACTTGAGGTTTTCTCTCCGTCAATTCTTTGACGATGTCACTCTTTGGTGAAAGTTTTCATCCTGTCAACCCTTTGATGACGTCACTCTTTAGTGAATTGGTGCATTCCCGTCAACTCCTTGACAATGTCACCATTTGTGTCAGTTTCATTCCGTCGACCTTTCTACGATGTCACTCTTTAGTGAATTGTTGTTTCCGTCAACACTTTGACGATGTCAATTTTTGCTCCATCAATCCTTTGATGATGCCACTCTTTAGTGAATATTTTCCGAATTGGATCATATCCATCAACCTTTTGACGATGATAATGTATGGTAATTTGCTACTCTACCATTAACCCTTTAGTGGTGACTCTCAAGTTTATGTATCTTTTTGTCAACCCTTTAACAATGCCACTGATTTGTGAAGCTTTTCTTTCCCCAGTGGAGATCGTATTTCCAGTTCTACCTTCATTGAGGAACTTTTTGTTCTAGAATGTCATCCATTCACATTTGAACCTGATGATCAGTCATTCTAGATACCTTTATTGGTGCCCATTTTTTGTTCTACTTCCAATAAGGTTGCTTTTTCGTCCTAGAGTGTCTGCCAGACATACCTAAACTTGTTGATCCACTGCTCTGGATATTCCCCTGTGGAAACCATCTTTCCGGTTCAACCTTCATTGAGGATCTTTTGTTTCTAGGATGCCATCCAGTCACATTTGAACATGATGACCAATCATTATTGGTGTTGTGTAAGCCCAGTGATTACTGGCGCATTTTTTTTATCCAATCATTATTGGTACTCCAAGTCCAGTGTTTACTGGCATCGCTTCAAAAATCAATCATTATTGATGTTGCAAAGTCCAGTGATTACTGGCATTGTTTCAGACCAATCATTATTGGTACCTTAAGTCCAGTGTTTACT
Source organism: Lathyrus tuberosus (assembly GCA_022829125.1). Lineage (NCBI taxonomy): Eukaryota > Viridiplantae > Streptophyta > Magnoliopsida > Fabales > Fabaceae > Lathyrus > Lathyrus tuberosus. Next base: position 50,679 of record JALAZF010000073.1, on the reverse strand, counting down.
TGCATTGTTTCAAAGACCGATCATTATCGGTATTGTAAATTCCCTTGATTACCGGTATTTGTTGAGAGTCTGATCATTATCAGTATCCTAAGTCCAGTGATTACTGGTAGGTTTTTCTAAGTCTAATCTTTATTGGCATCTTAAGATTGGTCATTACCAATATCCTTTGAAAGTCCATGTGGTTATCATCATTTGGCGCATGCAGAGTTTGTGTTGTTCTCTGTATTTCCTGGTTTTTCTTGAGGATCTCGTTTGAACTCTTCAATATAAGAAATCCACACAAAGTCTATTTGTTGGATGTCTATCCCTTTGTTTCAAATTGATCCCCGGTAGAGATCGTATTTTCTTTCTGGTTTTATCCCCAGTAGAGAGTTTGTCTACCATTTTTTATTCATCCGGTCATATCCGAACCTGCTGTTGATCTCCCTAGATCTTTCCCCGGTGGAGATCACCTGTCTGAATTTTACCTCCAATGCAGATCTTTCCTTTCTAAAGTGTCAACCGGTCACATTTGAACCAGTTGCTCAACCACTTTAGATTTCCCTAGTTTTGTTTCAGCTTCCCCAGTGTTGCTGTCAATCCCCAGTGAGAAGTTACTCATTGTGTCGACTTTACCCCTGTTTGCTTTGGTTTTCGCCTGCATCATGCATTTAGCATTCCGTCATTGCCATCATGCTAGAGTTCATGGCATGTCCGCATTATAGAGTAATTTGTTCATAGCATAGCATAGCATATCATTGCATCTAAGGGTAAAAGTTTCGGTTATCCATATTTAAATATCTTTCACCATGATTTCACGAGGATTATCATCACTCATGTCATCTGGTGAAGATATTTAAATAGGGGCAACTATTATACCCCAAATTTTACCCTCAGATCCTTTGATCATTGTCATATCATTTTAGGTCATCTGTCTAAGCATTTGCAGTCATGTAGTCCATCAATCATAGTCATGCATTTTTTCGTCTATTTTTGTCACTTATTCTCTGTTTTAGTTCAATTATTTTTTATGAATTTTAAGAGCTTTATTTTTAATTTAGAATCCTGTTTTTATTTTTATCCCTTTTAATCACTAATTTAATTTCAAGATAATTTCTTCTTTTCCTTTTTTTATTGTTATCATTCTCATTTGTTATTTTATTTATTTGTTATTATCATTACTATTTATTATTTTATTTGTTTGTTATTGTTTATTATTATTATTTTTTTATTATCGTTCTCATCATCATTATTATTTATTATTATCACTTTATTATTATTTATTAGTTATTTATTATTATTAGTGTTATTATTATTATTATTATTTATTATTAGTATTGGTATTCTATTTATTGTAATTAATATATTATTATTATTTATGATATCTTTTATCTTTTATTATTATTTATTATTTTATTATTATTTCATTTCTATTATTATTACTTTTTATTATTGTTATTATTAGTATTGTCATTTTTGTCATTATTATTATTACTATTATCATTTTTTTTATAATTCATTATTATTATCATTTATTTTTATTCATTTATTACTATTCATTTATATTTATTTATTTATTTATATTTTGTTAGCATTATTATTATTATTATTTATTTATTATTATCATTTTTATTATTATTGTTATTATTATTTATTGTTATTATTATTTATTACTATTATTATTACTTTTTTTTTCGTGACTATTATTTCTACTTATCAATACAACTTGGTCCAAAATAGTACAAACTTTCTCCAAAAACACTCTTCCTGCATAACTGTACCAGTTACAAGACCTTACATAACTTTCTAACTTTCTGCTACACAATTTCTCGGAAAAAAGCAAAGGGTACAACATTCAGACCAATGCCACGCCCAACACGCCAAGAAAATCGGCACAAGTAATAATGACAGTTCCACAACAATTCAAAAAACAGGCCAAAAAGTACAACAGAAAATCAAAAAAAAAAAAGAGGTTGGAGAGTTAGAAAAGAAGAAAGGAACAGAATAAGGAAGAGGGGAGCAAAAAATTGAAACTAGAAACCGATTGACAATCCTCAAAACCCTTCTCCAATCTTTGAAAAAAAGAAATAAGCCAACCAAAGCTCCCACGCTACCACACTAACACAAGCAACCCCAACAAACCCGACCCTCTGATTCTAATCAAATCTCATGACCCGATTTCAACCCTTGACTTCTTAAAACTTTTTTCCTTCACACCCTATTTTCTTCCTTCTATTCCTTTCTACCTTCAAACTCTTTATGTTCACAAAATCGTGTAGAGACAACATTGAACCTTCCATTTTTCAGCTTCTGCTACACACCATTCCACCCTTGCCTTCAACCTTCCACAAAACACCATTGAAACCCACCTACAACACTAATCAAAGCAGTCACGATTTCGTGATGTTGCAACGTTTTTCATCAATTCCGCTCAACCTTCATCGACAACAACAGAACAACAAACACACCAAGCCCTCACTCACTCAACCTTCATTTTTTGCACTCTCGTTCAAGCCGCCACTCTTCTACAACCTATACACCCAAACCTTTAAATTCCAACTGAACAGAGACGAGAAGAGGGACGGATGAAAATCGCCAGGAGAAAACAGAAGTGGTAGAGTGAAATAGGATACCACGATAACCTTTTCATTCCAAAACAGCAACACAAATGATGATGACAAACTTGAACCGCGAAACATCTTCCACCCTTCATCATCACATTAGCCGCACGCCGCTGCGAAAGAGAACTGTGATGAGGAGAGATATCAGCGAGAGAGTTGAATCGAGGGAGGCGAGTGTTTGAGTTGATGATAGTGAGTTTCAGACGTAGAAAGCGGGTCGAGAAAGATAACGAGGTTTGAGTATCAGATGTTCATTGCTTTTCTCTTTCTCTTTGATCTTCTTCCATGCGTATTGTATAAGTTTGGAGAATAGGGTTTCATAACCCTCATCAACAGAGATGAACCGGGTTTGGGATGTAATCCGACCCGTCTTGGAAAACATTTGGGTCGTTGCACCTTATGCAATACCTTGCCCGTTTTTTATTTAGTCTGTTTTGCTAATTATTTTAATTTGGCTTTTCTATTTAGTTTTTTAATGTAACTTAGTTAGTTTTTAATTAGGTTTTAATTTAATTTGTTAATGTGTTAATTAGTTTAATTAGATTTTAATTTAGTTAGTTTCTGATTAGATTTTAACTTAATTAGTTTTATTTAGATTTTAAATTAATTCATTAATTAGATTTTAAAAAAAGGGTTAACTAGTTAGTTTTATTAAGTTTTGAGTAGAAATTTATTAGTTAGTTTCTAATTAGACTATTAATTTAATTCGTTAATTATTTAATTAGATTTTAGCTTAGTTTGTGATTTAGTTTTATTTCTTAAGACAATTTTGACCATTTTCGACTTTATTTTGGTTATTTCTGGAGGTTCGATTTTGGATTTTAATCCTTGATACCTTCAAAGCTTTTGATGCCAGTTTTGAATGGAGTGTTGGTTGGCCATCGTTGCCTCCAGTTTGACTTGGTTCTTGAGAAATTATTGATTAGTTCTTGCCTTGTTGGTTGGTTTTCTCTTGATGCTTGTTGAGAATTTTTTGACATTGTCCATGAGTTGCTAATAAGAGTTTGGCGTTCTCTCGTTCGATCTTGATTGTTATCACTTGTGCTTAAAGCTTCGTCTTTGCTCCTTGTCCTTGTTCCCCTCCTTCCAAAGGAAAGTCTCTCTATTGACTTTAATGTCATAGATAACTCATTACCTCTTGGCCTCATTATAGCCATTCCTTTCTCTTATGCTTATTAGGATCAATCCCTTGGCCTCATTATAGCCACTTCTCCTTGACCTAGTTAGGGTTCCCCTCTTGTAAGCACTATCATCATAGTTGCTTACCTCCTTCTTTGGCCTCATTAGAGCCACTTACACCAACTTAGGATTCACCCAGAGTTCTTCAACTCTATGTGAGCATCATCATAATGATGTTGCTTCTTTCTCTAGCCTTATTAGAGCCATTCACCCCTTTAACTTAGAAATTAGAATAGAGTTCTTAAACTCTATGTGATTCTCATCATAATGAGTATTCACTCCCCCTTAGACTCACCCTTTTAACTTAGACTTAGAGAGTTCTTTAACTTTACCTGAGTATCATACTCATTCCCCTTTGGAACTTTGACCATAGTCAATGGTTCCTCACCCTTAGTTAGGTTAACTACGAATGCTCTGATTCCATCCTTATTAGGATATGTAAGCACGAGATGCGACGTCTTGGCGAGCATACTTAGTGTATATACCCCTAGGTATTTACCATTAGGTCTTTACCTTTAGCACCTTGGTCTTTACCATATGTCTTTTACCTTTACTCTTAGCACCTTTTCCAAGCAAGCATAACAAATAACACAAATACCAACAAGAGGCTTCTGTAGAGTATTACAGATATCTAGGATGCTAACACCTTCCCTAGGTATAACCAACCTCCGAACCTTTGATCTCTTAGCTGTGTTTTCACATAGCGCAATTAATGTTTTCTTCGATCTTTACCCTTTCCTTTGGATAAATCAAAGCTCAGTGGTGAACTTCATGATGTGTGATTCAAGTTAATTAAAAGCTTGATATTCGATTCTCACCGCAACAGAAATGGCGACTTCACCGGGGACATATTGTAAAGAGGTTTAAGCCCACCTTGTTTTGTATATGTGTTATTTATATGTTTGCTTGCTCGTATACTTATATATCTTTATTTGTTTGGGTTTTTCTGCTTGGCAGGGTTGTTACATTTGAGTGGTGAGATAAGTCCTAACCCAGAATTGAGCATACACGTATGATAGGATTGTGGTACAATCAATAGTCGACTGTTGGGAGTAGTCCTAACATGTTTGGCATCTAATGACCACGCTCAGTGGAGGCTCTTTGGGATTATTGATGTCTGATGCGAGTAGTCGTATTGATGTCACTCTTTCTGACCTGGGAGCATGTGATACTGAGGACCTTTAGTTACCCTTTACCCCTCTTGGCCTCTTTAGGACGTAGTGCAGTGATTATCCAGGTGTAGACCTGTGATGGTTGTCATACGATACAACACTCAGACGAGTTTATCTTGAGAATATTATTAATCTGCACGAGTAGTCATGTAGGCCGATAATATACGAAAGATTTATCGATGACTCTAGGAACTTCTTAGAACCCTGTTCTACAGACTATAAACCTATAGTACACACCTCTTGAGATGGGTAGACCACGGCTTCATGCTCGTGATCTTCAAACCTAGGCCCTCGTTTATTTGCTTGTCAGCATATTTGTGAATACCTGTATATGTGTGTTTCTGCATACATTCATCCATTCATGATAGCCCTTTGGTTTTAAGGAATTCAGAGGTTCTTTCCTTTGCAAAGTCAATAGAGATCATAGATTTTGAAATAAAACTTTTCAGGTTTTCCAAAATGTTTGTAACGGCTTTTGAGTTCCTTGAAACCATTTGGGTTGCATTAGCATCGCATGCGCATGTTGTCACATTTGCATTGCATTAGCATTTCTCAACCTTGAGTCTTATCCATCCTTTGTCCATAACCCAGCAGTTGACTTCCCGAAGCCAGCATTGGACTTGAAGTACCTTTTGAAGGATCATGAATTTAGGAGAGCAGAACTAGTTTGTGACAAGAGCGAATTTCGAATTGTTGAAAGATCGGTTGGATTGAATTGTGGAAGCTATGACAGCCTTGGCAAAGAGAGATGACAACATTCAGAGGACTTTTGCGATCAATGTTGCCCAAGCTCAACCTGTGCAGATTCCTGTTGAGAACCAGGTCATACAAGAACGTGCCATTATCCGAGATGGACATTCATCTTCTGTTGATTCCGTAGAATATCGTAGCTTCGCATTCTCGGAGCCAGATTCCCAAGAGGTAGTCCCTGTGGTGGAAACCAAGGACCCACGATATGTTGAGATAATGGGAAAAATGCCGTGTGTTGGAAGAGAGGCTTAATGCCATTAAGGCCCGTGACTCTACTGATCTGAATGCTTTGAACATGTGTTTAGTACCCGACCTTGTAATACCACCTAATTTCAGGACAAAAGGGATACCTGTCCAAAGCATCATTTAGTGGTGTTTTGCAGAAAGATGACCTCACATGTCTGCAATGACAAGCTCATGATCCACCGTTTCCAAAACAGTCTGAGTGGAGCATCACTAAATTGGCACATGCAGCTAGAGAGTAGCAACATCCAATCATGGTCAGACTTGGCTAATGCCTTTGTGAACCAATACAACTACAATCTTGGTTTGGCTCCCAGTCGCATGCATTTTCTAGACTTATCTCAAGAAGACAATGAATCCTTCAGAGGGTATGCTCAGAGATGGAGAGAAGTAGATGCTCGCGTCCAACCACCACTTTTGGATAAGGAATTGGTTGACTGGTTCGTGGATACCTTGCAAGGCCCCTACCGAGAAAATCTATTTAGCATTGTGACATCAAACTTCTCTGATTTGTAATTGTTGGAGAGTGCATTGAGAACGGTCTCAAGAGTGGAAAAATCCGAGGCACCTCGAACTTCCGAGACAGTAAGAGTGAATCAATTGTCAGTTCTCAAAAAGAAAGGGAGAAAGAAAGTAATTCCACTTGGGAATCTCCGATACCTCAGCCTCAGCACTCCTGCAACTCAAGTGTTCAGAGTCAGGAATCTTTTGGGTCTCCGCGTCGGACACCGTTCTCTCCACAGGGGCAATATTCTTCTCCAAATCGAAGACCTCCTTAGTATCAATGGTCCTACCGCCGTCAATCGCGTCAGAACGCTCGACAAAGACCAAGGAAGCCCCAGAGGCATTTCACTCCGTTGCCAATATCATACAGTCAGTTCTTGCCAAATTTGATCGAAGGTGGATTGATAGTGCCGAAGGAGATAGATCATGTGATTCCTCCATATCCACCAGGCTTTGACGCCAATGCCCGATACCATGCTGGGGCAGAGGGACACTCAATGGAAGACTGCAAGGTACTCAGGAGCAAGGTTTAGACTCTTCTTGACTTCGATATGTTCTCATTCACGCCTCAAGGCATTCAAATCAACAATCTTTCACCTAATCAAGTGGGTTCATCAGACTCTGAGATGGAAGAAATTGCCGAGGATAGATGTGAAGATGATTCTCAGACGGATCTCGATAATCAACTTTGAAGATGATTATCTCACTTTGGAAAATCAAGAAAGGAAAACCCAGTTCCCGAAAGCTGGCAATCTTTTGGCTGTTTCAGCATTTTTGTTGTATTTTTCTTTGCATGTTTGAATTTGTATTTGCTTGTAAGCTGTTGTTTTTTCAAATTGGCAAGATTAATGAAATGTTTATGCATCTTTTGATTAAGTCCATTCGTATTCACTCATTTTCTTTTAGTGACATAAAAAGCAAAAATGTTTATCATTTTCTTTTAGTGACATAAAAAGCAAAAATGTTTATCTTTTTCCATCCACGCATCTTTATCCTACTTCTAAACTGTTGTTTGTCTTGGGTGTTTATTTGTTTTTTTATTATTCTCATTTTTTTATTTGTTTTATATTTTTTCTTTTATTTTATTATATTTGTTATATTTTTATTTTTATTTTTGTCATCATACTTTGGATTGGGGCATATGATGTGTGAAGCTAAAGCCCAAGCTTGGAGTATAACCCTAGATTAGGACGTGGAACGGAAATGTTTTGGGGGATGTGACATCCCAACAATTCATTGATGCCACACTCAGAATAGATCCTTCCAAAGGTGTCCTCATGGAAGGGCTAGCCCCTAACGTAGAGGATGATTTGGATGTGGCCCGAGACTCTGAGAACTTTTAGCATACCCCTTGCCAACTCATGGAGATCCTATGTATTCAACCCTCAAGGGCTGTTACTAGGGTCCTACCCAGATGAGACTTATCCCGAAGGATTACCATAGGAAGGCTTGCTCCTTCTCATGGTAAAACAAGGGTATAGTCTGTACATTATAGGGTCGTTATGCTGTCCAAACTTTATGTCCTACATGTGAGGGGATTGGGTAGACAAGACATAGATCTAACCTATCATAGGGAGCCTACCTTTACTAGGGCATGCTTGCATATTACCTTACCCTAATCAAAGTATATAAAATTTGCATTCATCATCCTCATAAATTCTTTTTTGCATTATCATGTCACAGGAATCTTAAATATTTTCAAAAAAAAAAGGGTTAAAGTCAAAGGCAATGGAATTCGGGAAAAGGAAAACTATCACAATCAGAGTAAGAACGTCTGACATAGAGGGCTTAAAAGCTTATGTTATGGAGTTGCCTCAGGAAAATAGAAAGCCCCTAATTCGTAAGTATGGGGATATATTAGATCTTGTCACTACTCATATTCAAGAAGAGGGCCTAACCGCCTTGGCTCAGTTTTACGACACAGAGCTAAGGTGCTTCCAGTTTCAAGACTTTCAAATAGCCCCCACTCTAGAAGAAGTTCTTAGGATACTGGGCCTCCCCAAGAACAACAAAGGTCCATTCAAGGCTTTAGGGTACCGCCCTTCCTTCAAAGAAATGACAAGCTGTTTTCATATTCGTGAAGAAGACCTGCAAGCTGGCTTAAGGGTTCAAGAAGACTTTCATGGGTTTTCTAAAGGGTTTCTGGATAAGAAAGCTAGTCATTTTGCTGCTTGCAAAAATTGGGCGGCCATAGACACTATCATGGTACTCCTTATCTTTGGGTTGGTTTTATTCCCGAGCGCGAAGAACTTCGTTGACATCGCTGCCATTAATTTATTCTTGGTTGTAACTGTTGGAGAAGAAGATCCTACACCAGCTCTCCTCGCTGATATATACTTTACCCTCACCAAAAATTTGAAAGAAGGGGAGGGGCTATGTTATGTTGCTCTCAGTTATTGTACAAATGGTTGTGCTCTCACCTAGTGAGGGATTTAAAGGAAATGAAAAAAAATGAAAGCCTATGCTTGGTCTCAATATTTGGTATCTCTTGTTGATAAAGACATCTTGTGGTTCCCTCAAATACTCCATCGAGACGAAGTGATCCTAAGCTGTGGGGATTTTCCTAATGTACCCTTGATAGGATCGAGAGGGTGCATAAGTTACAATCCTATCTTAGCAATGAGGCAATTAGGGCATCCATTGGCCTACAAGCCAGAGGATAGGTTGTTAGAAGGTTTTGTCCTACAAAATATAACAGGAAATCATCCCGATGTTCTAAAGATTGCTCAGGCTTAGAGGCAGAGTATCAAAGGGAAGAGCAGTCTTAAAAGACCAAGGGAAGAATCTATGGTACCATATATACAATGGATGAAAGAAAGGGTGAGCATAGTGAAGTTGTCTTTTACTCTGGATCGTCCTATTAATCCAAGGGTTCCCCCACCTGCTGTAATCTCCATAGAAGAAAGTGAAAGACTCAAAGAGACTATTTCACAATTGAAAAAAGAAAAAGAAGAATGGGAAGGTAAATTTTACCAAGCCACTGGAGAAAGCAGTCAACTAAGAAGGAGCCTCAATGAAGTTATGGAGCAGTCAAGGATAAATAAGGGGATAACCTAGATAGAGGAAGAGAAGAAGGAGCAAGCTTACGCCGACCTTCAAGCTGTGAGTTCACGTCTTAAGGCTCACAAGGATGAGTTAGATAGAGCCTGGCGTCAAAGGGATGAGTGGAGGGACATTTGGGTGACATCAACGCAAAGATAATTCAAGGAGGGATGTGATAGACGTATCCACAACCTAGAAGCTGAAGTCCAAAGCTTGGCTAACGCTCAGCAAAAGGCAAGCCTTAGATGCAACTGTACGAATGAGATCAGCTGAAGAACTTCTTGCCCTACGACCAGAAGAATGGATGGAAACTCAGGAAGAAAACCAAGAGCTTAGAAGACTATACGAGGAGCTTGAGGAGTCTTATGAAGAACTTAGAGAGTGGGGCACCTATATTGAAGAACATAACCAACAATTAGAGCAAACAACTGAGGAGGATAGAGGAAGCATGGCAAAGTTACAAAGAGATGAGGCATATTATCGAGAAAGGTATCAGAAGTTGGTCTTACTATCCAACGATCTCATCCACGAGATCCCTCGAAGTTTAAAAGAGGCTGAGTACATGGCTGATATCTTCAAGCCAGTAAAAGAGATCGTCGATTTTCTCGCACTTTGTCGTGGGATGATAGAGGAGTTTAGGGCAAGGATTAGGAGGAGGATTTAGCTTTTCTATGTAATGACTTCTTACGTTTGGTTTTCATTTATGAATAATTCAAGGGTTTATCCCTAGTTTAGTTTTCCTTATGTAATAAATGGGGCTTTGACCCTAGTACTTTCTTTTCATGAATAAAAGTATTTGTTTTTCCATTATCCTTGGCTTTACTCTTAATAAATAAAAGTTTAAGATTCCTGAAATAAAAATAATTTATGCATACTCATACATTCATGCATGCATAACATAATTAAAAAAAACATCAAACGGAAATCATTTTTCAATATCTTCTCTCAGATTCATCGCAACAATCTGACGTCTCGACCCAACACCCGCGCTCACCAAAAGAAAGCTATGGAACAAATGGAACTAAACCACGCTGCTGTAAAGGGAGATGTGGATGCTGTCAAAGGAAATGTAGAGGAAATGAAGGACAAAATCGACCAACTGACCCGAGCTATTCAGAATCTAATAGCAAGAGACACCGAGGCTAGTAACCGTAGGAGTGTCCCTACCCCTCCTCCCCAGTATGAAGATAATAATCCTCTCTTGGGATTTTTGGCTGACTTGGAACGTGAAGCATTAGAGGCTAGTAAAGGGAAGACTAACACTCAGCTTCCTGTAGGGTCTGTTCCTCCACCTGAGCATAATGGAGAATCACGACCTATACAGATAGCTGTCACTCGTGAGGTCTCTGATGACTGACACCTCCAATATGGAGAGGAAGATTCCAGGCAGGTAGTTCGTGAAACCAAACTGGCTTCCATGGAAGGAAGAGGAGCGGATGAAAAGTATAATATAATTGAAGAGTGATTAAGGGATGTGGAAGGATCCAAGGTCTTTGGGGTTGATGCTTTGGAAATGTGTCTGGTACCCGATGTGGTAATACCTCCTAAGTTTAAGGCACCTGACTTCGAGAAGTATAAAGGGGTTAGTTGCCCAAAAAACCACATCCGGATGTTCACCCGAAAGATGGGTGCCCATGCTAAGAATGAGAAGTTGATGATACACACTTTCCAAGACAGCCTTAGTGGGGCGTCCTTGGACTGGTATATGCAATTGGAGAGGGCTCACATTAAGACTTGGGAAGACCCTGCAAGCGCCTTTTTGAATCAGTACCAATATAATGTGGACATGGCGCCTAATCACATGCAATTACAAAACATGTCCCAAAAAGGGAATGAATCTTTTAAGGAATACGCCCAAAGATGGAGGAAACTAGCCTCTCGTGTGCAACCTCCATTGTTGGAAAGTGAGCTGGTAGATATGTTCATGGGAAAATTGCAAGGGCTATACTACAAAAAGATGATTGGGTCCGTCTCAACTGGATTTACGGATTTGGTTATCATTGGGGAAAGGATCGAGAATGGATTAAAAAGCGAAAAGATTGGAAAGTCGTCTTCCAGACAACATAACAACAAAAGGTACTCTAGAAACAACTCGAAGAAGGAGGCCAATGTCATTTCTGCTGATAGGTATACTCAAGTACCTTATAAACCTTACATAGCGGCTACGACCTCTAATCAAGCGTCTCCTACGCTCCAAATCCAGCAGCCAAGGGCTGCACCTCCACAAAATCAGCAACAACAGATGTATCCCCGAAGGGAACAAAGGAGGCCATGGGAGGACTTTGACCCTATACCCACTACATATACTTAGATCCTGCCAATGCTAATCCAAAAAGGATTGGTAGAAATCAAGCCGTTAGGGCCCCTTCCTACGCCTCCTCATCGAGGGTATGATGATAATGCTAGATGTGTTTATCATGCGGGATTGCCAGGGCATACGACTGAAAAGTGTTTAGCCTTCAAGTTTAAGGTGCAAGATTTGCTGGATCAGAAGGTCATTAACTTCAGTTATGACAATCCAAATGTAGGAGATAATCCTTTTCCAGGGCACGCTGGGCCAACTGTTAACTCCATTAAGGGACTGGGAGAGAATGTCCTAATCAGAGGGGTAGAACAACTAAAGACCCATATGACTAAAGTAAGGGAAGTATTGATTGGGTACGAGGAGTTTGAAAGGCTGCACAGTTACTGCGAGGATTGCGCGTCTGATCCCAATAACTGTAAGAAGATGAAGGAGGTCCTCCAACAATAAATGGACCAAGGGATAGTACAAATTGGGTACTTAAGGAATATGAATGAGGTGGCTGCCTTAGAATCCCAGGGGCAAGTACCTTCCGAGACTCCATATCAAAGAAGGGACATTACAACTCCCATTCAAATACCAGTTCCAAGGCCTGCACAGGAACCCATTCAAATACCAGTTCCAAGGTCTGCACAAGTACCCATTCAAATACCAGTTTCAAGGCCTGCACAGGCTCCTATTCAGATATCAATTTCGGTACCTGCACGAACACCAATTCAAATACCTGTTCCTGCACCAGTCAAAGCTCCAGTGCCTGTAAAGTCAGAAGGCCCTATCACTTTCCATGTTCCAGCACCATTTCCATATGAAAGCGCTAAGACCGTACCTTGTAAATATGACATCACTGCATCCGTGGGAGGAAAGACTATAATACCATCACCAGTTGTTACTAACATAACGGGTATTGGAGGGATGACGTAGTGGAAGAGTATACTCCTCGGAACAACCTAAGAAGGATACCCCCGAAAGCTCAAAAGGGAAGGAAACCACAAATACAGGTGAGGGGTCTTCCAAGAAGGGTATATCTCAAGAAGACACCGAGGAATTTTTGAGAATCATAAAGAAAAGTGATTATAGGGTGGTGGACCAACTATATCAAACACCGTCCAAGATCTCCATTCTATCCTTGTTGTTATGCTCAGAGGCACATAGGGAATCCCTGCTGAAGGTCCTGAATGAAGCCCATGACACCAAGGATATATCAGTGATTCTGTTCGACGAGGTAGTCGCCAATATCGCCGCCAGCACCTGTCTGGGTTTCAGTAGTGAGGAATTACCTCCCGAGGGGCAAGCACATAATAAGGCCTTGGATATATCAATCAAATGTCAAGACACTATTCTCTCAAGGGTGCTAGTGGACACAGGGTCTGCCCTAAATGTCATGCCTAAGGATACCCTTATGAAATTAACATCTGTAAAGACCTTTATGAAGACCAGTTCCCTGATTGTTAGGGCTTTCGACGGTTCGAAAAGAATGGTAATTGGGGAGGTGGACATACCTACAGTGGTGGGATCACATACCTTCATGATCACTTTCCAAGTCATGGACATCAATCCCTCCTACACTTGTCTTCTAGGACGACCATGGATTCATGTTGCGGGCGCAATTACTTCCACATTTCATCAAAAATTGAAGTTCATATCTGGGGACAAATTAATAATTGTTGATGGGGAGGAAGACATGTTTTTCAGCCATCTCTCGTCATTCAGATACATAGAAGTGGATGGGGAGACATTTGAAATACCTTTCCAAGCTTTGGAGGTTGCGACGGTCAGTCGTAAGCAAGTCGTTCGACAAGAGGAAAGGCCAAAAAGGATCACAGACTAAATCCAGAATGAGGTTGCTAGGGGATGGGGCAAGGTGATAGAGGTACCCGAAAAGAAGGATCGGTTCAGGCTGGGTTACAAACCAGCTAATAAAGGGGTTCAGAAGTCTCGTCAGATGACATTTCCTCCTCTCGAAGAAACTTTCCATAATGTCGGATTCAAAGATGAAGATCAAGTGACTGCAATTGAAGAGGAAAATAGAGGGATACCAGATTGGGTGTGCCATTGCTCACCAGATACAGTTCTCAACAATTGGAGGGCCATCGAGATTCCTGAGATGATTTCTGTTTCGAAGTAATTTACTCTTCTTTAAAATAATACTAAGTCCTTTGTTATGCCCAAGGAAAATGGACAAGCTTTGTAGGGCCACCTTTTGTTTCTTTGAATTATTTAATAATAAAGTCGCATTTTTGTTTTCAATCAAGATCTTTTTCTTTCATATTTCCTCTTTTTTTCAAAATGGCAATACACTTCTTTTTCCAGTACTTTCATTCCCATCAATTCAAAAAATAATAAACGATAAAAATCTCCCTTATGCAGATTTAAAAATGAACCTATTGAAAACAACACTGCTATAATTCCTTAAAACTTTGAGTTCCCGATTAACCAAGCAGAAGAGGGTGATGAGGACGATTGTGAACTTCCTGAAGAGTTGGCCAGACTATTAAAGCAAGAGGACAAAGTGATACAACCTCATCAAGAACCAGTGGATGTGATCAATCTGGGAACTAAAGAGAACAAAAAGGAGGTTAAAGTTGGTGCTTCTTTAAACAGGTACGTAAAGGAAAAGTTGATCAAATTGCTACAAGAGTATGTAGATGTGTTCACTTGGTCTTACCAAGATATGCCTGGGTTTGATACGGACATTGTTGAACATAAGCTACCGCTCAAACCTGAATGCCCACCGGTTAAACAAAAGTTAAGGCGAACCAGACCGAATATGACTCTCAAAATCAAGGAAGAAGTTAAAAAGCAGTTTGACGCCGGGTTCTTAGCAGCGGTAAAGTATCCTGAATGGGTGGCCAATATTGTGCCTGTGCCAAAGAAGGATGGAAAGGTCAGGATGTGTGTAGACTATCGAGATCTCAATAGAGCAAGTCCTAAAGATGATTTTCCACTACCCCACATTGACGTGTTTGTGGACAACACTGCTCAATTCTCAGTCTTCTCATTCATGGATGGGTTTTCCGAATATAATAAGATCAAGATGGCTCCCTCCGACATGGAAAAGACCACTTTTATTACTCCATGGGGAACCTTCTGTTACAAGGTAATGCCCTTCGGGTTAAAAAACGATGGGGCAACTTATCAAAGGGCAATGGTGACCATCTTTCATGACATGATGCACAAGGAAATAGAGGTTTACGTCGATGATATGATCGCTAAATCACAGACTAAGGAAGAACACATAGTCAATTTACAAAAGTTGTTTGAACGGCTGAGGAAGTTCAAGCTACGACTAAATCCTGCGAAGTGCACCTTTGGGGTCAGATCGGGGAAGTTGTTGGGGTTCATAGTTAGCCAAAGAGGTATAGAAGTGGATCCTGATAAAGTGAAGGCCATTCAAGAAATTCTAGCTCCAAGGATAGAAAAAGAAGTACGTGGGTTCCTGGGGAGATTAAATTACATCGCTAGGTTCATCTCACACCTTACTGCTACTTGTGAGCCAATCTTCAAGCTGTTAAGGAAAGGTCAAAGCATCGAGTGGGGTGAAAACTGTCAAAAGGCTTTCAATCGAATTAAAGAATATTTACAAGAACCACCCATATTGGTGCCACCAGTACCTGGAAGGCCACTCATAATGTACCTAACGGTGCTTGACAATTCGATGGGCTGTGTACTCGGACAACAAGACGAAACAGGGAGACAAGAGCACGCAATTTATTACTTAAGTAAGAAGTTCACCGATTGTGAATCCAGATATTCACTCTTGGAGAAGACCTGTTGTGCTCTTGTATGGGCCGCTCGACGATTAAGACAATACATGGTGTGTCATACTACTTTCTTGATATCAAGAATGGACCCCATCAAGTATATATTCGAGAAGCCTGCAGTGACTAGGAGAGTGGCTCGGTGGCATATGTTACTGACTGAATATGACATCCAGTATGTTACCTAAAAGGCTATAAAAGGGAGTGTGTTAGCCGATCATCTCGCTTATCATCCAGTAGATGATTATTAACCTATGCAATTTGACTTCCCCAACGAGGACGTGATGGTTGTAAGAGATGATGATATTCCAGATTCCTACAAAGGACCCGAGCCTGGATCTAGATGGAAGCTTATATTCGATGGTGCCTCAAATGCAGAAGGACATGGGGTGGGGGCTGTTATAACTTCTCCCACGGGATTTCACATACCTTTTACCGCAAGGATATGCTTCACATGTACTAACAATATGGCGGAATACGAGGCGTGTATCTTGGGGATCAGTGAAGCCATTAACCTTGGAATTAAGATCTTGAAAGTATATGGAGATTCGGCTCTCGTCATCAATCAAGTCAAGGGAGAATGCAGGACACTTAATGCCAAACTAACTCGATATCGAGATTGTGTCTAGAAAAGGATAACATACTTTGATGAGATCACTTTCCATCATATCCCTAGAGATGAGAATCAACTGGCAGATGCTTTGGCAACTTTGGCATCCATGTTCAAAGTCAAATGGTATAATGAAGCACCGGCTATAAGAATCAATCGCCTAGATGAACCATCTTATTGTTCAGCAGTGGAGGTCGAAGTAGATGATAAACCGTGGTTTTACGATATCAAACAGTTCCTCCAGAAACAAGAATATCCTGCAAATGCCTCAAGTGGAGATAAGAAAACGGTTAGAAGACTGGCCAACCAATTTTTCCTTGACGGAGATGTACTTTATAAAAGGAATCATGACATGGTGTTGCTCCGGTGTTTAGATGGACATGAACAGGACATGCTTATTAAAGAAATACACGAGGGATCCTTTGGAAACCACTCCAATGGGCATGCAATGGCTAAGAAGATTCTCCGAGCATTGTACTATTGGTTGACTATGGAATCAGACTGCTTTAAATATGTCAAGAAGTGCCACAAGTGTCAAATCTACGCGGATAAAATTCATGTGCCGCCAACTCCTTTGAATGTCTTAACTGCCCCCGTGGCCTTTCTCTATGTGGGGAATAGACATAATCGGGATGATCGAACCGAAGGCATCAAATGGACACTGGTTCATTCTAGTTGCTATTGACTACTTCACCAAATGGGTAGAGGCTGCTTCCTACACTAATGTGACAAGGCAAGTAATAGCATGATTCATCAAGAAAGAGATAATCTGTCGCTATGGGGTTCCTAACAAGATCATAACGGATAATGGGCTCAATCTAAATAACAAAGTGATGGATGAGCTATGGGAGAGTTTCAAAATCGATCACCACAACTCGTCGTCGTATCGCCCGAAGATGAATGGCGTGGTAGAAGCAGCCAATAAGAACATCAAGAAGATTATCCAGAAAATGGTGAAAACCTACAAAGATTGGAACGAAATGCTCCCTTTCGCACTACATGGCTACAGAACCTCAGTTCGTACTTCGACAGGACCTACTCCTTTTTCCTTGGTATATGGTACAGAAGCGGTACTCCATATTGAAGTAGAAATTCCTTCACTTAGGGTCATAATGGAGACTAAGCTGGATGAAGCGGAGTTGGTACAAAATTGATTTGATCAACTGAATATCATAGAGGAGAAGCGCATGGCTGTTGTATGTCATGGTCAGTTATATCAGCGGAAACTCAAGAAGGCATTCGACAAGAAAGTTCGTCCTCGCCTATTTGAAGAAGGAAACTTGGTATTAAGGAAAGTTCTACCCATCTATAAAGATTCTCGTGGAAAATGGGCCCCAAACTATGAAGGACCATATGTCGTAAAGAGCGCCTTCTCTGGTGGAGCTTTAATGTTGACTACTATGGATGGAGCGGATTTACCGCGACCGATAAATTTCGATTCAGTCAAAAAATACTATACCTAGAAAAAGAGGATAAAAGCCCGCTAAGTCAAAAACCCTAAAGGGCGACTTAGGAAAAAATTAGGGCGTCCTGGTGGATTGAAAACTCGAAAGAGCGATCCAGGCAAAAATTAGGGACTTGAATAAAAAAATGATACCCGACAAGTCGAAAACCCTAAAAGGCGGCTTAGTTGAAAAAAATGGTATATCATCCTGGTGGACTAAGACTAAAAAAGAATAGTCCAGGCAAAATTAAGGATATCCAAAAGGCATATGGATGATAGCACTTATGGTCACACAATGGGAATTCATAAGGGAATGATCAATCCAGTCGTCATCTTCAGAAGCGAAGTGTCATGGCCTCGGAGACTTAGGGATATTAGTTTGTGTTTGAATTCAATAGGGACATAAATAAATTTGTTTTTATTGCCGTTTTTCATCTTTTGTAGTAATTCCCCCTTATGAGGATTACTTTCCTTATGTATTATTGCCTGTTCATGGGCCCATTTTTCAATAAATAAAATTTTCTTTTCTTCCCAATTATTCCGCTTGATTACAAAATGCCGATTAATTATAGAATAATGCATTGAAACATTGGGCATAATCAAAAGCTTTAAAAAGGAAAACGTATTTTACTCCGATTTGGAAACAGTAAAGGGACCATATTTCTTCCAAGTTAAATACAGGGTCTACATATTAACAGTCACAATTTAAACACAGGGTCTACTCTTGTTAAACTCATCAAAGGAGTCAAGGGTTCAAGGGTCGGGAAGTCGGAATATTGCAAAAAGATTTGGTTTCCGTAAAAACATGCATTGCATATCATAAATGAGGCGCTAGCCCAAATAATGCATCATGCATAAGAGCACACATACTTTTGAACATGCATACATGACATAAGGATTATAATTTCTCTCAGGGGTACCAGGGTTTAATTGGATATTTCACTAGGGATCTCAGGATAGTCAGCACGGTACTTGCCTGGCTCAGCGGTCAAAATTAGGGTCCTTATTGTATTTAATCATCCCCTCTTCGAAAGAGGCAGACATATCGACTTCCTCTTTCTAATTCGAAGACGATTAAATAGGGGCAGCTGTAATACCCTAAATTTTGACCATTGTTTTTTTTCTTTTTGTGCTACCAGGAGGGTATCGTTTAGATGACATTGGGCTTCTGGGTCCATTTTTGGGTTTGGTTTCATACAAGGGGTTCTTGGGTTAGCAATTAAGGGTTTGGTTTAATTATTTTGGTTTTATGGTTAATTTTTTTAAAAAAATATTAAGAAGTAAAGTTTTTCTTTAGGGTTAATTAGGATTTTATCTTAGAATTAATTTTCTTTAATTAATTTTTGTTATTGTTTAAAAAGTCATTATAATTAATTAGGCATATTATTTTTATTAATTAGGAATATTGTTTTAATTAAGTTTTAGAGTTTAAATATATATTATCAGTTATTAAGTAAGGATAATTTCATGTTATTAATTAAAAAAATTAGAATTTAGGTGATAATCAGGAGTGTATTGTGGAGTTAATTATTTTTAAATCATTTTTTAATATTGTTAATTGAATTTATTTAGGTTTAAGTTAAGTTTTAAAATTTAATTATATGTATTAATTTTTAATTAGGGCTTTTTAACGTGACTTTAAGTGTAGAAGGGGCTGGTTGGGATTATTATTTTTATTATTATTTTTCATTTATTATTTATTTGATTAGTGTAGTTAAACTCAAAGTATCAGTATTATTTATTTTTATTTTATTTTTATGGATGGTCAAAATTGTTGACCAAGAGGAAGTCGTCTTCCTCCCCTTTCTGCAAACCCTAATTCTGCGCAAACTATGAGAAAAACGGATCAAATCATATCAAAATGATTTTTTTTTATTAACACAAAATCAAATCAGATCCAAAAATTACAAAATCAAACCCTAACTCTAATTTCAAAACCAAATCAAATCAAATCTTCAAATTACATCAAATCTTCCTAAAAATAAAATCAATCTAATTAAACCCTAACCTAATCCTAACAACTATATAAACTCAAGAACAGTTCAGAAAGAAAAAAAAGACCCTAATCTAAACAACTATTGCTGCAAATCACCCTAATCACTCAAAGCTCATACCAAGAGAACTAGGGTTCATCATCAGAACCCTAGATTCCCTGAGCAAAACCCCAATCGAACACCTGCAAAAGTAAAAAAAAGAGAGATTAGACGAGGAAAAATAAACAAATTTACTACTAGTTTCACTGCACGAAAGGTAAACCAAAAAGAAACTTAGCTTTGTTTGTTATCTGTTGTGCGTTTACAGGTTTCTGGATTGTGTTTTGGTTAGGGTTGATAACTAAGAACCCTAGGGTTCTTCGCCTAGGGTTAGGGTTCATGGAACCCAGTTAGGGTTCTTGGGAGGTTTGAAGGATATGGGTTTTGGGGGTTAGGGTTCCTAGGGTTCTCCACGAACCCTAAGGAACTAGGTTGCTTCTGGGTTTTACAAGGGTTAGGGTTTATGTGTTAAGGTTAAGGTTCTCGCGTGGTGGGGGGGGGGGGGGGTTGGGTTCTTGGCTTGAATTTTCCGGTTGAAGTTCAATTGGATTCTGGGTTTGGGGTGTGGTTTGTAGGGTTGTGCGCGGTGGCCGGAGAAGCACACCGGTGGTTGGAAGAAGAGAGAAGGGAGAGGGTTTAGAAGTTAAAGAGAGAGCGAGAAGTTTAGAGAGAGAGCGAGAAAAGGAAATAAGGGGAAGTCTGAAGGAATCCTGCTTCAAATACTCCCCTTGGAGCGCTCTGGATGAGTGACAAGTGGCTCACTCTCCATCGTCTGGATTGGTTAACTTCTCAGTCAACTGGCAATCCCAAGCTTATTGTCCACCGTATTTCCCAGTTGACTTTTCATCGCAAATGTTGGTTGCGTTTACTTTAGGATCAAAGGGTGGGGTATCAATTTGAATGATAACCGTCTGATCATCATCTAACATCCAGGAGAGAGTCAACGGTCAGACTCTCTCCACCATGGACTCCTTCGTAATACATGGGTTTAGTAATTGGGCCTTGCGCCCAGATTACTACTAACACCCCCAGCTTCATTGGCCCTGTTGCTTGCTCATTGAAAATACACCCCCACTTTTTTTAGTAATTAAATTAACAACTTAATTTAATTACTTAATTAGGATTTTTTTATTAGGGTTTAGAAATAGGATTTTTGGGATTTTGGTATTGGGTTAAATAATTATTTTTTCTATTTTGTTTTATTTTTTGGATTTTGATTTTTTTTAAATAGTTTATGTATTCAAATTGATTGGTTGTTAAATAAAAGTTTTTCTTATAATTTGAATTTTGTTTCTAATTTTTCTTGGGGATGAGGTCTTTTAATTTTTTTATAAAATTTAGGCTTAGGAGTTGTTTTAAGGAAATTAGCATTTTTTATGGGATAAATATTGGGTTTGGGGATAAAAGTAAATTAAATTAGATTTAATTCAATTTTTGGGAGTATTTTAAATTTTAAATTTATTTCTTTTTACTCTAAATCATTTGGGGATAAATTTTGCTATTGTTAGCATGAAGACATTTGGGGACTTTATTGTTTCTTTTCTTATGGAAATTTTGAAATTCACTTTAAGGAATATAAAAGGTTTTCAAGGATTTCAAAACAAGGGATAAAGCTCTTTGTCCGAGTGCCTAAATAAGGGATGGGATATGAGGATAAAACTCTTAGGTTCCAAGAGTATAAATAAAGGCCAAGGGATAAGGGATTAAGGGATAAAACTCTCCGTCCGAGAGTATAAATAATGGATAAGGTTTTAGGGATAAAACTCTCCGTCCGAGAGTATAAATAATGGATAAGGGATAGAACTCCTTATCTAGGAGTATAAACAGTATATCAAGGGATAGAACTCTTTATCCAAAAGTATATATAGTGGATTGGGTTTAGGATTAGGAATGAGAATATGATTAGGGGGTAGGAATAGGGGAGGTGAACTACGGTTACTCTGATCCTTCAAAATTGAAGGTACGTAGGCATAGGTTTATAAACCCTAGCGAGTATAATAATAAAAAACTTAGGATTCTTTTGTAAATAAATAAGTTAGACGACAAACAAACATACCCTAGAACTTAAGGAGGATCCCATTGAGTACAATGGAGGTGAGGGGTGCCTAACACCTTCCCCTCACTTAACCGACTCCCGAACCTTAGGAATCTTTGCCCTTGGGATTAAGGATTTTTAGGTTTATCATTATTTTCCTTAAAAAAATATGGTGGCGACTCGAATATTTTTGCTGGCCGCAACACCTTGAAAATCCAAAGATACGTTACATTTTAGAATATGGGACGATCATTGCTACTCTAGTGGATATGATTCTAATGCGCGCCATGATTTATTTTTTTAGGAGTAGAAATCACATATTACCTTGGTTTTTTAAAAACACCGGGGGTAAAAAAGTTTAGGAAACTATTTTTATTTATTATAATTTTTTTGTAAACTAAATGATATATCTCGTCGGTTTCCTTAATAACCGAGGTATAAGATACGTGACATTTTACTATAAAAGCACTCGTTAGACATATTTTACCCTAATCCTAACTTATATGTAGCCGCTCCAAACTCGATAGAAGTAGAAATCACATCATTCTTTTGGGATCCATCTTACAAAATAATGTTGATGTTGATGTTGTATTTAGAAGCTTGTAAAAGTTTTATATGATGGATTGCAAGTGCAGAAAAACATTTTTTCAATAGAAGTTGGATGCATTCAATGGTTCGACCAGATAACTCTTTAGAAATTGGATGCATGCAATATTTGGACCAGATAACTTCTTACACCAAAATTCTGGTTTTGCTATATTACTTTATTTCAACATTCTATGTAAACAATGTAATTAAAAAAACATTTTCACCTCGCTTTTTATAGAAACCGAGGGGATAACTTAGCGTTCTTAAACAAATCTTTGTCATTCATTTCATGATTACCAATGCTCAAGAAACTACCATTAGTGATCCACGTGATACCTAAAAAATTTCCATTATAAAGGCTTTCTGATATCTAAAATTGATTAAAAAAACGTCATGAAGCGATTGAAACTATCTATATCCTCTACTTTAACTTTTGCCATTAGCGATGGATTGCAAGTGTAGAAAATTATATGGGTTTAAGGTTTGTGTTTTCAAATATTCATTTGAGCAGAAAATCATTTATTTTTATATCATTTTTTTTCTAAACCTTTTATTGTTTTATATCATAAACAAATACTTGCTAGGTGAAGCATTTGACCTTGCCCAAATATTAAGGAGTCAAAGATCCAACATATGATCTTCAGGGATAAATATATTTTTATTTTAATATTCTTTGTAAATAATGTAATATTCTGGGTAAACATTTAAGTTTGTAAACAAATTATTTTTATTTATTTTCTATGTAAACAATGTAACGTATTTCTAATAAAAAAATCTAACTTACCCCTCAGTTTATTCGTAAACCGAGATGTATGAGTGTCATACCCTAATTTTTATCCCTAATATTCCACCTATCATATCATTTGCATCTCATCAAGATCACGAGCATGGTATCCTCCCAACCCTCACTTCTTTGGGGTTGCCTTTGTGGGAGATCACCAAGCACTCTTTGTGTCTTTTTGCTTATTGCTTTCTTACATTCTAACTTTGCTAACCTTATTCAAAATACAAAAAAATATGTGTTGTTTTCTTTTCTTATTGTACAAGGTAGGGACTTGCAATCAAAGGATCAAACTTGGTTTCTAAATTAGGGTTTGGATTCTCAAAGTCAAAGTTTGGTGAACAAGTGGTCCACAAGAGCTTTCACTTAAAGGCATGGCCTATAATGTTAGGTCACATTCATGTCAAGCTCCATTCAACATCATTTGATCAAGAGAAGTTCGAGTTTGGTGCATGATTTCAAAGTTGATTTAAGTATGGTTCATGAGTTTATTTCCATGCCATCTTCATCCTTTTCTCATGCAATCTTCAAGATTATTCAAAGGACAATCAAGTTTCCTTCATTTTGGTATTCAAGTGTTCATCATTGGACCTTTGTATGCAAGAAAATAGCAAGAAATTTCAAGTTAGCACATGTTTGGTTGGCCTAAAATCAAGTATGGCATGTCACTTGGTCCAAACACCATAAGTTTCTCATTTCTCAACATTTTTGGAATCTATTTTGAGCCAAATGCCACATTTGAACTTCTCTACAACTTTGTTTTAAGGGTCAAACATCAATTCAACCTCTAAGTCCATTAATTTTAGGATTTTCCAAGCTACCCATGTGTGCACAAAAGTAGGCCCTAGACCTGGTCGACCTAATGCCTGACCAGAAATTTCTGGTCACGACCCCAACTTTGAATCAATTCCGTTTTCAACTCAAGTGCTCTTTTGATGTGATTCTTTTTGCATCTGATTCTTTACGTAAGGAGATCATTTGTCATAAAGAACATCATAAAAACGCACGAGTCAATTTCATTTGGCCTAGGCTCAAACATGGTACCTCAAACCCTGCATGACCTGAAACTTGAAATCACTCAAATCTTTAGCTGGGACCACAAGCACATGTTCAAACTTGTTTGTTATGTTGAAATGCATGTGTAAAAGTGAAAAACAACTTGGTTTCATCACAAGCTTACGCATTCCATGTTTCATTTCACATGGATTGCAAAAGTGAAAATTCCAACCCAAATTCACACGAGTTTGCCTCCAATTCACATGTACCATGACCTCATTTCATTTCCTATAAATAGAGGGTGGATTTGCCTTCATTTTCAAGTTCTAGAAAGCCAAAAAACATCTTCTAGACTTAAGCTCGAAACCACAAATAACCACTTAACCGTTTCATCAAACCAAGCTCGTTTTGCTTCAAATCTTTGCCCAAAATCACTCACCGACATCCTCTGAAGCTAACTGAATCAGTGTCGTGGCTTGAAACTTCCTGCCACCTTTAACTCAAATCCATCATTATTGACCTTCAAAGCTTCAACTGAAAGATACGAGTAAAATTTATGAGCAAACAAGTTACCAGTGTGTTCGTCTTGATTCACTGGTTGAAAGCCCTCACTTACATTGAATTTATATTGTATATTAGTCATTTAATTTTACTTTGAAGAACTAGGGTTCTTCGTGTTCTTGAGCAAATTCTCTTTGCTCAGAGTGAATCAATGGCTCTGATGCAAAGAAACATGAACGATGAAGTGTTTTGAAGCTAAATACATGCTTGATTCTAGCTAAAAACATGAGTTCATGGATTTGCAAATATTGAAACAAGGTTGAAAACAAAGTTGGATGTGCGCGCTTTGGTGCCAAATTTGAATCCTAGTCAATCAGAGTCTGACACGTTACTAGTCGTTGGCTCCTTTTTCATTTTAAATCATTTTTATTTTTTGATTTATTTTAAATAGATCCTTTATTATTTTTACTCCAATTTTTTTTATAAATCATAAAAAATATTTTCTATCACATAAATTTTTTTGCATAATTTTTAAAAATCATTTTGCATTTAATTGTTTTTTTTCATGTAATTTTCATTTTGCATTTTATTTTTAATCATTTTGAAATATTTTTTCACTCCAACTTTTGAGATTTCATTACTTGTAATATTTCTTACTTTCTCAAATATTCTTGGCAATTTATTTGATGTTTTGATGCATCATTGGAATTTTCCTTTTAGTTTCCATTTTAAATCATTTTTAATTTTGTTTTATTTCAAATTTTGGAATGGCTTGATATGATCTCTTGATGATTGCGTGGTTGAACATATTTTCAACATTTCAAGTCCTTGATTAATGATCCTTTGGTTGATTCAACCTACTTTGGTTCAAACATGTTAATGGATGATCATCTGATCATATGTGACACTTTGCATCAGAGATAGGTTATCTCTTGTTTGATCATGCTTTGAGTCATTTGACTTGTTGATAGATGATCCCTATGTGATTGCTTGCGTCTTCACTTCATCTCCTCTCATCACTTTTTCCTTTTCTTCTTTTCGCTTTTGTTTTGACTTTTGTGTTACATTGTTTTAGGAGAATGATTTTGTATCATTTCCCTAACATGTTTGACACATAATTGTTATTGACCGACCTCAGATAGGTGTGACTTCTACATAAGCCCACTTACGATTGCTTAACATAGCGCTAAATTCTGCTAACATCTAACATTTATTTTTATGCTCTTTACTTTTATGTCAATTACTTTTATGTCATTTAAATTCATGCCATTTTATATTCTTGCCTTTTATTTTTTTTTCTCTTCACTTTATGCTTTACTGCTTTTTTCTTTCAAAAGAAAAAACACTATAAAATGGATAAAACCCTAAAAAACTTTAATATGATCTTCTAGACTTTGTGTTACTATCCCTTGCTTGAGGAGTATTTTGGACCTTGGACCTTAAGACTTAGTGTTTCCCTTTGCTTGGAGTGGTATCTGAGACATAATGATTCCTCTGGATCCTCTGATTTTCAACTTAAGATTTGGATGTTCTTTGTGACTTTGAGACTTTGATATTCATTTGTGCATGTGCTTGTTCATCTTGTGGCTCAATACAAAGGGAAATGGATGCTTAGTTTGACCAATGTCAAATGTTTTCTTCATCTGGTGGTTAATACAATTGCACACACAAAGGCTTTCTCTTGGACTATCTTACAATGAGACCTTTTACTTTATGCTTTAGCATAGTCTCTGCATCTGCTTCCCACTTCTTAAATTTTCAAAACTTCTCCTCATTTCAAAAACTTCTTGTTTTCAAACTTCATACTATTTTCTCAATAAACCTTGACTTTGTCAAGTGATCCAGAAAATCTCTTAATAAATGCTAAAACTTCTTTTTGTGCCTTTGTGCACTTTTCTTTAAGAGCCTATTTTTGAAATATTGAATATTAGTCTGTTCTTATAGTGATGAAAACCACTATACTTCTACAATATGCTGAGAAGTGATTGACATTTTCCACTTGAATGTTGAGACGTGCTTGTGAGAAAGTCCAAGTAAAAGTTCTCCATATCAAGATGATGCAAATGCTCATTTCCTCATACTTGTGGGTAGTAAGTTGAGTTTTCCACTAAAATACGATGAAATGTCTTTTCAATTAAAATCAATCAACAAACAACTCGGCATTTTATAAACACGGATTTGCAAGTGGTTCCTATGGAGTACTATAGATGTGAAGGGTGTTAATACATTTCCCTTGCATAACCAACCCCTGTATCCAGTTTCTCTCTTTTGCTTTACCTTTTGTGGGTTTTGTTAGACCTTTTCCCTTTGAAAACAATAAAATTCAGTGGTGACTCTTGCTTTTCTAGTTAAGCTAATCAATAGCTTAATCTCCAAATTTTTTCCTGTCGCGACAATGAGGCACTAGCTTTGTAAATAATAAAAATGCAGATGCTGGAGTTTGAATCCATGTGAAAATTAATTTACCCCTCGGTGTTTAAATAACCGAGGTTATAAGCCTTTACTTTTCATGACGACGTTCGTTAGCTCACTACTGCAGCCGAGGTAAAATGTTTTTTGTGTCTGACATTAAAAGAACTTTTTCTAGTAGCGAATCAATAAATTTTGTTCTTAAAATATAACACAATTATTCATATACTTATTTTCCTAACCAATTTTGAGAAGTTATATATTCAATATAGGGTTTAGCGAAATAAGCAATCCAAATTAGATTTAATAAACTCAAAATTATTTTACCCGTCGGTTTTATGAGAAAAACGAGGTGAAAAGTGGTATACCCGTAGGTAAAATGTCAAAACTGAGGGGACATGTGTTTTCACCATTTCAGAAATCCAAAATGGTGTCCATGGGGATCGAACCCATGACCTTTACACAATACCCGTCAGTTTTTTTAGAACCGAGAGGTAAAGTGTGCACTTTTCATGACACCCTTCGTTACCTCGCCTGTGAAACCGAGGTAAGACCTCTTTTTCAACTGAGGTAAAATGCATTTTTATTGTAGTGATAAAACAAAGTGTTTGAAGTACAACTACATACGTGTTTTTTCTCATGTATCTTGTGATGTGTTTTACATGGAAAACAGAAGAATTTGTCTTTTGCTCTAAGTAAATCCAATGCTAAATTTGTTGTTGATTTGGTTCATGTTGTTATTTGGAGGCCCTTTTCTACAACATTTATTCATGGATTTAAGTATTTTTTTACTATACTTGATGATTATATTAGGCATCTTTAAGTATTATGATCAAGAATATGGATGAAGTTTCTAACTGTTTCTACATGGTCAGAGTCCAATTTGAGAAAAATATAAAAGTTATCCAGAGTGACAATGGTCCTGTGTTTTAGTTAAAAGCCTTCTATGAAGAAAATGACATATTGCGGAGTTGTGTTAGCACTCCACAACAAAATGAAAGAGTTGAAATAAGACATCAACATATTGTGAACATCAATAAGGCTTTGATGTTTCAATCAAACATTCTCAAAGTTCATTGGTCGTATGTAGCATGGTTTTAAATTGCGGTCCGCAACCGCAATTGCACCTGCAATATTGCGGATGCGGTTGTCTCCGCAACCACATCGGACCGCAATTGCGGTGTGATTTGAAAACATCGCTTCCGGCTATGTTTGGAACCACATTAGACAACTTCAATCATGTTTCTTCAAGTATTTTCATCTAAAATTAAAATATTAGAATCCTAAAACTCAATTTACTTATTATCTAATGAAAAAACTTAACATTAAGTGTTTTTCAACTTTGTATTTTAAACATCTCCTTATAAAAATTCACACCGCAACGGCCGCAATACGCATCGCAACACCCGCAATGACCGCAATCGCAACACCCGCAACCGCAACCGCATCCGCAGCCGCAACCGCAATTTAAAACCATGATATGTAGTTCAACAGGATGTGTTCCTGATAAACATGGTTTATACCAAAATATTGGTTGATAATTCTCCACATGAAGCTTTATACGGTGAAGAACTAGACTTGAACATGATGAAGACATTTGGATACTTGTGTTATGCATCCAATGTTAATTCTCACAAAACAAAGTTTGATCCAAGAGCCAACAAGGCAGTCTTCGTAGGTTATAAGCAAGGTATGAAAGGCTACATTACCTTAGATCTTCATTCCAAGTCCATTTTAGTTTCTACGAATGTCCAATTCTATGATTTGGAATTTCCTTTCCTCGTCAATCATAATGACTCAAACCAAATAAATCTACCATTGAACTACAAAGAACCAAAAACTCAAAACACATAAAATATTAATCATAAAGAACATGAACATATTCCAATTGATGAAGTCCCTATTGTAAACCAAGGCCAAACCTGTGAAACCAATATATTTCCTGAGCAAATTCCAACACATGCACAACCTATCAGACAATCCAATAGAATCAACAATAAAGCTAGCTATTTAAATGGCTATGTATGTCACTCTATCACCACCTCACCTTACCCTATAACCACATATATCAACTATGCCGATATTTCACCGCCACATCTCACATACACTTCAGCCCTCATCAATGATATTGAATCATCATCTTATGCATCTGCTAACAAAGATCCCAAATAGATAATTGTTATACTAGCAGAGATAGATGCTCTTCATGCCAATCAAGAGACATGCATATGGGGCTGTGGAGAGATATAAAGCTAGATTTGTGGCTCAAGGCTTCACATAAACTGAAGGGCTATATTATTTTGAAACTTTCTCTCTAGTTGCTATGATGTCCACGGTTAGAGTGCTTCTTTCTTTAGCTTCAATGAAAATGTGGCACATACATCAATTAAATGTAAACAATTTTTTCCTTCATGGAGATCTTAATCAAGCAGTCTACATGAAAATTCCAAAAGGGGTTCAACCACCTAAGCCAGGCTTAGTTTGTATACTCACAAAATCACTTTATGGATTTAAAAGGAATGTCGGAAATGGTTTGACAAACTCACTTTCTTCCTTTTGAAACAAGGTTTCATTCAAAGACAAACTGATCACACTTTTTTATCAAATCCACCAACACTACATTCTTGGAATTGTTAGTGTATATGGATCACATACTCTTGGTAGGTCCTGATTTGGTAGAATTTGAATCTCTCCAGAAGGCCATTCACTCAACATTTTTCATCAAGAACCTAGGAGAATTGAAATTCTTTCAAGGGATGGAAGTTGCTCAGTCATCAAGAGGTATTTCCATCTTCGAAAGAAAATACTGTTTTGAATTAAGTGAAGATTAAGGCACAAATAATTCAAAGTCAGCTAGCACACCCTTTGATCCTGCCTTAAAGTTGAAGAGTGATGATAGCCCTCCTGTTGAGAATGTTGGTGCCTATAGAAGATTGACTGGTGTTGAGGCGGTATAGTGGCAAGCAACAAAAGATTTGAAAGTATTTTTTCGAGAATTTATTGTGTCCACAGAGATCGGTGCTATTGAACTGCCGTTCGACAATTTAAATGTTAAAGAGTTTAGGTTTAAAATGGTTTCAAACATAGAAACAGAAAAGTAAATATTAACACAAAAAGAATTCATTAATCAGAGAGAAGAAACTTATCCGGTATGAATATAATCCACTCCTCACAAACTTAAACTTACCGACCAGTTATACTCAACCTATAATACTCCTCAATATCATCCAGCATCGCTCACAACAGTCTCCATCTCTGACACACTGAGCTAAGAGAACAACTGTATTACCCTCATCGATGCTCTCGCACCCGACTCAAGATACGGAGGCATTAAATTTCAACACCCATAAAGATTTTTAGCTCTAAATCTATCTCTAGCATCCAGAAACTAACAGATAATCATCCCTAATCAAATTTTACGATGTTTATCTCTAACACAACTCAAACCCCGAGCATAAAGCAAAAATCAAGGACAATCACCGATAAAGATTTGTAAAGCGGATTTTATACAACGCCATGGGCGACAAATATACATGAGTTCAAAGTAAATACATATACAACAACCCAACAAAGAAGAAATACACAAAGAAGAAGAGAAATAAACCAAACATCTCGCGGTTTGTCAGTGTCGATCGATGAGAAATCCACCCCGGATCATCCGTGGACAAGCTCCAATGTTGTTTTCTAAACTAATCCTACTGAAAAATGATGTTTGATAGAGTGGGAGCAAAAAATATCCAAATCATCCTCTAAAAATTGTGTTTTTATGCCTTATATGGTGTTTTTGTCCGTCAAAATTCTCCTGGCGAAGGCCCGGTTCGCCCGGCGGATCAAAACAGCTTATTCTGCACTTGTTTACACATTTCTGTCTGTCTGGCTCGCCTCTGCTTCGCCTGGCGAGCCTGGGGCGAAAGTTGTCATGATAGCAAAAATCCTGCACTGTTTCAGCCATAACTTTCAAACCGTAACTCCGTTTTTCGCCCGGTTCGAAGCGTTGGAAAGCTTATTCAATGCTCTTTATGAATATGACAAGATATCCTAGCTTGAATACCTGCAAAAAATAAATGGAAAACAATTAAACTCAATGATATTTACATAATAACGTAATATATACACTATAACGTTAAGTAAATGTATTTACAAACAAAGCGGGGTTTATTCGTACGATATTAACAAAAAGTATCGATAAGTGCAACAAAACTTATATACAAAAGTAGCTACAATTTGCATTTATCAAACTCTCCCCAACTTACATAATTGTTTGTCCTCACACAAAGCCAAACAACTTAAAAACACAAAAGCAATAACTAAAGAATCATGAATCAACAAGCAATGTATGGTTCAAGAAGCAACACAACACATGCAAAATAAAGCTTACCACTACACTACAACGATAACATAAAAACGAAACAAATCCTAAGTACAAAAATCATGCTAAACATTCTAAACAACACAAGCTCAATCATGAATCACACCTAGCAAAAATTCATCAATGGATGAAAAACACACAAAGATGAGGATTTGACACCCATCCAACCATCTTGCAAACAAAAGACAAAATTATGCATTCATCGAAAAATTCACATTGAACATACAAAGGCAAGAATCACAAGGGCTTTTCAAGGTTTTAATGTGGCTTGGTTAATGTTAAAACATAGTTAGTTTATTTTCATTGGGCCTCTACTAGCCGTTAATGTTTCGGCCCAGTTTGTTTGGCCTTTTTATTATATATTCTTTCAGCCTTCTGTATTCTGCAGACAACGGAAATTAACATTCAATAAAATTGCTTTTAATATCTTTTTTCTCTTATGCTGAATATTATGCATAGTTTAACATGGTATCCAACAGCCTGAAGATCCATTCATTGCTTCTTGGGCCTTATCCAAAAGCAATCTTTTTTCTCCACGTGCTATCTTCCTAACCGTGTTTTTTCTTTTCCTCTTCGTGTTTTTCTCTCTCTTTCTTCTTCCCCAATTCCTTTTTTCTGAAAACCCTAGTTCTTGCGCGTTTTCTCCATCTTTCTCCGTTTCTTGATCGGTTTTTCTGTTTTCTTCTTCCAATGTAGTCACCACCAAAAACGCCTCCACCAAAGCAAAATGAAACCACCGTCTCCAACACCCTTTCTCAGCTATCAAACTGATATGCTCGACCCTTTTTTCATGCACCCTAGCGATAACCTCGGTCACGCCATTGTCACACCTGCGTTGAACAATACCAATTACCACACCCGGTCTCGCTCGATTCACGTCGCCCTCCAATCCAAGAACAAGCTTGGCTTCATTGATGGAACCCTAGCTCATCCTGATGATTCCGATTCAAAATCTTTACCATGTAAACGCTGCAATACCATGGTTATGGCATGGATTACGAATTCAATCGAAAAAGAAATCTCCGAGAGTATCTTATGGATGGACACTGCGAAAGAAATCTGGGATGAATTGAAGGATCGTTATCATCAAGGTGACTTGTTTCGCATATCTGATCTCCAGGAAGAAATTTACTCTCTTCGTCAAGGCGACAACAACGTCACACAATACTTCACTTCCCTCAAGAAATTATGGCAAGAACTTGAAAATTTCAGACCCATCCCCAATTGCTCTTGCACCCCCAAGTGTTCTTGTTCCCTTTTGCCTACCTTCAAACAATACCGAGATAGCGATTACGTGATTCGCTTCTTCAAAGGGCTCAACGAAATTTACGCACCGGTTCACTCTCAGATTATGCTTATGCAACCTTTACCCCCAATCAACAAGGTTTTCTCTCTTTTAATTCAACAAGAACGGCAACATCTCATTCCCACCGCAGAAGAAAAAATCATAGCATCTTTCAACAATTCTGGAAATAAAACTCGCTCTTCTGATTCTGCTTCAAAATCTCAAGCTACTGGTCGAGGTCGTGGCACCAAAACGTGCACCTATTGTCACAAAACCGGACACACCATTGAAGTTTGTTTCAAAAAACACGGTTTGCCGCCCTACCTTCGCAAGCCACCTGTAGCTCAAGTCAACACTTCTGAAGACAATCCTGAAGGCACATCTGCTCCCACTGATGACTCAAATTCATCTACATCTCCTCTTGGATTCACAGCTGAACAACAGAAGGCGCTTCTTGCCCTCATTCAGACTCCTCCAGCCAATGCTCACCATATAACAAGCTCCATGAACTTCGGCACAAGTACAATCTCTAACTGTAATTCCATATTTACAAACAAAACCCTTGATTGGATATTAGATACTGGGGCCACAGACCATGTGTGCCATTCCAGTCGCCTTTTTACACGTATGTATGCCATTCCTCCTATCAAACTTAGGCTCCCAAATGGAACTTTTATCACAACTAGATATGCTGGCACCATTTATTTTTCTAAGTATTTCTATCTTCTAAATGTGTTATATATTCCTAGTTTTTACACCAATCTCATATCTGTCCCTCAGCTCACCAAATCCCTTAACTGTCACATTGATTTCAATTCCACCACTTGCTTCATACAGGGGAACCTTACCCTGATGAAGATTGGTGCAGCTGAGCTCCAAGATGGCCTCTACATTCTTAAGAATCCCTTCAACACTGCAAACTGTGATCAAACTGTTTCAACTTTAACTTGTAATATTTCCTCTGTTTGTAATTTGTGGCACCAACGGTTGGGCTACCCATCCACTGACACTATACATCATGTACACAAAAATTCTACTTTACCACATTTTACACAACATTTAACTCCTTGTGATATTTGCCATTATGCTAAACAAAAACGTTTGTCCTTTCCTAATAGTAACAATCATGCTGCTGCTTGTTTTGATATATTACATATGGACATTTGGGGCCCCTTTCCTACCCCTTCAATGTCTGGCCATAAATATTTCCTTATAATTGTTGATGACCACTCTAGATTTTGTTGGATTTACCTTATGAAAATGAAATATGAAGCCTCTCCCCTAATACAATCCTTTGTTCAACTTATTTTAACGCAATTTAATACGAGAGTCAAAACCATTAGGTCTGATAATGGTCCTGAATTCACCATGAAATTTTTTTTCCTTACATATGGGATTCATCATCAGACTTTATGTGTTGACACTCCTCAACAAAACGGTATTGTTGAGCGTAAACATCAACACTTACTTGGGGTCACTCGGGCTCTCCTTTTTCAATCTCATTTTCCTAAGATTTTTTGGTCATATGCTTTATCTCATGTTGTTTTTCTCATTAATAGATTGCCCTCCAAATTATTAAACTTTAAATCTCCTTTTGAATTGTTGCATAACAAAACACCTGATTACAATTCCCTTAGAGTGTTTGGCTGCCTTGCGTTCACCACTAGCCCTAAGCATAACAGAACTAAGTTAGATTCTAGATCCCGCAAATGTATCTTCTTAGGCACAAAACCTAATACAAAAGGACACCTTTTATATGACCTTCATAACAAACAAATTTTTATATCACGTGATACTATTTTTTATGAAAATATTTTCCCCTACACTACCACACCCTCAGCTAGTTCCCCTGTTACTATTACACATAACAATTCAGAAGATTTTTCTTTTGATTACCTTTCTTCTGATATTAATACCAATGATAACATTCAAAATTCCCCTATACACCAACATGGGGAGACCACCCCTTCACCTCAACAACTAAGTCCATCCACATCTTCACAGGATGATGTCTCACCTATCATCCCTCATCCTAACACAACTACCCCTATCCCCCCCATAACTGCTACACGGAAATCCACCAGACAATCTGTTCAACCCAATTATCTTCGTGACTATCACTGCTCATTGCTACAAGGTAACTGTCACTTTTCAACAGGTAATGCTTTGTATCCTATCTCTGATTTCTTATGTTATGATCACCTTTCCTCTAGTCTTAAATTGTTTACTATTAAACTATCTTCTCTAACTGAACCAACCACTTATTCTGAAGCTATTACTGACCCGAACTGGAGATTAGCCATCTCCAATGAGCTTCAGTCCCTTACTGCTAATAATACATGGACCCTAACCACTCTACCTAATGATAAAAAGGCTATAGGGTGTAAATGGATATTTAAAATAAAATTTCTTGTTGATGGCTCTATAGAACGTCACAAAGCGCGTCTCATAGCTAAGGGGTACAATCAGACAGAGGGTATTAACTATCATGAAACGTTCAGCCCTGTTAAATGACAACTATTCGTATGCTTCTTTCTATAGCTGCCTCTAAAAAATGGTTCTTACACCAACTTGACATAAACACTGCTTTTCTTCATGGAAATCTCCATGAAGAGGTTTATATGAAATGCCCTCCAGGCTTGCAAACTTCTTCTAAACACTTAGTTTGTAAATTAAATAAATCCATCTATGGCCTCAAGCAGGCCAGTAGACAATGGAATGATAAATTAATCACCTCTCTCACTGCCCTTGGATACACTCAATCCAAATCGGATTACTCTTTATTTATTAAATATAACACTCATTCTATTACTTGCATATTAGTATATGTCGATGATTTGTTACTTGCAGGTGATGATTTACATGAAATAAACACTATCAAGTCCTATATTGATCATACTTTTACCATCAAAGACCTTAGTCATGTCAAATACTTTCTTGGTTTTGAGTTAGCTCGTTCTACTCACGACATCTCTTTATGCCAGCGAAAGTACACGTTAGACATGCTTTAGCACTATGGTCTTCTTGGTTCCAAGCCTGTGACAACACCTATGGATCCTACAATCAACCTTCATGACACTACTTCAAAGCATCTCTCTAATCCATCCGTTTTCCGCAGCCTAATAGGTAAACTTCTCTATTTAACACATTCTCGTCCTGATATTTGCTTTGCTGTTTGCAGGTTGAGTCAACATCTTGCCTCTCCTACAGACATTCATCTTCAGGCGGCTTTCCGAATTCTGAAGTACCTTAAAGCTCAACCAGCCCTTGGTCTTCACTTTCCTAGCAACAACAACCTCACCTTACAAGGCTTTAGCGACTCAGATTGGGGTGCCTGCAAATCTACCCGCCGGTCAACTACTGGTTTCTGTTTTTACTTAGGCTCCTCCATCATAAGTTGGAAAAGCAAGAAACAACAAATTGTGGCAAGATCGTCCTCCGAAGCTGAATACCGTGCCGTTGCCAATGCCTCCTGCAAAGCACAGTGGCTCCTTTTTCTCCTACAAGATTTCAGAATTCCCCACCAACAGCCGGTCTCTATCTATTGCGACAACCACAGTGCAATTCATATTGCCAACAACCCAGTTTTTCACGAGCGCACGAAACATATCGAGATGGACTGCCACCTCATTCGAGACAAAATCAAGCAGAACATTCTTCACCTTATGCCAATTTCATCACAGGATCAAGTTGCTGACATCTTGACGAAACCTTTACATGCTGGCCCGTTTCACAATATGCTCACCAAACTTGGATTGACCAACATTCACTCCAGTTTAAGGGGGGGGGGGTGTTAAAACATAGTTAGTTTATTTTCATTGGGCCTCTACTAGCCGTTAATGTTTCGGCCCAGTTTGTTTGGCCTTTTTATTATATATTCTTTTAGCCTTCTGTATTCTGCAGACAACAGAAATTAACATTCAATAAAATTGCTTTTAATCTCTTTTTTCTCTTATGCTGAATATTATGCATAGTTTAACTGTTAACAATCAAGGGGTAATTCCTAAAGATAATCGAAACAAAATCTTGCCTAAACCTAAGGGAGTGATCAACTCACAAAAGTTCAAACACAAAATTTCAATCAAACTTCTTATTTAATCGATCCCAAGTGTTACACCAAACACACATAACTTATTTAGCACAATTATTGTTACTTTTTTTTTTCTTTCCTTTCTCAAGGATTTTATTTTTCTTTATTTTTTATTTTCATTTCTATTCTTTTTCATTTTTTTCTTTTTTTTTCTTTTCTTTTTTAACCTAATAGAAACTAACCAATGAGTAAACAATCATTCTCTCCCCAACTTGAATTCAACCAACCATCATAGTTTGAATACTCCCTAATTTCTAAGGCAAGGTAAAAATTCAAACCATAAACTATGGTTAAGGGTTCAAGAAAAAATCAAAATCCATTCAAAAATAAGTGAACTAAATACTCATAGACAAGCATTAAGTTCAAATAAAACATGGATTAAAAAAACTCAAAGGGGTTACCGAATGCTCACACACTCACAGGGTAAATTGACTATTTGGCCAAGGTGGTTGTGCTCAAAATGAAATAAGTGCCTTGATCATTTTCATGCTTTCATATAAGTAACACAAACAAAAGATTAAACATAATGAAATCCAGTTAAAACAAGAATTGTGGCCTCCAGCATATATGAACAATGGAAAGCTTCCTCACATTTGGGGGTAAAAAGGGAACTAAAGTGATTCAATTCATGAACAAGTAATGTAAAAAAGAATAAATAGCACGGTAGTTGTACAAATGACAAGTTTCCTAATCATGTTATGATATAAAAAGCGATAAACGAGCACCTTGAATGATACCAACTTCAAACAATATCATTACCATACATCCGCAAGTTGAAACAATCATACTTGGAAAATCACCAAGCATCCTCTAATTAGCCGACCAAAATTTATGTCCAAAAAACAAACAAAAACATTAGAAACTAAAAACAATAAAGCATGCTTGTTTTACGTCGTAAGCTCGACGCCTGTTATTTAAGAACGTTCCTCCAAGTTGCTTCCACCCGGTTATTCCTAACCAACACGCAAGCAAACATGAAAAGAAAGAAACAATGATATAACAAATTCACAAGTATAAGTATCAATATAAACAAGTGAAAATATACAATGTATACGATATCTACAAAACTCAAAAACAAAGAAACTATCACAATACGATTCAATAAAAACACCAATCCCCGACAACGGCGCCATTTTGTTGAGGCGGTAAAGCGGCAAGCAACAAAAGATTTGGAAGTATTTTTCTGGGAGTTTATCGTGTCCACAGAGATCGGTGTTATTAAACTGCCATTCAACAATTTAAATGTTAAAGAGTTTGGGTTTAAAATGGTTTCAAACATAGAAACAGAAAAGTAAATATTAACACAAAAAGAATTCATTAATTAGAGAGAAGAAACTTATCCGGTATGCATATAATCCACTCCTCACAAACTTAAACTTACCGACCAGTTATACTCAACCTATAATACTCCTCAATATTATCCAGCATCACTCACAACAGTGTTCATCTCTGACACACTGAGCTGAGAGAACAACCGTATTACCCTCATCGATGCTCTCGCACCCGACTCGAGATACGGAGGCATTAAGCTTCGACACCCATAAAGATTGTTAGCTCTGAATCTATCTCTAGCATCCAGAAACTAATAGATAATCATCCCTAATCAAAGTTTGTGATGTTTATCTCTAACACAACCCAAACCCCGAGCAAAAGCAAAAATCAAGGACAATCACCGATAAAGATTTGTAAAGCGGATTTTATACAACGCCATGGGCGACAAATATACATGAGTTCAAAATAAATACATATACAACAACCAAACAAAGAAGAAATACACAAAGAAGAAGAGAAATAAACCAAACATCTCGCGGTTTGTCAGTGCCGATCGATGAGAAATCCACCCCGGATCATCTGTGTGCAAGCTCCAATGTTGTTTTCTAAACTAATCCTACTGAAAAATGATGTTCGATGGAGTGGGAGCAAAAAATACCCAAACCATCCTCTAAAAATTGTGTTTTTATGCTTTATATGGTGTTTCTGTCCGTCAAAATACGCCTGGCGAAGTCCCGGTTCGCCCGACGGATCAAAACAGCTTATTCTGCACTTTTTTACACATTTCTGTCTGTCTGGCTTGCCTCTGCTTCTCATGGCGAGCCTGGGGCAAAAGTTGTCATAACAGCAAAAATCCTGCACTGTTTCGGCCATAACTTTCAAACTGTAACTCCGTTTTCGCCCGGTTCGAAGCGTTGGAAAGCTTATTCAATGCTCTTTATGAATATGACAAGATATCCTTGCTTGAATACCTGCAAAAAATAAATGGAAAACAATTAAACTCAATGATATTTACACAATAGCGTAATATATACACTATAACGTTAAGTAAACGTATTTAGAAACAAAGCGGAGTTTATTCGTACGATATTAACAAAAAGTATCGGTAAGTGCAACAAAACTTATATACAAAAGTAGCAACAATTTGCACTTATCAATTGGTAGATTGGTATATCTTACCAAAACCATACCAGATATTGCTCATGCCACACAATAATTGAGACAATTTATGTTATCATCAACTGAAAACCACCATAAAGCTGCTCTTCAAATTCTGATGTATTTGAAAAATGTTGCAGGTTGTGGTTTTCTCTTCCCAATAAACTCAACTCTTCAATTACAAGGATTCAGTGATGCAGATTAGGGAGGATACTTAGACACTCAGGGATCCATTTAGGCCATTATTTCTTTCTTTATCATTCCATCATTTCCTGGAAATCTAAGACGCAATGCATTGTGTCTTATTCTTTAACTGAAGCCGGATACAGGGTTATCGTAGCAGCTACAAGGGAATTCCTATGCATAACGTTTCTCATGAAACATCTTGTCCATGACTGCATCAGACACACATTTCTCTATTGTGATAGTCAAAGTGTTATGCATATGATTGCCAATCTTGTGTTCCACGAAAGAACCAAGCATTTGGATAGTGAATGTCACATTGTTAGATTAAAAGTTCAAGAAGGGCTCATGAGATTGCTTCCAATTGCCTTTAATTAGTAGCTGACATATTCACCAAGGCATCCAATCCTCGACCATTTCTTGCATTAGAGGTAGGGGTGTTCGTAGTGCTTTTTGGATCATTTTTTAGGTGAAAACTTGTTAGATCCAAAGATAAATTTACTCGCGATTCTGTTCAATTTTGAATGATTGATTAAAAAAATCAGGTCTAATCTATTCCAATTTTATGTGCTTTATTTTGAATCGATTTTTGGATTTCTAAATTACAAATTGTATTTTGTTATTAAGATTCTAAAAATATTAATAAATAATAAATTTGATATAATATATAACATATAATTTATATTACAAAATGAGAATAATCAATTATGATTTAAACAAATAAAATAATAAAAATAAATAGATTAAACTAAACTAGTAAATAGTATTAAAAAAATAAGTGTCATTGAATAATAAATTAACACAACATATCATATTAATAAAAATATATATAAATTAGTATATATATATATATATATATATATATATATATACTAATTTTAAAATAAATGGTGGAGATTATATGTGGTTTTTTTCTCTCTCTCCTCCATTATTAAAATAAATGATGGAGGAAAAAGAAAAAAAAAACTAACACATAATATTCACCATTTATTTTAAAATCTAATATTTATTTTAATAATGGAGGAGAGAGAAAAAAAATCACATATAATCTCCACCATTTATTCAAAATATATATATATATATATATATATATATATATATATATATATATATATATATATATATATATATATATATATATATATATATATATATATATATATATATATATTTAAATAAATGGTGGAGATTATATGTGGTTTTTTTTTCTCTCTCCTCCATTATTAAAATAAATGATGGAGGAAAGAGAAAAAAAAGTAACACATAATATTCACCATTTATTTTAAAATCTAATAGTTTAGATTCATTCTCATATATACATAAAAATGACATTCTCATATGATACGTTCCCTTTATATATATATATATATATATATATATATATATATATATATATATATATATATATATATATATATATATATATATATATATATATATATATATATATATATATATATATATATATATATATATATTTTAAATAAATAGTGGAGATTATATGTAGTTTTTTTTCTCTCTCCTCCATTATTAAAATAAATGATGGAGGAAAGAGAAAAAAAACTAACACATAATATTCACCATTTATTTTAAAATTTAATAGTTTAGATTCATTCTCATATATACATAAAAATGACATTCTCATATGATACGTTCCCTTTATATATATATATATATATATATATATATATATATATATATATATATATATATATATATATATATATATATATATATATAAACAGTTTTTCATTTTTTTTAGATCAATTTATTATTTTTATTTAGATTGCTTTAAATTTAAACACCCTCTAATTAGTAATTAGTGGTCAAACTTAGAGTCGTGGATATCTTCCACCCTCAATGGAGGAAGGGGAGGGGTGTGTAACAATAGAAGAAGATGAAAATCAATAACTTATTGAATCAAACATGAGCATTTCTTAACACACCTCCCAATCTTCTTAGCCACCATGCGTGCCTACAAAAATACCCCTATGTTCCGGATGTGCACATCCGGACGCACCTTTTTTTTTTCAATTTTTCAGTTTTTTTCGGATGTGCACATCCGGAAAAAATTCGTATTTGCAAATCCGGAATAAATCCTGATGCAGAACACCAAAAATCCAACAAATTTTCTCACATTCATAAAATAAAATCAAGATTACATTCAGAAATTCGCCATTACATCGACAGAATTTTAAATATTACAAGATCAATAGCCCGGTGGACGCTTGCACATCTCTAAGATGTCATCGACCGTTCTTCGAATTTTGACGGTCGCCTCGAACTCAAGCGGGAATCGTTCTTCGTAACCGAAAAAAGTTTGCCACATCGCTCTAACATTCTCTTGATTCTTGAGCTCAACAAGGCTGTAAGGGACGTTCCCTTCGTTGTCAACCGAAGGTGAACGATACTGAAGCTTCGCAACCTTCTGTTTGTCTCTGTAAAGTAGAAGATGTTCGATGTCGTCAATGATCTCGCCGATGGAGATGTCCCTCATTACCTTAAACGTGCGACCGCGTGTTTTGCCGTTGGTGTAGGAGACACTTGCGACATACCAACGGAACTTGATTTCATACAATTGAGACATTTAGAGTTTGTGTGAAAGATATCAAATGAAACCCCTAATTTATAGAAAAGTTAGGGTAAAGTAATTTCTGCCTAAGTTCGTTCCGGATGTGCAGATCCGAAAAAACCCTTCAAATATTGGTTTTGGATGTACACATCCGAAAATTTCTCGGATCTGCAAATCGGAATATTTTAGTGATACATTTTTCAAACAGAATTGACTATGTTATGCAACTAATTGGAATGCTTTCATTGGAATAAAATTCATAAGTGCATTAAAAAGGCATATGAATAAAAATTCAATATATTTCACTTCAAAAATGTACATTTTGTCGTACGGTTATACAAAAGAGTTAAAACAAAAGTCTCCGTCTAGATCTATCGGAGCTTGACCTTTCGACTTTTCTGTATTTGATGCCTTTTCAATTGCATTCAATCTTTCGAATTCAAGCATCCTTTCAACAAAACTATCTGGCCACGACTCGGAAATTGCGGTTGCATACGTCGCCCATTGCGGTGATTTAGGTGGTATGGGGCATCCGGGTTTCAAGATAACTTGTACAAAATGTCTTGATTTCGCAAGCCATCCAATACACATCATGTGATCATTTGGATTGGACGGTGGTGCGGTGTGGAGTGGAAAAAAGGTTTCTGAAAAACCGTATCGCGTCAAGTCAATAGACACCATATCGTACGCGCATGCGATAAGATGACCCATCTCGGGGAAGCTCATCCATTTCGATACCGGGGCTGGACCACTCAACCACGGAACAAGTGACTCGTAAACCTTGTCGTATTTTCTTGATTTTCATACAGACGCAAGTATGCCTCTTTATGCGTCTCCAACTCTAGGATAAGTTAATGACGGACAAGTGCATGACCTTCCTCTCCTTTACTGAGTAGAGCCGGCACGGCTCGGTAACCGCAATTACCAGCCCCTACAACATCGATGATATCGTCGATATGCTTGTGCATAAAAACCGACATCTCTTTGATAAAGGAAATTATAGGTGGAGTCGTTGTCGGAAGAGGTACATTCGGAGTCGGAACTCGTTTTTGGAAGCGGTGCATTCGTAGTCGGAACTCATAATATGAAGGAGACCGAGTTGTCGAGTTTTCATTCGGTGTAGGCTTCAACTTCTTCGGAGAACCCTTTGTCTTAACCGGTTGAGACGGCGGTATCATTGCGGTTGTTTCGGGGAAGACAATCTTCCTCAGCTGTTCTTTGATGTGTAGCTTCATGTTGTCATCGGCCTTCGAAAATATCGCTTGAATCGCTTCCAATTTAGCCAAAATAGAGATATTCGGTTTATCTCCTTCCTTACAACCATCATAATCAAAATTAAGTCTCATCCAATGAGGGAAAACTTCTTCAATTTGTATTGACTCACCTAGTTTCAACTTTGTAGCAATAGCACAAGCACATGGAAGACCATAGGTTTTCACAATAGTGCAACCACACTTTGCGCTATCGAAACCTACCGTTTTGGCTCGGTTGGCCTCGTGAAAAATATAGCCCAATCCCGCCCGAGACATGTTGCCGATCAATTGAGAGTAAAGAAAGTTACCTTTAAAACGATGTTCCAAAACCGTAATACTTCGTCTAAAGGTGGTTTGTATCTCGTTATGTTGGTTTTTAATCATGAGATCCACGGAGTTCCAATCTCGACATAAATCGCCCTTGCTATTACCCAACTAATTCTTCAAAGTAG
The DNA here is from genome assembly GCA_022829125.1 of Lathyrus tuberosus. Classification (NCBI taxonomy): domain Eukaryota; kingdom Viridiplantae; phylum Streptophyta; class Magnoliopsida; order Fabales; family Fabaceae; genus Lathyrus; species Lathyrus tuberosus. The sequence continues at coordinate 7,098 of JALAZF010000073.1, read as the reverse complement.
CATGTGCCGACTCAATTCTATTGGTTGTTGTATTTCCAAGGTGTCGGACATTATCCGTCCACGCACACACTATCTTCTCCTTCACTTGATCAAGAATAGTGCTTTCAACGTATTTCAACAATGCGGGGTACTTTTCGCACACTTTCCAGAATTTCATGACCGAATCAGCATATAATTCTTTTGCGGAAGAACTTATAATACAATTCCATGCATCCATTATTTTTTCTACAATGACACCGGCCTTAACCAATTTTCCATCTTCTGACTCCACTTGTTTCGCACCCACCGCGGGTTTAATCTGACTTCGCACATTCTTTGTTATGTGAAATCGACAAAGTAATGCATTGGAAGAAGGAAAGACCTTTGCAACCGCATTCATCAAAGCGTTATCGCGATCCGTAACAATTGTTTTTGGCATTTGAACATGTTTCTTCAAAAGTGACCGACACGTCTTCAATGCCCATGTAAAATTGTCCTCTTTTTCGCACTCCAAAAATGTAAAACCAACGGGATATGTCTTATCCATAGACGTAACACCAACCATCTCAAATAATGGAATTCGATACTTGTTCGTCTTGTAGGTACTATCGAGAATGAGCACTGTCGAGAACGTGTTGAACAACTTTATGGAATCCGGATGAGTCCAAAAAATATCTCTGACCGTAATTCCATCATCGCGATATCTGTACCGAGACACGTAATCGTTATCATCCAACAATTTCAACAGTTGTTGGATCTCACTTCTATCTCCCCTAATTGCTTTGTTCGTCTGATACTGAATGTTATACACTTGTTTTATATTTGCTACATTGTCGGGTTCCTTCCGTTTCAACGTGGCAAGTATATTTTTCGGTTGGACAAGATTCAAGGTCATGTCGGCAATACATATCTTCTCTTCCGCCTTGAGCCAACATACACTAGGATGACCTTGAAACTTTGAGCTCAATTCGTGATTATGTATACCACAACGAACACTAAATCTCCATTTTTTAGAAGCTAACATGTAACCACCAATCATAAAAGGGCACTCACATTTTCTACTACCGGTCTCGTCTTTTTTTAACTTCCGTAGAGGAACCTGATATTTCCCGCTTCTTTCGCACCCCAAAATTACATAAGCCTTTCTTCTTTCCGAACCATTATCCGATCTTCCGATATTTACACCGAAGCCAAGCTCAATAGCCGTCCTACGAATATATCCGAGCATGCTTTCAAGATCATCAAACTCTTGTTTGTTATTAAAGTCACCGCCGACATCAACCGACTTTACGATAATCCCTTCATCTTTTGGGGAAATCGGCGAAACTAATTCTTTTGAGATGTTATCGGGGTGCACCATATCTATTTATAAACAATAATAGAACAATAAATATGTATAACTAAAACATATTAAAAATTGCTGAAAATTAAAATTAATAAGTTCCAGGCATTTTTCTGGATGTGCACATCCGGACAACTTCATGCTCAATACGTTCCGGATGTGCACATTCGGAAATAGCGTAACTTGTTTTTTCCAAAAAAGTAGATTGATAATGTGAGCAATGTGTGGATGAAGTTGAATATTTACCTGAAATTCAATCTTCTCTTACTCCCTTTGATTTGTTGCACCAAAAAGTTGAAATTTTTGAGTGAGAAATGGTATTGATGAAGTAGGGTTTTTTGGGTTGGTGAGGGTGAGTGTGGAAGAAGAAAGATTGAGAATGGGAAGGGAGAGTGATCATGCAGGTTCAAATATATCAGCAATTATTTCGGATATGCAGATCCGGAGGCCTTCCGCATATGCACATCCGGAACGATTTTTTTTAAGGTCACGGTGCGTCCGAATGTGCACATCCGGAATCAGAGGGGCATAAGCAGAATTTCACGTGGTATCTAAGAAAGTTGGGTGGTATATTAAGAAAATGTCATCAAACATTGATAGATAGCTTTGGTGTTACTTGCTGCGTAAAGTAATTCAATTTCCTTTTTAGGTTAGTTATAAAGTTTGTTATATACCGTTATCATTTTCTAACTAACTTGTAACCACTATAAGGTAGTTTGGTTTTCATTCAAGTGGAAGAATGATTGTTTCTTTCATTCAGTTCTTCCTCAATCAATTTTACTATTAAACTTTTTATAAATAAATCTTCTGAATCAAATTGAACTCATGTAATTTTATATTTGAATTTGATGATTTTTTTTCCATCAGAACAATGCCCTTCCAAACTATACGCAAGCACCCTTAATTACGTCTACAGTCGTCTACACTTTTTTAGATTATCCTTATCAATCCATTGAACCGATCAATGCCATTTAATTTTATCTCATTATAATTGAATCATAATTCAAGTATTCAACGCATTACGTTTTCAATAACAAAAAAAAAATGTTAATTTTATATAACGTGAATAAGACTCGAATAGAATATGATTCATAACGAAAAAATCAATTCATCCATCCATCTTTCATTAGTTTTATATTATTTTTCTGAATTATTCATACAAACGTTTTTAAACTACAATATTTTCAAGAAATTGACAGGTTAGCCCAAAAAAGTTAGGACTCTATATAATTTGAAACGAATGAATAGGTTTCTTTGCAAGGGTGCAATAATATAAGACAGACAAGTTGATCAAAAAAGGATCCATGGAAATTATCAACAATTACAAGAGTTGAAGTAAACAAAGCAGCTTATTTTAATGCATTGTCTTCCTAAGGGAACTATATATTAATCAAGTTATACTTAATTTCTCTTCAATTTATTTGCATTCACATCAACTGTGCAAAATTGGATAACAGGTCAGCAGAAGTTCTAATTATCAATTTTCACTAATTATTTTAAAACTGAAGCATGGAATTTGGTCTATTTAGAATTTAAAAATAAAAAAAAAACTCATAAACAACATGTAACCACTTGTTCTTTGAATGTGAAGAAACTAAAAGAATTTGGAGCCAAGTCTTTGCTTGGCTGAGGTATAATCTTGTTCCGCAACGGTGGAATATTGAATTGTAATGGTGCAGCGACATGTTGAAAGGTAAGATCAGCAGAGCTAAATTGTTAAACTGTGCCCTTGCTGAAATTGTTTATTCAATTTGGATGTTTCGCAACCAAGTTATTTTCCAAAACCATAATAATAAGGAGCTGCGAAGTATGGAAATTATTTAAAATGTGCTTTGGCGTGTGAAAACTGTTAAATGAATTTTAGACTAAGGAGCATTGAATATTGGCGAAGAGCAATGCAAGTGAGAGAAACACAACATATTCACTCTAAATTTTAAGGTGATAGACGCATATTCCTAGCCAATGTGAGATTATTATCCATACTACTCACACTTGTTATATTATTCTCAACACTTCCCCTCAAGTGTGAGTTTACTAGGCACCTCTTATTAGGTATTTCGAATACACATTTTCCTTGGGCATTTCGATTTCAACGAGACACCACATCATAGGCATTTCGATACATGTAAGTCGTTCCCTTTACGAACCAAAGGCTCATGATACCATGTTAGAGGAGTTTTACACTACATATTCACCCAAAAACCTTAAGGTGATCGGTGTATGAGTTCTCTCACTTATATTTGCTCAAGTCACCAGATTCCTATCTAATGTGAGACTATTATCCATACTACTCACACTTGTTATATTATTCCTAAAAACCAATAAAAAAACTAGCTAGATTTTGCATGAGAAATGTAATTTGATGTATTTTGGTTGTGTGTTGTTTTTTGTTTGTTTGTTGTGCCTAGATTGTTGGATCGGCGTGTGTAACATCATTCTTTTTGTGGTTATTTGATCCAAAAATAAAATAAAATAGTGAAATTAATTTCTGGCAAAATAGTATGTGAAATTTTTGTTTTTATAAAAAAGAATTAGTTTATAATATAGTCAATTTTATGATTTTATTAGCAACGTATCAACAAAATATATTTATCGCTTATATGTATGATTTTGCCTTTTTTTTAAGTTATTATTCATTTTGTTCAATGCAGATGATTCAGACGATAAGATAAGAGTATTTCTTTCAGCATTGTTATTCCTACACCACACTTACACCTACACCGTATGCACTGTTCACAAATACTATGAACAGTAGTACCTTACATGAACAGTAACTGTGAATAGTAAACCGTACATGAATAGTAATGTGAACAGTACTGTGAACAGTATCTATGAACAGTAACTTTTAATAGTAAATCAAACTTGGTTAATGAAATGTAAAAACTTAGTTAATATAGTGATGAAGTTGGTTAATAAATGTTCAGATATTAAAAATAATTTTTACTAGTAAAATAAAGTTGGTTAATACAATGTAAAAAGTTGTTTAATGAAGTTATGAACTTGGTTAATAAACGTCCAGATGTAAAAATAATTTTTAGTAGTAAAACAAAGTTGGTTAATGCAATATAAAAAGTTGGTTAATAACACAATTTCATATCAGTATTATTTAATTCAAAAATAAAAAATAATATATTTTTATATATTTTTTAAAAAATATATTTAATATTATTATATTTCACTGTTCACCGTATTGGTGAACAGTGAAATACGATGTAGATGTAAAAAATGGTGTAAGAATAACATTTCTCTATTTCTTTATCACATAATGTGTGGAATTATTTCTGATGTATCATTAGTTTTAAGTGTTTTTTTTATTATATTTTCTTCTTTTATGTCTATGAAATAAAAATAAATATTTCTTTAATTTTTGAATTAAATTATATTAAAATAATTGAGATAATCTTCATTTAAATACTTAAAATTAAGATAACAATAAATTATTTATCAAACAATTATTTATGTATTTACTTTAAACATTAAAATCATATCAAATCACATTAAAGAAAATTTCAAGGCATCAAAAGTAAATTTCATCCATTAAATAAAATGTAAAAAATAATATACAATAATATTATATATATATATATATATATATATATATATATATATATATATATATATATATATATATATATATATATATATATATATATATATATAATTTATTTTTTATGTTCTTTTTAAAAATATGTAATATATTAACTATAATTATAAATATTATTAAAGTATATAAAATCTAGGTTCGCACCGTGAAAAATTCAGGAAAAACGAGTATGTTCGACGGGATCAGGACCGTTTTGTCATCCCTAACAATTTTGGCACTAATTGTTTGAATATTAGTTACTTAATATTATTTTATGGGTCATGATAACCAATGTCCCGGGGTACTAGTTAAGTATTCCAAATAATGAGGATATGAGCCATTTCATGTGGATTATATCTTCTTGGTGTATTTGGAATACTAGAAACAACGTTATATTTAACGATGTTGTTTGCTATGTGGATGAGATCTTCCATCAAATTATTTTTCGATCTTGGAGATGGTTGGAAATAGGACGTAGGAGATGTAACCTTTATAATTGGATGAAACACCCTTGTGACCACTTGTAATCGTTGGTTGGTTAGTGTTTCTTTTCTTCTCCTATTTTGATTGATTTTTTGTATCGGGTTGGAGAATCTCTGTTTCTCCTTTTTTTAATACAAATTGCTTATAAAAAAAAAATATCATACTTTAATTTCAAGTTGATTTATTTTGAGTATGGTCCACTCTACAATTATAAATATGGTAATTCACAATTATTATCTATCCATATATACTTCTGAATTAATAATCCCCATCACGCGACGCATGCATTCGAACGCGTCTTTATTGTTGATCGAAATAAACGGGAAAAAGTGTATCATTGATACAAATATTTTTATACACGAAAAAAGTGTATTGTTGATATAAAATATTTTTATAAATGGAAAAAGTGTATTGTTGATGCAAATATTTTTATAAACGAGAAATCGCATCGTTCACATAATTGAATTTAATAATCTTAACATGTATCCTTTATATATATTTTTTATGTATTAATATTAATCTTCGTACGACTCGATCCGTGTGAACGCACATATCTTTTACTAGTTTTTTTTACAAGCAAAAGATATATTAATATGGAATATAAGACGTATTCCAGTCGATTAGAACAAGAGAGGCAAAGCTCCAGTGGCCGCCAACACAAGTTAAGTCAAACAAAAACCTGGGAAATTAAACCAAACAACCGCTCATTACAATCTTTGGAAAAAACAGCCAACTGTTCACACTATTTAACCTTAATCAAATTCAAAATATCTTCAATAACTACAAACACCCTCTGAAAAAACACATTGTCCCTACTTAACCAAATGGACCAAACACACCCACGCCCAAAAGAAGCAAAAACAAATTCCCTTTTATACTCGTCTCCAGCTTATCCATAAATTGCCTCAAGTGCTCAACAGAATTCCTTGCTTGTGTTAACTATGGAATTCTCAACCAGTAGCAGACTTGCTTTGAGACTTTGATGGTAACTAGACAATTAAAGAATAAGTGAACAACATCTTCTTCAACTGTAAAACACAAAGGACACACTGTGTTGTGCACGCCATTGATGATCCCTCTTTTTGACAGTTCTGATTTAGTTGGCAGTTTGTTGAGCAATAACCTCCAACCAAACATCTGAACCTTACTTGGCAGATTAGTCTCCTACAAAAAATCCAAGAATCGAAGCAGACCAACATCCATGCCTTCTTCTTCTTGATTCAATTCCAATATAACTTAATAACATTTTTTTACTGAGTATCCATTACTATGCTTCCACCATATTAACTCATCTTCAACTTCTAGACATAATTTAATTTCCAGCAGAATATTCTTTAACGATTGAGCTCCTCCGCAACCTCTTCTGATAAATCCCTCATCCTCACCTTGACCCCTCATACCCATTGGTTTGCAAATACATGATCAACTCACCCTAGTTGACCTTCCGCTTCACCTCTTCTTCTCCCCACAAAAAGCATGTTGTTGTTTTACAATCTCAAGAATTATTGCTTTAGGAGCATTTAAAAAAAGAAAAGTAAAATATATGAATGTTACCCAGGATTACATTCAACATTACAATTCTTGATCCTATAGAAATATACTTCCCTTGCGAATTTGAAAACTTACCCCTTAGCTTGCCAAAATGGAATTCCAAGATTCTCTTCTCCTAGGATTAGGTTTCACTAGAATACCTAGAACTTTGAATGGGACA